>JAMZRA010000006.1:8105517-13211206 GCA_024499935.1 Tyrophagus putrescentiae
AATGTCATCGGCGTGGACTGGAGTGAAGGCGCCAAGACGGCATTCTACCCGCAGGCAGTTGCCAACACTCAGCTTGTCGGTGCAATTGTTGCCAAATTCATCAAAGATCTGATCAGCGTACATCGAACCACGCCAGGTCGCTTTACCATTGTCGGACACTCTCTCGGAGCTCATACTTCAGGCTTTGTGGGCACCCATTTTAAAAAACCAAATCAAATTAAGGTAATGTTTGTGATATTTCTTTTTAAACAAGTAAGGCTAACTCATTTTCAAAACAGCTCATAATAGGACTTGATCCAGCAGGGCCTGGGTTTCACGACGTGCCTAATACACACCGGCTAGATCCTTCAGATGGAAAGCTAGTGCTCACACTGCACACGAACGGCGGCAAAATTATCGGTGACTCCTTTGGCATAAAAGAATCACTCGGTCATTACAGCTTTTGGCCAAATGGTGGAAGTGACCAGCCAGGCTGTGAAGTCACTAGAGGCATTTCAAATATACTGTTGGAAGGACTCTTCACCGGGCTGTCAAATACCATTGCATGCAGTCATCGTCGAGCGACCATTTTGGTTCAGTTCAATGAATCGCTACTTACCACAGCGCAGAGTATGGCCTACACTTGTGAAGATTATGAAAAGTTTGGGGAAGGACAGTGTGGTAACTGTTTGGCCAATCCGAATGGATGCAAGCCTTTTGGTAGTTGGTTTGATTTTTGGCACCAGTATCAATTGCCTTCAAATTGGTCAAAGCCAGTAAACTATTTTATTGATACTACAGACAGTAAGCCTTACACCACGTACCACCATCAGATGGTGGTGAGAACAAAACCATCTTTTTCCTCATTTCCCGGGTACATCAAAGTGACGCCCATTGGCGAGAAGAGAGACGCTGAACAGATCAAGATTGACCCTGGAAGGGTGAAGCCGAACTCGACGTACACTTATCTGATCAAGGTGCCCAAAAGTTTGGGTATTATTGATAAAGCTCTGGTGCGCATTAAAAATGATGGCATAGCCAACTCACTGGTGAAGGCAGTTGGATTTCAAGGAGAAAGCTTTAATCCAATGCAGGTGATTGAAGAGATACGATTCAACTTTATGAGCAACGAGGATCTGGCGTAAGATTGAAATCAAAACAAATATTATAAAAGTTTAAATTGTTTGTTTATTTTTTTAGAACAAGAGAATCAAAATCGTCTACTCTGGTACCGACAAACCGAACGGAAGTGTATCGAATTCGCAAAATCGGCTATGTTTTTGAGCCTCGAATGCCCAGAAAATAACTTGGAATGTATTTTTTAATTTTACTACATCAAAACTAAACAACAATGATGTTTATCACAAAAAGATTGTATCACAAAAAATTAATAATATTTTGTTTATTTCAGTTAAACAAAAATAATCATTTTATTCTTCAAACATGCACCGTTCAAAAGCGTCCGTGAAGATTTTATCAATAACTTGACTAAGTTTCAGTTTAGAGTCTACCGGAAACGTGCAATTTTTGGGCTATTTGGGTTAAAAGTGTTACTGTTTTCAGCATCACTGGTTGCTGGTGCTTTTACTTCAACTTTTGGTTTTTTATTACTCAAGTTTAGTGGCTTTTCATAAGGTTTTTCAAGAGATTTTTTAAATTTGTGGGTATTTTTGTTAAAGCTGTCGTTTAAGTATGGTTGAAAAAGTAACGCATTTGAAAAGCGAATAGGAACTGGCTTGATAGGCGTAGTTTTCTTAATTGATGGCTGTACAATGGCACTGTACAACGGTGGAAGTGACCATTGAAATGGATCTTGCAAAAATGGATTCGATTTTATATGGCTGAAGGAGATATTTGGAGGTGCCTGAAGTAAACTCAAGAAGAATGGGTCGTAGAGTAGCTTTGGATCAAAGGTTGAATGAGAAACGGAAGCAGCGGCGGTGGTGGCGGCAGCAGTCGATCGAATGACACTGGTCGGAATTGAAGTTGGTTGGTGGTGGTGGTGGAAGAAAGGGTAGTGAAAGTGTGGATACTGCAGAGCCTCCATACTGTACGGCAAGTGGTGAAGGTGTGAGTCCATAGTTTTAGAGTTAACTGGAAAATGAAAGCAGACAGCCGTCTAAAGCCAAAAAGTCTGGTTGGTGTAGAAGTGCGCTTTGAGCAAACAATGTACAAGTCTCAGTCAATTGCTGTACATCAGTGATTGCCTGACACTCTGTCGCACCTCTGGCGTCAGTACTGTCGTACAGTTGTTGTCGTTGTGGGACTGTTGTGATTGAGCGCGTTAGCCGTTGGAGTATATCCCCGCGCTATTTACTGGTGGATACTTCAATAGAGAGCCCGTGGTTTATGGCAGATTCAGTACACTGCGGGTGCTCGTGCCTGTCCTCCTGGTGAAGTATTATTGACGAGACAGTGCAACGCTGACGCTGTGATAAGGACGGGGGAATGAGTGCGCTTGCGGTACTTTTCAGACCATACAGGTAGTCACCGATGGAAAGGGGAGATTAGTGAAAATTGAAAATGCACAGCACAAATTAAAGTTTATTTTTGTGGGTTTTAGTTTTAATGAATGACCTTTTTAATGTTACAAAAGTTGTTGCTGCAACTTAAAATTTAAAGTAAAATTAACTTGTTTAGTAAACTATCGATTCGCTGGAAAAAAGCTCGTGAGAGATTATATTAGATTAATGTGTGTTGAGTGTTCTAATGCTGAATAAGGAGGAAATAGACTTCACTGTACTGAAGTTGTCCCGTTAAAGTGCTGCTTTGTGGTTAAAAAATAAATAATCTAACAGATGAACAAATAATTATATTTAAGTGGTGGCCCACTTGTGTTTATTTGTTTTTGGTAAGAGAAAAGTCAATTCGAAATTATTTTACAAAGCAATATAGCACATTTAGCACATTTCAAATGAAACATGCGTTTTGCTCTTGATTCCATTTGCGTGATTGCAAAACTTCTTTGCAAATGGTTTGCTTTTGGTTGTAGTTCCATGCTCAGTAAGACCGACCACCTCGATGGCGTCAATGTGCATGCGGAAAAGGTGGAAGATGTCGAGGTTGTCCAGCAAACCGTGGTCCCACTCAAAATCAATTTTGCTAAGGTTCTCAGGATCCATGTTGAGAACACCTGGGTGCGTGTACGTCTGGCCAATCTTGAAGATTGCCTCCAGCTTGGTTTGGTCATTGAAACTGTAAGCCTCCTCATTGCCCGATTTGTCAACAAACTTGAGGTGCACATGGGCGATCTTGTCAAACTGCTCAAGGCCATGCTTGGCCAGGTGCATGTGAATGACATACTGGAACTCTGTAATTCATTAAGGACATGTTAGTAAGTAGGAAAAGACAGAAATTAACATTAGCACTTACTGCTCAAGAGCGGCTCGTGTTGGCCGGTGATCATGAAGAAGCGCTTTCCATTGGTGGTTTCCTCTCCCTGGTTGATGTCGCGGACAGAGTTCTTGTACTCAATATCACGGGGACCGAGGATGACGCACTTCTCACCATTGCTGCCGCAGTCGATGCATTTTCCATTCTTGAAATCGTCATAGTTGTCGCACTGGTATGCCTTTGGCAGTGGGATTGTAGTGTCGAGCGAGTCAATAAAGTAGTCCACGGCTCGCTGGTGGTTGCAGGCCACCAGTCGTCGGGCGCCTTCAGATAATCCGTGAAAAATGCTTGCAGTGAGGCGCTCCTGGTCACAGCCTGGCTGGGTTTTGCCGCCATTCGGGTACATGTCCACATGACTAGTTGTATCATCAAATGTCAGTATTTGCTTGTATAAGCAAGAAACGACGACTCTTACCTGCAGGTCTCGTACATGCCAAAGCCGACCTCCAGCAGTGGGCGACCATCAGTGTGGATGGAGTCAACAAACTTGGCATCAGTGTGCCACAGTCGGGCTGCGGGCTGAAGGCCTTCGAAGAAGGGACCGGCAGGGTCGAGACCGGTGATTCGGCCCAGAACTCCATTTCCCAGGAACTTTCCGGCATTGCCAGCAATGTGCGAGCCCAGCGAGTGGCCGATGACGTGGAAAGAGGCAGGAGTGGTGTTCTTCGCCTTGCTGAACGTCTGAATCTGAATGGCAACCATTGCGCCGACAACTCGCGTGTTGACCACTGCCTGTCCGTAGGGGAAAAAGTTGCCCTTTGGCCAGTAGACGAGCAGCACATTGACGTCTTGGTAGTCGAGGTATTTGTTCTGAAAGCAGTCAAGGTAATCATCAATAACCGTCCAATTTAAAACCTCAAAATTATTTTTATTACAACTTACCTTGAGTTTTTTCATCCAGTCAGCAAAAAGCTGATTGTCGATAAAACCATGTACAATTACTGAGAAACACATAATAATGGCAGTTGTTAGAAATGCTTTTCATTGTCTAAAGCAAACTGTTATTTTTACCTTTCGTCTCTTTTGACCCATCAAAGTGAGATCCTTTGGCGCTCTCAGTGTTGTTCCAGTGAATGATCTCGCCAAATTCTCGGGTGCTTCGAGTAAAAAGTTCAAACTCGGGGGAAATGTGCTCGGGAGATTGGGGCAGAAAAAGGTCAGTGAAAGGCCTGTGAATTGGGTCAAAAAAGTCGTGCGAGTTGAAGGTTCCAATGCCTGGGTAGGTGACAGACTTGGCGGTGATTGCTAGAACACAGAAAATGTAATTGTTAAAATTTACAAACCAATTAAAAATTTTTAACTGAATAATACCCGTTGCAACTGCCAGAAAAGAAATAATTGACAAAAGTCGAGCCATGATTTGTTTTTTGTTTTTGCAGGCAATCCAACAGCTGGTTGTGATCGATCCACCAGTTGTTACTGATTTCCTTTTATAGGTAAATCGATCACCTGAACACTGAGCAAAGATACTCCCACAAATTAGTTATTTTGGACTTTAATCAACTGACTGTTGTTGTCCACTTGAGGCGTGATATCCTCAAGGCTTGATAGTGGGTGATTTACCATCTTAGATATAACTAGAGGATCCAATGGAATGACTGAAAAGGACTTGGGTACAAGATTGGATTAGATAGACTAGGTGATACCTGGTGGAGGATTTCTTTTTCTCAGCTTTTTAGTCCAACTTTTTTTGGTTATTCCTGGTTGCCATCTACATTAGGGTAAAGTTTAACTCAAACCACCCTGTCACTGCTGCACCCGACAACAGAGACAGAAAATATAATCAAAATGGGAATGACACAATCTTGTCTAAATCTTGGACTGGAGGGCAAAACGTCGAGTTGCTGCTTACGTGCAGGCTATCTGCCAAAATTGCAAACTTGTTTTGAACTGTTATTTAAGACAAAATTGGTATTAATAATAAGCATTTGGGCGCAAATGGACTGAATCCAGGTAAACAATTTTAATTTACGTCACATATTATATTTGAGTCCAACTTTATTTATCAACAATTTATTGTGATTACAAAAAACGAATAAAGAACAAATATTTAAAAAATGCCTAAAAACTTTTTATCTTTGTCTTCGTCCTTGAACTTGTGACCACATCGAGGGCATTCTTTCATGTCTTGTCCTTATCTTTGTCTTTGTCCTTCTCTTTCTCTTTCTCTTTTTCTTTTTTTTCTTCCTTTTTCGAATCTTTATCCTTATGGTCCTTGTGATCTTTTCGATCATAGTCTCGCTCCCGTCGGTCAAACTCCCGCTCTCGTCGATCGTAATCATTATTAAACGTTCGCTGGCTTGAGTCACCTCTTCCGCTGTAATCACTCGTAGGCATTGAGCTGTACCCGGAGTTGGTCATACCGCTGCTGGGGATATAGGCTAGAAATCAATCAATGATAAGTTAGGTTTACTGCTTCCAATTAGTGTACAAGTGTACAAATTACCTCTTCCCTGCAATTGCTGCTGAGGCTGGTTCTGGTGAGAAAGACTGGCATTTGAACCGTAGCCACCAGATGTCGGCTGGTACTGGTTCCCGCCATAAGCTCCACCGGATCCACCAAAGGTGCTGTTGTTATTGGCAAAGTTTCGATTGTCGTAGTTCATGACAAAATATTTTGCTTTGCTCTTCAATTTAATGCAGCAAAAAAGCTAAATCTAATCAGTGACTTGACCTATTTATACGGCCAAGAATATCTACCAAACGATAATTTTTGCCGATTCATATTTACTCTCCTTTTGTTGGTGCAGTGTTTTTGCAAATATTCGCCAATTCACAGTGCGATTGATTATTCATTGAGGAAACGTACTCGGTTTTGCCCTTGAAGTTGTGTATTGCATGCTCGTTTAGCAACTTTAACTTGGGGTAAATTGACGATTTTTCTGTTAGTAACGTCAACCAAAGCTTTTATTTTATTTCAAAACTAAAAACTATTTAGTTACAAATTTAAATGGCTTTGATTAGTTATAGTTAATTAGAGCAAAAATAGTTTGTAATTTAATTAATTAGGCAAAAAATTGCAAAATTTTCTTTTTATTTTATATATATTAAATTTTAAACTAATGAAATAACTTTAAAAAATTTTCTTTGTTGTAAAGTTACTTTTTCTACAGTTGTTAAAACATCGAAGTTTATAAAACATACAAATTAGTAAGTTAGTAAACTATAAATCAAAAGTAAATTTATCTTAATTTTACAATTTAAAAAATATTACACACTTTTTAAGAAGAGGATCGTTAGTTTTCCAACATAAATGGCAACAATATTTGATGATCTCAGTTATAACAAAAAATTAACTGAGTTTTGTAGCTAAAAACAGTTTTATTTTCATGAATTGCTAATAAACAAACAAAATGTGGAAAAAGTTTCTTCTTAATTTTTCCCAAATCTGCTTTCCTGTAAAACCAATTAATTACATCAATAAATACTTTTCTCTTTACAAAAGAATCCATTTCCGGAATGAGCAAAAGGTCATCTTGATCATTATCATTCTTAACGTTTGTTCTTTTATAAAAGTTCTTCACTTTTTGTACCTCTCCTTTGCTCTACTAACTACCTTCCAGCGAGTACTCCATTTTGATGGTCTCTACCTTCTTATTCCTCTTTCTTATTACAATTTTTTAGTATTTTTTTGTCCTTTAATGTCTATTTACTACAATTACATATTTTTCTTTCAATCAAACTATAAGTTTAATTTGATATTTGAGGATGTCATCCAAAACAAGGATTCCTTTTTTATGCACCCTACATTTGAAAAATATCAAATAGTTAGCTTAAGAAAAATATTTACATTTATTGGCTGGAGCGAGCGTAAACACTGCCAAAGCGCGAAGCGCTTTGGCAGTGTTGTAGTGAGTGAAAGCCTAGGATTGGGTCGAAAATGTCGTGAGGTTTTTTCGTTTCGGGGGGAATCGTCAAAGTCAAACTTGTCCTATCGCCACCAAACTTGGCATGAAGAAAGCTAAGGAACTGTAAATGTGTACAATGCTTTCAGAACTCAAAAACTCCCAGCCGTTTGGGAGCTAGGCCCCTTTTACGCTAAAACTGAAAGGGTGACTTGTACGGCGATAGGCTTTTTGTTTCTGAACCGATCGTTGTCAAACTTCGCACAATAACAGTTGACAGTTGTGCGGAGTTCTTCGTCCAATCAGATTGAAAAAAGACCAGCCGTTTTAGAGCTAGATCCGGTCAAACTTGGCCCAAATTTCGTGTTCAAGTCAACTGGGCCGCCATCTGCGGAAGAAGACTCGTAAGCCAAAGACACATCTCTGCAGTGCAAGCACAAGGCGGCGAGTCTGCACCCTGCCAATTAAACTTCAGTGCTGGCTCGCAAAGCGACGGCCCATGCGCGGCATTTAATACTTTGGCCACTTTTCGTGTTATAACATATTCCCGAATAACTATCGTGGGGAAAGTCAAATTTTGTGCAAGATTATTAGTTTGAATTTAGCGGTCCGTCGCGGTCACTACTCGCTACCAATTACTGGGAACACTGATCCTGTATGTCAACTTTTGTGCTTGCATTGATATCCACATGTGGCATTAAATTTCACTTGTTGTAAAAATATCAAACATGAATTTTGCAAGACTATTGGAATTTTCTCTTTACACAGTACTTACCTTTTTACTTTAATGAACTACTCTCATGTTCTTGCTATAGTTTTTGCTTTGGTTTTCACTTTACTCGCCATGTTTTATTTTAAATTACAACAATCAGTCAAATACTTTTGGTTAATCAGCAGTAAAAAAGCAAAAATAGCATTAGCAAACCTTATCAATTTTTATCAAAATTTCACCAGTTCACTTATCTTCTTTTTTCACATTAACCACATGTATGGTCGCCTTTTTTTAGCTGCCTGTTTTGTCTTTGTCCTATTAACGTGATGCTCAATTTGTAGACCTTTAATGGACTAGTTACTCTTCCGTCGTCGTGTTCTTTTTCAACAGTCACCAGTTTATTTTCCTTTTTGTGACCCATTTTGCATTTTCTCGGTGCGTCAATACATTCACCAAACAAATGCTTTCTTTGGCTTGCTAGCCAGACATCGATTGCCAGAGTTAAAATCTAAAATCAAAGTAGCAACGCATCTATAGGCCATTCACACGGTAAATCGTTTTGGAATGACTTATGGACAGTTTGTGTATTGTCTCGCTACGTTCTTACAACTTTTGAACTCATTTTTTTATTTATATTTATTATATTGTCTAATCACGCTTGCTGCGTTTGCTAAAACTAAAAATTTTTTATTATTTAATGTGATTAATGAATTTAATTTTTTACAATATCTTGTGCTCTACTCAAAATTGATCATGGTAAGCAAAAAGCTTTTAGCAAATAAGTAAAGAGTGAAAACAAATGCTCACAGTCAATCGCCCAAAATTTTTGGCATACTCAAAAATTATTGAGTTGCATATTGCTGGAAAGCTAAAATTGCACTGATTACAAATATGTAAGTATCAAAATGGAGCCCCAGATAGTTCCCGAGAAAACCGGGTCCGAACTGTACCTTTGGCTATGCTTTACCTACTGCTCCTTATGCCATCTAGCGGAGTGAAGCCGTTTGCTGTTGTCAAACTGCACATTTTGGTCAACTTTGGACCTGGTTTTCTCAAAAACTATTTGGGGCTCCACTTTGATACTTACAAATTTGTAATCAGGGCAATTTAAGCTTTCCAGCAATATGCAACTCAATAATTTTTGAGTATGCCAAAAATTTTGGGCGATTTTGTTTTCACTCTTTAATTCTGTACATACTGTTAATAAAAAACCATTTATCAATTATTATTCAATGTACAGTTCACTGCTTTTACTTGCCACTTTTTTCTGCACTAACGTAATTAGTGCTTTCATCAGCGGCGCCGTCTAATTAAGTCTGCTTACTGAAACATCAAACAGCAAACTCGGTAATTGTTTACCAAAAAATAAACGAAAAAATGATAACATTTGACACCGCACCCCTAGCTAATTGCTAGTGATTGCAGCTTGAGTGTCAAAACACAAACAACCGTATTAGCGGGAGAATATTTTACCAAAGCATGGCATTTGAAAAGGCACCAAAAAACTGTTGGTGAAATTAAGCGCCACGTTTTCATCATCACTTTGCAGAAAATTAAAACTAGCATTTTTAAACAACAACCAAAATGCTAAGCGTCAACTATTGGTTACAACTTGAGTACAAAGTACACATTTCACTAGCTGTTGGCATTATAGCGACTGCAACCATTCCAATATCAAGTGCCGTTTAATCGTAGACTACGTCGGCCAATCTGATGATCGGCACAAAATGGTACAATATGGCACGTTTATTACCACTGATTGAGCGCAATAGGTAATAGTGTAGACAGGCTCACCGGGACGACTAGATTGGCCGTCGTAAGGACTGCTCCTAATGGCCGCATCCTCTTGGCCGTAACCACAGCCTGGTGATACAACAGGTAATTAAGACAGTGCTGATCAATGGCAAATTAGTGGCATTTTTGTTTGACTGTAAATGTTACACTGGAAATCGGCTAAAATTTACATTCAAGGGTGATGACTTGAGAGTGTCAGAGAAGAAGACAGAGAACAAACATTGGGGAGTTATTGGTTAGCTTTGTTCTCGCATTATCAAACACCACCGTCGTACAAATGCACTGATTTGCATGCTCAATTGCTCAACGACAGTCGTTTGATAGTTTTACATTGAAAGTTTATTTAATTTGTTTTAAAAATGTGTTGTTGATTGTCAACAAAAAACTTGATTTGTTTGAGCATTCAACTGTGCTGTTTATTTTTCAATTAAAGTGTTGTGTACAACAACTAAACAAAATCATCAAAAATGTCTGAAAAGGGTTTTGATATGATCGCGACGGGAAAAGGATTTTCCGTTTTCACAGCAACCGCTTTCATTATTGGCGAGGTTGCTGGCGGTGGAATTCTTTCACTGCCCAGTGCCACTGCTGGGGCTGGTAAGTTGCTGGGAAAATAGGCAATATTTTTTAACAATATATTATTTTACACCCAGGTTGGTCTGGCTTGGCAATGATACTCTATTGTGCCACATGTGCTGGCATCAGTGGAATGTGCCTTGCAAAAAGCTGGCTAATACTTGAAGAAAGGTATCCCGAATACAGACAGGGGTTAACGAGAAAACCATTTTCGACTATAGGGTGAGAAAAATGTATTTTTTGAAAACGAGCAACAAATATTGAATACATTTTTTTACCTTATATATAAGTTACCACGCTTATGGAAAGGTCATGAGGTAAACTTACACTATAAAATTTTGGACATTTTTAAACCTTTTATTTTTAAAGTGCTTTTGTGTCTGTGATCATGAACATTACCCGAATCGGAGCATCAACTGTCTTTGTGATTCTCTCCGCTGGTTTGGCCGTCGCATTGACTAGCTCTTTTATTCATCTCACCGAGTGTCAGTGGATTCCAATTGTGGTAGCAGTCTTCCTGGTTCCATTTTGGCTCGGTTCACCTGCTGATTTCTGGCCTGTCGCATATTTGGCAATGCTTTCAACTGTTATTGGATCAATTCTTCTAATTACCAAAATCATCATGGAACTGTCTAAAAATGGCCCATCTACTGATTACCACATTGACGGTATTAAATCATATTCAGCCGCTTTTGGAACCATACTTTTTGCCTTTGGTGGTGCTTCAGGTAAAAAATCATCAGCGAAAAATTCTAATGTTAAAACGTTTTAGTATAATTTTTTTAAATAGCTTTTCCTAATTTCCAAAATGATATGAAAGAGAAAACCAAATTTCCGATAGCCGTAGTTTTTGGCTTTATAGGCCTTATTTTGCTTTATCTGCCTACTGCCGGCCTTGGTAAGTTTATTGACTTTGAACAACTTTGATCTAAACAACCTTGTCCTTACATTTTTAGGTTATGGAACCTTTGGGCATTCCGTCAAGAGCAGTATTCTTAAAAATCTTGAAACGGGCACTTTTATCACTGTGATTAACTCATTCTTCTTTATCCATTGCCTTACAGGTTAAAAATCTAAAAATTAAAAAATTTTTCTAATATTTTTTAATTTTGCTAACTCTAGTTGTAATAATCATCTTGAATCCAGTATACCTTGACATGGAGGAACTGCTTCGAATTCCTAAACGTAAATTTTATTATTTATAAACAAATTCAAAATTTTTATATTTTTCAGAATTCAATTGGAAACGCTGTGTTTTTCGGACAGCATTGCTCGCTCTTATTCTCTTAATTGCCGGTAAGCAACCTGCTTTTTTGTTGCAACAGTGCTTTAAATTTCATAATATTCATTTCCATCAGAAACTTTTCCGAGTTTTGGTGAGATTGTCGATCTCATTGGGGGGTCTACTGTGGCTATAATGGCATTTGTATTGCCTCCCATTTTCTACATTAAGCTGTGTCGTGATAACTCTGGCGACTGGCCAGAAAGGTAAAAAATTCTTGATAGTTTGCACGTTCTTTTATTGTTCTACTTTTATACTGTAGATCTGTCTCCATTTACCATTACATCGTTTTTGGCGTCATCGTACTGAGCGGTTTTGTCGGAGGTATTGCCTCTACTTACGCTACCATCAGCAATTGGACGCCACTCTCCTCGGCGTGCTACCTTTCACATAACAGCGGAAACAGTACTAAATAAAAAGGAGCAAGAAGCAAACAACCGGATCAGACTGCTGAAAGCGGATCAAAATGTATCCAAATTTAGTGTACGACTCACTTCACAAACTCACTTCATCTTTTCCTTTTTACATAAATAAACCAAAAAAGTATTTATCCTACGCTAATGAGTGATGAACTTTATTTTCCGTTTGTGAAAAAAGCAGTACGAGTATTTTCAAAACAATGTTAAAGACGATTTTGTGGCAGCTAATTAAAATGACTAAACTTCAGCAGAATTTCACAACCAAAACGGGAGCTTTTCCTTTAAGCCTTTCCTTGACTGCGGAGGAAGTGCTGCCGAGCGATGACAATCCGCTGGATCTGTGCCGTACCCTCGTAGATTTGAAAGATCTTTGCATCACGCATCAGTTTCTCCACTGGATACTCGGAGTTGAAGCCGGCCCCGCCAAAGACCTGCACCGCATCGGTGGCGCACTTGTTGGCCACATCCCCTGCCCAGGCTTTGGCAATGGACGCCCAGTAGCTGTTCCGGCGACCTTGGTCAAACTCCCAGGCAGCCCGCTGGTAGGCCATGCGGGCGGTCTCCACGCCGATGGCCATATCGGCGAGCATGAACTGCACTGCTTGGTGGCCGGCAATCGGTATGCCAAAGGTTTTCCGCTGCAGTGAGTACTGCGTCGCCTCGTCGAGGGCTCGTTGCGCCAGACCGGTGGCGGCGGCGGCCACCGGTGGCCGGGTCAGGTCAAAGGCGCCCATGGCAATCTTGAAGCCGGCTCCCTCGCCGAGAAGGACGTTCTTCTTTGGCACACGCACATTCTCGAAAGTGATGCCCCGGGTGTCTGACGCCCTCTGGCCCATGTTCTGAAAGAAATACGTTCATTAGTATGTATAAACAAATTTTACTTTTGGAGCTAAATTACCATCTCCTTTCGACCAATGGTGATGCCCGGTGTGTCGGCGTCGACGATGAAGCCTGTAAATGATTCGCTAGGTTTTGCCTTTGAATTAGGGTTAGTGCGAGCAAGGACAAAGAACCACTTGGCGACTCCGGCATTGGTGATCCACATTTTGTTTCCTGAGATCTCAAAATCACCGTCAGCATTTTTGATGGCCTTCGTTTTGATGCCGGCCACGTCTGAGCCTGTGCCAGGCTCAGTGACACAGTACGCCGCTGCGGTCGGCTCTGCTGTAAACCGTCCGCAGTACTCCTTCTTCTGGTCATCATTTCCAAAGAGCATGATAGGCGCCATGCCCAGTTTACTGGAAGATATTGTTGAGGAGATGCCGGAACAGCCGTAGGCGAGACGCTCTTGGATCAGACATCCATCGAGGTTTCCTAGCCCGAGGCCGCCGTACTTTACTGGCACTGCACTGGTCACGAGGCCAAGCTCCCAAGCTTTCTTGAAAATTTCAGTAGGGTACTCGCCTTTCCTGTCGTACTCTGCAGCTTTCGGGATGATCTCCTCACGGGCAAATTTTTCCGCCAAGTCACACAAGCGGCGCTGGTCTTCTGAAAGATCATAGTAGGGTCCATTTTGGTCAGAGAACTGGCGCACTGAACTGAAGGTCAGTGACCGACGGACGACAGTGGAGAGAACTGCTGTTGAGCTTCGAGCGATGAGTGCTGGATTCATGGTCAATTTGATTTGAAAGAGAAGACAATATTTGCGATTGAATAACACAGTCTCGTTGTCTGTCAATATATACGCAAAAAACAACCGTACAATGTTAATGGATACAGTAAGTACTGCGAATAACAGCTTCTCTTTTGATAAGATAGTGTCGATAGTGGCGGGGATGCTTCAAGGATGAGAGAGCGAGAGAGAGAGAGTGAGAGTTATTGAGAGAGACAACAACAAACAGCGAAGTAACTGTACTGCGATACAAAAGTACTCGAGTACAGTGAAAAGAGGAAAAACGCCAGATGATGGTGTTGTTGCTGTTTTATGCAGTATGCTTTGATACCAACAACATATGCTATTTAAATACAACATATATATTTATTTCATTTGATCTTAAGTACACCTGAGTTTAAGTAAGCAGAATGTATGCATTAATTTTAAGTTTAAACCTGTCAAATACAAAATTGGTTCAATTTAAATTGCCTTACAGATTTTATAATTTCAAATCAAATGACACTTCTATTGCTATTAAATTAAAAACTAGTATTTTCAAAACATCTACTATTGATAGGTGGTTACAAGTTTTTTTAAATGCAACATTTTAAATTACCACTTTTTCCCGTTTGTTACAAATCTGTCACTTTGATTTCAATTGACAAGAAGAAATAAAAACATGTTTTTAGGTTAAGAAAAGATATTTCTGGATCTTCATGACAAAAATGAAAAAGGAAGTTTCCGTTTAATTTTGTGTGTATAGTGTTTTTATAAAATCTTCACATTGTACACAGGTGGTAGAAAATAAAGAATGAGTGAAGTGCCTATTTTTAGAGATTCCGTATTCTCTTTAACATTTTTCAACTCACCTTTTTGTGTAAATATTCATAAATTTGGTTATTTTAATAATGAAAACCTAAATGTCTGTATTGAATAGCTATTTATTAATATTTTTTGGTCAAAAAGTATCAAAACACTTTTGCTTCTTTCTATTGTAAGGTATTAATATAAATTTTTACACACAATTGACACATTATTAAAAAACTTAATAATGTTTTTTCAAAATTTTCTACCGTTTTTAAATAAAAAAAGGTTTTTTTATAAAAAAATAAAGATAAAAACTGTTTTGACAACTAACTAATTTAGTTTTTTGAATTAATAGCATTAAATTAAAAATTTTTTTAAATAGGAAATGAAGTTTATTGACATTTAGACATTTAGAGTAATTTTCCAATCAAAAAATTGCAAAAAATAAGTTTATTTAATTTATATGGAAATATGCTGTAGCGATGTTTTTCTGGTGGCGTTGCTTATTGAAATAAGGGGAGCCATTTTTGAGGGAAATTGGGTTTCCCTGCGCAATGCTTTTGTATAGCAAAAAGGTCATTTTTCGGTACACATTTCTCAGCAACCACACATTGGATTAAAATGTTGTAAAAACAAAATGTAGATGAGAATGTATTCTTCATTTTAGTCAATTGAAAAAAAAATTTAAAATTTTTTTTGCATGGTTATTTGACTGTTAGATTCATTGTTTTTTAAAAACTTGATTATCATAAAAAATAATATTGTTTAACCCATTTTAAAATTGATTAAAGCAAAGATCACAATATCGTTTTTATTTTGCTTTTTACATCACCTAATTCTGATGTGTGGTTGCTGAGTAATGTGTACCGAAAAAATGACCTTTTTGCTGTGCAAATGCATTGCGCAGGGAAGCCCACTTTCCCTTAAAAATGGCTCCCCTTAATGCACAGTGCCCTCAACTTTTTGTGTTTCCCATCAAGTGTAATTCACACATTTGTATGCTATGTATAACTTTCACTTATTATAAAAAAAGAAATCAAACTAAACAATAAAAATAAAAGTCTAATCAATGTAAAAGTGGTTGAAGGATTTTTCTTTCTCTTCTTCAATATGTTGAGAGGGTCTTACCAATGCTTGTTCTTATCAAATTACCAATTGAAGTTCAATAATAGCAATAAAACAAGAAAAAAGTAGAAAAGGAACTAAGACGGAGAGAACAATAGAAACGCTAATTGAAGAAGACAGCTGAGGAAGAAAACAAGGCAGAGGCTTCTGCACTGGAAATGGTTGAGGAAATTGCTGCTACCAAAAACAACTGCTTCAATTGAAACCAGTTTGGGAGATTTAAATGGAAGAAGCCATTTAGCAAATAAAAAATGTATTTTTTGTGATAAAAAAATAAAACATATGAGAAAATGGGATGAAAAACAAAGAGCAAACAAAAGAAAATCTATTGTTTTTATCTTGATTGCATAACATTAAAAAACTCAAAACTTGAACTTTTTCATTCAGTTTTTTTAAATAAATTCAACAAAAACTTGCAAACATAGTTGTCAAATAAATGCAAATTCAAAAAGTGACCAAAATAGAGCACTTGTTATAAGTCCTCTTCCCTTTATCTCTGAAATATCACATTTTGAAGAGTACACTTGATGAGTGCACTTTCACTGGGTTTAGTTGCAAAAACAAACGGCAACAAAAGTAGATGTTTTCCTGGTAAAATATAAAAAAGGTTGTTTATATATTTGACAACATTAATTATAATAATTTATATAAAGTGCGAAAGGCAACAGTATTAAAAGATCTGTTTTTGTTTTTAATAATCAAAAATGAAAAAAAGATGATGATGATAATGATGATGGTAATGGGGTAAGTATATCAATTGACAAACTTGAGATGCAAAAGAAAGGAAATAAAAGAGAGCAAAAATAAGTATGCAAATATAAAATATATTTTTGGTATATTCTTTTCACAGCTGAAAAGACAACCGCTCTTTGCAGCTTGGACAGTCCTCGGGACAACACTTGCGCTGATGATGTTTTTTGCTGCAGCTGCTGACGTGCTTGAGAACAATCTGCCGAAAGTCGTTCTAGTGGCAAAAATAGGAAAAACGATGAATGAAGAAGAATTGAGTTAATTATTAAAGAAAGAGGTATCTAAGAATGAATGCCTTTCTTACCCGGAACGAGACAGACAACATCGAATAAATTATTGGGTTCATGCTCGAACTGGCCATTGCTAGCCAGTGGCAGCTCAGATAAATGTAAATGAAAGCGTAAAAAGAGGTCTCAGAGCAGAAGTCAATGATGTCGTAGTCGAGCAAGTACTGGTACAGCTTGATGGGCAGCCAGCAAATGTCGTAGAGCAGTATGATGATTGCCAGCATTTTGATGATCTGGTAAAGATATGCAGAGTTCTAAGAAAGGGAAAACTCAATAGCAATCTTCAAGCAATCCACTACCTTTACGCGATTTTTGATGTGTGCCGACTTTTGCAGCACTTGCGGAACAGTCAGCTGAGTGCCATTTCGGCTGCAGAAGGCTTTGATTTCGGTCAGATTCAGTCCAGAGGCGCCGCTGCCTCGTGACCCGGCGGTGCCGCCTGCAGAGGGAACAGCTGCTCCTCCTACCAGCATTGTGCCACCACCGCCACCACCTGCAGCCGTTGATGCTGTTACGCCAACAACCACGTCAGGAAGCTGAGTGCAAAAAGTGCAAAAATCAAATTAAATGGTACAAAATAAAAAGCAACAATTTTCACTAAAACGTAGGAGAAATTCAATTAGCGGCTTACAGTACAATTAACGCGCCCCTTTTTTCCTCCCAACTCCCGGGGATCTCAGATTATGTTCTATTTTAAATGTATTTACAGCTGCCCACTCCACCAGTGCTACTACTCTGCTCTTACCCGTCGTCCACTGGTTGAACTACTGCCCCCTTTGGCGCCGTTGACAGCCGCTCCTCCTGCTCCGCCGCCGCCACTGCTCAGGGCGACTGTGTAGGCCATCTTGGTGCCGATGGCACTGTTGCGCAGCTTGCGCATGATGGCCACGTAGGCAAAGGTCATGGAGAAGGAGGGGAAGATGAAGGTGAGGACGAGGTTGGCGTTCATGAAGAGTCGCTGCTTGAAGATGCCAATGTCATTGTTCCAACTGCACTCGTAGTAGGTCACATTGTTTACCACCGACTCGATGGTGTAGATGTGCGTTATGGGAATGGCGCTGTACACGATGCCCGCAATCCAAATGACCGAAATGATGAGATTGGTGTGGTGCTTCAGCAGGCGGTGCACCTTGGACAGGGGATGCAGTGCCGCCATGTACCGCTCAATGCCGATCGTGCTCAGAGTGATTGAGGTGATGAACACGGAGAGCAGCTGAAGGAGTTGCGTTGCCGGACAAAGAAAATGCCAAAAAACCCACTGGCGGAGGATAAAGTCGGAGAGGGAAAAGGGCATGAGCAGAACGCCTGATATGAGGTCGGAAACGGCGAGGTTGATGAGGTACTTGCGCATGTTTCGGGCCGCTTCTCGGCCAAGCACCTGAACGAGGATTACGGTGACATTTCCTGTTGGTTCATTGATAAAAGATTAACTTGCCGGCAAAATTGAAAGACGATGAACAATAACATTAATAAACATTAATGTTGTACGAACTCTACTGAAGAGATCAGATCACTGCCTTAGCGGTGTGTTTTTCTGTTTTTTTCTACTCTCTTGCATCATATCACACTTGCTTTCAGTCTTTTGTGCACTCTCCATCTTCCGGTATTGTGGTGCTGCATTACAAAACCGTTAAAACATTGAGGTGCAGGTAAATGCTTTTGTTTTGATTTTTTTAGTGTAAACTAAAATATATTTTGTTTTTCTAGAGAAACGTCACTTTGACCCCTCTTTTTCCTTCTCCTCTTTCTTCATAAATTCATCACACAACCCATCTGCTCTGAACATTGAGCGACTGATTAAAGCCCATTGACTTTCAGGATCTGATAACGGTATCGCCCTTTGCGTTCCCGAGTTACTACTAACCTCCTTATTTTCCGCATTCTTCCCTGTTTTCTTCCCTCTAATTATCATTGTTATAAAACTTCTTTTATTTGATGGCATTGTCCAACTTTTGTAATATAAACTTCTCTTCACTTACCGATGATGGAGACCAATGATGTGAGCCCGTAGAGGACTGCAATGTAGTACTGCACCTTCACCGGGACCGTCTCAACAGTGGTGGGCGAGTAGCAGGTGCTGTTGCTGCTGCCTGCGATGGACGTGTTCAGAAGGGTGCTCGAGTAAGTTTCACTGAGGACACTCGAGTTGTGCATGATGGTGGTGGTTGTGGGGCGGTAAATTAGCCAGTGGCAAAGGCAAAGGATCAAGTAATGTGTGATGGTGGTGGTGAGGGTACCAGTGTTTTAGTCGAAGTTAATATAAACATAAGTTGAATTGTTATTAGAATTTTTAATGGCAACATTTTGAGCAAAGTCGGGAGATAAGGAAGTTTATATTAGCTTTCTCAAGTGTTGATTAATATAAATTAAATCTGAAGAGGAATATTCAAAGGCAAAAGAAAGCACTTCACTTTGGCTAGCTGTCTGGCTAGCCACTTCAGCAAATAGACTTTTTTTGGCTGTCTCACATGATATTACATCAACACAAAAGTATACACAAAGTTATTAAATAATTTAATTGCACACACACAAAGGGAAAACTGAACACACTGTGTTACATTATTTGCTGCCATGTTACACAGTCCGACACACGTCCGTCGGTTGCTAATGCATTAGCTAAACTAAACAGAATCAACGACAGCACCAAAAACTTTCGACAGCAAGAGCAGAGAGTTCCATTTGGAACGGAGGTCTGCCGCATCGATTGAGGAAAAGATAAAGAGAGTGGGGGAGCAACAGAACATACACACACACTCTTTCTCTCTTTGACTAAATACTAGACAGCTATTTGCCCTATATAGGCGTGTACACACACAGAGTGGATTCTTTAACATGAAAACTCTCTTTGGAAAGCGGTCGAATATTCCCACTATCTTGCACTCGTCTGTAAATATTATTGCTCGGCAGATTGAAGGAAGCAGAGAAGAAAGAGAGAGACAGACACACAATTGTCAAATTATTGACACATTAAGACGTTTGCCTGACTAGCGATTGAGATTGAGCGATTTATGTTTGTCCGCGGCTAAAAAAACAAAGGAAACGTACGGAAGGCGAATCTGTGGGCAATTATTTGCAATTACCACCACATCAAAGCGGCTGATTCAATTGCCCGCTAATTAATTAATTATACACAATTCAAGAGTTTGTGGCATGTCATCGAGGCAGTGTGACAAGTAAAGGAAGCAAATATCGATGTGAAGATGAATGAAGGAAAAGTACATTTATTATTAAGCAATACTCTAATTTATGGGCATATCATTACCTCGCATCAAAAACCAAAAACCGCTAAATGTTGCTTTTGCTGTTGTTTTCTTATCCATTCATTGAGAAAAATAACAGAATCGATGAGACACAAAAAATAAAGTACTCTCTTTTCATCATTACGTCAAAGTAGACTACTTGTAAAGTAGAGGAAGGGTGTTATTTACTCGAGTGAAGAATATTACTATTAGCAAGAAGAAAAAGAAAACGATCCATCAATACACTTTTTTGCTTGTTCTCCATCATTTTCCTTTTTGTTCAAAAAATTATTATTATAAACGGTATTTCGATTATTTGCTAAGCGAGTCGAACGCATACGTACGACCACAACGATGTATGAACGGCAATAACATTCAAAAAAAAGTCTTTTATTTAAAAACGTTGAAAATATTCTTTGGAATGTACTCATTTTTTCTCACACTTTCACAGTAGTTCCTTTCAATCCTCAGATGACAGTTTCAATTGTACATCTTGCTTGCAAAATTTTAAACATTCTTTGAAATTTAAATTGCTTAAAACAATGACCAATTTTGTTTGTGTATGCAAAGGCAGAAAAACAACGCAGCAAAGCCGCTTTACGCAAGCACACAGTAAAATGACAAAACAAAAGACGGCTACTTTAATGACATTATCTCTTATTTGTTCTAAGCACTTTAAATGTACTGAACCAAGATAAAGCTTCTTACAGTGAGAAAAAGTATAAAATATCGCTTTAACTAAAAAAACATGACGAAATTCACTATACACACAGTAAAACTTGACCTTTTTGTATTGTATATTTAAGATAAATTTTTGTTTTTATGTTTACAACAGAATTTTTGGTGAAGGTTTTAGGTTTGTGTCCAGAACTGAAAAATTGGCCTTGCATCTATAATTTCTTTTTCATCAAATGTTTTCTTTTCCTATTAAAAGTTTTTATTATTATTATTTTCAGCGTCCGGAACTAACAATTGTTGTTGATGAATTTTCTTTTTATTTTTGTCTAGTCTGCTATTTCTTCCCACCAATCTTAATCCCTGCCACTTATTGCTAATTCTCTTTTTCATTTGTTGTACCATTCAGAGAAAACAAAAAACAGATATTTTGTTTTTGATTGTATACAAAAAATACAAAATACACCACATTACCAATTGTAAATTACTAAAAAAATGATTGTTCAAGCAAAAATAATTTATCCGATAAGATTATTAGTGAAAAACTTGCACCACAAAAAAGATTTAATTTGGTTTCGGTCTTTTATTTTACTTTAAATTTTAAAACTATTTTAAAAAATCAATATTACTTGACAATGCAAATGTGCGTAGAATGAGTGCATGATTGAAAAAATTAATTAAATTTTTTATAAAAAAATGCTGTAATTGCAATCGAAAAATAACCGAAAAACTCACGACTAAATATCTATATAAATTGGATCAGTTTGTTCTCGGAAGTGATTGCGTGTTAACACACTATCACAGTTAATGAGGTGACGCAAGACTTTTGTTGTCTGGTTAATGAAGGAACGCTTGTCTCTTTTTTCCATTTCGTTTTATTCAAGTAGAAAATTTCTCTTTTTCCAATTTACGCTTTCACATAAAGAAGGGAAAAAACTCAAATTAGCAAAAAATCTCAGCTTGTTTGTGTTAAGTACACCGGAAACGTACTTATCACATTAAATCAATAAGTAGTTTTTAAAAACAACTTATTTTAAAATGTTTAAAATTATAATTTGTTTGGTTAAATGGTAATAGTAACATCAATATAGAAAACAAAACGATTGCATTGAGTATCAAATTTCTCTATCGTTTGCTCTCTTCTTTCACTTCATTTCCTTTTCTGAGAAAAAAGTTAAACTGAAAAGTTATACTAAAGTTGCACTTGAAACAAAGACGATTGTTAGAGGGTAGAAAACACAGGCTATCTTATCAACATTGTTTCCTCCCCTCCACATCTCTGGTGGCTGTACAACTACCTAGCAAAACTACATAAAAAATATAGCCTTCTGGACGGTCATTCAGCCTAAAGAGCGTGTGCCCGTGGAGAACGTGGACTCGTCACTGCTTCTCACTGCACCAGCGTCGCCCACCCACCTGAACATGGCGTGACTTGATAGGCAGATAATGTGGAAAAGATAGAGAAAAATAGCGCGCGCAAAAGAAAATAAGAAAATGAAGCTGCAGCAGGAGTGCTGCACTCACCCACTTGATAAGGAGATTGAAGAAGAAGAAAAAAAAGAAGCGTGCTCTCAGTCTCATCATAGTGATTATGATGCCTTTTGATGAAGTATTGATGAAAATAGATCTTTGCTAGAAAGTGGCTGATATGGGCTAGTGGCTGAGTGGTGGAACAACTAGTGATCACTGCAGAGAACGACCGACAACTGCAACCGCCGCATCAGCGGCAACAGGAGCAGCACCTCTCATTGATTGAAAAGTTGAACAAGCAGCCCTAGCAGACGATTTTGTAGCATTTGACAGCTGATGGACGGTGATGACAATGGCTGATTGCGATGGTGATGATAATGATGGTAAAGTTAATGAGGCTAATGATGGTGAACTGATGGCGGTGGTCTCTCTTGAGGGAGCATAGCAGCTCTTGCCGGTGATAGTGAATGCTGGCTGGCAAGTTGAACGGCACTCAGGCGGCATTGTAACGGCTGTCGACGCTGCACACAAAGTTAGACAGAACAGCAAATTAATTACACTAAACTTTCCATCTTTTTGTTTACTTCAATCTGATAAGGTGGCCGTACTGGGAGGTGATAATGATAATGATAATGAATGCAGCAAAAGCAAAATGAACCAGGGGCGCTCGTTGCTGTTTTAAAAGACACTGATTTGGCGCCAAACACACAAAGAGTGAGTGTCATCAGTGCAACTGATGCTGCGGTCTCAGGTTCGGCTGCTGCTTGTCTGTTGTTTATCAAACAAGCATTACTTTTTTTGTTGTTCTCATTTGCTGATATGAGGGTCTATTACCGCTATTTTTGTCCACGCGTCAACACGTTACCTTATCACGTGCTTTAGCAATTATGAGTTTTGCGGGCTGAACCGGTGTGAATCTTGGTTGTGTGCGTGTGAGAACGTTTGAGAATGCTGTTCTCTTGCCAGGCAATGACAAATGAGGTTAAAGAAAAAATGAAACTTTTTCGCTCTTATCGTACAAATAGAACGAAAAATAGACCATCTATTTGTTAGTGAACAGCCATCATAAACATCCGATGGTAATCGTGCCAAGAGTGAGAGCAAACGAGAACATGTCATTTTGGTTCGCCTTATCAAATCATCATTTTTTCGCTACTATTTTTTTGCATCTGGTGCACACACTGCTCCTGACAGACAACAGACAAACACCACTGCTTGACGGCCTGCCACCGCCCACTACGTACACTGCGACACCAAAAGAGTAGTGCGAAAGTGGAACATTAACATTACAGATGTACCATGTAATTTAAAAGTTTATTTATTTACGTTCTTTCTCTCTTATTCAATAGCGTGTTGTAGGAATATAATATCAAAGAAGTAGGAGGTTGTTGAATCCGTGAAGTGAAGCGTCGGGCGGAGGATGGGCGGATGGGCAAAGGGAGGGAGAGTATGTACAGGAGAAGAGATGATGACTGCCAAAGTCTGTTGTTGTAGTAATACCGAGTGATCAGCAGAGTCAATGGGTTCAGTATCCCTCGCTTAACCGACGCTTAAGGGCGCGATAAGGGAAATGAGGTGATTGCACATCGTCGCCGGCTGGGACTGAGCGCTTCCGGAGAAGGAAGGGCTTAACGTGCTTGCTCAGTTTGTCTTTCTGATAGGAGAGGGGGGCAAAAATTGGATAAATTAGCTAAAGTTAAGTGAACAGTGAGCTCGCTATCTTTTAAATAATTCAACTTACTCGGTCAATTTTGCTCTCTGGCTGCTCCGCGGAGAGCGTCATTCCTGAAGCTGCACAGTAAAGAGTGAAAATGAGAGCACTTTTAATTAGACAAATAAATAACACAATTAAAATGTAATTACCTTCTAGTGAGGCGATGAGCGTGACAAAGAGCAGAACCAACACCGTGATGGCAAAGAATTTCATTTTGGTAAAATTATTTAAATTAAGGGGAATGTAAATGAAGGAAAATGGGTGAAGGGTGTGGCAGTTGATTGCTGGGCAGAGGAAGCTTCTGGCGGCAGCAGCAGGAGGTAGCACAGCAGGCTCAACTGAGGGTGGATGGGATAATTAAAAAAGTGTTTTTATACAGAAAGCCTTAACGCACCATCGGCGACAGAGGGAGAGAGAGAGAGAGAAAGCAGGCAACTGCCACTGCCAGCAGCACCGGTGCAAGAAAGAGAACACTGATGAAGCCACTTTTTCTCGACTGATAGAGTGAAGACACAGATGAATGCCGTGCTGTACAAACGAGACCAAGACAAACTGCTGCCGCTGCCGCTGCATTACAGAGCGACCACACAACCACGCCCACACTTCAGCGGGCGGGAAAATGTACGACAAATGTAATCAACAAAAGATCTCTTTCTTATCAGCAGCTGTGAAGTTGTCAGTGCTTGTGTGTGTGTCTTATAATTATAGCAAAGCGAAGCAAAGTGTCAAAGCTGCCACGTTTTTTGCTGAGCATTTTAAAAAATATTTCTCAGTGGTTTTGCCCTGTCTGTGTGGAGAGTAGGGCGGGTGATAACGAGGACATGTTTTTAGTTGTTGAACAACAAAACTGGTGTACATAAATGCCGTGTGTTTGTAAGCTCAAACAACTTGAAACGTCAAAGAGAATCTCTCTTCTTTCTCCTTCTTCAACTGCGAGAGGCAACTGTACTAAACGTGTTCCCTTTTCTGCCGGTTAACTGATAAGATGCAATGAACTCGTACCTAGTAAAGAGAAAGAGAGAAAAAGAAATATGCCACATAAAGAGAACATCATGTTCCCTCTGCCTGCCTGTGCGTGAAATCAACATAAAGTCCATTGGTCCATTGACAAAGGGCACCTCGGTCAGAGAGTGGCTAGTGGCTCTAACTGAGTAGCCCCTCACTGTTATCTCTCAAAACTTTAAAAGCAACTGATAGTGATAGTGGACTTTACAGTGTGTTTGATATCGTCGATCTTTTTCGTTGTCTGCGGCAGTGTTGCTGTGTGTGTACCCAATCTAGGGACATGACGACCACCGTAACGACTACTGTCAGGATGACAGATGTCTCTCACCGGTATCGCCACGTATTCACAGTATCTCCTCTGCAATCTACCGTTTCTTATCAATCGTGCCGTACATGCAGTTTGAGAAGCAAGAGGAGGTAGTGGACGGACAGGCAGCAAAGGAGACACAAAAAAAGATATTTCCGCATCAATAGGAGGTGGTTGTTTGTCGCTATTATTAAGTTGCAGCTATTTTTGCAGTAGGTCAAAGGTCAAGTTCAAAAGTACATTACACTGACGTCTGGTATCTGCAGTAGCAGACATTTGGGGTGTGTCGTCAAATGGTCTGTGTGCAGGCTCTGTGCACAGCTACCGAGTGCAGGCAAACTGTACATTTTCAGATTGTAGCTGGTACGGCTGTCACTGGCACTAAAGAAAAGTCTAGCACGGTTATCAACAACTACTTTAAAAGAGCTTTTTTGCTCATTTGTTTTCTCCTTCCTTTCGGTACAAACTTGGTTCTTGCCTTACAGTGTGGGGTAATCTACTGAATAAATTGCACAATCAAAAGGGAGAGAGAAGAAATCAGCCGTGATTTACTGCTCCTACTGAATTCGTTGAACTTTAAAACTGGTGGTGTAGATGGCAAAATTGAAAGAAAGAAAATTTTTCATTCTTTTGCAACTGTAAAATGCATAATTTATGAGTGAAAGAGGTACGTGACTATGAGCGAAAATGACAGCATAATTTTTAAAAGTTTTAGCAATTTGGCAATTTTGCAATAATTTATTTGACTGCAACCGAGGAAAAAGTATTAAAAATTTGAATTTTTATTGAGATTAAACTGCTTTTTTTGTTGTTTTTTCACTGTGACTGAGAAACAATCGCCGACATCTGTCGTCATAATTTAAAAGAAATGCTTTTCAAAAATGAGCTTCTGAACTGAGGGTGCCAAATTAAAGTGCATCATTGTGCTGATGATCAACAGTGGTGGTGATGGTGGTGGTGATGACCGCCGTAGTGCATCGATGGTGGGGGCGGAGGGGAAGGATAAACGTAGACAGGTTGCGGTTGAGGAGGTGGATAGTAGGTTTGTGGAACGTACACAGTGCTCGTTTGAGGATAAATCTGAACTTGGTGATGATTGTGGTGATGGTGGTGGTGGTCAAATCCTAGTGCATGGCCCAGTTGACCAATTAAAGAATTGTGATGGTGGTGATGGTGGCCTAAAAATGTATTAAAAAATTAGAAACAAGTTATGTCAAACTTTCAAAAGTTAATACCGTGGTGGTGGTGATGATGAGGCATCTTTTCTGCTTCAGTAATTTTGTGATAATAAAAAAAATATAAAATAGGCTTTTCACTAACAGTTTAAGTGGAACTCCGCCACTTAAATAGCCAGCAAATGGATGTGTAATAATCTTGCCTACTGTTGCAATCAGATGACTCAGAAAACAGGAAACCTAAATACTACTTTCATCATGTGACGCATTTTATTAAAGCAACAGCAATTTGGTGTAAAAGTGCTAGTTTTTTATATTTACGTTTGCAAACGCATGATGTACTTATCAAATATCCTAAAAACAGAGTCAATAGCACATCCATTAACAGTGTGAGGTTTTTTAGTATCCTCAAAAACAATTTTTATTATTGACCACACTGTTTGCAGCTGTTATACAGTCGTACAACTAATAATAGTAATCGACAAAAGTAATTACAGATTGCCTAATTATAATTGACTTGTGCTTAATTTTTTATTGCAAAGTAGAAATAGTTTTTAACAAAACACTATTGTTTGATGGTTGGTAACGTTATTTAAAAATTGTTGTTACTAAACTAGACTTACTAAAACAATTTTTTAATTGCATTTTTTACTAACGACTACCAAAACCACAACCGCAGTTTATTTTAATTTACCAAAAAAAATTTGGCACATACATTTGTCACATTGATACAAAAAGTTTCATTAATCTTTATTTTAAATTGTCGCAAAGTTAAAAAGCTCATTAATTATCTGTATAAACTACATTAAGCACTTTAATGAATCGATTTTGAGTTGCACTAAAGTTTTAAAAAGGTTTTTTGCAAAAAAACAAAATTTTTTTGAAAGAGTGCACTCTCGAAGGAGAACAAAGAGTTGTGCGCACTGAGCAGTCATTGCTAAGTAATTATTATTGAAAAAGTAACATATCCAAAAAGTGTGATCGACACATTACCACCTGTACTGACTAGCAGTCAATACTTGATAAGATATGCCTCTTTGTGCCAGGCGGCTGCAGATGTCCATTAGCATCCTTTTTCACCTGGTTACGTTAGCCAACACTGCAAGTCCCATTGTACTGCACAGTGCTCTATCCATTGCCATATTAGGTGACGGCAGTTACGTGCAATTAGAGAGCCTCGTGGTTCACGTGAAGGTAGCACTGTATAATTAGCAGTGTCCTCGCCAATTGATGGGGGTAACTCAATAAATAGACAATGCGTCTACAGCAGATGGCCAGAAGATGATGTCTGGAAACGACACTGTGCCGACACCACTTTATTCACTTTATATTCCTCACACTAAATCATCGCCATTAGACACAGTCGTTTAGAGGCAGACAGTTGGCAGTTTGCATTTTTTTAGCTTTTTCCATTCTTTTCCTACTGTTTATTTTTACACATCTTCTCCATCATCACCGCCATCGTCATCATCATCATCTGTCGCTTCTTCTTCAACTGCCGCCAAGTGAGACGCGTCGCTGACATTTGGAAAAACAACCACCACGGCAGTGAATAATCCTAATAATATTCTTCTTCACTCCCATCTCCACTACTGTTTTGTACGTAATCACATTCGGAGACACAGACAAACAAGTAGATAGAATGAGAAGAAGTCTTTTCGCCTGATGAATGCCTGCTTTTTGCTTTTTGCTCTCTGCTCAAATGCGCAACCACGCTTAGCATGCTCTGTCCTACATTGTCCACCCCCGTACTTTCACTGTTTCCCCACTTCCCATCTCCACTTGTGCACATCTGTTCAGCAGTGCTATATAGCAGTGAGCAGCAGGCGGCAGTTAAAGAACTGAAGGTCTTTCGAAGAAAGCACTTTTTCCCTTTCCCTTTCTTCAACAACTGCTCCATCCGCTTTCTTCTTCTTCTTCTTTTTCTCCCTCTCCTTCCTCCCCTCTTCCTTCGAGTGGCAGACAGTCTGCTCCACTTTTGCCAGTATCCGTTGCGGAGGCTTACTCCCTCTATTTCTTCTGCTTCTTCATCTTCTGCTCCCCTCCTTTGCACTCAGTCCCCCAACATTGTACTGTGGAAAAGCAAGCAAGCAGGCACACAAACACACACACGTTAGCTTCCATTGAACGCTCAACGCACTTTCGCTTCATCTCTCGGCTACACTCTCAGTTGGCCTCCAGCGAGAGCACACCGATCGTCCGTTTGCCGATTCTCAGTAACAGTTCATCCAACTTCAGCGCCGGTGAAGCAAAGATCGAGCTTACTCGCTGGTGACCTCTTCTCTTCCTATTCCTCGCTTGTTTCTCCATCTTCCTTTCCTTTGCCAATTACACAGTCACACGTACTACTCCTACTACTGCCTCGTTGTTCTTCCTCCTCTTCTCCAACGTGCTCATTTAGAAGAACATTGCCACCACTGGTGAATGGTCGATCGCATGTGCTGCTGCGAGTTTGTGTGAATGCGGTTGTAAACGAGCTCGGCTGCAGCACTGCACTAACTTCCGACTAAATCCGCATTTCTGCTGTCCCCCTCGAGGGCCACTCTGTCTCTGGCCTGTTGTTACCACGCCGAGATCTATAGCAAATCTGTCTGCGTGTCAGTGTAGTCCCATTGAACTGGCGGAGGGAAGCAAGCACGACCACACGGCAACAACACTTTTTACAACTGCTGTATCAACATCTTTTACTATCTGCGTGTCCACCTTCTTTATTGTTGTGTATAAATTGAAAGCATTTCTGGTGTGCATTTTAAGTTTAAAACTTTTTAAAAGTTTAATCATGTTTTAAATATTACCCTCTCACTGATGACACTTGTGCTTTCTTCTCTTTCCGTCTGCAGAACTGAAGAAGATGAAGAAAGACTCCACTGGATCCTTCTACACCAATGGCAACGGCAACCACGTGGCCAACGGTGGCGGCAGTGCCCACGGAAGGGGCAAGGGATTCTCATTCTGGACTGCCACTGCCTTCATCGTCGGAGAAGTCGCAGGAGGTTTGTATTCTGCTTTTCAGTGAATTAGCTCATTTGAAGTATGCTCATTTGCCCCTTTCCTTCTTCAGGTGGCATTCTCTCGCTTCCTCATGCCACAGCTCAGGCTGGCTGGGCAGGTCTGGCGATGATCACCTACTGCGCAGCCATGGCCGCCATCTCAGGCATTGTGCTTGCCAAGTCTTGGATCATTCTCGAGGAACGTTTTCCTAAATACCGGAACTGTCTCACTCGCAAGCCTTTTGCTACCATTGGACTTCACACTTTTGGACCGTGGATGAGGTAGGCAGTGGCAGTTTAGTGCAGTGTTTAGCTGTAGTTTATTTCTAACCATTTTGTTAGTGCGTTTGTTTCAGTACTGATGAACATCACTCGAATTGGAGCAGGCACAGTGTTCCTCCTGCTGTCCGCTGGGTTGATTCAGACCATTACCAAGAACTTTATCCACTTGTCGCTCTGTCAGTGGATACCAATTATGGCGGCGATCATACTGGTGCCCCTTCAGCTTGGATCACCTGCTGATTTCTGGCCAATTGCCTACACCGCAATGGTAATTTTTTACTTACGGCTAGCATATGGCTCAACGCTGAACTACGAGTCTGCCAATCGGCTGAACAGACAGTAGTAACAAACAAAAACTTACTTTTGTGATGTTGTATTAGTAGTGCGAGCCAACATTCTTTGTTTTAATTGCATATCTCATCGGGCAGCTAATGATCACCTATTATTCCATTTTTTCCACAGATTTCCACAGTTTTAGGAACAATTCTCCTGATTGTCGACATTGTCATGGAGATTGGAAACAAGGGCATATCAGATGACTTTCACGTAGAATCATTTGAGTCATTTGCCGGTGCGTTTGGCATTATACTCTTTGCGTTTGGAGGAGCTGGTAAGTCTTGAACATACAGCGAGCTTTTTCATCATCATAATCTAATCAAAAACTTTTTTCAATTCTTTTCAACGCAATTGATAACCAGCCGCTTTTCCTAATTTTCAAAATGATATGAAGAAAAAGGAAAAGTTTCCGCGAGCGGTTATTCTTGGCTTCACCGGTAAGTTAAAAACGTGGGTTAGAAAAAAGGGATTTTAAGAGTAAATAAAGGCACTGACTTGATACTTAACCATGTTGCTATTTTTAGGTTTACTTCTGCTCTACATCCCGACGGCTTTGTTAGGCTATCTGGCTTTTGGGCATGGAGCAACACTAACCGCAAACATCATTGACAACCTCTCTCGAAGCACGGTTATTCTTTTTGTAGAATTTTTCTTCTTTTTACATTGCATTACTGTTATCTTCATTGTTCTCTGTCCGGCGTTACTTGATTTGGAAGAGCTCTTCCGAGTGCCAAAAAGTAAGTTATATCTTTTAGCAAAGCTGAGCATTACCCTTTGCTTAACTTTTTGTAGACTTTGGCTGGCGTCGTGTTGTGCTTCGTACCTGCATTCTAATTCTAATCACCTTCATTGGTGAAACATCGCCGTCATTCGGTCAGATTCTCGATCTGATCGGCTCTACGACCATTGCCCTGATGGCTTTTGTTTTGCCGCCCATTTTTTACTTCAAGCTGGTTATTGACCAAAAACAGTGTGATGCCTGGCCACAACGGTAACGACAGTCTAAATGCTTACTGTTTTATAACCCATTTTCTTTATAATCTTTAGCCAAATGCCCTGGTACCACGTTGCCATCTTTGCTCTCATCGTCGTTTCTGCGATTGTAGGCGGCATTGCTTCAACCTACACGACACTGCACAAGTGGACGCCTCTTGGTTCAGCCTGCTACGTTGGCGATAACTGGCAGTTCAATGCCACAGCAAAGCATGGACACTGAAAAAAGTAAACTCCTTTGGTTTTGCAAAACCAGCACCGGCAGCACATATTCTACTTTTGGTTTCTATCTGCTAGTCACCTTGACAGCTCCACCTGTATTATAGTTTTTAACTTTAATTTTTTACTTCTTTTTGAATCTTCACACCCATTATGACTATCTCTATTTTGCTCACGCCCCACGTCCCCATTTTGATCCCTTCTGTTGTTGGAATACTTAAAGTCTGAACACTTTTATCATTTGTTGAAAAAATAAATCATTTTTGCTATTGCTTTTGATTTTCAATACTTAAAATTGTAGTAACAACTTACTTTATGGCTGCTCGTAGGTTGCAGACAATTTTATTTCATTTCTACAGAAAACTACAGATAAAGCGCAACAAATCATTGCACTTTAAGAATAGCCTGTGAATGAATAGAAAGTGATTGCAATTTTTCGGGCGCTGCTGCCCACTTTCATAAAAGACGAATTTAAAAATTCTTATTTGCAGGCTGTGTGTCGGCATTTGGGGTGCAAGCACCATCGCTATTGCACTCATATGCTTCATTCAAAAAAGTGTCTATTGACAGAGAGTCTCGGCCACTGAGCAAATATCATCTCTACTGTTTTGGCTCAATCTTTGCTCAATCGTGCTCACCAGACAACCAGTTTTTCGTAATTATCTCCCAAGGACACCAGACGCTTCCCACTAGCCGCCTCATCATTGACTGTTGCCAACCAGTCTCATTGCTTATCATTGGGAGACACCGAAGCTTCTCGCCCAACGTCACGTAACCTTATATAACACCGCCAATTTGAGTGTCAGCTTAACACTTGTCATCATCATTAGCGCTGCAAGAAAACCTAACGAGAAAAACCGACATCTGTACAATGGCTTCGAGCAAACCAACTCTCGGATACTGGGACATCAGGTCAGTCAAGATGTGCCTGAAATTAAGTATTAATTACAATTTTTATATTTTACAGAGGACTTGGAGGTAATCTTAGATGTTAAAATCTTGCATAGACAAAATTTGCAGGCAAAAATCTTGCAAAACCGTTGTCAGACACTGTTGTTTTTGCATCTTTTTTAGGTGTTTTTAAGTTTCTGATTTGCCTAAAACACCCAAAAAAGAACATGGAGCAGTTGATTTAAGATTTTATTTTGTGAAAGCTTTGTAAAATATTTTAACCTGCATTCTGATTGCAGCACCGATCCGTCATCTGTTGGCTTACTTGAAGGTCGACTACGTGGACAAGCGTTACACTGACCCCAACGAGTGGTTTGCCAAAGACAAGTTTAGTGAAACACTTTCACTTTCGTTTCCAAATGTTTGTTATAAATTATATTTTTTGAATGATTTACTTATTTTTTCCTTTTTTGTTGCCGGTTCTGAACAGCTCCCATACTACATTGGTATTGTATTTTTTGTACTAGTTTTTTCAAAACTTAAAACCTATCTTTTAATCATTTAGATGGAGAAATTAGGCTAACACAGACTTTGGCTATTCTTCGGTAAGTATTGTTTTCATTTACAAGTTACAACGTTAGATTTAGTTATTAATTTTTGGTTGTTTTCTACAGCTACCTTGGCAACAAGTATCATCTTGACGGTGCAAATGAGAAGGAAAAGGTTGCCATCTCTCTTGTTGAGCAGCAAATCCAGGACATGAACTCTGGCATGGTGCGCGTCAGCTATGATCCAGCTTGGGAAAAACTGAAGGAGGACTATTTGAAAGGTTTGCCAGCCAATTTGAAGCTTCTTTCTAACTATCTTGGTGAAAAACCGTTTGTGGCTGGGACTTCATTTAGTTATGTGGACTCCTGGGTAAGCAACATAATTTTTTTTGAAAATCTAATTTAATAATGATTTTAATCTAATTCTGAATAGATGTACGAGTTTTTAAAAAAGGTCTCGATCATGGTTCCAGGCTCTCTCGATTCGACACCAAACTTGAGCAAGTTTATTACTCGTTTTGAGCAACTTCCTCAGTTTGCTGAATCTTCGTATTTTAAGTCTGCAAAGCCTCAGACATTCAATGGACCGTCAGCATTCTGGAATGCTTCAGCTTAACAATTTCGCTCAAATGATTGCTAAATGTTCAATGTTTCTTTAAAATATGCAAAAATAAAAGATTTGAATTAACTTGTGTTCGTGCTCTCCATAACTTTATCAGACATTTTTGTAGTTTAGGCATTAAAATGGAAAACTTTATTTTGTCACGCCATCAAGGAATTTGTCCGATGGTGTTAATAAGTGCATTTATTTGCACTAAAGTTTTGCCGGCACAATAATGTTTTTAGCGTAAAAACAACCGTGAGAGTTGTGCACTTTCTCTCTTTATTTGCTTTTCTCTTCCATTCACTTATAGTTATTTTGAGGCAAAGGTTATCTTGAGTACCGTGTTTGCGCGTGTTTTGAGACAAACGTCATTTCTACGTTGCACTGAAACAAACAAAGCAAAGGGATTATAAAAAGATTTTTTTGAATAGAAAAATAACAAAAGATTCTATTGCAAAAAACTAACTAAAAATAAAAACTTTAACAATGACTTTTGAAAAACCAATTCTCGGATACTGGAATATTCATGGGCAAGTTGTGATTAATTTAAAAAAAATTTTAATTATGTTTTTGTTTACAGAATTGGAAGTTCTATTCGTTTATTTTTAGAGTACTTTGGTGTAGACTATGTCGACCATCAATACGTTGAACGATCATCCTGGATTGATGAAGACAAAATCAACAAAAATTTAGGGCCTTTTCCTAATGTAAGTAAAATTTTTTATGCAAACAATTGTTAATTTGTGTTTAACCTAATTAATTTTCAGTTGCCATACTTTATTGATACCAACGGAATAAGAATAACTCAATCAATAGTTATTCTTGAGTATTTGTCAAGAAAGTACAAGCTTGAAGGCACAACGGAACAGGAGAAACTGGACATATCGTTGGTTGTTCACCAGGTGGCTGACCTAAATGAGGCCTTTTTTCTTGTTGCATACGATCGCACAGAGCGTTTAGAAAAGCTAAAAGAAGAGTATTTAAAAACAGTTCCATTCAGCTTGAGTCAACTTTCAAAGTTTCTCTCAAACAAAAACTATTTTGCAGGAAAAATCAGCATGGCCGATTTTGTAGTTTATACATACCTGAAGAGAACAAATGTTTTTGTGCCGGGTTCACTTGACGCAACGCCCAATTTAAAAGAGTTCATTAAGCGTATTGAATCCCTCAGTGAATTGAGCCGATATTTCCAAAACTATAAACCTCTGCTGTTCAACGCATCGCACACCAAATGGAATGCAACTGGTTAATTTAATTTTTGTTTGTTAATTTTAGTTTGCTTATTGATAAATAACATTGTGTTTGTTAAAACACACAAAAACTTAAAATGCATTGAACTAAAATAAAGTTTTAAAAAATGATATGTTTAAAACTTATTAACCAATTCTAAAAATAAATAAATTTTTAAAAACATTTTTTGGGTTTGAAGGTGACTATTGAATGTCAAAGGGAAACACTAATACTAAGCTTTATAATCTAGTAGTGTAGCTGTTTGCTAACATAGCGCAATATTGCCTGCTATGGGCACATTTCGTACTGCATTGGCGTTTGTCCTAATCATGCCAAAATGATACTGTCACCCTATCAACGACTCTAACGTAAAAGATACTGCCCTTTTCTGCACTTTTAATTAGAGGATCAATGTTTTTACATGTAAGAACGCTAAGCAAACGTTGAGCACAACATCATTCGCCTGATAGCCACTGAACAGTTTGAAGTAAGAAAAGTGAAATCCTCGTTTGTATATAAATAGTGTTTTTACGAGTTTCAATCGTATAGTGCAATTTTCAAAAAACATTTTTTTGCTTGACTATTGAACAATTGAACAACTTTCTTACAATGACGACCTCTACCAACAAACCTGTTCTTGGATACTGGAACATCAGGTCAGTCATTGGTTAGTTGTTTTATATTGAGTTTTAATAAAAATTTTTTTGTTTCTATAGAGGATTGGGCGCAGCTATTCGGTTATTATTTTCTTTGTTGAAATACAACCACCCACTAATTGTTTTTTATAGACACATTTTAGCATATGCTCAAGTTGACTACATTGACAAACGGTATACCTATGATAAACGAGAAGAATGGGCAGAACAGGACAAGTATTCTTTGGGTCTCGACTTTCCAAACGTATTTTTTTGTTTAAATTATTTAAAAACATTCTAGTAACTTATTTTTTGGGAAAAAGTTGCCCTATTATATAGGTAAAAACCTGCAATTTTTAGTAAACAAAGTTGTAACTATTATTTTTTATAGATACTAACGGGGTAAAACTTACCCAGTCGCTCGCAATCTGCCGGTAAGACTAGTCATTATGTTTAAGTAGTTTTAAGTATTAATAACTGTTACCATTAGATATTTGGGGCGAAAATACAATTTGAACGGAACAACTCCTGAAGAGCAGTTGGCAATCAATTTAATTGAGCAACAGGTGGTGGATGTTTATCGAAACATAACTCGCATCAACTACGACCCTCAGGCAAACAAACTAAAGGATGACTTTATTGCCAACGTTTTGCCTGGAGATCTGAAACCGCTTTCAACTTGGCTTGGCGATAAAGCTTTTGTTGCAAAAAGCACCATATCATATTGCGATTTTCTGCTGTTTGAAGTGCTGTACAAGATTTCCATTCACGCTCCTGGCTCACTCGATCCTTTTCCAAACCTTAAAAAATTTATTGAGCGCATCATGTCTTTGCCACAAATGGTCGAATACTTTAAAAACTCTACTCCGATTCCATTTAATGGAATCTCTGCTCAATGGAACCCTAGTGCATAATGCTAAAATTAAATAAAAACATTAAAAGATTTAATAAAAACCAAAAGTGTTGTTTTTGAGTTATTTTACTTTATTTAAAAATGTTGTAGTGTCACGGTACGACCAATGCACTAACACGGTTCTCTTAGTTTTTGTGGCAGATTGCCTTTATTCAGAAGAGAGAGAGAGAGAGAGAGAGAGAGAGAGAGAGAGAGAGAGAGAGGAGAGAGAGAGAGAGAGAGAGAGAGAGAGAGAATCACTACTACCATCGCACACCGATGACCAGTCACACATACCATTGTTCCTGCTCATCACTTCCTGCTCCACTGACTGAGTCGCATACCACCGAGGATCACTCGAGTATATAAGCGCTCCCAAAAGTCAGTGGCTGCACTGCACCCACACTTGTTGTTGTTCACACCCGTTCACTCTGTACTTCGTATCCTCTTTCTATTCTTTTCTGAATAAAGGCATTCTGCCACAAAAGCTAAGAGAACCGTGTTAGTGCAGGTCGTACCGAGCCACTCATTGGTGACCGACGAAATCGTCACAAAAGCTGGAAAATCGACTCGCTTGACAGATAGCCGTAGGTAGTGATGGGTCTTTGGGTTTTGCCGCGAAGGCGGTAGGTGTGGCTCACTCCTCGAGCTATCAGCTTTTGCAGAGAAGAGTGGATAGAAACTTCGGCTCATCAATGTAAGTGCACGGTAGACCCATGCACTAACAGGTTCCTTAGCTTTTTGGCAGAATGCCTTTATTCGAAAGACTGAAGAGGTATCGAAGTACAGAGTGAACGGGTGTGAACAACAACAATGTGGTAGTGCAGCCACGATTTGGTGAGCGCTATTCTCGAGTCTCGGTGTTGCGACCAGTCAGGGATGCAGGAAGTGATGACGGAACATGGTATGTGGACTGGTCTCGGTGTGCGATGTAATAGTGTCTTCGCATGGTCGGCGACCAAGAATGCAGCGATCGTGCACTTGCAGGTCGTGAGATGTAGAAAGGAATGAAGTAGGAAGCAACCAGATGGAATGACAGAGGCAGAGAGCAGTTTGTAGAGCTGGGTCTCCAGCCCCTACAATGTCTTTATTTTAGTTTATAAAAAACTCAATTTCAAACAGATGTAGCTCCTGAGACTTTAAGTAAATCAATACCATCTTCCATTGTTTTTTTCTCTACTTTCAAATCTTCTTTCCTCACCTCCTCATCTCCTCCAACCTCAATGAGTCGTATATTTCTTTTAAAAGTTTCTAGAAAATGAAATAGAGGGGCCTCAAAAACGACTGTAAACACAAATCCAACAATGTAGACTGCGACGAGAATGCCACAGCAAAAGATGGCCACTGAAAGGCCGGCAATGTCGATGAGCTCTCGCCGACTGCCCAGTGCAATCCACAGCGTCCAGGCGTGTGTCAGGTAGACCGAGTAGGTCATTCGGGAGAGTGGCCGGAAGGCACGCCAGCTGAGCACACGACCGACAATGCCGCCGTTGCCGGTGGTGCACAGCCAGATGATGGCTGTCAGCATGAGCGCCCAAATGGCTCGGTTCACCGGGAAGATAAACGCCGACCAGAGGGCGTCGTAAGGGCGGCCGTGAAGGTAGGGAACGGTGTTGTAGATCTCAAACAGATACGCCGCCAGCACCAGCAGCCAGAGAAGGTACTTGGTGCTCTGCAGTAGTAGAAACAACAATGGGTTAATGGTAGACCAAACGCAGAAAAGACTTTACCTTTGACAAGAGTCTTTTGCTGCAGGCTGCCTGGCAGTTGACGAGAAAGTCGCCAAAAAGGAAGCCAATAAAGAAGGGAATAACGTGAATCCACGGTTTGAAGTAAAAGTAATAAAAATAACTTGGATTGTCTGCGGCGTCACGGAAATCTCTTCACAGAAAAAAATGCTTTAGGAAAGTTTGCAAAACCAAATTATGTGAACTTACGTTTTTGAGGTGATGACAGTGTCCGGTGGGAACCGCTCTACGTACACTTTGATGGCGCCCAGCACGGCGCTGAGAGCAATCAGAGCGCCTGCAACTCGCAGCCCGTTGCGACGATTGATGAGCAGCACTACCACTGGCAAAAGTGACAGCCAGTGCAGTTGCATGTCATTTGCCAGGAACCAGGTGTGAATGCCACAAATGTGCTCAAAATCAATAAAATCTTGCAGGTAGAGCAGACTGTGCCACCACGTTCGGGCGCAGTTGTCGGAAATCTTGCCCATGTAGCTGAACCAAATGGGACCATCAAAGAGGGGCGGCAGCAGAGTCGTCAACAGGAGGAAAACGGCCAACTGTGGCGTAAGTCGAAGATACCTCAAAGCAAAGAAGGAAATATAGGAAAACTTTTTGTAGCTGCCACCCGTTAGCTTCAAGGCCATGTATGAGGTGAGCAGTCCAGAAATGTAGAAGAAGGTTTCAACGGCATAGGGCGCTTTAAAGAGCAGCTGAAGAAAGATAGAGGAAAGGTGCTCTCTGACAAAGAAGGTGTCTTTGAAAATGTTCAAACTATTCCACTCTAACGTGTGGCCGATCACCACCCAGCAGATGCTGAAGAAACGCAGTCCGTGAATGCAGGCCAGCTCGTCTTCACTTGAATCAGTGAGAATCAGCTTGCGAATGTTCCGTCCGGGAGAGAACCACAAGAGAAGGTGGCCTAGATTTGCTGTAGCGTTAGTTAAAAGAAAGGGGCAACAAAACAGATGATTTATTGTGGTTCAAACTGTCACACCGTCACATTCTCACTTACACTTTTTCACGGCCACGCGGTCGTAGATTGCAGCCACCACTGTTAGGCTGAGCATCATCAGCAGGACGGCACTGTAGAAGGGAACAAACAATAAAAAGAGAGGGGAGACAGCGACAAATTGATTTAACAATTTCAAACAAACAATGAGTCAGACAAAAGAATGAAACAGTTAGAGTTACATTGCCAGCAGTTGGACGGCGGTGAAGGTGATCTCCGTTGGTCGACTTTCACAGTGCAGACTCTTGACGGCAAGGCCGAGGTGGTTGATGTCTGCGGGGTTCAAGTGCAATATCATAATCAGTGTTGTTGCTGTTTCACTGATGAAATAGACACACAATAATACTCCACACTATAACTTACTGTTCTTGGTGATCAGTCGTACGTCCTCATCAGAGCAGCCTTCGGAAGGCACACGCCGAGTTGAAGTGTGGCCCAGAAGAAGACGGATGACTGAGCTTCGAGGTGTCGATAGAAGGTGCCGTTCTCAAGGAAACGAGTAATCATCGTCTCGTGATGAATGCGAGGAACTAGCCCTTCAGTTTGGTGGTAGTAGTTGTGAGTGTCCGGCATTGGAGGAAGCGGCAGTTTAATGTCCAGCAGACAGTACTGGGGCACAATAAAATGCTCATTCACCACACTACTCAAACACTGGTCGTAGTCGCCAAAGTCGGTCAGCGTTCCTCGCACCGCTCCAGAGGGAGGAAACTTGGCCCAGCTGTTGAAGAGAGCAACGGCCCAGTTCCGACGAGCATCAAGAGCCTCCAGAGCCACTCGCAGGTTGAGTTTGCATGAATTAGAAACGGAAGATGAGGGTAGAACATCACGGTGGAGGTCGATGTACGAAGGAAGGAATGCTGCACGGAAAGTGTCGTTGGAAACGGAAACCAGAGGTTTCCAAAGAAAGTTTGGCTCACTGAGACTGGCAAAAGGCAAAAAGCTGAGAAAAAGGTAGAGTATTCTGGGTTTCATTTTTGATAGAAAAAATGTTTAATCACTAAAAAAAGTTTTTCAACAGAAAGTTGCCGATTTTTGACTATACGATATATAGCGATCGGGGAAAAGGGAGAGATGGATCGGCAAGTGAGAGAATCCTCACCATACTGTTCGATTTTGTACACATGCACTGGCAAACACAGCGAGTGCAACATCTCTATTTGTCTCTCACTTTCGACTGTCTTTCTTACTTTCTTTTCTTTCATCCTTTTCTCCTCCGCCCCTCACTCTCACTCTGTCTCTTTTCTTGACAAACAAGTCTAACCAAATCAATCGCCAATTTAGCGGTCAGGAGCCGTGAAGCTTCTAGGAGCTGCCACTTGCTCACAACTTGCCTCGAGCTTCCAAATTACACTCCCCACTTATGGCACATCTTCTTATCAATCCTCTCTGTCAGTACTCACCTTCGAAGTGAGAATTCCCCCCAAAATAAAATACGTCTAGGCGAACTTCTCTCTTCTATTTACCGAAAAGTGGCCATAAATGGATATAGAATTGCACCGATCTGCAAATTGCTGGCTACAGGAAGCAACAATAACAAACGGAGACAGCAATTTTGAGGTCTTTTATCTTTTTCCATCGCTTTTTCTTATCTTCGCTTACTTCAAAAAAGACAGTAGCGGTTATTGTTTTTACGGGAGATTACCGCAGTAAAGGTGAAGTGGACACTTTGCAGAAAAGTGTCTGCTTTAATTCGATTAATGTGTCCATTGTTTAGACAAAACGGAACTCATCTTGCTGTCGTTTGCAAACTAATTAAAAAGAGCAGATGAGCATGTGCATCCCACGTTTACGTCAACTCGTGATTGACTTTGCAACAACCTTTGAATCAGCTGTCTGTCATTTTCTGTTTTTGCAGAAATTTTTATCTCCCGCTAGGCAGTGGCCAGTAGGCAAAGTGTGGGCAATTGAAATCTGAATGACGGGTGAGAAAAGATAACAACAGACAATTGATGCGCCAGTTAGAGAAAAAGGTGACCAATTCAACTTGACACAGTAAAAGTATCCACTGCACAACAGGACACGGGCTTTGTGTGCTTAATGTAGTGCTTCTAAACCTAGTCACTGATCGACTGACCGGAAATGTTCAGTAGCTCCAGTTAATTGTTAAAAATCGGTTTAATATTATGGCAGTGAAGGGGACGATTGACGTCTTCAAAACAGTTTTTTACTATCTGTTGACCTTCGCAGATTGCACTTCTTCTCACTTGCTCACTATTTTTCTCATCAATCTGTTGCTATTAAACCAACGACAATATGGACAATATCTATAAATAAATCTGGGTAAATATCAGCTATAGATGCTTTTTATTTGTTTGTGTTTGCTTAACAAAAGTCAAGATAGAAACTAACATAAACGCTAAAACAATCATATGGCGTTTGAAAACAGTCTTTTGAAAACACCTTTGAAAGTGCTTTCGGTCATATGTCTGGTTAGGGTAAATGTCCTCATTCTGAAACGGTTTGTTTTCCTCACGTGTTTGTCACATTTTTATCCACATTGTTGAATAGGTATCGAGTATTCTTTTACTCTTTCTAACTTCCGGCGTAAAATGCCACGAAAACGACAACAGAAAAAAGCCCCGCCTGCGGTGGCCAGTATACCGAATGCTTCCAGTTTTGACTGCTCGGCTTGCACCTTCAAATCAGCCAACATGAAAACGTCTACAAATCACATTCTCAGAGTCCATTATGGCCAGGTATTCTTGCTTTTCTAATCTGTTTTTCACTGTCATTACTAAAATCTGTTGCTTTCAGGCTCGTATCAATGACAGCACGCCTCTTAGTGATAATGAACGTATCACCGGGTTCATAAACGCACAAAAGCTGCTCAAGATGCTCAAATGTAGTCTTTGTGAGAAGGTCTTTCGCAGTGGCCTGGGGTACAAGTTTCATCAGGAAATCTGCGGCAAAGAGGTGAGCATTTGATTTGATTTTTTTACAATTTAATAATCATTGCCTTTTTTAATAGGAAAGTGAACTCTACCGAGAGTGTGAAGTTTGTGGGAAAAAGCTCAAAATCAGTTCTCTTCAGCAGCACGTCAAAACACTTCACATGAGCAACTCAAAAGATGAGTTTATTGATGCCAGCATGTTGATGGAGCAAATGACAGCAAAATGCGCAACGCTTTCAAGCGGCACTTTAGGAAGAGGCAGTAAAAGAAGTTCCGCAATTCGAGCTCTAGAAAACTTTAAAGAACTGTCAGACGATGAAGACCGGGCTGAAGGCACTTCTGCCTCTAACAAAAAACGTCTTCGAAAGGCTTCTTCTGATGGTGAAGGGGGTGATGATGATGATTTCTTTGATGCAACGGCTGATGGGGAGCTCGAAGAGGATGAAGAGAGCGAGGAGGACTACGACGAAAGTGATGACTACCAGGATAGTGGAGGCTCTGACTATGAAGAGAGCGAAGAGGAATTGGATGAGACTGAAATCGTCAATATTTGCATACAAGACATTGACAATTTGTTGTTACTGCTTAAGCCGTACATCAAACGGAAAGAGGTGAAAACTGTGACAGAAAACCGACCCTTCTCTGAAGAGCTCCAGACGCTGGAACAAGAAGGTGGCGAGAATCGCCTTCCATACAAATGCTACAACGTTGTAAGTGATTTATTTGATCATTTTGGTGCTCATTTAACTAATTAATTTGCAGGGTTGTCAACGCTTCTTCAACTACCGCATCGATATGGAGAATCACTACACCAAGTGCTGCTGGGTCCCCTTTCTCTTTGTTTGCGCCGCCGAAGAGTCTTGCTCCTTTGCTGCCAAACAGCTCAGCATGGACATCTTTGAGCACTTTTTTGCCGACCATCGTGTTCTAATTCCTGAAGGGAATCAAATAGCCAAATGGATGGCTGCAGAGGAGGCACGTGCTAGCCGAAGACGAAATGTAGTAAGGCCGAGTCGCCCACAAGGAGGTAGAAAGAGAAAGCCATACTCAGGTAAATCGGTCTCAAAGTGGAAAGCTGAATATGCTGATTATGGGGAGGAACTTCGCTGGGAGAAGCAAGTTTGCCTACTCTAAAGAATGGATCTTTTACTTGCGCCTGAATGAGGGTCCCACGTACCGGTGCCTTGGTCCGCTCAAGAAGCACTGGAAAATGCTTTACGGTAGGTGATCGGAAGTCAAACTACTACAGCACTTGTTGATAATGTGCTTTCTTCTGTAGCTCGCCAGTCATTACATCACTGTCATCGACCATTCCACGATTCAAGCTGACCAGATCAATGGAGCAGGGCACTGATAACGACTTTAAGTTGGTAGCTCCCCTGCACTCTGCCCGCAATGAGGACTCATTTACCTTCAATGTCGGTCAGTTTGTGTGCTCTGCAGCCTGGGCGCCAATTCCACTGCCCACTGTCTCGACTGCAGATGACGAGAATGAAGAGAAGCCCAATTCGGCCAAGTTCAACGATCTACTTAAATTGAGTCAAACACTCCCGATTGGCCAAAAACGACAGTATTTAGCAGTGGCTACTTCCAGCTACTTTGATAACGTAATGAACATTCAGCCGATGGACACTGATGCTGCTGATCAGCCGAGTCTGACGCCGGAAAACTCTCTTCAGCTGTGGGACATGGGGCCGCTAGCTTCCTCGAATGGTGGAAGTAAAGCAGAAGCAAATGACGCTTCTGTTTGGACACCCAAAATGGCACTCAATGTCGTTCACAAGTGGGGCGACATTGCCGAGATGGCCTGGTGTCCTTGTGGCAGCACCTACGAGGTGCCACCAACTGATGAAGAAGAAAAAGAAGGCGAAGAGAACGGGCAGAACTCTCAACGAATGCGACGGTTAGGTTTGCTAGCGCTTGCCTGTGAAGACGGCAAAGTGCGCATAGTGTCGATGCCTCATCCTCGTCAGCTGAGCAGCTCCTATGACAGCAAGGTCTGCTGGAGCCTGGAGCCGGTGGCAGTGCTCGGCAGTCGCTTCCAGATGTCCACCAGCTCGGTGACGAGCATTTCCTGGGCTGGTCAGTGGCCACAGGATCAGCTGCTCGGTGGCTTCGCCGACGGGACAATTGCCCTCTGGAGCCTGGACTCGCTGGCGAGATGCACTGCTGCTGAGGGGGGCAAAAGTGGCTGTCCGGACCACGACGAAGGGCGCATGCAGAAGGTAGTGGTGCCCAAGAGGATCTGGTGCAGTGGTCGTCGCCACCCGGTGCTCACCATCAAATGGCTCAACCCAATGACCTTCATCACACTGCAGTCAGACAGCTGCTGGATGTGGAACTTGAGATTTGACAGTAAGTGGCGATGTGTGCTTCTTTATGCAAATTTGTTGCTAACACTTGTTTTTTGCAGGACCTTGCCACGAACTTCAGCGGAACGTTGTGCAGAAAGTGGAGACCCATCCACTGTGGTACAATACACTGATCGTCTCTGACAGTACTATCAACAAGCCGAACAGCATGCTCATAATGAAGACCTTCTGTAGTGATGAGATCTTTGAGGGCGATACGACGACGGTGGGCGGGGGCGTTGAGGCGCTGAAACACCACACAGTGGCTAACATGGGAAGAATACGGTGTAATGTAAGTTGAATAAGTTTTGACGGATACATAGATCATCTAATAACTCCATTTTCTCTTTTCAGGACTTGTCCATTAGCCCGTGGCAGTACTTGCTTGCCTTCTGCTGCGAAAATGGTGAACTCTTCACCACATCTTTGCTACCAAAGCCCTTTCTCTACTCCAAGAACATTGTCAGCCACCTTCTGTACAAAATTCGCCTAGGTGGTTTGAGCTTTGAGAAGATCGATGCGCAGCTGAAAGACGGTGGCGGAGAAAATCTTGATGCGAGCAATAAGGCTAGCTCCAAAGAGTCGCCTTCAAAAGCGAAAAGTCTAAAATTGTCGGCTTTAGGGTCGAAAGGGGAGAAGAAGAAGCGAAACCAGTTAATCAATGGCGTGGTTGACTTAGCCGAAAGCTACGATGACTTTTTCTAAAGTACTGTCTTATCTTTGATGACGCAAAAAAGGTTTTCTTTGGATCTGGCAGAGCTTCAGATAGGAACAAAAAGGCCACCACCTGTGCGCCAACCTCAGATTACTACTTAACTAAGAATGATCTCGTTCGACCATACGCAATTACTAATGTAAGTTAACTTAACATGTTTTCAGTAGTTATCGCTTCCATTAACGTAACTCTATCAAATAGTGTATTTGGAACCCGAATCTGCCCGCCTACAGTTGGCTCTTTACTGCCACCAAGTCGGGCATCTGTCGACTGGTCAGCTATTCACTGGTGAATCCGCAGTCCAATTCACACTGTTGATTTTAAGGGAATCTCTACACTTTAATATATTTTTTTGTACTACCCCTTATACAATAAAAGTTATAACTGTTAACATTTGAATCCATTGAGCGTCGTCTTGCACACCGCTAGGGGGCGGACAAAGCGTCAAAAGTCCGTTTTAAGCCAAAAAGTCTGGCCGCTCAGAGTTTTCCTACTTTAGCGTTCGCTGTGCTAGACTGTGCTGCCGCCTTTTATATGCAGCAAAGGTAAAGCATGGAAAAAACTTTTCGCCACTAGTCTGTTTACCAAGTTTTTTTCGGCCAAACACATTTTCACTCTGTTTCAAGAAGTTCGGGTGAGCACGTTGTTGGTTTCTTAATCCTTCTGCCCAACAAGACCAAAGTTCGGTTTTGAGACTGATTATATCTGTGCAAAAAATTATTGTTACATGATTGAACCCATTGATTGGTAAGTCAGTGCTCTTCAATTAGACTAATGTCAAGACTAAGTAAAGTTCATTTTTCTTTCAGAAAATCTACACAGACTTCCACGCCACCCGTATGGCCGTGCTAGTTCGTACGACTGATGAAAAGATAGTAGAGATTGAGGCGCCCTTGGTACGCCTGTGTGGAAAGCTAAAGGAAGCCCTCGCCGAGCCAAACTACAACCCGCAGGAGCCTGTTAGTCTTGAGAACGTCGATTCAGAAGTTCTAAAGCATGTCCTAAAGTGGTTGCGCCATCACGTGGACGACAGCAGTGAGGAGAGCGGGTCAGAGGATGAATGCGAGAACGTCGCTCGACGCATCAAGGGCCGCCGTAACAAGGAGTACCGATGGAAGCGGCCGTACATGTTTGTGCCCAAGTTTGATAAGGCATTCCTGCAGACTGACAACTCCACGCTGATCGGCATCGTCAACACCGCCCACCAGCTAAAGATTAAACGACTGATGGAGTACGCTTGCCGGGCGGTGGCGGACAAAATGAAAAACAAGTCGACGGAGGAGATGAGAGAAATATTTAACATTCAAAGTGATTTCAGCGATGACGAGGAGGACATTACGCTAATGTCGGTGGATCGCAGTCGCACCGCAAACTACAAGTGGAAGTGCACCGGCTCTTGATGATCTGGCGAACTTCACTTGTAATGAGTCTTTTTGTGAAACAATGCTCCCATCGATATTTTGTCTCCTCTTTTGCTAGAACGCACAAAGCTTTGCGAAGCACTGTATATTTGATGTGATTTGTGTATCATACTCACCCCTACCTGCACAAACCCCAATTCCATTTTTGTTTGCTTCAACCATTTACTTATCTCTTATTGTCTCCTTTTCCTTAGGTTTCTCCTTGATATCAGTATTTTGGCAAGAATTAGTGCTCTTTCTCATTAAAGCAGTTGTTATTGTCAAATAGTACATCGGCACTTGGCTAATGGGGATGGATCACTTTCGCTTACTCTCCACGAAGGAGTTTCGATCTGTGATGGACTTTCTGGCCAGCAAAGGCTTCGTCTCGGCTGTTTGCTTTGGCGGAGTGATGACAACTGCTGACTGGGGATGATGATCTTTCGACATCGATTTGCTGACAGTCTTCTCCACCTTACCAAAATCAGGCAACTTTGCCTTGAAGAGCGTTTTCGGAGGGCCACCACCACCGTTTGTACTGTCCTCTTGGTCAAAGGGAGTGCTTTTCAGCGAAGTCAGTGAACTGGGCGCACGATCAGCAAGCATTCGCTGGACGAAAACACTGCTGTCCGCATTTGAAGACGTCACTGATGATGTTTGCGGAGAAAAAGAAACCTTCTTTTGGTGAACTCCTTTTCTCACTCGAAGAGGCGATTTTTGTGGTGATCTTTTGGGTGAGTCGTTTGGTGTTTTTTGACGTTTTCGTCGCTTGCGAATATCGTGAACACCTTGGGGCAGGTTTCCATTTTGAAAAGTAGTGGTAGATGCCGACCACAATGAGGATGATCATCATCAGTACGAGGATGGCTGAAAGGACGGCGATTATGATCCAACTTAAGTACTCAATTTCATCCTCATCATCAGGGGGGACAGTGTCAATGACCTCCTTTTCCGTAAAGTCTCCAATTGGCGGCGGAATTTCTGCATTTAACTTCTGCAGCCAACTCTCTCTTGAGCAGATAAAGTAGCTGCTCATGGGCTCTTGACGAAGTTCAGTGCCCTGAGAAAGGAGACTTAGATCACCCGAAGATGGCACTTTAAAAAGGTAGACGGTTTTCGCCGTAAAGTCCCACAGGTGGACGACTTCGTTGAAGATGAACCCAGTGACGGCAGTTGAGTCGTCAATTAGCGGACGGTCACCCTGGTGGTACTGCGCCTGGAAGATGACAAGGCTGTCTTTGACAACTGCCGCAAAGGAGTTGGAAGATTTTGACAGCGACTTGGCAGTGTGCATTGTCGGTTGTCCATTCACCACCACCGGCCCTGAGGTGAAGAAGACCTGGCCCGAATCGTTTTGATACACAGTGAGGCCTAGTCGGCTGTCATTGCCACTGCTCAGGTGCTCCACTGGTGGCCTACTTCCCAAACTCATCTGAATGGTCTGACCGCTGGTCACGTTGACCACGTACTGTCGCATTTGTGGCTTCAGCAGACTGACGTGGGCAAACTGCACAGCACCGGACGCCGTCTGGCTGAAGGTCATCGCCTTGAGGTTTGCCTTCCTGAGAGCCTTACTTCGGCCGCCGAGGTCTTTCACGACTGCTTGAATGTCCCTCAGTGAGGTCCAGTGAACGGGCGTCGAGGGAAGGTCTCGCGGTAGTGGCTGACTGAAAAGAGCCATCATGGCTCGTTCGGTGTGCACATAGTCACGGGTGAATGGAAAGCGGTAAAGGTGGTCGTCGATGATGAGCAGCACCTTCTCACCCAGAGCGGTCACTCCTTGCAGCCTACGAGTTGGAAGGTTGCATATCTGAGTGATGGCCAGGGTTAATGTACAGGGTTTTAAAGTGAAGTGCCTACTTTAGAGCTACTCACCGGTTCAAAGTCAGCCTGTTTGGATGCTCGAAAGAAAGTAAGAAAACTATGAGTGTAGCGCAGTAAAAGTTCATTCTTGAAAATGCTGCGATAACTGCAAATGATAAGTTAGTCACGTTCAAAAGACAAGAAAATAAAAATGCTGGTCGTTTCACTTTTCTTCACCTTTTAGCTGATTGTTTATGCTGCTGCTTATCAACAATCGAATTTTCTCAATCATAAAGCACTCATCATTGTTGTTTTTAAAAATATTCTACATTACTTTTTATTATTTCCGAGCTGCTTTACCAATGAATAATTCTCAGATCATCACCAGGCCACTGTGGCCTACCAAAGAGGACCTTCTGGAGGACCTTGAGAAAAATTCACCTCCACTTGTTTTGCTGAGCATTTTCAAACCACACTGCTACAAACGATATGAGGAACGATATGGCTTCACAATTGCCAAAGATATCAACGGCTTTTACGTAGACTCTCTTCACTCGGCAAGCATTTCTAGTAGTGCGCAAACAGACTTTTGGTTTTTTTGCTACGTCGCTGAGCTCTCCCTTGGTGACCGTCTGCTGGAGGTCAATTACGAGAGCGTTGAAGAGATTGAGTGAGGGATTGCTTGCTGAAGGTAGAGAGCGGACTGCCCTTCACCATTCTTGTGGGCTCTCCGACTGCAGTTCAGTGGTACAGAAATCGAGGCATCTTCATCAGCAGTGCCATGCCTACAGTCTTCTGCAGAGGTGTCATGCCGGAAGAAGGTCAGTCCTCATTACCTGTTTCCCAACCCTTGTGATATTTCCTTTCTTTGCAGTATGGCCCATCAGAAAACGCCTTCGCACTGCCAGCTGGTCAGAGTACATTGATGATCACATGAAGCAGCCCATTCCTATTTTGAAGCAGTCTCAAGAGAACTTTGCGTCTGATCAATGGTATGGTATCGGCTATAACTGCAAGTTTCACAAAAGCTCTGAACTACTAAACAGCTCAGTTATTTTTGAGCAAATTGAAACTGGCAGAACAAAGGAGGAAAAAGAAACATCGTTGTCACCAGAAAGGTACACTTTACCGGAGGACAGCTTTACAACTAGTTTGAATCTTAAACGACAACAATCAACAGTGTTGCTGTCTACTGATTTTAATGATTTGATATCAGTTTATCAAAGCCACAAGCCTATCAAAACCGGCAAAACATGGTGTGTGATTTTATAAAATTTATAAATTTTATAGATCTATTACTTGGATAAACTAATAGTTTTATTATTTGACGTTGTTTTTACCACAAGAACAGGCGAGTTGTCATCACTAACGCTAAAACAACAAAGCTAAAAACCGCTTTTGCAGATCCACTTTTACAAGCATCCAGCGTCTGATTGTTAAAGTGATTACTACAAAGATACGTTTTCAAACCAAAAAGTGCTTCAAAACGCATTTTATCGTCATGCTGGCCGTTGATTGTTATCCAGGGAATCCAGTTTACCTTTGGCACCAGACTCTGTGTCTGGTTTCCAAAGACCTCAATCAGCTTTTCCCCTTCATCCGAGTCTGTGCACTGCTTTATGGCTGTCCAATTGAGAGAAAGTTCATTGGCACATTTAACTGAAGTGTTGCTCGTTGACTTCCAATCCTCCTTCTCAAACATGCACTTTACATAATCGAGACTTTGACTTATGGTAGGGCTGTACTTGACGATGAAGCAGGCTTGCACACGGTTTCCATAGCACTCTTTTTCCGTGTTGACACTCAACATTTGTGTGGCCGTTACCATCAGCGACAAACTTTGCATTTCCAAAAGGAACCAGTTTTAATATCAACTTTGACTGAAGAGCGCTCTTGTAGGTGGGCACTAGCTCGTCGAGGACAAACTTTCGGGTATCAGGACACAGTGTTTCGTAGAACAGCGTCAAGTTGATGGGCTCATTTTCTGCTTTTACTGCCACCAAAAGAGAAAGAGCACAAAAGAGAAAAAATGTTCGCACAGCACTCATGATTGCACGCAGCAGTTAGACAATTGAAAGGAACACGATTGAATGAAAACGGTAATGGCTTTGCAAGTGACATTTAAAGTTTACATTTGTAGTTTGGCAGAAATTTTATTGGGGCATAAAGTGAGCATAAAGTTTACGATTTCTGTTTAGATGTAGTTTTGTTAACAGATAATCTCACTGGAAATACTTGCTGTGGATGCAGGCGGTTTACATTTTATCTGTGACAAGAACAAAAAACGATCATCACATGCTGATAATTGTCTACTGCCGCAAAATGCGGTACATCTCAACGGCAATTTCTGGCATATACTGTTTGATGCCACCTAGATTGGAAATTGCTGCAAGGACGACGTTCTCCTTTGGAAGAACCGCCAAAATAGAGTTTGCACCGCCCACATTGCCCACGTGGTACAGCATCTCAAGGTGAGCAAGCTTTGAGTCCGATGTGGTTGCTGGGAAGACCAAACGGTACCAGCCAAGTGCATAGTGGTGAGGCACACTGTAGTGGTGACCTTCAATCGTCATTGACTGGTTTCCTTCAGCCACTTTCGGGCTAAAGCTCCAAAGATCGTGAACTGTGGCCGGTTTCAGGTGACCACCTGACCAAGAGTTTGCAGATCGAAGAATGCTACCGCCAAAGATCAACAGGTCTTCAACTGTAGAGATGATTCCTGGCAAAAGAAAGAAGCAAACACTTGTGAATTTTGTCTTAAACAAAATCGACAACCGTTTACCTGCAGCTGGCCAAAAAGGAAATGGACGTAGGTGATCGGTAATTGGTGCAGGATGAAGGTGAAATACGCCCTTCTCATTGACAGTACTCGAATACTGTAATCCCCGATTTTCAATAACCTCTCTTCGGTCATCTTGTTGAGCTTTCTTCATGCCCATTTTCCGCAGAAAATCATTTAGAACTTTATGATAAGGTGCACCTTCAACTGCTTCCACAGCAGCAGCAAGCAAACTCCATCCGGCATTTGAGTATTTGAACTTTGTACCAGGCTGATATAAAGAAACGTTTGAAAATTGCCAAAACAAAAGGGTTTTAAACATTATTAGATTTGGCAAACCTTTGAAAGCAGTGGCTCGTTAGAAAACCAAGCCACCGTTTGGGTGCTGTTTACTAAGTGGAGATTGTATTCGTGAAGTAAGTCGGCATCGGTAGTCTGTCGAAGTCCAGCCAGGTGACTGATCAGATGACGTAAAGTAATGGAAACATGAGAACCTGCAAAGAAATGATATTTTTCAAAACTGATTACACTTTGCTTGATGGGCCACCTCACCTTGCCAAGTCTTCTTTGGAAAAATCCTCTCCGGCACGTACTTGTGAATGTCATCATCCCAGTGTAGCTTGCCCTGCTCCACGAGGCTACCGATCAGCGCCGAGCCGACGGCTTTGCTCACGCTTGCCACGCGCAGCATTGTCTCCTTCGAGCACTTGACGGAGTTTTCCACATTTGCAAAGCCGTCACTGTTGAAAGTCCATCTCTGGTGGTGCTCCGGTGCCGTATAGACCTGGTATCCAGCCACAAAACAGGGAATATGGTGCACAGTGGCAAAGTGACGAAGGTGTCGCTCTAACGCCTGCTGAGTCTCCGCACTCGGTAGCCGGGCGAGTGCCCAGGTAGAGGGGACTATGCAGGCACAGGCGAAGAAGAGGAAATTGCCTAAATTCATAACTTTTAGTTGTCGTTTAGGTATAAAAGTTTAGTAGTTTAGGGAAAGGTTTGATGTAAATGAGAAAACTGTGACCAAATTAAATAAATTAATAATAAATCTAATCACGCATTTTTGTGGATGGAAAACTTTTGCCTGATAAGGTTTGATTAGAAACCTGCAAATGTTACCGTTTTATCTGTCAATATTAATCTTACGACTCAATTCAATTTCTTACACTACAAAGTTGGCGCTCTGTTTTTAAAAAAAAGTCTATAGCAACAGTGTGGTGATGAATCATCGATGATGCTTTACAGCTAAATTCACAGTCACTGCTTTCTGATTCTATTTTCTTCATTTCTATCTTTCTTGGTTCTAGACAAATTGTGCCAAGAGTTCCGTTGACTTCTGGATGATGATCATGGATGATTCCATTGCTTCGACGACTAGACCATCTGAAGAAGTTTCAGTTCAAGTGTTCAGTGACTACAAGCTTTCCGCGTCAAATGAAACCTCAATGTTGACGGGTGTTCGCGAATATTTCAAGCTCAAAGACGTTACCGGGAGTCGATTTTGGGATTTCCACCCATTTAGAACATTGTTTACCAAAACAGAAGCTTTCTGCAAGTCTCTCAGTCATCTGGATTCAGCTGATGAAGTGTTCAAACACCTTTTCGCTTACTACTTTTCTCATGTTCTACCGATCACGCAAACAGACCGCATTTCCCAGCAGTACTTGCATGTAAAAATTGTCAGAAGTTCGCCTTCACTAGAGGAAATGATTACAATGTACCTACCACAACTTTACGAAGATCGTCTCGCAAAGATTCGCACAGAAGTTGATCAATATGGTGGAGATATCTTTCTTGCTTTCACAACAGAAGAGATAGAGCTTGGAGATTTGATCACGCTTCGAAAAAGAACTTCTAAAAACAAGATTCAATTTGGACACTTTCTCTTCATTATAGTTGGCTTCATATGCCCTAAGCGTCAAACGAAACCTCCAAAAAAATATCTTTTGAAAAGTGTTCGTTTGCTTGAACACCAAGGTGACATCATTTCAGACGATCTATTTGAGGACATTTTCATGGACACACTGGTTCGTAAATGACAGGCGTTTCTATTTGATTTACTTATTTTTACTTTGTTTTATTTGTTTCAATTAGAAACTACTTTGGCCTAACGGGAACCACCTGTCCCAGGCTTTCGCCCATTTGAAGTATATCATAGCAGATGGTGACCTTCTATTTGACGATCTATTTCGAAATCTTGGAAACCAATACACTGAACTCTCACGTCTCGTGTTTGCACAAAACGCTCACTTGCTAATGCACTCTATCGAAAGTGACATTCGTAAAAATCACCATCTTGCCTGTAAAGTGATCGACGTTGTACGCATGCAGTGGGCAATCTCGGAAACATTTCGTGCCAAGTATATGCGTTTTTCTTCGGAAACGGCAATACCACCGGAATCCTTCTACCGCTCTGCTTCTTTTTACAGCGCCAATTTCAGCGAGGCTCAACGAGGCATTCTTTTCTGGCGAAGCTTTCGTTTTGATGAAACAAACGTCAGCTCGACGCTTTCAAACCCCCAGTTTCGGCCTGAATTTGACAAGTTAGCTAAAAGCAGTTCGGCACTGCTTGAAACTATTGAGCTGGCGAGCACTGTTGACGTGCACCTTCTCAGCATTCAAGTCGCTGATTTGTATCATGAATTTTTGCATTTTTATCGAGAGCTTCACCACAACAATGATGAGGACTCTTTTCAAGAGTACGAAGACTGGTACGTGAAAAATGTTCAACAGGAGATCGGTGGCGCTAAAGCTGAAAAGGTCATTTTGGCCTGTGGCAAGTATCAACTTCTGAAAAGACTCTTTGAGAAGCTGTTAAACCGAAGCCTGCGCACTGCTCCACTCAGCAACAGTCGTTTTGCAAAATACTTTATGATGAAGTGTGTGCACACCGAAACGTTCTGCATTCCAGCGACAATTGAACAGGCTCTACAACCACTCGAACCATTGATTTCAAGTCAGCTGCGTCGCTCCTTTCCGCGATTTTGGTTTCTCTTTAAGAAGTACGAAGTTCCCCTGCCTTGGTCAGTGATGAACGAGTGCTCACTGGTGTACTCGTGGGCGGAAGCAAATGACCATTGGACACTTGATCCGAACGAACTCAAAAAGATTGTACTCTAACACTTTTTAAGGCGCATTTATTTTATACTGCTGGAGGCATACTGATCTGAATTCCAATTATACAAATATATGAAAATTTCTAATAAATGCTTAGGCCGTCCAAGTTTAAGTTGTCACAAGACTGTACAACGTGAAGTTAATGTTTATTGTAATCATCACATCATACACTACAAATCACTTCTGAGACCACGTGTTAATCTAGTAGCCGGCATTTCCGTAGCCACCACCCTGGCTGAATCCTGAACCGTAGCCTTGGTTGGAGCCAAAGCTCGATGAGCCACCGTATGAGCCAGACTTGTATGCGCCAGAACCATACGAGCTTCCACCGTACGACTGCTGGGGCTGGCCACGGGCGATCACCTGCTCAACCGACTCCTGAACTGGTCGCACCTGCACAAAGTGATAAGTTTTTAATTAGTAAAGAATTTAATTAATTAGAATTCTAAGTTTACTTACCTCTTGGCGAATCTGGCGATAAGGTTGGATCACTTCTGAAACTCGCTGAATTATTGGTCTCTGGACGTTGTGCACTCTGACGTGAGGCTCATCAACGGATGAAGTCTCCTGGTAGCTGCCAGGCTGGCCCTCGTGCGAAGTCTCAATGTTGATCGGAGAAGATCTTGAGTTCATTCGGAAGGTGAGTGGCTGCACGCCCGACGGCAGGTCAATGGTCACAGGAGAAGCGTCAGAGTACGTCGAGGGAACATCGTAATAACTAACTGAGCGTCTTGACTGAACGGCTCCGGTAATGACGCCTCCGTAGTTGGAAGAGCCTCCGTAGGATGAGCCTCCATAAGATGAGCCTCCGTAGTTTGAGCCACCGAAGGAACCTGATCCATAGCCTGATGAACCAGAAGAGGCAAAGTTGCCCGATAGACCACCACCGTATCCTCGACTTCCGCCAAAGCTGCTGCCACCGTAGCTGTTTCCGCCAAAGCTGCCCATTCCGGAGCTATATCCGCCGGCAAGGGCCGTCGCAATGAGGGCGCTGAGAACGACAAACTAAAACAAAAGAGTGGTGGTTAATGAATGACTGATACTGAAAAACTCAAGAGAACTCACTCGAAGCATGATTCTTCTGTGCTAAAGATGAGGGGTGAAAGTGATGAGCGAAAAAGTGATGATCTTCTGCTGACCGTCTACTGCTTTATATACACCATCATTTATCGACTTTTTCGTCCTACTTTAAAGGAGCAATACCTGCCTGACGACTACCCTTCAAGAAAAGATTGGGTTTTCCTAGACAGAGATAGGGTGAACGATGAGAAAGGAGGTGAAAAATAGAAAAGGTGCGACAAAGAAAGCAGAGAAAGGTATAAAAATAAACTAGATCGAGTGAAAGCAAAAAGGAAGAAGATTGCAGACGAGCGATAAGAATTTCACTTGCACTGTCACTGTGCAGACCACCTGTTGCTGACTGCGATTTATTGCCACTGTGTCATTCATCTGCCTTGTGGAGTGCTGCTACCACTTTCTCAGGTGTCAAACCTGAAGAGCGGCCTGAGTGACTGTTTGAACCCTCCTTTTCTTTTTTGTTAAGTAAACTGGTGTTATTTATTGTTGGCACGACTGCTAGTACAATTCTCGTACAAAGCGTTGGAAGAAGAACGTTAATTTATGCAGGGAAAATTTTGAATTGATTGATGAACTGACTGCTGAGCTCGGTGATAAAAGCGTTTATTAACGAGTGGAAATGTTTCTTTTGTTGCTATCGGTACTCTCATCAGTAAATATCATTTTGATTAAAAGTAATTATTTTTATTGGAATAGTTTTTCAAAAAATCATAAAATAATAAAGATGGTACAAGTGTTTTATTTTGTAGACACAATATTTATTGAATAAAAAGTTGGTTGGCAGTTGATGATAAGAAGAGAATAGTAGTCATCAATGAAGTGTATGGCACATTTGTTGTTGTTGTTCCCTTCAGTCCTTTTCAATCTAAATAAAATGTCCTTTACTTGTAGTAAGATCCAGTCTGGCCGCCGTAACCGTAGTTGCTGTTGCCGTAAGATGAACCTCCATACCTCCGTAAGAGCCGCCATAGCCTTGGTTGCCTCCGTAGCTTCCCTGGCTTCCTCTGGCGATCACCTGTTCAACCGATTCCTGAACTGGCAGAACCTAAAAAATGTTTAATTAATTAAAGGTGGCTAATAGAATCAATTAAAATAGTAATTAAATTAGTACCTGTTGACGAATCTGACGATAGGGTGTAATTTGTTCGTTCACCTATTTTTTTCAAAACAAAAGTTTTATTATAATAAAAACCACTGCGATCTCTCACCTGGTGTATTAATGATCTCTGCACGTTGTGCACTCTGACGTGTGGTTCATCAACGCTGCTTGTCTCGGCGTAGCTGCCAGGTTGACCTTCATGTACAGTCTAAAAATTTTTAAATTTAAAAAATAATAGCATAAAAACGCAGATCAAGAAACAAATTTATTGTTTGAATACGTACTTGAATGTTAATCGGAGATGAGCGAGATCTCATGATGAAGTTGAGTGGCTGCACGCCTGATGGCAGATCAATGGTGACAGGAGATGAATCGTAGGTGGAGGGAACATCGTAATAGGAAACTGAACGTCTTGACTGAACGGCTCCGGTAATGTAGCTTCCGACGCCGCCACCGTAGCTTCCTCCACCGTAACCACCTGACCCATAGCCACCGGATCCGTAGCCTCCTGATCCATAGCCACCTGATCCGTAGCCACCGTAGCTGTAAGCGCTGGTGACAGCAAGGAGAGTTGCGAGAGTGACAAACTGTGGCAGGGAAAAATAAAAAATCAAGTTAAAAATTCAAAGTCACAAAAGGGTAGTCATACTCGAAGCATGATTTGGGTGAGATGGTAGCGTCTGTTGCTGCTGAGCTGATGAGCTGATCCAAATACCGTCAGCTGTTTATATACTCCAACGAACACTATGCAAAGTAGTCGTACAAGAAGATGCCTTTTTGCTTTCTACCCTTAATGAAGGTTTCACCCCTTTTCATGATTTGATTTAATTTTTCCATTTTTACCCCCTCTCATCCTTGTCCAAAAATCAGTTTGTTTGCTGAATGCAGTACGTTTGCAGTACAGATGTAAGCTATCAGAAATTGAACATCAGTTTATCTGTGCTGTAAAATCAGCGCTTGTTTTCGCTCAACTATTTATTTAATTTGTGCAAAGCTTGTTTGAGCCCCTTGTCTTAATCAAATGCACCCCGTTTTGGTGATAGTTGACTGTTGTTTGTTTTCACTTAAAGGTACAGCTTGCAATTGTAGTGTACAGGGTGGCCTGTTTTTAAAAAAAAAGTTCAAAAATGAAAATAAAACAAAAGTTATAGACAAGTTTTTAATATTTTGTCATTAGTTTTAGCTGTAACGACTAAAAACTAAAAAATGCTCGGAACATTTTTATCATTAAATCAATTTGCTAATTAGCGAGTAATTAAAAAGGCTTATGACTAATTTGTCAAAAACAAATTTTTTATGTTACAAGTATCTGCCAAAATGATGGAAAACCCCACTTCTTGTTTAAAAAATTTTTAAATTTTTATCAAATGTTAGTTCATTTTTAGCTTAGTTTTAATGTTGATCTCATTATTGTTTTATTTTACAAAAAACTTGACGCTGATCATGACCTTGATGCAAATGCTTAGATAAATTAACATGAATAAACATTCAACGCTTGAACTGAATAGTTAATTTGTATTGCCAACACTTTATTTAGGGAACATGTGCCATTGAATTTAGAAAACCAAAATAATATGTTCACAAAGGAACTAAGTTAAAAGTGGAATATGGAAAGTGCCAAAAGATTGCTTGGTAAATTGATTCCTTTTTAGTAGCCATAACCAGACTTCAGCAGAGGTGCCTGCTGCAGCTGAACCAGTCGAAGAGGAGCGTAGGCAAACTTCTGCAACAGGGGCTGCTGATAACCGCGGGCGACAACCTGCTCAATGCGTTCCTCTGTTGGGCGTACCTGTGAGCAAAAAGAAGGAAAAAGTTAGCTTGCATATCAAACTAACAAAAGGAAAAGAATAATGTACCTCCTGCTTAATGAAACGCTGTGGCTGGACAATTTCGGTGACTTGCTGTTGAATGGGACGGAGACAGTGTGCGAACGAATGTGTGGGGCGTCCACCGAGCTAGAGCTGGCATACGATCCGGCACTTCCCTCATGGAGCGTCTGCACATTCAGCGGAGATGAGGCTGAGCGAAGGAGCACGTTCAGGGGAGAGGTGCTAGCGGGAACGTCGATGTTCAGGGGAGTTGGCAAGGAGTAAGTCGAGGGAACATCGACGATTGAAAGAGAACGACGAGACTGGATGGCAGCCTGAATTGGCGCCCGGCCGTAGCTCAGATAAGAGCCATAGGAGTTACCGTAGTTGCCGTAACCAGCAATGGCAGAGGCCACAAGAACGGAGAGAACGACAAACTGAAAAAATGTGAGAAATTAGTTTTCAATTTTAAAAGTTTTTTAAATATCCTACTCGAAGCATTTTAAGGTTTAGTGATTGGTTTGGTTGTTTTTTTGCATTAAAGTCACTTGAGCTGATGATTCTACCGTCAAGAAAACGTCGAGTTTATATACTATACGTATAAAAATAGCTTGTGTGCGTGGTGGTCACAGTCTACGCGCATGCTCCACCATCTGCTGGAGCGTAGAGCAGAACAGGGATAAGAAAAAACAGTGGCAAGGTTAGCGGTTAATAGGAGAAGGTATTAGTTTGTTGACAACTGCTACAATTCTTGGGTACGCAGCATTTTGTGTCCTCGGCCAGCAAACAAAATGCTGATCTGGTGATTGGCTAACAGGGAAGCAGTGAGGGTAAAGAGAGAAGTGCACAAGACCAAGTCGCGGGGAGTTGACAGTGTTTAAACTAAGTCAGGGTAAACCGCAGGTCAAGTAAGAGTGACAACAATTTTCCATAACAATGCCCCAAAATTTTCACCAGCTCAAAAATTATTGAGTTGCACATTGTTAGAAAGTTAAAATTGCCCTGATTACTAATATGTTAATATCTAAGTGGAGCCCAAAACGGTTCCCGAGAAAACTGGGTCTGAACTGTACCTTTGGTTGTGCTTTGTCTATTGCTGCTTATGCCATCTAGCGGAGTAAAACCGTTGTGTTTTAGAAAAACTGCATATTTTGGTCAACTTTGGACCTGATTTTCTCGGGAACCGTTTCGGGCTCCACTTAGATATTAACATATTAGTAATCAGGGCAATTTTAGCTTTCCAACAATGTGCAACTCAATAATTTTTGAGCTGGTGAAAATTTTGGGGCGAATTTGTCGTCACTTTTTACTGAAATTTTTATGTTTAAGTTTAGGTTTTGGTTTAGGTTTAGGTTTAGGTTTAGGTTTAGGTTTAGGTTTAAGTTTAGGTTTAGGTTTAGGTTTAGGTTTAGGTTTAGGTTTAGGTTTAGGTTTAGGTCCAGGTTTAGGTTAAGGTTAGGTCTAGGTCTAGGTCTAGGTCTAGGTCTAGGTTTAGACTTAGGTTTAGATCTAGGTCTAGGTCTAGGTCTAGGTCTAGGTCTAGTCTAGGTTTAGACTTAGGTTTAGATCTAGGTCTAGGTTTAGGTCTAGGTTTTGGTTTAGGTTTGAGTCTTGGTCTAAGTCTAGGTTTATTTATGTTTAGGATAGGCTAGGTTTTCGGGGTTTTGGTCTAGGTTTATGTTAGGGGGGTAGGTTGTTTTGGCTTTGTTAACCGCTAAAACAAAATTTTTGTTTATAGACCAAAAGATTTATATTTACAGCAAATAAGAAACAAAACTTTAGTTTTTCAAAAATAAAAATTGTTATTAAAGGTTAAAAAAGTAAAAACAACTAAATTAAAAATTTGAATTTGAAAATAAAATTGGGTTTAAAAGTCACTGAAAACTGAGTTTACTGGACCCGCTAGTATATACTAAACAAAAACTGGTCACCTACGATGGTCATCTACGCTGGTCATCTACACAGGTCAAAAAACCGGAGTACATTTTTAGAGCATTTGTAAACACTTTCGATTATACTGCAAAAAACAAGAGCAAGTTTTTAACTCTAATCAGGTAGAAGCTAATCTTAATTGGTCAACTACTAAGTCTGCCGACCACTTCTCAAAACGAAAACTTTTAATTAGAATCATCAGAGACAATTGGGGTACACCAAACACAAACAAGCCAAACATTCAAATGGCAAATGTCACTGACTTGTTGATGAATACTAAAAAGGACAACCCTTATTTCGATAGGGTCAAAACTGGTCAGAGCGAGTTTGGGGAATTCCAGCACAAAAAAAACTTCTTCAGCGTAATTAAATTAATTCAGTTTACACTTTTTTATTTCAATTTAAAATGCACAAAAACACTTTCGTTTCAGTACGCACATAAACAAAGTAGTTTTAGTACCGACGATGACCTCCAGATCGTTGAGAGTAGCTACTGGAAGAGTAACCACCCGAGTTTGAGCCATATGCTTTACGAGCCACCACCTGTTCTCGCTCTTCCTGCAGTGGCTGCACTTCCATGCGGACCTTTCGATACGGTGTGAGAATTTCGGTTACATACTGGTGGACTGGCCGGTGCACTGTGTGCCTGCGAATGTGTGGCTCATCAACTGAGCTCGTTTCCACATAGGAACCACGACCAGGCTGGTGAGACGTTTGAATGTTCTACAGTTGGAAAAAAACATATCATTTTTAAAGTTGTACTTTGCAATGACTAAGCAAATCTTACCAAAGGGCTGCTTTTGGTGTTCATAAGCAAAGTAAGCGGTTGACTACTGGACGGTATTTCCAAAGTTAGTGGTTCATAGTTGTCGTAAGAAGTTGGCACGGTAATAAATTTAATCGATCGTCGTGATTGCACTGCAAGAGGTATCACTCGGCCGTATGATCCCCTCCTTGAACCACCTGAACCATAACTGCCCGATCGAGAGCCGTAGGACTCATATGCAAGGGCAATGCCTAGAATGCTCAAAATGAAGATCAATTTAAACATTTCAAAAGCGGTTACAAGTGCTGGTTCACTAAAATAAAGTTGCTTTTTCTTATATACCCTCTAATCCACCTGTCTGTCCGTCTGGTCACTCAGGTAAATGACCAGAACAAGCATTTAGATGATTAGCAATCAAAAGAAGAATGAACTTGAAGTGAAAGTGAACATAAAAGCAAGCAAACAATTGAGTGTTTTTCAGACAGAGGGTAAACAACAAGTTAAGGTAGATGCAATAAATAATCTGCATCTTCTTCTTCTCATTAACCCTAACCTAAACCTGACCTTTTATGGCACCTGATTAAGATCGTGACAAGCAGAATCAAGCGGACGGTGAACTTGATTGTTGCAGCAAACAAACAAAAGAATACACAGTTTGAAAACAATATTAGATTGCTTATCTCTAAGCTTTTACAAAGAATTTTTTTTGGAGGTGGCTGACCACTACGAAGCAAACCCTTTTCTCACGAATTTTCCAGTCTAATTAAAGGCGGTGATGTGATAATTAGCAAACTAAGCACGATTATGAAAGGTTATCATCCATCATTTGAGTAAATAACCAGCAAGTATACGAAAAGGGAGAATTTTGTATTTCACAAGTTGATGCCCTTTCAAAATTATTTTTTTTGTTTTCTAATTTTTTATTTATTTTATTGCAAAAATGAATTTAAAAATAAAATTTTAGTGCTAAATTCAAATAAAATTTTTAATAAAATGAACAATTTTTGCAGAGTCTAATCTATGAATTTTTTATTTTTCTCACTAACAATAATCTTCGTTTCTTTCAGTGAAAAAAGTGTGCATGCTTGTGAATACGTAATTGACCGACAATGTTGAGGCGCAATCATTCATCTAGTCGACAGGTGAATCGAATGGGAGGTGTTATTACTAGAGCTAGTATTGAAAAACTTTATTTTATAAGCAGATGGCTTGATATTTTGAAAAAAAACTGAAATTTAATTTTTATATTTTTAAAATGGCCATTATTGTAGTGGCTAGGCCCTAGCCACTACACTATTTTAATTACTTTTGTATTTTAAAACTTAAGTTTTTTACTTTTTAACTCATTTACGTGATACATACCGGGTTTTACGTTCTTATCGTTTGAAGTGGTGCTATCCCGCTGCCTCATTAAGTTCGCTTTCTACTTTTAATGCTCATTCATTCGTTATCATTTTCTATCAACTGCAATTATTATTTTTTAGCGTCAACATTTGCAAACTTTTTCATTGCATTTTCACTTTTTTTAATGAGACAGATAAAAATTCAGTAATGCGCATCAGTAAAACTTTTGTCATAGTAATGAAAAGGTTGTTTGGAATGTGATATGAAAAATATTTGCAAACGTTATTTAGAGCAAAACATTGTTGATTTGCCTCCATTATTTTAGTTGACAACGCTTAGTTGTTGTTTGCTTTGTTTTTACTACAGTGAAGTTGCACATGTAAGCAGTTCATCATTTGCACTGCAAGCTAACATTTGTGATGACTGATTTAATTAACTAATCACTATGACAAATCTCAAAAATGAAAATTTGAAATAAACTGACTTTTTCAAATATGGTCATATACGTTCATTACTAAAACGGAAATCCCAAGAATCGGGAAAAATAATATTTAAAATTAAAGAGCTCATTTATTAAAAATGACAAACACGTAGTTTAGTTAAAAAGAAATATATTGAATATTTCCTAAATGACATTTTACACAATATGGCCATAAAACACAAGTTTGAAATGACTAATGCAATTTTTAATTTATTAAACTTAAAATCGTTAATTAGTTGAGATCACAGTAAAGTATGGGGTAAACCGATCGTATAAAGAGCTGCCGCACTAACATTCTCCCTTTGCGACACTTTTCAGTGCAGAGAGGGAGATGCTGATCGGCATTCCATCTGAAGAAAGTGAAGGTCAGCAGCTGAAAAAAGGGGAAATCTCTTTTGCTCTTTCACAGCTTCTTTTGGTTAGTAAGAAGATCGGAATCAGCAAACGAGTTTTCAGACGTAGCTTTCACTTTCAGATTACATCATTATCACCACTACCTACTTTGAAAAGCATCACACTGCGCTGAACTCTGCTCGAGAACTACTTTGAGCTTTTAGCCAAATCAAACAAAAGGTGGTTTTTTGGTACTATGAAACAATTGATTTTAAATCTATTTTAAATTGAGCTACTGCTGTTACGGTTACTTTTGAGTGCATTTACAAAATTGATTTGCCCGGCCTGGCACACGTGATGATTGTAAGGTCATGATTATGGGGAAAAAAGTTAGCAGATTTTGGTCTGTTCACTAAAGACAGCAAAATGGCTAAAAATTGAGATGACCTTTTGAGAGTTGTTAGAGGCAGCAACAACAAAATCAGTTTCCGATTAAGCCTGGACAATTTTCCTGTCCATCTGCGCATCTGAACTTTATTTGTTGTGACTGCTCAGCGGAAACCAGCCCCGTTTTCGCTAGCCTGTGGACAACTGAACACAAACAAAGATTACGATGATCGTCTGCTCAATTTGCCAACATTTCCCGACGCTTTTTTCTAATTACGCCTTGCCTCGACAATCTAATCTACTGCTCGAGGGCGAGATCCAGTGTACTGTGTGTGGGGGAAGACTGCACTGCACTCCTCACAGTCAGTCAGAACGTCTACTACTTTCCCCTATCACGACGAGTAATTTTTTTGTTGTTATTTTGTTGTGTTGTAGTGTGCAAGTGCGCCTCGGTGCAAGTGAAAAAGAAGTCAGTTATCAGATCAGTTCCGCGGTGTGAAAGCGGAAAAAGGTACGTTTATTGTGTATTGTACAAGTGGTAGAGTGGAGTATTACCACTACACGCGGAAGTTTGCCAGTGTGAGTCAATGCGAGTGTGTGTGTGTGTGTGACTTGGCCAAAGTGGAAGATGGGAGTGGTGGGGGCATTTACAGAGAGACGAAATGAAGTAATATGTGGTAAACTTGGCAAATTTGATGAGCATGTTCCAGACACAAAAAAATGTGGTTCAGTGAGAATAGTACAATCGGAGATGAGCTTTCTTTTGAGTGAAGTTATGAGTTGTGCCTTACTTTCCCTTCTTTACTATTTTTTCCAGGCGTTACCACCAAAGTACCCATGCGGTCCTCCTCCGCCCATCATCTCACTGAAGGCTCCCACGCTTTTGGCGTCAAAATCACTGTGAGGCTCTGCTCGAAAGGCCATACGGGGTGGTGGAATGTTCATGGCTGAATGAGGTGGTCCTCCCATGGGCAGAGCACCCATAGAGTGAGCAAAGTTCATTCGAGCTGGTCGAGGTGGTGGGCCCATGGGGCTCATGTGTGGCTGAAAGGGCATTGGCTCAGAGTGAGAGAGACCAGACATCGGCGGGGGTCCACGTGGTCGGAGGGACATCGTCATGGGACGAAACTTGCGAAAAGCTTCATTCGGTATGGCTCGACCCATTCGGGGCGGGCGAATGCCCAGTTGACGACTTCTGGCGCCGATGGTGGCCGAATCGAGCGGGGCGACGCCGATGTTGACGCCAGTTCCACTGGGCAGGCCGAATTCCGAGCCACCAGGCTGAGAACTCATCAACTGTCCACTCATCCACGGGCTAGGAGCGCTGCCGTGCTTAGCGTTGAACTCTTCGGGTAACAGCTGACCGCCTTCATCGTAGTTGAACTGGTGGCTGGGCCCCTGAATGTGGTAGTCGCCCTCATCGCGTGCAAGGGCAGACGACGGGTGGTCGCTCTGAAAAGAATCAGATTCAGGTTCACTGTATCGAGATTCCTCAAAGCGTGGCTGGTGGCTGTCGTCAAACTGTGAATGTCCAGTGGAATGTCCCGGTTGGAAGTGTCCCTGGTCGTGGTCGGCGGAAAATCCCTGCAATGAATGCGATTCAGGAGGATTGTGCTCTGAGGGATGGTGCAGGTAGTGATCATCAGGTGTTCCATCACCACCACTGGGATGATTCATCTCCTCGTGACTTTGGCTGGAGTATCCCTCGGGTGATTCCTCAGCAAACTGACCACTTCTGGGCATGTGTGGCATGTGTCGCTCCACAAAGTGACTGTCATCGGCGTCTAGTGGACGACGGAAGGGACGCGGCTCAAGATGATGCTGAGCTTTGGGCAGGTGGTGAAAGTCGTGGCTGTGGTCGAAGGATGAGTCCTCGGAGGCGGACGGAGACAGGTGGTGAAGGCTGTGCGATGACGGACCCTTTCCTGGTGACAGACCCGAAACGCCGGGGCGGCCCCCGTAGCTCTGGTACCCTTCCTGGCTGAGAAGCATCGGCAAGTTCGCCTTAACAGCGCCAAAGGCAGCAAGTAGAAAGACAACTTTGTGGATCATCTTAGGGTTTTTAATCAACAAATAAATGAAGAAAAGAAAAAGTGAACTTTTTGCAATCTTCAGCAGTCGCCTTTATATACATTTGGGTGGTGGTGGACTGAAAAAAGGAGAAGAAGAGTAAGGCAATTTAAATTTGATCACATAGTCAGTCAGTGAGTAAAAGAAAGGAGAGAAAACGAACAGAGGATATCTTCAAAGGTGGCTTCCAAATCAACACAGGTGGTGGTGGTGACGAACAGAAGCTGACCCAGATTGAAAAGTGAAAGAGTGAGAGAGAAGGTGTCAATGCTCAATGTGTTTCCGATTGAAAGGAGAGACGAGAGAGAGAGAGAACGAGAAAAGAAACGCAAAAAGAGATCTTCTCTTTCTCGGCGTCTGCTGGCCAGACAATGGCTCCGCAACTAGGAGCAGTCTGGAAACATCATCATCAGTATATATTCATTATCGAGCTAATTGGTGGCGCCCAAGCCTAATCTCAACTGTCTCTTAATTGTCGCACTCTCTCAGTGTGTGTGCGTCTGATGTGTGCAGAGGATTGTCGCAGCGCTGTTGAAAACAAATGAATACATCCTCGTCTGTCTGTCTGTATCCGGTTATCCGGTGACCACCTCATTAAGCTATTATGTGGCGGCAAATGCTGCTAATGTCATTTGCCAAATGACGACGTCTGCTCGTGTTGTTGTTGCTGCCATTGAAAGTCCATGCCTTAAGTAGCATTTTTTGCCATTGAGACGACAAGACTGACTTGTGGACCAGCAAAACACTTTTGTCAATTTCCAATCAAGTCGCCGCTGTCGGGTTATCTATCGGGAGGTTTCTAACGGCGATAGCGTGATCGAAGCTAATCAAACTTTAAAGTTTTGAAAGTTGATGATTTCCTCCACTTTGCAAGCGGTCAACTGTTACAAAAGAAAGGTTATCGTAGCACAGTGGCCGTCGTGGCCGATACTTTAGTCGAGTCAACAGTTTTTGCCCTTTATAAATGTTTCTGTGCTGGCAACAGACGACTGTTGACAATTGAAATCGATAAGACGATTGAGAGAAAAAGTATATCAGTAAACTCACTCACTCTCTCGTCTGCATTAATTTGTTTGCATGATTGATTTCAAATGAAGGCAGCCAGTGAAGAAGCAATAGAAGAAGAAAAAGAAGTCGTCGCTGAGAAGTTTACAATTTGTTGTTGTCGCCGCTGTTTGTCGCATTGAAACACAATGGAAATGGAAATCGACACCTGTTGTTATCACTGGTGAGTAATGAGTTCGAGCGAACAGGCTCGATTAATGACATTCAAGATGGCATTGTGTTTGAAAATGTGTGTGTGTTTGTGTGCCACAATGAGCAGTCCATTGGCTCGTGTGGTCAAAGTAGAACAATTCCACCGCTTTGTTTGCAAGTACAACTAAGGGAGGATCAATGAAACCGTTTAGAATGTTGCGGAAGTCTAAAGTAAAAAAGGTCAAAGGTCAGTTTTGATATTTTTTCATAATAGATATTTTGTTAAAAAATGTTTTGCAAAAAATTCTTAAACCATTTTCTGAAAAATGTCGTTTGGTGCGCCATCATTTAGGCTTTCTGCGAACTGTTTTTTTATTTTTTTAAGTTTAAAAAACTTTTGCAACAAACATCTTTAAATTGAGCGACTTATGCAAAAGTAAACAAATAAAATGTGAAAAAAGTTTGTTTCTGAACACCAAAAATCTTACGCAGAAGCAGCAGCTGCTCCAGCAGCTTTGTAAAAACTCTTTTAATACCAGTCTATGACCATTGTCATGGCCAAAAGCTCCTGTATGGCCAATTTCATGACTGTTTCCCAAGCCTCCTTTAAAAGATGTACCTAAACCGCCCAAGTTCTCAAGTCCAACTAGTCCAAATCGATTGCCAACGGCAGCATTAATTCCACCGCTTTTAGCTCCTGCACCGATTGCACCACCAGCTCCACCGCCAAAACCACCGCCACCAGCGTTTCGGGCAACTACAGTGGATATTTGTTCCCTGACCTAAAAAGAAGCAAAATTAATGTACTCGCATTAAAAGGAAAGTTGCTTTTTTATCTTACCGGTTGAATGGTCTGAACAATAAACCGACTTGGGGTGATAATTTCGCGAACCTACACAGGAATTTTTTGAAAAAAAGTTAATAAGTTTACCTTTTATCATTTTAGCACCAGAATTCTAAATAATACCTCTTGGAAAATAGGCTATAAAAAGAATAATAAAATTAGCATAAAATAATAAAGTAATAAACAACTCGGTTCTTACTTTTGTGACAGTATGTCTAAGAATATGTGGCTCATCTTGGCTGTGTGTTTCTTTTGATGAGCCAGCAGCTCCTTCATGCTTTGACGCTACGTTTATATGAGAACTAGAACTCTAAAGGTTGTGTTTATAAGTATTTAGCTATCCATTTAATTTTATCAGATGATAAAATACCCTAAAGATAAAGTTAACTGGTATTATGTTTGCTGGAACATCAATAGTCGTTGGATGAAAATAACCAGTGCTATGAACGTCGTAATTCTGATATATTTTTTTAAATTTTATTAGTTTTTAATGTGAAAGTGTTGCGATATTACCTTAACAATGTGGTGTGACAATATTGCTGCTGGCACGTAGTATCCTTGGCCACCACTGTGACCATGGTATCCGGTATATCCATACCCGTTAGCTGCAACCAGACAAACAATGGAAGATAAGATGGTTAGCTAAAATTAAAATATAAAAATATTTTTGAATGTGTTGAAAATAAGGTTTTAAATTCAATTTACTCGTAACATAGTAAAAATTGAATAATTGAACAATATGTTGATGATTTAATCAGACAAAGCTCAAAGACTGAATGATCAGTCACCTAGAGGAAATGTTGACTTAAATATCATTGACAATCAGTACTCACAAATGTGACATGCTTATTTTGCTAAAGGTAACATCAGTAAGAATAAAAGATCAAAGGTGAGAAAACATTGTTTGTGTGTGAAAGAGACAAAAATAATGATAGTGAAAGTAAAATGCAGGGCAGTGGGCGAGAGTGGTTGGTGATCTACTTGGTCAATTGATGGGTAGAAGAGATAATTACCAGTAATTAAAAAGGATAAGGTTTAAAGAAATAACTAAAATTTATAAACAATAATGTTTTTAAAAATAAAATTAAGTTTTTAAAATCATTATAAAAAACAAGAGTAGCGGCCACCAGGCCGCTACTCAAGTTTATTAGTTTTGTGAAATTTACATAGTTATTAAAATAATTACATTATATTTTTCAGTAGAACTAAAAAACAAGTTTTTTATAAAAAAAAATTCAATGCAACCCAAATTTAAATTGGTGCTGCAAACTCACTTGCTAAAAAGTTATTTTGAAAAAATTTAATGCATTAAAAATGCATATTTTTCCTCTATTTCACTGACGCCCTTTACTGTACGCCTCTCTTTTTGTTTCTTAAAATTTTATTGACACCCACTATTTAATATGCAGTTCACATCACCAGCAGCACTTGTAGTAAATAATCGTTTTGATTTTTTTAAAACTATCCTTAAGCAAAGATCTTTTTGCACAGATTTAAACGCGGACAAAACTTTCCTTGCTTAAGAAAAATATATTCTTAAGTTTAGAAAAATGACTACATTTACAAATTACAATCGATTTGTTGATGCATTTTTAAAATTAATGATCAAAATATATTTCAATATTAAACAGTTTATATTGGTGTGAAAATGTAATTTAATAAATAAATTAATATCAAAAGACAGCTTCTCTAAATGAAAACTACTGACTTTTCAAAATAAAACCCAAAAAAATACGACAGGGAAAGGAAGGGAAAGGAAAAAATGGGAAAGGGCTGGGTTTTTTGAAACAGTGCTGAGTGAGCATTGGAGAAGAGCAAGGAGAACAAGGGAGAATATTACAGGCAAAGACATAGAAATTGGTGAGAGAGTGATAATAAATAATAAAAATGGATAGGGAAATGGAATCAGAGGAAATGAGTGCGTCCCACCATTTAGTATCCTCCCTTTCCGTATCCTCCGCCACCATATGAGGAACCTCCACCGGATCCGCCTCCATAACCGCCGCCAAAACCACCACCTAAAAAGAATTTATTAGATGCATCAAATGATAAAATAGAGTTAATTACCAAAACCACCACCACCTCCAGCACCGCCTCCGAATCCTCCTGTTTGTTAATTAAAGTCGTTTTTAGTTTCATTAAAAAATTAAAATCTTTTTTCTTACCTCCAAAGCCACCGCCAGCACCACCACCAGCTCCACCACCAAAACCACCGCCACCAGCGTTTCGGGCAACAACAGTGGATATTTGTTCTCTGACCTGAAAAGAAACAAAAATAATGTAAATTCATTGTAACAAGAGTTGTCATTAATCTTACCGGTTGAATGGTCTGAACAATAGACCGGCTTGGAGTGATAATTTCTCGAACCTAAAGTGACCGGGAAAAAGTAAATTAGTTTACCTGTTATCATTTCAGCACCAGTTCTCTAAATAGTACCTCTTGAATGATAGGCTATTGAAGGAATAATAAGATTAGTATTAATAATCAATTAATAAACAACACTGTTCTTACTTTTGTGACGGTATGTCTCAGAACATGAGGCTCATCTTGACTGTGCGTTTCCTTGAAAGAACCAGCTGCTCCTTCGTGCTTTGATGCTACGTTAATATGAGAGCTAGAACTCTAAAAAATGGTTGTTTACATTTAGCATTATAATTGAGTAAAAGGCAAAAAGTTTATTACTCTGAAAATAAAGTTAACTGGCAGAACGTTGGCTGGAACGTCAATAGAAACTGGGTGCGTATATCCTGAGCTAGGGACATCGTAGTGCTAAAAAAGAATTAATTTTGATTGAATGATATAAGTAAACTCTAGATGATTTTTACTTTGACGTTGTGATGGCTTATGACAGCGGCATGTACAGAGTGCCCATATCCACCCCCACCGTGACCATAAAAGCTGCCGTACCCACCTGAATTACAATGGCAAGTGTTAAACAAAAGTGCTCAAAGAAAGTGTCATAGTGTGAAACCTACCACCGCCACCACCTCCACCTCCATAGCCTCCCCCGTAACCAGAGGCCGCCGCAAATCCTAGGACGGCAGAGAGTGTGAGGAACTGTCGAGAAAGTAAAAAAGAGAAAGATGAAACACTGCAGAGTGGACTAGTGATCACTGGGGCACATACACGAAGCATTATGCGGTAAAGTTAAATTTGAAAAATATCAAACAAATGAAGCTGCTGCTGCTGTTGTTGCTGTTGTATGAACGTTTACTGCTTGCTTGCCTCTCTTGGTTCTCGTCACCGAGCTTATATACTCACCCTGTTCGACTGTTTGTCATTGAAAGAAGAAAACGGGAAAGAGTAGGAGAGCAGAAGAAGTGTCACCATTGGAGAGCAGCCACAACATTTGAAGCTGGCAAAATTTTAATTAATAATGATCACTGGCAATCAACATTTGACTGTGTAGACGCTTGGGCAACGGTAGCTGAGGTGCAGGGAGCGAAAGGCTAAGGACAATTACCGTCATTAGAAGCAGTGCTTGCAAGAAATTGTCCTGGTTGAGGAAATGTCTTCGATGTTGAAGAAAAACGTTCTTAAACTTGAGAATGTTTTTCCAAGTTGTAAAAAAATTGTAAAATGGTATTGTTTTGTGAATAAGCTTTACTGAAAACAGAAACTGTTGCAGATTCTTTTTTTTACAAAATTTTTATTGCTGGTTTAAAAATTTAAAATTGCACTTTGTTCTTTGTGTTTAAGGATCTTTCATTAACTTTCTAGAATTTCCCTTTTTTCTGCTATATTCTAAAGCTTTGTCAATCTCTGGATTAGCTTGTTTTGCCATCAGAAGGACACACTTCATTATCTTCACTCAATCCTATCAGCCATTAAACACAATTAACAATGTGCAAATCTAGCAGCTTTTCCCTTAGCAATCCTTTTACTTCAGTCTAATGCTCAAACCCTAATCGTCGGCTTTGCTAAAAAGAGACACCCATTGTCTGACTTCGGTTTATTACTGAACTGTCTATTAGCCTGAATGAAGTAATAGTTAACAAACAAAGAGCAGAGTGCGGTAGACAAACAGACAATTTCAGTGCAAACGGCAATAAATAAATCCTCTTTATATTTTCTAAAGAATATTCATTAAATATAACATATGTCAAAGATACTGCAGTGACTTTTTCAAAATCTCTGCGTTTTTCTGAGTGTTCAATGCTGCCCGACTTGTTCTTAAGCAAAAATATAGCTAAGGAAGTAAAGCGTCTATTGAAGCGAAGAATCAAGTTTTAATTGATTATGCTTTTTGTTTTTAATTAATCAGTCAGATGTCATTTAAAATGTTAATTAAAAGTAAAAGTAAAATTATAGTTTTAACAAGTTTCCTAATCATATAGACATTTTGACTTAACATTATGCTAATCAAAACATTGATACTTTTAGTCAGTAACTTTTACCAAGAGGGTAATAATTGAAAAAAATGCTGGCGTTTATCTTTTGCCCACTTGTGGTGCTTAAAAGATAGCAAAATAAATTGTTAACAAAAAAGCAAATTGTGTACAATATCATCATTTGGTGATGTACATTTGAGAATTTATTAAATTTTAACAAGCTTGTTTGAAAAGAAAAAAGGGCAAACAGCAAAAAACTTGAGTAACGGCAATCATCACTGCCGACGACTAACGACTCTAATTACCCGCACTACAGACAGCTAATGACAGATAATTAAACGGTTAGGTAACCGAGCAGAGGAAGTGCACTAGGCGCAACAATGTGACTACTGTGTGGTTACTGCTCAACCGTTGCTCTCCACCACACTCACTTTCTCCTGATGACCTTAGATATTATACAAATCAAACTCAACCTTTCACTGTGGATTGCACTGCTGAGAAAGGTGACGTAAGGTGGTCAGCACTGGTTGATGAGGAGCACTACCAGACAACAACCAACTGTTGCCTCATCGTTCACTCTACTGAAGAAGGCAATATAGACTCACAGACACAATTCATAGTGATTAATTTGGTCAACTATGAGATTTCCAATTAAGTGGAGAGCACTGCAGGGGATTATGAGGAGATTGTACAGCGGAAAGGATGGCTAGCACATTCTTTTGGTGTGCATTGTAGTGATGAACATTTGCCCTCTTATCAACTGATGCACTAAAATGTACAAACTAAAATGTAAATTTTGACATTATTTTGCCTGCTATAAAAAGAACAAGTTTTGACATGCAGTTATTATTTTCTCTCGTATTTCAAATAATGCAAAATTTTTTTGACACAAAATGAAGTGTTTTATTTTTACCGTTGTTTGCATTTCAGTTGTCGGTAAGTAGTTTACTTGAAGTCGTTTGCTAAAACACATTTTTAATATTTAAATTTTTGCAGTTGCATCAGACTTTCAAAATGAGTTTGATCGTTTGCTTGTTTCTACAACACTCGACCACTTGACAAAGCTAGAGCATCGTCTTTTAGAATTGCAAGACGAGATGAATCATGTTGAAGCTTTTCCGACTGAAGCTGAAAAGGAGAAAATAATCCGAGAAATGGAGACAATGATTGCTTTTACAGAGCAATCTGAAGCTGTACTCGCCCGAGAATCAAAAAGGTCTGACTTGAACATGGTCGAGCGTATCAACTTCGAATCTGCCCTTAAAATAACACAAGTGTAGCCGCCAATCTGAAGGTGTTTGAAAAGAAAGTAAAAACTATCAAGGTTGACCCTAACCACCCACACCTAAACCACATCATCCCCTTCACTTAACGGTTGCTGACTTTCAAAAGATAGAAACCCGTCTAATTCAGTTGCAAAAGGAGATTACACAGCTAGAATTGTCAAAATCAAAAACGGAACAGACAAGAATTATCAACGAGATTGAGACTGCCATTGCCTACATCAACGCCAATTTGCCCAAGCTGCAAACTGAACTAAAGCGAAAAGACCTTACTCTCCAGGACCAGATTATCTTTGAAATGGGCACCAAGTTGGGGCCAATTTTAGTGAAAGATCTCAAAGAGCAAGAAATTAAGGTAAAAACCATCAAAACTCATTAAACAATTATTTTTTGTTTATACTAAAAATACTAAAATCAATTAAAAAATGTTTTATATAATCACGTACAAATGTTTATCATCAAGGCTGCCTCTTCACAATTTGTTTTTAAGTAAATACTCCACTTTTAATATTATCAAAAAGAGGCTTTTGCCAATGATAAATCATCTCAAACAGGACAAGCAGTCAACTATTTATTTGCTTAATTTGCAGTTATTAAGCTACCTTTTTGTAAACCAAAAAAAATCAATCAAAATGAAGTTCATTATTGTTGCGTTAGCTTTTGTTTCTGCGGTCTTAGGTAAAACTTGTCGTGCTAATAAACTGACCGTATTTTTAAATTTTGTTTACACTTTTTAGCCGCCGACCCACCAATGCGCAATGAGTTTGACAAGTTGCTCGTTCAAACGATGATGACCAACTTTGCCAAGATGGAGTATCGATTGATGGAGTTGTCCCATGAGATTACTCACCTGGAAACCACCAAGTCCGCCACTGAGCAGGCGACCATTGTTGCTGAAATTGAGATGATGATTGGCACTGCTGAACACGGAGAGAAAATTCTTGCCGGCGAGCTTGCTCGAAAAGATCTAAATATCCTTGAGCAGATTGACTTTGAGTCAGCCCAAAAAATTGCTCAGATTCTCGTTAAGAATCTTAAAGCTGCCGAAGTCAAAGTGAAGGCCATCAAGACTCATTAAAAACAGCTGTAGTTTGTTTACTTTTTAATAAACAAAATAATCGAAGCAACATGTTTACTTTGTGTACTTGGGCAGCAGATGGGTTGTCTCTTCAAAGTACTCCTCAGGCAGACAGTACATACTGTAGAGCATTGAGCAGACGGCAAGGGCAATGTTGAGAAGGAATGGCTCTTCATAGGCAAGCTCAAAAAGTGCCGTCACAATGTTAAACAGGAGAAAAGTGAGTAGCAGTAATCGATGACGCCAGTAAACGCCCAACAGTCCGGTGGCGTAAAAGAGCAGCGAACAAAGAGAGGCACAGTAGAGGAGAACCAGGTACGTGTTTTGATCAAAAAGTTCCGAGCTTTTGCTCTTCTGGAGAAAGGTTGTCTCCTTCAGACGACCTTCAGGCACCAAAAAGTACAGCAGCGGGCTTAGGTTTTCTAGCAAAGCTGCCAGAATAATGACTACCATGAAAAGGGTGTCCAAACATCGCGAGGATTGAGTTTCAGTGTTCATGCTCAAGTTTTTTTAGTGAAGATGATGAAGCAGCTAGAGTACACGATAGCAACTGAATGAGTCGGCGGTAGATGCTGATGTCACATTTTTCTAGCTGCTCGGTCACAAGTCAAAGATTGCTCGTGTTTGCGAAGTGGCAAGAAGAAAGATTAGAAAAGTAAAAAATATCAAAAGTGGTTTATGCTGTGTAAACTGATAAGAAAAGTTAACAGTAACCCACAAAAAACCATTTTAGTATAAAATCGTCAATTGTTTTTATTTTTCAAAACAAAATTAATTACAATTTGACACTTAACACTTTAATTCTGCCGTAATTAGCTGTTGATCAAGAAAGTGCTCAATTACGGAAATAACGTCAAACATAGATTTTTTCTCCTCAGCAGTGGTACCAGGTTCTAAAGCAAGATGTTGAAAAAAGTCTTGAACTCCGAAAAAAAAGTTAAATAGAATGCGAAACTGTTCTAGCAATTTGTCTTGCTTTTCTACTGTTGGATGCTCGAAAAAAGTCTTTTAGCTGTGTTTCCATTTTCATCAGTAGTTCAGAGGCCGATGTCACCTGTTTAACGATTACCAAAGGAAGATCTATAGAGAAGCTACCGTGATCAGGAGCTGCTGTGGTGGGTGCGGAAGTTACCAAAGTAGCCAAACATAAAATAACAAACAAAATTTTAAACATTTTAATGTTTTTGTAAATATTGCAATAACAAATTAAAATATATTGAAAGCTAACACTTTTAAATTAAAAATTAAATTATTTGAAAAGTATCTCAAAGTAGTTTTATCCAAAAGCATATTTTGTTTTACAAAACAACAAGCTACTTGACTTTTGTAACTCAAAAAAATACTAAGTTTGCACTTTAAAACATTTAAAATTATTAACTTTAACTTTTATATTAAAAAAATAAATGTATTTTGTAAATCAAATTTTAGTTTATTAAAAAAATTAATTTACAAAAAATATAATTTGTTTGAACGATCATCGCTTAGACCTTGATGGCGTTCACTCGAGTAGCCAGAGCCTTGAGGTCTCGGTCAAGGATGCCAATGGTGGCGAGAACAGCCTAATTTAAATGTTAAAAAATGTGTTAAAATAATGACTGGATTCAACACAAATTTAATTACCTCAAAGTTGAACTTCTCCACAAGATCCAGATCAGTCCTCTTCAGCTGCGTAGTTTTAATAAAACAAAAGTAAAATTAGTAAGAAAATTTGTTTTGAAAAGTTAAAAAGGGTAAATGAAACGATAGTTTACCTCCTTCTCAAAGTAGGTTCGGCCACCGACAACCAGACCGTCAGCAATAGTGATCTCTCGCAGAATTTTGGCCTTCTCTTCCTTGTTCTTGGTCTTCTCAAGGTCAGCCACCTGCTCAGAGAGCTTGAGCAAAAACTCCTCGAGGTCGTGGAAACGCTGAACAGCGGCGGCAACAATGAGGTGGTCAAACTCGTTGCGGAAGTCACCCTTGGCAGGGGTGGGGCGAGCTGGCTTGGGCGTAGGGGCGGCTACAAATAAATGATTGAAAATTGAAACATTTTTGTAGCCTAAAAAGGTGCAATGTCATTGCTTACCGCAAGCAACAGCGAGGAGGGCGGCGAGGGCGATGACGAACTTCATTTTGATTGTCTGTTTGTGGTAAGACACTGACAGTAAGGTGAAGAAGGATAGACTGTGTTTGGATCTTTTATATGCATTGCAGTTTGAGGGAAAAGATACACATGTGGTTGAGTGTACTGATAAGCGTACGTGGTGCTCACGTTCATAAGGACGTCTAAACGGTTCAGATTTTGATGATAAAGCTCAAAATAATGCCATTTTTGTACCTTGGAAAGGACAAATTGTCCAAACTTTTAATATGACTCAAATGAAAAAAAACCGCACAACGCTGACATGATGATACAATCCATTGTACTGTAGTCTATCAAAAAGTGAATAAATGTACAGTATTTGCACACAAAATACTGTTAGTTTTAATAACCACTGCAGGTGGTCAAATTTTATCATAGCGTCCTTCCTCAACCTTTCTCAAGCAATCTGAACCCACATTGAGATTCAAGGCTATCGATTAGACAAACAAAATGTATTTAATTTTAAGTAATTGTTTAAATTTTTAATTAGGTTAGTTGATATAAGTGGAATGTGCACACGTTGACATTGAATACCCATTTTGATTACTTTTGCAGATCCGCCATCACAAGTGGTGGTCCCCTGCTGTCAAAGGGCAACCATCTTACATTGATAGTGGATCTGAAGCAAAAAACATGATGTAAGCAGCTCCCAATATTGACAAAAGAATTGTATTAAACAACAGCATTCTTATTTATGCCTTCTGTGCTTGCACTGTGCTCACAATTTTGATAATTAAATTATACTAGAGTACACGTTTACGATAGTTCAGTTTTATTTATTTTTAAATGCGTTATTATTCATGATAAAAGTAAATTAGTTTTAACTACTGATATAACACTTTAGAATTTACATATTGGTTGCCTTTTACTGAGTGGTTCATCTAAAATATATTTCTTTTACAGTAAGTACTCAGATGGCTGACACTGTGCCGGGCTTTGTTTTGCTAGTGTTTTTGCCACTTCATACTTCGCTCACATTAGTTCACAGTGGGTTATTTTAACCAAATGAACTGTCAACCATCTGATTACTTACTGTAGATTTTACTTTCTACAACTTTCTTTTATTACCCAACACTAACAACAAATTTAAAAACAGTTTTTAAATGTTTGTTATTGCAAATCAGTTTATTAATTAACAAAATAATAACAAAAAAAATATAGTTTAGTGAGTCTTGACAGCCTTCACCTTAACCTCGGCTTCCTTCAGGTCCTTGACGAGAAGCTTGGAGAGGGCCTGCACTTCCTCAAAGTTGAATCGCTCCAAGATGTTCAAGTCGGTTCGCTTCAACTGTATGGGTAGTGTTTTCATAGAAAAAATTAGTAAAAATGAAACAAAAAGTTATAGTGGAATTGATTTACCTCCTGTTCGACGACGCGGGCACCACCTTCAATGAAGGCGACGGTGACTTCTATTTCTCGAACGATGCGATCCTGTTCCACCTTGGTCTTAGTGGATTCTAAACAAAACAATAATTAAAAACTGATAATTAATCAAATCGCGCCAAATATGCCTTACCGAGGTGGGCGATTTCCTCACTCAGTCTGAGCAGATGTTGTTCCCCCTTGTACATGCCCTCCATCAGAGTGGAGACCAAAAGGTGGTCAAACTCGTTTCGGAAGTCACCCTTAGCGGGCACCTTCGGACCGCCCTGGGCTGTTAAGTAAATTGGTTAATGGTCAGTGAAATTTAAAAAATCAGGCTTCAATGACTCCTACCCATGACGGCACCGAGGAAGGCAAGAGCGAGAATGGCGAACTTCATTGTTAGAGAGTGGTGAGAGGTGCTTTGAGACTACAAAGGATGAGACCAGTCGATTGGAAAATGCCCTCTTTATATAGCAATGAGGCAGCAGCTTGTGACAGCAGTCTCCAGGTGGGTAAGGTGACAGTGTCATTCACTAACAATTGATGCTTAGCATTTTTAACTTAAATCTTATCTTAAGAGATCAGGACTCTCTTGGAGCAAGTGAACCATGTGTGCAATTTGTGCAAACGATTGCTTTTTTAAAATTAAAATTGCGATTGCAAGTAGTGATGATTAGGCACAGTAGTGGTGACCTTAAAATGTGTAAATATTATTTATTTATAAGCAGTAACTTTACACTTTAACCTTTGATCTCAAAGCATCAATGACTATCTTGATGATATCACAGACAAACAGAGCGAAAGCATCTAAACAGTGATTACTACGTTTTGGTGCGCAACATTTCGCATTAGTGTGCGGTCCCTGCCGAACCAAGGTTGATGTGATGCCTAAGTGTACTGTAGTACACTTGATCCTACTGCTGTGCTTCTGCTAGTCGTACTGCTGGCATTGTATAATGATCTGCACTTTCCACTTCAATTTGCCGCCAGCTCAATTGACGCAAAGTGGCTCGCTGTGGAGTTGATTGCCAGTCAACAGCTGGTGGCGAATGAATCGCTTGGACGGTACCTAGTAGAGAATGAGGTAAGCATACCACCTTTTCTAGTAATTTAATTTGTAACAATGTTCACTTTAAGGGAACGCTTTATGTTCTTCTAAATGTCGGCGTTGGCTTTATCTTTGGATTCTCACTCATGAGGGCGATCATTGGAGGCCTGGTTGTGGTGCTTTTTCAGAAAAGTAAAAGAAAATCGGCACTGTTACTGGTCGTCTACCTTGCAATGTCAACCTTTTGGTGGCTGATAAATATCCTCAGAGGTGCTCCCAAGTGTTCTATTGATTTTCTTTCTGTGACAGTATCATTGCTGAACATTTTTTTCAGTGTGCAAACTGCTGAAGCATATCAGGCATTGAGGGTGAAGGTAGAATGTCTCCAATTGTATAACACTGTAACATTATTTCAAATTGACATTCATTAAAGTATAGCAGTCTACTTGGCTGATATCTTTTTCTTCGAATCGTATGACAGTGATGATAATGCTCACTCTTATCAGAGAAAAAATTTCCAGGCTCATTTCACTTTGTTTATCCTTCAGACTAGAAAGAGTAAGCTAAGTAAGCTACAACAAATCAACATTTCCAAACATCAAATAGCAAACCATGAAAGACCTTGTGATAAATGGAACAGAAAAGGGCAAATTGGAACGCCGTTCAGTTCCAGTGGTGAACATTGCCGATGTCGAGCGAGAAGCTCTGAAGCGCATACCGAAACACTCTCTGGACTACTACCGCAGTGGGGCGGGCGATGAGATTACCCTTGCGGAAACTGCCTCGCTTTCAATCACCTCCGAATTCGGCCCCGCTTTCTGCGCGACATGAGCACCCGAGTGACGGCCACCACAGTGCTGGGCATTCCAGTGGCCTTTCCCGTGCTGGTGGCGCCCACGGCCATGCAACGCATGGCGACGCCTCTCGGCGAGGTGGCCAATGCACTGGCCTGCGAGGCAGAGGGCACCATCATGACGCTGTCCACCATTAGCACCTCATCGCTGGAAGAGGTGGCTCACGCGACGCCCAATTCGCCCAAGTTCTTCCAGCTGTACATCTACCGAGACCGAGAGCTAACACGACGACTGGTAAAACGGGCAGAACGCGCCGGCTATCGAGCTCTGGTGCTCACCGTAGACACGCCTTTCTTCGGACAGCGATACGCTGATGAGCGTAATCACTTCAAACTGGACGCCCACCTGAAGATGGCCAACTTTGAGGAGGAGGACAAGGAGGCCAGCGAGCGGATCAATCGCGTGGAAGCCAATCTGAAGTCAGGCTCGTCTGGTCTGGCAGAGTACGCCAATTCGCTCTTTGATCCGTCCATCACCTGGGACGATATAGCCTGGCTAAAATCCATCACCAGTCTGCCCATTGTTGCAAAGGGTGTGCTTACGCGAGAAGACGCTTTGAAGGCGCTAGAGACGGGATGCTCGGCCATTCTCGTGTCAAACCACGGTGGACGACAGCTGGACACTGTCCCGGCAACGGTGAGTGTTGCACAGTTTGAGTAAAAGTGAAGTTTAAACGATATTTTTGTAGATTGAAGCTCTGATTGAGGTGGTTGACGCCGTCCAGGGCCGTTGTGAGGTGTACCTCGACAGTGGAGTCCGTCGTGGAACAGACGTCTTTAAGGCGCTGGCCCTCGGAGCACGAGCTGTTTTCATTGGGCGACCGATGGTCTACGGACTGGCCTATGATGTGAGTTCTCAAACAATTCACCAGTTTTTTCACTAACTGATTTTACTTTTACTAGGGCCTGGCTGGCGGTCGGAAGGTGCTGCAGATGTTTCGAAGAGAGTTTGAGCAGACAATGGGCTTGGCTGGTTGCGCCACTCTTGCCGAGATTCAGCGATCAATGATCGTTCCCGCGGGATATCTCCTGTCAAAACTGTAAAACAAAAAGAGTGAGCGAGACATTGAAGAAAGCATTCAGTGAACTAATGATGAACTTTGTAAAGTGAAAAAGAAAGCGTTCATTGCCTCCTCAACCCTTCTTTTCGGGTTCAGCGAACCAGAGTTCAAGGTCCACAGTGTTGACTGCAAGAGGAGAGAGAGAGAGGAGAGAAGGCACTGCAGTTACTGCTAACGGCACTCATTAGCATCTGCCGGCTGGACTTGTTTACCAACAGGAGAGAAAGCGCTCTGCTGCGGCTCCCCGTCTTCAAATGGGAGAAATGAGAAAAGTGATGAGCAGACATACCTGCACAAAAAAGTGAAACCAGTTTGAGTGAGAGTGTAGTAAAATCAGCAGAAGATAATCGAGTGGATCATCGTTAATCACTGAAACGTGCGAGTGAGATGGTGGTCAAGATGAAAGAGAAAGAGTGTCCATCGCGCGGCTCTGTCCGCCAAACCGGTAATTCTTTTAGCAAGAAAAGGGTTGTAATTGCCTGTTTACGGAACTGACATTGAACCGAGAGAAGACAGGCTCCGCTGCACTGCACTTCAGTCGACTGTTGAACTCACCAGCTGTAGATGATGAGGTCTGACATCTCCAGATTCGAGTATATAAAGCCAATCGGCAGAACGCTAGAAATCATCAGATCATCCACTTCTGAATCATCCAGCAAAAGCACCTAAGCGAACAAAATCACAAAAATGCTTCAAGTGAGTAAATTGAGCGAGTAACAGTACCGGTTGCAGTACTAACCTTTCCTTTCCATCTCTCTCAGCATCTCCTCTTCAGCACTTTTCTGGTGAGCGCACTTGCCTACGGCGGTGCTCGCAAAGGCGGCTACAGTGCCCCGGCACCAGCACCGATGGCGGCGCCCAGCTACGAGGCACCACCCAGCTACGAGGCTCCCCAGCTGCCGAGCTACCCTAGCTACGAAGCCCCCAAGCAGACGTACCAGGCCCCGAAGCAGGCCGCCCCTGCCGGACCGGTGGATCTGCCAGTGCAGTCGACGTACAACCGCCGATTCATCGACCTGCCCACTGCTGCCGCCTACCCCCAGGCGCCCCTCTCGGTGAACATTCCCGCCTCTGAGCAGCCGCTTTCCTTCACATTCCGTTCTCGATCCAGTCCGCTGAATATTGAGCACTACCACGAGGGCAGTCTCGGCTCCTACCAGGAAACCAAAAGTGAGGACGCACCTCACTACAGAGTCCACACAGTAACCCGGCCAATATACCATCAGGTGAACGAGGTGATCGCCCCTCACCGTATATCTTCGCAGCAGATTCAGGACGTGAAAGAGAGTGTGGAGCAGGTGGTTGCGAAACAAGCACCATACGAAGCGCCCAAGCCGGCACCGAAGCAGACGTACCAGAAACCGGCACCGAAGCAGACCTATCAGAAGCCAGCACCAGCCCTAGCCCCAATAGCTCCTAAGCCTTCAGCCTACCCGAAGGCGGCACCTAAGGCACAGCCAACCTACGCCAAGCCAGTGCCCAAGCCAAAGCAGGCTGCCTACCAGCCAGCCCCTGCACAGCAATACTAGGCCCTAGATACACACGATCTCAAACGCTACTGCAATACTACTTACAATCTATTAATAAAAAGGGCTACTTTTTAACATTGTTGTTTTTGACTATTTATTTGACCCACCACTACAATCAATCATTCAATCAACTGCTACAAGGGCTCAGTTACGCTCGCTTCGCTCGCCACTAACCAATTTAATGTTTATCAGTTTTTAAAATAAAAAAAGCTCAGTATCTCGTTTTGCACACTACTAACTTTTCTCAACAAAATTGTGGTGGTAATTTAAGTAAAAAGTACAAAAAATACATACAATTACTGGCAAAAAGCAAAAAACAGGAGAGAAGTTTGGCAGGCCAAGATTCCAGCAAGCCTTTTTTTATTGCATTGCTTGGACTTTGTGAATTTCAGTCGTGATACGCTAGGACTTTCAAATTACTTTGCCGCAGATTTTTAGCGTAACTCGACCACTGTTAACTTCTGTCTCTTCGGGCCTTGCTCGTTTTGCTCGAAAGCCCTTCGTCAACGAAAGTTAACAGAAGTCAAGTCACAACGAACCTCGCGGATTTTATCTGTGCATCGATAAGAACTCGCAATTACTTTAGTGTCAACTGAAATTAACAGGCGCCAGTCAAAATCTCAAAACAATAATCTTGCAACAAAAATCTCGAGTCAAAAATCTCAAAAACAAAAATCTCAAAAGTCTTTTCGGGCCCTGCCCGCTTCGCTCGCAGGTCCCTCGTCGACCGAAATTAACAGTGGTCAAGTCACGTCAAACCTCACAAAATGTAGGCGTGCACAGCTAACAAAAGTTGATCACTTGTAGGTGTAGGCGAACTCTTTCGTGATCAGCTCAATGTTCTGCTCCTGCGGGCTGGTGACCGGCTGGATGAAGCGCGTCCAGTTTGAGTTGTTCTCGTCCTTCTGATTCAGCAGCACCGCCTGCAAAATGAAAATGTGCAGGTAGTTCTTGGCGCTGTAAGCGATCTGCGACAAAAAACAGCTCATTTTTGAAAGAGGTAATTACGCCCTTGATCGGTCCAGTTTGCGTCTTCAAGGGAATGGACTTGCGGGTAAAAACGGCCAGGCGGCCAGCGCCGCCGCCGCCGTTGTTAGCAAGGCTCTCCTCCAAGTAGAGGTAATTGACGGGCAGCAAGGTCCGTGCGCGAGTAAGCACCGGCACGTCGCTGACGTCGTTGACGATAAAGTTTGCCTGATGAAAAGTTTGGTAGTAGTGATGCATTTAGTAGTGCTCCTAGAACATTGGCGAAGCTCTCTAGCCAGTTGACGACTGAGAACATAGTTACTGCTTGACTGGAGTTGACTATGATGCTGTTGCAGTTGCAGCTGAACATTGTGGCTAAAAGCGGAGTACGCAAAAGACAGTAATATTTGTTGCTAACTACTGGAATTGGCTTGTATGTTTGGGTTAAGCGAAAAAAAAGAGGAGAAGGTGGTAGTGGTGGTAGTCGAACCGAACGTACCGTCGGTTTCGGCTACGTCAGAGATGTTGTTGTCAGTGCCGGTGGAGGTAAATGTTACCATCACCACTGACAGCATTCGTCTATTGAATGGTGGTCACCAGGTGTGAGTTATGAGCACTGCCGACGTTTTTGATAAAACCGGCAAAGGCGTTGATGGCGTTCTTGTTGAAAAGAGCCGCCGCCGTTGTTGCTGCACCAGCAACACTTTCTAACTCTGACGATTCTAGACCACCAGCGCCAGAAACCGCCTTTCCATTTAGAATGCTGGGCAACTCCACAAAAGAGGCTTCGAAGAAATCCACCTAAAGTCATGAAGTGCCATTGCCGACCAGCAGACAGCAACTGTCAGAATTAAAAAACTGCTTCTCACCAGCGGCAAGAAAAAGAAAAGCTTGAGATTTAACAGTGCTAAAATTGCTGCTGCTACTATTGTTGTTGCTGCTGAGCAGTCGGACTGGCTAGTGTCAGATGCTGTTGAGTATCTGCGAAGGTCGATGTTGTTGTTGTTGCTGGGGATGGCTGAAGGTGAAAAGCAACAGAAATATTGTTGTTGCTGCTTTTGTTGTCATTGTTGACGGCAGAATCGATGTCAAAGGTTGATTTGGAGGCGTACTTCTGAGTGAAAAAGTGTTTGTAGGTCTAAAAATTAATGAGGGTGGATTACAGGCTTGTTTCGCTTGCAAAACCCGAGGCAGCGGAAGTTTAAAGTGGCCAAAAGGTGCAAGACTATGTCGCCGTGTGCCGTGCACTGTTGCAAAATGCATAGTTGTCACTGTGATGAGCAAACACATTAGCTGTAAACAAAAGGGCACATCACCTGTTAACTCAACCGGCAATTCACCCGACTCCGCTTGGTCATAACTCGCAGGTTTTAGCCATGCACAGCTAAAATCCTGTAAACACTTAACCGTCAATCTCTAACGTGGCTTGACCACTGTCAACGCCCGTCTCCTCGGGCCCTGCTCGCTGCGCTCGCAGGACCCGAGGAGACGGACGTTGACAGTGGCCAAACCACGTTAGACCTCGCGGTATTTAGCCGTGCACTGCTAGTATACATCGATCACTTACGCGGCACCGACATCGCTTGGCACATTAAACTTCCGCCGCCTTGGGTCCTGACTCGCTCGCCAGAACCAAGGCAGCGGAAGTTTAATGTGCCCAAGTGGTTGCCAGACCTCGCGCCTTTGCCGTGCACTGCTAAGATCCTGCAAATACTTAACCGTCAATCTCAAACGTGGTTTGGCACGTCAACGCCCGTCTCCTCGGGCCCGCTCGCTGCGCTCGCAGGACCTCGTCAACGGACGTTGACAGTGGCAAACCACGTTAGACTCGCGGTAGTTAGCCAGCACCTAGACCTAGCGATTAACTTACTGGAGTCTTGCTGTGAAAGAACAGCTCAGAATCTGAGCTCAGATGGTAAAAAAAACACACGCTATGCGCATGTGTGATACAACAATGCGAGCGTAAGAACAAAACTTAGCGGCTGCTGATATGATATCCGTGATACGAGCCAGCGCGCGTAAGCACACTCATGGGCAAAAGCACGGCAGCTGCTTTTGCGTTGTGACAGTCGACAGTCAAGGGCAAAACTGTGCTGCGCTTGGCGGCGCGCTCCAATGCAAAGCACATGTTTCAGAATTTTGGATTTTCTAGTAAACCATAAGCTTAGGGGAAGCCCACATAAACTTAGACTAATTGAGGGGCCAGGAATCTAATGGTGTAATCAGAAATGAGATCGAAGCTCGTTTTGTATTTAAAAAAGCTTATCTAAAAATTGATAAAACTCCAATAAAGTACTTCCGGGTACTTTATTAAAATTCTGAGATAGCCACATTGTGGCGGTTATTTATTTGATCATTTCACTCAAAACCCCATTCTTCTAAGCTTAGTATTTCTATTTAAAAGTCATTTTCGAAAACTGCCGGAAACAGATAATCCGCCATTTTAAATACTTCCGGTTATCTGATCAACTCAAGTTTGGTATCATTTGAAAGATGCCATTTATCTCGTTGTACTGGTAAAAACCGCATCTCGATATCTTTAACGGTTTAATTTGTAGAGTTAAAAATGTCAGTGCAGAGAGAGAGAGAGAGAGAGAAAATCATTTTTTTAGGGATAGGAGGATAGTTTGAAATGCGGCCAGTGATAAAATCAGGTTAGATTTACTTGCTATTGAACACATGAGCACTTGATATTTTTTACTCATACTTTATTAGTTAATGAAAAACCTGACAGTTTAACGTACAAAAAAACGTCCATTGATCAAAATGTATTAGGAGCTCACCCTACTTAGACTTCATCTGGCGGTAGAAAACAAATGCAATGATGGCGAGAATAAAACCACCACCAGTTATAGCAATGAGAATCCACATCCAGGATCGACTTTTCGATGAAACCTTTGGTATGAAAACAAAGGCACAGTAAGAATAGGCATTGCCTTTGTTTTACAGTACCTTTGTGTATATGTTCGATTTTATTGTTTCCCGCCTTGAAGTTTTTTTCCGGTGGAAACTCTCGATACAAATGTAGTTTCCATTTTTGAGATTTTCGTTTATGATAAAGTCAAAAGAACTCGAATTTTGGAGACATGTTCCATTAATAACAAAAATTGAGGCATTATCAACTCTATGAAAATGCGCTTTTGTGTCGTTTTCTTTAGCAAAAAAGAAAACCAAATTAGAAAATTTAAAAAACAAATAGTTCAAAATTAATCATACCGGATGCATTAAAAAATGCTAACATTTCGTCATTGTAATTCAACGAAAAATTAAAATTGTATAACTTAGTATTTTTAGTAAAATTGACAGTACAGGTGAACTGATTAATCTCGGTTGTATGATTTTGTGTCGAATTGAGATGCAGAGTGACTTGCTCATTATCACATGAACAAAGTAGTAGCCAGAAGAAAGCCAAAAAAGCCGCCAGAAAGAGGTGATTAAGTGTATCCATTTTCAGTGAAACAATTCAAACTAAACTTTAAAGTTTCATTTTCAAGAGCATATATACAGGTATGCTGACTGCACTCTCAGCAACCGGATCCTCTTGAACTCCTAAGCAACCTATTTACGACATACGAGCACTTTTCTTTAAAAGAAAGGTACACATCTGTTGTTGCTGACTAAACCATTTTAATCATAAATTACTTATGAAAATTGACAAATCAAAACAAGAAAAATGTACAAGCTGAAACAAAACAAGGACTGATCTGATCAACTAGTAGTACTCTCTAGATTTTACCCCCTTCACGCGATTTTTGCTGTATTTGATGAAAAGGTGAACACAATAGATCAGCCCACCTATTGCAGAAAAGCCCAGAACAATCCACAACCAGGTGAGATTTTTTGTTGGCCTTCGAGGAATAACTTTTCCTCCAGAAGTAGAATTATTCGGTTCAGTCGTTCGTTTGACGGTCAGTGCAGCCACTGGCGTTGTCGTTTTAGGCTTTTCCAGCTTCAGTTCAGAAGAGTGCTCATCAAGGAGACTACCATTTTGGTATATCACCTCAAGTCGACAGAAGTAGTCCCCAAAAGCAGCATCCGAAGAGGGCATCAAGGTGAAGGTAAACCAGTTTAGATTTCTGTCAGCAGAAGTATTGGCGGTCATGTTGAGGCTGTAGTTCTGCAGAGCAGTGGAAAAGGTTCTCATGGAGGCATTGAATGTTTCTGACGAAAAAAGAAATAAGGTTGGGAAAAATTACTTAAAACGATTTACTTACGATACTTCTCCCAAACGGCCAACGTGTTTCTCGAGCCAAGGCCATCGATGAGGAGCTTCATCTGGAGAAAGTGAACGTTCGCCAGAAGGCTTACATCGGTGAGGCTGCAGTTGACAGTAAAGCTAGGACTTGGTTCCGTAGAGGTGATAATCACTTTTGCAATGGTAACTGATTCCACTGATTCGGTCGTTTGACCGTCAGAGGTTGACAGCACGCACAACAAGGACAGAAGGAGAAATCGATACATTGCCTTGTTTGATTGGACAACTCACTATTGTTGCTCGATTCTGCAGAATTTTCTCGCAACTACTATTCTCTCAATTCAGTCTTATTTATAAAATTTTTCCAAGTTGTGGCTTCTCGTCTCTCATTTGGGATATCTGATTTGCTCCAATATTCAAATCGCAGTGGTAGTTCGTCGCAATAGTAAAAACAATAAAGCCCACAGCAATTAAAACTCATCCTGCCTAATGGCGTCCACAAATGTGTGGCACCATTAAAGTTGCTCCTCTCAATCGTATGACTGCCCGTCGTTACGATTGATGGCAGGTAGCAATGCCTGGTGATCATTAAACTTGGAGATGGATAAATATGTGATTTCAAACTCAAGTGGAAAGACGCTGTGTCGCGGTGAAAAAACATTGAACTAGAATTCGCAGGAACACTGAAAAATAGTATTGATCAAAGTCAAACTTTCACTAATGGTACAACCGATTTAAATGGAGACAAACAACCCGATGAACCGTAAAAGCAGTTGAGTACCTTTTGAGAGTTCGTTTAGATTGCAAGCAAGCAATCAAAAATTCAAAAACAAAAACCAAGTCAGGTCGGCTATGACCACCTAAAAGGCATAACGCAGCTCAAACAGCGGCATGTTTTCAAAGTTCAAAGATTTGTTCATTTGTTTGTCCTCGTCACAGTTTACGTTTGTTTCAACGCCTATCCCTTATCTGTACCGCTTATCACCTCTGCTTCGGCGAATGTCTCCACCAGTGGACAACGAAATGTACGGCATACGTGAAGTGTGGGCGTCAAACTTGGACAAGGAGATGGCCACCATCTGCCGCCTCGTTGCACACTACCCTTACGTTGCAATGGACACGGAGTTTCCGGGGGTCGTTGCCCGACCGAACGGGTACTTCGCCACCAGCACTGACCATATCTACCACACCATGCGTGTCAATGTCAACCTACTGAAGCTGATTCAACTGGGACTAACGCTGATGGACGAAGAGGGGCGGACACCGCCGGGCGGAATTAATACATGGCAGTTTAATTTTAGATTTAGCCTCGCTAATGATATGTACAATTACGCGTCCATCAATCTGCTCTCAGAGTCGGGACTGCAGTTCAAGAAGCACGAAGAGGAAGGCATCGATCCGACAGAGTTTGCCGTCAAACTGACTGGCTCAGGCGTTGTTCTCTGCGAGAACATTAGCTGGTTGAGCTTTCACTCAGGTTACGATTTTGGCTATCTTCTTCGCTTGCTGATGGGCGTTCCACTGCCGGACAATGTCAGCGAGTTTTTTGAACTGCTGAATATTTACTTTCCTCGTATTTTCGATCTGAAGTACATAATGAAGAGTACAATGGATCTGAAGGGCGGCCTGGGCGATGTAAGTGTCTCGGCAATGCTAAATGATTGACTCATATAATAAATATTTTAATGCCTTTCTCTCCTCTAACAACAGGTAGCCAAGCAATTAACCCTCGAAAGAAAAGGAGCACAACATCAGGCTGGCAGCGATAGTCTTCTCACTGGTGAAACGTTCTTCAGACTTCGCAAACTTCTGCCAGAGGAAAACATTGAAGATGACCGCTTTGTTAGTGTCATCTACGGTCTGCGTGTCAATGACTATCTCTACAAGGGAAACACTACACTGGGCGATGAAGAGGAAGAAGAAGCCATCACAATGACAAAGACTACCAAAGTGGAAAAAGAAGAGACAAATGTCGTTGTTGTAGAAGAAGAAATGAAATTGCTTGACTTTAGTGAGATCAACAACAACAATGTAAAAGAGAAGAATCATTTTGGCCTAACCACTTACGACATTTGGGGCTCTGGTATGATTTTACCACCGTTTGACGTGATGACTACCACTATGTTTGGCACGCAAACGATGACCTATACTAGTGAATTAAAGTAAAAGTAAAATAATTTATTATTACAAAGATATGGAGTGAAAATTATAAACAGGCGGTCTACATTTGAAAGGAACATTAAAGAGAGTCCTTTCCTCAAGGTAACTTAGTGTGTTGTGTTTATTTTTAACCTCGTTTTCATTAAAATGACCTATTTCTAAAGTTTATATTTTTTACTAGACCGGTGAACGAATTAGCAAACACGCAACAGTTGAAATTGAAATCAAAGTATTGAAATATTTAGAGTTTACATAACTTAAAACACTAAAGTTACCTTAGCAATGGTCCTTACTTTTATTTTATATGACAAAATCTTTGCTTGCTTAGAGATTATTAGCTGAAAAATGCAGCAATTTCTTTTTCTAAATTCAGTATTTTTAATTTCTCAATCAAGCCCATTACCTTTTCGGCGCTACAAAGCTCTTTCAAATAATAACGGCATTTATGACGGGGAATGCATGTGCCTTACACATGTTTTGATTTGATTGCCCATTTCTTGCATCACATGAATTTGAATAACCCGGATTTTCGTAATTGAAGCATACTATCGCCATAATCACTTCAAGCAGATGAGTGGATTTAGTTCAGCTTTGAAGCTTACCGACTTGAACGATTTCATTCAACCATCACAGGTTTGTATAGTCCATTGGCAGGTTCTTTTCTCCGACAAATCCTAGACCACCTAGATCATCTTGACTACTGTAAAAGCAACACAAGAAAATATGGCCGATCAGCGAGCTAGTACCACCAGTAACGCAGCAGCGTTGGACACTTCCGATGAGGATTTCGACTTTTTCTACGACTACGCCAAGGCGGCACAACTGAGAGCCGAAGGTCGCTCTGAAGGATGGACCGAGGAGAACTGGGAGACGGAAATGGAGAAGCACCCGCTGTTCATTAGCAGCAATCCACAGCCCAATTCTGCCCCCTCACCACTCGTAGACGCCCTGACGCAACTAAAGTACGACCCTGAATTCAACTCGCCTCTGGAATTGATGGAGTCGTACAAAGCTGATGGCAATGAGAACTTTCGCATTAAAAAGTACCGCTGGGCTGCTGATAACTATTCGGAGGGCGTTCGCATTGCCCGTCGGAACTCTCAAAAACAGACACTGCTCCGATTGCTCTTGAGGATAAGGTGAAGATTATCAAACTAGTGGCGACGCTTTACAACAACCGAGCATCGGCAAATTTTTTCCTTGAAAACTATCGCTCATCAGCTAGAGACGCCAAGCTTGCCTACTCCCTAGACCCGACGCACCAGAAGGCGATTCTTCGTGTAAGCAAGTGCCTTCAAGCGCTTGGAAAGTTTTCCGACCTGATCGACTACTGCCAAAGTCAGCTATCAGCAGAGAGCCGAGCAAAGCCTGATGCTGCCACAGTTGCCGAGCTTCGACAGACCCTCAAATCGGCGACCACCTCGCTGAAGCTTCAGGAGCGAGACCAGCGAAAGGCGGCGGCAGCAGAAGAGCGTCGAATGACGGCTCGACAGGAGATCGAGAATGCCGTCACCAGGCGAGGCATCGTCTACCGAGGGTCGCTTTTCGAGACTGACCACGGTGCAGCTGTTCACGGCCACCTTGTGCACTTTTCCGATGAGGAGCCTGAAGCAGGCTTCGAGCGACCTCTCATCTGGCCGGTCATCTTTGTCTTTCCTGAAACTGGCCAAAGCGACTTTATTGAGGCTTTCCACGAGAGCACCACCTTTCTGGAGATGTTCAAAGTGATGTTTGCATCGCCTGCTGAGTGGGACCGGGAAGGAGCGTACGTACCTGAGCGACTGCGACTCTGGTACCACTCTTACGAGGATGAACGCTACTCAGGCCTCATCCTCAAAGAACTCGTCCCTACGAGTACAATTGACCTGCTGTCTGCAATGAGAGCACCCGGGTTCATTGTTACCAATGCCATTCCAACGTTTGTGGTTACGCTTGAAGAGCCCAGAGGATGAGAAGGAACACCGTTTTTGTCAATGCTGTCGCTGTACCACTGATGACAATTAAAGTTTGCTTGTTTTACCACACAAACAAAACTAACACTTGACTACTCTTCTCTTCTCAGGCATGCATCAAGCCAGTGGAGGTGTCGAAAAAGGATGAAAGTCTCAGCGAGGAGGGAGGCGATGGCATCACCATCAACAAGTCCAAAGGATGGAAGGCACGGGCGCAGAAGAAGAGCGACGACGACGGCAGTGTCAAGAAAGCAGTGCCCGAGGCTCCGAAGCCACTGAATGTAACGCTGGGCGACTGTCTGGCGTGCTCCGGTTGTATCACCTCGGCTGAGGCAGTCCTCATTGCTGAGCAGTCACACGAGAAGGTGCTCGAGGTGCTGGAGAGAAAGAAAAAGGTATTCAGGGAAGGATGGAAACACTTTCTGATAGCTTTTGCTTACCGAAATTTTTGCTTTTCCTTAGCAGGATCCCATCACTTCTGATCTGGTCATTGTCCTGTCGCTCTCACTGCAGAGCATTGCCTCTCTGGCGGCCAAGTACCGTCTGTCAATGCAAACAGCCGCAGAAAAGATTGCCGGCGCCTTTCACTCTCTGGGCGTAGACTACGTCCTCGATGTGGCCCTCGCCAGGCAGATCAGTCTAATTGAGGCGGCACGGGAGTTCACCTCAGCAAGGACACTCAACGCAGAGAAGAGGACACTGCTCAGCTCAACCTGTCCTGGATTCGTCTGCTATGCGGAGAAATCACAGGGCTCTATACTGGTGCCGATGCTCTCTCGGGTAAAGTCACCGCAGCAAATTATGGGTCTGCTCGTCAAGAAGCGCTTTCATCTTCTTTGCGGTGACTCAAAAGGGAGGAAAAATCCGTCGTCAATTTACCACATTACGCTGATGCCGTGTTATGACAAAAAGCTGGAGGCGTCAAGGCTCGACAACCGACTGGAAGGTGACGCCGAGGGTGTGCCTGAAGTAGACTGTGTTATTACGCCCATTGAAGTGGAGAAGCTGTTGGAGATGTGCTCCCTGAAGCTGCCTGATGTGCCAGAAAGACGGCTGGACCTCCTCTACAAAAACTTCTACCCAACAGTTGAAGGTGACGAAGTGCATGGACTTCGATCACATGACGGATCAGGAGCAGGTGGCTACGCAGAGAACCTTTTCCGCTTCGTTGCCACACAGATGTATGGTGAACAGGTGGCGAAGAGTGGACCTGAAGCATTGAAGAAGCTCAGCTGGAAGACACTACGCAACACTGACTACCTCGAGTTGAAGCTCTTTGAGAATGGCAGTACAGATGCCAGTGACAGCAGTGAAAAGGTCCTTCTTTCCTTTGCCATTCTCAATGGATTTCGTAATGTGCAGAACCTAGTTTCTCGAGTCAAGCGTAAGACCTGTAACTACGACTACGTCGAAGTGTCTGCCTGTCCCAAAGGCTGTCTCAACGGTGGTGCTCAGTTGAGAGATGTACCAGTGGACCCGGCGGTGAACTCACCTGGAACTGTCGATCCAGCAATTGTTGCCTACGAGCAAGTACAGCAACTGTACGAACAACTGCCAACTGATCCGTTCTTTGGCTTGGATATTCCACACCTTCAGCTGGAGCAACTGCATCTGGCAAACCGACAGCTGTACGAGGCACTCGAGCTAGATGAGACGATGATTGAGCAGATGAAGACACAGTTTGCCGTAATTGAGAAGACGTTCAATATTCTCAATTCCAATTGGTAGCCATAACGATGATTTTCTTTAAATAAAAATCGTGATTTTACAAATTAAAATCAGACTTCAAATATGCTATTTTCACCTGTTTTGATACGTTAGGGTGGCTATAGGTAATGTTTATTTATTTTTTGCAAAAACTCTTGCACGTTTTCTTTTTGGTTTTCCTTGGTTTTAATCCTAAAACTCAAGCTTTTTATTGGTATAACAAATTTTTCTGGTAACTGTCATTGTTATTTATCATAATTACTAACAAAATTTTTTTTAGATTCTCGTTGTTGATTTTGTATGAAGATAACGTCAAAAATTCGCAATTTGAATGGATGTTCCTGAGACGTGGCTTTATTACACTCTTCTTTTGCCGGCATCTTTTGTTGCATCAATATTTTTCATTTTTCTTTCTTGGCTTGGTTTTCAAATGTTTATCAAAAATTGATTTTTAAATCAGTCAGAACTAGTCCATTTGAAGAAGATGGTTCACTCACCTACTCCAAATGATGCCACTGCCGCATTTCCAAACTCAAAGTATTCCTTCTTTCTTCGCAACTACGATCGAGCTGGTGATTGGCTTCGCAAAAATGGCTTTAGAGGCCTACGACCTGTACCAAATGAGTTTCAAATGCAAACCGCCTCATTGTCTCATCGTCCGACTTCTAATACCACACTCCAAGCAGATCAACTACGCGCTCCACCAGTTGCCTCCTTAGAAGAGAAGATAGTTGAGGCGCCCCTCAATGAGCTTTCAACAGAGACTGCAAATGTGAAGAAGGTGAACAACATTCGTTTGCAGGAAATTCCACCACCGTCGTTAAGTATTGACGAGGAATACTTGCGTGCCGCGGAAGTGAACCGGCGCCACATTGCTGAAAGAGATCGTTTTAAAAACAACTCCAACTCTAACTCTAGCTGGGACAGCTCCACTCGAAAAAGCCAACCGGCCAAGCTGCACTCTGCACCAACATCTTCACCTCAGATTCAGTACGTTGACTACTGCAAAATGGAAACATACGTAACGCGATCAGTTGCTCCATCGCCTCTCAACCAGTCGCACAACGCATCTAACGGCGCTAGTTCCGTGAAACCTAGTTCGGCTACCAATTTCAAGCACAACTCAAAAAGTCGCAAGAATAACAAAGGGATGAGTTTTACCTCTAGCAGTTGGCACAAGAAGCTACATGAACAGACAAAGAGCAAACTTGGCCCAGGAGGCACTGATTATGACCGCTTTTACGGAGGTGGCGCCAAAGCGGCTAGCGTCATCAAAGCGCGTGAAACTGAACTCCAAGTCAATTTTGACCGTTTTTCCGATCGTCATCAGCCAAAGCTTTGGCCCCAGCTACCGGTGCAACTCAATTTTAACAACCAGTAGTGTTTCGGCGACACCTTTCACCACCGGAGTCAGTTTCACTTTCTCCCGGGTAAACTTTTGTTCGTCACTCTAAACTGAATCTCTATATAGCATATTTGACAATACATTGACGCGCATTCAGTCACCCTCCAGTACTTCATTCTTCTTTTTTCTAATCTGATAATTTACTTAAAGTGCACTACGTTTCGCCTGTATATAATATATAGAAAGATGTGTAGTAGTATAGTGATTGCTGAAAACGAAGTAATTTTAAAGCTTTCCAAGCAGGCAACGCCAGAAAGCTGCCTTCACTTCGGCTGGGCGCGAATAAATCATCATTTGCCGCCAACCACCGTCCTTCCGCTGGGCAGTGACTACACTCCACCACTCTCCGCCACAGAGGGAGACAATTAAAGCGAGGGCCACCATTGGATGGCTCAGTGGTGAACAGAGCGAGAGCCCTGCAGTGGTGTTTGCAAGCAGATCGATAAACTGAGCTGAGAGACAGGGCGAACAGTGCTCTCTAGCACGCCGCGAGAGACTCCAGTCGAATCTCATCTCACATTGGGAGAGCAGCCAGTTAGGCGGCAAAGTACGTTCAACCAAAGACCGTTTTACGAGTTCAAAAGAATGCTCAGCATCTTTTATTGCTTTGATTGAGTGTGAGTGTCTGTGGGTGTGTTTGTGTTGGTGTGTGTGTGGGATTTGTACAGAATTTGTATAAAGTGTTCTTTGAAAGATGTCAGTACAAAAGAGAGAAAGAAAATTGTCGTGCAAAAGCTACTTTACTTTGGACGTGTGTGGTAGTGGTTGTGTTAAAACGGAAGATGAAAGAAAACAAATTTACAGATGCTAAAGAGAAACGAAGAGGAAAAGGAAGAAGCAAACAAAGTGGTTTGGAAGTATATAGAATACAGAATATAGAAAGAGAGAGTTCTGCTGCCTTTGCTGCTTAATTGTGTATAGGAAGCAAGAAACAGGGAGAACTCATTTATTGGAAAGAAAAAAAATGAAGGAAAGTGAGTGAACGAGAGAGAGAGAAAAAAGAGAAAAATCAAATAATAAACAAGAAGACAAATGACACGGAGGGAAAATTGATCAACCCCAACAAAAAAATGCTGTAGTAATGTATGCATTGCCTGCTGGTATATAATATTTTTTTATATACGACTCAAACTGAAGGGGAAATAAAATTCGACACAAGAATACTCCGCTCGAGCACGGTTTGTGCGTGCCATATTAGAGCAGGCAATCAGGTCGTAAGATGTATAAGAAGTAAAAGGTAAGAATTATATTGGAAGAAGGTGGTTTATAAATATATAATAATATATATATTTTTTTCATTATCCTTGCGGATTCGTATAAATATAATAAGAATAATATATATAATAAAAGAGTTGATATAGAGAAGATGTATATCAATAAATGGATTGTAAGAGAAAAAGAGAGAAAGGGGATAAATGCCAAGGAAGATAAATTAAGTTAGAGCAGAGAGAGAGAGAGAGCGAAAAGAGAAATTGGCAAAAGTAGAAGAAGAAAAAAGATGAGAAGAGAACGTGGAAAGAGAGAACAAAATACAGTCAGTAAAATAAAAAGTGATGAGGATGATGTCGTAATGGTAAAGTGTGTCGATAAATAAGGTGGGTGAAATGGTAAAGAGATGTAGATGAAAAAGAGAGGAAAAGGACGCAGTTTATTGACGTGTTTTGTCCGTTTGAGAGAGAGATAAAGAGCGGAAGGATGAAGAGGATGAAGGTGGTGTAAAAACAACAACGGTGATGATGAGGCGATGAAAGGAGAGAGTTTATGTGGAAGTTTGGCTTAGAGTTTTGGGGTGGTAGTCGTGAAATCGATGACGGTTGATGGTGGTGGGAAGAGTGTGCGTGAAAAAGAATGAGAATTGCTTTGTACAAAGGAAAGGTCACCTTTTTGGAGGAGGTTCCTTTTGATGCGTGAGTAGGAAAAGGAGGAAAGTAAAAGACTGTGATTGCTGGTCAAAGGAAAATAGTCCGTGTTGATACTGCTCCGAAGTGCTTTGGCTGAACTGGAAAGGGAATTGGATGATGGTGGTGCTGTAGTGGTAGTTGGACTGTTGTACAGAAAAAGTAGTCTGCTGATGTTGCAATGGAAGAATCTGGTTTTGACCAGTTTGGAGAGTTCTTTAGGCATTTTTGGATTTGCAGCAGAGTTTTTCACTTTGGACTGTGTGTGTGCTAAAGGCGCAACACTTCTCAATCATTTTTGAACTTCTTAGGCTTTGAACTGTTGAATAGGGTCGAAACACTCTGTCAGTCTGTGTTTGTTGTTTTTAGTCGGTAGCAGAAGGGCAGAGATGCAAGTAAAGGGAGAAGGAGAGAAAGTGGAGAAGGAGGAAGAACAAGATGATGTATAAAAGAGGGAGTGTAAGGCAGTGATCAGGTGGTGATGGAGACTGAGGATGTGGAAGGAAGGTGCTGACTGGTGGTGACTTAGATCAATGATGATGATGATAATGCGCAGGAAACAATGAGGAGTGGTCAGCGGATTAGAAGTACCCGTAGTTGGCACTCTGACCGCCTTGCGGTCCCATGCCACCAGCAGGATAGCCGCCCTGTTGACCAGTACCGTAGGGCTGCTGCTGCTGCCCAGTGGGTCCCCCGGGTCCGCCTAGGCCTTGCTGCTGTTGCTGCTGGGCCCAGTACTGCTGCTGCTGAGCCTGTTGCTGTTGCTGCTGTGGGAAGCGCTGCTGAGACTGCTGCATTTGCCCCGGTCCTGGTCCGTTCATCATCGAGTTCGGCTGCGACTGCTGCTGGCCGTAGTTGGCCATTGCCTGTTGTTGTTGTTGTTGTTGTTGGCTCATTGGTCCGCTGAATCGCTGCTGTTGCATTCGTTGCTGCTGTTGAGCAGCCAGCATTTGTTGCTGTTGTTGTTGTTGCTGCTGTTGACTGAATGCAACCGGGCCATTCTGCTGCGCCATCATGCCTCTCTGGGCGCTCATTGGTCGCTGCTGCTGAGGTCGATGTTGCTGTTGAGCCATCATCGGTGTTTGCTGCTGCTGAGATTGCGTGTTGAAGGGCGGCCCTCCCTGCTGCTGCTGGTTACCGGCTGCCATTTGCTGATTCCGAAGTGCTGCCGCTTGCTGTTGCTGTTGGTAGTAGACGTTCTGCTGCTGCTGACCACCAGGGCCACCCATCTGCTGGCCGGCCCCAGGACCGCCCATCTGTCCACCCACCGGTCCGTTGATGTACATTTGCTGCTGTTGCTGCTTCATCTGCTGTGGCCTCGTTTGCATTTGCTGTTGCTTGGCCATGGCAAACTGCTGCTGCTGCTGCTGTTGGTTGGTCATCGGACCTCCCATCTGACTAGGCATCGGTCCTTGCTGACCGTAGTTCACCTGCTGACTGGCGGCTGACATTCGCATTTGCTGCTGCTGGTTAGGCTGCTGCTGTTTCATTCTCGGCCCACCCACCGAGTTCATCATTGGCCCAGGGGATGGACCACCAGGGCCAGAGAAGGCGTACGGATCAACTGGTCCATTGCTCATTTGACTGTTCCACTGGTGTTGCTGCTGCTGCTGTTGTTGTTGAGCCTTGTTTGCTTTCTGCTGTGCCATTTGTTTTAACTTGACGGAAGCGTTGGCATTCGCTCCCCCGGCACCATTCGGACCGCCACCGCCTGGGCCGATGGGCATCATGCCTGCATGAGGCGGCGTCACCGACTGATGCGGATGAATGGGCGAAGGTGTGTTATTGGCCCTCATCATGCTGTGATTCAGGTGCACCATTCCGTCCGGACTGGGCGTGTGCTGAACTCCCGGGTGTCCTGGCGGACCGCCGAGGTGGGCACCACCGCCCACTGGAGTTAGCAGACCAGGGCCACCACCCACGGCGCAGCCAGGACTAGGGCCAGAGCCGGGACGAGGCATCATCTGGGGAGATTGGAGGCCGCCATTCGGTGAGCAGCTGTTGCTGTTCATCTGTGGCCCGTTCAAACCGCCACCACCTCCGCTCATCATCATCTGCTGACTATTGGGGCCAATGGAGCCCATGGAGTTGTTATTGCCAACGAATTGCTGCTGTTTCATCTGCTGAGGTGAAGGCCTGCCAGGCCCCATGCCGCCACCAGGGCCGTGCTGGGCAAAGTTGGACTGTTGGCCGCTATTGCTCTGCAGTTGTGAAGGCACTTGATGTTGCTGCTGCTGCTGTTGCTGCATGCGACTCCCCAGGGGCGTCATTCCCATTGAATTAGGTCCTTTGGAGAGCGTGTTGATTGAAGGCAGTGGAGAGTGTGTCGAGACGGAGTTGCTGCTGCTGAACATCTGCTCGAGGCTGTGATTTGATCCGCCGGGACCAGAGGCACCAGAGCCCATGGACCGTTGATGCTGTTGCTGCTGAGGAAAGGGAGGCGGTCCGTTGGCCAGTGGACTGGGCGTTGAGTGGCCTCCGTGGTAGCCGACATTCGGTGCATGGTTCATCGGTGAGCCGATGCTGTTCGGAGGACCAGCAGCACTGTCCAGACCGTTCATCAGCTGACCAGCAGCACCAGTGGCAGCGTGAGGAGGAAGAGAGGGAGGATGAGCACCACCGGCACCGTTGATGAGCGAACCAAAGTTGTCATTGAGATCACCCACCGCCATTGGGCCGTTGCTGATAAAGTCAGAGTTGCCGGCCTCGATTTCCTCGAGAAACTTGGTAATGAATTCCTCGTCACCGAACTGATTGAGAATGTTATCGTCGGCAAAGTCGGCTGTATCAAAGTTATCAAAGTGCAGTGTACTGCTGCTGTTGACAGTAGTCACCGAGTTGATGGAAGAGGAGGAGGAGGAGGAGGAGTGCTGACTGTTTGTGACTATTTGCCCGTTCATAATGCCTCCGCCGCTGTGGCTGGTGAAGACGGAGTTGACGCTGCCATTGGCAGTGGGCGGCGGGTGAGGCGGCGGCGGTGGTCCGAGCATAGCCAGCTGGTCGATTATGTTCGACTCCTCAATGATGCCCGGCTTCTCGTCGGCCAGTTGGCCGTCCACGAGCAGGTCAGTAATGCAGGAGTCCAGCCTGTCCATGTTCAGCGAGTCAAAGGAGGCATAGGCGGAGGAGGCGGTGGTGACGGGCGACTGCTGCGTCGGGTGGTCGTGCAGTTCACTCTTAATATTCAGACTGGAAGACTGGTGGTGGTACGAAGACTGCTGCTGGTGGAAGTGCATCTGCCCACCACCCGGAGGACCATTTAGGTGGTTAGAGTGCGGACCTGAAGAGGAAGGTAGGTTGGTTCATTAGTCACACTGAAAGGAAAGGGAAGGCCTTCACTGAAAAGTTGCTCTTACCATTGACATTGCTCATCATGTGTGGCGTTCCCACCATCTTCATCTCACTGGACTCGAACTTGTAGACATTGTTCGGGCCGTGAGCACCGTTCCTCCACCACCGACGCCGTTCATGTGATTGTGATGCTGGTGGTGTTGGGGGTGGTGCATGCCGTGGGGATGGCCGTGAAGTCCATCTGAGGTAGTGTTTGGTGCATTGCCCTGCTGGTGCGACTGCATCATCATCTGCTGCTGTCCATTGCTGCCCACCATCATCGGATCGGAGACGGATGACTGCTGGTGCTGGGCGGCTGCAGCCTGTGCTGCCTGAGTGGCCGCAGCTGCCGCAGTTGCTGCAGCGCTCTTCTTGCGACTCTTTGCCGTCGTTTTGGCCACCTTGGCCGGCTTTGGCCCAGGACCGGTGGTGGTGTTGGCACCGCCGAGGCCAGTAGCTCCGGGTCCCATCATGGGTCCGCCGCCGTTGGGGCCACCGCCACCTGCGCCTATGCTGCCTGCAGCACCGGGCGGTCCGACGACCTGCTGTTGGCCGTGTGCTCCACTGGGCCCGTTCATCATGGCGCCCATTGGACTGGCGGCGGCCATTGGCTCTGGGCAGCGGCTGCTGCGGCCGCCGCTGCGTTCATCGCTGCGGCGTTTCGCTTTGCCCCTGCGCCATTCCTTGCCCTTCCCCCGCCCGCCCCACCGGGACCGCCTTTCTTTGACTTGCTGCCCGTGGAGGCGGCTGCGGCGGCTTCATTTTTGATGATTTGTTTGCGCAGTTTTTCCGTTTCCAGAGCGGACTTGCTGTAGTTAGCATTCATTGCAATCGCCTCCTTGCGCAGTGCATTGTTCTGGTGTTCCCGGTAGCTGTTCATTCGATTTTCAAACCTCTGCGCAGTGTCGTACGGATTGTTGCCGTACTGGTCCACAAAGTTGGCCTTTGGTGAGGCCGAGTTGGAAGAGTTGTAGCCTCCGCCCTGCTGCTGCTGCACGTTCATGCCTGATGACGGAGGGCCATTGGGCGGTCCAGCAGAGACCGGCGGCGTCCGTGCCTGACCAGGATGGTAAGGATGGACAGAGCCGTGTTGTGGGGAGGGCGAGGCGTTCGGTGTGTTCTGCTGGTGCTGCATCTGAGACTGTGGTCCCTGCTGCTGCTGCTGTGTCTGATAGGGATGAGGACTGCTAGAGGCAGAGTGGGCTGACCCTCTGGAGGGCGTGGGCGAGGCTGCCGGGTGGTTGCTATTGGGGCCCATCATGCTGCCCGGCCCGCCGTTCACCATCATCCCGGTGAGCTGCTGATGGGCGGCGGTTGGTGTCCGTGGTGGACCATCATTACCTGATTGGGAGTGGATGCGCTGGGAGGCGTTGAGTTGGGCGCCATCATCGCCTGCTGTCCCTGGCTGATGGGCGCTGAGTTCACTGCTACCCCGCTGCCGTTCATCATCATAAAACTGCTGCCGTTCGAGGGAGCGGAGACAGGAGACAGGTGGTGGTGGTGGTGTTGGCTGCTGGTGCTGTGAAGTGGTGAACAGTTGGGACTAGGTCCCGCGGTAGAGGATGCAAGCGAAGGAGCGGAGGAGGAGGAGGCGGCGGTAGAGCTAAGCTGACTGAGCAGGTGAACAGCACCATTTTGGGAACCGAGAGGCGAGCCGAGGGCAAGTGGTGACTGCTGTTGCTGATGATGATGCTGCTGCTGCTGATTGCCGCCGTTTGTCGAGCAGTGTGAAGGGTAGTTGTTGGTCGGTCCTGCCGACGACGGTTGCTGCTGCTGGTGATAGCTGCTGGAGTTGTTGTTGTTGTTGACCGAATTTGAATTAGTCAGCGGGGCAGACGATGCTCCGCCGGTAGGGCCGCCGGTAGAGCCCGTCGAGCTGGGCCAGTCGGCCAGTGGCAACGGCGGCAGCAAAGTTCCCGGTGTGGAAGCAATCTTTGTGCCGGACGGTGGGCGACCGATTGGGGAGGGTGATGCAAGGCTGATCGTCGTGGTGGACAACTGAAAGAAGGGGAAAAAGAAGAGGTGAGAAGGAGAGAACAAAAAGAGGTGTCAGGAAAAGATGTAAACACTGATGGCTCGCAAACACACACTGGCACATGCACGGTGGTGGAAGTGATGGTGATGGGGAAAGGGCACTGAAGAAGGTAGTGGAGAATATGATGAGGATGAGGATGAGAATGGTCGGGATCAAAAATGAAACAATGAAGAAGAAAATGAAGAAAATGAAGTCGACGAGGCTTCTGTCGAAATTTGGCCACTGAGCGACGATCCTTATCAGTGTGTTTGCTCGATCGATCGAGCAGCGCCTGCAGTTAGCGTGAAGAAGTTTCTTCTTCTACTTCTTCTTCTCCAAAAGCTATCTCAGCTACTGCTAACAGCTGATAACAAAAAGAAACGATAACTGATAAGCAGGAGAGAGCACCTTCTTCTTCTTCTTCTTCCTCTGCCACCACTACTTCTCATGTTGTGCGTAAAACCGTTGGAGTACCGTAGTCACTGGCGTCAGTTGCCTCTGTACCGATGTGCAGTGTAACTCTTCAGCTGATCATCCGTCTTCTTCTTCTTCTTCTTCTTCTTCTGCAGCGTCGCCGTGCTTCAACAATTCCGCAGTGACATCATTTGCATAGAACTGTTGTTCGTCGACTGCTATCTCCCTCTCTTTCTCTCTCCCTCGCTCTTTCTGTATTTTGCTTCTCTTCTACAGTTAAGCTGCTGTGTTCTCTTCTCTCATGAAGTATTTTTTCGTTCTATTAGGTCGCGACCGAGTCCGGTTGAGTGTTGCTGTTGCTGTTGCTGCTGTTGCTTCACAGACGAGTGAGCTGCTTTTCGAAACAAAAATGAAGAGAGAAAGAGTGGCCAAGAGAGTTGATTGTTCGAGCTGGAAACTCTTCCAACAGCTGCTGCTGGTTGCAGTCTCCGAAGAGAAGAGGATCGCGCTCGCCTTGCGCCGTTTGCTCTCCTCGAAAACTGTTGCTGCTGTTGCTGCTGATGCCGATGCAGTCTCATAGACACTCACACACTCATAGAGTCGGCTGACAGTCGACTGGAGGCTGCTCGAAGCGAGTTAGCGGCGGCGGTGGTGGCAGCCACTGCGCCAGTGAGCGAGCCAGCGACTGGCGCCCAAAGATGAAGTGAAGAAGAAGAAGGAGAAGGAGGAGGAGGACAACGATTGCTGCCGTTCAGGAGGGAGACTGCGCGAGACAACGGAGCTGTTGCTGTTTGCTGCTGCTGCTGCTGTTGCCGTTGCTGATGGTCGTCGCAGTCGTGGTTTTGCTGGTCCGTTACTGGATGGATGGATGGACTGCAGGCTGATGATGATGATGATCGTCGCCGTGGTGGTGGTGGCGGCGGTGATCGTTGCTGTTGCAGCAGTACTGCTGAGGAGATGCCTACGCCTGCCCCTACTGCGCTGAACTGAACTGTGTGTTTCAGCGCGCCCTGAACATTTCCCAATCAAGCCTACTTCTGTATCAGTCTGCTGATTCAACAGAATAACAGGTGCTAGGTGCTACAGGAATATATTCAGTTGACAACCCTCAATCAGGCTAGCTAAAATTACCTAAAGCCACGTGGAACCTCCGCAGCTGCAGGGGAAATATTCGAAATGTTCTAAAACACGTCAATAGAACAATACAATCATAAAAATCAAAATAAGATGGGTACCAGAGAAAAGAACTACAATATTTTATAGCAGAATAAGAGTATCCGATACAGGCTCATAGGAATATCATATCATCATCATCGCAAGTTGCCGTTGTTATTGTTGCACCGATGTGGTCTCTCAATCACCACCACCACCAGCAGAAGCAGCAGCAGCACTGGCACTGGCTACTACTGCCGCTTGACGCTGGCTGATAAGTGGCGTCAAAGTGGAACTGAGGCTACTGCTGGTGCTGCCACTGTTGTTGTTGTTACCACTGCCCTCTTGCAGTACCAGTCTTTCGGAGTCTATCTCTCCCTCTCATTCGCTCTGCTGGAGCAGTGGTACAGAGCAGAACAGTGCAGCGGAACACACAGCACGGACGCTGTACGGCAAACGCACGAATGAGCCGCGAGAGCCACTGTACGGCGACGGCGGCGGCGGTGGCTGTGGTGCCTCCGCAACCACCGGCACACACTTGGCACTTGTCTCCGTTGGTGACGATGTTGTCAATCGAGAGTGAGAGGAGTCGGAGCAGAGAGGATGATGGTGCCGATGGTGGTGATGATCAGCAGCCAAAAGAGAATACGAGAGAGAGAAAGAGAAGCCCCAAGCGCTGGTTTACTGGTCACCGCGCAGATGAGAACGAGAGCAAGAGAGCGAGTCAGCCAAAGGCAACCCAAAAGGGGGAGAGAGAATCCGACGTAGGTAAGTGAGAGGAGAGAGAGAGAGAGGAAAGTACTGGGTAAACAATGGGCAAAAGTGTGACCATATAGAAGAAGGGACTGCTGCTGCTGCTGATTTAAGTAGTAATATGATGGAAGTTTTTGCCTATTTGTCGCCTGGAAATAACCTCCCACCAAACTAAACTTTTCAGTAAAAAATGAAAACAGAATACATCTCCCCAAACACCAAGTATTTTTGATTGAGAAAAGCAAGAGGTGTGTCTCCTCCTCTAGTTTTCTCTCTCTTTCTCTCTTTTTTCTTGCGACAGACGGAGGTGATGTCAGTTGAAGGATATACCGATTAGTGGTCGCTATGGTGAGTCGTGGTGGTGGTGGTGTTGCTGGTGAAAGATGGCTGCGGTGGGCGCTAAGAGTCGGCAATGTCAGTAAGAGTGTACAAGTGCAAAGGCAGAGAACACTGTTGTAGTGCACTTTCTGCTGTCATTTTGCACAGTGCTCGATTCTGGCCAACTCTAAATTCCTGCAAAGACAGAGAAGGTAGAGGAGGAAGAAAAGGAGGAGGCGGAGAAATGAATGCATTTGAGGGGAAAATGAAGGTGAAATTGACCATGCAGGAAAAATGTCAGTGTCATACAGCTGTTTCTCTGTATGTGTGCTTGTATGGTTGGGTGAGTGTACGGCTGATTGGAGGTAAGGTGGAAGGCTGGTGGCAGTAGTGATAATAGTCTGCAATTGCTCTGCACAGTTACAGTCAGCGAATCGATGTTGATAGAGAAAGAGGTTTAAACAGCTAAGCTGCCTAAAGCGGAAAAGCTAAGCTACTGCCAAAAGAGAGAAAGAGAGAGCAATTCAACGGCAGAATCGGCAACTCTTCAGATCTTTTAAGCAGATTAAAACCGGTAGAGAAGGGAAAAGAGAGTCAGATTGGTTTCAGGAATTAAAAACGGCGACAAAAGTGGACATTAAAGGAAGAATCGACCAGTCTGAAGGTGTACTTTACTTGGAAGAAAAAGTAGTAAACGGTTAAGTGATAAAATGCTGTAGCGTACTGCAGTTGTATGTTGCTGCTGTTGTTGCTGGTGAGGTTGCTGTCGGTGATGCAGATGAAGAAGAGGTGACAGGAGGATCAGTGTGGAAGTGAGCGTGCATGTGTCGGTCTGTGAGCGAGCAAGTGTCTGTATGTGTCTGTCTGTGTTCAAATATAATTGCATACCACTTACCGATCAGAAACAGCTGTAGTGTTGCTGTTGCTGTTGAGCTTCAAGTTTCAACGGGTGAGGAGAAGAGGGGGAAAGCAAAAATTGGTTCGCTGCTTTGCATAATCGGATCACTTCGTTTGGACGCCGAGATGCTTAGACGGGCAAAAGAGAAATTAAAAGTCAAATTGTTTACTGTTTTTTGCGTGGGCGTGGGAGAGATCCAGGGAAAAAAGAGAGTAAGGGAGATTAGGGAAGTGATGAAGGGAAGAGAATGAAGTAGAGAGTGTGTGAGGCGACAGTGGAAGTTGGAAGGTGGAGTCGCCTAGAAGGTGTGCTGTCAGAATCAGTTCAGTGGACAGAAGGCCGATTGATTGAAGTACTGCAGCTGGCTCTGCAGACTGTGATCATCACAAGAGCAGGTAGTGAAGCTGCTGGAGGTAGAAGTAGACGAGGTGGACTTTAGGTGAAAGGCAGACGTCAGATTGGCGGCGGCGGAGGAGACGGCGGCTACGACAGTCGTCGTCGTCGACTGGTCAGTGGCAGACTGCTGCTGTTGCAGCTGATGCTGATGCTGCTGATGCACTTGCTGTTGCTGCAGTGATTTCGGCGGCTCCCACGTGAAGCCAAAGTACAGTGTGAGAAAGAGCGACACGAGGGAGAAGAGAATCTCAAAGTACTTCTGGTTGACGCACAGTAGCAGAAGCATCATTCAAGCATCATTCACCGCAGACAATAGGGGAAAAGAGACCTTGCTTAGGTCACTTGCCTCTCTCAGTGTGGAGGATCATCGGAGGGGACAATGGTTAAGTGGGTAACAAAGGTGTTAGTGATAATCGGTGCTAAGGGGAGAGTAAACTTGTAGAGCACCTAGCTGTTGTTCAAGTGGAAGAAGTTCATCATCGTTACGCTCATCTGGTGCACTGATAAGGAGAAGGTGCTGAGAAGAGGGAGGTTAGAAGGTGAGAAGATGCCGAGGCTGATGAGCTTCAAGGGTGGAGGTGCTGATGATCGTAAACAATCGAAAGTGAGATGTCCTCAGCACTTCTTCAGCACTTCTTCAAGCGAATGGCACCAAGAGACACAGTCTGAGAGCTGGAAGAGTGAGAGAGAGAGATAGATAGATACACAACCACAACGAAAGAGAGACAGAAGCAGACACAAGCACACACTACACAATCCCTGCAACCAAACAAACAAAGATCGCCTGTGCTTTGCCTGGTGGTGCGCTTGCAGCAGCGACAGAAGCAGCGGCATCGGCAGCTTCAGGCACAGTTCAGGCGCAGCGGACACATTGAAAGAGAACGGAGGCTGGCTGTGGTAGTATTGCCGATGCTGCTGCTGTTCTTTCTCTCTCTTCGAGGCACAGTCTCAGTGTTGGCTGTTGCAGCGGCCACCGCGGCCAGTGGCGGCGGGCCATGGTGGTGGTGGTGGTTCAACTAGAGGAGAGCACTGGAAGGCTCAGCTTCAGCTGACGGCACAGCTGAAGGCTGACTGGAGCAAACTGGAGTAGAGGTAGCGCGCGTAGTCTGCAGCTGCACCACCAGCAGAAGCAGCAGCAGCTCCCCGAGCTAACTAATAACTAGGCCGACCATCTCCGCCAGAGAAGGCGTGCATCAGCTGTGGCCAACTTATTGAACGTCGGCAGGATCGCGGACGGTGGACGTCGCCGAACGCTGTGCAGTGGCCGTTGATGCTACTGCACAGTCGCCGCTGCAGAAGCAGCCGGTGCCCCCGACCAGTGCGGACAGCGTGAGTGGAGACAAAAATGTGCAGATGAGCTCCACAGTCGGTCCAGAAGTGCCTGCCACAGCCCCTTACTTCAGCCCACTTTCTCAGGACAGCCGACTTTGTGTCCACAAGGAGAGAAAGAAGAAGGAGAGGGAGAAGGAGGAGGACAGGAGAGCACATTACTGCGGCTGCCGTCGTCGACCTGCCGAGGATCGCGAGTTTGGTTCAGAGGTCGAGTCGAAAACGTTGCGCGTCGGTCCAGCGACAGCAGCTCGCTCTGAAGGCTCTGACTTGTTTGCTGCTGATGCTGCTGCAACGACGGCGGTGGTGGTCGTTCCTTTGGCCGCAAAACGGCTTTCGACTGCTGCTGCAGAAGCCGCCGGCTGCTGACTTGTTCCAAGTCAAGGTAGTCCAGAGGCTGCACGCGTAGAAGCTCTCTCTCAATCGAACACTGCGAGGAAATGTGTGTTGGGAGAGTGAGCGCGCGCGCTTGAAGTGAGAGATCGCGAGAATTTGGCCAACACTGTTGTCCGACTGAATATGAGCTGTTCTTTTCGCCACTGTCCAGCGCCATCAGTGAGGCTAAGAGAAAAGGGGACTTTAGGACCAGGCAGTTTGCTGATTTCCACTGCAGAACAGAATGAACTTCAGTAGTGCTGGCTGGCAAAAGATGCTGAAAGTGGTGGGCTTTCCAAGGACGCACAGCAATTGGATTTATACCAAACGCTTTGGCTGAGTTTATTTCGAAGAATTTTCAACAATTGAAACCCATGTTCTACTTGTGCTTATCTATTCGTTTTCTATATTTTTACCTGATCAACAGTCATGAAAACTGTGTGTCACCAGGTTCAGGTAGAATCTGCGACGATGGCACACTGTCAGTAGATAGTCATCCTGGTGGCTAACAAATCAACTAACGATCTAACTAGTCGACCACAGTGGACAGGTAACACCGAAGAACAGTGAACAACAGGCAACAACTCTCTGTGTGAATGCAAGTCAGTGAATACGAGCAAGTATCGGTAGTGGGCAGTGTGAGATAGGGGGAAAGAGGCAGAAAGAGAGGATCGGTTTCCTGGTTCACGACGAAGAACGAGCTGCCGCTGCTTTTGCTAGCAGCCAGCTCTGCTGGGAAGACTGCTGCCACAAGCGAACACTGCCACTGCCGCTGCCTTTGCTGAGAGTTCTCTTGCGCGCCGAACAGAGTCGAAAAATGTGCTCAATGAACGCCGATACGCTCTGACGGCCACACCACACTGAAACAGTGGACACGGCTGCAAAGTGCTCCTATTCTCTCTCTCTCTCTCTCTCTCTCTCTCTCTCTCTCTCTCTCTCTCTCTCTCTCTCTCTCTCTCTCTGTCGCACTGTCCATTAGCATTTTCAGGTGTGTGTGTTGTCTTTGGCAGGTGAGGATGATGGCTGCGGCCAGTGGTGGACAGTGGACGGTGATCACTGTCAGCGAGCACTGCCACTACCACTGCAAATCGATGTGCGGCAGATTGTCACCAACAAGATCTGCCATCGTCCTCGTGCGATGGTCACTTGCGGACCAGTGTGAGGCAATATGCAATGCTGGCAAAGAGTGGAAACACAAAAGAACCTCGATGCTGTTTGTTGCTACTGTCCTCCTTGGGCTGAGAGAACGAAAAGGAAAGAGTGAAGAAGGTCCTTCTTAGCTGTCATTTGGCACTGTGTCTGATGTGCACTGCAGCAGCATTTTGTTCGTTGTTTCGGAGGGCGCCTTCTTCTTCGTCGACCACGAGTCTTCTTCTTCTTCTTCAGCATCGCCTCTTTGCGACTGCAGTTGTCCTCCTTGTCTTTCTCCCTCCCTCCCTCTCTGTTTGTTGTTTACGCTTCTCCCCTTTTTGAATGTTCAGCCAGCTTTGAACTGCAGTGCAATAGCTGTTGATTGGTGGCGCACACTGACAGACTGCAGCAGCATACTGTACAGTAGAGCAGTAGCACTGTACAGCATATACGCTATACGGCGCTGGACAAGCCGCGATCAGCGACATGTGGACCAGGTGCTGCCAAGGCAGGCAGGAGGAAAGGAGAACATACATGTGCCTGTACATGTACACCGAAAACGAAAACAAGAAACAACAAAAGTTGGCACGACGACCAGCGCACGTATACCACTGTCACTGTCCGCCGATTGACCATGAGAGCAAAAGTGGGCTCTACCTTCACTGGAGATGTAGGAAGATGGGACTTTTCCCTGCCTCACTTCCTCTCTGGCCACCTTTCACCGGAACTGACATCTCCGTTTGCTTACGTCTTCTGTGAATGCATCTTTGAGCTCAATCACTGCTTCGCTTTTCTGATCTGTCCCCCCTCCTCCCCATTACTCTACTTCTCGCTGCTTTTCCACCACCACCACCACCGCCTCCTCCTCCTCTCCTTTACTCGTGTAAATCTTGTTTTGCTTTTTGTCTTCTTCTTCAGTGTTCTTCTCTCTTTCCACTCTACATCTCTACTTTTGTTGTGTTATCCTCTTCTCTTCTCTCTTTCCATCGTTTTGTCGTCAGCTTCTCTCTCTCTCTCTCTCTCTCTCTCTCTCTCTCTCTCTCTCTCTCTCTCTCTCTCTCTCTCTCTCTCTCTTCCACTGTTCTCGTCGATCACCAGCACTTCTTCTACCACACCGTGCGGCTGCTTGCCTGCCTGCCTGCCACTATCACCGGTCTGATCCGGGCATCGCAGGCGCGCAAAGTGCACTCATTGGCTGCTGCTGCTCCAGCTACTACTAGCTGGATGGCTGGTTGGCTCGTTGGTCTGCTCCAGCCTGCAGCCTCTGTCGGCTATTGGGGCGATATATTTCCGAGAGAGAGAGAGAGAGAGAGAGAGAGGAGAGAGAGAGAGAGAGAGAGAGAGAGAGAGAGAGAGAGAGAAGGCGCAGGGCGACCGATCTGTTCGTTCTCTATTGTGTCAGCGACGGTGATCTAGAGTCACTCACAGATGACATGGCAGTAGCCCGTTCGGCGGCAGGGCCAGCGGAGGCCAGTCCTTCCCGTGCCTCTCTCCCGGGGGAAGCCCAGTCCTTGGAGTAGAGAGAACGATAGCTGAGCACTGCTCCTACTCCATCTTCCCGCCTGGCCATTGTATGCAATATCGGAGAGAGAAATGAGGGAGAAAGAGCAGAAGGCAGCCACGGCAAAACGAGATATACTACAGGAGAAAATTAGCACGATAAGAGACACGGTGTGTTTTGTGTAGGTGAGATAGATAGTGGAAGACGGCGGCGGCGGCAGAGACGACGACAACAGCGGCAAAGATGACCGGTGATAATCAGGCTGGCAAAATGCTGGCAAAATGTGTAGCGTTCAGGTAAATCGAGACAACTCAAATCTCAATTCTCTACTTTTGACTGTGATTTTGCGTTCTGCACTGCTCACTTTCTGTCCCCATTCCTAGTTTTGCCAATCGCTCACTAATTACCACAACTGCAGTGATATTAGGCAATATTCGGCATATATTACGCAATATACCTGCAGAAGTGTACGCCCACAGAGGCAGAGGCAGGGAAGGAAGGCAGGGGAGGACTAGTTGACAGTGGGAGAGCAGCAGTGGCAAAAACAATGGGCAGATGACCTCAGGTGGAAGGGCAGAAAGAGGGGAAGAGAAAGGAAAGAGCTTTGCTGCTGCTTGTGGCTACTAAAGAAGAGCACGGCAAAACTGGAAATATTATTTTTGAATTTTCAATTGCCATTTTACCTTACTTTTTGAGCAAGACTGCCAATATTCAAACTAACAACATTTTTAAAGGTAAATACGCTCTAATTAAAAGATGGTATTTAGCAACAATATAAATTTTTGCTTTTTATCATAATTAAGCCTAAAACAGAGTTTTCCTGTAAAATTTATTAAATTGACTGATGCTGAAAAATATGGTAGTAGAAAATACTAATTGGCAATTTATCAATAAAAAAGTATTTTATGTATAACAATTTTAAAAAATGAGAATTTTTAATATTAGCAAAAAATATATTCTGTAATTCGAATTTTACTATTCGTACCATTTTTAGAGCAATTTGGAGAAACCACAAAACTAAAAACCTACTAGAAACGGCAAAATTACGTCAGCATTTAGCAGTGAGTTCAGCAGAAAACAGAACAAAACCAAAAAAGTTAATTTAAATTAACAGCAAAAGAAAACTTCTAGCTTCTAGTTAATCCCTATTGCCGTATTATTTAATTTTCATAAGCCTCAGCGTTTGAGCCAAAACGAAAGAGAAGTTTACGCAAAGCGCTTGTCGGCGTTCATTCTTTTCTTCTTCAAACACAAACACAACACACAGTAAACCATAAAAAATCGATCGATTGAAACAGGAAAAAGAAGGCGTTTTTGTTACACTCCATTTGGGGCCCCTCTCCTCACTGGCTCTCTGCCTTCCGCGGCAAATCTAGCAGCAGGTTGATGGGACTACCCTTGCCTGGTGTGCCCAGCAGTGCCCACTGCATCGGCAGTTCTCCCTCGTCAGCTCCCAGACTCCTCCCCCTTGCCTCCATTTCCTCTAACTCACAGACAGAATCTTGGTCGGACCGTCTGCCGACCGAAAGTGCGTTAAACTGCAGAGTGCCTCAACACATGCACACATGCACACATGCACACATCCATGCAGTCTCTCTTGGCAATGGTGTGGCTTTGTGGTGGCAGTAGCAGTGGCTTCTTCGTCTGCAGCTCCCCAGCTCGGTCATTCTGTGCATCACTCACCCCTCACCCCTCACCCTCACCCTCACTCTCCCCCTCCCCAGCTGGCCTTTAGTCGCGCTGACTAATACGCTAATAGGCGATTCCAATTGAGCGAGCGATTGAGTTTAGCACTGAGCACATCGCACTTCCAAATGACGCTCTCTTCATCAGTCTCTCCATCCACTCAAGCAATTGAGCTATGAATGATTCATAAAAGAGATGGATGGAGCGCAGCACCAAATAGCACCGAACCCCTTTTCTTCCTTTTCCCCTCCTTTCTCCACCCCCAATTAGCCGGTTATTACTTCTTTTGAAGATTATATGCATTGGCTTAATTAATTACAAATAAAACAAAAGACTGAACTTTACATTTCATTTGTTCTGCAAAAGGTCAAGGACAAAAAAAGGTGATGAAATTTAAAACTTTAGCAAATGTTTGTCGCTAAAAAGTGTGCTCATTTCACACTTTCCATCGATCAAGTACTATTTGCTCGAGGAGACACGCTCTTTCTTTCCATAATCGCCGATTAACCGGTCATCAATAAAAAATCAACTTTCGCTTTGTATCACTTTAATCGGATTAACAATTTTGCGAGTTGACCCGAGCCCATTTAGGTCAACAGTGCAAGAACGTGCGACCACAGTGCGGTCCACCCTTTAAGAATGTTGTTGACAGTTGGTTGCTGTGTCGTTTCTGGTCGCATATTCTGGTGGTCGTTTTAAAAGAACTACCTTCAGTAACTATAGAAACTGCTTAAGTATCAAGTAGGGTTGTTTGTTGGAGCTGGTACTGCTTTTTGAGCTCATAAATAATTCATCCACCTCCTGCGCGCGCTTGAAGCTAATTTAAATATATTCTTCTTTTACGTTCTTTTATAAATGATAATTAATACCTGTAAGAGAATGAAAGAGAATATGACAGCTAATAGGGCACAGTGGAATAGTTTAGGCAATGCTAGTATTTGGGAATGAAATTGGCAACTTTGAGAGCGCAGTATAAGATTTCTATTTAAAAATAATAAAAAAATATTTTTTGTTTTTTAAAATTCCAATTTTATTTTTTGAAAACACTAATAACAACTAATGAAGCGTTTTCTTTTTTATTTAGGTAAATATAAGTGTTTGCGAGTTTTTGCACACAGGTAATAAGAAAAAAAAATCTTGTCATCCCTTCGTTGTTTTTTAATAAATTGTTATCATCTCCTTATCACAGCCAAATCAAAACCCGATTGTCAAAAAGCTAGCAATCTAATAAATAAATAAAAACGACAAAGCAAATTGGTTTCCGGTAAAACGTGATAGAGGAGGGTTGGACTTTGCTGATTACGTCAGCGGCCACTGTTGCAGAAAAAGAACGTCAGAGCGGCGTTGGCTGCTGACGTTGTGAAGAGGTGAGAAAGCGAGGTAAAACTGGCAAAAAGTGAATACAATACTGTTCGTAAAAATTTTTATTTTTTAACTTTTGATTATTTTAAAATTGTAAAACTATTGAGTTTAAAAATGAAAAACCATAAAGCATTTGCAGCCTTTCATTAAAGAGAGTAGCACACCTTGAGCAATTTTACTAGATATCACCGGTATAAAACCGCGATTTCTGGCTTGTAGTGGCTCTTTACTTCCTTAACCAGTATTTTCTCTGTTGTGCACTTTTTGCCTGCTTTTCTCTCTTTTTCTCTCTCTTCTCGTTGGCGTCAATCGTCCGTTTGTCAGCAGAGACATTGTGCATTTGCAAAAGAGGAAGGGAGGCAGTCAATTTAGGCAATTTTATATAAAAAGGTTTTTGCAAAAAGTGGCGCTGCCTGGTGATGTCCAATGGAAGTAGCTGAATTTGAAATGATTTTCACTAGTTCGCTACACTCTTACTAGAGGACGACACTATCGCAAATTACAAAAATTAAAGATTTTTACATTTTTTTGAAACTGAAAAAATAAAACAAAAAAACCGTTTAACTGGATATTTTAAAAAAATGCTCTATATTTTTTCTAATCTATCGATGTGCTAAAAATATTTTGTTTGTAAAAAAATTCATTTGAGTAATTTCAATTCTATTATTCGTTTATAGATTCAACTTTTGGTGTGACGTAATGAGCGCGACAGCAGCAGCCTCAGTGTCCTTCTCTTTCGCCAGGTTGCGCGCTTTTCTTTTTGGCACACTGACGAACTGCTATGAGTCAACTTTTGCAACTTCGAACGACGAGAGCTACGAGCACACTGGTAGGCAATCTCGCAATAGGAGCGAACAGGCACACAGGAAAACACAGTGCTCCATCATCCGACACTTTTCTCGTTCGTTCTTTTTCCTCCATAGATTACACACACAGCGAAACAGCGTCGCAATAGAGGCACAATGAGAGAAATAGAAAGAGCGAAAGAGAGGCACCGCCAGCGGCGGAAAAAGTTTCTCCTCTACTGCCTCAAACAGCCCAGTGCAGCTGCCAGTGATGTGTGGGCCTGAATGTGAGTGGATGCAGAGGGGATTAGAGCACTGTCAGTGTGGCAGCTTCAATTCACGGAAAGTGTCACTGGCTAGGATACTTTCTGCATCGCCTTCTCCTGCTTGCGTGAGCGCTTGCCGCTGATGGACGGTGCCCAATGAACGTCGCTGCTGTCAGTCGCCGCTTGCTCCTTCAGCTCGCTCAACTGCGTCGCTTTTTTGCTCGTTTATACAGCAGCCAGAGAGTCTCTTTCTGCCGCTGCTTGTCTCTATGTGCCATGTCTATGTGCACACACATACACACACATACATACACTAAAGCTGATATATACTGAGGCTGACTGCCTGGCAGCAAAATAAACGAGCACAAAGACCGGATCGAGCGGCGGCGATGGGAGCTACAAAAGCTACGACAGCGACGAGGATGGCGAGGACGGCGGCGGCCTCCGCTCCACTCCGTGACGGCAATCGACTGAGTAGAGGAGAGACACTGAGCAAACTGAACGATGACTGAGCGAAGGGGAAAAAAGGGCGACGCGATCGTGAGTCGCAGATAGAGCGAGCCAAAGAGAAAGAGAAAGAGAGAACGAGCAAGCCAGCCAACTAGCGAATGAGTCGACGGAATGAAGGAGACTGAATGTATGTGGCTGCTCTTGGCAACCACGGCTGCCGCCGATCTGTTCGGCGGCTCTTTCTCCTGGTGGTCCGAAAGAACGTCCACACTATTGCCAGCAAGTCCACGGAAAATGCAAAAAAGAACTACTGCCGCTTGAACTCTCCGTCTCGGAGTATTTCGAACACAGAGAACATTTGTTCGAAAATCAGCAGCAGACGCATGCGTCCTCTGGTGACCTGTCATTTTTTCCTAATTTTATCGAAAATAGTGCCCGTCACGTTGGGGTCACGTGGTGATCAGTAGGGACATCAACTGTCATCATCTGCTGTCCGAGGCAAGCCCCCACTACAGTTGACCATCTGTGTGTGCGGCAGTGGCAGTGGAGGAAGGAGGAAAGTACCACCGTCAAAACTGCCCTTGAGGGTCGTGAGCTGTCTATGATTTGTCCTTCTTTCCTCTGCCGGGGACTTGCTGGGGAACTTGTCTGCTCTAAATGAGATCTCCCCGGCAGACACTGTTCACTGCAGCTGACACTCCAGTTCACTCTGTCACTCGCTGACTGAACAACTTGGCAAGCCACGTGTTTAAGTTTCTGCTTTGAAGTAGCGGATATGAATAGTCAAGTAGTGGAAGTTGTGCGCTGCACATATGCTTTAGCTTTACTCGAGGGGAGGCATTTTTACAAATTTAATAAAATATTTTTTTAAACTCCCAAAGTCCACTCACACCGGCCACACCCAGACATGAGCTCAAAGTAACAAGGAATAAGGAGACAGAAACGGTCAACATTTATTTCATTGGAACAGCACACACCAGCAGTGTGCTCAGCGGCTTTTCGTGCATGGCATTTGTTTTCTTTTCAACTCTCTCGCTCTGGCGCTCTTCTTCGCGCCAATAAATTCAATCTTCTAAAAGCACAGTCGTCGCACCTAACTCGACGTACACTTTCCATATAGAACGTAATTTGATCTCTGCGCCAGCGATGCCCACTGACTGTCGTCCAGCATCGTCGACGTCGTCGTCGTCGCCGCAGTCAGTCGATATCTCGCCGTCGACTAGTGCTGGCTGTGTGTGCTCTTGTGCTTGTGTGTGTGTGTTCTGCCTAGTGCTTCAGTGCCTCGCTAAAGTGCACTGCCAGCATAGAGTGCACTTTTCTGCTCCTCGCAGTTCTCAATTATCAACGGGGCGAATGTGCTTGCTCGCTGCTGCTGCACATTGAAAGAAAGCCATTGAAATTGCATTTGCAAGTTGGTGAGGAGAAGGAAAAAGAGAAGGCAAGGGAAGGGAATAGGGAACAGGGAATGGAAGGGAATAGAAAGCAGCAGGCGAGCGTGAGCAAACCAAGCGGCGGCGACGGCACTACAGCTTAGCAAACAGGCACTCAGTAATGGCAGGCTGCCGAGGCAACTGCCATTCAATGTAGTCGTAGAGACTTTCTGCCAGCGAACTCTGCTGATATGGCGGCAACTGCACCACCACCACCAGCAGCAGCAAGCTTAACTACCACCAACACTCGAGAGCAGTTGCTGGAATGCTATGTTGTGCGCTTAACGAGCCCCGCTGATGATTGCTGCCTCGGCGAGAAACGAGGCTGCACTGCTGCCTGCCTGCCTGCCTGCCTATTGCCTGACACCAAATGGTGCTGTAGCAGTGCAGTGCTTGCCGACGTCGCCCAAAAGTGGATGACGACTGCCGACAACGACTTCGACGTCGACTGACTGCCGCGGCTTGTCTGCACGTAGGTTTTATGCGCCATCGGTTAGTTTTTCGATGGACGCAGTTTTTTGCAGCTTTTGCCTTTCTTCTCATTGAAACACACACACTAGTCTTCTCTCTGTCTCTATCTATGCTAACTGTGTGTGTGTGTGTTCGGTTTACGAGACAGTGCCTGTGTTGGTGCTGCTGCTGGTGGCCAAATAATAACATTATTGGAGTTGAGTCAGTTTAATTTGACTGGCGCGAATTTCAGCGGTTGCTGCTGCTGCTGTTGATGATCACATGCAGTAAACACGTGGTGAATTGCACAAGCGAGCAGAAGACAGGTGGATTTGTCAAACTGATGCATTAGCACAGTTGATGGACAAATGGAAAATGGGTGCTGTAATGCTCAAATAAAAGACAACAAATCTCCTTAAATCTATATCAGATCAATGCCGGTAATGACCGTCTGGCTACTGTATCGCTTTCTGGTGTTGTTTTATTGTTGTTAACATTGTCCAATGCCCAGCCGTTTACATTAGTTTGGATGGGAAGCTAGCAAAAAACTGAATCACCCAAACACTCTAATGGCTGGCCATTTGTGCCTGCAGTTTTCCTGGCAATAAGTGAACGATTTAAGTTTACCCAAACTCGTCATTTATTGCATCGGGCACTGTGGAACTATTTGTAAAAAGATTCTGATATTAACTTTAAAGTTATTCTAATCTGATGCTTCAGCGAATTTTTTCCTGCTAAAACGACACATTGGTCTATAAGTAAGTGCATTCCACTTCCATTGACTTTCATGAACAAATGGAAAATGCAGTCACTCATTTTTGGACCACTTTTTAGAGCTCAATTTTTTGACAGAAAAATCGGTATTTTTAAGTTCGATTAAAACAATTTAAAACAAACTAAAATCTTACCTTTATTTTACGTTTATCAGAAAACTCACACTTGCAATGCCGCATATCGGTGCTGCTTTTTGCAAAGTGAAGTTCCGCTTCTTTCCACACAACTCAACACACAGCACAGCGCGAGTCTGTCGAATTAAATTGCGACTCTTCGTCACCGAATTACTTTTTCGTTTTCCTTCCCGCCGAAAGTGAGGTTAAAAATTTAAACATACACACACTCAGTGAGCACTGTCGTCATGTCGGCAAACACAAAACAAAAGCTCCCCCGGTAGTGGTAAGAGTGTGTTTCGGCAATGCCACCGCTACATATGTAGCAGTGGCTGCTGCTGCCTCCTCTTCTCCACTGATCGGCCTGATGCGGGTGCCTTTTATTATTTTTATTTATTATTAATTTGCCTTCCTTAAACTGTGCATCAGCTGTTCTATTCGGTTTGTACTTTAGTTCCACTTCTGGGCTGCGGTTGTTGCTGAGACTTGTCCAGTGACAGTAGCGAGACTCACTGTATCTGCCTTCATTGGCTCTCTTGCCTTTGCCGTTTAGAGGAAGTATGGAGCACAGACATTCCAGTACCGTTAGGGGACAAATCGAAATAATAAGAAATGAATGGAAAAGGGGAACCTGAATAAATTAAGGTTAAAACTGTCCTGGCTACTTTGTAGCAAGCTGGAAGGTACTGTTTATTCAATTGATAGGAACTGAATAAACAGAAGATCATGCTTATCACCTGAAGAACTGCTGCTGAGGGACGTTTCAGCGCTAACTAACTAAACTCCGACAGTTGCCTGGTGAGGCGAAACATAACGTAAGTAGGCAAGCTAAAACTTCCGTCTGTGGTGCACCTGACACCTCTCTTCCCCAGCATCAGCAGCAGCGGTACACTCTCCCCAAAAGCAGTTAATCAACTGCTTATCAACCGCTTATCATGCGTCCTCAACGTTGTCAGTCGCCGCTTTGCCTGTCTCTCGACTATCAATCTGCCTCGTCCACCAGTATCCAGTATCCACCAGCATGTGTGTACAGTGTATCACTCTCTCTCCATCATATGACAGCACATCTACCATTGAAAATCCTCCTTCCCCTTTCACCGCCATCATTATGCATCAACAGCAGCGACAGCGACAGCAGTGACGGCGGCGGCGGCGACTGTCCACTGTCTTGGCGACCAGACCAAAACAAATCTTGCCCCCTCTTTCCCTTCTTCGTCTTCCTTCACAGCGCGACCACCGGCGCACTTTCGAACACGCGGAAAAGTTGCCGGAAAGGAGAAGAAGAAGGAGAAGGAGACGAAAACGCCGGTAAAGTGAATGCTAAGCGCGCGCATTGTGCAATCACCCCGTCACATGAGACGGCTGCGAGGCCCTTTAACTCCAATCAAAGGCGATGGCGATCATTTCAAATGTGCCTAGTGGACAACGCTCTTTCGGGAAATGTTCTCCGCTCACTGACAGTTCGTCAGTCTAGTGGACAGCAATTAGGAGCACCTAGAGAGCTTATCAGATGTATCCCCCAGATTAGGTGCACTCTTCTGCTATCAGCGGACACTGCAGTCAGCTGAGTGAGAATCCAAGTGGGATGCGTGTAATAAACGCGTACTGCCGTCTATGGAATGCACCAGACTGAGTCAGCAGCGTCAGTGTGCAGCTGTTGTGAAGCAGCTCTCCTTCTCTCGCTTGCTTTCTCTCTGTTCAGGCGAGGCTCCTCGACGAGAGTTCTTCTGCTTCAAGATCTTCGCCTGCTGCTTCAAGAGTCACTTCGAACGCGAACGCTAACGCAAGCCGAAACTTTGTTTCCCTCTGTTCGTCTTCTGACAGTGAGACCTCCGTTGATTGCATTTGCCTTGTGCGCCGTGTATTTCTTTTTGCTCTTGCGCTCCCTTCTCCCTCTGTGCAACTGCTGAGAAACGAGCTGCTGCTGCTGGTGGTGGAAACGCTAGCGAGCACTAGTGCCGCCGATAACTGCCACCACCATCAAAGCAGCAAGAGCAATAGCAGAGGCGAGGATCCTCGCGGCCACAACTTGGACGTATAGAGCGAGAGGAGCTCGCTCGCTGGCTGACTGTTATCGTCGACGTGTGGGACTTTGGTAAGTGTACTTTCCAGCCCGTCATCGTTGATTATTTCTATTTCTCTCTCTCTCTCCATTTTCTCCTTCTGCAGCCTCCACATAGACGACTGGAAACGAGCTCCCTGCTCGCAGTGCCTGTGTGTCTGTGTATGTGCATTAGCAAGAGTATACAGCAGCAGCAGCAGCAGCAGCAGCAGTACACACATACACGCACATACAATCCTGCCTGACAAGCTCCCTCTGACTAAAACTGCCTTCCATTGCAACGCTCGAGCTGCGCCGTGCACTCGAGGCAGCGCACTAGAAAGACTGCCTGCCTGCCAACGACAAAGAGAAACGAGCACTGCGAGCCACTACGAGGATCCCCATTGCCTGTCCCATTGGCCTGAGCCAAGAGAAAGAACAGCAGTGGCAGGAGAAGTAGAAACGCCAAGCCTCAGCCTATGCGCTCGCCTGCCTGCCTGCGGTGCCTCGTCCGCCGTGTACTGCGCTCTATCATCATCTAGCCATCGACTGCGAGCTGCTGGTCGCATTTGTAGTCGTCGTCGTCGTTCACTCAGAGAGACTCTCTCATTCGCATTGAACCCATCGTCGTCTCCTGCCCGATCTGCTTCTGCTGCCTACTACAGAGTCTCTGGGCAATCGGCAATCACACTCACACACAGCACTCGAACCAAGCCAAGCACTGCACCACCGTCAACCCAAAGCTGCTCTCGCTCCCAGCGGTCTTTCTTCTGTCGTCCGCAGCTCCACTGTACTGCGGTGATCCTGCAGCACTCTTCTTCGTCCATCGCCAATTCGAGTCGAGACGCTGAAGAAGGCTGAAGCAGCTGCCTGATACGATACACACACACAGTCTCGCTGCTAATAGTTGCCGACTGCTGCTGAGAGGGCCGCATTATTCTCGTCGTGTGTTTTCTTCTGTTTTGTTGTTGGCGCTAACACCGCAACAGCATCAACCGCAGAAACAGCCGAAACCTCAGCAACCACTGGCAAGTCTTTGGTCTCTGACACCGTCAGACTGACAACAAGCACAACTTGACAGCATCTCACCTTGCTGCTGCCATCGTCACATCTTCACTCTACTGCCGCAACGTCAGTCAGAAGTCGCATCTTCAACTCTAGCCCAAATGGCCGAGCCAACTGACAGCAGTTTGGCCTTCTTCACAAAAGGCACCGCCAAGCAATGGGCGTTTGTCTACGAACTTCGCCAGGCGGCGATTCGCGCAAAGCTGACCAGCGATCGTCAAAGAAAGGTGGCCCAGAGGAGTTCATCAAGCTGGACAACTGGTAAGTGCAATTTTATTCTTTCCATTGCATGTAGCTCCTAGTTGAGGAAAATGAACTTTATCGACGTTAGTTGTGTCAGCTTGACAACTGTCCAGGGTTGAGTTTTCTAGAGACTTTAGGACATAGTTTTCAAACCCAAATTCTTCTAAACGCCCAATTTTCTGTTTGGTTGTCGATTGAAGTTCCAGGCACCGCATGGCGGAACACATGCCTACTCGATGCGTTCTCTCTCTCTCTCTCTCACTTTACTGCTTATTACTCAGACGCACACTTTTCCTTCTCCCTTTACGCGCCGCCAATTTTGAGTTCTCAGGCGAGTTGCACCAGTGTGTGTTTGTTGTTGTCCTAAACACACACACACCGTCGCCTTCTCTCTGTTGTCTGTACCAATTTGCCTAATTCGGCGCCGGTCGCCGGGCGTTCGTCGAGGACGTTACTTCAAAGTTACCACCACCACCAGGATTCTCTTGGAGAATCACCACTGTCTGTCTGCTAAATGATTCATTTACCCTCGAAAAGAGCTCAGCTCTCATTAATATTTATGCATGGCCAAAGTCTGGACTGCTGCTGGCTGGTGCTCAAGTTGGTCTTTTTGGATCGAACTCTCTGCCTCTGGCCCTCCTTAATTAATCAAAGGCCTCTCTTTTAATTAATTGATTAATTGCCTGCGCCTTGCCAGACATTATTCTGTCGATTGATGATGATGCTTTTGCATGGATTCTCAGCAATTGGTCTTTTCGGATGAGAATTGGGAAGGTTTAGTAGGCGCATTGATTGCCTTGGCTGCTGCTAGTGCTTTTCAACTGGGACTTGGGTTTCTTAGCATCTAATGAACGGAGTGGAAGGAAAGAGAACTTTTAAATTTTATGCAAATTAAATTTGCTTTCACCCAAGTGGAGACGGAGAATTCATTTGAATTAGTGCCAATGGCGCAATAGTGAAGAAAGCGCAGATTCTGGTTGAGCACTAAGAAAGTGACAGTGATCAGCTGATGAACCCCACCGACAAGTGGTGGTGGTGGCCGCCGTCAGTGGTCTGCACACTGTCTGCAGGACCGTCTGTCGATTTGTGGCAGCTTTCGATCAGCTGATCGAGCTCATTTGCCGGCGAGTCTGCCTTGCTTACTTCAAAAGTGGGCTTTCTCGCGGCAGCCGGCAACAGCAGCAGTAGCAGCCACTCACCGATGGTGTCGCGTGGTCTCCGAGACTGTTCGTTGTCTCTCGACCGCTCACTTAGCTAGTCTGTCGGTGTGTGTTTGTAGCTTTGCGCGCCAAATAATTTAAAGAGGCAGAAGAGTGAGTGTGTGTTAGAGGCCACAGTGTCTCTGGGAGCAGTCGACAGAGTTGGAGCGAGAGTGAGAGTGAGTGAGTTTGAAAGAAGAAAAAAGGAAATAAATATATTAGCATGTGCTTGAGACTGTGCTGTACTGTGTGCAGTGTGTTGTCTGCCAGTGTGTTTGTGTGGAATATGGAGAGAAAGAGAGGATGACTATTGATAGGGCTCTGTGCTACGCTGTCGGCTGCACTTGCTCTTGTACAGTTGGCCTGTGTGTGTGTGATTGTACAATGGAAGTTGTGTGAGTGAGTGTGTGTATGTGGACACATGTACGTCGATTGCGAAATACTGACGAGGCAAAGAAGGGGAGAGAGATGGGTAACGAGCTGATTGACGACTGGTGCTAGTTGTGGTGGTGATGGTGTGTGGTGGTGGTGGTGCTAGTTGGCTAATCAGCTGCTCACTGAGGTGGCTGAAACCTACTGTCGGCTGCTGAACTTGAATTAGTTGCTCTGCGGACGATGCCCGATGCTGTGAGAGGGATGATGATGATGATGAGTGAGAGTGAGAGAGAAGGAGAAAGAGAAAAGCCAGTGCTCCCTCTTTCACTGTTGGTGCATCGGTGTGTGCAGTCTGAACGAAGATCTGTCACATGTGCTGATTGTGTCTGTGTTGATAGTGTTCTTCGAAGGAGAAGAAGAAGCGCGAACATACCGACTGTGCTGGGGAATGACTTCAGTTATTTGAACTCTCTCTCTCTCTCTCTCCTCTCTCTCTCTCTCTCTCTCCTCTCTCTCTCTCTCTCTCTCTCTCTCTCTCTCTCTCTCTCTCTCTCTCTCTCTCTCTCTCTCTGAGCACTGCACTTTTCTCTTACTGTCAAGTGCCAAATTGTCCTGGTAACTTCTTCTTCCTCGTTGTTTGATTTATTTTGTGTGCCTTTAGGTGCAGGTGTAGGGAGGGAGGAGATTTATGGACACTTTTGACTGTTTGGTAATTAATAAATCATTGGGTCGAAGAAAGATGATTGAGCGAGTTCACTGCTAGTCGTAGTGCTCTTGTAACTCTCGAAGTTCGAAGTGTTCGGGGAAAAGTTAATTCGATTTGGAGTTTTTGTATCGACTTCTGACTAACAAGAAGAATCGCTTCTCATTCTTATTTATCCAATGACAGTTTCGGTCTCAAGTTACAGAACTTTTCTGGTTTGCAGAACACGAGGGTGCTGGTGCAGATAGTCAGTCAGACAGACTAATGAGAGAGAGACTATTGCAGCTTTGTTAGTGGCAGTCCTACAGCTTCCACTGTGCTTTGGACATTAGGCAGAGGCGACGGTGTGTGTGTGCGATGGCCATCATTTGCCTTGTTCTGTCGTCTGTTTTTCTGTTTTTTCTCTTTCACTCTCATTTGACTGAACACTGAGGCACTGGCACTTACTGGCCGTGCTTTTGATTCCAACGATTAGACGGGCTTTAGCGTTGCTGCCGATCAGCTGTTTGTTGGAGCACTGCTCTCTCGCTCAGCTGTGACTCTGTTGGTTGGTAGTACACCAGTGCGGTAGTTTGAAGTTGGTGTGATATGTTGTGCGGCTGCTGCCATTGCTTCTATTGCTGCTTTGTATGCTTTTGTCTACTTGGCTTCTCTGATTGCAGCAGAGGTCCGAGTGCAGAACGCGCAGAGTAAGCTGGAAAAGTGAGCGCTCGAGCTACGAGAGATGACGGCGGTGATGGTGACGAGGAGTCGTGCGCTGGCAGTAGTGAGGCGCGCGTGGTGTGTGCTAGTCTGAGCACTCTGTGCTGATAGTCAGTGTTTGTGTTTGTTTTTTCGATTTCTTGTCCTCCTAGGTGTTGCAGGTGAGAAGGGTCTTCTTGGGAGTTGTCGTTCAAATTATTTGGGCGTTGGTCGAACAAAGTCTACAGTGACGAGTTTGATTTAGCCATTGCTGGGTGCTATGCGCCATCTAGTGTAGTCGGCCTGCAGTGTGCTTTGCCATTGAAAGCTGTGGAAATGATGGGGATGTTGGAAGTTTAGGCGAATTGTGGAGGTTTTTAGGTAGACTAAGGATGGGGAGTGGTAGCTGAAGGGGGGGGGGCGTTTTTTAGGAGGGGCAGATCATTTTGTCAAAAGCATAATCGTACTGCTGACGATCACTACTGGTAGAGGAGGTGTTTTGGCGATGTGGTTTTGGGCACTCTGCTCTGAACTCCCATCTGTCACACTGAAAGGCAGACCACGTGGTCGTCTGACATACATACACAAAACAGTACTCGTCAAGTACTACTGTTGTGCCCGGCATTGAGGAAGCGAACGAGAGAGCGGCAGCAGCAGCAGCTGAGAGCTATCAGCTGAGCGGTGGAATTGAGAGCTGTAAGGAAGGAGAGAGAGATAGAGCTAGAGGAGGAAGGGAAAATGGTGAAAGAGAGAGAAGAGAGAGAGAGAAGAATGCGCTAAGTAAATTAGCGGTGGTAGAGAGAGCGTGGCTGGTGCGGCAACAGCAGTCAGCTCTGGACACTGTGCTGCTGCTGTCTTGGCAGAGTACTGCTCTACTGACACACAGACTCTGTATGTATGTGATTGTCCTCAGTCGGTGTGTGTGCGGAACATGAATGCAAGTGTGAGTCTATTTCATTGAGAAGATTGAAGAGAGAGCGAGTGAGAGTAGACGATGGCTGCTTGTGTGTGTTTGCAGGGGAAAGTAGTAGTGGAGGGGGGAGGGCTACTGTTTCAGTCAACGGTCGATGGCCTGAGTGGCTGAGATGTCGTAGTCCTCCTTCTCCTCCTCCTCCTCCTGCTACCTCTTGCGGTTCAATCGAGCAAAGGCCAAGGTCACCCTTGAAGTGCTTTTTTCCAGTGCACTAAAGTTCTGTGATGCGGATGCTGGCAATGTACACATTGGGCAGTGGGCAATTGCCAGAAATCAAACTCTTTGCTGTTACATGTACGCTGACGCATACTTCCGCTTTGAACTGTTCGATTTCAAAAGTATATAGAACTGTCCGAGGAAATACTTGTATATCCTTCTTAGAGCCTTCTGTTCTCGCCGACCAGACACCACGTGCGGGCGCCAGATTTGTGTCTACTCTCTGGTAGTGCTGCTGGTGAGTTGTGGACATGTGAACGCGGGGGACGGTGCAGCTTCTGACTACTGCTGCTGCTGCTGTCTGTTCACAGTCTGCGATAGGCAGTCTGGGGAGAGGAGACGAGTCTGACAGTGGTGGTGGTAATGGTGGTAATGGTGGTAATGGTGCTGCACTTGACACAGTGCCTCACTGACGAACTGAGAACGACAGTGAGCAGTAGTAGTGATTGCCACCGACTACCATTTCTGCCCCCATCAGCTGGCTCACTCAGTCCGCTGCCTTTCCTTTCCTTTCCATTCCTTCCCCCACTCCCTTCCTCCCTCCCCTGCATCGTCTGTTTCTCTGTCGGTGTCTGCCTAAGCGTACGGTGGGCAACGGTGCAGATGAGTGAGTGAGAGAGAGAGTAAGTCGGTGTAAGTGAGAGGTTATTAACACGGCAGTGTCAGCTGAGAGTGTCCACAGAGCACAGGGATTCTCCTGCCGATAGTGGCAACAGTGCTGTTGCTGTTGTTGCTGGAGCAGAGCTGACGAAATGACGTCAGTGTGAGGCAGGGGAGGACTAATGAGGACTACTTATCGTTCTTGATAAGTGCTAGATGGATGCAATGCAACTCTTATTATTATTGCCTGTGCACTCTCTGACTGCTTACTAATTTGTTGTTGCTTCTTCTTCTTTTCCCTTTCTGTACAGGTACCGTGAGAAGCTGCCCTCGTTGATCAAGTCGCGCAAGGAGCCACATGTGCTGTACGATGAACTGGTGCAGATTGCCAAGTGGCGTCTGATGGTGAGTGCACCCGCCGATCACCCTCTGGGTTGATTGATCCTTTTTATTTACATCATTTTCAATGTACTCTACTTTCTGCAATACAGATGGGCAAGTACAGGCCAAAAATGCTCGACCTCGTGCGCATCAACACGGAGTCCTCGGTGACTGGCGTCTCGCGGAAGGCCTACAAAAAGGTGACACAGGCGAAGAATATTCAACAGGCAATCACAATGCTTGTCAATTTGAAGGGAATTGGCCCGTCCACGGCGTCAGGTTGGTGCTGAGTTTTGTAGTTTGTGAAATTTGCTTGACTAACCATTTTTTGAATTCTTCTTTTAGCCATTCTTTCGGCGGCTTTCCCTGAAGAGGCGCCCTTCATGTCAGATGAGGGCATGCTGTCAACTCCCGGTGTTGAGGCTACAGATTCTACTATTGCCGAGTATGTTAATTACTCTGACCAATTGCGCAATAAGACCGAGTGGCTGAAACAACGAGGTAAGTCAAAAGATATTTCCTTGGATTGCTTTAGTTCTCATTCGCCCACCTCTTTGCTGCAGATCCCGAATTCAAGTGGACTCCCCACAAGGTGGACCAGGCACTGTGGATCTACTACGTTGCCCGCGACCTGAAGCCGACCCTACTGGACGCAATGCCCCGAGGTGACCACGACCACCAGACAGCGGCCATCAGCTCCTCTTCAGCTGACGCCGCTGACGACAACGCTAATGATTGCACGAGCAGCAGCAACGAGGTGGCCACCAATGGGTCATCGCTGCTGTCACTCAATCACCACCACTCCTCCCTTCACCACATTCACCACGATGAGGAGTCTTCAGAGTCGGCCTCGGTGCCCTACTCCGAGGAGGAGATCAGTCAGGGGGCCAGCTGCTCCAGTTCAGTCATTGGCCCTGACTCGAACAGTGTCGGGGCGGCGCCACTGAGTAGTGCACCGATGAACGGCCACCACCACCACCACCACGACCACCACCTTCACCACGATGAGGACCAAGACCACAGTTCTCTGCACCTTCTCGGGGATGGGCATATTCCGGCAAGCTTTGCTGACCTCTCTGCGGCAGTCGGCAACGGACATGGCGCCATCAGCACCTCCTCTGCTACTCCGGTCACTGACAGCACTGACCACCACCTGTTGGGGGAGGCGCTCAGTCCGGTGAGCACAACAACGACGACGACGATGCTGTTGGGAACCTCGGCGTCTGAGTCAGTGGTAGTGACAACCAACGGCACGAAGCGTCCCCTGGACGGCTCCACCAACAGCAGCGGTCTGGGCGAGGACGGCGACAGCAGCAAGGACGGCCTGCTGGACTCGGAGGACAGTCGAGGGGACTGTCTGGAGGAGAACGGCGGTGGGCGACTGATGATGATGACGCCCAGCGAGGAGAACTCAGTCGATGACGTCGAGCACGACCAGCCGCCGCTGAAGAAGGCAAAGGCGGCCGCTACGCCACTGCAGCTGAGCACGGCTCTTGCTGCGGCGACGGCAGTGGAGGAGTAGATCCGCGCTGGAGAGCATTGTAATCTGTGAGTACTTGGGCTCTATTTTTGAATAATTTAAACGCCTATTCTAACTCGTTCTTTCCTTTGATCTGTTTAGTAGTTTTCGGATCATCAACAACGACAACGCCAGCCAGCACCCACTGTCACTGCGCTTGCTCGCTCTAACTTTTATTTTGTACATCTCTTCTTATCACCTGTCTCTTTTTCTCTCTTTTATACCTACCACCAACTCTTATCTTTTAAATTATCTTCTCCTTCTTCTCCTCCTCCTACCGTCTCCTGATCATCATCTGGTTGAAGCTGGTCCCCGTACAGGGTCTTCTCTCGCTGTGTTTTTCTCTTCTTTGACTTTTTACTACTGAAATCTTGGTGATACGCAACCACACAATGATTCTCTCTCCTCGGCTTGTTCACCACGATTCGCTCTTTCTCTTTCCTTTAGTTTCCAGCAGGTGTTTTTGCTATTATCTTTCTCTCTCACACTGACTCGCTCCCTCTTTTTTCTCCTCATCACCTGAATCCTCTCGCTCTCCTCACTGACACACAGCCACCATTCTTTATTTATGATTTTTCCTTTTCCCTGTATTCTTATTTTTCTCTCATCTACTTGTGTAACTTATACTATGGCTACATTACTGCTACACTACTATTACTGTCTACTTTTACTGTATACTGTACTACTAATTTGCGCTCTTCTTTCCTGATCACCCAAGAGTGTTCTTCTCACTTTGGCCGAGTTTTTCGGCGAAGTGTTCAGATTCTCTTGATTATTTCACTATATTGTCACTATTCTTTTACCTTTACTTGATTGCTGACACTATGTAATATCCAAACTCACAAACAAACACACACCCGTGCATCTGCAACCACTCCTTTTATTGAGGTATTGATGGAAAACAATATTACTAATTATTGAAAACAAACAAAAATAAAGTATTTACTCGTAGATAAAAAGACAGTTTGAGTGCGTGATGAAGTCGGGCAGTTAATTGCAGTGAGAAAACTGGCTAATTAAATTATCACTACGTTTTGCTGGTGAAATGTTGTTGGCACCCACTTGAGATTGCTCCAATATACAATTTTAAAGTTGACCATTAGCTCGTAATTAATTTATTTCCATCAGCATTTTATTGATCAATGCAACTGATTAAACAGATTAAGCATCAGTGATCTAAAGGTCAATTGGATTGAACATTGCACCTTTGCGTTCATATAAAAGGCTGGGAAATGATGGGTATTGAATGCTATTGAAAACAGTTTCTTGCAAAACTACAAGTCATGTCTAAAATGAAACTTATATCGTCTCTCTGTGCTATTTTCTTCTTTCAGACTGTTCCGACTTTTGGAAAGTCAGTGCGATTCACCACAAACGTGACACTCGTTGAAGCAGGTAAACCGTTTGAAGCTACCTGCCTTCTAGAGAATTTTGCCACCAATGAGCTGCCAGGCACTCGGTTAAGAGTGTATCTTTTTATCACATTAAAAAATAAGTTTAACATTCAACTGTACGACGTTAATGGTTAGTAAAATATTTTTTAAAAACGACTTTTAACCATTTTAAAAAATACTAGTTGGACCATTCAACCGAGTTGCCAGCTCAAAATTTTTTCCTTACAATGACCGCAGTCTAAGTATCAAGTCAATTGGCTTTAATGCAACCAGCTACAGATTTACTGTGATTCAGAAAAACATCAGCTCAGTGGAATACTACTGTAATGTGGATGATGGAGATAGTGAAAGTAAGATTTTCCAAATGTTTTTAAAGTTAAACTTTAAAAACCCTTTTGTTTTGTGTTTTTTTCAGAATTTGATTTGATTTCTAACAAAATCAATGTATCGGCAATTGACCACTTGCCAAGAGCAGAATTTAAAAACACAGTTTCTCAAATCGTCCTCAGTCAACCGTTTTCAGTTGCCTGTTATATTCGCGATTTCAACACTGAGGAGCGAAAAAACTACACTGTTACTTTTTACAGTCAAAAAGAAGGTGAACTCGCCTACTATGAAGTAAATGAAGGCTCGTCCGAAAGCTATCCATTGTTAAAAGTGAAACGGCACCACCGAGTGGTCGTCAGTAACGGTGCCGCCTATGCGTATCCTCGATTTAATTTGCAGATCACTGAAACAAAAGAGAGTAGACAGACTTACTGGTGTTCATTGCAGTACAAAAAAAGGACTTTTATTTCTAACAAATGGTCCATTGAACCACTGGTCAGATTCACCTCTACCAATACTAGCTCACATGAGTTCAAAGGAAGTTGCACTGTGGATAACTTTAAAGCACTTAAAAAGAATTACGTTGTCAAATTTCTCAGCAGTGTTGGCCCAAAAGCGGAAAATTTGATTGCTGGATATGCTGTTAGATGTAAGTCAGTTTACAAGTCTCTGTTTTGGCTCATTGTTTTTAATTCCATTATGTAGATAACCAACCGAAAAACTGATCATTGAAAGTTTGAGCCACTGGTTGTCTGTTGATCATGGCAAATTGGCCTATCCCACCTACGAATAGTCGCCAAGGTGGATGATTACGTGATTACTTACGGTTTCTGGTGGTGTGTTCTGACTTTCGGAACTGACGGTCAGGAGGACTACAGAGAGTACAAGTCCAATATTGAGCAGTTTTCACTTTACTGATGATGATTAATAATAAAACAAAAAGGTTTTTTTGAAACAATACTAAAAAATCAGATTGCTAATCAAATTGGATCCGTTGTTTGGTGTAAATAAATGAATTTTCTAGACTGTTAGATCTCTTTTATTGGGCTCACAACACTCGGGGATAGTGCCGTCCAGTCACCCTGAAACCAAACCTTGTGCAGCGAAGGTAGGAGGCAATGTCTGCCTCGCAGGTATTTGGGGTAGTGCCTTAAGCAAGTTGGCCCCGATGCCTGCCGTACCTGTTCCCATCCCTCCTTCCTAGGGCATCACAGCCTGCAGACGCTGCACCGAGCAACAATCCTTTGGGTGAGCTCAAAAAGGTCGAAAGAAGTTTCCTGTGGCATGTGAACGACAGCTCAGTCTCCTCTCATCTTGCGTACTATTGGTTTCTGAGACATGGATGAATTAGTCAGAAGCCTTTGACAGTCACTCTGGGGACTAATTCCCAGCGCAGGTAACCACCATTTTTTTAAAAAATTTTTTCAAAAAAAATTGACAAATGAAACGAAAAATTTTGAACTGTTGTAATTTTACTGATTTTTTAAAATGAAAATGATCAAAAATTGAAATATCCTTTAGCTATTTTTCTGTTAAAGCAACCGTAATGATAGTAATCGATGGCTAGATAGATAGTATAATGCCCTCTCTTTTACCTCGACTGCTTCGTCGACACTTCAACTTTTTCCATTTCATCTCTAAATTGCCTACAATCATCATCATCATCAGGTGTTTATAAACATCTACTCTCATTTTTTCATCTTTGTACATTACACCGAAATAGCAGCACTTCTAGTTTTCATTTTACGTTGACTCTAGCAAAACAACATAAATTCTACAGCAGTTCAGTTGCGCCTTTTTTAAAATCTATTTTAGGCCATCAACGCAGTGACAATTTATCCTAGCACAGGTCATCTAATTAAGCGACGATTGTTTGCAGGTCGCTATCCGTTCGTTTCTGCTGCTTCTGCAGTGTGACAAGACAATGCTGAATTGTGACCGCCGGTGTGTGCTTGTGTGCATTATTTACCCGCGAGACACCGTGCGAAATGTAATATATAAACGGCCATGTTGTTGTGTGCACTAAAATAGAAAAGACGAATGGGCATAGACGCTACCATCATTTTGGGCGGATGGTGGATAATGACCAGTGTGCACGAATAGACGACTGATGCCTTCCCTTCTCACCACTCTCCAAACTGGTTTCCTTTATCTCCCACATTCAAACGGTGTATATAAGCCGGGTGAAGATGGACACCGTTTGTCCACTTCTGACTGAAACTCACTTTCTAGTTAAACTTTGCTGAACCTTTCTCTAAAAATTTTTCGACTTTGCGACATTTTTCAAAAAAAATTTCTAATTTTGAGTAAGTTTTAAGCTTTAGTTTAGTGTTGTTTAATCCAAAAACTATTTTTTTCTCAGACAAAACTTTGCTTTAACTTTTTCAATTTGAACATCAACTTGCAACTACTTGTTAAACTTTCAATTTTTAATTAATTAAACTGTAAGTGTAAAGTTTAAAATGTTTTTGATCATTTTACTGAAATTAATTTGTATTTATAGCATATCGCCTAACTATCATTTTTCACCACCGCCTGGAGACTTACTGACAGACAAATTTGCCCATCTTTATTTTCACAAACTTGTTTTCTCCTGCGCATCAGTGCTTGTTTACCTCCATTACTGATCATCAGACAACCACTCAATCTACACGACAAATTGCTACTATCAATTTAAGCTCATTCACATAATACCACTTTTTCTATTCTTTTCCTAACTTTCTCTTTTTTCCCAACAAAAGTAGTCGTTTCCCCACCTGTTTGCTTGCCACCTTCTTTCTTCTTCATCACACAAAGAAGGTGACAACATAACAGGTGGTCAATCTCTACTGCCGAGAATTAGCGGATTTCTATTTTTAGCCGCATCCCTATTCTCATGTCTCATTCTATCATCTCACAAAGCTTAGTAACTTGCTATTTGTAGCATCCATAATTAATTACACAGCACAACCATCTTCAGCAACAGTATCGCACACTTATTGCAACTAATGCAAATGCTTTCAGTGCCTTTCCATTTCTTTGCTGCAATTAGTGCACACTGGACAGCACTATTTTTAGACCACCTTGCACAGTGATAGGAGTTGAGAGTTAGATCAGTCAAATGGGTGAGTCACAAGTCACCAAAAAGGCAGTCACCTTCCTCTCGCCTTCACAACAGATGTGCCAGCCAGAGGGAGGGACAACTCATGCCATGATGACTTGTGATCTCCCATTTGATGATAATCTCCCAACACAAGAGAAAGGTGATCTCAGAAATAGTGCACCCCAATTGTGCAGTTGTAAAATAGTACCAGGTGCTATTTTCAATTTTTGCTCAAAGATGTTCTTTCACTCACCTACTTTTTCATTTCTTTCTGTGATTTATTATTTATTCGCTCGCACTTCATAATAAATAAAAACCTCTCATTGATTACGAATTTGGCAACGTTTATTGAAACTTTTTTTGTGATAGCAAAAAATATCAGCTGTACTAGACCATTGGCCAGCTGATGTACGAGTTAATACCGCACATGTTTTTTCCGCGCTTCATCAGCACGTATCCGTCAATGCCCCACTTTTCACCTGAAAGATTAACGATTGTTAAATTCTAACAAAGCCCATTGTAGAGAAGGAAACTCACCCCATGAGTTCTTGACAATCCAGGAGTCCTTTGTCCAACCAACAATCACAACTGCAATAGGGTAAAGTATTTTTAGTGGTGATGTGAGACTTTAAAAGATTAAAAGGGAAAAAGTACCTGCGTGATTGGTCTCCTTCTTGCACTTTGGCTCATCGTAGACGCCATTTTTGTAGTGCTGCAGTGTGTCACTGCCCTCACCGTCAATGGTAGTGTACACTGGGCCGTACTCCCGAACGGCGTACTGTATTTCCATGTCGTTCAACTCCTCAGGTTTGCCATCAATTGACACGTAGATGCCACGAACGCAAAAGTCCTTAATCTTGGCGCTTCGCTTCTTTTTCTCACATTTCACATTCTGTTAAAGGTCAAACTTTAGCAATTTGAAACACACATCAATCAGTTGATCACTGGCTGTACCTTGTGGTCATAAGGCAGAGTGCTCTCTCCAGTGACGCCCTTGTTGGTGAGAATGTAAGTGTAGGCGTCAACGGCAGTTCCGCCTGATTCACAGCCCCTATCCACACCACAAGACAGAAGCTGCTGTTCACTGAGATCGAAATTGGCGTCAGTCGTTTTTCCCTTGATTAAGTAAGCACTCTCCAGGGCACTAATTGAGGCAAAGGTCCTGAAAGATGAAGATATTGTGGTCAGTTTAAACTAAAAGGCACAGTAGAGGCCGCCAGCTTACCAACATGATCCACATTCCTTTTGCCATTTCACTGGGGTCACTTTGCCCTGTTTACGCCAGTCAAACTCGTCAGGCAGGGGGCTCTTGTTCTTGGGAATGCAAATCTAATAATAAAATATAAACAAACATTTAAACACTAATTGATTAATGGTAACGTAAGTTATACCGGGTCAATAGGCGCCTCATCGTCACGTTTTCGTCGGATGAGACGCAGTCCGTTGTTTTTTGGCCTGGTAGTTTCAGAGGGTGCCTCATCATCGTCGTCGTCCCTGTACTTGGGCTTGTTTGCCAAACGAGCTCGAATTGAAGCAGGAGATGCCCGAGCACCGGAAAGCTTTTTGTAAGAGTTTAGGCTCTAAATAAAAAGAATGATGAGTGAACAATAAAAAGTTGGCAATGAATGCTTACCCAGTCAGAGAACTGAGTAAGACCCAGTTGAAAGTTGTCACTGCTCAATCCAACACAAGCCAGAGTGTACTGGGCAATGCGCTGCATTGTCTTGAAGAGATTGGCAGTCTTCTCAGGCAACTTCTGCAAGTCAAAGTTCTCCGGAAAGTTGCGCTGTAGTTCAGTGAAAGGAAGTATTAAATTGTAAGTTTCTTGTAGGTTTTACTAGAACTAAGACAACTTACGTAGTACGCCTCAATGGCGCCCCAAAATTGATTGTCAAAGATGTTGAAGTTCTCCTTGCCGATTGAGGAGTTGTAGCAGCGGAACATCTCCGCCGGTGAGAGTCTATCAAAACCGGGCACTAGAGAGGCGACCTTCGCGTTGCCGTCAATGCCCATTGCGCTGAGGATGGTCGAGCGAGAGGCATCTAGGCCCTGGCTGATCTGCGCAAAAGACTGCGTCACTGGGGCAGCCACTCTGCCGGCTGTGTTCGACACCACATTTCCCGCAGAGCCGAGGATGTTGCCACCGCCAAACTGACTGCGGCCAGTGGCCAGTAGGGCAAAGCAGCACAGTGCACCAAAGAGATACTTTGCCATTTTGTTGGTAGCAAAGATTCAAGAGTTGCCTAGTGAGGAGAGGGGCTTTTATACACGATTTTATACACGATCACCTCACTTGAATACTGCTACTATTCGATCGTTTGTAGGGTTGCAACCAGTGTTTTGCTTGACAACAGTCAGAAGGAAGGCGGTGTGTGAGTTAGGGGCAGAGATGAGGTGCGCTTAAGGTAAACAAAAGTGTGATGCCTCCTTTCTCGCTGCAAGCTAAATCGTCTCATCTTTTTCTGCCTGACAACAACAAAAAAGTTTTTTTCCACACCTCACTACAGAGTGAAGTTACCTTTCATTGAAATACAATATGCTGCTTTTGAATATGATTTACGCCGATTTCATTTTCTGTCTAGTAATTTAAGAATACTCATTACCATAATTTTGTTTATTGGATTCTTGTCAATAGAAACATATATTTTGAAAGTGCTCAAAATTAAGTTTATTTTTGTGCAAGCAAAGTAGCCTGTTCACCCTGTTGCCTATTGCCGGCCGGTCGACCTTCAAGGTGAACCTCTTTAGCGAATGCAAATGAATCACTTTGGCAGATGTTGCTTTCACTTGCACCCACTTCTCTTTTATCTTCTTCTTCATCAGTTGACCGTGAAAGTCGTTAATTGATTGATGTTAAAGTCAAAGTATTGATCGTTGCTTAATGGCCTGAGTGGTGGCAGTAAAAGAAACTGCAGGACAGATTTCGAAGATATTCGGCCGTTCTAGTCACGATTCTTCTGCAGACAACAATACCAAATAGTGCAGCACAAAAAAACTGGTTAGATTTATTATCGTGCTTTTAGAAGTGTGATTTTCTATACATCCTTTTGACTACATCTTTTAATTGGCAGCAATAAAATGAGTTTAATCTTTTATTTTATTTTTCACTGAACACTGATTTAAATCCAATGTTGCAGCACATGAATGGAAAAGGGGAAATGATAGTACATTGCAACTAATTAGCAATTCACATCTTTTTTATGTTTTCATAAAGCTATCTGTGTTTGCAGGCAAATGGTTCGAGATAATTTTGACGTAAATGCTCCTTTTATCTGACATCTTTCAAACGCACGTGATTTACTGTTTTAAATTGATCAAATGTTATTTTCCGTTCAGTTGATTAAACAGAATGATCTATCAACTAAAAACTTCTTAAAGTTCTTGATTTTTTTTGCAAAACTTATTCAGTTTTTTCCGTACAAAGTAGTCATGGTTGATCAAATACTTTATTTGATTTTTGTAAGTTTTTTAATTTCAAGAACATGATTAGTGATACACAATAAAAAATTACTTTAAACTTCAAGGTACTGATTTTCGGTTTTTGTTGTACCAAAGATTTTGTTGCAAAACTCTAATTTTCTATTATCAAACTTAAAATTAGTCACGGTTGTGTCCTAAAATTTAATCACCATCTATGCCTAACTCTTTGCGGCGGTCTATTATCAATTTTTGATAAGATAACTCTCTATCGACTCGTTTATAAGAACCTTTAAAAAGAACAAAACAACTTTTGTTTTTGTGTTGTAGCACACACTGAAAAAATGATCCTTATAACCACTACTGTTTTTCTTATAGCCTTTCTGGGCCCTGTCATTTCAGTTTCTGTCAACTTAGCGGTGTACTATGAGTCCCGCTGTACAGACAGTCGAAAGTTTTTTCTCAACCAACTGTCACCGACCCTGAACCAGCTGAAGTCATCCATCAACTTGGAGCTAGTGCCCTTTGGCAACGAGAAAGTAACAACGAGCAGCAACTCCTATCACTACTCCTGTCAGCATGGTCCCACTGAATGCTGGGGCAATCGAGTGGAGGCGTGCGTTCTGGAGCAGTACGGTTCAGTGCAAACTGCCTATGAGTACTCCAAATGCATGTTTGAGCCGGAAAACTTTAAGGACGTAGAGGCTCACGCCAGACCGTGCGCTCAAAGATTAAACCTCAACTGGGATCGCATTACGACTTGCGTGAACGGCCCAGAGAGTGATCGGCTGATGGAGCGGTTTTGGAAGCAAACTGATGGCCTACAGCCCAAGCACACCTTCATTCCGTGGATTACAGTTAACGGGCAGGGATCGGCCACTATTGAGCAGCAGTCTCTGGCAAACTTGACCAACTTTCTCTGCTCAAATTACCTCCCGGGAACAGCAGAATGCGGAAATACTGGCAACAGCGACTACTACAGTAGCCGCTATTTGCCACCTAACTTCAACCGCTACAATTTAAACCCGTTCAATGCTTGGGGATGAAATGTCAGTGTTTATGTTCAATAAATTGTCGTGTTCGGTACAAAAAATATAAAAGTGACCTTGACCATTAAGAGATAATAGTATGTTGTGCCAGTAGAGTAGTGGTTAACTCGTTTGCTTTACAAACAAAAATTGTTTAAATCGCAAAAGATCCCAAGATCAAGACTTGGCTGGCACCAAAACCATACAAAACTTTTTCTTTTTTAACCCTTCAGTTATTCCTTCTTCTTTCCTGTTCCACCGTACTTTGAGTATTGCAGCCGCTTGTAGATTAGAAACAGACCACCAGTGACTAAATTACCAATAAAGAGATAAATTATTTTTCAAAAACATTCAATTTCGAAAACTTACCAGTAATAATCACACTGTAGATGACTAGCCTAAGATAGAAACTGTGCGTCACAATGGCCTGGTACACTAGAAGGTACACGAGTGACGCTGAGAAGACAAAGTTGAGGAGGACAAACCGAAGGGCTTTGAAAATTGAAGGTCGCTTCACCTTCATGATGGCTGTCTTTGGAAATGAGTCCTCCTTTAGGTGCTGATCCATAAGTTTGTCCATCTTTTCAAATACGGTGTAGAGGAAGGCAGAGTGCTCAGCCTCGGTGGCCTCTGCTCCAGGGAGCCTGCTGGTGTCGATCTTCTCAATGTAGCAGTCAACGTTGAATGGTTTGCCGCGAATCAATGACTTTAGCGTTGGCATGAAGGTTTCCTCACCTGGCGGCTTTGTGCGTGCAATCAGCTGACAGTGATAAACACCAAAGTTGTTTGCGTCTATTAAAAAGTACAGTTAGTTTTTGGATTTTATTAATTCTAAAAACTTACGATTCTTTTGCAAGTGTCCAAGCGTAGCGGCAAAACCTTTGACCCTAGGCAGTAAGTGGTATTTAAGGTTGATCGGAATCTTTCGCTCTTCGACAAACTTCATAGCAGCTTGGTACTTTTCACTTGTAAATCTAGTTCCCTCTGGAAGCAGAAGTAAAGTGATTGGAAATGGATGTGCCACCAGTTGGTCGATTGCCGGTCCAATGCGTTTCTCATCTTCCTTCCAGTTGCGTTGCAGAAAGATAAACTCTCCAAAGAAGAAGGACCACCCAAAGATGGGCATTCGTTTCAGTTCTACTTTGGTGAAAGCCTTTCCAGCGCCCATTGTATTGGTCATCTCACCAAACAGCCAATAAAGCATCAGGTCAATCTAATTGAAAACAATTGGTTTAGAAAAAAAATTCAGTGAATACGATCAAGACAATCTCGTTAGTTTTACCTGATAACGATGGTTGCCGATCACCAGAGAGTGCTCGCGCCCAAAACTGTCAGCCGTTTCCTGGTCGGCAAAGAAAAGCCGGTACCTGGCGCCGCACCACCATTCAGAGATTATGGTCACCTCTGCAAAAAAGGTATTTCAGCATTCAGTAAGTATTAAATAAATTTACACTTACGTGAGAGAATAATATCTTGCAGGTATGAGTTGACCTTCCTTCGAAAGTCCTGGCAGTTGTAGAGCTTCCCAAAGAAAAGGTAGTTAAGTGCTTGGAGAAGGTTAATGAAAAGTGAGGTGATAAAGTAGAGAAAGCCGGCCACTGCGACGACGGTCACCTTGGCCGCCTTCAGTGCAATGGAGCTTTTGCTGGGCATGATTTAGTTTCAATTCAAAGTGAATGAAACACAGTGCTCAAAGAGCTGAGAAAGAATCGGGAAAAAATTGCGCTATGTTTTGATGCTAACGAAGTGTACCGGTGAATGGATCATAAACACAAACATTATTAGGCACAGCAAAAGTGTACTCGCTACAACCACCGTCTTGCAGTCGTCTTTCGTGCAGCCTTGAATCGAAGCTGAGAATAGGTGATTAGATTGTGTGCAGCAGTGTTTGTGTGTATGTGTGATTGTGCGTTCTCCATCAATGGCCGTACATTGTGCTACTTCAACAGATTGTGATTGGATGATTACCAGAGTAGTACTACTTTCTCATGAAATAGTTAACTGCAGTATCAACTGATGTACTTGGCTACTTGTTTTGAACAACAGTTTTTTATTAGTGATAGACAGATAAATCAGATTGTTACACAGTTTACTGTAAATGGGTCAGTTTTCAAACCAGTTTCAAAAGGAGTCTTTCTCGTCTTTCTCCGGCTCATTAGCAGGTTCATCTGTATCAGCCAATTCTTTTTTTCCCTCTTCTTCAACTGCATCAGAGGGTGCACTCTCTTTTTCATCAGCACCCTCAATGGCTAGCTCAATGCTGTTCTCGTCGACAATAAGAGCATTTTGATTAGTTTCCTCAGCAGTGCCCTCTTCTACTTTATTTCCTGATTCTTCATCTGTATTTGGAACATCATTTTGTTGTTCCTCAACTTCAGCTTTTTCTTCACCTTGAGTTTCTTTCTCTGTTACCATATTAGAATCAGTAGTTTCTTCTGTTTGGTTTTTCTCCACAAAAGTTCCCTCACTAATGAAGTGATCAATTTCTTGTCTGAGCGTAATCTCCTCATACTCTGCATTGTACAAATCAGGCACTCCAATCGCAATCATCACCTCGACGGTGTACAAGCCCGTTTCATCAGTCAGTCCAATGGCATTCTTTGCCTTTTCAACATCAAATCCATTGATGGCATGCAGAACTAGAGATCTGCTGCTGCCTTCCAAAACCATAGCCATCCAAGCAGTACCGGCCTCAAAATGATGCGACTTTGCAGACTCCTCTCCATTTGAGTTCGGGTTCAGCATTGTTGATTTGGATATGACCACCACTAGTACTGAGGCATCTCGAGCCCAACGCTGATTCTCCTCAGTGAGAGCCTCAAAAAAGGCGTCCCAGTACTCGGTTTCCCGTTTGGCGTAGATAAATCGCCAGGTCTGCCCAAAATGAGAAGGCGAGAAGTGACTAGCTTCAAACAAAACTATCAACTGATCATCAGAGAGTGGTTGACCGGTCATTGAACGAAGTGAGCGACGGCTCAGTATCAACGGATGAATTGGGTTTGAGGGAATTTGAGTCTGAAAGAAAAGGGCATTAATAAAACTGGCAAATTTTAAAAGTATTTTGTACCTTGAGAACGTTTTCATCGTACTTGTAAAGGACCTTTTCGTTGTCGTCGCCATTTTCAGTTGCCATTGTTTAGCTCTTTTGCGGTAATTGCTAGGTCAAATATTTGATCTTCGTTTCTCTCGGGTGCCGCTTTTCTCGACTGGTATTCTAGAAAACTACAATTGTGCCACTGCCGTTGGATATTACTGGATAGATACCTGTACAGGGGAAGGAAAAATGACAATACGAAAGTAACACCGAAGAAGCATGTCGATTTATCAAAGAGACATTTCATTAAGTTTTACTGTCTGTGACCGGTACTAGCTGGAAACAGTACTTTTACATTTTTAATTTTTCAGCGACAACGCGGCGTTCTCAGACATAAAGCGATCGATTTTTATTGACGTGAACTTTTACATTAAAGTATTCAAAAGTAGCAGAAAAACCAGAAAAGTCAGAGTTACTATAGAAAGAATTGGCATTTACTCAAACATTGTAAAGTACGAATAAAAAGTGCATCCAAAAAACGGTAATAGGTGATGCTAAAATGCTTACCATTACGCAATGCACCAGACAGTGGAGATTGCACTTGCAGTGCAAAAGCAGCCACATCTAAATATACATAGGCTGCACTGTTGAAGGCCACTCTGCCTCTGCTGTGCTTCGTTGTAGTGTGGTGTCGTCATGTGGGCAGGCATATTATCTGCCGTTCTCTCCACTTACTCTCCTTCCCTCAACCAGACATTGATCTCTTTCACTGCAGTGGCTAACTATCCTGACGCAATGATTTGAAAATTGTGCACTTTTGGGTATATAAAGTGATGTGTCGAGCCTTGAGAGAGACATCCCTAGCCAAATTTGGTTAACACTTTAACATTGAAAATCTCTCTCTGCAAAACACACACAGCACTTCAAATCAATCTTCCACAATGGGTCATCCATATGGAGCGTTTCGCTTTATCTTTGGCTTCGCAGCGATTGGCGCCGGTGTCTACTTTTGGAAGCACGCCTTTGGCTGCTGTTGCCACCAGTGTCACCACCACCATCGAGGTCATCATGGAAATGGTCACCACCACTGGGGCTGGAATCGACTGAGCGAAGAGGACAAAAGCCGCTTCTCACCATGCTGCTACGGCAATAAAGAGCAGTCTAAGCAATCAGAAGCCGGACCCTCTAAAACTTCTGAAAAGATGGAGTAACTTTGATATTTGTTTCATTTTCTACTGTAACTACCGTTTCTTACTCTACACTTTTTCCTTAATTCTTTCTTTTACTGTACCTTTTTATGTAATATATTTTAATCGGAAAATAAATATTTAGTTGAACTTAAAAATGATTGACTAACAAATAAAAAACTGCGGCTGAATTTTAATGGAAAGCAAACAAAAGTCAAAGGATGTGTGTGGTTGAAAAAATGTACTGAAAGTGCAAAAACTAGCTTACTCTTTTTCTACCTATCATTGTTGCCGCTCGAACATTTTCCTTTTACTGCATAAAACCTACTGCCGGGTATAAATACGCCAGTTTTTGCGCAGTTGCTTTTTACAATTTATGCAATTGTGGTTGTATCCTTGAAACTTGCCGCACATAATCACGAATCACGCTATCCTGCCGTACACTGAAAATAAACACAGCACTGGTTTCTATAGTGATATTATCGCCTTAGTTTTGCGCCAAACACCACTGACGGGTTCTTTCTTCTGTTTTTTGGCAGTAGATCTTTGCATTTTGACCCACTAACAGGATTTGAGTACTCTCTTGGTAAGTGTTTTTAATGTGCTTTCAAATTGTATTTGGCTGTCAGTTTCTCTTTTTAATTTGAACTTGTCATGTACTTTTGCTGTGTAGTGACAAGACTCAAGATTTTTAGCAAATGCAATGTTTTATTTCAAGTCATGTAATAAATTAGCGACTTTTCTTCCTCAAAAAAACTATTTGCAATTCATTTCACCCATACTTTTTTCTAGCTCGCGTTTTTGCAAAAACAGTTTTTCAGTTTGTCTCATTAGAAGCAAAAAAGAAGCAACCAGCTGTCTTTTTTAATTGTGACCGAAAAATGGCCTCTACATACACCTTTGATAAAGACGTTATTGAGGTAATAGTATTATTTGTTGTTCATCAAGATAAAAATTAAAATTTTTTATTTTTTAGAGTCGTAGCTCACGCTATACTGTCCATCCGATTTTCCTCAATCGACGATCACTGCGCTCCATGAATGGCACTTCTGTGGATGATGACACGCTGATGTCATTGTTTGAAGCGGCCCGTTACAATCCAAGTCACTACAATGTGCAAAACCACCGTTTTGTCTATTCAAAGCGTGACAGCGACAGCTGGCCATCCTTTGTGGACGCCCTTTGGGAGCCCAACCAAGCCTGGGCAAAGGATGCGGCCGTTCTCATGGTCGTGCTCTCAAAGAAAACCTACGTCTACAACGGAAAAACGATTCCACTGCCTTCCCACAGCTTCGAAGCTGGCTCAGCTTTTCTTTCTATGGCCCTTGAGGGAACTGGGCGTGGATTGGTGGTGCACGCAATGGGTGGATACGATGAGGAGAAGGCAAAGGCGGCCATCGGCCTGACTGATGACAACTACCAGGTTGAAGCTATGGTTGCTGTTGGTAATCCCACTGAGAAAACTTCGGGGGAAACTATTACCCCGCGATTCGAATTGGAAAAGTTTATCTCTGAGGGAAAATTCGTTGAAAAATTGTAAGCAAGTTTTTAGAACTTTTGTCACTAGAAAATAGACTCGTTATAACATTGATTAAAATGTAGTGTTTGTGAAAATCAGCAATTCTGCATTGTTTTTTCAATGTTTTGCTGTACAATCATTGGTTTCTGGTTTCTTTTTTGCTGGACGTTTCTCACTGACGGTAAGGGAGACAACGTTGTGATTGACCCTGACGCACGCATCATCGGCGGCAAGCCCAGTCCTGAGAAGCGCTGGCCTTTTATGGCGTCTCTAAGGTACCGGGGCTTTCATTTTTGCGGTGCTGCCGTTTGGGATGAGTGGCATGTCATTACTGCAGCCCATTGTGTGTGAGTTTCCATTTCCCTTAAAACCATTGTTTTCTTGAAAACACCACTTAACCTTCCTCTCCAACAGCTGCCACCACAAAACAGCTCGCCTCATTCGAGCTAACCGTTTCTCCGTGTACCTTGGACATACTCGAGTGGATAATCTGGACAGTGACTACGAGTTTAGCATTGATAAGGTTGGTGTTCCTATTGTGAAAAAAACAGTTCCTCATTTTTGTTTGCAGATCCTAATACACAAGTACTACGACGGTAAGCACGGCCTCAAGTTTGACATAGCCATTTTACGGTTGAGCAGACCAATCGACTTTGATGATGCTCACTCAAAAGTAAAGTGTGTTTGCCAGCCTGAGGCGATAGAAAATCTAAATCTCGGTCGATGTATGACAATGGGATGGGGCTCTATAGTGCCAGTAAAGAATCAGATGGCTATATACACTGACGATCTACTTGAAGTAGACATTCCTGTGCTTGAAGACAGAAAATGTTTATCATCGGTTGCTGACTTCAACAGACATTGGCACATTTGCGCAATGACTACTGAAGGCGGACGGGATTCCTGTAAAGGTAAAAGTGTGCAAAGGCAAACAGATCATTTATTTTTGTCCTTTAGGCGACAGCGGCGGAAGTTTTGTTTGTCCTCTAAAAAACGATTCATCAGTGTACTCTTTCGTCGGAATAACGTCCTTTGGCGACTCTGACTGTGGGCGGAGGGGTGTCGTTGGTGTGTACACTCGTGTCCATCGATTTCTCTACTGGATTGAGAAGAATACTGCCGAGGAGGCACAGTGGTGAAAACTAGCTAACTCAAAAGAACTTCATTTTGTATTGATTTATCGAACAAACTGTCACTGTATAAAAGCGCTCATCAACAGCTGGCAGTTTTGTTTACATCAGTTCTTTTAGTTGTCGCAATTTGCAATGACACTTTTTGCTGGCAATCTTTCATTTTACTGACTTGAATAATCTGCCCAGTCACACAGTGGTTGAAACTACAATCAACGAATTGTCGCGATTAAAGCTATTTAAAGACAAATGCCTTTAAGCGCTCTTACGCGTGGCAGTTTTGTTAGCTCGTCTTGTGATCGTCGCAATCTTCAATGACACTGTTTGCAGCAAGTCCTCGTTCACACCGTCTGCTGGTAATCGATCTTCCCCACTCACATCGAGCTCTGTTTGAGCTGTCAACATACGAATTGGCGGACGGAATAACAGCCATGACAAAAAATGCCCTTTGACTTGCTCTTGCTGTACCGCATGAGGCCCAACATTGCGGTTGCTGCGTCTGGTACCACTGGTCACGATCTGCACTGCGCGCACTGCTGGTCACAACAGTCCACTGTGCACCGGCGCCCTGCTCCTACTCGGTGTCCCTTCTCGGACCACAATCTAGGCCTCAGTTGCTGGTTGGCACGTCTGCTGCGGGCGCCAGAAATGGCGTGAAGCTCAAGCTACCCGTGTACATCACGAAAGTAAAGTTGACATTCCAACAAATCTTCATGCCCACGCCAATGTGCTTTGGCCCCAGCAGCATTGGCGTTCGCTGCTTCTGGCAGTGAAACCCCTGGACAATCGCGATCAGATCTACAACGTACACCGATGGTCTGGGGCACACACCATTTGAGGCAACCTGAACAGCGTCAAGACATAAGCATTCGAGATTCCATTCATTCTTTGGTACCAAAAGTTGCTCACTTTCCACTCGTTGCCTACCACCACAATGGCACGTCTTGGAGGCGCCTGCAGATTCAGGCGCAGTTGGACGGCCTTTCAAAGGGATCATCACTGTGCAACTAGTATTGACATTCCAATCAGCGCTCACAATGCTTCGGAGCACAGCCGGGAGTTGTAGGTACTTTTCTCCCTTTTCGCCATGAAGCGCCAGTGGTCAGCTCGTCGGACTCTCTTTGGTCAGACCAAATGGGCACATCGAGGTTCGCTTCTACCCAGGGTACCGAATGCTTACTGGATTCGATTGACCACTGCAGCAGTACTTTGCAGGCACACTAGCACGATGAGGTATTACTCATTTGTTCAGTGTGTGAAAGTGCGGTTATCATTCTCTAAATGTGAGATAACAGTACAGTTAGCGTTTCTCTACTTTCCCACTCGCTTCTTCACGCCCACAAAGATAGGACTCGTCTTTAGGAGGAACATGCACTGCAGTATCTCCAACTTGTCAAACGTTTTGGAAGTGCGGACAATTTCAAAGCGGTCCATTATCTGTGCCAGACCTAGTTTAGCTTCCATCAGCGAAAACTTCATTCCAATGCACAATCTGGGACCGCAACTAAAGGGAACGTAAGTGTAGGGTACAATCTTCTCCCGGTTATCGCCCATGAAGCGCTCAGGGTCAAACTTTTCAGGGTTTTTCCAGTACTCTGGACTGTTGTGGTTCACAAAAATGGGCACACTAATGAAGGTGCCCTTCTCAACCTTCAGGTCGTACTCGGGAATGTAGTAGTCGGTGTTCGCTTCTCGATTGACCGAACTTGCAGGACAGTACTTTCGCAGCACCTCGCAGATGACGGCGTCCATGTACTCCAGTTTGTTCAGTGTTTCGAATGAAAGCTGCGGATCTCGCTTCTTTGCCTCTTGAATCTCATTGTACAATCGTTCCTGGATGTCGGTGTTTACGCACAGTTCGTACATCGTATAGGAAAGACTGTAAAGTATAAAGCTGACTTTTAGAAACATAAACTCAAAAGTAAAAATTGAACTTACGTGTTTGCTGTGGTTTCATATCTAAAAAAATTTTAATTAAGAAAACATTATAAAATAAAACTTCACACTTACCCAGCTAAAAAGAATACCATAGCTTGTGCCATCACCTCTTCCTCAGTTAGATATTTTGAGCCAATGATGTTCTTAAACTCTGCCGCTTGTGCCTTCTCTTCCTCAGTGGCATTTTCGCTCAATTCCTTCTTCTCTTCGGCACTCTTGCCAGCATTGAGCAACAGCTGAAGCATGTCATGGTGCTTAATACCCGCTGCCACTTCTCTTCGCCGTTTGGCAATCATGTGTCGACAAACGCTCTCAAAGAAGTCATACTCTTCAATGAACAGGGGCTTGATCTTTCGGTCGACTAAGATACGTTGAATGAAACGGGGAACAAGGGACATGAAGATAAAGCGACCTAGGCGAAAATCGAAAAAGTTTTTTGCAGCTGTCACAAAGGGGTTGTTGTCGTTTTGCTGTGTTCAGAAATCAGATGATCAGTGTTTGTTCACTACAGTCCTGTTGATGTTCATACCTTGTGTGCATTTGTGTCGGTAGCAAAGGCGCACTTGGCGATAATCTAATGGTGTAATCAAAAATGAGATCGAAGCTCGTTTAGTATTTAAAAAAGCTTATCTAAAAAATGATGAAACTAACGTCAATGGTAAAATTGCCCATACAGTCACGCACGTCGAGGTCTTTACCACTAATAGAGATTGCCTCCAGACTTTCAATCATCGCATTCACTCCGGTAACCATCATCTCCTCCATTTTCTTGAGCTTGGTAATGCTGAACATTGGATTTAGAATACTTCGCTGCCTCTTCCACATCTCTCCGTTTGCTGCCACCAAGTTCAAGCCAAAAATGTGGTGGCGGGCAGGCGATTCAGGTCGATTGCGAACTAGGTGAAAATCACGAATAAAAATTCGCTTAATCAATTCAGGCTCGGCTATCAACAGGACTGGTCGTTGGCCATTGAAAGTGCTAGATTTAAAAAACGTTAGTAAATCTGTGATTTACTTATGAAAAAAATTGTTTACCCAATAACTTTGCCGTATTTCTTGACGTATGCCGAGTGCAGCAAAGGTGTGGGCGTGAAGAGTCGATAAAAGCTACCCAGAAATGGAATTGCTGGTGGGCTGGGAATGCCACGTTTTTTCCAATAGTTGTAGTTGCGAGTGCCATACCTAATAATCGAAAATGTCAGATAATTTCTATTTACCAAAATCAGCAATAAATACCAGTAAAGTGCCGGTATGGCGGCCAACAAGATTAGGATCACATTTTCACTGAGAAGTCGTAGCACCTCACTGATGGCGTGAAACGACATTTTCAGTAATGATTGTTCAAACTCAGTAAAAAAGTTTGGTTTTGACTTTGAGGTGGGCAAAATTGGTCACTTATATACTCAGAGCAATACGTAAATAGAAAACAGTAGCCCATGATATGCCAATAGTTATTTGTTTGCAATAGAGTTTGACACATTATCGATTGATATACGACACTACCTTTTGCAACCCTTCGATATATCGTACAAAAGTTTGAGTGCTGTACTTCCTTTTTCATTTTATCAGAAACTCTGTATTTCCTAATCTGAAAACAAAAAAGGCTGTCTGAAAGAACGCATCTTATACTTGGCACAATATCTTATCACTTTTAAAACCTTCTAATTAGCTAAACGTGGTATTAGTGATAATTTAGTTTTATCAACTCCAAATTAGTAAACGAAATTGTTAAAATTTTTTTCTATTTATTGAATATTTAAAACTAAATACAGCAAAGAATTAAAACGGCTCCTTGGTAATAACGCCTTGCTCAACCCACTGCCCTTTGACTGTGTAGTACATTTTGCAAAGCTCTTCGACAAATTTCTAAACAAAAAAGATAAAGTTATGCAGTTTAAAAAACAAAACCTTACCAAGTTGGTCTCTTTAGAAAAGGGCATTCCTTTGATGAAAGCCTCTTTTTGCTGCAGAATAAATGACATGAGAAAAAAGTAATTGAAAAGCATACACTTCTTTGCTTCCAATACAATTTTCTCAAGGGCATTGTCTGAATCTTGTGAAAAACCAGGCACAACCTCATTGCAAGCGTCAATGTAAAGCTTGACAAAGGACTCTATAACTTCATCTGAAGGCGCCTGAACTGGCCGTTTATCAAACTTCTCTCGGCCCCACTCGAGCAGAAAGGAGGCCAGGTCAAAGCCGCGAAAGCCAAATGAGCAGTACTCAAAGTCCACCAGTTTCACCGTCTCTTCGCCGGGCGGGTCTTGCACCACGAGAATGTTACCACGACGAAAGTCATTATGGCAAAAGTAGGACGCCTTCACGTCTGCCATCCACGCAAGCAAGTCAGCAAACTCCAGTCGTATGTCCCGTTTGGCCAAATGCTCAAGGCCCAGTGTTTCAATGGACGCCGCGATTCCATCTACCTCATAGGCATCTCGAAGAGAGCTTTCAATCATTTCAAGTAGCCACTTGTTTGTTTTTGCAATTGGAACCTTCATGTTATGGGTAGTGGCAAGAAGTTTGGCAACTTTTGCCTGCAGCTTAGGGTTTTGCTGGTGCACCGGTCGATATTGAGAGTGCTAGTGAAGAAGAGAGAAAAATTAGTACTTTTGTAATTTGTAACTTGTAAAGTATTTCTTGCCTCGTAAAAAGTCTGAACAAAACCGTCATCGAAGATACCGTACACTTTAGGGCAAACCTCAGCCTGTGAAAGCAGCGTCAGCACTACCACATCAGAAAGGCGTTCACTTTCTCCACTTCGACCAAAGCTTGGGTCGATTAACTTTTTCTGAAACAACTTCACTGCCACCTTTCTAGGCTCATTCGGGTACACCTCATTGCGTGTGCTGGGCACTGAATCGAGCAGTTGAACCGAGTACAGCTGATTAGTCAGTCCGCCGGTGATTCGTTGCACTTCTACTTCGCTGGCGTCCTTTGCCAGTGTCCAACTGCCGCCAATGTACGCTTGGCACATGGCCAGACAGCGACTGGCCAAGTCAGCTGGCGTACTTCCGCGAATGCGGTCATCTTCCTTCAGTGAACCATACTGTTCCATAAACGATTTTTCCGAGTTAGTGTTGGCAGACATTTTTGTTTTGTGTGTTTTGGAAAATTGGGATTGCTACTGATCAAAAAGTATTTTTCTTGTATTGGGGTTTGCTCAAGTTTAAAACTTGATACGAAAACTAATCAATCCGAGAACAGCATTTGCACTGTACTGCTAAATCGGTAGCAGCATTTCGTTGTACTCGTACTCTTCTATCTCACCACTGATAACACAAAGACATTATTTGAACGATTTAATAATAACAACTTGTACACTTGTTCAAAGCTTTATTTCTCCCTTTTAACATTCAATTATGAACAATTTCAAACTCTCTCAGATGTATCGGTGGTGAGATGTTACCCAAATGATCACTGCTCGATGAAAGGCTTTTTTTCTCGTTCTTTTCAACGACGGCATAAATCGGCACAGTATTTTCCTCGAACAGCTCCTGATTCTCACAAAGATCAAAAGGCAATGAAATGTTGCACTTACTCTTGATGACTTCGGCAAATACCGACACTGACTGTTGTTTCTCGTGTTGACTTTCCATTGAAAATGAGCCAATGGTTTTAACTTTCAAATGAACTTTAAAGCCGGCTTCTGCTTCAATAGTTGACCAAACAATTGTCAACATTTGCTCAATTGTTTTAAGATTGTTTTGAAAGTTTTGTGCTTTTAACAGTTTAAAATCTATAATTTCAATATTAGTCTTCTTTTCAAACACTCTTTTGAGGTGCACAGCTGCAGGTATAGGTGGTCCCACATTAGAGATGTTTTTGCATTGCTCCAGCGGAACGTCCAGTTTGCAATCTGTTTTATAAAGCATCAAGAACAGCTCTGCCTCTACGCCAACACCAGACAAGTTTCCAGAGTTTATGACGTAGTTGTGAACTCCCAAGTGAACGCCCAACTTTGCCTTTGTCTCAATTTGAGGCCAAACTTCTTTGAGCATGTCTTTTTATAATTTAAAAAAAACCCCCTTTTTTTGGGAATTCCCTTTTCCAATTTTAAAAAAAAATTTTTAAAAAATTTTAAAAAAAAAAAAAAACCATTTAAAAAAAAAAACCCTTTTAAAAAAAAAATTTACTTTTTTTAAAAAAAAATAACTTTTTTTTAAATTTTTTAAAATTTTCCCCTTTTTTTTTTTTAAAAATTTTTTTAAATTTTGAGAATTTTTTTTTTTTTTTTTTTCCCCCCCAAATTTTTTTTTATAAAAAATTTTTTAAAAAAAAAAAACCCTTTTTTTTTTTGGGGTTTAAACCCCAAAAAAAATTTTCAAACTTTTTTGGGGTTTTTTTTTTTTTTCCCCCTTTTTAACCCAAATTTTTTTTTTTTTGCAAAAAAAATTTGGGATAACTAAAAAGTTTCCAGCATAAAGTTTTTTTGAACCATAACAAAACAACCTAAATTCAACATGTTTATTTTTTAATTCAAAAAACCCTTTTTTGGAACCTTTGAATAGTACAAAATGGTCGCGTTTTAGTCCAGAATTTAAAAGAAATTCGCAATAAAAACAATGACGCATTACATCAACATTCTGATGGAACTTTTCCTTAGTTCTTTCACTCTTTATTTGAGCACCTTTTTAATTTTTTGGATTTCTTTTGCAATTTTTAGTACTTTTAGAATTGAAAGAGTTTTCTTATGTACATACCTTACAACCTTTACCAGATTTTTTTTTTTTTTGAACATACGAATAAACAAAACATAAATCCTTTAAAAAAAATTAAAAATTTAAAAATGGTTTCTAGTAAAATTACTCATCATCAAAAAAGGTAAAAAAATTTAAATAATGTTAGAAATTGAAACTTTTCCCAAATGCCTTTTAAATTAATACTTTTAAGATTTTGGAATTTTAAAGAAACTGCATTTGTAACAAAAAGTTTAAATTAAACACTTATTTCTTTTTTTTTGTGAATGGCTTAACATCTAATAAGTTGGATTAATGAAATTAAGTCAATTTTATGAATAACAATTAATTGTTTATTTTAAAAACAGACAATCAATGTCTACAATTAATAAACACTTTTTAATTTACAATGTGATACTTTGTTGAATCAAAATGTTAAGCTATTATCAAGAAGATCACAAAATTCCAGCCTATTTTACTCGTCAACATTTATACATGAATTTCAAACTTTTTGGTGCTAATTCAAGTGTCATTTTAGAAAATTGTAAATAATCAATGTCAATATAGCAATTTATTATATTTTGACTTTTTGATAAAAAAACTAGACCCTAAATTCAAATTTTATTTTTGTTAATTCAAAAAATAACAGTTTACTGAAATAGTACAAATGGCCGTTCTTTCCAGAATTTCAAAAGAAATTTGGCAATATTAAAAACAATACGCATTACATCAAATTCTGATGGAAACTTTTCTTAGTTCTTTCACTCTTTTGTTCGAGCACTTTTTAATTTTTGGAACTGGTTCTTTTTGCGATTAATTTAGTACTTTTAGAATTGATAGGTTTTCTTATGTACATACCATTTAGCACTTTACATGATTTTTTTACTTTATGAGGTTGTGAGGTCATACGATAAAGCAAACTAAATCACAAAAATTAAAAATTTGAAAACATGGTTTCTAGTAAAATATCATCATCAAAAAAGTAATTAAAAGGTTTAAACTTAATGTTAGAATTGAAACTTTTCCAAAATGACTTTTACAAAAAAATGGTTTTAAGAATTTTTGCGTTTTAAAAGAAAAAACTCATTGAACAAAATGTTTCAAATTAAAAAAACAACTTATTTTCTTATTATTTAGTTTGTGGATGCGCTTCAATTAACAAAATTAATTTTTAGAAATTAAGTCCAATTTTTAGGGAAAAAATTTCCCATTTTTTTGTTTTAAAAAAATTTGCATTCAGCTATGCATTTTTATTTTCTAACCATTTTTATTAAACAGTTTTTCTTTATATGGTTTTCTGATAATAATTTCAAGATGTCTTGATAAAAACAAGATTTTACTCATTAAATAAATTTTCAGATGTTTTAGAACTAAGTACAGAAAAACAAGATATGCAAGATTACTTTAAAGTTTAATAATTGCAAGTTAGTCAAATAAAGCAAGATTGCTTCTAAATTTTCAATGATTTAATGATTTTTTTTAAATGCACATTTTTGCACAACGTAATTCAATTTTTAACAATATAAACAATTTTATCATGGATAATATGTTTAAATATAAAGCGCAAAACAATATTTATTTTATAATATCCAATAGTAAAATTTAAATGTTTTTTATTCTTCTTTTTCAACAAATTTTGTCTTCACAATCTTTGATGTTTCCGAAATCAAAATCGATGACAGAAAAACGGAATAGTTTCTTTTACTCATTTTGATCCGATCAGAAAAGTTTTAGTTCTTCTTAATCAATATAAAGTATCCAATCTTTTTTCCATGGCACTCTGCAAGTTACACTGTGTTCAGTTTTGCCAAATGAACGCTCAAGAAAAATCATAACTTTTGTCTTCTAACTTTTTATATTAAAAAATTGTTTCAGATTTTTTTAACCATGCTACATCAGTTCATCTCATTTGCAACAATTATAAGTACTTTTCAATATAAACAATCTAAGTACCTCATAACTTGCATCAGCAAGTCAACGCGCGTCCAAACCGACAAATTTAGTCTTCTAGAAACAGGCACATCTCAGTTCCATCTAACGTTAGCATTCCTATGATCATCATTGGACCTTCCAACTCGGCACCTCTAGTCTTAAAAATGATTTCTGCCTCGACAAACCTGGAAGTCAGTCAAGACCACCGTAGCAGCAAGCCAAAGGTGATCACTTCAAGTTCAGTTGATGGAGCAATCATTTTGAAACAGTTTGTAAGGTAATACTATAGATTTTATCATCTGAAAATATCGAATTTTATAACTAAACTTAACATTTGAATTCTTTTCAGACGACCAATATTACAATTAGTCAAAGAAACGCTTGTTCCTCAACGCAAAATTTATCAAGAGGCAAGTATCTTCACAATGTCGCTTTAACTTTACTAATCAGTCCACTTTTTCGGTTCAGGTTCTACCTGTAAGAGAGGTGATAAAAACCTGGCTCACCCAGCAGATTCCTCCTCCAAGCTCACAAGTTTCAAGCACTCCAGAAACGTCCACGTCGTCTGGTGATGAGGCAACGACTTTCTCCTCTTCTGAGTCGACCACTGCCGATGATTCTTCCTCAACTACCTTACAACCTCCAACAACAACAAGAGTGCCGACTAGGAAACCTGGTCGACCCAGAACGACTACTACGACCACAACAGCTGCAAGAAACGGCACATCTAGTTCATCTAACGTTGCATTCCATGATCATCATTGGACCTTTCCAACTCGGCACCCTAGTCTTAAAAATGATTTCTGCCTCGACAAACCTGGAAGTCAGTCAAGACCACCGTAGCAGCAAGCCAAAGGTGTCACTTCAAGTTCAGTTGATGGAGCAATCATTTGAAACAGTTTGTAAGGTAACTAATAGATTTTATCATCTGAAAATATCGAATTTTATAACTAAACTTAACATTTGAATTCTTTTCAGACGACCAATATTACAATTAGTCAAAGAAACGCTTGTTCCTCAACGCAAAATTTATCAAGAGGCAAGTATCATCACAATGTCGTTTAAACTTTACTAATCAGTCCACTTTTCCGATTCAGGTTCTACCTGTAAGAGAGGTGATAAAAACCTGGCTCACCCAGCAGATTCCTCCTCCAAGCTCACAAGTTTCAAGCACTCCAGAAACGTCCACGTCGTCTGGTGATGAGGCAACGACTTTCTCCTCTTCTGAGTCGACCACTGCCGATGATTCTTCCTCAACTACCTTACAACCTCCAACAACAACAAGAGTGCCGACTAGGAAACCTGGTCGACCCAGAACGACTACTACGACCACAACAGCTGCAACTACGACAGTCGCTGAGTCAGGAAGTAGCAGCTCAACTTTAGCAGAGAGTACAACAGTAACGGAAGCAGTTTCGACAACTGCTGTCATGGATTTAACAACGACATCAAAGCCAACGACCACTTCTAAGCCTCGACCTCGGCCACGACCAAAACCGAAAACAACCACAACTGCTTCTCCAGAGAGTACCACAGCTGCTGAAGAGACGACAACTGCTGCTGAGGAATCGACCACTGCAGCCGAAGAGTCCACGACGACATCAAAGCCAACGACCACTGCTAAACCTAAACCTCGTCCACGACCACGACCAAAACCTAAAACAACAACAACCACAACTACAACAGCTCCAGAGAGTACACGTTGAGGAGGAATCAACAACTGACAGTAAAGTCAAGTACGCAACAGCCAAATACTACATCTAAACCTCGTCCCGACCAAACCAAGCCAAAACCGACCACACGGCTGCACCAAAGTACTCAGTAGCTGAATCAACAACTGTTTTGACCGATCAACACTACGCAAGCTTACCACTACCTCAAAACCGAAGCCAAACGAAACCAAGCCAAAGCCCACAACAACAACTGCAAACCTACGACAACGACCAGGCCTAACCACCCCGACTAACACGTCCGAAGTAAAACGACGACACTCACCAAAAGCCACTACAACGTCTAGCCGAGAACTCGCTGACACCGGCCAAACGACAACGACACACACGCCTCCAAAGCCAACTACAAGTTACAACGAAACCCGTCCCTCGCCGCTCCAAACCGAACACCCACACGACATAAAACACACTAGCCTCTCCAGAGCCCTCGCCAAACCAAGAACCGTCCACTGCGCCCAACTACCAGAGCGTCACACCTCCGACACAACGACAGTAACACAACTACTCGCTCCAAGCCCTCAACCAAGCCACTCAGGCCAAAGCCAAAGAAACGACAGCGCCACCACGTCTACCATCACACACTGAGCGAACTCTCACACAGCTGCACTTCTGTCTACCAGAAAGCCCACTCAACTCACACTCCGAGCAGCCAACATTCTACCACACAAAAGCCCCCCAGGCGACACAACCACCAGAACGACACCACCACCTAACCTCGTCTACCACACAACAACGTCAACCGATTTCGCCATACAAGCGGCAAATGCTTCTCCACTCAAGCCCCACTGCGAATCGCAATGCCACGAAGCCACTACGAACATTTCGAGAGCACGCACTGACAGAAGACCCGCCCAGGTACCGACGAAACTACCAAACCACACAGTATTGCGCAGAAATTACCACACAGCCTAACCTCGATAACGCACCGCGACCCCAATTACCGTCCACAACGATTTGATGGGCCATACTGAAACTAGAAAGTAGCACGTCCATCACCTCAACCTCCACTGAGCTGTCAAGCACAACAGAAACCGCCACCTCAACTGAAACATCTTCTGAAGCAGCATCGTCAACTGAGCAGTCACCGTCAACCACCAAAGCACCCAAGAGAAAACCGACGAGAAAACCGAAAAACAACAAGAACAGGTATTTGTACTGGAGAATATCTAGGAAAAAGTTAACTTCAACAGCTGCACCCGATGAATCGACATTCCCGATGACTTCTGCCCCTGAATTAGCCTCCACAACTGAATTTGACTGGGACAGTATGGAGTATAACTAGAAATTTCGTAGTAAATTAGTATTTTATTTTGTTGTATGCAAATAAAGCAACGTTATTTTTTCTGACTTACATTTATCTAACTCATTTGTCTTTTTATCCAAACAAAAACAAAAACTAGCAAGTCATATTTTCACAAATAACCAACAAAAAGTTTAAGGTTATGCAAAAGATTTATTGCAAAATTGTAACAAATTACAAATATTTGGCAGCAATTTCTTTCTGGTTTTTTCAACAAATCTCTGACAGTATATAAAGCTGCACAAAACTTATTTGTTCTCATTCATTCATATCTCTAAGCTAAGCTTCCAAAATGCACTTGAAAGTAAGTTGTCTACTTTTATATCTAAACTATTTTAAATTATTCAAATTTTTAATTTCAGTTACTTTTACTCTCTCCTTGATCGCCACTTCATTCGCTTACGGAAAAGGTGGTGGTGGTGGCGGCGGAGGAAAAGGAAAGGGCAAAGGCGGCGGAAAAGGAGGAGGCAAAGGAGGTGGCTGTGGTGGTGGTTGCGGAGGCGGTGGAGGTGGTGGTGGGCGGTGGCGGTGGCAAGACCATCAAAATAGCAGTGGACAGTACTCACGTCTTTGAGCTGAAACCAGTTGCCTCATCGTCGAATGATGCTGATCTCCCCACACTGGTTGTTGAGGGTGGCACAAAACCACTGAAACTTCAGATGGGCAGCTCCAGCTCGGATGTAGAAATTGAAAACAGCCATAAAAGCTCTAAACCTCAAACAAAAACTAGCAGTTCAGTGGATGGCGCCATCATTATGAAGCATTACGTCAAAAAACCAATACTTCAGAAGGTATACGAAAAAATAATTCCGCAAAGGATGGTTTATCAAAGTGTAATGCCAGTGAAAGAGTTCATCAAAACGGTAGTTGCTCAAGAGCAAGAAGATAACGGAGGTGGTGGCGAAACGACTACTGAAGCATCAGATGATGGTGGTGGCGATCAGTATGAGTGAAAACTCATACCAATTAAATTATTGTTTATTTATTGTATTTAACTAAATTTAAATATTAAATAAAAGTTGAATTTTGAAACACTAATTTTTTTAAGATTTTTGTGTAATTGAAACAAAAATTATTTTAAAGTCATATTTATGATTGTAATAAAACATTGCTGTAAATTGAAACCGATTCTAAAACATGAAAAGATAGTGTTGGATCGGTGTTATTAAATAACATTAGAAACTTGTGCTTAAAAAATACCCGAATTGACTTTTTACAAAAAAATTAAAAATTTTATTAATTATAATTTTATTTGTTAATTTAGTTTGTTTGATGTTTAAAAAATGATTTGACAATTGTTACATGATCAATTTATCAAAAATTACACAACAACCTGTAATCTAGGTCTGGTTTTAAATTTGATTTTGTTTATCGCTTTCTTTCCTTTCTGCAACGGTCAAGGTAAAGTCGGTGATTTGCAATATGACAAAAACAAGTGTTAATTAAAAACCCAAAATAAAACATTTTTTGCAACTTTATTATTGAGAACATTTGACAATGCAGCACTTTTTAACATTGAAAGTGTCTCTTTCGTGCATTTTTCGCTATAAAAGCAGAGAACGCTATACGACAAAAACGTCTGTTTTGATTGCTTTGTACATCTTTTAATCAAACTATTAGCTTTTTGTAAAAAACACTACCAAAACATGTTATATTTTCAAGTAAGATCAATTAAGTTTTCACAAATAACTTGAAAACATTTTTGTTTTATTTTTCAGATTGCCATTTTTGTGATTTTATTTGTTTCACCAATTTTTGGGTGTGGTAAAAGTGGTGGAGGATGTGGGGGTCAAAGTACAATCAACGCTGCCGTGATCAGCAAACACTACTTTAAAGTGAAGGACGTTGCTTCAAGCTCACAAGACATTGACATTCCCACAATTGTCATTAACTCGGGTTCATCTCCACTCAAAATACAAATGGAAAGCACTAGTTCAGACATTGAAATTGAGCAAACACACCAGGGTAGCAAACCACAAAAGAAAATAAGCAGCTCAATTGACGGGGCAATTATTCTCAACCATTTTGTCAAAAAACCTATTCTTCAAAAGATTCATCAAGTGATAGTCCCAACACGAAAAATAGTTCAAGAGGTAAGCAGTTTCTCTATTTTTAAGTGGTTACTTTAACTTTTCCTTCTCAGGTCCTTCCTGTTCGCGAGGTGATCAAAACTATCATTGCCCAGTCTCCGACGACTTCAGCACCGGACACTACACCGAAGTACGTGTACTACTACAAAAAGAAGCCACCGCCACCACCACCAGCACCGACGACCACAGCAGCACCAACGAGTACAGAGGGGACACCAGCACTGCTGGCTACATGGACTACTTCTTCTAGAAGCAAGTCCTATAAAAGCAAGACTGTTGGGCTTCTATTTATTGTTTTATGTTTTTATATTATTTTTAACTTGATAATTAAAATTTGTTTTAGAATAAAACAATTATTTTCATATTGATATTGCGAGTTATAAATTAAATATTTAGGTGAAAAACAAAATAAGTTATCTGTCATCTACTGTAACCTTCTTTTCTCAACAATCATTCAGTGCTCTGGATGCATGTCATTAGCGTCTTCATTTTGTTTTCATGACTTGATAGTTTTCTCTTTAAATTACTTTGCACTATTTTTTAGCTAACTCTAGAAAAAATATTAAAAAGTTCATAGTCCAGTTATTTAATCAGCAGCTGAGACGATAGAAAAAATGCATCAATTTAGGGCAAGTTAAATTAATACAGTTTTAACATTTTCATAAATTTTTTAAGCTTTATTTATAGATTATATTGTCAATTACTTTCCTTCCCTTCCTCGCCTTTTCCGTCTAATTGATGGTGTTTTGAAAAGTTTTTTTCAAGTGCGAGAAGTAGATTGTTTTTAAGGAAAAAATCGATTTGTATAAGGTCGTTTTTGAAAAAAAACTTTAAGATTTAGCTGACTTTTTATTTGGTAGAAATTCTACGCACACGGCTAAAAAAATCCAGTACTATTAAATCACCTGCTAATGACATCATTCCTCTGACTTGTTTGTTTCGCAAACAGTCAAATATAAAGCCAAAAGTTTAAGTGACACCTGGCAACGGAAAATTGACAAACACTTTATTTTATTTTCTACATAAAACCTTCAGCTCAGTCGAAGTATATAAATTTTAAATTTTTGTCAAATTGACAACTGTAACTGTTGATTATTTAAATTGAATTTGTTTAAAGTTAATTTAAACAAAAATGTATAAACAATTTAAAAAGTTACAATTTATTAAAAAGCCTCAGTTTGCTGAGTCAATACAGTCTACCGATTCATTTGATGATTCTGAGGTAACTCATTATTTACTTTTATTTCAAGTCTATTTATAGCCAACCACATAACTAATTTGATCATGTACAGTACGAGTCGTACAATGGCCAGAAAGCAGAAGGCGAAGTGGGCGAGTACCAGACGGAGCAGGAAGATTTCTGCTCAGGAAATTCAGTTTTATGCACAAAATGCAACAAAGATCACGATTGTTGCCCCAGCGTCAACCAGGTGGTCGCCTCAGCCTACGGAAACACTGGCACCGAGTTTGATACTAAGTTCTGAACACTTTAAACCACACACAGTAAACTTTTTAGAAAAGCACAGAATTGTGTAGATGAATTCATGCAGATACTATTCTTTAAATAAAAATTATTTGTTTTGCACTTTATTTTTATAAATGCATGACCGAGTTTACAATCAATTCTTGATTATCAGTAAAGTCTAGTTAAACGCCGAAACGGGTCGTTTGGTGTGAAAGAGCTCACCATAGCTTGGCGGAAGATCATTGTCAACTGCAGCCATGTCAATGGCAGTTCCATTGACGATTTCATTCACCGAAGGACAGTCAAAGTGAGACTGCCAGCAGAGTGGGCACAGGTCAGGCCTTAAGCAGAACATTCCACCCGGGTGTCGGACATCTTTCCACTGGGCAAGTTCATTTAGACTTGGTGTGGGCGTGGACAGACGTGAACTGGACGTAGAAGAGCAGTCTTCGTCGTCATACTACAAAAACAAATTGAATATTACAAAATTGGATTACGATGAACAAGTAAAATAGCTTACTTGAGTTTCCATTTGCTGCTGAAAACTGCTGTGGCTCAACTTACGCAGCCGTTCGATGATCTTTTGGGGACACATTTGTTTTGAAAATAATGTTAAGTTTAGCAAAATTGAACAAAATTTAACAAATTTTGAGTATTTTAAATGAAACAAAACAGCTAAAGATGTTTTCTTTATATACAATGGCTAAAATGTAAACAACAACAAAAATGTTTAAATCGGTAGCAGATATTTAATTTCTCAGGTGTATTAAGACTCACAAAACAGAATATTCTGATAAGCAAAGTATAAAAAGTTTGTTGGTCGCTTTATTTGCCAATGCCGTCAATGCAGTGAATTTGTTCATTAATTTTATATTAAGCCAAAAAAGTTGAAATTATTGTGAAACTCTGACCGCCTACAGTAGTGATCTATGAGTACCTGAGTTTCAGACATAGAGCTAAAGTTAGAGAACAAACTGGTATAAAACCAGAACAGCCGAATTACATTCTAAAATTCGAGTGAAAATATACTGATCGATAGCTTGTTCGTCAAAGACAGTTCAAAAAGGCATAGACAATTGACATCAGAAAAGTACTATGAAATGAATTTTAGTATTTTTATATAAAATTATTTTTATATTTTAAACTAAAAAAAGTTTTAATGTTTTACACTTGACCCCAAAACAGTTTGTTAATTGATTATTGCAAAACAACAAAACAATGTAACATTAATAAAAAGTTTTGAAGTAAAAATATAAAAATACTAATATTTTAATTTCAGGTTGTGTTGTCAACACACATTGACCAAAAGTGAACTTGGAAACCTGTTGTTATGTTACATCAACTAACAAATTTTTAATTTTTTTAATTTTATTGTAAAATGCAGCTTACATTAATTTTTAATGAAATTTTACTAAAACAATTGATTAAGAAATTGCATTTTAATACTTACTATAATTACAATTTATAAAATTGAAATTTAACAAATTTAAAATCATAACAGTTTTGTGATATTCACTCATCAATTACTAAATTGATTTGTCATTCAAAAGACATTAATATTATTTTGTGTAATTTAAATTAATGTACAAAGTTTTTACATTAAAAATGAATAATAAATGCACTTGATAAAATTAAAAAAACTTTACAATTATTTTAATGATAAAAATTAAAATTTAAAATAAAAATTAAAGTTGTTTTTGCAAACTGACAGTTTAAAATGCTTTGTTTTGGACAAAACTCTTTTCCTTATTTGTGTAAACTTTTTTTTAGCTCATTGCTAAATCATTATCGCGTTTTTTCCTTGATTTTGATCCTGTATATGATGCCAATAAGTTGGGTATAACTAAAAATGAATTGTTAACCAGACAAAAAAGTGATTTTAAAAACAAACAACAATCAACTATCAACTTACCTTACATCTTTCCAACTTTGACAATGCTGTACATTACTGTTGAATCACATGTTATCTATTTTCAAGCGCACTACACTAAATCTCCGCATTTTCTCAGCAATTTATTTGAGCATCGAATTTATCCAAAAGCTTTTTGGGCTCAATCAGATGTCATTTTAGAAATTGGTAAAATAATGGCAGTAACAATTTATACTTGTTTGCTTTTTGATAAAAAACTAGACCCTAAATTCAACATGTTTATTTTTGTTAATTCAAAAAATAACAGTTTTGAAATAGTACAAAATGGTCGCGTTCTTAGTCCAGAAGTTTCAAAAGAAATTGCGCAATATCAAAAACCAATGACGCATTACATCAACATTCTGAGTGGAACCGTTTTCTTAGTTCTTTCACTCTTTTGTTCGAGCACCTTTTTAACTTTTTGGACTGGTTCTTTTCGCGATTATTTAGTACTTTTAGAATTGATAGGTTTTCTTATGTACATACCCATTAGCAACCTTTACATGATTTTTTACTTTATGATGGTTGTGAGGTACATACGAATAAAACAAAACATAAATCACAAAAAAAATTAAAAATTTGAGTGAAAAAAATGGTTTCTAGTAAAAATATTCATCATCAAAAAAGGTAATTAAAAGGGATTTTAAACTTAATGTTAGAAATTGAAACTTTCCCCAAAATGCACTTTTTCAAAAATAATTGCAACGGTTTTAAGAAATTTTGTGACAGTTTTAAAAGAAAAAACTGCATTTGTAAACAAAAAGTTTCAAATTAAAAAAAACAACTTTATTTTTTTGTTATTTTTAGTTTGTGGAATGCGCTTAACAATCTCAACTTTGAAACATCTCGAATTTTTGATGAAATTAAGAGTCAAAATTCTTATTGGAGCAAATATACCACAGTTTACTTTGTCGTTTACATATTAGAAATTTGTTATCTCAGCTATGCATTTTTATTTGTGCCTACCAATGTTGGCATTAAGGCATGACACGGAGGCAAGCCGCGCTGTTTTCGGCTCCAGCAGTTTTCTATGAAAAAATTTTCAATTTTTGGATTGCGATATCTTTGTCAATTCTTAAGCTAAAATTACGCTTATGGTTTTAAATTGAAGCTAACGAATAGGCCGAGGGACGCATCAATCAGAATATTTTTAACTGCTTCCAAACTTTTTCAATTGCAAGTTGAACTAAAAAAAGTCTGATTTTTACAGTTGTTTTTTACTAAAATTGCAATTGAAAAAGTTTGGAAACAGTTAAAAATATTTTGATTGATGCGTCCCTCGGCCTATTCGTTAGCTTCAATTTAAACCCATAAACGTAATTTTAGCTTAAGAATTGACCGAGTTATCGCAATCCGAAAATTACTCATTTGTTGGTAAACAATGCATTACGCTGAGTGCAGCGCCGCCTGTCTCCTTGTCTGGCCTTAAAAGACTTTTCTTTATATTTTTTACTATTGAGTTTATACTTTTGTTGATTTATATCACATTAGAATGTTCAAGAATTGTTACTACTAATGAAAGAATGCACAGAGATATGCAACAGATCTCACTAAAGTTTAAAACATCGTTAACAACAACAGAATTGCTTAAACTTGATCAGATGGAAGCAAATGGAAAAAATGTGTCAAAAATTTGTTTTAAAATGATAAACAAATATCACATCAACTCACAAATGTTTCAATTAGTAAGCTAACAAGTTTTACTTTTATAATATAATTAGAAAATTTATTTTTTAACAGATTTTTTATTACACAAGTTTATTCTTTATGATGGTTTTCCGAAATAATCAAGAAATGTCTTGATAAAAAACAAGCATTTTACTCATTTGATAAAAATGTTTTTCAGTTTGTTTTTAGAAAAGTATTCAGAAAAAACAAGAAGATTTAGCAAAGTATACTTTTTGTTTAATAATTTGCAAGATGACGGCTGCAAAATAAAGCAGACTGATTTGCATTTCTAAATAATTTCAATGCATTTTAATGGCCCATTTTGTTTTAAATGCACATTTTTTGCACAACCCGTAAACAATAAAAATTCCCTTTTAAAAAAAACAATTTTTTTTTTTTTTTTTTTTTTTTTTTTTTTTTTTTTTTTTTTTTTTTTTTTTTTTTTTTCTTTTTTTTTTTTTTTTTTTTTTTTTTTTTTTTTTTTTTTTTTTTTTTTTTTTTTTTTTTTTTTTTTTTTTTTTTTTTTTTTTTTTTTTTTTTTTTTTTTTTTTTTTTTTTTTTTTTTTTTTTTTCTTTTTTTTTTTTTTTTTTTTTTTTTTTTTTTTTTTTTTTTTTTTTTTTTTTTTTTTTTTTTTTTTTTTTTTTTTTTTTTTTTTTTTTTTTTTTTTTTTTTTTTTTTTTTTTTTTTTTTTTTTTTTTTTTTTTTTTTTTTTTTTTTTTTTTTTTTTTTTTTTTTTTTTTTTTTTTTTCTTTTTTTTTTTTTTTTTTTTTTTTTTTTTTTTTTTTTTTTTTTTTTTTTTTTTTTTTTTTTTTTTTTTTTTTTTTTTTTTTTTTTTTTTTTTTTTTTTTTTTTTTTTTTTGTTAGGTTTTTTTTTTATTAAAAAAAACCTTTTTTTTTTTTAAAAACCCCCAAAAAGGTTTTTAAATTTCCAAACCTTTTCCAAAAAAAAAATTTTTTCCCCTTTTTTAAAGGCCCCCCCAAAAAAACCAATTTTTTTGGAAAAACCCCGTTTTTAAAAAAATTTTTTAAAAAAAAAAAATTTTTTTTTTTTTTTTTTTTAAAAAATTTATTTTAATTTTTTTTTTTTTTATTTTTTAATTTTTTTTAATTTTTTTTTTTTTAGAAAAGGAAAAAATTTTTATTTCAAAATTTTTTAAAAAGAAAAAGTTGTTTTTTTTCCAAACGCAAAATTTTAAAGGCCCAAATTTTTTTTAAAAATTTTTTTTTTCCCCTTTTTTTAACCTTTTTTAAAACCAAAATTTTTCCTTTTGGGGTTTTTTTTATTTTTTAAAAAAAAAAAATTTTTTTTTTTAAACCTTTTTTTTTTTTTTCCCCAAAACAAAAAAATTTTTTTCCCCTTTTTTTTTTTTAAAAAAAAAGGTTTTTCAAAGGAATTCCAAAGGGAAAAAAACCCCCCCCCAAAAAAAATTTCCCCCCGGGTTGGGGGGGGGAAAAAAAACCGATGATTCTTCCTCAACATACCTTACAACCCCAACAACAACAAGAGTGCCGACTAGGAAAAACCTGGTCGACCCAGAACGACTACTACGACCACAACAGCTGCAACTACGACAGTCGCTGAGTCAGGAAGTAGCAGCTCAACTTTAGCAGAGAGTACAACAGTAACGGAAGCAGTTTCGACAACTGCTGTCATGGATTTAACAACGACATCAAAGCCAACGACCACTTCTAAGCCTCGACCTCGGCCACGACCAAAACCGAAAACAACCACAACTGCTTCTCCAGAGAGTACCACAGCTGCTGAGAGAGACGACAACTGCTGCTGAGGAATCGACCACTGCAGCCGAAGAGTCCACGACGACATCAAAGCCAACGACCACTGCTAAACCTAAACCTCGTCCACGACCACGACCAAAACCTAAAACAACAACAACCACAACTACAACAGCTCCAGAGAGTACTACGGTTGAGGAGGAATCAACAACTGCAGCAGAAGAGTCAAGTACGGCAAAACAGCCAACTACTACATCTAAACCTCGTCCTCGACCAAGACCAAAGCCAAAAACTACGACCACTACGGCTGCACCAGAAAGTACATCAGTAGCTGAGGAATTAACAACTGTTTTGACCGAGTCAACTACTACGTCAAAGCTTACCACTACCTCAAAACCGAAGCCAAAACCGAAACCAAAGCCAAAGCCCACAACAACAACTGCAAAACCTACGACAACGACCAGGCCTAAACCACGACCACGTCCGAAGCCTAAAACGACGACAGCCTCCCCAGAAAGTACAACAGTTGCCGAGGAATCGACTACAACATCGGAGGAACTGACAACAACATCAAAGCCAACTACAACGTCTAAGCCGAAACCACGTCCTCGACCGCGTCCCAAACCGAAAACAACGACAACAACAACTGCCGTTCCAGAAAGCACAACAATTACCGAAGAACCGTCCACTGCAGCTTCCGAATCACCGAGCAGCACCTCCACGACGACAGTAAAACCAACTACTGCTAAGCCTCGACCACGCCCTCGGCCAAAGCCAAAGACAACGACAGCGCCACCAACTACCACAGAGACTGGCGAATCAACCACTGCTTCTTCTGAGTCTACAACTGAGCCCGAATCTACAACTACATCAGCTCCAAGCACAACTTCTAAACCTAAAAAGCCAACCAGGCGACCAAATCGAAGAACGACGACCACCACCACGTCAGTACCATCAACATCAACTGAAGCCGAATCTTCCTCTACTACAGAGGCTGGCACTTTACTGCTTCTCCAGAAAGCACCACTGCCGAATCGACAACTGCCAGCGAGCCGAGCACAACAGTAAGTAGTACTACCACGACGAAGAAGCCTCGCCCAGGTCGTCGAACTACAACCACCACAGTTAGGCCGACTACCACCACAAAGCCTAAACCTCGTCCTAAGCCACAGCGAACAACAACGTCCACAACGACGTGTTTGCCATCAACTGAAGCAGAAAGCACGTCCATCACCTCAACCTCCACTGAGCTGTCAAGCACAACAGAAACCGCCACCTCAACTGAAACATCTTCTGAAGCAGCATCGTCAACTGAGCAGTCACCGTCAACCACCAAAGCACCCAAGAGAAAACCGACGAGAAAACCGAAAAACAACAAGAACAGGTATTTGTACTGGAGAATATCTAGGAAAAAGTTAACTTCAACAGCTGCACCCGATGAATCGACATTCCCGATGACTTCTGCCCCTGAATTAGCCTCCACAACTGAATTTGACTGGGACAGTATGGAGTATAACTAGAAATTTCGTAGTAAATTAGTATTTTATTTTGTTGTATGCAAATAAAGCAACGTTATTTTTTTCTGACTTACATTTATCAACTATTTGTCTTTTTTATCCAAACAAAAACAAAAACTAGCAAGTCATATTTTCACAAATAAACCAACAAAAAGTTTAAGGTTATGCAAAAGATTTATTGCAAAATGTAAAAATTACAAATATTTGCAGCAATTCTTCTGGTTTTTTTCAACAAATCTCTGACAGTATTAAAGCTGCCAAAACTTATTTGGTCTCATTCATTCATATCCTAAGCTAAACTTCCAAAATGCACTTGAAAGTAAGTTTCTACTTTTATATCTAAACTATTTTAAATTATTCAAATTTTTAATTTCAGTACTTTTTCTCTTCCTTGATCGGCCACTCATTCGCTTACGGAAAAGGTGGTGGTGGTGGGCGGGGAAAAGGAAAGGGCAAAGGCGGCGAAAAGGGGGGCAAAGGAGGGGCTGTGTGGTGGTTGCGGAGGCGGTGGGGTGGGGTGGTTGGCGGGGCGGTGGCAAGACCATCAAAATAGCAGTGGACAGTACTCACGTTCTTTGAGCTGAAACCAGTTGCCTCATCGTTTGAATGATGCTGATCTCCCCCACACGGTTGTTAAGGGTGCACAAAACCACTGAAAACTCAGATGGGCAGCTCCAGCTCGGATGTAGAAATTGAAAACAGCCATAAAAGCTCTAAACCTCAAACAAAAACTAGCAGTTCAGTGGATGGCGCCATCATTATGAAGCATTACGTCAAAAAACCAATCATATCCAAGGTGTATGAGACACTAGCGCCGAGAAGGATCATTTATCAAAGTGTGATGCCAGTTAAAGAGTTTATCAAAACTGTAGTCGCTCAAGAAAAAAATGGAGGAGATGACGGTGGTGGAGATACAAACAAACTGAATCATCAGATAATGATCAGTATGAGTGAAAACTTATGTACTTAAATTATTGTTATTTGTCTTATTTAAAATTTTAAAATAAAGGTGTATTTAAAAAACTAAAAATTTTTGTATAGATGTAAAAAGACATGAAAACAAATGTCACAAGAAATTGCCTTTTTTTGTATGCTAAAAAAATAAATTGCACGTTGTTGAGAAATTCTAATTGTTTTGATCAGAATAGCAATTAATTTTAATGAAACACATACAAGTTTAGAAAATATAAGTTTTAAAATGACTAAAACGTATTGCAGTTTTGCAACAACACATGAATGTAGGTTGCAATTGCTGATGGCTCATCATGGCCTCCACAGTTCTTGTGGTTTGTTGGTGAAAGCCACCATACAACAAAACGAGCAAAAAGATGTTTTAAACACCATTTTTTAATCTCAATTCAAACTTATTTAAGATAGCAGTTTACATTGTTTTTAAAAGAAAGTGTTTATTGAGCTAATAAATTTAAAAACAAATGACTCATTGGAAAAATGGAGTTTTTTTGTTTAAAATAGTTAAGAATTTCAGTAGAAACAATGTTCGTATTATTCTTAAAATAAAATACCGAATTCTTGAAGCCGAATATAAAAATGTTTGAATAAGCTGATTTTCTGAAGTTGGCTCGACAACAGATATGCGGTTGCTAGGTACAGCTAGCTTTGTGAACTCTTGCTTTGATTGTAATATTTTTTCGTGTTTCATATCAGGAAGCAAATCAGAAAATTTGGTGATCTTCTTGTACGCCCGCTCAGTAGTTTTCATCAAATACTTTTGTTCGTAGTAGATTTTCGACTGTGCAACTATATTTTCTGTCGTCACACTTAAACCAATCATCGTTGCTAAGAGTTCTGCTGCCGAAGAAATGAATGCGATATTAGTGGGTACAGTCCTTTGATGTTAGCTTTGTGCCGATTCTCTTTTCCCAATCTAGAAAGCTCCAAGTTTGCCACTTCGACATTGACAACAATACTCTAAACCAAACAATGAATGCCATTCAATACAGTTATCAATTTGGCAATCAGCTAAAGCAAATAGAGAGTTGATTGTTTTGCTAATTTCAATAAATGCACTTCCTCAAGCTCATTCAATAAAGCAAAACTTCCTGGTCGCTGGACAAACCAGTTTGCAAGACGTCCTCTAATAGTGAATAGAGACATGAATAAGTGAAGTGCATATTTGAAATGCATCGAATCAATGTTTATATCATCAAGTAGACTGAACTTTGGAACTTCTAACTGGTCAAACATTGCAGTCATCCTAAAACAAAAAGAGAAAAAACGTTAATAATTTAAACTAAATTTAAACTTATTGCGAAAATTCTTACTTCACATAATCATTTGCCCTTGCTGGATCTACAGTGAAATTGTCTCTTGGTAATTGACTAAACAAAATAGAACTGGTGTTTGTTTGATGATAATCAACCAGTAAAGCACAACCGATTTTAACTATATCTTCTCTTTTATGCTCATTTCATTTAATGTGGTCTCAATTTTGCATGATCCCCTGTCTTCCGTTGCAGTTCTGAAGCATGTTTGATGCAAATGCGATCATTGCGTGTTCTGTAAAATAGGCATGCTTTTCAGTTACGTTAATGCGCAATTTTTCAAAGCAAACTTTGACACTCGCATGCCAACAAGCAGCAATTCGATGATAACTTTTCAGAATGGTTCAATTTAGCTGATTTATCTTCATAAGCAAGATTTGCCATACTTTTGTGGCTGTCTATTCGACTATTTCTTTATAACTGTCTGCAGTTACTCCAATGTAAATAAGACAACATAAAACTCAAACAAAGATTTGTCTGATGTCTCTGTAACATTGAATACACATATGCTTTTAACTCAACAAACGTAGACACTTTTTGAATTTTCTCTAAGATTAAGCGATATAACTCAGAGTATTCTTTAGTGTCGTTTTATCTGTCATCATTGTATAAAGCACATGGTGGCAAGACATTATAATTCGCGTTTCCGTCAAAGCTGTTTTACTTGAAGAGGTTACATTTGAGGCTGTCTGATTGGCACTTCCAGTTTGGTGCTGTGACTTGACCGATGGAATCTGTACGCCGATGAATTGACTTTGCGCTGATTGGGCTTTTTGAAGTGAATGTCCGACTTTGATTCCATTGGTCCTAAAAAAACATAAAAATATAAAGATTCAACAATAAATAAACTTGTTTTTACTTTTGATTGCTGCTGGTGGCTACGGATGGCCAATTGCCCTTCCGGTACTTCCCCGTCGGTGCCGTGGGTACTGATAATAAACAAAATATTATAAACAAAAAAGTAACACCACATTTAATTTATTTTATTACCATGAGCGGGGTGAAACAAGGAAGGACATCAACTTCCATTTTGGCTCCAGCGATCCTGTCCCTTAAGATGGATGAACCAGAACCTTGAAAACCAACATTTTAGTATTTTTAAATTAAATTGTTAATTATTTTACCGAAAAAGTGTAAAAAATGAAAGGGGGATCAATCCATTTGGGGGGTTTTGGGAATGCCCCGGGTTGAGAAAAAGGCCCTTAAAATTTAAATTTTAAATTTGAAATTTTAAATACTGAAAATTTAAATTTTCCAGAGAGCCGGCGAAACTTTTTGCAAATCTGAGCGCGAATCCAGAGGGGACCGAGCATCATAGCTAATAAAATTTTTTAATTTTTTTTAAATTAAATTAGTCAATTTTTTTCCCCGAAAACCAAAAAAGGGGAAACTTTCAAAAAAACAGGGCCCCCCCTGGGAGAAATGGGATTATAAAATAAAATTTTTTAATAAAAATTTTTAAAATTTAAAAAATTTAATTATTCCTGCAAGAAAGGCGAAACTTACCCATATTTCCCAAATGAAAAACGGCTGGTTGGCACATTTTTTTGTTCTTTGAAAAAACAAAATAACGTTTGCAAATGATTTAAAAAATTTATCTCGGAAAACCTCTTGTCTCTTCAAACAAAAAAAATCAAAAAAAAGAATTTGATCTTTTTAAAGCTTCTTTTTTAAACGATTTTTTCGTAGCTAAAAACTTAATTTGTTGTTAGTTTAAAAATTATAGCAAATTAAGTTTTTGAATTTTTCAAACTAAAAATGATTTATTTCGCTAAAAAACCTCATTCCGTTTTTAGTTTTAAAAATTTTAATAACTTTTGAAAAATTACATAAAAAAAGATTTTACCGCCCTTTAAAAAAATAAAAATTTTTATAAAATTTTTTTCCCCAGTTGAAAACCCTTTTCCATTCCCCCTTTTTCTTAGTTCGTTTTCAAAACCGCTTGTGATTTTCCCTTTGTAAATTTATCCATGGTTCTTCCCCTTTGGAAAGGGCTTTTCCCAATTCTGCAAGCTTTTTTCCCTTAAGGGGAAAATTTTTTGAAAGGGGGATTTTCTTGAACGCGAAAAAACCCTGTTTTCGGGAAACCTTTTGGTGTTGTTTCGAGAAACAAGGAAAGAAGTTTTAAAAAAAATTTTAAAAAAAAAATTGAAGAAATTGAAGGCGTTGGGACAAACCCGTTTTTGAAAAAATTTACAACAACAAATTCCCGGGATTTTTCGGGCCCGCCAGGTTTTTTGGAATAAAATTTTGCTAAAAGTTTATTCTGGATTTGCCAAATGGGTTAAAAAACAAAGGAAAAATTAAAACAAAGGGGGGAAAACAAGTAGCTGGGGCCCAAAAACAGTTTTGTCTTAGGAAAACGGGGTAAAATTTATCTTTCTCTTACAAAACTAGGTTTTTAAAAAATTTTTTTAATTTAACTTTTTAAAAAGAAGTTTAAACAAAAAGGGGGAAAAATTTTTCACCCAATTTAAATTTATTTTAATAAAATGAAATTTCAAATTTTTTCTTAAAACCAGGGGCTCATCAAATTTTTTATTTTAAATTTAAATTTTAAAACCATTTTTCGTCATTTGCGTCTTTTTGAAAAAACGTTCCGAAAGGTTTTTAAAAATTCGGTGAAAAATTTTTTTTATGACTTTTTCCTGGAAAAACTGGAAAATTTTTTTAAAAAAATACTTTCCCAAAAATTTTTCCGCCTTTTCTCCGTGTTGTTTCCTTTTTTTGTTCCGAATCTCCCATTTGGTAGGTTCTACTTCGAGGCGTTAGAATTTCATTTAAATCTCAAAAATTTTTTGAAAAAATCAAATTTTTGCCACTCCACTTCACGCGGGGAAAGATTCCCGGCCCAAAAACCAAAAAAGCAAAGGTGGGCCCTGGACGTTTTTACGGAGGGATTAAAAATGTGCGTGCTGCTTTCTCATCCCTGCGCCAGGGGCAGAGGAGGTAGGTGGTTTTTCTTTCCCCACCGGCCTGCGTGGCCCGCCGCAAAATCGGCGGCAGGTGCTCAGGCTGTGGTTGGAGGGTTCGAACTCGCGGGTTTGGGGACACTGCTCCCAGTGAAGGTCGCGAGGCGGAGGAGGAGGAGGTCGGGGTGGTGGTGGTGTTTGCGGCTGTTGATACTGCCGGCCATTTGGATGACCTGCTGTCTGAGCTGCTGGTTGATGTCTCCCGCATGTGCGTATCTCTTCACCGGTGGGCCTCTTTGTTTGGAAGATGCATCCACCAGATGATGTTTGCTTCCCTCGCCAGTCTGCAGTGCCTTTCGCAGCTTATCAATGCTAGATGAGGTACTCATGCTGCTGCTGTCCAGATTGGCCTGGTGGGCAGCTGATTCCCAAAAAAAAGGGGCAAAAGGGGGGAAAAATTTTTCCCGGGGGGGCCCCCCAAAAAACCCCCGGGGGGGGGGGTTTGGGGGGGGCCCCCCTTTTTTCGGGGTTTGGGGTGGGGGGGGGGGGGCCCTTTTTTTTGGCCCCCGGGGTTTTGGGGGGGGAGGGGGGGGGGGGGTTTTTTTTTTGGGGGGTTTTTTTTTTGGGGGGGTTTTTCCCCCCCCCCCCGGTGGGGGCCCTTTTTGGGGGCAAAAAAGGGGGGGGAATTTTTTCCCTTTTTTTTCCTTTTTTAAAAATTTTTGGAAAAACCCGGGGGGGGGGCCCCCCAAAAGGGGGGGGGGGTTGGGGTTTTTTTTAAAAAAAATTTTTTAAAAAGGGTTTTTTTTCCCCCCCCCAACCCCCCCCCCCCGGGGGGGGGGGTTTTGGGGGAAAGGGAAAAGGGGGCCTTGCTTGACCAACTTCTCCTCTGCCTCTCCGTCCACTTGATGACTGAGGAGGACTGCGACGAGTGACCCAAAGACGTGGACGATGGTCGAGAGAGCAGCTTGAGGCCAGTGTTCGTCGCCGGTGGTGCCAGTGAAGGCTGACCTCCACCACTACCACCACCTCCCTCAAGTCCACTTCGGAATCAACTGATACTAAAGTTGCCCAGTGATCCACTGCCGCCGGTGACCGTCTGAGGCGGCGCCGAAAAGGTGGTTTTGCTGTCGTGCCTGATACCAGCGAAGTGGCCGTCGCCCGAACTGGGCGGTGCATTGCCTTTGGTCGACCCACCAAGTCGGTGTTTGATTTGCCTTGTGATGATGCATCAATGAGGTTAGGTGCCGTCATTTGACCACTGCCGGAGCTGTTGTTTGCGCTGGTGAGCACTGTCCTTCTGAAATGACGCCGAAAATAGCTTCGACGCCTCGTCCATCTGCTCCAGACTGACCGAACCATCGATGGCTTCATTGGGTTAATCATGGGTTGTCCACCCCCTCCAAATGAAGAATGTTGATGACAGTCGTTCTCCCTTCAGCAGCTCATCATGTTCCGCCAGCACCCGACCACTAAAGTCCTCTGTCGAAGTTCCCGCTCAAAGTGCTCACTGCTGAATGGCTCCCGGGCAAACTTGAGAGAGTGGATTTGGCGGCGGCATTGTGATTGGTCATCATCGCCTCCACTGACCGAAACCGATCGCCTGCAGCCTGCTTCTCGGCGGCGCTGTTGCCACCTGCAACGGCAGCAACAACAGCAGCGGAGGCGGTGGCAGCCATCTGTTTTGAATCGTTTGCCCTGCTCCATCATGAACCAATTTCTCTTCAGATGTCGGGTGCCTTCGCTCTCACTTTTCATTTTCACCTACTACGAGTGATGGGATGGGAGTGGTGGTGGTGATCATAATTCCGTTCCCAATCTTGATATCCGTTTGCGACCACTCAACTCTTCTTGACTGGCGGATAGACAATACAAGCCGCTTTTTTATTGTTTCTGCTGGCGGCTCGTGCAAAAACTGGTATCTTTATTTTTGCCCAATGAGACACTTCTCAAAGCCTTCTGCACTGTACGGCTGGTCAACATAATGAGACTTTTTGATGGACGGCAGTGGTGATCAGAGGGTGAACACATTGGCGGATTTGCTTTAAAAACGGTGATATTTATTTACAACTGGAGGATGTTTTTTCTAGTTATCTGTGGCAAAAAAAAAATGCACTTCACTTCAGCGGTGATTAGCGGGTGGAGGGCATTTGGAAGGGAGTTTAAATTGAGTTAAAGCTAGATTAAAACGATGAAAAGCGGCATTGTTTGGTAATTGCTAGAGTTGAGTTTTGTGATTTTATTTAGATGTTTGAGAACGGGGAAAGTACTATGACAGTTCTACTTCAAATGTCATCTAAAAAGTTGATTACGTTGGCACACCATTGCTACGTAAATCTGCTCATTGTTTTGTTTGTGTTAGCTCAGTTTTTTTTTTGGTCCTTTTTCCTTTTGACAATAATTTAATAAAAATTTTTTCCATTTAAATTTACAAAAAGGGGGGTCCAGCGCTGCAAAAGGTTAGGGTGTGTAAAAAATTTCATCGGGGACGATTTTTTCGTCCCCAATTTTAAAACATGAAAAAAGGTCCATTTTCAAATTAAGATTTAAAAAATGTTGCAAATGTCTTTTTGTTTTAAAAAAGGGTTTTATTTTACGCGAAAGACTTTTTAGTTTACCCCCTATTTTTAAAAACAGATTTTTTTGTTAACTAAAATAGATCCCCCAAAAGATTAAAAATGTGTTTTTGTCTCATTTTTGTTTTATTTTTGGGTTTAGTTTTCTGTTTGGCGCCATCCCCTTTTACAAGTTAAAAAAGTGTTTTCTTACAGTGCATTGTTGCTAGCTTTTGAACGATTGTACGAAATGTATCTTTTATTTTACCCAAAAGAGGGCGCTACGACAGAAAAATTTTTAAAAACAGCAAAAAAACCCAACTTTTTAATCTCTTGTTTGTTCTAGTTTAGTTCAACAAAAAATCTGACTTAAATATATGTTAAACTAGAAGTCTTTCTGCGTAAAAAGAGACCTTGTTTAAAACAATAAGACATTTGCAACATTTATTTAAACTAATTTGAAAATGGACCATTTTACACTGATTTACTTTTGAGACGAAAAAATCGCCCCCCGATAAAATTTAGTACACCCACCCCGTTGCGCGTACACCCCTTTTTTGTCAATTCAAAGCAAAAAAACAATTTTTTGTTTTGATTTAAAATTTTAATTTCCCCTTTTTCCAATAAATAATCATTTTTTTTTTTTTAAAACATAAAAGCAAAAAAAATTAAGGGAAAAAAAATTTTGTATTAGAGTTTTATAAAAATACGAAATAATTTTTTAACAGTAAACCCCCGAGTGTCCCCCCGATTTTGTTCAAAGGGTATTTTTTTAGAAAAGGTGATTTTAAAATCTGACTTTTAAATTTGAGGGAAGGGGCCACGGGGTCCAAGAAAATGGGGCCCCAAAGTTTCCCGGGCATTTTTTTTTTTGCATGCAAAAACCCATAAAACCAGGGGTTTTTCCTTTTTACACCTGGTCAGCGCGCCGGCCATTGCCCAAAGGTTTTGTCTTGGCATTTGAATCTTTTACTAAAAAATTTTTTTAATAAATAAACCAAACCCCAAATTTGCAGGCGGCCGAAGGCCGCCGGCAAAAAAAAAAAACCCCAATTGGAAAATTTGTAAAAACAAAACTCAAACTAAACTGGGGGTACCAAAAGCCTTTAAAGGTAAAAGATAACCCGAAAAGGGTTTAATGCTAACAAACTTACCTAAATTTGCAAAATTTGTGTAAATCCATCAAATAAGGTTTTTAAAAAAAAATTTAGAATAAATTCAAGCAACGAATAAAAGTTTTTATTTTTAGAACTGCAATGAAGTTACTTGAAGTTTTTTTAAATTACTAAATTTGTATTTGTTTTTGGGGGTTTCCGACAATTTTTAGTAGTTTTCCCCACCCATTTTTTGTAATTAAAAATTAAAAAACTTAGCAACAGCTTCCCAGTTCCGCATTTTTGATCATTTGTTTTGGGAGCTCTTTTTTTAAAAAAAGGGGTTATGCAAAAATTTATAAACTGAATAATCTTTTAAAACCTTTAAAAAATTTTTAAAAAATTATAAAAAAGATTTAGTTACTTTATTTTCAAAAAAAGTATTTGTTTTCAATTTGATCCAGTTTGTTTTTCATTAAACCTTTTAACTGTATTATCTCTTTAATTCGGGGGTTTTTTGATCACTTTGCTTTTGGGTTTAATTTTTTGTTATTTACAATCTCCTAAATTGGAGTTTGTTTTTTTTCAGGCGGCCCCTTTGACCCCTCGCAAATTGAGGTTAGGTTATTTTTTAAAAAATTTTGCTAGTAAAAACTTCAATATGCCAAGACGAAAACCCATTGGGGCAACCGGGGGCCCCTTTCACAGGGTAGCACCGTATCAAACCCAAAATAGACCCCTATGGCACAGGGCTTTGGGTTTTTTTTTCAGCAAAATTAAAAGCCGGAAAATTTGGGTCCCCCTTACTCTGGCCCCATGGGGCCCCTTCCCTCAAGTTGAAAATCAGTATCTTAGAATTAGTGCTCTTTTAAAAGATATCGTTTGAAAAAATCGGGGTCAACTTTTTGGGGGGTTTTCTGAAAAAAAGTTTTAAAAAAGGTTACAAAAATTCAAGAACCATAAACATGGAAAACCCAAAATTTTTTTTGGTTAAACAAAAAAACGTTCAAAAATTTTTTGAAATTGAAAAGGCGTAATTGGGGATCTGAAACAAAACGATCTCGTTTTGGGGTCCATGTCCGGTACGGGTTTAATGGGGCCAAAAGGTCCCCGCTCAAAACCCGGGGAAAATTTTTATAAAGTTTTATTTAAAAAAACCCTCAATGCCTTTAAATCAAAAAAATTTGAAAGGGGGAAAAATGGGGGAAATGGTTCCCCTTGCCGAACCGAAAATTGCAACTTTCTGCTTCTCGAACTTTAACTTCGTCTCCATTGCCTGTAAATCCTTGTGCGTAAACGCACTCAGCAAGAAGCAGTGCAGCTGATGTAACAAAGTTGAGATTAACTTGGTCTGGTCCCTGTGGTGCTGGAAATCGTCGCTCAAAATCTGGTTGTTCATTAACAACTAACACGTTAGTCACAAAAACACGCTTCCAGATTCCGTAAGCCCATTCAACACAGTCATCGACAGTGCACTGAACCTGTGAAAGCACCGATTCAATCAAATCATATGCTTCGTTGAAGGAATCTTCGTTTTCAGTTTGCAACCGACGGAGAAAAGTTGGGTCACTCAAGTGGTAGCAGGCAAGACGGGCTCTGATGGTGAAAAGCGATACGAACAGGTGGAGGGCGTAACTGCAATGCAACTTGATGTCAACCGCCATATCGCTTAGCCGGAAACTGGGTATGGTAATGTCCTCCAGCATGGTAGTCAGCCTAAAATAATAAAGTTAAAAATGATAATAAAAATTAACAAAATCACTCATACGTCAAATGTGCATCCGGGTTTGGTTTCATGTTAGAATGATCAAATGGGATGGGCTGCAAAAGATGGAATTTTCGTTTTTGCTTCTGGTGGTAGTCAATGAGCAGTGCAGCTCCAATTTTCACTGTTTGTTCGTGAGTAATCTTGTACTTGTCAAAGACCTTAATGAAAGGTGTTTTATTTCCATGCAAGTGATTATGGTTCTGAGCTAAACTTTGCAAGAAAGATATCACTGCATACTCCGAAAAAGAACCTTGCTTATTGGTCATATTTTTTCTTAATTGACCAAAAAACACTTCGATGCCATTGTTCCAGCAGCCAGCAATGTGTTTATACAATTCTTGGTTATCATGAGGAACACGGTTTTCAAAAGCAAGTGTTGCATTGTTTGCATGTATTTGAAAACGTGCAAAACTAGTTGTGCAACCACCATAAAGAATCCGATCAAGGTAATCATGTTTTGATGTTGATGGAAGTGCTGCAAAAATGTGGTAAACTTCAGCAAACCGGAGAAATGTGTCAGTATCCGTATTTTGAATCAGTTCTTCAATTGAATCCAAAAAAAGTAAACACTCCTGAAGTTCTTTTTCGGAATTGTACATTTTAAAAAACGCATGAGGAACAGACATTACCGCAGCCATTTCCACTAGCGGAGAAGCATCGTCTGGCAAAGATGGTTTAAGCTGAGCTGCCAATTCTGGTGTCAACGGGACACCAAGAGCAACTGAAGTTGACTGAACTGTGAGGCGCTGTCGATTCAGATCGTAGATGTACTTCTGCATTTCAATAGGCTGTAACAAAAACAAAAAACGTGTAAGTAACTGTTTTAAATATTTTTTGTTACATTACCATTTGCCTGAGAGAAGTGTAATTAACACCGTCACTAATCCACTCTCTTTCAGCAAGACTGTTAATAGTAAAGTTATGACCATTAAAAAGAGTGTTCTGTTTTCTGGGTATACAATTCTATGTCGTTTGCATTCTGTTTGTAGTCAAAAGTCAAAGCTTGGAACTTTTTTTCTTTGCGTGGGGCAGAAGACACTGAAGATCTGAATGGACAGGTTGAAACAGCAAAAAGGAGCATAAAATGACCGAGGTAAAGAGTCTGTAAAAGTTTTCATCTCTTGTAGATCTTGATCTGAAATTGTGACGAAGTAGATGCAATGGTAGGCAGTGTTGGCTCAATAAGTTGTTTGATGAGTTTCCGAGTTTCCTCAGCTATAAATAAATGTATGAATTGTCAATGAAACATAAATTTATATAATTAAAAAACACTTACTACTACATTCAGCTTAATTGTCACACCCGATTTATCGGTAAACTCTTGGTTAAAACTGCCGTAGTTTCCTCTGATGTCATGCGTATTGAGATGGTTGCTTTAGGGAGTCATGCAATTTATATCACCATCACAAAATACTACACCGATATTATGAGGTTTTTGATGAGCAGTCTGCACTGAAAGTACCATCATAGTTCCCGGAATAAAAAACAAAACACCATGCATGATCATTTGAAATTCCAGGAAACTCAGGAAGAAGCTGAGTTGAGGTTGATTGTCAGCAAAAGGAGATGACGAAGACTGCGGCGATGCAATCGCCGATGAGCAGCGAAGAACCGCAACGATGTGACTCAGCGCCTTGGGTGAGTTATCGAAAGCCCAATAGAGAAATGCCACTCGATGTCGTACTTCATCGTCCTAAAAATCAAAATATAAAAGTTATTAATTCAATTAAAATAATATTTTATCAACTTACACTTTATACTGCTCTCTAATTTCTCGAGAGTTAGTCTGCTTTATTTCTTCAAAGTCAAATTGTGAACTGATTCATGTGCTTGTGTATGTTTCCGAACAAACCATTTCTGTCTCCCATGGTTGGTGACAAAATGAAACGCAATTTGCAGTTTTGTGATCATTAGATTGCATGCAAAAGTAAGTTGTCTGCTACTTCTATATAACTTAAAGTTATGTGGTTTGAACAGTCAGCTCCATTTTGAGGTCCATGTTCTGTCAGCAGTTTCGATAGACGCGTCAAAATGTTTGTAGAAAAAAGATCTTGGGTCCTAAAAAACAAAATTGTTAAAAAATTATTGCAGTAAAACATAATCAAGTTACACACCTTTGTAGCCAAATCACTCAATGCACACGAATACAAGTATCTTGTTTTGATGCCAGTCAAACTCAGATTTTCGCTAACCTTTCAATAATCTTTTCTTCTTTGCACTTCTTCTCTTGAAGTTTACACACAGCTTCGTAAACTTTGTTCTGGTCATCTTTAGAGGTTTAGCAGTTTCCTTCACAGTTCTCATCGTTTCGTGAATGGCTTTCACTACTAATTTGGGAATTGTGCATTTCCTTTGCGACTGCGTCAAAAGCCCCTCCAGGAACCTTTTATTGTGCTTTTTCAACGTATCCTCATACGTTTGAAACACTCTTCGCTTAAATTCTTCAAACGGTCCATGCTGCTTGGTCGAAGTTTATGCTTCTTTTTAAGACGACCCTTCTCGTCTAAAAATTCACTGTATGGTGAATTGGCGGTGGCAGTGCTAGTTGATGCCTAAAAATATTAAAAATAAATATATTGCCCTAAATATGAATTAATATAATTTACCTGTGGATCAAGACGAGTTTTCTCAAGGTTGTAACAAGATTCAGTACAGCCGAGACAATCCTAACTCTCGAGCAATTTCGCCTATGATTGTGTTTGTTTGACTCCAGATGCTTCTTTCTTGTTGTAAAGTTCGTAAACCATCTGTCGGGCTTCAAGCTTGTCCTCTTCAGATTTAGGATTGCAATGTTTCCATTTTGTCGTAGAAGTTGTGGTAGCATCTTTGCAACTTTTTCCCAAGTGACACCAAAACCCTTTCCTCCATGTTGGCAGTGGGAGCAGGGTTTTTGGGTGTTTCTATTAAACAAAACAATTTAAATTAGTGAAAGTTAATTAAACTAATTAAAAACTAATTAAATTTTATCTATTTTTTCAGTTTTTAATACGTGCATTAAACATATTTACATAAGCATATTGACAAGTTTGAGCTATTAGGCATTTCTTCTTGCAACTCGCGCGTCTCCAGATTTAGGTCACTTTGACATTGACGCCAATGGCATCCTCAACGTCTTAGTCGTGAACCAGCGCACCGACAAACAGACAAAATTACCATCATCAACGACAAAGGTCGTCTGACAAAGGAGGACATTGAAGCATAGTCATGGATGGGAGTCGTACTGCTACGAGGACGAAAAGCGCTGACCGCATCTCCACCCGAAAAGTTCTTTAGGACTACTCTTTTCAGTTCAAGTCGACAATTGAAAAAGAGGCGATCAAGTCAAAGATCTTAAAGAAGAATCACAATAAGCAATTCTAATTAAAGTACTAAGAGCATCAGTCAAAAATATGAGTCATGCAAAAAAACAGCCTCAGGCATCTACTGTCCTATACTCACTGAATGTTGGTTCACGTGCTCAATGTTTGATAATCGCTTGTGCTGGTCAACCTTGTGCTTTTCGACAGTACTCAACACTTGCTAGTTACTTTCGCTTTATTCCGACAAAATAAAAAATTTATGCCATTTAAAAAGTTTTTTACGTTACCTTTAGCTATGACATAAAGTAGCACAAACCATTACTTAGCACTTTTAACAAACATCAGTAATGATTGCTGTATGCAAAATTTTTTAAAATACTTAGAATAAATTCAGTTTGAATAAATGATATTAAATGAGATCGTAAACGTTCATTATAAAATAAAATTAAAAATCATTTTATTGACAAAAAATTAAAAACAGGGTTTAATGAAACTTTACGAGTTTTATTTAAATAGCATTATTCAAAACTGAAATTTACGAAGCATTACAGGTTTGTTAAAAGTCTAAAAAATGTCTGTGCTAACTTTATTGGGCATAGTTAAAAGTATGTAAAAATTTAATTGCATTGTCTTTACAAATTAACATATATATAAACAGCCTAGTTTGTCACAAACTAATCTAAACCTGAGTCAAGTAAACTAGAACACTGAGAAAAAAACATACCTAAAAAAGTTCATGATGAGGTTGATGTAAGTAGAAAATCAGGAAAACTGTAAAAATCAGATGAAATGGAAGAGAGATTTGGATGACATAGTCAAGAGAAGTGTCCACGCTGGAATGATAGCGCAAGCATTTCTTGCACGTTAACACACTGCACAAACAAATTCCCTAGCAATTCTACAATATACTCAGTTTTCTAAGCAAAATACTAAGAAAGCACTTGTTGATGCATTTAAAATTAATATTTAACTAAAAAAATTCGTTTTGACGAACACTTATTTTATATGTTTGTAAATGTAACATTGTGCAAATTGTTTCTCACACTGTCTCTGACCAACCAAATGACAGGCTCAAGCTTCATTTTAGTGTTGATGTTAATTTTCAAATATTTATTTGCTTAACGAATAAAACATCATAGCCGACCATAAATCAAATCAAAACAACAATAAAATATGTGCGACATCTCCATTTAACAACGTTTAAAAAACCAAATCTAACAAGGTTTAGCATTGTACTGATCAATTTTAAAGATTACATAAAAAACTAAAGATTAGATTTTATTTAAAAGTTATGTTTTTTATTGCTTACTTTACTATGTTTCAACGGTAAGGTAAAGTTCGATGATGAATGCAGAAAACGATGTAATTAAAAACCCAAAAACATTATTTTGACAACTGTATTACTGAAACATCGTCATGCAGTACTTTTAGCATTAAAAATATCTCTTTTGAGCATTTTTTTCTATAAGCAAAGAACGTTTACACAAAAAACGCCCGTTTTAGTTGATTTGTCATTTTAATAATGTGTAGTTTTTTAAAAAAGTCAACTTATTTTCAAGTAAGATCAATTAAGTTTTCACAAACAACTGAAAACATTTTTGTTTTTTTTCAGATTGCCATTTTTGTGATTTATTTTCACCATTTTTGGTGTGTAAAAGTGGTGGAGGTGTGGGGGTCAAAGTACAATCAATGCGCAGTGATCAGCAAACATTACTTTTAAAATGAAAGACGTTGCTTCAAGTCCAAGACATTGACATTCCCACAATGTCATAATCGGGTTCTCTCACTAAAATACAAATGGAAAGCATAGTTCGGACATTGAATTGAACAAAACATCAGGGCAGTAAACCGCAAAAAAAATAAGCAGTTCAATGACGGGCAAATTATCCTTAACCATTTTGTTAAGAAACCAATTTTAAAAAAATTCACCATTTTTAGCCCAACACGAAAATAGTTCAAGGGTAAGCAGTTTCCTATTTTTAAGTGGTTACTTTAACTTTCCTTTCAGGTCCTTCGTTCGGGGGTATCAAAAAATCATTCCCAAGCCCGACACTTCAGCACCGGGCAACTCACCGAAGTACTGTACAACAAAAAAAAGAACCACCGCCACCACCACCAGCACCGAAGACCAAGCACACCAAACAGTACGGAGAGGGGGAAACCAGCATCTGGCTAATGGATACTTCTTTGAAGCAAGTCCCCATAAAAGAAGCTGTTGGGCTTCTATTTTTGTTTATTTTTATATATTTTTTTAACTGATAATTAAAATTTTTTTTAGAATAAAACAATTATTTTCATATTGATATTGCGAGTTATAAATTAAATATTTAGGTGAAAAACAAAATAAGTTATCTGTCATCTACTGTAACCTTCTTTTCTCAACAATCATTCAGTGCTCTGGATGCATGTCATTAGCGTCTTCATTTTGTTTTCATGACTTGATAGTTTTCTCTTTAAATTACTTTGCACTATTTTTTAGCTAACTCTAGAAAAAATATTAAAAAGTTCATAGTCCAGTTTTTTAATCAGCAGCTGAGACGATAGAAAAAATGCATCGATTTAGGGCAAGTTAAATTAATACAGTTTTAACATTTTCATAAATTTTTTAAGCTTTATTTATAGATTATATTGTCAATTGCTTTCCTTCCCTTCCTCGCCTTTTCCGTCTACATTGATGGTGAGCTTCGTGTGGACTCTGAATCACCTACCTTTTATCAAAGTATCTCCAGCTCTGCAGACCACCTTTACAAGCCCGTGCAAACAAAAACTAAACAAAGTACGTCTTACGCAAAATCAAATGTACTACCTCAACCTTCAAAAACTTACCTGAAAGCACCTTCAGATTATCAATCTGACAATTCGCCCGATTACTACGACAAACCACTGGCCAGTTACTCTTACACACCCTCGCCATATCAACGGCCCCTTTCTTATATCAAGCTAATCTCTCGACTAAATGATCCCTATCACAGCACGCCCAAGCCAGCTTACACTTCTCTTTACAATGAACATGGGCTGCAGAAAACAGTACAGTCTTCTCGAACTCGCCACGCTCCCGTTCCGACCGTAGTCATATCTTCTAGCCAAGTGCCCTTAAACTTAGACATGAAAACAAAATCAACAAAGGTGAAAGTTTCTTCGAGTCACGAGAACCTTCCTCCTGAACACTATCACACTTACTCCCACAATGGAAAGTTGATCATCGAGGAGGAAATTATCAAGCCTGCAGTAAACAGCGTACGAGAGATTATATTGCCACCGCGTCATGTAGGCATCAAACAGATTCATCATGCAAAAGAAGAGAACATTCGCCCCCACATCATTACCAGTGGACATTATCAGGAGAACTACCAAGATCAGCGTGGTTACCAGCAGAGACCAGAAAGTGGAGAAATGGAAATGGTCCAGAGTATGAGGATGTGGGCGATCACCACCAACAGCTGCCCAAACCAGTGCACTTTTACGAGACAACGCCACCGACCTACTATGACTACGGTCGAATGCACCCCACAGAAGGTAACTACATGTACTTTTACAAGTGAAAATTAATCTATTTGTGTTTGCATTTATATTTCATTAATAAACAAAACAAAAAAAACTTGTCCTTTTATTTTCTACTTGTTTTTAACTTCTTTCACAAGGCTGCCGTTGATTGAGCACTGCTTAGGTGGAATCCTTCCTCGTGGAAGGCAGGAGGAAGGTGGCCCTCGACTATTTGACGACCATCGTTTGCCTCATAAATAGGCATCCTAGTGTTGACATACTCCATGCTACTGTCCATTTTTTTGTTTTTTCCCTTGTCAAGCATTTTTACAACTTCGTCCTCTTCAGACTCGTTAGGCTCAAGAAGTTCAGCAGAGTAATTTACTGTTGTCTCGGCAAGGCCTTCAGTTGCCTCTGTTCATTTGGTGGCAAAAGTTTTTTGGGAGCTTTAAGGAGTTGCAGGAGGAGTCGGAATACGAGCACCGATTGTAGTTGGTTTCCTTTTGTTGAATTGATTTGCTGGGTAAGTTGAAGGGCCAAAATGGCAGTTGCCGTCGACAGCATTCTTCTATTGGTTTTTCAGTGTTGAGAGTGCCGTCAAATTTTTATAAGAAAATTTTTGCCTTTTGGTTTTGTGTTAAAATGACCTTTGTGGGTTATAATGTGAAAAATTGTTGCATTTTTGCCAGATTTGAATTCGGTTTGAGGGACATAAGTTAAAAACTGGTCTTTTTTAAAAAACTCCTGTTGTTATGTGAAAAGCCATTTTCCGGTTGTAATTAGCAAAGCTGCTGGCGAATAAGTGGCAATGATTTTATCAAGTTCAATGCCGAAGAAAGAGCTCTGTTGGGTTGATGGCCCGGCTTGATTCTTTAGAAAACTGGCGCTAGTGGAATTGCTGCCTCTAGATCAGGGGTTGTTTTATACGCTGAAAACTCGAGTTCAGAATGCTTTTGCTCAAAGAGTTTCGGTTGGGTTATTAGACAAGTTTGTGTAAACTTTGTTTACTATGCTTTTTTTTCTTTGAGTTTCCATCTGAAAATCAAAAAATTTTAGCCGCAAAGTTCTTCTATATTTTTGAAATTTTTAGCGTTCTTTTAGGCACCATGGAATTTGTTTGATTGGTTGCTCTGGTGTAAACAATTTTTACAAATCGAATTTTTCATGTGTTTTTCCGTTTTAATCATTTTGGTTTTTGGGATTGAAGCAAATTCGAAGGGTTCGGCTTGTGTTGTTAAAAGTAATTTTTGGTTTGCTGGCAAAACTTTTTTTGGTGCTCCTTCAGTTTGGGGAAAAATCACTTAAAACCCGAGCCTCTGTCTATCAACAGTTGTGACAAAGTTTTCAAAGGTTTTTCCCCGCCCCTGTTGAATTGACAAAATTCGGAAGGATCAAGAATTTTTTAGCGATTGGTAACTTTTTCCAAATAAGCATTTTATGACCTGCTGATTTATTTAGTATTTCCGGTTATGTTAACCCCCTCAATTCTTATCATTCTTTTAATCTGCTCCATCACGTGGCACTTATAAGGTGGGTTTTGGTTAAACTGCCCCCTGTGTATTGGAGCTTGCGTACAGGCAAATGACAAAAATGGGACGTAAAATTGGGGGAAATGTGGGACATTGTAGACCGGCTTTTTGATTCACAAAAAGGGTTTCCCCCGCGGTAGCTCGCTCGGATAGGGTAATTGCATGGGTGATTTTCTTAATGACTCGAAGGAGACGGTAAATATGTGGGGGGAAGGGGGGTAAAGTGATAAAGACAGGAAAATGTCCTGTCGTCGAAACCAGTGACGCCACTGCCTCGCGTCGTCACGAGGAACACCCTCAATACCTACCATATATCGATAATGCCGGAGCAGCTGAACGAGCTAATGGAGTACAAGAAGAAGGACGCGGTAAAGGCACTGGATGACAAATTTGGCGGCGTCAAAGGACTCTGCCTCAAACTGGGCGTAGATCCTTTGAAGGTACGCTAAAACCAGCTCAATGCAATGCTGAATCACACTACTAAACTGATTACGTGTTCACAGGCTTGCAAAGCAACGAGGAGGACCTTGCCTTTCGTCGGACTGTCTACGGGGACAATGAAATCGCGCTCAAAAAGTCGAAACCTTTTCTCCACCTCGTCTGGGAAGCGCTGCAGGATAAAACCTTGATCATGCTGGAGATCTCTGCACTGATCAGCCTTGCTCTCTCTTTTTACCGGCCCAAACCGGAGGATGAGTTTGATGACGAGGGCAAGGAGGACTACGAGTACGGCGTGGACGGCGGCGAGGACAAGTACGGCTGCATTGAGGGCATCGCCATCATCATCAGCATTGCCATCATCGTGCTCGTCTCTGCTGTGAACGACTACAACAAGGAGCGGCAGTTTCGAGGACTTCAAGCGCAGCTAGAGAAGGAGAGTAAGGTGAACGTGCTGCGCGACAAGACGATAGTGGACATGTCAGTGCCCAGTCTGGTGGTGGGCGACATTGTCATGCTGAAGATAGGCGATGTTGTTCCAACTGATGGAATAATCTTTGAGTGCAACGAGCTGAAGATCGACGAGAGCTCGCTGACGGGCGAGTCAGAGCTGGTGAACAAGAGCCTGGCCACCGACCCGGTGCTCTACTCGGGAACGCACGTCATGGAGGGCAATGGGCGCATGGTGGTCACCGCAGTGGGCATGCACTCCCAGTCAGGGATCATCTACTCGCTGCTGGCGCAGAAGGGCGCAGATGGGGGCGACGACGGGGACGCGGAAGGTGGGGGCGACGAGAAGAACAAGTCAGTTCTGCAGAAAAAGCTCGGTGACCTGGCGGTGAAGATCGGCTACGTGGGCATCGGCACCAGTATCTTCACCATTCTCATGCTCATCATTCGCTACAGCGTGAGGAAGTTTGTGATGGATGGAAAGCCAATCCGCCTGGCAGTCATCAAGAAATTTGTCGACTTTCTCATCGTGGGCATCACCATTCTGGTGGTGGCAGTGCCAGAGGGGCTGCCACTGGCGGTGACGCTGTCGCTGGCGTACTCGGTCAAGGTGAGTGCCAGTGTACTAGGTTTGCACAAATTCACCACTTTTTCATCATCATCATCTTCTTCCAGCAAATGATGAAGGACAACAACCTTGTCCGTCACCTGGACGCCTGTGAGACGATGGGCAACGCGACGACCATCTGCTCGGACAAGACGGGCACACTGACGGCGAACCGCATGACCGCCGTGCAGTGCTTCATTTGCGGCGTCTTCTACAAGAACCTCAACAAGCGGTACATCGAGCTGCCCGGCGAAGTGGCCACCATCCTCTCGCAGAACATTGCCCTCAACTCCGCCTACACCAGTCGTCTGGTGAAGGACGAGAACAAGGTGATCAAGCTGATGGGCAACAAGACGGAGTGCGCCCTGCTGGTCTTCCTCTTCAAGGTGCACACCGACTACCGAAAGGTGCGCGAGGCGTACGAGTCCAGCAAGGACATCCTCCGCATCTTTCCCTTCAACTCGACGACCAAGCAGATGCGCACCGTTCTCCGGCTGCCCGGAAAAGGGTACCGCCTGCTCGCCAAAGGGGCCTCAGAGATGATTCTCAAGAAGTGCAGCTATGTCCTTGGCGCCCGCAGTGAAATACTGGAGCTGACGGACGCGGAGAAGGACCGCCTGACGAAGGAGATCATCACGACGATGGCGAGCGACGGTCTGCGGACAATCATGCTGGCGTACATTGACTACCGGTACCGTGTCCCTCTGCTGCCCACCAACTGTCGCATCATCGAGGCGGACGCTGAGCCAGACTGGGAGAGCGAGGCCTCCTACCAGGGCATGACCTGTCTGGGGGTGGTCGGCATTGAGGACCCACTGCGCAAGGACGTCTCGGAGGCGATCAAGAAGTGCCAGAAAGCTGGCATCACAGTGAGAATGGTAACCGGAGACAATGTCGGTAGGTGATTTTTGTGACAGAAAAACAGCCAGATATTTTCCCACTGAACTGACTACTTTTTTCCATTATTTCAATAGACACTGCCAGAGCAATAGCCAACAAGTGCGGCATCATCAACAAGGCGAAGTCCTCGGCTGATCTTGTCCTCGAGAGTAGAGAGTTCAACCGAACGATCAAAAACGAGGACGGCACCGTCAATCAGGCCAAGTTTGACACAGTTTGGCCGAGGTTGAAGGTTCTCGCTCGGATGACGCCCACTGACAAGTACATTCTGGTGAAGCACATCATCGAGAGCAAGCTGCACCCCAATCGAGAGGTGGTCGCCGTCACCGGTGACGGCACCAATGACGCGCCTGCCCTCAAAATGGCCGACGTTGGCTTTGCCATGGGCATCGCCGGCACCGAGGTGGCCAAGGAGGCCTCTGACATCATCCTCACCGACGACAACTTCTCCTCCATTGTCAAGTCGGTGATTTGGGGGAGGAATGTGTACGACTCCATTGCCAAGTTCATACAGTTTCAGCTGACGGTGAACGTGGTGGCGGTGGCCATCGCCTTCGCCAGCGCCTGCGCCATCTCCGAGAGTCCGCTGAAGGCGGTGCAGATGCTCTGGGTGAGTGATTAGTGCACTGGTTCCAAAATTTTCGAACGCCCACCCCACGCCACGGCAACAATGACCTGTTCCATCACCGGGGACAATCAACTTTGAGAATCAACTTTGCGCCGGTGATGGAACAGGTCGTTGTTACCGTGGCGGTGGGAGTTCGAAAATTTTGGAACCAGTGCCGCACTGCCGCTATAACATCACGGTTCCTAATCAGGTCAATCTGATCATGGACACGCTGGGCTCGTTGGCGCTCAGCACTGAGCCGCCCTCGAAGGCGCTGCTGCTGCGCAAGCCGTACGGCCGCAACAAGTCCATCATCACGTGGACGATGTTCGCCATCATCTGCTGCAATGCCCTCTACCAGTTTGTCATCCTCATGCTGCTGCTCTTTGTCGGTGAGCGCTTCTTCGACATTGACAGCGGCGTCGACCGGCCGGAACCGTCGCCCGCCTCGCAGCACTACACCATCATCTTCAACGCCTTCGTCCTCATGACGCTCTTCAATGAAATCAACAGTAGGAAGATCAACGGTGAGAAGAACGTCTTCTCGGGCATTGCCTCCAATGTCGTCTTCTGCAGCATCTTGTCAGCACGGCGGTCATTCAGGTGATCATTGTCCAGTTCGGTGGCATCTCTTTCTCCACCGCTCCGCTCAGTTGCAGTCAGTGGCTGTGGTGTCTGGTGCTGGGCTTTAGGTAAGGAAAGAAAAGGAGGAGGGGATAGAATCTTCGAACCATCTTTAACCTGTTTTTAACTAAATGCATTTTCAGCATGCTCGTCTGGAACCAGATTATCGTCTGGCTGATGGTGAAACGCAAAGACTACCAGTGGGTCGAGGGCATGGCCAACCTGTCCCGTGGAAACGGTGTCAATGCAACAGAGCCGGCGACGGTAGGCAGCATCACTGGCAAGGTGAACGGAAAACTCGGGCACAAGATCTGAGAAGAGGTTGCTAAAATTTGACAAAACTACTTTGAATTTTTTTACTCTGATTAAAAGTTTTCGAATTTTTGTTTCATTGCATAAATGTCTGAAACTAATTTTGCAAGCTGTTATTCACTATCTTGCTTTGTGATGAAGCTTACCATCTATTTTTCGTTATTCGCCTTCTGGTTTTTTGCCAGTTTAGTCCTTTGTGATGACACGGTAAGTTCTGCTTCTTCCCCTATTTCAATCCTCCCCAACATCATTCCCCTCTTTTTCCAATCCTCAGATCTGTGACATTTTGAGAGAGGCTCCCAGCGACCTTCAGGGAACAATTCCCTCAAATGGCCTCCTCTACCTGATCATTCGAAACGTGGCCTTCTCTGTGCCGCTGAGGGGGAAGGGAACAACCGCTGAAAGGTTGACCATTGATGAGAGCGCCCAGGAGGTAGGCCACTGGAGTCAGCTACCCTTCCTCAAGTCGATGCCTTCTGCGACACTGTCTGAAATAGTGAAGAACACCTCTGCACTGCTGCACGTCGACTGCAGCGACTTTACCGCCAGCTACCAGGTGGTCTACCAGTTGGCAGCAGGTGCACTCAAACGATGTCGCCTCTTTCGCTCCGACAATGCGCCCATCTGCGATGAGGACGTCTCTCCGGCGGAGCACTACAGTTTCATCAGCAGTGGCAGCTCAAAGTCCACCGCCGGCGGCTTTCAGCTGCAAGAGAGCTCACAGGGAGGAGGAGGAGGAGGAGGAGGAGGAGGCAAAGTGGACCGACTAGTCTTCGAGACGCCCACTGAGGACTCTGCGGCGGTGAAGGTCACTCGGCAGTTTCGCCTAACAGAGAGCAGCGTTCAGCTGAGCCCGGTGGAGCGGAGCAGCAGACGGCAAAGTACACCGAGCGAGTACACCTTCAAACTGCCCGCTTTTGGCTTCATCAACGAGCCCAATCAATTCACGCACACTGCCCATCTGTGGCTGCCCTCCGAGCAGGTGGTGGCCATCTTTGACAATGACGAGCTGCAAAATGCGGCCATCTCAGAGAATGTAGTCTCGGCCAAGTACGTCCCCTTCAGCAGCTACTTTGCCTGCACGGCCAATGCGCCCAAGTATCCCCGAGTTCCGCCGACGGCATACATTCCCCACCAGACAAAGATTGCACTGGCTGGCGATCGACTCATTCGCAATCCCTGGTCATCGGCGGCGTCGTCTTTGCGGCCATTGTCCTCCTCACCGGCGGCTGTTTGGTCAGTCAGCTAACGCAAGGCAAAACGCTGCCAAAGAAGCGCAACCAGACTCGGTTTGAGGAGAGGCACTTCATTGCCAAGGATCCGAGAAGACGGGTAACAACTAGTGGATTAAGTAGCAGCCGCCGGACGACGACGAGCATCTCAGCAAAGGCAAACATCTTCAAGAACAGCAGAAAAGCAAAGAGTGTAATCCGCTAAATGTGTAGATTGAAGTTGTTTTACCAAAACAGTGTTGATGTACAGCAGTGATGCACAGCAAACAGACAGAAGGACATCTTGTGCAAAATATACAGACGAAAAAAGATTTCTAATGGGAGTTAAAGATTACTTTCGGGTTGGTAAAAATTTCCAGAATATTGTTTGGCTCGCGGCGTATACGAGAGGCAGCATCATCAAATGCTTCTTGCCAAATCGACATAGGAATACGATGGAATATTCCGCCACAGTTGTTGTCAGTCACAAAAGGATCTTCTATCACAATGAAGGTTTGCTTAAAGATAGAGTTGGTGTCTCCAAGATTTTCTGCACTATTCCTTGTGTAGATGGTGTTTTTGTCTATCAACCGTCCCAGTCGTGGACAGATGGCCAGATTTCGGTAGTTGAAACTCTGATAGTAGTTGATAAACTTGACAACGAGCTCTTCTGTGGTCATTGGACAGTGACTGCGGCCGATAATGGCTGGGTTATCGCAAAAGGCAAAATTGTACTTGCCCACTTTGATAGGCACATAGTTCAGCTGCAGTTGAGCGAGCTCCTGAAGACGTTCAATTGTCGGCAGAATCGGTGGACTTGTCTGCTGCATTATGAAAACGATCATCATGTACAGCCCATAAGTGCTCAGCGTTTCTTTTCCAATCAGACCAGCCCGCTTGGCCCAGTACTTGATCAGCATTGACATTTCATAAAAACGACGATCATATGAAACCAGAAACTCGAGTAGCTTGCTGTTGTAGTAGCTGTACAAGTTACGAATACTAAGAGGAAACAAGGGGTTGTTAACATGTGCGAGCACGCGGAAAACATTTTACAACTCACCTAATATCACAACGATTAAAATGGAGATTGCCATTCAAGCTGACACAATTGGGAATACACTGGTCAAACTTTAAAGCCACAATCGGGCATCGTCGACTGGGATAGATGCACTTTTCCGAGATTGATAAACCCAGTTTGTCGTTGAAAATGGATCTAATCACTTCCAGTGCAATAAGAGATGTCTCATAGTCAATCACATCAACAGGGAGAGCTTCAAACTTGATCACCAAGTCAAGGTCTGAGCTGAAAGTAGCGAGACCAGTCATTAGAGAGCCAAAAGGAAGCAGTATCGGAGAGAATTCCGCTAGTTCGGAGCTTATAAGCGCTTGATTGAACAGACTGATTAGGTTGCGAAGATTAGCACAAGTAACTGGAGACATGGCGATTTGACGAAGAAAGTTGTCGATTTTCTGTGAAAATGAGCCTATGGTGGGTCTGGAGGATTAAGAAAAAAAGGTTTTACAGGTTTATACTTGTCACAGGAAGAGAAAAGGCTTACCGAAGTTGCACCGAGCGAAAAGTGACTAGTTGTTGAGAAATCTTGCACTCGACTTCTTCAAACTGAATTAGAAAGTTTGCTTTCTCCAGTTGCTTCGTCCTAATTGAAAGTAAGCGCTTTCGAAATGTCAACAGAGGCATCGGCATCAGCTTCTTGTACTGTTTCAGTAGATATTCATACTCTTCAATTTGACGCTCGCTAATGCCCATTAACGCTTTGGTTCGCTTTATATAAGACATCAGATAATCGCCGTAAACTGCAAGATCATTTTGTTTAACAGTGAACAGATTCAAATACGTGAGTCCAGGGATCATCAGTCGAGAGCGAAGTGTGCTCCAAAAACTGTGAATTGTGTTCATGAGCAAGCCTCTGCGATCTGAATCGCCGAAAGAAAGCGTCACCGATGATCCGGTAAGAATGTCCAATCGCAACTGGAAGTATACTTCTTCGCGCAGGGCATAATCTTTGGAATCCATTATGATGATGATGATGATGATGCAAGTTCTTTGAGTGAAGAACCTTGAAGATGGATTGAGCTGTTGAGAAATAACTCAGCGACTGTCAGAAACGACGTTAGTTCAGATCGTGGCGCCACCACTTGCGTGCGCCACTTGGCCACGTTCAGCTGAATCCTCACCTATCTTTATCTTGATGTGATAGCAGCTTTTGCAAGCAAGATACATACTCTTATCAAACTGATCTACGCAACGTGTTCAAACAGCGTGCTCCTCTACTGGTGTCTTCTATGCGAGGTTTTCTTCTAGTCACTACTACATTCATCAGAAGCATTTTAACCTTTTTGCTAACCAGAAAATGGACATTGGAACAGTTCTTCGAAGTTTGAAAACCATTGAGCCAACAGTCAAGATGCTGCTATCACGCAAGCGACCATCAGCGCTGGTCAAGGAGAAGCTCCAACAGCTTGAATCTTTGGTGGTGATGATTCCCGAAACGGAGGAAGTTCTGGTTACTGTTTGGCGTGAACGCCTTGCCCAATGGTGGGTGCAGTACGATGAGATACTGCACCAGAATTGCGTTAACGGCTCTCTGCTTAATGACTTGAAGAAGAATCTGCAAAAGAGCCTGAAAATCTTTGCTTTCAAGCCACTGATGATTGCAAGTCGATGGATTTAACCAAGCCAAAAAAGCAATCTGAACCGGAAATTCAAAAGAACATCTTGCCCTGCAATGAGACTTGTTCCTTTGTTGGTACAACTCAATCACCACAGTCATCCACTCCTACCAAAAGCCAGTTGTACAACTATCTCGACATTACCAGCGATCCTTTTGCCGATAATGAGCCTGATTTGGAAGACAGTCTCAGTTTGGAGATAAAAAAGTCCGATGTTCATCGCCATCTTGAGATTGAATTTGAGAAACTGGCCCCTATTAAAACTTCGCATGATATATTCGCCATCAAGGCGCTGGCAAATCTTGTTGGTCAAGCAAAACGAGACATTGTTCATTTTTCTAAAACTGCAAAACTTCAACGCCAAATCGTGACCTGGGCTACTATGAAACTCACTGAAGACCAAAAACTTGCTTTCCAAAAGTTATCAACAGATGAGCAGTTAGCATTGTCTGATCTGACCCGTTATCTTGCCCAGTTGATATCATGTTATTACAAAAGCAACCCAATCGCAACAAACAATGGTAATTACACTGGAAAACTCATTCCATATTGCGCCTTCTGTCGTTTGTCTGGACATTGGAAAAGTGAATGCAAAACATTGGCCAATATGAGCTGCTACAAATGCATGGGCTTTGGACACACTGGCAAACACTGCACGGACATTGCAAAAAGGCATTGAAGACGGAGTACCCAAACTAACCAAATCATCTTCCATTTACGAAACGTCAACCAACAAGTACAATTTTAATACTAACCTTAGCAAATACAAACACTGAAGATTTAATCATTTTAACGATTTTATGTTACAGTAATTTTTAGACAGACATTTGTAATCTATACAATAATGACATCAACATTAAAAATTGAAAATAACACTGATAGTACAACAACAGACAACTTTAGATATACATTTTTTAGACAGAAGTAGTGATGATATACTTAAAGATCCCTTAAATCAAGTGTTGCACCAGAGAAGAGTTTGCAAGACCACTCTCTTTAATAGTCACATTCTCTTGATCAATCACCTTGGTTGGGAAGGTGTTCATCAGCTGGAACTCAGTCTCCGAGTACTCGGGATGTGCAGTGATTATGTACTGACGGAGATCGGAAACCAGACGAGAAGTGTTGATCTGGACAATGATTCTGCAAGTAATGAAGTTTGAATAGGTGAGTTAGCTAATAACTTTACAGAGCTTCATCACATCAAATCAACTTACCTTGATCCGTCAGCAAGTCGAATTTGGATTCTAGTTCCCGGCTGAGACTGATCAAAACTGAGAAAGGACAAACCTGCAGAGAGCGCTTTGGCTCGATCTACCACGGGGTCACCTGATGAACTGGCTGAAGATGTGGCTGTGGCGGTGGTCTTTGGCTGTTTGCTCTTTGCAGCTTCTGCAGTTACTTTCAGACGATTGCCTTCACCGGCAAAAGTGGCCGGTTGCTTATACTCTTCAAATTGGTGATTTTCAATGCGCATATTTTTCAAGTTTCGACGAAAATTGGCATAAATTCGCATTGTTGTTAGTTCAGTGTAAGATAGCAGCGGCCCATCGTCAAAGGTAACGCCATTCGACCAGATACGTACAACTGAAGGAGGTCCTGCAGCTACTTTGGAGGTGGATGGACCGTCTACGCGTTGTGGATTGGTGCCAAGATCCTCATTGCTGCCAAGATTCCCAAGAGTAAATCCAACGCCGAGTAATGAAGAAAATTGCTCAAAATAAGATGGAGTGTTTTCACCTGAAACACGAAACACCGGCATTCCTCGGACAGGCTTAGAGTCAGTGTCAGCTGCTCCTAAAGTAAATCCGGTTCCAGGAAATGTACGTTCAATGACTGGCGGAGAGCTCTCAACATCATCAGCGTCACCTTCAGCACTATTTTCAAGCACATTTTCTGATTCATCTTCAGCATTTTGAGTATTGTCAGCAGTTCCCAAAGTATAGCCACGACCAAAAAAGGAAGAATCGTCGTCATCATCGTCGTCGTAGTCGTTTCCCTCTGGAGCATCGTTTTCGTCATAGAGGCCTCTGACTAGTTGGGAATCATTTTCCGTTGTTCCAAGAGTGAATCCAGAGCGGACAAAAGCAGGGTACTGACTATTAGCTTCAGATTCACTTTTAGCAGCTTGAGTGATGTTTGGTCCTTCGACACGTTGTGAACCCGTCTCCTCATTTCCCAGTGTAAATCCATTTCCGGTAAAGGGAGCAACATGAGAGCTGGAAGCGTTCTCTTCACCATCGTCTTCCTCCTGCTGGTTTTCACGCATTTGTTTGAGCAGTCTCTTGAACAATTTCTTTATCTTTCGGCGTTTGGAAGCATTTTCTTCATCATTTCTAGGTCCCAGAACCTGCTGACCAGAGTGCTCAGATCCACCAGTGTAAAACGCCTGACGATTCTGATGATCATGATGACGTTTTTGAGGCTGCGAGAAGAGAGTGGCAATATTTGGACCATCACTGTACGTTGCAGAACTTTGAGGGCGGCGGCTTCCACTCCTGTCATCCTTCTTTGGCAGTGAAGCAGGCGGAGAGCCAGGCGGTGTTTTGGGATTGTCGTCAGCCATTTTGAATGATAAACACAATCTCCGAAGACAGCCTTCAAATGAAAGATTCGGTGTTCGTCTCAAAGCGTTCTATAAACAAAAAGCAACATTTTATAAACGCTTCTTTTAAATGTAAATACATACGGTACGAAAACTGTTGTTTAAATACGACAATCTGAAAATCCACTTTAACTTTTCAGTAAAGTCTCTTCAAACACTGTTTGACAGTCAGACGCTGACAGCAAGCCAGAGCAGCCAAAAGCAAAACATTGAGTGACTAAACGAAAAAAAATCACACGTTTTGCTTACGAAAGCGACACCTCGCGGGATTGTTCGCCCAAATCACCGAATTATCGCTGTTGAAGTTCCATATTCGCGTCAAACAAAACTCGATTTTACGCCTTTTTTACTGCCAACAAAAATGATTGTCTGTAAAACACCCCTTTCTCCGCCAAGCACCGACTTTCTCACTTGTCGAGGCTACATTGGCTTTACGCCTATCGAAATCGGCTCTCGCGGGAGTGTCTACCAGACAAGCAAAGATGGTCACCTGTTGGCTGTGAAGGTGTTCCACATCAGTGCAGTCACTGAGGTGGCCCTAGCGGCCCTTGTGCGTGAGCTGAGCATCCTCCAGTCTGTACGCCATCCCAACTGCCAGCGAGTAGTGGAGTCCATGCGAACTACCAAGTGCTCTAAGGTGTACATCGTCATGGAGCCCTTCCTTTCTCCGGGTGCAACCATGCACTCGGTGGTGACCAACTTTGGCCCACTTTGCGAGTGGAACGTCAAGACGTGGTTTCCGCCCATTGCACTTGCCATTCGCTATCTTCATCACAGCAAAATCGCCCACCTGAACCTCTCTCTCAACAGTATTCTTCTGGATGAGCACTACAATCCTTATGTAACCGATTACGCGCGTATCGGGGAACTTGCCAGCGGTGGTCCTGTTGCCCTTCCTAAAGCTTACAGTTCTCCGCAGATGCTGCAAAAGAGTCCCTTTAATCGCTTCAAGCAGGATGTCTGGAGTTTAGGCGCGGTCTTCTTCACAATGCTCAACAAAGAGGAGCCTTTCAGTGAGAGTGACACTGACGAGAATGTCTACGCAAAGATGCTTGCCAAGTCTTTTCAGCTGACGCCTCACGTTGAAGCAAAAGTAAGTTCGACTGCAAAAGAACTAATTCAAGAGACGCTGGAACCGGATGAAGAAAAGCGCGCTTCCACTGAGACTCTTTGCAAACACTTGTGGATGCCGGCTGTTTTTGGCGAAGCCCAAATGGTCATAACACAAATGGAGAACGAGTATCGAGAGGAGGCGTTCAAGAAGATTGCCCAACCCGCCTCTGATCAGCCGCCACAAAAGCAGTAGTTCAGTATACCTGTGCACACAAGACTATTTATTCTCCACCAGTTTCACCTTTTTCTCATCCAGTAGAATCCACGTTCGAGCGACAATAAAGAGCGTACAGCTGCAGGTGATGAAGGCGCCCGAGATGAGCATCAGCACCACCGGATATGTGTGAAAGACCTGACTGAGGACCAGTGGCGTCAGGAGACAGGTGAAGCCAACTAGAAAGGCGTACAGCGAGCAGGCGTGATTCGTCAGGCCAATGGTCTCCTCGGTGAAGGCGAACACGGCCGGGTAGAGGGCACTGAAGCCCCAGCCTAGCGTCGCCGTGCCCACGTAGATCATCGGCAGACTGTGGCGGAAGGTGTAGAGGAAGGCCAGCGAGGACAGCTGCAGGGCAAAGTGGTAGCCGATGATGACGTCACTGGGCAGCCTCAGGGAGATGAAGGCGGTGGCCAGTCGGCCGAAGGTGTACGTGGTGAGGAGTAGGGCGGTGACGCGGGCAGACTGCTCTGCCTTCAGCTGAATCGCCATGTACTGGTACATCGACGGGGAGAGGGTGATGAAGCCAAACTCGGCGGCGATGTACGTGCTGAAGCAGATGCCCAGCAGTGACAGCTTCGCCTTCCGGTGTCGGGTGCTGCTTCGAGTGCTGCTGCTGCTGCTGCTGCTTACCCTCTTTGTGCTCACAATCTCTTTCCCCTTCTCCTCTTCCCCACCCATGACCACTGGGGCGCAAGTTGCACTTTCTTCTGGCTTTCTTCTGTACGGCGATACGAAGTAGGCGGCAAAGAGAAGACAGGGAACGGCCGCCTGCAGCACTCCTCCAATGGTGAATGGAACGGACAGCAGCTGCACCCTGTCCTCCACCGTAATGGTCACATTGCCCGCCGTGGTGGTCTGTGTGCCGCGGACAAAGGGCGACGCGAGCAGTGGCGCCGTGATGGAGCCCAGGCCGTAGCAGAACATTTGCGCCTGCAGTATGGCCGAGTTGCCCACCGGCCACATCTCCACCAGCCAGACGTTTGCGGACGCCTCCCAGCTGCCGGCGCCGATGTTCATGAGGACCATCATGGCGAAGAGCAGCGGCAGGTGGCCGTAGTAGGGCAGCAACAGCAGGGCCACTGCCTGCAGCGAGACCAGCAGGGCCAGAGCCAGCTGTCGGTTGATGCGACTGTACAGCAGATTGGCCAGCGAGCCGATGCAGTAGCCCACGCAGAAGGCGATGTTCACCTGAGAGAAGGTGTTTATGGAGGTCCCGTAGATGAAGCTCAGGTCGACCATCGTCGCGAAGAAGAGGTTTATGCAGATACCCTGTTAAGAGAAGGTTTACATAGCAAATTACAAACAGAAGTAGAAGGAATCAACAGGGATCACTTACAAAGGCAAAGTTGTTGAAAAAGATGAGTGTCGTGTAGAAGAGGCGCCATTGTCGGCCGCTCTCGTATTTGTTCATCGTTAACTTTTTTTGTGGCACTACAATTCTTTGACTAGCAATTTAATTTTGGTGCAGAAAAAAAGCCCATTTAAAAACGATTGGCGAATGATTTTAGAAACACAAAGATGATGGCACAAGTAAATTAAAGATGAAAGAGAATACTTTGATCATTAAACTAAAGTTGCACTTGTCAAAAACGGCACGACACCATCAAAGCCAATCGACAGCAGCTAATTTAGGTCATTACCGCCGACTGCTTTCATCCGATTCAGTCATTTGATGATGTGCGATCTCCCTCTCCTTCTCTTTAACTGCAACTTACTCTCTTAACTTTCATCAGAAAATCGTCATTCGAACGACAGTCAAAGATGAGCCTCCGCAGCACTAGCACCAGCACAATTGCCAGCATCGCCTCCGCTGATCATGTTACCAAATAATAGTGTGCCCTTTTGCTTCGTTTTCACTTTGGTAAACAACCACAACTACGCTCAGCAATATCAACTGTAGCTTTAGCTTTATCAGCAGTAAGCGGCAGCAGCAACCGTCCTGTCAATCACCCGAAAGGAGAAGAGGGTTCACCGTGCACAGCCCACCAGCAACTTCGTCACATGCCGCCGTGCAAGTGAAGCAGGCACGTACTGCCGAGTTGTCGATCATGTGTTCACAATCATCATTGTTCGCACTACCGCGGGCCCCTTTAGATCTCTTTCAGATGCTCACCAGTTGATTACAAGTCCTCTCTCTCTCTCCCTCTCACCACGAGATGATCATCAGCTGAAGAAATAGTAGAAAGAAGAAGAAGACATTGGCCTACAAAGTGCAAAGACACGTCAGGCAGTGTACAAGGCAACAGTGGGTTTTCACGCACTTGACATCATTGGGCTTGAATCACTATTATTATTATTGCTGTTGTTGTTGGCATCTTGCCGTATATTCTAAGCTTTCCCAGATTTTTAATGACAACTAGAGAGATACGTTGCTGTAAATGTGTCACAAATGTGTGTGTGTGTGTGTGTGAATGACAGCACTAATCTGTGCTGCGAACAGTAGTGTGGGCACCGGAGGTGTTGTGGCGGCGATTTCCCTTAGATCTCCTCGTCTTGGCCGCAGAGTGGCTCTGATCTCCCAAAGAATGCGATTGCGTTTTCTTGACCATAGTCCACTTTGGTACAGACGACCGGTCTGTCTTGATGGGATGGCCACAGTGCTTGTGCTTTGGCGTCTTTGAAACCTTAGCTTTAGCAAACTTGTCTGCATCGAGATCGCTGTGTGAAGGCTCGTCCACGCTCACGTTGAGTACCAGGTTTGAGATTATCTTCCCAAAACGAGAGTCTAATCGAGAGGGTGGTGGAGGTGGAGGTGGTGGCACTGCCTTCAGACTCTGTACAGTCGACGCGTGATCTCTTCTCTTTCTTCTTTTGCTGCTGCTGCGCCCACTGGTACGACACTTTGTGGACTTTCTTTTCTTACTTCTCCTCGTGTTTTTCTTACTCAAAGCTGAACTTTTTGTATTTTGGTCACCACCAAAGAGCATGTACACTAGTGCGGCAATTATGCCGATAACTAGCAGACTGCCTAAGACGACAGCCAGAATCATTAGAGGCAAGTTGCTCGAAGCTACAAATAAAGAGCAAAGGCAAAAGTAAACTTGAAATTTTTTAAAAGTTGTCTTTTTTACCTGCTGTTGTAGGAATGTCCTCTCTTACATATTCGGTCACCATTGTAACTCAATGAAAATAAAGTGTTCTTTTTTTAAATCTTTTTTGCTTTTTACGTCAATTTAGCTAAATTCGATTTTTGTAAAAGTTTGAACAATTAACAATTTCTAACTGATTTCATTTACAGTTTTCAAAAAAAAGTTTAATAAAAACCACCTGCGTTACACCTACTTGCGCCAAAAAAGAGAGAACTTGCAGTTACAATAGTTTTCCTAGGACACGAGGGAAAGAGTGTTTTGATAATTATCGACTTGATATTGAATCGACTGGCCTACATTAAGATGATCGATTGGACTGGAGCGAGAGTGAACAGCAGAGAACAATGATGGCGATAAATCGAGTCACTGTCGTCACGGGTCAGTGGATATTTGTCGCACAAAAAGAGTGAAACAGTAAGTTTTCTCTATTTCTCAATTAATTAATTATCTCTTTTCCAGTTCTCGTGCAGCAAGCAACAATTTTTCAGCTAGAAGACATTGTAATCTGATGTCATCACATTTGATATTGCTGTGAAGAAGAAGGCCAAAAAGGGGTTTTTCTACAGCCATGAAGCATCATCACTTCAAATTGATGTGCCTCGTATTTTTTGCCCAAGTGCAGCTGCATTTACCTTTCACGAGCGCTTTCTCGTCCTCATCAAATGCTGGTGATCACTTGGATCTATTCTGGCAATCAATTGACCGATTAAGAGATGATCTAAATGGACGCTACACTACTGCCGCAGTGAAAGTGGCAAAGATGATTCAAAACAATGGCACCTATCCCTCACCCTGTTTTCGGTTGATTGAACTTGCACTTCAAAGTGGTTTAAGTGAAGAGTGGAGTGCCAAGTGTTGGTGTTTTTATTCTAGTTTGACTCTTTTGAATTTTACTGAAATGTGTCTTATCTATTTACAGTACTCACCGCCAACAGCTTCATTGCGTCGGACCTGTTGGTCAATCTACTCACTGAGCAGTACAACACTTTGGGTGATTTTGATAGCTGTCTTTCAGTGAAGATCATTGACGATTCTTTCAGTGAGAAAAAGAGCATCACATCTACTATTGGAAAGTACTGTCTTCTTAAGCTAAAGAGCCCACAGATTGGTTACTGCAGCAGCGCTGAAGAGACAAGTCGGCTGGGCAATGTGACAAAAGATTACGTCCATATGGCAGCAAGAAGATGGCTGACAATTAGAAATCGATTCCCAATTCTTGCTGGACTTTGTGTGCCAGCTGTTTGTGAAGAAGATGAGGTGAAAAGCCTGTTGAACCAATGTACGACTGTTTGAAAACAAATGCAAAATGTCGACAATTAAGTGATGAAACTTTTTACAGATTTTCAGCCTTACCTCGAAGGAGTCCAAATGGACGTCAAGTACTGTCAGACGGCTGATTCTCCCACACTTGAGCCTCGATTTGGCTACCTTTTGGCAAAGTAAGTTGGATTATGATCACTTAAATGTTTAAACAATTTTTTGTATTTACAGGTACTCGCTTCTGACAATAGTGATTTTCTCACTCTACTGTACCTTCCTTCATGGCCACTTTTTCAACCACAGTCTACGATTTGTTGGCAGTCGTCGTCTACAACAGCTTTGCACATCATTTAACCTTCAAAGCAATCTGCAAACACTGCTTAGATGCTCTGATGGAGATCCACCCGAATGTTCAAAATCTGCATCTTTCTCCCCACTTGACGTTCGTTTCATTCACGGCATCAAGAGCCACCTGGTCCTGGCGATGCTCTCCATTCACATGTTTTTCAACTTTTCCGTTTTCTTCACCATGAACGTTAGTTACTTTGCTCGTTTTCCCACCTTCTATGATGGCGTCCTCGATGGCCGATCTCTGTTTGACCTGTCTGTGCAGACTGACGTAGTCCCCATTTGGATCTCTGCATTTTTCATCATAAGGTAAAAGTTTTGTTCTCTCATATTCATCTTTTTATCTAAATTTTTTTACAGTGGCTTCCTCTCCACCTACGTCGTTCTCTCTCGGTGCAGCACAAGAGGTCTGCCACCCTTCTCCACATATCTCCTCTACCGGTACCTCAATCTGGTGCCACTGGTGCTGGCAACACTAGCTCTGACCATTGTACTGCAAGGAGCCGGCTCTGGACCGCTCTTTCACGCCGAGCTGACTGCCACCTACGTGCAGCCATGCTACGACTTTTGGTGGACTCATCTCCTGCTGATCAACAACTTCTTCAACATTGACCAGATGGTGAGTGGCAGGTGATGGTAGTTCTATCCAATTCTGACTTAATTTTCTTTTCCTATAGTGTGGCCCGCAATTTTGGTTCATAGCTGTTCACTTTCAGCTGTACATTGTGCTGTACCCTGTGCTGTACCTGTACTACTCCAAACGGCGGCGGCTTGCCTACGCTTCAGCCATTGCCCTAGCTGCCGCCAATCTCCTCTACCTCCTGGCAATGGTCTACTTTAAAGTGAGCGGCATCCCAAACAGCTTCTACCCGAGACGGTTCAATTTTCCGTGAGTATCACCAATGATCAATTTTGCATCTTGACTAAAGAGTTCTTTTTACAGCGCCCCACTTGACTCGATGCGCTTACTGTACACCTCACCGCTAATGCACATGTTTGCCTACTTTTCCGGTGTTCTGGGCGCCTTTTACCTTGTGGAGGACCACAAGTCACGTACGATTAAGAGGACGCTTTCACTGGTCAGTCACTGAGTAGTTGTCACAGTGAAGTTTACAATCTAATTGATCTACTTTGCAGAATCTCTATCGCATCATCACAACCGCAACATTCACCACCATTCTCCTGCTGACGTACCTTCCCATAAGTGCCCACTTTAAAGGCGGCGCCGATGCTGATGCGAATGAAATTAGCAGCTTTGCTTATGCACTCGCAGTTGCTTTCATTTTGATTCTCTTCACAACTGTATCCACTATCTGGCTTCTCGCTACAGTGCTCGTTGACAGCAAAACGTCGATTTTAAAGCGATACCTCACAATTCGAGTTCCCTACTTGCTTCTAAGTAGGCTGGCTTACGGATTGTATTTTTTAAATGCGCTACCCATCTGGTTCAACGCGGCCACCAGTCGAAATACTGCCATTTTAAGTTGGAGTTTTCTGGTAAGTTTTCAATTGTCGCTTTATGACATTTTGTGCATCATGTTTTCTTTTTTGAACAGCTGGGCAGCACCTTTCAGAACATTCTTCAAACGCTGATGCTGGCCATTTTTGTTTTTCTTTTTGTAGAAGCTCCACTGAAAAGGCTTAATTCTTTGTTTTTTACCAGCTGAGATTTTCATAGTCAATTTTGTTGTTCTAAAGTAGGCGGGTTTTCTGCTGAAGGTCCCTCTTTTGTGGATGGCCAGTTTAACAAAGGATTTGTTTACTGTGGCAGCATTGCTATTTTAGAAGCAACTCGGCAAATCATTTCTCTTTTCCATTGCAAAAGTCCAAAAGTCATCATGGATCTGCAAGAAGTAAAGGGTTTTGCTAAATTGGATCTAGAAAGTCTAGTGCATCGCCTAGCAGTGCATTTAATATTACCGAAAGCTTACTGTCGTTTCCAGGCGGAGTGCCTCCAGTTATCCTCATCAAGATTGAAGAACTGAAAGAGATGATATCGGCCATTCCTGAAGAGGAAGACTTATTGCGAAATGAATGGATTCTGCGATATTTAGAAATTTACGAAAAATTTATGAAAAGCAACTTTATTCAAAATAAGGTAAGTGTTGTAAAACATTGATTTCTTTGTGTTTTTGAGCATTCACTGTTGTTTCTATTTAGCCAAAAACAGAATTAAGCTTGGTCAAGAAAGAACAAGAACTCTCCTTGGTCCCAAAAGTCGAATCCTTTAACATTTTAGCAAAAATCAACGAGTTAAAGACACTTGCACATGATCTATCAATGCTCCTACTCGATGGTACTAGTGCAGATCAAACGCTGATTGAATCTCAATACGCCAATCTAAAGGCAGCAGTGGAGAGCGTTCCAAAAGAGCACGAAGAAGCTTTGAAACAGTGGAAACAAACGCTTGTACACTACGAAGAATCAATGGACAAAAAGATGAAGACAAAAAAGACCAACGAGAAAGCGTACAAGTTCAAACTGTTCAAGGACACGTGCCACCAGACGATGGACTTGCTTCGGTCTTTGGCAGTGGCAATGGTCCTTCCTCGAATCGATTGGATCCAAATTGATGAAAATATGGCAACCATTTTGAATTGTAAAAGTGATATTGAGCAGTATGAAGACACAGGCGAAAATGTTATATCGTTCTTGGCGTGCAACACTGAGCATGCATTTTTGTTGTACGACCAGCTGAAAGAACGCGAAAATGAAGAAACTAAACTTAAAATGCTCCCTTACACATTTAAAAAGGCTATTACTTTTGACCCGGTAAGTCTGTTTCACATTTGAATGAACAAAATCTACTTTTTAGTTTCATATGAAAATGTTAACTTGTAAGCTCACTTTTTCTAAAATTTGTTAAACTCTGAATAAACATTCATTTTGAGGATTTTAATCTCTCGGAGATATTCATACAACACGTGTAGAGTAAAACTGCAAACAAGTTTAAATTAGTTCTCAAGTATTGTCTACATATTCCGCAGTTGTTGTTGTTGCTGCTGCTGTTGTCTTTCCGTCGACTTTCGCTTTTTGAGCGTCACATTGCGACGGTACTTTCGCGAGCGAAGGTGCTGATAGACGAGGTCGTCTTCTCCTCCAGTGCCCTTGTTTGGCTGGAGATAGGAGCTGAGAAGGTGGTCAGTGGTGAAGAGTGGCTTTCTCCTCAGCTCTTGTCGTGGCGCAGAGACGGTCAGGGGTCGAATGGAGGTCTGCGAGGCAATCACTGGTTCCTCCTTGCTGCTCGACTGCTCCAGAATCTGGTTCTCCACGTCTGCCAGAGACTCGACAATGGGAAGCAGTTGCGGTGTGGCCGGTGAGGACGTCCTGACCAGGAGGGGTGATTCCCGGGCTCGAAGGGATTCACTCTTTACCGCCGGTCGACTTGATTGGTCACTTGAGGCGGCGTTGAACTTGTTGGAACGCGTTGAGACGATGGTGTGAAATGTCTCCTGCAATGGCATAATTTTAATTAGTACACAGTTGAAATGGAAAATAAAACTCACCTGAACTGGATGAATTTCCTATTGGCGAAAAAAAGAGATTAAAGATTAGTGGTAATCTGTTACAGGAGCAGTTGTCGGTTTCCGTACCTGTACGTGAATTTTCCTTGGAATTATAAAAATTCTCTCTTCCTGTAATAAAAAACAGGTGTTTTAGAATGTGCCCATTATCAAGACTTTTGCTTAATCTTCTGTACCTGAATGATTGGTTTAACGACGGTGTGGATCTAGAATACAAATTGGAGAACAGTTTAAAACAACTTAAAAGTCACATTTCACTTACCAGACGTTGAGGTTCTTCTTCAGAGCGAGTCACTTCTGGTTCACCCTGTTGACTATCCTTTTCTGGTGGTTTCTGCACCAGTTTTATTCGTCGTGACGAGGACTTAAAGTGTATTTCCAGTGGACGAAAGTTACCAGGTAGCACTTCGATGATCTGCGGCTCAATCTCGTTGAGGATTTCGTTGAGGATTGGCTCTTCGAATGATGAGCGCTGAGAATCGTAGTTGTCCCCTTGTGATGTGGGATTAAAAGCTGAGAAAGGTCGTGCTTCGAGGCTGTACCTCGTGAAAACTGGCAACTTTAGAGGTGTTGTTCGGCTGATGCCAGTTCGGAGAGTTGGCGCATCATTTGATTGCTCAATTTGATTGTTGTTCATCTCACTAAAGTCGGCGACTTTGAAAGACTTGATCATTCTCATTGGGAAGACCTCCTCTGTCTCCACAATTTCGTCTTCAGAGGTGGGCAACTTTTGCTGCTGTACCACTCGATGATTTTCGGCGGTGCTGAAGTTTGATGTTTGAGTGTCAGTGTCTTTTAGCGCCGACACGTAGTGCAGTATTCTCTTGTCCTCCTCGGCTGCCTCTTCACCTGTTGGTCTGTCATTTTTATCCTCTTGAGAAATTGATGTGTCATCGTCTTCACACTCTGAAAGCAAACTGTTGAGCTTTGAGGGCGACTGGGTTGTTGTCTGCTGTTGTTGGTCGCTGTTTAGTGGCGCTGTGGTCGTCGTTTGAATTTTCAGAAACTCATACTCGGGTGGTGGTTCGGTTGTGGTGATGGAAGAAGCCGTGTAGAAGGCTTTCACAGAGTGAATAGATAAGGTGATGTAGAGGAAGAAGAAAAGCAGCGATGTGTGAACTGCTGAAGACATCACTGAACTGATAAGGTGGGATGGAGGCTGAAGCTAAAGCGCTCAAAGCAATCTGCGATCTGACGCCATCAGGTAGGCTGTATTTATAAAGATCACCCGCTCGATTGATCGTTTGTCTTTGCTGCTCTCTTTACAGGTGGTGGTTGCGATGGTGATCTACTCGAGGATGATGAAGATGGTGGTGGTAAAAAGAGAGGAGGAAGAAGAAGGAGAAGAAGAGGACACCACTGTTTGCACTTAGACCCACAATCGTCGAGAGTTGTCTCGTCTCTCATGTGATCCGCTAAATATAAGAGCATCAGAGGCACACACTGTTACTCTGTTTGTCTGTGATGTCATCGGCAGGAAGATGATTGATTTGCTTCAAGATCTTCTTCTTCTTCTTCTCCAGTTTGCACGCAGACAGTGTCTAGTAGAAGATGATCCTTTTGGCGGAACACAATCGACGAATACTACTGCGCTGATGTTTGCACATCATTCACCTATTTGTGGCTATACTCAGGCGAGATTTCTAGATCAGCCACTGACTGCAAAGAGAGAACAATGGAGGCTGAAGGACAGCACCGGCGCCCACTTGGACCAGTTTGGGGTAATTGAAAGTAAACGATTGCTGCTGCCTGACTATCCGACTGACCGGTAATCTATTTTAAAGCTCAAGTGATGATGATGATTTATATGTAACACTAGATTAGATGCTAGGGCGGAAGAGCTTGCGAGGAGCACAACGGCCTGCTCAAGAAAAAAATCACGGCAAGTATTAATCGTGTAGACTTAAGTGATTATGACTTGTGTGATTTAGTAGTGATGAGAAATGAAAGTACTTTTCGGGATGATACAAAACCTTTACATTTTAGCAGTTTCTTTCAACATTGTGCTTTTTGAGCCAAAGAACAATGTCAGTTCAATATTGACCTTTTCACTGAAATTTTCAATTTGTCTCGAGTTTGTCAATCGGCTTGACCTACATAGCCTCTAAGATTTTTGTTAAACTTTAGTCAAACATTCTTCAAGCAGCAGTGGCAATTGGCCAATGACAGGCGAGTGACCAATTAATTGCTCAGTCCTTATTTGGTAAACAAATAAGGAAAACGAACAGTGATGTCAGTGATGTGTGGCAGGCAGACAGACTAGGCAATTGACACCTGTTTGTGCCGCTGTTCCGCAAACATTTGCTAATGACGGCTAATCAATTTCCTGGCCACACAGACTCTTTGTCAATTTTGAGCAAACAACACAATGGTAATTTAAATATTATAACTTTAATTGTATTGCAGTTACACAATTTGAGAAACAGTTTCACTTCAGATTAGAATCTAGTATCGATTTCCGCCGTTGTTGAAGTTGTTGAATCGGTTTTGTGGCTGCGGCTGTTGATAGTTGTTAAAGTTCTGCTGCTGTTGCTGTTGCTGCTGCTGATGATGTTGCTGCTGTGGCTGGGCAAAAAAGTTTCGCTGTTGATGCTGCTGTTGTGGGACATTGTTGTAGTGGACGTAGGGACGAACGGCGGACCAGTTTCGACTGGAAGCCGACTCGCGAAGTTGCTGCGGCTGCTGTACATTGAAGCCAGTCTGACCGCCCTTGGTGTTCTGCTGGGCACTTGGCCGAGGTGCCGATGGACGAGACACTTGCTGCTGCTGTATTTGTTGTTGTTGCTGCTGTATTTGTTGTTGCTGTGCCTTTTCCTTCGCCTGCACCCTCACCTGGTACTCGTGCATAATCTCCTGCATGACACGCGCTGGAATGATATTGTTCAGATCATTGCCACTGACCACCTCGATGGAGGTGTCGCTTAGGTCCTCTACCTCAGAGTTGCTGCCGTGCTCACTCTGGTCGGCCTCCTCGTTGACGAGAAGCGGGCGGGCTGAGGTCACCTCCAGTGGGTAGGTATTGAAAACCGGGCTGTAGTTGATCTTCTGTTGTTCAATTTTTCCCTGCTGTTGTTGGCTGTTGCTAGAAGTGCTGGTCGACTGACTCTGAATCTGATTTGACACCGGTCTCAACCAGCTGGTGGGAATCTTCTGCTGTTCGACCTTTTGCTGCTGAGTTTTCTGTGTCTGCGTTGTCTGGGCGGTATGCTGCTGCTTAGAAGTGACCGAAGAGCTGGAAGTGGTCGATGATGTCTTGCTGTGCGTCAGTTTTCCGCTTGTTCGACCTTCCTTCTCATGAGAGACGATCTGTTGAATGATTGGAAAAAGTGAGTAAAAGTTTATATTGAAAATTAACTTACAGTGTGAATCTCCTCCTGAGTTTGCCAAAAGAATAAAAAAGTTAGTAGTGCTCTCAAAAGGATAAAATTAGTCGTTACGAACCATTACTGGTTGAATTTCCTGTTGATTGATAAAATTTAGTTAGTAAGCTGATAAAGATAGTTATTTGGTCAAAACATACCTGAACAATTCGGCGGTAAGGGGTGATCACCTCACTTTTGTTGAAAAAAGATAATTAGAAAAACTTGAAACGTATGAAATGTGTGATTCAACTACTTACCGAACCTACACAATCGAAAGGGACCAAAAAATAAAGTGAAAAGTCGATTAGTTTACCTGTTATCGTTTTAGCACCTTTTTTGATATAATTACCTCCTGGATGACTAGAAAAGTAAAAAATGAGGTTAGTAAACGTTAGTTGTAAAAAGTTAAAGTTCTTATTACTTGGTTTGTGTGAAATGTGGATCAATCGTTGAGGCTCCTCGTTAGAGCTGGTTCGCTCAATCTGCTGCAGCTCGCCTGACTTGTGCGACTGAACGAGCTTAATTCGGGATGAGGCAGACTTGAAATGAATCTCCAGCGGCACTGATTTGGCAGCCACTTCAATGATTTTAGGCTGAATTTCCTCCTGAAGGTGGTCCAACATCACTGGGCGAAACTCAAATGTGTGTTTCGTCTTCACTGCTGCCTGAATTCGCTGACCAGCATGGTGCTTGTGGGAGACTCTGTTGGCAGTGATCAGCTCGGCGTCTTCAACCTCTGAACTGGCTCTTGCTGCAGAGACTTCTGCTTTGAGATCAGCACAAGGGGAGTGCTCGTGGTGACGTCATCTTCGAATATGGGCTGCACTGAGGTGGTCTCTGCTCCGAGGATTCGCTGAAACTCCTCACCACTGCTCAGTGACTTGTCCGTCCTCTCTGCGCTGCTGTCGAGATTCACTTCAGGCAGTGCCTCCTCATCCGGCACCGGTCTGGTCTGCTTGTAAATGGTTCCACTGTAAACGGGAACGGACCCACCGCTGACCAGCTTCGACTTTGTGCGCAGACTGTCGCGGAAGTTTTTAGAGCTGCTGACTGAGGGTTCGGAGGTGACGGCCAAGTTGGCAGTGGTCACTTGGAACTGCTTTCCAGTGGTGGCCGTTGAGAGGAGCTGCTGGTCTTTGAGGTCACTGATGAAGTCGAAGAAGTGGAGCCGCCTTTAACTGACGACGAAGTGACGGTCTGTGAGGCGAGGACGGTGATGGAGATGAAGACGATCAACTGGAGAAAAACCACAATTATGATGTGAAGTTAATTGCAGTTCAATAGCATCTTACCTTTGTCGTCAAAGTTAATTTGAGAAGCATTGTCGATTTTTTGCGTAATTTACAAATGGTCACTGTGACAAAGAAAAAACAAAGGAAACCAGCAGTGTGACCACCGTTCAGTTGTTCGTCGATGCCAGTCGATCACTACCCGTTTATATATCATTCCCTTTTCTGTTTGCGGTATTTGCACACACTTGTCTTCTTTCTTACTCTTTCTTTCTCTTTCTTTCACCTCTGGTCTCCTGGGTCACAGTTGTTGAGCCGTTGCGGCTGTTTGTATTGACCATTTTTATTGATCATAAGTCTCTATGTCTCTATGTCTCGCGGTGGCTGTGTGCACACACCACCACTTTCACTTGTTCGCTTGTCGTTTTCGCTCTACTCAAGGTATTACTCTCGACATTTCACACTTTCTTTGTCCACTGTTTGTCGTCTACTTTTCAGCAGACTTTTGTGGCAAACAGTCTCCTTTGCGCAAACGAAGCATCATCTGAAGTGAGTGGTGCCCAGTCGCTGCTGTAGTGCTCAAGTGCTTGCTTGCTGGTGTTGTCAGTCTTTAAAATCTTTGCTTTTTCACTGGACGACTTTAACATGACAGAAAATTACGCAAGTTTAGGAAAATCAAAAATGTTGTTTGCCTTTCCGTAAAAGAGGATTTTTATTTTAAGAGATGTCTCTGTTTGTTGAGCTTCACTTTTTGCATCTTTTTTACAAAAAACTACTAGTTGTTTATAAGCAAAAGGAGAAGTAGTTTTCTTTTATTTTTCAACACGACAAAGTAAAGCAATTAATCTTTGGCAGTAACAAGATGTGAATTAGAGAGTACAACAAAATGGACTAAAAGATGAAGAAGAAGGAGATATGAGATGGTATGAGTATGCTCGGGTGATCGCCAACAGGTGGGGACCAGCTTAGTATCGCTTCTGCTCAAAGCTCTCAAAGCCAGAGCTTCCGCCTGAGCTGGAGCTGCCGCCACGCGAGGAGGAGGACGAGCCACCATAGGAGGCTCCTCCACCGATGGATCCGCCACCACCACCACCTGAAGTCTGAGCTCGCTGAGCTGGAGAAGCAGGGCGACCAGCGCCCGAGCTTCCACCACCGCCAGCCTTTGACTGCGACTTGTCGAACGACCGGCGTCCTTCGCCCTTGGCCACAATAGTGTGAATCTCCTCTTGCACCGGTTGGATTTCCTGTTGATTGTTAAAGAATTGTTAATAAATTGATAAAGATTTCTACCAGATCAAGGTTACTTACTTGGATAACACGACGGAAGGGTGTGATGATTTCCTGGTTAGTTGAAGATGAGGTAAAATTAGTTAAAAGCATAAAATGCGTGGATTCAACTACTTACCGAACCTAAGCAACCGAAAGTGACCAGAAGGAAAAGAGTAAAGTTCATTAGTTTACCTGTTATTATGTTAGCACTTGTTTCCGATATGATTACCTCCTGGATGATGGGCTTGCGAACTTCGTGGATCTAAAATATCAAGTCGAGTTAATAAACTTCACAAAATCGTTATTTAAAGGTCTTACCAGTCGGTGCGGCTCCTCCTCTGAGCTGGTCTGCTCAGTCTCTCCGGCGCCAGCAGACTCGTGGGTCTGCTTACCTTGATTCGGCTGCTGCTTGACTTGAAGTGCAGCTCAAGGGGAAGAGCACCACCCTCCACCTCGATAATCTGAGGCTCCAGCTCTTCAAAGGGAATGTCCACTGGCTTCATCTCAACGGTGTGCTTTGTCTGGACGGCTGAACAGTTGTAATGCATGCACATTAAAAGTTGAACTGTACTCAGAACAAGTTGACTATCGTACCTGCTTGAATCTTTTCACGTGGTCCGCCCGAGGTGTCCTTGAACTGACTGTCGTTGGGTCCGAAGCCAGAGTCGCCGCTTCCACCGCCACTGCTGCCGCCAGAAGAGCTACCACCGCCAAAGGAGCCGCCGAAAGATGACGAGCCTCCGGAGGAGCCTCCTGAAGAGCCCATGTACGACGGTCCACCGCTGGAAGATCCACCACCAAAAGATGAGGATCCACCGGAGCTAAAGCCACCGCCTGATGAAGCACCGTACGATGAGCCGCCGCTTTGCTTTTGGACGCTGGCACCACCACCAAAGCTGAAGCCGCCGCCACCGCCGCCGATGCTGCCTCCACCACCACCGGAGATCTTCTGAGAGCCGGCAGCACCCTTGGAGGCACCGGAACCGTAGCCCCTCGCCAGCACTGCCACCGCAAGGGTCGACACGAGGACGATTTGGTAGAACTTGACCATCCTTTGGCCTTTTCTGGTCACAAGTTGAAGTGGAGCAAGTGTTGATGCAAAGACGAAATCAAAGAGATCACGGATCACTAGAAATGGAGGGCTGGTAAGCTGTAGACACACTACTGAAGACTGTGACTGGACTTTTACCAGACGCCGTTGGCCACTTTTATACTTCAGCCTTTCTCTCTCTTTTCCATCACTCTTCGGATTAGAATCGTGAAAGTGGAGGAAGAAGAAGACAGCAGCAACTGTTCAAAGGAAAACAAAACACACCGAGCAGCAGCAGCACATCAAACTAAGACGATGACCGCCACTTGGTCTTCTTCTGCTCTCTCTCTCTCTCTCACTCTTTCACTTGCATCCTTTTTACCGCATCCTCTTCTCTTTCTCTCTCTCCGATCTTTCTCATCTCCTTTGCACAATAATCACCGTCACTGCTGCGACTGCCTTGCCGTTCTGCCTCATCGCTCAGTCGGCTAATGGAATAGTGCGGCAAGTGCCAGTAAGGATGGGGAGGAAAGGGGGCAGTGAATCAGCAGCAGCAGCAGCTGATCATCATGTCATCGTGTCTGTGTGTGTGTGTTTGACTAAGGCCCAATGTGTCTGTGTCCCATCAGCATGTGTCTGACTGACTGACTGGCTGACTGACTGTCTGCACGTTGATTGGCCATCGGACATGCACACTCGCACACACATTCACACACATTTGCACAGGTCAGTCCGGACCGAAAATTATTTGCCATTGGACGACGCAGTGCTGCTACTCGGCGTGTACTCGCCGTGGAGGACAGCACTCAATTGGACATTTGTGGATGATGATCTATCTAATCATCTGCCTTCCCTTTCCTTTTCCCTCTCTCTCTTTCAGCTATTGTGCCTGCAGATCGGCAGCCTCGGAAACATCTACGCTGTGGTGACCAGGTGATGATTGTGATTAGAGCAGCACTGCACTGCACTGTCCTGACCCGTGACATCTTTGTCCGGAGCGCAGGAGCAAGTCAGGCAGCAAAAAAAAGAAGTAGTTGAAAAGAAAAGGAAGGAAAGAAGAAAAAGAAGAAACAGTGGAAAAGCGTCGTCTGACCAGACACCGAGGCTGACCTTTGCGGACAACAATAGTCGCCTGGACTGAAAAGAAAAGCGGCGTGAACATTATCGATGTTCGATGGTGGTCGTGAGGTCAACGAAGACGGACTGCTTCTTCTGTTTCTTCTTCTTCTTGGAAATCCAGAAGGGAGATGGTAATGACGGACAAAGTCCTCTTATGTGCGCGTGTGTCATCACCTTAAAAAGATGATCAGTCTGAAAGAGGTTTTGACTAATCGTTTTGACGCGTGGGCGAATACGGCAACGTCGTCGACTTTGACAACGATGAAGAAGTACTGCTGAGAAGATGATCATTTACGACTGCCCGCCGAGAGATGTAACTGTCAGGAGTTATTTGCTCACACCACACACACACTGAATGCTAATCTCCCAGTGATTTGTCGTCGCGTTTTGATAGTTTTTTAAGATGTAACAGCAGAAGAAAAGAAAAAGAAGAAGAAGATAAATGCAAATAGTGCACTTTTGCAGGCAAAACAGTGCAAGTTGAAAAAGGTCACGAAGGCCAAGGCTAAACGGTTTTTCGACGAATTGAAGAGCATTTGTTAGTGCATTGTGCACCACTTTGGACTGACAAAACTCAACGAGGAAAGTGTCAAGTAAGAGGCATTTGCCATTTTTAATTATTCTAATTAGCATTTTTCCCCAAAAGTTGTGAAACTGGGCAATTCTTTGGCGTTCACTTTTTCTCATTGGTCGTTCGATTGTGTTCCAAAATCACCTTATTCATGAGAACGAGACTGTAAAATCAGTCTTTTTCATGTGAACAAACAAGTGCAGCACCAAACGCACTGTCCGAACAATGCTAATGAATGAACATCATCGTTGTCTGCTAGCTGTCGATCAAACGCGAAAAGTGCCTAAGCCTTTTTGCGAGACTTGTCACTTTTTGGTGCCAGCCCGACTGCCCAACTGTCCGCCTGCCTAGATTTGCTCAGTTTGCCTAATTGGCCGACATGTAAAGAAAAGGAAGAACGGGAAGGTGTCGACGCCAGGCACAGTAGGAAGCGAAATATGGAAATTTTATGAACACACGACAGCAGCACAGGTGGTTGCTTCTACTGCTCTTTATTGACACTACGCAGGAGGCTTGTGTTTGTGTTTCCGTCTAAAGAAAATTTAAATTTTATTGGCAACTAACGGGCACAAAAACTGTTCCGCTTTTGTAACGGTTTTTCAGCAATGTTTTTTGTTGTTTAAAATTAAAAGTTTCACTTGCAATCGGCATCAGAATTTTACAGTAAAATTCTGTCTTCAATTTTTCACGTTAGTGAACATTACTTCTTTTGCCGGTCACCGTCATTATCATCATCATCATCATCATTTGTTGTTGTCGGCATCGTGGTTATAACCATCATCTTTCTAATTGATTAGGCGGGATGCCTTATTAGACGGTCATTAGAGATGCGGTCATCTGAAAACTGAGATTTCAGCGGACGTTGTATTGTCGTTGTTGTTTTTCCCGACTCCGCCTGCACTCGTCGCTGGTCAGTAAGGTAAATATTTAGTTTATCTTATCACGTGATCTCAGACTAGGTGACGCTCCCAATCACATCGACGGCAAGAAAGAACAACAGAGCACTACCGTAAATGAAAGACTTTCATCTTCAAACGCCGCAAAGAGTGTGCGGTATTTTTAAATCTGATTAAACTGTTTAATTGTTCAATTGAAGCAGCCGTCGTCTCAAGAGGCCATTGTGTCTGGCGGGAAAAAAGTAGGCGGATTTCCTGGGAATTACGACCACTCACTGCATGATGTCTCTATTTATATTGATTCGTTCCTTTTTCACTCTTTCATTGTAGATTAAAATGTAGACAAGTTTTTTGTCTTTTTTGGTCAATGGAAGCAACGCCTCACGCTGCTCTATTGTGTACAGTTGCTTTGGTCACTTGTTGTTCATTTGTGAATTTGCATGCTGACCAACAGATAAATTGTTGTTATTATTGTTGCTGATACACGGACAGTCCGGTAAAAAGAGAAAAAGTTTGTTCAATTTTAGCTTTCTGGAGAGAAAAGCCTTGAAGAGATCATTGGTGCATGTTTATTGACTTTAACTTTGAGAAAATGATGAGAAGATCTAATATTAGCGATCGGGAGAACAGATAAAAGTAATATTACTACTTTGACTTTTGTTTGTTGCAATTATTAAATTATCGTTTTTGCATATGAAATCTCTTCCTGTGGCATTATTTGTGATCATAGATTTAGTTTGCATTTGCTCTATTGGTATGGTAGATCTTTCCTTCTAATCACATGGTATCAATAGTGATGAGTTGCTGAAATTGGCCTGTTGAAGATTGACTGACAACCGTTGCCACAGAGTGCGTGCGTCCTCTAAAAGTGAAACTGGACAAATTGCCGTCGTTTTAGAACAAAAAAGCGATGCATTTTCTGCTGTGCTCTTTCGCATTATTTGCCATCTTGGTAGCCGCTACCTGGTAGCTGAGTGTCTGCCAAACTGATTTCACCTCTTTTTCTCTCGACTGTAGCTGTGGTGAATCAATTCAAGCACTCACGCCTTGCAAGTCCATCACTTTTTTGTCGGGCGGCAATCATGTCGTCAGCTGCAGAAGAGGATGGCTGGAAGTGGTCTTCGTTTGGCTATTGTTGCCGCCAGTCACGGGTAGTCAGATGAAATTTTAATAACCGGGTGTTCAGACAGACTGCGTTTAATTGACGAGGATGACATGGTCAATTGCAGTGTCTGTGCGATAATAAGCGGACAGACTGATTGTCGCCGTCCGGTTTTATCTAAAGCCATTTTGAAGTTTAAAATGCTTTTTCTTCACACTTTGACGGCAGTATTGTCCAGGCACCATAATTTTCACCAGTGTTTCTGTTTTAATTGAGAAAAAGTAAAACAAATAAAAATGATGTCAAAGTGATAAAGGCAATCGATGACTAATGACTGATGATTTGACTTAGAAGCTCAAGTCGCACTGTGGTGACCTGTCGACAAACAGTGACTTTGGCAGTAACTAGATGCTAGGTGATCAGACAGTCTTTTCATTTTAGTATTGCACTGTGTATTACAAAAACAAAAAGCACTTTAAAGTTCAACTTACCTTTGAGTTTTCTTTTCCTTGTAATCTTGAACTCTCAATTGAAAGTAATGCTGTCATTAATCACTGGCATTTTTTCACACTGGCACTTGATCACTAATGACACCTTTTCAGTTGGTATTCAGAGTCATAAATACAAGATGATCTAACCAGTTGCTCTGCTGGCACTGGTTGATTGTATACATGTGCTGAAAATGATTCATTAAATTCAAACCATAGGTGGTTTTGATACAGGTTATCTAAAAATAGTAAAAATTTATTTGTGACAAATTAAAAAAGCTTTGTAGATACGCACGATTGTAACATAGATGACAGTTGAAGTTTTAGTTTTAATTTTTTTGGGCAATTTGATTTTTATTTTTTAGCTTAAAACAAGGGCTTAGTTACGCTCGCTTCGCTCGCCACCAACCATTTTTCTGTTTATCAGTTTTTAAAATAAAAATGGCTCAGTAGCTCGTTTTGCTCACTACTAACTTACTGTGCACCGCTAACACTTTTTAAAAGTTTGGCCAGCGGCTTACCCTGACGACACTTAAGCACTGTGAACGCCCACCGACTCGGGCCCAAAGGCTCAGTCAAACTCGTTTCACTCACTTTTAACAATTTATATCAAGGGCTCAGTCAAACAATTTCTCAAACATTTTTTGTGGTAATTTACGTAAAAAGTACAAAAAAACATACAATTACTGGCAAAAAAGCAGGAAAAACAGAGGAAAAGTCTGGCAGGCCAGGACTCCAGTGAGCTTTTTTGTATTGCACTGCTAGGATTTTGTGGACTTCAGTCGTGCAACGCTAAGATTTTCAAATTATTTTGCCGCAAATTTCTGGCGTAGCTTGATCACTATAAACTTCTGTTCCTCGGACCTTGCTCGTTTTGCTCGCAGGTCCTTCGTCAACGAAAGTTAACAGTAGTCAAGTCACAACAAACCTCGCGGATTTTTTTTGTGCATCGATAAGAACTTGCAATTACTTTAATGTCAAATTGACGGACGCAAGCCAAAATCTCGAAACAATAATCGAGCGGCAAAAATCTCGCGTCAAAAATCTTGAAAACAAAAATCTCAAAAGTCTCTTCGGGCCTTTCTTGCTTCGCTCGCAGGGCCCTCGTCGACCAAAGTTAACATTAGTCAAATCACGTCAAACCTTGCAAAATGTAAGCGTGCACAGCTAACAAATGCTGATCACTCGTAGGCGTAGGCAAACTCTTTTGCGATCAGCTCAATGTTCTGTTCCTGCGGGCTGGTGACCGGCTGAATGAAGCGCGTCCAGTTTGAGTTGTTCTTGTTCTTCTGAATAAGCAGCACCGCCTTCAAAATGAAAATGTGCAAGTAGTTCTTGGCGCTGTAGGCGATCTGCAACAAAAAGTACAGCTCATTCTTGAAATAGATAATGACGCCCTCGATCGGTTCAGTTTGCGTTTTTTGAAAGAATGGACTTGCGGGAGAAGAAGGCCAGGCGGCAAGCGCAGCCGCCTTTGTCAGCAAGGCTTTCTGCCAGGTAGAAGTACTTGACGGGCAGTAAAACCTGGGCCCGAGTGAGCACCGGCACGTCACTGATGACGTTGTGCACGAGCAATTGCAGTCGATTTTTCTGCAGCACCTCTTCCTAGACCACCGACACGAATGAGCCCACAATGTGCTCGCTTTCCTCTTTTTGGCTGCTGTTGAGATTGTTAAGGAAGCAGTTAGTGTCTTTGGAGGTAAACAGGCCGCCGCAGTAGCTACCGCTGCTAACGTTGTTGACGATAAAGTTTGCTTGATGTGAAGTTTGGTAGTAGTGATGCATTTGGGAGTGCTCCTAGAGCATTGGCAAAGCTCTCTTTCCAGTTGACGACTGTTCACTCGGACGACTGAAACCGAGTTATTGTTTGGGTGTTGTTGACTATGATGCTGCTGCAGTTGCAGCTGGCCATTGTAGCTGAAAACGGAGTTTGCAAATGACAGTGATATTTGCTGCTGACTCCTGGAGTTGGCTGGTATGTTTGGATTGAGCGAAAAAAAGAGGAGAAGGTGGTAGTGGTGGTAGTCAGAGAGGTTGTTGTCAGCGGTGGTGGAAGTGGAGGTTACCATCACCACTGACAGCATTCGTCTGTTGAATGGTAATCACCAGGTGTAAGTTATGTGCACTGCCGACGTTCGCCCGATTTGGTGAAACCGGCGATGGCGTTGATGGCGTTCTTGTTAAAAAGAGCCGCCGTTGTTGTTGCTGCACCAGCAACACTTTCTAACTCTGGCGATCCTAAACCACCAGCGTCAAAAACCGCCTCTCCATTTGAAGTGCTGGGTAACTCTACAGAAAAAAGCCCACCTAAGGTCCTGAAGTGCCATCGCTGACCAGCAGACTAAGGCTGTAGGAATGAGAAAACTGCTTCTCACCAGCTGCAAGAAAAAGTAAAAGCTTGAGATCTGATAGTGCCAAAATTTTTGCTGCTACTGTTGTGTTGATCAGTCGGACTGGCTAGTGTCAGATGCTGCTGAGTAACTGAAAAGGTCAATGTTGTCGTTGTTTCTGGAAATGACTGAAGGTGTAAAGCAACAGAACTATTGTTGTTGCTGCTTCTGTTGTCATCGTTGCCGGCAGAATCAACGTCAAAAATCGATGTGGCGGCGTACTTCTGAGTGAGAAAGTGTTTGTAGGTCTAAAGATTAATGAGAGTGGTTTACAGGCTCGCTTCGTTTGCAAAACTCGAGGCAGCGGAAGTTTAAAGTGGCCAAGAGGTGCCAGACTTCACAGCTTTGTGCCGTGCACAGCTTGGCAATTCGCCCGATTCGGCTTGGCCATAACTCGCAGGTTTTAGCCGTGCACTGCTAGGATCATGTTAACACTTAACCGTCGATCTCTAACGTGGCTTGACCACTGCCAACGCCCGTCTCCTCGGGCCCTGCTCGCTGCGCTCGCAGGACCCTCGTCGACGGACGTTGGCAGTGGTCAAGCCACGTTAGACCTCGCGGTATTTAGCCGTGCACTGCTGGTATACATCGATCACTTTACCGGCGGCTCACCCGACATCGCTTGGCCACTGTAAACTTCCGCCGCTTCGGGCCCTGCTCGCAGGGCCCGAGGCAGCGGAAGTTTAATGTGCCCAAGTGGTGCCAGACCTCACCGCCTTTTGCCGTGCACTGCTAGGATCATGTTAACACTTAACCGTCAATCTCTAACGTGGCTTGGCCACTGTCAACGCCCGTCTCCTCGGGCCCTGCTCGCTGCGCTCGCAGGACCCTCGTCGACGGACGTTGGCAGTGGCCAAACCACGTTAGACCTCGCGGTATTTAGCCGTGCACCGCTAGAGCCTAGCGATTAACTTACTGGAGTCTTGCTGTGAAAGAACACAGCTCAGAATCTGAGTTTCAGGTGGTAAAACAGAAACACACGATATGCGCATACGTGATACAACTATGGGAGCGTAAGAGCAAAACTTAGCGGCTGCTGATATGATATCAGTGATATCGAGCCAGCGCGCGTAAGCACACTCATGGGCAAAAGCAGCGGCAGCTGCTTTGCCGCTGTGACAGTCGGACAGTCATGGGCAAAACTGTGGCTGCGCTTGGCGCGCGCCGCTGCCAATGCAAAGCACAATGTTTCAGAATTTTTGGATTTTCTAGTAAACCATAAGGTTTAAGGGCAAGCCCACATAGACTTAGACTAATTGAGGGGCCAGGAATCTAATGGTGTAATCAGAAATGAGATCGAAGCTCGTTTTGTATTTAAAAAAGCTTATCTAAAAATTGATAAAACTCCAATAAAGTACTTCCGGGTACTTTATTGAAATTTTGAGATAGCCACATTGTGGCGGCTATTTATCTGATCATTTCATCCAAAACCCCATTCTTCTAGGCCTAGTATTTCTATTTAAAAGTCATTTTCAAAAACTGTCGGAAACAGATAATCCGCCATTTTAAATACTTCCGGTTATCTGATCAACTCGAGTTTGGTATCATTTAAAAGATGCCATTTATCTCGTTGTACTGGTAAAAACCGCATCTCGATATCTTTAACGGTTTAATTTGTAGAGTTAAAAATGTCAGTGCAGAGAGAGAGAGGGAGAAAAATCATTTTTTTAGGGATAGGAGGATGTTGGCATCAGAGAACCAAAAAGTTAAAAACAACAAATTGAGCAGTTCTAGTTATCAGCAGCCTCACCAGATCGAGCCCCATATGCAGTGAGCTGATTTTCACAAAATGACAATAGAGTGAGCAACTCATTGTGTTTTTACATTTTTTTCTACACAAACAATTACTTTGGTAGTTTGAGCTACTAAGTACATTATTATCTTTACATAGGTTTAAGTTAAAGAAACAAAAATTATATTCGATATCTCTCATTCAAAACATAGCTGCATGCAAGCATTGTGGGATGCTTTCCTGCATGCTTAAGAATCTCTTCAGGCGCCATGCTTTCAACTGGAGCTTCTTTAGTGTAGTGGCTATCACATTGGACTCTGAATCCAATAACCCAGGTTCGAATCCTGGAAGAAGCTGGTTTAATGATACTTTTTGATTAAATTTGACGCCCTAGCGTTTTCCCAAGCACCTGGGCAAAAGCCCGACATCGATTGCTTTCATAATTTTTGAGATATGAGCTGTTAAAGATGATGCATCTCGAGACTGACTTGGCTGATTTTTTTTAACTTCAATGGTAGGGGAGTTGCGTTTTTATAGCACTCAATGCCCAATAAAAAGTTAGTTGAACATTGACATAGTCAGTTCCATAGTAATTAAAGAGCAATGCCCAAAATAAGTCATTTTGGGGTCTAAATTGAGCAGTTGAATCCTTTAACATGTTATATACCGTTGGAAAGCTATTTTTTGCTGATAACAATTCTTAAATAGATATCTTGAGGTGAGAAGTACTTCTTGCACGACACTCAATAAAGTTCCCTAAAGAAACAGCTTGAGTTTGACAGTTTTGCTATTTTTAATAATTTCGAACTTTGCAACTTTGTTTTTTTTATGATTGTGTATCAGTCAAAAACAATAGTATTTGAGACTTACTCTTGTAAGAATCTTCCAAACAACTTTTTACCTCAAGATATCTATTTAAAAATTGTGATCAATCAAAAATTAGCTTTCCAACGGTATATAACATGCTAAAGAATTCAACTGCTCAATTTAGACCCATTTTGAGCATTGCTCTTTCTATTTAAAGTTTAAAAAGTTATTTTCATGTTATGCAAATGGCCTCTTCTTTTTCCCTTCTCCTGCTGACTACCTGCAGGCCTCCAGTGAGTACTGTGGATGCTCTCCACAGATGGACAGAGTGTGCCCAGTGGAGCTAAAGACCTACGAATCCTGAAGCCGTAAGTTCTCATGTTCAGCGTAAACCAGGTATAGGTACTTGAGTGTGCCCGAGAAAAAGTGCTCATGTTGTCGGTGGCCCACACTGGCTGGAAGCACGTCCACTTCGGTTATACAACCACATGGCTGGGCATCTCGAAACTGACTTTGCTGTTTTTGTGGCGTCTGTTGATGACGCCCACGCTAGTTAATTCTAAAGATAGTAACAAGTCTTTTTAATAATATCTTTAACTAAACAAGTCATAAACTTGTCAAAAGTGTACAAGAAAAGTAAGGAAAAATGAGAATTCGTGGATAAATACAAAATGCATTCAGATGAGTTTAGAGTCAATATGCTCTAGGCTGCTTAGTAACCGCCTTTCGAGCCAGACTTGGAACCAAATGAGCCAGAACTTCCACCGCCATAGCCACCAGAGCTCTTTCCACCAGAGGCACCACCGCCAAAGCTCGAAGACCCACCGGAGAAGGAAGCGCCTGCACCACCTGCTGAAGACTGACGCTGTTCGCCCTTGGCGACGATGGTGAGAATCTCCTCTTGCACTGGCTGGATCTCCTGTTTATCAATTAATAAGGATTTAATTAGTAAACCAATTAAGATTAATCATCCGATTAAAATCACTTGCCTGAACGATCTTCCTCGAGGGAGTGATGATCTCACGAACCTAAACAGGAAAAAATTGATTAGTTTACCTGTTATGACCTCAGCTGCACTTCTCTAAATAATTACCTCCTGGATGACTGTTTTGGAAAAAGAAAAAGAAAGTTAGAATGAATAATGACTCAATGGACAGCACAATCTTACTTGGCTTGGTCACTGAGTGCTTCAGAACATGGGCTCATCCTCAGACTGTGTCTCTTGGTTGCTGCCACCAGCACCCTCGTGCACTTGCTGAATGTTCAGGTTGGATGAGGCACTAAAATACATAAAATCATTAGTTTTACAAACAAAAATTAAACACAAATTATTACCTTCTGAAGAGGATCGTAAGTGGGATTGGCGAGGCCCCAACTTCAATCGTGGTTGGCTGGACTTCCCCAGAGCTAGGAACATCGCGAAATTGAATTTCATGCTTTGATTGAATGGCCGCTGAAAGATTAGGTTAGTACAAGTTGGGTTGCATTCATTGGCAAAGATGTTTTACCTTGAACGACCTGTCCTTCACCGCCGCCTGACGATCGACCACCACCGCCTCGACCACCGAGACCGCCGAATCCACCCGACATTCCACTGCCACCGTATGATGATCCTCCTCCTGATGAGCGACCCCCACCATATGATGAGCCACCGCTTCTTCCACCTCCTGAGCTCTTGGTCGCCCCACCACCGTATGAAGAAGATCCTCCACCAGAGGAGCCTCCATAGCCACCACCAGCGGCAACAACCACCGCCACCAGAGTTGAGAGGACGACAAACTGTGCAGAGGCAACTTGAGTACAACCTGAACTCTGCCTCCAAAACACTAATCACTTACTTTGAGAACCATTGTCTTCTTAGGATGAGGTCTACTGATACTGAGAAAATGCACTGAATCAAAAGGAGGATCACAAAAAACGTAAAGTGGATACTGATGGATGGATCATCTGGACTTATATACTGCTGGTCAACGGAGCAGTAGAGAATCCCAATGGCAATGGCCTTTGTGGTGAGCCGGGAGAAGAGAGAGAGAGTCGGACACCGGAGCATACGAGAGAAATGGCAATTGTCAATCTCTCCTCCTTCACCACCAACTGACCTGCAGATGAGCTCATCAATTATCGTCCTCACCGTTGTCTCACTTTCACCGCCACTGCTGGTGGCACTGATGTGAAATGCTCTCCCTTTCTCTCCCTTTTACATCTTCGTCTCATTAGTCTACTGGACGTCTCTGCGGTGCTGAACTTTCCGCTGCACAAATTGCCGCATCTACTGGCTATCACATCTCTCTGTCCATTATGCAACACGTACAAGCAGGCAATCCGACTGATGCTAATCGCCTTAGCCGCTGCCTTCTTGATGCTCTCCCCCCTTTTGCACTGTGCACAGCACCTGAAAAAAAGAACTTTGAAGTGGACTTTCTTTCTTTCAATTGATTTCATCTTGCGGTGATGCTGTTTTCTTCTTCTTTTCATACTGCTTGCTAATGAGCGAGTGAGAAGGCGCTTTGTTTGCTCAGATGATTTGATCTGTCGAACAACAAATGCAAATGATAACCGACAAAGAGCACACGCTGCTGGTTAGATGATCACTCTCCGAGAACATCACATGACGGCAGTGTTGTTCATTTTCAATATTTCTTTTCAATACAAAAAATACATCATTTTAAACACTTCTTGTCTTGTTTTCAGTAGAAAGTTGATACTGCCGCATATTGTTATGTGCTACCAAACGGGTTAGCCACAGACACAACTACTTCCTTAAGGGTCATCATCAAAAGAACAGTTTTTAAAACCGTCTTTGAATAAATAAAGAAAAATGGCTTTGAGCTACAAAACAATTTTATAATGCTCATCACACTATGCTCGGTATGAACATGTGTCATTTAAGCTCTATCTTAGCTGTCATTTGTCCAAAATCTTGTCCCAATTAGTCAGAGCACGGCTGTTGTTCGTTGACTGCTGAAAATCTCCCGCCGCTTTGCTTTCACTAATTGTCGACATTTGCTTGTTTGCCTCTCAATGGCAATCTTATCTTTCCCATCTCTCATTCCCCATCATCCTCATTATCGCCATCATCGTCCATCTCCTCCCCCACGTTCCTCTCCCGTGGCCAAGCAATTACCGCTGAAACACGTGTTCATTACCACTTTCTGCTGGCTGCTGCTGCTTGCATCATTTCTAATTGCCGAATTTCTGTTTGCTGTGTCTTCATTACCACTGGTGGCCAGGAAATATAACAAGACTGCTTACGTTGCTTGCTCTTTTGTATCCTCACCAATTATCTCAAGTCTCTCAACGAGTACAGAAGTGGTGATTAACAAAAAATGTTAGCACCAACAACAGCAAACACAGCACGGTGCCTTCACCACTGGAAACTGCATCTTTTTAGTAACAAACAGAGAAAACAAACAGCTTGCCGTCATTAATCATCAAAGCTAGTCGTATTCAAACCAAAGTTTTGCACCAAAGTTTGAAGATATTTTCTGATCGCCTCTTGAATGTGGTGAATGACTGTAGTTGAGCCGTTAGAAATCTGCTGCAGCAGCTGTGTCACGTACGCAGCAAAATTATCATTAAAGTTCAAAAATGACTGAATCTTTGCGATGATCACCGCTTTCAGCTTGTCCAACATCTCATTCCATCGCTTTATTAGCTGCTGCTTTTGATTCTGCAACGTTCGAATCAGTTGCTCACGAGACGCCTGAAGGATGCTGTTCAGTGATAGGCCCGATGATGATCCTAAACGCTGATAGTCCTGATGACCAGCAAAAACTTCCGGAATGAACCGCTTCTCGGTCGTGCTAAATCACTTTCTTCCTCAGGCGGGAAAAGCTCCAGCAGTGAGCGTCCAGTTAGGTCTTCAGGTGCCGTTGACCGCCTAACATTGACAGTAGCTCCTTGCGTAAGTGGCAATGCATAAAGTATCGTCAAAAGCAGACAGACGAATGGCACTGGTAAGACGAAAAGGTCAATGATTGTCGGTAGAAAAGATAAAAAGTCCAAACCTGTTGTATTCATTTTTATTTTAAAAATTTTTAAAAAAGTTAACAAAAAATAGACATTTATTTTAAACCAGAAATCGTCTTTATACAGTCTGCATGCAGCATTTGGCTAGCCTCAATTTAAAGTTTTAAATTGCGCCAAAAAACATTGAAATACAAACCGTTTTGCGAGTCATTTCAGCTTGCAAAGTATACCAACCTAATTAAACCAGTTTTAACGAAAAAGTGTAAAAATATTTGCACCAAGGCTCAATTCAAAAGAAAAAATCCGGAATACCCTGGAGATGGAAAAAGGCACCAAGGGCCTTATGGGAATTGTTACCGTAGCAACCGGTTTGCTACGAACCCCTGAAAGGATTGCCGACAAGGCGTCGAAATGACATCTGCTTGAAATTGGGGCTCTTAAAGCACGGGTTCAACGTGTAAATAGTCAAGCTGTGCCTCAAGTTGAAGCCCTAAGCGCGAGCGCGTTAACACGGTGACGCTTGCGCTGTTTTCTATCAATGCGCAACAGAGTAGCGGGCAGGCCGAACCCGGTAATCCGGGCGGCGGAGGCGAACCGGAAAGAAGCAGTGGTCGTCTGAGTTTACCCTAACCCTGCAGCCCGCCGCCCTAGACGATCTAAACCAAACGCCGGCCGATTTTGCGGCCGACGCGCTATATTAACTAAAAAGCATCCACTTGGATAGCCGGACCGTGGACGGCCGACCGGAAGTACTTTGAACTGCCCAACCGCCCTACCCTAACCTAAACCAAATCCTGGACTAAACATTGTGTTGGAACGTAAACAAACGATAACCAACCAGTTGTAACCTGAAAAAACTCATTTGCACAATGCGAGTTTTTGGTCAGTTGTGTAGAAAATTTTTGACTTAAGGTGAGAGTGAGTCGAATTTTTTCATTTATTGGCTCTCGTATTATTCCTATATAAATTGTCATTTTTTTTGTTAAATTCTTGATCTCAGCTTGTGGATCAGCTAAAATTGCAGTTTTTGCTTTAAAATAAAGTTAAAGAGCTAGGCAAGGACCGTATGTGGGCTTTAAGGAAAATTCGGTGTATTTTTAGTTTTACAAACGATCGAAGTTGCCAAAACATAAAATTTTGCATTTTTTTAAGTTCATTTGTTTGTAAAAATAAAAGTATACCGAATTTTCCTTAAAGACACACTCAACCCGTGTTTTAAGAGCCCCCGAAATTTTTAGTCACGGACTTAGCCGCAGTGAGCGTGTCATGTCAAGGGTGAGTGCGGTACAAGGCGCAGTTGCGGGTAGACTAACGTAAACAAAGTCAAGCGCACGCAAGCAGAGAATGCGCTTTAACGGAAAATTTCTTTGAAAAACCCTTGTACTGGTTTCACTATTTTTTAATTTGGGCCCAACTCTCACCAAAAAAACAAATCTTTCTCATTGAAATGCCGAACAATTTAGTTGTTTAGTAATTAACATAACCGTAACCAAAGGGCCATGCAAAGAGTGAAAATAAAATCCCCCCATTTTGTTCGCATACTCAAATGTTATTGAATCGCACATCGTTGGAAAGGTAAAAATCTCCTGATTACAAAATATGTGAATATCTAAATGGAGCCCCAAACAGTTTCCAAGAAAACCGGGTCTAAACTGTACCTTTGACTCTGCTTCTTCTGCTGCTGCTTACGTTACCTAGTGGAGTGAAGCCGCGGTGCTGTTGCTAAACTGCATGCTTTGATCAACTTTGGACCCGATTTTTTCGGGAACTGTTTTGGGCTCCACTTAGATATTTGTAATATATTAATGTGGTGCCGATGTTGCGGAGGCACTACATATTTGTAATTAGGGCATTTTTAGCTTTCCAACGATGTGCGATTCAAAAACATTTGAGTATGCGAACAAAATGGGGGGATTGCTTATGGAAAATTGTTTTCACTCTTTGAAGCCGATTTTCAAACAAAAAATTAGACTTTTTTTACTAACACTAAAAATTTGATACTTGGCACTGTAGATACAGCTAGTCAAGCTGAACCCGAGAATATAAAACTTGAGGTGAAAATACCAACCTAAAGGTTCCAAAATGGCGTCTAAAGTTAGTTAAAAATGCACTGAAATGTGTTAGGCAAGCATGCACAGTACAAAAAACAACAGTGCAAGATGCCGGTAGAGGCGCTGTATTCGCTTGCGTAACACATTTCAGTGCATTTTTAACCAACTTCAGACGCCATTTTGAAACCTTTAAATTGGTAATTTCACCTCAATTTTATATTTTTGGATTTAGCTTGACTAGTTGTATCTACATGCCAAGTATCAAGTTTGTAGTGTTAGTAAAAAAGGTCTAATTTTTTGTTTGAAAATCGGCTTCAAAAAGTGAAAACAATTTTCTATATAGCATCCCCCATTTTGTTCGCATACTCAAATGTTTTTGAATCGCACATCGCTGGAAAGCTAAAAATGCCCTGATTACAAATATGTAATTTCTAAGTGGCAAACGGTCTGAGAAAATCGGGTCCAAAGTTGACCAAAACATGCAGTTTAGCAACAGCACTGCGGCTTAACTCCACTAGGTGGCGTAAGCAGCAACAGAAGAAACAGAGCCAAAGGTACAGTTTGAACCCGGTTTTCTTGGGAACCGTTTGGGGCTCCACTTAAATATTTACATATTTGTAATCAGGGGATTTTTACCTTTCCAATAATGTGCTATTCAATAACATTTGAGTATGCGAACAAAATGGAGGGATTTTATTTTCACTCTTTGCATGGCCCTTTCGAGCACCTGTCATGGGCAGGGCTTATGTTAGTTTCGAGCAGATGTCATTTCGACGACTTGTCGCGCTAACCCCAGAAGGCATAGCACGTGGGATTTGCCTGCACACCAACATCTGATTTTTCTTGGCGAGCCGGCTTGTTTCTGTTCCTCAAGTATCCTCAAGCTTTGTCATGGAGGAAATTTCGTTAACTGAGATTAAGGATGGTATGGAACAACTGTCCAATCAATTGGCCGAGCTAACTGACACTGTGAAGAAGCTTGGCGTTCAACTCGATCGGATTGTATCCACCAATGGAATGCAGCAGCTTGGAGGCGCAAGTTTTGGAGGTCCGCAAGTTTTGCAGCCATCAGCTAACAACTACCCCCAAATGCCAGTGAACCAACCGGTTTATATACAAGTTCCGGCGAACAATCATCTTATGTACGCAAGCTTACCTCAACAACAAATGTTTGCATTTCAGTCTTCGCCTGCGCGAGGCTGCTTTCCAGCTAACCAATTCCAGGTCTTTCAACATCCTCAACAGGGACAGTGTATTCAATCTGCCCAACCAGTATCACAACCTTCCATGCCCATCACCGTCGCTCAGCCGGTACAGCAGCCCGAAGAAGCCATTCCAAATGTTCCACAAGTGCAGCAAAATGAGCAGGTCACTCAAGCTGCTCAGCCAGAACAACCTGAACAAGCCGTCAACCAGAACAATGAACCTGCTGCCTGTGCTTTAAATTCTTCGGCTTCTCAGTTAGACAATCAAGAGGAGTCTATTTCATCCACTCATAAAGTGAAAGAAGAAATAAACGTAACTATTTTTCGTCCTTTTGTCTTTATATCTAACACTTTGTCCTCAATGTAGAACTCTCCATTACGAGCGTCAAATGGAACTGCTGAAGAGGCTGGTAAAACTGCTCCGTCAACATCGGCTAATGCTTCACTCAACGGAAGTGCCAACCAGCAGTTGGCTCAGAATGGACTGCCATCATCTTCTAATGATCAATTGGTGAGAGTCAAGTCTGAAGAATATGACAGTGATTTGGAGATAGTCTTCGAAGCAAAGAAGTCAACTTCACGTCGTTCTTCTTCTATTGGGTCAAAAAAGTCTCGCGTTCTTTTAAGAAAATGCTATTTTAAAAACTGTAGCTCGGAAGAAGGATTTCCGTCTAGAGATCACTTGAGCGAACATTTTAAAAAGAAACACAATGGGCATAAAATTATTTGTTTTGCCCTTCCTGACTGCTTTGCATCATTCAACACAAGGTAAGCAATTCTACTTTGTTTAACTAAATGCTTTTCAACTTTACACAAACACTTCATTTTCAGCGAGGAACTTTTAAACCACGTAAAAGCGGCTCATTCAAACTTGAAAAAATTTTCCTGCTCAAACTGCAACTTTGAATTGTCCGAATATACTGCGTTTTCGAAACACTATTTTTCAAATCACCTTTCTGGCCAATATCAATGTGCCAGTTGTGACTTTAAAGCTGAATACGCCAATGTAATTTATCAGCACTTCGATGAGACTCACCAAGATATGGACGACCAAAACGGCGGCAGAGCTGTAAAGAAACTTCGTACGTGAAAAACTTGTAAATGTATCTTTTTTACAATTTCCTTTTGATTTTAAACTAAACAAACATGCGATACTCAATAAAACAATGACACTTTAAGTTGTTCTATATTTTGGACTTGTTTTAAAACTGATCTGTTTTTTCATTCTTTATTTTATTTGCAATACATTTGTCGTATAACAACAGATACTTTCAATCTAAACATGTTCTTGGCATCGTCAAGCGAATTCGCTTTCGCCTTCTTCCTTTGGCTTTCCACCATGTCAAAGTACTCGACAGACACGACAACTCATCCTTCTGAGCACCTGTGCACAAAGATAGCTACTGGTCACTTTGATCGCATTCACATAAAATCCATCACCGTTTACAGTGTGAGAAAAGCAAAAAACTTGCTCATTTTTGAGGGCGACAAGAAGCACTACGTTGAGCTGTCGCAGATCACCAACAGCAGCATGGAGATGAGTCTGAATAACTTCCGGTGGGACGAACAGGAGCTGCGACAGGGCGTCCAAGCGATGGTCCAAGGGAAGCGACTCGACGTCAGCAAAGTCTCCGCCATCTACATGCTCTACTACGGTGATTCGGCGTTGGAAGGCTTGCCTGGTCTACCAAAAGGAAAATGGTATCAGATGGAGGCACGCTTAGAGCTTCGTTCCTGGTGGTGCTGCTGTACACAAACAGCACCGTCTTCTCAATGGACATTCTGCCTGAAAAGGTAGATCTGTTCAAGGACCACCAGAACATGTACCCGAACTTTGCGCTACTTCAGTATCAGCCGAGAAAAACCAAGACCATAGGCTTCGTCATCCACAAGGACATCTACGGTCTTACTGAGCAGCTGGTTCTGTACGACATGAAGTACGATAACCTAATGGAGACGGTGGACATTCACAGGAAGGTGAAGGTAACTCAAAAGGAGCGAGACAATGCCAAGTACTACTACCTCGAAAAGGGCCGCCAGGCAAGAACAGTGGACCTGGTGCCGCGCAGTGTTCGAGCCAGCAATCACAAAGTGGACCTGGCAGCTCAGCTGATCGGCAGCTCAGTTCCGCGTGGCTTTATGCTTAACGGCTACCTCTATCTGATGGACACACATGCTGGCTGCGTCTACGTCATTGGCGGGAACATTGCCTCGGTTGAGCTGATGAAGGCCTACACTGAGCAACCCAACAAGACCTTGACCTTTCCCGTCACTGGCATTCCCTTTGAGAGTTTCTTCAAGTGTACTGGCGTCTCTATTGCCCAGCCGTATCCTCACCAGGCTGATCGCTGTGAGCCCAAGCGCAATGTGGCCCCCGTGGTCCGACCACTAACGGTGGGCGTTGAGGAGAACATGGACCTTCTAGTGACAGTTCTGATGCCGATGCTGCTGCTAATGCTGGTCCTAGTGGGGTTATGTGTCACTGGGTGGTACTGCTTCTTCGGCCAATCGCCCACCGATGATGTCTTGCCTCAGGGCTTAGACTTGAAGGCAGTCCAGGCAGAACTGACGAAACGCATGAAACAAACCGGCAAACTGGGCACTTTTCGTGATGCCACTAGCTCAGTGGACAATGAAGCCACTAGCACCTCTAAGGCAGAGCAGTCAAAGCCTACCAGCAGCAACATATCTTCTGCCATCACTTAGACTGCACCAGCATTGTGCTGCAATTTAACTAACCACAATGTCATTACCGGTTTTAGTTTCGAAATAAACTCATTATTTGTTAGAATAAGTTTCAACTGGCAAATCAGGGAGTACATTCAAACTCAGCCATCGCCGTACAGACTGTACTCTTTAACCGTACAGCTGATAGGAAAGCGCTGATTTTCCTTTGCCAGTGCAGCAGGCAAGTAACAGTGTTTCTGTCAAACAGTACACACTGTAACCAATGTCCGAGTGCACGGGGAAAGCAGTCTCCGTCTGCAGGCAAGTGCATCTACACGACTCTTTGCAAACTTGACTGCACATCGTTTGAAAATATATAAAGCCAATGCATCTGCAAATTCGACAATCAAATCTGACAACTTTTTTGCATTACAAAAATCGCCTTTTAAATCAAAAATCAAAATGGACTACTGGACTACTGCAGCGTTTCTGGTGTCATCGTTTGCAGCCATCATTTACTTGTAAGTTGTTAAGCTGTAGTAAATTTCAATCCTTCAGTTTCTTATCTTTTATCATCAGTTACATCCATCGGCAATTCAATTACTGGTCACGAAGAGGAATCTCCGGACCGCCGCCCTCTCTTCTCAACTTTGGCAATCTCCGGGAGTTTTCTACCTATGGACAGCCTCAGATTGAAATGAGTTGGCCAAAAACCTATGGTTCAATTTACGGTTTTTACCAGTTTACAAAACCCATTCTGACCATCAACGAGCCGGAACTTGCAAAGGAAATTATCGTCAAGGTGAGTCAATTACTATTTGAGCAAATCTCTCAAATTATTTTACTCATTGATTCAGAACTTTTCTTCGTTTATCAATCGAGAGAAAAACAGCTTTGATCACGAATACTTCAATTCAAATCTCTTTAGCTCAAATGATGAAGTATGGCGCCAAGTTCGCAGCATTACCAGCCCGTCCTTCACCTCAGGTATTAAAGTGATTTGAGTTTTATAATTACAAAACTCTGTTTTATTTTGCTTTCAGGCAAGCTCAAGTTGATGCACGGAATTATGGAACAGTGCGTGAAAAAGCTGGAGCGGTACCTCAAGAAAGACATTGCTGCAAATGGAGGCGTGATCAATTTGAAAGAGTCAATCACTGGTTTTACCATTGATGTGATAGCTCAAACTTCTTTCGGTGCTGAAACAAGCGCCGACGGTGAGCTTAACAGGTCAAACGTTTTGTGCGAAATGGCACTGACCTGCTCGGGAACTCTATCTGGAGAGTGATAGCATTCTACTCACTGCCTCAAATGGTCAACAAGTGGCTGGGCAATACCATCGGCATGGACGATCGGGCGTTTGACTTCTTCACTAACGTCTCCAAGGAGATTATCAAACAGAGACGTGCTGGTGATGGAAAGAAGAGGAACGATTTAGTTCAGTTGCTTATAGACGCTTTTGTCTACGAAAGTGACCTCAAGACGAAAAACTACGAGAAACTTGCTGCTACTGCTGATAATGGTAAGGGTTTATTGGATAAATTATTACACTTGTTTATAAAAAGTTATATTTTTAGATGAGACGGAAGTTCAAGAAACCGCATTTGCAAATACGTCTACAAAGAAAACTTTGCAAACAAACGAAATTATTGCCCAGTGTATTATTTTCTTTTTAGCTGGGTAAGGACTTTCAAATTGTTTAAAAGTAAAACGTGCCTAACTTTTGTCTTTTTTAGGTTTGAGACGACAGGTGAATTTAATCACTCATTTGAGAGCCCCTAATTTTAATCGTTTTGCTTAAACAGCTACCACCACTAGCATGGTGGCCTACTTTTTGGCACTAAATCCGCATGTTCAGGATCGGCTGCACAGCGAGCTGACTAGTGAGCTTGATGGCCTTGATCCTACTTCCGAAGAGTACTTTAACAAGGTGACCACAAAACTGCCATACCTGGATGCAGTCATCAAGGAGACACTGCGGCGTAACCCACCACTGCCACGACTCAAGCGACACTGCAACGTCGACGACTACAAACTGGGCGATACGGGCATTCACATTGAAAGGGACTCTGAAGTGCACATTGGAATCTATTCCATTCAACACAATCCAAAGTACTTTCCAGGTATAGCATAATTGTGAGAGTTTTAGTCAAATGATTTTGATCGTGTTTTCTACTTTCTAGATCCCGAGACCTTCAATCCTGACCGCTTTATGCCAGAGAACAAGCACCTGCTGGTTCCGTACAGTTGGCTTCCTTTTGGCGCTGGTACGCTTAGTAGAATCTCTTTTTGACATTTTGTTATAATGAACTTCTTTTCTAAAAAAGGTCCACGAAACTGCATTGGGATGCGTTTTGCTTACCAGGAAATCAAGCTATGTTTGGCAACCATTGTGAGAAAGTTTCGCTTTGAACGAGCACCTTCAACACCAGTACCCATCTTCTTCAACACATTTGAACTTTTGACAACGCCAAACATTGAGCTGAAGATTAGTGTTCGATGAGCATCAACTGTCAAATGTTGCTCTTTTTTATGTGTAGCTTTGTTACAATCAACCATAATAAAAAGTGATAAACCCAATTTAAAATGATCTCTTAATCAATCTCTAAAGGCAGACTTTGATCAAAGCACTCCACATTGCAAGTAATCTACTGAGCAACAACGAGTGACACTTTCAGTGTCATAATTGAAAAAGTGTTGTTTTCTCTGCTATCACAATTTGCTCTAATCAACTTTAAAAGATCAACCTAATTAACAGGAATTATATTTGCATTTTTAATGTGGTCTCTGAGAAACAGCACAGCAATAATTTGACAAGTGTTTACCGATCAGTATTGCAAGACAGATGTTTAAGTATATAAACAATGGTACTCAAACTGTTTTGTATACCACACTTTAAATTAACAAATTCTTAAACAAAATGAAAACTTTGAACATTTTAAGTTTGCTATTCTTGGGACTAGCTTCTTGCGACCCAAATTGTGGTGATTGGGAGTCTTACAAGGACGAAAAATGCATCAAAATCATCGACAGCACACACACCTTTGCAGAAGCACTTTCTGCCTGTCAAAAGCTTGAAAAAACCTCCATCCCCTTGACGATTCACTCTCCTGAAGAGCAGAACTTTATGACTGAATTGATTTTCCGCAAAAACGGCGTTCACGACACTGTCTGGTTAGGCGCTCACCTGGGCGCTGACAAACAATTCCACTGGGCTGATGAGGCAGAGGGAAAGTTTACAAACTGGGCACCAGGTGAACCAAGTCACAAGCCAGTGGCCTCGTGCATTCAAATGATGCCTGAACCACTGCACGTCGGCAAGTGGTCCGACGAGCCGTGCGACAAGAAGAACCTGGTTGTCTGTCAGCGACTGCAGTCCTGGACACTGCAGCACATGCAACAGGTAAGTGTGAATAAAAGCCTATCATACGTACCTAGTCATTACACTGCATTTTTAATTTAGGTGTTTCTCAACTCGCGCAAAGCACTAAAAGACGCAGCGGAAGAGCAGAAACACTACCTGGAAGGTGCCATTGACGCGACAAAGAAGGCCTTTCAGGCCACCATTGATGCCGCCTCTAAAGCGCACCTGGCTGAGATCAGTCAGCTAAAAACGTCTCTCCAGGCGGAAATCAACAGTCTAAGGAGCAATCCAGTTCCAGTAAACTTCACCTACGTACAGCTGCCAGGTGACCGTGCTCCAGGGGAAATCTGGCCCGGTCTTAAGGTGAGACCAGGTCAAATGCAACGTTCCTATCTATAACAATAACGTTTTTTGTTCCGTTTGACTTTAGTGGGTGGACGTCAGTGCAAGCTACGCAGGACTGTTCTTTCGCGTGCAAGGCGGTGAGGCGGCGCCCTTTGGTAAGGTGCAAGATGACAATGCCCCTCACCTCAGTCAGGTCATTCACCAAGTGAATCCTTGTGCTGGTGAAACTGTTACACTGGCCAAAGGCGTCCTCAGCGGCACTGTCATTACAAGCAGCGGATTTGGAGCAGGAGCGCTTAAAAATTGTCAAAAGTTTCTCCTTTCACCGGGTGAAGTTCGTCCCAAGAACATGGCCACTAAAGTCTGGCGACGAACGGGCTAAGTTAGTTGTACAGCTTTAGTTTTTGCGTACAAATTGTTTACAAAAGTACAAAAATTAAAGTTATTTATAAACATTTTTACCGTGTTGCCGCCTATTTTACCTTCAATCATCATCCCACTTTTCTGCTTTTCCGTTTCCATAAGGCACCGGTGAGGAGCCATTTTCATCTGTTGTCTTTTCATTTTCTGCCTCTTCTTCTTCGGCCAGTTTTGATGGCACGTAGTAGTAGGCCATCAGCGCAAAAATGCCCATATCAATGATCATTAGCCCAGCAAAGAAAAAGAACTCATACGATTGAAAGGGAAATATTTTTGCATCAGCGATTATGGCAATGATCAAATTACCAAAAGCCACAGTCAGTAGCCAACAAGCTTGCAAAACGGCTTTCATTGATTTTGGAGCCTAAACATTAAAAGTGGAAAACATTAAAAGTTTTGTTTGCTGTTTGTGAACACTTGCCTGTTGATAAGAAAACTCCAAACCAGTAACTGAAAACATGATCTCTCCGCAGGTGATGACAAAGTAGGGAACCACTTGCATGAAAACAGAAAGTTTGTTTTTTGTCACAACTTCTGTAGTTTTAAAAGTAACACTCTAAAATAAATATGCAAATTAGTCTACAAGTAATAAACTTTGCTTCAGGATAAACACTTACCTTTGTATCCTTTAAATCACCACTGATTAGCTGAACGTACGAAGCACCTTGGTCTAGCTTAAGATGACTTTTCACAGCACCCACTGACATGATGACGTCTTTTCCTTTGATTTCTACTTCAAATTCGTTCAAATATCCAAAAGTAGCCTCTGTTGCGCTGCCGTTGTTGACTACTGTAGCGACCACCTCTTGATTGGTTTCAGTTGAAGAAAATTTTCATTGTTGTAGTTTAACAAATTAAAAACAGTAAATAGCAAAGCACCACCATTTTCTGGTTTCACAAGAGTGTTGTTGAAGATGGCTGCATCAACAGTCTGACTGCTTACTAGCTTTTCCGACAAGAAGATTAAAGCGTTTGATTTGTCATTCAACTGGGTTGGGTTAATAGATGGACTGACGGTAAAAGACTTTTCTGTACAGCCATCTATGCCGCTTTTGACGTTGAACGTCATTGTGGTAAAGTTTTCTCGTGGTACATTCGGAAACACAGTGACGCGATTGACATCGATGAGCTGTCCGGAAAACTCTAGCTGACATTTGTAGCTGTTGACAAAGACAGCGTGATTGTGACCTGATACAAGCTCACCAGGACTCTCTGACTCAATGGCCAGCTGAATGAAACCGACAATGAAGAAGGAGATGCCAGCCAGTATGCCACCGACTGTCATGCGCTGCAGTGGCCGTGTGATGCCGATCTTGCGGAAGATGGGATAGAAAACGTACTCGTAGACGGGAATCATGAGAATGATCAACAGTGGATTGATCACCTGAATCTGGTCAGGCTTGATGGTCCACCCGCCCGTTTGGCCGTTCATTCTTAGAGCCTGCAACGTCCACCGAGAGCCTGTCTGGTCAAACAGCGCCCAGAAAATAGGCAGTGGGAGGTAGAGGAAAAGGACGCGCATCAGCACTTTTACGTCGGCAATAGTGGTAGACTGTAAAAAAGAAGGAGGAATAAGTACTGAAATATCACTTCAATCTACCACTCACATCGTACTGGTCATCGGCATAGTCTAGCCAATGGTCTCGCTTCACACCTCGACTGAAGATTTTGCCACTGAGAGCGTGGAAAACACACTTGCAAACCATCACCACGACATTGTCCTTTTTGGGCGGCACCATGACGTAGTTGGTGAGAAACTTTCCAAGGAAGAACAACGACAAGGCCGTCACCATGAGGATGGCAGGAACACCAAAGGCGAGCGGATAGCAGTCATTTCGACCCATGCACTCTACATCCTGGCGAAGAATGGGCGTAATGAACGTCGAGATGAGACTGCCTGCGTTAATGGAAATGTAAAGAGGCTAAAGAACTGCTTCAACTGGACAGATTGCTCTGGCTTGAACTGATCGCCACCGAATGCAGACACGCATGGTTTGATTCCGCCAGTCCCAAAGGCAATTAAAAACAGGCCTATGAAGGTGAGTACCCTAAATAAAAAAAAGTTACATCGTGTTTTGTCACTTTTTTGTGGGTAATTACTTACACAGTTCCCTTGATAGAAGCAATAGCAAGGAGAATATTCCCTCCTGCGTACACTACCGATATGCTAAGAATGGTCCTGTGCGAGAAAATAATGAGTTTTATCATCATCAAACTACCTTTTACCCTTACCAGAATTTTCCAAGCAGCGAATCAGCAATGATGGCTCCAAGTACAGGCGTAAAGTAGCAACACATGGCAAAAATATGGTACATTTGCGTGGCAGCGTCATCACTGTAGTAGAGAACAAACCGAAAGTAGAGGACGAGAATTGCTATGGAAAATATTAAAAAACATTTTAAAACATTATGATATTTTTATTTTTAGTTTGCTTACCTTTCATTCCATAGTAGCTGAATCTTTCGCCTTTTTAAAAACAAGTTTTTAGTTTAAAATTTAAAAAATATTTTAAAAAATTACACAGTTCCGTTCCAATAATAAAGATGACCGACTTTGGGTACGGCAATTTTGCCGGTGCCCCTGATTCTTTGTCAGAAGCAGTCTAGAAAAACAAGTTTTAATCACAACATAACTTTAGTTTCTCAAAACAAACCATTTTTGCGTCGTGTTCCAATTCAGTCAGGTCGTGGAATGATTTGGATAACAATGTGGAGAAAACACAAAATCAAAATGTTTTTGGCAAGCGAGCCAAACTTGTCGGCGTCACTGAAGAAACCAGACAAAAAATATTTTAAAATGGCGCAGACTTTTATGGCTGAACAGTGCAGTAACGCCGACCATTGGTCGAGACCATAAACAGCAGAAACCCCTACTGATGTCAAAAAGATAGCGACTTAAATTTATAAAACGTATTTATTCTTTCAATCAAACAACAAGATTCAAATTTGCAATATTTTTAAATCAATCAAAAACAGAGAATTTTTGTGACAGCTTTGTATAAAATAAAACATTTCCTCGTTTGGTTGAGAGAAAAAAGTGCACTGTACTTTAAATTCAAGTCTAGATAGATGTAGTTCATCGCTTTTAAAATGTGCCAAATCTGTAGATAAGGCGATGGAGGTGTTAATTACCAGGCACACTTGGATTAGACATTTTTTAATTACCAGTTGTAATTTGTGGTGTATGGTCTGGCGCCATTTATGGCCATCTGCATATTTACTGAGTCGTAAGTTGAGCTTGTTGTTGTCGTATGTCTCTAATTAGTGATTTCACGTGATGAGCAATGTACTACTATTGTAAGCAGTAAATGTAGTGTAAGGGGTCAATATGAATGGAAATGCGGCTCCAAACTTTGTTTTGGAGAATGCGGATTTTAGTTATCACTTGAGTTTTTGGAAAAACAAAGGGGTCGCATGGCGCCTAACGCAGACTCGTTTCCTTTTCTTAAAAAAATAGTTTGGCGTCTTGCACACACAGCACTCGTTTTGGCTTTGTTAAATGCTTTCGGTCATTTAGTGAATTCAAACTTGGTTGCGTTAGTTGTAAACAAAAACTGTATCTTGTTTTAGTTGTTGATAAAAATTGCACATTGCAAGTAAGTTTTTTTATTTTTTGCTTTTTAAATATTTTAGATCGCTATAAACCGTTAAGCATTGACTGATGTCATTTTGGTCAATAAACATTTGATGTTTAAGAAACTAAATTTGAACTGTTTTTAAGTTAAACAGCATCTTAATATCTTAATGTAATTTATAAAAATGTAAACATTCTAGAAAGGTTAGAAAAATAGGAAAATGCTGCTCAAGTTTTTTGAGAATGATTATGTATTTTGCATTTATTATAAATGAACAAGTAAACAGAAAATGAGATAAAGAGAGTGTTAGATGCAAGACATAGGCTCCAGTCCTAGTCTGTGAACAACTTGGCCAGTGGTCATGAAACACCTCATTCAGACCTAGTACAGCGGCTTGTCTACATTCGCACCAGCAGCCCGACGAGCAGGCGACTTGGGCACGCCAGGAGGAGCGGCGGAACCAGCAGGGGGGACCATGCCACCGCTGCCACCGCCACCACCGCCACCAGCCTTCGACTGAGATCGATCGAAGTTGCGTCGAGCTTCGCCCTTGGCCACAATAGTGTGAATCTCCTCTTGCACCGGTTGGATTTCCTGGTGATTGATTAAATTAAATTAATAAAATTGATAGAGATTGCTAAAATATCACAAATACTAACCTGAATTACTCGGCGATAAGGAGTGATCACCTCTCTGATAACATTTTTTAAAAGAACAAGTTGACAAGTTAAAAATAAGTAAAAAATAAATGTGTGTTTCAACTACTTACCGAACCTAAACAACCGCAAGTGACCAGACGAAAAAGAGTAAAGTTGATTAGTTTACCTGTTAGCATTTTACCACTAGTTGTAATTACCTCCTGGATGACTAAAAAAGTAAAAAAAGATTAGTTTCAATTCAAATATAAAATTTCTTTAGTTAAACTTACTTGGCTTTTTCACTTCGTGTATCTAAAATTTTTTAATAAAAACAAGTTTAATTGTTAAAAATAACCATAAATTCAGTTTAAATTCTTACCAGTCTGTGCGGCTCCTCCTCTGAACTGGTCTGCTCCACCTCACCAGCACCGCCTGCCTGATGAGTCTGGTGGACTCTGATGCGAGAGGATGATGACTTGAAGTGGATTTCAAGAGGTATGGCACCGCTAGGTTTAGATAAATAACGTTCATGTTCACTAGTCGAACAAATATTCAATTGATTAGTACCCTTCAACTTCGATGATTTGAGGCTCGAGATCTTCATAGGGAATGTCCACCGACTTCATCTCCACAGTGTGTTTGGTTTGAATAGCTAGAGCGAAACGCATTATACATTAAATAGTCAAAATAGGTAAAAACTGTTTTACCTGCTTGAATCTTTTCTCGTGGTCCACCCGAGGTGTCTTTGTACTGGCCATCGTTGGGTCCAAAACCACCCGTTTGGGCAGTAGCGATGGCAGCCAGAGCTGAGATGAAAAGAAACCCGGTAAAGAACTTCATAATACTAGTGAGGAGGATTCACAAAGGTAAAAAGTAAAGTTGTAAATAGTGATGAAAATGCTGAAAAACGAAGACGACTGATGTTTGCAAGTTGTCCCATCGTCTTCTTTATATACTGGATCGACTTTGCCGATACTGAAGCTGTTGCCTGTTGTTGATACTGCTGCTGCTGCAACCACAGCTGAAGATCCGATCAAAATCCTCCATTTTCTCTCTCTCTCTCTATCTTTTTAACTTTCACTCTTCAAAAGGAAGCGGATCCGTGCATCTCTTTTGCGCTGAAAACTGAAGACTCTCACTTCTTTTGCTTCTTTTTCCTTCACTTTACTTTTGAACACTTCATCTGTAGACCACAATAGCCGATCATCTTCTGTCCACTGTTTTTTTGTTTTGTTTTAATATCACCACCACCTTTTGGGGACGCTAATGATTTAGATGAGCATCAGCAACTGCTGGTGGTGGTGGTAAACACTATTCACCGCATTCTCTTTCCCCCTTCTTCTCTTTTGCAAAAAGGGAGAAAGAGAGCGCAGATCAGTCTGAAGAACACAGAGTCGTCTGTCGTCTGTTCGCACAGGTCTGTTCATCATCGCCGTAGATACTGCGACTGTTGCATTGTGTCATCTGAAGTGTCTTCACTCTTTTGCTATCTCCTAAATCGCCTTATGGGTCGCTAATAGCACCAGTCCTGACTGACTGACTGACTGCGTTGAGGATGCACAATACAGTCCGCCAAGAAATCACCATCACCACCACCAGGACTTAATGATGACCGGTTTTATCAGCCAGTACAGAGAGTGACTTTGGCAAAGTGTCTACAACATGTCCTCCCAGTCTCTGTTATCGTCTTCTATTTGCATCCTTTTTTATTGAGAAAAGCTCGGTTATTAACGTTTTGTGAGCAAGGCAGTGAAAAGTTAGTATGCGAAATTGTAAAATAGCCGATAAATTTCAGTCACATATTTACAAGCACCATTTGTCTGTTTGTGTGTTTAAGACAATCAAATTATGAATTTTTGTTGTTGATTTACCACCTATCTGTCAGTCATCTAGTTGTCTGAGTTGTAAAAGTGGTTGTCAGAGTTTCAAGTCAAGTGATTAGTGTACATCATACACAAGAGCATTAAAAAATTTTTATTTACAACTCAAACTATCTTAAACAAGCAAAGTATAATGACATTTGGTTGTTGTAATAATATCAAAATAAGTTCCCATAATCTACGCCAATTTAATGAGCTCTTTTTCATTAAGCAAAGCTGACCAGTAGCCAACTAGTCGACAATCGACAAATTCGTTCCTGGTGCAGTTGGGGAAGGAAACTTTGCTTTATTTTCTTTTGATCAGAAAGGCTCCTTACAGTTCAAAGGTCGGTAGGAGATTTAAAGTAGATCTGGAAAAAAGTGAACGTTTTAACTTCTAGAATTGCACTACCGGTGTCCGCAAGGTGATGAGGCGATGTCGGGTGGTGATTGTGACCATTTAAATGTCATTAGCATCGCTGGCATCAACCTGAAGATAGCAGACAAACGGAAAACACTAATTGAGATCCCGCTTTCGCACAATGGCAACAGCAGTTGTGCAGTCGGCAATCGACTTTGAATGACTGTTTTCAACTAGGCACTTTAAATCGATACAACGACGACGACGACTACTTCCTAATCCTAAAAGTGGGGAAACCTTTTTCACACTTTTTTTGTGACAAGCAGTGACGATTATGTGACGGATGATTCCGAAAATGAAGTAGGAAACAGTAAAAAAGTGCATCCAGTGAAACTTTTCCATTTTGCAAATGCATCAACAAAGGCAGCAAAACACACGTACACTCACACTGTGCACAAGAGCTTACAGTGAAAGCGATTATTACATTTGATGACAATTCAACAAGTGTCTGTTTGGATAAGTACTTTTTAAGGCGATTTGGAAAAGAAAAATGGGAGTAGTAAACAAACCGATCACAGTCAGCTGAAATTAACCTAAAAACGCAGTGCTGTGAAATGAGCAAATAATTAGGCCATCCATTATTCATTAGAAAGAAGCGGCGGAGAAAGGAGTCGCGCTTGCTAATTGCCAAGTTCAACGGCGAGTCATCAGCATCAGCATTTCACTCCAGTGCACTACTTGGGCAGTCTTTCGCACTATCTGCCGGCAGAAAAAGGTCAGTCCAGTGTTGAGCCCGTCGTGTGTGGCTTGCTCAGACTGGGCGCCAGCTACTGGTGTGAAGATTTACGTCTGCTTCTTTTCAATCGATCCATCAATTTGGACAGTGGATATGAGACCGCCACTTTTTTCACTGCCACAATACCGCACTTTGGTTTGCTTTGAGTGCCTGTAGTTGTAGGGCGCCATTAGTAGGCTTTGCCATAACGCCATCATTTTCATTATCTCAAACACTACCTGTCGTTTCGGTTAATGCAAATTTTAGTTTGAAACAATGCTTTTTGTTACACAAAATACAAAATTTATAGACCATTTTAGAAAATGTGCTGCAAACAATTAGCTTTCACTTTCTTTTAATTATGCAATATTTCTTACTAACGCGATTTTCATTACAAACTACTATTGAAAAAAGTTTAAACGAAGCAAAACTCAGCTCAAATGCTTGTTTTATTTGTGACCTCTGTTTGACGAGGTGATAAATCCCACATAGCGTCACTATCTAGAAAGCACCAAAACTAGTCGCACTATCTGAACATTGACACATTTTTTAAATTTAATCACGTGCCCGAGTGTCTCACGGTGCACAAGTTCATTTACCGATAAATGACCATTTTAATCGCATTGTTGCTTAATTTCAAATTTTTAACCTTTTAACTTTGACTATAATTTGAATATCATTAACGCTTTATTAGTTAAATTTTTGGTATCAGCAAGTTGTATCATTTTTTAGAAAAGTTTTCTATGAGCGATAAAAACTTTTGTCAAGCTGCTCTAAACTTTCAATCTCATTCAACAGACGGCGACAATGTTTATAAACCGAAAAGATGTTTTAGCAAAAATAAATACTTGGATTTTCTTTCCTTGAGTAGAGAAACTTGTTTAAAATAGAAAAGAGACGAAAAAGATGCTGACGCTTTAAAGATGAGCAAATGCACTTTTTGAACTTTTTGCACTTTTAGCTAAAACACTCAGTTTTTCACGTCATCAATAGCCTTGAGACTGACATGTAAATGGCATTCAGATTCTCTTGCAAGTACAATCAGTTTTTCTGAGAAATAATTGGGGTTTTTACAAAAATAAAAAATGAAAAGACTTGTTTTAAGAGTCAAACTTTGAAATGAATAATTTAGTTTGGTTTACAAAACTAAAAGTTACTTTGCTCCTTTTTTAAATTGTTATTCTACAAAAATCTTTTTTATTCAAACTTTCATTCACTTTCCTTCTTTTCATCAATTGTCGCTTTCATTTTTTTTATTTATTTTATTCAAATGGCAAGCAAACATCGTCTTCCGTAATGATTTACAATTCCATTGTGTGTCTGTTCTTCCTCTTTGCCACTCTTTACCAGAGCAGACAGTATCTGACAATGAAGGCGGACAGCCAGCTTGAAGCAAGTGAAACAGCAACAGGAGCATCGTCCACTTACACTCTGAATCTTATCGTCTGCCTGGAATCGTTTGCAGCAGCATTAGCAGCAGCAATCTTTTGAAACTGTCTGTGTGTTTGTGCTCGTCTAATGACTTCAGTCGCTGACAGTATAATGAACGGGTATCAAAGTGAATATAGTTTTTCTTTCAGCAGTAACAGTAAAAAACTGCTACCGGAAACTCCCGTAATAGCGATGCAAGTTTACTTTTGCAAAAAAAATTATATTTTTGAAATTCTCGACATTTCCGTGAGTTGATATTGACCGCAAAAAGAAGAAAAGACGTTTTTGTGTTTGCAGAGCCAAGAGGCAGACGCCATAAATTAGACAGCACTGCCGCCGCCATCATCGTTATCGGCGGCACCACCACCATCATCATCGCCATCATCACCACCATCACCACCGCCATCGCCACCATTACCTCCAAAGTGCTTCCCCTCTTTGCGCAATTGTCCAATTTGTCTGTTGCTGCAGCTCTTTTTGCTGTTTGCTTTGTCGTGTCTAATTTTTTCATTGTTCTTTTTCACTCTGACTGCTTCATTCGAACAAATAGAGGTTATGATTCAGTTTCCAAAGGTCACCGATGGAGAGTTAATTTGATTCATGTTTCTGTGTTCAGTTCTCTCTCTTTCCTTTTCTATCTTTTTTGCCAAGAAAAGCTCATTAAACTGCAAAACACGATGCTGCTTTTGTGTAATTAATTAATTAACCCGTGTATATGTGTGCGCTAACTTTGGTCGATGTACACGCATGGAAAGCTGTCTTTAGAAAAAGAGTGATTCCACTTTGTTCCCTGTTGATGTTAACCTTTTTGTCTTTTCATTTTCAACTTAAGTGCAGTTTGCAGCAGCAACAGCATCAGCATCAACACGGCCATGCACTTGGCCGCATCAACCTCGACCATCAATGAGAAAGGATGCTCTTTTCTCTTTTCTCTTTTCCCTTTTTCCTTTTCTCTAGTTCGTGTCGATCATTAAGATGGCCACTTTTGTTAACTGGGCATTGGCCACCTCTAGCCACCAACAGGCCCTCCATCAACAACAACAACACTAAACATCAGATTGTGACAAATTATAATATCATTTTGTAGCAGTGGATGGCTGACTTACTGATGCTGCTGATGAGTTAAGATGAAACAAAAGGTGCTGGTGGTGTTGCTTGTAGAGAACTTGGTGGGGAACTTGGTGGAAGGCAAAGAGAAGACGACAAACAAATCTTCTTGGCTTAATCTAATTTTTTTGTTTCCTAAAGCTCATGATCTTGAATCCAGGTGGATGCTGCTCTGTGCTCAGCAGCTCTTTCCATGTTCCGGCACAGGCTGCTTCCACGTCATTAGTCCTCATCGACGTGATCTCATTACCTACGCAGACTGATACAATCTCCTCTATCTCTTCTAAGTGCGTGTAATTGCCTGCTGCTTTATTGTTGTCTTGATCCCACTACAATCTGTGCAACTCGTTCTATCTCGTCGTTGATGAGTGCTCTTCTTGTTCTGGTTGTCATTGACGGTGAAACACACACACGCACTAGCACAGAGCGCACAATGCGTCCATTTATCAGCTGACAGCCCCTGTTGCTTGTTCGCTGCTGTGTAGTCATAGATTATATTTGAAGAAAAGATGCATATCGGTTGAGGAACAAACTTGCAACTTTTAACTTTAGGTATTTTATTAGTTGTCTTTTTTTGTTAAAATTGCCCTCGTTTTTATTTAGAGACTCGTCCAGTTTTTCATTTCAATTTACACAAAAGAAAAAACTAGTGCGGCGTGTGGTTTTATTAGAAGGAAAGAAAAACAATCAGATGTCAAAAGCATTTAACTTCTTCGAGCGGTTGTACTTGTTGAAATTGGCCGAGTCGTTTGAGTTAACAAATCAAATCATTTTCGTTGAAAAGACTGTTTGTGGTGAAAAATCTGCCAACAAATGCGGAAATCACCACCACCACGACCATCACTACTTGTTGATTGAATTAAAATGTAAAATTGGCCGTCAGTAATTGGCAAAAAAGTAAAAGAAGAAAAATCATTTATATGAGAAAGAATTCAAACTGACATCTTTTTGCACTAAAACAAAATTAATGTGTTTGTTGTTTTGCTAGTTTTATGAGCGAATTGCATTATCATGGAAAGTGATGACCAATTAATGCTTGCCTTGACTAAAGTGCAGAGTAGTCTTTTGATGCAATAGTGCTTTTCGATAAAATTGCCACCAACCACTTTTCTGGTCGTCATTTTGTTCTTTAATGATAATCAGTTCAGATGTGTTGCTTACCATTCTTTTTCCAGTCCCCAACTGCATCTTTTGTGTTTTGTCAATGTCAATTGATCTATAAACGCAAAAGTGTGGATGTGGATGTCAATGATAATCCATCAGTGTTGGTCGACTGTGCTCTTAGACCACCTTGACCGCTTCACAGTCTGTTTGTTAAGGCAATGGTCAATGGGGACTTTCCTTTGGGCTATCTCTGCAGGTGGCAGATGCTTTTTTCTTTTCACTGCACTGTTTACCTTTACAGTTGTTCAATTCGAGCATGAGAAATGAGCAAAGATGTTTTTTGTTTTTGAAGTGGATCGTTATTTGTGTACTTTTTTCAATTTAAAGTGTTTATGTGCGCTTCTGTTGATGCAATGATTTTTTATTTGTTTTTAGTTTTTCAATGACAATGGGAAGAAGTATTACAAAATCATCGTTTTAACTCAATCTTTACCCATTTTAAAATAGTCGTTCGACACCAGTGGAAAAAGTTTGACATGTTTGATCGACTTGCACAGAGTTGCGTGCTCCTTCACCTGAACATTTGCCCGTTTGGATGTTTCTGTGTTTGCCAGACAGACAGACAGACAGACAGTCAGTCAGTAAGACTGCCTGCCTGTTTGTCTCCATCATCTTCTAACCACCACTTCTTGTGATGGTCAGTGGTCTTTGTGGTCACGAGTGTACGATCACGTAATTTGCTTCATTCACTAACTTTCCTTACACCATTCTGACCGTTCATTTCATTGAGTAAAGGGCGATCAATCAACTGCTTAGAAAGTGAATTAGCAGTAATTGAGTGAACATATGGTGATTCAAAACGGTAATTGAGACTCATTGCTTGAATGTTGAGGTTACGCTGAAGGAAAAAAAAGAAAGGAAAGGAGAATTGAAATGTCACCCAGATGATGATTGAGCATGTAACAGGCATGAAACACTGACAAACCCGTCTGTTCAGTGTCGATTAATTGCCAAGCGGAAAGAAGACATCATCTCGGACGCTTGTTCGGGTAATTAATTTTTATGCAAGAATTAGGTGAGACTTGTAAAGTGTTTTAAAAATTATTAGCCAGTTTAATTCGGATATTTAAAATCAATTAAAAACTTTTTTGTAACAATCACATTTGCTTGTTTACCACAAAGTATTATTTTTTTAGCAAAAACATTTTCAGGTAATAAATCTTTGCAAGCCGTCGACACTGTTGACCTACCGACGAATGGATGAATTATTAAACAGCAGTGTAACAGTGTACAAGGATGCACCAAAAAAGTGCACTTTTACCCTGGGCAATGATCTCTCTATGATGAGCAGGTCAAAGATCGATCTTCTCTTAATCTAGCATGTGCAATATATTGTCATTTTTTCCGCTTCAAAGTTTACTAAAAACTGTTCACGGCAAAAGTCATCATTTGAAGAAGACGATCAAGAAAAGATGCAAATGTGCTCTGTGTACAAACGAAAACGAAAAAGTAAGCGCACACTAATTAATGCCACTGTTTAATTATTAGATTAGAAAGCAGAGACAGCATCTGAGCAAACAGCTCATTATGCTGTCGCCTTCTCATCCCTTCCCCTATTGCGATTTATTCAAGTTGTGCACAGTTGGCAGCTTGGACAGTGAACGCCAACAACACTGTCAATAATAAAACTGACTGTCACAATATTGTTTTCCTCCTTTGCAGGCATGCTGGCAATTTAAGACGTTGGTCACGTCGGTTGTGTTGCTGGTGGTGGCTGCGGCCAATGGCCAGACGAATATTAGACTTGCTGATGATGGCGGCGAAGATGAGGAGGAGAAGGAGGAAGATGCTGTGCTGATGGGGGAAAACAATAGATGCAGCAGTGATAGCAATTGGTGATACTGTGCTGCGTAATGAATATGTTTGTTGCCGCTAATTGGTCACTTTCGAAACTGTGAAAAACAACAGCGTAAAATTGTCAAACGTTTAACCGCAAAGATTGCACTCATTTTGTTTGACTAAAAAAATTAAACTTTGTTGAACTTTACCTTTTCTCGTTAAATTTCCTCGTTTTTGATCGGTCAGCAGAAGCAGCTGCAGTTGTCTGAACAATCAGTAAAGTGGGAAAATCAGTCAATTTCCGCTACTGTCTGGACAATTGTCCCTTTTTGTCTTTTCGTTTTTCACAAATGACTTTTTGCAGTGTTCTTTTTTCTCCACTAATCCTCTTTTTGTTAAATCCTTTTTCCCTTGTTAACAAATCCTAAACCACGGTTTATTTTTTTCAATTTTTAATTTCTTTTTTAGTTCAATTGTTTTATTTGCCACCGTTTTCTCTTCTGTTCTTCACATCATTCTCTGCTTTGATCACAGGACATCACTTTAGTTCACACAGAACATCTTCTGCGAGCGTCTGATAACTGTTTTTGCTTTGGTGCACACAGAAGCTGTTGTTGGCAATTGAAGGCAGGACAAAAAGAGACCCAGTCAAAGAAAACTAGACAAACAGAGTGGCAAATTTAATTTTCATCAGTCAACGCTGTCAGACGATGTTTGCTCTCTTCTGCTGACCAGGTGGCCATTAGACATTATAGCATCATTACGACAGTGGCTGCCTCGACTTTCTCTCTCTCTCTTGTGGAAATTAAATCAAATCAAAACGCGTGTTCGCTAAATTACGTCCTGTACGACACTCTGTGTGACTCTCTCGGTGGCGCACTTCAATTCTCTTTCTCTCACTCTCTTCATTTCTCTTTTGCAGTCACCAGGTATATAAACTCAAGAGCTTTGTCTTGGTTCTCAAACGGTGTTCCAGCAAGTGGTTTTTGGACTTTACATACATTTTCTTCATCAATATATTTTGTGTGCAGCATTTGTTCATCTCATCACTCGCTAGGACTGACCACAACCATGCGATTTTTTAGAGTACGTGTACAGTGTGACTGCCCTAAAACACCTTTAACTGATCGACATCTTTTCCTTCAGCTTTCTGTGATATCGTCGATGCTGGCTTTGGCGCTGGCCTACGGGGGCGGCGGTGGTGGAGGTGAGCTGGAATCTTCCTCTGACCAAATTAAGCTAATTAGCTCCGCAGGTGGCTATGGGGGCGGTGGAATGGGCGGAGGCGGAGGATATTCGATGGGCGGTGGCGGCGGTTAGTTTTGTATTCTCTCAATTCTTTTTACTTCAGTGTGTTTAACTTTGGATTTTTCTTGTCAGGCGGCTACGGAGGTACAATCATCGATACTTGATCATCCAATTGGTGCTTAATTCTTTTCTTGCGCAGGCGGTGGTGGCGGCGGCGGCGGTGGTGGTTACTCGATGGGTGGTGGCGGTGGCGGTTAGTTTTAAGCATATTACTATATTTTGCAAAAACTAACATGTTTAACTATTTAAAACTATTAGGTGGCTACGGAGGTACATTAATTAGTCCTTGACCATCTGATCGGTTAATTAATAGTAATAATCATTTCCTCAAAATTAGGCGGAGGAGGCGGCGGCGGTGGAGGCTACGGTATGTTAGCGATCATTAATTCAAGGCAAAATAACTCATCACTTTTAATGAAGGTGGTGGAGGAGGCGGAGGAGGCGGAGGACCAATTCGAGGTGCCATTATCTCAAAGAGCTCCTTTGAGGTGCGCCCTGTGCAAATTCAGGCTGGCTATTCTCAGCCCCGAGTTGTCGAGTTTGAGGGCGGCTCTTCTCCACTGAAGCTGCACTTCAAGTCAGGTGCCGGCCAAATCCAGGTCATTCAGAGTCACGCCAAGGGCGGCTACAATGAGCCGGAACACACCAGCGAAGAGGCTGAGCCCCAGCGAATGGTCCACGAAATTAAGAAACCAAGTAATTTATTATGCAAATATCAATTGAACGTCTATTCTAACCATTCATTTTTATATTTTCCGATAACCAGTCATCCAGGAGGTAATTATTTTGCAAGCAATGGCTAAAATTATTGCAGATAAATTAATCAACACTTTCATCTTTGGTTGTTTTCGGTTGTTTAGGTTCGGTAAGTAGTTGAATTGTACATTGTTTACGTTTCAAGTTTTTCTAATTTCATAATTTTATTAATTTTACTAGAGAAATTATTATGCCTTATCGCAAGGTGACTCAGATAGTGAAACCTGCCCGAGAAGAAGTCAAGACCATCGTGTCTCAAGGTGTCCACGGCGGAGGCGGCGGCGGCGGCGGTTAGTTACACATTCAGCTGATATTTGAACAATGTTAAACTTTTCAACTATTATTTACAGGCGGCTACGGAGGTGGTGGCGGCGGCGGCGGAGGCGGCGGCTACGGTATGTCAATTATCATCCTAATTTGAAGCAACAAAATAACTTATCTTTCGTTTTCTATTAAGGCGGTGGAAGCGGCGGAGGAGGTAAGTTTTGAAACATTATTATCAAAATACGGTTTACTAAATTATCCGTTTTTACAAATTTTAGGTTACGGCGGTGGTATGAACGACATTAACTGATCAACAACTTGCAGTACTAACAGGTTATTTTTCAAGGTATGGGAGGTGGTCATGGCGGCGGAGGCGGCGGTGGTAAGTTATATCCTAAAATATCTGAATGAAAATTCTAATTTGTTTTGAATTCATAGGCTACGGAGGCGGAGGCATGGGAGGTGGAGGTTCGATACATAATTCCCAATTACAATTTCTTTTCCAAACTAACGGGGGACTCTTTAAACAGGTGGTTACGGAGGCGGAAGCGGCGGCGGCGGCGGAGGTAAATTATTATATAACCATTTCAATAGACGTCATTAATAAATCAATATTTTTTTAAAACTTTAGGATACGGAGGCGGCGGCATGGGTGGTGGAGGTTCGATGCATTTTTAATCTTTATTTGATTCCGAAACTAACTGGTGACTTACTCACTAGGTGGTTACGGAGGTGGTGGCGGCGGCGGTGGCTATTAATCGCGCCCCCAAGTGTGGCAATTCTCAGCAAACCCTATTCATCACTCGTACATTACATTTCCACAACCCCACATTGCACAAATACACACGTTCTTCGACGTTTCCCTCGATCACATATGTTTCATTGTATTTATTACTTATGCTTACGCAACATCCACTTTCACTCTTCTTATTTGAATACTCTAATAAAAAGCTGTTACTACCTAATTTTCTCGTTATTGTTCAGTCTGGGTCAGGCCAGTCGTCTGCTGTCCGTCATGCAGCAGCAGCATCATTAAAGATCGATTCAAAGTTTTAGACATAAAAATTGCACTTGCATCCAATTTAAAAGAACTTGATGGGCTGATTGCCTGCACTTTTTTTTCGCTTTTTATCTTTTTACTTTTGGCGGCATTATGTATAAAAAATAAACTTGTCAAGACTTTTCTGTAAAGTACAAACATTATCAAGTTCATAACCAGTTTAAACTTACCCTTTTTGCAGTCTTACTTTAGTAGCCATCCTTTTGAGGTACAGAGTTTGTACACAAAAAAGCATTGCGTACAGGTGTAGTGTGCATACTGGTCACCGGTGTAGCAACACTGACGTCATGTCATGCCTATCAATTGTCCATCACAGACCAGTGGGAAGTACCTGCAGACTCAACAGTGAGATCCTGATTTCAGCAGCAGTAGCTGCAGCGGCGCATCACTAGCTCACCATTTTCTCTCTCCCATAAATACTTGGTAAAAGTTGACAACTATGTGATGATAATTCTTTTCTTATCACAAAGTTCAATTGATGAATGTTGTTACACCATTGCTGCCATTGACTCATAATTCATTGCATCGTCACTTATCAAAATAAAAATACTGGTTGGCATTTTTGTTGTTGCTACTATTGCACCGACACACTTGCAGACTTCTCCTGCTCCTTGGCAACACATTCAACAGCTGTATTGATCACTGCATTTAACCAAAAACAATCAGCAAATTTTTATTTTACAGACAATTGAAGTCACAAACGGTTTCGGCAGTAAATTTTTTGTTCAGTATCAAAATGTATCATTCGGCAGTGCTTGTGGTGCTCCTTTTGGCTGCCTCTAAAGGTAAGTTTTCAGATGGTTCTTCTCAACAATTGCTTTATTTACACTTTTGCCCTAAACCAATAGCCAGCAGCAATCTTCTGGCGGACACAGCGCTAGACGTCATTCTTTCCACCACTCGCAGCAGCCTTGATCCGATCTCCATTGAAGACAGAAAATACAAAGTCAAAGTGAACTTTCTCTTTTCTTTGCACGTCGGATCCATTTCTTTTTCTAACACATCTATAACCGGGCTGACCAATCTAAGTAGAGTCACTGAAACTGATTTGGGCATCGAAGAAGACGGTGGTTACAGTGGAACTGTTGGTCTTCAAGTTAATGATGCCAAACTGAAAAGTGAAATCAATCCTAAGTTTGGCAGAATACTAGACATTGGCATGGGTCCGCTTCCCATTGTCGTTACAATTGGCACTTTTCGCATTGATTTTACCATTGTCACTGACAGTTGGGGTCTCAGTCCTCAAGTGAAGGAACTTAAAATTACAAAAATGGATGACATCAAAGTCGACATTGAGTATCCTGGAAAGAACCTTTTAGAACCGTTTTCTTATGTAGCCGATCGTTTGCTAACTGACGCTGTGGTAAGCTTGGTGAAAGAGCGTCTAAGAAAAAGGCTAGAAAAGAAGATCAAAACAAAGATGAATGAATCTCTAAATCAATACAACTTCTTTGGGTAACATAAATAATCTTTTTTATAAATTAAAATAAACTTTTCTAAACTTTTTAAAATAATGTTTGAGCTCAAACTAAAAAGATTTATTTTACAAAAATGATTTTTTTGAAAAAATCATTTTCATCATTCAATCCTGTGAGCAACTTTGTTGATAAGCTGGTTGCATCGTTTTTCTGGAGCACACTCCAATTACACACTTAAATTGTAAACACAACTTTTCAAAGTCATAAACATTCAATATCCTCTCTGATCAATTTGCTTGATAAAGCCATCTGCTTTTGTTTACAAGGTCACACTCTGGTTCTCACTCTATTTCGTGTACATTTTTTCTCTTTTTGTTAGTAGTCATCAATTGCTTGCACACAATGGCCACCTTACCGTACAGTAGTTTTACTTCAAGTGAAGATGAAAATGTTCTTTTTCAATCAGAAAATTCCCGTACTTTAAAGAAAAGTCGATCGCCATTTTCATTTGGCACATTTCTTCAGAGATGCTTATTACTGTCATTTCTAGTAGCCATCATTTTAATTTGTACAGTGTTATCTACTACTTACCTAACTTCTATTTTCAGAGACCATAAGAACAGCAACAATCAAACTATTAATTTGAATGACATTCGCAACAGCACTCACTACGCGTGGGCTGCATACCGTCGATATGCTTGGCCAGAAGGAGCACTTGCACCGGCATCTAGAACTTCCACTTTGCTGCCTTATATGCCTGTGAAAAATTCTGGTTACTCCATTTTCTCTTCTTCTTCCACACTTTACTTGATAGGCCTAAAAGATGAGTTTGCTGAAGGTCGTCAATGGATTGAGCATAAGTTCGATTTTGCTCAATTTGATGGTTTTTGCAAAGTTCACGATGTGATCACTAACTACATTGGTGGTTTGTTGTCTTTATACGGATTGACGAAAAATGCCATTTTTCTTGAAAAGGCTTCACAAGTGGGTGATGTTTTAATGAAATATGCGTTTAACTCTCAAACAGGTAATCCACTTACATATAAAACACTCAATTTTGTTTAAGTACAATGCTTCATATCAAGGATTCCTTCACGAGCAAATTAACCCCAAACGGCAGATGGCACGAGACAACTCTGACAACCTAATTCCAATTTCTCAATCTGGCTTTTATCAACCAGAGCTGATTCTTCTTGCCCAGCTAACAAATAACAGTCTTCTTTCTGACCGCCTTCAACTAATTGCCAACCAAGCCACAGAGTACTCTCAAAACTTTTCTTTTCAAATGGCAAATGATGAGCGACCAGCTGAAAGCATCTTTCACAACCTTCTTCGCTCATATCTTCTTTCTGGACGACGTGATACTGCAGCCATCAGTCTACTCAACAGCACACTCAGTGAAACATTAGAGCACTACCTCAAATACAAGATACTTAACGCTCTGACTTATTCAACCAGTAATCTCCTCCATCGTGGGATCCTTAATGAAACTCTGCTTACTGCAACTGACTGTGCCCTTGGCGCTCTGCTCACTGTTGGTGCCACTGAGCTAAATGGGTTCAATGGAAACATTCGAGATGTAATAAAGCGTCATCACTTTAACAAGTATTTTAAAGCAGGTGTCAATATCACTAAAACGTGCTACCAAGCCTTGCAAATGACCAAAACAAAGGGGATGCCACAGGAGTTTTCAGTACTAAGTGGAATGGTACATTTAACTAATGAAACAAGTTCTGCCTCTGAGTGAGTATCATTCTCTAAAAAGTACAAACACTAACTCTTTTGCTATTTTAAGCTCCTACTTCACTGAAAGCATCTTTTCTTTGTGGCGACAAACAGAAAACGCGAAATACCTCGGTTATGCAGAGGCGATCAGGCGTTCTTTGGTTCGCAGACAAACACCTAGCGGCGGCATTGCCAACGTTAAGGATGTCACTACTGAAGAGTTTTCTGAAAAAATAGACTTTCAAGAGCCAATGCTACTTTCGGGCACGTTAAAGTATCTGTTCCTCACTTATGCCGATCCAACAGTGCTCTCATTAGACCAGTATGTTTTCAATGAACTAGGGCACCCATTGCCAATTTGTGGTCGTCATCCGGTGTACCCAGCAGAACTTTGCAGTTATAACTCAAAAATAAGTTGAATGGTACTTTATCAATATTTGAGCCAACATATGACAAAGTTGTTAATTTGATCAATGCTGCTTAACATCTGCAGAGTCAAAGAAATGTCTAGAAATCCTTCAACACGCTTACAAATTGATGTCAATTAAAGATAAATATTTGTCTAACTTTCAGTACACTCCCCAGTACCTCTGGAGAACAAAGAACGCTCATTTAAGTGATAGTACAATATAAAACTTTCCAATCATTAGTGTAAGTGTTTATCAACTCTGTTTGATAACTGCCTCCCTACTACAGTAAAGCCACAAAGTTTCACTATCACTGCACTCTGATTTGATCACTGAACGTTAGTTACTATTTTCAAAAGCAATCAAACATTTAAATTTCTTCTATCCATCAGACGATGAAGACGACAGAGAGTTTACCAGCGTGCAAGAAGGTAAAACAATGGTTCCCCGAAAGCATCATCACCCGGTGAACTCTACTTCATCCTCTTCTTCCAAGTCTTCCAAAAACAACAAATTGAAAACCTTTGTCACACTTTTTGTGATAACTATCATCGTAGTGCTCTTCTTCGTCAGTCTGCTCCTCTACAAGAATGTCTCCATCAGTGAAGAAGAGCTACTGCTGCGGCGCTCCTTCATTCGAAACATGACTCGTGATGCCTGGTACGCTTACCGCAAGTACGCCTGGGGATATGACGCCCTAGACCCAACTGGCGATTCACACAAAGCAGAACAAGCGAGCCAGGCAGTACACTCGGGGCTGAGCATCATCGCCGCCCTGAGCACACTGCACGTCGCTGGTCTGATGAAGGAGTTTAATCAGGGAGCTCACTGGCTGGAGACTCGTCTGACCGACTTTCGGCATAGTTTGATTGACCTGCAAGCCCATCAATTGGTCAATGATTACATTGGCGGTCTCCTCTCGACCTATGCGCTCAGTGGTGATCCAGTGTTCAAGGAAAAGGCGGCCGCAATCGGCAACTTTCTCGTACCGGCGCTAAACAGCTCTTTCACCGGACTGATGCTTGACGATCAGATGGCTGATTTGTACTACAAAAGTCAGTACACTCTGCACAAGGACCCGTCTGTACCTCTGGCACACATTGGTCACCGAGCGCCGGAGCTCTTTTACCTGGCCGATTTGACGAAGAACAACACACTGAAAGTTCGTCTTCAAAGAATTGAAGATTTCATGAAAGAGATTGAAAAGCCAAAAGGTGTACCTTTCTTAGAGGAGATCCACGTCAACAGTGGCAAGTGGACTTCTAGGAGAAGGTGGTCATTTTCTGAAAAGACGATAGACTTTTACTTTAACCTGTTACGGTCGTACTTTCAATCTGCTGGCCGTGACTACCACAGTTGGAAGCTTTTTGACAACTCTATTCAGACAATCGTCAACAATCGTTTGTTTAAAATTTCCAAAGTGAACGGTTTGCAGTACTCGGGTGCTCTCAACATTTCATCTACCTATGAGTCGACTTACGAAAACTCGATGCCTGCAGCTGCCTGTCGTCTGGGAGCCATGTTTGCCTTAGCGGCAAAGAAAAACTCTAAAAAATACCTTCCACTGGCAGTCAATTTTACTGAAACATGTCACCGAGCGGTGATGAAGACAGAGACAAAACTGCCGCCGGTGGAAATCAAGTTCAGCAAAAGAGAGGAGGCCACCAACTTGGCCATTACGAAGTCAACACTAGGGTATGTATAATTAAAACGTTTTATCTAATAACGGTCTGTAACAATACATTTATCTTTAGTTTTGAAATGGCGGAAAGTTACTTTCACCTGTGGCGTCTCACCAAAGAGGATATTTACCGAGAGTACGCCTGGCAGTTGGCACTAGCCATTCAGACGCACTGTCGTTCAGCGGAAACTGGTGGTTACGGACCGGTGGCCGACGTGGACGTGCTTCCAGCCAGTGTGGGCCACCGACAGCATGAGCACTTTCTCTCGGGCACACTCAAGTACCTGTACCTGGTTTACGCTGAACATGAGAACTTACTGCCTCAGGATTCGTGGGTCTTTAGCTCCACTGGGCACCCCTTGCCCATCTGTGGAGAGCATCCACAGTACTCACTGGAGGCCTGCAGGTAGTCAGCAGAAGAAGGGAAGAAAAAGGGCCATTTGCATAATATGAAAATAATTTAATTTTTTTAAAAAAAATTTAATAAAAGTTTAATTACTACTAATTGAACTGACTTGAACGCTCAAATCACTATTTCAACTGGAGGAAGAATGGCTGCGCCGGCAGGCTGTTGAAAATAGCAAAAATCGTCAGCTGATGATCATGAGTCCAAAACAAACCTGGCACCTGTTGAACTGTCAGGTGATTTTGTGATGTCTTGATTACACCCGTCTTGATTAGTTTGTGATTCAGCCAAAATCAGTATGGCTTCCCAGCTTTACAGCTCAACACCGATAAATGTCCGTTGATCGCACAGTTCACATGTACTCAAAAACAAAACAGACGAAGGCGAGTGTACACAACAAAATGTACACAAAACGCGCAGATAAGTGAAACGACCACGAACACAGCAGATCACGATGAGAAAGTTTGACCTGATCATCTTTGGAGCCACTGGATTCACGGGACGCTATGTCGTGGAGCGTTTCGCTCAGACAGTTCAGAAGTTTAGTCTGCCAACCAGGTGGGCAATCGCCGTACGGAACACTACCAAAATGAAGCAGTATCTAGGGGAGATGGAGGCATCCACTGGCATTGCTAACCTGAAGGACAAAATACCGATCATTGAAGCGAATGGCAGTGATGTAAAGTCCATGTCAAAGGCATTTCAGAATGCTAACTTGGTGATGAACTGTATCGGTCCTTATTCACTCCTTGGGGAGCCTGTCGTGAAGGCCTGCATTGACTCGAGTATGTTCAGGCATGAATACAAACAGTGAATTATCAACAATAACGATTCTGTCTGACCATCAACAACAGAAACCCACTACATGGACCTTGCCGGTGAACCATTGTTTTTAGAGTCCATTCAGTGCAACTACAATGCCGCAGCTGCACGCAATCAAGTGTACGTCGTTGGTATGTGTTTTCTAACGTCACAATTTAAGCACGATTGTGATATAGTTTTAAATTTTCACATCAGGATCTTGTGGATTCGACTCAATTCCGGCCGATATTGGCACGCAGTACCTCAAGCAGAAGTTTCCCGGCCACCTGCATCAAGTGGAGCACTTGCTTGAGCTGTGGTACAATGAGAGAAATCGTTTCAGCTACGCCACTTGGATTGCACTGATTGAAGGCTACAAACACGCACCTCAGCTGAAGCGAATTCGCAAGGAGCTCTTCTCACCGACGAGTTCAGTTTACAAGCCGTACACCTGGATTGTTCCACAAAGTAATATTTTTACTCCATTTACTTTTGTTTACTTATAAACACGTCATTATTGCTTGCAGAACGCTCTTCATTCAAACGAAGCTCCCGTGGTTACATTGTTCCCTTTCCAGGCAGTGACCGGTCAGTGGTCAAGCGAACTCAGCTTCACCGCTACTCCGTCTTCAATGAACTGCCAACTCAACTGGAGGCCTACTACTGCATTCGTGATCTGAAGACGGTACTCCGCTACGCTGCCATGGGCTTCAACCTTAGCACCTTCACTAAATACGAGTTCACAGAGAGGTTGCTGCGAAAGTACGGTGACTTCTTCTCGCTGGGCACATTTGAGAAGGGAAAGATGCCCGATCGGCAGATGCTGCTGGAGAATCAGTTCAAGTTGACACTGCTCGGCAGAGGGTGGCCCAAGAAGATTGCCGACTCGGATAAGAGTGTCAGCAACATGACACAGCAGTCGGCAGTGATCATTCGCGGGGGTGATGGCGCCTACATTGAGACGGCCACCATTGCCATCAACACGGCGCTGGTGCTGCTGGAGGAGATCTACCGACAGCAGAAGAACACCACCCTTCCTTACGGCGTCATCACACCGGGCAGTATAATTCCGCCTGAAGCTCTGGTGAATCGACTAAACAGAGAAGGTCGTGTAGTGGTTGATTTTGTTGAGAACTACCAGGGCGAATGAATGAATTAATTAGTCTTTTTATTGCTGTTGGCAATCTCCTGAATCTGCAGTACTACATCATTAGTTAGCGCCCGAAAGGTGTCGCAGTTGTAGAGGTGCAGCTCCAGGTCTACTTTGACATCTTCCGCGGTGATGCTGTTTGATTCAAAGAGCTGTCGAATGAATCTCTCAATGACTTCAACTTCTGCCTGTTTCTCGGCGATCTCTTTTAGAATCGTCCTTCGCATGATTAGTCCCATCTCTGGCGTTGCTTTGGATGATTTATCCAGTCTGCCTTGCAGTGACTGCAGATACTTGCCCATGGCCATCATCTTTTCGGGTAAGTTAGCCAGATTGACTGGTTCATCAACGGTGTTTTTTGGTAAAGAAGTGCTTCCACGTTGAGCACTGCTAAGCAGAACTACAATGGTTACGTTTACAAAACTGCCTAAAGTTGGTGGTTTCATGCTCGTCTACGTACCATTTGTAAAGTAGAAAACGACTGATATTAAAAGGAGAGCACCAAGAGAAGTGGTCAGTCGCATCTTTGGCATTTTAGCTTTTTTGTTGTTCACAAAATCTAAGAAAATGTGTACTTGCTTGTTTGTTGCACGTTTTGAATTCTGCTCATTGACATCGGCTGCTGTTGTGACAAATGTGCGATTACAATTGATTAAATAGCAATGTCACTGTGGTTACTCGGTCCACTGGCACTGTCTCAGTCAGTAATGCGAGATTAAGTGCTGGGCTGTGCACTATGGAGGAATGTAACTTTATTTGGCAATGTTAAGGCACAATTATTGCTCTATCTAAAACTGAACCTTGTGCCATTCAGTAAAGTTTTTGATTCTCCTGAAGAGACAGAGGTGAAGGACAGTTCCACAGAGAACTATCCCTATCCATTCACCGACGGTAGTAATTAAATGCAGCTCTACACCTGAGAGGAAAAATAAAAATAATGACATTGTGAGCAAATTGATGAGCACTGGCAATGGCCTGTTGTTGTAATACCTGGCTTTTCTGTTGTCCAGTTGAGACGCCACTTATTGTTGATAAAGTTTGCTGGGCCGGCGACGAAAAAGGATACTGGGGTGATCACTGCAACAAAGAACATCGTCACCGCAGATACGATAGATGTGGTGGCCAGTGTATACGGAACCGACTCGATCCCGTACACTGAGTTCAGTCTGTTCGTTAGATAAGTCTAAAAACAAGTAATTGGCAAAAATTATTTGGGGTAATTGAGATTCTCAAGGACTTGCCATTAGGAGAAAGTAGCCACACATTCCATTGATGAACAGAGTGACGCCCACTATGTGACAGAGCTGATTTTCTGTCGATCGACAGTTGGCAATGATGAACAGGCCAAATGTGCCCACATACAGACTAATGGTGGAAACAAAGTTTGCCTGGTGGAGGGCGTTTAGTTGATCCTCATTTAATGGTGGATTCTTTTCAATGTCCAACGAGTTTGATAATGTAGTCTTATGCACCAGGTAGTACTTTAGTTGCTTATATCGAACAACACAGGTGATTATAACTGTGACAAAGTTGAATGGTCATTGATTAGGGCTAGGCGAGAAATATTGAATGCAACTTGTTACTGAAAAAGTTGACAATGTCAAATAATGCACTGGCCGGCCCGGCCTGAGGTGCAAGGGCAATTGCATCGGAGATAAAAGGTAAAGCTGTCGTTATCTGCATGTGATGTTTTGCATAGATGTATCTATCAGCAAAAGAAAAGGTGGTTAGATGAAGTCAACTTCAAAAACTTTATGACTCTTACGATGATATTGAAAATAGGGGCAGCAAAATGGATACAAGTAGAGGAAAGAGCCATAGATTCTGTCGTAGATGATTGTAGATTGCGTGTTTCCACTGACCTGCGTCACCAGCTGCTTTTTGAGTGTCATTGGTCGTGGCTGCATTTGATTGAGGTTGAGTGGTTGAGTTCACGGAGATGTCTTCGAGGACAAAGTCCGTGAGGCCTACAGTCACTTCCGACTGATCATTGTTGTTGTTGTTCGTGTCAGCTGTTGTTGTCATTGCAGTTTAATACTACTCAGTTTTTGCTTTATTGATTTGCTTAATCAATTTGGATGGAGCAGTTCACACGGAGAATTTGTGATGAGGATGTGAGGTGGCTGCTGACAGCTGGCTGTGACCATGCTTGAAGGTAGTCAGGGTGGAATACTTTTTTCTATCTAAATGCATAAATTAACAAACAAGTGTACTCTAAAATGAAACCTCAACTAGAAGTGCTTCAGGCGACAGTCTCAGTTATCATCTCCCTATGATCAACTGTAGAAAGTGCAATGAAATAGCAAAAATGTATTCACTCGCAAGGTCAGCTGCAAGGAAAGGCAAAACATATGAAAGCGACGAGGGGACTATTACACACTTTTAATCTGATCAGAGAGAGAGGATATTTTGAGTATCCTCAGTTGAAGTAAAGAAAATTTATAAAAGTACGAAAAAGGCACTAGAGGCTTTTATTTCCAAACTGCTTCCCACTGGTGAAAGTGCTTCATTCGCCTGAAGAGGCAGACAAAGTAAAAGGGTATTGCCACGACTACGGCTAAATACTCGGTGGTTGTGGCCAGAACGTGCCACACAAAACCAGGCTTATCTCTCGTCCAGTGGAGGCCAAAGTTGAAGTTGAAAGCGTTGTCTAGACCGGCAGTGAAGAAGGAAGTGTACGTGAAGATGAAAGTGAGCAGGTAAAGAGAAGGCCGAATGCCAGTGTCACCGTCATCGACGTCGGTTCCGACTCAATTCCGAAACCGGACCACAACTGTCGGCAGATGCATATCTGGTCGAAGAAGTAAAAGAAAAAGTTGACTTTACCTGTTCAACTTAGCTTATTAAGTGAACTCACTTGAAAAAGGACCGAAAAGACAATGCCCAGAATGAGTGCATTTCCAAACAGATGCAACGCCGGTATTTCCGATGTGCGAAAATTTCCAATCAGCATCAGTCCGATGGAGGCGGGATACAGACTGAGCAGTGAGTAGAGGTTGATGTAGTACAGCTTGTACAGCTGCTTCAACTCGCCAGCCTGCGACCGTCCGAGGCTGTCAATGTAGAACTTGACCTGCTTGTAGCGAATGTATCCAGTCAGAATGACTGAATGAATATTTGTTAGTATTCTTTAGTTGAAAAATCAGTGTCATAGACTCACCAAGAATGGCAGCAATGTCCATGAGCTGATCGAAGAAACCTGCTTCTGGCGGAAGTGCGCCTGTGTCGCTGATGTACGGCCAGAATGCCTCGATGTGTCCGTAGACAGGGCAATGAGGTACATGGAAAAGACGAGAAAGGGAAAGACAAGAGCACATAGCAGTGGAATGATCCAAATGTACTCCGTTATGAAGGTATGGTAGAACTTGACTTGAAATGGACTACCTAAGTCCACTGAGTGCTGCTGCTGAAGCTGAAACTGCTGCTGAGAATGAAGCGAATTTCGCCGGCCGATTACACCAACGGCCGCTGATTCGCAGTCGTCCAACATTATTCGGTAGACAATGCTCATCTTTGTCTTCTAACGGAAGAATGAAAACGAACACTGCAAAAGCGAAAAATCGGTTGCACTGACTGACGATCGAAAACAAAAGTAAGAACAGAAAAAACCAACAGTCTGTGAGACTGTTAGTACAATTGCTCATTTAGTTTTGGTGCAAGTGAATGCTACACAGTCTGCCGTTATGATTGCGAGTATCAACTGACTGCCAATTGCACCTTCGTTTTATGGCCACCCCTGAGAGTCGTGATCAGTGAAGATGCCGACATTGCAACTACCGAATCGATGGCCATTAATCGATATAAATAAGCAATTGTCATTTATTATTACTGTTCAGAAGGAGTTAATGGCAGTGAAGGGAAAGGAAGAGAGTGAGAATTGTGGGGCGCCGAATCATGCTGACTCGCCATCAGTACGTTTTGTACTGTTCTATTGTTGATGAAGTAGCAAAGTTATTGGCCTTGGGGCTAGTCTGCGCGGACTGCACTCTCTCCCCCTCCCTCCCTCTCTCTTTCACTTTTCCACAGGTATAATAATACCACTCATTTGCATGTGATTCGAGCAGCTTCCGAGAAGGTTGCCTTCAGTCACGTACAGTTGTAGCACATTCCTGGTGGCGATCAACGGACGCCAACTGCACAACACAACTGTCACCTAAACTGGTCCTTGCTGTTCTTTTCCTCCTCCTCTTAATGTCTGCGTCTCAATTTCGGATTGATGATTAGGTAAAAATTACAAATCAATCCCTTTTCTTCTAATGTCAATCACACACCAGGTAAGTACATGTACTTGAGGAGGAAAAAATACATCCATTTATTTGCTTCTGTCAGTGCAGTTGATAGTGCAAAAGTAGTGAGAAATGAGAATACAAAGGCTGACTAACCAAAAACATCTGCCCAGTGGGGAAAGTTTTTCATCCGTCTGAAGAGGCACAGCATGACAACACTGAAGATGTTGATGGTTAGAACCTCGGTGATTGCACTTAGAACATGTGCTGCATATCCAGGCTGGTCGGCAGACCAGTGCAGACGCCATTTCGTGTCAATCACATTCTTGTGACCAGCCTGGATGACCGACACAGCCACACTGGCGAAGCAGACGACGAAAATGGCACTGGCCAGAACAATCGACAAAAACATGGTCACTGGTTTGCTCTCAATGGACAGCTTTGCCAGCTGGTTGCTTAGGTATATCTGCGTGAAAACATGCATTATTTTCAGTTGAATTCAACTCTAGCCCCTACTACTCACCATCAGCGTGCCGTAGCCAAAAAGGCTGCAGAAGCCGATATTTGCGCCGATCATGTGATTGTGAACTAGTTCACCTGCTCTAAAGTTGCCCACAATCACAAAGCCAACCATGGAATTAATGAAGAAAAGCCAGGCAATGTAGTTGTACTTTGCCAGTGAGTTGAGATGTTCATCACTGGGCTCCTCTTCACCTTTGTGGACAGACTTTTTCCTCTCGCAATGCCCTAGGTAGTACTTTATCTGTCTGTACCGACCGTAGGCGGCAATTAATGCTGCGGCGAATTTGAAATTAGCAAAAGCGAGAAGATTCAACTTTTAGTGCAGTACTTACAAACGATGGCAATGGTGTCCATCAACTGAGAGAAATACCCAGCTTCTGGAGCAGTCGTGCCCGAATCGGAGAGGTACGGGAATATCGCTTCTACATGATTTTGGTGCACTGAAGCAAGGTAGCTATTTAAAACAAAAATATTTGTTACTTCCAAGGGATCACAAGTGTTCACAATGTGTTTACATGGTGGTGCATAGAAAGGGAATCAGCAAAGCACTAAACAGTGGGAAGATCCAGATTTTTCTCTGAAAGAAGTGCCTTATCTTTTGTTTCAATGGCAACACCGGAGTAAAACCCTTCTGGACTTCTTCTCGCTTGATGTTGTTCCGATTACTGTCCATCAAGGATTCGCCTAACTCCACATTCAGGCTGACGGTGGTGTTTTCACTGTCCGTTATACTGGACGGCATTTTGATTGGGGTGGTAGTAATGTTGCTGCAGCTGTTGGTTCTGCTTTGCAGGCAACTTATGTGATCACAATTTAGAAAATTCAATTGATTATATTTTAAAAATTCAAATTACGTAAAAACACAATAGACCTAATCGCAGGTAGATAGGTGATTAATCAAGCGACAAATGGCTGTGAATGTGCTCAGCACTCTGTGACTGCACTACTGTATTGGGCTGTGTACCTTTGAGAAAAAGAAAGTTTGTCTTTCAACCAAATGTCTGGCTGAGAACAATATTTCCTTTCCTCAGGCAAAATTTACAGACTATCAAAAATAAAAATTTTTGTTATAACTAAAAGAGGGAAAGAGTGAGTTTGGTACACTAGTAGGCAGAAAAAACCATTTGACAAAGACAAATGGTGGCCATCTCTTTCATTAGCATACTTCCACTGAAAGGCTGGCATTTTGATAGCTGGGAGAAAGTTGTGCGTAGAAAAGTACTGTTTACTAGAATATACCTTACCAATGGTTCAGACTCTACCGTTTTATGCTAATCAGTTACTGTACTTGAATTTTATTATAATCATTAGAAACTGCTGAAAAAACTTACCAATGATGATGATAATAATGATTGAACTTGTGTGGCTACCAAGAATTGTGTTGCAAGTGTCAGAAAAGGGTCCACCAGCTGAAGAGTAACTGTAATGCAATAAAAAGTGCGATGACCAGTTTGAAGAAAGTGAACGGTGTAGAGACTGAAAGTTTATCCAGTGCACTCGCTGGCTGGTGGCTCGATGCGGCTGCACCACTCCGTCAGTGCGTCCATCGTACAGAACAGGCGTCAGTTGGGAGGGATGAAGATCTTCGTAGATTCAGCCTAGCTGCTGTCGAAGGATAGGAAAGGCGAAATCTAACACCGACTCGAATCACCACCGACATGTGCACACTCACCCCTAATCAGGCCAACAATCAGCAAACATGAGGCAGAGAGAAAGAGACGCCGGCGCTGAGCTCAATGGAAGAGTGCATTGGAGGTGCATGACCAGCACGAATCACCGCAACAGCAGCAGTGTTCATACTGGAGCAGCGAATGTAATTAGTATTGGCGAAAACAAGGAGAGAATAACGTTAGTGACAGTTACTGATAAACATCACCCTTTGAAAAGGGACTGAAAGTGATTGAACGGACCGTTTGACGTCTTTACTGCTACCAAATTGTGAAAGAGGAATTTTCCGTCTTTCAAACGCGTTTTTGTGACATTTTTAATTACCATATTTTTATTGACTGTCAAGAAGAACATAACACTTCAAGTAATCAGTAATCTTTCTTTTGCACTTAACATTTTGTTTTCTACCTGTTCTCCTGTGATTGGAACAGACTTAGGCTGCTAGAGCCTTGAAGTTTGTTTGATCTGACCCAGTTGCTGATTAATGATGATCTTGGATTTTGTTTTATTAATTTACTCCGTTTTAGCTGGAGGTACGACAATTCACAAAAAGTAACTTGAGCACTCAAAATTTGAGAATCAGCCAACCTGAAGAAAGTGGATTTTTCCATTGAGAAAACTGAAAGCTTTGAAGCAGCCGACACACAAAAATATCATTGTCATCAAAACACAACAACTGACAAGATACTGATAAGTCGGGGCATGTATTTCCTCGACAGTCCCAGATTACAAGTCTACTTTGAGCCAGTCAGAAAAGAGGCGCATCCGTCGAAAGAGACAGAGAAAGAGAATGGACGTAGAGTTTAAGAGACTCCACTCAAAGCCAGTTCCTAAGACGTGCCACCAGTAGCCACGCTGGTCAATTGTCCAGTGCAGTCGCTTGTACTCGTCAAAGAAGTTGTCGTAGCCAAATTGAAACATGGCCACGGTGCTGAAGACGATGCAGCCGATGAGGGAGAGGAGCTGAGCGATCAGACCGGCAGTCATGGTGACGGGAGCGGACTCGATGCCGAAGTGCGAGGAGAGCGCTCGGCAGATGTAGATCATCAGTCCGGTGGAGAAGAAGGAGCAGTGGAACATGGTGAAGGCGGCAATGGCGTGCACCACAAAAACCTCATTGCAGCGAAAGTTGGCCACGGTGAAGAGCGCAAAGACGTTGAGGTAGCCCAGAAGGAGACTGTAGAAGTTGTACCTGCCCAGTCGTTCCAGCAGACTCCTGTGCTCGGTATTGATGCCAATCATCGAGGGCACCTTCACGTCAATGTAGAACTTTTGCTGTTTGTAGCGAGCATAAGTCGTCACTAGCACTGAAAAAGGAGTGGTTTGAGTGTAAGAAAATGTACTCTTTTCCTTCAAACTTAAAAACTTCTCACCGAGAATTGCCAGGATGTCCAGCGACTCTGCAAAGTAGCCGGCGCTTGGACTGTACGACCCCGAATCGGAGACGTACTGAAGCCATGGCTCCAGGTGGCCGTATGAGGCGGCATAGCTGTAGCTGTGATTACAGTTGAATAGATGAGGAGTTTTAAAAATAGAATCAACAAATGAAAGGTGAAGTCTTACAATGAAAGACAGAATAGTGGAACAGTGAGGGCGAAGAGCAGTGGGAAGATCCAGATGTACTGGCGCAGTCGGTCGTAGCACCACGACTGACAGGTGCCACTATTAGCGACAGCAGTGAATGACTGACCAGCAGTGCTCATTTGCACGTTGCTCATCGCTGCATCCAGTTGAGTGCACCGACAAACAACAAAAACCGTTTGAGCAAATTAGAAAGAGGAAAAGCGGCGGACTGTCACCGCACACGAGGTGTGCAGGCTGCCTAATGAGCCAAAGCACAAGACGTGTTCCGTGGTGAAGCTGCTGAGGCAGCGCATTGAAGCGCGTTCTCCTTGAAAAGCTGTTGCACCCCTGCTGCACAGTTTAATAGCTCGAAGGTGTATTTGTTCTGCTTAAGCAGAAGATATCCAAACTGAAGAAGGTTAATAAGAGAAAATGGATGTTTAGTCAATTGTGATGATGTTAATAGGAAAAATGCTATGAAGATGTTTATTATGAGTATCAATCACAAAATGTCTACAGACGTTTGATTATTTATGCTTGAAAAGATAGAGTGGAAGTGTGTACATAAAGCTGGAAACTTTGTCAGCGGGTGATAAAACCAAATATGAGGATAAAAAACAAATCGAAAGTGATAATGGGTATGGTGAGCTCAAATGATAAAGATTTAGAAAGTGCGCACATTTTTCCAATTAGGAAATTTGTACATTTTCAGAAAAGTTATAAACGAAAAGGCGGGAAAGAAAAAGTTTGAAATTAGTTCCAACATGGCAAAGAGAGTGGAAGGAAAATGAGGGTTGAAAAATATCTCGGCTCCCAGAATAACCACATAAACGATCCCAAAAACACTCCCGATTATTGATATGGCGACCATTTCAAGAGAAAAAGACTCGTAGTTGAATTTTTGCGAAATGAAGTGCATGATTATTGTCTGACCAAAGTGAAAATAATATATTAACTATGTAATAATCATTGTGAAAGCCAATGTTACTTACCATGCAAATGCAATACGTCCAGATTAAAACATAATACACAAAGAAACTTATCCAGTAAACAATGCTGAATGGTCCAAAGCTGAAGTTTCCCAAAATTAGTTGGCACAATGAAGCAACCAATAAAAAAGAAAACGTTTCTTTGTTATGTTTCTTATACTTGACAACTTTCTCCCGAAGCAATGTGGAATAGGCAATGTTTGGAAATCGTCCTGGAAACGTGAGTGAATTAGCTTGATCTTCTATTTTTTGAGCAGCACACTGGAGGAAGTAGTCCAACTGACAGTAACGTGCGTAACCAGTCAAAGCCACTAAGTAATCATAAGATTTAGTCAGTTTATCGTTAAAATCACTTACGAAAAAACATACTTAGAAAAGCATAGATTGTCACAAGCACATAAAAATAAGGCAGAAAAGCATGAGAAAGTCCTTCAAGTTTTGGATTGTCAATAGTGGGGAAAAAGAACCAAAATTTGACATTCATCCATGCCAGAACAATACTAAAAATATTGTTAAAAAATTACTATCATGATTTAAAGATTAATAAAACTTACGCTAAAAGTAAGATTAAGCAAAAAACGATGCAGTAAGAAAGTGGAAAAATCCATGGTTTACGATTAAACCAGTTTAAAATTTTGTGCACATTTCTAGGCACTGCCGGCAGGTGAGGAAAACGAATGGAATCTTCGTTTTGCTGTTGTGAAGAGCCACGCAAAAATGGAGCTGGTGGAACATTTTCTGCAGAACTAAAAGTTTCATTGGCAATCGTTGCCATTTCAATGGGCACCATTTCCAGGCCATTGTCGTTCAGCGGAATGGTGGAGAATTTTTGCTCTGACGGATCTTGATTTGCAGTTGAAGTCGAAGGAGTATCGATCACCCATTTGGGAGACGTCATGGTGCCAGAATGATGAGATAAGAACCAGAAAGCATAGAAGCCAAAACGAGGACGCTTGAGAAATTCTTGCGCGCACTTTGAGTCGGCTGCTGAGCGGAAAAATACCCTAAAAGGTGCTGTTCAGAGACAACGATGCCGATAGCAGCGCCAACTAGCGGTGCTTCTAAGCTCAATTTTAAACCCAAGCTCAACTTTAAATATTCTTGTGCAACAGTTTGCTGTAAGTTACTCGCCCATTTTTTTAATTTAGCTCTAAAAGTTCATTGAATGTGTGCTCCATTTACTGATTTTACGGCAGAGTATAGTACAGCTCTAATCGTCCCCTTTTTACCTTATCAATTGCCTGATACAAAATGGGTATAATTTTAGCGCTAAACGAACAGACACAAGTTGTGTCACACAACTGTATTTTACTCATCTCCACAACTTTCAGTGGTTGGGGTATGCTTCTCGCTGGCCTTGGCAACAACAAAAAAATGCAGCAGACAAGTTTTGGCCAGTGCTTAAAGACACTTTCAGATGCCTTCTGTAGTCTTATCGGCGATGTCATCTCGGGCAATGCTGCCTCTTTTCTCTCTCTTTCGGTAGTCTGCCATCATCGTACCCCTCGCATATGCTGCTAGCAATTGATATATAGCCACGATGAAAATTGTTGTGGCATTTTTAGTGCTCATTTTCACGTCGAGACTGTTTCTTGTCTGTTGTTTTGCTGCCTGTCCTCTTCGGTGTGTCAATATTTGAGCTTTTTCAACTTCTAAAACGAAGTTCACATCAAAAGTTTATCAAACTAACCACCATGTCAGCATCCTCAGCAGTTCAGCAGTTGGTCCTCTACAGTTACTGGCGAAGCTCATGCTCGTGGCGTGTTCGCTCCGTTCTGGCTTTGAAGGCCATTCCCTACGAGTACCGGGCAGTGTCACTGTACACCGGCGAGCAGCACAGTGAGGCATTCAAGGCGGTCAATCCGGCGGGAATGGTGCCCACACTGCTGGTGCCCACTAAGGACGGCAAACACGAAACGCTCTTTGAGTCACTGGCCATCATCGACTACCTCGAGCAGACGCATCCACAGCCGTCCATCTACCCGACAGACCCCATTCAGCGGGCCAAGGTGATCGCCGTCGTGGAGAGCATCGTCAGCGGCATTCAGCCGCTGCAGAACCTTGGGCCGATGAACAAGGCGGCGGAGTTTGCCGGCGGCAGCAAGGCAAAGGCCGTCGAGTGGAACCAGTACTGGATCAGCACTCGCTTCGCCACCCTCGAGGGCATTCTCCAGGGCCTCTCAGGGCGGTACACCGTCGGCGACCAGCTCACACTGGCGGACATCTGTCTGGTGCCCCAGGTGTACAATGCTCTGCGCTACAACGTACAACTGGACAGCTATCCGCTGATCAAGCGACTGTACGAGCAACTGCTCGCCACCGAAGAGTGCATCATCAAGGCGAAGCCAGAGAACCAGGTTGACTCGGACGACTTTAAGGAAAGAAAGCTGGCCGGCTACTGAAACAGTGGTCTTGGTGGTGTAATAAAAAGAACGTGATGCAATATTTGACTAATTGGTGTGTTTGCACTCGATCGGTCATTGAAGTGGTCTGATTGACAGTCATCGCCGGTCACTGGTTGTCTTGACGGTGCGCCAAATGTGCCAGTGTGATGTATTGCCCTATTGACCAATATTTTCCGTCAAATAAGAGTGAGTGACTCTTGCCAGCCAGAGAGTAATTGTGCAACACATTTTTTTGCCAGTGAAACCGACTAACCTTCTCTGTGGTCCTCAATTGACCGACTTGTCAGCCCCAGTGTGTCTGTGTGTGTGTCCTTGCCCCAGCACTGACCCCAGCACCTTTTGACCGTCTCTGCCGCTGCTTTGTTGGTCATTGTTTAAAAGCACGCGTCGGCAGAGGTGCCATGAGAAAGAGAGACAGTGGTCTCTTCTATTGAGCAGTCATTGACACCAGGCCTCGAATACATATTTCTCTCTGAGTAATATTTGGCCATTGTCAGACGGCTGACACACAATTAGAGCAGCACAAGCACACCGAGCAGAGTCTTCGATCTTCATCAAGTCAAGTGATGCTGTGGCAAAAAACAAACAAAGTGGCCACTTTTGTTGTGGGTGGTAGTGACTTCAGTTGACCGGCTGCAAAAGAGGAGACTGTGGTGATCTACTTCTGCTGACTGTTAATCACTAGGCAAATCAATTAGAGGCAATTGTAATGTGAACAGTACTGCTAGCCATTTGGGAGCATTTGTCATAACACTGATGGTGTTTTTTTGTGTGGGTGCAATTTCTTGGCTATTGTTCTGAACAATGTGCTGTTTTCTACCGTTGCAATGTAAACACAATTGAGATATAGTTTCAATTTTTTACATCAAGTTCACAAGTGAAAATGGTTGTTCTTGCCTTGTGCAACAGTAACTGAAAAAATCAATTTTGCACATTTGCCAACGGTTTTAAATCCCACAACTTTGCAGTGACTTTCTCACACGAAAATGCCAAAGCTAGAATCTTGCAATGAAAAGCAACTTGATAAACAAGTGTGACAAGTTACAGTAGTTTTCATCTGGTGCACGTGGCGGTGATGTGCTCGTGCTGGCAAACTCTTGTCAAATTGTGGTGATTTGCGGTCATGCACCGAGTGTTTTCACACTTTGGCACGAGTCTCATCTTTTCCTAAGCATCATGAGAACATCATTTACAATTATTATCATTTGTTGTTGTTAAATCCACCGACACGTGCTGGTCACACGTATGCTGAAGTCGCTCTATTTGCTAACCGCTAATCCATTTTGAAGTGCTAAATTAAGATTCACTGCTAGAGAAAAGTGTTGGAAAGTGGTATTCAATTCCCAATTGTAAAGTGATCACTCCACACTCGGCTCAAAGAATCATTGAATTAAAAGTCGATGATTCCCACTGTTTAGCAGAGCCTTCTTCTGCTTCATGCGCAATTGATAGTTTCAGTTTCACAAAAAGACCACCTTGAGCCGGGTGGACTTTTGCAGCACCAGTGCCTGAGTGCCATTATTGTGTGTGTGAGTGGCATTGAAGAGGAAACTGTCAGAGTGGATCTGTCATCTGTCGAAAAGACCAATCAGCAGTTTAGTGACACAATGTGTCGACAAATGGCCAGGGCTATCAAGTCGTTCTGTCCTTGTTGTCAAGCCTCGATCAATTATACGCTCTCATTGGCACACTGAACTGTTCTTTGCTCTTGAATTGAGGCTCAGTGACTTCTCTGTCCCCTCACCGTTTGATGCGACTCTGTCATTCATCTCGAGAATAATATGCATTTGCCTTTCTACCTTTTTCCACTTGGCCAGTTTGGCTGCACACACATTTATACTTAATAAAATGATCTCCATTTTGTAATCTGCAAAAAGTATAATTAATTTGCATTTGATTTACTACAGTGGTGTGGCCAGTGTGCAAGAAAGTGAGATGGATAGAAAGAGAAGGAGCTTAATTAAGGTTTAACACTTCTAGTCGTTGATCGATTGATCTTTTTGGTTTTGGTGCTGATTCATTTTTGGGTAAGAGAAAACCACCCAAAGAACGAGAGCTACTATCATTTACTGTTACGGCTGACACCTGCCCACAGTTGGCCACAGTTTGAGTTTGAGTCATCAGTGTGCCTGCGCATTCTCCTTCGCGTGCACTTTCAGTAAAACCCGATTGAATCAGTTGTGATCGTCAGCCATTCAGCCACTGCGGATTAGCAGGGTGAACAACAAATCTAAAGTCAAGCTGAGCGACCGATTACCAATTGAGAGCACTGCCTCGGTAACGACCCTTCACCATTGGCCAAGTGCCCTGCAGCAGACTGCAAAGGTGACACTGCTAGCCAGTGCGGACATTGAAAGCAGCCAGCTCGCATTTGCCACTTTTGGCAGATTAAGTCATCGCCTTTGCTTCAAATGTCACGTTCTGCCAGTGAGCCCATTCAGCTGATTAATCCGATTTAGTCAAAGTGTCAGCAGTGAACAACATCGTTTCTGACTGCTGTGCCCAAACGCCCCTGCACAGCACTATCTGTCAGCTACAATTGGTCACAATTGCAGACAATGGCGACATGGCTGGCGCAGTTGCTGTTGCCTTCAATCTTTGCCTGACGACTTTATTACCGGCAAATGAGCATCTAATCATGCTGCTACTGCTGCTGCTGTGGCCCTAGTTCATTTTAAAGTCGCCCTAAATTTAATGCGCTTCATCAGCAGTTTATGTGCCTTTTTAGTGCCGCCTCGTTAGTACACTGCTCACATGTCGCTAATTAGTTTCGCTGCAGGCCAAGAAAAAAAGAATTTGCCTAAAAGCATTTTAGTTGCAACACCAGTTAGGTTTTGGCAGTTAATTTACACACAGTTCTTTTTAATTGCAATTCAATTGTAGATTTGTATCCTGATTTATGCATCACCTAGTGCAGAAACCGCCTATTGCAGATGGTTGTTTCTGTCAGCATTTTGTTCCTTATTCCAAATGGCTAAATGGACAGCGTTGTAGTTTGACCGTCTGCCGAAACTAACTTTTCTCACTGTTCAACGGATCTACTCGCCTGTGAACAAGCAATTCCAATCAATTAGATGTGCCCTTCAAATGTGTGTGTTAATCTTTAAAAGTATATACTATTAGCCAAAATGTCTCTATTACAAACGAACATGTGTTTTTTGCTGTCCGTTTTTCTGTTGGTAGATGTCCGCTATAAATAGGAAAGATTGATCGACTCTAGGTATAAAAGTGTTAGCTTTTCTAGTTGTGTTTGCTTTTAGTATAATCAAAAAGCTTTCAAAATGCACAATTTTTGTATCCGATTGGCACTTATTTTTTTTGTTTTATTATTAATTACTGTTTGCAGTTAGTTTTGTGAGCAAACTCGATCACCAAACCAGCTTCCGATTAGGCACTGTAAAAAGCTGACTCGTGTTTTCTAGTGCAGAACACGCATGTTGATGTTTGTCTAAAAGATTTGTCATTTGAAGTTCAACGCTGATTGATTTAGAAACTGTGCAAATCAAATAAACGTGCAAATTACCAATTAATTGAAAAAAGTTTGATACAACATCTGCTTCCTGACAAAAAAAGTTGCCCGTTTAAATATTTTTTTTCGATGCTGCAGGTGAGCACTTTTAAATTGCTTGCACATTTTAAAGCAAATAATCGTAAATTTTAATTGCCAACCCAACGCATCACTTGCGGTTTAGCAATTGAACAAAGGCATCAGCAACGGAAGAAACGTTTTTGACATAGGCAAAGAAAAAGATGTGACTTGTTTTCATTAGATTTGCAGATTTACGATTTGTTTAATCTTTGCGGCCCTTCTTTGATGCTAATTATTACTGCCTTTTCAGCTCAATATCAACCCACTGTGAACTATGAGAGCGTTTCAGTAGTAATTCTTTGATAAAAGTTTTCTAAAATCGGGATGCTTCCAAATAGATTAAAGCAATTAGGAGGCCAAGTGGAGGCAAAGTGGCTCTGTCAATGGCACTGCTTCTGCTGCTGTTGTTACTGCAATTGACTTTAATCGGCAGTTCAGTGTAACAGCTACTGCTGCCGTCGCCAAATGTTGCTGTGTACTCAGTGTCTCAGTTTACTCACTCTCTCTGCTGTGGATCACTGAATGGTCTGTGTTTGGCAAGCTGACGCAGTGTCACTGCTGTTGCTGCTGTTGTTGCAGTGCCTGGTGGGCTAGAGCACACAAGGCCCGCTGCAGCCGCCGACAACTGGCACCATTTGCAGCAGTGACCTCTGCTGCAAAAGAGGGGGCCATCATCTTTTGAATGACTCCGTTTGAATTGCTGAAGCTACTCTTTCAACTGCCTGCCAGACGGCAAGAAGGTGCCTCTCTTTCTCTGCACTGCCACTATATAGAGGCAAGTGGAAGTGCCTGGCGAAGTGAAACAGTGGGAGTTTCTTGGCGCCCTCCATTTTGGGTTTCAACTCACTTTAGCAGTCTAGTTTTGCTCAAGTGTCATTTTGAATCTATAATGTGGCGGCACTGATTTTTCAGATTGATTGAATTAGAAATTAAGGGACTCTTTATTAGTGGAAATGGGATAGTTAGATTAAACATTGCCATTGAATGTGTGTGTGAAAGTGGTTGATATGCACATTGGAATGCTGTAAGGGTGTGTTTGTATCACGCAGAAAAATGATTGAATTAGTAAATTATTAAAATGGTTAGAGGTTAGGGTTGACTAGACGGTGAGTGATGCTTAAAGATCAAGATTGAGATCATTAGAAGTGCCCTCGCCTGACTGTCTAGAGTGGAATTAGTAGCGTGGAATAGTGGGTGAAAAGGGTGAACAGTTGCTCATTGGGTGGTGGTGTCCGGTAAAGTTGGCCGCAGAGACTGCCTCACTTGAGCAGGACGAAGTGCCAAAGTGGGCGGCTGCTGCTGCCGCTGCCACCAACTGATCAGCTGAAGTGCCGTAGTGCTCAGCGGACCAGGCAGCAAAGGAGCTGTGGTACCGGTCAAGGTAAGACTGATGAGCATGTGGGTGATAGGGGGTAGATGAGTTGGGGTGATACAGATTCTCATAGGATGCGGCAGAGGGTGAGGCCGCCGATGAGACTGGTGAGTGAATAGTGGAGTGTTGTAGAGCACTGGAGTCGGCGACTGAAGAGGAGATATTCTGTTGACTAGATGACTGACCATTTGATGATGCTCCGACATTATCATTAGTACTTCGCCTTGCAGTTTTAGTGTACTTGCGCGTTTTGGGCGGAGTGTCTGACGCATTTTCAGTGTCTGAGTTGATGTCACTGTCCAGACTGCAGTCAGAGGGCGACTTTATACTGACCGTCAGCGTTGAGGTGGTCAGTATGTTTGCCTTTCCGCCGACTAGCTCGCTCATGAAGCTAATGTACATGATGGCCAGTCGGAGCGTCTCAATGCGAGAGAGGCGTTTCTCGTAGGCAAAAGTGGGCACCTTTTTGCGCAGCTTGTCAAAGGCTGTGTTGAGGTTGTACATGCGACGGCGTTCGCGAATGTTTGCCGCCCGTCGCTGAGCGATGGTCGCCACTCGGCGACGAGGCTTAGACTTTGGTTTGGGGCCCGGTGTTGACTTGGTGTTGATGAAGGGGTGGTGGCCATTGTTGAGGTGGGCGATGCTGGCCGCAGTCGTCGTCGACTGAGGAGGAAGCAGAGTGCTAAAGTGCTGATGGGGGTGGTGGTCAGCAGTGCTGGAGGAGTGGTAAGAGGTGGAGGTGGTGGCACTGCTGCTTGTCGAGGAGTGCTGCTGCTGCCGGTGCTGTTGCTGTACAGCAGTGCTGCCTGCATTGCGCGGGGCAGCAGTCGGCGAGATCATTCGCTGTACGGTCATGGTGCCCGATGATGATGATGCTGGTGCTGCTGAGTAGGGCCAGGCAGAGGATGAAGCGGCTTTGCGTGACTGACCGCGACTTGTCAGGTACGACTGAGAGTTGGCGCTCTTTGACTTGCTGAGGTGGTGTTGCTGCTGTGACGATATCGCCGATGTCGAATTGTTTCTGCCAGCAGCAGCAACAGCGGCACTAGTGTGATGTTCTCCGGCGGCCACACTGTGGAAGAGTGCCAGCGAGTGCGGATTAACACCGCCGCTGGCGGCGACTACCGCTGCTGCCGCTGCCGCCGAGCCGAATAGGTCCGCCGCAGAAGGAGTGGCCACTGAATGACTACTGTGCTGCTGCTGATGAGTATGGTGCTGCTGCTGGTGCTGGTGCTGCTGTTGCTGTTGATGGCTGTGATGAGCGCCCATTGAGCTGCTGTGGCCTGGCTGATGGGGACCCCCTCCAAGGGAAGTGGGTGCTGAGCCTGAGCCGTGATGGTGGTGGTGGCCCCAGTTGTTCAGACAGGCACTGTCCAGAAAGGTGTCCAAGGTGGTGGCCGCAGAAGAAGAGGACTGCCCAGAAGACGCTGTACCTGGGTAGTAGGCGCTGCAGTTGGCTGCTGCTGCCGCTGCTGCGAATGGGTGATAGGCAAAGGAAGTGCTGCTGCCTGCAGTGGGGTTGCCCGATGAGGCTCCGTGGACGCTGCCAGCTCGGGGGTAGTGATGACCACCACCTGACTGCTGCTGCTGACCGTAGGTGCGCGCATTCAGGCCACTGTAGATGCTTGCCAGGTGCTCGTACGGGTGAAAGGCCGTCGATTGAGTGGAGTTTACGTGGACGTTGATGTTGCCTCTTCCTTGTTGCTTGCCGTTGCTGCTGCTGCTGTTTACACTCTTACCGACGCCTTTTACTGAATCGGTGAAAAGCTTTCGTTTCAGCTCTTTACTGCTGTTGCCAGCCAGAGATTTAAACGTTTTTTGGGTGCTTGACAGATCAGTGGCGTACTGAGAACTGCTTTCAGGAGAAAACAATTTGCGTTCATTGTTTGGTGGACGTCCGAGTGGCTTCTTTGGCAGTGACGGCGATTTCTCCTGTTCAATTTTGAGCAGTTTATTGCTGAACATGCTCGGAGTGGCATTTGCTCTATGGTACAAAGATGAGTAATCGGCTGTTGTACTGAGATTCACCGGTTTGCTGTTGCTAGTGCTAGTCATTTTTGATGTTTTGGAGTGAACAACACCACTGTTGGCTGTGCTCATTGAGGGTGATTTGTCAATGGAAGGTTTGCCTGACTCAACTGGTGCCATCTTCTCTCAGCTGCTAGTTTATTAAACTTTTTGTTTGTAAAGAATGAGTGCTATTTTTCAATAGGAAATTTGATTGATTTGTATGTGATCAGTGAGCTAGATATGCGCTTAAAATGTCACTAAAACACATTGACATTAGGCACAGCTATTAGTTTAGTTCACAAACTGGAGGGCTTGCAAAATGTGATCGTTGATTTGCTGATTTGTTTGCTGGCAAGTGGACAGCGATGATTGGAAGGATGATGCTTCGCTGACTATTTGGCGCCTAAAGAGGGAAGGGGAAGAGAGAGAAGAGAGAGAGAGAGAGCAGAGATGGATCTCATGACGCAAGTATGCGCTACTAATTCACGATGATTGATCTCAGAATGTGGTATGTGAAAGTGCAGACGTGGGCAATGTCGTCGTGCAGCAGTAGCAGCAGATGAGAGAAGAAAAAAGAAAAAGAAACTCGCTCTAGTTGATCGACATTGCGCCAGGTTAGCACTGTGCTGCTTCAACTGCTCCGCTGTTGTTGATCTCGTGTTGGCTCAGGTTAAGTTTGCCCCAGGGCAAGTTGATGTTTTTTGCACACACACACTACTAGCAGATGTAAAATCGTTTTAAAACTACTGGTGGCTGCAAGATGGAAAAATGCAAGACATTGGCGCACAGTGTGTACGGACAGCATGGACGAACGAGCGATGTAGCAAATGATGACGCACGTCACATGTTGTTTGGATGCAGCGTTCGTGGCCCTGCAGCGGTAACTTGTGAGCAAGTGCTGCAGTCTTGCCCAAGTGATGCCTTTCCCGTGACTGCTACGATTTGCTGTTCTACAAGTTGCCACGTCTACTGCCGCCGACTGCAATAGTGGTCAACATATAATTCCCTGTCTCAAGTCGGTCCTATTCCTACTTCAGACTGACTCGAAAGCAAGCAGCAGTGCTACTGCAATTCCGTCTCTTCGTCCGATGCCTTGCCTTCCGTCACAGCATCACTGGATTCTTCCTCACACCCACGTGCCACCACATCTCATTTCAGGATCCGTTTCCCTTTACGCAAGCTTCATTGCCTGCTGTCCGCTGCAGATCTGCACTGTCGTCTAACTTTACCATTGGACGAGCTGTTGCGTGACTGCACACAGACTACTGAGGCAAAGGTTCTTGCGCAAAGTGGCAGGCTGAGTGATCAGTTGTCTTCTCTGCGAAATACAGACATATCTCATTCGCAGAACACCCTCGTTCTGGTGCTCCCCTCATTGCTGCACCTCTGCTGAATGAATTGATTTTGTAGTTTTCCCCAACCTAAATTCTTTTGTTAAACTGGAATCACACATGCTAATGGCAGAATGTTTGCAATTAAGGAAAATTCAAATAAGATGAGTTGCGCGCCCAGACCAATTACTTGCCACCCTTACAAACCAGTGATGCATGCAACCAAAAAAGCAACACTGAACTGAAACACATTAGCATAGGATGCTTTCTGTCCTTTATTTCAGCAAAGCAAATGCAAGCTCAGGGATTGCGGAGACTTCTTCTCTTCGTCTCATCGACATGAGTCAATCCATTCGAACCACTCTTTAGGTGCATCTCTGCATTTGCGCTGCTTGCACGATGAACTGCGCCACGACTCGTACGGCATCTGTTACCAGTCGTACATACTCAGCTTCTGCAGGTCAATTGCAAGCGAGCAAATGACTTTACCTCCTTACAACAGCTAATAGGCCAATTAATTCGATTTGCCAGCATCAATGGGAGCATATGCAAGACCTCGAAATCAGCTGCAGGTCGCCAACTTTCTCTCTTCTGAATATCTCTGTGCCACCTTACCAGGCAGTGAACTTGCCATCATAATCACTAAACAATACGAACGTCTGCAAATGTAATAATCACACTTAGCATATGAATTGCATTTTTCTTCTCTACCTTTTATATATTTCAAATGCAAAAGCAAGCAAATGCAAAGCAGTCAAGCGGACGTTTTGCGGAGACTTCTTCTTCTTCGTCGTCATCGACGAGTGAGTGCACAACCAATTCGACCATCTTTTAGGGTGCATCTCTGCATTTGCGCTGACTGCACTGACTGGACTGGCGCCACCGAGCTCGTAACGGCAATCTGTTACCAGTCTGTACACTAGCTCAGTCTTCTGCAGGGTCCAATTGACAGAGCGAGCCACCGAATGACTTTCCTCCTTACAAGGCAGCGATAAATAGGGCTCAATTTAATTTCGATTTGCCAGCACAGTCAGTGTGGACGGCCAATGGCAGCAGACCTCGAGTCAGCTGCAAGCTGTCGCCCACTCTTTCTCTCTTTCTGGAACTACTCTCTGTGCCACCAGTGACGCCAGTGCAGTGAACTTGCCCACTCATAATCAAGCTAACACACATACTGAATGCTGCAAGCGAGCAAGAAGAAAGTAATATCGCATCAGCGATCATCATCATCATCATTTCACAGGATATTTTAGCTTTCGGCATCAGTATTATTTTAATTGGTCAGAAGCACTGGATGGACTTTATGGAGTGAGAAATTATCAAATGAACACATGTTGCTCATGGTGCAAGTGCCTACAAAGTCCTAGCACTAAATCACATATGTGTTACTATAATCACAAAGAAGGCAATTTTAAGGCAAATCAAATTGCCCTTTCACTCTTCTCCGACTGAATCGTTGAACCGCTTCACCGTCTCCTTGTCGATGATTACCTGAATCGATTCGGCGCCGTCCGAAGCCTTGGTCATTTTAATCAAGTTGTGGTACTTGAACTCGGCAAGGTGTTCGCGCAGAGTCACTTCCGAGTTGACGAGAAACTCCTCACGACAGGACAGGTACAGTGAGTAGAAGGTGAAGGTGGAGTTACGAGATCGAGATTCCATGTAGAGCTTGAGTATCATTAGGAAAATCTTCTGTGCATTGCTGTTCACAGAATTGTAGACCTGCTTGACGGCCAACAGATTCGTTGACTGCTTCCACGACTTGGAGCCAGTGGTGAAGATGGACGACTGACTGGAGGAGTGTTTGCGCTCCACGAGGTAAGGGCTGAAGGTGGCCACGTGAAACCACAGCCAGCGATAGGTGCTCGACTCAGTTAGTGACCAAAGGAGAGGCGAATTGATGTGGTCAACAGTGGCTAGAAGGCGCACCCTTGGAACTGAGGCAACCAAATTGTCGATAAACTTGCGAACTTTGCCATTCTTCAAGTAGAGGATGTCAATCGAGTGGACGAGAAGGAAAAAATCTCTGTCAGCGAAGAACTCTTTCAGGAGGTTGATTAGTTCAGCTTCGTTGCTAACTACCGAGTCTGATTCAATTCCAATTGCTTTGTTCAGTGAGCCAATGATCTAGTGATAAAAGTTGTAAATAAAGGGTTTAGACTTTTCCACTTTGACTGCTTACGTCGGTAAGTTTAATTAACTCCATGTATCCATGAACGGTCACATAGTGGTAAGATTTGAGGAATTTTTTAGCAAATTCAATCAAAATATCTCTCTTTGAACCAAAACCATAAAAAATTATGTTAAAATCAGCTCTATAAATTAAAAATGTAAAAGTTAACGACTAGAAGGTTCTCAAACATCGGGTAACTTACTTCAAAAGGTGATAAAACTTGAGCAGTTCGCTGTCAGAGAAAGTTTGAATATTGAATTCTTTGCATAATAGCCTATGTTCCTTATCCACAATCTTTTTTATGTCAGTCTCGTAGAGATCAAACTTTTCAAGAATGGCTGCATATGATTGCTTAGAAATTTTGCTTTTGCTAGAATGAGCCATAAAGTAGATGTCTGATTTGATCAGTGAAGATGGCCCGTTTTCAGCTTCTTCATCAAAATTAAAATCTCCCATTTTATCTTCAATCAGTTCAATTTGATCAGCAATATCCTCTCCCTCCGCTTCCTCTTCATGTCTTGAATCATTTTCCCCATTAACAATTTCATCATCGTCATCATCATCATCCTCTTTGGCGTGATCAATCTCTTCAAAGTCATCCTCTTCCTCTTCCACTTCAGTGCTCGAACTCCTGCGAGCTCGTTTGCTGATCGGGGGCACCATGACAGTGATCAGAACAAGCACACAAAAATGCTGAACTTTCTTGGAGATCAAAGTGGAACTTCAAATGCAACTGCCCGGCACGCGAAAACAAAACATCACATTTCCGAAAGATTTTCCGACCATTTTCTGCTGAATTTCTTCCCATGTGCTTTTTTGTTATTGTGCTGCGGCTTCAAAGTTGGTCGATTTTGGAGTTTCCCTGTGCATCCTTTTCGCCCCCCAAGCATGATCTCCGCCGCATCTTCCTCGAGCACCATGTCTCTTGTGAGCCGTAATCTGTCTCACTATGGCCGTGCTTCCTATTCAGCCAACCGACTGCTGGACGCTTCTCAAAGACAGTCCTCTCAGCCGACAACCATCTCCTCAAGGCGGTACCTATTCTCCGAAGAAGTACTTGGTGTAGATCGTTTTCTGGATGTTCGAACAAAGATTAACTCTCAGTTTGGAAAGCATAAAGGTGAGTTACATGAGGTGCAATGTTGAAATGTTCAAATGTATGGTAAAAATTTTCCTTTTCAGAAAAGTTCTACGACCGTTTTGAAGAACATTTAAAGGGCGAAAAGAGCTCCATTTTATCTGAAGATTTGAAAAACTTGATCTTTCTTTGTGATAAGGCACCAAAAGAAGTTGATTTGCTGAAACAAGCCATTGCTATGTATGTTATTCAGTTAGTATTTGTCATTAGTTTTGCTAAGTTTATCTTTTTTAGATTTGAAAAGCAAAATGAATCGCTTCGTTTTGGCAATTTTCAGTTTGGACCAATCGTGATGCGAATGGCCTATCACCTGAATTTACCCGAGTTTGCAATGATGCTCATGGAAAAAGAATACATTAACTTTTTCTCTCAACTAAGCTCAGTAACAATCGCTCTCGACTTGCTTTTCAAAAATGAACGATACGAGGACGTTGTCAAGGTGTTCAACTTTGTCACAGAAAACTACAAGTTTGATACGAAGTACCCTTCTGATTTCGTTACCCTCTACTTGGCTTCTTGTTACAAAATTGTAATGCCTTTTTGTAAAACATGAAGCAGTGTCGTTAACGCTTTTTTATTTTGCAGAACACACTTGAAGCGTTTGATCAATCCTATCGCCTGCTTCGATCGGTCAAAGCATCCACTAACGTGGTGAAGAGCCGTGGAATGGGCAGTTTTCTTGCACTGGCTGTTAATCAAAAGCAGCCCAACATTGCGCTGGAAATCATTCAAACGCTCAGCGTCAAGTCTTACTCGACAATTATTCAAAGCATTCGGGTGCAAGCTTTCGCGGAGATTGAAAGATTTCACGATGCTTTTGACATTTTGCGATATCAACTAAAGAAAGACAAGGCAGTTACTCGATACAAAGCTGTCCACCAAGAAACGGTAACTTACACTTTTTGGTTTTAAATTTTTTTATGTTCACCTTTGTTCTTGCAGCTGAACAAAATCGAAAAACTTATAAGTGAAAGCAGCAAAAAGGACCTTCTTCCAGAGTTTCAGCTTTTGGTGAAGAACCTGAGTGAAAGCAATCTCGTGGAGACGGAGAAGACACTGGAGCAGGCCATACTGCTGCCAATTGAAGTAGTGTCACCGAAGAGCGGTCAGCGGAAACAGCAGCATCAGAAGCAGATCCTACCGATCCAGCGCACCAAGCAGTCTGCAAAGGTGGCGGCTAATTGAGTAGTATTCACCCAGTCTGTACATTATTTCCTAGTTCTAGTATAAAAATAGTCGCATTTTCACTAAAAATGTTTCTTTCTGAACATCCACATTTTAGTCTCTACAAATTTGTTAGAAATATCCAAATGCAACCTTCATCCAAAAAAGCTAACAAAATGACATTTAAAAATGCTAATTCAAAAATTTATTTTAATACAAGTATGTGAGGTATTAACATGGTTATAAATTTGGTTAATCTCCATCAACTGACAACTGGAGCCTCAACATTCAAAGCTAATGTTATTTTCAATGTTTAAACTAATGAAAAAATTGTTTTGGTAAAATGAAGCTGTGATGGTATTTCTGGAAGCATCTGACTTCTCCACTGTCGTCTTTGCGAGGAAAACCAAGGCTAAGCCGCTTTTCAAAGTTGTTGATTTCTGAAAGAACAAAGAGTAAACGGATAAAAGTTTAGAAGAAATGACCACTTTTAGTTTTTACAAAAAAGCTTTACCGTTTATGGATGTCTGATAGGTAGTATGACTACTGGCTTCGTCGTTTTCATTGCCGCCTTCAGCTGCACTTCCCAACTGAAAGGAGTCATGCATCAGCATCCAGATCACAATCCAGGGCTTCAGTGGATCGACACCATTGTCCATAGCTGGTGAGTGGTAGTAGAATGGCAGAGGCGGCTGCCAATTTCCAGTGAAGAACTGGTGGTACAGGTCAATAAACAATCTGAACAGTTGCTTCTTCGTAATTAAAACGTCCTCCTTAATAGATACACTTTTTTCTTTCCGCTTCCGTGTCATCTCATCTTGCCACAACGCCACCGTCTGATCGAGCTGACGAATAATGGCTCGCCACAGGTGGACCAGCTTCTGAAGCTGTCGATGAGGATTTGCTGCTGCTGTTGCTGCTGGTTCAGCATGAGTAAGTAGAAATCGAGGAAGGAAAAAGTTCAGAAAGTCAACCTCAGGACTGAATGATGTGGCAGCAGCGGCGCCGAATCCTACATAGAAAGCCACCGTCTTCAGCCAAGCCGTCACGTGGAGCACCTGAACGTAGGACAGTGTAAAGGGAAGGTGAGGATCCTCGAGGTCAGGCTGAGAGGGAGCAATATCAAGAGAAATAACAAATTGCTCAAAACTTTTAGATTTCAAACAAAGTGCATTTTTACGATTTTCATCGTTCAATTGATTCCGTGGATCCATTTGTTGAACATCTTCTGGCCCTCTGTTCTCTGCAAGCCATCGGTCCTCAACAAACCATCTGTCCTCAACAAACACATTTGCCACCGGAAACTCGTCTGCATTGTGGAACTCTGCGGGCACCAGTGCAAAAGGCGGTTCGGGAGGTTTATTCATCTCAAAAAGATCTTCCCCGATAACTTGCTCTATAATTTGGACTACGGCACGTCCCCCTGGCAAAGCCGCCATTCTTGCTGCCACTTGTGCTTCTAATTCTCGTTGTTGCTCCTGCCGCTCTCTGGCTTGGCGTAAGTACCTCCTTCTCACCCAGTGCCGTTTAAAGGCGACCTCTTCAATTATGAAGTCCGTCTCCTTACTTCTCCAATTCAACTTTGACCGATGGCAGATTTCAAGATTGCTTGGAGCAGATAGTGGGACATTATTCCTTCCCCACCAAGGGTTAAAATAGCTTTGATCTTCCGGCACGTTCATTCGGCTCCTGAGCAAGACCTTCCGACAGTTTGTTCCGCTAAGCACGTTCAGCAAAGCTGCTCGATTTGAGTGAGTGTACTGGTGCATGGTAAGCGCCTGGAGGCGGGCAAAGATAGGGGCCACCTGTTCGGTGGCCACCGGGAAAAAGCCGTTTCGGTGGAAGATGTGCAGCTGTCGTAAAGGTATCTTATCACGGGTGGCAAGGTAGGTCCACAGTTCCGCCTGAGTTTTTCGGGAGTCAGGGAGCTCTATTAGCGTCAGTGAGTCCACCTGTGGAAAGGCTTTTAGCAGCTCAACGAGGTCCAGTTGAGCGGTGCCGACTACTAGTGAGGTGATCGAGTGGTCGTCTTTATCAAAGATGGCGTCCAGCCCCCGAACCAGCACGTCGATGGCAGTGTTGGGAATAGCAGACAGACAAAGGTGGTCCTGGTGACGCCAATCAAGGTTGCGGTTCAGACGCATCTGCAGGTCATGAAGGTGCAGTTGAGCGTCTTTAATTACCAGATCATCGTAAACTTCGAGCTGGAACTCGCTTTCAAAAAGCTTCAGCATTCTCCCTCTGGGAAGTTGTTGTTTCATCAGCCGAACATTGCCAGCAGGGGTGTCAACGATTACCCCGGTGCCCAGCCAATGGGTGTCGATCAGCTCCGCGACGACGGTCAGCCAACGGTTACAGACGAAGCCTCTTTGGACGAGCTCAATCAGTGAAGCGTTAGGCGACAGTGACAGTCGCAGAATCGTCCTCAACAACTCATCGGGGAAATCGTTAATGTGTTTGGCTACCATCTTTGCTGTTTATAATGATGGCACCTCGCCTTGCAAGCAGTGAACCTAAAATGAAAAAATAAAAATCAGAATTTCTATTCTTACGATCGAAGTAAAAAAATCTGCAAACACAAGCGACTAGAAAATGGACGTTCAATCAACTGCTACTCACTGAAAAGAATGTTGCCAACTTTAGGTGGAGTCTAAGGACTTGGAAAACACTCTGGGAACGTATCAGTAAATGGTAAAAAGACGGCAGCTTCGGCGGTGTACACTGTACAGCCAGCGAGTGACAGTGAGCTTGTTTACAGTTCGAACAGGCGAGAAGCAAAAGCATAAGGGGAGTTCGCAGAGGACGTCTTCTTTTTCATGGCGCGTTTTGCCGGTAAAAGAAAAAAGCTCAAAAGCAAAGGATTCTCGGCCAAGTGGTCGTTAAACAATGCAAACAAGAAACAAATCAGTAAACTTTTGTAATATGCAATTTGACTGCTCAGAGTAAAATGGCAAAATTTTATTGAAAAGCACCATCAGCATAAAACTTTGAGTAGATGCTAGATGATGCGTCCTGATTAAATTTCGAACAACAAAGTGCAGCACTAAAGGCGCGTCTCCTAACTTTCGGACTTCATTTGTCACTTTGCGCTCCAAAAGTTGACCTTTTTTGTACCATAGCATAAAGTTTGCTATCACAATGGACCAGCATCAGCCGCCGCTACCGGTACTGTCTCAGCGTGACAAGGACATGCTGACTATTGCTGGCTTCACCCTGGGCAAAAAAACGCTAAAGAGAGGTAGCATCAGCCGCCTTGTCAGTGGCAAGTTCGGACATGAAAGCCAGCCCATCGCCGTGAAGGTGATTCCACTGTCCACTGGGCCTCGTGTCCCCTTCCAGGGCGAGTACGCCGAGTTCTACAACTACGATCGCTACGTCAGCAGGAACCTGAAGCACGACCACCTGCTGAAGATCTACGATCTCTTCATCTGCCAGCACAGCTCTAGTGGGGAAGCGGGTGGTCTTCACCCTCCTCAGGAGGGAGGCGAACATGCAGGCCAACAGCGCACCAGCACCAGCAGCAGTCCACTCTCAAAGTCACTCTTCATTTTCCTGGAACTAGCCACTGGCGGCAGTCTGGAGGACCTGCTGGCCGAGCGAGACAGTCCACTGAGTGAGGTGGAAGCTCGTTTCTACTACCTCCAGTTTGGCGCCGCCGTCCACTACATGCACTCACTTGAATTTGAACACGGCAACATCAAGTGCGAAAAGATTCTCCTCGTCGATGAGGAGCGCCGTGTCTGCAAGTTGACCGACTTTGTCTTTCAGCGTCAGTGCTTCCCACTGCCCAACACCACCACCATCGCCACCGCCACCAGCTCCCTCATCAAGAACACCTTCTGCCCTTCTGCGGCCTACCTGGCGCCGGAGGTGCTGCGCTGCCCGGTGAGAAGCCGCCGCCTTCAACGCCCGGAGATGCCCGCCGTGGACCAGCTGGACAGTGACGTGTGGAGCGTCGGTGTGGTCCTCTACGCCCTCCTCCACCGCCGCCTGCCCTTCACCGCCTGGAACCTGCGCGCCTTCCTCGACAGTCAGCTGCAGAAGCAGTTCACCCTGGATCGTGGTCTGTCGGCGCAGGCCAAGCAGTTCATCAGCGACCACCTGGAGCCAAACTACGCCGGTCGCCCCAGCATGGAGATGCTGATGGAGCATCCGTGGCTGAAGCAGGGACGTGCTGACGTCTGAGCTTCAGCCAGGCTTCTTTGTGTATTCTCACCACTGCTACCAAGTGCCATTTGTATTGATTGAGGATGCTTTTTATAAATTTATACAGTGCTTTCAGTGGTACTTTTTTAGTGACAACGGGTTTTCAATTGTCTTCTGAGCAGCAGGAAACCTAGTTGAAGCAGTTCTCTCTAGGCATCTATTCGGTGGCATCGGCACGCTCCAGAGCGATGGGCTCTTCCAGGGTGCGCACTGAGCAATCGACAATCTTCACCTCCTTGATCGGACGGTCCTGGGGGCCCGTTTTGTTGTGCTCAATGGCCCGCACGACGGACATGCCCTTCATGACCTTGCCGAAAACAACATGGCGACCATCGAGCCAACTGGTCTTCTTGACGGTAATGAAGAACTGGCTTCCATTGGTGTCCTTGCCAGCGTTGGCCATCGACAGCCATCCAGCGCCGTAGTGGCTCAGCTTGAAGTTCTCATCGGCAAACTTCTCACCGTAGATGCTGCGACCGCCGGTGCCATCGCCGCGAGTGAAATCACCTCCCTACATTCAATATTACAAGGTTACCAACAAATCACTACAGACAAACTTGTCAACTCACCTGGAGCATAAAGTCGGGAATGACGCGATGAAAGACGGAGCCCTTGTAGCCGACCAGCTTGCCATCTTCTGATTTCTGAACAAACAATTATGAAATCAGTTATTTTCAGCAATGACCATATTGTGATCCAGTTTTTCTCTTACCTCGGTCAAGTGACGCACACAAAGCTGCTTAAAATTTTCTACCGTTTTTGGAACCGTCTTTCCAAATAGGCCAATTTCAATGTCGCCCGCTGGCTCATCGCCAATGGTGATGGAGAAGGTGACCTGACAAACAAAGCCGATAAGGTAAACTAGAACTGATGCGCAATCAAAGCACACTTACCACATCGGTAGCTTTGGGTCCCTTTGCGTTGGAGCCGCCACCGCCTCCACTAGCGGTGACGAAGGCGACGGTGATCAGTGCAAGCACCGACACCAGAAGAATGGCGACACGAGCGAAGCGCTTCATAGTGATGAATGTAGAAGTTGCGGAATGGATTGGCAATAGAAAAATGAAAAGTGAGAAAAGTGTAAAATTGGTCCGAGGGAGAAAGTGAGAGCAGGTTCACTTTCAACAAAACGACTGACGTGTTACTGACTGACTGCCTCATTTGGTGGGCACAACAAAGAGGCACTCAGCAGCAGTGGCAGTGCAGCGGCAGCAACAGCAGCTACCCTGGCGCCCCCGAGATAGCACCATGCCTCACTGATAGTGCCCACCCCTTTTCACCATGACTGCCACTGAAATGATTCAAATCATTCAGTGTATCCACTTTATTAATTTGATGAAAAACCATAAAACTCGAGTTCCAAGGCAACCAAATAAGAGCCAATAAAATTGACTAAACATGGGCAGTGCAGCACTTCAGTCTCGATTGAAGTGCCCACCAAACTGACTAGTCGCCCTTTTCACAGGTAGATGTCATCCAAGTCGCCCCGATTTTGCCGTAAGACACACACGAAGACAAAAACACAAACACAGAGAAGGGAGACTTGTGAACTTCTCCGCCGAGAGAGTATTCACTCCAACTCCACCGGCTTCAATCACCACTACCTCGTCACCACCAGTCATCCACTCGCTCAGCCACTGCTCACGCCCATCACAAGGGCGGTCCCTGGTGCTGCACAGCTCTCAACAGCCTCGATGTCGGCGGCACAGCCATCACCACCACCAGCAGCATTAATCAACAACAGTGTTCCGTGATCGGCCAACGACGGACAACAACAACAACACACAGGCAAAGATGACTACACGTCTGGACCGCCTGTTTCTTCTCCTCGAGACCGGGTCGTCGCCGTTGACGCGAAAGGCTGCTGCACTTCAGCTAGGTGAGGTCCAGAAGCTTCATCCACATGAGCTGAAGAACTTGCTGCTCAAAGTTCGACAATACCTCCACAGTTCGTCATGGGACACGCGAATTGCGGCTAGTCAAGCAGTGGAGGCGATCGTCGGCAATGTCCCACTGTGGTTTCCCAGCGGCCTTCCAGATGTGAAGATAAAAGAGGGTGATGATGACGGCGCTCCATCAGCGGGCATTAGTGGACGGAGTCGGGCAAACTTGATCGCCGGGCAGATGATGTTTGACCGATATGACGTGCACACCGTCATCAAGTGTGGTCACAATTTGCTCGCTTCGGAAGGCAAAGAGTTTGACAATCCCGAGGAGGCGGTCACGTTGAGTGCTCTCGATGCAAAGGAGAAAATTGCCCGACAGCGAAAACTGCTCAATGAAAGACTAGGACTGGATATGGCGGAGAAGCTGGGCTTCCAACTGGACCTCATCTCCAGCTGTGACTTGGAGAGCACCAATGGAGCCACCGCTCAGACTGAAGGCGCATCCAACTCAACGCCAATGAATGAAGAGAAGTTGAACGAAGTCCTCACAAAGGCTACCGGTGGGCGGCAGATGGTGAAGAGGCAAAAGTCACTGTCCACCAGTGGTGCGAAGCAGACGCTGAAGAGGTTAAAGTCCACCGAGTCCTTGGTGGATGAAGTAAGCAAGAAGGTGAAAGCTGACCCATGGATGAGAGCGCTGGCGGAGAGACATCGTCCGCTGAGCCAGTCTCCACAGCTGAAGCAGACGTCAACGAGTGGCCGCTGGAGTGGTTCAGCGACGAGCTGATGGGCGACCTCTTCAACCCACTCTGGGAAATTCGCCACGGCGCCGCCACTGGACTGCGCGAAATTGTGAAGCTGCAGGGAAGATGCGGCGGTCGACACCGGTCAGCGCTGGCCAGCGAAATGGACCAGCACAACCAACAGTGGCTGGAGGACCTCTCACTGCGCCTTCTCTCCGTTCTCGCCCTCGACCGCTTCGGTGACTTTCTCTCCGACCAGGTGGTGGCCCCGGTGCGCGAGACCTGCGCTCAGGTGCTCGGTCTGGTGATCAACCTGCTGACGGTGGAGGGCGTCGGCAATGTCCTGCAGATTCTACTTCAGCTGCTTCGCTGCTCAGAGTGGGAGGCACGTCACGGCGGAATGCTCGGCCTGAAGTACCTGCTCGCCGTTCGCCAGGACATGATCAGCACACTCCTGCCGACGGTCTTTGAGCCGGTCTTCAGCGGCCTCAAGGACTCGGTGGACGACGTGTCGGCAGTGGCCGCCGCCGCCCTCGTCCCGGTGAAGAACGAACTGATGAGCTTAATTCCCGAGAAGGTGCCTCTGGTGATTGCCTTCCTCTGGGAGGCCCTTCTCGATCTGGACGATCTGAGCTCCTCCACGGGTGATCTGCTGATGCTGCTCTCCTCTCTACTCACCTTCAAAGGCCAGGAGATGCAGCACAACCTCTACGACGACAAGGAGCTGGTCAGACTGATTCCCCGTCTGTGGCCCTTTCTCTCGCACTCGCTCTCCTCAGTGCGCAAGTCAGTGCTCGACTCGCTGCTGATTCTTTGTGATAAGAGCTCCGATGACTGGCTGACGCCGTCGCTGCTGTCCGAGGCGCTGCGATTGCTCTACCAGCGGTCACTCGTCGAGAATCTCAACTCTGTCCTGGAGATGCTCCACAAGGTCTGGCACAGTCTCGTCTCGAAGGCCAAGTACTCGCAGATGATTGAGGCCACCTGCAACTACGTCACCGGGTGGATCTGCCTGATGATGCACCCGCAGAAGGTCGCCATTGACCCGCAGACCTCGCCCGTCTGGCTCGAGCTGAAGCATATCATTGCCAGTCAACATGTGAGTAAAGGCTTTTTTACTGAGTCCCTTTTTAACCTTTTTCTTGTTTCAGGAGAGTGGTGGCAGGGCTCGAAACGGAAACCGAGACGACTCGACCATGGAGGCCCTAACTGAACAGTATTACATTGGCGGTGCCGAGTCACTCTGCGACACCAGTGAGGAGCGCGAAAAGTGCGTCATTCGGGCGCGGTATCAGTGCGCCAGACTGATTGGCACACTGGCGTACTTTCTCACCGAGCCCTACCTCGATCAGCTGCCGCCACCTGGCCCAGCCACTACCACAGCAGCAGCAGCAGCAGTTCCGAATGGCAATGGCAGCACTACTTCTGCAGAGCAGGAACCAGCTTCTGCGGTCCAGCCAGCAGCAGCTCCCAATGCACTGGAAAGCTTTGCCGGCATTCTGCTGTTTCACCTGAACAGCAAGTCGGCCATTCAGCGGATGTGCACCTCGTGGATCATCAAAGAGTGGGCGGTGGTGATGGTCTCTCGCCGGGGGGAACGCCCGCCCCTGTGGCTGGCCAAGAGCGAGGACGATGCGAGAGAGCCGCTGGTGTCGAAGCTGTACAAGCCACTCAGTGACCGGTGCTTTGAGCTGCTGCAGGAGTCCCTCTTCTACGATGAGCTTCAGAATCAGTTCACCCGTCTGCAGATTCACACTCGTGACTTTATCAGCTACCTGCGTCTGAATAAGATTCCATTCAATGAAACGGAGTTTGGCGCCAGCAACGTGTACACCTGTCCGAAAATCAACGACCTGGTGAACGATGTGTCGAGTAACAGCCTCGCCGAGCTGAAGCGCCAGTACAACAGCAGCAAGAAGCCGACGAAGAAGCTGAAGGCGAGCATTGACACCGTCGAGGAGCGAATCACCTTTCTGCGGCGGCAATGCGGCGAAATGCAGACCTACTCAAGCTCGCTGACCATTGCCGTAAACTCTGCGCTGGCCAGTGCCCTCATCTCCTGGCACTACCTGCCGGAGAAGCTCAATCCCATTGTCCGACCGGTGATGGACTCGATAAAGGCCGAGGAGAATGAGCAGCTGCAGCGAGGCTCGGCCTCTAGTTTGGTGCAACTACTTAGACTGTGCTGTGAACGGTTTTACCTCAACCCCAGCCTGCCCACGCCACTGCCTAAGATTATCAAGAATCTCATTGGATTCATGTGCTCGGATAGAAACTTTACGCCGGAGATATCGCTGCTCGGTGCGACCGAGGTTGAGGTGGTTGGAGCAACGGAGGACAGCAGTAACAAAAAGAAGAAAAAGACGGAAAGCCGAGTCATGAAAAAGGTTCAGCTGGGCATTCTCACGCTGGACAATATGCAGAGGAACGCGGAGAAGTCGACCACCTTCAGGCGGTCCAATTCAGTGAGCGTCAAAAGTCAAAAGTCCGTCGATGAAAGCAACAGTGCTGCTGCTGCCGGCAGCAGTGGCGGCCAAGCGACGGCTAATGGCGGTAACAGTGCCTCAACATCAGCAGCAGGCAGCACTCCCACTGCCACGCCGGCAGTTCCCTCCGAGCTTGACGACAAGAGGAATGAAATTCTGCGTCGAGGTGCCACGATCGCCCTCTCCGAGTCCTGTCGCTACTTTGGCACCTTCCTGCCGGACCGCCTGCCCACCCTGTGGGAGCACATTCTTCACCTGATCAGCTCCAAGGCGTCCCCGCCGTTCAGTGAGCCGTCGCTGGCCGATGCCAAATACTTAATTCAGTGCCTGCAGGTCTTCGAGGTGGTGGGCCCGAATCTGGAGCAGTCGATGCAGCTGGAGCTGCTCACCGCGGTGGACTTTCTCAGCACCTGTCTGGAGTCGTCCTTCATCACCATTCGCCACATGGCCGCCCGGTGCTTCGGCATGCTCTCCACCATTCTGCAGAGTCAGACGATGAATGTCATCCTCACGAAGACGCTTGATCTGCTCGACTCGACGGAGTGCGAGCTGAAGCGCCAGGGCGCCGTCGAGGCGATCTGCTGTGTAATTGAGAAGCTGTCACTGAAGATTGTGCCCTACATTGTCTTCCTCATTGTGCCCATGTTGGGACGAATGTCTGACCAAAATGAAAGCGTCCGTCTGCTGGCGACGCACTGCTTTGCCCAGCTAGTGCAGTTGATGCCACTTGATAATGACAATCAAAACAAAGTGCAGACCAGCAGTGGTAATAATCACGAGGTGGTCAATGGCGGCAATTTGGGGGTGAAAAAGGAGAACGAGGAGAACGGCAACTGCAGCAGTGTTGAAGAGGACAAAAACAAGGCCGACAACAGCAGCAGCAGCAGCAGCAGTCATCATCACTTGACGAAGCAGCCAAAGATGCCTGAGTTCTCTGAAGAGCTGCTCAAGCGGAAGGAAAGTGAGCGCCATTTTTTGGAACAACTAATGAACGTGAAAAAGATCGACGATTATCGACTGCCCGTTCCGGTGGAGGCGGAGCTGCGCACCTACCAACAGGACGGCCTCAACTGGCTGGCCTTTCTCAACAAGTACAAACTGCACGGCATCGTCGCCGACGAGATGGGCCTGGGGAAGACCCTCCAGGCGATCTGCATACTCGCCTCTGACCACCACTACATTATGGCTCGCTACCAGAGCGGCGAGTCGAAGAACCGGCCCCTGCCCTCCATCGTCATCTGTCCGCCCACCCTCACCGGGCACTGGCTGTACGAGGTGGGCAAGTTTGTCAGCGCCCAGCACCTCAACCCCATCCACTACACCGGACCGCCCTTTGAGCGGGCCAAGCTGAAGCACAAGATCAAGAAGGCGCTGCAGACGAGCTCTCAGGGGAGCAGGCAGGGCGACAAGGTGAAGCACCACTACAACCTCATCATTGCCTCCTACGATCTGGTGCGCAATGACATTGACTTCTTCTCCGCCATCAGGTGGAACTACTGCATCCTCGACGAGGGACACGTCATCAAGAACGGAAAGACCAAACTGGCAAAGGCCATCAAGTCGCTGACCGCCAATCACCGCCTAATACTGACGGGGACGCCCATTCAGAATAACGTCCTCGAGCTGTGGTCGCTCTTTGACTTTCTCATGCCCGGCTTTCTCGGCACTGAGCGGCAGTTTATGGCGCGCTACTCGAAGCCCATTCTAGCGTCTCGCGACGCAAAGAGCTCCTCCAAGGAGCAGGAAGCCGGCATTCTCGCCATGGAAGGCCTCCACCGACAGGTGCTGCCCTTTATTCTCCGCCGAATGAAGGAGGACGTGCTGAAGGACCTGCCGCCGAAGATCATCCAGGACTACTACTGCGAGCTCAGTCCGCTGCAGGGTCAGCTGTACGAGGACTTCTACAAGAGTCGCGCCCGGCAGTCGCTCAAGCAGGCCATCGACACGGAGGTGGAGGAGATTGCTGGAGGGCAGACTGCGGGCGAGACTGAGAAGAAGGGGGCGGAGAAGAAGGGCGCAGCCGGCTCTGCCAACAAGTCGCACATCTTTCAGTCGCTGCAGTACCTGCGCAAGGTGTGCAACCACCCGAAGCTGGTGCTCTCGCCGTCGCATCCGCACTACGAGACGATCATGGCCAAGCTGAAGGCGGAGAACAACCCGCTGGCGGACATCAACAACGCCGCCAAGCTGGTGGCGCTGAAGCAGCTGCTGCTCGACTGCGGCATCGGCGCCGCCGCCGACTCGACGGGCACCGGCGGCGCGCAGGCGGTGGTGCCCGTCGTCAACCAGCACCGGGCGCTGGTCTTCTGCCAGCTGAAGGGCATGCTGGACATTGTGGAGAATGACCTGCTGAAGGTGCACATGCGCTCAGTCAGCTACCTGCGTCTGGATGGGGATGTGCCCGCCAACTCGCGCTACTCGGTCATTCATCGCTTCAACAATGACCCCTCCATTGACATTCTTCTGCTCACCACTCAGGTACGCTGCATCGGTTGGCTTGTTTGTTTGGTGGCTTATTCACAAATTTCCTCTTGTGTGTAGGTGGGCGGCCTGGGCCTCAACTTAACCGGTGCGGACACTGTGATATTTGTGGAGCACGACTGGAATCCGATGAAGGACTTGCAGGCCATGGATCGAGCCCATCGAATTGGCCAGAAGAAGGTGGTCAATGTTTATCGGTACGTGTTTTGCTGATTTTGAGTAGTGGATTTTGCTCACTACGTTTTTTCGCTTTTCAACAGACTAATCACTACCGGCACGTTGGAGGAGAAGATTATGGGTCTGCAGAAGTTCAAGTTGACGATCGCCAACACGGTGATATCCAGTGAGAACTCAAGTCTCGACTCAATGGCCACCGACCAGCTGCTGGACTTGTTTGAGCTGTCCTCCTCGGAGAAGGCCGGCACCGGCAAGTCGTCGTCGCTTTCATTTGGCAGCGGCGGCGGCGGCGGTCACTCCTCGTCCAGTGCCGGCGGAAAGGCGCCCGTCTCCATGAAGATGATGCTGGACAATCTTCCCGAGTTGTGGGACATTCAGCAGTACGAGAATGAGTACGATCTGAACAACTTTATGCAGTCGCTGCAGTCGTCGAGCAGTGGCTGAAGCGAGACTGTCGGCGCAGAGACGGCGGCTCACTATCGTTTGCCACCCACACAAACTGCTTCTTTACACTGACTCACACCACACACACACACACTCATTCATTGCCCCTCATTACCGCCCATTATCGCTCATCACTTTGCCTTTTAGTATTTATTATCACTTACACACATACACACAACTGTCAGCTAGTTTTCACCCACTTTGCTCACGACCAGTCATCCCCTGCCCTTACCTTATACCCTGCAGTACAAACCACAGTTGCCGGTGAGTTAAATTCTTAAGCTACCTTTTTTAATTACACCACTTTCTTCTACTTCATTGTTTAACTTGCACACGCTTACACTTGACTTCTGAACACCATACATTTATTACTGTTTTTCTCCCAATTTGAACCGAAATTCTACTTTGCGTTTACAATTTTTTCTAAAAATGATATTTTTTTCTTTGCTAATGTCATTGCTGTTGTTGTTGTTGTTGTTGTTGTTGAATGTTAGCTGGCAGAAAGTGGGCTTCTGAGGTGTCTGACACTTCAATCAGTGACTGCTCTCTGTCAGTGCTCTCACTGGGCAAAGTTCAGCCTGAGGCAAAGGTTCGCGCCTAGTCGTCTTATCGGTCGGCGCCGAGTGATTTACACCGATGACTGCATTTCTCTCTTCTCTCTCTCTCTCTCTCTCTCTCTCTCTCTCTCCACTCGATTCCTCGTACCATCCATTCACAGTATCAAGTATCAGTGAGTATTTTTAACCTCCGTCTTTAGCCGCTCTTTTTCACTTGCGGCTTCGACTAAAGTGGCCGGTGAAATTAATCTTCTGTCGATAAGGTTCACCGTCGAAGTGAGGAGTGTATGGCTCGGAAGAGAGCAAATGGCCACTGGGCATTGGGCATTACCGCCATCACAAACAGCAGCAACGCCAACCTTTTGACCTCTTCTGGCGATGGTATTTGCCGATTGCTGTCCACTGAATGCAATCACATGCCAGGCTGTTATGCTTGCTCAGGTCAGGTAAAATTCTTCTTTCTCATTTGGACACTGAGTCGATCACACCAAGTAAACATGATCACCTTTTTCCAAGTAATCCAGTTTAATGAGCCGTAGGAAATAGAGAAAAAGAAGTGTAATACTCGGTGCGGTAATTACCACAGTGAAACCTTACCTCTTGTCTTTTCCTGGCTGGCACTTAGTGTCCACCACCACCACCACTTTGGTGCCATCGATTAAAGGCAGTCCGTTGGTGAACTCGGGTGCAGCCAATTGCGGCTGCTAATCAAGCAGCATCTTTCCGTCTGAATGGTTGCTGCTGCTGCTGTCTGCTCTTTGCCTGAGAAAGAACAATAAAAGAAAAAAGTAGCAGAAGGAGATAATGAGTGCAAACAACTCTACCACTCTGTTTGGAGTCCAATGTTGCCCGGCGGCCGCCGCCGGTGAGCACTATTTGCATTATTGCCCAGTGTAATCTCTATTTGCTGACAGTGTCTGCCTGTCTGTCTGTGCCACTGTACAGTGCTCGCTGATGGCTGCTTCTGGGCAGTCGTTTCTTTGCAAATTGACTATTGAAGTGTGTATCACTTCACTACACTATGGCTGGCATGCACAGGCTTTCTAATGGGAGTGCACCATGCTGGCCGCGCTGGCCATATTACCGTTAATTGATTGCCCCTCTGCTGAACACACCTTCACTGATGCTCAGAGCACCGCTTTTTTGCTTCTTTAGCGTACTTGTCGGTCAATTCAATGCAAATTAGTCCACTTTTAGTCAATCCTGCAAACGCCTTGATGGACGTCATCGTCGTCTTTTAGCGATTCTTGAACAAGCTATCAAGACTGTTTTCAATGTGACTGTCAGTGCCGTTGGGCAGGTGTCGATGCAGTTGGAGCTATACTACGAGCAAACGAGACAAGTGCTCAATGAAAGCTCAATGAGCCTCATTTCATCTAATGACATTGCTGCCTCATGAACATAATGGTCAGCATCAGCACCATCACCATCATCATCATCATCAACAACAGCATGAGCATTACGAGTGGCAGAGAGGAAGACAAGCGAGCACAGAGAAGTGCTACCAGTGATGACGGCTGACCAGAGTGCCCAATCTGTGAGCACACTTTGAGTGCTACATTCACCTTTTCTTTTCCTTCTTTCAACTTTGATGGTGCCATTACATTCTGCAGTTATACCAGGCAATTTTAGCAGCTGCATCAGTAGCAGCAATAGCACTAAACTAGTCAATGGTCACTGCCTGCCCAAGTCAGACTGTTCACAGTTGAATGTGACTGTCATCTTTAATGACGACCAATTTCTGGCTAACGAGTTAAAGTTCATTGTAAGATGGCGTTTCTGAGAGACGACTTTACAAGGACAAAATACCGGGCGTGTTGAAATCAGTTTGTCGGCGGTGTCGCAAATCATACTGACCTGTTTTGGAGAAAACGATTTTGATTCTCTTCAGCTCATCTGTCTCACACTGAGCAGATTATCTCTTTTTTTCAGTGAGTCTCTGTGCGTAATGATACGCACCAATCTGCTCCAGACAGTCTGACAGACATCAAACATTAGGATTACCATCCCATTTGGCTGGCCTATTCTCGTCTCGTCAAAAAAAGTTAGTCAACGAGTCCTCTTCCCTTTCTCTTGCCCCCTTCTCTCTCTCCTCTCTCTCTCTCTCTCTCTCTCTCTCTCTCTCTCCTCCTCTCTCTCTCTCTTAATCGTCGACTAATTAAGACGCAATGAAGTTTTGCAGTGTGCCCAGGCAGTGTGCGAGCCCATTAAAACGGTAAGTGGTGAACTGGTTCAAACGATGTTATTGGCGAAGAGCAGTGATCGACATTTGTGTCACCGTCTACTTTTGCTATGGCGGTGATTTACTGCCAGTGGAACAATGCCACCAACGACAGCACAGACACAATGGCCTACCTTTGCCAGTAATATTAGCCAGATTGTATGTGAGGCCAATTTGAGCTTCAAGTTGATGGTGGTAGTGCTGGTGATTGCACTAGCAGCAACAGCAACAGTTGTACCACTTCCACATGATCTATCGGCGACTTTTCATGTTTATTGTACGCCCCTACTAGGGCATATTTCAATTTGCAAAAACAGTTTTAGGAATTCAGAATTACATCAATTGAAGACACAACAAAAACAGCAGTCTTTTTGCCGGTGACATAATCGTCAGAGTTGCAACGATCGTCCGTCCGTGCCGTTGCCGGTGATTATTGTCGGTATGGCGAGTGTGTCGTGCGGCGCCATTGGCGCAATGAAAAAAAGTTTGCCGAAAGTGTAATTGCTGCTGGCGCTGCCTTCACTGCCGCGCAAGTGCTCTTCAGTTTGGCTGCTGTGTCTTGTCAGACGCTGCTGCTGTTGCTCAGATTGCTTCGAAATCCTTTTGAGGTCAGCAGGTTAATGGAATGTACATACAAAGTGAACATGTGTGTGTGCCTGTCTGTGTGCCTGCAGTGCCCGTTGGACGTCAACTCTTGCCTTCCACAAAGTGGTGAGCACCACCACCACCACCACCACCGCCAGCACCACCATCACCGTCGTCTCCGCCGTCGCTTGACAGCTCCCTGTAGATCATCGCTTGCAGTTCCTCACTCTCTCATGCTTTTTGTTCTTTTCCCAGTGGCGTGCTGAATGCGGTGCCAGTCGGCGAGTTATTCCCAGCAGCTGCGGTAATTCAATGAATGGCCGAACAAAGGGGCAAAGTTGGTGCATCTTCAGGCAATTTCTCCTGCTCTTGCAAACCAATGCGCTGACAGTGGTCTTCTTTTTTGTAATGTCCAGTGATGATATTACCTTTATCTAACCTTTTACCTGGATCCAGTTTAGTCTCCACGCCGGTTGAGGCCAATGTCAACGTGGCAGTATTGGCACAGGCACAAAGCACACGCACACAATGGAGCTATCAGATTTCAGTTTCCCTTTGCCCACCAGACCGAACAGGTTTCCCGTGTACAACGACAACAGCAGCAGCAGCAGCCTCATCATCAGTTAGCACTCTATTGGCAACGTCATTGAATTCTATCTACTTTGTGCTGCTGTGACTACTCTCTGACACAATGTCACCATTGCCAACGTCGTTAACGGCGATTGTCTGTCCTTACTCATCGTCGAGAGTATGTTGTTGTACTGTTGTTGCCTTGTGTTCGTTTAGCCAGTTGTGGTTGTGGTAATACTGCTGCTGTTGCTGCTGCTGGAGCCAGTGCTCACTACGATGTGATGCCGTGCTGATGTGCCAACTGTGCATGGACTGCTTTGTGTTGTCAGTGCAGACTAGCCTATTGGCGGCACTTTGATTGCTACGGCACATTTCACACTGATGCACACAAATGCACACAGTTAGTTAGTTAGTTGGGCAGACACCGACACAAGCCGGTTTAGTTGTTGCTGGTGGTGGTAATGGTGGTGGCGGTGGCAGCAAGTGAGAAATATCAATCCACTGCCAGTTGGTCTGTCTCCGGAAGTGAGCACTACTCTTTGCTCTTTATCACTGCACACTTTGCCTCTCTCGGAATCAGTAATACTACCACCAGCAACAGCACCAGCGGCACTTCAATCGATTAGCAGATTATTTGAAGCTATCCTACTGCTGCCGCTCATTACTGTTGTAGTGCACTGGAATGTGCAAAAGTCTGCAAATGTGCCCCGTCTGGGCGCCGTCTGATTGCTCTCATTTCCATATTGAAATGTACTTCCCGCACGGAAATTTGCTTCTACTCTCCCTCTTGCTTTTTCTTTGATGTTTCACAAAGTTTAATGATTTATTAAAGTGCACATTTGTGCTGTTGTTGATGATGACAGAACATGCATCCTTTTGTCAGCTTTTCATCCAATTAATCATTTTTCATTTGCATTAAATTGCAGATTTAAGAATCACACACACGAACACAATCTACTGCTACGTAAGCATGCGTCTGTCACCATTGACATCATCACCAACGAATGGCTAGTCCGGTAAAGAAGTAGGTTGTTTTACGTTTTACTTTTAGCTGCACTGTTTGCAGTGCCAAAGTACAGTGGCTGTCATCGTCATCGCCACCACCACCACCCTCATCATCAGTGAAAGTAAATTGTACGGCGGTAACTGATGGCTGCCAAGTTGAACCTGTTGGCGAAGCCTCTGCTCTCTGTCATTGGGGCACCTAGCCACACTTAGCACACTGAAGGACTGCCAATTGGATTTCGTCTACTAGTACACTGATGATCTCTGTCTACTACCACCGCCACCACCACTAAGGCTGTACATTGAGGCGTCGCACAGCCTTGCAGCCTCTGCACTTGTCGGCTACTTTGCCTCGTATTAAGCTCACTCCATTTGTTAGTGGCCCTCTTCACCGACTGACTGAGTAGTAACTGACACTAAATGTTGCTCGTATTATGTCCTCTTCCTTTCCTCTCTCTTCCACTTTGCAGTGGTAATCTTAAATGGCAACCAGAGAAGTGAAAGCGAGTGAGAGCTGAACTTGCCGGCAAGAGTGACGGGCACGAGTGTACGCCTGTCTCTTGTGCACTTCTTCTTCCTCTTTTTCTTCATCAGCTTCATTTTCGTAGATCACTCTTTCCTCCTCTTTGCCTCTTTTTGCCTCTTGTTCAATCCAGTGCACCCCTCGCCTTCCTTTGCCTGCAGCTGGCCTCGTTGCCTTCCTGGTCGGCGAGTATAAGCAAGCAGACAGAGCATCGGGCGCCTGGCGCAAGTTAGCTCTTTTCGCTGACAATGGGCTCACATTGACTGCATACACTTGGCACACTAAACTTCTTTCGACTGGCTGCCTCCACTAGTAGTACTCGTAGTAGTAGTCGTAGTAATAGTATCATGATCGCTCTCATTTCCCTCGGCACTGTCTTCTCAGTTCCTCTACTCACTCACTCCGCTTTCCCGTTTTTTCTCTCCCAAGTATTCTCCCTCTTACTCTTACAGCGCCCTGGCGCCCTGCCTGCCATGGCGTCTCGATCTCCTTTGTCTTCTTCGTTAGCCGCTTTCCTACGAGTAGTGCCGGAGTGTACAAAAAGAGACACACTGACAGCTTCAATCCGTAGAGGAGCCGTCCAATGTAGGTCACCGAGATGCGCAGATGAACGGGAGCGAGAGTGAAGCAGATAGACTGCAGAGGCACCAGTCTTTCCAAACGGCAATGGCGTCTCCGGGCAGCGGGGCAGAGGTTGCGCCACTGATGCTCCTGCTGATGCCTTCTTTCCTATGTATTCACTAAAATTGGCTCCTTCTGCTGCTGCTGCGGCTCTTGATGTTCAAGTTGTACTATCGTTTTTTCCCCATTTGATTTCCCTCAACAAACAGTGTACAGCAAAATGAGGTGTCTTTCGAATCGCTTTACAGAAAGACTCTCATCGCTCTCGGCACCAGCCGGAGAATTAGAATGCACACACTGCACTGCTAATTCAATTTGGATGTCTTTTCTTCCTTTCTAATTATAAACATTACCCACAATGCACACACACACGCGCAGACAAACATACTGCTTCTGCTTCTGCTAATGTCGAATAGTTGGCATTCCGGATATTAGCCGTGCTTCGAAGAGAGCTGTTTTTCTATCTTTCTTTTTGCTCTGTCTAATTGAAAGTGTCGGTTTTGACGGCAGTGGCGGCGGCAGCGGTTTCTTTAATTCAGTTCAGCTTTTGTGAACCAGTTTTCTTTAGTGTCTGCGTCTGTGTTGCTGTGTGCTTTTTTAGCTCGTGCCCTGACTAGCTGAACATTGCTGCAGTTTTATACTTTCCATTTCGTAGAGCAATGGTGGTCACAGACGGGCAAGCACACACTGGCTGCCACTGTGCACACTGCCGGCATCTGTTCATGTGAGGAAAGTGGTTGTAGAAGTGTTGTGCTGCCTCGGCGGCTGCTGTTGATGATGGTGCTGATGATGGTGGTGGTAATGGTGGTGGTGGTTAAAATGCCGCTAGTGGATGAAAGTCAATGGCAAGGCTTTTGCTGTATACATCGAGTAGTATCGGTCGTACAGCAGGCACTGCACTGCAGTTAGCAGGAAGCAGCCTTGGTCTACGTCGGCTGCTACTGCCACTGCCGCTCTTCTGACACTGACAGTTGCCATGTTTTGCTGCGGCTGCTGCTGCTGCCATTCTCGGTATGGCACTGGTAACAACTTTTAACCAGTCACACACAGTAATTATCCACCTTGCACGCCCAATGACAAGTTCTCGGCCTCCTGTCAGCAAAGGAGGACATCAGGTGCTGCAGTTGGGTAGACAGCTTTAATGGGCTACAAAACAGCAGCAGCACTCTTTTCCCTCTTTTCTTTTAGCTTAATTAATACTGCGGTTTGGTGAAACCACTTCAAATGGGTGCCACATTTTCACTTCGCTGATGCCAATGAAGTAGTTGCTGTAGTTGATGTCTAGTCAAAAATTCCAAAGTGTTTTTTGTAGCTAATGACGACAGCCAATGCAAAGTCCACTAAACCTTGTGAGCTGATCAATTGAGCACTGTATTGTTTTGTCGTACACTCACTCGTCATATCCTGATGAGTTACGCTTACGCTGAGGTGGTTTCCCCAGCACCAGCTTTTAGTCTCACTTCTTCACCCGTCAATGGTTGTTTGCAGTCGTAAGTTGTCATGCCTGGCAACCATCCGGGAAGTTTACCGTACTAGGGTGCCGCTGGTGTAATCGTCCACGGTAGAGCGACACCAACATCGCCATCACCGCCATCATCGCCAGCAGTGGCAATGTCAGCAAGAAAGAACTGTCCGTGCAGTCGCACCATTAGCCCAATACTTTGATATATCTTTACTGTCGTGTGTGTGTGTTTGCCCGGTGTCACAGTTGATAAGCTAATTAATTTGCTAATTATATTGACGGCAGTGTTCTGCGGTTGTCGCCGCTGCCGCCGCCGCCGCGACCGCTTCGACTTATCTACAGTTTGCCAGCACCACTGAAGGCTGATCAGACAACTACAACTCTGCAGCGTTCAACAGTGTGTTTGCTAATACTAATACTGGCTAACATTGAACGTGACAATAGGCAAGGTCTCACTTGTTCAAGGTTTCACTATTCAATGAGAGAAAGAGAGAAAAAGTACTGCTGATCTGGCGAGAACAGACGCCTCCACAATTAGTGCGCTGATATGTGTGCGGTGTGTGAGTTAGTGCTGTCCTCGATGACCGATGAACGGTGGACGATGGGAACGCATCACGATATTTGCCCAGTAATGATTACCCAGTTGTAATCAGTTTTTCTCTTTGCAGTGGCATTGCGCACTCCCGTGTGTTGTGTAGCTTACACCAGACACAATTGAGTTTGCTGGAGAAAAAAGTCTGCGAGGGATCGATTTCCCCGAGTCTGCACAGACTGCCGCCTGCTGAAGTGCTACTTGAGCTCGCCCAAAAGCTGCTGCTGCCGCCAACACTGGTGCTCTTCATTTCTGGTTGCTCCACTTCCGGGTTTTTGGCTGCTCACTGGTGCTATCTGTGTCGTTCTACCCCTGCACCGGTCTACACCCGGCCGCACCTAGTTGCCTGGTGAATATTCAGTCAAAGAAAAGTGAGCACAGAACACTGAGGCTGCACAGGCAATGGGCTAAATATAGCAGTTTACCGCTCTAAAAATAGTGAGAGTGTCTGGAATTGCAAAAAAGGCATTGCAACGCCGAGTGCAGCTTCCTTACACTGCTGAGTGGCTGTTTAACTGGCACCAGCAGCAGAAACCGCTAAACAGAAGCCGCAAGCAGTGAAAGTTTGTGCAGTGGCATGGTGCACATGGGCATTGAGTTAGAGAGCGTGAAGAAAGAAGAACGAGTCTACTTACACTGGAGTAGAACCGGCCTTGATCCAGATTGCCGCTGCCGTTTGCCAGAGTACCAGAATTGGGCGCCAGTGTAGCGGTGCTCACTGGCGCTCACTGGTAGCCCTGTCTGCCTTCCAGTCGAGCATTGGTCCAGAGAGAAGAGAGAGAGAGAGGGAATAGGGAATGAGCACGGATAAGCAGACACAATGGCACAGTGACTGCGCTGTACGGCCATGCTACATCGATCTGTGTCCGATGGATGTACTCCTTCGTTGGTGCTGTGCAGACTGCTGCTGACGAACAGTGTCGCTCTACCTCTTGCTTTTTTCCTTGCCAATGACAGTGCTCATTTTGGTGTCTACCAGCAATTAATGTGACGCTTTAAGTTTCCCCCGTACTGAATTATATCAATAATTTACTTACATTACATTTGCTTTAGCGAGAAAAGTGTGCACTAATTACTTTTTTGCACTCTCAAGTAATGCAGCACTAAACTAGTACAGCATTAGTACTTGCTTGGAAAATTGGTTTTCAAAGCAATACATCTTCATTTTTTCCTCAACACATGTCAACCTAAAGAATACAGCAGGTTATTGCTGCCTGACTAGACCATTTCGCAAGTGTGCCGATTAATGCAATTTAACTTTAAACAGTATTAACTTTGAGCCGTCAGTGAGTGCTGCCGTAGATCATGCTTCTTTCAGTGGAGCTTTTCTATAAATAATGGTGATGTAGTAGTGTACACTGCCAGGATAATGGTACTCTGTACAGACAGTGGCCACAGCAGCAGCAGCAACTGCAGACAGCCTCAGTTTCCAGTTGGCAGTCACTGGCACCAGGCACTGCAGGTTCAATAGTCACTCACTGAACTCTCTCAAAGTGGTTCAAACTAGCACAGAAAGACGACAGCAGTAGCAGCAACAGCACTACCACGACAACCAGCAGTACCTCTACCACTACTTCTGCTGCTGCCGAGCTGCAGTGAGCGCTCATTCACAGGTACGGAATGCACTCCTCAGAAAGGGCTGTGTGAAAAGAGGTACTTGCGCAAGAAAACGAACAGCAGCATTAGCAGTTGCAGTAGCACATGGCTCCAGTGTTGAGTTGCCAGTGTGTCCAGTAGTCCACTGCGATTGTGCATGTTTGTGCGCTTCTGTGCTTCTGTGCATCCTTTGCCTTTCCTCCCTCTCCGAAGTGGGGGGGGGGGGGTAAATCAGCCGGCACCAAAACCAGATATTTGAGCGGTGGCAAACCTTCACTTCCCAGTTCTACTGGACAGTGTTTGCTGAGGAACGATGATCGCTTTCCTCGTACCTGGTGGTTGCTGGTGCGCAGTTTCCTTTTCTTTCCTTTTCTTTGCCTCCCTCCATTTTTTCTTTGCAAATATTTCTTCCCATTGCGTGCATATCTACCTGCTGCTTTTGGTGGTGGTGGTGGAGATTGTGGTGGCAGTGGTAGTATCTTCTGTGCAATTAGACTTGCCAATCAACGAAAAGACTTGGCGAGGAAAAAAAAGGAGAGGAGAGTAAGAAGAGACCACTGAAAAAGAACAAACAAACAGCGCCGACAGGTATTCACAATCCTCCATTCGATGACTCCCTTTGGTGTTTGTCTGTTTGTCAGTGCAGCCTGGTAAACTGCAGCAGCAGCAGCAGTGAGCAAACGCACAGTAATTGCCGGCCAATCGATAACTGCCTGCTTTGCTTTTGTTGTTGCCAAGTGCTGAAAAGGCAGAAGCCAATGGCCAGTTGAGGAAAAGTTGATGAAGGCAAAGGTGGTAGTGCTGGTGGTTGTGGTAGTTCTTGGAAAAGTGTATTGACTCTGCACAGGCCAATGATGCGACATAGGGCACCATTAGAGCATAGGAGCCACTGAGCCTAATGCCTGTGCTGATGGGCTTGCTCTTTGCCCTCAGTGTACTGCAATCTCAATCACATAAAGCAGAGTGCTCGATGCATTACTGCAATGAGCACACAAGCACCGTTTTCTGAATTTAATAGCACAGACACGCACTGAGAATAGCAACGTGCACCAAGCGAGTCAAACTCACACTCCTAACTGTTCACAAGACGAGACCTTTGAGCACACACATCTTGCAAGAGAGCGTGAAGACCTAATCAATCTTGATGCTGAGCGCACAAGTGACAGGCCAACAGCAGCTTTTCTAGCGGTGATGCGGCCAAGTGAGCTATTTTCGATTGAGCCCAGAATTTATGACACACTTTGCCTACAACTGAAGCGGCTGCTCTCCTGCTGCTGAAGTGGATGCTGCTTTTCTGCTGATTCACTAAATTGGCTTCTTATTTACGATGCCTGAAAAGAAGGGACAATTTACTGTGGCAGGGTCGTAAAGGATGATGATGATTTTTCTCCGGTGTTTTGGATGCAGCCGTTAGAGTTTACCACTCTGATTGAGCAGAAACTAAAACAGTGCTTGGCACCGAAATTGCCAATCAACAGCAACTACTCTTTTTCTTCTTCTTTGTGCAGCATGGAAATCGAGAAACCTACAAAATCATTCAAAAACAAATCAAATTGAATTGTGTACCTGCATTAGAGCGGCAATCAGTTTTCTTCAGTTTCTATTTTTATGGCCACTAGCAATGAACCATGTCCACGATGTTCACGATGGCGGCATCTTCTTTTCCTCGTTTTCGTTTGCTGATGAAAAACATCATTCTTTTGCCTTCCGTCATCTAATTACACAAACTCTCTGTTCATTTTTGTTTCTCTTTCTCCAGGGCACTATTAATCACGGCGCTAATTAATCCCACTAACACACACACACACACACACCGACACCAAAAAGTAACAGGCACAGTGCTTGTCCACTGTCCTCCTGTCACTGCCAGTGTGAGCACACTACTTTACTTGTGCCTCATTAGAGATGAGAGATTTCAAGCGAATTCACAGGTCTACATCGTTAGCAGCATCACTTACCATTGTCCCCTTTCAGCATCACTCTCAGAGCACTGCCAGCACCGTCACTCTCATTGTCAGTCAGACGACAGTTGCCGTGTTGCTTTGTTATCACCATGTTCCCTCTATGTATTGTCTCCTTCCTTCTCTGGGTAGAATGCACATACAAAGCTCATGTTGACTTTGTGCAACACCGTCTGAAGGCAACCCCTTTTGTGCAGTAGCATCGTTCTCAGCATCTGTTATCGCTGAACCCTTCATCCGTTTAAAAATCAAATCCGTTGGCGAATCGATCCAAACTCATTTCAAAAGCTGATGGTGATCAGGCCGAGTTGCCAATAAAACAATAGCCACTGACCTCATTACTTGTCTGTCTCAATCTGACGAAATCAGATCTACCTGCATCGGTTTTAAGCGACCGCCAGTGCCGCCACCGCCATCATAAATGATGCCCAACTGTGCTCTCCAAGAAGGCTACTCACATCTATTCTACGACTGACTGCAGCACTGGATACTGCTAATCAGCCATTATGACGACCAGTGTCACTCTGACAGGCGCAAACTAACCAGTGAGTGTGTGTGTGTGTGTGTGTGAGCATCGGCGAATACGCGTACCAGCAGGCAAACCAACAGCAGCAATTTACTTGTTTATTGACCTTTGGTGGGGCGCGCACGTTCGTGAGTTGGTCGTATGTTGCCGGTGTTGAGAGAGACGAGGTTATTTGCCGTCTCGTTGCTACACCGGGCGTCAGCCCGGTGCAAAGTTCCTGATACACGCGAGATTTTTGGCATAGATACTCAGTAGATATAGTGTGATTTTTCCACCAAGTACCAGATTTTTGCTATGGGACAATCAAAAGTTATCTTTGAAAAATCAACTTGTCGAAAAAGACATGTCACCGAAATTCAGAAATGGTATAGCAAAAATGGCAGGGCTGACAAGGAATCCACCAAAAGAAATCATCGTTAGGAGTTGGAATGCCGACATACGACACAATACCGATTTAAAGGCTGGTGCCATATTTCTTGACGATGGACTTGCAGTACTTCGCAAAATCGAATTTAAAAGTTTTATCAGTTAACAGAAAAAAAATTTGAAAAAAAGTTTCCGAAAACCTTTACAAAAAAACTTTTTGGCAACCTGTTTTTTCGTGGAAATGTCTTATCCAGCACAAAAATTTAGTGTAAAATTAATTTTATTTAAAATTACTTTTAATTAAATTGTCCCATAGCAAAAATCTGATACTTGGTGAAAAAATCCCCCTATATCCCCTGAATACCTATGCTAAAAATCTCGCGTGTATCATGAACTTTGCACCGGGCTGACGCCCGGTGCTATGGCTTCCACTGCTGGTGGCTGCAACCACCAGCAGATGAAAGAGGCGCAGACAACGATGGGGCGAGGAAGTGACCGATTGGGCAGTGTCTGTGCCCTGTCTCCGCTGACTCCACTCTGCCCCACGCTAATCTCCCTCCCCCCTTCGAATTCACTCATTCCCCTGCAGACAGGTAGATAGTGCCGATCGACTGGTCGACGTAATTGCGCTCTCCTCTCTCTCTCTTCCTTTCCTCCATTTTTTCCCTTTCTCAGAAACTGATGGCACTGAACAGGAGTACTTGCACTGTCATCCTTATCCCTCTGCTGTTGCTGTGTGACTGTGATTCACTTGCAACCTTGCACATCCTGTGCACATCCTAAAGTCGACGCAAAAGAGAATTGAACTGTTCGGTGATGACAGGCACTATTTTTTCAATGGGACTGAGAAGAAGGCACTCAAAAAACAGAATCAAAGTTCAGCAGCAGCAGCAGCACTCGGGCACTAGACTTTGCACAGTGCACCCAGTGCAAATGCAGAGATATCGCATTCGTATCAGTGACATTGAATTTGAGCGACGGCAGTTGCTTTGGGGCGCACGAGAGCAGCAGCATCGTCATCATCTCCATTGCATATGCCTTGCAGCATCGTTGCACAGGTCAAAGCACGCAGCGTGCACTTTTCTCCACTTGGGGTAGCAGTGGAATACTCCCTTGAAGAGGAGTCACTGCTGCTTCTGTTCTTCCAAACCAGTGATAACCGGTGAAGTGATGACGCGGCAGCAGTGCAGTGAGAAGTAGCAGCATCAGCAGCAGCAGCAGCAACTGCAGTCGTGGCATTAGCACAAGGAAGAGGTGGTGCCTAACATTTGCCTCCTCGGTTGGCAACCTCTGCATCGGGAGGAGTAATGGCCTGCCACAGTGACCGATCTCACAGAGGACTCTGCAGAGAGTCGTTCAGAGTTGGTCGAACTCTGACTTGAGCGCCCGCAAGCGTGTCGGTGTCTGCGCAGTGTGCACACATTCGGGTGCACACTGTCATCGGCGTAAATCGGTTAAAAGAAGCCCTTTGCCGGTGCACATTCAACTGACAGTCGTGTCACTTTCATCTAGGACTACCCGACAACCGGAACCCGGGACTGTCTTTTGACTGTCATCTGCAGAATCGAACAAAGAAGCAAGAGAATCCAGACGCTTTTTCGGCAAAAGCGTGAGGCTCCTCTCCTCGTTGTGTTGTCTCACGTGAGGTGCAGCAGCTTGCAGGGTGGCGGTGGTGGTGGTGGTCGTAGTGATGGTAGTAGTAGTACACGCAAGAGTACACTAGTATCCAATGAACATGCGGCGCTGAGATGTGCAGTGCACTTGCTCCTACTGCTACTTCGGCGACTGATTTGGGAGCGATGAACTTCCACTGGTGGCGGTGGTGAGAGAAAGAGAGAACTGCCACTGGCTGGCTGGGTGAGTGCAGAGGCTTCGCTGTAGCTGTAGCTTCAACTGCTGCTACTGTCGTCATTGCTTTCCCTGCATCCTCAAGTATCGGTGAAGCCAGAAGTAGAGTCTCTTTCGCAGCATCACAGTGGTAGCGTAGTGATCCACAGTAGTGAAACGCTTTCAACTGCGGCAGCAGTCAGCACAGCCAGAACAGCAAACACACACTGCCGTCATCGGGCGCACGCTAGACTGGTTTGTGCGAAAAGTCCATCAGCACCTCGAACTCACTGTTCCCTCTCTCTATCTCTCAGTCACCCTCTGTCTCTTCTCTCTCTCTCTCTCTCTCTCTCTCTCTCTCTCTCTCTCTCTCTCTCTCTCTCTCTCTCTCTTTCGCAACCCCCTCCCCTCTTCAGCTAGGCATTCTCGCGAATCACACACACCACACTGCAAGAGACCAAGACCACGACCAGCACATTTCCCTTTTCGCAGTCATTCACATTCACTCACTGGCCACCGTTGTGGACGCGCACACTGCACAGTCCTGTGCACTGTTCAATGCACTCCACTTCTCCATCACCACCACCAACACCAGCACCTTCATCTTCAGCGAGCAACGTTTCTGACCAGGCACTGTAAGGTCTACGCCCCGGCAAGTGGCCACAGAACGTCCAGCAAGTGCCCTGCGAGCTGTCTCACTGACTGTCACCCTGGCGACACTGCTCAGTAAGCTGCACCATCTCCCTCTTTGGCCTGCAGTCCCAGAATGCCTCAGCTCGGCGATGAATCCTTCTTCCGAAATCGTCGCAGTCGTCCTCCACCTCACTTACTCTCCATTGTCACCTCCCGTCTCTGCTCTCCGGTCTCCAGTTCATTGCCTGGCCAGCACTTCTTTCTGCGCACCTACGCCACCTCCGACGCCACCACCAGTCCAATTGACCTTACCTGACTGTTTGTCTAATTGGAAGGTTTCCTTATTTAACTTTTAGATACTAAACACTACAGTTTTAAAATTAGTCTACGCATTGACAATTTTTTCAGCAACTACCACAATAGTGTAATTCAAGTTCACCGCGCATCGTCTCCTAGTTACGCTACCACTTTTTTTGCAACATCGATGTGCAATCTTCGAGCGACGACTCTTCAACGACTAATGTAAGTGACACTGCTTTGGGCAAAACTAATTGCTTCTTTCGTTTATCATTACGCTTACTGGCATTACTCCTTTAGTCACTGGACATTGAACTTATAGTGTCCACTGGCGCTGACCACACATAAACAGTGCGGACCTAGCTAGCTCGGCCCAACGAGCGGCCTGCCTCAGCCGCTGTGCCCCTGGGTGGTGGCATCAATTCAGTGGTGGTGGCCACACAGGCAGACATGTGATCAGTGAAGTGTTGCAGTCTGAGGCAGGTTGAACCTCAGTGACAGCGCCGGCAAATGCCTTCATTTGAGCAGTGAAATGACTCAGTGTGGCAGTGACAACACCCACATCTGGTCAATGGTCGCCTTGGCAGGCAAATGGAAAGTGTCCATTATGACCTCGTGTCATGACCGCAGCAGGCAGGCAGGCAACAGCATCCACAGCAGGATCGTGTGCGCGGCTGAAGTGCATGCAGGCAAGCAGTCAGCAACACAAAGTGAGGCTAAGCATCCAACATCGATGTGTTGCGTAGTGTGATCGTCCTCCACCACCACCTCCTCCTCTTTCTATGCTCTCTCTCTCTGTTACCTCTCGCCTCTCATGTGACCTGCCGAGTGAATGACCTCTTACAGCGTCACCGAACGCTCACTGAGAGCGAGAGGGACACTGCCTCTGTGTGTGTGTGATAGTGAAATGAGTGTGTCGGGCGAATGTACTCGCTCGGTCGTTGGTCGAATGGAACGGGCGCCATTGTGTGGGTAAGGGAGGGAGGAAGGCAGTCAGGGAGTAGTAGGCACCAGTGAGCTGACGAGCAGAGAGAGAGTGACTGGCTGAGTGACGGGCGCTCACTTTGCCGATGCATCACTCACAGCAGTGTCAGGGTTCACCAGAACATCTCACTCTCAACCGACGGCGGCAACGGCGTCCCTTTCGGCGGTCAATGTCTTCAAGCAGCTTCCTTAGCAGCTATCCATGCTAGCCATCAGCCATCGGTCTGTGTCAATGTCTCCTTCACTGGGCAGTGGTGCAGCATGGCGCAAAGGTAGAGCGAGAGAGAAAGAGAGTACTGGTCGTGCTGGTGGTTGCTGTGGGTATCCTCAATACGGCGCTGAACGCATACTGCATTCTCTCTCTCTCTCTCTTCTCTTCTCTCTTTTTGCCGTCCGTCCGATGGCCCCTCTTTCTCACTCACAGAAAGGTCGCCGACCTGAATGAGAGCAGAACCAGCGGCTGAGAGAGAAAGAGAGGACACTGGGCGCAACAGCCAAAGTTAGAGAACCCGAAAGAATAGTCGACAGAGAGAGAGGAGAGAATCCAAGAGCAGCAGCGTTGTGGGCACTCGTTTAGCGGACATCAGGCAGGCAGCAATGAACTAACCCGCCGCCATCGGAGGCGAGTGGCCTCTTCTTCCTCTCTGCTTGCTCTATACTTCCCTCTTTCCATTCCCCCCTAACCGGCCAGAATCCGGTACTATCAGGCATTTACCAACCGCAGTAGCAGCAGCAACATCAGAAGCACTCTCTCCCCTTCTTTTGTGTTCTCTTTCTCTTTCGCATTTCACTACCACATGCACCTTTTCATTTCGCAGTGCCGAGTGCGAAAGACGTACACTTTTCGATCTGGTTTAGAAGACTGATGCCGCCGCTACTCGCCTAGTTTAGCCCCCCCCTTGCCCTCTTTCTCTCTGTCTGTCTCTGTACCCTCGACCGGGTCTGGCAGTATGGCACCACGCACACAGTGAATGGACCATTTAGCCGGAAAGTGGTGCAAAGCACAATATCTTGTGCTGTACCAGCATAACTGCCGGCAGTCTGCGGCGGCCGATAACTGGCCACTACAGCCACTACCATTACCATTTAGGTCGCTATTGTTCGTCTTCATTTTATGGTCAATTGTTGTGCAAAGGAGACACCACCACCACCATTTCCACACTGCACATTGCTCATAACTCCAACAAACGAAGGGAAAAGATATGGCCAGTTTGCACAGACACCGACAGAGAGGCCGCTTTCCCGGCCAACTGAGGGCGTCATACGGCGGCGGCGGCGACTACGGCGGCGGCTGTAGCGGCATTCCACTGAAAATGACTGACTGAACTAAGCAATGTGGTCGCCGTCATCCGCTGCCGCCGCCGTTGCCGATGGGGCGACGAAAGGATGTGACAAGTGCCGGTGCTCAGTCAGTGAGTGCATTGCCCACTCTGTAAACTCTGTCTTTGACCGGTGCGTACGGGTTGGAAGGGAATGGATTGCTGTTGTGGCTGATACTGATGATCACCACTGTTCTGGCAATCGTCACCCTATCTTTCATCTGTGTCCGCCGAAAACACAGTGCAGTTTCAGCAAACACGCATTAATCAGTTTTTTGCAGAAAGTCTGCTTCTCTACAGCATCTGTTTTAGGTATTTTAACTATCTGCTGAATATGATCTGAGTCTAGTGATGACGACACAAAGAAGAACACTGCACTTGCTGTTGTTGATTTGCCAATTACTCCTTTCTTTCTCTCTTTTTTTGCATTCTGTCGCAATGACTTGGCAGAGAACAGTGTGCTCTATCTACTTCTGGACTCACTTAGCTAGCGGTTCGCATAGTTCAGTGCCGTTTCTCAAAGCTGCTTGAGTTGCTCTTTCTTCTTCTTTTTCTTCATCTTCTTCAGCATGCACCAAATACTTGTCTCGTTCTCGTCCCCCTTTTGGCCGAGACTGCTTGCTGATGGGAAGCGGGCGCCAGGCAGTGTGAGTGAGGCAGCCAGGCAGCCACCACACAGACACAGGCACTCTCGTCGACTGGAGCTGATGGTGGAGTTGACCCTTTTATCTTTCATAACCTATCACAAGGAGAGAGTTAAGAGAGTTAGGAAAACGAGGTCATCAGCGACTGTGTCTGCCAGCAGACATTCTTTAGCTAACCACTTCGGAGTGTAGCCAGTGTTGTTGTTGTTGCTGCTGCTCTCTGTCCACTTTGATTGACTGACGATGCCAAGTTGACAAACAAACTGACTGGAAGACTTCTGGCTACCGCGTGACTAGACGCACTACTGGTAGCAATGTAGTAGTGGACATCACAGTGACCGTCAGCCAAAGAGGAAAATTATCTGAACGGACTACCACCACTGCTACCACCATTTCCATGTTGACTAACGGAAACAGGTAGAGGATTAGCTGGAGGATTTGAGCAAATTGACATAGCAGGTCATGCTTGCACCGGTACTGCCATCAAGTCTAGTGTCACTGTTGCTTGATTGGTAACGTAAAGTGTCTTGTTCCTTTTCCTTGCCTTGCCTTTCCACGTCTTTTCTACTGCTGTCACCGCTGACACTGTCGGCTAATCGGCGACCTGCTGAGCTTTCTTCCTTTTTCTTCTGTGCTCGTGCAGTCTCTGTTTTTTTTCTAAGCTAGCTGAACGGCTAACAGTTAAGCTTGTGCAGCTCGTGAGGCGCCGCACAATCCGCGCAGGCGAGTGTCCTTGTCTTGGATCTGCTGTTGCTGCTGTTGCCGTTGTTGCTGCCGCCTCTTCCAAGAGCAGACACTGAGACAGCGTCAATAACTAAGTCAAGGTAGTCGATATGAGCAGGCCCGTATGTGGAACACAGCAAAGAGCAAACTGCAGTAAAAACTGTAGTTGGTGATGAGACACTGTCAAGGAGAAGGCAAAGAAGGGAGGAAGATCACTTGCGCTCGCTTGGGCGTGACTTGGCGCCTTCAGCAGCATCAGCAGCAGCACGAGAGAACAGGCACGCGAACAGCTTTTTACCATTTACTGAAAAGTGAATCAAACTGACAACAAGAAAGACAGGAACAAGACTGAGCGATGATTGAATGTAATCACTTTTAAGACGAGAAGGAAAACTGTCCACTGTGTCCCGGACACGTGTGTGATTGTGAGTGAGTGAGTGTGTGTCGACGTTGACACCGAAAGCCGATTACAGTTCGGAGAATTGTGTGTACACATCTACGGTTTGTAGTTTGCTTTGCTCTGTTTGTTTACTGCTCATTGCTTCTTGAAACAGTTAATGTCATGAATGAGAAACTTTTAGTTGCTCACTTTCAATTCACCAATTCGACATTGAATGAAGTGCTGCTTGTGGCTGCGCTGTCACTGTCACTGCCTCTGCACTCTCCAGGTTCAACTGTAGCTAAGGAATGGACTTTAGAACTTTTGGCCACCAGTCATCACCGGTGAGCATCATCATCACATGCTTTGACACAGCAGTGTGCTTGTGGGCAGCAGTAATACTTTCTGTATACTGTAGATTCACTCTCGCTAATGAAGACAATTCACCACCATAATGGCAATTAAAGGGAGGGAAAGCCATAGCTAGCTAGTGTCTCCTGGAGCCACACGGTGTGCTTGGCGGCGACACTGAGCTGCTGAAGCACCTCACGGGAGAACAGTACTTCGTTGCACAGTACTACTACTAGTCGCAATTAGCAGGCAAGAACCAGTTGGCTGGTGGTGGTGGTGGTGGTGGAGCTCACTGCTGCAGCCGCTACAACTGTTCAGTCCTCGCTGAGAGAGAGAGAAGAGAGAGAGAGAGAGAGAGAGAGAGAGAGAGAGAGAGAGAGAGAGAGATCTCGCCGCCACTGGGCGTCACAAGTTGGGCGCCATCATCAGCGACGACAGTGAGGAAGGGGGAAGCACATGGCGTAGCGGAGGAGCAGTGCAGGAGATACAACGGTGCTTGTGCTTGTGGTGGTGGTGGTGCAGTTCTTGCACAAGCAAAGACTCGGGGAAAGGGAGCCACCAGCAGCTTGTGCATGAGCGGGACGAGGGTGCTGCACACTTTCGAAGTAGGTCACCGGTGGCACAGTGAGGAAGACACAGACACAGTAGAGCCTCTGACTGACTACTAGCTGCATGCTTGCTGTGGCAGTGGGTTAGTGCTTCCTTCTCTCTCTCACCACATCTCCCCTGGCCTCTGCCACCGACGCCAACGACGACGACGACGGCGTTGAGGAGCTAGAGAGCTAGCTCTACGACCATCGCCGACACTTTGCTGGCTGCTTTCGCCGCGATCGCACGAGTCCATCACGCCCTGGTGAACTTTATTGAGAGAAGGACTTTGCCATTTCGCCTTTCTCTCTTTCTCCCTTTCTTGCTCTACTGTTCCCTTTCGACTGACCTACCGACTGACTGTACCACCACTACCACCACCACTGACTGATACCGAGGGTTCACACTTGGCCCACACAGACCGATCTGAGCACACTCTCTTCCGGTAACCTCGATTTGCTCTTTTCGATCACGTTCAAGTTCGACTGCTGTGTTAGCACAGTGTTCCGCCGAATCTCGGCCACTGTCATTAGACCGGACGTTGTCGTCGGCAGTGGTTTTCTCCACTCTGCTGTGCTCTTTTTTTGTCTTTCTCTCTTTACTAAAGTGACAGTGTATCTCTTTTCTTGTTCTTCTGCGATACTTAGTTATCATTTTGAGCATTGACTACTCTACTCTCCCTCTTACACACGTCTTCCTCATCAGCAGGCAAGGCAACATCAACTGCACCAGCAGCCCGTCTCTGACCAGTGAAAACTGGTGACACCAACAACTCTAGTTGCCAAACACACAATAGTGCACAAAAAATGTTGAGCGGCACCGTCGTCGCACATCGACTTCCACAAACCACCCTCACATTTTCTGTGTTTCTGAATTGCGAAAGCTTCTGTCAACTGTGTAAAAAACTAAATCATCGACTGTCACTGAAAACAAATTCTTCTTTTTTGACTTTTTAACTCCTAAAAACATATTCACCTTACTTCATGTTAGTATTTTTCAACATTATGAGTGCCGTTTTAATAGAGAACGTAGTGACATTTAGTCTGGAAGCACTGCCAGACAGTTGACATTAGCCTACTGACCAAGTGACCATGTTCCCATTGCACCATTTGCCGTACAGCTGCATTTGCATTCACTGTCAACTGCGATTGGCATTAGTTTTTCCTTTTTTGTTGCTGCCACAACCTGAATAGGCACTTCCGGGGAAATCACACTAATCGCACAGCAATCGGTTGCACTGTCTGTTGCACCGTCCACGTGTCACCTTGTGCAAATATTAATAATATGTACAGAGTCGTTGATGGGTGCACCGAGGCAAAGTGACAGGAGTGCGGCAAAAGCAGGAGCAGAAAACTTCTTCTCACTCCTGCCACTGTTTAATGATTGTACTCGATGTCAGCTCATGTGTGACATTGGGTGCACTTTGGCGCCTCCGCTGGAGCAGCAGAAACCAAGCTTCAGCTAACCTTTTAGCACTTGCAAGCAGTTGCAGATGCCGGTGCTGAAGTGCCGGTGTCGGTGCTACTTCTGCTGTTGCCGAACACTCTCTTTCCCTCTCTGCATTCGCACACGCCGGCAAGAGCATTGCATTGCATCGTGGCTACGTAAAAGGCATCCCATGCCTGTTTGATCGTCACAGTATCTTCATCTCTCTCTCCTGTCTCTCTGTCTGTCTCCCTGTTACCCACTGGCTTCTGACGTGTGCCGCTCGTCGTTCACGTCGGTGCAGCAGCCGGCACCACCAGTAGTCTCTGCAAGGAACTGCCAGTGTCTGCCGCCGCCGTGACGTCAACTCTGACGATGGCGTTGTACAGCAGCATTCAGCTATTCTCTCACTTTCTAGCTTTTTCTCGCACTGTACAGTGCTCGTCGACGCCAGTGCTACAAATTCCACTGGGCGCAGTGTGCTTTCCAGTCTGGGTGAGTGAGTGTATGGCGGCGCCTGCAGACACCGTACACTACTACTGCTACTGAAAAAGGCGAGAAAGAGAGAAAGAGAGAGGTGCTTGTGCTCTTCTCACTATTTCCTTCTAAAGTGCCTGGTGTAGGTTTTCTCTTTCTTTCTCTCACTTCCGAGGATCTGACTGGCAGTGCGGGGTTCTGGTTCCGGTTCCAGGAATCAGGCAGCGTCGGCGTCTCTATACTGAGCATGTGACTGCTGTACAGTAGCCACTATAGTGCGTCACTGTCGCCTGCAAGGCCACTCTGGCAAATGTCGACTACGGCCACCACTACCACTGACTGAGTTTGATCGCAACGACGCAACATTGTGTTAAATACCGACTTTCTGTCTCTCTGTCTCACAGAAAAGAGGTGCGCCTGCGACGGCATGGTCCTAGTACGTCACTTACCGGGAAACTGGTTTCCTCTCGTCTGCAGAGAGAAACCCCCGTCGCAGTTGTTGATTTGCTTGCCTTTATTGAGAATCGATTTTCCGGTGCCGCTGAATGGCCTTGCGGCGACAGACACTTCAACTTGCCACTTGAAGTGAACTGCACTGTACGGCAACTGGTACATTTCGTTCGCTGTCCTCTCATTGTCCCCTTACGATTCGTCGTCGTTGCCCTGTTTGCACTGCTCATTAACTGCTTCACACATACACACCCAAGCACTCAATGTGCCAATGTGCTAATGTCAATGGCATCAGTGTACGACGAATGCAGTGTCTTGTCAGTGTCAGTGTCATCACACTGTGTAACAATGCCCGTTCGATGCTCCATCTAACTGCCAGTACTGCGCCAACACTAGCACCAGTGGACACTGGTATTTGCAGCCCTTTGAGTGTGTCTCTTCTGTCGATTCTTTCAGTGAATACCGGCAATGCACGACGGTGACTAATGCTGCTGCTCATCATGGGGCCATTGTGATCATTAGCACCAGCACCATCACTACGGCGCACTCCATCGGTTGTCAGTGCGCAACTACTGCTGTTCCTCCTGCAGCTGCAGTCGATGCCGCTGTATGCACGCATTGCATTGTAGCCGTAGTGCAATGTAGCGGTGCTGCTGGTGGTCGTCGTCGTCGTTGTCGCCCTCTTAGTACTTTTCACTCATTCTCTCTCATCCACACCACGTGCGTCCATTGAACGTCCTTCCTTCCCCCAGTGGTAGTGGTTGTGCTGCAGAAAGAGAGAAAAAGAATACTGTTGCAATTAGTTGCACCAATCTGACGACGCTTCGTATAAATCGACGCTGTTGAATCAGTCTGACGGGCATTTCCATCGGTGTCGTTGCCGAATTTGGAGCAAAATCTAGCAAGCAAGCAGGCACACACACGCCAGTGCACACATTTGCCTTTTCCTTCATCCAAACCTTGATGGTCATTCACAGTGACTAGCTGTCATTGCTACTGCTTCTTTGTTGCTACTGTTGATCTTGAACTTCACTTTTGCTATTTGTTTCTCTCATTTTTTCTGCATTTGTTTACGTTCACTTCCCACCTTTAACCTTGCTAGGTGAGCACTACTGCACGAGCCAAGCACCACCTGCAGGTGGTCAGAGCATCAGCACATCCTCCTCCTCCTCCTCCTCTTCCACCCTTGACACTGACTCACCACCCACTGCCTGTGCTCATCGCTAGTCCCCAGTGGCGTAATATTGTCACTTAGTGCCTCTCTCAACTGCGCCAGCCTTTTTGAGTCACCTAATTGCTGGCAGTGCTTAATCTAATCGCCTACATTACATGCGGATCTTGTGATTGGCATGTCTGTGTGAGTGTACGATTAGAGTGAGTGAGAGAGCGAGCTGCGCACTAGTCGACTGCCTGACTGCCTCACTCGTTGCAACTTGTTCTACTGATCCGCTGACCTAGTGTTTTCTGCGTGTCACTGTCAGTCCTGGCAGCCCTCACCGACTAGTAGTGCCAGTGCCAGTACTGGACCTTGGTCTCTCGGTACTCGGGCACAGTTGTCACCCACGCGCTCTGCCATGCGGGTACAGAGTGAGTCTTTACAAACGCTCAGGAGTTTAGTCACACTGAGAGAGAGCATCGCTACAGATTGTAACTTTGTCGTCTTATCAGCAGCGTACTCGTCTCTGTCACAAAGACTACATGCGTAATGTATTAAGGCCAGCCAGCATTGCACGCCCGGTACACTGCTGGTACATCGTCGTAATCCGCGGCGTGGTTGCACGTTCGGTCAAACGACACTCGCAGATAAGACTAGTAGTGCTGCTGTAGCTGTAGTTGCCTTCGATATCCTGCGCCATTATCGGCGGTGTTGCCGTTCCTGTACAGTGTACACCACCATCAGCATCAGTAGCAGCAGCAGCAGTAACCAAAGTGTAGGTCTCATTTAGCTCAGTGAGAGACTTTCCTCGCTGGGGAAGTGATTATGTGGTGATGATGATGATGATGATGTCTACAGTGTCTACTACTGTCTGTTTGTTTTGTTGCCTCGCGCAATCGTCATGCTTTTGTTGTAGCCACACTCCTGGTGCCACTTGCCTCCACTGCGCCAATGACAATAGTGTCTGACAATAGCGCTCACTGCCAGAACCGCACACAAACCATTTGACAGTTGCTATTCTTGCAATGTGGCTATCAGTTTTGATTTCTAATCTAATCATTTATCGTTTTCTTTACTCCTCCTCCTCTTCTCAGGTCCTAGATCCTACCGCATCGCCTTGACCTCTACAGTACAAATCGCTAGATGGTTCAACAGATATAATTACCCTCAGCAAGCCTCTCTCCGGAGTTAATAAAAATCGAAAGTACAAAACACAAACACTACACTTCAACGACAGGCAAAATAGATCTCACGTTTTCTAAAAAATCGAAAAATATTTAAAGAAAACTAGTACAAACAGGAACCTTTCACTTTGACTGATATAACGTTGTTGTGTTCTCTACAACTCTACAACTCAACTCAGCTGAACTCTACTTGAATTCTTCAATCACACCCGTCAACTAACCAACCAACATCACAATGTTCAGCTTTCACAAGCCAAAAATCTACCGCTCCCATATGGGATGCTGCATTTGCCGGGCTAAATCCTCCTCTTCGCGCTTCACCGACAGCAAAAAGTACGAGCCAGAGTTCGAAAAGTGTTTTCGCACTGCAGAGAAACGATCCGGCGAAATCTGCAATGCGTGCGTTCTCCTCGTGAAACGCTGGAAGAAGCTGCCCTCGGGCACCACCCGAAACTGGCAGCACGTCGTAGACGCCCGAGCCGGCCCTGGCACCAAATCTTTCAAAAACAAACCCATCTCATGCAGTGAGCCAAAAAAGCGTGTTTTCGCAAAGCCTAGCCGCCCTCTGTGTAAGGACTCCAAAAGTAAGTTTTTTCTCATTATTTAGCTAAACACTTGTCGAGCTTGTCAGAGTCTTTTATATTCTACAACAAACTCACTTCCACGACTACTACGGCAGCAACTGCAGCAATGTCAATGTCGCACGATGTCCGTCTGGTGGCCGTCAGCAGCAGCAGCACTGGCATGCCGCTAATGTACATTGCTCAAATAGGTCTACTCCAGCTCCCGCTCGCTTATCTCTTTCTCTCAGCCTCCCTCTGCCTATCCAGTGGCGTTCACCTTGATTTGCAATGTGTGTGGTGTATAGCGGGAGAGCTCATTGAAAAGAGGCAAGTGCCCACAACACTTTAGGCATTGCATTAATTACTGCCTACTGCCTGACTGCTTGCCATAACAGCATGTGTCAAGGCGAATCAAGTAAGAAAGCAGTTGGAAAACAGTAACAGTACAGTATGCAGTAATTGCAGTTACCTGCAAAGGCATTGGCCATTCCCGAAGTGGACAATAACAATAATTCGCTGTTTTTCGTCGACACAATTCAATCATAGGCGATACAACAAACGACTTTAGATTTTATGGTCAGCGTCAATGATGGACTACTGCTGATCATTGTGCTAGTGCTAGTTAATCATCGTTAAGCAATGGCGAATAGAACGGGCGAAGCCAATTAGGCCAATTATGACATTTTCGCTCATTGACGCCACAACAGTGGCTGGCAATGGCGTCAATGTGTTCACTTTACTAACAACAACAGTAAATTGAATAAATCCAGCTCAACCGGCTCAGCTGCTGCCAGGCTCATCACCGTTTTTGGGCGTAATTGAACCTGGTTTGACCTGTAATTAGATCAGCGGCGGTGATGCGCCTCTAATGAACAAGTATTGATTTGTCGGTAATCACTGCTTCAGTTTATGACTGCTTCCATTCATTAGCTGTTGCTCGCCTGTTGACCGCATTTTGTCACTGCACTAGCTAATTTAGGCGTATCAGTTGCCGTTAAGCACTGGCTATGCCACACTGATTGATAATACCTATTGATTACCTTCATGATTGAATTAACAGCCTCCGGTGGTGAGCTGCAAAAGTTGATGCAATAACAACAAAAAATAGACTGATTAATTGCAAGTGCCGACAAGAGGAATGCTGTTATTATAGCAAAAAAACTACAAAGTTCAATGGAGATAGAGACAATCAGTAATTTGGTGGTGTTGACACTGTTCTCTTATCAGTCATTGGGCACTGTTGAAGACAGACTGTCAAACTGGCAGAAGAAAAACAAACAACACAATTGAGATAATTGAGATTGTTGGACTGCATCGACAAACTGTCTTTGTGTGTGTCAACTGTTATATAAATAGAGAAGTTGAGGGGATGAGATTTGTTGTGCAGACTAAGACGAAGATGGTGTGCAAAGACAAACAAACAACGCAACCGGTTATTAGTTTTACTACTGCCAAAACTGTTTTGACTGGTACTCTTTTTATGATTCCAGGTTGCTCCTCTCAAACCTTTTCATTGCGAACCTCTTCATCGCATGCCATCTAGCAGGAGGGCGCTAAGCCTTCCCAGACCCCTGCCATATTACTTTAAGTTACAAAAAAGTTGCGATGAAATGGCTTGCGATGAAATGGCTCGCGCTGAAATGGTTGCGATGTTTGCTTACTCTTGGCAGTCAATCCTTTTTTGAGTTGATTTGTCTACTCAATCAGCTAATTTGACCTTTTTTCTAATTTGCTTCATTTAATTTTTTTCCTTCTCCTTTACCTCTTTCTTCTTCGTGTTCATCAAATCAGTTCACCTCCAACCACTGTCATCAAGTGAATCAGAATCCGAGGACGATGACGAGGAGATGATGGATGATCTGGATGGACTGGAGAACGGCAGCAACAACAGCAGCCGTATCACCGGCACTGGCATGAGCAGCAGTGCCAGCAGTCGTGGACAACGATCTCTCCGTCGATCTAACCGCCTGACGACAGGCACCCTCGGCAGCAAGCACTTCAACCGCAATGGCAACAGTGCCGGTCGATCTGTCTCTGGCACTGATCGCAACAACAACCTAAGCGGAAAAGTGAAAAACATCCCCAAGCGACGAACGCTGCTCACCCCTGAACATCTTTTCTCCTTCCTCGACACCTCTTTCTGGCAAAAGTAAGTGCTGATTTGTCTCTTTATGTTCCTGCTATCTAAAAGCACCTCTTTTCACAATAATCAGAGAGAAAGTCTGCTGTGGCGTCATCTTCAAGGGACCAAACAATGAGGTGCTCATTTACCCTGAACTGCTTGACAGTCTCTGCGGCTGTCGCAAGTCAGCCAACTTCTCCGCCTCAGTGTCGCCCAGCTCTGCAGTCTCCTCTGAGTGCGAATCTCGCCTCACTTCCTCTCCGACCTCTTCTCCGATCAAGTCTGCGCCATCAGCCTCGCCCTCCTCTCAAATACCATCACTCGTATCAGTATCTTCAGTGTTGGCAGCAGAAGCACAGCCAACATCTCTTCCGCCGCCACCACCTCCGCCACCTGCTTTCCATCAGCACAGCTCAGATGAAGCGAACAAAAGCATCAGTCAGGCTGAAGAACACCTGTTGGCCTTGAACTCGAAGAAAACCACCCTTCAGCACCAGGACTCCTTTCCCAGCTCTGACAGCAGCTCTGAGAGAGGCGGCAACAGCAGCAGCCATGAGACGGACACTGACGACCCCAGTTCAGGTGTCTCTTCAATGGCTGCCTGCGATGAGACGAGCATGCTTGTGCCCGACACTGACCACCCCAACCACCAGCTGAACCACCACCATCTGGAGCAGCTGGCGACGATGGCCCTCGCAGATCGTCACCACCTCTCCACCGTCTCCAAAGTGTGCGCCCTGATGATGGAGCACGTTGAGGATGACGATGAGGATGGCGGCAGCAGCAGCAGCAGCACCGCCTCCACCACCACCGATGACGGCCTCAATCACCACGAGATGGAGATGGAGGCCTTCTCTGAGGAGGCCTCCTCTTCCCCGGTAAAGGCATCCTCATCGGAGGCGGTGGTCGTTCTCTCCACTATGGCCACAGCTGTCGTCTAGACTGTCTCAAATGCGCTCACTTATCTTCCACCACCCGAATTGACACTGAATCAAAGCAGCCACAAGCACACAACTAGGAACATATTCTCAATTTTGCATATATACTCATCACTGGCACCTTCTTTTACTCCTTTTATTTTTTTCTCATCACTAAGTCATGGCACATTTGCAATCTTCCAATCTTTTCTCTCAAACTCACAAAATTTCCTTGCATTTGTACAAACCTTTTTTCTCTTTCTACTCATCACTTTCTCAACCTTCTCACACTTTTATTCAAGGCCGTGCAACACTGAGCAACCCAACACCTGCCACGTTCTGTGACTGATCAATCAATTTCCACAACCAAAAACTCCTCTGGACTCCTTCAACACACCTAGTGATGTTTTCCTGCAGTACAAAAAGCCCACCCAAATCAGCAGTCTCATCTGTGTCGCCTTACTTATAATCACCCTAGCTTTTTTCTCTACTCATCGACTGTCACTTGACTTTTCCTCTTTGGCTCCTGCCTCTAAAATTTTGCAGTACAAAACTTTTTTCTTTTTCTGTCATCTTTCCTCTCCACCGATCATAGTCACTACTGAAAGCAGTACAAATCTACAATTACCCAAACAGACGACAAATTGGCTGTTGCTCTTTTCCTTTCTCACTGTACCTAGGCACACATCAGTTGGCCGTTGGTGTTTTCATCCACTCTCATTGTGATTTCCTCCTTCTCTCTTCCTTTTTCCTCTTTCTCAATACTTACCACTGCAATTGCATTGTCCAATAAGTTGATCTTATATTTATTATTTTATATCTCCTCTAGACACTCCTTATTTATTTTATCACTATTTATATTTATCATCACTTTGCCTATTTATTTATTATTCACATTGTACAACTTTTTGTTTGTCTTCTCAAGTCAAATCTTTTCCCTTTTGTCTTTTTACTTTATTTTTGTTCTTTTTTGTAACTGTAATTTGTAAACGCCCACTTCTATACTTAATTTAATGACGAAAATGCTGTCTTTTGTACATAGTCATTTTCTCTTTTCTTCTTCCGGGGACGCTCTCGGTCATTGCATCCTCTTTTTCCTTTGACCACCCACCGCCCCATCTTCTCACTTTGTTTTGCATTCTCCCCCTTACCCACTCCCCATCACCACACACTCCTCTGCACTGCAGAGACAGGCGACAATTGGTGCAATGTTCCCATTCATGTTTCCTGACAGCCAGCACTGATGACGGTGTTGCTGCTGTACAGTAGCATGATGGCAATCACTGGTCACGGTTCTCCGTTTCCTCAAACCACAGACATTTTTTAACCTTATTTGATATACCACACACACACATTTATTATTATAACCTAGATCTATTTTATTCTTATTCTTCTAATTATCTTCAATTATCAATTTGTTTATTATTCTGTCTACCAATTTGCGATTGCATATTTATTATTATCTTTTCTCTATATATTCTATTCCCAATCTATATCTAGGATTTTCCAATTGACACCCACACAAACACAAACACCTCAACACACACAATTACATGCAAACCAACACTCTCACAATTTTTGCAACTACTTCTTGCAAACTTCTTGGCGCCAACTACTTTTCCAGTGGCACTACTCTTTCTCTATGTCAACCATTTTCCACTTTTTCTTTTTTCTCAATTTTACACTTAGCGTTTTCTATTTGTAACTCTCTTTTGGACATTGAGCCAGCTAATGAAATTATTTTTGCGTCTCTCTATTTATCCCATTTCGTTGTTGTCTCCTCTAAATCTCGTGATACTTCCTTTTTCTCCACCTTTTTTCTTCCTTTTCTCCTTTGCTTATATTTTTCTATACCTTCTCTCACACTTTTTTCCGGACTTTTTTCTAAAATAATATCAATTGGAATATATTTGTACGATTACTATTATTACTACCCTCTACAATTGCTATTCTTTGCACACACCTAGACACACCTTCTACCTTATCCACTTTTTTGTTTTATCGTTTATTTTCTGCTGGCTTTTATGTACCACACAAACACTGAACATTATCTAAACCCAATCAATACCTGAAACCCATTGTACGGCAGTACTACAAACACTACGGACACCACTCCCCCTTTTCATCTAGCACTTCAAAACACAGAATCACCTCGCGAGCACTTAGCACTCGCCATCAGACAAGCTACACATCACTGCCCACCTAGCTTTGAAAAAATTCTTTTCTGTCGATCAGTCCAGCACTGTTTCAAACTCAACTCTTTGACACTGTTTGAACTCCTTATCTTCTGTTTTCTTTTTACCACTAAATTGTTTCTTTTTTTCCTCTTGCTTTCGCACCTTAGAACCTCATCTAAATTGCTTCACCTGCTCGATACCTCACATTGTTTTGTCTTCTTTTGATCGTCTTGCTCCTTTTCTCACCTCATACTATGTTTTTCTTGCCAATAAATCAGCATATTTCTTTCCCTTTTTCCTGCTTCTACATGCTTCTCCTTCCTCCTCCTTCCTCTATCTTCATCTTCCCTTTCACCCGACTGAGTGCATCAATCAAATGACTCTCAAGAGTTTGAGAATCGTCAAATTGAGCAACCAAAATCAAAATCAGTGCAGTAAATCAACCAGCAAGTAATCAATACCAATTGCAGCCCTCAATACCTAGTGCCAGTGAACCACCACCGAACCCTTTCCAGTCTCTACCCCATCAAACATTAGTCAGCACCAGTACTACCAATCTCCTTTTTTCTTTCTATCCATTGATCTGCACTTAGCATCATCTTCACTCTCTTCTTGCCTCACCTTTCCACCCCATTTTCACATTACCACTCGACCACTCGAGTCAGTCTGTCGCATTCGCCCGGTGAACTGTGTGTGAACACTCGACAGTGACACTTTTCTCACTTTCTGCTCACGTCTCTCCTCAAGAATGGCCAAACGCAACGTTAGCCTGACACTGCTGAAAACTGAACATAATTCGGTTTCAGCGGCTCTTTTCCACAAACTCTACACAAACTACACACTTATAACTTTATTTTATGCTTGTATTTTTTGGCCATTTTTATTATTTGGAATCTTTCTTACTTCTATTTATATCAATCAATTACACATTTATTATTTAATAAAAAACCAATTGAAAATAATTAGTAGTTGCATGTGTAAAAGTGCGTTAAAAGTTTCTTCGGTAGTTCATAGAGCAAAAAAGATCACAGAAAACGCCTTCACCCATCATGGAGCATGTTTGCCAGCTCTTCGTTCTCAAAGATCTCACTCCTGACGTCGTCATCGCCGTGCTGCGCCGGACTGAGGTTGGTGACGTCGACGCTGTTTACTCTGACATGGCAACAGGCGGTTGCATTGCTGTGGCCTAAATAGTTCGAATTGCTGAAGATGGTGAGCACCTTCCGGTCGGAGTGGGTGTTGTAGCCCCTAACCTTCACCATACTGTCGTACTGGTGGGCGCGGATGATGTAGTTGAGTGAGTGCCGACGCAGAAAGGCGCGCACTGCCTTGTGGCCCACGACGCAGCCTATGTTGCGCTCGCTATTGTCGATGAAGTACTTTCGAACGGAGAAGTTCCTCGTCTGCTCCTGTCGCTCTTCCTGCTCGGTGTCATCTGGATCGTACAGCCGCAATCGGTCGTAGTCGACGCTGCGAAAGTCATTCCACAGCAACTGCAAAGCCACCTGATGGCGCATCTCGCTGATTAGTCCTTTGGGAATCTTCGTGTTGATGTCGTCTAGTGAGTCGAGAATTCTCGGAATACCTTTTTGTAAAATGATTTTGAAATAGTAACACTGCTGTAAAGTGAAATCATACCGCCATGGCAGCAGAAAACGTTTCCGTTGAGCAGCGCCGCATAAGGCAGCATTGAGAAGCACCTATTGAAGGTTTTCCACACTTCTCTTCCATCAGCGTCAAACTTGGACTGGCACTCTCTGAGGAAGAAATTTTTGTTGAGCCACTGAATCTCGTGATTTCCCCTAATAATGGTGAAGTTTTCGGGAAAAACTAGTCGGCGTAGCATCAGGTAGAGAGCGACTTCGAAACCATGTATGCCTTTGTCGACGTAATCACCTGCGTGAGTAAAAGTACAAACAATAATTACCGAAAAAACAACCTATCTCAGGATGTACCTACCAAGAAAAACAAAATGAAATTTAGCCAGTTGAGGGCCATCTCGCCAGTAGGTATGTCGCAAGTTGACCAGATCAGTGAGCGAGCCGTGCAGATCTCCAAAGCAGATAAAGTCTCGCTGGCTCTCATTGAGACGCACCAAATTGGGCAATGGCTCCATCGTCTGAATAAATGTATCCGCTATGGTGGGCAGATGCTCGAACATGGTCGTTCGAAGCTGTCGTAATCTGGCTGCCACCTCTGTCTGGTGGGCAACGCTGGCAAAGTTTTCGTGATAGTGCTCCAGCACGGCGTCAAAGGTGCTCAACAGATCACTCATCGTCCGTGACGGTGGGGTGACCATTCTAAAGTGAAAAGCGAAAAAGTGTAAATATTTTGAAAAATAGAAAAGTTCACTTTGGCACTCACCGATTTGTAAAAGCAGCTGTTCATTGTTGACAACAATTTCCATGTCAACAAACGCTCTCATTTTAGGCAAAGCCAAACTGTTTTAAACTGCATTTTCATTCTGTTCTCAGCCCCAAAAGATGCAATTTTATCTACAGTTAAAACTCTTCATTTTGACCACTTTCATTCAGGTGATTGCAACCACCAAACAGTACAGCACCGTATCTTATGCCGAGCACTTCTGTCAGCTGTTCAACAGCACTGCAGGAAAATATCTCGAACTTCAAGCGCTGACAATCGACAATCGTCAGCTGTACTTGATGCATTCGGATAATCTCTACATTATTCCTCGTGAGAATCTCAACTCGACGGACAATGTACTCTACATGTACAACATCACCACGGGCAAACAGTATCGCCCGGTGAAGTGGTTCGAGGTGGTCGGCATTGACAAACTGAAGAGCCTGGCGGCCAAACATCAACCAAAGAATGGCCCTGGAAAACTGGCCACCTGGCAACTCTTTGCAGTGGACCGATGGCATGCTGTTCCGCCGACAAGGTACAATCTGCTGATGAGTTACGTCTTCAAGGGCGACAGTGACACTGCCTACGATGAACTGCTCATTGATAGGCTTATTGGCAGAGTGCTCTACGACTCCACCGACAACAACACTGTGGGCAATCCGAGCATCGACTACAAACTGCAGGCACGCCACCTGCCCTTCAGAGCTATCATCGACGGACAGAACAGCACCAGGGGATACCTCTTTCACTATGATAAGACGGATGCCGATGCAGCAAAGAGTAATCGACCGAAGAGGGTGCTCATCGATGTGCTCTACCGAAAGCCAAGCGCACCTGGCGCACTGGATTTTATCAACTTCCCACTAAATGACAATCAATGGAAAACCGGTGCCTACATTCAAGTGAAAAGTGAAGCTCACGCGCGGTCAGAATTTAACTTGCTCAAGTACGGTTCAGGCACAGCAAAGGGCTATAAGAATCAGGACTTTTTTCATCATTTACCACTGGGTTTTATTGGACCTCATAGTGAGGTAAGTCTTCTGAATGATTTTTGACACCTTGAAATTTGATACTTTCTTTATTATGCCACATTAGGTGTACCTTTTCAGTGAAGCTGAGCAACGTGTCTACCGAATAGACTACTTTAATCTAACGTTGGATAAAGCACTGCCCAAATTGAACATCATTGCCGACAAGCAGTGGGCGGAGTTTTTCATCTGTTCACCTAAGCAGAAGGTTAAGCGGGGCAAGGACCTGTCACCGTCAATGACCCAAGGAGAGTACCTGGTCTATGCAGACAGCTGGGAAAGACGGAATGAGGTTCATGAGGTGCATTCAATGTGGACTGCCAAGTTTATGGTTGGTTTAGTTGGTCTTGGTCTGCTTATTGCAACGGTCCTCTGTCTGACGATGCTCAGGATCCGCAAACTTCGACTTGATGAGCTGAGGGAGCAGGCTAATGCCCTGAAGATGCTATCCACTAACATGTAAGTGATGGTTGTTACTAATACGTGGTTTTGTTAATCTTATTTTTATATTTCAGTTATGAAAACACATCGACAAACACTATAGCAGCACTTACCAACAACACCTTTACCGGAGAAGATGTTACAGTTGACAAAAAATAAATCTTTTTGAAATATTTTATTCTCCGGCAGTTGCTAAACGCAAAAAAGTAAAGATACTAAAATAAAAAAATCCGCAGTGCATTGCTGCTCTGTTCAAGTTCCTGAAGAAGCAGAGCCGAACTACTGTTGTTCATTCAGAACCGCTTGCTGAAGTCCCGCTGGCATGAGCAGCTTCTCTCCGAAAGCAATCTCTCGGGCAGCACTGACGATCATCTGGTGGCCGTTGACAAAATTGACCTGCACGTTGCTGTCCCCTTCAACATTAGATTGCTGAAAGAGAGCACCTATTGGGTAAAGCGCCTCGGCAATGGCCACCTCGCGGTAGACAGCTGAAGGATAGGGCGGAGAGGCCATGAAGACGGACACCGGACGGCGAACACGACTGCCAACTTCCAACTGAAGAAGGTGGCGAAGTAGAACGTGGCTTGCTAGTTCTACTTCCTTGGTAGTGGTGGTGGTGGTGAAGAAGCCGCACTGCTTTGCAAGGTCCATCAGCTCGTCGGCTGTGCTGCACAGGCCATCAGTCAGTTTCATTTCAGACTGAGCACTGTACAGTTGACTGTACAGCGACACCAAATCAGCTGGCTCCAGACCTGAAACTTCTTGCTCATTTTTGATCGCCTGATCAATCGTCTTCAGTCCGGTGCTGAGGAGAATGCGCAGCGCCAGATGAGCACCGCTACTCAGATGATGCAGTTTCGGCAGAATGGCACACTCGAATCGGTGAAAGGCTGACCAGCTGATGTCACGGCAGGCGGACGAGCAGTAGAGCACTTGAGTGCATGTAGTACAAGGAACCACAGGACCGGCCACCTGAAGACGACCACTTTTTGGGTGAGTGCTTTCCAAATTGACGCAGCAGAAGTGACAGAAGAGCAGCTCGTACTGCTCGTACAGTGCAGCGAGGTAGGGCGCCTCCACGGAGACCACTTCGCCCTTACCGATGTGGCTGGTGGCCACCACAGCTGCAGATGAACCATTTTCTTTTCCACAGTAAATGGGCTTCACTTTGGCGCTGAGTGAGATGGCGCCAGCCGACGGCTCGTACTGTCCGCTGTTCATCAGACAAGTCACCGTCTTCAGAAGTGGATTGAAGTCAGCCTCCTCCTTCTTTGTAGAGCCATAGTTCTCTTCAAAGTAAAAGTGGAGATGCTTCAGGCGCTCCACTTGTGCACGATCCGCCTCTGGACCGGAGGGGTTTTCGATCGAGGTGAGCACCGACTCAGTGGCCCAGAGACGACGAGCTTCACTGTACTGGCCGACTGCAATGAGGCACTCCACTTTGCGAATGAGCAGTGCACGGTAGGCGAGCGATCGACCACCTGTGTACTTGTCGTCGGCTTCGATGGCACAGTCAATGTCCACTAGGCAGTCAGACCACTGGTGCAGCTGAAAGAAGACAGCGGATCGCTTCTCGTGAGCAAGTGCCAGCACTGACACTGCTGAGTCAGCAGCATTCTCCACAAAACTGCTGCTGCCTTTCAAAGGTGCGTCAGGAGCGTTAAGAATTGCCAAGGTGTACAGGTACGAAGCATCTTCAAAACGGTCCTCTTTACAGGCTTGCTCTCCCTTCTGGAGATATTCCAAAGATTTAGCAGCGTCTTTCACTGACAAAGAAGTTGCAGACTGCTGTTTTGGTAGTTCAGTAGCCAGTTTGCTTTTCACCTTTCGGTGTATCACTTGATCACCGTCATCAAGTTGTTTAGATATCAAAGGAGACTTATAGGCATCACTGATCATGTTACTTTCTTTTTCTTCTTTTTGAGTGGGCTTTTTTGTCGAATTGACGAGTAAGAAACGTTTAAACTGGCTTCGATGATCAGTGACAGTGTTCATTTTTAGGTCACTTTTCAAAAAAGAAGCTCTGCTACAAAAGCCAAGTGTGAATACTGTTTACTGATAGTCAACGTCAGCTCAAAGATAGTCTTTTCTAAATTCCAAATTAGCTCAACTTATTCTAAAATATTGTCTCAGAAAATGTTCACAATTGTACAAGAATGCTATAGAGTTGCAAATAACATGGACGTTTGTTGCCGAAAACAGGATCAGCGTTGTGATTTTGTGTTTATTAGAAAAACTGCTTTGTGAAACTAACCTTTCTGTCTGCTGAAAAATATCATTTTCACTCGAGGATGCCTCGAGAACGTCGTCCTCGTCAGGCTGCCATTGGCCGTGCCACCAATCAGTCTACCTATGGCTCTCGGCCAGCTCGAGTAACTCGAGCAGCTACTCGTCGTGCCCAATCATCGCCAAACTCAAATTCTACGGTGACGTCCGCTTCATCTGCTTCATCCACTTCATCAGCTTCACCAGCTTCTGCTGTTCTGGAGTTTTCTCAGCTATTTCCATCGTTTCACTCGCAAAATGAAGACGTGCTAATGGTAGATGGACGAGCAATGGCAAAGAAGCTAAGCAGTCACATTACTGCCCTTTTGGATAACAAAAAGCAGCCACGGGTTAGTTTAAAACACTTAACTTTAGATAATGTAATTTTTACATAAACTTGGTTTTGTTTCAGAAAAACAACTTTGCTGACTTTTACAGTCTTGTGAAGGAGATGATGGAGCACAACAGTCAGCCAGACGTCTACCAGGTGGTCAGTGAGTGCATTCACAAGCACTTCAGTGCAGTAGCCAACGGTTGCCGTCTGACCGCTGCCGTCTCCTCTTCAATGGTCAACCTGACTTCTGTCCAGTCAATGATGGACTTTCATTCGACCTTCTTTGGCGACAAACTGCTGCATCTCGCTGCCGCCATGGCTTATGCCGAACGTCGAACTGTGCCCAACCCGGCAAAGCCGGTTCTGTTGAATGAGCTGTGCTGCCGTGCCTTTCTCCAGTGCTTCCTCAGCCAGGAGGGAGCGAAGCAGTACATAGCCGATCTGATCGTCTCCTTCTTCACCCGAATGCGCAACAGCTACACCGAGAAACTTCTTTCCAAAGCTGCCTATCAACTGCGGTACGCTGATCGCTACCAGTCGTACATGGCGGAATGGACCAGTCAACAGCAGTCCGCCTCGCTGGTGATCAATCTGGTGAAGATTCTAATCAGCTTGGATCGAGCAAAACTGAGCGTGTTTCACAGTTTCGTGCTGCTGCCGCTGGTCAAGCGTAGCATCAGCTATGGACGAACCTTGGCCAGTGAACAGCTGTTGAAGTTGCAGCAGCAGCAGCCAGGAAAAACGATGAATGACTACCTGCGCTGGCTAACCAGCTACCTCCAAACTGACCGCTACCTGTTGGAAAAGCAGTTCAACTTTCCGGCCCAATCAGCAGAGATGATGAGCGCCATTCTTTGCCACATCATGGGCTCACTGCAGATGGACGCGTTCATTATCGGTCACCCAAACAGCGGCTTCAAGGCACTGCTTGCCAATGAATCCTTTACGGAGCTGGCAACCATGCACAGCCTTCTTGAGGAGTTGTACAAGCAGACAAAGCAAGCCGCCCTTTTCGACAGTGTCAATCAGAGCATCAAGCAGCATTTTGAAGATTTTCAAAGTGTTTTCTATGCAAGTCACCACTTGACAACTCGAAATGACCAAATGGCTTTTGTGAAAGACTTGATCATGCTGAAGCACAAATGGAACCGTCTGTATTTCAAAGTTTTCTCAACCTTTTCGAAAGAGATGAAAGTAGTGGAGACGTTTAAAAAAGCCTGGCACCACTTTATGTACAACATGCTGCAGCACTACGAAGCAGTGCCCTTGGCCTTGGCCTTCTGCATGCACAACCTTTTTCTGCAAGGCAACAACATTGTCACTGACTCCTTTCATCAATTGGGCCTCCAGTCAGCTCTCGACCAATCTTCTTTGAAAGACAAGCTAGGCCCGTTGACTGAAAACCAAAGTAAACGCATCTGTGTTCTCCTCAAGATGCTCTCTTTTCTGAAGCACATGAAGGACGTCAATAACTTCTACGACTACTGCAAGTACTACTTCTGCAGTCGACTGCTCAACCCTTCTGCGGCCGCCTTCAGCCCTGCTCAGGAGTTGGTCTACTTTGAGGCGCTGGTAGAGAAGGTCAAGCAAATCTTTGTGGACAACCCCTCGCTGACATTTGGCAACAATACGGCGGAGCTGCAGCACAAGCAGTTCACTCAGTCACTAGGCGACTTTGACGTGATCGCCAACAGCTGGCGCAACTCGAACAGCTCTCAGCTCAAAGCCAAGCAAATTCGCATCTGTCAGCTGGCCAACTGGAAGCTGCTGCCATTCGATCGCTGCCACCTGCCGCAAGCACTGGAAGACGATCTCAAGAAGGTCGAAGAGAGCTACCAAACAAAGTACAAAAGTCGAAAGCTGCTGCTGAACACCACCCTCGGACGTGCCATCATCGAGGCGAAGCCGAATCTGGGCAGGCAGCCAGTGAGCCTCTCCGTTTCACTGCATCAGCTGGCCATTCTGGAGCAGTTCAACGCCGTGGCGCCCAGTGTGCCCCTCGCCTACGAGCAGCTGCTGAAAGGGGGCCAATTTTTGGTGGAGAGCAGCGCCAAGTTGGCCCTTCTTTCGCTCGTCCACGGTGGCCTTCTCAAAGTGTCACAAGCTCAGTCGGTGTGCTCTTCACTGAAGTTTGAGGTGGATGAAAACTTTGACACGCAGAAAGCTAGTGGGCAAAATAGCCCCCTAGACTTTGCTTCTCTGGAGGAGGTCAACTATTGGACCGAGGAGGCGGGCACTGTTGATTTGAAGACGACTGACTGCATGAAGGCGCTAAGAATCGCCGATGCCGACATTGTCATGGCGTCCATCGTCAAATCGGTAGAAGACGTCAGAGGCAACTACGCCTTCCTCTTTCTCAATCAGCTGAAGAACGCAAAGTTAAGCAAGTCTTCGAGTTCTGCGCCTGTTTCGACAACTGCTGACAATCAAAAGTCGGCAAAGACCGTCGGTGACAGTGTCTCCGATCGACTGGTCAAAATAGAGGCGGCCATTGCCCGCGTCATCAAACGTGCAGGACAACAGGTCAGCCTTCAGGAGATTTACTCTGCAGCAAAAACGGAGCTTTTTGTCACCAGTCGGATGCCATTTCCAGCTACTGATGTGCTCAGCAAGGATGAGGTCTGCACCTGGACGCTGAAGCTGGTCGAAAAGAACATTGTCAAGCGCACCAAAACTGGAAATTTTACTTTCAACCTCGATTGAAAGCAACTCCAGACAATTTTTTTGCTCAAAGATGTAATCACCGAGCATTTTAAATTTTTAAATTAAAACTTTTACATTTTTGAGAATTTGAAGTTGAGGTTTCTAGAAAGTTAAAAGTTCCTGACTACATTTTAAAACAGGTAAAGATGGTTTTTGTCGCCGTGAGGCTTTTATTGATCATTCTGATTACAAGATATTGTGCTGAGCTAACATCAAATGAAAGCAAAACATGTAAAAAGAATGCAAACACTTGCAATGAAAGTTGAACTTTTTACAAAGAAAACTACTTGTCTGAAAAAATGCAACCTGTTAATAAGCTCCACAAAAAGTTGCCCAAGCCCAATTCTCCGCCCGATTTGCTGTTTTCTTCTGTCGTGCTCTTGTTCTCCATTTCAAAGTCCGCCGCCTCTGTAGTAGTCATCTCAGTCCACGAATCCTGATCCACCTCTTCGCCTCCAGCATTAGCAAGAGCAGCGTTTTCTGCAAAGATTTCCTCCACCACCGCCTCTACTTCGTTTTCCACTTCAACCCAATTATTTTCCTGCTGATGATGACGTCCTTCCGCTTCCTCTCTTTTCCAGGAGGGCAGCAGCTCATGGACGCACTTGACCTGGTCAAAAAGTGCCTTTTTGGCCGGCGATCCCTGCGGGTAGAAGCGCCAGTGAGAGACCATTTTGTTTGCTGGTCGGCGACAGGTGGGACAGTGTTTCAGCTTCCTCTCGCTCGCCAGACAATCGGCACAGCGGATGCAGTAGCGGTGTGAACAGCAGTCGAGCAGGGCGTATTTACGACGAGGACGGATTGGCTCAAAGCAGATGCGGCACCGGTCAAAGTCCGGGTCATCGTCCACACGGAGGCCTCCTCCCTCCTCATCACCGCCCGAAGCCTTCACCGTTTCTTGCTCAGGCGGCAGCGACCACGCCAGGCCTTGGTCCATGCGAGCGTCACACACGAGGCGGTACACTGATTCGACGTAGAGGTAGACGTTGAACTTTGCCAACTCCTCTGCCTCGACGCTCCACCCATCACCACTTTCACCACCGGTGACGGCGTCGAGGAAGTGCCGTTTGGCCGTGGCCAGCCAGTTGTCCATCCAGAAGTCCACTTCGGCGGCTTGCTCGTGGGTATCGGGGAGAAGTTGCAGATACTTTCGATCAGGACGGTGCTGAGGGAAGTAGTGGTGAGAGGAGAGTGCAGAGAAGAGGTGTCTGTGGGTGAGGCAGGTGGTCAGGTAGAGGGCGACCACCTTGGCCATCCAGGTGGGACAGCGTCCCTTGTACAGCAGGTGGCGGTTGCGATGGTCAAAGAGCAGCAGACGGCTGCTGGCCACGCCGCACACCGGACAAATCAGCAGGCGGCACTGGTAGTCAGAGCCGTTGTACAGGTCCACCAGACGATCGGCAGCGGAAGTCCAGCTGAGACAGGCAGTGCACACTGGGTGGTTACAGTGAGAGGGCAAGGCCATTTGAAAGGAGGAGGAAGAGGCAGGAGGAAGAGATTTCACCCCATAGCCATCATCTCGAGCCGCCGAGCAGTGCTTGCACTCAAAGAAGAAAAGAGACTCTTCAGGAGTCACCAGCGGAGGCAGTGGTCGGTCATTTGGTGTAGGCCACTCGTTCAACGCTATGGTCTCCAATAAGGCTGGATCACCAGAAACTTCGTCGAGAAAGCGACTAACGGTGTACTCCGTGGGGGCGGTGCCATCGACGCGCTCAACAATTAGTAAACCTTTAAGGGCTGCGTAAAGAGTTTCCGCAATGTCACATCTTGCCGACTTTGTTTTCTTGTTACGGTTCACTACTCTGCTCATCATGTGACAGTCAAAGACTGTTTGCAGTAGGTCGTTCATCTCTTCGTCTATCTGCTGCCGACTAGGCGGTGGCTGGTACTTGGCGATCATAGTTTGCCCCATGCTGTTCCACTGTTTTCAGTTTGCTGACAAAATCTTGATTTAAAATGATTAGTGGGCACTAACTGTTACAGAAGCAAACACTAAAAGAACTTTCTAAAACATTGTACTTCTTTTATACATAATCTATCCATTTATTGCTTTAAAAATCTTGTATTTTAGAACTTTTTATTTCTAAAGCAAAAAATCTCATTTAGAATTATTTTGTTCTACTTCATTGTACACTTTCAAAACACTAGATGGGGTTTAAAAACGACAAAAGTAGTTTTTAAATAATAAAATTAAAAAAAGTTTGAAGTAAGGTTTGCACTCTGTCTCAATATTTTATTTTTGTCAACTCCGACGAAAAACTAAATACAACGCAAAGTCAATTTAATTGCCAGACAGGCCCCTTGGCAATTGGCAATCAATCAGCTAGACAAGGGCAGATTTTGCACTGTCTCAACTGTTTTACTGTCTCGACCGGAATAGACTTTTGTTGCCTGCCCCAAACTCTGTCATTGTCAATTCCGTCTTCTCTCTCCGAAGATTACTCAATTACAACTGTCACTGCTCAGTGAAAGACTGAAAAGGGAAGGTAAAATGTAAGGACACAAAAACGGGCAGCTGATAGGTAGCAGAAACCACTGTTGCTTAAACCGGGCTGCTCAAACTTTTCTGCCAGCACACAGGGGTCAGCTAGAATTGGCAAAACACATAGGCACACACATAGACACACATTTGGTGGTTGCAATTATGCAGAACAAACAGAAGAAAAAGAACAGTGGAACAGATATACAATGCTTCATAGTCTAATAAAGAAACAAAATAGTGAACCGTCAGTGGACAGACTGAGACAGAGTGACAGGGGGGAATGGACGCAGTGGAGTGGCAGGCGACAAGTGTGCCCACCTCAGCACTGCAAATCTGTTGTGCGCGTTCGTGCGTCCGACTTGTGGCAGAAGCCATAGTGGTGCTTGGGACACGCTTATTAGTGGCAAAGTTCCTGCTGGTGGTGGTGGTGGACCAGCTCAGACAGACAGAACCGGGAAAGCATAATAAGCCTTGGCGTCAATCCACTGAAGTAGTGAAAGCCACTGGGCACCCTTAATCACTGCACTTGCACTAGCAACTGTTGAACACAGTCCCAACGAATCCTTTCTTTCACTTTTTTGTAATTACGTCATAATTCTGGCAACGACTGATTTGTGGCCAACTGAAACCGACTAAATTGCTTTATGGTAGAATAGACAACTATTGGCAATCACCGTTACTCTGCGCCTACCAGTGCAGTCAAAGTGCTAGAAAGAGAATTGAGTCAGTACTTGCAGTAGACTCTAAAGTTGAAGTTCACTTTGGCGGGAAAAGTTTGTGTGCGTGTGTCAGTGTGTTGCCTCTGGCGACCACAGACCGAAGAGCAAGGATTGGTTAGTGGACGGTAAAACGATCAGTGAAGCGCTCTGAAGACAAGACCACAAGCGTACGAGTCTTGCCTCAGTCTCTCAGCATGGTGTGCTCCACTAAAAGTGACCACTGATGAGCTCAAGTTAAACTGAGCATTGAGTTCATTTTCCACAAACAACTGACCTTCACTAAGGTTTACCTCATTAAACGACCTTGACTAAGCTACCGAAATAACAAAATAAAAACAGAAAAGACTTGACCAGCAGACGACTGCATCATGCACGTGAGCCAAAAGAAATCCAAAGTGAGCTGTTCAGTAATCATCGAGCTACCACAGTAGTGCCGCACCACTGCGCCATGTGATGAAGAGGAAAAGCAGCTCGTCTGTTATTATTTTACCATCTTCTCCACCTTCTTCAGGCTCAATTTGATTCTGAGCACATTGGTGGTGTGATGTGGTGGTAGTACTACTAGTGCCGCTGTTTCGGTGGCACCAGTCGTCTCTTTCTCCCCTTCTTTGCGATCTACTTGCAGTGCACTAAGACCATCTTGCGTCTTCTTCGGTCGACGGTGGCAATGGTAATAACAGCACTACCAGTGCGGCTCTGCCCCTAACTTCTGATCTGCACTGTCTACTCTGTTTCTCTCTCTCCCTGTGTGTAGCTTCAAATGGGAAGCTCAGAGTGCCAGAACTAGTGAGAGCTGATAGAAAATAGTGTGCACTGCCGGAGGAAAGAGAAGAGGAGAGGCAGGCCAAGACTGGTTGACTGCAGACGGTGCTGCTGCTGCTGCTGGCATTTCTGCTTCTTCACTTGTAACAGGCAGCAAGGAAAAGAAGAAGCAGCAGAAGCAGTCAAAGTGCACTCAGTCAAAAGAAGCACTTCGCCTCGCTTGAACCGTGCTCCTCAGAACAGCTTGGTCGTTTGCAGTGTAAGAAGCACTAGCGACAGCAACAGCAGTCTTCACTTGTCTTCTTGAAGTTGATGTCTTCATCAGCGGATCAATCATCAGCCTGACCAACTAAATTGCTTCTGTGAATACAACTTTGCCAGCTTTTTCCAAAAACTGTTGTTGTTTTTTAAATTTAAATTCGTATTATCAGTTACTATCGTATTTATAAATCGATATGCACCATTGTTTTTGGCATCTCCAGCGCAAAACGCCGTTTCTTTTGATTTCTGATTGATGATGTCTTTATTCTCAACCTTTTCATCGGTTTTCAATTAGCATGTTCATCAGCATTCTCTCTACTTGATGGTGCAACTAATGTCTGCAGCGGAAAAGCTATTAGCAACGTCTGTGTGTCTCCGTATTTTTTGCTGTCATTTGGCTTTCTCATCTGCCTGTCACACAACGCAGCACCGGTTTTTTTCTCTTCTCTTAATTAAATTTGTTTCCCCATCCAACTAATTCGTGCAAACATGATACCGACAGCTGTCGATCACCTCAGTCATTTGGCGGACAGTTCGGCGCCAAACCAGTCGCCGACATCGTTGTCACCCTCATCATCGTCCCCACAGTCACCTCTATCTCTCAGACTACGTCTTTCCTGGACGATATCGTCTTCCTCTCCAGTGCGATCAAATCCCATCTCCCACTTCACCTCTTCATCAACTTTACTCCTTTTGCTCATCACTATTGCCACAATCTTCATCAGTCCAGCGGAGTCTATTAGCTGCGACCTTGCCCGCAGTAAATGTGCCTTCAGGTAAACAAAAAATAAGAAAACAAAGTAGCCATAGTTAGTTCTCATAGTAAAAACTCGCCATATGGTAGACTTGGAAGTTTCAAACAGGACCCAGGTACACACCACTTTCGCTCAATGTGTATTTGCGCAAGTGCTCAACGGCTCACCTGATCATAATTTATGGCTAAATGTGCCCTTTGCACAGGCTACCCGGCACAGACACTGCCAGTAAACGCTTGCACGACTAATCGAACTGCAAAGCACTGCCAGGTGCACCAAATTGATTGTCGTTGTTTTGTGTCCGCAGACCGTCGTCTTTAGTGTCGTCCCTTTAGTTCAGCATTCAAATCAGCAGTCAAACACGAGCACTCATGTAGCACTTACACTTCTTTCAAGTAGCACTGTGTTGCCAAAAATGCAGCTAATTGAATGATCGATTACATAATGACAACAGATTAAGTGATCGTATGCCGATTAAAAGAGAGAATTTGGTGGAAGTGGCATTTTCAGAATGTGTCACAGCAGCAGCCTAAGCAGTGTTGCCGAGGCGTCGTACAGCACAGTAATCTCTTAATGATTTGTCAGCAGACTAATGTCAAAGTGCACTTAGTCCAGAACTGGCGACAGTCCCATTTGTGAGTGTGTGTGGCTGCGTCTCGCCAACACGTTATTTGTCTTCTGTCTCGCCTAACTTACGTTGTGGCAAGTCAACGAGACAACAATTGGCTGGCGTGGATGCAAACTGGTTGACTGACTGATAAGGGTGCATTCTCTCTTCTTTTCTCCAAAATGTCTTTGAACTCGAGGAATAGGACTAAACTCAACTTCTCTCGTTGGACTTTTGCAGCACTTCTCCAGCGCCCCGTCCTCGGCACACACGTGCCCTCGACCGGCTTTAGAGTGTGTTGTTTGTCGACACATCGTTTGTATCGTTTTTCTCTGCAAACATACATGCATATATGCACACACACACTCATAATACTCCGAATACACATGCACACATATCAAATCAAATCACAGTGGCCACTGTCAGCACTGAGACAGCAGCAGTTGAATGTCTAGCATCTTGCCGGTTGCAGCGCTGAACATGTTTGCTCAGACGCACAAGCCCCGTTCTTGTTGTGTTTGTTTGGCCGATCTCCGTTGGACAGAAAGCTGCTGCCAGCAAAAGGACAAGAAAGAGAGCCCATTTCAGGTGAGGGTCAGAGGTCAGTGGGCATGCTTTCAGCTGTGTGCATATCTGTGCGCAGCAACTGCCCTGGCTCAACTGTTGATGCTCAGATGATCTCAGACTTTGTGCGTGCCTGGTGCTAGTAACGAACAATTATCAGTGCTCCACTAGGCAGTAGATAGGATAATGTCGCTAATTAAATAGGTTGCTCTGTGTGTGTGTACTTTACTAAGCATACCTTACATGCACTTCTCTCTGGCGTTCCTGGTGAAGCACCCAAAGCATAATAGGAGAATGCCCATCATCATTTGTCAGTTTGAAATTGCAGCCATCGTTTCAAAGGACACTGGACAAATAAGCAGCAGTTTTGGAGCATTATTTAATGTCGACAACAAAGTGTCAGCAAGAGCAGTTTAAGCATCAAATGCCCCATGCAAGCATTTCATCGAGCGAGTCGCCGATAAAGAGGCTGCTGCTTCTTCTTTTTCAGTCGCTTCTGTGTCAGTGAGACTGTGTCTTTTTTTATGATTATGGTCTTGTCGCTCCTTTTCTTTTTGCTATGAGCCTCCGTTTTAATGGCTCTTCGTCTTACTGCCCCTGCTGCCGCTGAAGCTGGTGATGGTTGCAAGTTACACATGTTAGCACATGTTCTTTGGCGCTCAATCCTCAAGCACAAACATAAGACTGTCTTTGTGTGCTCGGTTGTATATGTTTTTACAAGCATTGCCAACTGTTGAACTGTCGACTGAACCCGATTATACTGCAAGTGCACAAATCTTTGCCGTGCCCAAGACTCGTTCTTTCATTAGTCTGCCCAGTGCCAGTGTAAGATTGACAAACTCGTAAAGTCGATTCCGCTGGAGATGGCTGTTTCAACTAGAAGGAAAGAGAGATGTCCATAACATTCATCTGTCTCTTTCAACCATGTGATGACTTGCTAATTAATTGCCATTACACTATCAAGTGATTTTTCAAAATCAATCTAGAGATATAGAGCAATCAAAAGATGCAGTTTGTTGTCGAGTTTAAAATTGAGAACCAGTTTTGTTTAACTAAAAGCAGCGCAACTTTGTTCTGCCGTCAAAAGGTCTTTGACCATTTGTCGATTTCCGATCAATTAGTGTCTTTGTTGCGTCGACTTAGCACATTGGCAGCATCTTTCCGCTCCACTGTTCAAAGTGCAAAGGACAGCAATCAACGGAAGGCGATTGTTTATGAGATTTTGTTGAGCTGTTACTGATGTGATTGCAAGAAGGACCAGTTTGTGCAGACAAACCACAATTGTTCAGGGCTGATGACCATTGAATTGGCTCAGTGCAGAGGGTCCCACCAAGGCAAATGTCTAGTGTAAATTAGTGCTTACTCAGATGAAACTAACCACCGCTTCTTCTCTGGCCATTTCCGAAACCCATTATCTTTCATTACCACTACCAGACTTCTAACCTTCACCTCTTTTTTTCTTTTCCAGAACGGGATGTGGACAGTCCCTCTTCAGCTACATGGCAGAGTGCGCCACACTGATCGGCGGCAAAACGGACCGCTGTCACGTGCGCTGTCAAAACGCCCTCGTGGCGCTGGTCTCCTCTGAAGAGGGCGACGAACTGGTGAACTGCGACTGCGAAGGATCAAAGCACTGCGAGATGGTGAAGCGGCGCATCGAGGTGTGCAGGCCGGCGGTGAACTCCGCCGTGGCCGTCGACTCGATCGTCTCGTGCACCACCGCCCGGTGGATCTGCATCTCCGACACAATGTGCCGCACTGCACTGGAGTACTACAACATGTTCTGTCGGGGCCTCTTCCAGGGCTCCAAGTGCAACTCCCGTTGCAAGAACAGCCTGTCCATTCTCGAGCGCCAGGAGAAGGCGGCCAAGCTGCGCACCTGCTACTGCGACGGCACCGAGGACTTTCCTTGCAAGCGGGTCAAGTACAACACTGAACGGTACTGCTACGGGCGAAAGCCGAAGAAGCCAATTGCTGGCAGTGGTGCCGACGACGATCATCCGGACAACTCTATCGAGGTGATTGCCGCCACCGGGCCGGCCTACCGGCACACTTCAAAGCGACACCGACACAGGCAGCAGAAGCAGAGGACAGGACAGCAGAGTGACAGTGCAGGTGCGCTGTTGACCAGAGACGCCTGGCCACTGATGGCGCTCCTCAGTGCACTCCTCTCGCTAGCGGCCAATCGATATGGAGGTTTATAGCATGCCCTTTCCTCTTTCCTTTTCTCCAATTACTCAGTTACTCAGGTGCCTGATTGATCTTCCCTGGTGGTACCACCGTCATCCCCCATTTCCTTTCTTTGAGTCATAGTCATTGCCGCGCAACCAGGCAGCTGCCGAGGTTGCAGCCACTGTATCATAGTTCAACTGTAAATAGCCGACCACTGTGTACATTAATAATAAAAATATTTATTACGCTGCTACTTCAACTCGTTATTAAACGTTTATCATTGAATTTTCTTATCATTTTCAAATCGGCAATCTTGAACGGAGCAAATTTTCGTTGTGTCAGTTGTTGAGTGTGCCCCACAATTTAGCAGCGGTTGCTAGATAGCTACTACAAATTGCTCTGAAAGCATCAGCAATCAAGTTGTCAGGACAGTTGACGATTGAAACGATGCGAGAGAGATGGTAGTCAAAATGTAAAAGAAAGAAGAAGCAAGAGAAGCAATCCAATCACACTACTGATAAGAAATCAACTGTGAACTGGCCATCCTTTCATCTCATCTGTTTGCCGACTGTTTCCCTCAACAAAAATAAGCCAAAAAACTTTACAACCGTTTGGCAGCAGTCGTCACATTGGTTTGCTGGTCGGTTGTCGAAGATGCAGCATCTCTGTACACTACTGCAGCACAGTCATTAAGTTAACCAATTAAGCCGATTTCAGTTGAGCAGTTCCGCAGACCTGTTAATTTGTTAATTCGTCTTCAATTACGGCAATTAACGCGCCAGTCATAGCAGCACCTAATATATGCCACCTGCGTGATTCACTTGAACTTTAACGGCTGCCGCCTCAGATTCTCGCCTTTCCTGCAAACGATGCAGTAGTAAAACGAAGAGACATAAAGTAAATTATGTCGTAATAAGCGAAACAAAAAAGTAGCTTTGTCATTCACTTAAAGAAAGAGACCTAGAGTAGTCGCCGGACTAAAATACTAGGTTAGTTTGCCTTATTTGGTCAACAGACAACAAGAACGAAGGAAAGGTAGCAGCAAACCTGAAGAGCAAACATTGACAAGGTGGCACGCGAGTTGTAAGCGGTGAATTGAAGGGAAATAAAAAAGAAAGAGAAGACGAAAAGATTGATTGGGCGGACGAGTGGCACACGCAAGGCTCATCAGACAACAACAACAACAACACACACACACTGGACAACTGCACCGCCGGCTTTGGAGACAGAGCTTGCGGTAGTACGGCACAGGAGTACCAGTGCTGGATGGCCAAAGATGTGTGTGCTAGGGAAAAAACAAGTCAACGGAGAAGGAAAATGATGATGATGATGGCAGTGGTGGTGGTGATGGTGGTGGTGAAGCACTGGGAACGATACAACCGCCAGCCAAAGACGGTAAGAGAAGCATCAGCAGTGGCAGCATTGCCAGCAGCTTCAGCCAAAGTAGACCACCCAACGAAACAAGCAAGGAGCAAAGCAAGCAAACTGGAGAAAGAGTGTGTGGCGCAACGATACAATGCGCGATGGACGTAGCCGATGAGCGGACGACCACACAAGACGGCAAACTCAATTAATCTCAATCTCGCCCAATCCCGGGCAATTGCCAGCATCGACGGCAGGAGCTGCAGTGCTGCTGTCCGGTGCCTTCACCATTCAGCCATTCACCATCCAACTTAGCATCAACGCCAGCGGTAGTACTTTTCTGCTGCTGCTGCCTCTTCTGCCACTGATGATCTCGATGTTCAACTCGATGCTTTTCGATGCCATCAGACAGTGTCTGCGTGTGCGAGAGTGCAATGGGGCGAGCCTGCAGTGTTCGGTTTGCTCGGCGCGCCACCGACTTCCCCTCAGACGCCACGGACTTCGGTGTGCCTCACCAGTCTGCACTGAAAAGGGAGCTACGGAGAAAAGATGAAATATCGCAGAGCAGTGAGCTCAATGCAAATGAGTGACATGAAAAGTGCCAGTATCATTAGCGAGGTAATGAGTGGAGCACAGGAAACAGAGGCATAGAGGTAGTCTCTCAACTACTGATTGATTGGCACTGGTCACTGCATGTACACACTGCATAGCTCGACATGTGTCATTAAGGATTAATTTAAACTACAGCACAACAAAATGCTCCTAAATGTGTGCAGTGCAGTGCGTCTTTGGGCAAAAATTGCTTTAAAAATAAACAAAACAGAATCGAGCATTCTTTCTTTTAATGGCATTCCCAATTTATTTGCAAACTGATGAAACTCAATTACAGTAAAAAATCACTAGTTGTTCTTGCTTAGTGATTAAATTAAAGTCAGCAAAAAACAAGGAAGCAATAAAACGGTGGCGGCAAAGTGGAAACAAAGAGTTTGTTGCTTTTTCACTCAGTTGATGATTCCTCAAAACTATACAGTTCATCTTGACGTACTAAACTCATCGACATGTAAAAACAAAAAACGATGAAAAAAGGGAAAAGACAACAATGTAAACACAATGTCGGTCAGGTTGCTATCAGGTCTTTTCTGAAATTCTAAAAAAATAACGGGTGAACCAGAGAGTGGAGAAATGGGCAACAAGTGGTGGTTATTAATAGACGAGCAAAGTGTTTATCATGAAAAAGTGGTCACACTTTTGTGCGTTTTTTCACTGCTGCCCTTCTTCACTGTAAATCATCACCACATGTGCTACATTTTACAGTTTCCAACAACTGGGCCCGAAATTGGACACATTGAAACAGACCAAAAAAGCGCGCGCAGCCACTTCATGGGAATTGAGAGCTACAGTTCAGTTAAAGTAAATAAATTCAAGTCAGTGAGCGCGCCAAGTCGATACTATTACTGCTAGTCTCTCTGCAAGTTTTTCTGTTAGAACTCAACTGACAGACAGACAGAGAGATAGGGAAAGACAGTGTGTGGCGAATGGAGCAGCTTTTTTAAAAACTGCCTTTCAGAGTCTTCTTAGACTTCTTCCAAGACATTGACTTTGCATGCAAATGCAGCCAACGATTTATTAGAGCAGTTCTGAGCGAAACATTGAGCTGAAGTTTTCTCTCTTTTCTCGATCTCTGCAGTGCATCTCTCTAGTGGCTAGTGCATTTGTTCAACACATGCTGCGCCATGTCAGCATGTCATCGGTTGCAGTCGAGCCTGCAGCCGAGCTGCATCAATCAGTCGCCGATGTGTGTCTGATTGCCGGGCAGTAGTGAGAAGCTGGAGAAATATGGGAAAAATTAAAAAAAAAGCTCACAGTCCGCTGAATGTCCCTGCTGTTGCTGCGTCGGGTGACATGATCTGCAGAAGGGGACAACAGTGTGATAGCCACTCTACTGTAGAGAGTGGTAATCCTTACAAACGACTTGTACAGAGCAGGATTGGAGCACTAAGAGGGTCGTCCACTCGTCTGTAGTTCCCTGCAAGCCATATATCAGCGGTGGCAGCAGTGGAGAGATAAGCAAAAAGCGGAGCACCGTCACTGGACACTGGTCACTGCTAATGGCAATTGAAATCGAACAAATCTAAATTACAAAACGTGACACCAGCACAAAGACACAAAGCGCGCGCTCAGCCTGAGGAGACACATGTTGACTTTCTTTCTCTGTCCGAGCGAAACAGAGTCACGGCTAAAAAACAGACATTAGACAATCAGCTATGTACACAATGGCACAGGACCAGTGCAGAACTAAACCAAAGAGAGAAAAAGAAAAAGGACAGCACAAGTCAACCCTGGTCAACTAGTGATCGGCAAAGAGTAACCCTCAGACAAAGGGGCATGTTTTCCCTTCAGCGAAATGACATCACAAAGGGGAATACTCCCTGTACAAATGAAGACATCAAACAGAGAAGTAGAGGAGAATAGTGGATGAATTATTAATGTGCAGGAGTAAGCAGATTAGGCCACATTCGCAGGAGGACGTATGATGAAATTTGAAGCCAGTGTAAACTGTGCAAAGTTGGAAATGAAAACCGAATCACTGTAAACAGAAGCGCAAGCGTAGACTGCTGTTTCAATGGTGCTCAGATCCAGTGTGATGGGCAAGAAACAGGCAGAAAGCATACACAAAACAGAACACACAACTAATCACGCCGCATGAGTGCATCAAACTGACTGTGCAACCAAATCAGCAGGGGCAGCAGGGCACCATTAAACAGCGTGTATCGATTCAATAGAGGCATCATTGATTGGATGCTGCTGTTGACCACTGTTGCTGAAAAAGACATCTACATACAGTGGAGAACAAGCTGGTACCATGATGTTCCTCTTCACTTTATCCTATTTGCATGCGCACACACACACAACACACACACACACACACCACACGGTAGGTCCAAGTGTCAATCAATCAAAACTGAATTCGGCATTCACGCACATCCACTCACGAACATTAGTAATGCAGTGGCAGTTTGATTATAAATATCCCAAGTGGCAAATTTAATTAATAATCGTTGCTGCCACCATCGGCGTCAGACACAAAAGAGGATTAATGTGCAAGAAAAGAAGGAGGAGGAGGAGAAGAAGTGGCAGTAGAATCTTCACAGGCATCGGGTGGCTTAATTGTCAAGTGAAAAGCATCACCAATTGAGCAGACTTAGCATGCAACTTTGGCAGCAACTGTTGCGCGACTACCGTCATCATAGCGAGCTAGTGTGAGAGTGCCAAAAATAGAGCAGACCACCGCGATTCTGCTGCCTCTACTGCAGCTGCAGTACTGGTGATGTTTAATTCTCAAATACTGACAGGGAAAGGGAAAGATGAAAATGGCAAATGAGAAGATGGGAAAGACACTGAAAATTAGAGTGCTACTGTGCCATACCAGTGCCATTGACCTGTGTGGGAATTTGCTGGCTGTCACCCGGTAAAAGCTCTCATTACAAAGTTAACTTAAAAATTGCCATCTCCAAACTATGAGAAGCATCCTATACCGAGTTGGTCTCACATATAGTAAAAGGAAGGACTACTACAATAAAAAAACTTCTCAAAACAGTATCGAAAAGCCATCAAGTAAAATCTCGCTTCACTCAGCAGGAAGCATTGTTTCGCGTGGTAATGTGCTCAAATGAGAAGCAAACAAACCAACATTTGACGAGAAAATCGGCTCAGTGTTCACTCAGGTGCCTGAGACTTTAGGCACTAGTGCCTTCTTAATACTGCATTCGAGCACACTCTTGCTAAGCCGTTTAATCGCATTTGCAGAGAAACGCGCTCCAACACTCAATTGGAGTAAAAATTCTGTGCCCAGTCCATTTTAGAAAAGCATTGTGAATCAAATATAGCAGAGTGTAAGGTTCAGCACTTCTTCTATTTTGAGTCAAAGTTAAAAGCGAAAAAGCAACAGACACGCACAAAGCCGATCAGGGTGATCGCAGAGTGTCGATCACTGAGGAACAGAGAGTGAAATAATTTGCTCGCTGTTTGCTCGCGGCAACAGGCAATGAAAAAGAAATAAGAGAGAGAGAGAGAGAGAGAGAGAGAGAGAGAGAGAGAGAGAATAAAGAAGAAACAGAAGAAGAAGAACTGAGAGTTGCGATCAATTGGACCGTACCCAAATGGTGGTTACGTAGTGTATGTGCACTGGTACTGGCCACTGTTGCCGCCGTTGATCGTCCTCGTCGTAATGTCTCAATCGGCTTTCTTCCGCAGCACTAAGGCCCAAAAGCAGACTGCTTCTTCGGCTTTTGGCAATAGAGCTGCACTGCCTTTGATGGGTGCCGACAGAGCCGACTCTTTGACTCGATGGTGTCAGCATACCGCCACCGCCGCCACCACTACCACCACTGCACCATCAGCACCACCAGCACCACCAGCACCACAAGTCAATGGCAATCAACATTTGTGCACACATATGCTTGCAGAAAGATGGTGCAAGTGCTAACTGCCCGTGCCATACGACACTGCCCAAACAGACGGCTCAGACTGAGATACACTAATGAGCCAGTGAGGAGTTCAAAATCGTAAAGTGCAGAATCTACTTAGACTTATCAGTGTTGCAGACTGCCACTGATCAGCAAGTGCTTGGCGGCAGTCATCTCCTCTGCGCGTCTACCCTTCCTTCCCCAGATGCCATCATCTTGGCATGCGCGTCTTGGCCAATTACCGAAATGGCGCATTGTGTGCTGGTGAGGGCAATTTGTCGACTATTGCAAAGGATTATCGGTGAATAGGAAGAATCACTGCTGCCAACTGTTGCTTCTGCTGCCGCTGGAAAAGAGCCTTGAAAGTCTGCAAATGAAGCCATTAGGCAGTCAGACACTGAACACACAAACGCACACACGCGCCAATTACCTTTGCAGTGGAGGTAAACACTAGTGCACACACAAGCCTTTGTTTGGTCTCCAGCCATCAACACACTGCAGAGTCGATAGCAGACAGTGGCCAGGCCTAGTTAGTAGAGGAAGAGATCACTTTGAATACTGCAACTTCTACTACTACTACTACAACTGCTGACCGACGAATCGGCAGACCCATTTGAAGGCGAGACAGTGCTTGTTGTGTGCCGTAATTACCAGTGCAAGCCCGTGTTCCGTCGTTCGTCACTGTCTAAAACAAACACAGTCTCCGAAAAAGAAGAAAAAAAGTAGAAAAAGGGGCATTTGTCTCGGGGCCAAACGGGCAAACTGTCTCTAGACGCGGCAGCAACAGCAGCAGCAGCAACAACAACATCAACAATGAACACGACAAGTGAAATGACGAGGCCCAGCTATAAGTGCATCACTGCGCCACTGAAACCCAGTGAAGGCCTTGGGAAAGGATTGTCAAACTGTTTTCAGAGTGGCAGGGTGAAGTTGAGAAAGAAAAAAGTCAAAGCAGAAAGAATGGAGTAGCCTTGGTTAAAAGCAGAGGCAGACAAATCAGACAAATCACTTTCGAGCGAACGCCTTTGTGCGAAAGACACGACAAAATGGCAATGGCGATTTGTTGCAGTAGATTTGTATGCTTGTAGATTGAGATCACAGGCTAAAGAAGGAGAAAAGAGAGAAAGAGAGGACATTTGTGGAATAACACGCACACACAAGGAAAACCAGTGACAGGGGTCAGCAAAAAAAGCGCTTACAGTCTGCAGTTGGGGCTAATAGTCAAACAGGGGGCTTTGTGCACCCATACCAGCAGCACTTGTTGCTGTGACTGTCAGAGCTGTCTCCTCGGCACAAAGGGAACCCTACTGAAACGAGTGAAAGAGAGCACAATGCGGCCCAGTTGACCTTACAAATCTGCTGGATCAGCTTTCATTAGAGTGGTATGCCTCGTCGCTTTTCTTGGCAATGATTCGCTTCTAAAGTGGTCATCAACGAGGCTCCAATCAAAAGCTCCTACTCTTCGTCCTTGATCTCGTCATCATCATCATTTGAGTTTCTTGCGCTTTCTTCACTTGGTGACTGTAAACCTGTCAACTATCGATCATTTGACCAACTAGGCAGTTTTCAGTTCTAAGAAACTCAAGTCAGAAGCCCTCGAGTGCTCTCAATCATGCGGTTGCAATTTTGTCCAGCAAAAGTCACCTTCGCTACTTTTGATTCAGTCTGACCGCTGCTGATGTCAGCTCTATATAACCCAAACTGAATGCTTCAACACTAATCACGCCGATAAAGATGATGCTCAATGTCTACTGAATGGACGATGTCTCTCTGCGAACACTTCTGGCGATCGCACTGGTAATCGCATTAGAAAAGTGACGACTGAGAAATGACGCCGAGTGAGTGCTGTAATCGAGCCTGGGAACGCGCAAATCGAATCTCACTTCAGTGGACATCATCGAATCTGCCGGCCAAATTACGTGTCCTGTTGCTGCTGATGCTGCTGCTAATGCTGACTACTCACTGTCTATCAGTCCATCAGTGGGCGTGAGTGTGAGAGTGAGGCAAACTGAAAGACGGTGAAAATGTGTTCACATGACATGTGTATGATGATGTGATCTGAGGTGCTGCTGCTGCCCAGTCACTTGATTCTTCTGCCAGTTTCTTCGCTAAAAGGCAGGTCCACCAAGACACCTGCCAACAGAGAAAGGTCAGCGCAAATGTGCGAGAGCATATCACATTAAAGCATGAAAATGTCTGAATCTGTGTGCCTGTGTGCAAAGCATGACGACCGGACTGATCAGTGCGCAGACTGTGCAATTGATGCAAAGAATGAGAGAGTGAGGAGAAAAAGAGGCAAAATGTGTTGTGATGTGATGCATCTCGAGCACTGATCAGGAGAATGGAAGTCCTAAGCAAGGTGAATAGTGAATCAGCAACCATTGAGCACTGCCAATAGTGAATCCAATTAACGAGAAAGAGAAAGCATTCACTCACTCTCTCAGCAAGCAGTACAGCAAATATGAACGACGGCTGAAAGAAGATGTAAGGAAGGGAAAGAAAGCAAAGCAGAGTACGATTCTAATAAATTAGACAAAGCCAGAGGAGGAAAAATCGTGAGCCAAGTGGTCGATCTCTCTCTCTCGCTCACTTTCTCAACCGCCGAGCTTGGACCGAGCAGCAGAAAACTGCGGGCGACTCGAGAGGAGAGTAGAAACATAATTTGTGCGCGACTGGACGATCGGAATTACTTCTCTGAGCTGCTTTCTAGTCTCTCTCTCTCTCTCTCTCTTCTCTCTCTCTCTTCTCTCTCTCTCTCTCTCTCTCTCTCACTTTCTCGTGGCAATCATCGGTCAGTGTTGGTGAGAGAGAATATGTTTGGTGGACGAAGACAAGGACGACGACGACGGATGCCGATGATGGCCTCGTCTTCTCCTTCTTTTGACGTCTTAATTTAATAAATCGCCAGCGTGCTCAGGACACGAGCGCACAGGTGAACACTGCCCGCTGATGATGATGATGGTGATGTCTGTGTTAGTGCGGTAGTGTGCAGGTAGAGTGGCCTTGCAGCACCAAGCAACGAGCCTAGCACCCAGCTCTTGGGCTTGTCTGCAGACATTGTGAGAGAGACTGGTGATTGCAATCACATTCCACTGCCTCAGTAGGCTCTACTCGTTTTTCGCCTGATATGGGCCATTTCACACAGCTAACTGCCTGCCGATTCTCGCCTGTTTTCTTCGCCCTCGTCTCTGCGCTAAATTCTTCACTCTAATAGAAGTGTATAATTACGCAAAGAAAAGTAAGTCTCCAGACAACAACAGCAAAAACTTGAACGTTAACAAAAAAAGTTTACTACCATCACCAGCACCAACAAATCTCAATCTTTTGCAGTCGGCTTGGACAAAGTGAACTGAATTAAGAAACTGCTGCCGTCCTTGTCTTTCATTCCCTCTCTTTTACTTTAATTTTTTTTGCAGCTAATTACCGAATTAATGATCACGAGTATGCAGACGATGAAGACTAATGAAAAGCGCAGTAATTAGCTGAAAATGATTTTGGGCGAGTTGGCAAATGGCAGAGAATTGTTTGAGGTGCTATTGGAGCCAGGCAAGAGTAACTGAAAGTGGTTGAACTCTAAACTCAGCTTTCACCGCAAACCTAACTGGCTGAACAGCACTAGCTGGCTATTAATTAAGTTGCACTTTTCTCGCCACATTGCCCGTATACATTTTTATCAGCGAAAACAGCAGTCTGAACAGCGCTCAAATGAAGGCGGCAGACACAGCACTAGTCTACTACTGCTGAAGCTTTCTCGTTGAGGATAGAGAGTGGTGGCACCTGTAAGACGAGGCGAGTGATAACCATTGGCGAGGCTCATAAAGTGCACCATTTTGTTGTCTGCTGCATTGGCACTGCCAGTCAACTAGCCTGCTAGCTTCAATTTGAAATGAGATGTTGTCTCTGCAAAATGGCAGCAAATAGTGAGAGGAAAAGGAAAAAGAGGAGCAGCTAAAGAATAGTGGGCAAAGAGAGATGTCAGATGTCGCCCAGTTTTATGGCACCTCAAGAGAGTGATCGTTCAGCTGAAGGGTACATTCGCCGTCGTTCGAGCCGAGCCTCATTCAAAGCTGGGCTCAGTTGACGTCTCCTCTTTCTCTTTCTCCCCTCTTTATCGCCTTTGAATCAGTTGCTTTCACCCAAAGCATTTCTGTCGATAAAGATGCATCTGCGAATGATGTTCCCCTTGCTTAAAAGTGCCGCACTGAAAAGGTCGCCTTCGCTCCCCATTCACCTTACTGTCCACTGGTGGTGATGCTGATGACTTCTCAATTAGCTGCTTTCTCTCGGCTTCTCCCATGACCAGGTGCCAACACTGACACAGGCGCACACTGGTATCAATTACTTACAGGACGTTTACGTCGCAACACCGGCGCCGATGTCTCCATGTTTTCTGTAAAGTTGGAAAAAATAAACTGCAAAAAATGCTCTGAAAGCATTTCGCATAAAGTGCTCTCAAGGAAAAGTCGCTATTAGCAGGCGGTCATGTTCACTTTGAAAAGAGGGGAGAAACAAACAAACGGGGGTTGAAGCAAGTTCTCATCAGACTGCGGCGTCTGCAAGGGCAATCGATTGCTGCGCGTCCTCTTTCCTTCCCTTGGCGTCCGAGACGAGTCAACAAGAGATAAATCGATTGAACTGTCAGTCGTAAGTTTTGGTCTTGAGCAAAGTTTGGGCTTGGTGAAGTGTGTGCTCCAGTATAATAAAATATAAAGCTAACAACCATCGAAAGACATGAAATATGACTACAAACTTGTAAAACAACCAAAAATCGGTTGCACATTGTGATTACACTCGCATTAGGGCGAGACACAGAGCACTCGATAAATGAATGAGAGAATGAAAAGGGAATTATCGTAGTGAAGGGCATGAAATGATGCGCCGTATAGAGACATCAGACTGAAGAGTATGAAGAGAGAGAGAGAGAGAGAGAAGGCGACTTGTACTTGGGTAATCAGCGCTAGAAAAAGTGCTCATTTGTCTTGGTCATCGTCAAATGGCAAAGTTTGATTTGGTTTGATTTACCGAAAAGCATTCAAGGAACGGCTATATTGTGGATTTGAGATAAGAAAACTTTGCCATTAACTCGCAGCTTCTGATCGTTTAGCTTTATAGCTCAATTGGAAATAGCTCAGTTGGCTCCAGGCAATGACTGCAACTACAAAAAAAAGTTTAGGGCAGTTGAACAAAAGCTACCCTCGCTCTACCTAAGCTGCAGTTAACTTTTCAAAACTTGATAGCCCTTCTCAGTGGCATTGTTCGGAATGCCCTCCTAGTAGAAATGACATTGCTTTTGAAAGGACGAGAAACTGCCAGAGAGGGTGCTGCTGCTGCAGTTGATCAGCCAAACTGCTATTATAGAATCCAAGCATCTTCAGATTGAAACTCCAAATTAAGTCATTAGACTGCAAACTGAGATAGAACGAGGCGAAAGAGGGAAAGGGCAATTTGTTGGGAGGGATGATTATGATGTTGCTGCTGCTGATGCCGCTGCATTCAATCGAAAGTTAATTAAGCACTGCAGGCAGTTGGAGAGATGAGCGACAGAGAGGAAAACGAATGTGATTCACCGATACCACTCTCCAAAGAACGCTCATCTCACATTCAAATTGAATTACACACATCTCCTCCACATTCTGGCCCCTGTGGAGGTCACAGACACAGACAGACACAGCTGTGCACCTAGAGAGCTGTTTTGTGCAAAGTGCACCACCACCCAGTCAATTGGACAAGTGCCAAGTGCGACCCCATCAGGAGCTGATGTTATCCTCGCCCTGTAAATGAAGTTATTTATCGACCGAGTCAAACCACCTTCGTGTGTCAGACCAATGAAGACATTTGCAGGCCAATATGATGATGATGGGCAAATGAATTTGCACGAGAAAAGTCGATTCAAGTGAAAGAGAAAATAAGGGAGGACTCTTTGCCCAGCATTACAGGTATTGTACTTGGAATAAAAGTGATCAACTTGCTTCCTTTGAAAAGCAAAGCAAATTATAACGGCCGGAAAGAAAAGGCAAGTTTACCACTGTAGACAATATATTCAGCAGCAAATCCTGCAATTGGAGTACAAATTGGAAAACCAGAAGACAGAAGCAGCTGAACTTTAAGTTTAAAGTGCTCTCCCAGAACTCCGACGAATGCTAATAATGGTTTGCAGTGCCACCAGTTGGGCCTAATAAATCAACTGTGTCTTCAAATGTGCCCATCACCAAGTGGACCTCACTTTGCTTCTCTCCTTCTCCCTCTTCTGTTGACTTAACTGTTTCGGAGGCTCGATTTCATTTGTCTAGTGCTGAGTTTTTGTTTATGCTAAACATTTGCCCATTTTTTTGCCGAGTCATTCGTTTTTGATTGCCACTAACAAAAGTGATTGCTTTTTAAACCGAAACAATCATCAAGTGACTTCACCAAAAAAGTGGTAGAGTAGTCACAGACGGCTAATACATCAAATTGACCATAACAACTTCTTTAAGAGGAGCAGAAGCAGTCAGACAGCAGTCACTTTCTCAAAGACAACAATCAGTTCTGATGATTGGCAAGAACCAGTGGTGCACTTTAACTAAACAATTCACAGTGAAAAACATTGACAGCAGTTACACATCAAAGAAAAGTGAACCATACATCATCAGTTTTTAATGGACTAGAAACTCAAGTTAATGGACACCCCTAGAAGGACAATTAGTTAGCCTGAAGAATGAAGAATGAAGAGAGTGTATTCCTATCTATCTGGAAGTGCAATCTATAATTGCACACACAAACAAATGTCACTCACACTGCCGACTGATGGCACATTTACAATTCACAAAAAAAAGATGAAAAAGAAGAAGGGGAGAGAGGTGGCAAAAGTGGCATCCATTTCTGCTGATATGTGTGTGTGTTTTGTCCCCGCGAATAGGTCAAACTGAGGAAGAGCGAGGGGTCGCCTACTGCTGCTGCTGCTGCTGCGCTGTCATTTCCTGGCAAAGTTGATGATGATGATGATGATGGTGATAATGATCAGGTGCACAGTGCAGTGTGACAGTGCTGTCGCAGCCGCAGCTGTCAGAGCTAACTAGGTGACTACTTAATGGAAAAATGTAATAAAGAAGCGTGCTGCCTAATGGACAGGTGCCGATCGGCGGTAGTGATAACTCGCCGGTGGTGACCATGGCCAAGGCCATTTATTATGACACCAGTGACAGTTGACTTACCATTGGCACTTTGGGGATGGGGAGGATGGTGATGAGGGCAACGCTGTCGTCTTGTTTCTCACCGCTCCCAGCGGGTGACAGTTCGACTCGACACATTTTGGCAAGTCAAACTCAAATTGAACCAATCGAGCAAAACCATCAGTGAAAGTACTTCAAATATGCCAGTGAGTTTAAGAAAATTGCAGACACCCATAGCTTCTAAATTGAGACATCTTTGCAAAAATGTCCATAATAATGAGTACTTGCAGTTGTCTAGGGCACAAACGCTCCTAGTGCACCAAAGGTAATTGAAATGTGATGACACCTGTTGATGGTAGTAATTGAGCTGGAATGTTGAGTGTTTGACAGGCACTCAAGACGGCTTAAACTTCCGTCGACAGTAGACTTCTTGTTGTTGCAAACTTTGACGCCTACAATGTTGAGAAAATGAATGACCCAGAAAATGATAAAATATAAAAAAATTTGTGAAAAAGCAAAATTATTTGAAGCGACTGTGTCACCGTCTTTTGCCACTGGTTGCAACTTTGCAAGTAAACATCACTGACAAGCACAACTTGACTCAAGTTACTTGAGAAGACTTTGAATCAAAACCGTTGAAACATATTCAAAACCTGAAATAAAAGCATGAAAAAGATATAATTTGGCACATTGGAAGCAGGAGTTACAAATAGAAATTATTTGCCAGGGATTCTTCGGTACAAGTGAAACTTGTATGAGAGTCCATTTTCAGTCTGAACTCCCTCTGGAATGTCAAAGCGTTTAAGAATTTCCTCCTTGTCAGGTGCTGTAACCGAGTCATCGGTCAAGTCTTCGTACACTGACATGTCCACCTCTGGGAAAGAAGCGGTCGCAGTCAATGTCGGCGTCAATTCGAGTGAGGAAGATAAACTCAGCATCGGGACGGGTGACCGACTCACGGTACACCGATTCGCCGCCGATCACAAAGAGTTGGTCAATCTCTGGCAGTGTAGACAGCGTCTCGACGGCCTCCGACAGACTTCGGAACATGTAAGAAGCTCCAGCGGGCGTTTCTCTAGCCGTTCGACTGAGCACCACATTGACGCGGTCCTTCAGAGGGCGGAAGCGCGGTGGAATGCACATGTACGTAGTGATGCCCATGATGACAGCGTTCTTCTTCACCTGATCATCGCCTGCTTCGGCCAAGGGAGTGGACACTGTTGAGGTGATTCGCGAGAAGAACTCCATCTCCTTCTTCAGACGCCACGGAAGGTCGCCATTCTTGCCTATTCCGTGAGAACGGCAGCAGGCTGCAACAAGTGAAATGGGCTTTGGCATTGGTGTTGAAGAGGGCACTAAAAAGAAAAATGGACTGGTTAGAACACCACAATTTGCAAGTGTAAAATGAGTACTCACAGAAGATGATGACACCACCGGCTTAAACTTTAAGCCTTAAGTACACTTGTCCTGATAAGGAACACTTGAAAAACCTCCCGAGAAAAAGTCTGTTTGCCAGGTGATAATAGACTCGCGTCCACCACAAGAGTGGAGTGGAAATAGGATCAAGGATCATTTGAAAATCCAACTTTTCTTTGCATTCCGACTTTACTCTTGCGTGAAAACTCGTTACATATAAAAACAAAAAACAAGTTGCAGGGGCAAATAACAAAAACTGATCATATCTACTGGACATAGCATTTATCTGATTCTTGAGTGGCGAACTCGTCTTTTGGTAAATCAGAGTTGACTGAAATTATGTTCCGCCATTTGGATCGCTTGGGTTTCACTTGGCGAGGTTTTGTGTTTGTAGATGCAGACGTGATAAACTGAACAGTGCCCGCTTCATCGTCATCATCCCCCGGGTTTCTTTTTTCAGACTTGGAGTGCCTTAAAGAGCCCGTTTTGAAGTTCTTCGGCTCTACACTAGGTGACTTGGGCTTCAACTTTTCCTTAGCATGTTCGTACTCTGTCATCCAGTTGTTGATTTCGCCAAAGAACTCTGTCCTTGTTGAGGAGTCTGAATTTTTGAGTATCTTCAGTGCTTTCTCAATTGCCGCGTCGTATTGCTGTATTGACTGTTCAAAAAGCTCATTTTCAGAGTGCTCCCTCGCAGCGTCAATCATATTGTAGACGTCCTGAATCTGCGTCATCATCTCCGGATCGACGCTCTTTATGTTGCACTTTTTTTGCAGTAGCTCTGCTCTCTCCATATACTGCAATATTGCGTCCATCAGTGGCTTTTGCATTGTGCCCCTTGAAAATTGTCCTGGAACCCCCCACTTGTGCAGTGGCATTAGGTAGAAGACTGCATCACGATACAGGTGAAAAGCTGTTAAGTAGTTTTTGTTCTGTTCCTCTTTGACCGCTTCTAATGCGATTGATTTAGCCTTTTCAAATGATTCCGCCGATGGCATGTGCTCGAGATCAAGGAACGGGTGGTTGAAAAAGGCATCAAAGGAGATGCGTACTTTGGGATCAAACTGTAGTAGTCGTTTCAGTAAGTCACGACAATTGGCTGAGATTTTCGGTTTAGTGGGAATTGAAATGTGAATTTGGTTCCTCTTAAACTTGGTGATTATGTCATCCGTAGAAGTGAACTGGTAGGGCGTACAGCCAAATAGACACTGGTAGAGGATGATACCAATCGACCAGAGATCAACTCGAGCGTCGTATTCGTGGCCAACTAAAATTTCCGGCGCCATGTACAGTGGCGAGCCTCGATAAGAAGTTGCAATCTCCTCATCGCTCAAATGCTGAGAAAAGCCGAAATCAATTACTTTGAGTACTACATTTCGCCACACTTTAAATGAGTTTAGCTCATTCAGAAGGTTGACAAAAGCGATTCCACTAATGAGAATATTTTGCGGCTTCAGGTCCATGTGACTTATGTTGTGGGTGCGAAGAAATTGCAATGCAGAAGCTATTTGCTGTAAGAAGTGCTGAACTATTTCCTCGGGAAAGCATCTTTTGAGGTGCATTATGGTCGCCAGTTCTCCACCAGGACAAAACTCAAAGATCATGTAAATGAAACTGTTGTCCCATTGAAAATCAAGCATTTGCACAATGTGCCTATGTTTCAATTGCTTCAATATAGAAATCTCTTGAATTACATTTTCTCTTGTTGTTTTTGACAGTGTTTTTAGAAGAATGCACTTGACTGCAACAACATCTTTTGGTGGATTCTACAGAGAAAGATATTTTAATATTGTGCAATAGATGCAGTTTTTTACTCAAACTTACGACTTTGGTGGCTCTGAAAACATATCCATAGGTCCCTTTTCCACATAGTTGTCCAAAAAGATATCCCTTCAAATGAGGTTTCGGCAGTGAGCTGAGTGCGCCTGATCCAGGCGAACTTTCCGAGGTATTATGCGTATTTTTGGACATTGTTTTTGGTCATTAATTACACTGAGAAGATAGTAATTAGGGTGTGAATCAGAGGATATTTGATTAGGTTATTGCACAAAAATATGAGAGTTTGTAAATGTTGTTTACATTTTCCATCAGCTGCGAGAGGGTCATGTCAACAAAACGTTACTGTACTGCCAGAGAAGCCGATCTTCAAACTGGCCCGGCCACGCTACTGTTTGAAGATTTGGTTTGTTTTTATTTCATTTCGTCAACATTTCGCCGGATAACAACCACTTTACAAGATGACCAACATTCGACCTTTCTGTCTAAATGACCTCTTTCGGTTCAATAACGTGTAAGAAAGTTGACCAACGCATTTCCCACGCTGATCCCTCTCTGACCACGTTGTTCTCCTTTTCAGCAATTTAGATCCGTTCACGGAAACCTATGGCCTCAACTTTTACCTTCAGTATCTTACACACTGGCCTGAGTACTTTCAGGTAGCAGAAGCGCCAAATGGAGACATCATGGGCTACAGTACGTACAGTTTTCGTGTGTTTTAGGTAACTTTTCACTAACATTTGTGTTGTCTATAGTCATGGGGAAGATTGAAGGGAACGGAAACAACTGGCACGGCCATGTCACCGCTCTAACCGTGGCACCACAGTATCGTCGCCTGAATCTCGCCGGAAAACTGATGAGTGGACTAGAGTATATCTCTGAAAAGTGAGTTTGTGGTGTACTTGATGAAAACCAGATAGTAAGTTGACTTATTTTTTCAGGAAGCAAGCATATTTCGTGGACTTGTTTGTTCGCGTCTCAAACGTTGTGGCCATTGAAATGTACAAGAAACTAGGGTACAGCGTTTACCGAACTGTCCTCGAGTACTACACTGGAGATCCAGACGAAGATGCTTATGGTGAGTGGTCATGTAAATCAAGATGTTATTTTAGTAACACTTTCAATCATTCTAGATATGAGAAAAGCAATGCCTCGCGACGTGGATAAATTATCGATAATACCTTTACAGCACCCTGTGACATTAGATGAGTTGGAATGATGATTCCTGAATTTGTATTCTCTCTCTTGAAATAATATTTCTCATTCTTAACTGACTCTTTTTATCCTTGTCACCAATGAGTCTTGGCGAGGATGTTCTGCGATTCCATGCCGCAATCCCTCACCTCCTTTTCATGTTGTGTTTTTTAAGTTCAATAAACTGCCTACAATCAATTTTTATTCAACTCAGAAACCAACGACCGTTTTCTCTTCTATAAGTTCAGGTTTAGTGTTGTGTCAAGGATTTGACCGTGTTGACCTCTAACAAAGTGACTCTGGAAAGCTCTGCAATGACCTGCCGCAGCATGCACCTCTGTCGCTTGTCCGCTAGGGATCACTTTATCATCCAGGTCATCGAGTACCCGTGACTGGCTCTATTCAACATGTGCTCTGACCTCCATGACCATGAGAGCACCTCTCGCGTAAGGAGGTTTATAAGCCGACGGCAAGCCAGAGTCACTATGGTGCCGTGCCTCTTTCAAAGAGGCTCTGTGTCTACGACCACCACCACTTCCCACTACCTTCTCTTCCGTTACATTGGGTTCGACACTCTTTTCAATAAACTTTTTCCTATACTCTCTTTCTCAGTGACCACTCTTTCTCTTTTCTCCAGTGCAAAAAGAATAGATTGTGATTCCTTTACCCAGATCGCCCATCATAACATTTGTGAGCACTCCTTTTTGCTGACACTTACGCCGCCCTAGCGACCAGTGTGTGCACTACTGTTTACAGTGGATCACATAAATGAGGCAATGCCACACTGCGACAAATTCCTTTTACCTCGTCAACATTGTGTCTCGTAGAAGGTCTCGTCATCAAGTCCAAGCCCAAATTGTCCTTCGACCTCTGTAACTCGATCACCTCACGCGCACATCAAGATGGATGACTACTTCCGCACGGAAAAGCCAATGGATGAAGAGATTTTGGATGATGGCGGCGTTTACATTGATTCACTCGACATTAAACCTCATTTGGAACAACCGATGGATAGATGTGCTGCCATTACTACTACTTTCATTGCGACAATTAGTCCCTGGGAACCCCCACTAGTGCCGTGGCTTAGGTAGAGATGCACACGATGACATGTGAAAATCTCGGTAGAGGTAAGTTTTTGTCTGTTCCTCTTTGACCCCTTCGAATTCGATTGATTTACCTCTTCCAATGATTCCGCGCCGATGGATGCTGAGATCAGGGACGGGGGTTGCAAAAGGCATCCAAGGAGATGCGTACTTTGGGATCAAACTGTAGTAGTCGTTTCAGACAAGTCCGACAATTGCTGAGGATTTTCGTTTTAGTGGATTGCAATTGAATTTGGTTCTCTTAAAGCTTGGTGAAATGTCCATCGCGTAGACGAAGTGAACTGTAGGGCGGACACCAATAACACTGTAGGAGATGATAACCAATCACCAGAGATCACCTCGAGCGATCCGTATTCGTGCAACTAAAATTTTCCGGGTCGGCGCCATGTCCAGTGGCGAGCCTCGTAAGTTTGGCCAATCTCCGTCATCGCTCAAATGCTGAGAAAAGCCGAAATCATTACTTTGATATACTAATATTTTCGCCCACACTTTAACTGAGTTATCCTCATTCGAAGGTCGACAAAAGCTATTCCACTAATGAGAATATTTTGCGGCTTCAGGTCCATGTGACTTATGTTGTGGGTGCGAAGAAATTGCAATGCAGAAGCTATTTGCTGTAAGAAGTGCTGAACTATTTCCTCGGGAAAGCATCTTTTGAGGTGCATTATGGTCGCCAGTTCTCCACCAGGACAAAACTCAAAGATCATGTAAATGAAACTGTTGTCCCATTGAAAATCAAGCATTTGCACAATGTGCCTATGTTTCAATTGCTTCAATATAGAAATCTCTTGAATTACATTTTCTCTTGTTGTTTTTGACAGTGTTTTTAGAGAATGCACTTGACTGCAACAACATCTTTTGGCGAGTTCTACAGAGGAAGATATTTTAATATTACGCAATAGTTGCAGTTTTTTACTCAAACTTACGATTTTGGTGGCTCTGAAAACGTATCCATACGTCCCCTTTCCACATAGTTGTCCAAAAAGATATCCCTTCAACTGAGGCTTCGGCAGTGCGCTGAGTGCGCCTGATCCAGGTGAACTCTCCGAAGTATTATGCGTATGTTTGGACATTGTTTTTGGTCATTGATCACACTGAGAAAGAGGGAGAGAGGATAGTAATTAGGGTGTGAATCAGAGGATATTTGATTAGGTTATTGCACAAAAATATGAGAGTTTGGAAATGTTGTTTACATTTCCCATCAGCTGCGAGAGGGTCATGTCAACAAAACGTTACTGTACTGCCAGAGAAGCCGATCTTCAAACTCTCCCGGCCACACTTCTGTTTGAAAATTTGGGTTTGTTTTTATTTCATTTCAAGATTTCGCCGGATAACAACCACTTTACAAGATGACCAACATTCGACCTTTCTGCCTAAATGACCTCTTTCGGTTCAATAACGTGTAAGACAGTTGACTAACGCATTTCCCATGCTGATCCCTCTCTGACCACGTTGTTTTTTCAGCAATTTAGATCCGTTCACGGAAACCTATGGCCTCAACTTTTACCTTCAGTATCTTACACACTGGCCTGAGTACTTTCAGGTAGCAGAAGCGCCAAATGGAGACATCATGGGCTACAGTACGTACAGTTTTCGTGTGTTTTAGGTAACTTTTCACTAACATTTGTGTTGTCTATAGTCATGGGGAAGATTGAAGGGAACGGAAACAACTGGCACGGCCATGTCACCGCTCTAACCGTGGCACCACAGTATCGTCGCTTGAATCTCGCCGGAAAACTGATGAGTGGACTAGAGTATATCTCTGAAAAGTGAGTTTGTGGTGTACTTGATGAAAACCACATAGTAAGTTGACTTGTTTTTTTCAGGAAGCAAGCCTATTTTGTAGACTTGTTTGTTCGCGTCTCAAACGTTGTGGCCATTGAAATGTACAAGAAACTAGGGTACAGCGTTTACCGAACTGTCCTCGAGTACTACACTGGAGATCCAGACGAAGATGCTTATGGTGAGTGGTCATGAAATCAAGAGTTTTTTAGTAACACTTTCAATCATTCTAGATATGAGAAAAGCAATGCCTCGCGACGTGGATAAATTATCGATAATACCTTTACAGCACCCTGTGACATTAGATGAGTTGGAATGATGATTCCTGAATTTGTATTCTCTCTCTTGAAATAATATTTCTCATTCTTAACTGACTCTTTTTATCCTTGTCACCAATGAGTCTTGGCGAGGATGTTCTGCGATTCCATGCCGCAATCCCTCACCTCCTTTTCATGTTGTGTTTTTTAAGTTCAATAAACTGCCTACAATCAATTTTTATTCAACTCAGAAACCAACGACCGTTTTCTCTTCTATAAGTTCAGGTTTAGTGTTGTGTCAAGGATTTGACCGTGTTGACCTCTAACAAAGTGACTCTGGAAAGCTCTGCAATGACCTGCCGCAGCATGCACCTCTGTCGCTTGTCCGCTAGGATCACTTTATCATCCAGGTCATCGAGTACCCGTGACTGGCTCTATTCAACACGTGCTCTGACCTCCATGACCATGAGAGCACCTCTCGCGTAAGGAGGCTTATAAGCCGACGGCAAGCCAGAGTCACTATGGTGCCGTGCCTCTTTCAAAGAGGCTCTGTGTCTACGACCACCACCACTTCCCACTACCTTCTCTTCCGTTACATTGGGTTCGACACTCTTTCAATAAACTTTTTCCTATACTCTTTTTCTCAGTGACCACTCTTTCTCTTTTCTCCAGTGCAAAAAGAATAGATTGTGATTCCTTTACCTAGATCGCCCATCATAGCATTTGTGAACTCCTTTTTTGCAGACACTTACGCCGCCCTAGCGACCAGTGTGTGCACTACTGTTTACAGTGGATCACATAAATGAGGCAATGCCGCACTGCGACAAATTCCTTTTACCTCGTCAACATTGTGTCTCGTAGAAGGTCTCGTCATCAAGTCCAAGCCCAAATTGTCCTTCGACCTCTGTAACTCGATCACCTCACGCGCACATCAAGATGGATGACTACTTCCGCACGGAAAAGCCAATGGATGAAGAGATTTTGGATGATGGCGGCGTTTACATTGATTCACTCGACATTAAACCTCATTTGGAACAACCGATGGATAGATGTGCTGCCATTACTACTACTTTCCATTGCGACAAGCCGGATCCTCCAAAACCTCGAAAAGGCAAAAGATTTTATCAGCTGCCTACTTTAAGTAGCAACGACAACGAGGAAGACTTTGACTGGGCGGCCCCTACTGAAGGGGCGCAAAAAATGCTAGATAGTTTGACTATAATGAGTCTGGGTCGCGAAATAAAGCAAAAGTTCGAAAGTGACATTCTAATGTTGACCAATGGTCCTGAAACGAGCAGCTCTACTTTGCCGGAGCAAAGTTCAAATGGCACAGGTAAGTTTACACGTACAAATAAAGTAGTAGTTGATGTGATTCTACACTCAGTTTTGCCTTTTAGCTAACAACGGTGACCGAAAAAGTGGAATGCAGCAACTGCTAATGGACGCCAAAGCTTCGTCAAAACCTAGTTTTTCAAACGAACATGCATTCAAAATATCAGTAAAAGGCACAAAGGAGACGGAGTTTGAGTGGTTGATTGCTCCTTTGCGACTCGCCTGCCATTTTCACCTCAAAAACTGCTTTTTCTGCGCCACTAACGAGCACAATATGGTCAACTGCCCGGAGACTTCAAGTTTTAAGCGAGACCGCATCAAGGATCTTTCCCTGTGTGGCGTATGTCTTAATCCGGGACATCTCGAAGATGCCTGTGCTCTGCGAGAATCCATCATTTGCTTCGCATGCGCTAAGAATCATCTTTCCTACGTTTACCACTGAAAGGGTCATTTATGGCAAGGAAATGGACGGACAAAGACTTAATAATCAATTGCCGAACACTTCCCCAGATCATTTCAACAGTACTTTTTTTTCTTTGTGGATTCCCGCTATTCAGAATTTTCGCTCTCTTATTTTTTTCTTTTTACTGATTTTTCCACACATCGAATTGTATTCCCCTAAAGATGATATGACTCAATAACATTTAAAACTCCCGTGCCTCTTCGTCCTCCTCAGAAGTGTGCGAATCGGCGGCCACCTCCTCGTAGTCCTTCTCCAGGGCGGCCATGTTCTCGCGAGCCTCAGTCAGCTCTGCCTCCTCCATGCCCTCGCCGACGTACCAGTGGACGAAGGCACGTTTGGCGTACATCAGGTCGAACTTGTGGTCGAGACGGGCCCACGCTTGAACAATGCTAGTCGAATTGGAGAGCAGACAGACGCCCCGGGGCACCTTGGCCAGGTCGCCACCGGGCACGGCAGTGGGCGGCTTGAGGTTGATGCCGATCTTGAAGCCAGTGGGCGACCAGTCCACAAACTGAATGGTTCGCCGTTGTTTGATGCGCGTGATGGCCGCCGTCACGTCCATGGGCACGACGTCGCCGCGGTACAGCAGAAAGCAGCTCATGTACTTGCCCTGGCGAGTGTCACAGCGGACCATCTGATTCTGCGGCTCAAAGCACTCCTCGGTGATCTCGGCGACGCTCAGCTGCTGGTGGTAGGCGCGGTCGGCGGAGACGATCGGACTGAGCGACACCATGGGAAAGTGAATGCGCGGATACGGCACCAGATTAGTCTGGAACTCGTTCAGGTCCACGTTGAGGGTGCCCTCGAAGCGCAGCGAGGCGGTTATGGAGGAGACTGCCTGGCTGATGATGTGGTTGAGGTTGCTGTAGCTTGGCCGTTCGACGTCCACCTTGCGACGGCAGATGTCGTAGATGGACTCATTGTCGATCATGAAGGTGCAGTCGGACTGCTCCAGGGTGGCGTGCGTCGAGAGGACGGTGTTGTACGGCTCCACGACGGCGGTGGACACCTTGGGCGCCGGGTAGATGGCAAACTCCAGCTTGGCCTTCTTCCCGTAGTCAGCCGTCAGGCGGTCCATGAGGAGGCTGGTGAAGCCGCTCCCGGTGCCGCCTCCAAATGAGTGGAAGATGAAGAAGCCCTGGACGCCCTCGCACTGCTCGTACTCTCTGCGCACTCGGTCCATTACGCGGTCAATCACCGTCCGGCCGGCGGTGTAGTAGCCGCGGGCGTAGTTGTTCGCCGCGTCCTCCTTCCCGGTGATCAGCTGCTCAGGGTGGAAGAGCTTCCCGTAGGGCCCCAGGCGCACCGTGTCCACCACCGTCGGCTCCAGGTCGACGAAGAGTGAGCGAGGCACGTAGCGACCGGTGGTGCCCGACTCGCTGAAGAAGGTGCTCATGAAGTTGCTGAAGGTCGATTTACTGCTGCTTCCCGGCTGCTGTTCTCTTTCGGCCATTTCTGAGGGTTTGAGTGTTCCATCGGGTTGAAGGTTGTGCTCGTGACAGTACAGCTCCCAGGCGCTGCTGCCCAACTGAACTCCGGCCTGGCCGACGTGAATGGAAATACACTCGCGCATCTTCTTAGCAAACTTAAAGGGTTTTACGGTGAAGGAACTCAAAAGTCTTCCAAATCAAGCAACACAACTCGGATAGACTTGTGGAGAGGAGTTTCTGGTGCGAGAGCCCAACGTGCAATGGAGGAGGACAGAAAGAGAGGAGGACACAAGAGACATCAATGCCTATCTCCAAATCAATTGTGTTTGGGAAAAAATCATTGATAAAAACCCGGACGTTGTCATGGACTGTTCTAGTATAATGGCTATTGTCTGCCGTTGCGAACAATCAATGTCAGTAGTGCGCACAGTAGCTTCTTACTGGGTACTTATCTTTAAATTTCCAGAAATTGATAAACATTTTTTAGCGTTTTGAGCGTTGCCTCGCTTTCAAAAATCCGCATCGAACGTCGCAGTTTCTCTTTGCAAGTCCCAAATTACGACCTATTTTCTCTCTCAAAGTGCACTGCTGTTGTGCGGCGCAGTCGCACTGCACATTTCACCTCGTCAGCTGCTCATGTTTATGTTTTGGTAACTGTCTAACGGTAAACAAGCAACGCCAACCAATCACCCGGCAAGCAGATCATCATCATCATCATTATGGTCTTTAACTTCAACGAACTACCTGATCTCTGTATTATTGGTGCTTTTGAGCGACTGTCCATTCGGGATCTTCTTCGAGCTGGCGCCGTTTGTAGACGATGGCAGACGCTGAAGCGACGGTTTGTAAAAAGAAGACGACACTTCGAATTGACAATCGTGACAGATGGAGCGTCTTTTCGAAGGATGAGATTGATTTCTATGAAGTAGAAGCAGGCCACATCGATGTGACAGTTCTCTTTGACACAGGACTGAAAAATCATACACGCGGCCGATTCGCCTCTAGATATGATCTCTTTATCTCCGATATCCACTTTGATCAGTTTGTGGACGTCTTTTCAAGCATCAAAAGACTTATCATTTGAACCTCAAACATCACCCCGGGAAGAGACATCATCGGCCCCTCATTAAGTTCTTTACACAAAGAAAAAAATAACCCCCGATTCTGCTTAATTGCTTTTTTGATATCCACTTTTTCATTTTGGGATCTTTTCAACTGCGCCATTGTAACCCTGGCAGACGACTGTAAGGCCGGTCTTGTAAAAAGAAGACCCGACACTTCGAATTGACAATCGTGACAGATGGAGCGTCTTTTCGAAGGATGAGATTGATTTCTATGAAGTAGAAGCGGGCCACATCGATGTGACAGTTCTCTTTGACACAGGACTGAAAAATCATACACGCGGCCGATTTGCCTCTAGATATGATCTCTTTATCTCCGATATCCACTTTGATCAGTTTGTGGACGTCTTTTCAAGCATCAAAAGACTTATCATTGTGAACCTCTCCCATGAATTTGACATTACTACCTTGCTTTACTACTGGCCCAAAGTGAATGACCTGTCTCTCATTGGCTTCTACAACATTGAAGACACCAGAGTTCCGTTGAATCGATTAGAGCATCTTCAGTACCTGACAATCGACAAAAGTCTTGAAGAGTTGAAAGAACTAACCGATATATCTCGTTTGCAAGGATTCAACTGCCGTTTTTATCGGGAATACAAAACCGTCAACGAAGTGCAAATGACTGCAATGTGCGACATTCTTAATGAAAAAATCATATGTGGCACAAGTGTCCAGAGAATTGGTTTATGGTTTGAAGATCACTCTGGCCATTTCAATTTGATATCCCCAGCCGTTCGAAACGTGCTCACTCGAATGACTGTTAAACTTGATTCCTTACAACAGCTGCAATGGATATGCAGCAACTTGAGCCAACTTAAATACTTGGACTTGGAGTTTGTCCACAAAGCAAAACTTTCACCTTTTTTGCAAATTATGAACGCCCTGTCCTGGCTTCCCAGCCTCAGTGTCCTCAAATTGGATGTTCATCTTGATGATTACGAGTTGAAACACTTTTCTCTTAAACGTGATACGGAACAACAGTATTTACTGCCGAAGTTGCCGTCGTTGAGGCACATTGAGGTTAAAGTTCCTCTGAGTCCTCATCAGATGATCTGTCTTGGGGCACTCACTTCCTAAATTGAAGAACATCAGCCAGCGTGTGACAAACTCTGACTATCAAGTTCTCTCAGACAAACTTTGTGATCACTGTGAAAATTGTCAATTTGTCAGTCAAGAACTTCAACGGTGCACTAAAAACAAACTAGACTCGGTGCTTTTTACTTTTGATGGCGATAAAATGACCAAAACTGATCTCTTTTTTAAATATGTTGACGATTACTTTTGAAACAAATATGTTTGGAGAATGTTTACCAAAATGCTCAAATGTAGAAGTTCATTTGCTTCAATAACATTTTGTGACAAATGTTTGACAAATAAAGTGCAGTTCAATTAGCCAACTACTTGGAATATTTTTGATAGCCACATGTTGTCAAGTAATCACTGATACAGCTCATTTTAACCCACTCAAAGTTAATTGACATCTGTAGCAAACAAAGCCTTTTTAGGTAGTTAATAATCAGCAGGTGTAGAACAAGTGTTTTTGTCAATCACTTCTCACTTGAACGTTGAACGACACTTAACATTATTTAAATGGAGTCAAATTACCAACAGCAGTTTGTCTAAAATGCAGTTTGTTGCAAGTTTGTTTCTGGTTTCTTGCATTTGTACCAGCTGTGAGTATTTTTTGTTTTTTCTTTAAACTGCTGTTAATTAAAAAGTTTGTTTTAGGCATTGCAGCACCCAATGTTTCATCGAGTAGCGGAGCCAGCATTTTAGCGGCGGCAAAATCTCAAATAGGCGTTCCTTACTCTTCCGGTGGTGGCACCATTCATGGCAAAAGCTATGGCGTTGAATCAGGAAAAAGAATCAAAGGCTTTGACTGTGCCGGTCTGGCGCAGTTCGCCGTGTACAATGGTACGGGCAAAGTGATCTCCCGCGATGTAGCCAATCAGTACACCGACAGGCGGTGTTCACGTGTTCCATATGACCAGCGAAAACAAGGCGATTTGGTCTTCTTTGAGGTGGCCACTTTTATTCATCATGTCGGTATTGTGGCCAGTACCAGCACCATGATTCACTCTCCACATTCTGGAGGTAAGTCAGTTGAAGATAATTGTTCTTTGATAAACTAACTTTTCAAATTGTCCAATCAGATCATGTGAGAGAGGCATCGATCTACACCACTGGGCTCGTGCGACAGGTTCAACGATGCTTTTAGTAGCGACTATCTGTTAAATAGTGATTCCTTACAAAATAAATAATTCGTTTTATTTGGTTTGGTTCTTCAAGGTATGTACAGTGGAAAGAGTAAGTAATGCGCTTTCAGCAAAAAAGCTTTCTCATCGTCAGGGTTCAAATCATCGCCATCATCTGGCGAGCCATCAGATTAACAGAAGAAGGTCCATCAACAGGTTCAGCGTTCTTATAAGAGAAGAGACAGCTTTTGATAATTGCAGTTGATCTACGCGATTCATCGAGGTACAATGACTGGTCTCTCGATCAGGTGAGATCGAGTAGTAGTGGCTAGTAGAAGTAGTGTAGGGAAATACTTTGAAATAGTAGGTTGAGAGAGAGAGAGAGAGGTGTGTGTGAACGAAACGTAAATCATATAAAATCAGGAGATAACAAACAAAAGAGGAAAGAGACAAAGAGATGAAGTGGTTGATGGGTGATGAAAGAGGCGAGTGAGAAGGAGGTGAGTGCTCTGAAGGTGTGGGTGGGGGAGGGAAGGGAAGGGGTGAATGGGGAAGAATGGGGGCAAATGGAGAAAAAGAGAGATGACTTCCAGTTGATTGCTGCCGGCACTGTCAGTCTGACTGTAGTGAAGCACAATGGGTCATTCGGCCGACAAGAGATTGTGTCGGTGAAGCCAATCGCAATCTAGAATCTGCTGGAATCCATGGCGAACATTATTGATTGTAGGGCAGTTTTGACTGTGCCCCTTTGTCATTTGGGTAGAGTTTGAATGAGGAAAGAGGAAAATAACACAGAATTGGTACAAGCACAAAACATATTCAGTGAGTGTTCAGCTGTAGGGTGAGCGAGGCTTTTACTGGCTCAGCTGATGCTGATGAGCGGCGGCCATGAGGAAAGCGAAAGTGATTGCATAGAGAACATAGGTCAGCCTAGCATAGGTTGACTGGGCACCATTGCCAATGTAGCTTTTGACTACAAAAATATAGAGTAAAACAAAGTTAGAATTAACTAATTAGGATCAGCCTGACTCAAAAACGTACCTGCTTCTGAATTACGCTCGAACTGCCATCAATGACATTGCCACGCATCTCTCCAAAGGTCGACGTCCACAACTGAGCCACCTCGGTGGACACACTGATCACATCTGAAAGCACTTGGACGCACTTGAAGTTGTATGACTCGACTGTTCGGTGGTGGTTGAAGAGCGCAGCTGATGATGACTTGCGTCCAATCAGCGGTGCACTGGAGCCACCACATGACCCAGGCGGTACTTGAGGTCCAGTCGGACAAATCCATTCTGGTGATAGTCGCCCTGTTTGTAGTCGAGGAATTGAGCGTCCACTGGGACACCGTCCACCAGCCAGTACAGCTCAGGCATGGGCTTGTATTGAGCAGAGATGCACCGCAGACTGACCACTTCGCCCATTTCGTACTTCTTCTTGGCGTTCTCAATTCTCGGCTCCAGGCGGTCACCTAGGGAACAAATAAATCGTTTAAAATCCTGTTGTTAATGTTAAAAATGCCTTCATTTACGAGTAAACTGCGGACGAATGTAGTTGTTCTCCTGATTAGAAATGTGCTCCTCCAGGTAGTACGCAGTGCGGTTGTCGGCGTCGTTTCGCGCATCAAGGCGCACATTAGCCGTCCGATTGTAGCGGTGAATGATGGAAGAGGTGCAGTGAAAGTCATTTTTGCGATTGGCCGACAGCCACTGACTGGGAAACTGCACATTGACGGAGGTGGTTGTCTGGCCATTGTCGTACTGGGTGATATACGTTTTCTGGTAGAAGTTGCTGTTCGCGGTGATGCTGTTCCCGTTGAGCGTCACCATCAGGCGCGCAGACGGCATCGACATGGGCGACGAGCAGGTCAGGTTCACCAGCTCGTTGGGCTGAAATTTGAACTTCTTTCCTAGTATGATAGGCTGGCCGTCTTTGGGAATGGCTAAAATGACAGGGAGAAAGCAATAGGTGATAAAATGAGATGACCCATCCCACTCAGGGGTGTCATGATCACTTACAGTAAACTTTAATCTTCTTGATCTCAATCGCCGTATTAAAGTCGTTCTCTGCGAGCACCTCACAGCGAAAATCAGCGTCAACTTTAAAATCAGTCTTGAGAATGTACAGGTTGCCAAAGTTGGATCGTGTTTCCTGATGGAGAGAGAGGAGAAGGAGGGAAGGAGGGAAGCATAAAAAAAACAGTGTCAGAAAGTATTACGCACAAATGAACGTCAATGCGACTGAGCGGTGCTATTTTGGTACGCTTTTTTGCTGGAAATGTGTGTCCATGGTGCACCTGTCAAATGTGGCCATACTCAATTTGTCATTGCACACTTAATAAATTATCAGATTAGCCGGTGAAATGGCGTTCTCCCTGACAGACAGACGGTCGTAGATGATATTTGCACTGGGCACTAGGCGTCCGGCGCAATAATGAACTGAGTGAAATGGGGCTACCAGTGAGAAGTGAAATGACTGCCCGATTCCACACTTTGTCCTTCCCTCTAAAGGAAAGAGTGTGTTTGAGCACTTGCAGTAGATACAAACAAACCGAGTGTCTAGCTAAGCTAGCTAATCTGTTTGTCGTTTGATAAGAATTTTGTAGTTGCATGCGCTGAAAAGTAATACTGACCGTGTTTCAAGACGACCCGTCAACTGCATCTCTGCTGCCAGTGCTTCTGAAACCCCCTAAACTGACTTATTAAATACATAGCCGGTAATACGCTTATGTTGAGCCAGAACGGCGATAAAGTGCAGCCTGCAGTAGTAGCAGTACTTGGTGTCTTTGCTGTAACAGTTCACAAATCAAGCTCAATAATGCAGCAGCTCGAAAAAACTTTATATCAGAGCTAATTTTGTTTGGCATTTATCAGATGCCTGGTATTGTATCAAGGTACAGTAAATAAGAGAATAACTGTGCAAAATAAAGTCGTGTTAAAATACTGCAAAACAAATAAATTTCTATTCAAATTAATCTCATGTTTTATGCGCAACCAATGTGTTTAAATAATAATAAACAATAGCATTTGTACACATAAAATTTGATATTTTTCACTTACTAAAAAACATCGGAAAACCTCATGTTAATTGAGAAAGATTAAACGTAAAGTGCATTACTGCAAAAAATAAACGGTAATGAAGTGTGAAGTAATGACATGCCAGATTAAAAAAAACTGGTAATTTGAATTAATTTGATTAATAAATTATAACTGTGTCACAAAAAAAGTGAGTTTACCAGAAAAACTAAAAGCAAAATAACAAACAAAAACAAAATGACAAAAATGACCATTGACAAACTCAGCCTGCAATTTTATTTTTTATTTCCAATCATTGAATGTGACGTAATTTGGTAGTTTTCAATTCTTTGGCTAGTACTTTTGCACTAGTCAATTACAAAGTTTTTAAAATTTTAAGTTTTCAATTGTGTTTATAAGTAAATAGTTTTTTCGTCTATTTATATTGTGTCAAATTTTTTTAATGCTAAAGTAAACACATTGTAGACTTTACTGGCGGTTTTTAAAATGGCAAAAGTTTGAGCAAACAAAACACCTTACAAAAGAACATAAACTGTAAATCAATTAATTTTTTTAACATAAATTTTATTTTGTATACCTGTACAATTGGAACCCCAAACTAGAACGGTGATTCAAAAGCAAATAAAAAATGTCAACTTAAAATCGATTATTCTTTTTGCCATTATGTGATAACGAGCTGTTCTTTTTATTCTTTTATACACTAACAAACAAATAAATTTTTTAAATGAATAGTAGAGCCAAATCAACTATTGAGAATCAATCAGCAACTGTATAGATAGCTAGATATACCAGTTTCATTGAGTTGAAGTTGCAAAAAACACGTGTCACAACTTTGATCGGTCATAAAAAAACCCAAATCATCATTTTCCATAAGCTCCTAGCTGAGTTTTGAACGATCAGGTTTTAAGATATTTTAAGATCAAGAATCTTTAGGTACTAGAATCGGGTTTAAAAAATCAAAAAGTTGTTTAAGCTATAATCAAAACTCATGGCACTTTGAAAACAAACTTTGGCAAAAAACTTGAAAAGTACCTTAAAATCGATTATTCTTTTTGCCATTATGTGATAACGAGCTGTTCTTTTTATTCTTTTATACACTAACAAACAAATAAATTTTTTAAATGAATAGTAGAGCCAAATCAACTATTGAGAATCAATCAGCAACTGTATAGATAGCTAGATATACCAGTTTATCTATATATCAATAGATAAATCAAAGTTTAGAGAATTAATGCAAAGAAAGGAGACTCAACAGCATTGTACAACAGTGAATTCATTGTGTATTCGGTGTCAACTGTACAAATGATAATGTTCGCTCGGCAGTGATCAGTAATGATCTACGGACTAGTGAAGTGCTTGTGGAACAGCGGATCAGCAGTTGTGTTAGTACTACTAGTAGTGGGTGAGTGCAGAGAATCGATAGGCAAAGAGAGCAGTCACAAGAAAAGAAAAAAGTTTGTTAAAGCTTCGATTTTAAAGCTCCAAGAAAACAACATCATCACTGAACACATCGAACTGCTTGTGCAAAACAAATGAAGCAGCACAAACGAATTGGACTACCACCGGCACCAGCAGAAGTTGCCGAGTGCATTTGTGCACATCGGTAGCTGAAGGCACGAGTAGTGCACATTCAGTCTCACTTCATCATCATTAGAACTTTACACAGCGGACTCAAACGTAAAGTAGACGTGTAATCCCTAACAGCAAAGCTGAACATCCACTTTATTGAGGGTACAGTTGTCCTTTTCTACTGTTTGACTTTGTTATTATGCAAACAGCATGTGTGTGAGATATGACAGTAAAGTAGGATCAGGCAAGAGTCGATAGATGCCGATGAGTGAATTCTTTTGACGCGGCACGGAATGGAGTTTTTGCAAACTGTTTTACCAGCACTGCTATTGCTTCTCTATGACACTGAGTGACACCTGGAAAGTGTTTGGTTCTAGGTAGACTGTGACCACACACATGCAGTTTCAGTTTTTTGTCGACATAAAAACATGTGAATGAAAAACAATTTGCACTAAGCAAGATAATTTACAAACAAACTAGAAAAACTATTAAAAATGAAACTGTCAGGGCTAATTTAGAGACAGCAAATGTACAATGACAAATGAAAAAGTGAACAGATAAATTATCTGCTTTGGTAAAATCTTTTCAAGCGTTAAAACCTACCCGAACGGTCATTGCCATCAGCTGCACTGATAGACCACAGAAGTGGTGAAAACAACTTGGTTCTTTTCAGCAGAAGAGGATTCATTGCCACTCAAAAAGGTATTAGTAGAGCGGCTATTAGGTGACAGCAGTCAGCTGTACAGCACCGATCCTAAAAGCACCCACTTCTCACTTCCTTTTGAAGAGAGATGATGGCATGAAAAGGGCCTAGCAAGCGCACAAAGTGCTCTCTGGCGTTGGCAAAAGCCAGTGGGTTTAGTGAGTCGGTGTCGTTGCCACCGGAGCGTCATCAAGAAAGAGGGAAAGAAAAAAGAAGAGGAAAGGAAAGGAGAGACTTGACTGCCGTGCTTTCCTGAAGCTGAAGCACCACCACTATTTGTTGGTTCCGTAAAGTGCATTAATCGCACTTCATTCATCATTCATCGTAATGGCACACACACGGGCAAAAAGACTGAGAAAGAGAGAGAGAAAGAGCAGAGAACAATCCTTCTCTGGGAGCCGCAAGCAGTAGAACCGACAGTCAGACAGGCAGACAGCAATCATAATCGGCGCCATTATGGCGTGAGCGCATACTTGGCGCAGCACAGTGTATACACTGCCTTTTACGTGCTGTGCGATAAATAAATCAATGGAATAAACATGAAACAGTGGCAAATTTGTTTTACTACAGCCAGAGAAAAACCCAGTTTTTTTGGTATTTATTTCAGAGAGGACTGAGAGAGAAAGAAATGGCCGTTTGCGACAGTCTGTGCGCCGTCTGGCCATATGTAGATGATGATGATGGTAGTGGTAGAAGTCAGTGAATAGAGGAAGGGTGCTCACTAGCAAGGGGAAAAAGATCATTACATCTGCCGCCGAACAGTAGTTCTAGTTAGTGCTGGTTGTGTTGTCTTGTACCACTGAGAACAAATGGGCTCAATCATATTACGAAAGACACTTAATTGAATTGCTCAGCTAATTCGATCATATCGCACTGATGAATGGCAGAGTAGGTCAGCTGTGGGACCGGAACAGAGTGTGTGTGTGGATAAACACAAAAGTTGACTGTGGATTAGAGTGCCCGCAAACGGAATCCATTTTGTTGGTAGTCAACAGAACTACGACTAGTGTTTAGTACTATAGAAGAGCCACTGTGAGTGCACTAAAGTGATCTCCACTCTTAATAGAGTGATTCAGGCAGTTCAGCCATGGGAACGGCAAGTGTGGCGTGTGTGGATGAATTATGAAATTAATAAATATAAATGGAAAAGTTGGTTGAATACGAGACGATGAAAAAAGATGCTCCCTTTCAGTAGTACAGCCAGTGAAAGTTGGCAAGTGCCAGTGAAAGTAAGTCATTGAGGAAGTAGATTAGCAATAAACAGGCAAGAAAAAAGGCATGAAAAGCCAAACTTTGAAGAGGACTGATCGCGTAGGCTGAGTGAAAGGAGCCTGGTGAAGCTAAGTGGCGCCAAATTGGCCGTCTTCGCAAAGGGTGCCAGGCAAGTATAGAACATTATAGATCATCATTAGGCAAAATAGTTGTCATCGGGCGCTGTGCTAATTTAGTGCCAATGCAGTAGCTGCAGTAGTGTCCCAAACTGTGAAGCACCGTCTTTGGTGTGTAAGTGTGTTCTAAACATATATCGCTGCCAAGTGAAGAAAACCACTTCTTGACTGCTTTCTAGTCTCTCTTTTTCTACTCTACTACCCTGTTAGATTTCCATCGACACAGATATGATACTGACTGCAGAGACTGATGCTCGTGATGATGACAACAAAGTTTCCGGAAGTTTCTAATGCAGCCACTGAAACTGCTGTTGATGCACACAATCGGGCCCCATTTTGGGCAAAGCCATTAGCACTGCCACAAAGAGAAAAAGAGTGAGGCCGCAGTGAGTTTCATAGTGGCACTCACACATACTAAAAGGGTAAACAAACGCTGACTTTGTGGGCATATTAAATTGCCATTTTAAATTGAACATATAATTCAGCCATGTCGTTAGGTGGCAATTATCGGTTTGCACTGCTCACCGACGACTGCACACACACACACACACAGCATACCAATCCATCACCAGTGCAATAAAATATGGCCACCCATCTAATTAAGATGAATAACCGCAGAAATGAAGTGAAGGAACGCCACTCACACCGGGAAGCCACACTGGGAGCTTTGAGAAGTGAGCACACTGCTGTGGCACGTTGAAGATTAAATTCAAACGGCAATTACACAATTAGAGAGCAACGAGATTGCCACACTCAATCTGTCAATTTGGCAGTGGCAACAGCAGCAGTGCACAAACGAGCAAATAATTAAAATGAACTAATTCCTAGCCAATTGCACCACAATTGCTCAGTGAAGCAAATTCAAATTGGAACGCTTCATTCTGGGCGCCAATTTTTAAAAGCTACCCAGACAGATACTGAAGAAGCTGACTGTAGCACAGTTGAAAGCGAACGACAGTAGCGGTAATTAAAATTAGCCAGCAGAAAGAAAAGTTGAAAGAGGAAAGGGACACAGAGCAGCAGGGTAGAATACAATGTGCTGAAATAGAAGAAAAACAGAGTGTGATCTTGTCTACTGACTGGACACTCAGGCAATGAGGTTTCCGGATAATTAGAAGGCAATAGACACCGGGTGCGGTGAAGAAGATGCAGCAGAAAGTAAAAGACTGAAAACGATCAGACACGATGCTGTGTAAATAATGCAAACTTGAGAAAGAATGCGCTGCATTGAGTCCGTACCCGCAACCCAATGCGTTTGAAGTCAGCGGTGAGGAGTAGACATTGCAGGTGAAAAGAATAGGCAGTATGGATCAAACTGTAGTAATTCTTCACCCATCCGCAAGCTGAAAAAAATTTTTTTTATGGATCGCCCAATTGAATTTGTTTAATAAACAGGTAAAGCCAAAGCTGACCAATTGAAGAGGCGGCCAATAAAGTAGGAAAAGATAACCAAATTTACAAAAGGGAAAAACGGGCACCGATTCGGGGGAATAAATTTTCCGGGTCGGCGCCAAAAAAGTGGGAGTTAAGTTTGGCCACTCCGTCATTTTGGGTAAAGCTGGAAAAGAAATCCATTACTTTGAATAATATTGCCCCATTTAAGAGTTATCCTCATTCGAAGGTCGACAAAAGCTATTCCACTAATGAGAATATTTTGGCGGCTGCTCAGGCCCCTGTGATCTGTGTTGGTTCGTGCGAAGAACTTTGAATTCCGTAAAGCTATTTTTGCTGTAAGAAGTTGCATGACTCATCGTCCTCGGGAAAAGCATCTTTTGAGGCTGCTTATGCGTCGCCGTTCTCCCACCATGACACGAACTCCAAGATCATGTAAATGAAACTGTTGTCCACATTAAAATCAGCATTTGCACAATGTGCCTATGTTTCCAATGCTTTCAATCTGAAATCTCTTGAATTTACATTTTTCTCTTGTTGTTTTTTGAACGTGTTTTTTAGAAGATAACGCCAACAAGAACCAAAGGGAGCTTATGACGTGAGTGTAGCAATGGTTGCTCAATTACGACGTAACTCTCCTTTTTCCTTCCACTCGACGCCAGAAAAAACGTCGGCGAATCTTGCAGCCGGTCAGCATCGTTTTATGGTAATTAAACAAATTAAAAGACAAAGTACCCGCACACTCATCCTTGAAGGAAAAGATGCTGCCGCTACTGCTACAAGGGTAGTTTTAATTACGGTCAGCAAGACATGAGTGGCATTCAGTCGCCCAGACGATTGCAGGGTCTCTACAAAGGCAGCGGGCAACACAAGAGCAGCGGTAATGTTGGCGAAATTTAAACAAACGCCAACCATACTACAGCTAATTGAATCAATCAATGTATGCATGCTTCACCACATCGATATCAGACCCGTGCTGCAAACGTTCCCTCATTCTCTGTGGTAAGAAATTTAATTGTGCAGCATTTTGTGAGGGAAAATCCTTAATTTATATGAAGACTTTAAAAAGGGGCGCTTTAAAATGCAAAACGCCCAAGGTAGCAGTTTGGCCCAGTCCCAAACTGCAGAACAGGCAAATTTGGGGAAAAAGTTAACATTTGGTTGGGCAATGATTACACACGATGGGGGGGGAAGGGGGTATGGGGTTTTCGGTTGATAAAGGGAAATTTTGTTGGGTTTTTTTAAACCCCCCCCCATCAGCTGCGCGGGGTCTGTCAAACAAACGTTACTCTGTAGCTTGCCGAGAAGCCGATCTTCAAACTCTCGCCCGCCACCACCTTCTGTTTGAAATTTGGTGTTTGTTTTTATTTCATTTCCAGATGTCGGCCGGATAACACACTTACAAGATGACCAACCTCGAGTCTATCAGCTCTTTCTCTAGCATACTCTCATTTTTTCGGTTCATAACGTGTAATACAGTTACTAAAGCATTTCCCCTGCTGATCTCCTCTCTGACCACGTGTGTTTTTTAGCATTTAGGATCCGTTTCACGGAAACCCGATTGCTCAACTTTTTTACCTTCGTCATATCTTACAACACACTGGCCTGCAGTACTTTCAGGTACAGATATGCGCCAAATGTACTACATATGGCCTACAGTAGCGTACGAGTTTCGTGTGTTTTAGGGTAAACTTTTTCACTAACATTTGTGTTGTCCTAAGCATGGTGAAGTTGAGGGAACGGAAACCAACTGGCAAAACGGCCAGTCCCTCACTCCGGCTCTATACGTGGGCACCAGCAGTACGTCCGCTGATCTCGCCGGGAAAACTGTCATGATGGAAGAGTATCTCTCTGAAAAGTGAGTTTTTTGGTGTACTTTGATGAGTAACCATATAGAATCTTGACTCTTTTTTCTTGTTCTCAGGAATCCACAGCCTATTTGTAGACTTGTTTGTTCGCGTCCTAAACGTTTGGCCATTGAAATGTAGCAGAAACTTAGGGTACAGCTTTTACACACCGTCCTCGGTACCTACACTGGAGATCCGACGAGATTGGCTTTGGGGGTCAGTGGTCATGGAATCAAGATGTTTATTTTAGTACTACGTTCAAATCGTTCTTAGATTGAGAAAGCAATGGCTTCGCGACGTGGATAAGTATCGATATACTTTACAGCACCTGTTACATTAGATGAGTTGATGATGATTCCTGTACATTTTTATTCTCTCTCTTGAATAATATTTCTCATTCTTCACCTGACTCTGTTTATCCTTTCCAAACCAATGATCTTGGCCGAGGAAGGTTTCCTGCGTTTCCATGCCGCATCCGCTCACCCCAGTACTTCCTTTTCATGTGTGTGTTTTTTAAAGTTCAATATTTGGAAACCATTATTGATAATGCGAATCAAGCGCTAAGGTAGCAGTTTGGCCCAGTCCAAACTAGCAGAAAATACCTGAGCAGTCTTTGGCAGAAATAGTTAATCGGAGTGCTGCTTCGTCAAGTGACTTACGATCACGTGCCGCTTGCGGATAGAAGGTAGTCGGCGTTCTCGTCGGATGTGATAAAGCGTACATTTCTGGTGTCTTGAACCACTGATGAGTAATTTGGTTGTATCAAATCAGCATCAGTCAGTTCCCTGGAGTTGCCAAAAAGATGTAATCTGGGCCCAAATTCGAAACGCTCCGTGTACATCTAATAAAATAATTTTGTTTTAAATCAAACTGAACAAATTTTACAATAGAATATTGGCTGTTGATAAATTCTAATTTTCATTGAAGTCAGGAGTGAAAAGTGGACCTAGAAAGTTTTGGGCCCCGCCAACGCAATACACGAGGCATTTGGGAAAATTAAACCAGTGCTGCCTTCGTCAATGCTACATTCACATGGCTTTCGTGAAAGCCTCTCGCATTATAACCCCGTCATTTCCTTAATTGTTGGCCGCTTGTTCAAAAGCTTTCTGTTCACCAGGGCAAGGGAGGTGGAAAACGAGGGAGGGGAAATGGGGCAAGTGAAAAAAGGAGGGAAAAGACTGAGCAGCAGATGTTTTTGGGAAAAATAAAAAGAGGGCCGCCTTTTTCAAAACCTTGGTCGACAGGAACCCCCCTTTGGGGGTAGAACAGGAGGGGTCTCCAGTGTTTAACGATTCATTTCCTTTCTTTAATAGGGAAAACTTAATTTTGTAATCCTTCCAGTTTCTTTTTCTTTCTCCATGCAAAAAGAAATAGCTGATTTTTAAACCGTCGCCAAAAAACATAACATTTGTAGCAGTAATTTTTCTGCATCTCCACCAGTGTGTGCATATGTTTACAGTGGATTTAAAACAAAGAGGCAATTGCCACACTGCGACAAAAACCCTTTAAACCCCCGTCAAAAATTTGTGTCTCGTAGAAGTTCTGTGCATCAAGTCCAAACCCCCAAAATTTTCCTTCGACCTCTTTAACCCCGTACCTCACGCGCACATCAAAAATGGGTGACTTTCTTCCTCACTGGAAAAAACCAAAGGATAAGAGATTTTGGATATGGCGGGTTTACATTGTTCCTCACAGTTTAAAACCCCATTTTGGGAAAAACCGATGGATAAAGTGCTCCATTACTACTACTTTCCAATTGCGACAAGCCGTATCCTCCAAAACCTCGAAAAAAGGGAAAAGATTTTATTTTAAACTCCTACCTTTAAATAGCAAAAGACAAAAGTAGGAAGCTTTGACTGGGCGGCCCCTACTGAAGGGCGGGGCAAGAAAAAGCTAATAGTTTGTGCTTTTATGAGTCTTGTGTTCGCGAAATAAAACAAAAGTTTAAAGTGGGCCTTCTAATGTTGACCAATGGTCCTGAAACGAGCACCCTCTACTTTTGCCGGATCAAAGTCTTTAAATGCAACAGGTAAGTTTACACGAAAATTAAAATGTATGTTGTGGGGATGTCTTAAAATCAGTGTGCTGTGACCTTTTAGCTAAAACCCCCCGGGTTTCCGAAAAAATGGCAATGCAGCAACCTGCTTAATGGACGCCAAGCTCGCAAAACCTAGTTTTTCAAACGATGCATTCAAAATATCATAAAAGGCCACAAAGGGAACGGAGTTTGAGGGTGTGCTCCTTTGCGCCGCCCTGCCATTTTCACTCAAAACATGCTTTTTCTGCGCCACTAACGAGACAATATGTCAATGCCCGGAGACTTCAAGTTTTAAGAGACGCTCAAAATCTTTCCTGTGTGGCGTATGTCTTAATCCGGCCATTCGGATGCTGCTTGCGAGAATCATCATTTGCTTCGCAGCGTAGAACATCTTTCTACGTTTACCACTGAAGGGCATTTATGGCAAGGAAAAATGGACGGACCAAAGCCTTAATTCAATTTCGCCGAACACTTCCCCAGATCATTTCAACAGTCCTTTTTTTTTTGGTTTCCCATTCAGAATTTTCCTTTTTTTTTTTTTTTTACTGATTTTTCCAACAGAATTTATCCCCTAAAGATGAATGACTAATAAATTTAAACCCGTGCCTCTTGCCTCCAGAATGGTGGATCGGCGGCCCTAACCTCCAGGGCGCATGGTTCTCGCGAGCCTCATTACTCTGCTTCCCCTCCATGCCTCGCCGACGTCATTGGACCGAAGGCACGTTTGGCCGTACATCCGTCGAACTTGGGTCGGACGGGCCACGCTTGACAATGCTAGTCGAATTGGAGAGCAGACAGACCCCGGGGCACCTGGCCAGTCGCCACGGGCACGGCAGTGGGCGGCTTGAGGTTGTTCCGATCTTGAGCCAGGGGGCGACCAGTTCGCACAAACTGAATGGTTCGCCGTTTTGTTTTATGCGCGTGATGGCCGCCGTACGTCCCATGCTAGCACGAACGTCGCCGCTGTACAGCATGAAGCTCTTCATGTAACCTGCCCTGTCGTAGTGGTCACTAGCGTACCACTGATTCTTCGGCTCAAAGCACTCCTCGTGTGATTCGTCCGGACGCTCGCTGCTGGTGGTATGGCCCGCGGTCGTCGGAGACTATCGGACTGAGCGACACCATGGAAAAGTGAATAGACTCCGCGGATAGGCCCCGATTGGTCTGGCTAACCTCGTTCAGGTCCACGGTGAGGGGCCCTCAAGCGCAGCGAGGCGTTATTGAGAGACTGCCTGGCTGATAAAGATTTGCGTTGTAGTGTGCGTAGCTTGGCGTGTCGACGTCCACACGCGACGGCAGATGTCGTCCGATGGACTCATTTTCGATCAGAAGGGAGGTCGGACTGCTCCAGGGTGGCGCTGCGTACGCTACCCAACTACCAAACTGGGAGATCAGATGAAAAATGGCCAGATCTCTCTTGCTAATCGATCGAGTTCCAAGAAAATGAGTAGCACCAAAAGGTTACAAAGTGGGAAGAAGAAGAATTTGGTCCCAGCACGCAAACAAAAAACACCATAGCGTGTCTAATTAGAATTCATAAATTAAAACTGCAAAATTTTACGTCTCCGGAGAAAGGGCACTGGCTGAGCTAATTTACATAAAGGCCGGTGCCTCAGTGTGCTCAAAAACAAATTGACGTCCACTGGTGCACAATTAATCTATTAGACAAATGTCAGTGACTGCTAGTTAAAATCGGCAAAAATCGATGACATTAGTAAAGGTGAACACTGCCAGATTAACACGAGTTACATTTAACTTGGAAAGTATAATTGAAATATCAGAAAACTACAAGGTTCAAAAATCCAAAATGAGAATATTGAAAGAGTGAAAAAAGTGTGTTTGTAAAAATAATCAAAAGTTAAAGAGGGTTATTGCCAAGAGAATTTGAGCAAAAACTTTATTAAGGCAACCGTCACTCGAACTTTTTAGTTTTACATGTCTCTAATAGTTTCCATATAAATTTTCATTTTACATTAAATTTATACAAATTTCGGCTATTGCACCCAAAATTTTGATTTTTGTCTTAAAATGATCCTAAAGAGTTAATCTTGAGCTCTATTGAGGATTTTAGCAAAATTTTGCTCTGAAAATTTTTTATGATTTTTCAAAGTTAAAAAACGTGTTGTTTCTAACTTCAACTCAATACAAAACGACAACAAAACAATATTTTGCTAAAATCCTCAATACAGCTCAAGATTAACTCTTTAGGATTATTTTAAAACTAAAACCAAAATTTTGGGTGCAATAGCCGAAATTTGTATAAGTTTAATGTAAAATGAAAATTTACAAGGAAACTATTAGAGACATGTAAAACTAAAAAGTTCGAGTGACGGTTGCCTTAACGAGTAAATCGAAAGATGCAACAGAGGTAAATTGGACAAAAATGCGTTCAAAAATAAACGTGCATGTATAAAAACAGTAAATTTTGCTTGAAACTGTAAAGTTTTTACACCATTTGAAAATTTTAATGAACACTGAACTATCTAAAGTCATTGAAAATAACAAATAAATCATAAATCAGTTTTCAAGCTAACTATTATACAAAAACAAATGATAAAACAAAAACTGAAAATTTTGATAAACAAAATTCCCTTTTAGGAAATCTCAACAGTTTTTTATAAACTTTTATTCAACATTAAAATAAAGCGCGTTAACAGATTATTTTGAGAAATCATCAACCAACTCTGAAAATAGAAATTGAGAGCGATCTTCTTTGCTGATTTCAGTGTTGAAACATACTGTGTTTCTAGTACAGTATTGGTTGTTCCATTGTGTTTGGCGAGCGTGAACTGCAAGCAAACGATGTGCAGACACAAAGTGCTTGTCGACAGATGAACAAGCCGCTTATTGCCCTTATAGTGCGCCTGTGCTTTTCTCTAGCTCAATCAAAGCTGTACCATCTTTGAGTCCATCTGCAAGTCAAAATTCACACTGCATGTCTAAGTGGAGGACTGTTTCACACTTCTGCAGAAATTCAAAAGCATTACCGCCGACAATTAAGTTGTCAGTCGACCGCAAAGAAGTCAAGTAGAACTCGTTACCGTTTCCCACCTGATCACAATCACCGAGCACCCCACCTACACTTCAAAACACATCACCTAGTGCACTCTTTGCACTCTGACAGGTGAGATCTCAGTGGATGAAGAGGCAGACAGACTCAGTCCTAATCTTAGATTTGTTTGCACTGATACTGTCGTCGTCATCGTCGTTTTCGTTGAAACAAAGTGGAGTAGAATGCCAAGAATGGGAGTAGATATTTATGCAAGTGCCATTTGAGCATCAACGGCAGCAGCAACCAGTTTGAACGTTTGACATTCAGACAGCTCGTGAGAGTATTCACAGTTCGAGGTGCTGTGTGTTTGTGTGTGAAGACTAGCGATTCAATATCAGTGTTGATCATTAATAATAATTAAAATCAAAGTGCAGTCTACAGTTGAGTTTATACTTTGTCAAGAGAATTGTTTGCAAAGTACAAAATGGCACATAATAAATCTAAATGAATGGCGCCTGCAGTGGCACTCAAAAGATGCTCGAGTGTGCAAACACGGAGACAGATTGGCATCAATTATGCTAATGACTGACGTACTGCCATCACATCGATCAAGCCAACTACAAAGTGACTGCAACTGCTGAGTGAGTGAGAGAGAAAATTGAAACTGCTGTAGAAAATGTAGACTGCTACTCTAGCAGAATCTCTGCGCCCAATTCTCCCACTGGTGAAAGGTAATGCCTACCACTATGGAACCTGGTATTTAGTCCATCAACAGACAAATGACGCACGACAACTGAAACAAACAGGTAGTAATCAATCAACCAGTAGACAGGTGAATGAAGAGACAATGCACAGCCAGAAAGTGAACTGAATACCAGTACTATTTTTTTTGTTCTTATACAAAAGTGTCGTTATTTTTCCCTGTTAAATAAGGGGTTTTGCTTACTAAAAGTTTTTATCAATTACACAAAATGGTGTTTTTTTGCAAGTGATTTTTTGTATTTTTGTACATGATATAAAACCACAATTTTGAAGCAATTTAAATTCTTGAATTGAAGCACACGAACGTCACTCAATTTTTTTCAGTGCCAAATTGCACGTTACTTCACTCAAACAATCAAGTTAACTCAAGCGTTTGTTCCAGTGCTGAGGTGAATACAGTTTTCCATACACTGAATGATCGTGCAATAAATAGTTTTTTCTGCTTAAGATATGACGTGTAAACATGACAGGAAAATGTGTACATTACAAGATAGGAATAATAAACAAATGATAGTACAGCAAACAATGCCTATCTAGGTCAGTTGGAAACTGCATTCTTCTCAACTGCCTTTTTAACCTAAAAATCCTGATTTTTGACCAGTAACTTTGGTTCTTTTCACATAATGAATCAGTTTAAAAACAAATAAAGTTTATATAACAACCACCACTACAGTTTAAGTTTGTTTGACATTAATCTAAGTCAATTTCAGATGACAAGAACCAAAGGGATAGTTGCGGTGAAGAGTTGGTGGTACCGATAAAGGAAAAACACCCAGTCCCATTATCTTGATCAGTTCATCGTCGTGCATATGTATTCGACAGCATCAACAGAAGACGATAATTAATTTGACTATCGAAGCAGCACACAGAAGCATTAAAAGAAGCAAGCTCTAGTAGTGGTGGCACTGCACCTTGCAGGGTGCAGTGCTGCTGTGCACCGAACAAACCAAGCACTTTGAAAGTGCAGTTTTTCAAAGGACTGGTAGACCCAAAAACTGGATTTTTTTGCTGGTGGCACTGGTGGAAATGATCATTGTAAATAATTGATTACTCACCAAAGACGACGGCGATTCTCGTGCTGTGAACTGCCCGCGGTAGGACACTGGCCTAAGCAACCGACATCAACAGTGGTAGTAGAAACAATTTAAATGGCACCCATGCTGGCTATGATAATAAATAATAACAGCAACAATGGCGCCAATAATAATAATCGCTCATTATGGAAGTGGATACAAGCACAGGTCACAACATACTGACTATTGTCTGCAGCCTGAAACACAATTCTATTGAGTACTGCAGTGTGGTTAGGAGTGCTCAGTGTCTGCCTATCGTGCTCTGGCTAATTAATTAATTAAAAATGACTCTTTATAAAAAAAGTTCCGTTTTTAGTGTGCATGTATATAACCGTTGTTTCTCTTTGATATTCAGCAAAATAGACAACGGTGATGAAACCAAGTTAAAAGACTCAGGGTCTATGTGCTAATATGAATGCGTTTGCATTTGTACTGCAATTCAAGGGCAGTTGCATTTCAGCCGCTCCGTTAGATTCTCTCACAATTTCAAGTTTTGTGTAGTGTTTAATTTCTAATTCTCACTCTCAATTGTCTTTCAGTAGTATTTTATTATCAGTTAAACTGCACTCGGCATATAAGCCAGCTGTGTGGCACTTTGTTTTCATGTTTGTTGGCAGCATTCATCCTTGCCTCCTCTTTGTCTTCTCTTTCTAATCCTATTATTTTGGATACATATTTGTTGTGTTTGCACTACTCACTCACTATTATAGCTGTGAGCTCAACCAGAGTTACGTTTTATCAATTGCAACACGTATATCACTTTTGACATTTCTTCACATCAAATGTCGCACAAACGTAGCTTAAAAGTTTGACAAACGACAACAAAAAAATGTGAGAAACCTTTTTGCTGTTTGTGAACCAAGTGCACTTGGGTGTAATCTTCAGATAAACAACTTGAAAATATATTAGTTTATAATTTTTGTGAGAAACTCGAAGAAAACTGCCGGGTAACAAATTGCCAAATTAATCAACGGGTGCTCAAAAGAGGAAAACAGCACACACAGGGACATATCATCAACTTGGGAGGCAAACACTGACCGCAACCAGTGAAGTGCCCTTCAATAATTCATGGTCAATTGGCATCGATTACCGCACCGATCGTGCTCTTTTTTGCAAGTACTATTGTTCATTTACATTGAATCAAAAGTCAATTAATTTACCTCACATAAAAAGGCAACTCAAATGATGCAGCTTGATGATGTTCAGCTGCACTTTGAAAGATAGTAATAAAAAGGCTGTGTCATAATACCCATAACTCCTCTACGCCATCAATTATTGATGCGATGATTTTTTATGTGCGGCCAGATGAGTTGTCTAAAAATGCAGCAAAGTGAATAATGGTTTTGGCTTTCTGGCATCACTGCTGTTCAGTTAATTTAATTTTCACCGGTCATTTCATTTTTAGCAGACTAATTTACTAATTATTTGTTCATCAACTAGTAACATTGTCAGAAAGCACTGAGCCATGCCACACCACTGGTGCTTTAGTGAAAAATACAGTGCTTCTTAACGTGCGCCCACTAGCTAACAGTGGCATGTTCAAGACAGCTTGGCAGTACCCTAACCAGCGTTTTGTAAAGTAGAAATTGTCTCCAAATGGTCGCTCCATATGTCTGCACGCTTTTGCCTTACTTGCCTTGGCGTGTCGTTTTACGGGTTCTCTCAAGTGCTGGATTCGATTTACGCGACCATTTGGCCCCACCAGAGAAAGAGAAAGAAAGAGAGGGGCAGAGCGTGTTACAATCGTTCAGCGGTGGTAGCAATGTTTACAAGCCAATGTGGAGTGCTTATTAAATTTGCCGTGTTGCCTACTCCTACACACATTTCCTCTCGATGAGTGCCACCAGACTGAGATGTAGAGCAGAGCAAATTTTAAAGCGAAGAAGCGTATTGTTCGATTGCATGTTTACGCTGAGGCAGCTGAAGGCTGCTGATGCGGGGTTGTGCCACCAGTGCCCAGTGCCAATGTCTTTACTGCCAATGCCTTCTCCTTCCATCTGATTCGAGCCTTCTTGTTGTTCTTTTCAACTCTTGATGTTTGGGTGAAAGTGCAATTTCTGTTTGTCCATAAAATATGTGTCCCTCTGCGTGACTGGCATTAATTTTTCCTTTCTGTTTTTTTCTCCTTTTTTTGTTAAGCTGCTGGTTGAACCAAGAACAGCGAAAGGGCAAAAGGGGAAAAAAGGAAAATGGCAGAATAGATGTAAAGAACCCAAATATAAATTCTCAGCAAAAACTCAAGAGAGATGTACAAAGTTTAAATGGGGCACAAAGGGGAAAGAGATGTAAAGTGACAAAAAACTGTTGAAATCATTGAAGAGAAACAAGCAACAGCAAATCAAGCGGTCGAATCGGCCATCTTTGCCAATGGACCAGCCAGTCTACGCGTATTACTTAGTTTGTTGCTTTTAGTTTTTCATCTTATTATCAATTCCATGTTAATGGCAAAATTTAAAAAAATTCAGCAGGAGTTAAACAACGACAGCAACAACTCAAAACTGGTGCAGCGAAGCGCGTCCTAAAACGTGTCATGCAAAAAAATTGAAATGGAATAGGAAATAATTTTCTAAATAATAATTTTGTTTTAACATGCTAGTTATTATAAAACTACAAATGATGAGTTTTATTAATAACTAGTAAATACAAAACATTTGCAAAAACCCTTTTTAAAAAACCCTTTTTAAAATAAAAAGAAATTAAGGGGTTTGTCGAGACAATTTCAGCGTATTCATTGAGATGCACCTAAACTTATTCAACGACAACAGCATTTAAATTTCATCAATAAAAGCAACTCTAGTTTTGCATACGACAGGACACAGCATTGTAGAAAATGAACCGATTGCTTGCAGAGAGAAACACTCAATCAAGTCAATTTATTGTAACTTGCTTTGATCTAGTTTAATCGTTTGACGGGTAGAAAGAGAGAGAGAGAGAGAGAGAGAGAGAGAGAGAGAGAGAGAGAGAGCGGTAGCAGCAGTGCCCAAGTGGGTTTCTAAAAATTGAGGCAGTAGACAAATGAAATGCAAAATGGTAAAGTTTTTTCTTATTTTTTAAGCAATTCAGTAAGCAAATAGTAGTATAGTTGTAGTGGCAGTAGTGTTACTGGTGCAACAAAACAATTTAGAGAATTTGAAACGACCGACGGCAATGATCGGCAGGCGGCAAATCAGACTGTTATCAAGAGACAGCACGTTAGACAAGCAAACACACACACAAAGAGAGCTTGTCTCCATTTTCTTTCTTTTGAAGTCGGGAGGCTCGTGCCGAGATGAGTCAAGACAAGAGACCAAAGCGAACTGATATTACTGCATATTACTACACTGAAGGAGCGCATAATAAATTACGAAATCAAGAAAACGAGAGGAATAAAGTTCGATGGCCACTAGAATCAGCAGCGCAGTGCAATCGAATTGAGCCGAAACTATGAACATGTCATAAGATGTTTCGGTGTTTGCCGGCCCAATGAGATCAATGAAAGACATCTCATTGATTCATTGCCAAACAGTGCTGGGCAGAAGTGCTGCAGTTCTGTACAGCACAGGACGCATCCTCAGCAGATTAATGGCCAAAAAACGTTTAATCGTCTCGCCTTGTTCATCATCGCTGCCTGCACTGAAAAGCCTCCACTGTGCCGAGATCCATTTATAAAACTAAGTACCGTGGTATTGCAATGCTATGTGGCCGCTGGCACATGTGTTTTGCCTGTTTTAAATATACACCAGCATTGAGACACTGGGAGGGTATTGATTTCACATACTCAATTTAAGTTAAAGGAGTTTTTTTGTGTACTAAACAGAACCGACTAAACCCTCAGTGAATTGTGTTATTGCGTTTTTATTATAACTTCAATTAAGTACAACTGCTCTAGTAATCTTCTTTTGAAATAGTTTTCTTTCTTTTTGGCTTTTTTCTTAATTCATTTGTCCAATGCAAGAAGTAAACGTTTTTGTTTTTGCCAGTTCTGTTGTGGAGTTGATCAAAAGTGCCGAAAAGTGTCTGGCATTTTAGGTCGTGTCATTCGCCAATTCAGCCGTTATGTTCATATTTACATAAACCGCCATCACCAAAGTTCTTATTTTCATAGTTGTCCTGTCTCCATCTGCTTTTATCTCTTTAATCGTGACATTTTCCGACAAACCATATTTGAGACTGAGCAAAGTAACCGGCCAACAACAGAAGCAGTCAATCTAATCTGTATCATTCGACGGTGGCACAAATAAGAAATGCAAACAAACGATCACAAAAAATGAGAAAAGACAGTGGCGGCTACCAAGAGTGGTACAAAGAACAACACTGCCAGAAACTTAAAGTGCCAAACAAGAATACTTGCCCTGCTAAAGTGGCAAGTGCGCTTCAACTTTGAGCAAATCATGAAAAGATTTCCCGCCTTTGCCCACGACCAAGTGATGATGACAAAGACAGGGGCAAACGTCCGAGTGAGGGCGATAAACATGTCTAGACTGAGCACTGTGCACCCCCTTCCAAAAACATTGCACTACAACTTTACATTGTCACAAATGGCCGCTCTATCGTAAATGTAGAACAATCTATGGTATTGCCATCGAGTCACAACCCGCGCAGCAGCCTTTGATTTATCTAATGCACTCAAAAGCTCAATATGCAAACAGAAAGCTATCGATTGAGTCTATTTATACATGCAACGGAAGATTGTGTCGTACAAAAGACAAGCACAGATGGAGTCAATTCTTAACCCGCACTAGCCACGACAAACAGCATAACTATAGCATGAGAGAAAATGAGGAGAAATGAAAAGAGGAAAAAGAAAAATACTGTCCGTTGGAAGATAGAAACACGAATCTAAGTTGATGTTTAATTACAATTCCGTCATTTCCGCCCTTGCAATTTCTTTTTTACTCATTTACAGCGACAGTATTTACACTTGGTCTGCCAGTGTTTGGCGAGCAGCATGATAAATCAAATAAAAGTGCCTGCAATTGTTGCAAACAAAGCTCATAAGGCAAAAAAAAAATGCTGGGCTGCCAATAATTCAAAGAGTAATGTCGAGCACATTATCGCGCCAATTGTTGTCAATGGCTTTGCCACACAAGCACAGGCGTCGCTGTCCATTAAAATCTCGTTAATACAAATGGATTCTGTGTCTAGCTCTCTCTCTCTCTCTCTCTCTCTCTCTCTCTCTCTCTCTCTCTCTCTCTCTGTCTCGTGTACATATCGAGAAAAAACGATGATGATGACTGGTTCACTTGATGAGCGCCACCAAGCAGCGACAGGACATTTGCTCTTTCTCACTTTTCCTTGTTTCTTTCTTTTCCTTCATTCAAATGCAACATATTTTAAAGCAATTATTATTGTGCCCTAATCGAACTCATTTAGCTGCGACACTTAATTTGCCAATTAATTGTGACAAATGAAGTGGCATTGTTTTGCAGTAGAATAAAGGGTTCTTTGCCATTGTAAAGAATGAACCAAAATAAAGTAGCCTTTTTAAATCAATTTGGGCGTTTTCATTCAGACAAGCGGTCTTTTACTGGTCATTTTTTAAAGTGTAGCAAAAAATGCTCTCTTTTAAAAACAACAAAAACGGGGCCTGGTAATTGTTTGCCAATTTAAACTGGCCACTGATCGGCCAGCATCATCATCCAAAAAATGGTTGCTAGTGCTTTTAAAAAAAGTAAAGCAAAAAAAAATTTTGCACAAGATAAATCGATAGCACCAAACGACAAAGCTCTAGCAATGGTAAATGAAGTGACCAGTGGCCAGTGCAGCGTGCATGATCGTTATTAGATTAGGTCTAGATTAAAGGCCGTATTGTCGTAGACGACGACGACGACGAGGGAGCCAATTTAGCGGTAGAGTAGCAGCAAGGGAAAATATGTGATGGAGCGTCTGCGACAACACCACTTGGCGTTTCCAGTTAAAGTAAATTATTAAATCATTAAAGTATTGAAAATTAAATTAAAAATCAATCATTGGCTTGAATTGAGTAAGAAAGAGACTCTAGTAAAGGCTGTGGTGTAAGAAAGGGCTAAAGAAGGCAATGGCCGGTAATAAATGGGTGCGATTAGAGGGGAGCTGCGCCAAAGGGCGCTGGTGTTAATCAGCACCAGCGGCGTCATGGCGTCCAAGCATCATTGCCTTGCCTCCCTCACAGACTAGGGTCGCGCACATTGGGAGCCCATTAGGAGTGCTAAGTTATGTCCACAAGCTGGCAAGTGAGTGTCATTATGGTGGTGTTGGTAGCCGTAGCCGTAGCAAAACTCTACTCTTCGGGCAAGTGTTAAGTGGCCCTGACAATGGCTCAAGCCCAAGAACAGTCGTTGAGGAAGACAAAGGGAAGTAGGAAAGCACCAACAGCTGAAGCCTTCCTTCTGTTCGCTGACCTCTCACTGAGCGCCTCGACTCTCAATTGGGTGACACTCGAGCAGAAGTGTGAAAAGTGTGTAATTTAACAAGCAACTTGACTGTGCCACTGAAAATGGAGTTTAGTCGACGCTAAAGATGAGACGGGTGCACAGTGAAAAAAACGAAAAAACAGAAAATGGCCAGGCAGGCGAATGTATAAATCATACATTGGCTAGCAGGCACTGTACGACAAAAGGGAAGACGGTGCGCCTGGGATAGCACTGCCGGACAAAAGGATGCCAATGACCGATGGCCACATGGGAAAGGTTCAAAGCAGAGACAAAGTAAAAGATGAGTAGAAGTAGCTCGAGTAAATAAGACTTCACTATTAATAAAAATGCTATTACCAAATCTCGTGACTGGCGAGCTAATATGAACCAAAAAGAAAACGGCAAAATTGGGCGGAAAAAGACTGAAAACATTTACTGAATTTTAAATTAATTTCATACTCATAAAATAATTTTATTTTGATGTATTTTTTCTTCAATACCGATGATTGCAAATCAATTCTTTTTTACAAAAAGTAATCAAATTAATCTGCATTCCCAATGTTTGCAACTGTTCTCTGTTTGTCTTTACTTCTTCCTCAACATAATGTTTCAACTTTTGTTTTCTTTCCCTTCCTTTCTTTTATCAGTCTTTCTTACGCTAAATTAATCCTCTTTTAAGCGTATTGATAAGGAAAGAGATTGCAAGCTAGTTTAGAATTGCCTTGACAACTTGCCGCAACTGTTTGTAAAACAAAAATTGTGATATCTACTTTCTTTCAAGAAACCTTTTTTTCGTTAGATTCAAAATTAAATTAAAAACTAGTTTATTATCTAGCTAATCTAGTCAAGTACCCTTGTTACTTGACAAATGTATTGTGAAATAAAAAGTTTTCAACTAGTCAGCTTGAATGGTAGTTTCTAGCATGATACAAAACAAAAAGCAAAGCAATGGCGACCACACGTCTGCATTCACTGCAATCATTTGTCTCTCAAATTGTTTTGCACTTGCTCTATTTTATGGTTTTACAATCACACAATCTGTTGTCATCTAAACCAAATGTAAAAAAGTGAAAAAAATGAAAAAAGAAATGAAAATGCCCGAGCAAGCAGAAAGCAAAACTGCTGGTCGATTTGTTGGTGTTGGCAATTGTGGCCACTGCAGTGTCCACATCAGTTTTAAAAAACATTCTGGTCATTAGCAAATCAGCCATGTTTCAGTTAAAACAGAAACCACTGAATCAATAATTGAAAGTCAGACAGACTAGCCACACAAAAACCATGCCCGACGGGAGCTAAGTGGGACGCTCCAGTAAACAGGCATATATCAAGACAGCAGTGCCAGCCAACCAGTGGACAATTGATGCACTATCATTAAGTGTCGATAATATCCATAACTGTAATTATTGACACTAACTACGATGAGCTCAGGCAGCAGTAGCATTGGCGACATGCGCGCCGGCAAATGATATTCATTGATCCAAGTGAAACTAAGCAAAACTGAGAGAATTAAGAGTTGAGCCGTTCAAAATAGGCCAAGCACAAACACAATGTTTCAATTGATCATTTGTCTTAAATTAAACTTTACAGAATCGGCTGATTGGCTTCCGAACAGACAGGCACTTCATTAATCAAACGGTTTGCACTAATTAAACAGCGACCAGCGAGGCGCCTTCTTTGAAGTAGAAGCGTGCCAAAAAGTAAAAAGAGAGAAAAAATGCTGAATACAGTAAAATATGGCGTTTCAGTGCACTAGTGCACTAATTGGCGATCACAGCAGTTTGATAACACAAAGATGGCACCAGCCAAACAGACAATGTCCAAGCTGGTGTTCACAACAAACTATCATCATCACCACTATAATCAGACAATTTTGATTGCACAGCAGGACGCATTAATCATCACTCGTCCATTGCCGTCAACCCCACAAACACCATTGTTTGCCTGTATCGGAAAACAATTAGCCGAGTTGTATGTCGCAGCAACTCTGTCTGTTTCACTTTCACGGTAATCACTGCACTGTATAATCCGCTCGCGCCAACATGTCCTCTTCTTTTCCTGAAGAGCAGTAATTCCAAGACAAATACGGTGTCAGAGTTTACAAAAGTTGCTAAACAGAACTCTGGCGTGTGCGTCTGTTTGCTCACGCACTTGAGAGGCAATAAAAAAGCTCCACCAAAAATGCCACAAAACAGTGCAGCTTTCTCATTTGACAAAAAAACTTATTTTATGCTGCATTTGCATTATTTTGTTTTGTATATTGAGCCTGTTAACTGACTCTCTCATTACATTAGAGCATTGAGAATTGACATTAGTCCTTCATTGACCAGAAGAAGACCAGAAGTGCAGTAGTTTGTTGCATCCGGTCGCTTCTCTGCAGTTGAGCTGGTTTGCCAGTAGTGCACGACGCAGTAAGAAAAAAGTCTCGCTGGCAATCAGCACCCAGTCATTCTAATCCATTTAACTGAAGACACTGCAGACTAGCTTGTCGTCACCCAGTGCGTAGATGGCCGACTTTTGCAGTGAGACGATAGTGCACAGCAGTGGAATAAAGTCCAATGTACAACACTGGAACTTTATTTATGATCAGCCATTGATTGCACGCAGCAAAGACAAAGCAGACTAACGGGCAGACAGCATCACTCGATTAGCCAGTTTGCATGCGCCGTGCCAGTTTTTTCTAGCACATTTTTTCTAGTAACTCTGGCAAGTTCGCTTAAAGCATGCTTAGAAGACAATCAGACTGCACATGATAAGCAGTCAAATCGGTAAGTTCAACTGCAACAGCAACAACAAAAACAGAAGAAGCAGCCAATTGCTATCCTTTTGCAACTGATCGAGTAAGTAGAGTTGCTGGAGCGAAAGTTGCCACTGGAGCTAAGTGAACGGGAGATTTGCTGCAGTGATGTAGTGAACAGTGAGCTGGCACAGTAGGCAAGCCGGTAGAGATAATCGAGCTGACCACCAAAGCAAAGTGGTCATCAATTATGTTCAGTCCGCCATTATTTGCAACAGTGCGACTGTGCCTCTGCACCATCACCATCACTGTTACGGTCAACAGCAGAATGTTTGTGTGTCGGTGCAGACAATTAGCAGAGGGAAACAGAGAGACCAAAGGCGACGAGCACCAGGCACGATGGCGCGATGGAGCGAGAATATCGGCTCTGGCGAAAGACACAAGAACAACTCCAGTTGTCGTTGTTCTTGTCTTTTTCCTCTTTTTCTTATCAGTCCTTCTGTGCTGTGTTCAGTCACTCCAACTGTTTTCCAGTAAAGACTGCTTCTGTGTCTTTCTCTCTGTGTGTGTGTCTTAGGAAAACCTTAATTATTAGATACGAGGGACCATTTGGGCACACGGCCTTGCCGCTGGCCTGAATGTTCCTTTCTCCGGTCAGAAAAGTCACAAATGGTGCCCTCAAATGAATCTTCATTAAAATTAACCCAGTCCATGTGAGATCGCTTCGAAATTGCACAGCTCAAGTAAAAATTGTTTACCGCAGAGCCACAGCCTCCGGAGAAAAGGCGGCAGTGAATTGCTGAGATCAGCGCGACATGGTTTCAACTTGAAAGGCGATCAGTCTAACAATAAAAGCCAAGGCAGTGTTTATAGTGAGATCAGAAAAAAGAAAAAACTAGAAAAACGACAAAAAACAAAAATTAAGAAGAATACAAACCAAAAAAAATGCTGTTCCAACAAAATAGATACTTGGTAGAAACAATGCAATTGAAAATTTAAATTTAAAATAGTGCAAAAAAGTGGCAAAAACACTAGCATTAGTGAAACATAAGTTCAGTTGAAAACTTGCTTATGAGTCGACAAAAATGCTCCTGAACTGAGAATTACCAGGAGTATCTCTTAATAAAGGCAAAAAAGATAGTTGCATCATTACCTGGAAATGGATAAGATTGCCTTCTAAGTGATAGCTCTAAAAAGTGTCTTTGTTAAAAAAAGTGTTGACAGAAAAGCAAAACAAAAAAGGTATTTACTGCTCAGTGACATCATTAGGAAACGTCAAGTGAGCGCCCAATTACATCTTGACAGTCTTTTTTTGCAAATGTGAATTCAACATTTTAAAAATGCTACTGTGTTTAAAATTTGCGCAACATTCAAAGCACAGTATACTTTTTACCCAAAAAATGGACGATAATTAAAGAGAGTTTTTGTTTAATTAAAATTGACTATGAACGGTTCTGCTTGGCAGACCGTATTGCCGTTTCTCCCTTTGCCACTGGTCCTACTACTAAGCAGTGTGCAGTGATAGTTAAATGGTGAACTAGCAAAAATGAATTGGATGCCAGCGGTACTGCAAAGCTGATGGTTGGCTAGTCAGTAATGTAATCCATTATTAATGAGTGCACACTTGGCCAGTGAATTATTCATTTGTAGTGCAGTCCTTGGAAAGGCGCCGATTGAGGATGGCGCTGAGGATTAATGTCCAGGGCCAAGAACAGAGGAAAAAGACTAAAGGACTGTCAATCATGACCAACGCTAGGGTGCCAGTAGTAAATCATCCCCACCGCTGAATTGCTATCCAGGTGTCCAAGACTGACTGAGTTGGCTGCTCGTTTGTCATTGCACACAAACCAGCTCACCCTCACCGTCATCATCATCACTTTCAAAGAGTTAAATTTAAACAAGGCCATTAATTGCCTAATATAAATTTTTGCAGTACGGCTGAGCAGGGTAATTATTTTTAACAAAGTTTGGGTACTGAATAATGATAGTGTTGTAAAAGAAAATTAAAACAATAATCTTAAGAATAAATGCCATTTAAAAAGTAATGTTCATTTTCCATATTGAAAAGAATAAGAGCTAAAGAGTATAACTGCTAATTTAAAAGTACAAAGGTTATTGGCACTTGATAAGTCGTTTGTTAAGAAAAATCTAAAGAGCACAGTTAAACGGTTGTTAAGTGAGAAAAAGATCGACTGCAGATTGTAGTTGCAACCGCAATTTAAAAGAGTTAGTGGCACAGAATACAAATTAGAGCATAGCTGGGTAAATAGTTACCTGAAAATGATAATCGATTTTGATTAGTGAATTGTTGCCCACTCAATGAAAAAACTTTGTGCGGCTGACTGATTACTAATTATTGAATTACAATTAGCTTTTAGTTGGAAAAAAGGCAAATGTCAATCACGCAGGTACACGCAGATGACATTGCCAACTATTAAGCATTGATGAGAGAGCAAACAATAGTTAAAAAAATCAATAGTATTCAAATGCCCCCAATTACCAGATCAATCATGCAGACGCATTGACACTAGCGGTAATGAAACAACAAACGACGAGTGCAGCATCACAATGACTAAACTTAAATGTAAAACAAAATAGTATCATAGTCAGCCAGCCATTTAGTATGGAATGCAAAACTCACTCGCAAACAGCAACATCAAATTTGAGCACTGAATTAGCTATTTAATCAGAGACTGGAATTCGGCGCTAAGCAAGTGCCATCTTTTTTTGCTTTCTTGCCCTTTTCTCTATTGACTTTTTCTTTTCAAGTACCGCAGAATATTTGTTAGCATTTTTCTTTTTCTTTTCGTTCTCGTTAGCATTCAGAAGCTGCCACAATGCACTGTGTGACATGACCAGTGAATGTTGAGAGGCGCAGCACAAAAAGCAAGAGGCAGCAAGAAAATTGAATTGACAATTGGTGCTGACTCGTTGCGGTCAATCAATGATCACTGCATCGAGCCAAATGGCGTGATGGCGTGTGACTGCTGCCCACAAAGCTGACAGACCACAAACTTGAATTCAAAGTACACAGGCAGACAAGGAGACAGGCTGCAACAACAACAGCAGAGAATAGCAACAAGAACAGCAGCAGATGAAGCTGTCCAGTCGCCCTGGACACAGTGCCCTACTGACGGCTCTTTGGCGACTGCTGGCTTGCACTGTCAACTTGGCAAAGACAACAACCAGAAAAAAACCAGTAGCTAAAAAACAGTTGGCAGTAAGTTGATTCCCAAATATTGCACAGGCATGTGTCATCCTCGTACAGTGCACAAGACAGCTAAAAGGAAAACGGAAGCAAAGTGCAAATAGAGAGAAGTAGTAGGCAATGAAGATGCAGCAAAAGAAAGCCAAGTCTGGTTCACAGTGCCCAAATGTGCGGATATTGCAAATAGATCGCCATTGCAGTCAAGGCAGCAGCAGCAGTCTTAAGTTTCATTAACAACCAGTTTTTCTACTAGTCGGTGTGTGTGCCAGTATTTGCATTGTTTAATAATACATGCACACACACCGACACATCGGCAGACAAAACTAATATAGCGATAAATGGACAGTCTCAAAATAAGATTAGCATTAGTGAATGCTACACAAATTTAATTATTCTTATTATTGAAACCAGCTGGACGGTTGTGGTAGAGGTAACGGTTGGGCGGGTATACTACGTGCACTAACTACAGGGCTGTGTAGAATAAAAAGAAAAAAATGTTGCCGGTTGTTTAGTTGTAGTGATGTGTGCTTCTGGAAGATGTAACTGCAAGTGCATAAGTGCACTAGCCAATAAATTACGGTTCTTGATAAGTACCAAATTGTGATACTTCCAATTCTTTTAGAAGAGCAGTCAAGAGAGGGAAAATGCTATACAAGAGTCCAGGAGCGCAAAGGTAGCAAATTGTTAAGCTAAACAAAGGCTCTTAAGCAAAGCAAAGCTCCAAAAAGAAACGGCGAATTAATTTGTAAGCCAAAAGTAGGCAATGTAGCCGGTGATGGTCAGCTGCAACAGCAAAATTAATCAATAATTAAACAGTTGCCTTTGCCCTAATTAGCACCCCAGTGTATCAGCGGACGACACCAAAAAATATTTTTGATCAGGGGTGCTCAAGGATATACTGTTAGATACACACCTCACAACGCTAGCTGGTTGCATGTAATAATTGCAGCCAGCAAAGGATTAAGCCCGTGTTGGACGGTGATCATTAGTTGTGAGATGACTAGAGACTGATAACAGCAGTTCGCCTACCGACAACAAAGTGCGCTCTACCGCCGAGCGTCGTTCAGGGGACCAGCAGAGAGGGAAACTTTAAACATGGTTACAGTGGTGGCAAGCAAGTGCACTAAACTAATTTGTATGACCCTCGAAAGTGCCACAGGAGAAGCAGCACACGGTGATCTGGAACTGGTGATCTGCCATTGAAAGCACCCCTTTGAGCAGGCCCTTCATCTGATCTGCGCTGAAACACACCGGCAGCAGCGGGAGTGATTGAGCTCGGCCAGTACTTGAACAGCCATTGAATGTTTAATGATCTAAAACCATTATCTGTCCTGGTAATCTTTTCGTAGAATGGGTCCGTTTGGACACACACACACACACTCACATTGAAAGTAACGGGGAGCTCATGAGACTGAAGAACCTCGCTGACCGATCGATATTGGTGACCAGTGAGGTGCTTGGAAAACACAAAGAACACAAAGTAAAAATGTCCACTTGGGGATTTGTGTCCATTTGCGTGTCAGTGTCTAGTAATGGCGCAGCAAAGGGTTGTGTGCGTGCAAATATGGCCATTTCAGTTCATTTCCTAATTGAGTTATTACACAAGCAGCCAATTCTTGATTGCTAGTTCAAGTACAAGTTTCAATTACTGCCGTGTGTTTGAAAAAGCGCCGTTGTTTGTCGGTCTTTTTTATTCTTTTCCTTTTTCTCTACTAAAACGACAGTATTACTAAATGAAATACTGTTGGGTTAGTCTTATTTCTAATTTAGTTTTTCAGATTAAGAGAGATAGGTTTTAAAAATTTATAATTTCTAAGGGGACGACAAAGAAAAAAGTTTGTGTTAAGCACTGGCACAAGGCAGTGGTTCAGTAGAATTCAGACAGACTGTCTATAGTGCTCAGTGCACTAGTAAATCTAATTTAATAAAGAACGAGTCCAATTTGATTAAATTAGTGGTCGCCGCTGCTTTTCTGTCGATCTTGGCGCTGGCTCGGGATCACTGAAATACTCCAGCTATTTTCGTTGTTCTGAGTACTACTACTAACTAGGCGTTTTACTGGACGGTCAACCTAAAGGAGTCAGCTCAAACAGTGGTTGGAAGCAGTTGGCAAATGACTGCAGTCAAGGTAGTGTGTGTGTGTGTGTTTACTGCACCGGCACACCGAGAACCAAAGTGCGTTAGAAGTGAAAATGGCGGCGGTACATAATCAAATAAAGGGCGAAAAGTTTGTGAACAGACACTGTTGGCTTCAAATCATGAAAGGGACGACCACCACAAACACTTAGCAGCAGAGAAGTGAGGGTCGTGCATCTTCTGTGAATGAAAAGAAGATGAAGGGGGCAGCATGTGAAGAAGCGCAGCAAAGTGTAGCCACAAATGAAGCGCCTATCTGCGCCGCCGAGGCCTTTGCGGCACACACAACTTTTGGTCACTATGCTGAAGTGTCCAATTAAATTAGCGTCCATTTAGCAGAGACAGCACTATCAATGGCCATTTAGCTGAGTCGGTACAACTGACGGGTCGACCAGTGTGCAATGGATTTTGAGAAACACTGACTGTTCGGACTATAAAACAAACCAACAGAACAGAAGACAAGACGGTAACGATTGGTTCTAGAAAGCAACAACAACAGCAACAACTCAAAGTTGTACTTGCAGGCTGGTTAATTGGAAGTACTGCCAATACAAGGCAGGCTAACGAGCTAAATAACTTTCCGCTCCGGAAGATATTAGCCGGCTTCAGATGAACGGGCCACATTGTAGAAAAAAGACTAAAAGATTAGTCTATCTGTCTATTAGTGATGGACAAAACGAGAAGAAAACTCACTCAAATAAAGTGTATACACACAATTTGAAATGAAGAAACACTACACTGGCCTACCAATTAAGTGTCGTCTAATTGCCAGGTGCTCTCACTGACCCAAGAATCGAAAGAGCGGCAATCCATCAAGGCGGCGTAGCACAATGGAAGATTGTGGCATTTCCAGTTTGAGTGCTGGAAATCAATCACAGGTCAATCGCTGATGAACGAATGCCATTGACCACACTGACACACACACACAATAATAAAGAGTGAACTAGGTAGAAAAACGATTGTCTTTTCCATTTGATCTCTCAGTTGGTACAACTCGCTGCTTGCCATTTATAGCCACACTACTACCACTACCACCACCGCCACTGACAATTAATCTCGATAATTAGGTTCAAATGGGGATAGAACCAGCACCGAGAGTAGAGCAATGAGAAAGGGTGAGTGAGAAAAAAGAAAAAGCTTCAGATATTTTCGATAGAAAGGTAATTAACTCTGAATAGATGATGATGATGACAAGCACAGAACAGAACAGCAGAGTGAATGCAAGAAAAAGAGCGGCGCACTAAGCCAAAGAGAAAACAGTGCTGGCAGTGCCAAGGCAACCACCGAGAATGCTCAACCTGCACCGACTGCCGACGGCAGCAGGGCCATTGTGCTGGGCGCCAATCAACCAGTCTCTCCGCAAAGCAGCCTGAAAGGAGCCAGACAGGCAGGAAGGCAGACAGACAGACTGACTACAGTGATCAGCAGTGTCTTATCGAGGCGACCAGTCGGTCTGACACTTGGATCAGTGAAGCAGTCAGTTAATTAGCATACTGCACTGACTCTCACTATATGAGTTACACTTTGTAATTGTCACTAATTAGAATTGATTGCATTCGCGTTTAGATCATCAGCCCAGCAACACATAGCACAGCACAGCACAGCACCGACCATATATCACCGCCTCTGCCGGCACTTGGTATCCAGACAGAGCAGCCGACATGAGCAGCAGCACAGCACCGGTGCAATGACAACTATTTGCATTCTCATGATTTATTTGCATTTCCACACTCACAAAACGTACTAAAAAGAGAAAACGAGAGAAAACAGCGGTAGAATGAAGAAGCCACCAAGGAAAGTGGCCACGACGTTGCTGTTGTTGCTGGCGCCCAAGAAAAAGATCAAAGTCTGTAGCGAGGAACGGAGAATGGACGGCGATAAATCACGGACTGCAAAAAGTTTGCTTCTCCACACATCGACAGTTTCACTGCTGCAGCAAACACTCGCACACTTGCTGCCAGGAAAACAGACAAAATATTAATTTTGTTTTCAAATTAATAAAATGGCACGCACATAAGAAAGTTCCAAATTGACTTACAAAAAAACTACTGAAAAAATACACTGAAATGAGCGAGCTAGTTACCAGTCTCTAGATCTTGGACAAGTGGAGGATTAAAACAAAAAGAAAGTTTAAAAAGGTCTCTGCTTTATCCCTTCACTTGGAGACATGCCACACTTATTAATAAAACATAAGCTTTGCTTAATTGCAAATATGGAAAGTGGCACACAAGGAGGACAGAACCAAGACAGGCTCACAAAGATTCCGAGCCCTGTGATCAGGCTTTGCTTCAATGAAAAACATTTTCAGTTTTCCTTCTTCCAATCTCTCAGATAGTCAGATTAAATCGTCATTTATCTTGTCGCCAAAACGCACACACACACAAGTCTTTGCCCACTTTCTTTTTAGCCAGCAGCATCTGTTTCACTACACTCGAGTTTTTGGTTCTAGTGCATCAGTTAGAGAAGGGCTGTTTTAGCCCGCACAGTTTGCTAGACAGACAGACATCAGTGGCGATTCTTTTCTTCTCAAACGGCAAATCCCTCAGTAATCGATTTGCCATCTAATGAAAACTACTAGAGAAAAGATACAAAAACACACACAAAAACTTGCGACACTGTTTTTCTCTTAAAATAGAAAGTGAATGAAGAAAAATGGCAATTGCTCACATGGCCCGGCATGAGAATTTCTACACATATCGAAGCGGTGAAATGTAAATCAAATCAAAGCTCGCTCCATAATCTGTGCCTGTTGTCGTCGCCGTAGTCGTCGTCAATGCCAAGTGTTGTAATCGAATCGGAGACTGAGCCGGCAACGTATTGAAACTGGTGGTATCAAAAACCTTCAGTCTCACATCAGGTGGCCTTCTTTGTCGGCCAAAAATGTGTTCTCGGCAGCATTGCTGAGTTTAGTTTGGTCAAAAAGTGACCGTCGTTATATGAAAAGCAATACCACCACAAAATAGCATTAGTTTGTTTGAATTAAGGCAAATGAACATAGTTCATGTTTTCGTTCTAAAAATAAAAAAAGTATTTATAATGAATATAAAACAGAGCGTTCATAATAAATGTAATGACTTTTATTAAAAACAAATGATTAGATTTGAAAGCTAGTGACGGTAACAAATGAAGGCGCTGTCAAAATAAAATGAACTACACATTTGAACGCTTTCAAAGTCATCACACTTTGTAGAAATTATCACATCAAGCAAATTCAAAAGTGCAACATTGTTGTTTGAGTCAATATTTGCCTGCAACGCTAGGGCAAATTGACAGAGTGCCAAAAAGACACAGAACGACTTGAGCAAGGAAACAATTTCCCTGTGAACCGAAGCGCACGTAAATAATGGTAAAATAATAATAAATCGAAATAGAAATAAATGAGCTCGCGGTGATGATGACAGTAGAGCTTACTGAGAATGTGGAGAAAATTATCGATAATCGAATGAAAAGAAAGGAGAAAGAATCAAAAGGAGCACTACTATTTCTGCTGGACAATTTAGCGTTGCAAAGCGGCTATGAGCCTGGCCACGCCAACCACAACTTGGTGGTGGTGGTGGTGGTCCATTGAGGAGAGTACAGATAGAGTTGGCAGTGGTCGGCGAGTTGGCGCAGTGAACCAATGATGAAGTCAATTGTAGCGTGCAAGTTTTCAATCAAACTAACAGAAGTGAGAGAGAAAGAAAAGAAAAGAAAAACTCGAGCACTAAAGGCACAATTGGCAACTGAGGCGAACCGCACTGGCCGATGCTACCGATGCAATCAGGAAGCAGAGAGCAACGTTCTGTACAGTGTACACTGCTGATGTACAGCAAGTTCCGAATTGCATCGATCGAGTAGTCTCAAGAATGTGTGAGTGCAAATGTGTGTGTGTCTATGTGGCTGATTAATTTACGTCAGCTTATTACTCGACACTTTGCAGTGGACAAGCGCAATTATCGCCGCAATAACTGCACCAGCAGCTGCAGCACTCTGCAGTTTGCACTCTGAAAGCGAAAAACCTGAAGCCAAAACCCGATCAGCTAATAATAATCGCCATTTAGGCCGAGCGACACCATGTCAGTGCAATCAGGTGTCACCGACAGACGGCTACGAGTTTGGCACTTTCCCAGTGAACACATTTCCCATTTTGATGCTGCCTTGGGGTGCATTAGAAGCACATTTATTATCTGATTTGCCCGCAGTAGAAAGACAACTGCAAAAAGTGAGTGTTCCTACAAACAAAAAAAAGTCACTTACTGAAGGTGATTTAGTTTAAGCGTACTATTTCTAATAAACATTTGGTGCATTGCACAGGGTGGTTGAAAAAGGAACATATAAACCATAATCGATACACAGTGCTACCTTCGTACAAGAATCAAGTGCCCTCTTTGCAACTATTAAAAGAGCATCAAAGTCAAAGGGCAAAATGGTGATAAAATTCAAATTCATTGTCTAATCAATCGAATCAATTACTGAACTGGCAATATGACGCTCGCCAAATGGAGTGATTCAATCAAACGGCGCACCATCATCAGCACTACCAACACCACCATCAACAACAGTTCTTGCAGTAATGCAAGTATCAAACGGCAAACGATGCCAGTAGTTTGGCAAATGACGACTGAACCATTGCAGCAAAAGTAAGCTAAAAAAGGCAATAGCATGAAAAATAGTAACCTAAAGCAGAACGGTAATTGGCAATAAAAGTCAATTGGCTAATAAAACGAGTAAAAAAGTGCCCCTTGTGCTACTAGAATAGTCTTGGCAATGGCAAATTCCGGCAAAATATAATTGAGACTCAATGAAATGACTGAAGATAACGTAAAACCAAGAGAAAAATTGAGATACTAAAGGCATTGGTAAACACAGGTAAGTCAGATAGTTGTTCAAATGACCTGTGTCCCTCTGCTTTTCATAGTTTCAGTTTTATGCGAGAAAGTAAATGATACAACAACTGGTCAATTTATTTAAATAAATTTAGCTTTAACTGTTAAAAAGTTCTCAAAGGTTATATCAAGAAAAGGAAAAATAAAAACAAAAAATATTTTCAATAAAAAAGAAATTTTTAAGTTAAACTGAACGCAGTATTTGGGATACCAACAAAAAATACATTAAAATGCAATTTTCAAATGATTCAATTACGAAAAAGCAAACAAACTGCCAGTGAAAAGCAACCGTGGTTGCGGCAGTGGTCTGCATTAGATTGAGTTAGCACACCAGTGCACCACCGCACACACTTCTCTGGTCCAATTTGGCTTTGCCGCAGCAGTGGCCAATCAAAAATTCATTAAATTGCAATCTTGTGGCAAGTTTGAGCATTAAAATTCGCCAGCATCAGCCTTCAGCAGTGTTGTGCTGTGAGAATTACATTTCTGTAAAAAAGACTTTCCACAAAATATCTAGCGTGATGTGCTGTGCTGTGGTTACTGAAAAATGAAAAGTGCATCAAAGGAAAGGGCAAAATATAGATATTATCGATAAGGCGTGTGATCGATTGCAAGACGAGGAGCCAGAGGAGACTTGAAACAAGCCAGACACTGTGTGCAAGCTTAGCAGCCTTCTCAACATTAAATGTTTGAGAATGTTGCGCATATTGCTCTAGAAATGTAGCGTTGCTAAAAAACAACAGCAATGAGACTAGCAGTGAGTGCTCCAGACCTGTCTATCTTTAGGAAAATTATGTTTTCATAGGAAATTGCCACTGTGTTTGCCGGTGGGCTATTGCGGGTGTACTACATCTCAATCTGCGTTCAGCAAAAATGGAAGCCACAGGCAATAATGATACGTAGCGTGAAAGTTTTTGCAGTCTGAACTAGTGCAGTGCTGGCAGTTAACCGTCAATTACTTGCAAAACAGCAGCAGGGACATAGATAATCTACCTAGAGAACGGTCACAACCTCAGACTTGCTGTGTGATAAATCAAATTAAGATATATGGCAAAAGGGGGAAGGCAACAAAAAGTAAAAGTAAAAAACAAAAACTATCAAAACGGACAAACTTTTGGCCACCAGACAAACCAAATTGCTGGACAGGAAATACATTAATATTAATAGCTGAGGATCAAGCAAAAGTCACCAAACAATTGACGGTTTAATCAAAAATAAAAAATTGGCAATATAAATAATTCAATATGAATCACAACGTAGTAATATTTAAATGAGAGCTTCGGTAAAACATTGGAGAAATTGGCAAGCAAAAAATGTTCCCATTGAGACACTTCAATCATATAAGCAGTGCCAATGTCTGCAAATCACAGTGGAGCATGACACGAGGTAGAATGCAGCTGTGGAGACAACATAAATCTATTACCAGTGGCACATCGGATCACTATCATTTGAAGTTCAATCAGTACTGCAAGGGGGTATATTCAGCTCTCAGAAAGCCATTTATTTTAGCACATCACTGCTAACTTTGTGTTGTTTTTTTGGTAGAGTTGCAAAAAAATCTTTGCGGTAAATGCCTCAGTGACACTGTCAACTGGCACAAACACAGATATAGACAGTCAAACTGGCAATCATAGTCACCAATATTACAGTACCAGCAACAGCAAGAGCAACCGTTCATTTTACTGCATTTGATGCAGTCAAATTTTGGCAAACAAAACAAACAAGAGAGTACCAAAAGATTATAAAAAACTAAAAAGTGTGTACCGTTTTTGATCTGCATCATTTGTAACAATGGACGTAGGAAATGAAAATTGTGTTGAGATTAATAGAGGCCAATAAGGACAACAAGAAAAAATGCAAAAAAAATAAAAAAATCAATCCTGACTTGATGGCACTGTTTTGCTGTAATTTACATAAAAATCAAAGTAAAAGTGAGAAAAACAATTTTAACTGGTCAAACACTCTCAAACTTGATCAATAAAAAAATGCCAAAATGTATAAAAAATAATTACAAAAACGTGATATCACTAAATTGACAACAATGCTAATCAAAAGTCAAAACAACTATTTGCAATTCCACAACAACTCCTTTAGTGTCAGTCAAATTTCTCTCTATTTCCCATAAGACTCGGCGTTTAGATTCCTTTAGAAACTTTCACAATTTGAGTGGCATAATCAAATTATATTTGCTGTTTGGCAGTCAAATTAAATCACACTAATCTAATGCTGTGGCTGTTTGAACGTTGCATTTCCAAAACGCTAAAGTGTTTAGTGAAAATACTTTTAAAATTGATACTAAACTCCAGTCAATAGGCTCAGTTTTAGAACAATCCATGCAACAGTCAGCATTTATAAGTTTATTGTTGGCCAAATGACAACGTAGTATTTGAACTTTAAAAGTAGCTATATTTTAAAGTTATTGCATTGTGATTTGTCAAAATTTCTAATTTTTTGTTTGTTAACGTGTGTTTTGAGACAAGTTGTACGCCTTCGTTTTTTTGTATCACACCTCCAACTCTCATAAACTTTCAAAATGCCTGATAACTCAAGCAGTGCCAAAAATGGACATCAGTCTGTTGAAGTTGAGGAGAAGATAACTAGTTGTGATGGAAACGAAGGCATCCAGAATCTTCAACCAAATACCTTGAAAAAACAAGAGATCTTAGAAAAAAATCTGTTCAAATTTCAAGGGGGTATACTTTCAAAACTCTCAACTCCCCCTTTTCCTGATCAGTTTACAGAAAAAAAGCAAGAAGACAAGCAAGAAGAGCCAAAAGAGAAAGAGAGTGAAAAACTAATAGTTAAAGAATCTGAAAAAGAAAAGGGACAGTCAAAAGTCCGTGAACATGAAAAAAATGAGCAACTAAAGGAGAAAAAAGAAAAGGAAGAGCCAAAACAGTCACTGAAACGACGGCCACTCCGCCGACCACCTACGGGTACTGCGGTCTAATCAACCTGGGACTGTCCTGTTACGCCAACTCCTGTTTGCAGGTCCTCTTCAACCTTCCGCCGTTTCGTCAGTACCTGATGACACACTCAGAACAGGGTCCATTTCACAAGTCACTTTCAGAGCTGTTTTCTGCCATGCAAGCAAAGTCATCTTCACTTGAAGTGCCCAACCAGGCGTTTGTTTCTTACAAACCAGACCAGTTTATAGGACAGTTTCGCGCTGCCAAACGAGACTTTGCCACCCACCGAATGGCCGATGCACATGAGTTTTTCACCATTCTTCTTGATCTGCTGCACCAAGAGGCTAATAAGGTGGGCAAGAAAACCAGCGAACGGCCAAAAGCAGTGGAGCCGAAAACTTCTGAAGAGGCGTGGGCGTACCATGAGCAGTACATCGACCACAGCTTCTGGTCGAGTCAGCTGATGGGACAAGTGCAGTCAACGCTGAATTGTCTGACCTGTGGTCACAAGAGTCTCTCGTGGAGTTGCATTTGGCAGCTGCAGTTGCCGTTGATTGCCAAAAAAGCAGTGGTTCAGCAGCAAGGGAAAGAGCAGCTGATCAGACTCAACTCGTTGGAAACCTTAGACATAAACAAGCTCACTCTCAGCGGTAAAAGCACTTCGCCAGTGATCACGCTGTCCGACTGCCTGAACGCCTACTTTGCCGAAGAGAAACTCGCCGATGACTGCGCACCCTTCTGCGAACAGTGCTCACAGCGACGCCCTGCCACAAAAAGTGTGACCGTTTGTCGAGCGCCTAAGGTTCTGCTGATGCACCTGACGCGCTTCCTTCCCGACGGCAGCAAAAACCTCGAGCCAGTGAGCATTGACGAGCACATAGAACTTACCTCGAGCACGTCATACAAACTGCTCAGTGCCGTGCTGCACTACGGCAGCATCAACTATGGTCACTACGTCACACTGTACAACCAACAGCAACCTCACCATCAGCCAGGTGACAAGCAGTCTGAAGGTGAGCAACATCAGCAGTGGATCATACTGGATGATGATGTTGTCGATAAGAAGCTTGCAAAGAGTGCTGCCACTGAAATGCTTGGCAAAAACGCCTATCTGGTCATTTACCACCTTGATGAGTCACAATGAGTTAACACGTGTTTTGGAACAGTTTTCATTTGTTGTTACTATTTATTGTTGTTGATAATAATATTATTTGCCATTTTTACATTTAAAACACAACAAGAACAAATGGCAAAAATAACTTGTTTGTAAAACAAAACTTTTAGCAGCATAATACTGAAGATTAAAACAAGTTGTTTTGCACAAAACAAGTACAAATGCAAATTTTTTCTTGCGACATCTTAGCCAATAAATAAAGATTAAATGGAGATTAAAAGTTTTGCAAATTAAAATTGATTTTGTAGCATTCTATGATTAAAAAGTCTTCAGATAATGCCAAGATAATCACACTTGAGAAATGAAAATAAAATAAAGTAAATGTGTGCAGAGAAGTTTTCTTTCAGTGTTTTTACATCCAAGAAACGGCGACTGCTTAATCACAACACAACCGAGACTCAATAAAACTAGACATTAGTTTGACTGAAAAAACGGCATCTCATAACACAAGTCTGCAAATTTGCAGATCTTAAACGCCCTGGCTATAGCAGTTATAATATTTTTGATTTGAGTACTAAAAACATGTTTTTTTAGTTTTTAAAAATAGTCGGTCGTTTAAGAAATATCGTTCAGGAAAGTTTCAGATATAGTCAAATTTGATCATTTTTAAAATCACAATTTAACATGAAATAAATTTTTGTTTATTACGTTACGTTGAAATTAAAACCGAGTATTTAAAACAGCTGACTGAACAATAATCTAAAAAAATTTTTGTTTAAATTAATAGATTTAAGATCGTCACCTATGACTCAAATGTGACTCATGTTGATGTGGTTATTTTTGCGTTTTAAGATCATAGTGAAAAAAAGACATTGGCTAGAAAGGGAAACTTGAAATTCGAATAATTTTTTTGTTTGTAGCTTGCAATCTCCTTTAGAAAAATCCGTTTATATTAAGACTCAAATCATTGGTAATGAGGTGATAGTAACAAGTACTTTTTGTCATTTTGAATATAAGATTTAGTTAAACAAACTCCCATTTAAAAAAAGTATCAAAACAGTTATTGTTAACAAAATTGAGCAATATTTTAATTTGCATTTTGAAAATGGTCGGAAATTACATGATCGGTAACTTTGAAATTCAGTTACTCAAAATCGACCGACTATATTTGAAAACTGTTTAGAGAATCAGAATCAGCGCCCTCAAATTAGTCTAGAACCGTTGATTTTTGGCGTTTAAGATTTCATGTAGACTTGTGTAATGATTTGCTTAGCAAAATTATACACTGCACTATAACTTGATTTGCAGAATCAAACGGTTCAGCCAGTGAAAAGGGAAACTTGCGGTTAATTGGCAAAAGACGCCAACAGTAAAGTTAAAGTCAGTTAGGCTGAGAATTGTTTGCCAATTAGAAACAATGGCTGCAAATGACGCGGTCAAACATGTGCCGGCTGGTCGTTTGCAGTGTGGTGTAGAAGTATTTCTGAGATTGAAAGGCGAAATGTCCGCCAGTGTTTTGCCACTGTTGGACAACAGCAAAATGAGAATGATGCTGGCCATTGATTTGATTACTCAATTGTTCTGCATAGTTTCTTCGTAGTACAATTTGGCAGTGGTTCTTACGGCCATTAATGGGCCAATACACTTGATCAAGTAAGTGCCAAGAAGTGAATATGTGCTGTAAAGTTTGTGTGCAGTCTGTGTTCACTAACTAGAAAAAGTAGAAAAAGAGAGAGAAAAAGTAGATAGAGAACGTCGCTCGTCGTTAACAAATCGGCCATCACAAGTGGCAGTCAAAGTAGTAGTACAATCAAGTGCCGTACAATAAGGAGGACTAAACTATGGTGGCAGTGTCCAAAGAAGGAACCTCGCGCCTGACGCTCTACGGCAAATACAGCTGATGACGATCATAATAAGGCTACTAATGAAAACACATAGACAGGCACATAGACACACATTCACTCACACAGACAGACAAGTCATTAGTCGCGAAAACAGCAAAAACGGAGGAATATTCGAGCGCGCTAATGACGATTTACTTGGCTTCAAGAAGCTGCACCGGAGGAGAACACCACCAGCAGCAATAGAGGCAAAAGAAAGAATAAGAAGTGCAAAAATGAAAGTAAAGCACAAAGAATAAGAAACAGAGAATAGAAAAGTTTAACAAACTTGGTAGCAGGGCAACACACCAAAATGAACAGCGCAGCAGTTAATGACAGAGGAATGATGTCGAGAGTGAAAAAAAGAGTGAAAGTGTTGTTGCAGTGTTCCGCTGAGTCGATATGCAAAAAACAATGGCGCCCTTGCTGCAGTCTGCAAGCAAGCACTTGGAACTTGGCCATCAACACTGTTGCAACTTGGATAGATGCTTTAAAAAGGCGACAATAGATTAAATTACAAAGTGAAAAATGCAAACTGTGTTGTGGAAAACAGCACGCGCTAGCATCAGTTGGCATAAAATAGCTAAACTAAAAAATTAAAGTGTTAATTTATGCTTGCTAAAACCTAACAATGTAAAGAAATGAGCTGTTTTTAAAAACCATTAATTTTTAAAATAATTTTAATTAAAAATTGAGGTATTTACACAAAGATGAATTATTGAATACAAAAACGAATCACCAGAGTTCATCTTGTGCAAAGTTTATAGTTTGATCTCTCCGTTCAATCATTATTATCAGCTGAAAAACTGATTAGCAAGCAAAAAACAATGTTATTACAATGCCTAATGGTAAACTGGTAATTACTGAAATAACAAAGTGAGTACAAAACTAAAAATAGACAAACAACTTATGGCAAGGAAAAACCAAGATGAGATTTGTGATTTCCTAGAATGGAGCTGAATGTTAAACAAACTTTGGACTGCACCGAAAGATGCAAAAAACTAATGATTCTGTGTAGTTTAATTCAATGTTTGTTTAATTTGTATACTAATGAGTACTGCTTAAGTAAGCTCAAATGACAGTATTGAACTTTGCAGTTTTGAGATTCAACTTTAAAGTATGTCAATATTAACTGGCAATTAAAAAGTTTCTCTTATTTTTTAAGTCATTCTTTTGAAAATCGACCGAGAGATTTATAAAGAAGAGAGCGTTTTTTACTAGTTCAACTTTCTATTCTGCTTTGCATGTACATTTGGTAACTTTCGCATAAACTAAAGTACGGTGTACCAGACCCGGATTGTTGGCAAACAGAGAGTTACCTTACTAGAGAAAAATTAATGACTTATAACTTGATCATGTACTCGTGTTTGCTTTTTATTAATAGCTTATTATAAATTAATCATTTTGAATTAAATGCAATTTGCAAACATATGTGGCAAAAAACGGTAAACGATATATGCTCTGAATATTAACGAAATAAGTGGAAAGTACTGGCAAAAGTTAATCAAAGTAATAAACGCAGCAGATGAGCATAAAAAAGCAAGGCAAACAATTTATTAATACAATGAAGTTTCACTTCTGCGTTGTAGCAAACAAAAAAGTTAATTTAATTTTAAAATTTAAAGCAAAACTGAGTCAAGAAAACTTGCGTTAGTCTGATTGTGAGGTTCAAAACAAATTGGCAACTCACAATTAAACAATAGAATAGAAAATGAAGCAAACACTTTTGTTTAAAATTGTAAAAATAGCACAGTAAATTTTGGTGCATTTGTCTAAAAAGCAGTTTAGTTCAAATGATAAAAATAACAAAAAAATAAAGTTCACTTATGTTCTAGTTTTTTCGATGCAATTCATGGGTTGTTCTCAGTTTAATTACTTTTATAAAAAGAAGAAACTTGCACATTTAAAATTAAACTTAAACTTGCAATCAAAGAATAGCAAGGTTATTGGCAAAGATCAGGGATGTTTACTATCAACGTCGATTGAGCTACATTACAAAATTGAATTTGCTTTGACTTTTCTGAAAAATACTTTTAAGTAAAGCACAAAAACGGTGTCAAGTTGATGCCAGTTAAGGAACCTATTGTAATATATAGTACTTTCTACAACTGTCATCCAAAACACATCAAAACTACCACTGCTAAAAATGAAGGCCTTGCTCCCAAACCCAGGCTTCAAGTTTTGACTTTTGTGAGCAAATCCACGCGATCTAATTTCAATTGCCAATTTATTGCATCTTTAGAAACTGCTGTTGGTGACTGTGCTAAAGCAATGCGGTTAGTGTTTTTTAGCACGCAAATCTTAAATCTAAGCAGTAGTAATAGTTCCCGTGGCATCATTCGCTGCAAGTGACGAGTAGTGCCTGTGTTGGAAAGTAGTCAACTGCTGTAGCTCAATGACTAACAAGAGAACACTGGCACTGAAACATTAGCATTGCATGGGTTGCAGTGATGCTTCCCCTTCAGTGCAATTGTTCACGGGAACAAATCAAAATGATCACTGAAAGAAGAAGAGCAAAATGAGATGGACTGGCAGCGAGCGGACTTGAGAGACTATCAACGAGAGCAGCAGCAGCAACAGTAGAAGCACACTGAGAGATGTGCACTCAATTGGCTATTGGCAGCAGTGACGATAATACGATAAGTATAAGTATAATAGATACAAACAGCATGGGTTTAATTCAATTCCTATTCAGCACACACAGGCACACTGGTGAAGAGACAGTGGCATTTGGGCCCACCAGCAGCAATCGCACCACCACAAACTGTGTTGTTGATGCGGCTCGCATTCATTTGGGTGGCAAGTCGCGGCAAGTGTGCCACTGTTTAATACGCAAAGCAGAAGGGCAAAAATTATTGAGTGCCTCAGTGGCTGGTAGCACAAGACAAAAAGAGTGGTACTGCAACAGCCACCACCACCACCACAAACAATCTCAACTCTGGGCAAGTTTCGTTGGCCATCGCGCCATTGCTTCTCCCATCATCATCATCATCAGTGGCATCTTTTTCTTTTTCTTTTCTTTTTTGCCTTTATCTTTCTTTTTCCTTCTTTGCAATAATCATAAAGCATACCAAACGATTGAAATAATAAATCTTAAATTAAATTTAATCTCACTAAATCACACACCAATGATTCATGCCACTGGGACGCTTCCAAATCACTCTAAGATTTCAAAAAAAGAAAGACGCGGCTCAAAAGAAATACTGGTTATTGGAAAAGAATACAGTGTAGTTTCAAGTGGCAGTAAAACAAACTGTTAGAAAGACCGCTTCAAAAGCAATGAGGAACTGATGCAATCAAAAACAAAAAGAAAAATTGAGCCAGTTGAAAGGCAATACTAATAAAGAGCACAAACGAAGTACCATTTGATAGAGCACTGGTTAGGCAAACTGATTCCGGCGGCCTTTGTGATGGCTGAAACCAATGAGAATCTAAATAAGTCAATTCATTGCGCACATAAATCAAGCAGAAAACGAGGCAAATGTCGGTCAATGGTAACAATAAACCAGACAAAAGGGGCTTCAAAATGAAATTCTGACCGTTTTAAAACGAGTGTGTTTTAAAGTTTAAATGTTTCTTTAACAAAATGGTTTATTAGGACCAATAGAATATCAGTGGCCTAAACCTGTATCCCATTACGATGTTTGATTCATTGTAAATGATTGCTTGCTTTTTGCTTTTGATTTAGTCTTACTGCTATTGTTCTCTCAAATGTCTTTTTGCTAACTGTAGCCAATCGCCTAATTAGTGTGTTTAGTTGCTAGACTTGCTTTTCGCTTTTGTTTCAAGCCTGAAACGTACCATTTAGTTGCTCTTTTATTTGTTCAGTTTTGATCATTATTTTAGCTCTGATTGAGCGGCAAAATAATTACACTGTTTCTCCAAAGAAAACTACCGTTCAGAGAAAGCAATGGCTGATTTGGGCGCAAGTAAAATGTTGCAATGAACAAAGTGCGCAATAAGAAAGCAATTTGTAATAAATTGAGCTTTAAAGTTTTTTAAAAAACTGCTTAGGTTGACAAAAATTTGTTAAAAAAGTGGTATTGCATAATAGGGCACTTCCATTTCTTTGGTCAGGGGTAAGCGCACAGTTTTTTTGTGACAAATGCACCCAAAATTGAGACGCTAGAAAAAATAAAAGTGGGAAGAAGAAAAAAAGAACAATAAAAACAGAAAAGTTTGCAACCAAAAGAAAGGAGATTAATTAGGAGTTAGGCCAGAGGAGGGAAATGTCAATTAGTCAAGCACAGCAAAGTTGAAAAGTCACTCTCTCACAGTAGGCAACAGGGTTTCTTTGCTGAGTGTGAGCACCATCAGTTTTGCAAGTTAGTCAATTTAGCTAATCGAGCTGGTGCCAGCGCATAATAATAAGCTGCACAATGCACACAAGCCGACGGAAAAAAAGTTTTGAGTGGGGCAACACTACTGTTGCCAAGATCATGAATTTATGATTAAAACCAAGCAGAGGATAAGGTATTAATTTAAATTAATAATACTGAAAAGAAGGAATTGGTTTTGCCAACCACTGACTACTTCAGTTGACTGGTAAGCTTGATTACGACTAGCCGGTTGCGGTCAGTTGTGCGGTTTTGGGCAATCCTTCTTCCCTGCCGACTGTGCATGGTCGTTAGCAGCATTAAGAGTGCTTTCACAGGATAGCTTTTGTCGCCACTGTTCGGTTAGCACTCACGAGACAGGGGATAAATTATAGCGTGATCTCAATCATAAATTTAAATGAGCACCAGGGCACAATGGACAACAGTTGTAGTGGTGAAATGGAGAACAACTGCCTAGTGGAAGTGCAAGTGCAAGTGCAAAGTAAGCGCGGCAAGTGGTGAGTGAGAACGAGGGAGGGGTGAAAAGCCGGCCAGGCCAGATGCTTGTGGGCGCTAAATTGGTCGTTACGCTCAACACTCCATTCAACAAGAGAAAAGAAAAGGAAAGAAGAAAAAACAGTGAGGACACTTACTTGTAGCGCTGAAAGAGATGAGGATGCTAATGAGAAGTGGTAGTGAGCCAAAGTGTTGCCAATGCACAGTGGGCCTGCGACAGTGAGGAGATCGACTACTTGCCAGGCGGTACTCATTCGGCTGCTGCTGCTGACGACGACGACAAACGCCGACAACATTTGCCGGAATCGGCGGCAACGTTTGCGCGTGGTCGTGCTGGGAATGAATGCGCAGAGAAGGGGGAAAAATAGAAGGAGGAGGAGAAAAAGGAAAAGAAGAGGATGATGATGAATCGCAATTGGGATTGACTTCTTGAAGATTGCATTTAGCTGAGGGCGAGTGTGAGGTTGATGTGCACGATGTGCACGAGGTGAAAGTCGATGAACGGGATAAGGTGCTGTTGGTGGTGGTTCTGGTAGTGGTGGCAGTGCTGGTTGACTGCGCCAACAACGAGGCTGAAGTCATAGTCATTGCCGAAGGCTGTCCTGGTAAACACTGGCCCACTGCTTGACGAGCCGTTAATAATGCCGTACTGCTGATGGCCACTGATTCTTCAGCTTTATCATCCTCAATGGTGCCACTTGACGAGTGGACGGCCGCCATGGCCGGGTGATGTGCTGCAGATGAAACTCTGTCTGGGGCTGCAGTGAATCGACCAGGCGGTAAATGCTGCTGCTGATGTTGCTGCTCAGATGATGTCGATAAAGCCGTGTTTTGCTGAAGTTCAGAGGAGGGGGACATTGTCGACGGTGGTAGTGCTTATTATTGCCTAACAGTGATTCGATTAGACGGCGTAGTGTCGTTGACAAGACTAGTCCGAAGTAGATGACAAAGATGTGTGTGAGAGAGTGGGGACACAAATAAATAAAAGTGTGACTATGCGAAGTGGCAGTGCAGTGGGGCAATGAATGACTGACTGAATGAGTGACTGAATGAATCGATCACCGCCGTCGCCACCACAGTGTCTCTCCACTCTATGGAATCTATCAAAAAAAAGTGATGAGAGTGCGGGTAAATGTTTTGCTTGCGGCCTGGTACGCCAAAAATGGCTGCAGAAAAGATGAAGCAGAGCAAGAGAAAAGAGAAGAAAAAGTAATTGTCACTGGGTTGAATGAAGAGATGAATGAAAGGCGCCAGCCGTCAGGAGAGTGGGAAAGTGATGACGATAAAGAAGCGAGTTTCAGACTTGGAGACTCGGGCGATTCAGCGGTAGAAACTGTGGGTGCAGATAAGTGGCGAGTGGATGAATGCAAAAGTAGTAGTAGTAGTACGGCTGCTGATGAGTGCACAAATCGAGCAAATGATGCACAAAAAAGTGAAGTAGAGCGGGCTCGGTGACTGAATGACTGTGAGCCTAGATGACTTGAAGAAGAGAACTTGGGCTGCTGCAAAACGGTAAGTGTGTGTGCGTATGTGTGTCCTCTAATGGACTGCGCTCGACGAGGCGAGAGGTGAAGATTGCCGCCAGTCAAATGAAGACGAGCCGGTGACAGGCAACAAATTGGCAGACGCAGTCAGGTACAAAAGAAGAGAAAATCGTTATTCTGTAAAAAAACAAAAAGAAAATGAGATAATGAACAACAGAAAAATGTGCAAACTAATCAAAAACAGATTGAGTGTCGCTGAAATCAAAGGACATTTTGTTTAATTTAAAACTGTTGTAAAAGACTAAAAGTAAGTCAAAGATAAAAAGATGAGCAATTAAAACTTTAAAACGCTCCCACACGTGATCTGAAAAGTTTACCTCATTGTGGTGCACTTAGTCTAATTGAGGTGACATTTGTGCAATGGAAAACCATAATGGCTCTTTCGCTCACAACGACACACACAAACACAATTTTCTTTTGATTGGCTTTCAGACTAATTTGATCTTTGCACTTCTCCTCTTTCGCATTTTGCGTTCACTCAACTATGTTCAAGAATCGCCGCTGTCGTCACCACTTGAGTGCTACTTGCAGTGAAGAGCAAAGTCGCTGTACGCGGCAAGTATAAAAGCCTGCGCAAGCGCCCGATTCACCAGAGAATTTGAATGCATTAATTTCAAGCACTAATTTTCTTTCTTCTTTTTGATACTTTTACTGCTACAACAACAGCAACAGCAGTAACAGCAGGAGTTGCAAAGAGTAGACAAAAAAATTAAATTCTCGTAAAACGTGGCTCGTGAGCGGTGAGTAGCAAGCAGGCAAGTGAATGTATCATTTGATTGTGGTGACGAGTGTGAAAATGTATTCAAATTACCAGGGCAGAAAACCGAAAACAGAAGGAAGCTGAAAAATAGAAGATGGAAAAGGAAAAAAGAGAAGGGAATAGGAAAGGAGATGCGAAAGGCGCCTAAATTAAATTAGGTGCAACCGCAAAGAGAAGGCACCGAGTGTATTAGCACAGCGCTACACTTTGCTTTCATTTGCAATGTGTTGTCGAGCTGTTGTAGATGGAAAAGAGAGAGAAAGAACGAAAAGATGACAGACAGATGACGAAGTGAACGGTGAACTGAGACGAGGAAGGAGACACGAGTGCACAAATTACAGTAGAGAAATAAAACGAAAAGTAGAGAAACATGACAAGAAACGGGAGGAGAGAATGCGGGAGTTTGGAAGGGACCGAGAAAGAGAACCCGCCATCAGTGTATCTACCAAAAAGACGGAATGTGTATAGCTACATTAGCTCCAGCTTGAATTCAATTAAAGCAAATCAGTTTTCTAAAATGTCTGCAGACATCAAATGTGGAGGGTGAGTGGGTGAGAGAGCTAATCACATTTACCATCAGTGCGATCTATTGATTACTGCTTCTAAATGCTTGCTCACTGCAAGCCAACCCCAGCACACGAGACACAAACACAATATCTTTTCCCTCTATTGAAGGGACATTTGTTATACTGTACACAAAAATGATGAAAATCTTCTTTTTCGCTAATAGAATATTAGTAGTGAACAAATTATCACTCAGCACATAAGACGTGATGTTGAGAGTTTTTGAAAAAGGGAGAAAAAAGCACTGTTTGTTTACACACAGAAAAGAAACTGCTTTAGACAGTTGTCCAGTTTTTCGAAAACAGCAAAAAATCTAAAAACGTTTCAACAAACGGATTATTTTCAGAGTGGTAATACTGATTGAAAAATAAAGCAAAAATAATTTTTTAAAAACATTTTTTTAACTTGTAAAAAAGGAAATGGTTTGCTTGATCTAACTCGACTTTGAGTTCTCTTTTCAGTGGTGTCGATTACTTTTTAATATATCTACTATCAAAAAAAAGCTCAACTGAGCCAATTTGTGCAACGGTGTGCACAAAGACGGCGCCGCCGACCTCGAACGGTCGTTGGGTGACAAAGTGGAAGCTATGCAAATCAATTTTAGCGATCACTTTCATTGTCATAGCAAGCACTTTACTTTCTAAGCAAGCAGGGCACTTTTCTCTCTGCAAGTTTTGCCCACTACAATTCACAATGTCGCAGTTTCTATTTGCAAACTTTTCTTTTAAGCCTTGCCATTTTTCTGCAAAAAGGTCTTTTAACATTAGCACGCACACAATCTTACTCACATTTTGGTTTTTTTATTTTGTTGAGCATATTTTTTTGTTTTCAATAATCCAATCAATGGATTATGATTCCCAATATGACACCCAGAGTATCTGAAAAAGTGCTAGCAATTTTAGAAAAGTTTTTTAAATTTAAAAAATTCTTGAACTTGATGTTTGCCCTGACAGTTTCTTAAATACTGTGATCGGAGATGTTAGCAAAAGCAAAAATGATAAGGCAAAGTTTGAACAGATTAGGACAAGTCAAAAGTAATAAATGCAATAAATAAACAAGAATATGATGATAAAAAGTTGCAAATGTTAAAAAATGAATTCAATTTAGTTTATCCCAAAAAATAAAAAACAAACCAAGGTTAAAAACAGATAGTTCATAAAAAGTACAAAATAAGCCATATACAAAAAGTGAGCACTTGTCAAAAATAAAACAAAACGTAACAAAAAAACAGTCAATTATTGAAATGTTATAAATGTGCAAATACAAGAATTCTCATCATCAAATATAACAACAATTCTGTTTTTGTCCAATTTAGACAATGAAAATAAAAATATAAAGTCAAAACATAGTCTAAATGTGCGGCTTTTAATGCTACTTCTTGTCAAAAACAACTAACACTTTTATTTATTTTTTTAATAAAAAACTTACCAAACTCAAGAAAAAGAAAGCTATCTTAAATTCTAAGGTGAAGGAGCATGTCATTATTTGTTTTCTACTTTACACAAGAGCAGTTTTCATTGAATTGCTGACAGGGTAAATTAGTGTCAAAATAACAAGAATAATGCACGTCAAACAACGCAAGTTGAAATAACGGCGTTACTTGTTTACTGGCACCTTTTTGAGAAAATGGTCAGTTGTGAAGTTACTTGACACATTCATTCAATTTGTTGAATGATCATTGTTTTATCTCTAATTTGCATACCAAAAGTTGCACCTAATAAAAAATAAAAAATAAAAAATGAGAAAATGAAAAAACAATTGAAACAAAATTATTCTAATACTCAGTGGCACTTAGTTTGATATTATTTCTTGAAAATAATTAAAATTTTTTTATTTTTTTGCAAATATTTTTCATTTTTATCAATTTAAATGTATGCCAAGAATAACTGTTGATAAAAATACTATTTCAGTTTTTTTGTAAGTAAATACATTGACTGTTAATTTCATTAGACATCCATTCATTGGTTCAACAGTAGCACATGTCGTTTTATTAGACATACAAAAAATGACCATTTTAATAAACTTCATACACAACAACAACTGCTGCTGGCTTCAAATGCAAATTGAACATTTACTTTTGACTCGGCTGCCTCAGTCCATTCCTTATGATGATAATGAGCACATTTTGCTTTGAACCATCGCTGTACCACAAGGCACTACTATTACCAGCGTCCAATTGGCCATTTGTGAACGTTTGCACTACTTTTTTCAACCAGTAAACGGGTAATTACTGGTTCTATTTTTGTCGCTTTCTTATGTGTACGGTAAATGTCAGCGTCGAGTGAGTACTAAATGCCGATACTCTATTAACTGCATTGATGCTGGTGCCTGAACTCGCTTTCACTGACTGACTGAATCGGTCACTGGCACATCATATTGAAACCGTGATAGCAAGCAGTAAACAGTGAATAATAAATGCAGCGTTGGTTCTACATAAGAAAGCCATCGCTTAGGCGACGGCTGAGCAAAAATGGTGAAAAGAGGAAGAGAGTTTGAAGTGATGCTAAGTGTGCCAATGTTGTGTTGTGCAACGCTGCACACACTACCACACAAGAAACGCTCTGAAATCATTGAAAGAGTGAGAGAGAGAGCACAAATTGATTAGACTCCCTTGGTCCTATTAGAGAATTAAAATGAGACCAACTTGAGAGGGTGGCAGAGAGAGTGGGGTTTATGTTTATGTTTTTTTACTGAAATGAGCCCTTCACCACACATACCCACACGCGATCTCACAGTTCAGTCAATTATCTACTGCTCGACATCTTTGCTCAATGACTGAAGAACGCATTCTTGATGAATTGAGCACGAATTTTCAAGTCATGAAAAAATAGACAACATAAGCTGCTTGCTGAAAGTTGCAAGCAAAAAGGGTATGGGAAGAAAACATTCAGATGAGAGCAATATTGCTGAAAATGATATTCAAAAAATAAACAATTAATTCACAATGCTTTAGGACTTCAATCATCAATGCTACAGTCACGTTGAAGTCACTAAAACTTGATTCAACTGCTGATCGAACTCCAACGGTGAACGTCAATTTTGATGACCATAAAAGGAAAGGAAAAATAAAAAAACACACACATTCGTTTCCAAACATTTGATAATGCTGTGCAAACAAAAAGTGCAGTGAGACAAAACGAGACAATGAAGAAGCAGCAGGCATCACTGCAGTGATTGCCGAAGAATACATTACTGCTAGGCAGTGCCAGTAATCGCTTTATCACTGAATAAATACGTGCCCTATCGACTTCATCACAGTCGACAAAGGTTTGTATGTAAACGCACAAAAAAACTCACTAAAAAAATAAAGAAATCACCAAAGTTGCTGGTACAACTTTTCAGTGCACAACTGGCCGACAACTTACTGAACAACAACTCAGCCATTCAATGCATTGAGAAGCCCAGTAAATATGGTAAACAGTTTGCTGAAAACAGTAAAAAAAGAAGATGCAGTGAATGGCGAGGACAGTGACCAGTGGTGGTGATGGTCAATGAACGCAGTGTAGAGTGGTTGATCATCAAGTGAAGAGTTTGAGGCAGTGAACTCATTTTCCAAGCAACTTTCTTTCAACTTTATTCTCTTGCACTGGCATGGCATCACTCAACGGCAATCGATTCCCTTTGACAACAGCATTGATCTGCTACTCCTTCATTTGAAGCTGAACAGAGAAATCAATGGCAGAGAAGGAGCAGGCTGAGAACGGAGCTAGCAATTGATGCTCGATGGTCTGCCGATAGTCCGTTTTGGCGATCAATGCTAATCAAGCTGTCACCAATCAATTGCAGCACTTCAATTGCCTAGTCAAATCAATACTAGTGCTCAATAGAATACTGGCTGGCAGATACTGACCACAACTACCACCATCAACCGCAGTCACTGCATAATCGTTTTATTAGGACAATCGAGTCACTGTTTACATTGCAGTGGTAGACCGCTCATTAGATGGCAATTCATTCAAATCAAAATGTTATCATTTATCAGCTGATCTAATCTTTGATCAGTCAATTTAGCCATCCAAATCTTTTTAATTCTAAAAATACAGCAGTTTACTTTTTTCAGTTTTGTCAATCAACCTCCACTAAAAATTCAACAGAAAGTTATTCTACTTGAATTAGCAACAACAACTAACCCGAATCAAATAGGCACATCACAGCGTAATCGATTCTAAATTTACAGGTAAACCAAAGCAATGCTGCAATTAATTGGAAGAAAGTGGCACTGCCTAAAAAGTTACTTGTTTTTGACGAGTTTTCAATTGCTTGTTTGTATCTGAGAGCATTCACAACTGTCTTCAGAGAAAAGAAGCACACTCTGTTTTGGTAATCACACTACAGTGGCATTAGAGGCACTGATCTGGGCAGACTCTTGCACGCGGCATCACTCTAGTGCGAATCGAATTTCAAAGTTTCATTTGCCAGCTCGCTGCGATTCCGATTTGCCTTTAACATGAAAACACATCTGCAAGAGAGACTGAGATGATGAAAGACAACAGCAGCTCGTGCACCAAAACCAGCACATCAAAGTGAAACACTCGACAAACACTGCCAGAAGTTTCTAGTGCTTGGGTCAGTAATCGGAAATGCGACTGAATGAGGGGGCGAGTGCATGTCATAAACCGATTTAGGCACCGCAGTCTGAACTGATCAGAGTTTCAACATAAATTGGCTCAGCACAAACAGCATCAAAAGCAAATGTGCACTTGCAACACTGATGCAGTTCTAACGAGAAAATAAAGTGACCCTTCTGACTGAGTCGAAGCAAAGTTTTTTTGCTTTTGTCATTTGTTCACAGTGTCATGCAATTAAACAAAGTTTCATCCGTATTTTGTCATTTTTTTGACTAAATTGAACGCTAAATTGGCCAAACCTTAACAAAATTTTTCAATTGTTTTTGTTGTTCAATGGATTACTAAATTAAAAGTCCAATTCTCTACTGTTTTTACCTAAAAAAATCTACAAACGGATCGCTGCTTTTAAATTAAAACAAAAACATTTTTTTTCATTTGCACTTTTTTGTTCCAGAGGGAACTCAGAGCAATGAATCAAATGGGCAAATAAAACATTGTTTCAATGCAAACAATTATGCTTCAGCTTGTTATCGTGTTATTATAACAACTTTTACTATATGGCCGCTTTTTATTTATTTTTTTAAACGGCATGTTTAAGATAAATGTAGAAAATTAAGTAGTTCACCCAAAGGTTTAAAAATATTGCTAAAGCAAGTTAAAATCCTCACTCAATTGAGTTCAACTGACTAAAAAAGTTTAAATTCAAACAACTTGAGTTTAAAAAATATGTTCTGAATTATAAATGGAAATTTTGATAACAATAAGTTGTTTAGTAAATGAACGCAGACAAAGTTGAATGGCATTTAAAAAAAGTGCCCAAAATGTGGCTAAAACGTGTGTCTGTTTGCTAATAAAAGAACAACTCAATAACAAAAAATCGATCAACTAATTAGCTAATTTAGACGTCAGTATCTGTCCGGTTGTTTTTTGAAAAAATACTATCGTGTTTGACGCGTGCAAGGCAAATCTAAAGTGGTGCGCTGTTGGTAGCACCAGTAAAAAATGCAAATAGTATACATATTATCCCAATAAGGCAAATGGCAATATTATTAGGCGACGATCGATCGACTGAATCATCGTTTTGCAAGCAGCAAACGCCAAAATTGGCTCTAAACTGCGCAGAAATCGATTCCATTGAAGCACATGCCAGTTGTAAAGTGACAAAACTGACTGCTAGTCCTCTTCGTGTTCCACAGTCTCCACAAAATAAGTTAAACCAAAAAACCTTATCGACAGTACAACATGAACAAAAAACTAAACGAGCTCAAAACGGCATTTACATTTGCTAATCTTTTTAAAATTTATTTACAAAATGCATTGCCCATCAAGTGAGGCAACCAAAAACAGTCGTCAGCGTCAAATCAACAAGAAATCGACGCAATAATCAATGCGAGCCAGGGAAAGAGGGTGGACAGGAGGAAAATGTTTGAAATATTAGAAATAGTAGAATCAAGGAACGGCTGGGAAAGGACGAGCTGAAACGTGGCAATCTCATTAAAACAATTACAAGTAGTTGTAACACGTGGCTTTGATGTTTTTCCTGCTCTGTCGTGAGTAAGGGAAATAAACGCCGACAATGGGGAAACGTTTGTACAATCATAATAAGTGGCGACAATATGGGGACAAATCACATGACTAGAGAAGTGCCAAAGGAATCAAAGCAAAGAAAGGAAAGAAGGAAGAGCAAAAAGAGAGGGCCGCAGACACAGGCACAGTGGTTAGCCTGAAAAATTAGCATCATCGATGAATCCTTCGGGGCCATCGTGCCGAGAAGGCGACACAAAGGGCGCCATTAGTGTGGCTCATGTTGGTGTTGATGTTCCCTTATGCTCAGACAATGCACTCTCCTTTTGCTTGTCTGTTATTTGCGGCAACGACGGCAGCAAAAAGCAGCTGTGAGAGAGGGGAGAAGCTTTGTTGGCGCATCAATCGACTGAAGCAACGAGGAGCCAACAAGAGAGCGAACAGTGACATTTGCTCAGTGCAAAGACACGAGTCGCCAAAAGCAGCAGCCGCAGCACATTGTGTCGTGAGCCAAACTGAAAGCTACTGAAAGATGGCCAACAAGAACAACTGGAGAGACAAGTTGGCGGTACAGACCGAAAGAAAGAGAGAGAGAGAGAGAAAGAGAGAGAAAGAGCGAGTCGGAGACGGAATCGAGTGGAATGGCCGTCGGTGCTGAGACGGATTCAAATAGAGACATCAAGCGTCGGGCGGCGGTGATGGTGTGTCGATAACAGCGAACTGCAAGCGAACAATATTTTGTGTCAAACTTTACCCTGTCCTCCGTAATGACACACAGACAGACAGACACAATGTGCGATAATGGCTGGTGCTGCTGGTGCTGCCTGCCTGGTTGTTGATTGTTGTGCGGTTGCTCAAGGCAGCAACTGCAAAGGGAGGGAAGGCAAAAGATGTGCGCGGGCGACGGAGCGAGAAAAGGATTATCGGACAGTTGATCTAAGTGAGTGAGCGTCGACTGTTCACGAGCTAGCCAGCTTGTTATCGCCCATCAAGACAAACCATTTCATATATGACAGGAGAGGCACGCGCGAGGGCACAGACTGAGTGGCCTCGGAAGGAACGGTCTCGGTGGTTGAGGCGCAGTGAGAGTTGCAAACCGGTCACCGCCGGTGTCAACACAGTCTCTGCGTCTGTCTACGGAACCGGTCTGCACAGAGTACCAGAGATGGTCAATACTGATGACCAGGAGGAACAGAGGTTCAGTAGTGCTCTAGTCACTTGCTCAGTGACTTCAAAGCAAGCGCCCACCCCTCCGCCTTGCCTCCCCTTTACAGTCAGTTGCTTTTAGCGATAATTTGCCACTAAATACTGCGGAGATATGCAAAGTCAACAAGAGAGCGCGCTAGGACATGGGCAGTGTCAATCAAATCGCCAGTTTGGCGGCCACCAAAGAGCGCACCCCTGCTTTCACTCGAAACACAGACCGAGAAATGCAAACAAACAAGAGGACAGTGCCACCAGTTCATATAACTAGCTGGAAAACAGTGACAGTACAAGGAGGACAAAGGAAGCAGCAAATTTAATTACGATATTAGTGTTTAATTACATTAGAAAAAGTAAACTGCTTACTGCTGTGCTCAGTGCTATTGCTGCTGTTGCTGCTGCTGTACAACAGCTGTACAGCAGTGACGCCTAATACGGCACAAACACGAATTGCAATCAAGTAAAGCTCTTTCTTACTTTGCTGATTCAAGTAAAATTCAACGCGGAAATGATGTCTAGCTGAGAGCAGACAAAGTAAGAATAGACAAAGGTAATCGCCAACGGTATCCAGGAAGAAGAGAAAAGACAATTCTCAGAAGTAGTTGCTCCAGATTAAGTTACCAAACACAAATGATCAATCTTTTATGGAGCTATAATACAAAAACGAGCTAAAAAGCAGGTCAGTTATTGAAAATGAATAAAAACAACGGATGAGATAAATAAGTAAGCAAACACAACTAAACTTAATTAAAACTTACGCTGCCGCTTGACCGGGACAAATTGCGACACTAAAGTCAAACAGTGAAATTAAATAAATGGCCATTAGGGTAAAAGCTAATTAAATTTGCATAATTTAGTAGCTGATGGTAAATAATTTAGCACATTCAGGTAATCACAATGGTCGTCGGTTGGATGAGAACAAAGGGAAATGTATTGCTTACTGCTGAGCGGCTAAACAATAACGACTGTCTGTTGTCCGGTGAGTATTGACTGCAGTGACCGCCCATACTAGTTTGGATAGCTTCTGTAATGATTTGCCAAAAGGGCCTACTGAAGATGTGTATGTTTGTGTTTTGTACAACGCTCAATGAGTGAATAATTCAAAACGTATAGTGAAAAGAAACAGAAAGTGGCTACAAAAAAATAGGAAAACATTGTACCAAGCAGTGACAAATGGCAAATGTCATCGGCAAAAGAGTAATCGATCGACGGCAAAAGAGATATTTGGCAATGCAAACACGCGCCTGCTCTCAACACTGATGGTACTGTCAATTTAGCACACACACAACAGGATCATCAAATTGACAATCGTCCTAAATTATAAAGCTTCTAATCATTGCAAAATGAGATGAGTTTTGAAATGATGTATCAAGTAGTGAGATGTTTGGTAGTGAATGCTAATTTGACATTAAAGAAAATGTGATCAATTTGAGTGATCAAAACAAAATGTAATTAGACATAGGATAAACAAGAATTTATTGCTAGTTTTAAGATGGTTACTGTTATACGTAGAGTAAAGATTCAAAGTTTAATGTTCTGAGATTGTCAAATAAAAAGAAAAAATCACAATTCGGATGAAAACTTTTTGTATAGACGCTAATCTTGAATCACTAGACTGGACATCAAAACATCAAACTGCCATTGAAATTCAGCAAAGAAAATTTTAGTCTGCCGCCGACCCACAAAGTTGCATTCGACTGCCTGGACTTTCTTTGATGACTCGATTCGATTAACGAGAGTAAAAAGGCACTGAAGGAGAGAGCAAAAAAAGTGAAACGAGAGAATGAGGCACCAGGCAAGAAGCTGCCAACAAAACGGAACAGGACAATTGTGGACAGTCAAAAGGGCAATGAATAAATAAATATCGAATCGAGATGAATAGAGGCAGATTGGCCACTGCTGCCTCTGCCACTGCCGCCGCCACTACTGAATGACTGAACGAAAAAATGAAGAAGAACTGAAGAATCAAAAGAATGAACTGCAGCAACAATGCCCCGTCAATTGCTCCCTTTCCACTGAGCCAATTTGAATTGCCGCCGATACGCGCTCACATCGAAGTTCGATTCCCTTTCAGATGTGGAGCAAATGATAAAAAACGGAGAAGGAAAGAGATGCAATACAATACACATTTGTGTGCTCAGTGAAATGCAGTATAATTTGAATCAAAATTAAAATGCAACTTTTTACTTTTCACCAACAATACTGCTGGTTTTGGTGACGATACGGATGCACTGCTGGCAGACAGTGAAATGTCAATTCGCATTATAAAGCAATTATCGACTGAAAATAGATGGCCAAAAAACTTTTTTCAACAAATGCTATTTGCCAAAGATTGTCAGCAGTGACAGCGGTGGCCAATATTAGCAGAAAAACAAAAATAACATGCTTTTGATATTTATTCATTTCATGAAGATTGTAAATCACGAGCGATTGATCGATCAAACTGAATGGAACATTGGAAAAAAATATCACAAAAAAGAAAATTTTTGGACAAAACAGCAATACAAACTTGTAATTTTGATGTTTTGAGTGATGAGAAAACTTAAGAAAGAATTTGAGCAATTAAAAAATGCATGTCGGCAAACTGAGACTTACTCCTGTTTTAAATGCCATTTGATTCACACGTGTACTAAAATAGTGAAAAGTTGTGAGAAGGAAGTAACTAGATTGTGGGTACTATCAGCGTCTGGCAGAAATAGAATATGCTGGCCAGAGCTAATATTTGCTCTGTCCGCGTAGATAATTTGACAGTATTGACGCCGAAAGCGATAAATTTGCTTTGGGTGCGTGTATGAGCAAACAAACATGCAGTCAGCAAACACAAACGACAGACAATTAAAAGGTAGTGCGTGGGGAACAAACTAAATAAAAAACAACTTTCATAGTTTTGACAAATGCCGCGAGAGTGAAAACGAGATTCAAAGTGACAAACAACAGAGAGTGCAGCTATATCTTGGGAAAGTAAGATTACACTTACTGTTTACAAACAAATATGAGACAAAAATAGAGTTCACAATAGAGGTTATCATGTCTTGAAATTTGCCAATGAAGAAAGTGAGAGAATATTCATTCACTCTAATTGGTCACAGTGAATGAGGATTCCAAAAACTGGTAAACGCACAGACACAGACACAAACAGGGTTGCACCAAAACTGGGTGTTAATCAAATTCAATTAGGCAACTGGGGCGACGGTGGAGGCAGTGGAGGCGGTTAATTTAGCCTTATTAACATTGCAATTCATCACTCAGTCAGCAGTGTGGGGTCGGGTGGGATGTGCTCAGTAGGACTGAGAAATGCTACTGCTGTTGCTGCTGAGTGAACCCGTGATGAGGTGCCGAGATGATTCACAGAGGAAAAAACGAGTGAATGGCGACTCCCGCAGTGTGCGCCAGCGTGGTCTATGCAAATGGGCAAATTGGTGTAAATCAATATGAATTGATGAGTTGTGCGGTGAGTGGATGGTGCGCGGCAGTGCTGATGTTCAACTTCAAAGTGAGACACCGTAGAGTGGCTTCACTGGTGTCCGTTGTCGCCGTATCCATCAATCAAAAGACGAACTGAAACAGAGAGCGAGGAGATGGATGGCAAGCCAATATTGAAGTCGACGACTGCTGTGGAATCGATCATTGGAGGCACACAATGAGAGAGATGACACGCGTTGCAGACCACTGCTGAAGTAAATGGAGGATCGGTTCTCACTCAATTGATATTTTGGCCACTGTGTGTGTGCTGTTCTTCGGGTGGTTGCATTTGCTGGCTCACATGCTCATCGCGGTTTGTTTGCCAACTGTATGTGTGTGTGTTGTTCTTTGACCGAAGTACAACACACACAGGGTTAGACACAGGGCAATGTCGCCGTCGTCGTCGATCGTGCACTAGCAATGGTAGACCAATTTTTACACTTGATTAGAATTGGCAGAAGTTGAGTGTTCACTTGGTCTGATGATCAAATTAGATTACAAGACAGTGGCTGCTGGTGCTGGTGCTGGTGCTGGCGGTGTGTGAGTGTGAATGAGTGCTAAGCAAACAAAACTGAACAGACAGAAAACAATGGAGAGGCAAAAGGCAACAGACGTGCAGGCAGACAGACACTGACAAAATGACGATGATCAGCTTTGTGTGTCGGCTTTAATTGTCATCGAACAGCAAGCGACACTGCACAATAATTGATGTGCAACTTGCTTACTACTGGAAAATGGTGTGGCAGTTCAAGAAATTACTGTTTCGAACATGCGAAATAAGGGTAGCAGCGGCAAAAAGTCAAAACTGCTTAAAAGATACGGGTAAAAAACAGCTTTACCTAAAGAAAATGCCCAGAAATAAGATTAATTTGTTGTTTTCACAGTAAAAAAGAATAACGGTTCACATGGCTCACAAACGCCCACATTACTTGTTGAACAGACACGTTGGAAAAAGAAACAAAGGATAGACACACTAAATTAAATTGAACTCATGAAGAAAGATGTGCAAAGTCAAACGCTGAAAGGAAAGGCTCATTCAGTGAACGGGAAAGAGTGAGATCGAGCAGCAAAGCGAGGAGGTTGAGGAAGCGAGTGTGAGGAGAGTATGCGACTGCACCCGACGGCGGCTAGTGCTGGACTGACAGAGCTGAAAAGACAGAAGAACAGTTGCCGCCGCTGCCTCTCTTCCAGGAGAGAGTGAGGAGCAACAGCAATGATATTGCTCTTCACTGCAATACTACAATGCGACGACGGCGGTAACATGCGGCGGATACAAGTCATTCGGTGGATTCTCAAACCGAGAACATACAGTCAAATAGTCACTGAGTTCACTTGGACTGCTGGGTGAAAGCTGCTGGAATGAAAAGAGAGAAAATTAGAGAAAAAAAGAAGAAGAATCGAATGAAAAGTGAGATGCCAGCGCAATGAAAGTGCACTGAGTGCTCTGTGGTCAACTACTGAGGGGCGTCACTGCTGGAGCAGCAGTGTGTGCGGCTGTCGAGGCTACCTAAAAGTCATCGAACACGCGCTTGCTTGCTGGCACAGTCGACAGAAGTTGCGGCAAAACAGCTGCTTGGAAGAGAGCAGTCTGCACCGCAGTCTCTACCGCTATTGAGATAGAGCTGACACAACAGCTGAAGTGCGTGCTGCCCTACCAGATGAAACGTGTGCTGAATTGCCACCACCACCAAAAGCACCAGCACTAACAGCACCACCACCACCACCGCCACCGCACGAATGAACAGCACAGGCATTTTTTCAGAAGAAAGTGAATGACAGAACAAATGACAGTCCGGACAGCAGACTGCCGCAAACAAGAATTATTGGTGTGATGCTTTCTGGAGGTGGCCAAATATCTGCCAGACATTATTTATGATCGACAATACTCGGCGTCGCATTGGAAGCGAGCTTTCTCTTTCTTCAGGCATCGACAGCCTGAAGTTTTGATACTCCTGCAACCAGATCTGACCTATGGTCGCAGATATATCGCCATGTGCATCAGAGACAATGGCAGAATGAACCCAAATGAACGACCAAGGTGTATTCACCTTGATAAAAACAGTGAAACAGTGTAGAACTGTGTGACACCGATGGGAGAGAGCTGCCGACACTGGCTGTTTGTGCCATTTATTAATATTCTCGTTTCTGTCCCATGCCCACTATCGCATCGGTCGATCATTTCGTTATTGTTTTGTTTCTCTTTCTCTGTACCACTCACTTGGCATGTTCTGTGCTGGTTGTGGTCGTGGTCCTGGTCGTGGTCGTCGTGGTTGGCCACTGTTCTCTCTAAACGAATTCTTCAGTTAGTCAGTCAATCTGATAAACATCACAAGCCACCACCGATGGATAGTGAGTGAGCGAGTGCATGTTGTGGTCCGAATGGCCAACACCAGACTGCTGAGCAGCGGTAATTGGGAGAATTGAACCGAAATGGGCCGATAAGCAAATGGAGACAACGTTGGACAGTCACTGGGTGGAAAAGGCCAACACGGCGGAACTGCAGTCTAGGGAAAACTGCAGTGGGCCAAGAATAGAGTCAGACAAGGAGACACTGACTTTTTCTCCTTAATTGACACCCTACATGATAAGCAAATGATGCTCTCTACTACTTTTCATAACAAAACAGTACGTGCGCACAGCTTTCAGACTAAATAAAAAACTAATAACAATGACTTTCCTCTCTGTGGTTTCAACAACTCACTCACCCCCTCTGCCATTACGTTATTAGCAGGTTGTAGTGTGCTGGTGATAGTGTGCTCGACACAGGCTGGTTTAGTGTGACACGTGATCATAGGAAATGGTAACAGAGAAATGGCATATAAAAGGGAGACTGCAAACTGCTAAGAATTGCCAGTGTGAATAAGTTAGTGCAAGTGATGATGATGATGATGATGATTCGTGATAGTTGCTGCACTGCTTGGCGTTATTTAAACGTCTACCAGTAAAATTAGTAGTCCAGTCTGCAGTGCGCCAGAGCCAGTGATCGGAAGTGACGGAATGCAAGGGAAGGAAGGCAAAATGAGCAATAGTAAGAAGATAGTGGCGTTGGTCGACGGTGGTTGCACTGACAGTGCTGCACACTGTCCACAAGGTAAGTCGGCGTGCTTTCAATTACAGTCACAGGAGGAAGAGGGTACTGTTCTACTGTTCGCTCTGTCGACTTAATTAAATACGATCGCTTAATTACCACAGTGCAGCCTTTTGTTTTGGCCATTCTATTGCCGCTATCAGTTTCGGTAAAGCACAGATTGGCAAAGATTATGCTGCATTGATCGATTCTTCAGCGGCAAAACAATGGACTGCAGTAACTCAGTGACACTGTAAAAAAACTGCAAACCGGTCAAAAGCAACCGCAATTGTTAGAAAGAATAGAATGAAGCAAGAATGATCAAAGAAATTTTCAGTCACTCAGGCTTTGCCGTAGGATAAAGTCAAATTGAGCAGATGTTTTTTCTATCGATTGGCAAATTAGACAGCGTGAAGCGACTGAATGAAAAGAGTACATTTAGCAAGTAAATCAATCTATCATTCAGTGATATACACAGGAAAACCAAAAATCGGCCAATCGAATCGACCTAATCTGATACCTGTGCGTACCTTGTGTTGTAGAAACACGTTTGAAGCGACAAACGTGGCTTGAATGTTTTCAAGCGATGTTGCTCCTGCTACTCTCTGAAAGTATCAAAATGTGTCCGGCATATTTACGATAAAATGTGAGCAATAAAAGTTTACAGCACAAATTGCCTGCGTGTGCTTAGTGTTTATTTTGCTCAACATAGCTAGCTAGTAAATCTGCCGTCATTTTAATGCGATTTGCACAAGAATTTAAATATGCCACACATAGCCATCACCTTCTGTAGTCCTCCTTTTCACCCATTGCTGTCAGTCACTCTACTAATAAAAGCAATCAAGGGTGAGAAAAAAAAGAGAGAGAATTGGAAAGCACGCGAGCACATCTCCCAGAACCGGTGTCATTCATGGCGCAGTTCTCTCCTTCTCATCTACGTTGGCGCCATCAATAAGGAAGTCGTAACAGTGCGCACCGTCCTAGCCTCCGCCAGAGCAGACACACTAGAGAAAATGAGGTTGCAGACAGCTTTGCAGCAGCACACTGTGAAGACAAAGGGTGCAAATTAATTTAATTTATAGATAGATAGCTCTACTAAATCATCACACACGTAATTGCCGATTAAGTGCAGCCACCATGTTCAGCAGAGAACAGAGGGTGGCAACTGTGTGGCCTCAACACATCACTGATTGGCCACACATTCATTACACAGGTCATTACACAGTGTGCGCAGTGCTCGCAGTTGACAATATTTAAACATTCTAGTAAATAGTAAACTGTGAGTATGTATTTTGCAGTTTGCACTGATGATGGCCTTTTATTAAATGACAATTAGCTGGGAAAGTTGACGCAGTGATGCTCCAATGGGCGAAAAGATTTGCCATTGCCCAAATTACATCAAACAGTCGTCATCATCATTAGTGGAAGCTGTCGGGCAAACACTGGTATAAGAAGAGCAAAACTAATAATGAAAACCAATCTAAAAAGACAAATGAGTTTGAAACAAAATTCATTGAAAAAAAGAAAACTACAAATAAGCAAGTTATTTGGCACTTGAACTTCAGAGTATGCTTAGACTTTTCACTTTTCTAATTTTGCAGTATTTACAAATTACTTGCTTTTACCAAGCACGTGAGTCAGTGGTCAGCTGACAAACTGGTGGACACACATTTTTGTCACTCAAGCTCTAATAGACCGACAGTGATGTTTCAATCTATCCTCTGTATTGCAGAAAAATTCACATTCCATTCTGTCACTGCTTTAGGATTGTTGGAATTTAATCACCACTAAATTGGGTGAAAAAAATATGCGCATAGTGAAGCCTGGTCAGAAAAGAACATTTTTGGCTTGAGCTGAAGTGCAAAAGAGTCCATCTGTTTGGTATGGCAGTAAACTGGCAGGATATATTTCTGAACAATTAGTGACGCAGAAAAACGAGAGCTGCTTTTCTACGTAATTAAACATCAAAGCCATTAGCTGGCAGTCAGAATCGTCAGAATCGTTGAACAGTTGAGCAATGACATGAGACTAGTTGCAACTGAACAATGGCACAAGAGTCAATTCAAATTCAAGTTGAAGTCAGCAAAAGTGGTGCCATGTCAATGAGGCGATAAGTGAGTGAATGGAGTGACAGTCATTTAGCTGTGTGATCTCTATTCGGTGCCAAGTGCAGTCTGACTACTGATTCATTCGTAACGGTGCTATTAATTGCGCCGATCAGCATCACTTTTCTACTGGCACTAAGCACGATTAGCATTTTATTGCCGCTATGGATCAACTGACGCTGCTCTCAGTCTTGGCTTCTATCCTTATATGCACTGCTCATATACAAAACTAAAAACGTCTCTGCTGGGTGCAATGGCACTATTTTCACAACTTTCCATCAAACTCTCATTCAATTGCGCACTTGATTTGATCTTAAACGATTTAAACATTAAGCTTAGAGCAGGACTAAAACTTAGATATTCGTTTTTAGAGCTCAGGATTTTTGTCAAATATAGTGAGAAAGTATTTTGACATATTTAACTTTATCTCTTTAGCATATTTTAGTTTTCAACTGACGCTTGCAAAACAACAATTTTATCAAAATGAAAATAAAAAAACTGTGTCAGTCAATGAGAAAGCTACTTAGCAGTTTAGTTTCTCTCTCCTTTATGTACTACTCTGTTCCGTATTAAACACACCAGGGTGCCCAGGTAAACAATTACTTTTACAGTTTGCAGAGAATGAGATGAATCCTTTCAATAAAGTAGGTTTATGTCTAATTTAAATAAGTTAGCGCCGTCGATAATCAAAGGCGATCATCTCAGGCACACCTCACGCTTGTTTACAAAGCTGTTTACGAAGCTGCTGATGTTGCTTCAAGTCGTGCACAAAACGAAGCCGTCAATGGTTTCCATCGAGATTAACTGCCAATTATTAATCAACACCAACTTGTGATTTAGAAATAAACATACAAAGTGAATCTCTTTGCTCCGAATTTTTCCTCTAGAGAAATTGTTCTTCTTTTCCTCCGACTCAATGTCTCCAGACAACAATCACGCACTCTCCTCGCACTTTGCCGTTGGTTATCAGAGTTTGTATTACCATTTTTTCTTCATTTTCCAATTCCCAAATCTGCATTGAAGTTGTGATTGATGCTTCAAATGTAGAAACGACACTTGCGGCAGGAAAAAGTCAATTTGTGGTTGTGGTTGCGGCAGTAGTTGCATTTAGTTTGATTGTTGTTTTGTTATACAGCGGATTCTTTATAGCTATTTTTGGATCGGTTACAAATTGACCTCGGATATTGCCGGCCAAAAGCAAAGTTTCTCCAGAGCATAAATTATGACTTCTTAATGGGGTGATTGCCTGGTGCCCATTCGTCAATGATATTTACCCAGTGTGCGTGGGCACAAACAAATATTTTGAAAGCAAATGTATCTTTTTTACTTGCTAAAAATTTAGTTTTATTTGCAACTTTGAATGAGTTTACTACAAACAACAAAAAATAGCAGTGAGTTTGTGTAGTGTATGCAAATAGATCAAATTTTAAATGGTCACCAATAAATCAATTCGTTTTTACCGCAAAATTTTTGTATTGTTTGAGTAAAGTAAACATTTTAGTAGAAAAGGATAAGTTAGTTTAGCATATTTACAAATGAAAACCATTGAACTATCATTATAATAAACAAAAAAACTTTCATTTAAACAGTAATTAAAGTTTGTCAATGCCTGCCACTGAGTCAGAAGCAAACCTTTTGATGACAAATGGATGGTCGAGACAGTTTGACCGACCAACACATTGGCCGCTAATGAGTTCCTTTCTTTTTTGACAGTTTGTTTGTGTGTTTGTGTCTGTTTGTGCGGCAAGAAATGCAAATTACACAAAATGACTTTGCTCTGGTCAGCAGTAAGGCTGGCTAATTGTGGCAATGATTTGTTAAATTGATTGCTCCTAACTGAAAATGCAGTGTTCATGGCAGCTAGTGCCACTGGTCAGTGCCTCAGCGGCAGAACCCGCTCTGGCAGACACAATAAATAATTCAAAGCATGCAAATGGCGGCGCCATCTTTAAGTATGTTCTCTCTTTGCCTTTTTCTCCTCCTTTGTCTTGGACACTGGCAAACTGTCCCCTACAGTGGAGTTTAGCCGCATCGGCACACCGATGTCTTCATCATTGCCTAACGATGCACTGCATGGAAATTGTCGCCTTCATTGGCAGGCAGCCAAGACTTGCCCAGTCACAACTAATGGGCCCATTTACTGAACGAGCTCTCCTTGGCTTCTCCATTTTGGGTGCTTTGTCCGATTTATGAACTCTCACACGCAGGCACTCACACTGGCAACAGTGTGTCTCTGGGAGCCATTCTCTCTGGACTGCCAAATGTGTTCACGGCCGCCCGGGTAACTTTGTTTGCCTGTGTACTAGAAGACACTGACACCGACCATTCAAAGCAAAACATAAATATTAATAAACGAAAACATTAGACCAGACAGCAGCAGCATCTACTTTCTTTTTGTGTTGTACAGTTCAGTTCAGTTCATCAATACATTCTATTTTCTACTATAACTACTAATGTTATTATTATGTGCCAAACATAGTCTGCCAAGAAAGCAGATGCAAGGCCTTCTCTCTTACCTTTGGAGTATGAACTGTCATGTGAAAGTTTTTGTTTTCAAGCTGCACTTGCTAATTTGTCTGCACCGGGCGCTAAAGCCTTGAAAAGAGAAGCTTTGTCAATGTTTCAAATAAAAAACAGTTGCCTAAATAGAAAACCGATTGGTTCTAATAAAGAGACCCAGATTTAAGAGTCTCTGACCAAATGGCAACTTACTGGCAGACTGCCACTGCACACCGGAAAAACAATGCACAGCAATAAATAATGGGCACTGTCAGAGACAGGCAAATTGGTTGGCCAGCAGGGGTAGAGGCTGTGGTATGTTGTGTCTGCCACATCCAGCCTAGTGTTGTGAAACACATTCTCCTTTTCTTTTCCTCTGCGGCAGTACTGATCAGACACGGCATCAGCAGACTCACAGTGGTCTACATACATTACTTTATTTAAAAATTGTGGTTCTCTTGTGCATGCACTTTTGACTGTTACTCAGTGCAAGCAAAAAATGTTCAACTTGTGACAAATTTCTATTCTCCTATTTGCCGCATTCTTACTCGCTCAGGCACATTGAAGTTTTGCCCCTTCAGGCTGTAAAATGCATTGTGCAGGGTTAAACGATGCCAGGCAAATCTGTGCCAGTTTTTATGTTTGTAAAAACTGAATCATACTCGTAGTTGATAAGGGAGTTTTTAAGTACTTTTTTGCCTAAACTGTGCTGTCAATATTAAACATTTTCTTGTTGTATATGAAAATTATCCTTTATTACTTACAATTTAAACAATTAAAACAAGTGCAAACAATATTACTTTTTCTTTGCAAAATATATTATTACTTAAACGGTAATTACATTTTATAATTAATAAATTTTAGTTAATGAAAAGATAACCACACAGCTTAAACTTTAAAACAAACGCAAAACTTTTTAGGTCAAGAATACAAAAGCAGCACTGCCATTTACGGTCATAATAAACTTGATTTTAAAAGGAAATTTCAACAAAACGTTTCTACGCTTGAGCAGTCAAAATGAAACACTTTAATTAATATTAACCCTAATTGCCAGTAGAAATGAGTACAAGGTAATCGCTAATTGATTTTTGTTCTTTGTTTGTTTAGCTCAACTGTTATCACTTATAGAAATATTGTCATTTATTATCATTTGTCAAGCGAAAAACTTATAATAAACAGCAGAAATCGACCATTTGATTGGTCATATAAATCAAACATGTGTGCTTCTAAGTTTCTCTCTTTTTGGCAAATGGCCAATCAACTGCAGTTCAAAACAAACAGAAGCAAGATTAAAACGGGTTTCAAGTCGATTTAAAAAGTTAACATCACCGCAGGTGGACTTTGCAAAGCAGACAAACATATCTTTGGTATAAAAAGCGACAAAGGTAGATACGGAAAAATTGAGGATGTTGCTTGGTAATCAACAGTGGGCATCAAACACACAATCTAAACGAAAGACCATGTTCATGCGGTGGTAATTGAAATGTGCTGCAGTTAATGGTGAACTTTGTGAATGGTGATTTTTCTTTTTTCTCACGCACTTTGCACATTCATAAACACTGTTTGCACCGGTTGATCTTCTCAATCACAAGTAGTAAACTAATCGAAACAGGACAGTACCAATAAAATTGCGCTAATTGATTAGTTGCTCGTGATAGTACCTAAAGTTTATCCAATCTAATGGAGAACATATTAAATTTGTTCTAATTAAAAAAACAGCAAAGTTTGAGTAACTGCCCGCACTGGCCGCAGTGATCTTTCAGCCCTGTATCATATCATTTCAATTGCAGTAACCTTTTTGACCCCTCCCAAAGTGCAGTAAAATCAAAAGGAAACTAAATACAAGTTGGATTAACTAGTGCAGTCAGTTCAAATGACCTAATAAATTCAACACTGAATACCTTTGACACCATTTTGCACAGGTGGACTGTCGAGGGAACAGGGAGGACACTTTTATGCAGTCAGTACTTGGAATGCCTTCAATTCCTAACTTGCACCAGCAAACAGAAAATGGACGCATTAGGCACACAAATTACCGCATTTAGCACGTCATATCAATTGCCATCAGGAACAACGGTGAAAAGGAAGGAGAAAAGGGCAAATGTTTGTAAATGTTCACAGACTCTCACTCATTCACTCACTGGACACTCAGTCACACTTTTAGTCCCTCTGTCCCCCACTTGCACAAAAGTACTTTTTATCATCTGATTTCTATCTGCAGTGTAATCTACTTGTCAATGTTCGCTGCCTTCTCATCTCATAGCAGAGCCGTTTACCTTGGTCTTTTACGTGAAAAATTGTCTTTTACCTCTCTTCGCACCGTTTTGCCACTTTTATCTGCCAGTGTTCACTGCTGACCACATTAATTCCGTTTACCTGCTTATTAATAATTATTATTAATTTGCTTTATTACCAAAAGTAATATAAAGTGCACGCTCTACTCATCAGTTTACTGCTTTTAACTTTCAGGTGAGCATAAATCATACCATTCAAAATGTGCTCTGAGAGCCGTCTCTCTTTATCATTCAATCAACGACGTAAAGTGCAACTTGTCATCATCTTTTACCTCTCTCATGAATTGCCAAGTCAAGTTTAAATTGGGGAAAAAGGTAAATGACAATTTGATAATCGAAAAAGATCAAGCAGCAGAAAGCTGCAGTCAACAGCTTTGACAGGTAATGGCTTCATTGAAACCTTCACTTAAATTAAAGCACCAGTAAAAAGGTGCTGACCTTTTGCAGTGTCAGCAAGCGCCTTTGCACAGATGCACAGCAACGGTGTTAATCGCAAAAAATCCAAAAAAGTCTGGTGAATGAATGCCATAAATAAGTGCAACACTGGTACCACAGGGCAGCCTAAAAGATTTAAACAGTGGTACGCAGGTAAACAAAAGACAAGTGGCCAGACAGAGATGAATGCTCAATTGCTGCTCAAGTGTGCTTATTAAAACAGTGGTCGGTAGTCAGGGTGAGAACTAATTAATTGAGCCATCTTCCTGCTCGGTGACACAGTTACTGCGCAGATTGCCGGCCATCTCTACTTGCACCTGGTAGTTGAAACTCGTTTCTATTCAGTTGTTTAGCTCTAAAAACTTTTAAAACTTTAAAAATAATTTAAATTAAACTGAGTTTTTAAAATTGCAAAATAAATTAGTTTTTATTTATACTATTTATGCTAAACAAAAGAAAAATATCTTTACCATAAAAAAGATTTTTACAAACTTTAATGCCAATTACACTTTTCTTTAGCTAAAACAAAATGTAATTAGAATAGCAGAAAAATAATTAGTACAACTGAAAATGAAGTGCAATGGATTAAGTGGAAGGGTAAAGATGCGTCACTGATTAAAAACTGCTGACTACTAATCAGAAATACCAGAAGTTCACACTACAGTTTAGTACCTAGTAATCCCAGATCTTGTCAGTTGTCAGCAAATGCACTGGTGAGCCGTCTTTAGACTAGCTTACAGGAACCCGTGCCTTGTGCTGTATGTGTTTGTGTTTATAATTAGCTTAGCTCTGGTGCCTCTTTTTCAAAATACGACAGCAAACTAGGAGAAAGCCAAAGAAAGTGAAACGTCTAGTAGACGGCAAGAATATGGTGTGAACTACTGTGCAAAAAGGAAAAAGGGAGAGTGTCAAACACTTAATAAGCGAGAGAATACGAGGGAGAAGTGTCTTGCTTAAATTAAATCATTGATGATAGTAGTAGTTGCTAAAAAGACGTTGAGCTGGCGTAGACATTGGGCATCGATTAATCATGGCGCCAACCAGCGAAACGAGTAGAAAACGTCAAAGTTGAGCAAGCTAAGACAAAGAAAAGCGCTTGAAGACAGTAGACATAAAAGGAAAAACTGTGCTGATGATATTCTCATTATGGAAATTGCCTAACGTCTTTGGGTTCAAGCGATTAATTCAAGTGCTATCTGTCACTCAAATGCAGCTCAAGGGGCACTTCAGTGTGACAATGATCTATGTTGATCAGTAAAAAATACATGCCCAATGAAAGTACATTAAAACCAAAACTAGTTTCAAGGTTAACGGGTTTTCAAAAAATCCCAAATTGCCCTAATATTCTCAAAGTCAATGAACTAAAACCCCTTTTGTTCGCTGAAATGCAAAGAAAAAATGTAATTCACAAGCTTATAATGTTTCAACAAGGCGACAATTGATCAGAGGATTTCGTACAGTCCTATTCAGTGGCAAGTGGCTTTGGATTACAGTGAAAAACAAGGAAGAAGGAGAGTTAAAGCTTCAAATGCTTAGTCAATTTGCGGCTGGTACAAGTGCTGCTGCAGTTTGTAGCAGTGTAAAAAAGTGCAAAGTGAAGGAGAGAGAGAGAGAACTAGAGGAAATGGCGAAACAAATGGTAGCCATAAATCATCAAGGAGGCAAATGCGACAAGGAAAGCCAGCCCGAAAGGAAAGGGATAAGTCGGTCGAATGAAAAACCAGAATAAGTGAAGGGTAGGACAGGCAGTAAAGAAGGCAGTAAAGAGGGCATCCCAAAAGAAACCAGTCTAGCCTAAAAGCCACTCAAAAACAGTGGCATTTGTCAAATGAAGCACCGAAAATTGTGGCTAAAAATAAAAGCTGTCTCAGTACTTCTATGACTTGCAGGCAATGGTGAACTAGAAGACACTGCCATAGACGCGTGAGCACACACAAACTAAGGTTTCAAGTATTTCGACACTGACTGAGAAACAATGGAAGGAAAGATAATTAGAAGAGCTGTGAAAAGTAATCGGGCAGAAATGTGTGATGTGTCTTCACACTAACTGCGGATGTATTAACTCGCAATCCGTGCAATGCACGCTTTACAATCGATCACTGCTTGGCTTTGCTCAGCTGATCAGTGGATAGTCTGAAAATGAGCAAGATGAGATTGATGTTACATTCTGGCAATTTTTGCCTCTTTCTTTCATCCTAACAATCGCCAGCGATCAATAGTCAAAGCAAACAACCGTCACAGTCGTTACTCCATTAAACTGTCCTCTTTCATCAAACAGGCGATCACAAGTTCTGTGACTGATGGAAACTGTTAATCGTATGATGGGGAGTGTACTCACCACAGCTGAAAAAAACCCGTCTGCGTCCCAGCAGATAAAGTTACTGCTTCAAAGATGTATGCAAAGTGAAGGAGTGCAGAAGTCAAATGTGCGCGCGTGTACATCTGGCTACTGAAAGCAAAATATGTATTCCCATAAGCGAGCACTGCCAAAGCAATGAAACGGCACAGAACGGAAGGAGAGTGAGAGCCATTGCCAATCCGGACGTTTGCAGTGAGCGGAAATCGATTTGCCCGCTTTGCTTGCGTGTGCCACACTAATACGACGACGACAACAAACTAGCACAGTTTCATTGACAAAAACATGAAATAAAAAACGATGACCAACTGCTCGGTGTCTGAAAACTGCACTGACACTTGGCAGTAATAATTTTTATACAGCAAGACCCACAAGAATTATGAATTATGAACAAGAAACGAAGAGAAAACAAAATCAGGCAAAAAATATGGCATCAGGAAGGCTCTTTTGGGCAAATTAAATGGCAAAAATTAAAAACTCAAAAAACTAAGATAGTGTATAGGTTTTTGTTTCAAACTAAAAAAATAAAAAAGTGTGACCCAAATATTATTAGGGTAAAAGAGTCGATAATTGATTGTCTTTTGTCTGCCTGCAAAAGACGTTGCCGTTGACTTTTTACAACCACGGCGACCGGTCACATTTCCCACTAATTAATCACCACCACCAGCAGTTTTGCCACCACATTTTGCCAGTTTCGTGAACTGCACTGCAAATGCCCAGTCAAGAGCAAAAAGACTTTCAACAGCTTTAAAATTGGCGACTCAAAACTGTCCAAAATAGCCATTGTCTACTACGTGATAAAGAGTAAATTAATTTGTGTCGTGTCCAGAAAGGAGAAGAGAAAACTGGAAAAAATGTTTAAAAAAAGACAGTAAGGCAAGACATTTTCAATTTACTCAAACAGAAAGTCTCATTTCTTTTCGCAAAAGTACAAGGTGAGCCGAGTGAAAAACTTGAAACAAACTCATTTATTATTTACCCTACCACAAGTTAATTTCATTATTAACCAACGCGACATTAAAACTGTCCTTTAAGCCTTGGTCACAGCGAACTGTGAATTCATTTTACTAATTAAGCAAATTATATAACTTTGCTAAAACCTAAATGTACCCTGTTAGCGTGAAACTAACTTGGTTCGCAGAGAGCACTGTCATTGTCATTTTTCATTTTTTCGATTTATAAGTGAGATAAAAGATAAATTCAGTTCACTAAACGGCAGCAAAAAACAAAATAGTAAATCATTCAAATATGAGCTCTATTTGGTAAAACTAGCCATACACAAGCAGAATAAGGATACTTTGTTAGTGCTTGGTAAACCTGAAAAACTAAATAGCATCTTTACAATAGGACAAATTACAAATGATAAACATCGTCAGAATGACAGTTCAATTTGCTTGCTGCAAACAAATGATGCAACAATAAACTTGATAGAATCGAGAGCACACATTGGTAGAATTGTTTCAACTTGAAGAGACTGTGTATACATTTTAAATTGGATTATAGCAGTCGGAGGTGATCGGAAATGACAGTGCTCTGTGATGTGCCACTCTTTCAATTTCATTGATTTGTGAAACGATGAGTAATGAAACATTTCCCAACTAAAAGAGGACATTGTTCTCTGAAAGAAGGGGCAGACCTGAAGAAGGGAGTAAGTCAGCACCGAGCACATTCACCTGGGGAGATGACTCAATCAATTATGGCAGTACGACATGAAGTTGGTGACTGCTCCTGCCGACAGCTTAACACTGCCAACATCATCAGGACAAGACAATTGCACTGAGCGGGCAATGCAAATTGCCATTTATTAATTTATCACACAGTTAAGTAAAATTAATGCTCCTCTGACCAAGTGTCTTTTCTCTGCTGCTGCTGCCGCTGCCTGGCTTCAGCCCATCGGAAGAACTACCCTCTGCTTTTTCTTTTCTTCTGCCCGACTAGTGTGCCAACAGACCTGTAATTTATAACAAAGCTGCCGTACTGGGACTAACAGTCACAGTTAGCAGCAGTGATCTGCTGATGGTGATGGTGACCGAGAAAAGTCGTGTCTTACAGGTAAGTCTTTCGGAATTGCTCTTCACTCTGTCACCGAGTCACTGTCATCGATTAGCATACACGCACAACACTCATAAAAGGTAATCACACTGCTGTACCTGTGTGTATTTGTGTGCCTCCAACTTCGACCTCTTGCCAGCGTCGACCAACGGACACAGTCGTAAATGCTTAGGCGCGGCTCGTAAAAGGCACAGTCTGGTGCAACGATGATGATGACTACAGCAAAGATGAACATGAATACTGTTAGCAGATGAGCTTTAATTAATTAATATCGATAATACGTGTCTTGTGCACACACTGGGCTGTTATTAAATAAAGACCAGGTAATGGTGGGTCTTTGTGAGAGGTCCATTCACTTAAATGAGGGAGACAGTGATACTACTAACAAGGCAAGTGATTGCACTTAGTGGCAAGTAGTGACTCGCACTTTTAATTGCGCTGTTAAAAATAAAGCGAAATTTATTCCAATGAAAAGATAACAAAAATCAGTTATATCAATCTAGTTACAACAAAAAATGCCCTAAAATGTAAATTGGCGCCACATTGGTGATATTGATGACAAATTGTAAAAGAACAAATTAATTTTGTGAGTATAAAGCTTCTAATAAAAGTATACATTGCAATCTGTTAAAAGTTTCAGCATTTTTGTTTAATTAAAGCAAACAAAATACTGAAAACATATAAAGGTTAATTTGAATAATCAATTAGCAAGCAGAGTAGATTTGTGTCTGTAATATTTTCATTTTGTAGACGTCGTCATTTGCTTTGTTTAGCCAAATTAATTAACTATTGGCTAATTAGAATTTTTCTCGCTATTGTGCTGCCGCAAAAGTCGATGAGGGGGAGCAAGAATATGGCAAGTACAAAAACTAACCTATTTGTGGTAGCTTCAACCAAAAATAGAAAGGCGCCAATTAGTGTAATTGGACAAAAGAGAAAGTACTTTCAAAGACCAATGATTCTTGTTGGACCGGTGGATGCTACATTCTGCATGCCGGCAAGATTGGAACTTGTAGAGATTGCCAATTAAGCAAACATTTCTGATTGTAAAATTGCTAGAATTTTGGATTAACCGATAAAAGGGCAAAGTGAATGACACAATTTTGGGGAGAGGTACTTAAATTAGCAAGCGAGTTCAAGCAAATTGGAGAATCTAATCGCAACGAAAGCAAATGCACTCAAACGAGACAGATGGTTTGCAAACAAAAAACACCAGCAATTACACTGGTTGTACTGTGCAAGTTTCGGTGAACGCCTTTTTACTGATGCTTAAAATTGTTGAAAGTTTTCTGCAAAAAAAGCTTATCAGTAAAGTTTTTATAATTGAAACCACAAACACCGTTGAGAAAACTTTTTAAAACAACTTTTAACAATGAATTTTATTGATTCTTTTCATAATAAGAAATACTAGCTGAAAACGGAAATAAAACGACAAATTAAAGTAGACCCGTGACATATGAGAAAAGTACTCTCTGTGATCACTATTCGGCAAATGCGACATTGTCGCTCAAAAGAAAATGCTGGCTCAGTGTGGCACTGGCGATTACCAAAACTGAGGATAGATTAGAAACGGACACTGTACCGTGAAAGCTGTAGACAAGAGCGTAGTGAATCGTCACTGCCTGAAGACAGTCAAAGGAAGTTTGCGTTGCCTACTCCTCTAATTGCTCTCTAATTGCTTAGTGCCATTAGCGCAATGGCGCTATGGCGGATAGGAAGAAAGAACGAAACAGAGAGGAGTTCATTCAAATTCATTCGATTATGACCGAGAAGTTGAATGAATGAATGAATGGCGGCACAAAACGGCTGACATGACATTTTATTAGACTCTGGCGGCACAGTTGATAAGACGATGGTGTCCATTGAGAACATTTTTTGCTCATTGTTGACAAGTGTCCAAGTGATGCGACAAACAGGAATAACAGATCAAGGCTTTCATTTAGTGGATAACACGCATAGGCAAATAAGTTGAATTATTAAATGGCAAGAGTAGTAATAGCGTAACAGATCTTATCGAGTAAAAGTAAAAAGGAAATCATAAATGCAAATTAGCAGCCAACGGGCGGCACATGTGTCCCTGACATTGACTTTGACGTTCTTTTCTTACTTTAATGACTACTCAAAATGCATTGTCTCTCCAGCAATCTGCAGGTGATAACGAACCGAAATGTTGCTTGATGGTAGAAAATGCCATTAACAGCACAAGAGGGTAGGAGGTGACGCCATAAAACACCAGCGAGCAAAGTGTCATTGTCCGGTCACATTTAGATGCCCTACTACTAGGATCGCCTGGTACAGACTAAAGCTAAACGGTGCTTCCTTTGGAGAGCAAAAAAAAATGTTGCCCAGCAAAAACAAGAACAGACAGTCAAACAGATAAAATATGTGTTGTGCCGTTAAAATTCATATTCGCCAGGATAGGGCCAACATGTTGGTGGCCAGTGCTTATAAACTGGCGGTAGCAGCAGTGGTTGTCGTAGCACTGTCGCACACAGGGCGTCAGGCCTCAGAGAGGGCTCCACACTGAAATGCACTCACTGCACTCACTTTACTTCGTCATGCATCGTTTTTTCAGAGCTAATAAACTTCTGCTCGGCAAATGATGATCGAATCAAACAGACAGCTTTATGTGCTTGCATGCATGTTTGCAGTCGGAGTTGTCTGGCGAGAGATAGACTGATAATAAATCACAGTCACATTTCTCTGCGCCACTCTCAAAAGACGCAATAAAGAGAAGTTTTAAAATGACTTTGCAGCAAAACAAACAAATGGAAACAACTAGTACTGAAATGCACAAAAAAAATAGTAAAAGAAGATATTGGTTGCATCAATACAGCGAGCGAGGATGTGCCAGGTCAATTTGCTGTGACGCCATTTTGACCATTTTTGCACGTCGTACGTGCACTGCACTAGCGCTGCGGGTGTTCGCTCTTGTACACCAAAGTTGCTTGAATTCGACAAAAAAGAAAACAACAAAAAAGTATACAAAAAGGACAAATTGTTACGGAGGAATGTCGCAGTTAGCAAATGAGATCGTTTCAACTCTAGTCGCGTGCCATGTTCGCCTGGTTGAGGAACATTTAGGAATACGCAAAAGAACACAAGAAGAAGAGAAAAAACGGGATAGGCAGTTTGCTTTACTGTTGCTTATTGTTTTTTCTATTTGCCCTTATATTGTACAACAGGAGAAAATATGAGCTTGCTATGAAACAAAAAGTACAACACGCTAATAAGATTATTTTGGGCTCCATGTGCACTTCTGATTTGTGACACTGTTCCCAGATGTCAGGTGGATTTACGCTATGAGCTGAAACAAACAAAACTAATTTGGTAAAAAATATCACCACTCTGCTACAAAATAATTCAAAATTTGTTAAAAAGTTAAATCTGACATTTTTTGGAAGCACAGCTCATAAAGTTTATGTTATCCATACGTTAAAACAATTGATTTTTTACGTCAAAAATACCATTTCAGGTAAGGTTCACTCGAATGGACATCTGATAATTGATGTACCGCTAGTCTACAGAGAATTGACTCCTGTTTATTAGATGCCTTTGATGTTTGCATTGTGTTTGCATGTAATTAATTGTAGACTAGGGCGAAACCAGGAAGGGTTTCTTAAATGAATTTTTTGAAAGTACAAAAAACTAAAACTTCTAAGGAGTACATGTTGACTTACAAACACTGAGTTCAAAAGCTATCAATAACAAAATAAAATTTTTTTGTCTGTTTTTGAAACAACATCAAGTCAAATTGAACTGATTTTCAAAAAGCAGTAGTAAACAACGCAGAGTTAAAAAGTTAATTAATTACTGAAGCATATAATTACACAGAGAGCAAATGGCACAATGATCAGACATCGGTAATGGTGGATGCCAATTTGCATGGTCACTAATGCGTCGACCATTAGAAAGAGAGAGGCAACGGCATCAGTGACTCGTTTTGTAGGTTAATTATTCGGCTAGATCGTCTGCTTTTGCTCGACTTTTTCTTGCCAAGTGGAGCACACACACGAGGATAAAACTGAAATGACAGATGGTCGAAATTGAGCAGACAAACAGGCCGATTAAAGTTAAACATATAAAAACAGTTAGAAAACTATCTAAACAAGGTTTGCTCATCAATCAGTAAATCTTATTGTCAACTGCATCAAAGTAAAGAGCATTTAAATTTATTCAAAAACTTTTGAAAAAGCTTAAATGTCAAAAGTTTAAATGAGAAAAATAATTAGCAAAGATTGGAAAGTCAAACGCCAATTTTCCGCGTAATAAAATCTAATTGGAAACTATTTCCAAAACGACAAAAAAAGGAGAGAAAACAGCACTAAAATGTATTTTTGTACCACAAGTAATTGGCTACTTTAAACAATTTTAAATTCAACTCCAAAGAATTGACGTAAAATCAAGTGACAGTTTGAATGACTTTTGCCCGCGTCATTTGAGATAATGAGCAAAGCAAAGAGTGCTGTTCCGAAGTGCATTGGCCTTTATCACCGCTGTTTAGTCCATTCAGTGCACCTAATAGACTTTTATGGCGGCATTGGATGCAACACCTGGTTGGCAGTAAAAGACTGACCAACAGTGGACACACTGACCGATGGTCTCAGTTGTTCTTTGACAGACATGTGTTGACCAACGGCGGCGGCTACCCTTTCTCTTGTGTGCGGTGGCAGAGTACACACGTCTCAATTTACTGTCCCGCCAGAGCAGACTGGGTACGCGTGCAGAAGGCAATGAAAAGTTGGGGGACTGCAAAGGCGCGCGCGTGTGCCCGCACTGTGCTGTCTGCCTCGTTAGTGCGTCTAGTGATGCACAGTCAGTAGGATCCGGAGACCTCGTCCCCTTTGAAAAAAGAGAGGAGCAACACCCTAGGTCGTGGGGTAGCAGTAGTAGTACCCACTGTGAAGGTATTGCTTTGGAACACATGGCGACACGCATTGACGAACACACTGGGGAAGAGAGCGCGCACACACCTAATGCGCGCCCTTTTAGTGTCTGTGACTTTTTGGCAGAACTTGCTTGCGACTAATTGCGGTAGGGCAAACGGAAAGAATGACAGCAGCAGTGTCTGCTAGTTTTGTGTCGGTAATGGCTCAGTGGAAGGCAGTGGATGAGACAAGTCAGAGTGGAGCACTGCTTTGCTTCGGTGTGGCTGATGGCGGCGGACACACTGCGGAACTAGTGCGACAGTAAATCATAACTGCCGGTACTGAAACACGATAGCACCAACACGTGCTACCAGTGAGCCAGGCCACTGGGCTAAAGTTGAGATTGAGTCCAGCAGAGGAGAGACAATGGCCGACAGTGAGAGGAAAAGAGAGGGAGCACCAGCATTTGCCCATTGCCAAATTACTCCAATTCATCTCGATGCGACGGATAAATGAGACGTTCTCCAGATCTGCTGACTGAGCTGCTCTGCAATTATATGTCGCTGCTGCTGCTCGGCTGTCCCCCGGCCAGTGTGGCCGGTCAGTTCTGATAACAAGCAACTGGCATTGTCTGGCAGCGGACAAATTGGCGATTCAGTGTAGTCGGTGACAAGGAACATAACCAGCAGCAGTTGTTCAGTGCCTACGATGCAATGCAATGTGAGTGAGTTGTATGGTGCAATTTGTCACGCGACAATAGGCCACAATTTGGACCCGATTCATCTGCAGCAGTGTAAATAAACAATGTGTGAGCACACACATGCGACCAGTGACCGCGGCTGCTGCTGCCACTAAAAACTGACAGTGGATCTAGCGGCAGCTGGATCGACCGACCGGACAACACCGAGGACAACAACTCTCTGTGTACTCTCACTGTGACTTGCACTGCGGACACTTGTGGGCACGGGCAGTGAAGCAAAAAGGTCAATTCCGTCTGCCACATTGCCCCTGCTTGACTTGCCCATCCTTTGCAACACGTACTTCAGTTGCACTTTAGGGCACGTGGCAGATTAGGTCCTCAGAGTAGTTCTACTCTCTCAGGTAAAAGTGAACAGTCAAGTCGACGCAACATTTGCCTGCTTGACTGACTGACTGACGTGACTGCATCGATTAATCGCACAGAGATGTGTCAATAAAGACAAAGAAAGCGCCTAAAAATAGCATCTGCAGAGCACTCACTTGAGCTCAAGACCCGAGTCAAGTCTGGCAAGTAATTGACATTTAAATATTTAATGAAGAGTAAGTGATAACTCCACGGCAGCCGCCACCACATTAGACAGACAGAGAACTGAAAGACTGAGAAATGAACTGTAAAAAGAAGCATCAGCAGTCATTGAAAGTACCCTCAATGACTTCCCCGTGAATGAAGGCTGACTGAAGTTGACTGACCATCTTGCCAGCAATTAACTTTCACCTTCACCTTCACTGGACCCCTCATTCACGTCAGAATCAATAATGTCCGCGGCAGTACGGCCAATGAACAGAGACACTTTGCCGTCGTCGTTAAGTAATTACCAAAGTGATGATGATGATGTCACTGGTAGTGAAGTTGTTACATTTAATTTAGTTGCACATTGTTCTTGACACTGGCTAACGTGTTATGGGCAGAAATAAAGTTGAGAATGCGACAAATTAGTTAGAGAAATTTTTGTTTTGGTTCAGACACCAATTGCAATTGACAAGGAAGGTGAAATCAACTTTGGAAACTGCAACAGAAAGAGACACGAAAATCAGTTGCTGAGAAAACAATAGACATTGTCTCGCAATAATTGGTGAAATAAAGTTAACTTTATGTTTGTTTTTAGAGTCAACAAACGAAGCCAATCTAAACCGAAAAATCAGCCAAAAAAATAGGTTGAAGAGATGTCCTACCAAGTGACCTCTATCCTCTAAACGCAAACTCCTGCCTAATTGGATTAGCACAGTTGATAAATCGAATGAGAGCAAATCTGGCACGCACTGCCTCTATCGATGTTGATCAGAGAGGCACATGTCTGCTGGCACGAGCCTCTTAGACAAAAGAAGAGAGGAGTCAATAAATTTAAATTTGAACAGCAATTGAATTAGACTGCATCTGGATTCAAGTGTTTGCCAAGAAAGGTGCCAGCTCACAGGGACTTCAAACACATTACTGGGAGTAATTTGAATTAATGAAGCACTGAACACAAACAACGGTTTTCACAAAAAACCTTAAACAAAACAAGGTTTGCTGATAAAAAACATATAACACGTTCATTAGCTTATGTTTTAAAGTAAGTTAATTCAAGCACATAATTATGTTTTAACAAATAAATTGAATCAAGTAACTTACCTAACTGTAAACTGAAGAATCGGATTTTAGCAGTTCTAAATTAGCACAAAAAATTGCAAAAAGTATATTTTGAGCTTGTGTAATGCCATCTATGAATGGATTTTAGAAGCAAAATTAGACAAAAACAAAGCCGTTGATTGTTTACCTGAATCACATGTGTTCCAACAAATTCGCGCCTTTTGGCTACTCATCTTTGTCTTCAGTTACCTGTGAAATACTTTCTTCACTCGAATGGAGTTAAAGAACGACGTCAAGTTTGCTTTAGATTGTGCGGCAAACAGCAAGTTTCGTCGTCCTGATGCGATTCGCAGTGCCATACTTCAACTGCAAGCAAACCGCGACAAGGTGGACTACAATGTTTTTAAGCACCGACGAAGTGCTTTGATGGGTGAATTGAGCAAGGAAGTGGACAAGGAAGATGGCAGTAATTCTTACATTGCTTTAGCAAAGCACATTGCCAAAGACAGTCCTCGTGAAGTGGCACAAGACAAGTGGACAAGCCTCTATGCCAAACGACTTCAAGAAGGAATGTCAGCCGGAGATATTATAACGTCACTAAATCCCAAGCTTAAGCCGATGGTGGAGCTGGCACAAAAATACAAGGAGTTTAACAAAAAACGCTTAATTAATCTTGAAGAAAGCGAGAACACTGACCTTTCAAATTTTAATTTCGATGAAGACTGGGATGATGCAGAATTTTCGGATGTTGATAGTTCATTTGAATCAATCATTGATGATTCTATCAAAGATAGCCCACCTTCTACTTCTAACAAAATTGTTGAAATGTTTCAACAAAAGATGAGTATGTTTTGCCTTTCAATTTAAGCAATAATTCTAAACAGTTCATTTTAGAACCTCCTGCTCCACCTTCTAGCCCGATTCGCTCAAAATTGACGTTTAATGGTAAAGGATCACCTACTCGAGTTTCCGGAATTTTCAAAAAGAAAAACAATGCTCAGTTTAAACCACCGCGAATTCTTTCTAACAGTACTCAGCAAAACTCTCATAACAACGACAATCAACCGCAGTATAATTTCAATAATGCTGAAGTACAAAACACATGGTCGCATGACGAGATGGCAGATGAAGATAATGAGCCAGAAGTCGATCATGTTTTGGAGTCAAGTAAGAAAAAGTTCATGACCGGGCTAGATGTTCATCTGTTTAACGAAGTCAAAAACAAAAATCTTGCCCCAGATGAAGCGAGAAAGATTAGCGAAGATTCCCGTAAAAACGCGCGATCTTTCAATAATCCGACAAAAAAGCCGTGCAAATCAAATGATGATAATAAGGAAAACAATCTACTGAAAGATGATCGCCTGAAAGGAATTGATAAGTCAATGATTGAGTTGATAAAAAGTGAAATCATCTTCAATCTTGAAGGCGTTGACTGGACAAAAGTTGCAGGCCTTGACAAAGCCAAAACAAAGATTAAAGAAGTCGCAATTTTGCCATTACTGCGTCCGGATCTTTTTACCGGCATTCGAACTCCTCCTAAAGGTAGCTTTTAGTATTTAAAAAAATGAATTTAACTTTTTTGTTTTTTAGGTATTTTGCTGTTTGGTCCTCCAGGCACGGGAAAAACTATGATTGGCAAGTGTATTGCTTCCCAAGCAAAAGCGACGTTTTTCTCAATTACCTCTTCCACTTTAACTTCGAAATGGGTTGGCAACAGTGAAAAGACAATGAAGACGCTGTTTGCTGTAGCTCGTTGTTTGTCTCCCTCTGTCATCTTTATTGACGAAGTTGATTCTTTGCTCAAGTCGAGATCAGATTCGGAACATGAGTCCGAACGCCGTATGAAGACTGAGTTTCTCTCTCAGTTTGATGGTCTGTCCAACAACTCAAATGATGGTCTACTAGTTATTGGCACCACTAACCGACCACAGGAGCTCGATGATGCAGTCAGACGACGCTTTTCTGCTCGACTGTACATTTCAATGCCGGAAAAAGCTGCTCGAAAGAACATGATTGAAAATAATTTAGAACATGAGAACCATGTTCTCACCAGCGAAGAAATGGACATTATTGCTGAACGTACGGAAGGCTATTCAGGGTCGGACATCAAGAGTCTGTGCGGCGATGCAGCTATGCACCCTTTCAAAGATGTCATGGATCGACTGATTGACATTGACAAAAAAGACATTCGCCCCATTTGTTGTAATGATTTCTTGCTGTCACTCAACACCGTCAAACCCAGCTTTTCAATGGACGACTTGAAGCAATACGATGAGTGGAACAACAAGTATGGATCTTGTTGAGCAAGTTCTCTTTTTCTATTTAACACATTTATTAATTATTCAAACGTACAGCGTTTACATGAAATAACCATTGATCCCTTTCACAGAAAACATTAAAAAGGTTAGTTAACACTAACTGAAGCGTAGCCCATGTTTTCCTTAAACTTCTTGCACCAAATGCCAAAGTGCTTAATCTGTCGTACGGTGATTCCGGCGGGCAAGTGCAGCACCACGTTGGCGTTTCGGTACCCCTTCAGCGGACTGGTGGAACCCTTCTCATCAGCAAGCGGCGTTCCATTGGCGTCTGGTCGAGCAGTGCTGCCTACCCAAAAGTAGGCGTCTGGCGCTTGTCCATCGTAGTTGAGGTTTCTCACACGAATGGTTTGATCGTCAATTGCGTAGACGCTGCCGCCGACGCCGTGTGACAGCGGAAACATTGTCCCCAGAAAGACCTCACTGGTGGGCGCCTGTTGGGCGGTGGACAGTGTGCAGGCCACTGCAAGGAGTACCAGTGTCTTCTCTATCATTCTTTTGTGGTGGCTATTGATGAATGGGGAATCAGCAAGGAATAATGATGCTCTCTCCATTTAGACGGTTCTTTATATACGGGGTTTTGCTACTCTTTTGACTGACCATCACTGAAGAGCAGGCACTCCATTGACGGTAGACAATCAGTAAACATTTCTCTAACTTTCTTTTCCCAGCAAAAAAAAGTATGCAAACACTCCACTGGTTTAAAAAAGTGAATTCTGTTGACATTCAGTTGTGATTAAATGAGTTGGCGCCTTCTTGTCAAATTTTCGCCAGTGTTTCAATGTCAAGTACTTTCACTTGAAGGTGAAGAACTGTGCTTCACACTTGTTTTAGTAGTTAACGGTTTCATCGAGTACAGTGAAAGGCAGTTATTTCTAGTTTACATTATAACCAGTTAAGTAAATTTTTACTATTTGAATTTTAGACAGCAACAGGTGGAAAGGAACTTCTTTGAAATGTGGAAACTTTTCTAACCTCAGAAAAAATCAGCTGTTTGTGTTGATATTTCTTAGTTTGCAAATCTTGAAATTATTTTGTCTTACTTGGCGCAATTTTTCATGAATCTCAAAGGATGTACGGTATTTTTCAAATGTAAATCTCTTTTAGTTGATTAATTTTTTCATTTTTAGGAATAAAGTGATCTTTTTAAGGCGAGCGCTAAGCAGTACGGCCAAAGTTCGCCTTCCAAAGTTGGCTGTTTTTGACATTGATCACACTTTATGGGGATTTGGCGTTGACACCTTTTGCTATACACCTCCTTATCATATTGATAAATCTACCGGAAAGTTAATCGACATGTCTGCTAAAACAATAGAAGCCTTTCCATATGCTGAAACCGTTTTGAAGTATGTGAAATCGCTAGATATGAAAGTTGCCGTAGCATCACGAACTCGATATCCTTCCGGTGCATACACATTGCTAGAGATGCTCAATCTAAAGCAACATATAGACTATTTTGAAATTTACCCTGGAGTAAAAACGAAACACTTTGAGCGTATTCATGCCGAGTCTGGTGTTCCTTATTCAGGTTTGAATCAGCAAATTGTTTGCCTACCTTTTAATAATCTCTACTCTTGATCAAACAGACATAATATTTTTCGACGATGAAGAGCGAAATATAGTTGACGTAAGCAAATTGGGTGTGTATGCCGTTCTCGTGGATCATGACGAGGGCGCCACAGAAGAGGTCGTCAAGGACTCGCTTTCAAAGTTTGCTCAAACAGCCGGCTCTGCTAAAACAGAAAGTACATAGAGCTTAGAAAATGTGTAAGCCGGAATGTTTAAAGCAGCAAGATCTACTCTGAGTAGCTTTTGGACTTTGTTACTGTTAAATGAAATTAAATTACAAATTGCCATACTAAAACTTTGACATTCAAGACCTCATCCAAGACATTTTTATTCCATTTAACACTCAAAAAGCACAAACTGTTTCTATAAACAGTTTTTCTGTTTTTAACTTCTTTTGTCAACACCTTCTAGGAAGAGCCTTCTTTTGCGCTTTTAAGTCCCTATCATCTTCAAACTCATCGTGCTCTTTGTCATTTTTGGTGCAGCTGATGTCTACCAGGTCAGTGGAGTTGCGGAACCGTCCACCTCCCAGTGGCTTATTGATCCGGTCCCAGATGGTGGTTTTGCAGGTCAGAATCTGGTAGTAGCACCTGGCGAGGCAGCCCGTTTCATAGCAGCTGTTTTCCTTCAGCTCAAAGTACAGATTGGGCCACTGGAGGCTGCCTTCTGAGCGAATAGGAGCTTTTTAAATGAAAGGCTACGAGAAGTCCATGAATTTCCTGAGTGCACTATGTGGTCATCAGAGGCTAAAATGGGCGTGTACTGGTCTTTGATGCGCTGGATTACTTTCAAGAGAGACTCGTCGGTCAATTTTATTGACTCTTTTGGGCCCAAAAGAAACTCTTTAAAATGGGGTTTATCGGAAGCTATTTGGCCGAAAGTTGGAGGCTGAAAAGCGGTTGAGATGAAAACTAGGAAAAGAAAATGTTTCATTTTTGAAGGTAAAGTGAGTGTTAAAGTTTTGCAGAAAAAAATATAATTTTGTTTGTGCGAATGTGATGTCTTTTATATGCTTGAAAATCAGTCTATTTTATGTTTAGTTATTCAGAAACGTTACAAAGTAGTTTTTAGACTACATTTGGTTTTTATTTACAAAAAGTAATTTAGTTAATTGACCTTAACTTTTTCGGAAAAATTATGTAAATTTAGTAATTATTGCACAAAAAATGTGAGGAACATGAATGTGAAAGTTATTACTAAGAAAATCAATTTATTTTTTTAACAGCTCGCTTTTTCTGATCTTTAATGCAAGCAATGTTCAGCAGGTAGGTGGACTTTTAGAGCACCCGATTCTCAGCACGGTCCCAGATTGTGGTTTTGCAGGTAAAAGAAAGGTCCCCTTTTCATTTGTAATTAATTGTATAAACAGATAAAGAACACTTATCAAAAGTGGATAACGTTTGAAAATAGATTATTTATTTGCAAGTGTAATCATGGCATAACACAAAAATAAATTTCAACGTTGTGTTGTGGAAAAGGATAGTGTCCGTATGTAGACAAAAGAGTAGGGGGTATTTGACAGAAAAGAAAGTAAGAGTGAGAGAGAGAAGGAAAAGGACAAGTCTGTGATTGCTTGCCTTCCTGTCAGGTAATTATCACAATGTGTTCAGTGTAGCGTGATGTGTATGTGTGTGTGATTAGGTCGGTTTGGCATTCAACAGGGACAACTCGGGAGCTGGCGGAGAGGTGCGGCTGATGGAGAGAAGGAGAGGGCTAATGGCCACTGGGAGGCGATTCAAGCTGAGGTTCACAATGAAAAGGAGGGGGAGGTGTACTGCTGAATAGTGCTGGTACAGATCATAGAAGTGGTCCATTAGATGGCGAAGATGGTGAGAAAGGGAGAGTTTGAGGTTGTTTTGTGAAAGAAATGGCTCAATGGAAGGTGTGCACTAGGTGTGGTGGAGGTACCCGTTTGCAATGTGTTCCCCGTCAGTCTTCAGGTGTTGGCCAGATATTCCTGGTTGCTAGCTGCAGTTCTGCCAAAATGCCCCTGACACCTCCTCCTGACAACAGCCAGCTTTCTCAGCCAGCTCCGAGCGATTAGAGCGGACATGTATCGAGCTATCTCAGCATCATCATCACTGATACGCTAACTAGTAGTGCTAGTTCAAATTATTACAATTATTCCAAATGGATCGGTGCGCTGACTGACTGTCTGCACCGGAAAAGAGGGGAATCAACCACTGGAAAAAGGTGTGTTTGAGTGTATGGGTGTGATGTGATGGGAGTGTGAGGTGTGCTGTAGGTGCAAACACGCAAGAGTATATGAGTGAGAGTGATTGGTGCATGCATTGGATAAAAGAAGAAAAGAAGAAAGAAAGAAAGAAAGCGAGATTGCACCGGTAATACAGAGAATGTTGAGCCTAGTAGAATAATGCTCTGGGAAGTCTTTTTTTGCTCAAAACAGTGTGCCAAAAAGTAGCGACCAAAGCAGCAGAAATGAAAGAAGAATCCATCATCACCACTTCAAACAGCCACTTCTCTACACAACTGAACTCGAGACAGTTTGGAAATGTAAATACAGAGTGTACTGAAGTGAAGAGAACTGAGGGAAAAGTAATAAATACCAAAGCATAAATAAGAATAAATAAGGAAAAAAGAATAAAAGAGCAAAAGAGAAAGAAACAGTGTCGACGATAAGGGAAAAGTGGGGGCGGTTTCAAGGTGGTTGGCGTGTTCTGTGGGAGACAGAGAAAAAGGGAAAGGGAAAAAATGGAGATGAGAACTGGTAAATGCTTGAAGTGTTGTCTCAGCAGGAAAAGTGCGGAATGGCAGTTCATCTCCTCTTCCCCTTCCGTCCCTTCTCTTTCCCTCCCCATGAAGTGCAACCCTCAACAGCAGTGTTCTGTGGGTCTATCAGTCTGTTCATTCAGTAGATCATTCGCTTAATATCCATCAGCGTCGACTGGTCGAGCTTCAGCAGGTCAAACTGCAGGTGGTTGTCGTCAATGTGGAAGCAGCTGGTGCCGTGGCGCTCCTCCACCAGGTCAATCACCATCTGCAGCTTGTGAGTGTCCCCGAGGGTCACTATTTTGCTGTGCATCTCGCGAATCTCAGTGGCGGAAACGGCGCCGCCGGTGTTGGGCGACTGACTGGAGTGGCGGTAGTGGTGCTGCTGATGCTGTGCCCCCGGAGAGGTGTTCGTGCTGCCGCTGCTGCCGTACATGTTCTGGTACAGGCGCTCAAAGGGCGACGATCCGTGCTGCAGTGGCACTCCACTGTGGTTGCCTGACCGCGCGTAGATGTTGCTGGGCGGAATGCCGCCCCGGCTGTTGGGCGTAGTCTGCGGCGACAGCAACGAGGCGAATGGATTCGACTGTCGGTTCGGGGTGAACTTGCTGTTGTTGCTGCTGCTGCTGCTGTTGTTGCCGCTGTTGTTCCGCTGATGTCGGTGGCCCTGGTGGTGGTGCTGACCATGATGATCGAGGTCACTATCCACTTCAGAGTGCGACTCGGACTCGGGTGTGGTGGCCGCCGAAGAGTACTGCTCAGAGTCAGAGTGCTGCTGCTGGTGATGATCACGGTGATTGTGTGCGTGATGGTGGTGATTGGGGTGGTAGTCACTGTGGTCGCTGTCCACATCATCTGCAGGGTCCTTTTTATTGCTGTTGTTGTTGTTGTTGTTTGTCTCTCGGTCCCGCTTAAAGAGGTACTCGTAGTTGCTGCTGCTGTTGCTGCTGCCACCCTTGGCCGTTGGCTTGGACGACGACGACGAGGACTGCTTTTTGGAGGAAGAAGAGGAAGAGCTGCCGACTCCGCTGTCACTGCTGCCTCCCAGGCTGGTGCCCGTTTTTGAGGTGGAAGAGCTGGAGGACTTGGAGGACTCGAGCAGGCTCTTGGCCTTCTTAAACTCATTGCTGTTGTCCCATATTTTGCCCTGGTTGAACTGCTTAATCTCAATCAGTGCCACCTCATTGTTGACGCAGTACTTGATTCGCGTCTGGCAGAGATGGCTCGTTTCAATGTGATTGCTGCTGCTGATCTTCTGCTGTTCCTCGACCACCTTTCGCTTAGAGCTGCTGGAGCTGCTCTCCTTCTTCGAGTTGAAGTTGGCACCGCCGCCACTTCCGCCGCCACCGCTACCATTGCTCCCGTTGCTGCCGTCCTCGTGGAGATGCGAGCTTTTGTAACTTGAGATCATTTTCTGCGACGGACTGGGCGACGCGGAGAGCGCCGGTGAGGCGACATTCGGCGACAGGTGCGACGTGGAAACGGGCGTCGTCGAGAAGGAGCCGTCGGAGAAAGGAGAGTGCGACATTTTGGCGTTGGCCAGCAGCGAGGGAAAGTGGCCTAGCGGATCACTGAGCAGCTTCGATGCCTGCACTTGCTGTTGTTGCTGCTGCTGTTTGCTCTTTCTGCCGTTACCGCCGTACAGCTTTGGGTGCTCCTGATTCATCAGATTCTGGGCGCCTTTGGCCATCTGGGCGGCCGCCTGTGGGTGGTAGAGGTAGGCGGCAGGCCCTTCAGAGATTGAAGAAGGAGTGCCCGTAGCGGAGGCCGTCGAAGAGGCGACTGACGCCTGCGATGACCAGAGTTGTGCCGGCGCTTCTTTGAGTTTTGCGATTTTGAGTACGCCAACTGCTGCAGCTGCTTAGCCGAACTGCTGCTGAAACCACTGGCCGCCGATTCGGGTCGCTCATAGGCGTCCGAGACTGCCTCCTCCTCGTCCGAGTCTTCATCATCTGAATCGTCGAGACGCATGCGAGCGCTGCTGTTTCCGCCTCGAAGTGCCGCCGCCGCCTGTTGCCGCTGTGGTGACTGGTGGTGGAGATGAGCATTTCGAGCGTTGTAAAGGTGACTGGCCGAGGCAGAGGCGGACGTGCTCAGTCGTTGACGGTCACTGGTGGCGGTCGTCATCGGTGATCAGCTGCACTGTGCGTCGATGAGCCCGAGTGGTGGCGACGTCGCTTGGTCGTCGTTTCGACTTGCCACTGGTCATCATCACTGCCGATGCCGCCGATGGTCTCGTCCCCTTCGTCTCAGCATCGTCGCTGTCCTCGTCGCTGCTCTCCGAAGAGGAGGCACTGCTACTGCTGCTGCTGCTGTCACTGCTCACCTCGTGCTTCTTTCGCTTCCTCGCCAGCTCTGATGGCTGTTTCTTGGCCTTGCTGTTGCTGCTGCTGCCACCCTTAGTCTTACTCTCCTTCTTGCTCAGCTTCGAGTCCCTTTTCTTTTCCGGTGTTTGGTACTTGGCAGGAGTCATCCTGATCGGCTCCTTGTCCTCCTCCTCCTCCTCACTGTTCGAATCATCACTACTGTCATGGGAATCATCACTGCTCAGCTGGAGCTTCTTCTTGTTCAGCAGCTGCAGCTGTGCCGCCGCCGCCTTCCGCAACGCCTTCTTGCTGCTTTTGTTCAGCTTCCGCTTCAGCTTCAGCTTCTTTGCCAGTTGTCGTTTGGTTTTCAGCTGGTCATCATCGCTGCCATCGTCGCTGACGTCACTCTCCACATCAGAGTCCTCGCTGCTACTGCTACTGCTGCTGCTGCTCTGGTACTTTTTCTTCTTCAGCAGTTTCTCCTTCTTACTGCTCTTCTTTTCCTTATCGCCCTTTGCCGACTTGCTCTTTTTGCTGTTGCTGATACCCTCGCCCGCTTCAGCGGCGACCTTTGCAGCAGCTTTCGAGGAACTGTACAGCTTAGAAGGTGTCAGTCGATCACGAGCCTCCTTTTTGCCCTTTGACTTTTTCCCGGCAATGTCGTCCTTGTCACTGGACATGGGCGATGAGCTGTGGGCATACTTGGCGGCTTTTGATGACTTTTTCTCCTGTGTGGGCGCCTTTCGGCTGCCGGCGGCGGCGGTAGCAGCATCGGCAGCAGCAGCAGAGGACGATGACTTGGAAGTGCTGGTGGTGGTGGCTGATTTGCTGGCTGAGAGGCTGTCCTTTTTAGCGTGAGATGCCAAAAAGGAAAGACGCTCTTTGGTAGACGAGGAAGATGATGAAGACTCCTTTGCGTCCTTGGCGGCGCCCGAGGAAGGCTGCCGTGCACTTCCGCTACTCGCCCCGGTGAATACTTTCTGCTGGTGTTTGCTGCTGCTGCTGTGCTCCCGGTCCCGTTTCGCTGACAGTTGAGACTGCTGCTGCGATACCGCACGAAGGGAATTGCTGCTGCTGGTGCTGTTGCTGGTCGTCGAAGCAGAGTTGACTCCAGCGGCGCCCAGCGAGGACGCCTTGCTGCTGCTCGAAGAGGAAGTGCTGCTGGTGGTGGTCGACGATTTCTGCTGCTGCTGTTCATTGTGCAGACTGTACAGTGCCTCCTGTTTGCTGCTGAAGGTGCTGCTGCTGCTGGTGGTGGTAGTGGTCGTCGAGGCAGAGGCGGAAGCGGAGCCTTTAGCGGAGGAGCCTGACTTGCCGGCACCGGGAGGTTTCCCTTTGGCCTGTGTGCCCTGAGGAGAAAAGGGGAAAGTGTGAATTAGACACGGTAGTGGTAGTAGTAGAACTAGTAGTAGTAGTAATGAAGAGTAGTCAGCTGAAGAGCAAAATGGCGGCACAGGTATTTAACGATACACAAGAGCAGAAAGAGACACACACACTAGCACAGACTAACAGGCACGATGACACAGATATACATGGCACAGACGAATGAAAGAAAGAGAAAAATTAAGAAAGAAAGAAAGAGAGAAAAGAGACAACACTGCAGCTTAGGCTCTCTGCCTAGGCTAAGCTGCTTTAGAGCTGAGGCCACCGTCACCATCATCATCACCAGACCATCATCATCACCTGAGACCTGTGAAGGAAATCTCACAAAACATTTGCATCCTCAACATCAGCCCTAGAGAGGGAGAGAGCACAGAAGAAGAACACACATACGTAGTACTGTTGTTGCTGTTGCTGCTGCTGTTTTTGGTATTTCAGATATGCTAGCTCGTGAGGATGCGGCGGCGGCGGTGGTGGTGCTGGCTGAACTGTCTGCTGGGCCTGCTGACCGTTGATGTTGCTGTACAGGCTACTGTGCAAAGGATGGTAGGCGGAGGTCGTCGAGGAAGAGAGGAAGAATTGGAGAATCGAGCTGAGGATCCGTTTGGGGCGTAGCATTGACCAGCCGATGATCGATAGGTACTGCTGGCGGAAAAGTGCTGTTTTCCGGAAGAGGAAGAGGGGAAGCTAGCGAGGTTGACATTGCCGTTGAGAGCACCACCACTACTGCTACTGCGCTCAGAGTGGCTCACTTTGGGAATGGAATACTTGGCGAGACTGTTTCTGGCGGTGGTGGTGGCGGCGGTGGTACTGTCGCTGTTACTGCTACTGCCTCGACCGCCTTGGGCGCCACTGGCCGACGCGGCTACTCCTGCAGCAGACTTGTGCTGCTGTCCACCGGAGCTGCCATTGCTGCCACTGCTAAAGTGGTACAAGGCTGCGCTGGAGGATATAGTCGCTGGAAGTTGTGGCTTTTTGAAGAGAAACTTGATGGCAGGGGAGTTCTTGTTGAAGGCGCCTGAGGTGGGGGTCGTAGGGGAGGTGGGGCTGGCATTCGGGTTCGGTGGACTGGTGGCAAAGTGGGCTGGAGCAGTTCGCTGCCCACTGTTCGGTGGTGTCGGCTGGTGATGGTACGAGGAGGAGGTGGTGATCTGACTGGAGTTGAAGTTGGGGTTGTTGGCAAAGCGGGACTGACTCGTCGCGGCAATGCCCGACGTCGTAAAGGACCGGGCAAAGGAGGTCTTCTCGGTCGTCGTCGTCTGCTGCTGCTGCTGGTTCGCCCCCTTGTCCCTGGCGCCTGTCTGCCGAAGACTGCCGAACTGCTGTTGCTGCTGCTGAGCCGGCAAGAAGTTCTTGCCGCCGTTCAGAACTGTCCGAGACGGTGCTGCTGCTGTCGCTGCTGTTGATGAGCTTGCAGAGGAGAAAGGTGAAAACTTGGTAGAGGAGGGAGGATGAAGAAGAGAGTGAGCCTTGCTTGGTTCCGCCGAGACGTGCGTGCTGCTGGGGTGACTGCCGGAGGAGGTGTGGTGGTGGTGGAGAGAGTGCTGGTGCGAAACAAACATGGAAAGTGGTGATCATTGGGGACAGACCAGAAGTGGCGATCAAGAGGGGGATAGCTCTTGTGGGATTCCCGGAACAAAGACAACAACAACCCTGACGACTCGGACAAGTGCAAATAGTTGCGATGGCGGAGGTGGAGATTTTGGCACAGAGACTACAATATGGACTGAAACCACTTTAAGTGGTAGTGTTTGGAGAAGGAAATGCGACAGGAAAATAGAGAATACAGAGAATGATGGCTTCAGTGGGGTAGAGCAAATAGAGCTGGTGAATAGGTGAGTAGGTTCAGACTAGAAAGATTTTTTTGAGGACCGAAGAAGAGTTTCGGGTTTTGAGGTTAAATGAGCTGTGCCGTGAAAAGCGCTTCTTTCTTTCCTGTTCAAGGTACGTGCGTTCACAGGTGTCTGCGCGCTCAGACTTCAGGCTCCAAATCTGCTGTTGTTGAGTGTGAGTTATTTCACCGAGAGATCCTTCACGACTTCCAACTTCTACACAGCTGACACTCGCTTTTTCTTTGTAGCTTAATGTTGCTGTTGCACTTTCACTTCCCCTCGCAACTGAGCCATTGACGCGCGCACAAAGGCTGCTGCTGCTCTTGTCGTGCGACCGAGGTCAGACGGACACAACAGACGACGACGACGACAGCAACAAAAAAAGGAAGGACAACAGACAGACGACAGCCACAGGTGGTCGGCGATTGATATATCGAAGATTGAAAAGAGGATGCTCCTCTCCTAGCCAGTGTCCAAGTTGTGGGGAGTGCCCGGTCGATGAGCAGTGAAAGTGACCGCCGCACTCAAAGTTCAAGTCAGTGATTATTATTGTCTGACGGCGGTGGCAAAGTGGCAAACGTTTCAGCAGTGCTGTCTGTCTGTAGAAGTGGCAGTTTCAGGATTACGACTCGTATATTTCAGGCTTTTCTGCTCTCACCGAGTTGAGACGAGTTGAAAGTGCTGCTGTTGTTGCAGTGGGGGACAGCAGAATAGGAAATGCGACCACGTTATTACAATGACGATGCAGCTCAAGCTCTCTCACTCGGTTTAGTCAGTGGATGATGAAGTGAACAACAAAAATCATCCAACAAAAGAGGGAAAGAGTCTGGTGAGTGAGTGTGTGTAGTAGCGTCAGTCAGTCAGCCGACGTCGAGGACACCACCGGGACAGAGCAAAGACGGCAAATGCAGATGATCAGTGTGGTACAGCAGTAGTAATGGGCTTGTAGTGGTGGTGGTGCTGTAGTGCCTCTGATACGGTGATGCCTGACACTGCCAGAGAAAGAGAGATAGTGCTGATGGTGCTAGTGGTGCTGCTGTTGCTGTTGCTTCTGGTCGCCGCCGTGTACTCTGTTCTGCTGTGCTCCTGCAAATGGATGCGGCTGCTGCTGTTGCTGTTGCTTGTGGTGGTACTACTAATGCAGTGGTGGTCGTAGTGGTGGTAATGGTGGTGGTGCTGGTGGTGGTGCTGCAGTGCAGATGACAACTCGGCCACAAAACAGCAACAGCTAGAGATCGAGATCTCGAGCCAGATGACGGCGGCTTGCGACACGACTGGCAGGCAGGCTCACAGACAGACGACTGATGCAAATGGTGCACTGGGCGAGCTGATCAGAGCTGCTGCCTCACAGACTTCTAGCAACAGCAGACAGCAGCGTTTAAGCGCCTTCCCCCGCCGCGTACTTCACTGAAACTTCACTCTCTGCGAGAACGCCATACTGTGGCGGCTACAACGGTGGCAGCGGCGACAGTACAGCAGAGACCACACGGCGATGACGCCGAGATCGTCGGCGGTGCTAAGCAGCTCAGAGAGAGAGAGAGAGAGAAGAGAGAGAGAGAGAGAGAGAGAGAGAGAGAGAGAGAGAGAGAGAGAGAGAGAGAGAGAGAGAGAGAAGGAAAGAGCCAGCCAGCCTGGCAAAGCCTCTCACTCTAACTGGAAAAGGTGTAGGCTACGTCAGAGAGAGTGAATGAGAGAGAGTTGTAGCGAGTGAGTGTGGTAGTGGCCAACTGTGAGCGGCCCACTCAGCAGAAGTGAACGTCAACGACTACGGCGTCTAAGCCTGGCGTCTTTGAAGCTGCAGCTGAGCCTTGGCCACTTGCTGCTGCAGCTGGCACTGCACTCTCACTCCTTCACTTTCGCCAAACTCATTCACTCTCAATCAGTTGGTCCCTCTCTCTCTCTCCTTCTCCCATTCTTTCCCCTCTCATTTGCTCTCCCCTGGATTGGATGCATGGGATAAGGATCATGCAGCCACGATAATGGCAAATCAAATTAATGAAAGAGAGAAGTGACGAGCTCGAGCGAGACCGACAATCACCAACAGTGCCACGAGCGCACGGACGACGACGACAAGACGACAAGACGACGAAAAGATAGAGAGAGAGAGGGAAAAGAGAGAGAGAGAGAGAGAGAGAGGGAGAGAGAGAGACGCTGAAAAACGAACCAATGAACGAACAAGGGAGAACAAGGAGTGAAGGAGCGCAACAGCAGCAGTGGCCAGACAAGCAAAAGTCTCTTTCCCTCTTTGAAACTCTCTTCTTTTTTACTTTCACTATTCGGCCACTGCCGCCGCCGCCGCCGCCGCCATAGCTTCGATTACTTTTAAGCTTTTTAGCAAACAAGTGAATGTGTGTGCGAATATGTGCGCCTGTGTCTGTGTGCATTCGGTCGGCTGGAGTGAACACAGTGAGGAGGACGATCTTGGTGGAAGAGTGAGAGAAAATGAAAGAGATCCAAATCGCGAACGAGTTGAGCTCAGTGCCAAGAGAAATGAAAGCTAATGCCGACATGAGAGCTTCAAAGTGAAAGTGACTGCCATACTCTCAGAGACTCGCACGGCCGCCACTGCGCACCACTGTCAGCTAGATTAATCTTAATTAGTGCTCGTCGAGGTTGGGCCATGGGCAAAGGCAGACAGACAGACTGGCTGGCTGAGTGAGAAACTGCTGCTGCTATGCAATGCAAGGGAATGCATCACACACACTGAAGCCATCATCGATATCAATCAGAGGTGATCAGAGGGAAGGAGAAGGGAGACAGGAGAGAATGACGGCAGACAATGAGCCCTGGGCCAACGAGACACTGATGTGACACTGAGCGGCTGACAGTGCTAGGTCGGTGCATATTCAGTGTGTGGCCTAGAGTAGAGAGGAGGGCAGCAGAGTGATGCGGGGCAAAAAGGGAACAACAGACAGAAAGACAGCACTGATGGTGAGCTGAGGCAAATGTCAATGTGTGTGTGACAGAAGGGGAAGATAGAGTGAAAGAATTGTGTGTGTCCCAGTAGGCCAGGCTGTTCTGCTTCTGCTGCCGGACGTGTCAACTGCACAGGTGGTTGTCATCCGGCTACTACACCAAACAACACCACCTGTGTGCTCCACTCTTATCAAGCGCTGGCTAAAACTGGGTCCGCTTGGATCAAGCAGAACTGTCATTATTGCAGGTCCATTCACACTGCTGAATAGGTACATTGAGGGAATGAGAGAGAGAGAGATGCACAGACAGGTATGTGCGATGGCAGGACAGCTGTGATGAGCACAGAGCCACAAACACACACCTGAAGCAGTGGCGGCACGTAGAGCGCGTGTTGCCAGCAGCAGTAGTTGGCATCGGCCACCAGCTGATAATGCAGCACGACTACAGTGCTGGCAGTGGCAGGCAGCAGCCATCATCATTACGCAAGTCCAATGCTTTTGGATCCCCCTGCACCAGCAGACAGCAGCGGCGACGGCAGTCATCTCATTTTCTGCTATTTTACTATCAATGGCAATTCAATCCACAGGCAGACTGTTGCTGCTGCTGCGACACACAGAGCAGACACTAATTGCCTGTGAAATAAGCAAGGGGCGCCTGGGCAAACCACAGCAAAAACGGCGTCGGCAGCAACAGTAGTCGTAGTAGTAGAAGTAGTAGGCAAATTGAGAGAGAGAGAGAGAGAGAGAGAGAGAGAGAGAGAGAGAGAGAGAGAGAGAGAGAGAGAGAGTGGAGCAACAAATCAATGGATGTTCACAGCAAAGTCAGCGAGTGAGTGAATGGAACTAACTGCACTGCACTGCTCTCTCTCCCTCTTCTCTGGTCGCGCGCCATCGCCGTCAATTGCATTCACCGGTGACGACAACACCGGCGGCGGTCCACGGCCATGAGGCAGAACAATCCTAAAGTGAGAAAGCTAGAGAGAAAAGTGACAGAGACACCGACAGACACCGAGTGCTGAATTGGATCAGAAGTGTTGTAAGAATGTCGGCAGATACTCTAAACTTGTAACAAGACAATCCTCTGGAGAATAGACGACGACGACGACAACACCCAACCAATGTCAGTGCGTTTGTGTGTACTACACACAAAAACTGTTTGTTTGCTAATTAAAATTCTGTCCCCTGGAGCCGCGCCAAGCACTGCCGCTGGAACGATGCAAAGCCACAACTCGTGCGCCTGACGCAAGACAGACTTCTGCGTTGCCTTCACGTTGCTGCTGAATCGATGGCTCAGAGATGAGGGCTCTCCAGTCAAGTGCTGCTGCTGATGATGCTGCTAACACACTGACAGAGTTGGAGCCGATAAAAGGACCACTATTTTTAGAGGAAAACTAGTACAGTACAGAGCAGTGAGAGCAGTGAGTGAGTGAGTGAGGGAGAAGGAGTGCAACAAAACAACTTCGGCGACACTGTCTTGCGTGAGGAAGATGATGAGCTGTGGTAGTGGTGGATGATGAGGATGATGAGGATGATGATCGAAGGGTGACAGAGTGAGAGAAAAAAGAGAAGATAGAAAGAGACAACGACATCACCTGTGCACGTACGTTCAAACGCCGCATCATTACTGAGATTGCTATCGAACTGGATATCGACAGATAGCACACCACACACTACACTCACAGTCATCATCGTCATTAGAGAAGCACTACAAATTACAATTGATACGTGCAGGCGACCTTTAGGAGACGCAGCATCCAAAGAACGTGCGTCGTCCGATATGCATTCTAACTAATAAGTATGAGTCAGGACAAGTGTGTGACAGCAGCAGCAGCAGAAACGTCACTAGTCAATTAAGCTAACCAAAAGTCGGCCAGTGGAGCCAACTTGTCTTGATTGCTGAAATAATTTATTGGAGCTTACCCCAGACCACTGAAACAGTGTGACTGACAGCAGCCACTGATAGCAATCTCTGCAACAGTGTCTCCATTATCATCACATGATCAGCAACACGTTGTTGGCACACCAGGCAAACAAACACACACTGGGCGAGCCAGCAAAAAGAGCAGTAGTAGGCCAACCCCTTCAAGGTGAACTTGACTGCAGCGAATATTCACTAGAGTGGCTACCCTTGCCGGCTGATCAGTGGACAAGCGCATACCTTCAGACTGAGGCAAGCATCATGTCCCTTAGTAATGTAGATCATCAGCACATCACTGGCCAATGCGCATACTCTTTGCCTGTATAATTATAATTGGCTCTCCCCTCAGAGCACTGAGCACCACCACTCGTCGCCGTCCGTGAGCGTGGACGTGCTGGTCAAAAATGGGGAGCTTTTACAGAGAGATTGAGCTTTCACCTGCTGCTGCTGCTGAAAGCCGAAGAGCTGTAAAAGTCGCTCGCCTCGGCCATCACTGAGCGAGCAGTGCCACACTTGAGCTGCATTGAGTGGTGATGCTAAAGCAGTCGTCATCATCGTCGCCGTAAGCCTGTCTGATTCGCATTAGTCGTTGTTGCCATTGTCCTGGCGGCAACTGCAGCAGCAGCTTACTCTGTCGGTATTTAATATGCATCAAACGGCAGTGCTGAAGGAGGAGGAGGAGGACGCCAACTACTGCTACAATAGACGACAGGCAGAACAATATCGACACACATCGAAGCTAATAGCAATCATGAACTTAACGAGAGACGATCAGCAAAAGAGTGGAGCAGTCGTCGGCGGTGATTCGCTCTAAAGAGCTCTGCAGACAGACAGACCAGGCAGACCGAGCGACTGACTGAGAGAAGAGCAGTCTGTGGCCGATTGCGTCAACTTGAGAGTGACTCAAGTAGTGAAAGTAAGTTTGTAGAACAGTGCCAGTGCTACCAAAAGCGTCTGCAGGCAAATGAGTGAGCAAAGAGTGCAGGTCGAACGCAGGTGAAAGAGGGGAGAGAGACTCGGCACTTGCCTGCCAAGTGCCCTGCCAAGTGTCTGCTGGTCATCGCACAAATATAGACACTGCAGTCACTACGGGCGCCAATTACGGTGGCGGTGAGGAGAAAAGGAGGCGAAAGATAAAGACAGACAGACAGACAAAGTTGCTGTCTCTGCTGCTGCTGCTGTTGCCTGATGGCACCTCAAGTCGCCGGCCACAGACATGCCGGACATTCCAAGACGAAGATGACTTAGAGGGCATACGCCGTACACCGAGGAGACAACGGCAGACAACGGCAGATCAGACCGCAAATGAAACAAACAAGTGTATGAATAGCGCTTATAGCCATCATCAGGACCCAACATAGAAAGAGAGTGAGATGACACAAAGAGGAGGAGAAGGAAGAAGAAGAAGAAAAGGTGAGAAGCACTTTGATTTGCAATTGTGCTGTTAGAAACGAAAGCGGTGGTAAGATCTTGCTTGTTTGCCTGCCACACTGCTGATGAAGTCGATCATTAGGGGAAAGGGAGGGAAGCTTGCGATCGGTGCGAGATTGCAATTAAGCAGTGAGCACACTGTGTGTCACACAAAAGGGATTGAAGAAAAGGAGGGGAAAATGAAAAGGGAAGAGAAGAGAAAGAAGAGAGGAGTCGACAGCTGACAAAAGGCTGCTGACAAATACACACACACAAATAGACGACCGGCAAGCAGACAGTCAGAAAATGGGGAGCTAAGTATGTGTGTGTGTGTGTGTGTGTGCGTGGCTGCTAAGTGTCAATATTTGAGAATACTCTCTTGCACTCTTCGATCTTCTGCCGCCACACACAAACGCCTGTCGTCTGGCAGGCCGAGGACAGCAACGGCAGCTTCACATCTCACCTGATCACACTCATGCAGAGAAAATAACAGTCTCCGAGACAAGACAAAAGAAAAAGCAGTTAACGACAAAGACGACTAGTGCAGTTTAGCAGTTTAGCCTAAGTGTGTGTCTCGCGCGTTGAGAAGGTGTCAAAAGCAAAGGAAAAAAGCGAGAAGGACAAGGATGGACAAACAACAGAAAAAATGGAAGAAAAAGGCACACTTACGTTTTTGCTCTTCTTCTTGCTACTGCCTGAAGTGCTGCCGTCGGTGAGACTCCTCGAGTTGTCGCCGGTTGTGCTGTTCGTCGTCGTCGGCGGCCTCGTCTGTACTGGCGGACCGAATAGATCGGTGAACTCAGTGTCCGCCTCCGGTGTGACCTCTTGTGATTTGCCTTTCGAAGATGACTCTGACTTTTCACGACTAGCTGAGGAGGTGCTGGGCGGAGTGGCAGCACTGTTTGAAGAGTTTGACGCTGCAGAACCGGGACCAGAGGATGACTGCAGCAGCTGCTGCTGACTGGAGTGTTTCTTCTTGCGCGATGACTTTGAAGAGGAGGAGGAAGAGGAGTCGCCAGGAGACTTTTCCTTCTTTTCGGTGTTTCGACTAGTGGATAGACTTTCAGAAACAGCACTTTTGCCTGCAAAGAAGAAAAAGAAAAGTTTGGTTAAAAAGTGTTGAGCTGATCGAGAATCTTTAGTCAGCAATAGTTAGAGAGCGACTCACTCACTACAAGAAGTAAGGTCATTCTAAATAGAAAGGGATAACAATACTTAAAGTTTCTAAAACTTTAAAATTCGAAAAGTAAAAATCTATTCCTTTTCAGAATGGCTTATAAATCCCACAACCAATCAACAAGTCTAATTTTAGCCGAGATGTCGACTTTCAGGTGAACTTCATCAACGCACACGGCAACGACACACCGATAAATTGCCTAGCAACACTACACATTCAACCAGCGTACATTCTCCGACGTTCTCATTGTTTACCGCTAAACTAAACATTCAACCGCGTTTTTGGCAATGTAAACCACTCTCTCGCTCTTTCTCTCACTAATCGATCACTTCTGATCCATTTTCCTCCTCCTCCTCCTCCTCTTGCTCCAGTTGATGTGCCACTTCAGTGCAGTGCAATGGAGCTGCCAGTCAGTGTGTGCTTCAAGTCTCAAGCGTCACCACAACCGTTCCGGCACGCTCCCACTGACTGCCTCTGCAAACTGAGGGCTTCCCCCGGTCCTCTTTTTCCTCTGGGTGCCATCACCACCACCAGCCAAGTAAAGAGCTGCTAGTGCAATGGTGCACTGAAAGTACGGCTGCTTCAGCTGTCAGGAGTGAAGCACCGTACTGTGCTGCTCAGCACTAATCAGCAGCGAACAGGCAGGCAACCACCACCACCACCATCAGCAGTCACTATTGACACTGCTTATCAGAGCACAAAGCAGCGAGTTTGAGAGGACATGACAGTCAACAAGAGTCACCGAGTGCTGTTCGATGCTGTGTGTGCCTTATCTTATCCTGTCGACCAGTTCACGTACTGCTCCGACAAGTGCAAGGGGTAGCTCTTCAGTGCAAGGAGATACCGCCGCAGAGTCAGCGGGTACCGCACACACTGCCAAGACAGTCAACGAGAACTGCAGCACAGCACAGATTGAACTAGATGAAGCACAGCATTCCATCCAGTTCAATCCGCACTTCACCTCACAGTTGAAATCAGCGGTTTTACAACCTGGAAGTGAACTGCCGTAATGGGTAAAATTGAAAAAGAAGAAGGAAAAAATAGATCTCAGAGTCATTGAAGTAACAAAAGTGAACTGTCGAAATTTGTTGTACGCCTTGCTGTAAGCAGCCTAAAGATGCTATTCATTCTCATTTGCCTATTGTACAACAAGTTTTGCCGGCAGTGCTGTACGCAGCACTGCTCGATACGGACGATTAGTGTGCGGCACTGTCTGCAGAGAGACTGTAATACGCTTTCAATGCAATTGGAACTGCTATAGCTGCTGCTGCGGCTGTCATCGACGAGTTAAAGGGAAAGAGAAAGAGATTAGATTAGATGCCTACAGGCAAGGGGAGCAGAGATAGCCTACGAGACCAACTCTGAAACTAGCTTCAGTCTGTCCTAGTGACGTACATTACTGTTGCCAATGCTACTTAGCAGTATTGGCTGGATCGCTGCAACTCTGGAGAGAGCTCAGTGAGACTAATCACGTTTTGGTCAGTGCAAACAGTGCAAACAGTGCAAACACCGCCGCCTAATCAATTACACACTGGGACTGAATCATTCAATCGATTACAGGGCCTCAGCTATTTTTAGCAAGCTCAGTGCTGTGTTGTACACCATGTGCTAAGCAGAACTAGATGAAACACTCAGCCAGAAGAACATTCATTAACCAGACGGTCATCAGACACCTCCGGTGAGCAGAACAGCAAATCAAACAAGCAAACAACAAACAGTGGACAGAAGAAACAATTGAACATGAAAAATGATACTCACTTGCTTTGCTGCTGGCTGCGGCGGCGGCTGGTGCTTTGCTGGCGGCGGTTGAGGAGGCGGCAGGTGAAGAGGAGCTACTGGAGGAAACGCTGTACTTGGCGGCTTGACTGGGTGATTCCTCGCCCCCCGATCCGGAAGCCTCGTCATCCGATAAACGCTTTTTGGTCTATAAATAGAAAGGTAAAGAGAGCAGGGTTATTTAACAACATCATCGTTAACACTACCACCAACAACAGCAGCAGCAGGCTTCACACTCTCTCTGTCTCTCTCGCTCTTCGCTGATCCATTGCCATTCTCGCCCACCCACGCAAAGCAGCAATATGGGCTAACACACACACACACACACACACCGGACACCAGAGTAGAGCCACTGCTTCGCTTCCACTGAAGTGTGTGGTGAATATTAGGTGCCACCAGTAATTGAGAACGTAGGCAAGACCAGCAGTAGTATGGTAGGGTGCTGTGAAATTAGCCCCCACTAGAGCCCACATCATCACCATCATCCTCATCGACAGGCAGCTCATCATTGCCTTTCCTTTCTTTCCTTCCCCCTCCTCCTCCAGCCAACATTATAATACAGTCGGCTAATTCGATTACTACGACCGCCGATAGCGTCGAATGTGGTGGCTCCCTGACGTCAAGCTGCAGACAGCTGAAGAAAAGAGAGAGAGAGAGAGTCAGGCCAGACCAGACCAGCGCCACGGAAAACAGACACACACAGGCGGAAGAGAATGTGTACACAGGCAAACCAAACCAAAAGACTAGTCAATTGCACCAGTGCAGCAGTCAGTCAGTCAACGTCAGAGAGGGAAAGTGGGGTTGAGAATGTTCAAGTTCAAAGCATTACTCAAGTCACTAAAGTCCCCGAAGACAGTTCCCCCGAATATGAATAAGCAGATCAAGTATGAGTGAGCAGAGTGCACGAGAATGCAGAGCAGCAACAGCAGCGTCAACAGCTCTGGATATAAATGGACGTAGATTGCTCATTTACTTGGAAAAAAGGTTAATATTAAGATGTTCTAAAAATGGCAACCATACTGGGGAAATCTGGTACACCGGTCAGGCCATCATCTCCTCCATTTCCAATGTCTGCCGCCAAAAACCTTTTTGGTGTTTAAACTGTTATCACCGACACCAGAGCGAGAGCACCAGAGTGGTTTCGCACACACATCCTGACTGCTATCCCATCTCCTGTAAATATATAATATCCTGAGTAGATATGCAAAGCACACATCCTGGTAACTGTGGTTTCACCTATTAGCTTTGGGGCGACCCACTTTGCCGTGATAGGTGTTCTAGAAAAACAATGAAAAACACTGGCAAATCTGAAAGCAGCAGCAGCAACAGTGGACGGTTGTTCCTTCATGACCACACACACACCGACAGATGTCTGGTGGTATTTGCAGCTATCAGAGCTGCTACAGCAGTAGTGAAAACAAGAGCAACAACGCAAGCATGGCACATGCCTTTAATTGCCGAACTTGACACTTCGAGCTCAATCTGCTCAGCTAGGGGAACACTTGCGCTGATGGCACCAGGACAACAACGGCAGCAGCATCTAGTAGTAGCACTGCTACTGTTCACGAAAAAACAACAACAACAAGAGCACACTTCGCAAGTGTAGACAAACAGTCAGGGAGTTTGAGTAAAAGCAAGCACACCGAGACAGCCGGCAAAAAAAGAAAGACAACGCAAGCGAAGCGAGTCAACTGTGTGTCCCGCGTAAAGCACACCTTAATTGTAGCCTTTCAACTTACAACTCCCGAGCTGATCCAACCACAGTAAGGAAAGAGGCAAAGTAGGCAGCAGCAGCAGCTGACTCGCCGACTCTTACGACTTTCCTCCATCTCAGGCCAGCTCGCAGACGGCAGCGGACAGAGCTGATTCACTCTCTCTCACTTTCCCCTGTCGACGACTCCTTCAGTGTCGTACTTCAGGCACTGTACTCTCTCACTCTTACTCTCTCGTTCTCCGTTCCACAACTGCCAAATATGCGGAAATCGGGCACACGGCCACAAGTGCTACCACGCACGGCAGACACACACTCACTGCCGTGCACTTCAGCTTCACTGTATATTCGGCAACGTGGAACACACTCACTGACTAGCTGGAACGAAGGATCTGCGTCCGACGTAGACGTCGCCTGGATTGGACAGTAGTGCTGCTGCTGCTGCCGTACAACACTCACTAGCTGGTGGTGGATTGTGATCGCATTAGAAGCGGCTGCTGCTGAGTTTCGATTGGCATAATTGGCCGCCGATCAAAGCCTACTTTTCTTTTTCTTCTCTCCCTTACACTACACATCACTACTCGCACTAGCGACTCTATTGACATGGCAAACAAGCCATTTGCGTCTTTTAATTACTCCCTGGCAGAGCACTGAGAGGCGCGTTGAAATGGGAGAACACTGCTGCTGCTGCTGTAGCAGTGATCGGCAAACAAACAGACACTCATTCGCTCGCTAATAGACCCGAGCCAGTGATAAGACAAACAGCCGCACTGGCGGCCACTGGAGGATGCTGGCCTTAAGTACTGTGGTGGCTGCAGAGGATGGCTGTGGAGGAGTGAATCGAAGAGTGGCGTCAGTCGATAGACTGCACTCCAACACTTTACTTCGATCAACAGGCAACCACAGTCTGTTGACAGAATGTCACAAGTGAACAGCAAATTTGGGGGTGAGAGAAAGAGGGGGAATAGTGCTACAAGACGGTGGCAGTAACAGAAAGGGCACCAACAAATTAATTGGCGCTAATCACACTACTACATTTCACGATTTTACTGTCAAAGCTGAACAGTGCAGCTTCCATCCTCTCTCTTTCTCTCTCTCTCTCCCTCGCTATCTTTCTCAGTAACTGCAAGCACATCGCCACTTTCAGGGCAGCTCAATCAATTCCCACTGGCACTCAACAACAGCAGCAATGCCATTTGAATTCAGCGGCACTTCCATCCTCGACAGCTGAGCATGACCTAAGAAGTGCGATGACTTGACCAGTCAGCCTTTCTCCCTATCACACACTATTTGTCGCCGCTGATAACTAGAAATTGCATGAATCAAATGCAAATGCGCTGATTGCCGAAGACAGAGACAAGGCAGTAAAGGAAGGGAAGCAAAAGAGGAGAGAGCACAACTATACAAGTCTAAAGAGCAAAATTGTTTTTCTTCTAACAAAACCAATTACCGAGGGCCAACTGAAAGGAGAGGGCTACTTTTTGGCCAAGGCAACTGCCTATTGATTGGCAATAAAAAAATTGAAATGCAGATCACAGGTGTTTATGTGTGATGTTGTTCCCTTGTAGTTAAAACTTTATAGTAGAGATCGGCACTAAGGAGTGACACTCATTAGCCCTAGTGGCTTGATTAAAGTGCAAATGAGCGAACAGTGAGTGCACACGTCTGTTGCTGTTGCTGCTACATCATCGGATGCTTCGTGATAAACTAAATTAAAGTTTGCCAATCATGTCACCGAAAAGCAACACAAAAAGCAACATTATGACTTAAAAACATCTTTCCAAAAAGAAAGAGAGAAGAGCCTAGAGGTTATGTCAACGTGAAGAAAATGTGAAAAGGTCGCAAAGTGGTAAGCGGAAAGTGCAAAGTGCAGTGGCGACACAAATTGGCCAGCAACAGCAGCACACTGCTAGTCTAGGCTAGTGCACTGTGTTTGAGCCACCAAGTCACCTTGAGAGTAAGCCGCTGCTGCTGTTGCTGTTGCTGCACCATTACGACATGAAAGCTCGCTGGAGAGCAGGCAGCCGATAGAGTGAGTGAGATCGCCGAGGAGATTGTACAGAGAGTGTAGTGATTGTGCCCTGAAGGCATCCACACAATCACACACACACGGGCACACAGGCCAATCAATTGAAAGTGAACAGGAGAGCAAGTGGGAGCCATTGTGCGAGCGTATTCCTTCGGCCGTCGATTGTCGCCGGCAAACAAGTCGCCTTCCAACTAAAAATGAGAAAGAGACTGCCTGAGCAACGGGGCTGCTTGGTCGCCGAAGCTGTCCGAAGAAGAAGACGCTCGCGCGCAACCTTTTGAGTGACTATTTCCACACGCATGAGGTGAGCAAGAGGTGGGGGAGAGGTGAAACGAAATGGGACAAAAAGGCGACAATCGAAGTGGCCATTGTCTGGTGGAGGTGGTAGTGGCACCTCCACCAGACAACTGAAGGAGAAAGAAAGAGAGAGGGACATGCATAGGCAATTAGCGATTTTACTGACTAATTAGATGGTCAGTGTATGTGTGTGCGTGTGCATAATGGGAAAGGGAGAAAGAGAGCCAAGTGGCCGAGAAACAGCCGAAGAGAGGGCAATCAGACGACAGAGCCATTGCACAGTGAGATAAGTGGCAGTGGTGCAAGTGCTGGAGACACTGCCACTGGCAGTTCAATGTCACAAAATAGTGGCAAAATGCAAAGACGATCTTGAAAGGCAAATGTTGGCCAAACAGCACCGAAACGGGCCCTGGTTTAGAAAGCCAACACAACAAACAGTCGCCGTCAGCAATGGTAGAGCACGGAAGAGCAGAGCAGTCAGCAAAGACGAACCAAGGACAAATGGCCTCGGCGTTGATCCAACATAAAACGAACAACAGCACACACACACACATCAAGTGCGCTCAATCATCATCGTCGTCGCCATCAACATCAACATCATCATCATCGTTGAGCTCGTGATTGAGCTCAAAGAGGGCAAAGGAAAGAGTGGCGGCGTCCGCAATTGGTGCCTTGAGAAAAGCTCAGTCTCGCTCCATTGTGTTCTCATTTGATTACGGTGAACAGGTGTCGATTAGAAGCAGTCCACCACCGTTGCCGGACGTCAAGTGGTGGTCAGCAGTGAAAGCATATCTCACACATACACTCACCGCTGCTCCCCAGTGAAACTAACGCTCCTGATAGTTCCACCATCACCACTGGCGGATAATCCGCAGTCTCACGCAGGCTGACGTGAACTGAAGCTGCACTACCACCAACGCAAATGGACAGGACGCCCGAAACTTGGAATAACACACATCGAATAGAGGAATGTCCTGACAGATTGTTCTGCTTTGCAAGTCTAATCAGTCAGCAAAGGGTGCATCGCTGGGAGAAGAATCGAGTTGTGCATGCGAATGATTGTTGATGCGCCTGGTGGTTTCAAACTCGAAAAACAAGCACGACTTGGACAGTAGACTAAAAGTGACCGTAAAAGCAGGAACCTGTAAGGAAGGCAGTGCTTGCAAACAAACAGGTAAACCTTCATGAAGACACAGTAGCACAAGGGAACATCGAAACACAACTGGCTCACCTCAACATCTCATTAGCAAACATTGACAAGCACAGCACTCCTCATTGAAGCACATGCAATCGACCGGGGCACTAATGAACGGGGGCCTGTGTTTAGTGGTAATGTGACAACTAAACAGAAATGTGTTGAATTTTACCTTCAAAAAGAAGGTAACCCCAACAATGTGATGCAAAGACAAAGGAAAGGGTCGATGCGACACAGAGTGACTTCGAGTGCACACTGCAGATGGGAGAGTCATTGGCCACTGGCATCAGCAACACATCAGCAACGGCGTCTTATCGATTGCAGCCGGGCGAGTGTTCAGCCCAATGCCGTGCAGTGGAAGCAGAAATCAAGCGGGGGCCAATTAAGGAGAGCTTGCCAAGAGACAAAGAAAACTGCCTGTCTGTCTGCCAATCCGCTACCGGAGAAAAGACGGCGACAGTGTGCTCGTTGTGTCTTTCTCCAGGAGGCAAGCAGAAGCGACAAAGTGGCCACTACAACAGGTGAAAAAGGGGAGAGAAGGAAACGTTGACAGCAACCTGCACGTCAATGGCCAGTCATCGACAGAAAGAGAGAAAGGGAGAATGGGCCATTGATGCGTCCACTCTATCCAGCTCACCGGCACATCACAGTGGACATCACCAGACAATGGTGGTCACCAGGAGGATGAAAAATGGAAAACAATGGTAGATGTAAACTGGCGAAATTGGCCATTGTGCGGTTTCTTTTTCTCTGTCTAGCTCCGTATGAGCCAATTCAGGCAGCAGTGAGCACCCTTCCTGCACGCATCTCTTGCGTGCTTCACACGATAAAGAGGCTCAGCAGCAGCAGTCACTTTCAATTCTTCCGCTTCCACAAACAATTGAAAGTGACTGAAACTGAAGATGGAGGAAGATGGAAGATCGGCTAGGCGGCAAACAACTAAAACTGCTGCTGGTGCTTAGAAGGCTGACTTCATTTGCTCTACAATGCGGCACTACTCCACCAAACCATTCGGCGATTCAAAGAACTTAAGCTCACGCTGCTGATCACTGGAACCAATTTGCCAAACTGAGAAGTCAAGAAAGAGAGAAGGGGAGAGGGCAAGTTCTCCAGGTGGCAAGTCTTCCGACCAGTCAGGTGTAATTAGGTTAAGCTGCAGACAAAAGTGAACAGTGAAAAGGACATCCGAGACAGTGATCACTACTAGTGGCCGATGAAGCTGATGATGATGCAGAGGCCAATAAATCAAGGCACCACTGAGACTACAGCACACTTCGGACATAAAGGAAAACCATCCGACAGACAGTGAGACAGACAGACGAGCAATGGGGAGCATCGGCTCTGCAATTAGCATTTTACATGGCTCGCATTTCGCGTGCCTGTGATCTCAAGCTCACACACTCACACACACACAAAACTATTGCCCTTTTCGCTGTACATTTGCATTCGCTCCTTCTTCTTCACTGCTCACAACATTGAGATAATCGACTTCTCCGTTTCTCCTCTCTGAGGTGGCCGCCAGGGCACAGACACACGCTCTCTTTGCTGAGAGAGAGGGAGCAAATAGACACCGACACTGAGAGTGAGCGTATATTGCGGCCAGATAAGTTCGAGTTAAAGTTCATCTTTGGCGCAATCATAGGCAGGCAGGCGGGCGTACACTACACAACAGAGAACGGCTGACAACAAAGCTGACGGGCAATAGCTCTGAGAAAGTGGCAGCAGTGGCAACTGCCCACGACTATCTCTTCCCCAGTCAATAGACACCGACGACGACGGTGTGTACTGGTTCCTCTCTCCCTTGGTCAACGGCCTTTCACTGGGCAGGCAAGAGAAGACACTGCTCAAAGCGATAGAGAGGTGGGTACCAACGGTCAGTGTCATTTAAACAGTCCAACTTTGACAACCAGTACAGCTACCACACAGCTATGACGGCTCTTGTCAGCGACATCATCGGTGAGGAAAGCTCGTCGGTGTACAGAGCAAGAGACCACGTCAGCAAAGACAGACACCATCACCACCATCACCACCACTAGACAAGCAGCCAACCAACCAACCTGGCCACCATAAATTTAATGCTCACACAAAACACGAAAAAGAGAAAGGGAGAAAGGCCAGTGCCTCTTTGCTGCGAGCTCTTCCACTTCCAGCTAATCAAGTGGTGCCAGCAAGATGCAGCACACCTTGACACAAGTGGGCCTGATTAAACAGAAAACAGTGAGACAGAGAAGCAGCAACAGTGCGAAAATGTGTGCAGTACGCAGTAATCCTCTACCAGCATCCTCTGCAGCCAGACTACCCAAACCGGTGAGGCAAGCAGCAACAGCATCACCACCAGCCCTACCAGCACTACCGAGACCTGAAGTTTCGCCACTACCAGTTGCAATGGTGGTAACGGCAGTCATTCAGAGTTAATTGCAAACATGCAGACAGAAAAGAAGGGGAGAGAGAGAAAGAGTTCAAGTTCAGAGCAGAGTAAACTGCTGAACAGTGATTTGTTCGCATCAATGTAATCACAGTAATGCAAAATAGAGCCTGAACACACACACAGTAATCAACACTGATTTTGAATCAACTTCAAATCATGGAATCGAGTGTTCAAATAGCTGACAGTAATTAATTTGCACATACACTGAACTGAACTGAAACTGTTTGAACTGCGACAGTGACTGATACTCAACTGATAAGACAAATGTTAATTGGATAATGCACTCTGTCCAGTGACTGCGCCTGTGTCATCACAGGTTTCTGTCCATATCAATGAGTGCGAACAAAGTTAAGCAGAACGAACAAATGAAAGAAAACAATTCTCCCACAGCAGCTTCACCCTTTGGCAGTCAGTTGCAGCTGAGACAAACAAATCGCCACTTTCTGATCAGACATTGAACACAAGCACACTTTTCACTCAATTCGACCACTTTTGCACTTCACTCCTTTCACTGGCTTTCGATGATCGCCATAACTGCTGTAGCAGTGCTGTCAGTGGTTGCTGCTGCAAAGCGAGCACAAAATGCAAGTGAACAGAAACTCAAATGGGCGAGTCAAGGACTTCAAAGAAAAGGCCTGCACACTGCAACAATTAATAGCAAACGTACGGCAATCTTTAATTATTATTAATAGAACCATTTCGAAAGGATAATCCGCCGAGGGACAGAAACAGCAACAGCAGAAGTGTTAAAATGAATTTGTGTGTGTGTTTGTGTTGCTGAAGAGAGTTAGTGCGAACACACACACACACACCAAAAGCCAAAAAGCTCTTCTACAATAAAGAAAGCAGAATAAAAATACTCGGGATGAGCAGAGTGCTTCGCTGGTCAATGGCCACAAATCCCCAAGATTTAAACAGCAGTACATTACTGCTGCCTAAATGCTGATAGTGAGCCCTCCAGAGACTTATTTTCAAACAAGATGCAAAAACAACTGATCGATCAGGCGGCTGCAGTAAACGATCGATTTGAAGAACCAAGCCTCCCAAATCGGTAACATAGATAATGAAAAAATGCAGCTAAATGAGTGCTGCCAAGAGGACGGACAGGTGCGCAGCTGAAATGAAGTGATAGAAAAGAAGAAGAAGGAAACGATGAAAAACAAACAAAAAACTCAATTAAACGTTTCGAGTAGATGAAGGGAAAGGAAAACAGATCTAGTCGCTGCCGCCACCGCCTTATCAGCGCAACACTGTGAGCCCACTGTGCCTGCCGCCGCACTTCGTCGTCCACTTCTCGCCAGGTAGGCTATAAATCAAATAGAAAGAGTCTGACGTGCACGGAAACACGACTTTGAGGTAATGCAGAGCTACTGCTGCCTAGACTTCTCTGAGAAGGGCTTCTCTGTGCTCTTCAAATCGCCTTCACACAACCTGCTTAGCAACCAAAGAATTATACCAGAGTGAGTGAACGAGTATAAAAGTGCAAGTGCGGGTTGATGGATAAGAAGGAGTCATCAGAAAAACAGAATCATCAACAACATCAACAACATCGAGATAGACAAACTCGATGCACCACATGATCGATTGCCACTCACTGGTTCATCAGTAAGGCCGTCAAAGTTTGCCAGAAAAAAAGTGGAGAAAGTAGAGACAAACATCGTACTCTGCGTGAAGAAAATCCGACAGCTTGTTTACAAACAAAAAGCTTTTAGAGCATTTGAGGCAAACACTGATTTCATTTTGAAGCACAGAAAAGTACAGTGCGATTAATGTGCGCCATTACTGCGACAAAGAAAAGGACACAGAGTACAGCACTCGCTGCAAAAGCTTTCTCCGTGACTTGAAGCAGGGTTGGCAGTGCATCACCAGCACAGCAGCCGCAAATGACACCATATTGCGCAAGTGATTGGCCCTAAATTGATGTGACCATGTTGTGAAAAAAGACGCAGTATACAGACAATCACCACCACCACCGCCACCTCAAAGGTTCTTTTCCGCAGTGCCCTTCGAGGTGGTGATGGCGATAAGTGGTAAAGGTTTAGCAAGTGTAAGCATGGCCAATGGCGGCGAATGCGTCAAAGAGCACTGCAGCACCTCCGAGCAAAGAAAGTGAGGGGAGCGAAAGAGATGTGTCGGCAGTTGTACACTACAGAAGTGACTAGCCATTACTTTGAAGTCCTACAGCGAGTAGTGGCCACGAGCATTAGCGCATCAAACGCCCAGTCTTAGTCTAAGACAATCGTATGCCGTGCAGTAAAAAAAGTCCGTTGGCAAGATCGTGGACCTTCAAACTGAACTGAACGGAACATCTACAAAGCATTCTTTTTCACTCTCTCTCCCTTACATGCCACAGTGTATGGGTGCAATCAAAAAGCAGCATAAGCTTCGAAGTGGTCGATCCTCTTCAGTAATACTCTAAAAGCAGTCAAAACAATCGACGCAGAGCTGCTCATTGACAGGCAAGCAGGCAGGCAGTGGTAACATCCTTGAGAGTGGACATTGACAAGCGTGGATCGAGATTAGTAATAATAACAGGGGAGAGAGAGAAAGCGATGATGAGGACGACGATGATGAAGAAGATGATGATTCAGGGGAGACAGGACAACTGCAAACACTAATGCGGTGTGAATGACTACGACTAAGTATAGCTAGGAGAAGAACACGACAACATGCTTGCACTTGAGATAATGCACACATACTCACATACACAACACACTCAGAAACCGAGACTTGCGGATCCGTGAGTAGGGAAACAACTGTGACAGTGCATGTGCAAGTGTACCAAGGTAGGGCAGTGCATGTACAGTAGGGTACACTGCCGCCAAGCAAAGAAGATCATCAACAGGGTCCCAGTGAGATGGAGGATAAGGAAAAACACAAAAACCAGCATCGGCCAACTGCCAAATCGGTCTGGACTGCTTAGGTTCAGTTTGAGGCTGAGCAGACAGAGCAGACTCGACCTTGAGATGTTCACTTCGCCTGTCTGCCAGTAGCAGAAACTGCATCAGCGTTCTCTCTCTCTCTCTCTCTCTCTCTCTCTCAGGTATCACGAGTCATTAATCGCTTAATTGCTGGCTGGCTAATCACGCAACGCATCTTTGCTCTGGAGAAGGAGAGAGAGAGCGAGATAGCAAGTGATGGTTAGCAATGGCGGCAATGGCAACAGGTAAGACTCGTTTCAGTGATGCGCTGCTGTGCTGTGCTGCCTGTGCAAGATCAGTCTGTCGCTCCGTCTGTGAGAGTCACAAGAGAGAGAGAAGAGAGAGGAGAGGAGAGAGAAGAGTGTCCCAGTCTGCACTGTACACTTAATTGGCGCCGTTTGATTTCACTTTCACCGCTGAGGAAAATCTCCACTCGCATCTCTACAGCACACAAAAGTGGTGGCCGATTGTGTTGGCTGGCGATGAATGGCGCTCGTACACACACACAACAATGATCAATTGGAGAAACAAACACAGAGAGAAAGAGAGTGGTTGAGGTGGTTAGACCAGCACCGTTCGGTGCACTGTGCGTTCATTGCTGCCGCTACTGCTGCTTACGATTGCTGCCAAAATTGCCGATAATCGAAACTCTCGTCACCGCTGTTGCCGTCCCGCAGTGACAGCACAATGGACGGAGACAATATCAGAGTCTAAAGGTCAAGACTGACAAGAGTGCAGTCTTGGGATGGTGCCGCCGATGCAGTGCAACTACTCCTAAAGAAATGGCAGTGGAGGTGGTGGTGGTGAAACACTGAAATGGTCGTACTGAGAGTGCACTGTACTGCTGCCGCAACAAACAAGAACCAAGAAGGGAACAATTTCACAGGTAAGGAGTGAAGCGCCAGGAGAGTGACAACAACAACCACAACTGACAGGGAATGACAATTGCGACAGTGCCCAATGAGAGTGAGCCAGTGTCACTGCGAATCAGCAGCAGTGACAGTCAGACTCACTGGCTGGCTCACTCTCACTCACTCTCACCCAGGTCCTAAATCCATCACGACGACAGCGCTAATCTCGTGGTGACCTCCAAATTGGACAAAGTCAGCCAAGGCAAAAGAAAGAAAAGAAAAATATAGAACATGACAAGAGACAGTACGGCTGCTGCTGCTGTTAATTTCCAATGAGCAGATAACGCCGTCGATTAGGCAATTTTTGTTGTCTTTGACGACCAGTTTTGCACGAATACAGTATTGAGTAGTGAAAAAAAACTGCGTCGGCAAAACGTAAAGAGGTAACTAGTTGATAGGCTTAGAGTTTTCAACCGCCGATTCCCTCAAGTTGTTATTGCAACGCCTAGCAAAGATAAACATGATCGTGATCACAGTTGATTAGCTGAAAAGCAGTCTGGTGAACTACGAAGTGACACAAACAAAGCAATAAATTGACGAGTGAGACTATTAATTAATGAAATGAAAAACGATCAGTACACATCAACTGTGAACATTAGTGCTCTCCTGTGTATATTGACCGCGCGTAGAAAAAAAGAAGAACAAACAAACACACCAGCCCGAGGATATCACTTTCGCTCGGAGCAAGAGGAGAGACGTGCCTGGCACGTGATAGATGACGATGTCCACACAGTTGACACAAGAGGATGGTCACTCAAGTCAACTATCTTGTGGCTGTGGCTTGCCGCATCAAAAAATGGACGGATCAGGGAAAACCCATGCTTAGCTCGATGGGATGAGCAGTGAGAGAAAGAGGGAGCAAGGGAGGGAGAGCAACACAGTGAAACAGAGTATCATCAATTGATCAGAGATCTGGCAATTGCACTGAATGTTTTTTTCTCGTCAACAAAACAGATAGATACATTTGTAATGCGTGCGATGCGCTTGGAGATGCCAAGTGAAGATTAGCTGCACAAGAAGAAGAGAGCAAGTGCGAAGGGACTGCTCGACTAAGCCTGACTTGACAGTGTCTCTCCGTCTGTGCCACTTTGGAGCTTTCCAAACTGATGGCCTTGCAGAATAAAAATAAGCATGTGTGCAGTGTTTGGGCAGCACCAAATGAGATTAGAACTAAATAAATGTGGAATTGATTAAGAATCTAAAGCAAATTACTTTCTGGAATCACGTAGGAGTAGAATGTGCCTCTGATCACTGGCACTGAAGCACGATTACAACACAGAGCCTAGAAGTACAGGATTTTTAATAAAAATCCGCCTAATGATAGAAAATATTAAAAATAAGAAAGAGGCATCCATTTTCTTGCAAAACAGAAAAATATGTGATAGTAGCAATTAATTTGGCAGTACCAAATAAAGCAACTGTAAAGAAGCAGACTACAGCCTACAAATGTCAGTTGCAGGCACTTGCATCATTGCCAATATTAACAAAAACATCATAAGCACAAGTGTCAATAGGTGAATGTAGAGCATCGGTGCATCCAATTAGGTGTTGCGTCAACTTGAAATTGGTAGCTCATCAGATTAGGGCCAAGAAAATAGCAAAACTGAAAGAAAGTGTCAAATAGAAATAGAAAGCTGTGCTCAACTAAAAACTGTATACTCGCCCGTCATGACCAAAAAACAAAAACTGAGTCAGTGTATTCACACTGAAATGGGTCGAGAGGATTGAGATGATATGGCAAATGAGAAAAAGCACAGTTCTCAGAGACATTGATAATTTGCCAATTACACCTTCATTTCCGACGAGCATGTCTTACACAGTCTGAGAGGATTCACTTTCTCACTTGCTCTCAATGTCGCAGAGGCGCATGTAAATGCAATGCAAATAGCAGTGGCACGCAGCTGTCATTAAAGGTTCAATTGAAAGACAAAGAGGAAAGCAATGCTGGCTAGGTGGCTATAAGCACAAATCGATTAATGAGAATGTTTACTGGACAGCAATCAAGGAAATGAGTTCAAATTAATAAAAATGAGACACACGAGGCCAGGAAGGAAAAACAGTGCCCGCCTGTTTTTGCTAGTGTGCTCACTTTGGGCAAAAACCACAGGTTGTTGCTTCAGTGCCTGAAGGAAGGGCTCTGCTGGACGTTGAAGAGGATGCGTCGGCGAGTGCAAAAGGACAGAGCAAGTGCAAGTGAGCGGTCCCCAAGAGTGGCCAAGAGAGAGGAGAAGAGAGAGAGAGAGAGAGAGAGAGAGAGAGAGAGAGAGAGAGAGAGAGAAGAGAGAGAGCACCGGTGTGCAGACCAGGCCTATCACACATCCTGGTAATGACCTGACAACAACAGCATTACCAGTTCTGGCAGGAAAGTTGATAATGGCGCCTCAACGACCAGCGAATGCGCCAGTCACGACCGACGGTGATCGACTTCGACAGTGTCATCGTGGACTCCACCACACAACGACGACGACGATGGTGGCAGTGGCATTTGTATGGGGCTTGTCAGAAAAACGGAACAGACCATTAGTCAGCATCACTCGGCGGTGATGAATAAAAGGTGGGCAAGAAGGAGGAAAAGAAAGCCCATTAGGAGACTGCTGCTGCTGCTGAGATAGACAACTGCACTTCTTCTTCTTCTTCTTCTTTTTCGTCTTCGCTGACTGACTGCCTGAGTTCCATTAGCGTGCGCAAATGCGAACGACTAATAAAACAGAAAATGAGTGACACCGAAAGCGCCAAATTTGGCGATGATCGACTGAGAAGAAAAAATGTGTGTAGCAAAAAAAGAAAGAAAGAGGTAAAAAGTAACGGGAACAATGGACCCAATGAGCAACAAATCAAATCGCACGCTGCTGATTGGATGCAGTCGGGTTGACCGCCGTATGTGTGTGTGCTCAGCACAAAAAGGAGAAATAGTGAAAGGTAATTGGCGGTCAGAGTGACGTCCTCGGTGCAGACTGATCATAACTGAAGTGACATCAGGAGAAAGGAGATGGAGAAGAAGGCTCGCCGCAATTAGATGGGCACTCTCTCAAACTTGCTCAATATCTGTGGCAGCAGTCAGCACTGGAGTGCTAATTCAATTGGCAATTAGAGGGGCGATCAATCATCAGCGGTCACTGAAGACTTCAATGGTCACCGAGGACTGGCGACGACTGCCAACAGGACGTGATGGCGTTGGTGGTGAAATTAGCACGGCAACGGCCATCCAATCACCACCACCACCACCACCACACTCAGCTCATCATCGGCGTCATTGCTGATGACTGTCGACTTTTCGCCTTGCATTTTACTCTGCCCTACTCCGTCCGTCTGCCTATCTGAAACACTGTAGTACACGACCAACAATTTCCGACATTCACGCGTCTATTGTGTGCCTGCCTCGCTCCCCTTTCTTCTCTATCTTCTCTCAGTAGCAAAGCGGGCCACCATCCATCGGTCGAAGTTAGTGTGAACAAAAGGGGAGAAACGACGACGAGTGTCCATCAAACAGCAAACTGGTCCACAGAGTGGCACAGTCTATCATTCCCCTTCAGCATGACTTTGTCAATTGACAAAAGCACTGTCGCCGCAACCGCAAACCGCAGACACTCTGCCGTCTGGCGCACGCGATAATGACAATCAAGTGCCGACAAAAGTGTGAGATGATGAGCGGTGCAGTGAAATACCGAAAATAGCGCCAGATACAACAACAATTTTCCGACTTGCAAATATGACCACTTCAAAAATGTGACACCAAGGTGGAGAGAGAGAGAGAGAGAGAGAGAGAGAGAGAGAGAAGAGAGAGAGAGAGAGAGAGAGAGAGAGCAGTTCAAACAATGAACATTAGAGATAATAACTACCACCACAGAAAACAGTCTGAAAAGGGTGTGAGCAACAAGCTCACAGCCATCAGGCAACTCAGTTAAAACCAAAAAAATGTTCAGTTGAAGAAGGAGAGAGAAGGGAGCAATCAGTAGGTAAGTAATGCAAATCACTGGGCAGTAGCACTGGCCGTGAAAGTATGATAAGTGTCCTGTGTGTGTGATAGGCGGAAAGAGTGCACTTCACAAAAGAGTGGACAATAGTGCAACTGCAAACACCACAACACACACACACACACTAACTGTGTGCTTGTGTGACCTGCGGCAAATAAGCTGGGCGACAACAGGCGCACACAGAGAAATCAGCACAGAAAGAAGGCTCAAGAAAGAGTGCAAAAGAAGGAGACCCAAAAGGAGTCTCTGCCTGCCAATTTGAGGGCGCGCAATCAATCGATCGATTGATTGCTCCTGCAAAAGGCTATCTCTCGTCAGCTGAGTGCAGACATCGAAAACTATTGCATGAATTGCCGCAAAAAATAAGGCTGAACGAGAGAAGTGTCCACTTTTGGCAATGGCAGCTGCTGTTTCATAAGCTTGCTGCTGCAGTCGTGGTCGTCGCCTCTGTCTCTGGTGACGCTGAACTGTCAGGAGCGCACTGGAGAACAAGTCAAGCGGCGAACAAGTTGACAAAGCACCACACTCTTTCTGTGTGTGTGCGATTGGAGAAATTCCAGTTGAATGGCTGCCGCTGTACAGTTAATTAGTCAATAAATATAATTATACGACTGATTAGAGACACTTTGTAGTTTGCCGAGAGAGAAAGCTTCTGTTCCTGTCTCTGTCTCTTTGCACAGGTTGGAGGAAGGGAGGCACACAAACAAACCGGATAGCTGTGCACGAAAAGAGAAAGGGGAAAAGAGCTGTCTCTCACTAAGCTCTTCCTAAAGATTCCATAATGATCGAATAAAAGAGTCGTTTCGAAAATAACTTCACTCAAGCGAATTACTCGCCATCTAGTGGTGGCCCTTCGTAGTAAAGAAAAAAGCAAACTGATGCGCGCTGAAAATGTGAACTTTCGAATGTGGTGAATGTCACCTACCATTATGGTGCCGCCTCCCATGATCAGCTTCTTCATAAAATCCTTGCTCGGATTCTTGAAGGTGAGCCTTTCCCGGCGCAGCTTGTACACTGGCTTGTCCATTTCAATATAGAGGTCATAGAGAAATCGTATACTTCTGGGCTCTGCTTTATTGCGAAAGAACACTTCGATAATCACATCGAAGCTTGCATAGCCAGTCTCGGTTATTTCGTATGGCGGCTCTTTGATGACTGTTGGAGTAAAATGGTACAAAAGTTAGTTATCATCTTTAACAAACAAACTTTACCAAATCTATCACTCACCTCGCTTTGGTTTGGCAAAACTATTGTGCAAATTAAAGACGACTTTTTCCACAAAATGCTTAAGGTCGTACTTGTTTTCAAAACTGTTAAGCCGTAACGTCCTGTTGAAAAAAATGAAAAGTAGAATCATTATTAATTGCCAGTGCCTGTTTCCACTAATTGCCTGCTGAGAATGATGGCTGAAGAGAAAAAAAAGGGGAAAAAAGAAAACCAGTAAAAAGGGAGGCACCCAAGATAGAGCTGAATTATATGGGGCAGAGCAAAACGTGGCAGAGTCCGTAAATCACCTCGACCCGGTCAACACTGACTGTCAATCAGAGCCAACAACGTCATTTAGCCCAGCACACTCTTACTAGACGACCACATCATTTGTTGGCGTGCACACACCATCTGTGCACATATTGTTAGAGTAGTCACCAAATGATTGGAGACATGTGGACATGCCTGCCACAACACCAACTGACTGGGACAGTAATGGACCAGAACACCACGGCAACGAGTGGAACACATTTCATTACTACAACTACTTCCAGCGCTTATAATTGCTAATTAGTCTCAGCAATTCTGTCAATTTGCACCAACACACTCAAAAGTGTGCCCTGACAAATAGTACACTTGTTTGTTTGTTTACTAGAAACACTAGTCTTCGGCAAACAACAGTCAACAGAGGTTTTCCGACCAGGGTAGAGGGGTCGAAGCTCACACTGGTTAATGAGGACAGGATCACGCAGCTAAGTATACGCAAAAACGAGTGAACGTAGCAGAAGAAAACCATCAGGAAATCCATTACTGCAGTGGCTGAATCATTAACTGGTAACTTAATTTAGAGCAGAGAAAAAGGGGACCAATGCCAGGCAAACAATTAAGCACAAAGTAGAGTAGTGGTGCAGTCTGGGCCCAGTCTGGCTGAAGCAGCAAAGGCAATTACCGCAGTGGCCAGAGAGCACACTCTCAATGCGGTAATTGAACAAAATGGATGAGAGAAATACAGTGCCTTCTCTAGCAGTACAATGACCAGATGAGTTCATCTTCAATGTACAAAAATTCCCACTGCACAAAGAGGCAACTTCGATTAGATTATAAACAGCCACTGTTCTTCCTTGACCAGACACCAGTGGGTGAAGATTGCAAAAGAAAGGCAATGTAGGTGTTGTGCAGCAGCCAGTCCACCGAATATGGGGACATGCGTAGTGTACATCGTGATACAATTAATCAGCCCCAATTAACAATGAGAGTGGTCAGGATATTTGAGAGCCAACAAAGGATGACCGGGTAGTTAGCATTAGTGAGACACACGCAATAGAAGTGAAAGTGATCACGATGATCACTGAAACTGGCCACTGAGAAGTGGTCAATGACTGACCACCGACACAACAGCAGCAAAGCAGCTGAAAAACAAATGACACATTTCCAAGGAAAACACGTACAGGGCAGACAACGGCAAATTTGAAGATCCACGACACAATACAATGACACAGCAACACCAAGTGGGCTATCTTTCAAGCGGAACATTAAACAAATGGGACAAACCGTGGTGATAAACGATCAACTTTAAACGACTCTTGAAGCACTCCCAGTGAGCAATGACCTTTAGAGTGAGAGAACGAAGAGAGCCAATTAATTTATTAATGATCGAGCGAATGGAGAATAGCTTACACCAAGCCAATGAGAGATGATCAACTTTTGGTGCAGATGTGTCAAGCGGTGTTGATAAAAACGTTGAGCTGCACGGTCTAAGAAGGTACACAGCAAGGACAACCAGTCATGCAAAAGTTTAACTGCTGCTGCTGTGCTGCTGTTGTTGTTTTCGTTGTCGTCGCAGTGACTGCCTTTTGAAAACAGCAATTACGAGGTAAATCACCAGGACATAATGCATATTCCACACAGCGAATCCGCACTTTAATCGATCACTTGCCACAAACGACAAACGGAACTACCGATGAGCGAGGAAGAAAGGAGGGAGGAAGAGAGAAAGTTGTTGATGTGCTAGTGCAAATTATATACGGCAAACAGCATTCAAAGTGAACATTGCATGCTTCCAATGGAAAACGAAGCACGTCTGATCGATGGGCTACGATTGCCCGGTGTGTGTGTGTCACAGACAGCGACAATGACAGAGACAGACAAAACAGGTAGAACACTACCACAAGTAAACTAAACAGCAGACAGACGAGCCTCTTCTTCCTCGATCGATGCACACATCACTCCAGAGACAGGCCAATTAACCTGGACACGAGGGCGACCACACTGTCACCGTTTCAATGCTAAATCAATAGTCAGACTGACAAACAGTAGCAAGTTCGTGCCAGGCAGCAGACCAGGCCACACATACTGGTGAATGAAAAGACGCTAAATAATGACAACACTTGCAGTGAAAAATTCAGTTCACGAAAACACCCGGGAAGGCAGGAATCGGGCAGACAGTGTACCGGTTTTTCTATGGCTGCTTCTCTGCAGTGCACCACAATTGACAAGCACTGTCTTTTTCTTTTTCTCACAAGCAATTTACACATTCACTTTCTTTCTCCATTGCATTTGCATAGGGCAAGAGAAAATTGGGTGCTGCTGTTGCTTAACTATGAGGGCACGTACTGCTTGGTCAGTCTGCCTGTGTGTAGCTACAAAATGGGATTCCCGAAAACGACCAGACAACGACGAGGAGGAGGAAGAAAGCAACAATTCGACTGCCAGCTTGGATTTTAATTAAAGCTCAATCATTTGGTGGTAAGCTAGTGGAACGAGGCGGTTGTCAGGACGTCCCCTAGAACTTTGCCCGCGAGAAGATTGTTATATCGTTGTTCCAGAGAGAGATAGAATTCAATTAATGCCTCACACAGAGGGGACAACAGGAAAGTTGTGATCTCAATCGGGGACAATTATGCAGTAGTGTGCCAGTAGTGCTGACACTGCTGAGGGTCATAACATACCACACACACAGAGACATCGAAACAGTGTACAGGAGAAAGGGGAGGGCAGCGGACAATGGAAAAGCGAAGCACATACTCTAATCCGGGCGCCTTTCCTTCCTGCCACGTTGGCGCACAAGAGAGAGAGAAAGCCATCAGGCTGGCTGACTGGCTGGCAACTAGCTAGCTTTCCCTGCCGTGTCAAGGCTCACTGTACACTGAGCGCATCATCGTCGGAGATTCATTTTCACGCTCTCACTGTGTGGCATGTGTAGCCCTGAGTAGTGAAGCGCGCGCACACCATCTCCCCCTGTGCTAATTAGATGGCCACAGAGACTGTGCGTGTGTGCCTGTGTGTGTGTTTGTATACGCCGATGATGACTAACAATAAGGGCGATTAAATTAATTAGACAATGTAAAGAGGGGCAACGAAGCAAGGGTAATGGTAATGGTAATTGCCAACGGTGTCCATTCCAGTAGTGGAGACAGTGGCTCTGAAGGATGCTATGCTGTGGGTACACACAACAGAGGGGGCAGTCTGCGTCGGTTAGAGCGAGAGAATACACGCCACAGCAAACTACGATTCAATGGACTGAAAGAAGTAAAAGGGAAAGAGAGAAGGAAAGCGACCATATTGGCCAGAAGTAAAGACGGTAGCAAATGGGCAGATAAACTAAGTGCTGTGAAAGGGGCTAAAGAGCGTGTATGTGTGTAGAGTAGGCAATAAGCCCACTTACCAGTCGTGAGTGTGACCATCGGCGGTGTGCTTCAACTTCGGGTAAGCATTGTGGCTGAATTCGAACTGCACCTCGATGTCAACGTTGGTCTAGAGAAAAAGAAGGAAGAAAAGAGGATAAAGAGTTAGTTAAAGCTGATGTTGTTGTTCCTGCAGCATACGACAAATTGGTTGATGTTATTTAAATGTAGCAAATATTCCGCCGAGAGTACCGAGAGGGAAACACACGACAAAAAATGGTAGAAAATCCAAATTGCAAATAAATCTTCGCATGACAGCAGCACACTCACGCACCGTAAGAGAGAAGAGTCTTTCATTTAGGTAGCAGTAGTAAGTAGAGGAAAAACATGGCACCCAAAAGGGTGGTCATGGACGACTGTGAGTGCTCACTGGGGACCACGGCACTTTTCAGTGCATTCTTTCCAGAGAGTTCGACAAAAAACGAAAAAGATTCTTTTGGTGTGTTTCGGCAGTGGGCAGTGTGAGTCAATGTACGACAGTTGCCTTTGCCTAAAACCACTCTTCCCAGACCACCTCCTAAGCTTCATTTTCCAACAAAACTACCGCCAACACACTCACTCGTCTTTTCATAGAATCTCCCCTCCCCAAATGTACGGTGGCCGTCACCAATAGACCATGGCAGAGTGGCCGTACAGTAGAGCCGAGGGGATCAGACATCAATCATAATCAAAGGACGGCACCAGGCCCCCGCATGCCAACTAACTAATGAGACGGGCTGCTGTGCCAGATAATCTACCTGAAATAGAAAAGAGAAAGAGAGAATGTCTGTGGGTGCCCAGCAGAAAAAACAAAAACCAAAATAAAAAGAGTCAGTGGGCGCAAATGGTGGTGGGGTGAATTGGCCAGCAGTGTCTCCACTGGAGGTCTTCACTCTGATGAAGGCTGTCACTCAGGCGAAAGTGATCAGACCCCGAAATCACCATCACTGTGTTGTCCTACAGTGATCATGCACCGACCGACCGCTGCTTCTCTGGTGCGAGACGCTGCAGGGACCAGAAGAAGATGGTGGTGGTGCACCCAGTGCACTTCTTCCTCGAAATGCAGCTATTTAGTGCAAAGTCAGCAAAATGGGTACCACCACAGCAGAGCACCTTCTCGATCAGTGTTTGCGGTGTGAGTGTGTGTGTGTCTACCACACCGGAATATAATATAATACTGCTAATAACACACAGGAGCCATTAGCGGCGGCACTAGCGACTTGCGGGCTGGTGCAGTCGACCATTCACTCATCCCATTGTGTGTGAGTGTGTGCCCACACTACCGCAAGAACCTACACACAGAACATATTCACAACCCAAACAGACACATATTTGAGATAGTCAGCCAGCCACCAGAAAGGGAAAAGTAATGTCAAACACTTGCACTGTGAGAGTGCATTGCACACTCTCTGCCTCTGCCTCTGCATCTATCTCGCATTAGCGTTAAAGCCTTTGCGCTGGCGCTGGTGGTCGGAGGGACAATTAAAAAATGGCCTTGGTCGGCAAAGGCACAAGTTGCACTTGCACTATCGCAACATGGCAAACCAAACCAGCGCCGGAGAATCGATGGCGGTCACGGCACAGGGGCGCAGAGCACTAAAGCCAAAGACCAGGTGCTTAGGCAAACCACCACCATCATTGCTGTTGTTGCTCAAAGGCCACCATCTTCCCTTCTGCAGCCCTCAGAATCGCATGGCCTTTCAAGGCTTGTTTGCGTTTGCATGAGCAAACACACTCTCTGCACTCTCACTGCTGCTGCTGTGCGTATGCAAGTGCGTCCGTCTTGAGAATCAACTCGACACTGGGGAATTCACTTGGCCTAGATGAATGCCACCGCTGAATCCTTTCACTGTAACAGTTTTCCAGAGTGAGCAGGAGGCAGGGGAAGGGGGTGACTGCATCCGAACGCACCGAGACGTTCTGCGGAAGAAGGCAAACTAAATCGGAGCAATCGCCTGCAATATTAATCAGGCACACAAACACAGACACACACATTCGCCGTGGGACGCAAGTAAATAAGTCGCAAGTCGGCTGAAGCAGCGGAGACAATGCAAATGTGTCTGCGGTGATAGAGAGAGGAAAGGAGGCAGACGCCGGTTTATTAGCGGGCGCCTCTACTCCAAGATGGCTGCTTCAAGCAGACAAGCACACAAACACAAACTTCTATTGACAGAACCAGTCAGGACTTGGCCTATCTTTTCCCTTTCCCCTCCTTTTGCGCTAATCATTAGCGGGAAATGAGAAGTAAACCCCTCTCTCTCTCTCTTCTTTCTTTCTCTTCCCTTCAGAGTATCCGAGCCGACTGCAGCAGTGTAATAACAATCAACCTTATTTTCGCACAGCAACAATTCAATCGCATTACCATAAAGATCGTTAGGAAATCAATGAGCCACTTTGAATGCAAAGCAAGCATGTGTGTATGCGAGAAGAGAGGAAGAGAAAGGGGGCTGCCTTTGCATTATGTTGCACCAGATAAGTTAAGCTTGCAATCCACTCTCTCTCTCTCTCTCTCTCTCTCTCTCTCTCTCTCTTCTCTTCTCTCTCTCTCTCTCTCTCTCTGGATCAGCTCACCACTGTCCCAGGGAGAATCCCCCCCCCCTCTTCTCAATACAAACAGAAGGAGTGGGGCAAAAGAGAAATAGATACCTCAAGTGAATTCTCAGTCTGCTGCCAAGTATCTCTATGGGTAAATGTGATAAATTTGGGCAAATTCTTTGCAAAGTAGTCGTGTTGGTGGCGGTTACTCAGCACTGCAGCAAGGTGATAAATGGGCGAATGAAATGCTCTGAAAACATTGACACCGAAGAGCGAGCGAGTGCTCGACAACTCATCAGTGCAAGAAAAGAAGAAAGAGAACAGTACAGTACTGATCTACTCAGGGCAAGGGACGAGGTGGTGAGGAAAGGAAAGGTGGTAAGGAAGGAAAACGACACACAGACAAACACAGGCAGGCGAGAGAAGCTACAACCTTGAATGGCAATGAGTCGCTCAGCTATATTTGTGGTGGTACGAGTCAGTACGAATTATCGTCTCTGAGGAGCCAGCCAGGCAGCCAGCAAAAAAGACGGCAGGCAGGCAGGAAAACGAGGGAGAGGCTTCAAAAGCCTAAACACACATCTTCTCCACTCTAAAATTAGCGCCAAAGTTCGAGAAGGAGAGAAATCTCCCACACCAACTTCTTCCCAGAAAAAAGCAAGCGAGGGGAAAGGGAAGGCAAACACTGCTGCAACAGCTGCTGCAGTAGACAGAAGCCTGGAGACATCTACTCACACACACATCTGCACTCTCATTCAGAGGAAATTTGACAGTAGTAGGTTTGACTAATCAATCAAAGACGCGAATCGAACTTTGCGACTCTGTCGCCAAGGAAGGAGCAGTGGACTTACCGACATCTTGCTGGTGCTGGTTGTGGTGGTGTTTTTAAGTGGAATGGAAGCAGAGAATCGGGCGTTGGAGCTGGTTGTTGTGGCGATCGTTGAGAAGTTGAGGTGAGCGCGAAAATTCTAGACAGCGCACGTGAGTTTGTGATGATTGTGTGTGTGTGATTGCTGTGGTGAGTGTTTTGCTCCTTCCTAGTGCTCCCCCACTACAACAAGAGAGCGCTGTTTGTGTTTGTCGTCGTAAGACGTTGAGCAAGTCACTGGCCAAAACAAATTCAGTCATTTGATTACCATGTTTACAATTCTAAAGCTCTAAAGTATAAAATGTTGATGGGAAGATGAAAAGGGGGATGTGGATGTAAATGTAGTCGAGGATGAGGATGATGGTCTTTCAATGGTGTTGCTGTTGTTGCTCTTGGTGCTGTGGATGGTAGTGGACGTTGACAGACACGTCCATCGATTGCATTATCTGCCGGCTAGTTTGGTGGCTGGCGAGCAAGCAAGGTGGCAAGCTGACAGAGAAGCAGGCAGGCAAACAAGCCAAGAGCAAGCAAGAGTTGAGGCCGTTTTCAGTAGTGGCGAAGAGAAAGGGGAAAGAGAGAACAAAAAAGGGAAAACTAAGCTGCTGCTGCTGCTGCAGTTCAGACGGGAGGAGAACGACAACAACTTTTCAGGGACTTCTTATTCTTCGGTTGCTGCTGCTGTTGCTGTCGTTGTTGCGGTTGCCTCCATCAACGAGTAGATCACTTTCGATTGTTGCAGACTGTGGCTGTGGCTGCGGCTGTGCTCACACTGCGGAGACACAACGAGGCAGAGTTTGGCACGTTGACGTTGTCAGATAGGCTGCTGCTGCTGCTGCGGCTGGCGCTGGCGCTGCATGTGGTGCAGGAGTAAAGTAGTAGAGGCGAGTGAAGAAAGGAACGACGATAAGACACACTACAGACAAACGTGATAAGCAGCGCAACAGCTTTCTTCAGCACAACAAGATCAGCAGCAGCAGTGTCGCCTTGTCAGTGTCCGTCGTCCAAGACAGAGTTGCAGAATTGTTGAGACACTGCTGCTGTCACTGGTCGATTGGAGATTGTTTTCCGCCTTCTTCAATTCAGCTGATTTATATTGGGGTGCCAAGGTGCGCGAGAGGAGATTTGGCAATTTGGATTTTTTCTTCCAGAGCGAGGAAGAAATCGAAGCTGCTCGAGATCGTGTCACCGAGTAAGTGAGGAAGAAGAAGAGCTGCACTGAGCTGCTCCGTGCCGCTGTGCTCTGTGATTAGTGCTTACTGGCCGCAGCTTCTGGAAAAGTACCCGGCTCTCAAGTACGGATTCATTAGGAGAAGGTAGCAGAACCAGGGGCCAATTCATTGAGTATGTTTGTGATCGGGCATACTACTTCATCTGTGCGCGCTTGGCTGCGCTCAAGTTCGGGTAGTTAGAAGTCGGCTGTTCGCGGGAAACTGAAGCCGGCAAGTAGAGTGAGTGAGTGAGTGAGTGAGTGTCCTTTCGGAAGAAGAGAATATCCCCTCTCGCTGCAGTGTGAATAAATAGGCGAGCAGTCGTACAGTGTGTGTGTGCTCAGTTTTCTTCAGCCCAACTTCAGCCTGTGTGTTTCCGTGTTCGTAATAGACAGTGCACACAGCGGAGAATGCTGTATATGTGTGTGTGGTTCAGTGCCAATGAAATAGTGCGTCTCCTCTCTGAGACTGTTCAGTAGTTGCTGGTGGTGTCCGGTCAGTGAGTCATTTAGTGAATAGTAAAGAGGAAGGGGGAGTGTGTGCGGTTGGAACGGTAGGCAACCAATGCTGTCGGTGATGCAGTCGGGCAAGGAAAGTGTTGAGAAAGTGCTGCCTCCGATTAAGTGGACTGTGTGCTCAATGTGCTCAATGTGCGATTCAGTGCTCTGTGTGAGTGCAGACAGCAGAGACAGACAGTAGTGTCTCGAAGAGTAAGTAAATTGGTTCCTGCGAAGTGCACAGCAACTGTCTATTGTCTGGCGGCGGCGGCGGCAACTCAGTATTGTCAGCTGGCCAAGTGCTACTGGCAATTGTACTGAGGAGAGGCTGCTGCTGTTGCTGCTGTTGGCTGGCTGGCTACCACAATTTGACTTGAGGTGGGAGGGCGGCAGACGGTGACGGTGGACGAATACCTGGGCAGACAGACAAACAGACTGAGTGACAGGTGCTATACTGCCGTTGCAGCAATCTGCGGCGGTTCGCTCTGCAGTAGCTCGTCTTTCCTTTCAACTTTCAAATTGCAAATATATTAATTATTTGTGGCCGCTGGGCTGAGTGTGAGTGTGAGTTGCTGCTGCGGTTACGATGAGCATTGAGGCGTTGATCTTCAGGTAGTGTTATGGTCGCTGAAGAAGAGTTGCAGAATGTTGCAGTTTGGTGGAGAGGGAGGAGGAGGAGGTGCTTGTGCTGCTGATAAATCAGCTAGTGTGCAAATGATAATAGTGCTGAGCTGCTGATTATGCATTCGATAATGATGCATCAATGAGATATTCGATCTTTCAGTGGGCCATGCTGCAGTGGTAGTGGTGGGGCAGAGGTGCTGAGCATGCTAATGCTGCTGACGATGATGCTGATGATGGTCGTGGTACAGCTGCTCGAGTTGTTGTTGTTGTGGTTGATGGTGATGTACAAAGGCAAACCACCACCAACGGCGGCAGTGTTTTGTTCCTCTGTTGATAAGCAAAACACCAGAGTACCACACAGTACAGTGAGGGAGAGAAGGAGCAGCAGTAGTACTTGTTGTTCCTTTGACGTCTCTGTGACTTTGATTGAGCAAAAAAGCACACACGCTACAGGATTGCTGGAAAAAATGAGGGAGATCAGCCCTGAGCGTGCAGCAGCAGCAGCATCACTCGGCGTCGTCGTAGTCGGTGGTGGTGGTGATGATGTTGATGGCTGCTGCTTCAGACGCTAGGAGATGCGGCAAGTGTGCATCGTCTTGGTGCACCACCGAGTACTGCCATCAACTCCAATGGACAACTGCAGTCTCTGCTGGCGATGTTCCTCCTGCAGGCGAAGTAGCGGTGGTCGTGGTGGTGGTGGTGGTGGTGGTTGTGGTGGTCGTATAGCTGCTCTTGCTGGTGCTAGTAGTCCTGTGGTTGCTTCAGAGCTTCTCTTCTCTTCGCTGAATGGTGGCCAGCAGCGGCACTACCACACTGTCACTGGTTACCGTTGCCAGTGGAGCGCAGCAAGGCATCAGCGGAGAGAGCGAGAGAGCAAGATCGGAGCAGCAGTACGCTGAACAGTACGGCAAGACAGAGTGCTGCTGTTGCTTGTGCCCGGCGAGTATAGCAAGCGACCGTTACACTGTACGATGAATGGTGGCGGCGGCGTCGGCGATGAAGAAGAAGACTACGCCAATCGCCGAGAAGGGGGCAAAGTCGCGACTAGTGCCGACGACAGGCGCAGCGAGTTAGACTGCAGAAAACAGGAGAGAGAGAAAGGCAACACTGCAACAGCAGACGGCAAATTGTTCCTGCAGACAGCAACAGTTTGCCGTGATACCTAGAGTGAAGTGAAGTGAAGTGTTGCTGTTGCTGCAGCAACTGACGGGAGACTCTGTCTGAATGAGGAGAAAAAGTCCGAGGCAATTAAGAGAGTCACTGGATGGCTGGCAAAGGCAACGCCGTCTTCGAGAGATTGTCTGTGTGCAGTGTGAGTGAGTGAATGACGCAAGAGAAGGTGCCGTAGATGATGCTGAAATTGATGCCGATGGTGAGGAAAAGTCTGCTGGGAAAGATTTACGAGATCGAAATCAACAGTGCAGTCATCGACAGTAGTCAGTTGTAGCCAGTGGTTAGCATCGCCGGCAAAAGGGTCAATTAGCAAGTGAATAGCTAGCTTCTTCTGCTTTTTCAGCTTCTTTGCCGGCGACTCAATTAAGACGCTGACAATTAAACCGGCAAAGAAGCGACGGCGGAGCTGCCGATACTGCTGATACGCTGGTTGGCCTGGTGATGTCTGCCAACTGCTGCTGCTGCTGTTTCAAGATCAAAGGCCTTTTCTCGCGCAATTGTTGTTTGCAGTTGCAGTTACAACCTTTAAAAATAAAAACGAGTGTTTCTAGATTTTGATTGATTTTGATATTTGGCCGTTAGACGATGCTTTAAAAATAGATTAGTTTTAAATAAATGCCTTTTTTCATCTAGTTTTTGCGGTTTCTGCCTTTTTAGTTGTTGCAAACAGCAGTAATAATGAGCATTCTGTCACAGCACACACAGGTGCTTTCATCAGTGTTGTAATCAGGCAGCATCAGATGCTGACAAAGAAGAAGAAGAAGAAGAAGGTAGCCTGGGCATCGGTCTGAAGTGCCGCAGTCTGCAGTGTCTGCCAATTAATCGACAGTAATGGGTGACCGCGTTGCGTTGAGTATGCAGACACTGTCTACCACTCTTCTTCTTCTTCTTTTGATCCCACTTTTTGCACTGCTCAAGAAGAACGCTGACATAACGGAGTTGCAAGTGCCAGCAACAGTGGCAGCATCAGCAGCAGTCCTCTACCGGCAGCATAATGGTAATTGCGGTTGCGGCTTCGGCGGCGGCACCGATAGCACTGCTAAAGGCCGAGGACAGAGGAGTGCTCTGACTGACTGAGGCTGGAGAGAGAAAAAGCCTGTTGCAGCTGATGCGGTTGGCGTTGAGGTGCCGTAGACGACGACGACGATGATGACGATGATGATGATGATGATGATGCTTGTTGCTGCGGCTGCTGTTGCTGCCGTTAGCAGTCCCTCAGCGAGTGACAACAAAGACAACACGAGTTGCACAGAGTGATCACAGATCAGCCATCGATTGGCGCACGTTCCTCCTCCTTCTGATTGAGATGAAGAGGCAGATTTAGTGGGCCAGTAGAGCGGTGATGATCGAAGATTTGCTGTCTGCAGGCAGTCCGAGTTTGCACAACTGCCGAGGTTCAGCCTGCAAAAACAAAGCACTTCTAAAGTCCTCTCTTTGAACGCCTCTTCTATTACGCACTTTGGTCATTGATTCAGTGCACTGATTGCACTGGTTAGTTTCCACACGGGAGGCAAATCTTCACCACACACACCTTTCACAGTGATATGATAAGACACCAACAACTCACTTCACTGCCTGAAAGACAACGGCTTTCCTTGGCGGTAAGGGAAAACGCTGATTTGGGTAAGAGAACGAAAGGGAAAACGGCTGCTGCACTCTACTGTTTTTGCAGTGCTAACGGTGGTGGTGTTGGTGGTCCTCGAGATTGATGGTAGTTTATGGGCACATTGGTTTGGAGGTGCTTGTACGACACTGTGCTAAGTGTGTGCCTCTGTCGCAAGTGGCGATCTCGGCACCAAATCAGCGTTCGAACGCTAGCAAGCAAGTAGCACTCTTTCTTTCTTTTCCTTTCTTTTTCTTCTTTTTCTCGTCACCACCGGTAGCCTTGTGGATACTTTTGGCCAGGCAAGCACGACGAGCACATATGATTGAGGATTTGGCGGTGTCTAGCAGTCAGTTTGTCAGTGGGCTAGTGCACCACAGCATTGGATGCATTGAAGCAGTTGTCTGTTGATGAGGGCAACACAGCCTGTGTGTGTGTGTTGGTGTTGGTGTTGGTTTTTCTCTGCTTTAGTATCACATTGCAGTGGTACTGCTGCAGTGGATGGTCACACGTACGACAGGCAGGTAGTAGGCAAGCAATGACACTGACGACTACTGCCGCTACACTGACGAACGTGCCACTGGAGCAGTACACAGGTTCAATAGGGGCAAAAGAAAAACTGATTAGGGCGCACAACTGATGTACGACAAGTGACTGGTACTGCTTCACAAGATGATGATGATGGTAATGGTAATGATGGTGGCTGAGGTGGTTGTGTTGGTGGTGGTAGTTGCTGTAGTTGTATAAGTTGTAGGTAGTAGTAGTGCACAGTCTTTTTCTGCTGGTAGTGAATGTCTTCCTCGGTTATATAAAAACGACCACTATTGATGGACGATCACCAGTGGCACTACTTTCTCTCTCCCTTTCTGTAGACAAATTAGGTAGGAGATAGGCTAATGGATGATTGGTGCTAATGATGTCAGATCTTTCTGTGTTTGCTTCTATATTTATCACATATCTACAGTATATTGCGCGTCAAAAGTTGATAAGGTGAAAGTGTATCAAATGTGTGTGTTGCTGATGCTGGTGATCCAACTGTGTGATTTGCTTTCTGTTGCCTTTGATGCGTCGCAGCCAACAAGTCTAGTGTATATCCCGGCTGTGATGCTCAGCGACTGCTAAAAATAGAAGAGAAAGGGATGTGTTAGCGGTTTCATTTATCTGAATGCACAGATGTGCTGGTGGTTCTGGTAATGTGCAGAGAAAAACAATGCAAAAAGTGATATAGATCAGCAGAAGTCGTAATGAAAGTTTGACCAGATATTGCCTATGCCAGTTCTGCTAAAGCCATTCCCTTCTTTCAGAACAAACGCAGTCCTCAAACCGTCCATTCAATAGGCAATTATGTCGTCAAGCAAAAAGTGGCTCATTAATGCTAATTACCTACTGTCACCTACACAGGACTTAGTCGATAGAACTGCTTCTGCTTTTGTACTGCTTGACAGACTGAAACAACAACAACAACTGTAGCACCATCGCTACAACCACTGCCTCCCTACCGCCGCCACCATTCGAGTGGGCGTCAATCGCCATAAAGGCAGTGCAGTGTGTACCAGGTGTGTAGACTTTGCCGTGAAGGCTTTGGTACGGTATTGTGCACAGTGCGTGTGTGTGTGTTTGCAGATGAACCACCAGCAAACGATGGTGATCACGTCAGTGGCTGTGATATAAATAGAGCCAACACCGGCAGTGTCGCTTGTCTAGTGCGATTCTCCATTTTTGCTCTCTCTCTCTCTCTCTCGCACTGTATGTGTCGGTTAATTCTGTTGATTTCTATTCTATATTTGGTGACCTAGGCAGCCCTGTGCCACTGAGCACTAGTGCACTGTACGGCAGCAGCAGCAAGAGCAGTAGCGGTAGTAGTGCACTGATTGTGCTGCACACATCGACTCGGCATTAATTGTCGTCTAAAGAAAGAGAGCACTGAACAGGGTGACAAGGGTAAATTAACAAAAAGGGGGAAGGGAAACACACAGACAAAATGTACAGTCTGAATAAACAGCATCAGTCTACAAAGAAGAGAGAGAGAGAGAGAGAGACAAAGAGACCGAGAATTCAATTAACGGAAGGAGACCGAATCATCGATCAGTGCACAGTGTGAAAGAGGTGCTGCTTCTTGCGGAACAAAGCCACTTAGTGGGCGCTGCACTTTTGGCATTTTTCTGTTGAAAAGCAGCCTCTTTCACTCTTCTAAAAGCCTGTCACTTTGTTGGTTTTGCCTGTTAGGGGAAGAGTGAATGACGCTCATCTGCCAAGGCGAACAATGTAAATGCATGTCTGATGTGCACTCTATTTGAATGGGGCGATATGTCGTGGTTGCTGATGGACAAAAAGAGGGAAGACAAAATGTCAAAAATGCGGTGAGAAGAGACGCCGAAAATTCACAAAAACTGGAAAGACTCAATTGGAGCGATCGATGAAGTGACTACGCGTGTGTGGCAGTAAATCGATGGCGCAAGTCATTGCCATTGAACCTGCTGTCTCGAGGTGATCATATTCAGTACAGTAGATTTTAGTGAAAATTTAGAGGGAAAAAGCCTGTCTGACAAAACTGACAGCAAACAGTAATTCACGACTATCAGAGCTTTTGGCGAGCTGATACAAAATGACAGTGTAGGCATTTTCGAGCTCGAAAACGACGATGACGACGATGAAGGCGACAACATGCCGATGGACATATGAGGAGGGACAGGGAAACATGTGACAGGCCAGCAGCGGCACTGTAATGTCAAGGTAAGGGAAAAGCAGACCTCAAGAGGGGACTGCTACTACTGCTCCCAGCATAAGTCTGATTGAACGTGCAATTAATTAATACCGACAAGAGACGATTAGACGAGAGGAGAGCAGAGTGCAGTGCTGTGTTTGCCCGCACAGTGATGATGTGGCGCATTTGACAGTCATCAGCCTATTCCATCCCCCCTGAACGCCTTCATCAGGGTTTAGGCAGGCACGCAGACGCACACGTAAGCAGTGAATCATGATTCACTTTGAATACCAGAGCACCAACCCTTGCCTAGATATTTCAACCATCTCGCATCAGCAAGAGAAAGATGTTGCTCGAAAAGTGCTGCTGCTTAATTATTATTAATGGGCCAACTGGTGTGGGGTGAAAAGAAGACAGCAATGAAAGGGCAAAAAGAAGAGAAGAGAAAAGAAAAGCAACAAGGCAACGAGGAGTGCAAGTGAACACGAAACGCTCACCAGGGCCGTAGCAGTGCAGCAGTACTGCCTGACAACGAAGACGAAGTGTTATGTGCAGAGGGGATACATATAAATCATTTTAGATGGCAGAGCAGCACGGCAAGCCACCGGGCCAGTGCAGCTCGCCACTGAATACATCGAAAATCGATTAAAGCCTGCCGAATTAGCGACACATGGCTAGATAAAAGAGAGAGAGAGAGAGAGAGAGAGAGAGCATAGAAAGAAGCCTAGCAGTGGCAATTTGCATTTGCCATATTATTGCGGCATCAGCTGACTATCAGACAATTAGATGAGGAGAAAGGAGGCGGTTTGTGATTTAATTGTACTGCTTGATAGCTGACTCGGTGGATAAGTGCACACGAGTCAACACGTACTCTGAGTTGGCACGCTGCTGTGCGGTCAAGTTCACCGGACACTGAGAGTCCAGCACAGCAAAGTGAGACTGTGAACAGTGTCTGCCGCTTGGAAGATCGACGACTACATCGGCGAGGAAGTGAGTGTTTTGAAAGATGGGAAAAAGTGTGAAGTATAAAGTGCAGTGCAACCGTTGCAGCCGCTACTTCAGCTGCGGTAGGAAGTGACGACAGCAAAGAAGGCAACAACGGCAGCTGCAACATACACTTACACCAGTCGCCCACTGAGAATCATTGCTGATGCTTCAGAAGATGACTGTTGCCACTGCTGTTGCTGTTGCTGCTGATCTGTGAGGCAGCCACCGATGGTTGCTAACCTCGGAAAGGCAATGACACTTGCCTGCCTGCATGCCTGTCTGCATGCCTGTTCAGCTTCACTAAGTAGTTGGTTGTGTCTGCTGGAGCACCCCACTTTCATCCGCCAATGTGAAATTGAATCAATGAAAAGTCAGCCAGCAACACACTATCGACTGGTCTTCAATTAAATTACACGCGCAACTGAATTAACTTGATTGGGCAAACTGTAGCAGCGCACTGCCGCCGCTGCCGCCACTACTGCTACAACTGAGTCCAATTGAATCATTCCCGCAAAACCGTAATTAGCGAGAAGCCAGTTCAGCATCACTTGAATAGTTTTGCAAAGCAATAAAGCAATAGTACAGAGGTTGCTGTATATAGTTAAGAAAAGACTACCAACACTGCTACAGAGAACTACTACTTGGTAATATCATCTGAACCAAAGTTAAACCAGAGGTGAAGCACAGGGCGGGAGAGTGGTCGACTTGGATCGCCGACTTTGCCCCCTCTGCTCTTCTGCTTAGCTATAAATTAACCCGTGTCGTAAGTCGAAGCGAGGAAGAGTGCATGGTAGAGTGTGCCACAGAGTGACTAGCCGACAGTGCCAAAGTGCGCAATAAATTTAGATAGACTTTAACGAGAGAAGCTGCTGCTGCTGTCAGTGTTCCACTGAATTAAATTGAAAGAATGAAGAGGCGCAAAGCAAGCGAATTGGCGGTGAGGTCCTCACTGCTGCCGCTGCTGTAGTCTCTGTCAAATACCGTACATTGGGTTATTGTAATTGACTCTTAATGAAGTGTGTCCTGACTGCTGCTGTAGTTGCACTGCTATTTTCCACCAGCAAAGGCAGCAGCGGAAGTGAAGTAGACAGCGGAAAACGGGACGGAACTGTCAGTGCTGTACAGCGGCGCTGTCGCCACCGGCGCTCAACACCAACACAGACACCACCGCACACACACACAACCACATTTGCGTTTATTTGTTTGTGCCGAATATTATTATATTTGTACTCTCCCTGAACTCAAGTACCCTACCCATTTTGTGGCCGCCACAACGACCGCAAACTATTCAACTAAAAGTGGTCATTTTGTTGGTGAGAAGAAAAGAAGATATACACACACTTGGCCCGAACAAATGAAATTGCCGCTGCTGCTGTTGCCACTGCTCTATTGGTAATGAAGTTGCAGGCCAAGTTGTATAAACGTTGTTCCTCTTAGCTCCCATTGAAAGCGGTAAGTGAAGTGGCTGTGTGCTCTTGAAAATGAACAACTACAAACGGAAAAAAGGAAGGGAAAATGGAAAAGGTGTAATGGCGACGATGACTGGCAATTGAACGGCATTGCTCAAATGAGCACACCATATAGGAACAGACAGCAGCTATCGACAACTGAATTTTGCTTTTTCAGTTTGGTAATTTGCCGGCAACGACGATGAAAAAGTGAAAAAATGTCATTTGCCAACATTAGCGCTAAAATGGAAGATGTTTTTACACTGTTTTTTATTTGTTTTCCGCCCTCCTTTGGTCTGCTCGTTGCAATCATTTTTACCTGAGCACTTTACGTTTGAATGCCACTTAACCTAAAATTAGCTGGCCACTGTAGCAGATGAAATGACTGAAGATTGAGTCTTTGAGCTTTGTCGGCTTGCCCGTATACCTTTAGTTCAATTTGCAGCAATCCAACTAACGTTTTGCTGCCGTTGTTGAAGGCTGATGCAACTTGGCAGTTTAAAAAAACTACAGAAAAACAGCAAACAAACTGATAGAAAGTCTGTGTAGCTTTCACTTGCAATGGGCAATTTAGGTAGTCCGCCCTCATTTCTTTTTTTTGTACAGCAGCGACAGTGCTCATCAATAAGTAACGAGTATTGCAGAGACACACTCATCTAGTCTAGAAAGATACCACCAGAATGAGTCTACTTCCCCTTTTCTGCAGAATCCTCTTTGAGGAAGAGCACTTGAGCAATAATTTAGTTGTAGTTTCAGTGTCTGTTCTGCCGGTGAGCAGTAGCAGCAGTTGCAGCAAAAAGCAAAGAGTGATAATGTCTAATGGTCTGGCAGTGCTCTGATACAAGTGCCAGCTAAAAACAAAGCTTCGTTTTTTCATTCTCTGTCATAGGGTTCACCGGATTGCTTTGTTCGTCTTGTTGATTTGTCTCTCTGTTTTGTGTGCAAGCATGTGTTAGCAATTTTCGCAGTTTACGACCTCGACATTGTGACCAGATAAGCTTTGTGTTTCCGAGACAAGCAAAACCGACATAAAGAAGTGCGGTTATGCCAAGTAGGTAATTGAGTTTTTACCAGCCACTTCAAGCCGGCAATTCTGCTGACCACCATTCATTGAAGCCAAATTGATCATTACTTTGGTGTGTTAGCTGATGAACACACGCAAAGGTCGACTTTGGGAAAAAAGAGAAAAAAAGAAAAAAATAGCACATGTAGTATATGCTAGTGATGAGCAGAAGCAGTGCAATCAGATTACTGGCAAAAGAAATTAGGAAAATACTACTACTGTGCACACTGAGAGACCGTGAGTACAAGTGGAGCATCAGTGCAGGCAGTGATCAGATAAGAGTGGAGCAGCAGCAGCAGTCTCGGTCGTCTGCTTTTACAGCAGTGTACATGTTTGCGAAAGTGCATTTGGTGGAGGTGCTGCAGTGCACTACAGTGGTTGACTTTGCCAGTAGTAACCTCAATTAGGCGATGGCTGTGTTCAGGGCTGTGCGAGACAAGTCCTACTGCTACTGCCAACCAGGAAGAGAGGTGACAATATTGTGACAGTCCTTCAGTCGCTGACCACACTTGATGTCTACACTTTACGAACTGACTACTGTCAGTTTCCGTGATTTAGCATCTGGAGGTTGCCGGCTAGCTAGTGTTGCTTACGATAAAGGCAAATAACGTTGCCTATAAGCAAAGTTTGCACTATTTGTGAGTCCGCCTGTTTAAACTGACTGGTGCACTAGCACTAAAACTTGAAAGAAGAAGAACAACAGAAAAAAGTTTTTCTTGCACCCCCTTTCTATTGCAAAAAACAAAGTGCAGCCGCTGCAATTTATGGACTGCTGTGAAACAAACGAAGCTGAAAAAGCTATTATATCTTCATAATTCTCTGCAAACAGCCTACGAGAAGAAGGCCATTCACCACCATTCACAGTTGAGTCTCGAGAGAAGCGAGTGCTGTAGTGTGTGAAGTCTAGCAGTCAATAAATCAATTTGCCAATTGCCTGGCACAAATTGTCCTTTCTGTTCTGGCCACTGGCCAACCGCACAATATTTTTTTACTGGTAGAAACTCAAGTGTACTGGCGGTGGTGGTAGTGGTGGGGATGATGGTAGTGGTGCCTGTGATAGTGTAATTAACAGTAATCATAAAATAACCAACACACGCGACGAGAACGTCGGCTGTGAGACGAGAGAGAGGAAAGGGAGGGGAAAAAGTGATGACAAGTGGCAATGACAAAGCAGTCTCGATGCTGATCACTTGATGCATGCTGGACTAGTGCTCGTGAATGCTAATGCTGCCTGGGAAGAAGGTGTACGATGACGTACCTGCTCTGTCTGTGTCCTCTTTTCATTCCCCAACAACAAATAATCGTACTGATAAGCGCAACCTGCCAGTGAAGGAAGTGACTGGACAGCAGCTGCATTTGTGCACCAAAGTGCACCAAGTTTCGGTGCTTTAGGTGAAGATTGTGCTCTCATCCTAACAGAGAAAAGGAGGGTATCAGTGTGTGGACATTCCCAGAGACAATGTTTGCCTGGACGCTGATTGTGATAGTATAAACTGGCTGACTAACTCCTCAATCGTTTGGTTAAGGAGCAGCACCCAACAGTCCTTTTCTCTCTTTGATCAGCATCTGTGTATTGGGTAAACATACCACTCACAAACTCATATTGCGCCATAATGACACGAGATTGTCAACAGTCAAACGCTCTCCGAGCAGGCAAGCGCTTTTTCTGGTAAAACCAGTTGGGCTACTGGCAACCAAGACTGGCAAAAAGGTCTGGGCGATCAGGATGAACGGCGCTTGTGCACAGGTACAACGGTACAAACGCAGCCGCTGTGCAGTTGCCTTTCTTCATTGACTGCGGAGATGCTTATCAGGCAGAGACTGCTGTTGAGGAAAACTGATCGCCAGAATGTTGTGCAAACAGGTAGTGCGCAAGTATGAGCTTATGTGTATGTGTGTGAAAAAATAACCCTGTCTGCGCTCAAGGCGCAGAGAAAGAGAGAGAGAATTGATCGTAAAAGTGCTACATTTTGACAGTAATGTATGAAGCAGTGGAGGCGAGAGGGAGAAGGAGTCGATACGTGAAGCAGTAGTAGTACTGCACTGCCTAATCAGCGCCTAAGAGAATGACAGCAACTGAAGAAGACAAGAGAGATGCCCATCGAGATGAAGCACTAATTTGTCATCGCAGTTCCTTCTCACTGTACTGTTCAAAGCTCAAGCAGGGGAGGTTTGCATCAGCCCAGCTTAGCAGTTCTGTTCGTTTCAGTTTGCACAAAGTACGGCAGTGTTAAATGGCCAGTGCAGCAGCCATCTGCTTCCTTTGATGGCGCTGATGATGATGGTGGCAGTTGATGGCAATGTTGTTGATGCGCCAACAACATTGCCAGCAGTGTTCCTCCTGCAGTTGAAGGTGATGCAGCAGCAACGACAGCAACAGCAGTGCTTACTGATTACTGACTAACGGCTTACAGAAGTGCTGAGTGGTCGATTTTATGCGCTAGAAAACTCTCGGTGCCACTCGATGAATGGCACTGAACATGGCCGCACACAAACGTGTAAATGAGAGTTGGCCACTGGTGAAAACCGGTGTTACCAGGGAAAAAGTATGCTGGTGCTGGTAATGGCTGTGCAGGCAAATGATGATCACCACACTAGTCGACTGAACTAGTCGTCGTCCTCATGATTGCTTTCTCACATTCTCTTGTACTTAGCAATGAGTTGAGCTTATTTAAGTCACTCTCAGTGACAATCTTTTTGCTCACTCTCTTGTGCAGACGACCCGAAAAAAACGTCACAGACTTTTCCGGTAATTTTTGCGAGCATTGAACAGAAACACAGAACTTGAATATAATTTCAATGTATTCAATTTTCTACAATATAGTAATTCAACTACTCTTTTGTTGACAATCATCAAAGTGCTGCTGTTAGACTACCATCATTGTCAACAAAACTGTGAAACTCATCAGTGACCATCGTGGTAACCGAGTACGCAGTGCACTGATTACGGTCACTGTGCAGAAGTACAGTACAATGTTGGCGTATGCCTGGTTCTCAAAAAGACATTGGTACATCTGATTCAGCTTTAAACTCACAAAATTTTTTTAATAGGACTGAATTTTTAAAAAGTTGGCTGCCGTTGTCACTGGTGCCGCCTTGCAGCAGTGTGACATTAATTCTCTAGAGCAGCAGCTGAACCTGACAAACTTTAGAATAATAATAAAATTTGGAAAGCAGAATAGCTAATAGCAGAATAAAAAATAGAATGAACTGAAAACTGAGACTCCAAGTTCAGGCAAAATGACAAGTTCACAATGAAGACGAAACGTAGAAAGTGATAGTGATAGCGGGAGAAAGGAAAGTGGCACAGCAGCCTTCCAGGACAATGGCGGTGCTCCCTGTCTGTCTCCTGAGAGTGCCCACTGCAGCCGCACAGACATAGACACCGACACAGGGCAGATGCTTTTCAATCTATCTGTCTGTCTGTTTGCAGAATGGACGGCAAAGATGGCACTGGCAAATAACAATCAGCGTGACACTGAGGCTACTGACTGTCCAGTCCGCCAGGCCAGGCAGACTCGATTGTTCACTTTGTGGTCCCTTTCTATTCTAAGATGCTGAAGATGCGACGCAATGGTTATGCAATCGTCTATGTAAACGAGGCAAAAAGAAATCGACACGCTGAAGAGTGTCAGCGGGGGATGGTGCTCATATTTAGAAGCTGTAAAAGTACTGACTTTCCTCCCCTATTCACAGTACGGGTAAAATGACAATTTTTTTTATCTAGACAGAAAACTGTAAAAGTGTACGGTTTCAACACTGGCAGTACTGTTGACTCCGAAAACAAATGGAAACGAGCCCATTTTCTAAAGAGCGCCGATGATAGTCACACAGCAGCGCCAGCATCAATTGACGCACAACTTGACGTCTGCAGCTGAAGCCTCTGACTACTGAACTGTAGTTCAGGCTAGCAAAAGCAGAAGCCTTGCAGGTGTCAAGAAGGGGTCCTGGCAGCGGTGGCATTGGTAAACAAAACAGCATTTCCACTCACCAGAAAAAATGGCCAGCCACCGGTTAGTGGCCTCGCGCTTAGCAGCAGCGGCGGCGGCGGCGGGGAGCCGTAGCGGTAGCGACGTCGTCGTGGTCGTAGTCGTAGTGCCGGCGAAGTGTTCTGCAGAGAGATCGGAAATTGGCTAGATTGTAGCAAAGAGTGCCAGTGCTGTACAGCACCAGTTCACCAGCAGCAGCAGCAGAGTTTGGCCCCGCACGGACACCGATATTGGGCAACTGCTGTTCAGGCTGGTGATTTGCAGAGACAAAGAAAGAGAAAGACAGTGTTGCAAGCAGCAGCAGCAGCCAGTGAAGGATGTCGTTGTCGATGTTGGACGCACATGTACACACCATCAACAGCACCGGGGGCACAACCACCACTACAACGAGGAGACTACATGTGCCCCTGTGTGAAGTACCGCGCCATATAGCGATCAGCCAAAGTTGGCAGTTTGAGGTGGACAGAAGAGGCTGAGAAAGGGAACGCGGATTCTCACTTTTTCAGAGCGGGCGTCAGGGAACAGACGAAACGCAGACACAGACACAGTTTGGTGAAAAAGAGAAGAGAAGAATTGCGGCGATGTTCCGGTGCCTGGTTCGCCGGATTATTGCTATTGTAGTAGAGAGTGGAAGAGGAAGGCTCTGACGGTGGCGGCGTGGGGTCCCTCTCTTTTCGGCGACCTACCAGTGTCGTCCCCAAACAGCAGCAATATCTGCAGTCAGCAGCTGTTCGTCTGTTTTGGCTCGAAGACAGCAAACACACACACACGCACTCACTGCACTGGCCACTGATTACAATGTATCAAGGCAGAGAGGGAGAGTTGGGAGTGCAAGAGAGATCGAGGGGGGAAGGCATCCTCCACTGCCTGCATTCACTTGCCACAGCGACCACAACTTGCTTCGAAGTCACTGAGGAGAAAAGGGTGATCAGCAGAGAGCAGACGGCGGCAGAACACGCGAGACAGTATGTGAACAGCAGCAGCAGCAGCTTGTTGAACCGGTTTCAGACAGTGCCACTGCTGTCACCACAACTGCACCACCACTGCGATGGCACTTTTTAAGGGAAAGCAAAAAACGTCGCTTTGCGAAAAACGGGTCTCCACCTGGTGATGCACACTCAAACGAAGGCGATGAGTGGACACTTTGCGTTAGGATCATGAATCACAATCAGTCAAAGCAGAAGTGCAAGGGGACAACTGGCTGTGCAGATTATGGCAATTCAATTCACCACTCAAAATTAAATCAATCGCGTGTTTTTAAAAAAATCAATTTGCATTTTTCATATTGACTGCAGTACATTCATGTACACTTTTTATAAATAAAAGCAAGCAGAGGTGTTAGAAAAAGTTAAAATGCTTCTGGCATGATGGTAGCCAGGCCGATAAGCAGTTAAAATTCTTCATCATCGGCAGCATCCAGCTCGTTCGAATCAGTAGCCACCTCCTCGTAGTCTTTCTCCAGGGCGGCCAGGTCTTCGCGAGCCTCGCTAAACTCGCCCTCTTCCATGCCCTCGCCGACGTACCAGTGGACAAAGCAGCGCTTAGAGTACATAAGGTCAAACTTGTGGTTCAGGCGAGCCCAGGCCTCTGATGTGGATGAAAAAGGTACCAGTTAATATTAATTCTCAATTATAGTAATAAAAGATGATTAAATGATGTCAGGGTGCCATCATCAATGACGAGTTTACACTAAAGATGCAACTGGCCATTTGGTCGCTGTACATGTAATTACTCAATTACAGGTACAAGGTTTACCTGTAATTAATACTTAATTAATGCCTACCTGAAATCGCGGTAGTGTTCGACAGAAGGCAGACGGCACGCTGCACCTTGGAAAGATCTCCACCGGGGACGACTGAGGAGAGGGTAAATCGGAGATGTTAGAAACGAAAGAATATTCAGCTTTGAGCTACTGGACTTACCTTGTGGAGGTCGGTAATTGATACCGATCTTGAAGCCGGTCGGGCACCAATCGACAAAACTCACTAATGGAAATAATCAAGGTTAATTGAACAGAATGTTCATGTTAACAACAAGAACAAACCTGTACGCTTGTTTTTTATGGCAGAGATGGCCACGTTAACGTCCTTGGGTACCACGTCACCGCTGCAACAAAAGCGTAAGTTACTTTCAAAAAGATGATAATTAAAAAAGGCACTCTTACCGGTAGAGAAGACAGCAGGCCATATACTTGCCCTGACGAGTGTCGCACTTGACCATCTGGTTTTGCGGCTCAAAGCAGGAGGCGGTAATCTCAGAGACGCTGAACTGCTCGTGGTAGGCACGCTCAGCACTGATGATGGGCGCATAGGTGACCAGTGGAAAGTGAATGCGAGGATATGGGACCAGATTGGTCTGGAACTCAGTCAGGTCCACGTTGAGAGCGCCGTCAAAGCGCAGCGAAGCGGTTATGGAGGAGACAACCTGGCTGATGAGGCGGTTCAAGTTGCTGTAGCTGGGACGCTCAACGTCGAGGTTGCGGCGGCAGATGTCAAAGATGGCCTCATTGTCGACCATGAAGGAGCAGTCGGCGTGCTCAGCGTGTTGTGCGTCGTGAGGATGCTGTTGTACGGCTCGACAACGGCAGTGGACACCTGAGGCGCCGGGTAGACGGCAAACTCCAGCTTGCTCTTCTTCCCGTAGTCCACCGAGAGGCGCTCCATGAGGAGGCTGGTGAAGCCGCTGCCCGTGCCGCCGCCAAAAGAGTGGAAGATGAGAAAGCCCTGCAGACCGCTGCACTGGTCGGCCAGCTTGCGCACCCGGTCGATCACCGGATCGATGAGCTCCTTGCCGACGGTGTAGTGACCGCGGGCGTAGTTGTTCGCCGCGTCCTCCTTCCCGGTGATCAGCTGCTCAGGGTGGAAGAGACGGGAGTAGGGCCCGTTGCGCACCTCGTCCACCACCGTCGGCTCCAGGTCGATGTAGATGGAGCGAGGCACGTAGCGCCCGGTGCCCGTCTCGTTGAAGAAGGTGCTGAAAGAATCATCACTTTTTTCTTGGGCCGCCTCGTTCTTCATCAAAGTGCCATCTAAAATAAAAGTAATTTTGGTAGTGGCTGAAATGTTCATATGAGAAATAAGAGAACGTCATGACATACCGAAGTTGATGTTGTGCTCCAGGCAGTACAGCTCCCAGCAGGCGTTTCCGATCTGGACGCCAGCTTGGCCAACGTGCATAGAGATGCATTCGCGCATGATGGTTCCGATTCTGGTGGTGATTGATTGATTGATTGATGATGTCAGCGAGAAATAGAACACACCGGGAGTTGAGTCACTTACGGGAATTGGAGACGGGGAAAAGAAGAGAAGGGTGCACGGGAGAGAAGAGAGGAAAATCCGTCCGAAACTACAACCAGGCAACGAAGTGGTGTTTCGGGTAGAGACTGAAACGAAGAGCGGTGCTTCGGTGGTGGTGGGGATGTGCGCGAGACGACGAGCAGGGCGTGAATGCGAGCAGGGAATGCGGCGAGGTATAAGAGCTCGCTCAGTGACAGTGGCCGTTGCTGCTGCTGCTGCCTCTACCGAACAGACGATGTACGAAAGTAAAGTGCTGCCACTCACTATTCTCTATCACTATCTCTCCCCGGTGGCAGGCTTCGAGCCGCGTCACTGGCCGTCGGCGTTCATATTTCACAGTGGCAGAAAGGGAGAGAGAGATGTGAGATGTGACTGTCTGCCTGTTGCACAGGCGACCAATCTGAAGGCTGCTGCTGTTGTCGGGGTAGTGGTCGTGGCCGTGGCCGTCTTCTTCGTCTCGGTGGTACAGTTTGAACTTTGAATCTGTCGTCGATATCACGTTCAGTTGCGGAACGCTGCTGCCTGGCAGTGCGCGCTGGCGCCACACCGCTTCAAAGGAGGGCTTCAGACGGTGGACTGATTGGCCGCAGACATCGAGACGAACTTGTGTCATTGATGCTGCTGCTTCTGCGAACACATCTGTCAGCCAGTGCACTAAATGCCATCTCACTTTCACTGTTGCTAATCACTTTGCCATGATGATAGAGGCAGAAGGCAATGACTGGTACTGCGCTGATGTTAGACAGAGACTGCACTCTGAACAATACTGTGGCTTGTGTAAACAAGAGAGTGATTCCATCGAGTCACTCGCGCCTGATGACAGATGACAGTCCGGCTAATGAGTGGCCGATGACAGTTCGGTTTTGTGCCTTCCCAAGATAAGATGGGACAACCAAAAGAAACGCCACTTCATCATGTCACCTAAAAACTTGTTATTGTTGTTGTTGTCCGAGCTGCACATTTGCACCAAGACAGCCTGAAAGGAAGGAGCAAAAAGATACCCAAAATAAAGTCGGCACTAGATGCTGTCTCCAAGATAATCGATACAATAGTAAAACTGATCGATGAGATAATCCATCGGATCGGGTTTTCCGGCTGCCAAAGGGACCTATTTTCAGCGTCACCCACTTTCAACTGCCTGTTGATTAGTGGCACCACAGCACACTGCGATTTACTTATCAGCTGTGTTTTGGATTTCACACTGATTCGCCACCATAAACTGACGCTTAGCGATGCAAAGCAGCCACTTTTGGCGTTGGCTTTGGCGTTGGTTGTTGACTCACTTCACAGCAATTGCTGCTGTGATTTGCGCCGCCGTACAACTCGGTGATCTGACTGGATGATCTGACTGGAACTCATTAGCAAAGTGACTTTAGGCATAGCAGACAACCAGCGAAGTAGTTGTGGTTACCTGCAAACCCAAATTGATAAGGTGTTGCCCTCCCTCCTTTTGTCCATCCTCTCTCACAACGCCACACTCGGCCAGCTGATAGCAACAGCAAAAGATATTTTTCCTTGTCGTCATCAGTGACTCACGATTACGTCATCGCTGAATGCGCTCACTGTTTTGTGTTTACAAGAAAAGAAAAAAAAGTTGCAAGAGCGTAGAGAAACAGTTTTGTTTTCTCTTCAGTGTCTTTGCCTGCATCGGATTGTCAAATCTCTTTATTCAACAGCAGTGCTGTAGCCGTTCCATCACCTGTCGGGTTACTTTTTGCATCAGTGTGCTGTGGGCAGGGCAAATCCTCTATTTTTTGTTGTGTTGTACTCTTTTTCACCACCACCAATCACCTGAAACCATGGAGTGGCTTTTCGGAAAGCGCAAGACTCCCGAGCAGATGCTTCGCGAGAACCAGCGAGCCCTCAACAAGGCAATGAGGGACCTGGATCGGGAGCGCGCCAAGATGGAGGCGCAGGAGAAGAAGCTCATTGCCGACATCAAAAAGATGGCCAAAGACAATCAAATGGACGCCGTGAAGATCATGGCAAAGGACTTGGTGCGGACTCGTCGTTACGTGAAAAAGTTCATCCTGATGCGGGCCAACATTCAGGCAGTGTCGCTCAAGGTGCAGACACTTCGATCGCAGAACGCCATGGCGATGGCGATGCGCGGCGTCACACGAGCCCTGCAGAACATGAACCGGCAGATGAATCTGCCTCAGATTCAGAAGATCATGCACGAGTTCGAGCGGCAGTCCGACATGATGGACATGAAGGAGGAGATGATGAGCGAGGCCATTGACGACGTGATTGGCGACGAGGAGGACGAAGAGGAGTCCGACGTGGTGGTCACCCAGATTCTCGACGAGCTGGGCGTACAGCTGAACCAGAAGCTGGGCGAGCTGCCCACCGCCAACAGCACCATCGGCGCCACAGCACAGGCCAACAAGCAGCAGATTCCAGTGGCAGCCGATGCCGACGCCGACCTGCAGGCTCGTCTGGAGAATCTGCGAAGAGGCTAGGGTCTGCAGCCACTTCACCCGACCACCAGCAACACCACCCATTGTTTTGAACGCCCACCAGCACCACCAGTGACGCACTGCTTGTATATGTTTCAAACCCTACACAAAATACCTTTTTTCTTATTAAAACTCTACTGATTCATACTTTTTTATATTTCAACAGAACATTAAACAGATTTTATTCTTTATGAAGGATGGAATGCATGTGATGTGTGTATTTACAAATGATCTCAACTAAACTCTCTCTACTGCAGACACAGGTTGATCAGCTCCTGGAGCATGATGGGCGTCCAGACTCGGTTTCCACCGACAAACCGCTGCATAAAGAGCACCTGATTGTCAATGTACACCATGTACTGGCCAAACTGAAAGACCTGCTTTCCCTCCTGGAAGCGATTGGCCACCGGCATGAAGAGCACCCCACACTCACTCGCCCTCATCTCCACCAGCTGTCGGAAGTTGATCGAGTCCGATTGAAGGTACACCGGCGCCTGCATCATCGGAGGGGCGTGCATGTACATCAGCGGTGGCTCCGGATGAAGCAGAGGTGGTGGTGGAGGAGGTGGTTGTTGTGGGACCTGCTGTTGAACTGGTGGAATCGCTCGAGGATTGTGGTACTCGAGGAAGGGCTTCAGGCCAATGTTGGCGTCCACTCGGTGGTGCATCATGCTCAGCGCCTTGTTCAGCTGCTCCTTGATCGTCTCGTGGTCGGTGACGCCCTGCGCAGTGAGGCGGTCCTTCCACTCGCGGTACCAGTTCTGCACCTCCTTAAAGTCGACAATCGGCTGACAGAGCCAGTTGTGCAGCGTGAGGAGCCAGTTGGGGAAGAAGCACTTCTCAATGATGCTCACCAGCGAACTGGTGGTGATCATCTCCCGCCAGGACATCACCCAGTCCCACTCGACCAGCGACTGACAGAGCGGGTTCACTCTCACCGTGCCCATCATCATCTCTAGCTTGCGCACAATGTTGCTCTCGATAAAGTTCTGGAATGCAGTCGGCGTAAATACGTCCTTCCACAACTTCATCATCTGCAGGACGCTGTTGTCGGTGGCGCTGGGCTGCCAGGGGCCGAGTGCTCTGGCCAGCTTGTGGCGGATAATGTCGTAGATGGGCTCAAAGAGAAAGTCAATATCAGTGTGGCTCACTTCGACGTCGAGCAGCGTAGCGCCCCAGGGTAGAGTCCACTGATCAATGGGAATGGGGTCTTTTGAGGGCTCCCACTCTTCCACCTCACGGGTGATTCGCGGTAGCAGGTGGCTGCCGATCATGTACTCGAAGAGCCACTTCGGCAAGACTGGATGCCACTTGCGGACAAACACCATCACCGGTTCGTAGTTTTTCATTGACGGCCATTGCTGCAGTGCTCGGGCCACTGCCGGATTCCAGTACTCCCAAAGTAAAATGTCAAATGTTTTGCTGCGACACGTGATGCCCTTCACTCGCTGGTAAAGCTTCAAGATGCGATCATCATTTCCAAAGGGCTTCCAAAACAGCAGCTCTTTTCGCAGTCGTGGTCCAAGCGTGCAGAGGATCAGTTCATCTAATCCGAGCATTCGACTGAATGTCTTTTTAAGTTCAGCTGTGTAGAATGACTCGAATTTGTCAACAAACACCTCTATCGAAGAGTCCATACTATCATCGCATTCAATTTCATTCGACCTGTCTTCCAGCTCTTGAACAAAGGTGTCGTACAGTTCCAACTGCTTTAGCTGCCACTCCTCTTCTTCAACTAGCTTTTTCAAACGTTCTCTCTCATCTTCAAGATCATCCAAGTGTTTCAAATCTCTTTGATAATCCTGTTTTCCTTTAACTCTCATGTTTTCATTTAAACGAATTAGACGCTCAAGATTTCCCTTTAGTTCTGGAACGTCGAACGAGCATTCAATTGCGTTGGATGATAGTCATCTTTAGGTTTTTTAGCTCGTGAAGTGTGCAAATGTGAAAGACTGCTTAGGATGCGTTTCTCAGGTCCAGTCATGTCAATAATTTTCATACGGCTCCCTTCATCGACTGTTTTGTTGTTCCAAGAATCAAGGACACTTTCAGTGATGATGTCTTCTGTTGATTTGGTGATAATTTTCACCCTTTTCACCTTTGCCTTTTTCTCGTGTCCCTTCTTCCATCCTTGATCATCATTGTCACTTGCTACATCATCGTCGTCGCCTTCTTTGGTGCTCTCAGGCCTATTCAACGGCGGTGCTTTGGTCTCTGGGCCATAAGCTCCAATCGCACCGGATCCGGGGCGTAACTTTGCTTCAATTGGAGCCGTGATGCCTTGCTGGTTCTTTCCAAGACCTTTTCCAGGCTGATAGCCCATCTTTTGAAGCAGTTTACTACCGATGCCTTTTGTGTACTTTTCCCATTGTCCAAAGTTTTGCGAATTGCCTGATTCATTGCTGAAGAGTAAATGAGAGTAAAATATTTGCTGTCCAAATAAGTTCCAGACTTACCACTATTTCTAGAGTCACCGAATCCAGCAAATCCAGTGCGCTGCTTGCTGCTGGTCGAAGCTTTTGCACTTTTTGGTTCGCTTTTGGGTTTTGTAATGTTCGGTTCACCTTTTGGATCTTCATCTTTGAAGCCGCCACTCACAAAGTTCAAGGGGGCAGATGAATAGTCTTTTCTTTTCCTATCTTTCTTACGATCATCTTCATCACTATCGTCTTCAGCCCAAACACCTGAAAAACAACAAGAAAAATTAGTTTTCTTTATTTAATTAATTCAAGCTCTCAATTTACCGTAAATAGCCTGATTTTTGCTCTGTCGCTTGCCAGTCGACCGAAGTGGATTAAGCCCAGCGGCCCAATCTTGTGCTGTGATATTGAAGCCAATATTATCGTCGTCATCAGCCATGATGGAAAAAAGTACGGATGCAAACAAAAAACCGGTAAACTTGTTTATTTCTTTAAACTTGCATCATTTTTGTTGTTGCAGCTTGTTTTCGATGCACCACTGTCGATTTAGCTGCTGTGTGAAAATAGCTTTTGAAAATTTCAAAAATTCTCCCACCTTTCGCTACTGCGTCTGGTAGATGAAAATGGTGTAATTGAGTATCAGCAGCGCTGTAGCCAAAATAAACTTGCGATTCAGCTTGGTCAGATCAAAAGCCTTCAGTTGAAAGCACCTCTGGTAGATCTCCAGTTCTCTGTAGCGAATCGCTCGGCTAGTAGTGCTGTAGCTGCGTCTGCCTGATGGCGTACACTGATGCTTCAGCTGGCAGACGATCAACGCCGCCTGCGCCTGCACCTTCCGATTCAGACCAATGAGGTAGAGAATGTAGGCAATGTTGCTCAGTGGAAAGACCAGAATGATGTACATGTCGGCGATGAGCAGGGCAATGTAGCTGATGATGAGCACATTCAGCGCCGACAGACAGTAGAAGGTGATCATCTGCAGGGAGATCAGGTGGTACAGCTGCTGGTTGAGCTGCGCCAGGGCGGCGAACTGCCAGAGAACGGAGCCACTCAGATCGGCCTTTTCTCTGCCTTTCAGCTGCTCATTAAGCTGCAGCAGTCGGAGGTGCGTCCCGTGAAGGCAGTAGTGCAGCAGTGTCGTCTGGAAGTAGCGAATACTGGAGAGCAGGTACAGCATGGTGATGTTGTACAGTGTTCTCAGGGTGGAGGCCTGGGCCTGCCCTCTGAAGTAGTTGTTTATGTTGCTCGTATTCACCGCCAGAAACATGAGAAAGTTGAAGAGGAGGAGGGCGGAAAAGTAGCGGCGGGCAACTTTGCGGTTTTCGAAAGGTCGCCGGAGGACGGGCGAGTCAAGACAGGCCATCATCGCCGGTCCGTACAGAAAGTAGTGCATCATGGTGAAGGCCGTTGAGATAGGAAAAAAGCCACTGACAAAAAGCTTGTAGAGGATCTTAAAGAAGGGCTTTGCCGTGTCTAGGTGAGCAATGAGACGCTCGCTGTCGAACTGCTCCCCAGTGAGCATATTCACAAAGATGGCACTGTTGATCAGCAAATTGACGACCAGTCTGAAGCAACCCGGGAAATAAGGTGCGCGCACCGAGTACGGATGCAATTGAACGCCCGTGTTCCCGTAGAGAAAGGCAATTTTCCGCAAAAGCGGACTTTCAATTGAAGTGGACGACATGGCAAGGTGAAACTAAACAAAGTCAAATCGTCTTTTGCTTATTCTGCAATTCTGCCTTACAGCAAACTACCCAAATGTCAATTAGACTAATTTATTGATGAATAATCAATAAAGTAAATTTGTGAAGAAAATGCCAACAAAAGTAGTAAACGCAGCAACTGGTGATTATTGCAAGATCGACCACTCTTCGGAAAGCTGTTTCACTTTTTCGACTTTCCACCCGATGACTTTTTGCTGGATTTGACCTTCTTGCTCTTTTTGCTGCTCCTGCCGCCCTTGGACGCTTTACTTCCGCCGACGCTACCACCGCCGCCACCACCTTCGTTGCCTCCGTAGTAGCAAAGCACGGCTATGACGATGCCGACGATGATCAGGTCAAAGAGGACGCCCAGGCCGATCATCAGGTCAGGACTGTTGCCACCGGTGTTGCCATCCTCGTCGTGGTGACCGTCATTAGGAGAGTGATCGTCGTGATGGGCAGGGGTGTTATGCAGTTGCCGCAGTCTAATAACCGGAAGAGTGTAATCAGGAGGCATTTGCTACAACGTAAAAAGGGAAAGATAGTTTAAAATGATTCAGATGTAGATGTGACAGAAAGTGTGACGCTGATTAATGTTTGACAAATGGAACTTGTCAAAAATGTTAGCGACGCTTTGCGCATAGAAAATTATGTTTTTTATTGACTAAAAAAGTTTTCTCAATAAATAAAATCTGTCGACATTCATATTCCATCTTCCTTATAAAATCGGCTTTTGTTTTCAAATGAATCTTTGTTTAGCTATCTCTTTCGCTTTAATTGTAAATTACGATTTCATGTTTAAACAACAAAGGAATCCCAACAAACCTGCTCTTAAAACTTGAACTTGTCAGTTTTGTATTTTTTTATTGTTGAAAACAGAGAGGCAGTTTAGTGGAGTTTGAGTTGCTGTGATTGTAAGAACAGGGACGGTGATTTGTGGCACAACGAGTATGTGTTGCTAGTTTATGTACAATGGGAAATCAACAAAAAATGGTCAAAATTAGGCACTCAACTCGTTCGTTGATTGGTGAGCTATGAATTCCATATCCAAATTACAAAATTCTGTACAAATGAGTAGGAAGGATGGGCAAAAAGTAGGGGTAGCTAGTGCAATAGAAAACGGTTCTGTACATTGTGCAAGTGTGAGTAAAGTGAGAGCGCCTGGTTTATGTACACGTCAGTTATAATGGGGATTGAGGCAATGATGAGGTTGAGGTATCACACGAAGGATGAGAATCCCGGCAGAGGGGCCCTACTGCCGGCCATATTGTTGACAATGATTCGACCACCGTTCAACTGACTGGCAGAGAGGCTGCCAGAGATGGGCGGTGAGGGGTTTTCTGAGGAGTTGTTGTGGTTGTGGTTGTTCTCTGCCGACTCAGAGACATTCATCGCCGAGCGGTAGCTGGGCGGCTGAGGCGGTGCCGGTGGCGCCGGTCTCGAGGGAAAGTGGCCCGACTTGTTGATTGACGTCGTCGAGGCTGAGGTCAGAATCGACTTGTGAGATGAGTGGTGGTGCTGGGGCAGGCTGGGCTGCTGCTGAAGCTGCTGATGCTGCTGAGGTGGCGGTGGTGGTGGCGGTTGTTGGTGGTGCTGTTGATGCTGATGGCTGTGCTGATGGTGATGTCCTGTCTGATGATGCTGATGCTGATGCTGATGACTGCTGGTGCTGGGACCGGCCTGGTGACCACTGCTGGTGCCCGCCGCAGTCAGTGAGTAGTGACTGCCCGAGAGCGGGGGCGGTGGGGGCGGTGGGCCGCTGTGCCCACTGGAGGAGGTGCTGGGCAGTGTGGGCGGGTAGGGCAGCGGTCGGTAGGTGCTGTTGCTCGGCCCGGCCACGCTGTGCCCCGTCACCAGACTGTGCTGACTGCTCGTGGGCACAATCATCCTTGGCGCCTGTCGCTTCCAGCTGATGCCACCCTTGCGCAGTGTGTCATTGACATTGGCGTAGTGGTTCACAAACTGATTGGCCGCCACCAGGTCGTCGTGGTCGTCCGAGTCCTCAGAGTCCGGTCCGGTGCTGCTCAGCTCACTGGGCTTCTCCGTGAGGCTGTCATTGCCGGAAGACTCATAGAAGGCGCCGGCACCGCCTGCCTTCAGGTCGCCGTCATCGTCTTCGTCCTCATCTGAGTACGAGAAAGACCCGGGACAAGGCCGAGGTGGAGCTTTGGCCTGAGCAGCAATGGCCGCCGTGTTGATCATTCCACTGTGGCCTGCGGTGCTGTGACGGTGGCCTCCGCCGCCGCCACTGCTGCTGCTGCTGGGGTTGTTGTTGTTGTGGTTGTTGTTTCTGCCTCTCTGAAGCGTCGCCCGGGTTCGGTCGTTTCGTGAGCTGGTGCCGACGCCGATGGTCATGGAGGCGCCTACCGATCCGGTAGAGCGCATCTCAAACTCCAGCGGACTGAAGCTGCCCGGGCCACCGCTGCCGGGCACGTCGATGTTGTCGTCCAGTCCGAAGCCCAGTTCACTGAGTCGGTCCTGGCTGCCGTTGCTGTTCTTGCTGGCCTCCTTTTTGTATTTGTACGTTTTGTTGCGCACACAGAGGAAGGCAATGACCATGATGGTGATGATGACGGACATGCAGGCGCAGAGGATGACAAACCAGCTCTCTCGGTAGTAGGGCATACGGGCGCGCAGCTCCAGATTGGAGGGCGTGCTGATCACCGCCGAGCCGCCGTAGATCTTGTTTGGGTAGGCGGGCTCTGAAACGCCCGCTCCGTTGAAGGCCATGATGCGGAAGGTGTACTGCGAACTGGGGGAGAGCACCCCGAGGCTCAGCTCAAAGCGGTCTTGGCGGCCATTTCGCAGCGAGGCAATGGGCGCCCACTCGAGGGCGCTCTTCTTGTTCAGATTGTTTGCCTCGATGATGTACCCGATGAGGCCGTTTCGCGATAGTCTGGGTTCTTCCACTTCAGCTTGACAGAGGTCAGCGTCTGCATAGAGATCACCTCAAAGGGCGGCGGTGGAGAGGTGGGCTGAGGGCCGGTGGTAACTGAAATGCGCAAATTGTTAGTGTTTAGCAGATCTATTATGATCAGTCAGTGATCACTTACCATTGCCAATCTTCTCCGGTCCCAGGCCGACGCTGTTTTCCGCTCGCACCTTAAAGGTGTAGGTGACCCGCTCTCGCAGTCCACTGACCACCAGGTAATTGTCATTGATCTTCTGCTTCACCTGCTTGCTGAAATCGCCCACCAGCGTCTCGTAGGTGATGTAGTAGCCGAGGAGGACGCCGCTGGGCTCCGCCGGCGGCTTCCAGCTCACCTTCACCTGCGACATGGTAATCTCGTCAAAGGTCAGCCGGCCCACCTCTCCGGGCAAGTCCTCCTTCGTCTGGACAATGACCGCCTTTGAGCGAGGCCCATCACCGGCAGGGTTGAAAGCCGATATCTGAATGCTGTAGTTGGTCCACTTCAGCAGGTCGAGGAGGATGAAGGACTCGAGGTGTCGGAACGATCTCCATTAGCTCACGGGTCGCCTGCGACACCGGTGAACTGGTCGTGGTAGTCGTCGTAGAAGAGGTGGTCGTGCCTTGACTTCCCTTAGCACGTTTTCCACCACCACCACCAGCACTGCCTGCACTACCTGGCTCCGTGACCACTGGACTGTGCACCCAGTAGAAGATTTTGTAGCCCATGATTTGCCCGTTCTGCTTGTTTAAATCTGGCGGCCGCCAGGAAACTCGTATCTCCGTCGAGGAAAGAGCCTCGGTGGTAATGTCTAGCGGTTCACCGGTGGGCACGGCTAAAAAGAAAAATTGTAAATACATGAAACCAAACGTCCATTTGAAATCACTCACCTTCTCCAACGTAGACGACCTTCGCTTTGGTGGATGGCCCGTCGCCCTGTCCATTAAAAGGCACTACCTTAATCTCATAGTGCTGGTCCCTCTCCAGGTTCTCAATGGTGACGCTGGTGCGATTCTTGCCCCGCACAATCGACGAGGGACAGGACGTAGAGACGCCCTGCTGCGTGATGAGGCAGTACTGAATGCGATAGCCGGCACCCATTTCGTCGCCGTTCCAGTCCTCAATCAGGTGCCACTTGACCATGACCGAGGTGGGCGTGTACGGCGAGACGATGACATTCTGCGGGACAGTGTCCGGCGGAGCGGGCAGCGTCCGGGTGATGGGCGACTCTGAGCTCCAGCCCGAGTCGCCAATGTCATTGGTGGCCTTCAGTCGGAACTGGTACGTCGTGAAGGGCTTCAGGTCGGTCACCGTGTAGGAGCGCAGAGTGGGATCAATCTTGCTGGGGTACGTCCACCAGTGGCCGCCCTGGGAGGAGATCTGTACGGTGTAGTAGCGAAGGGGCGCAAAACCGTCCCTGCCCGGCGTCCAGCTGATCGTCACCTGGCGGGAGCTGATCTGCGAGACGCTGATCAGCGGCTGTGAGGGCGGCGAGGGCAGCTCTCGGGTGTTGGTCGTGTACACCGTCACCTTGGCCGCCTTGCCCCAGCCCTCGTTGGTCTTGGCGGTCACCTCAAAGACGTAGTACGTCTCCGGGCGAAGGTCGAGAAAGCGGTAGGTGCGGTCAGAGGATAGGAACTCTCGAATGATGCCCCGTCGGTCGTGGTCGTCAGAAAGACGGTAGCCACCTTGTAGGCGAGAATCTCCCCGTTCGGTTCCTCAGGAATGTCCCAGCGGATGCGAGCAGTGGTCAGCGTCACATCGGGAAAGGTAACGTTGGAGGGTGGGCCGGGCACGTCCTGAAAGGTCGTCTCCGTCACCGCCTGACTGTAGACGCCGTCGCCGACGTGCGTGAAGCCGCACACGCTGATCTGGTACTTGGTGTACTTCTTCAACTCCGTCAGCGTGGCCGTCTGTGTGGCGTTGTTCTCGATGATCTTGAACTGGGCGCCCTCCACCAGGCCGGCGCCCGCCTTGATGGCGCTGTAGCGTACTTTGAAGCCCTGGATGATGCCGTTCCAGTCGGCCGGCGGAATGGCGCCCCACTCCACCACAACCGTCGTCGAACTGGTCGCCCGCACCTTCACCAGCTTCGGCCCTGAACTGGGCGTCGCCTCGTTGGTACGCTGCACAATGGAGTGACTGCCGCTGGAGGTGCCCAGGTCGTTCAGCGCCATCACCTGAATGCGGTAGTTGGTGAACTCATTCAGCGAGGTAATCAGATAGGAGTGCGAGTGGTAGTCGGCGAGGATGTAGCTGCGCAGGGGCGAGTCGGCAGTGGGCTGGCCCTCTGCGTCCAGCTCTCTCCAGGTGATGTTGTAGCCGCGAGGGTGACCGTGCCAGGACTCGGGCGGCAGGGGCGTCCAGCGAACTCGCAGCGCCGTCGCCGACACCGTTCGAACGGTGACGTTGGAGGGTGGGCCGGCGGGCAGTGCCTGCAGCGTCTGAAAGGGAGGGGAGGACTCACTGGGCAGCAGACTGCGTCCCACCACGTTGACGGGGATCAGCCGCAGACGGTACTCGGTGTAGGGACGGAGGGCGTGCACTGTGATGGCGTCATCCTGACTGTGGTTCGTCGACTCGTAGACGACGTTCCAGTGGTTGGAGTTGCGCAGCTTAAACAGCTGTCCCTCGACGATCCACCGGGTGATGGAGGCGTTGCCGTTGAAGCCGGGCGTAAACTGCAGCACCACACTAAAGGGGCCAATGTTAGAGATGGCCAGGTGGGTGGGCGCCACGGGCAGCACCGGCGGCACTGAAGACTGAATCGTCGAGGAGACGATCGGCCCAGCGCCAACGTCCGTCCACGCGTAAATCTCAAAGGTGTAGGCGGTCTGCGGCTTCAGCGTGCTGATCACCGTCTGATTGTCAGTGGCCGTCAGATTGAGCACCGTCGTGGAGGAGGCATCGGCGCCAACGGTGTTGTAGCGCAGTGTGTAGGCGAGCAGCTTACCGTTGACCTTCTTTGGCTTGCCCCACAGCACGCGAACGCTCTTGTCGAGAATGTCGCGAAACTTGAGGAAGGAAACCTCCAGCGGGAGGTCCTGTTTGGTAGTGACCACTTGTGGCGGATCGGCCTTTGGGCCATCGCCAGCACTTGTGAAGCAGCGAGCGGTCACATCGTAGACGGTGTATGGCTCTAGACCGTCGATGATTGCCGTTTGCAGACCGTCCTGGAAGGGCGCCGGCGGGACAATGATCTCTCGAGATGGATGCGAGTGCTCAAGTCGGTACACACTGTTGGCAGAGTGTTCAGCGTCATCTGAAGACACTACCGAGGTGGTGTTCCTCGATAGCCACGCCTGCACTTTGTAGCCCTGGTTGATGCCGTTGATCAGTTGCGGGTCAGGTGGCATCCAGGTGACGCGAATCGCCGTCGAGTTGACCGCTTCCGCCTCGAGGGCGCGCACCGGTGCTGCTGGTTTGCCTTCTTTTGTCCTCACGTAGATGCTCGAACTGTAGACACCGACGCCCATTTCATTGTAGGCGGCCACCTGAATCTGGTAGTTCTGCCAGACGATCAGGTCCTCCAAAAGGCAGGACATCTGCGCCGGATTGGTAACATTGTGCGTGTACCAGGGCGTGTGCTCGGCGTATCCGGCCAGTTTGTAGCGCACCATGTAGCCCATCAGCTGACCGTTGTGTGACTCAAGTGGCGGTTGCTGCCACTGAATGGTGATGGCTGTGCTCGAACGAGGAGCACCCACCACTCCCACCGGACTGGCATTCGGTGGCTGGCGGGCAGTGTGATGGGCGGGTGACTGGGTGAACTGGGCTGACCCTCGCCGACGCTGTTCACCGCGGAGACGCGAAACTGATAGGTCGTCGCCGGACGGAGGTTGGTGATGAGCACAAAGTTCTGCGAGGCGGAGATGTTCATCGAAGCGGTCGTCCACGTGTTCACACCATAAACGAGCTCGTCATCTGTGGAGGGACTGCCGCCTGAACCAGGACCACCACCAGCCCCTTCAGCCTTTGAGTTCTCCGATGAGGAGGACGATGAGGAAGATGATGATGATGAGGAAGACGAGAGAGGGCCTCCACTGCTGACAGTTCGCATCTGCACGACGTACTTGATTATGGGCGAATTGCCGTCAAAGGGCGGTGTCCAGCTGACGTTCACCAAACCGCCGTTGACGTTCAGCTCCGCCATGACATTGGTGGGCGGGTGGGGCAGCTCAATGACATCCAGTCGGGCGGAACGCTTCTCACTGCCGCCGATCGAGTCGACTCGACACGTGTACAGGCCGACGTCGGTGTTGCGAACCTAAAAAAGAGATGGAAAAGGATGATTAGAAACCAAAAACAAAATTTTACTTTTTCAAAAACTCTTACCTGTTCAATGCGCAGTGTCCCATCAGAGGCGACCTTAATCCTCGAACTCGAGGTCAGATTGCGCTTGTTGAAGGTCCAGTAGATCTTGACGGCGACGGAGGCGTCGTGGCGGACGCGGCACTGCAGCTCCGCCGTCGAGCTGAGAATCACCTTGCTGTCCACCGGTGGCTGGTCGATCTGCGTGCGGATGATCACACTGAGCTTTGTGGTGCCGTCAATTTTGCCCAGGGCATTCGATCGAATGCACGTGTAGGCGCCCTCATCGGCCTTCTCCAGCTGGGTAATGCTCAGCGCTCCATGGGCATTGACGCCGTACTTTGGAGAGCTGTTCAGGTCAAGTTTCCGTTGTTGTTGATGGCCTCCTGAGCTGGAGGAGAAGTACCACTCGACGCTGGGGTAGGGGGAACCGCTCGCTTCGCACTGAATCTCGGCGTCTCGTCCGTCTTGTGAAGTGAGATCTGACGGTGGGCCGCCGTTGGTAAAGATGGGCGCACTGTGCATTGAGGCGAACATTGAGGTGGAGGAGGCGGATGAGGATGCGGCTGACATGTGACCATAGCCGTAGTTTGAAGAGCCGGATGCCATCTGATCAGTAGGTTTAGAGCCATAAGGATCACCGCCGAGTGAGGGCGCAAAAGGCACAGTGAGGAAGACGGCACTGGCCGGCTCGCTGATCTTGTCCAGACTGACCGACTGTACGCTGATGTTGTACGGCTTGCCCGGACTGAGGCCGTGGAAAGCAGCCTGGGCCTTGCCCTGCTCAGGCCGCTCAATACTTTGCACCGGCTCATCGGCGTCGTCAGGAAAGATGGTCACTTTGTAGTGGTCAAAGATGGACTCCGCCGGCGGACTGGCAATCTTCACCAGCAGCGTCGTCTCATTGCGGTACCAGATGGTCGGCGTAGAGGGCACGCTGGGCACTGTGGTGAAGTTGGTCCGCAGGTAGACCTTCGAGTCCTCGTGGCGGTAGACGGTGTGCAGGCGCACCTCATAGGAGGCGCCTGGCGTGAGATCACGAATGGGCACCGGCGTCGAGTCCTGAATGCCGATCATCACCGTGCGAATGCCCGAGTCATCCTGGACACTGAGCGGCTCGATGGTGATCTTGAAGCTGTCAAAACGGCCGTCCAGCGGCGGGTCCCAGTCGACGTTGACCGTCTTTCCGGAGAGCACCTTCACGGAGAGGTCACGCGGAGGGTTGACCACTAAAGGAGGGACAAATAAAAGAAGGAAAAAGGTGAGTAAAATAACAATGAGTGAAAATGAAGAAATGTAAACGGAAGAAAAGAAGAGAATAAAACGTGATGGCAGGTTCATCACCGATGAACCGATGACGAATGGGCAAATTGGCAGGTATAAGCTGGCGAGCGAGGCAATCTTTTTTGTCGAAGGCACACACCACCGATTGCACCCGTAGAGAAGAACGGCAAAGAAGAGAGGGGGCAGGAGGTGAGCTGTCATCTGCCATAGTGAAGGGCTGCATGTGCTCTCTGTGATTAGCATTTCAATCAAAGCTCCTCGACCGCTGCCTCTGTCTGACTAGTGTGCTCGGGTGCCGCAAACAAACAAACAACCGCAGTCACATTTGATGCTGATCATCGGAAGGAGCCATTATGAGAGGAAAGTGGATGCTGTCGTTGTCTCGAGGCATCACAGAGGATGACCATTGACCACTACTGCTGCCTGATCAACCTTTGCCTCTCTCTCAGGTGGCAGTCCACCTTCTGTTGACAGGAGCACATCTAACTGTAGGAGTGCCGGTGCAAAACGGGCATATAGTTCATCAGTTTCAAAAACAAACTGATGAGCCCGTTGGTCATAGAGCAGAGTCTCGCTTTGTGTGTGTGATGCTAATGCTAATGTACATTGTGGTCATTTGACTGTGTGTTGTGCTGCGATTACCAAGATAAGCAAGGCGAAAACGAGGGAGAAAACGAGGAGGCAATTGAGCTGCTGCTGCTGCTGTTGCTGCTGCTTCTGATGATAGACACAGGCGCCACTTTGGCGTAACTTTGTCCTTGTGCAGCACTTTTGAAGTGCCTGTCCAGTCCAGTTGACTGCCTTCCCGCCTGCCTGCCTACCTGGACACACAATGACCACAGTGCGTCGCACTTGGCTTCCAAGTGGATGATGGCGCCGTTTAGGCTAATTAAGTGCAGACAAGTGATCCGCGCTCTTTTGTAGTGGATCATCCTTGATTTAGTTGTCGCTGCTGCTGCTGAGTCAGTCAGCTGGCCTTTGCAAGTCTCAATCTGCAGCCACCACCACTCATCACAACAGGCAATCCCTTTTGTGGTGATAATGACCACAAGAGCACTTACAATCTATTTGCATTTCGCCTTAGTCGTGAAGACGTTTCAGAGAGAATGAGATTCGAGACAATTTACTAGCGGCAGCAGCAACATCAGCCGTACACTGACTGACTGTCGATAAACTATAATTACAGCTCTAATTACCTGGCTGGTGTGTAATCTATTTTTCTGTGCTGTGACATCACTTTTGCACAGTTGTCATTGTGTGGTCAGGCAACCGAACAAACAGTACCATACAAATAGAATACACACAGGCACAAACACAAACACCACCACCGACACTATCGTTCCCATTGGTCTCAGTCACACTTTCACCTCGAGTCTGAATTGACTTTCGAGCTAGTGCATTCAGTTCCATAGTTTCATTCTGGGAGTTTGCTGAGAGGTGAGAAAGGGATTGCTCAATTGAAAAAAGATGAAAAAGAAAAATCTGTACAGACAAATCTTGTGAAAATATTGAGTACAAACAGACACACACACACACCACTGAAGTGAGCTATGCAGAACGAGAGAGTTCACCGCAAGGAAATTGAAAAAATGGCAAGCTTCACTGGAGGCTTCTGCTGCTGCATTTGACTACTTTTGAAATCTGCTGAAGAAAACTCTATTTTCTTTCTTTTTAATCTAACTCCAACCGCGTCTGGCTGTGACTGACAAAGTCTCGAACAAAGACAGCAGTCCGTGCCTGGAAGTGTGAGTGTGTGTATTCTTTTTTGCTCAAGTTGGCATATATGCACAGTAGAAGGTATGCTCGCCTCATTGGACGTCGCCGCTGCCCTCGGCTATCCCTTCTCTTCGGCGACCATTGTGCAAATTTACAGTGTGCAAATTACACCTGAGCAAAACTGAGTGTGTGTGGTGGCAAAAAGAAGTTTGTCAATTTGTTGTCATGTTGAGCTGTAGTCAGCCTACACAGACTAACTTCAATAATCCGTCGATTCATAATCGTTCTGCCAGTGCTGGTGGTACTAGTGGGCACCTTCTTTTACTTCTCCTCTTGGCGTCGCCTGGCCGACTTTCTCACTCATCAGTCGGTAGAGGTGAGCAGAGAAAGAAGAGGAGAATGAAATTAGCAACAAAAAAACTGACTTAATTGAACAAGCAAAGAAAAACAGGCACAACCACCAACACCAACTTCACCAGACAAAAGCAAATAAAATGCAAATATTGCAATTTACGAGTGTAATTCAAGCGATAATCAATTAACAGCAGGAGAAAGGAGCAACTGAAGAAGAAAGAGCTCAAGATCGGGCGACGACTGCTCACTGGCTTAGAAAATAGCTGACCTGTCAATCAAAGGCTGACACACCGACACACAAACACAGACACAGAAGTGCATCAGTGTTCATCAGAGTCAACCTCGGTGAGCCATTACCAGCCCATCCTGAAAAGGGGAGGAAAGATTGAGGCGTGAGACTACTCACCTGCGCCAACTAAAAGTAAGCAGTTGGTCAGGGCCATCAGAAGCAGAGCAGTGTACGGCCTGTAGAGCACTGACCACTGATGCCTTTGGCGGCTCCGACGACATTTGACGCCGTCATCATCATCGGCTGAAGATGACGGCTGATGGTGATGGCGAAGTCCATCTTCACGTGTTGTCGTCCTCTGGCCACCACTCCGCCACGCTGCTGTCCTTTTATCTTTATCTTTGCGTTTCATCGTTCTTGTTTACTCTGCTGTTGTTGCTGATATCATCAACAGACATTGTATTCAGTCAAGGTGGCCATTGAAGGTGCTCGCATTTGGAGTGAAGAGAGAACGCTTTCTCTCTGAGCAGCTCTGCACAATTGGTCGGCTTTTGTTGTTGTAGTTGCTGTTGCTGGCGGTGATCATCAACAAACTGAGAGTTTCCAGTGAAACGGTGACGACGAAATGGGAGCGAATTCTGTTCAAAAAAGGAAGAAAAGGCATAAAGGAAATTAGCTTTTAAATTTAGCAAAAGCAAAACAGAGTGTGTGTTGCGTGTTGCGTGCGCGGCAAGAAGAACAAATAGCAACAAACGGCACTGCTGCTATCTCTGAAAAATGGCAATTAGTGGGCGCCATTATAATTAGAGAATGAAGACGGAGAAAAGACTACACTAGACACTTTTTAAAGAAGACAATTGGGTGCACCACCACACGTACGTAATATTGACGGCATCTAAACAGGGACAGAGTAAAAGTGGACTGCAGTGTCTGATCAAAGAGGTATGAACAATCAAGTAAAAAAGAGTGAAGAGCCAAAGTTATCTTAAAAAACACTTGGACACCAGACACACACACAGTCACAAAGACACAGTCAGCGTGAGGATATCTCTTCATTAGGACAATCACGCAGCGAAGAAACTGATCAAGCAGCAAAAGGCAAGCGGAAATCAACGAAGCACAATGGAGGAGGGAATGGGAGGCTATGCAACAAAAGCTGGAGCATCGAGCACAGATGACAGTGGCCAAAACAGTGGTGGTAGGAGATTGCAATAGTCAATTAGATGGTAGTGGAGGAGGCAGGTAGATAACGAGGTACAGTGGTCATAAGGATAGTTAGAGAGAGTGTAGTGACCGTCTAATTTGAACACATTCACGGTGCATAAGCGAGAGACAGGCGCACAAGTGACGAATCAGTCTGAGAAGGTGCACTGCCAGCAGTGTCAGCAGTGGTCGGTAATGACCAGCCAACCAGTCGGACGGTAACTATTATGACTCGGCCAGAATTGTTGGCCAGACGGAGCACTCTATGAATCATAGTAATAATTCAGCTGCCAACAATGGCAACAAACTAACGCTCAGGACACAGATAGACGGGTTGCCGGTTGATCGTGCCAAAGGTGTTCCTGCTAAGTCAGCAGTGTCAGTGTCAGTGTGCACCAGTGGTGCTGGTCGACGCCGAAGACCATTGCCTGCTAGAGATGGTCACCGATAATGATGATGCTGTTGCTGTTGCCTCACTACGACCTCCAAGAAGAGAGCAAAGTGAGAATTATTAAAAGCTCATTACCGGTCTGTGTCCGGTCATTAGCAGATGATGGCAAAGATGGTGTCTGCTCACTGCCAGTTTGCTGCAGTCTCTCTGTGTCAGTGTGAAGGTGTTGAGCCGGCTGCTGCTGCTGTGCTGTTGCAGCTGATGCTCGGAAGGAGCACTCCGAACGCGTAATGAAGATTCATCACATGCTGTTGATGGATGTGGTGGCAGTGATGATGATCACCACTGCAGCTACTCTATCTGCAGACACTAGGCCATGGTTAGGTGTAAATGAAATTAGCGAGTGCCAGTTGGAATGGTCTATCGCTTTAATGAGTTCACCTCCGACCACCACCAACAACAGCAGCTGCACTGGTCGTAAGCAAAAACAAAGAGCAAGAGTGCATCTCGATAAAAAAGAACCGACACTTTTTGCCTGCTGTACACACATCGACCAAGTAATAATGCACTACTGTACCGTGAACAATCTGACCGTTAGAGTGCTATTATTTTTTATTCATCATCAACTGCATGCGACTACAACTTCATCTCGAGTCTGACCCGGTAGCGCAGAGCACACAGGTAGTGTGTTCCTTTGAGAGAACAAATGAAAGAAATATTCTCACTGCTTTTTGCCGTTGTTGCGGCTGGGAATAAAGACGGACAAGACAGGACAAGCCATGATAGAAGGAAAGCTCATAAATGCAAACTCAGCAAGCGAGACAAGTGTCAAGGCAAGGTCTCCTCAATTACTTGAGTGGCGGTGCGCTACAGGAACAGGAGCGTTTGCCGACTGACTAGGCAACAGCAGCAAGTGACTGGCGGTGGCTGCTGATGGTAGTGATGGCTCACCCATTTTGAGGGTATTAAGGACGACGGAAAAAAAGAGAAAAACACTCGGTGGACTCGCTTCGATTGTCGTCGCTGAGAAAGATCTCTGCAGCATTTGAAACAAGCAGTGACCGGAGAAGAAGTTCTCCGAAGAAAGCAGTGTTGTCGTCAACAACAAATTGCAAATTCGCTCACATGCCTGATGATGAAGATGGTGACGGCGGTCATAGTACTCGCACAGTGCCAGCTGGACAGTTATGAGCTAAGGGTGGCAGAGAATGATGTGCCAAAACTGTGGTAAAGCTTTAAGTAGACGGATAAGTTATGAGGTGCGTTTCAGTGCCATTGCACTGCGCAGAAACGCTAAAATAGTTGCTTCAACTTGGAAGGAAAAAAGGAGAAGCCGTTAACTTGGGTCATTTACTGATGATCATGAAGTTAGCGTGAAGTTAGTGGTATTTCTGAGTATGTGCGTGTGCTTTTGACAGAATGACAGCGAGAAAGACAATCAAAGTTGTCCTGTTCCTTTTCTTGCTGTCCGTTTAGTTGCCATTTATAGCCACCACTGACAGTTACCTCTCGGTTTAGCACTCTATTGGGTGGCAATTAGAAAATCACAAACTTTTAGAGAGAAAGAAAAGACAGCTAGTGCTGTTCTTCGTAGTGATGGCGTCAAAATGGCATTAAAACTTGTTAAATGTGCAATCAGTTAACTGCTAAAGAAAAGAAAAATAGATCACAAAATGAATGAAAAGAAGGAAACAAAGCTGGACAAAAAGGAGGGATCCATTTGCAGTAGGCGTCACAAGTGCACGGTGGCCATTTGCTGCAAAGTTGATCATCACGAGATTGATAGATCACACGTAGACAAACAAAAAAGATAGAAAAGCTCTGAAAAAAAATAAAATCGTACCGGTAATGAAGAAGAGAAGAAAAGTAAAAAAGGCAAAAAGAGAAAATGAGATCACATGTAAATTTGATTGACCTAGAATGAAGAGATCACAGTGCAAAAAAGTGCTGTGACGGTTGTTGATTTGAAAAAGAAATTGTAAAGATCGATAAGTTTCAAGTAGTAGGTGAAACAGGTAAATGTCACACTGAGAAGTGAGAAAAAGGCAATTATCAGCAATGTAAACAGACACACTCAAGTGGCATCAGTCCAACGGACAGACACACACTACTGCAGCAGTAGTGTTCTTTCATCGCCGACACAACTGTCATCGAGTGTTGGCAAAGTGGGCTGGTCCAAAACCAGCCGGTCCAAACTGACTGAGTGAACAGCACACAGCTGAGCGAGTACAGTGGTGCCAGAGAGCTAGTGCTGTTGTGTGCGCACGGTGCTCCAGCAGAGAGTCAACTCAACGGTCATTTAAAAAACCAGCTTGGAACTTTAACACGAGTGAAATTGGAAACGAGAGAGATATGCTGACAGGAAAAAAGTGGAAGCATATGCAGGCAAGTGCTCAACAATGTTCTCGGAAAAAAGAAGAGGAGATGATGGTGAACACGTGTGAGGAGTGGAAGAGCTGGAGGAGCCGCCGCTGCCGCCAAGTCGTCTTCTCCTTTGCCGTTATCTGCAACCGTTGATCATCTGTCATCTGCACAGATGGGCTTCCTTCTTTTGTTTCAGTGTGTGTGTGGTCGTTCATTTTGTTGTTCTTGTCTCCATCACACACATGCAACTGGCGAATTACTCGAAAATGGAGAGCGAGATATGAGGATAATCCCATTTATAAGTGAGGTTATTCCACTGCACTTCGTTCAACGACAGTGTCCGTTTTCATCAGTGTACTGTACTTGCAGACAACCGACAGTCTGCTCTGCAGTCAGACAGAGAGAAAGAGACTGACTTCCGCAGTGTCGCTGATCGGCTACTGACCAAATTAGGCTCGTTTGCGGTGACACATTGCAACTGCTGCTGCTGGTCAAACCGAGTGATGGCACGGGCGTTAGACGACTTGCCTGGTTACTACTACTACTACTACTTGTGGTTTTCTACCGCTACTCTAGCTCAATCGTAGACAGGGCAGACAAATTCTGGTCTAAAAGTGAATGCCTCTGCCGGGAAGTGTCATTAGTCCCAACCGAGACAGGCTGTGCACGCCCAGTGCACGACAGACGCTCGGGCGGGTACCTCGACCTGCGGCAGACAAAGTACAACCAAGCACACACCAGCCAGCAAGACACCAATTCTGTCTGTCTCCTTGTCTATTTGCATCATAAAACTGCGCCCCACGCACAAATCATCGAACCGATCATCGAGCTGAAACTTCCATAGTGAAAATTCATTACTGTCACTCAGCTGTGGGTGCTAGTGCTGGCGCAGCTGAAACAATACTAGAGCAACTTTGACATCCACTAATTGCTAAGATGACGACAAAAACGCTGTCAAACTTGGCGCAAAACGTCAATTGAATGACTTTTCAAAGACGCTTGTTTGAAAAGTTTGAACTTCAAATCGCAACATCCAGCTCTTAATCACCTCTAAATTGCGATCTAAATTCCATCGCCAAGCCTTCTTCAAACAGGCAAAGTATTTGTTGATGTGTCTGTGAACTTGTCCTGACCATCATCAACACTGCCGGCAAAGTTGGCCATCGCAGCGTTGATCGCAATCATCGCATGAGTTTAAATGGGGTTTAAACGAGAGAGTGAAGGGAGAAAAGCAAACAAAACTCACTTTGCTAGTTAAAATCGGCCGCTGCTATCAAATGACCAAATGTTCATTCAGTCTAATGGACACCATTTGGGACGTCGTTTAAGGCAAGGTGTGGCGCCAGATAGGCCATGTTAGCGGGTGCACACCAGCAACAGCGGCAAATGCACAACCAACTCACAGGGTGCTACCAGCAAGGCCATAAATCAAATGTGGCCAATTAATTAGAGCACTATTTGAACAGTGTGCACCTTCGGTGTCTAGATCCGCCACTTCTGGATACAGTTTTAAGGCTGCCTGAAACAACCGTTCAATTTCTCTAAAAAAGGCTACACTTTCAAGTGCAATGTTTGGCCACAGTCTAATCTAATCCACCACCACCACCGGTGGCTTAGACTTTTTTCCCTTTTCCTTGCTTTCATTCTTTTTGCTCTTGGGCGCGCGCAATTTGTTAGTCAGCGGTGGCCAGTGCATACAAATACAGAGAGGAGGCAATGTCAGCCTAGAACAGTCAGTGCGCAGTCAGTGAGCTCAACTAGAGTTCTCAAGTTGATGCGAAGACAAAAGGCGAGCAGCGCAAATTAAAGCGCATGATGGATGGATCGATTGGTAGTTTGGTGGGAGAAGAAAGAGAGCTGAAGGCAGACAGGCGGCAGGACAGCAAGCAAAGTGTCGATGCTACTTCGGACTGCTCGCATTCAATGCCACCACCGATCGGCACACGATCGAATGATCGTAATGATCAGGTCATTAGAGAGCACAGAGTGACTGCACTGCAGAGACACAATCCAATGCAGTCGAAGGCAGGAGACACCAAAAGAGGCAGGCATTAAGTGAGAAAGAGAGACTCGGGTGCACAACTGCAGTTGATGGCATTTCTGCCTTGCAGTCATCGACATTGCCTGTTGAGAAAAGGCAGAGACAGAGCAAGCTGATGCACAGCTGAACTTGATTTAGAGACGCCAATGCGAATGCATTGGCAATGGCAAGTTCTACTACTGAAACAGTCTGAGCAGCAGCAGAGATGCAACAGTCAGTTCGTCTGTTCGTGAAGCAAAAGTAATAGAGTGGCTACAGCAATCTCAATCTGAATCACAACTGAATAGCTGTTGCTCTTGAAGCTCATTAAGATTGCCTGATGCGATGAGAAATTAGACGGCTGCTACCCTACCAGGTGATGCGACACAAACATTGAGTGACATTTCTTTTTCCTTTTACCTACCTTCAGCTAACTCGGTTGCGACTGATCATAATACCTAGGAAATAGCTGGATGTTTAACATTCCAGCATGGCTGTGAGACTATTTTTTATATGTTTTGACTGGAAAAGCTTCGTTTCAGTGAGAGCGCCCGCGATCGCATCTCAAGATGTGCTCAAGTTTAATGCACTTTTATTCAGTCAGTCTGAGGTAGCATCAACTTGCTCGTCTGCTGATGTTGTTGCTGCCACCGAAGCCCATCACCTCTCTTTCTTCGTTGCGTGGCACTTTAATTAACGAGCGCTTTATTTATTGTAATGGCACACGGGAACACTGAAAGTGGACGCACTGGAGATTGTTCCCTCATGAAGAGAACGTCTCAAGACTGCTGATGGTGGTGGAAGTGAGGCAAAGTCAGTTTGAGGCAGCAGCACAATAAAGCTGGTCAGCGGCACACAGTTGGTGATGAGGCTGCACAAAACAGGACTCTCGATGTGTGCCTGAAATATGCAAACGGTATTATCGTCTGCGTCGTCGTAAATTGCAAAAACGATCCAGTGGCAGACTAGAGTCAGCTGCAATGAACAACACAAATACACACACAAATTGAACCACGTGGTGGAGAGGATGAACATTCCAAGTAGAGTACATCATGATCAGTCCTTTCTCTCCACAGGTGTGCGCCAATCTTTCAATTGCAACGATAAAATCGCATCATCGATTGAAAGATGGCCACCGATTAAGATGGTCGCCCTTTTCAGGTCACCGCTCAAGTCAAGTCTCAATATAAATGTGAGCTTCCATAAACAAAAAATTAGTTTGCTTCAATTTGAGTATTTAATAGGAAACAAGCAATGCTAGTAATTGAATTACCTGCCAAAGAGTAGTTGGCAAAGACGAGACGAGACGGGCGCAGAAATTAGCCATCAATGAAGCACAAATGACCGACCGCCCGCCCGCCCGCACCAACCAGTGTTTGTGTGCATCAACCTCATCTTGCATCTCCCCAGTGCACACAACGCCGATAAATCATGGTAGATCAATTATAAATGATAATTATCGAAAAAGTCGACACAGATCAGTCGTGGTCAGGTGAATTGATTTAACTCTGCCCTGTGGCTGTGCAAGTAACAGTGAGAGAAAGCCCTGGTCAGTCAATAATAGTGGTGTCTATTTCCATGAACACCGCCAACACAGAACATGTGCTCAAACTGCTGTCTTATCGATAATAGGAAGGAAAAAACAAAAAACTCAACGAGGGTGTTTAGGTGGAAAAAACATGCTCAAGACGTTATTAGAGAAAGAGCCATCACAGGTTGCATGCGTACTGCGGAAATGAGCGCACAAACAATATATAAATCAAACTAAACAAACTTGCACTCGAGTGGCCTGGCCGTTTGCACAGTCTGAAATGAAGGTGCTTATGAGGCGATGAGGGTTCGCAGAAGAGGTCCACCACCACAATCACTGAACACACCGTTTAGTTTTATTTTACTACTTCTATTTATGCAACTAAGCCGCAACAATTGCCTGTTTGGTGTTTGAATATTCAAAGACGCTGGTGTCACGGTCCACTGGACGACAATTCAAGAGAATATCCTTCAGCGGCAGTCCATAACGGATTTACAACAATATATCGTTAACGAGGCCATTTAGAGAAATGATGAGTAAGCGATTGGCAAAGCTGACGAAGCGAATCGAAGATTTCAAAGAAGCAGCAGAAGAAGGTTTATAGTAGTTAGTTACAGAGGCACATGGAATCCTCTTTGTCCCATTAACACTTCTGCATCATTCAGCACTGATCGATAATAAGAAAGCAGATAAGAAAAGACAATGTCAATGACTACAACATTTAGATAAGAGGAGAATGGTAAAAAACTGACATTGGCCGGTAGATTTGAAGAGTGTGATAACTTGAGACACTTGAGATCCTGTCTTCGGGAGCTAGACGTTACTAGCGCCGACTGTGTGATTGCTGCACTAATTCCTCCTGTCTCCTCTGTGTTTCGTGGGAAGTTCAGCTGAGCTTAGCGTCACTTCAGCGACAACATGTCGAGCTCCAGTGTGTGTGTGTGTCACACTGTTGGCGCTGGTCAAGCAGATAAACACAGGTGAACAGAAAGCAACACATGCTGATCTGATAGACTAGAAAGGACAGCCAGCACCAGTGAGAGGACAAACAACTGGAGGAAAAGAACAACAAGTGACACCGAGTGACACACACACACAAACACAGCAGTAACAACTCTCTCCCTCCTCTGCCAATCTGCATTCGTGAATTTCGCTTTCCGGGACAAACAGCTGTGACTGAAACAGCAGAAAAATTCCCACATTAATTTCACCAACAAGTAGAAAAAGACTCTCCTTTGAGACTTGGCTACAATAATGTATGTTGTGCTTGTGTCGTTGACTGTGTGTAATAATTCAAAGCCAAAAGTCAGATGAATTTGTCGGTCTGTGCAAAACAAGAGAAGAAGAAGGAAAAGTGAACTCGAGAGTGCAATTGAGAAGCGCATTGCGCACACCAGCCACTTCTTGGCACAAACAAATTTTAGCGTTTGAGCACTGTTCAATGGTTGTGCTCTCAGGCCAAGGCACAGCTGAGCAGGAGCAGTATCCGGTTAAGAAGTTGCCCTAGGTGGCTAGAGGGCAAAAAAGTGAGGGGAAAGCGAAAAGGAGAAGGGCGACAGGCGTCGGCAGAAGATGAAGTTGATTAGATTCACCACTTGCTCTCCCCTTCTACTAGCACCGACTACTGAGCTATTGACAAATTAGACATGCTTGCAGTAGTGATAATTGGTCTTGTGTTGGCCAAACTTTAGCCTGTGCATGAACGACAACGCAGAGGCGCTGAGATTCAATTAACAAAGTTGAAGATGCTCGAGTTTTTAGACGTGAAGATGGGCGAAAAAAGAGTCGTCGCACTGCACTCTCTATGAGATCGAAGAGTTGGACTGAAAGCGTTGTCGGTAGTGATGAAAAATAGAGAGACAAGTAAGAGAAAGGTGAAAAACAGGTTGAGACAAACACCAGCACACACAAGCTCAAGCGCAGCCAAGTGACTTTAATTTCAATTCAAGTAGTGACTATATTTAAAAATGAGAGCGTCAGAAAAACTAAAGGGAATCGATTTGTGATGCAAACGCATCCAAGTTTGCTGTGGTTGCTGCTAAAAACAAAATGAGGCTGACAAAGAACTGTCAAAGGAAGTGGGGGCTAAGCAGTTTCGGATGAAAACTGAACTCAATTTGGGCTGCTGCTGATGCCGCTCATCATCGTTAGTGGCGACTATCAAGTCAGCAAAGTTGCTTCCACTTCTAAATTGTAGCAATTCCATCTTTAACTTCCACTGTCGCTCGCCACCAAAACATCAGCATCCAGAGCAGATTATTTTCTTGTTGGTGGTGGTGGTGATTACACCTAATTGAGGCTAATTCAAAGAAAAATGGCCCTCTCTTCCGAGAAGGAAACAACCGAGAGATCCAAGTGATCTATTTTAGATCTAGTAAGTGGCCGCGATTGCCATCTTAGTTGTTAAAGTGTCAGCAAAACAACTTTTGATCGGCAGCTTGAACAGTTGTTGACAACTCTCTAACCGGCAAAAAATTTATTGTCGGTTTGCTAGAAGAACTCTTAAAGTAAGTTGCAAACTTTGTGCTGACGGACGTAGATAGAGAGGAAATCAGAAGGACAGATACAATCAATTTGCGATTGTGCAAGTAAAAAAACATGAACAAAAAAGAATGGATTGATATGAAGGCGTAATTACTACTTCAACTATGACTGCAACTTTGTCTAAGATGGTGTGAAAAGATTCGCCGATGAACAAGTGGAAAAGGGGGAAGAATCAAGGTCGTTCATTGAAATGTGCTCAACTCGAAAGAAAAAACTTACAATAGTGAAAACTGTGCGCAGCAGAGCGCCAATGAGATGAGGCGAGGTTAGGTGACAAAGTTGAAAGTGAAAGAAGAGGAAAATGTCAGTTGAAAATGGCAGTAAAAAGGTGAGCAAAAAAACAAAAGCAACGTGACAAGATGACTTCAATGGAGAGTGAAGGCAGTGCTGGCAGGAAATTACAGCGAGGGGGTCGTGCAGCGTGCGCACAAGCCAATTTCAGCTGTCTCGCTTCGATGGCTGTCACTGCTGCTTTGGATGATGCTCGTGTCAACGCAGCAAAGAAGAAGGAGCTGCCAGAATCCAAACAAGTGCACTACCAATCACAAATGGAACAACTAGCAAAGCTGCCAAGATCAATCAAAGGTGTTGGTGGTGGCGGTGGTGCACCACAACACTTGGAGACACTTCCAAATCACTCCTGGACAGACACACAATAGAGAACAGTGCACTAGACTCACTCAGAGTCATTCACAGAAAGAACTGCACCGTTGACTGCGCCAATAACTGCCTGGCACCAGCACAGAGCGCACAGAATACTGAGTTGAGCCAATGCAGGAGGACACACCTGATAGTAACCGTCGACAACTTAGAGAAAGTAGTGTGGAGAGCTGAGAAAGATGAACTGAAAACATGGATGAAGTGGATGCAGAAGTGGAGTGCAGGTGGTGCGACCTGAAGGTAGATTGGTAGTATTGTGTTGTTGTTGCTGCTTTTTTCCTCTAAAACGATAAAGGCGCTTGTGATGGTGATGGTGGTGGCCGTGGTGGTGGTCACAATGATCGCAATGGTCGCAATGGCAATCGTACTACTGTGTTGGGGGATGATCTAATGCTGCGTCTGCTGGTAATTACCATTGCTCTCAGCGGGAGAACATGGCGAGCTTGGGGATCACAACATACACACAGTAAGTGCTGCTGGAAACTACCCCTTCCTGCAAACGAAAGGGCTGATTTTAATGTTAGCCGACAAGAGGATAGAGTGGTTCAGGCAGTAGAATCACCAGGCAAATTAGCATTCTTTGCCTCTGTTCGCCGGCACTGACAGACTGATTGAGGCTGTTGAAATCGTAAAATCAAGGCTGAAAGAGGCTGTTGGTGGCGACAGACAGACGAGCTGCTTCTGCTGTCAGACACATACAGAAGAGACAGAGACCAGATGAGGATGTGTTGAAATGAAGACCACTAGAAGCACTTCTTACGCTCGTGATGTGTCACCAAGCGGTGCTATGTTCATCTAAATGAAGAGAGGGCAAACGACAGTTGACAGTGACACTGCGGTCAGCAGAGTTGAGCATGTGTGAATGGTAAAGATGTGGGGGAGCTAGCAAAGGAAGCTAGCAAAAAGAAGAAATCTTCGAGTTTAGTCGCTGAAGCACAAACGGAGACACATGCCGACGGACTGCACACACACACAGCTTCACCGAGGGGACTGTCGACTGGAGGCTGTCTGAGTGGCGACTGGCGACGACGAGTTTGCAGCTAGCGAGAGAAGGGAAGTTTGCAAACGCCAGGCAGTCAGACAGGCAGGCGAACAGGCAGTCTTCTTCAACGATAGCCGGTAGGATTGGCCTCGATTGTTGCTGCAGCTAGCTAACTTCATTCGCTATTGCAGACACTGACTGAAGCAGCAGCAGGAGCAGAGGGAGGACAAGCAGGCGAGTGAAGAGGACGAGGAAAGACGAAGACTACAAGGCAAAATGTGATTTATCTAGGCAGCAATGCGAAGGTGAGCGAACCACAGAACGAAAGAGGATCAGTGAAGAAGATAGTGGTCGCAGTGGTGAAGGCAGTGGACTGGCCATTGCTGCATTGCCTACAGAAGAGAGAATCGCTGCGCACTCACACTCCACCGCTACAGTGCTACCGATCGAGCCATTCAACTTTTCTTCAACTTTGACCTTTCCCCCTCCCCTGACTGTGCTGCGACTGGCGTGTGCAGTCACGTCAGTGGTGGTGCCCAACGCTGACCAAAGGTCCCCCAGGGTCAGCTCCTCTTCAGAAAGAAAAACCAACAAAGTTAGTCAGCGGTCGTGTTGCTGAAACTGAAGAAGCAGAGGAAGGAGAAGTAAAAGGTGAAGACAAGTTGACACTGACTCAATTTGCTCAACTGCCTTTTTTCTTCTAAAAACTGGCCACCAAAATCAGTGTTGGTTGTGATGGGCGCATTGGGAGTGCCTCCACCAGCACATGGCATCAGCATCAGGTAGTGCAATGGAAAGTGCATGCATGCTGTTGCCGGCTCACACTGGCAACAACAGTAACGTGCGCCATAAGGCAAACAATATTGCCAATATTAAACATTCACAGGCACAACAAACAACCATTGCCTGTGAGTCAGCCTGCAGAGAGAGAAGAGGAGGAGGATTCAGAAGAAACGAAGAACAAAGGTAGGCAAAGCAAAGGTGAATGAGCAACAGAATGCACCAAACACAGCAGCAGCAGCTTTCTACTCTACCTGTGGAGTTTAATTGCAGCACTGCGAAGTGTGAGGGTGAGGGCGAGAGTAGAGGCACAGGTGGAGGGTAGAGCGAATAAGACCAGTTCTGAGTGCTCTCTCGTGCTCTCCAACAACGCTGATGGCAGAATAGAGTATTCAGTGCTACCCTCGGTCATTTCCTTTTTCTTTCTCTCTCCCCTAATAAAAAGTGGGCAAAGTAAAGTCACCGCTGCAGCAGCTGCAGCCACCGAACATGACTCGACAACTGGTTTGCTTGTGTGTGTGTGTTGCAGTTTCTGCAGCAACAACAGCAGGAGTAAAAAAGCAAAAAAGTAACAGACAGAAAAGACTTTGGCCTCTCACTGACTGGGCAGCAGCTTCAGCAACGTTGAGCACATTGTGTCCCCTCTATTCTAGGCACGCACTGCGTTTTTTCATTGTGACCCTGCGACTTTGCGCGAAACAGCAGGAATTACCACACAACTTCTTAATGGTGCAGGAAGAAGGAGGACGGGAGAATATAATAAATGAATTACTAGAGAATAGAGAAAATAGCAATGAAAGAAAAAGATGACCATTGTGACAAAAGCGGTGCTGTAAGGAGGTGGACGAAGGCATAAGGCATTTACACGTTTTTTGCCTGAGGCCAAACAGTGCACTATCTTAATTAACAGCAGTAGTTAAGTAAAAGGCTACTAGAATCAACAAGTGTAAACTGTTGGTGTCAACTGGCGGTAATGTCCAAAACTGCAGGGCATACCGAACTAACTAGTCTCCGTCGGAAACGTTGATAGGGCACGTTCACACTTCTCTACCCAATTATCATTGGCAATCTTTTTCTGTCCATCGAACGTTTGTGCTCTGAATGTAGTGCAATTGCATTTGCCTTTCTCTTGTGCCTTGATTAACAAAAGAATGCGAGCAAATTGCAGTCAACTGAAAGTGGACGAAGAGAGAAGGAAGCCTTTTGCCTGTGTCGTGAATTTAGATGCAAATCAGAGACACCAGCAACAAGTCTCCTGAAATAGCCAGCAAATATCTGTACATACATCAGACTATGCTCAAGCAACGTTTTAGCCACACTACAAAGCTCATTGCTACTCATTGTCAAATTGATAAATTGAAGGATTATGCTTGCGCTAAGATTAAGCGGTCGCTCTTTCTATCGCTCCTTTTCTCTTCTACTCTTGATAATTGCCCGTGGTCACACCGTTTGCCAACATACTGACTGAAAGTTTTGAAGTTTTCGCTGCAAGTACTAAAGTTGAAAGTTGGCGGTTCAATCAATCACCACTGCCTTCACCACCATCGCCTCAGCCACTCCGCGTTATACTCCAAATATGTTTGAGCAATTAGCAGTGACGTTTTCTCTCCACTACACGGAATGTTCTTTTGGCATAGTGCACAGAAAACCATTTATCATCAGCAAGTTTGTGAGTCAGTTGGCAGACGTCTCAGTGAATCGATAATCAGCATCAACAATCCCAAACCAACCACCACTACCACAAGTGTCGAGCACTTGTCGAGCAGCCAAATCAATTATCACCATACTGCCAAATACACTTGACATTTGCACAAGTGTTTTCGTCTTCCTTCAGCCACACGGTAAATCAGTCAGCCAAACAGCAGAAGCACCCAAATCGAATAAAGCATATCTGAACACAAAAACGGGAAAAAATTGCCAATTTTGCAAACATACAAGCACTCATTTGACAGTGAAGGCGAAATTCGATTCTTTGACGCTCAAAGTCGCCGCCGACAAAGTGGCGACTGTTATAAATTGAACTGATTTTTCGATGAAAATAACCATCAAAGAAAAGGAAAAGAAAATTGTCAGCGTCGCCGAGCAGGCGTTCTAAATTGGTGCGAGTAAGTGGACTGCACACACACACCGGTTACAAACGACCATTGTGTCCGCCACTGATTACAAAGTAACCGAAATAGAATCTCCTACTACTACTACTCGCCTGGGTGCTTCGAATTGACTGACTGACTGTGCCACTGACGGTGCATCACCGGCACACACACATAGACATTGCAAGAGAGTACAGTACAGTTTAGGGGAGAATAAACGGCACACCAGCGCAGTTTAGTTCAAACACGATGTGCAAATAAGTCAACAATCGCCAGCGGCGTCGGTGGCGGTGAAGGCGACTCAGGCAGGCGAATCACTGATTCGAGACGAGCGAAAAGGTGAGGAAAACAATGAAAAGCTGAAAATGAATGAGATCGACTAAGGGAGAAAGAGAGTCTTATGAGCAACAGTTGGGCTTAGAAGAAGACGAGTGGGTGCCAGGTGAGTTTGCATTTTCACAGGGTGCTTCTGATTGGCTGATGTTCTGATGAAAGTAGCTATTCGCATCAGGCTTAAAACTGTAGATGCAGGAAACTAGTTAGCCCGTTTGACCGTTAGTGAATTTGCTTAAAAAGATCATATAAAGAAAAAGGAGAAAGAAAGGGGGTTCTTGTAGATGCGACCACCGATAGGATGGGCACCTCTGCTTTTGTCGTCCTCTTTGTTGTCTTCCTCTTCTTAATTGGCCTGGTAATAGAGATCTACTGAAAGGAATGATGAGAACGACGATGATAATGGTCGTAGTGGTGGCAGTGAATACAACACCAACACAAACAATGCACACAAACAGCACTGACACCATCGACATGTCCATTTACCGTGCACCAGTGGAGTCATTAAAAAGGATGAAACCCAGAAAGAAAAACGATGCTGCTCAGACATGCGACACACCTGAAGGAGACGGTCGGGAATTAGACGGGATGGGGTAAAGACTAAAGACTTTGCCGTTGCTGCTGCTCTTCTAAATGAACTCTAATTATGCTAATAGTGCAGTGGCGACCACATGTGCTGCTGCTGCCGTTGTTGTTGCTGATACACCATCAGATGATGCTTAACAAGTGCAGGCATTCTTGGAGGGCATTACTTTGGCTGCCACGGAGAGACACTCCGACAAAGCTAGTTAGGCAGTTAGAGAAACACTTGAGCCGATACAATTGAGCAGTGTCTGATGGACTCGAAAAAGAGTTCGAAGTAGTCAGGTAATGTTGCCGCCGTTGCTGGAAGAAGATAAAGCCGCAGCACAGCAAATTACACTGCAGGCTAATGAAAGTTGAAGTGAAGTGCAGAAATGCATGCGATGTTGGATATCGATTACACTGCCGTTCTTGTTGATGATGATGCGGCTGCTGTTGCTGCCCAAACTGATGCATACTACAAAAGCACTTCAAACAGGAGAAAGAGAGCGTTCGAAAGCAAATTGAGTAATTACAAATTAATCGACTTTACTGAAAGGGGCAGCTCAACTGCAGCAGCGACTTTGACTAAAAACAAGACTACTTGCCTTCCTCTATTTCCATTGCTTGTTGGTCACCTGTGTACACAAGTTTAATAGCGCCAAAATGTGCAGACACAATTATCTGATTAAATTGCTAATTGCTAGGCATTAGCTGCTTACAGAGTAGTTCCTCGTCGAGTCGTTTGTACATCAATAAAGCTGATTAGATGAAACTCTCGCTCAGTAGTGCTGAACAGGTAAAGGCTGTGGCGCCAAAAGATAGAAATGGAAAGACTTCTTACCACACGCAAACCTTCACTCTGACCTTTGACATAGAACACTGGCACTTGAAACATGACAGACTCGGGCGCAAGAGACGAAGTAAATGGGTAGTCAACACATCGAGGGGCACAGACACAATGGTGATCAGAATCACATGCAAATTTTGCGGTCATCAACATGGCTGTCGAGCGAAAGCGCAATTACTGCCGCCTTGAGGAACACAAAAGCCAGAGCATGAGAATCTTCCCTCTCCGGCGGTCGCTGTCATTACAGTGGACAACAGTGGAAAGTGACTTGCTCAGGGAGGGAGTGAAAGAGGGACAATAATTTGCTACTTTCAGTTAGCTGTTTCGTCACACACACAATGTGGATTCTTGAAATGGAAAGGACAACAATAGGCAGAAGGGCCTTTCTTTCATCAGCGGTTCTTTGCAGTTATTCACTACCTACCGTCACTATTTCAATTCATCAAACTGATTCGTAGAGCTTCTTCACGCGAGCCAGCAGCTCCTTCGATGCGTAGTGCTCAGGATACAGGTTCAATGACTTTTGCGCAAACTCCAAACTCAGGTCAAAGTTGCCGGAGTTTCTGCCAGCAGAGCGAGGTTGTAGTGCGGTTCATAGCTAGGTAAAGGCAGGTAAAAATGGAGATTTCAACAACAACTGTTAGAACTTACAGAAATGATCCCGAGTTGACGGCCGACTGAAAGTAGGACTTTGCCTGCTGCACATTGATGGTGTTCGCCGAGTGTGCCCGGTCTTGTCCGCCCTTGGTCACCTCGAGAACGCCCAGGTTGTTGTACGCCTCTGCGTGGTCATTGTTGGAGGTAATGGCCAGTCGGAAGCAGTACAGCGCAAACTGGCGGTCGCCCGAGCCGAGCGCCACGTGGCCAATGTTGTACCAGATGTCGGCGATCATCTCGTCGGTGTCGGCGAACATGAGCGCCCGCTCAAAGCAGGTGACCACCATGTCGTACTGCTGCGCGTAGAAGCAACACAGGGCAATGTTGTTGTACATCTCCGCCTTGAAGATGCCCATCTGCAGGAGGCGGCGGTAGTAGCGCAGGGCAATCTCCGGCTGGTCGCCGTAGAACTCATTCAGCGCAATGGAGGCAATTGCCTCAATGTCGATGGCGTCGTAGGAGAGGATGGATCGGAAGAGACTGATTGACTCGTCCATCTCGCCCATCGTCTCGTGAATGCGTGCTGCGTAACGCAGCAGCAACGTCTCATTGGGGTGACGCTCCAGGCCTAGCTTGTAAATGTCCAGCGCTGCCAGCGGCTGGTCCAGGCGGATGTACACCTTGCCCAGCCAGACAAAAATGTCAACGGAGACATCGGCGTAGGCGAGCGCCTCACGGAAGTTCTTCTCTGCGTCGCGAAGCAACGCCAGCTTGTAGTAGCACTTGCCAATGTGGGCCTGTGATTGGGTTAAATTGATTAGTTTATCGATTCTTATTTACTTTCTCTGCTTTTCTCAAAGTTCTCACCTTCCACCACCAGTCCTTGTGCTTTGCCTCTGCAGCCGCTCTCGTCGCCAGATTGAGCGCCACCCGAATGTTGCCCTGGTTGTGGAAGATGTACTCAAAGAGCGACTTGGCCACCGTCTCCATCTTTGCGTACTTCTCCACATTGAGGCGCTCCACGTTGAGGAAGCTGCCACCGGACTCTTGCAGCGCCAGCAGTGAGGCCGTGCCAATGCGAGCGTACATTGCCGAGGAGCTGGTCATCGGCCGGGCGGAGTAGCCGGTCCTCGGGGCGGTGAGGGCGTTCTCGATGGAGCCGTGCTGCTGTGAGTTGGTTCCCGGGCGGATCATGCCGCTGAGCGGGCGGCCAGCCTGCGTCACCGGGCGAATCGCCTGACTGGTGGACTGGCGGGCAATGCTGGTGGCCGCCGTTCGCAGCGTCGTTCCCGGCCGAGCCGTCTCGGCAATTCGATTCTCGTCCATCAACGTCTCGGCGATGCCGTCCTCGTCCGTCTCCAGGTCGTCCACGTACGTCTGCTCGGTCAAACAGCGAAGTTTGAGGCACCAGAAGAGCTGAAAGAAAAGGTCGGGTTGTTATTTTCAGTTTTAGTAATCAGCAACCGTTGATCAGCACCTGGTTCTGTGGATCATTTTCTATTTCTGCGTTGCAAATCTCGATGCAGCGGTCATGGCGGCGGCGGCGGTAGAGTGATAGGGCGTAATGCAGAGGGTCCATTTCTTTGATAAGGATTCGGGGCAACTTCGCTTGGATGTTGGTTGATGAACTACGCAAAAGTACCTTGACAAACAAATGAACATCATTGCCATGGAAACGGTTTTCAAGTTACATGCGACATACAGTAGCGCTACCTGGTGGTGAATAGTTAAAGTAATCCTTTTATTGAAAAGAACAGAATCAGAGTAAAAGTGCATGAAGTTAAGTTAAAGTGGCTTTTCTGGTCATCATCATTACACCTGAAAACTGTAAAAGTTGTACAAAGACGCAATTAAGAATATGATCTCAACGTTAAACAGTGATCGGTGTTAGATAAAAGCATGAAAAATTTGAAGAATGATAAAAGCTTTTACTACGGCGAGTACATGTTCCTCACTTCATCACCAGACAGCTCTTCTTTGCATGATTTCCAGCTTAAAACGCTGCATTCAGTGAGGTCTTCCTTGGCGGTGAAATACGTAGTGTTCTCAAGCGTGTTGTTATTCTCATGGTCAGTGGTAATGCTAATGTCTTGACTGACATTTGTTGTGATGTTAACCGGTGACACAACGATGCATTCATTCGAAGAGATATTGATTGTACTGCTTTGAGAAAACTTGTTGGCAGTGTCTCTCAAACAATTGAGTAACGTATCATCTAAAGAGTTTTCACTGCTTGAACCCACGGTTTTATTCAGAATGATTGTATTGTTTGAAGAATAATTGGTGGGAGTGTTTCTCAGACACTTGAGCAACGTGTCATCTAAAGAGTTTTCACTGCTAGAATCCACGGTTTCATTCAGAGTGACTGTAGTTGAACCAGCCAAGCTTATTGACCGTTCATCTTCTTTCACCTCAGCAGTTGACGGTAATTTGCCATAGACGCCCAAACGCCGAGGGTTGGGCAGTGAATAGGAGATGTTGAGGAGAGAATCATCGAGAAAGGTAGTTTCATTTCCCACTGATGACACGTCGAATAAGTTGACGGCACATTCTTGAATCTTCGCCGGATCGATTTTTGTAGCTCGCTTAGTAAGATATCTGTGTGGAGAGTTAGACTCCATGGTGTTTTTTGTGACTTGATGGGCGTCTACGAATGTTGACCAGTGGCAGACTGGTAACCGACTGGTGGCGTATGTTTACATGAGAACTGCTTATGTAGTGGTGAGAGAGATAGAAAGAGAAAAAGAGTAAGAGGGGGACAAGAAGTGGTCAGGGTGAGTAAGAGGGTGAACTGTGTCTATGTGACTGTGATGTGTCAGTGCAGTGCACCTGCACTGCATCAGATTTAAATTTTTTCTGCAAGTGTCGCATTTTTGACCGGGGCCCCTTTAGAGTTAAGGCTGTTTTTCACTTTGCCAGTTTGTCCGTCTGTCTGTCTGTCATTTTGTCTTTCCCTACCACTTTCAATTCTAGCTATGTTCCAGACATCGTAGAAACGTGAAATTTGAAACACAGAGACATATTACAAACAAATTGAAACCAAAATGTCACAGTAAAACTTGGTGTACTCACTCTAATGTAATTGGATTGCAAAAAACACAGTCTCATTAAGTTTGCAAACTTTGCTTTAAGTGGGGGACGGTTTTTACGTCCATTTGCATTACCTCATATCAAGAAAATTGCCAAAGAGCAATTCAGCTAAAAGTTTTAATTAGGAAACAGAAAATAGAAAAAGTTAGTTTATGCAAAGAAAATTTAAGCAAAAAGAGAAGGAAAAGTAGGCGAAACAAGCACACATTTTCACATACGCTACCTATAGTTGAGTAAATTGAAACAGCCAAAACAAAGTTATTAATGAGTGTGTGAGAACTAAGCCGTTAATTAATTAAAGCTGCTACCAAAACAACAAAATGAAAAAGTAGATAGTTGAATTTACTTCACTGGACGAGAACGAGTTTTTTTGAACTAGTTAATTTGCTTGTCGAAAAAGTAAAAAATAGCTCAGTGTGCAATTTGTGGCAAAGACGCAAATTCGGTAGATGATGATGAGTGCTGAAGATCTGACGAGTAAACACTGGTGATGAGGACACAAAAACTGATGAGGATGCTTAATTAATTGAAGTACTTTCACTTTACCACTAATTTGCGTTGATACTGCATCTGTTGGTTGCAGTAATCCTTTCTATGCACAGTGCATGACCACTAATTGGAGCATAACTTTTGGCAGGTTGATTGCTGGCTCCAGCAAAACCAGCACCGAACACAAGCCTAGCCAGCATGGTTTGTACAAACAAGGCCAGTGCCAACAAAGCAAGTGAAACCATTAAGCTTGATGCACTTCTACAAAATTAAAAGTTGCTCATTATGAATTGCAACAACGATTAGAATTCAGATTTTTTTAATGTTTTGATTCTCAGAATTGTTGTTTCACAACTACTCATTGCTGAAAAAACTTTAATACCTAATTTTTTCAAAGAATTTAAGTGGAACAAATTTTTAATTTTTGTAAGTATCATTTTTTTTAATGAACAGATGAGCAGATGCAATTACCAAAAAACTTTTTTGTTTATCTGTTAATTACTAGCATTGCTTACAGTTTTTCGTCAAAAACTGTTTGCAAAAAAAATTTAAAAAACAAAAACAGCAAAACTGAAAAGCAGATCACTTTTTGTTTATTGGGGATCAATCAAGTTAACATTAGGTGAGAACGGTGTGTATTTGTGTGTTTGTGAACAGAGCCAAATGAAAAAAGATATGATTTAAGGGAGAAAAACGCACAGAAAATAAAATTAACAACAAAAAAATGTGGTGGTTCAGTCAATGGTTGATCAGTTTACAAGTTGACCAGTGAATTGAATTCTGACAACTGAACATGGATGCACTTTGTTTCAGTTGATCACTCAGTTTTGATAGGGTCAAACATTTCAATAGTTCGGTGCCTGGGATATCAACAGCAAAAAGGGTGCCTGTGTGTGCTGACATAACGGAAACAGAAAGTGAAAAAAGAGGAAAGAAAAAAGGAAAATGGATACAAGAGAGACGGAAAAAAATTCAAACAGATTAGAAAGTAAAATTTAAAAAAATAGAACAAAAGAATAGATAGAAACCAAGCTAATATAGCCTTACTGATACAATATGACAAATGGCAATATTGGTGAAACAAAAATTTGCTGGTCCGAAAAAAGTGGTGAACAAAAAAGGAAAAAAATTGGAGGAGGAGGAAACAAAAATAATTGGTGCACAAATAGAATGTGTTTGTGTCAGTTTGTTTCGGTCTGTTTGTGGTGTCGGTGAAAATTGCGACACATATTGGGTTTAGTTAAACAAAATAAAAGTGCTCAAGAAGGCTCTGGTGGCAACAACATAGTCATAATCATCAACAAAGAACAAGTTTTACAGCAGTGTTTCACAGTGAACAATCATTCCCAAACAAGGGCAGTAGTACTTATCATCATCATCAGCATCATCATTAAGGTTTCAACTGCCAAAACTTGGTAAAGATAAACAAAATGTGTGTGGTGCGCTCACAATAAGTTAGCTCGTTCGGAGGAAGTTGGTGACTGGGGAGTGGTGGTGGTTGTGGTGATGATGGTGTGGCAAAAGGAGAGGTGAAAGAGTGGTGAAAAAGAGGGTAAGATAAAGGAGGTGAAGGGAGGCATTGAAGCGCAAAAGAGAAACTGTGATTTGTGCTGGCAAGATCAGAACTTCTTCCTCCTGTTCTGGTCTCGCTTCAGCAGTCTGATCAAGCTGTCACTGCTTCTGGCGCCAGGTATCAAAGAGGAGAAACAAAAATCAAAAAGCACGCAGAAAATAACAACAATGATAGGTGGGCTTTTTGGAAGTAGAAAAGTAAGAAGAGGAAAAGGAGAAAGAAGAAAAATAAATAGAAAAAGGGGTTTGCGTGTTTAGTTAAAAAACAAGCTTGTGAAAATTGGGTTTAAAGAAGGTTTCCTATTGAAAATGACTGGAATTTGATTGGTGGTTGCGATGGCAGCGGCATCAAAGTTGTGCCGTTGCCAGTCACTGTTATTGCTATTTGTTGCAGAAGGTTTTCATGGTTAGAGAAGAATAAGAGGTGTGCCTAGTTTTTATAGTTATAAGAAAGCTGAACAAGGTGACCTTATTCAATCACAAAGTGCAAGTGATGTGAAAAAAATGTGTTAGCAAGTGGAAAAGAGATAATAAAAGCAATTTTTATGGCCAGTTAAGGAGAGTAAAGCATGGAAAATAAGTCCATTAAGGAAAAACATTTGCGAAATTGGAGCTCTTGGAAACCGGGAAAATGCTGTTGTTGTTTTTGTTGTTGAAACTGCTACTGCGGTTCAGTGCAAAGTGCTGTACGTGATTTTGAGAGGGAAATTTTCACAACACTTAAACAAAAAATATCGGACCATAAAAGGGGACATAGAGAAAAAACATACAAGGTAGTTATATGTAGAATGAGAGTCAGAGAAAAAAGGTAGCGCAGAATCTTTGGTCAAACGATGCAGTCTCTGAAGGGAAAAACGTTTGGTCAATCGATGAGGCTTCCGTCGGAGATATGGGTAGAAGATGGATGAGGAAAATAAACAAGGATGACCAGAGAAAAGGCACAATAAGGTGGTGATGAGAAAAGGTGTTACAACACTGCACATATGGCTAGTGCAATGAAGAAGTGTAAGTGACGCAGGAATGGTGATAATGCTGCTACATCTGCTTTTGCTGCATTTCATGTAGTTTTTTCAAGTCAAAATTTAAACTTTAAATAGAAAATGATTTTCTGAAAAATAAAAACAATGTTAGTTAGATAAATGAAATTTATAAATGCCAAATATAAAGAAATCTAAAACTCAATACAAAATAAAAACTAGTAATTAAATTATAGTTATGAAAATTAGACTAATGGTACAAATATTTGTCTTTAGGCAACTGAAAATGTGCTTTAGTGCACCAAAAAAATGCAAAAAACGAAGCCAAGGCAAATGTAAACAGTGATCTGGTTGCAGTATGTATAAAGGCTTTGGTGCAAACCAAGATGGCAAACCCCGCCAAATGACTGATGAAGAATAAAAAAGCAAACCCGTGGCCTGACCAAATCTGCCGATGGCTGGGCTGGGTTGTGCTTGTCGTGCATGACAAACAGCTGCCTAATTAGATTAAGCCTTTAGGACAGAGTTGATCGAGGCAGAGCTGCAAAAATCAGCTAGGCACACGCAGCCGGAAATGAACTAAAGAAAAAAATTATTAGACGAAAATGGATGATTATGACATAGAAAAAAAGATAGAGCACAACTGTTTAAATGGTTGGCTCTAATCAATCGGCAGTTTAACTAGCTGTTTGGTGAGCAACCCTGACAAAAAAACGCTTGAAAAATTGCCAAAATGGCCAACCAAAAGATGTGCCAAGTGCACACACAATGGTGTCAAAATCTGGTAACAAGAACTCGACTAAAAGAAAGACAGGACGTAAGACGAAAAAGAAGAAAAGGCAAGTGCCACTACCGCTTACTTGGAACTTGCAATTGCCGCCAACTTCATTTACATATTGCCGATCAAATGACAACACTTATAGATTCGAGATGGGGCCCTCAAACACAGAGAAAAAAGAGTGCTTTGACAAACTAGGCGTGAAATGCTAAAAAATGATTCTTAAACAAAAATGGTGCATTCTTTTAGCAAACTTAAGTTGAGTATCAAGTCACTGTCGAAGAAACGACAACCACTATTGCCATTATTGTTGTGTTGACAATGACGCATTGAGTCTGAGGGAGAATTAGATAGAGAAAATGGTGACAAATGTGCATGAAAAGAAGCTCCAATGAAAAAATGCAAAAAAGAGTAGGACATTTACTAATCAGCACAAGAGAATTTTGATTTACCAGCATTTCTGATAGCAATTGCTGCTGCCTTTTCCAAATGATTGATGACTAATTGGCCAGATTTGGTTTTGTCTACAATTTTCATTCGTAGTGGCCCTGCCAAATATTGATAAAGTAAAAATATTGAGAAAAAAATGCTCAGTTAGCGAATTATGGTATCGCATCAAAATCTTTAACTCAATTGAATCTGCACCTTCTTCCCAAGTTGATTTGTAAAAAAACATTTTTGCTACTTGCTTTTCCCTCCACTGGTGCGGATCCTTCAATTGATGTTTTCACCAGTCCGCATGCACACACGCCTACGCGTCCCCATTACTAGAGACAGTGTGTGTGTGAGTGTTGCTGTCAGTGCTGTTTGTGTGTGTCTGTTTATCTGTTTGCAATGTTTGGAAATTATTAGTTACTGTCTATGATAGGAAAAAGGAGATACAGTTCAAATACTTGCAATGTGGTGTGCTCAATATGTTGGCTATTGTGCAACAATGCATTTAGTCTGACATTGCCGACAACCGCTGCCACGACCACAATGGGCAATGATTGCAGAAACAGCACCATCAGCGTGTTGGCACTGGTTCTGTTGGCCGGGAACTGTCTGTTTGCACTGCAAAACAGGATACAAATCTTAACAAAGTGTAGAAAAAGACCCGGATTCTGAAACAAACTGAGCACAGTCGTTTAGCTAAGTTTTAGAAACGAAAAAGTGCATTTCTCCGTGATAAATGCGAGGGGTCTTTCTTCTTTTGCTGTCACTAAAAAGTTTGGCAAAAAGTTCCTTGTTAAACGTAGCAGCATTAAGGGGGGACACCGCGCACTTTTTAACTGTTTTTTATATTTGATTTTGGGGTGGCTATGATGTTCATGAAGAATGTTCTTAATAAAGATTGTTAAGAACTTCATGTAGAACAGTTTTGTGTTGATACTAAGGTCCTCCAATGAGTGGGTCGCTGTCGGTCACGACACTAATGTTCTGACCATTTAGGTTCCATTATCTTCAAAACGGGTAATACCACAAAAATGATCGAGGTATCAAATGAAAGGTGACTAAATTATCTAGATTTTGTCTGACTCAAAATATTTTTAAATAGTTTGACGTCTCAGATAATGATTTTTGAATGATGGTAAAAAACGAAAAACTTTGAAAATTGACTTAACATAGAGTTTGTGCATATTTCAAATATTTTTTAAATATACAACAAAACTGCAATTTAAAAATCCGAGTCAGACAAAATCTAAATAATTTTGTCATTTTTCATTTAACAACTCGATCATTTTTGTGGTATTACCCGTTTTGAAGATAATGGAACCTGCGTGATTCAAGATCTTGCTGAAAAAAGTTGTTGACTTGAAAAAAACCAAAAATTTGAAAAAAAATTGTTGTGAGCGCGTTGTCCCCCCTTAAACTGCTTTTCTTGCCAGGTAATCTGGCAACAATTTTAGTTAAAGTAAAAAAACAAAAAAACTTTTCTTGCAGCGACCTACAATGCACTTCTTTTTTAAATCTGAATACAAATCTCACTTCACATTTTTGAAACAATAATTGGCACCGTTATTGATAGTAAGCATTCCCATTAAATTCCCATTGAAAGTACAATCCTAACAAGCAATTGGAAAACTTTGAAAATAAGGCATTGAAAGAGAAAACATTTGCTAGTTAAGTACTGTCATTTAACAAAAAAGACAGATGAGCAAAGAAATATTGCCAGATTGAGACTGCAAAACACTAGAGACACAAGCTCGCACATGAGCCGTATCAAACTTAGTCTAACAAACTGCTGCTGCTCTCTGTAAAGCAGCCTCTACCAGTGAAACAGTTTTTTTTGTTCTTGCAGTTAGACTTTCAAAACCAACTCAAAAATGGAGTGCACTTCAAAGGTACTAGTAAAATTGAAAAAAAACTACAAATGTACAAATGGCGCAGTATAATTGGCAAAAGAAATGGAGAAGAAGAAAAGGACAGGCTTTAAATTATGAATAGGTAGATAGCAGACTTCAGAGACGGCGGCAGTGCGAGACGTCGAATGGGATTCTACGAGCTGCACTTTTCTTTGCTACTGAGGGCAACTCTTTTTGCCTGCCTTACTCTTTTATGTCTGTAATCCATTCTAACATTTGAGCACTTTCTACTTAGCTCCTTCCTTTGCTGTTTCTTTTAACTTACCGTCTTGGGGCACTGAGCACCTTTCATCGGCAGCAGAGCGCGCAAATGACATTGCATAAGAAATGAGAAAAAAAAGAAAAAAGCAAGCACCTACTTTGCCTTTCTTAGTCTGTTTGCGTTTACAGAAAGGAAAATCAAATCTGATTAGTACGACTAAAAAAAGCACACAATCAAAAGAAAAGTAGACTCTTCTTTTAAAAACACTCTTGTCCAGTGTAAACCAGTAAAAGCAAAATTCCAACTGTTCAATTCGAACCTGGATGCAGTTAGCTTGCCAACGGCCATATCTCGAGCGAGACATTCTTTTTTTCATTTTTACCATATCTCTCAGACAAATCGACAAAAACTTTAAGGCTGCAGTGCAGTAAAAGTAAAAACACAGCTAATTGCCCGTTAGAGAGCCGATAGTCAGCTTTATTTCAGGTAATACCAAACCCAAATATCACTTTTAATAAAACATAAACGGCCAGAAAAACAATTTATAATGCATATTAGAGTATTCTAGCATTATCCACTGTCGTTGTCTGCAGAAGATCCTCATCTAGATCTGCAAAATAAATTATTCACTAAGGAAACATCAAATGTGACTTGCTCTCAAAAAAAGGAGAGGTAAAGCATCGTCAAATCAGCCAAAATAGACGGGCACAGGGGAAAATTGGCATAAGAAGGGAAAAATATCTGACGAGAAAATCGACAAATGTAATGTGTGTCTGCCTGTCTCCGTTTGTGAATCACTGTCGACATCTATAAATTATAAATCAATTCAATTAAATAGTGGCTGCTTGCCTGTCGATTGCACGTAATGCCTTTGCAGAAATGAAAAGAGAAGCAAAAGAAACTGCAAACCACTACTGAATAAAATGAAATCCTTACTGAAAAAAAACTTGTAAAACTCTTGTTTTCTCTACCGCAACTAAATGCTTTGTTTGGCAGAAAAGGAAAAACTAAATTACAATGGCTGTAAAAAACAAGTAAAATTTTGTCATCACTACTATCAAGTACCGTTAAAAATCAAAAAAGTGTTTCAGTTTTTTTTAAAGATGAAAAATGTATAAGATGGCGGTAATAACTAAAAATAGCACAAACAAAATCAATTTACGTTTTGAACATACAACCTTCATTAAAAAATAAAATGTGCCACTTGAAAAGCAAAGTTTAAAGTGAACCTACATATCAATGAACCAACAAAAAAAGTTTGATTCTAAAATCAATAAATCGAAACTAAATCTTAACACCTTGCGGCAAGTTAGCCAAGCAAGTAGCATGATATGCTCAAAAAGTCTTAAGAGTTGAGGCTCTCAGAAAAGATCATTAATCGTACACTCACGTACTTACCGAGATGTATAGAAGATAGCAGCAGACAATTTTGCTGGGAAAGGAGGACGTTTGTAAAAGCAGAAAAACAAGATTTGCTATTGCTCCCTTTTGTTTGGTAATGATTAGCAAAAGCAAATAGCTGAGCTTGAATAATAAACGCCAACAATGAGTACCGGTAAAAAAGGGAGTGAGAATAGATATTGCATTTGATGGAAAAGCTTTTCCCTCGTTAGGTTCAATGAGGCACCACCGGCACATTGCATTATTGCGCTTTTGCTTTGCTTTTCTACTGTTTCTTGCCGGGAAAATTCACATGCTAAATTCACCTTTTAAAAAGGGAAAAATCTGTTTGCATTTACTATTCATCTCTAATGATCATCACCGCATTTTTCTAGTAATGTCATACTGCAATACAACTTTCATGATCATTCTATTTTTTCTTGTTGTTTTTGCACAGAAAATCACCGCAATGCTGCTGAAGACGATTGTGAGGAAGAAAAAGTGTGATTGCAGGCGAGAAGATATGCAGTGCGGTAAAGTGAACCGTGCAGGAGATGAAAGTGCCACAAGAGGTAGAAAAGTAATTTGGCGAGTTGAGCTGGAAATGGTCATCGCCGAGCGGGTTGGTCAAACAGCAATCTGTTTCCCCTTCATTTCAAAAGAAATTTGCTCTGGTAATGAGCAGTTGATGGTGGACAGAGGTAACAGCCTGAGATTGTCTGTCCCTGTTTGCCAAATGTTCAGACAGTTGTCTCGCGGTTGTTTGCAGTGAACAGATCTACAAAATGAAAAAAAATAAAAGTAGTAATAAACAATGAAGACAGATAGGAAACAGACACTACAACGCTGGTGAGGATGGGTTTTTCTCGGAGCTAGCTGTTCAGGCACACATGTATGTACACACAAACCATCAACTGACGCAAATTGCCTCTCACTCTTTTTTCAGCTCTTCATCAATGCAAATGAAACAAAACTTGAAAAAAACAAACAATTGTCTGTGGCGGCAATCAACATAAACAAATCGTTAGAGTGGAAAAAGACAGAGTAGGACAGGAATACTAAATAATATCGACAAAAAATAACCATTTTCAAAATTCTACACTTTTGCGTGCTCAACTGCCTTGCTGATTTGCCTTTTTATTCAGTTTTTTTCGAACAATAATAAAAAGCAGACGGGACAGCAGCAACTACAACAAAAAGAATGTTATTTTGCTAAAACAATGGAACAACGGAAGCAATTTAGGCATGCAAACGAGATAGAATTACCGTTTGCTTGTTCTCTCTCTCAAAACTTACGCTTTGATGGCAAATTGGCATTGTTTGCCGTTTTAGCACTCTGTTTTTGGCTTTAGCAGCGCTGAAAACTACGGCAGTACCCGCAAATGGCCATCAAGAAAACGCCTATCAAAAAGGTGGCAGTCAATAAAAAGAACAAGAAAAAGGAAAAGACCAAAACACGACCAAAAGGCAAGGTAAAACGACTCAAAACAAAATCAAAACCAAAGAAGAAAAAGAAGACAAAAACGCTTGATATAGAGGTAAAGAAGAAGGGAAAAGGAGATAAAACCAAATCGTCGTCAGAAAAAAAGAAAAAAGAAAAGGAAAAAATGGAAAAAGAGAAGAAAGAAAAAGAAAAACTAGAAAAGGAAAAAGCCAACAAACCAAAACAACCTGAAGGGAAAGCAGACGCGGCAGCCAAAGCAGAAAACTACAATGCTCGGTATGAAAAGGAAGTGGAGAAGGCAAAAGCAAACGCCCAATATGTGGGCAAAATCAAAGAAGTGCCATCGAAAAAAGCATTACCACCGGTGAAAGTGGCAAAATCAAAAGTCGTTGCTCCTCCAAAAGCTCCGCAAAAAGAATCGCCAGCAGCCATGCCAGCAGTAGCGCCAGCTTTTGCCGAGACATCAGACATACTTGTAGCTCCTGGAGCTCCACCACCTTCAACTCCAAAAGAAGTAGCCAAAGAGCAGCCAGTAGAGGTTGCAGCCGACCCTCTGGACAGTCCCACAAAAAAACTGGCTCCCGATGACTTTTGTCACATCTTTAATGCAAAGGAGAACGTCCTCAATGGAGTGAAGATGTCGCCAGAGGAAGTCAAGGCTAACGCTGCTGTTGACCCGCCAAAAATAGACCTCGCTCTAGTTGAGCTAGAAGCAGTGGCGTCTGCTGAAGATGCACCAAAGAAAGTCGAGGAGGTAAGGCAAACTGCAATATGTCATTCATGTCGTTCACCGCATCTTCTCCTAAACGGCATTGTTTTAGATTGCACCGGCCGACTACATTCAGATATACAGCGCTAAAGAGGGACCAGTAGCGGCAGCTGCAGCAGCCGGAGCAGCACCACCAGCGGCACCAGCTCTGGCCGACGCAACGTCCAAAGCAGCTCCAAGCACTGATGTTCTGAAGAAGGCCGTCAATGAGAACGTCGTCAACGCTGGAAAGGACAATGAAAAACACTGAGACCAGATAACCGAAACAAATGAGGGTAAACGGGAAAGTGTGAGTGCACTAGCGAATGTTAGTAGGCCAATAAAATGTAGAAAGTAGCGGAATAACACAGTTTCTATAATTCATTTTACTGACTAGATTGTCAGTATGCAAATGACAACAATTTTCAAATTTTTGTGATTGTAAATTGCTGCCTCGATCACTCACTTAGTGAATGATGGAGACTACACTGTTTGGCACTCTACTCAATTTCGCTGCCTCAATAAAGAAAATGGCAAATATAAAAGAACTTTGCCGACGCTGTGGGTTTTGTAGTTTTAAACAAAAAACACTGCAACTAAACTTGCAATTATCTCTTATTTCCTAAAATAAGAAAATTTTTTTCATCATCAATAACTAAATTTAAAAAAATTGTTTACGAGTTTTGGAAACGAGCAAAAACTAACCTAGTTAATTTCACTTTGCAAAAGTCAACAATACTAATACTGTTACAAAAGCACACTGTACCAAACTTGCACCAGACAGTGAACACCTGCACCACAACCACTTTTTTAATTAAGCACATCTACTGCCACATCTACTGCTTTTTTCTCTTCTTTCACTACTTCAATCTGATTACAATCAATTGAGTAGGGAATCACACAAAAAAACTTTTAAATTGAATTGCCGTCAGAAAGAGAAAGACACACTGACACTGATGACGGTGACTTGCCCCAGTCAACACACACGTACACCTCAGTAGTGATCCAACAGTGAATCTGCCACTTTTGTCAGTACCTTTCAAACAGCACTTTCCATCCCCCTTTTCCGGTGAAGCAGGAGGAGGCCGCATCGACCCACACGTAATGCAAACGGTTGCGCCTCCGCCGCAGTCACTCTGGTGCAATTAGGGAACTTCTCTTCAACAAACACATACACACTTAGCAAGTGCATTCAGTGTGGAATGCAGAGCTGCTGTGTACAGTAGTGCACAACCGATCAATGACTGAAACTAGTGCTGATGAAAAACTTGAGAAAGGAAAGAGTGGACAATTGCTGACAATGGCCACCGTTTCATTTGCTTTGACAAGGCTTTGTGCACCGAACTAAAGCCGTTCGTCACAACAGCCAAACAAGTCTTATTTATTGGCAAAAAAAGTTTCAATTGACTTGTTTTCTTCTTTTGCACTAAGAGGCAACTAATCGCCGCCTTGTGAAAAGGTCGCCAAACAATCTATCACTAGCACCGCCGCCACTACAACTACAAATTGAAAGCACTCAAACTGAAATTGAAGTCAACACAAAACTTTGACAAAAGTAGCATTAGCTGGCTAGAAGAATGAGAACCATACTAGTTAGATCAATAAGAAAAATATATATAAAAAGAAAAAACTTGAAATATGACGGCTAGCAAATCTATCTTTGGCAGCTGAGTTGTCATTTGAGCTACTAATGAATAGTGCTACAGTCTATTTGTGATGACAAAAGAATGGTGCTGATGCTTTTTCAGCTATTTCAGAGATGACCACAAAAAATGTTGGCAAACATAAAAAGAGGAAAAACTCGAGTATTTGTTCATGTAGATTAGTTCTGGTGCTACATTCGGAAGTCCCTCTTCAACTGTGTCGGTGGTGAATGGTGATGGTGATGGTGAGGGCTGAATCCGCTTAGCATCACACAAAATGACAGTGTGGTCAAAATGAGGCAGTGAACAGAAAGATAAGACAGAAAAGGGGCTACATTTGTGAAAGTCATTTACCAGCCAAGTGCCTTCTTCATCTCCGGGCACCACATTCAAAGTGGTGCTGCTGGCAGACCAAAGCAAGCCACTTCACCGACTACCACCACCACCGCCAGCCAGCCACAACTCAAGTGGCAAAAAAGGGATACACTCTAGTGACGGCTGTCAAAAGCAAACACAAGCACACACAAACAAAAGGAAGAAACCACTAAGCAATGACTAAGAAGGTAAACAGAGAAAGAAAGGGAATGAGAGAAAATAGAGTAAACCCGAAGAGGGCACACTTACGCGACAATGCCAAGGCAAGGTCATGGCGGCCGAGAAAGTGCGCCAGGTCGAGTGCAGACCGTCCCTGGTGGTCTTTGGCACTGAGCGTCGCCCCTCTGATGACCAGCATGGTGCTGATGTTGCGGTGTCCGGCCATGACAGCATGGTGAAGTGCCGTCTGACCGCGCAGCCGGTCCGCCAGGTCCACCACGTCCGGCGTGAAGGCGTTCAGGAGAAAGGCGACGGCACTCTCGTGGCCGTTCATCGCCGCGTGGTGCAGCGCCGTCATGCGGTTCTCATCGACGCCCATCAGATTGACGCCCTGGTGGTGCAGGTTCTTCAGCAGACCCACGTCGCCCGTCTGCGCCGCCGACATCAGCTGGTCCTGCAGGCGGTACGACTGCGGACTGAGAGCCTTCTGCCCGCGACGAGGACTGCGCGGCGGTGAGTCGATGCTGCAGGTGGTGTACGGGGAGGAGGGCGGTTGCGGTGAGAGGGGCGACGGTGAGCCGATGGAGCCATTGTGATTGCTGGTGCTCAGAAAGGAATGTCTGCCAATGGTCAGGTCTGCCGGACTGACGGCCAGTGAACTGACGCTGTCCAGGTCTGAAGTGGAGCTGCCTGGACGGAGGCAATTGCCGGAGGTGTTGTTCGAGTTGTTCGAGTTTGTATTGGCGGTAGTAGAGGAGGTGGTTGCAGAGAGGCCAGGCAGAGAGAGCTTGTTTGCATCACAGGCAGCAGAGCTGCTGGCGCTGGTCGATGTTAATTTGTTGCCATTGTTCAAGGAGAGCAAACCTGGCAGGTTGCTGTTTTCGTCAATGCTTTGCAGCTGTGGCTTAGCATCGGCTTGATCCCCGGATGACGGCTGGTCAGTCGTGTCAGTAGACAGTTGGTCAACACTTCCCTGGTCGGTGACATCATCGGGACAGAGCACTTCGGCCGCAGTGAGCACCTCTTCAGTGGTGAGAATGTCAATCGCCTCGTCCTTTGACTCGTCAAACTGTGGATCTAAAATGTACAGGTCTTCATTGCAGATGTCTACCACGTAGTGCAGGTGCTCCTGTGCACGGTCAATCCGAAAGAAACGCTCCGCTGTGCAAGCTGCAAATGAAAAAGGAATTAAACACTTTTTAAAAAGGCTATTCAACTTGGCACTTACAGTCAACAAAACACCAGTCATTGGAGACAAATTTACTCGACACTGAAGAGGCAGAAGAGGAGGAAACGCAAACAGGTGAGTTGAAGCTGGTTGAGGGCAGGGTGGTCAGATTGACCGACGCCAAACTGGCTGCTGTTTTGCTGGGACTGGATGTGTTTGAGCCAGTTCCACCGCCCAAGGCAGCCACTGCCAAACTGGAGGCAACAGAGCACACCTCCGGTGCGCCCACCACACTGAAACCTTTCTCCTTCATGAGATCATTGACGCGCGTCCGAACGTGAATCAACTCGAGGTTCTGCTCAATGGTGATTGATCCCAACAGTGTCGCTAGAATATTACAAATCATTTTAGTTTTTCAATACTACAAATAAAACCCGCTGTTAAACTTACAGAGATCCCTCAGCCGCTCCTTGTCATAGTGATACGTTTCATAGTCGACTAGATTCAATTTGCGCACCTTCAATGTAATCTTCTCCAGTGTTGGCCTGCGTGGGTGGTAAACAAATAAAAACATACGTTAGTTTTGCAATATAAAAAAATGAAAAAATAACAGTTTTTGATAAAACAAAATAAACAAGAAAATAAAGAAAATGCAAGTGCACAAGCACGCAAACACAAAAACGATAGAACGCAAATTAAAAACAATACAACTTTGAATTAGTAATTAGAGAATAAAACGTAAAAACTTTCAGCAAAATCTGGTTTAAAAAATTCAAAAACAGACTTCTTTAACTGAGAAAAAACTTTAAAAAAACAAAAACAGAGAAACAGACTTTTTAATCCTCCAAACACAAGAATGCATTATTTATCAGGGCTCTCAGTTTGCTTAAAAAGAGAAATACTGAACACACTTACACACGAACTAATCATTCAGCAAAAACTGGCAGTTGTGCACACCCAACATTTGCATTCACGGAAATTAAAGTGGTAATCAAATTAAATCTAATTAAATCCATAAATGCACTAACATCAGCAGTAGAAACTGCAGTGTCACAGCAGCCTCAGAAATTGTGGAGGTAGAAGAACAGAGGAATGAAAGGAAAAAATGAAAGCACAGATACGAGCAACTGAATGGCAAATGAGAATTTTAATCAGTCTGACAGTCTACAGTTATTTTTTGTTGAATGCTCAAACAGTTTTGAGAAACTTTTCTCTTATATTCTTATTCTCGTTTCTGCAACCACCATCACTACCGACAAGGCTTATTAAAATATTGTACAATTAGACACGATGGGACACTTCAGACTTGAATGTCTCAACCCCTAACTCTAAAATATAGTTTTCAGTTCACTGTCTTCTACTTGCACTTTGCTTCTTCAAAAAAATAGTGTGCCATGCAATTCAACAGAGTACAATCTTTTAGACAACGCGCTCATTAAAATCAAAAAGCATTAATTTTGAAGACTTATAATAATCTGCTTGTGAATCGTTTTTAAAAATGAGCCAACGACTAACGTAATTCAAATAAACTAAACACCATTTAAAAATGAATTCATTAACTAAAACCTCCATTAGTGGCTTGGGAGGCAAATTTCATTATAATAATTAATTGAATAATTAATCGTATGCTTTTAATGATCAAAACAAAAAACTAAATTAAACGTCAATGTTATGATTATTTTTAAATGCAAGTAAAATCAGTAGAATTTTGTCGTGATATAAAAGAAGGATATAAAATACCACATCATTTTAAAAAATGGTGATAATAACTTTATTTTAAACCGATTCTAGGCCATTTCATCCCAGCCATTTCATCGCGAGCCATTTCATCGCAAAACATTTCATCATCAACCTTATAAACCAGCAGCTTAATTTAAATAATAAATTAAAAATGCAATATTGTTTGTTGACAAGTCATTATTATTTCAGTTGTTTTAGAACATCCATTTGTAATCAATTATTCATTGATGTCCAGCGCAAAAAAAGTTATAGTCACAATTAACGGTAGCAGAAGCACTCTACAGTGTTTTCTGAGTAAAAGTACATAGTTTAACAGTAGTAAATCTACTTCGACAGACACAACAAAAAACAGTGCTGCTACTGATGCAGTTGCTGATGGTTAACACAAACGACAGTCTTGTGTGGACAAAAAAGCAAGTGTGCATAAGGAAGATCGATTGCCCGTGCACACAACTGGCAGCACTGGTAGTGTGTATGAGCGGTAATGTCATCATTTGTATGCCTCCCACCGTGGGCCAATTATGCAGATGTGGTCGTCACAGTGGGCAAAAGCTTTGTGGTTCTACTGGCACAAGCACACAAACACACACACTTGCAAATGCAAAGAAAGAATGAAACAAAAAGAGAGAAAGTGAAAGCCCAAATGTGACACTGACCAGTGGCAACTCTAGGTGCGACTGGTGCGACTGGTGCAATCAAAGTCGACCTACTGACAGGTCAATGCACCTGCTGAGTGGCAGGCAGGAAACATGGCCAAAAAGGCACGTAGGCCCATTACAGGCACAAACTGGCAACTGCTTCACAAAACAATCTAAAACAAAACAAAAAACACCAGCTAGCAAATTTTCAACCCACTGCAATTGTGAATCCATCAACTACTGACTGAGGGATTAGTGCAAAGCTAATGGAAAAAGTAAAGTAAAATGCACGACAGAGAAGCCAACTTTTAATTAAGCAGCCCACATATTTCAAAATGAAGTTGCCTTCTCTGTTCACTTAAAATGGTGATTTCAACTGATCACTATGCACACAAACAGACACAGACACAAGCACACTCAGAACGACCAATGTTATAAAAAAAGTACAAATATGAAATATTAATTAAGCATACGGCATCATTACTGACTCAAATATACCGAAGTTCTCTCTGTCTGTCTGGGTAACTACTGCACCAGCAACTCAACCATGTTGTTGAGTGCATTTGGCCGGGCGGCAAAAGAAAAAGAAAAAAACCTTTTGTATAATGAGTTAGACGCTCGGAAACAAAAAAAAGAAAAACGCTGCATGTCTCATTTCACAGCTGATTACACTGGGCGAGAGTGCACTGGTGAAGGCAAGGTGGAAGTACTGATTAGAAGTAGCTGCAATGCTAGCAATCGGTCATCAGAAACAGTTCAAATGCAAGTACACCCGTCCCACCTTGTGCCTTGTGAAATGATCACATTGGCATGAACAGAGATGCTGCCTAATTAGCTAAAACAATCATCTCTGGCAAATAAACAATGGTGATAATTGCTTAAGGGTGTGTTTGTGTATATGTGTTTCAACAACCATCATCTATTGATAGCGCGCCCTAATCTTTTTCCTATTTTTAAGGTCGTTTTTAGAATAAAGCAATTTGGTTAACAAACCAAGTAGCGCCACTTCAGCTAAAACAAAAGCAAAATTTGGCTTCATCACACTTGTTTCTGTACTTGAAACTGTGAGCGATTTAAATGTGAACACATTTAAAAGCAAGAGCATCATTCTTGTGAATCCCTCTGCAGTTTCTAGTAGCGCACAACCATTAAAAAAGAACAAAACATCAAACCTCTTCCAGTAGAGTGCTTATACAGTTTGCAAACACTATACTAAATAAAACAATAATTCCTTAATTAATAAGAGCAACCATTTGCCTAGACGAGTAATCTAGTGCTTGCAATTTGGTTGTAACAGACAAAATGGAAGAAAACCAAAAAACAACAAAAATTGAGGGTACAAAAGCAAACAACAACTGCCATCACTACTACTACCACCACCACCATTGCCGTCATTGCCACCAGATCAATCACCGGATGAGTGAGCACGTTGAGAGAGCAAAACATGCAAAAGCATCAGCAGCACTTTGTCCAATCAACAGTAATCAGCCGAAAAGACAAAACAACAGTTTCGTCGTCCTCATCACTCAGCAGACAGATTGAGAGATATAAATAATTTACAACCTACAACAATGGAAAATGAGTCTGGAGTATTGATGTGTGAGAGAAAAAAGAAGCCGACGTAGATCTATGCGCGCCAGCACTGTTCACTGCTCACTAGTGGAGCAGCATCATCATTAGTTCGGGGAACTAGCAAACGTCCACCGAATCTGAGGAGAGCCGTTTCTACCGGAGAGAAGGCAGCGGCATCATCATCAGCAACAGCAGTGGCATCGGCATCGGCACCGCCACCGCCAAGTCAGTGAGCCATGCGTGCAGCATCATTTCCTGGCGTGTTATGCAATCAAATGGCAATTCTCAGGAGTGTTCCCAAAACAACAGAGAAAGTGGGTGAGTGAGTGAAGGCAGCACCAAAGTCGACGTTCCGCCAAACTTTAACTATCACAGAGAGCAGCGTTCAACTACGGAGACTGTTCAGGATGCATTCTCGTTGCTGACGGTATGTGTGTGTGTGTCTGTGTGCCAATGCTAATGGGCCATTTCCTCATTGAGCAGTGCACCGAGAGAAAGCTTTGAGAAAGACTCTGCATTATCTGTCCTGAAAGCTAGCTCGCTGTCCTCTTTCACTCCTACCCATTCACTATCAACTCATTCAGGCAATTGTTTATAACAATTCGGCTCATGTCTCATTTCAGGCGGCACGTCTTGAGCACTGTATCGAATGCCGCCGCCGCCGAGAGTAGTGAAGTGTGCCAATTCATTGTCGGTGTGCACTAAAGACAAGTGCAACAGTGAAAGCAGGCACAAACTGACACGGGTAGACACAACAGAGCAGTGTTTGTTTTCACTGAACCAGGCAATTGAGTGGTTTGTTGAGGGTTGCCAAATCGCTAAAGGGTTATATCACCAAACAACACCACACCTCTACATTCCCTCTGTTCACTGTTCCATGCTCTTTGTTGTTCCTTGCGCCACCAGGTTGGAAAACGAAAATGGCAGTGGTGGCGGTAGCAATATTCCCGGTGCTGATCAAATGAAGATTCTCAGTGCCTGTTGGCTGCTGTTAATTAGAGTGGTTTTTTAGCTCTGCTGTGACACTTTCACTTTTTGGTGATCAAAGAATGGCAGAGTTTGAGGGGAAAACTAGAAAAAACTGGTGGCACAGACAAGCACACAATAGCAGTTCAAAGAGAAAGTCCCTTAAGACATATTAAAATTGGCCTTCAATAAGGTTGACATTTTTGAAAGAGAAAAATGAAACACAAAACGCATACACAACAACATGCGTAAACATGCACACCTAATGACCAAATGTGGGGTGACAGCTGCTACACACAATAGTTTCTGGCCCAATTAAATTAGCGCCTACCTCAGCAGCAATCGAGTTTCAAAAGAAATTGAAAAATTTGCATTTCTATACAACACATGCTCACATTGACATTGCCAACAAACAAAAATTAGACAAACAAGAGTTCATGCAGAGTACAAAAAAAGTGAAAAGTTAACTAACAGGCCAACAACTAATCAAAGGTGCATTAAGGGGAGCCATTTTTGAGGAAAGTTGGCTTCCCTGCGCAATGCATTTGTTAGCAAAAAGGTCATTTTTTCGGTACACATTTCTCAGCAACCACACATTGGATTAAGATACTGTAAAAAACAAAATGAAAGCAAGAATGTGCTTTTTTGTATTAAAAAATTTGAGTTTAAAAATTGAATTGTACTATTAGTTACGTTGTAAAACGTGATGTTTTTCAAAACCTTGATAAGTGCTTAAATAATATTGTAAAACTTAAATTTTTTCTAATACAAAAAAAGATTACATTCTTGTTTTTATTTTGTTTTTTACAGCATCTTAATCCAATGTGTGGTTGTTGAGAAATGTGTACCGAAAAAAATGACCTTTTGCTATACAAATGCATTGCGCAGGGAAGCCAACTTTCCCTCAAAAATGGCTCCTCTTAAAGTGAACTTTGGGAGAAGAAAAGAGACATTTGTAAAACTGAAAATGGGAAAACCATTTAAAATATAAAACTGAAAGACAACATTTTCATGCATGCTCAGATAAGGTAAAGGTAGAGAAGACAAAAGTGGACAAAGGAATTAGCCTGATATACTTTTATACGTGGTGCAACAGCAGATTGGCGCTGTTCCAAGCATACAATCAAAATGGAATGAGCAAGCAAAGCCCAAATGCGCGTTGGACGTTTCCTTCAATTTCAAACAAAATGAATTACACTTTGCTTGCAGTGTTTGCCATTCAGTAGACTGTTAGACAGAAACAGTGCAGTTTTTGAACGCTAAATTAAGCAAAATTAGACTCACCACTACTAATACTACTACTGGTAAAACACGCCTAATTGCACTGCAAAATTAAAGAGCCGTATAACGAGTTAAATGCTGAGAAAAAAATGTGCACTCAAGAAAAGAAACGGCCCAAAAAAGGGCAAACTTACATTTGTCGGTGTAGTGCTATGCTTTTCGTCTTGGCAATGAGGTTTGCCTTGTTGCGCAACTCGAGGACGATGATTGAGGGAAGCAGTTTGCAGGGCTCACCGTCCACCTGCATGGGAATCGTCCGCGTGGTGGTGATTCGGGCGCTTTGGCACTGCGCAATCGGAGTTCCGTGACCACCGGCTTGCAAAAGTGGCTGTTCAAAAACAAAGAAGACAAAAATGAGCAAAAGTTATGATAAAAAAATATTTTTTAAAAGTACCAACAAACACCTTTGTGCAACAAAAGTCTATCCTAAAACCATCGTTTCTACCAGCACATGATACATAATTCATAAAGTCAGGATGAAAAACTAAAAATGACAGCCACAGTTACAATGGTCGACAGTGGTCAAATGTCAATTCATGTTGGCCTTGTGATGTCACAGTGTCAGCACTGACAGTAGTGAGACTGCTGACTTTCATTTGAAATAAAATTCCCCATTTCCTACAGAAAACTGCAACTGATTTGACAGCAACTGATTTGATTGCCTGCTCGCAATTGACACTGCTGCAGCCGTTCAAAACTGATGGCTAGCCCCTCCGGTAAAAACACGACAGAACAATTCAACAAATTAAGACAAACGCTCATTCGTCGGGCACAAAATGTCAAATTCGGCAATAAAAAAAGAGAGAATAACTTGGCTGAGAATAGTTTTAAAAGTTCTAGACTGTTTCAATTAAGATGTCACAAGTTTTACGCGGTGTGTAATGAAAATTTTCTCTTTACACAAAGGTTTACAACTGTGGTTAAAAAAACTAATGAAATGGCGCAAAATCAGTAAAAAAATGAAAAACAAAAAATGATGAAATTCTTTTAAAATGCAACTTTTTTATTCAGTTTTAAAGTAACAGTTTTTTAATTTACGCTTGCTGAATCTCAGTTTTAAATTATAAATCTGATTACAAAACTTAAAACTATTACATTAGAAACAGCTGTTTAATTAAAAAATGCAATTGTAAAAAATCTAACAAATCTACTAATCTAAAAAATCAGTCTACGAAACATCAAAAAGAACCTTACTGCTCTTTAATTAATAAACCAACAAAGGAAATAAAACAAAAAGCAAAGAAATCGGCAACAGCAAATGGCAGCAAATATCTTTTCTGTTTGCCAAATCGCCGCAACTGCAGCATCAAAATCAGCCTCTAAGCAGATCACATTGAGCCGATAATTGGCAGAACGAGATTAAGGAGGAGTAGAAGAAAACGGAAAAAGTGGAAAAGAAAGGCAAATGACAGAAGAAGAAATGACTGCACCGCCGGGACAACGACTGAACGACTGAGACCGCCTAATTACGTGTGTGTGTGTGTGCTTGTGCCATTGGCCGATTGGAAAAGCAGCAGTCAGTTGCTGCTGGCAAGTGCACGAGAAATTCATTCTCAATGTCCGATTTAGCTGCTGCCATTGTCCTTCTCATTGAGGTTGCTTGTGTGTGTTGCGCGCTCAGTGAGTCCACTACCACCAAAGCACAGTTGACCGCCAGTGCGCTAATCAATCTGGTCACCGCCACCGGACGACATCAAACATCGATGCTCCATGTGCACACTCACACACTCACACACTCACTGATTGCATTGCAAATTGCCGCTTTACCCTAGCAGAAGCGAATGTATTTTGGTGTGTGTTGTGAAGAGAAAATAGTGCACTGATCGGGAGATTCTTTCAATGAGTCCGCCGTGAGATGAGACGTGTCATCTGGGTCCGCCACTACTGTGCACCATTACCCTCGGACACTGCTGGCAATTGAAATGGAGTAGCAGTGTGGAAGAACCAGAAGTAGAGTGAAGCACCGCAAGCGTGACCACTGACCACTGACCACTGCACCGAAGAGAAGCAGCAGCATCAGCAGTGGTGACTGTAGATGACAGTGGTCTATTTTGGTGGCATTATTAGAGTACTACTTCAGAACTCTTCTCTTCTGCTGCAACCTCATTCTCTCTGTCTGCCGTTCAATACCGCCAATCTGCCAATAGTGACATGATGTGCACTAATTGCAAACAACATCAGCCAGTGGTAACCAGTGCCAGCGTCAGTACTACGACTGCTACCATCAAAAGCTAGAAACAGAAGCCAAATTAATAAACGCAAAAAAGAAGTAGAAAAGGACGACTGATAGTGGGTAGCGATGGCAGCAGTAGCAGCTCTCCATGGAGCCATTCGGCACTTTGCCAGAGTAAATTAAGAAACTGTACACTGAACAGAGAACTGCTACTGATTTGCAGTGCTGCAAAACAATCTGCCAAATGGTGGTGGTGGTTTGTGTATGTTTTTGCTACTCACACACACTGGAGCCATTGCTGCCTCGAAATTTGCCTGTCAATTGCCAGTGAAAGCAGTAAATGCAGAATGGAAAAAAAAAAGAAAAGACGCAAGCAGTGACGGCATTTGCCAGTTAGCTAGCTAGAGTTTCCCACTTAACAGCAGCAGCAGCACCAGAGTGCTGAATGGCAGTAATTTAATTTACTCAATATCAGATAATTAATTAGATAAATAGATTAAATAATTTGGTGCAGTTCACGGTAAAAAAGAGAAAAATATGCCAGCAATCGGAAGAGGGTGGAGAGAAAAGTAATGCAGCAAATACAATCAAAAACCAAACTATTGTTCTGACTCAATTGCACATTTTGAACTGTGACAAAATAAAAAAATAAAAAAGTATGTGATGAAACCTAACGGCAGTTAGCAAGCAAACAAGTCTTTTAATTAAAAGTATAAAAGTCTGATTCTATTAATTCAATTAAAGAAACATTGTAAGTCAAATAAAAAAATGTGAAAAATGTGAAATTAAGCGATTTCAAAGGTGGGATGGGCTCAATGGGCACCAAATGAAAATGAAGAATGATGTCTGGAACTAAAGCAGTATGTGAATGAGACAGTGATCGTATTCTGGTCAATGAAAAACACGGGCGTGCCGACATTGATCAGTTTGTCTGTGTCTGGTGCAAGGGTATCGACTGGTATAACTGAATACCAGAAAATAAACAACAAACATGCTAAAAACCTGCTGACCAGTGAACCATGGCCTATTGAAAAAAATCGACACTGGCGATAAGCCAAAGTCACCACTAGCATTTATCAGTAGGCAGGAAAACCAGCAACAGCAGCAACGATCGTCAGACGAAACAATTCAATTTAGATCAAATCAAATCGTCAGCATTTTTTCAAACAAAAATGAGCGCACTAAACAGAATGTAAAAGAAAACGCGATAACAGTAGAAAAAAATGTGCTGAAAAGAAAAAAACGCTGTACATTGCTGCCAAATGCTGCTAGCCATTGCTCTTTTCCTACTTTTTGCCTGGGCACTGAAAAGCAAAGAAGCTCCCAGATTGATTTGAATTGCACCGATTCGAATTGAAAATTGATTGAATTAAGCTAGACAAAGTTGTACTCCACTGTAGCTGCTGATGTTATCCGTAGAGTTGCATTTACAAATGTTGTCAAAATTAGTCGTTCAAATGAAAAAGAAAACAATATCACAACTGGAAAAGTGAACGAATCAGTCCAGCTTTTTAAGTTTTTTCTCTTCTTTCTTTCTTTCCTCTCTTTTCTAGATGAATCGCATTGGCCACCCCACCCTGCACTTGGTCGACCGGCTAGTGCACAGAAAATTGCCACTATTCAGCAGTGCTCATTGCGTGCACTGCAGTGCAGCCAAGGTGTAGTCCCGCTGATCATCGAGGTGCACCTTGTATAGAATTCTCCCTAACTGTAGTGCTCACATTGTAAAAGTCTGTCGGCAAATACAGCTGGAAGATTACGAGAAACAATATAAATCATAATTAGTATTGAGCAATACAATTGTGCCGCCTGCTGTCCACTGCTCTCACTGTAGAGACAAATTAGAATCGATCTATGCAATGAGATGTTCAGTGCAGGAATGAGAATCGTGTCCACTTTTCCGCTGTAGCTACACAGCCAACGCTAGAGGGCGCGTAACGTTAGCTGTGTAGCTACAGCGGAAAAGTGGACACGATTCTCACCCCTGGTTCAGTGTGTTGAATGCTGCTGAAAAGACAACGGCAAATCTCGTTAGCAGTAGCCAATTGTCACAATTGCCGGTTCTCTCTTGTCTTCACAAACAGCGTCAATTGCAATCAATTCGCCGCCTCAAGTCGGGTGCAGCTTTGCTTGTGTACACGTTCCCCAGCCCCTTCCCAGGCGAGTGTAGTGGCCGCCTATGGTAGTGAATGACAGTCTTTCTCGCAACTGACAGGCATTACAGGAACTAACAAAAAAAACTAACAAGAGAAAAAAGACAAAGACAAAAGACAAATAAATTTAATTACATTCACTAGTGAGCACAACGGAAAAACGGCGAAGGTGTAGAGAAGGAAAGCTGGAGAATTCAGAGCGGAGAAGAAAAAGAGACCACTGGGTGAAATTAAATATTTACGAAGAACGATCGACATAGTCAGGCAAGCTACGGTGGGTGATGCGCCGCAGCACACACTGCCAGAACAAAATTAACAACTGGCAGAGAGTACTGCAGTCGGAAGTGAGTGGCTGCGGAAATTGCCCATTGAAAGATTCATTCGCCTGCCTGCTGTCTCGCTTGATTGCTGAGAATTAAAAGACTAAACTGGACAGAGCAGAAGAGAGCTGATGCTGCTGCTGTGTTATTGAGCGACTAACGACGTAAACGAGAACGAGAAAGAAAAAGTGGATGTGAACATGTTCAGGTCATTTAGTAGAGTAGAGCAGAAAGCGGCAGCTAATGCTAAAGTGAAATGGGCACTCGCTAACGACTATGTTGCCGGTGAAAGCAAGCAGGTGCCAGCCAAATTGAGCCAGACTTTCATAACGCATAGTTTCCAGCATAAAACATCTCCTGCTGGCAGTCAATCAGCAGTGGAGCATCTCGTTTCAACGGAAACGCCAGTTGAAAAAAGAAAAGTAGAGTATAGTAGTAGCGTAAATATCATTGTGATAATAACAAGAACACACGCACATTCAATGTACAGTTCACGGCTCAAAAATATACACTTTGAACAAAGGACAAAAGGAAATCTCCCACTCAAAACAGCGAAAGGTGATAAAATAGGCAAATGGCAAGTGTAAGTGCTCTCAAAAGAGGCGGTTCAGCAGCAGCGGCAGCGGCAGCGGCATTTCTGTAGGTCAATGCCAGGCAAACCTGTGATGCCGCAAATGTGAGTCAAGTGAAATTCCTGCTGTGCTTCATTCATTTATTGTCATTCACTCAGTCGCTTGGAGCAAAGCACCCACCGACTACGACCGATGATGGCGTCAAGCGCGCTGCAATGATGGCTGCCTGTGCAAACACACCATCGATGACGGTGAAGAAAAGGAAGAACAGGCTCCGTAGTGAAGTAAAGCGAAGTGTACATACACACAAATGAAAAGACACCAGTTCTTTCTGTTCGCCCACGCAAGGGCTAGGCCGGCCATAATAATAATGACAGAAAACTGTGGCAAGCCAAATCTAACTATTATTATTATTACTTTTACCATTTTATCCTTCACCTAATATTCTTCACATATTATTATTATTTCACTCATTCCCCACACACAAACACATTATCCTTCACCAGCCGCTCCAGGCAGACCGTCATCTACGAGCGGCCCCCTGACAGCGAACACATTTTCCCTTCCAACCGACACACAGACACACACTTCACCTCACTCCGGATCATACACTCACCGAGGCAAGACCTCACGAGAGATTTCCACGAGTCACCCCAATAAACTCTAAAACCCTTTTCACCCGAATCGTCCCCCAGCTGCAGCATTCCGGTCCAGCCAGCAAGCGCTGCGAATCCGAGCTCACAACCGGTTGCCACAAAACATTTAAAGTTTAGTTGTGGTGGTGGGGGAGGCGGCAATGGCGGCAACCAATAAATAGAAAACCCAATGCATGGAATTCTCTGAGCGAGTGCAATGACGCCGACAATAATGATGATGCCGTTTTCACTAATTCGATTAGGCAAAATAAAGGTAAAAACTCACTTATTTTATACCGCATGCTTTCATTCTGATATTCCGTCGGTATTGCACTACTAAGGTCACACACGTTATTTACTAAAAACGTACGCAAAGATAATTAAGGACTTATAAAAATATTCTCTCAGTAAATTGTAAATTGCCACAAAATAAAAGTACAATGAGTTTATGAGCAGCAAGTCAGCACCTACTAAAAAGTAAATGGAAGGTTACTAAACAACGTTTAACTAATGGGCTACATAAAATTCATTGTATTCCGGGAAAGTCATGTGAAGGGCAACGCTGAATGTTTTACTAAGGTAGCCAAATAAATGTTAAATAAAATGCCTTTTTCAATTTGTCAAAAACACAAGCAGCAATCAACTTTACGACCAGATGAAATTTCTCCGGTAGTATTGAAAAGCAGTGCAATAAATCACTTTTTCTTTTTACAGCATAAACTTGCACAGAGCAAGCCAGATGTGCCAAATAAGTCTGCTATGCATTCACCATTCTCATCGTCGTTGCCGCCGCCATTTTCCCCAACGCCAGACTTTTTTCGATATGTTTATGCAAATTTTAATTTTAAGTCCACCGTCTTGCAGGCAATGCAAACTGACTGGCAGCAGATGTACTGCGTGTTTTCAATGCAATAAACTAGCAAATGAACAGTTGAACAGGAAAAAATAAAATTTCAATATTTTTACTACTGATTTTCTGCGCAACGGAAAAGAGCATTCCCAGAATATGTGGTGTTTGTGCAAATTAAATTATCACTGACATAAAAACATCCAGACGTTAGTAGAACTGGACTACAGTAAAGTATCAAATGTGCCCTGAATTTTTACTTTTAAATTCCAAGAAGTGGATGATTAGTGGTAGAACATGTTTCACTGAAACAGTACACTGAAAGTTGAGTAGCAGGCAGACAAATGAAAAATAGTTAAAAACTAGTGATTATGGTTTGCGTGATTCAATTAACTAAAAAATTCAAACACATTAAAACAAGACTTGTTTTTTCCTCCACTTGACCATTAACATCTGTACATTATGTCAAGGTCATAAAGCACTAAATCGTGCAACAATGTACAGCAAAAGTTTAGCGAAAAATAAGCTAGACACGCGCGTACACATTGCGATGAATGAACTTGAAAATGAAAGTGGTGTTAAGCCTCTCTTTTTCTTTTCTACTTTTCTGCCTCTTTAGTCAAAGCTAGCAAGTCAAATACGCGCTACGAATAAACAAATGCGGCACTCTTCATTGGTCTGCCTGCCTGGTCTGGTCTGGCCTAGTGGGCTGTGCACTCAAGTGGCTGCCGTCAAAGTGTACTACTTACCAGTTGATATGTGGTGAGTCCGATGACTTCAATTTGGCCGTCGTTGGTGCTCTGCGGATCGTAGCTCGAGGAGGGCGCCCATGGCCGCGTGCCGCCGCTGTAACTGTAAAGGGAAAGAAAAAAGCCTTAGTACGCTCAAATGATCGGGTGTATGGTGGAGAGGCTGTTTCTGCTGCAGTTGCTTAAACGCTAATGGGGCACATGTCTGCAGGCTAAAGAAAGGAGAAGAAAACTGCCGGATTCGAGTGGAGCTTTGGCTTGCATAAGACAGTGCTGGTGCATACTGAGCAGATTAGTGAGCACACTGTCAGCTAGCCAGCCATTCTGGCCTCAGAAAACTCTGGGCAAAGTAAGTCAGTGAGTCAGTCACCCACACTGTAGGAGCTGTACAGCCTGCCTGTCCGCCTCTGTTTGCCTTCATTACTGTGACGACGCTTATTGGTGAATAATTTATAACGCAAACAGCCACTGGCCGTGAAGAGTGGTGGCGGTCATGTGGAGGACAGAGTCCTGCAATGGTGGCCAGTCAGTCAACAGTGGCAGAGCTATGTACAAAGTCGAACTCACTCGGTGTTTGCTTAGGTAGGAAGAGGAAGAAGAAGAGGAAGAAGAAAACGAGAAATAAACAATTTACCAAAGTAAACGGAACGAAAAAGTAGAGAAAAAGAAGCTGCAACAAAAACAGTAAGCTGCTGCTTCTTGGTCCAAAGTCGACGGTTTATTAACCAAACAATCAGTCTTCTGGGCTACATCTAGTCTTTTTCTTTCTTTCGCCTCTTTTCTAGTTACAGTACCTCCAGTTAACTAGTCCTGACAAGTGCTGCCTGTAGTGTCCACCATCGTTTTCAATTTCAAAGTTAACACATAAAAACAGTAGTGGTAGTGTGACAGTAATTGGCAGCGTCCGAGAACTGCAAAAAGTGGTAGCCACTGCAAGCAATGAGAGCCTGGCAACAGAGCAGCTGACAACAAAGTTGCCTTCAGTAGGCGCATCTCATCATGATGACTCGGCAGCAAAAAGTAAAGACAACTTTTGTTGCCGTCAAAGATTGGTAATAAATTAAACATAAGCTTAATGCAATTCATCTGACAGACAGAGTGGCAGCCAGTCAGTGAACTTTTAAAGCACTTGTCTGCTGATCATTAGGTATTCTCAACAGCAACAAAGTCAAGAGTCTTGACTCAAGACTTCCACTTACCTGGGTATGTTGAGAAAGAGCACTGAGTGGACCTTGAGCTCCTTCAAACGTGACGTGTAGTCGACGCCATCGCAGACCAGTTTGACGTAGTTGCTCAGGTCTTTCCACTTCCGCTGCATCAGATCCTTGCTGCCTGCCTGTCCGTAGAAGATGCGATTCTTAAAACGCGAGTTGAAACGCTCCGGATGCGCTTCACGAGCCTCGTGAAAACTTAACGCAATGTGCGCGTCCACGCCAATTGAGAAGTAGTTGTTGACGACATTCAGTGGCAAATCAGGCTTGGCGCCCTTGGCCTCCTCACCAGAAGAATGGGCCGCTGACACGTGGGGATTCCGTTGCACCTTCAGGTTCCACCGGTCCAACTGCACCACCTCGCCATCCTGAATGTTGCAGAGAATCTTCGACACCGGCTCATCAGTGTAGCTGGCGCCCCAGTTGATGGAACGGGCAAGGTCATTGCCGGTGCCCAGCGGCAAAACGGCAATGGGCGGCGGTGGAACGATGCCAATCTCGTCAATGGTGGAGAGGACCCAGCCAGCTGTGCCATCACCGCCACAGGCAAGCACCCTCAGATTGTGCACCTTCTTGTAGAGATCCAGCCCGAGTCGGGGGCCACCCTGAGAGAGGTCAAAAACCTGTCGCGGATTGAGATGCCACTGAAACTTCTGCATCAGCTTGGCACCCTGATTGCCGCCGCTCTTTGGATTGATGAACACTAGCAGCGGCTTCAGATTGGGTGATGGTATTGGCTTGATGGTGAAACTCCGGTGGACCGTCTGTAGGTAGTGCGATGTGCTGACGGAGTGACCGTACGGCAGACCACCGCCTCCTCCGTCTTTGCCTTCCGCAGAGAGCAGTCCAGAGCTGGTGAGACTAGAAGCGGAGACGGCGGCGTGACTGTGCCGTCGGTACTGTCGTCGACTGCCACCTCCACCAACACCCCCACCGCCACCACCGCCTACACCCATGGGACTAGGGACCATTGCACCGTAGAGATGAGCAGGCCCACCACTCATTTCACTGATCTGTCCGCTATTGTGCTTGCTGTAGTAGTGACTGTGCGCACTGCCAGACGGTGGTGGTGGTGGTGGTGGGGTGAAGGAATGAGCAGGTAGTTCAGGTGCAGGTGGAAGGGGAGGAGGTGATGGCGATGGTCCTCCAGGGGAAGTGGTACTGGAGCCACCGCCTGAAGAGCTATTGCCGCCATTGTGCGCACCCATGAGAAAGGGAGAAGGCGTCACGGAGAGCGTTGCAGAGGCGGCACCGGCACCAGCACCAGCACCATTACCACTGCCCTCCTGATGAAGGCCGAGAATCACAGAAGAGGGCGAAGGTGAAGAGCCGGGAGAGGAGGTGGAGGTCAGTGAAGAGGAGGCAATGGTGATGCTGCTACCGCCGCCACTGCTGCTGCCCATATTGTTCGATGAGCTGAAGAGAGTGCCATTGTTCAGTGACAGCTTGGCTCTCTCCGACGACGACTGACCACCAGCACCACCTCCGGTGACAAGGAGAACATTAGGACTAGAGGAGGCGGCGGCCATGACAGCGGCAGCAGAGGCCGAGGAGTTGACCACCAGTGAACACGAGGACGAAGAGGAGGCATCGGCTGCTTTGTTCTTGCTGCGACGCTTCGAGGAAAGACGCTTGTTGCGAGGCGTCCTTCGAATCGACGACTTGAATGAGCCCTAGTAAATTGAAAACAGAGAAAAATGTATTGATTAGTTATGTTTGTCCAAGTTGAGGAGCAAATGAAAAAAAGAAACAAAGTATCACCATCACCACTAAATAAAAACAACAACGGAAACGGGAAAATCATGAGTACTGATTATTAATTAGGTGGGTGGGAAGAGAACCATTACCAGCAGCAATATCAGCAGCAGCAGAACACTGGTGCAATCATTGTCGGCGGTGAAAAGGGATGCAAAGCACGTTCAAATTACTGAGCTGCAAAGATCTACGATTTCACTGTCTCCCTCTCCTTCTAGCATCTCTTTTTCCCTTTTCTCCTTTGCCCGCATGACGTCGCCAGCCAAATAACGGCGGCAGCGGTTTCGGTTCTATCGATCCACTACTCAAAAAACGACGACGACCACTGAGCAAACGAAACCCTAGTCCCGATTGATTAATTGATCGACCGATAGTGAAAGAGAGAGTGGGAGGATGGCAGACAGTGCACACACACACACACACACAACACAGACACACAAACCATTAATTGGCCTGTCTGTTGTCGCCAATAGCATCCGCATGGCGCAGCAAAACAATTGGCTCGATTGTCTCCTCGCTCCAGTCTGTGTCTACTACTACAGTAGCAATGCCATTATCTGCACAATGCAAAAAAAGGAAAATTACACTGTAGTACAAAGTAAACGAAACAAATGAGAGCAAGAGGAAAAGCAAACAAAAACTGAACGAGAGGGAAGTGAAAGTGAAGGCAAGAAAAGGCCAAATGCGAATTTTTCAATCAAAGGTTTAAGAGTAAAAGAGAAAGATAGAGAGAAAGAAGTGAGAAGAACAGGGCGCCAGAACAGCTGCTCTAGTCAGAACTCTCTTTGCATTCAACGACCGCAGCTGAAGTGATGAAAAACAAAGAAACCCAAGCAGTGAGTGTGCCAAAAAACCAAAAAATGTCTTTTTTACCTTCTTTCATTTTTTGAATGAACTAACAATCTAGCAAGGAATTCCGAGAAATTGGGCGCAAAGTGTGATTAAAGAACAATTAATTTGCGAATCGTGATAGCGGTGTGCTTGCTGAAAACAAAAGAGAAGCTGACTTGGTTTGACAAGACTGGCCTCTAGGTGTCTTCAGTAGTTCTCCAACACCCAACTTTTTTCTACTGCCAAACAATAGCCAAACTCAACATACATTCACACACACCTGTCTACAAAGTGTCTGCACACAAGTCAGCAGTAATGGGTGCAACGATGCATCAGATAACTGCACTACTGCTTCTGCTGCTGTCAACTTGACAGCATTTTCGCCGCGTACAAAAGCAGACAAATGAGCCTCAGAACTGTGCTTTTGTGCTGTGGGCGTTTAGCTAAACAAAAAAAAGAAAAGAAAAAAAAGAGCAATGAAAAGCAAAAAGAATAATTAGCGACACCTTCGCTAAAAAGAAAGAGAGATGGTGCCGAGACATTCCAGTGCATGCTTTACTTTGTAGTAAAACTGAAAACGGCTATTGAGAAAATGAGGCAAGGGAACATTACACTAGACAACAGCTAATGAATGCTTGCCTTTTGTGTAATTGTGTGTGATTGGGCAATCGTCGCCACTACTACCACAGTAAGCGACAAGGATGGCCAGACAAAACTGCTGCTAAACACTGTGGAAAAACACAAAGAATTCGCATCACAGAATCGGGTGCAGAATGCAGTGCCCATTATTGGCAAATAATGGTCGTCGGTTGCCGTTGTTATATTGTCTTTCGTAGAGTGCAATACAAAAAAGGGGCACAAGGGGCCAAACAGACTTCTGGCCAAGTATTCGTAGAACTGTGGTGTTGTGACTGTGCCTGTGAATAGGGGCAGCATACCAGACATCAGTCTGGAGAATAGAAGGAATACATTTGGCAAGTGCAGACGGGCATTGTGCCTTCAGCTACCAAACCAAGTTTGTCATAAGAGCAAACACTAATTAAGCGAACACTAATGGAGAGTAGAGAAGTCTGGGCCACCGCAGAGAAAGACGACGATTGCCTAGACAAAAATTACAGTTACTGTCGTTGCAAAATTAAGTTCACTTCTCTGAAAAATAGAGTAAATAATGCACTGTCTTCTAAAATGTGACCAGAAATATAAATAAACACATACATTATTATTTGAATCTTATAAATAAATAAGGCAATAATCAATAAATCAATCCGTGAGTAACGTTTGCTGCAGCTGTTTCAGTTGAAAATCATCACGACATTTAAAGAAACAAATATAAAATTTTTCAAACTAAGCTTATTTTGCTATGAGAGTTCACTGACAACAAAAACTGAAAAACACTGACGGTAGAAAAAACTAGAAACTGAAGTTTAGCGAAGCAAAAACCAAAAAAAAGTGAAAAGCTGATTTGATCACGACTGGCAGTTGGTAGGCCAATCGGTCGATAATGGGAGGGGAAGAGGAGCAGAAAAAAGGGACCAATTCGGTCGACCGAGGTCGGCAGTGGCACTGGACAGACTAATGCGGATGCACTCACTGAGACAACAAGCAACAGTGGGGCAAACTAAGTCGGCGAAAAAGCTCTTGCGTGCAAACAGAACAAAAGCAGCAGCGAAAAAAAGGACCAAACGAAGAAAGAAAAACAAAAACAAAAACCGATGATGGTTTTAAAGTTTAAAGTGATTATTTACTTAGACAGCCGCCGTTGTTAGTAGCAACAGCTAAAGTGCGCCATCACAGCACCCGGAAATAGAACACGAAAGTGCACTCTTCGGTGGATTAGCTTATGCTGTTTCTACAAGGTACGTCAAAAACGGTAAAAACGCAAAGGCCGCAGAAGATTTGAACACCTGAATGACAACTTTTGCTAGATCTGACAACCTAAAGAAATTCAATTGGAGTGACAAAAAAACGTAGACTACGATTGCCGGTAAAAACTGGCTGAGGCTAGTTTGACTATTATTGCGTGGTTTGTCGGTGCTGCCAACAACGACGACAACAACAATGACAATAATTGTTCTGTGCAGCGTTAATCATTTAAGTGCTACAAAAAGAAAGGACAAAAAGACGGACAAGCGGGCAGCCAATTAGTGTTTAGTTCACTTTGTGTGTAAGCAAACACAGACAGTCTGTGTCGATGTCAGTGTCCAGTTCGGCTGTCAGGGCAAATCAAAAGAAGAAATGACAACACGAGGACAAAAATGACAACAAAAAGAACAATGGGCGGTTGTGGTAGTAGATAGTCACAAAAGGAGCTAAAGCAATTGTGTAATTGCCCACTGGCAGTCGTTTGTTATTGAGGAAAATGACCACCAGCATAAATGAGGTTTTTTGCGCAAATCTGTAAATATCAATCACATGTCTTCCACTTCCTCATTGGAAACCTGCTTTGTGTTTCAGTAACCATTTTACTACAAACCTGCTAAAAATAGAAGTTGCTTTAGCAACAACAGACTGAGAATATCTGTCGATGGAACTGAAACTGAACCGCAGAGTCACATAAAATTCCACAATTTCTTTCCGGTATCTCTTCTCTACTACGGCTTGTCAAAAGTGCCCTTGTGTAGTGGGGGTCCGTGCAAATCATAGCAGTGAAGTGGCCATCCTCCACTACTACCACTACCGCTGCCAACAAATAGAAATATCAACGAATCGAAAACGAGGCATGAATAAAAAGGAAGCAAAGCAATGCAGTGTAATGCAATGCAGTGCAGCACCAAAGAACCATCACTGATGTGTGCACTTCAGGAATGCGCTTGCTTGCTGCTGCTGCTTGTGCCGCTGTTTGAGTGGAGCCGTTGTGTTAAATTGTGGTACACGTTCACAGTCCGCTTGGCACGGCCCGCGCAGCAGATCACACACTCACTAACATACAGTCAGCAGCAGCAACAGCAGAATAAGCAGCCTCAAAGCAAATTCAACTTGCAATAAAGTGAATATGCTTATGTGTATTCTAGTACTGCCTGTGCACACACCGCAAGTGAAGCCGACCACAAATAAAAGACACACATCTTTATCGTTTTATATAAATATTAGATTGCCTAAATTCAATAACAACTTGTTAGGTAGAGTGGAGAAAATAAAAGAAGCATGCTGCTAATGCCGTTTCACCATCAAACGGGGTGACCATGTTGAAAAGCAAAAACATTTTTTGTCTATTTTTACTACAGAAAAAACTTCATTTGGTGACAACAAACTATTTGTCAGTCACACTGAGTTACATCTTTCAAGGTTAACCTTGTGTATACGTTTCATCTGAATGCCATTAAAGTAATTCAGTCAAAGAGAAGTGAAGATGCCGTTTTCAAACATGTACAGCAGAATGAATGAGTCAACAAACTGAAATGGACAAACGTAGTGTTTATCGGCCGAGCTAGCATCATCCCTTGCCGTGCATCTGGCCACTTGAAAGAACTCTGAAAAGCAGCCTACACAAACACAGAAAAAAGTCTGCCGCCACCGCCGATAAGGTTACCCAAACTAGTGTCGGGTTCCGTTTTGGTGGCCGTTAATTGCGCGTTTCCTTAGAAAAAAGCAGACAACCAATGTTAAGAGAAAACTAACCTACAACTGACCAAAATAAGAAAGTTCAGCAGGCGCTAAAATAAACACTGGTATTTGGTTTTCAGGGCTGCAAAAAGATGAAACACCAGTATATCATTTGACAAAGAGCCAGAATTGCCAACAATCATCAAATCGTGGGTCGGTTTCAGTACTTCTCAGCAAATAATTAACGTCATTCTGTGTTTTCGATTTGTATTAGCGTCATTAAGTGCTGTTAAATTTCACTCTCTAACGACAATAATTACAAGGCTGCAGCAATTAACACAAACGATAGATCTAAAACGAGATAATTGTACAAAAATCACTAATTTTTTTAAAAGTTGGCCTTTCTCTGTTATAAGCAAACAATTATCAAAACATTTATTCTTATCAGTTCTAAATCTAAAAGATCTATTATTTCAGGATCGACACAACAAATTTTTTTTAACTGAAGATTTGGATTCAGCGTACTTAAATAAGTAAAATTCTTTTAATTTTGTTTCTGTTTTCTCTCAAAAGCAGTGCTAAAATCGCTTTGTGTAATTCAAATCTAGTAAACTTACTTTGCGAGGCAGCTTGACAATCCAGGTTGGTGGCACAATGATCTGTGCGTAGTTGCCAAAATCACAAGCCTCTGTGAGCGTGCCTTCATTGATGCACTGCGCCTTATTGTGGTAGGACGCCTTACACCACGAACAGCTGACTGCAACCACTTCCTGCTAGGGTAGAAAACAAATACGAGTTATTAGTCACACAACGAGTTCCACACTAATGATTACACTGCCCTTTCACTGCTTATCAAATAAGCGAGCATAATCGGTGCTTTTTAAGGTTAAACGAACACCTACCTTGTTACCGCCAAATGTGAGCTTCGACTGAAATGACTTGCCACAGGACTTGCAACGACCCTTCTCATGACGCCGGTGCACCCAGTGGTGTTTTACAATCTGTTGCTAGAAAAGGTGAAATGACATAAAAAGAGACGTGCAAAGGAGGAATATTAGTTTAACATTGAAAAAGGAGATATCAAAGTATTCAGTTAGTTAGTTTACTGTGTTTCACATTAGATAGAGTAAAACAAGGTGAAAACTGGCAACACAACTAGTTACACAGAATGCGGCACAAAATTGCAGTTTAAAATGTCGCCTCCTCACTTTTTAGCAGTCTGCAGTGCTCACTGCCCAATGAAACACAAATAATATAAAAATGTCCAATACTTGCAAACTGAGCAATATGTTCCCAAGACACGCAATCAGTCTATGGACTTCAAGTGCAAGTCTCTCTAAGTGATATTTCTAACGTGAAAACAGAAAAAGAGAAAAGCAATTTAGCGACTTTGAGTTGAGTGAAGTCTGTCCTGCCAACTCAACACGGAATAACGTCACCACCACCAGCAAATCTGACAGTAATAGGAAGTCATAATTTCAAGTAATGCTCATGTAAACGATTGACGCTTAGGGCTAGGTTGACTTTCCTAGCCTGCTGCTGCTGATAATGTGACAATAATTTTCCATTCTCAGTGCAAAAAGACTAGATTGAATGAAACAGTGTTTTTCACTTTTCTACTTTGCCTGCCTAGACAAAAACACATGTACGGACCAGACAGAGAAGCTGATGATGGCGGCGATGGTGGTGCTGGTGGTCTCCAAACACTTCATCAGTCATGTTGGTGAAAGTAATGAAAAGTGTGCAGTGCACACTCCACTCTAGCAAGTGTTTTACGACCAGAGCGTGTGTAAAGTACTTTGTAAAGCAATAAAAAAATAAAAAGAACAAAGTACAGCTGCTGCTGTGGTCGTCAATGCTGATCGCCAATGAGGAGAGCATACACACACATTCACAAAAGAGCTCACCCCTTTATGCTGATTAGCGCACAAGCACAGAAGAAGACTAATTAATGCAAATAAATCACTTAATCGGCACTGTTATGACTAGCACTCCGCCAGTGGTAACGTTGTGGCAAATGGTCTCTCTCTCTTTCTCGTTCTCTTTCCATGTCTAGTTGTAATTCAATTAGCTGGCTCACTAGCTAGTGCTGTGGTAGAGAGGAAGAAAACACTTGTATTTGAGTCATGGCAATTGTAGCTGCACCACTTGAGACACGCCTAATTAGATTACGCCACATTTGGGTCGATCAGTCCGCAGTCGGTCAGATCGGCAATGTCGGTGTGGAAGGGCTGCCAATGGCAACTCTGTCATCACCATTACAACTACAAGTGTCATAGGCCACTCTACAATTGACACCACACAACACCACAAGTTGACGGCTAATTACCGTCAGTCATTTTTCTGAACATCATTCTAAATTAATCAGGTTAACTTCAAAATTCGAATAACTAAAAAATTCTTAACAACCTCAACAATTGTAGACAACATACAATAAACTGGTTCAGATGAGCTGTACATTTTTTCAGTTGTTTCCTTTTGCTCATCTTGCCACCACACGACTTTTAATTCCACACTTTACAAACCTCACAGACACGTATCTCTTTTTATTGCCACTGAAAAACAATGTCAGAAAAAGACAATGTCGCCAAGGAAAACGTTGGCGGTAGTGCTGGCAGTAGTAATGCTGAAACGCCTCTCAAAAAAACCGCCAGCAGTCTACCGGCACCTCCATCCAAATCCAAGATCGTCGAGGGAAAATCCCCCAGCAAGGTAGGCTACTCGCAAAGCAAAACAGTCTGCAAGTCAGAGAAGAGCAAGTCCACCAAGTCGCGCAAGTCGCACAAATCCGGCAAACCAGGCAAAAGTCAACGTCACCCATTCAAGGGTGCCGAATCCTCGTTGACAGTGAACAGCAGCAGCTCTTCCAATGCCATCGCCGGTGGAAAAGAAAAAAGCAGCTCCCTCAAGGTCAAATCATCTGCTTCCACGTACTCTTCGGCCACTTCCATAGCGGCTGCCTCCTCTACGGGCAAGCTGGCCAAGTCCAAAGAGCGTTCGAGCAGTCGAAGTCGACAGTCAAAGCGAAAGGGGAAGGGGGTGATGACGCAGATCCTCAAACAGGTGCGCCATAACAAACGGGGCAAGTCGGCAAAGAGCAGCGAAAAGTCAGCCCGATCGGCCAAGTCGAGCACTGGAGGAGGCGGCAAATCGGCGGCAAAGGTGGCCAGCAAAAGTCGCTCCTCCAGCTCCTCCACCTCAGGACGAGCCAAGAAGAAGAAGACCTCGCGTAGTCTGCAGCAGCTGCACGTCCTCGAGAAGTCGGTCTTTCGCTCGCGAATCGAGGGCGCAGGAGCCGAGGGAAAACAGAACGCCAACGCCCCCAGCGAGCCGGTGCCCTACATCTGGGTGCAGACGGAGCTGAGCAAGACGGCGAAGACTGTGGCCGCAGGAGGAGCTCCTGGCGGTGCTGGTTCTGGTGGCGGTGGCCCTCTGGAGCGCACCAGTTCTCAGTCCTCTCTGGTGGGCAAGTCCATCCTCTACCTCGATGATGAGGTACCGCCGCCTGCTGCTGTCGAAAAGACCACTTCTAAGACTGCCACCCCCAGCACGACCACCACTACCAGCACGATCACCGATGATCAAGCGAACACCGCCTTCTCAATGGAGGAACTGGCGGAGGAGATCAGTCGCATCGAGTGCAACGACATCTTCGAGCCTGGCCCGCTCAGTTGGTTAAATAGTAGTGCCAGTGAGGCGGCGGTGGTGGTGGTCGGGGCGAGCACGTCGGCAGCGACCGTCGCACAGAGCAGAGCTGTCTGAGCTGAGCAGCCTGACCAGCGACACTGAATTGGCGGATGGCAGGCAGGCAGGCAGGCAAACATTTGAAAGTCGTCTTTACAATTTCTAATGTATCCCTAGTTTTTCATTCAGTAGCACATTAGTTTCTTATTACTCACTGCTTTGTACTTTGGTGGCAGTCAGCCAACCGACCAGACAGCACACACCACCGCCTGCTGTACATCTTTCTCTTTTCTTTTCTCATTAAACTTCTACAAAACAGCACTGATTCAGTTATGAGAGAAGTTAGCCCACTAAACACCGCTCCAGTCCACCACAGCCACCTGTCTTTCCCAGCAATCTGTTCTCTGGAATAGAATTTCTGAGAAATGCTCCGCCGGGCTTAGCTAGTCCTTCATGTGCAGCTCACAACAATTGTCATCACACAAACCCGGCAACACAAACAGTAGACTGGGGCACTGAATTTTAATACAATTCTCAATTCTTTCCTTTTTTTCCTCTTCCTCCTCGAATTGCCATTCTCTGACTGCTTTGTTTTTTAATTGCTTCATTACTGCCCGACCTAGTATCATCACCAGTTCACATGCGGCGCCAAGTGGAAACAATCAACCAGCCCGTCATTTATGCTACTGCTGCTTCTGCTGCAAACGAATTTTGCAGAGAAATGCACAGATTATATAATTTGAGTACCAGGTGAGCGCGCCTCTGCTCACTGATAAGAAAAAATCGGCACTGAGCAGAAATTAGTGCAGCGGGTAATCAGACTCTGCAGCAGTGTCACCCTGTACAGCCATCGGAAAGCTGAAGCCGAGAGATAGCCGACTGCTTGCAGCTGTCGCTGATGCTTTAGCTCCCTCATTTTCTCGTCCCCTGGTAATTGCATTTTCCATTTGTACGCTTCTTTTTACTGCTGTCCCCCACCGCCCTCCCTCCCATCTGCTGCTACACTTGCCAATTTGCCAGTAATAAATTCATTGACGTAAACTGGTGGTGGTGGCGGTGGGCTGTCGGTTGGTCCGGGACAAAACCACTGTGTATTAGTGCAAGAGAAAAGAAGAAGAAAGGGAAACAAAGAGAAAACAAACACTAGGAGCAAAAGTGAAGAAAACAAACTAAAGGAAAGTAAAGAAGAGAGAGGGAGAAAAACGGAAAAACGAAACACTGATTCTTCTCCTGCAACACAGCCAGAAGTTGGCGTTTGATTTCCAGTGAGCACAATTAATGCAAATGAAGCAAAGAGAGCAATGAACACAGCAGTAGATGCATGCAGCACATCCCGGGGAGCAGTTACCACCATCAAAGCTGATTCCAAACTGGTGAAAACGGGTGAGGCAAATGTGCCACACACACTTTGCGCCCACCATCACCAGACACAAGGCTCAAACTGAAATAAGGGAGTCCCCCACCTACGCACGTTCCCTGATAAGAAACTGCGTCCTAGCTATCTCTGTTAACTTATCGACTGCTGCAATTATTAGCATTACCAGTCTCCTAGATTGAGAGCGAAAGCACATTGTCATTGCCGAGAAGAATTGCTCTCTACAAAAATTCCTCTGTCAATAGTAGTTAAGTATGCAAATGCACGACCAACCAAGAGAGAGAGAGAGAGAAAGAGAGAATGAGAGGACGCTGACGAAGACAGTCGCGATTGACAATGTGCAAATATAAAGATTCAGAGAACTGACAAGGGAGAAAGCGACATTGTGCAAAGCTAAGCAAAAAGAGAATAAGAGGAGTTAGAGTGAACTTCCTTCAAAACTGTGATTTTTTTCCTTCACTCCAAAAAAAAGTAAAGTGTCGGTAGTGAAGATAAAGTCGCGTGCTTCTCGATGCAGCCGTTTTCTAGTCGTTTAGTTGCTGTTGCTCTAGTCAAAGTTGGTAATTGGCCCAATTCATAGGTTCAAGTTCAACGCAAAGAGCAAAAGCAGTAAAAGAAGCACCAACAAAAGCAATAACACTGACTCATGTCCGGGCCAAGAAGAGCAGTGTCGTCTGATCAATACAGACAGGCTCAGTCATACAGTCTAGTGGAAACCAGTCTTTGCTCTACAGACCTAGATCTGTCAGCGTCAAGGGAGAGTGGTGATGGTGGTGGTGGTGACGATGGTGAGAATGATGGTTGTAAACCATCAGAGAAAAGCCAAAGACCGGAAAGTGAGACCCTCTCTGGCTACATTCATTAAGTGCGCCTGATGGAGGGGAAAGAGAGAGAGGGTACACACTAAGCAATAGTATTACTGCAACTACTACGACAGTCATTAATGGAAATTGTAAAAAGAGGAGAAAAAAGGGAGGGCGATTCACTTTCCCAGTGCTCAGAAGAGAATGGAGATCGTCACTGGGACACAAAGTAGAGCAGTGGACGCATAGATCACTTGTCTCTTCTTACTGACTGTACAACAGCGAGTGTGTGTGTATAGAGAGAGTATCGTCTGCATCGACAGGGCAGAAGTAATTGATTTATTCGCTGACTTTCTGCCGGGCAACAGACATCAGCGACCAGGCAATATGCAGCTGCCCATTACAGCTACTTCTCTCTCTCTCTCTTTTCCTTCTATTGCTTTTATCGTATTAGCTGTCCAGCCGAATACTGCTTTTTTGCTGCTAGCTCTACTGTAGCTAAATGAATTGAGCACTGATGTCAGTGCAGCTGCCGGGTAGGAGAGCGAGAGAATGAAATTTCCGCTTCCGTAAACAACAGTCAAGCAGTGCAGCTCCGAGGGGATCTGCAAACGGTTGCTGCTGCTGATGCTGCTGCTGTCGATTGGGGATTGATATGTAACATATCTTCCGCCAAAATGTGATGCTGCAGCAGCGCCTTCGTCAGCAAACACAACGGTTATTAGTGAAATGAAAAAGAAAAGAAGAGGCTGAACGGCAGTTAAAAAGGGAAGCTCTCTGGTGAAAACTGCGCAGTAAAAGGGCGAGAATAGAAAGATGGCGAGAGATGGTGGCATTCATTAAATTTAGAAAGTGTATGTATACACTTGGAGGCCGTCTGAGAGAAAGAAGGGGAGAGAGAGCGATAAATCTGGGAAAGCACACACTTGCAATCGGGCAATGATTGCCAACATTAACGAGATTAGTGGGATATAAATAAAGCTCAAAACTAAGCTAAGCAGATGTATTTAAAAATCGGTGCCACTGCTGTACAGTGGCACTGGTGATGAGGAGGACGACGATGACGACAACGGGCGGCGACCATGACAACGATTGACAACAACGGAGGAGTAAAATAACTGCTACTGCTAAACTTACTAAGGAAATCCTTCAAACTAACAAGAGAGAACAAACGATCTATTTAAAAAGTCGACTTACCTCTCGGTACTGTCGAACGCCGTCCTTGAAGGTAGGTTTGCAGTGAATCTTCATTTTGTCAATGAGAATGCTGATGCAGCCAGTGTGGGCAATCACTTTGCACACCGGACAGCACAGTCTTGGTCCCGTTTTCTGTTTTTTGTTTACAAGTAGAAGCAGAAAGGTTCACAACATTAGTACAGTGTGCGCAAAGGGGTTGGTGCAAGAAAATGGCAGGCTTTTTAAATGTAGAGCTGCCATTTCTGCTGTTTAAAAACTGGCGCCTAATGGGGCTCAGTCACACAAACACAAACAGCAGTTAGACAGTTCACAGAAAAAGCTGCTGACAGGCTGACAGAGTCAGAGACACACTTACCAAACATTCTCGCTCGCCAACGTAGCACAGATCACTGCCGGAAGTGTTGCTCGAAACCCAAAGATGGTCCCCGTTAATTGCCGACTCCTAAAGATGGCGAGGGAAAGAGGGGAAAGTAAGAAAAGCATGGTAATTAATAAAACAGAGTAGAAAAGCATTCATAAAAATCTAAGAGAAACATGACAAATAGACGGGAAAAGAAAAAGTGAATGCAATAGCAAATTGAAGAGAGGACACAACGATAGCACACACACAAAGAAGACGACGTCGACGACGACCACAGGATCATCAATCGTGTGCCCTCTCACTGTTTTGCAGGAGCAGCCAGCTTCTATCGATCGTCTTCATAAAAAGTCTACACTTCGCTCGTTAAAGTTGCATTGAGCGCGTGTAGGCTATTGTGTTCTACCGTTCTTGAAGTTTCGGTACTCCGAGCTAACTAACACGCACAGTCATTACCAGTTAACTGAATTGACTGTTTTTGAGTCGACTGCAAACTATCAACTAATGTCCTGTTTTGAAGCTCCTCACGACACTAAATTAAAAGAGCAAAAAGGCTAAATAAATAGCAGCGGCTGATGAAAGATACCAACTCGATTAGCTTCTCTACTTGAAAACAACTAGACAGACTTGATCTTTAAACAAACAGAGTTAATAACTTCCTGTAAATGATAGCTAGTACTAGCTTTCATTGAGCGATAAATAAATGCAGCCAAAAAGGAAAGGTAAAAGGCAAACAAAAAAAGAAACAATGAGCTTACCGTCCAGTCGGGAGCACTTCGAAGCACACGAGTTTCACCATTCTCGGCTTGAATTTTAATTTCACCTTGTATAGTTTTTCTGTGAGTGCGAAAAAAAGAGAGAAAAATGATCAATTAAGTTGGAAGTATTGGTGTTGGTAAAAGTTGTGAGTAGATGAAATGGTTAATGTTAAAGTAAGAATAGAAAGAGTAATGAAGTCAAATGATAAAGTGAAGATGGTAATGAGAAGTAAGCATGATCATCAGGTAGTGACAGACCGTGCAGTAGTGGGCGAGTAGAGTGTCGACGGTCTGGGCGAGTGCCGCGGATGGACGGGCGACTCGAGACTGTTCGAGCGGGACAAATTGGGCTGAGGCCGTCGGATGGCACGACGACGCTGGGTCGACTGCCACTCGTACCGAACATTCGTACTGAACATTCATTCGGTGGGCTGAGAACGCAGAGGGGAGAAAAAGGCACAGAAGAAGTTGATGGAGAAGGGCGTGAAGGCAAAAGGGTGAAGCTCATCAGATGAGTGTGATTGTGTGTGTTTCCCAGCAATGATATCACAAGGCACTGAATCCTCTAACGGCAGTGGATTGCAGCTTCACGTAGACCAAACATACACAAACACACACAGCTTGAGCTTCTTTCACTAGCAGACATCTGCTGGTCTGATGTCTGCGCTGCTCTGACTTGCAATCAGCAATCAAGTGCACAGCTGACAAAGCCACACTGCAGTCAGTCGGCACACAGTTCACTGCAGTTCAACAGTGGAAAGTTCTAAGAGACAGTTCAAATGGACACAGAATAGAGAGTTAGTTCAGAATTAGTTCACAAGAATAATAAAAATGCCAATGACAAACAGAGAATCACCATCATTTGAATGAATGAGTTCAATTGAAGTGAAGAAATGCAGTTGAAACAGTAGTGCACTGCTGACGGCTCAAAAGCACACAGCCATGGGGACACTATTGGGACGCCTTTAATCAACAAGAGATAACCTATACACACACAAACTGTTGATGAATAAAGAACAAAACAAACAAAAGGAGGTTCCACCGGTACTGCCCGGCTTCAGTCACACCAAACAGAGAAATAAAAGGGAAAAGTTTGTTTGACACACATTCACGTCACTGGTGATTGATTGGCAGTCGTCGTCATCGGTGCTGTTGCTAAAAGAGCTGTTTTTAGTGTGATCATCGATGCGGTGACGGTCAAGGTGACTGCGCAAAATGCTGCAATACTTAAAACACAGAATCGTCGACTAGCACTTTCCCGTTTTAAAAACACACAGAATTAACGAGCACTGGTTTTGGGATTCCGTTCAGAGAGCACGGCAATAAAGACTAGTGTGGATTCTCAGTGGCACTGGTAATGTGCGCTACGATTCTCTCCCTCTCCGGCCACAAGTGAATGAGAAAACGAAGGGAAAAACATCGACTGTGGTTTGAGTGTAATGTGCGTCTGTCTGTCTGCATGTGTCTGTGTCTATGTGTGCCTCGTCAAGTGTGACTTCTTACGGTCGTACTAGTGCTGGTGCTGGTGGTAATGTTGGTGTTGGTGCTGGTGGTGTAGTGTCTCGAGGCAGCAAGCACTGAAAAGCAGTCAGTGTCGAGGAGCAAATGAGGAGCAAGCAGCAGCAGCGACGACGGCAGCAGCAGCCAGTTGGTGCATGACAACGACAGAGGCAGCACTGCTGTAGTAGGGCACTGCTCACTGTCATACACCGGTGAGATTGGGGAAGATTGCCGTACAGTCATCACCGGTGGTGAAGCTGGTACCATCATCACCACCGCTACTGCCATGGCGATGACGATGAAACAATGCTGCTGCTGCTGCAGCTGCAACAACCACAGCAGCCACAATAGATGCTGTTGTGAGAAACTGCCGTACAGGAACAGCAGCTCCAATGCTGTATGTGTTTGTCAGTAATTAGGCAGAGTGTTGAGAGAGAGGGAGAAAGCGACAGAAGGGAAACAAGTGGGGACATAACAAGAGTGACAAAACAAACACAGTGGGGCAGGAAAATGAAGGAAGAAGGCTGACAAGGATGATCAGTAGTCAGAGCTGGTGGTGATGGTGGTCGGCCTTCGAAATCTAAATTCGGCTCATCTGCTAATCTGGTGGCAAATCAAACCCCCAATTGCAATTGCCACCACCACACTGCCCCTAAAAATGATTGGATTTACTGAGAAACACAACAAAGAAGACAAAAGCTAATGACCAAACGCAGGGTCGTTTATAGCTGGCAGTCGTGAGTTGGCAAAGATGAACCGAAAGAAGAGAAGAAGCGGATAAATGGCAAACAAAGAGAGCGAATCAGCAGTTTTTTCGCAATCAACCGCACAAAAATTGAGAGGAAAAAGAAATAAACAGTGATGACGATGATGATGATTCACTGCACTCACAACACACAGCTACGTCAGCAGCCGCTTAACTATTCTCGTTTCGTACTGATCTTTGTTAATTAGCGGTACAAATATTGACCAAATAAGAAGCACCAAAAACAAATCAGAATAAAAATCAAGAGAATCAAAACTCGGCACACTGGCAAACAGCAGATTTAAATCTGCAGCTACTGCTGCAACTGAGCTGCAGCCGTCTTTGAAGTCCAAAGAGCGAGTGATCCACGACCAGTACTGAGTCAGTAGGGCGAGACCAGACCAGACCAAACCAGACCAGTCGTCGTCTTCCTCGTCTACGTTGTCACAACCAACACAAAGTCTACTGTAGTTTAAGTTATCCAGTCATTTAGTGCGATCAGCAAATTGGCGATCGACAGGAAAAACTAAAGCGAGCTCAGCACACACACACAACAGTCGATTGTCGGTCGATTCTGCCAAAAAGACAACGACGACGACAGTGAGAAGACGATCCTAGGAGTTTGCCTAGCTGCCTGTGTACCTGTGCATCGAAACGGCAGTAATGGCTAAATAAATAATACGACACAGTGTGCAGGAGAGAAAGAATGAATGAATGAGAAAAAGACAACATAATTGCGCCATTAATGCCCGAAAAAACCAGTGATAGATATACAAACACAGAAATAGAGAGGAGCACTAATGATGATCACTCAGGAAAGGCCACCTCTACCAGCACCAGCACCTGGACAATGGGCGCTAGGGAAACTCAGTGACAGAAAATAGGAAAAAGAGAGGGAAAGACAGAAAGGAGGCACGCAAGAACGCACCACCACCACCAACAGGATACAACTTTGGAAACGATATGAGGGACGACAGAAACGGCAGCAACCAAAGTATTCGCCTAACCGGATATCAGTCCTGTGATTCGGTGAGATAACAGAGCACAGACAGACACTGCCATAGTTGCTGTACCACTGCACTACTTGGGTGCTCATGCAAAATGGAGCAGGAGGGAGAGCAAGGGAGGTCGGTGATTCGGAGAAATGTCGCGACTAGCGCCAAACCACGTCGGCAGAAACAAACGCAAATTGCAAATGATCCGGGCGCACCAAAAAAAGTTGCATTCTACCCCTCTTCTAACGTTGACAATTTTAAATATTAATTGTACTGTCGCCATCTCAACAGCAATAAAGTACAAAGTTTAGAAGAGCAGTAAGTAGAGGAAGAGGAGAGAGAGAGAGAGGAGAGAGAGAGAGAGAGAGAGAGAGAGAGAGAGAGAGAGAGAGAGAGAGAGAGAGGGGGGGATTGCCACAAACTGCTCTAGCTGATGCAGCTCCTCTTCAAATATTCATAAAGTACCCAACGAGTGAATCGATTTGGGTGACAGACAGGAAGCGATAAAAATGGGCAACACTGCCTGTGATCAGAGTCTTTTTGCAAGAAAAAGCAAACAGTTCCTTGATACTTCTTTTTCTTAGCAGACACTGGCAGCCGAAAAATCAGCTTTGGAGCAACAACAACAGCAGCAGCAGAGACATCCCGGCAGCCCCCACGCCAACCACAGCAACAACACCTTAGCAGGCGTCGGGCAAATCTCAGGAGAATCACCGCCGAGGCACCACCGATCAGTGGCAGTCCCAGTGAGAGAAGCTCAGAGGAAACTGAAGCCGAAAGACAGGCCGATGAACAGAAGCAACAGCGGCTGTAACAATTGCTGGTGGTGGTGGTGGTTGGCAATTGCAGCTTGGTGGCGGTGGCGGCAAGGGACCAGCAGGAGACTGCTGCTGGTGTTTCTGCCTCTCGCATGTCGGTGCCATTAAGCAGATTCAGTCAGATGGAGTGTTGCTGGCTGCACTATGATCAGTGGGCCACTGTTTCACATGTCAGTGGCAATGCAAATGCAATCGTCGAGAGGAGTTGGCCAACACCAAATGAGAGGCCCTAAAACTGGTGCCAGTCAGGCAGACAGGCCGTCCGTCATCTCTGCGAGCAGTAATGGTAATGGTAATGGTAATTAGCACCCCTTCCGTTCATTACGATGCACAACACAGCACACTGCTGCACACCTGTCATCAGTGGATGATGACGTATCGATTGCTGGTTTGCAGGCTGACACTTCTCATGTGGCTGTAATATAGCGCGACCTGCTACACTACCAACCCGACCATGTACAGTAGAGTACAACAACAGCGTAAAGCCGACAGCAATCAAAAGCCGCAGAGACAAATCGACAGTTGATGGTGGTCGGCCTGATGTTGTGTGTGCTTAGTCGGTGCTGGTCGTAGTAGTCGTGGTGGCGGGGGAGGAGGAGGAGGAGGCTGGCAACGGGTAAATGAAGTGTCGTTGCTGCAGCCACCGTGGGTGTCAATTAGCCACTACCAGAAACAACACACCGCCACAGAAGCTCTGTGTTCAGCAATGGCAGTAGCAGCGCAATACTGCTAACGAATTGGCCGCAAAGGACCACTTTGGCGGCCTGTTATTTGCCGCCAGATTAGCAGTCACCAAATGACAGATGACCGATCGGATCGGATGCTGGAGAGCGGATGCTGCTGTCTAGGCTGCTGATGTTGGTGCAAGCAACTGTCACTGTCACTGACAATCACTACTAGTGACTGCTTCACCTAAGCTGATGCTGGCAGCCTTCAAAAACAACACTGAAACGCCGGGCAACGGCCGACAAAAGAGGTGAAATGGAGAAAAAGCAAAAGAGGGTACAACTTTGGTACAGATTCATCAAAAAGCACACTTCTTCTTCCACAGAACATTCAGAGGACATCACTTGAGGACGCCGGAGACGACAAATATGCAATCAGCTGAAATACGCTACTACCACCAGAGCAGAGTAGAGCAAAGTAGAGCACTTCCATTCATCCACGCAATAATTAACGCACACAGAGTAGCGCCCACTATTTCTAGGGAAATGAGCAATGAGCAGTCAGAAAGGGAGAGAGAGTGTCAGCCGCTGCAACTACTAAATTAATAATACATTGAGCCAATTACATTTGCAGTAAAACAGAGCACTGCAAAGGGAGTGAATGAGTTAGAAATAGAGTTAAACACGGCTGGGCACTAACTCCAACGCCGGCATTGTCGAGGGTTTAGCTGTGTGGTACAAGAAGAAAGATGGCCGCTACAGCTAAACAGTGTGCTTTGCCAGCACTGCAAACAAGCGAGCTTCATTAAAGGTAACAGAGAACAGACTCTATCTAGTCCAGTGGGAGCACAAAGTAGTGAAAGAGGAGGAGGAGGAGAAGGAAAAAAGGGGGATAACCTGCACATCATAAGACCCACACTGCCAGGAGCATGAAAGAGAGAGCACCCCTTTTCCCTTCTACAAATGAACCAGTAAATGTGCGCACTATGTAACTTGAAAGGCTCTAGCAGCCATCATAAAGTGGCGAATGACAGGACTGTTGCTGCTGTGCAGCAGTGCTGAAGGAGGACATTCAGTGCGGCATACCAACGACGACTACGACACATCGCCCAATGGGATCACTTAAGGAAGAGAGAGAGAGAGAGAGAGAGAGAGAGAGAGAGAGAGAGAGAGAGAGAGAGATGTGAGAGACGACAGAGGAGGAAAACGTTTTCGAGAATAAACCATAGAGCAAACCAAAAAGCAGCAGCAGGAATACAAGTTGCCGTTTGGCACGACAGAGACTGTAATGGCTCGAGCAGCAGCACAGCAAGCACCATGACAGCTGCACGACTAACTGTACAGAAGCACACTGACTTCAGACGGCAGGAAAATGTATTGCAAGACACACACAAATGCAGTCAGCAAGAAACAGCAGAATGCATGTAAATTAAGCAGTATGCGTAGTTCAGCAGTCCACAACCGATCAGATGATGCCAGAAAATAAAAATTAGGCTGCCGCAGCACATGGCCAGTCAGAGGAGCAGAAGGGCATCGAAATGGCATTAGATTTAGCCTAGCCTAGCTTCTGCCAAGAAAAGTGAACAAAGAGAAGAAAGCACTGCTGCGGTGAGAGTTAGCAGATTCCCACCACAACCAGCCTAGAAACTGCGGTAGTTTGAGTAACAGAGAAAAGAGGTCTGATGCTGCAATGGGAAAGGGGAAATCGTAAACCAGTGCTGCTCTGCAACCTAGAGTGGCCTCCAATGTTAATAAATCGACGAGTGTCACGAGGCTCAAAGTGATTCCCGTGATTGAGTGCCTTCAAACAGGCAGTGAGATCTAAGAGAAAGAAAAAAGGAGAGCAATGGCACTGTTGGTTTAAAAGGAACGGAGAGAGAAAGAGTGCCAAATACACTTGGCAGTAAATGCACTGGCGATAAAAAACGTATCCGATGCCGCCAAATGAGTGAAATGATCGAGTTCAAGGGAAGAAAACTAGAACAACAAGGCGAATGAAAAAGCATCAAGCACCATCCATCGAAAAAGGGTCATAGTAGTGACATAAAGAAAGTGCATAAAATATCAAGAAAGTCACCGACAAAGAAAGAAATAGCAAAGTGAGAGACAATGATAGTTATCAGAGAGAGAAACTGCAAAGCATTGCCTGTTACTATAAGGAAAGTGGATTAGAAGAAGCAAACTCGGCATCAAATGAAAGGAAACAGGAGCATCAGCAATGAGATCGCCGACGATGACGACAATCGACGCGATGGCGACGACGACAATCGTTATGATCGAACGCGCAAGCAAGCAAACATCAGACAGTGTGCCTGCAAAAGGTAAGGGTGAGCTGAGTAGGGCAAAGCAAAGGACCACTGTGACTTCTTCGTCTTACTTTCAGTAGAACTCACCGAACGAAGATGTGTACTGCGTGGAGCATGCTGCTTCGCAGAGCAACCATTAGCCCATCCTACTACACTGGGTAATCCATTGTAATCGCACTCAGGGTCATTAATATCGGCTAGATCTCCCACTCCCCATGCATAGGCCATTACTCAGAAGGGCCATACTCAGAAAGAGAAAGGAGCGATAGCCAATTGGCATGTTTAGACTGAAAATGGATCGGAATAGATCACGGCGACATATGTAGCAATAGCAACGAGTAGTCAGACATACACAGACAACATGATGCCCAAGGACCAGAAGTGGGAAAGACGTAATGGATGGCTATTGATGATGAGCCAAAGTAGCAAAGAGAGAGACCTGTTGCCGAGAACCAGAGCCACCAAGGCGCAGAATCAGTAGCTGACGAATATTGTATTTGGATTCACTCACTCTTCTAATAAAGATACTGATGACTGACTGCTCCGGAAGCTCAAAGTTGGTGCGCCCACTCCTACTACCACTGCTGGTAATCCATTGTAATCGCACTCCAGCGGTCATTAATATCGGCTAGATCTCCCCTTCTCCCCCATGCAGTAGTGGGCCATTACTCAGAAAGGGCCATACTTCAGAAAGAGAAAAGAGAGCGATATGCCACTTTGGCCATGATTTATAGACTCGAAAATGGATCGAGAAATAGATCACTGGGCGACATTATGTAAGCAAATAGCACACAGAGTTAGTCGACCGACCTACACAGACAACAATGATTGCCCAAAGAGACCAGAAAGTGGGAAAGACGTCAAATGAGATGGCTTATCTGATGATGAGCACAAAAGTAGGCAAAAGATGAGAGACCTGTGTGGCCGGAGAACCAGAGCCACCAAGGGCGCAGAGAATCAGTTAGCTGACTGAATATTATGTATATTTGGATATTCACTCACTCTTCTAATAAAGATACATGACTGACTGACTGCTTCACCGGAAAGCTCAAAGTTGGTGCGTGCAAGTCGGGAAGGTAAAAAAGCAAGTGTTTTCCATAGCAAGCACATACAAACATTCGCATCGGTACATCTCTCAAAGCTAAATTTAGCCTAGAACTGCCAGCAGTTTAAAACTACCACTGGGGCCAGTGGTGCAATTAGACAGACAGCTCTTGCGCGCCCACCGAATGGGACACGTACCGACAGTTTGCTTCTGCTGTTCCTACTGCCACACTGATGGAGCACACACGCAAACACTGATGGCACTAATGAAAACGAATGGCATCACCGAATGCCTTGAGACGGCTGCTGCTGCTGGACCAGGACTGGCTGCAAATAATGACCAGGCTAAGTGAATTAGAAAACGGCAAAGTGAAGCAGCTTGATGGTGGAAACTAACAAAAACTGGTGAGTGCAGCTCGGAAACAGGCAAACATGAACAGTCTACTAGGGCAGTCTTTTAGTATGCCGGTCACATGAGGTGTTTTTGCTTCTACTGCTACTACTGGCCCCGATGCACTAATACGAGCAGAGAGAAACTCAGTGCCTGTCAGCAGAGGACTAAGTCGAGCAGTGGACAGTGGGCACAGCGAGTCAGGGCTTGACAGGAGCTGTCAGAAAGGGTTACTGCATAAAACCGTCCATGCTTCATATTTAGCAGAGCAACTTAACGTCATTTCCAGCACTACCATCAGGCTTGATCCAACCTATAAAAAACCAACAAAACCAGCAGATGTCCATCTCTTTCTCCTCTTCTTCTGCTCTCTCATTGCTCCTGTCACTTGTGCAATTAAATTGCACTCTATTAGCACCACATTTAGAGCTGTGCTAGTGACACATAATATACACTCCTGAAAGAGCAGCAGCAGCAGCTGCTGGTGAGTCGCCAACAAACTGCAAAGGTTGGCGCTGAAAAGTGTGCGACAATTGAGCCATTCCTAGAAAGAGTTCTGGAACCAACTATCGACCGATAAAGTAAATCACAGAATCGATAGAGGGGAAAGAGTGAGTGTGCAGACAGAGGCAACAGAAAGAGTCCACTTAGGAGGAGAGAGAAGCCCTCATGAGGACGGCTATCATCAGCACAGGCTATTTGTCAGGCCGATCTATTGGCGACACTCGATAACGGGTGGCGTGTGTGTGATTAGTTGGGTGCCGCAGTTTACGCAGGCCAGTAAGTCTCGGCGCTTGTAAACGCTTGTGAGGTTGAGCCAACAAATGAGAGAGAGAGAGAAAGTAGACGTTGAGCGCGTTGTCATGGCACTGACCGGAACGTAGGCAAAAGAGAAAGAAAATGAGAAAGAAGACAGACAGTGCCTGAGAGTAGACGCAGAAGAAAAACCTGGCTTGCGTTGAAGACAGGTGCTGCGATAAGTGAAGTGTGTTCAAGCTGAAGGTGAAAGCTTGTCTCGATCTGATCGATCGGTGCGCGCCTGTGTGTAGAGTGCACACAGCTCCAGAGAAGAGACAACAACAGCAGACGATTGTGAAGAAAGTGATTGAAGAAGTAGCAGAAAAAGAAGCAGCAATGAAGAGCACACTTACAGGAGGAAGACATTGTCGGTGGTGTCGTCGGGGGTGATGCAACAAATCTTCCCACATAGTCGATTCAGACTGGAGCCGACCATGGATTCGAAGAGGCTCGCCAAGGCGACCGGTCGCTGCTGGAGCTGCTGAGCGTCTTCTCTCATTCATGAGCTGATTACCAGGACACACCTGCTGAGGTAGTGACCTTTCGGTTCTCATCGAGTGGCACACACTAGCTCTCACCGATGATGGATGATGGCGGGTAAGGCGTAAATGATCACCAGTCGCTGATGCTGATGTTGGTTGTTGTGGTGAAGAGAAGTAGATGCAATGCTGAACGGTGTGTCGGTGTGTGTGTGTGTGTGTGATATGCCGTGTGTTGAGCTGTAGTAAGATTGCTGCTACTATTGACAGCTCACCGTTGGTATGGCGCCCGGCGAGAGATCATAAACGATGATGATGGTGATGGCGATGATGATGATGAGGCGAACACGACCACCAGACGACGGCTACACACTTTGCAAGAATGAATGATGCTAAATGGGTCGTCAACAACAGACGACGTGTCAGCGGCTGTTTAAGCAAATGTCCCGCTTGTAGTAGGTGATCACTTTCACTTGAGCCTTCCGATTTTCCCCGAAAGTGGCCGGCGACTACAAGTCTTGGTAATGCTCAAAATGTACGAGCAACAGCTTACAGTCGTACTTTTTGGCAGTTGTGTTCAGTGGTTTCAGTGGAATGTAGGCACCACAAAATAAGCTCGCAGTTGAGTTTTAGTGTTGTCAAAATTCACATGATGCGGATTGGAAGAATCTTACTGATGCACTCATGTCATCTTTGGGCAAAAAAAGTTACGTTTGAAGAAAACTTATCTCTCTTCAGTGATGAGTTGAAGGCAGCGAAAATTGAAGGTTCGATTGTTGATTATGAATGCTCATAAAGGTAATTTTTTCGTTGTTGTAGCATTTTTCTTTTTAGTTTTGCTTCAATAACACGGCTGAAGTTGTGCACTTGCAGTGTGCTCGTTAGTTCGCTACAGTGGTCATCAGTAGCAGTACAAAAAATTTTGAAAAATGACAAATGAATAATAATGTGCTCGGTCATTAAGAGAAAGCAGAGCAATTATGAGAAAGTACTTAAAAAGACTTGTAGTAAAGGAAGTCTGTGCAGAGTATTTTTTGACGTTGTCCAGTAGCCAAATGGTGCGTGGCAAATTTGGTTTTTTTCAAGAAGGAAAAACGAAGTTTAATTGGCAATTGAATATCATTCAGTTCAATGCGTGTTGTGTTCAGTGCGATGAGCTGGGCTGCACGCCATATCCTAATCACCAAAGTCGCTTCAGTGGGCAAGCTTTACTATCGTCATGAGTCCGTGTCTCAGCTGATTTGCCGCATCAAGTCAAGTTAGGCAGTGGGGACGTAGTTTATCGGTTTGTGACAAAGGACAAGTATGTCTGGCTATGCACGCGTAAATGTGCGTTCTCGTTCTGTAAAATTGCTTTTTATAAAACGGCTGTTTTCTTCCTTTTAAAAAAAAGTACATATGCTGCTGTTTGAGGAGGAGGAGGAAGAAACGTTCTCGAAATCACTCTCTTGTTGTGTGTAGAGCAGCATCAGCATCAGCAGTCACCTCATTGGCTTCATCAGCATTGCCGTAGATACAGCATACACACAGACTGACAGGCATACCTTATCTTTTCCACACATTATCGAGTTGATTAGTGAGAAAGACAGAGTGAAAAACACTTTTTGCTGGTCATTGAGTTGCCTGTGTCAAGAGCGCATATACCTCCATCGCTTTGATTCGTCTGTTTTGCTTTCTCTTTCATAAGTTTCAGCTTGTGACTGGCGGTGGCTTTCAATCTTCAGCCTTGTTTTCATTAGCAACTGTGAGAAAACATTGACAGGTGCAATTAGCAACGAGTTGGATGGGGAATGCTCAATGCGTGGCAACACAATGGTCGTGATGCCGAAGTTGTTGTTATTGTAAGGGATTGCTGTTTTCAGACCAGTATGATTTCCTCATACTTTGCACTCAACAGGCTGGTTTATCGATCCTCCCGCCTATCCACCATTGGCCATCAGTTCCAAAGACATCAGCTGACGCAACAATTGGACGTCATTCGTCGGCAGCCCGCCCAGTGAGAGCTGGAAACTCCCCTCTTTGTTTTAACAATGACCAATTCGCCGCCAAATCGGCAGTTGATAAGCAGATGAAAAACGGTGGCAACTACAACTCTTTGCATTGATTTGATGACGTTGATGATGATGATGACAAAGAGTGAATCAGCTCAAACGGAGAGGCACAGTGCTCTCCTTCTCACTTCAAACTGCCACAAAATACCGGATCTTTACGCAATGTTAAATGGCAAATAAACAACAACACAGGAGTAAGCTCCTCAACACATCAGCTGGCGACAAGTAGAGCAGACACACAATAAACACTGCTGGTCGGAGGCGGCTCATTTGAAGGCGACTCATCATCATCATTAGCTGCTGCTGCTAGTGCCGCCGCCACCGCTGCTTCTGCAGCACACCACGAACTGGACTGCTGCGGCTGTCGTCTGTGGTCGTCGTTGGCCGTTATCAGGCCATCCTGCATGATGATGATGGTAGTGGTGTGGCACTGGTTTGCATTGGGTGCACCAGCAGTAGCAGTGCACTGTGCACAGACTTGGATTCAGCCAGCTGCCAGCAATCAACAGTTGCCGGCACAGTGGCTGGCCTGGCACCACTTCTGCGGAGAGTCTTCCGCACAGTGTAAACATTGGCAAAGCGTGTGCATCTGTCAAATGAGTTTGAGTGCTGAAGTGGCGCAAAAAAACGGCTAAAGTGCTGCCGTATAAAGTCGGCCAACTTGTCTTTTGCATTGAATGATCGACACCAGAGTGGCTAATGAAATGAGTGCAATTACAAGATGCCGATGATCAGTGCGAGACGTGCCTGGTGGTGCAGCCAGTGCAGTAACATGTGCCTTACGACAATGAAATTAGGTTTTGGCGCATTTTTCGCTCTAGCACCAGCGCAAATGTGCCTGGCTAATTAATTGCACTAATTTGATTTACCACTTCTCGCTTCACCGACATCTGCAATGTGACATTTAATTGCAAAGTGACAATCGACTGACCAGTGTCCGACCGTACTTCTACCACTGCTGTTAATTTGCACTTTTATTAGCTGGCCACCCTAGCGATCATCAAAGCTAATTTGGCTGTTTCACTGTGCCTGCAAACACACACACACAATGACGTCAAAAACTAAAGGCGAAAACTTTCAATTGCTGACCACTGCTTTAACAAAACGGACAGATCTTTTGACGACAGTTGAGTTCTGCGGGTGCAGAAGAACTTTTGTTGTAGATAGCACACAAAGCCAATGATTGGGGTATGGTTCGCCAGGGTCTGGACTGACTCACATCGGGAGCAGTGCACCAAATTAAAACTGACGAGCTGAGGCACGATTGCTGTCATGATTTGCACCAGACAGCTAAACGTCCACCATCAATGCACAAAACTTTAATTTGAAGATTTTGTCTGAAGGCAACCACAACAATTACTTCAGTTTACAATCGTTTTTATTTGTAGCAAGGACTGAAAGCACACGATTCAAACCATTTTCAATTGAGAGTTTTACCTTTAAAAAAAATATTTTTTAAAACTCAATCTTCCAATCTGCTAACAAAGATTTTTGACGAATTGGCAAAAAACACTTATCTAACTAGAAACCGGTCGCTTTTTGCCTAGGGCACAATGATCCGTTGTCGATGCTGCTCGACAGTTGTCCTGACTTTAACTTTAACACACACAATTTTCAACTCAATTGCTTTGTTAGCTAAAAGAAAAACCTGCACTGCTATGTGAAGCACACTGCTTCGATGTTTGCCCATTTCGTCAAAGTCGACATCACTCGTTCCGAGTCCTTGTAGTTTGTCGTACAAAGAAGTCGCTACAATGAAGCAACTACAGCTAGTACTCTTCCTGTCAGTGAACAGGCACACACTATTGACACTGGATTACATGTCAATGTTTGGCTATGATGATGCTGATGGCGCTGAGGGTGGCCATGGCCTTTGAAGGACTGATTACTTACACACACTACCTTACAGTTCTCATCCCCAATATCATCAGTGCCAGTGACGTATTTCGGTAGACATCGATTGCATTTAGTCAGTGAACGACATTGGAGAAATCAAACAGACAACTTTCCAGGCAAACATTGGCCCTTGCGCGCACCGAAAACACAATGGACGACAAAGATAGTTTTGGCAACTTTGTCGGTGTAGCAGGCCAAGCAATTGTTTCAGCCCTTTCCTCTTTTGGAACTGAATGTCTGAACTCTGCACTCGACAATACAGAACGAGCAAAAACGGTCGCACAGTCAGGTGCCCTGCAACTGAATGGATGTCCAAATTAGAAAGTACACTTTGAGGCACTCTGTACAGCTAAAACTCTGATGCCTGGGCGAAAACAGAAGAGACAGTCAGTCAGACAGACAGGCTCGTGTTCTTACTCGGCGGCGGTGTTCCCCGAAGTGAGCTTTGATTCAATATTTACCCAGCAGCGACAACGATCTGCAAATGCAATCTATCGGTGCACGTCTGCAAATTGAATCGACTGGCAAAATCAAATTCTCACTTTTCACTACTGCCACCACCGCTACTTTTTCCTTTTCTTTGGCCAAATTTAAGCAGTCAGTGGTGGTGGGTTGAGAAAAAGAAAAGTCGAGTTGCGGCAGCCCGAAGATGACGGGGTGCTCACAATGATGGCTCCTTATCATTCAGACGACTCTAGGCAGAAGCGAAAACGAAGAGTGAAATAGAGGAAAGGCATAAACGTTTCTATTGCACCGGGAAATAGCTCTCTGGCGAAGAAGGGGAAAAGAATTGATGCAAATGTGTAAACGCGGTTCAGTGCATATCATTACTGGATGGCACGTCAAACCAAATTCGTGCACAAGTTATTGGGTATTTGCATTTGCCGATACTATACTTCACTCTGAGGTTGTGCTGATGCTAGTGACCTAGGCTTCCAATTAATGAATAAGATATTTATAGTTTTGTCAAGTCGTTTTTGTCACGTGATCATAAAAAGGTTTCTTTTTTATCACTGCAAAATGCCATTTTTAATTGACAAAATTTTTTTTCTTTAGATTTGTTTTTGTCAGTTGACTCAAACATAAGGCACCATTGCCCCAGACAGATTCGGTTAAGAAAAAACTTGTATTTCTTTTTTCCCAAAGCAAAGAAAAAACCAATAAGTGTTCTTTATTTATTCATTGAAATGAATGTCTTTCCAATTTTTTTGTCACTTTTTTCCAAACCATGATCAAGCGGAATCACTACTGAAACATCAAATCAATCTGTCGATTTCTCTGAAATTCTCTCGCTGTTTCTCACTCATCGAAATCAAATTGAGGCATTGCTCGTAATCGCTCACTCACCATTTTTCTCCATTTCCCTATCACCGGACCCTACATTCTTTCAATCGATTGTCGCAACCCCCAGACTCGTGTCCAGTGAGGAGAAGCGAGGAGGCGACCAGACTGAGGACTCGCCAATCACCGCCACTGGCCAAGAATCCGTGAAGCAAGCAAGCAAGCAAGCATTCTCCACTTCTTTCCACTTGACTTCTTCTTACCACGAATTCTCCACACTCCTGTCCTAAATGACATTTTATCCAATGGACCTCTTCTTTTCCTACCACACCGCATTACAGGAATCGAGGCCGAACTGTTCCGAGCTTTACTGCCGTTTGTTGATGTAGAGTGTAACAAAGTTGCCGACTGACTCCACTGAAGCACATCAACAACAGCATCACCATCATCATCGTCTTCGTCGTCATCATGTGCATGTTCTACAGGCAAAGAGAACAGCACCGCCGCCGTGTAACAACGGTACAGCAGACTTTTTATTTGTACGTGGAATTAGCGACAAGGCTAAGCCCTGCTTGCACGGAGCACACGAAGAACAAGACTTGCCGCCAAAGTCATTTGTTCTCGTCGTTTCTTTCCTTCTCCTCTTTTGTAGACTCGACTACTCTGTGTTTCTCTTTCCGCAGAGCAGGTCTGTGTGATCAGTGAGCACCACCGCTGAGCAGCTCACCGTACTGCAGCAAGTGCTGCAGTGAACACACAAATGCTAATCGGGTTACGGTGGTCTACCTTCCTCTTTTCTACTCTGTTTTATACTTTACCTGTTAAAAGAATGCCCAAATAAAGCCTTTCTGGAAATGAAAAAACTCAAAGAGAGCCTAAAGGAAGTGTTTCAGTGACCTGCAAGCACAAGCACAAACACAAACACAAATACAAGCGCGCACACACACCTGAATGACACTGCTGGTGTGAATCTCAATTACGTCCGACAACTACAATATATTCTAGGCGAGTAAAGAAAAAGGAAATAACACTGCAACAGTACTTGACGGGCACCAGAGTTAGCTCGCTCCAGCGCCAGTGAGTGCCTTAACGAATCCACAAACTCTTCCTCTCGCTTCTAATCAGTCACTCTTTCGCCCTCAACACTAGTGGAGAGTTAATTAAATCGGGATTAACCAAATAGATGACGACAAAAGAGGAGGCAAAAGTGGAGCATCAGAAAGTGTTCAATGAACGCTGATCAATGCTCTGATTTAGCTGTGCCCTATCTGCCTGCGCTTCGTTGACGTTAATTAGTGCCTTGAAAGGAACGCACAGGCAGCAGTGTTCTGCCAATCTTTGATTTGCCTCCCCACTCTCTTTCTCCAGCTGCAATCGGGTTGATTGATTGACGAGCCCATTGCTGCTGCTGCTCATTTTGCCCTCATAAAACTTTCAGTGAGAAAGAAGGTACTTGTTTGCAGTGCGCCATTTTATGCTCGTCTGATTATGCGTGTAATATTCATTGCCAAGTGCGCACATATTAAGCCTAATTGGCTGCAGTGGAGCAGCAGCAGCAGAGGCGGAGGCGGCGGCGTTCACCCAGTGAGCACACAGAGTGTACACTTATAAAAAGAGAGCAAAAAGATTGCCTCAGTGACGTTCAAGTAAAGAAGAGAAAGCTCATTTTCAAAAGACAAAGTTTTTGGCAGCAGTCTGCCAAATGTTACTATCGGTAATTAATAATTGAACGTTGCACAAAGGGCAGAACTTCAGGTAAGTACCTTGTCAAAAAAGAAAAGACAAGACGAGACATTCCGCAGAACTGCATAAATGACGCACACTTGAACATGTGCTTGCAACATAAAAAGAAAAGGAGTATTTGGGACGTTCGCCTGCTACTTTTACTCTTCAACTCTGATGCAATCAGGTCGTTCAAGAGTAGGGCTGCGATCAATTCGCAATTACCTCTTCACGTACCAGTTTCAGTCATGCATTTTTTGCCTACGTATAGCCTTTTTATTATTGCAGACACTTTTGCTTAGCCTCACCCGATATGAGATACCCCTTTTTCTATGAAAAGCACTAAAAAGCACTGCGCTCTGCAATTCACTACTCGTGCAGCTGATAAAAATGTGTGTGTGTGCAAAGGACTAACAAAATAAGGCACATAAATCACAAACACAGTTTGACGTGCAAAACTGCTGCTACTTTTCCTTTTTCATTTTCATGATTTTATTCTTTTTCCATGATAGCATTTTGCGAAAACTGCCTACAAATCGAGCCTAATTGCTGAATGCACATTCAGTCAGTCAGACAGAGCGAGCGCAAATCAAAGTGACTGAAACCATTTGGCTGATTTTTCATTCTGCTGCGCCTGAAAGCCGTAGCAATCTGCCAAACCACGACGAGCAGTGCATAACTGAGTTGTCGGTAATACAATATAAAACGGCAGAAAAAGAACCGACGAGAGATTTCCTCTTTGTACCAGCAGCTAATGCAGCACACACCAGTACGGCCACAGGAAATGCAAATGTCTGAATGTGTTTAAAGTGGTTTCGTCTCAGTGGCAACGAGAGAAAATATGAGCCTAGAAAAAAGTGAAGATAACGGGTCCAAAAAATATGCTTTTTACTCTTCCTACCGAATGTCACTCAACACCAGGGGCAGTCGACAAATGGCTGACAACTGTCCGGAAGCATGTCCATTTGACTGGTGGGCAACAGTTGAGAACATTCAGTTACAGCAGCAACCAACATCTCATCTGACAATGGGCAATGCCATTAGTCAGGTGGTTAGTGCTGGCAAAAATGTGCAGTGCCTAAAACAGGACACTGTTTTCATTTATTAAATTGACCTTTACAAAAATGTCTGAACTTGAAATGGCCTGGCACAACTACTGCTCTCACAGCAAAAGTGTATGGGCTATACTGTTTGCAGTTTCGACCAGGAACATAATGCTATTAGAGAAAGTGCTTGCTGCACACACTCCACTGCCTCCACTACTTTCTCTGTTGCATTTGCTGTTTTGTGATCTGTGGTTTGTGCCAACCAGCTAGCTGCCTGCTAGACTGCCGATATTTCAGTAGTAGGCCAGCGGTAGAAAGAAAAAGAGTGGGTTTCAAATGAAATATTAATGCCTGTGATACACGTCGCGACACGCAGTGAATATATGCAGTAGCGAAAAGTTGATGCTGATGTTTCTGCTGCTGCTTTGGCCCACAATGAAGCACACTTCAAAAAGTGTCACCAAAGTTCAGTTCAGTAAAGAACAGTGCAAGGCTTCAGCGGTGAAAAACTTTTTGATGTTATCATCTTTATCATCATTGTGGCTAAACCAAAAGAGTGACTGCCACTGCTTCTACTGCCCGACGAGTGTTGTCGTTCATTAATAAAAGAGAGTTTGGTAGTCCTCGTGAGAAATGGCCAGAAATGGATGTAAAGGATCACAGACCGAGAGACACAGTGGATGGCACACTAGTGCTCCAGTGAAATCGATACGATGAACGAACGGGACGGAAAACGGGCTAAAAGAGGAAAGAGCAACACAAGCAAATTGAGAATGCAAATCGGCCAGAGTGCTTGCTGCATCTCTGCTTTTATTTTTCCCTTTTTTCTCTCCGTTACTTTTTTCCTCATCTGCAAATGCACTTTTGCCTATTGACGGTACTGATGCACACAGCCTTCTTCTAATGTGATCTACTAGTCTATTTTTTGGCACAATGTCGCTGCTCAATTTTTTAACACACAACGGCAGATGGCTGCTACTCCAGAGTTTTCTAGGTTCTCTTTTGCCGTTGCCGCCAATGCCGCTAATCTAATTGCCTACAAAAGAACTGTTAGAGATTATCAACATGACACTACTACGATGCCACTACGGTAGATGAGGATCCAAACAAAACAGACTAGACAGACAAACAGACAGTGAGGGTCCTACGTGTGTTTGATCTTCAGCAGTGCAGCAGTACAGTGCAGTTCTCGACATGTCCTGACTTGATAAGGCAAGTTTTCTTGCCTCACTATTTAAATAGCAGCCCACACGCTTTTCTTTATCATCCCCTTTTTTCTTTTTCCTTTTTGTCGGCTCGTGTACAAAAGCACCAGCACTAGTTGTAGCACCAGTTGGAGCAAAGTTAATGAAAAAAGCAAAGTTCATCGCACTCGAGTACTCAGTCAACGGACGGCCAAGTTGGTTTTGCCTACTGGATGACACTGTGAGGAACACTCGCCACAAAGGACCTCAACTCAATCAAGAAGAAAGGCAATCTCGGAATTTGTAGACCTAGTTTGGGTAGTGTGCCGGTCACAGTCGGCCAGTAGTGGACAAAGTAAAAGCAGTAGTGATAGTAGTTTGGTTGTCTGGGCAGCCCAAATCAAGTTGCCAGCCTGCAGCTGAAACTGACAAATCGAGCTGAGCAACTTTTAGCAGAGAGAAGGCGGTTGCAATTAACAAACTGCCCTTTTGCAATTACCGATAAAGCAGAATGACTATGCTTACTGGTGATCAGCTTTGTGATGACACAACTTGCCTGCCTGCCAGCATGCTATAAATCACTTGCTTATTATTAAATTCTTCAGTTTTTTGTGTAACAGTGTAGAAAAAATAGGAGGAGGTTATCAGAGGTAAGATAAAAAACAAAAAATAATAAACCAAAATAAAAGAGAGTGCAGGCACAAAAATGAACGATAAAAGTTGTACACATTCTTCGGTTCACTTTGTTGCCTTAGAAATCAAATTGATTTTTTTCCATTTTTTCATCATTCCCTTTTAGGGCAAAAACTTGACGACACTGCTCGAATATTCAATAAAAGTAGAGGGAAAAAAGGAACTCAGTAGCTATTGTCTTTGCGCCGTTGAGAGTAAAAAGAAGTAAGGAGGAGGAGGAAAGGAAGGAAATGGGCGACTACAACGACGTCGACATTATGTAATGGCAAAAGGAAGGTATGCAGAAAAAAAGGAAAAAACAAGTACAGTTGTCTCTAGCACTAATTGCATTCAATCCAACTGTGCGGCACACAGTCAAATGACCAAATTAGCAAATAGTATTGCCAATATCATTCTGATTGAACAAGTCAAGGAAACAAGAGAATTTAATTGCCGGTGACTATTGATAGTGGTCATTTTTCAATTGTCACGTAAGCAGATGGTACTCTTTTAAACCAGACAAAAAATGTCGGTCACATGTGTTGTTTAAAAATAGAAATGGTTTGCGATACTAAAATGAAGCTTGGCACACTTACTTTGTAGTGATCGGCGGTTGTCGTAGCGGCGGCACAATGAGGTACGGTCCACCGGCCGTCGTGGGAAGGACAATGTCCACTGATTTGGAGCGAGCCTTTGGCGGTCCCTCGCGAACCTCAATATCAGTTCGCTTGGGCACCTGCAGGAGGTAGGGCGAGTCGACGGAGGCAGAACGGCCTTGCTTAGAGCCGGCGGCCAGCACAGGCACCTCCAGTGAAATGACGGTGATGCCGCTGCCCGAGTCTTCGTCTAGTGCCTCCCGAGAGGGCGAATCTGCCTCTGGTGGGCAGAAGGTGACAATGGGCAGTCCCTCGATCGGCTCAATGAACTCGTCAATGAGGAACTCGTCCACGGCGACGACGGGTGGCTTCACTGCACTGCTTTCCTGCTCGCCAGTCGTCGTCAGCTGGGGCAGCTTGCTGAGGTCACTGGTGGAGGGCGCAGCTGTGATCGTCCCTTCTGAGGTGTCCATCGCCTCCAGCACCGTCCTCTCGTCGTCCTCATTGTAAGAGGAGCACTCAGAGTCAAAGGAGTCAGACGGTGGTGGCGTCAGCATTGGCTCATTGCGCAGCCCCAGCTCTGCCATCAGTGCACAGTGTACGCAGTCTTTGAAGAGGATGTATTCCGTTGCTGGCTCTGAAGTGGAGTTCAGCGAAGACTGTGAACTGGTGGAGGAGGGTCGTCGAATGAAAAGTTTCCATTTGGGTACGTCCAGCAGTCCACCGGAGGCGTTTGAGTCGGTTCGGTTGCCTCGGTACTGCTGCTTACGGCTTTCGGCAGTTGATGTTGATTTGCTGGCAGTGGCAGAAACAGCGGCGGCGGCAGCTGCAGCATTTGTTGAGCCCGTTGAGCTTTTTCCTGTGGCAGCGTAGTCAAAAGACCTTGATCTGGTGTTTCGAGCGTCGGGCACACTGAGGGCGTTACCGACAGGACCGGCGCCTCCAACGCCCTTGTAAGGACTGCCTCCGGCGACGGCGGCAGACATCATCATCAGCTCTCGTGAACGAATCTCATCAAAAGAGGCCGATCGCATCTGCTTGCCCACAGTGTCACCCTCGCAGTTAGGCACTTCAAGGCACATCTTCTTACTGCTGCCACCACCACCTCCACCATTTTCTGCAGCAGCCGCAGCCGCAGCAGCCGCGGCGCAGAACTCACTGAGGTACTGTTGTTGCTGCTGGCGAAAGAGCATCGACTGGTCATTGAGCGTCAGCGCGGACATGTTCAGGTCAAAGTCGTCGCCCTCCTCGTCGCCGTCCTCGTCCTCCTCCTCAATGTCCTCATTGGTGGCGTTGGAGGTGGAGCCAAAGGAGAGCGAGGTCTCATTGCGATGCGCCGGAGAGAGGGGCGGCGACGGTTCGCCCATCCAGATCATGTCAGTGTCCAGCGTCTGCGTGGTGGAGTTGGTGGGCGAGCGGCTGGCGTGGCTCTGCGTGGCCGCACCGGTGCCCGTGTGCGAGGGCGACCGACTGCTGCTCGACTGGTGGCGACAGCTGGTGCTCGAGGAGGACGCTTGCTGCTGCTGCTGTTGTTGTTGCTGCTGAATCTTGGTCGCCTCTGCCTTTGCCTGCGCCTCCAGCGTGTTCTGCCGCCGCCGGAATGTGTCGCGGAGCCTCTGCATGGCTTGCCGGAGTTTCACCGTTAGCTTAGCAATGTTTGCAGATGCCCCTTCACAACCGAGTTCAAAAGAAAGAAAGTGAGATGGCTCAATAGGAAAGAAGAAGAAGGAGGAGAGTTGGGGTGAACACTGACGCCGTCGATTTGAATAACAGTCGACGGTGGTGGCGGCGTTCACTTGAGCGAAGAGTGTTGATGCTGCTGCTGATGTTGTTGTTGTTGATGATGTAACTGAGGCCGAATGATATAGTGAGTGAGTGTGTATGTGATCGTTGGTGGTCTACATTGCAGGTAGACTGTGTGTGTTTTTGGTTCGGTTTTGTTTGCTGTTTTATTGCGTTGTTGATTGAGAAGAAGTAGAAGAAGAAATATTTATTGAATAGTCGAGTGTGTGTGTATGTGCTGTTTGTTTGCTTTCGGCGTTTGTCTGTTGTACAATGCTGTGAATGAACCGGATGCCGTAACTGTTTCTAGCGAAACGTATAATTGAGAATGAGAAGAGTTTTGCGGCGCCCACAGAGTCAGCAGCAGCAGTGGCGATTGACGATTGTCTCCGTTTTAATTTCGTTTTTGTTAGTTTATGTCTCTGTTTGTGTTGAGTGTGTGGTATACTGGTGAGGGTTTCTCTACTAACGAACTACCACTGTACCAGACAGCATTTTCTGGTGCCCTTTTACTGCAGCTCAAAGTGCAGTCGGAATCGTCTGTCTGTTTTCTTTTTTGTTCCGCAGTAGGGTGGCACTTTAAACTATTTAGTTAATTTAATTAGAGCAAGCGCCATTTCCTGGTCTGGGGAAGTTGCCTGGCACAACTGAGTCTGGGCCAAGCAAGTCAATCTGCTCTCTTTGGAAACTGACAAATGCTACTGTTTTTGCTGCTGCCAGGGTTGATGCAATTACAAAAAGACAAAAATCGGCAAATGAACAATTGCTGAAAAGAAATTGGCCGGTTTAGACGCTAACAAAGTTGTGACAATTTTTGCTCGATCGATTAAATACGCATTGACAAAGTGCGTTTGTGTGTGTGTTCAAAAAGAATAGAAATTCATAGTCGGGTGCAAAAGTGAGGAGCAGTTGCAATAGCAGCAACAGAGAGCAATACGACAAATTGAAACGAATTCAAAAAGAAAATGTTTTGCCGCACCAAAACACCGCCCAAAAAGCAATCGATTGTTAATTAATCGAGCTAAAAAAGCAAAGAATAAAGAGGCGCCAATTGAAGCGGTTTAGGAGTCACATGTGTGTGTTTGCTTAGCTGATTGCCCACTAATGGTGAGTTAGGAAAAGGGAAGTCAGCTATTTTGGTATTGTTTATGCCTGTATCGTTGTGCCAATGTGCAGGTGTCTGTTCAAGTGAAGAGGTCAATCTTGTGACTAATTAGATTACGTGTCGGTGTTGGGTTGATTGTCTAAAAAAATAAGAGCAGGTGTGTCTGTTCTGTTCAGTGTCAGTGTTGGTAATTGAAGCTAGATATATTGCAGCACAGTGAAAGTATCTGATTGAGTTTCCCTTCCGGTGCAGCAGCAAGTGCCAGAAAAAATAGCAAAAGCCGTTTCAATGGCAAATAGAATAGGGTTCGGGTGAACGCAAACAAAAAAACTTTGATTTGAAGTGCGCCTACGTGCGTTTGATTGTGAGTGAGTGAAAAGGGAGGAAAGTGATGATGAGAGGAGTTTGCAAAGGAGGAAAAATGTCAAACACAACAGCAGAGTTTTGGCACACACGGAGAGAATGGTCTTCTTTTCTTCCCCTTTTTCCTTAGTGCTGCAGTTTTTTTCGTTTTTCTTTTGCGCACCGGTAACGATGGGCTTTCATCGGCCGAGAGGGAAAAAGCTGAAGAGGAGGAGAAAAGCAGCACACATTAGCACTCAAGTGGCTGAGGAAGAAGACGATGAGGTGAGGGTTGATGGAGGCCGATGTGGGGAACACCGTCTAAGTGTTTGCTGCTGCTTCTGTTGTTGTTGTTGCCGGTTGCCACGATGATGACGACGATGACAGACGGCAATCGAGTTGCCGAGAAAAAAGGACAAAAGGAGACGTATTTGCTGTGCACAAGGAAGCCAACTGTCGAGTCAGGTGCACTCGTTCTCAAGGCGCTTCACAAAAAGCTGAAACAAGGGTTGCTCACGAGGACAAAAATGTAGTGAAACCGCCAGCTGCAAGATGTGCAGGATGGGACCACCCAGGTGAGGATGTGAAGAGGTGATTGATCGGAAAGAGAAAAAGCGATTCGAAGCGGCAGGTGCTGTTGTTGTTGCTGCTGTTGCATTCGTCGCTCACTGGGCAGCACCATCAGTGCACGAATATTGACAGTGAGTAGTGGTGATTTATTGTGATCAGCCAGTGTTCACCGACTGCTCACTCTTGATGGCACACTGGCTCTTCATCAAGACACGTTCGTTGCTCACTAGAGAAGCACACTTCGGTTCTCTCTTGGGTGCTGCAAAGATGAACTACTGCACTGTTTCAATTTTTGCTCAAAGTTGAGTGCTGCGACAGCCGTTTTGTTCGTTTGGAGATGCTGAAAAATAACAGTAAAAAAATACTCGCACACACTAAAGCATCAGCAGTTCGACTCTCAATGAGATGAGAAAAAGAAAAAAGGAAAATAGTTTGAATTTTGAATCGACTGAAGAGTTGAGTTGTGTGCAACGAGCAGAGCTGAAAGAATTCAATTACAGACGACAACGGGCATATTGTGAGAAAAGAGAAGTTGGTGGAAAAAGAGTGAAGAAGGGAGCAATTCAATTTGGGCAATTTGTGCTCTAGTGCTCAATGAATGAGCTACCATGAGCTGCTGCTGCAGCATTGTTGCTGGCGGTGAACACCACTGACAGAAGAAGAAGACCTGTGTGTTGATAAACACACAGCACAAGTGAAAGAAACTGTATCTAGCCTTATTTATGTGCTGCAACTGTTTTCTTCTTTTTTCTCTTTTTATTTACACATTCATTCGAATTTTGAGAGTACTGGTAGTGGTTGTGGTGGTGGTAGTGGTGGTAGTGATGTTATTGGTAAAGGTGCAGTGGATGGGTGCACTGATGAAAAGTGGATGAACGACTGCATCCCCAAAGCAGCAGCACCAAAGCAGCTCGCCTAATTGCCCACTGCTCCACTGATCTTGGCTTTGATCCCCCGTTAGTTTTTCCCACTGTCTGTTGTTCAGTTGCTCAGTTTGTCCCTGAACCGGGCACTCAGTGTACGTGTGCGCAAGTGAGTATGTTTATGTTTCGAGTTACCAGCGCGCTGCAAATCAATCGACACATGCCGAGGGGAGCAGCGATGAGGGCAAATTAAATTACAAATTACAAGTTCAACAGAGAGCTTTTGTTTATGCTGTTGCTGTCGTTTTCGTCGTTGATGAGTCTGCCGCAGTTGTAAGGCGGTCGCCCAATTGAGAGTGCAAACGTAATTACGCGGCGAGTTAGTGAGCTACCAAGCGCACAAAGATTGCCGGAGTAGTAGTAAATGATGATGATGTTGCTGGTGCCGTTCAGTGATGACTGTGCTGGCGGCAGTTGGGAATAGCTCTTGAGACACTTTCACCTCGTTTTGGATCTTCGTAGATTGAGTCAACCGTTGCCACTGGACAGGCTCTCTCTTTTTCACTTGTGGCAAAGTTGGGCAACTGACTCAGGCTTCAACCATTGTCAACAATTAGCAGTGGTGTTGCAGAGGGTGCTCAAATTAGGTGCATGGAACACACACACGAGAATAGAAGAGCACAACACACTAGGTGATCATATGAGCCGACAAAGGAAAACCAAAGAAAGAAAAAACAAAAAGTAGTTGCAAGGTACCAAGTAGTTGTAGGTAGTTGTGATAGGTAGTGCAAAGTTAATTAGGCTAGCTGTAATTAGGTGAGCGAACAAAAGTAGAGAAAGTCCGCTTGAAGTTGCCGTGTGTGTGTGAGAGGTGAACAAAAAGTTGCATTAAATTAGTGCAATGCAGAAGTTTGCAAGCAAACTTGTAAAGGTGGAATTAAGCGAATTAGAACAGTAGGAGACTAGGTTCACATTGAGATGACACACAAGTCACATTGATAGTAGACGCCAACTGACTGACAAACCGATGGCAGACAGTTTGTCCACAACCGCGGTCACACCACAAACTCCTACACCGGTGCCCAACACACCAAATGCAAATGAAGATAAAGGCAAAGAGAAAATGTACTTCTGCAGAACAGTAGTGATTTAAATAATTGATAATGCAAATGACGTCTGCTGAAGTTTCTGTCAGTCGTAGATAAAGATAGAGAAGAGAGAGAGAGAGAGAGAGCAAAGTAAACTTGGATAGGCAAGTGAAAACCAGTTGAGGGCAATAGTAGAAAACGTGCAGTGTTGACCAGCAAAAACAGACAGTGAACTGTAACTACTACTGTGATATGTCGTATCAGCAAGTGAATAGTAATAGCATGTTGAAGGTAGGCAGGTAATAGGTGGGTGATATCACCAGCAGAAACTGGCAAAGTAAAGTAAAGTAAAGACAGTGTTTTCCACAGGAAAGAGAGAAAAAGCACAGCTGGGACCCACAGCGCAACACCCGAGCGGGCGAGTGAGCGAGGTGCCGTTGAGGTACCGTCGTGGTGGTGTCGTCCACCACACCAGTCTGTCCTACCAGCAGAAAGCCATTTGCTAGTCTGAGTTGCCATTGGCGGAGGAAAGGCGCTTAAATATGCCCCTCTCTACCGATCGACGGCGTCGTCGTCGCCGTCGTCGTCGTCCGCAGGCCAACTGTAACTCAGGCCACTGCCGAGACTGCTGGAAAGGCAGTCAAAGAGAGAAGGCATTGTGTGTGAGTGTGTGAGTGCCTTGCCACTGGGAATGGCTTCCACTCTCTTTCTGTTCAGCTTGTACAGCAGACACACAAGTGGGCATGTGTGGAACAGGCTACCGACCAAACCAGAAGCAGCATCAGCCAAGTTTCCGAAGCAAACTGTGCAATTCCTGTTTTGGTGCCTGTGGATCACTGGGGTGCGCTTTCAACTACTACCACCGCCATCTGATCATCAAATCACTATTCATTTGACTTGATAAACAATTGCTTTTCTTTTTTCTTCATAATGACTAAAAGTTGTTTTGTTTCCGGTGTAACAAATGCTGTCAGCTAAAAAAAGTTTGGTTTTCATTTCTTAGCAGCATTTTCTTAATCCACAATTTACTAATGAACAGGTAATCCAGAAGCTAATATGGGAATTTGAACACAATTTGACAACACAAGTGTTTTGTACAAAAAAATCAATTATTTCTTCAAAGAATTTACAAAGTTTAGTTCAGCAATTAATTGAAGCAATCAAGTTGGTGTTGAGTATCTGTTACTGGTATATACTGGAAAGGCAAAGCTGTATTCGAGAACTTGTCATTTGAAGCCAAACTGCAAACTGACAATTAGGTTGCCTGTGACATTACCAAAATAGATGTGAGATACGCTGTGAAATGATGATGACGGAAATAGACATAATTGGCAGCGAACAAAGCAAAATGATAGCCAACTTCAAACTGTACGTTGTGCCCTAGAAAATCGATTTCCAGTGCACCGGTCGTTTGGCAAACTTGTGTACTCTTAAGGACTGCTCGCTGCAGCACTAACTGTCACGTTACCGGAAAACTCAAAATGAAAAAAGAAAGAAAAATGTTTTGACTAAATAAAATAAATGGCAATTGACTATTGCAGTTATTGATCGCAGTGTGGCAACTCTAAATAACTCAATGGTTCAGTAGAAAAAATGATTATTTCATGCTTTTACTTGAGTGTTCAAAAACCAGTTCACTAACGCCATCTGCTTCCTCAGAATTGAAACTCCTAAATTCTGTAGAATAACTTTTTCTGAATCGCCTAGGTGGCGCATTAAAGCTAGATTTGACTTTGTTTTTGCAATCTATTGAAAAGAAAAATTGTTTTTTGAGCAATAGGCAGAGTAAATGTCGCAAAAAGTAGTTTAACTGTTTTTTAAAATAAAAAATACATTTTATAGTTTTAAAAAAGGATTTTTATTGTAGTCTAGTTTATTAATTAATCAGTAGCCAGGTGTGCAAGAAAAATGGTTGTGGTTGTAGTACACGACAACTAACACAAACATTTAATGAACACAACAAAACAACAGTGGTGACTGCTTTTAAATAATGCAGCCTCTAGTTGTTGTCACTTTACTGTCGCACACCTTTCGAAATCTATGGGAAACCTTCCATTCAATAAAACCAAAAAGTTACACGTGTGCTGCCATAATAAATCACATAAAACACATTTTATGAGCACAACACAAACAGCTAATTAGAAAAACAGTTTATTTTAGGCAATTGTGCTGAATTTACAAAACAATGGTAAAAAGAATCAAACAAGTGCAGTTTTTATTTTGGAAATCAATTGAATTATCTCCACCACCACCTGCAGGTGGCTACAGTGACAGCTGCAAACTGCAGTAATGCAGCTGCACGGCAAAAACATATTTGAATTTTAAATTATTAATTTGTCGTTGATTTATTTGCCGCATGCACTGGTGCTGTGGTGTTCCTCTGTAAGCGCCCGCCTAAATGTAAATCCTTCTGGGAGGACCTGCTTTATTATGCAAATTGAAATGACGGGTTTGACGTGGGGATTGCTGTTCAGGCGGCAGACTAGAGCACACACACAACAGTGATGGAACAAAAAGAAAAAGAAAACTTGGGACAGATAGAGAGTTAGTAAGTGAGCACTAGAAGTTGCAAGTGCATGTTGACGACGACCAGCAGCAGTTAGCGCGGCTGTTGGCCAAAGTTGGGCTGGTTGCTGTTGCTGTTGTTGCACTCCTGGCCAGGAAAAAGTGCATCACCTACACAGTGTGTACTTTCGGTGTCTCCGGTTTTCCGCCACTGCTAATGGCCGCCACGTCTGCCTTTGGAGTTAGAACCCTTAGAGAAGTGCCACGCCAGCAGTGCCTCATTGTGACCGCAATTCGACTGCACACATTCAGGTTTAGCAAACTGCATTTTAGCGCAGTGCTTAGCAGTTTGCAAACAAAGCCATTCCCAAATCAAATGGTACGTTTATGTAAATTAATTTACGCTTTTCACTTGATTTATTTGCAGTTGCAGTGCTCTGCAATGTCTGCTGCTCTAACACAATTGAGGCTCATCTGTTTGTTTGTTTGCCTGTCTGCTTTCTTTTTGGTACTCATTAGTGGCGACTCATTCATTGGGAGAGCACGTACCTCTCCCTCCTTTTTTTATTTAATAAAAAGAACAAAAAAGGGAAAAACAAAAGGATTGCACAAAGAGTGACTGCCGCCAAGGGGGCAATAAATGGCTGAATTTGTGTATCTATGAGTATTAACTTTATGTATTAAGTACATTTCTTCTAACTTACTCACGCTCTCTATTTTTATGTAAACTAAAGCAATAATCAATAAATTATAAATAACACATATAAAGAAACTGAGTTTGTGTGTGCAGTTAGAATTACCTCTTTTCACTTTGCCTTCCTAAAGCCTGTTCTTACTCTGGAAAGCCAATTTTCTTTCACATTCATATTAATATTCATATTTTATCTTAGCGACATGCAGAGAGTGTGGCAGAAATAGAAAAAGCAGCAGAAGCTATTATCGTCTGGTAGCTGTAAATAAATGATGAGAGTCAATCAGTTTTCCCAGATAAATCATTGAGCGCCAGACCATCTATTGAAGATAAAACTTCGATTAGCAGTAAAATTGCCAATCAAAAAAGGTGTCGTTTAACTGGTGCACTAGTGCAAGAGGCCTAATTGAAGAAAAAGAAAAAACAGTTCTGCACTTAAGTAACTCTTGACTATTGATGCTGTACAGACAAATTTTCCAAAGTTCTGCAGTTTTGTTTGCCAATTTCTTTTTTCTTTCAGTCTGTTTGCCATTATCACTGACATTTTTCATTTGCGACCAAATTAATTTAAAGTATTGCAGCAAAAGAGTAATACACCGGCAGTGACGGCCAAGGCGGCGGGCAGCGGGCATACACAATTGACTGCATCTATCAAACATGTCAAGTCTTTTGTCTTCTTTGCAGTGTGCGGAATGAGGAGCGAGTCAGTCAGTGAGTGAAGAAGTCCTGAACTGTACAGTTCAGTACTGTACAGTCATACTGCAGCCCAGAGTTTTGCCAAACGCAGCAACAACAGCAGCAGCAGAAACACCCGTTCGGTGCACATTCTTCAGCACCGCTCCGATTAACTGTTTTGCACTGCTCCAAACAGCAAAACAACTTTATATTATGATGGCCTTACTAATAATATAAAAATACCAAAAAATCGATCGTTCCACCGCTGCTGTTACCGCTCGCGCCTGACAGGAGCCAGCAGTAGTTAGGTCAGATAGACTTCAATCAAGTGACAGGCGTGCAGTACGCAGACTGTGAAACTCAATATGAAAGCCCTTTATTTTTTTCTTGATATGAGTCGACTTGACTAGCTAACAATAGTCGAGAATACATTCACCAAAAAAAGATACAAAAAGGGTACACTGAGGGCCGTTTGTGTTATCAGTCAGAAGGCAGCTATCAGATGTCAGATCATTTAGATGCAAAAAAGTCAGTGCAGGCAGTACACCTTTAGAGATTGACTGAGTGGACAATAGCACAAGCAGTAGCACAAACAGACAGTGAATGACAAGGTCGACGTGCACTGAACAAGAGCAGCAGCAGTAGCAGTCAACTGCTGTTTAGCAAAATATTCAGCAAGAGCAGTAAAAGCAGCAGTGACTTCAGCCACCCCAACGGCACGTATTGCCCGTCGTCGATTGATCAGTCATTTAGCTGCACACCGACAGACAAGCATATGCAGACACACACCGACACACACTAATTCGTCACTCACTTCAAACACGGCGGCCAGTAGTGCTGACACAAGTGCGGGAAGATGTCATCACCAGACAGCAGAGAGCAGTCTTCTGTGGGAGAAAGAGCACACAAAGAGAAAGAGAATGGACAGACGTCGCCTGTCTGCCTGGCAAACGTGCAATTTGTCAGTGCACTGCCCAGTGGCCATTGTCCGCTCTCGATTCCCCTTTTCCTGTGAGTACTGTTCATGTTCACAGTGTGGTCTGTCTTTTTTCAGCTCACTAACTTGGTAAGTGGTCGTGCGTCACGCTGTTATTCCTATGCATGCTGAATACACACACAAAGTGGACAATTTCCATAAAAAAAATCAACCGACAAATGCAAATGGTGCAGTCTTCCTATTTCTGTTCGCTTGACCTTTTTGCTCTGCTCAGTAAATCGCATTAATAGGCGCTAATTATGCAGTACTGCTCACCGTCTGCTGGTAATTTCTTTTTTAGCAGAAAAAAAGCAAAAAACAAATAATGAAACTTTATAATTGTTTTGTGGTGATGGAAAAAGAAACATCAGTGGCAATAGTGCGACAATTAAAACCAGGGTCAGTAGAGCACAATAGAAAAAAACCGGTAATGTGCTCTACTGTTTGTAAATAAAAAAAATCAAATGTCAAACTAGAAAATCATTAAAAAGTTTATAAGTATGCTATTGTCATGCTACTTGCAAATGGTGCATGATTTCCACTGAGACAATTAGTGAGTACGGCAAGAGCACTTAAACAAAACTTGGATAAAAAAGAGTTTAAATTAAACAAACAGAATGTGAAAGGTGCTTCCTTTTAAATTGAAATAAAACAACAAAAAACTTTCATTGGCCTACAAATAAATAAAACAATTTTTCATTGGCTTCAAAAACATGCTAATTAAACTATAAAAAATTTTGTTTTTGTTCAAAAACTCTACAATGTATTAGTAGATTTATAGCAAAAACTTGAACATTTAAAACTATTTTTAAACTTTTAAAACTAAAAATTTAAAATTAAACAATAACAAAAAAATAGTAAAAGCAAAATTACTCAAAAACTTGGTAAATGTTAGCAAAAACGGAAACGTTTAATGCAGATCTATTTGTAATTGGCAATAAAAGTAGGTTTTTTATTTGAAATTGATAAATTATGAATCATCTCTCATCGGCACACCATCAGTCTTACCATTATCAGCACTCGTCGTTATTGCACATTCAATCAGTAAGCTGCCATTCAAAAAAACAAAAAAATTAAAAATAGTCAAAAATGGGCGTTTAAGAAGCAGTATCGGCATCTCTTGCAGCAGCAAACAATTATTCCGGTTATGTCTAATTATCAATTGGCTTGATGTTGCTGTTAATTTAAGTTTATAAGGGTTGTGTCTGGTTTGTCTGCCAAACACAATCGTAATACACACATTCTCACGCAAGGAGACTATTCAATGGCTTCTGCTGCTGTTGCTGGCAATAAAGAAAACAATTTAAAGCATTGCAGTGCAGACGTCCGTCAGGTGCACTGAATGTGGTCAATTCACTAGTGGTGATGAATCGTGTGGCTCGTATTGCCATTAATGCTTGGTAACCACCACTACCACAACTATGACTACTACTAACACCGACAACAGAAAATTGCAAACTTGTTTAGAGCAATAATTCACAAATTCAGTTTTCTCTCCGACAACTAATTTGTTTTGATGGTTCCTTTTGTCTGCAGCAACAATATTTAAAAAATAAAGTTAAAAAAGTGTAGCTGTAAAAGTAAAAAATTTACTTTTTTAAAATTTTTTATAATAAAAAGGTTAACTTATTGCCAAGTATTTGCTTCGGTTGTTTGCACTAAAAAGCATTAAATAAGCATTTTATAAAATAAAAATAAGCTAAAGTAATAAGAACAAACTTTAAAAACGTGAAATCTTTATTAAAAATTGAGAATAAAAGAAATTGCAAAGAAATTCTTGTGCCCAGTCAAAAAACTGAGATTGCGTCCATTACAAAAAATGTGTTTGAGTTAAAAAAATATTTGCTAAGTATTAGTTTAAGTTAGACAGAGCAATGCCATAGTTTAGTGAAAACGTCATGCAAACAGCCACCAGGCACAATTGGCATACACTATTCACAACACGCAGAGCTCTTAATTTTAAAAATGGTCAAAATTTTCCAATTGTTCATGTCTGCATCATTGCTTTTCCGTAACACTTGTGGGTACATTAACAAATAATCGAAATCTCATTCACTTGCACTTAAGTGTTATCAGTATAATTTTGCATTTAAATTATTTTTTTGTTTATATTAAACACAAACAAAAGTGGTGAAATAACTTAAAGTAATCTCATTTTTGTGTAATGATGTTTGTAGCATAACAATAAATTGTCATTTTGGTGTGAAAATGATCACGTTTTTAGGTGCATCTTTTTTGTGTAGCTAGACCCTGCCAATTTTACATCTGCCTCAGAGTGTAAAACAAATTGTTTTTAGTTTAAATTGAATTTATCAACAGTATAATAGCAACAGTTTTGTGCCTAACATAATTTTTTTGCTTTTAATTAAAAACAAAAACTCATCGTACAAATAGTTACAAATGAGTTTATCCTATTTTTCAGTATATTTTTTTAGACATGAACTTTAATTAGACTTTAATTAATCTGATTTTTTAAGTGTTTGTTATTTCAAAATTGTTTTTGAAATAACAAATGCAATAAACAAATAATTTTTATCTAATTGTGTGTAAACAAAATTAAATTATGTGTCAAATGTTGAGTTTTTTTAATATACGACAAAACGAGATCTACTTTTTAGCTGCTGTTGTCGTTGCTTAGTGCATTTTATAAAAACGGTATCAAATGGTACAGTTTATGTAAAAACCGCCACCGGTGCTCAATGTGAAATTGATTCTACAATATTATATAAACAACTTTTTTTATTTTATTATTACAGATCAAAAAGTAGTAACGCGTTCACTTGGAGCACTAAACACAAAACTAAACAAACAATAAAATAAAGTCAGTAAAATGGTAATTTAAAGTGAAAAATCATTTTAAAAGCAACGTTTTTGCTTTATTTTTTTTGTTGACTCAACGCTGTCTGATATCGCGGCACGCCTGTCAAAGTTTTACATAACCGTTAACAATCACAGATTAAAGAGTGATAAATAGAGGGAGAAAAAGATGCAAATGCAACTGCAAATGCAAAACAAAGAGAACAAGAACAAGAATCATGAAAGTGATGAAGCGTAATAGAAAAAAACAGAAAGTGCAGCGGTTGCACAACTAACGTTAACGAGATAACCGGGGAAAATGGGAGAATCTTTGAAAAAAACCAGGAAAACAGAATTGTTTCTGATAATCATCATTACCATTTGTTTTTGCCGACGTCAAATCGACGCAAAGCAATGTAAAATAAAACATCAGACTGCGTGTTTTATGATGAGGAAAATAAAAACACATTTTCACAAAAATCCTAGATAGTAAATAAAAAATAACTTAGTTGGGGACAATTGAATATTGAGGGTGTAGTTTAACTGATTCACCCACGGAGGGCGCAACCGACGGAGCGGGCAGACAGCTGCAGTGAGGGAAGACGGTCTGCTTTTCTGCTGCCTTCATACAGCAAAAGCGAGTGAAGTCTTTAGCACTGCTAGTGCAAAAACAACCAAACTGAACACCGTCTTTACACTATTGCGGCTGATTCTCATTGGCTAAAAAACTTGAAATTCTTCACAATTAGCATCAACTAGAGGACAAATCGCTACTGACAAACAGGACAGTCGAATGACCAAAAGTCAGTTTAGATTGATATAAAGTTACTAAGTGGAGTTTGTTTCAGTGCGTTTTAAATTCAAATACTGCCTATCAGAAGGAGAAGTTGCACATTTCTGGATTGCTGTAGGCGGTGCGGAGGAGAAGGGGTGATAGTGAAAAAAAAGGGCGCGGCAAAACTGACACTGCAATAGAATCCGTCCACTAAGAAAGATGGTTTTGTTAGATGTGTGGGAGAAAGGGATAAAAAGATAGGGGAATCAGGAATAGCGATAAGGGGTTGCGTCAGGCTTGTTTCTCTTGAACGACCAGAGTTTCTAAAAAGGTAGCCTTATTAGATTTTCAGACCTAGCACGTTCACTGCATAGTGCACTGCATTCAAGCAATGTTTGTACAGTGGTTTTAAAGTCATAGCTCTAATGTTTAAAAATCGTGGTCAAAACTACGACCCCTTTATTGACTTTTAATTTAAGCCCTTTAACGCCAGCTGAGAATAACTGTTCCCGGCAAAAAAGCACTAAATGTGTGGTTAATCTAATTAGAACAAACGTTAAAAAGTTTAAAAAGTTTTTGAGTGACTTCAGTTTTCTGACCCACTTTTAAAAATTGCAAATTCACTAAATTAGAAAAAAGCAGGTCCTTTTTAAAAGATCGACTGGTTGACTAACCTTTTTCAGCCCGACTACAACCGCAAACGAAAGTGGGTGTACCACGACACCCAAAGGGAATAAAAACACATTTTCACAAAAATCCTAGATAGTAAATAAAAAATAACTTACTTGAAATCATCCGGAAATTTTCCATTCTCGGTTTCGTCGCCTGGCTGATCACCGGGTGCAGGACTGGGCCCGTTGCTGGCACACTCATTCACCACAATTGAAGGAATGGAGGTAGGTGGTGATGAGGTAATTGTGGAAATGTTAGAGCTGATGTTAAGTGAGGACAAACTGTAGCCACAACCACCCACAGTACTCCTCATGTTGGGCTCATTTGTTAGTGTGCTCAACTTGGGTTTGGCTCGATTCATCAGCAGAAAGTTGGGTTTCTCGGCGATGGCACTTTCTCCAGTATTGCGTCGACTGAAACTTTGCTCAGCAACAGGCGTCCCTTTTGAAGGCGAGTCTTTGCCCTCCTTGCTGTCGGCTCGTTTTACGATAGAGGGCACGAAAAGGTTAAAAAACCCTCGGTGCGTTGGGGAAATAAAAACATTTCCCAAAAATTCCCCAATATAAATAAAAAATAACTTACTTGAAATCATCCGGAAATTTTCCATTTCGGTTTCGTCGCCGGTGATCCCCGGGTGGGACGGGCCCGTGTGGACACTCATTACACCAATTGAAGGAATGGAGGTAGGTGGTGATGAGGTAATTGTGGAAATGTTAGAGCTGATGTTAAGTGAGGACGAACTGTAGCCACAACCACCCACAGTACTCCTCATGTTGGGCTCATTTGTTAGTGTGCTCAACTTGGGTTTGGCTCGATTCATCAGCAGAAAGTTGGGTTTCTCGGCGATGGCACTTTCTCCAGTATTGCGTCGACTGAAACTTTGCTCAGCAACAGGCGTCCCTTTTGAAGGCGAGTCTTTGCCCTCCTTGCTGTCGGCTCGTTTTACGATAGAGGGCACAGAACTGCTCTTAATGTTTGACAGTGACACTGCTTTGGTGTTTCTCAGAATGCCGCCACTGCTGTGTGAGGCTTTGATTTCATCCAGTGGCGGCACTGAAACGGCATCAGAGTCGACCAGTTTACCACCACCGCCACTGCTTGACTTTTTCTTGCCCGTCGCAGTGATGTCTTCAGCGCTGTTCTGTCGCAGAAAACTGGAGATGATCCGCCTTTGCAGTGACTCACTGTACGCAAATCGGCTCATGCGACTGCTGAAACTGCCACTGCCACTGCCACTGCCACTGCCACCACCACCACCACCACTACTGGCCGAGTTTGGACAACTGCTGGCCACCACACTGCCGCTCTCACTGTCCGGCGGAAGGGGTGTGCTGTTAGAGCGAGGTGGCATTGCCCTCTTCTTTGCCAGACGGTAGCGCCGCTTTGTTGTAGTGCCGGCTGCTGAGCTGCCACTGGCACTGACAGGAGGTATGCTGATGGCTGGAGAGTGACTGCTGCCACTCGCAGCTATCGTAGTGGCGGTGGTTGACGACGGCGAACCAGATGATGGAAAGTGCTGGTGCAGGTGGTGATCTTCAGCAGAAACGGTCATTGTGTTCGGACTACTGCAGCCACTAAAAGACTCAGAGTGAGTGGAGGAGGCGAGCAACATTGAGGGTGAAGTGGGCGACAGTGGCGGCAACGGAGAAGTGGACTGCGAACTGTGCAGTGAAGAGCATGCCGAGGAAGAGGTCAGCAGGTCAGGGGAGGATGTGGTCAGTGAGGGTGAGACCATTTCATCCAATCCCTCTCCGTCCTCATCATCATCAGCAGCAGACACGGTGTTTATTCGAAGAAGCTCCAGAACACTGTCTAAAACCGGTTCATCGTCGCACAGGCTACTACTAGTGCCCAGAGTTGCCACGGCGCCACTGGTGCCGCTTTTTGTCGCCGGGTTGCTGCTGCTGTTGTTACTGGTTGATTCCTTATACATTGGGTACAATCTTTTCTTTTGGTTTGCTTAAAAAAAATGTTCTTTTTGCTTTAGCTTCAGGCTTGACAAGGGTTTTCTGTTGCTAATTAGCCTTCTTTTTGGCGACTGCTCGGTCTTCCCTTTAAAGTTATTGGCGTCAGTGTTAAGTGCGACATGAACAAAAGTAGTTACTGTCGTAGAAACGAATGTTGTTTGGAAGCATAATAGTCAGTAGCACTGCTGGACTTAGCTTTTAAGGCACACACAAAGCTGTAACACACAAGTAACTGTTGTTACTGTTGCAAAAATTGCTTTTTGCTGAATTTTTGTGTTTTTGATCAATCAGTCCGTCATTGTGTCATCGGCATGTTTTTAGAAAGTGAGGTTTTTAGTTTCTGTACAACTTTGACACGTTTAGATGAGAAAATTGGTGAGTGTAAAGTTTCATTTACTAATCCATTTTTAACTGTACAAGCATTTTTCCAGTTTTTGCAAGCTGATCTTCTAATTGTCACATTTTGAGTGGCGCAAAGACATGAAAAAAATCTGAAAATAAAAAAATTTTAACATGAGTTTTTTTATAAGTATGTTAATTAAAAGGCAATAATAAGTTTTCTCACTTACAAATTTAATATTTTTAGTAAAGTTATGGCATGTATTTTTAATCTTAAACAACTTTTTGAAATTTTTTTAACTTTTTTTTGTTAAATATTTCACAAAAAATACAACTACAAATACACTAAAAAATATCAATTGTCAATTTGCTCTTAAAAACTGTAATTATATAAACTGAAAGCAAAATTGATTTATAGAGCTACACACATCGTAGACAGTTGTAGCAGAAAATCGCAGTGTGTAGACTCGGTGCACTAACTCATTTAAACCGAGGCCTAGCTTGTGTTAACACAGCCAAAAACATCGGAAAAATGAAGCAAACAGGAAGGGGGAGGGGAAAAAACTCAGATCGATTTCTAGTAAACAGCAGCAGCAACCAAACCAGCATTACTACACTAAATTTTCTTTCAGCTCGCAACTGTGCAGGTATTTGAGTGCACAGAAAATGTGACTTACTGGAAAAAGTACACAAACACGATTACAACCACCACGACCAACTAGCTAGCTGACACACAATTATAGAATTCTAAATAGAGGGAAAATGCTCAACAGCAACAGCAGCTACATGCCGTCAAAAAAACTTGATATGAAAGCCAATGTAGAAATTGATTATTATACATTGAAGTAAACGGAAATTCAAGCTCGCAAAAAAATGTTCTAATAAAAACAACCAAATTAATCATGAGTAGAGGGCGCCAATAAATAAATAGAGATGACCATTAGATGGCTGCTGAATAAACTCATTGAACGTGAGGGACTTAATTAAAGACATTAATTAAGCCTTCATCACCAACGTCACAGCCATAACCATCACTGACCGCCACGATAGAGTTATGTGTGGGTTTATTTAATTAAAAAAGTTTTAATTAAACTTTTTTTACAAACAGTTTTTGTGTTAACAAAATATGACGGAAAAATGTCACTTAAATCAATCGATTACTCAGCAGAGTTTCATGACACATTCAAAAGCCAGCAGATGCAACAGTTTTTAATTAAACGTTTTACAAAATATTGCACTAGTTTTAAGTAATGGCGTTTTACCTTCAATTAGATTGTTCAACAGTCAGCCATGCATGTTAATTGAAGTTGAAAGTCAAAACAAACACAGCTAAATGATTCTGCCAATTATCTTTCTCACAACCAACTCCCACTAGGCACATTAATTAATTAATTTGCATTTGTTTTAATTACTATTAAATATTTTTTAGTTTAATCAACCAATCTGAAACGGTTTCTTTTGTAACACTGTCATTTGCCTGTTTTTTGTGCATCTACATTTAGAAAATCAATTTACTTTGAAAACTGAAATTAAGCAGAAACCTTTAAAATTTTACAATTTATTTGTTGCCGTAAAAAAGCCCCGTTTTAAGTCAGTTGTAGTCCTCCAAAAGGAAGGGTCCTGACTACCCTAGTGGGCCACATAATCCATACTTTTTGAGATTTAAGTCAGTGGCTTGACAGACAGCCTATCCTGACAGACGCCAAAGGCGCCCTCTTTACGAAGCTAGAGTCTTCACACTGAGCGGCCAGTGGGCAGAGCTCTCCCCATTAACCCTGGGTTCGAACTCGCGCTCCTCAGGCATCAACGTCGATCGCCTAAACCGTTCGACCACCGGTTGCCGTAACAATTGTTTTTAACATTTGGTTTTTATGCATTAAATGCTAATTGAAAGAATAAACAAAAAATATTTTTTAAATTTTGTTAAACTGCTAAAGAAAAGGTTGGTAACGTGGCGCGCGAAAAGATTTACAAGCAAGACGTATTCCAGATTAACTTTTAATGGTAGAGGGAGCAGCTTATAAAGCATTTACAACGGTTTCGAGCTTCGCGTGAGCAAAGCCACGTCACCAACGGTCTGGCGGCCGCTACTCTAAAAAATTTAAAAAAATTGAATAAAATAGGCACATTTGCTATTACATAAACATTTCGCTTCTTTAAAATGCATTTGCTGTAAAAGTTGCAAAATTCAAAAGGAAAACAGTCAAACAAGAGGTGCCGCCGGCAATATGAACAAATAACATGTCATCCACTCAACTGCAAGCAATCACTTTAATTAAAGACAGTGACACGCTTAAATAAGCAAACTCTAATTGAGCTTGAATTCTAGATTTGCAAAGTGGAAGAGGACGAGAACCGTGCTGTTGTTGCCTGTTGACATCTGCCGTTCAGCCAATTTTTGCTATCTTTTTCGTCGACTTTGCACCATTGCACGTCCCCTGTGGGCTACAGTTTTCTGTTTGTCACCCACATTTATACACACGTGTGTGTCAATGGTCGATAAGCAAATTGCAAATGGTCCAAATTGAATCACAGTCAGGCTCGTTTTCCTTCTCTCAACTTGACAAAAGCAAATATTATTAGGCATTTGTATAGTCAGCTGTTGGTCTGCAGTGGACGGATGTGTATTGTACTGTCCCTGCTGCTGCTTCTGCTTCTGCATAGTGAACGCTTGTCAAACAGACTTGCAGAGTACAGTCTGCCAGAGTGAAGAGTAGACACTTGACAAGGGCTTACCAGGGTTTGCCGTGCACTTCACGTCATCTGAGTCATCAGACTCTTTCCGGTTGCCAACTAAAAAGAGAGATAGTGAAAGAGAAGATGCCGTAGTCTTTAAAGTGGTCGTCATAGCAGTGGCCGACAGTTTCACTCAGTCACTGCTACTGCTACCATTGAGCTGGTCATAAAAAGACAGAAATTCTGGTTGACAGTACATTCACTCTTCAGTTGCATGGCCAAATTAATATTAATGTCATCGGTTTGGCAGCAGTAGTCAATGGCCATCAATGTCGGCGTTGATGATCAGAGCTGATCGATCAATTGACAATCAAAACAATGAGCGGAGAAAATGTGAAAAGAGTCAGTGAACGAGTAAGTAGAAAAAATCAGAACTTTTGGAAGCATTGCCATATTTACCGTTGAATTACGGCATGCTAAATGGAGACATGTCCGATTGAAACAAAGAGTGCCCGTCTGCTTGCTTGTTTTTCTTGTCGACTCACTTCTAAGCCTGTTTTGCACCGGAATAGAAGGGAAACACCTACGCAAAAATGGTCTTACTTAGTATCGAGATTTTTTTATTCACTCACTTCCTTCCTTCCTTTTTTCTTTCTTTCTCTACTTTGGCACTTTTTTCTTTCTGTACAATAACACATTTCTAATGGTTCAGCACAATGGCGATCACCAAACACACAGACACTGAGCCCAGTACTTGGTCCTAATGTTGCCTTCAAACTAATGGACTTTGACGCACATTTGTACCACACCACCAATTCACATTTTTTTTGTTTTTTTAGTTTAGGTTTGATGCTGTTAGGTCGTCCGTAGCGTTTGGTTGTACCTTTCTTTCACTTTCTTTCTTTAAAGCAGGTATTTCAATTTTTGCTCGTAATCATCAGTATGAGCCGCACAAGTGTATGTACGCTTCACTTGACAAATTGCAAATTGCTACTGCACCTTTGCCATTAAGCTCACACACTTGCACTGCTTTATATTTCTTGGCAATCACCGCTTTTGCTTCTGACGATCAGCCCTATCTAAGGCACCTTCTTTTCCTCCCCTTTCTTTCAGTCTAAATTGTAGCCACAATTTTGCGAACTTAAGCATAAGCAGGTGGCGGGCAGAGTAACAAGCAGGCAATTGAAAGGGATAAGTCGATTGGCTGTTCAAAGAAGCGCAAGCAAAAAGGAAAAGGTGATGCCACTAGACTATTTTTATAAGAGAAGCAAATCTAACAGCAACCTTCACCGTTGTCAATTAATCGGCGCATGAGTCGTAGCAGCAGGGAGCAATTGGTGACATTAAACGACAACTCCAAACTAAAAACAAGCACAAGGTACCAAGGTTGCACCAATGCGACACAGAAAATCAATGAATTGTTTAATTAATTGGGGGCATTGCTAGTAAAAAAGTGAATGTGTTTTTGCAAAAATGAATAAAAAAATGTGTCTATGAGTGCTTGTGAAAGTGGCCAGACGACCTCTAGAGTATAGAAAATTAAACAACGCTTCAAAGTGAACAGAATGAAAGAAGTCGGCGCTCTCCCTAAAAGAGAAATCGTTTAATTTGCATTCAATTGCTGCTGCTGGGTCTGCAAAGTAGAATAAGTAATAAGACAGTGGCAAATGACTAGCCTAATCAGACCAGTACATAAAAGATAGTTGGAAGCTGCAAATGAGAAACAAAAAAAACAGTTTTGCATACTACTACTGAGGCGTACTTTTCTAGTGTTTTCATTCAATTATACCATCTTATTATTATTAGTGCAATTAAAGGACGCCAAAATGGTGCCTTTGCTGGGCTGATGATGGTGGTGGTATTGGTAGTAATGTCGGTCGTGGTGCTACTAGTGCTGCTGGCACCGGGCTTCTTCCGCGGTAATGCTGTTGTTGATCACTAATTGGCAGTGTGTGCTGAGCTAAGAAAAAGTGATGAGAAAGACGACCCTCTTTTTGCGCTGTTTCTTTCTGCCTATTCTTGGCTACTGCTATCACTGAAGACGACATCAGTCAGCTTCACACAGGCAGTCGAGCTGGTAAGCAAGGAAGCATGCCAGCGCACACACTGTCAGTAGTAGTCTGGTCGTTAATTTGATTATGCTCCCTGCAAGCTGGAGGGAAATGCAGGAAAAATAGTGTACGACAAGGAGTAGCAGGCACTGCTAGCACTGTACCAGTAGTACGCAAAATAGGCTCAGGTAAAAAAGAGAAGATGGAGAGAAATGGCAGAGTAGTTTGTGTGTGTACTGGCACGGCAAATGAAGGAAAGACGATTCGGACAAGAGGACAGCAACGAGGGTGCAATGTTACACTGCACTGCACTACACACGCTCGCTGGGTGGCTTTAATTAGGCTCACCCGAAGCAGAACTTACTCACAGAAACTGCTACCGTTTGAATAGACGGCAAATGCCAGGCAAATGAGCTCAAGATGAATTGTATTTGGACTCTAAACAGGAAATCTGCTGTCTCAGCTCAATTCACTTTAGACTTTTTCTCCAGATTTAAAGTTACTAGACTGACTGTTTGTCTGTTTTTCTTGTCCTGTTTGCACGAGAACGCAGTCAAAAAATAGCCTAAAGATGGAGTAAAAGTAAAAAAGAAAAAAACAAAGGGGAAATCCCCAGACAATTGGACAATTCAGTCAAAACACTGACAATTTGACAATCGCTGAGACTGATGCTGCTGCTGCTGCTAACAATGCTTGTTTACACACGTCCAAAAAATAGTATCAGACGCTTTGCTTTTTGTTGTTTTGCTCATGTTTCTGCATGTGTATTCCAACTGGCAGCTCCATTGAGTCGCCTCATCTCATCTTCAATGTGACAGTTTTCTGATAATAAGTCACTCACTTCTCTTACTAGCGGTCACCCCCGACGTCGGGCAAATGGTCTATTAATTTGCCATCACACAAGCTTTAAAAGATTACATTTTATTTTTGATGAAACAATACTCACACGTGAAAGTAGAACTTTAACAAAAAAAAGAAAAAGAAGATCATGCGTAGAGACAGGCATGCACTAAACAAAGGTCGATGTAAATAAATCAATGTACAAAACTGTCCAAAACAGAGAAACTGAGTGAGAGAGCTTTTCTGCTATTTGCTTTGGTATTTCCTAATGAATATTGATCTCTTTCTAAGAAGTGGCACTGTCGAATTGATTCAGACAGGAAGAGGCATTCGTCGCCGCCAATGCCGTTGCAGCTGTTGGTTTCCGCCATTGATGCAACTATGTAGAAAGAGCAGCTGCATCAGTTGAAGGTTTCGATGGCGTTGCCATTTGTGTCAATTACTGTCCAATGTTAATTCAATTACGCCATTTGCCTGCCAATTTAATCTGTACAATAAATATCGTGTCAGAAGAGACTACTTGCACTGTTAAGACAATGTGTTGCAGCGAAACCCTATCTTCTGGTGTCTAGACACAGTGTTCGACACTGAATTTCTCAGTTTCTCTATGTGGCAAGTTAAATTAAATTAAAGCACAAACACAAACAAACAGAGAAAAAGACACATAAAACCGATACTTTGAGCGGCAGTTGTCTAACCAGCCAGCTGAACCATTTAATGGCGCCATGTATCATCATTACACTGCAATTGCACTTGTCGCCAGAGAAAAAAAGCAAAAACAATTTGCCATACGCTAAGTAAACATTATAAATAAATCAACACAACACTGATGGATTTGCAATTTAACACATTTTACTTCGAGAAAGTAAAAAAGAGTAAGTGGACTCTACTATCAAAACGGATACAAGCAACCACACAGTGTTTTTGAGTTTGTCATGTCACAAAATAGACATCCGTCTCAACTATGTAACTGAGAAGTAGTTACGGTGGTCTTCTCAGTAAACAAATTGTTTTCTCTTTTGGTGGTCTGCAGAGTTTGTTCTTTGAGCACACCGAGACAAATAGCAGAAGCAGTCATGTAATTGGTGGTAGCAGTTAAGTGGAAGCACTAGTTCTCCACAAAGTGGTTTTTCTGCCTCTCATGCAGAGAATGAGAATGCCATTCAAACATGTCTATGCCATTAGCAGACACATTAGTCAGTATTTAAGAAAATGTAGACGCAGTGGACAGTGGACAACGTTGGCTGTAGGTCAATGGCGTTGTCGCCGTTTCCAAAACTCAATTTGTCTGACTATTCAAGTGCCTGTGCTGGCCCATATCTTGCTTTCTTTTTCTGCGCTTCAGTGACCAAACTTGGCCGATTCTGTGTTGTTCACTTGGCCAAAATCCCATTGTGCAGTTGTGAAAAATGAAGCAGAACTAGATTGCTTTCCAAGATCAGCATACACACACAAACACATGCAAAAGCAGTTCATTTGAGTCAATTGACGATAATATGTGCTTCAAATTTGTTTGCGGCAAAAATATATTATTATTCGCTGAGATTGCTATTGAAGCAGCACAAACGGCTCAGTCAGACGCTCAATTGTCATGACAATGAGCTATTGAAGCAGTGAAAGAAAACGACGGCTTTGTGGGCAGTTGTGGGCAATTGATATTATTGAATTAAATCTGGCTTGTATTTATTCATTCAGAGGCTCAGATCAGTATCTTTAGAACACATTGCTTAAATCTGTGTTTAGATCAAAGCAATTGATGGCAAGAACGCCCACAAAAGTTCACAGACTTTTCAAATGGCCTCCACATCGACGATCGTCATCAATAACGGTGTCATTTTATGCAATGGCACATCAGTGATGCCAATGCTGCTGCCACTGCTGTTGTTTGTGTTAGTGCATCATTGAAGCAAACTGAATCAGTATTGGGCACTTGCTTGCCGAAAATAGCGGCACACACAAAAAAGAACTATTTGTGAGTCTCATTTGTCAGCGTTAAGCTAAACTCTTTTTTTACCGAATTTACAACACATTTCACTTTTTACTCATTTCCAGCATCTATCTTGGCGCAGTTGTGAGCGAAGTTGATTTTGATTGTTTGAGCGAAAAGTACTCAAAGCGTTTAGATGGCTTTTGGCCAAGAAAAACAAAGAAAAAACTGTTGTTTGTCAACACTGAAAGTTGACAATTAAAAAAATTAAAAAAATTGTCTGTTTTACTTTGCTTTGTGAGTGAAGAAAGCTCAAGTAACAAAGCAATAATTTCAATAAAAACTAAAAGTATTTGTTTTGCGTTTTCTTCCTTTTCGGATGAACGATTTCTATTGACTGCAACTGCAGAGGTGGTAATGCTGATGATGATGCGGATGCTGATGCTACTCTCCAATGACTATTTTACCAGCACTACACAAAAAAGTACGCAGAGTGATCAGCTTAAACATAAAACATTAACAAACTAACAGTGAGCTAAGAAGCAACAGCAATAAAAGCAGCAAAACCCAAGCTTTTTTCTGTGTCTACTAACTTTTAGTTAAATTCCAAATTTTGTTGCCCACACATTTCACTATCTCATTCTTTGCAAAATGTGCACAATGATTTGCGTCACTAATTTAGGTAGAAAACAAGAGTGGGAGAGCATTTAGGAGAATTACACAAAGGATTGGAGTCGATCTGTAGTCAAGACAATAGGAAAATGAAAGTGTAGACGATGCAAATTGTTCTCATTTGGCGTGATAGCAAGCAGCAGTGAGGGCAGCCTCCCAAGCGACGTCGGCAATCACACTATCGTCACCAACGTGCAAATGGCTTCTACATGCATAAACATGTACAGAAGCATTCTAATTGTTTTGGTTCTTTTCCCAGTAGCAGCAGCAACAGCAAATTACACCAAAATATTAATAAGAAAGAAACTGCAGCATTCTGAAAGTCTAATTCAGTTAATGGCACCCTGTAAGGAAAAAATATTGGCCACCACTACCAGCATTGCCAAACAAGGATGATGTGGGCCTGTGCAATGTGGAGGTGTTGGAAAGGCAGCCGGCAAAGTGCCGGTGAAACTGTGCTTCAGTGCAAATGAACGCGAGACAACAGAGAAAGAAGAGCAGACCGACCGTGATTGATCGTAAAAAAAGAAGAAAAAGAAGCTGCGCACTGCCGAACAGTAGATTCCATTCTAAAAGCAAAATTAGCGCGAAAACTGAGCAAAGTGCCCGTTGATGGGCGAGATTGGCAATCTGAAAGACAGACAGTGATGAACAACATTTTTGGCCACTTACACTCGTACGGATGTAGAAAGTACTGCAGAGTGCATTAGTGCCACACGATCGCCTGAAAGTGAGTCTGTGTGTGTTCAGATGGGCTCCAAAACATCAGACGCCTGTGTTTGCTCGGTTGAAAACTAAACCAGTGCACACAAATGGGCCACACACATGGGGACTGCAAACACGAGTTGTGTTCGGAATGGCGGAAATAAGTAAAGGTCAGCTGCAATTAAACAAACTTACAGTGCCAGTGATAGGATGAATTATTCACACACGTACGATCTAATGGCATTTATAGTTTAGTGTGAATGCGTTTCAAAAGAGTGTCGGCTGTAATTTACCAAAAAAGGTTCGTTTTCAAAACTGTAATAGTATTAGTTTGATTGCTTTTTAACACTCAAATGATCAAAAGTTAAAAGAAACTAAAGTGAAATTCTGTCATTGTTTGAAAATGAAAAACTGCAATTATAGAGATTACACAGAAGACGGTGAAGAACTGAGCACACTTGCACTCATATGATCAAAAAGAGAAAGACGTCAGTTCCGCTAAAGGAAGCAAGCAGTGCAGCAGTGGCAGAGATATTCTCTTGACAATAGGAATAACAGCTGTCCAGTGGATAGTGGATTTGTGTCTATATACCTTGCAATTGTAAACATATCAATATCAGGTAAGTATAAGGTGACCTTTTAGTGTCCATTTCAATCAATGGAAATTGCCGTGGGAAAAGCTAGTTTCTGACGACAACATTTGCATTTGTTTTATTTTGTGATTTTATTTTTTAAAATCTTTTACTTTTTTGAACATAGATTTTATTTTATTGACAAAATTGCAATTGAGGTAAATCCCCGTAGTTGAAAACACACATGCAAATATTGAAAAACTTGTAAAGCAGTTGTTAACTAAAAATAGAATGTGCTAAACTGATATTGAATAATGTTGACTTGCCAAAGACAGCACACCATTGCAGTTTGACAAGCCAAGAAAGTTTTAGAAACAAAACTTTTTTGTTTAGCACCTAACGGGCATCACCAGCATAAACAGCAGCTGCAAATTATAGCCAAAACAGCTACAAAATTTAACTTAAAAATTGTTTTGAGTTACAAAAATTATTTTACAGACAAAACAAAACATAACTCAACAAAAAAATCATTTAAAACTTGGTAAAATTTTTACAAAATGTTCATTGAAAATAAAACTGTTTTACCTGATGAGACTGCTGCAGTACTCTTAAATTTTATGATTTAATCTCTAATTTTCAAATGAAATACAGGAGGCAAAAAGTGTAATTCTATAGTGACCCAAGTTTCTGAGAATTCATCTAAATAGATTACATGTGCGACAGGCTACGTGCATTTCTCGTACAAACGCTCTAAAAAAGGCAAACAGTGAAAATACTGCAGCAGATGTAGCTAACTTTACTGCTCCGTCTTTTCAAAAAATTAAACTTGGTTTTTAAAATACACAATGTGCCTTGGCACAAATTAAAAATTTCAATCTAAGAATTTTTATAATTAAAATTGGAAAAAGTTGAAGGATGAAAAGAGTGACAAAAGAAAAGCAGTGCTCTTTATAATTTTTCCGGTGGCGATTATAAAAGCAATTGTCTAGTTCTTCTGAAAAGATAGGCAAGAGTTCATTATATGCGTCAATTTAATTATGCTCCTATGCAAATCTGCGCTCAAAAGAAAAAGTCGAGAATGAAAAGAGCAAACTGATGAATGATGTATGTACTTGAAAGTTGAGCAATGGGAACACTCGCCCTTGCCCATTTTTACTTTTTGGTGTGGTGAGCAGATTGCACAACACTTTGCAGTAAGAGTTTCATTGAAATTCAGCCATCAACAGAAAGCAAAATAGAAAAAACAAACTGGCACTGTGTCAGCCGTTCTGGTGACAATGGCCAAAAAAAAGAAAGAGAAAGAGAAAGCAAAAGCGTCAATGTTTCAGCAATCAGGGCACTAGGACTATCAGACAACCACAGTGCACAGCACCGACACCTCAGTCTGTTTCAATGAATGTGAGTGTGTGCGTGTGTGTCTGAATCTATTGCTGTACACTTCAACAGAATAGAGAACTCAAATAACTGAAAGACAAAGCAAACGTTGTCTGCAACGTTGCATTTTAGTTCCGTGCCGTTCCGTTGGCCGTCAAGTGAACAGCAAGTCAAAGGCAGCAATCAGGGCTCCCACAAACGGCAAAAACAATGGCGCAAACATTCAACAGCAGCAAGAAAAGCAGCAGTGAAAGTTTGACAAAGCCAATTCGTTTAGACTGCCACAGGAGAAAGATAGAGAGAATGAAGGGAAGTACGCCAATCCAGCAACAATGATGTTCTCCTTCTCACCTTCTCATTCTTCAGGCAAGTTCAATGACAGTGAGAAATGGGACAAATTAAAAGTGTCTCCTCAGTAGCGAGTGGTTGACGATGGCTGGCGCTAGAGCCAGGGCAAAAGTATGAAAACAAAGGCGAGACGTAGAGGTGTCTTGCTTTCTCGGTTCCATACCATCACTACCACTAGCACTACCATCCCCAGACCACCAGCACCAGTGGTCATAAATCAAAGTGATTGCGCACATTGTGCGCAGTGTCACAGCTGAGCAGAGAGAAAATAGAAAGCCTGAACTGAAGAAGTGTGACTGTCTTTTGCGAGCAGTGCATTCTCCTTCTGTCTCCCGTGCATTGGCCTCTCTTGCTGGCGCTCGATCGATCAATTAGAAAACGATTGACAATCGATTGGCAGACGAGCACACAAAGAGCGACACAAAACAAGCCTGCTGATGGTAGCAAACAACTTCACTACTCGAGTTGTAGTAGTAGTAATGGTGATAGTACTGAACAAGAGATTCCCCACTGAGCTTTTCCGCAGTAGCGCCGATTCACTGATTCACTCACTGGCCATTCACTGTCTCAGTCAACTGCGCGCAGTAGAAGGGAGAACAATTAACGACACCAGCAAACCGACCGACTTCCAACCAGGCGCAGCACATCACAAATTAAAAGGCGATGATAATCGATTGGCAGTGGTTTCGGTTTTGTGGTGATGGTGATAGTAGTGTCTAGCCATCAGCAATTGACAATGATTAGTTGTGGGGTGGTGCCACTGCAAAACTAGCCAAACTAATTCCCTTCTTTTCCCTCCCTCTCTCTTTATTTTCCCCGTTTGACTTCTCTCTATTGCCTAATTTGTCAATAATGACAACATTTGCAGGTAATGCAAAAACGGAGGCAAACACATCTCAAACAGAAAAGGTCTGAATCCTTTTAAATGAAGGCAATCATGTGAATATATGAATTATTATTAGCAGCGACCGCATCATGATGAAATATTACTTACTTGCAAAACAGTTCAGCCGTTAGTTGTTGGCACAAAAATTGAGTAAATGAGAAACATAGAAAGAAAAAACTGGCAAATGAATCAATTATTTAACTCAGTGCAGATCCATCATTCAATCATGGTTTCTCCGTAACTTCATTGGTGGTGGCCCATACTTGAGCTGAGCAAGTAAAGATCACCAGAAATAGATTTCAAATCAGCTTTATTAGAGTCGACGGCGGCGGCTAGGGTTTTTTGTCTGGTATATCGGACTAATGAATAATAGAGCGGGGTTGATGCAAGTTCGTCAATGTTCAATTATTGAGCGCACACGCTCAAAAATTGGTCCCCAGTCTGCCTTTCTAGCTATCTGCCTGTTTGTCTCTGCCGTCTCTCGCTACTTGCACCAGTGGTTAGTATTTATCTTTGTGCATCACTGCACCACCACCACCACCAGAAACAATATCAGTAGAAAACACCAGCATCGGGTTTTTTTGTGCCGCTAGTCATTCACCCAGTCTGCAAAAACAACAAAACCCTTAAACTGTTTGCACAAAGATAAAGGCAACAAGGGAATTAAATTAAAGTAGCAATAATTAATTAACAATTTAATTAGCTCAAAGAAGGATGCTAAACATAGCCCGATGACAATCGCTTCAGTGAACAACCCGTCGTCAATTTGTCAGTGGTGGTGGCGACGGTGGCAGTCTTGGCAGGCTTATTCAAGATGAGCCGTGAGCATTGAGCCGCTCTAATTGAAACATTTGCTCTCCCTCTTTTTCCGCCTGTTTTCCCTCTGCTATCTTTTTCTGTCAATTGAAGCAATTCATCCCATCAATGTCATTCATTTATGCTTTCTTCTCTGGTAATTGCCAGCCACACAGCACAGAACACTGAGCAGCGTGTGCATTAAAAGCAAATTAATTTCACATGTACAACAAGCTCAGACACACATGCACACCGACAAACACACATACACACACATGCATTACACTTGCTTGCACATCAACCTAGGAAGAGGCTGGAAGCCATTTTTTACCCCCCCCCCCCCATTGTCTAATTTGCCTATCATCCTTTCCTCTCATCAGAACGGATGTACCGCCATGCTGGGATGCTCATCACAAGAAAGGGAAAAAAACTTGAAAAGTACTACAACTCCTCCTCCCATTTACGCCTGATAGCACGCTCGAAAGCACTTAATCACTGTCGTTAGATGGCATGACATTTTGTTGTCCACAGCAGGGAGAGTCACTGAGACGCGTGTCAGAACTCCTAGTTTGTTTTACTTTCTTTTTTTACGCAACTTTCTCTCACAGTACGATTCTATTTAATTTCTGCGCAATAAACATTCTTTACGTTTTTCGTCTCACGTTGTCATAGAGAACACGTGATTAAAAAAAGCAAAAACGCAGTTGCCACAAATTACAAGCAACTGTCAAGCGAAAAAGTGACAGCAAAAGCGGAAATTGGTTGGGGTAAAAAAGGTTGCATTTGCAATTTCAATTTTCTACTTTAGCATTAAAAATGTGGCATTTTCAGGAATGTGTTTCTTATTTGATTTAAATGTATTGACATTTTCGGCCTCACAGGTTGTGCATACTAACGATTTGTCGCTACAATAGGTGGCAAATTCAGTGGCAAAACTGCCTTTGCTGTTGAAACCAATTGGCAATTAATTAAATTCAACTTGCCACTCAGGGTGTCGATCACCTGAGGTGGAGAAACACATAGTTGGAAATAAGAAAAACTTGCCCACACAAACGAAGTTGACATTGCGCTAATATAAAATAGCAATGAGAAAAAGTAAAAACGTCTAAGTGTTTCTGGAAGACTGAAATGTGTCAACGAAACTGACTGCATTCAGTTTACGAATGGCTTTTCGGTGCTCTCGCCCTCTCGTAAATCAATGCAGGAAAGTGAGCTTCTTTACAAATGGTAAATGATTGGGTGAGCCGTCAGGATAGTAGTTGAGCTGTCAGTCGTGGCCCATTTGTTGCAATTGACATTTGTCTGCTTCTGCACTGTACTGACCAGCAATATTACAACAGTCAAACAGCCACTAAAGGAAAAAACCTTTCAATAGAAGTCAGCCAAATTAAAGTGTGCCCCTCAAACTTGAATTCAGTAGTAGTCTAAATTAAAATGGCTTGCAAGTCAAGTTCACTTAAACCAGTAATTAATCTTATTATTGCTTTATTTGTAGAAAAACGCATATATTAAGAAACTAGTCCAGAAAACAATAAAAACAAATGCACAACTTACCCAGACGTACAGTGTCGCTGGTTTATGAATAAATCAGTAGCTGCTGAAGTGCAGATCAACGCCTCAAGCCGATAAAGAAAGAGGAAGAAATGAAAGACAGGTAAATCGGTTTTGACGGTGCCGAGGACGGTGGTCGGTGATGGTCGTCATTAGCGGCGGTGGTGCAGCAACAGCAGCAGCAGCAGCAAAATTGCAGCAGTCTGCACTGCTCAGTCTAGTACAGGCGGGAAAACAATTTGCCATTTGCAAATACAGTGCGATCAGCAAATTGGAATCACTCGACACAGGGCACACACACACTTTGGCTTACTGAGGATAATTAAATTTGGCTGCCTCGAGTGCTGGTGCTGCTGGCTGCAGAGCTGATGTAATCAGAAAAAAGTGGAAGAACAAAGACAAAGTTGTGGAGAAGTAGGTAAAGTAGTGAAAAAAAGAGGGCAAAAGTCAGTGAAAACTGCAAAGAAGGTTGAAAAATGAGAGCAAAGTGCAAAGGTGTGTGCACTGCAGACAAAGCAGGCACTGAAACTTTGTAATGCTGTTGAAATGATGCTGTTGAAATGATGCTGTTGGCAAATATTATTAATAGTGCACTGCTCGGCAGAACAGACTCTAACAAACTAACAGACAGACACATACACACACCGGAAAGTTTGCTGAGATGGGCAATATGATAATGAGAAGAAGAAGAAGAAGAAGAAGAAGACGTGCAATGGAAAAATTGATTCACATTGTTGCCAAACTGAGTGAAAGAGATGTAGAGTGAAGATAGAGAAAAAAACAGGAAAGATCAAAGAGAAAAAGAAGAAAAGAATAAAAACAGAATCAAACCAGAAAAAGAAAAGAATAAAAAGCAATGTGCGCCCATTTGCCGCAAGAATTATTTGCCGGCAATGTTGTTGTTACACTCTCTGTCTGCTTGTGTACAAAGCGCACTGTTTGAAAGTTGAAAGTATAATATTCTCATACGCTTCTCTGTCTCACAATTTCTATCTCTGTCTATGGCAAACGCGCCCGGCTTCTGCTACGAATCGAAGCACCGTCAGTCGGCATGTGCGGCTGCCGTCGTCGAATCTTTGCTTGCTTACTTTCCACTCTTCACTATCGTTCTCTGTGGCTGTCAACAGAGAGAAGCGTGGTGATCATCTTGCTTTCTCCTGTTTGTTCTTCGTTTCTCTCCTTACTCGCATGGCCAATCGAAATAACTCAATGAAGAGAGAACGGTGGGGCGGGCAGTGGTGCTCCGGAGCAGTGGCACTGTCGCCCAGTAGACAACCGGCGAGGAGCAGCAGCATTGGGTCACCACTGCCACGCTGTGAGATTAACGGCCGTACAGCCGTACAACTGCTGGTCCAAAAACAGACAGAATCGGAGAGACGCAAAAAGGCATCGACAATGTGTGTGTGTGTGTGTATGTGTGTGCCTGCGTACGTGTACTGACACGAGGAAGGCCATTTACTTCAGCGTTCTTTCTCTCTCTCTTTCTTTTTCTCTGTGAGCTGAAAGCGGAGCGAAAACAGTGAGAGTCGTTCATTCAGCGGTTTCTCGCATTAGGCAGTCTGCCGAAAAAACAGCAAACAAACAAAAAATGGGCTTTACTTTTTCTTCTTCCCGCAAATTGCTAAAAGCTGCTGATAAAATCGCTGTAGTAGCTGTTGTTGTTCTTGAAATGAGACTAAATAAATCAGATGACATGAGATGGCAAAATATGGAACCACAGAACGGCTCGTTTGTCGTGCATTTGAAAGTATAATGTCCTTTTCCTTCACCACTACATTATTGACCGTCAAGCTACTACACAACAATGACAATAACATCAATGGAGACAAACAGAGTGATGATGTAGAGATACACAACAGCTACATCACTGGACATGATGCGGCGACCGGGAAAAATAGAAAAGGAAAGATATTTTTCTACTACTATTACAGCGTCACTTTTACTGTTAAAAAGGAAAGTGAAACACTTTAACACTTTAATGGAGAGAATGGAAGTGCTGCTACAGTTACTGCTTCACTAATCACTCACATAAGAAGAAATGAATCTGGTCAAAAACTATACAACAACAGAGGAGCTGCAGTGTCTACATGCTTGAGAACATTACATTGTAGCAGAGAAAAAGAGAACGAGAGGGTTGAACAAAAATGAAAAAAGAAAAACTAAACTAAAAAATAAATGTTTGCTGTTAAGAGGCAGTTTGACCAAATGATGACGCTGAAATGACTGGTGGAAATTGCCAATTCAGTGCGATTAAGGAACAGCAAATAGGCACAAATAGGTTTCCGATAAAACAATTGCCTTTTAATTTGTAGCAAAAAAATATCAAATTATTATTGATTGTATTCGCGAAGCAGCAGGCGAGGGCGCAGGCACAAGAAAGGATAAAACCGGCACCAATAAAGCAATTTTTTGTTTTTTTGCTTGCCTACTAGCTAACTGCCATTAACCAACTGCAGAGATAACGTTACAATAGAAAATGAGGTATAATCACATGAAGAGAGTGGGGCTAGTCATCTGACTGCAGCTGACTAGCTGTCCGGAAACGATATGAAAGCATTTTTTTTGCAAATTTTCGGCTAATCAAATAATCGTTGGCCTTTTGTGTCAGTAGTGCTGGGCACTGGCACCGCTGCCACCATCAGCCATCATCAGCAGGCCCATCAGCAGCTTTTATTTGCGCAACGCTCCATTTGAATGCCGAATTGCAAAATGAGTGTGACTTTTGCCGACAAAACTATCACTGCAATGAAATGTTCATTCACAAGAGTGCGCGACAAAAGTGTTCAGTGCAGGTGTCGTGCAGTGACTGTGATGCTGCTAATGTTGTTGTCGCCGCGACAGTGTTCATTACATTACATTGCATTACGCTGAACTGCAAAGAAAAAGACAAAAATATCAGCAGCAGCAAATCATGTAATTTATGGGGCAAGCTAATCACAATGGCGCTAGCACTGTCACGAACAGAGTTGGGGAATGGCAGGGACACCGCCATCAGATGTGAACAGCACACTGTCGCCTTCACTTCTCAGGGCTTGTTTTGGAATTTGCCTTAGATAGCGGCAACGACGGCAAATCAAGAGCGTTGCTGTCATAAATAACAATGAAAGGGAAGAGTAAAAACGGGAGAATTCATTTGGAAGGAATTTGCGGCAATCGAAAGAAAGTACAAAGGTAGAACAGTGTATGTGTGTTTGAAAAAAATAAACTCCCATTTTTAATACTTTTTTCTTGATTTTGGTGCTGTGGTACTTGGAACATATAAACACACATTTGCACACAGGCGACTTTATTTTCATTTCATCATTTTTTGTTATTCTTTGTGCTGATTCAGTACACTACACTGGTGACACGACCAGTAAGATAAAAAACGCGCTCTTTCAACACAATTCTACAAATTGATCACATCCGCCGAATTTAGAAAAAATCGGTTTTGTAGCTAAAAACTGCATTTATTTGGTAAGTGGCAAATACTGAAAGAGGCATAGAAGCGGGCAAATAAAGAGAGGAGCAAACATAAATAAGAGGAGCAATTGCAGTCAAAGAGACGTCGTCTTCTCGTAGGATAATCGGCCATTGACAGCTGCAACAGGAATGAAATGGACGAAGACGGCGGTGGCGGTGACCGCGGCAACAGCAGTACAGGCAATTGCACTTGCTGGCACTATTACGATCAGAGATGAAAAAAAGAGAGACAGAAAAAGGCTATTGAGAAGAGTGTGACGTACACTGAAGAGAAAGAGATTGGTGACAACGAATGATCTGACCAGGAAAAAAACGAAAATTGTCGCAAAGACCAAGAGAGTGAGAGTGAGAGAGAGAGAGAGAGAGAGAGAGAGAGAGAGAGAGAGAGAGAAGAGAGAGAGAGAGAGGAAGGAGAGAGAGAGAGAGAGAGAGCAGGAATGACCACTGCTGTGCCATCAACATCTCCCAAATTGGCAGCGGCAATTCCACTCAGGAAGTGTTGCTATCGAATTGAGGAGACGAGCAAGGGGTGAACACAAGAAAAAGGGGGACACTAAGCAAGACGCTGGTGCTGGAAATGACACCGAGCAGACAAAGAGAGAATCATTTTGACGGCAAATCGAATTCCAGTGCTAAACGAAGAGACGAAACAAACTGAAAACATTCCCACACGCTCGCTGCCTGCTGCCTCATTTTAGGAGACACTTACGCTGGACACTTTAAGATTGGCAAACAAACAGGCAATAGAAAATTGTGACTAAAGAAAACGGAAAACATTGTATAGACAATATAGAAAAACTAAAAAATGAAATTCAAGCGTAACGAGAATGGTGAGCACAAAAACAAAAAGGCCGATTCATTGTGTAATGAAGATCCTTACTGTAAACTTCAGTTTGTCAATAAAAATAAAAACAAACTTAAAAATGAAAAGACTAAAAAATATAATGCTGCTGGCACATTTTTCAGACAATTAACATCCAATGCAGCCATTGGCGACAACCAAAGAGAAGCAGAAACAACATCAATACCAATACAACTTTCTCGCCCAGTCGTCAGTGCCACCTTGGTCAATTGGCACATAAATAAAACTATTTTCACTGCAGCTTAATCTCTAAGTACTGATCATTAAAAGAAACAGGAGGAAAGGAGAAAAAATGAACGACAAAGAAGATGAAGAAAACAAAAATAGGAGTACTAACAGTTGAGGAGGGGGCATTTGCTCAAAAATTCGGTTGCTTTTTAGAAACTAAAAATAAAAGTTTTAAGATACTCACCGCAAACAGTGGCGCACTGGCCATCATAGTGAAAATGAGAAAAGTGGGAGAGAGAAGAGTAAACGAAACACTGAAAATCGATTGAGTTGCATCGAATTGAGAGAAAAAAGCAATCAATAGAGGCAATCACTTCTGCCTGTTATCGATTGAAGGCTATTATTTTAATTGAAACAAAAAAGGGAGCAAACCACCAACTATCAAGAGTCGGTGATGGGTATAAGTGAAAAGAAAAGGAAACAGAAAAGCTACCGCACTGCACTATCCAAAACCTCAAAACCAAAGCTAATTGGAAACGGGCAAGTTAATAGTGAGAGACTGCACCAAGTTTCAAAGTAAAGTAAAAGACACAAGAGTTCTCACTGCTTGCTACTCGAATCGATTTAACTTAATTTGCGTTTGATATTGAGTTTCGGTCAGTAGTGTTTTGGAAGCAATTCCATCAGCATCATGACAGGTAATCATTAAAGCTACAAAACTTGCCCTGTTCATTCCCTTAAATACTTATGCTAAATTCAATCACTATATTTGTTTGTAAATTTGTTCTTGGTCAACTGCCCACTATTGTTTTTTTGTAAACCATATTAGTGTTGCACTGTTATTTTTGCCTAGACAACTCATTGATTGTGTGTTTGTGCAAAAGCAACGTTATTCTAACAATTAAAAATTATTTTGTTTGTATAAAAGTCAAATTGAAAAATATATTTGTGTAAAAAGGTACCCATTGCCAAAAATGTAACGATAAAATAGGCAAAACAAGGTACAACATGATTATAAAATTTGTTAAGCATTAAACACAGCATTGTGCACAATTTTATTTTTCAATCTACACAATTAGGAATACTTATAACAGAAAATGAAAAAAGTACATTTGTTCAACTTACTTTCTGATCACATGGCTCACTATGGTAATGAAGTTCCAAAATAAAGAAATTTTAAGGAGGGACACCTCGCACTTTTTGACTGTTTTTTCGAATTTTGAATTTGGGTTGGCTATGATGTTCATGAAAAGTGTACTCAATACAAGTTATTAGAAATTTTATGAAAAACAGTCCTATGTAGATAACTTGGTCATCCGATGACTGGGTCGCCATTAGCAAAAACTTACGTTTCATGAGCACTACGGTACACTTTCCGACAAAATGGAAGTTAGCATGGCTTGATCAAAAGTGCCAAATGAAAAATAACAAAAAAATCTGAAACTTGATCGTTTTCGATTAATTTTTATAAATCTCAGTTTTTCTTAAACGATTTTTGGTTTAAGGTTTTGGATAAAAAATCATAAAAATTTGAAAAATATAAAAAAAGTTAAACTTTAAAATGAATTTAAAAAACAAATAAAGCTAAATCAGCAAATCAAAGACGAACAATATCTAGATTTAGTTGTTACTTTTCATTTGGCATCTCTGATCGTGCTATGCCAACTATCATGTTGCCAGAAAGTGTACCTTTCGGTGTAAAGATTTTATTAAAAAATGTCGTTGACTAGTAAAGAAAATTAAAAATTCAAAAAAATTTGTTATGTGCGCGGTGTCCCCCTTTAATGAAATGCCCCCCTTTATGGTTAAGAAATAGCGAATCAAATAAAATGACTTGTTCTATAGTAGGGTTGTAGCATTCCAATGGGTCAGGCACACTAAATGCAATGTAGTTTTGTGGTTTTCAGTGCAAAACATTGATTGGGAGAGATCACTAATGATGATGCTTGCATTTGCTGGGCAGAAAAAGTCTGGTTGACAAAAAATAACTGAAGGAACAGTAGGCTAAAATGTTCTTAATGTCTTTTTCTGTCTTTTTCATTTGACACAGTCAGACGGTGATGTCTGTGTTGATGGGCTTTGTTGCTGCACTTTGAGGTTTTTCCTTTGCACAAATGCAGTAATTGCTGTGCCGCATCATCGCCAAGCGAATAGTTTGACAAAAGTACAACAGAAACGCACTAGCAACTGAGAATAAAAATACAACGGTAATGTTTGTTAGGAGGCAACGGTGCTTGTCGCCGATGACTAGCTTTTTCTCAGTGTCGCTTCATAATCGACGCACAGGCCACTTTTTTGCTTTCAACTCTCACCGCTTTCACTCTGACTGACTGTCACAAATCGACTCCAAAATGACTGTTCATTGCTTAATGTGTTTTCACTGCCACTCACGGCCAGCACAAGGGCTAATGGTGTAAGAATGCAAATGATGCGACTTCAAATGAAATGCTCAAAGAAATGTGAGTGTGAGAGAGTTCAAAGGAGCGCACATGAGCTCAAATGCGGCGTTAGGAATGGTCACAGTAGAAATGGGAGATCACTGGCAGTAAAAACAGAAAGAAAAAATAGCAGACAATTTGACGACGGTAGCGGTAGTGGTGGGGGTGGTAATTTATTCGGTTAACGATAAGTGCCCAAGTAGAAGAAAAAGAAACAAAAAAAACAAGAGAACACAAAGAAAAAAAATTGTCTTGAAATGCTGGTAAAAACAGTTGACTGGATCAGTTCACTTAATAGTGGTGATCGTTGTCGACTCACTTTTGCTAGCAAACAAAAGAATGAAAAAGAAAAAAGAAAATGTGAGCGGAAATGATAGTACATTTTCTTTCTAGTATGTGTGTCTTTGTGTCACAAAGGGATTCAAGCAGTGGACTGTAACAGTAGAGTGACCAGACAGAATCAGAAAAATAAAAAAGAAAGATAAAATAGAAATCAAAGAGAATACAAAGCTACAGTAAGGCGCCAGCAGTAATCGATATTTCATTTGACTTATCGATTGGTCGTGTGTGAATGCATCCGCCACCACTGGCACTGTATTTATTGCTAATCTTCTTTTGGCTCTAGAGGCTTCTTAACACTCTTGTTTTTCTCTTGTCTGTTTACAACACAAAAAAAGCAAATCGACAAAAAGAAAAAATAGAGATTGACTAAAAAGACCCTTTTAGAAAAGCCACGGCCAGAGTTAAGAGGAAAGATGCAGATACAGATAAAGAAAGCTGTTGTTGTTAATTGTACTGTATAATAATAAATGCAATTTTGATTCACGGCATGGCTCTTGTAACTCAATGTGCTTAGTTGATTAATATAAATTACCAAGCTGCCTGAACAACCCCGAGAAGTAGTAATGTAGTAGTGTTTGTCCGGGCAGTCTACTCAATCTGCCTTTCTCTATTTCTCTTTTTCATTCTATACGTCTTTTTATTGCATTACGTTAAGATATAAATGAATATAAATGCAAGTGTTTGTTGGTACTGCTAGCTGAAATGAAAGCAGTCAAAAGACACATAGTCACATCCAGCGACTCACTGATCTCTTTAGAAGTTAAACTCTAGAGTTGTAATAGATAAAAAAACCAAACAACGACTAAAACTTAAGGCATTATAAACATTGGGAACTCAAGTCACTTAAAAAGAAGAAAAACACACATACCCAAAAATAGTGGTCATTTTCAATTGGAAGGAAGCTGGTCTAGCTGCTAATCAAGTTAGTTCGTCGCTTGTTTTGTTTTCTAATCTGCTACCAAAAGAAATTGTATAATTAATGGTGCTGCTCAATCTGCTGGAGGCAAATGAAAATAAATGCACTGCGTTGAGCAGACGGTAAACACTTGGCACTATCATTTTTTTCCACTCTTTTTTTAACCGAAACGTTTTATTAAATTAGTTGTATTTGAACCATTCAAAACGCAACACAAATGCAATGGGATCATTTTTGTGATCTTTGAATCATTTTTATTTTTCAAATAATAAATAATTAAAACGACAAAAAATCTTGTTGCAAAAAATAAAATTATCACTCAATGTTTGTTTTTGCACTATACTTTATTGATTTTTTGACTAAAAGTTTTAAAAATTTACAAATTTAAAAACCATTAAAACAGGCACTAACAACTTAACAAATTAAATATAAATTTTTATTTTGTAACAATATAATTAAAACTTAATTTAGAAAACTGAGCAAGAAAGAAAACAGTTCAGGCACTAGCTAACTTTGCAACAAAAACTGTGACAAATTAATAATAATTCAAGCTACTTTAAGAATACACTGTTGAATACATCCTGGATTTTTTTACGGGCAACACCTAATGAATGTTTAATATGCTCTCCTCACAAACCAACTTTAGAAAAATGTTTATCATTAAAATATTTGGGATCATTTGCAAAAATTGCTAAAAAGTCCAAAAACTCTAAATATGAAACTAGAAACTTGTGAAACTTTGATGCCACTAGGAAACACCAGCTTGTAATTTTTGCTGACACAACTTGAAATTAATGTAATGAGATCGATGGCGCTTTTGTTTGCCTTCTGCTGATGGCACTGTTTTTGATGAGCACAAGATTGAAAGACAAACACACACACAATTTCTGCAAACAGTAATTAACCTAATTAATTTAACATTGACAAAGGTTCTTCTCACTAAACTTCCATGTGTGCGACTGACTGCAGCTCATCATGTGTTGAAGTCTGTGCCTGTTTTCTACTTCTCACCAATGAGACATGCCAATTGTCATTTGGTGTGTTTGTCAGGCTAAACACACTTGTCACCTAACTCCCAACTCATGTACTTTTGCTACTCGTTAAAAGAACTCCGAGTTTGCTGTACCAAACTGCTGGTAAATAGTACTCATATACATGCTTACACACAGTTGCAATTAATAATCAATTAACTGCTGTGTGTGTACTTGGTAGCAAAAAACAAAAAGGAAAAGAAGGAGGAGTAAAATAGAAAGCGTGTCATATTGGTTTAACTGTGCCAAAATAGACACCAAACTGTGCTAACTTTAGAGTTTGGCATGCCAGCCAGACCAGATGTTGCAGATGTGCCTGCTGCAGTTTTTACGTTAGGAAGGTAAAAATCAGCTAAATTAAGTTAACAAGAAGGGTGTTTCATTAATTTAAACACTGCATGACGAAAGAAGAAAAAAGCAAATTCTCGTAAATTGCGACACATTGCAAAGAGATGCTGGCACGGCAAGGCACTGCATTCAGATGTGGTAATTATGCAAACGAGCAGCAGTAGTGGGAAAGGTAGTGAAAAAAAGAAAAAATACTGAATGAACGAAACTGATGCAGGCAAATAAATGAGCTAGTCAGTTATTGGAGCTGCAGTATCAATGTCAACCAAGGACAGCAGAAGGTGCATTCGCCCAGAAGGGAAGCTACTAATGGGCAGTGTTCGAACTGACAAAAACATCATCATCATCGTTGTCGTCGTTGTCGTCGTCTTCACCACCCCACCTGACAGGACCACAGTTGCCTTTGGTTTGCTCCTTCTTCATTTTTTTGTTACTGCTCCCTATTGCTTTTCCAACCTATTTGGCATTCTGCCGGTGAAAAATCGACCGGTGAATTGTGGCGTGTATGTCGATTGGCGTAGCAGTTAACAGCACCGTACGGCACTGAAAATGGCAGGCGGATAACTGTGCAGTCCCAAGCTGGAAGTAAAGTTCACCAGAGAACTATAGCTAGAAAGTAATTAAAAAAGATTCAAGGTGAGCAAGATAAGCTTGAAATGAGCTTAACGGTTATGTAGTGCCGGTTATCGTTGCCGTGTAATGCAAACGACAATGCTGATAATCGACAAAACGAGCAGCGACAACTAAAAATGTACAAAAAATAAAGCCAGTGTTAAGGCCAGTACAGCTATTCCCTTTTGAAACTGCATTGCCAAATGGCTACTTTTGATGACACTGGGGAAACATTTAGAGGAAAAAAGCTGAAAACATTTTTCTATTACCTCATACATTGTTCAATGTCATTAAAAAAGGTCTACAACTACGGCAATTACTATGTGTATTTGATGATAGCGGTGGCAATGGCAGTGGTAATGTGCATTCTGGTGCACCAAAGAACAAGCAAGCAGTGTGACTGCAATTTAATGTATGCAAGGTGAGAGACGATTACTGACACCAGGGGAAAATGGGAAAACGACAAGCTCAATGGTGAACAAAAAGTGATCGAAATCATTACTAAACGTACGGCAAATGTCAGCCGCAGTACACACACGCAGAAAGAGACTGACGATCGAAGAAGAGCCATTAACATGCTCTGATGCTAGTCAAATGCTAGGGAAGCAACTCCGATTCCTGTTACTGCTACTGTTGTACTCTTTGTGTGTGTGTACTGCGTGCAAACGAGGGAAAATTCCATCGTCAAACTTACATAATGCATTTCAAGACCAAAGCTTTCAAGACACTGGGTTGCTGTTCCTGTACTTGGCAACAAAGCTTAAGAAAAAGAAAAAGGGAAAGAGTAGCAAAAGCAAAGTTTGTTGAATTCTAAAAAGGAGGGAGGCAAAGATAAAAACAGTTAATGCTTTCTTCTGCCAGAAAAGTTACCGTCGCGACCTCTCACTTTTCAGAAGAACACCGGCAGCCGAATGGAAAAAAAGGACGGGAACAACAAAAAATGGACAAATAGCCTCTCTTTTTAATAAATTATTTTACAAAAAATTCAGTGAAAAGTAGCTGGTAGCTGCTGTAATAGGATTTGGTTACATTATTAGACTAATGTAGAAGTAGCAACGATAGCAGCAGCTGCTGCTGCGATAGAAAAGGCAAACACCGCAAGTCGCAGGTATGTGCTTTTCCGGAAAAAAACAAGTGCGAGTAAATGAAAAAAAAATTTAGGTGGCATTGAAGCGGCAACTAAAGACAGAGAGCACACAGAGAGCTGCAACAACGGCGGCAACGGCACTAACTTGCTGGTTAATATGGAAAGATAGTGCACGCAGCTATAAATTATTTAGGTAGACAACAGAGTGATAGTCAGCTTGTGGGTCTGTATGTGTGTGAGTACTTCAGAGAGCAGGAACGACAGAGGAGAAAAAACCGGAGGACAAGGCAAGACAGGCCATCACCGCCGCCACCGCCGCCAAGACATGGGTCACCGGAGATGACTGCAGTAAAGAGGAATAATACGACAGCAACAACAGTAGTGGCAGAGCCACGTTTTGCACCACCTCGATCGTTAGAGAGAAGAAAGAATTGAAAAGCTGGTTAAAGCAATGGCAATATGGCAGACAACGGCTGCAGGCACAAATATTGAAAAGGCAAAAAGGAAAAGTGAATTTAGTTGACTAATGATGAGACAGACAGAAAAGAAGAGACCAGATTGGCACTGCTGATGATGATGGTGATGGTGATAGTAGTGCTTTTGGTTTTTCTGGTGACAATGTTTCACGCTGAGAATCTCTGAAAGATGAAAGTTTCAGAAGTGCAGTCACCGAAAAGCCACCACCATCACCACCGAGTGCTGGTGACTGAAAGGGTGTAGCAAAAAAGAAAAAAGTCTGAATGGAAATCAGTATGAAGCAGAGTGACACAGTGCTCTCCAAAAACACTCCCAGAACAGTAACTGTAACTAAAAGAGAAAACTAAAGTAAAACCACAAACACTGCAAGGATGAATGCAGAAATGCAATGAATGAAGGATAGGGAAATGAATGAAATATGGACTAGTGAAGCAAAGTGCACTACCATCACCGCCGTCATCACCACGACCAGCTCACTCAATAATTCATGGGAGGGCAGACAGCAACTTGACAGACTCTTTTCTTTTGCAGTGTCCGTGTCTGTGTCTGCTCTACCCATGCTAGTTTTGGTCAAATTGGCAGGATGACAGCAAAGCGAAGGGAAGGAGGTGAGTGAAAAAGTACGTTGATGCTGAGAGAGCTAATGATTTGGAAGGAGGCAAATAAATGAAGCCTAATTTGAGAATGAAAGTGCCATTTAAAATACTAAAAAAAGTAGTGGTCTAACTGGCGAGAAGGCAACAGACGCCCTTTGCTTCACTGGACTCCCACTCACCCTCACTCATTCACTCAGTGTTTGCTGCTTGGTGTGAATACATTGCAGTGAACGCTTCATTTGCGTTGGGTAAAACTGAACAGGCTTGCAACAAAAAGGATAGCAATAAAATGAAAAGCCAGATACCCAGGCCAAAAAACTGCCGTCAGACTGTCTAGACTAGGCAATGAGTCGTACCGTAGTTTTTTCTAATGCAATTTGACGGTGCACTTTCTGTTTTTCATTATCTGCATGCATCTATTCATTCATTCATTCATTCATTGATTCATTCATTCATTTTTTCTTTTCTATAAAAAAGTAAGCTTTTTGCAAGACTAATTTAGTTTGACTGAAAATGACCAGGTTCAGGAGGTCTGAAAATGTTAAGAGGTGCGGGCTCAATTTTTGTATTTTTTATTTTTTGTTCACTAGCTGGCTGGTACGATGCAAAGCACTAACATTAATTGTGTCCCTTTTTTGAACTACATTACTAAACAAATTCTAGTTGTTCCTAATACACAAAATCCCATTTTTATTAGCACTAGCTAACTGACTGTGTGTTTTATGAGAGAGCTAATCTATTTAGGGCAGATATACAAGTCATTTTTTGTTTTGTTTTGCTTTTTGTCTCATTCATTACATTGCTCAAGTTACATACGCCAGGCCATTCTGTGGAAAGTGTACTTTGACCTTAGAATTAATTGCGTTGCAGAATTTTCGTGCAGGTAAATGAAAACAAAATAGTGATCGATTGCGCCTTGAGCTGTTGATGGCAACGCTTTGATTGCTTCGGTGGTTCAAATGAACAGGAAAACACTTTTTGTCTTAGAGAAATGCACCTATCTTTAGAATAGCAAACAATGCAGCCATCAATTAATATAAAAATGCAACTGAAAAAATCTGCATGCTTCCTATAACAATTTAAAAACTTGATTTTTTCCATTGTTTGTTCGCTACCTCAACATTGTTATTACCTGCTAACCAAACATTTTGTAGCATGACCATATTGTAGTTAACTGAAAAAGAGGTTTGTACTGCGACGCAGTAATTACGAGTATAGTAATTACGATAATTAAAGCAATACGAAGAAAAACTGCTGGATCGAAGAAATGAAAATATAGTTTGACTGAGGTGGTACTCAGTTCACGTTTCGCTGTGTGGCACCTTTTCACTAATAGCAAGGTCACCTGGACGTTGTCTCTGTACACTTTAATAATGTGTTATGAGTGGAACAAAATCAATACCATCGATTGACATTTAAAGGTCAGTAATCGCATACGCTGTAGAGCTGAGTGCTTCAACTCATCAGCCAAATAAACAAACTCCCTTAAGGTGGGAGAAATGTCGGTTAGTATTGTAAACATCAACTAATTGCAGACAATCAAAATGATAATCAGTGTAGAAGGCTAATAAGACTTGACATTTAGACAGATTTGCGTCTACGCTGGCAAATTAGCAATGTAAAAGAGAAACAAGGTTTGCCAATTAGAAGCTACTTAGCAGACACGTGTGTGCATTACCAAGTGATGACCACTAAAAACTGCTAAATTGCAGGCTCAAAGTTAAAATTAAACTTGACAACAATTTTTTATTTTAACAGCAAAAAATGAAATAACCAAGGTATTTTGTAGAAACAAGCAGAAAAAATGAAAACATGCTGACGCAGAAAAATATATTTTTTACTACACACATTCAAACAATCGTGAGTAGGATAAAAAGTAAAAATTAATAGAAATCGAAACAAATGAGCACGTCGTGTGCAGTGAGTGCACAGCTCGGCATCATTGTAAATATATTACTAAATCAGAGCAATTCGAGTACGTACAGTGGAAGTGGTCTTTTAAAGCCGCTCTTTTGAAGTGTAAAAAATGCATCACCAGCAGACAGAGCAAAAGTAGTTGCTACTGTGCACTGCTCCAAAGGAGACAAACAACAGCAGCGTACTGCTTCAACACCGACTATGTGTCTGTGTCAGCCACTTTAGCCCCTTCACCAGCATCTGAACATGTTTTTGTCAGCTCGTTAGGTCTCCCTCTTATTCTGTTCTTTTTGTTAGCTCGCCCTTGCTAGTTCACGAAAAGAAAAAGACAGAGTAAGACAGTTGCTGACACTGAACTGCGATGATTTATCGTGGCAAGACATTAGGGACGCAATTTACACTTTCCTTAGCCCTCACCCACTCTCTCATCGCAGCTCTCTTCCGCCAAAGAAGTGGCAGTCATTTGCAGGCAGGAGCATATTCGGTGTGAAGTATCTCAAAGAGTGTAGTGCTAAGGATATTCATAGGCCCATTTCAGCGAATGAATCATTCAGATGCTCACGTTGACTGGAATTTCCGCAGCTGCTCTGGTGCAGAAACTGTGGCAAACGGTTGTCGAGCTCGGATTCGCAGCGCTTGTAGGCTGGACCGGAATGCTGCAACTGGAGGACGAATTCGGATTAAAGATTTAGAGTTTATTGTGGGTGACTTGTGGAAAACTCTCGTGAGGTCTTGCCTCTGTGAGTGTAGGATCCGAAGTGAGGTGAAATGTGTGTCTGTGTGTCGGTTGGAAGGGAGAATGTGCACGCTGTCAGGGGGCCGCTCGTAGATGACGGTCTGCCTGGAGCGGCTGGTGAAGGATAATGTGTTTGTGTGAGTGAAATGGGTGAATAATAAGTGGGATGATAAGAATATGTGAAGAATATTAAGTGAAGAATAAAATGACTAAAAGTAATAATAATCAAGCTCATTTGGCTTGCCACAGTTTCCTCCGGGGGGGACGCTGGCACGAAGTGCGGTGACGGAGTCACCTGTGTCGTCACTGTGGGAATGATTAGGTGGTCGGTAGTTTTGATGGTAGTGGTGGAGCTCCTTCTCGCTGCCACTGCGAAAAGTGCTCCTCCAGTTGGTCATTAGATGATGGGCGTCCTTCATCTCGGGACGCTGCTGGTCAGCGTGGTTCTGGATGCCCACAGTCGGCTGAGTGCCGAGCCGGCGGCCACGCGTTGGAAAGGAAAAGGGAGAGACGGGCTCTCGATTGTCGTTGGTCCTGGTGAAGTGAGGGCGGTCACAGACCTGCTCCTCGGTTTTGGCGAGCACTGTTGGTGGCTCGGCTTTCTTGCTGGTGATGATGGTGATGATGCGAGGACGGTCAGCGACTCGCGCCTCAGTTTTTGCGAGCATCGTCTTTGGCTCTGTTTTGGTGATTGGCTTGTTTTTAGGCAAGCGGACCTTTGGCTGATTGTCTTTGGTGGTGATGAGGTTGTTGCCAGTGCACCGCTGAGCCTTGGCCTTGTCAGCATCAAAGTCGACTCCTGTGTCGGGCACGGCTGTTGACCGCTTCGGTCTAGTGGCGGTAATGATTGAGTTCATTTGAGCAGCGGCACTGCTGCCGCGCACATGCCCGAGAATTGCATGGCCGAAAATGCTACGGGCGATGCTGAAACCCGGGCAGACGTCTCTGGGCCCTTGGCCCGGAAGACTGCTCCGTGATATCCGCCTCCGATGATGATGGAGACGGGGTACTTGTTCATTGACTCCTCACTGGTGTGCTTCAGCTTGTAGCCCTTCTTGCGGAGCTTGCTGATGATAGGTGTGGGGAGGTGATTGCATTCGAAGTTGATGCTGTCCACTGGGTGACAGCTGATGTTCACTGACTGTTGTCCTGTCAGGGACTCCACCGTCGCCGAGACTTCTGTTGTGAGAGTCTGGGACTCGCTCGTGCCAAGAGCCCCGGAGATCTTCAAGGCGGCCGGCGTCGCAGCAAGCTGCAACCGCTCTGCCAACGATCTGAGAATGACCGTCGGCTGAGCCCCACTGTCAAGCAGGGCCCGGACCGTCTGCCCCTGTACTCGGACAAGCACAGTTTGGCTGTAGAAGCCCTCCGGAATCACAACTTTGTTCCCGGTGGAACTGGTTCCCTCCACGGTCGGCTTCTGGTGTCCGACGACTGCAACGGAGGCGATGGAGCTTGAGGTGACTGGTGGTGACGTCAAAGTTGTAGACGCCGATGTAGCAGCAGCCGGTGGTAGTGTGTGAGTGTGGCTGCTGCGGTTGTTGTTGTTGGCGCTCTGGCGGCTCGTGTTTCGCTGGCCCTCGAAGATGACACAAATGATGGAAGAATGGTCTGCCGATCCGCAAGGGCACTGGTAGCTGGACTGGCAGTCAGAGAGTTGATGCCCGTCGCGCAGGCAGCGTTGACACAGATTCTTTTGAGCGACCTTTGCCGCTCTGTCTGCAGCTGATCCGGCGCGACACTTAAAAGTGTAGTGGGCGCCCTCGCAAAGAAGGCACTTGTTGTTGGGCTGCTTCGGACTTGGCGAGCCTCTGATGGTGTTGACGCGCGCGCGGCTTCCTGTGGTTGTGGTAGCGGCGGCTGGTGCAGCTGACGGCTGCACGTCTTCGTCAAAGTTCTCCTCTTCGCGGAGACGCTCCCGGCAGTGGGCCACCATCTGATGGGTGTCCTTGTACACCGGGTTGGCACGGCTGTACTCGGAGGCGTAGGCGTAGGGCATCTTCTTCACGATGAGCCGGTAGAAGTCCTCATTGAGGTACTGCGGCGCCGTGCCGCAATCCCTCAGCTGGCGGATCGCCGTTTGGCAGGCGATGATGTTGCTGGCCGCAACGCGGCAGTCGAGGACGCGCAGCGGGTTTCTCGGGTCTTGCAGAATGGCAGGCAGACTGTCCAGTCTGCGGCGAACTTCCGTCCGGATGCGCGACGGGTTGTTGTAGTAGTCGCGCATCAGGGTGAGCGCCGCTTGGAGGCCCGATGCGTCCATTGGCTGGTTCAAAGTGAAGTTCTTGCCGTGCGCACCAGTAAGTTCCACGAGCTTCAAGAACTGGTCTGCGCCGGTGTAGCACGGGTTGGAGCCGTACTTGGCAATGAAGGCCGACTCGAATCGCATGTAGTCGCCAAAGGAGCCGTCAAACGGGGCCACCTTGGCATCGTTAGGGCGCGTGAAGACTGGGCCCTGGTAGAATGTCGGAGCCAGCGTGGGTGGGTAGACGGCCCCGGTGGACGCAATCGGAGCGTGAGTGCCGGCCGTCGTGAACACCGGAGGCTGCGGAAAGTTTCCACCGCTTGTTGATGGGATGGCAGTAGTCGCAGGCGCCGGTGGAGTGAAAACGGTCGCACTGGAAAATGGAGGAGTAGGAGGGGCCGCCATCTGGTGGCCGCTCGTGGCAGGCAGGCCATGCTGGGCTGCCGGATTTCCGGGAGCGCTGTCAGCGGCGCTGGATAGGCCGAGATTGCTGAAGGGAGAAATTAGAGAGTTCAGATTAGGAGGAAGAGGTACAGAGCCGGGCGGGTAGGAAGAGGCCACTAAGGGCGTGAGGAATGGATTGGGGACTTGGGGAATCTGCGACGGCTGCTGCTGGTTGGTGACTCCGGCCGGTGAAGGCGCGGGTGAGTTCAAGGACAAGGCGCTCGCGGCTGCCGCAATGTCCGCTTCCAGTCGGTCGCGTATCGCTCCCAGCTTGACGCTGTAGGCAGTGTCCTCGTCGCCGATGGTGACGTCGTAGTTGTCGAGACGGTCACCCCAGCCGTCGATCTCTTCCACCGTCTTCGGGTCGGTGCGGTGTCCTCCTCGGAGCACCTTCTTGTGGTACTTTGTTATGGCCGCCCGCAGGTGACCACGTTTGTCCTTTACTTCAGCGAGCTGGGCGTCGGAGAGTTGGCCGGCTTCAGCCGCTTGTTCGCCGTCTCTCACGGCTTGGTAGTCGTCGTCGTTGGTCATGTTCAGATTTGCTGATGATGATGAGGAGGAATTGTCCGCCATTGCAGTCCGATTCTCGGACGACGCACCAGAAAACAAAACACGCTGTGGCAAACGGTTGTCGAGCTCGGATTCGCAGCGCTTGTAGGCTGGACCGGAATGCTGCAACTGGAGGACGAATTCGGATTAAAGATTTAGAGTTTATTGTGGGTGACTTGTGGAAAACTCTCGTGAGGTCTTGCCTCTGTGAGTGTAGGATCCGAAGTGAGGTGAAGTGTGTGTCTGTGTGTCGGTTGGAAGGGAAAATGTGCTCGCTGTCAGGGGGCCGCTCGTAGATGACGGTCTGCCTGGAGCGGCTGGTGAAGGATAATGTGTTTGTGTGAGTGAAATGGGTGAATAATAAGTGGGATGATAAGAATATGTGAAGAATATTAAGTGAAGAATAAAATGACTAAAAGTAATAATAATCAAGCTCATTTGGCTTGCCACAAAACCTAAGCTACCTTAGCAGTTGGTTTCACTGCAGTGCTTTGTTGTCCACTCGAGGTATGAGCGTTGAGGCCGCCTGCAACAGGCAAATGCTGGTGATGATGGCTTCGAGTGTTCACACACTCGCATTCAAGGGAATATGACGCGGTCTCATGAATTTAATGAAACATTGTGGAGAGATGATCAGTCGACTGGATCATTTTAGGAACTGACAAAGTGCAATAGATAATCCCGAAATGCTCAGTGGTTGCAAAAAACAAGACTAAACAATTTGCTGTTTCTGCATTGTCCAATCAGTTGATGAACTTGAGACATGACGGCAAATGTGGGGTCAAAGGTTCGATGTGCACCACACTGCCGCACATATCAGGGAATACACACATTACCAATGAAAGGCCATTGCCATTGGTAGTGAACGAGAGGTGAAAGTAGAAGATGAGTTTGTGTCGCCAACATGACAAACTGAATTGCAAAGTCAAATGTTTCAGGAAATGCTCAATGAGGTGGCAGCGAAGCAACAGATACAGAATTGCTGGTGGGCAGCAAAGCAAACAGAACCAACTCAGTACTTCAGGCCAATGGTGTTTAAGTCGTGACACTGACGGACACTTAGAAACGACAAAAAACAGAGAAAAATGAAAACGACATGGCCAAATTTTGTGGAAAGCAGAGGTAAGATTGGGGACATGCCGATGTTTAGAGAAAATTCCCACACAACGAACACCAACTTGAAACTGCGTTACTCGTTTGGGGTCTCGGGCTACCGCTACGGACAGCATCAGCATCAAATCACGACCAGCACAGACCCGCTAAATAATTGGAGGGTGCGCCTGAGATGTGCGGAGAATAAAGAAAAAAAATACACAACAGACAGGCAATAGAAAGTAGTTATCTGGTGTGCATGCGTATTGTGTGATAAGTTAATTCCCCACTAAACCGACCCATTACACGCGTTTGTTGGTTTGCCGGTCGCAATGACCTGTCTATCACACTGACATGCCGCTGTAATGGGGTTGTAACTGCGTAGTTACACCAAATGAATGACAGCCCTACTCGATGCATTACAATTAAAGTTGAATGTTCTTGCTTGTTTGTTTGTCTGCCGTTGTGGTTTACTTTCTCGGTGTACTGGCCAGCACAGCAGCACCCGGTGTTTGCCAGTTTACTATCTTTGCTGTCAATTTTCTCTTTGCAATTTCATTTCCTACCTGTCTTGGCAAACAGCAGACGCTGCGGCTTTCAGCTTTAATTAACTGTGCCGTAGTTGAGCACCAAAACCTGAACACTGAAGGTAGCATCCACATTCTTCGGGAGAGGACGACCATCAAACAAGTAGACAGGACAGGACAGCAGTGCACACTGTCCGTTGAGGTTTGCCACCGAGAATGAAACGGAAGGTTCAGCAAACCACCACCACCACCACCACCATCACTAGCAGCAGTGTTTGTAATATTAATGTGGGCACAGGAACTCGACGGCAAACTTTGTGATAAACTAATAAAAGCACGGGCGACTCTTTTCCCGTGTGCCAGGCCAGTGTGCCAGTGTGTGCGTGTGTTTGTTGACCATTGCCCACCAGAAAAGTCAATGTGAAGCAAATTTCTAGCTATAGGTGCCCTCCCCTCTTTCTGCCTTTCTCCATTGCACAACTGTGGCCACAACTGAATTCGATGCTTCAGTACAAGTGATTCAATTTTCCGTGTAACTATTTACATCTATAGTGGATCCATCTTTTTCCCTCACGCTCTTTTCCCTCTTTGCAGTGCTCTCCCTGTCTGCCTACTGCCTTCCAGCTTGCAACTGCTTGTAATCTAATTTACCAAAAGCTGCCTGTTTGGGTACAGTTAAAGCTACCCAGTTTGGTTTGCCTGGAAGCTAGCCAGTTTGTGGGAAAGAAGGAGAAATTGGTTGAGCTGTACTGAGAACGCTGTGACGCGCGCAGTGCGACAATACTGAATAATACATGCGAGCTTGAGAATAGCTTTAAGTTCCTTTATGTTGATTTCAAATGATTACTTCAATTGCAGTCATATTGAACCATTAAGGACTAGTGCTGGCTGATTATTTCCAGACTAATTGGAGTCAGACTGGCTTGGCTGAAAATGGAAAAAGCCGAAAAGTGATGCAGCACCAATCTTAATTTAAACAAACTCAAGCACTTGGCGTGGGATGCATTCTGAGTGCAATCGCTGCAAAGGCCGTCAATTATAAAATTCTGAAGGAAAACCGCAAAATAAGGAGGCGAAGGAAAAGGAAGCTCAATTGCGCTCTATTAGATTAGAGATTCTAAAGCTGTAATCTAATTTAAATGCGCGACAGGCTTGCTCGCCTGTGCAGTTGAGTTGAGTTGGAGAGCTCAACTGAGGCAGTGACTTAGTTTGAAAGTTTACTTTGGCATTCCCCTTTTTTCCTTTTCTGTTGTGGTTGTGAGGAGGCAGTAGAACTACTAGTGCTCTATTGGAACCAATAAAAGAAGCTTTGGCCATACAAACTGAGATTTGCTGGCAGTGTAGATTCTTGTGCTGCTGCAAGTGCACGATTGGCATTAACGAGGGCGCGATACCTTAGAGGAATCCCAGAGAGGGAAAGAAGAAAGTGCAAATGAAGAGATAGAGAAAGTAATGCACAGCACTTGCTACTGCAGCTGTTTTTCTGACCTTTTAATGTGCCACTGGGGAGATATGTCTGAGATATGCGTCAATAAAAACCAGTACTGTTGTAAGGGATGAAATAAGAGGGCATGCAAACAATGTCGGTTAAGAAAATAAAAACCAAGCAAATGATGATGGGAATCGACTAGTTCAATGGTGGAAGTGCAGTTCTGCCAGCAAAACGGCTCATTGCCTTGAACATTCGACTAGCTGAGAGACTCTCATTTTAAATCGCTCCACTTTTCCGCTTAAAATCATAAAAACATAAAGTTGAACAAGTTTTTCCAACGTAAACTATGAAGTGGTGATAGTAGAAGAAAAAATCGATTTAACGTGAAGGGAGCAGTTTAATTACCCCAGTTTATAGACGTTCTGAAAGAATATGACAAAGTTTCCTTCCCCTCCCCCTCCCTCGACACATTCTTCTGCCACATGTGTGCAACTAATTAATTTTGTTTCTATTCCCAGGAAAGAAAGAAAAAAGAAGGAAGGACGCTAGAAAAGAATTGACGAGGTGACGAGCCTGAACTGGTAAAAATGATCTTTTACTTTTTAGGTCAAGTAGTCTGTAATTAATCGGCCATTAAGTAAATGGATCATCGGTTCCTTCGCCACCACCACTTTTGACAGGAGAACAATATGCTAATGGTAGATACTTTCTAAAAGCTCAACGCATTTTGCTCTTGTATCGATGACGAGGGCAAACTTTTTCTCTTCTTCCCTCATCAAACTTCCCCCAAAAGTATGTTCAACGTTGATGTTGACTTTTACAGGAGAGAAGAGGAAGGACAGTTTTGCCCGAATCTAATTAGCATCGCCCAATAACACAAGGCCACAAAACAAAATCAACTTCCTGCAATGGGTTGATTTTTGGTACAATGGCTAAATGGATTTTTCTAATAGTTATGCAACAAACAAAAAAATTCTAGGAGTTCAGGTTCCAGAGTTCTAGGCTCCTAAAATGGAGATCGTTTTGGGGCGCCACTGCCCACTCATACATTTAAAAGGGACGCGCTATCACACAAGCTATCATCTATCTCTACTGATAAGGCATTTTTTGGAAATATTTAAGGGCACTGCTGCCCTAAATACGTGAATCCTGGAACTCTGGAACCTGAACTCCTAGAATTTTTTTGTTTGTTGCATAATTATAAGAAAAATCCTTTTAGCCATTGTACCAAAAATCAGCCCATTGCAGGAAGTTGACTTTATTTTGTGTCCTTGTGTAATGACAACATGACTGTGTGGTAACTGGGCTGACTAAACGACACACAGGAGAGACTTAAAAAAAGGAATAACTTTTGGGAAAAGTACCGAGCGACTTGCCTTGATCGATCACACTGCCTGATCACACTTTCCCTCCAAAAGACAGTCTCATCTGGACAGAGCTGAGCTTGATCAAGTCTGAAGTTGGCGAAGCCGAGTGAAGCTGACCAGATGGCCAGTTATCTCCATCGTTATCAATAGAGTTGACAATCGAATAGAATGAAAGTCGATTCAAGGAAATGCTGCAGCAGGGTCGATTATGCACAAAGGAGGGGATATGTGGCGATCGATGTGTGCATGTTTTTTGTCAAAGTGAAAGTGGGTGAATGAAGCGAGTGTGTGCTGCAGAAAACACCAAGATTACCAGAAAGTGATGGGAGAAATGCCAGTTGCAGTGCTTGACAATTGCTTTGCTGCAAAGTGGCAAAAGAGGCAAATTGAAGAGTACAGTGGCTGTTTTTGCTGAGAATGGAAAGTTTTCCATTTTAAATAGGAAAAATGGACCAACAGAATTTGTTTTGTGCTGGCCTGTTTCTGCAGAAAAAAGGCTGTAATTGCAGAGACGCAAATTATCATTTTTATTCTCCATCTGCCTTCCTCTTACCATTAGTTGATCGAAAAGCATCGGAAGAGCTAAATGAACAAAAGAGAAAGAACGGTCTCGACGACGCTCTACTTGCGTCAGAGAGATTTAATTCAATTTGAATTTAAATTTGAGCCCTTCTTCAGCCTAAAATTGTTTCAGCAGCAGGGCAAATGAAGAAATATGAAAAATGTGGCCATCAATGAAAAATGGCCAACAAAAGAAGTCGGCACTGATAGCCATTGTGTGCACGGCAATGGCGGCCCAAACAAATTGACAAGTTGCGCCGATTTGGTAAGGGATTCGTGCTCAAGTGATTTAAACTCGAGTTCGCTTCACTTAACAGGCTGACTTCATTTATCATCTTTCACTTTAAAGCGGACCACCCTGGCTACCATCATGATTTGCTCTGGTGGTTCAGTGAAAGTGAGATGATGAGCAGAGGATAGAAGAGATGCAGGCTGAAAAGGGACGACAGCGGCGGCGGCGAAAGCCAATTTCGCCTACAAAACTCATCCAACAAAACTTGCCTTCATCGGCGCTGCAGCAGTGGCCATTTTCATTTTCTCCTGTAGTGAAGCCCAAGGCGCCACTGACGATTGCCGGCATAAAAAAGCTTCGAAAAAATCCCCTTCTCTCAATGATAAATATTTGATTTCAACGATCTGGCCGGGTACCCGAAACCGTGGCAGTGGCGAGAGGGGCCAGAGGCAGTATGACACTACCACTGAGAGTGAAGGAGGGAGAAAATCAATTCCAGCAGCTGTAAGGGAAGATCAATTTTCCATTTCAAGGTAGCTGAACTCTCTGCTCGCTGATGTTGCTATAGAACAGTGCTACGAGCATTAGCCAAGCATTAGCAGGTTCGAGCGAACAGAAACTTTTTTCCTCATCAGAGTGGCAGCGATGGGTGAAAAATGAAAATGATACTTTTGCTATAAATAGAAAAACTCTCGGCGAGCAGTCGAGCGAATAATTCAATTTAATAATTCTTAATCAGCATCGATATTTACCTAAATGTACAATTTTTTTTGCTTAACAGCACTTCCTGTTTGCAAACTGCGAGATGGAAAAGGGAGAGAGAGAGAGAGACACTGAAGTAAGCTTGCGAGAAAAGGTATAATTTAGATTGGCGACTTGGCGGCCAGCTTCTTTAGTTCAGCCAGAGTAGTCTTTAGCGTTTCCTTCTCCTGCTGGGGGGTGATGCTCTTGGCGACACTGTCGATGATCCAGTTGACCATGTGCTTCTGCTGGAACTGCTTCACAGCCTCATCCTTGGCCACCAGGTACTCCAGGCGGCGCTTAACCTCAGAGTAGGCCTGCATCTGTCGGCGACGGAACTCTGCCTCGAGTTGCAGCTGAATGTTCTCGCGCTTGGCGTCAAAGAGGACCTTGTGCTGAGCGGGGGCATCGCGAATGTTCTTCTCTGAGGTGATGTAAGTGTTCAGGAAGTCAATCATACCCTTCTGCCAGTCATCCCACTGCTGGTAGTTGGCCTGTAAACAAAACAAATGGTCAAAGACGTTCTTAGAAATCATCTTTTATCACCAAGACTTACGTCAGTTGACTCGCAGAAGCTTTTGCGAACAGAAGGTCCGAACATTTTGGCGGCGACCACGAGGATGACGGTGGCTTCAATGCCGACGAGCAGCTCGTGCTCAAAGACGAGCCATTCCTTAGAGAGCAGAAAGGTGGTAAACGTGCCGAGGAAAACGTACGGGCCAGTGACACCGGTCTTGTTGTAGAAGGCATTGAACCACGACTCGGGAATGATGCCCAGACGGGTGGGCTCACAAAAATCGGGCTGAACTGGTCGGGGGAAGTTCTTCAAGTCTCGCTGAGGATTCTGGTCGTCCTTGATGGTGGGAAAGTTGGCTCCGAAGCGAAGATTCAGAAAGGACTCGAGCGACTCGTTCTTCGGGTTGTACTCCTCACCGATCTCGTCGGAAAGAGCCGGCAGCTTGGGCGCTGTTCTGTGGTAGAACACCGCCGGCGTAGAGCTGATGCCACGGGCCGTGACCAGCATGCCATTCTGGTTGATGGCCTGGGCTGTAGACACAAGGTGTGAACAAGAACATCTCGGTCAGTTCTGCAATACCAAAAACATACACAAAAATACTCACCAGCCTGGAGGAACTTGCGAGCGAGCATCTCGGGTGGTGGTGACGATCACACAAACAGAATACCTAGTGATTGGGACCAGAGGATGAGTTCAAAACACCCAAAACACCGGCTTAAAAGTGAAGCACCCTACCTGGAGAAAATCTTTCAGCTGCTTCGGCACTGGCAGACCGCTGCTCACAATGTCACCCAAAACACTGGCCAATCGCAGAAGACGTAACGCTACCCGTGTGCTTTGCCTTGCCTGCACTTTAAGTTTGCTATCCCAATAAAAGGTTTGCAGCTTATTTTGTAGATAATAAACTCATCGCTAGTCCTGAAACGGAAATTGACCATTCCAAGAGGAACGCCCACATGGTTTTCCTACTTTCACCGCTGCCCTACTCAAATCAATGCTTTGTAGACTGGTAACGTCTTCTGCGATCGAGCGCTTCTGCCACGCTGTACACGTTGTATGTGAAGGGCGAGCGCACGCGTTTGCTTTCTGCCTCTTTTCCGTCGCGTCCGCCGGATTGATTTACTTTTTTGCTTGTCGTCGTCTTCACCACTCGACTAAACAAAAGTTACCGTGAGTACTTTGTTCCCTGCACTCCCACACCTCGCCCGGGCCTTCCGGAACACCGAGGAGCCAGTGAGGAGTGTGCAGGCTACTGTTTTCAACGATCTAACCCGCTTGTTTATTCGCTAGAAATGGCGGACGCTGCTCCAGCCGGTGCACGAGGAGGATTTCGCGGAGGATTCGGTGGACGAGGCCGTGGTCGTGGCCGCGGACGTGGACGCGGTCGCGGTGACAAGGACGCCGCCAAGACCTGGAGCCCGCTGACCAAGCTAGGCCGTCTGGTCTTCGAAGGCAAGATCAAGAGCCTTGAGGAGATTTACAGATTTTCTCTGCCCATCAAGGAGGCCGAAATCATTGACCACTTTCTCGGCTCTGCCCTCACCGACGAGGTGCTGAAGATCATGCCCGTTCAGAAGCAGACCCGTGCCGGACAGCGCACTCGCTTTAAGGCCTTTGTCGCCATCGGCGATTCCAATGGACACGTTGGTCTGGGCGTCAAGTGCAGCAAGGAAGTGGCCACCGCCATCCGTGGTGCCATCATCCTCGCCAAGCTTTCCATCATCCCTGTTCGACGAGGCTACTGGGGCAACAAGATCGGCTCTCCCCACACTGTCCCTTGCAAGGTAAGCAATGCTTGTTTATTTTCCCTAGATCGCCCCATCCACGACGTTCAAGGCAGGCTCGGTCGGCTCTCGGGCCTTGACTGAGCTCTGCCTGTCGCAGCCCTCGTTGAGCACTGGCACTCCAGCCAACACCTCTCTAGGTTGCTCTAATGGTACCTGCAACGTCGGAAAGTAGAGGACTGACTTCGTTCCTTCGGGAGCTTGAGGTGTTTGTCCTGGCAGGCATATTCCATAACCTCTTTGTATTGCAGCTAGCTGCTCTGACAACTGAGACCGACCATGCTTTAACCATTTCCCACTTATTCTCCCTAGGTCACCGGCAAGTGCGGCTCCGTTCTGGTGCGACTAATTCCTGCCCCTCGCGGTACTGGCATCGTCTCGGCTCCAGTGCCCAAGAAGCTGCTCACCATGGCCGGCATTGAGGACTGCTACACTTCGGCGCGAGGCTCTACCTGTACGCTGGGCAACTTCGCCAAGGCTACCTACTTTGCCATCCAAAAGACCTACTCCTACCTGACCCCCGACCTGTGGCCCGTCTCACCGCTGACCAAGTCGCCGATGCAGGAGGTTTAAACGTTATTTTAATCACCATGATTTAATAATAATATAAAAATTCTAAAAACTACCCAGTGCTACGACAGCACGAGAATTCAGAGCTGTAGTAGAGTGAAGGCGTGTGTCACTGATTCTGCGTGCAATTGCTGCTGCATGCCGGCGTCTCGCTCGATTCGAAATGGGCGCCAAGTCATGTCGGGCAGAGTGATGTAGTGGGAAAGAGAACATGAGGGGAGGGAGAGATTTCGGGTACTCCCCAATGCACCCGAATGCACCAAGAGCACATTGCCAGTGAGTGTCTCTGAGCTATTGCTTCACCCTCGCAGCATTGACATTGACACCAGTAGCCTCGGTGAAGGAGGAGAAGCACTAGTGCAAGTGGATGAACTGTGGGCAAAAGCTAAAGCCTAAAGCTGCAGACGGACTGATCTGACTGAGCTGAACTGCAGCAGCAGCACGACGACCAGCACTGGAAGCACTCGGTGTGTGTGAGCCTGTGGTGGCCTGGCAGGGTGAGTGCTGTTGGAGTGCAAGCACACTATCGCACTAGTGCAGCTTCCAACTGGCCTGGCCTGGCCTCGCTTGGCGGTGCTGCTGCTGCTGCTGCTGCTGTTGGTGGTGGACAACGGCGTGAAGACAGCTGCAACAGCAGCAAACTGTCTGTCTCTTTTTCGCAGTATCCCTCTGCCTCATCCAGTCTGGAGCAGGAGCACTTCTTTTCTTTCTTCTTTGCACATTAGCATGGCCAACTCGTAAGCTGAACTGCAGCAACAGCAGTAGACAGTCAGACACATTCTTGGACGATTTGATCGGCTTAGCACCACCACCACCATCGCCACCGTCGACACCATCACCACCAGCTGAACACACGACCTGTCCGGTCTGCAATCAGTACTACCCAATCAACTTTTGTATTTGTATTTGTGGTAGAGATTCAGACGATGATGGTGCTGCATGAGAAGAAGAGCATGCCAACATTCTCTCAGTGTGTGAATGCACTCTGACCAACAAACTCTCTCTCTCTCTCGCTCTCTTTCCTCTTTCTCTCACTCCTTGGACGACTCTATTTGCCGGCTAGGCGTTGGCGCGCCCAGTGCCGCCGGATTATTATTATTGTTAGTGCCAGTGTCTGTCTGTGCCACTCTTGCCACCTGCTCCTCAACTTGCCGCTACTGCCAATTACTGCGACGGCGGCAACACACGCCGTTTCTGGAACACGCCATTCATTGTTGAGCACTCGGGAAACCCGATTGCAACAGACTGCAATTTGCGCGCCAAATCATCCGAGCGACGACGACCATCACCACCGCACCAGCCACCAAACCATCTGGACCATATGGTCTTCATCTGTCGGCCACTCGTCACTTCACTTCACTTCCCTCTTCATCTTCTTCTCTCCGCCTCCTCAACGAGTGACCATTCATCCGTTTAGTTGTCGCTAATTGCTCTACGCGTGACACACCGACAACAACGGATTGTGTTAGTTGACTGCTTCTGCCGCCACTGCCAAGGAGCAGCAGCATACTAGACAAATAAACAACTCTGAACCAGCCAGCCAGCCAACCGCCGGTGATGTCTTCTTTTTCTTCTTTTTCTCTCGGCAACCACACAGCAACAGCAACAGCATGTGTTGTTCCATTCAACGAGGCAAGATTCACCAAGGTAAGACGAATTCTCACACACATACACGCATTCTTTTTTGTTATTGTTTACGCCAGCGAAAGTTACTTGGTGGTAGGCAATCACAACCTCAACTTCCACCACCACCATCTTGTACTTCCTTCTGACCAAGTTTGGGCACTGCAGTGCACCATCAACTGATTAAGTATTGCCGAATAAATGTCACGAATTAGCTGAATCAATTGGTCGCACTGGGCATCTCTTTGTGCGACTCTTCCGATACACTGCCACAACACCAACATCCTCCGCCTCTTCTTCCTCTTTGCCATCTTTTTTCTCCTCTTCCTCGAGCAGTTGTGTTATCCTTTGTGATCGGAGAGACCACCAGTGCGACGCCGACATAGCAAACACTTTTTCTCACATGGAAATGACAACAACAAAAAGCGTTTGCCGACCATAAGTAGTAAGTGTAGTGTCCAGACGAGAAAGAGAGAGAGAGAAGGAGTCCACATGTGTTGGCACATTATTCAAATCAATGACGATTGCGTCCAGCACGACGGCACGCCGCACTCTCCGCAAGGAGAGAGATAATAATAATAAATAGTAGACGAAGAAGAAAAGAAAGACAAAACGGCAAAGTACGTAGTACAGAAGTGTATATGTACTGCCACCAGCCAGCAAAAAAGCCACCAGCGTCGAAGCATCGTTGAACAAAGTTGTGGTGGTAGTAAAAGAAGGCAAGAGTCACCAGCAGCCTAAGCAATTTTAGCACGCGTTAGTTTCACTGCTGGCGGATGCAGTGAATGATTCGCCAGCAGTCTCGCCCAGTGCCGCTCTTCAAGTGAAGACTTCTGGCGATAAAACTGATGACGGCTGCGGCTGCGGCAATTGCTGATGTTGCTGCAAAGTCGACGCCGGCTGTCAGTTGATTGCACCACTCGGCAAAGACGAAAGGCTCATCATCATCAGCAGCAGCAGCAGCATCGGCAAAACAGAAAAGAACAGAACAGTATCCTCATCATCGGTGGGCGCCACGAGTCTGCTGCAGTCGTTGCCGCCAGTGCCATCACCAGATGCGAAACCACCACCACCAGCAGCACCACCAACCATCAAGTGAACATGTTGGCGCCGATTGCATCCCGGGTACGGCTCGATTCGCTCCGCTTCGCCGTGACTCATCACCACGACCACCACCACCAGCAGCATGCCTTAGGGAAGGTGCTACCATGCCTCGTGTTTACCTGAACACAAGAAGGCTCAAATTGTACAAACAACAAATGCAGTGTGCTAGTGTGCCAGTGGAAAGTGTGTCTGTTCATTGTCATCTCCACCACTGCACTCCGCCACTCTTCGACAACGTGAGATACTCGCTCCTGTGGCTACCATTGCCACCACCGCCGTCGACTAACCACTGCCAATTGACAACTGTCAACTGATAACTGTACGGCGGCAGTGGTGCGATTCCAGTGGCGTCTCCTCCTGCAAGAAGACACCAACTCCTTTCGTTGCCACTCGTCTTGTCTTGCCTTGCCTACTCTTTTACAGTACTCGCTGTTTACCGTCTTGTGAGATTGCACCAGCACCAGCAAAACTGCGTCTGGCACTGCTAATCAATCTGGTTGTTAATTTGATTCCGGTGAAACGTGATCCTCTCCAGAGATAATTAGACATCCAGTCCTCTGCCAGCCAGCCAGACGACTGTACGCCACAAAGTTGACATTAAGTGGAACTGCAAGTCGAGGCTTACCACCACCACCAACACCAGCATCACTACTACTACAGTTGTTTGTCCTTCACGTGAATGAAGAGAAGCGACATTTCACTATAATTCACTAACCACCACGGCACTACGCCCCCTCCAATTACTCCACGGCATCTGCTGCGATATTGCCAGTTGCTTTTCAAAAAACCATTGTGAGAATGTCAGTTTTTATATTTTTTTGCTTTGCCCATCTTCCCTGCTTTGCTGCCTCATTAGCATCAGTTTGCGGCTCATTTTTTTGGTGCAGATCAGATCGAGGCACAGAGAGTCTCTGCGTGAGGCCTCACTGACTGACCGCGTGGATGCTGCTGTCTTCCTTTGTCCACTTTGCTCTCTGACCACCATTGGCCACTTTTGCGCCCCACTGGGCGCTGTTCGCGGTCCTCCATCAGATGCTGATGCGGTCGGCAGTGGCCACCATCATCGTCGTCGCAGTCGCTGTCACCATCCTCAGCCTCATCTTGTCCTCTTTTTTTCCGCCTGTGCCACTTCAGAGTAATATTATTTGCGTGTTTGTGTGTCCTCCACCACGAGTCGCCTCGTCGCATTAGTCTGAACGATATCTCCTCTTCACCACAAATGCATACATACACACACACACCAGCACAATACACAAGAGAGGACTCCACTTGCTGTAGCTCCCACTTCATCTTCATCTTCGTCGTCATCGTGTCATTTGTGTGCTGTTTGCTAATTGGCAAGCGGCACATCTACACAGTTTCACGAGGGTTACACAGTCAATCTTGTACTTGTGTTTACTTTCCACTTCTCTATCTTGCCACCACTACTCTCCCACTGTCTCCTGTTGGCCATGGTGCTCCAAGCTTTGATTTGATGATGAGTTAATAGTCGGACTTTTAATTGCGCCACTGTGACACTGTCGTGGTCGCCGCGTGAGTGTTCCTCTACCTTCTGCGTTGCAGTTGTACGACTTCTGCTGCCACTTTGTCCGTACTTGTACTTTGTCCATTCATTCATTTATTCATTCATTAGCGATCCATTCTGTTGTTGCAAGTTGGCGCCATCCAGCTGCTAATTAAATGGACTCAATTCAATTTGCCCGTCAGACAATTTCCTCTACGGAGGTCTGACTGACTGGGCAGTCAATTTGCCGTGAAACCTTGCAAAAATGTTCCTTCTCTGTTCCTCGTTTAGTTCAAGGCTTGTCTTGTCTGGATGCTTTCTTCGTTCAGCTGCCTCCGCTGTCACAGCAGACTGCCTGTCTCTGCTTTGCATCGTGCTTTTGGCAGTGCAGTCACTGTCACTGTCAAACAGTGGTCTTTTGTTGTTGACCATTTGCGAATGAATGAATGGATGAAGAGGGAAGATGAGGAGAGGGGAGATCACCACACAGTGAATGGTGAATGATCAGTGACTCAAAGAGTGAGCACAGGGCGCCAGTGTCAAACAACGATACTACTGCCCTTTTGCTTTCTTTTCCTTTCTAAACATGTCGCAGTGTTCTGCCAGCACCACCACCACCACCTCGACGGCCACAAGCGCACTATCAGCGGCAGTGATAGCACGCGCCCATTCCGCTCAGCCATTCTGTCAGACTGTCAGCTCAGCTAGTCTCTGCCTATCTGATACTTCTTCTGCCCACGACTGCTCTTTCTCACCCACAGCTACTGACTCATTCTTTCCTCTCTTTTTCCGCAGATCAACTTTGACAGTGACAACATCAGCAGTCCAGCAGCGCGCCATTACTCCGATTACCAGCACCCGAACCCGAAACAAGAGCTGCAGCAGCAGCAGCATTGCACCCGTCAAGGGCAATAGGCCTTCAATGTGAACTTTACTGTGCTGTGCTGTGTGTCTCTCAGCTCTGATCACATCTATACCCTCAATACTCACTTTTCATCTATCAACTTACTCGCTCTCTCTCCCCCGCACTACTCATTGCCCGTTATCTGACATCTCCGCCAGCTCAGCCCGGCGGCCGGCATGCCGACGTTTTCCCCGAGCCGTGCTCTCACTACTCTACACAACTCACTCCTACTCTCTCCTTACCTACCCCTTTCCGCTGCTACCACCACTGCTGTCCATCACCACCATTACCACCACCACCACCAGCACTATCAGCGTCGTCTATCAGGCGCATGTCCACCTCATCAACTCTGCCCACCACTAGTTCACTCTGCTCTTTCTCAATGCCATGGGTTCTAAGCAGTCCTCTCTGTCTGACAGCTCAACGGAAACGAGTCCAGACAGCTACAACGCGGCGCACTTCAGCAACGGCGCCGCCACTGGTCACCACAATCACCACCAGCAAAATTACAACAACGCAAAGCAACTCAAGAAGCGGAAAAGCCTGAAGAAGGCGGCAGCTGCGGGCAACCTGCAGCTGGTCACTACTCCGGTGGCCAATCAGTCGAGTACGCCTTCATTTCGTGATAAAATTGACCACCTGAAGATGGGCGTCAGCTTCGACACCAGCGACTCCTCGGAGATGCCCGACGCCGAGGAGCTCGAACGGCGATTTCTTAAAAGTAAAGTTTTCCACTTTAACTTTTTACAAGTTTTAACAATTTTTCCCCTTTCTCAGTTCTCACCTCTATGGACCTGCCGCCGGACAAGGCAAAGGTTCTGCGCGGCTACGATGACGACCGAAAGTGGGAGATGATTCGCGACCAGGAGAAGGTGACGGCGAGGCAGTCGCCGCAGTCGTACCTCGAAAAGCTAAACACCTACCTGGATCCGAAAGCTAGTCGCAACTCGAAGAAGATTCGCAACCTGGGCGGCTTTACCAGCACTCAGGTGCTGCGCGACCTGGAGATCAGCCTGCGCACCAACAACATCGAATGGGTGCGCGAGTTTCTCTCCGACACCAACCGCGGTCTGGACATTCTCATTGAGTACCTCAAGTTTCGTCTGGCCACGCAAAAGGAGGAACAGCTGAGAGAGCTGAAGGAGCAGCAGCAGCAACAACAACAACAGCTGCTCCTTCTGCAGAACAACAGCAGCTTCCACCACCACCACAACACCTCCACGGGGACGCTCCACGGAGAGCACTCCTCCAGTCAGGAGCTGAACCACTCGACGCACTCCGGACCGACTTCGGGCCACTCTGCCGCGTCCTCCTCGGGCCACCCAACCTCACATCACTCGACCACTGCCTCCTCCAGCCACCACCTCACCCGAAGGCCGTCGTACCTCTTCTCTCGGCAGCACTCCACCAAGGTGAAGCTAGGTCAGGTGGGCGACGACGTGCACGTCTGCATCATGTGCCTGCGCGCCATCATGAACAACAAGTTTGGCTTCAATCTGGTGATGGAGCACTGCAGCGCCATCAACTGCATCGCCCTCAGCCTCAACCACAAGAGCCTGCGTACAAAGTCGCTGGTGCTGGAGCTGCTGGCGGCGATCTGTCTGGTGAAGGGCGGCCACCAGATGATCCTCGCCGCCTTTGATCACTTTAAGGAGGAGCTGAAAGAACAGCGCCGTTTTCAGACTCTGATGCACTACTTTATCAACTTTGAAACCTTCAACATTGACTTTATGGTCGCCTGTATGCAGTTTATTAACATCATCGTCCACTCTGTTGAGGATATGAACTTTCGCGTTCACCTGCAGTATGAGTTTACGCAGCTCGGTCTCGATGACTACTTGGAGAACAAGCTGAGCAACACCGAGTCAGAGGACCTGCAGGTGCAGATTCAGGCGTACCTCGATAATGTCTTCGACGTGGGCGCGCTGATGGAGGACGCCGAACAAAAGAACACCACCGTGGAGCGATGTCAGATGCTGATTCAGCAGTTGTCGCACTCGCACGAACTGGAGCGAGAGTGGGAGGCCAAGTTCCACGAATTGAAGCAGAACTACGGCGAACTGGAGGAGGAACGGGAGACGCTGTTGGCCGACAATCGGGTAATGCACGAGGAGCTGGGTCGCATCAGGCAGTGCGTCAACGCAAAGGAGGAGGAATCGAGGAGGCGGGAGTCACTGCTCGAGTCGAAGATTCTAGAGCTGGAGCAGAAGGGCGCACAAATGGTGACCGGCGGTGGGCCGCCGGTGCCAGCCAAACCACTAGTCAACACCACCAGCACGGCATCATCGCCCATCAACACTGCGGCTGCTGCTGGGTCGCCCTCCGCTGCCTCACCACTGGGCGGGAAGTCGATGGCGAATGGACCCAGTTTGGGTGGTGGGGCAATGGCTCCGCCGCCACCACCACCACCCCCTCCTCCTCCGCCTCCTCCACCACCACCTCCACCTCCTCCACCGCCCATGTCTTCAGGAGGCATTCCACCGCCGCCCCCTCCGCCGATGATGCCCTCACTGCCGGGCATGGGAGGCGCTGGTGACATGCTGACCCTGAAGAAGACCTTCACCACCAAGTACAAGCTGCCCACCTTCAACTGGGTGCCGCTGAAGCCAAACCAGGTGAAGGGCACCGTCTTCAATGACTTTCACAATGAGGAGAAGATCATCAAGACGATCAACTTTGATGACTTTGAGGAGCAGTTTAAGCTGGGCATCAAACCAGGCGGCGGCAAGCTGGTGGGCATTGCTAATGGCGGTGTCGGCGGCGGTGGCGCTGGAAACGGCGGTCCAGGCAGCACGGGCACGCTGAACGCTTCAAAGCGGTACAACAAGTCCAGTGAGAAGGTGTCTCTACTGGAGCACAATCGCCTGCGGAACATGTCCATCTCGATGCGCAAGATTGATATTGAGACGGAGGCGGTGGTGCGGGCGATCAACTCTCTCGACACGAACCTCCTCACGCTGGACTACACTGAGGTGCTGTTGCGCATGATTCCTCAGCCAGAAGAGGTGAAGGCCTATCGAGAATACGAACGTGCCGGTCGACCGCTGGAGGAGATGAGCGACGTGGACAAGTTTCTCCTGCAGATCTCTAAGGTGGAGCGGTTGGAGCCGAAGCTGCGCATCATGTTCTACATGAACAACGTCACCATTCCAGTGGAGACGTCACCGGTGCACGGTCCTAAGGGCAGCAGCAGCAGTAACTCCTCCTCTGAGGTGACCAACATAACCCAGTACCGACAGCGCATTCAGGCGATTGCCGAGGCGGCGAGGTCGATTCGCAAGTCACCTGGCGTACGCACCATGCTCGAGTACATTCTCGTGCTGGGCAACTACCTGAACTGCTCGACGAGGACGCTGGCCACGGCACCCGCCTACGGTTTCAAGCTGCAGACGCTGGACCTGATCACCGAGACCAAGTCCTCCACGGACCGCTCTCGCTCGCTGCTGCACTACCTCGTCGATGTGATCCTCAACGCCGAGGGCAGCGGCAGCGGCTCAAACAACAAGACGGCCGCAGGCCTGATGGTCGCCGCGGCCACCATCAGGCCGCTGCTCGCCACCAGCCGCTCCAATCACGCCCTCTCCGGCGCTGGTGGCGGCGGCGGTGACAGCCTCCTCGACAGCGTAAAAATGCCCTTCGACTTTGAAAAGCTGCTGCAGACGATTGAGACGGCGACCTACGTCACGCTGGAGACCTGCGCCCAGGAGGTGATTGAAATTGAGAAGGGCATGGAACTGTGCCGCAATGAGCTGAACCAGCGCAACTCGAGCGGCCTCTCCAACAACCCGGCCACCAAATCTCTGGCCGCCTTCATCAACACCAAGGGCCCGGAGGTGAACGCCCTGCGGGAGGAGCTGAAGAAGGCGCAGCAGCAGTACAATGAGTGCGTCGAGTACTTTGGCGAGAACCCGAAGATGATGGAGTCCTCCAATCAGCTCTTTGGCGCCTTTGTCCGTTTCCTCAAGAACTTTAAGCAGTGCCAGGTGGACAACATTCTTGCCCAGAAAAAGAAGTTTGAGGAGGAGCTGCGGCAGCAGATTCTCGAGAAGCAGCAGCAGCGACTGAATGCTGCCAATGGCAATGCAAGTGGGGCGGGATCAGGCAGTGCCGGTGCCAATGGCAGTGACAAGGACTCCAATGAGATGAAGGTGAAGGAGAAGAGACTGCTGAAGCAGGACGAGGTCTACAACGGCGCTCTCGAGGACATTCTACTCGGTAATACTAATGCTAACAATAAGCGTAGAGTTTTGCTTGGTTTTGCTAATAAAAAATCCGTTTTTCGCACTCTCTAACTCACTAAATTCTCTTTCTTTTTAAACTCAGGTTTGAAGAATGAGCCATTTCGTCGGGCGGATGCAGTCAGGCGAAGTCAACGGCGGCGGCAGGCAAACACTGCTACTGAAATGGGCGACGTTTAGACGTTGCTGAGTTTCACTCTCCCCAATTTCAACGGTTGTGAACCCAATCCTGTGTCTTCCTAGGGACGCAAAATCAGTCGACTCCATTGCCAAATGCTCAAATGTTCTTTCTCTCAAGTTTCTTTTCTCTTATGGCGACTCTCAGTGAATCACCCGTCTCATCAGCCAAGTCACACTCATCCCATCCCATCACTCACTCCCTGCAATATTCAATGACTGCAATTTGAAATTGAACTCGTCCCCATCTTCTCACATTCATTTGATCTTTTTTTGTGCCCACATCAACATCTTTTTTTTCTATACTACCATTTTTTAGTCTGCTTTTTTCTCTGTAAAAAGTTCTTTTGTACTTCTTTTCTTTATCTTTTGTTTTGTTATGTTTTTTCTGAATTTTATCTTCATCATCATTTTGTCATTTCTTTGCCGAATATTACAGTTTTTGTATTTTTTTACATTTTTTAATTCAGACTATTTTCTACTTTGCTTATAATTTATTTATATTTTCATGAAATCTCATTTTGCTTGCCACAACTCTTTTGATGAACATTTACTTACTGTACAAATAATAAACTTGCACAAAGATTAAGAAAAATACCTTTCTTCTTCTCCTTTATTTTCCAATGTAAATGCGTCAACAAAAGCAAAAAACAATTGTTTGTCACTCTCAGCAATTAAATTTTTCTTTGAACAGAAATTCGAAGTTTTTCCAACAATCGTCATCATTGACTTTACAACCTTTGCCACAGTAATGTTGACACCACATTGGCAATTGTATGTTTTAGGGCTAGATTGTTGTGATTGCAACCTTGTCACTAGCCGCCCTGGTTTTTCTGCAGCTAATCAAGCTCACCTCTGCGCCTTCTCAAGACTGTTGTTGGTTGATCCATTTCAACCGTTGAGCAAACAAAAAACCGCTAATCGTCTGAACGCCTTAAGCAGCAGTAACAGCATCATCCCCAGGCCGATCATGTTCTCCTTCGACGAGTGGCTGAAACCGAAGGCGCTGCACTACCTGGAGGAGGGCGGCAATCTGCGCCAGCTGCTGGACCGCTACTGGGACAATCTGGTGCTGTACCTGCTGACCAGTCCGCTGCAGTGGCTGCACCTGATGCACCTCCTCTACACCAGCAGCTGGGAGGAGTATGGGCTGTTGAGCAAGCTGCTGCTGCTGGTGTACGCCCTGGGCGTGCTCGCCTTCTGGGAGTTCACCCGCATCGCCCTCTACTACGCCTGTCGCTCGGTGCAGGACGGCACCATGGCGGAGACGGTCAACGCAGTGATGGGCGCCGCCACAGAGGTCGGCCTGGAAGGATACGAGCGTGCCGGGCCGCTCGTGACCGCCGTCGCCCAGTCCGCCACTGACCTGAGCAAGCGCGGCTACGAACGCGCCAAGCCGATGATCGACAAGACGCTGGACTCGGCCAGCGACCTGGGCAAGCGCGGACTGGAGCGCGCCAAGCCAATGGTGGACGCCATCTCAGGCTCGGCCACCAATCTGGCCAACAAGGTGAAGGACACCGCCAACAAGGCCATCAGCAAGGTCCGACCGCAGCAACAGGGTCAGCAGCAGCCAGGGGCGGCTGCCGTCGTCAATGCGGCCCAGTCTGCCGCCTCGGGCCTTGAGGACTCAAAAACCTCTTCGCTGCCCAGCGGCAGCAACTAGTTGGCAGGGCAAAACGATTGCCTGCATCATCTTTGCAGCAGCAGCAGCAGCAACTGTTCCAGCACTTCCCCTTAACTCTACTTTTTGGAACTCTCCGGGGTAGGAGCAGGTCAACTTCAGCCGACCCTGCTGCTGCGTTTTGCAAATTTGTTTAGTTATTAAAACTTTTTATTTTTACCTGTTGTGTAGGTAATAGGAGCAAGAGAGTGTTTCCCTTCAGTTTGAAATTCTACTCGTTAATGTGTGTGTTTTTGTCACTGAAACTTTTAGTGCCATCGCCGCCGCCACCGTTGCCAGGCAACGAGTGTCTGCCTAATGTCGCCAGCATTGCGTGTCGCTAGCATATTTTACCCGTGAGAATAGCTCGGCTGCAACAACCAAAAGTGGTCGTCAGGTCTGTGCTGCTCGGGAGAGAGTGAAAGAGAAAGCTAACTGTGTGACTGGCAGTGACTTTCTTCTCCCGGTGGTCGCTGCCGCAGTTCAGTCGAGTGGTGAAGAATAATGCAAAATCAGCAGAATAGCAAATTCTCCCGCATCGACTACATCCAGGTGGGCCTCACCTCCAAGAATGCCTTCAAGCTTGTCCGTGGTGGGGGAGGTGGTGGTGGTGGACTGCAGACAGCTGAGGTGGTCATCGGCGACCACTCTGGGTCGTTGCATCTGCTCAGTCTGCGGACGGACTCCAATCAGACGGAGACGGTCTTCAAGACACTGCCAGGTAACCTTTGAGAAATTTGGTCTACTTAGTAAGAAATTTCCATTCTTTCAGGACCCAACTCGAAGATCAACTGCGTCGAGCTGTTCAGCGGCAGCGGCAGCAGCTCTTCGCGCATTCTCGCCGCTCTGGGCTCCTCGACGATTCGCGGCTACAACAAAAAGGGCAAGCAGTTCTTTTGTCTGGAGCTGAACAACCTCACAGAGCCGATTAAGCTGTTTAAGATGCGCTGGCCGGATGAGATCTTCGTCGTGGGACAGTACATCTACAACAGCTACCTCATCAACAGCGAGTCGATTAATTCAGGTGGCGGCGGCTCTAACTTCAGTTTGCCCACGTCCAACAAGAGCAGTTCCGCCTTTAACTCGGTGGTGAAAAGTCGTCACTACTACGTTTGTCCGGAAAGGATCAACGATATGATTATGCTTGAAGATAGGTTTAATCGAAAAACAAGTACGCGGTAAGATGTGATAAGAATCCGCAACTAATTTCTTCTTAATCTGTTTCAGTCCCCGTGCTAGCGTGCCAAGACCGTCTACTTCGTGTTCTCAAAGACTCCACCTGCAGCTTCGAGGTGGAAATCTGCGGCATACCCAGTGTAGTGCAGATTGCGCCCACCTTCAGCAAGCCATCTTTGGCCAATGGCAACATTGGCAATGGAGAGATACCGAATGCATCAACGACAACAGCATCAGCAGCCTCTTCCAAAGCAAAGTCCAACAAAAACGAAGACGTTCACCTGTGCTATGGAACACTGGACGGCAAAATCGCCCTGGTCACTTTCCGCTTTGTCGACAAGAACCAACTGGAGCCACTGCACAAGTGGGAGGTGCCGGTGAATGCCATTAAACAACCGGTAACTTGTCTGGTTTTTGCAGATACCGGCTCAGAGTTTTACGTCGGCCGCTCTGATGGTTCAGTTGAGGTGAGAGTTTTCATGTGTTTGTTTACTTTATTGTAAGTAAAAAACTGTTTCCATCTCTTTCAGATCTGGCGACTGAGCGAGTCCATCGACGAGGACAGCGTTCAGAGCGTCGATCTGAACGTCCCGCCGACTTGCTGGAGGTGTACAGCTGCGGCGAGAGTGTGACCAATATTCTGCCGGTGACGGGCAAAGACGGCACCGCCGACAGCTGCGTCCTCCTCTGCTCCACCTTCACCGGGCTGATTTTTGGGCTGGTAAAACACGGCGAGGTGCTCACGCAGATGCGACAACTCAATCCCAACTACTTGATCATCAGCAAGGACAATGCCAACCGAATTGAGACGCTGAAGGAGGAGTGCGAAAAGCTGGAGAAGAAACTCGACATTGAACGGCAGAAGTACGAGAAGCACACCTCCAGTCAGGGCGTCAGTGAGTTCATGAAGGACACTAACCTCTCTGCGTTGCCCTTCTTCACCATCAACGACTCCTTTGTTCTTCACAATGGTAAGCAGTGGAGTATTTTTAGTCTTGATCCTTACTAATCTTTCCCATTTTTAGACGCCTCCTACGTGCTGATGCTTGAAGTGGAGGTAGCCATCGACGTCGTCTTCATTCACTGCGACATTGGCCTTGACCTGATCGACTGCGAGCGCAACTCTGCCGTCATCAGCTTAACGATCCTCCTAATTTTGCCGAAGGAGGAGGAGGGGAAGTGCAAGCAGTCCCGGTGAGATGCTGGCCACCTTTCGCTGTCAGGCCAACACCACCCGTCTGGAGATTCGCCTCCGGCCGGTGGAAGGCCACACGGGACGCTGTCCGTGTACGTCGTCTCGCGGATCACCCCCAAGAGCTGTCTGACGCGTTCCTATGAGATACAGCCGCTGGCGTTGCACAAACGCCAGCACTCGAACACCAGCATCGAGTTTGCCAACTCGCTGGTAATGACGGGCGCTTTTGGCATCAACGACGCCCACACCTGGCTGCGCATGAACATTCCCGAAATACCGGAAAAGCTCTCGCTGAGCACGGAAGGCGTCGAATCGGAGGTTTTCTACTACACCTCCACGATGACGCGCTCCATACTGATCGTCAACTGCGGCCGCGGCACCATCAGCATCACCTCCGACAACGTCTCTACAGTGTCCATTCTCAAGGACTTTCTAACGCGGGAGGCCACCCGTCAGTCGATTCCCATTGAAATTTCGGTGTCAATCTCCGAACGCAGCATCGCCGTCATCCTCCGGCACCTTTATCCGAAGATCAAGCGTCTCATTCTGGAGAAGCAGCGACAGGACCTTTTTGAGGCGATCAGCGATCTGCAGAGCAGCGACGCAGACATTGCCAGTCAGCTGCTGGCCGATCTCAATCTCGAGGAGAAGGAAGCAGGAGAAAAGGAGGCAGAGGTGAAGAGGTCCGCCAAAAGCTCCTCTTCATCATCTTCAGGGCGACCGGAGTCCACCGAGGCGAATCGACAGGACGTGCTCATCGGCCTGGACCGCATCTACGGCATCATCACCGACCTCTTCATCGACTACCACAAGCTGAAGGGCACCTCGATGGCGAGCTTCCTCAAGGCGGCCAAGGAGAAGCTCGACGAGATGACCACGCTCATCGAGACTGCCGTCCTCGAGGCGGTCAACAGCAAATCGATGCCCCCGGAGTTGGCGGCCGTCCTCTCCGATGGCGGCAACATCAACTCTGCCTCTTCTGGGTCCCGGGGTCCCCTCCGAGCAAAGGACGAGAGCACCGCCTTTGCTGAGCGACTCTACCACTTTTGGGACATTCAACTGTAAAGGAGCTCAGCGGGGGTGAAGAGATTTTAATTCAAGACAGAGATTATTGAGGAAAGAAATTCGAGTAATTGAGTTTGCCAGTGGTGAAATCAATTTCGCATCAGCATCCTTTGTGTGGTGTAAAAGGAGGTATAAGTAAAGTGAAAAATCAGTTGGATGAAAAATATAAAAATTAAAACACAGAAGTGCACAAACTGTGTTGGCATTAGTCACATAGTATCACAAGAGAAGAGAAGAGAATAGATAAGATTATAAATCAAGGCGTGATGAGCAAAGTCAGTTAAGTTTCAGTTTCAATATAGTATCAGTATCAGTGGCCGACGCCCTTCTTCTTCTTCATCTGCTCAATCATCTGCTCCAGTTCTCTGATGCGGTCGTCCTTCTCCGCAATGAGCCTCTTCAGGTGTTCATTTTCCATTAATACTTCAGTCACGTAGGGCCGTGATGTGAAAGAGACAACGTCCGAGAAGGCTTCCTCTTCAACCGTTGTAATGGTGGTGGCGGTGGTAGTGGTCATCGTGGTCGTACCAGTGATGGCAGTGTCAGGGTCAATGGAGGTAGTAGTCAGCTCACTGGGCCATGGGTCATTCGGGTAGAGAAGCGAGTGCTTGAATAGAATTGATATTTCCGAAACTGACATTGGCCGAGCCTTGGCAGAGTGACTAGTGAGGCGGAATATCAAATCGCCTAGTTTGCGCCAGCGAGCGGTGAAGCTATCTGGCAGCTTCTTTTGTTTTTTAGCTCCGTCAAAAGTTCAATGCGCTCCATGTCGGTGAAGACGGGATAGAAGAGCTCAAAGAGAATGATGCCCAGGCTGTAAATGTCCACGCGGTGGTCATAACTCACACGGCAAAACTCATCCCGCTGCTCAGGCGCCGCGTAGATAGCGGTGCCTAGATTCTTGGTGTGCGACTCGTCTAGCTGCTGCGAATCCTTCTGAATCACAGCAAGGCGCCGCTTCTCACGAGGAGTTCACTCGCCGCTGCACCCGCCGCCTCCTGCTGTTTGTGTCGGTGAACTGTGGCCAGACCAAAGTCGCCAATCTTCAGCCGCTTTCCGTCTAAGCTGAAGAGAATGTTATGAGGCTTAAGTAAAGTGAAAAATCAGTTTGATGAAAAATATGAAAATTAAAACACAGAAGTGCACAAACCTTCAGGTCGCGATGGATCATGTTCTGCGAGTGAATGTACTGAACGCCGTTGAGGATCTGCTCAAAATGATGGCTTTCCAGGGTGACGTCAACGTGGTCCAGGAGGTCACCGGAGGACAGGCAGCTACTGATGCGCGCATTCCGCTTGTCCAGGTACTGGCGCAAATTCATTCCGCACAGCTCCATTTGAATGTACAGGTGGGCACTAAAAGGTCGGTCAATTTGCATTAAATTGGATGAGTTGCAAAAGGTAACGTTCTTTGCAACGACACTCTTTTGGTAGTAAAACTCTTCAACGGTAATGTCTGTTTCCGCGTCCTCGTCATTATCATCTTTTTCAGAGCATTCACCATCGTTTTCATTGGAGCTTTCGTCGTCGTCGTTTTGGCTAGAACTGTTGTTGAGATGTTCAGCAACTGCCGATCTTCTAAAATTGACACTCAAGGCCGATACTTCAGTTCGTTGAGAAGCCTCAAATGTAATATAGTCGTCAGACTTGTCAGAGTTGTCTGCACTGCGATTGCATGGCGGGGAATCGGTGTACTTGGACGAATCACTGTTAAACTGATCATTTCCTCCATTTGTGTCTTCGTTGTCAGACTCGCTACTCTGTGAACTGAGGTTAGAGTTAGAGGACTTTTCTTCGGTGGAGGCACACTGAGAGTTCTCCTCATCCGCCTCCTCGTTCATGTCATCTTCGCCAAACAGCTCCTGAAAACGCGAATTGTGAAAGGTTTTGGACGATGAACGAGCCCGGCCGCCATGAGTAGATTTTCGTCTTTGAACATTCCAACTTTGAATCCAAGCCGTCTTGTAGGCTACTACGTTTGGGTGAGGTTCCAGATTAGCGTACAGTTTCACTTCTCGCATAATCTGCGAAAAGCTTTCTGAGTTTTTGTATTTTAATGAAATCTCCTTGACAGCATATAATGTGTCATCGAAACGGTGCCTAGCCTTCTTCACCACACCAAAACCTAGAAAATAATTAAGTTAATCAATATTGGAAACAAAATTGATCACAAATTGTAAATACCCCCTCTGGAAATGGTGTCGATCTCTTCAAACTCAATGATGTAACGATTGGTGTCCGACAAGCTACTATGATGTGAGTCGCTCAAGAAGTTCAAGTCCAGTCCGGGAAGAGGCAAATGGAAGTTTGAGGACCCGCTATTTATCTGACCGTTTGACCTCAATCGACATACTTCAGCATTAAACATTGATGAAATTTTGTCTCTCAAAGGAAGTAAACTTTCCTCTTTGTACGATTCACCAAGTACATTGAAATGAGACAGCGATTGACACAGACTGATGAACATCTTTCGACGTTTTTCGAAGTCCTTCTCGTGTAAACTGCAGATGTTCCATACTAATGCTTCAATAATCAACAAGGATGGAGCTTGCTTCTTCACTATAACAGCATTCGACTTTTTCTGGTTGCCGACTGAAATTGAGTTTGCTCTTTTGCGATACTTTGCGAGGTTTAAATCGCTTGAGTTGGAGTTGACAAGCGGATTTTCATCAAAAGCCGCATTTTCGTGCCCCTGATTGTGAGTTATGTTTTCGGTCCCCATATGCTGGTCGCCATGATTTACAATATCGTTGAGTGCAGTTTCATCATCGTTTGAAGTGCCGTTATCGGGTGCCTTTAACGGTGCCATCAAGTCAGATTGGGCTTTGCAGGGCTCAGAAGCAGAAATTTTGATTTCTTTCGCATCTTCACTACTATCAAAATTCAGAATAGGCCCAAGTTCAGGTAGGCGTTTGAGTTGTTCCTTAGAGATGCTTCTTTGTGGTAGTTGTAGCGGTTGTGGTGGTGGTGAATGGCCGTTGGGGAGAGTAGTCAATGAGGATGAGTCCGTAGAGATGGAATTTTGGTGAGAGGGAGACGAGGGATCGCACATCCTTCACACTAGTGCAGAGAGGGCAGACATTACGAAAGAGGTAGAAGATGGGGATTGGGAGATATGTGCAGGGGTTTGACGATGTTCGCAGAGATCACTTCAAGTCCAGTTCAGTATCACATGTACAGTTTCAGAAAAAAACATTAGCGGTGGGCCATGCGCAAAGTCAGTGTTGTTTACGTTTTTCGTTTGAGCTAGACTTGATGTCTGATCAGTTTTCTGCAGTGATTTTATAAGCCTCATAGCTTCTCTGAGCTAGGTGTGCACTGAATCAAAATCATTCTGACATGAGCTGTAACTCGATGAGCTGAGGTAAGACTAAGGTGACACTCAAGGTTGTATGACCTATTCAAATCGTTTGCTGTTTTCAGTGACTCGTTCAGCACGTGCAAACTGTCATCGACCTCACAGAACCACAATGAATATCAACAGTTTGCCAAATGAACTTTTGGTGAAAATATTCACCAAAATTGAGTCACTTGCACTAGTGTATCGCCTGCAAATTATATGTCGAAAGTGGAAAAATGTCGCTGAGTTGACGTTGAGAGCTCAAAAGTCCCTGCGCGTTTGCTTTCGAGGAGTTGATCTCGCTCCATATGGAAGTTTGACATTTTTGAAAAATCGCTTTAACGCAAAAAATACTTTGTGGTTCGACGAAGATGGCCTGAATAGAGAAACCATCGAATATTTGGTTGAAAAAATGCCTCTTGTGGAAAGTTTTGACTTGTACAAAAGTCCGACGGAAATGGAAGATTTGATGTTCTTCCTTACCAGCTGGCAAGAGCAGTTGTCCCAACTGACTATAATATTCCCCATACACTTAGTGCTTATTGATTATGAAGTTCAAGACCAGGTGGTCATGATGATAGAGAGGTTTAACCTTCGACACCTCTACCTGCTCGGCGCTGAATTTGACACCGATTTCATGTTGCCTCATTTTAAACAACTGCAAACCATCTTTCACTGCGACTTTAACCGCAACGACAACTACAACTGGCATGCAGCTTTGCAAAGCGCTGGCGATCAAGTGGAAAGCATGCACTTTGTCAGTCCTTGGCTAAAGTCGAATAAACTTGACAGAGCTTTTCCTGCTCTGAAACAGCTTTCAATGAACGTTGTTTCGCTTGAAAATGTAAAGCACGTGTGCGACAACTTTCCCTCTTTGACTCATCTTGATCTCATACTGAACTCTGATTGCGAATTAATGAAGATGCTCCCCCATTTTAGTCGGTTGCCTAATTTGACCAATCTTCGATTAGCCACTCTCAATGAACTAGTCCCCCTAGGCTTCGAAATTCCAGTAGTATTTCCCTTTATCAAAATCACCACACGCAACTATCAGCGTCGTCTGGTGCAGTTGCCCAACGTCAAAAGACTGCACTTGAGCATTGAATTGAAGGTTACTCGCATGCGATTTCTCGACCACATTTTTCCCAATGTTGAGGAGATCACCTTTAATCGGCCCATTTCAAGTGTGAGTGTCAGTTTACGGTCATAGGCGGCTGTGCTCGCTGTTCAGCTGCAATTTACCGCCATCTTATTGGATTCTCAAAGTTGCGCCGAGTCTACAGTGACGCCAATCTACTGTTCATCGTGGCTGACCCGCAGACTGACCCTGTCACTGTACTTAATCCACTCTTTTATCAGCTTCACGAGATAATAGTTCCCAATTTTTTTAGAGAATGATTGTAGATGTGACATCTCAGTTGACAATAAGTAGAGGCATGAAACAGTTAACGATTTATTTTATTAAGTCAACACTTTTCTTGTACTACATGAACCAGTATTAAATGTTATCTCACGGCAAAACACATGAGCACTGCCAAACATAGCCAAACAATTTGAACAAACGTATAGGGATTAACTTTGCTAATCTTCTGATCCTAAAGTTCAACGGCAAATAGAAACACTTTGTTGGGAATACTAACAGGAAAAACACAAAAAACTCTCACCACCAGAGCAAACAAAACATGGAAGATGTATTCAATCAATCACTCCTCCGAGTGCTTCTTCAGCTTTCGAGCGCACGAGTTGAGAGTGTGCACATCATTGGACAGCTTGCTGATGAGTCGCTCCAGTTTGTTCACCGAATCGACGACATGCACTCGGTCGGTGAAGGGATCAAAGTAGACGTCAAAACGACGGGGCAACTTTTCGGCTACGTATTTGCTGGATTTGAAAATAAAGTCATAATTTAGTAGAAAGTAGTCATCATCCAATGTCCATAAAACTCACCGAAACTTCTCCTTGGCATCGTCGAAGCTCTCAGCGACGTAGTAAATATCCTGGTAGTCCAGATCCTGGTACGGCTGAATGGCCGTCTTCTCCGGCTCAAAGTTGCGCAGTTCTGGCTTGTCGGAGAGTGAGTGCTTCAGCTCGCCAAAGGAGGAAAGCAGCCCGGCGCCGTAAGCGCGAATCTGGCCATTCTCCCGACACAAGCCAAACTCTACCGTGAACCAGTACAGCTGCACGGGAAGTGAGAGGTAGGGAGGGTATTGTCGAACAATCAGATACTCAGTACTCGATTTCTAATCAGTTCACTTTTTGTGTTTTGTTACCGTAGCAAACTTCTCCAGGTCTTCATCCGAGGCGCCCAGTGAAGCGAGTCCAATTTCCTGCGAAAAGTCAGCAAAGCCTGAAAGCAAACCAGGCGAATAAATTACTCGGAATACTGGGAACACGCACTAGACTGAAAACAAACTTTCATCCGCCAGAATGGGAATGTGGCCCAGCAACTCGTGGATGGCATCACTGGAAAAATCAGGGTGAAATGGGAAGTTGAAGAAAACAAAAGATCATCTAGAAAAACTTGATTCTTACGGTTCCGGGCTGTGATGCGGATTGGACGGGTGTCGCATGTACTGGGTGGTCTGAAAGACGCGAAAGGACAAACTGGCGAGAAAGTCCCGAGCCGTGAGCAGCCCAGCCGCTGGACGGATGGTGAATCCAGTACGCTCTGAGAAAGAGAACAGTTCAGGAGTCTGACGCCAGAAAGGTGTAAGACAAACTATGGCCACTTACTCTTGAGAAAGCGCGACACATCCTCGAGTTGTGGAATGTTATTGGGCGCATAGCCGCACTCCTTCTCGAGGACGGCAAAGACCTCTCGGTGTTTGGCGCAGGCATGCGTCGGAAAGAGCTTCACCAGCTCGCGGTACACCGTGCCCCAGACTTCAATTTCAGAGGCGGTGTAGTTGACGCGAGGAATGACGTCGCCGCTGTTAAAAAATGAGTTTTAATGATCACTGGTGCTAATCAGCAAGAAATACGTACTATCGGTACTCGAACGCTATGTTGGCAATCTCCATTCGACGTGCTCGGTAGACCTTGTCAGAGAATCCCTGAATGATGGTTCGAAGGGAGATTATTGAAATGCCTTCAACATCTGTAGCTCTCTACTCACCGGATGATCGGCGTCCAGTTCAGGCTCATACTTGGTCATCAGATGAGTGCAAAAGTCCAGATCGCTGATGTGTCGGGGAAACCAGGGTCTTTTTGTGGGAATTGGTTCAATTACTCTGCATCACCAAAGTGGCCACCTTACCTCTGACGCTGATGAGCTTTTCCCTGAGGATGCTAATTTCGCCCAGATTGCCCTGTCGAATCGCTCGCATCAAACTGAGCAGACTCTGACTGGCGATCATCAGCGAGAGAAAGATGTCAAAACGGCCCTTGTCCGACTCATTTCGACGACTTTCCACGTGCTCGATGATGCCCTTCGAGGCCTGCACCAGCTTGAGCACCCGGGGCAGATCGGCGAGGCCACCCTCCTTAAGGGTGATCAGCAGACTGCTCTTCTTCAGACTGGTGTAGTCATTGTCCTCTTTGCTCTCATTGACGACGATCACCTGCGGGCAGGGCGAAGAGCGACACAACTTGGCAGCTATTAGGTCTTTCACACTAAGCACAGTGATTAGACGCAAGTGCAAACTTTACCTCCTCCTCGGAGAGATCAAAGTCCTGCGATGAAGAGCGACTCTCCTGCAGCCAGCTAAGCTTCGCCTCTCGATTCTTGACTGTCTCAAACTTGGCGTCGCCCACCAGAGAGCGTCTTCGATTCGGGTAGCCATGCTGACATGGGGACAGAAAAAAATGAGATGAGTTTTTTGGTCAATCAGTATGTACTGAATTTGGTATTTGGTAAATATTTACAACAACTTTGTATTTGTACTCGTAGATGTGCATCAACTGGAACATAATGAGTGAAGCCTATCAAGCACTGGAAACTCATAAAGATCAGTGCAAATGAACAAACGTCAAGTGCTGGTTGCTTGTTCGTCTGTCTGGGTCAGTGTCAGTGAGACACATCTTTGAGCTTCTGCAACCGACAGTCGCTGATTTATTAGCCTGCTCTGCCTTTTACGACGTCAACTGTTTCACTAGGTCTGACTGTGTGTGTGTGTGGTGCCACCATCATTTTCACATTGGCCGTCATTCTCTCTCTCTCTCTCTCTCTCTCTCTCTCTCTCTCTCTCTCTCTCTCTCTCTGGTGACCTCATCTCCGACTAACAGTGACACTGAGCACTTCTATTTTTAATTTGCACCCACCATTCTTGCTCTTTCCCTTTCTCTCCTTTTTCAACTTCCTTCCCATTCCATCGATCTCCTCTGCTTTCCCTGGTGTCGTCCTATTCACTCACTTTCAGCTGCACTCGCTTTCATCATTTGATTACAGAATAGCTGCAGCAACGGCAGCAGAGTCAATTAGCGACCAATCGACTGAACACTAATAATGATGGTGGGCCAACTCTTCTTCTTCTTCCTTTCTTTCTTCTGCCCATTATTTAGTGGATTAGAATCGGCCGAATTGACGATGCGCGCAGATCTTTTGTCTGCTGCAATATATTTTGCCAACAAAAGGCCACCTCGTACTTCATTGATTGTATTTGGTTCCAAATTGGCAACTCCGTTGTCGCATCAGGTTTCGATCTATCGATTCAACTCGCTAAAAATTCTATAAAGGGGCTAATCACGGATTTCCTTGCACTTGCAATTGACATTGTTGCTGGGACAGTCTTTCCTGTTGAATTGACTCTCAATCTTTTCTTTTCAGCAGCAGAAGCAATTTTCGTTTCAATTACCATCACCGGCACCATCTGCATTGTCTGCAGTGCTATTGTTGCAATTGCCGGCCACTTTCTCTCTGCAACTAGGCTACCCCACTTAGCAGGTCTCTTTCTCTTTTCGGCTTGGCATTGCACATTATGGAAGCTTTTTGCCTTTTGTCCTGATGTAAGGGACAGTGAAGCACTATTTTTTCCTTTTCTCTAGTGACAATGAAGATGGCTTATTGAAAGTGCCTGAAGTAGTTATTAATCTCACTTTCACTTGCAAACAATACAGTAGCAATATTTCATATGCACTCCAAAAGAAGATTGATTCACTAAAATAGGAGGCGGAGGAATCATTTACGAATAATTGCCCAAATAGAGAAGACATCGATTTGGATGAGAAAGACTATCAAAAAGAGAGAGTTGATAATGGAAGTAAAAGTAGCTGTGATCAAAGATACCTCTACAACACCACTGACCAACTAGTATCATCATTTTCATCTTCATCATCACTGTAAAAAACTGAATATTACTAACACTACGCTGACTCAGCTATTTGTTGATATCAAGTAGTAGAGCATCAATTCTACATAATTGACAGCATTGATTGCTGCGTGCTCTGCATTTTTTTATTGTTAATTTGATCTTTACTGTCGATTACAGGCAGTCGGACAGACTGCCATTCTCAATGGGCAGTGGTGATCGTGTGGAAAAGTGGTTGTGGTGCCTCACAGATCGATTTGACGGGTAATCACCACCACCAGTAGCAGCACTACATTCGATTGGCAATCTCAATTTAAGAGCACCTACACTGAACTATTGACCTGAAGCTGCAGCAGCAGCAGTAGCAGCCACAGGAGCATCAACAGAAGCAGAAAACACACATGCAAAACATCAAGTCACTGTTCAGTAAATCTCAAACTTTGTCTTGTTAGTGGACAACATAAAAACAAAGGCACAAATGGCAATTGTCAGTTTTGTGGTGCTCTTTTGGTCAACTTATCCGCAATAAGCAATCAGAGCAGGATTTTTTGTCGTGGCGCCCAAATAAGTGCACTACACATTACATGGCAAACAGAGGGAATTATTGGCCACTGCGTGTGTGTGATTATCGGCTGAGAATGGGTGTGCCCTGTGGTGATGCTAATGCTGGTAATGGCAGTGTTTATGGTCGTCGTAATGCTAGTGCTGCTGACGACAAATCTCTCAATGGAACAACAACATGCACTCAACTGCAGTAGCAGCAGCAGTAAATAAGTTGCAAAAAACAAGCAAGCACTTACCTCAACGCTGTAACTCTTGATGGAGAACTTTTTGGCACGGGTTGCGGCGAGTTTGTCCATCTTCTTGCACTGGGTTTTCGTTTAGCTGAGGGATTCAACGTCCGGCTGAGTTAACACTGATTCTTTCGACTGGCACCACCGACTGGCCAGGTTCCGTCTTCCTTCCGACTCAAACTCACCAGCTTGAGATGTTTGAGCAGACTCCACTCTTCTAAGGAGTAGTATCGGTAATACCCGCCTCTGTTGTTGGATCTGCCACACAATAGGGGCTGCCCATTTTCCGCATTGTACGGCCGCTGAAAGCAGCTTTTGTACATCTATGCAAAGATTCTATAAAGGAAGATGCTCACTAGTAGAGCACTGCTGTTGCAGCACTCACTGTATTTGCTGTAGATGCACTTTCTGCGAAAAGAGAAAAATGGTTTTGCTTTTTCTGTAGTTTTTCTCTGCTTTCCTTTGAGCATGTTTGTTTTCTGACCAACCACAGCTTTGTCTAAATGCAGTGGCAGTCATGTATCGGCGGTTTTCAAAAATTAACTGCTAATACTACGCTCAATGAATCAATGCAGAATTAAGTTAGTCAAGAGTGAAGGAGATAGGATAACTTCCGTATTGCAGTGCGATAATCGTGCAACTGTTTTTTATGTTTGTTTGTTCGCTAATAGTCTTTTTTAGTTTTTTATGCCCGCGTTTTGGCTACTGTTCTTTTCAAATCAATTGAAAAAGAAATACTTTAGGGCGGCTATAGAAAAATGCACACAAATGATTTAATTATTGTTAATTGCTGGTTTTGCTTGTTTGTTTGCTCGAGAGAGGTGCACACTTTTATCTTTTGTAAAGTAAAATAAGAAATGGAGTCTTTTAATAAGAAGCGACAGATTGACAGACGGCAAACCTTCTGCTAAAATAGATCATGTGAAAGGGAGAAAACGGCAAGCAATCATTAATATACCAAAGTGTGCACGCGAGAGATGAAGGTGGGTTTGCTTGTTTATCTTGAGCAAACTACTAAATTCACGTGTGTAAAATTACAGAACACCCAAGTTATTTGAGATCAAATAGATTATTTGAGCAGAAAAAAGAAAAGGGTCAAGTTCTTTCTTTTTAAAAACACCCACACTTTCATTGAACAGCTAAGCTTTTTTCTTTGTGTGCACCTTGAGCAATTCAAACTGTCATTGGCAAAATCTGCAAGTTGATTGCAGCGCTTCACTAGGCAAACAAATAACCGGTCATCAGAAAAAGCCGATGATCATCAAGTGGTAGTAGCAGAAGAAGAAAAAGAAGAAGAAACGGTAGTCGTCAAGTGCCGGCAGAGGCAGGATAATTACAGAAGTAAAGTCTCATCGATTTGCATTAAGCGAGAGGACAAAAGTGCTCCCGTTTTGCTCTTCAGAGAAATTGCCTCCTCTTTAAAGAGTTTGTCGACAGTTTCGGTTCAAGTGATTTTTATTGCGTTGGTGAGAAGTAAGAAAAAAGAAAGAAAGAGAAGAAAAAAGAGATAAGATGAACAAAAAAGCAAAATTATAACACATGAACAAGAAAAGAAGAAAATGACAGAAGAAAGAGAGAGAGAGAAAGAGACTGATGGTGCCGGATGGCGGCAATGGGTGTTAAAGTGTGAGTGTGTGTGTGTGTTGATTGGCCGAGTTGATTTTCTAACCAAGTGCTCAGTCTGCGCACTAGTCGAGACACATCGAGTCAACGATAGTCAACCAGCGCTGCAGGTGCTTCAAGGTGGTAGGTCTTCAAAACAAGAAAAGAGAGAGAGAAAAAGAGAGGTGGGAGTAGGCTGAGGGGCAGGCATTGGACGATGGCAGTGGTGTGAGAGGACTGAAGAGAGGTGTGACCACCGCTGGTCTTGACACCTCTCTTCATCTTCACCTTTTTAGGCACGCTTGCTGATGTACCGGCTGCTGCTGTCCGGTGCCGGACCGGTCACCGCCGTGGTGGAGGGCCTGAGGCTGGAGAGGTCGAGGCTGCTGCTGCTGCGCTTGCTGAAACCCATCTTTCGGACGATTGGCTCAGTGTACACAGGCTTCTCGATGGTTCGGGTGAGGTGACCGGAGGCGGAGGCGTACGAACCGGGCTTGTCCAGGCCGGGAAGATCCTTCGAGAAGCCAGATGGACCGGAAATCTGCTTGCCGTCCTTGCCGTAGATGACACTGGTGAGTGAATAACAAAATTGCTTAGTAAAACTGAACTTTATGCATTTTTATGTTGCCAAACTTACGTGTGTCTCTCCTCAATGACTGGGCGGACTATTTTAAGTAAGAAAAAACATATGTTAGGACTTTATTCCTTCCACTTTTGATCCATAAATATTTACCTTCATGCGTCACTCGTCGGTATGGCACAATGACGATGCGCTCCTCAAAGATGATCGGCTTGACGACGCGGACGAGAATGCGACGGGGGTTGGGGTGTTGCACCACCAGCTCCTGCTGGTCTGGACTGAGGTTCTGCAGCTGTGAAGCGTAGCCGTTGGAGGCGGCGCCGGTGAGCGGCTGGCTGGCTGGCAGGGTGACCACCTGCTCCGAGGGCGGGTTCGCCGCCAGGAGGGACTGCAGACTGGGGTAGGCGTTGGAGGCGGAGCCCACCGAGCCCAGCGAGGACGACGACAGACTGGAGCCAGAGGTGACGGAGGAGGTGGCACTGGAGCTGGTCGCAGAGGCGAGCACCATCGAACAGGCGAGCAACGCCGCAGAGAAGGCCATTTTCTGTGAAGGAAAAAGAAAGAACAAAAAGAAAGGGGAAATTTGGTTAATTTTACGACAGCAAACAACTTTTTTTTGTTTTAGCACTTTGTAAATTGTGTACAATTGTGGGTCGCCGCAATTAGCGACGAGGAGGATGAAAGACCGCCACTGACTGACCCACTGGCCTAGAGCAAATCAGCGCAAGTGTGATAAGACAGCAACAACTTTTTAATTGCTATCTCCTTTTCTAATCGCAGTGCTCTGATCAATTTGTGGCTAGCAAGTATGCGGATGAACATTTTGCACTAGATCTTTGACTAGAAAGATTTGGCTGTAGCTGGCGAGCAGTTTCTGGAGCAGCACATTTTAAACAGCATCATCAGAAGCAACCGCATCATCATCATCATCAACGACACCAGCAGATTTGTTCAGCAGTTAATTTATGGGTCATTTCAGCAAATTACATTTCAACAAGCATTTCCCTGATGTGTGACGTTTGTGACTCAATCAGTAACTGCAGTGGTGGCGGTGGCGGTAGCGACAAACAAAAGGATCGACCTGAAGTGTGCCTCTTTAGTCTGCAGAGCATCGATTAATCAGCAGTCACAAACACAGTCTGTAAGCAAACGGACACACATGCCTTGTCGAAAGTTGCCTATCATTACAGTGGAGGACAATTAATGGCAATTAATCAATCACTTGACCGACTGTGAATGCGCCACTCGATTGCATTCGACTTGTCAGCTACGGTGATGGTGATGCGGCCATCGTTGCCGGAGCAATTCAACATCACTCGGTGTGATTGTAATTGTGTCATTTGCGATGCAATTGCAATTTTTGTGCTGCTCAACTGAAGTAGTCGTTGATGTAAGGTGTGCTGCTGTGTTGCTGCTGTCAATGCTGATGGTGGCAATGCACAACGCGGAATTGGTCTCCCAGTCGCAGTTTTGCTGAAACACAGTCTCGCTCTAATTTGATTTCGATTTGCGAAAATATGCACTTGGGCACCTTCTCTTTTTCTGTTAATGCCGGCACATTTTTTATTTATTACTTTATACAACATTTGAAAAAATCCAAACTTCAAAAAAACTGCGGCTGTTTAAAGTAATTAGAGGAAAACACCATTGCTCACTCACAGAAAGAGAAAGAGGAAAGCATCGATGGCGGCAGGAAGGCGACCATTAATGCGGGCAACAGCGGCAGCACGGCAGTAACACCGGTTGCTATATATTGCCATTACTGCTGGATAGATAGCAATAAATGATACTTTAAAATTAAACTGATTGACAACTACATCGCCTTCAAGACGAGGACGCCGTCTTCACTGCTGCCGCAAAATGGAGCATGACAAAATGGTGCGAGCAGCAGCATGAGTGAGAGTCAATGAAAACAAAATCAGACTGATAGTTGGAGATGAAGACGAAGCAGAAGATAAAGAAAAAAGCAAGGTGGCACTAATCACCAAATGTAGGACGCCAGAGTTAGTTGCTGAAAGCCAGGAAGGAAAGACGGAAAGTGGCCTTGCAGAAGTGTGTGTGTGTGCAGCTGCCGCAGTAGGATTTCATTTTCAATTTCTCTAATTAATTTGCTCATTACCATTACAGAAGAGACATTTGAAGTGCATGTCACGGAAAACACACACCGGACACACACTAACAGCCAACAGGACACTGACCAAAGACTGTTCACAAAAGGGTGACCAATTGCTACTTAGAATGAGTTTGCCTATGCGTGTGTGTGTGTTTGTTTACCACTGTTCAGTCACTTGCACTTGCAATTATCACCGCGCTCGCGGTAATTTGCCTGCTACTGAGAAAACAATGAACAACTGCTACTAGTGCTGCTATTTCTCCTGAAAACCACTCGACCGATTTGTTGATCGAAAGTGACGGACTACAACGGTAAAAAATTAAGAGCGCTGTCAGTTGTGGTGTTTTTCATTGAGGCATTTTGTTGCAAACAGCTTTTTTCGTCGGGCGTCTGGTGAGCGGGCAGCAGCCGTCATTTGGGTAATGTAGTCAAAAATGTGCGGTGCACTGGTTAGTTTGTTTTCTGTTCAGTATGCAGACAAACAAGTGGTGGAGAGAGAGAGAGAGAGAGAGAGAGAGAGAGAGGAGGAGAGAGAGAGAGAGAGAGCTTTACATAATGAATTTCCTTCATTTCGGAGACAGTTATGACAGTGACACCAAAGTAATTTTCATTTGCACTAATTAGTAGCCATGCCAATCGAATTATGATGAACAGTGAGCATGAGAATGAACAGCAGACGACTGGACCATGCCGTTGCCTCATCGAGAAGTGCAGCTCAGGCAAACGGTGTGCACTCGGCAACAAAGTGCCAGAGCAAAGGTGACCTAGAAAGTTGGCCATGTCATCGCCAGTGCGGTACATCTCACTCAAAAGAGAAAAGACAAATGAAAAGGAACTCTCATTTAGACTGACAGACTGCTGCTGTCTTTTTCTTTTTTGCTCTCTTCACTCTTTGAGGACATCATCGAAGACAATCAACACAATCGGCCATTAGTAGACACAACTCACTGGACTCAACACTGGATCCACTTGTGCAGATCCTGTATGCTGTGCTTGCAGTCTGCACAAACCTTCTGCTCGACTAAAGTGGGCAAAATCAACTGAGACTGCACTTTGCAAAAAAAGCTTTAGAGGCAGATTCAGAGCAGAACATCGAAATCAACATCATCAGCTGAGATGCTTCAGCAAATCTGCTACTGTTGGGTGCGCCGGAGAGGAATGATCAAAGTCGAATTGCCGCTCAATTTAGAGAAAATAGAGGTGGAAAAGATGGGATATCACTGCAAACAGCAAGGACTAACAAGATCAATCAAGACCTTCAGGAGAGCACTGGGCGAGCATGATTACTGCGTTGATTCAGCTTAGAAAACGGATCTTAGGAAAAGCGACAGCATCATCATCATCATCATTAAGCAACAAAATGAGATTAGAGTCTGTGTGCTTGTTTGCATATATGTGCAGCAGTTCTCGTCAACTTGCCTTTGGCTGCTGGGCCGAACTTGCTGGCAATTCAATTTGCAATCAGCAATTAACCCTTTAGCGCAGCTTGGCGCAGAGTAAGCGCAAGGAGGACACGGCCCAATGGTCGTCATCAGCAGCAGCAAGAGCAGCCAACAGGTAGCAGGTATCAGTGGAAGAGTGCCATTGCTACCTGTCAAAGAATGTGCTCTGTGAGCAGTAGGTTGAAGTGAGGCGAGGTGCCATCACTAGCACTAGCAGTCCCTGCAGCATGATTTCACTCAATGGCACACACACATGCAGACTGTGTAATTATTTATACATTTTCTATATTTAAATGGGGTCTCGGCGAAGGGGAAAGGGGAAAAGAGAGAGAAGAGAGAGAGAGAGAGAGAGAGAGAGAGAGAGAGACAGTTCACGAGTCGCGAAGCAGCACTGATTTCTATCTGCCTGTCTGACTGCCGTGTGGCTGCTGCTGCTGCTGAAATGCACCGTTCACTTATTAGCCGATCGGCGTCGCCAAATGACATCTGCCGAAAACGACGGCGACGCAACTGAAACGCTGAAGCTGAGAAGGCAGTCTAGCTGCCGGCTAGTTGGTGCTCTCAATTCAACTTTGAACGGCGGGGGGAAACAAAAGTAAAGCGATCGCTAGTTAGTGTTTGTTTACTGAACAAAAACAACAAAAGCAACAGTGGAAATGAAAAAGGAAAACGTCTGGTTCAGGTTATCAAATGAGGTGAATTTTGCCCTTCGGAAACAGATGCTTGAAATGTAGAGCTTTAGCACAAAACACTTGTATTCTTTTTGTTGTTTTGAGTAGGCAGGTAACATTTGTAAGAGGCGATACACCTTTTTGAATTATACAAAAGTAGAAAATTGTGTTTTGTCACTGGTGGTGGTCACTTCAAAATAGCAAATGCCGTCCTAAATGCCATAAATATCTGGCAGATCACAGTGTGACTGTTCAAACATTGTCCTCCCTTTCTCGCTCTCTTTTCGCCTCAGCATTGTCATTCATTCACTGTCACCTGTCATCAATCACCGAATCAGAGCATCAGTCAGCAGTGAAACACACCGAAAAAGTGATGTTTATTTGATGTGATGTGCATGTGATCTTTTAGCACCTTCTCACTCATCACAAGTCTATCCTCAGCACTGCCATTTGCCACGGCGCTTTAATTGGGTCCTGCTGTTTTTCCTTATGTGCACACACGCATTTACATCCTCTAACTGCACATTACCATAACATGCAAGTGCCGCATTGAGTAGTATAAATGCATTTGAGGCGATTAACAGCAAACTAATCGCGCTTGCTCTCAAACTCAGTCTGCGGTCTCTACATCTCACTCTTTCTCTCAGCTAATTTGTGCTTTGCTGTTGAACAACAACAACAACTACTACTACCTGACAGAAGTGAGCAAACGCAAATGGCTGATAAAAAATAATAAAGAAAAGAAAAAGAAAAAGATGACGCTAATAAAGAGCTGTGTGAAAGTGGCAACAACTATTAAACGGCCGGTGTGCAATTTTGTCTGTTTTTGCGGTCGCTAATTAGAACGGTATTTGACAGGAAAAAGCAAAAAAAGCCAGTGAAAGCAGTGGGGAAAAACTAAAAGTGCACAAATGCACACAGCTGATGTCACACAGTTGTGGTCGTCACTAAGTTGCAAAAGGGATACAGATAAAAAAAGAAAATAGAGCTGAAGTGAGGTGAAGTAAACCGGCACCAGTGCATGCAAATGAGCAATCGGCTCTTCCAGGTAACGCCGATTTTGCTAATTGAGAAAAACAAATGTCCGGTAGCAATGCTGAAGCATGTTTGATGTCACTTTGCAGTGAGCACTGACTGCATACTGCGCACTGACAACGAGAGAGAAAACTGCTCGGAAAAGGGCACCATCAGTGGCGTTGAATTACCGCCGTTTAGTGCGTGATTAGGGGACATTAAAATTGAACAGGAGGAACGAGGATATAAATGGAATGGTACACAATTAAATTAAATTTAGAAGTGAAAGATGAGATGAGCCGGCAAAACGGCAAACTCAACTCCCTCTCACTCCTCTAAATGCTTAGAGGAATAAAGGAAGAGGTTTTTTGCTTAAGGGGAAGAGAAGAAAACCTCAAAGAGAGAGAGAGAGAGAGAGGACATATCTAGAGAAAAATAGTGAAAAAGTTTTAAACTTGAAGAGTCATGAAAAGTGTGCATTTCCCGCTGGTGAGCCTTTCTTCCTGAGAGCTGGCTCACTTTTACTCTAAAGTACTGCTGCTTTGCTAATTGAAAGGCCTCGTTAGATAGAGGCAGAAGAAAGGTGTTTCGGATAAGTGTGCACTATGGCTATAAATAATAATGAGAAGAAAAACAACGAGAAATGGATGGCTAGACTAGCTGAGGGCTAAGACAAAAGGCAAAAGCAGCAACACCGGCAGGAGCAATCAATCGACAAGTGGCCACTGACTGTCGTCGTGGTCGTCGTCGCCGTAGTTGTAACGTCTTTATCTTTGACTTTTGCTCAGTGAACATCTCTCATCGATGATGATGATGCCTTTTCCCTTTTTTTCTGCCGGTTGCACTGCTTATCGTTGGTCAGCTATTTTAGGACCCATCGACGAAAGAGAGAAAGAAAAAGAGAGAGAACAGCAAAAGGAGTCAATTACAAAATTTTGCTAGCATGTTTTTAAGTGCAAAAAAAAGTTAAATTGAGCAGAATTTAGCAACGCATAACAACACATACCAACACAACACGGAACCTAAATTGCATAAAATTAAACTTTTTAATTATATAAAACCTGTTCATTAAATCAATCCGATCTTTCCCACTCTCTTGATTACTATTTGCTTTGGAAAACATTTATCATTTAGCGTTTAGAAAAACAGTGCCAATTAACTGGTAGTACTTTGTAAGTTGTTTCTTGCACTTTTCTTGTCCGACATGTCATAACACTGAATGCTTTTTCTTTTTTTCAACTAGCTATTCATCACTCATTTTGACGGCGGCTGCTTTTTAGTGGCATGTGTAGTCAAGGAAAAAGTGTTTAGAAGGTTTATATTTAATAATCTGATCATAATGCTGCTACAAACAGAGTTATTAGTTAGGATGGACTTTTAAGCAGTTAAACTGTGCAATTATGGGAATTTTTTATTAAATGCTATGATCAGCTGGGATCAATTGGGTCATTACTGACTGGATCGATCAAGCAGACTATATCGCCTTGGTAAAGCGCAAACACAGTCAACGCAAACTGAGCTTGATTTTAAGCAGCAAACTATTTCAAGGTTTACGCACTTTTTAAGCTGCTGTTGTTTCATCCCAGTACTGACTAGATACTACTGACCGTTAGCCTAATTGAGAAAGATAAGGTGCACTGGGCTATTGTTTGGCGGTACAATGGAAGTGAGTGAGAGAAACAAACTGCATCGCTTGGCACTTGGCGGCACTTAATTTACATTTATCGCCACCGCAGTCAGACAGCTAGTTTGTCTGTGGTAGAGCGGCACTACTTCAGTGGTTAAGCCACTATTAGCCAGAAGAAGTCGATTATAACGAGAAAAAAAGAAATAACATTTGGAGCCATTTAGAGTCAGCCACTTACCCGAGTCATCTTCAAAGTGTTTACTATTTGTCTACTTCGGTGCTTCCAATTGCAATCGATAAAGCTGTAGTGGTGGCGGCGGAGCTGGGGTTACTGCGATCTCTGTGGTAAACAAATACACAAAAAGAGTGTTTGTGATTAGTTGAAGTATGAACTTGGAGAGTGCTGGTGGTCATCGTCAAAGAGAAAAAACATTTCACTTCTAAGGTGGCATTGCTTGCATGCCACCTAGAGAAAATGATAAAAATAAAAAATAAACGGAGCAATGACAACAAAATAGGCGGTCAAGTTAAAAAACTGCAATTAGTAATAACATGACAGAGAAACAAAGAAAAACAGGTCATACTAGTGCTACAAAGTTAGTTAGCAAAAACAGACTCAAAAATGACTTAAATAGAAAAAATTATTAGGTTTTTCCCAAGTGGTGCATTTAAACTCATCAGTAATTCAAGCCTGATTAATGTGAATTGTGTATGTTTGAACAGAATCTACTCTTTTTGCTAATAACAATCTTAACAAGATGCCTAATTGAAAATAACACAAAGAATGTTTGTTTGCGTGGACGGACAAAACTGATAAAAATAGAATAGTGATGCATGGATTAGGTAATAAGGTAGTCGTGGATTTACACTGCCGGGCACTGTGCACTACCATCACCGTCATTGACGAGAAGACAACTACAAGTGCTCTAATGAAGAGGTGTTTGTTGTGTGCAGAAGATGGCAAGACTAAACGAAAAAGAGTGTGGGCGACTATTTATAGTGAGAAAAGAAGTGCAACTGCCACTGCAACACGGGCTAAAGGTTAGCACTAATCGAGTATGCAAACAAAACGTCCTCAGCAAAAACACACACATACACAAAACAGAAGTGTGCCGGCTGTACAAAGGTGATCAACCAGGTACTAGAAATTAATCGGTAGGGAAATTGGATTAGTCAGTGGCCAATCTCACTGCCCAGCTGAGCAGAACAAAGACTGTCCCCAACAGTGCAGTTATGAAGAAGGAATTTTGCCCTCTTGAACTTTTTTCTTTCTCTTTTTACTTTTCCCGCTTTCAGCATTTGGCAATCTTTTTCACTAGCGTGATTGATTGGAAATGACTGTTCAGCTGCTCCAACTACTACTACTACTATTTTTTCTACTTCACCAGCAATTACCATAAATTGTGTCATCGTTCTGGAGCGTCAGCAAGTGGCGGCACTTGCAGTGGCCGGTCATTACCAGCACAGTTGGCTCGGACGACAAAAACGAAGGAAAAATAGAACTACTTTGCCTACTACGCAAAAAACCTCATGAAATCAAAATTGTAAATAGCCAAAGAGCAGAAGTGGCAACAAAAACAGCAGTTGCTGCATATTATTTATATTAGCTAAAGAAAAGTAGTAAAAGAAAAATACATGAACACGAATTGAAAATGCGGAAATCGAACAGTGGAAATAAAAAAACAAAAATGTTCCTAAAAAATAAAAAATTGAAAAACAGCAACAGGTGACTGCAATGTCATGCACAGAAAACATATTCAAGCTATGTTGTGCTGTTGGCAAAACAAAAGTGCTTTACAAACTGACTGACATAGGCTTGAACAGGTAAAAACCAAAAAATGAAGAGATGAGGTTTGCAGACAGTGCTGCAGAGAAATAAAATAACTGGAATAGCTGGGGCGCACAATTGAAACTTTTTTGATAAACTTACACTGCGATGGCATACGTCGATGGGTAGAATTGGTGTTGAAGTGATGAAAACTAGAGAACTGTAGTGCAACACATGAGGTGATGTGTAGTGGTCAACTACAAAATTTGCTGATGATCGAAATTGAGAAAGAAAAGTGGAGAGGTGCAAAGTGATGAAAGCTCAATCAGATCAAATGTATATACGAGATTATCCTGGCGAACGGACACACCGAATGACTCGAATCGTCGAGCAGAGACGCTTAAGACGGTGTTGCAGTGTGGCTTTTGGCTGTGGCGTCGACTGTGCGCTGGCTGACTGACGGACAAATGTGACCGATGTGACAGGCTGCCCGTATATTTATAAAGATTGAACGTACAGACAGATACTCAGACAGAGACAGAGGTTCAGACATTGCAGAGACGCCGACGATGGTAGACGAAGAAAGAAAGAAAGAAAGAGAAACTGAAAAGCACTGACGACTCTTCCAACAAAAACGAACGAGCAAGAGTACTGAGAAGAGCAGCAACAGCGCTGGCTGTTGCTTCTTTCTGCCTCTCTTACCTGAGGGAAAAAAGGCAAAAAAAGAGAGAAAGTAAGTCAGTTGTACTACAGCTATTCGATACTATTGGCCATCCAGGCAGATACACTTTCCCAGCACGAGGTACACCGCTGGAAATGATGTGCATCATCTCCAAATGCAGCTAATATGTGCAGGTACACACACATATGCACACAGACACATTGCGACTGCCTGCTCATTAATATGAATAAGTGATCCGGCGATCTGGCGGCAGATAATGGACGCCTGTTCCAGTCATAATGGAGAGAAATGGCTGCAAGACTGCTGCTGCTGACGGTGGTGCTGATGTTGCACGACTGTTGCTACCAGTCGGCTGCTACTTCGGCAGCACTTCAACACAAGAAGATCGCCGCATCGATGATCCCTCCTGATTGGCTTCAGATTGGCTTGTCTAGAGCTGGCGTCTAGTGTCGCTCTCATCATTGGTAATTAAGTTGACGTGCAAAATCTCATCCTCTTGAGGAAAGCCTACTTATTTTGTGGTTATCACTAACTTGTCTTGGCTGAACAGAGACAAACAGAGACACTGGATGTTTCAGACCTAAGATGCTGACAAAGGCAAAAGTAAACTGCTCTGCCACTGATAGAAAGGCTGTTCTGTCAATTAGACTTGAGTGACTGAGAAGAAAATGCTTGTCGCTCTTTTTGATCCGAGCAGTGAATTCTGCTGTAAAGTCTTCAATCTAAGTGCTCCACTGCTGATCATATCGTACAAAGCTTGTGTCCGCTATTGATACCGGTTCTACTGATAAGGCCAGAGGGACTGTTTCCAGCTGTGTGCGTTTGTGTGTCGCCTCTGGCCTCACTCACTCGCTCCCTCTCTTTCTCTACAACTATTTGCTGAAAAAGGCTATTTGTGGGTGATGCTCAGAGGCAATCACAGAGACACTGAGGCCAGGTGTGATGGCTAGCAAACGGAGACAAACGAAGGGAGAAAGAGGGAGAAATAAGGAGAAAGACAAACAGCCAGGATCATGGATACCACGAATTAGGTGACGCTATTTGAAACGCTCAAGTTTGGAAAGGGAGAGAGAAAACGATTGAAAGAAAAGAAAAGAAATCAAATCAAGTTTAGCACAGCCTGAGGAGCACAAGTGCATCAGGGGAAAAGAAGAAAGAGAGCGAGAGAGGAGAGAGAGAGAGAGAGAAAGAGAAAAACTCAAGAGTAGCAATACAAAAAGAAAAGCGTTAGCAGTACTGAAGATCGACCGACCGACCGACTGATTGCTACTCTTCAATTCTCAACAATTTTGTTGTCAAGTCAAATTAAATTTAAAGTAACGCGCAAAGGAGGAGGAGAAGGAGGAGGCGGTGAAGGAGAGAAACTGGCCAGGGCAGATTGCCGCATCAAAGAAGTGGTGGCAGAGTAACGATGATGCTGATGCTTCTGTTTCTTTTTTAGATGCGGCGATGGTAGAGGTGGTGGTGGCGGCCGCGGTCACCGTCACTCATACATGGTCACAGTCGATGATGGTCTCCGGTGATGGGAAAGGTAGATGAGAAAAGGGGAAAGATGAAAGAGACGATCGATCCGTGCGTTTGCCGATAGTTTCCTGCTGCTGCTGCTGATGCCTCAGTGGCAACACTTTCTCGTCCGCTTCTTTTTGTTTGTCTTGTGGCCACTTTTTTGTTTTTTTTCGTCTGTGGTTCTCGCCGTCTCACGGCAGTAGTAGCTAGTGAGAGTCAATTTGAGTTTTATCAATCGACACATCTCGCCACAAACTATACAGCCTTCAGCGGCAATCAGCTGCACTCCAGTGACATCGGTGGCGAGCATCACATCATCTCTACTGTAGTCACTGCTAGCATTTTTGTTTCCTTTCCCGACCAAGGTGTGACTCTAAATTTAGCAGTAAAACAAATGCTTGCATACGCGAGATTGTCCAATCTTTGCTTTTCATTGCAGCAGGCAATTATCAAAACCAAAAATGTCAGTCAACTGTAGCCCTGGTGATGGTGATCAGAACTTGAGCTTGACTGATGTCCACACTGTCTCTTCTTTGCAGTGATGGGCAATGTCATCGATAATAAATCACCAACACTATCTTTTTTCTTTTTTTCCTCTCAACCTTCTCTTTTTTGGTTGACCAACAGGTATGCACATTGGGACTGACTTTTATTAAAAATAGCACTGCTGATCACATGAGCACCTGCTGAGCTTGTGTGCTTCATTAGGGCACTGCGCTGTTGCAGTTGCCCTACTGCTGTTTTAAATTTCTAAAATGAACACTTCAAAAAATTAAAATTAGTTCAGCAGTGATACTGACTACTTTTTGAATACTATTTTTGCCTACAAATTCAAACTTGCTATGCTCTTCTTCCCATCACTATCGTGTTTGACAATCTAACCTAACACTAGAGTAGCTGCCTGTGATATGTACCACACTTGACTTGTGTGCATTTGAGCACCAGCAAATGTCACCTGCACTAGCAGCACTAATCGGCTGAATAGTATTAACATTGCTAATGAGTGCACAGTATTGTCTTGAAAATCATTTGCATGTCCACCTCTACTTTTACCACTGTTTAATTTTTGCCAATTGTTTTAAAACACAAAAATGCACTTATTTGTACATGAATGAAAACCGAGTTGAACTTTGTGCTTCACAGGAGTGAAACATTAATAAAGGCAAATCGGAAATTACCTTTGCTGACAACAACTTGAATACGTGACATTTTAGTCTATCTGACGTCTAGACTCATTTATGACAAGGTAGAAACGTTAAAACATTTTTCTTTTACAAGAAGATCTAGTTAGTGCTATGCAACATTGCTGACTCTAACTAAATGATGATCACTGTTGAGATCACTGTTCAAAACTAGATTTGCTCCTTAATGATTGAGGCAAACTTCCCCTCTGAGCATGTCCACTATCTAGCTAAATTAATTTTTCTCGTTTTTTTCTTTTAAAAAAGCAGATGATGATTCTTATCACAACTCTGCTCCCATCACAGACAAACATGGATGCGACTTTGGCACACCGGTGGCAGACAGTGAGACAACACAGACATCCGCGTTGAAGATTTTCTGTTTTTTTGTTGTTTTTCTTTTTATTTACTTTCTCCCCTTTTTCCTTTCTCAGCAAGCTTGTTTTCAGTGATCGATTTCATTGAGGGGAAAAAGTGTGTGTGTGTGTGTGCACCGTCTAACGGACAAGGCACCAGCAAGCCGGTAATCCGCAGAGATTGAGCGTGTACATGCCTTTCAGCTATCCGTGGCAAACGTCTCAACTCTCTCACTCTTTTTCCCTCATTGAGGCGATAATTCAGCAGCAATCACGATTTAATAGAGCAAAAATGAACACTAATTATTTGCTATGACAGGCTAACTTTTCTCGGCAAATGAATGCACTGGCGCATTAATGTAATATAATGCAACTGTGGCAGTCGTCCGGCGTTGAAGGCACACACACACACCACAGCACCTGAGCAGTATGGGCCAATCAGTAATCATTTAATTTGCTCAATCAGAGGACAATTGTCATATATGCCAGGCCGAGTCTGTTCTTCTTCTTTTTCTTCATCTTAGCAGACAACGTCAGAGCAGCGGAACACACGCAGAGACGGTAAACGCTGCTGCTGACTGCAGTACGGTAAAGACAAAGCAGCAAAGTGCAGTCAGCTTTTGAGACAGTCGGTTTAAGAAGTAAATGGCGCAAATGGCCACAAAATGTCATCGACTGGTTGACTGCGGCTGACTAAAACAAAGGCCACGACGGTGGAACGATAACGACGGTGGCGTCTGCTGAGGTATAGACATGATCTGTCACTGCTTCACTCACTCACTCACTCACTGCCTTTGATTGCAAGCTGCCGTTGGTCATCTTTGTGATATGCATTAATTGAGTGCACTGCTGCTACAACTGGCTGATCACATTGAGCAGCAGTGAACAAAGTGCATTTTTATTGTCATTGCAACTGGGGTGGTCATCTCGCATGATTGCCCACTAGCAGTAGTTGAATCTGCCTAGGCAAACAAAAAGCCTTTTTTATTTTAAATTTCAAACAATTAGTCAGCTTTAGAATGTCTGGAGATTGATAAACAAAGGTGTAGGAGGAGGTTGTAGTGATAAAAAATTATCTAAGGCAAGTGGGGAACAATTTTTTTCAACAAAAAAAAGTTTATCAGGCACAACATCTTTTACTGTTCATTGTCACTTTCACTAGTTGATACAGTTTAGGTAGCAGCAGCTGCTGCTGTTAAACTAAATGACGCCCAAGTAAGGTGACCAAGTGGTGAGCACACAAAAACAAAAAAATCAGTTGTGCATACACACTTCAGAGAAACTCAACACACACTGCTTTGCTTTTATTGTTTTTCATTTAAGGATTACTGGCGTAAATCCCGGCACTAGTACAATGACTTGGCAAACTAGTAGGACTGAAGAACGGCGGCAGCAGCAACAAACAGTGTTTTGTTGCTCTCTATTTGCAGGTCAATTTAGTGCAATTTACAAGCAATCGATAAGAGTAAATTGAGACTGAAAAATGGGCTAAAGTGAAAGTTGGAGCATTGTTTGGGCTGCTGCGATTGTCAAGCTATATGAAAGTGAGATCATATCAGCCGATTTGCCGACCAATTTGGCGTGAAATGCGTATGCCTCCACTTTGCATACTGTGTAAATGCAGCAGCAGTGCATCCAAATCACAAGTCAGCAAGTTGCTTTTTGCCGTTGTTGTTGATGCCCGAACATACACACCTACACACAATGCACACAATTTCAACCGGATACAGTGTGATTGGAGAAAACTTGAGATTTTTACTTGTTTTGGCTACAAAAAAGAACAAAGGTTAGTGAGGTGTAAGTGCTTTCAATCGATGGCAAACAAACAAACAGCCCACTGCAGTGTCAACAACGGGTAAACAGGTGTGCCAAATTACCATATGTTTAGTTTAACTTGGTTTCACAGGAAACAAATGAAAAGCACTGCTACCGGACAGTGGACGATTTTTGTCGTGATGGCGATTTCCGTAAACCACTAACGTTTGTTGAAAAGCATCTATAAGTACCTGCATATTCTATTGAATATTTCTTTTAGTAAAAAACACTTTTTTTGCTATGATACTCTTTATACTTTGGTTGTTGTTTGTATTACCAAGTCAAATCAGCTCGAAGCAATGAATGGCTATGAATTGGTAATCACATTGAATTGCCATCTAGAATGCTAAAACAAAATTTACTTTTTTACTGCGAGAAAAGAGAAATGACAAATGAAGTAATTTGTTGCATTGTTGTTGTACAGCAAACATACAAATCAATGAAAATCCTTGAAGTTTTGGAAAAAAAATGAAAAAAACAATGAGCATGAGCAAAGAGAGAAGCCGATCACTGCCCAGTTTCAAAGTCACATTTAGCCTTCTTTTGGGCAGTTGGCAGTGGTTCGATTGCTATGACAAAAGATGCTTTGACTGTGTTGATTGCCACTGTCGATAAGACCACATTTCTAAACACAATCCAAATGGGTGAGCAGTGTGCTTTTGTGTATTTATAGCATCGATCCAACCAGTATTGGTGAACTCTGGTGCTTTTTTTACAGCACTTTCTCATTTACGACCTTGTGAGCCCTTGTTACTTGACGGTCGATATAATGCATCTTTGTAATACTGCACTTAGACAGACAGACAGACAGACAAACTTGTTGGCCCATTAATTAAAGTCACTCAAAAAATAGCGGCTCGATCTATCATTGATATCCTCTTCCAATAAAAATGCTCTTAACAAAAAAAATCAAAAAAGAAGCAGACAAATTGTAATTGGAAACAATTCAAATTGAGTTTTTTGGTGTCCGGTTATGGTGATGCTTTCAACTAAGCAACGAAAAAGGAAAAACGCAATCGGCAATTGCGTTTGTGCTAATGTGCAGGCAGATGAACACAAAAAAGTTGCAAAAAAAGTTTTATTCACCAGGCACACTCACCAAATGCATCATCCAATTTTGTCGGCGCTATCCAATGTGCCATCTGAAAGAGTTATCGGACGACCTGCTGAAAGTCACCTGTGATGGCAAAGTGGTGATAAATGGCTGATACCTAGGGCGATGAGGATACACGCGCGGTGATATCAATGTGAGATGGGAGATGAGGTGAGGCGAGGCGAGGTGAGAGTAGGAAGGTAGAAGAAAAGCAACTTTTGCAGAAGGGGAGGCAGAGGAGACAGGCAAAGTGGGCATTCAGACATGATGCTGATGCTGATGTTGCTGTTCTAACTAACATCAGTTCAGATGTTCAAACAGTGCTCAGGCTAGCACAGGCTAAAAAGAAAGAAGACGCACGCGATGTGAAAACAGAATTGAACGACAATGCATCTGTGCAATTGGGATTGCCCGTGGCGAGGCCACAGCATTTACACTCTCACTCACACTTTCAGACGAGGCTGATGGGGTTGTCTGCATCACAAATGAAACACAATGCAGAAAAAAAGAAAGAAAAGATCAGGGGATCGTGTGTGAAGAGGCAACTAATACATGAGGATGCTGAAGGCATTTAAAGAAACAGAAGACAACTGCTTCTAATTTAGTTTATATCGAGGTGATAAAGATCACAAGTTATGCAGTGATCGCATGCGAAGAACAGTTGCCTTCAAACGCACTTCACCGCCAACCAAAAATTTTGTTGTATCGCCCAGTGTCTTCTTTAGCACAGAGGACACTGAGCAGAGAAATATGAGGTGAAGACGATGGAATATCGGTTTACAGTTCAGAAAGGTAAATGTATGCATTGCAAAAAGCAACAGTGTTTAGAATATTTACTGACAGTGAAAATATTAGAGCATGCTAGTGTAATAGAAAGGGAGTTCAATATGTAAGTAGAGGTTACTATGCAGTTATAATTAACCTGCAACAGGTTTGTCAGTAATGGGTAGCTGTAAGTTTAAGTTTGATTTGAAAAAAAGAATCAATTGACAGACAAGCGGACATCAAGTGAAAGACGATTGAAATGATAATTTAATATCATTTGCAGCCTATCAATGGGTGTTTGGGTAATAAGAGAAAAAGTTTTTTGTGCACACATCATTTTGACAAGACAGTTTTCCAATGAGGATGCCACAAATCTACAACTTTAACTGGGCAGCGGCAACTTTGTCCCTGTTCTCTAAATGTCAGTTCATCTAGTTAAACGACTAAACAAGTAATATATTGCCACTATTAATATGCACTTTACAAGCACCTTTAGCAAGACACCTTAAAACTGCTAAGATTCACTTGAGATAAAAAATTTTGTGTGATTGTGGCAGTAAATATAAATCAGTTCAGTGAAACACTTTTTTAGCTAAAAAAGCGCAAACCAGACGTTTTGAAATGATAAAACAAAAGTTACGATTTGCTGATTCTTTTAAACAGCATTGCGTTGAAAAGTTATAAAATTCAATTATATACTGCTAAAATACAATTTTTTTATTGAAAAACATTTAATATTTAGTAATTTAGATTGTTTAAGCAGTAACCATTAATATCTGGCAACAAAATTTAAAATTTAAATTAAACAAAAAATTATGCAGCAAGGGCAACCCCCGCAAAGCACTGTTAGTTCTTTTCTTTAGAATCCAATCGAGTGTTTATTTGTCAATAACTCAAATCCTACACACTGCATTAACACTGTGCCATGCAAAAGAATGTTATTTTTTAGCATACACCTGGGTAAATGCAAATGGGAAACATTAGCAACACTGGTTACAACTTTAAGTTTCAAGACAGTATTCTAATCCGTGCTTTGTCAATCAACAGTCAACTTTTTTTGTTCAACTATTGCCAAGCAGCCTATTTGAGTTTATTGGAATGCAATGGGCACACACACAAACTTTCACCTGTCGATGATCAGCCGACACAACAGCAGCAACATCAACGGCAGTAATGGCATCCTAATTGGAGACCGCCTCACCAAACGAGCATAATTTAGGCAAATTAAGGTTTCACCGGCAGTAAAGGATAAAATAACTATGCACAGTAATGAACCACTAATTTTGATCAATTGCATCGTTTTATTGAAAAAACAAAATTCAGATTTTTTTCAAAATCAATCCAAACATAAAAAGTGATTTTTTAAAAACTCATTACAAACTACTACCGGTGATCAATTAATTATTTAAAATGTTTTGCGCAAAAACATTGCGTAAACTAGCAATGCCGATAAACTAACACTGTAGTGCCTCCGCACTAGTCACCACAGTTCATCCACATTGACTCACATGTTTCACTTACACACACACTCATGTTTACCTCTCACTTACCCTTACTCATCTCTTCACACAGACAGATACCCGTGTATATAAGCCCATCACATGTAAGCACACTTGACCAAGTCCCTACCAAGTCTCAACCAATCCTCACTTGGTCACCATGCCAGTCTGTCTGCTAGCCTGTCTCTTTCCCCTCTCTCATCACCAGTCCTTATTCCCCAATAAACCAACCACAACATCGGCACCACACCATTTTTTTTGTTAGTATAATCTGCTAATATTTTTGTATAAAAAAGGTAAATCACACTACAAATCATTGCTCAAAATGCAACAGTCGTGAGTTACAATTAAAATGATGTTTTTTCTAAATAAATCAAAACACCTCGGAAATAAGGTTTCTTACTTCTGGTCTGTCGGCAAAACAGCGGCAGCAGTAATTTGATGCCAAATTATTTTTACTGACTGAAAGGAAGAACATTGATATTTTAAAAAATATTTTTTTGTTATTTTATAACAACATATTTTTTGTTTCACAACGCAAATTGAGTTGCTTCATTTACATCCGACTCAACTGATGACGGAGCGACTGTGAGCATACTTGATGCAGTAGCAACAGCAGCAACAGTCGTAGCTTCTTTCTTTCGCTCAGGTGCTAATGCAGCTGTGACTATATTGAAAACTATGCAAATTTACTCTGACTCACTAATCTGCCTTAATCAGAGTCTTTTCTTCTAAGACGACAATGAGATACAAAAAAACGAGATAGAAAAAGTGAGAGAGAATACGTTGAAGCTCAGGACTCAGGGCATACAGTTGCTAATCAATCTGCTCTGCTCTCGTTCACTCACTTTCACAGTTCTTCTCGTACTCCTGCCGATGAGACATCCGTAAACAAGGCAAAGAGGTGTTATCGGATCAAGGAGATCACTCTACCACACCGGCAAGAGTTATAGAAGGCGGGAAAAAGACAAGAATAAAAGGCAGTCAGAAACAGGCAGTGTATTAAAAATGCACCTAAAACGTCGAAAAAAGGAGATCTTCATGCTTGTGCTCCTCATTCATATGTCATCTTCAGGAGAGAGTGGGCACTCTGAAGAGGGAGCAGCGATAAACATGAGAAAAGGGCAATTGATATCGAAGAGATAGGAACGTAATGTGCTCTGCTTAATATGGGCTCATAGTACATTGAAACTCGGAGAGACCACCGCCGTCACCACTGCTGCTACTTCCCGGAAGTGTGTGTCTTGCACGCGATTGAGTGAAAGCACGTTCGTGCGCGGATTAGACGCGACAACCCGCAACAGCAGCAGCAGTCTTCTTCAGTGCGATACACTTTTTTCTTCTCAGTAGCTCCTTTTTTCTCCTTTATTACGATTGTCAGTCAGCCAATTACTCGGCAGCTGCTTTTGCTGTTGTTTGCAGTACGGCTGCAAACTTTCAAATGCACATATCAATTGCAAAAAATAAATATGAGGGCAGTAGCGTTTGTGGCTCGGTATAAATGGCGGCGGTTGATCACGATGTGCCAAGGTTTGTCCTGTGCTTCACCTGATGCATCGGCAACTTGATGACATCTTTATCGTTTAAATTTAAATTTAATCATCATCTCATCTCTTTGGCAGCTTTTAGCAGGCATTGATCGCGATTAGATGACAAGGCGTCCTCAATCGGAAGGATGCTCCTTTTGCTATTAATGAGTGTAATCGTTTTCAGTTTATGTGTGTGTGCACGAAACAGTGTGATAATCGATCACCGGCACCGTGTCCCGTCTGCCACGGGTAAACAGACATTTCTCAACGTGTGCATGAGCCGGCGTCCATGCGTTCCACCGTTTTTGAGACATAATGCAAAAAAGCCCGATTAAAACAGCTTTAATTGCCGCTAATTTGTTCGTTTCATTAATGACTGCTTTTCGTCGGATAAATACCGCTGATGATGATGTCCACTCGTTTTCCAGAGCCGATAACAAAACGAATTTTACTTGTGTTACTAAAATGGCGTTTGGCGTGTTAAACTGAGTTCATCATGTCCGGTAAAACAGTTTACAAGTAAGTTCAGTGGCACAAAAACACGCTAATGTGTTTTTTGTAGAAAAATTTTAAAATATTTTACGCAGACAATACAAAAAAGTTCAAAATTTTGGATAAAAACGATTTCATCATTAACTAAAAAACCAAAAAAATGAGAAAGTTGCTGGTTGCCTTTTGGCAAAGCAGCAGCAACTGTGATGATGATGTGGTTGCTAGCTGCTCTTAGATTAATTTGATTAGGCGACATAGGAAATCAGGGAAAGAGAGGGGCAGTTATTATTAATTACCGCGGCATAAACGACGTTACCATTACGATTTCCGAATGATTCATCTTCATCTTTACTACTGCAAAGACAACCAGCGGAAAAAGTGCACAAACATTGAGGAAAAGGAAAATCAATCACCGGTAATCAGCATTTGATCGGACTTCTCAGTGGTGTCTCTTTTTTGAGTGAACGATGTATCTACTTGGCGATGTCGCTCTTGTCGGCTTTTTCTAAGTTTGGCTTTATGACGCCCTACCTGTTTACTGTAAGTGTTTTTCATTTTTTAAAATGCTCATCCTGTATATTAGCACACTAATTAATTGGCAAAAATACTAGTAACACTAATGAAAAAATGTTTCACACGTTTTGACAAGCTAATCAACACAGTAGCGCAAAAATGTGAAAATCATAAAAAATACAAAACAAAAGCAGCAAGCTGATAACGATCAGTGATTAATCTGCTTTTTAGCTGCCAGTGACAGTTGCACCAAAAACGAAGAGTTGACCACTGTGCAACGAATAGTAGCTGTAAGAAAGTTTGAGCAAATGGGCAGCCTGAGTTTTGAGGAAATAGTAATTGCAGTGACGATCTGACGCCAGTGAAACAAGATCAATCGTGACTGGACAATTAAATTGATTTGCTTTGTATCGATGATTTTTATCCCCTCTTCAACTGAAACAGAGGACACAACTTTAGGTTGCATCACAGTAAAGCAAAAAACTAATTTGCAAATCGATTTAACTTTGTTTTGCTTTTTCAAAACTAGCATAGAAAAAATCCATTTGCACCGACACTTTCTTTCACCGACACCATTGGCTCATTGCGTGTAATCGCAGTCAGCGGTGGTCTTCTACGCACCAAGTGCTCTGTTTTTATATTTGTGCCCACTGCTGATTTGTTCCGAATACAGTTATACTTTTACCTAATGATGATCGGATTTTTGTACAAAGTACAGAGTAAAAATAACAAAATCTGATGTATCAATTTATCAATCAGTTTAGGCACGTTTTTTAACTATTACCAAAAACTTTATTCAACAAAAACATTAATCTACCACTAATTCTAGCTTATGTAGAGTAAAAATTAGTGTTCTTTACCAATTGAAAACTTCTTTGAAACTTGGAAAAGTATTTTGCGCCTAAAAAGTGCCCACACTGAATCTCCATTAGCAAGTGGAGGACACCTGTTGTCGCAGACTTGCACAGTCAACAAGTGACTGCGGCTCACGTTCACGACGCAGCCATCAATTAGCTTGATTAATCGATTCATTACAATTGGTTTGACAAAACAGAAAAAGAAAAAGATAGATGCCGGCATTACTCAATATTACTCAGCCATTACCTTCATCCAAAGGGTGTGCGGAAGATCATCCAAAATGACGAGCAGCAGATCACTTCTGGTGGCGGCAACATCAGCGGCAGCAATCAGACACATGCTGCGCGCCAAATCAATATATTGAAAAGATATGCAAACACAGTGCTCACTTCACGAAGAAGCACTTTAAAAAAGCAGAGACAGCTGGGGATCACTACCGCTGCCGGTGATCACACGCGTACTGCCTGCCCTTTTGATGTCCACTACTAATTTGGCAAGCGTTTTACCTGGCATTGCATTGCACACTCACGACTTTGTCATCAATCGATGTGCCTTGTGGCCCTCGTAACTTTTCTAGTGCTGTTGTACAGTATGCAGTCAGAGGTATTTACCGGTAAACTGAGCTAGAAGGCAGCAGGATGTTCATAAATTTGCACAAATTTAGAAAGAAAAAGTTCAGGAAAACATAAGCAAAATTGATTATTATCACTTGTGTAAACACATACACAGACACAAGCAGCAGTAAACACGTTGGGATGAGACAATAGGCCAATTTGGACATTAATTGACCAGATCAGAGAGACGCAAATAGACATAAGAGAAGTGCCTCTGTTGCTGCTGTTGATTTCGTGTTAAAATTAATATTTTGCAAATGACCTATGCTAATTACCATGCTAATGGCTCTTTCTTCACTGAGCTGAACAGTGTCCGTTTGCAGTAGGTACAACTGTACAAATAAAAACTATACGCACAAAAAGGGAAAAAATAACAGTTGATTTCTAATTTAATTATCAATTATATCCAGAGAGTAATTTATGATCTAGTTATAAAGTGAATGAAAGTGCAAAGATATGACAGATAAGCAGAGAGGAAAGAGGATTCTCATGCTTATTGAAAGTGGTGACTTTCTAAATATAGATCATGGAGCGGCAGTCCGAGCAACAATAATCCCAATTGATCATCTGCTAAGAAAGGGGAGGCAAGGAGACAGACAAAAATGCACACACTAAACTGGTCAAAGAAGCTATTTTGCTGAGAAACTATCTAGATTTTTGAAAAAAATTTCACAGTTTGCGCCAGTTAATAATGTCATTATAATGAAACTGACCATTTTATAAATAGCAAAAAGCAAGCAACTACATCGTTAGCAGTGGTCAGTGGCAGTGATATTCGATTGGTGCAAGGGATGTGTCAGTGAGTTCACTTTACTGTCGGACGCTGTTTGAAGCTTATAAAGCACTAATTAAGTTGAAACTGACGATAAAAAACAAACACACTAAACAAACCGTCTGAATGAGTAGAGTTAAAAGCTGAGATGAGGAAGATCAGGTCAAATCGTCAGTCAGTGGCTCAATCACTCAAATACTCATCATCAGCGTTTTTGTCATCGTCGGAAAGAAGCATTGGCTAGGTGTTACCTGGGCGGTTGCTCTCCATTTCAGTGAATGAGTGTGTGTGTGTGTGTGATTGGTGGACAAGTGAACAACAACGAGCTTCAAAGACAAAGGTCATCGAGCAGAGAGAGGAGGCATTTATTAATAATAAACAAAAAATACCGTTTTCTAATAATAGCCTTCCTCAACAAAGGGCACTCTGTTTGTCTGTTCAGCTCACTCTGGTAACACAATTGCCCAAAACGACAGCACAGCACAAAAAAAGAGCGGCACATCCTAAATTAATTAATGGTAAAATGTAATTCTTTTAACAAGAAAGAAAGATGTTTGAACAAACATGCCACTAGTAGTTGCTGCAGCAACTGTTTGGTCTCTTCAAAACGGTGCGTGATTGATGTGTCTGCCAAAGGTTTCTCTGTCAAAGGCAAAAGTAAGCAAGTAGGTAATGCATAGACTTACCACAACACGACCATGCTCTTGTTGTTCATTCAATGTCTTCCAAGTGCAGCAACTGATGATGCCCGCCGAAATGGTCAGGCGAAAACCGTGCAAACCCCCCATTGATGTGGACAAAGTCAATCACTCGGTTATCTAAACAAAAAGGGATGGAGATTGAAACAACAGTAAAATGATGCTGCACTTTCATTTAGATTCATGCATCCAAATTGATCAGGCGATTACTCGAAACTTTATCTGCTAGCATTGACTCGACTTGAAATCAACACTCTCGAAGAGGCAGGCGGGGCAAGCGCCATTTATTAGACCGGCAAGTGCTGCTGCTACATTATATGCGTGCATAATCGGTGCATTTGGTGGAAAAAACGCTGGCACCACTGGAAATAGCAAAAGTGAAACAAACTGTGCAAGCAAGGGGCAATCACTGCTACGCTCACTGGCGAACATCTAAATTAGCCGGTCGGTCAGATCTCATCTCCACCGTTTGATAATCTCAGGTATAGGCCGTCAGTGAAATGTTTTGTTTGCAACTATTGTGCAATGCAACAACAGCTCCTCTAGCTTCTTCCTTTTCGCAGAACTCTCCACTTTCGTCACATGTCGGCGCCCACGAAAACAAAATGCAGTCCGTTTTCACATGCTAACACAATTGCCGACGTTTGCCGGCCAGTGTAGTAGTGGTAGCAATTGCTTCTAAAACATCGTTTCTAAAAAATGCACTTTTCTTTCATGGGTGTGCACTTAATAGCATTTTGATAGCGCTTTCACTTGCAAGTTTGCGATCTACATTGAAACTCTGAACTTCTTTGTCTGTCTAAGCTGATCTCACTTTTTTCTTCACAAGTCGGACTGCCGATTTTGCACTGACGACAAACTGATTGAACTAGTTGACAATGGCACACATTAGGGTGGTGATAAAAAATTGGCCAGCAGTATCATATAATATAATTACTAATATCAGTGCCTATTATCAGTGTTTGCAAACTTGCCACTTTTTCCTGGTAGCCGAGCCGTGTTCTTCTGATACTTGTTATAGAAAACAAAAAACAAAATACTCTGTTAGTAGATCAACGTGTAGGTCAAAGAGTTCAATGGGTAATTTATTAGTTTAGGGATATGAAATTAGAGATAACTTAGTAAAGTTATGATCAAGGTTAAAAAATACACCAACAAAAAAATCAGGTTCATTGTTTGATAAAAACATGATGCAGTGATACCAACTATAGAAAAAATAGTGGTCATGTTACATGTTAGCTTCAGTAGTTGCATTAGAAAAATCTTTTAATCTCCTTAAATTGTTGACCTTTTCTTTGTCTTTACTGCTGCAGCATTTTATTTTCTACTTTCTTTCTCTCCTTCTCTTTTTTTCACACTGCAAATGATGGAAAGCATTTTAACCGATTTTTATCTTACAATGAACTTGTTTTGAAGTAACCTTTGCAAGCAGAGAAAGAGAGAAACAAAAGACACCCAGAGAAGTTCACTCGAATGAAAATTAAAAAATAAAAAGTTTGAACTTCAACCTTGCACTGCCATCTGTTAGTTTAGCTTCAAATTAAGATAAGAAAGGTCTTTTTCGTTCATTCAAAACAGCTTTTCAAAAATTCAAGAAAAGCAGTTTTCAGCAAAAGTACCTTAAGAAAAGAAATCAAAAGTGTATTTTCTTACAAAGCCAACTTACTAAGAAAAACCAAACAAAATTTGCATTGTTTGTCGAAGCGAAACCTGCGCAGTCTTCGTCATTTGGGTAATGGTGCATAAATTATGAGAAGAGTGGTAGAAGGTGATGGTAATCTGCCCCTGCTCTCTGCGTCTCACAAAATCGATGTTCACAGAGGGGTGAGTGCACTTGTTGGTGTTTGCAGTTGTGTGGCTAATCGCGCATTGTCTGTGAGAGCAGAACGGCTAATCGTCGGCAATTGAGAGTACAATTAGTCAGGAGAAGATGAAAATGAAAAAGAAGAAGAAGATTTTGTTAAATAGTACAGCTCGAGACAGTCCAATGTCCAGGAAAAGAGCAACAAGAATGATTGCCCGATTGTTTCGAATGCAAATTACTGCAGGCGCTATCATCTTTGTCTTCCGACGACGACAACAACAGCAGCAGAAATAGAGAGTGCGCTTGGCAACTGAGGCTGAAAGATGGAAAGACGGCTGCCAGATAAGCCCTCGAGAGTTGAGATCTCAATGCCAAGGCAAGATGACAGGTGACAATGGGGATTCAGTGGCAGCAACAGCAGCAACAACAGACAGCAAGAGGCCACTTTCACCTGTTGTCTAGTCCGGTGGGTATCACACAATGAATGGTCGCAGCGAAGTGGAAGTGTACATGTGTGTGATAACATAATAAATTACACACTGTCCTGTTGGTGCAGAATACTGCTGCTCTTCTCACAGAAACTGAGTGTGTGCACCATTGCCCTCCCCCGTATCTCTCCATTGCCTACCATGCAACATCAACTGGCTTAATTAATAAAAAAGCTTGCTTCAGCTAATTACGTCAAGGTTAGCCTCATTACCTGCGCCGCCACCCCTCCTCCGTTTATCCACTGGAAACCGTACGGCTGGTATATAAACAGCGGAACTATAGGCAACTAGTGACAGTATTTTGCTGGACGTTGAGCTGCAGTGCTGTAGTACGGTTGCTGTAGTTGTCTCTTCAGCGCAGACTCGCTAGTGAATCAATCGCACAATGTTCCATCAGGTAGTGGTCGTAGTACTGCTGCTGCTGGTAGCCACCACCTTCAATGTTGCCCAGGGTCAGGAGACGCTGATCGCCGGTGCCGCAACCGGTGTCGCCGGCGGTGGGTGCAGCGGCGGCGCCTACGAGAGCATCAACACCGACAGCCTCGAGGCGGTCTTCATCTTTATGCGACACGGCGTGAGGGCGCCCTGGACCACCTATCCGAAGGACCCGCACATCAACCAGACCAATCGGTGGCCGAATGGCCGCTCTCAACTGACCAGCTTCGGCATCAAGCAGGTGACCAACATCGGCAACCTGTTGAACAAACGCTACGGCACCTTCACCCGAGGACTGAAGCGAAGTCAAATTTACCAGCGGGCCTCTGCCGCCCAGCGGTGCATTGACACGCTGAAGCTCGTCTCCAGTAGACTGTGGCCAAACTTTGACAACGCACACACGCCAGTCATCTACTCGCTGCCGAAGAAGGTCGATTCGTTGCTGTACGAAGAGCCAAAGTGTCCGCTCGCAGGTGAGTCAATAGTGAAGCATATCAAAGTACATTTACATTTTTTGCACTACAGAAACTGAGGAGAGCAACAACATCAACAGTGCTGCAGTGTCAGCCTATGAAAATCAAACTGACATCAAGGTTTGTGAATGGAAACTAGCATTTCATAGTTTAATGATTTAACTATTTCAGGATTTGTACGCGTACGTCGCCGAGAACACCGGTCTGCCGCCAACCATGAGCGGCGTCACAAAGGCCTTCGATTGCGTGCGCTGTGACAAAATTAACGGTTTCAAGGTTCCCAAGTGGGCTTCAGTGAATAACGTTTACGAACGCATGGGCAACGTCTACACAAAGAACCTGAACTTTCTCTATGCAACAGAGAAAGCTCGCCGATTCCGTAGCGGTCCGATCATTCAAGAGGTGATTGACTCTATTACGGCCATCAAGAATACTGATGAGAAAGACAAAGAGTCCATCAAGCGTGCGTACTTGTACACCACGGTAAGTTATCACAATTTGAACATAAATTAAAAACCCTCACTTATTCTGTTTTTACTCCAGCACGACTACAAAATAGCCTCCCTGCTGCTTGGCCTGGGTGAGAAGCTGTACAAGTACCCGCCATTTGCCGCGACAGTCATCTTTGAAGTGCACCGAGACCCACTGGGCACCGGAGATCCCATCATTCGCTCGTACTACATCTCACAGACCGTCAAAGAGCCGTACACCATTGAACAGCTTCGCCTGGACAAGTGCCTCGGCAATGAATTTGACTGCAAGTTCAGCAACTTTGTGAACACTCTGAAACCACTTGAAGGTCTGCAGTGGTCAAAGGAGTGCGGCCTGACGAATGTAGACGGCTTTTTGCTGGCAGAAGAAAACATTGGCGACAGTTAGCTTTCAGCTTTCCTCATTACTATTCTATTTACTAAACCTTGACAACTATCATCTACAATTTTTTCAACCTGTATCTCTAAGCTCTCTCAAGCGTTTTTCTCTTTTTCTTTTAGCCAGTTGAAATTAGTTAATCTTTAGTAAACAATTAGATAAAACTAAAGGATATAAATATTTGCTATGGCGGGTTTGAATGAATGGTTAAATAAAAATAAAGCAACAACTGCAGTACGGCTGTTTGTCAGTTTGAACGAGCAAACATCATATCGCTGGAAACAACACACACAGCCTCACTTGAACAAAGACAATCACAATGAGAGAGAAAGGAGCATCATCATCAGCAATTGTGTCTAAATATACAATCAAATAAAATGAAATACTCTGTCATTGTTTGAATGCATGCAGAGTTGTGTTCAGTTTTTTTGCACACTGTGCATTTTGAATTGTTTGTGTTGCTCTCGATATGCCAACACGTGTCAGCATGTGGCTGCTCATGAAGAGCAACTTCTTGTAGGCTACTAGTAAAAAGGTAAACCAGAGCATTGAGGCTCGGAAAAGGAAACTTCATTTTAAGTATAAAAGTGAAAAACGAAACTATCACTTACAACCGATTGTCAATGGCACTGTCCAGTTGAATCCAGATTAGAACTTTTATTGTCACTTATAAGGAAGAAACTCCAGTTAAAGATGAAAACAAATTTTCTAGTTCTCAGATGAGTATTTGAAAAAGTTTAATTGAGACAAATGAGAATGTGTTCATCATTCACCATCAACTGTTACTTACTTAGAATGCGACGTGTGTTACCTCCTTGGTGCGCTCATCAATGATAATCTTGAGAATGTTAAAGTCTCGGTACTTCTCTGCCTCTTTGGCCGTGCGCAGCGTGTACGGTTTCACCTGACACTGTGACCCGGTGACGTGCACGTACCCGGTGGCATTCTCCTGAGTGCCGCAGTAGTTGCTGCTGCTGAAAACGGTGAGAAGGGCGCCGTCAAACTCGGAGTAGTAACCGTGGTCACTGGTGGTTTTGAATTGATGCCCCCGAACCACCATCGACAAGTTGTTCGTCTCGAGGAACGCCTTCAGACCGGCTTCAGTGAAGAATGAACAGTGGCCGCCACGTTTCCTGTTGACGTAGTACTTATTTGGGTACTTGGCAGAGTTGCGGAGGCCAGACGGAATCGGATCATTCCACAGAATTTCATTGAAAGCACGCTCTGCCGGCGGACAGTGCCGACTGGGCGCCAGCGAAACCGGTTTCTTCAGTGCTGCATTCAAGCTAGATATTGACCACCCGACGCTCATTTCCTCGCGGTTTTTGCTACTCTTGCCGCTGCGACTGCCTCCCCCTCCTCTGCTGCTTCCACTTTTACTGACGCTTTTGCTGCCCACTTCATCGTCTTTGTGGTAAGAGGGAACACCGCCGTGGCAGCAGAAGATTCGCTTGACACTGCCACCCGAAGACGTTCCGGAGCCTGAGCTAGAGGCTGAGCCTTTGATAACGGCCCCCACGGGCATGAAGCAGAAGGCACGATTGAAGGACTTGTAGTTCAGCTCAGCAAGCGTCGGCTTGTAAATGTAGGTGTCCAGAAAGAGGTGACAGCACATGTGCTGAAAACCGTACTTGCGATTGATTTGCAATACCTCTGCGCGCATGTGAGTTGTTTAGACATTAGATTTGGGAAATGTGATCATTGCATTACTCGTACTCACCGTGGTTTCCTCTTAGCAGATAAAAACGTTTTGGATCAGAGAGCTTCAGTGCAAAGAGAAAGCACAAAATATCCACCGGTTTGGGGCCTCTGTCAACGTAATCGCCAAGGAAGAGAAACTTAGTGTGGGCATATTCAGGCTTAGAAATGAAGTTGATGTAGATGTAATGAATGTCGTTGAAGTTGCCGTGAATGTCACCAAAGATGATGACATCCGGCTCAATGTCGATCAGAATCATTGGCTAGAGGTAAATACCAAAATGATAAGTTCGAAACGAGGTAAACTACAGAAAAGCAAACTTACTTCAGTAAGGAAAACATCAATAACTTGACGGCAAAGCATAGGTATGATGAACGCTAGATTATCCCAGAGGTAGTTATCCAGCTCCTGGCGACGACCACTAAAGGCGTCTGGGTCCGCTTCTAAATCGTAATACAGCTTCATGTGTTTCACCATAAAGTCAATCAGCTTGGAGGGGTCGACGTGCCGTTCGAGGTAGTTCTTATCCTTATCACTGGCCGGCACTGGATAGAGAAACTTGAGTGGATCGTAGATGCCACCAGAGAGGCTGCGCATCACCTTTGCCTGAAACTCCAAGCGAACGTCGCCCTTGTAGATGGTCGCCGGGCGGAGGGCATCGTCAAACTTGCCACTGCGCACTCCACTGGCCACCGCTGGGCTCGCCTCCTTCTGGTCGATGACGAACGCCGCAGAGGCCTCCAGGGGAAGATTGTCATTGCGCTTCATCGCTCGAGGGTCGACACGGCGCGAGCAGTCGACCGAGAGGATTGGCTGCCGCTTTTGCCGCTTTTGCTATCCTTGACAGCAGGCGTCATACGACTGTGCATGACGCTTTTCTGCAGAAAGTGCAACTTGGAGAGGTTGTCAATGTGAATCGGCCCTAAAGTGCTGCGACGTGTCTTCTCTGACCACGTCAGCCCGGCTATGTTGCTGATGGTTGTCGGCGCTGAGACACTTTTTCCCTTGGAACGCTGACGTTGTCCAAGGGAAGATGACTTGCTGGAAGACGCCGCCGTTGATGGTGGTCCTCCATGATGAACAATGGCTCGGTTGATGTGATCAGTGGCACCTTTGCTTTTCGTCATAGAGGTACCCGACTGGTGGCTGGTCTTGCTCGTACCAGAAGCACTTTCTGCCTTGTGAGACACACTGCTTTTTCCCGTTTTCTTGCTGCGATCGCTGTGACTTTTTTCAATTTGCTGGCTCATTTTAAAAAATAGAAAGTTAGGTGTTACTTGTGAACAAACAATGTGGTGTGTAGACGACTGCTTTTATGGTAAAATGGAAAGTGGCAGGGTACGTGGCTTTGCTCACACCAACTTCGAAATTTTTTTGCAGCTATTCCCTTCTAAGCTACGTATTCTTGTAAATCTCTCAGCGCGCTCTTCATGTTACCAACCTTTTCTCTAAAAAATTTTTTGTTTTTGAGAATTTTAGACAATCTAATAGTGCGTAGAGTGTTTTAGCTTTCTAACTAAAAAAATCTTTAAAAAATGGCCTGATCTAAAAATTAACTGTAGCGGGTTAAGTTAGAAAAACATTATTTTTTAGAGAAGTAAGATAGAACATTGACATTCTACATTGTTAGCAAATGAGATTAATAAAGAGAAAACTTTCCAGTGTCAGCGTTTACTCAGTTCAGTTTACTTTTACGCTCACGCAGAGAATGCATCGACTCTTCACTGTTTTCCTCCTCATTGACTTGCTTACCTTGGTTATTAGCAGCGAAGAGGAAACCATTGCCTCTGAGGTGTGCACTCAAGTCTACAAGAATGGCACTTTCAGTGGTCAGCTAACTTCACTTACTTGGGAGAGCGACGGAACCATGAACTCCTTGGAGACTGCCAATCTGTTGATGATCTTTGGTGGCAAACGCGGCTACCGAATTGCACCGTGGGACATAAACGTTGACAGCATGATATACGAAAAACTGCAAGAAAAGAGGAGGAGGAGAAGAAGAAGGACGGCTCAGGAGAGCGACTTTTTCACCTTAACAAAACCCTTCACGATGAACTGTTGCAGTTAGGCGAGCCAGACGAAGAAAATTTGCCCATTGTAGGCTACTACGAGATAAACATCAAAGAGCACCAAAGGAACGCAGGTCGCTACGTCTTTCTCTACAACACAAAGTACATGATACGGCAAATCAACGGCCGTACAATGTACCCATACCAAAATTTTCCCGTCTGCTCTGCCTTTCACGGACAACTCGAGAAGGATGTCATCACTGTTGCTAGTAAGTGTGTGGTTGGCCATGTTTCAAAAAAAAGGCTTTTACTAAAGGTTCATCCATTAATTCTCTTCTACTTAGCCAAGGATCCCCTCTCTGAGCACTACCTCCTGGCGCCCATGCGACTTGATGTGGATATCCACAATCTGTACATTGCCGTGGAAAAGGCGAAAGCGTTCAACATCCGCAACACGCGTTCCTACTTCCCACTGCTGGCCCCTGCCACTGGCCACCTCCGACTGGTGCACGTCCTCAAGGGCACCCCCAAGGAGGAGCCCATGTTCAGCAGTCGGCCGCAGGGCACCGTCAACTACGCCACCGGTGTGCTCTACCTCTTCGACGATGACCAAGGCTGCGTCTACACCGTTCAGAACTGGGGCAGAATGGACCTGCTGGAGCGGTCGGCCGACGCGCAGATGGACATTCTCCTGCCGGTGCACTGTGCCACCTATGAGAGCTTCTTCAGGTGCTCCAATTCTGCGCCCCCGCACAGCCTGAGCAATCGATGCAGCTGTGGTGGGAGGGGCAGTGCCGTTGACCCCAGTTTGCAGCCACAGCTTCAGCTCTCACTGTACTCTCTGTTGACTGTCATCATAAGCGCGACAGTGCTGGTGATTGTCTTCTGCGGCGTGCAGCTGTTCTGTAGACGGGGCAGCCGCAAAACCAGCGCCAAAAAAGAGCGCCAAAAAAGGCCAAAGTGGAAAATGGCTAGAAGACGAGCAGTGAAGAGGCCAGTGTCGCCTAGACACACGAAAGCCACTGCTGCTGCTGCTGCTGCTGCTGTTAAAAAACTCCGTCCCTCTTCGAAAACCTCCATTTTTGGCTCCGGATCGAGGGCACCAGGTTCTACTACTTCGCATCAAGTTGCATCTATCGTGTCCACACTCAGTCCTTCGTGAACAGCGTGTAGGGGCAGATTCGGTTCAGATGCAATCAAAACATAACTTTTTGATTATTTTTATCCGAATAAAGTACCATTTTTGCTCACTGTACAGCATTTGTTTAGAGTGCATGTAGCACATTGCAGATTTTCATGTATAGAAGATCAGCTTTACACAAAACGTCAACTATTGCCATGGTTTAGTTTTTGGTAGGATCTTCACAAACACCAATCATTAGAATCAGCTTTTCGTCATCACGAGGATAAAGTGCGAATATGAACGGTCTGTTTGCGATAAAGTCCTCCTGAGCCCGGTGAGAAAAGAAGCCCCCAGGTTTGGACTTTGTCTTATCTGCTCCTCGCTCTTGGATATTGATGGTCACCTTCTGCAGAAGCACAATGTGGTCATCTACTGGTGGCACTACCTTCAAAGATTTTCCTGGTTTAGCTTTGTTCAGTTCTAGTATCTCTTTTAAAGCCAAGGTTTGCGTCGGTTTTCCAATCTGAGTGCTCGATGTCATATTAAACTTTGGAAAAACCAACTGAACATCAGCACGGGTAGATCTAGAGTTGAGTTTCTTAAAGATTCGCTTCAGATTATCATAATTGAGCATGTGATGAATGTAGTGGTCCACACTGATGTTCTCATCAGGCAGAATAAGCATCAGCTGAAGTTTACTCTCTGGCGTGGCGTGAATCTGAAGAACCTTTGCCATGGTTGGCGCATCGTAGTAGTACTGGTACGACTTTTTCTTCATTAGCAAGGGCGTTTTCACCGAAGTTCCATCGCTTCGGTGGAACTCTCCGTACTGAACCTCAAAGCTCTTTGACCACATGCCATTAAACAGAAGTGCACTGGAGAGAACTGTGCGCACGGTGGACAGTGGAATCAGCCTGACGTAGTCAGCAGTGGACATCATCGGAGAGCAGGTGGCAGACAGTTGAGCATCGGCGTTGATGGTAGCCAGCGCCTCCAGGTTGGGCTTTTCCCCACCAAACTCCAGCTCTTTGGCAGTCGCTCGATACTTTTTCCACAACTTTGTTACCAACTTTGGCTTTAGTGGACGACTGAAATAAAGTGAATTAAACTGAATTAGATGTTGCCTTCTTCATCTTAAACTCCACTTACCTTGGATGTGAGTAGATAAAACTGTTGATGTGCAGACAGGCACCCTTTCTTTTTCCGTTATGCTTGTTGGCATAACAGTAGTAGGTCACTATATCGTTTGCTTCCAGTCTACCGTTGCACTTTGTGCACAGAAGCATCTTCACCAAGTCAACCCGAATGTCAGTCTCTTTTTTAGGAATCAGAGTGGACAGTGAGGAAACGAGTGCATTTGGAGCCAGGATTAGGTTTGTCCCCCTTTGATACTGCCTCTTCAGCAAACCTGTTGACAGGCGAATTTGGTGTTTGAAGAGCATCCAGTAGGCTTCAGCCTGTGCCGCCGCTGCTGCAGCCCCTGCAGCCCCGGCAGCAGCTCCTGCAGCAGCCATGTCTTTTCAAAATCAGTAAAGTTTTGTGATGACAGCTCTGAAATGATTAAAAGCACAATTAACAAATGGACAGGAAAAACACACAGTTTTATAGCATTAGCACAGGATTATAGTGCATCACAATATAAGTGAGTCAGTCAGAGAGATAAGTTAGTGCGTAAATTGTGCCAACTTGCGACACAGTTAGGTAATCGGCCCGATTACTAATCGGGTAATTTACTTGGTCACCTAATTGCTCAGTTGAGTCATCTGACGGACAGTGTGCTGCGTAGTTGTTGACGACTTGTTGTGGGTTGCTGTTGCGTAACAGTGCTGAAGTTCTCCGTTGGTTCCGCAACGGCGTCGCCACTGTCGCTCTCGAAGCGAGTACTTTTCAAACTGACAGAAAAGCGTTGTGTTTTGATTTGAATGAATCTCAGTTTTCGTCCCAACTGAAGAGTACTTGGAAATGACAACACCCAAACAGTCAGGCTTTGGCCGAGTTGACGCACCGGTGTCGGAAATAAAAAAGGAAGTTGATGATAAAATTCGCACAAAGAAGGTTCTGCTCTTTTCCAAGTCGTGGGATCCCTTCTCCACCAAGGCAAAGAACGCCCTAGCGCACCACAACCTTTCCAGTGATGAGTACGAAATTTGGGAGCTGAACAATGACCCGAGAATGAGAGACATTCAGTACTATTTGCGTGATCTGACCGGAGCTCCCTGCGTGCCTCGCCTCTTCATTAACGGCAAATTCATCGGCGGTGGCGATAAGACGGGTAAGTAAAGTCATCGTTGTAATCATATACTGCCTACTAATATGATAATATGATTTATCTATTTTCTAGTTGAACTGCATGAAAGTGGAAAACTTTCTGAGCTGCTGAAAGGAAAATAATGCCTGGCGAACTACCACAACATCGCAAACAGATTATCAAAAGATTAGCTTACAAGTGCCAATGTAATTTATTGGTAATTAAAAAACCCAAATGTCTGCAATTATGACGGTGTGTGCTTTAAATAGAGTGGAAGACTAAGTGAGATCCATCAGATCACCATCTTCCTCAGAGTTGTACGAAGATTCTGGATCCTGGCGTAAAGGTGGCGATGGCGGTGATGGGGGTGATAATGGTGGTGGTGATGGTTGTGGTAGTGATGGCTGCGAGGCCGGCACTTCCTTGGCGATTGGAGGTGCCCTCGCAGGCGGCGAAAATGGCGCATCTTTAGGCGGCGGCTGTGGGTCGACAGAGCTTGCCTGAGAGGAGGACAGTGTAGCTGAAGGTGGTGGCGGCGGCGGCTTTTTGGCAGTCTTTGAGGAGTTGTTGACAGACTGCTGAGATTGCTGCGACTGCTGCTGCTGCGAGCTGCCGGTGGGCGGCTGTGAGGAGTACGTGGGCTGCGAGGAAAAGGTGGACTGCGTGCCGTGGTGCTTCTGCCGGTGCTCATAGGCGCCCGGGTCGAGGGCGAGCGTCTTGCTGACGCTGAAGGTCTTGTAGACGCCGATGAGCATCTCCGCCTGTTCGTACATGTTGCTGCGCAGTGAGATGATGAGAAACTGGGTGTTCCGCGTGCGCTGCTTAATGTAATTGGCAATGATGGAGACGTTCTTAAAGTCGAGCGCCGCGTCGATCTCATCCATGATGTAGAGCGGCGAGGGCTTGTAGTAGTGCAGGGCAAAGATGAGCGCCAGCGAGGAGAGCGTTTTCTCGCCACCGCTCAGGTTGATGTTGTTCTTCCAGCTCTTCTTGTTGGGGCGCACGGCAAAGTTGATGCCCTCGGAGAAGGGGTCCAGCGAGTCGACAAACTCCAGGTCGGCGTCACCGCCCAGCGTGATCGTCCGGTAGAGCTCCTTCAGCTTGTGGGCAATCGAGTGGTAGCCCGTTTTGAACTCCTTCAGGCGCATCTCCTTCGTCTGCTTCATGTGCTCCATGTAGAGGTCACGGCGGCTGGTGGCATTCTCTAGGTCAGTCGACTTTGCCCTGAAGTCCTCTCTGGCGCGTTTGTAGTCCTCAATGGCGGCGTAGTTTGGATTGAGCTTACTAAACTCGCTCTCCAGTCGCTTGATCTTTGCGCGGACCGAGTCGACGTTCAGTTCATCTAGCTCCTCTGCACTCAGCTTTGGAATGACCGACAGTGGCCTCTCCTTTCTGGTCTTCTTTTTCCCCTTCTGTTTACCTCCATTCTCCTTATCGTTTGAGGAATCAGCAGGGTTCACTTGATCGGTTTGAGCGTCCGAATCGGCAATGTCACCATTGGCAGCGCCGATCTCCTGGTCCACGTCCATAGCATCGCCATTCGACTGCTGCTGCTGCTCTCCGTCGACTCCATTTTCCGTTGGCGTTGCTTCTCCATTTGCCGCAATGGCCTTTTCCGTTCCCTCGCCATCTTCGCCCTCATCCTCCTCATCCTCCTTCTCCTCGTCATCCTCTTCATTTCATCGTCTGAATCGAGATCAATTTGATTGAGCACAATATCTGCCAGTCGTGCACAGTACTCATTTTTCTTCTTCCGCTTCTCATCAAGCACCTTCTGCTTCTTATCAAGTTCATGTCCGACATCGACCATTTCACTGTTCGCCTTCTTCATCGCCTCCTCCAGGTGTTTGGCCTTTTTCCGCATCTGCTCAAGCGTCTTTCCCAACTCCTCGACGTCCTTCATCGCCTGCTCGTAGAGGTTGTTCGCCTCGACACCCGCTTCGGTGACCTTCGTCTTTTCCTCCTCAATCTTCTCTAGCTCCTCTTTCTGCTGGGCAATGGTCGCCCGGCTCGTCTCCAGGTCATCCTCCAGCTTCTTCAACTGCAACTCGCAGTTCTTCCGATCCGAGGCAATTGAGTTGATTTTGGCGACCAGCTCCTTCATCTTTTTCTCCAGCGCCTTCTTCTGCTTCTTAAAGGGCTCAAGCTGTGTGATTAGCTTGGTGTTGATCTCCTCATTCAGCTCGTCCAGCTTCTCCTTCTCCGTGGCCATCTTCGCCTCCTCCCGCTCATAGATTTCCCTCTTCTCCTGGTAGACTGCCTCCGCCCGTTCAATCTCCGGGCTGTTCTCGAAGCGCTCCATCTCCGCCTTGGCATTGCGCAGGTTCTCCGCCGTCTGCTCGATTCGACTCACATTCTGCTGAATGTCCTGATTGAGAATGGCAAAGTTGTCCTCAATCACCTTCAGGTCATTCTTCAGCTGGTTCAGCTCTCGTCGGGCAGTGTCGATCTTCGGCTCCAGTTGGCCCTTCAGCTGACTGAGCTCCTCCATCTCCGCCTCCAGGTCATTGATGCGCTGCTGGTCGAAGGCCGTCTCCTGCTGAACGGTGGTGCCGATCGCACCGGAGCACGGCCGCCCACCGCCGGAGATTGATCCGTCGGTTTCAATGAGTTCGCCCTTCAGTGAGATCACCCGATGCCGTTCGGCACTGTGGCCAATTCGAGAGGCCTGCTCCAGGTCGTCCGCCACCAGCGTGTCGCGGAAGGCAAAGTAGAAGGCGGGCAGGAAGCGCTGGTCGTTGACGCGAATCAGGTCGAAGATGCGCGGCACTCCCTCTGGGTACTGGCGCGTGCTGCGGTAGTTTCGCGTCCAGTCGCCCAGCTTGTCGAGAATGATGAAGGTGACAGAGCCGGCGTTGGCGCGGTTTCGGTTGAACTCCTTCAGGAAGCGATTCGCCGCCTTGGCGTTCTCGCTCGTGTCCACCACGTAGTTGCGCAGGCGGCCGGAGGCGGTGGACGCCGCCACGTCGTACTTCTCGTCAATGGCGCCCAGAGCGCCCAGCTTGCCGAAGATGCCCTGCAGGCGGCCCTGTCGCATCTCCTCCATCAGCGCCTTGTGCACCTTGTCGCCCGACACTGCGCTGTCCTTCTCGCTGACCAGCGTCTGCAGCTCGCCGCGCTTCGTCCTCAGCTGCGTCTCCAGCTGCTGGTGCTCGCGCTCCAGCTCGCCGACGACCGCCGTCTTCTCCGCAATGACGTGCCCTCTGCCTGGGCAGCTCCTCCTCAAACCTGGCCACCTTGGCCCGCTTCTCCTCCGTCTCGTCGTTTAGGTGCTTCAGCTTCGTCTCCAGTCCGGTCACCTTGGTCTTCGCCTTGTCGCGCTGGACGGTGAGCACCATCAGATTGTTCTCCGCCTCGTCTCGGGCCTTCTTCTTTCCGCTCGTCTCCTCCTTGAACTGCGTCAGCTTCCCGTCGAGGGCATCGCGTTCGGTGATGAGGTCGGCGCACTCCTCCTGCGCCGCCTGCGTCCCCTCCTTCAGCTGCTCGTCGATCTTCTCCTGTTCCTTCTCCAGCTTGGCGCGTTCCGCCTCCAGACGATTCGTCTCCGTGTCATCGTTGTTCTCCTCCGCCGCCCTCTTCACTCCTCCAGCTTGGCCTCGTCCGCTTCAATCTGCGTGGACAACTTTTTTATGTCCTTCTTGGTGGCCTTTCCTTTTTTATGGAGGTAGTAGTCCTTCTGATTGCATTCCTCCCACGTCGCCTTCAGCTTATCCCGATCTTCCTTCATCTTTAACCACTCGCCTGCCTTTTCCTTCTCCTGGGCCTCGAGTTCTTCACACTGCTTATTAGCCTCTTTAAGACGTTCGTCGAGGCAGTCCAACTTTGCCTGCTCCTGGGCAAACTCGGCCTCATCAGCCTCCAGTAGGCGAGACTCCTCGTGAATGTGGAGCTGGTATATTTTGGACTTTTCAATGAAAATTTTGTTCTGCATCTCAAGCGCCTTCACCGCTTCATCTTTTAGTTCAGAAACGGTTTTGAGCTCCTTCTGACAGAGGTTGACACGATTCACGTACACTGTGCGCTCCTCATTCAAAGCGTAGTACTTGTCATTCAGCTGCTTGATTGGCAGTTTGTAGCGACTGGTGCCAATGATGTCCTCGAGAAACTCCAACATGCCCGTGTCGCCTTCATTTTCGCCCTTTGGTTTCATGAGTGAAATTTGCTCCACTTCGCCTTGGAGAATGAGAAAACGGTTGTAGCGCAAGTCAATGGCAAACTCTTCCAGTTTTTTTGAGACATCGCGGAAGCCGACACGAGAACCGTCGATCATATAGTAGGAATTGTTGTTCTTCTCGACAACTCGAGAGATGGAGAAATTGGAGTTGGGAATGATTTCGTGGTCAAGGCCGCCCTACAAAGCAAAACATGTCATTAGTCATTTCAGCAGTTTGATTAACAGCATCTTACCTTGTCGTTGAGCATGGCAAAGTTAACCTGCACCTTGGCATAGGTGCAGTTTGGCATTGTGTCAGAGTAGTGAATAATGTTGGAGATTTTGGCGGAGCGGATCTTTGAAGCTCTGTATCCGAAAACAAACAACATCGAGTCGATGACATTCGACTTGCCACTGCCATTGGGACCGACGATTGAATTGAAAGCCTGTAAAATAATAAAGATTAGATAAATCAGATGGCTCTTAGCGATTGGACAGTCGTACCTTGTGGAAAGGTCCCAGAACCACCGTCCCGCCATACGATTTGAAGTTGGTAATTTCAATATCGACAATGATCAGTCGTTCTCCTAACTGGTTGCCGGTCAGGTTTGGATGCTTGGGAGGTGGTGGCATGTAAATGTCATCAATGACTAAAAGTGGAAAACTGTTAGTTAGGAGATAACTGATGAAAAAGAAAGGCAGTTTTCCCGCCAAACCACTGACAGCTGGTCAGATGGGACAGCACACTTACTCTGATGGCCGACATCTTCGTGAAAGTCCTCTTCAAAGTCTTTCTCGACATTACAGGCCGAAGTGTTGGCGCCCTTGGAGGCTCTTCCGTGGCCACCGCCGTTGATCAGTCGCTTCGCTTTAGGTCTCATCTTTGCCTTCAGTCCTCTGTTGATGGCTGGAGTGCAACTGAAAAAATCGGTAAATCTTTTCAAACACAAACACTGCTGCGCTGCTGCCCTCTTCCGACGTTGGGTGGTGTCCTTTGGCGAGCAATCATTTTGCATTTCATCATCACATCTTCTCTAGTTTTTACCGTTTCTACTTCATACCATTAAAAGACACGCCCACACATACTTGTTGACAAAAAGTTGGAAACACTTTTTAGCTTTGGAACAAAAAATACTAAAGAAGAGAAAAGAAAATGGACGTCTGAAAACAAAAAAAACTAAAACGGCAACGTCCTCTACGAACGGTCCTCTGGCGTTCTCTACGCCAGAAATGACGACGGTTGCCCGAGCACGCTTGAGCTCGCTCGCTCCTCTGATTTTCAGCAGCTGCACTATTTTGTTGGATTCAGCTATTTTCCAGCGTTTCCACACACTTCTGCTATTCTAATCCAACATTGTCTCGACCTAAAGCGCTTTTTTACTACACAAACGATGCCGGACAACAGTGCCACTGGTGAGGCATCTGTAGAGCACCAAGTGTCATCGGCGGACCTAATTAACATCAAACAGGAGATCACCGGGAGCTCGCTTGAGATCGCCGACCTGGTGGGGAGTGGCAATGCAGCCGCCGAGGATGGCCCCGTTGACGGCGAGGACGCCCCCGTCGACGCCGAGGCGGGCATTCCCGTCTCCATTGATGAGTTTGTCAACCTGCATTACGAACAGGTGAAGCAGCTCAAGGACCAGCTGGAGTACATGGGCAAGTGCTTCGAAATCATGTACAAGTACAAGAATGTCTGCGAGCTGATTTACGATGAGTACTTTGAGCAAGATCCGCACTTCAAGTACAAGAACGTACTCGATGATCTGGAAGCAGACCTGGTGACGTTCATCAGTGAGGATGAAGCAAAGTACAACGAACTGTGCGATCCAATCAACACCGATTTCGTCTTTACCGAGGATGACCAGATTGAGTTTGCCGAAACGACCATGGACGATGACTACGAGAATGAGCTGGACACAACTGCTGAGGGTAAGTGAAAGCTTGTTTTGGTTTGTTTACTCTAGCTTGACACTTTGCGAACGCTCTTTATTTATAGGGGGTCTGGTTCAGATCGTAAATGGCGAGGTTGTCACCACTCCATCTATTCGTAAGCTACCTGGACAGAAGACCGCTGAGCTGCCCGAGTGTCCAGCCTGTGGCCACAAAGCTCGCTGTCGTCTCAAACTCGAAGCTCACATTCTTGAGCACTCTGAGAATCCAATGGTGATCTGCAACCATGAGGGATGCAATCTGCCTTTTGAGTTGCTCACCATGTTCCAGCACGAAAAGAATTTTCACCCTGAGGTGAATCTAATTTGCGAAATGTGCAACGAAGGATTCGAGTCAAAGTCAATGTTGGTTCAGCACTACAAACTGCACATCAAAAAGAAGGTTAGTGTTATCTGCTTTCTCTATTGAGTACTGCTTACTAATGTTGTTGTTTATCTCGTTTGCACAGGATAAGCTAAAGTGTCACTTGTGCGACTACACAGACATCTACATTGGCCGAATGGACCGCCACAAGCAGACTGAACACGGGCTGACCATCACGAAGCAGTTCAAGTGCGACATTGAAGGTTGTGGCCGAGTCTTCAAGGATCGTCCATCCTTCTACACGCACTCGCTAATTCACAAAGACCGGTCGCTGGTGTACAAGCACAAGTGCCCCGTGGAGGGATGCGATTCAGTATTCAAGCGACGAAGAAATCTGCAGATCCATCAACAGAAACATGGCTCTAACCGTCGGCGCTACACATGCGCATATTCTAATTGTAAACGGACCTATTCGCGAGAGCGAGAACTGTCAAGACACATTGAAATTTCTCACCGAGGTAAGCGATGGATGATTCTCTTGAATGTGATGGCTTTAACAGCTTTGTTTTCTGTTCAGGTATTGACCATGGCCTTGCGAGCGGTTCAATGCAGGCCACTATCAAGCGAGAATATGCCGATGGCGAAACAGTTGAACTGGAGAGTGCGCCAGGCACTTCTAACTTTGATGGCACCGGTGAGAGCAGCGGTGGCATAACAACCAATGAGAACATCATCTACCTGAAGAGCGTCAACGACAGCAATGTGACTACAGTGATCTGCGACAACATGGAAGTGGATCCAAACTCGGAGCAGATTATCGAGGTGGACGAAAATGGCAAATCCACAAACAATAAGATCATCATGCTTCTCAATAACAGCAACGAGCAGGACCAGCAGCTTGAGTTGGTCACTTCGAGTAAGTCTCCAAAGTTGTGCTTGCTAAAGCCCGTTGACTAATTGACTCTAATTGTTTGTTACAGTGAAATTCGACAACGAGATTCTCATGGAGGACACAACAATCACCGATGAATGCGAACTGTGTCAGACCAAGTTTTCCACAGCTCAGGAGATGATCGCTCACCTGAAGGAGCGTCACCACCAGTACACCATCCGCGCCTACCGCTGTGACTTTGAAAACTGCAACTTTGCGACGCACTTTCGCTCCATTCTGGGCAAGCACAAGAACACGGTTCACGGCGGAAAGTACAAGTGCGAGGTGTGTGGCAAGCTGAGCAAGGACAGCGGCAACCACAACCGCCACCGGAACATTCACAAAAACGTCGTCTTCCGCTGTCGTCATGAAAATTGCGACGCCGTGTACAAGTCTCCAAAGGCGTACTATGTCCACGTGTTGACCCACTCCAACGAGCAGCCCGTGTACCGATGTGACTTTCCGAACTGCAAGTACGTCACCTACTACATGAACACCCTCAATGTGCACAAGTTGACGCACTCCGATGTGCGCAACTTCTTCTGCCCCTACGAGAACTGCGGCAAGGGCTTCAAGCGAAATGGCGACCTGAACAAGCACGTCACTCACTCGCACAAGGGCGTCAAGCGACCGCAGAAGAAGCGCAAACTGGAGACGACGGTCATGTACCGCTGCACCTGGCCCAGCTGCCACTACACGTGCATGGATGCGGACGAACTGGGAAAACACGAAGAGGAACATGCCGCCAACTCAGTGGAGAGGTTCAAGTACGACGCAGAAGAGGCGTAAGGAGGCGATGAATTCGGTGTACAAATGGATTAGATGATGAGGAGAGAATCCCAATAACAGTTAACTGTTCACTATTACTGCTATTCTACTTTTCTACTGAAACACATGGAGTTCTTCCTAGACACACTACTTTCTTCGTCATTATAGCCCCCACATTACTAAGCACATGTTCGAAGAAGGTATCATTGTTCACATTACAGTTACCTCAAGCTTACCTCGTAAGAAACATTCTCCCCTATTCAATGATTTAGACATTGTCACTTTAATATAAATATGCGTGTGTGTAAGTGTGGATAATAAACACTTGGAAAATAAATCTCTGTTTTGTAATATTTACAGTTGTCATCTTTAAGAATAAGATGGTGATGAGGATGCAGATTAGGTTAGGTTATTCTACTTTGGAATTGCTCGTTTGGCAGCCAACTTGTCAGAGGCAAACGTGAATGGCTTTGGGACTGTAGTCTTCTTTGGTTGAATCAACGGAATGCCAGTGACGCATGTAGGATCGAAATTAAATGTGCCCTTAAAGTTGGTTGGAGCTGAAATGGGTTAAAAGAAACATTTATAACAGCCATAAAGATTTTGTTGCACACAAAGTTGCTTACCTTTCTTTGCTGAGAGTGGTGTTTGATTTGTTTAAAGCATTTGGTACGTGCTTCATTCTGATTACATTGGCAGCAGTGGCGTTTCATGTCAGGGCACTCTGAATCTTGCTAAAAGTGTCCAGATCATATTAACTGGTCGCTTGATGCTGATGCATGGTTTAAAAACGTTTTGAAGCCATTCAGTACACCGAATTGTGTTGCACAGCAGGCTTCTATTGCTTGAAGTGGTGTTGACTTTTGCATTTCTCGAATGTTCAAATGTCCAAAAGCGATGAAGATCTGGACCGCTCTTGGGATTAATTTACTTGTTTCTTTTTGCTCCATCCAGGTGACTGTTTTCAATACCAACAACATTTCTTGCAAACTTGCATTAATGTTTGTGACAGTTGCGGCGCGTTGGCGCGTGGAATGTGCAAGAGTTGGCTGTTTGATTGCTTCTCAAGCCACCGAAATTAACGTTCGGCCAGTCGTAGAAGAGTCCAGAGCTTCGCCTGCGGCCTTAGACAGCTTTCTAGTTGATCCTCTGCCGCAGTGTCTCGTCTATCGTTTCCTCAATGACCATTGTTGGCCGGTTTGAGCTTGCCGCGCGCTCTGGTCAGGTGCACTCTTTCTCTCGGTCGCCCTGCTGCTCCATGACGTCCGCCTGTGGTGAGTATGCAAAGTCAAGAGAAAACATCTGCGATAGGATGCGGCTAACGTCTCGCATTCAAGCTTCTCTCTGTCGCCTCCCACCAGTGTTCGCCGCTTAACTGCGGCCGTGCCACAATGCTAGTTCTAAGAGCTGCTTCAAGAAAAAGCTGCTGCTGCTGCTGTTCTCAGCCGAGCTTGGAGAAAGATGAATGCTGTGAGGCATCGGTGGCAAACGTCCAGGACAGTCCTACTAAGCCGCGTAAAGCTGAGAGACGATGCTCCTTTGGATGTCCGCCGAGTCGTTGGCGCCCGTGTTCGCATCAAGCACGAATGTCTAAGGTAAGGTTTGGTGTCTTTGGCTAGTCTGTGTTCCAAAGTTAATCTGTTTAGGACGGCGGGACGGCCACCTGGACATCTGCAGGTGACCCCTACCTGCGAGCCATTACGTGGTGATCGCCTGGAAATGGCACCATGCCAACATCGTCCCGAGACTCCACTCGGGACCGGCCATGTGGAGTTCGCACTCAAAGTGCCATTCTCGCGTTGCCACCACGAGCGGCATTTCGGCATCGCTGCTGCGTTCATCAACTACGACTCGCTCCCATGCTACCTCTGATCAGGCCCGCTTTAAGCACACTATCGACGCTCTCTCTCTCATGTCCGAGAACCGTTGGCCAAGAGAAGGGCGCCAAGAGTGGCCACTGGCAGGCCATCCTGCTGTGCCAAAGGCTCGAGGTACAACTGTTGTAAGAATCGATGGTCAAGTTGCTTAATGTTTGATTCTACGATGTCGTTGGCGCCCGTGTGATTCGCAATCGAAAGCACTGGAAGTGGTCTAAACAGGTAAAGTGTTTGTGTGTCATTTGTGTTCTATCTTTTTCCAATATGTTAAATATCTGTTTAGGACGGCGGCGACGGCCACCTTGGAACGATTCGTCAGGTGAACCAGCTCTACCCTGGCGAGCCAATTACCGTGGTGATCGCCTGGGATAATGGCACCATTGCCAACTATCGTCCCGAAGACGTCCACCTCGTGGACACCGGGCCATGTGGAGTTCGCCATGAAAGTGCCATCTGCGACAGTTGCCACCACCGAGCGGGCATTTTCGGCATTCGCTGGCAGTGCGCCGTCTGCATCAACTACGACCTCTGCTCCCAGTGCTACCATACTGATCAGCACAACGTCAAGCACCACTTTTATCGAATCGACTCTCCTCTCAGTGATCAACGGAGAACCGTTGGCCCAAGAAAGGGCGCCAAGAAGGTGCCACTGAAAGGCATCCTGCCTGGTGCCAAAGTGGTCAGAGGTACAACTGTTGCTAAGATTCGATGGTCAAAGTTGCTTAATGTTTGAATTCTACCGTAGGCATTGACTGGACCTGGGAGAACCAGGACGGCGGCAAGAAGGGCAGGGTGGAGCAGATCCAGGAGTGGAACGAACAGACGGGCAACAGCGCCGCCCTGGTCATCTGGTCCACCGGTCAGACGGACCTGTACCGTGTGGGTCACCGCGGAATGGTCGACCTGAAGGTGGTCACTGTCGCCAAGAGTCACAGTGTCTACCGCGATCACCTGCCACTGCTTACCGAGTATGAGAACGCCTACGAAGATCTCTACAGCATCAATGACTGGTACTGATCACTTTGGCAGTGAGCCAATCAAATACTACTTATACTACTTTTTAACGTTGCTTTTTGTATATTTTACCACCAAGATTTTTCTACTGTCTTGATCTGATATATTGTTTAACAATAAAAACAGCCATTCTGTTGTAATTCTGCAGATTTTGTGTCTTTTTCTTTTTTCAAATTGGCGACTGTATCGACTGCAGTCACACCGGTCGATGACAATAGGCGAAAATCTGTCTTGCAAGACAGCAGATTTTGGATGCCCGATCTGACCACCTTCTAATGGACGGTGATCAGTGATGATAACCGATAACCGACATCTTCACAGCCGAATACCTTCATCCGGTCAGTGAAGGGGAATCGCGCTCACTGATTACCCAACACGCAGCAATAAACAAATGAGCTCACCAGGCAACAGTGTCCCTGTGCTCAACTTTCTCATCAACATAAGGCCTCTGTTTTGAATCTTCTGTGCATCTTCATTTTCATGTTTGTTGTGATGTTGAAGATCTCATCATCGGATGCTAAGTTACCTGCTTTTATTTCATTAAGTTTAACGACAATCAGCAGATCAATCATCATTTCAGTCAACTGATCCTCAACTCCTCCAACGCATCATTTTTGTTGTGGTGAAACAGGCAGTTTGATGTCAACAACTTGTCTGGCGTAAAGATAAATGCCTCGAGAACGGAAACCTAAAAAGACACCGGCCGTGGTGACCCTTGAAGATGGCTCCGAAGCACCGCCAAAGCCAGCAAAGAAGCGGAGAGGGTCGGCGGCAAACAGGGGCGCCAATGCGGCAAATGCAAACGCTAATGCCGGTCCTCAGAGTCACATGCACCAGAATGGCGACCCTGGCGGAATGGGCGGCCCAGGGCACCAGATGTACGTTCCACAGCCACACAGCGGCTACGGGGACACGCTCTTTGCCTCCAATCCATTCGACGACAACCCACCGCCGATGATGTCCGGAGGCCCTGGGGGAGGGCTTCAGGGAATGCCGCCGCACGGAATGCCACCCAACATGGGCGGCCCTATGGGACCTGGCGGCCAAATGCCTCACGGGCCACCACCTCCACATGGCCACGGGCCGCCACCGGGAATGATGATGGGCGGGCCTGGTTGTGGCCCGAATGGAATGCCGATGATGGGCGGCCCACCGCCACCGGGTATGATGGGACCTCGAGGGCCTCATCCCGGCGGCCCACATGGTCCCGGCGGCGGCGGAGGTCACCCCCACGGACCACCTCACGGACCACCACCACCACCTCCAGGCATGAACGGCCCACCGCCGCCTCGCATGGGCGGCCCTCCACCACCGCCTGGATCTGGCCCCCATCCGGGCGGCCCCCCGCCTCCCCCCAGCTCAATGATGCCCGGGCGAACGTACCCGCCGGAGCAGTCGATGGTCTTCAACCCCAACAATCCCAATGCGCCGCCCATCTACCCGTGCGGCATCTGCCACAAGGAGGTCACCGAATCCGACCAGGGCATCCTCTGCGAGTCGGGCTGCAATTTTTGGTTCCACCGCGCCTGTACCGGTCTCAGCGAGCGGGCGTTCATCATGCTGAAGCAGGAGGTGTACGCGGAATGGGTCTGCGATATCTGCCTCAACAGCAAGCAGATACCGATGATCAAGTTCAAGCCCTGACCGACCGGAGAGTCTTCCCTTCCTTTCAATGTCCCCCCTCCACAGATGCCAAATCTCTCCTATCCCCACAATCGACCCCTTTCTATTTCATCATCATATTTTTGATACTCAACATCTTTCACAAACTTTCTTCCTCTTCCACGCATCTCTTTCTCATGTTCCGCCGTTGGAGGAGCAGCCCGGCACAACTATTTTACAATTCTACTTCAACTCCAACTCGGCTCACTTTTTTTATCTACAAATCTATATACTTTTTTGTTCACCGCTCGTTAAATGCACAAACATAAAAGCCATTCGGGAAATAGTACCAATTGCCTGTTTTGTTTTTGAACGGGGAGATAAATTATGAGATTTCAGAGGAGAGAAAACAGAATGCACAGGGTGTGAACATAATTCAAAGAGATGGACACCGGGGTAAAGGCTTGTATATTGCACTTCGGCAGCAGCTTTAGAGGCTTCCCTAAGCGACCATCTTCCGACTGGGTCCGGTCCAGGTAAGCCACAGGTACAGCGAGTAGACCCAAATTTTGAAGAAGAACCACTGCGACTGCATCTGCAAGGCCAGCTTCACCAGCGAGTTGCCTGACTCTCGGGCCTTCTTCTGCTGCAGCATCGAGTAGCAGGCTTTGGTCATGGTGAGGAACGACCGGCGTTCATCATTGCCCAGTGTGAAGGCGATCGACCGAATGAGGTCATTCGTCTTCATCAGCAGCAGCAGCTGCCGGTCGACGGTGGCGAGGATCTTGCTGATGTCGCCAAAGTAGCGAGAGGCGTTCTTGCGCAGTTCGTCTTTCTGTGAGAATTCAGGCAGAAATTCGTGGTCAGTTTCGAGTGGCATTAAAAAGTGATCATATCCTACCTCAGCGTTTCTCGTCTTCTCGTCGGGCACATTCGCCAGGCCGCGCTTCACCGCTGACCAGGGCTTGGCGGTGATCATGCAGCTGAGCAGCTGTGCGTAGTGCTCCTTGCCCAGGTCGATGCCCATCTTCTTCGCACATCGAATGATCTCCGGCTCATTGCCATTGAGCACTGCCATCCACATGCAGCAGTACGTCTCGCGAAATTCGTCCGTCAGTCGCTGCAGAAAAGGAAGAGCCAGATCAACAAAGCTGCTCAACAACAACACTGCAAATTATGTCAGTGTACTAACCGTGAGGAGGCCATGGTCGAGGAGGACAATGTTAAAGTCGCGGCCGTTCTTCTTCACCAGAATGTTGCCCGGATGAGGGTCACAGTGGACGGTGCCGCTGAGAAAAATCATCTCGCTGTACATTTGCTCGATTCGGTTGCACAGTTCGGCAGTGTCGATTTTCGCTTTGATAAAGTACTCCCGATCGGAGACGAAATTTCCTTCAGCGTACTCCATGACCAGTGTCCGCTTAGAGGTGAGGTTCCAGTAGATCTGTTGTGAAGAAAAAGCAAATAGTAATGACGCAACAAAGTGACCACCGCCATCCATCATACCTTGGGAACCTTCAGCCAGGGAAACTTAGCCAAAATGCCCGCCATCGTCTCGGAGTTTTTGCCCTCATTGTAAAAGTCCAGCTCAAAAGGCAAGTTTCGCCGGGTCTCCGCGGCGAGCCACAGAAAGTTGAAACTGGGAAATATCTTCGAGACGACGGTGAAGAGGAACTCCATGGTGGCCATGTCGACGACGCTGTGGCGAAGGACGTTGGGATGCTGCACCTTCACCGCCACCGTTTCCCCGGTAGTCTTCAGCGTCGCCTTGTGCACCTGCGCCAGCGATGCGGCGCCCAGCGGCTCCGGGTCGAAGTTGTCAAAGAGCTGGTTCACCTCCTTGCCGGTCTCCTCCTTGATCACCTTCTCAATGTCAATCAGGTCGGTTCGTGGGCCTCTGCTGTGCAGCACCTTCAGTGTGTCCACGTACTCCTTCGGCACGAGGTAGTCCAGCGCGGCAATGTGCTGGCCCACCTTGATGAAGACGCCGCCGTTCTGGGAGCACAGCTTCAGCAGACGCTGCGCAGAGCGGAGGTGGCATTGCGACCACTTTTCGCAGGTCTCCTCCGAATCATCCGTCAACTCGGAGACGGAAAACTTGTAGTCAACCGACACCTGGCCGACGATCCAGGCAGCGCGGCCGAAGCGAACGATGCCAATGTTCCGGGCGTCCCTGCAACAAAACGACTTTAGACTTTGGGGCATCATCGGCACTTTTCACCACTCACCAGTTGTTCTGCTGCAGAACGTAGGCGGAATATCCACCAATGCCGATGGTCGTAGAATATCTCAAGAAGCGAGCGAAAGACATGGTCACAGGCTAACCAGTGAGATGGGTACCAATAGAACACTTTAAAGTATAACAGCTGTTTTCGAATATAGCAACAGAACGCTTCTCCTTCACCTGTTGTGCCAGCAAAAACAAACGGTTCTTCCTCGATGCTCAGGTCAGCTATTGCGATAACGAAGTTGGCCTCATTTTTCTGCCAGCTAGTCGGCGATGAAAGTTAATGAATGGTGCAAATGAGATACGGCGGCGGCCGAGCCTGGAAACAATATCAGCCGATGTCACTTGCAAAATGTTTTTTTCTTTTTTGGTTACGTCAACAAAACTTCCCGAACGAAACCGTGAAAATAGTCGATCTGTCAGCTGACTAGACTGTAAACAACCTCATGTGAATCTACTTTTGACGTTTTTTGTTTGGCTAAAAGAGTAAGTAAAATGTCTTTCGGATGTTTGGTAAACAGTAGCTCACCCTTGTTTAGTCTAGCAGAATTGGTCGTCAACTCACCACCGGTCACAATGTCCGACTACTGGCAGTACAGCTTTCCGCCCTTCTTCACCATTCAGCCAAATACTGAAACCAGGCGTCTACAGATGGACGCCTGGACGGAGATCATTCTCGACTACTGTCGGCGAAACCGCATCTTCTCGCTCAACATTGGCGACTGCCTGACCAAGGCGCCCTTTCGCAATGACGCCATCAGTCGAAGTCTGACTGAGGAAAGTCTGCTGACGATACTGCAGGAGATGGCGAAACGCGGCCGCATAGAGTGGGTCCGGCCAGAGGGCACCAGCGAGAAGAAGAACAAGAACACTGACGGTGGCAACCGCCAGCAGGAGTGCCTGGTCTTCTGGTTGAAGCCCGACGAGTGGGCGAGCACAGTGGAGAAGTGGGTAGACGCCAAGTCGATGGCAAACACCATTTGCACCTTCTACGAGATCACCGACGACGAGCGGGCAGACTCATCGCTGAGAGGGCTGGACGAGCGAATTCTCCTCAAGGCGCTCAAAATTCTTGAGGACAAAGGCAAGGCGACCATCATGAAGATGGACAACTCCTATGGAGTCAAGTTTCTCTAGAACACAAGTCAACACCACTGAAGGGTTAGGCCGGCAAAATGTTTTTTATTGTTTCGAGTAAAAGCAGAATTATATGATTGCATGATCATTCTACTCAGCAGCAACCTCATCAGTAGTTTCAACTTGATCACCGATGCTACAACCGGCACACTGACAGATTCGTCAACTTTAGTTTATTTAATTTCAAAAAAATGAAGCTCCAAAGCAGCTAGACACAGTTAGACACCAAAGTTGTGGTTTACTCTTTAGAGCACAGATTACTGAGACTTGGTGGGATCCTCCACTGTGCCGACAAAGAGAATCTGTCGAGCGGAGCCGTGCTGTGCGACGAGCATGTAGAGGAAGGGTCGGTCGGCGGTGAACTCCTCCTCAGGGCTGAGCATCAGACAGCGCATCATAATGGCGGTGGCGGCCGCCGCCTCTGTGCCCTCCTCATTCACCTCGATGACCGCCTTCTGGATGACCTGGTCGACGTACAGCTGCTGCGAGGCGCTGCTCAGCTTGCTCAGGTCCGCCTTGGGGCCAAAGACCGAACGGACGCCCAGGCCTTGCAGCGGCCCTGAGAGGTAGTGCGTCGACTCGAGCTTGAAGCGAGGCAGCTTCAGGCGGACGTCAGCGTCCGTCGCCAGAAGCTGCAGCTTCTCCTGGAGCGTGGCAGCCTTGAGGGAGTTGCGAATGTACGACTCGAGAGTGGTGCCCGCGTCAGGGAGGACTACCACCATGGCGATGTTGCCGCCCTCGGGCTTGTAGTCGAGCTGCACAAACTTGGCCTTGCTCTCCTCGTCGTAGTAGAAAGGAAACTTGGCCTTCTTGTACATCAGAGCCGTCTTCACCACCTGGCCGTTGCTCTTCGTGAAGTCGGCGTCAGCGGTGGTCAGCGACTTGTCGAACTGCCTCGCCCAGAGACCTTTGAAGTGGATAGCATTGACAAGGATCACCCGGGTGGCCGGGTCGATGGAATCCAGCAGGCTGGGAATGAGGCCCTTGGTGGCTTCTGACACATCGCTGTTGATGGTGGCCAGAGCGACGTCGTTTTTGCCCACAAAGTCCAGTTCTTTGGCGACGGCGCGCAGGCGCTTCGTCAGCGTGGCCACGTACTGCGGGTTCAGCGGGAAACTGGTGGAAACAACAACAGTAGATTTGATTAGCAAAACTTAAAATAAAAGAACACGTCACCAGTGCTTACCTCAGATGCGAGTACAGAAGGTTGGCAATGCGAAGCGTCTCCGAGTTGGTCTTCAAGTTGGCGTCATTGGTCTGCGCAAAAAGCTCCACGTGGCGATCAGCGGCAGAAGCGTCCTTGGCCGCCTGGTCAAAGATGACGCGGGCAATTTCGAAGCGACTTTCGCCATCGGTGCCCGGCAGAAGGAGCGCCAGAGCAGAGACCAGTGAGTACGGTGAGAGGACAAGATTTTTGTCCTTCTGGTACAGTGCTTTCAGCAGGTCAACGACAAAGGGCGCCTGTCCGTTGACGGCGGCGGTCAGTTCGGCAGGAGTGGCGGCCATCTTCAACAAATGATCTGCGATTGGCTGTGCGTCTGAAGGCTTCTGTGAGGAAGGGAAAATATGAAGTGTCAGCGATTGATGTGAATCAGCAAGTTAAGAAGAAGAAGTACAGCAGTGTTATATCATCACCAAATGGGGCAATAAAAAGCCGTTGCCCGTGCTGGGTGACAGTGTCAGCCATGGGCAATAAAAAACTAGGTGACTGCTGTTCTATACAATACATCTACTGATAAGCACACACAAATACACACCTGTACTGTTTGCTGTACCTGGTAAAAGTAGACAGCCAACAAGGCAGCCAGAAAAAGAAGGCAAACTTGCAAATGCCCAATGGCGAATGAGTGATGGAGCTTTTATGTTTTGTTGTCAGGGAAAGCAGACACGATAAGCAGGCGACGAGCAACAATGCACTGGAATGCTGTTGTTTAGCTTGATGTTTGCTGGCTGCAATAAAAATAGAAACAAACACACAGTAAACTCTGGTTGATTGAGATATCTTCGAATTGGTTTTGAATCTCGCCAGCACAACGAAGGCGATTGTTGTCGTAGTTGCCGAGCAGGCTATCGGAACTAAATCAGGATACTGGAAGTGGAAGAAATCGTCTCGGGCGTGGGTGACTGAGAATTGCAGCTGCGTTGCAGTTTTTTGTTGCCGGCGCAATGTTTTGACAGCTCGCCGGCAACAAAACAGAAGAGTAGCGTGTAGAGAGGAGCAGTAGTGTACGCGATGGGCGGATCTGCTGTGACGTCAGAACTGAGAGAGGCTGTCGTTCGCTTTCTCTCTCTCCTCGCCATCAACGGTGAATCATGATTTCACTTGGAAATGAATTTGGTAAAACTGTTTTCACTTGTTGATTTATTATTATTGGAGTTTAAAGGAGCGGAAGAGGTCTAGATGCGTCTTGGTCAGGTCAACCAGGTTACAGTACAAGTTGCCGTACAGACGAAGCCAACATTTGGCGAGTCGATACATGTTCTCCACGATGTTCTCGCCGTAATCCTCGAGAAGGGACACGCTTACAAAGTCACCGCTGTTCAGACCCACCTGGTTGACGAGGTAGTGGGCGGCAGTCAGATCGATAACAGAGTGCAGTTCAATGTTGTGTCGTTGTTGAAGAAGTCGAGAGGAGAAGGCGACGATGCGCGTCAGTTTGATGATGCATTCCGCTTCTAGGAGCTCTTTTGCCGCCGCCAGGTGCTCTTCATCGGCCAGGTCAAAGTGGACAATCTTCTTCTCCGGTCTTGTCAGTGACATAAAGTACAGCTGATAGTTGCTGGTGGTCAGATCGACGCTCGACCAGTCTTCCCAGGTCTTCAAGTAGCGACCGTTTCGATCGAAGCCTTCCACAGCGACGTAACCAGATGATTTGAGTATTGCAAATTCCTCTGAATTACAGTTGTAGTCGGTGATGGCCGTTGTCGCAATGTTGTCGGCACCAGGATTTCTATTTGAGGTCATTTTGAAGAGAAATAACTTGTTGTCAGAGCAGAGGACTCGTTGCCAAAATCCTTTGTTTGTCACCGAATCAGCTGATTACGTAGATTTCCGGAAGACTCCTGAATTTCAAAAACTTTCTTTAGTTCTAAAACTTTTTTGAGTTTTGTTTCAAACATGCAAATATATTGCTCGAATGTTTTTAATCAAACTTATCTCTTTTTTTCTCGAGCAAGTTTCATGAACTCCTTTTTACTGATAGTGTTTGCATTTGTGGTAATGCCGACTGTGGTCGAATTGTCTCCACCGAGCTCTGAAACAGATGTAGTAAGTGGTCACTGATGTTTCTCTTTCTTTTGTTTTTTAATTGTCACTCCTCTAGAACACTCACATCTGCTACTACCTCAACAAAGAGGAAGATGTGTACATTCCCATTGCGGCCATCTTTGGCTACCCGAAGGAGAAACGGCTGCTCATCTTTGACTACCTGGGCATGTACTACGAAGTGGGTGGTGGCAATGGTGACGATGATGCAATTCGTCTCTCTCCCGATCGAGGAGTGCGCATCAGTCTGGAGAAGGCCTCCACCGGACAGTGGGCGGTAAGGTGGCCTGGACTGACATCAGTGGTGGCCGGAGACACCGAGGCCATCGTCTACAAGGACAAGTCGTGGTTTTGCTTCTTCAATAAGACAGAGGTAAGTGCTTGTGTTTGTAAACGGTTGTAAATGTTGGCATTTTCCAAAGCAGAATAACAAACAAACTGGCAAGTGCTTCAGCAAGAACGACACTGAATCGATGGACTTTAATGAGACCTTTCTCAAGCACGCCACCTCTGATGACTTTCACGAGAAGTTTCAGTCGCTGACAAAGTGCCGCGTAAAAAGTTCACTGAAGAGAAACGGCGAGTTTACGATGCAGTTCGTCGAGAAGGCCAATCTGGAGGGGGCCATAAGAACGACTCGCTGGAGTGTCCCGTCGTCTGGCGCACCAATGAGGCCTTCAATGCGACTCTTTTTGAGTACGAAGGAGTGGTTTTCATCATCAACCTCCTCTACGCGTACGCCTTCCGTCGCTCCGATGTGGTTGGTGGTGGCAGTACAATTGTGTCCCGAATCCCACTGAAGCACCTCTTTCACTGTGACCCAAAGATGGTCATCAGAAAGGAAACCTTTGCCTTTGGACTTTGTGAGTAGTGAGGAGTTACCATTTACAAACTGTTTACATTTAAACTTTCACCTTTATTGCAGCACTTCGAACCTTCATCTTCATCTCTGTAGGTGGCTTCTTCGTTCTCCTGATCCTCTGTGAGATCGCCTACATTGCCGGTGCGTTTGAATCTCGTGAGACCGCTTTCTACGACGAGCAAAGGCCGGTGGCAAAGTCCAAGAGAAAACGTGGCAAAAAGCGAAAAAAGAAAACACTGGCTCCGAAAAAGACGAAAAAGTACATTGGATCACTGATTGGTAGTGTGGAGCAGGTGCCCTCGCTGAATCCCGATCAGGAGATGCAGGAGATGCCTGCTGATGATGATGATGGCGTTGAGGAGACGGCGGAGACCACACCTGTTGACAATACCACTGGTTCCTCTACCGGTTTCTCTCCTTCTTCCAACGACATGTTCTACGGCTCAGGAGCTGGCTCATTTCCATTGCCACAGCAGACAGCAGCAGGCAACTATGGCATGCACCCTCAGGGAAGTGCACCACCGGTCCACAATCACCCTCCCCCTCCTCCCCCTCCTCCTTCTGGTTACGGGGCACAAGCAGGGCTTTACCCGAATCAACCCTCATCTGGTGGATATTACCCTCAGCCCACCACTGGCTACCCGTATCAGCAGGAGTACTACCAGCAACAGCAACAACAACCGCCACCGAAGTATCAGTAGAGAAACTAGTAGGAGACTATTACTTTTATGGAGCATTTGATGACACTTTATAGCTCAGCAAACCGACTCAATTGCTTGAAGATTTAAGTGAGTTCATTGCTTTTACCGCATAGCTCTTGATCCTTTTCAAAGGGATCCGCTTTTTGAAACCTTGTGCTTGATTTGTCCTGCTTGATTGATCCGCTTGTTGTAGTCGATTGGCTTTCTTTTGATGCACGGAACTACTCCTTTGTTCTGTCCCCACTTTTTTGCCATTTTTCATCTTCTTTAGTCCATCCTGGAGGCGGTTTTTTTCTAAGCGAATCATTGAGCACATTTTACAATGCCTTGTTCAGCATGGCTACCTGCTCGTAAAATTGTCGATTTTGCTCTTGAAGCGCAAACACGCACGCAATGAGCCAGTCGAGCTGCCCACAAGTGAGTGACCACAATCACTGACAGCACCAACACTTCTACCAAGCTCACAAGTTCTGTGAAACATGCCTCTGCAATCAGAAAAACTTGAGCTGCAATTTAAAAAGCATTTTAACACAATGGCAACCTGTCTAATTACAACTTTCCACTTACTCCTGCACTGGGTTTTGAGGCAGAGTAGACAATTGAGTAAGGTTTTTATTTTGACAAAAAAATTATTTTTCAGAGATTGGCTTAGTTTTGGCATCTTCAACAAGATCTCACCACGTAGCCCAGTGGTTGCAAGAAAAAATTTGCAGGCCACCGGGTAGCAAATGGGGTACTTTTTGCTTTGGAGTTGGAGTCCGGGCTACTGCTGTTTGCTTCACTAAATTTAGAGCTGCTGCTGCCTCTCTGGATGATGGAGTCATCGATGCTGATGCTGCCTCCCTGGATGATGGTGGAGTCTTTTCTGCTGCTGCTGCCTCCAACGAAGAGCGGCGGCAGCAACAGCAGAAAAGACTCCATCGTCCAGGCAGGCGGCAACAGCAGCAGCACCCCGAACTCCAGCCAACCAGGCAGCAGCAGCTCTAAATCTAGTGAAGCATGCAGCAGTAGCCCGGACTCCAACGCCAAAGCAAAAAGTACCACCACTGCCACCCGATGGCCAAAACATTACTTTTTACCACCACTACAGCACGTGGTAAGAACATGACATCTTATTGAAGATGCAAAAAATAAAACGATCTCTAAAAAGAGATAATATAAGCGTTTTGGTGGTAAACGACGAGATGCTGCAGCTTGCTTCAGCGAACACAGTTAAATGAGCCCAGTGAGTTGGTGAGGACAAAAACTCACTTCACCCTCTTCTGTCGATTTCCGCCGACCACCACCGGCATGAGCATCACCGCGAGCATCTTCTGGCCCTTGGAAAAGACACTGCAGGCGGAAGTTGAGCGGTATTTCAGCTCCTCGTACTGTGGGCCCACGAGCTGAGGATGCTGCTCAGCGAGCCGTAGCTGTAGCCGTAGAAAGCTGGCAAGAGTGCAGAATGTAGGCGTTTAGGTAGCGTCAGTGGCTGGCCAGCAGCAGACTGCAGGAAGCAATGGAGGAGGAGGCAGAAAAAGATGAAAAAAGATGATGTTGACGGAGAGACAGAAGCTATTGGTGGTGCTGGGGTGCATTTTAAAAATTGCAAAGTTAAAATCAACAAGAATACCAGAAGGCAATTGATGTGTTTTTGCTCCAAGAAGCGACCGAAGCCTACTACTCCTTCTGCTCGAGGGCAAACTTGCGCACCATCTCGAGGACCTTGTCGAGAATGTCCATAGCGTTGCGACGGGTGCCAAAGTCGGTCAGTATCTTCAGCGACTCTCTGAAGGCGAGAAACTGCGCAAAGTCGAGCTTGGTCAGCGTGAAGAGCTCCGAGTGGACGTAGTAGAGGTCGTCCAGGTCGCCCTCCACTGCCTCGTCGAAGGCGTCCGCGGTGATGTTTGAGGCGTCCTTTGAGGCGACGAAATCGGCGATCTTCAGGTGAAAGGGAGCGGTTTCACGGCTGGAAGAAGTGGAAGTGGTGGGAGTGCTGCCCTTCACACCTCCTCCACTCACCTCCTGTTGACCGCCCACTTTTCCGCCCACCTTGCCCACTGCAGCAGTAGTCTGCGGAGTGACTGGTGACGATGTGTTGGTGGTGGTGGGTGGTGGGAGGAGGCAAAGGCGTCGTCTGCCCAAAGACGAGTATGTTCGAGGTGCGCATCATTCCGTAGGTGAGCTTCTGCTGGTGCAGCGAGCGGACGGCGGCCACCAGAGAGGCGTACATGGCGAGCACCTGCTTCGCCGGCAGCAGTCGATTGGCGGCCACGTAGGCGCTGATGACGCACTGCAGATTGTCCTCCGCCAGCTCCATCAGCAGGTAGTAGCGGGTGGCGCTGGTGGCGAAGACGGCGTAGTGGCGGACGATGGCGCCCGTGCTCGCCGTGTAGTCCACGCGACGCACAAAGTTGATTTCTTGCTGGAACAGGAAGAGAGAAGAGGGGTTTAGAATACGCTCTCATGTCTCAAGTCTGCTCACCATCAGTCGCTGTTCCACCTCTTCAATGTGGTACGCCTTGCGCAGCTCAATGTCGCAGAACTTGAGGCCAAACTTGCGTCCGGGGGCCATGTCGTTTAGGCCGCCGCCACTGCTGTTGCCGTCGCTGCTGACGCTGATGCTGCCTCCGCTGCTGTTGCTGTCGATGCTGCTGTTGCTTTTGATGCTCTCACTGCAGGCGATCACTTCCCTCTTCTGCTCCGGTCGGATAAAGAGGTAGTGCAGCAGTGGCTTCTTCTGCAACTCCACTTTCGCCGACTTTTCCCCGACAGCAGCACCAGCAGCAGCGGCACTTCCTTCACCCGTCAACTGCCCCGCCTCAGCCAGCTTGGCCACTGAGAAGGCCTCGGTGAAGTGGCCCTCGAAGACGACCCCGTAGCGACCACGTTTCAGTCGGTTGCCCACTGCCAGGCCGAGCGTCTTCAGGATGGCCATATCTGTCTCGGGTATGACATTCGGGTCGGCGCCATTGCCCCGGTCAGTGGAGACATTGGGCAGTTCACTCGCAGTTCGCTTGACGTCCTTCAACGGCATTCTCTGCTTTGCTTCTTCTCTTTGACTGGTCTCGACTGGTGTGCTTCTAAAACGAAAGAACGCTGTACAAAGAGTCACACGCTTTTAGTTTGAGTCAAAAGTGATCTGATGACGCCGTTTTTATGCTGGGTTTGGAATTTTGTTGAGCACGTCTCTCTTTTGTTGTGCAATAAAATTCTGAACTTTTTAGTTTTCGGTATTTTGAACAAAGAAAAATTATGAAGAACATCTTTATTTTTGTGTTACTGGCAAAACAAGAACCTGAAAATGCTGATGCTTTAACAGTTTTGCATTGAACAACTAGCTGAGAGCTACGGCTTGTTGGTTTTGCCCGCTGCTGGTTTAGTAGAAGAGCTCTTCTTCTTTTTTCCAGCTGAGGACTTTTTTGCAGTTGAAGAAGCCTTTGCTTTTGCAGATGCACTCTTCTTTGGTTTGTTAGATTTTGAATTCGACTTTTTCTTTTTTGAACTTTTTGAGCTTTTCTTAGACGGAGATTTCTTTGGCTTCCCTGCTTTCGAAGATGATGCTTTTGCATTCTTTTTCTTTGATTTCGATTTAGACTTTTTATCTCCTCGTTTGCTTTTACTGCTTTTTTGCTTCTTTTCTGCTTTCTTAGAATCCATCTTTTGAAGTTTATTTTTGACGGGTTCTTTCATGATTAGCGCTTCCGGAGGAACTTTTTTCATGGACTGCTCCTTTTCAGCGCCTTTTTCTGCAGTGGGCTCAAAGTCCTCTTCTGCGCCTTCTTTGCCTTCCATCTTCGTTTGAACATCATCTAAATCACCACATTCCTCCTTTTCCCCATCACCTTCTATCAACTGCTTTTCCTGTCCTTTGACGGGTGCTTTTCCGTAGTTAACTTTTCCACCAGCACCTGCGGCATCCAACGGGTCGTCACTGTCATCGTCAAAGTTGGCGTCAGCTTCAACTTCAAAGGCTTTTCCTCCTGGAAACAGGTCCTTCTTTGGTTGACCATTTTCACTCACTCCTTTCTCGGTCTCTTTAGGATCAGCTTCAGAGTTGATAAAAGAAGGTTTTTCAATGGTAAAGTTGTACAGTCAGTAAAATAACACCAAAGTTTTACCTGAAGCACCGCAGCCCATTGTGATGATGTAAATTCAAAAGTGCAAATTGAAAATAAAATGAAAACCAACGTAATTTACAGTGTTTTTTTTGCTTAAAATCGAACTTTATTTTTAAGATAAATTTTATTTATTTTTTGTTACGTCGACTTGAAGAGGAAGCAGCTGATTTGTTGCGACTTTTGTTGCGACTTTTGTCGCGACTTTTAGAAAGGCCACGTATGCGAATGACTGCGAAGTAAACAAAAAACGATCAGTTTGTAGTTTAAAACTGTTTCCACTAGTTTTGCTCCCACTTACTTTGAACCTTTTGTTTGTTTTTCGAACCTTTAGAGGTGTGACTACCTGTGGAGCTGGAGCCTGCTGTTGATGTGGATCTCCTTCCGCCTCTTCCTCTTCCACTTCTACTGCTGCCACTTCCCCGGTCACTGTACTGTGTGGACTGTCTACTGGGCCACAGCAGCTGCAGGCGCCACCATTTTTAGTGCAGCAGTGACAGTAGATGGTCACTACTGTGCAGAGAGTGCAGATGATGCCAGCTGAAAGGAAGTGAAAGAGTGATGTCAAAGAAGAAACATGCATTTTACTGTCATCTTTTTACCGAGAAAGAAAATTGAGTCCACGTCTAGAAAAAACATTCTGCCAAGTAAGGTGTGCTTTATTGATAGTTGTTTAGTTTCTCCTTTTATGTAAGTACTATTGTCTTCTGTTCTAAAAACAATTTGTGTTAAGTTTAAAAAATAGAACTTTTGAATTATAAAAAGTGCAGTGTGAAAATGCTTAGGGTTTCTCTTTTTATCGGCATTTTGAAGCCGCTGAGCAATTGTTGTTGATGGACATAACCTATCTCACTAAAGTCGTTCTTTTACTCATTCTACTGGTTATTCTGCTTATCCTCATTGTCTGGTTTGTCTACTACCTTGCCGAGAAGCTCCACTGCTTTGAAGTGCAACACCAAGGCAGTGAAGAGGTGGAAAGAAGAGTGAAGATGCCTTCACTAAGGCGGTACCTTGAAAAGCTGCACACTTCTACCAATGAGGAACTTGGCAACAGTCCAAAGTCGTTATCAACGGATCCGCGGAGAGAGGGACTGGTGCGAAGCTCATTTGGCTTTGATCTAAAAAGTCTGGAAAGTGGCAAAGTTGATGAGAAGACGGATTCATCGATCTGGAGTAAATCACTCATTCCGAATGGTGTTTCTACAATAGTATAAAATGAGACATCAACAGTTTAATTAATTAGAACAATGTCGCAAAATAGGTTTTCGAACTTGATTCTTGCAATTTTTCATTTGCTTATAAAACGCGTCAACACTTTTTTCAATTCACTACTTTGTTGATTGTCTCTCTTGTTGCATTTGTCAATTTTTTGTTTCAGAAAGCGAACAAATCTTTTTAAAGCTTTTGCATCGTCATACCTGCTCATTACGTTCTGCACACTACGTTCAAACTGCATTTTCTGATTGAAGAGAAACAAAAACTGCAACCAATGAAGATGATTATATCTGCCCGCTTTGGGAACAGCAAGCGAAGCATGGCAACCTCCTCAAAGTTGGCCATCCTCAGCCTTGGAGCACTCTTTCTGGCTTGTGCTTTCAGTGCGGTTCACTCTCAGGAGCCGGCAAGCACTGAGTCAATTGACTTCTCCATCCCTAGCGAGGACCTGGATCAATGGTCACGGAGACTGTCCCAGCATTACTACTCCCCCTCCGACAACCCCAACAACACCTCATTCGACCACCGCTTCAGGGAACACTACTACCAGCAAGAACAAAACGGTGACTGCCAAGCCGATCACCGCGAAGCCACTACGACGACCCAAGCGAGCAAAGTCGTCATGTGGGTCATCATCGGCGTGGTCGTTTTGCTGGTCGTCATCGCCATAGTAGTTATTGTTCTGTGCATGTGCAAGAAGGACGACAAAGGCGGCAAGGGCAAGGGCAAAGGCGGTGCTGCCTCTAAGTCGATGTCACCACCTGCCTCCTCCAAATCGCAGAAGTCGAAGCAGCAGAGCAGCTCGCAGAAGAGCGTCGGCAGCAAGAAAAGCAACTCCGGGGCTGCGGCCCCGATCCAGTCTCGCACTGCCTCTGGCGTCAAGTCGAACAAGTCGACGGACAGCTCGAAGGTGAAGGGCAAGTCTTCGGCGGCTGCTTCTCTGCCACCGGGGGCAGTCCTCAAGGACAACGCCACCCTCAAGACGAAGATGAGCTCCAGCACGGCGAAGATGGAGAGTGCCCGCTCTGGGGTGACCAAGTCATCGGCGATGCTGGTGAGCAAGCAGGGCAGTCAGCCGGGAAGCAAGGTCGCCCCTAGCAAGGTGGGCAGCAAGGTCAGCAGCAAGATTGACGGTGGCGGCAGCAAAGTGGGCAGCAAAGTGGGCAGTAAGGTGGGCAGCAAAGTTGGCGCTAGCAGCGTTGTGGGCGCCGGCGGCAAGTCCAGCGTCCTCAGTGCCACCTCTGCCATTAAAAGCAAAGTCAAGTCTAAGGCTTAGGCTGTTAGTAGCCGGCGCCACGTAAGACTGCACACCTTTCAGCAGCTGCCGCCGTATAAAAAAAATGTTTTCCTAAGCACACGCCCTTTTGGCGTCATTGCTTCAATCTTTTACTTTATTTTTTATTAAAAATGTTACTAAAACAATTTGTGCAGCATGTTAACTTTCCCCTATCTCTCTCCTCACACCATCTAAAGTCATTGACCTAATGATAGGAGTTTAGTTAAGCAGCGATGTAGTCGCTATTTACAAGCAGCTTTCTCATCAGAACATCTCGTACAGATAAATGCCTCAAATCATTTCTTGTAAACAAACATTGATTTGGGTACAAATATATTGAAGTGACAACTGTCATAGTGTCAATTATTTCTTTCTGATTCGTATACTCAAAGGCTCGTAAAAACACAAAAATGGATCAATTTGTAGTTAAATCCAAGCTTCCCAGCCACGAAATACCAAACATATCAGTCGGCGAGTACTTCTTGCAGAATATTACTCGAAACATCAATGAAAACCCTCAGAGAATTGCCTTTGTACGGTTTTGCACATTTCTTTTTTTCATTAAAATGTTTTCTTTTTACTCAACTTGCAGATAAACTCAGAGAATGGCACCAAAACCACCTACTCTGAGTTCCAAAAAGAAGCACTTCATGTGGCCTCAGTTTACTTTCTGACGACCTTTTACTCAGCTCAGACGACTTGGTAATGTTCTTCGGCGACAACAGTTTACAGTATGTGATACTTATTGTGGCGATGGCTTACCTGGGACTGCCTGCTACGCCTGCAAAGTCAGCAAACGGGTGCTTTGAAGTGGCTCAACAACTTGTTGACTCTAAAGCAAGCGTGCTCTGCATATCTGCAAGTCAACGACACTTGGCAACTATTCAACAGGTTTCAGAGCAGCACCCAACGGCACTTGAGCATCTTAAAGTGATCATCCTTATAGACGGTGGTGATGAAACGGTGGCTGATACTTTAAAGGAAAACCTTAAAATGAAGTCGATCACCACCTACCAGAAGCTACTTGAGCACTCAAAAGATGCCCTTCCATTGGCGACAATCCCTCACTTTAGCGTGGATCCCCAATCGGGTACATACGCAATCATTTATACAAGTGGAAGCTCTGGTTTGCCCAAGGGAGCAATTCACAGTCATCGCTCCTTTCTGGCAGCCATACTGGCAATGCAGGCGTCCAAGGTCTTCATCGACTCTCACCAGGCGGTCGTCAGCTTCATCTATCCGTTTGGCCACATTTCGGGCATAATACTGCTGGCTAACATTTTTGCCTCCTCAATGACCTCGGTTCTCTTTGGCCCACGACCTGATAAAGTGGCCATTCTCGAGGCAGTTCAGCAGTATCGAATCTCCTTTCTGGTGATGTTCACCGCCCTCAGTGCAGACATGGTGGCCACTGACTACACTGCTAACTACAATTTGAACTGCCTTCGTGTGTTCTTTTTCAGCGGTGTGAAGGTGCCTGAAATGGTGTCCAGTAGGCTGAGAAATCGTTACAACGCTGAAGTTCACGAGTTGTATGGGCAAACGGAGTTTATGGGCGGTGTCTCCAGTATGCTGTCTGTCTATGAGCCCGGAAACGTTGGCGAGCCGTTGCCCAATGTAGAGATGAAGATTGTGCACCTGAGCACTGGTTTTTCGCTTCCGTCAGGAGAGGAAGGTAGGGCGAAGCAACCGTTTTTTGTCAATACCTGTTACCACCCTGTACTGTTTCTTTGCAGGTGAAATCTGCTTACGCGGCCCTAACTGTTTTCTTGGCTATTTAAACAATGCCAAAGCGACCGCTGAGGCGATTGATACTCAAACTGGCTTCTTCAGAACGGGAGATGTGGGTTACGCCGATTCTCGAGGTTGTCTTTTCATCACTGACCGTATTAAGGAGCTGATCAAGTACAAACACTGGAGCGTTTCACCTGCTGAGATTGAAGTCTTCTTGCAGACTCATCCCTCTGTAGTAGAAGCCTGTGTGGTTGGCGTGAAACACGCTACAGAGGGCGCCCACTTGCGTGCTTATGTGTTGCTGAAAAACAAAGGAGAGAATGGCAGCATGGTCACTGAAAAGGAAATCGCTCAATACGTGCAAGGTTTGTGAAAGAAGGGGATTTGTGATTTTTTATTTCTAAAACATTTGTTGCAGATAACATGGGATACCAGAAACGACTTAATGGTGGTGTGCATTTTGTCGCCTCTATTCCACGCACTATCATCGGCAAGATTGATCGACAGCATTTCAAGAACCTGGTCAAAGGAGAGGTGCTCATTGAAAAGGCTGAAGCAGAAAAATAACTTTATTTTCATCAAGTGAACATTCACAAACTCTACTCAACTTCGGCATCATCAAAGGTCAGTTCGAGTGATCAGTTCATCCTTAACCAATTTTTTAAAGTACTGCCTGTCAACTTTGCCAATTAACGTGCGAGGCATGGAGTCAATGAAGCGGACGCCGGCTCGAAGTTTCTTTTGTGTGCCCATGTTTTCTGAATATAAACAAACAAGTTAGTTTAGAGGCAGTAAATGATTGTAGACAGCAGTATTTTTACCTGAAACATAGTTTGCCAGCTCCTCTTCACTAACCTTCTGCCCTTGAACCAGTTCAACATACGCTCGAATATGATGGCCTTCAGAGGCGTGGGGAACACCGACGACGCAGGCCGACGCCACTGCAGGATGTCGTTGAACGAAGTCCTCAATCTCGGCCGGAATCAAACTGTACAGTTTGTACTTGATCATCTCTTTGATGCGATCGGTGATGAAGAGTCGTCCCTGGGTGTCGTAGTAGCCCACATCTCCGCTATGATACCAGCCGTCCACTATTGTCTTTGCGGTTGCCTCAGGGTTGCCCTTATAGCCGGAGAAGCAGGACTCCCCTCGGAAGCAGATCTCTCCGTTTTCGTTCGGCGGCAGTGGCTTTCCCGTTTGCAAGTCGACAATCTTCATCTCCACTCCTTGCTTCACATGTCCAACACAACCGACCAGAAATTCGTCCACCTCCGGCTGCCCGTAGCCTTCCACGCAGTCGATAAACTCCGTCGAGCCGTACACGTTAATGGTGGCCACTTTGTACTTGGCTCGAATGGCCAACAGCATACTGGTGGCGATGAATGAGCCACCGTGGTTGATTGCCTTCAGCGAACTCAGGTCGTACTTTTTGTGGTAGTCGATGGCAGCGAGCGGTGCCGCCTGGTTCGCCGACATCATGAAGTTGATCGCCTTGTATCGCTCCACCGCCTGCAGAATTGGCTCAAGGTCGCTCTTCTCAAAGAGAATCACCGAGCAACCGGCGTAAAGGGTGTACAGTGCAATGAAAGTTCCGCTCACATGGCCTAGAGGATGCCACATTATAAAGGGCAAACCGACGGAACGATTGCCCCAGGAGGCTCTGGTCATGCTGAGGGCAATGGAGCGATGCGAGTGAATTGCCGGTTTTGGCACTCCTGATGTACCTGATGTAAAGCAGAGGAGAAACTCCGCTTTAAGGTCGTCCACGGCAAAGTGGGGAATGGTTTTAAGCTGAGGGCCGTTGTCGCCTTCTGCCACCTGGCTGATCATCTCCTCAAATGAGTGAATGAGCGCACCGCTCTCCTTCAGAACGGCCAACTGCTTCAGAGCTTCACTTGGCTTTGCCGTCTCCATCTGCACGATCACCTTAAACTGGCGCATCGTCTCGCGGTAGGCAGCCTCAGTGGCCGTTCTCTCAACAATGGCCACCTTTTCAGTGCCGAACACCAGTATGGTTCCATTTGCTCCTCTTGACTGCTCAGACAGTTCAAAACTTTGTGAGCTAGGTGGAATAGGACAGAAGGGCAGTCCCAGGTAGACTGTGCCCAGCATGGCGATGATGTACTCGAAGGAGTTTTCGCCGTAGAACATCACGAAATCGGTTTTCTCAACGCCAAGTCGCAGCAGAGCGCTGGCAAATTGAGCTGCACGCTCATGAAGTTGACCATACGTCACATTGCTGTTGTTGTTTGTGTCAATCTAAAGTTTTGGTAGTAATCAGTAAGTAGATCAAATTCACTAAAGTTTACTTACTAGTGCCAGAAGCTCTTTATCATAGCTGCTTATTTTTTCAACCATCATCTCTGCCACTGACACTTTGGGCAGTGATTCTGTGCTTGGTGGTTTTGGTGATCTAACAATGTACTCCTCGGTAAAAGGTGGTGTGCTGGCTGCCATTTTTGAGATGGTTATTTCGAAGTGTTTTTTGAAGCAAATATTACTTTGATTTACACTACATTTAGTTTCCTTATTTATATTAAAGCATTTTGTGGTGCAAAGATTGCAATACTTATTGACAAGTTCAACTGTACAAGGACATTTGGAACAGTGCTCCCTTCATTGCTGATAATTTTTAACGAGACATTTATCTGTAAATTGAACTATTTTGTTATCTTTGCGGGAGACGTAAAATTTGCTGTGCTAATACCGATACATTAAAAACTGATTTGATGATACTGTTGATGATTGCTGCAAACAGAAAGAAATACAGTGCTTCATCGATAAAAAATTTGTTGTACAGCCTTTGTAGTTGGCAATGTTTGTACTTTAATACAGTTTGAAAAAGGGCAGTTTTATTTGTGATTATTAAAAAACTAAAAATATAAAAAGTTATAAGTTTACGGAACAATTTCAGTGATCAGCTCATTTGCAACAAGTTTCTTGAAGTACTGTCTATCAATTTTTCCAATTAGCGTTCGTGGCATTGCGTCAATGAAGCAAACTCCTGCTCGAAGTCGCTTCTGAGTGCCCATGTTTTCTGCAGAGAGAATAAAACAACAAGATTAGCACAAGATGATAAAAAGAGCAAAGTGCAAATTCACTAACCTGCAACGTATTGAATCAGCTCTTCTTCAGTGACGGTCTCTCCCTTGACCAGCTCAACGTAGGCGCGAATGTAGTAGCCCTCTGATGCATGATGAATGCCCACAATGCATACCGCGGCCACCGCTTTGTGTCGATGAAGGAAATCTTCAATCTCAGCGGGAAACAAAGTGTACAGTTTGTACTTGATCATCTCCTTGATGCGATCAGTGATAAAGAGTCGTCCTTGGGCGTCAAAGTGACCCAAGTCGCCGCTGTGGTAGAAGCCATCCGAATCAATAGTGCTCCTCGTTGCTTCTTCATTGTTGAGATAACCCGAAAAGCAGCCACCCCCTCTGAAGCAGACTTCTCCCGTCTGGTAAGCCGGCAGTGGCTCGCCCGTGCTCAAGTCGACAATCTTCATTTCTACTCCGGGCACAGTAGTACCGCAGTTGCCAGGCACATAATCGACCTCTGTTTCTTCTGGATTGCGCGTTCGAACTGCACACATCATTTCTGTCGCCCCATACATTTCAAAGATTGCGCCATACTTTTCCTTAATACTTCTCAGCAGGTTGTCGGCAATCCGTGAGCCGCCAGTCTTGAGACATACCAGCGAGCTGAGATCGTACCGTTTCTCATACTCATTGAGCACAAGCGAGCTGGCCATGTTTGGGCTGAAAAAAATGCAGTTGATGCGAAGGCGTGGAACCGTCTCCATAATCTGGTCAATGTCGCCCTCTCTGAAGAGCACAATGGTCATGCCCATATCAAGCGCATGAGGACACATGAGACTGCCGGAAATGTGACCAATGGGATGGAAGAGTGCCACTCGATAGCCAAACTCATTCAAGCCAATCTTGGAGTTTACCAAAGTGACCAGCATCGACCGGTGCGTGTGCACAGCCATCTTGGGTTTGCCCGTAGAGCCGGAAGTCGAGCAAACTAAATATGTTGAAGTTGAAGGGTCAGAGATTGGAAAATGAGGAACTGTTGATAGCTGTTTTCCACTGCCCAGTGATTCCAGTTCGGCAAAGGAGCAAACTGCTTTTGATTTGGTCACTGGGTGTTGCTTGAGAAGCGAGTGCACCTTTTCTCCTTCATCGACGTCCATCTCGATGATGGTTGAAATGTAGTGGGCAATAGTTTCATTGTACTGCTTCTCTTGAAGCGCCTTCTCGATGGTGGCTATTTTATTGGCGCCAAAAATTAGCACACTACCGTTGGCGTCTTTTATTTGCTCAGTCACTTCAAAAGCTCCAGAAGCTGGGGGGATTGGACAGAAAGGCAAACCAAGGTACACGGAGGCAAGCACCAGAATGCAGTACTCCAGGCTGTTGTCGGCGTAGAACATGAGAAAGTCAGTCGATTGAAGGTTGAGTTTCAGCAGGCCAATTGCCAACTGGTGAACTTTGAGATGAAGCTGGCCGTATGTTAGCTGGTAGTTGTTGTTTGGGTCCATCTGTTTAGGGTAAAAAATGTTAGTGTTTGCTTTGTAAAACCAACAAGCAAAACTTACAAAAGCAAGGGCATCTTTTGGGTGCTTAGAAATGCGGCCAGAGATGTACTCGGAGAGTGACACATTTGGGTAGTCGGGTAAGGGCTGTTTGGAGCGAACAATGTTTGGATGGTTACCGCCATCATTTACAACAGCTCCGTTTGTATGATGATTTGTTTGGGAAGGCATTCTGGTAGTTTTTTGATGAGAAGTTTTATACTTTCAAAACACACTTTTTTGTTTGATTAGCATTTACTCTTACTTCTTTTATACTCTGCTTTTCATCTAAATTTTGAATGCCTCCATTTAAGCCAATTTTGAGAAAAATGCAGGATGCAAAAAACGACCGAACTTTGTTAGTAACTGCAAAATACCAGTTGGTTTAGCTTATCATCAGTATACTTTAGCTGTTTTGTATGATATGAAAGTGTAATTTCAAAACTGTAAAAATCTGTAGACACTGAAAAGATTATTTCAGCTGATTTCATCAAAACACCAACATCATGTATTAGGGCTTTTACAAAGTGCACATTTTTTGTCAGAAAATAAGTTCAAGTTTTGGACATTTTCAAGTATTATTATTGCAGATAAATATGAGTACAAAAAGTTTACAAAATCTAACTGTTTTCAACGTATTGATAACATTTATATTTTTGCACTTGAAGTTGAAAATGTGGACAGCTGATGATCTGATTTTGGTAATATGATATTACTCTGAAACTTCAAAAACAGTACGTCTAATCATTAGTGCATTACTTTTATCGCTTAAAAGTGCACCAAAAGACTGTGAGCAACATGTGGTTTATCAAAATCACACATACACATTACTTCTTGCACTACATTTGTTCTGACGTCATCAACTTGAAAAATAAAGTGTCTGGAAAATAAAGTTTTTTTATAAAACGGGTACATTTGTGTTTTTTAAAAACCGAAAAATGGTATTATTTTTGAAAATAGAAAAATATTTTGGTTGTGTCAAATACAAATATTAAATATGAAATAAAGTCAATGAATTGGGTTTAAATTAAAAATGTTCACAATAAAACTAAAACGAAGGAATAAATATTGGTCTGTAGTTGTTTTCTTTTGCCTTGAAGCGAAGTGGTGCAACTACAACTTTTGTTGATGCATTTTCAACTGGAGCTGGTGCAATTCCGCTTTTGGTGACTCCGAAAATGTCCTCGTGATAGCGATTTGATTCCTGGTAATACAGATATGAAAAGATTACAACCTACAATTTTGTCTGTTTAGCATTTACCTTAAGCATTCCAATAACTCGACCACTACCTTCATCAGCACTGTCGTAACTCAGAATTTTTGCCAAGACTGCCTCAACATCTGCTGCCATTGCCACATCCCCACAGACGTAGATGTGGCCTCCTTCTTGGAGAACCATTTTGCAAATCTCCTTGGCAACCCATTTGTTTTGCAGAATGTGCTGAACGTACTTTTTCGGTCTGCCCTCTTGTCGCGAGAATGCCACGTAGTAGTCCGAGATGACCCTATGGGCAATCATCCAGGCAAGTTCACGTCGATAGAGTTGCGTATTTGTGTCACGACAACCGAAAAAGAGCTTTACATTGCCAAGTTGTTTTTGACTTTTAGAACGATTTTTCTTTTCAGCAAACCGGTGGTTCCAGAAAGATCGGAACGGAGCAATGCCCGTGCCTGGGCCGATCTGAAAAACAAAATGTTTAAAAAGATTTGAAATTGTGCAGCAGCAGCAGCATTACCCAAATCATCGGCACACTTGGCTCTGCGGGCAGGTGGAAGTTGGGCGCCGCTCTGATGAAGCCGTAGACATTGCGCCCGAGTGGAATACTGTGCAAAAAGTGCGAACAGACGCCGTCGTGGACGGCCCCGTCAGGCGTCTGGTAGCGCAGCACTGCCACCGTCAACTCGACTGAGTTGGGGCTGCTCAGCGGTGAGGAGGACACCGAGTAGTATCGAGGCTGCAGAGCGGGCAGCTGAGTGAAGATGAGCTCCAGCGGCGGCACCAGGGAGGGACACTCAGCGAGCAGAGTCAGCAAGCCAGGGGCCCTCTCTGCCTTCCACTGCTCGTACTTTTCGTCTGAAGTGGCCAGCTGCAGCAGTCGTCCCTTGTCCGCCTCTGTGAGCCCTTCACTTTCAGAGAGCAGCTGCAGTAGGTGCTGTGTAGGCGGCGAGCCGACGTCCAGGTAGCGAACAAGCGCCTCGCGAAGACTCACTGGACAATTGAGCTTTTCGTGGACTGTCCAACTTTGCCCACCATCGGTTGTGACCTTGACAACTAGTTTTTGCATCGGATCGTGGGCACTACCTGACAGCCGTTGAATGATACCGCTGACAATTTTTGGGTCATTTTGCGGGTAAACAGCCAAGTGGTCGCCTGGTTGGTAGTCGACTGGAGTGTCACGGCTCAGCACCACTTTGATTGTCTTTGGATTGTGATCTGGAGCGGAGAAGGGGTTCGTCGTTTCGACCAGGTATTCTCGCGATGCTAGGCGCCAGTTGACAACTGTCTTGTTGTGTGCCAGACGACTTAGCGTAGAGGCGACTCGCTTTGATCGTTCATCAGCATCCACTTCGGGTTCATCTTGAACAGCTTCCAGTCGAACACTGCTTGCTGACCACTTTGACTGCTGCAACATCTGCGGAATGGTGTCAGATGTAGGCGTCTTCAGGTTGAACTGCTTGCAAGCGCCGGTAAAGGCATCATTGGCCCACTCTTGAAAAGACGTTTCCTGGCCGGCCAGTTCATCACCAGTTCCACAGGGTAACACCCTTTGTCCGCCCAGCGAGTCAAGCATTTCATCCAAGTGACGACCAAAAGCGCAAAAATGTGGGTACGCATTTGAGCCAAGTGCAAAAACCGCGTAAGCTCCAGAAAATGGTTTTTGCTCTTTTTGTTGTTGTTGTTTACCTTTTGCTGTTGCTTTGAGAGCACTCAGTACTTCCAGAAAGCCTCGCCATTCTCAGGCGCGTCACCATTGCCAAATGTGCTCGTGACCAGCAACAACAGCTGCTCATTCGGTAGACGATTAGCTGGTTCATAAGCGTCCATTGCGCAAACAGACACGTTGAATGAGCTGGAAAAGAGGCCGCTCAAGCGATTTGCGAAGGATTCAGATTTACCCGTTTCTGTGGCAAACAGAATGGTGCACCTTGGTCGTGATGATAGTGCTCTCGCTGCAGGAAAAACAAAAAAGGTAATGGCCATGTAATCAGAAGTGAAGAATGCATCGAAAATACTGCTTACCATACAAGCCAACCATGAACTGCACCATCAGAGCGGCCATTTGGAAGCTCACCTTCACCTGGTCATCTTTTCGTTCGCTCATTAGCCGATTGACGCCTTTCCAGATGTGCGTCTTCCAGGGCACTTCCCTTGGTAGAAAAAGGCCGGCTTCAGGTGGTATTGAGCATTCCTGGTGGTAGACGGAGGTCAGGGCGCCTGAAATGGGCGGCACAATCCACACCCAGTCGGCGGGACAGCCACCTCGAAGGCGATTCTCATTCTCCAGGTGCTTCATGAAGCTCTCAGAGGCGGTGAAGTGATCGACGATGGTGACGTTTGCTCGCTGGAAGCTGTAGAGGACGGCGGTGTTTACCTCCAGAGCTGCTCGATCCTTCCACAGGCTGGCATTGGAGGCAGTGTCCAGACCCATCTCCCGCGCGACCTCTGGCAAAATGTTCAGTCGTTGCTGGTCGGACAAATCACGCACCGCCACCTCAGTGTCCATGTACCACCCGGAAAATGGACAGGCTGGAAATTCAATTCCGCCTACCTCGAACTTCATGTTTGCCACTGCAGGCAGGGCGTACCATTGCAGAGAAAGACGCTCAAAGAAATCTAGTCTAGAAAAAGATTACATGATAAAATGTAGTTACGAAACGGCAAATCTGAACATTTACTTTGGATGAACAATTGATACACGCAAAATAAGCTCTTCTGGAAGTGAAAACACTTGTGGATCTTCACCAGGCACTGAAATGACAATTGGCAGAACGTCCCAGTTTGAGCCGGCTCCTTTCCAGCCAAGTTTTTGGCAAATCTAAGAGAAAACTTGGCTTTTACATCACTGAACTAACTACAAAAGTGTTTACCTTGGTAAACTCGATATTGATTGGGTCTCCACGAAAAGCTCGAGACAAAGGGCATGATCTACCTTCTTTTGTTGATTTATCCTCTCTGTTCACTACACTTGTGGACTGCTCATAACCGGCATATGAGATAAGCTGAGAGTTCCAAACTCGATAGTCTTCTCGTCCTTCTAGCCGCTGGGGAAAAATTGTTATTGCCGATCTAAATATGGTGACAAAGAAAATTAACATTTTTTTGTAGAAGAAAAAACCTGATTAAGACAAACCTCACATTGCCACCGTTGGTGGCAAACTGAATGTGTCTGCAAATAGCTTCAAAGAGTTCAACAGCTGTCGTGCAGTGTCTCGCGTCAAAGACGTGAAGCTTATTCCACTGGATTCGGCCAATGCACCTGGAGGCATTGCGCCAGGCAGTCTTTGAGCCATAGATGAGCTCATCGATTCGGTGAGTGTAAGTGCCTGTTCTTTCTATTTCCTCTCTCACCTCGTCTAGTCGGCTTGAAAACGCCTGAGAATTTAGGCCGCCTTTCTCTGAACTGCTAAAGTATTGCTCAAAGAATTCGCAAGCGTCGGCGAAAAGTCGTCTTTTGTTGTTGGAGCCATTTTCACTTGTAAGCAAGAACTCCTTTGACTGCTTCATCAGTGCACCGTAGCAGATTGCCTCTGAACATGGCTGCCGTTTGACTGACTGCTGGTGAAGAGTGTCCACTGTCACCTCACTGGTGGTCAGATTCTGTAGTTTGATGGGCCGGCGAACAGCGACAGAAGTGGCAGTAGAGGCTGTTGTTGCTTCAGATGAAAGTAGTTTCCTGTTTTTCCATTGCAAACGTTTAAACAAATTTTCAAATTTACTTTAAATGTTTACAGTTATTACCTGTTAGAAAAAGTCATTGTTTGATGATTTAACTGTTGAATGCTATTGTGGTGGTTATTGTTTGAATGCTCCAAGTGACTGTGTGGCAAAAAGAAGCAGTTTTTAGAGCGACTTTATAAAGCTTTTGAAATGCAAACTTTAAAGGTACATCCTACTTTATTTTAAGTATTTTATTTCCTGTGTTCTCACCAATAACAAATAAAATTTTATTTTTTGAACTACACAAAAAGTCAAAAAGAGTACAAAATGATCACAGTTTTTGTTCAAATGCTATTAACCTCAACTCAGAAAATGGAGTCGTAAAGCTGCTACGTGAAGTACATATGAGTTAAAAGAGTAAGCACCTTCAGACTTTCTTTGATTATTCAAATTATATCTTGTATGATATAAAAAGCATAATGCATTAAAAACGGTAACCTTACCTTTCACTTTTAAAGTCATTGGTTTGCATATTAAGTTTTTCGTCTATTTGATGTCCTTATATAATGCAGAAGAAAAGATGCAGGGGAGAAATGCTAAGGTTAGTTGAATTAGCCAATTTAACATTGGCATTGACACTTTATATAACGCTTTTAACAGGAACTTGTTTACCTTTATCTACCTATTTTATAAAAGGTAATAAAAAGACAAACAATTTTGATTAAAAACACGTAACATTTCACCTCGTCACACAAACAAATCATGTAACATCAAGTTCAGCATTTTTTGCAAATCTACTAAACGCCGAAATTGTTAATTGCAGCAGAAAAATACCCAAACAAACAGCGAAAAACAGAAGGTAATCAGCTATTGGTCAGTTTAATTTACAGCAAATTAAACACTGGCACATTTCATCAGATTAAAAGTGTGAGGGGAGACAATGAACATGCCTTGCACTGGTGTATCAGATAGTACACTTTGCATGAGTGCTGTCAGCAAAAACGATTGCTTCTATTGAAAATGAGGTCACAGTTTTATCACAGAAACACAAAGTTGTTACATTGTGACTATAAAAGAATAAGTACAAGGAATGAGATTGTCCGAGAGATAGCGCAAGTAACTGAAAGACAATCTAATTATTAATCTAGAAGATCTGTGTAATAAAAAATGAGTTACCACTTTCTCAGAAATTTTATTTACAGCAACCAGTTTTAATTGTTTTATCCTGCATAATTTTGACAGAAATTTTGCAACTCAAATCAACCATACAGCAACACAATTCTGATAAGTAAAAACAAGATCAATTTTTTGAACTTAGACATTTTTATTTGCCCATAAATTAGTCAGCAAGCTGAACATGTACTCTAAAACCACAAAAAGATAGTAAAGCCCAATGGCCCTGAAAGGCACCGAGCAAGAGGGAAACCCGTAGGTTGTGTTGGCCGCATTAAACTGCTCACAAAGTTTAAGAATTGCTATTTTTTGGTTATGCGAACAGAGCTTTTCCGGCCAAACGAGAACTCGATGAGAGAGAACACCTTGGCAGGGGGACACTTGACAACGAATTGAGTAGGGAGCCAGTTGGAGGATTTGCAGAAGATGCTCCCAACGAGTGCCTTCAACAAGACTTGCAGACTGCTCAAGACAATTATCGCAGATAGAATGAGGACAGCACTCCAGGAGGTAGTCGAATGGTTTTGAATGACATTGGTCACAGAAACTGTTGCCTTCACTCTCATCATCTTCTCTTTCGAACTCTGTCAATTGCAAATCCTGTATAAGATCGTCCACTAAAAAGTGAAAGTGATTATCAGTTTAGTAAAATTTTTAAAAAAACATACGTTGTAAATGCCATCCTTTTTTGCATTTTGATCCACCTGCTTCCCGCAAGCACTCTCCCATCAGGAATCTCAAACAAACGCCTTTTGGAATGTCAACAAACTGCTTTTGTTGCAACTCATTTTGATGACCGAATGGACAACCACTTGATGAGCTCTTTACAAGGCAATGATATTTGGAAGTTTCCTTTGATGAGATCCATTGAAATGGGCATTGTAATTGCTGAAGCAGATATCCTCGACGAGCTTTCTCTTGAGCGGATTCTCGGTAAAATTTTGATATTTTCATACTGCTATCAAAATCGAATTCGCATTGATGTGTGAATTTCAAATTAAAAAAATCGACCGAAACTTGTTTAACAAAATCGAACTTGTTTAGTTTCTAAAAAGGTGTCATCTACCGATTTATTCGTTCGTTTTTGGATTACAAAGTTTATTTGACAACTCAGCACAACTTTTTTTTCACCCACATACTTCTGTCATTGTTCACTTGTTTCAGAATGTCTCTCAAGAAGAAGAGTTCAGGTTCTTTGAAAGGAAAAAAGAAAAAAAGCAATGATTCTCTGAAGAAAACCAAAAAGAGTGCTGGGTCGCTGAAGAAGAAGCCAAAAAGTCCAGACTCATTAAAAAAGACTAAAAAGAGTGCTGGATCGTTGAAAAAGGACAAAAAGAGTCCTGAGACTCAACTAAAGAAGAAAAAAAGTCCTGAGGCTCAACCGAAAAAGAAAAAAAGCCCTGACTCCATCAAAAAAACAGGCGACAGCAAAAGCAAGTCCAGCAAGTCTCTCAAATCTAAATCTAAATCAATTTCTAAATCTAAGACCAAATCGCATTCAAAGTCACTTTCCAAGTCAAAGCCCAAGTCGAAACCAGGCAGCTCGGGCAAGGAAAAGTCACAAAGTGGGAAGAAGACAAAGCCCAATAGCAAAAAGTCTAGCCGTTCCAACCGCTCCAATCGCTCCATCGGCGTGGGCGGTCATCCGAAGTCGCTCTCCTCGCGCAAGTCTGCCTACCAGCAGTCAGTCGGTCGGACTATTCACCCGAAGGCTGCCGCCGCCGCCACCGGTGGCACTGGCTCAGGCAGCAATGGTGACAACAATGGCAGCGGTTCCTCCGCCGACAGCCTGACGATGCTCAACTGGATGATGTACACGTCACTGTACGGCGAACGCCTCTACGACACCATTCAGCTCATCTTCACCTGTCACTGCGGCACTCACCGGAAGGTGGCACTGACAGAGGTGGACGGACGCGGCCTCTACCTGCCCTTCTGCCCCATCAAACACGGCCAGTCGTGGATGGACGCCATTGGGCAGTTCATCCAGGGAAAGCTGCTGAGGGAGAACGTGGCCAAGCTGCCTCCCGATGTGTCGGCCAAGCTCAATGCCTCCGGCTCTTCATCCGGTTCCTCTTCCTCCTCTCCCTCCTCCTCCTCCTCCTCCTCCATGTCCTCTCTTTCTCCGACGCCTTTCACCACCGAGCCCATTCTCGTGGAGCTGCTTCGCGTTCAGCTGCCCCTCTACCTGGACTTTGTGGTGCGATCAACGTATCGCATTCAACTGACGTCTGCCGCCTGCAAGGCCAAACTCTGTGCGGACAACTCCATCATCGGCTGGTACCCCGCCGGTGGACAGCTGAAGGCAGCCCTGGGCAAGAATCCTCTTTTTGGGCCGGAACCGCAGCTGATGATTCATCCGAACGGGAAGGTGATCAAACTGGAGCCCAGTGAGCGGTGTCGCGAGGTGGCCATCACCGAGCTCTTCGCCTACCAGTGCATCGATGAGCTGCGTGAGCAGAAAATCGGCGCCACCGGCACTACCAAGGACGACATTCTGCGTGCTTTCGGCGACTACCTCCAGCACGTCTACCCCTCAGAGTTCATGCACGAGTCCTCCTTCGGCGCTTACCTGAAACGGGCCAACCTGAAGATCACCGGCAATGTGAGCGGCCTCTTTCGAGCCTTCGCCGCCCGAGAGCGCTCTTACATTGATTTTGAAGAGTTCATCATTGGCCTGCTCATCGTCGGTCGGCTGATTGGCCAGAGCACCAGCTCCACTGGCGAGGAGGAGGGCAATGAACAGAACATTCCCCCGCCACCGGCCATCACTCACACGGCGGCCACTATGAAGCTGATGGCCGACTTTGCCTACCGCTACTACGCCGTCCACTCTAAGCACATGAGCAGCGAAGAGCTGGAGGCGGCGGCGAAGGCCTTCCAGATCGCCGACGACGACGTGCTGAAGCTGAAGAAGGAGGCACTTGCCCACACCGAGCACATCGGCAGCCTGAAACGGGCGGATTTTGTGAAACTGCTCGCGGAAAAGTACCTGCCCAAGACGAGCACCAGTGAGACGCCGCCAGCGGCGAAGCTTTTTGAGCTGATTCACGATCGAACGCCCATGGAGCAGCTGCACGTCCGCCTCGCCTACCCGGAGATTCGCCGTGTCGAGTCGGACTTGGCGGCGAACAAGGCCATGGAGACGAAGCTGCAGGCGCGGCTTCTCTGCGAGAACTGCCACCAGAAGCAGTACTGCCTGGCGCCCTACAACCTCAAGATGAACCGAGCCGGGCAGATGTACCAGCCTGTGGAGAACAAGGAGGAGGACGTCAAGAGGGCCCCCCTCAGTCGTCGCAAGCTGGAGAACGAGTACTTTGAGTCGGCTTTCGTCTGCAATAAGATCATGGACATGCTGCGGCTGTACGCCATCAACGCCAAGCTCTATCCCTGTGTGGTGAAGAAGCGACCGAAGGGCAACCTGGAGATTAAGGACTGGCAAAACGCTGCCACGCGAAACGATCTGGCGCCGGAAATCTTTAACATCTGCGAACAGGCGCAGAGGGTCATCAGCGCCGGCCCTCGCATTTTGAAGGTGCCCTCGCCCTGCTACGTTCTGGGCGACATTCACGGCAACTTCACCGATCTGATGACCTTTGATGCGAATCTCTGGCGCTCTAATCCCTACTTCAGCAGCAGCAATATGCTCTTCCTCGGCGACTACGTCGATCGAGGCGACTACGGACTGGAGTGCGTCCTCTACCTCCTCTGCATGAAGCTGACGGCGCCCCATCGAGTCCACCTGCTGCGCGGCAACCACGAGGCAACAACTTACTTGTTTTTTATTAATTCATTCAACAATTTTTCTCCTTTTCTTTGCAGACCAGGGAACAGCAGATTGAGCACACCTTTCACAAAGAGTGCCACAAAAAGTTCTCCGGAAAGCTGGCACTCAAGATTTTCGAAGCTATCAACAACGTCTTTGACGTGTTGCCCTTGGTGGGGGTGATCGACGAGTCCATCTACTGCGCCCACGGTGGCATCCCCTCAAATGTTAGTACTTCTACAGCATTTTTCGGTTTTGTATATTTCTCTCTTTACCCTCGTTTACAATGTTTTTGTCACCCCCACTCAGGCGACTCTCACGCAGATTGCCACAATGGCGTGCCCCATGAAGGTCATCCCTGACCCGTCTACGGCCAATGAAATTCTGTGGAATGACCCAATCTACAATAACGAGCACGACGAAATGATCGCCGTTGATCAAACCATCATCCACGACGATTATCTACATCCGCATGGATTCCCTTCAAACAAACGTCGCGGCACTGCCAACTTCTTCGCCGAGTTTGCCATTTGCCGCTTCCTCACCGCCAATCACCTGTCGCACATCATTCGAGCCCATGAGTGCATTCCGGTAAGGAGGAGTTGTTGAGACCTGTGTTTGTTACACTTTGCTTGTTCTATTTTGCAGCAAGGTTTCGCCTTTCACGCCCAGGGAAAGTGCGTGACCATATTCAGCAGCTCACACTACACCAATGGCATCAACGATGCGGCCGTCGCTCTGGTGCACGACTCGCAGATTCTAGTCATCAAGGTGGACACTGTTCCCGACCAGCAGCCCACTACTCCTGACTGAACTGGCAACTCCTTACTGGTTATTTCAGAGAAGCAAGCAAACTCACCTCCAACTGCTTCTCGGTGTTTCACCACAATTTGCTGTTCATTTATTCATTTACAAACTCCAGATGCAGAAGATGTTGTCTTCGGTCAAAATGCTTTCTTTTCTGTCAATGCTCGTTAGGTGTCGCGCTGACATGCAACAAAAATTATTTGTTTTTGTTGTGATTACATTTTTTTTCAAGTTTCCCATTCTTTTCTGACATCTTTTACTTTGCAAATTCTGAATCTTCACCATGAGCAGCTCAGTGACCGTTCTGCAAGAGGGCTACAGTCGGTGGAAAGTGAAGGATATGTCCATGTACGCCTGTGGCACTGCCACCCTGGTCCAGTCTGGTGGCAAGAGCATTCTAGTCGACACATTGGGACCGTTTGACCGAGACAAACTGGTGAAACTTCTGGCCGACCGTAAGCTTCATCCAGACAATATCAGCATTGTAGTGGGCACCCACAACCACACTGACCACATTGGCAACCTAAATCTATTCATCAAGTGCGACCACTATGTGGGCGATCAAAAGTCACGAGGCGATTACTTTGAGTTTGATGTCTTCAAAGACCACACCTACAAGGACTTCTACCTGACAGACAATGTTCGCCTCTTTTCTACACCTGGCCACACAGAGAACTGTGTCTCAGTTGTAGTTGAGAAGGTGGACAAACTGGACACTGTGGGCGTTGTTGGCGACCTGTTTGAAAGCGGCGAAGACGTTAAGGACGAGTCGCTGTGGCTCGAGGCCGGATCAGTAGATCCTGATGAGCAACGGAAAAATAGAGAAAGAATTTACTCATATTGTGATTACATTGTTCCTGGACATGGAAGAATGTTCAAAGCTTGTAAACCGATGTAGAAAGCGCCTATAAGACAGTTTCCTAATTTTGCATTTGCCGTTTCAATTGAACTCAACTTTTGGAACATTTTTGTCCATTTTAAAATAGACACCTGTCATCAGTTAGAGTTATATTTGTATTGTCAAAGTTATGGGAGGTTCCGCACAACAGAGAAAGAAATCAAAAGAAAAGAAAGTCTCAAAGAAATCGCACCACAAAAAGTCAAACAAGAAGTCACACGTCAAAACGGCTTCAAAGAAGAAGTCACACGTCAAAAAGAGCTCAAAGAAGAAGAAGTCACACGAGAAAAAGCAAAGCAAGAAACAAAACCTAAAGCACACCTTGAACAGCGGACCTAAGGTTGCCACGTAAGTAACTTTTGTTGTCCATCCATCTGCTTACCAGCCGTTCCTACAACTGCCAGCTCTACCCAAATGAATCCACCCATGCCAAATCCGCCGGTCCCCAATGCACCGGCCCCATACTATCCCGCCCCGAACGGACCTCAGTACGGTGCCCCTCCTTATCAGCCTGCGCCTGGTCCCTATGCACCTGCTCCTTACGGGGCTCCTTCGATGGCCGCCCCTCCGATGTACGCTCCCCCTGCGCCTGCTCCAGTGGTGGTCCCCGTGGTGATGGCGCCGCCGCCTCCACGCGCCCTCGTCAACCCGAACTGCCCCCCTGGTCTGGAGTACCTGACGCAGGTCGACCAGCTGGTGGTCATTCAGGAGGTGGACATGCTGCAGGTCTTCACCGGCTACGAGTCGCACAACCGCTACTCGGTGAAGAACGCCGCCAACCAGAACGTCTACTACTGTGTGGAGACCTCGGACGTGCTCACCATGAACCTCATGCACTCTGACCGACCATTCGAGATCATTGTGATGGACAACTTTGGCGTTCCGGTGCTGCGTGCCTCGCGGCCCTACCACTTTGGCAGCATTCTCTGCGGCTGCCCTGATCTGCTGCAGGTCAGCACTGGCAATGGCCAGCCCCTGGGCACGGTGCAGGAGGTAGGCAGTGAGGGGGCTTGGGAGGTGTGCAAAAGTAGTTCTTATTGCTCTTCTCCCCTCAGCAATTCAAGTGTTGTGGCTCTCGTTTCACCGTGCACGACGCCAACGGCGGTGTGGTGCTCTTCCTCGAGGGCCCTCCCTGTCGCTTCGACTTTCTTGACACCGAGTTTGAGGTGCTCACCACCGACGAGGCAAAGGTGGGCGCCGTCACTCGCCAATTTCCGGGCATCTTCAAGGAACTCTACACTAAGGCTGACGTCTTCGGTGTTCACTTCCCCGTTGACCTCCAGGTGGAGGTGAAGGCTCTCCTTCTCTGTAGCACTTTCCTCATTGATTTCATGTTCTACCAGCAAAAGGACAACGAAAAGAATGATGGCGGTTTCGGTGGCAGCAGTAGTAATGACAGCAACAATGATCGTGGCCGCAGTCGCAGTCCTCGCCGATCCGTTAGCCGCAACTCTCCCGATGTGGACATGAACATGGGGCTAGGCAACTCAATGGACGTCGACATGAACATGGGCCTGTGAAAGACGTGCGCACTGCCCAGAAGAAATTTGATTAATTATTTTTGCAAAGAGGCAGATTTAAAGTCACATTGATGCTTTTATTTGGTTGAGCAATTAAACTTTAAAGATATTTTTTTAGAAAAGGGCAGTTTAATCGGAGATGGGGAAGGTCATTTTCAAGACTGTGATTTTTCTCATTTTCATTGAGGGTGAATAATAAGCTGAACAAGCAATGTAAAAATACAAAAGAAAAAAATGACTGTTGCAGTGAGTTTTTGCCAAGCTCGACCCACTAGCGAATGGCTGACTGAATAAGCTTAGCGTCAATCAGCAGGTCAGTGTAGTACTTCTCCAGCCTTTTGCCTGCCTTGTGAAACTCCGTTTCCTCGGTGTTGAAGGAGCTGCAGTTGACAAAGATTCGCCGCATATCACTGTGAAAGAGGTGCAGACTGACGTAGTAGTTTTGCGCCAGTCGCTCCGCCACCGTGCCCAAATCCATCGGGTACTTGATTTCCTCGTAGTAGTGCGGCACCTTTTTTGCGCTAACTGGCTTGAGAAAGTGCGCTGCCGACTTGTGCGCCTTTAACTTTTTAAGGATGCTCTTCAGAACTGGTCGAAGCTCATTGGCGCGATCGGCAAAGTCAATCAAAGAGAGGTCGCACTTGGCGTTGATATTGGTCATCATCTTTTGAATATGCTCCAGTGGCACAACTCGGCTTTTGCCCTTTGAAGACGAGGAAGATGAGGAAGAGGAAGAGGAGGAAGAGGAGGAAGAGGAACTGTCTTCGGCAGTGAAATCAGTGAAGGCTATTGCTTCTGAAGGCATATCGTCCTTTCGCTTATCAATGACCTTATTGAGAATCATCTTCTGAAAGCGCAACTGCGCCGGCATGTCAGTGTACATGATGAGCGGATTGAGGCAGCACTCCATCATCGTCGCCCCCTCGTACTCCTTCACGTAGCCGTGGTAGCGCTCTCGGCTCATGTGAATGGTGGAGCTGAAGCCCTGCTTCTTGAAGTACCCGGTGGCAAACTCGTCGGCGTACGTCAGAAAGAAGTGCACGCCATTGGCAATGTGGTAGTCCTTGAGGAAGTTCATCATGCGCGTGCCGAAGCCCTTCACCTGTTCGGCGCTGGAGACGGCGCAGAAGACAATCTCGGAGAAGCCCTGCTCGCGAAAGGGCCGAAAGGTGATGCCCCCGATGACCTTACTGGCGGCCTTCATCAGCACCAGAGTGATGTGACGCGGGTCAAAGACCAGTCGGGTGATGTACTCCTTGCCCATTCTCGGCAGCTGTTGGCTGTACACGCTCTGCAGTGCAATCAGCCAGTTGAGCTGCTCTGTCTGGTTGTACGGGCTGCTAATCGACTCGTAGTCATCCACGTCCGACTTTGGCAGCTGGTTCTGCGCCAGGCAGAATCGAACCTGCCCACTTTCCTCCTCCTCTCGGGCGCACTCATCACGGTAGATGTTCTCCAGCAGGTTGGAAGAGCCCACCGGCACGTAGATCATCTGAGAGTGTGGACGGGGATTGGGTCGCAGCAGGGCAACCGCAGAGGATGATGATGATGACGATGAGGTGTTCAGTGAGGTGTTTCTACTGCTGACCGGGCTGTTGAGGGACTTTTCAGCTTCACTTGAGGGAAAGTTGAAAACGGTAATGGCATGCTGAGCGAGGCGATTCTCCAGACTGACCAGCTCATCATAGAAGCTCGAAAACAGCTGCAGCAGAGTGCTACGGGCTGGCTCGCGGAAGATGTAGTCCCAGAGGTGGTCACACTTCACCAGGTGGGAGTCGTTTAGAATGTACGAGGCAATGTGTCGAATGGCCTCGCCGTAGTCGAAGCTAGCAGTGGATGCGTTGGACACCGCCAGCGCCGCCGCACTCACCTGCTGCCTTCGATCTCTGCCGATGTCATGAAGTCGTCTGGGGTTCTTGTTCATGCACTGCTGCCGAGAGCTACTACTCTTCTTGTCGGCGGCACTCTTCTCCAGCAGGGCCCGCTGACTGGCCACTTTGTAGTGCGTCCAGCAGAAGGAGGCTTCGCCGCTGAGGAGGACGCTGTCGAAGCCCTTCTCGGCGTCCTCGATCCGATCGGCGACTGTGCCTTCATTGGGCGGCAGCCCAGACAGCACCAGATGGGCACCCTCCACCTGACTGTCAAAAGTGGCCTCAATAGGCTTGGTGAAGTTCTCCACAAAGCCCTCCATTTCCTTGTACAGCATCAGATTGAGATTGGGACCATCGCCGGCAGCCACACCGCCATTGTGCGTTCGACTGCGACGAGTGCTGTTGGCAATGGGCGCCTGCCAGAAGGAGGCTGTAGTTTTCCCCACAAAGTGGCGCCCCAGATAGTCCGCAAAGTTGGGCAGAGTAAAGTACTTTAGCTGAGAACGGACGCTCAGCTGTTCCTCCGTCGGCAAAGTGGCTATCTCATCGTTCAGGTGCTTCTCCAGAGAGCTTCGGAAGCCGTGGAAGATCAGTGACAAAAGCTCGCTGCCGAAAATGTCAGTGAGATTGCATTTGACAAAACTAATGAAGAAACGTTATTATTGATCAGAAGTTGACAGATGTTGGTGTATGCCTTACGTTCGAAAGGTTCCCGGAAGAACGACACAAGCTAGCCACCGGTTGTAAAAGTCCTTATATCGCTCTTCGTATTTTGAGGAAGAAAACAAACGCTCACTGGGATGGTCGAGAATGAAGTTGTTCAAGTAGAAGATGATATACTGTGAGTAACGATAATACATTTGCTTGTGCTCGGTAAAATCTGCCTCCTTTTCAATCAGAAATGCACATAGTCCCTGTGAGGAATACAATACAAAAGTCAGTTTGGTGATCAAACACCACAAAATAGCATCATACCGCTTTGATGGAGGGGTTATCGAGATTGTAAGCATATTTAGAGTCGATATACAGGTTATCAAGATGCTTTGATATGCTACTGTTTGGTTGACTTTGAATAGAAATTCGCGCCATATTTATTGCATTGGCTAGCTTTTTAAAAGCTTCAAAAACCATCTTCTGAAGCAACTTGCAGGAGATCGTATGACTGATGGTTTGCAGCAATGCTTCAAAGTCGATTAGCGCACAGCACAGTTTGGTTAGCTCATCATCGTTCACTAACCACAAATAAGTACCCTCTGAAAAGTGTAAAAATTAATGACAGTTTAAACATTAGGAAATACTTTCAATAAAACGAGAAGAACATACCTGTTTCTAATTGACATTTTGGCACTTCAAACTTCTCTTTAAACTGTGACGACTGGAAAATCCAAGACAACTTGGGAACGGAATTTTTCTGACACTTGGTGCACTTCTGATCGTTGCCCTGGCAGGTGATTGGTGGAAACTCGCTGTGCTGGGCCGTGAACGAAACTATTCGCAGAACCTTCTCTGAGCGACTCATTAAGCTAATTTTCTCGCGGACTAGGTCTAGGTCCACGTTGAGAGTGGTGGTGGCGGAGATCATCGGTTGCTTGCCTGGTGATGTGCATTGTGACTGCAGTGCGGGAGCACTACTGAAGGCGGTCACAGTAGCAGACGGGATTGCCGAAAGTCCCGGTACTACCGGCATGATTAAGTGGCGGTTCTGTTAGTGGCCTATTCTTGGAAAGAGGGCCAGAGAGATCCTAGGTGGGTGTGGGAGTAATCAGGCACATGTCAGTGCAAAAAGCAGTGGATTCGTTGTGATTACTCAACAGAAAGATAACAACAAAAAAATTTTGTCAAAAAATTTGTCTTGCTCAGCAACTTGACCGCCATCTAATGGAGGCAATGTTAGGATTCACCTGACCAGAGGGAATTCTGCTACGAATCTCATCCGAATGGACATAAGCGATTATTTTCTACGTAAAGTTATTCATAAAATTAAATGAAACCTAAAGTACATGTCTTTTTGCTTGATCATCAGAGTAGCATTTGCACCAGCAAAGGGCAATGTGTAACTGGCAAAAGTGAGAGAATATTCAGCGGTATATTTAGTTTGCCAACTTATGTAACTGTCACACACAGTGTGGTGAGCAATGCTGAAGAGAGCAAGTGATGTGTGAACGAGGGAAGAAGAAAAGGAACACCAGATTTGTTTTTGGGTTTTGCTGGCAGCAATGATGGAAGGCTGCTATTTTTAAACTGCACACTTCGGCGATTGGCGTGGAAAAGCACTACAACCACTAAATTGCAGTTGCCTGTCTCTGTGGCAAGAGGAGAAAAAGAATCGTCGAATCGAGTGAAGTAATCGCTGCACTGCGTTTGGGCTGTGCCTGTCGATTGAGCTTTTGCTGTTCACTTCAAGATTCTCGACTCTTCTTCTTTTAGTGATCTTCATTGTTTGTTTGCTCTTGTTGTCCTGCTTCCAATCACCTGCCACCATTACTAGCCGATCATGGCCAGCACAGATCTAACAACAATCAAGGTGAGTCTCTGCGATCGTGAGCGCAACTTCTGTGAAGACGATGCCCACCGAACATCAGACAACCGAAAGGAGCTGATTCTCTGCACTCGAGAGAATGAACTGGACGAGGAGAAGCCACTGGACGAGGAGAAGCTGTCGGCGCTTCTTAAGGCAGATCCAGCCAAAAATGAAACGGAGATCAAGATGATCGAACTGGGCAACATCAAACTGACACCGGGCGCCGTTGAGCTGATTGCCAACTGTGGCGCCAAAGCCCTCGGCTGCTTGCGACTCTACGATTGCGGTGGACTAAACGAGGAGACTCTAAAGCTGTTCGGGCAGCGATTCGGCAAAAGCATCTCCCACCTGGAGCTTCTCGGAGCCTCGCTGACAGAGGCCGGTTTGCGGGCGATGATCGCCTCCATCGGCAACCTCGAGGTGCTCCACCTGGACAGCGCCATCAGCCTGCTGGCCGACTACAGTGGCACCATCACCAATCTACGGCACGTCTGGTCAAAGGTCAGCGGAGCAGAGGATCTACCACGACTGTCGCAGTTTGTGGTAAAGTACGCCCCCTACCTACGACACCTAGATATTACTCTGCACAATACCAAGGAAAAGACGGGCGAATTTGTCAAGCTGCTTAGCGGATTGACTGGGGTGAGTTGTGTAGATCCTGTGCTACTACTGGTGCTCTGTTTTCCACCACCACTAACCTTTATTTCAGCTGTCGAAGTTGTCGATCACCTCCACCAACAACGTCAACATCGAAGCAGAGTTGACTGAGCTGCTGGCAAAGCTAGGCCCCCAGCTGACCACTCTCAATCTGTGCGTGTGGACGGGTGGTGACAAGACGGTGGAGGCCATCTCGCAGTGCACCGCCCTGGAGACACTCACCCTCAACGGACGCTCACCGATGCGTCACATTGATTTCAGTCTGGAGAAATCACTGGCCCCGCTGGCCAAGTGCACCAAACTGAAGAACGTTCGTCTGATTCTGAAGAATCACTCGAAGCAGCTGCTGGACAAAGCGGCTCAGCATCTCGCCAAGGTAGAGACGCTGGAGCTGGAAGGTCTGCTCATTGATGACGCTGCCCTGGCCAACCTTGCCGGCCTCGCCTCGCTCGCCTTCCTCGACATTGTCTCTCCCTCGATGACTGACGCCGGCCTGAGCGGTCTGATCAGCAAACTGCCTGCGCTTACCTTTCTGCGCGTCAATGAGCAAGGCTCCGGTAAGGTGGGCGTCAGTACGCTGGATGCCTACGCTGGCATGGCTCGTCAACGACTGCAGACGCCAATGGAGGCGGTCTTCACTGAAGCAGCAAAGATCGACCTGGAGACTCGCAAGAGCAGTTTTTCGCCTAATCTCACTGTTTCAGTGCGCAACTCGGCCCATTTTCTCTGCTTCCCGGGCAATACTCCTCGTGGCTTTTAACAAACAAAATTAAAGATTTGCAACCAAAAAACAGATTTTTAATTGGCACATGTTTTTTAAACGGAAAAGTTGTATTTTGTTTTTATTATTTTAAAACAATAAACATTGATGCAAGTTTATTCAATCATGTTAATCAAAGAAAATTAATTTATTTGGCACCAGCGTCGATTTGATAACACACAACTGTTTAACATACTCTATTGTTTTTTCAGTTTCACCATTTTCTGTTGCAATTGTTGTTTTTTGAAGAATCTCTTTAGCCACATTGTTTGCAGTCATTTCAAACATTTTTGTAAGATTATATTTTGTTGTACTCCAAGGAAAGGCATGTTTGTCCAAAATATCACAAAGATTTTGAATGAGCCATGAACCATCTTCAAAAGATCTAAATGAAACATACCCTAAAACAAAATGCTTTTAAAATTAATTGTATGTTTTAAGTTGAGTTGTTTTACCATCTACTGAAGAATAAATTTCAAGGCGATCTAGAGTGCTTGGAACAAGATTTGGAAAATCTGAATTTGGTATTTCATAAATCACTTTGATTTCTGGATTAGTATTTAATCCTAATGGTTCACATATTTTACTAAAAACTGGACCATCTTTACTGTACGTTTGTTCGTTGTCACCTTCTGTTGTTTGTTGACTTGACTGAACATTAACAGTATTTGGCATTTGTGGTTCGTATCCATAATCTGTATTTGAACCTTGACATGCCTGTACAATAAAAATTTTTGGTTTTTCATGCAAAATAGAGCAGTTTTTGCTGTTAAAGTATGAAAAAGCATCTGCGTAGCTACAGTATCCAGAATCTGAACAAATAAAACCTATCGAAACAGTCAAAATATTTTTTAGATATAAATAAAGGTACATACCACCTGTCACTCCATGGGACAGAATTGCCAAAACAAACATTTTATGGTAATTTTCTTGAGCAATTGCTTCTAAAAAATGTAAAATTAACTGTTAAATATTGTTACAAAAAAATATTTTTTATTTTAATTTTACCCGTTTTTAATGCTTCTAATGTTTCTTTGAGTGTTAAATTTTTCTTTACACATACATCAAAACCAAGTTTTTTAAAAGTAATTTTCAATCGAAAAACATCATACTGTGTTCCAAATCGAGTAAGATTTGGTTCATTATTAAACTTTTTGTAGTTTAAGATTAGCAAACGCCCTCGTTTATTATCATTAACAGTTTTTGTTTCGTAAACTTTTGACGCTTCCATTTGAGCAATGTAGCTGTTCTGAGCTAAATCACCAACATGTAAGTGAATTGTATTAGCTACGGTTGCGAGTATATGAGTCGTTGTAGTTTGTTCTTCAAGTTTACAGCCATAATCAATTTATCTTCTTGGCCTACCCAAATGTTGCAGTTTTGATGAGAATATAAACTCTGTATTGCTTTTCCTTCTGGTGTTATTATGTATGATAAGTTAATGTTGAGAATGAAATTAGAAAAAAGAATAACTTCTTTATTGTTTTTGCACGTTTCTGCCACCACGGTCATGTATTCTGTAATTTCACTTCGGTTGTATACTAAAACATCTCCATATTTAATTTTGTAAAATTTCTTTTTGTTAGCATTAAAAATATCTAAAGCATGTTTATGAAAGTGCACTAAAAGATGATCACTTTTAGGGTACACATTGCATAAATGTGTAGTATTATTGCCGGATGATTGAACATTGTTGCTTTTTTGAAATACATCTCCAATAGGAATTTGTATCAATTCAGTTGATTCAGTTATAATAAGAGTAGTCGTTACTCCAAGATTGTCACGGTAATCAATTTTTCCATCTTGATCTTTCCAAATATCACACCCTTTGTTTTTAGATTTTAAACTTTGTATAACATCACCTTCAGGTGTGACAATGTAAGAAAAGTTTATATGAATAGTAATATTAGATTCAAGTATTTCTTTTTTTCCTTCATCATTTTCTTTGACTATTGTCATAAACTCTTCAATATGATTTCGTCTATGAACTAAAACGTTTCCATATTTCATTTTGTAAAAATTTTTAATAGATACTGGATTAATCCAGTCAAGTTTAGTGTTGTGAAAATGTACTAAAAGAAATTCACTTTCAGGATAGGCATTGCAAAGATGCGTGGTGTTACCGCCAAACCTATTGTTTATTAAATCTTGCAAAAAATTTATATAACTAAAGAGCATCATTTTTTATTAAAAAATTGTTGTAATTTCGTTGCTTGCAAGATTGATAGATCAATGAGTTGCACACTGAGGTTTGTGTGTGAGTCTAAAATATGTCTAAGATTGTATGTACGCATTACAAAGAGGCTGTATTGCAGAAACATATTTGAGTAAATCATGCAAAAGATTTTAACGTAAGATTATCTTCCCTTTAATAATTCAACAAACGGGTTTTGAATTTAAAAATTATTTCTTTTATGTACTAAAATGACAATCAAACTAAGAAAAACAAAAGGTTGCACCAGAAAAGCAAAGGTGGGAGTTCTAGTATATACTCATTGCAAAAATTGCGAAAGAATTGGTACATTGTTGAAACATAAAAAAGTACAAGAAGGTAGAAACTTGAGAATCTTGTGCTCGCACAAAGTGCTCGCTAATTGACAAATATGATGAACATTGTAGAAAAAGTGAAAGATGGATTGTATAAACCTTATGAATAAAGAGTAAATGGAGCTTTGTGAATTAAAAGCATATATTCTCAAGTGTTAAAGTGTGAATAAATAACAAGATGAGAGATAATACACAGAAAAACAAAATGTCACCGAGATGAAAAGAGAAATGAGTGATAAGATAGTTGATTGCAATGATCTGGAAAGAAAGCTCCAGAAACAGACATCTGCGTTGTTCATGAGCTGTGTAGAATAAGCGAAAAGCAAGGTTGGTAAAGAAACGTAGATAGAACTTGAGGAAGGATGCGAATAGGTAAAAGTCTAGCTCGTCTGAAGAATGTTTGTGACATTATAGTGATACATTTTGAGAGAGAGGCAAAAGAGTTATTAAATGTTGTGATCAAGACTTAGCAAATAAGTCAAGGTGATTAACATAAACATTTCGGCCATAAGAATGTGGCTGCGTTGTGGTGCTGGTGAAGAAAGTGTGTATTGGTCCCCAGTGGCGTTCATTGGCCGAGCAAAGCTAGAAGAGGCACTACTGGAACCAGTGTTGAAGAACCATCTGTAGCTTCGCAGCTGCTGAGAGGTTTGTGACTATGCAGGCGTGGGATCTCCTCACGCAGTCTCACTAGTATCATTAGGGCATCCGTTTTCAGTGAGCTCGATGTGGTAGAAAATGGTCGATAAGAGATTTATGGTTAAGAATTACAAACCGTAATCGTAAGTGCACTAGCGAACCGGGCATGAATGTGCTTAGTGCCATTGATCGTCTCATACAGTGAGACTATTTCATTGGACCATGGGCGCACGGTTCAGTTGAGTGTGTTTCAGCATTGGGCGACTGTGTCATCTCAGAGTGCTGCGGTAAGCACTAAACATTGTTCGGTCCATTAGAGAATGGTGGCTGCTGTTGTTGGTGCTGTTGTTGAATGGCAATAGTGGTAGTGTTTGGTCCTCCAGTGGGCGTTCCATTGGCCGAGGCATTAGAGCTAGAAGAGGCACTACCACTGGAACCAGTGTTGAAGAACCACTCTGTCAGCTTTCGCAGCTGCTGAGAGGTGTTTTGTGACTCCTGATGCAGGCGTTGGTTCTCCTCACGCAGTCTCACTATTGTATCATTTAGGGCATCCTTTTCAAGTGAAAGCTTTCGAACTGGTGGTAGAAAATGGGCTCGATTAGTATGAGATTTTAATTGTTAAGACATTACAAACCTTCATCGGTTAAGTGCACCTCAGCGACCGGGCCAGTGACCACTGTCGCCTTCTGCTGGCCATTGATCTGCTCATTACCAGTGACGACTATTTCATTGCCCACCAGGGCCGCCCGGTTCAGTGGAGTGTGTATCATCAGCGAGCTGGGCGGACTGTCTGTCATCTCCAGAGTGCTGCCGGTCAGCGAAGAGACCCCAGCTCCGACATTCGATGCGCCACCAACGTCAGATGGTCCCAGTTGGTGCATCGACGGCCAGACAATGCCGGCGATGGTCTCTGATGCAGAGGTCGCCGACGAGGAGGACAGCAGTGAGTTGAACATGGCCGCCGAGGAGGAGGCAGTCGAGTTGCAGGTGTTTGAAGAGATGGAAGAACCGAGAAGAGAGCCGGCCGAGGTTGAGTCGAGTGAGCCCGTCATCATGTTGTTGTTGTGGTTGTGGTTGTGGTGCTGCTGCTGCAGATCATGATGAGTGCGAGAGGAGTTGGATGAGGTGGCCAGAGTGGCGGAGCTGGTAGTGCTGCTGCTGCAAGTGCTGTCCACCCTCACTGGCTGGGCAGTGAGCAGGTAGCAGTCATTGTTCTCCACCACTACGCCTCCTCCTCCAGCTGATGCTCGGATGGTACTGCCCTGCTGGACGAGAGCATTGGACGGTGCTCCCGCTGCTGAGGAAGGCTGTTGTGGCACCTGAATTTGAGTGGAAGTAAGATGGCCGATGGCGCCACTGCGACCAAGAGAGGAGTATTGGGTAGAGCTGGCGGTAGAGTAGCGAGAACTAGGGTAAGGGGAGTACGGGTCGATGTGACTGCTGTTGTTGTTGTTGTTGTTACTGCCTGCAGCGTAAGCAGAATTGGCCGAAGTAGTAACTTGGACGTGACCAGGCAGTGCATTGCCAGCACGACCAGTGCCGTAGTAATGGGGGTGCTGGTAGTTGGAGACCAGTTGGCTGATTGTTTGAGAGGATTGAAAGTGCTGCTGGTGAGGGTCGGTGGATGAGGTGGATGGTGAAGGATCGACTATGATGTGTCCATCAGCGACAGTCAGGACAGACTCATCAGTAGATTTGTGACCAGGAGAGTGTGAGCTACCAGTTGGCGAGGACAGACCACAGTCGTCCATTGTGATGAGACGAATCAGGTTATCTGGTAGTGGGAAAAGAATAATTAAAGTTAGAGCATTCTAAAATGAGCTAAAAACAGAAAAACTGCTTACCTTTGAACGTTGCACTGCCATTGTTGATGGTGGATGATCGAGAACGAACTACAGAGGCAGAATTCGCCGGACTGCTGGTTGCCGACATTGCTGCCCCACTGCTGATGATCGACTTGGTGGGCGAAGACTGCTGCTGGTGGTGTTGTTTTTGCTGGTGATGGTGGGGACTGCTGGTGGCGGTGCCGTGGTAGACGCCGTGGTTGTACTGACTTAGATTGGAGGCAGACTTTGCCTGGTAGAGGGAGGAAGAGGAAGACTGCCCACCACCGCCTCCAGAGGAAGTGGTCGACTGGTACGTGCCGTAGTGCTGAGAGGGCGACTGAGTCTGTGAGTTGCTGGGCGAGTAGTAGGTGGACGACGTCGAGGAGGTAGAGGACATGTTCATTAGTGTCTGGTGAGATTGAGGCTGCTGCTGTGGTTGCTGTGGCTGTTCACCAGACTGAGGTAGTGTGACCGTGGAAGTATTGCTGTGGTTGGCATTGTGCGTTATGTGAATCGTCTTCACGCCTGGCTGAACGTTTATGGTAGTGCCATTTGATTTGACGGGTCCCAGGTAATTGGAGGAAGATGATGATGGCATGATCTTCGGTGCAAGGGGCAGGTTTTCGTACTCGCTCGGGGGAGTTTGCATTAGACACTGCAATGATAAAACTCCGGTTAATTTAATTGAAAACAAACAAGGGATAAGCTGTTGAAAACCTTTTGTCGTTGCATTTGCAACGCTTGTGGGGATGGACAACTGCATCGTGGTTGGTAGCGAGCAAAGTCAAACTCCGTAAAGGTGAGACAGATGATGACTGAGGCCGATAATAGCTCTTGTAGCTCCTCGGGTGCCATGGCGGCAAAGGAGATCTTGGCAATCTCCACCACTTTACACCCTGGAGATAGGCGATAGGCAGACAACGTCTGGTCCATGACCTCCTCAATGATGCCACTGCTGAGTGACATTGAAAAGCCAAACTGCCCACCACAACGTCCCAGCAGATCCAGACTAGCGGTAGTCGCCTGTCCATTCGGAGTTTGATTTGAAGACTTGTGAACCGGAGACGTCTTTCGCTTGATGACAATCTCCCTCAACTCTGATTTACGAGTGATCAGCTCGAGAATGCGAATCAAGTGCAGGAATGGATCATCACTGCGAGAAGGGTGGTGTGCAGTGGAAGCAGCTATGGCCTGATTTCGAGCCGACTTTGCAGTCGTACTGGGCGATGGCTCAAGAATGGCCGGTAGTGCCGGGGCACCCGTCGGACGCTGCTTAATCTCAATGCACTCGCCGTGGTGGTAGTACAGGCGAAAGATGCGGCAGGTGGTCGCCGATGAATGCATAGCCGAGCTCGACGCTGATGAGGGCTCGCAGTCCATCGACTTTGCTCTCAAAGCGCCCAAGCGATGATTTGCGTGACCGCTGCCGCTACCACCGCTCCCGTTGACCATCTTCTCACTGTGGTGCTCAATCACCGGCGATGTGGTAGGCGAGGTGGCAAAGACGCCACTCGAGTCAGTCCAGCCGATGATCGAGGTAACAGGCGCCGCCCAGATGACCTCAGAGGAGGCGGCATCAATGACGAGAATGGCCTCATTCGACAACAACAGCGACGCTTCAATGTCTCGACTTGTGGAAAAGTCGTGCACGTACAGGCGAGAGGGCACCGAAGAGCCGGCACAGCGTTCATTGAAGACGATGCCGCCCAGCAGTGTGGGCGGATCCTTGACACCGTTCAGAATGTGCGACCGGGAGAAAGGTGGCCCGGTGAGCGGCGCCAGTGCCCCACCGGTGAGGTAGGCGTCCTGGTTCACCAGGTGAAACTCGTGATTTGCCGACAGATGCTTGGAACGCTTTGATGAGGAGACGTGATGATACTGGTCACCACCAGAGCCACTGCCACCGCCTGAAGTAGAGTTTGAGCTGCTGCTGCTGCCAAAAAGCTTCTTGAAGGAGTTGAGCGAGTTCATCGACGAGGAGGACGAGTCGACGTGGTGGACAGTTTGATTGGTGGTGTGCTTGCTACACAGATCGACAAGGTACTCGTTTCGTGTTCTCTTGGCCATCTCTGCAAACTTGTTCACTGAATGGCAGCTATGGAAAACAATGACATTTAGTATGCAAGTGTTTAAAATAAAATAAAAGCAATGAGCACTTACGCGTTCTCAGCGTTGATAATTTTTGTGAGAATAAAGTCTTTCAACTCGTGCCTTGTGTAGCAGGGTTTGAGTGGCGGTCCAAAAAGAGGAACCAATCGATGTCGGGCGACGGCCACTCGGTAGTACTGACCATTGTTCACCGGCTTGACAATGATAAACACCTGCTGAAACTTTGAGCGAATGAGGGCAGGCGAGAAGGCAGGTCCGTGAAAGTCCTCTTTAAGAAAGACAATGGTAACAATATCATTGCCAATGTGCCGCTTTCGAGGAAGTCTGAGGAAAACAAAAGTTTTAAAACACGCTTTCTATATTCAACAAAATCCTCCCAGTATTTACTGTTGTCGGTTGGTTTCCGTAAAGGGGAGCTCTGTGCAGACGTGAAACATGATGTCCACTGAGTGGTGTCTCGCCGTCCATGAGTACTCCCCGGTAGTATCATTGAGCACATCCAGTCCCGCCTTGTAGCCCTTGTAGTCCTTTAGTCGAACTCGTGAGGAGATCAGTCCGAGAAAATCGTAAAACTGATTGCCTTTTGAGGCCGTTGAGTAGTCGAGGATGTTGTTGTAGAACTCTTCTTCAGAGTGCTGTGCCGCGTATGCATAGAGTACGCCAATCTTGTACTCGGTGTTCTGCGACAATTCGTCCAACTTTAGTAGAAAAGATACTGCCGTAGGTGAACCAAGTCTACAAAAGAAAAATATTAAAATTTTTCAAAATGATTTCAAAAAAGCTCAAACAACTTACCTAAAGTTGGACACACAGACGCTCTTTGGCATGACAAGCGAGAGAACGTCCTTGACGCTGTTGATGTTAAACTGGTCAGCTTGGTTGGCAGAGCCCTTTGACCTAGAGCTGCTGGAGCCACCTGAGGAGTCCAGTGAACAGGACCCCGGACTGCCGCCAGGAAGGCAAATGGACGGAAGGGCGGCAATGGTTCCGCGCAGCGGAATAAGACTGGTCGTGCGGACAATCACTCGCCAGCGAGTGCTTGAGGCGCTCGACGATGAAGAGGAGGACGAGGAGGACCCTGAAGAGGTGGCGCCGTTTCCACTTGAACTCTTTACCCGCTCCTTCCTCAGCGACACCACAATGGGACCGTACTTTTCGTGCATCTGCAGCCAATTTTGATGTTCACTGTCTCGAAAGTGCGTCCGATAGTAGTTAGTTCCGTAGTCAACCTCCACCACATTGCATTTCTCCGCTGCCGTAGAGAATGGACAGCGGCTGTTTTCTGTTGGACTCGCACAGCCGTTGCCGCCGCCGCCATTCGGGTAGGTAGATCCGCAACCGTGATGTGAGGTAGAGGAAAGCGAAACAAAGCCGTCGTCTGAGCCGAAATCGGTGACGATTGACTTGGAGGCGCCCGAGCCAACGGTGAGCGACCCAGCACCAAAAAGGTCGCTCATCACAGAGTGTCCGGGATTGGTGAACGGTGAGGCGTCGCTAAAGATGTTCAGACATCTCGCCAGCAGAGGTGGATGCAGTTGTGAGGTACTGTTCGCGGTGGCCGTCGAAGCAGAAGTGGACTTTGAGTCACCGCTGTTCACCCCCTGGAGCCGTTCAGCGCACTGTTGACCGTGTCGTAGATTGACCGATCAGCATTGTGCTTCTTCTCGTCCAACATCTCCGCCGGAATCTCCTCTTTGGAGCCATTGTTCCACTTTAGCTCAATTGAATACTGTCTTTCTGAGCCGATTCTAAAATTGGGGGAAAAAGTTAAAGTGTTAGGCTTAGCGATTAGCGTGCAAACGCTACTTCCGCCAACGGAAGCTTTTCATTTGTGCTGATCAATCACACTTACTCGTTCAGAAAGTTTAGACTAGGCGAAAGGAGGTCATTGCCGACGTCAGAAGGCACAACAACAGCAGCGGCAGCGGCAGCAACAGAGTTGTTACAGCTACTGCTGGCCATGTGATTGCCATTACTGGTGGCTGAGGTAACGGATGTGCTCATTGCTGACTTGTTGTAGCCATACTGACTGCTGCTGTACTGCTGAGTGGGGTGAGAGGCAGACGAGAGGGAGGAAGTGCAGGAGGAGTACGAGGAGGTCGACGAAAGAGTCGACGACTCAAAGGTGGTCACCACACAGACGCTCTGGCCATTGTTGGTGATCCTCTGCTGATGACTCTGGTAGGACTCCTGCTGGATGATGCTAGAGGAGGATGTGGCGGAGGAGCCGGTGGAGTTGATGGTGCCTGAACTGAAGCCTGACGAGGTGGATGATGAAGTGGATGACGATGGTGGTGGGGATGCCTCAAAGAGTCGCTGATGATTCAGCGATGACATCAGATCAAAGAAGGTAAAGTACCGCCTGAAGAGCACTTCATTAGCGGGCAATGTCAGTTCGAGGATGGTGTTAGTCAGTTGTTGAGCACTGACACTTGACGACACTGCCGAGACGGTCATGTTGGCGGTGGAGAGCGACAGTGAGGTGATGCCTGAGACACTGGCCAACGTGTTCGCCGCAGAGTCCAGTGAGTTTGACTTGATGGGCTTGCCATTGATGGGCTCACTCTGCTGAGTGACTGTCCGCCTGCCGTGCTGCTGCTGCTGCTGCTGGTCACCGTTCAGAACTACGCCATCACTACCAGACCTGGCGGTGATGGTGTGCGTTGAGCTGCTCGATGAGGCAGAAGAGGCGGAACCTGAACCCGAGTAGTGGTTCACTGAAGCAGACGGCACTGCACTGCCTGGCGTCGGTGGGGACAGCTGTTGCTGCTGCTGATGGCAGAGGAAGCTGACCCACTGCCGCTAAAACTGAATGGAATCATCTTTTTCGATGAGCCCGAGGTGAAGAGACGAAAAAGGAGGAGGTAGTCGACCCACTGCTGCCATTGCTGGAAGCACTGGTGGCAGAACGACAGTGGTGCTGATTGTGGTCGGTGCAATCGTCGTCGTGGAGGTGTTCGAACTGTTTGAGGTGCTCTTCAGCGAGCGACCGATTCGACTTGATTTGCGCTCAATCACCGACACTTTCTGTGATTCCTTGAGGCACTGCGGAAAGAGAGAAAAAAGGAGAAAAGGTGAGTCAAATATGAATGGCAATGATAATAATAATCAGCACACACGCACTAGGCAATTGAAAGTAGTTTCTGCCCAGCAGAGGCAACGCATCAATAAATATGTAAATTATGTTTTAGCCATTTGAAACTGAAACCATCTCAGCATAAGTTCAACTTCCGAGGCAATCAAGTGATCATTAATGGTCGAATGATCAATCAAAAGAGTGCTACAACTGCTGGATAGTACGGCAGTAAGGGCAATCAAGAAGATTTCTGAAGCAAACGGAAGTATCAGATTTGCACACACACACTCCCTGTTTTGCAGCCATTCTAATGCTAAATAAATATTACACAAATCAAAAGAAGAACAAAAGCAGCAGTTTCTATATCTCAGAGATAACACGACAATTAAACTGCTATCTTTTTAGGTGTAAAGGTAAACAGACAGACTTTTAAATTAAGCAAACACACACTGCTAATAAATGCGAGGATATATTTACATTGAAAATGTCAACGCAACGACAAAGAAAAGTAGTCAATGGAAAAGGACACATGGCAGAAGTAGTGAAAAAACCGAATGTCGCTAGAGCAGATCATCAGCCGAGAAAAGAAAGGTGAATGAAAAAAGCAAAAATAAAGTTGAGCCAAGAACAAGAAGAGGGTGAAGCTCAGCTCAGCTGTGGTTGAGGACGAAGAAAACAGAAACGAGACGAAATAGTGTAGCGTGAGTAAGAGACAGAACAAACAAGTTGAGATGTAAGATAATGGCAGAAGATAAGGGTGGCTAGGTAATCAGCAGTGGTTGCTGAGAGCAGTAGAACAAAAGAGAGCGGCAATTGAAATTGAAGGCACTGGTGGTGGTGATGGTGCCGTCGTTGTCGTTAGCCATCAGGTGAGAGGACACAACAACAAAGAAGAAGAAGAAGGACATGGCAATGGCAAGCACGGGAGATGAGGACAGGCGAACACTGTCAACTTGAGAGGAAGCTGATGGCAAGAAGAGCACCAGAATAGATTGGTCGAATTGTGGCCGTCAGGAGCGGTAGGAAGAAGAAAGTTGAATTCAAAGCAACGACAAAAAAAGTAGTCAATGGAAAAGGACAATGGCAGAATAGTGAAAAAACCGAATGGCGCTAGAGCAGATCTCAGCCGAGAAAAGAAAGGTGAATGAAAAAAGCAAAATAAAGTTGAGCCATAACAAGAAGAAGGTGAAACTCAGCTCAGCTGTGGTTGAGGACGAAGAAAACAGAAACGAGACGAAATAGTGTAGCGTGAGTAAGAGACAGAACAAACAAGTTGAGATGTAAGATAATGGCAGAAGATAAGGGTGGCTAGGTAATCAGCAGTGGTTGCTGAGAGCAGTAGAACAAAAGAGAGCGGCAATTGAAATTGAAGGCACTGGTGGTGGTGATGGTGCCGTCGTTGTCGTTAGCCATCAGGTGAGAGGACACAACAACAAAGAAGAAGAAGAAGGACATGGCAATGGCAAGCACGGGAGATGAGGACAGGCGAACACTGTCAACTTGGAAGAAGCTGATGGCAAGAAGAGCACCAGAATAGATTGGTCGAATTGTGGCCGTCAGGAGCGGTAGGAAGAAGAAGAAGAAGCACCACTACGACCACAACCACGACCACCACCAGGACGATCACAACAACAAGTGTCACTACTGCAGTGAGCACTGCTGTTGCTTCCACTGTTGATGTTTGCTGTCCGTCGGCAGTGGTGCCTGTGCTGGCAACTTTATTCGCTGCCTTCTTCTTCTTCTTTTTTACCATTCACCATCAGTGGTAATCGTAATCGACATGTTGACTCGGCTGTACAGGCAGATGAGGACAGAGGAACAGCAAAGACACAGGCAAAGGCACACACGCACAGAGGCACTCACGCTACTGACAATCTCACTGACTGCCGATGAAGAACACTTGTTCGAGTGATCGGTGCTGTGGCTGTTGTTACTGGTTGTAGTGGTGGTGGTAGTATTGGTATTAGGCTGCAGGGCTCTGGTTAGGCACTATTGTCTGCCTGCAACCTGCCTGTGCGTCTGTTGCACACCGTCATCACCGACGGACTGCCAGTCAGTGCGAGGACTGACAATGCGGACAGTGAAGAAGGAGAGAGAGAGAGAGAGACGGTGACAGCGACGAATGTGCAGGCAGGCAATGGAGCAACGGTGCGAATCGAGTGAGAGCAGGCGAGGAATGAAGTAACGGGGTGCACCCCTCAGGCAACACCGGTGTGCTGCAGAGAAAGAGGAGGGAGGCAGAGAGAGCAATAGCAATGACAGCAAAGACAGCAACCACCACCTCCACACCACCAGCACACCGAACAAATGAACTCATTCACTGGCTTCACATTTGAAAAGGCCACCCCTGCTGTGCAACAGCTATTAGAGGCAGCAGCAGGAACTGGTGCTACTCTTGCGGGCGTCACTCTTATGTAACACTTCTCTGTCCGACGATTCAATCAATCGCTGCCATTCAGACTGAAGCAGGCAGTCAGGCAGATGCTACTCTTCCCCAGCTAGTCCTACTGTTGGCAGCTCAAAAGGCAAGTGGTGTAATGGTAATGGCATTGATGGTGGACACACATATTCAAATCGATACACTTTTTTGTTGCTGTTGTTGTTTGGCAAAGGAGTTGAGTGAAGGGAAAGGCCACCTCGACCACCATTACCTTCTCAACAACGTCTTCGTTTTCGTCCTCAATGCAATGTGCATCTGGTCAAGTTGTCAGACTGTTTTCTCAAAGCTGATGAACGTTCGTCTTTGAGTGTGTAGATGTTTACAAAGTAGATGGCAAGGATAGAGGGAAAGGGAAAAGGAGTAAAAGCACAAACACACACAGTACAGCACTGTACTGATGAATGAAAATGTTGAATGAATGGCGTCAGTCAGAAGAAAAAGCACCACACACAAGCATGCACATTTGCCGGCTGCTGACTGCTCACTTCGCCTGTCGGTGTCAGTGTCAGAAATGGCTGAAATGGGCAAAACTAAACGAACTGTCTCACTGACTTGACTCACTGTCGGCAGTGTGTCGGCGGCTCAGACAGAGAAAGACACCAGCAAACAAAGAGCCAACAGTTGCACAGTGAGGCAAGTGAAAAGGAGAAGAAGTCACAAGTTCAAGTTTGATCTCTCACTTCTCACTGTTCTTATCTGAGCACTTTCTAACTTTGATAAGACCACCACCACAACCACCACCACCATAACCAAGGGCGCCAATTTGCAGTAGCGCCCAGTGCACACTCTGCATTGCATATGCATCAGCTGCAGCAAGAGGGAAGACTGATAGTGCGCACGGAAGTGACAGTGTCCAGTAGTGCAGCTGAAAAACAACAACAACAACAAAGAACAAAATTACGCGAATGCCAACACTGTGGTGGTAAAGAGAACGTCTACAAAGCGGTGCTGAAAATAAAAACCAGAAAAGGTCGCGAGAGTTTCATCTACCGATTTGTCGTAGTCGAGGAATTAGCGAGGCATTTGAACTTTGTGCCATGTGTGGCACAATCAGTCAAGACCGAGCGGCAGATTCTCACGTGTGTGAGAGAATTTGCCAAAAGAGCAATTAAACAAGTGACGTTAGTGGTGATGACGAGAGAAGAAGATGAGAGAAGAAGAGAAGAGGCAACCTGAACACTGAACGACAGTGACGATGTGCTAATGAGAGAAGCAATAGATGATGATGACAAATGGACGGCAGAGAGAGAGAGAGAAAGGGAGAGAGAGAGAGAGAAGCATGCGACCTCAGCACAACCGGATACACTGACAATCAATCGTAACAGGATGACTTGGAGAGACACAGAGACTACCATTGATCAGTTCAATCAGTCCACTGCACATGGTGGCAATTTTGTGTGAATTTTAGGTGGCACTCAGAGCTAGCGTTGCCGTGAGCAATCCTCTCTGTGCATCCTGTAGAGTCATGCAGAGGAACTGTGAGCAAGTAGTACAGAGTGACAGATGTCAAATGTGTTGTTCAAAAACCCCAAACAAGAGCCACCAGACAATTTAACCTGAAAGCAGAGCAACAGAACTCAGACGCAGAACGTTATGTCATTTCGTGTCGCAATTGTTGCATTTATTACGCAAACTTATAACAACAATGATAATGTTGATTGCTTCATCAACCGTTAACAAATGTTATTGTGGCGGCAACAGTGGGACAAAATAAAAATGAGCAAAATGAATTAGTTTAGTATAAAGTGAAAGATGAAACGATGTTGTGTTTAAATAAAAACAATTACCGCAAGAAATATATCACCGATGTGTTCCATTGTGTAGTGGAGGTATTGAAAGTGCAAAATAAAATTCAAAAATAACGTTGAAAATTATATCACAGAAAAAACGAAGGAATCTCTTGTTTCAACAAGTGAAAACTAGACTTGACAGTGACCACGTAAAGGAATCAATGCCGGTGTGTGTTCTGTTAAAGCAAACAATGCAGGTAGCACAAAAAAGCAGGGTAAAACTAGTTGATATACACAAAAAGTAAACGGTTGCATTGGCGGCGGCGGTGGCAACTACTGTGCTGCTGTTGCCCAGTAAAGTAAAGAATCGAGTAAGTAAGCAAGCAGCCAGAGCACCCTAGAGTAGTAGGCTTCAGCACTGCACACTGTTCACATTGAAAGGAGCACACATCCTGTGGCATCGGAGGAGCACAACAACTGAAGCAGTAGACAGGATGTTCGACGATGGCGTGGCAGTGCTTGATGATGGCATTTGCCGATGGTTTGCAGTGGTACACTCAATGGCCAGCACTCTTCCAGCAGACAACGGTTGGCAAGGTGCTGCTGCAGTCGCTCTGACTGCTCAGTGGCCATCATCACAAGGTGATAATAAGCATTAGCTAATGTGTGCGTAAAAATAAAAGAGAGAGAAAGAGAGAGAGTTCTAGAGAAGTGACCGAGTGGCAGCAGACGATGGGACGCGCCAGGGGACGAGGTAGACAGACGCACGCTGAGTCCCTTAACACACACACACACCTTCACCGAGTCTTTGCTAAGTGTTGAGTAAAGTTAGTGGTTGTGGTTGTGGTGGTGGTGCTTCTGGCAGGAATGGTGGCAGCAACAGTTGCATCTGCAGTAGTCAAAGAATCGAGTCCACAACGGCCTCTTCAGCCTCTTTCTCCCTCTCTCCGCACAATTGTCTGCTGTGGTCTTTGTCAGAGCCCAATTATCGCATCTGCCATCCCCTGGCCATTTCGAACGCGCGCAGCAGTTGTGCAGTTGAGAGTAGAGTAGCGAGCAGCGCAGAGTAACGAGAAAGAGAAAGAGAGCACATTGTTGGCAAAAGTCAAGTCGCCGCAGTTGAAGTCAAAGTGACAGAAAGCTGAAGAGAGCCACCACACAGGATGACATTACGTCCGTCGGTGTGTCCTCTCTCCCTCTTTGCCTAGTTGGCCTCACTGTAGTGAATGAGTGAGCCAGTGCAGTGGACAATCAGTGCGTCATCAGCATCGACCATCACAGTTCATAATCGGTGGTTCGCCCGGTACGATAATTAGCAAGAGAGTGAGCAGGCAGTGGCAGTGGCTGTTGCTCTTCCCTCAGGCGAGCGCATCCATTTCTTTCCTGCAAACTTTGTCCTCTCTCATTTTTGCTAGTTAAACTTAACTAAACTAAACTACAACTCATTCTCAACCAGCACTGCAATGCACAGACTCTGCATAGCATCCTCCCCTCCTTTTACGAGTTAGCTTCTGTCTGCCAACTGCTGGCGATTAGAAAAGACAGAGAAAGCTAGAGAAGTCTAATCGCATTTGCCTCACAGCAGTGAGTGCTCACTGACATCTCTTGAATTATCCTCTACTACTACAACTAAAATTTAACTGATGACGATGCCGAGAGAAGGGGGATGGGAAAAAAAGAAAGAAGTTATGCTTAACCTTTCACACGTTTAGCGTAAAATGCTCAGCACTTTCTGAAATGCACAATGAGCATATGAAGGAGAGAGTGTGCATGAGTATGCTCACAAGACCAATTGAATTGTTGCACTCGTCGGTTAGAGGCTTGTGCACTCTTTAAACAGGAAATAGAGTCAAAACCTTGTAGTGATGATGATCATCATCAGTGCTGCAGTGCAATCCTTTCCTTAGTAAACTCAGCAACGTTCTCAAAAGTCATCGTTTCAGACCACTTCTTCTTCAATTAGATATTAGAAGAGGCAATCAATCGGTGGAAACTACTTTTTTCTCTTCAACCTCCTTTTCACCTCCATTGTCTGCTTCAGTGCCCATCTGATCGATCAGTCAACATATCACCTCAACTCACCTCTCTCTATAAACCTTTCCCAGTTCTACTACCAATAAATACGTCCATTTAATCGCTTAATTCTCTTGCGCACACGTCAAAATTAAACCGATTACCACTTGCGCCAGCTCTCTTTATTTGCGCAGAGAGGCACCTTTTCACAACTGCCAGAAAGACAGGTGTCTAAATAAATGCCGTTTAGCTTACGGCAGTACTAGCAGCTTACCTGCTCACCAGTCCACAATTCCACGCGAGTCTAGGCAATTCTCTGGCTGGTTACTTGAACGTCATGAGTAATCATAACACTTATGGCTCGGTGTGAACAATAGCTAACGCTAAACAACAACTGATGACAGTCAAACAGGAAAACAACAGCCAATTACAGAGAATTACTAATCGAATTTGAGAAAGAAATGTGAGATAATGATGCTGCAGTAGCAGCAAATGAAGTCAGACAGAATTAGACTGACCACTAACTGGACATAACAGTTTTTTTGCTTATTAAATGTCACTGACAGCACCAAATTTGCCATGATCACTCTCCATAATTGGCACCAATTGTCAACTGTTTTTTCCTTATCGTTTTTCACATTGTTTATAAATTGTAAGTGCAAGAGAAGAAGCAAAAACTGCCCTCTTGAAGAAATCTGGCTAAACTTTTTTATCTGTCTTTTTTCAACAACAGCAACAATAGTACTCTTACTGTTGTTAATTTATAGCGACCATTATAGCTCAGTTTAACTAAACTCAGCAGCCCTAATGGCTGCCATTCAGATTCTGAATTGTCGTACTTTCCAGTAATTAAGCTAACCTCGTAACCTGCGGCGAGTTGACACACTTTTATCACACCAACGACACGGCACCTTTTCTACATCACCATTGTCACACACCTTCTCCTTTTGGAGAGACAAGAAGACTGACAAAACAGGACAACAGTGCTTAGATTTAACAACTCAAACCAAGCTGTTGTCACATTCAATACCGCTACAGTCTAATGTTATCCAGCCATCAGCCATGAGTACGGTGATGCTGTAGGCAGACAACAGAAGAAACTCTGGGCAACTTCCGCGACAAACAACAAGTATCTCAATGGCGCTCTTGGAGAATCGTGCCAAGTCAAGTAACCAAGACATCATCAGCACCATCAGCTAAGCTGTCACACGTGACTGCTGCACAAGAAGAGAGCACAAGTGTTATGACTAGAGAGATATCACCTAATTTATGATGACGTCCAACACTGGTACACGGAACGACAACAACGGCAGCAGACCATTTGTGACACTTTTTCCTTTCACTGGTACTGTAGGCTGATATGTCTGCTGATTTTCTGTGCCATGCTAAACATTGTGTGCTCTGTCCGCAAGTCTGTAAATCCCTTACATAATTGATAGTATATCAGTTTGTATTATAAATACTCTACGGCACTGAAAATAGAAACGACCTTTCTTTCCTTCCTTTTGATGCTCGTCAGCAGCAGACCACCAACAGAAATGACGCCTCAACAGATGAGCAACACCGTCAATGTTGCCGTCACCGATTCATTAACCTCAATAGTGATGCTGGCACAACAAATCAGTTGATAACATCAAACAAACTGATCATGTCTGTCACACTGGCAAACACTGGCAAACAAATCTTTTTCGTGCTCATTACTTGCACCATAATTATGCAACATCAGCGAATGAGTGCCGGTGTCTAGAGTTGCGCCAAAATCGATGATGAATTTTTAATTTACGGTCAAACATGTTGACAGAATGTTTTCCATTATTAATCAGAACATTTAGATAAAAATGTAAACACTCATTCATTCATGAATTCAGTTTATTACTAATAATATTAACTTCCTACTGCATCACAAAAAACACTTGAAAACAAATTGAATTATCTTTACTGAAACACACGCTTGCTAGTTAACGCCCAAAGGCAAGGCAAATTAATTAAGTGTGCAAGAGAAAGATAAAACACGCCAAAATAAGAAGGAAAAAACGACAATTACAGTAAAAAAAGTGCTTGTTGTACGCATTGTACAGCACTGACTGCTACTGCTTTAGTGTGAGGAGGAAGGTAAAGCACGTTATAAACTGACAATCAATGCAATGTGTGCCTACACCTAGCTTGGTAAATGAAATCACAACTGCCATCACACTGCTGTCCCTTTCTCCTTGATTGGTCAAATTAGATCAATTAATCAAGCATTACAGTGGACACAGAGACATTGTACAGTTCTCCTGCTCTCACAAGGCATTCAAGCCCACTTTCTGTGTCCGAATGCTTTCCAACGGCGGTCAATCCCACGCCAAATTAAACAGTGTGGTTGCATTAAAGAGAAAATCATCCAAACAGAACCTAAATGGCCGTTCAGAGGTGTAGCAGTGGCAGCCGCTGAGCAAACTTAGCTCTTGTGTGGCGCAACACAAAAAACATCTGCCCACACAAACAATCGAAAGGTAGCACAGTGAGTTAGTCTTTCAAAGTGAACGGAAACAAATTGCTGACGAGCAATTGGGCATCATTGAGATGTTCAAGCGCGGTAATGCCATAAAGAGAAAAAATGTGTGTGAGAAAGGATACCCTTTATGTGGTGGTGGTGGTGGTGGTGGTGGTGGTGGTGGGGCAGTCGTTGGCGACTGACTGCCTGAAGCGATGAATGGACATGCTCAATGAACAGTAGTCAAAGAGAGTGAGAGTTTGTGTGTGTGTGCAGTGTGTGAGTGTTCAGGTAACACCCTACACTGTCCTATTGTGTGACCGGCAGTTGAGGGCAGGCAGGCAGGCAGTTCAAATGCCACTAATCCGTTGAGTGATGTCCGTGGTGGAAGTGACTGAACTGGCGGTACTGATAGTCGTTGAAAGAGCACAGTGCACACAGAATGAACAGTAGAGTTGTGGTGATCAGACAGACACAGGCAAAAAACCAAAACGGAAACCACTGACACTGACACAGGCAAAGTTTTTAGCAGATGAAAGCCGAACGGAAGAGAACCGTTCCTGAGAGAAAAAGAAAAAGAGGGAAAGAGCTACCAACAGAGTAAAAGTTGTACTGCAGGAGAGGGAACAACGCCGCTGTAGCTCTATTTGAAACAATGCCGCTGAAAGAGTAGGGGAAACTGAGAGTGAACACTGCGCCAAACAACAGAAAGACACTGGGCCGAGGAAATGGTGGGCGCTGGTGCTGTTGTTGTTGTTGTTGTCGGTGAGGATGATGATGATGCTGATCAGGCGGAGACGCCTGCCTCACTGCCTCTCACTGACTGCTCAGAGGAAATGGACATAAACAAAAGCAGTGTGCAGTTGCCGAGTGCAGAGAAAGGGAGGGCAGAGACAGTTACTGCACTACATAGCAGTGTACACCAGATAGCGTACACTGCTCTGCCCTCCCCTCTTGTCACTGAAAGGCTATGAGCAATAGCAGCAGCAACAGCACCTTAGTGAGCGAACCTAATTGCCGTCAATGGTCGCCAGTTTCCAGCGAAGGTAGATGATGGTACTGTACAAAAGAGAGTGAGGTTACGGTGTTACGCAAATGCTCGTGCCCAGACATTGGTCTTGTTTTTGAGTGAGCAAGCGCATTTCAGCCGAGTCACCGTACTTTTTCTGACTTTGTCATTCTCATTGCTCATTTGCATACTGCACAATACAGCTACTGTACAATGTACAATAAACACACACACACAAACAGTGACATGAATAACAATACACACCAGAATCACCAACAAGAGATATTACCATCGACTAGTGCACCAGGAAAGTAGTAATCGTCACCAGCAGGAAATTACCACGGTGTGCTTGTAAATGAGTCCATGTACTCTTCTGTCTCCCTCTTTCCATGACACACACACACACAATCAGCTTAGCATACTTTTTTCTGTTTTAGCAGCCACCTGTTGATCAGCCCAGCACTGAACTGCAGTAGATAAAAAAGGAAAGAAATCCTCCACAGAGCGGCCAATAAACCCCAGTAGCACACACAAATGAGGAGGCCATTATTTATTGAGTAATGGCATTAGAGAAAAATGGCCTCTGCGTTAATCTACTCCCGTACACTGTACTGGCTTAAAACTAGAAGTCCTCTTGCTCACCTCTTCTCAAGCACTTGCCGCAGAACACTGACAAGCAAAGTAGTCAGTCTAATGGCTCAAATCGATTAGACCACCTAATTGGCGCAATGATCTAATTAAAAAGCATGTACTCTGTAATTAGTAGAGCCTACACTAAAAACACACTCACTTTGCTCACCTAACGAGCTTGTTCTTCACAGGCGTCATCGAAAATATGTTTACACACTGAAAGTCGTTGATTCAAAAACAATGACATATTCAATCGGTGTTATTGTCGTAGTTGTTGCTGTTAATTGTGTGTCAAGCAACAACAGTAATGACATCGATGGTGCTGTTGATTAATTAAAATCAGTCAACCAGAGATGAGCCAAAGATAATCGTCCGCAAGTCATCGTCTTTGCCATTGCATTAATCACCACCCTAGCAGCCACTTTGCTTTACATCTGATAGTTTCATGTAATTTCATTTCATGCAACAGTTCAGCGCAGCAGCTTCAATTTATAAAAAAGACTTTTCTACTAACCAGCCCAGCCAATGTTAGAAACAGTGGTAGCACCCATTACATTATGGCGCACAGTAGTGTACAGTAGCTGTAACAATTAGTAGCACAAGTAGTAGCACATAGCTAACAAAACTAATTAATTTTTTAATCACACTCAAACAGAAAGTCAGTTAGCGCCAGCAATGCAAAGAGCCATGCATTTTAATGTCGCCATTTTACTAAACACGTAGTATGCTAATACAAAAACACCACGACTAACACTCAATCAGTCTCAGAGCAAGAAAAAAACAGATGAGTGATCCCGTTCATTATTGTAATAAACTGTACACCTGTCAATTTTTGTTAGAAAAAAATATTATAACGATTGAAAACAGCTTGAGTGTTTTTCCACTTTGATGCGGACACAGAAACGCTAACCTCAGTGACAATAGAGTTAAACTAAGTAAAGTCGTCTAACAATGATAACAGCAGTCAGATAAAATGGAAAATAGTAAACTTATAGCTGGCAGCAAAAAAATACAGGAGGCAGATCTAAGCGATAATCTCTGTGGCAGTGATTCGCCAACAGCAGCACTCAGTGACGGCTTGTAAATAAACACTGACAGCTGCATTCATTGAATCAGAGTTAAATTCTCTAACCTGCTCTCAATCTGTCTACCTGTAGTATTTCTGACAACTTTCATTTTTCCTTAATCAGCTATCAAGTTCTGCCAAAATGCTCAGACTTTTTTCCTTTCTCAGAAATCGCCTCAAGTACTATGAAGATAAAGCTAAGATGTACTAAGAATGTAGTGCATACAGTTTTTAGATTATCATTTTTATCCAATTGCTACCTAAACTACATTTAATTTGTCACTGTAATTCAAAATGTATAATTTAGATGCTTGGTCAAAAACAGTCACCCAAGTTGACAATCTAATCTAAACAAAAAGAACAGTTTTTAAAAGTGACGCAAATTTAAGAAAACAACAGTGAAAATGAAGCAAAAGTAAAAGTAAAACAGAGCAAGGAAAGAACTCTTTTTGAACCTGGAGTCATAAACAATCTATGATTGCATAGTACACTGTAGTACATGAATGAGAAAGCATAAATCGAATTAAAAACAATGACAATAATTTGTATGCATGTCGATGTTTTCCTCATGTCTAGAGGAACACTGAAAAAGAATCAAAAACAAAACAATAAAAACTGAAAGTAAAATTCATCTTCCCTGGAGGGCAATTCAATATACAGTGCATATAATGAATATTGAATAAAACACAAAATAAAAATAAATTGCAGAGACTACATCTAAAACTAGGTGTGCAAAGTTAGCTGTGTAGCAGTTTTCTCATCTAATCGCTTTCAAGATGAATGTACACTTTTTTTAGTGTAAAAATAGTATACTTCGAGTTAAAGCAAACAGAAAGAATAGCATTTCTTGTCATTGAGAATAAAAGAAAAAGAATGATTGTCTAGTAAAAGTAATTCAATTATCACATTACTTAACTGTATCAACTTCAATAAATTATTTTGCCAGAGAATAAAGATGCCGGAAAATGCGATTATTTAAATGACTGCACAGAAAATGCCTGATGCAGTTGTATTCTTGACGATTTTATTCTGTCGTCACGATAGAGCAAAAATTCTTTTGCTCCGGTTAGCTCACATCACATTGCTCATTTAGAATGATGTCAATTATGCAAATTGGTGCCTAGAAGCATAAAAGAAAGAATAACATCAGTGTATGGCACACTAATCAGGTGCACGACAAAAAAATGTTAGGAAAGGCCTGTTTCTGCTACATTCACTACTGATGAATGATGGATAGTGGCCACTGGATGGCATCATTGGCATCGCTGGGCGCCATATTCTAAGGCCAATGGCAGACTGGCAATGGTCGTGCTGGCGGTGGTAATGGTGGAAGTAGTGCTGGTGGTGGTAGTGCTGGTAATTGCAGTAGACACTCACCACAACCAGCCAAACCACCAGCAGCTAGCTAATTACGCTTAGGCAACATCAGCAGGAAAACTGCGTTGAAGAGTGATGAGCCATATCACCTTGAAAAAAAACTGACAGAGAACTGTGCCCAAGAGGACAAAAGACGACAAATGGGACAAATGGGACGAAAAAAAAGAGCTAAGAGTTAAGCAAACAGCAGCAAGCCATTCCAAGGCATTAAGAGATGACGTGATGTCCAAGATAGAGATGCAACCAAAAGGTGAACGAACAAGGGCAAGACAGGGTGAAAGAGGCAGATGAACTGTCACTATAAACTTAGTAGAAGCAATTAGTGGAAAAGGCAATGAAGAGAAACAATGAAGGAAAATGAAGGATGAGGACACTTTAGCAGAGCAAAAAGAAAGAGATGGGACCGTAGATGGAGACACGAAAGAGAAGACAAGATATTGAGGCTTAGCAAGGAAGAATGGAGAGGGTAAGACGACGATTATGCAAATGCATGAAAATGAAAAAAATGATGGAGACAATGGACTCCAGAGCAAAAGACAGCCAGTGACAGAGCGACACTGCAATTTGGTGTGATTGCAACAGGTGCGGGCACCTAAAACGAGATTGGGTACAAATGCTGTTGTCGTTGTCTAATTGCTGTACATTGAACTCAGTGAACTGCCAAGAAGAATGTGGCCCTGAATATCGTCTCACCTTAAAACACGATCAAGTTTTATCATTCACATTCTTTTTTAGTAATACGAATCAAATACAAACGTCTTGAATTTTTTGTGTGTGAGTTCTTGTGTCAAGTCAGATGTTAAGTTAAATTAAAAACTAATATTTAGAGGAAGGAAAAAGAGACACGACAAAGTAAATAGAAAAGGCAAGTAAGCAAATAGTGGCACAAGTGGAAAAAGCATTCTTCAAACCAGAAACAGCATGCAAAGGTAAACAAAACATGAGCAAACGGAAACGTTGTACAATACGGTGGAGAACGGTCTGGAGTGCAACGACAATGCCAAGTGGCACTTAAGTTTCAACTTGGAAGCGGGAGATAGAAAAAGTGAGAGAGGGCTTCTCTCAAGTGTTACTGTTGCTGCTGCTGCTCCAAAAGTGTTGCTCTCGTTTGTCCATCCGTGAGAGCGTAGTTGTGCTAGCTTAGCAACAGCTAAAACGACATCGACGGTGGCTGGCTAATCGCACTAATGAAAAGTCGATTAAAGTTGCAGCACAAGACAGCACTAGTAATGCACATTGGGAAAATTGACTGAATGCAAATGAAAGAGGCTGACAACAATGACGATGAAAATGAAGAGGGCATGCTGAAGACAACGTCAGATTTGCAGCTGCCTGAGCATGAGCACCAAACACACACCACACCAAGCATAAAGAGCAAGGCACTTGACAAGTGAATCTTTAAAAATAGATAAATGCTGTCATTTAAATTAGCCGTTACAGAGCAAATATTTCACAACAGACAAGAACACTTGGCATGGGAGGCGAAGAAAAGACCGTCAGCGGAAGACACTTAATGGGCAGGTTGTGTTTGTGTGAAAGAGTTTGAGTATAAGTGTTTTTTCTTTTTAAAACTTTTTAAATCACAGTGGCTCCATAAACTACAGCAACTCTTCAGTCACTGTGGTTAAGGTGACAGCGCCAAATCCTTGCACACTAACGACTAAAAGGGGTTACACAAGACACATTGACAGAGAACTTTGCATTAGCATGCATCACATCTCTACTCGGGTGGATTCATTACCACTGCTGTCAATGAGGCCATAAAAAAGTGAGTGTGAGCCAGTTGAAACTAACAAATCATCACAGTTCCTGTCAGACGATGTTTAGGCTGCACAGCAAAAAAAAGTTCACTGAAGAAAAAGAAGTGGTGAGAATGTGCTAGGGTAGGCACAAAGACATACTATAAATACTGACTAACGACCACAACAGCAAGACAAGAGTTCCTAGAGCAGTTAAAAGCATCTGCCAAATATCATCCAGTTCTAATATTAATAAAAGCCAGAGAATTGCTCAAGTTATGAGAAAAAAAATCTACAATCTGCAAACAGCTGCTGCCCCATTTGCTAATTGCTGAAGTTTGCTTTGGTGGAGTCATTCACAGATAAAACTTCAGTTTTGAGCTTCTACAATAGCACTGTACAGTTTTGCCTTTTTAATAAACGAACAATAGGCAATTATTATCACTGTACAATTACCAATGGCTGTAGTAGTAGCAGTTAAACACAATAACGAACTTGCCTACTGTGCGCTTTCCTTCTGGGGTATCTAATTAAAGATCAATACACAAACGGAAAACAAAACTATTCTTAAAATTGACGTTGTTAGACAAACTTTCTCCCGCATTTTTTAAATATAAAGTATTTTACTGATTAAAAAACGAAACAAAGAATGTTTTCTTTTAAATATTCAGCTAATTGCACAAAAAAGTCTAAACAGTAACATTATGTTTTGAAAAATCAATCTATCAACCAACAAATAAATTGCAACAAAATAAAAAAGAGGGCACATACCTGTAAATCAATGGAAGACACTGAACCAAAGAGTTTATTCTTCTTTGACTCAAAAATGTTACTTGAAGTGTTGAAGAGACTTCGAGGGAAACTACTTTGATTGCCACTGCCCACCGCCATACTAGTGCTCGAGCTAACTGAAGAGTTGCCCGTTGAGGATGAATTTTGAGGAGCGGCGCTGCTGGTGGCAGCTTGGCCAGAGTTTGGCCCCATTCCGGTACTGTAGTGGGAGTGGTAACTGGAGGACATTATGGAGGGCGGAGGGGCGGCAAGAGCAGCAGCAGCTGTTCCGGTGCCTGCAGTGGTAGTGGAGACCAGCTTCACCATCGAGGGACTTTTCGTCTGTGTGATGGTGGTGGGAAATCGCTGTGGAAGGCCGTAATTGTTGTTGCTGCTGCTCGACACCGAAGGGACGATGCCATTACTGGCAACCTTGTGGTAGGCACCAGCAACAGCTGTAGACTGTGCTTTAGCTCCCGTCGTACTGCCGTATAGGTGGTGGTAATTGCCGTGGACGACATTACTTCCCTGTCCACCGAATTGCTGTGATGTACCGTACTGCTGCTGCTGAAGGTGGTGTTGGTGATGTTGCTGTTGATGGTTGTGGTGGCTAGGGGAAGCGTACGTTGCCTGCTGCTGCTGTTGCACATTGCCATCGGCCAAGACGGTCACCAGTGAAGCTGGTCGAGACGATGCGGCCGTGTTTAGGGCGTAAGCGCTGCCACCTACTACGCTCGAGTTGAGAATCTGACCGTAGTGATGGTTGGGCGCAACGCTGAGCGAGGCATCGCCCCCGACGACAGCTGGTCCCGAGGAGGAGGACCTCGTCAGTGTGGCCCGTCCTGTGGTGGTGGAGGTAGTGGTGGTAGTGGAGGAAGATGAGGCAGACATTGCACTTCCAAGGTAAGGTCGAACATTTTGAGCAGCAGACGTCCCAGCAGAGTGCGATGGACTTCTTGTCGTGGAGACCATTAGATTAGGTGCTCCAGGCAGTCGTTGTCTACCAGGCGAAGAGTGCGTTCCAGCGGTCTTTGAAGAGGAGGCGCTAGCCGGGGGAGCAGATAGTGACAGCGAAGAGGAGTAGTAATTGGAGGTACTGGAGTTCGGAGAAGGAGACGGCTCAACCGAAGTGAACTGTTGCTGCTGCGGCTGTTTCACTGAACTAACACCGCCCCCAAAAGCGAGTGCATTCTGCTGTTGCTCAAAACTGTTGAGCTGGTGTTGTAGTTGCTGCTGCACCTGATGATGTTGCGCCAGCTGTTGGCTGTAGCTGAGGAAGGAGTTGGACGATTCAGTGGATATCTTTGAGTGTCTCGAGTCGAGTGTTCCACTGGCAATGGAACCGGAATAGGCCGAACAGTAGCCCGAATCAGAGAAGAGGTTATGCGTGGACAGTGTGACGGAGGGATTGGCCGACACCTGACTGAGAATCTGATGGCTGGGCACTAGTGGGTGGTGGGGCTGGTGGGGGTGATGGTGGTGATAGTTACCATTGAGCAGCTTAGAGTACTTCTTCTGGTACTGGTGGTAGCTCAGTGAAAGTGAGGAGTTGGAGCGAACGAGCGATGAAGAGCCGGAGAGAGCACCGCTCAGAGCTCCCGCAGAGTACAGGTGATTGCTGTAGTGAGGGTGGTGAGGGTAGTACCGCTGCTGCTGGTTGGCCGCAGCCAGTCGGGACTGCAAAATCTGGGCCGCAGTTGCACTTGATGTCGGCGCCCCCGAACTGGTAGTTGAGTGCTGGTCAATGGAGTTGTACAGTGAGGGGTGAGAGAGGTCATTCAGGGAGAGCTCTTTGGCGGCTAGGTGATTCGTTGAGTGGTGGTGCTGCAGATTAGGATTATGGTGATGATGGCTGTGATGGTTGCGATGGTACGCTAAAGAGGGTGAAGTGCCGTTAGAGTGAGACTGCTGCAGTGGAGGTTGCTGCTGCTGATGAGCATGGCTAGTCGAAGCAGAAGATGATGAGGGCGAGGAGAGGGCGTTTGAGTAGGCCTGGTCTGTCTGCGACGGCTGACTCAGCAGACTGCTGGGAGATTCTTGTTTACCGTTGCAGCTTCCGTTGCTGCTCGTCGAGTTGGTTGAGTTGGCCGAACCGTTGGGATAGTGCACTTTGGTGTAAAACTCCTGAGATCGATAGCGAAGTAGCTCACTGTAGCCGTTGCTGTTTGCGTGCCTTGCTGGAGTGCTGTTCACACCACCGCCACCGCTGTTGCTGTTGCTGGAAGTGTGGCTGCTGCTGCTGTTGGAGATATTGCTGCTGTTCAGAGGTGCAGGTGGTGAGGCGGCAGAGGAGGAGGCAGATGAGGAGAAAGAGTTGTTGTTGTTGACAGAGGTCTGAAGCTGAGGCGAGTGATGGTGAAGATGATGATGATGATGATGACCGGCGACGGATGAGTGGGATGATGAGATCGTGGACACCGCTGGTCGCTGCCAATTTAGTGGTAAGTTGGGATGAAAGAAGAGGGTGATAAGAAGGTGGTAAGTCAAGGTGGAGTAATGATGACGGTCTGATTGAATATTCTTACCTGAGTATGACTGTTGCTGCTGTTGTGCGCACCGTTGCTGTATCGCTTCTGTGGCTGTTCACACAAGTTCACTGTAGTTTTGGACTCCTTCTGTCCATTGGCAGTTAGGTCATTCCCAATGTAAGCAGTGTCAGAATAGATCACTTTTAGAGGTCGACAAGTTTTAGAAGAAGATGAGGGGGAAGAGTTGACATTACTTTTCTCAATTAAAAGATGGCCGGGCTTTTCATTCATTATCAAGTGAAGGAACACAGCACTGCACCGATAAGGCTACTACTAATTGATAAAACACCTAAATACAAAAAAACTAAATAGGAAGAATAGCTCTAATCTAAATGCAAAAATGCAATTAGTTAATCTTGATCATTTTATAACAATTGTAGTATCGTGCGGATGATGAACTCTTCATCATCTTCAGTTTTCATTGCGAACAATTTATGAGCAGTTGTAGTGTTCAAATGGCTTCTGACATTTTTTGAAATCTGAAAAACAAAAAAAATATTTATTAGAAATATTTCAATGAAAACTAAAATAAAATCACTATCATCGAGTTGTCAAAAGTAGTGTGTGTATGTGTGATGATAGTGTCGGCATGTGCCATTGAGACATCACTATAATCTTAGCGAGTACTAAACCCACTAGTGTGGGCTACAAAACTATGCTTCCCTTTACCTTGAAATGTCTCGATAACAAAATGAATTGAAAAAGTCACAGTTTGCAAAAGTGATGCGGATTTTAAGGAAATAAAGTCAACTGTCGTTCTGGAAAGAAAACCTTTCTAACTGAAGTGATCTCTCTGATGCACAAAGGTTAGTCGTTTCTGGTTGTGATCATCGTCGTCAGACAGTCTCGGCGGCCGTTGAGTGATCGGAGTGATAAGAGGCAAACTGACAGACTGACTGACTGTGTGCCAAACTGAGAATGGAAGCTGTGAGAGAAGTTTGGCCAGGAGGAAGTGAAAAAGCACAGACAAAGTAACGGTTAGTTGCTAACCTAATCGGGGCTGGGGTAGTGGTTGGGCAGATGGGTGGCCGGTGACAGTGGATGACACAACCAGAGAGAGAGAGAGAGAGGAGAAGAGAGAGAGGAGAGAGATAAAAGGCTGCTAACGGACAAAAGTGGACGGAAAGTAAACAATGCCGTCAGACTGCTGAAGTAGGAGCAGCGTTGGAGGCTGATCAGTGATCACTACAAGCAACGATAGTCGCCGCAGATAAACATTGACAGGTTAAGCAGGCAGACAAGTATTGCTGTGGATTAGTCAGAGTGCGGCCAGGTAGGTGACTGACGGCTGACGGACGAACATACTGAATGCAGCAAAAAACAGGTGATCACATGGCTGTACATTGTGGGATTACGGGGGAGACAAAAGGAAAGGAGAAATTAAAGTACAAGTACTACTACCATTTTGCCACTCAGCTACTGTTGGTGGGATGCAAACAAGCGGAGAGCTTTGGCGGTGTTTGTGGTAGAAAACTTTTTTGTATGCTGTAAAAAGAGAAAGAAATGAATAGAGTTCGATCACGAGCATGTCAAGCATGGCCGGCTAATTGTGATCTCTTCTACTGGCTGGTGATAGCTCCATTGAAATTGCCACTAAACGGCCTGCAAGAAAAAGCCGCTGTCTCAATCAATCAGAGGGACTTCATCATGAGTGTTCTTATCATGAAGTAGATGACACACAAATACGCTGCTAACTGCCGCCAAATAACGGTAAATGGAGTCAATTAACAGATGCCATTGACTGACAGACACATCACCAGGGAGAAAGGGAGAGAGAAAGAGAGAGACAGAGCATAGCGTCTGTGGTGGTGATCATCTTCGTTGGCTGAGTGACTGGCTGGTGGCAGTTCTCGCCGAACAGTTTCCGAGGATGCGACCACTCTTTGACGACGTTGACTGCACTTTCAACACCAATCGTTTTCCCCTCCCTGTTTCATCACTGAAATGTATAGTGGAGAATATCAATTAGCAGTCGTCAAGTACATACTGCTCTACAAAGCAGCGCACTACTACAACGATTAGCTGCTGTTACTTCATAAACCAACAGTAGCCAGGCTGTGGTAAACTTTTTTCCCTTCCGTTTCTATCCATTTTCCCAACGTTCAACTGTCTCTTTCTGTTCGTTTTTTCACTTTTTAGAGCAGCAGTAGCAGCAGTAGTAGTTTCCAGTTTAATAATGATCGATATCAGCAATTATCCAAGCACTTATTGCCAAGCAAACACTCACAAAGAACAGTTAACGACTTTTTAGAAAAGTATAGCAGAAGCGGCTAAAAGTCAAGCTGGTAAAAAAGAAAAACTAACCTATTTTCACTGAGAGGATAAAGTAAAGAAGCGAAGAAAAATCGAAGTGATATGTGAAGCTCGCCAGACAACTACGTCGGCGACTTTTGACACCAGCACTCACACACACACTTATCGATAGCAGGACAATCTAAACTAGTATACAAAAGAAAAAGAATGAGACGGGAAGAGTAATGAACAGTAATGAACTACTAAGTATGAGACCAAGACAACAAAGTCCAAAACAGCGACAATAAAACAACAGCAATCAAATGCCAGTGAAATGCCACTAAAGCTGCAGTCGTGGAAGTAAATCGAGAACATGTTCCAATCACAAAAAAAGAAGAAACTAACCTGATACGATAAGAAACCGCATCCTATTTCAATTTCAAGTCTACTTAATCATTATCATTGTCGCAAATGTTTGGTTTGAAAAACAAATCAAATGCAAAATTCTTAGCATAGCATCTACATTCAACATTCATCTCCAACTCCCAAAGGCAAATTAAAATGCAACTTCAATTTCTTGGTGCGTGCTGAAACAAACTTTTTTGTTAATATAACTTTTTTGATACAGCAAGTACTACTCAAAGTGTAATTTTCTACTTGCCTTTTTTTATTTTTTTCAACTAGGCTCAAATTCAAATGAAAGACCCGACTGAAAAAGACAATGTAGACTTTCTTATTTTGCTTTTTTGGTCTATTTATACACATTTTCATTTATTCTCATTTGTTCAATCGTCGTCGTCGTCGTCGTCTTAGTTACCTAACACCAAGAGCATAATCAATGCCTTTTCTACTTCGATTGTCTTGCGGTTACCCAGCAGTTAAATTAAAAATAAAACAGTCTATTCAGTGTAAAAGAGAAGAATCGTCAGAGCTGTCGACAGGTTTTCCTACCTTTTATACGTTAAATGAGAAAAGATAGAAAATTAACAATCATAGCACTCACATAAATCGGCAAATGACAGCAAAAACGCCAAAATGAAGAAGCATTTTATTTGTGTTAAAAATATAACTAACACTTGCCTTAAAGAAAGCTTTTTAATCTTATCTTAAAATGTCATAAATTAAAGAGCACACAGAGGCCAAAACATAAACAGAAAAAACCACATTACAAGCCATTTAATACCACTAAATGCACATAAAAAATTTAAATATAGAAAGAGAAGAAAATTGGATGATGATTTAGTGATTTAGATGGGGCAATGCCACACACGTTCTAACTGTGTCTGCCTAAAACAATCGATTGAGTTTGTTTTTGCATGAATGTTCATCAGCACCAAAGTTGGGTTATTGCTCTCACCGTTAAAATGACAAAAGAATCAACGCATGTTGTAAAAGGCTTTGGTAATGAATCAATTTAAATTTTTCATTACTAAAAGTACCAAAAAATTTGCATAAAAAATAGCAATCGTTCTTTAGTTTATAGTCAACTAGTTCAACTGATCAACTAAGGTGCAAGCTGCATGCGAGTAAAAAACTGTGTCAACACTGCATCATGAATTCATCAAGGAAGCACAAAGTGCACAACCCACATTAAACATTAAATCGGCATTACTGAAAGAAAAACTGCAATGAAAGTAATATCGGGCAATTAGCACAATCAACCACAGCAGAGCAATCATGAGAATAGCACACCCAAACGTAGGCGAAGCAGTTGCTTACCAATTCAGTTCAATGGACAGTGTTCAGCACACACAAACACAAAATGAAAAAGCACAAATCTCAATAATAATAATAAAAATCAATGCTAGGCATCTACAGCCTGATAAGAGCACACAGTGCAGTGTAACTATGGCACAAGAACGTCCGCACATCGACAACAGCTAAACTGTGACCTGCACCGAAAGGTGAAAGATGTACAGGACAAACTGTCTTTCTCCCTCTTCCCTCTCGCACAGGCAGACACAAAGGCATTCAGTAATTAAAACAGCTGCGAGTGTGTGTGTGCCTTCCTGTGGCGAGGTCAATGGCGAGGGAGAGAGCGAGGTATCACGCCAGGTGGTTGCCGATTGCCTGATTGTCAGTGTGTGTGTGTGCAAAGTTGAGAGAGGATGCTGAGGATGGTGGCGTGTAGAGGTGAACCGAGTGTCAGTGTGGAGGTATCGGACTGCGTCCAGCACACCGTCCATCATAGCAAGTGCAATGAGGAATGGCACGAGAGAGGTAGAGGAGAGAATAGATGGCCGGCCAGCCAGCAGTTGTGGCGCCCGTCAGCTAGTGCCGCGCGTTGTGGTGCCATAATTGCAGCTGAGTGCTCATAATAATAATAGTAATCTCGACGTCTAATACTGAATGAAGTAATGTAGTGTAGTCACTGGTCGATATGACTGCTAATTGGTGGCAGAGAAACTATACTCCGAAAGCACTGTAAACGAGCGGAACCCTTGCCTAGGCACGGTTCAACAAGTTCTGCCAACAACAACAAAAAAATTAAAGATTGAGCGTCACATTACCACTGCCACTGGCAATACCTTTGGTGAACAGGCTTCTGAACACGCACAAAAACACATTTACGTATCACACTTTTTCTAAATGAAAATTTTGAGTAGATCAAGTTTCTAAAATATTTATTTGTCCTCTAAAGCAAAGATGATCAAAAGCATGCATTGAGATCACAGCAAACTTTGCTTTATTGCATTCCATTGCAAACAAGGAATAATATGAAAAAAGAAACATTTTTTATCAAGTAGAGTAAATTATAATCGCCTAATGGACAGCACGTTTTATCAAAGCAGCAGAAAATAACGCATTCGCACTCTTGTTCAAAAATTGCAGAGGACTTTGAGATGGAAAAGCACTCAAATTCCGCAAAGCACTTTTTCACTCTCTTATTAGGTTGCCACACCACTTCTTAGTTGCTGCCAAATGAAGCGAAAAATTAGTTCTTCAAAAACAGCTCAGACATAGAGAAGCAGAACCTACAGGACAATGAATACACTACCAAAGAGGAAGAAAAGTGTATTCTAGAAAATTGCCTAGTTAAGGAAAAACCATCCAACAAAAACTGAGTAAACCACAAAGTAACAACTTTGACGGCAAAAACTGCATTTGGTCGCCAGAAACTGCGATCTGGTCACATCAATGACGTGAACAGAATATACAGTAATACACCAAAATAAGTCAATTGGCTCTGGTAGATCAAATGGCAGCTTTACTGAGTGAGCACACACACAGACACAGACACAGACACAGCGACGCGTCTGATCATTGGCGCAATCTGGTCACGGTGTGCCCCTGTGCCCCTGACACCATCTCCGAAGCGAACATCACGAGATCTATCCATCTTCGTCTTCACCGGCATCATCTCCTACTTTTCCCTTTTCTCTCTTGCTCTCTTCAATCTCGATCGATATCTGCAGGTCGCTTGCCAATTCACTGCGCCGCTAATTACCGACGCCAAGTTTGAGGGCAGAGATGAGAGAGAGAGAGAGAGAGAGAGAGAGAGAGAGAGAGAGAGAGAGAGAGAGAAGGAGAGCGAGCATAAAGGGCAAGCGAACAGTGCACTGTTAATCGATGGCGATCAATTGGCTGAACCAGAGGCTGCCAGAGACTTCTTCTGCTCAATAAGAAAAAGCCAAGATTTATTATTGTGTATTGCCAAAGTGGTCACAACAAAAGCTGCCGCTGCCGATCAAAGCTGACTCGCTGCAAAGTGGTCTCACTCTCTCGGCGGTGTGCCCGTTATGACTCCTGAAGTCTCTTTTTTACTCTTTGCCTGTCTGATCTAAATGCGATTCTATGCGCCAATGTTACATAAAATAAGACTCCACAAGTCTAAAGAGTAGCAGCCGCAAAATAATAGTAGGCTAGTAAGTTGCTAGCACACAGCTTTATCAAGCTAAAAACTCAAACCGTGATGATGGCCAATGAGAAAAGGTGGTGCTGGCTGTGGCCGGTGGCCACCAATTGACGCCAATATTTGACACACAAACACACAGTAGACCACAAACAGACACACTTGCCAACCACAAGCTCACAAGTAACTCAGTGTTTCTATTGTCTTAGAACTGCTGCTTTTGGCAGTCAGTGTGATGTTGTCTTCACGCTTTGGCAATGTGGCACAGAACTGTCAGTAAGCTGTGCTCACGAGTGGGTAGAAGAAGAAGAGAAAATGGCCAGAACGAACTGTCTGAAAACAAAGACAAGCCAAGGGAAAGAAAAGAAAAAATACGGTAAAGTACGAGACTCAGAAATGTGCACATTCGATTGGGAGCAGACATGAAAGGAAAAAGCTGAAAACACAATCCCAAATTGGTCAAAGGGGGAGAGGGAGAAAATTCAGTTTCATTGCACTGCACAACAACAAAAACCTGCACAAATCTCATCAATGAAGAAGAGCTGAGCAATCAACAGAACATTGAGCTATTGTTGCAATAACTAGTGCTGACCAATTTCCCTTTTCAATTGCGTTCATTGATTTAGAGCAGCAGTAACAGCAATTGAAGCAAAGTCTCCCAATTACTTCTTTTTGTTCGTAACAAGCACACACACACAATTACACTGATCGTATAATCAGCAGTCAATTTTAAAGGCAGAAAGACAAACAAAAAGACAGAAGCACACAGTCAACAATCGACTTATTTAAATTGGCACAATGCACATTAAAAGAACACATTGTAGTTGTAGCAGTGAAACGCTACAACTGCTACTCCCAAAGGTTACCTAATCGGATTAGTGATTGCTCGTGAAAGACAACGGAATCGATACTGTTCACTGCAGCAAGATTCACATTTTGCTGTCATTTTGCAGGGCACAAAAGATTTTGTAGCCAGTTGGCAGACAATTAAATGTTCAATAAAAAAAATACAAAAGAAAAAATGAAATGCCTCCAATCGCCTTAGTCGAGAAAGTCAGCTAGTAAAGTAAAGTGGACGTGCAGAAGGGCTATTGATGCTGCTGCTGCTGTCGCTAAAATGGCTGAGATGAGTGCATCCAATCAATTTTACTTAGCATTTAGCATGCATCAAAATGGATTATCAGTGGCGCTGGCACACACACGCACTCACTTTTGTGGCAATAGCTGGAGTTCATTCGACAACCTATGCGGTGATAAATGCCGATGCTGATGCTGTTTTTGTCAGTTGGAGCTGCTCCTGCTGCAGATTTAGGCAACATTTGCACTCAGATCAACTGACTGACTGACTAACTGACCACTGAAGTGTCAATTGCAGCTGATCTTCAACACAGTAGCAAATGCTTAGATGGATGATGATGATGATGATGATGCATTTACGGGGAAGTGATTGGTCGATAAAGACCAAAACAGCAGCCGCTATTTTTGCACAAAAAAAACAGCAATTTAGCTGGAGAATGCTGATCCTTTGGGCTGAATCAGATTTATCACATTTAGAACTATGTTACAAGTACTGATGTTAGGTTAAATGCAAGAAAAAAGACAAGTCTAATTTCACTTTCCTTGTGCCATCAATCAGCGCATTGATTAAAACGTTTAGGTTTTTTTGTTAGACACTGACTGCATTGCACAGAAATCAGAGCACGCAAGCAATTCAGATTGAGGTGCGGCGACCAGCTGCTGATGTTGGTGCTCCACAGCAAAGCTGGTAGAACTATAGTAAAAACAGAGGAACACCAGTGCCTACCTTCTGCATTGGAAGATGCAGATTGACAGTAGTGGAAAAGGACCTCAATGGCAATAGCTTAATTCAAAACATTGATGCATGTACTTTAAAGCTTAGAACACGCACACCGTTACAATGCACGCAACAACAACAACAAGCGCAGTCATCAGAGTTCAATGAATGAGTGCTTCAATGGCAGACAGTGTCGGCAAAGAAGAAGGCAGGTATTGGCAAACTGGCTGGCTGGCAGGCAAATGACAGGTAAAGGGCTAATTGAAGAGACAACAATCGAGCCACGCCAAATGTCATAAACAGTAAAACTCATCAGTGCTGTGCACTCTCTGTGCGCTATGAATGGTCGGAATGCAACAAACACTGCAGGAAGAACGACACTTACAAACACTTCTGCTGCGACAACTTGTTTTCAATAATAAAGAACTGGTCAGATATCATCAAAGTTGAAGCTCACGGGCACAACTGTTAGCCTGTATGCTCACTCAAACATTGAGGCTAAATGATGGTCAGCTGAAGTAAAGTGGCAGAAAGAGGAAGAGAAAGATCAAGGATAACAAAGTTAGTGTTTTGCTCAGTTTTCAGCACTAATGTCCTCAAGTGTGTGCGACGGCATAAGAGTGTGTGACACGAGCAAAAACAAACCTACGCCAGGTATGAAAGGGGGGGAGATGGTCGAAGAAGGTGATGTGGAAGTGAAGGTGTTGATGGAGGTGAAGAGATGGTGGTGGACGACAGCCAGGACAACAATGGCACTGTTGAAGACAAAATTGTGATGCACATAAGCACACACACTCAATTTTGAAGACTGAGCACTGCCACTGGACATACAGCACCAACACTCATGAACAAAGGAGAAACAAAGTCAGACACAATGCGTGAGGAGTTAAAACAATCGCCAGCTAAAGTCGGCTTGTTGAGCAACAAAAAAGAAGAATCGGTGATGAGCAGAAGAACCCGGCGTAAGAAGAAGAAGAAGATCAACAGTACCGATTGTGGCAGCAGTGCAGAAGATGAACATGGCAGAACGTGAAGAAACGAAAAAGGCAAACTCGAGTAAACGAGATCAATCCGTTGAAAAGGGAAACACAGCACCAGGCTGATCTAACTGGTTGTGCAGTGTCAGTGGTCGACGGGAGCCTTTTCTTCACTAAAACACACACACACACAAGCACAGGTTGGAAGTTCATCAAGTTCAGGTATACTACGAAAGGTGTGTGCGAGTGAGTGAGTAAGTGAGTGAGGGAAGACACAACAGTCAACTGGTGACTGGCTGCAGAATGCTGCAACTGCAATTTCCAATTGCTCGACGTCGTTTTCCACTTCTTCTTCTTCTTCAGTGTTTGCCTGGTGGAAGAAGCATCAGTGAATGAGTGAAGAAGCAGTCTTCAGAGCACTGCTCAACAAAACTCAGAGGTTGTTGCAGCAGCAGCCGTTGTCTTCACGAGCGGTGGAAGTCAGTCTTCAACTCAACACACACACACACACAGAGTGCAAGACAGCAGTTTGGGCTCGTTCGGCTTCTCGCGTCAGCTAACTTCGACGGCGGTGTGAGACACACTGTGGCGAGTGTAGTGGAGTGTAGTACTTCTGCCGCCGCCGTCGTTCTATGCTCTTTCGCTGGCGGTGGCGGTGTGCTCAGTTCAGCCTCAGTCTCAGTCTCCGTCTCCTCGAAGACTGGCTTGGCAAGTTTCGCCTTCCTCTCTCCCCCTCACTCACTGTCAGTGCTCTCCTGTCAATGCACACTGCTAAAAGTGCTGTTGGAGCTGCAGTTGAGCACACAGCAGAAGACACCATCAGAACCATTCGCTGACTGTGCCAAGCGACCGTCTTTGGGCGGTAAGGCCCCTCAGAACTGACCTCAGACTGAAGAATGGTGGGCAGATCAGGTGCCGCATCAGTGCCTGACTAAAGTACTGAATCAAATGCCGCGCTCCCCTTCTTTCTTGGCCACTGAAGGTGCTCTAGTGCACTTACTGCTGCGGCTGCTGCTGCTGCTGCTCCAATCAAGTGCTGATCTTCGGTAAGGAGAAGTGCACCTAGTGTGCCTTCTCAAGTGAGTCACCCGAAAAAAGGTTCACACAGTCAGTCAGTGAGGCAGCTTCACTCTCGTAGCTCGGCTAAGCTTGTTACGTTCCTCGCTCTGGCTGTGGCGGCCACACAATGAACGCCTGGCTGGTGAAATCAAAGTGAAGCGATGCGATGAGAGGCATTGCAATGCAGCCCACCATCGCCATCGCCACCGGACAGACCACCAGTCATCCTCTGCTCTTCAGATCAATGAATGAAGGAACACACTCACAGTCAAACACTCACACGTTTTCACAGTCATCCTCGGCAGTCCACTGCTTTTCGCGGTAAATCTACGCGTGTCTAGTCAGCAGCAACTGCGTATCTCCCGTGAAGCGGTGGCTGCTGCCAATTGGTACAGCACCTTCGTCATTAGCATTACTTTTCAAGCGAAATTGCTTTTGTCGTTTTCGTCGTCATCGTCGGCGATGGTGCCACAGAAAAAAATGTAGGGAAACAGCATCAACATCAACAACAACAACAACAGCAAAAACAAGACAACTGAAACAACAAAGACGCGTCAGTCTTTTTGCAGGACAGCTAAAAAGCTCTGCATGCATGACACAAATCACCATGTCAGCCAGTGGTGGTGGACAGAGAAGAGAAAAAATGAGCAGTGGTAAATGAAATCATCACTAGTGCAACTATCCAATTTGAAGGAAACAGTATGACACACTGAAAGAGTGGCAAAGAGACACCGGTTCGAAACGACGATGTGGACTTTAAAAAAAGCCTATTAGTCCCGAGTGCCGACAACAACTTCACCACCTCACTCTAGTTGCCTCCGATTGCGAGACAACTTGGTAATACGATAAGCTGTGACAGATAGATAGAAGCCAATAGACAGAGACTACTCTGTACATGTGCGAGCAACTGGGGAGGGGGCAATCTAGTAGCGGATATAGTAGTGATAATGAGGAAAGAGAGCCAGGACAAGAGTTATGCAAATAAACAATGCGCCCAATTGAGGCTAATGGAAAATCATTATATGAAAATAATGGCCAGACAACGATTGACACTGTACAGCAGACAGTGGCAGTAAAGTTTGGAGTAGGTGCGATGTGTGTTCGGGTAGAGGAGCCGATTTAAGGGCAAGTGCACTGCTGCAAAGTTTTAAAGAGCACCCAGTAAACTGAACACTGTGTAACATACAGAAACAGTAGTTCAGATGATCATCTCAACGGTGCTGCCCTTTTTTGTGCACGTCAATTAATGAACTCAAGGCAAATTAAAAGTTTGATTTGAGCTCTCAAGTTTGGAAAGTCGCTTCTACTTCTCAGTGTGTATTCTGTATTAGCAGAAAGTTCAAATATTCGCAAATCAGCAGAAGTAGCGAAAGCAGGAATAATGAGCACTATTGAAAGTTTAGTGGTCCCATTATTAGCTTAGTCTTTTTCTCTTTACTCAAACACAGTCAACTAATTGCGGAAGTTAAGTTTAAAGTGTACACACAAAAAGCTGAAACAAACTTTGCAAAATAAAGAAAGCGTCAACGGAAATTCTGCGCAGTTTAGTGTTACCTTTTCTCAGAAACTCACGTGAGAGCAGTAAACGCAAATATAAACTAGGTAGTAAGGAGCAGTAAATTGGCAGTGTTGCATTCGCCAAGTGAAGCATAGCTAACACGATTGCCAATTGTTTGGTAATCGAATTTGAAGAAGTGCTCATGGTGGTGATCGTGGCGGTAGTAGTGGTGGTGGTGGCCTTCAAAAGGTCGATGATCATTACCGAGCAGAGAAGAGTTCTGACTGACTGACTGTCTACCTAAACGCGGTAATTGAAGTAGCAGCGTTCACGTTTGCCTCAATTTAATGTCAGAGAGAAAAACTATGAAACGTAGGAAAGAAAGAGAGCTCCGGTGAATGAATGAAAGCCTTCAATGAGAGCATGCAAACAAACAACACGAAGGATGAACATTGCCGAGAAACGGAGCAGCACTGCAGGCCAGGTTGCACGCTTGCTGTCAGACGTTTAACGGGAAGTCCTCTCTTTGGTTGAGGACGATGTTCAAGCGGAGTTGCAAGTTACACGGCTCAATGGCACGATAATGAGCAGAAAGGGACTGACTGGCTGAGCTAAAAAGCGGACTGAAACACTGACTTGATTAGAGGAGCTGCCGCTGCTGAGGCAGGCGGCAGCAACGGCAGCATCAGCATCATCCATTCTATCTTTCCCAGAGAAGGGGGTAACAAAGCATCGAACACGGCAATTTCCAGAATGGCACTTGATTGTTGTGTTTGCTGAGTCCTCTTCAGCAGCATCATCATCATCATCAGCGTCCGTTTGTTGTGCCTGCGAGGGGCAATTGGCAAAGCCACCTGAGAGCTCCACTTGTGGTCTCGCTCGCCCTCCTTAACCGAAGAGATTGACGTGATGGAGGAGGACAGTACGACAACAACGGTGGCCAATTGCCTCAAGTGATTTAAAAGTAAGTGAATACACACATACACAAACTGAGAACGAAACAAACAGAGAGGCACGAGCGGTCAAAGACAGTGCAGGTGAAGATGCTGACCGATTCAATTGACCATTCAGTGGATAAAGAGGTACCCTTGTCTGTGAAGTAGGGGACATCAGGAAATGATACTCTTTGACTTGCTGTAACCTCCTTTTTCCTCTCCTCAAATGTCCACACAATTGATATCTGCTAGTGGCAGTTACCATTTGGCTGTTTCAATCGTGCTCCTCCACACATACACAGTGCACATCGTAAAGCGAACAATCACCAATTCAATGACTGCCTGGTAATTGGTCTATTTGAGAATAGAGGGCAATAAAAGAAGAAGGGGTTTGAGAATCAGATACAACTGTTTGACTATCTTTCAATTTGGAGAAAAATGTCGCAAACTGGCTGTTGCTGTCTTTAGACTGCTTCTAATGTAAAGAACGCTAAACAAACTAGCGGTATGAGGAAATTCTTTTCCTGAATCGATATTCCTCTTGCGTTTGCATAAGTAACCCAACACCGCTACTTTCAGTAGATCGGTTTCAGTAGAACTGAAAGCTGTATATTTGCAGCTATTACTTCTTCTGAGAAATTGCACAAAAGAGTGCACAGTGTGCCGTTATGCAGCATTGGTGTGTGGCATTGGCAGGGCACTTTCACAGTGAAAAGGTAACACCAACTAAATGACAATGTGTGCATGCTATCTCACCGCTTGGCACTGTGATGAAAAACAGAAAGTGATGAACAATGGCGTTTGGAAAAAAGGTGACAATCAAAGTGAAAGAAATAGTACTACCATCTGACAAACAATAGAAGTGAGCAGCGGCAGATGATCGATTAAAGAGCGATAGTGAGAAAGAATGAAAAGTTGCCAAAAATAGAGCTATTGAAACATTATCCGGTAAAAGAATGGTGAAAGGTGAATAGTGAATGGACGGATGAGTGCAAATGGTAGAAAATTCTCAGGCACCTCCAGCAGATCTGCCGGCTTTTGATTGTGGCTGCTGAAATTAAAAGTGCAGCAATGGCGCCTAATGAGAAAGGCACACACACACAATCACTCACACACCAGTGCCTCAGTGCCCTAAATTTCCCTCAGCAGTACCTCAAAAGTCTGCCAGACCACCCAATCAATCAATACCGACGAATTGGCTGCCAAATTCGTAGAAAGTAAATCTAAAGAGGATCGAAGAACATTGCTTCAGTAAACAAGATCGAAATGTTCTCAGTGACTATCTGCCAAGAGAAAGCCGCACTACAAAGCATCAGCAGCAGCAGCAGCAACGGCAACATCCGTTGTATCCTCAAGCAGCTGAAATGAGATGAGATGTGAAGCACACTACACACACACAACACACACACACAATTGCCGGCACTACTGTATCAAGTGCATGATTCATTGCATTTCCTGTGAGAGTGAATGTGTGGATGTGTGCCCCTTCACTTTGCCGAGCGGAGAAAGACAAAATCTATTAATACCAATCAAGGTTATGCAAACATAGTCGGCAAAAAGGCACTGTGTGAGCATTTGGTTACGACGTGAGAAGAGGCAGATGCGATGCTAATGAGTGGTCCACTCTGAGCCAACGACCAAAAGTGGGTGGGGGAGAAACAGGAGGAAGAAGTGCCAACAGCAGGACGCTTTCTGATACTCTGCCGCCTGGATAATGGTCAAATAGTGAGAAGCTTTCTTCCTCACTCACACATCGGCAATGTCAACATGCTAACATCCTTTCTCTCGACTGTCCGCAACTTTTTCTTTTTTCCTTCCTTCTTTCTGACAGTCGATACAATGAATCGAATTGGCGGTGTTGTGATAACATCAACACGCTTCAAGATTATCTACTACTGCTGCGAGGCATCGGGAAGTCTGTGTGTGTGTGCTTGTGTGTTTGTGTTTGTGGATACACCGACATACGATGAATAGAGAGGAGAGAGAGAAGGAGGCACAATGAAATCAGAACAACGATGTGTGTCTAATTGCCATTTGCTACAGCTTTGTTTGCTTCTTGGAACATAAAAGAAGAGAGAAGATCGATGGTCAACGACACTGCACTAGGCAAGACAAGTTGGCCGCGCAGATGCTAGATTTCAATTAACTGATAACGGATGAGTATCTAAGATTAGACTGATGATTGGAAACTGCACCAAAAGCGCAGTCAAACTACGCGGTGAATTAATCAATAGTAATAAAAACACGATAATAACAACCCAACGTACAGAGGAAAATCAAGCAGTCAATAAGCGAAACCTAAAATGTGGTGACTGTACAGTTGGCAGTGAATTAGCAAATTATTTGCAGTTGAGAGACTTTGAGCGAAACCGCCGCCGCCGCGGGATTGGGACATTTGCAATCAACACTGGCTGACACTGGTGAGATAGCAAGAAGGAAAGCAGTAATTGAAAAACAGAAGAGGGAACTGGGTGATTGGGAATTGAGCCGAAACATAAACAACCGAAAAGCTGATTCTGTCAACACCAGCTTCTGAGCGCCGAGGAACCAGAGAGTGCACTTTGCAAGGAAAAGCTATCATTCCCTTTCTCGTTTTCCCATGAAAGCTTGTACATGAAAACTTTTTATACATAATACCGCAAGGAATCGATTCCGAGAAAGTAGTACTACTTGAAAAACTGTTTGGACTGAAACCAATGTTTCAGCTGGCTAAGACGTTGAGCACACATGCACTTTTTCTGAGGAACTCACCTAAAGATATCTTTGCGTTGATCTTGTCACAGAGTTATACTGAAGCACTGTTGTTCAAGTAGTTATCCTCATTGTTGCGATTGTGGTGGTGTTTAGATGGGGCGCTGGTTGATGGGCCAACTCAGGCGAAATCAAAAGCGGTGGTAAAGTGCACTTCTGGCAGCGAGACAAAGCACAAAATAGAGCACCGGAGAAGTTCATTGTCTTTGCACCAGTAGTTTGCTGTAGAAAGTGATGGCACCAGTACTGTGGCTGTGGCTGGCATCGTCAAGTGATAGTCATGGGAGCATTCAGCTGTCGGCCTGTCTGCCACTGACTCGGCCAGAATGTATAAATGCGTCTTGAGGAGAGGAGGAGACGTTGCTGCTGATGGGAAGTGTCGATGTCTGCTGTTCTTTCAGTGGACAGAAGCAGTCAACAATCATCAGTCATCCTTCGAGGGGAGCACTGGACTGAGGAATTTGTAACTCGACGACTGTCTCATCACTTGTTATTTGTTGGGTGCATTCCACTACTCTCCACCAGCAGTAGTCGGTGCTGATCATGACAAGAAAATCCGAGCGATGAGCAGTGGCGATCAACGGGCAGAGAGAGAGAGAGAGAGAGAGAGAGAGAGAGAGAGAAGAGAGGCACTTGGGGGAGGCGTCGATGAGCAGACACAAAGACGGCGGAGATGAAGTTCAAGAAGGAACGATGTGAGCAAAGATGCAAAGTTGTTAGCAGTCTGACAGTGGTGATGCTGCCGCTGCCTGTCCAACGGTTGTCCTCATGCCTCCTGCTCCGTCGAGTAAATAAAGCATTCTCATTGACATCTCTTCTGCAGTCTCTGCAGTGGATACACAGCCGACCGACACATTAACACTGCGCCGAGGACACAGGACACTTCGCTAGCACCAGTGTTTGCACCAGCACCAGTCAGTCATTCAGTCAGAGCATTATTTGCCAGAGACATCAGCAGGACAGCGTTGCCGCGTTGAGGCAGAGAGAATGCTTGCTGCTGCTGCTGCTTTCGGCTGGCCTGGTCGTTGTCTCCTCGCCGACGACAACGACGACGAACATACAACACAAACATACACAACAGTGGAGGGAAAGCAAGTGGGAGAGAAGAGGCGAACAGACAGAGACGCTGGGGGAGAGGGAAGACAGCAGGCGAAGGAAGGCTGAGAAAGGAGGAGAAAGGCATACTGCTGGGCACAGAGCAATGGCACAAGGCAGGCAGACAGTGGGGCAGCACTTTTTGTTAGTATCCGTCTGACGTCGTCGCAGGCGTCCTCTACTGTCGCCGCATCCCACACAGACCACATTGACCAGCCTTTTTTCGAGCATCCCCAAGAATTTAAGAAGAGGTTATAAAGCATTACAAAAGCGGTTTTAAACTTTGCGTCCACTTGAGAGCAAAGTCCACGCCAACAGCGACCTTGTGGCCGCTATTTTTATTAAAAGTCAAACGTCAGATTGGATGATGAGAGGCTTCCTCAGTGGTGCATCACCATTATCATGTACAAAAGTTGAGTGTACTGTACAAAAAACATGTGTTTGCGTGTGTGTGACCAGTATCAAATGCAAGTGGTGCTTGCTTCCGTACGGCTAAGCAAAGGGGAAATCATTATCAAATAGCGGAAATATTAAATTGCAGTATTGAAGGTAACAAAAGGGAGAAAGAGCAGGTAGGCGTGGAAAAGTGATTACTAGTTAAAAGGAGCATGGAGAACAAGGGGAAAGACAACAGAGAGAAGAAGAGTTGTGTGTCTAAGGCGACTGTTGACGGAGGAACGGTACAAAAGAAGAAGAAGATAAAGTGAAAAAGGAGTGAGTAGCAAAAGGAAGGAGGGCAAGAAAGAGAGTGGCGGGAATAACAAAACAGAAAGAAAGTAGGAGACTTTTTTAGAAGTAAACAACAACATTCGAACATTCGGTGTGATGGCAAACGAGACAGGCAAACGAGGTGGACAAGAGGGCTGGACAAAATGAAGTAGATAGAGGAGTGGACTGAACATTGGGACCAAAAGTGAAAAGTGGACACACAGTGGAAAGTTGAACAATGTGAAGTGCAGTGATGACCAGAGTTTAGCATCGGATCGATGATTTGTCCAACAAGCAGTTCAAATCATGACAAAACGCGGCGCCGGTGCTCTGCTCTGCATGTGACAAGCCGACAGACGCGTGACAGGAGTGAACAGCAAAAAAAGGGGGCGGATGCTGTCGATCAGCTGTTCACTGAACCAAATCCAGGTACTTGCTCTTGTGGGCGCTGAGCATTTCGATCACAGTGTACAGCTTTTTCAAGGTTGCCTGTCGGGGTAGAGGTATGCAGACGTGGGCGAGGGAGAAAGGGAGAGAGCCAATATAAAAAGCACAGGTGCGTTAGGAAGTGAAAAATGCGGAGAGAACAATATTATGTAATGTATCTCGTGCCGCCAGCAGACGGTGACTGTCAACGTGTGTGTGTGTGTGTGTGTGTCTACTCACCCGATTATGTGCCTGCGCCTGTATCTGGTGCAGGTGGCTTCGCAGATGGAGAGAATGTTGGCCAGCTCACGATCAGGCTGTCCTTTGATGACCAGATCGGGCTCCAGTGAGACGCTGCTAGCCTGGTAGCCATTGGGAAAGGTGGCCAACTCGTCAATGTACTTGATCATACGTGACTTGTTTTTCAGAATGAACGGATTCACCACCTCCATCCACGGTTCCTGTTTCCAATTGAGAGAAACATTTCGGTAAGTATGTCAGCTGGCTCAAAGTTAATTAGCTCAAAACGCGAACGCGGAAAATGACAAAGCAGGCACAAAGTAAGTTTTAGAAAATGTTAGTACCCTTTTAACATGAGGAGGTGGCGGTGGCTCGAAACGATCAGGCGTGATAAAGATACTCTTTAAAGCGCAAGAGAAAGCAGAAAAGATAGCGTAGAGTGTTAAAAGAATCAGACACAAGTTAGTTAGTTAGTTTTGTTAGTATAAAGTTAGTAAACAGTATAAAAGCAACTTGATTCAAACCTTTGTTCCAAACTCAATCAAATTGGCTAAATTCTGCAATGATTTAGCCACCAAAATGAACGTTCTTAACGCGTTTCAGATGGTAGTTCTAAAATGGAGAAAACGCATTAACAAATTACATCATTCTGCTTTTTTGTCGTACCGGAAATGAGATTAAACTGCCGTGGATTGAGTATGGCTGGGCAGAGCAGTCTGAGGAAGATAAAGGCGCTGACTGCACGTGTGCGAACCAAGGTGTCATTGGGCCACTTCTGAGAGACGGCCGTTTTGATGGTGGCGCAGATGTAACGCACAGTGGGCGGACAGTGACAGGCATTGGCGAAGATGATCTCCACAATCTCATCGAGAATGTTTAGCAGATTCTCCGCATTGGAGCAGGCTTCTGAGGGAGAATCCAACTTGGCGGGATTCAGCTCACAGGAAGTCTGCGTATGAATAGTTTAGTTGAAATAAAAAGTCCAAAAGTAGTACCACTCTCCTTACCTTTGAATCAATAACCTTGTTGATTGGCTCAGTCAGCGTCTTGAGGAGAAACTGCTGACAGGTGTTCTTCATGTACTGATCGACCAGTGTGGTGGTCAGTGAGTTTGAGCGAAAAAGCGTCGAAACGTCGCTTTCAATTTGAATCTCTCGCTCAACGAGGGCTTTAATTAGTTTGCACTCCTGTCGCTCGTAGCGGGAGATCTTCAGCAGCGCATTCGCCAGCGGCAGTCGGTCATGGTAGCAGAGGTCCTCGCAGATGGCAATCACCTCCAGATCGTCGCCCAGTACGAGATCCTTCAGTGGCGAGTACTCCGCCATGGGCATTATGAGCTCGTTCACGAATCGAACTCTCACTCGAACTGAGCCCCAGTCGTCACGAAGGGGCAGCGTGAGTCCGGTAAAGTGCAGCCACTCCTCAAACTCCTCGCCCGACTGAAATCGGCTCAGCTCAATGTTGATCTCCGCCAGCTCTGCGTCCTTTGACCGCTTTCCCTTGTTGATTAGCGTCAGCTTGAAGTAGGTCACATCGGCGGGAATGTCCTCGAGAACAAAGTCCTCCTCCCAGATGGGGTCGGGGGGACACTTGACCGACGTCCTCGCCACCTTAACGGTGTTCAGCGAGATGACCACAAAGGGGTGAGGGGTGATCTTCACTGGCAGTCGGTGCGCCTCGATCATGGTAATGTACAGTGAACGCAGTCGAGAGACGCCTTTGGTGTTGCTGCTGCTGCTCAGTGACCCGCCATTCTGATAGGCAGCCAGGCGGTGCTTCGGACTGAGATTGCTGACACTGCTGCCGTTGCCGTTGTTGCTGTTGCCATTGCTCTGTCCGGAGCAGCTGACCGAGTCGCCGAGACCACTACTGGCGGCAGCAGCACCAGCTGCCGACGACAAAGAGTCAGCGCCGGGCGTAAAGGCCGCCGTGCCAAAGTGCGGGTCCTCGTGGACGGCGCGGAAGATCATCGAGTTGACGGCGGAGAGGTTGGGCGAGCAGAGGGGCCGAATGGAGCCCATCCACTCGAGGGCCGTCTCCGCCTCGCCCGAGCTGAGGTAGTAGATGGTGGATATGCAGGGCAGCGTCCGCTCGACCAGCTGAAAGCAGTACGGCCGATCAAAGAGCGAGTCGTGCACCATGAAGAGCGCCGAGTAGGCCAGGTGGACAATCGCCTTTGGTCGGGTGCGCTTCGGGTTCTCGTAAAAGTACAGCATGGACTCTTTCGAGTTGAGAACGCAGTACAGGTTTTTCCACTTTTTCGTCTTGTTGCCTGTCGGAAAAAAACAATAGCCCGTGAATAATTTGTAAATCAGATATTCAATCAGCAAAAAACTTACTTTTCTTGAAGAGAAATCCCTTCATTTTAATCTCCTGGTTCTGACTCTGAGCAGCCATCTCCCGACACTCTCGAATACTGGCGTAGATATCCTCCGACTTGGCGCGAAGCTCTTCTGCCCGACTAGATGACCAGCGCGTCTCATAGGACGCCTTGATGACCGGCTTCAGCAGCCGGTGCCCCTCCACAATCTGCTCTTCCTTGTAGCGGTTGATGACCGCTTCGAGGCTGGCGAAGATTCGCCCGCCCATAACATACTGCTCTCCGTGGCGCTCCACCCGAAAGCGCTGCACCGAGTTGTCCACGTGAAAGAAGATAGAGTAGTCGCCGGGAGAGTTGTCGCTGGGACGCACCAGAAAGGAGCCCGGCCCGGAGCGGGCCAACTTCTCGAAGGCCTCATCCTTGGAGATCTTTGAGTGGAACCAGCCATAGGCCTCATTCGGGTCGGTGTCATCGTCCACCTCCTCGACCAGGTCGGCGAAGACCAGGCCGGACTCGTTGTTGCGCACGTTGGTGCACCAGTACCACCGGTCGGACATTTCATTGTGCAGGACGAAGATGTCGCCCTTGCGGAAGCTGAGCTCGTCCGTCTCGGGCATCTTCGAGTAGGGCAGAATGGCCACCAGGCGGTGGCTTTCAGTGCGCACCGGCTCCGGCGGCGGCACCGGATTCGCCAGGCGTTCACTCTTTAGCAGGTCCGAGCAGGCGGTGTAGTAGCCGACCAGCTCCTCCAGACTGCCGAACTGCTTCCCTCCGCAGTAGTAGTCGCCGCAGATGGCGGTGATGCGAAAGTGATTGACGCCCGTACGGCCGAGGAAGGAGAGCACGTAGGAGCCCGGCTTGCGGTCTGACTCGCGAATGAGGTACGAGGAGAGGAGGCCGGTGCTGTGCAGCCGTGACTCGGACTCCTTTCGGTCGAGGCGGCCGTGGTACCACTGCGAGCGGGAGGGCGCAGACAGGGCCAGCTCCTCGGCGTTGGGCATCGGCCCGCCGGAATTGCTGCCGCCGTTCAGGCTGAGCTGTCCCAGGTCGGCCAGCGGAAACTGGCTCGAGCTGCTGGAGTTGAAGCTGAAGCCGGGCACCGAGGTGGAGGCGGCCAGCGAGGCGGCGGGACAGGGAGAGGCCAGGTTGTTGCCGCTACCGTTGGCGAACATGTCACTGAGAAAGGAGCTGAGCGCCTTGGACGTCCGCGCTGAGGAGGCTGAGAGCGCAGGAGGCGGCGGCGGAAATGCTGCCGATGAGGCGAACTGAGGTGGCGGAGTGATGGCGGTGATGGAGTTCACTGATGACTGCGGTTTGATGTAGTTGTGATTGGGACTGTCGTCGAGGTTGCAGTGAATGAATGGCTGCTGCTGCTGATTGTGGTGATGGTTGTTGTTGAATCCAAAGTTGTTGTTGTTGTTGTGAAGGCAGGAGGAGACTGAAGCAGGTGGAGGTGGTGGCGGAGGTGGAAGACGAGTCTGCCCTGCCGAGCCACGATGTGGCTTCGAGGCGGCAGCAATATCCATGATTGGTAGCTGCTTGGTGATCAGCGAGAGGGTGAGAGAAAGAATGAGAGAGAGAGAAATAGTGATCTGTTCACTCAGCAGAGAGAGTGCTTTTCATAGTAGTCATAGTCTAGTGGAGGAAGGCAGAAAAAAACGGAAGACGGTGATTAGTGGATGGGTGTACTGGAAACTAAGCACTAAACAAAATGTAATGTACACAGTAGCAAACAGTTAAGTGGAAAACGATGAGCGGCGAGTCAACCGCCAGCCGTCATCAGCGTCGGCTGGCACCAGCGTCTGAATCCATCACACACACAGACAGAGACACAGAGAGACACCAGAACGGGCACTCACTGCTGCTTCGCTCACACTTTGCTATATTTAGTTAGTTAGTTAGCCCAAAGTGCCAAAGACACTTCAGGCGGTGATCTCTCTTCGCAGCCTCTGCTCAGCCCCTCTTCTTAGATGCTGCTCTGGGTGCGATCACACACTTTCAATTGATGACTGATCGACTCCGACGCGCAGGGCTTCCCAGGGTTTCCGGCACTGCTAAAGCCGAAATTGAGAGAGGAGGAAGGCGGTAATTAAGTAATCGATGTTCGGTGTAGGACTGCCGACTAACACTGAAAAACACAACACTAATGTACCGAAATACAAAAAGAAAGCCGTGTCTCTGAAAATGCCGAACAAGACTGGAAATGCTTGCCGCTAACTGGCAAAAGACAATTTGACTGTGTAATGGAGAGGCATCGGGTAATTCTCTCTTTCTCTCTCGGTAATCCTAGGCTGTCTGTGCCCTGCCCAGCGCCGCGTGCCGCCACTGCTGACACTGAGACAAATCGTCTTTGTTTTGGCGTTTTCGCTTTCTTTGCCGCCTGTTAAATTAGGTGCAACGACATTTGGGAGTAATGGTAATCGCAGTGGTGGTGGTTACTATTGCTCGCCCACTACCCAGAAAGCTGAATTAGCATAAAAATGTCATAATTTTAAGGCAATTCTAGCGTCTAATCGTGTTATGTCAAGGAAAACTGTGCGATAACAGGGAGAATGCTTTGGTTTGCGGTGCTGCACCGCCAGTGTATGTTATGGTCGCGCAATTTTCAGGAGAGATAAGTGAGCTTTTACACAAACCTTTTCTTTGTGTTGTTCTTTTTGCTGTTGATGGCGTTTCACAACAATTTTCCACGAATCCCGGTGACTCTGCGCTAAAACCTCCTTCTGCATCAGCAGCTGCTGTGCTACCAACTAAACACAACGACTTTAGTCACAGTTTGAGTTTCGTCTTCTCGATGCTAGCATAGTCACTCATAGTTTCATCCGTACCAAAACAGGAGGATGTTCTTCTGCTAATGAGGATGTTTTGTTGTGATTGTGTGTCGTGGTGTAGGCTCAATTGGCGCGACCAATAAGTAGGCAGTTGCCGGGGTGATATATGCATGCAAAGTCAAGGTCTGAACAGTACTGTACGACAGTAATTTGAAGTGTGCCGGAGGCGACTAGGAGTGAGCGCCAGACAGTATTGGCGTTTCTCTCAATGAAACACTGGTCGATGGTGGTGATGGCAAACTGACGAGTTGATCACAACTACGACGAGGCCATCCAATTGCCTAATGGTGGTGGTGGTGGTGGTGATGGCTACGTCCGGTGATAGCAGACGCAAGCACTGGTGCACAGAGCGAGAGAGAGAAGATGCCAGTCAGATTGGCTGATTGCATGAATGAACTACCTGTACATTACTGCTGTTGGTAGTGGTAATGATGGTGTTGACTGCCGCTGCTTACAATGGGGATGGCTGGGAGGAGGGGGATGATGATGATTGTTTGCCAGAAATGATGGCCACAGCAGAAGTGGCGGCAGCAGCAGCCCACTCTGCGGAAGTGCCAGACACCAAACAACAGACAAACCGACGCTGCTCACTCGTCACCGGACTCCCGAGAGAATTTGTTTGCAGCAGCAGCAGCAGAGAAAGGAAGCACCCGTACCGAACAGCAAACACACTGTCGACAGGAACCGTCTGCTGCCGATGCAGTCGCCGAGTGCTAATATTCGCAGAGTGCCAGTGGGTGGGTACCACTACCACAGCCAAACAGACAGACAGTCTCGGGAACAACAGAGCTGGGCCAGTGCTGCCAGCCACACAGTGGATCCTGGTTCGTCGTCGCGCATCCACCGTCGATGGTGAAAGAGGAAGAGAGAGAGAGAGATACAGTGCCGATGATGACAGAAGTGCAACCCAAACACTGTCAGACTGCTAGAGGTGCACATCATCGTAAAGAGAACGGCGACAGTGCGCCAGCCCCCGAACAGTGCCGTGGAGTGCACTACTACCCCAAAATGGGCATTCCGCAGAAAGGGCAGAGCACACGATGGGCAGCATCACTTGGGGACACCAGTGCAGCAGCAGCATAAAACTTGGTCGTACTGTACGGCTACCGTTCACGCCCCTTTTAATATATCGGGATAGGATGTCGGTCAAAGTATTGCAAGATTTTGACCCCTCCCATATTGGGAAAGGCAAAAGTGCGACAGATTAGTCAAATACCGCACTGTTAAGCCAGCATCAATACTGTATCAGGTGTAGTGTGCAGATTATCAGCTGTATGCCACACTTTTTACGTTCTCAAGCCACTCTACACCACTAAACCAGAAACTGTAGATCTTAAAAACAAAAAAAAGAAAATAAATCATCCTCTAGGCCAGGCTCGAACTGGCGGTCTCGGCATTGCTTATGCGTGTACTGCTCGTATAAGTACCGCGCGTTAACCAACTACGCCACTAGAGGAAAATACCTACAAACTGAGCGCACTATTGACTATTTTAAGGTTCCAGCAGTTGGACGATTTTCAGTTCGGCATTCAGGTGGGCCCGTACAGTTTCCTCCCCGAATCAAGCCAGGTTGCCAGACAGAGGTCAAGGCAGATGATCACTTGAAGAAATCCGACATTGTTTTCGCCGACTCTGCATTGATAACACTGTAACAACAACACAACAAAATACAACACACGCGTTCACCGCAGTGCACGAGCAGGCGAGTGCACTGTGCAGCTGCTGCTGCACAATTGTAAACACACGTGACCTTACCCGATTTCACCCCGAATCTCATTTTTGCCAACTTCTGTCATTGCAAGGTGAGTTTCTAACAAACAAAAAGCTTCTAGGCACTTACGAAATGGTTTTCTTTTGTCCAGCATCTTCAGACCATGTTCCTAGTGCGACTTCTTTTTGCCTCCAGTTCGAAGCGTTTCATCTGGCCCCGGCACATTCGCTCTCTCTTCGGCTCATCAATGGTGGCATCTCCTGCTCGTAGTTCCCACAATTCTTCCCAATGTCTTTTTCATCGTCATTCACTCCTTCAGTGCCACAAAGCACTGCCACCATTGCATCATGTCACCACCACTTCACATTTGCACACCTCAGCACTATTGACTGAAGATGATGTCAGCAAGACTGAGGTGCCCGATGAACAGAAGACTAGCTCGGGAGACTGTAAACCCAACGCTGATAACTCAAAAACCTCTTCCCCACCGGCTCCTCGCTTTCTTCTGAGCGACCGATGCCGCACCCGACTTCAAACTGTACTCGATCCTGATGAAATACTTCGAATTGGTGTCCGCGGAGGAGGGTGTTCAGGCTTTGAGTACGAGTTTTCAGTCGAAAAAGCGTCAACTATAAAGCCCAACGAAGACATTGTCTTTGAAGGAAAAGTGGTGGTCGACTCGGAGTCGATTGAGTACATGAGCGGCGCTCAGCTGGACTACGAGGATGAGCTTATTCGGTCGGGATTTCGTGTTGTCAACAATCCACTCGCAGAGAAGGGCTGCTCCTGTGGCTCATCGTTCTCGCTCAAGTTCTAAGTCAGCAGCTTCATTGTGATACATCTTTTTGCCTACCTACCTAACATCGCCATCGCCTTGTCGCTTTCAACAATTTTGTTAATACCTTGTTCTTGTTTTCTAGCATCTATGAAAGTTTTAAGATAAAATGCAATTTTGCAAATAGCCAAATGTTTTTATTATTCAATTTCAATTTATTATTCAATTACAAGCAAAATATATTGCTACACTTCTGTTTGTTGTACCAAGTGCTCTGATTGGCTGTTTTACCTGAAGAGCAGTGAGTCTTAATGATCATTAAGGAGTCAAGGTAAGAGGCCAATCAGTTAAAAAAGCGAGAGAAGAGAGAGAAAGAGAATCACATAGTTTTGTATCCGATGAAAAGCTGACAAGGGATGATGTTCAGTAATGTTTTGTTCGAGTTGGTAGTTGAGGCTGGTTGGGGTGTCCTGGTGCTGTTGCTGCTGCTAGGTCACTTTGTTCGTGCTACAGAGTGAAAGAAAAGGAAAGTACAAATGGTATTGGTAATGCAAAACTGAGGTCTGAAAGCATTTGGCTGGTGATGGTCACAGACAGTGGTAGTAGTAGGGAGGAGGAGGAATTTTTAGTGACATTTTAGTTACATTGATTCGATGGCTGTAGTATTTAGTTAGCAGTGGATCTACCAGTGGTTGTATTTCGGGGTGATTTTGTGTGTTATGTGTTAATGACGAATGTTTATGACCAGAAGTGGATGATGATGATGATGGTAGAGAAAAATAAGTTATCAATGATAATAATTTACTTTGATTTTTCGCCCGCGTTTCGAGTGCCTGAGACGAGGTCACTGGAAGAGGAGAGGGTGATGAGGAAGAGGAAGAATAAAATAAGAAAAGGATTGGTGACAACAAAAACCAAAATAAGAAAAGGTGAGTGAGACTAGTGTAGGTAGAAGTAATGTATGAGAGATGCACAATGAGACAAGAGGAGGAGATAACAAGAGTTTGGTTACAAAGAAAGTTTGTAAAGAAAGTTTACATGTTCGTGTTTTACGTCCTGTAGTTGAGAGGGTGAGAGATTGACAAAAGCAGACTGACACTGATTGTGACGGCGGTGGTGGTGGTGGTGGTGGTGCTTGATGTTGATGTCAACATTGTTTGAAACTGACCAGCCATGGAGGCACTCTAAAACTCGCCTCGAGGAGAGTTAGAGAGTGCGTGTGTGTGAAAGAGAATCGTGTGAGAATCCGGTTCGCCCGTAGTTCAGAGTGAGAGAGAATCATGAGAGTGAGAGAACCAAGGACACAATTGAAACATTGAGATACACGCCAAGTATTGGTGACTCAGATTTCAGAAGCGGTGCATCTGATAAGAGAAAGAGAAAGAGGGCAAAGAGAGGCGCTTTCGTCAGTATGGTCTGGTCAACTAGTCGTCGGTGAGTGGGCAAGTTAGCAAGTGGTGGAAGTGGCGAAAGAGAAAGAGAGCGAGTGAGAGGTAAGCGTAGAGAGGATGTGCGCAGAAAGAAGAGATTCAGAAAGATCTTAAAGTGGCGAAATAGAGAGAAGGTAGAGAAAGAGTTGCTGAAGCAGGTTGGGTGGTGGTCGTTTCAGAGAGAAAGGGTGAGAAAGAGTAAGCAAGTGAGTGAAAAGTGATTGGATTATTTAGATCATGTAGAGTGGTGGAGGAGGTGGCGCAAAAAGAAGTGTGTAGTGGTAAGTGTGTATGTGTGTGATTGTGAAAGTGTGTCTGATTGAAAGGAAGAACCAAAGAACTCCGAAAGAACGCGAGCGATAGCAGAGAGAGAGAGAGAGAGAAGAGCCCTCAGAGCAGCAACAGCACAAATACCTCATAGATGACGAGGATGACGGAGAGATAGAAGGCATGGATCAACAGTAGTTTCGTCCAGCTCAGCACCACTGGGCGGCCGCTGGCTCGGTCAAAAGGCGCTGGTGGTACGGGCGACGACAGCTGCTGCTGCTGCTGGGGCCGCGAGATAAGGTCCTCGGTGTTGGGCGTCGGCGGAAAGTTGGAGTCCACCGACTCGTGACTGCTCCACCGAGTGCCGTTGGCTAGCGCCGAGGAGGGCGGCGAAGGCGAGGACGAGTGCGAGTGGGACGGCGATGGGACAGTGCCATTCGGGTACGGCGGCTGCTGATGCTGCGGCTGGTGGTGGTGATGTATGAGATCGTCCGCGCAGTCCACCCGGTCACCGTTGATCACCACCTGGTGGTAGCCATTATTGTTAAGGTTGTTGTTGTTGTTGTTGTTGTGGAAGGAAATATTAAGGTCCTCTGTGGAAGGTGTTCGCGTGGCGTTAGCACTGTTTGGCAGACTGCTGTCCTCCAGGGGAACAGTGGTGCTGTTCTCCAGGTTGCTGTGCTGCTGATGACCAGCCCCCAGCACCGGACAACTGCTTCCATCCTGAGAGCTGCTGATCATGTTCAGCTGTTCTTTGGAGAGACTCATCGGCGACATCGACGAGTAGGAGGGCTTTGAGCGCAATGAGCCATTCAGTGAGGTCTTCACCGAGTGACCGTTCTTCAGCTGCTTTGACCGCTGCACCGAGGCGTAGTGCTCGGCAAGAAAGCGGTCCTTTAGCTGCCACTGGTCACGTAGCCAGGCCTCGGTTCGCACGTCAGGGTTCTCCGCCAGCGAGTGTATTCGGTAGTAGAAGTGAATCTCGCTGCCCCGTCGACCCCGCACAATATCGACTATAGAAGGCGGGTGTTCAATGTCGTCGTAGCAGATGGTCAGATCGACCACATGGGTGATGCCCACCAGAGGATCGATGCACTCGCTGTAGGCACCATATCGGGGATACGTGACCGTGCTCAGAATGGGCAAGTTTTGCTTCATTGCATAGGAGTTGGAAGATGCCTGTCGCTTGTAGCGAAATCCACCTGAGAAAAAGATCATAGCTGTTTAGTTTTAAGCTCTACTACTACCACTACTTCAATGGCAAACCTTCAGGAAAGAGCACCACGAGATTCTTCAGTCGACTGTACTCACTGGTGCAGTGCTTCAGTATAGTCCCATTTTGGTAGGCCTTTGTGTTGATAAAGTAATCACCGTGCGTCTGCGAGACGAGACCAAAGTTGGTCCACTTGAAGACGGCGTCCATCACCCAGAGGAGCACGTACTCGGACCGAGAGGTGAACGCCTGCATCATCAAGGGCACGTCCGCCGTCGACTGATGATTGGCGATGACCAGTAACCGCACATTGGGATCTGTAGAGACAAAAAAGTTGATGAAATCTATTTCTAATCAGTGCAGCCCATACCTTTTCTAAGCGAGTAAATATCATCGCCATGTTCGTGCACGATGAGTCCACCGCCCCAGCTCCAGCTGGACACGACGTAGAGGAGCCAGTTGTAGAGGACATTCTCCACTTTGGCGTAGTGATCAATGGAGATGTAGTACAGTGGAAGCTGAAGTAGATTGAGGATGCAGTACGCAGGGATGCAGTACAGATTGTGGATGATGCAGCCAACCACTCGAATGGTCGAGTACGTCCAAACAAGAGCCGCCAGAGGATCACAGGAACGAGGCAACATGTCCACCGGCTGCAGATGGTGCAGAGCTGCACTGCTGATGACGATGGTGATGATGACAGGTGAGGATGGTGGTGAACAGACGAGTGAGGCCAATCAGATCCAGAGTAGTAGCAGTAGTAGTAGTCATCAGAACCTACAGACAAAAGGTGTTGATTGAATGCTATGCAGATGACGTCACATGCACCAATTGTTGATGTTTCGACTTTTAGAGTACACAATTTGTTCCAATCTGTTTGCTAATTAAAACAATGATAGAGAAGCACCCACCACAACAACTGCCTGCTTGGTGCCTGGGAACGATTGAACAGAAGTGCAGAAGAGCAGTGAGCAGTGAGCAATGGGCAAGTTGGTGATAGCTGCCCTGGCGTCAAGGCGTCGTCCTCGTAATCGTTGTCATCGATCCTTATGAATGCTAATCGCACGCACACACACACACATACACTCAAGACTGGTGCGATAACCAGAGGTGTTGATGCGGCTGATGTGACTGTTCCGTACTGCTACTACTCGCTTCTGATGACTGATAGCACAGAGCCCCAATGCACTCATTTACAATGCACATCTCCCAAAACTGGTACAGCTGGTGGCGCCTTTCGCAGTGTCATCAAACTGAAGAAGTAGGCAAGAAGTGTCCTGCAGAAGGAAAGAAAGACAGCAATCAGATCACTGTACAAACACAACACATGCGTGCATGCACACACAAAGGCAGTTCAAGTCTAGGCATCACTAGGCGAAACAGTCAGGTTGTGCAAAAATGTGCTACGCATGAAATAATGGTGCTGGCAGTGAATCAAGTCACCCAGTCAGTGGGTAAACATTAAAAAAAGAGGCCTGTATTTATTTTATCGACAGGACACCCAATGATAGAAATCGAATTAAAGCGCCACGTTAGTGCTGCTACCGATGATGAAAACAAAAAAAAGTGGAAAGTGGAAAAAATTGATTTTAACTTAGCTTTAAGGGGGGACAGCGTGCAAAAAACAAATATTTTCGAACTTTTAGTTTCCTTTACTAGTCAATGTCATTTTGACCAAGATCTTTACACCGAACGGTACACTTTCCGGCAACATGAAAGCTGGCATTGCATGATCAAAGATGCTAAATGAGAGGTAACAAAAAAATCTAAAGATTGTTGGACTTAGATCTTTTAGTGTAGCTCTTATTATTTTTTGAAAATATTTTAAAAGTAAACTTTCCAAGTTTTCTTGCATTTTTCATCCTAAATCTTGAATCAAAAATCATCTTAGAAAGTTTGGAACCACATAAAAATAATTCAGCCCCAACATTTTTTAGTTATAGACGTCCCCTTTCATTCGGTTTATCTGATTATTTCATGCCAGCCTCCCTGGTTCCGGAAAGTGTACCAAAAGGTTCGGAACATTTAAATCCTTCATGACTGCGATCCGTTCACCGGAAGGTCAAAGTATTAACACAAAACTGTCCTACATAAAATTCATAACAATTTGTATTGAGTACAATTTTCATGAACATCCTAGCCACCCCAAAATCAAAATTTGAAAAAGCAGTAAAAAAGTGCGCGGTGTCCCGCCTTAAGTTTTTCATAATCGCAATCAAACAAAAAAATCACCAACGTCAGTACAAAAACAAAATGTACTTGACTAAATAAACAAAATAAAAAATGCGCATGGGAAAATCGATATTGACGACGGAGATGATGAATATGTCAGAAGCACTTATGAAAGCACTGATAGATTGGGGAAAGTGTACAGGCACTTTTTCGGCTTATCGACATTGAATCGGCAATGTTTTTAATGGTTGCCTCTAGGTTCGAGTAGTCATTGACTGAAGATCAGTAGTACGTTTTGAGCAAAAAAATAACATTAAACCAGGAAACATCAACAGCAAAACGCTCCTCTCACATGTCAAACACGTTGCCAGACATCATGCTCTGACTATTAGTCGCCGACAAGACAAGTGTTCAGCCTGTTACAGTGGTAAGTGGTGGCCATCAGAGTGTCTAGTGCATTCCACAAAGTCCTCCTCTCTGCACCCATCATCATTATCATGTTCCTCGTTCTCAACTTCAGTCCCGTTTTAAAAGAGTCAGTACTGTTTCCTGAGGTGACTGGCAAACAAAGCAACAACAACAACGTAGTTGCATCGCCTCTTTTCAAAGTCACCGTCTTATTGATTGGCAACAATGGTCGTAAAGAGTATCAAGCACTCTTTCAACATCAACAGCAGCTTCCATTGAATGGCAGACGAAATGAAAAACCAGCAGATCAAGCCATTCAGCTGCCATTCAAGGATGTCTTGTGTGTGCGTGTGAACTGCCTTGTGCTGTTACCGGCAAGCAAGTAAGAAGTTTAAAAAGACGTTGTTAATAGAAGTGTCAGTGCAGGTACATTTATCAACTTTTTTCAAGTAGTAAAAGTGAACCTATTAATCAGCTGAGGTTTACTATTCTACGTAAAGCTAAAAAATTATGCAAACTAAAAGCAAATAGACCAGCAAATAGCATCAATTACCACAGGTAAGTAGAGTAAACGATCGACGAAAAAGCGGACTACTTTCAAAAGTTGCTTTCAAGTGCAACCAATAAAATAAGGTCAAGTTGAGCGGCGAACTTCGCCGTCAGCTCTGCAGCAAACAGTGCACGAGTTTAGCGCCGCGCGCGTGTGCGTTCACTAAAAATAAAAAGTGGAGTAACACTGTTTTGGCTATAAAAAGTAACAACAGGATACGGAGAACGTAGTAGTCTTTCGGTTTGATTCTCGAAGGTTCCCACCACATCTAGAGAATTGGTGACACCGGAATTGACGGCTCGCTGACTTGACAAACACAAACAGACACTGTGGTGACAATGTTTGCCATAGTGGTTGAGCAATGAGAGCAATGAACAAGCGCTGTTCTTGGCTGCTACAATTAAAGCGCAGTTAATTTGTTAAAGTCCCTGAACTAACACACACTGTCCAATTCGATAAGCGTAAGCTAATGACGAAACGGCAAAATGAGTGTAATCGTTGCTGCTTTTTCCACTCGCCAAGTCCATCCACAAAAGTATGCACTTCAAACGACTTAGATGCAGCTTACCGCTACGCTTAAGATGAGAGAAAGAAAGACACTCACGCACAGATGGTAGATGAGATTTGGCAGAGTTAAAAGACGCAAGTACAGACATTGCCGCTGTCGAGGTAAAAACAATAACACTGCGTACTCAAAAGGCAGCCCCCTCAAGGACAGTACAAAAATTACGACTTGAGAAGCAGATAAGAGAACAGTACAGGTACACGACACTTTACTGTGATGAATCACCAACTGAACAGAACTGGGTATATACGAACCAGAGAAGGCGGATGACCAGAGCCAATGCTGGTAGAGGCGATGGTAGAAGCGCGCTGCCTGAGCGTCAAAACAAGCCCACAAACACAGCTGACGGTGATGGCGCTGTCAGAGATAGGCAAATCTGGTGGACGGGTCAGCTAGAAGCACCAGAAGAAGTCACTAGTCAACTGTCACAAGAGGGGATGACGAAGCTGATCATGGTGGTGGTGGTCGTGGGAGGGGGAGTAGGAGGAGTGGTGATCACCAGGATGATCCAAGCAGAGAATGGTGGTGAATCACTGGTGTAGAAAAGGAGACACAGTGAAAGAGTGAGTTGTAGCACAGAGTACGGCAGATGGAAGCCGACAGACAGACGGTTGGAAGCTGAAGCAGCAGCAGTGCGAGCGTGTTTTGTGTCGAGGCAAGGAGAGGGAGAAAGAGAGAGGGAAACTGTGCAAGTGGGGAAGTAGCAGCACAGAGGACAGAGACTGGCATGGCTACGACACGGCAGAACATAGCTACCACTTCTCCGGAGCAGAACAGCGGCGGACTGAAGCAATGAGGCTGCGTGGCACTTACTCCCAGTCCCAAATGGAACAACTACCAGCACCTCAGCAAAACATTCGGCGGCTGACATTCGCCGGTAATTTGACTGTTGGCCACAGCCATAGAACGACGGCCAAAGCTAATCGATATCAACTTGTCGAGCGTTGATCGATATCACGACAAGCTGACAGGGAAAATGTCACTAAACATGTCACAACGCCAACATTCGGATATCCGCTACGGGTAGGTGTTCTCTGCACCTGCAATCAACAGCAGCTTTATTAATAGCAAAGCATTGCCCAGCACTTATTGGACATAACATGTGAGCCTGGACAGCAAAAGGGCAAATGTGACTAACCGAAGAGAGTGCTGACTGCTGATCTCCCTTTACCAGCCCTCTCTCGGTGTGATTGCTCTACTGTTTCCCAGGCAGCCACCGGTACGGCACCGACAAACATGTCCGATTGGTCACGCACGCTCCTGTGCACACTATTTCCTTGCTCGCCAAACTCTTGTTGTTGTCACCTGCTAATGTAATGGTACTACTACCACCACCACCACCGCCACCACCATCACAGTGTCCCCTCTCTTCTTTATTTGTACACAGAGCTTACGTAATAGACAATGCAGCGAGAGAAGAAAAAGTCCAAAGGACATGGAGGCACAAATCAATGCCATCGAGCAGTGCAGCAGCAGCAGCAGCTTTTTCATCATTTGTGTTGGCGGTAAAAACAGTTGTCGATTTGGAGAGAAGAGAAAAAGAGGGGAGATGGAGCACGTAGGCAGATCGACTGACTGACTGACTGCGAAAAGGCTAGTAGTGCCATCGCAGTACTGAAGAGAAAAAGAATGAGAGCTATTTTCAGGTCAAGGAATGCATCTCACAGACAAGTAGAGGCGATGCATTTGCTGCTGTTGCTGCTGCTGCTGCTAGTGCTACTGCCATCAACTGGCTGAACTGAAATCACTGCTGATGAACTTTAGTGAACTTTTTTTTGTGTTGATAAAAGGCGTCGTACTAAACACTGCCAAAAAATAGGGGTTCAAAACCTGATTACTCATTGTGGTCTGCACTGTACAACAAACATATGTGCACAAGCAACCATGGTGTGAGTAGGCAACGAGTAGTCATAAAAAACCTTGGCTTTTTGTCAATCACTGCTTGAACAGCACCGATTGCTGAATTTAATTCCTTTTCCATTCTCCTCAGCAGATTGCACCACTGCACCATTTCTGGTTTAAAGAGTTCTGCAGTGTAATTCTAGTGCGCTGCTGTGACAGTGTGTTCCTCTTCGTCTCGGTGCTGGTGGGGCGAATCGCTTGCGAAAACATGCGAATCACAGTCCGCTGCTGCTTGCTGCAGCTGTATGGCAATGTCAGAAGGCATATTTTAGGTGGTTGTGAATGACAACAGAGTGCCTGGCAATTGTGATGTTGCCATGATATATCTAAACTTGGCTCTAAACTGGCAAGAGCCTGAGATTTAAAAGCAGCGATAACCGATCCGCTATTGCCGGCATGTCTTTTTCCCCTTGGAGGTCAAGTTTTTCTTTCAATATCTCCTGCGTGCCTCTTTCTACCTCTACTTTGTGTGTTCTGCATCATGACAATCAACAGTAACGAGAAAAAGGTCGCTCAATCAGGCAGCGAGAGAAACTGCAGCAATTCCTCACCAAAAGAAGACGATTCGTGCAGGAAAAAAAGCGGTGACAGGAAGAATGGCGAGAAACAACAACATCCACAAAATGACACAAACTCGTATTGGCTACGAACAGGCAAACAGCTAACTGCTGGTAAGCTTTTTTAATTTCTGGAGAAATGTACCAATTGTCAGACTGATTGTGTACTTCCTTTTCCTTCTCATTTTTAGGCGCCCTTTCAGGATGGTGTGACGCTTCAATAACTTATCCAATAGAGTATGTCAAGGTCATGCTTCAACTTCAGGAAAAAGGGAAAGAAAAAAAATTTGCAAATGCAACTGATGTCGTTCGACAGACGATTCGATACCATGGACTGCTGGGCATGTATCGAGGCTTCAGTGTCGTCTTCACTTGGAGCGTCCCAAAATACACAAATGTGCCGGTAAATTATTTAGCTGGTGAACGTGTGCTCTGAATGAATAATGAAAATGCCCTCTTTTGTGCCAGTTTCGGTTCATATGAGCAGATAAAGACGCTTTTCATTGACTCAAACGGTCACCTCTCTCCACTGAACAAGATGCTCTGTGGCCTCGGTGCAGGCGTCGTGGAGGCGCTTTTTGCCGTTGTGCCGCAAGATTCAGTCAAGGTAGGGCAAAGACTGCAGTTGGCCAACACTTACCACTTGTTTAACCTTGTCCAGATAAAGTTCATCAACGACCGGTGCAGTGAACAGCCCAAATACCGAGGTCTGCTGCACGGCATCCGGGAGATTGTCCGAGAGCGTGGCCTGGGCGCCATGTACACAGGTGTGACTCCGACTGTGCTTAAACAGAGCTCCAACCAGGCGATTCGCTTCTTTGTCTTTGAGTCGCTGAAAGACTGGTGGAGTGGCAGTGGCATTGCTGCTGACGGCAGTGCCTGCAATCAAGTCCCCCGAGCACTCATTCCACTGTTTGGCATGTTGGCGGGGTGTGCTTCAGTAATCTGTAACTCACCCCTAGATACTATTAAAACGAGAATGCAGGGTTTGCAAGGGCACCGCTATCGCGGAACAGTGGACTGCATTCGGCAGATGTACAGCAGGGAAGGCGTGCTCTCCTTCTACAAGGGCGTCTCACTGCGTATGCTCAAAGTCTGTTTGGAGTGCATGATTGCATTTTCCGTATACAACTATTCACTAGAGTTGTTTGGCGTCAAATAAAACTTAAAATCGTTTTTCATTTTTTTATTCACTTTTTAGTGAAACTAAGAACACGATGATAGAAACTTTTCTTTTCCAAAATTGTTTTGCAAAGATAACATAAAATTCAATACGAGCAAATTTTTCTCTGGGATCGGCACAATTATTACTTATTTAAGTAAACAAAATATTCGATTAAAAAATTATAGTGATGTTTGCAAAAAACCATCAGAGTGCAGATGATGCGGACTGGTGCGGACCGATGCTGACAGAATATTGACTGAATAATAACTTCGCAAAGACCGATTTCGCAAAGAGTTTCTGCAATAGTAAAACTTAATCACAGTGGTTTTAAATGAACTTTTTAATTTTGTTTGAATACCAAGTGTGACTGCTGCAAATGGGCGAGTTTATGGTACAATGATGGTAGTGAGTGAATGAGAGAAGACGATGGTACAGTGGGGATAAAGGTGATGAGAAAAGAAAGCAAAATAATTGCCAACAAACTGAGAATACAAAGCATGCCGTTCTTGCCTAAACAAGCCGACAGTGGGAAGAGGTACTATACAGAAGTTCCATGTAAATATACCTGCAAAACGGTTTGCAGATATGAGGCGAAGGTGAGAGAGAAAAAGTGTGATTTGACTTAGATTGTGGCTCTTGGGCTGAGAAAAAAGACGGGTGGGTCAAAAGAATGGCAGAGGCAGAGTACTGTAAAAAGTCTCAAATCGCTTTGTGGTTATACTTTGGTTTCTTCTTCCGGACTGAAAAGCGTCACCAGCCCACCACCGTGCCCAATGGCAGCAGGTGTTGGTGGCTGCTGCTGATGGTGCACTAGTGATTGTGACACTGGGCCATTAGTAGCAAGTGTCGCAGAGTTGGAGGTGACTGGTGGAGCTAGTGAGGATGAGGACGAGTGAATGGACGAGCTGGAAGTGGCCAAGTAGGGATGCGACCCAGAAAGGGAAAAGAGCGATGACGTTGAGGAGGACGACTCGAGTATGGAGCCATGCCCAGAGGTCATCGAGGTAGAGCTGATGGTCTTTCCCAGCGGCAGCTGGTGGGCGTGGTGGTGGTGGTGCTGCTGGTGTTGCAGCAGCTGGTGCTGACCGCCACCAACTCCACAGCCTGCAGATGCAGCACATGCCTGACCACTTTGACTGTGCGTCAGCATGGTCGCCCGTGGCAGATTGGACATCGAGTTGGTTGTGGGCACCGAGTGAATAGAGCTCAGTGAGGGAGCGGCAGTTGGCTGCGAGGCAGACTTTACAACCGGTCCACTTCCACCACCACCACCAACAACAACAGCAGTTGAACTAGCCGTCGTGGACATTACCGGTTGACTGCTGCTACTAAACTGCGCCGGTGGAGGCGGCATGTTTTGGTGGTGAAGTTGATGCTGCTGCTGTTGCTGCTGCTGTTGATGGTGCAAGAGGTGGTGCTGATGGGCAAAGTTGTTGTACAGATTGTTCAGTTGCATTGGCTGAGAGGTGGACTTGCTGAGAGCTGAAGGCATGGCAGGCACCACTGGCTCTCCAATCGATACAATGGCTCCCGATTTGATGTCCTTAAAGATGGCTGCTCCTTTAGGAACGTACTTTGTAGGCGGTGGTGCTGGAAAGTTGTGATGCTGATGCTGCTGAGCCTCTTTAATAATCATCTCTTTCATGCGCCGCTCAATCTCTCGTTGAATTGCATTGCGAAAGATTTCGTAGGACATCACCAAGCGTTCCACGTCAGTTCGATGCAGACGACCGAGCATAGCCTGAAAGCAGTCCAGCTCGGGAAGGCGGAAAAGTTGCCACTAAAAGAAAAATGTGCTCAGTTTAGTTCAAGTTTATCAAAAAAAATGTATAAAAAGTACACTTACATCGAGCTTGTGGTCGTGCTCCGGTGGTGCCTTCGAGTAGATAATCAACCAGTTGGGAATCTCTTCTGTCAGATAGGGGTTGGCCGGTACAATGTTGCTGTTCATGCGAGAAGATCGAGGTGGCAGGGGAAGTGGCCGCTGTGGAGAGCCAGACGCTGCAGTTTGCGAATTGCTGTTACTATCGTTGGTGACCATTAAACTGCCGTTTGTTGACAAACTGTCCAGCACTGAGCCCTTGCTCTGCAGCGAGAGAATGGCGGCATCAATGTTGAAGTTAGTGATGCGTGTATCAGGTTTCAGTGGGTTGATGATATTCTTTAAAGGTGATGATGTTGCGTTGGGCGAATTGGCGGAGCTGCCAATGGTATTGATGGATGACTTGCCATTGGCCAGTGAGTACCGCGTCCCCTGTATACTGCTGGTGTTGATGCCGGTAATCAGCTGAGCACTCGTCAGCGAGTGGGCAAGGTTTGAGTATATCACATGGTTATCAGAGTTGCTGTTGCTGCTTGAGTTTGAAGACTGCTGTTGCTGTTGCTGTTGGTTTGCTACCGGAGTCAGTCGATGCTTCTCCATTAGAGAAGCCAACAGCTGATCAGTCGACTTGACATTGCCCAGCTGACCTGATGAACTGCTCCCGCTTTCACTTTCGTTGTTGTTTTTCACCTGACTGGAGTTAGTGGCATTGGCGTAGATGGGCTGCTGAGAAAGCAGTGGCTGAGAACGGTACACCGGATAAGGCTGAAGAAAGGGTGAGGTTTGCTGCAGGAGCTGCATGGCTGACGAAAAGGACGAGGAAGAAGTGTTTGACTGAGAATTTGAGGAGGCACTGGCAGACTGATTTTGAGGGGGACCCTGTTGATTGCCACTGTTGCCAGTGACCATGAGTTGCAGAGCGCTTTGAGTTAAGTAGTGCTGGCCGTAACGAGCTGCCAAAGGGTGCTCAATCTGAGTCTGTCGAGTTACATGGCTAAAGAGGAAAAAAGGGGAAAAGTTAGTTGTGCTGATGGTGGCACTGGCAGCGCCAGTTCACTTACTTCACATAGTACACTCCGTATTCAGGCGAAGTGACCCGCTCCCAGCCGGTGGGCAGTCCCTCCGACTCCAGTGGGTGACTCCAGTGTGTGGTCTTGGTGTTGTGATCAATGTAGTACTTTTTCTTTCCTCGCAGAGTAAAGTCCACTGACCAGCCAGGTGGCAGTGGAAGTTCGGCGCCACAGTTTTCTGAGGAGGCAACTGCGGTCGTGTTGTCACCAGCAGAAACACTTTCTCCTTCTGAATTGATTGATTGATTTGAAGACTTGCAGGCGTTTGAGGCGAGTGAAGAAGGTATAGACGAGGCAGATGAAGAAGGAGGAAGTTGCTGTTGTGACACCACTGAAACTCCATTGATCACGCTCACCTGTCGCTGACTTGAGTCGTTGCTTCCTGTGGCTCCTGTCGTCGTCGTCGTTTGATGCTTTTGTGCAATTAGTTGGCTGATTAGTGATGACTGGGATGCCGCCGTTGCTGCTGTCCTAAACTGCCCTTGCTGCCCTTGTTGCCCTTGCTGTCCAGCAGCCACAACAGCCGAACCGTTTGAGTATTGATCCTGAATCTGCTTGTGATACTGCAGAATTTGGTAGTTGTCGACCATAGAGTCCAGAGTGTTGCTGCTGCCACCACCGTGACCAGTGGCCGCTGCTGTTGTACTCTTTTGCTGATGTGCCCCTGAGCCAGCTAAACTAGAATTGCTGCTATTGCTGTGGTTGTTGTTGTTGCTGCTGCTTGTGATAGTGTTGTTACAATTCTGGTACAGGTGTTGCAGCCCTTGGGATGAGTTAGTCTTAGAGTTGTTCTCTCGGGCAGTAATAGAGCTGTTTGATGGCGTTTTAATCATGTACGCCTGACCAGAAGCTGCCGCCTGTGCTTGGCTTGTGCTTGTGCCTGGACCGCAGCGGCAACAGCTGCCGCCTGGGCAGCCAACTGTGACTGTACCACATGGGCGAGCACTACCGATGAAGTAGAGGTATTTAGGGCAAAGTTGTGGGCAGTGGGCAGATTGCTGTTTGAGGTGTTATTGTGCACTGAAAGGTTGGTGCCACTGCTTGCCGGCGACTGAAAGGTAAACTGGCTGCCATATGCTGACGACTGCTCAGTGCCCTGTGGCGAGGGTGGATACTAAAAAGTAGAAAAAGGTTGTCATTTCAGTTTATTGTCAATTTGAACCAGCTTACCTGCACAACTGCGCCTCCCATCTGATTGAGATTCACCATAGATCTAATCTGAGTGCCAGTCTGTGATGGATTGCTGGCACCCAGTGTTGGCTGTGAGATCCACATTTTACTGTGTTGAGGATTCAGTTGAAGGTGGTACATTGAGGACTGATTGTTGGCCGCAGTAGCTGCACCGGTAGCATCAGCGCCCACAGTGACGTTTCCAGTTCCGGTTGAACTGTTGTTGCCATTCGGCAGGACCAGGCTAGGCGTGGCAGAAACTGCCCCACCACTCCCTCCATTGACGGCCACCATTCCGTAGGCTGACCTCGACTCATGACTAGCTGTCAGTTGGGAAATGTTTTGCTGCAAAAGTTGCTGCTGCAGTTTGAGCTGCTGAAGTGCATTATTGTTGGCACTACGCTGAAGCAAATTGCTGTATCCATTGCTAGTGGACTGCGGAGTAAGCACTGTTGAGTTGGCTCCATTTACTGGCTGTTGTTGTTGTTGTTGTTGTTGTTGTTTCATCAGCAGTGTGCTGTTGCTGTAGTTGGAGAGCGACTGCAGTGAGGAGGTGCTCGATGAGGGCGTCGTTTGCAGATGAACATTCTGTGAAGAACCACTCGAAGACTGCTTCACTTGTTGACCAGAGTAAGCTAATGCTGAGTTTGTCGGCACTCTGCTGCAGGTTAAAACCGACGGCTGCTCGTGCAATGCCAAGTTGTTGCCCACCAAAGAGCCATTAGTGCTGACCGATGACGATTGACTGTGGTTGCCTCCGATGATGGTGACATTTGAAGAGCAGGAAGAGCTCGAGGGAGAATTGCTGCTATTGTTTTGCAAGGATTGGTGGTGTTGATTCAGGTGCTGGTGATGATGGAAACCGGCACCAGCATTTGTCAACACATTCAGTCCATTGCTAGAGGTGGTTCGAGGGCCAATGTTGCCATAGGTACCGTTACTGGAGAGATTCAATACAGAGGAAGCTAGCTGAATGCGATCTGTTGACAAATATGTTAAAATATGTGTGCTGATTAAAACTATGCAAAATTACCTGAATATTGACTGGATGCATTGCTGCTGTGATTGTTTAGATTGGTGATCGAATTGGAAAAGGAAGTGAGTAGCCTCGAATCACCGGAGACGCCAGAAATGCCCATTGAAACGTTGCCCGATGATCGGGCAAGTGCCGATGATTTTGACGATCCAGAAGAGCTGGCCAAGTTGTTTATGGTCCAGGTATTGATGACTGTAAAACAAAAAATGGTTTTTTAATACAATGACATAATGATTAGTCAAAAAATATTAAATTATTGCTTTGATGCACAATTAAAATAGCAGAGGTTGCTAAAAAAACAACCAAGTTGACTACTGCAATGAGTGTCAATGAGCTGTCTTTGTACGGCAATAAACATGAAAAGACGTCTTTCAATCAACATGTATGTGACAGCAAGGTATTAATCCTATTTGGAGAAGATTAGTGTGTTTTTGCCCTCACAAGAGATTTATTTATAATGTAAACTGATAAACTTCTACTCTTTTACATTTACTTTTTTATGCTGATCATATTACGTAATGGAGAGGACAAAGCATACGCAAACAGAAGGGAAAGAAACGTCAGTGGACGACGAATGCCAGACGGCAATGAAAAGAGCTATTAAAATGACGACTGCTTTTTCTTCTCCTTCCCTTCACCACTGCAGTCCCAGGCAACACGCTTGCACTGAAAAACAAAAAGTCGCCTCTAGAGAGTTAAACTGAAACATTCTAAACTAATCTAATGTCCATGTGACGCAAGGAATTTCGTGCACTCTTAGGGAACCTCTCCTTTTCACACGCACACCACAACGACAATGTTGCAGAGCTTGTATCGATAATGTGCGTGAGTGCTATCTAAATGAATTTTTGCTACAATTAAGTTGCGATTAAAAGATTTCCAAAGCAGATGTAAGGTGAAAAAGCACAAAAAAAAGTCGCAAAAAAGGGAAATGTGCAACAGGATGGTAATGTTTTGGTTTTGTAAACAAACTCCGGCCTTCTTGCTATCGATTCCCGGTTTTTGGCAAATTATCCCTCAATACAGTACAGGAAGGGCAAACATTTTTGGCATTTTTGAGAGTAATGCCACCGCCATCGGTGCCGCTGATGCTGTGTCATTTCTCCATAATGCAAAGCAAAAATTTAGTTGCAAAAAGTATGTCACTGCGTCACTGGGTATTACTCATTGTGTACGGCTCGTTATCGCTGACTGTACGACAGCAGCGGCGGCGGCGATGATGATGATCATTATTTGAAATACTTCAAGTGTACAGTTATTAGCAGCGACTGCAGCTTATAACTTATTGACAGACAGTTTGACTGACTGTGAAAGAGAGAAACTGTCAGCGTATTTGCTTCTGTACAGTTGTAGTGCAAACATGCACACAAACTCTACACACACACACACAGATTTCCTCCCTCTCAATCGTGCATCGAATTCTTCGAATATCTTTGCCGGCTAAAGTATGTCAGCAGTAGACGGACAACAGTCGCCCAGCTGCAATAAAATGGCTGGCACACAAACTTGGAAAGCACTTACTGGGAATCTCCGGTGGACTTTCTTTCTTGATGTACTTGCCCACGACGCCATCCCTGATCACATTACGGTATTGTTCTTTCTTCTTAGGCATAACCAACTGAAGAGTGATGACCATCGGTGTAGAGGTTAGAAAGTGTTGAGGAACTGCTGAAGAGTAAAACTGCTATGCAGGTAGTGATGATGCTGAGTAGATGAGGAGAAGTAAAAGCTCAGCAGATTAGACTAAATTGAATAAAAGGGATGCAAGATGAGATAAGGAGGCGATTTGTGCCACCTGAAGATCGATAGGTTGAGATAAAATCAAATAAGGAAAAAGAAAGAAAAAGATGTGCTGATCATCTAAGCTCGAAAAGAAAGAAAAGAAAAGCACTGGCACTCTTTTCAACTAGGTGGTCGATGTTTCTTCAGTGCTGGTCGTGTTGACGTTTGTTGCATGGTTTGCATGAGTGCGAGAAAGCGTGTGTGTTTGGTGTTAGATGAAGGTGCGATAGGACAATGACTGCACACGGAGAAAAAACATTTGAGGAATGAAGAGAGAGGAAGCACAGATGGCACAATGACGATTTCAAATTAAATGCTAATTAAATCAGCAGAGTAGAGCAGAGGGCAGTGGGGATGGCGGTGCTGGTGCTTCTAGTGAGATAGAAACACACATACACGCTCACCGACAACTGACACAAAGGTGAGTTAATTGTAATATAATAATAATTGCAAGGAGCATGGAAGTAGAACACAGCAAAAATGAGAAGGCCCTGATGATGGTGTGGTGTGGTGGTGACGGTGGTGCGAGTGCTGGTGCTTTAATGGCATTTGTGCCACAGATGCCACTGATGAACATAGGCTGCTGTTGATGAATGTATGTGTGTGTGTGAGCTTTTCATGTGTTTCAGGAAAATATTTCACCCTTCCTCTTAAGTTGACTCAACAGGTGCGGGTGCTTTGATTACTGATTAGCAGGTATAAGCTTTCTGCTGAAGGGAACACTTGGATTGTGTGAACCAAGTATTGTTGTCGTTGCAGTGTTCAGTGGTGCTGACAGGTGCAAATGATGCTGGCGGTGACCGTGGCGACTGTGTCAGTGAGCTGTCAGTGGTGATCACTCCTTCACTGGTCGAATGGTCATGTTGAGGAAGATTGCTGCTGTAGTGTGGTAGTGCGTTTGGACGGGTATGCCGCTGTACATCAGTATCAGTTCTCATTCTCAGCAGTAGTCTCTAGTACTACTTGCGGCTGTCGTCTTTTTTCAGTGTCTCTCGTCTGACGCGCGCGCAATTGAAAATAGGGAGAGAGAAAGAGCTTCTTGCAAAGTTTACTCAAGTCTGCAGTGCTGATCCTCGACAGTGCATATCTCCTCTCGTGGAAGCAGCAGCTCTCAGACTCGGTCTGCCTCTCAGCAGTGCGCCTGCAACAGCATCGGCATCAACAGCAGCAGCCTGTGCGACATGACAGCATTCCAGTGATATAACAAAACAGTGTGCTGCGACGGCAATGGGATGCTGCGATGACATCACAGATGCGGCAGGGACAGCAGTAGCGCCAACAAAGATGCCATAGCCTTTCTTTGCTCCTCTTGCGACGAACACTTAGTGGGAGGTGCTGGGGGTTGCTGGCCTTACAGTTAGAGTTGGCACAGAGAGATAGGGAAAACTTAAGACGGGTATCAGCAGGTAATGGTGGTGGTGGTGGTGTTGGTAGTAGTGCCTGTAGCAGTATTATTTTCTGGTCAAACGTTTTCTCCTGCCGTTGATTGCACTGATTGATTTGCCATTTACATCACTTTCACTTTGCTCTTTTCTCTGCGCATAGTATGTAGGTATATTTAGCCCACAATTGTACGGTTGCCCGAGAGTGCTCGGTGTGGTAGCTGGTGCTGCTGGCGGTAGTACTGGCGGTAGCTGTCTTGTCTTCTGTACAGCTGACTGACTGTCTCGCGGGTACGGCTGCTGAGTGGGCGAACAAGAGTGCTTATCGCAACTGCAGATCCGCTGCTGAGAGAAAAGACAGCGGTCGGTAGCAGCAGCAACAGTTTCAACAGGGATTGGATGGAAAAGTAAGGATTCCAGTGGTATGTGCTAAGAGCAATGTAGTTGGCAATTGGAGGAGGTGGAAAGATGCCACTGATGATGAGGAGGAGGAGGATGAAGATGATGAAGGTGGTGGTAGTGGTGGGGACGAGAAACGGCGTGAGTGCAGGCAAGCGGATCAAACGCGTGTCTGCGCTGTTTATTCTCTTTCCAACTGTAATCTTCTTTTCGAGGTTGAGGTCTGCGGAGGCAGTGTGGGCCGAATTTAGTGAAAAGAGAGAGAGAGCAAGTAGTGACAGAATAAAAGAGTGGAAGTAGTGTCGCTGCAGTTGCCAAATGCCGACAGGTGCGATGATAAAGTGGAGAAAGTGTTTCAGCCGACTCAATGACTATTTGAACGACTCTGACTGTTGTTATTTCTTCCTTCCTACTTTCCTTCCTTCCTTACTCAATTCAGTTGGCGGTGTGATGTCCACGAGGACGTCTCTGTGGACGGCCAGTGGCTGCTTTTGGTGACTGCTGGTGGAAGGGCACAGACGACGATGACAGCAGCAGCGGCAACGGCAACGGCGGCAGCAGCAGCAGCACCACCACACATTCCATTGGTTTGTCTCTCCTCGTCAGTCAGTCTGTCTCTTTCTCTCTCATGTGCTGGCGCAGGGAGGATATAATATAATGAGCCACTGAGGTGAGTTGAGGTGAGTGCGTGGATGTAATCGAGGATAAGCAGTACAAAATAATGTGAGTTGGGTGGGGGAGAAAAAGGCAAAAAAGGGATGGCAAGAGATGTGGAATTTGTTATTGCTCAGCACTAATACACACACATACACATACACACTGTGGAGGTACGAGGCACGAAAAGCAACGACGACCGTTCACTGGTGTGTGCACTTGTCGCTGATGCTGCTGATGATGATGTTGCTGCCGTTGTTGCCGCACAACTGATACCGCACACACAACCAGTCACTGCTGTACGGCACAGTGTACGGTGAAAATGCTTGAAAGGAAAGCAAACAAACATACACAGATCAGCCTAATCGAACGTGATTAGTGGCTGCTGAGGAGGATAATGGTGGAAAGAGAACAGGATTGTGGGCACTGTTTTCAAGAGCATCATTGGGTCGGTGCTGGTCAGTTGAGCTTAAACAGTCGTACGATGATGATCACTTTGAAGTTGTAGAAGTAGTAGTAATGCTGGTTAACCAGACGACAGGCATAGTCCATGGCTGAGAAGACTGCAGCCACAGTTCAGCGGTTCAACGGAGGAACGCAAGCTATCTGTGTGTTTACAGCAGGTGTGCTGCCGAGGAGAGCGTTCTGGTATGCGACAAGTATTTGCGTATAATGCGTGCCAGGCAAAGAGAGAGAGCAGGAGGGAAGGAGTAACGGGTTGACGCTAATCAACCGGTGGGCTGTATAGTCAAGTGTAAGTGCTTGTACAGTCCTCCTCCTGATAAGGCGGTCGCCTTGCCATATCCGCACACACACACTCACTTGATGATAAATAGTGGGGCGATTAAGTCATATAAAGCGACATGCAGGTAGCCGTAGTTGATCAGTAGTTGGTAGCAGCAGCTGTTGCAAAGATCAACTTACATGCAGATTGCCCGAAATGTGTGTGTGTGTATGCCTTCCTCTCACCGAGTCATCGCTAATTGAGATAGAGGCTTGAGGCAGATGAGAGCGAACAGGAGTGAGAAAGGATGATTCAAGGCAAGGAGTCTACTGTTTTTTTTGCCACCGGTGAGGCTTCACATTCATTTGATTGGCGCTGGTTCGATGGAGCAATGAACGATGGGCATCGAACAAATGTTGCCTATCGATCGATGACGGTGAGGTCAACAGTCAGACAGTCAGTGAAGCAGTGCAGACTCGACCAACAAAAGACTGCTGGATTGACATCCCCCGCCAAAAAATGAAGATGCTCTGCTTGACATACACAGATCTCTGTGAAGATCAAAGATGGTGGTGATGGTGGCGTTGTGTCGGGTGAATGGCGAAGAACAATGAGGAGGCTCTCAAATGAAGAAGAGCAACGGCATCAGCCGCCAATGGCAACGGTTAATTGCATCTAGATGCAGTGCACGCGTGATCCCTCAGCCCCTCAGTGCTCTGGCCTTTGGTCGATCATCATTTTCATGTTTCATGTGACTCGTGATCGAGAAAACGAGAGAAAGAGAGAATAAAATGACTTTGATTGTGCAAATTGTTGCTGCCGAAACTGTCAACTTCGTGAGACCAAGTCAATCGAGAGCTGGTGATGAGTGGTGAAGAGCGACACCTGAGAGCAAAGCAGCAGAGGGCTGAGCAAAACAAACACAAACTGAAAAAGCAGAAAAACAACTACGAGAATAGTGGATGACTGGTTGTACGTTGAGTAGGTGTTAGCTGATTGTATTATTAGTACACTTGGCGGTGGGCATGACTCAGCAAGCAGTGTCTCAATTCGGTGCACTCACTTTGTACAGCCTCTGTACGGCAATCAGCAAATAAAAGCGCGCCCAGATAGAGTGCCGAGCCGAGTATCGACGTCAAAGGGATGGTTTTTGGCGGTGAATTTTCCTGCCAACGTCTTCTTCGGTAGTCTCCTTCAGTCGTTGCCGCGTCCTGTCACTAAGGAGCCTGTCTGCCAGTCTGTTTGGATTCTCTTTCCTCAACCTCAGGGAGTGAGTAAAATCGACAGTGCTTGGTTTCTTCCTCTTTTCGGAACAAATGCAACAGCGATTTACGGTGATTACGGCACTCCTCTGTTTGCTCTTGATTCTTTCTTTCTGAGAAGTGTACAGGCGTATGTAGATGTGTGTGTTTGTGAGCGATTGGCGGCGATGAAGGAGTGATGAAGAAGTGTGCAGAAAGAGACGGTTGTGTTTGCTTTCCAGAATGAGTATGCAGTATAAGCGAGTGTGGGTTCGCTGAAGATTAGCCTCAGTTCAACAAGGAGGGATTCGCCAGTGGGTGCTGTGGCGGTTGATGCGTGTGCAGTGGTTCAAGCGGTGCCCCCTTTTTACCCAAAGAGTTGTTTGGTTTTTTGTTTGTCAATGTTTTACAGCTAAAACAGAAAAGATCACTTTGGCTAGTATTGCTTATAAGCAAGCTGGTAGAGGAAACAGCAACAATTGACCGAGAAGGTAGCGACCGTTGAGAAAAATGAACTAATGAGATGCTGATGTAAAAGAAAATACAGTGGGTATGGAGCGTTTTGGTTGAAAAAAAACAATTTCTGATGAGCAAACTGAATCACAGTAAAGCAGGCACGTTGCAGAAGCAACTAAAAATATGATAAGCAACTTTTGTGGCCGAATCATGTAACCAGATAGTGTTGGCCTTGACTCTGCAGATGCTTCGGCGGCTGTTGTTGACGGTGCTGATGGTGATGGTGATGGTGGCAGGTATGTGACGGAGCTGCAGCAGTTGCAGCGACCAGATAGTTCGCAAGACGGCAACAGTCACGTTGCTTAGCCTCAGTCTGTGTCTCTCCGTGTTTGCAGTAGCTTTCTATTGCCGGTCTAGGCAGGTTGCACAGACCACAGCACCTCGGCTACACTTCACTTCACTTTACTGGCCACGATCTGTTGCTGACGCTTTTGCTGTGGTCTGTTGGTGCAGTCACTTCACTGAGCTGTGGTCTGATCTGCTGCTGCTTTGGCTGAAGAAGTCTCCAATCGCACACTGAAGACTGTGGCAGAGGTTAGAGGGAGCATGTGGCAGCAGAAGTAGTGGCCTCTCTCTCTCTCTCTCTCTCTCTCTCTCTCTCTCTCTCTCTCTCTCTCTCTCTCTCTCTCTCTCTCTCTCTCTCTCTCTCTCTCTCTCTCTCTCTCTCTCGCCAAATGGTAGAGTTCCTCGGTGACTGTGACTGCAACAGCTGTCCGAGCCAAGTAGTAGAGCTTCTCCCTCTCGGTTCTCTTCTTGTAAGTGAGCCAGTCAGCAGCGGCGTCGTGAAGAAGAAGACGGCTAGACGCTAAGCTCTCTTTCACTCTCTTGGATACAACGTAAATGCGTGCTGTTGCTAAGCTGAAGCTGATTGACCTGACTGACGCCGCGTCAAGAAAAGAGAGAAGGGGAGACAAGACGCCGTGGAAAGATGGCGCACTGGAAGGTGGCCACTTTACTGCCCCTCCATGAAAAGATGTTTTGTTTGACGGTTCTACTGCACCCTCGTCTCACACACCACAGCACCACTGCCCATCCTACACCAACAGACGAGTGCTTCTGCTTCTGCCAGGCACTCGCGTGACGTCAGTGCGACCAACTCTGGACGGATCAACAGTCTGTGCATTTGTAGTGCCCGCAACTTGATTCTTACTAAAAAAAAGTGTTTCGCTCGGGACCAATTCTACCAGCACGCATTTCGTTGCACACACAAACACACTTTCTTATCCTCACTTGACATCGCATGGTCATTTACAGCAACCAAATCACTGCGGTGCCATGTGCACGCTGATTAATTGTGCGCGAAAATTAACTCTCTGCAGAGTGCTTATTTTTTGTTTTATAAATAAGATAAGGCATATCTGCCAATATTTTTGTTGACACATTCTGCAAACATTCAACTACTCTTACAAACAACATTCAAAACAAACAACATGCTGCAAATTAGCGAGGCACTCATTCTCGGAAAAGCGCAGCACTGTCATTTCTTCTTCCCATCTTTTCTCCCACTTTTTTTTCTACAAATGCAAACTGCATCGCATCGATCAAATGCTCTACCAGAACCAGCAAAACTAGCATATCACAGCCACCTTAGCTTTGCCGAGCACTGCTACTCATTAGACTCGTTGCAATCACATGCCTGATAGCTACTGCTGTTGCTGCTGCTGTTGCTGCTATTCACGCTTATTTTCCGGCACTGCCAATTCCATCTAAATTTGCAGTTCCGTCGTCTGTCAGTGGTTGCCTGTGCGATTTTTGCTTCTCAGATGATTATGATGATCAGCAACAACAAAACAGACAAAAAACAAAAACAACCTTCGCCTTTGCCAGTCAGCTGGCAGTATGGGTGCCCGGTGCAATTCGACACTAGGCTTCATAAATAAGTCTGCTGCATTTTTAAACACACTAGGGTAAAAGGCGCAGTTTGCGTTGCCGTTCACTTGGCACATTGCTTAGCTTCCCTTTGTGCCATCGTACATCTACCTTGCCGTCACCAGAGACGGATCGCAGAAATTGCTACGCGCGCCAACTGTCAGCTTCTGACTAACAGATTTGCAGCAGTTCTGCTGCGGTATTTGTCTGCCTTTTGCTTTCTCTCTCTCTCTCCCTTTTCCCGCCAAGAGGTGTCGATTGATTTCCTCGTTGACTGCCGGCTGACAATGCGAGGAGAGAATGAGATGGAGACAACTGTTGTGGTGGTTGTTGTTGTTTGCTGTCAAGAGAGGAAGTCAAAGAAAGTGGCAGGACGGAAGGCAGTGTCTCCACACAGCAAAACAACTGCTCAAGTGACACTGCTAACCGATCACACTGTCACTGTTCACTCTCAGAGCACCTTGCCAGCAACTACACAGCAACATCTCAGACAATCAAGGTGCTCTTTTTGCGAGTTGTCAAAGCCAGCTAGCATCAGTCTCTGGCGGAGCCAAAAGTGCTGATAACAATCATCAGTATATGCAACTTTTAGTAACTCATAAGTACTTTTTTTCTTTGGAAAAATGCACTTATGCAACAACTCCGTTAAAGAATACTCTAAAACTTTGTTTGTTACACTCAATTAACTGTGCTGGGCTTGCTGTTGCAATCCGTTACCAGAAAGTACCTAGCAAGGTTAATTACTACTGATATCATCTAACAAGATTAACGTGAAAAATTGCTAACAATTCTAGTACATAGCAGACTATTATCTACACATTGCCGCACTTTTTCTGGTTGATTTATTGTCAACAGAAAAATGGAGCATTTTTTCTTTACAAGCACAAAAATGCAGTTATTCATTCTTACTGAAGAATGCAAAAATTATCCGAACAAACCAAACAGTTAACGTTGCCGCATTTGTGTTTAATTCCGCATTTTACTCGTCAAACGTCGGCCTGGAATTGAGCTCAAGTTAAAGCTTCACAGCAAAGCCCTCTCAATCAGCTCTAGTGCCTGATAGTAGTGCTGTATTTTCTCTCATTCTCTCGTTTTTCAAGCATTGGTAATGGTGGCAAAGACGCAGGCAAATTCTTCTGCTGCTTTTCGCAACAGCACCAGCATCAGCACACTACCATTAGCAACTATTCCATAATGTAATATGCATTGTAGCAGTATGTGGCTGACTGTGTATGCTTTGCACTCGACCGAAGAATCGTGCTCCCGCGCCGAATCAAGCGCCAAGAGAGGAGTGCAGCTGTGCTGAGCATTCTTTAAATTCGCCAAAATTCCTTGACTTTCAATTTACGCTAGCTTAGCAGGAACAGGCGCTCTTTCATTCTCAAGTACGCCTTTGTTGCCGTCGTAGTACTACCACTACAGATTTGTGGTTTAGCAAAAAGTTCACAGTCGGTTCGACGAAACGGTAGAAGAAGAATGTTCGACTGTTTGCTCTTAGCAGCCTTACCACTACCAGTTAAACCGCTGTACAGTAGTTGTTCTGTCAGTCTATGGTATTCTATTCTAGTTCAGCTATGAGCATCCAGTCATACACTATGATCAAAGAAAAATGGAGGCAATAAGCTATTAGTGTTTGCATATTGAGCTGTGCAGAAAAAAATCAAAAACTTTTTGCTTGCTTGATATTCAGTGCAAATTATTTTTTGCCGGGTGCCTAAATTTGCAGTCATTGTCAACAATAGAGAAAAAAAGTATTCGGAAAGTTTTAAAGAAAAAAGAATTGAAAATTTAATGAACATTTTTAAAGTCATGATGCGGGGAATTTGACTAAAAAATAAAAAATGAAAAAAGGTGTGATTAGTATGCAAGCTTGTTTTGGTGCAATGAAAACAGTTGAAAGATGCAACAGACACATTCTCAGACTGGCAACCGACTGGCAATGTCGTCAATGAATCATTGATAGTACACACAAACAAACTTGAATTTCACAATTGATTTAATACTCAATTTTTATATAGCAAAACATAAAGTAATATAGACATGGAAAAATATTTGCGGAATTTGGCACAGTTGCAATGCTTAAATGGGCTTCATCAGCAGCAAGGAAATATGAAAAACACCAGAAAGTCTGTTAAGTGGGAACTAACATAATGATGGTGATAAATACCGTTGTTGTTGCTTTTCAAAACGACTATCTTTTATAATGTGCTCACTGCACTCCATCTTTAGTGCCATTTTCTAATTAGCAGCACTACCACCCTGTCGAATGTCATTCCCATACTCGTCTGGGATGCGTAAACAGAGCAAGTGCCGCCATTTAAATGAGAAGCAGCAACCGTCATCACTACACCCAATATCACTGGGTAATGGCCAAACATGCCCACATTCTCAGTCAACTGGAAAGAAAGAAAGAGTGTGTGCGTAGAGCAGTGCTGAAGTCAGTTCAATGATCACTTTATGGCGGGCACACAGCTGGAATGTCTTCTACGATCTCCGCTGTTTTTCTTCATTCTCTCTCTCTCTCTCTCTCTCTCTCTCTCTCTCTCTCTCTCTCTCTCTTTCTCTCTCTCTCTTACTTTTGCTGCATCAACATTTGCTGCACACACCTCGGCGGAGACAGAGTGAATGGCATTCCCAGTGGCGCTCAAACAAACAAACAGTAGCACATGGCGTAATGACGCTTAATGGTGCAGCTACTCGGCGACTATTTGCCATTGCAGCAACAAGAATCTCTCTTTCTCTCATTTCTGAAAAAGTATGCACAGCAGGACTGCTGCACTGTTGCGGTGGTACAGGAGATGGGCGCGAAGAGCACGCCGTTGATATGCGTGGAATGCTCACACTGGGCGCAACATAACCAGGTTTGCTAATGATCAAGTCAGTGTGGCAAGAGTCAATGTGTGAGTGTGTACTGCACAACCAATTGGTCGATCAAACGTTGACCTTGTACGATTTTTGAGTGATTGTACAAAAAGAGTAGTTTTTGTTGCGTCTGCTATTTATAAGGAAGAGAGCGAGAGAAAGGCGAGATTGGCACTATATTTAGAAAATGGCTGCCATTTAGGATTCCAGCAGCATTACTTCATTGCCACACTGATGATCGTCAAATGTTTCAAATGTTTCGAGTTGTGAACGTTCATATTCGCCTGTCCTTCCTCCAAATAGGTGGCCACAGTGAACTGGCTTCAAGCTTTGATCAAGGCACACTTGCACTTCAGAGAGAAGAGCCGGTGCCTGAGGTGGTGCTTCGTTTTGTCGTGAAGGTCGATCGCACTTTAATCGGAATACTCCGCGCAGTGACTCTTTAGTGCTCAATGCTCGATGAATCTGCTCTCGACTGTACGGTCGCCCATTGGAAGGCACTATTTGTGCTGAAGCCAACCATCGAATAATGGGAAATTGTTTGTACAGTTGAAGTACTGCTGAGAAGTAGGCTTCAGCAGTGAAGAATCGACGCTCTCGATGAGGCAAATCCACAGAGTAGCATTTTCCGTGTTTTGACCATTCATGACGCCAGAAGGAAAAAGTTTCCGCTTGCGGAGATCTACGAGGCTGTTTCAGGCTAGGCCACACTGCGCTCATTTCCTCACCCAACCGACCAGGCAACTGCGCTAAATCAACGTCACGTCTGAAACAAATATTTAAAAAAGCAACGTCAGCTAAAATTAAACTGTAAGCAGTTTTGTTTTATACAAACTCTTGCGGATGACAGCAGTACTGAGGGTAGGGAGTGCCGGAGATCTCCCTGGCCAGTTCACTCTTTGATGCATTAAACTGAGGCCAGAGTCCGTGGATCACAAAATCATGACGTGGTCGTTGCAGTGAGCAACGACCCTGTTTGTAGCAAAAGGAGATTGGCCATTGCAGTGTGAGGAGATTGCCGTCTGAGGGAAATGGCAGCCTGTTACAGGTGGGACCGGAAAAGTTGGGCTGACAGTAGAAAAGAGAAGGCCCGATGAGGAGAAAAAGGGATATAGTAGCTAAAACAGTCATTACTACAGCATCAACCTGTTAGAAAAGAGAGCGAAAAGTGTGACATGCAGCTAGACAAACGAAAGAAGGAAATGCACAGCAATTGATTTCCTCATGTAGACGACTTCCGACATGATTGCACAGTGGAATTTACTGTCATTTTGGTAAAAAGGATGTGATCAAGGAAATATAGAGTTGCCACAAGTAATCTGAACAAGAAATGCAGTTTATGAAAACTACAAGTTTTAGAGGTGTAATACACCAAAAAGTATAATAACAACTCAAGAATAAAATAAAAATGATAATGTTTGGAAAATTGGATCCAGGCCAGAGGGCAACAAATGAACAGAAGTGTGCGCACAAAAACGACAACAATGTGCGATGCGGGACAAAATGCGCAACTCATGCTCAGTTTAAGCGGAACATGTTGAGCAAATCGTCGTTGTAGTTGCGGGCGATATCGTCCACTATGGACATCAACTTTTTGGTCTTTAAGCAAACTGTTAGTAAATAGTCAGATAAAAACACTTCAATCAGCTTACCCAAATTTTGTACTCATTAAAGAGTGTGCGGTCCATCTTGACTTCCTTCTGCGCTTCAAATTTGGGGCGCAAAAAGTTGCCCTTTGCGTCAAAGAATCGAGTGCGAAAGGGCTCGGTGAGCTTGTTCAGATCAGCAATCTGGAAAAGCAAACAGGACGATTGTGTCAGATCTAAATTGGTAAACAACAAAGCAGCGTTACCTCATCAAAAAGCAGCTGGAAGGTCTCCTCGCGAGTGAGCGGATTGACGAAACGCTCAATGTCGTACTTGTCCTTCATCACCAGACAGCTCGGAGTGGCCAATTTGCAGGCGTCCATCGTGGAGACGGTGGTGAGGAAGGTGGGCTTGCATTCGCCACCTCGACCAGACTTTGTTTCACCGCCGGCTGCAGCCGCTGCCGCCGCCTCTTTGGCAGCCTTCTTCTTCGTTCGGCGGTTCTGCATCGCCACCAGCGATTTGATGATGCTCCCGTAGGAGTGCTTAAGCATGGCAACGCCCTGATTTAGCTCGGCGATCTAAAGTGGGTGTTAGATCATTTTAAAATCAGATTAGCAGACTTGTGAGTTACATAGCAATTGTCACCACTACCATCACCACTACTGTACCTCATCGTTCAGTGACTCAAACTCCAGCTTGCTGATCTTCTCCGAGAGACTGAGCGGTTTCTCCTTCTTCTCCTTCTTCATCTGGTTGATGGTCGGCTTGGTGAACTCCTCGTCCTCCTCTATCGCCTCTTTTGTTTTCTCCTCTTTTTTCATGTCCGGCTCGCTACTTGACTTGCTGGAAGTAGGAGCAGGCGGTTCCGCGCCCATCTCGCTAGACTGTGCGACATGAGAGTCCGACTGATGTTTGGAAGGAGCTCTACAGTCTGAATCGGCGCCTGATTTGTTTTCGTCACTAGACGGTGGCGCAGAGGTAGATGGAGAAGGAGGAGGAGGAGGTGGCGGCGAAGGAGGCGGTTGAGGTGGACGGACCGGTTCAGCAGAAGCAGCACTGCTGCTGCTGTTCTGGGCCGCAGAACTACCTGACGATGGCGGTGGTTCGTCATCCTCTGCTTTGGCGGCTTTCTGAGCAGCTGCTACCTCCGAAGCCTTAACGGCACTACCCTTTCCACTCTCTTCCTCTCCTCCTCCTTCTTCCTCCTCCTCTTCTCCTTCGTCAGAGGAAGCGACCGAAGAAGCAGCAGCAGCAGCAGCGCTCGGCTTGGCAGCTGCCACCTTCTTCTGCTTCTTTTTCGAAGCCTTCTTAGCCGGAGGCTTGCTCGCCTTCTTTGCCGATGGTTTCTTGCTCTTTTTAACCGCAGAAGCAGTGGGAGAAGTGGATGTGGGCACTGGAGCGAGCACCTCCTCAGAGCTGCCACCACTAGCCAGTGCCGGTGGCGGCGGAAGGTGGACCTCATTGCTCTCCTGTTGTTCCTCTTCCTCCTTCTTTTCTACCACTGCCACCTCCTCTTTTTCCTCTTCTTCGTCATCACTGTCCTCCTCCTTTACGATCACTTGAGGAGCGGCCTTTTTCTTCTTCTTTTTGGGCGGCGGAGGAGGAGGTGGTGGCGGGGTAGGCTTTGCGGTGACCTTCTGAGCCACCTGGACGGGTGCCTTCTTCTTTGCTGACTTGCTCTTTTCAGTAGCTTTCTTGCTTCCACCATGGCCTCCTTTGGTGGGAGTTTTGTTGATGACGGTGCTCTGCGTGGGCGAGCTGTGGGCAGTACTGGACGCCTTCGGTTTGCCTTTCACCGACTTGGGAGTTCCATGCTTTGATGAGTTGCCGTTAGTCGGTTTGCTGTTGGCAGTAGAGGCAGCAGGTTTCTTGAAGCTTTTTGTGCTCTTTGGAGTGCCCGACTTGGGAGAGGTGGCAACCGCTGCGGTTGCCTTCTTCTTTGACGATTTTGTCTGCTCTTGTTTCTTTTTCTTTGCACTTGTTGACTTTTCTTGTGGCATTGCTGATGATGCACTAGCGTTAGAGTTAAGTTTCAGGGGAAATGGTGTGAACTAAATGACAGGCAAACACAGTAATGACTAGTCAAAAAACTTGCGACGTGTTGTTTTCACTACAATCGTCATTCTTACTTAAAAATTCGATTTTTAAAGTGTTTTTAGTATGCTGTAGTACCACATGTCTCTGTTTCATGGTTTTTCCAAACACAGTAAAAGTTTTGTTTTCAGTAAATTAATCTTTTTAATTAATTTTTAAATTAAAATGGGAGAGCTGCTTGTGGAACCGAGTACTGCAGTTCACTTCAAAGGTATGTCCACAAACATATCTGGTGAATGACCAACATTTTTGCTTCCTTTTTACTTTCCAGGTCCCTTCTACGATGCCTCCATGAGCGAAGTGAAACTAACCAACAGCTACAATAACGAGCAGATAGCCTTCAAGTTCCTCACCACGGCCAACACCCACTTCCAGGTTGGACCAGTGTACGGTCTGATTAAGCCAGGAGAGACGCTGACAGTGGACATTCTCCTGCAGCCACTGGTCGATCGTCATGGGCGACAGACAGGTGGCCCCTTTGATCGTCGAAAGCAGAAGTTCATGATCAAGTGGCGACCAGTGATGCGAGGGGAAGAGATCAAAACGGCCGATGATGGATCAGTGGAGATGAAGAACGTAGTCAATGAACTGGTGAGTTACTAGAGGAAACAACTGAAACACTGTTTATTATTCCTGCAAAACTCCTTTTCAGTTTGCCAATGTTCCGCCACGTAAAGTTCAGCTGTCTTGCGTCTTTGATGAGAACCCTCCGCCACCACCACCACCACCACACAAAGTGTCAATAGCAACAACAGTGGAGCGGCAGTGCAAGAATCGGGTGGCTTTGAACTGCAGCCTTTAAATGCAGAAGTTGGCATTACGGGAGCAGCTAAAGTGGCTCAGAAGCATTCTGGTGCAGTGGATGCCGATTCACTGGACGATATGCTGCAACCAGAAGTGATTGCCACTCTGGGCGTTCTCCTCTTGGCTATAATTATTCTCAATTGTATCCTCTAATTGGATAGTTAGATACTTTGAAACTGTAATGCACAAAAATTTGAATAATAAAAAGTTGTGTTTAAAAAGATGCAACTAAGCTCCGCCACCTAAGCCAACAAAAGCATTTGCGTGTTTTGGTGTATTGAATTATGGCAATTTTATTTATTATTTGGTGTCAATTTGCCGATAAATTGCAATGTAAATCACAGATAGAGATCGATTGGTTTTTGCTGTTGTAGTGGTTTTGATTGAAAAAAGAGAAATTGCTGGAAAGGAAAATGGAAGATGACTAAACATAAGTTATAAGGGATTTTTTGCAAATAAAGTTCAAGTGGGCGATAAATTGAAGTGACACTGAGAGCATTCTGTTGCAGGCGACGATGAAAACGTAGTCGTTAACTGCTGCTGCTGATTATGCTGAAGACTATTACTGGAAGAGGCGACCACTACCTGAGAGTTGGTGGCAGCAAGCACACCTAGCGACTGTCGATGCATCCTCTCAGACATGGCCTGCTTTGCCAGGTTGGTGAAAATCTCCAGTCGCTCATTGACAGTGCCAATGCGAATCATCAGATGAATGTGAAGGCAAAAGATGAGGATGATCATTGCATAGCACAGGTACACTCGAGTGGACTCTTTGGCCAAGCATTGCCTCACAAGATGATATGCAGGCGAAATGGCTCCACTCACAGTCTGCACGCATTCTCTACACTGGCTGATAAAAGGACTCTCTGTCACCAGGATTTCATGGTGATTGACTGGTCGACAATTGCTGCCACCGTCAGCTACATCTTCGCTGGCTGAAGCTTCCTCCTCAAGGGTGTCTTCAAACTCGTCCTCGTCCTCATCACCGTCTGGAAGATCAGCTTGAGATTTTATCGACAATGCACTGTCACTGCTAAGCAAAAAAGGCATTATAAAAACAGTCAAGAAAGGAAAATAAGATTGACAAACCTCGAGTTGTTCATTGACTTTAGCCTATCCTTCTTTTTCTGAAGCCTTTTCCGTACTGATTTACCCTAGAAAAGTAATTTCATGAATACTAATTACAACTAAACACAAAGAACAGCGAAAAACCTTTGAAAGGTGCTTCTCTAAATCAGCATCTTCGAGATCAGTTAGATTGGCGCCCAGCGTTTGTGTAGAGTAGTTCTGTCTAATGATGCGACAGATTTCGTTCCAGTCTATCTTCTGACTTTCACCCAGACCAGAAGCACTCTCCCAGAGCAGCTTCAGCACCTTAAAGCACTTTTCTCTGCTGACAAAGGAGGTGAAAAAGTACTTGGTGCCGTCAAAAGTGTACACCTCAATGGCATTGTGGAAGAGCTTAATGGTGGTTGCCTTGCTGATGTGCTTCACGTCTTTGAAGTTAATGACCACTTTTGTCTCGTAGCCGAGAATGTTCGAGTAGAAAGCAATGTAGTTCACGGAGACGTACAGTCGTCCCTGCAGGAGAATGTCTCGATGGAGGGCGCAGAGAAAGTCGTCGACCACCGCCTCTGTGGTGGGAATGTTGAGGAAGGTCGAGTGGAAGGTGGAAAGGCGTGACTTGTAGGAGGGCATCATAAACTGGTACCAGGAGCTGGAAGAGTCTTTGGCAACGTCAAGTGCGCCCCCACTGGGTACAACAGTCGCATGGATGTCATCGCTGCCGTTGCTGCCATCCGAAACTACAAAACACGAGATAAAATTGGTCATTTCAACGACTGATTTCAACATCAGCGAACATAACCGGACACTGAACACTACGCCAAACAGCGAATAAAACTTGATAAGCTGATACTCTGTTTATTTTGACTGCCATTATATACACACACGCCCGCACCAAGTACACTGCCACTCAAAGCCTTCTCTCTACAATGACCTTTTCAATGAAAAATCTAGAGTGTGTACAAACGGAGTGCATCGTTTGCCAAACTGTACAAGCTCTACTTCTCAAAGTTCACTCAAACTATCTTGAGCCTTTGTATGCTAGCGCTCTTTTCTGTTGCAAAACTAGCAGAGTAACAATAATTTTTTTTATTCCAACAAAAAAACTTACCGACTGAAGAGGCGGATGAATTTGAAGATTTTGAAGATTTTTTAGTTTTCTTTTTCTTCTTGCCTGTATATTGGCATTTTTTAAGCTCAGTCATCTCAATTAGATTGTTGTTATGTGATTCAGTAGGAGAAGACGTTTCAAAGTTGGTGGACGCTAATTTGGTAAATGGCTGCACATCTGAAATGGTCGGCGAGTCATCGCCTCCTAGAAAGCCAACGTCAGACTCTCTCGACGAAGAGTGGTCAGAGTTGAAGGACGACTGTAGACTTTGGTTACGATCAAAAGCACCGCTATGGTCAGGTGCCTCTTCGCGATGGTGATCGTGATGATGATGATGACTGTGATTATGATCTGAACACTCCCCAGAAGAGCCCTCATCTTTGGAAGAGCAGGCAGAGTTTAGCGACACATTTGAACCTGTTTGAGCAGGCTTGAACCGATGCATCGTTCCGCCAGGGTTGGGGCAGGAGAGCATTCGTTGAGGCGATGAGTGCGTAGAAGAGCGAAGGTGCTTTGCAGCACGGTGAAAGTTTATATCCTGATTAAAGCTCATGTTGGACTTGTTTTGTTTGTTTAAAAATCCGGTGGTGAACATTTAACAGAGGAGTTCGCTGAACAAACTGCTAGGTTCAGATTTCAGGAGTGAGTTGTAGTAGAAAATCAAACACGTTTTGAAGCTACAAGTGACAACTAAAACGACCAGGCGGTAGTAGGCCACTGGCCACTGAGGCTGCCATCGCCATGGTGCCCAGCGATACTGATTGAGGGTGACAGCTAGCAATGAGTGAGTCGGTGAGAGGGAACTGCACAATTGAAGAAAAAAGTGAGAATTATTAGTTAGCGGTAAAAAGCTGCTGCTGTAAAGAAGGCTATAAAGTGAGTTAACAAAACATACAAACATCCTCTGACGTGTTACGGTGAAAGAGAGAGAGAGAGAGAGAGATTAAGGAGAAGCAGGTATAAGAAGCAAACAAACACTCACTCACTCACTCACACACACCTAACCCAGCACTTTACCCTTCTTTCGGGGAAGCTAATGAGTAATGAAATGGTACAAAACGGTTGCTCATCTGGAGTGCCAGGGAGAGAAAAGATAAGCGACACACTTAAAAGATATAGTCTTCAAAGTGATTAGAACTGAGCAGAGGCCAGCAGCAGCTCACATACCAGAGAGCACAGTTGGCAGAGTGATAACCTCCTCCTTGAGGTGAACGGGAAGCTATTGTACATTGCAATAAAGTACCTGAGCATGATGTACAGGGTGTGCTGGTGCACGAAACTGAGTAGACACAAAAACTGGTTGCTGCTGTCCTGACTCAATTAACTGAGTAATCGATTATTAGACACCAAAATTAAAAATCACAAAAGATTTCCAGTTTAGTGTGTGTGACATTTTTGATGATGACGCACTACCGAGGATTGCCAGTGGGGTACCAGCGCCAATAAAGTAGCTAGATAAGTGTGCAGCACCAGTACGTGACCACCAATGATCTGACTCAGATACTGCGGCAATCGAGGCACTGTAACTCAACTAAAAAAGCGATTCCTATTCTTGTAGTTTGATTGTGCCAAGTAGTGTCAACCAAAATGAATCACAAAAGGTTACCTCACTGTATTTTTGACTGGAAAATTCCGGTCATGGTCAAGTGGCCATATCGGCGAGACAGTAGTGGTAGTCTATCATTAAGAACTGATTATTCAAACGTCCTCGAGTGCCATCTCCGATACTGATCACTCGCGTAAACAAGCTTAGCAAAAAGGTATAGCCAAAAACAAGCAACAATATTACGTGACTTTATGAAGAGGAAAAAAGCATAAACAGACACTTTCAGAATTGATAACTTTCTTTTTGGCAAATAAAAATTCCCTGATCGCAGCGATCAAGGGCGACTATAAGTCAGACATTGATAAAGAGATTTTCAATACTTGATCAAATTTTAAGTCAGGCACTGAATTGGAAAAACTACTTTTCCGTATAGATTGTTGTTGCTGTCGTCCACTGTACACAACATCACATTGCAAATTAAGCACTAATTGTGCCTTGTCTCTAAGCCAGCATCTAATCAAGCCAATGCGACAGTAGTAGCAGTAGAGATGCAGCTATTAGTTACTAGGTTATCTTGTGGGGCAATCTAATCCTCATCGGTTCAGCACTGGTGAGCGTGCACTGAGGGACTAGTGCGCACATACTTGTTGGTACTAGTACTAGTTTGTACCGAAGAACACACACAGGCCAGTCGTCTGCCAGGTGCCTTACAAGAAACTCATTTTTTCTGTGTGATTACTCAATAACTTTAGTTTAGTACATTCACCAGTCGGAAAATTTGCTGCAAATAGTCTGTCTCAGCAGCAGTCAAAACATTCAACAGCAAAAGGTGACAGTCATTGAAGGGTGCAAATAATAAGGCGGAATAAATAAATTGGCACACCAAGCATTATACTTTTTGCAAATCATAAAGCACATATAGCCGCCACTCTATCTCTATCATAATGTACACTGTGTACGAGTAAAACATTAGATCCGGGTGAGAGAAACGGTAGTTGTACATGTGCACTGTTTTACAATTTGGCATCAAATTCATATTTTCTCTACTTTATGCTAAACTTGTACCAACATCTGCAGATAATTTAGCGGCATCTAACGCGCCAACTAGTAAATTGCGCTCTGTTTACTAAATAAAAAGTTTACCTTAGTACAGAGAAAAAGAGCTTTCACCAGTAACAACATTGACATCTGCCAAGTTCAAATAAACGGCACAAAAAGTGAGCTTACCTTGAGTTGCGGAAGTGGCAGAAGTCAGAGCGTGGAGATAGAGAGGAAATGAAATGTCTTTGAAATTAAAACGCAGATGTGACACGTGTTGGGGACAGAAGCAAGAGGAGACAGAAGAGAGCGACCACAATCAACACCACCTGACTGGCTTCATGTTGTGGCGAGTGGTGGCAGATCAGTGGAAGGAAAAAGGATGGAAGTGAACACATTAAAATGCAAAGTGACACTGATGACTGGTGAAGTATCGATGGCTCCACTGAGCAATTTGTGCTGCGACTGCTGCTGCTGCTGCTAATGTACAGGAGCAGATAGTGGCACTTTGACGTAGCGGTACGACTGTACAGGCAGACTTGGACAATATCGAACGAGGAGATACAGAGACCACTCTTGAGAGGGGAGAGAGCCAATTGACGCGGCTATTGACGCTGACAAGTGCTGCTGCTGATGATGATGATGATGAGAGCAGATGAGAGCTGGGCACTCGTCGTAGTCGTCGTCGATGAACACGGTGACACAGCGAGGAAGGACACGGGTGGTTTACTTTTGCTGGTGATGCGGCCAAATGATAGAGAGTAGTTGAAGAAGTGTACAGTACACCACAAATCGGATGACTGACGGTGGTGATTGACTGGTTTCACTCTGATCAAGTTAGATGGGCGACGGTACTGCCCTTATTTAACGCTTGCTCTGTTGATCATTGACTTGCATTCAAAGTTGAGGGAAAGGTCATTCGCACTGTCGTCAGAAAGCTAGTGGTGCGCTGCTGGGCTAGTAGTGCTGGCTTAGCTGGGGAACAGTGATCGTGTGTCTGCGATGCCTTCTGACAGACGAGGTTTCGGTGAGCAGATGATGATTCGGCTGTGTTCTCAGATAAGATGGATACACATTTATCTTATCCACCAATGTGCAGTCCACATGCTTCATTCACAACACAGACACACGCACACATTTGGTGGGTAAGGGCGGAAAATTGTTGACTTTGGCAAATACCAGTGAGATCTTTCCTGTTTGGGGTTTCCAGACTTCAGTCTTCAGGCATCTGAAATTTGAACGGCGCAGTGTTCGCCACAGTGCTTCGCAATCTTTGGCATTGTTATACTTTGGCTTATGTAATCTACGGCAATGGGAGATGAGAGAATGAAACAGAGAGAGTGAATGTGTTAGAAGGACAAATGTGGCAATGTGAACAAAAACCTCGGTTACCTTCGAACCGTAGAGGTGCGACGGGCACGCAGTTACAGTAGTATTTTTATGATGAGCCACTCATGCTGAGGGGAGAAATCCGTCTGGGTGAGACGTCAGTTCGACAGTGGCCATTTCAGCTGCCGTTTCAAGGCTTCTCCAGCAGGTTTGCCCGGTAGTGCTGCTGCTGCTGCTGATGTTGTTGTTGTTGTTGTTGTTGTTGTTGTTGGCGGTGGCCATACTTGTTGCACTTCTGCGGGAAGAGAGAGAGAGCACTCAGCGTGACTTGGAGCAGGCTTCTTCTGTCCGTATCGCCGACTTCATCCGCTGCTGAAAGACCACCATTGCCAGGCGTACCACACTTCTTGCTGGTCACGCGCTGGCTGTTGTTGTCTTTTGGCGAGCAGCTACCGTCGTACGAAGTAAGACAGACAGAATACCATAGGTGATACACTGGGAAATGTTTTGATGAGCAGTCGCCTGCCTGCCACAGTCAGGGTGCTACGTGATGGCTGCGCATTGCTTCTCATTCCTTCTGGGGAAGTCGTCTCTCCCCTTGGTTGCTCGTTTGTTGTGAATGCAGAGGAGAGCGTTGAAAACAACCAAATCTGCCGCTTGTACAGCGCATTTGTACGACAGCAGTGAAACACTGCCAGTTGAGCCCTCTTCTTCTGAGTTGAGGTGCTAAAAATAGTGTCGGGCGTTTTACTGAAGTGTGAACTGAAGAACGAAATGCTCCGAAGATACAGATCACGCAGTAGCAGCAGCCGTTCCACTAATCACTTTTTCCATTGCTGATTGCCAAGCAAAGTACAAGGATACAGGTGAAAATGGATATTACTGGTACTTTGTACGAAAACGGCAGTGGAAAAGTATCACTTTTCGATTAGATTATCACTTGGACTTTTTACTATCTCCGCGATTGTCTCGCTTATATGGTACTAATGATGAGTGGCTTTATTTTTTTCTCTAAATACGTTTTGGCCTTTTTACTCAAAATAATACTCACGAAATATAAAAAAAAGAAAAACAATACGAATTCCTGTTGATTCATGCAAAAAACAACATTTTTGTTCACTGATCAGTCCTCTAGAGTGACATTGCGAAATAGGTAGCTCATGGATTCTTTGTTGTGAATGCGACGAATGCTCTCTGAAATTAAAATTGAAATGTCGACTGTTTTAATTTTGCTGCAGTGGAGCTTCTGCACTTCGTGGGGCACTGAAATGAGAATAGAATTAGATTGTGTTCACACTCTGCCAGAGGCATACCTGTGTTGGTGACCACCACTTCGTTGATGGGCGATTCTTCAATCAGTCTGGGCGCGTCCTGACTGAGCAGTCCGTGGGTTGCAAGCACGTAAATCTTGTAAGCACCACGCTCCTTGAGCACCTCTGCAGCGGCCACAAAAGAGGACACGTCATCGATGGTGTCATCGACGATGATGGCGATTCGGCCGCCGACATCGCCCACCACTGTCATTGGCGGTTTGCTCTTGCCCGCCTGTCCTGGAATGGTGTCCAGGCCAAAGACGTCGACCATTCGAGTGGTCAGATAGCCGGTGCCGTAGTTGGACAGTGAGCTGCTGCTCGACGAGGGCGGCGGTGGAGAGGTGCGTCCATCATTCTGGTCGGATTCGGCCTCCTTCTGTTCACCGTGAATGACGGCAATGCCCAGGCCTAGACGTTCTGCATACGAGGTGGCCTTTTTCGCTGAGGCAGGATCTTTCGCGACAATGACAGCGTTGCGGTAGTCGGGAATAGACTCTTGAATGTACTGCAGAAGAAAAGGAGACGCCCGTAGGTTGTCCACTGGAATGTCAAAGAATCCTTGCACCTCCTTCTGGTGCATGTCCATGGTGATGATGTGCGTAAAGCCCGACTTGGCAATTAGTTTGGCGAGCAGTTTGGCCACAATGCAGCCTCGTTTGCGCATCTTACTCTGCTTTGCATAGGGCAGGTACGGTATGACCCCGACAATGTTCTTCGCTGAGGAGGTTTTGCACGCGTACGCCAAGACGAAAGCTTCCATAATGTAATCGTTCACGTGTTTACCGCCAGTTTGAATTATGTACACGTCCCGGCCACGGACTGACTCGCCAATTTCCGCCACAGTTTCCCGGTTTGAAGAGTGCGTAATAGAGCTGGCGCCCAGGCGAATGCCCAGCCGCTCACAGACCTGTTTGGCAAGGTCCTTGTGCGAGTTTCCGCTGATGATGACCATGTCGGCGTGAGTTCCAGCCATTGTTGGGTAGATACAGATGGGTAGTGATCAGAGTGGTCAGAGAAGAGTAGTGGACAACAAATGTCAAATCACAGAGGGAGAAGGTAAACAGACTCAGCTGTGGAGGTAGTGTGCTGATACGGTGACAAATTCAGGTCTTTTGCAGTGGCAAAAGTGCTACAAAGTGAGTGAAGATAAGTGGTTATCAGTTAGTGTGCACATCAGCGTCAGGCAAACAAAAGATAAGCCAAGAGGAGACAAGTTACCTCAAACGCAAACCCAAACAGTGACACGTGACCAGTCAGGGAACAGCAGTAGTGCAGACTAGGACGTCTTCTTGATAAGGATGGCCACAAAAAAGTGGCCGATGTTGGTCGTACCTGGAACAGCTCGTTGTGCAGCAGCAACTCACCTCGGAAGAAAGTATCATCACGTTGGAGCAAAGAAAAACACGCGTGTTTGAGTTGTTCAGCCGCAGAAGCTGCTTCGGCTCTGCCACTACCTCTTCCTGTGGTCGGCTGTGGTTGGTGGTGCTCCACTGCCTGCCACTTTTTTCCCAAAGGAGCAAACTGAATCCTTCGATTCGACTCAAAGGATCATTGCATTTTTGTTATCAGGCGTGTGATCAGAGGACTGATAAGACAAATTCCGCTCTTTTGCGTCAGTTACTAAACGATTTCCTGTCCTGCTTTAATTGACCTCAACACTATTTCCATGCGTTTATCATGGCGTACAAGCTGACGGAAGTTCCCGACTATGTGCCGGCCTACTCTGGCGGTTTGAACGATGAAGACACCTCAGCGGCGACCAAGGAGGCCGTCGCCTGTGAAACCAACTTTTGCCTTCGATACCACTCCTCGGCGCTCTCCTTCAAGCTGCCCTCTCCGGTTGAAAACACCGCCACTCTGTACCAGTTTCACTCCTCGATTCGCGAACGTCTGAGCAAGTGCAGTGAAAGCAACAAGTACTACGACAATGAACTGCAGCTGAACCTCTGGCCGATTATCACCACCGGCTCTCACTCGGTGAGTGTCATTGGACCGAAGGGCAGCGGCAAGACCACCGCTTACGTACTCTATCTTCTGAACCGTTTCCGACTGAGCGGCTACCTGCAGGCGGGCGTGACGGCCGACCAGATGGCCGCCAAGGGGTCACCGCTCTTTCAGCCACAGCGCATCTGCGGTAGTAAGTTTTACGCCATCATTCTCACTGATTCGATGAGGAGTGTCGCCAGCATTGGCAGCGAGTTCACCAAGTGGCTGCGCATTCTATTGCCACAGCCAAAGACTGAAGCTGAAGAGCAGAAGAAAGCTGAAGCCACCGAGGAGGAGGGGAACTTTGACCGAGCTGCCGCTCTTCGACGCCGCCAGGCTCAACGCAACCAGTACTCCATTCGCGTCAATTTGCTGCACGAGAAAAGTCCACTGGTGGACTACTTTGACGTCATGAACGGCTGTGCAGTGCTCGTCTCCACGGCCGCCGCACTGACCAAGCTGATTCGAATGCAGTTCATTTCACTGAACGACAATCAGGTGCTGATCATCGACCACGCCGATGAGTTTATTAACTCTGCTTCGAAGGATGTGGTAGATCTCTTTGAGCTGACCGGTTCACCACGCTACGACTTTTACAGCAATCGCCAGACGATGATCTTTGCCCGGCACTGGACGCCCAACATGAGCAAGTACTTTTTTGAGGTGCAGCACAAGCCAACGCTGGTGCTCAGCTCACTCTTTGATGCGACCATCATCTTCAAGCAGGCCACAGCAAAAATTGAGCTCTGTCGATTTGAAGACTCAACTGAAGAGGCTTTACTGCGAGTCATCAGCAGTGAGCTACTTTGCAGTGAGCGACTCCTGCTTGAGTTAGGAAATGTGGCCATCTATGGCGCTGTCATCTGCAAGAACTACGCTCAAATTGAATCACTGAAAGCTCGCCTAGACAGCTCCAAGTGCATTGACACTGAACGCTTCCGGCCGTTTGCTTTAAAAGAGTCGGCCACGGAAGCGGAAATGAATCGTCTTTCGGTGGATCTACTCACTGCTGACACTTCTCATACGGTCAAGCTGGTCCTTCTCACCACAGAAGATATCTTCTCCTTTTCAATTTACTTTCGCAAGTTCAACTGTCTACTTCACCTTGACCAGCGTTTTGACCAGTACCGAGACTTGTCCACCGCTTTAAACTATCGCTTTCTCCTTGCTTACGACCTGTTTATCGGCGCTAGCGGCCAGACAGCTGACGAAGAGGAAAAGTTTCAAGTTGAGCAACTGGACCGGTTGAAGAGAGGCTGTTCTAGTGGACTGGGCAAACACCACATTTTAAACTACTTTTTCCTCTCTCAAAGTGAGCACTCTGGCGTACAAGAAGAGCGCTTCAGGCAGACGGTGGTAAATCTGCTGGAGTACTGTGGCCATCTCGATAACTCTACTGCCACCTTTATGAACCAGAACATTGCCGACTACATTCAAATGAACATCGAGTGCAATATTTGTCCGCAGTTTGCAGCCTTTGCCAAGTGCAAAGCCCGCGATAAGGGACTAAAGTGCTGGAAAGGACGGCACACCCTCACTCGCCGGCTTGCTGACGACATTTCCTCATTGAAAAAGATTGCCCCAAACTCGCAAATCTACTTCAAAATTACCCATGTCGAAGAGCCAAATCAGTTTTTCATTCATCTGCTGGCCTATCGATCGGAGGAGCAGGCCGATGGAAAATGGACCTACACTGAACATTGTCGGAAAATGGAGCGGGTGAAGACAATTCTGGAAAAGTATGTATTCAGTGTAAAAAAGTGCAAAAAGTTTAACTTTTGACTTTCTAGATACAGCAACCGACAGGACAGACGACGAGTCATTTGGCCTTTGACCATTGACCATGTCTATCTCCTACAAACCACTGACGCCCTCCACCGAGTTCAGCTGCAGCGCATTCATCCCCTGACCGGCGCCGAGGACCTGCCCATCTGGCTGAACGCTGTTCGAGCCGTGTCGCTGACCGACGAACAGCTGACCTTCTTCCGGCTCACCGTCACCGTCTTCTCCTTGGACACTGGGCGCACCATCACCACCAAGGCCTTCAATCTACTGGCGCTTGATGCAGCCGACGCAGCTGCCATTGATGACATTGCGCCGCTAGCCTATCGAGTCTACCTTCCCGAGGTGGCTCCACTTGAAGGTGCCTACACGTGGCACTCGATGTTCAGCTCCAAACTGGGCGCACTCTGCACCGACAGCTTTCTACTGCAAATGGAAGGCGCCAAGGAGGAAAACATCACCACTGGATGGATTCTTGCAGCCTGTCTCCCGACCTCTCCCAAGGACACTGCCACCACCCTGTGGCTGCATCGGGTCATTATGGCAAAGAGATTGCGCTTTGTGGGTGTGTACAACTACGTCAATCTGGCCGAGGATATGATTGGCCGAGAAGTGGCCGTCGCTAACAAGTGCACATTTCCCGGGTGCGACTACGAGGCTCACACTCGTGTGTCGGCAATCTGGAAAGCAAATAGCAAGATAGAAGACTCACAAAAGGCAAAACTGATCTCATTAGCTATTGAACAATATGAAAGCAGCGATGAAGATGAAAAGGAATTTTGGGAACCGGACGGTGATAGTGATAGTGACGAGCCCAAGGAGGTCAATGGCGAACTGGTCGACACCGATTCAGATGAAGATAGCGAACTGATTACTTCTGACGCAGGCTACGACTTGCAAAACGAAAACAGTTTTATCACTAACTTTGATAGGCAGATGCTTCACTTTGGTTTGAATTATAATGGCGTTTAATTTAGTTAACTTAGACTACAAATTAATGTGAAAATAGTAATGCGGCTACAATTAACAACTGTACAAACAAACGAACGAACAAATGAGATGTGCATTCAACCAGTTGAAATGCTAAAATTTACACTTAAATATGGCGAAGCCTGCCTTCTTCAGCTCCTGGAAGAGGCGTTCCCGATTGGTAAGCTGTGTTTCAGTTTGCTGAGCTGATGATGAGGATGATGATGCTGATGCTGCAGCAGCAGATGCCGTGGTCATGGTCATCGTCGTCAGCTTTGGCGGCATCGACAGCGACGCCTTCAGCTTTGACTTTGTCTCCTTTGAGGGCGTTTTTTGCTGCTTCTGCTCCGCCGAAGTGGGCGGCTGGCCATTACCACTACTGCTGTTTTGCTTATTCTGTGCCGCCTCAAACTGTGCACTGGGGTCGTCTAGCTTTGCCCACTCCACAAAGGCGGTGGCCTCAATGAGGCCGGCGGTGAAGAGGTGGTGGAAGACCTCAGAGAGGGCCGGTCGGTAGTGCGTTCGATTGTACACCAGCGACTCGATGGAGGAGAGCAGCTCAATCTGAATCACCAGGTGACGACTGCGGTTGATGCACTCCAGCAGACGGCGGACAATCTGCACGGCCAGCTTCCCAAAGAGCGTCGCCTCGACACTGGGCGCACAGGGAGGGTGGTGGCAGTCGCAGTGGATCACATTGAGGTACTTGTCGAAGAGGTAGCTGAACATCTGGTAGAAGAAAAGCAGTCGGGTGGTGGAGTGCTTCCGCGCCAGCCACAGACGGTGGATGGCCTGGAAGGCCGCCTCGACGTTGTTCAGGTCAATCACCTCAGCGTTGAGCTGGTTGACGACGTCGCTGGCGGCCGGGGCGGTCGCCTCCGCCGGCAGCACAAACCACTGGTGCTGGTGAATGTGCTCCAGCAGGCGGTCCATCTCCTGCTCCATGTCCATCTCCTCCAGCAGACTGTCCGCGTCGTAGCTGCTGTCGACGACACTGTCCGGCGGACTCGGCTGGCCATCATCCGAATCATCAGAGACGACTTCCTCTTCCTTCCGCCCACTCTCTTCCTCCTCCTCCACATCATCATCGAGGAGTCCGATTTCAAAAATCGGTTTTTGCAGTTGCTGTTGCTGCAGTGTGTACAGTGATACGAAAAAGCTGCTGTCCATCACTGAAACACTGTCCTTCTTCCTTTGTTCTTCCTTTTCATCCTCTTCTTCTTGGCCATTTTTCTTAGCTTTGCTCGCTTTGGCTTTCTCCTCCTCCTGTTGGTGACGCTTTTCAGCCTCCTTTTGCTTGGCGACATTAAGCAGTGGATTGGCGACGTTGTTTCTCTTTTAATCCTGAGGGTGAACAAAAAATATCGTCAGATTAGATAAGGGCATTTTACTATACATTTTCTTTCAAACTTCACCAAAACACTCACCACAAAACATGGCCACTTCACTCATCTTGGGCGCCGTGTCGACGATGCCGTTGACGTCAATGTGCGTCGACAGCTGTGCCCCCGAGTGCTCCTCAGTGGCGGAGACGGATTTGGTGGGCGAGCCAACGCCGCCATTCATCGCCTTGATGTGGGCCACCTGCAGGTGGTAGTTGTTGGTCACCGTTAGCTGATTCGCTTCCTCATTTTCCGCCTCTTCTGCGGCTTCCTGGGCGGAACAGGCTTTCGGAAGGATGCGTTGATTCTCCTGCTGAAGCTCGAAAAATTCGTGCAGTTTCTGTATTGAATTGGATGGGCGAAGGTGAGAGTTTTGATGTTTGCTCTGGTGATGGTGGTGGTGGTGGCCAGCGGCTGTGGCTGCAGAGTTTGCCAGGTGAGTGCACATTGGCGAGGAGATTGATGGAGTAGGCGAAGTGGGCGTCGTCGAGAACTGAGCTTTACTACTGGTTTTTTGAGCACCATTTCGACTAGATTCTAGCTCATTCTGGTGATGAAAGCCAGAGAGAAGGCGTTTGATCAGCGAACGCTTGTGCTTCTTCTGCTCACAAGGCGACTGCAGATACTGCTGTTGCTGCTGCTGCTTCTGTACGGTGAGGTTTTTCAGTTTTGCCGAATCACTGACTGTACTTTTCACTCCCTCAGTGACGGCAGCCAGTCGTGAGGCCAACTCCTCAAAGCGCTTGACCAGTTGGGTTGTGTTGTCCGCACTGCTGTTGCCGTCAGCACTTCCACTTCCACCGTAGAGGTACTCAAGGATGAGCAGCTCAATTTCATCCTCCACCGGCGAGTCAGGTGACGGTGATTGCTCGTTTGCTGTTACATTGAGTGTATTGTCACTTTTGACTGTCTTCAGGCCGGATGAGGTCGATGATGACGACAAAGGCTGATTTTTTTGTTGATTTTGCTGCTGTTGCTGTTGTGATGTCATGATCAAATTCAGACAAAGGTGACAGAGACGCTTCAGTTTATCGATTTGTCCGGAAAGGTGGCTGTTTTGCATTTTTATGCTTTGATTCACCTCCTTCAGTGTGACATTCTGGCGATGAAAAGAGAATTGAGTAAAATAAAACTATACAAAAAATTAAAGCTTACCTCTTGCGTCTGCTTCATTAGGTACTCCTTCTTGACGGTAACAAATGCCTCACGTAAGTCATTCCAGTTGGGTTTGGGCGCTGTGGATGCTGGCAAAGCCACTGAAGTCGCCATATTTTAAATTACCAAAAAATGAGTCGAGTTACTTTGAGGCAATAGTGTGAAGAAAATCCAAAACTGCTAAAAACGATAATAAAAGAGCGATGGAGCAGTGTTCGCCAGGCAATAGCTGCTATGCTTCACATGTGGACGACACAACAAAATGGTGTCAAGTAGTGTGCAATCGGTGGCGCTCAGGTGATGGTCGGTGTGCAAGAGACACACACATCCGTTTACAGGTGGGAAGACACCTCGACGACAGCAAAGAAGAATGCAGCAATGACCGGTGAGATGTCTGCCGACGGTCTTTTGTTCTCCAGTCTTCCTCACTCGCCAAAACGGTGGCAACAAACAGTGATAAGAGATAGAACAGATTTGGTCCGCTGCTGGTCACTCCACTCTCTTTCTTTCTTTCCCTGTCTGACTGTCTGAGTGTCTGTTCGGTGGTGCTACTCACGTTCAACTGAGTGCTGTTGCCAGTGCTGTTGCCAGTGCAGTCTAGAATCGACGACAAGATGGGCAAAGCTGGCTCGTCACTGCTGACGCCACACCGCTACCACCGCCACCACTACCAAGCTAACTAACTAACTTTGTCGATTATCAGTCTGCAATGACTAATCAGCAGCAGCAGTGTACGACGGTGACGACCAGCCAACTGGTACTGATGACAATGGACGCGAGGTGGCTCATTTCATTTCCCCTTTTTATGGGTTTTCTACTGCTCTCCCTTCGCTCGCTATTGGTCGGATACGTCGAGCTAGCTCTCTTTCTCTCCTGCTCTTTCATTGCTCAATCCTCCTGTGCATGCATGCAGTTTTTTTCTTTTTTCTTCCTTTCCCTTGCTTTATGCCTTGCTGCAGTTTGCCAGAAAGTACTTCTAAATGCGAAACCACCGCCGACACCGGCCATTAGCAGCAGCTGCACCAGGTGACGTTGTAAATGCCGGCCAGGCGCAACAAGTGTCAACCTGGCTGTAGATGAACTACTGGGTGACACTGGTGCGCATAGTGCTGCAAATGACAGTGCTTGTGAACCAAAGGGTGCACTGAAAAAAAATGTTTTTTATATTAAATCTCATCGCAATTTAGTTAGTAAACACCATCAGAAGGGCATTTGTTTTATTGCGGGTTGATGCTTTTCAGGTACTCTAAATGTCTGATGATGCACTGAATGATAAAGGTCACTTTGGTCGTTTGGTGCCAATTGCTGTTGTCCAGCTGTAGTCAGCTGACTGGTCATGATGCTGGTCATGATCTGCAGTGCACTACTTTTTCAGTCGCTCTGTAGCATTGTTGTGGTATCACTTTTCAGAGCATGTGTCTTCCTTCCTTCCTTCTTTTGCTACCCCAATAGCAATGTGTTTTGTGGGGGATTGTGTTTCAAAGTGAGGCTCATTGCAGTGCAATTTAATGTGATGATAATGTGTGGTACATGCTAAAAATCACAAAAAACCTACAGGTGAAGCTTCTACCTGCTGCCAAGTTTTAGTGCCCACAAACACTGCCACACCATTTGCAGCACTTACAAAGCAGCGCCCCCGTAAACACTTTGGTAATTAAGCACTGCAGTACTTTCAAAAGAAAGAAAAAGAGATAAATTCCAAGGAAAATAACAACAAGGTAGTAGCTTGCCAGGCATATGATACTTGCAGATGTTCTGCTAATTGCGCTTTAAGATTAAAACCAATAAAAACCCAATGCCCGAAAATACAGGGTACAGTTGCTGTACTGCAGTAAGTGCAGACAAGGAAGCCACTTTTACAAAAGAAATTTGTGTCATTTTATTTTTAAACTCATCACAAGGACTTTTGCATTCAAACAAGCGAGACTAGAGTAATCGTCTGGCAAATTAGAAATGAAATATCAAAGGTAAAGTGCTTTGAATGGAAAGGCAATTGAATCACTGAGAAAAATGGCAAATCAGTACTGGTGAATAGAAATAACATGAAAGCTAAGCATGAAAATGGCTAGTTTTAGCGATCCACTTTCCACAAATATCAGCTAAATCTGCCATTTATGACGACTGTTGACCAGTTAGTGTTTTAATTATAACTCTGTAGTTGCCTCGTCCTACATACTTTAACATTTTTAATATAGCTGTATAAACACACTGCTTTGCTGTACAAGGTGAACCGTAATGGAAGTGATGACAAGCCGGTGTGTTCTCGTTATGATGAAGGTTCACAAATTAAGTAGTTGTAAATTGAAATTGAGCACTGTTTCCTGTTTAGTTGAGAAAACTATGGCGAATTCTTCTGCGCTAAAAAGTAGTAATCCGCTTCGTAATTGTAAATTGACAAAAAAGACTAACATTGTTGAAACAAGATAAAATGACACAGATCTTATATACATTTTTCAAAATGACGCATTGCGCCTCGCAATCTTGAATCATTGTTGAGGAAAATTTCCACGTCAACTCTTGTGTAGGCATAGAGAAGCTGAAACACGGCTCTGACTTGATTAGACGCTTCTTCTCGTCAAAGCTCAGTTTCATTGATGGTGTCTCAGAGGCCGCTTTAGTGGTCCAAGCAATGACAATCTCTTGATCTGATGGAGCCCATTGAACAAACGCCGGGCAGTGATAGGCACGAAAGAGATAACGCCACACGCCGGTGAAGTTAGGTGGAATGTTCAGCGAGCGGACCAGAGAACATGCAATACGAAGTTGATGCAACTTGGGCATCAACTCGACGTCAAATGAAGTGATGGTGTTGCCGAAAACAAATTGAGTTCCTGCAAAAAAATCCATAGATTTATATACTAGTTGCTAATGAATATTTGTTCGCAAATCTCTTACTAACCTTTCATCTCAAAATAATCATTGAGAGCTCTGACTGCAGCCAAAAGCTGGCTATTGTCTTTGGTGACATTCTTAATGAAATGGTTGAACTTTTTCATCAGATCGGAGCAAATCTTTGACACTCTCGTTTCATCGTCGCCCTGACTGGCAGGAATATTGAGAGCAGGCGTAGGATACTGTTTTTCAAGGTACTCAATAATTTCCAGCTCGTGGTCTGTTGCAGTTTCAGTGTTGGGATCGACTATTGCTGGCAGGTTTCGAAGACAATTCTGACGGAACTCATTCGGCGGCTTGGTGGCATTAATCGGAAGGACTTCAAAGTGGAAACGTTCTTCGCCCAGAATGTGCTTCTTCAGCGAAAGCAACATCAACAACTGATGCCCAAAAGGGCAGGCGCTGATCGGTGTTTTGGGTGAAAACTGACACAGTTTGGGCGAAACTGGCTCTTCAATGGGCGACTTGGGAGCTTGTAACACGGATTCACCCTCTTTCACATACACCTTAAGGGATTCCATCTTGCTGGTATGATTTGAAACGCCACAAGATCTAGTTGAAAAACGTGCAAGAGGAAATCTGCACCGTATTTACACACACAAATCAGCTGATGAGGCGAATAAATAAACCGATGATAACGCTGTTATCGCGATTTTTCAGCAGTTTGCCGGCAACGATAGCGTGTGACAAGAGCGTGTTGTGCAAAGTCAAGTTCACTTTTAGTGGCACTGTAATGTTGAAGAGAATCCAAGGTTATGACTTCATTATGACAGCGACTTTATCTCTTCAAGAAAAAATGGATAAAACTGGATGAAGAAGAGAGAAAAAGTGTGAGACATTTGATCCAAGTCGTGCAATGAATGTGCAAGAATGTACTTCTTTAACAGTGATTAGAAGCCCATCTGCAGAGTGTACGAGTACTTTTTAGCCAAGTAAAACATCAACCAAGTGAGTCATTTAGTGTAGCTGTTGTAGCTGTTTGAAGATTCTGGTGCCTACAAACTGGTAGAGAGATTTATCACTGCAAAAGAAGCAAAATGTATTGAAGTGAAATGCGCTCGCGGATTTAAAAATAGATTACCATTCTTCTTTCTCAGATATACACTGTCGAGTGGTGGTGGTGGTGGTGGGTGGTGGTGGTGGAGGTGGTGGTGGTGGCTATTCTGGTGACTAGTACTCACTCAAAATGACGGAAACACAGTCGAACGAGTTTTAAGTAGTGGAAGCTAGCTTGGGAATGACAGAAGAACTGAGAGCAACAAGTGAAGACACTGATTCTTTGAGTTGAATGATCGTCTTCGGAATTCAAAAGCTTTGGATCGACCTCTTGGACACGTATGAGCAATGAAAACACACCAAAAGGAATAAATCGTTGGAAGGGAGCCAACTCATCTGACGTGTCCTTTACTGAAACCAGCCAAAGAAGGAGAGGAAGGGGAATAAAGAAACACGTAGTGACGCCAAGCGGATCAAGGCGCATGAAAAAAATGAAAAGTGCAAACTCAAATTCCAAAGATTGCTGATGTTTGGGTTTGTTTTATTTACTGTTTAGTCTTTTTGTTTGTGGTAAGCACATAACCGTTCCGAAAGGAAGGCACTACACAAATCGGTGTCTATCAAAGAAAGCTTGAAGCAGATGTGTTCAGTGTTTACTTCTTCTTCTTATTGAATGGTGCCACATGCGAACCGAAAGAGTTGAGCAGTCGAGTGGAGTGCTGACTTTGAATCTGCTTGTGCCGGAGAATGGTAGCCGCCAGGCCAAGTAGGTACTGCTGTCGTTCCGGTGACATGTTCTGGAAGCCAGCATTCGAGGGCAGCTGGGGGAATCGTGGTCCACCACTCAGTGAGTTCATGTGATTGGGTGAAACTTGTTGCTGAAGCTCGGTCGACCAGGGAAAGGGCCCTGGACGTTTGGACTAGGAAAGGCGCCAAAAGACCAGTGTGGTCGCTCGACGATGCGGCACTCGATGAGGCAGGTGATGGTGCAGAGGAGCAGCTTAAGAATAGGAAATGAACAAATCTGTAAAGCATTTGAAAATCATGAGAGTCATACCAGAATAGCTGCAAAAATGGATGGCTTCATAGTTTGCCTGAGATGAGCGATTTTTTCGGTGGCAATGATGTGTATCGGTGATTTCTGCACAACTACAACCGTCTGCTTGACCACCAGCACCTGGCAACAGTTTCTAAACAGTCCTCACCTGCCATCAACTACCGTCTTTTATAAGGGCGAGAGAAAATTACTGTCAAGCCCCGACCACCAGGTCTATCGTTCACCATCGTTGGCCAGAACAGAACAGCACTGAAAAAATCTTGTTTGACGCCAGATCTCTGCTGAGCGTGTACAGATAGTACTAAAGTGATACCGAAAACATCTCTTTCTCTCTTTCTAACCAAGGCGGAGTGAGAGATAGAGAGGGAAAGAGGGTAGATCAGGGGAAAGACAGAGAAAACACACTCCGAAGTAAAGTCATAACCGGAATGACCAAGTGAGCGCCTGCAGAGGTACACTGAAGAGGTGGCTGACCACTGACAGTGCATCCCACAGTGCAGGGTCTTCCCTTTCCTCATTCCAGACGACGGGCAGCAGGCGAGAGAGAACAACAAAGCATTTTTCAAATCATTCGATTAGATTAGTGCCATTAATTACCAGGGGCAGAGCAAGGCGAAAAACATGAATCCCACACGTGTGTGTCTTGCTGTGTGAGAAAAAAGTGAAGTAATGCAGTCAGAAACATCTGCGATTACTCGGAAAGCTGTGATAGAGCAAGAAGAGAATGACCTTAACCAGTCTGAAATAAAGATATGTTTCCTGCATGCAATCTTGATCGTGCTACCTGAAGCAGTGAAGTGTCAACAAGATATGAAACTAGTGACTCCAGGTAGCTACTGCAGCACTTCAAACTAATGTATAAAGCGATAAACAGAAGGTACAATTCTTTAGGACAAAGTTAGGTTTGATAAAAAGAAGACTTTATTAGCACAAAAGTCAATTTGTTTAATTACAGCACTGTTAACATTTTTCACCTGCAAGTGTATTTATCAACGTCTCGACTACGAAAAAGAAAATCATAACACTTTGTACGGAGATTTCTTTGTCAAAGTGCAAATGCACTTAGTAGCATTTTCTTTTATGTTTCACTCACTCATTCTCTAAGCCTCTGCTGACGACAGAGAATGATAAGCATTTTGTACAGCATTAGCATTTGTTAAGCAACTTACTCAGCAGGCAGTTTTCCCCTTTGGCCATTTGGAACCGCTGAAATAAACCACTGAAAGTAAAGTTGATGGCGATACCCATTGATCGGCGAATATTGCCGCCAAAAGTGTGGCAGACTTGATTGGCTGACTATCACAGCAGTGCCACACATGCCTTGCGGTGATGCTAGCGAATATCTGATCAGCTCCAGTCTAGTGAGTTACTTTTCACTCTCTAAATGACACAGCTCACTCTGTGATCTCGAATAGTTCAATGCAACTGTGTCTGTGTCTGTGTACCTCTTCTCTCATTTGCATTTACCCGGGTCTTCCTAAGAACTTTATAGGTTATTGAACATCGTGATTAGAATCATCTACCACTCTTTTGTAGCTTCATAAGAGCAGGTGGCTTAGTTTCATTAGTGGTGTGATTATTCAAGTTGAAAGAGCGTCAATGTGTTAATAATAACTTGTAGGTTTACAGAACCGGTGATGGTGATGACGGTGATGGGCGTAAGGTGAAAGGCTATTTAACAGTAAATTATGACCTGTGTGAGAAAAACAATACAAATACGGTTAGTAATCAGCGATGTAGCATCACAAACAGGGAAGGTGCAATGAAATTGCCCATTGTGCTTGCTTTGCATTACATTTGCGTGGCCATTATTAATGGCAATCGAAATGAGTCGAGGGAAAAGTCTGCTGAAGCTGGTGATGATGAATTGCGTATTAATGGGAAAACAAATCACGAGCGGTGGTAGAAGTGCGCAAGAAGTGTGAGCTCCAGTACGAGGAGTAGTCGTCTTCTGCTTCTGCTGCTGCTGCTGCAGTGCCCCTTATCAGTCAAACCCTGAGTGGAAGTGGAGGGTGAATTCACAGTCAATGTCTTCTTCATAGCTCGCCTAACGGGCGCCCCCTTCACTGCACCGCTGTCCCTCTGGACAGGAGCTTTGCATGTCAATGCGCCTGCCATTGATGTGGGGAGAGTGCTGACTGAGTGCCTGCCAATTACCAATCAAATGGCATGCTTTTTCCCCCTTTCCTTCCTCTTCAATTCTCAATGTCAAAGCTTTGTCGGCATCAGGCCAATTACCAGCATCGCCCCCTCCCCCACGCATTTGTTGTTTTTTACTACCAAAATGCTTTCAGTTAAATTAATTCTCCGCAGCAATGACAGCAGCTCAACAAGTGGTAATCTAAATGGTATCAGCACCTGCTGAACATATCACCCTTTTCTCATATAAATGCAAAGTTAAATGAGAGAAAAGAGAATTCCGAGAATTGATACTGAAAAGGTCACAGACGTTAGTCAAAGTGGAAATAACAAGGAGAAAATCAGTTTCCTCATTGGCGTAATTTCAACTAAGTGAAAAGGTCACTTTTTACTTTTTATTTGCCACCGTTCACTACTGCTTACTGCTGCCAATCCGCTTATAGTCAACAAGCAATATATCTCAGTCACTTCTTGTTTGTGCTCTGAATGACCTCAGTTACTGAGGTTAATTTGAGTACTGTTTTTTTCAAGCAATGCGACCAAGCCACTTGATTGACATTGTGCCGCTGGGTGAACTGGTGGTCACAAAGTGTCAAAGTGCTTAAGTGGAAAGCATGTGTCACACTGATTGCCAACACAAACTTATAATCACAACTGGAGGAGATGAGAATGCTCGATATGATGAGTTCTATAGAATAACATTATCTTCCCGCTGCACTAGAGGGTCTGGGACATTCCCGCTCAAAAGTGGCCGAATAGTTGACACAGCTCATTCACCATGTCTTTGCTTTCACTGAAAACTTTTCAGACTGTTCATCATATTTATTACTGTGTTATGTGTGCATTTTCTCTAATCTTTATTTATTCTGAGAATGCGACCCTTTGAAGGGAAGAGAATGAATTGTTTAGAAGATGATATATTCAGTCCATTATTAATTGACGATGATATATTCATTAGCTGATAACACAGCGGAAACACTGAGAATAAACAAGGGGCCTAATCTGGAAAGCATCATCTGTTTACAAAGAAACCTGAAAGTTGACAACTTTAACCGCTTGAAAGAGTGTGATAATTTAATTAAACCAAGCACAGAGACACACAAACAAATTAAACATTGTGTTGCAGCAGTGGCTCCTTGATCTTACAAAATTCAAATGTCACTGTCAATGAGGAGAGTTCGCAATAAATTAGCAATTATATATAGAGGGTGGTTGGAAGGCAGCCAATCTTGGCTTGGGAGAGCAGAAATTGCTAATCAGCACAGGCCATCAACGAAAGAGAAATGAAAGAGAAGGAGCAAGAAAAGAAAAGATGCTCAGATGCTGTCCTGGTTGACGACTTGCACTGTCCGAAAGAGCTGACGATGAGTTGGCAAGGTAGACAGGCAAGCGAAAGGGAGCGAAAGATGCGCAAAAAAGTGTAATTAATTAGCACTGGAAGTGATAGTCCTCAGAGTGACCAGGGCAGACTGTGCAAGCGTAAAGTAACAGCAACAACAACAACAACAACTACAACTGCCAAGAGACGAGAAGAGCTGCAAACTGTGCCCAGGTCAGTCGATTACTGTGCAGAAGAGGGTGGTCATTTGGATGGTCATTGACATAGACTAAAGATGGCTGTTGCGAGGCAGTAAAATGTTGAAAGCCTCAACACTGCACTGCTGTTGAACGGGCATCTGTGTAAACAAAGGTCTCCAGTCGGTGTCACTGATGCCACAAACTTGGCTGCAAAGTGATTTGCTAATAAGTGAGTCCCATTCATCGACAGAACCTGATTCCGAGTGTGCACATAAAACAGTCCTCCTCGTTTTTCTGTCAAAGTTACAATTTCGTTAACCATTTATATTCATCGTTTCTTAGAAAAAAATACAAGTTTTTTGAATAATAATTACAGAGTGATCTTTGAGGCGAGATTACTTACAAGAAGAAAGAAATGGAAAAAAATGAAGAGAATATTTGAGGGAAAAGGATGACCAGTGACAAACTGGGTGACAAGCTGGGTGAACAAGGGCAAAGCTAAAAGTCCAACTCGACGTCGCTATTCAGTGGAATCACATGAACACAATTCTTCGCCTCTTTAATTCTCCACCACCGACCAAGCCGGTGCTCTTGGCTGACCGCCGCAATCAGGTACTTGCCATCACTGGTAAACTCGAGTGAATTTACGAACCCCACCTGCAACAGCCAATTAATATACAAATCAGACATTACACTTCACAGTACTTACCACATCGTATTCAAAGATTTTGGTAACATTTCGAAACTCATTGCCAATCTTCCAAAAGTAAATTTTGCCATTGTGTGAAGCTAGAAAATGAAAGTGATCGTTATTAGAATAAGTGATACTTATGGTAGGTTAGCACATTACCAGTCAACATACCAGTGGCAAAGAGGTCGGTGTTGCGTAGAGATGCTATAGCGGTGATCCATTTGCCTGAATCGTGGGCACTGAGCACCTTGGCAAGCGGCTTCTTCTTGAAGAGTGCCCACAATGAGACCGTTCTGCAACGAATAAAAAACGGTGTTAAGATTAGGCGTTTCTCAAAACCAAATCGGAACTTACCCGTCATCATAGCCTGAGATAAAGTGCGTCTCGTCGATGAACTTAACACAGTCAATTGTGGCATTGGCGCCCGCCAGGAAGATCAAGTTGGACTCTTCGGGAATCTTCCACAGGCGTATCGTTCCGTCCCGACTGCCAGCGGTGATGGCTCGTTCGCGCACAAACGAGTCAATGGCGGAGATGGTGTCATGATGACCGAACAGACTTTCAACGTAGGCCATCTCATCGAGATTCCACACCTTCACCATTCGGTCTTCGGAGCAGCTGAACAGCTGGTGGAAGGACCGGCGAAAGACGAGTCCCGTCACTGCCCCTCGGTGGCCTCTGAAGGTGTGCACATGAGTCATATCTTTGGGATTCCAGATGTGAATCAACTTGTTGACGTCTCCTGATGCCAGAAACTTTCCGTCCGTTGAGATGGCCAAAGCGTTAATGGTGCCCGCGTGGCCTTTAAACTGCTCAGGGTTTTTGTGTTTGTGATTGCCGAATATGGAGGTAATTCGCTTTCCCGTAGCTCGGTCCCACTTGATGATGGAGCAGTCCTGTGAGGCGGTGAAGACGTGCTTGCCGTCGGTGGACACTACGCAGGCGGTTATCGTTTTCCGGTGACCGTTCTTCAGCGTGACCACATCTGCCCAGGGACCGAGCGAGTACCTGTCAGCCACTTGACGATGTAACTTGCCCGCCTTCTCGAGAACACTGTCTTTTAGATGAGCCGAGATCATGTTCGACCTGTGGACGGCCACGTCAGGATCCTCCTCCTCGCCCTCTTCTCCATCAGCTCGCCCTTCTCGATCACGTTCTCGGTTTTCCAGAACTGACAAGTACTGCTTTGCGAGGCGAATCTTCTTCTCCTGTGGCGTTTCAAAGTCATCATCCGAGGCACTTGCCTCTTCTGCTTGGAGCTTGGCCTTTTTCGCCGGGCCAGCCTCTGAATCGGATGCGATCTCCACCTCATCATCATCTTCGAATTCATCGCTAAGAATTTCCTCGTCCATGTTACCCTTCTTCTTATTGAATTTCGCATTTTTCACACCTGGTCCTTTTGGAGCCTTTTTGAGAGGCTGAAATAAATACACAATGTTAGGTAAGGATGAAACACAAACATCACCGGTAACATACCTGCTTTCCTTTATGCTTGTTTCTTATAAAAAATGGCATTTTCACTTTGTAAAATCGTCGTCGTCGAGTAGGAGAGTACACTTTGAGCAAATAAAAAACCAGGCAAAATACTGAAATCAACAAAACAACAAAAATACCGAGCAGCCACGATGCGGTGAAAACACGTGGGACATTCCACTGCGACCTCTATCGACAAAAATTTAAAACACAAGCAAAACATTTTTTGGAAACTGAAAAAATCAATTTTATTAATTATCCCTAGGAATTTATTCAATTGGTTAATTAGTTAATTGATAATAGATAGCATTGATTTAGCATTGGACTTGTAAGCTTCGAAGCTAGCGCTGATCTTCTCGCTGCTGTAACGTTTCAGGCGGATTTTAGAAAACAGCTCTTCACTGATCCCACCTCGTTTGTAGCCTGCCTTGCGCAGCAGCTCCAAGATAGTGGTTTTGTGATCCCAGTTTTGTTCCTTTGCAACCTCTGGCAGAAAAGTGGACGAGTACTGATTGCCAATGTCGTCAATGTAGTGCATCTCCACGCCATGGGCTCCCACGTCCCAGTCCTTCCAGCTGCTACATTCTTCAAAGTCCTTTAGCAGCGAAATGGAAACGGTCAACTTGTCAAGCTCTTCTTTTGCTATGGGAGCAAAGCGGCTGTCGTTGGCACTGCAAAAGAGAGAAAAACTGGTAAGTGCTTGGCACAAGGTGCTTCGTGAACGCCCAAAGACTAACCTCGACCAGGTCAAGCGTCTGAGAATATCGTGAAGTGGAAATGGCTTGAAGTTACCAATGCATCCGCGCAGTCTGCTGCCCGATTTCCAGGTAACAAAGGCAGCGCTAGAAGAGGTGAGAGACAGAGGTAAGGTACTGAGGATACACAGACTGGGACAGCGAATCACTTACAATGGTTCGTTGGTAAAGCTGGGCGCACTAGGTAGGGGCTGATTGTGTAGACGAGCGTACAGCACGTCAAAGCAGTAGTAGCACATGTCGATGGTGGAGACGGTGGTCGGCGCCCACGGCGGCGTCTGCTCACCCGCACCGGAGCCAACGGCAACTGCAGTTGCAGCACTCGGGCAGTGCTCATCCGCTACTGCCGAGGAGCGTTGCTTCTTTGAGGGACTGCCTGTGTTGTTGGATCGGTGGAAGTTAGTAAGTTTCGGAAGACGATATCACTTCAGCACTGACCATCACTTACCATTCTCAGTGGGGCTGTGGGTCTTCTTCTGGGTGCTCATTTCTGGAGCCTCTCAAGTGGCAACAAAGTGCAGTGTGTTTTGGGTGCGAGCGGCGAGCGAGTCTCAAACTGCGTGTTTGAGCGAGTGAGCGAGGCAGACAGACTCTTTCGCTCTTTCTCTTCTCTCTCGGTCGTTCTCTCAGCAAGAGTGTATGAGAGAGAAACTGTGCAGACTAAACAAAGAGACGCAATCGGATCGAGGCAGGAGCAATGTGCTGCCGCTCTGTCGCTCTCAGCGAAAAGTTGAATGGTGAGGCGGGAAAGAGCAGCTTGTCCTGAACACACTGCCACGATGGGCCAGTGATAAGAGAAATGGTCAAAAGTTACACTTGAGTTATTTTATACAGCCCAGCCAGAAAGCTGCACCAAACATTGTGTCATTTGAATTTTTACAAACTAAAAATACTCGTGTACGTGGAATTACAAAATGTGTGTGCTAGTTTCCTGTACAGGTGGAAGTGTGGTGTGTGTGTTTGTGTGGACGACCATCGCTACAAGAACCATCACAGGCACTGACACGCCCATCAAACGCCGAGGAGGTCGTAGTTGCGGATGATCCAGAGCGTCTCGCTGAGCGCGGACAGGTCGTCGATGATGGTGTTGAGGTTCTTGTAGGTGGAGAGGAGACTGGAGCGAATGCGAATGGCGCCCGCGTCCTCGCCCAGGTCGTAGTAGTAGGGCACCTGGTAGGCGAGGCTGATCGAGCTGATGGTGCGCTTCAGCGTGCACAGGCCGCCGAATGCGTCGTAGACCATGAGACTGCACTTGGTGACGACCTCTCGCAGCAGGTCAGCGTCCTCCGGGAGGGTGGCCACCTCGTGCATCATCTCAATGACCGACTTGAGCAGCCTCGTGCTGGTCAATGTGCTCCTCGGCGTGGGCGATCAGCGCAAGGAGGCACTCGACGACGCGACACTCGCCCATGGCGCTCTCCAGCCGCTCCGCCAGTTGCTCCTTCTGCTGCGGCCCGAGCTGCTGAGAGAGGACCAGCTGCAGCTTCTGCTCCACCAGCTCCCACTCGAGGAGGTTGCAGTTGACGAACTTGAGGCGCTTGTGCTCACGAGGATTGTTCTGCCGGGCAATGTCCGACAGTAGGGCGTCAAACTTGGCCACAGCTTCGGCGGTGGCGCACATGCTTGCAGGGAAAAAAGAAGAGGGAAGAATAATACAAGGGCGTAGTGTGTTGATGGCGAATAAAGTTATGACGTGGGAGTAGAATTTGCGCCGCCTTAACTTGCAGTGGCAACAAAGTGTTGGGATTGGAAAAAAAGGATGTAAAATCAATAATTAAATGCACGAGTTTATAAGGGGAGTAAAAGAAGAAGAGGAGGAAAAGGAGGAGAGGAAAAAATAATTCCAAACACTATGGCCGATACTCAATAGCGGCCACTGGTTTCTTCTGCTGATGATTGCTCATCAATTCTACGCCCTCTGAGGAGTCCCCATAGTAGTAATCACGGTAGCGGACATTGCCCTCAATTTGTGCTCGCTTGCGTTTCACCTTGGCCGATTGAGCTGCCTCGTGGAGGGCGTAAATCACCGTGAAGATGTCTTCAGCTGGTGACTTCACCTCAAACTGTCGCATCAGTTCACAGGTCAGTGGATAGGAGTTCTGTCGACTGATGGCACCACCCAGCACGGTCGCCTTCAAATGGTCGTACAGCGGTGTTCGGCTTTCCAGCAAAGCCTCGTAGTTGTTGGCGACAAGCAGAAAGGTGCCAACTGCCGCAGAAGAGGCAGCCCAACGACGCACCTGGGCACTGTTCTTTGTCAACGTCTTCAAGAGGGCCATAATCTCAGTGAGTAGTGCCTCTCGCTGGAAACAGGCCAAAGACAGGTCGCCGGTGTATTTGTGGATGAGCAGCGAGAGGTGTGCCACAATGGCCACCGTGTTGAACTCCTCAAAGAAGTGCACATCAGACAGTTCGGCCACTGTGCTCCAGAGGTTGTGGCTGGGAAAGCTGGTGCGAAAGGCGCACAGCGTCTGCTGAATCAGCGTAAAGTTCGCTCGAAGGTGCAACACCAGCTCCTGGTATGACCAGCTACTCTTGACCGCCGTGAAGAAGTCAATGCAGCGGCGGAGAAAGAAGCGCCCAAAGGAGGGCGGCTCACTGTGGGCAATGCAGCCGATGAAGGAGCCAATGAAGTGGTACGTTCGACAGGCGTCCCTCTTCAACCAGACGTTCAGCTCTCTGCCCACTGCTCGGAGAAGGTGCTCCAGCTGACAGAGGTGCACAGTGCCGGCAAAGGTCAGCGGCGAAGGCGGCACAGCTGGGCGAGCAGCCTCTGGCCGATGACTGGCAGACTGAAGGACAGGCAGCCACCAGTGCCGGCAGCAGCAGCAGCAGCAGCAGCAGCCAGGTCAATGTCAGTGAGAAGGAGGTCAACAGGTTTGGCTTCAGTGCGCCAGGAGGAGTCCGGCCATAGTAGGTTCTAGTAGACAAAGGTTTACAGGGTGTGACAGTGAGAAGTGGCAAATGGGCGGGACATCATTACCAGTGATTCAAGAAGGACGGCCAACATCAACTGCTCACAGCTGAGGTGACTCGAGCCCGGAGAAATGACGTTGTCGTCGTCATCATTCTTTGGAAGGACGACACTCTTCAGGAGGTAGTGCCTCGGCGGCTTGTGCTCAGTGTCGTCCAGCACTCCCACAAATACGTCCATTCGGCGGTGATGGACACCCTTGGGGCGGTTGTAATCCTCCTGAGCAACATTCAGGTATAGGAACAGCCGCTTTCCTTCAATTGCCTGTCGAATAGTATGCAGTGAATCGGCAAGCAGACCGGCGACAGCATCGGCCACTAGCGGGCGCATCTCCTCGGGTGAGCTGTAGCCCAGGTGAGTGGCGCAAAACTCCGGAAGCCAGTGAATGGGCAGTAGATGGCGAGCAAACTGGCCATGCACGTATCGGTGGACATCACGTTCCGTGGGGAGACAGTCCTTCTCCTTCTTAGCTCGAAGCTGGTGCACCCGGGCACAGATTTGGTAGCTCTGCCTGTCAATGGCATCCATAGACAGTGGCTGATGGGTGGCTGATGGGTGATCTGCCCTCAGGCTGGTGGCCCTGGCTGCTGGTACATCAAAAGAGAGGAACGCTGGCACGTGGCGAAAAAAGTCAGCGGACATCTGCTTGAGACTGTACGGAGAGGTGCCGAGTCGACTGAAGAAGTCCAGTTCTTCTTTGTCCCTCTTGAAGAAGGCACTGTAGAGCTCCACTTGTTGGTCGCTGTTTTCAATTGCAGACTCAATAAAATCCTCAGCTTCGAGTAGACTGAGCCAGTCGGCGAGTGTTGATGTCTCCATGTGGGTGCTTTGTGAAAAACGCAAACTATGAAATAGAATAGTCGAAATTTAAAAAGAGATGATGAAGCGAAAAAGTAATGATGTGCTTGAACGTCCACAAAGATTTAAAAACCAGTTTGGGCGATAGTGAAGATATCAGTAAGCAAGAGCGCTTAAGAAAGATGCCCTTTGAACTTGAGCTTATGACTCGACGACGTGGATTTATAAAACAGCTGTGCAGTGTTTTTGGCGTTTGTTCGATTGTTCTGCAGAATGATGACGACAAGCTAAACTACCCGCCAAAAAAGTTTGAATTTTTGTTTTCATTTATTACCAATTTCAACTTTGAAAGAAAAACCCTGTGAGTGAAACTAGAATAAAATGGCAAAGAATATTCCTAAACACCCTGTTAATTTTCTGTAACATCAAACTACTTTTAAATTTTGGTTTACAAAAAAATGTGATGATCAGTATGTACAGTGATGATCAACGCAAAACTGTAAACCCAACACCCCACTTCACTCGCGGACACAGTAGACAATGAAGAAGAAAATGAAAAGTCCATAGGTGAGAGGGAACAGCCACCGAGACACCAGGTCAACGGAGCTGCTGCGACTGGTAGTGCGAAAGTGGCGGCAAACTCTCCTCCAGAGTGTCATCGACTGATTGCCCGGGTGGGCATCGTTCACCGCTGACTTGACTGCTTTTCGCTTCTGTGCCATGTGCATGACGTATCTGTGCAGGGATAGAGGGCAATAAAACATATGTGCTAATTACTGGAATGCGGTGACATGATTGACTCACAGTGCAATTGCATATTCGAGAAGATTTGCAAAGACAAAAATGCAGCACGTTATATTCCAAACTTGAAAGTGGCAAAATGATTTAGTGAGTTGAAAGTTTTCAGCAGTAAAAAATGTTGAATGGTTTACCTTGGAGTGCGTACACGTAGGAGACGTTCAGGTTGGACTGAATCTGCTGGGTGATCAACGCCAGCAGTGCAGTGATTGGAAGAATAGTGCGCGTGGGCGAGACCTAGATCGTTGAATTTACGAATTACAGCAATGTCGTTTTAAAGAAAAAGTTTTGCACCGACCTGCGTAGGAATCCAGAAGCCTATCATTGACATTCCCACGATGATGAACGAGGGAACGAATCGCTTGATCAAATAATTGCCCACATTCCGCTTAAAAACAATTTCCCCGTAGAGGCAGGAAAGTAGCCAATGTCGAGGCGCTTGGTGCACTCGGCGTGGCGGAAGGAGACGACGGAAAATTCGGTGACATCAACGTGGCTGCCGACGCGGAACATCTTCCACTCTAGCACCACAGTGCTGTTGTCCTCAGTGGCTGTGCTCATTAGCGATGAAAAGGGAAAAAGAGAGAAAGAGAGAGTTTGTGTGTTAGCAATTTTGGCAATAGTGCACTTATAAATCATCATCATTATCGCCATCTTTAAAAAACTCACTGCTTGTTATATTGATGAAGCACGTTTGCGTATCAAAGGGAAACTTGGAAAAGTTCATCTCACAGCTCAGCTTCAGCGAGAGGCGAACTGCCATGAAGACCTCGGTGTAGTTGGTCACGGTAAAGTAGTGCGTCGGCGTCAGTATGTTCGAGACGGTGCCGCTGATGGCATTCCGAAAGTAGGTGTCAGGAATCCAGAGACGATTGCGCCAACTGCTCGGAAGCTTAAAACTGGCGGAGACGAGGATGAGGGACTGCTCGACGGCAGATGCTGCAGAGCTGCCTCATTGCTTGGCTTCCGCAGGCGGTGATCAGTCCAAGTGTTGTGGTAGAAGATGTCAGCGTCGAATGTCTAGTGTGCAAGGGAAAAAAGTATAAATAATAGAAGTTGATAAAGGTCTATACAGGTCACCTTCAAAGTTACCTGATCTGATCCGGAGCTGACGGTCATGCTGAGAATGACCACCGAGACCTTGACGTGCACCGGCTCTCCCCTGATCACCGGGGCAATGTTTCGGTAGTAATGCGGCGGCAGTATGTCCACCTCTTCTGCGGCGGTTGACTCTCTTCGGCTGAGATTCCGGTGCTGTGGCCATGATTGTGGCGGTGTGACCAAGGCCAGACGAGATTGCAATGTCACCGCTGGCTCTGCAGCAACCACAGAATGGCTAAACTCAGCGGCTTCCGCAGCATAGAGGAGGCAGTGGATGAGGAAAATGAATGAAGAAAGAAGCAGCTTCACTTTGGCGACCATGGTTGCGAATGGAGGTTGAGCAATGCACTGAATACTGCTTAGCCGCTTCAGGGATTATCTCTTTCTCTCCCTGGCACTCTCTCTTTTTGGTGCGTTATCTTTTCAATCTCTTTGTGTCACACATTGCTGCTTCTGCACAGTTCTCTGGGCATCTTCTGCATCATTCAGACATTCACTGTACGGTGACTGGCTGACTCTGTCTCTCTGTCTGTCTGAACAATCACCCACTGTCGTATCCGTCCCTGAACAAGCACAGTGCTGGCTGTCACATCACGCACATACAGACGACTCTATTTGCCTGTCAGCAAGGAAAAATAGAGAAAGAACACGCAACACTGGCCGCTTCATTTGTTCTTTCCTGCCAGCTCAAAGCTCAAAGCCAACTCCTGAGAATCTTCGCAGAACAAGTGTCAGGTTGAGATGGTACTTGCCATGACTTGACGGCAACATTATATCTACCGGTGCAAGATAAAAAGAAAAGAAGAGAGTGAGAATGAACTGGTGGTGTGCTGCTGAAGATGTGATATGTTTCGTTTCTGACAGCTGCAATCGCAGAGGATGAATCAAGTTGCACTTTGCTAATTGCGCGCATAAGTGCCGCTGTCAGTAAGCGTAAGTGTTCGCATTCTCAAATGAAGAGACGACAGAATCGTACAAAAGGAGAACGGATGAAGACGACGACAACGAGAAAAAAGAATCTGCAAACTTGTACGACGGCAAACTCTCGACTGACTGCAGTGAACTGCTTGAAACTCGACTTTATGCCACTGAATGCTGAAACACTCAGACATAGAAGACTGCCGTACAGTGAGTTTAGCAGAGTTGAAAAGAAAGAAAACGAAGTGAGTAAAAGTATAAGACGGCGCTAAGAGGAAAGCGAGGAAACGTGACGAGAAGACTCAAAACGAGAAGAAAGTGTCTATGTATGTGTGTGTGAGCCTTGTCCTGGCTCGCCTGAATGAGTGAACCATAGCAACTGAATACAGGAGAATGGCGAGCAAAGAAGAATTATACATACGGCAAACTAAAAATATATCAGCCAAGCGAGGATAAAGAGACGACGATGTTCAGGGGAGTGAGAGACAAACTTTACATGAGTCGATCTCTGCAGATGACAGAGACAACAAAAAAGAGCGGAAATTAATCGGTGGTCGACGGGGGCTGATGGATGAGCTTGCTGCTGCTGAAGAAGATGATGATGATGCTGCAGCTGCTGGTCGACCGTCGACGGATAAACTGAACTGAGCACTTTCACTCTTCCCCGCAATGAGCTTTTCGAGTCTCTATTATTAGGTGTCACATAGCTGATCGTTTAGCTCCCTCTTTCCTCTACTGAAAGCAAATAAACTTCTGATTATCCAATGTACTCAGAGTAGCCTTCGGTATCGCAGTTGGAGCACAGCATTGTTTTGTTTTACAGCAACCTTGTCCACATGTGGTAAACACCGAGTGCGCGGGAGTCTTTGCCAACAAAAAGAGTACATCGGTGATCGAAAAGTTACCCAATAACAATGGAAGAACAAACGGAAAGATGATGGATATTCGACACGGCAATTCGCCAAAAGAAGACACCGCGAAACGAAAAGCAGACCTGGCTGAAAGAGAGTGCAAGAAGCAATAATGAAGAATGCTCGTATGGAGCCGAGCTGGGTGCTGCATACTGTCAGCATCCGAATGGTAATTCCACAATCACGTCGTGCGCAAACGTCGTCTTCATCTTCGAATGCTACAAAGAGCAATCGGCAAATGGCACTGGTAAATTATTCATCCGATTAGGCATTAACTTCATGCAATGGGTAAATAAAATCAGTAAAAGCTCTTGGCTATTTTCCCTATCTGCTGTGCAAGTTTCCCAGTCTCAGAATGTGGATTAAAGAATTCGTCTCTGCATAAAGATTGCCTTTTCACTTTCTAAGCATACAATTCGGTGCAAAGCCACATGACCCAAATGATCAAATGTCCGTAAGGTGGTCTGTGATCTCCCAAAATTTGACACTGGCGACATAAGGGAATGCTTTCGAAAGCTTTCAATGGAATCTATTGAAAAATAAGGAAAATAGAGAAAAATAGGAAAACCAATATTATTTTCTGGAAATTGCAAAAATGATGATTGTTTGCTGATGTGCGTTAAATGCCTAAGCGTTGTTTGGCGAAGTTGATACTGAGGTGAGTAACAGTGAATACAAGTAGGTTTCTCTCTACTGCGCATAGGTCACCCCAACTGGGGCAGTCGTTACGAAAGGCACCATCAGCTGCGACGGTCCTGGTGCCTGGTGGTCTGCTCCTCTTCCACCTGCGGCATTTCCCAGTCCGCCGTTGATAACCTCCATTGCAGTGGTACAGAAGGAGCGATAGCTGTGAGCCGCTCGAAGGTACTCCACGTGATCGATGTAGCTGAAAGCAGTGATAGTAATGAACTGCTTCTTAATGCGATCAAAGAGGGTTGAGGTGAGCTTGAGACCGTGCTCAACCATGTGCTTGATGATGTTATCATTGGTATTGCTCAGGTACGCATCCTCATGCGAGTCGTGATCAGGGTGACTCAGGTTCAGCAGCCTCACTAGACAATCATTGGAGACGTTTTCAAGTTCTGCCAGGATAATGTTCACTTCATCGGGAAGGCCCACTGCCATTGGATCCCAGGCGACTGGAGTAATGGCCAAGGAGACGTTGGGAAAGTTGGGCAACCGCTGAATGGACTTTAGAAAGTCAGAGCAGCTAGTGTAGAGAAATTCGAGCGAGAAAAAGATGACTTTGCATGCTAAATGCAGCTTCCTGAAATTGTTCCTGTGTACTTGAATCTGGTCGATAAACTTTACCACCAAGGAGTTGATGTAGTACATTGACTGAGTGTAGTTGCCCCAGTTCTGGCTGTAGTCCTGGGAGAGTTTTGAAAAGGGAACGTGGCTGACGATAGCTTTTGGCAGCACCATTTTACCCTCAAGAGCGTCCTTAATGTAAGAAATCGCATAATAGGTATTGCCATCGGTGGGATTGTGTTTCGCAGCTGTCTTCCTTGACCTGGGTGGTGCCTTTGGTTTTTGAGGAGACTTTTGTTTGCCCTTTACCTGTTCCTTAAATTGGCTCGGCTTCAGGTCTATCTGTAGATGTCTGCTGTTCTCATTTGCCGCACTAACTGTTATAGTAGTTTTTGGGTCGCAGTAAGAAGTGCAATTCATAGTTTGCAATATTTGCGGAAATGGGATAATGTTGCCGTTTGATGAAACGATCATTTGCGGCTGGTTGCTAGTATTGATAATGAACGGCTTTTGGGGCGATAGTTTAGTCGCATTTTCCTGTGTGATTGTAGTCTGACTAAACTGAAGTGGCTCCAGACGAGGTGCCAGAATAACTTTGGTTGGATTGAGAATCTTTTGCTCAAATTCGGTCTGGTCAAAAAGGTTGAGCACTTCTTCTGTGATGTTGTCGCTTTTCTTTTCTTTTGGAAGCATGGGAATTAAAAACTCAGATTGTACGTTCTCTTTTGCATGACTAGCACTGGCGTCGTTTGTTTTCTTGCTGAGTTTCACATCTTTTTTCAATTTTTGCGCTTTGATTGGCATCGTTTTTCCATCATCAGAACTTACAGTGTCACAGAAGTGCACATTGGGCGTATTTGTAGCTCCTTTCCGAATAATGTTGACTGGCTTGGCAAAAGTTTCATTATTACAAAAGCATTTGACAACCTCAAAGCAGTTGGACATTGTTTGAAGAAAGGACAGGTCTTGCTCAAATTGAGTATCCTTTGAAGACTGCTCTTCGGGATCTTTGAAAAAGGGTTCAAAATACTTGACTTTCAAAGGATCAAGGTTCTTTTTCTCCCTTTCCATTTCGCGTTTCAACTTTGCCATTGTTTCATTGGTTAAACGGCCTTCACTGAGACGATAGGAGAATGACGCCAAGGCACGAGCGAAAAATTCATTATTGAAAGACGATTCTGATGGCGTGATCACCTGATTCGGCATAACATTTTGATCACACTTGGGCAGGAGTTTTGTAAGATGATACTGGTAGTAAGAGGGAAGCTTTTCAAAGTTCTTTCGATTGATGATAGACTGGAGACTGGAGATGCTAGTGAGAATGGACTCTGGTGTGTTGATGTCAATTCGTTTGCTGTTTTTCATCTCCTGCAGTATCATTGTACGAGACAGCTTGTTTTTGCCCTTGTTTCTTTTTGCACGTACATTATCGACCACTTTTTCGGCATGATGATTTAACGAGGTGACAAGTGTGCGGGCAAACTTGTTGTCATCCGAAGCACGATGAATCAACTCAAGCTGTCCATCAAACGTCGTTGGCTTATTCGGCTTAATTTGGGCTGCATCTTCTTGTTTTACTTTTGCCTTAGTTTCTTTTGCCTTGACAGCTTTTCCAGTCACAGGTTGAGACGATGGTGTTGGCGGTTGCGGTGGTGGTGGCAGAACTTTAACTCTGTTTGACGGCCTTGTAGTCCGTTTTGAGGAAGATGATGAAGAAGGCAATGGTGGGGAGTATGATCGCTTAGCTGCTTTAACTGCTCTCGTTGAGCGAGTTCTACTAGGAAGTGGCTCAGGTGGTGGTCGTTTACGTCCGGAGCTTTTATTCTCGTCCACTTTTTCAATGCTGGGGCTATTCTCCTCAGTTTTGAGTGTTTCGTCCATGATTGCACACTCCAAAACAAAACTCTAGCCTACAAAAACAAAGGAAAAGCAGCCATTAGATTTACAGTTTTTAGAAAAAAGTTGTTACCTTTTTCAAAACAAGATTGCTGAATAGTTTTTCGCGATATAGAATTAATAGAATATTCCAAATCCGTCTCAAACAAAAAAATTGTTCAACAGAAATGGGCTGAGAAAAAAATGAGTTGAAAACAAACACACACACACACAAATGCTGGCGAAAGCTGACAGTGGCGCTATTTTCACTTTCATTGGTCAGTGTCAAGCGTGTTCAGAAAATCAGCCAAATTTTAGCGATTCTCGCTGAGCAGGTAAATCAAAACACTGCCGATTGGCAGCCAGCACGAATCCAGGTCTGGTTCGGCGACAAAACTGCCACCAGATTCCTGCCACTCCCACAGCAAAGACAATTCAGCCGGCTTTCCCTTGCAAATCATTCCTGATCAGGTATAATTGCAAAAAACACATTTTTCAAAGCGTTTCACTGGAAACCAGAAGAAGCTTTCATCCCAAGAATGATTTACGGCTCGGTGTAAATGTGAGATTAATTTTAATGGTGCTACGAAAATATACAGCCGTGTTTTGTTGGTGCTGTTTGTCACGACTGTCTCGCCTGCAAACAAAGCTGGCGGATTACTGCTAGACTACTTCTTTGAAACCTCAAAGTCCAACTTGTCAGTCTTCAGCGCGGCGATGGACTTGTCGTCACAGGTGCCGCCCAACTCCAGACCGGTCACCTTCTGAATGGCGGCTTTCTGGCGGTCGTTGAGCGTCACCTGACGCACTCGCCCCTTCTCTCCGTTGTCTCGGTAGGCGATGTTCTTCAGCAGCGTTTGAATTTTGTCCAGGTCGTCCTTGCCGTTGGGCGTCACGTTCTCTGCCTTCAGCGACTCTAGCTCTTTGGTTATCTTTGCCAGCGCCTCGGCGTTCTTTCCGCCTCCGCCCTCTCCGCCGCCGCCTGCATCGGCGCCCTTGGCAGTGGACACCTTGGACTTGCTTGCTTTCGCGTCGCCACTGCCGGATTTCTCCTTTGACTTCACCTTGGACACTTTGGATTTGTCCGCCTTTGACTTGTCCTCCTTGGACTTCTCAGCCTTGGATTTGTCTCCTTTGGACTTTTCAGCCTTCGACTTTTCTCCCTTAGACTTTTCGGCTTTAGACTTTTCTTCTTTAGACTTTTCCGCCTTCGACTTTTCTTCCTTAGACTTTTCAGCTTTCGACTTTTCCTCTTTTGACTTTTCAGCTTTGGATTTGCCCTTGGACTTTTCTACTTTCGACGCCTCCTTCTTGACAGACTTTTCCTTTGACTTTTCTTTGGAAGCCCCATCCTTTGCAGTGGACTTGCCGGCAGATTTGACCTTTGACTTGGACGGCGCTGCAGACTCCTTCGATTTGGAGGCTTTCGACTTGATCGCACTTTTTGCCTTGCTTTTACCAGACTTTTTGGTACTCATGTTGGTTCGATTGAATGCTTGAAATGACAACTGTACACAATGGTTACACTTTATTTGACTAAACTTGTGCGTTAGTTTTCGAACTCTTTGTTTATTAAAAAATAGAAATTGACAAGATTTGTGAAAGCATAGGAACATGATCTGGAACAAATGTGGTGATTCTCCCGGTGGTGATATCATCTTTATTATGGCACTTGTTGACTAGTTGAGCACCTTCCAATCATTAGCTGATGACTCTTGGTGTCGATTACTGGCGCTACTAGTTCTTAAGGCAGCAGTAGCAGCAGATGCACCACCACTACCGACAGCACTCAGGTTGGACTGATGCGTCATCAGCAGTTGCTGGCGAAGCTGATCATTGGCGGACATGTAGTACCGTCCTCCGGTGGCACGTGAGGTGAAGTGCTCAATAAAGCGCAGTACGCCGTCAAAGAGCGAGTGGCCTCGGTGGCCGGTGATGCTCACACTGTGGCTGTACTGGATGGCGGAGAGGGCACTGCTGACGTAGTCCTCCGCAGTGGCAGTGGTCATGCCCACCTCGGCAAAGTGGCCCTGTTTCGTGGAGACGCGGTACGGGTGAAGGGTGACGAAGGTGATGCCCTCTTTGGCGTGCTCCACTGACAGACAGTCAGACAGGTGGGACAGGTACGCCTAGAGAAGGGGAGAGAGAATGGGTTGAATGAACGCAACCTCCCAAAAACCTTTCTCTTTTACCTTGGTCGCTGCGTAGACGCTGGTAAGTGGAGCCAGGTGGGTGCCGGCAGTAGAGGAAACGTTGATCACCAGTCCCCGTCGCCTCTGCACCATCGAAGGCAGCGTAATCTCCAGCATTTTCGTGGCCGCCACTACGTTGACGTTAATCATCTCCTGGTGAAGGACCGTTTCCTCGCTGATAAAAGGTGCCGGAATGGGCGGACAGATGCCCACATTGTTCACCACAATGGCAATGTCTGCGGCGACTGGGGCGAGAAATTGCTCAATCTTCTTGTAGACGTAGAGGTGCGAAAAGTCGACTGCCAGCGTGCGAACTTGCACCTGCGAACCAGCCTGGCTCTGCTCCGACGACTGCTCTCCGCCGCTGCTAAAGCCGATTCGGTCATCGAGAACAACGGTGCTCAGTCCATCCTCGCCCAGTGCCCCACTGAGCACCACCGACTGGTTCACCTGAGCGAGAATGTTCCTCCTCGCCTGCTGCAGGCGCTCTTCATTTCTGCTGATCAGCAGCAGACTGTACCCTTTGACTGCCAGCTGACGGGCGAACTCGTATCCGATGCCATCACTGGCCCCCGTCACCACTGCCCACTGCTGCTCACCGCTGCTGCTGTTTGAAGTCCATTCAAAGCGACGTCGTCGACAGAGGAGAATCGGATACAGCTTGATGCCTATCTTGATGCAGAGGTATATCACAAACTTGATGCCTATCACTTCAAAGACGGCCGAAACCCAAGAGTCGGGTATAAGCATTATGCGTCGTTGCTGTTGGGGTTGCTGTTGTTGTTGTTGTCGTCGTCGTCGTTCTCGTTGTGATCGCCTTCATCAACTGGTGGTGGTGGTGGTGGTGGTGGTGGGTGGTGGTCCTTTGTCAGCGTCGCTGCTGGTCGCAGCACTGTCACCATCCATGCACTAGTCTGGTGAGGGTGATGCGCTCATAACAAGAGCCTTGTTTGGAGAAAGGAGGGAGAAAAGTGAGAGTGAACGTTGGCAGCGATGACAGATTATGGCATGGCTAAACTGCTGGCTTACCGACTGTGTGTTGTATAATCGAGGGTGCTCACAGGCTGGAATGCTTCCATAAAATGGCAAAGTTGCACAGTGCTCAAGTGTGTGTGTGAGTGAGTTGCAGTGAGTGCAGCTCACACACACACTCACATTATTGCTGATTGTCTCCCAGAGAGAGCTGTGTCGGTGGTTGTGTGTTGTGTGTTGTATAAGCTCCAAACATGTGAAGCCTTCAGTGAAGCATCGCCGCCAAATGAAGGTCGGTTGTACAGTAGTGCTTGCTTCTGAAGCAGACTCTGTTTGACTCTGAACAGTTGGGCAAACAGTGACAGCAGACTCAGCAGACTCTGGTGCTGCAATGCAGCCATCGATTTGTCACGGAATGTTGCTGTTTAGCACTGCTGTTAGCACTGTCTCTTCGTGTCTGCCTGGTGATGCCTGCTACAGTAGAGTACACTGATTTGAAAAGGTAGTAACCAGTTGGCCGATTTAAAGGTCATCAGTTCATTAGCAGGGTTTTATTTGCATAGCAAACTGCACTTAGTGAACTTAAAAATGTGTTTTTTCATTTTGAAGTATTCCACCAAAGTTCAGCAAGCTGGTTTACCACTAACTGATCAACTGTATTGCCTCCCTGTCAATGCAAGCTCAAATGGATTTTTTTGATTTTCTTTTAACCGCACTGCAACAGTTGCCACAGTTTACATTGACCGCATCGAAGCGTACCGAAGCAAATTGGGAATGCCCACTTGCAATTAATCAATTTCCATCTTTTGCTCAGCACATTGTCACAGCCGACTGTCTTGCGTGACATGCTAACATCGCCGATGATGCTCAAAGTGAAGCAGAAAATAAATAAACTGGTGGCGCACCCAAAGTGCAATCAAAGTACCAAACTTTTTGCAGGTCAATGAAAGGACAAGTTCAAATTTTGTTGATCAGTTGCACTGTACGACAGCATATCCGAGTCCATTAGTAACGGTGGACATTTCCTAGCTGGCTATTAGTTGAGCTAATTACCTATTTGCTATTCTCGGGAACTATTGCCAGCAGACTTGAACTGAAAATGGTCGACTCTACAACCTTTCTAAAACAAAGACAACGCACACTGCAATTATCAGCTGCATGTCGCAACATCCTAATCGGCACTTTGCGCCTAGCTATTGTCGCCATAAATAGCTTTTGCAAGCTGAAATGCAGAATTGTCTTCATGGTGGACAGTTGCTGAGAAAGAGAAAGTAAGAATGCACTGGTTATGCTTCACTGGTTTTTGTGCCAATAAAAGGGCGCTCACAGATGAGCTTCGGCACCCTCCGTCTTGCCATCAAAATGTGTTCTTTCACAAACTATTCTCAACACTGATATTTATTTGTCACTACCTCATTCTCACTGCCAATGGTAACATTGCATAATTGATGTTTTCTTTTCCACCCAAACTGACCATCGAATTTTTTAAATCTGACAGGGGCTACCAAAATAAGTAATCTTGCCATGTACAAGTACGACAGAGACGCCATTCAGGTAACTCATCAACTGCTTTTCATTTTTTTCAATTTGGACATTTTTTCAGGAACGACCTATTGAAAGGCAGATTCACCCTTTCATTCTTGCTCGCCGATCAATGAAGCACATGAATGGAAAGCCAGTTGATCACGAAGATCTGATGTCTCTCTTTGAAGCTGCTCGGTGGGCACCAAGCGCATACAATCTCCAAGAGTGGAGGTTTGTTTACGCCGAGAGAGATGGTCCTTACTGGGATCGATTTTTTGAATTGCTCACAGACCGCAATCAGCAGTGGGCCAAAGATGCAGGCGTTTTGGTAGTGGTCCTTTCGAGCAAATATGAAAAGTACCGAGGCCACAAATTGCCGGTGGCGACGCACAGCTTTGATGCAGGCGCTGCCTGGATGGCCATGGCTCTTGAAGGCACTGCACGAGGCTTGGTGGTGCATGCAACAGGTGGCTATGACCCGCAGAAAGTGGCTGAGGTAATTGGTCTCAATAGTGATGACTACCAGGTTGAAGCCATCCTTGCAATCGGCAATCGAGCACTCAAGGGAAAACCCGAAAACACTACTCAGCGACTTGACGTTAGCAAGTTTGTTTTTGATGGCATCTTCGAAGAGAAATAATACCAAAAAACGAACTACATCTGTAATTATATTTCGGTTGATCAAGTAACGGGTGCATAATAATCTCACTTTTCTGTGACTTATCAGTTTTAAATGCACAGTAATGGAAAACAATAAAAAGATAAAACCATCTTGACTTTCAATATCAAGATAACAAAAGCAGTTTGTCAAGTGAAGAAGGTCTTTTTAGTGCTTTCACGCTGCATCATGAGCACGTAGGGGTAAAGTGTGATTATGCACTTTTTCAGGATTCGGCAGGATGAAGTGTAGAGGAGATCGACTGTGCTCGGTGGTGACAAAATAACAACTATTTTCACGCTGCTACTGCAACTGATGATGGTGTTTCACATGTGTTCACCCTGTTGCACCACAACACACACACAAACCCGATAAAAATGCTAATCGAGGTAATCGACAACGACGATGAGTAAGTGCAAATGCGGAGGAGATGTATGATGGTGCTGATTAGGTGCTGCCTTCGCCTGTCATGTCGCCAATGGTGACAGTAAAACTGGTGGTGATAGTGGTGCCAGGGTGAGTCGCCAGTAGTGATTTGCCGGCAGTAGTCGGCGGATAGAGAACGGTTGACTTGCCAGCTGCTGCTGACGCAAGTGTGTACATCCAACACTGTGCAGAGCTGTAACAATGCAATGAAGACATCAATTAGCCATCTCAGTGGCGGTGCCGTTGGTGCCACTTCTCAGCCAAAAAACACCGGCCAACTGAAATCTAGTTCTTTTGTGTATTGTGTTCCACCGTAGTACTTCTTATTTTCCCCATTGACTAACGCCTGCACCCATTGTAGAAAAGTGTGTTGTGTGTGTGTGCGATTGTGTACGATGTAGTGCGCCTTCGGTGTAAGTTGAACCGCAGCAGTTGAGTCTGCGGCGATGAACAGTCCCATCGGCCGGCGAGTTGCCCATCGATTTAATGGCAGTGTTTTTGGCATTCCCAAGACGTGCAATGTCTGCAAGAAGCAGATGGTCCTTGGCTACAAGTGCCGGGACTGCAAATCCTACTTCCATGCTGAATGCGTCCGACAGGCTCCTGACACCTGTCTTCTCCTTGAGCAGAGTCTCCTCGAGGTAGTCAACCAGAGCTTCAGTGATGCAAAAAACGGCTACAACTACAACAACAGCATTGGCAAATCAACCGACACCTTCCGCAGCTTCATCAACAGCTCTGCCACGCTCACTTCAACGCAAAGCTCCCTCAGCTCAATATTCTGGGCGGTGCTGGAAAGTGACCACGATGGAACGAGGCCGACATCACCAGCGTCACCCATAACTAAAACTTTTGGGGAAATTGGCGATCAGCAAGCGGACACCTCTAGTCGACCTAAATCACTCATCTCCCGAGAGTGGAACATTCCATTTGACGAGCTTCACTTTGAGCAGCCAATCGGCGGCTCATCATCATCCTCCGGCTCTGTGGGCACTGTCTTCCGCGGAACGTGGCATGGATCGGTGGCCATAAGACTGCTGAAAACGACGCCGAGCAGTCGTGCCACAGCCAGTGTCCGCCAGGAGTTGGCCCAGTTTGAGTCGTTCCGACAGGCAGTGGCCACGTACCGGAAGATTCGCCACGACAACCTGGTGCTGTTCATGGGCGCCAGTGCCCGACCGCCTCATCACTTTGCCATTGTGACGGCACTCTGCAAGGGAAACACCCTGCACCATCATGTGCACATCAGCCAGGACATCAATTTCAACGTCAAACGCATCGTCTCCATCTGCAAGCAACTTTGCCAGGGCATGGGCTACCTGCACAGTCGTTCCATCACTCACAAAGATCTACGCTCAAAAAACGTCTTTCTTGAGAACGGCACCACTGTCATCATCACCGATTACAGCGGCCTAGCGGCGTCTCCTTTTATTCAGTTGACAAAGGGTAAAACTATCAACCATTCCAATTACGGACTTCCAGTCGGTCGTTTACTTTACCTGGCACCGGAAATAATGCGTTCACTTTGCTTCCGTCATCGAGGCTCTTCCAGTCCCAATCTGCCCTATTCATTTGCCAGTGATGTCTTTGCTTTTGGCACCATCCTCTTTGAGCTACTTTTTGCCATGATGCCCTTCGGTGGTCAGCCAGCAGAGGCGATCATCTGGCGAGTGGGCAGAGGCGTGAAACCAGCCATGGGCCAGCTCCGTTCAGGTAGAGATGTCAAAGATTTACTGGTGCAGTGCTGGTCTTTCGATGCTCACTCTAGGCCGGACTTTTGCAGAGAGCTACCTGAACGCCTGGAGCGGCTGCCTCGTCTAATGCAACGAGCTCCCTCTCATCCGGTTATGATTGATCGACTGCTCTCCTCAGATGATCTGCTCGGCTGAGTTTAACTGAAAGTAAATACTCACTTTTGTACAGACTAAGACATGTATTTTACTTTTTGGAAACTGATTACTCATTTTGTACTACTAATAAATGGAATTTATAATTGGCGCTAGCCAAAACTGATAACTTGTCATTGATAGCTTATTCCTAGCATTCTAGTCATGGTCTGTTCTAGTCCAAAATGTCAGAATTTAAAATCAACTGAAAATTTCTTTTGTGTAAAGTGTTTGAGTTTTGCAGAAGATGGCGTTACCTGTTTCATAACACAAAAAATGAAAATTGTGGAAATCATTTCAGATTTCATTTTGTTTTTACACTTATCTTATTGTGAAACTGAAAAATTGTCGGCTTAAAACACAATGGTTTTTGACCGAAGTCTTTGTTGGTGTATCCTAATCGACTCAATTACCTGGCTCATCTTGAGTAGATTAGCTTAGAAACGAATAAACCCTCAATCTATTCAGCGATAAATTAAACTGTTAGCTAATGAACCAACTTTATCAAAAGGTGAGGTAGTGTCTACAGCTTTAGCAGACCTCACACAATGGCGTCTCCAGAATGTCGATTCAATTGCCAAGTTCTTTGCCTCTGACGCTCAATCTCCACACTGATGAATCACATCGACTTCGATGGCGCCCCATTGTTCGTCAGGCCAAATGATTGATGGCACCGAAACACACAGACAACGTCAATGAAACCAAATTGCAATTGTTTAATCTTTGTTCCTATTGCCTCTCTTTCTTCGTTTTTTCATTTTCTAACTTTCATTTGAATATTGAATGAAATGAGTGACTTTGATGAAGAAAAGATAGTCACAAAGTCATAATTCCGCTTCTCGACTTGTATCGTGTGAATCGTGGTATTATTCCTCCACTTGCCTTTATTGCCAAGGTAATTCAATTTGCCTAATCACTGTTGCCGGTCACTGAGTCTTCAGCCGTGGATGATGGGCAATTGAATTTTGACCATGCAATCTGCGTTGTGCTGTGCGAACATGTAAACCGGATGGGCAACTGAAGACCTTCATCAGTGTGCCCTACTGCGCCCATCTTTCTGATTAGTGCCTCTGACTAATTAGACAACACTTTCCCGAGGAAAACCACAAATGTTTGCGTGTAAACTAATTCATTTTTAATCATCCTTGCCACCAAACACTAAGACACTCATTCTCTTATTTTCTGTTGCACACCTCTACTTTAAATTAATTTGAACCAGCTACAAACTAACTTTTTCGGTCATTGCCGAGAACTGCAACTGCCCTGCCAGCTGAGTGATATTACCTTTTTTATGGCGCGGTCACCGATAGAAAGTGGCAGAAGGCGATTGATTAGGTGCGAAGATGAAAATAATGTTAATGACAGAATGAGTGAATCGATTGGAATCGATTGATTTAGATCGACGACACGTACTGACACTGCCGCCGACACAATCGATGAGACGGCTGCTGCTGCTGATTTGGTGCTGGTATCCTCATTGCGATTCACTTTCCTCCTGCCTCACTCAATCTACAAATGCGAATCACAGTCGATCACCATTGTTTGGGTGGAGACCTCGCTGGTACGAGCACTGTCAGTGTGTGTGTGTGTGTGTACCCGCACCGGCAGAATATCCCTCGACATAGTGTGCGTACCTTCCGGCAAACACACACACACACACAAAGTTGGCAATTGAAGAAAGAGCCAAAGTCGAGCCGGCCAATTGTGGATTGAATGGAAGGAGACTCGCCCAACATCAATCACCACTTGCCATCAGAGGGCTGAAGGAGACCGCCTGATCACCGGCGGCTCTCGCACCCCTCAACTCAAAGCCACAGCCACTACCTAATGGACTTTGAATTGGGTACAGTCATCTTTTTCCACGTTTTTGACTGATTAAATCGCCCACAGTTTTTTGCTTTAAAACAACAACAACAACCACTACCACCACGACAGATTCCGTAAACACAAGTAAAGTTTAGCCGAGAGCAGTGCTGCCTTGCACCCTATGCACCCCATTACTCTTTGCTTGCTGCTCTAATTGCTGAATTGCTCAAAAACAAGAAAAGCTCTAGGCCATAGAGTGCAGAAGAGGGCGCCTTGATTAGGCAGCACTGTTCAGTGGTTGCGATTTGCATGATTCACTCGAAGCTGATCAGCCTGACACTAGGCAGCTCGTTACGGCGTTCGCATACCATTCAACCACCACCAGATTTTCCCTTTTTCAAATTTGCGCCTGATTGAGGTCTCGAGACGTCTTTTCCCTCTCTGCCACTTTGCACTTCAAACTTTTTGTTTTTTAAACATTCATGTATTGCTAAACTCATTTTAGATGAACTCAAGCAAACACACACGCACTCACATGCTTTAACTCCATCAACACTTGACAGAGAAAGAGGCACTGAATATTTTCTTTCCATGTGAAGTTTTGTTTCAGTTGCCTCTTGCTCAGATGTCCTTTGCACTGCTTCGTTCTGGCAGCGTCATTATTAGCCGTCAGCTGACTTGCACACTAAGTGCGCAATTACCTGGCCACAAACGACACCGACACCTGCTACTGGAGAAGCACTGCCAACAACAAAAAGGCAACATTTGACCTCTGACACTGGTGAGCACAGGCACAAGCTGTTTCCTCTTATCAGGCGATGTATGCGTGTACTTCACAGGCGTCGGTTTCTGTGTACTTCGTTCCCTGTTAACTGCTGCTGCTGTTTTTATCTCTCCGGTGTTGTCGTTTGTTGGCTAATTTGCCCACTGTAAATTGCACTGTAAATGACACCGATTAATTGCAGCATTACGCGGGTAGCACCGAGAGAAGTAGCAACAGCAGCAGCAGCAGAAGCAGTCACAGATGCCGAAAGCAGTGAGCGGTGACAGAGTGAGAGGAACAAGAGTCCACTCGGCGAACGGACATGACATGCTAATGCTAAAGAGGGAAGCAGGTAGGTTGAGAGCTGCTTCGGCAGAAGAGATGGCACCTGAGTGGAAATTAATTTGCCTGCAAAGGGCACCCTCGAGTTGCTTGTCAGAGTTCATCAGTGGAAAGAAGAAGAACGCCCGAAGTAGTGCCAAATAATTGGGCCGCTTAAAGTGGCCTCTGCGACTGGGCAGCGTACCTTGAGCAGCGTCACCGGCACTCTGCCCTTCTCCATCATCTTCTCCTTTCCTTTCGACAGTGCCGGGTGGACGGTGCAGACAGAAGACGGACAAACAGGGTACACGCAGTAGTTGACAGTGTCAGGTGAAGCGAAGAGTCTCGATGCTTCGATGCCTCACTCGCACACCGCTTGCGCGAGAGAACCTTCCTTCTTGCGCCTGTACAGTGTGACTGTCAATGTAAACTGTCCTCTCTCTGCTCAAACGCTAATTGAAAGTTGATTACCACCTGCAGAGCAGTACATATTAATTGCCACAGTAGAGAGGCTGTTTGGAAGGAAAAAGAGAGAGATGGAGAAGCTACTCATTTGCATGCTCACTCGCCCACCAGCAGTATAACTTGCAACTAACTCTCGGTTAGATGTGCATTCCTCCACTGAGTGATGTCACATTTTGCGCCATTTTGTCGCCTCTTCTTCGCATTCCATTATGCGCCATAGTGCACACACACACACACACACACAGCCCAAGGAGACTCACTCTCACAGTGACTAGTTGGCAGGAGTTGTAGTAACATTGCTGCGTAGCATGCTTCACCTGCTGATGAATTGGCACGACGTTACCACTCAATTGGCCGCTCTAATTGCCACCTTCTTTGCAGGCAGCCACGCCACCACCACCACTGCCACCTCCAAGTCACCTCTGTCACCATTTTCTCTCTGGTCAAAGACACAGCTGCTTACCGGTTGCCTGCATCCTCAAAACGCCTGTTTCAGACAACAGCAAAATATGATTAAATAAAAACTACTGGCCTTCAAAAAGCTTCAGAAGGGCACTTAATTGATTTCACTAAGTCCATAACGATTACGGGTCTTTTTTCTTTTGTTTGACAACAAGAAAGGCGGTTCAGCGAGTGTGTATGTGAGCAAGTTGAAGATAAAGACACGACGACGACGACGACGACGTCGACTAGTTGTTGATCGCAAAAGAGAAGTCGCTGACATTTCTAATGATCATCTACCACTACCATCAACTTGAGCAGATTAAAGCTTTAAGCTTCTGCTGCTCATAGCTGAACTAACATACTTGCTCCGGAGCACTAATCAATTTGCCTGTCGCCGCGTTAATTACCGTGTTACGCGACAGAAACAAGGTGGGCTGTCATCAAGAAGGCGACCAACGAGAAAACATTTTTTTTCAATGATAGAGCAAAACCTGGTCGGTGCAGTGTGAAGCTGTGCGTCCTCAAACCTTGTTACCTCACATTCAATTGACTCAAGAATATAAACAATTTCTCAGCACCTAGTTTTTCTTTCTTCTTCTTCTTTAGAAAGATGTTTTGCTAATTAGGTTTAAAATTAATTAAAAGTTACTCTGTTCGACCACTGTTATACGGAGGACTAGATCGAGCAGCACCTCTGACCACACACCATTTGCCTTTTGATGTGATCATTGCGTGTTGTACAAGTTTGCTCTCTGGGGACAAAATCTTTCATTTACTTTGTCTTCAAGCAAGTTGTGTGATTTTTTACCACTGTCAACGTGATCACATGTTTCGAGCGTAAAAACATTTTACTTGTGTAATTTGTTGCTTTTTTAAATCTGCAAATCACTACTTTTTTTGAGTGCAGTAATTTACAAGCAAAAACACGTCAATTTCAAACTTCAAGTTTGGCAGTTTCAAGTTTTGTGCAAATTAATTTAAATTGACGATTAGCAAAAACTGAGTTAAACTCTTAATGGACAGCTTTTTTGTTTGATTTCAAGCTACTTTCCTCTACTGCAAGTCCTCTGTGTGGTGTGTACTCATTGTGGAAACATATACCGCCGTCCACAAATCACCATCATCACCAACAGCACCAACAGGACTAATCGCGCTGGTGTTCAGTCGAGCAGGAACAAAGTGCTTCAGAGGACAAGACACCGAATCTGATGTGACATTGTCTTCACTAAGTAACTGCCGTCATTTCTTTCTCCGCGGTGGCCATTTAAATGTGCTCGCGTAAATTTGCAACTGAGAAAAAAGAAGTTGCCATTAGAAGCTCTTGCACAATAAAAAGCTCGTTTAGATGCGCGCACTTGCAATTCTAAGCTATCTCCTTCTTACTTTTTTCACTACAAAGCTGAAATTGACCTTTTTTGCATGAGTCAACCACGCAAACTCCCTCCTCTCGCCTTGCTCATGTTTTTGCTCATTTTCCTTCTGCTGCTGTTGTGGCTGCCAATGAGGAGGGGGCGGTCAATCAATTAAGCAAAAGCAGTGGTTGCAATGGTGGTGATGGCACTGATGGCAGAGAACTCTGGCCACCGGGAAAGCAGCAGTGCCATTGCCGACACCGGGTGGCAATTTAAAAGACGACAGTAGTCAGGTAGGTACTACTTTTGGGTACTTATGAAGAATCATCATTTCCATTTTCAGCACACTGCGATGATGGGCAGATTAATGAGCCAGACAGGTGGCAGACATTTGCATTCATAGGACACTGCCTTTTGATGACAAAGTCTCTGGTTAGTTTGGAGGCCATCTGAAGTAAGTCTAATTGCTGTTTTGTGTTTTGCTGGTCAGCCGCCCAATCCGAAAATGGGATATTTACTATGGCACTACCTCATTACCAGTTTACCAGGTTCACAATTGTTGTTGTGTTAGTTCACCTGTTCAATAGCAACCTAATTTTCTAGCTGCCTTGTGCTTTTTGCAATTTCAGTTGCGAACCTTTCGCATGACAAGTGGCACTTTCATCAAACTTCTATTATTGGTTTTTCATTACTACTTTGCCACAAACTATGCACTGTTTACCAGGTTTAAGTAAATTTACCTAAGCACTTTTTCTTTTTTATTGCCACTTGGCAAGTTTGTCCAAACTGCACCAACCTTGTGCAATCTACTTTTTAAGAGTAAGAAAACAACACAAAACAAAGTTTTAATCGCAATTGCCTCGCGCTTTTAGTTGTCAATTTGACTGTAATTATCGTTTTGTAAAAATATTTTTAAATGTTTTTAAATAATTCATTCTTCTTATAGGCTTGCATATAAATGCATTCTCTCTCACGTCATAAACTTCGACCTGGTCAGAGAGTTGAAAATGAACAAGTGACCATAATTGGAAGTGTTTAAATACAAGTTGACAATTGCATGGCTAACACTGGCTTAGTGACATTGCCACTGCCATTGTTTCTGTCACCTTTCAATGCAAGTGCTGGCCAAGCTTTATTTTGTAGCCACCAAATATGCAAATAAACCAAAAGTAACCAGTATGGCCGTCCCTCGGTCAGGGTTAATGTGAATTTAATTTGTGCACGATATTTCGCTCAAATTGATGCCGGTGGTGAGTCGGTGTGGTTGCATTAGAGCAGAGAATACACAAAGAATTGTTCATTCAATTTGAATACTTTTTAATGTGAAGAAACGCCTTGTATTTTTTCCTGTGTCGCTTTCAGGTAAGGATTTTTGACAGTGCTGTTGAAACCGAGACCACTTAATTAGGCAGCAGACCGTTGCTGTTTGTTTGTTTCCTGGCTGTTTGTCGTTTTGTTTGCCGCTGCTTCTGATGCTGGCCGCACTGTAGCAAGTGAAATCAATTTGCACGCTCTCTAATTGAATGACCACCATCCATCTGCCATCCATTGCCCTCCGTGACTGTCCCATTGACGCCATTGAAAACTTTCCTGAAGACGTGACCACTGACAATGGCCGATCAATGGGTGTGGGCCACCAGTAGTGCATTCTTTATTCTCCATTCTTTTGCTTGTGCACCAACAGTGATGACTTTCTATTTGTGCCAAGTGAAGTCTACTTTGTATTGCAGTGTCACACACAAAGTCAGAAACAATAGTTGAAACAAATATTGACACAAACTGGCACGACAGAGTGTCATAGATGTGTCCTATAAAAATAACACGTTAGATTGTCATTGCCAAAACAACAGTGTTTTTCAAATCACATACAAGTTATTTTTGTTGTGTAAAAACGCTTGCTGTGAAAAATTGAAATTACTCGGCAACATTTGATGAAAATGTTTTTTAAATCCTGACCACTGTGCATTGTACTTAAATTACTGTTTTGTTTGCATACTGATTAATTGGACAGAATACTAATCCCAATGTTAGTGCAACACTTTTTGTGTTACAAAAGCCAAAGTTCATTGGCCTTAACACACATTTGATTTCCTTTTGCAAAGTGTACCAAGCACTAACTGTTCTAGTAGTTGTACAATTTACCATTTCAGTAGCCTTGTTTGTTTTCAAACTCAATCAAAACAATCTTCCAAACTTGTTGGACTCTATAAAAGGCGCCGACAATTCGTAATTCACCCCACTGATTGATTGGGCGACAGTCAGACTAAATGGGATGACTCTCTGCCAGTGCTCCCGGCAACACACTGCTGCGCTTCATTGAGCATTCGATGATAGGAACTGAAGAAAGCCTAGTGCATGTACAAGTAAAGGTGCCTTCTAAGTAGTTGAAGCATTCCGCTAGCAAATGAGCAATATTAATCAAGGGAAGAAGTCAACGATTTTTGTCTTAATGAACCCGTCGATGACAGTCAATAGCAATTAATTAATAGAGGCAAAAAACATTGCCAATTTTTTCATTCTCGTAATTGCAGAAACGGACAATTAAACAAAGGAAAAAAGAGGAGGGTTTTTCTGCTTCAACAATCCTAAAGAAAATCCCAAATGGCATTCGAATGAAAGAAGAACACACACGTTGTGGGAGTTTGTTGTGGGCGATGTCGATGGCTTTTGGGCGACGCCGGTCAGCATCAGCAGTAGCAGTCTTTCTCTCATGCATTGGGTGATGTATATGGGAAAAAGTGGCCTGTTTAATTATGCACAGAGGTGAAGACCACCGGCGAGCAGGCTTGACTGAGGCCAACGGTGACCGGACGACAGTTGGGCGCCAGACACGCAGTGCAGATGCCTGCCAGACCATCGATTACCGCCTGCGGTGATTTGCAGAAGAGCAGTAGTCTATGGTAGAGAGGGCAAAAACAATGTGAAGGAAAGATGGCGGTTGAAAGACTGAACACTGAAGCGAGCCGTCACTTTGTGTATGTTTAATGACAGACACACTGCCCACTGTGCCCAGATTTTGGGGCGTCATTAAACGCGGACGCCACGCACTGACGCCCAACTCCTAATGATGATGATGATGATGATGATGAAGGTAGTGATGGTTCTGGTGCTGATGATAGCAGCTGTTGAAGTACATCTCTCACATAACTTAAAAAATTATCAAATGCACGTTTTTTAATTTTTTTCGTTTGTTGACCATTTTGCAATGACCAGAAAAGACCGGGTAGTAAGCTTTAACAAAAACTTTTTTTGCGATTTTATGCCATTTGTGATTGTTTTATCAAAAACAAACATTTAGGCTAATTAAAAAACTTGGGCAGGTTTTGAAACAGTTTCTAAACCTAGTTTGACAACTACACCGGTGTTTCATCGTTGCCTGTCATCACTATATTTATTTCAGTTTTCATGATGTCATTTGGATATTTAATCATACACAACGATAGTTTCACCTGGCACTAATGATGCCTACTTCTTGTTTAACGTTAAGCAACCTGTTTTCTAATGATACTATCCTCTTTGTTACATTGTTTGCTCAGGAAAACAGCATTGTTTAAACCGTTAATATTCATTCTCTGTATTTAAAAATGAAGCAAGTAATTTAAAAAGTTTAAGTGATTTCACAATGGCATTGCGTGTTAGTAACCTTTTGAGCGGTATCATGCCGACTGTCACCACACTGAAAGGCCATTGTTTGTTCACTGTCTCGGTACAGCTATTTCGGGCTTCTGCATGCCAGATAAAAAACTGTTGCACTCGCTCTGGTAGACATCTTTTAGCAGTAGACATCTTGTAAAAGTCATCTTTAGAGTGGCAGTCACTCACTATGTCTGTTCAATTAATTACAGCACTCGGTGGCGTAACGACGACAGGAAGACGTGAGACGTTTGTCGCAAGACTGGTCTCACTACGCCACCGCCAGCTTCACAGGCCTCACTAGTTGCCGATTAATTTGTGCATGTATCTTCCCTCGGTGTGCGTGTTATTATTAGTTCAGTGGTGATGTAAGCAGTAAAGTCGACCACCAGCAATGTCAGCTGCTGCTGTTGCAGCCAAAAAATGAGAATCTGGGTGGCAGAAAACAGCGGACAGTGGCGGCAGATCACAAGAAGAAAACAATAGAGTGAAGATGATCAGTGTGACAGGAAGAACTGACTGCACACTGGCCATTGTCTTTGCAGCAGCAGTGCTAACAAGAATTGTTTGGGTTTATTACATGACAAAGTGGGTTTCTTTAATTAAAAAGCAAAGAGTGACACTTTCCTGACAGTAGACAGTGATTTTTAACAAAAATTTTTAACATAAAGTACAACAAGTTTTTGACATTTTGACAAATCTTTGCAGTAATTACAGACATTTTGATGTATTCTGTCATGTTTTTTTGGTAATTAAAGTTATTCATTTTATAAAAGTTGTTTTTCAGCTAATGGTCATTTTTTAGTACAAATCAGAAATGGAAATCCTTTCGTTAAAAAACAAACCCATTGACTGCTGATTTATCGTTTGCCGCAAATGGCATCATTGCATTAATCACCATCGTGTCAATACATTTCCCTTTTGCACAAGTTGATTTTGAAAAAGTCTATCTGCCAGGGAGGACTGTGTTTTAGCTTTCCTCCACGCAGTGTTGCATTTCACTTGTCAACAGGCTTGTATGTAAAAGTCATTAATTTTCTTGTCGCCTGCTTTTGTGTTCATCTGTGCGCTTTCGTAATTTGTTCGCTGTGAGCCTCTTAACTACTTTACATCTTACTACGCGGTTTTGTGGTGTTAACAACAGCCTGATTTTTTCTTTTTGTGCAGGCACATCTTGTTCTTCCATCAGCACTTGCCGATTGACACAAACTGACTAGTGAAAGTGCTGGTGAAAATGTCCTTCACTTCTCTAATTGGAATCCTTTTTTTCGACCATTGAAATTTTTTTTTGCTCTTTTTTTCTCGTCAACAGTTGGCCAAAAGTTGTAATTAATGGTCTGTTTCTACTTGCTCATCCAAAAATGCGTCTGAGTTGTCGGTGTCATTGAGAATGGCAAAGTCACCCATTCACTGTCACTATTTTACTTCTGTAGCCTCTAAATATACTCGCTCGCATTGAGCTTTAATTAATTATAAAAATTTGACAGACAGCCAATGCTCTCTTAATGATGAGAGTTGCTAAAAACACTCGCTGTTGGTTCTCTTTCAGAGATTCTCTTTTGGCTTCTAACTTTGGCCAAAGATGCTGATGCAGATGCAGAGGTTTGCGGAATTGCACTCGGCGCCGTGTGACTTCTCTTTTGCTCGATAATTTATTTGGCCTACAAAAAGTGTGGCCCAACAGCCATTAGTGAAGTAGCTGTACTCTTCACTCGTTGCACTCGGGGCACTGACAATCGGTGACTATCGGTAGCGTTTTCTCATCAATGGCTGCTCTTTGTCTGCCCGCGTCAACGGTTGCCGCCACCGCCAGCACTGCTTCGGCTGCTGTCGAAGCACCGGGCATAAAATGCTCCGTAAAGTGCACCGGGCACAAATGGGAGGGAAAAAAGTGAAAAAAGACTTCTTTGTTTTCTGTCGGCATTCAGGATTCTGAAAAACTTGCGGCAGGCGGCAGTCAAAAAAGCTTCTGGTGCTGGTGTTGTTTTGTCAATCTGCCGATTGCGACGATATGCAAGGCACAATCACATTCTGCCGCCGATTTGGCGGCTGCACTAGCAGATTGGGCTTCTATCTTTTTTATTCTGTACTCAAAAATTAGCAAATTAGAAAAAGAGATGTTATCACTGTTTGCTTCAGTTTTTGCAAACAAAGTTGGAGGTTGTTTTTTAAAAATAAAAAGAAATGACGATGATGATTTAAATAAAGGAAGCATATTTTACAGGCCAAATTTACTTAAAATATTTTTTTTATCATGCGTACCAACATTTTCTGCCAAAGCTTGCCTCGCACATTGCTTAAGGCTGTAAATTGAATAACAAGCAGGCGAACAACGACATCAGCAGCAAACACCAAACACAAGCAAACTTTTATGGTTGCACTCGTAAATTGACGTTTGCGCTCGTGATGCTCTGTCTTTGCTCGATTTTCAAAAACACTAGTTACTGCATGCAAGATTACAGTAAAGTACGTTGAGCAGAACCTTTTTAATTTAATCAAGATGATTTAAACTGACAGTTTTATTGGCAAAGTTGGTTATGCTTTTTGTCTCCCACTTTCCAACCACCACTGCCACTGATTGCTCTACAACCAGGCATCCAAAAGCTGGCACAGCAAAGCCACGTGTAAGGGTCGCCAAACTGGGCTTGCAAATGGGCAACATTGTTTCATCTTTGGGTCGACCATTGTTTAAATTAATTAAAATTTATATGCGTTGAAACTAACTGGCTTGCTTTCTAACAGCGGCACACAGTACATTCATATTATTCACAACTCAATTGTTGTTTTTTTCGCTTTAACTTTTTCTTTTTGTTATCATTGTGCACGTGAAACAACTACAGGAAAAACTTTCTACCTAATGATTTGTGTTTACCATAGCAAACAAAACATTGGAAATGACACTGATTGTTAAAAATTGATAAAAATTTAATGCAATTTAAAATGCTTTGTAAAAACATAATTACAAGTCAATTGATTTGTTTTAAAGTTTTCTCACACTGTCGGGTAAAAACTGAACGGCCTTTTTAGATTTTTTACCGTTTTCGACACCACTTAATTCACTGTAATTTGTTTTGTGTGGCACTTTTTCTTCTTTTTTGGCATACTATTTCTTTGCTAGGGATTAAGGCTTTCAATATTGCCACCGGGATTACCCGGTCTTTTTATTAGTTTTTTGTTTTTGTTTTTGCTTTCGTTTTTTACTTGCTGAAGCCGACTAATTCACCAGGTTTGCCGAGTAAAAAAGAAAATCGGCAAATTGATTTCTTTTGCCGATTGATTCGGCTTTGGCCCCGGCTTTTCTTTCACTCACGCACTGTATCTCCTCCAGCAGTCGATTGATTTCGGCTGTCTTTGCAGCTTTTTTTTTAGCAAATCGGTCGCCCAACTGGCAGCAATATCCCTCAAATCCTCCTTGATAAATCTCTTCCTTTGCTGCGATTGTCTTCTCACATTTTTTAAACTTTTCAGTGTGTCTGTTGCGTCTTTAGATCTCTTGAACGTTTTCAGAACGCTCAACGCACCATAACTTATTGCGCCAGAAACACTGACGCTAGCACCGTTGCCACGACCGTAATCGAATTAGCGAGTGCAAAACTGCTGGGCAATAAATTCATTTATGCTCCATAAAGCGAACTAGACGAGATCAGTGGTTGGTTCGCCCAAAGTAGTGGCTGTAGTCACAGTAGTTTGAGAACAAAGTCAAGTTTGGAAAAGCTGCCTAGTGAAATTAATAAATGAAATTAATTAAACAAACAGCGCACTTTGTCTTTTGCTGTACAGTTTCTGAGCACGTAAGAATGTGGACAAAGTGTCCTAGTGTTGAATAGGCTTGGCAGCCAAGGCGTCCGCTGGGAGGCGATTGAGAATGCTTCGATAGTAATTAAGCGTAATCGAGCCTGAAATGAGACAGAGTGATGTAAATATTTTTAAATACAATTAAACATAGCTGATATGTGTTGTTTGTGTAAATTCAAATAAAGTTTTCCTTTCATAATCATCCTGTAAACGCTGCCGAACTGTAACGATTATGACAAAGCCATTAAAACGAGGCACTTTTCGCTCATGTTTTTAATTATTTAAATTAAAAATTTTAATTAGTGAAACAATGTAACAAAAGAGAAGAATGAAGAAATTGCTCTCGTTATTTGAAAATTTTCAATTTAATCTAATTGATTTCACTTTTAGTTTGCAATAAACGTTGACGTTGCTGCTTGTCCAAAGTACATGCCCTTTGACGACTGAATTTGTTGTAGTTGTTTAATTGAAAAATACTTGTACGGTAGAAAACACACTTTGTATGTGTGTTTATCGTTGTCAAATTGTCATATTTTTGAAGTTTTGCCGTTGTCTTTTTCTATTTACACAGTTTCTTTTTTATTGTTAATGTCTGATGCAATTCAATTCGCAGCATGCTGATTCAGTGATTCTTGACATTACTGCAGCAGACTGCCTTTACGACTACTAGCACCACTCGGCAATGATTACTTTGTAGCTATCCCTTCTCGATAGCATTGTCAATAAAATCTGGCCCCATTGTTGAGTGGCGTTTAGTAAGTTACAAGTTCCACTGTTCTTTTGCTTGCCAACTGCCTTACAAAGCATATCGGGTGGGTTTTTTTATTTTACTGATCAGAATGCCCTTCATTCTACTATTACAAGTAGTGTTTACCTCTCTACAAAAAGATGATATCTCAGTTTTAGCTGTTGCTCGGGGTTACTTTTTATAGACCCTTCACCACTGCTGCTATAACCAAAACGCATTTTCTTGCACTGTCGTACAGTGAGTGCTATCAAAGATGCACATCACACAGTGTGGCAGTTGTGGTTAGAGTGCATGATCATCATCTATCGACATCAGTTCATGTTGCCAGCTTTTTCTGCCGCCAAACCATAAAGCGATCCTATAAGTAGTCTTCTCCAGTAATGTTGAAAGCAGGCAAACAACAAACAAGAAAAGGGAAAGAGATGCAAACTGCCACACTGGGCGAGGGCCTCTATCTCTCAACTGTGCAGATATTTGCTGGCTGCCGCTAATTGGCGCCTTGCACATTTTCCAAAAAGCAAAAACACTACAAGTACTTGTTGGCCATGCGCCAAAAAGAAAAAGCGTCAACTTTAAAAACTGCTTCTCTACCAATTGACGTGTGACCAAAAGCTGTGGTTCAGACTGTCTCAGCACAAACCACAGCATCCTTCCTTTTTCCTCCATCACATCAACCTCTCTCCTGTTTTCTCTTTCAATTAGCCATCAGTGCACTTTGTGTTGTGCGCACCAGTGTTTCTTCTGGTGCTAGATATTTTCATAACAAGCACACGCGGCCATTGTGACCAGGCAACTGCTGCTACTGCTGCGTTTTAGCTTTCTAACGACGCACTTGGCCAGCTTTAGCCGTGTCCTCTCTTTGCTTCAATAGCAAAGAACACATTGTCATAAATTGTGTGTGTGCCTGCTTCAGTTGTCTATGGGCACATGGTCGCTACCGTCGTACACATTGTCTCAGTGGGTATTAGTGCAGACATTAGCAAAGTGCATCCACCACCATCATCCCTTCTCTATCCCAATTTCTCCCTTTCTCTTTCTTTTTTCTCCTAGAATGAGCCACCCACAACCACTACTACCACCAGCATCACTATACCTCCATCTGCTTGCTGGTATTAATTAGTTGCACTGATAGCTCGTCTATATTTATGGTCGACTCGTGATGGCACTGCCACAGCACTTTTTTGCAAGCATAGCAAACTTTTATCCTAACTTGTAGTGCTTGCCATTCAACAGTATGACATTTTTATGAGTTTTAAAACTTGAAGCTACTTTTATTTATTAAAAACTCAATAAAAAACTGCAATTTTTTTAAACTCTTGAAACATTTTAAAGTTTAGCCAAGTTTTGTGAAAGTGGTAAACAACTGTTGTTTTTTATTAGTTTTTCTAAACTTTTTTCTTTTTTGGTCAAATTGTTTCTTTTCTATTTTAAATTTTGTTTTAGATTTTTTAATCGCAGCGGTAACTGGGATTATTTTTTTAATTTTCAAATTATTTTTTTTACTTTTTGCCGCATTTAAGTACCACTATTTTTTGCTAGCAATTGACTTAATTTATGCAGCCTCATTCAAATCTCGGAACAGTTTTGTTTTTTAGTTGCAGATTTACTTTCAATTGAGTCAATTGAGTCCTAGCAACAGAAGTAGCTAGACACTGAAACTGTGTAACTGTAATTGAATTCATTCGACGAGCCGAGCACACTTTGAAGAAGTGTTTGCATTTGGCTAATTTGTAACTAGCTGAACTAGGCTGAAATGGTGGAAACAGACACACTAGAAAGAGAAGTACACTTTTGTCCCCATAGAGAATGGACTAAGCAATTAATTAAAATGCAAGTCGTCGCTAATCGCACAGGGGAGAAGGGAAGGGGGAGAACTAACTGAACAGAAGCTGCAAAATTGGTGAACAGTTGAATAGTGAGCAGTGCAATTTAGTACTGTTCAGTGCAGTGAAGTGCCGCATCCGTAACCTCGAGATGACCTCCAGTTAGTGGTGGGAGAGAAAACAGAGAGAGAGAGAGAGGAGAGAGAGAGAGAGAGAGAGAGAGAGAGAGAGAGAGAGAAGAGAGGTAGTAATTTGAAAAGACAGAACAGAGGCCACCACTACTGTGCCATGTGACCCTTAGCAGATTGTGTTCCGTCAGTGGCCGATGCTGTTGGAAGCATTAGTGCCTGCCTCGTGGTGCCATTACGCTCGGTGCTGTCCTTGTGCACGTCCTCATCTGCTGGATATGTCTGTTCCTCTCTTTCTAAGTTTGCCTACTTTTAGGTCTTCACCTATCTGGTGCCCTCACCTCTCTCTTTTCTAGCCCCAGCGCCATAAAACACAACAGCGACCAGTAGTAATTAGCCTTTGCATTGTCTGCAATGCTCTGCCTGCCGACGTCTTTGCTGTGCGCTGATGAACGCGCAGCACGCGGCGGCAGTTTCAGTTCTCTGTTCTGCCATCGTAATCGTCCCATAAATAGCAATCATAGTGCGGCCACCATTGGACGCAGGTTGCATCGCACAACGCAGTGCTCAGCTACAGTGCTGTAATTTATTGTTAGTGCCAAAACAGCGGCAGCCGCAACGGTTTAATTAAAGGCAATCGGGCGATGGATAATAGAAAAGACACATACAGCAGCACCATCACAAGGACACATTTGCCGTTGACACTTACAATCACTGTGCAGCCTTGGAAGGGATGCTCTCCAACGTGAAACCACCCTGTACTACCATTTTGCATATTTTCGCCATTGATTCTTCTGGCAGTAATTTTAAGTTGCAACAATTTAAATTAATTACCCAGCCAATAAATTGTAACAGTTTGTGAGAGTGTGTTCTCATTCTCATATGTGCATATGTGTCTCACTCTCTTTCTTTCTCTTTCCTCCTGGCACTTTATCGATTTTCATCTATCTAAAAAGTAGTAATTTGAAGCAATTAAGAAAGAAAACAGCACAAGACAAAGTATCTAACTTGCTAGGCGACAGAGTTAAGTGCCATTGGTAGAAGAGGGAGGAGATGCAGATTGAACGGGCATGAAGGTGATGGAGGCGCCATTAATGGATACACTCTGATGGGCACTAGAGATGCATTCGAGGCAAATTGCAACCTAAAACCGATGCTGCAGATGGTAAATTCAGAACAGTGTTTTTCTTCTGCTACTAATTGTTTGTGACACGTTTTCAAACTCTTGAAATGTGATTTTATTTAGGTTTGTTCACTATTTCAAGGGTTTTACTTTTTTCTAGTTCTACTTTTATGTTTTGAGTAGCTGGCCTTGAGATGCGTGTCATTTGGTAGTTCACTAAACAAATTTGCATTTCTATTGCTTCACGTGCACGAGGCAACTTTTCTGCGTTTTTCAGTTTCTAGTGTGCGCCTCTAAAAACGTACTCCTTTGTTTGTTTCCTCACTTGCTCTTTGCAATTTTTTCTCTGCTTTGTTTTTTTAAAATTATTGTTGTTTTCACAACGATACCATATTGTGCAAAACATAAAAACACAAAAATTCAAAAATAAAAAATAACAAAAGAGCCTTGTATTGTATGCAAATATTTTAAAATTAGATGAATGAGTACAATTGTAAATGCAATTTAAGTAAATTTTTTAGTAAAAAAAACTCTCAAGCAAACTCAGTAACGACGTGTTCAATATAAATTGAAACCGAGTTTAATAAAAAACAATCTTTTTAAAAAAGGTTAAAAATGCATTAGGTTTAAAACAATTGACAGTAAAAAAGTTTTAACTAGCCCATAAGTTCAGCTCATCTTTTGTTTTGTTGCTTAAATTGTAGAAAAATAAAACACCGGTCACACCGCAGCCGTGCCTCTGTCAAGTGTTCACCTTCATCTGTCACTCACTGCTACAATGGCTGCTACCACTGTCACACAGGTGTATTCACATTAGTCAATCAAGTGTTTAGTAGGAGCAGTAGCAGCCTAGGCTGGTCCATCTGCCTCCCTTTTGCCCAGTGCAATGAAAACGGCAAATTAACGTGCTAAATGAGCCCAATTAGTGCCTTCCTAGGGCGACGACAGCAACGACTCACCAAGTACACAGACTGTCACACGGTCCAGTCACCGGGGAGTGCACCAGCAGCAGAACCAGCAGCAGCAAGAGTGGCACTGTTTAATCTTTGACTGACTGGCTAATCTGTCACCGAGCCAAGTGACACAGCCAGGTACACACACACACATACGCAATTTGCCAATTCTACCTTTCAGCTAATAGGTGGCCAATTAAAAGTGCTCACTACCTGCTACCTGCTACCGACAACGTTGAATTGTCGACTCGACACGTTAATTTTTTATTTTTCTTCTGCCTTGTCGGTCACTAATTATAGACTTGTCGCGCACTCTGTGTCACCGCCACTGTGTGTCGCCCAGGACACAAAGTGTCTCTCCTGTGCTTGTGCTTGCCCTGGTACCATTCAGCGACGACAATCATAATACAATGCTTCTGTGCAATTAATAACCACCACCTAATGATGACAAGCTAATTAATTATTTAGTATTGATACGTCAACTTGCCTGGGAGTGGAAAGACCATTGGGAGGAGGAGGGGTTTGAAGTAAACAGACTTTTTAAAGTAAATTCTACTCAAACAAACCTACAGTCAATGAATATTTTTCAACAATTTTAAAAATGATAATTTTTTTTACAAAATTTAAACTTGGTCTATTTTGAGAAAAAGTTTGATTGAATGGCTCTATTAACACCTGACAGTTTTTTCTCGTACTATTGTTTATTGATGAGTAGTTGCCATTGTTTGTTAAAAAATTGCTTAAATGTAAACGCTTTAAATTGCAATAAAATGCTGTCATCAGTTGTATTTTGTATCATTTATCATCCCTTTGGTTGACAGCATTCATCGCCCTGCTAATTGGTGGTCGACCTTTGTGTAAATTGTCATCTTTCTCCTTTTTTGTTTTGTCCATCCATTTATCACTAAATTTTGAACTTGAAAGTCATCATTTTATCTTTATTCACTGTATTTAGCTAGTAATGGCACGTGAGTGTTGCAGAAAAAGCATCAAATGTCATTTTACGCTGCAAAACGAAACAAATGGGATGTTCATCTTCTGTTGTCTAACGTTGATCCAACGTGGGCAAAAATTAGCAGTCAGTCAATTGAGTTTCTTAATGTTTGCTTAGTCTTAAATAAAATTTTGCAAACTGCCACTGCCACTGACTGTTTGCTTAAATCACACACAAAATATGGCGTCCATTTAACTAGCCAAAAAACTGACCAACTGACCATTAGTAGTCAATTAAAAACGGATGTTAAGTAAAGAAGAAAAAGAGGATAAATTTGCTAATTTATGAGTGCCGCCAGTGATAAACAGTTTTTTGGATTGTTGTGAACACTGTTGTGCCTGCAGAGACCAGAAGCACTGTTAATCTGCTTCATTTGCTTGTGCCTAATCGATGGCTATTGTGTCTGTTGGCAGTGTGGCCAGTCAACTGAATGCTCTATGTGCCACTTGCCAGTGACAAACAAATCAACTGCTTACTACTGCTTGCACAAACAATGAAAAAATAAGGGCGAATGAGGCTCGGGGAATGGGATGCAATTCAATCGTGCGCACTAGAAAAAGGGCAACCAACATCAGCAGCTTTGTTATTAATTATGCTTCGGGTCAGTTGGTTGCAGTCCTTGACTGGCGATCGTCCATTAATCGGTTCCTTCTGGTGCTAGTGTTACTGCAATAGCTGGCAGTCTTGTCAATCTATTGACATCTAGTGTTTGGCCATTCTGCAGATAGTTGTCTCTTCTTTGAGCTACCAAGCGATTAGAGAACGACCATTTCTCCTCTTTATTCTCCACTTGGGTTGTACCCAAAATACTACCAAACTGCCACTGCTGGCTTACCGTTTATTTTTTTTGCGGTGACAGCATTTGTCGTCATTTTTTAGTGACAGGGAATTAACGGTAAAAACAAAAAACTAAAGAATAGTACTGCCGGCTGAAAAAAATGATTTAAATTAAATTATTACAAAAAAAATAAAAAGCACATATGCAAACAAACTAATAGCAATTAATTCATTGTAAAGTCAAAGCACTTAAAGCAATCAACCACAGTATTTCACTGAACCATACTCTAGTTTAACTCAATCTGTTTAATCAAAATGTTTTTTGCATTTTGCATAAAGTTTTTGTGATCATTCAACTGAATTTTCTTACTCATTTTCTGCAACCGATTTTGTTGACTTTTTTGCAGTCGGCAGGCTAGTTTAAAAATTAGTGTGTTGATCTTTTGTTTTGACATTGGTTGTTGCTGCAAATTGGCGCTAATTTGTTAAAAAAGCAGTAGTTTGAACGGCGGCAGTGGCAAAGGTGGACGAAGACGCGCCCGGCACAATTTTGGTGGCGCCAATTTAGCGATCTGTTCAGCTCGACTCGACCTCACTTGTCACATTTCACCAGTCATTTCCATTCTGATTCTCTTTCTGCCTTTGTAGTCGTGCAGTGAGTTTTTCTTTCTCACTCTCACAGTGAATCCTGCTTTTACTTGCTTCTTCCTTTTCTCCTTATAACTTTTTCGGCGCCAGAAATGGCCTTTTCGTGAGCATTGAGCTCGCCTCCGTTGTCCGTTGATTAATGCGCCCCATTAGCGGTCAGATGGCAGCTCATCTATCTTGGCTGGCTTTGAGTTTGGGCTAAAACAAACAGGAAAACTAAAAACAAGACTGAAAGAAAAAGAAGGTTACCCAAACTGTGGGAGATCTCACATTGGCCCTAGAAAGGTCAAAGCCTGTCGGTTCACTGCGTCAAACGATGCTAGGCCAATTATCGAGCGCGGAAGCGGCCAATTAGCAGGTGGTCGTTTTAGTCTCGCAAGGTGCACTAATTGCTTAAACCGCCTAAACGAATAAAGGTGCTCACTTCAAAACAATCAAAATTGTATTTGTTGAAAATTGCATTTCAAGTGATCAAAAGTCAGCGAGAGAAAAAAAGAGAGAACGTGCACTTGTGTGCACTTGTTTTAGAAGTTAACTAACTCTGCACTTTCTACAAGCAGCACTTCTCAACTCGTCAGCATCAGTGACCAGGCGTCGTTGCTCACTGCTGCATCGTTTTTAATTTAATTTGCGCTGAGTCCATTTTTAATTAAATTATAAACTTGTGCCAATTGAAAGAGCGGCAGCGGCTGAAGAGCACTGAAGTACAAGAGTTACTTGTTTTCTGCAGCAAATGAGTATGACTAAAATGCGCCACTGAGCAGACACTGAATGAAAAGTAGAGTATGTTCACGCCACATTTTACTGAACAGAAAGAGAGCTCTCGAGTCAGTTGTACTGAAAACTCACATTTGATTCACTTGTTTTGACTTCCAGACACTCTTTAAAAATGCTTATTAAATGCAACAAAGTTGCTTCCAGTTCAGCAACTTGCTTTCTAAATTAGTTTCTTGCAAATAAACAAGAGTACTTTTTTAGCACAAAAACGTTCAAATCAATGCAGACGCATTTTGCCAGTAACTGGCAGCCAGTTTTTACGCTGCCCGGTGGCTATTGAAACAACAGTATGTGTACACTGTACACAAATGTAAACAACAAAAAGTATTAACAAAACGATCTTTCAGCACAAACACCTTTTTAGCTGCCTAAAAGTTTTTTTGAAACAGCGCATAAAAGAAAACTTTTATTTTAATAATTACAAATAATGAATACCAGTAAATGGTAATTAAAATTTAAAAATAAAAGCTGCCATTGCTTAGAAAGGCACTGCTTGAGCAGCTAATGGCAGTGGGGTGAATAGGTAGAGGTGGTAGTGAGGTGGTGAGGTGGCCTACATCAGTAGTCCTCATCGTCCTCGCTGTACTCACTCGACTCGCCAGAAGAGTACGAGTATGAGCCACTTCCATCGCTGTGGCTCACCTTCTTCTTTCCTTGCACCTCCACCTCATCATCCTCGCTGAAGGAGAACAACTCCTCCTCTTCCTCTTCCTCCTCCTGCTCGTCATCAGAGGAACCGACGGCAGCGGCCTCATCACGCTCAACGTAGTACTCCTGTCGGGCCTGGGCGGCCTTCGCCTTGTACTCCTCTTTGCGGCCTGCCTCCAGAGCCACCCAGCGGCGGCCCAGCTCCTTGGCGATGTCCACCACTTTGGCCGCCGGCCCGCCTAGCTCCTCGCGAACCTTCTCGCGCTCGTCGGCGGCGAAAAGCATGTACGAACCGAGCGGGCGCTTGGGGGTGTTCTTCTTCAGCGCCAGCTGCTGCGCCTTGTAGGCGACCATCAGCTCCTGGTAGCGAGCGCGCTCTTCGGTGGACGTCTCCACGAAGGGGGCCTTCTCCTCCTCGCTCATGCCCTTCCACTTGGCGACGATGCTGGCGGTGAAGGCCTTGAAAGCCTCCTTGTCGAACTTCACCTCCGGGTTGGCGGTGCGGTGTTCAGCCCAGGAGGATTTCACAAAGGCGGTGTACGGGGTTTGGTAGCGACGGGGCTTCTCCAGCGCCTGCTCTCCGGTTGTCTCGCTGTCAAAGGTGTCCATGTAGGCGGATGAGGCGGAGCTAGAGTGGCCACGACGACGGTTACCACCACCACGACGACCACCGTTGGACTGTTTGGAGCGAGCCATTGGTGATCAAGTGTTGCGAGAGAGGTTTCTTGGAGGTAAAAGTTGTTGCTTCTTTGAAGGATCGGATCACAAAAGTTTACCTCAAATCAGGTTTTAAAACAAATGATGACTGTTGTATTGCTGTGTTTGCTTTTTGTATGCAGCGGGAAGGATGACGTTTTCTAAATTCAACACATCTTATTTTAGAGCTTTTGATAAAAATTTCTTATTGTTTATTCACCTATTTTTCTTTTACTTTTTTTACTTTTCAGCATTTGACACGGGCAAATAACAACTTGGACAATTGAAAAATCAAAAAGAGAAGCGCTGAGTGAGAGTGAACACAAGCATACGTAGTCCAGACTGACTTTTAATGGCAAAGAGTAGCTGCTTATATACACAAACAGGCGACGTAACTTCGAACTCTCAAAGCCACGTCGCTAGCGGCCTATGGGCCGCTACTAAAGTTATTATTCCGCTTAAAACAGTAATAAACAAATCAAGTTTACAAAAGTTGCATCATTTTTAAAGTTCATTCCCATTTGTCACTTGAAAACTGCTAGTACTATGAGAAAGTAGTTTCTTTGTTAAAAGTATTTGCATTTTTTAAAACACTTTTTTTACTCAACAAAATTACGTTTTTGTGTTTCAAAATAAAAGCAACTTCATTTGTTAGCTCATTTTAAGCAGTTTTTAATTAACGCTGCTGTACATTCTGTACATTTTACATATTTGCTATGCCAAGTTCTGGTGAGCTTTCCTATTATATTTTACTTTTAACAAACTCACACATACATGAGTTTCTCATTAAGCAGTTTCAAGCTTTAGGCAAACTGCTACCACTGCCATCACTACCGCCACTACCGGAAAGCTTTCAAAACGAATGGTTGCAATTAATAATATTAATTACTAGTAATAACAGGGCTGTCTCTTTTCAACTGAAAACTCACGACTATTTTAAACTGCGTGCTTTGGCACGCGTGAATTTTTCTGGTAGTTTTTCACTGCAGCAGTGTAGGCAAAAACGGCAAAAGTAGCCTACAAGTGCGTGCTATCATCGATTAGAACACACACACAGACAAGCTTATAAATTGTTTGCTAATCCATTACGGTGCATTCTACAATCGTACAATGCAGTGCACTATTGCTTATGAATAATTTACTAATCACCGCCAATTAATAACCATTATTAACACGTCGACGAAAGTGGCTCGAGAGTAGTCACAAGTGCAGTGCAAGTGCTGTGCTTGCAGAGAAAGCAGCACTGTCAAGTGGAAATTTGCCGCCGCTCACTTCTTCTAGTAAATTCTGTGCAAGTTTGATTTCATGCGTTTGAAAACGGATTGCAGTTTTTTTTGCTTTAAAGGCGCTTAAATGGTATTTGACAGCGACAATTAATGCAGTACAAATTTTTTTTCATGCGCTTGATTGAAACGAAAATAGTGTGCGTCGTTGATGAACAAAACTTTGAGTTTGAGGAAGTGCTTTGCAGCAAAAAAAATTAAACTTACGAATTGCAACAACACTGCACTTAGTTTAGGCTCACCTTTTTTGTACACATACCTGAGCAAAACCTTGTATACACACACATACTACGCAGAATAACCTACATTGTAGTTAAAAAGTGTTCGTTTTTTTGCTGGTGATTGATTACTTCAACCACTGTTGGCGGAAATCAATTTCACCACTTTTTTCTTGTTTGAAGCCACCACCACGTCAGTATTTTGCTGTCGTCTAGTTCATTTTCATTTCTCTCTATCCTGGTGCCGTCAACTGTCGCCCAGAAAGTTTGTTTCTCTCTCTCTCTCTCCTCTCTCTCTCTCTCTCTCTCTCTCAGCAACATTTTGCCACTGTCTGTCTGTCTGGAATCTGTCCGTCCGTTGGCAGCACCTTGTTCTCCGTCGCTCGTGAGGCAATTAAGAATCAATTAATTACGTGTTCGGGTGTCTCGCTGGCAAATCGGAGCCAAAAGTAACAACAAAAGCAGCAGCAAAACCGACGGGCGTCGTGTCAGCTCTGTCGTCTCTCGTCTCCCGGCGCTTGTTAATTGTTTGCTAATGTGCCACCGAGCGACAGAGTGACAAAAAAAGAATCAGCACCATCGCTGCCACCACTACCACCACCACCACCACCAGAGTGACCCGGTGACAGGTAAATCTGGCGAGGAGGTGATTAATCATGTGCCAATTCCACTACGGTGTCTTTGCGTCTCTGGTTAACTTAGAATACCGCTACGGTGTTGCTGTTTGCGGCGGCAACAGAATGGAAGGTGATTAATTCATCGAGCCGACGACCACCACTGACAACACACACATACACACACACCGCCATGTGGTTTGCACAGGAAGAAACAGATTTTCAATCAAAGCAAAGTAAAGCAAAACATCAGCTTACCCTAATGATCTCCCCCTCCTTCTAAACCCGTTCCCTACTGCACTCTTTTTCTTCCAAAACTACTGCACACTTTGCCATTCGATAAACTTTGAATCACTTTATTATGTTCTCTTTAGCTCACTGTATAGCTTAATTTATTTGTATTAGACACTGCTGCTGCTGCTGCTGGTAGCAGCCTAGACTTCTGGGCACGCACTTCTCTGTGGCCATTTTCCATATCGCACAAGTCATTGCGCTGATTAGAAAAAGATGCAAATGCTACTTTTCTCTTCATTTGCATTTCCATTGCACAGCACGCCAGGAACAGCAAACGAGTCATCTTCTTTCTCCCATTCTTTGAGCCTCAACCAATTGAGCTGTTAAAATGGCTAGTGAAGCTGCCGAAGCAAGTTGCCGAAGTGGAGTTTTAAAAGTTCAATTCGCTCATTGCTGTTGAGACTGCTGGTGCAGCTTCTCTCCTTAATTAAAGTCCATTACAGCAACGTGGCTTATTAACGCTAGCTCCACGAGCGCCATGCTGCTCAATCTGCTGATTATTCGCAGGCACCAACTAAATCGCCGACTTAATCGACGACTTTTTCTCTCCCTCACTCAGAATCTCTTCCTCTTCACCAGAATCTTCGCACAAAAGTAAAAGTAAATTGAGATCTTTTTTCAAGCTTATTATAAGTCAAAGAGTATTCACCAAAAAGCAGCAAATTAGCTGGCTGCACCGGGGAGAAAAGAGATGAGACGAGATGAGAGTTTGTACTTTAAAGTTTGGCAATTACTTGCCGTTATTTTTTTTGCATTAACTTTAACTTTTTGCCCTTTTAAATTTTGAAATTTTGTATAAACATTGTGCAGCACAGCATAACTAGCAATTAAGCATTTAATATAGTCAGATTTAGGCAGAACTTGGAGCCGTTTTCTCAAACAGTGACGATTCTGCACGCCTTTACTTCTACTAGTTGAACAAATTAACATTGCAACATCGTCGCCGCATGCTCGCATCAACATCTTCGCCAGCTGTTGGCAACAACTTTTCTCCTGTCTACTTCATCCACTAGTGGTAGCTTCATTAAATTAATTTCCTAATTTGCCGACAAGCAAATTCTAAGAAGGAGACAGCAAAGTTTGCCTTTGCCAGCAGACACGTACACAGCGGCGGCATCAGCAGCATCAGCCCAAGTTCTCTCGCCGGAACGGTGTTTTTGTCTTGCCAATGCTGGTGGTTGTGTCCAATTAGCGCTCCTTTTCGGCGCACAACCACTGGCAAACAGCATCTCCTTTGCATCACCAGTGAGGACATTTGCATTTTTAATTGCATTATTTTACCAGTGCTGGCCATTGTCTTTTATCCCGCTTTTACAAAAGTTTATCTTATCGTTTTCTATTTCACAGCGCGTCTAACGTTTAGTCAAAGTCGAAACTACATGTACAGTTACTAGTTTTACAGCTAAAAAGCCAAAAAAATAAAAGTTAGTTATTGAGAAAGTAGAGCAACGTTGGGCAGTACCAGTATGCTGTTTCCTAGTACATTCAAATGATTGTAACGGCTCGTCTCTAAAAGAAGTGTCACAACCCTTCAGTTTTTCTTTTCTTTGCATCAATTACCTTGTTCTTTCTTTGCATGTTTTGTTTGTCATGTCTTTTTGTCTCTCCAAAGTTGTAATTGTCATTGTTCAGCAGTTTTTGCAAGCGCTTTAATTACCGCAACTGCAGCAACAGCAGCAACCGTTTCTGTCTGTACCAGACGGTGTCCTTCTCTCATTCTCTTTTTTTCGGGTGCACTCGTTGATTTTCCAGAGCGTGTCTCTGTTTTTTGGTTCGGCTGAATTGCAAAGTTCCGGCTGCAGTGGCTGTAGATGTGTTCTCTGTTTCTAAATTTCATTTAACTGCTTTCTCTCACTTTTGTCTCGGGCTCAGAACTTGAGGACGCTGCTTCAGGACGAGTGTATGTGTGTGTGTGTGCCTAACGATTGAGTTAAGTTACAGTGTAACTAAATTAGGTGAAATTAATGGAAATTCTCAAGCAAATGAGAGCCAGAGAATGAGAGAGTTTGAAGAGGGCACATTGAGAAGTTAGCAGCGGCAGTCGTCGTTTGAGTTTGCTAGACTTTTATAATGATTTTCATTAGCCAGAAGGAAAAAAAGTGAGAGAAAGAACAAGTGAAACAGTTAAAACAGTTGAGAGTGAGCTGCTTATTAATTGAGAGACTTTGGATAGGCAAGCAGGCAAACAATAGGAAGCAAAAGGAAACTAGAAAGAAGAATTAAAGAGAAAGTGGGTCTCCTTATTAAACTAATATTTAAACTGACAATTCTAAGTTAATTTAAATGGATCCGGTTCAAAGTATCAGACGTATGTACATTCTTCGACCATTTAAATAATCGGCTACCAGTTTTTAAGGTGGTTTTATTTTTACTTTTTTTTAGTTAGACTCGCCAAGCACGTATTCTACCATTTTTTGTGCTTGTTTATCCATTGCTACTGCCATTGCTTTGGCAATTCTTTACTACAAGCAAATGCAAAATTCTAGCTCAGACAGGCAGTAGATGCTACTTTAAATTAAGTTAATTCATCGAAGTGTAATGACTACAGTAGAGAAAGAAGTAACTGTTGGGATGCTGAGTGGTATCAGTGAATAGCTAAGTGAGAAGGCATCATAAGTTTGAATTAAGAAAATTGCCCAAATGAAACAGACAGTGGAAAAAAGGAAAAGTGAATGTCTACCGGGCAAAGTGCTGGTGGGCCAGAAAATGTGAGTGCCGTCTGTTGCTGCTGCTGCCTTAACTTTTGCTAAGTAATCGACGCAAGTCGCTCACCCGGTGCCCTTTTCTTCATGTACTCTACGGCCATATTCATAGGAAAATGTTATTATTGTTAATATTGTCATTATCGTTACTCGAATATATATTGTGATTTACTTTGATGGCAAGTTTATGGAAATGCAACTAACACACACTCAAAAACAGTCTGTGAAACAGCAGTGAATGCTTGCGCAAATGAAATTGCCCAGCGATGGAGAGGGCACACATCTAGCTTTTCTGATTTTTAAATCAGATGTAAACCTGTTTAGACCAGTAGTGGATGATGGAACGAAAAAGGGAGTTTAATTTGATTATTATTCTCCTAATGGGTTAAAGATATTACGCAAAAGCTGATTATTTAGAGTAAAAATTTTCTATTTTTATACTTTTTAGAAAAGCACAACTGGTTTTTGATTTTAAAAACCGTCTTTTTGATTTTGCCAGTTTTTTACTAAAAATGAAAAAACTAGGCTAAAAAATAATATTCAAAAAAGTCTATGACCAATTATATAATTGCTTGTAATTAAGCTGACACGTTGTCATTACCAAAAACAGACAAGAAAAACAGTGCAACCCTGAACCGTATGTTTTACAATCAGAGAGTGTGTGTACAGATGATGATGATGATGATCAACAGCAGCAGCAGTACCAGTGACCAGTGTCGCTGTGCAAATTACCAGTTGTCTGACTGTCTGTTTAGCAGCAGAAGAAGCAGTCAATTTAGTGAGCAAGTGACATCTGGCCGGTGCCATCTCTCTCTCTCTTTTCTCGTTCTCGGCGTCACAATTAGCAGTGCTGTAGTGTGTGCAGTACTGGTGTTGCAGTGTAGCAGCAAAAGAAGTATGTCTATCCGCCGATCGCTAATCACTGGCGGTCTCGTTGTCTGCTTGGGCTGCAGCAGCAGCAGCTTGCTGCTACTCCTCGCCGCAGTCAAATGAGCCGATCATTAGTGATCATTAATAAGCAGCCACCGCCATACAGTGAGCAGTGTACGGTGTAATTACATGCAAATGAAATGAAATCCATTTCGCAAGTGGCAGCCAGCACTGAGCACACAGAGAAGGAGAGAAAGAGAGAAAACAAGAATACTACCAGCTAATGACCAGAGTGAAGTGAGGAGAGCAGGACAGCAGTGCTGCTGACCGTGCTGCGGATAATGAGCCCAATTCTCTCTCTCCCTTTCCACTCATCAGTCCTGGTCGATCGTGAGTGCACTCTACCGGACCATCTATCGACCTTGATGAGACGACCGAAACAATAGTCGGTGAGTGTGTGTGTGCTCTTGCAAATGACAAAATTGTCGGCACTGCTGTTCATTACTCAGCGGCCGCTTATGTCCATCGAGATGCGCCGCCATTGTCTGTGCTGATTAGTGTTGAAAAGAAATGATGAACTTTCTCTCTTTTTTTCTGGTCTTTTAATTGCCAAACAAACAACAAACTTGCACTGATTTTCTCTGTGTTTGCCTACAAGAATGACGCTCAAGGGCTTTGTTCTACAATTGTCCGGTCCTAAAGCATTAGCCACTTTTGGCAACATGCCCTTTTTTGGTAAGTTGAAATGATTGAACTTACTCTATTCAACTTTACAACATGACCCCTTTCACTACTTTTCTTCTTTTCATTTTCTATTCAAATTTTTTAAACATTGCTTTTTCTTTCAATTCTATTCAATTCACTCTAGAAAATGTTCGCAGACGCCTGTTTTGCTGTAGTGCTGCAACTCTCTGCCCAAACAGCGCACAACCGGCGTCAATCGGTGCCACTTTGCCTTCTTTCCCTCCTTTCTTCACTCACTCATTCAGTTCTTTCTCTTCAACACCGGCAATCCTCTGCTCCCTCCCCTTTTTCTTGCTTGTTTTGCCTTTTCTGCCGCCGCTGATCGTTGCACATCCCTTTTGCATGACACGCTTCACTAGCTTTTAATTAAACAGCTTGCAAGTCACTTTCATTTGCGCGGCCATGTTTGCGGTCGGCACTGCTACAGAACTGTGTTAGCCAGCTCCTCTTTTTCTCGCTTTTTTCCTTTCCAGTGCCTCTACTTGAATTATGAATTCTCATCTAAGCAGAAGTAATGCCATTGCTGCACTACTGCTCACTCCTGTTCTTTCCACTCATTTTCATCACTTACACTCTTGTGCACACTGCTGCACTGCACAGACTGCATTCCCTCTGCCTCTGTGCCGTCATAAAGCTCAGTTCACTCTCTTTGATTTCAAGTTCCGGTTAATCGAGTCAAAGTTGCGAGATTCTGCGTGTGTGTGTGGCAAATTGCTAGGAAATCATTTTAAAATGAAACGGGGGTGGTCAATAAAAATGAGTTTGGATGAAAGAGCTGATGAACACAGAATGAAGGGGGTAAGAGTGCAGAGATACAGTGCTGTTTTATCAAATTCAGTCAGCAGAAGGGACTAGGCGCACATTGCCCTCATCATATTCTGCAATTTCCCTTTTTTGAAAGGCACATTTGCACGGATAACAACAATAACAAAAAAACAGATTGGGCTCTCCATTTTTGTTTTTCCTCGAACACAAATCCACACTTTGGCGCCCATCTCTCGTATTTAACCTAATTGAGCCTAGCACTGCTTTTTGATTGTCCCCAGCAGACCTTTCTTCGAAATGGTTCCCTCCAAGAGCTTGGTAATCAAGTAATACTCAACTTGACTGTGCTCAACAATGCTTTCACTGTGTGTGTGTGTTTGTCTCGCCGCATCGTTTATTGTGCACTGCATTCCCCATCATCAGTACGCGTCAGATCTGCACTGTTGTTCCCCAAAGTGTGTTTTCGCATTGCTCTCTCACTGACTCCTGTTAGTCAGTTGCAACTCTCAATGGCCAATCAGTTTAAAGTTGCTTGTTGTTCTTTAGCTACCAGCGTCGACTCAATTGGCCTAATGATGATGATTATGATTATTGCCACTATTGAGTGTGTGAGTGAGAGTGCACCAGAGAACAACAACAACACTTTGTAACTTTCACTCCTACTACCCCTGACTGACTGCATCACACTTTTAATTGCACACTCACACTCACACACACAACTGCATTACCCTGTTTATGCTCGATCACCCTGGCGATTCGCTTCGTCACAGCATCATCATCAGCAACAGCAGCAGCATCAGCATCAGCATCGCGTTTCTGCAGTTTCAGCAGCAGCAGCTGTTTTTATTGGTGGTGGCCCCAAATGGTGCGTGTTGCGGTGACTTGCTATTGCCAATACCCATTCGCTCTCTGGCTAGGTCATGCACAGAGAACAGGGCTCCTCTCCTTGGTGGTACAGCAAATGCATCTTTTGTGTTTTCTTCTTCTGCTCTTACTTCGTTTTTGTCAGCAATTCTCACCGGGCAGCAGTGCAGTGCAGCACTGCTTATGAATGCACCCGCAGATACTTTTTTGTCCGTCGTTATTTGCGCTAGGCACCGCTAAAGACACAGACACACACTGTCAATCGAATTAAAGACACCTAGGAGAATTGAGACTACAGTTGCGCGTTGAGAAAGCTAATCCAATTACAATGCAGGCAGGCAATGCGGTAATCGACTTCGACGACGGAGTTTGTGATTTCCTTTGCGCTTCTTCTTTTTTCTCGGCAATCGGCAACATTGTCGCAACGTTTGTACACACATTCTGCCTTTTTCTCTTATAGATTTATGGTTACCACCACCAACTTCAGAACAAACCGCCTTTCTGGGGAACATTTAGCTGCGTACTCTTCTTACTGGAAAGAAAATGAGAAAACATGACAGACAAATTGACTCGACAAACCGAAGAGGAAGGGAGTTTAGACCTGGCACCATTTTCTAGAAAATAAAAAAGTTAATTTCTTAATTACACTTGCAACAATTTCTTTTTTTTCTCTTCTTCTTCTACTCAATTTAAATTGTAATTAAAACTTTACATTTTCTTTCCTACTACAATCAGTCTTTTCTTATATTTCGTTTTGCTTTTTTCTCCTTTTTGTTCTTTTCAGTTCTAATGCTCAACCTCGCGGGAAATGTTCATTCTGTTTCTTTTGCTGCAGCAACAACATGGCCGTCGTGGCAGTTCTGAGAACGTGCACTGTTGCAGGATTGCTGAGACCACCAGAAGCTGCAAGAGAAAGAGAGCACTGCCGCGATCATTTATCTTAGCAGTGCGAAAGATGACACCAAATGTACGTTCCATTTCACACTGCTGCCAATTGGGACAGAGAAGCCGGCACCGGGACCAGGGACAGCACCGACACACCACACTTGCATTTTAAACAAATTATATTTGCCTCTGCTTTGACTGCCTCTCAGGCTGGCTGATTAATTAACACAGCAGCAGAAGTAAATGTATGTGCACTGACACCGACAAAAGAGCGACGAGAAAAAAAGAGTTTGTGTCAGCTTCTGAGGAATGCTGTTGTTGCTGTTGCTGTTGTTGCTGCTTGGCAGGGCGAAGGCGATGCTGTGTCTTTGTGTACCACACACACTCACACATTCAGAGAGACACTTACTTACTTTAATTTGGAATTGGTAATTATGAATTATACATGTCGTCTTTTTGCGCACATTCTCCATCAGAACCATTTGCCTGTCCTTTCTCCTCTTTCATTAATGACTGACTGCACGGCTCCCACTCTTGTCGTACGCCGGGTCCTTCTCAACTTGAGAAAGACCTCGTTTTCTTCGTCTACTTTTAATTTGCCCTCACTCAGTTGTAGGCTGAAGCATAATTAAGAGTAATACCGTCTCGCAGCTAAGGACTCGGTAGCTGTAAAGGCGAAAAATCTATTTGCTTTTTGCTTTGCAAAACTGAAAAAAGAGAAAATATATTAAATTTTTAATTTATTTTTTATTATAATCACTTTTTTGTGTGCGCAAAAAAAGATGCACTTTTCTTTGCCTGGATGTGCACAAGTGTTTGGTGCAACATTTCACAATTTGGCTGCCACTGATAAAAGTCATTAATTTGGCCAACCCTGGCCATGCGGCAATAGGGCACAAAATGTGAAAGAAAAAGAAAAAGGACAAACTGTCTTCCACTTCAAGCAAAAGGCAAACTTTTAATTCAATTTTCCTCGTAATCTGCCACATTTTTATACTTTGCCTATACAAAGTCCCAACACTAACTACCAGTACGTTTTTTTGTTTTTGTTAAACATTTGAAAATTTTAATAACGTTGATCAATTTTGGCAATAGTGTGTCTATTAGCATTTTTTCCAAAATGCAATAAAAATATTTAAAAAACTGTAAAGAACTTTGATTTAACCGTAAACAAAACTTTCATTTGATATTGCTTGTTGGCTGCCTAATGTGAATAATTAAATAACGCAAATCAAATGTCAGAAACTACTTTCCTTACACTATACATCAATTTAAATGCTAAATAATTAATTGTCGTTTTATCAGTGCCGGCAATGACAAATCTTTATCATGTGAAGCGAGTCAATTTGCAAAGACTCGACTGATTGCTGCTTACTTGTTTAGTGATGCGACGATGAATCATTTCAGTGATACTTTTATGGCTGGCGTCATAGTCGACAGTGATCAGGAGTGCTAGTAGCCGCCATAACCTGAAAGCCCGTTGGTTAAACAGTTCTCTGAATCACCGACAGTGCGGCCCATTGCAGTTTTTGCAGGGTCAAACAGTGCTAGTGCTTGTCTTTGGCAAACATTACTGCCATTTGCCGCTCTCATTTACGCATTCGCCAAAAAACTGTCCTCTAGCAAACGGTCGAGAATAAAAGTGGATGGCAACAGGACACGTGTCACTGGTGAATGTCACTTTTTTGGGAGTAATTATTGTTACTGCCACTACTGTCGTTGAAGTTAATTGAACTTGTGTGTTTTCGCCTACTGTGCATGATATTTTTTGTGTTTTGCCTCGAATTTCAGTTATTCTCGTTGGACCCCTTTGTTTGTGAGACACTTCTTTTTCTCAACCTAGTTGCAGCCTTATCTCCAAGGTGGCGTCACTAGGTTCGTTGCGATCAATTTTACCAATATAAATTGAAACGGCTAAAAATTGAATGTGTATAGCAGGAAAATAGAACGTTTTGCCAGTGTCGCCCACTTTGACGGATGTTTTCCGTTCCTTTTCCTGGCCATTGTCATTTTCTGTCGATGTTTGTTTGTTTGTTGTTGTTGTTATTGTTGTTGTAGTCTTTGATGATGCTGTCCAGTAGCATTGCCTTCATCGTCTTCGTCTTAGTCGTCCTCGTCGTTGTCTTCTCGTCTATGTCCCACTTGTGGCCAATCAATCACCACTGGGTGCTCTATCTGCGGACCACTTGGCAGCATTCCCCTTATCCGCTTGGCAATCAGCTTGTTCTTCAAACGCGCCAAGTCTCTTCCTCATCTGACCATGTCTTTGTGGCTATTCGATTGATGATTAATAGTGGATGCTGTGACTGTGTGTCTCCTTGAAGATGATGCTTTATGAGGATACAGAACATGAGCTGCCGTTGTTGCTGTTGTTGATTGCTGTTGCTGCTGCACGATGATCGCATTCTTTTTATTGCCTTTAATTGCATTATCCTTTCGCCTTTTGCTAATTGTTGTCTTCGTTGTCTCTCCAGAGTAGCATCATCGTTTTTATCCTTGGTCTTTTCTTTATTTTATTTCATTGTCCGTTTGCGGGCAGATAAATTAATTACATCGGTGGAGCATTGCAGTTGAGCTGATCAACTGGGCAGATTAGCCTGATGGTTAGGCTGAAGCTAGAGACCACCACCACCACCACCACCACCACCACCATCAGCACCATCATCACCGCCAATCTCTGTGTGATCTTGATTGCAGTCGTCGACTCCTCTCTCTCAACAACAAAAAAACACTGGTTTAGTATTGCTCAACTTTTGACTTACAAGAGAATCCTAATAAAAACACCAGTGCCAAGTGAAGCCAATAGCCGGCAATTGGAGGAGAGACTAGCTGACCAAGTCACGAAGTGCTCATTGCATACTGCTGCCCTTGAAACGTTTCTAATCAGCCATTAGATCATATTTAGATGTTATTACCAGCTATTACAATTAAGTGAGACGTGTAGAGTACACTTCACTTGCCGGCCTCTTCCACTGAGCACGTCACTCAGTCAGTCAGTGAGCTTGGCGAAAGTCTGTGTGTGTTTGTCTTGATCAAATTCCACTGCATATCTGTCCCTTCGGTGGTAGTTCTCGTCGACGTTTTCGACTTGGACATCAGAACATGCCTACTACTACTACTACTGGGTACTCTCTCATCTAATTGAGATTTAATTGCCTGCCTAGCTGTCATCGCAGTCTGCAGACGCGCGTCTGCAGTCCTGTCGAGGCAAAAGAAGCCTGGCTGTCGTTTTTCTACAACTTCCACCACTACTACTACTACCAACTACTGCTAGGCACTCGTGAGTGTCGTGAGTGACTAAAAAGATTGCAAGGTGTACGACTGCAGAAACTTGAGGATTGAGTGTGAAAGAGAGAGAGAGATAGACAGGGAGAGCGAGGAATCTTAAAGCTGGGGTGATGCTATCGCGCGCGCTCACCATTGCCGCCAATTAGACACACGCGCAGTTGGTGGAAAGCAGGCAAATTAGGCGAGTAGTAGTCGGTACTGGCAAGTACCGGCCGGTAAGGCTGCTGAAGAGAGGAACAAGGTAGAAGAAGCTGCCATCAGGCTATCTGAACACCTCAATCATCGGTGCACTTGGCGTAGCGCTGATTGCTCGTCAGTAGTACTGATCATTCAGAAAGTTGCCGACCACCACCAGCGCAGCTTGCTGATGATGTGAATGAAATGCCGTAGAGAGAAAATTTGGTGCTAGATTTGGAGAATTTTGTTTGTTTCACCGTACAGTGTGCACTGTTCCTTATCAAAATTACTCAAGCGAGCTGCTTTTTTCATTAGTTTAGTTTTGTTTTTTGTTGTTTTCACAACCATCGAATTGCTTGCAATCTGCTTTCTTTAAAATCTGTCAACTTCATTTATTAGCAGTAAAAACATGACTAACAGTTGGTTTTCTTTTTATCTTGAAACAGCAGCAGCACTTTAATTGACCACAATTATGGGTTGACATGAGAAAAAAGAAAAGTCATTGTTTATCTTGTTAACTGTCATTGTCACCGCCTGCTAATCAATAGCCAAGTTTTTTACCTGCATAGGTTTGTATGCAATTGCTGTTGCTTTCATCTTTACCTGGCCAACTAACCTGAACGTCACTGAGAAAAAATTGAGCACCAAAACTGAAACCAAAGTTTGGCGACGACTGTCTCGTTAGTGAGCGCCAATCGTCGACTGAGCGAGTGAACACCACTGCCCGGTGGTAGTGGTGGTGGTGGGCAGAAGCTGCCTCAGCATCAGCACCACAAATCTCTGCTAATTTATCATGATTTATCTACTCGCCGACTAGCACCAAAGCACAGCAGCAGCAGCAGAAGCAGTAGTATTACCACTACCTATGCACATCATGCCTCCACATAGTGCAAAGTGAATGATTTATATGAGAGCAAAACAAACAGAGAAAAGCACAAGGGAGAATTAGGCAAAGTGATGATACGCTCGCTAAGACTCGGTGCAAAGCCACGAAACCACTAAGCCAATAGTCGAGACTGCCAGTGGAAGATGTTCTCTGTCTGTGTGTGAGTGCGTTTTCTTCTGCCTACCTCAACTCGCATGCCCAGGTAAGTGGTGTCCATTGCAGAACACACACACACATTGAAGGAGACAGTCTCTGACCATCATCCCCTATTACCTGCAGTACACGAACAGACTAGTGCGACTTAGTGGCAGCTCTCGTGCGAAACGTGTCTCAATTTGCCATTATTAGATTAGAGAGGGAAGAGAGGGAGAAAGAGAGCATTGCAAAAGTGATGCGGCGCCGTGATGCTGAAGACGGCGCCTCCTCGGCGTCCGTCCACCACCACCGTCCTCCTGCTTACCTGCCTGATTTGCCTCGCTCTTACATCTATCAATGCACTGAAAAACACACACACACACACACAGTCAGTTAGCCCAGTGCAGGCGCATCACCTTACCCTCGAAGCCACAAATTAGACATGCCTTATTAGCCCGCCACCGAGCTGGCAGACTTGCTGATAGCTGCATGCTGCCAGCTGATACAAATTAGTGCAAGTCAGAGCAAAGGTAGTAGAGGAGGAGGAGGAGGAGAAAGGCAGTTCAGCTCGGTGCAGCTTTTGTTTTGTCCGACTGCACTGACAGCAATCGCTGATGCTGCGGCTTCGACTGCTGATGATGCACTCAACTGTGGTCTCTATTTAATTGAGCCATTTGTCAGCAGATTTACCACGCAAATCTAAGACGTTGCACTGTACGCACAAAGAAAGAGAATGTGACATGGTCTTTGCAAATTGGATGACAACCTTCACCGAAGGTGTGTGTGTGTGCTTGCTGTTGCTGTCTTTTATTTTACTTTCCTCAAAGCGTAAAAACAAACACAATAGGGAAATTTAGTGGCGGTGTCTATCTGGTGTGTGTGTGTTGTGTGTGTGTGTTGTGTGTGTGGTTAGCTGATGAGCGTAAAGCGGGAATATTCCGGCTGGAGCATGTTCACACTACAATTTAGCTGGCAACTTTGTCGCCGCTTTGTTTTCACCCCTAGCCGCAATTTCCACCACTTTGTATGACCTTTATTTTCTCCTTCGTCTTTCATCGGTTTAATTTTCGTTCTTTTTTCACTCTCAGTCTTCTTTTTTCATCGGAAAGTTTTCAATTTGAATTTGATTGATCCCGCCAAATTTGCTGTGAGTTATTAAATTCTCTCCCTCTCCCTCTTTCTCAATTCCTTCTTTTTGTCCTTTCTTCTTTGATGTTGCCGTGCAAATTGGTCTCTGTGTGTTGGTCGTTGTGGAGCGTTTAGAGTTGTTTTCGTGCCCCCTCCACCCTCATGCCGCCGCCGCTCTCTGCACCTCATCACAGATGCGGCCAAATAATAGACGGGTGAATTGAGAAGTTGGCTTATTTTGCGGCATTTAGCGAGTGTTTTTCTTCTCCTTCCTCTCAATGGCGTCACTCGGGCCCATTGTGTCTGTGCCCGTCAACTGGTCGCTTGATTGATGTGATTTTGATGATGACAAAACGGTAGTGCCTGCCTGGGCTGCCTGGCACTGGCAAAGAGTAGAAAAGAAGAGAGAGAGATCGAGTCTTTGCCGATTTGCCGCTGCGATTAGCCACACCAAGTGCTCAGTTTTTTTTGCAGGCAAAAAAAGGAGAAGGAAAAGAAGAAGGAACCCAAAAAAAGTGAACGAGCAGGGTTAATTCGCGTCGACTTTTGCCCAGCAGTTGTCGGCCCCCAATCAATCGCCAGTCTGAAGGAGAGAATGACTGCCTGCTTGCTTGCTTGTCGCCCATGGTGATGGATTCGAGCGAGCGAGTTGGGCGCCACTTTGGCTGATGCCATCTCGGCCACGCCGGCACAGCAGCAGCCATCTCCTCCTCATTACTGACTCAGTGTTGCCAACCAGCTAGCACACCGCCATTAGCTGCTTTTCAGACTCTCCTCTATGCTTACGAGCCGTTTTGTTGTTGTTTTTCCTCTATCTAATGTGTTCCTCTATCTTCTTCTTTTTTCTTCTTCTGTTCTTCTCACACTTCAAGTTGACTTGTGAAAAGAGCTGCTGTGAAATGGAAGGAAAATTAGTTAAAGTAAAGATTTGTTCCCTGTTCAGTTGATAGCGCTGGTGCTTTCTTGGTGCTAAACAAGGGTGAAAAAGATGAAAAAGAAAAATGGCGCTCACGTTGCGACCTATATCCGTGTTGAACGAATAGGAAACGGCAAATTGGGCTTTTTGGGCTGAATTTAACCAGGAAATGCTAGTGGTTGAGCAAAACTGGTCAGATCAAGTATTACCCCGTTGTTATGAACGACTTTACCTGCAAACAAGTGGTTGCAAGAATTGAGGTTGTAAAAACAAAAATTTAATTTTTTCTTTATTGATGTTTGTTGTTGTTGTTGTTGTTATTGTTTCACGTTTAAGTGCACCGCTGTTTTTTGGTTTGTGAAACTCTAGATATTTGCTGTGTTGATTCTCTCTTTCTTGCGCTCAGTGTATGATCATTTTTCTTCTTTTGCTGCATTTCCTGGCTCACTATTGCCTAGCAGTGGTTGTAGCAGCAGTGCTGTTTCAACTGCTGTTGCTGCTGAACACTGCTTTCACTGGTGCACCACCACTCTTCAGTAGCTTTTAGTTTAGTTTTCATTGTAAATGGAGTGCTGAACTAGATCTGATCGAACCCAATTGAGATCTTTGTTGTGGTTCTGGTGGTTAGCGTATTTCTCTCCATTACATGATGATCCTTGAGAGCAGCAGCACCAGTGAAAGTCTCGGTAATGCAGTGTTGGCCAATTGCAACTTGAGAGCGACTGCTGATGCTTCTGATGATGTTCTTTGCTGGTTGGTTCTCCATCCAAAGACAGACCTCACACAAACTGGCGTTGTGGAGGGCACTTATTACCAGCAGTTGGCAATTGGCCCACTGCTGAGTATTGCTCTGACTGAGTGTGAGTGTTGTCAAACATGTCCGCTGATCGCTGATTGCAACTGATGCTGGTGGACGACGCCGATTTGAAAGCGAATATTCTTCTGACCGGCGCCGCTGTTCAGATAAACGCCGTCGCCTGCCTCGTCTCGAGTGCTCGTTGTTTCCCAATCTCAACCGGGCTATTGGCCAGCCTTTCCCCTCTCTTCTGTTTCCGAAAGCCGGAGAATTGAAGACTACCCCACCTACTACCACCACTACTACCACTGCAGGACAACAAGGCTGGAGATATTATAATAAATGGTTATTTAATGTTGTCAATAGAATGGGAGAAAGAGAGAGAGAGAGAGAGAAAATGCTGCTAGTGCTTTCTCGATGTTGTTCTTTGGGTTGTTTGCTTGAGCTATTGCTAGATGTGTGTAATGCCTGGTAAATGGCGTGCCGGCCGCACCGAGACAACGTACACAGACACACTCACTTCAACTGAAATTGTACTGTGCTCTCTGGCAAAAGGCAACAAGAGAATTACATTTTTGATGTCGATAAATTGACTGGTCTCTCGCTTTCTCTCTCTCCCTTCTCTTTTGCGTGCAAGAGAACCTCACTCATGTGGAGCGGCCTGACCGGCGCTTTATTGGTAGACACATGAGCAACGGAGAGGGAGAGCGAGAGTGAAAGAGCTACTATGCCTGATGATAAATGGATTCGTAAATGGATCTCGATGTCGATTGCTGTTCTGATTCCAGCCTGTTTGCTCACTCGGAGCCGGCATTTTTCACATTTCTCCACGTCGCATGTCTTCCTCCTTCTTCTTATTACATTTTGAAGGGCCAATTTTCTCTTGATTATGATGTTCACTTGAGAGATCATTTTATTATTAGCTTAAAAACGCGACAGCGACCATCGGCCTTCGATCTGACAGATAGAAAGATACAGTGAGCCTAGTGGGTGCAAGCTGCAGTAAATGAAGGCGAAAATGCAGTTTGTCTATGATGCCGAAAAGAAAAAGAAAGATGAGTCAATTTAGTAGAGCAATGACAAAATGAAAGTAAGAATTTATCTCTTTTCAATTGTCAAAAAACATTCTTTACAGAAAGTGTTGGAAATATAAGCAAACGTTCTTTTCAAAAATTCAAGTAAATTCCTTTAAAACTAAATGAGAACATTCCTGAAAACATTGTACCCCTGACTGAGAAACGAACTATCTGCAGTTCATATTGGTGACAAAGTGACTTTTAAATTACCGGAAAATTTATTTTCGATTTGCTACACTTTTTTTTAATTTTTTCCCTGCGTGTCTCTGTTTCTCCGGAACCGGTGTCTTTTTCTGCACACCGGCAATCGGTGCATTTTTTTCTGCATTTTGATCCTCAAACGGAAGTTGATAGCATCACATTTTTGTCGGTGTATTTTAAAATAATTTTTACTTTTACCAAATTCTTTTCTTTTCCAACGCAGTAAAACTTTTTGGTAAACAATAAAAGCAGCGTCATTTTGTTTTACTGGTAAATATAGCAGAAACGTGAATCAGTAAAGCACTAAAAGAAAAAAGAGAAAAACACACAGTTGTACAATGACAACCCCTTAATCTGATTTGAGCATGGCTTTTGTTTTGCGCTGCACCATTTCCGCACTGTGGCTGACTACTGCCCTCTCTGGCACACGCCCCCTCACTGAGCAGCCTTTTTTGCCCATCGGTGCATTTTGGTCGTCAGTCGCGTTGACATTTGACACATTTCTTCCTTCCGCCCCAAAGCGCTATTTCCTCCCTTTAATTGGATCAGCATTCGCTTGATGTTGCTGCTGCTGCTGCTGTTCTTGTTGCTGATTTACTTTGCCTGACTACAGCTTTTTGCCGCACTGCTGTCCATTCCCTTGACTCCATTCCTGACTCTTCACTTACAGCTTTTCAGGGTTTTCGGTACCGCGTGCCATACTAACTCGTTTTTCTCTAGTTTTCTTCTTTGTCTATAATTTTGAATCGGTGTTCAATCAGAGCAGCAGCAACAGCAGCAATTTGACTTTTGCTGCTGCTGTACTGATTGAGGCGGCAATTAATGCTTGCTCGCTAATGCTAGTCTCTGCATGCATACTGACACAAAGGCACAGTCTGTACAGAGTTTGCAGACAAAAAGCACTGGCAGCATCACTACTTTTACTTATAACTGTGCTCTTATGTAGACGGCAGATGACATTGGAGGACAGTGCACTGCTTGGCAATTTGCAATTTGGACGGCAACAGACAAATTGCTACATTGACCATTCACCAGACGAGGATTTATTGCACAACATCTTGGTCACTGATGGTCACACTCGGAGGACGAGCACCACCACGACAACGAGCAATGGTCGATTCTGAGCAATCGATCCGCTGATGAGGACACAAGTAAAACCAAAGAGAATAGAAATTAGTGGCAGTTGAAATGAATAGAGCAAATAAAGTCAACTGTTTCGTCTGCCTGGCACAGTCGATTTGTCAGCAAAAGCGAACAAGAATGGCCGGACAATGACAAACAAATAAAATTGTTAAAAAAATTACCTAATTTTCTGAACACTTGAATCCTTTTAGTTTTCCATAACTGAATCACTGTTTTCTAATTGTTGCTGCGTTTCATCTGAACACAAGAATAATTTTGTAAGGCCAATTTGCTGCAATTACAATTGCCACTGATTGGCTCGCCAATAGCTTTACTTTTCTTTTACATTTTCTAATTTTCCGTTTGAGCAAACAATTCAAACCATAATTAATAACCATTCCTGGAAGGCAAATTAACGCAAAACGCTGGTCCCAGCAGCGTGCAAGCCGCACTCAAACAGTGCAGTCGCTTTCATTCATTTTTATCTGCTGTCTGAGCAGCTCACATTTGTCATTTGATAATTTGTCTGTCTTTTTTTGAGCTTGATATGAGCTGCTGCCCAGTGGCCACTGGCGACTGGGAAGTGGGCGAAAGGGTCACTGCAGTGACTGAGCGTGTCTGTATGTGTCTGGTGCGGTCAATTATTAGACGCCACTAATATTCGACACTATGATTTATTCGCCATTGTCCTCAGTTTTCAAGTTTCTCTGCTCACTCATTCTTCCTTGCTCTCCTTACTTTTTCTACCCTTTTTTCTACTCATTTATATCTTTTGAGTTGACTCAAATTGGAGCATTTTGCTAAATTACCAATCCAATAGAATCGCACTTGCCAAGGCAAAACCGTACAGCCTGACAACAGCTTCAGTAATTTGGAATGCGATTCCCTGAACAGAACACACACTCACACAAACATGGCCACAAACATGGCCACCGCTAGGCAATGGCTCACTTGCAATCAATCACTAGTCCAGAGGGGCTTCAGAAAATGGTCTCTTTTAGAGTCCACTGACCACAGGCATAGGCGCCCTTGCCCACACACTCTATGGGTATTTATTTCAATTCTAAACCCTGATCCACAACATTAGCAGATCTGTCTTTCGACTAATTTATTAAAAATTAGTCTGATTGCTTGCTGCATTTTTTGCTTTTTTAATTCATTTTTTGTTTGCTAAAATCATGAGTTGCATAAACTCAAAAAACGAGGTTTTTTAAGCAATCATGTTTTAAATGAAATAAACAACCAAATTTTATTTTTAATGTTAAACTAACCTTTTTAAAATACACAAACTGAATAATTGACTACAACTTTGCTTTACTTTGCACTTACACATCGTTGTTGATGTTGCTATGTTAAAATAATCAATAATGCATGCTAATCAGAGAAATAACAGCATTTGTAATTGCTATTGATTAAAGTGAGCTGCTGGTGATGTTTTGAGCAATTTTTGTGTGTATAACTGCCGTAAATACTAGCTGTTTAAAATTAACTAGAGAATTTTCATGTTTCATTTTAGATTTATTTTGTATTTATTGTCTTGCGATTTAAAGCAATTCTTTATATTGAATTGTGTGCTGAGGGGAAAAAGTGCAAAAGCTATTTCTTTTTCTTCCTCACCCCTACTAAGGTCAGGTCCCATTTGGGGCATTTGGGGCAGTTATCAGTGCACTATGAGTTCCGGTGTGTTTGCCGACCGGCTTCACCGAAAGGGAGCAAAGTGCGATCATTCGGACAGTGCGATTTAACCGACGCCGTTGATGCCGCAGCCGCCGCTGTCCAGCACACTTTTTTTCTTTGCCTGGCGCCTCTCTTTCTCCTTTTCCGCCTTCACTGCCCAGTGGCTCTGAAATATTGATGAAGCTGATTATTATTATTATAAATTCAATTGCCTGCCATAACTTTAATGGCCAATCATCAATCTAATATATTTGCGAGTGCTTTCTCTCTTCTTTTTCTTTTTCTGCCGATGCCCTTGCGCCCCTCGCCATATAAATTATTATTTGCTCGTGCATTCAGTTATGGGTGCTTGTAATTCTGTGTCGGCGTTTTGCTGACGGTCAGTTTGTATGAGTGTGTGTGTGTGTATCGATATCTCACCAATAGTATGATGGCCACTGGTGCTGGCAGTGGTGGTGATACAATCCCACATTGAGCGGCAATGGTGCGGGCAAGCAATCTGCGCGCTCAATATGAGGTTCATCATTTTAATTGGTAATCGCAATTGGCCGGCCACATTTATCCCGGCTACAGACTACAACTCATAGTATTTTGCTGGCAATTGCCAATTCTGTCAGTCTGCAGCAGCAACAACAGCCACAAACGGGCAAACGACTTTTTCTTGCGACCGGCAATCGGCTGTTTGTGCGTCCCCTTTTTCTCCTTTTTCCCTTTTCTTCTCTTGCCTCCCCACTTGATTTCCCCATCCGTTTTGTGTTTGTTTATCAGTGGGCAATAATTTTTTTCAACTCAGTAAGAAAGTAAAAAAAGCGAAACACAAATCAAAGGCAATCGCACAAGTGTGGTGGCCGGGACGACTGCTGTCGCTGCTGCTAATGACCAGTGGGCACCGATGGGCACTGCTCTTCAGTACAACCTCTGGTTTGCCCTTTCTACCGGTCTCCTCTGTCTCCTTTTTACTCCAATCATTCCGTTTTTTCAATTGATTTCCTCTAATCATTGCAACCAGCTTTAAAGAGCTTTACACTGGCAACGGCAGCACTGCGGCAAGCAGTAATTTGCGAGGAATCTTTAATTTGTGTAGTCGTACACAGTGCACTAGTCGATTTCTCTCGATTGCCTTTTGTTTCGCCCCGTTTCGGTGGTCCTTGCTGCTTCCTCGCCAGAGTTGTTCTCCGCCATTAGATGGCCCAAAACACACCAGTCCCCGACGACGACGACGACAACAACAACAGACCCAAACTTTGCACTCCTCCCTATTTGTCGGCCATGTGTGTGTGTGTGCCGCTGCCGTAGTTGTCGTCGTCGTCATCGTCGCTGCCGCCGCCGCATTGGCATTCACTTTTGCCTGCGCCATTGCCATCATCACTGCTAATGTTGCCGCGCGCACCCAGCTATCTGTCGATCCATTTGGATCGGATCTCGAAATTGCAATCTAGCGTGTTCTTCACGTAGACGTAGACGTAGCTCATGGTTCCACACACATACACTCAGCCAGAACCAAAGCCTGCCTGCACTGCACTGCCGGCCGGCAAAGTTTTTTTCTGCCAGTATATTTATATTCTCCTTTTTTTCTGGCAGCAGTTCGACGGCTGCAACTCTTCGATTATTTGCCTGGCTCGCGTCACTTCTCATTTGCTGTCCGCCGCCGATTTGTGCTTGCTTGCTTTCCTCCCTCTCTTTCTCGCTCTTTCTGAGCCACTTGTCTCTGCCATGTTTGCGTTATTATCGATTACCGATTCGATATTACGTGGTCCACTGCAGTCATGTGCTTTACTTGCTGCTGCTGCTGCTGGTGATGGCGTTGCTGCTTTGGCGGCTGCTGCTGGCTGCTCCTTTCCACCCAAATTGGATTTGATTTCTCTCGCCGCTCGTTTCTCTCTCCTCTCTCTCTCTCTCTCTCTCTCTCTCTCTCTCTCTCTCTATTTTTCACTCTGCCGCCAACAGAGAACATGCCACTGAACTGGACGAGTGGTGGTGAAACAACAAAACGAGTCAGTGTAGTACAGACACGCACAGAAAAATTGCAAAATTGGAAAACTAGAGGAGAGGGGAAATAAGCAGAGGGGTAGAAAAAGAGATTTCTTTCCTTTAAAAGAATGAGAAAGAGAGATGATGCCTGGAAAATACTAAAAGACAGACTGAACTAAATTAAATGTAATAATAAATTAATGGTTTCATTTGCTACTGATGCTGTTGTGTCACAAAACTAATTAATAATAGGAAAATAGAAGGCAAAACAAAATTAAATTTTTATGTTTTGACGTAGTGGACGTGGTGGTTTTTTAGGAGAATGATCATGAAGAATTATAACTAGATTTAAAAATTGAAGCTCGGCTATTGATTTACAGAAAAATCAAGTTTAAAAGTTCTTCAAATTAAAAATCAGAATAAACTTTTGTTATTTTGAGGTTTTGGGTTGACAATTATTACCTAACTGTGTTTTTTCACTACTAGTTAGTTACTGTTTAAAATAAAAAAAACAAAAAACAAATAGTTTTTCTGTTTTGAGTTTTATTATTTTACAAAACATGCAGATTTTACTGAACCGTTTTATGTGGCAAAATGTGGCAACTGATAAATTAAATGTGTGTTTTAAAGAAAAAAATAATAGTAAAAGTGGCCAGCGGAAAGGAAAAAAACAGCAATGGAAGAAAGTACAGTTGCAGTTGTTGTTTGACTAGCAGACTGGGTCGATTGAACGCATCAGTATCGGAGTAATGCTCATCAGGATCACCCTCTCCTTTTTTCCTCCTTTTTCACTTGACCACTCGGCATTTATTTATTTTGGCCTTTATATTTTTACCACTTAACTGCCAGTGTGCTGCCAATAATAAAGTTGATGGTGATGCCGTTTACTGATATTATCGAACCGTGAATCGCCGGCAGACAAAACAGTCAATGGTGATACAGAAAAACTGAAGAAGAAGAAAGGAAAAAAATACATCAACAATAGGCAAATTGCCAATTCCTCGCTAAAACACAGTAAAGGGGAAAGGGGAAAACTAAAGAAAAAAGGCAAAAAAGTTGCAAGTTTGGCGTGTGTGACTGCGGTTGAATCGCCAGATCTCACTTTTTCCGGCACCTCTTCAGTTGCCCAGCAGTCAAGTTTGTTTGCATTTTAGCGGTCGGCAATGACGGCAGGCTCGATGGTAATAGAATTAAATAGAGTAATCGAGTTTGGCAAGTGTCTGTCGGTCGGTCTCTAGATGCGATTCTCTGGGTGCTGGCGTTGCCCGTGTCGGTGTGACTGCTGCCGGCCAGCAAATCGAGTTATCCTAATCGTAAAGTATCGCAGTGAAGCGGTGTGCACAGAGAAGAAAGAAACTGTGCCAGAAAGCACCCCAAAGTTGCATCCAAAAGTTGAGTTCGAGATGACTTGCCAACTATTTCATTGATTGGTCAAGTAAAAAGAAGAAAAAGCTAACTGACTGCAATGCCGGGCTGAGGTTCTCTCGGAGAAGTGCACATGCAAAGTGCCACATTGTACGAGGCTAAAAAAGATGGAGCAAATATGCATTAGGGTTTGCAGCATTGTTGCGGCAACAGGAGTTTTCGACTTGCTATTGAAGTTTAGCACCAGGCAAGGAGTGAGTGTCAGAGAAAAAAGCCATTGCAATTGAAATGCGAACTGCTTCTGCTAATCAAAGAGAAAAGCGGTTTTCAGAGCAAGTCAGACAAGGCTGCAGAGCCGATTGCAAACACTTGCCTTCCTTGTGTGCGTGGGGGCGAGGGAGAGAGGCCACACAAAGGTTCGTCTCTATTGACGTCAAACAAACGAAACACTTTTCTGCCTGTTTGACCCCAGATTCACCATTCAGCCAGTGTGGTTGGTGAATATGCGCCAGGAAAAGTGAAAGAAAGAAAGAGGAAAAGAGCATTGAAATTGACTATTGACAGAATATTGATTTTTTTCATTTTTTTATTGAATAAAAAAGAATATTCAGCCTTTCGGCAAAAACAGAGTGGTGCCAAGTAGATTACTGCACCCTATTTTTAGAACACTTTTAAGTTTTGTAGTAGTTTCAATTTCTTAAGATGGCTCGTGGCTCTTTCTAGTGTACACAACAGCTCTGGTCATTGAAAAGAGATTAGGTCACATACGGTACTTGCTCTAAAGCCAAAGGTCTATTTTTGCAATTTTGTTGTTAAAAGTGCTTCTGCACGCTTTTTTGTTAATAATTTTGTTAATTGTTTTTTTAAATGGCATTTTAAGTACTAAACCAGCCATCATATGACACTGTTTTTAGCAGTTTCAATGATGAGAAAAACCAATATAACTCATCATTTTAACAAAAATGCCAATTTTTTGGTGCAAATGAAAGGGAATTCTAGAATATGCAATAAATTTGTATATTTACTTTTTGTTTGTGTTTATTTTTAGCTAAAAAACTAAAAACAGTACAAATGGGTTTTAAAAATAAAAAAATATTTAATTAAACATCCTAAAAATATGAAAAAATAAGTTTGCTTACACTTTTTTTAAACTTGTAAGTAAAAAACTTGTCACTCGACTAGAAAATGATATGATTTTTGCTGCACTACACTCGACCCTGTCAATTATTGTTGCCAAATTGTTTCTAAATTTTTCTTTTTGCATTTTTCTTTAATACTGTTTACTATTTAGCATATCAGGCTGGCTTCTTTAGCGCACTATGGCTAGTGGTGGTGCTCACTTCATAATTTGCTTATTAGCATCGGCTTCACTGTCGCTTGGGCAAAAACTCATTTTGGCGAGATGTTCCTTTTTGCTCCCTCTGCTGGATTGCACACTACTGCCTAATGGGCGCCCAGTATTCCAGCGCACATTCAGTACTTTTGCAATCATATTGAAATGTCTTTGTCAGCTTTCGTTGCTGCTGCTGCTGGTGTTGTTTGTTTGCCAGAGTAGCTCGATTGGCGCTCAGCTGTCGAATCGAGCTACTTTGCAATTGGCCGCATCTTTGGCCGTTTTCTTCTCTTCTTCTTCATATTCTTTTACTCATTTTTTCTTTTCACTTTCTTCTGGCAACACATTGTTACCATATTGAGAGAAAATACATTTTGGTGTGTGTGATGTGATGTTCTCTTTACTGCCCACTGCCAGTGCCGATGCTGGCCATCACTGCCGGCGTAATAGTGGCCAGTCTGTTCCAATTGGAAGCACCGGCCACACTGGCTGTCGTCTCTGAGCACAGCTTTGCATTGCCCATTCTAATCACCTCATTATCATCCGCTTACCATGCGGACGGATAGATGTGTGTGTGTGTGTGTGTGTTTGTGTTATGTGCCTTCTCACCGACACAGCCGGCTCGGCTCTACATAGAAAAATTGGCACAATATCACCGCCACTGCTGTTACTGCTGTTGCTGCTCGTCTTTTCTTGCAGCACTTGTGTGCAACGGCCGTTGGTCAATTTGTCCTTCAGCGCCTAGCTTTTTTTCATTCAGTAACAAACAATTTTCTACTGTAGTGGTGATTTTAGTAGCAACAACAAATATTCCTAGGAAATATAAAATAACTGGCAGTGTATTAAAAAGTATCTAAAAAAGATGGGGAGTTTAGATTGAGGTTCCAGAGATATTGAACAAAAAGAACTTTTATCCTACTACTGTTTGATGATTTTTCAACAAATTGAACGATTATTTTCCGGTTCCTCTACTTGATGTTTTTTATGTCATAAATATCCAGTTCATAGAGGCCTTGGGAAACAGTTTCTTTTTGGTGAACCGCGCATCTTTTTCTTCTTCTGGTTATTTATGAATCACCGCATCATCGTCTCATTGTGTCAACTTTTTCTTTTTCATCGTCTTTCTTTGCCGCCAATTTGGCGTCCATTACGCAAGCATTTATTTACATTACCAGCCATTATCGCCCGCCGTTCTTTTTCGACTGGCCGCCACCACCGCTCGCATCAACATCAGCAGCAGCAATGATTTATGCTTAATTTATTGAAATTATATACACTAAATTAAATTTCATTTTATTTCATCGTCCAAAAAGTTTAAACTGTAACGATTAAATTAATAACCAAGCTTCAGATGCAGTCGCAGCAGCATCAAATACAAGCCGCTGAATCTTTTGGTGAAATGGCTACTGTGCTACTGCTAAGATGGCTGAAACTGTTTTTCTCGCTTTCTGCCATGATCAACAGTGACCCTTGGTGGTCGACCAGCAGAAGAGTGCAGCCATTGGTGCGACCATTACGTGGTGCACATCTTTTGCTTGGTCATGTTTTCAAATTATTATTTACTACGCAGAGTGCAGTACGCTCAAATCGGCAAGTTGCTTTTGCTCACCCACACACACACACACTGCATCAGCTCCTCAAATTACAATTTATATTGTTCGTTTGTGTCAAATGAAATTGTTGTAATTTTCAACTTACGCATACATGTATAAACCATGGAAGAAACTCTGTGGAAACACTGCCGCTAGTGCGTGGCCTTTTAACTTTGGAAAATGTAAATTTATTGTTATTGCCAGCAGCTTTTGCCGTTCTTTTGACTGTGTTTACTTTTATTGCTCACACTATAGAATGGCAGCAGCAGCAGCAGCATAAGCAGTGATCACTGGTTGAAGATGCAAAAAAGAAAGAATCCATTTTTAAAATATAAAATAAACGGTAATAAAAGTATAGTGTTTGTTTGTGCAGACTTTCAATTGACTAAATAGAAAAGAATACAAATTTAAACTTTTTTTGCCGACTATGTCGGTTTTGCAAGTTTTTCTCGTTTTTCTTTTCTTTAATCAACTTTCATAAACTGATGCCCTATTTAAATTGTAAATTTACTTGTATTATTTAAAACTTTTTACATTTTTGTTATTGTAGAGGACATTGTTTGTGCATATGCAGACTACAATTTTGATCATCAAATGCTTTTGAATTAAAAAAATGAAATTTTGACATTTGTTCCGGAAATCGTTTTGCTCTCAGTATTTCCTTTTACTATTTGAATGTTGATGTGTTCTAAGCAAAAATGGGTGTTTTAAAAAAATGGCGAATTTTGTATGTTGTATTCACCATAGTTGTTTTGACCATTTCTCTTTTGGCTCTTTTCTATCCCTTGTCGATCTTGTCTTATTTGCCAGTGTAAATATTATTTTTTACTACAATAAGAAATTTGTCGAGTAATCTGATAGGAATTGCCAAAGAAAAATCGGCTTCTTTTTTCTCTACTACAGATAGCGGACGGAAGAAAAGAAAAACAGTTGTAATCTTATCGAAACGGCAATTTGTCCTCAAAGTTGTCCGCTTCTAGGCTCTTTTCTCTGCCCAGCTAGTAATATTTGTCAGTCAATGTATATTTGTTGTCAATGCCGACAAACAGAACGACTGCTGGCTGTACTGTTTGCTGTTTGCTTACTCATTTCCCTTTCTTTTTTATATCCACAAAATAGCGAACCGAATCCCCTTGTCTCAGAAGATGTCCAATTTGAGGTGAATTAAATCGAGAAGTAGTGTCGTCATAAAAAGGTTGCCTTAACTTGCATGCACCACTCACTTTGGGCTGTTTATGCAGTTCTGACCAGTTAATCTGCAAGGCCGATTTGTATTTGTGCTTTGTTCCTTCAGTCCTCTGTGGTTCGTTATCACTGGCCAGACTGCTACACACACACAGTATGTCCAGTATTGAATCCTCATATTTTGTTGTTGTTTTCACCCGACGGATATCTCTTTCTTTCTTTTTCTCCTGGTCGTTTGTTCTGCCTTATTTGAGATTCCTGAAATACACTGCCTGCCTGTTTGCCATGTTCAGAGCCAAATTGGCCGCCACTGGCGCCGACTTTTAGACGCCGGATTCAAATAAAAATAAAAAGAAACCATTTTTTCAGAAAGGGTCGACTGTAGGAGAAAAGGAAAGGTCATTTTCCCTTTTTCTTCTTCTTTCTTAGCGTTTGTCTGGCTTCCTTTGCAGACGTTGCAATGAGCACACTACTGGCAGCTGCATTTTTCCTTGTGCCTGCTTTCCTCCTTAAAGCTGCCAGCCAGCAACCAAATTGCACTCCCTTTTCTGTTGTGCAGTCAAATAAATTCCATTCAATTGGTACACAATTACCCGCTTATTATGATCATGATAACCGACCATAACCGGCTAGTTAGAGGACCCGTACCGATTGCCTGCTGTCTTCCTTTTGCCCACCACTGCCGTCGTACAGTGCCTTTAGTACAGTGGCCTTCTCAGTGAGGCTTCAATTTAGTGTGTGCACTCTGAGAAGCAGAAGGAAAAAGTTGACTCCACTTTGACTTGTTTGGTAGGCTCTGGCATCCAAAGCCCTTTTTTTCGTTTGCAGTATTTTGCAAATGCAACAACACATCGACACACAGAGCGAGTGAAAATAGGCGCCAGGCAATTGGCAGGGTGCACCACTTGTTCTGCGCCATGTTTGTCGTTTTGCTGTTTGTTTCGGCTAGTTGTGTCGCTTTGTAATTTTCCAATGACTGCAGCACCAGTAGCATCAGCAGCATTCTTTGAACGCTGAATTTGTAGTGTTCCGGCTGTAGCTTTTGCTGCCGGTTGTTAGCGCCCGCTAATAGGAAGACAAAAAAGAAATGGAAAGTAGGGAAACAGTGAAAAATCCCAAGCTTTGTTCACGACAACTGTGTTTCTTTTTCACTATTTGCCTGTCTGTTTGTCCGCGTTTGTAAGAGAACAGCAAGCAGGCGATTTTTATCAAATTTAAATTGTTCATTGCCTCTAAATTGAGTGAGAATTCAGTACATGCTGAACTGAAGCTGTGCCTTCATGTCAAACAAACAGTTTTCCACTTTGTTATTGGCCAATTGAATTTAAAGAATTTTTAAATTAAAATATTTTTCTTTTCCTATCTTGTCTATTCAGTATAGTCAATTGCTAGTGTTGGTCCTGGCGCTGCTCAGTGTTCGCCAATTATGGTCTGGCAGCCAACCGTTTGCCCCCCGGTGCAAAATATTTCAAAACCAATCGCCAAAAACATGAGATGAAGGAGGGCCTCAAAAAGAAAAGGGAAAATGGCCTTGCTTTGATTAAATTATAAATTGAAATTTAATTATGTTGCTCAGTGAGCCTTTACTGACGACATGGAAAAGTGCGAAGGGGAGCAGTGAACCTGAATAATGCATCGACAATTTGACGGACAACAATTAAAAGAAAATAAAAGATGAATTTTCTTGCTACATTTGTCATTGATGAAGAAACTTTCTAAAAAATTTAATAAAATAGTTTAATTTTTGTCATTTTCTTTTACTACTTTCAATTTTATGTGCATTTATAGAACTAAAAGAATAATTGACTCAACTACTTGGCTCACTTTTTATACACCGGCGCTAGGCACTTTCTTATAATTGTCCTTTATTGCAGCAGCAGTTCTGCACCATCACCATTGGGTAGTAGTCATTTCCCTGCCATTTCATTCACGCCCACCTCTTTAACTTGACAGCATAGTAGCCGCCAATGTTTCTGCAACATAAAACGTGGTCATATGCAATCGTTTTAGAAAGTTTACATAAGCACACACAATGTCGCTGTTTTTTATATTACAGTGCCGGTGCAATTTTCTTTAGTTGAAATGGCCACCATTGCCACCACCCCCCTTTTAGCTCGTCAAGCAGGCAGTCAGTTTGCATCTTTTTTTCTCTTTTTTCCTTGTTTGCGTCAGAGTAATGTATCCACTTTTCTAAGTGTGCTAGTAGTGTACGGTACCAGTGCACTTTTACTTTGACTGCAACCATCCATAATGTGACTAATAATAATGAATGCTAATAATAATAAAGTTAATGTCTGCATATTTAAAAGTGTCTGCTTGCAGAAAAAGAGAGAGAGAAGAAGCAAGAGCACTTTCTTCTGGTTATGCCTAGTTGACGGTACAACAAAGACGGCTGCATCATGAGCAAGTCGCCGCGCGCCATTTGACGTTCTCACTGGCGGAGAACGGCCTCTGTGCACATTTTTTGTAACAGTCCAAACGATGATCATTTAGAAGAGTCTGCCTAGCATAAAGAAAAAACTACCATTTGGTTCTAGCGTGAGTTGCCATTTGGTGCTCAGAAAAACTTCTTTCCCTCTAAATTACTTTTACCCCTTTTTACCCGGCTCTAAATGGAAACACTTTGTTCTTTTAGTTTTACTAAATGTTGCCCTGGCAAAATGAACACAAAAAACGAAAGGATTTGACTTTTTAAATGGCAAGGAAAACTGACTGACATATTTAAACTACTGAAGCAATCCAGAACCATACCGTTGTACCAAAAACTATTGATGTTTTAAACATATATTTTAAAAATTGGCTTAATTTTTTATATTAAAATTTAATTTTTTAATAATTGTTTTAAAAATTTAAATTGATTTATTTTTTGAATTGCAAAGCTATTATTTTTCAATTTGTAAAAATAATAAAATCAGCTGTGTTGTTCTGTGTAACCGGTTTATAACAAACACAAAATAATCCGTTTTACATTTTTTTCATGTTGAAGACAAATTGTTTTTTAAGTTCTTATTTGTGCAAAAACAAACTTTTTTGTAAGAAAATAAAAAGAAAACAGTATGCATGGAGGCAGAATAAAGCACCACATTTTAATACTATAGCCTCAGGCACACAGTTTATTGAAAACTTATTGATTAGATGGAGAAAAAGTGGTTTTATACAAGTGAAGAGAGAATATTGCCGCAAATTGAAAAACTGTATTTGCACTGCTGTCTGTCTTGCACTGCCGTTTGATGCAAAGCAGATCAAGCCAAAAACTAAAGTTGACTGCAACTTGGCACTATTTTTTACCTTTTTCATATCATTTCAATTTTCTCTATTTTTTTACTATTGATCAAATTCTCTTTAAAGCAAAGAGCTCTCTTTGTAATTTAATTTACTCAATTGGAAAATTTATCAACTTTGATGGAGCAGTTGGGAAAGTTTCTAAAAAGAGAAAAACTCGGCCAGCCTAGCCAATGAAAAGGGTGATTGTTGTGGCTGTGCTGATGGTGGTGGATGTTTCTCAAATACTTGCCAAATTGGATGAGGTAGTGGTTCAGGAAGCAAAGGAAAGAAAGCGCCGGCAACGGTGATTGCGATTTTCTGCTAGTGGCAGCCGTCTGGTTGCATGTTCCTCTGTCGACTTAGCACCAAATGACCGGTCTTCTTTTCTCTTCTTCTTTTTTGTACAAACTAGGCACATGAAACCGGAGAATATTTTGTGTGTTTGTGCGCCATTTTTCCTTCTTTGCCGGCGTTTACATGAAAGAAAAGGCTAAAAGACAAGCTCTCGCAATTGGGGACGCCAATTGGGACAAACCAAGGAGAAAAACAGCATCAGCATCAGCAAAGGCAGCAGTGACGATTAGGTCCAATGACCGATTGGTGGACAAACAGAGAGAGCACAACAAGGCACACTGACAAGGACATGCAGCCCTGAGAGGAGACGCACTTGGCAAGGCACTAGTGCCATTCAATGGCACAGACAATGGCGGTGGCTAACGAAGAGAAAGAGGGCCGAAAGAGGGTAGAGACGGGAATTGGGAAAAAAGTAGAAAATGAGAGTGAAAAGAAGGAGAAAATAAGGGGAAAGATGATGAGGGAGGGTGGGAGGAAGCAACAAATAAAGGCTAACAAACAAGCCAACTAGGAGCGCAGTAGACACTCGGTGTAAAAGCCGATTATGGATTACCAAATAGACAGACGGCAACAACTCCGGCGCTGTAGCCAGAGTACTCGTACTTGGACGCTTCTTTTTTTTCATTTTCCTTTTTCTTCTTCTTGTCCACGAGAGACGACAAGTTTGCTAGCAGAGCAAATGTTTAGTTTTGCTCGAGTGAATGAGAAGGAGAAAGAGAGAAAGAAAAAGGGAAGATGTTCATGACGCCGGTCGGCGTGGTCGAGCCGGCAGCGGTGGTAGTAGTGGGCTGCTTAATTCTCGGAAACTCTAACTTTCTCTCAACCCCCTTTTCTCGTTGATGCAAACCCGTCTATGAAACAGAGCGATTGGTTGGCAGTGAACCCTCTTGTGGTTATTAGCAGACGTACCCAACTTTTGTACATTTACTTGTTCTTCCTCTTTCTCTCTCATCGCCAAGGGAGTTTGTGCACATTGTTTTGATCTGCATTGCTCGTTTTGCACATTGTATCGCTACTATTCTTCTACTACTGTTCTTTGACAATTGGAATTGGCACCAGAACCTTGTCTTCCTAGTGCAATTCAATTAACAAGAACTAGTTTTCACTGAAAAAAATCTTACGTTGAGTTTGGATGATCAAGGGAAGTTGGAGAGTTAACTCACTTTTTGTTTTTAAGCTATTTAATTATTGTGTTATTTTAAATTTTTTTTATTTATTCATTACTATAAAATAACAAATTCAAATTTTAAAATTTTTTAAAAAAAACACTCAACTTTTTTGCTGAAAAATTGGTTACTCAAGTGTTGCAGCTTTCTTTGAAATGTTTTCCTGATTTGCACCATTACAAGTTTAGGTCAACAATCAGATGAGTCATCGAATGAACTACGCATTAAGCTACCAAAGTCAACTGGAACCAAATTGAAACCAAGAAAAATAGCCAACACAGCACAGTGTTTGATTGTATGTTGACTGTCTACCTGGATGAATCATATGAGCATCACTTGAAAACCTAAGCAAGCTAAACACACAAGTGTTTGTATGAAAGACGAGTGCGGTAAAACATGTCCATTTCGGTGGTCGCCTTTGCACCGTGTGCCATTAAAAATCAACAAAACGCAGACTTGATAGTTGCAGCAATAGCACTTACGGGTGACCAGAAGAGTGGCCTAAACTGACTGGCAGTCAAACCCAAATACACACATTTAGAGCAAACAAACGGAAAAGTAAAAACAAGTGCAAAAAACACAATACAAAATAAATTAAAAAACACTTTATATTTAAACAAAAAAAGTGAATAGAATAAAAAAGGACTAAACGGCAAACAATAAGCAAAAAAGAAGACGGACAAAAATTGTTTTTGGTCAAGTTAATCGGTAAAACAAATAGAAATCTTACAATATGAAATTGAATCAATTTTTGTAACATCAAAATTGGCCAATGCTGAAACTGCCGCCATTGCAAACCTTTCAATTGTTTCCAATCACACTGCAAAAAGTTCGATTGAAAACTATCGTTTTCATTTTGCTTTCTTTCATTTTCTAAACTTCCAAACTTTTAAATTATTAAAAGTATCTTGTTATAAAATATTCAATTGTACTGAATTGTTTCCCGCTTCAAAAAAAGCAAGGACAAACCTACTCCCAGACAATGCCGGCCTAGACAATTGAAAGTGAAACTAAAAAAATAATTTTTTATTCTTTTATTTTTCTCTTCTTCCGTTTCTTCTTTTTGTCTTTTTCTAAAAGCAAAATATTTGTTTTGCAAAAAACCGAATCATTTATTTCTGCTAAAGAAAAAGCACTAGAGCACTGCCTTGCCTGCTGCAGCTATCATTTTTTACTGGGCCAGTTTGCACATACACGCGTGCAACCTTTGGACTTTAAAGACACAGCTTTTTGAAAATTAAATTGCCCGAATCAATTTTCTACTCAATTTAAAAAACTGTGAAATTAAATCATGAGATTTGACAGTAAAAAACTGTTGAAAAGAGTGCTTGTAGGTGCAAATGAAAAAATTTAAATAAGAAAAGAAGAGCAGAGTCGATGAAAAACTCTGCTGGTGCAGGGGCAAGTAGAGTGAAGCAGTTTTAATTTGCTATTCATTTTCATTTTTGATACTTTTACGCTTTTTCGTTTTAAACTTTACTGGATTGCCAACTCAACATTGTTCCAGCTTTAGTAGCTAGCATCAAAAATTGCTTCAGGATTTTTTAACTCTACACACTTTTTTTGGCAAATCTTTCAAACCGAGCACCCTTTGCACTTGAATGCAAATGAAGGGTGACAAATTCACTAGTTTCACAAGTGAAAAAAAATTGCATTGTTATTCAAACAAGACGGAATAGTTTGTAGCAACACTGGCAAGATAGTGACACTTGAATTGCTGCCAGCCAAAATTAGCTGCTGGTTGGTCGACACAATCAACTATTGACTACTGTTGTTTGTCTACAAGCAAAAGGTGCATTGACTGTGATATTCACAAGATTTAGTTTTTGCAATTTTTTTTTCTATTTTCAAGTTTTTTTATCACAAAAAACTGCGTTTATAAAATCAATAAAAGAAACAAAGTTACTCTCATTCTTTTTGTTGCTAAAAAAGATGCCGCGTTTTAAAAAACATGAGATTTTGGAAGCTTTTTTATTCAAACTCGGTTGAAAAAACAATTTGACTAAAATTGTTTAAAGTTTGTGCCACTTCAAATGTTTAGTAAACATTGCAAGGTTTCACTTTAAAGCTTTCAACTTTTATTTTGTTTTTTACTACCGAATAAACCAAAATTTTTTAAGTTTTGCCGATAACCAAAAACTAAAGCAAAAGCTCTCTGATAAGCGTAGCAAGTGCAGTGTTTTTCCTATTTACTGTCGCATTTTGTCTCGCAGTGTCTTCTAATCAGATAAGTAGGCACTGCAATTGTCGATTATCGTTTGCCATGTGTGCTGCAGTGCTGGGTGTTCACAGAGCGGCAAAACCCTCAAACTAACCGAGATTTCACAGTGGTGGCAGCATCATCTAGATGCTTTGGTGCGACAGCAGCACTGCAGCCGCCGATCGGTAGATTGCAGATTAATCAACAGCAAAGAGGAGGCACTGCCAATGGCACTGTCGATAAGGCGTCTTCTACTTTTCTCTTTTCACAAGTTTGCCTCCTTCGTTCCAATACCGGCGTCAATGTAAATCCTCGTTCATTGTAAAATAGAAAGCCGTCTCTTCCTAAACTTGGCGTCCCTCAACTTTGATAACCTCACTTTTCCTGGAAACTGTGAACCAAAACAACACATTCTTATCTTGCCAGCATATTGCCGGAACAGTGATGGTCTTTCTGCTCTACATTCTTGCCGACTCTTCTGCCTGCTCTACTACTTTTCCTACTACTACTACTACTACTGCAACTGCTGTAAGTCACTTCGGTCAAAAAGTAAATTTTTAATCGGCAATTTATTATCACAACTCGCACTGTTTACTGAGCACCCGAATAAAGGGCGATTGCAAATGCAGTGTGTAGTGCAAGACACAGTGCATCGGAACCAGCACCGGCAGCAGCGGCTCGTTTGCCGGCAGTGCAATTTAGTTGCTGCTTTCTCTCTGCTCTTGGCATCGGCAAGCAGCCTAGCCTAGCAGCTTTTACTGATAAAATTAATAATGAATTAATTTATAAATAAATAAAATTAAGTCGTTTTATCGTCAAGTGGCACCAAAATAAAGGCAGGCAAAAAAACAGTTGCAACTTGCAACAGCAATCGAATTTATACGACAACAACGGTGGCAACACTGCGTCTTTTTGCCCGCAAGATCATAAATTTATTGTCCTAATTGAGTTATTTACAGAGCCCAGTTTAGGGTGGTTGCTGCATTGCTGCCTTTTCTCTTTTTGTTCATTTTTTCTGGTCATAGAGAGCAAGTTTTCCTTGTTCACAGGGTTTGCACTGTGCAGCATCCTTTCTGTGTTTGCCCTCCCGCCACTGCTCGACTGCCGATAACGACGACAACCAAAGGAAATGCACTTTGGCAGACGCCAATTTTTGCCCACTTTTCAGTGTTACTTGGAATTTTAAATTTAGACAAACAAATAAATTAACTGAAAGGCGATAAGAGGTAGACACATTATTATTAGAGGCAATTTTTCTTTTTTGACTTGACTTTCTTACCATTTAACATAGACACACTTTAAGATGCATTTTTCTTTTTACATCTTTTCCGTCTCTGTCCCTTAGAAAAACTTGTGCGGCACTTTGTTTATTCTTCAGCTACTGTCAGTGTGTGCTGATCTCTACTGCTAAACTAAACCTCTCTCTCTCTCTTTTGTTTTGTTGTTGTTGTTTCCATTGCCTAACTTCAATTGTCTCAGCCGGTTTCTATTACTCAACCGCTGAAGCAGCTCTGCAAAACAATGGCAGCAAAATGGATGGCCGCCACCCGCTTTCAGTTGAATCCAGTCTCAGTAATGGCCGGTTCAGCCACTGCTGCTTCTCTGTAGACTCTGCAGTGTGAGCAAAGCTAAGTGCGTGCTTTTTGTTTTGTTTGTTTGAGCAAGTCTTTGCAAAAACAACAAAAAATGTAAAACTGTAAAAAAGCCGTTTAAAATTGCCGGCAAAAGACGGGTGCCATTTATATTTATAATAGCCGCCAAACACTACTGGGAATGCATTATTCTTGCGTTTTTGGTGTCTTAAAGGGGGAGGGAATGTCAGGCAAAAACAAAAAGGCAATATGAGCTTTAAAAATATATATCGTATTGTGTTAATGGCTCTCACTGGATTTGCCTGGTAAAGCCTAGGAAACGCCGCGCAGTGGCTTTGAGGGAAAATCAAATGAATCCTCATTGTATCCAAAAAGCGGCAACTGTCATGAAAAAATGACTTTGCACGGAGAACGTGTATTAATATTTTAGAAATCAACAAGAGCAGTCGTCTACTGTTTCTAAATTGACGGGAGCACTACTACTTGGTGAAAGACTATTTTTCTTTACAACATGCTCAGTGTGCTGCTTTTTCTTTAAAGATGGCCATATAAACACACTTCCTCGATCATTTAAGTTTACAGTTTCACATTTTTTCGTTTTGGGACGAATCCACAGGGAAATTTGCACCAAAACTACTGTCGCCCAACTAACAGTAGTGTCGGTGTGAATTTTCACAAATCGGGCATCTTCTTGTAATGTAGACAAAAACAATGTCCGACAAATACGACAGTAGTGAAAAATTAAAATTCAGTCTACACTCTTTCAAATTTATTGTTTGTACTTTTTGTTTTGAAAAAAAAGAACCAGAAACAAAGATGGCAACAGCACGGCCTGAATTGACAACTACATTAAAAAAATATAACTTAAGGCGAGAGTGAGTCAAATTTTCGATTTTATTGGCTCTCGTATTATTCCTATACAAATTGTCATTTTTTGCATATATCATGAATATCAGCTTAGGTAACAGCTAAAATTGTGGTTTTTGTTTTAAAACAATTCTAAAGAGTTGGACCACAATTGTATGAGAGCTTTTAGGCAAATTAAAAGTTCTTTAGTTTTTACAAACATTTGAATTTGCAAAATTTGTAAAATTTTATGTTTTTAATTTTCAAATGTTTATAAAAACTAAAATATTTTCATACGATTGTGGTTCAACTCTTTAGGATTGTTTTAAAACAAAAACCACAATTTTGAGCTGTTACCTGAGCTGAGATTCATGATATATGCAAAAAATGACAATTCGTATAAAAATAATACGAGAGCCAATAAAATCGAAAATTCGACTCACTCTCGCCTTAATGCAACTTTGAAATGCTCTAGAGATACATTGATGCAGTGGTGGTGGTGATAATAGAAGGGGGAGGATGTGCTTCTTTGTAAACTCAACATAAAACCAAAGCGGAAGACATTCCTCTCTTGACTATAAAAAGTTAATTTTAAAAAATTAAACTAAACGATTCCCAAGACTCAATTCAACAAAGAGTCTGACTGACTGAAAACGGCAGCAGCAGCATCAGCAGCATCAGCAGTTCTAATTAGGCATTTCAGCCTCTTTGTTTCTCTGTTTGTTTTCTCTTCATCTACGATGATTCCTTTTTTCAAAACCATCTTTACTTTGTGGCCCAGGCCATAGCAACCACTCAGTAACGCACTCACGGTTTGACTCTTTTGCTTCTGCAAAATGCTTTCCTTCTCTCCCTCTTTGCACAGCACCGCTTGGCAATGCTGGCTGCCCTGCAATGTTTTAACTTGCTTGTGCTCACTTTTAATTTGATTTAATATGCGTAACAAGAAAAAGATGGCCACAATGAAGCCAAGTTTTAAATAATGCACACACACTCACAAGCATCGCAGTTTCTAATCAGCCCATTTGGCAATTTTGTTAATTTTTCTCTTTTTCCGTGCTTCATCATCATCATTTTGCATGCTTTTCTTCAACTACCGACTTTGCTTTTGTTGGTCTCTCAATCCCGGTATTTCACTCGCAATTTTTCCTTGGTAAAATGAAAAGAATTTGCCGTTCATTTGCTGTTTAGAATACAGAACTGGGAATGTGCTTCAATCGCAATCTAAAATCGGCAAATTCTTCTCACGTTTTTATCCTTCACTCTGCTTTTTCCCAGTACACAACTTGGCGCAGTGCTCTTTGTCTCATCTCATCAGTGATATGGTATCTACGAGCAGACCAGGCTTTCTTTGCGGTTGTTTTTGCTTTCATTTTTTCCCCTGCGTTCACGTCACCGTATAGGGTGTCTGCGGTGAATCTCCTCACCCCACCGGCTTTCTTGATTCATTCTCCGAATATTAGACTTTCACAACACACACGCACACACACACACAAACAGACGCCACTGACGGTTAGAAAAGTATCCCCTTTCTACCGTATTCTTCAGTGCAAAGACTGACTGGAAAATTGCAAAATTCACAACTTAATTGGACGAAAAGACTAAAGAAAAGGCCGTTGTGACCGAAATCCTCAGAGAATTTTGATTGGAAAATTCCAATTAAAGCTCGTCAAATATAATTTTTCTTTGTTTCACTACTAGTGATGTTTTTTCATCTTCTGAATTAAGCAACCATTTTTGCCGCTTCACTCCTTTACGGCTAAAAAATCAATTTGAAAAACTAAGTTTCATTTTTCATTTATTTTTCTTTTTATTTCTGTTCAGTGCTTAATTTTACGCCGACTACTACTAGCATAGCAATCTGCATGGCAATACTATCAGTAGTACAGATGAGTACAATTATCATACTTTTGTAATCAGTCGATCATCATCATCATTTTTCCGCAGAATCAGAGTCAATTACTAGAGTAAAAGTGAGAGCTCATTCAGTGCAGTGAATCGAATACATTTTTCCTGCACATCACACTATCTTTGACGTAAATAGACTGGGCTCATTCTCTTTACACATGGCTTTCTGCATTAATCGTTCATTTTCACTAGATGGTTTGTACGCAAAGGCGCCAGCTGTCTGCTGACAAATCAGCCTTGCAATCGATAATTTGGGAAATGATTCACAAATTAATCATTTTTCACAGATTTTCTACAATGACGACCGGAAAATGATGATTGCAAAAACCACCAAATGCAAACAAGAAACGGGGCAAAAACAAACTGCAAAGTTTTTGGTTTAGTTTTTAAATCTCGTTAGTTTTAAGTTGAATAATTACAAGTTTAGGGCATTTCAGTTCTTTCTCCATCATGCTCTATTCACTCTCTTGATTTTTTTATTTGCTTGTTTTTGACAAACTGCTGTTAAGTGCGTTTGCACGGACGCCTTTTCTCGACTTTTCTCTGGTCTTGATTTGATTGGCTTGCTGCTGTTAGTGGTGGTGGTAGCTGTTGTCTATGTGGTGTTGTTAGGGAAAATCGCAGCCAGTCCTTGCTAGTACTGGTGTCTATGTGACTACTTCTAGATTTGCCCGCAGCAACAGCCAGTTAACTAACTAGGGCGTTCACTAACTAACTGACACTGCTGATGTTGATGCTGCCGATGCAACTTCATCTTCTTCAATTTCTTTTTCTTTTTTCTCTGTACAGAGGCAGCAAGTCAAAAACTAATTAGCACAGTCAGCTCAAATGATGAACGTTCAAAAATTAAATGACAACCAGCAAAAAAATGCTAGTGGCAAATTCATTTATAGAAAAAACTGCAAGTCGCCGATCTAGACAGCGGGCCGACTAAACCCTTCTAGTTCGGCGGTTTTAGTGCTTAATTGCCAACTGTAGTGTTTGCCATAAATTAGCTGCCGACATTTCTTTAGCACAATCTTTTAGTTAAATTTTAAAGCTTGCTAATAATATCCGGGTAGAAAGTAAAAAAATAAAAAACAAAAATACAAAACTCACTGAGCCGCCCAGAACGCCGTTTATCTCGACTGAAAAATATAATTTTCCGCCAATGAATTTTTCATTTCTGGTTCTTTTAATTTTTTCATTTTTTTTGTACGTTTTTCATTTTTTTCTTTTGCCACCCCTTTTCTTTCGTTTGTCTGTTAACATCACAATTTATTTCCCGCTCACCCGGTAATTATTATTTAAAGCAAATTTAGATTTTTTGTTTTGCCGCTTTGCCTTTTTGCCCACTGCTGTGCGGCTGCTGCTGATGTTCGTTGAGGCTGAAAAAGCCGGGAAATTAATAATCATATTTGCCAAGTTAAGAAGATAAATTCAACTGGCCGCTCAACTGCTGCTGCTGTTGCTGCTGTGCCTGCTTTGTCTTTCCCTTTCTTTCGCTGTTGTGCACTCACTCACTCACCCATTCACTTACTTTCCCTTCATAGCGTTGCAGTACTGTTTTTTAATTAACAGGCCGACAATTTACTTTGTTCCAGAAACAGCTAGAGCAGCCTGCAAGCGAACCAAACAGTCACTTCTGTCTTCTGCCTTTTTCCTCCCTCTTCTCCTTCAACTGGCCTGACTGCTGGCTGCTTCAAAGTTGCTACATTGCAAACTTAATTAAGACACAACTTTTTAAAAGTGCAGCCGTTTGCCGTTTTTCTTTTGCAACCTTTTGCCCAGACTTGAACAGACTTTTTTTTGCTTTTTTCCCTTCTCTCTTCTTTTTAGTTGCTGCTGCCCGCACACTTATACACACACGCAGAACAATTTGGTAGAAAAAAACTTGGAGTTTTCTTTGATAACAATTTTTATTTTCCACTTTTCTCTGCGTCCTATTGTCATCATTGCAATTGAAACAACGAGCCATGTTATTCTTTCTTTCTTGCCGGCAAATTGTATTTTTTTCTCTTATACTATTCTTTCTTTTGCCTCTATTCCATCTTTTTCTTTTTCTCAACACACTTTGACTGGAGCTGCTACTGAATGGCAAAGTGGCACTCGGCTGATGGTGATGGCGGCGGCGGCGTCGGTGGCAATGTGGCAGCAGTGATGGTGGTGGATTTTATTATTCCGATCTCGATTTCTTGTCTCCTTTTTTGCAACTCTCTTTCTCTCTTGAAAATGCGAGTTCTGCTCCATTTTTGAGCAAATCTCTCCGTATCTCCTCCGTCTCCGTCTCTAGTTGGCCCGTTTGCCTTTGCTTCGTTATTATTATCCCAAACTGGCCGTCTCAATTACTGCCGCTGGTGTGGGCTCCATTAGGAATTGGCTTCTCCGATCGTTTCTTCAATTGAACTGCCGCGCCGGAACAGCGCCAGACAGGCAGGCACAGCCATTGCAGATCTATTTTGAATTTGCCATTCTCTAACGGTTTTTGCTGGTGCTGCTGCTGCCACTGCTATGTTGCTTGTTATGTTTTACCATGCTCTACCACACCATTGACTGTTGCCACTTTGGAAAAACGAGAAAACAGGAGAACACAGAGAGAATGAGGCATCAGCAACGGCAAAACATTCGCAGAACAAGACGCTAGTTTGTAAAACTCTCTCTCTCTCTCTCTCATTCCTTGTTTGTGCCCGGTGCCAACAGTATTTTTTTTGTCAATCTTTCACAATGCCGAATCAGTGGGCGAATCGGCCGCCGCTTTCTGTTCGACACCGCCGACCGCTGAGGCGGCTATTGTTTGCCCAATTCTCCTTGGACTGATTTCGACCCAACAGCATCAGCAACGGCAACAGCAGCAACAGCAGCACTGACGGCAGTATTCAGCTGCACTCATTCGTTCACTCGACCATCACCACTACCACCACTACCATAGCTCCAGTGCCGTGCTGCAAAAGTGACCCGTAATTAAATCGAATGAGAAAAAATCATTAGGTTGACTTCAGTACTGCTGCTGCTGCTGCTCCTTCTGATCTAGTAGCCTTATCGTCTGACTGGTCAATCTGATCTGGTCTCTTTTTTTCTCTGATCAGGCTTTCTATTCCTCTTTGTTCTTTGTCTGCCCCCGTTGATAAACCCTTCACGTCAATATGTTTTTACTTTCACTTTTCGTCTCTTTTTCTGTCCTTCACACACTCTTGCTTTCTCTCTCTCCTTCTTTAAAAGCACTCTTCCTTTCTATTCGTCCTTTCTATTCAGCTTCATATCGCACTTCAATCTATTTTATCGATTTAATTTGCCACACTAGAAAAAGTGCCTGCTGGCTGTAGCTGAGTGAAGAGAGAAGAACTGTTCACTGCTTTGAAAACGTGTGATGAGATTTCTATCACTACAACAGTACACTACAACACACTGCTAACGGCTCTTTCACTACACGTTTTGAGTACTTTGCCTCTTCTTGGCCTTACTTTCTTTCTTTCACTAGCAATTGAGAAATCGAGCCCTCTCGTACACTGCTCGCTCTCTTGCTAGCATGCCTCAAAGCCTCTTTCCCATAATGGATTTGCCACTGGACAGTGTCGGTGTCTGTCTGTGTAGCTTCAAATTTATTTGCAGCAGCAATGTTTGTCTATCACTTGCTGGGAGAGAGGATTCACAGAAGCAAGTAGAATGCGCGGTGGCGCTTTCTCACTTTTTCCAATGGAGGGAGCACTCAATAAGTCAGACGCGTCTCCTTCTTCTTTGGCTCATTCTTTCATTCCTTCCTTCCTTCCTTCACACATACTCTCACTACTTTTCTTCATCGAAAAATAATTTAATTTGCACCCATCGGTCGTCAGTCTCTTTGCTTTCAGTCACACTCACACACATACACACACTCACTCACTCACGCATCGATGTGTGTGTGTATCCATTCAATTTGGTTTCTTTTTTTTTCTCGGATTTAGCTGCTGATTTGCCCCCAGCACCAGACAGGGTTTGCGCCTCTGGTTAGCAGAATGGCACCCCACCCCACCACCACCACCGCCACCACTGTCCTCCCCACCTCCCTCGCTCTATCACCCTGTCTTACTCACTCACTCACTAATATAGCCAATTATCAAATTGCTACTTTACTGGAAGAAGCACTGGTAGATAGATAGATTACTTGCCCAGAATGTGTCTGTCTGTGTGTGTGCTGGTGGTGGCAGTGCAGCGAGGCCTTCGATCAGACCACGCGCCGGTCAAAGTCGACGGGCTAAAGCTCCCGGCTCTTTCTTCCTCTCCGCTTCTCCGCACTTTCCTTGCCGGCACTTCCTTTCATTAGGCCCCTCACTTTCTGCTCTGGCGTCTAATCTCGCAGGCGGCCAACGCCGGGCCACTTATCTGCAGCCAATCAGCGGCCCATTTCAATATCCTCCTCGGCAGTTTGCCGTCAATTGAACCAGCTTCTTCTTCTTCTTCTTTTTTTTCTTCACTGGAGCTGTCATTAGTCTAATAGCACGTATGGTCTGCCTGTGTTTGCTGCACTTGCTCTCTGTGCTTGTATCTTAGGCGCCAATGGCTGTGCCTCCCTTCAATCAGTATCGATTCAATCGAGAGAAAGACTCCTTTCACTTTGGCCAGTTTTCTGGTCTTTCATCTTCCTGTGCACTGCCAATGCAATTCCAAATTATTTCTTTTCATTTGCACGTTTGGAAGCTAGCAAACGAGCGTCAAAGTCTTTTCAGGAAAGACAAACTGCTGTTCTCGATTAAGAAAAACCAGATTTTTTTTGACCTGAGAAAAGAGATAAAAAAATAAATTTACAAAGGTAATTGCAAATTTATTTAGTCGGTTCATTGAATATATGGCTCAAAATTTAGCTAGAATTTCCAAAACAAGCAACTGTTCAATTCGTTGCACACCTAATAAAGAAAATTGAATAGACACAAAACCGTTATAAAATTTTGGCCGCCAATCGCGCAGCAAAGGTGATTTATTTTAATTTGCAATCAAAACAGAAATTGTACGTTTTTCGCTGTTTACTTTTTCCTTAGCAAATTGTTTACATGGTTATTTAATTTTAAATTTAAATGTAGTTTCTTTCATTTTTGTCGGCTATCAAGAAAGTTTGTTGAAGAGTTTGTGCGGAAATATTTTTTGAAGGAAAAGTAATTGAAAGACAAACAGTTAAATTAACTGTAAAGTAATTCCTCTGTGTACAGTTGCTTAGAAATTTAATTTAAAGTTGAAGGTGATTGATTTTGCAACTGTAACTGCTGCTGGAACTAGCAATGTTTTATTACAATGCACTGTTTGAGAAAATTAAAATTTATACAATGCTCACCGATTGTCAGTGTGAGATATTGACATCAGCTAGTTAGAGCTGTGCTCTACTTTCTTCATCATCATTTACTGCCACTACTGTAGATGTTTTCATTTTATTATTATCTGTCCGAATAATCACTCTTTGACCGACATTGATGGCACTCTCTTGCTCTGAGCACTGGTCAACTGGTTTAACTTGACGGCCTTCTTTTGTCACTGGTACTACTATTACTGCTGTCACCGCATCAACACTGGCAGCGCCGCTTTGTTTTGCTAAAAGATTTAAAGCAAAAAATGCCACCCGAACAAGGAAAGAAAAGAGTTTGCAAGAGGAGAAAGCTGATAATACTTGCAGTGAAGAAGCAGCGAAAAGAGGCCAAACTGAAGACAGAGAAAAGGAGGAAGAGAGACTGCTCCTCAAACGATGCTAATCTGTGTGGCAGTGTCTTCTCTGCTACCACCACCCCACACACCACTCATCAGTTCGATCCATTACCGGCGACCGTGCGGCATCGGCATCATCAACAACATCGGCGACAGCAAGTTTGTCACAGCATCCTCTGCAGTCTAAAGTGTGCCACTATCCGCCATTCGCCAGTGGAGGGAACAAGCCCGTAATCGTCACTGTCACACTTTGGTCCACTCTTGTTGTCCTCTCAGCCAGCCCCTCTCTCTCTCTCCCTCTCCCTTTTTCACTTCTTAGTATCAAATGAATTGAGCAGCAGCAAGTTTGTCTCTGCCTGAGCCCGTTTTGGCTCAGGCAGAGACACCAGCACACACACACAAGGAAAACTATCTTTGGGTAATCGGATTGCAGCATGTTCTCAGCTTGCTCGTTACTGCTGGTTACGTGTCCCTCAGCCCAAGTCGACGATTCAGGCGCAGAGACAAACACTGCTGCTGCTGCTGTTGCTGCTCTTGGTGATTCCTCCTCTTGAGCTGACAAGCAGATAGCAGCTAGCCAACTGAGCTGAGCTGAGCTGATGGCAGTGCCCGTTGCCTCGTATCTCCTTTGCGTCGTCTGCTTCACTTTAAGGCGATTTCACCAGCTCACTCTTCTGTAACGCATCTGACGATGCTGAAAAGAGATAAAAAGGCAACAACAGAAAGAAAAATTAAAAATCGCCAAGACTGAACTTGTTCCGTCAACAAAACGGTTAAACTGTTGTCGTCGTCGTCGCCGCCGCCGACTTCGTTTTGTGTCATTGAGCAGCAGCAGCAGCTTTCTCTAAGCTGTTCGCTAATAACTGGTAACGTTTTCCTCTTTTCTTCCTTTTTTATTGCCGATGCTATTAAAAATTGATATATTCTCAAGATTTGAGAAAAGTAAAGAGGGAAAAATCCGGTCTCAAATTGTCAGTACGGCGTCTTACTGAAAGTGCTGTGTTTGTGTTTTGTGTTGCCAGGCAGAGGAAAGCAAGCAAACAAACATAAAGTTGAAAGTGGACAGAAAGAAATGCAAAGAACAATAACAATAATAAATAAGAACAATAATGAGTCCTTACAGGCTTCACTCGGATTGCACTCCTTCTTTCAGTCTGTTTACAGCTTTCTTTCTCTCCAAGCAACTCCATCGCAGCCCTCTAAAGTCTCTCTCACTCTTCAGAAGCAATTTACCTTCCATTTTACAATTTTACTCTATTATTTAGCCATTAGAGCAAAAGGGGCATAAGGGAGAAGAAAGGGCACACATGAAAGTCTCGGTAGAAGAAATCGACGGTTTTCTTTGGCCAGAAATTGCAGTTTATCGGCAAGTGTGAGTTTGTGTGTATTATACACTTTTTTTAACTCAATACCAATTGACCGAGCGGTTTTTAATGTTTGATGAAGCGGTGAGATTTGTGTCCACGTTGGTATCAGCAAAAAACAGGAAAAATTATGGTGCTAGTAAAAAAGTTTTTGACTCAAAAGTAACTTCTTTATAATAAAGACACGTGGCGCAACTTGAGACTTGTAATCGTTTATGCATCACATTTTTTTGCTTAAAAACTAATACTTGGTAATCGATGTCTTGTTTTTCCGGCCGGTCTTTGCACCCTTGGCTCTCAATTAACTGCCAATTGAGTCCAGGCTCTGTCAAGATCGCTCTTTGACTCGGTTTAAAGACGGCAAATTTATTTGCACTAAAGACATTTTTCCTTCTTTGCCGGCGTCATTTTTATCTTCGTATACTATCAGTTGGCAGAGTTAGTTTCTTTTTAAATTACAATTCACTAAAAAGCTCATTTTCTCTCTCCGTGCTTTTCTCTTATTCTCCCCACTCATTTCTCATTGGTGTGTTGGTGGCCTTTTGCCGATGCCACTAGCTTGTGCTGTAGTCTCTCTCTCTCTCCCTCTCTGCCAAAGTGTAATAAATTTTCACTTATAATTTTAGAATTTCAGCCTTTCCTTGTGACTTTTTTCTTCTTTTTCTTGGCTTCTTTCATTTTTGTTGCTGTTATGATTTATGCTTTCACTGATAAAGATTGCTCGTTCAGCCCTCGGCCTCGCGCTCGCGCACCCGGTGAGCAGCGGCTGCAATGGTGCACTACTGCTCATCCTCGCCGCTGTAAATCTTTCACTGTATGAAACTTTTTTATACACTTTTTCACTTTTAAGGCCTCCTTCATTTTCTTCTTTTTACTCTCTTCTTTCCTCCCCTCCCCCTTTCTGAAAGGTTGAAAAATTTTGAAAAAGAGAAAAGAAACATTGTACAATAGTGCACTCGGTGTGCGCATTGCCATCTAATTAATATTAATTGGAGTGAGCTAGCTTTAATGATGTTTTTGACCCGTTAGAAAAAAGCAGAAAGTTCTTCTGCTTCTTGCCAAATAACTGCAGCTGCTGTTGTGTAGCAACAGCAGCAGCAAGCTACATGACTCTCTGCTTAATTGTTAATTGCCACCAAAAATAACGAGTCAACGAGTTCAAAACGATGATGATGAGAGATGAGTGACGACAGGGCTTTTTGAACAGCATTCCGATTGACTGTGAAGTGTCTTTTGTCTCTTTTGTTTGAAAAAATGTCATGTTTAGGCAGTGCAGCAAAAAAACCCGAGACAGGCAAAAAATGTATAGAAAAGTCTTTTCAAGTAATTAACTTTTTTTGACAGCCGCTACTCTCGCCGTAAGGGAGACCAGCAAAAGCTTTTTCCTCTTTCTATCTGTCTCTCATTAGGCAGAAAAGGTAGCAGAGTAGAATGCCGGTCAAATAATAACAGTAAGTAGAAATACACAAAAATGGCGGCATGTTTGGCAAATATTCGAGGTATTTGCTAAACATTTGCACTGTCAACTGTGAGGAACAGTAGTAGCAGTCAGTACCAACTATGCCGTGCCCGGTTTGTTTTATTTTATTATCTTTTTTTGCTGTTCATTTGCAACTGAAAGACCGAAAATTCTTCCAAATGACGGCAAATTTTTCTAGTTTTTGCGTTTGACGGTGCCACTCTTCCTTCTTTTCACTTTTGGTCTCACTTTTCTGCACCACTTTGCAGCCAGTTTGTGTCTGTCATCCGTGAATTGGGTGTTTGTGTACACACACACGGGGACACATTGCTTCTAAAAAGTGAGTCAGTGTTGTCTTTTGCAGTCTCCTTTTTGCCTTCCTCCTCCCCTCGTTCGACCTGGCCAGAATATTCTCTTCGTGGTATTCTGTCAATTGTGCGGTTAGTGAGTGAGGCGTAGGCGAGAGCCGGCAGCAGCAGCACCGGCAACTCACTGTTTACCGGGCGCTTCCAGAGCTGTTCAAACTTTTTTTCCAAGCAGAGAAAAATTGAGTTTGCTTTTGTGACTCTGTCTATTTGATTTTAAAACTTTGCCTTCCGATGCCGCCGTTGAATCAGTCTTCCCTCTGTGCGTTTGTGTGTGCCATTAACGCAAACAGAGGGTGAGAGAAGACTATTTGCTTTGATTTGATTTGCCAGTTTACGTTGTCGATTTGTTTTCATCAGTTCGGCATTCAAATGCATCTTTTGCTGTTGTTGCTGATGCTGCTGGTACTGTCGTTTGTGATGGCGCTGCAGAAGCACTTGCCTTTGCTGACATTCAGCGGCATCGAATATTCGGTGTAACGAACAATTGAACGGTTTTACACTGACGCAAGTGATGCAGCTGACGAAAATCGAAGCAAACGGCTCAACTTTTTCTTCAAATATAAACAAAAAAAGTTTTTTGGTTCATCTTTCTTTTCCTCGCTGATGCCGCACAACACTGAGGCGGCGAACAATTGCAATTTGCAAACTGCTGTTTTCTTCCTCCTTGTAGCGCCTCGTAACGTGGCCAGTGCACAAAGAAAAACTATCAAATATTTTTAGATTTTTAACTTTTCAATGAGAAGTGCTGCTGCTGCTGATGTTGTAGGGGTGGGAAAAATGGGGGTGGAAGATTTGACGCTCACACTTGCGGCTCGTGCTTGCTGATTTTATGCAGTGTTGAGCTGCGTGAGGAAGTAGAGGAGGAGAAAAGAAAGAAGCAAAACAAAAATTGGCCCACGCCAGTGGCTTGAAGTCACTGCTAAAGCCGGCAAAACACGACAACTTGACACCCCCACTGTCTTCTCCTCACACTAATATGAATGTCAAAAATTTTGAGCAGTCATTTTCTTTGGTTTGGCGTTTGGCTGCGCTCACTTCACCCCCCCCCCCTAGCACTCAGTAAAATGAGTAAAAAAGGGGGAGCACAGTTGTTCGTGCAGTAGCAACTACAGTAGCAGCAGCAGGGCGTCACGTTCCTGTCAGTCAAAGTGAAAATGAGATGCAGTGAGCAGTGAGAGTGAAGGAAAAGAGCAGAAAGACGAGCTTCTGTCGAAGAAAGCCTGTCGGCGAACGACCGGTCCCTTTGGCTACTGCTGCTGCTGCTGCTGCTGTCATTCTGATTGTGCCCTTCACTCTTTGCAAATCAGACTCTGCAAATCACCAGATTCGAGAATATCACACCAAAAATATACTTGTCATGCCGTGATGGCGCCATTCCTGATCGAGACACTAATTTCGGCCCATTTTTTGCTCTTTCACTTTTTCCTCCATTGCCGGCAACCGGGCATCGTCTTCATCACAATTTTATTATTTGGCAGCAGTTTTCTTCCTCTTTCTCTCTCTCTCTTTCTTTTTTTGCCCAGTCCTTTGCTTCGTTTCTGTCGGCCGGCTTCAATTTTTCTCCTTCACTTTTTCCTCCCCACCTCATCACTACGCCTAATTCCTCTTCACTTTGGCCAGTGGCTGGGAAAAAGTTGCTTGAGAGAGAAAGTAGTGAAAAGTTGATAATCAGATTAAAATATATAACTGCAACGGGTAGTGATAGTCTTTCACTTTAAAATGGCCATCATGCTGCTGCTAAACTACTGACAGACTCACTCACTGTCCGGTTATAATTAATTAATCTGCCATCATTTATTAAATATTTACAGTTTATATACTTTTTAATCTCCAAACTCGGCGGCTCACTGTGATGGATTTTGTCGCAGTAGCTGCTCAAAATTGCCTCTGGTGCAGAGGCGGACGCCAATTCACTTCGATTTCACCGTTTGTCGCGTTGACAATTCCTTCTCTTCATCTTCTTTTACTTTGTTTGGATGACAAATAACATCATCACTTTGCCGTTGAAAATTTAATTAAAATTTAAATTTTTAATTAAACTTAAAGAAAAGCAAAGTTTGAGTCACACAAATTTGGCCTGCTGTCGCTGCAACTAGGGTGCAGGCACTGCTGTTTCGACACACTTTTAAAAATCAGTTTACGGCAAGTGCCACTGTGGCGGCCGATAAAGCAGACAATCACCAACTGATCCAGGAGATTTCACTTCTTTGAAATATCTGTTTAATAATTTGAATTTAATTAAAAACAAAAAAACACTTTTTTTAAAACTAATGAAAAACGGAGTTTATTATTTGTGTTTTAGCCTACTTTTGATGTTTGACTAGATTTACAATTGGTTTTCTTTGTTGTACATGCCTTGTTTTTTGTTTAGAACCTGCTGTAATTCATTCAAATCAAGTTTAAATTAAAAATGTGCTGTGATTGACAAATGTTTATACTTTTCAAGTCTAGCAAGTTTTTTTGAATTGCTTTGTTTGTATTTTTTCACTCTTTGTATACTCATTTCCACTGCAACCATTGTACAAGTCAATTGGACATGGTCTACTACTGACAGGCTCCAATGGGCCGTCAGTGAGTTGGTTTTTCCATCTTATTCTTACTTCTTTTTTCTTTTCTAATAACAACAACAGCAGCAAAAGCCATTTTCTGAGTCTTTCTGCCTTTCTTCCTCGGTTGCCGTCGTGTCCAGTTAGGACAAGTAGGTCCCATTTGGGGCTGCTGTTGCAGCATCAGTCTCTCTTCAGTGAGCAGTGTGTGTGTGTGTGTGTGTGTGTGTGTGTGTGTGCACTGCTCGCAAAATGTGCTGCTGCCGAACACAAATTGAAATGACCAGAGGCTACAATGTTTTTCGGGTGCTGTTGCGGTTGCATTTGCTGCTCTAGTAGACTTACGGCAGGGCGACCTACACAGTAGCAACAGCAACGGCAGCAGCAGCAGTACACTACGACCACCATCGACAGGCCATCGGCCGGCACCGACTGTGCTAAATGAATGCAATAAAGCGCCAATGAGTTCAGCAGCAGCAGTAGACGGAGCCGTACAACAGCCGCTCTTTTTGCTCCCTTGCCGGCCTAGCGGATAGTTTTGGGGTTCTCTTGAGCACACACACACAATTTACGGGTGGACATTGACTGCTGCCTCGGCATCGGCCAATTCCCATCTGTAAAGCACTGCTTCCACTGCTGTTGCTGTCTGCCAATCTGCGATGGTCTGTGCCTCTTCATCTGCTTGCTGAGAAGACTGACTGACTGACTTTTCTCTTTGTGTTTTCCGTGTTTTTCTCTCTTTGGCCTGCTCTGCTCCATAAATTGAGCAAATTGTTTGCCTAGCCAAAATTTCCTCAAGCTCGAGCTTAATGGATGCAGCAGATCGTTCAGTGGCTGCTACTGCTGTCGCTGGCTCTAACTTGGTTTGTTTTAATTTGAGAAAATGTTTTTAGTTTTTTAGATTTTTGTGTTGCTTGCTGCGCTTTGCTTGAAAAAGGTTTATAAGCCGGACAACTAAATGGAACATGGAAAAGGAGATGAAAAAGTGTTAATTTTCTGAGTTGGTTTGCCGCATTGTGGTTGTGCCTTTGCTGAATTTAATAAGAAACAGAAGCTATGCTGTGCATCTGGAAAAAAAGCAATAGAAAGATAGAGAACGGCCCAAGCAATCCACCAAGGAATTTACACTGAACCCGTTTTTCTCTTCTGCGCGGAGTGTACTAGGGCAACTACAGTGCATCATTGATTAATTTACTCTCTCTCCTCTCTCTCTCTCTCTCTCTCTCTCTTTTTCTCATTTTTTTTGCTGTGTTGTCTGAAAACATACACAGCAACATCACAACCAAACCAGCATTAGAGACAACCAACATCCCAAATGCTTTGCGGTAATTTTCCTTTAGTGCGCAAATTTTTTAATTTTCTACTTAACCGACGGCGGAAACAACAACGAGAGTGGAAACAAAAAAACAACATCAACCAAAAATGACTGCACAGTAGGAGCAAACTGGTTTCAGCACTGTTTTTCTTTTTTTTTCTAAGAAACCCTGACCAAATAGCAGCAAGTGCAAAGAAGGTGTACCATTGAGCGGCACATTAAGCCGCTTCTGACGACCAGAAAGGCCTCGAAGGCTCTCTAAACATTTTTTCAATCTAATTTGCATGTTTGCAGTTTACAACCTCATCTTCTCTCTCCTTTTTCTTCACTTGCCCTTTTCCTTTTATTTATTTTGCCACATTTACACAGTGTTTGACTACTTTGTACACGCTGCCGTACTTTGCTGGTAAAAGGCAAAACCGGTAATTTTCTTTCGGTGCGCAAACAGCTTCACTGTAAAGTCGGCCACCGTTCTGCTGGTACCGGCGGTCTGCCTTGGCAGCACTTTCATTTGACGCCATCATTATTACGCCCAATTACCAGAAGGAAGCAGTAGGGGCATCAGCATGTGCTCTTCGCTGCCTTCAATTTAAATCCAGCGCTCAGGGCGTAATAAGTGCGGTAAATGGAGCAGCCAACAGACACCCAACAAAGTGCCAGGGAGAGCGGTAGAAGAATGGCCAGCATGATTTTGATCTTTCTATTTTCACTTTTCTCACTTTCTGGTTACTAAGGGCCAAAACACTGAGGTTACTAAACACCGCCAATTGCCTCCGTTTCCAGTAAACTCTGCAGATTGCTAGTTCCCCTTGATCAGTCGTTATCGCTACCATTGACGTCGTCGTCGTAGTCGTCTTCAACCCGAACAACTTAAAAGGGCTAAATTCCCACGCTTTTTTTATGCAGCAGCGCCCAGCAACACACAGCTTCCTGACTGTCTGTGTTTGTGTTTGTGCCTTATGCAAATATGCTCAACTTTCATTATCTCTCAAATCATTAATTGCGCAAATTGCCTATAATTACTTTTTTTGCACGTTTGTGGCGTCACTGCGCGAGCTTTGCTGTGTTGTGTGTCTCTTCTCGGCAAACATCGTTTGTTATAGCTGTCAGACTGGTTGGGTTGTTAGTTTGTTTGTTAGTTAGTTAGTTAGTTAGTAGTCGTCGAAGTAATGTTCTGTAAAGTCATAAACCATTGGCACTTCTTGAAACAAAATGAAAAAGGAGACGATGAAGAAGGTTGAAATATCTATTTAGTGCGTGCTCGTTCGGCAGTTTTATATTGTATTTAGCTGTTGTAGAGTTTTCAAGTTCTAAGATTTATGTATTTGCACTGGTTTTTTCCTTCAGTTTCAACTGATGGAATGGCTTACAAAGTTTCTACTGTGTCGCTCATTTAGCTTCATGGTGTATCAGTGGACCAGTGTCTCTGTATACTCTTTTTTGTCCTTCATTTTCTTCATTTTCTCGCCATCGTCATTTACCGCTCACAGTTTTTCCTTTGTAGTAGCTTCCTTTCATTTTTTGGCAGTTTGAACCAGAAGCGTACTGTTAACAGTGGGAAAGCATCGAAATGGGGGAAAAAGAGAAAGAGGAAAAGGGCAAAAAGTGGACGTGCCGTTGTCTCTTGGTTGCTCCCTGAGTCTGCCTTCCTTGCGATGATGACAAAATGATGTCGGTGAGGACGAGTTGTGCCAGCGAATGTGATGCTCGGCGGACTGCGACGACAGAAGCACAAGCGATCAGAGGAAAAGCAGACAAAGACGTGAACGTACATGAAGCCTAATGGTTGGCTCACTTCACCGAGAAAGAAAGAACAAACCAGTGGGAAAACAAGAAAAAACTTACAGTGGCGCAATTGGGACCGGTTGCGCGAGGAGAAGGGCTAATTTGGGTGCTACAGTGCTGCTGTTGCTGCTGAAGCGCCATCAATCGATATTAATAACCAAACGTGGCGTGGCTGGATGGCAGCCAACTGATGAAGGTGGTGTCCATTGTCTGCTGCTTGAGGACTGCTGCTGCTGCTGCTGTCGCTGCGTCAAAACCATGCCAATTACGACAACTGAATACGATAAATCCAAGATCGGCATTCACTAGTTAGTTCTATTTTCAAAACAGAAAAAAGAAGTTATGTTTGAAAAAATATGATCGTTTAGAGACAATAAAACAGAGCTGAATCTTGCGCTGCTTTTCTCATTCAACCAGAGGTTGATGTAGCATTTATCAGCTCACTTGCAGAGTTTATCCGGTGACATTTTGGTTGCATTTATCTTGCTAACTCTCTTTTATGAGCAGCCGCCATTTTGTCATTTTTTTGTGACAATGGCGTGTCAACCCCCCTTTGCTTTGCCGGGCACCAACTTTACGGCTGCCTGGCAGCTCTCAAGCAAGAGTTGACTGGAGAAAAGTGCTTTGGTGCCTGCTTGAAGAAGCAAGGCCAGGGGGGGAAGGGACATTTTGCTCTGGTTTGCTCTAGTCTGGCTTGCTGCTTCTGCCTGTCTGTCTACGACTGTGCCCTGGTACACTGCATTAGAACATTTTGCCCTCCCCCTCCTCCCTCTGTGCTTTCCGCTTTTTCGGTGTTGAGAAGCAGAAACAGCGGCACTAATTAGCGCGACATGCGAGTTAGTTAGTTAGTTAATCAAGGAAGATGGGGCAAGGCACGGCAGGCTGAAGGCTGCGACGATGACGAGCGGCGACGGGCACAAGCCGGCAAAGAACGGAAAAAGAAAAAAGCGCTTGTGAGAGTGAGAGAGAGAGAGAGCTCTACTAGCTCCCACAAAATGAACAAATTAGCCAACGAGAAACGATGTTGAATGACAGGAGAGAGCAGGCACCGGGAAAGCTGCCACAAGGAGAGAAAACTGTGTTCAGATCTTGCAGTGATGGCAGACAGGCAAACAGAGAGGCGCAGGCGGTGGAGATCCAAATCCAAGCGGCAGCAGCAACGACAGTGCTGGCGGTGGCGGCTTCGCCCGAAAAACTCTGGAGCACATGGAGGTTTCTAGTGTCGTGCTCTACCATCTCACTACACTCACACTCACTGGACAGACAAGTGAATTGAGGCAAAGTGTGAATGCTGAAGCTGAAGCTGACGATTCATTCTATCAGAAGTAGTGGAAACTTTCAATTCTCGTTCACATTCTCCTGGTTGCAGTCAACTTGTCTCTCTCTTTCTCTCTTTCTTTCGTTTTTCCTCTTTTGCATTTGCCTTGTCACGGCAATGTGTGCGCACTCAATTAACATTTCAAGCAAGTGAGAGGCAATGTCGAGAGAATGAGAAGTGACTGGCCCAGTTGACAGTTTGTCGTCATCGACACGTTAGGCAATGGCTGCACTTATTCTTCTCCCTTCAAATAGACTAAACAGTTGTGCCTTGCCTGCATCAGTGCAGTTAATAAAGGCACACCACACTGCAGTTTTGCAAACAAGGTTTGTTTTAGGGTTCACAACAACTTCAAACACCAAAACGCAGAAGGAGCAGAAAGAGAAGAGAGCAGAGGCTTGCTGGTTAGCTGTTGCTAAACGAGGGGTGAGCTTGTTGCAGCTTTTAAATTTTCCACCAGTTTCCTCACCCTTTTTGTACACTGTAACTTGACTAAATTGCAAATGAATGAAGCTGACGAGCAAACACGACCGCGCTCAAGCACAATCAGCGCCTGTCCAATCAATTTACAAAACCCTGCCTTTCCCTTTTGCTTTCCCCGTGTAGACATCCTTTTCTCCCTTTCAACAGTCAGTAGTCAAATCTGCATAAAATTTAAATGTTTTCACTGTGTTTGCTTACCTCTTTTTTGTTTTGTTTTTGAATAGCAAACGTTTCAAAAACACGCCCTTTATTTTTCAATACTTTTCTGCCGGTCCGTGCAACTCCAGTTTAAAGTGTGTCGATTGCCCACGTTCAATTGCTTTTTGGTTGTCGTTCAAACTCTTGCACCATCATCGTTTGACTGCATATTTACAGGGATAGAGTGATAAAGAGAGAAAAAGACTTCTAGCTAATTTGCTCGCTAATCCTCGTACGCTTTTTTCTGATGATGATTTGTATGTCTGTCTGTCTCAACGGTTGCATCATATCTTTTCCACTTTCAGTTGTCTCTTTCCCCAGTGTCACTTCTGCTAATTAATTCGCCATTTCCCACTCTCACTTTGCTAGCACGTTATGTAATACAGCAGACATTGCAGTGATTTATTTGCCCGCCTTTTCTCTTACGTGATTAACGCGCCTGGTGCACTGGTGTCTTCTCAGCTGTTGCGGCTCCTCAGCAAATCAGCATGTTTGAGAAGACAACACTGCACTTGTACAATGTTACTAGTTTTTTGCACTAAAAAGCCGCACTTTGCGTTTTCTATCCAAACCCTTTTTTGCCCAATTTGTTGCCTCTTTTTCGTTTTGTTTTTCCTGAACTGAGCCGCATTGCAAAACTACTACTACTACTACTACTACTACTACCATTTCCACTGCATCCACCTCCCTGGAGCTATTTATCCTTATCATTACCACAGCTGGTTGTAATATATTGTCAAATGAACGATTATTGTTTGCAGGATGCCGACGACGCCTTCAGCACAATAGCAGCCGAGTGACAGCAACAACAGAAACAGCAGTAGCACCGGTGCCGCCATTTTGTGGCTCGGTAGCCGTTGGTGCAACTTGGAAACCCTCTTTTTTTTGCTCAATTCACCGTTTCATTTTTGTTTGTTCATCTTATTGCCTTCTTTTTGCTCTCTCTCTCTCTCTTTCTTTCTTTCTCTTTCCCCCTCTCTCCCAAAATCACCCTCTACAGTACAAAACACACACACTAATTTGCCGTTTCCGCTTCCTCTCTGCTTTTGTGGTGCACCGTTGGTGGTGGTGGCAATGGCAGTAGTGAGCGACGCTATTGTTCATTTCCAGGGGTGGGAATCGAGTCCACTTTTCCGCTGTAGCTACACAGCCAACGTTACGCGCCCTCTAGTGTTGGCTGTGTTGCTACAGCGGAAAAATGGACTCGATTCCCACCCTTGGTTCATTTCAGTTAGGCGGTAGCAGTAGTAGTGAACACTGCACACAGCATCATGCCATTTCTCGGTTGATGCTTTCACCAACCATAGAGTGTGTGTGTGGTAAATTAAAAAGATTTGAGGTGCAGGTACAGAGTGATATTTGTCATGGAATAGATGTGTTTATTCAGTGAGCAGCTACTTTGAATTTTTTCTGTTTTTATCAGCCACTCTGTAGACTGCTCTGAAAACTCCCTTTAGCATCATCATCACAACTTATGCTTTAAATCACTAATTTTCCTTTTTTCTTTCTTTCTTTTTAGATGTGCATTACCAGGACCACTTCAGTGCATCTTTCTCTTCCTCTGCTCATCATTTAGTCGCACTCTCACGCAAACACACAAACACAGTGAAAAATACACAGAAAAGTACATAAAAACAACACACATAAAAGAGAACTAGAAAGGCAAGCAGACAAACACCGTTTCCTTTGCCATCCCCTTTTCAGTTTTGAGAAATTAATCAATTTACCAGTGCACACAGGGCAGAGTACACACACAGCCAGTCAGTCAGTTTATGGTCCCTTTTTGCCCTTACTGTTTCTCACACTACCACTCACTGGATAAAATTGAATGAAAAAGCATCCAAATTGAATTCTCAACACACACACACACACATTTTTGTCAGACTCTGCTCTTCCTTGTCCCTCTTTTTACCGCTCGACCTCGGAGCACACATTCAAAAGAAGCAGCAGCAATTTAAAAATAAATTAATAACGCAAATCGCAGCTAGGGAAAACGAGAGGGAAAGTGAAGAAAGAGTAAGAGTGGAAAGCAATTCAACTGGCTGCGCATTCAACTTTGTAAATTATCTCATAAAATGTTTGTACTTCTCTGCCTGTTGTTGTTGTTGTTGCTGCTGCTGTTGCAGTTTCCACTGAGCACTGAAGCCTCCTTCTCCTCTGCTACATCGAATCAGTTTGTGTGTATGAAATGTGTACACTGTTTTATTTAAATAAAACATTTTAGCGGCATCATCGGCCTTTTCCGCCGTCACCCTTTGCTCTTTCCGCTTTCGCTCTCTTGCTCACACTGCGCCGTGCTAAGATTTATGTTGCCGTGAAGCCCATTTGATCTTTCGGCTCAAGTGAACTTTAGTGCGACGGCAGTGAAAAGGAGATGCTTCTGTTGCTGTTGCTGTCGCTGGCATCACTCAGCTAGGGTCGCAGTGGTAAATGAGGCCACTTCAAATCGATTCGATGGGCCACTCACTTTCTCTCCTTGGGTGGCAGTAGTGATTTGTATCGATAGGAGTTGAGAGAGAAAGCAGCCTTCCTCTGGCATCTCCACCACTCTGGTCGGTGACACAGCCAGACGGACAGACAGGCAGGCCATCTTTTCAGTCCATTTATTCGGATGGACGACGCAGCACTGACTCCTTCACTCATTCACTGCCTCTGCTCTGACTACTTTCCCTATTTATTCCTTTGTGCGTGTTTCCTCACCGGTGTCTCCAAACGACGTCCAGGATCAGTACCGGCACTAGTGCGTGCACACACACACACACACACACACAACCGGCATCCACCATTTGCCGTCCACTGAACCGGTGAGCAGCACTGGGCGTACGAAGAAGCACCGAACGGTCACCATCACCATCACCATCATCATCATCAGCACCAGCACCAACAAACGTGTGTGTGTGTTCCATTTGGAGATGCAACTGTGATTGCTGCTGCCGTCGCCGATTCTGCAGTAGGCCAGAGCGAAGGAGAGGCGAAAGCAGCAGCGGCGAGTGCCTGTGCAGTGTCGCCAGCCATTTCTTCGCTACGGGCAAATCACTGGAGCGTAACCTGCAACAATGTCGTAGCGCTTTTTCGCAGGCAATTGCGACAGGAGCGCGCGCGGGAGCTCACCAAGCTGCTGGTGAGCCTGCCTCCGCCCCTACCTTTCGCTGGTTAGCCTCGACCACATCGAAGCAGTGACCAGAACTGACTGAGACAGTGTGCACTGCCACCGCCACCAGTGTGCCTCTAGCAGTGACTTTCGGGTAGAGGTACAGCCAGGGGAAGTGGTACAGGAAGAGGGCGCACAAGGGAGGAGAATGCAATCATGGTGGTCGCAGAGGTAGTGGTAGAGTACTACTGCTGGTGGTCGCTGTCGTAGTGGCGCCGACCGCCCGGCGAATGGTGCCCGCACCGGCGAGCGGCAACACCGTCAACTACTCGACAATTGGCAATCGGCACCCGAATCGGCACCCAAAGAGCCGAGCGAAACCGCCACTACCGCCATTCTTCGCCGGTTCGCCGCTCTTCCTCGTACACAACCAACAGTGGAAGTGCTTGGCGACCACAGCTAGGGAAAAAAATGCTGCTGATGCACTATCCACTGAACGTCTGCTTCGTGGTGGCGTACGGGTGGCCGCCAGAGGGTAGCCTTTGCCCTGAACCGCTCCGCGACCAGTTGCACCAGTCAGCTGAACCACTGCCTCGTCTGCGTCGTCTGTTCCAAAGTGAGTGGCGCGAAAATGGCCTCCCTTCCTATTGGCTGTTCTCCTCTTCTCTCTTCAGCATGTACTTCTCTCCCCAGCAGGCGCTTCACTCGTGGACACACACTGCCTTCTTCAGTTCGGTGCTGTCCGTTGATCAGAACAGGTGGTGCACTCTTTTTCTTCACTCTCGCGCTCTTTCAGTCTTCATCCTCTGCTGACCACCCATTCTCCCATTCTTTTTCTTTAAATTAAATTCGGCAGAGCCTGGTGTAATTCAGTTGTGCTGGCAGCAGCAACAACCACCACAACCACCACTAGTCACTCCCCATCAGAACCCTCGATACTGGAGCAGTCACTGCTCACTATAAATTGCCTCACTCTCAGTGGACCAGTGCCCAGTTCTGGTGGAGCACTCAGCCCATCGAGTGCCGCATTGTGTACCAGTTGAAACATTTCCGATCACCACCTTCAGTCACCAGTCACTTTGACTTTTCACTTTCAACACCCGTTTCTAACTTTCGCCTCAAAATTGGCAACTTTTGTCCAGTGTCAACTTTCCGTTTGTCTTTGCTTCTCTCTCTCTTCTCTCTCTCTCTCTCTCTCTCTCTCTCTCTCTCTCTCTCTCTCTCTCTCTCTCATTCATCACTCGCCCACCATTAATCTACATCTCATCGTCTCTTCACCTCTCATTGCCTCCGCCTGCCATCGCTCATTGAGGCCACCGCCGCCGCCGTCGCATCATCATCATCTTTTTGCCGGCTTCATCTCTCTCTGCGGTGACTTGATCCATTCTCTCGTCGATGCACTTCTGTGCACTCTTTGTCCTTCTCAGCTGAAAAAACACCGAGAGAAAGCATCACCTCGCAGGCATCACCACTACCACTTCTTCTCCTTCTTCTCCGCCCGCCACCACCACCATTTGTGTGCAGTGATCATCGCCAACTTTTCTCGTCATCTCAGTTTCTCTCCCACCGTTTTCTCTCTGCCGACAGCATTTTCGCGCCGTGGTTTTTTTGCATCCACGGCACATCTTCGTACTGGGTAACACACTCGTAATTATGAATTATGATGACAACTTCTAAGTGATCATCGTCGGGGGTGCAACTTCAGCAGCAGTGTCGAATGACTTCTCTACTTCTCGCTGCCGTTTTCCTCTTTTTCTCCGCCGTCGCTACTGATCACCAAACAGCAGTGAGTCAAATAAAGTTACCACCGCTAACTTTATCACTCAGTGTCGTTATTTACACTTCTTCAACTGCAGTTACTTTTCTCCCCGCCACTTTAAAGAAGCTGCTGCTGTAGCAAACAAAAAGTTACTCAGTTGCTCAAACTTTTTTCTCCTCAGTCACGGCAGTATCTTTTTTCAGCTAAACGTAAGCAGCCAAAAATTTGAGAGCGGTCACAAGTTCAGGATTCTCACAGTTGCTGAGGAAAGCTAAAAAAGTAAAGAGATAGAAACGTCACAGTTCTAAAGTTCTCTCTTTCAATCACATCGTCCCACTGCTTTCTCTTTATCTTTTTTCTCAGAAGAGCCCCCCACACTTAGTCCAAATCGCCAAAATGAACATTGTCATGATTCTCGTTCTCCTGACGACCCTTTCCAAGTAAAACTGGAAACTGACATAATCGACGCGCGCTTTGCGTCGTCGTTGTCATAACTTTGATTGCGGCTCAGAAGTCTCGGCGTGCTCACCGCCACCGATGCCGCACCGAAAATGAGTCCATTCCTGGAACGGCATCCCTTCTTACAACATTGGCAACATTGGCAAGTTTGATTTATTCACGGCAACTTGCCAGAACTTACCATCATGGCGGCCAAAACCCTTTTGTGGAAGGTGACGAATGGCTCAACATGAGGCAGAAACAGCAACATCAGCAGCGCCATCATTCAGTCACTTGGTCATTATCGTTTTCTCATCACATCTCGTTCCCTCTTTTCAGCCCCTACCACTAATGTTCAATTGTTGTGCAAATATCACCACCGGAAAGTAGAAAAAATAAGTTAGTTATACTCAGTTTTCTTCTTCTTCTTCCCATCTCGTTGTCCTTACTTCACCTAGTGCAAATAGTGTGTGTGCGTGTGTATGTTCTCGTCGCCGTTTTGTTGCTTGTTTGTCTCTTGTTAGCTCAATGTCTGCTTGTTCTTCCTCGAAATATATATTATTCCAGATTCAGGCTTCTAGCTCTTTCGTCATTTGCTTCTTCTTCTTCTTCTTCTTCTTCTTCTTCTTAACTGGCCTCATCTAGCCGCTCGCCTCGTCTGTTTCTGTTTGTCAAAGCAATATTCGGGCTCTCTCTCTCACTCTATCTCCCAATCTTCTACTCCTTCTCTGTTGACATTGTTGGCTACCACTGAAGCGAAGGCGCTGACGAAAACAAACAAACACCATCGTCTCAGTGGCAGTCTGCTTTACTCTGTCTGCCTTTCTCCTTAACGCCGGCATCCATTCTTTCTCATTTCAGTGACAATCTTGTGCCGGTCTCCCTTTTCCCTTCTCACTCTCTCTTTCCTTCAGCATGTCAATTACCAGACCCTAGCTCAACGGCACTCTCTCTGTCTCTTTGCTGCCATTTCTCAAGTGTTTGGCCATTCTCTGACCACCGCCAATACCACAACCACTACCAGCAAAAGCAGCCGCCCGACCATTATCCTTCGAGTCAACACATGAGCATCGCAGACACAAAGTGCAATGACAATAATAATAAAAGTGTGTCCGTGCCAGCAGTCTAATAATTAATAATATTGCACCACCACTACAAGGCACACACACACTAATAACCGGCCGTCGTCGTCGTCGAATCCACTCTCTTTTTTCTTGCCACTTAAGAACTGGAGAATCTTGACAAATTTTAATTTTTTTTCTACTCTTCTTTCATTCCTTCTTTCTATTCTGTTCTCGCACCGGCGACACACTTGAAACTCGAAGGCACCCACTTTCAGGACAGTATCCTCGCTGTCTCTTGCTACCTCTGTCCATCAAATGAGTTACTCTGAAGTGGTGCTGCAAAAGTGCTCTGTGCCCTTTGCAACAAAGTCGCCCGCTGCACTGCAACAACAAGAAGAAGAAATCAGTGTCCTAACGTTGCCGCAGAGATAAGAAAAGAATAACAAGCCACGAGAGCTTTTTTAATAAGAAGAAAAGAACAGCAGCAGCAAAAAAGACGACGCGAAACAAGTGAAAACGCACAAGATTGATCGGGATCACTCTTTGGCAGTGCAGCAACAGCAGCAGCAGCCTACGCTGCCCTGAATCGCCACTTTCCGTTGCATTTCACATGGACAAAGCACCGGCGGTATCAGCAGCTTAGACGACGCAGCCAAAAAAGAGAGATTTGTAGTGAGCAATTCGCCATTCTTGCCGCCAAATCAGTGGCGCCTCGCTCTCTCCACTCTGCTCCCCAGCACTGGCGCAGGGTGAACACTGAAAAGCAGCAGCATCAGCAGCAGCATCACCACACAATGACCTGAACCAAGTTGCGTAATTGAATTATGATGATTTTCTTGTCTGCTCAGTAATTCGTGTTCAGTGAGTGAGCATCAGTAGAAGCCAGTGTGGTGGCAGTGGAGCAATCTCAAGTGTCTCACTGCTGTCTTCTTGGCACCCATTGTCGGCCAATTGTACTGCCAGTGCCGATCTTCTCCCTCTCTCTCTTCGCCGCAAGTGCAAACTTTAAAGTGACCAGCACACACTCACCCAAACACTGTCTCAGAGAGACCCGAGTAGAGTCGAAATGAAAAACTGAGCTACTCTGCTGTCTTCTTTTTTCTGTTTTTCTTTTTTCACTGTGTTTGCTTGACTCGTGCTTTCTCTCTCTGTGCTGCACTTTAAAAGAATAAGTGAAGCGAACAATAATTCTGTGATAAATTGCAATTGGGCAAGTCGAGTGAGCAGAAAAGAGAGAGAAAGAAGCGAAATAGAGCTCACTGCTACAATTGCCAGTAGCTGTAGTAGTAAGCTCACGTCAAGGAAAAGAACAGCGGCCATCCAGGCAGCCATCATCATCATCTTCTTCCTCTTCTTCTTTGCCTCCAGTGACCGGCTTCGGCATTGTAAAATATAAAAAATATATAAAGTAATAAAGTTATCGTGTGGCCAGTGGCCAAGACAAAAATACTGGGGACAGCCATCAGCACTGGTGAGATGAGCACTTTATCACGTCACTAGCCGACCAACACCACCGCCACCACCAGTCATCATCATCATCTTTGTCTTTTTATTCTTCTTCTCTCACCCCCTCTCTTCTTTCAGCTCGCACCCATCACCATCGTCATCTTTCCCTTTTTCGGTCAACTCTCTCTCTCTCTCTCTCTCTCTCTCTCTCTCTCTCTCTCTCTCTCTCTCTCTCTCTCTCTCTCTCTCTCTCTCTCTCCGCAGTCCTCTCGAATCGGACACCACAGCAGCAGCACTTTTTCTCAAGAAAGATGTCAACCGCCGCAGCGAAACGTTATTTATGTAAGTTAACGGCAGTTTTCTTATTTTCCTCTTTTTCTTCTTTTTCCCTGTCACACAGTTCCCTTCCGTTGTTGGCACTGAATTTATTATTTTTAAATTTTAAACTTCCGAAGTTTGTTTTCAGTGTTGTGTTGACCCTCTTTTTCTTTTGGTTTTTTTTCTGAAAATTGCTTGTTCTGAATTTTACAACATCAGTTTTTTTCAGTCATGATTCTTACTCTCAATTGTTTGGTCATTAATGTGATGCTTTTGCCCAATGTTTTATGTTCACAAAAATAATTTGACGAGCAAAGGGCACTATAGTCAGTTTTTTAAATTTCTTTTTAATCAGACAATGTCTGTCAAGCCACTGACTTAAATCTCAAAAAGTATGGATCAAAACGTGGCCCACTAGGGTAGTCAGGACCCTCCCTCTCGGAGGACCAGAACTGACTTAAAACGAAGTTTTTTTAATCAGACAATGTCTAAAACATGTTTACCAAAATCATTTTGCCGCTGATGATTTGCATGTAAAAATATTTCATTTGAAAACTGACCGTCAATTGAATCAACTTGGTGCTATTTAGAAATATATTAGCAATACTTTGTCAATTTTGAATGCAGCCATTTTTTACTTACAAATAAATGATATAAAAAGCAACTAAAAGAATAGTAGTCCTACTTTTATTGAGAACACAAATAGCTAATAACTCCTTTTCAATCGGATGATTTATTTACTCATCAGCTCGCCCTAGTCAATGACGGGTAGCGGCGACTGCTGTTGCATCGTCATATTCCGGTGACCTTTTCTGACCTTTCTTTATCCAATCATCAGCACACATTCATCTGCAATAGTAATTACCACCTTCAGTCAACGTAGTCTGATCGGCCCTAGTCGGCAGTCATCAGCTTTGCAGTAAACCAACCCCCATTCTTTGTGATTTGCATTTCCTTGTGGTCCGGTCAAAAGAAGGCGCCAAACAATGGCCAACGAATGAACAAACCTCTTTTTGCCTGTACTACTTAGTTCTGCCGCCAATTCAGAAGCCATCAATTATCAGTCTTTTTACCAGTATTCTTCTCGGTGGTTTGCTGTGCAGCTGATGTCTCTGCTCCTCTTTGCGGACGACCATTTTGTCTGGCTTCTTCTGGAGTAGCCCGATGAAACAACTAGTGCACTCGCTCCTTCCCAGCGCCATCACTCACCCTGCAATGGTAGTCATTCAGCAGTCAACATTTTCCAGGACGACCCTTTTAATTAGCGATCATTTTTTGCCGTCTGCTGCTGCTTGTTGCTGCTAATCAGATGCTTGTGACTAGTGCGATACTATTTAATGCCACTAATTGGCACTGTTTGCTAGACAGGCGAGTCGATGCTGCTGCTGGCCAATGCCGCTGGCCTCGTCCTCCTGTCCTCACATCCAATTTGCCCCTGCCAATTTGTCGGGCAGTCCTTCTGTTGGTTGAAGGTTGAAATGCAGCTAAAAGAGGGGCAAAACATTTCACACCGGCGCATACATCACGCTCCAGCATCAGAGTGCACACACAATTGAAGTGGCCCTCTTTTGTTTATTTCTTTCTCTCCCCTGTTTGCTCTGGCAATCACAACTACTATTTGCCTAATTTTCTGATTTATTACCAGTTGTTGTTGTTGTGTGTGCGTGTCGTGTGTGTGTGTGTATTTGGCAAGTACCGCCACTGTAGTGCTCTGGAGTGATGCGTCAGCAGAAAATGGATTCTCTCTGTGTGTTGTTTTTGAAGAGAGAGAGAGAGAGAGAGAGAGAGAGAGAGAGAGAGAGAGAGAGAGAGAGAGGAGAGAGAGAGAGAGAGGGAGGGAGGGAGGGAGACAATTGAAAAGCACTGTACAACTGTAAATATTTTTTTTCAACTAGTTGCGACGGTGCTGCTGGCAATCTTAACGAGTTCACATTAAGCATGCCTCTCTACAAAACAAACACAGCCTCATTTGCCATCGCCACCCCTAATACGAATATTCTTCTTATTTTCTCTCTTCTCTCTCTCTCTCTCTTTCCTTTGCAGTAGCACCCAGTCGGTAGTCAGTGTGCCTTTGCATTAATCACACCGACAGTCAATTCATCACCTCAACCACTGCTCTCTTGATGGCGAGTGCAAGTTCAACAGCTTGCCACCGTGAAGCCGCAGAGACTTTGATTCGTTGCCCACCGCCTACACAAACATTTGCGCAATATACACACAACAACTATGCTCAAAACCAAGATTTGTGATTGGATTTGACTAGTACTGCATCAGTGCTACGGTTGCCAATTAAGCGAGACTTTTCAAACGCCGGCCTATGTGTGTGCTTTTTAGTGCAGCGTTGATTTTTGCTTCGTTTGAACTCACTTTAAACTCTCCAGTGGCAAAAATCAGCGCAATTGCATTGCTGTCACCGGCTCTATTTTTTTAAATTTGCACTGGTAATTGTCAGCCGTGTGATTAAACAGACTAGTTTTTCAGTACAGGAAAAGAGATGCACAGCCCCTTCACAGCTTTATCAGACTATTGACAGACAGAAAGAGTGTAATTTTGTGTTTTGTTGTATTTGCATAGCACCTCTATCTTGTGCGGCACGCGCTGTCGGCTCAATTGAATTTGCTCACTTGCACCAAAGCGCCCATTTCTGGTTGATACTCTCTCTCTCTCTTTTTCCCCCTTCCTTTCGATCGATACATCGCACAGAAAGCGTAATTTGTTTTGCAATTGCTGTGACAATGACACTCGAAACTTTATGTGTTTGGTTAACTTTGCCACACTGTGTCTTCAACTGATTCTTTCTCGTCTGTCGACATGCCGGCGACTTTTTCATCTTTTTTCTTCTCTCTCTTTCCTTCTGCTGTCTGCCTGTCTAACCGACTATTGTCGGCACTTTCTTTGATGCAGCTGTGCCTTGCTACTGAATATTTACTTTGGGAAAGAGGGGCGAATCTCGCCGACGCCATCATCTCCCTTCCCCTTTGCTACTGTCTGTCTGTTTTTCACTCAATTTATTCACACACACATAGAGGCATTATAATGTGCCGCTTAATTTGTATTTGACTACAACTGCCGACAATTGTGTTTGTCTGTGTGTGTATGTATTTGTTCGCTAAACGACGTTTGCCCGCGAGACTTGGCAATGCAATGCCGAATAGCAACATCACCCAACAACCCTTTTGCTCTCTCTCTCTCTCTTCTTCTTGGCAACATCAAATGACGATTTTGTTGGCCAACTTGATAGCTCTAGTGGTATAGTTTTAATGACGTGCTTTAGAATTTATGAAATATTTTCTTTTTACAAGGAAGCAAAAGATTGACGTAGCTCGGGTCATTTGTACATTGTCGCACAACGTGGTTTTCGTCTGCCATTAAATTCATGCATAACACATATTTTCCGTTTTTTTTGTAGATTCTCACTTCAACAGCACTTCATCGAGTACGAGTACGCTTCACTTGAACAGTAGTAGTAGCCCCAACTCTACTGTACCCTCATCGCCATCCTCAGTCATTTCCTCACCTATTGGTCGTCAAGCGGCAGCAGCAGCAGCCGCCGCCGCCGTCAGCACTCACCTCCTCACAAATAATGACATTTGCGGCAGTGTCAGCCAGCACAGCACCTCCTCATCTGTTGACCCTCTTGTGACTATCATCTCCAGTGCATCATCTTCATCAGCACTCTCCTCTGTCATCACCTCTGATCATCAGTGCACCACTTCACATACTGCTTTCATCACCATGCGCCAGTGAAAGGGGAACAAGGTCTTCAACTGCAGCTGTCTGTGCCTAAAAGGGAACATGAGCATGCAAGTGAATCAGCCATTGACCTGGTGAAATCAGCATCTTTGCCCAGTCACCGTCATGTGCCCGTTATTGCCAGCACTGCTGGATACGCAGCCGTAATCGGCAACAGCAGCAGCAGCAGCAATCAGCAGATCACGTCCTTGTCGTCTACTGTGCAGCTAGAGGCAACACAACAGGACATTGGCGGACGTGTGCCAGTGCTGGACAGTGCAAAGATCATCATCATCAGCAGCAGCACAGCTCAACTGCAGCAGCAGCAGCGGAAGTGCATCAGCCATCATCAACTGCAGCTACACCTCACCTCTGTTTGCCGGTGAGCACAGTGGCTACCAGTGACAACAGTGCCAGCGACATTGACTGCGCCAGTCGGCGAAACGTGACAGTGTGTGACACTAACTTTGTGCCCGCATCGTCCACTGTGCTTCCCTCTTCTACTTCTTCCTCCTCTTCTTCAGCAGCCACCTGCGTCCCCTCGACCTCAGCTTCCTCTTCCTCTGATCATCACTCGGAGTCCTCCGACTACGGCAGCGCCTCCACTGGCAGCGCCAAGTCCTCCTCGATCAAGGACCGCGAATCGCCCTTCAGCTCACCCGACGAGGGCATTGAAATGGAAGAGGTGGAGGTCCTTTTCAAGCAATCTACAAGCAACAACGCTTCACTTCCAAAGGTAGGTTTCCATTTTTTTGACGTGTAAGGTTTTTTTCGTATCTGCGCAATGTTCCCACTTCTCTCAGCTGATGACACCTGTCTTCAGCTGGTGCGTTGGCGGATTGCTCGCATTTGCTGCTCTGCCGCCACTGCTCAAGTGTGTAGGCATTGTGAACGTCTCTATCTATTAGCCATTATTTCACAAGAGCATGAACACTCGCATTTACACTCGTATACAGAACGCCGATAGACCATTAGGCAACAGCAGCAATTGTCGATTGACTTCCCCTCTTTGCAATTGCTGTGAAGTTTTTGTTGCTTTTCGCCACTACATTTTTTGTTAGTTTTTTGTTATTTATACCGTCGTTCAAATTGACACCACATTACACTACACTACATTTGTCGCCGACTCTCTTTTTCTCACTCATTTGCTTTGCCTCTATTAGCAGGGGCACTGATAAGCTTGCACTGGTTAACCCGCTTTTTGCAGAGTGGCACTACCACTGATCAGCAGTAGTGGTAGTTGTGGTTGCGGCTTCAAATCGCATTGGTGCTCCTGTTAGCTGTCTGTACTCTAGTTATCATCGCTCGTGCAACACTTTCCTGTCTGGTATAGACGGCATCAGCAGCAGCAGTTCCGTGTATCAGCAGCCGAAACCGAAACGCAAAGATAGTTGTCCAGTAAAGTACCCTGTGCAGTAGCACTTTACATGTTTGTTTGGATATAATAAATTACAGCACTCTCATTTAATTAGGTTCACCCCAAACCACCACTCATTGTCCATCGCAAAGGACTGCTGTTTTGTGTTCTTCCTTTTTCTTTGATTAATTTTTAATATATTGCCATCCTCTCTGTTGTTGTTGGTGCTGCCACAAGTGCCACTGTCTCTTTAGTTGGCTGGCCATTTGTTTCACTGCTGTTCAGTGCAGAGGGTGATGGCTCTTTTGCACTCCTTTAACCCGTTTTTTGGCAGTTTCTGCGACACTGCTTATACCCACTGGTGCACAGAGAGAACAGTGAGGCCGGTCAGAAGGAGCAGCAGCAGCAGTAGCCTCAAATTCTATTATCTAAATGATGGGCAGGCTGTCATCCGCTAGTGGTTTCTCCGTCTGCCTGGATGACTGCTCTGGTCATCAGCATTGCCGTGCCCTAATAAACACTTATCCCCTTGTTTCTCTCTCATTCACTGCCACAGTTCATTTAACACTTTGTCCACACTCTGTCACCACACTTGCACACTGTTCATTGCTGCTGTCCATCATTGTACAGCAGGCAGCTGCAGGCTTTGCCATCATCGCCAGCAGCCAGTGACAGTGACACCAACTTGCTTTGTCAATTGCGTCACACTCTCTATTGGAAAAAGTGGCGCTGATCTTTCTTTGGTCACATCTCACATCTCCTGTTTTAGCTGGTCGAGCGATTTGAACTGCTGGGGTGATGGCGTCATTGGCGATGAAATGTGCAAGCGCCGAGCATAAACTACAGGCCGAACTTAAGTTACGTTTGTGTTCGCAAGTACGTTCACTAGTGGCGACGTCTAGCTAAAATTCGCAAAATATGGCTATTTTGATGATTTTACTCTTAGTTTTTTCAATCCCTTTTTAAGCATTTTCAACTGAAAATGTGCAAATAGTCGATTTGTGTTCGCAAGTACGTTCACACAAGTTTTGAACGTAACTTGAGTTCGGCCTGTACATCTCTATACATTGTCCTCTACTACAGAGTGGCACTTGTTCTAACAGCAGTTTATAAACAAAACTTTGAGATTGTTCATGTGGAGAATAGTGACTTTCAAGATCATTGATCTTCTCACCGGTGTGCATTTGCATTCTCTTCGAAACTTGATGAGCACCCTGTATATTGGATTCATGCATCATTATCATTAGGCATAGGAAAAAAAGAGTGAGGGCTATTGATAACTAGTGCTGCTTTAAAGTGCTCTCCCCTCGCTGCTGATTACCAGTCATCATCATTATTGTCATTTGTTTTGGAAAAAAAGGGAAAAAGGTATAAAGAAAAAGACGATCATTTTTGCATTTTTTAACACAGCTACTGTACAATAGAAAAAGGGCAATGCAATGCAAAACCTACTTTTGTTGACGTGGCCAACACTAGCAATTGAACATTTTTTTTAACACCACCAGGTAAAAAAGTTTGTAGTTTTTATTGTTTTCAAAAAATTGCACTGTAAAAATTTAGTAAAACTAGATTCTAATTTTAGGGTTATCATAAAAAATGGGAAAAACCATAGCAAAGCTACTGCACTTGGCCATTTTTTCTTGTCAATATAGTCAGCAATGCCCATTATATTCTGTTGATTTATCCGCATTTTATTCATTGCACTTGCACTGACAGCAGTTCCGAGCAGCAGCTCTTGTTCTTTCCTTTTTGGGTTTCTTTGTCTGGTGGTTATGGCAATCTAATAATATTTGATTTGATTTCAATTATTTTCCTGGCAGCAGCCGTTTTTGCTGTTTCACTGTTTCTGCCTTTTGTACGATCGTCGCCTTTTCTCTGTCTCGGCACCATTTTTGGTTGCTCTTGTTGCTGGCTTCTGACTTGCAATAGGCAATGCTAATAAGCAGCTTGGTGACTCTGATTGCTGCCTTCAAATAGAGAAAAAAGAATTTCCTCCAATAAAAACCAATGTGGCAGACTGGGCAACTTGAATTCTGGCTTCATTTGGCAGTGTCCCGGTCTCGAGTGCATCTACTGGACACCGACTACTACTGTGCCACTACTCTGGAGGCCAACATTCTGTAATAGGCTTTCACTTGGCTGACTGACACCACAAGTGTGTTTGACTCTGTGCTCTATGCAGATTTGCGTCCTCTCGGCCTTGCGTGATGCAGTTTTGTGTGTGTGTTTCTAGCAAGTCTGCCAATCTTTATTAATTTTCCTATAGAACACCTTGTTTCATTAGGCTGATTCGGTTTCTCGGCACTCGGGTTGTCGTTTCCGAACGGCAGACTTTGCTGTGCGCAGCAGAATCATGTGCTGCCGCTTAGTGATTTCCATTCCGTTTAGCTGGTATTGTCTGATTTGGTTGGTTTCTGTATGCGGCACTTTATTGTGTGGCCATATTAGAAAGACATAAAAGTCACTCGACAAAGGAAGAAAGAAAAAGAGAAAGGGCCAAATAATAGGTATTACCATAAATTCATATGCATCACATGAATTATTTGTGTGAGTGTGTGTGCCATTCGGTGCAAATGTGCCTGGTTGATTCGACAGCCACTAGACTGGCAACCGGTAAAAAAGAACAAAAAAGATGTAGGGAAACAGAATGGACGCACGTACCTTCGATTCTCTCTCTTTCTCTCTTTTTTCCCTCTCTTTACTCGTGCCGATTCGTGTGCCGGCTCACATTGTCCATGAGGAACCTTTTGCTCTCTAGCACATGCTCCATTACAGTCGGGTTCTCCTTTTCTGGCCCTTTGCATGTCTGCATATTCAGCATCACTTGTTTTTATCATCCACACACAGCAGCCTGCCACGTTTTGGCCAACTTGCGTGTCTTCCTTCTCTTCGGCTTTCTTTTGTGCTCTTGTTTCAATTGCGGTTATTTTCCCGGCTTACGGCAAAAATAATAATAATATACCCCTGCTCGGCAAGTCAAGTTGTAGTGAAAAAAAGGAAAAAAGAAAGTAAAAGTGCAAGACAATAGAGAGAAAGAGAGAGGCCAGAGTGAGGGCCAGAGATGAAAATGAAATTGAATCAAATCGAAATGAAATGAAATGAAAAAAGTGCAATCCATCTGTGCCGAGTGCCACTGGCGGTGGTTGTTGTGCTGGTGCTGGCTGTTTCATCACTCACTCTGTGCCCCGAACATTGATAAAAGAGTATGCAGCAAGTCTGCGAGTCTCTCATTTTTGCAGACTTCCTCACCGCACCCTTCTCCCCATTCACATCCCCTGATCTGCCACCGACAGGATGCACTTTGTACTGATGTTGTGCCTGCTGCTGTGTCTTTGTTTCTGCCCGAGTGCGGTAACCACGGAGCCACTGGGAGCCATATTTCATAGCCGGCAAAAGAAAAGAAAAGAGCAAAAAATGGTGCAATGCCGGCACTTGCTGAGAGAGAGCGAGCGAGCCTGCTTGATGCCAACAAAATGCCGGCACCATGGCGCCCGCCAACAAAGAACACACAACAGTTTCTCCATCTTTACCCGCAATTGTAATAGTGATGGTGGTGGTTGTAGTGGCAAAAAATCAGCGTTCAGTTCTTTTGGCGGCAGCATCACTCATTGGCCCTAGCTGATGGCTCATTGCCATGCAAAGAAAACCGCAAATTCCTGGCTCTCTTTGTCGGCAGCCATATTTGCCGGCAGTCAGTCAGTCAGTCGATGGTGGTGGTGGTAGTTGCTGATGCTGATGCAGCTGCTTTTGTTTAATTTGCCGGGCATTTAATTTGCGGCGGCGGCCAATTCTGCTCGTCGTAGCGAAACGAAGAGCAAAGCGCGAGGTCTATTCTGCTTTTGTGTTTCTGTAGCCGCCATTCACAGTGCTGCTTTTAATTTGCGCCTAAATGACTTTTTGGGCCGTTAACTACAGCTCTGCTGGCTACAGTATAAAGAATACTATCGATTTCTAAAAATTTTTAATTATTAAATTTGGAATTTTTTTAACGCAGTGCAGTTGACGGAAAAGAAAAAGAAACGGCCAAATGCCAGCAAAAATGCTGATTAATTTGCTCAAATTCCTTTATTAATTTGCTTTATATGATGACAAATGTCATCGGTGTGCACGCCCGCTTTCCGTGTGAGTGAATTGCGACGCAGAAAAATTACTTTTGCCACCAGATTACTGTTTCCACATTTACTGTTGGAATTTAAAATTCAATCAGTCAGAAAGAGAGAGGGAGAGGACAAGTGAACCAACAAGGGAGACAGAGTAGCTGATGTGGCTGATGGAAAACTAGTGGTGGTGCTGGTGGTGGTCGCCTAGCCAATCTACAGTGGTGGCACACATTTGCGACTTGACTTTCGCTTTGCAGCCATTGCCTTTGCCTCATCACCATTTCATTTGATATTATGCAATTACAAGAGCACACACATTTCGCTGCACTGAGCTGCACCGTATCGATGTGCGCCATTAATTTGCTGTGGCCCATTAGCCAGTGCCATCGCTGCACCTGACACATTTCGGCGGTGCCTGCACTGCAGTGACAGAGTTGCACTGACTGTCGGTCTATTGCACTGATGGCGCAGTTTGCCCGAAAGAGGCACGAGAAAAAACGAGAACCTTGCCTGGAGCTTTTTTCTTTCTATTTCAGTTTTAGTGTTGCATCCCTGATCCGTTGAACATTTTTGTTTTTGTACATTTTTTCCTTTCACTTTACCTGCCTCATCTACTGGTACTGGCAGTTTTTTTCTTGTGCCTCTTGTGCTAATCTATTTTTTGTGTCTATTTGTTGTGCGGCAAGAAACACTTTGGCAGTATCTATCGACTAGGAATAATGTGGTAAGGATGAGTGAGTGCACGCGCGCGCTCCAGCTTTGAAGAAGAATAACGACAATGACGGCAAATTAAAAAAGCCAGTTTAATTTTCTCTGCGCACTGATTTAACCAATGGTGGTGATGCAAAATTTAGTAATAGAGATGGTTTTTGTTTGTGCTCCGATTTACCCCGCAAGCAATCTGCTCTTGCTCTAGTACAATGTAAGCGGATGGGAGCTCAACTCAGTTTGCAACTGTTTTTTGTGAAAAACAAAAGCAAAAGAAGGAAGGATCACTTGAACACGAGTATAGGCAGTGCCAGGGGATGAAAAGATGATGCGTGTCTGAAATACGAGCTAACGAGGTAATTTGCCTGGCGCACGTTGATGATGTGCCAGCACCAGTCAGTGGCTGCTACACAGTGCACCTCTGCTTCACTGGCAGATGCTTCAAGTTGATCCATCTTTTTTCGGTGCCCCAATCTCCATCACCATCTTTACTCTGGACGTGCTGCTGTTTTGCTAATCGATAGGCCATGTAGTCTTTCTTTGCCTGTGCTCACTTCTCTTATCGTCATTTACCTGCCACAATCGGTTGCCGATGTTTGGTGGTCTTTCAGCGATTCTCCTTTTCTCAGCAAGTGAGCAGTCATTGTGTGTGCAGCAAAAAGAAGCAGCGTCTCTCTTTCATTCGCTTGACAAACTTTCAGCGAGCTTCACTTGTCATGGTCACCTTGATGTTCATCTTCCTCCCTCTTTCTGGCTGCTACCTGGCCGGCGTCTGCTCTTTCTCGCTCTACACTCACTCACTGCCTGCGCGCCAATTCACTTGATTGTCATGTCACACACACAGTCTGGCAGGATGGCAAACAGACAGAGAGACAGACACCGACAGTGTATCTCGTGCTGCTGTGGTAGTGGTCGTGCTTTTTTGCCACTGACGGCTTCTCTTTCACAGTCGCATCATCTCTCTCTTCCCCTCTTCTCTCGTCTCTCTCTCTCTCTCTCCCTTCGTCTGAATATGAAACAAAAATGTTAGTCATGCCTAGTGTAACGCTTGTTAAGCGTTGATGATGTATTAGCATTGCCTATTATCCAGTCTTTTTACACCTACCGAGCAGCAGCAGTTGCTGAGCACAGGTTGCATTGAATGGCAGTGCCACTACCACCAGCCAACTACCTGGACACTGTTGGGCAGTGACTGTTGGCCAATTTCCTCCCCCACTGTTGTTCTACCTGTTGTCCAGTAGACACTACCAGCAGACATCACCCAGTGTTCTTTTGTCCGAGTGTGCCTCATCTCATTCAACCACTGCTGTGCTTGATTTGCAATTAGGCGACGGTGAATACGATATGACAACAGGCGGAGAGGAAGAGAGAGGAGTGTGTCGGTGTGTTTGAATCAGTGCTCACTCTGTCAGTCTTTTGGTGCCAACTACTGCGCCATCATTCGCCATTATGGTGTTGATTTTGGGCGAGCATTTCTGCTCTGCAACAGCCGGCATCTCTCTGTGTGGAAATTGAGATGAATTGCCAAACGCGCATTGTACAGGGCAGTTTATCGAAAGACAGCTCAACTGTTTCTTGACGGCATTGTCTTTGGCGGCCGCTGATGTGCCGGCTTTGTGGGCTACCTGTAGCAATTCTGTGTGTGTGGTGGTTTTCAAGCTCTAAGCTTTAGGCTGTTTTTTCCTTTGATTTGGGTGTTATCCTGCTCCCTTCCTTTCACTGGCAGCAAAACAACTTTGTGTACTGGTTGTGTGTACAACTCATCATCCTGATGATCGTCACTGCACACTGATGCTGCTGTTGCTGATGATGATGATGATGACGATGAGTTATAGTGTCTACTGGTGGCTGCTGTGTGGGCGATTGATGATTTAATTGGACACCGATGCCAAGTGATAGTTGCCGGTGGTGTGCTATCAACGGCGCAGCAAGTGTATTAAAAGTGTGCTCAGGTGAGCCTCCTGCTTGTCTGTCTGTCTGTCTGCCTGCCTCACTGACTGCTCCAGCTCCTGCTCGGTGTCTGCTGTGATTTATGCGCAACGTAAGACGAGATGACTACCAGTGACTGAGCCAAGTGTGACGCCTCGCAAAGGGTCAACAGTGAAAGGCAGAGAGGAGAGGCAAAGAGGGAGAAATGTCAGCGGTGAAATCGGCGTCCAAGTGTATGTGCGCTTGCCTCGCCATCTTCATCATCATCATCGTCGTCGTCCTTCTCAGCGCACTCTCACCAGCAAAAGGTAGACTTGACAACTACTACGACGCTCACTGCAGCTGTAGACTACTTTTCACTTTGTTTTGGGCACTTTTCTCTTCTTTCTCCCTGTCATCCACTTTGATGCCATTTACCTCTCTTTCATATTTTTGTTGTCTTTCTCCCTCTTCGGTGTCTGCTCCCACTGTGCTGATACGTCTTAATTTTTCATCAGTGAAAGCTGATTTCTGATTTTTTCTTTCAGTTTTTTGCAAGCTAAATTAATGGAGCTTATTTACCGACTGACTGTCTACAGCTGTCACCGTGTACCAAACTTCCCTGCATCTTCTGCTGGCCAATGTTCACGGTGCACACTGGTGCAGTGGCTACGTTAGCGAAAGCAGCCGAAACCATTGCCCGATTGACAGAAATGCTGTGCTCTCTAATAATAATTAGATTGTGCTTTAGTGAAAAATGATGTATCCCCTTTTTGAAAATCTAAAATAATAATGACTCTGACTGTGAATCGCTGCCTTGCTTGTTGTTGGTATATTTAAAATACTCAATTTGATTAGCAGCCGATGCCAAGCACTGTGCTCTGACTGTGTTCACCGTGATTGTGCTGGTGATTTCCTATTTGTCTGCTGAACACACACATTTGACTGAATTCTGCTTGGCGGAAATTGGCTCTTTGTGTTTGGGGCTCAGCTTGAGCAGAGCAAACACACAGTGGTACTGTCCAGTGCTCGACAGAAGACACGAGTGCTTGTGCGGCTGATTGCGCTTTGCCAGTGTTAATGGGACATTTACGGTGGCAAAAGTGTTTTTTCACGAGGAGAGAAGGAAACAGTTTCAGCGGTATGTTGTCATGCAGTAGCTACTGACACTGCCACTGCCACTGGGTGCACCCAATTGGTGGAGCAGGCAGCTCACCACTTATCAGCACTTTGCATCTTCAACTATCACTACCCTCACTACCGTATTCTCGGAAATGCCAGCTATTAATCTACTACAACTGGTACAGCACACCGGCTTGTATATTCTCGCTTGTATGTCCTCTTTTCCCTTCCCGGTGATAAAATTCCTGCTGCTCCCGTTGACGATAATGACCTCACTGACTGCCACCGACTGACTGATTGACAGAACCTCAACGCAGTTGACTGTATGCTCAGACTGACAGCAACAGCAACAGCAACAACAGACAAAAACATTGCACAGTTTTTTCTCTCCTCATTCAGGAGATTTTGATCCTGGAACTTACAGTCACAGGCTGACAGACGGAACATTCCTCCGGTGCTGTTCCTGTTGTTGACAAAATGGAATTTTATTACTATTATGTCCTCTGTGAATGTGGCTTGCTCCAGCAGCCGAGGACTCCGTCACCATCACCACCACAAGCATTGCCACCACCGCCACTACCGACGTCAAACAGACAATGTACCCTTGTCTGCTGCTGCTGCCGTGTTAATAACGATAATTGAATTGACTGGCAGAGTGCATGTTTGTGTATGTGATTGAAGTCAATTTGGAGACAGCCTTTGAGGTAACACTGGTTTCTCTGCTACTGGTAGCTTCAGATTTTACTCACTTTTTTGTGCAGTTTTCTTCAGTTCCTTGTAGTTGCATGAATTTGGTTCTCGCCGGTGCACAAAAAAAAGAAAAAGAGCTACTGACATGATGAAGGGTAAAAGTTGCCGTTGTTCACACATTGAGTAAAGTGGCTCCTGTTTTTTGCTGCTACTCTACTCTAGGCCTCATTCAGAAGGAAAAGTGAAAGTAGTTTATTTCACCACCACATCACTATAAGAGCAGTGTGGGGCGAGTTAACCGTGATTTTTTTAAAGTGATGCTGAGAGTGCAATGCACAGTAACAGCGCTCCATTACTAGCCTGAAACATTATGTCACCTCTTTTTTCTGACTTGGTGGGCTTTCTCAGCACTGAACTATTTGTAATGACATTAATTGCAGTGTAAAGTAGCCTAACAAAGAAAGAGTTTTCATTGAATGGAGAACATAACAAACTTGTGGAAATGGTAAGCTGATGTGCTTAGGTTCAGCTTTCACCCAAACTTTTTGATTTGTGTCTTGTTCTAATTAACTTATTATTGTGGTCATTATCACTCTTTCTGTGAATTTTTCAACGTTCAAATTGAGTGTCATCTCTTTAGCAACTTTCTGGCATTCTGTTGGACAATACAGCTGTTGTTTTTTAAATCCAAGTAGTTTTTTTAAAAGGCTACTGCACAATAATTATATTTAGTTTCACAATCGCCATTTTAGGTAAATTGTTTTTCTTCTCCATCTGACTTTCATTATCGTTTATTTTTTCCAATGAGAGCGTCAGTAATTGAAAAATTGAAAAAAAGAAGGACGAGGGAGCAAAGGAAAAAATGAGGTAAACAACAGCATTCAGTTGGAAGAGCAGGAGCAACTCTATTTTTATAAAATTTAAATTTAGTCAGCAGTAGTGTCATTTTCCCATTAGATAGTCTACGAGTGGTGAACATAACCAGTAGACGATGAGCTTTGCCAGCGTTACTAGTCCTTTCTGATTAGGCCAACTCTGCTGCGCAGCAGTGATGATGAGCTGAAGAGACTGGGGACAGTACTCTGTCAGTGCCAATATATTCAAAGTGCTCTCTCCCTTTCTCACTCTCTGCCATGTGCACTTTGCAAAATTTGTTCATTTTTTTGTTCTCTATATTTTGCTTGCTCGCCTTCTTTCACCGATTTAGGTAAATAATTTGGTGCAATGGTGTAGCAGAGGACGTAGACGTCGCCCTTCTTCCGATTTGTCTTAGAAGCTAAAGTTGACGTAAAGTTGAAAGTTTATACACGCAAATTTGCGATTTACCTGCCTGCTTTGAGGTTCACAGAAAAGGGAAGGGGAGGGGAGGGCAACCACACAAAGCAGCAAGCAAACACAGGCAGTGAACTTGACTTTTCTTCTTTCTCGCTTTTTTGGTTATTTATCCGCACACTTTGCGGTGATTTGTTCGTGTGCAGGTCGTTTGCGATGGTGCTCGCTGCTGTTGCTGCTTCTGCTTCTGCTGCTCGCAGTCCTTGTCGCCGGCGCCAAGATTTATGGTGTGTTCTACTGGTGCAGTCTCCTTCGGTGTGTGTGTGTGTGTGTGTGCACAGTCGCTCTGCCAGCAGTGATTGCGATCATCATCAAGCGAGAATTGCTACACACTCTCTGCTGCCCTGCCTTGCTGGGTAAAGAGAACAGTGTGCACAGCACCGCCACCAACACACCGGCCACACTTCTTTCGCCACTCAAGTGGACGAAGCTGTCGAACGGAACGATTACTCATTCGGACACTACCACCACCACGGCCACCACCACGACACCGGCGTTGTGCATTAGGATTTATGCAGAGGAAAAGAGAGAAAGCAGACAATAAAAAAGTATGGTGACCCGGAGGAGACCGGCAATTGACCGCACATGATGCACCGGCACTGACAGCCACCACCGGTGATGACCTCCGAGCGACGAGCATTGAGAGTGAAATGCCCACTCAAGCATTAGTGCGCTGATGTCTCAAGTTCACAAAGTTTCCATCTCACTCTCCATGCCACCGCCCACTGTCACTGGCAATTAAGCACAACAACCACAGAGTGTGCTGCTGTTGCAGTCTTTCTCGGTCAACTGTCCTTCACCAGACTGTCTACCACCAGTTTTACTTTTCAGGTTTCCTTCTGACCCCTTTTTACCTTTTGGGTAAAAAGTAGGTCTACTGCGCTGATTAAAAATGATGCACAACTCCTTAAAACACCTTAATCTTAATCTCAATGTGGCACACTCTGACTTTGGTTAGGTTAAGTTTGTGCTTGCAAAATCGATACACTCTCTTTTTTACAACATGGCCACCTCAGCTCAGCTGCTATATTTAGTGAACGTAATGGTGGTGGTAATGTTCAGCAGTGTTTTTACTCTCACTCTACTGTCGTACAGATTGTGCTGTTGGCCATTGTCTGTGTGTCGGTGCCGCTGCTGTTATCTCGCCTGTTTGCTTGTGCTATGTGCGATTACTGGCCAACGATTACCGGCGGTGCCGACGACGACGACGTCGTCGGCAGCTAATATCACTCGCTCTCCGTCCTCTCTGCTCTTGTAATGATGATCATTATTAGGTTATTAGAAGTGTTATTAGGTGTGTGCTTTGCCGTTTCACAGAGCCACACATTACCTCTGCAATCTAGCCTTGGCGGTGTGAATGCGCCACTACTCTGTCAATCTCGATCGCTCGAGCCGGCATTACTCTGCTCTGCTCTACCATCAGTAGTGTATTTGCATTGCCAGCGCCGTGTGTTTTTCGATCAAGTGTGTGTGTGTGTGTTTGTGTTCAGAAGCAGCAGTCAGGTAATGTCTATTCCTCCCTCCTGACGGCTGGTCAACTTGTCTTTCCCTCTCTCGCTTAGTTTATCGCCCAAAATGGCTACTTGTGCCGAGGTGTGTGCCGTTGCCACTTCTACTGCTGCCGCTGATTGACGTGTGGCAGTGAGCATTCTCCGCTCTGGACACTGTTGATCTGCAGTGATGATGCGTCAGTGTGTGAGAGAGGCGCTAATCGCTAGGTGTTTATTAGCTGGTCGTCTACCTGTGTGTTTAGCGGTGCACTGGTGGTGGTGCCTTACCGGAGGCAACGACGATGCACTTGCTTGCACTCCTTTCCTCACCCTCTCTCAACCTGGACATTAAGTCGATCGCATTAGTATTAGCATTGGTAAACGGCATCGACGTCGATGTTTGTTTTACGATGCACTGGTGGTGGTGGTGGTGGTTATGGTGATGATCGTCGCCACTCGGCTTTGCCAAGCATTGATTGCTGCTGTTGCCGCTGCCTCATAGAATCTCATCACCTCACCTTTCAGCTTACCTGTAGCGCGACCTAGCCTGGTCAGTCAGCCAATAAATAAGTCTAGACGTGAGATTAAGGTGATCCGAACGAGAGCCTGTCCGCAGTGCTTGCGGCCAGTTGCGCTGTGCTGTGCCTGCGTGTGTGCCTTACTGCTGGCGGCTTAGGCGCTCTCTGCCACCCAAACATCGTGACTTGTGCACACACTTCTATCTATTTTTATTTTTTGTTTTCTTCTTGTGTTCTCCAGTGTCTATCCTGCTGGTAGATTATGAATTTTATATATCGCCTTTTGGTCCTCATCCGCTGTACTTGTTCACTCCGACAAAAGCAATCACTCTACTTCTAGCATCCATTTGCTCCCTTGTCCATCCATTAATAATATAATAATCTACCGTTTATCTAATCGTCAAATCAGATCTAGATTGATTTGGACGATAACTGTTGGGTCAAACAAGCTAAAACAAGCGGAAAGGGAGAAAACAGCTCAGTGCAAAGCAACTGTCCATTTTATAATTAGCGTTGTGGCGTTTAATTTCATGCAAATTGAAATGACTCAAGTGCGCTTGCTGGAAGGTTCTACTGGTCAATAGATTTTTGTTTAGTTTGCTGTATGATTTAGCAATATTTTTAATATATTCAAACAGTTAATTTAGATTCTACCGCAATTTGCGGCATTTGTTTGTCCACTTTAAAGTCCATATCCTCTTTCCAAGCTGATGACTGTGACTTTAATATTTGCCGCAAAAACCAATCAACGGACACTAAAAGTAATGTTTTTCATTATTTGCATGTATGCAACAGTGCCTACAGTCATTAATCAATTGACAGTTTGTTTGGCAATATTGCCTGAACTTTTACTGACACTGACTCACAGTTTTTCGCCACAGCAGCAGCAGCACCAATGTGATTGACTGACAAACTCAGTTGAGAGATTATGAATATTGAATTAAATCAGCCCACTCTGGTGGCTAATCTGTGGCTAATTGGCAGTTTTAGTATAACCTCTGTTTGCATTAGGCTGTGTGGGTGGAGGTGATTTGCATAGCGGAGGAGGAGGATTCAACACTGCAAAGAGTGCCTGACATTCCGTGCGTGCTCAGGTGCAGGTGGTTTAAGTGGTTCCATTCAGCTGAGAAACCAGAAAAAAGGATGCAAGCTTTTTTGAGTGACCGTTTTACTTCCTCTGTAAACCTCCATTTCTCTCTTTTCTTTTCCTCTTTTCAGTGTATTTTCACAGTGTATTTGACTGTTGTTGTTTGTGCACTGCTGTGCTGGTAGTGCCATGTGATCGGTGCCTGTGTGTTATTGATGACTTCTCTCGACCAACTCGAGGCCGATTGCCATCAAGTGCTGTGTGAGTGTGAGTTGTGATGCCATCACCGCCAACTTGGCACCATCAAATGGTGTGTGTGTTGATGATCCATAAACCTCAGTCGTACTGTTTTTCCTCTTTCTTCTCCTGGCGCTAAATTAATATTAATACTTTTTGCATATGTTCTCGTCGCTCTTTGGGTTTTTCTCTTTTTTTCTCGGCACCATAATTTTTTCATTAATAATAATGACAGCCGCGCGAGCGGCATTTCATGGCAGAGCTGACTGGCTAGGCGAAGATGGCGTCTCTTGGCCGTGTTGCAAATCGCACCACACACATACACACACTCACCGACATTGGCCATATTATAATCTCTCTCTCTCTCCCTCTCTTCTTGTTTTGCCTGCTCATATTTTTATGCCACACTACTTCTCTCTAATATTCATCATTGATAATTACAGTCTTTGCAAGTTAGCAGCAGTTTCAGTGTGCAGGACCTAAGCACTTGCTGCTGGTGGAGGTGACTTACTGAAACACAGCAGAAGCACTTTTCAACTGTTGGTCTGCAGTCAACGAACAGTTCAGCCAGAGTAGCTAATGTGTGCCACATGCGTCAGTCTGATTGTTAATAGCTCTTGTTTTGATTGACTAGCACATTTCATAGTCGCCTTGTTTATGGCATGCCGCGAAGTGTGTGTTTGTGTCGATGCTGTACTGCTCTCTAAGTTGCTTTTAGTGTGGCAATGTATGCAAATCCAGCAAATGCAGTGGTTGAAAAGCTTTTTCCTCTCTCGCCCTCACCGCCGGCCGCATAGAGGACATTTAAAGACAGAGAAAGAAAGAGGGAAAGAGAGAAAGAGAGGCTTCACCAAAGTGGCAATGACTAATTCTAAGGTGCTTGTTTGCTCCCAGTGGCGGGCAATGTATATGCAAATTTGTTTTTCTCTTTCTCTTCACTGCTGCGATTAACCGGCAATTTGCGTGTTTCAAGACCGATTTGGTACTCGCGGCGACTGGTGGTGCTTGTTGTTTCTGCTAAACACAGCCACCACCGCCACAACAACAGCAGAGTCTTTCTGGGTGGTGGGCCAACAGTGCCACTAACACCGACACCGACTCTTTACTGCTGCCTTCATGTTGAGGGCACTGGTGATCCTCTCCTGTGCTCACGTGAATTGCATTTCAACCATTTAACCAGCGCACATTCAGGTGGAAGAGAGAATAGAAGAGAGGATAGCACACCGTCAGTGGCTCAAAGGCTGACTGAGGATGAGCATCAACAACAACAACATTTTGCAGCCATGAACAGAAGAGAACACAGCACTGGCTACCGGTGGCCATTAGCACGTCACACAAAGGTCATTCAGTGTGAGTGTGAGTGTGTGTTTGTGTGTGTTTGTGTGTGTTTGTGTGGTGCAGGTCTTCCTCTGCCCCCTGCTCTGATGCCGGTGCCAATATATTCTTCTCATCTCTCCTTTCTTTTTTCTTCTTCTCCTCGACGCCTAGTTCTTCCTCTTCTCTGCGCTTCGCCTCATGAGCAGCGAACTTGGCAGTGAGGGGCGACTGCTGCTGCTGCAGCTCTCTCTGTAGCCGTTCTTTAGAGGAGCCATAAATTATCGCTGTATTGTGACATCGCACGAAACCTAGGGGCTTACCTGTGCGCAGGTAAACCGTGTTCAGTCGCCTTTAGCAGTTGCACCAGTTGCTGCTGCAAATGCACAACTGGCGCTGCTTGGCCTGAACGCGCTGCCAATTGCCATCTACTTACGTACTTCTTTACGTTCTTCTCCTCCCTGCTGTCTGCCGCTTTTATATTGGTACTTTTTAATTAGAATTTGGAAATTAGAAATTAATTAAAAATAGTCGGCTAATTAGTCGTGATTATTATCCATCACCATAACCGCCGCCACCACCGCCGCCATCGTCGTCATCGTCAACACGAGATCCACCGGGCGGTTTCTTTAGCGTTTAGCTGTCGTTGAGTTTTTTTTGTTTTCTTTCTTAGCTTATGGCACACACACCAAAGTGACCGTTTTCCAATGAGCCCTGCACTCATTTGCAGCAGCAGGTCTGCTAAGGTTGCCTTAATTACCTCCATCAGCATCACCCCCAGCGCTGTCTGTGGCCGGTCATTGTGGTTACCTGAATGTGTGTGTTTCTCTGTTTAGCATTATGGCAATTGAGAGTTGCCTTTCTAACAGTTCTGGTGTCAGCTTGAAGTTTTTTTCATAATCAATTATCATCTACATCAATTTGCCTAAAATAAGCCAAGTAGGGCGATACAGGCATCAGTGTTTAACCACTGCTTAATAGTGTCCATTTAGCTAGCTAGCCCATCTCTCTTTTTTGCCGTTTACTGCAATCAATAAGCGCACTAATTATGATAAGCTCAAATTAATTGTCAATTTTTAATTGTAATTGTCATTACTATGGCAGAAAAGTACTCACCCTAATTCTTTTTGCCCGTTTGTTCTCTCTGCTCTCCGCTGTTGAACGTTAATCATCATGGCAAACTAGGTATGGTGTATTGCTTACCTTTATGTTTTTCCTCTTTTGGCTACCACCAATTCATCAAATTTAGTAGCCACATTGTGGCAATGGCGGAATGGGCAACAGCACACAGACCAAAAAGTTTTTGGTTTCATATATCAAAGATGCATAAGCTCTTTTTTCTTTTCTGCTGGTGATCTCTTTTTGGTGGGGCACTCTGCAGGCAGATGCTTTGGATCGATCAATCGATACTTTTTTTGGTGGCCACCACCCCTTTTTATTTTTTTGTTCCCCTGGTTTGCACTCGATCTGTCCAATTTGGAGAGATGCCTTAAAGAATGAGTTAGCAAGAATATCAAACATCATACACACACAAACTGCTCAATTTTCCTTGAGGCTATCAAAGAAACTGAGCCGTTTTTTCTTCTGCACTCAAAAAACGACTAAAGAAGAAGGTTTTATTTTTTGTGTTTCCCATTCGATTTGGAGCACACAGACAATATCTATTTGCTTGCTGCAGTGTTTGTGCTTGCAAAAAGTAGTTTTGCTCCATTTTTTTGCTAATTTACTTTTTTTCTTTTTTTATTTCTGCTCTTTTTTGCATTCGAATTTGCACAAAGTTAATATTTAAATAAAAGTTTTTCTTTTCACTACACACACACACATTGAAAAGTACGCGAGAATATTCGCTGGAGAATTAGCGTCGCAGTAGAATTAAAGAGCAAAAGTAAAGGTCTGCCTGGCACTCGTACTTGCCCTGAACCTTTTTGCCGGTTTCACTTGAGTTGTTGAGCAAAAGATAGCGGAGACTTGATTATTGTTTTGTGCTTTTGGGTGCATTCACACTCTATCAGCCTCCTTTAGTTCTTTTTTCTTTTTTCATTTTGCCGGTGTGCTCATATCCCAGTCATGGGCATCATTTGCCGATGCACACCAGTCTCCGGTGGTGGTAATTCAAGTGGATTTTCAGCTTTTACCACCACCATCATCATCGCCGCATCTGTTTGGCCGTTTTCAATTTAAAATGCACAGTCACCGCAATCGTCACCGCAGCAAATTGAAAAGAGAGAATGCCAGAGAGAACAGTACAGACACTTCCTTCTCACTTGGCTTTTCACACTGTGGTGTAATGTTTATTTGTTGCCTGCATGGATTTGTTACGTTTCCATTTTCCCGGCTTTTCTGCTTTCCCCCCCTTCACGTTCACAGAATTTTCTCCATTTCCTCCTGTCTGATTTGTTGTTTATGTTGCATTTTTTTGCTCTGAAAAAAAGGTGACAGTAGTTTAGATCAGTACAAGTGAACTCTCTGGCTAGCAATGCCATTAGTCGATACAGTTGGCAGTAGACTGACTAAGTGATTGCACGAGATTCGAGCAACGTTGAACCAGCGTTTTTGCTTTTTTACTGATTTACTTATTCTTGCTACCTGCCAATAACAACTTATTGTTGTCTATTCTACTTTATGTTGTTGTTTACAGTAGACAGAAAATGGCAATGATGGTTAGATTTTGTCAAACTAGTGAAAGAATTTGTGAGGTTGACGCTGAGATACTTGGAAGCTCATTGACTGACAAACATTTGCTGCCTTCTTGTTTTGTCTTTTTCAACTCCAAGTGCAATGTGCCCATTCCTGCTCCATCCCACTTTTACTTTGTCATTGTTTTAAATGGTTTGTGCGCATCCTTGGAATGCCGAATCGCACTGAAGAAGATGCTACTGCTGCTGTGTGAGTGTGTGTGTGTGTGTGTGTGTGTGTTGCCTGCTCTGTCCACTCGTCGGCCGTTCATCCGTTCTCGATTTCTCGTTCCTCTTTCTGTGTTTGCCATTTTGTCTGTTTTTATGTTGCACGTTGCTGTCCTCCGACCGACAAGTTTCACCATCGATTTTCTCTTTTTTACTTCTTCTGTTTTTGCCTAATCGATCGATCTTCTCTGGTCGAGTGAGAGTTGAAGGAAATTTTTTTGTAAGCAGGCTTTTCGGCTTTTTGCCACCACCGATGCCGCTTCACTTTTACTCTTTTGCCAGAGTGCCTATTGTCTTTTCGTATCAGTTTAGGGAGCCTGATAGGGAGAAAACACTTCTTTTTAAAAAGAAGAAAAAAGCAAAAATTCCATCAACTGGAGATTTTTGTTGTCGCTACTATTACTACTACTCAATGTTTTAGTATTAAATGATTTTGGTGTAGCCGATTGGAAAATGGAGAAAAAGGATGAGGAAGAGGAAAAAGGGATGCCGGAAAAAGCTGAGTTGACGCCGGTGCCGTCAACCCGGCTGCAGAGCCTTGGTCTGTCTGTGTCAGTACTTAACACGTTGCCACGGCTGTTCAATAATTAATTGATGATTGAGACAAGTGAATGAAGGAGAGAAGGAGAAGGAGAGGATGCTTGGTGGTGATGGTGGTGATGGCGCATCAGCTTTAGCACCAGCACGATTGGACAATTAATTGATTGATTAATTATTTATCGATTGCTTGCTGCATTTTGGCTGCCATTCGATTGCAATTAGTAATCTATCGACACAGGCGGCCACGAGGATGGCGGTAGATGACGAGGACCATGGCGCCTGCAAATTACCAGTTTTCTTGGTGGCGGAGAAGCCCACCAAAATGGAGCAAAAAGAGAGTGCAGTTTTCTACTGTCGATCGTTTATTTATTCATTAGGCAGACAGTGAGAAAAGGGGTTTAAGTGGCGTTGTCGAAGCTGCACACAGTACTCGCCTGCTGTACACACTGTCAGCAGAGCTAGTCGTCATTCTTCGAGATTGGCAGTCGAGACTTGACTCGAAAATTAGGTGGCTTAGGTGTTCCAAAGAATGAGAAGAGAGAGAGAGAGAGAGAGAGAGAGAGAGACAAAGGTCAGCCTAGGTACACCGGCGCCTCAGTGTTAGTACATTGCAGTGCATTGCTCAGCTGCCGGTGACTTGTTCAGTTTAGTCGGTGACTTGGCAATTGCAATTACCAGCGCTTTCTTTTTTTCTCTCTCTCCATGTGCTCTCTGTTGACTCAGTAAATTGAATGAAAGACGAAGACGACTATTTTTCTTTTTTCATTCTTTCTTTGTTACTATCTCTGAAGCCATGCTATGGCAAATATTTGCCCATTTGAGCTCTGCCAATTACTGCTCGCCAAATGATTGTCTCCGATCTCTTCTCGTTCTCTCCTTCTTCTTCTTCTCCGTGTTTGTGTCTTTCTCCTTTACTTACTTTTCATCCACTGTTTTTACTCCCCTCTCCCACCCCCTTTTGCCTCGATCATTGCCACACTAATCTGTCTATCCAGGCTGTGGCCATTCTCTACTTTTCTGTTGACTAGTGTTCGTCTCTTTTTGCCCTTCTTTTCTTCTCTTTTTCTTCTTCTTCTTTGGCTTTTTGATTGTCTTCTAATCGGCAAATCACTTTTCCTCTTGTCTCATCTCGTGCACTGGCAATCATCGACTGCTGAGTAGCAGTGTACACTTTTACTAGCAGCACCAAATCGCCTCCCTTTCTTTTACTGTGGAAAGTTTTTCCTCAATTTATTTAGATTTTTTAGATTTGCTACTGTTGTTCTTTTATCTGTTGTTATTTTTTCTTCCTTGATTTCTGCTTTCCTGGCTTTCTATTTTGCATCAGTAATTGTAGATTGTCTTTTTATTCGCTGTAACTTGCCAGCCAATTTAGTTTTTAATTTTTTTCCTGGAAACCAGTGTTTTGTCAAAATCAGCAGATAAGTGTTTGCCTAGAAAAAGGGGTTTCACTTGCTTGTCTTCACTTGCACTTTCATTGTCACTGCACACACATACACTCACCGGTGGTAATGTTCAATTTGTAGCTCGACTGCGTCACTTTGCGTCAGCCAGCTGCACTGTTGGATCGTTTTTACGGCAACATCTTTTGCCTCGTTGAAGCCATCTATTCTTAAAACTAGTTCTAACTTTTTTGTGTGCTGTACTAGCTCTACAGAGAAAGTTGAATCCATTGATGGGCGTCGGCAATAGCGGTTAATGAAGCGCGATCAGATAGAACAAAAACGGTTTCAGCTGTTGTTGCTGCTGATGAAAGGTTTTGTTCTTAGTGTGCACCCTTGTGCTTTCGCATTAACTTTAGCTCTCTAGTTTTTTCTCATTGACCTTTTTTTATCTGGGTTTTTTTGCAAAAAAATGCTGTTTTAATACTACTTTCCAGATCGCAGGCACGTTTTGCTTACATTTACTTGGCAACAACTTTGCAATACACTTTTGTTTTTATTGCCACCAAATGCTTCTGGTGTTCAGGGCTGGTGAGGTTTGTGGATCACATACACACACACTGCACATCAAAATCAACCAGGCTGCAGCAGCCGATGATGACTATTGGCCGATTAATAGAAGAATTATTATTAGTATTAACTTAATGGGTAGTGCCTGTGCTAAAAGTATCAGCAATTAAGAAAAAATGATCATTGCAGAGGAAAAGAGATTTTAAATCGGCTTTCTTTACCAACTTTTTCTTTTTAATTTTAGCTTTTAACAAATGGTATCTTCAATTTGTCGAATAACTCATTAAGGAAGAACTCTTTAACTGCTGTAATTGGCGCATTTTAAAATGCCGGTGTAATCAGTGCAGCCGGTGTTTTCTGCTTTTTAGCCATTTTGCAGCCGGCACATGTTCGACATGCGGTAGATGTTTTTAAGTTTGTGTGTACTGTTTCTTTAAAACTAACAATTTGTCTACCCACTACCAACACTGCTGTATCATTGGCACGTTTTTCCAGTTCCTCTATTCTTTATTTTGTTGTTTTTAACCTTAGAATTTAAAACAACACAAAACACTTGTAATTTTAAACGATTTGCAGTTTTTGTATGTACATTACCATGACTGGAAAACTTTGGCAAAAAGTTTCTAGATTTATTACCAATGAGCAACAAAAAAAATAATATAAAACTATATCTAAACGGCATTGATCACTTGCTGAGTGCCCCTTTTTTGTTGCAAATGCCACAACATTTCCAGTTTAAACGGAAACTTTATACGATGTTTCTGAAAAACACCGTTTAGCTACAAAAATGCAATTATTTGTTTGTTTTTGAAAAGTAAAGAGTAAACACAAATTGGCAATTTCATTAATTAGGCTATTTAAATTTTTATTTTTTTGCGTTTTTCTTTAAATTGAAGCAGTAGCGGCGACGGCTGTGAGTAGTCAGTAGTGTTGGCGCAGTTGAAAGAAGTTACTTTTAATTTGGCTCATTATATCGCCTTGTGATAGGTTTTTTTAGCCTTTATGTCTGCGCAAAGAGCGTTTATACATGTATACTTTTTGTCCTCTGGTAGTTAAACATTTACCCAGAAATATTTAACCTCAAATTAGGCCTCTCTTAAGCGCCCTATCGAATTAAATTAGTCTCAAGCAACGGCAGCAATAGCTCTGCATTTTCTTGCAACCAGCACCACACACACACATTGTCCGGAATTTGCAATTTGCTTACAATGTGCACTGGCAGCCCCTGTGCGCTGCGTATTTTTTATAGCCAAAAATTTGTCCCGTTAATTATTTCACTCATTTTTTGCCTTTTCCTCTTTCTCTCCTTTGCGCACATTCATTTGGCTAATTGAATTATCGTTTCTGGTCACATCGTGAGGTGCACTACTACTGTGCCACCAGGCACTGGCTGCGGCTGTTTGTTCTCGAGGCCGCACTCTTTAGCTTTTTCCTTTTTCCCGGCAGAAAACTGAACATTTTTTGCCGCCATATTTGCCACATGCAAAACACTCGTACGGTAGTGCTTCACCGACGAGGACAAACTCGCACACACACCACACACACACACACTTACCGTGCGGGCATATTCTGTTTTCTCTTGCCTAGATGTCAGCGGCTGATTTCAATTAACAATCTTTCTCCCCTTGGTGATTTAATTATGTGGAATATCGCATTTCGCCGCTGTGTGTCTGTGCGTTGCTGTGGCTAGTGAGCAGAAAACCTAGCCGCCAGCAGCTAATGAGCGATCGAACCCTCTCGGTATGTCCTACACAGAACTACCCGACTGAATGCTGGCTGCTGATGCTGATGGTGATGATGATGCTGGTGGTGGTGGTGTTGTTGCTGCTACTCCAAGTGGTGTCGCTGTCCTTCTGACTTGACTGCTGCTTGCCTAGATGGCTGCTGCTAAATGATGATGATGAATAATTAAAGCGATGCTGAAGAACAGAGGCCCACATAGACACTGTCGCAGACTGACTGCCAGTGCACCACTGTCCTCATCCTCATCATCGTCGTCGTCGACGTCCTGTTCGCCTATTAGGGGTGCACATTATTTTAATGATCAGCGGATGATCTGACGAGAAAGAAAAAGAAGAAGAAAAAGCTATTAACCGCTCTCTTACGCAATATTGCTGGTGCCTTTGTCTTGCAGCAGCAGCAGTGAAGCAGTGTTCGATGCTCTGTGCTCTTGCCAGTGGCACTATTTCACTGTGCCTTGCTGGCGTTTTTGCTTTTTTCAGTGCCGGTGCCCCTTTTTTCCTTCAAGACTAATCTGTCGGTGTTGACAGGCTGTGCCGAGAGCGGCGCAGTGTTGATCGGAGCACAGATCGCGGCCACCATCATCATCAGCATCAGCACCAGCTTGGCAAGTTCCTTCAACACCAGAAAACCTTTCGTTCAGCCTGGCACTACCGTCTGCTCTTTGCCGCCTCTGTCCTACTACTGTTTATTTACATTTTGCTGTCTATTTTACCGTACTCCGTCTCTGGTAACTCAGTCCGCCTTGCCAGTATCTGCTTTTCGCCGTCGTGTATTCGCGTATTCGTATCTTGTCTTGACATGTGTTTACACACGTACCGACGGCAGCAATGGCGGCGGCGGCTCAGGCACTCATCTCTCTCCTCTCCCTCTTTTCTTGCTCACCCACTAATCGGCATTCGTTTCCCTCTTTCACCATCTCCTTCACTCGCCTTTGGAGCTGACTTTCTCCTTGCAACTCGATATCGCGCACGGCCAATCTTTGGAACGGTTCCACGACGTGGTTGCCCGTTGCCCCTTACTGCTACTGCTACTGTTGTTGCTGCTGCCGTTGCCGTTGCTGTCAGCTGAAACAAACAGCAGCAACCGAGGCGACCGGAGACAGTGACGACCGGCAGTAGCTCGGCTTGGAAGCTCACGTAAAAGCAATTTGCATGTGTGCCTCAGCGTCTGTTTCTATGTGTGTGTGTGTGTGTGTGTGTGGGTATGTGTTTACCTTTGAGTTTTCCTGCTTTTTCTTTAGCTTCTGCTGGTGCTGGTGATGGTGCTGTTTGACTGAGCTTTAATTAATCCGCACTGCAGCCGCTGAACACGGCGGTTCCGCAGAGGGGCGGGCAAAGTTGCAACCGAAGTAGAGTAGTAGTAGTAGTAGTAGTAGTAGTAGTAGTTGATCGCTACTAAAGTGATGACGAGTGTTCACAGAGTTCAGGCGTTCCAGAGGCCGATAAAGTCAGCCAGTCAGACCAGTTGTTCTTGTTGTTGTTCTTGTTGTCGCCGACCGGCAATTGTGACACATAGAAAAGGCAAGCAATGTGTCCTTCCACTTGCCAGTTCTCACATTCAATCATCATTTTCCCCTTTGCATTATTAGCTCTGCTAAATAACATTGTTCTTCTTCGTTGATGGCCTTTTCGCCATCACCACAACCTCCTGTTGATAGAGGCCATTTGTTTTCCTTCTCGTTTTTATTACGCACAGTCTACACAAATACTATTAAACTGCCCAGTTGTCCTCAAAGGGGACACCAATTTGTCTGTCCGTACAAAATTACACTGTTTTGCTGTCAGGCAGTCACTCTGTTTGTGGCTCACTCTGATTGTACTTTGTAATTAAAACCAACACTACATTGGCTATGGGCTTTAATCATCCGAATCGGCCAGTGAGTGAGTGAGTATGTCTTGTCAAATGGCTGCAATGTCTACTCTGTGGCCAACTTCGGTGTGTCCCCATTTACCTGGTCATTTCTTGCGCACGTTCCACGCATTTTGACCGTGTCCGGGCACCGCATTGAGGCTGGTCCGAGCCCATTTGCCAACTGCTCGACTATCACCACCGGCAGGCAGCTAGCTGTCTAGCTGGATGGCTGGCTGACCAGTGTGCGATAATTATTCAAATGACACTGAGCAGCCATCTAGGCATGCAGCCATTAGTCAACTATCCACTGACCACCACTTGTCGTCACAGCAGCCTGCTCGCGCCAGTAATGAATGGCCAGGCGGCCCACTGTAGTACAGCTCGCCCATTCGCCGACCATTTACCTGCCAATTTGCCTACTACTGTCGCCCACTCAAGTGCACTCACATTTGCAGCAAATCATATGCAAACTTTCCATTTGAAGTGGGAGGTTGAATTGGCGGCTGTCTCTGTCGCAAACCACTAACCGTGTGCTGCACCAGCACAACTCACTGGGCGCCCAAGATTTACCGTTAAATGGCTGGGCAGTACGTGCGCAATGATTTCCTCCTCCTCTTTGACTGAGCAGCACTGATTACAGCACTGCAATGGGGGCTGTAGTGCTCAAAGTGTGCCGAGTGGATGGATGACTGCCTGGCGGTGTGCTGCTGCTGCTGCTGCCCTCTAATGACAATGCATGACATGCTATGACACCGACCGAGGTATATCAGTCTTGCTGTGCTGTGTTCTGCTGTGTGTGTATTGCTCCTTGCCACGGACCATTTAGATCGGTTCGGTAATTAAAACTAATTTGTTCAACATTGCTGCTGCTGGTGCTGCAACAACGTCCTTGCTAGGAAGTCGTAGTAGGTTGGGGAAAGGGAAAAAAGCAGATAATAATGATGATGATGATGATGATGGCAACTGTGTGGCTGACTAAGGCAACCAGTTAAATCACAATGGTTTGTTTTTGCATATGTGTGTGTTTGTGTGTGTGTGGCCCGTGTAGTACCACCGCCGCCGCCACCCTCTCGTGGTCCAAACCGCAAAGCACCACCACACAGTGGGCAATTAATCACCAGCCAATCGAATCGGCTGTGAAGGGCACCGTACCAGAGAGTACAACACACTCGCCCATACTGCGGCCTTCTTTCTCTGCGTGATTTGCCAATGTCGCAGTGAGTCAGTCTGTTCTGGTCTCTTTTCCTCTCTCTCTCTCCTTCACCGTGCAGTGTGCACTCGCAATGATGAATGAACTGACTAAGTGTTTTGCCAGTCGTCCAGTCTGCTTTCCATGTCGGACACTCTTATACACACACACACTCCTTATGCCGCCAAGTACATTTGCCAACTGTTCGGATCAGCTAGCCACAGGCGCACAGAGCCGGGACAAGTCCACCATTTCTGCTGTAGGGTAAAACTGTGCTGGCCACTCTTTTCTCCTTCTCTTTTGCTCTCTCAGTTATCGTGTAATCGATTTGGCGCCAATCAATTTGAATAATGTTTTGCCCTCTTATTTCGATTTTCTATTTCTCCAAGTGTGTGTGTGTGTTTTATGTTTGCTTTTCTTTTTCTCTCACTTTGCCGATCAATACTCCTCTCTTCCTTTTATTCTTCTTTTTCTTCACATTTCTTATTTTTGCACTCTTCTCCCTTTTTTGCCGGGACACACTTCTTTTCGGCCGATTACCAACGCGGCGGCGGCACCGGTAATTCGTACAAGTGCTCTTTGGAGCCACCAGCAGCAGCAGCAGCCATTACAGCGGAAAGGTCGTTGTCAGTTCTTGTGCCCACTGCTGCTATTTTTAAAGAAATGTTCGTGCACCGGCAATGTATCTTTTTCTCTTCTTTAACACCCGGCTAGTGCCTGTACGTACAGCAGTTTAATTAAAATCGGTACATTTAAACGAACCAAAACGGTTTTCTCTGCCTGATGTGTGTGTCTGTATGTGTGCGGCGAATTGCGCACTGGCACTGGCGTTGACGCTGAAATGGGAGAGAAGAAAAGGCACTAGAAGAAACGAGAACTGCAACTGCAGTTGAAGCTTCCACTAAGAAGCAAGAGTGAAGAATTATAATTAAGATATTTTTGGGTGCAAACACGCGCTTCTGTGGTGATGGTAATGGTGCTGGTGTGTTTGGTGGTGGCGGTAGTGCAGGGTGTTCGTGATTGCGAAATTGCTTGGAAAATCGAGCGAGTTGTTTGTGTGAGCACCTCTCTCACTCTCTTGCTCCTACTCCGACTTTGTAGCCTTATCGGCCCTATCGAATCAGCAGCAGAAGATGCCGTCGGTCTTAGCCCATCTCCTCCTCATCTGGCACCACCACCAGCTCGACTCTAAAGCACAAAAAAGTCTGCTGGGATTTGGAGATTTTTCTGGTCTGCACACTTCGAAGTGTGTTTTATTTTCAATTCAATTCCGGCTCTTTTCTTGCCTTCCTTCCTTCCTTTCTTCTTTTCTCCTTCTCTATTTCGTTAGTGTCCGCTGGGTGCAAAATAAATACTCTCCTTCTCTCAGTGGCTGCTAAAACAGTCTGTGTACTCCCTAAACTGGTGCACCGAATTGGCGGTTTCATTATTAGTTTTCTCGCACTCTTCTTCCCAACAAAACAGAGCGCAATGGCAAAGGCGAAACACACTCCATCGACTACTGCTGAAGCCGGTGCTAAAGAGACTCTTGAGGAGGTAGAAGGCTCTCTGAAGGGGTGGCAAATCACATATTAACGATTTCTGTCTACACTTTTGCCACCCTCAGTCTGCCTGCCTGCCTGATCAGACGGCTTTTAGCATTGCCGCTTGAATATTCTCGCTCTCACCCTAAACTGAATAAATTCCCTCGTCTCTGAAAAATGAAAAAACAATGCATTTTCAAAGTGGTTACTTTCTTACTTTCTTTCGCACTCAGCCCCGTCCCATCAGCATCTTTTCTTGTCGTTTTTTCTTTCTTTTCGCTCTTTGTTGTTTTTAGTTTTCATTTCCCTCTCAGTGATTTGCTTCTGGTTGCAATGTTGCCACAACACACTTGCACATACTTTTAGCTTGAAGAAGCCGTCTGCTTTGTCTTCATTTTCGGCGGCGGCAAAACCCGACGCGCCTTAATTGCAATTTGTTCCACTTGGTACCAACCAGAAACAGCAGCAGCAGCATGTTTTCGAGTCACTGTTGCCAGTTGGTGATAGCTTTCCTTTTTCTTTGCGGCTGCATTTTAATGAACTATTTTTACTGTCTTTTATATTCTCTAGTTGTTTTCTTATGTATTGTACTGCTTGTCTGTTTGCTTTTTTGCTGTTTGTTTTTGCAGCCTTTTTCTTCTCAAGTGCAACGACTGCTTTGCGGTTAATTGACATATTTCTGCGTATGTGCTTTTTTCTCCTCAAACACTACCCAAATGAAATGGTCTACATTGCATTTGTTTTTGTGTGTTTTTTATATTTTACATTCCATCAACACCACTGGTGGTGCTGCACTGCGTACAGTTCAATTAGCTTTGTTTTATAATTTAATGTCTTTAATTAGTATTAAACTTTTTTATTTGTTTGTTTTTGTCTAATGAAAAAGCACTAGTGTACTTGTACTATTTAAACCATAGCTTCTATTCCGTCAACTTAATAAAAAATTAAAATAAAAACAGAGAAAAAAGGTAAAATTGAAAAAAACTTATTATTTGTCTTGTGGCTGATATTGCTATTCCATTTTTTGCCCTTTTATTTTATTCTACCATTTTCATTCCAGTGCAAAAAAGTTTTAATCTTTTTAAACAGTTTTCTTTACTTTTTGCTATCCGTCCGTGCTCAATTTTTTGCTTTTTTACTAAATAAGCAAGTTGTTTCACTAAAACGTTTTTTCTGCGATGCGTTTGGACACACTAATTTACGGATTAAAGTAGCGTACTTTTTTGCAAAACACGAGATTTTTTTAAACAAATGTAGTGCTTTTGTATCGGCAGTGACACTGCCGCTTTGTCCTTGTACAATATTTACCTTAGCCTTTGCAAAACTGTTGCAGTGGTTTTTATTTAATTGAAGTAAAAGAGTAATACACTTTGCCCGATTAGCAGTAAACTAGAGAAAAAAGAACAAATTATCGATTTAGTGTCCAACTGAACTGCCAGCAGTTCTACTACGCCTAGCCGACTGAGAAGATGTATCCTTCCTTCTCTTGGTGTGTCCGTCTGTTTCGGTGTATTTATTCAGGGATCACTAGTGGAGAATTAGCACGCCATCAATATGATGCTCATATTTTGACCATGGTTTTCCGAGCAAATGGCAATTGTGTGGCAGCTGTTGGTGCTAAGGTAAGGTAAGGTCATCTGTGCAGCATCGGATTAGGCTATCTTACAAAGTTTAGGTTGCAAACAAAATAGATACATTTCAATTAGTGGTCACATTTCACGACTATCAGGTTCATAATCCATAAAGTGTACGAATAATTTAGCACATTGTGCACTGAGGTGAGCGGTGTAAGAAGTAAGAAAAAGAGAAAGAGGCACCTAGGACTCACTTGTTCCTCACTACTCGGCACTGCTGATCCGCTGCTGATGCTTCACTGCTGTAAATAAGGCGAATAAATAAGACAAAACGGAAAGAACGACAGACAGCTAATCGCCGCCTTTTTAGCTTTTGCTGTTGTTGTAATTGAAAATTCATCGGATTCAAAAACGATGCCGTTTTGCAGTAGTAGCATTGAGGGAGGTGCTGAGTGCAACATTTCATCAGATTAACTCGTACTTTTTTCTGCAGTGAAGTGCTTAGGCTCTCGACATGTCTGTGTAGCAGCAGCAATCATTCTATTGACGATTTGTGCTGTTTATAAGGCACTTTACTCTAAATCATACTTTGTAGCGCATAACGGAGATAGAAGAAGCTTTTGATATAATCGAAATATTTGTTGACCATTCAATTTGCTGTAAAGTGCTTGATGGTGGTGGTGGTAGTACTTTTAGGCGATTTAGCAGTCGATGATACGATTGAACATTCATTGCTTTTGGAGCAAGTGTTGTCTGCTACGATGTGTGTAATCCAATGGAGGGAAAAAAGAAGGAAAATTGTTGGCCGATTACGAAGACAGTGAGAGTAGTGAAGAGTGGCTGGCTGATCCGGGCGATCATGCACTTTGTCCATTTGCGGATCGACAAAGCTGCTTAGCGTGTGTGTTTGCTGCTGCCTCTGTCTATTGCCAATATTCACTTGCTCCTTAGCCAGCAGCAGCTTTAAAGTAGACAGAAGAAAAGGAAAGAGAGGGACAAATGTCAGATTAGGCGTTGGTTGCCAGCAGTTTTGTTTGTGTCTTGTGCAGGTTGCACGGCTCTGTGTTGCCGATTAGCTCTGATGCTGTTGACGGCCCTTAAGAGCTTCTAATTGCCCAACTAGAGCAAAGTTGAATGCAGACAGACGGGGAGCCATCAGGCCCAGCAACAGCCACTGTCTTTCAATGGTAACTTACCAACCTTTTAATTGCCTCTGATGCCTCTTTCTCTTTTCCTCGGTGCTAGAATTAGCAGTGTGTCGCAAGAAAAGATTCTCTCTCTCTCTCTCCTCTCTTCTCTCTCTCTCTCTCTCTCTCTCTGTCTGTCTTCTGATGGCTACGGTAGATAAGCAGACTGCCAGTGACCATTGTCCGAGATGAAGAGATGTGATGAAGGAGATGAACAGATGTGGCTCGCGTCATGTGCGGTCAGATGATGGAGGTGATCAGGCGGGGGGGGGGACAACACTATTTGTGTAGAGACAAAAGTATAGAGGGGATGGGAGGGGAAAGAAACCGAGATGAACAGAGTGAGAGCAAGTGCTGCAGGCTAGGGGGTAAATGGCAATGATTACCGCAGAGTGAGAGAGAGAGAGAGAGAGAGGAGAGAGAGAGAGAGAGAGAGAGAGAGAGAGAGAGAGAGAGAGAGAGAGAGAGAGAGAGAGGGCGAAGAGAGACCGAGCCAGAGCTGACGAGGCGAACGATCGGATTGAAGGGGTAGATAGGAGATGGATGGATGGATAGATGGCCGGTAGAGTGACTAGTGGTAATGATGACGGATGACAGACGGATGGACAGTGAGCTCATTTAAATACTCACAGGTTGCTACAAAAACCTGAACACCAAACGGTGGTAATTGAGCTTATGTGCTGTTGCTGCTGCTGCCATAAGATCAGCCATATAACCAGCCAGTGTTTTCTGATCCATGGCCAGTGGTAGTGCCGATGATGATGGTGATTGTAGTGGTAGTAGTTGTTGTTGTGGTGGTGATGGTGGTGGCACTGGCGGTGGGATACTTATTCTACTAGTGCTGATGAAATTGAGATTGACGACGGTGCTCATGTTGAAGGGCGAGTGACGTTGCTCGCCTTTGACGACATGGACTACAACTGCTGCCAGAGATTGACTTCACTGATACTGAGAGGACGGTGCTAATGCTGCTGCTGTTGTCCTTGTCGCTGAAGATGGCACTGCCGCTGCTGTTGCTGCTGAAGACGTGCTGACAGTGTTGCTGGTGCCGAGCTTGCTTATCACTTACCGCAAATCAACTGGCTCGCGTCGATGAGACAACTAGTCGCCTCGGAGTCGGTTCAGTCGCAGAGTGTGCAGACGCCGCTCTAGACGCTGCTATGGCAGTGCCGTGTCATACTTTCGAGTGATGTATTGGCCGGTGGTGCCATGCTGATGATGATGGCGCTGATGATGATGATGATGATGATGGTGGTGGTGCTGGTGCTGGTGCTGGTGCTGGTGCCACTCACCGGCTCATTGTCAGGCAATCTACAAACTGCCTTGTAGTTGCCTTGCCTTGCCAAAGACGATGTCGTCCAAGTTTGCTCTGTGCTCCCTGGCTACAAAACGTTATGCTCGGCTCTGTTCACTGGTGATTGATTCGCTCAATTGTGACACTGTTGTGGCGGCGGCGGCGGCGGTGATTGCAAGAAGCACAGTGCAAGACAAAAGAAGAGACAACATTTTGGAAGCACCGATGACAACGTCGGCGACATTCTCGACGTTTTCTCTTCTTTTCTCTTCTCTCTGTCACACACCGTTTCATCAGGCTCAAACTCTGGTGTTGGTGCTCTCAGGCGAGCGGCAAAGCCAGTCACGAAACGATGGCAGCAACCAGCGCAGAGTGCCCTACTGAAAAGGCTTCTTCTTCTAGAGTGTGTTGTCTGCGCACTCTGGTGAACTACAGGCCCGTGCATTAGATGCAAGCCCTGGTCCGAATTATGATCGATTACCAAGTGTGTACATGTGTGTGTGTGTGTGTGTGTGTGTGTGTATGCAACGAGGACGAAGACGACACAAGAGAGAGAGAGAGAGAGAGAGAGAGAGAGAGAGAGAGAGAGAGAGAGAGAGAGAGAGAGAGAGAGAGAGAGAGAGACAGCAGCGCTAGACACATTCGCTTCGTTGACGATATCACCAGCAGCAGCTTTAGGTGCTTTCTGTGCAATAATATGGACAAAGCTTAACCAAGTTGACTTCCACACTGTTGTGATGAAAATACAACTTTTTTCTTTTTTTGGTGGTTACCCAAACTAAATAGCAATAAGACAATTTCAGCTCAGATTTTCGTTAGTTTAGACAAATACATTTTTTACCTTTTCTAAATGATTAATTTCAATTCTAACCTTTTTTCTTTTTCATCCCTACAGGATTTTCTACTGAAAAGAATCTCTAATGTAAGTTTCCATATTTGCAATTTTTTTAGTTGTCATCATCACACTCTCTCACATTCATCAGCGTTGTCTGGCTGGCAGTGTTAGTGGTAGCAGTCAAATCTGCCACCTGTAGTGTGTTTCTCATAGAAAAGACTAAATGTGTCTGCCGACGATTTTGATGATGATCACGATCACCAACAACAAAACTCACCGGTTGTACACATTGTTGATTTTTCTTCATTTTTTTTCCTTGTGCCACTGCTGCGCAGCTGACAGGTCAGCTTTGATTGAGCGCCTTTTAATTGATCTACTGCTGAAGTTCAAGCGCAAACACGGTAGCTAATCTGCCAATTTTTTGTTTTTACACACTTGTTCTAACACTATTACAGTGATGACCTTTTTCTGGAGTACTAAAAGTCGTTAAAAACTCGATATTTGCAAAAATAGTAAAAAATTTAAATGTCAAATCACTGATGTTTGGATCCAATCATGCAAGTTTGTTTTCTCTGCTTATCACATTTTCTCTTTCTGGCCGAACGTTGGAGCAAAGACTGTGTTCCTAGGGTGTAATTGACATAAATTAGAGTCACTTCTATGGACGTATACCAACACCAGAACAGATCTACTGGTTCTTTTCTAGTGACACGCGACTTTAAAATGTGCTCCATTGCTCTCCATCATTCTGTGACACGTTTTATTTGCTGTAAAACGATAATTTTATTGGCCTTTCTTGGCACAGAATTACCATCTTCCATTTGCTTGTTTCATCTCACTAATGTTCAAACCGAAAGCGGGCAAACAAATTTCTTTCTTTTGAAACAGTTTGCAACTGCAGTGCATTACTTCTGCTGCTGCTTATTTTTAACATTGGTCCTCTTTTTGTGCCCTGCCAGCAAAACAGAACTAACTGCACAGCTGTAAGACACAATTTATGAAATGCAACTCTGTGTTCTCTTTGAAATCACTTTTATCGCTGCTAGGTTTGCTAGGGCAAGTATTCAAATTATGTGCTGCTGTTTTCTGTGTCCTAAACCTCTCTTTCTCTCCTTACCGTTTAATTTCATTGTACGACTTTACTATTTTTATTGTCTTGTGCTATTATTTACTATTATGGCGATGAATGTCATGTGCCGCTGTGCAATGTGTGCATTGAAGCCTGTGGTTTATCAGTAGCTGGGCAGTTTATTTATGTTGATAATCACAACTGAAACAGCGCACACCAGCAGTATTTGCTGTAATTTATGCATTTTGAACCTTGACTTTTGAGGAAGTATTTGTATTATTGTTAGTAGAAGGAGCCAAAAATGTAACTAGTGGAAAACATCAGTCAGTCAATTTGACTACTGCACTCGACACAAATTGGTTTTCATGTTTATTTCTTCTCCACTATTCTATCTCTTCCTTTTTGGTCCATCTTTTGTCTATTTTCTTTGCCGTTTGGTAATTTATTCAATTAGCAGACAGCAGTTACAATGTCGCAGTAAAGCATGGCACCACTATTCGATGCTTCACTTGAGCAGCACAAAAGCATCAGTTGCAGCCACAGCAGCGTAAGGCGCACAAATCACAGTCGTTCGTTGACAGTCGACAAGCGTTTTAGAAAATGAACAGGCAGAAACAAGCGCGGCGATATAGTGTGATTTACGGGGAGAAAGATGCTGCTGCTTAACTCGGGAAGCATCGTTAAGGAAACTGGCTCGCAGTTTGCATCAGTCTTTCACTGTACTTATTTTTCATTTTTTGCGTTTCCCATCTGCCCTGTGCTCTTTTAAAGTACCTTTTTTTACGGCGGTGGTGCTTCATAGCACTGTGTTCCAGGAATTGTATTTTGGCAAACCGCGCGTACTTCAGTGGCACAACCATTACAGCCACAGTTGGCTGTAACTGCCTAGTGGCAAATGTTATTTACGAGTATGACTGAGTTTTTGTTGTATTTTTTTACTTTCTTCAGACTCCTTATTATTGATATTAGAAATGCTTTGCATTGACAACAAAAAAAGAAAACACAAAAAACCGAGCGATTGAAAGATTAGCTGACGGTGTGTGTACATTTTAGCAAATGACGAAGAATCAGTTTGAAAATTGCGATTAATTTACTAAAAAGCATTTTTTGTGTTTTTCTATGCTTGCTTTTTTCTTTTAGTTTTCTCATTGTTATCACTCAGATTTCTTTTGCAATATTTCTAATTTTGCCGTAGTTTTCTTTGTCGCTGTCTTGCAGCCGAAACGACGACTGGACACTGTCACTGTTTTCTTTTTGAGACTGCTGCCACCAGTGCCATTATCTGATAATAATTCCCAAACCTGCAAAAATATTTTTATTTTTTGACTTTTCTCTGTTTGATGATTTTTATCATTGAGAAAAAATTATTCACATACTTTTTGTTGGCGTTGTTGATTTGAGCTAGAAAGAAAACTAAGCAAAGTTGTGCTTAAACTTCTTTGCCTTGCAACTTTGTTGTAGTTATAAAAAAAATTTTCCGGCTCATTCTTCTTATTTCTCTTTTTCCCCTCGCTTTCTTCTTCTGTCGATCTCAGTTTCTTTCACTTGAAACAAAATGTCCGCTGGGAAGCACCAACTGGCACAAATGTTTTCTGTGTATGTTTTGTCTGACTTGTCTTCCCTTCAGTTGCATCGATTCCTTTCACTTTCGTCTTTTCTTTTCTCTTCTGTCCATTCACTTCGTATTTTTCTTCTTTTTGGCAGTCGTAAAAAGACACATTTGCGGCCTCTGTTTTGCCTTCTTTTCTTTTTCAGCAGAATGGTCCATTTAAATTATTGTTATCACTGCCAAGCGATCATCTAGTTTGGTGCATGTGCAAATGTGAGTGTGTGTGTAATCGACGAGTTCTCTCATTCTGGCTTGCGCGCAAATTATTCGCACCGACTGAGGTCCACCGAAATTAATTTCTTTTGGCGAGAATTATTATTATTATTACTCGGGGCAGTGTCGAATTCTGCATGTGCTGCTGCTGTTGCTGCTGCTGCTGGTACAACTGATCAAAATGTTCAGAAGCAGACAGACCGACGGCGTTGGGCTGGGGTGTTTGGAGGGCGCAATAATTCGTTCTTTGCACACAGCATGATTGGTATTATGCAAATGGCCGCTCTGAGTATGCAAATCGGCACTCAAAGAAAGAGATGAAGAAAGAAGCAGAAAGAAAAGGAGAAGAATTGGACGACTACTTCTCTCCGTGTCAATTGTGTCTGATGTGCTTGTTTTGATTTAATTTGAATGCCATACTTCGATACAATTGACGACAACAGCCATTGATGACAGGACCAAAAACTGATAAAGAGCACAGTTGTGGGTTTACGGAAAAAGGGGCTCGAAGAAAGGGGTTGAGTAAAAAAGTGGAACATTTTGAAATTATTATTATATTTCAAAAATCATTGTTTTGTATTCTAGTTTTTTGCCTATTCTAGTGTACCTTCAGAAAATTTGCCAACAAAAAAAGTAAATTTTGAACTTTAGAAGTGTTACCCAGAAGTGATGATTGTACGGTGCGCTGCTGTCGGTGTATTTCACTGCTGTTGGCTGTCAAAGTCGATTAGAGTGCCGGACTGCGGTGCCGCGTTGTGTTGGACGCACATGCACACCCAATCACTGTTGGTTGCTTGTCGTGATGTTTGAAATCTGCTCGTCGATGGAAATCGGCAATGTCTCAATCAAAGTGTCTTTGTTCTGTTTCGCCTTCCCCCTCCTCCGCCTCCCCTTACGTTGGTGCCATTTTGATTGGCAAACACATTTGCTGGACAGTACACTTTGACTGTGATCATTTCTGACAGTACTTCTGGTTGTAGTGTTCTTTGAGAATTAGACGACTGTCTGGTTTTTATTCTCGTTTCCAGTGACGAGTTACGAGCGTCAATTGCTGCTGTTGGCAGCAGTGCACACAGACCCAAAACTGCACACTTTCTATTTCGTTTTCATTTTGTCTCTCTCTCTGAACCCACTTTATCACTTTTTTTTGGTTCGGTTTGGTGTGGTTCTATTATTATTTGCTCAAACGGCTTTGTTGGTTGGGTGGTGATTGGCTTTGCAGGGGTGCCGTTGTGGTGTCGAGTAATTAGCACATTGGGCATACAACTGCCTTGCAAACGGGTTAATTTGAAATTCTTCAATTAATGCCGTGAATTCACACTGTAAATTGAGAAGCAAATGAAGAAGTGAGCAAAAGAATAAAGCTGTAGCCTTCGAATATTCAGCAGGGTATTGTATTTGAGCTTTGCAAGTGAGCTTTGTAGCCTGCACTGCTCAGAGCGGTCCAATTTGCTTTGGGGACGAACTTGCAAAAAGAAGGGAGGAAAGTCAACAATCGCAAGGGTTAGAGTGAGATTTACTGGCGAGTTGCCAGAATCTCTATTTGTCTGTCCAATTCTTTTTCTCTTTTTTGCCTTTTTTGCTCTCTATTTATCGAGCGTTAATAATGAGCTAGGCTTCTGCCGGTTTTAGTCTGTGTTGGCCGGCACATTCGTTCTTCTTTTTCACTCATTCGGTCTCTCGATTAAGTCCTCAATTGACGACTTATGCTTTTCTTTCTTTCCCTTGTGCTATCTGTTTTGCCAGTCACTCAGTTTTTTTTCTTGGGCAAATGTCTACATTTGTCGACGTCCAGAAACGAGTGGCAGAGGAAAAGAGAATGAAGGCCAGAATGAGACAAACTGCTCGGTAATGGACACTTTGCAAGGAGTGCATATCTCATTCTGCTATTCAGTCTTCTTTTTTGTCGTCTTCTCTTCTAATCTAATAATATGTCTACAATTGTAGAGAAGAAGCCAAGGGGATGCAAGGCTCAGTGGTGATGGTGCCGGCAGTGGCATTCTCTCGCCGACCAGAGAATCAGTCTTTCTCTGCACTCCTTCTTCTGTTTATTTCCTATGGTCTATCGTCTATGGCAAACTAAGAATCCAGGCGCCTCTGCCCTAGCCTGCTTCATTTTATTGGTGAATCTTGCGGTCGAATTCAAATGAAATACTGCTGCCGCTTGATTGAGTGTGTGTGTGCCATACCTTGAGTTCAACTTGATATGTCGAGGACAATGGACAGTGGAAGATAGATTGGTGAATGGCACCCAGTACCACAGGCTCACACACACTCATTGTCCTTGGTTGCACCAAAGGACAAGAGGAGGACGGATTCATAAACACTTTATTGTGGCAGAAAAAGAAGAAAAAGGAGAAGCTGCTGCACAGACGATGAGGACAATGGTCCTGGGAAAACGAACACTGCCGGCCTGTTGGAAAAATAGAGCTAGTCAGTCGGTTTTTTCTCTTTTTCAGGCTGTTTTTGAGAGTGTTTGTGTACTCTAGCCAAGAAGAAGGAGTCAGGGGAATATTCTCCTGGATAGATTACCATCCAGACGATGGAAAGAAAGGAGACGAGGGAGACATTGGCACAAATACAAATACAAAAGCAGACAATGACCAGTAGATGACTTTCGGAGAAGGAATTTTGTTGCTTCTGTCAATCTTGTGCACTTTTCTGTGGGTAGTATTAGTTTAGTTTGCCCAACAATGCGTATTCAAATTGTGGTTACCACATTTTGGTGCTTTCGACTGCAATTCTTGATTTCGAAATTCACTAGCCTTTCATTGATTACGAGAATTGTTGTGACTCTGATAGCAATGCAATCAGTCTTTTTCTACTCAGTAATGGCTTTTAATCTTTTTTTTCCTTGTTCTCAATTGAGCAGCTGACTGTCCCAACTGAGTTTGCCGCAGACTACACGCGCCTAAATGTTCAATGACAGTGTCGCCAATTTCGATGTGATCATGTTCAATTGCGCCCCTTTTCTGGTACTCTCTTTGAATGTTCCTAGCTGTCGTTTTAGACAACAGCAGCAGTGGTGGTAGTCTAACTGACCACTGGCCACTCAAGTGACAGAAGAGAAATAGCTTTTAATTTACTCAAAGTGCCGCAGTGGCCAACTTTGAGCCAGCAGTGGTGGTGGTGGTGGCGGCACTTGTGGACACATTTATCAGCTGGTCAGTAGAAGACGATGTAGTGAGCCCTGTTTGGCTAACGACTACTTGGTAAGCAAACCCACAGAGAAAGAAATCGAAACACAAAGACAGGCAGAATTGAGACCAGAGAATCTGAGAGAGAGAAAGCAGTAGTGTTTGGTGTGCCTCCACTTTAATGGCTCTTTCAGCTGGAGAATACTACTTTTGTTGTGTTGCCCTGTACACCAGTGAATTGATGATGGAAAGCTGTTGAATTGAGCAGTAAGGGCAGTAGTTTTAGTACGAGCAAAATCATTTCGCAATTTGATGAGCGGGGCGCCTAATAATTTTAAAGGAGATCGATTCCCTGGCGCCCGGCACTGCTGCTCTTCTGTTTGTGCCTACTGCTGACAAATTATTTGCCTGCTCACTCTCTTCCAATCGTCGGTTTCTCTGCATTATGATGCTAATAATATGCTAATATTATCGATGCATCGATACGAGGACGAGAGAATGAAAGAATGGACAAATGGTTAAAGTGCTGCTGTTGCTGCTGCTGCTGCCGTTGCTGATGTCTGTGCTGATGAGGCTACCACAAGCAAATAGCACACAGAAAAAGAGAGACAAACAGACAAACCCAAGCACACTGATTATTGTGCGCATTCGAATCGAGTAGTTTCTCTCCAATTGTTTGATTGATTGAGAATGAAATGCAACTTGATGGCGTAGGACGAGTAGTAGTGTTGCTGCTGCTGGTGAATCAAAGTGAAGTGAATAGTTACTACTAGTTAGTTACTTTGCCACTACTCGGCGGCCACTTGCTAAGTGAGCCACTCTATCGGCTATTAGGCGATGCCATCGAACGGCAGCCGCATCAGTTGCAGCAGCTAATTATGTTGAAAAAAATTGGCCAACATTAGCGATATATTGATTAGTGGCCATTAGTGAAGACTGAAAACTGCAAACCAAGAGGGAAAATTAGAGGCAAAGAAAAGTTTATTATTGACTTGATGACGATGAAGTGATTGGCAAAAAGAGTTGCTCTGAGCAAAAGGACTCATCAGCAAGATGAGCTCTGCACACGCTCAGCACCGATGCGGCGACAACGACGATTTGTTTGATTTAGATGTGTTCCACTGATGAGGCTGCTTGTGATTTGAGCAAATTTTCCTTTTTTGGTATATCCTCAAATTTGTAAATGTCCCTTTCCATTTGTCACTCTTAGGCTTGAAATTCTGGTTTGTGAGTAAAGAAGGGGATTTAAGTTCATCATCATTACGGGTCAATGATGAACTCACACAGAGCTGCTGCTGCTTCAGAGATGCTACGGTCTATTCCTTATTACTGCCATTAGTAGGGAGAGTTTGCTAGTCCAATAGACACTGTCGCCGCTGATTGAGAAGTTGCCGCGGAAATGATAATGATTTTCTTGTGAAAAACAGAATTGTTTTCTTTTGATTTCTTCAGATTTCAACTCTAGCTTTTACTGCCACATATTAGTATGCTGTAATGTTTTACGCTATGTGTATTATCAACTACATTGTAGCTAATAGAAGCAGTAATATTACCGCATTATGCAGCGATGATAGCAAAAAAGCCGACTGATTGGATATCTCACTCACACACCTGCTACTTCTAAGCACTGTACACTATCTTAATTGACGCATTGTTTTAGCTTTAATTTTTTCCAATTATTATTTTACTTTATTTTATTTTATCTATGACGGCTTAACTTGGCAAAACTGTTTTTGTTTGATTTACAGTGATTCATTTTTTTGCTTTATTGGTTAAAGAAGATATTAAAATACAGCTTAAGATAGTATTGATGTAAAGAAAAAACGTTGAACTTAAACTATCGATGAAATCTAATCATTAAAATTGAGAATTTCTGCGTCATAGTGTTGACCAGTACTGGGGTAAACAGAAAAAAATAATTGCTGATGTTTGCATTGTCCTGACTTTGTATATTTTCCTGGCATTTGCATTTTTTGTTTCAATACTCAATAGCAGGAGCCTTTATTTTGTATCTCCACTGCCCTCCTTTAATAATTTGCCGCAGCTCCTTCCTTTTTCTTTTTTGTTAGTTCAGTGCCACTCTTAATATCGGTTTCGGTTGTATCAAAGTGCCCATTGCCCTTTGCTCCATCATTTTAATTTTTTTTCTCGGTGGCCAGTTCCTAATTTGAAGATGAAAAAGAACAGTTTGTGCATTGTTTTGATAGAGACAGAACGACTTGCCACTGAGTATCACACTGAAGCACTTGTCTCTCTCTCTCTCTCTCTCTCTCTCTCTCTCTCTCTCTCTCTCTCTCTCTCTCTCTCTCTCTCTCTCTCTCTCTCTTCTCTCTCTCTCTCTCTTTGTGGTTGCGGTTATTAAATGGCCAAATGATTGTGCAGTGAGATGTGCAGAAGGCAGAAAAACAGTAGTGCGGTAGCAGCATCTTCTTGAACAATTCAATGTGCCGGTGATGCTCGGGCGCAAGAGTAGTTGCCAACTTGGCAATTGACGCCACAACTAGCAAGGAGGGCATGTGAAGGGAAAGAAGAAAGGAAAAAGATCAGATGAGAAAAGAAGAGGGCAGATGGAGAGAGGGAGAAAGAGAGAAGGTGCACTTTTGATTGAAAGTTTTGTCGATGATTGCCGATCATCGTGTGTGCCTGTTTCTGTGCGTGCCAAGTGGGATGCGTGCTTTTTCAATGCTTTCTCAATGCCTTTTTGCTGCTGTCCTTCAACTACGACCGGCACTCTGCTCCTCTCTTTCTTCTGTAACTTTATCTTCTGCTGTTAATTTAGAGCTTCAACTACCCTCTGCCACTGATGCTGCATTTGAACCGGCAACTTTGAGAGACACTTTGCACTTGAGAATTGTGTGTGTGAGTGTGTGTATTTGAACAGTCATTGCAGAAAATGCGATCGTGGTGATGGTGGTGGTGGTGGTGGTCACTGGACTTCTTCCTCTCTCCCACTCACCGTACTTCGGAGCTATCAATTTGTCCTCCGCAAATTGTTTTGCCTCTTTTCAGTCTCTTTGCCATTTTCTGCCGGCCGCACTTGAGCATCGACAAGCGCAGTGCTATCTGCTACTGCTACTGATTATTATGACCATTTCCCACTATATAATAGCCTTTGAGGTTTTTTTCTCGTTTGCCGGCTTTTTGATATCCTCTCTTTGTCGTTGATTTTCTCCCATTCTCTCTTTTTTTTATTTTTTTTGTCTTTTTTTTCTTCCTCTTCTTTTTATTGATTTTATTGTCTACTACACAGTGGCACCGCTTCGCGTTGTTTTGTTTAGGCGGGCAATTGTGGTTGCATGTGTGCGTGTATGTGCTTGAGCCGGTGAAGACACTGAAAATGAAGAACTCTCTACACAACTCTACACCAGAGAAACAAAGGTGGCACTGGCACTGCACAAAGGTGCCCATTGCTGACTGACTGCTTCAGCTCCCACCGACCACTGACCACTGGCCAATTCGATTGCACAATTGCCCGCTTGTGGAATTACACCATTATGCTGTGTCGGTACAAATTACCACACGTTCAGCGAGCTTTCTCTCACTGCGAAATGCGTTGATCGGCTCAACAAAAGAGACTTTCGGTAGAACTGCGCTACTGCAATCTGCGATTTGATTTTCTTTTTCTCGTTCTTCCTTTGTCTGTCGTGTTCTTTTTGAATGTGTATGTGCATGTGCAAATTAGATGAAAAGAAAGAAAGGGAGTCGGACGGCAATGCAGATGATGATGATGATTGGTGTCGATTGAGACTAGCTCTATGTGGATGCATCACGACCAGGTGATACTCTTTTCTTGAGATTCTCTCATTTTAATCTGCAAAAAAATATGCGGTCAACTTTAAATTACGAGCTTGCTTCTCACTAGCCGGCTAGGTGTAACCGGTTAAGAAAGATTAAAGTGCACACTATTTCGTCATTTACGTCTCTTTTTCCTTGCCAAGTAGTGCCTCCCTTTTGGCTGTTAACCAGAATTTTGTAAACTTTGTGATTAAAAAAAGAAACATAGTTAAATGATTTATTTGACTGTTTTGTTTTTTTTTGCATCTGCAACCAGCTAAGTTTTGATGATGATGAAAAGTTTGCTGTCAAAAAGCCGCATAAATAATCGATTTTTAGCTAAGCAATAAAAGCGCAAGTTTTTGAAATGTTTGTGTTTTTCAATTGATTGTTGTTGGTGTTTTTAACAAGTTTATTAACACTCATAGATGTTATTATAAAATGACTAGTACTTTAACTATTTCAGTTGAAAACTTTGAATATTTTTAAGTATTTTTATTTTTGGTTTTTCAAAGTTACACAGTGTTGTTTAGTTGCAGTGTTATTTATTTTCATTTAACCTTGTAACTGGTTACAAAATCCGCTTTAACAAATTTTGTTTCTTTACTGTACTTCCACTAATTAGACTTTAGACTTTAACTTGACCGGCAAACGCTAATTCCAGGCCACCGTTGACTGGGGTCATCTTTTCATCAGTTTTTGTCCTCTATTTAGAAGCATCAGAAGTAGGCAAAGCTGGTGGTTCGCAGTAAATCGGCTCTGTGTGAGTTTAGCTGTTCAGAGTACGCGTGGCCAGCATCTGCAGTAGCAACAGCAGCAGCAGCAGCATCCGAAAGGCATCGATGACTGTCCTCCTGGTAATCGTCATATAATGGGACGACGTACGTCGTATTCACCAGTGTCGGTGTTTCTGTCTGAATGTCTGACTGATTGTGTGTGTGTGTGTGTGTGTTCACAGTGCACTGACTACTGCCCGGCAATCGGTGTCTCTGTCTCTAAGTCTAAATGTGTGTGTGTTTTTGTGCGATCGGATTTCCATTTGTCTGTCTTTACTCTGCCTGTCGGTAGCTTTTTGTCCTCTACTTTTCCTCTTTCTTTCTGTTTGCCTATTGATTGGTGATTAATTTGTCTCAAATTGCGATCTGCCGCATCTGCTTGACAGGCCCAGTGCTACTGTGCCTGCCCGGGCTAATGCTGCCACTCGCAGGCTAAAGCTAACCGGCGGCTGGCGCCGTTTTTCTTCTCTTTTTTCATTTGTTTCCTTTAAGAAAACGAAAAAAAAGCAGAAACAGAAGCAGAAGCATCACTGTCTGCACTGATGCGGTGAATGGTGCGAAGGAAAGGAAGACAGCCAGTGAGCAAAGGCACGAATCGGCTCGTCTCACTGTCTGTCCGATTGGCACACTGAATATGTGTCTAATTAACTGGCAATAATTGCATTGCCCTCTGTCTTGCTCTAAGTCTTGACCAGTACTGAAGACAGCCTGTGCATGTGTATGTGTGTGAGATTGCCTCCCAGAGAGTGGCTTCAGAGAAAGCGATTGGTGGTGGCAGCGATACGAATTGGCCTTTCTCATCTTTCTTTCACTTTGATCTAAACTTTGATCAAACAGCAAAAAAGGCGCATTTTGCTAGAAGCAATAGCCCTACGGCTAATGTTGCTCATTGTGAACTGACAGACTGACTTCCAAAAACTAAAAATGCATCAGCTTTCAGGCTAGACAGATTTGCCCGACAAATGATGCTTCTTTGATGTGTCTGTATAAGTGTAAATGTGTGTTTTGAAATGCAGATTTAAATTGCTAATTTTGTGACTACCGCTTAGCGCTAGTGCTTGGTTACCACCCGGTAGTTTAATAAAAAAAGTAAAAAAAGCAAATAAACATTTGCAAAATGACTTTTTTAATTGATTTTTTTGTATTTTAAAATTTCAAAAATAACTAAAATTGTCAAATTTTTAGTATTTTTATTTTGTTTGATATTTTTTTACAACTTTAATCTTAAAATAGTTTAAAACATTCAAAAACACATCAACAACAGCTGTTTTAAAACAAATATTGCTAATAAGAAAACTATTTATAGTTGACAAACACGCAAATAAAACAGACATTTATTTACCGGGTGTGCAAGCATTTACTGGTATTGTTGTTTTTCTATTTGTTTGTTAACAAATCATTTGATATAAGGTCTTTGTGTAGTTAATTAGAGAGCACTAGAACGGATTCTATTTTGATCAAACCGTTATTTTAAGTTATTTTAGGTAGCCCACAGCAGTTACACAACCAGCAAAAACTATTCTGTTTCAATTAAACCTTAATTTTTTACCCGTTTATTAGTTGCAAAAACAAAAGTGTGCTGGTGTTTTTATGAGTAAAAATGTTTAAGTATAAATGACAATTTTCTGGGTTTGCGGTTAAAAAGTGTCACTGACGTTGCTGGTAAAGTTTGTTTTAATTAAAAATTTGCACACAAAAAACACTGATTTAAATCTTGTTGCCTGAATAGTACCTGCTGATTTGTTTAAATTATTTTTTAACACATTTTTAATTTTTAATTTAATGTTATTTGAACAAAAAAATAATTTTTTGAGTTATTTTTTTAAATAAAGTAACTTAAATTTGCTTTTTTGTTTTAAATTCAAATTTTTTTTGTTTAAAATAAAGTAAATTGTTTAATTTATTTTTAGTTTTTCAATACGTAGAGCATTGCCTATTAAATAAAAACTAAATTGAATTACTAAATTAGATTTAGTAAATTTTAACTTGTTAGTAAGTTTCTTAAATTTTACAAGGGCTCAGTCGAGCTCGCTTCGCTCACTCCTACCTTAACTGTGCACCGCTAACATTTCGTAAAAGTTTGGCCAGCGGCTCACCCTGACGACACTTGGGCACTGTGAACGCCCACCGACTCGGGCCCCGCTCGCTCCGCTCGCGAGACCCGAGTCGGTGGACGTTCACAGTGCCCAAGTGTCGTCAGACCTCGCCGCTTTGGGCTGTGGCCTTCTACTTTTTTCACAGTTGTGCTCTCACTTATTTTTTTCAAAATCTAAAATCTTGGTTAAAAAATTGAATCAGTTAAGCAACGGCTCACCCTGGCGTCACTTGGCTCACCAAAAACGCCCGCCGCCTCGGACCTCGCTCGCTCCGCTCGCGAGGCCCTCGTCGGCGGGCGTTTTTGGTGAGCCAAGTGACGCCAGACCTCGCCGTTTTTATCTGTGCACCGCTAACATACATTCATGTCTGGGCCGGCGGCTCACCCTGACGTGACTTGGCCGCTGTCAACGCCCTCCTCCTCGGGCCTCGCTCGCTGCGCTCGCGAGACCCTCGTCGTCGGTCGTTGACAACGGCCAAATCACGTCAGACCTCGCCGCCCTGGGCTGTGCACTGCTGCCCCCGCAACAACTGTGCTCCCCCGGTAGCCCAAACCAAGAGAGAGACGGCAACGGCAGCGGTAGCAGCGAGAACGGCAACGAGAGCGCACAGGCTGAGCCGCCAGCAGTGCAGCTGCTGCGATAGCAACACGCGCCTGCGCACAACTGCCAAAACAGCGCAAAATCAGCCAAAACAAAAAACAACGTTCCAAACTTTTTGGGTTTTCTGGTTAACTATAAGGTTTAGAGACAGACCAAATTAGGCATAGACTAATTTAAAGACGAGGAATTTAATGGTGTAGTCAAAAATTAGATTAAAGTTTGCTTAGTTATTAAAATCGTTTATCAAAATCGTGTCTCTGCAGCGAACGGCTGGCAAAGGCTTTCCCCCGCCCTGGGCTATGCTCCCCCCTCTACAGCCTGTGCTTTCTGACTGCACTGCAGCCCAGGCCGAAAACGGTGGCAGCGAGCGGGCAAAGTCTGAGTCAGCACAGCTGCCGCGATAGCGATACGCGCGCGCGTGGCAGCCAAAGCCAGCGGCGCATAGCAACAGACAACGTTCCAAACTTTTTGGGTTTTCTGGTAAACCATAAGGTTTTGAGAAACACCAAATTAGACACAGACCAATTAAGGGGCGAGGAATCCAATGGTGTAATCAAAAATCTTATCGGAGTTCATTTAGTATTTAATATGGCTGTTTTAAAAAGTGACTATGATCAGATAAGGCACTTCCGGTCATCTGATCAACTCGAGTTTGGTATCATTAAAAAGATGCCATTTATCTCGTTGCACTGGTAAAAACCGTTTTTCAATATCTTTAAAGGTGTATTTTCTAGAGCAAAAAGAGTCAGTGCAGAGGGAGAAAAATCATTTTTTTTAGGGATAGGCTGATAAGTAAAGTAAAACAGGTAAAACTTTTTTAAACTTTTCAATTTTGTTGCTTTTTACAAAAACTTTAAAACTATCAGTGACCAATTTTTAATTAAAACCTCGTGATTTGTTCAAAACAAAAAAATTAAAAAGTACAGTTTTAAATAATTAAATTGTTTAAAAATTGATGACTTTCTATGTGTTTTTATTTTTTGTTAAAAAATCTGTAAAATTAATTAATTTTTTATTTAAAAAACACACAGCTTTGCTTCTTCTTTTGTTTTTAAAGTTCAAATGGCCGAGAGAAAAAGATGAAAATGCAAATGTAATTTCATTTTGCTCTTACTTTAACTACAACTACTTGAAGTGTACCCAGGCGAGTGAAAGTTTATTTTGTAATCAGCTGTGTGTTGTCGCCGTCATCGCGTTCGTCTGTGTCACATTTAAAATTCACTTTTTTCTTCGTAGCAGGCAGCACTTCTTCATCTCTTTAACCAATTGAAAACGTTAAATTAATTTGCAACCCATCGACTTCTGCCGTTTCTTACTCTTCTTCCTTTTCACTTGGCTAGCCCTCCTGTCGACTGGGAGCAATTTTTTGGTGTAGCAGCTTCGCGTCTCACTCTTTGGCTCCGGTCTCAGCAGCTGAGACTGTGTACTGCTTTCTTTAATTAAATTTAACTTTTGATTTAAATAGTATTGCGCTCAGGGCGAGAATGTGTGTGTTACTACTGAACCACCACAGTCAACGGTGTCGGCGGATCGATGCGGCACTGGCTGCCTCCACAACTACCGGTGAGACTACTGCGAACTCGTGCTGATTTGATTTATTGCCTGGTGCCGTCGCCGTCGCTGAAGACGACGACGATGCCAGTGTTTGGCTCACTTTTTAGCCCGTTTTTTTCTTGCCTTTTGCCTTCTAATTTGCAGTTGTGATTCTTTGAGTTAAAATGTAGTAAAACTTCAACATTTGCAATTTGTATCCACTTGCGATGCCAATTGCATTACCCACCACCTCCATCACCATCAGCGGCATCGGCACCAGCAGCAGCACTATTGCTGTTTTAGTTCTCTAAGCAGCTTTTAGTTAATTTAAATCTCAATATATATTTGGTATTCTCCCGGCTTTTTTAGTTGTCTGTGTCTTTTTTTCTGTGTATATTTGTGCTCCTTTGATTAATTTAATTAAATTGCACTTTCAGTGTAAAATCGATTTCTGACCCTGCTGGTGAAAGTGTGTAAGTGCCGATGCCGCTGTTGCTGTAGAAATCCGTTTTCCAGCGCGTGCCACCTACTACTTTTTATGCATTTTATCAAATTTGCCACTGTTTGAGGTTTCCAATTGACTGCACGATTTCAGCAGCTAAACTGTGTGCATGTGTGAGTGATCTGTCGATCGAATGAGGGTAAAAGTATGTATGTGTTCTAGCTGCTTTTCTACTTCTTTTCTACTGATATTCGACAATTTAGCCGTTTTATGGATTTTTAATTCCTGCACAGTTTTGTTTTTACTTTTTTCCTTTTACTAACTGAAAGAACAAAAAACTAGAAGTGGCGTTGCCGCTGCTTTTGCAGTTAAGAATTGCCGGATAGTTCTTTTTCTATTTTGTTTGATTGCAAAATCGATGATTGAAGATGTGCGACTCAAGTGCCGGCACATGAAAATAAAAAATAAATTTTGCCAGCAAAAAACTGGCTGGCAGCACCTAGTTTTAAAACTTTGATGACGTAGTATTTGAACTCAATTTAAAATTTGTTTTTCGTATCAATGCTTGCTAGAGGTCAGTGTGAGTGAAGTGATGCAGGGAAAGAGAACATGAGTCTGCTTTGATGTTACAAAATGGTCACGTCCTGGCAATTTAGCACGTCTTCTAGACGATCGTAGACTTGCAGTAGTCGGAGAAAGACACTGTTCTGCCTCCAGCTGAATTGTACGCTTTTTTGGTTCAATTACTGCTGGTCACCAAAAACGATACTCTCTCTCTCCCTTTTCTCTCCCCTTATTTGATTTTTTCTCTAAAGCATGTTTTGATTTGCGTTAGTGAGTTTGATTTTTTCAAACATTTTTCATCAACGTCTAAAAATATTTTGACTAGCAGGCATAAAGCAGTTAAAATGAAAAAGTTTTTTGGTTTTTGCTGGGTTGTCGTAATATTTTTTTGCAAACAAAATCATAAAATTATAGCGACTCGGCCGTAGAGCCAACGATCCGCTACAAAATTTTAAAAAATTTTAATTTTTTTTTAATTTTTTAAAATGGTTTACTGGCAGTAAATCTACACTTTATTTAATGTCAATCAAACGTTGTGTGCTGCAGAAAGACAAAGTTTTAGCCAAAAATAGCTAACAATAGCCAGTTAAGTGAATGTCTGGTGTACTAAAGTAGTAAAAGGAGGCAGTAATTTGGTAATTGATTTGCCGCCACTACTGCAACCACCGTAAGTGTTCACTGAAAAACTGTGCTGGTCAGCATCAACGGATGCGGCAAAAAGTAGTTCACGATTTAGCCGTCGACTGCCATCTGCTGTGGCAAGCAGCCAGCAGCAGCAGCAGCAGAACACTTCAGAGTTGACTCTGTTTTGGCCTCACTGTTGCGGCTGCTTTTGATGCCATTTGATGCCATGATTCACTTTGTGGCCCACTTTGCAGCTCTAGATTGGTCATTAGACAATTAAAGTACCGGTGCTAGCTTATGTCAGAGTGCACACTACTGCCACCGCTGTTGCCGCCGATCGACTGTAAACTGGCCAATTAGTGGCTTGATTTAGTTAAATTTGCTAATTACTGCACTCCACTACTCAAAAACTTTGTGCTTCTGTGTATGTGTGCGGAACGTTTTTGTAAAGCTCAGCTGTTTCAAATTTTTTGGCAAGAGAACAAAGTAAGAAAAAATTTTCAAGTGGAGCCGGTCAGTCAACAGTAAGCTGCTGTTGTTGGCAAATTAACCCAAATTAGCCAAACAGCAAGTCAAACATCAGCAACAGCAGCAGCCGCATCATCATCATCATCATCAGCAACCGCTCACTCTTTACTCACTTCACTCAAGCTTACTGCCAAGAGAGTTGTGTTTTGAGACGACTGAGGAGTTTTAATTAGCCGTTCACTTCCACTGTTCAGTTGCTTGATTGACTCACTTTAAAGTTGAGTTTCTTGGACGACGACTACCGACAGTCAAGTTGGCGTAAGCAGCTTGTGAGTTAGCTGTTTGTTTGCTTTATCTAGCTTTCTCATAAAGCGAAGTGTGCATGTGTGTGTGTTTGCTCGCCCAATACTCACTTTGATTGGAATTAATTTTCTGCTTAATCGATCACTGCTGTTTAGATATTTTGACAGATGCAACGAAGCACTGGTGGCTGTGGTAGTCGTAGTCGTTTCTGTCTGCAGCAGCAGCTTCGACGACCCAAATGCCGCGGCCGCAGTGTTTAGTTTTCAGTACGGCACAACTGCCTGACCGACTGGACACCACCACCATCAGCATCAGCAGCAGCAGCACTTGCCCATTTAAATCAATTAATTCGCTAATTGATTAGCACAGTGCACTAGCACAATGCACTGACACAATCGGCTAAGGCGTCAGACAGACTGCTGCTAGTGGTTGTGGCTTGGATAGCTAAAAACAGCGGCAGCAACCGTTTTGTGCTATGCACAGGCAAAGCGACAGCAGCAGCATCATCATCAGCACTTAACCGCACATTACATCGAATTGCAATTATCAAACGGCCGTCGATAGTCATCGCAGCAGCTTTAACAGATTCGGCCTTGCCAGCGTCGAGTTCTGTCAATTAAACGCTGGCGCATTTAGCGACCAAGTAATTAGAAGTAGTGCTCGTGAAGTAGTAGCAACTGCAGCTCCTCAACTGCTCCTTACTGTCCACTGGCACTTGAAGCGGTTGGGCATCAAGCACCGCAATCATAAAAGTCAATTATTCCATCACCAATTTTCTCAGTTTAATATAAACTTAAAACAACAGGGAAAATATTTTTCTCTTGAGGTCGCTGCTGGTGCCGCTGGTGTCTGAACTCACTGAGCTTGTATTGTAGACCTTGGGCCTCAATTTAGCGCTTGTTGTGCCCAAAACTGTTGTTGACGTCGTGTACTGAAAAGTCTTCAGTTTTGGTGTTAATTTAGCCTTACCACCACCACCCGATGTGCGACAGGAGAAGGAGGGAGGGGGAAATGAAGAAAGCACCAGCACTGATGGCAAGCAAAGCCGAGCAACGCTCCCCACAACACGGCTTCCAAATTCCAATTCCGGTCAGGCCGCTTGGCCACCGGATTGACGGCGTTTCCTGGCCGGCGCGCACTGCTTCACTGTTTCTGGATCGGTCGGATCGATTGCCACCGCCGTAGCTGCTGCTGCTGTTATTGTTGCCGCTGATGCTGATGCTGTTGTTGCTGTTGCAGATGGCACTGTCTTGGCTTTCTCACTTAGCTGCGAGGAAATCATTCTGCGGTCTGGCCTCGGCTCTGCATGTGGTTGCTGCGGCTGCTGTCTTCGAAGTCTTGCTCTCTTCACCCCCTCCCTTTTGCGTTTCTGCGCGCACATTTCAGTCTTTCAGTCTTGATGATTTGATTAGTGGCCAAGACCAATCGGTGGGCAGCATTAAGACAAGCAGAGAGTGTGTGAGAGAGAAAGGGAGTCAAAGTGGCAGATTGCTACTGGGTGAACACTTTGTCAACCGGATTTTCCTTTGGCTGTGGGTTTAATGCAAAAAAGTTCAGAGTTGCAGTGTTCTCAAGTTCACTCTGTACGAAATCGATTAATTGCTTTAATTCAACTCAGCTCGATCATAGTTCATTCTTTCACTTTGTTTCAACGCCTTTCCTTCTTTTTTCTACTTCTTCTTCTTCTTTTTCTGTCACTTCCTTTTCCGTGCCACCAACACTTCCTCTGTTTTGGTGCGGCAGGCGGCTTCGTTTTTACGCCATTTGAGCACTTCATTTATCATTTAGCGACGGCGGTGGTGATGGTAATGCTGCTGATTCTCTTAGCCACAGTGCCGCCAATTGATGCCGCTCTCGTTTCTCCTTTACATTCAGTTGCATTAGTCTTCTTGATTCTTATTTGAATATTTTTGTCTACTGCTGCCAAGTTAATTGAAACTAAATTTGAGAACTAAAAGGAAAAACGAAAGCAGAGTATGTATGCTGCTGTGTTAATGCGTAGCTGACAGTGTTGTGCACATTTTGCTTTTAATTTTTCAGCTGAATTTATTGAAGTCAATTTTTTAGTAGTTCAGTCGATGATACGATGGTTTTGTTTAGTTGCATTAGCCAAACTAATTAATTAGCAACTTGGTCTGTCGTTTTCAGTTAACTCATTTTCAAGTTTTATAATTTATAAAGAGAGAAACTAGTAAATTATGAGTTTTTTATTGAATTTTACGAATATAAAGAATAAAGTTAATTTTGAAAATAAAATAAAATTTTGAAACATTTTGAAACATTGCTGTCAGTTTGGTTTTTAAAACATGAATTTAAGCAAACAGCCGTTGCTCTAATTGGAATATCACCCTCGATCGCTTGTTTGTGTCCGTCAAACTCTGGACATTTCTTGACTGCAACACTGTTTAAACATTTTAATTAGAACCATTTAAAAAGTGAGACGCCACTGGTTGCGCAATAAATGGTCAACTGAGAGAGCCCATCTTTAGGGAATACGACCACTTTCAACTCTCTATGCTAACTTTAGAAGGTGCTTTTCTGCAGTACAGTGGATGATGAAGATTTGAATTTTTAATTAGTGCCAATTAATAATGATGATGCTCAGAGGAACGGGAGAAGGGCGATGCTAATGGACTTGTTTAGTGGACAACGGAGGCAGCAACAACGGCAGCAGCAGTTTTATTCTGGTCAGGGGACACGTAAAGTTTTGCGGTGCCAAGTCATTTGGGTGATATATGTATGTGTGCGTACGTTGTCAATAGTGTCGCTCTCACTTTTCGCTAATTAGATTGCACTGCCAAAATGAAACTAGTGCTGGCACTTGAATACAAACATAAATTCAGCATTGAGTTTGCATCTACCATTGCTGTCAACCATTATCATTGTCACCCCCGCCGTCGCCACCACCACCACTACGACCATTGCTTCAACTTTCGAAAACTCTTGAGATTTGTGAGTCCAGACAAGGACAGCGCAAAACCTGGCGATTAGACACGAACTTCGAGATTTGCAGAAATGTAAAGTGTTGCTAAGTGACGCACTTAGCTGGTAGACGGATCCATCCTCCAACACCGACTGTCATGAATGTACATTGCCTTCCCACCACCACCGACACACGTGTCGCGCCTGCTGGTGCCTGCCCAAGCACACTTCATTGCACTACTGCTTCTCCTCAAATGGCTGCAAAGTGTGACTGTCTGAGTTCGCTTTTCTTTTCACTTTCTCAATGGTTAACTTTTTGTCTGTTTTCACACCAAACTGTGAAAGTGTGGCTTTGTTTAGGCGACGGTCAAATTTTGTGCATGTGTCATGTTTGTTGTCAGAAAACTGTATGTTTTGAAGTTTGTTACTGAAAAAAAAACTTTAACTTGCTATAGAGCGCTACGATGCTTCCTTATCAACTGATCACAGCCAGAAAACAATTGTCGTTGCAACCAGAATTACCAATTCAAAATGTATTGGTCATCAGCTAGGGTTCTCAGCTACAACTTCTACTTTACAGCTACTAACGGGCTAAAAAAAGAACAAAAAAAGAAAATGCTCCAGTGTCAGACAAGTAGATACATTTTAATTTGTGATATCGAGCACATAAATCAGAATGGCCAGTACTGCTCTGGCGGCAGTAGTGGCCGAGGTGGTCGAGACAGTGACATCATCATCGGTCCCGAGTGAAGGGAAGGGGTGACCAGAAGGAAGAGGAGGAGGGGGAGAAGTTCGGTTTGCCTGTCTGTCTGAAGAGTCCATTGCCGAGTGCTGCTGCTGTTGCTGTAGCTGTAGCTGTTTTTGTAGCTCGGCTGTCGTCCGTTTGTCGCCCGCACCCGAATCACTTGTATCTAATCAAATTAGGCACTAAACTAATGTGGCTTGGTAATTTCTTCTCATTCTGTCTCTTTTGCCGACCGCTTGTCTCGTGTGCCTGCACTGAATTTATCTTCATCTCTTTTGGTCGTTTCTTCTTCTTTTCTCTTCGTTTTCTTCTTATTCAGTCGTCTTTAGTCTTCATTTCATTTTCTCAATCCTCGACTCGCAAGGGAATCGAGCTTCTATGCCTTTCTTTGCTTTGCCGCCACTGTTCACCACCGCAGACGCCGTCAGTCTGGGCACAACTTAGCTGCACAGCTCAATCCTCTTCTTTGTTGTCTCCTCCCTTCTTCCATCGCCACACATTTTTACTCCCCCTGGTTACCAAATGCAAGACCGAAAAATTAATTCAATTGTCAATTTGAAATCAATTTATTTGTTGCCACTGTACTTGTTAAGATGTCGTAGAAAAGTGAAAAAATCTTCGAAAGTGAGCTGTCTTTCTTTCTCAGGCCGCTGTTGCTGTGTTGTCGATTATTTTAATTACCAAGCCGAGAGATACTTGAGTTTGTTTATGTCCGCAGCAATCAGTGAATGTGTGCTCGTCGCTCATTTTGGTCGGTCTTCCCAGTGGACTCCCTGGAAAGCAACTCAATTGTCATTGTGATCTAGCTTTGCAGTAACTTAGCACTGAACTCGATTTATTTCCAAGCAACCGACAAACGAAAACAGCAAATTTTTTATTTTTTACTTATTTCACTTGAACTTTAGACGCTGATAAGTTAGTATTACTCAGTAAAGTTCAAGTGAAGTATCACTGTGCGGCGTTAAATGTGTAGGTGAACGCAAACTGGAAACTTACGCAATATCACAATAAACGTTAGTTTGAACTTGACTAAAGACAAGTGTGAGCATATAAATGAGTTTATTAGAGGAAGAGCTAAATAGGATGTTAGTGCATAACATTTTTCAGTATTCACCGCAACATTTTTTCTGCACGTTTTAGTTAGATTTCATCATGAACTCACAAACTAAAGATCAAGTGTACTTTGAAAAAGTGAACACCGAAAAGTCGACTTCATCGTCTCAAAATGACAACAACAACAATGACCGACAACTTTGCACGTTGAGCATCACTGGCAGCCAGCGTTCCTTGGAACTTTTCACTAACAGCGACATGTTCTACCGCGGTTTTGGAAACTCTCAGTCTGCAGAGACTTGTAACCAAGATGAGACGAGTGCTCCAACATACTTTACAAAAAACAGTCAGGAGATTGCTTTTATTGGCATTCCTGTGAAAAAAGCTTTATTTTTTCTTGCAACCATCGGCGCTACAAAGATACCTACTGAAGGTGCATTTCCCACATACCGCTACGCCTGCGACATTCGAGGCACTATTATCTTGCTAAAGTTTACACTGAATTTTGTAGAAACTACACAGAGTTAAAATATAACTTCCTTCCTCATTATTTTTAAAGTTTTTAAATTATACTTTTTAAATGATCTGACTAATAAATACATTTGTGATTACTTACAATCTCTCGTTCTCTTTTTCTCTTTCGCCCACCAGGATCTACAGTACGCCTCCCACCTGAGCCTCAAGCGACGAAGGAAGGAAAACGTAAGTGTGATTACTTTTGTAGTCTTTCTTTTCATTACTGTTTGATTGTTGCCAAAGAGTGTTCTCTGAGTGCCCGTCCTGTTCTGTGGCTCACATTTTGATCCTGTACTAACTCCCTCTCTCTCTCTCTTAGCCGGCTAATTAGGTGCTGCGGGCGCAAATGTTTGCTTAGCGAGCAGAGTAGAGTGGCAAGTTTAGTTTAGCTGCAAACTGATGATGATCCTCTCTCTCTCTCTCTTCATCACTGCTTTACTGGTGAATAAACAACAGCAGCAGCACACACTTTGGAAAACAGACAGTTTCTAACTAACTCTAACTGCTGATGAGTTTAAATCACACTCACACTCACACACACACATGAGCAGTTGATGATAACTGCCGACTGATGTTCTCTGTTGACATTACTGTAGAAGCAGCACTACTTAGTGATTCCATTTGTGTCTTGTTCGCCAGTGCACTGAGCATCCCCATCCCGCATCATCTCGCTTGTAGTGATTTGGTAAAAAGTGCAGTCTGTCCACAGAAGAACAAGCCTCCCCTTCTTTTCTCTCTCTACCCAGCGTTCAATCACAGTCTCTCTGTGTAAATGTGTGAGCATCAGATCCTAGATCTTTTCGGACCGCATCATCGTTTTTCGTTTTTTTGGCTGTCAAAGCATGTGCAGACATTATCTGGTAGCCCTCTGGCCGGCCTGATGATTCTGCCGGTTGGGCTGCCAACGGCCACCGGCACTACCACCACTACTAGTGTGCAAGCCCCACTACTATCGTTTACTTTGATCTTACTACTTTTCTCTCTCTCTCTCATCCCAATTCTGTCGTATATATTAATAACTTGACGCGCTAATTAACGCTAAGTGCGATCGCGTAGCAGAGAGTATCTAGGAGCAAAGAAAATTCGAGCCTTTGGTGGTGTTACGTGTTGGTCTTGGTGTTCAGTCGCTCTTTCTGGAGGCCCTTCGGCCGGTTGAGCCGTTTAGACGGGAAAACGAGAAAAGAAGCTCACTAGTGCGCCACTTGCAAGTCATTCAGCTGCTGCTTGCTAAATGTGCTCACGATCACGCTTTGAATCGTTGATTAATTTCGTTTGCTGATGTTCAGATGATGCTACCCGGTCTATCTGCCAACCGACCGACGGTAGTCGTCTCTTCAATCTTTTTTTTCTTTTTTTGTACTCCAAAAAACTTGCCAAGATCACCAAAGCCGCAGTCGCTTGATGAGCTTTCTTCTGCTCGGTGCCACACGTTCCAATGAGAGCACTCATTAGGCAAGGCGAGGCTACTTGAACATCTACTTCTTCATCTCTTGCTGTACTACAGATTTTCCTTTTTTTTCTTTTCTTCTCCTTAGTTCTCGTTTTCTAATTTGCCGACATTTGCAAATGTGTATGTGTGTGTGTGTGCATCTAAAAACTGAGAATCTCGTGATCTGCTAGTTTTGATGATTTTAAGGCAAACCTCAGAGACACATGTCGGTGGTGGCGGCGTCGGCGGTCGCGAGACATTCGCGTGTGCCTGTGTGTGTATCTGTGTACTCCCGACAATCTCACTATCAGTGGCAGTAATCTGAAGACGTCGGTGAAACATGAGATTAAAATTGCTCAGTCAGTAATGGAGAGAGAGAGAGAATGAGGTCTAGAATGGAAAGAGGAGAAAATAGACAGTCACTGGTTGTCGTGCAACACAAAGTTGTGGCTGCTTAGCATTGTTTTTGTTTGTAGGTTATGACTTTGAATCTGTTGACTTTGACTATTTACCTGATATAATCATTTTTAGTGATTAAATAAAGCCAAAACGATGGCAAAGATGTGTTTTGTTTTGCCGATGACAATTTCGTTTTTGGACAGTAATTAGACATCTTCATCGTTTTGCTCATCTTTCAACTGGCTGGCGCTGTTTGCTTTTGCCCGTTGAGCTAAAAGAAAACTTTCTTCCATTTGTTAGACGATGCTCTGCGTTTAGAATTTTGATTGAATCACAATCATTTTACTGTTTGGCAGAGGGTTTTTTCTCTTTTTTCTTCTCTCTTCTTTTCTATTACTCTGATTATCAGATGTCTGCTGTTGATGCAGTCGCGGCGTCGGCGGCGACGGCAGCATCAGCAGCAGCAAACTATTATCGCTATCGACGTCCCGAGAGAAAGGGAGAGAAAAGAGAGAGTCTGTTGCTAAATTTCTGATTGATGCTAATGTTGCTGCTGCTTGGAGAATATTCGCCTAGTGGCCGCCATTGCCGCGGCCGATGTTCACTCTCCAGGCGAATACTGGTGGCGAATACTAATGAGAACGGCAGTGGTACTGAACAGTGGTAGCACCTCACCACCGCGCTCTGCAGTAGCACACCAGCATCAGCAACAGCATTCAGGATTCTCTTGATCACTAAACTTAGCCATACACAAACACACACACACACATACACACGCACAGTTTGCACCGGTGCTGTAGCTTAGGAAATTATTGGCACTCTTCTTAATTATAGCAAATGAACACAGTACCGGTCAGAGGCAGAAGACGGCTGCAGTTGAAGACGCTTTCTTTATCATCAAAACTTTTCGATTCTTGATTCGAAGCAAACGCAAACACAAGTAACGCACACACACTCACAATGGCCTCAGTCGACATAATTTTTCAATTTAACGTTTATGGCTAAACGAGCGTGTTTGTCTTGTTTTTTTGACGGTTTAGTCTCTTTACTGCCGTACACTTCGCTGGACCAGATGAAGTGTGCAAACACGCACTAGAGCGCTTACCCGTCAGTCGTACACTTGCCATTCACTCTTCATCTCATCTCATTAATTAACTAATTTAATTTCACTTCATGTTTTCCTCTTCTGCAAACTGCCGTTGTTTGGGCTGTTGCTATTGTTGATTGCCGGCGCCGTTTTATTTTTCTTCTCTCTTTCTTTTTTTCTTTGGCGGCGTCGGTGCCCTGGTACTTTGGTGGCTATTGGTCGTTGTTGCTGTTGTTTCTGCTGCCCTAAACAAGGCCGTTATGGGGCACCGTTAGTTGTAGTCTCTCCTTCTGCTACCTTGTCTGGCTACCTTGTCTTGCACTCAGCCAACTTAACCGGTGATAATAAATAAATAAAAGGCATTTCTGCACTTTTACTTTGTTTGTCTAGCAGTAGCTGCAGACATTGCAATTGAAATTCCTGCCATAGAATCCGCTTAATTTCCTATCCTTTGAATTAAAGTGCAATTTTATTTTAATTACCCAAAAGTGTTTTCAACTTCCAGTCTCTCTTTTTATGGCGATTTTGAATAATTTAGAAGCCAAAGGTACTTTTTAGACCTAGTTTTTTTGTTTACGTTTGCCTGTGATTTGATTAGAACTGAACAGAATACTAAATGAAAAGTTTGAGAAAGTTCATTTAACTTTGTACTGAAATTTTTATACTTTGTTAGCTTACATTCATCTTATTTTGAATCTTTATTGTTGACTTGCGTCAACTTGGCCTCCTCTGAACATTTTCTCTCCCTGCAATGCCGTTCTTATTGAAGACTGTGTAGAATGTATACATTTTACTTTAATTTACTTTCAATTACACTCAATTGCATTTAAATTATCAACTTTTGGTGTACTTCTATCGGAGCAGTGGGTTTTGTTGCAAACAAATAGTTTGCTGCATACAAAGTTTCACATTTGCTTCTTTTGCAAACAAAATGACTTTTTTTTGCCGTTCTCGCCAAGAAGAACTTCAGTATAACTTAATTAATTAAACTTTGACGCTACCATACTAAACCGGCAAGCTTCCTTCTCTTGCATCTGATCAGTTTTTTGCAAGTTTTAAAAGTAGCAGTCAAACAGTAGGAAAGTTCTACAGATGAGAAAAGAATTAACTTAAAGAAAAAGAGAAAAAAGTAAAAGCTTGGCAGATAAGGCCCGATTGCTGATGGTGAGGGGGGTTGTAGCAGTAGTAGCTGACAGCTGACTGAGGCAAGCTTCTTCATTCTAAAGGATTGAAGGTTGCAGCATTGCGTGCTCTGCTCCTGCTCCTGCTCTTCTTCTCAAAAACAGCTTGATAAATGAAGCCACTGATAAGAAGAGCAGATTGGCCGACAGTGTGGCTTCAGATTAAAAGTGTAGTGGTCTATGTCAGTTTGTGTGTGTGTGTGTGTGTGTGGTATTCACGATGAAGATGTGTGGTGCTCAGCTGGTTCAGTGCTGTTGTTGTGATCACGTTCGCTCATTGTCAATGTGCTGCTGATGAAGTGTTCTGGTGTTCTGGTGGTGGTGGTCAAAGCTTGTGATGGCCTTTCTCTCCTGCCCAGTGGCCATTTCTTTACGGCTGACTGCAGCTGGCCCTAACGTTTGATCGATTGGAGGCAGCAAAGGCACGTGTGTGTGTGTATGTTTCTGGGTTTGCCTTTAATAAAACAAAAACTGGTGCACGAGCAGCTGCAGCAGTAGAAGATGGTTTTTGTAATGAGACCACTGGGACAGGGTCATTTATATATTTTCTTTTTGTTGCCGGTTACTTCTTACTAAAGGTTCAGTTTTGAAATAAAATGCTACTTTTTTGCTTCTAACCGTTTGGGGAGCATGCTAGTGCCCTTTGGTTTTGCTGACCTCTGGTTTGAATTGCCCAAATCTGCTAGGTTGCTCTTTATCTCACTCATTTTAATGGGCAAGTTTTTGGTAGCCAAGAACAATTGCGTCGTGCATCACCTTTTTTTCCCTTGCCTTTTTCCGGCCTCTTAAGCACAGTCCAAGTTGAAGCTTTTGTAGAGTCCTGGTTTTTTCGCTTTCTCCGCAGGCAATGTCATTTGGTGCTGAGACCATCGTACCCACTGAGCCAGTGCTCATCTGGTGCATTGCACCAGTTTCTTCTGCCCCTTTAAGTTTGCTCTCTATTTGCTTAATTGCCCACTGTTTAATTAAGACTTTTTCATGCGTCAAAACGTTTTCTTTCTTCTCTTCACTTTTCTCATTGTTTCTTCAAATTGTGCCGTTTTCTTTTCTTCTGAAATGAGTTGCTCTGCTGCTCTGCCCAAATAGAGTTGAGCAAATCAATTCGCCGCTTGTCATATTTCTGTCACGACCTGTCATCAGCGTTTTGTCTGTCTGCTTTGTTTTTATATTATTATCATTTTTTTCATTTAATTTTTTTTGTTCTTTTGAGCTTCCCTTGTGTGTGTCCTTTTCATTAAAGTTCAATTTTACTGTTTCATTGGTAAAATGATTTGCACTTGAAACCGATTGCCAGCCTCATTCGTTGGCTAGTAGTAGGTAGCCCCAGAGCACTGGCACCGGCACTGTGTGTCTATTTCCAGTGTCTGTATTTACATTTGCCGGTGCATTTCAATGTTGTGTGAATGTGTGTGTGTGTGGTGTGTGTGCAAAACGAGGGAATTGAGGTGAGTGTAGGCAGAATGTTACTACACCTGTGCCCACACGATGCCGGACACGCAAAGGACAAATAAACGCACCTACTCTCCACACGGCAGTTGCCTCTGCTCGTCAGTCTTCTGCCCACTGTTGCCACCAATTTTCACCTTGCCTTTATTTGCTACCGTTTAACCGCCACTTTACCCTCGGTATCTCTTCATTCTTTTATTTGATCAACTTTAAGAGCAGTTTTAGAGCTATCAAGTTTTTTTTATTGTAGATTCAGTGTAAATACAGCCACCCTCTCAATTTCTCTTTTTTCACTTGTCAGTCAGCAGAAAAAAATAAAAACATTGTTTGAAAAATAACTGCATTTTTTAGATTAAAATAACCTAGTTTTTTGTTTGATTTTAAAATAACGGAAATGTGCTCAAGAAGGACATAGAAATAGGGTGAGTTTTTGCTAAATTTTTACCAGTTTGCAAACTGGTTCGTTTTAGGCAAAGTTTCCTCCACCCAATACCGGTTTTCTGGCCTAGGTTTGCGCTACGCTGAACACTAGCTTCTTGTAGTTTGTACCGCTGCCGTTCTCTAATGGAACTGCCACATAGAAGATGAAATGCATGTGTGTATTTTTTTGAAAAGTGAGATTTTTGTTGTTGATTTTAAATATTTTAATATTTTGTTTATTTTGTCAATTGAAGGAAAGACAAGGTTTGCTCCCGTTCTTTCTCATTTTGAAACGCTCACTCATTCACACAAAAATCTATTGCTGCGTTTTTTGTTGCTGACACTGTCTTCATCACTTTTTTATAAATTCAACTCTAAAAATCGCAAATGCATAAAAGCAATAGAATATTTTTAAAAAAGATTGATATGTCTCGGTTTGATTTCTGTTTCTTTTTGTTGCCTTTTAGTTTTTCTCATTTCAAGAGGTTTCTAGCTTTTTACGGTTTCAAAAAGACAGATTCTTTTTCCGTTGCAATATTTTGTTGGCTTACGCAAATTTGAGACACTTTGGCTAAAGCAAGCGACTGACAGACTGGTTGTCTGACATCGTCGGATTATTTGAGTGCCAACTCGGGAAAATGTAGCTTTTTGCCCTTTCACTTTCCGTCGAATTTGTCAAGTTTGATTCATTTTGCTGCTTTGTGAGCTTGCCGGTGCTGTGGTGGCAAATATACAGAAAAATTTGAATTATCGAGCTGCGCCTGTGTGCATGTGTGCGGCGATCAGAAGCAATCGGATTTGATTGAGAGGTTTCACGGTAATTTGATTTCTTGCTGCCACTGTCGACTTTTGCATTGGCAAAATGTTTGATTGCCAAGTGACAGTTTTGACTGTTTTTTAAATTCCGGTGTGTTACATATTCAAATTCAACGTCGCCGCATTGCCATTTGCAAAGAACTGTCTTACTGCAGCTGTTCTAATTCGTAATGACGCTTTGATGCAGAGAAGTTTCTGAGGGGGGGTAAACGTTAAGTTTGGGAAAAGTAGATCTACCATTTTAGCAAAATATAGTGTGCCAAAGTGTAAAACAACAGTCTAAAAAACTCATAGTTTATTTAATTTTAAATCTTAAGTCTTTTACTGTAGTTTTATTTTTACTGCATTATAATCCAATTGAACTCGGCAAAATTAATGATTGACTTAAAAGTGTTTTAAACATTTTTACCCATTTTCTGCACTGCCTCTGTTCTCTTTATTACTTTATTTTTTGTTTATTTTTTTCAGTAAAGATGTTTCTTCTTTTGGGCAAAAGAAGGCAGCATTTGCCTTTTTACTCTAGCATACAACGGCAAAGAAAAAAAAACAATTTTTTACTTAAGAAAATGGTAAAAAAGAATTGATTTGTGGCAAAGTTGTTAGTTGGCGTCTTGCTGCTTTGGCAGAGATGACTGCAAATTGGGAATGTATGTGCATTGCCAAGACTGTCTATTTGTGTGTATCTGTGTGTGCTGTAAATTGGCAACATGTTTGCATATTAATTTGCAATCGTACAGCGGTCGTAACTCAGCACTACAGTTTGGCAATTTTATTTTCAATCCTTGTCAAACCGAGGTGTACAGAGTGCAACGTAGGTACAACTGGGACGGCATACTTTGCCAAATTATCAAGCTTAACTGAACTAACTTTTTTTGCAAGTTTCTTTCCAGTCTTTGGTGGTGGTCTGAATGTTGCTGTTTTTTGCTGGTTGATGCATTTTGGTGGGCATTTTAAATTCAAATTTGTCGCCTCTCGCTTATTTGCTCGTTACTGAGCCGTTTGCATGTTGCCGCCATCGCCATCGCCATCGCCATTGCCGCCGTCGTCGTTGAATCAACATTCACGTCGACGTCGTGACATTTCGCCGTGACAAGTTGTTTTCACTGGATGGCTGCACTGACTGTGTGGTTTGCATTTCACTGCCCATCTATTTATTTGCCACTTTCTTACCGCTAGAAGGCTGTTTACTTGAGGGCCTTTTCTTTTTTTTCTTCCTCTTCCTCTTTCTCTTGCTTTTAATATATCGAGACCAGTGAGCAGTGATAGATTGGCAAATTCAAGGAAGACTGCTGCTGTTGCAGTTGCCGTCATTGCTTACTGACTGGAAAGAGTTTATTTAAAAAAACGACATTTTTTGTGGATTGCTGAATAATAATACAAATTATTATATCCCAGTTACAAAGTACGTACCAAAAGGCGTCACACCATTGAGTGCTGTCCCTGAGTGTTTGCATGTTTCGCTGCTGTTCTGAGTAAGTAAATGACCTCTTTTTTATGCAGCATTTTGGACGTAGTAATGTCTGTGCTGCACCATCTCAGAATCATCTTGGTCACGCCGCAGAAAAGGGAAAAATGACAGAGAATTAAATCAAAAGTCAACAGTGAAACTTCCGCCATTGCAGATTTGAGGCGATGACAAGGAGAAAATCTTCTAGCCGCTGTTTTTATTTTTTCTCTTTTCCTTTTTGCATTGCGGCTTCTTTTCCTGCTTCTGCTGCTGTGTATGTTTGTGTGTTTGTTTGTTCCGCTGCCGCCGGAATATTCGATGCCGATGCATTATGGGTAATGCTGGTGATGCTGTTCTGCTAACTGGTAGAGTAGTGCGCTTTCCTAGTGCAGTAGGCTCACTCAATCGGCAGATCTGATTTTGACAATATTTAACCGGCAACGGCAGATTTTTTCTTTTTCATCTGAACAATTTTTTTACTGTCGCTCCGTAGTAGCAGTAGTAGTAAAATAAAAAAGGGAATATCGTCCTTGGAATAATCGAACCTCTCTGTCAGCATGCAAAGGAAGAAATTTTGACTTGCTTTATCGACATCGGATGTGTGACTGTGTGTGAATGTGTTGTTTGTTCTGTTTGTTGTTGAAAATTTATGACATTTTCAGCTTTTGGATGCTTTTTTCGAGTGCTTCCTCAAAAATCGGAAAACGGCAATAGCGGCAACGACAATGACTGTTGTTCATGTTTGGCTCGATAAGCAGTGAAGATGGTCTAAATAAATGTTCGACAGGAGGGAAATAGCTCACTAAATTGTGATGAGGTGATTTACATAGTGGCATTGCAAAAATATTATCGCCTTCAAACTACTATTTTTATTTATTTATTTAAAATATACGCCAATGACAGTGTGACTGACTAGAGTGGGCTCAACAAAACTCGATTCGACTGTCAATTGAAGATTGCTGCCTGCCTTACTTCATTTTCTTCTCCAGCATTAGTGGCAAATAGGAATCTTCTTATGGTAGCGAGCACACACTAATCTCGCGCCATCTTTCCATCACCAGACTTTCTTTCTTTTCTTCTGATTTTTTTCTGGAATGCAGCAGTCGAAGCAGCCAATCGAAATGTTGCATTTATCAACGCCGATTTATCAACTGCTTTGGGGATGCCTACTGCTCTGTAATATTTATTGTGCCGCTGCCGACACCAAACTCTAGCACTTCTATTTTCACTTAATTGGAATTATTTAGAGAATAAGAAATATCCGATGCTGTTATTTATTTGCACTACTGTAGTTGTTTATATTTATGGCGCCGGTAGTGCGCCGGAGAATTGCTTTGCTTACTGATTCTTTGGTGGCCGATTGAGTAGCTTATCAACAGATACTACAATTTTGGTGTTTGGAAGCAAACACCTCATTTTAGTTGACAGTTTAATTTTAAATAAAAACAGTTCTTATTTGCTATCTTCATTAATCTTTACTGCTAAAAAATATAAAAAAATGTTTGAAAAGTAAAAACTGCAAAAATATATATATTTTTTACTTGTTAGTATTTAACTGCATTTTTTTTATAAAACAAAAGAAATGTTATTTTTATTTTTTGTTGCTACTTTTAATTATTATATTCTTGCTTCATAGTTAAGCAGTAGTTATTTTCGAAGCACTTTGCCTTGTCTTTAAGTAATAACAATTTAACTCAACGGCAAGTTTTGGCGTTTAACTTTTAATTGCCCACTTTGCCTTTTTACGCGTTTGCTTTTAAACCAAAAAAAGCATAAAGTAAGTGGTGATTAGCACTAGAAAAAGGATGATGCTGATAATGTTGTGTGTTTTCTCAAGAACCGACACCAAAAATGAACACAAAGAAAATGCATTTCGAATCTTTCTGAAAATCGTTTTTTTCTGTTCTTGGCAAACAGCAAAAAGCCCAACCCGGAAAAAGCTGCTGTTGCAGCTACCCAGCTATTTCCCATTTTGGTAATGTCCATTACTGAAAAAATGGAGCACTACCCGTTTCTTGCTGTTGGCAGCTTTACACTCAGCTCTCCTTCATTGGCATTCTTGTGAAGCAAGAGAAAAAGTAAGCGAATGGTGAATTAAATATGTGAAATTGGCATTTGTTTGTAATTTACAAGTTATTAGACAGTTGTTCTGCTGCCCTTCATCAGCAGCTCGCTGGCAGTGTTGACGGTAGTGATGGCGGTGGTGGTGGTGGTGGTGGTGGTGGTGGTGATTTGCGCCATCAGCAGCAGTGAAGTGAGCCTTTTTGCTTTTCTGCACTGCAATTTATGGGAAAAGTGTGTGCGCAATAATTTACGATGCTGCCGCTGCTGCTTCTGTTTCTGCCTCGGCTGCTGTCTTATGGTGGCAGTGGCAAAATTTTTTTTGGGATCGCTTCTACATTGTCGCAGAGTTCCTCAGCTACTGCTGTTGCTGCAGTTTGAATCTCTTTACGAGCCTCTCAATGTCAAACTCGTCATCGGACGAGTACACAGTCACTGCCTCAGTGCTCTCTAAATTTGGTACGACAATTTACGAGCTTATAATTTTGCCATTTGCCAGTAGTTGCCTTGTCGTTTCTTTCTTCTCGTCACACCAACATTGGCAGCACTCCTTTCTCGGGCCTTGCAGCCCTGCTGTCGCCCAGTCAGTGGTCAGTCATTTTATACCATTTTTTTCCTACATCTTTTGGATTAGTCTTGCAAAAGTAGTGTTCAAACTGCCAGTTCCGTGTGTTTTGTGGCCAGAATTTTTATATTTGAAGAGAAAGAAAGAAAGAATGGAAATGGAAAAGTGCAAGCGCGCAGTCTGGGGACGCAATTTATGGCAATACTGGGGCACAGCACTGCAGAGAGTCATCTTAACGGTGGACAGCATCAGTGGCATCAGCAGTGGTCTCTTCTTGGTCCCCTCTTTGCGCTGCCACTTTGTGTTCCTGCTGAACACTGCTAAACCTTCTCAGTGACTGACTAGAGTGACTGTTGTCTGTTGAACGATTTCGCCCATTTACCCACGTTGACATATTTATGACCGGACCGTATGGAGCAATTATTGCAATTATGATGATGACTGTGGCAAGCACTATTGCAAATTCATTGAATTTGGGCAGCTTCTACGGTTTTATAGCCTCAGTTGCTGCTTCTGTTGTGCTGACAACTTTTACTAAGCGACAGAATGTTTGGAAAAAACTGAAAAAATAAAAAAAGATGAAATTAGAAAAGAAAGTCAATCGTCAAGTGCTGCCAGCTTTACGATTAGAAAATACGTAAGAAAAAAATGCTTGAGGGAAAGAGGGAAAGGAAATGCTTGTGCGGAAAATTTATGAAATAGTAATATACTGTATTGTAAATTCCGAGGTCACTCAAAGCTGCTGCTGCTGCTGCAATTGCGGTGGTGATTATTTAAAGAGTCGATGCACAACTTTTCAAAGCAGTTGCATTTGGCAGTGTGTGCTTGTGTGAGTTTGTCATCAACTGTCGCTTTTTTACTAGCAACAGTCTGCTAAGGTTGTTGTTGTCTTTGATGGCACAATGACTTTAACTAGCAACGCCTGCTGCCAATTAGTCTGTTGTTTTTACGATATTCTTCCTTTTTCCAAGTTGACTTTAATTTTAAAATATAATTTACCCACTCATTAGCCGTTCATTGCGCAAGTATGCCTGTTTTACTATGCACTTAGCCACAGAGTCTTTAAAGTGCTTCCAAAATCTCCTTTTTCTCCTTTTTACTTGCTGCGCATTTTCTTTCTCGCAAGAGTTATTTGGTTAGTTGTTGCCTTTCTCTTCTTCATTTTCTTTTCTTTTTTATTATCGCCGCCTGCTTCATTGCGGCGACAGTGCATTAGCTGCTGTTGCTGCTGCTGGTAAAAGCAAGGAAAGGCGAGACAGTTTGGCAACTGAGTGGGGTAATAAAGAGAGACCAGAGTGTGTTTGATTTATCGGTGCTGCATTACTGACCAGACGGTGTCTGTCCTTCGCTCTTGCTCCCCTTTTCGGGTTTTAATTACTACCACCAAACAACTGCCAGCAGTTTGGCGGAACTTTATGCTGTTTGCCAAGCCACCACCACTACCACCAGCACCACTTTCCCCAACCACTTTTTTGTTACTCTTTTTTTGCTGAGTGCTAGTGATCGTCTGCGACAAAGTATCTCTGCAAATGCGCGCACACATACGCACAGTGCATTTGAGTCAACCTCTCTTTCTTTCCCTTTCATCAAATCACATTTTGGCAAGCTTTTCATGAGTGCTGCTGTGGCTGCAAAAATCGAGCTCAGCTTTGCAACGAGTTCGGTATAAATCATCGTTTCTTAGAAGAAGCACTGGCAGAAGGAGAAAGTTTTTTTATCCCTTCATCAGCAGCGTTAATTGAGCTTTCATTGCTGCTGCTGCCTCGGTGGCCCTGCTCCAACTGACATTTGTGAAAAGTAGTGCTGGCCAGTGGTATTTTTGCTGGTGGTGGTGGTGGTCAGTTGAGTCGTAATGAGCAACAGTAGCAATTCAGCCGCCATAAATTGTCCTTTTCAATTTTGCAATTAAACGTCGTCGTCCGTAAGACGACCACGGCGTCGACGACGGCCAAGTGAGCTAGTGGTGGCCCTAACAGTCAGTCAGTGCACACACACACACACACACACACACTCTCTCTCTCTCTTCATCCAAGCCAACCGTACACTACACAAATCATTTCACGTCAATTAAACTTGATTTAGTTAGTTAGGCAGCTGAAGCAGCACCAGAGAAAGACTGAAAGAGTGCCGAACACTCTTCATTGCTCTCCTTGCACTTATTTTTTTCTGTCTTGCAAAAAAGGAGCTATTCTGGGTTTGGCTGATTTTTGATTTAGTGTCTAAACGCCATATTTTGTTTTGTTGTTTAGTAGTTTTTTATGTATTTATTATCCGCCGCATTGCCCTACAACAACAACAACTACTACTACTACTGGCAACAGTGGTCGTGATGGCTGTGCCGGCCACTGAAGCCCTCAGTTTTGCCAATTCTCTCCACTAAGTTCGGCAGGCTTCACTTCACTGACTGCTGATCGGCCAAACGGCGTCAAAATCTGTCCACTGTCGGTCCATGTCCGGTGTGTGTCTCTGTAGGGCCGTCGTCTTTAGCCGCCTGCTACTCAGTCTTTGCCGGCACAACTCTCACTCTCTCTCTCTCTCTCTTTTTCTATATCTCAATCTTTATTTTCTCCCTTTTCGCCTGTTTGTATGTTTGTTAATTGAATAATCTAATTAGTGAAGGAAAACGAAGAGCAAACGCCGGGCCTGTCTGTCAACTTGGTTGTGCTTGTTTGTGAGTGTGCCGGCAGAATAGTAGTGCAGAGAAGAAGAGTATCCGCTGGCCAAAATGTTATATCTCTCGTTTTCTTTCTTTCTTCTTCGTCCTCGTGTCGCCCCTTTTGACGGCTAAAATCTGCTTTGCACTGTCTTTTCACGCCAACCGGTCACTTGCGCAGACTTGGGTGCAAAAACGGGAAGGAAATGAAGACATCCAAGCAGAAGAAGAAAGAAGAAAAGAAGGAAGAGAAGAAACTTCATTTTCTTTCTTTTTTCTTTTTATACTATTTTGCTGTTGGTTGTTAATGATAAACATTATCTATTATTTATAACCTCATAAATTGATTATTACCATTGCTAAGTGAGTGAGTGAACGGGAGACTGGCTGCTGCTGCTGATGTTTCTTGTAAGGAGAGAAGTGTGATGGATTTGTCGTCCAAATAGAAGTCACCAGAACAGATGCTTTACTTGACTGTCGAGCTGGACAATTGTGCACTAGTTCTTCTGTGCTGAAGTTCACAGACTGTCATGATGGCAGTCGACAGCATTTGTGCTAAATTTATGTTTGTTTTTTCACTGCTTGTTGCCGTCAGTTTGTAAGTGTTTGTTTCGTTTCGGCTCTTTTTCAAATCAAAGCAATGAAATATATCGAATGGTTACTGGTTTTGTTGTTAAAGCTGCTGCCATTGCTCTGTTTTTTTCTCAGATTCACTTTCATCTGACCAAATGGTGGTGGTAGTCGTGGCCAACGACTTCTGGTCATCGTTTCGGTGGCACTAGCATCTACTTGAGTGCCATGTTTTACTATTTCTCTTGGTTGCGCCATTTGTCAGCATTTTTTGGCAGTGTGTCTGTCTTTCAGCGTGCTCTTTGATGTTGCCATTTTTTGTTTCATTTTCTCCATTCTCTGGGACGTCAATATTGGCTATGTCCAAATTGGCAGCAGCATGAGCACTGCCTGTACTGCCGTATTTAATATTTATTGCGCACTGATTGAATGAAGCACTTTGCATCGCTTTTGATTAATCTGCACTGATATGTTCCAACAGCAATTGATCTCCATTTTTCTAGTTTTTTTGCCGGGCTAAAAAAAAGAAAAATCGTTGACCTCACTGGTGCCGGGTTAAGAAGACTTGTAGTACATTGCCGATACTTTTAACAGTGTAGAAAAGAAAAAAGATGTCTTCGTTTCAATTTATCAAAGTGTTCCAAAGGCTGTCTTTCTTTTTTTATGGCAAAAATCAGTTTGGCAGTCAAACACATTTTTTTCAAACGTAAAATTTTTTTTAGAAATATTAGAAAAATGTAACTTGTTTTCAAAAGTTATGCACAGGAGAGCGTTTTTTCTTTATTTCGGTGAAAAAGCATTGTTATAATTAGATTTGCTTGTACTTATTGCTCGGTAGACTTTTTCTACTGGTGTTCTGTTTTACTTTGCCTTTTTTTACAAAAACATCAATGAAGTTATCACACATTACAGGGCACATTTCGTACAATACAGCGCAGATGACTGCTCATTTGCCGTTTAGTTTGTGGAACTTTCTGAAGAAAATTTTTCAGCTTGAAAAGGCTAGATGGCGCTTTTTATAGAAAACGAGAGAAAGGGGAAACTGGAATAAATGAGAAATGGGCCAGTGGAGAGAAATGGTGGTACCTTTTCACTGAGTTAGATAGACTGTTCATTGTATAGACAACATTTGCCGGTTTTTGTGCCCGATTCCGGCCGGCAGTTGAGGCAATCTATGGCATCGCTTGACGTTTGTCCTCGCTCTTTTAGGCAAATTAATAATAACCGTCCCCTCTTTGCCTTCTTCAACTTGATAATAATTGATAATCAATTATTATTAATTACACACACAAGTCCCCTTTTCTCTCTTTCTTTCACTTCGTCTTGACTTATTAAAATTAATGAATTTAAATCCTCCCATTTTTCCCTCCACGCTTTCTTTTGCTGACAGTAGAAAAAAAGAGAGAAAAAGTTGTTCATTGTCTTTGTCTTTTTCTCCCTCTGTGTGTGTGTGTGGATTCCTGACTATTCAAATGAAGCTATCGACGATGGAATTGTGTCTGTGTTGTGCTGCTCCTTCAACGACAATGGCCGACTTTTTTTACTTCTCCTTCTGTGCTCGTGTTGGACAGCTACAATAATCGATTGATTAATTGCCCCTCGACCAGTATGGCAGCAGTAGCAGCAGTCCAGTAGCAGTGAAGTGTGTGCCACCCAATTGGACAGCATCAGCATCAGCATCAGCATCAGCTGCACCACTGTCTTTGCATCGTCGAGAGATGCTAATTAGCATCGACGCGACTGAAGAGCATGTAATGATGATGTATGGCAGTTCAACTGAAGCTGCTTGCCGGCTTCGGGAGGATAGCTCCCAAATAAAGACATCTCCTCTTCTTTCAGAGTCTCCTCTTCACTGGTTGTCTCACTTTTTTGCTTTCTCACCCATCCCTCCCTCCCTTCCTATGCATTCAGTTTGATTGCTGCCTCCTTCTTGCCGCTTGGGCGCTGATGACGTTCGCCTGACTTTTTGTTGTATTATTAATTTAAATTGAGCAGCACTTGCGTCCGTTGGAGCAGCACTGCTGTTAATTAATCGATTGATTAATTAATTGACATGTCCACTGAGATGTCGCGCTTTGAAGGCCTAGAAAAAGACGGCAAAAGACTACGGCTGCTGTGGCAGTGCCTCCACCGGCAACTGCCGGTGAGCTTGTGTCTGTGAAGAAGTGCTGCTATCTTTATTTTATGCTGCTCTATGTACTTGGTTTTCTCATCAATCATGGCCGCCAATTCAGCAAACGTCAGCCGTCGTTTATCGTGAAAACTGAACGTCGTCGTGGATGAAGGAAGCTTGCTTGCTTTAGTCAACACCAACAGCACCAAAACTCTAGCTGAAGTTTAAAGGCTTTACTTGACTTTGCTAGTCACTGACAGTTGCTGTTGCTACTTTTGAACGTTGACACAAATTGACTTTATTGTTCACTTAATAGTCATTTGGCTTTTTATTGGCTTGCACCTACCGACTGACTCTCAATTTGTGCATGTTTGACCTGATGAAACTGAAACTTTTCAAGTTTGCTGATAATCATTTTTATGCTTATTTTTAACTTATAATGAATAATTTTAATAGTTTTTTTCTGGTGTTTCTGACAGGTAAAGTGCCTCGTTTTCAGTGGTGTTTAGCAGTAATTGTTTCTCCAATTAGCCATTCTCAAGTTTCAAATAAAATTTTTTTACCACTACTTCTACCCTTTTTGAGCATAAGTCATATAGATTTTATGTGTCAAAATCAAATATTTAGTTTTGAAAAATGATAATAGTAAAAATTACTAGCAAAATATTTAAGCTACTTCTACACCTGAGTTAGTTCCTAAATAAAATGGTATATTTCTCAATTTGAACCTTTTTCTGCACCACTGCAACTACTACCACCACATGAATAATGCCCACATTATAACCGCTTTGCTGTCACTAGCCACCTTTCTCAATCAATCGGTTTCTTTGAATCTTAGTTACCTAATTGATTGATGCCCTAGCCAGCAGTCGTCTCACTCTACCGGTAATGGTGGTGGTAGTGATGGCAACACCGGTGAATGCATATCAATTTGTCCCATCTTTGGTATTTATGCAGCGGCATTTAGCGTTTTCGTGTCGTGCAAACATTGTTCTCAAATGCTGACGTCTGCCTTTCTTTTTTGTATTCAAATCAATAATCGCAATTAATATTAATGATGAGGGAAAAAGAGACAGTATGAACGGAGAGAACATAAAAAGAAGTGAATGTAAATGTGACAATAGAATGATTGCTGCTGCCGTTTTTGCAAAAAAAACAGTGGCTAGAGTGAAGAATGCATCCATTTGCCGTTTGCCGCTTTGTGATTATAATAGCAAATTAATGATTCCTTATATTGGCAGTGTTTGTACTTTTGTGTTTCATCCTCGAGTGTGTGCATGCTTGAGATCACCCTCCAGTGATCATCAGCCATTGGCCACCGTCAATAGTTGTCCACTTTGGTTCTCTTTGGTACGCTTACCGTTAACATTGTAATTATTTGTAATCGCCATTCATGTTCTACCGTAGTCGTTGCTCGTGGCACCGAAAACATTTGTCAGTTACTGGCCAGCGTGTACCGTTTACTCAGCGAGTGTTTGCTAATTTTCCGAATGGAAAGCTTCAAAGTGTCCGGTGTATGCTGGTACGGTCAGCTTATGTGTGTTCTGGAGACCATTCTTTTTGTTGTGCTCAATGTCGGCTTCTGCAATCGCTCTTCAAAGATCTTGTTTACTCTCTGATGAATTTGGCTGCTGCTGTTTCTCTCTTCAACTTACTTTTCTCTCTGATCTACTAAACGCCAACTATTGCCGCGACTCTCCTTCTCTCGTTTTTCTGTTGCTGCTGTTCTTTGTCGATGGTTCGATGATCGTTGCTATCGTGAAGTGGTAGAAGGCGCCAAGTATAGGCTAGTAGCAACGACGACGACGACGACTACTAGTAGTACTACTAGTAGTCAGACGGAGAGTCGCCTTCCAGCCAGCTTGCCTGCTTGCTTTTCTTCCAATGTTTGCTGTACAAATGGTACTGTCGTACGCAAGTTGTTTGCAAGAGAGAAAAGCAGAGATATAGTTTGATGAAAAGGAAAAAGAGTGCTCAATCGGCAAGTGATAAGTACAGGCAAAACTCACTGTACGGACAAAATCTGTATCGCATTTTCATCCGTACTTGCGGGCGCCAGCGTCTATGTTTACATAAAACGCTCTTTTTGTCTCAACAGACGCTAATGTTTTTGCATAGAAAAATTGAATAAACTGCTTTACTAAACGAGATGGCGTTGTCAGCGTCCGTACTGTGAGTTCTGCCTGTACGTCAACTAATAACCCGTCAATCTGTGAGTATCACAGTGATACGACTGTTTTTATTTAGTTGAAAAAACAAAGAATTTTAAAATTACAATTCAATAAAACAGACAACTACAAATGATTTTTTCTACAAATTAATTTAATATATAAGGATATAAGTTATCCGGTTTTTTAGTTTTTTGCTAAAGCTCTGCACTACCAATAAATTAAAAAAAAGTACTACATTTTTCCACTGCTAGCCCTAATTACCTAAATGGCTTTTCAAAGACGAAATGTCCACTGTCGCAATTACCGGTTTCATATTTTATTCTTCAGTCTTTTTTCTCACTTTTTTTACGTCTTCAACCATTGCTGTTGTTGGCCATATTTCGGTGCAGTGCCTCGTTCTCATCCTACTGTAAAAACACACCCTCACGTTCTATCTGTTTAGTACAGCTAATAAACTTTATTCATTTAATTAATTAATTACGTCTCGATCGGTATTATTATGTACCAAGCGGACTATTGATTGGATTTATCAATTGCACTTGCACTTGTGGCCACTAATGAGTTCATTAGCAAAAATGGCTTTCTCTTTTTTTGCTTCTCCTCCCTCTGTTGTACACTAGCCAGTGGCCAAAATCAAACTGTTTTAGTGTTTGTAAAAGTAGTGGTAATAGTGCCATTTGTCAAGGTGTCTTGTTTTTTGCTGTTAAATTGTTCCTTTTGCTTGGAACGTTTCCTGTTCATATGTTTGTAGAAAACGTAATTACGTCTAAAGATTAATACATCTAAATACCGGTCAGATGCAATAGCTGACAAATTAATTCATTTACTGCGGTGTTGCCATTTTCGCGGTAATAAATTCGCTTTTTCGGTTTTCTCTTTATTTTTTTGTTTTTGTGTTTTAAATCGCTTTTATTGTGAAGTCTGTAAAAAGATATATTAAAAAAGGCACAATAATGTGAGTTCGTATTTTTAATTCTATAGCGGTAATAGCAGTAATAGAGCAACAACAGCAAAAATGGTATAATTCGGTAATTATTCTCATTGTGTGTTTGTGTCACTGGCAGTGTCTTTGAATGTGTACGGCTCACTGAAGATGCTTCAAATGCTGCTAGCGTTTTTCTATTGCACCGATTTTGCTGCTGCTGTTGTTGTTGCTAGCTAGGCACAGACATAAATCAAATTGACACTGCTGCCGCAATGGCGATGGCGACTGCCGTTTACGATTGCACAGTCCTCTCTCCTCTGTTTTGCCTAATCGCCTTTGTGTTTTTTCATCTTCTTTTACTTTTTACTTCTTGGTCTACTGCAGACCGACAATTAGCTGCAACTGCCCGGTAGAGCTCAATTGGAATCGACTGCTTTCGTACTCGCCAGACTGACCTGGTGTTGGTGCTGGCGCTGGCGTTGGCAGCTGCCATCGTACGTTTTACGACCATTTTCACTGCTTTCGTCTTTTTTGACATTGGCCAATTAAGTGGTGCCAGTGATGGTGGCTTTTCGACGACAACAGGTGAAGAAAAACACACTGAGCACAAGAGTGAAATAGTGTCCCTTAAGAAAAAGGGAACACTTAAAAGCAGGCACTTCTTTTTCTCAAAGCTGTTGTTGCTATTTAATTAAGGAAGCACACAGTGGTCTGGAGAAGCTGACGACTTAATCTCGTCTTTCTCTTTTGCAATAGTCTTTCTTTTCTGCTCTCTGTACACCGGCGCTGACCCCAAACACTGGGGGCCGGTGATGGCAGTAGTTAGTTTGCTTTGTTTTTATTTTCCCCACAAACACAGCTTCCCTGAGCTTTTTTCATTTTTATTACCGTACGACAGAAACCGACAACCTTTTTTGCTCCCTTGTGGTTGTTTCTCTTTCAGCCCCTTTTACTTTATCCGTTTTTATGTGCGACTAATTAGAGTGCATCACTGCTTCACTCAGTGGCTCGTGTGCTGTGTTGCCGCTCGAAAAGTGGCGTCCTTTCAGTAAGCTTCTTCAAGCAGGCTAAATTCATTGTCCGTTTGTGCATGTGTGTGTGTGTGTTTTTCCTTTACTTCTCGTTCTATCCATCGTCTGATTGCTAGCTACCTCTGTTTATGTGCTTTAAATTAAAATAGACTAGAGCCGTTGAGGTGGCTGCAGCGGATGCGAGGACAAAGCTGTGATTTGGCGACCGAGCGCACTAACCATAAATCACTAGAAAAAGTGAACAGTAAAAAGATGCAGGCACAAGGACTGAGAAAGAGTATGAGAATTGCCAATTGATGGTCAAAAATAGACCAAGTGGTCCACTGCAAAGTGTAAGCAAGCGGTCAGCAATGCACTGTCCTTAAGGATGACCCCTTCTACCTGGGTGGCAAACAATTGCTTGTTTTTCTCTGTTTTCCCGGCGACTTCAAGACCAGAACGGCACCAAAGGGCACTGCCATCAACCTGCTAGCCATCTGTGCTAAGTGTTTTTCTGGTGAACAGACACTAGCAGTGGCAAACATTCGTTGTTTTCGGCTTCTTTTTCTCTTAACTTGAATTTACATAATTTATGTCGCACAGCAGCAGTAGCTAAGGTCGAGACTTTGGTCGCCACTGGCATTTCTATCCTCTTTTTCGTTTTCTTACTTTTTTCTCTTTAACCAGTCTCTTCTCTTTGGTGTTTATTATTAATAATAAAGTTATTCTATAAACAAAGTTGTTTGTATGCAAATTGCTGGAAAAGGTGTTCATGGCGGCAGTGCGAATGAAGTGTGAAGTGAAGTGAGGGTTTCTGCTTATGTTGCTACCGGCGCTGGTGCTGCTGGTGTTGTCGGTGCTGTTCACCAACTGACGCCGCCGCCGGCTTCTTGCACACACACTTACACACACACTGCCTTCTTGGGCCAATTGTCAATTAATTGCTTTATTCACACTTCTTGTCTTTGCTGCTGGTGCTGCCACTGATGGAAGTCTGCTGGTGACTGCAAACGAGAGTGTATAATTTGCAGAACATATTTCCTTTGTATGCAAGCAGGCAATGTAGTTGCAAGGTAAAAAAAGAAAATGCTACTTTATCTCAAGTCCAGAAACGAAATGTTGCACACTCGCTTCTGGTGTATGACAATTAGCCTAACAACTTTGTTAATATTAACCAGAGAAAAGGGAAAAAGAGGAGCAGTAGACAGGTAAGGCTTGCAAGACAGTTCTGACAGTTTTTCTGAGCGAACAACAACAGAGAAAAAACCGTCCAAGTCAATAGTGTAATTAGACAGTAGCAGTGACAGTCTGCTGCCACTACTACTTCTACTATTAATTAGCCAGAGAAAGATGGCGGTTTAAACTGGCGCTGAACACTGAATAGAAAGTGCCGCCGGTGAGAAAAGCGCCGAAAAGAGCTTCCTCACCGGTTTTAAGCAAAGTTCAAGTTTAGAACATTAAAAGTCAGTTGCATACGGTTCGGTGCTTGATTAATGAATGCTGAAAAAAAGATAAAAATGAAAAAGTATGCGCTAAGAGAGCTGCTACAGACAATGTACAGAGAATAGATAGAGAAATGAAGCGACTGATGGGCGCATCACACACGAAGACACTTGTGCGGCAAGAGACTTTTCTGAAAATCGATTTTTTTAAAGGGTAAACTTGCAAGCTAGAATTTGTTTTCAGTTTGAAACTTATTGTTACCTTTGCTGTCGCCTAAATTGTTGTAGCCTTTATTCTTTTTGAATCCTCGACACTGTTCAGCTGAAGTACGCACTGAGTGACTGACATGTGGCCATGTCTTAATTAGCCAGCTAGGCGGTGTAATTACGGTGCCGAAAATGTGAATGTCTGCATGTGCACAAAGCATTTTGTGCAGCGGCAAGGCCAATTGCTGATAGTGCAATTGCTGAACACGGGTAGCTCAATGAGATTGTAGAGAACTAAAAGAAGCCTGAATAAAGAGCCGATAGACAGAGAGGCACCTGCCTACGCAAGAGCAAAAAGAGCCCTCCAAAGACGAACAGAAGCTGTAGTAGAGAAAAGAGAAAGAGAGAGAAAAGGAGCAAGATTAGATAGAGGGAGAAAGGAAGTGACGGACAGACGTCACTGCTGTGGTGCCAGAGTGAGTGGCGTTCCGACTGTCGAAGTTGATGGTGTCACTGGCGCAATGTTTGTGGCTTGTTGCTAGCCTGCTGCTGCTGCTGCCCCTTGCTCCGTTCTTATCTCGATGGCCAACGCTTCACTCGGTAATGGCTTTGCGATCATCCCTTCTTCATCGCTTTCACCTGAACTCACAGTCCCGGTCCACCAGTGTCAATGGCCCACCAGTGTTGCTTTGCATTTTCTCTCCTTCATTCGGTTTTTAGTTCTCCTCTGACTGGTAATTGTTTAATTAATTGGCGCTTACCTGCAGCAGTCACTTTTTTCTTCATTCGTTCTACTCTGCCGCCTGATAAATTATCGCAAGAGGCAGCGGCAACCTTACCACTACCACCACCACTTTCTTCTTTGCTAACCCTCTAACTTTACTCTCTTCTCTTCTTTTTTTGTTTGTTTCACTAGGTTCATCTGCAGGAAATTCTCGCAGCCAGCTCTACCGTTCACAAGGTCAGTGTACACTTTTTTGTCTGTTTGTTGATTTTCTAGTTTACTTTCTACAAGCTTGGCGTCATTTGCATTTTTAAAGTGGAAACGTGTTTAGTTTTAGTATAGCATTGCTACTACACCTTTCCTGCCGGTGTTCATTTTTCACCGGATAGTGTTTAATTGTCAGCGGTGTGCCGCTGTGAGTCGCTTTTGCTTGGCTTGTTGAGAAAAAGTGCACTTTTAATGCTGCAGCTGCTGCTGTCAGGCAAAAGCATCTCAGCAGTTTCCTGTCGATTAGACGACTCGAGATGAAAGGCAGTTAAAATTACTATTTCTTAATCACCATTCTTTCTCTTGGTGACGAACTTTTCTTCTCGATGCAATAGTCTCATAGTCGATTGCACTTTTAGCGAAAACACGAGTTAGCGACGTCGAGAACACTAACGCTGGCGCCAACTTTTGTCTCAACTAGAGCATTTTCTTTGTAAAAATATTTACTTATTAACAATTGTTGAAAATGAGTTGCAACTATATACAGAGTATACGCTTTTAAATGACTTTCTCAGAAAAAGCAGCGTCGTTGTCTTTTTCGTCGTCTTCTAATGGCTGTCTAAATGAAGGCCATTACAATTTATAGCTAGAATAATTAAATTAAATTGCCCGCGCAGTTTCCAGTTTATTGGCTCGGCTTCTGCAGCCTTTCTGTCGCTCTCTCTCTCGATTTGTATAGCTGATTACTATTATTAGCGTATGGCGCTGGTCTCCTTCTTACTACTACGATTAATACTCCTTCTACGACTACTCTTTTCTTTCTCTCTTCTTTATTTGCTTTGTTCATTTGCAAAACGCCACCGATGCTTTCAGTTCAGTTTGCCAAAGTGACGCACCGTGTGTAATGCTAGGGATGGTGGCGCAACGGTGGTGACAGGCACTGTAACAGCATCGAGCACTTTGGAGTTCGGTTCTTTCTCTCTGGTGACGACTACCACCAGAAGCAGCAACAGCAGCAGTTCACCAGAGAGCACTTCTCTCACCGGTTCATTTCTAGTTCTACTTGGTAGTTCACTACATGAGCAATGTGTTCTTTAATAGCACTTTAATTTCATTGACTCTCATTCTTTTTTGCCGAGTGCGCCAGTGTGGGAGCAGACATTGTGGCACCGAACTTATTTATGAGCTCACTTGCCTGCACTCCCTTTATCAAAGGGCGCTCAAGAAGGTTGAGAAGTCTGGCACTTTGTGCTAGTAAAAGAAGCGGCTTATTGCAGGTTTTTTTGCAGAGTTTAGCTACTGTTGATTGAAACACTGATTTTGCAAAAAATAAAGCCATTTATTTTTTTAGAAAGATTGACTTTTCAGTCTCCTAAGCCTCACAGATGGCATCTTTTCACTGTTGATCTTTTTGTCGTTTCATGTCACCACTCTGTGCCTCTTTTCCTAACGATAATGATTATGACCGGCAATATTTACTTGCAAAGTCTCATCAGCTGCAGTTGCGTCCAACTGCGTCCACTGGTCATCCAATGATTTGCCTGGTTTTCTTTATTTCCTGGTCATTTGCTAGTTATTTTTTTCTCTTTTTTTCACGATTCTTCTACCACTATTTGTACCATTTATCTGGCTTACTAGTCTAACTAGTCACACAGTGTCTGTTTTTCATTATTTAAATATGGAAATTTATTTGTCGCCAGGCAAAGAAATAGCGCACTGAAAGGCCACTACAGTGTTCAGCGTAGTGCACCACATTGAGCAAATGTTTGCGGCCCCCGCAGTTGTATGACCTCCACTAGGGCCAGCTCTAGCAATACCGCTGATGCCGTTCTCTAGATTAAAGACCAAATTTTGGTAAAATTAAAACAAACTTTCCACTAGTATTGCCAATGCCTTTTCTTTCATCTTAATTTGGCTACTTAGTAATCTGAGTGCGCCTGGTCATCTGTGTGCTCTGCTGATGCTGTTGCGCGCTGCTGCTTCAGCTTCTATTCGGCTCATCATCATCATCAACGTGCTCATTGCGCTTTGGTTGCTCTTGCCAATATGGCACAGATTGCTCACCCTGGCCATCACAATGAAATGCTCAATTGACTTTAGTAAAGTAGCCTTTATATTAATATAGATATCGCAATGAGAAGACGATTACGTAGAATAAAGTGGACAGTAGTGCACTGCAAGGGTGCACATTCTCCTTTCCTCTTCCTAATCCGCTGTCGTTGATTGTCCACTGATGACCTCATGTCTGCTGCAGTTGATGATGCTTGCCTGCTTTCTCCGTTTGTTTTCTAATTAACTCGCTTTAAGTGGACGAACTGCCAGTTTGAATGGAATTTGCCTACCGCTAGCCTAAAAGGATCATACTTCTCTGCAGGAGGGTGACAGTCGGCGACAGTCGGCGCTGAATTAGCAAACCAACGTTTAATTGGTAGAAGTAAAAGAATGCGACTGTGTTACTGGTGATGAGATTAAGCACAGAGAAACTAAAGAAGAAAATTTTGTCAGAATAATTTGAAGAAGTTGCAACATTTTTGCAACTTTCTGCCTGACTGACTAACAAGTTTACTCAGTGCATGTTTAAATTCATTTTTCTTCTTTTCTGATAATGGCTTTCACAAAATCAGCTTTTGCTGATTGTGGTCACTGACAGCTTTCTCAGTTTTCTCGATTGTGACAATTAGGCACGTTTTCAGTTTGACTGTCAGTTTCTTTTTTTTCATTTTCTGGTAGTCTGTTTGTGAATGGCCACTGCTAATGAAGCAATCGATGAGACACTGGTGCATGGTAATTAGCAATTGCACTGGTGCAGCTCTTTGCTTTCACCGGTTGATTGCCACTGCTTCTGTGAAACCAACGTAATGAATGCCTATTGATGGGTGGTAGCAATGGCTGGTAGCGTTGCTTTTCAGAGATAAGACTTTGATGAAACAGACAAATATCTGAATAAGCTTACCGAACAAATGACACTGCTTTTTATGTTGGCTAGGCCTTCATTAGGCATTCAGAGCCGATGACTGACGCCGAATGAATGTGACACATGCTGGGCATCGTTTGGATCACAATTAGGATGCTGCACTTGATTGTAGACTTTTGCTCTATTTGGTAGGGCTGTTTCAGTCAGCACTACTTCTCTGCTGACTTTTTGACTTCTTTTAATAGTGGCCAGCATTTCATCACTGCATGTGACGGCACAGTGTGCATCAAGTGCACCCTGTTATTAGGCAGCATTGGCAGATGGTGATACTGCTGCGACAATCAGCAGCAAAACCAGCACCAACAGCATCAAATGCCAAATAGCAAACGATTGGCGAAAGAACAATAAAGACGGCCAGTTCAAAGATGGGGATGGTGTTGGTGCTTGACCAAGTAATCACCAAGTGGAATTATATTAATGCTGATACACGTAGACTCAATTGTGTGTTTCAGGCAGAAATTGACTTTAGCCTAGTAAGCAAAGACGACCTGTGACAATTCTCGCAAACACACACACATCCTGCCCACATTTGCATGCCGTAAAAATGGCCACGCACGCAAGTGAAGAATTAATTGGGCGCCTCTCGTTTAGCTGCCGTTGGCATCAGCCAGACAATGGTCAGTGGTTGCTGAAGTGGTAGTAGTGGATGTGGTGAAGGGTGAGGCGTCAGCTTGTGCCCAGTGCCGCAGCACGTCTTCCTCCATCCATCCGCTCTGTCCTATTATGTTTCATCCAATGCAGAAGAGAGTTGTGATTTGCGTTGCAGGCAGTGTGCTGTTGTTCTCCTTCATCTTGAGGTGTACTGTCTGGTTTCACTGGTTTGAGCCTAGCAATCCTTAGTGTCTTTGCTTCTCCTGCTTTAGCTTGCGTTCGCCGGTGTCGGTTGCATGTATTCCTTCTTCCTTCCTTTGTTTCTCGTCGTGTCCACCAGTGGTGTTGGCTCAGCGGCGGCGGCAGCAGCAGGAACAACAGCGGTGTTTGCCTTAACGACAATTTAATGATGATAAAATGCAAATCATTCAACGACAGTTCAGTGCCAGCAAGAAAAGGAGAAAGAAAGAGAGAGAAAGAGAGAGAGCCATCGAAGCGAGGCCCGGTGACAACGCTTATCGTCAGCGCACTCTTAGCGCTCAGTGCCTCTCGTTTTTTTCATTTTGCCTGTCGTGTTGTTAGGTATTGTTTTTGCCCAGGCGCATATTTTGAGAGCCGCCAGTTCAGCGGCACCAGTGAAACTCACTGGTTTGCTGCTGCATGTCACAACTCGATATCGAGAGAAGCTGGTGGTGGTGGTGGTGGTCAAATCGAAACGAAACAGAGTATAGCTCTGTGTATGTGTCGCCATCATTAGAGGACCAGTGTTGGGCCAGTGTTGGCTAGGAAGGGCAGGAGAAACAACAGCACTGGAAGCACGACCACTCATCGCCGACCGCCTTCCCTCGAATAAATTTAAAGCCTTATCACACCTTGAATATTAATTCCACTTGACATGATGAGCACAACACTGTGTGTGTGAGAGTGCGGCATTGCACTGCAGTGGTTCTGCTGCTGCAGCACCGGTGGTCGCAGTTGTAGTTAGCCACCAAAGCACTTTGAGTAAAGTCATCACCGCCGCTGCTGAATTGAAATTCAAATTCACCTCGCGCTTGGACGCTGGAAGGTTATGTTCTTGCGCTGACTTTCTTTCATTAGCTGAGGGTGACCGAAGAGAGAGAAAGAGAAGAAGAAGAGAGAGAGAGAGAGAGAGAGAGAGAGGAGAGAGAGAGAGAGAGAGAGAGAGCTAGCCACCAAACCGCCATCAGCACCGCCAACGTGCAATAATTATTACAAATCGCCATATTATTTAAATCAGCACTGCTAATCGTCATCGCATTTGGCCGACAAGCGTAAAAATCCATAAAACAGTCAGTGTCACTGAGAACGGACACAATGCTAATTGTGCTGTCTTCTTCCACCGGCAGTTTCACTTTGCCGTCTTTTGCCCATTTGTTACTTAACCACAGTATGTGTACGGCACAGTCAGGAGATCGTCGGCAAAAGTTGTCCCTGCTACGTGCAGTATAATCATCCACATCTTGCTTGCCAACTTTAGTTATTTTCAATTCTTTCTCGTTTTCGGCCTATTTTTACTCAACTTTGTTAATTATTTTCTACCTCCCCCCTTTCCTATTGCTGCTAGAAAAACTAAGCTAAACAGCGTTTCCGGCTCTGATCAGGACTCTGATGGGACTCAGCTACATTCGACATTAATGAATGCATGTCACTATTGGTTGTAGCTGACAGTGTGACTTGGATTGCCAAACAGGCATTTTTCTTGCAAGACAGTAAAGCACATAAAAATGAAAATTGATGAATTTTGGGTGATGGCCGCCGTTGTTGCTGCTGCACTTGATACGATTAATTTTCTGTTTTAGCTGTGTTTAAAACTTTTTGCTATAGTCTTATTTTGAACACACAAGTTTAATTTTTAAACAACTTTAAAAAACTGGTATTTTAGTAAATTTTTTACAAAAAGATAAAAAAATAAAAAATCAGCAGTAGAAAGAAAAACTTCAAATCAATATTTGCTGTTTTGCTGATTAAAAATCGATTGCCATTTTTGAATCATTTTTGCAAATTAGCGGTTTAATAAAAAGAGAAATTTTTTTTGCTAGCTTTTTACGGTCATCATCAAGCCATCTCTTTACTTTGTTTGTTCCCCATTTGTTGTCGTCGCCATTGTCAGTTGAGAATGCATTCCATTTGCAGTGAAAGTGCATTATCGTTTTCTACTATGTAGTGCAGTCAATTTCTAGTTAAAGTAACAGCCGTTATTTTTTTCAGTTTTGTTTGCTTGCCGGCTCAGGATCTTGAGTCAAAGTTGAAAAGAGAAAAAGAGAACTTTGTCAGACTCTGCTTACTGTTGCCTTAAATACTCAGTTGGGGATGTGTTTGCTTGCAAAAGAGGGATCATCAAACAGTGGCAATGTTTCAGTTGCATCAACTAAATTCAACTAGAGAATCTCCGGCCACATTGCCATCAGCATAATTCATAATAGTGCTCAAATGGTGGAGTGGACTACCAGCACTACTGCAGCCACTATTGGTCATATTAGCGGCGGCCGACTAATGTGCCATTACAATCATTAGGACAAACACCACCAAATCGAGTGCGTCTGTGTGCACAGTGCCGGCAGTTCTCTTTCTCTTCATTTGCTAGTTTACTTTCAAACTCGATGGAATCCATTTACGTTCTTTCTCGCCATTTAATAATTGTAATTACAAATTTGCCAAATTAATTGGCCATCTATTATGGATGAAAGCTGGTAGTGGTAGTGATGGTGGTGGCGGTGATGGTGGTTATGATGGCAGACCGATGGCAGTCTTTTTTGGAAGACCCGGGGACAGCGTGAGACCAGATCGCTTTGCGTGCCCAGTAGAAGTGTCCTCTTTCGCTGTCTGGCGACGTGAGTGTACCACCACAACTTCCAGTGAGCACCAGTGAATCCTTTTAGCTCTAACGAGAACTTTCTTTCTCTTTACCTGCTACGAAATTTTTCTACGGTACTGTGTTGCATGATAAATGGTTTTTTCTCTGTGTGCTGGGTGCTTGTGCGCCAGAAACCTCGATTGGCGCACAACCACTCTAGTTTTGGTACCGCTCTCTGGTCAGAGTTTGGCACACACACTCACGCTGCACTGTGATTGTGCTCTCGTAAATATTTACCGCACTCTTAATTGTTGGCTCATTACTAGTTGTGGTAGTGGACTGCCCTACCACGACCAGCCTTGTCACCGGTCCCTCTACCTGGACGGGCCGAAACGAACAAGCACACACGCATTCACCGCCTAAAGCCGGTGAACGGCTCAATTCAGTGCACTGTCCTCTCTTTGCCTCAATTTTTCTAATTTGCCATATTATAATATTAAAACGCCATTTTCAGTACTGAAAAAATATGTGGCTCCATTACATTTGGCCAGTGCTGTTGTAATGTAGTTGCTAATGATGGATCATTGAGACAGAATGCAACGCCGAGAGAGCTCGGCTAATAATTAATACACGGCTGCTGTTCAGTGCATGAATTGTCAGCAAATGCACTGTACAGCACACCAAAATACAAAGACAGTCAGTTTTGTCCTCAGTTGTGTTGTTTGCTCTTGCTCCCCTTCTTGTGCTCTATTATTTATTAATTATTTAATTACACACTCTAATGATGGATGTGTAGAGAGAGCGAAACCACAAAAGACTGTCCAGCCAGTGAAACTAAACTTAGACCTAAACCTGAATTAAAAGGTACCGGCTGATTGTGATTTAGTGAGTGTTGAATTTACAGTATAGCCTCAGTACTTTGTCACAGTGTGTCGGTTCCAACAAAAACAGCAACACTTTTGACATGTGTCAACGTTTTCTCGCTGTTTTTTTGGTGGCGGTGTTATTGCCGTCGCTGCTGCTATTGTTGACAGGAGAGGCTCAGTCAGGCAACCAGTGAGTTGGCCAGTGAAGCCTTTGCCGGTGAGGCTCAGTGCACCGACAGCAGCAGCAGCAGCCACTTCTACTTCTATTTGCCCGATAGACAGGTGGTAGTGGCGAGGCGGCGGCTCGGTGACGCCAAGTGGCCGCCTACCTGACAGCACCTCAAAGAGTGCCTCTCTTTCTCACTCTCATTGTGGCTGCCATCAGTAGATTAGCTACTTTGAATATTATTCGCACAGACACACAGGCATACAGGCAGGAGCCTACCGGGAGCCATTGTCATCGGGCGCACAACAGCAGTGCAATGAACACAAAGTGCCGTGTCTGTTTGCTTAGCGCAAACCTGGCTGAGATGACGCTGCGGATGATGCTGAAGTGGCGACGATGCTGATGCTGGCGATTGTTGATTTGCTTGTTTGCTTGCCTGCCTGCCTGCTTGCAGTCCCTAAATGGTCCTATTATGTGGAGCCATCGGATGTGTCAGCAGTGGCCATTGAGCCTTCTCTAGCTGCTGATTCTACAACACTCACTCACTCACACCTTTATTCAGTTGATTGTGAGCTGTTGTTGTTGTTGTCGTTCTTTTTGTTTATAAAGCGCCACTGAGATTAGGTGTGTGTACCGAGGTGACAGTAGGTCCTGGTGATATGCTTCATTTGAGTGATTACAAAGTCCGAGGAGTGGCAACAGTAGTGTGATCAGGTGAGTTCTAGTTTTTCATGGCCGATTACTTACTCACAGTTTTACAGATCTGAATATGATGCGTTTAAACTAAAATTGTGTTTTGAAAGTTCGATCAGTCAAGCACACTTTTTCACCTTTATTTCCTACTTACACTCTTCACGTTTTTTAAAATTGCTTTATAATTTTGTTTTGTTTTGTTTTGTAGTTTTTCTAAAATTGTAACTTGAGACATCATCAAATTTTCTATTACCAACGCCTCATCATTTTATGACTTTTTTCTATTTTCCATTTGAGTGACTGAAACGAGCAAATAATACGATTAAAAGTGACGGTGCTGGCAACCAGTTCAGAAGGCTGTTCGTTGCTGTTGCTCTAATGACATTCTCTTTGGTCAAGCATCGATTCTTTCCTTGCAGCATCTCGTTAGTAGTGATGCTTCGTTTGCACTGTTTTACTGTTGTCTTTCAAGTGCAGACAAACACTGGCAGCAGTGGAGGTGCAACGATCATTTAACTCATAATCGGTGCAATTGGCCTCGGTCACTTCGAGGCAAATGGTGGCTGCAGCTACTGTACTGCTGCTCTAATAATAGTCAAATTTTCAGTGCCATCGAACTGCTGCTGCCGCCGCCGCCGCCGCGGTCATCGTCATCGTCGACGTTGATGGCGTCGCCGCCGCTGCCACTGCAGCACCGCAGACGTCATAAACGTCCTCTCGTCTGTCTGCTGCAGAGCGTTGGCCATCCAATCAAATGGTTGTATACTATTCATAAACTATCCACCTGTTCAAATACCACAGTGCTACCTGATGCTGCTGCCGCCGTTGCTGTTGCTTCTCTGCAACCCAGGCAGTAAATGGAAGGCGATGCTTCTGCGGTGAAATTAGCCGGCAATTAGAATGCTGCGAAGGAAACTGAAGAGGACTGAATCAATTGAAGAGGCGGGTGGCAAAGAGTGGTGGTGGTGGACGCCATCAGCAGCTCGTCTTCTCGATGATCTTTATTGACACTGAAGAGCTAGGGCACCTCACTTCTTCTTGTTGACTCCATTTACACATTCATCTTCTCTCTGTTTGTTTTCTACCAACTGCCTGAGCTACTGTCGCTGATGATGCCGATCATCAATGTCCGCTCGACGATGATAACCATCGGCTTCATCTACTGATGATAGTAATGGTGTCCAGTGAATGAGAGTGTAGACCAAGTAGCCACTGTTTTTCTTCATCTTTTTTCCTACTCGTTGATGCGTTTGCCAGTAGTCTGGTCAGTTGGGCGCCCCAGTTGAGCTGTTGCCGCTCTCACTCTCCCGTTTGTTTCCTCTCTTCAGTGCACAACCACTGCCAGCGACTGTTAACGCGAGGTGGTAGTTTTGGCGCGCATCTCTGCCTACTTTGCCTGGTAATTTGAAACGATTTGGAGCTCGTTTGCACACAAAAAGTTCGCCTGCCTTGGCTACTGTGCGGCGGAGGCATCGCTGGCGGACCACTTTTCAAACGTGAATGTTGATGGTGATGACCAATCTGCCAAAGTCTATTTAGAGATCAATCTTGGCGCAGTGGTGGTGGTGGTGGTGATGGTGATGGTCGTAGTTGTGGCTACCACCACTGTCGATTACCGCCGACTACTACCGACTACTACTGTGTACAGATGCCGAATGATGATGATCACTGTTTCAGTCTGTCTGTCTGTGTGTATGTGTGTATATGTGTGTTTGTGCGTAATGGTGGCTACCACCGCCACAGTGTTGAGATGACGCACCACGAGACGATTGCTGAGACAACTTGGACTGATGCTAAATGAGTTTGGTGATGGTAATGGTGCCGATGAGATGGGGCTCATCGAGTGGTAGTGGAGGATGATGATTTGGCCATGATTATTTGACGACCAGTCCTGACGATTAGTTGGGAGGGAGAGGGCGGTTGCTGCTGCTGATGCCTTCTTGTTTATTTGATGATGATACAGCCACTGATGATGATCTTGCCACTTTTGGGAGGCGGCCATTAAATTGAAATAATATGTGTGATGGCGTCGGCAGCGGCTACGGCAGTAAATTGGCCACTTACTTCTGTTGGAATTTAAATTTGAATGTTGTTGACTCCATTTTCGGTGGTTGACTTACTGCCGCCGGACAGCAGCAGTCTCCGTGCTCAACAAGCTTGTTCCCTGGTAACTGTCACTTGCACCCGAATCGCTCTGTCCTTGGCCACTCTTTTTGGTCAGATCGACTGACTCCTCCACCACTGTGTGGATCGATTCTGATGATTGACCATCGATTAGTGTGTCCAGTTTGGCTAGTGATAGGTACGGTGCGGGTCCTCAGAGTTTGAACAGGAGACAGCGACCTTTGTGTTGGTCTCCATCTCTTTTGTGTCAATTTGAGTGTGTGCATGTGTGCCCATTCTTTGTTATGCAGCTTTTTGAAGCACTGCTCTCTTTCACTTGGCTGGCTGCACACACACACCACCCTCGATGGCCAATTGCCGGCTGCTGGTCAATCAGAAGCAGTGATGCAGAAAATGGCTACCACTGAGCATCTTTCTGTCTTGCGACTGGTTTCTGGCGACGGCTGTCTCTGCCTCTTCAGCTTGTCGCAAAGCCATGCATTAATGTCAATTTGCATACATCTGCTGCTGCTGTTCTGTTGCTACTCTTGTCTGTACTAATGCAATTTACGATTTGCCTCTTTTTCGCTGCTGCTGCCTTTTTCAGTGTTTTACTGGAACACTGGGAAGCTGTACTAAATTCGGACATAGGCAAGAGGCAAAACTGGCTGCAACAAAACAACCGGTCGTCGCCGACCGCCAAATTGGGCCCATTTATCATATCGCTCTCACAGCTTCTTCTTCTTCTTCTTTTCTTCTCTTATCCTTTCTACTGCCGTCTGGTTTGCTCTTTGCTATCAGCACTACCGGCGTGTGTTTAGCTTGCCTCCCTGCCAGCTTCACCCCTTCACCTCCGTCACGATCGAGCTGGTGTTTGTCAGTGCTGCAGCAGCAGTTTTGTTGCCTGGAGCTGCTGCTGCTGTTTCTACTTCAACTTGTGCCACTGCAAACTCCCCAATTGGCGACCAGCCACCGAGCTGATAATTGCTTTGTTTTGGTCGCGCCGGTTTCGCGCGCACAGTGCGACCACCACCGCCACTTTGCTCACTCTCTCACCTCTTCTTCTTCTTCTTCTTCTTCTTTTCAATTGAGCAATCAAAGCCAAAGACTGCTGGTGGCGGACTAATGCCTGTGCACAACAAATCTACACCAACTTTGTCTCCTCTGCCGTGTTTTAGTTTGTCTGTCGCTCGGTGTGTGTGCTAATTTCCATAATTTGCTCACAAAAAGTGGCACGAACACACACAAACACTTACACACGCAGACATCTCTGCGCCAGTTATCATCTCCATTTCCCGTCTTATCTACCCTTCTTTTTGCTGTTTTTCTAAAAGCTTGCTCTAACTTTGCTTGACATTCCCTTATCCGCCTTGTTTCAGTGTTTACCTGTCTCATTAAAATGAAATAAAGAAACTAGTACTCTAGTCGTCGCTTATCGACGATTGTGAGAAAGAGAAAAAAGAATGGAACAAAAAACTGCTTTTCTTATAAAGTTTTTCATCAGTTCCAGTTCTTTTTGGCAAACCAAAGTGAAAATGGCCACCACTACAGCAACAATTCCACAGGTGGCTGTGTGTTGTTGCCTTTTTTTCTTTTGCACACAGACTTTTGTACTGTGCTTATCTACCTTCATCTACCCTCCAAAAAGTCTGTCTGTCTGTCTGTTTATCAGTCTGTGTGTGTGCCCCTATCGTGTGCCAATCGCAGTCACTCTCTCGTTTATCGCTTCTGTGTTCTTTGTTTATATGCATTTTTAATTATTTAATTTACAGCCGACAGCTGAACGCTGATCGTCGTTCAGCCAAGCGGCTGTGAAATGTGTTCTCTCCCAGTTCACATTTCTCCATTCGGCTACCAAACACCGGGTGTCTTTTCTTTCCCTCTTTTATCGCTCATAAATCTATGACCATTTTTCTCTTCTTCTTCTTTTTATTACAAGCAAAAAAGCGCAATCATAATTTGTCTTCTGATCGCGCGTGTTGTGGCCGGTGGCTCGTTCACCTTTACTGCCTTGTTTTCACTTCATTCACTTTGCGGCTGATGGTTGCCTTGTGTGCATAGGCGGCACGAAGGCATTTTTCATTACGCAGTAGTTGTATGTGTGTTCGCAACCGAATCCTAGGCGATGCGAATTAAACACCGTCACTTGCCCCCATGCTCTTTCCCTGCTCCCTCTCTCACTGGCCACTCATCCTCGCCGGTAAAGGCACTTAGGCAAATTGGCAATGAACAAAGTCTAGCTTACTAGATAGTTTTTCATGCGAAAAACGTGCCAGCACAAACGAGATTCTCATCGGTAACGATCTGCCGCCTTTTTATGAGTGATTGTGTTTTTTGTCGCAACACCCGGTTTTCTGCGCTAACTAGCTTCGCGCTGTGCGCCAACTCACCGGATCACACTCACCGGTGATCGTCATCATCTCCTCACGTTGCCGCTCTTTCTGTGTTTCAACATTAGGAAAGGAAACAGTAGCGGCAGCAAAGGTACAGATAGTCGTAAAGATAAGCAGAGTTTAGATAAGTAGAGTTAACCAACAGAAAATGAGACTGTCACTGATAAGAGCATTGAATGGGTGACAATGAACAAGTGACAGACGAAGATGAAGAGATCATCCAGCAAAATGCAGCCACCTTAACCTATGCACACGCTCGAGTTGTACTCTGATTGTCCTTGACAGCTGCCTTTCAGAGCCTCTTTGTCTTCATGGCAGGAACGTGTACACCACCACCGCCACCACCGCCACCGGTGCCTTGTAGTGCCACTTCATTTTCACCATTTTTGCAATTTGCACGCCATTAGCAGCAGTAATTGACATGGCAAGTGACAGACAAAACAGTGACAAACTTTTGCTCACTTGCGCGCAGTTTGCACCACCACTGCTGGACCGCTCTTGCTCACTGGCTGCTGCTGCTGCTGATGATGATCGTTTTGGATCTGCTCCTTCACCTTCTTATCCACTAAACGGAAACTAGCAATTACTTAATTGCACACCGGTGGCAGACTGGACTGCACACTGGCAGTGGAAACAGCATACTCTGCTCCACTGACTCCTTCCTCACACATCCCTTACCTTGGTCATACTACCTTCTCACTGCTACTCTTTCTTGCATCCTTCTAATTAGTCCCTTTTTTCTCCGTTGCACTCTTCTGCATATTCTTGTTTTACGTTCTTGCTAATTATTTCACTTGACTTTGGTTCAAATGAAAGTAGTAGTCTTCTGCTGCACTACTGGAACCAAGGCACATGCACTTTTCGACCTGTTGACTGTCTTTGATGCCACCTTCAACTTTAACTTCTTCTTGACTCTGACTAATTGCCACCTTTGCAAGTTTGTGACTGTGTGTCAGAACGTTAAGAAGCGTTGTTTGCTTTTTCTCCCAGTTGGCAGTTGTGGCTGGCTTTCTTTGAGCTTTCCTTCTTTTGGGTGCTCTTTTGCATCCAGTCGCTTCGCCTTCTTTGCCTCCTACTTCTTCGCCACTCGTTGATTGCTTAATTTTGTTTTCAGTGCCAAAGATTGAGCAATTTTGGCACTTTACTTTGACTGCTGAAAAGTCAGTTGATATCATTTTTTTTCTTTTTTGTTTCTTCTAGCTATTGCCAAAACAGAAAAGGCAGGTTAATTGACAGCACAATCTGACAGCACCGGCAACCACCAGGAGCAACCGGTGGTGACTGTGCAGTGTATACCTTTAAATAAAAAGTCGACTATTTTTTCAATGTACTGTGCTGCTCTTTTTCACTTTTTAACTTTAAAACGTGGAGGCGGCCGATTGAAGCAGATGACAGTGAGCAGTAAACAATTAAGCGACAGGTAGCAATTGAGAGGCAGATGATTGACCAGTGCTGCTCAGTGGCACTTCTGCCATTTCTGACAAGCTGTCATTTGCCATTCTTTCACTGCCTGACACACACGCTTTATTGCCGGTTCAGTAGAGCTCTTTCTGGCCCACTAGTGCTGATGCCGCTGCTGAGCGCGTGCCTCCTCAACTGATAACGGTCACTGTGAAAAATGGTGCACACACTGACTGCACTGCACTTGATGACTTGATTGGCCGATTTCGTTGGGATGCATCCTTTTCTTCTTCTCTTTTTGCTTGTGCCTAGTTCGGCCACCTTTTGCTGACTGCCACTGATTGCTTTGTTTGCTTTTCTTTGTTTTTGTTTTTCTCAATTGCTTTCTTTGAAGTTGTTGCTGTGCTGAAAAAGAGGTTTTATTTTTGGTTACAAACAAGTTCCCGTAAAGGTGAAATTAGTATTTATTTGTTTGTTGTTTTAGAGTCGCTGTCACTTGGTGGTGACGGTCAGGTGACTTTTCAAGTGACCCTAACGAAAAAGAGGCTCGTTTGTCGCACAGTCAATGTTTTTTCGTTTACATGAAAGTAGAAATTAAAACTAAGCAGTAATGGTAATCACATGTTTACTTTTCATGCCGTGTTTTGAGTGCTTTACTTTGAATAAAGGTAATGTAGAAATGGGGAGGGTCAATGTGGGGATGTGCACAATGGCCATCGTCAAACTCTGTTCTTTCTCACCAATTTTCTGCCGCACAAATTGCTGCCGACATTTCGCAGCCATTTTTTGCTTCTGCTATAGCCCGACTGCTTAATTGTTTTGTTATTTGCTGGCCGCTGTTTCTCCAGTTTGGCAGTTTAAGCCTGCCACTACTAGGCAACTATTGGCCAGAGGCCAGCTTTTCTTGCCCGTTTACGGACGCTCAAAAGGCTCTAAAGTGGTGAATAATAATTTCACAAAATGGTATCGCCATTTTTTCAGTTTATTTTAACCGACCGACCGACTGAGTGACCCACAAAGCTCACACAGTGGCAACGGGCAAAATCATTTTAGAAAGATTTCTTTGGCAGAAAAAAGTAGCTGGTTTGTTGGCTGTACTTGAATCAGTTGAAAAATAGTGCATGTGTGCAATCATTGAGGGCAATGACAAATGAAGCAGCCATCAACCACCGTCACCAAAAAATACTAAAGAAGAGAGAGCTTTGAAACTTGAGATGTGCGTAAGGCAGTTTGAATGTGATTTGCGGATGTTTCCTCATAATTTGATAATTAATTAATTTTATTTCGATCCATTAGTTAAGAGGGAAAGTAGTGTGTTCCTGCAGATGAAAATGCTTCTGCTGTTACTGTTTATGTTGAGTGCATTTTGCAATTTTTTTCAATTCTAAAGTTACTTCTTGCAAAAAAGAAAGCCGGCACTTTGCTTGCTGGCAAAAGAAAAAATTTTTCGATTTGTCTTTAGTAGTTTGAGTGAATGCGTGTTAGAAAATGTTTGTGAAGATAATTCTACTGAAAAAGCAGAAGAGATGAGAGACAAAAACGCCGTCGTACATCAATCTATCAATTAGTAACTCGATTCGTGGCCGATTTTGTTGTAACCGGGAAGGAATTCCGTTGCATTTTCTCTGCTCATTTCTCTTTTTCATTTTGGTTTAGCTGAAATTAGATCTGCCGCAAGGAAAAATGGGGAAAAAAAATACCATCAAGAGAAAAAAGAGAAAGGAAGCCAAGAATAACGGGACACCAAATCTGATGTGGGTTTTTTCTTAAGGCAAACAAGAACAAAATTTTCCCTGCTCATAGCTTGTGTGTAGTGTCCAATAGTGTCTGCAGGGGTACACTGTGATCTGTGAGAGTTAATCTAATCTCAATTTGCACAAAACATTCCCTGGGTCGATGGTTACGATTTAAATGGGCGGAAATTATATCGGCAAAGATGGACTAGAAGGCAAAGTTTTACTGTGCTCAGTTTCGGTTTGGCCAGTTGAAAGAAAGTAGAAAGAAAGTGCAATTAGAAGAAAGAAGCTCTGCCAATTGACGCAGCCAGCTGAAGAAGCTGGGCAGCTGTGCAGGCAAACTTTTGTCTTTTTTACGAGCCTTTTTCTACCGTCCACCATTTGGCGAGCTGCAGCACCAGAACCGGAAGCTAAAGTTAATGTTTCAGAAATGGTGACCATAGCTGAAAGCTCAGCAGTGTTGGTTGTGTCAGTTGACTGCACCGTTGTTGCAAATCCATAAATTTGTAAAGCTAATGTAATTAGAGCCAATTGGATTCAATCTAATGCTGGCTGCACTTTGCCCTTACCACATCACTGCTTCTTGTTTTTGCTTCTCTTTGCACCGATGTTTTTGTCCCATTCTCTGGACTGGCTTGCCTTGTTCTTGGTATCCTCTGCTCGTTATATTCAATTAGCCATAGAGCACAATTATAGTCGATTAAATTAGTGTTGCATTATTTCACTGCTTCCCAAAGACGTAGATTATGATTGGTGCCACCAGTGGCTGAGGGTAGTCTCGCTGCCAACGTTGTGAGTTTGCGGCCAGTCAAGGGGAAGAAGAAACTCGATACCAAACGGTGATTGCCCGCACCAAAAGTGGCCGTGATGGTGGTGGTTGCACCGAATTACACTGAAACAATGTTTCTCCGCAGTGGAGCAGGCGGCACAGAAAGACTGCGCAAATGTGGCTGTGCCCAGCCGTAGTGGTAGCCCAGTGCCCAGTGACAAAAGATACATTTTCCACTGATGAGATGCCATTAAGATTTGTTTTTGGTGGCGACAATTAATTGCTCTTCTACTACTACGTTTCCTCTCTTTCCCTCTCTGTCCATGTTCACGGCTGTTCGGCCAATTGTACACGCTTCTTCTTCTTCTTTTTCCTCCGTTGCTTCTGCTGCAGGCTGCCTGGCAATCTTAATGGCCACACGATTGTCGCCAAATGTTCTGCTCGCGCGCTCTTTCTCTCTCTCTCGTTCTCGCTAAAACTAATTCGACTACTGATTAGGTTTGGTTGCAACAACAAGATTCAACGACGACAACTTTGACTAGTGCGGTGAGGAGGGCAATGGTGCTACCGCCACTGAATGATGATGATCAACTTTGGTGATTAATTAGTGATAGCAGTGAGGCACAGGGAATAGTAGTAGTAGTTGTAGTAGTCGCAAAACCAATGTACAACGATTCGAGCAGGTAGGCAGAAAGGTGCCTTGCCAGTGGGCACAATTGATACTCACAAGGCTTGAGCACATTTGAGCTTTTTTGTTCAGTGATTCAGCAACGGTGGTGGTGATGATGATGATGAAGTCGTTTGAATTGAGCAGCGGCAGTATGGATACCATACCAGCGACGACCACTACCATGAGCACTGCTAGCACTGCCACCACTAGTAACCGGTAAATTGGAGGCATTAGGCAACAGCTTCTGCAAGACAGTGTGTTCACTGGCTGCGCAAGCTCTGCCTTGTTTTCATCTCTCTCTCTCTCTCTCTCTTCGTTGTTCTCTCTTTCCATCTTTCTGCCTCTCTCGCTATTTTTCTCTCACCGACCGACTCTTCTGCAGTCGTCGTCGTCGCCGCCGTCGCCGATCAAGCAGCAGTAGCTGTTCACTTGTTCACTTCTTCGCCGACCGCCAGTGCTAACGCACGGTTGTGCACCACGGTGTCTTTTCGTTGAAGAAGACAAAAACGGAGAAGAAGAAGAAAAAGACACAAGAAAAACTTTGTGACTTTGTCGGCTACCGTCGTTGTCGTCGTAGTCGGTAGTTCTGTTTCAAGCAACAGTCGGCTCGTTGCCCCCTCATCATCATCATCATCATCATCACCAACAACATCATCATCATCGGCGTCTTCGTCGTTGTCGTTCTGCTCACCCCTCTCCTTCTCCTTCTCTCTCTCTCTCCCTTACTCCTTGTCTGGACACAGCTCAGCAACCGAAAGGGAAAATTAATTTAACGAGTGCTCGCGCACACACAGGTGAACGTTTGTCGCCGACCGACGACCGGCAGAAAAGTGCAGTGGCACTTCTTTTTCAGCTTCTGCTTCTTTTTCTTTTACCCTGTGCTGTCATCACCAGGAGTAAAGAGCAGTCATCATCATCGACGTCGACCACCAGTCGGCCATTACCATCCAATTCATTCATTTTCCATAAAGACAAACTTGCTTGCTCGCTCGCTCTCATCTACATGCTCATTGCAGTCGTCGTCTACGGAAAACAATTACGCCATTGCTTACTACCACTGTCAAACACTGTCTGATGATCATCGCGTGTGCTTCTCTCTCTCTCTCTCTCTCTCTCTCTCCTCTCTCTCTCTCTCTCTCTCTCTCTCTCTCTCTCTCTCTCATCTAGTTTGTCTCCATCTCCTTTGGCTGCGGCTCGCTTGTTGTAGTGCAAAACCCCAGCCCTACCCCTCAGCCCCCCCTCTTCAGACCTGATAGTCAAAAAAGTCACCTTTTCCACCGATTAACTCTTCAGTCGAGCACACACACACTCGCACATGCACTTTGCTCTGAAAAGCAGTTAGCGCACTCTGTTCTCATCGCTGCCAGTTTACAACGCCACCATCGCCACTTATGCCAGCAACTTGAGAGCAAGTGAGTGCACCTAATTTTCAATGATTAAGAAAAAGACGAAGAGTGTAGACCACTACACACACACCAACGGTGGTGGTGGCGGTGGCAGCAGGATCATCGAGCCGGTGACCATTAGGCAGCTTTGAGTGAAAGAGAGCTCACCGAAGCACGACGTTGAATTTTTCAGTGCCACTTCTTCCAACATTCTAAACAGACTGAAACACATTCAGAAGGTGCACACTTTAACCACTTCTGATCATCTTTTCTTGGCGACGACCAGCGCTTTTTCCTCCTCTCTGTCCACTGACATGGTTTTGTCTCATCACATGCCGGTAAGTACAATCACATAAAAAATGAGTACGAGTGCACACGGCCACGGTTTCAATTGACATAATGCGTGCTAGGCAAAAACTACCACAACCACGACTACCAATTCACAACTTTGCGACCTTCGACTACCGAGTTGTAATGTAATTGCCTTCATAGGCATAGAACTCGTCTTGCATGCGCTGCGTACCCTGCAAATCTACCGTACAAATCGCTATCTACCTTCACTGTTCACTGTGACCAATTGCCGCCCTCCATTGATCACTTTTTGGTTTGTTGTGCTGCTGTTTTCTTCTTCTTCTTTGCTGTTCTTTTTTCTGCTGCTGTGCTGCTACTTTATTTCGGGTGACAGTTTTTTCCTTTTGTCGTTGATGTTTGTCTCCTTCTGCCCTCCTCTTCTGCGCCTCTTCAGCACATTATCTTTTCGCTCACTCACTCAACAGACGCACCGCAGCGTCAAGTGGGGACTGATTTATTTTAATTCGCGCAGTACTCTGCGCAGCGGTGATCTCCTCCTCCGAGGATCACCTTCTTCGCCGCCCCTCTCTCTCTCTCTCTCTTTCTTTTCTCATTTCGAAGCTCACACTGACGCCGATATATTATATTATACGTCGGCCATGCTTCACAGCCGCTGCGGCTGCTGCTGGTAAAGTTTTTGACTGCAGCTTTTATCGTCGCTGTTTCGGCGTCCCAAAAAAAGAGCAGTGTATATTCGAATCACCCTGTGTGTTTCACAATTGTCAGTTTCTAATGATAAATTTGCTCATTGTCTCAACGAGCACCGAGATCAGCAGCCATCGCTTTTCTCCTCCCTTTTTGCCGGCGCCTTCTTCCACTTCATCTGATGGTTATTTAATTTACCTTGTGACAATTTTTAAGCTTTACTTTTTGTCTACCTTTCATTTATGTAGTCACTGTACTTGCTAACTGACGGCGATTTGCCTTTCTCTGCCTGTGCATTCATTGCAATGGTGTGCACTTGTCTGTCGGTTGGTTTGTCTGTTTGTCTGGCTGCCTCCTTACCATGGACAGTAGTCAAGTAGCCAAAGCTAACTGTAGACAAAGCCGGGGGTTAATTTATTGTTAATAACAGGTGTCATTTCCAGTGTGTGCACCTTGTTGCAGCAGCAGCACTTTGCCATTACCGGTGCTTGGTCGTTGTCGTCGTTGTCGTCGTTTCGGTGCATTTGTGCTCTTGTGTATCCCTGCAATCACGCCGGTTGTCATCCGCTTTGTCTTTCTTTCTTTCTGTCCCTCTCTCCACAGTTCTTACTTATTGCCCACTTTTAATTGCCATTCTCCGAAGCGCATTAGTTTGCCTAACTAACAAATGAAGGAGCAAACAGAAAAGGCAAATGCGAAATGGAGACAAATGTATGTATGTGTGTGTGTGTGTGTGTGTGTGGTGTTGTGTTGTGTGTTAGTGTCGGCGTCAGTGGCAGGCGCAGGGTCATTGCTAAGTGCTACTCGTTGGCCAAGTCGTTGTCGCTGTTCCTCTCAATGACAACAGTGGGAAAGAGCGACAGGACAAGACACTGACTAGACACTCTCTCGCAGTGAGGCAGTCTCTCTCTCTCTCTCCCTCACTTGCCAATTCGTCAGTGTCCATCTTCTGAATAAAGTGCCCAACTGCTGTGATGACTCGATGCGAACGCTTAATTTGTCCAATTACCAAAGGTTGCCAGTCTCCGGCAGTGTTCCATCTTTTTCTCAAGATTTTTGCCCGTCTCCATTGCAGCGGATGTTTTGTTGTCATTTTGGAATGCTTAAAATTAAATTCCAATTGACAGTGTTTCTTCAGCTAAAGCAGTGCCGGAAACAGTGTAAAGGGGCACCAACAGAAATGCAGTGTTCTATTTAGAAAACAGACTTTATTTGAACGGAAAACAGTTTTCTGCAGCTGGGCATTCTTCATTCAATTTGCTCAGTTAACTGTGCACTTTTATTTTGCTCACTGAAACATTTGCCAAGCAATCTTGGAATTTTTATATAATGTTGCACCAAATTGATTTGCCTTCTTCAGGTTTCATTTGACAGTGGTCATTTGAAAAAGGAACGAAAAAGTGAGGGCAATTGTGTTAAGGCTTAATTCAATTTTAGTCTGGTCAAACTGCGATTTTCTACTGAATAGCTTGGAAGAATGTTTGTGTTCTGAACAAAAATATTATTAATTTTGATACTAGTGCAAATTAATTGAAGTTTTCGTTTGTTTGTTGTTGTTCATTTCACTTTTCTCATCAATTAGTGTCTTTTTGCCGCCTATTGGTTTTTTCCAAAGCCTTCTGCTATTCACTGAAACACTGTTTATACACATTTTGTACATCTCCCTACACACACAAACGCTGACTTTTTCACAGCCTTTTTGGCCTCACTTAACTGCGACGAGACCGTCTGCAAGCGTCATCTCATTCGCCTCCTTTTTTCTTCTTTGTGCTTGCGTTTCTATTCAAAGACACACTCAAAAACACTGTTTCTGTGTCTGCGTCTGAAAAGCAACTGCGGCCGTTCAATTTGCGCTTAATTGAATTTCAATTGCCTACCGAGAAAAAAGCGACGACGGCTAAATTGAGGTTTTTGTTGTTGTTACTGCTGTTGCGGTGGTTGCTGCCGTGGCCAGTCATCTTCAATGCCTCCTTCAATGGCCACCGATAAAGAAAAAAAGGTGCGCACTTGAAAATTTAATTAATTGCCCACAGCGTCGGCGATGCTAGTCAAAAGAACGATTATAATGGACAACTGTGCTGATTAAATGAAGAGCAGTGGTAGATTAAATGGGGTGAACTTTCTCTCCTATAAATATTAATACACATCGACACAAACAAAGAAAAACAATCTTAACCAGTGTCGGTCAGTAAAAAAGTGAAGTTCACCAGATAGAAAAATGCTACCATTGTTCAGCAAAAACAGAAAATGCACTACTTTTTAAGGTAAGAATGAGTCGAATTTTCTGTTTTATTGGCTTTCGTATTATTCCTTTAAAGATTGTCAATTTTTTGTTTATTCCTTGATCTCAGCTCGTTGAGCAGCTAAAATTGCAGTTTTTGCTTTTAAATAAAGTTAAAGAGCTAGGCAAGGACCGTATGTGGGTTTTTAGGGAAATTCGGTGTACTTTTATTTTTACAAACAAATAAACTTAAAAAATGCTAAGTTTTATGTTTTTTTAATTTCAATCGTTTGTAAAAATAAAAGTACACCGAATTTTCCTAAAAGCCCACATACGGTCCTTGCCTAGCATTTTAACTTTATTTTAAAGCAAAAACTGCAACTTTAGCTGCTCCACGAACTGAGATCAAGAAATAAACAAAAATTGACAATCTCTATAGGAATAATACGAAAGCCAATAAAATAGAAAATTTGACTTACTCTCACTTTAAATAGAATGATCATTGTAGCTTTTTTAAAACTGATTTTTACACTTTTTTGTTTGATTTTTTTGTTGTTCACTTTAACTGTAAAAATCTTACACTAGAAATATACCGTTGATGTTTTTATTTTTCCTTCTTCACAACGACAGTTCATAAAATTTAAATTTAAAATTTGTTTATGTTGTTTTTGCACTTACATTACGCATTCTAAATTTTTTTATATTAATATTTAATGCGACCAATCAGTGTATTGTGTTTTACTGTTCCAATGCTTTTAAGTTTTCAGGTGCTGACATTTCTTTTCTATTGATCAGAAAAGTAATAAAAACATTTTTTACTAATCAAAATAATTTATTTGTTTATTTTGAATTTTTTCTAGAAAAAGTGAGATGAACTTTAATATGACTAGATGCAAATTTGATACTTTTAATGTTGCCGAATGTCATTTTTTTCAGTTTAAAAATATAAAAAGTTTATATTTTAAAAAAATTCAAATATTTTTAGTTTTTGCAGTGTTTGGTATTGGCGGCAAACTGAAAAATGTGTTTTTTGCCAACGGTAACTAGTTATTTTTTTCTTTCATAAATATTTATTGTTTATTAATTAGAAAATATGCGGAAATGTTAAGGTATGAAAATTAGTATTATTGCAATGCCATTTGCGTTAGAAAGGAATGGTCGGTGAATGTGTTTTGCACAACGAAAATATTTGATATTGTTGCTTACCATTTCTGAACATGTTCATTTATTACCAACATAAAAAAATTGCGGTAGAATTTACTGTTACAGTCATTTGTTCTGTAACTTTTTGTTGTTTTGTAGTACTCTCGGGTGTTTAAATCTAGTCGCATTTTCACAACAGTAGGCTTTTGCTTAACACTCGGATAAAACCCAAAAGATTTTTACAAAAATTGTCACACTGCAACCGCATCATTATTTGAATACTCGAACTCACACATACTGTCAGCAAAAAAAATTGTCATAGTGACAAATTATTAAAAATAAAAAATAGAATTGCACTGGCACTTTAATGTCCACACCAGACAAACTTGTATATTAAATTTTGCTGCATTTTTTTCACTCTGTTTTGCTACTGTCAAGTGAAAGAATGTCTAAACAGTGTGGCGGCTGGTCAGTTCTCAATGGTAAAATAGTGTTTTTAAAAACTACCAGATAAAAAAGAAATAACAAGAAAAAGCACAACTATTTTTGTTGTGTTCGGCTACTGCTGTTTTATTTTATATTGAACTTAAATTTTTTATTTATTAATTTTTTGGTTGTTTGACTATACTGTATAAAAGATAACAAAAAGAAGCTTTTGAAAAAAGCGCAGTCAGTTTTAAAAAAGTATGAAAAGGCAGCTCCAAATATATATTCATCTTTTTATTAATAAAAAATGATTAACGACATTTTCTGCTCGACAGCGACGGAATTGCGGAGCTATGGCTGGACAGCAAGGGTAATTTATAAATTATTACCAATTGCGACAGACAGGCTGAGACCAGAGTCAGAGCTGCTGTTGCCTCTTTGTTTTGCCGTTGACACCGCTTCGGCTTCTGTAAAGTTTTCAAGTTTCTTTTGCAGACTGAAAAAGCAAAAATGACCACTATTGTAAAAAAAATAAGTGGATTGAAAAACAAAAAACAGGCTCTCTAAGATGTTTCTATTATTAGCAGAAGAGGGAGTGCGTCGGTAGAAACCGATCTTTCCGACAAACATTTGGCTGTTTGTGTACGTCGACAGACGACGACAATAGTAAAGTTGGTTCAAGATTTATGAATGCTAGGCCAAAAAAGAAAAAAACAAAATAGAACATAGATGTGTTGCGTTTGAAAAAGAGCAGAACTTTGAGAAAAAAAAAGAATTTATTGTTGATTACTGAAAAACGCAAAGGTTTTTCTGCCAATGACGTTTGATGACAAATTAAATTAGCGTCATTAACTAATGATGCTCAAAATCGGTGCCGGTGTGCTCGTTCCTGCTGCTGCTGCCTCATCGGTTAATTGTGTTCCCGTAGAGAAACAGCCAAAGTGGCCTGGTGGCTCTAGGCTCCGATGATCAGTCGTTGTGATTTATTGTGCCGATAAATAAATAAGTGCGTGCCTGTGCTAACTAAAAAGAATTTGCCAATCAATTTATTAATTTAGTAGTTAGCCAGAAAGGAAAAATGAAACGCAAACAGACTAATGGGTCACATTTGGCAAAACTGCTTTTTCGGTTTAAAAAAGGCCTTTTTTAGTTGACAATTAAAATGCTGTTTTATTTATTAAAAAGTGTCATATGGATAATTAATTACAGTAACTGAGCTGCATTGAAATTAAAAAAACTGATTTTATTTTTTAATAAAAACAAATCTTTGCTTTGCAAAAGTTTGTTGTCTTAAAAGTTAGTATTCAAAAAGGTTTGAACATCAATCGACACAACTTTATTTGAAAAAGCAAACAGACAACAAAACACAAGAAAAAACGGAACCGGACGTGTGTTTTCTATGCAGTTTGCCACTTTGATTTTTGTTGAAAGTGTTGTTAGCACAAGTAATAATTGCCTTTCAACTGAATGCTCTTTAAGGTTGTTCAAAATTCTAAGTTTTAGAATCAAAGTAAACAGATGCAGAAGAGATCCAAACGACCGTTATCAGGAGCTTTTCAATGGGCCTGCCAGCAAAGCAATCGAACAGTTGTCAACTTTGTTGTTGCCTTTATTAAACTGAAAATCCTCACTGACTTACTGTAGGTCCACTTGATCGTAGTGTGACCGACAGATTGCTGTTGCTGCTGAAGCCCTGCTTTTTCCCTTTTCTACTCTTTTCACTTAGTCTCTCAATGTGACCGGGTGTCGTGGATTCTTGCGCCAGAAGCAGCAGCAGAAACAGCAGTGTCCGGCGCGAATTGGCCGCCAGCCGTTGGTCGCACCATTACCGGCTCTCCGTCTTTCTTCTCCTTCCTTTTTCTTAGCTGTCCGTCTCCGGCGTCTTTCGCTCTCATTTTTTCATTCTCTTTACGAGAAATGAATTGATTCGATAATTGATTGAAAATAAATTAACTTGATTATGTTTTGATTATTATTAATGATAGCTGCCCTACCAACTGCTGCTGCTGCTGCGCTGTCTCACAATTGGCCCGATGGTCAGTGCAGTGCACTGAAGCACTGATGATGCACTTCGCCATCGTCGTTCTTTTCATCCAAATCTTAGAATCCTCCGACAGAGTTTTTTCTTTCTTTCTGTGCTTCAAACCATCAGTTGCCTCCGAAACTTTCAGTTTTAGTTTGCCTTTCTATTCGCACATGCCCTTTCTTTCACTACAGGAAAGTAACTTCATTTATCGAGACGAGTCGCGGCTTTGCTGCCTTACTTTACTGTATGTTTTTTTCGGAAAACCATTTCTTTTGTCCACTTTGAATTGGTAAATTTATTTTAAAATTTATTAGACACACACTGGTGCGCTCTGTGTGTGTGTGTATCTGACACGATGATTCTGCTGCACCGGAAACTTTTTTCCTCTTTTCTAGTTTTAGCTTCAGCTTTAACTGCCGTCAGCTGAAACGCCAGCGTCGCTGCTGCTGAGCTTTAGTAGGCAAGCCTGGAAAAAGGGAAAGAAGGGAAATTTATTATTTTTTCTTTTTACAGTTTGTAGATGCGGAAAAGAGAAAAAAGATACAGCTTTTGGATTAAGTTTCAACGAGCGAGAGAAACTGAGCTTCTGCTTCTTGTGAATAGCACTGCCTTTTCCCAGCTTCTCCAGCGTAAAACAAATGGTTGCTTTGGTGTGCCACTTTTCAGCTGCCTGTTTCTCCTTCTATCGATTGCTAATGAAATGCTAATATTTATTCGATTGCACTAGAGGAGATAGGAAAAGTGGAATCTTCTTCACTCTTCTTCTGTTTCGTTTCCTTTAAAGTCGATTAAACTTGAGCAAATCAAGCCGTCAGCGAGTGGAGGCAAGTTTTCCATTTTCAGAAATGTCGAATTCACAATTGAAAGTGCATCCGTTTTCTCTCAAAGTCTTTCTAATTTCGGCCATTATCATCGCTTGTCGGACAACGACCATCGAGTCCATTCAGTGAACACAGCAGCACACAGTCGCCCTTGTTTGTTTGCCATCCAGACTAGCCATTGAGATTGCCGGCCCATTGTTTGTCGTTTGTGTTGGCTAGAGAAAATTGAAAACTGTACAGCATATCAGTAGCAGAGCGAAAGCACCACAAAACACGGTCTCCCTTAAGAGCCGGCAAAGCTTGACCAGTCCAGCTGGAAGTTGTCTCTGCAGTTTTCAGTGTCGCTGTTTACTGTGAACAAACAGAAGCTTTTGGTGTGGCGCCCTTTGATAGGCAATCTGCCTTGGCCTAAGTTTAGTGGTGTACTTATCAGGCCTTCGCAGTGACTGACACATGAAGGTGACACTTACCGGCACTGAAATTGATCGTTATTGATAATTGCCTTCTATCGACTGACAGGACAGTCTTGTGACGCCTCAATACGCCGTTGTGTCTGGTCCGTGTTGAGATCCAAAAAGTAACTTGTTTTTGCTTTTAAGTGATTAGTTTTCACGGGAATATCAGCAGAACTTGCCGCGAGACACCATGTCGTTTGTTGCTAGCTCAAAAAATTCAGAAAAAATAAAATTGTTTTTAATACTTGATACGCCATCTATTGGCACAACTTTGAACTACTCTTAAACTCATTTAAATCAGTTGGCGGTAACATTGGTTTACTTTTTCTTAGTCCTCTCAAATATTCAGCATTTTCTACTTTTTACCACTGTGTAATTAACTAATTAGCATGTCAATCATTAATTTGTAAATAAAAATAATCGAGCTCTAAAGTTTATTCAAATTTTCCACATGTGTGTCGGTTTTGCAAACTACATTCCTCATCTTCTTGCACTATATCGTTTTTGTTTTTGCACAGCTAATTTAATTTGCAAATTCCTTTAGACAGTTTCTATTTGTGTTTAATTTGCCCAGTTTCGACAACTCTACTTTTAGTCCCTCACTTTCTTTCTCTCTCTCTTGGGATTTGAAGTAAGCCAACTGACAATCAACCCCTTTCGATACAACCGCATGCACCCAAACATCCACACACAGGGAGAGAACGCAACCATGCAACCGCTGACAACAGAATTTGAGTCTGGACACAACAGCAAAAGAACGGAAACTCCGGTTTTTTGCCGCTTTTTGGCAAGTCCAATTTGCTTGTTTTCTACACTGAAACTTAATTTAATTTAATTTTAATTAATGAAATTTAATTGACTGAAAAGCACAGTGCGGGTAGAGACAAAATTTAGTATATTTGCATAGCGGCGCATTTCAGCGCGTATTTTAAATTAAAACTTTTATACTACTGCCGCTAAGGTGAGGTTAGGTACTCTTTCGATCTTGTTTTAGCAAAAAACGTGAAAAAATACGACGAGAACTACTGAATTGCACGCTGTGCGCGCTACTCACTACATTTACTGCCACTGTGTTTCAGAAACAAGTGGGCAAATATTTGCTCAGAGTCAGTCGGCCAGTTGTGTGAGTGTGTGTGTGTTGAAGTAACGTCATGGTAGACGTCGTTAATAACTTTAATAAACTGCTGCTTGTCGCCATTGTGCTCTACCATTGATGACGTTTAGAGGCTCAAGTCGGCCTTCTCCTTCAACTTTCGGTTTTCGGTTTCAGCTACTAAATGGAGTTAATACACACACAGAGGGAGATACTCGCTTTTTGTGTCACTTTTCTCATTCGGTGCCATTTGCGTTAATAATATTGCACATTTATTTACCTTTGTCTTTACCTTTCATTCCGTTCCAAGTACTGCTACCTTTACTGCTACTTTGTTTGCTTTTCTGCCTAAACTAGAAGCTTTCACCTCTAATTAAGTCTCTAATTTGCCTACTACTTTTTTGTTGAGAGAATTGTTCTTGTTTCGACAGCACTCTTTACTTGTGTGCGTGTGTTTTCTATTGGACTAATTACACAGATATCTGAAAGTTTAATTGGCCGAACCTAGTAATTACTACAGTGTGGTGGAATGTTTTTTAGTTTAATTTAACAACAATTTTTGCTTTATTTTGAAAAATGTCACTTTTCTATGTTTGGCAACGTATACTTTAGATTCTTTTAATCGTCCACAACAATCGTGTAGTTACTGTTTAGTATAAAAGGCCGTTTATGTAAAAAATTTTTAGTTTTAAGTTTACTAGAAAAAACTTTGCTATTACCAATCATAAAAAACTCGTGCTAGCTCAGTTTCACTATCAATAGTGTTGTTTTTGTCATCTGCTCCAAAACAAACAAAGCGCTTTCCATTCAATATAATGTAAATTTGCAAATGTAAATTAGTTATTCCGGTTGTGATTTCTTGGCCAAACATCAAATACTGATAATTGTGTTGATTTGCCGATGAATAATTTAAATGGCGCTCAAATCAAAGTTTGACGGTGAAACTTTCAACTTTTTTCCTATTATACTTGGACCGGCTCTATTCTAGTTCTTCTCCAGTACATAGAGTGCCTCTGTACTGAAGACTGAATTCTCATTTAAATGTGAGTAGCCAGTGCACTTTCTATCTAAATTAGTGAAGCGCACCAGCAACTGAAAATACTCTACGGCAAAAGCAAACACAAGAATGGCGTTGCCGCCAAGTTTGAGCTGGCTGAAAAAAATTTTCCAGCGGAAAACCATCACTGACACATCAAGTGAGTCTTCTCTTTCTTTTCGGATTTTTTGTTCTATAGTTTCTTTACTCTATTCACATTAATAGCAGCAATTATGATTACGAAACTGGCATTTCGGCGTTAAGGCAGCCTTTACAGCCCGAGTAAAGGTAGTCTGTGCACATGCATTTTCAAAGTCTCAATGTCACAACCATCCACTGATCATTGGAGCGAGTCTCTGTGTCGCCGTCGTTTTTCTCCCTCTCTAACTCTTTCGCCGGTGTGAGAGTGGCGTTGTCCACGTTGTGGCGGCGATGTCTTCATCGGCAGTAGCAGCAATTCAGTCTTCTGAAAGCGCCATAAATCAAGCACAGTGCGCCTGTCTGCCCGAGAGGAAACAATTTAACCCTGTCGGTGCACATTGCCACACTGTTTGTCTCACTGCTTGTCTGTGTTTTACAAAACGTGACACTCTCTGCTCACCTGAATAGTTTCTCAATTTCCTTTTTCACTTATTATTATTGTTATTAGTGACTCCTTTGTAACATTATTCTACCTCTTTTTTAATACTAGGTCGTTTATTATGGCGTGAGTGATCTCTTCTTGCCCCTTTGTCAATTGTCTTTTTTGTGTATTCAGTGTTGTTGTTGTTGCTGCTGCTGCTGCTGTACTTTGTTGTTCCTCAACAGAGACAGGTCGTTTTCGTTTTTATAGCGTGTCATTTGCAAAGCATTTTTGGTAACTTTTTAATCATTTTCTCTACTTTATGTTGCTACAGCAGCACTTTTTACACAACTGCACATTAGCATAGCTGTAGAATGATCTTTATCATCATTTTTTAATTGTTTTTTACAAGTAGTGCGACTTTTAGTGTGTTTTCACCTTTTACCCTTTTCATGTCTGGCCCGGAGACACATTTAAGACTGGTCTCAGAAAGTCCAATTTTTTCCCTTGTTTCATTTCTTTGTTTAATGTCTTAATCGCAGCAACTTCTTTTTAGCACCAAAAAAGTTGAAAGTAGTGTCTAGTAATGATGCACTTTTTCCACAGCTGTTGTCGACGTGGAAATTTGCTTAATTCAGATAGAAAAAACAGAAAATCAACTACTATTTAATTAGCCACAACTTTAATGACTTAAGCAGAGGTGGTGTCACTTGAGTGTTTCGATGATTTTGTCTTTTGGCATTACCTCCTCGTCGCCTTCCCACATGTGAAATCGGTTGACTAATTAACCCAAAATAGTGCTACTTCCTTTCTTTTTTTATCCGGTTAGCAAATTCTATTTTTTACTATTTTTAGTAAATTTTCATGAGAAACTTTTGCTCACAAACAGACAATCTCTAGGGTGATATAAAATTGAAACTAAAAAACTGCTGTTTTCGCTAGATTACAAACGTAATTTTTTCCATATTTTTTTAATTAGCAATAGTATTAAAACAAAGTTTTAGTTCATTTTCTTGTGACTAAAAAATTTATATTTTACAAAGTACTTAAACTTGAGAAGTGGCAAAAGTGGTGAAAATTGTAGCAGCAGTGACCACCTGCACTACTAATATTCCTAAAAGTACCGCCGTGTCGGAGAGAATGACGCTGTAAATCCATTAGGATCGTCGCCCTGTTCACCCTTTTTCTGTCCTTCCTTCTTTCCTTTACTCAAACCAATAATCTCCATTTTATGGAGATGATCTTTGTAGGCACTTTTCGGTGGCCGTTTCAGCGACCACCACCAATTGTACAAACACCCAAAGTCTACACTTCATTTTTATTGCCCTTCGTTTGCAACTTGTCATGCTTATCTTTACTATTTGCATATAATTGCACTATGCAAATAACAGTAGTGCTACAACTGTGTATATGCTTTTTCAAAAAAAACTTGCCTGTTATTGGCCAGCTAAAGTGAAAATTATAGTAATTATAAACGTGCACTTTTCTGTTTTCAAGTGTCAGCTTTCTATTGCCTTTATTTAACTACTGAAACAGAAAAAACTGAAAGGCGACAGTGAATACGATCAACAATAAAACAAAGCTGTGTGTCGACTTGTTTGTTGTTTGTCACCCAAATCTGTTTCTGTTTTCAGTGGTGGCAATGAATTTAGCCGAATGATTAATGCCAGCACTAGAGAGAAAAATGAAAGAGAGAGAGAGAGAGAGAGAGAGAGAGAGAGAGAGAGAGAGAGAGAGAGAGAGAGAGAGAGATGAGAGGAGATAGAGAGAGAGGAGAGTAGAGAAGAGAAAGGTGACAGGTCTGATGGATGACAGAACATACTAGTTAGATCGGAGTCAGTTTTAGCAAGACGAGCAAAAGCAGTGACAGGTCTAAAGACACAATTGGAGACAAAATTAAAAGCGAAACGAAGCACGTCGCACTTTGTGAACAATAGTGAACCGAAGCACCGAAACTTGTAGTACTAAACACAGAACACTGCTTGCCGTCTGTCGGTGCAATCGGTAGACTAAAAACTAGTGGTGAAATATGAGCACAGCAACTGTTTCTCTTTTGCTCTTTCTGATTCACCGGCAACTTACTTTGGATAATAATGGCAGAGATGGGGTGATGTCATGAGAGTTGCCGCTGCACAACTATTTTTAGTGCAGGTCACTCTCACGTCAATTTTGCAAATTGCTATTCTGGCAAGAAAGCTTTCTTTCTCTCTCTTCTGTTTCTCTTCTGCGGGTGTTTATGCAACAATTAATTACCGGCAATTACCAATCGATTAATTGCCTGCTGCACTTCTCAAGAAGACTAAGTGCCGCACCAGGCAACTCAGCTACTTTCAGTGTTGGCAATCATTAAGCCGACACACACTCAAAACAGTCAATCAGTTTATTACACAAACAGTGCTTCTTTTCCTTCACCAACTTGCAAACTGCCGACTCTGCGGCTAATTAATGCGTGCAAAAACTGAGCACCGGTCAAATGACTACTGCTTTCTACGGTTGCTAATTGATTCAATCGATTGATTCTTCTCCTTTCCCTCTTCTCTTTGTTCATTGCCTGCACTCAGCCTCGACGACAATTGATTTAAATCGATTCTCCATTGCCTTGACTAATCGCCGGCACAGTGTGTGTGCTTGTGTGTTTGTGCACACAGTGTGTGCCACACACTCTCTATTTCTGAGAGTCGTGATTGATGGTGCTTGCACAGCCTCAAATGTAGTTCACTGGGTGCTGATGCTGCAGTGGCACTTGCCGGTGACACTTTGTCAACTTTGTCCGTTGACTATGCGCTTACTCAGTAGCTGATCTTTTGCCTAATCCCCATGCATGTGTTAAAAATTATTTTAAATGTATTTCAATTTGTCTATTTGCCTTGATTCTTAATATTATTTGGGCCAGAATTAATTTAAATAACATCGATTTGCGTCAAATGGTAGCAAAAAAATCAGTGCTAGAATTCACACAACTTGTTTATTGCCTTTGCACTTCTCTGTGCTTCCTGACAAGTGCACAGTGTGAGCCTGTGACCTTTTGCCTCTTTGCCCTTCTTCCCACCTGACCTCACCTGACTAGTTACTCTCAGTGGCTACTTAGCAGTCTACTAGTAGCCCCACTTACCTGCCTATATTGAAAGGTGTCAGATCTGAGGTGTGGCTGACTGCAGTGCCGTTAACAGCTCAACAAACTATGTTTCTTTAAGAATAGTCATTTTTACGTACTTTACCGTTTATAGTGCGTCCATTTTAGTATCTTTTTTATTTTGATGCAGAAAATTTTGCAAAACAAAATTTAAAAATGTAAAATGTATTTTTCACTTTTTTTAAACAATGTCTGGTTTTTTAATTTGTTTACGATTTCATTTATTAACCGTCTGCCGTCACATTCTCTTTTTTCCAGTAATTATCAGCGTCATTCTCACACACACAAACTTTGTTTATTGTTTCACAGTCATTAAACTGGTAGCAACAGCAACAAAGAGCAGCCTAAATTACTTTTGATTTGACCACGCAGTATACTTACCTCTGTACACTTTACCTTCACAATTATAGACTTTAGGAGTGTCATGCAAAATATTTTTCACTAACATTCTATTTAAGATTTGTAACCACAAAAAATATCTTTTCACAGTGTATACAAGTCAAAAGTTTTAATTGCTATTTAGGCCCAAAAATGACTTATTTTGCCCATTGCTCTTTAAAAATGTAAAATGCATTTTTCACTTTTTTAAACAATGTCTGGTTTTTTAATTTGTTTACGATTTCATTTATTAACCGTCTGCCGTCACATTCTCTTTTTTCCAGTAATTATCAGCGTCATTCTCACACACACAAACTTTGTTTATTGTTTCACAGTCATTAAACTGGTAGCAACAGCAACAAAGAGCAGCCTAAATTACTTTTGATTTGACCACGCAGTATACTTTACCTCTGTACACTTTACCTTCACAATTGCCCAACTGTACAATGTATAAGTGTTTTTTTCAGAAGAACCACCATCATCTTTTTGAACAACTTTGTAACTGAGCAACTCAGCAAGCTTTGGAAAAAGAGAGCAGAGTATGCCTTTGCAAAGTTTATCATGCTTTTCATCTTTGTTCGTTCAGTAGTCATAAACATAAATAACCCAGTGTGAGCAGCGAATGATGGCGCTTGGTGAAGTGAAGGCGCGCGCCACTGGTCTGCCACTGGCGCAATAAATGTCAACCAGGTTGGCAAGTCAATGAGTCTATAAAAGTGCTGCAACTGCAAGCACTACTGGGCTCAGTCGCATCGACCATTTGACGTTTTCGTGTGGTCCGCTGCTGCTGCTGCTGCAAAGGCCACAACAGCAATAGTCAGCAAAGTCCAATTTCTCGGTGAATGAATAATTTATAGCGCTTACGTGGTCTTTTTGACCAGGCTCTTTGTCCACTGTCTACTACTTTTTTATATTTTCAAAGTCCAGATAGACTGTCGCAGCCTTTACAGCTTTCAAAATTTTCTTTTTTTTCATTCTCGCCCACCGCTCAAATAAAAATGCAAATTTAGTTCCTTTTTCTCCTTTACTACCTAAAAAACTACAATTTTCTCTCTGATTAGTAGAGAACAGAGAACCTCTGGAGAAGAGAAGGAAAGAAGGCGGTGTCCGCTTGCTGGTGCCTGGCACCGCTGAACCGGCCCACTTGGTCACCGCCGAGTTAGTTATTAGGTTGTTAGCCAGCGGTCAGCGGTGCACAATCATTCGGTGCACACTACTGTTGCAGCCTATCGGGGCAATCAAAGTGATTATTTACATATATTCTTTAAATGAGAGTATGTAATATTTGAAAGCAGGTAAATCATCAGAGAAGTGGGCAAACAAAAACATTAATTATTCTGCCAGTTTTCACTAGGACGCTTTTCATTACTAATTAATAACCGCTTGCTCAGCACATTTGGACACTTGAACAAACAAAGTTGTCTTTGTTGTATGTAGAAACAAACATTTTTTGTTAAATTGAAAGCATATTTAATATCGTTTTTAACACTATAGTTTGAATTTTTAGGCAATCTACTTTTAGATCTATTCATTTTCTAAATTTTTATTTTCTAAAAACTAAACAGAATCTTGTGTTAAAGTTTAAATTGTTTTATTAAAGTTTTTAAAACAGTTATCAAATCAATTATGTTGTGTTGCAATGTGACAATATAAGAAAAAAAATTGATAAGTGAATTATTACGACGCACACAAGGCAGCATTTGAGTGGTTGCAATTTTTGTTTTCCGGAAAACAAATTAGTTTCTTATATTTTAAAAACATAAATTGAATTTTTTGCGTTGTTATCTATTAAGTTTGTGGTTCAAAAAACAAAACAATATTGTAAATCTTAATGAGCAACACAAGTGCACAAACTTTTTCCGTTTCAGTTTAATCTAAATGTAAAATTTTTGTTTTTTAAATACTTTTAGTTTGGTTTTTACAAACTGTGAGTAAAAGTTTAAATTTTAACAGTATGTCTAATTGTCATGTGTATTTTGTTTTTTTTATTTAATTTATAATCTCAATTCAATTGAATTGTGAATTCTAAATTGAAAAAAAGAGAAAGTGCACTTTAGATGTTTCTTAAGAACAAGGCACACACAAACAAGCAAAAAATGCGTTGTGTATCTAGCTTAAAAAGAGTTTTAAAATTCTCATACATTGCAAATCTGCAAATGGAATTGTAAAAGTAAACACAGTAGTAGTTAGTGATTTTTAATCGATGCTTGAGCAGGCGTACAGTGGTTGTTATAGATGGATTTTGTGTTGTCATCGGAAGTTGCTACAATTTAGGTGTAGGATGAAAGAAAACGATGATGAAAACGACTAAAAAGAGGAAAAAATGTAGTAATTCACTAATGCGATACAACAGTAAAAGAGCTACAGAATCTTAGTGTACATGAAATTGTTTGCACGACTGATGCATTTGAATTGTCTGTGCAAACAAACGAACAGAAAGAGAAGAAATAAGTGAGATTTCATTTTTAAATGCAAGTGCAGCTTGCAATGTCGTTGTTTGTCTGGCCCTTGTCCGATAATCACTCAAGTGGAAGGCAAATATTGGTTCTTTTAAATAGTGGTATCGCAATGATGTCTTGAGATGAGAGCGAAAAATCAAAGTAAGAGTTTTAAAATGTGTCAATTGCTCTGCCAGTGGATTCTCTTTGCCCAACAACACTGACCAGAGTGGACAATGAACACAGCAGCAGTGGGCTCTTCTTAGTTGCACTAGTACTCTCAACACTAGATCGGTTGTTGATTTTGCCACAGTGAGCCAGGATTCTTGCTTTTCTCTATTTCTCAAGTGTATTCCCCAAAAATCATGTATTCTAATGTGTTTCTTTTTTTCAATTTTTTTTTCTCTTTTCCAGGACCTCGTCACCATCTGCAACAAGAATGAACTATTTGCCCACGAACCGACCACTGGCGACAAAAGTGCAGTAGATGGTGTAGTTGATTCATCGATGCTCAAGCAGAATGTAAGTGGATTCTTTTTCATTGCTTCTTTGCTTAGTTGAGCAATTTGCATTTCTCTGCATTCGATTAAACTTAATGTTTGTCTGTTTGTGTGTGTTTGTGTGCACTGTAAAGATCTTCTTTCACTCTAGTCGACCCCTTGAATTTACCTTTAAGGAGACAACAAGGACAAGGAAGACCACTTCATTGGCCACTCAATCTCAATTTAGACACAATTTAGAGCTCGTTGTCGGCAGATGGGCAGATATATGCCTTGAGAGCAGACACTCAGCACTATCGGTTTTTGATTTTGCCCCAGTGACCCGGTTTGCTTTTCTCTTTTCCAAGTGTATTCCCCCAAAAACGTATTCTAATGTGTTTCTTTTTTTCAATTTTTTTTTCTCTTTTCCAGGACCTCGTCACCATCTGCAACAAGAATGAACTATTTGCCCACGAACCGACCACTGGCGACAAAAGTGCAGTAGATGGTGTAGTTGATTCATCGATGCTCAAGCAGAATGTAAGTGGATTCTTTTTCATTGCTTCTTTGCTTAGTTGAGCAATTTGCATTTCTCTGCATTCGATTAAACTTAATGTTTGTCTGTTTGTGTGTGTTTGTGTGCACTGTAAAGATCTTCTTTCACTCTAGTCGACCCCTTGAATTTACCTTTAAGGAGACAACAAGGACAAGGAAGACCACTTCATTGGCCACTCAATCTCAATTTAGACACAATTTAGAGCTCGTTGTCGGCAGATGGGCAGATATATGCCTTGAGAGCAGACACTCAGCAGACACTAATCGGCCAATCAGATTTGTTAGATGGAAGATGGAGGAGAGCCACTGGTCGAGCAGTGCCGTGTCAGTTTTGCCGCTCTCTACATGGCAGTTAGCATCCATGTCTGCATCCTCTGGTACTCTGCTTGTGTGCATGTGTGTCTTTGCGCCAGTAATTAGCATCAATTTCATTACCATATAAATGGAATTGACTCGCTATTAACGCATTCGAATAGAAAAGTGGTTGCGGTGGTGATGGCGGTGATGGCCTGTGCTTCGGCTGCTGCCCATTGCCATCCACCTGCAGGCAGACAATGAAGTCCAGTGCTGAACTTTGGGTACCTCCAGCACCAGTACTACCATGACCACACCGTCACCACTGCCACCGATCATCTAATTACACCGCACCGAGAGTTCGACACCGAGAAACACTTGACAGGAACAGTAGCAGCAGCAGCTAATGGCCGCTAATTATACTAGAGCCTTATTTGCATATGCCGCTCTTTGGAGTTGAAATGTTAAAAGTTGTCTTCTCTTTCTCTTTTTTCTCGTCCCTACCAGTTGAAGTTTGTTTGCTTAGCACACCGCCCGCGTTTGCCTCTCATCAACTCTCGATGTTTGTGTGTGTGTGTAATTACATTCTTTGGCTATTCAGCTCAGTCAGTCGGCACCAAAAGGCCAACACCGGCTGCGCTGTTGTCTGTCTGTGTCAGTGTCGATGCAAAACGACCGTCAAACGAATGGCGTCTTCCTTTGACTGTCCTTTTTGGCCACTGTTACGTGTGCAGGATGTGCCCGTCCAAGTCAAAGCTAAAGCCCCAGCGGCGACTGCAGTGCAAATTACGCACAATTAACACATTGGCGGACAAACGACGATTTGAGCAGCGGCAAAGGCTACAGCGGCAGGACTAATTGCTTTTTTGCTGTGGCCATTCTCGTCGCCATATTTTCTCTCTTTCTTTTTCTCATCTTTTGCCCTTCTCGTTGTTGCAGTTTTAATTGTTATATTATAGCCTATAATGGCTCTACCGTACAATAGAGTTCACTGGCGGTCGTTTCTGTCTCTGCTATTACATAAACCTAGTGCTCGGTGGTGGAGGTGGCCAGTGCATTGCCTGCAAGAGTGCCGACCATTTGTCATCTAATGAAGCTCAATTGTCAATTGGCTTTAGCCATTGACACCTAGTGCACTGTTTCGGTGTGTTTTGTAATTGAGGTGCATTGCAGATGCACCCAATGCGCCGCGCCGCAGTTATGGTGTCGATAATGACAAGAAAATCCTTGAAGATTCATTGTGGATTAGGTAACATTTCTGATTAATGATGTTTGAGATAGCGAATGCGAGACAGTAAGAAGGACGCTACTGCTAAGTGACATTTGTGCCATTTTTTCAGCTAAAATGATTTTGTTTTTCGTTTTTTCCGGCGTAATTACAAGCAAAATTAAATGCTTTTTGACGATTTACCTTAGTCAAGTTGCTACTTTGAATAATTCGCTGTTTAGCAGGAAAAGTGTGAGAAAAGTGGTTGTAGTAGTGGTGATTGGAGTGGCTGAGAAAGGGCTGCTAATGAGAGGTTCTTTAGCTTTTAGTTACTTCTTGTTAGGATCGTCGCCAGACGGTTGACACTTAAAAACTTTAATTTTCTAGCATTGCATTTTTAAAACGTGAGTTTAGAGTTTGTTTTTATTGTTTTTTCCTGGTCATTGATCCAAAGTTGCTTTAATCAATTCAACTAGCGTTCTCTAATCAACACATTTTTTAAAACAAACGTTATTTTTGTTAGATAAGTTTTTAAATATATTGCCATTTTTAATGTGTCAAAATTCAATGTTTTTTATTTAACGCGCTTTTCAAATTGCCACATTGTGTTATTCACGCAATTCAATTTTACTGACTGAGTGCATTAAAAATGAAACCCTTTAACGTTTAGGTTGCAATTAGACAATTACTTTCAACTCTGGGAACAAAGGTAAAAGTTAACAAACAGTGCACCAGCATCTTTTAATGACCGTTTACTGACTTTGTATTAGCTGCAAAGAAAAAACGAAGAAAAAAATAAGTTAATGTTTAAATTAGTTAAGTGTAAGAAAAAAGAAAAATAGAGTTCCACTAACTGCCTTCCTAGTGAGCATATTATACAAATTAAAGTCAATACAAAAGAAAGGGCTGCAGTAACTGAGACTAAAACGGATGTGGTTTCAGGACTGTGGCCTTGTGCCTTTTTTTAGCTAAAAGCACGTAATTTTACTGCCAAACCAGATATGCCCTTGCACTCGTGTTTAAAGCCATGCGTATGCAAATTTTAGAGAAGCTTTACACAAATCTGGGAACAAAAAAGTAAGTTTAGTTTGGCATCTGGCATCAATTTTTCTCTTTAGCGTTTTTGTGTCATCAAAACTGGCTATCATGTTTCAATTCTGCAAAATTTTGTGTCAAACTAGTGTTAGTTAAGTTTACACAATATTTTTTTGATAGGCTAATTGGTGATTGAAAAATACAGTTTGTATTTTGTTAATATTTTTTTTAAAAGTTCACATTTCTATTAGTCACAAAGTGATGGCGCGTAGTATGTGGCACTATTGACTAAATTTGACTTTAATTCAGTTATAACAAAACATGATAAATTTTGCTAAAACTGTTTTGGAACACATAATTAGCTGCCAATTTTTCAAAACAGCTATTTTTTTACCAAAAACAGCGATTTACCAAAACTAAAGTCTGTTTTTGACTGCTTGTCAGCTAATCTGGTTAGTTTAGTCATTGATTTACTTGTTTGCCATTACTTGTTTTGTAACGATTCATTCTTTTTCTGCTTAGATTAGCATATTTGTGGTGCTTTTCCGTGCCTGTTTTGTCGATTGCGCGACAAGAGATAGAATTCTTGTGCGGTGCACTAATCTGATGAGTTGGCCTGATGTTGCTGCTGTTGCCGTCCCTGTTTGCACTTGCCTTCGGCCCTTGCCCTGTTTTGTCATCTTGTGATCGCCAGTAGCCGGAAAGAACAAGTCTCAACTCAGTGCTCTCTTTTTTTCTTTTTTTCTGCAAACCAGAATACGTACCAGCCAATACAAATAGTCAGATTGGACGTATTTGCATAGAAAGTTCTTAGTGGAGCAACAGAAAAAGCGCACAACTGCTGATGTGGTCAGAATTGCTGAAACAACTGCTGGCACTTATTTTTCTTTTGATGCGTAAATCAGCATGTTGTCAATGTAGCAGTTGTCCAGTTTTGTTCATTGTAACAATTAGCATTAATTGCTTAGCCTCATCTGCCCATATGAACTAAATATCAGTCGATTAGCATCCACTTGTAAAAATCGTCATCATCAGCAATTTTTGTTCTACTAAAAGTAATTTTTTTCACTTTTTTGCAAGTGTTTGCAGTACAATCATTTAAGGCGAGAATGAGTCGAATTTTCCATTTTATTGACTCTCGTATTATTCCTATATGAATTGTTTTTTTTCTGCCAACTCTTATAACTCAACTTCTAGAGTACCTAAAATTTAGATTGAAGTTTCAAATTAATGTTTAAGAGTTGGTCTACAAAATAATGGGGGTTTTTAATTTTAACTGCTTTAGTTTTGTTTATATGAATATTTGAAGTTAGAAACTTGCAAAATGTTGTTTTGACAAATTCAGATGTTCATAAAAACTAAACTAAAACAGTTAAAATTAAAAGCCCCCATTATTTTGTAGAGCAACTCTTAAACTTTAATTTGAAACTTCAATCTAAATTTTAGGTACTCTAGAAGTTGAGTTATAAGAGTTGGCAGAAAAAAAACAATTCATATAGGAATAATACGAGAGTCAATAAAATGGAAAATTCGACTCACTCTCGCCTTAAATTGTGTCTTTCTACTGTTTGTTTGAGTTAATTTGTTTTTAAAGATACCATGGCCACTTTTTATTTTATTTCCTATTTTTGAAAGTACTTTATGCTCATTTTCTTTATTGTCGTTTTGCGGACCATTTGTCTCTAGCAGTGCCATCTTAATAATGGTGCACTCGAAAACAAATCAACAACTATCACCTCCTTTTTACCTCGATTCATAGTAGTCGAATCATAATTAACCTTTGGTACGCCATCTTTTGTTTTTTGTGAAAACGCGACAGAGCGTAGAATTTCCATTAGGCAGCATTAGCACCAGCACAGTCGCCAGAACGTTTCAATTAATAACGGCATATTGTGTTTGTTTTTCAACATCAACCGGGCCCTTTTTTCTCCTCTTACCCTGATCATTAGGTTACCGCCGCTACTACTGCTAGACCAGCTACTTCATTTTCTTTTTTCTCTTAACTATTAATTATCTGTTACCCAAAATTTCCAACGTTGTACGGTATTCAGTACAAAAGACTACAGGTATGTGGGTATGGACTCACCATTAGCGCAACTACCCATCTAAAAATGGTTGCCTTAATTTTCTTCGTTTTTCGATTGCCAAAACTTATCACAATTAGCTACTCTCCAATTAATTACACTATTACGCTATCAGGTGTGTGCACTGAGATAGAGCAACCAAAAAGCTTAAAATTTTTGCTACAATAAAAACTGGTACCTGTTTTTCTTTTGGGTTGTGACTGATTGCAACTGACAACAACAGAAAACACACCTCAAAGTAGTCAATACAGGTAATAATTAATTTGATTAATCAATCATTTTAATTATCACCTAGTCTATGTGCTCGACTTCAAACCGGTGTGTGCTGCTTTAGGTAGAAATGAGGTAGATACATTGGTGTTGTCAATTAATGTGATAGGAATGTGCTGGTGTTGTTTATGCACCGGTTTACTTCATCTTTTAAATTGTCAAATAGTTAGCAATTGTCACCTTTTCTTTTCATTGTTTTAAATTTGCCTTCCTATCCCTAAAAAAAGATTTTTCCCCTCCTCTCTCTGAACTGGACATTTTTAACCTCTACAAATTAAAGCCGTTAAAATTCGAGATGCGGTTTTTTACCAGTAAACCGAGATAAAGGCATTTTTAAATGATACCAAACCGGTTATAAGATAACCGGAAGTATTTAAAATGGCGGATTATCTTTTCCGACAGTTTTCGAAAAAGCTTTTAAAAGAAAATAGGGCCCTAGAAGAAGGGGTTTTGAGTAAAGATCGATAAATAGCCCCACAATGTGGCTATCTCAAAATTTCAATAAAAACCCGGGAAGTACTTTATTGGAGTTTTTATCAATTTTTAGAAGCTTTTTAATACAAAACGAGCTTCCCCGATTCTTTTGGATTACACCATTAGTTCCTGGCCCCTCAATTTGTTAATCTATGTGGGCTTGGTCTTAAACCTTATGGTTTACTAAAAATCCAAAAATTCTGAAAATTGTGTTTGCATTGGCAGCGGCGCGCCAAGCGCAGCCACTTTTTCCCCAGCTTGCACGGTCCAGCGGCAAAGCACTGCCCGGTTTGCTCTGACTGTGCTTACGCGCGCTGGCTCAATATCATGTATCATACAGCAGCCGCAAGTTTTGCTCTTACGCTCCCCAAGTTGGTATACGTATGAATATCGTGTGTTTTTTTTAAAACGACCTAAAAACTCAGATTCTGGCTGTGTTTTTTCACCGCAAGACCCAGTAAGTTAATCCGCTAGCCAGCGGTGCACGGCTAAATACCGCGAGGTCTAACTTGTTTTGGGCCACTGTCAAAGTCCGCGACGAGGGTCCTGCGAGGCGCGAGCAGGGCCCGAGGAAAAAGGGCGTTTGGCGTGGCCAACCACGTTTGAGATTGCGGTTAAGTGTTTACAGGATCCTAGCAGTGCAGGCAAAGCAGTGGCCAAGCGATGTGGGTGAGCCGCCGGTAAAGGGATCGATGTATACCAGCAGGTGCCACGGCCTAAATACCGCGAGGTCTAACGTGGCTTGCCAATCTCAACGTCCTTCGACGGGGGTCCCTCGAGCGCAGCGAAAGGGCCCGAGAGAGACGGGCGTTGACAGTGGCAAGCCCGTTAGAGATTGACGGTTTTAAGGTTATTAACCATGATTCCAGAAGTGCACGGCTAAAACCTGCGAGTTTGGCCAACCCATCGGGCGAATTGCCAAGCTTGCACGGCACAAAGCTGTGAAGTTGAACCTTTGCCACTTTTAAACTTCCGCTGCCCGAGTTTCGGCCCAAAAGAAGCGATTGCCCGTCAAATGACAACGGGAAACAGCAACAAAAAAAAAGTTCGTTGCTTTCCACCTTCATTTTTTTCAGAAACAACGAAACATTGTTTTTTTAGTTTTATTCAGCAGCATTGACACTAGCCGCCGCCCGTCAACAACAACGTAGCAGCAAAATTTTAGCACTATCAGATCTAGTTTTTTTTTTTTGCAGCTGGTGAGAAGCATTTTCTCATTCTACAGCCTTGGTTGCTGGCGCGATGGCACTTCAGGACCTTGGGGTTTTTCCCGGGGCTTTTTTTGTAGAGGTTCCCGATCAAAGGGAGAGGGGTTTTTGACGCTGGGGGGTTTAGGATCCCCAGAGTTAGAAAGTGTTTTGTGGGGCAGCAACAACCCAAAGGGCTCTTTTAAAACCAAAAACGACATCACAACGCATCGCCCGGGTTTCACAAAAAAAGGGCGGCCTCAAAACTACACCTGGGATTACCATTAAACAGCCAATTCTGGCGTGGTATGGTACCTCCCCTTCCACCGCCGCTGACAAAAAACCTCTCTGACTACCACCACTACCACCTCTCCTCTTTTTTCGTCAATCCAAACATCCCAGCCAACTCCAGGAGTCAGCAGCAAATACCGTCATTTGCAAACCCGGTTTTCAGCTACAATGGCCGCTCAACTGCGCAGCATCATATCAACACAACCAAACAATAAACCCCGGTTTCAGTCGTCCGAAATGAACCCGTCGTAACTGGCAAGAGAAACTTTTGAATGCTCTAGGGACTCCCAAAGCATCACAATACCAAACTTCACATCAAGCAAAATTTCGCAACAACGTTAGCCGCGGTGGGGCTACTGGCCGGCCTGTTTCCTCAAGACACTAACTGTTTTTCCTTAACAATTCAACAGCAGCCAAAAGAAGGAAAGCGAGCAATTGGGGCTCATTGGCGGTGGTCAGGAAGGGGCTGCGAAAAATCGCTGCAATTGTCGTGACAACGTCATCAGTGCGTGCCGGTTTCCACTCGGGCCCAGGTTTTACTGCCCGTCAATTACTCTACCTGGCAGAAAGCCTTGCTGACAAAGGCGCTGCGCTGCGCCTGCCTTCTTCTCCCCAAGTCCATTCTTTCAAAAACGCAAAACTGAACCATCGAGGGCGTCATTATCTATTTCAAGAATGAGCTGTACTTTTTGTTTGCAGATCGCCACAGCGCCAAGAACTACTTGCACATTTCATTTCAAAGGCGGTGCGCTAATTCGAAGAACAAGAACAACTCAAACTGGACGCGCTTCAACCCAGCCGGTTCACCAGCCTGGCAAGAACAGAACATTGAGCTGATCGCAAAAGAGTTTGCCTACAACCTCGAGGTGATCAGCATTTGTTAGCTGTGCCCATCTTTTGCAAGGTTTTACGTGATTTGACTAATTTAACTTTGGTCACGAGGGACCTGCGAGGAAGAAAAAAGCCCGAAGAGACTTTTTAGATTTTTTTTTTCAAGGATTTTTGACGCGAGATTTTTGGGGCCCTTGATTATTTTTTTGTAATTTTGGCTTGCGTCGTCAATTTGACATTAAGTAATTCAAGTTCTATCGTGCCCCCCCCAAAAAGAATCCCGAAGTTTTTTGTGACTTGATCTGGTTAACTTTCGTTTACCTCGAACAAAACGACAGGTCCGGGAACAGAAGTTAATAGGATCAACTACGCCAGAAATCTGGGCGGCAAAATTTTAAAAATCTTAGCTTGCACGACTGAAGTCCACAAAATCCCTAGCAGTGCAATACAAAAACCTCACTGGAGTTCCTGGCCCGCCAGACTTTTCCCCCTCTGTGGTTTTTCCTGCTTTTTGCCCATAATGGTATTTTTTTTTACTTTTTACGTAAATTACCACAAAAAGGTTTGAGAAATTTTTGACTGGCCCTTGATATATAAAATTGTTAAAAGGAGTGAAAAAGAGTTTTGACTGAGGCCCCCCTTTGGGCCCGAGTCGGTGGGCGTTCACAGTGCCCAAGGGTCGTCAGGGTAACCGCTGGCCAAACCTTAAAAATGTTAGCGGGTGCACAGTAAATTTAGTAGTGACCAAAGGCGAGCCTACGACCATTTTTTATTTTTAAAAACTGAATAAACAGAAAAAATGGTTGGGTGCGGCGAAGCAGCGTAACTAAACCCTTTTTGCCCTATCTTTTTGGCAGTGCAGGGTCAAATTGTTATTCAATGTAGCAGCCCATATTTGCAAATGTTCACATATATGAAATGAAAAAAAAAGTATATTGAGTGCAGTGAAAAATGACATGACAGCACACACACAAACACAAACTCACAATTCGTAATGGACCAGTGACCAGGTTGATTGGACCTTGGCACGCACAACAAAAAATTCGACTGAACTTTTTGGCCGCATCAAAATAATAAATGGGTTTCTTTGTCTTTGTTTTACAGCTGCATCTTTTGCAAACTTTTTTTTTGTTTACCCTCATCAGCAGGAAGCAATTAGGATGTGCTGAAAACTGAAAATAATTAAACTGTGTTTTATTTTTAACTGAGCAAAGGTATAATTTGAATTTGAAACAGAAAGAAATGATTTGAGTTTATGCACTGACAGCCAATGACATGCAACAATATTAATGTGCAATCCTTGTTTCACTTGTTTGACAGTAATGTTGCTTAATTGTTTGCCCCGCCAGAAAAGTACGGTGAATCAATTGTGATGGTAGTGATTTATGAACATCCCGTGAGTTTTGCTATCTACAATTTTTGCCAGTTTGCCATTTGATTTAAATATTTTAAATTTATTTTTGCATTAAAATAACTTGACAATTTTTCTAAAAACAAACCTCAAATCAAAATAAAGGAAAGAGTATTGTAAAGTTGTATTCTCTAATACTTGTGAAATAACGTTTTAAACATTGTAAAACTGTTTTATTTTATTGTTTGCACTCAAGTCGAGTGTCCTTTGCAGTGTTGTACCGAGTTCAATGACTGACGTGCTGACCAGAAGTGCTATTTCTAGACAGTGAGTATTAATTTGAACGGCTTATCAGACTGTTAGATTCTCAGCAGCATCTCTCCATCATCAGCTGGGCCATTTATCAGCACCTCTACTTTAGCAGCACTTCTAATGAGCACATTGCAACACAGAATAGCGCTTAAGCCTCTGATTTTGCTTTTGACTCTATTCACATATCGTTTGAAAATTGCGCATTGTCAAGTGGCTCTATTTGTTTAGTGTGCCGTGGCAGCAGCAGCAGAAGCAGCTGATTATGTGTGAGTGTGTGTGATGCTTTACTGTCTTGCTGGTCTGTGATTCTTTAGTCTTTGCGGACAGATGATGGTCTAAATGATGATCAGTGGCGGCAACAACAGCAAAAGTGGAAGTGTGCTTTTGCAGTAGTGCTTGACTGGAGGCTTCCATTTGCCGTCTAGCACAGGCCACAATGCAAGTCGGTGCCATTAATCAGTGGACAGTACAGTGCTGCAAGGAGGCTAAATCTCATTATAAATTTCCACGAATCCATCGACGGCAGCTCATTGCGATTGATGTCTTCAGAGCTGCGACTTGTCGCTCGGTGACTGCTCTCAGCACAAACACTGTGTCATCAGCACCACACCAGGCCATCATCATCACATCCTCATCATCGGTTAGACGGCAATCGCACTGTTTCTCACTGACTGCTTCGAGTGATATAAACGAGTCAGCTAGTTCCTGGAAGTGCCATTCACTCTGCTGTAGCAAGCACTAAACTGTGGCACGCGAGCAAAAATGTGCAAAAGAGAGTGAGAAAACAGTCGACCACCCCTCAAACCGAGTCAGCCTGTCCGTTGAACCAAGTTTTTTGCCACACTCTCCTCCCCCTAATTTGGTCACAAGACCAACTGATTTGCCAAAGAAAGCTAGATAAATTCTTCTTCTTTCTTCCCTATTGTTGCCATTTTTTCCAGTGCCAGTTCCCTCTGCTCCCTTTTAACTTCCTGGATTGTTATGTTGTTTCCTAATGGGCGACTCCGAGGCCGTCGGGCGTCATAAATCGGACTTATTGCTGCTGCTGGGGGTGTTCCAAGAAAGGCTTCTTGCCTCCTCCTCTTATCGCCCACTGCCGGGTTTTTGGTTGATTCCAATCTTGTAGTGGTTCGCAAATTGAAGAGGGATGCTCCTCAATAAATCAGCCCTGCTCGCTGCTTTGCTGTCGACTTCAGCATCAGCATCTGAGCACTACTACTTTGCTTCACAATTTATGGCCTTTTGTAGCGATCTCCCAGTGACACGGAGAGTACTGAAAGAGGGAACAAGGAGGGAAGAGAGAGAGAGAGAGAGAGAGAGAGAGAGAGAGAGAGAGAGAGAGAGAAGAGAGAGAGAGAGAGAGAGAGAGAGAGAGAGAGGTTAGGCGTGTTTTTTCCAGGAACTGGTTCACTAGGAAACGAGGCCTTTCCATTGTGTGTGCCTGCACAGTGCACTGTTCACTGTGACCGTGTTTGCCCGTCCAATTTGCGGCCTCTGCGCTCTTACTAGCGCGCGCGGCGGTAATGGACGGCCATTTGTCCGGTGGTCTCATTCCTTTTGCTGCTGAACATAATCGCATATTTGACTTGTCACTTACCGCTCACTCGTTTGCTCAGCTCAATCGATGCACTAACACGAACGATTACCGATTACGATGAGCCTGAAAAGATGGGAGAGGGTAGGCAGGAAAAGGGGGTTAAGTTTAGGCCAAAAACAGTGCCGGTGAATTTGGCAAACCGATTGCAAACAGAAATAATTAGTTTAACTCATAGTGACCAGACAATGCTAAACTGCATGCTCAGTTAATTCAATTGTTTGGGTCTTTCAATATGTACCCGTCTCAACCGACTTTCTGTTAAGATACAAATTAAATTGAAAAAATTTGATTTAAGTATTCTTCTTTTAGGTTAAATCTAATGGTCATCATTGAGATTACTTACAGAAAATTATTTGCTGAGTAATAACAAATTTAATTTACCGGTTAATTCTATTGTTTAAATGAAAAATACAATTTTGTTATGAAACACACACTGCGGGCGCAGATGGTCCCAGCAGCTAAAAGCTTGCTCAGCAACTAGAACGACATTTTTGCCTACAGGTCATCCAGCAGCAGCAAACTGACAACTTTGTTGCGCCAACAAAAACTTCCATTTTCTTTAATTTGCCAATCTCATGTAAAGTAAAGATGAAAGAAGAGGAGGAATGCGGTACCAGAATTCCCGTTTTTTCCGCTAGACGGTTTGCATTTGAAGGCTAATAAATTCAATTTGCCCGGCATTTGACGGCACAGATAGAGAGAATTTAGTGGTATTTGCTTAGCAGCGTCACCGCTGTTCGTTCAATGCTCTCGTTTTCTCTGACCAGTGATTTATGTGGCACAATTGCCCAGTTAGAAAACAGTGCTCGGTGCAAGGTTTGGATACATTTTGATTGTCGGTACTCCGCTGCTGCTACTTTGCATGTGCGTGGCCAATGGCCAAAGCACGTACGACTGACCAGTTGTCGGTGTTCGTGGAAGGCCAATCGCGGTTCTCTTCCTTTGGCTGCTGCTGGTGCCACATTATGAATGGGCCAGACGCGAACTCGGACTTTGCTTCTCCAGCCTTGTTAGAGCGATGGAATGACAGCGCGCAATAAATAAGAGTAGAGAGAGAAAGAGAAAGAGAGAAAGAGAGAAAGAAAAAGAGAAAGAGAGAGAGAGCGTAACTGGGAAGTAGAGAAATGAGAAATTCTTCATTTCACATTTTTCTCGTTTATAAATACACATTTTTCTTTGCCCGATTGGTTGGACAAATAGAACACCGCTTCACACAGAAAAAAACTGGGAAGAATTGAGAAAAACGAAAGCAGAGATAAATTGCAGATTTGAATGATATTAGTCGGTGCGGCCTTTTGGCCGATTAGTCCAGATCGGAAGGGAGAAAGAGAAAGTGGGACCGGTCAGAGTGAACTGTGTTTTTGCTGCTGCTGCTTCTGTTGCTGTCACCTAGACACATTCGGTCTCAGGAGCCGCCTGCAACTGTGAACGTGAATGCGCGGTTTTGAATACAAATTATCTTTTAATATTAGGCGAACACAGCAAGTTAGCCGGTGAGGAAGCGTCTCACACAGGCACATGCAGTGTTTGTGTGTTTGGTTTGCTAAATATTTGCCACACAGTGCACCAAAAAGCACCCAAACGGTTTTTTGTTTTCAATTGGAATCGATCATTTGAAGTCGGAAACGGTGTGTTTGCGTAATTGAGATGTCAGAATTGGAATCACGTTCGAGGCTGGCGGTGGTGGTTGGTGATGGTGCTCTCTGACTGGCAGACTGGAAAAGGTAAGCACGGTGGTGCGTTCTGACGAAGATCAGAGATGCCGCAAAGTAAAAAATTTGGCAGTTGTGGTGATGGTGGTCGCATTAAATGGCAATTTAGTCGGTACTTCTTCGGGTTAGATGAGGTTTGTTTTCTTGCTAAAAAGACGGTTTGACGTAAACTGAAAAAGAGTCTAAAAGAATTGTATGCTGCTGATTTTATTTTTTGTTTTTTTGCTGTCATATTTAAATATTTTTTGCTGATGTCGCTGTTGTATTTATTATAAAAATTGAATTTTTACCGTTGTCTAACTGACTTTTGTCAAAAGTAAAGGTGACAAAAGTCACACAAAAACAAATGATTATTAATAGTTTTTTTTGTTTTGGTGCTGGCAAGACTAGTGATTTAGAAACGATTTAGGTTTTGAAAATAAGATTTTTTTAAAATGAAAAATAATAAGTAGAGAAATTACCATTTTTGTTTTGCATGCAAAATTTTTATATTTAATGCTGCAAAAAAATTGAATGGTAGTATAAGAATGCAATCTAATATGATCAGCATTTGATTTATCAGATTTGTTTTCTGTCCACTTTGCAAAAAACGCTTGACAATCTGCAGTTCATCATTTTTTGCTATTCATTTTATTTAATAATTAATTAAATTGTCATTTATTGTTTTTCACTTTGTTTGCCTAAACCATTACGTTATGCTGTCTAAATCGAATCGACAATACTTTCTCTTGCTCTTTTTGCAGCGATTTACCGCCCTCACTTGCCATTCTGTTTGCCAACTTTGTGCATTGGTGAAAGTTATTAGCAAGAGAAACAGAGCAAGAGAATGCTGCTTCTTCAGTTACTTTGACAGCAAATTAGGTTATCCTGGTACACTGTCCACTGGTTGTGTGCCCAGTGACTGATTGGATGCGGGCTGGTCGACTGCCTAGTGCTAGTCCCCACTGGCTATTTGCCCTCGTTGATTGTTTTAATTTGTTTTGTTAATTTGTTGCACAGTGAACGAGCACCGGAGAGACTGTCCCTGAAGATTGCTCCAGAAAGAAAGGAAGTACTGGTACGCTCCAAACTAAACTAGCTGATTTACTTTGTCTACTTTTTTGTCCTTCCAAAGCAGTTGAGTTAAGGGCAGTTAGTTGTAGTTCGATGTAAGCGGACAAAGGCAGTATATCTTCAGCTGGTCAGTAGTAGTACTTTCACTTGATGTCCACTTGCCACTCTGTGTCTACTAGTCTACTCATTACTGCTTCATTCCTCAACTGCCTGCTACAGTACAGTGGTCATGGGAGGAGAGGAAGCAGAAAAGAAAGAGATCGATATTTGCATAATAAGCAGAAAAGTGTGTCCAGCGGACAGATTGCTCACAGTGGTCGCCACTGTGCACACTCGAGCCTGGCGAATTGAACCTAATTACTTTGATTGATTGCTTAATTGGTCGATGTTTGCTCCATGTTTGCTCATCGGCCAATTGTGTGTTTGTGCGTGTGCCGGTCCGCCGGGACAAAGTAGGAAACTGCCGAGTTAGGCCAAAATGACCAGTTGTCCAGTTAAAGAAGTCGTTTGCCTTTTCTCCCTCTTCTTCCTCAACTGATGTGATGAAATGCAAATTGCACAGAAAAACACATCACAGAATAATGGCGATAGTGGCAATCGCTCAAGTCATCAGCGAGTTTGGCAATCGGCTAGTGTTTGTCAAGACAAGAGAAGAAGATGCAGAGAGCCAAGAGGCTATTGTCCGAGAACAGTGCAACATCGAGCAACATTTGCACTTTTCCAGTTAAAAAGCGGAGATATTCAGTTTGAGGGGCATTCGCATCTTCCTGGACTGTCAACGACACATCTCTTCCTTTCTCTGTTTCTGTTCAGTCCAGTGTTGGGCACATTTCACGAGAGAAGAGCAGGTGATGACATAATCTCTGCTTTCTGCTGTCTAATCGCATTGGACGCACATACGCACATACTCTCACACACACACGGACTAGCTTTGTAAGCTCGCTAATTCACCGGACACTACACTGCGAAGCTTTTAAAATTAATTGAAAGTGAAATTGAGTAGGGTTGTCAGTGCAATGAGCTGGCATCAGCTTCTCTATTGTTTGCTTTAGTTATTAAAAAGTATCAATTTACCGAATGAAGCAGAGAAGGAGTGCGTTTGTGTGCTCTGTTCTCTGTCCTGTTCTCCCTTCCAGTAGACATCTGGCAAGAGCCCTTCTAATTGAGACTCACACACTTTAATGGCACGTTTCAGCAGCGCATCCTCCTTCCACAAGGGAAAGAAGAGGCAGTGGCACTGGCAGCACTTTTGTTGTTGTTTAATTTAAAACAATTTGAAAAATGTAAATTAGTCTCTCTTGCTAGTTTCTCTTTAGGCCATTGATGGCCGTCATTAGCACGCGCGGGCTACTCAGTAATCGAGCTGTGAGTGTGTGTGCCAATGCACATGCACATGATGCTGATGCTCAAGTGCTGCTGATTGAAGAGTGCTGCTGCTGCTCATTTCGGCCTGATGGTACGTCGTGAGCCTCTGCAGGGCTAGTACTCTGAGTCAACCATCACTTTATTTCAGGGGACTAGCTGGTGATGAATACTGTTATGCTGAATTTTAAATTTACTCTGCAAATGGTGAGCAACTCTTCTGTCTTTCACTCATTACTGATGCTTGGTATGCCTTTCCTTTTTTGTCTTTAAACGATCAAATTAAAATTTATTACACACACACCACTGAAGAGGAGGGAATTCAAAGTCTAATTCTTCAATTGCGCGAGAGGGAAGGAAAGAGTGAAGGAGGGGAAGTAAGTAATTCGCCAGATGTGCTCAGAAATGATACCCAAAAAAACAAAAAACAGAGCATCCTTAGTGTTGTTTTTGCAGTATTGGAAGGACACTTAAAAGGGTTTTAAACTGATTAAAAACTGTTGGCTGCAAAACAAAGTGACGGATAATGAGTGCGCATTTGGGCCTAGTTCCCCTTTTCACTATCTTTTCCTCCTCTTCTCCCTTCACCGGCAGTGAAAGTGGCGTCAATGTATATGCGGCATTTGCTGTATGCCTCATTTTGAACTAGTGCCACCACTACCACCACCACCATTGCCATCACCATCACCATCACCACCATAAATTGCTCAGCAATGGTGGCAATTTATGGTTATTGCGCCATTTCTCAGGGGTTCTTTAATATTTATATTTATAAACTCGATGCACAACACTTTTGATGTGACTTTCACTTTAGCGCTAAACTACTTTTCAATGCGGAGAATTAAAATTTACATTTTATCAAGGAAGCAAAAGAACAAAAAAGAGTATATAAACAGATTGACGGTAATGGCAGACTAAAGGGGTGCACTGTGCGCATCAAGTGCCTGATCTAATCGCTTTTTAAGTGTTCCCATCAAACCAACGATGACTGACTTTTCTGAAACACACTTCGGCATCTACTGATAAGACGACAGTTGACAGTGTGTGCAAAGTGTTGAAGAGAGCCGAACTACTTCAGGGAATCGATGGCAGTGCTGCAAAGTTTAAAACATTGTAGCGGCAAAAAGTTTGGCACTGTTTTACACTGGCAGTTTTAGTATTTGCATTGACAATGTATTAGCAACACTGATCAAAAGTGGTGCAAAGTGAATATGAGAGAAAAAATTGACTAGCTTTGCAGCGGAGTCTTTTTAATTTACGATTATGCCTGCATTATATTTCAATTATTGAGGCTACTAAAGAATGAAATTACCAGTATGCTTCTCTTGATAATTTTTTTAGTTGAAGTGGGCAACGAACTAGGAAAACAGTTCTAAGTGCATTGAAAACACTTCAGCAAGTTTGCAAAAGTGATACAGTATGGCTTTTTAGCAATTTTTGTATAAATTTGGTAAGTTTCAAGCAATAAAACCATGCCAATTTGGTTGGTTATTTTTGTTACTTTTTTCACTTACATTTTAATTTGGTTTATGTAGTTGTTTTTTACCCACATTTTTGCACAAATTGCTTAATTTCTCGATTGATCGTAACTGATGGCTATGAAATGTTTGTACAACAAAATAAAGTAAAAAAGAAAATTTTAGAGCCAATTTTCAAATTATCAATTTGTGATGCCACACTAGTGCAAATTGGTACAGGTATTTTCAACTGTGTACTCCCAAAAAAATATAATTTGGTTCTTTACATTTAGTAAAGAATTTGCTATTTTTCTCTACTATTGCATTCTTTGACTTATTAGCTCACTCAGATCATTCACCATAAGTACACAAACATTTGTTTGGTTTCTGAAAAACACCAAATTTTGTTATTTCATGTGTATTTGTCAATGTTGGGTGCCACTTTTTGAGGTGCCAGAAAGGAAATATGGACTCTTTCAATCATCGACGGTGCCAATGGAGTTCTTGTGCTCTGGTCACTGCCCTGAACAATTTTCGTGACCACTTTCAATCTGCGCGTTTGCCCACGTCCGAGAAATGTTCTCTCCATCTCCTCTTGCTGCTGTTGTCTGTCCAAGATCACTAATTAGCACCATCAAACGGTCAAACAGTGTGTGTGTAGATAGTTTTTTTGGCGACACTGTCTCTCTCCCTTTCCCATTTGATCTCTGTTGGCTTTCATTGCTGGTAATCTATCGGTAATTGCGCCACCAGGCAGCGGTTGTACTATCTGCGACGGGCAATTGGCAATTGCTCAAGCTGCAGCAAACCTTACCGGTTGTTTGAGCGGTTGTTTGCACAAGCGTTTACACTGGCAAAAAAAATGCCGGTTTTAGCCATTTTTGCCGATCTGGTCTCAGCCAACAACATATGGCCACTACACACGCAATGCACCAATTTGTCGTCATCGCTCTCTGCATAGCGTACATGAACGACTTTGGCTGATGTTGTTACCGGTACGAGGCACTTTTCGTTTTGCAAAAAAGTTCCCTTTGCAAAAAATCGGGACCAATTAATTTTCTATTAACCCCCTCTAACCATCTGCCATCCCCCCATTTTGGCAAATACTTTCTATCGTTTTCACTCTACTATCACTCTACCTGCACCTCATTATCATCATTTACAAAATATAATACCGATTACTGGCCTAATTAATTAGCTGGTTCTATCTGTTGTGGTATAAATGTGGCCGCCATAATGGTGCTTTTTTCCAAAGGGGAGCTCAAATGGGGGCGGGGGAGGTAAAGAATCAGTGAATCACTTCTGGTTTATGACGGCAAACGCCAAATCATGGCATGTTTCGGTCAATTTCGCTAATTTCCATAAGCAATCACCATGATGCAATTAAGCAGTGTTTCCATGTAATGACGACTCTGTGCATATATCTATTAATTATTTAAGCGTTTGCACTCAGTATTTGACCTTTTTAGCCTGCCTTGGCTAGAAATATCTTCTTCCACTCGTTGTTGTTGTCGCTGTCCGTGTCCTATCACTAAAGCTGGTAAATGCACACAATTAAAGGGCAGTTGACCAAGCAGTGCGAGTGCCAATTTATAGCCGCTTGCTAAATGGCCTTACTAGCTCATAGATCAGTGTCAAAAGACATGGATTCTCTTGTTGCTCAAAGACAGAGAGATGAGATAGTGAATTTCTGGTACTGGAGCTCTTGCAGATGATTGATCGGCTACGTGTTTGCCGTGCATACTGCTGTAATTACCATTGTCACCTAATTAGCGGTGAATGGTGGAGCAGCAGCAGCTGCCCGGCTTGTTAGTGTGCCCACTACGACACTTTACAGTTTTTGTTTTTGCTGAACACTGTTTGCAAAATGTGATTGCTGTTGCGAGTTCATACGATGAGCAAGTGCTTTGGCTTGTCATTTGCATAAAAATCTGATTGCCTTCTCTGTTGTTGGGTGATTTTAGGCGCAAGTGTGCACAAGTGCTGCTACTGTTGTTGCTATGATGATCTATCTTTTGCCAATTAAATATTAATAATTGCTGCTTCAACTTACGCTGCGGCACTGGTAGTGAAGAAAGCAGCAGTAGCACAGTGGATGACCACACGCAGGGTTCACTGGGGCCGTTTGTTTGCTTTCCACAGAGCTGTGTACCATTCTACTGGGATTGTACTGGACAGCAATATCGTTATTTGCTTTTCAACTGATTCAAACAACAGCAGGAGGTAGTGCTTGCTGACTCTTTTCCATTGAACTCTGCACTGTTTGCTGTTGTTAACAATGTACTGCTCATTTGCTAGCTTGTGACTTTGGTTCGCATTCTCTTTTGCCTGTTTTCATTGTTCAATTCATTTGAATTTAATTACCAAATCTAGATACTTCTTCAGTTGTAGTGCTAGTCAGTGTTGCAACGCACATCTACTTTAGTGCAGAAGGCACACTTTGTTTATCCTTGTGTTTTCTAATGAAAATTTCTTCTTTTTTCTTCACTAGGCGAATGGTTATCGGCGAACTCTGTACCAGTGCACATGGCCCGCCTGCAGCTACACATGTATGGCTTGTCACCTCATCGAACAGCATGTTCGCGTCGAGCATCTCGGGTAAGTCACTGAAGCTGATTTGTTTTTCCGTTTTCTCTCCTTTCCCCCTTCCATTCGCACACACACATTTGTCTTGCCACCACCACCACCTTCTCTCTTTATTTAGCACTCACACTTCTAATCCCCTTTTAATTGCCCTAATGATACCTTACACATTCACACGCATCCTGAGCACGTAATCGACTGGCAGCTGTTTACACTGACTTTGCTAATTGCCAGCAATCGGCAATAGAGCAGTTGTGTGCCTGCATCCTACCTTGCTAAGGCTCTCTTGGAGCATCACAAAAAGGCGTGCTAAAAAGTGTTAAAAAATAAAAAGTTGGAAGACAAAGAAAAAGTCAAGTCAGTCGTTGTTGTTGTCATCCCTTTGCACTTAATGCCGATTAATCCGCTTCACTAATTGGCGCCCGACGGTGTAATGCGATTTACACTGTGTCACCTCTTTTATACTGCGATTTTTTGTTTTCTCATTTGCTAATTAATTTGTTCGACGAAACAAACATGCAGAGAGCAAAAATTGAGCCCTCTTTCTTCTGCAGATTGCATCAATTTTTCCAAGCTTTCTTTTCTTTTTTATCCTCTTGCTGACACGCAAATTGCTTTAAGTCTTTTTGTCTCCTCTCCTTCAAATAATCATATTGCTCAGATGAGAATGACGATGCTTTCAAGCTTAATATTTTTGCTGCAAAGTCAAAGCTGCCGTAAATTTTCTTTCTTTCTTGCACCACTTTTCCCAGCTCAGAGTTCCGTCATAATGGTCTCGGTGGGAACATTTACGCGTCAATGTGCCTCGACTTTTTAAAACGTAGCATCTTTTGCAAATTTAAAAGCAGCCAATTTATGCTGAATTAGGAGTCTTTCCCTATTTTATTGCCCAAATAGTAATGGGTTAATGTGTCGTCGTGGTTCGTCGAGCTTACACATATTTGCCCTTGTTACACGCATTCGGGTAATTGAAATCAAATGGACAGAAAAGAGAAACATTGTCGCAAAGATAGTCCCAAATGGAGAAATTGCAGTAAAACCAGATTTCCTCCCACCAGAACCTAAATGGTGCCCATTAAGAAGGTGGAACTGCTTTTGATGCTGCTTTTGCCTACTGACTTTTTTGATAAACAGCAGAATGTCCATTAAAAATGTCTACTTCTCTGCACTGGTTTACTCCCAGATGGGCGCCCATCAGCTCAATAAATCTCCAATAGGGAAAGGGGCAAAATAATTGCACATGTTTTCCAATGACTATAATCTCTCATAATTTTACTGCATATCAACCTTTGCAGTAGACAGCAGCTTTCCCTCGTCGACCATAGAGACCATTGCAAAAACAATCATTTTAAAACACTGCAAGCAGCAGTACTTTGGATTTACTGACAGTGTCAGTCTAGTGGTAGTGAACCCAACTGCCGGGTAGTAGTGAGCGATATTTACAAGGCAGTTGAAACATGCAATGAAATGTTGTGTGTGCTCAATTGATGTCTTAAATGTCGTCATATTGCTGTTGTTTTGATGTGTGCAATAATGTGTCCCGTTTAGTTGCCTACCCGAAACTGTGATGCTAATGTATTGGCAGTAGTGGAGCAGTGCACACCAGAAGGTGCAACATTGTTGCCAACTGTGTGTGTCCTTGGACAGTTTCTTTCTTTCTTTTTGTCTAACTTTCTAGTACCCTAACCCTGTATTTCATTCAAAGCATCACCTTGAGACTCATTAGCCGAGACGTCGGCGACGGAAAACAGACACTTAATTTGCTCAAAGTGTGAGCTGCATTTTGGTCAAGTAGTGCTGAAGTAAATCGTCCTTGTTTGTATTTTTTCTTTTTACGTTACAATTTCCTCTGCTGTTGTTTTGATTAACCAAAACTAAAACTTAACTTGTGTCTGATTGACTGAAGTAGAGAAAAAAGATTGCAAAGAAGTGGTGCTGTTTCAGGCAGAGGCGGTGGTACTGGTCGATCGATCTAAGCTGGCAACTGGGCACCTACTACTAATGCGGGGGCTGCTGTTGCGATTAGCTGCCAGTGATTGATCAGTGCGACTGCCACTGAGTGTTCTGTCCCTAAAGGTAACACTGGCCAGAGCAGCCACAGAACTGAACACAGACACGCCAGTTTGGCTCATCGAGGGGCGCTCGAATAGTTATCTGCAGAACTGCCGCCGTCGCTAATGTGTCGTCCATTTTTGGAAGTATCATCAAAGATGGACGAGCGGTGTCTAGTGTCGCCAATGTTCGCCGACACACACACACCGGACACCGTCTTCGGGCAGTGTTGGGTAGTTCCCGGTGTATTGTCTGTGTGCCTTATCCGCACCGTGCCTCTGTCCGACGTTGATCTTTGCCGTATTTGGTGGCAAGTGAAACTGACTCACATTCACTCGCGCCCCATCTATCACAGACAGCATTAGCTGGCCACTGTCGGTGCCACACTGCAGTTGGTGTGTGTGTGTGTGTGAGTACACCGGGAGAACACACAGTGAGTGAGCGAGTAGTCACCATCTTCATCATCATCATCATATCATTGGAGGAAAAGTCTTCAGCAGTCGATTATCGAGCTGAGAGAGGTGTCTGCTTTTGATTCTTTTTGCTTCTTGCTTTACTTGCCTAGCTCATCTTTCTGACTTTTGCTTTGTTTTTCAGGCAGTTCAGTCAGTGTTTGGCTGAAGTAGTGAATGATCCGTTTGATTGATCGAGGCAACAGACAGTCAGACAGACTGTAGTAGTAGTGGTAGTAGAGAACTAGTAGCTGCAGAAGTAGTGCACAGATGCACCGCCTGTCTTCTCAAAGGATGTCCAGTGCAGTGTGTGGTGTGTGTCTTCACCAAGGCGATTCGTCTTTGTCTGTAGCCGCCGACGGCAAGAAAGTCGAACAGCATCAAAGAACAACAGGACAACTAGGAGGCAAAGATGAAGATGATGAAGAGGAGGTAAAAAATTGCAAAATGAAAAAGGCAGTGGCTATGTAAACTTTTTTCTGTCGCAGACATGCTTTTGTCTTCTTTAAAACGCACAGATTTTACCATCCATTAATTAAGTTTTTTCTGGAGTAAAAGTCTGCAACAGTGTTTTAGGCTAAACTCGCTGCTAGTTTTCTTTGTTGTCGTAAACTTGAGCATTGGTACATTTTTATTCTCTTGAACTATGTCTAATGTTTGTTTAAAGTGTTACTTTTAAAGTGGACGCACACAATAAGTGGCAAATGAATGTATACTTTTTTGCTTTAGTTTAAAATGTCACCACCAAATTGCACTTTACTTAATTTTTTATTTTGTGCTTCTTCATTTAATTAAAACTCTCAATAACTTTTAACATTTTTTTTGTTGTCTTTTTGTGTTTTTTAAAAAGTCTACTAGGAGTTTCTTTTTTGTTTTGTAATGAAAATGGTTTTTCATTATTTTTCAAATTTTCCCTTTAGGGCAGATTTGAGCAATTTTGAACAATTTTAAAATTTTATTGTTTGTGCATTGTACCTGTTTTTGTGTATTTGTTGCTTTTGTTTGTTTAGTTTTGCCAGTTACTAATTCATAAATTTAATTTGTTCAAAACTGCAAAAACATTGCTTGTCATCAGAATTTTTTTGTCAAATTGTAAAAAAACTAAAAAAGCTTAAAAAATTAATTACGTTAAAATGTGCAGTGAATGTAAGAAGAAACAATTTGTTATTATTGATCAACAACGACAAAGATGAAGATGTTAAGGCGATTATCAAAATGAAATTTGCCTTGCAGTTATTTTTGTTTTTGCGTTTCTTGCAGGAATAGTCACTGCAAAAAGAATGAGCAAAACTTGACTTTTAATAATTTAATCCACATTTAATAACCAAGTAATAAGAAGGTTTCTACGAGAAATATGAACGGTAATCATCATCCAAAAGCAATCGTCTTATTGCTATATTTTTGCTAATGTTTGCTAATTGCTGAGTTGTAATGACAAACAGCTAAAAAGGTTGTTTTATTTCTAATTAGTACGTTTTAAGGAATCAATCAAAAAGAAAAAAGAATGCGCATTTAGAAAAATTGCTAAAAGAATCCGATTACTGTGTAGCTTTAGTTTTTTCATTAAGTTTTTATTAATTACAGACTATTAAAATTGATGACATTCATTAGGAGTGAACAAATAAATAAACGCACACTCACGCAAAAGGAGACTCCGGTTTAATTTGCCAAATTGACAGGGCACCAAATTGCGCAAATCACAACCTGGATTGTCAGCAGTGGGTGCTCACAGACAAAAAATACGGCACTTGTTTGCTGACTGAACGAAAAACTCTCTTTCTCCTTGACTATGGTTTTTTGTTGTGCAAACAGACAAATTTGATGCTTTTCAAGCAGCAATGATACTTTAAGGCATTAGCAATTAATAATTGACTCATTCCAAAGGGTAGAATAGAAGGAAAAAGATGCTTTGATTTTAATGCAAACAAACAGCATGCTGGATGTTCCAGGAGGATGTTTTAATTGTGCTTCCTCATTAATTATTTGACAGTATTGACAGTAGTGTGTTCCATTATTAGAATGGAAGTACTTCTTTGTTTTTAAAATTAAAACAAAAACTCATTTAATTATGTCCAGTTAATTGGATTTTTGACACTGCTTGCAAAGAAGTTGTGATTTGGTCAACGTAAAACCTAAAATCTATCAACGGCAGAGAGCTAGATTTTGCTGTCGTCTTCTCATCCCTTTTAGCCCATTTTGATCTGCCGTCAGCTTATAGGCGTCACCGCTCTCTTTACACCGAGTTCTGATTCTGTTCGGACAGGTCTGAGGGCTGTAGCACTACAGCAGTGCTTAGTTGACGCTCGGCCTCTCTTCAGACTGTGTGTAGGCAAATGAACGGCGCCCAGTCACACAGGTTTGACAGCAAACTGCATTCTTTGGTCAGTTGGCATATCGGTCAGCTAATCTTTTAAGACCTCTCTTGGCTAAATCGCTATTTCACTCTTACTCCCTTGTTCTCTGTGTTTGCATATCTCATTCTAAATACTGAAGCACGTCTGGAGCTTCCGAGTGCCGACAGTCAAAACTGTCACCGCCAGATCAGTGCTGTGGTTGTTTACTTGTTCAGCCACTACCACCGCCAGTGCCAGAAGGCCTGTCCGCCGATTGGCTGCCGAAACTCTCTGGGCGCCAGCCACTAAAAACTAACAAAAATCAGCACCAACACTGCAGCAAATCACCTTACATGGTTGACTGCAGTGGCGGGATGATGTGAGAGAGAAGGAGGAAAAGGGAATGGCAAAGGAAAGGCAGTGAGTGGCCACGTCGAATGATTGTGAAAATTTGCATGTCCGCCCGGCAGTTGCCCTTTGCTACAGTGTTCTGATCCTCGTTTCCATTTTAATTACATATGTATCTTTTACTTTCTCTCCCTTTTCCCATTCCTTTCGCTTGAATTTGCTGACCACATTTGACCACCACCACTGCCATCACCATCACCACCACCACCGTCATCACTGCCGCCACTACACACCACAGTCGCTCTGAAGCAAATCCAATCGACAACGAGGACAGCGACCGCGAAGAGGAATTCTACTACAGCGAAATGGAAATCGAGGAGCAACAGCAGCAACAGCAGCAACAGCACCCAAACTTGCAGCACAGCCAAGCAAAGGAAAGCAGTCCGCCACCGGCCCATTCCGCCTTCATCACCTCTTCCTCTTCCCCTTCTTCCTCCCTCTCATCTTCGTCCTCCTCCAGCTCCTCTTCCGCCGTCTCTTCGGCCATCTCGCCGCTGTCTCCAGTTGCGCCTCCCTCACCGCCGTTGTCATTAACAGTGGCCAGTGTGGTCGTCTCTCCCACCACCGCCGCCGCCGTCGTAGCCACCAACAGCAGCACTGCCGCTGTCGCTGATTTAGTCAACTCGTCAAGTGTCGCCAGTCGCCTGCTGTCGTCGACCGCCTCGCCGTCACTTCCGCCGCTGCAGCACCAACTACCGGTCATCTACCGGCCCAGTCCTCTCGTCGCCAGTCAGATCGCCGCCTCGGCAGCCTCCGACGTCAGCAGTCACTACCGAATGATCAACTCATCAGCGATGGCTGACTCGATGGCCATGCTGGTGGACAGCCACAGCAGCAGCAACAGCAGCAAGTTCACCGACGTCAGCTCGATGCCAATCGACCTGTCGCCCAAGTCAAAACTGGTGATGTCCGCTGCGGTGCCAGCAGTGGTCGACCACTCGGGCCACGCCAGCACAGTGGACAGTGCCATCAGCAGCACGTCCACTGTGAGCACTACCACCGCCAAGTCAGTGTACCCCTTTACCTCGCCTTTGTTGTTGGTGGCCCCTGCAACGACCACCAACCCCATTACGCCCTCGACGCCGGCCGTCGGTGTGACGCCCATCTCGCCGCCATCGGTGGCCTCGTCAGTGTTCGGACTGAACGGTCACCACCACCACCACCATCACCACCTGTACCAAGCGTACATCGACCACTGGCCGAGCTGACAGCGGCATCGCTCCTCCAGCAGAAGTTTTTTCACACCTTCAACAGCTTCAAGTCGCAGAGCTCGACGTCGCCGTCGTCGCTGTCCTCGCACTCTTCACACTCATCCGGCTCCTCGGCCTACTTCTCCTCGTCGCCAACCTCGTCCACAAAGTCGTGGTCGCTGGACGAGCTGATGATGAACGTCAATGCTCGGGCAGCTGTTGCAGCAGCCGCCGCCAGTGAGGCCTCCAAGGCCTCGCAGATGACTGGTCAGCTGTCGCCCACCAATGTGGGCGTGTCACACCTCCACTCAAATCACCACCAGTCGATGGCGAATGGCAGCAGCAGCAGCAGCAGTTCACACTCTTCTGTGGTGACGCACTCTGTGAGCCACTTGCTTAGCCACGACTCAAAGCCGAGCAGTAACAACAATAGCCACTACTCCGATCAAAATGGCGTCCTCGTACTGAACAACAAATCGAATGTGATCAAGTTCGGCGGTGTCAGCCAGTCAATCAGTGCCGCCTCTGCCGCTGTCTCCCCGTCGACTGCCATGTCTATGACCGCAGCTAGCGCAGCCATGAACAACAAACCGCTGAATCTGCACAACAAAGGCTACCCTGACATAAAGCCCATCCTGGCGGCGGTGAGCAGCAGCAATGGCGGGCACGGCAGCAGCTCGGGCGCCATTCTGCCACTTCCGCTGAGCAGTGCACTGGCCGCCGCTGCTGTGAATGCAGTGAAGCAGTCGACGGCGGCGGCGGCAGCAGCAGCTGCCTCTGCCGCGGCCAGCAATGCCCTGAGCAATGGCAGCAGTGTGCCCACAGTGCCCAGACGCCGTGGCCGCCCGCCTGGCTCGACGAACAAGAAGAAGAAGCTACAGCAGCAGCTACAGCAGCAACAGCAGCTGATCATGTCACTGATGCCCACTGCGAACGGTCTGGGCAGTCACCTGGTGGGCAATCCCTTCATGACCTCCGCTGCTGGCCTGCTCGGGGCGGCCACCTCTGCCGACCCGCACTCTCATGGCCATCACGGCCTGAGCCACCTCGGCTGCAGTCCGTCCGCCTTTGTAGCGGCCTTTTCAGCGATGCAGTCGGCACAGGGCGCCGTCGCCGCCATTGGCTTGAAGTCCTCCAGTGGCAGTGGTAGTGGACGAAAGCCAAGGGGTGAGGCGCGAAAGTGTCGCAAGGTCTACGGCATGGACAATCGGGCTATGTGGTGCATCAGGTAAGGAACTTTGGGAAAATCCCATTACTTTTAGGCAAATGCTAACAATATTTTTGTTCTTATTACAGTTGCAAATGGAAGAAAAAGTGCCAGAGATATTCTGACTGAAATCGGATACATTCTTTTTTGGCTAAAGATTACTTTTGATTTAGTAGTGTAATTTTTTTCTGCTACTAGGCTCATAAGTCCGACAGAAATAGACACCCACAACGACGACCACCTTCATCGCCACTGCTCATTACACACACACACACATTACATCATTTTACTGTATTACCCTACACATATTTTTTTTCTCGTCTCTTGTTGTCGATCTCAAAACAAAACACACAAACTAACTTTAAATTCCAAAGACCACTGACCTCACTTTTCAAAACTGATCTGGACTCCTTGATTCTGACTTTTTTGTCTAGAAACACTTTATCGCACACATTTTCTCAAACCGTTTCTAAACAGTCAAAACACACTTTTGCAGACAAAATATCCGGCGAACTATCTACTTTTTTTCAAAGCACGCACAGCAATCTCAAACTCCTTTCATCTTTTAATCTCCCTGTACATATAGCTTCTATTTCTTTCATCAAATCAATTATTTTCTTATCTATCGCTTTTTAAGTTTCCTCATCTCTTACTTCTGTTATTCAATTCATCTTTTCTCTCTCTCTCTCTCTCTACTGCTTACCACCTACACACCGACACAAACACACACTTTTCTTTCATTTCACCCATTCACTTCGATACTCTAATCGACGTTTACTTGACTTTACATATTTAACAACCCCCATTGAGCCTGTTATCTCTTTTTTTCACCTCAGAGTTTTATTCCTTTACAACGGACAACCAGTCTTTTTCCTTACTCCGCAAACAACCCTACACACACTTTCACTCCAACCAAAGCAAACCTCATGAAGGGAATTGTCTTCTCTCACTTTGAAAAGGCGTTCCAATTCCCACCCCGAGTGATCTCACCTTCAGATGACAGTGCATTGTGGCACACCCACCCACACCTCCGCACACCCACACAGGCACACCCAATCTCTGTAATGCCACTGCATATGCAATTTATCTGTGCAATTTCTTTCTACTACTACTACCGGTTCTTAATCACCACTATGCTACTCAGTAATTTTCACTTTATTGTTATACTCATGTCACTAGTGTTGACTGGCTGTCGATAAATTCTGTAGATCTGTGCAATGAGCGGTGCAACGTCCACTCTGGAGTTGTTCACCATTTACCATCACTATCAGATCAGTACAGTTGGCACATTGTAATGTAGAAATACTTCATTTTCTTCTTCTTCCTTCTCTCGAATACAGCAGACCTATACCTGAATACTCATTTCTCAATTGTTTGTTCTCAAACACTTCTTCTCTTTTTCATCATTTTCTCTCAAACAACCTCATCCCTTTCGCAATTTTCAATTAGTCAACTCATCAACTCTGTGCATTCTTGTTCAGAATCCTTTCACTTCTTCACCTCGCTCATCTATTTCCATAAATTTCTTTCTTTTTATTTCCTGTGTGCATTTTCCCTCTTTTATGTTCAATTTTTTGCGATATATAAATATAAATTTGAATAAAATACATTACATTTTATGAAAAATTTAACTTGTTTTTAATTATTTTTAAACCAATCTGAGTGAGATCACTGTTTTGAAAACTGGTTGTACATTGATAAAAATAACTCATTTATTAATAGAATAAAAGTCAACAGGTTGAACAAAATAAGTTTTTCCGTTGTACTTCAAATGAAAAACTTGAATGTTATCTTAATTATTGCTTTCCGGAAAAAGTATAGTAATTTTACCAATTTTTAGTAGCCGCATTCTTGAGTTGTATTTAAGAAACAAACTGCAATTTGGTCGTATTTGCTGTGCAATGCAATAAAAGTAACAAGAAAGCACACCAAATGAATGCGGAAGGATTGAAGACGGCGGCTAATTAAATAAGCAGAACAAGTGTAGACAAACGGTAAAGCAGTCAATTGAATTTGATTTTCAAAAGCAAAAAATGAAAGAGAAATAGAGAGAATCAAATTAAGACTTCGAAGCACAGTGCGGCTCTACTACCGAAATTGAGAACCCTGACCGCTTCTTCAACCGGGAATCTCACTGAAACTTCCACAACAACAGCGACTTCGGTTTCTGTGATTCAATTGACGCACCAATTTACAGCTGAGAACAAACACACACAAACAGGCGTCAATTGTCTCATCGCGTCTACCAAAAACTGTCATGTCCGTGGTCTTATTATCGAGTACTACTGTCTGTGAGCACTACCATTTCTCCTTCCGCTTTGTTCAAAATCGGTCGGCTTCATTAGGAAACAATTTGAGCACAGAGTCGAGTTGCAATTCACTTTTTGCTAATTGACTGACCATTGGAAAAACAGAAAGAGAAGAAAATGTCAACCGCCGCTGATTGCATTAGCCCTAGCATCTGTCGGTTTGTGTCCCTTCATTAGTTACCACTACAGCACTACAATCACTTCAAGATTTAGAACTCTTCTCATCCTAATGAATGTTGCATTCAGTGCTTGATCTTTAAATAATTCCTCTTTCTTTTCTCCTTTGCCTTTGATGATTGCTTTATTAGCACTACTGTAACCAGCCGGTGGCACAAGAAGTGTCCGGCTCTACTGGTTTGTCTGTAACGATCATGAAGCGAAAGTGGCACACAGTCATCATCTGACATTGGCTAGGTTGGACTGGTACAGGAAAAAAGCAACAGTTTTGGGTTGTAAAAAATGACTCGTCGCACTTGAGGTCGCTGGAGCCGCGCTTGTTAATTGCCGGTCGTAAAGAGTACGATTTGAGAACGACAGCTCAGATTTTGCCGTAATTTCATGGTCTCTGACAGTTGTGGTGGTTTCAATTGATGCTTTTCTTTCACCCGAGTAGAAGTTGTCTTTATAGCTAATTAAGGAGAAAGTGAATGTACTGTCGCCACATGGTTGCACTCAACTTTGCTGTTCTCGTTTCAAAATCCAAATATTTAACTTTTTGGACTTTCTTACCATAATAATAATACAGCACTGTTGTCGCTGTCATGTTGCTAGTCTGTACAAAGTTCTTCTTTTCTGGTCATACTCGTTACAGTTACATTTTGTTGTCGCGGCATCTTTTATAATTGCATAAGCAATCTCAGTGCATAATTTACAAGTAAAGGGGGGAGAAATTTGGGTCGTTATGCTTGTGAATAGGCATACTGTGGCTCATTTAATACATTTGGGCTACTAATAATTCCAGTCATCAGTACATCTTGAAGCACCAGATGGTGCATCAACGCTGTTGTGGACAAAAAATCAAGTTTAATTTTGAACATTTTAGCAATATCTATCAAATCAAATGTGCTTTAATTTTACTTATTTTGGTTGTGCATGTTACTAATACTACTGTCAAGTTAGTCTAAAACGATGAAGTAACAGGGAACAATGAGTAATGGCTGTAAAAAGTGACTCTACACTTTGTGCGCAAAGTGCATTGCAGTACAGTTGGTGATGCAGACGTCTTTTTATTGCTTATGCCTGCAATGTAAAAATGAAACTGCCATAAATAATGATGCTAATTAAAAAGTAAAATGAAAATGAAATAGGACAAATCAATTCATTAGTGGTCGATTCAAAATCTGAAGGGCGAGCTCAGTCATTTCGCCGGCGGCAGTTGATCTCAATAGTTACTTTTTCCTTCTCGCTCACTTTCCTTTAGACTAAAAATAGAGCTTCACTTTTGTCTTTTCAAAGCTTGCAATAGTTTCTTCTTTTTCCCTAAAAATAGAGCCCGTAAATCATCAATCAAGTAAACACAGACACAACCACCGATGATGATGATGACCTTGCTGCTAATTGGCGACAAAGTTTGCATTGAAAACATAAAAACATCAACATCAACAACGAAAGTTTGCATTTGCCACTCTATGCTAATCGTCATCGTCTGCTGTTTGACGTCAAAGAGAGCACAAAGTATGGACTAGTGGCCAGTACCAGCCGGTTAGAAGGCATCATACCATATATCGCTCTTCTCCCTCTCCATCTCTCTAACATCTAATTTGCATACCTTTTCCGCCTGCTGTCACTGAGTATCATAAAGTTACCGCCACCTGCACAGTCATGCCAATGGAAGTGATCGACCAGAGGCGGCAGTGTCAGTGGCAGTGTCGGTGTTGTTGGTGGCAATTGTGATAAGTGATTGAACCTTGAGCAGAACTTTCACCGCAGTTGACTGTGAGAAATTCACACACTAGGGAAAGTACAGCGACCATTGACGACACTCATGTACGATCGAAGTGGTGGTTGTGGTCAACCACAGGTTTACATGATCATTGCTGAGAACAGCAACAGCTCATTACAATTCGCCGTGCTATCAATCTCTCACTCTAAACTGAATCCTTTATTTGCGGCAATTGGTGAACGAACACTAAAACCATTGACAGCAGCAGCGTGAGCGGCAGTTTATTTATCCTTTGTTGACAGCCTGTCGGATGAAGAGGGTGATGTATGATCAATGATGTATGATCAATGATGTATGTGCCTAGTACAGTTCACTGGTGCACTTAGCACCAATAGCAGTACCCATCGGAAATCGGTGCATTCGTCGTCATTCGACACCCGAGAGTGTAGTTTGTTGAGTCACCAGTATCAGTACATACTGACGCAATCTCTACCGATTGTCAAAATCTTTCCCTCGCTCTTAAACTTGCAACGCCTAATCAGCGGCAGTGCTAAAGAGACTGTACAACGTCCTAAGTAGCGTTGAATTCCGTCGTTGGCAGTACAAGGGGATATATGTTATGAGCGTTTGCAGATACATGCATACACTCTGAAACTGAGCCATTATATCCCAAACAAGTGCATGTAAATACGACAAGTGCAACTGCAACTCATAGGTAAAGTAGTTCGAGAAAAAGGAACTGCACCGAAAAGTGAGAATAAGAAGAAGGTGTCACTGTATCTTCAAGAACAGACACAGAAACGCGGTGCAGTGTCCGTTTTAAATAGATAAAGCAACTTTTCTCCACTGAGATGATGATTGCAGTCACTCTGATTGGAGACAACAGGATGCAGCAACAGTAATAGGTAAAGGATAACAGAGCTGATGGCAATTGAGTCATCAAGCTCAGTTTGCTCAGCTCTCAATTCCTCCATCCAGATGGTCTACAAAATGCAGTCACTGCAAAATGAGCAGTTAATTAATTCGAGCACATGATTCGGAAGCGTAGAGAGCATTCAGAGCGTTTTGTACGACAAGTACGAGAAGCTCAACAGATCAACGGCTGCGACAGAAGCAGCGACAGCAGCAGCAGCAGCAGCAGTAGCATCAGACGCAGTACTGCCGCAGTGAAGGTTACGTCAGAAGGGGAATTTAATAAACTGTTCTAGTAGCTGCGGTATTATATACGCAGACAGAAGTGGTCGTATCGATGGTGATGCTAATCACAAGTATGGAAAGTATTTCTCGTATGTCTGCTAAGACAACTGTGGCAAAGAAGGGAGAGAGTGAGAGACAGAAGACGTTAGTGATGACGACTACTGATTGCTTTCCAATTAGAGGGCAATTAATGTGCAGAAGCTCATTTACTGCTGATGATGCTCTTTGTAATTAACAAATACCTCTGATATCTATTACCAGAAACTTATGTAAACTTAAAAATAAAATTGTTTGTTTGTTTGTTTATTCAGTGTATATAAAAATAGAAGCGCAGTGGTAATGCAACAAAATGCGACATTAAAAACGATATGAGTAAATTGTGAAAGGGAAAAGCGGGCAAAAGAGAATGAATTTGAGTGTACAGTTAAATGGACAATAAATAAATGAGTAGCAATGAGAAGATGCCAAAAAAGAGTGAGAGAGGTAGTGCAAAACGGCCGGAAAATAGGAAATAGACTACTATTTTCGAGCAGTAGGAAGAAAGAAAGGGGAAGGAGAAAGTTGCACCAGTGGAAAGTGGGGAAAGAACATATCACAAGGGGGATGAGAAGCCAAGAACTGGCTCAAGGATCAAAAGCTCTTTCGAGGTCTGCGATGGGAATGAAGAAGAGAAAGAGGAGAGAGAACTGATTCACACCGCCACCGGCCTCGTCGCCGCCAGGCTGTTCTTCCCCATGAACAGTGTCCTCTCGTTGGCACACTGCATATCATCATCATCATCATCCTCGTCCAGGTAGGGCATGTATGCCTCCGACCAGGAGGGTGGCGAGTCAGTCGAGTCGGCAGAGGAAACAGAACTGGTGGTGATCATCGACGAGGAGCGAGACGTCGACCCACTTCCGTGACTGCAGCCCCCAACGGAGCCCCCTTCCAGCTCCAGCTCGCTGGAGTACATACTGGCGAGACTGCTCGTCAGACTGCCGCTTATGGTGATGTGCTGATGTGCTGACTTCTGAACTCTCTGGCGCTCTTCCTCGAAGCAGCTGCCCGCGAGGGAGATGGAGGTGAGCGTGAGAGGACCTTTGCTGCCCTTTGACCGCCACCGCTTTGTGCTGAGCTTCTTGCTGAGTGTGGAGAGCTTCATCGTTCACTTGGGCACGTTTAATGGTATTGCCGGTAGTGAGTCAGTGATAAACAAGAGAGCAAAGAGAGAACCAGAAATGAAGTGAAAGAACCCGGTATTGGCACAAGGAACAAAATGTGAGAGAAGGAGATTTAGATTGCCGTTTAGAACAGCAGCAGCAGCAGCAGGTTTAGACTGAGTGTCGAACGGTGGGCGCACTTGCTTCATATACTGTGCCGCCTCTGTCTGCGGCACTGAGTACGGCGACGATGACGATAATAATAATAAAACTGCGACAGGCAGTAGTCGTACAACGGTGGTGATGATGGTGGTGGTGGTGGAGGAGGAGGAGGTGGTGGTAGTTGTGGTGCCAGTGATCGGCCGACACTGAAGAGCTCTGTGCCAGGCGATGTACATGTGCACAAGTTTGAGAAGACAGTCGACGACTGCTCTTTGCCACTGGCTGCGCCGCTGATGCTGCAGCAGTGGCCGCCATCATCATCATCAACACGACCGACGCCACTGCCACCAGTCACTGTTATGTGCTGTTAAAGAAAAAAACAAAAAAAGTGGCGCCAGTCTTCAGCTTCTGTATGACTGCTGAAGGAAGCCAGTTTCTGGTGGTGGCCTTTGATGATTGCTGGTGTAAAAAACAGTGTTGTAAGCATAAATCACAAGACAGATTGACACACTGCAAAATAAGTGCACACCTTGCTGACTGCGTGTGCGATACGAAAGTGCTGAGACAGTGATGCTGATCTTAGCCTTCATATTATCTACCTAATCAAAACCTGATTTGTGGGGCAAAATTGAAACACAGCATTTTTCAGCCCTTTGAAAATGGGTTTAATTCCATTGTAGCTCTTTGTTTTGTGCATCCACTGCTCACACTTTGTGCCAAGTGCAAAGTGCATTTACGCTGTCAACGTTCGACAGCCGACAAATCGTTCTCCGGTGTCTGCTGGTGTAACTTTTCCACCAACCACTGGAAAAGTTACATGCATACACATACTCCACAACCAGTCCACTCTTGTACACGAGTCTCACTCTCTCTGAAATACGCGTACCAGTGATGTGTGTGTACCAGTTGGCATCACCGAAGCATCAGTGGTCAGTGTCAGGCTGTGACAGGCAAGGAAGAACCTTATCAAGCAATGCCATAGCAAGAGAAAGAGCCAGATTTCTCTGCTCTTGCAATCGAAGCAAAACGCACAACAAGGCAAAAAGAGGTACAGGGATAGTGGCAGGAGTATCTGCTGGAGACTGAAAGATGAATGAAAGAAGCAAAAAGCAAAAAATACAGCTGAGACTAGTAAACTAAGTGCTGATAGTCGTCCCCGATGCTCAATGATAGTGGTGACGTCGCCCGGGAAGCACTCGCTGATTGGCTGTCGGGAGAAATGGTTCGATTTGGGTGGTGGTACGCTTTATCGGCAGACAGGGAGAAAAAATGAGGATGAACTTTGAAAACAAAGCAGTCTGTGAGAGAGGGACCACAATCTCGAATGTTTTGGGACATTCTCTCAGACAGAGAGAGAGAGGGAGGGAGGGGAAGGGCAGATTCACCTGACAGTGAGATGTGCACAGCGTTACGTATGCAGAAAAAGTAGTCCACACCAGCGTCAGCGTGTACCCAAAAGGAAGTAGACCTGAACAGGCTAAATTACTTAATACAGAACTCCAACTTTGATGATTTTTACACTGCTCTGCTTTCGCTGCGCAGCAATGTTTACCAGTTGCAGACAAAGGCGCAGAGAAAAATAAAGAGAAGAAAGACAAAGTAACCTCTTTGTGTCTGCACTTTGTGTCTGCGTCGGTGTGCATCAGTTACACTTTATTTTTTTGTGTTTGTCTTTTATCAGCCAATCGGCACAGCGTGATAGCAAAGTGATGTTGGCTGGTAAACACACTGTAACAACTCTTATGAAATAGCGCGCCCCGTTTTGTACAGTTGTCAAACGACCGACAGCTGATGAAGTTCTGGTAATGCACTCCTCCACAGGCACATTGTTAATGGGCCATTTAGGTTTTACTCATCATCAGCAGGCAGGCAGTGTCTATCTAATCGACCAGCTGGGGGTGGAAGACATCAGCCAGGATAGCATTGAAAAGTCAATCAACAGATTGGGAGCTAGGGAGCTAGTGATTGGAGGTGCTGCTGCTGGCTGCTGATAGAACCAACTTTGTCTGCCAGTGCTGGAGTAGTGGTGGTGGAGAACGCAAATTAGGTTAGCGTTCATCGGCAGTACTTGTGGCTTTGTGGATTGCACTGCAGCGGTCGGTTGGTCGATTGGTTGGTTGGTTGGATGGAAGTGGTGGTGGTGGTTGCTGTGTTGTACAACACAGTCTGAACAACACAAACGACAACGAAAACAATAACAACAGCAGCAGCAGCCATCTGATAGTCGGTTTGCGGTTGTCGCTGTTGCCACAAACAATGGCCAATAGTGCCTTTTTTGGAAATGCAACACTGTACAGCGGTGTGTTGGCGGATGGCTTTGAAATCAGTGCTGGGAAAGAGGAGGTGATTGGTTGCAACCTACAGGAAGGTCAGCTGCATTGTTACACTAATGGTGGTCAAGAAACGACTACGACAATGAACATTCGGAGAATCTTTCCGCTATCTTTCCTGTTCAAGTTTTGGCGCCAGTCGCTGATAAGTTCGAATTCTGTTTTCGTATTCAAAATTCGATTTTAAAGCACTTTGTAAAATAGAGACACGACTTCAATCACTTTGTTCAATCACACTTAGTTACACATACTCACCGTTTTCTACCGCTTTACACAAAAAGTAGTCATGAGTAGCAAGAACGTTTCAGGATCCTCCAAACCGAGTGGAAGTTCCCAGTCTGGCAGTGGTAATGGTAGTGGTGCAAGTGGAACTAGCGGCTCTGGTTCTCAAACAAGTGGCAGCATGCTCGCCTCTGATGATTCCTCATCAGGTGTTTCAGCCGTCTCAGGTGCCAGCAAAGCAAGCAAAACCTCCGCCTCAGCGTCGGCCTCGCCCGCCTCAGGATCAACAATTGGCAAGACAGTGAGTGGCAACTCGGCGAGTGGATACTCAGGATCAACCAGCACTACTGCCGCCTCGGGTTCAGCCGCTGGAAAAACCTCCGTCTCAAAGGCTTCAGCTTCAGTTTCAGCTGCCAAAACTTCGATTGCCAAATCCTCTTCCGTGGCAAAATCCTCAAAATCGGCGTCTGCAGCCAAGTCGGCTTCTAAAAGTGGCTCTGCGTCGTCTGCTTCACCAGGAGGAGGAAGCAAAGCAGGCTCAAGTTCAAAATCCGCTTCGCTGGCTAAAACCTCAGCTGCTTCTAAATCTGCTTCGGTGGCAAAAAGTGCCTCTATGGCAGCGGGCAAGTCAGCTGCCAAGAGTGGATCAGCCCATTTAGCTGCCAACTCCTCAAACAGCAGCAGCAAGTCGCGCTCTCTGGGCGCCTCCTCCTGCTCCTCCTGTGTGCCGGCAATGCCCAGTCACACTTCGGAGATGAAGTCGTTCACGGCGGCCAAGGGCTCAAAGACGGTGGCCGGCCTCTCGGAGATGAACGCCGCCGGGTACACCATCGGCGGTAAGATCGTCGAAGATGACGTGTACTGCTTCTACAGTGGCACCAAAGGGGAGATGCGACTGCTGGTGAAGGAGATTCGCCTGCAGAAGTGCACTCCGCGGTACCTGGCCAACATGGAGGCGTACAGTCTGAAGATTGAGCGGTACATGGGCGGCGTCGATGACGGCAAGGTCAAGTCCGAGTCTTTCATTCGAGTGTACGATATCTTTAAGGTAAGTTTGGCTGGGTTAGTTAGGTTATCTAATCGCAACTAACTTCCACCACCATCTCTCTAGCTCGATCACTCCATCTACATGTTCCTGGAGGAAGCGCCCGGCAAGTCGCTCTTTCTGAAGCTCTTCGACAATGAGCCCATCAGCCCCGAGGTGGCCCGCGCCTGGACCGTCCAGCTGGTAGACGGCCTTAAGGCGATGTCCGCCCTGGGCGTCGCCCACCGCTTTCTGAAGTTGCAGCACCTGCTCTTCAGCAAGCAAGACCACCTGAAGATTGCCGGCTGGAGCAAGGCGGTGCCCTTCTGGGAGCCCTCCAAGGGAAAGGCGCTGCTGCAGCGTCGAGAGCGTCGCTCCCGAAAGAACCTCCACCTGCCTCCCGAGTGCTTCCTCGACACTTACGACCCATCTCGCGTGGACATCTGGTCGGTGGGCGTGGTGATGGTGGCCATGCAGACGCGTCGCTACCCCTTCAACTGCAAGTCGGAGGCAAAGTTTTCCGCGCAGTGGCGTCACTTTGTGGCGACGCACAAGCTGAACAAGCTGCTGCGAAACGCCGTCAACAAAGCCTTCTTCATCGACCCGCGACGCCGTCCAACGGCGAGCGCCTTCCTCCACTGTCCCTACTTCAAGGCGCCCGCAGCCGCGCTGAGCGAGCTGGCCATGAAAAGCAGCAAGGATTCCAAGCTGAAGCCGACCATGCTCTTCGACGAGTCGCTGCACGTCTCCAAGGCAAAGACGCAGATGTCCTCTCGGATGACCGCAAAGGTGGCCAGTGCCCATCCGAAGTTGTCCGTCGCCAAGAGTGTCTCGAAGAGTGCCTTGAAGAGTGCCTCGAAAAGTGCCGCAGCTCCTTCCAAGTCCAAGGCCGTGTCCGTGATGAGCTCCACTGTGGTAAAGAGCAAGTCCGTCAGTGTGGCCAAGAGTAAGCACTCAAGTGCCCACACTGACAACACAAAGACGACTGCTAGTAGTAAACCGACTAGTGCTTCAGTGAAAAGCAAGTCTGCCAGTGTGGCAAAAACGTCGAGCTCCAAGAAAAAGAGCAAATCAGCCAGCGCCCCGTCCTCAAAGAGCAAGTCCTCAAAGAGCGCTACCGGCAAGAGCAGCAGCGCTCACATGACCTCGGCGACGCCCACCAAGGCCTCCTTCACCATCGTCAGTGCTCCGACTACCGAGAAAACCGCTTCCTCTTCTTCGCATCAAAAAACCAGCGAAACAACTCACAAGTCCAACAAATCGGCGAGCAAAAAGTCCTCGACCCAGGTAAAGTCTTCTAAAGCCTCAAAAACCGACTCCTCTGCTTCGAAAAAGTCATCGACCGTGGTAAAGTCATCTAAAGCTTCAAAAAGCGATTCCACTGCTTCCAAGAAGTCCTCTAAGAAGACTTCCGAAGAGTCAAAGTCGGTCAAATCGGGAGACAGCAAAAAGTCTAAAAAGTCCTCCTCGGCTGCAGTCAGCTCGAAGGGTCCCTCCACCTGTGCGTCGGCCAGTCAGGGCAGCTCCAGCTGTCCTTCAGCGCCGCCGCCGCCTCGAGCAAAGGTCCCTCGACCTGTCCGTCGGCCAGCCAGGGCACCTCCAGCTGTCCGTCAGCGTCTGCCTCCAGCAAAGGCCCTGCTTCCTGTCCTTCAGCTTCAATCGGCCCGGCAAGCTGCCCCAGCAACAAGGGCACCTCATCTGCCAGCGGCTCACTAGGCCCGTCCACCTGTCCGAGTGCCTCCAAGTCGGCGTCAGCTTCAGCTTCGACGTCTGCCGCCGCTTCAAAGAAAAAGTCCTCCGTGTTGCCGGCGCCTAAGTCTGCGTCAAAGTCTCATGCTGCCTCGGGCCTGTCAGCTAAAGAATCTGCCGGCTCTAAGGCAGCTAGTGCCCCACCTCACAGCACATCGAAGAACGCCGATGGCTCCAAGGCGCATGGCTCAGCGCCCGGTAGCGCCTCTAAGGCTCCTGCTTCAAAGAGCCATCCTTCACAGGCAAAGACCGAGGGCTCTAAAGTGCCGACAAGTGCTTCCAAAGGAGCTGGAGGTGGCGGATCTAAAGTGCCAACCGGTACTTCCAAAGAAGCTGGCGCTGGAGGTGGCTCTAAAGTGGCAGAAGCGTCAAAGCAAATGGCCGGCTCGAAAGGGCACACTTCGGGAGCACCGGGCGCTGGCTCCAAGGAAGGGGTGCCCACTTCTCAGGGCGGCAAGGGCTCACAGGGAACGGCGCCGCCCAGCGCTGGCTCCAAAGCTGCAGGCAAATCTCAGGGTGGCGGTGCCAATGCTTCAGCAGGTGCTGAGGGCTCCAAAGGACAGGGCGGCACTCAAGGTCCTCAAGGAGCTGGAGGGTCCCAGGGAGCGAATGCCGCTCCACCTGGCACCGGAACTGAGGGAGCAGAAGGAGGAGCAGGAGGAGGATCACAGGGTCAGGCGCCCCCAGGCGGCACGGGCGAAGAGCAGGCGGCGCCGGCCGGGTGACCCCGGAGTGGAGCAGGCGAATGGCAACGAAGGCGGCTCTGTGATGGACCAGGTGCCACCCAATGAGGCCGCCTACGAGTCGCCAGAGGCTGAGGCGGCGGCCGCCGAGGAGCAGGCAAACCAGGCGGTGCCCGTCGAGGCGGATCCAAACGGCGGCGGTGGTGGTGGTGGCGCAGAACTGCCTCCCGGTGCTCAACTGCCTGAGGGTGGGCAGGGTGTACAGTAGAGTTTGTGGAAGCCTTCTTTTTTCCGCCGACTCTATGATCAGCTCTGGCGTTGACAGCTGTCGGTCTTTGTAATGCACACAGACACATTCAGTCGAATTAAATTCAGTTCAATCTATCTCGCACGCGATTATTGGTGTTGACTGCAGTAAACACTGCTAAACTATGTACTATTACAGCGATCCTTGAAGGAGCCCTTCGGCGAGCTCATCAGGAATGAAGCCATCGGCCATCAGCTGCTCACCAGGGACGCAGTTGTACGACTCAAAGTTGGTGACGCCCTCCTTTCGCAGCACCAGCTCATCGATGAAAAAGTTGCCCGTCACTGATGGGTTGTTTTTGCTGAGAATGGCGTACGCAGCGTCAGCCATGATGTCCACCTTCCGGCAAAACTTCGCCGTCTCTTCGACGCCACCAAAGGAGGCCATCGCCGCTGTGAGGATAAGCGTTCGTGGCCAGAGTGCGTTCACCGCAATGGAGCGGTCCTTGAACTCCTCGGCCATGCCCAGTACGCACATTGACATGCCGTACTGGTGGCAATTGAAATTGGGATCAAATTCTTCCGACAGACATCTTTCAAATCCAAAATCTCGCAGTTCAAAACTCTACCTGTCATGCAAGCTGCCACCTTCATTAAACTACATACTTGAGAGATTTTGAACCGCGAGATTTTGAGTCGCAATATTTTGTAGTTACCTTAGCCATGGTGTACGCAACATGCTGATTGAACCACTTCGGCACCATCAACAGCGGTGGGCTGAGGTTGAGGATGTGCGCGTGGGAGGATTTACTGAGATGTGGCAGGGCGTACTTCGATGCCATAAAGGTGCCTGCATTAAATTTGCGAGATTAAAGATTAAGCTAATGAATTAAGCTAATGTTATAATTGTTACCTCGTGTGTTCACCTGATGCATCAGATCAAAACGCTTCATTTCTGTGTTCTCCACGTCTAGAAAGATACAAAGTGCCGATGATTGACTTGAAAAACAGTCAATACGAGCTTTTCAAGGGCAAACCTGTGATGCTGATAGCCGACGCATTGTTGATTAAAATGTCGATTCCGCCAAACTTCTTTACCGCCTGTTCAAAAGCATTCTTCACCGAGTCCTCGACACGCAGGTCACACTGCACCGGCAAACACTTTCCACCCGCTTTCTCAATCTCTTCAGCAGCCGTAAAGATGGTACCTTCCAATTTGGGATGCTTCTCTGCGGTCTTTGCTGCGATGATCACATTGGCCTTGTCCTTGGCCAGTTTGAGGGCGATAGCCTTGCCGATTCCGCGACTCCCTCCTGAAACGAATACAGTCTTTCCCAGAAGAGCTCTGAAAGAAGCATTGTCATTGAATGATAAGCGATTAAATAATGAAAGCGACACTCCTCACCCCGTGTTTGGAATCATGATGTGCTGCTGCTGTCAAGGTAAGTAATCTTAGGTAAAAGGTGCTCCTTTTTCAAAACAAAATAAACGCAGCTGAACTCTTCAGGTACATGAGGCACTTGGCGGGCAAGTCTTGGCGCTGCACTTTATCGCACAGCTGTTTTGCAGCCAAAAGTATAAACAAAAAGATTTCTTGAAATGTTGTCGAAATGACAAGTGATCAAAACTTGTTTGGCCCCGCCCTCTCAAACAGGTGAAAGTTGGCTGTTGCATCACGTTGGCAAGTTTGGCCACAGTTTCTCAAGTCGAACCATCAAGACTCATTCTTCTCGTCGAAGGTACAATGAGTGGCCGTTACATCTACCGTTTCAAGAACAAGGGAAAGAACGTTACAGGCCGACACGTTACCGGAGAGCGCAAAGAAACGAGGTGCGTACTCTAATTTTTTCATTTATCTTGCTCAAGTCTCTCATTCTTCTTAATAGTTTTCGTAAACCGAATCCTGAGTTCAGTCGCGCTTCTTTTCAAGTACAGGATTTGCGAGAAACTTTAAATAAACGCTACCAAGAAAGGGCAAATGATTATGGAAAAACACACAAAGCTGTTAATTCTGTTGGAGTTAAGAGCAACCCAGTTGACTTGATCAAGCATACCATGAGCAAATTGTATAATCTGGAAACGCGCGTAATGAATTTGAGTAATTTTCAACAAGCAGAACAATTCATTAAGCAAGGCATTTTCATTGCCATCAACAAAGCAAAAGAATTTCGCAACGTTGTCAATATCATCGTTCAAAGTTCTCCCGATATAGTGGCGCTCAACTTGAGCAATAACAAGTTGAGCATTCTTGAGCCTCTTCAATCACTGGCGGATAAGTGCTCATCTCTAAAAGCCCTTGATTTATCAAAAAATAATGTTTGTATAAATGTCAAAAAGTATACACATCTTTAAACATTTTCTTTCTTCAGATCACCTCGTTTGACCAAATCAACCACATCTGTAAACTTGATCTCTTCGAGCTTGTGCTGGAGGGTAATCCATTTGTCGATAACTTCCCCACTCGAGCATGTTATGCCAGGTTTGCATTTTTCAAATATTTTTTTGCATTGATCATTACCATCTTTTTTCTTTAGAGCTTTACAAAAGAAATTTAAAAACTTGAAAAGACTGGTAAGTTATTGCACTTTAAAATTTGAAATAAAGGCAAAAACTATTCCCTTCCCTGTAGGACTATGAAGATTTACCTGCTGAAATTGGTTTTGATCTCGGTGTTAAGACTCACTTGCCTCAAAACAAATTCGCCTCGATTCCTCCAGAATGTAAAAGTTTTGTGCTGGAATTCCTTGAAGCCTACTACAGACTTTACGACTCAGCTGACTCTCGACAAGCACTAGTCCAAGCGTACCATGATAAGGCAATCTTTTCATTTAGCTACTCGAAACATGATAGTGCAATGTAAGTATTTCTAAAGTTTTTGTTTTTGAATTTAATTTTGTTGTGCCAATTTGTTGCAGAGGAAAAGGCAATCAGCTTGCTTGTTTCGCTGATTCGCACAATCTTTTACGAATGCGAAATGAATCTAATTGGGTTAAGTGTGTCAAGACATTTGGCGTAGAGATTGTTTCGTTTCTATGCAAGTTTCCCGCCACCGAACATGATCCGTCTTCTTTTAATATTGACGTTCCATTCTATGATAACAATTTAATTATCATTGTCGTTAATGGCATTTTCAAGGAGACGCACAAAGAGAAGCAATCGATGCGTTCCTTCTGTCGGACCTTCAACATAATATCCCAGGGCCAGGGGTACGTCATTGTCAATGATATGTTTGTCATATCTTCTCTATCGGTATGTGATCTGTTTCGATGTTTTTTCTACCACCCTTTGACCAATTTTGTTTTTTAGGAAAAGCAATCAGTAGAAAACAAGAGAGGGATTGATCAGGCTGAATCGAACAACCCTTCTTCCAGCGTTAGAAGCACAAAGTCGCTTGACGCTTGTCCTGATATCAACTTAAAAGATGAAATCATACTCAGGTTTATGCTGATGACCAACATGAATCGTGCATTTTCTGTAAACTGCCTGGAGTCGAATAACTACAATCCCGAAGCTGCCTTTGCAGTCTTTCAACGACTGCATGGAGAAAATAAAGTTCCGCCTGAAGCTTTCATCAAGTAAGCAACCTGTCCTTCTCCAACCACCTTACTGTTGTTATGCTTTAATTGCTCAAGCTGTTGCGATTTCCTTAATTACCAATCTGTGATTTTATAAAAGCTGCTGTTAATAACATTTAACAAAAGAAACATTTCGGCATCACTTTTTGAGGAGACAACGTCATGAAGCGGGCAAATCAAGCGTCAAGAAAGCAGGACACTGCTGACTTTGAGCAAGTGCTACTTCCGCCCATTGAGAAGGTCAACTGCGGTTGACGCTGAGCGCAAGACCAAGGCAGTTCACTGTTTAGTCTGTTGCCTGCCTGTCTATTCATTTTGGTATTATCACAAACTAATTTATAAAAATGACAAAATAATTGCACAGAAAATGGGGGGTAAGCAACAAAGTTGGTCAAAAGAAAAGGGTGAGGTAAAAGGGGAAATGAAAAGTTAGTCACAGCATCAGAGGATCACATCATCAGTAGATGATCCCTGTTGGTTGTCAGCGGAAATTGCACCGTTCAAATGGTCGCCTCCAGAGGCAGTTTCACCGTCGTGTCCACCGGCACCGCCGCCGATCCTCATTCCGGCTAGGGGCACTAGCGGCATATAGGGCGCCCACTTGTCGGGAACGTCGACAAAGTACTCGTTGATGGCGTCCAGAAAGCGACGCTGGTACTGACTCGGGTGCACAATGGTCGGGTCAATGGTCTTGCCCAGCTTCTTTACGCGAAACTCAATCTCCTTCTCCCAGTTGAAGAGTCGCACGTAGTCGATAATGCCGACGGCGTACTCCGAGTACTGGTCGTCGAAGCCCACCAGCAGCGAGTAGTCCATGACGACGTGGGCGCGCAGAAACTCTGAGTCCCGAAAGATGGCCTCCATGAGGAGGCGCTTCGAGTGGGGGTGCACGTACAGTGGATACACCGTCGAGATGAGTCGCAGATTTTCGTCCATCAGCACAGTGCTCGTCTGTGCGTGATTGTTCTGGTACAGCTTCGCCTCGTCGTGGACATTATTACCTCGGCTATTGCTTGATCCGGTTGCCTGATCCACAGAGGCAGAGTTTCCGTTGGCGCTGGTCTCCTCTCCACCGGTGGACATCTCAGCGTCTGCCGCTGCGGCCACGTTGATCTCCACCTTGCGATTGCGCATCGACCCTTTCAGGTCGTAGATGAAGGAAATGTTGCACTCGTAAAAGAGGTTCTCCATCACCAGAATGTGGTGCACCGAGGCCTTGTTCGTGCAGCTGTTCTTGTAGCTGATCTGGTAGACGCCGATGATCTTTACAAAGGCCGAAGGACGCTTCTCCAGCAACGCCCGCTCGACGTACGCTACGTAGTCTCGGGCAAAGGTGATAAAGTGATTGAGCTCTCCTTTGCTGACCTCCTTGAGGATGAACCGTTGGTTCTGCGTCTTTGAGAAGGTGCTGCCCGACTTGCCGCCAATGGCGTTCCAGGGAATGCAGTTTGCAATTGAGTGAATGTACAGCTCCTCGGCGGCAGAGCTGACGAAGGACGACTCTTGCTCCCCACTGGGCAGCAGCCGGCGGACCGTCTCCCGATTGGAGGCGTCTCCGTCAGTGAGCACCGCCGAGCGAAGACGGCGAAAGTGCTCGGCAAAGTAGACGCAGCAGTAAAACTTGGCAAAGGCGTCATTGTACTGCACGTCAATGTGCTGCGACAGTTCAGCGCCGCTCACGGTGCCGCTCTTCACACTCGAGGCAATTTCACTTTGTTCAGTCTAGGAAGAAAGCGGAGTAAAGACATGTTACGGTTTTTACTGGGGGAAAAAGCTCATTCCATCATACCTTTGAGGGAACGCTCATCGCCGACCCGTCGACATAGTTTTCCGTTGACTTATCAAGTATGCCATCGACACTGGACAACCGCTTAAAGTGTTGCTGACTGGTCGCCGGTGGTCGTAGATCGGCCAACTTTCGCTCGTACTCTGGCGTGGTCATGGCGTAGGCGATGATGGAGCCAAGGTCCTTGTCTCGAACGATGATTGATATGTCTTTGAACGTCGGCAGCTGAAAGTGCTCAAACATGGCGTACTCTCGGGCAAAGGTCGACTCGAATGGATTGCCAATGGAGAAGAAGGCTTCGTCAACTGCCAGACGACCGCTGAGGAAGCGAGCCGCAAAGGATGTGGCCGGTGGCCCATTCTCCCCACCGCCCTCACTCGCACCAGCATTACTGGCGGTCTTGGAGGACACCTTGGAGATTACCTTGGAAGTGAGGCTAGTCAGCCGGGAAGCCGTCGGGCTCACCTCGAGAAGGTTCTCCTGACTGTTGCTCAGCGATGATGGCGACAGTCCGCTGACTGTGCCCGTCTGCACCGTCTGCTGATCGCCTGAATCAGGCTTGTCCAGATCAAAGCTCTTATTGGACATGGTGTCGGGTTGCTCCTTCTGCTGCTTATCAGAGGGAAGAATGCGATTCATTAGCGAGGTGATCAGCTTGTCAGGATTGCGCTTCCGAGCGGTAATAAAGTCGTTGAGTCGGTCGTTCCAGGCTGCCACCACCTCCACCACGGCCTTCTTCGTGCGAATGACGCGGTTCTGCATGCGAAAGAGCTCCAACACGGGCAGACTGTTGACCGTTTCCGAGCTGGAGATGGCAATGTGCGACTCCTTGATGGCCGCCACAAAATCAGCCTCCTCGGTGCGCAGGCGAACAGTCCACTCTTCCACGTGAGCCAGGTCCGTCGACTCAAAGTTGAGCCCGGAGAGAGTGGTGGGAAGGGCCACAGTACTGCCACCACCACCACCACCACCACCACCACCTCCACCATTTGCCTGAGCATTCACCTTCACGGTAATGGCCTCTCGCAAGCGCTCAATCTCCTCGCCCACTTTGGCAAAGACCTCATGTCCTCGAATGGTGAGATCCTGCAGGTAGTTGATGAGCTCGAGTTTTGAAAACTGATTTCGCGTCGTCACAATGATCGGAGCCGGCGTCACCACCTCGTAGAGGACTATCGGGTCGTACTTGAAGCTGACCACCAGCAGGTCGTAGCTGAAAAAGTGGTAGGCATCCTTGTGGAGGGAGTGCTTGCACGGCAGGGCCCGATCAAAGTACCGCCCGTAGTAGTAGTGTCGGTCGCCGTAGAACTTGAGCTCGAGGAACTTGCCAAAGGAGAGGGCTAGCGCATCGGCGGACATTTCAGCGTTGGAAGACTTGGCACGGCACAGCACACAGAAGGTCCAGGTGAGAACGCGGTGCGGCATCGGCATCGACTTCTGCGTGTCCTGGATTTTGCTTAGCAGCACGGTGATGGTGCCGCGGTGGTGCGAGAAGCGGACCAGGTGGCGAAACATGGACGCATTGCAGGTCTCGCTGGAGCAGAAGATTCGCCGGGAGACCGATGAGCCGATAGGAGCTGAGCCGCCGCCGCCGCTGCCGATGCCACCACCACCACCGCCAAGAGAACTGGAGCTACTGAATGAGGTGCCATCGTCAGCAGCCACTGAGGAGCCGCTGTTCACCGTCTGGTTGAAGCGCGACCGAAGGAAGAAAAAGTGCCGAAAGAGGAAGGCTCCCAGAGACATGTCATTGCGGCCGTAGTAGGCAATGTCCAGCGTCGTCGGCTTGAAGCAGTAGTTGGGGGCGTTCTTGGACTGCGGACTGAAGACGGAGAAGAGCACCGAGAGGCGCTCCTGGTCGATGCTGGACAGCGGCTCCACCGGGGGCTCCACCGCCGTCGCCAGAGCGACGTCCTTTGCGACGCCCTTCAGGGCACCTCGGGGCTGGGCGCGACTGGCTATGGTGGGAATGCAGCGCAGGTAGGGGCCGTGTGCGCGAAAGTCCGCCACCAGCTGTCGGCTGTTGGCGCCCTGTCGGCCGCAGTGCTGCTGGTGGTCGCTGTTGAGCAGCAGCGGATGTGGCTTCTCCAGCATGTACCGCCTCTGGAGGAGCGCCTCCAGTGGTCGCAGCTTTGCCTCCTCCTTGCGCGCCACTGCCTCCGCCAGTGCTGGCCAGTCGCGCTTGATGGCGGCGTAGTGCGCCCGCAGGTAGACGTAGTTGGCGTAGTCGTCGTCCTTCTCAAAGTGTTCACCTCCCTCGCTGCGGTTGTTTTCGTAGATTTCATTCGCCGCCCGCCGACGCTCCAGCTCGGCCGTGGTCAGCACTGAAAGTCGCTCCGAGGTGATCAAGTTGGGCGGGTAGTAGTGCCGCAGGGAGGACTGCCCGTGAATGTTCGCCTCCATCAGGTAGGGCACTGGGAACTCAATGGCGGGCGATGAGGAGAGCGGGAGGGCGGTGAGCAGTGTCTCAAAGCTGCGCGAAATGATCTCTGTCAGCTGAACGGTGGTCAGCTTGTTGTTGCTGGCCGTGTTGCCGTTTTTGGCGGTGGTTTTCCTTGTCTCTCTGTTCTCCTCCTCGTCGTCGTCATCAAGAGTCAAGGTGGCCGCCTCAGCCGCCGACGATCTAAGCGGGTCAGAGTTGTCGGAGATTTCAGTCAACTTGGGGACTGCCGCTTTGGGTGACTTGATAGTGGGGGTCGTTGTCGCTGAGACATCATCATTCGGTTGCTGCTGTGGGCCATCTGCTGAGGGCATCACACTGAGGAGACGCTGTCCTCTGCCAGTGTTCTCGATCGTGACGAGCTGATTCGTGCTCTGGTTCGAGGTGTGCCGAGAAGCGTCGCCAACAGCTCACCTGCCGACTTGGGCTGCTGCTGCTGACTAGAGTCGATGGGAATGCAGTTCAAGTTGAGGTGGTAGGCCCGCTCCAGGCGGGCGTTGTACTGCACGTACACGAGGTACCCCAGAACTGATTTGAGCGCTCTAAACTCGGCAAAGCGAGGCGTACCGCGAAGCAACACCGAACAGCCAACCGTCGGCAGGCACCCTTCAATGAACATTAAGGTCTTTGTCATCGGTGAGGCGACTGGCCGCTGCTGGCCCTCATACGCAGCAGCAGCAGCAGCAGAAGCAGCACTTGAAATGGCAAACTTTTGCAGTCGAAAGCGGCCGCAGGTGCCGATTCTCGTCTGATTCAGTATCTCCGGCGACTGAATGACCGTGGTGCCGGTAAAGAGGGCGATTCGGTCGAGAATGGACCGCTTGACGTTGAGCACAACGGTGATGTGGTACTTCTCGTGCAGCAGCTCCAGCGCCGAGCTGGACACTGAGCCGCAGACAAAGATGACATCCGGCCCACTGGAGGCGATCTTTGCCACCAGATTCGCCACGTACGAGTGCTCCTGCAGGCGCATCGAGTCCAGTGAGGTCAGCTTGAGAATGGCCGACGTAGAGGTGGTGGTGGCGAGGGCTCGCTTTCGTTCGTCATAGCCAATGGAGCAGGCAAAGAGAAGCAGTCGGGCGTTGGTGATGTCAGTGCGCATCTTTCGGTGGGCGACGTTCTTGGTGAAGACGACGCCGTGAACGATGGCACAGTCCGCCTTGCTGCCCCCCTGAATGCCCTTTATTTTGACTCGCTGGCGAATGTCCATGGGGAAGAAGGTGTTGCCGCAGCGAAGCGTGGAAACGGTATGCCGCCGCAGTCCTGGGCGCATCTCCAGGAGTGTGGTGCTTCACAATAAATAGCCAGCGCTAGTGCGATTGAGCCGGGCACCAGTGGTGGTGGTGCAATACTGAAGAGGGGGACAACTGCAGGGCTGTATCAGTGAAGTGTGCTTGCTTGTGTGCACGATGGGGAACTGACTCGCAGCAGAACAACTAAATCGTTTTCCCCTCCTCAGCTGATGTGACTCATCTGCTGGGTGATCTACTGCCACATCGGCAGAAGTAGCCGGCAAAGTGCCGTTTGTTGAATAAAGAGAAGATCGTCACCGACGGCAATCGCTGCCAGACAGATGTCTGGTGACCTTTGCCTCCTGCCAATGATACTGCTACTGCACAATGCTCACTCAACCTCCTAGGCAATTTAGGCAAATACAGGCACAAAATCAAAACTAAAAAATGAACCCTTCTAAACACAAGTTTTAGTTAATCTTTTGAGTAGAACCAGTGAGCTCCACAGCTTGCTCATTTGAGTAGGTACAGTGTGACAATGAGGAAAGCGGCAAAGAGAGTGATTTTCCAGAGCTGGGTGCAAGTAATAGCAGCGACTGCTGAGTGCTGAACGAGCCGGAAATCTGTCCACAGATTGCGATGGCACTGGAGCCATTCGGCTTTTTGCCACTTGTTGTTTCTTGTTCACTTCCACGGCAAGAGTTGCTCCAGCCACTGAAAAGGCGCATCCACTCAATGTATAGCGTTTGAGTGAGAAGGAAGATGCTAGCTATGTTAGTGAGCAGTCAATCTGTACACTGATGATAGTGGTCTCGCTAAGCACTGCAAAGGAGAAGCAAACTGGTGCAGTAGAGCACTGACAGAAGAGGCAGAAGAGGCAAAGCGAACTGCGACAGTCATTTTTCAAACGGCCATCGAACAGTGTCAGTAGCTTGAAAACAAGTGGCGGTGGAGAGCATTTACACTCGGTTGTTTGTTTGTCTTCCATGTTCAGTCGCACCACTTTTACAAGGGTAATTAGTGCGGTGGCAGGAAAAATGACACCAGATGTGCTGTTGCACTTAGCAGTGGATTCCAATTTTAGAATTATTTTTAGGACTCAGCTAAAGTTCAGCATTTTTTATCACTAAGGCTGCCATAAGGATGCCGTTTAGCAAGAAATGTTTGTCCATCGAGTTTTGAAATGTTTTCAAAAAGACTTAAAACATTTTAGGCAGATTTGTCTCTACTTTGAGCATTTATTTTTCTACACCAGTTCCAAGTATATTATCACGAGTTTATTGGATTTGAATTAAAGTAGTTGCTGAGAAACAGGTCATGTTCAAAAATGTCAACATTACAAATGATTTAGATTATGATATAATAACGTCTACAACCAGGGATGCCAAACTGGATCCATACGAGCAAGGTTGTCTGAAGTTGTGGCCAGCGAAATGAGCTGAGTCACTTTGCTATCTGCTGCGTTGTGAATATCAATGTTAGAAAAAGCTAAACAAAAAATAAAAATTATCATTACAATAAAAGTATTTACAAATGTGTTTAAAACTTACTGGACAGCCGTGACAACATCTCAGCTGCAGCTTTTTTAGCCAAATTGACTACTTCTTCATTGGTGATTTCTTTGATTTCCTTAGCAACCAAGGCTTGTAAATCAGAGTTCAATTGAATGGAAGGCTTTATCGCAACGGAGGAATTGTGTTTATCAGCAGAGTCTGGTGATTGCTTCGTATTTTTGGATTGAATTATCAAAGCATTGAGTCTATTATTTAGCTCAGACGATTTGACTCTTTTGGACCAATTAATAAACTCATCACGAAGAATAGCAAGTAAAAGATTGCGAACTTTGTAGTTTGGATGAGAAAAGCAGATAGCAGCTGAGGTGATGGTTGCTGTCAAAGGACCTTGAATACCGATTTTAGTAATGAAATCTTGAAGGTTGAAAGTGATCCTGAAGGGTACGCGATGAGTGTTGTTCAATAATTCACCTAAAAATAAAAAAAATTGTTACGAAAATATCCAACAAGCATTTCAAAAAGAAACAAACCAGAATCGTCATAAATGTCAAAGCGTGGAAAGGTTGGAGTAATGAGACCAGAATTTCGATGAATGTGAATCATATCCGGGTTAATTGGATTTAGAATAAACACAAATTCGCTAAAGTTAATTAGACCAAGTTGCAGTATAAATTGTTTCCGGAAATGCCAAAAATCAGGAGCTGAGCTAAAAGTTTTAATAGCCCATTCCTTGAGAACAGTTTTAGGGACTAGACTTGATTGAATGTCAGCCAAAATTTGTCGAAAATTTGCAGTTCCTGATGGATGAGTGCTTTTCTTTTGTTTTGTCAACTCCTCGTAGTACTTTGCAATAGGAGCGTCAAGTTCAGAGCCCTTTTGAATAGCATATTTCTTGTAAATATCTTGCAGAGATAGTGATGTTGTATTGTCCTCAATTAATCGGCTACTGTTTGAATAAGTTACAATTTTGGGAACTGTAAAGTTTAACAGACGGCGGGCAGATTCCTTGTGTTTGAGGAGGTACAAATTAAATAAACGCTGCAACTGAAAAAATCTTTCTTCTCGGCGATGATCAAGCGTCGAGTACTCGTTTATTACTAAATTAAATTAAAGTTAAGTTAAAATCATGAAGCAGTTTTAAGTAACTTACCTAAATACGGGTATATTTTCCCGTTTTCACCACGAATATTAAGCCTTCTTGTAAAGCAATTGTGTTTGGAAATAGTTTCAACGAAAGGCATGAATCTATCTATCGAATTAGAGTCGAGCTTGGGAATTAAAAAATCGCCAGGCAAGGCAACTGCAATCATTTTGCCGTTAAATTGCGCTAAATAGCGGCTTTTTTCTTCTAAAAGATAAGTTTTCGTAGACATGGACATCTGCTTTTCCAAAAGCTTTATCCACTTTTTGATTCGGCTAATTAAAAACTGCAATTTTTTGTTTGATTGGCTAAAATCAAAATCGCTTGAAAACTTTATCTTGAATTTGCTCAAAAGAGGATCCTTTAACTGAATTCTTCTGCTGGCATTATCATTAGAGTTCACATTGCCTTTCGTGGTAGCCGCACCATCATCACCGTATGGTACTTTATCTGAATAAAAATATTTTTAAATTTTAGAGTTGCAGTTAAAAGCACATTCAATCAGTTAGATACACTTACTCTGAGATGCCAAAGCTTCATTGTTATTGCACATATTAAAAATCAATTTGCGCAAGAATGATAACAAGTGTGGTGGAATGGGCGGCTCAACTTGTTGGCTGTTTTTAGTGCTTTCAAAAGCCGAAGTGTAGCACTTGGCTAGACATAGTTGGAGGTTTCGGTATACTGCTTCATACCAGTTTTCCCTGAGCAAGGTCAGCTGTTCAGCAATATTTTCCAATGTAGTCGTCACCGTGGGCGAAGTATCCCGCTGATTATGCAAAAGTTTTGAAAAGCGCATTACATTGGCAGTAGCTTTAATGGCATCGTCAAATATCTGGTGATGTTCGTCTAAAGACAAAAGAGAAAATAGTGAGAAAAATGGTCATGTTTTAGCAACTCTAAAAAACTTACTATTCAATACAGTACTCCTCTTATTCTTAATTTCGCGCACTTCCATTCGGTAAGACAGGAATATTGCTCGGGCAGGATAGTACATTGCCTGTGGGTAAATCTTGCTGATACTTTGAGCTAAATTACCCATATAATCGCCTTCTGATCGACTGAGGCAGGTTAGCACTTGTGACACCCAAGGCAGCCAGTTGAAAGCGGGAACGCCATTACTGTACTTGTCGACCACTCTTGCGAGTGAATGAGTTTCGTCATCGTAGGATATGAACCAAATGACTTTTGATAAATATTTACGTGCTTTGATTTCATTCTGAAAGCGACAGGCGTGAAGATAGGAGACAATAGCAGCAGCGCAAAAGGTCAAATTCCGCTTTTCATAAGGAGTTTCGCTTTCGCTGAACTGGGTGTCATAGTAATCGCCCCATGCTGCCCACGGGGGGACTATAGTGTCCAAAATTTGAACTGCAACTGAAAACGTTCTGTTGGCTTCATCATACTGACCAGTTTTAGCCAGAAATTGGCCCCTTAATGCGTAAAATTCAGAGATCATTTCGCGCAGAAAAAATCTGAGATGAGTTGATTCGATCACCTTTAGACCTTCTTGAAGGTCATCTGAGTTGGGTTTCATCTGGTGCATAAAAAGATAACACTTGAGCTGTTGTCGAATCTTCTGAAAACAATCCACAACGGGCACACTTGGTATAGTGTGAATGCGATCGAGAGAGTCCAGACAGACCGAAGTTAGGGAGTGTTTACGAGCAATCTTCGCATAGTGAATCAACGATTGGGCAGAAGCATGCGATACGATGAGAGAGTTCTGTGAAGGAGAACTGCTGTCTGGACTGGACATCTCCCCTTCGTACCGTTGCAGCAGAGTTTGATAATGATGCTGACGCCAGGTGAAAATGTCACTCCAGCGAGATAGGTCGTCGGAAACGACTGGAAGACGATTTTTCCATGTCTTGATGACTGAGCGCAAATCAACCGGCGCTGTCCGTTCGTGGCCCGAAGAACCAACAGAACCGGAAGGAGGTGGAACATTGCCGTTGAAAACTGCCAGGTGTAACTGACCTGCTTCATTCAGTTCCATCACTTGATGTGCCGCATGAAGGTAATCAACATGAACTGCAGATACTATATGTGGAAGACGGCGCCACTCCTGAATCAAGATGCGCGACGCATTATCGACGCACTTCTGAACTTGATCGAGTTCTCGGTGTTTAGAGCTGCAGATGTAGTTGTATCCCTTGTAAAAGGGAACCTTCCAAGCGTGAACTTTGGGCGTGTTTTGTTCTACAGCCATTATAGCATCATACATCTGGTCCCAATCAGGAATTCGCCAAGCTGATTCCATGATTAGATGATTATTCTTGCAATCAGTGGCATTGGCATAATCAAGTAAAAAGTCCCACTGATTAAGTTCTTTCGAGCAGCGAATCCAATGCTGTTCCCAGAGTAGGTACTCGTCTTTAAAGAAATAAAATAGAACAACGTAGTGTTAGTGAAGAGAAAACATCTGTTTCGCCTGTTTACCTTTAAGCAAATGATGGGTTGGATTTGTCCACAAATAGTCGTCTTTTGCCTTACTCATCGCTAGTTCATAGGTGCTTTTAGCCTCTTCAAAAAAGCCCATCTGTTCAAGGGCAATGGCAATCTTTGTCTGATCAAACTTTGCCTCCTGCTGCCAAACTCCAGCCCAGTAGTCTTCTTCCCGAAGCAGTTCGTAAACCTGATTGAGAGCAATGGCGCATTCCTGACTGTACGTTATACCGTTTGATGGGAGTTCAGGGAAAATTTCTAGATGGTTTGGGGTGGAAGCAGACATGTTTCCGTCCTGAGCAGCATTGCTGTTAGAGCCACGAGTTGATTTTGGAGCAGCCAGTTGTCCATTGTAAGCATTTGATCCATTCGCTAAAAGTCCACCAACTCCAACGGATTGAATCTTTGTGTCGAACTTTTCTAGTGTTTCCTCAAGCGTCAGTACGACTCGATGCCAAACATTGTGATTTTTTCCAATGTACTTCATTATTGACGGTCTTAAGTTGATCATCGGCCTGCAGAAGGTCGTCGCTTCATAAAAAGTGTGAAGAGGACTCTTTGTCAGATCACGACTCAACTGTGCTAGCACATGAGCACCGGAAATAAAAAATGGCGCCATTTGAAGTGCAATTGTAAGTTGCATTTTCTCGTGCAAAACTGCATAGGCGCGGGGAAATAATTGAATCCAAATATGATGAGCCAGTGATGAGTCGAAATGGCCAAGATGGGCCACAGCATTAATAAAGGTTGAAGATTTAAATTGGTCAAGGTGCCTTAGAAAGCTGCAAACTTGTGTAAGTTGATGCACTATGTTTTCAACTGGTTGAGCTCTTGCAGTAACTGAAGTAAGGCCACGTGAATTAAATTCATTAGAACCAGGGCGATCACGATTTAAAGCTTGCAAATGAGCAGCAGAATTGGAGGTTTGAATGCCAAAAAGATCGTTGTAAAACGAACTCGCGGTGGCTGAATGGTCTGACTGAGAATCCATCCGAAGGGAGGAATCGTTTCTGGCATCTACTTCAGAGTTATCAACAGAGAATTCAGTCATATCAACATCGGCAGGTCCCGTATTTCGATCCTGGACAAGAGCACTTGGTGTTCCAATGAAGTCGTAGTCAACAACATCTTCGTTTGTGGCACTAAGAGAATCCATGCCCAAGGCACTAAAAGAACCTGTAACAATAAAAGACAGATAAAAACGAAATTTTTCATTATGATTGCTAAATTACCTGGTATTGGGCAAGAATATTTGTCTCCAAATTGACCTGTAACAGTGGCGACAAACGATGTTGGAAGGGGAAGTTTGGCAAATACATTCGGCGATTTCAATGATGCATCACAATCACTGACACTCAGTAGCAATTCAATGCACTGTCCGATCCAGTAATGATTGCCAATTGTTTCCCAGTTTTGTTCGCAGACAATGTACATAATCCGGTCGTACAAACGTTTTCGAATGTGCGTGTTCAACAAGCCAAAGAACTTTTGCCGAGTTAATGGTTTAGGAGAACAAAGTCCTTTCATAAAAGAAGCTCTATTTTAGTAGCAAGGTCAGGTGCCTTATGAGAGGATTCGCTGTAGATGTAGTAAATCAAATCAAGGAAAATTGCATTCAATTCAGCATCTTCTGACAGTTCACGGCGTTGCTCAATTCCAGAGGCAATTTTTGTGAGAAATGATGTCTAAAATTTAGAAAAATGTAAAAAATGTAATTCTAAAGCAAAAAATGCCATACCTTATCTCTAAACGCCATTCCAGGGTGTGCCCCACTAGCTCTTCCTTGGCTCGACGGTTGATTCTTTAACCAATCTTCAAATATTTTCACAAGAGTCTTCATTACCTTTGCATCCGTTGTTTTTTCAATAAGGCTTTGGAAAATATTATTCATAAAACTTCTTCTCATTTCAGAGTTAAAAGCCCCGACGCGATTTTTAACAAGTTCAAGACTGGTAACAATCAACTCTGCTGACTTTGATGATGCAAACTGCTCAGCCTGATTTGCTTGAACCCGTGGTACATTTGAAAAATGTTGATGTTCTTTGACCAGTTTTGTAAACATGTGAAGAAAAGGAGTCAGAAGGCGATCAATGTATGAAGGCTGGTTGAAGCAGGCTGCTTTGAGGATATTCAATGTTGCAGAAAGGCTGGACAATGTGCTAGTAGTTTCCGTTCCGATGTAAGATTGCGTTTGTGGAATGATTGCTTTGTCGTAGGCATTAATCCAGTCAGGATTAGAGAGTGAATATCAGTATAAAGTTGCTCAAGGGGTTCTAGCTGGTCATGATAAATCTGTTGAGATTTTAAAAAGTTTTTAGTAAAAATATTTTAAAATTAATATTTTGTATGCATGAACTCACTTTAACTGTAGCTCCACTTTTTGGTGAAATGGTCATGTTTGAGCAACTTGGCGGGAAAATGGACATTAACTTGCAAAGCAAATTATAAATGGGGCGAGAAACGTGCGGATGTGTATTTTGACAGACAGTATAAATGGATTTTTGCAGGCCAATAAACACTTTTAGCATCATTTCTTTCTTCATTGTTTGCAAAAATATAGAGAGCAAATCAAGCGCTGCATTTATTGAATTGATTTCTTTTGAAGAAAGGGCTTTTTCAATGGAACTGTTTCGAATATCCAAGTTTGGCCAAATGTCAGTTTGGAAAACAATCTTGATTAGTTCTTGTGCTCGCTTAATTAAATAATCAGGTGAGAAAATAGGAACACTTGAAGTTTGTGAAGCGTAAATGGCGTTGGTGTTTGATGTTATAATTGCTGAGTTAGACTCGCAAAGAATAATTGGAAATCGAATCAATATGTTCATTATCATCTCAGCTTGTTCTTTCAAAATGGGTCCACTTGCTACTTTGGAAAGTAGCTCCTTCTTAGGAGTTCCGCCAAGTTCTCTTGCTGCACCCATAGGTGAATCATTTTCCATTTTGTCATACGATCTTTTGTGACTAATTGGAGTCAAAAAAACCTGACCAACCCGACTTCCAGGAGTATTTTCGATAACTGCATGTTCAGAAGCTTCTTGTTTTCGATAAACTTCCCACCGAATAATTACTTCTAAAAGATCAAGAGCTATCCGCCGCATTTCAGCTGGAACATTGTTTGTAAGCACCATACGGTTGATTGTATTCATCATACTTGGAATGAATTGGTGTCGATTCTCGTAAAACTGCCGATGGTGGCGAGATATTACCTATAGCAAAGTTGAAACGATAAAAAATGTTTAGATATTGTGCGATAAAAAGAAAGCTTTCACACTACAGAAACCCTACCTGCATCAAATGCATCAAATGTTGCTGATTGCAAGACTCTTCGATAAATGTTTGGCGAAACCATTTTGGTAACATCTTTTTAAAATGTTCGTGCTTTTGGTTCTGGGCAATATGATTAATCAACAGGTCGAGGGAAGCTCTCACCAGTTGTTGGGCTTCAGATGAGGTAGGTTTCATCAGTGACAAATACATAGAGCGGGTGATGGACTTGGCAAGCGGCATTCGAGTAATTAAAAGAGCCATCAGCAGATGACCAAAGTACTTGTTTCCAGGGTCTATGCAATGTTCAGATAGGGTGCTCCAAGGGTAGCTCATGATTAAGCGCATTGAGTTGTCCTCGGTGTTCTTTTGCGTCTGCTTTTCCTGTCTCTTTGAGTTGTTTGGCTGCACATAAGCAGTTGCACGATCAATAATTAAATACATGAACTGCATGAGAGCGATTCGAACGCTGTCTGAGGAATAATGTTTGATTTCGGCATAAATCTTTGATACAAAAATGTACACAAGATCAGGATTTTCTTGCTTATCTTGAAGAAGCATTTGAGCTTTCATTGAAGGAGGTCCAAGAAGACGTTCAGTTTCGCCGCATTCAAAGGAGTATGCAAAAGCCGGGATTATTACAAACTTTAGTATATTCGTAATCAACTCTTGAGTCCACAAACTAGTTCCATGGTCAATTTCTTCGCGGAAAATCTCCACAAATCTCAAGAACGCAGCACGTTTCCATTCGGCAGATTGAGTTTTCATAATAGTTTCAGAGAGGTATTTTCTAAAAAATTCAGTGTCTGAGTTGTGTTTCATTATGAAGGCACGCAGAAGAATAAACAAAGTGTCAATTTCAGAGTCCTTGTTTGCATTAAAATGTGCAAGTAAGCACTTGGCCAGCACTTTTGGTTCCTTAAATTGAGAGTATTCAAAAGTAGAAAGTGACGTTGTGTGCTCTTTGAAGAAGGTATCTGAAAGCCAAATAGATCGAAGTATATGAAAAAGTTCGGGTTGAGAAGAAAGCCAATTTTCATCATATTTGAGCAAAACTTTGATGATGCTTAGTAAATGAAATCGTTCGATTGTTTTTGCAGTTGCTGCGACACTACCAGAACTAGATGTGGAGCCAGTAGGTGAAGGTACGTCAGCTGAACTACTATCTTCAGTTTTCACTGTGCCTAGTTAAAGAAAAACAATGACAAAGCATTAGTTAAACCTCACTAAAACATCTTCAAAAAGACAATTGACGATTATTGTAGATTTGATAAACTTACCAAGAGAACTAGCGTGAATTCGAAGCAAGGCAATAATTGTCTTGGACGAGTGTTGGTACAAAGCTGCTCGAAATGGGGCTCCATTTTCTCCGGTAATTAGATACTTTAAAATGCGGAAAACGCCATGTTCTAACAAATGTTTCAATGCAAATGTGACAGTAGCTTGAGGATATCGAAGCAAAAATCGGCGCATAGGCTCATAAAATTTAAATGCGGCATAGTTGTCCAACATGTTCTCTGATTTGATTAGAAACTTCATCAAATGTTCGACATAAGTTGAATCTGCTGTGGTCATTTCGGCGAAAAGATTGATTATTTCAATGCACACACTATGCTGAAAATTGACGTCCAACTGGTTTAACTTAGAGTTGAGTTCATAGGCTTGTTGAGACGTTAAACCTCCATTATTCTGAAATAAAATAAAACGTTGAAAAATGAAACAAAAATTTTACAAAAGTTTAGAAAAAATTACCTGTGTCACTGCTTGAAGTTTAACTTTAAAATCGCGGTCTTTTCCTTTACGAATATTTTGACAAACTACTTCGGTCAATTGATACAAATGCTTTAAAAATTGCTCGCAGAACTTGTCGTTGAAAATGTAGGTGAAAAGACGAGCGAAATATCGAAGACAAATGATACTTGAAGGCGTCAGCGTTCGGAAGTCAGATATGTTTTTAATTAAATTCCGTATTCCGCTTCGAATTAAATCTGGATCAACGTCTTTTAAATCCTAAATCATATAAATCAACAGTTTATATATGTTTTAAAAATGATAATAGTTGTCAACTTTACCTTGTACTTATCAAAACACTGAAAAGCACATTCTTGCAAGTCAATGTCTGTTGAATCTAGAGCCATATAAAGAGCTGAAAATATTTTCGGCCTAAATGCAGGAATGTGGTGCCAGGCAGCAAGCACTTTCAGGCAGCTCTTTTTTAAAGGAACCAAAGACTCAAGACCCTTATAGCAGCTTTGCTTTTGAAGTTGAAGATCGGTTGTTTCAGCGATTCCATGAACCTCATTGAAGAAATTCATATGATCCGGATTGTTAGTGTCAATGGCGAACAGTGGTGGCTCAAGGGTAGTGCAGAAAGTGTTGCAGTCAAGAATGCCAATTTGAATATTAGGTGGCAATTGAATCAACTTGTGTTTTCGAGTACAAATCATCTCTTCAAGTATGCCTTTATGCGGGGTGGCAATTTCCGTGACAGTCTTTCCGGCAGTTTGAGCTAAAACCTGAAGTAGATGCATTGCTTCCTCGCGAACAAGAGTGTGTGGAGAGGTTATACTGCGAAGCATTTCTTGGATGACATATGATAATGCTTTCTTCTGTGCATCTGCAAGTTCTCGCTGTTCAATAGTGCTGTCTATGGGAGAAGCGCAGGTTTTGATTAGAACGTTGAGATTATCTTTGGCCAGCTCGATCACGCCCAAGCTTAGGTCCCCAGACAGGTCCATAATGACAAAAAGCATTGCTTTGAGAGCTTTGAAGGCATGGTTGAAGATCCATCGAACAGACATGTGCTTTAGAAGAAAGTGTTTCAGGGCATAGCAGCCGCCATACTTTGAATAGCAAGGTCGTTCGTAGCAGAGCGCACAAATTCGATCGAGAATGTACTCGTAAAGTGGAAGCTGGCTAGCGCGTTCTTTGCTGCCGAGGAAAGAAATGGTGGTCTCCCAGATGATTCGAAACATCATGCAGCCTGCTTTGCACAGTTCGTTCGCTTCTTGTCCCATGACGACAGCCAGCGCGTCCACCAAAACGAGAGGGTCCATGCCGGAAAACTTGGGCACACTGGTGGAGCCATTGCCTCCGAGGGTAGCCGTAGTGCAGATGAGGCCACTGCGGGCACTAGCGGCCTGCTGGCAGATGGCCAAGATGGTGTAGTGGCGAACGAGTGGAACCATAAACCGCACAATGTTCGTATGCTGAAATCCCTTGATTGACGAGGCAATCACCATTGAAATCAAGGCAAGTTTGTGGATTTGTCGTTGCTTCTCATCTGGAAACATGTACAGCGAAGCTTGATCAAGGAAAGTGCCGTTTAAAAAACTGGAAAACCCAGTGCTATGCGGTGGCAAGTCTCCGGCGGTAAGAGAAGACGTGACGAAAAGTTGCTGAAAAGTTAGAGCATCTTCCTCTGATGTTATAGTTTGAAGGTGAGAAGCCAAGAATCCCTTTATTATTTCCCAAGACTGAGAAACGTAAAAGTTGTCTGATGCTGGATCTCGAAGAACTTTGTATGCAGTCTCGATGATCTAAAAATGAGTTTGTTAGCAACTTTTAAATGTTTGAAAAACAAATCTACAAACGCCGTTTACCTTATCAATTGGAAGATTGATAGTCGTTGAATTGGTTGAAGAATGCTGTGGCGGTGGATTTGCCATGACTTCGGAAAACGCGATCGAGACATAGGATGACGCATTGTGTGGTGGAATGTGATCTGGCTTAATGGCTCCAGCTGATTGCGAAGCAGAGTCAGTTGATGAAGTAAAGTGCTGAGCCGTCGAGTCGCCGTGATCTATCCAAGTTAGTTTTTGAGGTTCGATCATTAGCTTGTGATTAGAGCCTCCAAGCTTCCCTAGAATACGAAATGAAACTGATGCAATGGAGTCAACTGGGTGACTTAGCGTCTTCCAGAGTGCTTGCATAAGTTCGGTTCGAATGGGTTGAATGTGCTCATAGAAAAAATCGGGCTGAAGATTGTCCACACACAGCTCCAAAGTGCGAAGGCCCTGTGCAATGAGGCTTTGAGTGCCGTTCAAAGCAGACACCAGTGGTTCCATCAACCAAGGCAAATAAGGCAAAAGCGAACTTATTCGAACGGGAATGGTGAGGCAAAGCTCGACAAATAGATCCTTCATGCTCTGAATGTGAATGCCCGACTGTAATTGGTTCAGTCCTTTGAGCAGTGTTGGAAGCAACGGAAGAAACTCATGATACAGCAGATCATGTGAGCCCCCTCCAATGGAGCGAAACAATGCTCTTAGTAGTTGAAAGTAGTTGTACGGCTTCTTAGCTTTCACGCCATATTCATTGAGTTGTTGACAATTTTGGACACGTGAGGCTTCAGCATGAGCTCATTGTCGTTTGGATGATATTGAACTGAGCCGAAAACAACTTTGAAAAGACGAAGATACAAATTGGACAATTCAGGATTTTCTCCCATTACTTCCATACGGCTGAGGAGAAATTCAACGAGAAGATTTGAGAATATGTACGATGTTGCACGAAGCGAGAAAAAATGGTTTGCAACAAGTTGAATAGAAGTGTTTTCATTGATGCAATTGACGAAATGTTCCATTGATTCACTTAGAACTGCTCTAAAAGTGTGCGGAGGAAGTGATGCAAAGATGGAGCTAAAATGGAAATTAAAACAAAAATTAACACAAACCATACATTTAGGAACATTAAACTCTCCTGATAAACCTTACCTAAATGAATCAATTGCATCTTTTTCTTCTTTAGAGCGTTGATACGACGTTTGGTTTAAAACATTAAAATTTTTTTCAGGCGGCGACCTTCCTCTAGCCGCCAAATTAGCTTTATCCTTGCCAAACTGTTCATCTTTTTTCTGGCTAGAAGCAGTAGATGCAGCAAATCGTGTGTTTTGCGGTTGGTCGTGAAGGTGGAAGATACCAAGCAACTTTAGCCCTGACTTGAATAGTCGAATCAGCAGGTTTAAATCTTTCGGACGAAAAACACTGTTTTTGAAAATAGCGCTAAATGTATTCTGTGCGCTTGGGGATCCAGACAATTGAGCAGCCTGCTGCTGTTGGATTAAAGAAGACTGAAACATTTGCTGATTTTGATTAAATTCAGTCCTTTCAGACACTTCCTTAATCCTGATGGCCAAATTTTTCAAAGCGTTCATAAGACCCTTGCACAAGATTTGCCCTTCTGCAGGTGTCGGAACTGAGTAGTGTGGAAAGCCAAATTTAATGTTAAGTTCTTCAAAGCACAGTGGCCCATCATTAGGTTTTCGCAAATTACTTGAATACATTTGCTCATTAAGTTCATTGTTGTCAGATGAACAGGACGCAGACTCGGAGATGGATTGATGAAATGAAGCATTTAGTGTTTCTAATGTTGTAATTTGAACGCATCTTGAAGGAGAGCTTTCTCTGGAAACAATAGCAGGAATCGCGTATTTGACAAAGTTCTCAATCTAAAAAAGTTAAAAGTTAAAAATGTATTTGTATTCAAAAACACTTAATCTCACCTTAAAAGTAATTAGGGCAAATATCTTTAGAAATAGAATACGACTGTCGTAATCAGATTTGTTTTGCCGCTGAAGTTCTCTTTCAACATTCTTCGCGTACACGTCTACTAGACCCATAAGAAGTCTGATTGTCTGCATGTGAAAACTGGCGTTAAGAGTAGGCCGGTGTAAAACCAAATTTTTGGAAAAATGATTGAGAATATGTACGATTTGCTTCATAGAAAGTTGGTCTCGAAGATGAAGAATCACGTCGTAAAACTGTGTGTAAGTCGTTGATAGAAAGGCTTCGTGTGAAGTCCAACCAGATCCAAGAAGAACCTGGTCATCAATAAACAATTCAATTTGAGAAGCCAAGTATTTTCGGTGATCTAAGCAGTGGAAGATAAAGTCACGCATGGTTTGAATAATCTCTCTTCGAGTTTGAGGAACGTGAGAAGGGCAATTGATCAGAAGGTTTAAGAATATTTGCGGAATCTTATCAGGCTTAAAAAACGAGTCCATCCTGTTTTGATCCTCCGGTTTTTTGTACATGTGTAAGACAAACGCTGTGAATTTTGTCTGTTCAAGTAAAATATTTTTAATAAAAAAAGTTATTTTGTCAAATAACAATTAAAGTAGACACATACTTGTACTTGAAAAAATTGAACATAGCATTCTTGATCAAAATGTGGGTTTGAGCGTTGCTCTTCAGTTGGATGAGCTGAAATAATTTCGGTTGCCATTTCCACAATCTCCCACACTATATTTTCTGTGTTCTCCTTGTAGAGATCGGCCATTAATAAACTTCCAGTGAGTATTTCATTAAAGAACTTAAGTGAGTGCATTCCACGTGGTATAAACTCAACTTCATTTCCTTGTATCATAAATTGCGTAGAAATAAAGACCTCGTCTACTAGTTTCTTAATGTCAAGTTCGTCCAATTCAGAGTTAGGTCGAGGAGAGCCTAGTATTTTGGGAATATTTTTAAGAAAATCTGAGGTTGCCTTGTGGTAAAGGCGCACAAGTTTTTTGGCCTAGAGGAAAGAGGGGCTAAAATGTTGTAAAAATCAACAGGTGCACTTACGTCTTTGGCCTTGTGTTTTTTTGCATCATTTCGGAAAATTGCCTGCAACAACTGAAGTGCATTTGTGGCGCACTTGTAGTTGTCGTTCTGAAACAAAACAAGAGTTGGTGAGAAAAGAGAAAGACCAAAAACCGTAATACCTCAATGACATTTAAAAGTATCGACACGAGCCTGTCGGGCATTGGTTCGCCAATGGCAAGGCGAAGAATAGAGACGAGAGCGTTGCGAATTGTGTAGCCTGGTTCTTCTTTAATAAACTGGCAGGGTGCTGCCAATAGATGGTCCAGCAACATGTCTGTTGTGTTGCAAAAGAACAAAGAGAGCAACTCGGGAAGAGTGTTGACGCTCTGGAAAGTAAGGGTTAGGATGTGGGCTGGACAAGAAGAGTACAACTTGCCCTTAGATGATCGTTGATGGCCACCAAGGTAAGCATTAGCTCTTGCTGGTGGCCCTCTTGCTGGCTTGTTGGAGTGGCGAGCAGCTGTTTGAGGGCATTGATGTGCTCGATCACTGTTATCTTTGCCTGCTTCCATGGTTCCAGCTGGTACTTGGCGGGCAGTGCCGCATCCATGATGGGGGCGTTTGGAGCCGACGAGGATTGCGGCAGTTGTGGACAAGGATGATGGCAAGGAGATTGGAGATTTGCTAGAGAAACAAGAAAGACACCAAGCGAGGACAACAAAACGCACTACAAGTACTGCTCAAAGACGACGTATGTGCAGTAGCGCAAGTTGCGCCGAATGAACCGGAGTCAGAGTGGTGCGCGGATTTCGGAGATCCATCGAATGGGATGGAAGGTATTAATAGTAGGGGCTGTTATACATGGTCCAGTGTCAAATTTACTTTATTGAGAATGGTTTGTCAACTAACTAGTACTTGTACAGAAAACGAAAATACATTGTTTTAAAGATAATCTCACCACCACTTTGCCAGAGAGGGCTACGGCATAGCACGCTGGAGCTCCTGTTTGCAGTTGAAGCCCTGCACCTGTGGCGACTCACAATTTGAGATTCTGCTTTCCAGCTTGAAGATGGTGTCCTTTAGCTTGGCTACGAAAGCCTTAAGGGCGGCATTCTCAGCTGCCAGCTCTTGTTCGCGGGAGAGGCGTTCCGCCTTGATGCGCTCTCGGTAGCGCTTGGAAGAGGCGGACCACTTGCCGCCCACCTTGGGCACCTCATACTGCTGCTGCCGCTCCTGTTTGCTCTTTTCTTTGGCCCATTTTCGCCAGCCATTGGCTTTGTTTCCACTGTTGATCAGGATGTTGTTGTTGATAGTCAAAAGAGGGGACGATGTTCAGCTGTTTCTACTGGTGCCAGCAGTGCACTGTTCTGGTGGTGGTGGTAACTGCTGCTGATATTGCTGCGATACGCCATCACTGGGGCTAGTGGTGATGGTGGAGATGGTGGTTGAGGTTGTGATGGTCGCTTGCTTGCTTGCTGTTTGCGATTCGAAACCAGAGTCAGTCTACCCTAGCCTGGTGCACTCGCTTTTATACCCGTTCTCTGACCGCTGGTCAGATTGGCGCCAAACAAGCGCGCAGTGACCGTTGCACCTGACTCCATGATGGGCAGCTGTTCGGAGCTTTAGCCAATGTCTGCACTCCCTTTCCACCTTCACTGCGGCTCATTTCCGTCAATCCGCCTTTGCAAACACACGCGCACACATGTTACGCACGAGTCGGGCCCTAGCTGCAGCACACCAACTTACAACATCAACAGCAGCAGCAACCACTTTGGCCCAGAAGTAGCCTTCGTAGCCTTGTTCGGCACCATTCACGCCGTCGGCGACAAGGTGGTCTTTGTGGCGCAATCGTGTGACATTTTGATGGCAGCAACGAAGTGATGCGTAAACAAGAAGCTCCTTCTTTCATTCCAGCTTTCTTTTATGACAATTCGCTTGAAACATTTAAAACGAGCACGCACAAGTTCATTTGCTACACACTTGCATTTCTCTGGATTTTAAATAAATAAACGCTTTAACGCAAAACAATTGGCAATGGTAGTTGGCTAAATAGCAAGTTAAACAAACAATAGCCTGAGCTCGTGGTAGATTCTGTTTGCCATCCATTTGCTTCGGTCCTTGCGCTAATACGAGCGCACAATTGGAAGGCACACCTTTACCTCGATTCGTTTCCCCGTCAACAGTTGCACACCTTATGCCACTTGCGCACTACTAGATCAGACTCTCTATAAATAGTCGCCAAGTTGTTTGATTCTCTATACAACCTCTCAACTGCTTAACCTTTAAGAAGGATTACTACTACCCGAAAACAAATAGAAGATGAAGTTTTTTGCCGTACTCTTTGGCCTGGTGACCATCCTAGTGCTCACTGGACTGTCTGTGGGAGCAGAAACCATGGAGAAGCCAGCCGCCGCCGTCGCTGCCGAAGAAGGCACGCAGAAGGAGGTGGCGAAAAAGTGCAGCCACTCTCAATATGGCCGTGGAGGACACGGAGGTAGTAGCTACGGAAGCGGAGGCTACGGTGGCGGAAGCTATGGTGGAAGCTATGGTGGTGGAAGTTACGGCGGAGGAGCTACGGCGGAGGAAGCTACGGCGGAGGAAGCTACGGCGGAAGCTACGGAGGAGGAGGAGGTTATGGAAAGATGCACTCAGCAAGCTACGGTGGGTACGCTAAGCCGCAGACGTACGGCGGAATGGGATACAGCAGTGGAGGCTACAACAAACCTCAAAGCTATGGAAAACCATCGTATGGAGGCGGCTACTCCAGTGGTGGAGGATACGGTGGAGGTCATGGCGGATATGGCGGAGGTCATGGAAGCTATGGCGGTGGAGGTTATGGAGGATGCAAACACCACGGTTCCTCGGGCTACTAAGCTCACTTTTATCAATGTTTTTTTTGCTTGAAAAATAAACAGTTTTTTACTAAACTATTAATTTACAAGTGCCTGACCAGTTTGAAAACCTGTTGAAATTGTGTGTTTTTCAAATTATAAATAAATTGGCGTTTAAAAATAAACATCAGCATTTAACGGTTTTTTGGGGAAAATGTGCGAAAAGCTTGCTGAGCACGATTTATTTTCTTCTGTTAAAATTGTCATACAAGGAGTATACTTATAAAAAGAGAAATTGATTGCATTTGAAAGCAACAACAAGTGACAAACTGCACAAAAAACATGACGTTTTTCTTGAGCGCCGTTTCGCTTATCCTGGTCTTGCTACCGGGTACCCTACTTGCTGCCCAAACCGAGTCCAAAGGTAGCCAAAAACCGCAGAAGTCGGCCATGGCTTCGGCCATTTACGCCGCTCTTAACAAGCCCAACTACAATGGACCCTACGGAAGCTTTCAACTAGGCTACAACTATGGTGGCTACAAACCGTCTTCTTACGGAGCAGCTCTCGGATCGCTCTATGGGTCTGGATACGGAAAGCCAAGCAACAATGTCTATGACCTGTCACTTCCGGCCTCAAGCTACGCCAGCATGCTTGGTGGTTCGTACGGCGGCGGCTCTTCAGGTCTGTACGGTGGTGGTTATTCTGGCTTGTACGGCGGTAGTTCTTCTGGTCAGTACGGCGGTGGCTATTCAGGTGGAAGCAATGGGTATGGCAACAACTATGCGGCAGCCTATGCCAACAACTACGGAAATGCCGCCAACAGTTATGGCGGTTATGGCGGTTATGGTGGTTATGGCGGACAGTCTTCCTACGGAGCTGGCGGTTATGGCGGGCAATCTTCCTACGGAGCTGGCGGTTATGGCGGGCAATCTTCCTACGGAGCTGGCGGTTATGGCGGGCAATCTTCCTACGGAGCTGGCGGTTATCAAGGCTATCGAGGCGCCTTGCGGGTCGACAAAATGTCCGAAAAGAGTGGCAATCGTAAAGAGTAAACTTGATTGTATTGTAGTGTTTTTCAATAAAATTTGATTTCAAATGCTTTGTGTGCAATTCATGGAATAACAAGTGAGCTCATTAGTCATGCATAAACCTTTGCGCGTGCCATTTTGGGACTTTTTGACAAGGTGCGACTGGTAAATGTTAGCATCTGTATAAAAAGGCAAGCCATTTGCTGTGAAAGACATTAGTTTTTTCTCTTGTCTAAACATGAGTCAATTCATTCTCTTCTCCATTTTGCTAGCCCTGCTTTTGGTGGGCACCTGCCAGTCGGCACCTGCAGTGCAGCCTCTAGAGTCCTCAAACAAGCAACCTTCTGCAAGTGAAAACCAGGCGAGGGAGCTGAGTTACACATGAGCAGATAAACTCAGAGTCTGGTGAGACTGAAAAGCGGTCCTATGGCGGTGGCTCTTCGTACTCCAACTCGTACCAGCCCGTGTACCTTCCCCCTCAGGTGTACTACCAAAACTACCCAGTGGTGAAGCACCGGCCGTACTACCAGAACAAGCCGATAGTCATCCCAGTGCCTCAGCCCGAATTGAGACCCGTTCCAGTGATTGTTCCAGTGTACAAGCCCTGCAAGAGCCCGAGCACCGCCCCGCCGGTCCTGGTGCACTACTACAAGGACAACAAGGACAAGGTGAACAAGATGCTGCTCACTGCAATGAACTATGGTAATGCCAACCAGCACCAGCAGCTGGAGGGAATGGCCAGCAAAAACACGCTTGCCAAGAACAACAATATGGCTCACCATCTTGAGCAAATGTAATCCAACATGTAATCACTTTGTGCAAAATATTTGCAATATTACAATATAGTTTTTGAATAAATAATAAATAAATGATTTTAAAATTTAAATTGCACTTTTAGCACTAAAAAAGTTTCGAAATGACCAGTAAAAGAACATCAAGACAGTTGACATTTCCACTGTCACGATAAACTCATGGAGGCACAAATCAATTGACATGCATGAACCAGCCATTGACGTTTTGTGGTAAGCCCGTCGCGTATATAAAACGGCGCAGAATGGCTCAATAATAATGTTACCCATCAGCAAACGAAAATGAAAAGCTTCGTTCTTCTCGCCATCATCTCACTGTTTTGCCTGTGTCTGGCCCTGCCAGCCGAGAAGCGCAGTTATGGAGGCTACTCGGGAGGCAGTTATGGAGGCGGCTATGGAGGCAACCATTACCGACCAGTGTACCAGAGCAAACCCATCTACATTCCAAAGCCGGTCGTATACGAGCAGCCCATCTACATTGACAAGCCGTACCCCGTCTACAAGCCGCACCCTCAGGTAATTTCGAGTTTGTTTCAAGTTAAAACTTGAAAACACTTTTTAAACCCTTTTATTTAGATTATTCCTGTGCCCGTGGCGGTCACCGTGACGATTCCGTGCAACCATTCTGAGACAAAATAGATTTCACAGAATTGCCCACCATGTAATGCTAAGGGTTTTTTAATAATAATAAAAAATGTCAACAACAAGACCAATATTTGTGGGCTAATTGGCCTGAGAGGTGATGCGAAACATGTCGAGCAAATCAGTGTTGTACGCCTTGAGAATGGTCACCACGGCCTTGGCAAGGTCTTTGATCTGCAAAGAAAATTAAGAAACAACTTTAGGTAAAGCACCACCACCACCACAAACTCACCACTTTGAGACAAGCAGTGTACTGCTCCCGAGTGAGGAGCAGCTCGTCTTGAGCGGTGTAGGCGGCCTGCTGAAAGTACCCCTGGGCGTCGAAGAAGGTCTTGAAGTGAGCCATGGCGGCGTTAATCTGGTTCACCTCTCGAAAGAGCTCCACAAAGACGGCGTCACGAGAGTCGGCGTTGAGGAAGCGGTCCAGGCTGTACTTGGCGGCGTAGTCCACGCTGACGCGACCACAAATGTCGTCAATGGTGGGCGCCGTGCCGCCGGTGCCGCCGTCCGGCGCCTTTACATTGGAGTCGTTGGGATTGGCCGTCACCGGCGCCAGGGCCTTCTTCGCCGCTCGGCGGCTCTGCATGTTGGCCAGACTGCGAATGATGGAGCCGTAGGAGTGGCGCAGCGTGCTGATGGACGTGTTCAGGTCGGTCAGCTCGTCATTCAGGTCCTCCATCTCGTCGTTGGTGAAGACTGCCGGCGGAGGCGCCTCTACGCGCTTGCTGCTGATAATGTTGGTCGTCTCGGTGACCGTGTTCAGCGTGCAGGACGGCCCGGTTTGTGCGTGAGCTGTTGTGAAAACACGGTCAGTTACTAGAACCATCTTTTAAAGCCATCTTTAGCCTCTTACCTTTTGGTGAGACTTGTGGCACTGGAACTGTGCTAACCGGCGGTCGAGGGGCGACAGTCTTGGCCTTGGGCTCCTTGACCACCTCAGTGAGCACCTTGCACACATTTCGAGACACGGCATTTCCCCCCTTAAACTTGCCCTTGGTGCCCTTGTAGAAGGTGCTCTGGTACGCCTTGGGGCGCACCTTGGGCTCTGGCAGTGCTGAGCGAGTGTTGACCGGTTTGGGGGTAGTGTTGGCAGCCTTGTGACTTTGCAGGTTACTTTCAAAAATGTACTGCTTGGGCGGTTCCAGTGGCTGAGTTTCAGGCTGAGGCTTTGGCTTGCGCACCGACTTGGCCTCTGTGCGAGTGCCTCCAAGGGCCTGAGCACCGCCACCACCGCCACCAGTCTGCTTTGACTTGACCACTTTGCCGTGCTTGAGCGAGTTGCTCTTTTCAGTAGCCTGCTTCGACTTTTTGCTCTTTTTGCTGTTTTTCTTGCTGCCCTTTTTGCTCTTGTGACTGTCTTCTTTGGTGTCACCAGTGGCAGCCGCCGCTGCACCTCGGTTGCCACCTCCTCGAACCGACTTGATTTTGGCCTGATGTGGGGTGGCAGTGGCCTTGCCAGCCTTGGCTGCAGCCGCAGCTGCCGCCGCCGCCTTTGCCGCTCTGGCCGTACTGTGCAGCTTAATCTTGGTGGTGTACTTTTCAAACTGCTTGGGCACCTTGAGCGCGCCGGACATTGGCAGTGGTGGGTTCTTTTCCTGGTCCTGATCTTGAAAAAACTCATCAGACAGTTGACGTCGTTTCGGCTGGTGCTGCTGCTGCTTGGTAGTGCGACCTCTGCCCGTTTTATGTTTGACAATGGCCACAGAGAGTTTAGGCTCTTGAACAATCGACTCAGAGGGGTCAACGTTCGGAGAGGAGGAAGTGGAGGAAGAGGAAGCAGAAGATGCCACTTGAAGCGTCGCCCCCTTGTCGCTGACCACCTTTTGAACGGCGGTAGAGCTGGTGCTGCTTGCAGTGGCAACGGAAACAACCTTGACCTCCTCCACCGTTTCCTCTTTATCCAAAGTGCCCTCCTCTTCTCCCTCCTCCTCGGTGACCTCATCCTCGCTCGGCGGTGGGCGATCGTCCACCAGAGTCATTGATGTGGAAGTGTTTTAGAGCAAGCGTACGTGTAACAAAACTAGGGTAGGTTTGAGAAAGAAAACAGCTCAAATGCTCACTTATTAACATACCATTTGGAATTTTGGCACACAGAAACCAAGTTCGATAACTGCAACTAATAAAAAAATGTACATCTCATATATGAAGGCGCCACAAGCATCAATGTTTGATTTCACTGCGTCATTTGATGACGCAGCCAAATAAATTCGCCTTTTGCACTTTTGCACCTCATATTTCAACTTGAGCTTCGATCATGAACATTGGATCTCTACCCGACGATTGCTTGTTGGCCATCTTGAACAAGCTGCCACTACGCGATGCACTGTCAAGCCGAGAGGTCAATGGCCACTGGAACAGACTCGTGCTCACCATGTGCCGTGGCCGGAAGAATCTACTCTTATTTGGCTCATTTCGCAGTCTAGTCGACTATGCCAAGCACTTAAATCGCTTTGAATTTGCCAACTCTGGATGCAATTTTAGAGCTAGTGAAATGTGCCAGTTTTCGCTAATCATCAGCGGAGATCGTTTTGCCGAGCATGTGGTCAGGCAGCTGATGGACCTCTTTCCAAACGTTACAAATCTCGTATTTTTCTACTACAACTGGCCCAATTGCCTAACGCTGTTACCGCTGTTTGCTCATTACAAACAAAATCTTGTCAGTTTGACATTGCACGGCATGCCACCTACAGACTACCAGCAGCAGCGTGCTTGGCAAATCCTTAATGAAATGCCCAAGCTCTCTCAATTTCACATGTTTGCAACGAGCCAACTTTTTTTCCCGACCATGCCATTTGTTGCTCGTTTGGAGCAATTGACAATCGTCAACTATTTTACCAATGTCGCCGAATTGATTAAACAAACAGGACCGAAGCTCAAAACGCTAATTCTGCAAAACGTCCAACTGGGCAAGGAGATACTTGAATTGGCCATTCAACAAGCACCTCATTTGACGACCTCACTAGAAAGTCTTTTTGTTGGCAACTTGGCGTGGCCAACAACAAATTTGGTTGTGCAGCCAATAGCAGTTGCCGGCATGGGTCGAATCGTCGAATTTCGAGAGATTCGCCAACTGGCTCGGGCTCAACGACGGGTCGCAAAAGCTGAAAACATCCAAGTTCTCGAGTGCATTTGCGACCACCTAAAGCACTTGAAACGCGTCGACGTTGCCTTTATGCCGTGGTCTAGCTCCTTAAAGGTGAGTGTTGACCTTTGCATCACTTGTTGTAAGGCGTGTTTTCGTTCTAGCCAAGCTTTGCTAAGATTATCGAGCAGTTGTCCAAGCTAGAGCACCTGGAAAGCGTCCACCTGGCCATGACTGTGAATGATTCAACGCTGGTCAGCCAGGAAAAGCTGATCCCGTTACCGTCTGTGAAGCACCTCAAGCTGGATCTTTTTCCTTTGACTGCTGAGCATCTCAAACACGCCTTGCCACACCTCTTTTTTCCCACTACTGAGGTTGAAATTGAGTGCATTGATACATGCACTTTGAAGAGTTTTGACGAGTTTTTCTCGAGCATCAAGTGGCGCAGGCCCAAGTTGAGCCAAGGATGCGATTTGCGCACATTTTTCTCTAATATGGGTTTTGGTGATGAGTACAACGAGTATCTGCAAGAAAACTTTGGCCCGCTGGTGCACATGTTTTAAATGCTCAACAAGTTGACCGGTTTACGATTGTCGCATTTCATTGTATCTTAATTGCATGTATTTAATTTTTCATTTTCCATGACTTTCCATTTTATGATTTGATTGAACTAATGCTTTGAACGGTTTTTACAACATAATACTGGTGCGCTTCAGTTCTCAACGATAAAAAGTACATTTTCTATCTTATCACATTGTGCCTGCAGTTGTTGAACTCTGCATCTTTTTTCGCCAGCGATGCAGCGCAACTTGGTAATCAGGTCATTTCCTAAACATCTTTGCTGGCTGGCAGTTTAGTGACGACGACAAAGTCTTGGGCTTGTGCAAAGCTCACAACAGCTTGAATGCTATAAAAACAACTCAGTTTTTTACCAAGTTCCATCTGTGCCCGTGTTGTACATTGCCATCACCCCTTTTTATACAAACAAAATGGAATTGCCAATTCCTGGTGCCACCAAGTCGCTGAAAATTTTCGTCTCTTCAATGGAAGGGGCAGGGCACAGTAACAGGTAACTTCATTATTAATTTAATTGTCAATTTGTCAACATTTGTAAAAATGCATCACTCTCTAGTTGCATAGGCTTGGGACAAGCGCTTTTACGTCGTGGACACAAGGTCATTTTCCTGACCAGCTCCGCCATGTCTGGCCAATTTGCCAAACTAGGCTTTGGCGAGATTCTCCTGACAAGCTCAGCGCAAGTGGATACTTCCAAGCCCAAAGCACATCCTGTGGCGGAGTTCGCGCAAATGATCCTCAACACTGGTCTCCTCTCCTCAAAGCCGCCCATTGAGAAGCTCAAGTGTCACTTTATAGGAGCAAACAACTTTCTGGAACAAATTTGTAGCTACTTGACCGAGTTTAATGGTCAGATTGAAGAGGCAATCAAACGCGAGGCTCCCGACACCTTTATACTGGCGCAGTTTCTGACACCACCTGCCATTTTGAGCAGATCAGCAACTCTTCCCTGGATTTACCACGTTCCTTTTAATCCGCTTGGCCTGTACACCTCACCAAACGTGCCCCCATTTTTCTCAGGTTTCCCCTCCAACAGTGATCCAGCAAGTTGGGCGGAATTTCGAGCCGTACAAGAGGGCGAATATTTGGACGGCTTTCGACAGTACCAGAAAAAGCTAAATGACGCCTGTGGGTACAAAGGATCAGCAGAAGCGAGTTCAAACAAGAGCTTTTTTCTCAAATCTCCGTACCTCAACACGTACTGCATCACAGCTGAACTGGACTACACCGATCTGGCGCCGGCGCCTGAAAAATCAGTCCGAATGGATGACTCCTGTCGAGAAGAGGAAATCCACGTTCCACTGGCGCTGCCAGAATCATTTGCCACGCCAAAGGATGGCTCAAGCTTGATTTACTTTTCACTAGGTTGGGCATTGTTTTTTCAAATCGTATTTTATACTCAACTTGCACTTTTCAGGTTCAATGGGCTCCATTGACGTGCCACTGGTGAAGCGCATTCTCTCGGTGCTGGCCACCACCCCGCACCGGTACATTGTCTCAAAGGGACCTCGAGCCGAGGAGTACGACCTGCCGGAGAACTGCTGGGGCGAGGCGTACCTCCCTCAGACACGTGTCCTGCCACTCGTTGACCTGGTCATTACCCATGGAGGCCACAACTCGGTCAGCGAGACGATGACCTTTGGCAAGCCGATGATCGTCTTCCCACTGTGAGTGTCCAAGAAAGTAAAGAGATACACCAGCTAACTTGTGGACATCTCTAGGTTCTCTGATCAGTACGACAATGCTCAGCGTTTGGATGAAAAGAAGTTTGGCATTCGACTGGACCCTCACGCCTTTACGGCCGACCAACTGGTGACGGCCATTGAGCAGCTGCTTGCTGATCAGCAGCTCAAGGAGCGTCTGCTTGCAGTCGCTGAGCGCATCAAACGAGAGCGCAGTAAGGATCGCGCTTGTCTGGCGATTGAAACCATGGTGGCAGAATTTAAAGAAACTCAGCAAGTCAAGGCTTAAAAAGATTATGTTTTTAGTAGATTGTAGTTTACAGTGGGATTGAGAGGTTTGGTTTTATAAATTATACAGAAATATGAGTTTGTGTTTGCTAGAGTGTGCTAGAGTGGAAACTGGCGGGAGGTGAAGATTGGTTTGTGCAGTGAGATGGGCAGAAATGGAGGTTCAGTGGAGGGGTAGTGTTTGCAAGTGTAAAAATTTTTGAGTGCACATTCTTTTATGCAGCTCGACTTTTGTATGTATTTCGGGTGCGACCAAGTTGACCCCGATACCCACTGGAAGCAGCAGATTTTGGCTTGCTAGCCACAAAGAACGTTCCACCGGTGGCGGCAGCGACCGTCGGCTCGTCAGTGAGCGGCACAGGCACATTGATTTCCCCATTGTCCAGCTCATCCTCAATCAGTGCATCAGTGCTGCTGATTCGGCCCAGTGGTCGTGCGTTGGCAGTGGCTGCTGAGGAGGAGATTGATCGACGACGACCACCACCTGAAGAGGATTGATCGGCTCCGGAAAAGAGCAGTTGGGCACTGCGTGCACTGCTGCCGTAGCCTGAACGACTGGAGGAGCCACCCGACTGCTGCTGCTGCTGCTTCATCGCATCACTGCCCATTGTGAATGTCATCATCTTGTAGGCAACTCCATTGCCCACTCGGTCCACGCTGATGCTGCCCGTCGACTGCTGGTCATCGCTAAACGAGGAGACGCTTCCATAGCCACCTGAACGAGTCTGAGACGAGGCGCCCAAAGTGGCAGTAGGCCTACTCTGCTTGCCACTCACTTGGGCCGATCGGGAGCTTCCGTAGCCAGACCGGGAAGAGGACGATGCTCCGTTGAAACCATTGCTGCTGCTGCTGCTTCCCCCTGCAGCTGGACCATAGTTGAATGACATTGTCAGCATTGCCTGTCCGTTGCTGCCCACTGGAGTGCTGTACTGACCGTTGCCGTTGCCATTCTTTTTTGGCTTTGCTGACGGCGACGCAAACTGACTGGCCCCATAGCCGGCAAAGCCATTGCTCGTTTTGGGCGCACTGGGACTGTTGAAGGTGTTGATGCTCTGTGCTGAGGCCGCTGGTGGGCGTCCGTAGCCTCCTGAAGAGGAGGAACGCTGATTGCCAGTGGCCTTGGCTTTGCCGCCACCAGCAGCAGCAGCCGCTGCTGACTGCTTGGCTTTTGGTTCGCCACGGGCGACAATTGTCTGGACATTTTCCTGCAAAAAAATGGTGGATTAAATTTTAAATTATGATGCATCTACACAAACTTACCTGAACTGGCTGAATTTCAGTAACAACCGTCCTAGTGGGAACTACAATTTCTCTCACTTCCTAAAAAGCAAATCAATAGTCAGCAAAAAAATATTTTTGTTACAATAGACAACTTACTTGAACAATGGGCCTTGTCACAGTATGCTTTAGGTAATGTGGCTCGTCTTCAGAACTGGTCTCTGAATAAGAACCAGGCGATGGCTCGTGAACGCTTTCAATGTTCAATTTGCTGGAGGCAGAGTTGAAACGAAACTGAATTTCATTCTGGTTGGGCGCCACTTCAATGGTGACAGGCTCGGCAGGGGCAGAAGATGAGGCAACATCACGAAACTTTAGCTCATGAGTGCTCTGAATGGCCGCGTTGATTGGCCCACTTGGTCGAGTTTTCTGTTGTCGTCGTTGCTGTTGCTGCTGCTTGGAGCTGCCCAGAAAAGATGACCCACCATAGGATTGCCCAGCGCCTCCAGTGCGCTTCTTTGAGCGAGCACTAGTTTGCCCCGCATACTGATTTCCACTCACCTCGGGCAGCTCAGCAGAGTCCACCGTTTGCTCTGGTTCGTCGTCGCTGTCATCGTCGTCGTTGTCGTCGCCGAAATCGCGCTCAGCACTGCTGCCGAACAGCTGCGGCACACTGCCCCCGTAGACGACTGCATTTCGCTGCCGTTGACTTGTTTGCGGGCCTTGTTGAACGCCAAACTGGGTGCTGCCAGCTGGGCCGCTGTAGGTTGGTCGACCGTAGTTGATGGCAGTAGATCGAGCCTGTTGCTTGAACGTCGACACTTGCTCAAACTCATCAACTGGTGCCCCCTCCTCCAGGGGCAAAACTTCCTCCTCTTGGCTGACTCGGCGTGGTCTAGCGGTGGTGAAGGACTGTCGGCCAAAGGCGTTGGATGGACGCTGAGCAGGTGCGTAGGTGCGAGGGCCGTTAAAGGCATTGGAAGCTGACAGCTGACTGGAGGCAGACGCGGCCGACTCTACAGCTGATGATGGTCCCCGAAAGGTCCCATAGCCTGCTCGAATGGGCGCAGGACCAGAGACCTGGGGCGGTGGCTGCTCCACCTCTTCCAGCTCCTCATCCCCCTCCTCCAGCTGGTCAATCACATCGGCGGTGCCTGAGGGGTTGTCGTAGATGGCGCCGTAGCTTCCGCCGTATCCGCCTGTGGTGCTGGGCTTGGAGGTGGGCTTGCGCAGGCTGGCGGGAGACCTGTAGCCAGAGGAGGAGGATGTAGGCGCACTGCGGCCGTACTGTGCCAATGTCGACTGCGTCGCCAGACAGAGCAGCAAAAGGGAGGCCACTAGGAAGCGGGGTGGCATTCTCAATGATGGTGGTAGTGATCACTGATTACAAATGTTCAATGTATTCGGCAACTGTCTGAGGAGATGAGCAACGATAAATGCCAGCAAATTGACAATCGATTGCCTTTTATACAAGTGGGTCAGTGGGAAGAGGCAGGAAAGGCAGCAGACAAAGAAGATGAAGAAGATGAAAAGAAGAAGAAAAGTGCTGCTGCAGCTGCCCAGCTAACAAGACACAACATCGGCAGAAGCTGTCGTCACCTGCTCCTCTCCAGTGCTCCTCACTCCACTGCTCTTTTCTCTATACGCTTTACTCATGGTCGCCTGTTGTTGGCGCATCGACTTTCATGTACTTTTTTCTCTCACACTTTTCGACGTAATTGCGCGTACATCAACAAATCCTGGTGCGACTGAATTGCCGACTAAACTTGACGACACGAGTTTGGTTTTCCAAAATGATTTTTGACTTGACTCGTCGTGCAAAAATCAATTTCAGTCGAGTTTGGCTTTTTACCCCAAAAAAGATTGGCGGCCGTGAAAACAATTGCCTGCAATCATCATATAATAAACATGACTAGATCTAATCTACTAGCTAAATAATGTCCACTACGCTAATTACATCAATATTGCAATCACTCGACACCTTCACAGGCAGCCGGTAAGTACCTGCTTGCACTTGCTACTGCCATTTACTTTTAGTTGCTTTTTCAGCAGTTTTGTCTCAGTTCCGTTTCAGGTGGCAATCGTTGTTTAATCATGAAAAAGTATCGATTTTTGATAACACGCCAAGACAGGCAACATCACTGCCTGGCAAGGTCATGAGCACAGAGAACACTTGCCATCGATCGTTTTGTCCACTAATTAATAGGTACGGACGACAGCTAAAAAATGCATCGACAACCCCGGTAACTAAATTGACGGCCAATCACGAGGCGATCAGAGATGCTAATTCGAGAGGCACAAAAATTTTAAACGAGATGCAACACAGCATATGGCATTTTTTGCCACTTGTTTAATTTCTCTGCTACTTGAAGTTTCTGGGCCATTTAGGCGCCCAGTTGCCAAACTGACTGCTCATCTGTTTTTCCGTTTTACTGGGCACATGCCTTACCACCTTGAACTTGCCCTCCTCAGTCAGTGCCTAATAGCAACAGCAAGGTGATGACAACAATTTTGCCCGCTTTTAATGGAGATTGACTGACTGACAGATGAACAATGATTCAACTTGCTCGATCAATTGAGCAATCAGCCCTAGAGTGAACACTTGTCAGCAGAGTAGTGCACCAAAAAAAGTGGTTCAATCAGAATGGCAAATAAAGTCGTAAATTGCAAGTGGATCAGTTTCACAGGTAGGCTCTAAAGATTTCACTTTCAACTTTTGTTCATCGTCATCAATAAAAAGTGAGCCAATCTGAAATCAAGTATCAATCTTTTGTAATAATTAAGGCAAGTGCAAAGTGACTGCGCGCACAATGGCCACTAATGGCACACGGCGTATTTTCCTCAATTTACAGGCACAAAGTATAAAACTCACTCGTAATGGCAGTGAACAATTAAAACTGCTGATTTACAATTGTTAACAGGACAAAAACCAGTAGCACTTTTATCGAGCACAAAGTGAACACTTTTATTTTTAACGTGTCTTTTTGCAAAAACATTGATGGACATTTAACTCCACAAAAGTTGTGCAGAACATATGCAGCTGGTTCTTTCAGCAGTGTGACTCTACTTGATCAATCAGTATACCACAAGTGTATTCACCACAAAGTCAAGTGAGCTTCAGTAAAGAAGAAGATGCATGATCAGCAGGCAGCTAATTGCCGGTGATCAATAATTCATTTTTTTGCAACAGCGCCAGTTTTAGTTGCCAACACTCTAGCGCTTTGTTTTTTGCTGGCGTTATTGGCTGTCAAGTTCACAGTAATTACACCAATTAGACAGGCAGATTAGAGTTGTTTTGGCGGTGGTGGTGATGGTGGTGGTGTGAAGTGAAGCCTCTAGTGAGAAAGAACCAAGAACAAAACAATTACGGAAAAGGTGATGGTGAATAGTCAAGTAGGGAGACGGACGTGATCAAGTGGGAGGAGGTGCATCAAGAGGCATCCCTGCGCTGATGCTGATGGCAGTGGAGAATGCTCGGTGAAAGTGGGTGCAAAAACAGTTATATTGCAAACACTGCAACTTTACTGTAAATTGCATCAAAACAGCTGCAAGTGCGAAAGCATGTAAAAGTAAAAAGTATACGCTGAATAACAAGTGAAATGAATGCTCTTCCTCCGGTTCCCAGAACTAGTTTGCCATCTTCTTGGACTTGTTGCTGACTTTGCCAACCTTGCCAGCAGTGGCCCCGGTCACCTTGAGCGTGGAAATATCGCTCTCCTTGCGAGAGGCAAAGCTGGTCGGCTTGTCGTCCGCCTTGGACAGCGCCGAGCTCTGATTGTTGGCCGCCAGGTTGCTCACATTGGAGCTGCCTCCCTTTGCCTTGGAGCTGCTGCTGCGCACCGACTTGCCCAGCGATTTGCCAGTCCTTGACTTGACCTTCTTCTGGGCGCTGGCTTTGCTGCGCAATGTCACCCGGCTCACATCCACACCGGAGACGGCGCTGCCCATCTTGCCCTTGCTCTTCAGCAGCTTCTTCTTGCTTTTTGCGACCATGGCACTTCGCAAGGTGACATTGCTTGGGTCAAAGACCGTCGCCTGGCTCTCCTTGCCCAGCATGCCAGTCTTTTTGGCCAGCAGGCCTACTTTGCCGGCGAAAGCACTCTTCTTGACTTTGCCAGACTTAGCCTGACCGTCCGAAGGAGAGCCAGAGCTAGAAGTGCCGCTCTTTTTGCCGGACTGCGTCTTGTCGGCACGTGCCGTTTTGGTTGTTTTTTTCTTTGGCGTTTTTGTCTTCTTTTTAGGCGTTTTGTCTTTCTTTTTCTTTTCTTTTTCCTTTTTCTTCTTTTCATCCTTTTTGTCTGCAAAGCAGAAGCAGTAAATCAAAAAACAGCAAAGAATAATGAGGAGAATGATAAGTAGAATGCCAAAGATGAGTAGACCCACTTTGGTGCCTGCAAAGAAAAAGATTGTATCAGTAGTCCATCATGAAATAAAGTAAACCTGAAGTGCCATTGTGGTGGGAAGGGTTGTCTGGGTCATTTGGATTCTTTGTGGTAGTGTAGTACTTGGGCGGGCAGATGAAAAAGTCCTTTGGCGACTTGGTCTGATAGGGCACCGCATGGCTGTAGTCCTCCTGGTAGTAGATGATCACCGTCGGACCAAAGAGGTAGAAATACTTTAGGCTGTCCGAAAAAGTAACCTTGAGCGCCTTCATCGGCGCCCAGGCCACAGAGTTTTCGCAGTTGACGTCCTTTTCGTACTGCAAGGAGGTGCTGCTTGGCATGCAAATGTGAAAGGTGTTCTGATCACCTTGAAAAACGTCCTGAACCTCGTCCCCCGAGGAGATGAAGGCAAAACTGCGGTTCAGCATCATTTTGTCGGTGGTGCCATTGTAGCCGAGAGAAATCTCATAGCTGTTTTTCTGATCAGTCGTAGAGATGAAGCCCTCCATCTCGCTAGTCCACCGATTTTCAGTGCTTTTGATCTTGATCATCTTGGAGTCTGCAAAGTCGTACATGGCAGGGTCGTCCTTGTTGTACAGTACCAAAAAGTTTTTCGCCTCGTCATTGACTGCAGTAAAGGGAAACACTTTGCCAGCTGGGCTCACCGGGTCCTTGGCTTCGAGTATCTTGAACAGCTCGCTGTTGAACATTACCGGCCACTTTTCCTTCATGGGCACTGGTTTTCCTTTCAAGTTCCACTTGTGGGTCGCTGGATCCCAGCTGGAATGGGGCTCCTCGTAGACGAGATAGCCCGTCTTTTTTGAGGTCACCAATAGAATGTTGTTGTTGTTGAAGCCAAGGAAAAAAAGGTCCAGAGTTTTGTTGGCAACCATTCGGTCACACACATCCTGATGATTGAAAAAGGTGTCACTAATCTTGTCAGTTCAAACTAATCTCAGTCTACTTGCCCCATCTGAATCGTCAAAAGCAAGCACATTGTCACTTGTAAACAGGAATGTCGCGCAGAGAAAAAACAATGTCTTCATCATGTTGTTTACTCGAGAAAAAGGTAAATGATTGCAAACCAGAAATGACTCAACACGTGTTGCGTGACTCTATAAATGACAGTTTTTGACAGTTTTTCGAACAAAAGTGATGATTAAAAGTGAGCAATTAGGCGAACAAACTGAATGCTTGGTGACACGTCTTCAACTTCAAGACACTCCAGCCTTTTCCCTGGATCGAGGTAGCAAACGGTGGGCACTGAAGCATTGTAAACGACAGACAGACAGCTGCCATCAAAGTGAACCTCTGCATCTGTACCAGTTTGAACTGTTGTCGACCACCACTACCACCACCAGCACTTCGAATGAGTGTGCTTAGCGAGTTGACTTGGAGAAAAGTGGCCAGGTTTTCACCGGTAAACTGATTGATCAGCAGTGGCTGGGCAGCGGACTGTTTGGGAACTGGCACTTTGCTGATCAACTGGATATATTGGGAAAAGTCAAGATTTAAAGAACATTTACAAGAACGAATCCTACCTCAAAGGCAGTGGGATTGTCCTCAATGCGTCGCAGAGTAGGCGGAATGTCCAGCAGCATCCTCAGCACTGGATTGGTTACTGGAAAGCCAGAATGAGCCACGAAAATCAGGTCCTCAATCACTACCGCTAAAGGCATTCTCTCAAACGTCTGCAACATCAGTTCCATCATCTTTAGACCTCGCTCACGGCCAAACAGTCCCTCACATTGGCTCTGGAGAATGGCGGTGGCCGTGGGGCCGTTTTCGTTAAAGCCACGCAGCAACAGCACTTTGTCCGGGTCCTGAAGTTTGAGGGAAAAGAGTAGGCAGAGGACGGCAATGTTGCCTGTTGATTCCTTCTCAATGTAATTGCCTAAGAAGATGAGATTGGTAGTGATCACTGGCGCCATGGGAGCGAGCATCTGCTGCACGGTCAGCGCAGTGTTGATGCTGCCCTGGAGATCGCCCACTATCACCGCAGGACTGTGACTCTTTAAAAGTCGACTTTCAGAGGCAAAGACTGCTTTGGTCAACTCAAAGAGAGATGTCATGTTCTCAAAGAGGGCCTCCATATTGTCGGGCGGAAGGCCTCGCCAGCTAGTGATGAGTTTGAAGAAGAAGACCACTACAGAGTTGTCGGCAAAGCGGTACTCGGCAGAGTAGCGCTCACTGTCCACTTCGGTTGTTTTGATTTTCACTGAAGGGGAATGATTCTGTAAAAAGAAATGGCAAAAAAGAACCCAAACCTTACCGAAAGCCTTGTTTGGAGCTCTAAATGCCTGCGAACAGTGGCCTGCCTCGTCGATGAGCACACAGTGAAGGCAGTACTTAAAGTCCTGGGCCCGACACTGTTCACAGGTACCACGACCCACGCGAGCAGCAGTGCCCTTGTTTATTTTTCCTTGAGCAGTGGTGGTGGTGGTGGCAACTTCTTTGGATAACTGCACCACCGAGGCAAGGACACTTTTGGGAACTCGACAGAAATTGTCCAACTCGGGTGGGTTGGTCTCGCGATTCCATCGACAAAAGCTGTCCACAGTGATGATGTCGCCGGTAAAACGGTCAAAAGCGTGCAGCTCATTGAGGCGAGCCTTGGTGAGTCCAGCGTCAGCAGCCATCTTGGTAAACGCTGCCTTTGTCAAAGTGCCAGCAGAAGTCTTGTCGGCCATTCGAAAGATAAGTCGGTGGCGAGCTTCATGCGATTTAGTCTTTGGATCAATGCAGATGATAGCAAAGAGAAACTCGAACCACTTCATGCTTTCATCCTTGCTCTGGTTGAAGCAGGCGCCTCGGAAGAGGTCTTTGAAGGAGGCACTGTGACGATCAACGCCAAACTTGGCGAGGTACCGACCGAAAGACTCTGCCGACATTGAGAAGGCAGGCGAGCAGTGGGAGAGAAAGCTCTCGTACAGCGCCATCACCTTCTCGTGGTTGATGGCCGTCGCCTTTAGTAGAGCTCCGTAGACGGAGTTTTTGCGATCGGGTCGGTTAAAGTAGGACATTGCATCGGCGATGCTGAACTCGTAAATGTACCGAGTCTCGCCGAGCTTTAGCTGGCGCCCATAGTTTTTCAGCTCGCCGCTCCAAAACTTGCCCAGGGTGCTGCTGGTGCTTGCAGACTCGAGAATGACAGCGTAGTCTTCCCACTGAAGGTTACTTGTGTTTTGGCAGCACTTTAAGCCTTCCGTTTGAAGGAGTTTTACTACGATCGTCATGCGAACCTCAACGCGTTCTGAAGGCAACTGCACTCGAAGCAGTTCGATAATGTTCATCTCATACTTCCCATCACCCGTTGCCGTTTCATCGACCCCAAAAGTGTCCGGCAGTGTGTTTGCCGAAAAAGTACCATCCGGTTCATGGCCTCTTCCCAGATGGCGGAGGGAGACGGCAAGGAATCCAAATGATGCTCTTTGTTGCCGCGTAAGTGATGCCACTTTGTTTGCATTGGAACAGCAAAAGGACGACTGACAAATGTTTGTAGAGCCTTTCGTAAAAGAGTTTGCCACTGCAACCAGTTTAGAACGAAGTTTCATCGAAAAGCGGCGGGAGAGCTGGTGTGCGGGCAAACCTGCTCCAGTGCATTCCGATGCTGACGACGGTACTGCAAGGAACGTGTCACTCAGAGTTCTTCTTGTCTTCCAACCCAAATGGTGAACTCGAAAATTTTTTGAGGAAATGTTTTGAGAATTTTCCAAAACGTATTCAACTCAGCAGCCTTTGAGTTTTGAAAGCTGTTCTAAAATGCTCATTTTTAGTAAAAAAGGAGCTTTCTGAAACAACAGATAGTGAATAATTACCCCAAAAATTGGAGGCAGCACAATGCGGTTTCTTTCACTGATTTTTCAAAAAAGATTCCAAGCGTTACAATGATAAGGAAAAGAACACTCTTGTTTTACTATTAAACTACAATCTTAAAACTTAGTTCTCAAAACCCAAACTAAAAATTATTTTTTTGCTGAAACTTTTTTTGTAAAAATTTATGCAGAGCAACCCTATTTCAAAAACATTATTTTTCATTCATTTTTACAGAAAAATACATTAGGGATGCATCGTTTTTATTTAGCTTGTTCACCATTAAAATGTTACATTTGTTAATGAAAAAGCTGATGCTTTTGACAGATCATACAGTAGTGTTGAATCTCTTAAATCCGCTACACTAGAATCCTCCCATTTTAAAGTTCTTCAGCTCCTGATCAAGGATCGGTCGGACAATGCCGGTGATCATGTGTCGAGCCTGAGTGTTGGCCAGGGAAATGTAAGCCTCTCCGATAAGGTCGACAAGGTGGTCCAGGGGGCCAAGACCGTGCACGTGGATTTTGACGTGTTTGAACTCTTCAATGTCAAAGTCCTTGAGAGCGGGCTTTCCGTCGGCACCAATGGTTACGCCAAAGCCAACACCTAAAAAAGTTGATTGATTAGATAGCTGCAATTTTAAGCCACCTTTGTGTTTATTTTGTTACTCACCGATGTTGCCAATGTCAATCTCCACCTACAGAAAAAAAACAAAAAGTTAAAAAAAATTGTTCTACGCGCTTTTAAGGTGAGCGTGAAAATTGGACTACCTTGAGGTTCGGGTGGATAATATTGTGAAGGAAATGAAGGCTGATATCAGAGAAAAGCTTGACGTTGTCGTCTCCAAGGTGAAGCTTGGCAGTGAAACTTCCGTTTTCGTTCTTGAGGACGGCATCACCCACTCGGCGCACATGGCTAAGGCCAGTGATCTTGGTCTCCTTTAGGTCAGCAGTGCCCTTCAGGTGAATGGCGCCAATTTTGCGGTCAATGTTCATGTGATGGGGCGGGATAACCAAGGGGTCAAAGTTCTGTTGAAAAAGGCAAAGAACAACAAGTTTAATTTTTGATATTCAACTTTCTAATCAAGCTGTTACCTTTTGCGTTTTCAGAGCAGTGACAATCTGGTCAACAAACTGGTTGGCGTTACCATTGTCGGCAACAGCTGCAAGGAATACAAGCAAGTTATTTATGATATAAATGACTTTAAACTCAAAGATTAAACTAACCAATGCCAGCAAGGCAAGCGACAAGAACAAGAACAGCAGACTTCATTTTTGGAAGGAGGCAGCGGAGGATTCACAAAAAGTGCCCAGTGGAGATCACCACTGGACCTTTATATAAAAATAATTTGACTTTTTTAAGCGTAGTTGATGACACTGAAAAGCTCAGTCAATCTAATCACCCACTTGGTGGATACTGATCATTAGTTTGCGATCAGGTGCTCCATCCAGTTCCGCCAAGGCTAAGAGTGCTCTGCCGCAAGTAGACTTTCCACTCTCATTTGGTACTAATCATTGATTAACTTGAGCGTCACTCTCATCTTCATCCTGAATCTCACTGTCTCTAGCCAAAGAAACAGTCTATGCTCTGTTTTTGTTTTATCAACGTATAGTGGCCAATCTACTGGCCTTTACAGCTGTGCGCTCGTTGACTGGTGTGTGCCCACACCGACCGCTATCGATGGCCAATTTACCTCATCAGTGATTCCACTTGAGACTGCGGAGAGGGAAAAAACCTAATGGGTCGAGGGAAGCATAGTCGTGCATGTGAAGTATGGTCGTGTTTACCACAATGGACAGCAGTCTTCTGTAGAAGTTCAAAGTCATAGAGGATATTTTTTGTTTATTTGCCAAGTTTTCTTGTATTGAGGGCAGCGACAACTCTTCCAGTTCAGACAAGGTGTGGTGGTACTAAAGGTGTCACTAGATAGCTATGCAATTTCTGTACATTTAACAGACTAAGAACCAGTTTTGGACCAATTACGCACATTTCAATATCAAATATTTCTTTCAAAACTATTAAGCAGTTTTTGTGCAAGTTCCCGATGGGGTGGTCAAAGTTTAAATTTACCGACCCAGGCAGAATACTTTTGCGCGTCAAAATAGGACCGTTATCGCTAAAATGGCAAGTCCCATTTGCTTAGTTCTGGAAAAAAAGCAACCATAATCAATTGGTTTTTATCAAAACTTTCAAGTTTGTTTAGCAAGGTAAAGCTCATCACACTAGCTCACCTGTTTTACAAAACAAAATGGAAGCAAAAATAAAAAGTAAAGACAATAATGCTTGTTTTAGACCGATTGTATACTACCATTAAAAAACTTTCCAGTAAGTGCACAAGAGTGCTTTAGCCAACCAAACAGCTGTTGCTGCTTTTTTTTCCTACCCCTTCTACAGTCCTACTTCCATCCATCATCTAAAGTAGAACACAGTTCAACATGTATTTTGCATATGCACAGTTTTGTGTAATTAGTTTGCTGCATCAAATATTTTAGCTCACCACGTTTGGTGAGCTTTGTTGCACTTGACTTGTATGAATCATCTTACGTAGCACCCAGTACAGGCGTCCTTGCAGTGTGCATGCTGTCACTAGGCGAGAGCTTTATGGCATAATCTAATCTTTCTATTCTCACTAATGAGCTTTCATTACTCTGCACCGCATTAAATGCTCAGATACGGCCTAGTGTAGAGCAGCGATTTATTTGGCAATCAGTTTGATAGATGTACAGTACAGTTTTGTACAAATGAACAGATGTACAGGAAAAAACAAAAAAAGAGAATGAAGCAAAAGGTGGGGTGTGTGTGTGACGAGAATTAAAATCACATGTTTGATAAAGATTTGTGCATTGGCAACTTTAGAATCCATTGAGCGACCTTGTTCCAGGCGACCGACTGCTGCTCCCGCTCAAGTCCTCCTTCAACTGGTGCAGCTTTCTGATAAACTTCTCTTCCTCTTCCATCAAGAGAAAGGTGACACCGTAGCTGTTTTCAGTTGACTTGAAGGTCATCAGGCAGCGCGCCTTGCCGTTGCCGACTCCTTCCTCGTTCTTTTCATTGATGGACTCGCTCGAGCCACCAGAACCGCCTTCAGTTGAGATGATCGAGTCGCGGCGACGGTCAAACGTCACATTCGAAAGCTTTTCGTAGTCAATGACAATGTACTGATCTCTGCAAAATTAGGTGGTTAGCTATAAAAAAGTGTAATCATTAGGGTAGGACATTAAAGCATACTTTTTCTGCTTGTGTTCTGCCACAATGACCAGATCAGTGAGCAGAATGAGCGTCGCCTTGACCTTGCTCATCGAGTTGAATGTTCCGCGGAAGAGACTGTTTCCGCCCTGGTGGTAAGATGGCATGGAGACCGGTGCAGCGCCAGGACTAGTGGCGCCCTGCTTCACAAAATACAGCTTGACGGGCACCCGCTGGAAAATTTCCCTATTTATAGCCACCAGTTCAATGGCCTCTCCTCCAATGAGCTGCTTCTTGAGAGTAATCAGATCAAAGAGCTTCCTCTCGTCGGCGAGAGCTTTGTTGCACTTGCCGGCAAAACGAGAAGCGTCCTCGAAGCAGCGCTCAATGGCCGACCGGTCCAGTGTCCTGCCGACAGGCGAATCAGGACACTTGCTGAGGATGCGCTCCAGAACGCCGCGAATGTTTTGCACTAGCAAGGGGTACCGAGTGATCCGCTGAAAAAAACATGCACCAAAATGAGTATCGGTGGAAACAGGGTGACAGCATTAGCACCTGCATTGGGATGATGATCAGTGACCGTAGCCTGTTCAGCTCTGGCACTTTTTTGCACTTTTCCTCATCGTTGATCAGTCGGTTCCGCTCTTCGTGGCCTTTGATGTAGTCAATGTACGGTTCAAGGGAACCATTCGTCAGGTAGCGCGAAAGAACACCAAAGACAGCGCTCATGTAGACATCAGCGGCGAAAGCTGTTTCAAAGTCGTTGTACAGTGAATTGTTGACAGCGTACAGGTGACGAATGTTGCCTAGCAGCAGATTGCGGTCGTACTTGCTAATCTTTTCCAGATCAGGATGAGCCTCTTCAAAACCGGTCAGCTGTTCCAGTTGCTACAGTTGGAAAAAAGAACTGTTAAAAAGGCGAGCTCCACTTGTAAACTACTAACCATCAGGTAAGATTTCTCCGTGAGAATAAGCTCAAAAATGGACTCGTATAGTTTGAGTTCCGATTGGTCGAGATCCGTCAGTTTACTCTCGTGACGGGACTTGGCGACGTAGGTGCGCCAGGGAAAGCCACTTTGGAAGGACACGTTGTCGCCTGTCTTGGACAGATTCTTCTCGAGGTAGTCGTTTAGCGGACTGTTCCGCTTGTAGAAGGCCTTTCGCCTGGAGGAGCCTCGCTTGGAGATGAGGTGATCGCTGGCGGTGAAGGCGTCAGTGTTTGCCCGGTCTACCACATCCGCCCCCGCATCTTGAAGGACGTACTGCCGAAGCCAGGTGCTGATCAGAAAGGCAATGATCACACTGATGACAATGTATTCGAGCATGGTAGTGGAGGAAGATGGAGACTTTGGATCGGAAATGGGACAACCACTCGAAATGATCTGGCGATTTGTTGATGTCACCAGACAGCTCAGCTCCAAGACAAGCAGACATACACACACACACGCAGGCAAACTTTTGTCGCTGTGGCACTGAGCTTGTTGGCAAACACGGCAGGTACGACAAGGAGAGGAAAAAAGAGGGCCTCTCAGCGGCAATCACCTGGTTACGGCATTTTCTCGGCTGATAAAAGTCATTGATCGTCTCCACGGATTATAATGAAAGCCCGTTTAGACGGCAGCAGTCACACTGGCAGGCAGGCAGGTGATCAGAAAGGGAAAAAGAGGGACAAACACTAGCATTAGCACGGGCAGTGAGCATCGGCGCCAGGCACTGGTTGAGGTGAGCTATGTCCGATTGATGTCCTGCGCTAAGGCGGCAAATTTGGTTGTTCGGATGATGGTGATGGTGATGGTGATGCTGTTGACGATGACTGAGCTGAGCTCATGTCGGTGAATTGCAGCTTGCTTGCAGTGGAGCAGTCAGTCTTCGAGCAGAAGCATCATCGGCAGCGGTGATGTACGTCGCCACTGTCATGGCCAGCAAAAGTTGATAGCCTTGAGTTGTGACGGCTGCTATTGCTGCTATGTACTGCGTTATGCCTGCCTCTGCTGGAGGATGATGCACACTTGCGAATGGATTCACTTGTGCCTGTCTGAAGCTGACTGGCTGTCTTTCTCTTTCACTGAATACAGCTTATCATCATTGTGTTCCGTCTATGGCTGTGTTTATGTTCAAGCAGAGAGTGAGGGAGAGAGATAGACTTTGTACTCTGTTGTTTTCACTGACAAAGATATTAAGCTGACAGACAGTCAGTTACCGCTCCTACCGCTGCACGATTCAACGTGAATGCGCTGAAGACGTGCAGACAGATGCGCCCGATTAGTCGATGAAACTGATGGTGAGAAAGTGAAAGATGTGTGCATGCTAGAAAAAAAGAACAATGCAACTGACAACATTCTCATCTCGGCACGGTGTTTGGCTGCACTGTTTGGCCCAGAGGAGGAGGAGGAAGAAACAATGACGGGGCGCGATTTGGGTGGCCGACAAACGAGAGAAAAGAGCACTGTACCGGTGATGATGCTGATCATCATCGCACTTGAAGTCGCTTGCAGCACTGCCATGAAACTGGTAACAAGCTTGTTATTATACTTTGGGCACCTATTATGACGACTGTGTTATGGAATAGTAAATGTGTGTTTGTTTGAAGAGTTGGTGTATTAAAAGTCACAATGCACAGATAAAAACGAGTAGTTCACTTTTGTTAACAATTCCACTCGAGTTGTGAAAGCTGCTCAGGCTGTGGCTAAGTAGTCAATATCAGAGCTGTTTGTTGAGCGAGAGTCACCGTCGCTGTAGTAAAGAGAGTTTGCAGAGATGGTGCTCAGGCGGTTCGAGGCGCCGTTTTGGGATGATGAACGTCCTCCGGGGCTGGTGCTCGAGCGAAGTCGGCGAAGAGTGGGCGGTGGGGGTTGCTGAAAGCGATCACCGTGTTCTGCCTTTAGTCGTTTGAACTCATTTGCAAACTTGTCCTCGTCTTCGCTGTTAAAGGGTTTATTAGAGTTGGAACAAATATTGAAGGCATCTCACAACTTACCTTGAGGCAAAGGCAATCACGTAAATGTTTGTGCAATGGTCATCTTTGGAGAAGCGAATCACACTGGAAGCAAAGAGCGGCGTTCCCGGTGTCGTGGGCGTCTGCGGAACGATGGAGTAGTCACTCAGTGACATTGTCTCAAAAGAGTCCATGTCAGAAAGTCCAGCAGAAGAGAGAGAAAAGCCACTGCTGTGCGTCTCATTGTGGCGAATAAACTCCACATTGTGATGACTGGAAAAGTCTAAAATGTTGTACTGGTTTCTATGAAGGAAAAGTTAAACTAATGTCGCAGACAGAAACGCAAAGATAAAAAACATACTTTCTCCATTTAATCTCCGCCAGAATGAGCATGTCAGTGAGCAGCACCAGCATTGCCTTCAGGCGAACATCCTTGGCTGCAGAGTGCTCTACCGGTCGGCCACTGTTTGGGCTGGCCACCACCTTTATGCCGATTCTCCGCTGCACCTTGACGGCACTTTGCAAGACAATCTGTCTGGTTGTGCAAACCAGATCAGGTATTCTCATGCCACCTGCAATTTGCTTCTTGAAGCACACCAAGTCATAAAGATTTCGCTCGTCCACCAGAGCCTGGTTGCATCGGACTGCAAAGAGCGTCGCTGCAGTGTAGCACTTTTCAATGATGCTCCGGTTTGGCAGCTTTGCCATAGGCAGTTTCACCGTCAGCTTGTCCACCTGATCGAGGACGTTCTTCAGCAGCAGCGGGTAACGGGTGACGCGCTGCATGGGCATAATCAGCAGTGAGTTGAGGCGAGTTGACTCGGGCGGCGTCAAAAGCTTGGTCCCCTTCTCTGCGAGCAGTCGGTTTCGCTCATCAGTGCCCTTGATAAAGTCGATGTACCCCTCCATACGTCCAGTGGACAGGTAGTTGGTCAGTATGGTGCAGCTGCTGCTCATGAAAATGTCCACGTTGAAAGCCGATTCGAGTTCATCAAAGAGAGCACAGGTGGTTGCGTACAGTTGGGCGGCGCCGCCAAAAAGAAGGTGCCGGTCGTAGGCGGAGATGACGTTCTTTAGCGAGGGGGCACTCTCCGCAAAGTTGCTCAGCTCTCCGAGGTGCTAGGGTTGCAAAAAGTGTCAAGTATAAAGTGAGTTTGTAAGTGGTAAAAAACTGCAAACACTTACCGAAAGGTGTGTCCTCTCGGTGAGAATAATTTCAAACAGAGACTCGTAGAGGTGGACCTCTTCCGTTTTCAGGTCATTCAGCTGATTTGCGTGACGACCGCTTTGAACAAAGCTCCGCCAGGGGTACTCACTCTGAAACTTGAGCATTGTGGTGCCCTCCTGTTGCAGCGCCCGAGTCAGGTACTCGTTCAGAGACAGGTTTCGCCTGTAGACGGCCTTTCTGCGGTCTTTCCACCGAGGACTGGAGGAGAAACCATTGGCAATAGAGTCTCGATGTAAAAGGTTCACCGGCACTGGTGACTCTGTCCGCATTGAGTTGTCCTCTTCGTCGTCGGCATTTGAAGTGACTGCCTCTTTAGCTTCTCCTTTCATCGCACACCCTCTGTCTTCTGCCGGTTGTTGCTGTTGCTGAGAAGAGTGCTGCTGACCAAGGCGATCCAGTTTTGATAAAAAGTTGCCGAGTGCAAGCGGAGATAGACGAAGGTGGTACTCGGTGGGAAAAGATGCAAGGGGAGGTAGTTGACTAGATGTGGTCGATGCTGTGGTGACTAGTGAGGATGAAGTGCTGATTTGAACGTTCACAGAACAGTGACTACGGGAGGGCCGTAAACGATGTCGATTGTTGCGAGAAGTGGACTTTTGTCGTCTTTTTGTTGTCCTTGAGAGGCTGGTCGGAAACACTGATGGGGAAGGTGCACTACCGACGCTGTCGCTGTCAATATGAATGTACACTTGTACCGGAGGCGATTCCTGGTCTTGTCTAGGCGGCGAGATCGCCTGCTTCTTCTCCTCCTCTTCTTCCACCACCAACACTACATTCTCTTCCTTTTCTGTCTGGCAGGCCACCGAGCGAGAAGTGCGTTGAAAAGTCATGTCAGCTGCTGTCAGCGACTGCTGTGTTTGCATCTGAAGCAAATGCGGTTCACTTTTCGATTGCTGCTGCTGCTGCTGTTGCTGCTCCGTTTTGCTCCGTTTACTTTTTCGTACCGATGGTAAAAGAGATCGCGAATGGTGGGCTCGTGCTCATGTTTAGACTCTTCGCATTTAATCGTCGTCGTCATCGACTCTGCCGCTGCCTTCTCCTGCTCTTGCTGCTGTTGTTGCTCTTGGTGCTGTTGAAGAATGTCATCAGCACTTGCTGATGATCGCATTCTTTGCTGCTGTTTGACAGGTAATTTCGCTGTTGATAGTTGCACCTTTTCATGTTGTGGTACTGTCTCTTCTCTGGCAGATCGACTGTACGACTGCGCTGGTGGCCGTCCAGTAGACTGCTGTACTGATTTGGACTCAAAAAAGCAAACATTCTCGTAGACCGTCTTTTTGGGAATGATGATGAGGTCGTTTATGATGGAGGTAGAAGAGGTGGAGAGGCGCAGCGAAATGGGCGATCGAGCACGCTTGAGGCTGCTGCTGCTACCGCTGTTGTTGTTGTGGTCTGTGCTGGCGCAATCTAAGTCAGCGTTGGAACGCCGACGACCACTGAGGTAGTTTGAAGACTGTGCTGGACTCATGTCGGCAAATGCTGGGGAGGCGTCTTCAGACGTCCTCGAAGTTAGCGGTAGATTTACTGAAAGTGGTCGACCTAGCTGGGGACGGTGAAAGGCAGGCAGAGAATGCTGTCGAAGTGCAACTGGTGCTGATGGGGGCTCAAAAAGCAGTCGAACTCGGTGAAAGCTTTTCTTCCGCCGAAGGCTTTTTTGGCGTACGTTCTTTTCTGGCTGTAGTTGCTCGGTATTATTACTCATTAAATTTGCTGGTCATCTTCCGCAGATGTGCAGTGGTCACTATCACTTTCAGTCGTGCAACTGTTGCTGCTGCTGCTGTAGGTCACTTTTAAATTGTCCTGAGCACCGTTTTGGAGGAGAACACCATTTTGCTGATCGACTGACGAAGATCTCCGACAGCACTTGCCTTCACCGGTAATGAGTGGCTCATTAGCGGCTGCGACTGAAACTGAGGAAACAGTGGAGGAGCGCCGGGCGGGCAAGTGAGTGGTCTCCTCGGTGGCCGCCGTCACCTTATCGGTCCACTTGATCTCTTCTGTCTGCTGCTGCTGTGGCTGTTGCTGCTGTTCCACCATGGTGCCGCAGCTGATTGCGTCGTCCTCGTAGTCTGTTGACTTGGACATGTCCGTTTTATGACACTTCTTTTGCTCGCTCACGCTCTCCTTCTTCCCTTTGACAAACAGTTGTCAGAGAGAAGATTGGCAGTGGTGAGTACCGTTGTGAGGATGGTCAGATTGAGGAAACAGGTGGAGAAGGACTGTGTTCTGTGCTCAGTGCTGTGTCACTTTGGGTGGTGGCGTCTGATGATCTGCATCCCTTTGCCTGCAGACGATGACTGACTGACTGTCGCAGTTTGTGTTGCTGCTGCTGCTGCTGGTGGTGGTGGTAGTTTGTAGACGGTGAAGTGACAGTCTGAGAAGGAGAAGAGAGCAATTAGTGGATACCGGGGGAGATTGGAGAAAACAACTGCGAGACAAGGAGCGCATCGCCGCTGCGCTGAGGAAAGGAAAAAGCACCGAGCAGCTGCACCGATTACCATGGCCACAAGGGAAAAGAAAGAGAAAGGTGGAAAATCAGCAGTAGTTTCGAGATAAAATAAAGGTGATATTGTGTTGAGTCACTTGGTTGCAGTCCCTGACAAAAGAAGGAGAGAGAGAGAGGGTTAGCTGACACGACAACTGCAGCAGCTGATCTGACCGATTTGACGAGGAGAAAAAGAAAGATGGCCAGTACTAAAGTACCATGAAGGCTACTGAATAAAATACAGGTAAGGAGGAGGGCACAGACACCTGAAATGAGTGCTTGCCATTGAAAGCAGTATGCAGCACGAGGCATAATCGAGCATAGAGTGCATCGTCGTGCACGAGTTCACTTCAGTGGCACTAATGCCATTACTAATACAAATAGTAGTGGTGAGCAGGTAGGGCAAAGTAGGAAACACCTGAGTAGATATACTGCTGCTTTTTGCTTGCCTCTTTTTTCTCTTGAACAGCATTTTTCTAAAAGGTAAAAATAGAATGCTGAAGAATATACTATTCCAGAAGAGGACTAAAATGTCTGACAATTTGAAAACGACCATTTGTGGTGACGTAACAAAGAGTTTGTGCCTTCCAGACAGCTCAGAAGGAGTTTGAGGTAGACACTTGAGGTAAGTCACCGACGAGAGCATCAACGATGAGAGTTACTAGGCAACTATCGGAGGCCATCGTAGGGAAAAAGTGAGCAGAGCAGCTTAATGATAATGAGTCAGGGTGCCTGGAAGGAAGAGGGAAAGAGTGAGTATAAAGAGGAAGAGAGAAAGCGGGCAAAGTCCCAAAAGCTTGTCGCTCTATATCTCCTGTTTTTAATAACTTTTATCATAAAGCATTGTTTTCGGTAAATGATGGTTGTAAGGACAAAAGTTGTCTTTTTCAATAAACTTTAAACGCAAGGGAATGATTCTGTTTTAGAGGGAGCGAAAAATTCAAATTGCAATTTAAACTCACTCGCTTTGTTTTTGAGGGCTGTTTCCACAGCTCATGTCTAAAAGTGGGCTCTCGAAAGCGGTGCGCTCACACCACTTTTCATTTTGCCTGTGCGCTTTCTTCGCGTTTGTCTCTCATTGCTGTTCACCATCTTTTGACGTTATATTCTGCCGTTTTATCCTTCCTCCCTTTTAGTCCATCGGTAAAACTCTGCTTCCTGCGTCATCCAATCAACACTTACATACTGTCCTTTTCATTTTACAGAATTTTCTTAGAATGGCCGGAAAAAAGCGCGTGGCCGAAAATGCATCGGCCATCGACAACGAGGCTGAAGGCGCTGCCTCTGCTCCCAAGGCAACCAAATCCAAATCACGTGCCGCCAAGCAGCCGGTAACCAAACTCGAAACTAAACCATTGCCAAAGACCCGAGGACAAAAAGCTGATGAACAAGCAGCTACTGATAAAGTTGTGACCGAACCAGCTGCTGTTCTAGTGGAGCCTACTGCCAACGGAAAAGATGAGGCGAAGAAACGGGCTCGAAAAGGCAAAGGTGAGGTTACAGCTAAATCTGTTATCAAACTTGCCGAGCCAGTAGAGCAAGAAAAGAACGCAGATGCAGATGACGCCGCTCCAGAGTTGCCTAAATCAGATGTCAAACAGCCAAATGGACGTGTTCGAAAAGCCAAAGCTACTGAGCCCAAAGTCGACTCTTCAAAAATTCAAGAGAAAAAGGCATCCCATGTTAAATCAAAGCCAGAATCTGCCGCTGTAAGTAATGATGCTGCTAAGGCAAAGGCCACTAAGCCAAAACGAGGTGCAAAGAAAGGAGACGAACATTTGGACAATGTCGCCAAGGAAGAATCTGTGGCCAAAGAGCCGGTCAAGCGCACTCGTAAACCAAAGGTTAACGAGGTTCCAACAGAGGAGACAGTGTCAGCTTCAGCTTTAGCTCCAGCTCTAGCTCCAAAAGAAGTGCCCAAGAAGCAAGCTCGAAAAGGCAAGGAAGCCAAGGCCGAGACCATTGCTCAAGAGGAAGTGGAAGAGAAGGCAATGGAAACTGGCGATTCTCCTTCAGCAACTGTGCCAGCTAAACCAGCAAAGGACGGGCCTAAGAAGCGCACTCCCAAGGCTCGCAAAGCCAAGGCCTAAAAAATATATCATGATATCATGCTCGACAAGCACCTCAATCAACTGATCAAGGATCTCACTGGTTTTTAATCTTCGCTCAACCATTACCATACTTTAAATAATAAAAGGAATCACAAACTTGAGAGTCAGCCCATTCTTCTCTCCTTTGCCCCCGCCTTTCTCTTCGCAATCTTCTCCTTCAGCTGGTCCATGTCGGCCGTGTGGAGCATCAGCTTGGCCATGTGGGCGATGCTCGCACAGACTCGTCTCTCGTCTCGCTGCAGCCGCCCCTCGTCGACGTAGTACTTGTCGGTCGCTCCTGCCCGCCACAGGTACTGACTGGCAATCTTTTGCTTCTCAGAGCCTGCCGTCGGACGCAGCCGCCGCCGCCGACCAGCAGCGGTCATCATCATGGTCTTTTTGCCACTACCACCAACAGCACCTTTCGCCATTGGCTTCAGCTGTCGCTGGTAGTCGGCAGCCTTTCTGCAGACCCAGTACGAACCGCAGCAAAAGACAACCACCACAGCGTTGACCATCGTCTGGTAGTACTGGGCAAAGTCCACCGCCCTGCAGTGGAAGAAGTGGTAAAAGTCGATGGGCGCTTCGGCTAGCTTCAGTGGAAAGTCGCTGTAGTCGGTTATCTTGCGCAGCTGAAGCGCCTCCTCGTAGTTGACCGTCACCAGGTAGTACCGCTTGTACTGCTCAATGGCGCCAATGACTCGGTAATCGAGCAGCTCTGCCGGTGAGAGACCGACCTTCCAGGAGTTAGCCACGTCCGCAGCACTGTCAGTGAGACTGACGTGGTGGTAGCGGACTGTCCAGTACTGCCGATCATAACCGTCCCTCTGTTCAGGCACACTCCTAATGAGCACAAGTATGTTCTTCTGTTTGATAAAGAGCAGTGCGTAGTAGTCTTCGGGTGATGCCAGGCGAATCAGATCTTTGGGGAATAGTTTGTTCGGGGCACATTTTCCTGAACTGATAGTTAAGCAGCAGCCGCTCTCATTGAAAGCGCCAATGGAGCACAGGTTCCAAAGGTCTTTCTCTGCATAGTGGTCATCAAGGGCAATGTGTTTACTGGCGAGAATGCGACTGGCTGCGAAGGCCACCTGGTTCTGCTGAAAGACATTATCGCGAGTGTGCAGCTGCACTTTGCGAAGCATCTCCACAAACAAATCCGTCGTCCGATTGAAGAGGTCAAGGTGTACTCCGGCAAAGGCGACAACTGTGTCGTTGAGAGGGCGAAAAGGTATCGTCAGTATCGGTTTGTACTCTTCCTTGTCGTTGCTTACTAACAGTCGTGGAACATTTTGTTAGTACTTCCCTCCAGTGTCACTTGGTGGTCAATGAAGGCGCCCGAGTAGGGGTTGAACTTGAAGATGAATGCCCTCGTCCTGGAGATTGCCTTGCCCAGCTTCAGCAGTGACGTGTCGTCCTCCCGCAGGATCGCCTTGTAGTACACCCCAGTGCTGTAGACGGCGGTGAAGCGAGTCTGCTGGCAAAAATGGTACCGCGCTTCGGCAGGCTTCGAGTACAGCTCCTCCAGCACCAGCGGGTAAATGTCCTCCGACTGAGAGCGAACAGGCGACAGGAAGAGAGAACAACAGACAAGCAGCACAGAAAGAAGCGGGAACAGCATTCCGAACAGCATTGCTCTACTCAACAAATGTGAATGTCAGTTTAGTGTTACGTTTAATACTGCTAGTGAGTGTTTGAGGATGTTCTAAACAGTAAAGTGGAATTTAGTAAATTGTAGTACCAGTGCCGAATGGCATTAATTAAACTGAAGACGACTGTAAAATCATTGTTGAAACGGTTAAATTAATGAAGTGGTAGGAAGAGTTAAAGCTATAGATGAACATTGGAAAATTATGGCACTTGCAGCTGTTACTTGGTGCAATGATAATCACCATGGGTAGTCTTTATCTTGCGCTTTGACGGCATCAGACTGCAATAACTGCGAGCCGAGTGAGATTTCGCCATGAGAAGTCCGAAAACCTCAGAAACGAGCAGTCCATTCGACTGGGCGAGACTCTTCCAACCAGAAGTGCTCAGCACTTCTTTGGTAGATCTAGAGGTGAAATCATTTCATTAGTCATTCACTTTGGGACTTTGAGTTACTCACTCGTTAATAAAGTCAATAATAAACTCCTTCAACTGGTTGGCATTGTGCATGTCAGCAAGCATGAGAATCGCGGCGGTGTTGTGCACCGTCAGCTGCGCACTGAGGGCCTTCTCGCAGAGAGCCTTCAGTCGATCGAGACCGTACTGGCAGTGAAAAGAGTTTAGGTGATGATCAGATTGAGAAACTTCTAGGAAAAGAATGGAAATAGAAACACTGCAAACCTTGTTGGCAGCGACCAGCAAATCAAATGGGTTCTGCTCGATGGCCTCCACCTTTCCGGTGTACATGAAGGCTAGCATCTGCTGGAAAACCTCGGCGCTAATGTCTTCAATGATGATGCGGTTCTCGATGGCCTCCTTGGTTTCGTGTTCTAGCATAGCGGCAAAAACCTGTAGAAAAGGTTTTTGTTTTTACAAAACACTATTTACAAATGCAGTAAAAGCTTACCGGAGACTGACTAGCAACGACAATCTTGTGAGCAGTCAGCGTGACGCCACCAACGACAATCTGCAGATCGGCGTACTTCGACACACCGTAGAAGGCGCCCAGATTCTCCACCTGGCGACATGGTGGAATCTCGAAACGATCCTTTCGCTTGCAACTGGTTATTGCCTTTGTCCCGCTCAAAAGTGTCACCTGACAGCGAACGATGAAGCGATCACTGGCGTTGGTCGATGACTTTAGTTCGCCATAAACCAATTCGGTCAGATACTTGTAGGGAATGTTCCAGGACCAGCCTTGATCGTTACCGGTAAAATTGCAAATGTCTTCGCTTTCTTGAAGTGGATTAATGAATCATCATTAAGGTGAGTTGCTGACGACTCATTACTCGCTTACCCTTGTCAATCAGAAGCTTTCCGTGATTGTCGAGAAAAGAAAAGTGAATCTTGGCTTTCAAGTTGGTCAACTCATCGCTGGTCATGCGAATGGTAAACAGTGTTTGTCGTTCTTTGTCCGCCTTCTTGCGACACTCCATCGTCAGGTACCACTCGCGCAGGGAAGTCAGTGGATCGACAAATGTAGTGGAACGGTGGACAGCGGTATCGTCTTTGCCAAGGAAGAAAGAAAAGTTCTCAATCGCCCACACAAAAGGGCAGACGATCTTTTTCGAAGCCGTAAGGCTCCAGTAGTTAGAAAGAGAAGAAAGTTGAAGATGTTGTTTTCCATCGTCATCCAGATTGCTTTCACGAATCTCAGGAAGAGACTGCTGATAGTTATAATGGTGTTCCACAAAAGGTTCCATTAGATGGGTGTGATGATGAAACAAGAAATGGGCGAAGTAGAAAGAAGTAAGCAGAAAGAAGTGACAAGGTGAAATGGTGACTGTGTAGTCAGCAGTAGGTGAATGAACGTGTGCCTATTTGATCATGATTCATTGGTGAGCCATGATAACGTGGTCTTAGAACTTTTGACCTTACGGTTCGATTTGAGTAAAATGTTTTTAGAAAAGAACTTGCTTCATTGTTTTTGAAAGCACGGTTCTATGGACACTATTTCGACACAGAGCAGGTTCACGTGAGCACGATGAGTCATGACCGCCTGTCAAAAGCGGTACAATTTCGGTAAACAACGAAATGTGATTTTAAAGTCCTACGGTCCTCAACTTTAGAAAAACATATCATTTATCGCCTAGAATTTTAGAATGTTCCGCTTCTGCTAAATGTCACGCTTTTTCTCTCGGGCACCTTAAGGTCGATCACAGTGCCTCATCGGTGATCAACCGACCAATCACCCCAACCACCAGAGTGCTGGTGCATTCATTTCCACTGACGAGTACTGTCCTTTTTCCAATTTTTTCCATTGCTACGACTATTGCTTGCATCAATGGAAAATAAAGGGAATGAGGGTATAAATCAACTTGATTGCCCTCGCTGCATACGGCCATTTAACGACAACAGTCAGCAGTTGAGTCAGCAGCAGCACCAGCAGCAGCAGCACCAGTCTGGGATTATTCTCGTACCACATCAATGTCTCACTCACTCTCTTACCAGCTCAATTGGCAATAATCAACGTATTGACTGCGATTTCTCTGGCAGTTCTCTCAATCAAAATCGATTGCGGCCTAGACTGGTTTTGCCTTTCAAACAGTGGCGACTTGTACTACGCCTTCAGTAATCTTTGGTACCGTACAAACACTGTCACGGGTAATTTACAACACCGGCACAAATGTTTTGTTTACCAGAGCACTTGAAGTGGCGTAAACTAAATTAAAGCAGTAAATCAGACGTAACCGTTCCGCTACGAGCCTGACATGTCCCTTTCAAGGGCACTTCAATACTGCCTTCAAAGGCAGCCAATAAAGGCCGGACGGCCTCAGTTGGTCTTCGATTGGTCGTCCTCGTCACATCGAGGCTCTCATCATTGCAAATCTCAGCAAACCCACCAGTAAATCGACCATGAATTTCGCTCAATTTTCGCCTTTTCCCTATTCCTTATCTTTGCGTTCTACTCTACGTACACGGACGCAGCCACCACCGCCCCTCCTATCAAAGTTGAAATCTTCTACGAGACACTGAATGATGCGGCTCGTCAGTTCTTCGTCTACCAGTTTACGCCACAGTTCTTCGCGGAGCACCATGACAAGCTGACGCTGGCGATTATACCGTACGGCAACACTACTGCCAACCAAGATCGCTACGTCTGCCCCTTTGGAAATCAGCAATGTCAGGCGAATAAGATGCACGCCTGCTTTCTGAAGACCGAAGTAGATCCGAATCCGTCGGCCATCATCGAGGATCGAGTGGCCTCAAATGTGGTCGCCTTTCTGCATTGCTTCTTCAAGAACCGCCGTGCGGAGAAGAACTTGGACACTCTCGGTGAGCAGTGCATGCCTTCCGGCCACGAGCCGGACTGGCCGACTATTCGAACCTGTCTCTTTGAGGATGAATCCATCATGGATCGATTTGCCTCTCTCACTGAGCTGATTGGCGATGACATTAAAGACGACGGTCTGGCGGTGCGCATCGGCAGCGGCAACATCACCGACAACAATAAAGTCAACTTTACGAAGGAGATTTGCACTCGCCTAGGGGTAAGTGTGTACCAGTGATTTGATTGACGTTCACTCACCTTGACAGTTGCTTTGCAGTCAAAGCAGCCCAGCTGTCTTCACGCTGGAACGCCCCTGAAGCGCGTCAAACTGGCCGTGTACTACGAGGCGATGAACGCCGATTCGGCGGCGTACATTGTCAACCAGCTCGCCTCCAACTACCACATCCTCGAGGACTTTGCCGAAGTCGACCTGGTGCCGTACGGCTCGACGGTGCACGACGCTAAGGCTGACACCTACAAATGTTCACTCGGTGAGGCGCAGTGCATCAGCAACAAGTACCAGGCCCTCGTCATTGACGCGTACATCAACAAGCCCAAGAACGGCGAGCCAATAAACGGACCACACCGAGCCGTCACCTTTGTCAGCTGCATGTTTCAAAGCACCATCGGCAACATCTTTGGCGCCCTCGAAAAGTGCTCCAATAGTATGCTCAAAGGAAACGATTACAAGCAGTTTATCGAGCAGCTCAAACAGGGCAGCAAGTCGGCCACACTGAAGAAGGTTTTCGCGGACATGACGGCAAAGACGACCAAGGTGGCCGCTAAGGGCTTGACGAGGATACCTACTGTTACTATTAACGGAAAGATCGACTACGGCGCCACTGACGACCTCCTGGGCACTGTGTGCAGCCAACTGCCCGCCTACGCCAAGCCAAAGGCGTGCACCAAAACCAACGTCACCGTACTGTACGAGCCGCTGGACCACAGAACGCGCACCTTTTCCTCGAAACGCTGAAGCCCGTCTTCAGGCACCTTCACGGGCTGATCAACCTGCAACTGTTGCCCGGTGGTCGGACCATCAACGTACAGGGCAGTGAGCTGATGTGTCCGGGGGCTGATCGAACCCATCGACAGAACCACTGCGACGCCATGAAGTGGCAGGCCTGTGTTCTGGATCACTTCTGGCAGTACGGCGACAACTACACTGACCCCGTCCGCCGTGAGATCTTCGACTTTATCGTCTGCATGCTGAAGAACAAGGAGATGAAGAGTGTACCGACGCTGGTGGACTCCTGCTCGAAGGAGTACATTGACGACAAGGCGTGGGCACTCATCAAGAACAACTGCTTCTCGAAGCCGGCCGGCGAGGCAGTGCTCAGAGGGTACCTGGACGAGACAAAGGCACTACTGGCCAACGTCGAACACCGAGACTTTCCCATTGTCATTGTGGACGGCGCTGAGCTGGCAGACCATAAAACTATGCGCACTCACATTTGCGATCTCATTGTAAGGCGGCTTGGGTACAGCTTTGATTGGACAAGCTTCTAAACTTCATTTTCTCTTTTTCACAGGACGCCACTTCAAAGCCCGAGTACTGCCTTTCAGCGGCGACTGCGCACGAGAAGATCAAAGTGGAGGTCTACTATGATGCCTTTGATGAGCACTCGCGCCGCTTCCTCACCACCCAGTACGCGCCCTGGTACCCCTACTTTGAGGAGATGGCCACAGTGCACCTGGTCCCCGGCGGCAACATCAAAGACCCCGAGCACACCGACGGCACCTGTGTCAGTCTGAACAAGACCTCCGCCTGTATGGCCAACAAGCTGCAGTCGGTGATCATTGAAAAGTACTCGAAGATCAACGACGTGGGCGACTCGATTGACGGCTCACTGCGGCTGACGCTCTTCATCGACTGCCTCTCCAGCAATAGCAACTTCAGCAAGGACTGGTACACCATCGGCGAGGACTGCCTCGGCCAGTGGCTACCTGATGAGAAGTGGTTCGACCTGCAGATACACCTCAGCTCACCGGCCGGCAATGAGGTTTTCAAGGCGGCCATTGAGGCGACCAAGGCGATCAGGGGCGAGACTGACCTGAAGGTGATGCCCTGGGTGACGTTGGACGGCGCCAAGCATAGCCAGCGAGCCACTGGCGATCTAATGCAGACGGTCTGCCAGAAGTTCACCGATGAGAACCAGTAGAGTGCACTACGACCACACTGGAAGTCTTCTATTCGGCGCTGGATGCGCCCTTCAGCAAGTTCTTCAAAGGCCAACTGCTGCCCATGTTCAACAAGCTTCGAGAGCGGGTGAACCTGCAGTTGATTCCCTTTGGCGTGCCTCACGCCCAGCAGACACTGGAGCAGGAGTGCGCTGGAAAGCAGGAGGAGACTTGTCTGCATAATAGGATTCACGTAAGTGGCATACTGTTTAGTGTTGCTGCTGTTCTTTATTAAAGCACCATCTTCCAATAGGCCTGTGCTCTGAACCGCTTCTTCAAGGACGAGATGATTGATGATGCGCCCATTCTCTGGGATGGCAAGACGCAGACCCTCACACTGATCGGCTGCATGCTGGACGGCTACGCCAAGGACAAGAACTCCAGCCACCTGATGGAGACCTGCGGAAAGACGGCTGGCATTGCTGACCTCACTCCACTGACGACCTGTGTGGGCGGCACTGAAGGGCAGAAGCTGCTGGGAGAAAGTCGGACAAAGACGCTGGCCACCTTTGAGGCGGTGGGCAAGTCGCCCTGGGTGGCCATCAACGGCATCCACTCGCCCACCGCCGAGGCCGACCTCGGCAAGAACCTGTGCTCCAACATGATCGGCGACGTCCACTCGTCCTGCTACCACCCTGAGGTTCGCTTTTCCACCACCAAGAAGCCGGCCACGCAAAAGCCGACAACGAAAAAGGTCACCGCTACCACAAAGAAGCCTGCTGCGACGACCAAGAAACCGGACAGTAAGCCGGCGACGCCTGCCCCCTCCAAGCAGAACACCGTCAGCAACTACACACTGGTTGACATACTGATCATTGTCGCCGTGGGCATTCTGGGCATCTTCATTGGCACCCTGGTCACGGTGCTCATCGCCTACCAGTGCGCCAAGGTGAAGGCGCGAAAAGAGGCGATGAAGAATACTTAAATGGCCACACTCTAGGCGCATACTTTTTTATCACTTACTTTATTTATCTTTTTATAATTTACTCACAAACAATAATATTGTTTTTGGTCGTCATTTTTACATTTACATAAAGAGATTTCTTGTAGCTCTAAAAGACGCCCACCTTGTGGCTCTTCAGCTCCGCCTCGATGATCGGCTTGACGGCATCAGCGATGGCCTTCTTTACGTGCTCATTGAAGAAGAACACGTAGGCGTCGGCGAGCACTTCGAAGAGTGGCTCATTTGCAAAGAGGCCAACGACGTGAAAGTGTACCTGCTCAAACTTGTCAATGACAAAGGTGGCCAGGGTGGCATTGGCATTGCCCGCCGCATTGGCCTCCACGTCAAAGTGCACGCCCACTCTGCCGGCGGTCACCATCACCTGCAGCTCAGGGTGGACGTGCGTGCCGTGAATGGACACCAGAGCGGTGGCCTTGATGCCCTCCTCATCGCCGAGGGCCATCTTTGCGGAGAAGGAGCCATTGCCCTGGGCGCCACTGCCCACCACTGCATCGCCCACTCGGTGAACACGGCTGAGGCCGCTGATGACGGTGGAGTGTACCTTGATGTCGCCCTCCAGGTGAATCGGGTGCAGGTGGCCGATGTTCCGGCTGAAGTGCGTCTTGTAGATCGTGTTGATGTGAAGGGGGTCGAAGTTCTTGTCCGCCTTCAGAGCGGCCACCACTTGGTCGACGAAGCGATTGCTCGCGGCAGAGTCGCTGAAAGCTGTAGAAAAGTGTCGGTAATTAGTCGAGTATTTTGAAGTGCGCTAGTAGAACTTACCAATGCTCGCCAGAGAGGCGACAATGAGAATCGAAAGAGTTGACTTCATTTTGTTAGTTTTTTTGGTTGAGCTTGTCTGTGAAGGGATGATGATCCAGTAGCAGTCAGAACGTCTTAAATAGTCGTCAAAAGAAAAGCCCTTCTTGTTGGTGTCCACTGAGTACTCGATTGGTTGCAAAATCTGCCATTGTACTTTTTGCATACCATCGCAAACTTATCCTGTTGCTTAGGCCACCACCTATGCATGTGTAACTGTAGTGCGTTCCGATGCACCTGCATTAGTCCATGATAGGCTATCAATTGAAGGGGTTTCATCATTTGTAAGATTACAATGGCGAGTACGAGTGCTAATCTAGTGATCTAGAGCATTGGTTCCGCTACTGGATCAAGTTTGTTGCCAACAATCAGGTACACGAGAAAGTTTACAGTAAAAGAAATGAGTTTAATTGGTTATAAAATTGTAATAATGTAGTAATGACAGAAAAATGCAGTGGTGCAACAGGTGCAGCCAAGCGGCAAACAGGCAAAGTAAAGTAGAATGTTATGTTATTTGAGTTGCAAGAACGTTGGGTCAGTGTACCTGTGTCTTCTTCTACTTCTGGTAAAAGTCTGGATCACCGGACTTGGCGGTGAGCTGGGCGCGCAAAGTTTTTCGTTGCGAAGGATTGACGTGTGAAAGAATCACCTCAAAAATGCTTTTTCGACAGGGCACTTCAAAGGTGAGATTGAGTGGACGAAGGTCCACAAGCTGACGTGTGAGAATCAGCCTGCGATGAGTTTCATTGTTAAAGAAGTAATGTAAGTAAGTCACTGTGAGAAGGTCGGTGTCAGTCTTGAAGTGGGCCTGGGGAAGAAGGATCGTCCTGAGGACTACTAGAATCTCCGTCGCCTCCGAGTGACGCATGTACCGGTGGTACAAACCCGAAAGGTAGTTCTTAATGAGCGACGAAAGACGGAAAAGCTGCTTTGATCGATGCTGCTGGTCGGGGAACACGGCGTTCGGATCAAGAACGTAGGCAAAGGTGATGAGAACATTGTAACAAGGCTCCTTACTTCGCCGAAACATGGCCTCAAAGTCGGTGACGATGACCAGTGCAATGTGCGGCGAATCTTGGGGATCATTTGTGAGTTCAAAAGGAAAAACAAGATACTTCTTTGCCGGCGTCAGAGTGTGTGTTCGCAAAAAGTCGAGCTTGTCTTCGGTTGTTAAAGCCGACACACTGTACTGCTCAAGAACATTAAGGTCAAAGTAGAGAATAGAGCTGCGCATCTGATATGGAAGACCGTTGAAGATCATGTAACGAAGGGAAAAGCGAATGATAGGTTTATCTGGACGGTACCCAGGCAGAAGAGAAAGAAGGTTTTTAGAGAATATCTTTATCGGACTTGCATCTCCTGGATTTGGGTATTGCAGAATCAGCGTATCGAGCATGATGGCGTTAGAATCGCAGTTTGTATTGCTTGTAGAAACAGTCTTGCAGTCGCTATCCTCCCAGTCCGAAGATCCAATGGTGAGGGTTGACGAGGTGTCAGAAAAATGAGTGTCCACTTCATCACCATTATTGCTGATCTTGATGACCTTGATCGGAGGTTTCCAATCCAAGGTGTCCTCATCGTCCTCGTTATCAAATAAATTCGGCATCATCAAAGCAAAAAAATCCGATAAAGATGGAGGTGATGAAGAAGGCAAAATGCTGCACTGCATATGTACAGCTTCACCGCGAAATGACATGTTCTAAAACGCTTTCCCTTATGCAATAGTCAAGTAACTCTTGCACGCCGCTAGGGCGCGTTTGAAAAAATGTTTTCAGTAAACAATATTTTTGCTGAAAAAAACTTCATAAGAACGTCTTTACGGTAATGGTGAAAGTACAATGAAAAGCTTTTTTGCTAGTGATGCATAGAGACAACTGAATTTGCCCGAGACCGACGGCCGTAGTTTGTCCGAAGCAGTGTCAACAAAAGAAGAAAGATGACTATTGCCGGCAGACCGGTCAACGTGACCATGATCAAGCGATAGTAGTTCTGTGGACTAGTCGAATGGAGACTTTCCGATGGTTTACACTGCTCAAGGATGGCTATGACGATACCGTTTATGGACTTATCGAAAAAACTCTGTTCATGGGGGGGGGGAACGGTTCAGGTCAGTAGTTGTTTACAAACAAAAGAATTTGACTTTACCATGGCTGCGAAAACAAAGGCTCCGCTGCTTGTGTTTCCGCCGATGAGATCACTGGTGAGGGCCAGACTGCTAATTAATACTACGGTGCCTGCAGTGCCCAGACATCCCGCCACTGCGTACACCTGGTACAGGCGATAACTGGCGGATTCGGCATCGCCGAACCAGAGCCACACGCTGGTGGCGGCGCCGAAGAGGGTGCCCACAAACAACGTCCACCGGGAGCCGAACCGAGCGGAGAACGGTTTGGCTGCAAAGGAAAAGGCCAGTCCTGCAAAGTAGGTCGCAAAGGGATTGACGGCGATTGATTTCTTCGGCAGGCGGAGGTAGTACTGCAGGTAGAGGGGCGTGTAGACCTGTGTCACGTTCAGTGTGCACCTCGCAAAGGTGTAGATGATGGTTATCTTCCAGAAGGACAGCGAACGAAACCAGTGGTACCATCGCTTCTGGGCAGTTTTCGCCTGCTTCAGACGTCGTTCGAACTCTTCTGCATCGGCCAGGTAGCTGATGGTGGAAATTGGTAGCTGTGCATTCTTTCCCGAAGATGAAGGCGCCGTATCGTCGCTTGTCTGGTTAGCCAGCAAAGTGATTATGCCTTGAGAGCCACGACTGCTTCTTAGAAATCGTTTTGTGTCTTCGGGTTTTACTTTGCGTGGTTTCGCCGGTGGGTCAGGCTCCCTTACCAGAATTTGAAAGAGGACCGCAAAGACGAGACCAATCAAGCAGACGATGTAGGCGACATACTGGCGGTTTGGAGAAAGAAATAATGTTGATAATGCTGGCTTTCAAGAAGTGAACACACTTACAGTGAAAACGACCAGATCCTCCTGGCGAATCGTTTCCCTTGCCTCTCCAGTCTGCTTGTCGTTAAGTGAAGCAATGACAAAGTAGGTCACCGTATAGAGGCAAATGTTGGAGGCGATGGTGGCTGCTTGTCTGGGGGCAAAACATGGGGGTCAGATTTGGGCAGTGTGCTAGTGAACGCTATCAGGTAGATCGCATTCCACTGTCGTGTACCAATCTCAAGTGGTTGCACACTTACCGGTAGGTGTTCAGAGCAATGCGTTCATTGGTGTCACTCGTCAGATCGGTGATCAGCGACACGTGAGTGACCTAGAGGAGAGAGAGGGAGAGGCGATAAGTGATGATCAGGGTCAAGTGGAAGACTGCTTCTCGGTCGCATCAGTGTCGTACCTGTGACGCCGCCCAGCCCGCCTGGTTGATGATGCCCAGGACTGCGTAGTAGAAGAACTGCGACCACTGTGGGGCGCTCTCGCAGAGGCCAAGGGCGCATCGGTTGTAGAGCAGTGGAACGCTGACCAGGTTCATGAGCACGCCAATGAAGTGCCAGGTTTTCCGACGACCGAAGCGGGCAAAAAGCCACATTGAGCCGCACCGGTCTGACTGGTATCCGACAAAGGGCGAGGCGATGGCGTCGGCGACCTGACCCAGCAGAATTAACGTGCCCCCAAGAGAGCCGCTGAAGCGGTACTGGAAAAAGCTAAAGAAGAATTTTCAGAGAGAGGTGTACGGCGGGTGCAGGTACTTACAGTAAGGTGTAGCTGAACCAAATGGAGCCAGTTAAGTCATTGAGAATGTGACCAAAGGAGTAGCCGATCTTGGTTCTCCAAGACAGCTTTTGCGATGAGAGTAGACTCTGGCTGCTTGCTACACTGCTTCGGTGATGATTGTTTGAATTGGAAGGGCGATTGACATCGTCTGCAGATCCTGAAAAGTCCTCTTTGCTGAAGTTGTTCTTTTCTAAGTCAGTCATTTTTTGTTGGCGAATAGTGAATTGTGGTTTGCTACTCTTCACGAGTCCACGGCTTTACTTTTATAAAGGCTGCTTAAACTAACTGACAATCTTAGATATTACCCTCGAGTACTTGAAACCTAAAAATACGACCAGTCAAAGTGGCTACTACTTGCGCCTATTGCAGCACCTCAAGAGGAGGCAATGTGATTGTCACCTGAAGTGGAAGCACCCTCTAATAATAGAAACATTAAACTGGTTATAATTAGCAAATGAGTGATTAGGCGCCTGAATCAGCGTTCAATCAGCTACCGAAAGTGGTCAGATGGTGTTGGTTCCCGGACACAAGCCAGTTGTTATGAACCAACGCTTGACAGGGGCGGCAAGATCAGAGGAGTTTGCTCTTTTTTTCTCAACAGTAGCAACAAACGATTACAAAGTTCTAAAGTACATTTCATTTTGAGATCGTCATCAAAGCTCACCACTTTTTCTGCTTTGCAATTTCAAAGAGGCGCCGCGCCGCCAATTTTTGCATGTACATCGTTTGTGAATGTCTGCTCTGATCAATCGTTTTTTGCGATTTTTGCAAAATTCTCTTTCTGAAGAAGAATCTCTGAGTAAACTGCGTCTGAGCAAAGAACGCTGCAGTTTTGTTGCTTCAAGATCTGATTTTCTGTTATTCTCATTTTGTGTCTCATCAACGCACACACACAATGTGGAAGCTTGAGGAACTAGATGGAGAAATGGGCGAATATTTCAGCATTATAGAAGAAGAAGCAAAAGAACTTCGTAAGTTTTGTTTTTGATTTTTATTTGGGCATTTTTCTAAACAGTAATTTGTGCAGGTGAAAAAATTGGACCACCATGTGAACCTTCTTTCGATGATAATGCTCAAGGTGAAAACTCGCAAGAGGGCGGTCAATCAGGGAGCGGACACCAAAATCCCGAAGAAGAAAGCTCTGAAGTTGTAGCTGATGAAAATGAAAGCGTTACTGATTGGACAGCTGAACCAAAAAAGAAACATAAAAATGTGTCACCCAAGGAAGCTGAAAATCCTGATCAAAATCCTGATCAAAACCTGATCAGAATAGACCTGCTCAAAACGACAATAACAACAACATAATTGACGATGATGCAAATCAACAGCAAAACCAGCCTGCAGATAATAATGGAGCTCAAGATGGACCGACTCAAAATGGCGCTCAAAGTAAATGTTTTGATTTACCAAGAACATTTTTATGTACTTTTCTTTTAAATAGATACAGGAATCAAGCCGGATATTTTTATTCCATTCAGAAGCCCAAGTAAGAAAACATTTCATAAAATATTTTGGAAAGTTTACCTATTTTTTATTTTTTAGACTACGATCTTTACCTACCTGGTTATACTGAATCAGAACGTCAGACCATTCGTCACATCGATCTTTTTGTACGCCGAAAAAGTGAATTAATTGAGTACGCTACAAAGATTTTAGAGTGCAGCAACCTGGATACACCCGTTCTAATAATACAAGAAGATGATCAACTAGTCGAGTCTCTTGCTACTCAACTTTGCAATGAAGGCTTCTGGTCAGTGCCGATCATCAACAAAACTACCGCAGTCTCGGCCACAGAGATGGACAATGCCAACAAAATGTTTGAGCTGAGCAAAGACAGCCTTGCTACATTTCGATGCCTCATAACCACAATTAAGTTTTTGCGAGACAACTTCGATTTCTTTAAGAAGCGTCCTTCAGTGGTAATCAACTTTGAGCCAATACCTCCCCGCATCAAATACCTTGAAAGATGGCTCAACTATTCTGTCGATCGTGACAATACTGATCCTCCTACACCGGCGAACAAAGAGGAGATTTATGTATACCATATCAACATTCCGAGTTAGGGTTGAAAGTTAGGTGTATTGAAGAGATAACTGCTGACAGCTTTCAACAGAATTCAATCCATGTTTATATAATCTTACTTTTGCCTAATTTTGTGACGATTTTACTTTGATTCTTTTAACATTCTCAATACTTTTGTAAATTCATTAAGAGCATTTGATTTAACTTCAAAATTAATTTAGAAAACTCCTTTTGCAAATTGTTCTCTTTTGAGAGTATATCTGCACTTGCCAGTTATTTCATTGCGTCATCTCGGCAGTGTTTGTTGTGCAGTTTTTTTCAGCTAAAGTTATCTTTCTATCCTCTAAACCAGCCAGTGCCAAGTTTGTTTCGATGGCAAAGTCTCCAAGTGCTCGCAACTGCAAGCCCAGTGGGCTCAGCCTTCTGCACTGTCCCAAGTACAACAAGGTAACAACATTCAGCTGATTTCTCTTGATTTCCCTCTTTGTCCCTTCCACTCTCCACCAGGACCTCGCCTTCAAGGCGGAAGAACGTGAAGCAGGCCACCTGAAGGGCCTCCTGCCAGTGGCCGTTCGCAGCCTTGAGCAGCAGGCCCGCCTCGAGATGGACTGTCTGGCCTTGCTGGGCGACAACGCCCTCGCCAAGTACATGCACCTGCGTGAGCTGCAGGACCGCAACCGAGTGCTCTTCTACAAGGTGCTCATCACCTACGCCACCGAGGTGATGCCCCTCGTCTACACGCCCACGGTCGGCCTCGCCTGTCAGCAGTACAGTCTGGTGGTGCGTCGTCCTCGAGGCGTCTTCATCGCCGCCACTGACGTCGGTCATGTGAGCGAAGTGCTGGCCAACTACCCAGTCAACGATGTGCGCGCCATTGTGGTAAGTCATTTTGCACAGGCAGCATGCATCTAATATTTGAGCAAACACAACAGGTCACCGACGGTGAGCGCATCCTGGGACTGGGCGACCTGGGCGCCAACGGCATGGGCATTCCCGTGGGCAAGATCGCCCTCTACACCGCAGTGGGCGGCATTGACGCCGCTCAGACGCTCCCGGTGACGCTGGACGTGGGCACGAACAATGAGGCGCTGCTCGCCCTGCCGCACTACATTGGCCTGAAGCAGAAGCGCCTGAGCGGCTCTGCCTACGACCGTCTGGTGGACGAGTTCATGGAGGCGGTGGTGAAGCGATGGGGTCGCCAGTGCCTGGTTCAGTTTGAGGACTTTGGGAACAAGAACGCCTTCCGACTGCTGGCCAAGTACCAGGACCGATACTGCACCTTAATGATGACATTCAGGGAACTGCCTCCGTGGCAGTGGCTGGTGTGCTGGCCAGTCTCAAGGTGACCACCTCGAAGCTGGCTGACCTGAAGGTTCTCTTTCTCGGCGCTGGCGAGGTAAGTTCAGTGTGTTGACCTCTTCTGTCTGTTCATGTTGCTGGTGGTACTTTCTGTCAGGCTGCACTGGGCATTGCCGACCTTCTGGTGATGGCGATGAACGAGCAAGGCCTCTCCACTGTTGATGCTCGCTCTCGCATCTTTCTCATCGACTCGCAGGGCCTGGTGACCAGTGATCGGCCACGAGGTGACGCTCACAAGGACTGCTACGCTGCCAGGCTGAAGGCGGAGGCGATGCCACCGACGAAGGATCTTCTAGCCATCATCGAGAAGCTTCGCCCAAACGTGCTCATCGGAGCGGCCGCCCAGCCGGGCGCCTTCTGTGCGGCAGTGCTGGCGAAGATGGCGGAGATCAACCCAGTGCCGGTGATCTTTGCCCTCTCTAATCCTACCTCCAAGTCGGAGTGCACCGCCGAGGAGGCCTACCTTCACACCGGCGGTCGTGCGCTCTTCGCCTCTGGCTCTCCCTTTGAGAAGGTGACCGCCTTTGGGCGTACCTTCACGCCGGGCCAGGGCAACAACGTGTACGTGTACCCGGCGGTGGCCTGCGCCGTCGTCCACTGCCGTGCCACCACCGTTCCGCCTGAGGTCTTTCTGGTGGCGGCCACCGCACTGGCCGGTCTGGTCTCTCTGCCGGACATTCTCCAGCACGGGACCTTGTACCCGCCCATGGCAAACATTCGCGCCACCAGTCTGAAGGTGGCCGCCAAGGTGGCGGAGTGGCTATACGCAAAAGGCCTGGCGCACGTTAAGCCCGAGCCCGCCGACAAGGAGCAGTTTCTCGCCAGCAAACTCTACGAGCCTGCCTACGTTTAGAGAAAGCTTTGCAAAGAGGCCCTTCTTGCACATTTTAAACGACATTGCATCCTTTACCTTCCCTCCAATGTCATTAAAGACTTTTCACAAAAGCTCGTTACAAATACGCTTTTTATTAGAGGCCTGGCAAAAGCTAACGTCATCGACAAAGAAGCAGAAGCCTAGAAGCAATCATCAAAGTCATCAAAGTAATCCTCATCAAAGTAGGAGTCCTCTGAATCGTAGCAATCATCGCGAATCCACACCTTGTGAGGCATCTCCTCTTCTTCGTCCATCAGCTCGCCCAGCGCCTTGTCTCGTCCTGGGTCGCCGCCCGGTCCAAAGGCCACGTAGGCGTCCTCTTCGATGCAGTTTTCGTCCTCCTGCAGCACCTTTGCCTCGACTATCTCAACACTTGCTGGCTTTTCTTTCTTCTCCTCGGAAGCATTCTCACTTTTCTTCGGCTCAGCATTCTGTTCTTCAATGTCCATCTTCTGCTCGACGACAGTGCTAGTAGTGCTAGTGGTGGCCGGAGCCAAGTCGTCCTTCTGCTTCTGCTGCTGTGTCTCCTCTTGACGGTCACAGGCAATGTTGATGGTAGAAATGTGTGCCGCAATGAGCATATCCTCGTCGGGTTCTTCGGTCACCGAGCTCACGGGGAGCATCACTTCGGCGCCACTCACAAAGTAGTAGCTCTCGGACATGGTCGTTGAAGAGGAGAGAGAGAGAAGATTAGAAAGGAAGGTGGATGGAGAGGTTTGACAGATTCGGGTTGAAGCTGACGTCGCTTTGCTGTCGTTAACCATTGGCGACTGTTCAAAGATAACGTGCCCCCAATGTCGAACTTTTTCAACTAATCGAACTTTACTGGTTACAAAAACAGCTGATACAGTGACTGAGCTTTTCATTTGATTTCAAAGCTTTTGCTGGTTGTTGCATTCACTGATGAATTCCAAGCTCAGCTCAAAGGTGTTCAAGGAGCTTGTTAACGATGAGTACTTTGCTTGTCTGTCATCCCACAAGGACCGTTTGTCGTACATTCTTGAAGAAAAGCTGTCTTTCCAAAAGTTGCGAAATTCATTTGCATCCACTGTTGCAACTTTGCGGAAGAAAGCAGGCAAGAGTTTAATAAAAGCAAAGCAGTTTAGTGATGAGGCTCACTTTTTTGCAAGTATAACGGGCAAAGGCAGTCAGATTTATTTGAATGAAGCTCTTCAGTTTTACAAAAAGGTACGGTGTTTTATCAGTTGACCAATTCTAACCCTTTCCCTTTTTAGGCCATTCTCCACGCTCCATTTTATGAGTCGGCCTTTCTCTCGCAGCTATACTTGCGCAAGTTCAAGCTACACGTGAGCGCCAAAGATTCAACTGCAGCAAAGTTCTCAGCCCTGATGGCAGTTGAGTTTTTCATGAAGGACCAGGAAAAAGCAGCTTTTCTTGAAGAAGAAATTCGCTTTGCAAAGAAGTGGATTGAAAAGCAGACCAAGCCATCATCAGCAGGCGACGGCAATGAAATCCGCTCTTCTCACAGTGAGCCCTACACTGCCTACTTTATTGACAGCAACTGCAAGATCGAGTGCTCGCCAGTTGTGGGGCGACACTTTGTGGCCGGCGAAGACATTACCGAGGGGCAGGTTCTCCTCGAGGAGTACCCCTACTGTACCGTCCTCATGCCCAAATACATGCTGGAGCGATGTTCGCACTGTCACATCTCACTGGAGCAGTCATTTTACCCGTGTGCCACCTGCTCTGAGGTGCTCTTTTGCAGTGCCATTTGCGGTAAGCTCATGAAAGTGAAAAGGAAAGGCTTATTTCTAAACCTGATTTCCTACTAGCCTCCTTGGCCAACACTGACTTTCACTCACTGGAGTGTGGTCTGCAAGCGGCCTTCAGCACCCAGACAGCGCACGTCTTTCGCATGATTGCCAAGACTGGTGGGCCACTGGCGATGATCACAAGTGCAGAGCAGTTTGCTGACTACTCCGTGGAGGACTACCTTGTCGACTGTGCTCTACAGATCACTCGACCAGTTGAGAAGACTGCTGACGAGCGAATGGCCACCTATGCAATGTCCAGCTCGCTGATCTCCCACGACGAGGTGCACAGCGCTGCTGAGAACGCCTGCCACTCAGTGCGTGCGCTGGAGGTTGTCGCCCTTTACGAGCTCATTTCACGAGTCGAACTTTCGACCGACGTTCGTCTTCACTTTGCAATGCTGCTCATCGGCGATCTTCGTCGTGTCGTCTTCAACGCTTTTGGCTGGCAAAAGTGGTCCGCAGAGGCGGACAGCGAGAGCAAGCTGGAGCACGTCGCCCACGTGCAGTGTCTGGTGGCCTCGCTGGTGAACCACAGCTGTGACTGTAACACCACCTGGGAGTTCACTGCCGCTGGAATGATCACCTTCTTCGCCAATCGGTAAGTGAGCACTGATCAATGTAATCCATTTACTTAAGCCTATTTGTATTCCTTGCTCCCCAGCGATATCAAATCGGGAGAGCAGATCACCATATCGTACGGCACCTGTCCAGCAATGCCCTACCACCAACGGCAGAAACGCCTCAACGACTACTACTTCGCCTGTGCCTGTTCCGCCTGCTTTGCTGACGTCAGCAAGTACGCCGTTCTGCGCTGTGGTGCCTGTCCCACCGGCGTCGTGCCCATTCAAACGGTGATCGACCAGGTGTCAGTGCTTAGAGGCAAGTGTCTGCGCTGCTTCACTCCCTATCCGCACTTTGACCAAGCTATTGGTCGTCTGCGCAATGGACACCAATCACTGGTTGCCCGCAAGGGCTTGCTCAGCCTCGCTCTAAAGTCCTCCTCTAATGTCGACCAGCCGCAGCTGCAGACCATTCTTCTTCATGAGGCAGTGCAGAAGATGCTGATGATCGCCCGTTTGTCACTGCCCAGCAGTGCTGATGTCCAGACTGCGGTTGGTGATCTCTCAACGATCTTGCAAAATGTTGGAGTGAAAACTCTTAAGAACGTTTTCTTGGCTGAAGAGCTTCATCAGCTGATATTTCTTGTAGGAAATATTCTTTTCCATGAGCAGGAAGACCTCTTCAAAGACAGCAAAGTGAGCAAGAAGAAAGTGGACAAACAGGAGATTTCATTGCTGAACTTTTGGTTTGACCTGAGCATTGCTCTGCTCGATGAGCTGCCCGAGCAGTGTGATGACCACCAGAAGCTGCTCTTTTTGGCCGTCGCTCTGGGCACCAAGATGAACCACCTGCTGATAAACTTAGTCGACTTTGGGGTAGCTGTGTCTAAAGGACAGCTTTTTCTCGCTTCTCTTGTACACTGCCGCACAGTGGCCGTTGAAAAAACGCTCAAGGCGCTTTTGCCTGAAATGGATGACACTACTATGGAAGGTAAGAATTAACAGCACAACAAATATTTATTTTTATATCTGAACTTGTTTGCAATTTATAACATTATAATTATAGTGGATCGATAACTTCTAACTGAAAGCGTTAAAGATGACCAGTTGCAAAATGTACGGTTGAGAACAGAATTTACCTAAACAGATTTGGTAGCGAAAACTGTTTGTAGTGATCTTTTTTTCTAAACTGCAAACACTAGTGCAAGCCAAGCGTGTCACTCAGACCAGTTTGACTATCCTGCAACTGCTGTTTATCAAAGTTCTCATAGCTAATTGCTCACTGTAAAAGTGCGACAAAACTTGACTTATTTTGGTTCAATTGCAACTGCTATAGTTATCTGATCATCAGATCAAAAGGCGATCGTTTTTCCCTTGAGTACACAAGAGAAAAATACGCTAAAATACTTTTTGCTTTATTTCTTTTTGTAAAAGTTATTGTAGCCGTAAAGGTTTTGGTCGTCGTCAAAATTTGGGTACAATGAATAGGGCGAAAAGTCTTCATCGACTTCTTTTGACTCCGGCTGGTACTGCTCTGATTCAGGCTGGTAGGGCGTCATGTCACTGTAGTCGTGCATTGTTGGGTGCATCGAAGGCTGATATGGCTTGCGATGACGATGGCCACGTTTTCTAGTTAAATCTCTGTACAGGTCTGCTACTGAGGGACTCATTGAAGGCGGTGGAGGTCCGGCGCCAATTTCAATTGGCTCTTCGTTGTTCAGATCTCCCTGATCAAAATGGTTTGGAAAAGAAGGTGGTGAGTGGTGAGGGTGGTGATGGTGATGAGGGTGACGATGCTGATTATACTGACGAAAGTACATTCGACTTTCTGACAAGGGTGGGGACTTGATAAGGGGGCGGTAGTTGGGCTCATACGATTGGTGGTCGTTGTTGTACACTGCTGGAGCCATCTCTGACGCCCAACGACGCCACTCGGTGTCCATAGAGGGTGACTGGTGCAGATAAAAAGGCGCCGATGGTGCTGGCTTGCTGTCCATCGAGGGTGATCCGCTTTTGTAGATGATTGGCAAGCGAGTTCGCCGCAAGAATCGCTTCAGTACGGGTTTGTCCTTGTAGTGCTGCTGCTGCTGTTGCTCCTCAGGCTCCTCATCGTACCTCTGCTGACGATGGCCGTGGACCGACTGTAGGGTGACAATAAAGGACAAAAAGACAAAAACCTTTGGCTGCCGACAAAGCATTTTGATTAATGAAGGTTTCTTTCTTTGGAACAACAGATTAAAAGCAAAGTAGTGTATCGAATCGGTATGGGGCACTCACCGGCAGCATGACAATGCAGTCTAAACAACGACAGTCTGGCTGAGAAATGGCATGCACTGGCAAATCAACAGTGCCATCTCCTCGGAGTGCCTTTATATAAGGTGGGCAAGGGAGCAAAGAGACAGAGCAAGTAAAACACAAGAGCAGTTGCGCCTGGTCACGAGCACGGAAGCGGTAAAGCCGGCGTCGGCAAAAAGCGAGACGACTTTACTCGCTCAGTCTCGGCCGGCCTGACGAGAGAAGGTGACAAAAAAGCGGCGACAAAGGCGGATTAAACAGTTGCCGAGTGAAGTGACTCTCTTCTGGACTCTTCTTTTTCTTTCTTTCTTTACTCCGTCTTATCCGTCTTCGTTTGTCCACTCTGTTTGTGTATCAATTGGCCATCAGTGGATGACTGTTTCAAGAGCACTTGCCTGTCACGACGAAATCAGCAGGCAGTGTCCGGCAGAAGCGGTGCACGCAGGAAGCCTGCTCAACTTTCTTCTTCACCTTCTTGACCTCATTGAGTCGCACCTGTTAATTAATTATTGTTTTCTTTATTTGTTTGTATTAAACACTCTGATGACAAACACTGGCGACCTGAAAGTGCAAGAAGTGAAATGACAAAACGACCGACCCAATACACAAGACACTGTACAGTGACAGTGAAAGTGTCAGCAACTGTCGTAGCAGGAATTGTGCCATCCCTGCAATAATTTTCGTTGACTTGATAAGCATCATCAATAAGCAGAACAATTTATTACAGCAGTTGACATTAAATTGGCGGAGAACAGAGTAAGCTGTTTCACTTTTTTTACTCTTGCTTGTTCGGAGATGAAGAGGTCGAATCAGAGGCTTGCGAAGGGTTGTAGCTCATTGACCGACGTGTGGCCGAGCCGGAGCCCAAACCAGAGGACTTGACAGTGACTGCGTTTGAAAGAACCACAAAGTTAGAAGGCGGTAACTCCTTTGCCTCTGGTGCTTTGACAGCAATGGGCTTGTTTGGCACTGTGGCACTGGTTTTCTCAACTTTGCCCACAGCATTGAGGCGACTGCTGACTGGTGAAGTTGTTTCTGGAAAAGTAGTTTTTGCCAAAGTAGTTTTCGGCGAAGTAGTTTTCGACGAAGTAGTTTTTGGCGATTTTTGGGTAGTGTTCTTCGTAGTACTAGTGCTGGTGCTGCCAACTGAAACGTCACTGTCTTTAGTTTTCCGTTTGCGAATTTTTGACTGTTTATCTGCATTTGCTTTGCTTGGCGACAAAGGCCATAACTGCCGAAAGTCATTCGATTGGTTTTTTTCACCGCCAATCTGTTTCTGAACCTTTTCTCCGGCAGTTCCTCCCCCTTCAATGAGCGTGTCTATTATCAGCTTGTACTTTTTAATCTGCTCATGGCGCTTGAGAATACAAAAAATCATCAGTAAAATAGCAAAGGCTCCAAAGCAACAGAAGCCGCCCAGGGAGATAGCTGGAAGGGCAAGAATAATCTTTGATACATGTTCTCCATAAACTAACGTTTCATTTACATACCGATAATAGTGTACTTTTGGCAAGGGGCACCAGATCGAAGTGTAAAGTCACCCTCATTGCTGTTTATTTCTGAAGAAGAAAGACCTGCTGAATCGACTTTACTAGATTCAACTTGGGCTTCAAACATAACTTGGAAAATAAAGAAAATCAACGTCAAAATTTTTATGATCATATTCATGAATTGATAAAACGTTAGTTTGAGTAACAAATAACTTTTTTTAAAAACTGAGCTGACAATATATTTGTTGAAAAGTTCTAACAATTTGAATTTTTATCAAGTTAGTGAAAATCTCAACACTGAACATGGAAAGTTCCACCTAACAATTTGGGCATTAAAACTGATTTTTATTCTTTTTCACGACAAAAATCATTAGTGAGCTTTTCTAATTATGAGGCACAAGTTTTACCATTCGGACACTACCAGAGATTGGCACTCTCAATGTCAACGATTGCTCCGGCGTCAATGTCTCCAGTTTTGCGTGATCATCAAACAGATCATGAACGTCGTATTTGTGGCCTGCCTTCAGTTCAGGAATCAACTTTGACAGCTGGTGGGACATCACCGCCGGTGGACCGATGATGTCGTCGTTAAAGTACAGAACAGCATATGAGTTTAGCCCTCCAGCCACTGCCGGCGACAGCTTCTTCACCCACATCTGCTTATTTCCCTCGTGAACCACGACGTGGCCCATGACCGCCAGTGGATCCTGGTTCACTGCAATTAGGTGCTTATTTTGCAGAATGGCTTTGAATTCAGGTTTGATGTCACGCAGATCATTGGACATCAAAAGAGGGGCCGACCAGAGGCACCAGAATGCCATCTGAGACTTTGACTGTTCATAACTCAGGCCATCATTGCCGATGATCAGCATGTCAGGGTCAAAGAAACTTCCCGGACCGTGCCATTTGAGGAAATGATGCACGTTCATCCGATAAAACTCAATAATGCCCTTCACAGATCGCCAAGAGTCCTCAATGTCATTGTAGTTACGCCACAAGTGACAGTGCTCATGAAGAATTTTGTACATCTCATCGCCGGCGTGGTGCTGGTCAAAAAGTGGCCAACTGCAGCCGAAAACAATCTTGTGTTTTTGCTTTCCTAGTGCTCGTGAATAAGCCTGATAGGTGTCCTTATACGGGTGGTTTGCGTTGCAGCCATCCAACTTCAACGAGTCCACGCCCCAGTCAGAGAAAGTCATAGCGTCAACTTCGGTGTAGTCTACTGAGCCGTTGAAGCTAAAGGTGCCTGGATATCCTGCACATGTTGATTTACTGTTGCGAAAAAAGAATAATTCACTCAAAGTATCTTTTATTTTAAAAATGCTTACCCAATGTCTTCGTATATTCCTAACTGCACCTTTTTTGAGTGAGCGTAATCAGCTAGTGATTTGATGCCACTTGGAAAACGATGCTTCTCGGGAATCAGTCTTTTTGTGGTCGGATCTCTACCACCCTTTTCCATCCAGCAATCGTCTTTAAATGTGTAAAAGTAGAACAAAAATATAGAAAAATCATTGCAAAAATGACAAAAAAAATTACCAATATTGACTGTATTGTATCCCAGTGCAAGGTATCCGTCTGATGCTAGTTTATCTACCATGTCCTTGTAGAGCTGCTCATTAATGCACTGCTTTGGGTAGGTTGAACAGTCAGTTGTACAAGCAAACTTGAGCCACGATAGCCATCCCTAGATATTAAATTTAAAAGGAAAATGTAATTGTCAATTTACTAAAGTTGTGAAGCCAATTAAATGGACAAACCATTGGTGGTGTTCGCGCAAGGCCATTGTTCCAGGCATGAGTGCCAACAATTGTCAGCAAGAGAATGGCTAAATAGAGCTTCATTTTCATTCAAAAACGAGCATTCAAAATCTCGTTGTACAAGGATTGCTTTTTATACTCGTATTTTATACTTTTGTGGATTATTTTGGCCAACATCACTGACAAAATTCCATCTCAACTTTATTAAATCGGCTATCTTACGCTTAACAACAAAAACAACAACAACACCAACATCTGCAGTGACATAACAATCCACATTTTTAATTAATCAATAAATAGAAAGGTCCTGTCGACCTTTAGAGCTAAACTGTAGTTATCACCAATACCATCAAAATGTAGATATCAAAATCCACTATTGGTACTTTACACAATTAAAAACAATGATAAAAATAAATAAAGCTATCAATGATATAGCAAGTTGGTCTAGTTTTGATCCCTCAACCTCTGAGGGATAGAATGTTTCCACAAAGCCACTCCGCCAATTGGCCTGGTGAACCCAATAGTTTTAGGTAATTGATATTAAATTTATTAACAACCAATAAACATATCTTGATCGTTTTGCTCAAGAGTAATCAACAAAAGTTGGTAGAAAAAGGAGTAAACAATCGGTAAACATACCTATTTGACGGGCACTTCTTCAGCACCATCAAACTGGTGTTATTTCCTTTCTTTTTCAGTTCAATCAATTGGAAAAGTGTAAAATTGAATGTAAGCATTACAATAGTAATCAGCATGAAAGGTAATCATCTTAAAGAATAGCTGTAACATTAGATAAAATCCTTTGGAAAGGTCAGGGGAAAGTGTGACAGGAGGGGGCGAGGAGCCAAGAACAACAGAGTGAAAAGGTGATGGTAGTGTTGCTTGTGATAAGAGAAAAAATAAAAACGGTTTGATGATAGTTTGGTCCAACCATGATGGCGATGATAGTGTGGTCAACGGTGGGTGGTGAAAGTTTGCTGAAGGCGAGCACCTCTCAGGCTCACGATTTGCGCACCGTCTCCGGAGAGGAGGGTGAAATGGAAGATGTGCTGGAGTAGTCAGAAGTGGAAGGACCTGAAATAGTGGTGGCAGGCGAAAAGTCGCGACGATCGCCCCCGGGTGGCCGTGGCGAGGTGTCAGTCGTCAGTGAGGTTTCCGTCTCCGGCGAGTAAGCTCGGTAGGCGAGGATCTTCGTCTTCTCATCACCGTCCTCACCGGTGTCGTCGTCAAATGCGTTCTGTTTGATGATGCGACTGCGTTTGACATTCTCAAAATGTGGATTTCCACCTGATCGACAGCTTTCACTGCCAAAGTTCTTCTTTGGCGAAGTGCCGTCACACTGCGTCATCTGAATGTCACTCGGTTTGACATTGTTGTTGTTGTTGTTGTTGTTGTTGTTGTTATTGTTTTTTACGTTGTTCCCATCTGATCCCGGTTTGCTTTTAGTAGTAATGCCATTGCTGCCATACTCAATTGAGTCGATACTACTGCTCTTTTCAGGCAACAGGTGCGCCGGCCACAGAAGCCAGGCGACCTTGCTCAGGTACTGCGGCGGCACCTTCTGTGCCGTTTTCGTGCCACCTGAAAGTAGTGAACAGATGAAGCCGACTATGAGTGAAATGAAACAACCAAAAACGGGCACCAGGAGAAAGGCGATATGGTAAAAGTGCAGCATTCCCGTTCGATCGGGGTCATCGGTGTTCAACGGCGTCACCGTCGGACCAGAGGTGAACACCGAGGTGGCAAAAGAAGCGGTCGCATTAGCTGGACACTGGTCAATTTCAGTGGGCAACATTTGCGGTTTCTTCGGAAAGGTGAGCGAGCCAATGAGCAGCCAGAGGCCAAAAAACTCGCCGGTAAAGAGGCCGCAGAGGACGCCAAAGGCGTTGGCAAACGGACAGAGGATGCCGAGGAGGAAAAGGCCAAACATTGGGCCGACCAGAGCGCCCGCAATGGAGATGGCTGCCTGTAAGTACACCAAACAAAATGAGCAGTCAATACATCCACACTCCTTTCACCTACCTCCAAAATAGAGTTGATCTGACTAACTACAAAGGCCATGAGAATGGCTAGGATGCCGTAGCCAAAGGCGACCGCCTTGCTCACCATCTGCACCTTCCTCTCCGGCAGCGCCTTCATGAAAGCCGTCTGACCAAGAAAGTCATCATATGTTACAGTCGCCAGAGCGTTGAATCCGCTGCTCATTGTACTGAGAGAGGCGCTAAAGACGCAGCTAACAAAAAGGCCAGCGAGTCCGGGCAGGTGCTGCAGCTCGGCCATGACAAAGTACGGCATCAGCTGGTCAGTCTTGGTGATGGCGCCCGCCCGCAGTGGATCACAGTGACCGTAGAAGCCGTAAAGGGCAATGCCGCAGAGACAGGCGCAGCTGATGAGGAGGGCGACGCCGATGAAGTTGAGGTAGAGGGCGGCCTTGGCCCGTCGCTCAGTGCTCACATTGCAGTATCGTTGCACCTGAACAATAACAGTAATGAACATTAATGTTGTACGTACTCTCTTCACTCACCTCAGTCTGACTGGTGGCGTAGTTGCCGCTCCACATGATGCCCATGCCAATGACGGTGTTCCACAGCGTCGTCGTAGAGTACAGGTCAAAGTTGAGGCTGGGCAGGTGAAGATTAGAGAGGTGGTCGGCATCTGAAATTCCCCACTGTGATTGACTTACTTGAAAAACTGTATCCGGTCGTCCTTGGAAGCGGCACTGAAGGCAGCGCCCACGCCGCCCGACAGGTAGAACCCTCTGGCCATGACGACGATGAGACCGGCAAACATGAGAAAGACCTGCACCACGTCCGTCCAGACCACCGCTTTGATGCCGCCGATGGAGGTGTACAGCGTGCAGATGCCGCCAATGATGAGAATGGACGCGGTGACGCTCAGGCCGGTCACCGTTTCCAGCGCCAGTGAGGGACCGTACAGGACGACGCCCATGTAGGGCACTGTGCAGAGGAGAAAAGAGGCGGACACAGCCAGGCGGACGCGGGAGCTGCCAAATCGCTCTTCAAGGTACTAGGTTATTGAAAATAAAGTTAAATATAACTATTTCTCTTTTTTGAATAGCTTTTCGATGTTACCTGATTGACCGAGGTGAAGCCCAGTTTGTAGAAAACAGGGAGAAAAAGCTCAGCGGCAATGGCACTGGCCATCAGACTGCTCAATATGACCATCCAAAACTGGGTCCCCCGGTAGAACATCTCCGCTGGGTAGCCGAGAATAGTGACTGAACTCTGGAAACTTGCCAGCAGCGACATTGCCACTGGGAACAGCCCCAGAGACTTGTTGGCCGTTAGGAACTCTTTGTTTGAGTGATTCTTCCGATTCTAGAAAAAGTATAAGTTTTTTATTTAGGTTATAGATCCACCGTTTGCAATATTTTTATCAAGTGCATCTTATGAACAATGTGTTTCATACCAAAGTGGCTCTTAAATGAACTCATTGATGAATGCTACCAATTGAATTTTTTCCCTAACAATGCTCAATAAATAAACTGACACTTTCAAGATAATGCTATCATTATCGATGGTGACTATAGAAGTCATTTTTAATTTTAGTTTGTTATTGAGCATTGTAGCCTGGACTATGACCATTATCAAATGAGAAGGTTATGCAATACCAAAAGTGCAAGTACACCAGCAAAGGTCAACAAGTTTCACTCAGTCACATGATAGGGGCTTACCTTGAAGGCAAAGTAGAGACCGATGCCGGAAGAGACGAGCAGCATACCGAGAAAGACGGCATAGTCGGCCAGGGTGAAGTAGTACGTGTCACTGGAAGCCATGATTATTGCTGGAGTGGGACGTTGGGCACACTGAAGCACTTGCTACAAAAGTTGGTAGTCTTCCGCTAAACATCAACAAAACTGCCAAAAATTTTTTACGCGACTACAACGTCATGATTTGGTGTATGAGCCATTCTGGTTTAGCATGAAAAATGTCAATTTGATTCAAGTACTTCGGCCTTTCACCATATCACATTAATCCGTGAAGTTCTGCAAACAGAAATAAAGGTACATTAGATGGATATAAAAATAGATGTAGAAACTAATTAGTGCACAGTTGCCTTCAAATGGCAATCAACTGGTAAAGGTTTTGGTCCTTACACAGTGAGCCCTCTCTCCTCAAAGGCACAAATGTCTAAATGTGAAACAAACAAAAACAACATCAGTGCAGTGCGTGGTAATTCACAGCGCACAGACACGTTCAAAGTGCTGGTTGAGTAGTGCTTCCTCTGCCGCATCTGTCATTTGTGTTATCTGATCGTTTGAGCTGACACTTCAGCCAGCTGCAACACAACGGCCAAAATTCTGCCGGTGAAGTGGACAACGCTATCAAATATGAGTCACCGGTGGCACACAAGTGGCCATCATCATTTTAATTAACGCACATTGCCGGGTGCGTGATGCGAATCTAGAGTCACCAGAAACAAAGTGCTGCCAATTTAGTTGTGCAAAAAGAAAGGTTTTTTGCAGGTTAGTAACCCACAGGTTAGGTAGTGTCAAGCACCGGTGTTGTCAGTGTTTGGGCAACGCCAACCATAACCCACCCAGAGGTGCTACGTGATACAAATGCCACTAAAAAGTAGCTCAAAGATCAAAAAGAGTGAAAGTGCATCTGACTGCTAGCTTTGGCAGAAAGAACATCGCATCACATTAATCTTCCTGGGCAATAAAGCTTTCATTACTGGTGCTATGCGGTTACTGCTCATTAGCTAGTCCCAATTAGTACTTCCACCATCCATCATCTAAATAGCATCTGTCTGTCCGGGCATCGTTCAGTGCCTTTCTTATCACCCCATTGATGGCTTCCCAATAATGTATACATACACTTAGTAATACCGTCAAAAGTACAATGTCGCCTGGACTACTGACGTAATCACGTAATCACAGCACTCACTTCGCCTCTGCTCGAACGATGAGATGATAATGAAAATTAATGGGCCGACGTGATGACAGTGATACGGTGCTGGGAAATTTGGCAAAGTTTTGCCTCATCAGTAGTCACTTTGCATGACAAAGGAGGCTTTGCAATCCGGGCAAAAATCAAATATATTGGCAAGAAAAGGAAAAAAAGGTTCCAGAATCGTCTTTTTCATCAACTGCTTCAACTAAATGCAAATTCTATTTATCGGCATACTTGTTCACACAAACACATTCTATTGTTCCATCTTTTCTTTTTATCAGACCATTGATTTTGGCCATACTCAAGAGGAAAAGTTTGCTCTGTCCTTAACCCAGAACAGTAGCAGAAAGATTGAGCGATTGAAACTGCTTTTGATAAAGTCAACAGTAGTTCAAGTTTACCGTTTTCTCAGTCCGTCCATGCAACTGACTTGAGAAGATAGAATGGGCAGATAAACACACAAAAACACACACACAATTTATCTACAATAAATGCAGTGATAAATGCACTTAGGCGCACTAATAATGTAGGTCAACAAATACTACTGAAACACACACATACTGATATGAAGTGGAACTGGCTAATGTCAGATCGATGAACGTGTTAATGTCTCGGTAGTGTGGAACACACTCAGCATAGCGCGTCCATTTTAATATGCCCACAATTTCCAAAAAGCGAAAGGCGACACGCACACAGACGCAAACATTTGTCATGTTTTTTCTTCTTTTTTCTTTCGCTTAGTCAAGCTTTTTGTCTCATTGTTCACGAGAGCTCCTTCAAACACACTGCACACACACACACACAACACACACAACTGGTTCGCCTAAACTGCTGCACTCAGTCGACACACACATCTATGTATGGGCAAACTTTAATTACAGTGCAAAATGGCCATCTTTCATCACTGGTTTTGTCACCACCTGCAACAACAACACCTAAAGTAACTTTTCAGCTGCATTGATTCGTAAAATAACAAACAAATAAAATGAGCAGTGCTTGTGGGGATGTTGCCTTGCTGTACATGTGTATTTTTGAGTGCGCAACTTTCAGTTCTACCGCAAAAGCCAGTGCAGAAAAGACCACTACTGTACGACACACTTTAAAAAAGAAAAAGAAGGGTGCTGATGCAGATAACAGAACAGCACACACACATTCACCGCAACACAATTCGTGCTGCAATTCATGGGCGTGTGTGAAATCGATGGTCACAATGATACACTCTCTGTCAGGGAGGAGAAAGTGAGCGAGGGAACAGGTGCTCAATTTGGTTGCAGTCCAGTGAGCTCAGCTTGCTGAGATTGGATACTGTTTCCCCTTGTGAATCAACCTTGAAGTGGGGAGGAAGAAATTAAATTTAAACAGAGAGAAATTGAAATCTCTCCCTCGAATTGAATGACCAGTTGGCATGTCTTTATAACTGCATTCATCAGCTTTCACTGGACCTGCCATCCATCTAATGCTCTAAGTAAACATTTGTCAGTCAGTGTGTCTACATTAGTATTTCCCAGCGCCAATCAGTTGCTCGGTGCACGGTTTGTTGGATCACACATTGAGGCAAATCCGTAATTAGTTTGCAATGAAAGCAGAAAACTAGCAAATCACAGCAACCACCAATTGGCCACCGAAGTGTGATCGCGGCAAGAGCAGTAGTTACCATCGTCACCACCGCGGCCGCCAACAGTACCCGGCACAATTAGTGGCTGCCAAGAGGACTAACAGCAGACTGACAGGAAAGTGCATTAGGGACTCGTTAGCAAGCTGCTGCAGTGTTGCTTTTAGAGTCTTATTGTCCTAAAATGACATGAGAACAGTGTCGGTGACATGTAAGTGGAAAATGGTATTATACGGGTGCCATAAAACGACTAAATGAGTACAGTACAAAAAAGAGATGTTGTAGCCAGGTGATGATTGCAGTAGTGGTGTTGATGATGATGCTGGCAAAAAAAGTCAGCCAAATTAACTAGCACTAACTCGATAATCATCTATTGACCTATTCAACAAAGAGGAAGAGGAGGAGGGGAAAGGCGGATTGAAAACGAAACACTAGTAATTATGCATGTCGATTGCCACTCAACTGCATTGCCCTGTCGACGTGAAACCCTCAGACCGACAGATTGTACCAAGCTAGTCAGTAGCACTGACAGAAGTCTGCTTGAAGAAACAAACCATTGCCAAAGACAGCAAACGTGTAGCAAGGCGAAATTTAATTTACTTACCCAAGGGACTCTTGTCGGCGAAGACGAGGTCGATAAGAGGAAAGAGAGAGGGAGAAAGAGAGAGGAGACCGTGAGTGAAGCGCGCAGTTGATGATAAGCAGGCAGCGGTAGCTCGATATCGGGGAATGGAAAAACAGTAGCAAGATGATATTGGAGAATACAAGAGAAGTCTGTGTAGTGTCGCTGCTGCTGATGCTGATGCTGCTGAACGCAAAACTAATATGGAAGCTGATGCCTCTGATGATGATCCGGACTACTGTCCTCAAATGATGGCCAAGTGGTGACGGAGACGAACAGACACCGTGTGAGACAGAATTGAAGAGTGAAGAGACGAGCAGAGCAGAGCGGTGATGAGGTCAGCTAATATGAGTAATAGTCAGAGACCAAGTTAGAAGTTCTAATGTTGGTGGTGGTGGTGGTGGTGGTGTGAGCAAGCTCGTACTGAAGAAGGTCGCCTGTGTGTTCAGTAGTCTGCAGTCATCTGCGGACTAGCTGTGCTGATGCGGAGAGAATGAGAGAACGATGGTGAGGGAGAGCCCAGAGACGGTGGCCAGAGCTGCTGCTGCTGCTGTCTTGCTTCTTCTTCTGTTCGCGGGCGACTGTGTCTGCGGTGGAGTGTCTGTGCAGTGCAGTGCGCCTTATCGGCGTCCTTTTCCAAGTGGCTGACTTCGAGGTAGCTGTGACAGTAGTCGTCTGCAGTCCTGTAGTCCTCACTGCCAGCTCTGCAACGCCTAATTGCCCGGTGACGATGAGAGAGAGAGACACCGTGGTGGAGAGGTAGAGAACCACTGGCCGGCAGCCATTCGAACGAGCACACACACACACACACACACACACACACCTTCCCAACTACTGTCAAACTTGGTTGCGCTTCATCAGTGCATTGATCGCGCCATTACATTGGCCTTCGCTGCCCCGAAGATCGCCAAAAGGGAGACAACGTGAAGATGGTGAAAGTTAAAAAAGAACAAAAGTGAAGTGAAAGAGATACGAAAAAGTGCCGCCGCCGCCGCTGTCTACTGCATCATCGCTTGCATCATCATCATCATCAGGTTACACAGTGGCTTGCAGACGGCAGTTGGTTAACCCAATTGTGACAGATGCTGCTGCTGCTGCTGTCGGTGACAAAGATGTTGTTGATGATGATGTTGGTGACGGTGATGTTGATGCTAGGCAGCGCATTTGGCCGCAGCCGCGACGCGCACGGAAGTAGCGCCAATCAATCGCCACGCGTGGCCACGAGTGTCATTTTTCGGCAGTATTTTGGCTGCCTGAACAGAAGAACTGTTCGGGGCTGAGTGGAGGGAGCACCGAGATTGGTAGCACCAGAAGAAAGAGTGAGAGAGAACACTTGGCGACTGTCGCCTCGCTACCACAGTCTTCCGCTCACTCAGTCCTGTACGACGACAGTTGGTGTACGGCAGTGGCTGCAAGCATGAGCCTCTCTCTCTTTCTCTCACTGTCTTGCACGCCTCTACATGCACACCATTTGCATCCCAGCAGAAGAAGAAGACTGTGTCAGGAGAGTCTTTAGAGTTTGCAGTAGGTAGTAGCCCCGAGCAACAAACTCAGTGTCGTACACCGGTAGCCGTAGCAGCAGCTGCTATATAGCATCATAGTGTACAGAGAAACTCTCAGCTGATGGAGATTGCTGAAGACTTTGCAGCGGGAGAACTGTTTCGTGAGACACTGCTCGTATATAGCACCTAAGTTGTCCAGGCTCTTTCGGTGCAATTCTTACATATTGCTAGTAGGTTAAGGTTGAGAGAGGAGAGACAAGTGCGAGAATGATAATCGTACTCAAAATTGATAGAATATGGAGAAGAAAACCTAATCTGACCGTTTCTCGCAAAAGTTACCTTTAAAGTTACATTGACAGTGTGTCGAATTTTTACGTTTCAACTGCGATTCGTTTCAATTGACTCAATTTTGCTGGTCAGAAAAAAAGGCTTTACTTGTTGAATGACTGTGGTCATGTTTGTGTTGTAAAATTAATTGATGTAATGTATAGCGCGTGTAATAAAAACGTTTCAGAAATTAAGGTGTAAAAAGTTTACAATAAAAGTAATCATATTTTTTCAATATTTTTGCTAAATAATCCATTGCTAACAGTATTGCTTAGCTGAGAAGGAACCAAAAGTTGATCAGACTTAGAGGCGTATGCTTCGTAGTTCATCTGAGCAGGAAAACATTTTAGCTGTTCCTTGCTAAGAAAATCATACTTGCTGGTAAACTCTCTGGTCGGTTTCAGCACAAGAGATTCAAGGGAGGGGAAGCAGGAACTAGTTAGCATGGTGAAGTAGTCACTGTCATACCTTCTTGGAATAAAGTAAAAGGAGAGGTCTGTCACTGAGGGTAGTGAAAATTGCATTGACGGGGATGAAGATGGTTGGTTGGCGTTTTCATCCTGGTTGCTTTTTAAAAAGAGAAATCCAAAATGCAATTTTTTCAAGCTGCGCAGACCAGTTAACGACTTAAGAAATTCAAGATAAAGAGGAGTCTGAAACAGCAGTCAAACCGTTTATTACACCTTTGAAAAGAAAAAAGCAACAAAACCACTCACCTCAGATTTACGTGGTAAGTTAAACTGAAGTGCTTCCAAATTTTTAAAGTACTTGCAAATGAAGTGAAAAATTTGCAGCGAATGTTGGTCCGATTCAACTCCAAGGGCAGTCAAAGAGAGATTAGTTACAGTGTTGAGAAGTGGAGGATTCAACTGTAAGAAACTCATCTGAAAGTGCTCCAAAGTAAGCTCAGTAAAGGGGATTCGGTCTAGCCGCAGTGTCTTCAATTGATCTCCAAATGCAGCGATGATTTCAGGAATATAGTACTGAAAAGAGGGCACTAGGGAAAAATGTTTCAGCTTGGAAAGCACCTCAGGTGAAACATAGAAGACCTGGTATTCTCCTGGAATGTATTTGTAATATTTGTCATTTACGCTTGCGTCGGTGCAGCGATAGTCAAGACGCTTCAGTGAGTTCATCTGAGTGTTTAAGAAATAAAAAAATTCTTCCTTTTGTTTGCTTAGAGTCAGGTTAAACTTGCCACAAATCGTGAGACTTTCCAGCTGAGGATACTTTGAAATCAAGAGATGCAGCCGGTCGCAGGCTATATTTTGAGTGGCCATGTATATCAACAGATGCTTGATGTTTGGAAAATGGCTCTTCAACTGAGTAAATGTTCGCTCAGTCCATGACATTGGTTTGACTACCATCAAGTCATCGCTTAAAGCTCCTTCTTCATTTTTTATTTGAAAGTAGGCATCGTTTTCTTGATTTCCTTTGAATAGCCCAAGTATGTAGGGCTCAAAATCATCTTCACAAGTAAACATCTTTAGTGAAAACGCGTGAGGATTCATCGTTAAAGTTTTTGTTGGCATCAAACGTTTTTCTGTTTTGGGCTAAGGCTCAATTCACGCAGATACATTTCTAGATGATCATATCTTGAAGCCTTTGGCAGCAGAACCGTTAAAAACTAGAGTTGAGATCAGCATCAATTTTCGGGTGTTTTGCCATCACCTAGCGCCATCTCCTGACGAATAATAAAAAACGCTGTTTACAAGTTCAGGATCACTTGAGGCGAAACTTACGGAACAATCACTTACGATCCATATCTAATCAGTGGAACATGTTGGGAGAGCCTAATTTCTGTGAAAAAGTAAAACACATGTTTATAAGTAATCGTCCAACTTTTCTTATAATGTTAGTCAAACAAAATGTCTATTGTTTTGAAGCCATGATTGTTTATATCGAAATGGAGCTTTGGTGGATTCCTGAAAAAATAGGGTTCAAAGTGATCAGAATATGCAGAGTCTGCATTGCAGACTACGCAAATCTAATCGAACACGCCGCTAAGTGACATATTTGTAAAATTTTAACAGTGAAAACTTTAAATCCGAATTCGCAGGAACCCCTTAAGGCTCCATTTAGGTATTCCCCAACACCACAACAGGTATCTTTTTAATCAGGGCGATCAGGGTTTCAAAACAATGTGTATTTTGTTTAACTAACATCATAAGAAAAAGGAGATAATTTTGTGTTTACTCTTTAGATTGAAAACATAGAATACAGATGTTGGTTTGACTGTCAGAAGAAGTTTGTAATGAATACTCCAAACAGTATGAGTAGCATATGCTACTCCTCAGAACGTTTTATGCGCACCTCGACTTAAAATCGACGTTCTAATCGAGGAAAAGGATATCAATCTTCAAATGCAACTAATGAAGAGAGGGCAAAAAGCTAAACAAAATCGATTGGCACATTTCACCCCAAAGGAACATCATCTTTTTTAAGGCACCTTATCTGGCATCCGAATTTTGTTTCTGCTGAGGATGCTCTTACAGCTCTCCAACTGTAACTGCGCTGCTTACCTTGCGACAGTTAGACTAGCATCTGGCGCCCTATGAGCAGCTCGCTCACTGTTTACTCGAGTTCATTCTCCTCGCCCGTCAGGACGGCAGCTCTGACCAGAATCTGCGTGCCAGCGGGTTCCCCTCCCTTGTGTGTGTGTGTGTGTGTGGATGCAAGCGTATCCACTGTCGCCGCATACTGTTCACTTTTTGTTGGTGTCAAGTGAACTAGAGAAGATGCAGCCTCCTCAATAATGGTCCACCATTCACCCTCATCGTCTCCTTCTTCTCTCCGGTCACAATCTCCTCCTTCTCTCCATCGCCCACTTCGTTTTTTCGCCTGAAGCTGCACTCGGGCACGTCTTTCTGTTACTGATTGGCGACAGCATCACCTAGCCGAAAGGTCAAACAACCAGCAATTTTTTTTACTAAAATCCGTTTGATCTCACTCTCAAGAATCATGGCCGATGCTGACGGCAATCCTGACAACCAAAAAGACCTCATGGAAGGTGTGATTGATCCTATCAAAGAAGAGGAAGGAGAAGAAGCTATTGAGGCGTTGGAGGAGGGGCAGCAGCAGGAGCAGCAGGAACCAGAGCAGCAAGATCCGATTCCCCCAGGTGCACAGCCCCCTGAACCGCCGCGTCAGATGAACAACCTCGAACTGATCAACGCCGTCATTGCGCCAGTGCCCAATCTGTCGCCCCGAGAACAGATTCACTTTCTCAATGAGATCTTTCGCTACGACGACGACGACACCTCTGACAACACCATCGAGTGCGACTGTTCGGATTGCGAAAGCGAGAGGAGGGCAATTGAGCGGGCAACCATCAGTCTGGACTCTGATGAGGAGTGCGACTGTACCTCCTGTTTGAGCAACTGTCGATGTGTCAGCTGTGCGGCCGAAGATCGCCATAACACGGGCAATAGTGCTCCCAAGTGCTTAAAACTGCTGAAACTCAAAAGCATCCAAGAAGTAAGCTCACAGCACGCTGAACCAGCACTTGTCCTGCAACTACCACAACCAAAGCCTTCGACAAGTGCAGCAGCTGCAGCTGTAGAAGTGCAAAACTAATTCTAGCAGAAATGGAACTCTCGGTCATAAAAAACTACCTGTCAATATAAACAAATCTAGCAGAACATTGTGTTTTAACTAATACGGTACGCTAGTAATCGATGCAATATTTCACATTTTGATTTTTAGTAGATTATTAGGTTTCTCTTTTGTACTGAACATGGTATCAATATGGTATCAAAAAGTAATGCAGTTGATAATATATAAAATAAGTTACATAAATAAAATAAATAGTTAAAATGGTAAAATGTATATGTGGTAGAGTAGTAGTCCCCTCAGTTGAAGAGCGGAGTGGAATGCTTCACCATGACCGTTTTGTGGCGTGAGTGCACCTCATTGACGTGCACGTGAATCTTCAGTCGACTTAGAGACTGTAGGAGCAGCCGCTCCACTTGCACTGGTACACGCGATTGGCCTTTCGAAGGGGAGAATGGCCTCCAGTGACACTGCTGCTGCTGGGCGTGATGGTGGTGGTGCTGCTGGTGGTGCTGGTAGTGCTCTTATTCTTATCGGCAGCGACGCCCACACTTTTCAGCACCCGAACGTAGTCTTTGGGGTTGCGAAGATCGTCTGCCACCATCTCCCCCTTGAGGTGGACATTTCTGGTGTGTCGAATAACGGAGGAGTAGTTGTTGGAGGCGTAGTGACAGAGGCTGCACTGGTACGGACGCAGGTCAGAGTGGCACTTCACGTGCAGACTGTACACGTGCTTGTACGCAAAGCTCTTCCCGCAGTTGGGATAGTCGCAGGTGAACTGGATGTGACTCTGGCGGAAGTGCTTCATTGCCTCGCTCCGCACCGAGCCAGTCCAGTTGCAGCGGGGAAAGGCGCAGGCGATGACGCCCTCCAGGTGGTACTGGTTCGAGTGGTGCGCCAGACAGCTGTGGTCCTTGAAGACCTTCAGACAGAGGGCACACTGGAAGGAACTTTGATTGCTGTGCACCTGACCGAGATGTTCATTCAGCTCATGTCTAGAAAAAAAGAGAAAGATTAAGTTGTAGTGCAACTGTTACTAAAAATGGAACATGGAAAGAACTACTTACTGCGTAGTGAATGATGCTTTACATCGACGCTGAAAACACATGTACGGCAGAACGTGGTGTTTATTTTGCATGTGATGCTGAAGTGCTTCTCGATTTAGGAAAGTTTCTTTGCATGCTTTGTTTTGACACTTTAATGAAATGAACTGAATTTTGTTGCCCATTCTTTTGAAAGGCTGTTCAGTAGAACGAGTAGATTCGGAACTCTCTGGAAAAGTAAATAGTTCCTGATTCAATTGATTCGTAGCACTAACGGGGCTGCCATTTTGAGATGCTTCCAGTTCCTGTTTGATTTCAACTATTTCATCAAAGTCGAGCTGTGGTTGACTGTCGGAGATATGTGTCACGTTAGAGAGTTGACTCGATTCATCACAGTTTTCCGTTTTAATTTGAATTTCTTCGGTTTCACTCTGGAAGTTCCTTTTTCTTTTACTGCATTCTTTGCAGCTACAAACTTCTTCTTCATCATCAGACGCGTTGAAGATGGACTCATCAGACAGTTGAATTATCTCCTGACTAAGAGCTGCAGGCTCAATTTCTGAGACGATGTCTCTTTGAGGGGCGTTTACGCTCGGACGTTCATTAGTTGATTCGGGCTGCCGTCTCTCTTCAGTGCTCTCCAATAAGCTGAGCATATCGGTGATTCGAGATGACGAGTCGGGTATATTTTTGATAGCCCACGTCACCAAACTGGTGACCATTTGGTTGAATGTGCGATCCAGCTCGGTCTCCAAGTGACGGTAGAGGTTTCTCTTTGCCGTCTCATTCTGCGCCTTCATCTGCTCCAGAAGTTTGTACAGCGAATCGGCGGTCTTCATGTTGTGGTTGCTATCCATGATGAAGACGCAACTGATGGGGACTACCAGAAAGCATCAGTGGGCATCAGAAAATGGCGCAATTTAGGTGAAAGAAAAGTGTTATGAGCAGATAGTGAGTGAGGGAGAGAACGGAAAAAACAAAACACGATTGCAAACTCCCGAGTGGCGCAGTGCTACAAGAGACAGGGCAGTGGGGAGCACGTACTGCACTGCAACTGTGCCCTGTAGCCCAACGGTGCTTCCCTTCAGTGCGCAATGTTACTTTATCGGTGACTGGCGACGGGTGGTCATCAGTGGCCCCCTACTCCCCATCAGCAGCCTACTGATTGCGACATGTGAAAGGCAACAAAATAATTGATAAGAGTACTTTCTGATTATTTGTTTCCTATTTTGCTGAGTACTTTCGCGATCTTCTCCTTCTCTACAACAAGTGCAGCCGAACCTCTGCTGTGGTAAATGCTGATTTTTGTCTAAAAGTGGGGAACATCCACCACTGAGAAATCTCCTCAATGATGCTTGCCACAGTTCTTTTAAAAGGGTTCTCCTTGTGATTGGCGCCATCGTGCTTATTCGCGTTCTTTGCTGAAGTTGCGAAAACGGCCACACTCAAAGGAAGCCTATGATCGCTTTCAGGACCAGGTTGTTTTGGTCACGGGGCATCTTCTGGCCTCGGTGAGGAGCTGGCAAAAACATTCTATCAACATGGTGCTAAAGTAAGTGTTGACACAAGCTAATGCTGACTGTACAACCGATGACTAAATTGTGCCCGTTCAGGTGATCCTCGCTTCCCGGCGTCGTGAAGAGCTGGAACGTGTGAAGGGCGACCTACAGACGCTGCAACCACCACCCAACAGCGGTAGTTCGGGTGTGCGATTCCACGAGCCGAAGATTGCCATTCTCGACCTGGGCACCGAAGACAACGACCAGCTGGAAAAGACCGCCGAGGAGATTGTCCGTCTGCACGGGCACATTGACATTCTCGTGAACAACGCGGGCATCAGCTCTCGAGCGGCAGCACTGACCACGGCGATGGCCGTCGATCGACAGCTGATTCTGGTGAACTACCTCAATCAGATTGCCCTCACCAAGGTGGCACTCCGGACGATGGTGCTCAAGCAGGACAGCAGCAGCATCAGTGAGCGCGGTCACATCGTCTGCGTCAGCTCAGTGCAGGGGCGGATGGCCATTCCTGGTCGGTCGTCGTACAGTGCCTCGAAGCACGCCGTCCAGGCCTACTACGACTCGCTGCGCGCCGAGCTGTCCGCCCTCTCCGCAGAGGACGCCGCCTCCCGCCGTCCGGTGGACGTCACGGTGATCTCCCCGGGCTACATTCGCACCAACCTCTCACTGAACGCCATGACCGGCGACGGAAGGAGGCACGCCCGCATGGACGCCACCACTGCCGCCGGTCTGGAGCCGTCGGTGGTGGCGGAGCGAGTGCTCGAGGCAGTGCTCAACCGGGAGGCAGATCTAGTCCTCTCGCCGCTGCTGCCCAAACTGCTCATCATCGTGCGAGCCCTCTGTCCGCCGCTCTACTTTCTCGCCATGAAGGTCTACGCAAAGAAGCAGCACTGAACAAAGATGAACCTGCTTGTTAACCGTCCTTTGTTTGTTTTTCATAGATTTATATGCTTTTGTACATTTGCAGTGTTGGTGATAAAACAAGAAAAGAGTTAAGAGGAAGTGTTACACCCATTCAAGCGGAATAAGAAATGCACTGTGTGAACTGATCGCCTCTGAGAAGAGGTTGTGGAAAGGGGTACCGAAAATCACTCACACACCAAGAGATACAAAAGTGGAAGGGCTACCGAAGTGGGAGGGAAAAGTGAGAGCATTCATTTAGAGCTAGTAGATAGACAGGAGATTATAGTTGATATATACCTTCAGAGACAATATAGGAGAGAGAGTACAGATATTATAAAGCACTAAGGTTGAATGGTGGTGGGGGTGGTCGAGGTCATGCAAATGATGAGGGTGATTCTATTCGATCGCCGAACTGTGTGTGTGTGTGTCTGCCTGATTGTGGCTTGGAACATTTGTACAGAAGGGGTGAGGAGCCATTAGGAGAGGTGAGAAACGAGTGTACTGCCTCTGCCGAATGTTTTGTTCAGCCTGTTCAGAACACGGCAAACTTCGCCAGACTGGTCGACAGTGAACCACCGACCAGTGAGCTCTTGAAGAGACGGAAAACGGAGACGGCGAGGGCAATGAGACTGACGGCGGCCTTCAGCCAGTTGGCCCGTCGGAGTTGTCGGTCGGAGCGACGGCGAAGAATAACCGGACTGACCTTCGCCAGACTGCCCTTCTCCGCTGCACTGGCCGTCGCGGCGGCCGCCGGGTTGGTCATCGTGTTGAGGTACTCGGTGCTGGTGACCAGTGAGACGTTGTCGGAGAAGGGCGGCAGCTGTTTGGTGGCCAGCAGCCGCGCCCAGGCGTCGGGACTGCGGTCGACGGCGTAGCTGCTGCAGATGTCCGACTGCCAGCTGAGGGCGTGCACGGTGTTGGCGGCCAGCGAGGCGGCCAGCAGGGAGAACTGCGCCACGGGGCGGTCGGCGAAGAGGCCGCAGGCGACGGAGCCCAGGCCAGTGACGATGGAGGCGCGGGCGAGGCACTCGCCCACGTAGATCCACCGCCCCGTCTCCTCGCCCAGTCGCATCGGCTCGATGATGATCAGCGGACAGCCAATGTCCAGCGCGTGCTCCAGCTCATTCTCAAAGAGCTCGTGGGCGCCGTCAAAGATTTCACGGATTATCACCAGATCGGAGCCGTACTCGATGTAGGGTCTGTGTTTGGGGGGGGGGGAAAGAAGTGAGCTAGACTATGTTAAACAGCAAACAAAAGTTTATATTTAACTTACGCATCATCAGCCATGATTCAGCTGTTCTTTGTCACTGTTCTTTGTTTTGATTTCAACTCAAAGAGAAGGCAAAAAGTTGTACTATTGAATCAGGCGCTGAGAACACGAGACGAGAGTTCGTAATCTTGATTTCGTAATATCAGGTTGGCGGGTGTAGCCGAAGTCTGAAGTTAATAGCTTTGGAAGGGGGTTCCCTGTCGAAATTAGATCAACCACTTTTGTAGCAGAGTGCGTCGCGCGCGCACAATTATCGTACAGTAAACGCAGGTGATGACTGACGATTCAATAGATGAGAGACGGAGATGTGTGGACACAGCTGAGTGAGCTGAGTGTGGTGCCTGCAGTTCCGCGCAGAGCAAACAATGTCACAATGTCTGCGATGGTAGGTTTGATTGGTGATGAATGTTGCTGCAGTGGTGGCGGGGGCAGTGCGATGATCGTGACCGAGGGCTCGTCTCTAGAGAAAACGTCGCACCCAACGGCGGCAACTCTTTCTGCGACTTCTCCTTCTGACGATGTCTGTAAATGTTGGAGAAGTGTGGTAGTGATAGTGGTGCGTCTAATTAGCGAAAGCGCCTAAATTGGCAGCAGTCAAATGTACGACTGAACCAGCGCTCACTCTGCTTGCAGGCGAGCGACGAGTAATGTATCGACAGGCAATCGACAGCTGTAGACGCGCGCGATTGCAGGCCAAGAAAAGATGAACTCAGTTCATGCTGCTCATCTTCACTGCCGCCTATCAGTCGTCCCCAGTACTCACCCCCACAGTTGGTTGACTTCGTTGATGGTGGCAACTTGCCGATGTGTGCAAAAAGAGAAAAGGAAAAGGGACACTTTCCAGTGACGGTGCGCTACTTTGTGAGAACACACACGCAAAACACGAGTTGTCTGGCGAAGAAAGTATGCGAGAACGAAGCCGAGTCTGGCGATAGGCAATTTGTAACGGCTAGTGGCCTTAGGTTACTACCAAGTCATAGACTGCTGCTGCGTCTAGTGTGATGAGGTGTCCTGAAGGCGTCGAGAAGCTCGTCTTCGAAGTCAAGTCTTCCTCTTGCGTTGCGTAACTGCGAGTGATGGTGGGTGATAAGCAATTGACACCAGTTGATGACAAGCGGCAGGGTAACGAGAATGAAGCAAGTTGTGTGTGACTGTATGCTCAAAGGCGCAGTAGGGCGATTCAGAGTGTGGCGATGGTGATGCTATTTTGGGAAGGAGAGGACAACAACTGCTGTTGCAACAATGTCCTGATCAGATGGTGGCAGGAACGACGATAGCAGTCAGCTGCAAATGGCGGTTATTGGGGAGAGGGGTTCGCACGACAACAGTGGCGCACAGTAGTGTACACACTGACAGATTTATGAGTGCTGCTGATGCTTTCTGCGGTTAGTAGTGCTGATGCTTCTGGTACGAGTGATGCGGACACAACTGACTGACGATGACTCGTGGCTCCTTTAAAGATGCAGACAGAAGGTTGTTTTGGTGTGATATCAGAGCACCACTACCTTTCCTAATGGAAGAGGTCGATTTCAGCTGGTGATAAGATTTGCCGAACTGGCTGATGTACGACAGCGAGTGTGCAGCCAGCAAACAAAGTGGCACTCACTGCTTCTCGCAGAGAACTTCCTAACGAGGTACGGCTGTCTTTGAGTCAGTTCGTCTTGCCATCGCTAGCGAGGTCGATTGTCGGACTGTGTACCTTCACTCACACTCACTCAGTTGAGTTGGTGGACTGGTGCACCGAACGATGACGACGTCGGTGGTAGTGATGGTGGTGGTGGCGGCGGTGGTTGTGTTGGTCTTCAGGCGCCAGGCAGTGTTGTCCTCTCTCTCACTCGTGGCTTCAAGCGGCGTTACGTGATTCAAGAGCACTACTCTTCTTCAGTAGTGCGACGCGTAGACTGAGTGTGTGTGTTTGGAGTGCTGGTTGCCTGAAGTTGGCACTCTACAGCTGTAGTGGTGACAGTGTAGTACACTTAAAGAATTGTACGTCTTCTTCTTCAGGCTGTCGATGCACCATGGGGTACGTGTGCTTACACTGGCTGTGCAACGTAGGCGCAGTACAATGAGCTCGTGAGGGCTTATGGGTGGAATGGAGAGCTGTTGGCGCCCAGAGCCTGGAGGAACACAAAGATGCAACACAGAGGCACCAAAAGGAGAGGAAGATAGGCAAAGGAAGCGTAAACAAAGAAGGCGAGAGAGAAAGAGACAACAACGTCACATCAGCTGACGTTCGCAGAAGAGAGAGAAAGAAAGTGGAGGGGCAATGGCGCCCACCGGTCGGTCGGAGCTGCACGCTGAAGGGGGCACTGGGGGCAGTGAAGGGATCCCCGTCGGTGGAGCGATACCTCAAGATGTTTATTGGTTAGAAAACTGAAAAATAAGATAAGAAACTTTAGGCTCGGGTCTATCTTATATATCAGGCGTATTGTGGAGATGATGGAGGTGGTGTTATGACTGGCTGGATGGTATAAACACGCTTGAGCACTTGGGAAACGCACTCTCTCGCGCCCACTAGACGACTCGCCGAACTTCGAAGAATCGCCGCAAGTAGAAGATCTGGCCGAGAGACATGGCGGTGAGCATTAGCGCTTCAAAGGCGGCCCACATGACAACGCGAGAGTTGGTGCTGTCGTTGATTGACCGGTGGACGCGTTCTCGCACAGCCATGTACTCCTGCTCGTGTTTCACCGCAGTCAAAGACGCCGTCAACTCGCCGATTTGCTGCTCCAGCTTGTCGTGCTCGACGTTGTGATCCGGTAGCCCCAGTGGCGGCCACCTCCTTCTCGTGAATATCCATTGAGAACATGATTACTTTGTGGGTCATCGTGGACATCTAAATTGACGGCGGTAGTGCCAAAAGAAGACTTTAATTAGGCATCCACAAAGCAGCTATAATTACAATCACTCACCTGATTGCTGAAGCAGTACGTGTAGTCACCGTCCATGTGTGCCGCAAACGTGTACTTTCCATTGGAAACACGCTCCTCTCGGTGGATCACCTTCTGATCGGGACCGGTGATGGTGACGTCAATGTCGAGGAATCCGCCCTCGGCGACCTCAAACGTAAGACCCAACTTGGCTCCTGCCTGGACGCGGTCGAAAAAGCACTCCTCGGCGTGAGCGTCAATCACAAGAAAGTAGGCCTCAGAGGTGGCGATGAGGGCCCCAAAGAGAACCAGAAGATAACCGAAAGTCGGTAAAAGGTGCATCTTCTTCGGGTACTAAAGAGAAAAGAAGTAAAAAGCCGGTGGATCTTCAATGTGTGTGTGCTTAGGAGAAAAGGCCAACTACACATGATGTGTCACATCGACACAGAGTAGTGGTAGCTGACCACAACGTCCGTTCACCACTCTTGCCCGTACTGCCAGCCCCACCACCACTGTTGCCGTGCCTTCGACACATCGTCTGCGAATAATCCCTTTTGCCGTTAAATGGTAACCGTTGATTTGAATGGTGCGAATCGACATTTGTTGGAAGGCTGGCTCAACTCAAAGCTGATTTGGCAAATCTTTAGATTGCTAGAATTTTATGGACAAAAATGGCTGTGACAAACACCGCTAAATTCACGACCACGCTACTTATACTCATAATTTGTCAACAGATTTTATTCCTCTTTTCCCATTCTCGAGCTTGGCCTAAATAAGGTGTAAGTACACATAGGTTATGAATGGCAAAAAATTCAGGAAACGGTTTGCTCTGCAAATTGATGCGCATTCTCCTTCCACTCTTCAAATGATGTAACACGTTTCTATTTTCATTTTGTCATCCTTCTAAATCACAAAAAGCATTCTTCATTATTCAAACTTCTAATGCAAGATTCAGCGGACCAAGTTGCTGAGCTTGAGCAACTAAAGGAGAAGTTCAAGCTCTCGGCAAGCCAGAATTTGGACAAGCTTTTTACCGTCTTCCTTGAGCATTTGCAAAAGTCAAAACACTGTGAAGAAAAGGCTACTCAAGTTAGTCCAGACGATTTTGAGACCACTTTCGCTAACTCGACGCACAGAACTGATTTCTTGATTCCTGAGAATTCGCCTTTAAATCTTGTGATTGATGAAAGCACTGACAGTGAACAGGCACCGGTGCAGCAACAAAATCAGAATTTCACTCGAACTGTCACTCAAACCAAAAGCAAGCGATCATTTGAAAACGGCAACTCAGACCCGAATGGCATTCTTGTTGGTATCAAGGAAGAGATTTACGATGAACATGATATAACTTTCCCAAATTTAATGTTCAAAAAACAGAAAACCACGTCGGACAGCGCTAACAACAGTACGAAAGATGGGCAAAGCTCAGCTCTTAATAACGCAGGAAATGTTGAAAAAAATCTCAAAACTCCTCGAAAAAGCAACAAAAATAAGTTGGAAAATGAAGCTAAAAAGGCAACGCAACAAATGAGCAAAGTAGTAAATTCCAGTTCAGATTCCGATTCTACAGTTGAACAAACGAAGAACATGATCAGGAGAAAACTAAAGCTTCATCTTCATCTTCAGCTGATTCTCCATCTTCTTACGCTCAAAGCAAGCAAGCTTTGAAAGATTATAAAATTCAGCTTCTTTCTAAAACAAACTACGCTCTCCAGCCCACTCATGTTGACAAGCATCACAAATTCAGCATTAGCAATTTAAAGTGTCCCGTTGAGAATTGCAAAGTCATTCTCAATACTCAACCTGAAATGAACCATCACATGAACATGCCACATTCGACGCCGTTGTACACATGCCCGATCATGTACTGCACTAGCCAGTTTAAAAATAGGTAAAGTTGTTATTTTTTGCATCATTTTTATCTTAGTTTTTCCATAATTTGTATTCAAGTAACGACCTGATTGCTCATGGAAATATGAATCATCCTCACGCTCAAGTGTGGTACTGCACAAAGCCATTTTGCAATGAAGTGCTGGACTCTGCTGAAGCTTTGATCACCCACAACTACATCGCTCACCATTTGGGTACATTCCTCTGCTTAAAGTGCAACTTCAAAGGATCTAGTCGGCAGACGATGCTAAAGCACTACGATTCTGAACATAGTCTGAATTCCACTGTCCGCTATCGTACCGACTTTACCAAATGCGTTTACAACTGCAACACCTATCTGACGAGTAGAGAGCAATTCGATATGCACCTTCTCAATGAGCACAACAAATTTCCTTTCATGTAAGCAAAAGGATCACATATTTTGAACTCAAATGCGGATTCATGATTGCTCTTTTGTACACAGGTGCCTTGCGTATCACTGCAATAGCTCTTTCAAGACTAATGCTGAGTTGAATAGCCACCTTGCTCTAGCCCACCGTCGTATTATTAACTGGAAGTGTCCCTACAACAACTGCAATTCTCCGCCATTTGAGGACGCTAAGAAGCTCTACATACACATGTACACCTCCCATTATCAGGTTAATTTTTATTTTTTACCTTTTTAAACGTAATTTGTTCTAATATCATTACTATGCCAGGGCCGATTCAGCTGCATGGTAAGCGGCTGCAAGTTTTTCTCCAATGTCCGTGCTGGCATTTTGCGACACTGTGAGCAGGAACATAACATCTTCTAATTAATTGAAACATGAACGAGAGTGATTTAACACATCTTTATCTTTACTTTAAAAATCTGTAATTTATTGTCAGCAGACTTTATTCTCGTCACAAAAACAAACAACAAAACTTGACTGTTTTACTCGTCGGAGAACTCGGGTAGTAGGGGACACGGAAACATGGTGAGCGCGCCGAAACAAGGATATTTTTTGTTTTAATTTTTAAAATTAAAGTCAAATGTATATCATTAATTTTAAGCAACATTGCAGAACAAAATTAAAACATTTGAAAATCATTTACATTTTACTATGCGATTTAAACACTGTTGAATTTGTTTTTGTGATCGAACCCGGTAGTGACTAGGGTTCCAACCCCTAAAAAGCTCTCTCTTCCTAAATTCGGTCACACTGACTGACCATTTGGGGACAGCCGCTCGTTGTCGTCGTAGACACTTCCTCGAAGCCCCCGCCAAGCTGTTTGACGTAGCCAATACACTGGCTCACATTGCACTGTGTTGCCCTCCCCTATAAGAGACATGCCACAGCACAACATCCTCTGACATTAGACTACCCAAGCAATTAAGCAGCACTGACTGAACACTTTCAGTGCTACATCACACTTCTCTTCTCACTGCTCACTGTCCCACCATGCGGAACAGAACACACACCACTGTCACTGAAGCAGAGGTCCGTAGTAATGAACCGCCGCGCTTGCTTACCAGCTTCACTTTGCTCTGCAGACAGTAGAGCAAGCAGGCCATTGGCGATATACTGCTGATGCTTCGCTGGGGAGTATAAAGCAGTCGGCTAACCACCAGTCGCTACTCAGTCATCCCAAGTCGACTTTACTGAAGCTTTGTTCACTACCCATTCGCCAATTACGACAGCATCGAAATTCTAAGCACTTGCTCTGTAAACATGTTCATTAACAATATTACTTTTCATTTCTCACTTTCACAATCAGCAATATATGCCTAAATAGCTAAAAATTACAAATCTGAAGCAGCATCAGTCGATTGAAATCATCTCACTCTTTTGTTGACATAACTTTGCATGGGACTGCTATATCGGGCTGGGTGCTCTACCACTTCAGACCTACTACGTTCTCTGCTCTTGAACTCAAACTCGCCTGCACGTGAACAGTTGCTACCTAACCCCCGATAGTGGAAGCTGAGCTGCGCTTCGGTTGTGTCGCTCTCTCTCTCTCTCTCTCTCACTCTCCACTTCCATCTTCCATCTTCCTCCCTCGTCACTCATCTGCGCGTTTGATACACTGCCTGAGTGAACGGAAAATCCGAGTTTATCAGGACACACGTGCGCCTAATCGAGTTTGTCTCACACACACACTGTCTTCAACTCCCATTATTGTGTGTTTACTACCGCTTGCTTCTGTCGCCAGTTGTCCTGAAAGCGTGAGGGGCAACAATTGGTGTAGGTAGATCAACTTTCGTTAGGTGCATTGCAGAAGTGTTTCGCTCAGGCTGCCGCCACCACCACACCACCTGTCACTTGATCATCATCTTTGCAACAGCAACAGCAGAAGCAGCAACACCGGCAGAATGCGGCAGTTTGAGGAGGACAGTAATGGGTTGAACCCATCGGAAGAAGAAGAACAACGAAAAAGAACGCAACAATCTCTATCATATGCTTCGTCATCGAATGATGAGATAAGGCAGCTGTACAAAAACTTGGAACATAGTTTTGGTGTGGAAGCAGGCCCCAAGATACGTAAGCAACTGGTCGACCTGTGTCATGACTGGATCAGTGAGCACGTGGTAAGCCAGAGAGAAGGTCGACCGACGGTGACAGTGAGCACTACCTTTGAGGTGTCAATTTCTCCGGAGAAGAAGTTTACCGTAAGCCGTATACATACAGTCGGCAATGCGGCCGTTACTGATGATGGTTGTGGTGAAGCCGACCAAATGGAGTCAGAAGAACTTCAGAAAGAATCACTTGGTCGCATCACGATGATAGGAACGGCAGAGCTTGCAGTCAAGCATTCCTGCCCACGCCTGAAGGGACGCCACAAAGATGCACTTCAGAAGATAAAGAGATTTCGGTAATGGGTAGCAATGGTAACGTTTCACAGCTGGACAGCGCCCACCGTTCGGATCGAGTAGCGAACGTCGAGATGAGTTTTCCCCATCGCGATGCTGACCCCAGCCACTGGTCTTCTCTTCCAAGAATTGATCCAGCTTTGACGGCAGCACGCGGCGGCGAGAGTCGACGGCGAACACTGTCAAACACCGCATTCTCTACCAGATGACCCATCAGAACAAGAGAATCAAACTGAACAGCAACTCCACTGCACTCCAATCGGCGCAGCATACCACAGCGATCACTGCTGCCAGTCCTGGACCAGCGTCACCGGACGAGAAATGCATTGTCCAGTTTTTGAAGTGTTTTAAGTGTTCAGATTGGCTGGAAAATGAAGCCGAACTGAGGGAGCACCTCCTCACAATGCACGCCACCACCGAGCACTACTGTCCGGTGGCTCGATGTCACTTGCAGTCCTTTCAAAGCGAGTAAGACATTGGTTTCCCATTTTTTCTTTTTGTTTTCAGTTGAGAATAACTTTTCTGCTTTTCCTTTTTTCAGCGGCGAACTGGATCGTCATATGCGCACTATGCACACACGTCAACTAAACGATAACGATTGGCACTGCTGTGGTGAGAACTTTTCCACAAAGAAACTTCTGGACTTCCAAACGCACCATCGGCTGGTGCACACTATTCGCTGCTTCTTCTGTCCGCTTGATGGTTGCACCTTCTCCGATACAACTCGCGACAGTGTCCTCAAGCACTGGAACCAGTCTCACGAGCATAGTCCCCGGAATGGGTGCAGAATTGAAGCGCAGTGCAGTGAAACGCTCCGATTTTGCACTCCTTCAGTGGACTCTGCTCATGAGAAACTCTCAAAAAATTACACAATTACAAAGCTGCACTGCTTCGTTGAGAAGTGCTCTGAAAGTGTGCCCACACTGAACCAACTGGAAAAGCACCTGCGAACTGTACACGACAAATCGACCATGCATATCGAGTGTCCAGTGTGTCACCTCTGGTTCATAAGTCGTAAGTGTTGACCAAATAACCTCTTGATTTGCTTTACTTGCTCTGAACGACAACTTTTCTTTCAGCGAGGTACTCTTACAGCACCTTGACGATGCGCACAAAGGCGCAAGTGGCCCCTGGACTTGTCGCATCTGTCAGCAGCAGATTGACCGCGAAAGTCTGGGAAAGCACTTTCGGCAGAATCACATAATGGGCGATTTTGAGTGCGCCTACGAGTACCCGATCTCGAATCGTTCGCGAATCTGGTGCACCTTTAAGGCTAACACTCTAGCTACGATTATCGATCACTACGATCAAGCTCATGGAATTCAAGGAAATGATGATGAAGATAGTGAATGAGTTGCGACCGGCACCATCCGAAAACCAGTGTCTTCTCTAATCATTTTGCTCAAACAACACTTGTTCGCAACTATCTTATATACTTATTTTGGCTACCAGAGGAAAACTCACAAAAAGAATGTCCATTTGTGTTTTCCCACGACTTACTTTTTGTTTTCCATACATATCTTCTGTTAATTGTTTCCATTTATTTTTTTTAAGTATTCTTTTGTATGTTTTTCTCCTTTTAAGCTCACCCACTAGAATTCTCAGATTTGCCAAGTGGTTGTGCCAAACTTTTTATTTTTACACTTTTCATTACGATTTGTTTTCTACCTCCAACACTACCCAGTTCTTTATCGCTCAATATTAAATTTTTTTGTCTTTTAGAATTTCGATTTTTCATGGGCGGTTACTTCTCTCCTGATGAGTAGATAATCATCACAGAGTAGATAGTCAATGCAACAACAGTCGTCTTCAGTGAAGATGCTGACCGCCAATTCTGAGCAATCGTCAACTAACTTTTTGCCGGTGTAAGTTGCTTAACTGAAACCCTGTTTATTACAGAAGATTGCAAGTTTTTATCTTCTACTTTGTGTTTGCTGATCGTCAAAATGTCAAGCCAACTTAAAGCCAATTGTATTTTGGTAGATGAGTTTCGAAATGCCGTTGACTCGCTGCTTGATTCCTACATTTCAACTGTAAACTCTCCCAGTTCTAACGACAGTGACAACTTGAAGGTATCCACTCTTATGAAGATATCAATTTCTTCGGCAGATCAAGAAGTGCGTTTGACTCTAGATGGTCCAGTTACCGATGAACCAGTTTTACAGGCAATCTCATCAAGCACATCCTCTGAAAGCAGTCTTCCTTTTACCGATGACTCTTTTGACGGATCAGTTGAACGAAAAGCTTCCAAAAACAAACAGAAAGGAATAAAGTGCCATTGCTATAAAGAAGCGAAAAATATCAAAAACAAGTCAAAGACAAGTCGAACTCGACGAGGTCGTTCTTCTTTGAAAAGTTTTTTTTTCTCGTCTGATCTTCAAAAACGTCATCCTTATTTCTTTCACATAATCTATTTAAACTGCCTTGTTAAAGATTGCTCTGTGAGGGTGAATACACTGGAAAAATTGAACGAGCATCTCTTGGGTTACCATCAAATCGATAAGTTTCGATGCCCACACGAAAGATGTCAAATGAGTTTCAGCACGATGTAAGTTTGAATGCTATTTTTCCACTTTACACATTAAATTTTATCTATTCATAGGAGAAAGCTTTTTGCTCACTTTGAAGATGTCCACTCTTATGTCCGAATTTGGAAATGTTACGCCTGTCAGGAGTTATTCGATTTTCCAATGTATTTGTACAATCACATCTACTACGAGCATACGTATGGAAAGTTTAAATGCGGCAGAACGGAATGTAGTTTTGCGGAACAAACTCGAAACAAAGTGTTTAGGCACTTTCACAGCTGCTCCAGTAAGAAGAGTCGACGATGAAACTTGGATGGCGATTTTCCAGCACAAAAAAGGGAACCTCGGCTAGACTTCACCTAAAGATGATCCTAATTTATCTATATATACTTTTTCTTATTTACCAAACTTTACACTGTGCAAAACTTCTGTAAAATAAAAAATTTTTCATTACGGACTGATTCATTTTCTAGAGAAAAAGATAAGATGAACTCTCAAGTGAATTTGAATTTTCGCCCTTTTGGTGATAATAGTTTTTTGGAATTTTCGACGACATGGTAGAAATTGCCACGCAAGCAAAAATGAGTTGAGTCACTGTGAATGACGTGCTTTCACCGGCAGCATCGTTTTAGCGATTCTTTTTCAACTTGTTGTTTGTGACTCCAAGATCCAAACGCCAAAATGAGTTTACCAGCCGAATTCGTGACCCAATTTTTGAAGAAGAAGGAAGCTGTGCGAAGTCAGTTAAAGCTTGCAGCCCGAAAGGCTGTCGATGGACTGTACGATTTTGTTCTGACTGGAGTGGAGAAAATGTTGACAAGTATGCCTGAGATGAACTACAGTCAAGTTGAAGAAGCTGCTCAGAACATGTTAGCCGAAGGAATCCAGACGCTCAGGGCGATATCCAGCAACAGAGACCAGCTTCAAAGCACTTTTTGGCGGAAAATAGTCTGTCATTCGGTTCATCAAGTTATTTGCCAACTGGTGATGACGTCTACAGTAATCCAATACAGCCAGTGCCGTCTAAGAAAAGACGTTTCATCATAGGCAAGACTCAAAATGCCCTTTTGTCAAGTGATGTGAACAGAGAACTCTACTCGCCTACCAGTAACTACAAGACAAACTCCAGTGTCTCAGTTGGTAAAAATGACAACAACAATAGTCTAGACGATTCAATTCAAGACGATGACGATGGATTGGAAAATGCCAACATTGAAAGTAGCCGTAAGCGCTATCAAGTAGCAAAAAAAGATGTGGATGCTTCCAACTTTTTTTCTGACGATTCCGAAGAGGAACAGGAGTTTCTAAGTAAACCGATCGAAAATTATATCACTGAAAGTCTCAGTTGTATGCAATGCGATGAGGAGTTTGGCGATCAAGGTTCTTTGAATGCGCACAATTTAAAAAAACATCAAACCCAAATCTATTCGTGCCCACTGCAAATGTGCAACAAAAGTTTTAAATTTTTAAACGAGTTAGCTGGTCACGCTAAACAACATAGCAATGTAGCTTCGTGGGACTGCTACGTCTGTTCATTTAATGGCCTAGACATGGATGAGCTCTCAAAACACCTCTCACAAGAGCACGAAAATGGCAAATTCCGGTGCATCAAAGAAGGATGCAGCGTTGTAAGCAGCACACGGGCTGACGCAGAACGACACTTTACGAGTGGCAATCACATCTCATCTCAAAATGCCAATGATGCAGGCCAACCGGATGAAGACGATGATGAGCAGGAAGCCTCTTCATCTGATTTTCAAAACTCCAATTTTCCTTCAATTTTTATGAATGGTAAGAAGTTTCGCATTGATTCTATTAAGTGCTTTAACGGTAAGAACTTTCTTTGTCTATTCGTTTCCATAAAAGAGTAAACTATTTCCGTTTTTTGTTTCAGACGATTGCCAATTCTATTTTAAGAATGAAACAGACCTACGACAGCATATGCTAATTCTGCACAAGATGACTTTCTTTACATGCCCTGTTGTCGGATGTAGTAATCCATTTGATTCCAAGTGAGCTTTTAAAGCAGCCTTTTTTAAACTTAATTTAATTTTTTGTTTTAACTTCCCCCTAATAGAAAACAACTTAAAAAGCATGCTAAGAAAGACCACAGCGACAATGGTAACAATTGGAGCTGCCCTACTTGCGGCCATGTGGAAGAAAGTTTGCAGCAGTTCATTGTGCATCAGCATCAACTTCATGTCGAAGGTATTTACATATGTTCGATATGTCACGCATCGTCTAACTGTGGTCAAGAGGCTGAGGAACACTACGACATTGAGCATGATGCTTAGTGGAAGCTTTATTCATTTGTTTTGAGAAAATTTAACCACTTCACAGTAATCTTTAACGTTGTAATTTACATTTTCAATGGAACAACAGCTAATGTTGATTATTTTAATAAAATCTTTTAAATCTTTTTCTGTGGTGATGAACGCCGCTGTTGAAAGCAAGATGCCATGACCAGGGCAAGGCGCTCCTTCATCAGGAACCTTCATACTATACCTTCAACACCATCTTTGTTCGTCGCCCTCATCCGAAGTAATCAGTGTACCTATTTCTAAAGAGATTTCCTAGAGTGTGTTTTCATTTATTTATTCTTTCTTTTGGTCCCAATTTCCTACAATTTTCTTCAAAGCGATTTGTTTTCTTAAAACTTCTTTTTCACTTAAAAATCAAAACAATCCAAACTGATTTGAAATTCAGAGATGGAGAGTACTTTTATCGAGTTTTTATTTGCCAGTTTTAAGGCCAGGGCTATAAAGAAAAAATATTCACTAGACATCAAAGTCGCTAAAATTGCCTCCAGAATGATCCCGACCATTATCATCATCATCATCATCGTCGTCGCTACTCTCACTGTCTGACTTGGCGGCGACATTTCGAATAGACATCAGTGTTGACCGGAGAAGACTGTTGGCGAGACTGGCCTCAGACACCGGCAGTTGCTCTTTTGGGGGCGGTGTGTCCTTCACAGAGCGCAGCTTGGTTCGCATCTTCAGTATTTCATTGAGGTCAAGCATCACTGGACCACCATTGCCACCACTGCCGCCCTTTGAGTTGCCCTGTGATGCAGGGCCCTTGTTAAGGTTCGATTTCTTTGCGGCAATCATGTCAGCAAGTGAAGATGCACCACCAGCTGAAAGAGGAGAGGCAAAAAGAGCACCAGGTGGGGGAGGAGGAGGGGGAGGGGGCGGAGAAGCACCAAAAGAAGGTCCGGAAGAAGTTGATGGAGGAGGAGGGGGCGGTGGTGTTGGTGGAGGCGGTGGAGGCGGCGGTGCCACACTAGTGACTGCAGGTGCCACTGTTGGAAGTTGCTGTGGTACCGAAGTCGGAAGAGCACTGTTATTCCCCTCTGTTTGATTGGAAGTACCGGTCACCTCTTCCTCAACGACCTCACTACTTTCCTCCGCATCTTCCGACTCCATAATCTCGCGCATTTTGAACTTTCTTAAGCGATTCAATGTCTCACGACGAAAACGGTTAAACTTTTGATCGCCCACTGGCGAAGAAACAGCTGTTGATGTAGTGGTGTTTTTCGATTTCACAGACTTGTAAGAAGAGGTGGAAGACAGTGAGGAAACTGAATTAGATCTTCGCAAAGCGGTTTTCCCACCCTTCGGTGAAGAATGGTCATTCGCCTTGCCATTCACTTCGCGTCTATTGAGTCTCTGTTCAATTAGTCGAAGCTTTCTGGTACGGATTTTCGCCTGTCGCTGGCCATTGATAACCAGCTTGTGCTTCAGAATCGCAATTCTCGTTCTCAGGTCAGTGTTCTCGTCGTTCAGCTGCCGCTCTACGTCAGGCAGTTCTTCGGGATTCTGGACGGCGTCGTAGAACTCGCTGGGCTCCTCCGAAGTGGCATCCGCCAGCTCTGCCGACAGTCTGGCCAACTGCAGCTTCCAGAGGATGGCTTCCTCTTTGAGAATGGCCGCCTTCACGTCGAGCAGCTCAATTGAGGTCTCCAGACGAATCTCTTCATAGTTGGAGTTGCTCGCTTCAATGTTCTGCCCATCAAAGTTAGCCGAGTTGACACTCAGAATGCTCGTCGTCAGTTGCAGATTACTGAGGCGACTCTCTACCATTGAGTGTCGACAATTGAGGTATTTGACGTTCTCTTGCGATTTCACAATCTGCAGCACTTGCAGCCTATCAGCGGCGCCCTTCAGCTTGAAAGCCGCTTTACCGCCGTACTTCTTCTGGTCCTCCAGTGTCCTGCTGATTTGCCCAGCAACAAGCTCCACATTTTGCCTGTAGTAGTCGAGGTAAATCTGATGAATAGCTGACGTGGAAGTAAGGTACTCCGATGAACTCTTTTCCAGCTGCTCAGAAGCCTCCGCCTTCACTCTTTGGCCGAAATCTCGAGCTTCAAGAACCATCTGTGCTGTTTCCATTGCCTCGAACGCAATCTCCCGCATCGTAATGAAGGGCTTTAGCTGAAAGAGAAAGAGCTCTGAAAGCGCCTGCCGATATTCAAGTACCGTTTTGTCCTCCAGTTTGTACAGCTCAATAACATTAAGCAGATTGGCGGCCTTCTTTCGAAGCAGCAAAATGCCCTCCAGGTCGCGCTTTGCCTTTTCGACCAAATTTTCGTAGCCCTGCAACTGCAGGTGTTGAAGGTTCTCCTCACAGTCGTCAAGGAGGTGTCGCTCGAAAAGCATCAGCTTGGCCAGTTTGAATCCACACAAGTTGACCACCGCGTAGAGGTACTCGGTGATAGCAGTCTCAATGGCTGCCTCGTCGATTGCACTCGTCAGTCTGGAGAGGATAGTGAACCCGGAATTAGATCATAAAAAAGCATCACCAGATGGTGTGTACTGGCTGGTACTAACCCAAAGAGGTACTTGATAAAGTAAATTCGGGAGTTGGTCGTAGCCTGGAGCTCATCGATGTAATGCCGTACTGGAGTAAAGTGGCCTGACACCTCAGGACAGATAAGCGATAGATCCTTGTCCAGCTCAAGAAGGTCTTCGATTCTGTAAAAAGTAAGTGTTTAGTTCAATGTATTTCTTTATCAAGAAACTCTTCCATCCTTACCGTAGCGAAGTGGCTAACGAATTTGGTCTGTCATGCGTTACCAGGCGACTTTCTTCGAGGTAGGTCACAGCGACAATGTTATCGATGCGATTGAAACCAACGAGAAACTTGGCACGGTTTGTTGATGCAATATTTGTGGAGAGACTCTTGAGGCCGACCGCACGATTTCGAAATCGGTCTTGCCTTGGTGCGCTGGAATACTTTTGCTTCGATTTGTTTGTCTGATTGTCATCTTTAAAGATGTCCGCTTTAAAGGCGATCCATTCCTGAAGTCCATCATCGATGACCTGAAGACTTTGATCGGGCAACGAAGAATCGCACACAGACGAGTCTATAGTCAGCAAGCTGGTTGCGGTGGTTGCCAGGTCGTAATTGGACATGACTTTGATTGGCAGTGAGTCATTCGGGGGTGAAAAGAAGATGATCACAGGTGAATGAAATCAGAGGAGAATGGACAAAAGTAAATAGCAACAGTACGGCAAATCAGAGAGGTAAACAGCAGTAAGAGAAGAGTGCGTAATACGTTGAGCGGCAGGCAGTGGTCGGCCTTCAGCGTACGACAGCTTGCCTAAGCTCACTCAAGAGTCGTCGTTCACAAGACTAGTCAGATGATATCATCAGTGGTCGTCGTAAAGAGCAACATAGAGCTGTGATACAGCCAAAATGTCTTCTGCACCTTCTTTCAAAAAACACGGGATGATAAAAGTCGTGTGCACTGGTGCACGACTGAAGGCACTCGCTGATTTCCTTGAATCGAGAAAAAGATGTTCTTTCAAGATTTAATTGAGAGTAGTTCTTCTGATTGTTCACAGACACATTCGGGTGGATGCGGGCTGTTTATTGGGGAGACAGTTTTTGCGTTACTGTTCTGAGACACTGGTTCCTCCACCGAAGAAGATGCGCACTTTTGGCACACTGCACTCGGTGCAATAAAAACACAAGCACGAGACAATGTTTACGTCACGTGACTGGTAGACTGACTTTTTCTGTCCATCACAAAGGAACAAGACCTACGTTTACAGTGTTGCAGAAGGCAGCACAGTCTACCACTGGGAAAGTTGAGGGTTCCGCGTGGATTCTTCTGCCTCTTTTACTGGAGAAAACATCGATTTATTCAGCAGTGTAATCTTTATTCTTATAAAACATTGGATCAAGTAAATCAAGTAAATCAACAGTGTAGCACGCGGCTGGCAAAAGAAAGTAAGGTGTTGCAGCTGTGCTACACCAAAATCAGGCGAGGGTGGGCGGTTGCTTCAAAAGATTAAAAAATTAGCCATTAGCCAACAACATTGATGAGTAAAGTGTGTGGCCACGAAGCAAAGAGAAAAAATTGTTGTAAAAAGCAGACCTGTAAAAATAATTAAAAAACACTGAAGGGGAGGGGGAGAATAATTTGCAGACTAGGCTCTCTGGCGTAGTTAGACAATCTGAAACAGCTTCTTCAGCTCAATCATCAACTGCCAGTCGGACTTCTCGAGGTCGTCACGGAAGTACTCCTTCATGACGTCAATTGAGTCGCGGCTGATCTTTGAGCAGAGAATATCGTTCAGATCAAAGTGGCGTCCGTACAGCTTCGGTGCATCAGAGCTAGTGTGGTCGATCTTGATGCACACCTCCTGGCCCTTTCTCGCACTCTCCAGCGCCTTGTGATCGTGTTCAATGGTGCTGACGACGCCGATCAAGTCTAGCTCCTTTGAGGGCACGGCCAGGGGCGTGCCGGCACTAGGACGCCATCCTCAACATTGACGCCCACCACAATGGGGTCACGCTTGTTGAAGATGCAGTTCGGCAGGATGCGAAGTTTGCAGGGAAAGACGGCCTTGTGGCGGTTGGCCTCCTTTCGGTCAGCCTTCAGCTTCGCCTTGTACTCGGTGAAGCGGTCAAAGAGGTGGTAAATAATTTCAGCCTGGAAGATCCTCACGCCACTGGAGTCTGCCAACTCCTGTGCATCTCGTTCGATCTTCACGTCAAAGGCGAGTATGACGGCGTGATCAGGCGAGTGCTCCAGCATGGTTGAAGCCTTCATCACGTCCTTCCTCACGACCGGGCCAATTCGAACGCCGGCATAGGGAATCTTTGAGTCTTTGAGGAACTCCAGAAGCGCCTCCAACGAGCCTAGAGTGGATGCCTGCACGTAGACGCCTTCACTGCTGCATTTGATGGCCTTCATTGCGTGTGAAAACTGCGCCCAGCAAAGCTCCTTCAACCGTTCTACCTCCGCTTCAGAAGAGGCCACGTACATCTGCAGTCCGGCTACTGCCTTTTCGAGCTCGTGGGCGCATATTTTGACGCCCATTGACCCGTATACCACCTTAAGCTCTTCGTAGGGGCTCTTCACGCGCAGCTCCTTCAGCGGTTGAGGCACTAAGAGAGAGCGAATGTTCGTCACGACGGGACCATCATGGCCGGCGAGCACTATTTTATCGCCTTCTTTCAGCTTTCCGTTGATGAGGATGACGTCGATGGTGGTGCCAAGGCCAGGAATAGCCTTCACCTCAAGGACGGTCGCATCAAGTGGGTCAGCAATGTACTTGATGCGCTTTGCCAACATTGTCTGCGTAAGGTGGACAATGAGATTAAGCAGGTTGCCCATGCCTTCGCCGGTGTGCGCAGAAGTGGGCACCATAGAGACCCACTCGCGAGGGTCAGGGTTCTTCCAGAAGAGAGCCGCATTGATGGAATTTTCAGCCAACTGAACAATCACCTCTTCGGCTCGCTTGTTAAACTCCAGCTTAGTGTTATTCGGTTGGCTATTAATGTTATCCTCGATGTCTTTGCGATTATTTGTCCGCCATTCGTACAGGCGGTCAATCTTATTGAGTGCCACCACAAAGGGCGTCTTTCGCTTTCTGAGCAAGTTGATGGACTCAATAGTCTGCTTTTCAATGCCGTGCATAATATCGATGACAAGAATGGCAATGTCGCACAGAGAGGAGCCTCGTGAACGAAGGTTGTGAAGGACTCGTGCCCGGGAGTGTCGATGATCAACAGGCCGGGCATCTCCACTTCGGCCTTCTCCTTCACGTACTTGGCCTGCTCGTGAATACTAAACGGCGGCACAAAGGTGGCGCCAATCTGCTGGGTAATGCCGCCCGCTTCATTGTCCTGGACGTGCGTTTTGCGAATGTAATCGAGCAGTTTGGTTTTGCCCGTGTCGACGTGACCAAGAACGCAAATGATCGGTGAGCGAAAGTTACTGGAGGTTTTGAGCAGACGGTTGAAGAGGTGGTCATGCGATCGTGGTTGATTCCGTTTGTCGCTTTGACAGGTTCAGCAGCTGTTGGCAGTGCTTTAGCTGCTTCAGTAGGGGTAGTTGGTGTTTTGGCTGGTGCCTTTGTCGATGGCTGTTTATCTTTTGCTTTGGATTTCTTATCAATATCCAAAAGCTCCCAATTATCGACCTCTGGCTCTTCCACCGGTGTAGCTAACTCGTCCTCGTCAAGATCGTCAATTTGCTCGGAAACATCTGGAGACTCATCTGAGGCCTTTTCTTCGGTTGACGTCTGTTTGTTGATGCCAGTTTTATTTCGCTTCAGCTTTTCGTACTTTGGCTTTTGACCACCAGAAGTAGAGGTTGCTGGCACAACGATCTGTCCGGATTCCAGTTGCACCTGCAGCGATTGCTTAGCTCTTTGTTGACTGGCTTTTTGCTTTGCAGTAAGAAGTTTTCCTTCCTTCTTCAACCGCGCTTGACGTTCCTTTTCCTTTTGTTTTTTCTTTTCTTTCCGCTCCTGTTCAAGTCGAAGTTGCTCTAAACGGGCCTTTTCAGCTTCTTCTTCCCTCTTAATTCGCTCCTCTTCTTCCCGTTGTAAGCGTTCTTCCTCTTCTTTTATTTTCTTAAGCTGCTCCTGCATCAATGCAATTTGCTTTTTTCCGGGACCTTTGGTCGCCGTTTTGGCCTCTTCCTTTGCCTTTTTCTCCTCTTCGCGTTCTTTGCGAGTCTTTCTGCGATTCTTGTTCTTCTTTTTACCATCACCACCGCCAGCTGGGGCATTGGCATCATCATTTTCATCGTTGCCCTCGTCCGCCATGCCAGCGGGATTCTCCTCCGGGGCACCACTAAAGAAAGGATCATTAAAAAATGTTCATAACGAGATAAAATAGCCATAAGCTTACTTGGTAGCAAGTGGATCCTCCATGATTGAAGCAGATAAAGTGGTGAAGTGAAAAGGTTATAGCAAATTGGAAAAAATTCTAATTTAGAAGCAGACGAGATTGTTGACATGTGGCAACTGAAATCGACTCGCCGACGTGCACTGCACGAGGTAACAGCGCGCCACAGTTTAGGTCGGTTGTGCCCGTAATGCAGTTACTCTCACTGAGCTAAGCCTGTTGTGCCGTGAAAAAAAGCCTTTAAGTAAGAAAGCGACCCAAAATCTGCGCCATGCGCCACAAGCTAATCACGTCCTCTCCGAGAGGCCAGTACGGTAAACTGTCGTTTTTTGCTCTTGATTCCTAAAAATAAAATAAAAACTGATAAGATTTTTGAGTAAAAGTATTTAAACGTAATTGCAGCATATTTTGCTAGTTGAAAAATATACTGAAAAAACTAATCATTTAAAAAGCATAAGTTTTTCAAGTGAACAAGAAAATGATAAGAAACACTGACCTAAAAAATAAGAAAAGTGCCGCGAATTTTTAAAATGATTTAAAATAACTCCAATGATAAATCGTTTGAAAAGTTTTATTATTAATCTCAAGCTTCTGGCAGATTTTGCTTGACTGGTTTAGGGGATAAGTGCAGTGGACCTCGAAGATACCCCAGGTCAGCTGCAAATCAATGTTGAAGTTTACTGTAACAAAAACTCTACACCACTGTGACACATGTTCAGCAAAACATTCATAACAATTCATTCCCCAATTCTGATTGGCTTTTATGGGTGCATTTGAACACAGTTCGTCAACACTTCACAGCAAAGATTTACCTGAAGAAAACGCAGAATTTCTTGAGGAGTGGCCACCTTTCAGCGTGGTGACATGACGGCTGCAGGCGGACAGTGGTTTGTTTGTTTTGCCTCAAAACATTTGTTGACATTGTTCTGGCATCATCCTCAAGACTGACACTCATCTTCGACGTCTTCTCTATCTCTGTAGATCTTATAATTTGAGAAAATGTCAAGTAATGAAACGAACTTCTTCATCAATGGAGGAGCAAGTGCAGCAGTGTCGCAGAATCATCAGATGGCCGCGGCGGCTGCAACAGCTGCAGCGCTGGCCGCTTCCCAGGCCACGGGGAACCAGCCGCCGCCGCCGCCTCAGTCAATCCCTACCCAAATCGGTATTGTTCTCTCTACCTCCTCTTAGTTAAGTTCACCAGTTTAACTAGTTATCGTTCTTCTGTTCCCATTGCATCAATCAGCTATGGATCGTATGCCCAGGCCCAGGCACATGCAGCCCAGGAAGCGGCCAACCACTTGCATCAGTACGTCTCGACGAGCAACGCCCTCGCCGCGCCAGTATCAACTACCCAAGTTGCCGTCGCTTCAGCGGCCCCGCAAACCAGCTCACCGTATGCAAACACATTTGCCCAGTACGCCACTCTGTCTGCTCAAAATCATTCATTGGTAGGCCAACTAATGGAAGTCCATTCGGTGATCACCTGACTTACTTTCATTTTTCACAGGCAACTCAACAGCAAAGACAGCCACAGCAGCAGTCGCAACTGACCTATCAGTTTCATCCCCAAAATCCTCAAATGGCATTTCAACAAGGGTACAATCAGGCAGCCATTTATCCAGGTTACTTACCGTACCCTCAGGCACCTTTTGTCTACCCAATTCAATACCTTTATGGTGTTCCTAGTAACAATCTGGAAGCACAAAATACTCAACCAGTCCCACCGGGAACTCAACAGGAGCTTATTCAAAAGTCAACTTCATTTCATTTTCCACCACAACCACCAGTCACTTCATCAAGACATTCTATTAGTGTTCCTCCACCACACCAGCAGCGACCGCAAGTCCCACCACCACCACCACCACCAATTGCCTCTTCTTCTCCAAAAGCTTTTCCTCAATTTAAGCCTTTGATAGATAGGAAAAGTAATCATCATAAAGATCAATCGTCTAAAAATAACCCGCAACAGTTATCTGAAGAAGAAAGGCGGTTCTCAAACAATGGCATTGTGAAATTTGCCAGCAGCAGTGTCCCAACCCCGAGGCCTACCAGACTCACCTTTCCGGCAGCGGCACATTTCTCGGTGGAAATCGATAATGTACGATAAGAAGACAGGCAGTGAGAAAGGACCAAAGTTGAATGGATTGGAAAAGGTCAACATTCAGCGGCTGGTTACGAGCAAATCGCAGTGTATTCTCCTCTGTCCAGTCTGTCGCATTTTCACCGTCAGTGTGAACGCCTACTACTCTCACATTAAGGGCGTTAAGCACAAGCGGGAGGTACAGTTGCGCGAAGAAAAAGACCTTCCGGCGTTGAGCATCGTTCCAGAGTTTGTCAACACTAATGTCGTTCCGCAGCTGAGAGAAGCGGTGATCGAGGAGATTACCCTCTTTGAATCGAAGATGAAAATGGGTAAGTGTACTGTTTATCAAAAAGTAATCTGATGTAATCTCCAAACAATTATTCTATACGCAGACCCTGACAAGTGGGCTGAAGAGCAGGCAAACAGGCCCGGTCCGGGACCTTCGAAGGCCGCCGAGAAGCTCGATGATATGGACGCTTTTCAGAAGCCCATCGGCGTCGATTTTATTGAGGAGGTGCTCAATGAGAGCGGCAAGACGGTGTGCTACATGTGCACCCTCTGTGAGGTGCGCTTCAACGACGCCAACGCCAAGGACTCGCACCTGATTGGCCGAAAGCACCGCATCACCTACAAGAAGAAGATTGACCCGGCACTGATCGTCATGGAGGTGAAGAGTGATCGGAAGCTGGTGGAGCAGATGAGGCAGTGGGAGGCTCGTGCCGAGAACAACATCGACAATGCCCTCTACTCACAGGATGTGAACCTGTTTGACGTTAACTGGGCGCAGTTCTTTGAGTGGCACATTGAAGACCTCCAGGAGGACCTGCAGACCTTGAAGACGCAGCTCACGGCGAATGACTCCTTCAGTCGGACTGTCTCCGACTGGCTAGTCCACTACCGCTACAACGCCATCGCTGCGCCCAGGCAGATGATGGCCAGCCTCCACGAGGCTGTCTGCATGGTGGAGGTCGCCTGTCTGAGCGTCGCCGAGGTCATCAACTCTGCCTTTATGGGCCTGACACAGGGTGACCTGGATGAGGAGCGGGCAGAGAAAGTCAGTCGATTGACTTGGAGAAGTTTCAACAGATGGTCAATTCCAATGAGTTTATAGACTGCCTTAGTCAGTACGAGAAGAAGCAGCTTCAGCAGTCGCAGGAAAAACCACTGCCGCCGCCAATGTTGCGCTCCAATGTGATGAAGTTTGTTCGCGTGCGATCTCTCGGCAAGGGCTTCCTCCTGGCGGATGATGACCTCGTCGATGTAGTGCTCTACTGCAACTTTTTCCCCACCAGCCAACTGAAGACCATCTACGAGACGGTTCTGGCTGCCTACCTCAACTCAGTACAATCAAAGTTTACCTTTGAACTGGCGAAGGAGCAGTCTGAGAAGGCTGCTTTTGTGCTTGTGGCCAAGTCCCTCTCGAGTGAGGAGCAGTTTCAGATGTCCATCAGGGCCACCTTTACCGCAGGCTTTATTCGCAATTGTCACCCACCTCTGGTTAACAGTAAGCTGAGTGAGGGTGTTAATGATCTGACTGTGTTAACGTAATTTACTTTTCGTTTTTAGGCGTCCGTGATTTGCTCGATCGCGAGCAATGTTTAGATGCTCTCTGTGAAGTTCGTCGAGTTCGTTGGTTCAAAGTGAGAACAATTTCTTCCCATTTTGCCTTCAATATTTCTAAACTGATTTTGTCTTACTAGGAAAAGGTCATGTGCCCAGAAATGGAATGTATCGTTTTTCCGTTTTTTCAGTACACCGTTCGTATTCTTCGCTCTATTTGCAAGGCAAACAGTGCGCTGAAAAATATTCCTGAATTTGTAAGTAGAGTAATGGTTTGTTTTGTATCGGTGAAAATCCTAAATACCTTTCTTTTGCGCAGTGTATTGAGCTGGTCATTGTTCTCGTCTGCAATACGCATGATTTTTGGCAGGCGGTGGTGCCAGTGATACGGTATTTCTTTGAGGTGTTGGCTTCCGGATTGCTCTTTCCCAAAATAGGTGTCGGAATCGGCGATCCCTGCCAGCACAATTTTCCGAGCTGTTTTGCCTATCTGTCGATTCAAGAGAGGGAAAACTATACAAAAGCTGTTCAGGTAAAAAAAGTGTTTTTTGTAAAAGTAATTTCAATTTTCATGGTTTCTTTTTAGGATATCGTTTTGCTGATAAAAACTGAACAATTGTCCAAGGTTTTGAGCGTTCCAGAGTCTGAACTGGGCATTCCTTTCGAGGAGGATGATGCACAAACAGAGCTAAATGAGGTTCCCAGTAAAAAGAGAAAAATATCTGATGCTCTAAAATCATCTGCTAAAAATGATGAACCTTTATTACGATTACCTGAAAATGTTGATAATTTAAAAAAAAGAAAAACCACAAATGATGGGCAGCTTTTCTTTGACTGGATGCAAGAGCAGATAAGCAAGTTCTCTAAAAGAAAAAATGACGAGGAAGTTGCAGAAGTTGAAAGCGAAGGTACTGAAACAGAAAATGAACACGCTTCAAAAAAGTTCAAGCCAAGCAGCTTTTCAGTCGAGCTTTTGGAACAAAGAAACACTAAATCGCCGACATTACACAATCTTGTGTCTGATGAGCACCAAGATTCTAGTGATACTCAAAACTGTTCCGACGATTCAATACTCTAAACAAGAATCTCTTTTCTGGCAGCATTTTTAGAATAAAGATTACTGTGATTTTGGTAAACACCAAAATAATTTTTCCTTATTGAGTTTCACTTTGCTTCAAAACTGTCAATTTTAAAATCATTTAATCAATTTTCATAAAGCAGAAAATATGAAAATTTTTGAATTTAGGGGCGCTCATCAAGAGACGACGTTGCAGTGTGGGAAACTGTGGTTAGGCAGAATATGAAGTGGGCAGCAGCTCCCACCGACTTGGTAAGCAAATCAGTAAACGACGTTCTTCTTTCCACGTGTTTTTGCGTATTTGCATCGTTCCCTTGTATTTTTTTTGTTTTTTTATCCTGATTGTGTTGGCTAATTATCTCAAATCAGACTTCTGGTAAACCATGGAGTACCTGAGTGAAGAGCAGGCGGCAGCCTCAGAGACGCCATCAAAGATGTAAGTTGCGGTTTAAGATTTGTTACATTGTTAATTGAATCATTTTTTCCCATTTTTAGTCTTTGCTGCGACTGTGGCACACTAATTGATCCAAATCCGGCAAATCTGTGCATTGGCTGCCTTCGATCAAAAGTAGACATCACTGACTCCATTCCAAAGCAGGTGGTCATTTACTTCTGCAAAGGATGTGAACGGTTAGTTGCTCGATTATTTGGGTGATTTGTTTTAGTGTTGTGACACTTGTCCTTCTTCAGATATCAGCAAGCAATCGGCCAGTGGGTGATAGCCGAGTTGGAGTCCCGAGAACTGCTGGCGTTGTGTTTGAAAAAACTGAAGGGTCTCAATCGCGTCAACCTCATTGATGCCACTTTCGTCTGGACAGAGCCCCACTCTCGGCGGATCAAGGTGAAGTTGACGATTCAGAAGGAGGTCAACGGAGGCGCCATTCTTCAGCAGGTCTTTGTCGTTGAGTTTGTCGTCAACACGATGATGTGCGACGATTGCCACCGGCGAGAGGCCAAGGACTTCTGGAAGGCCGTGGTACAGGTGCGCCAAAAGTCGTCTCACAAGAAGACCTTCTTTTACCTCGAACAGCTGCTGCTAAAGTACAAAGCCCACGAAAAGTGCGTCAATGTAAAGCAGATCCACGAAGGTATTGACTTCTTCTACAGTCGCAAGGACGACGCTAGGAAATTTGTTGAGTTCCTGCAGACGGTGGTGCCCTGTCGTTACGTAACTGCCCAACAGTTGATCAGCCATGACACGCACAGCAACACATACAACTACAAGTACACCTACGCCGTGGAGATAGTGCCCATCTGCAAGGACGACGTCGTCTGTCTGCCGGTGCAAACAGCCAGGGCCCTCGGCAACATTGGCCAACTGTGCGTTGTCCTGCGCGTCACTCAGCAAATTCTACTCATTGACCCGTTTACGTTGAGAAGTAAGTCTTTGACGGGTTTTTTGTGTACAGGTGATAACTTGAACTTCTTCTCCCTTTAGCCGCCGAACTGACCGCCCCAAACTACTTCCGCGCTCCGTTTCGGGCGATTTGCACAGCACCACAGCTGACAGAGTACACGGTAATGGACTTGGAGCCAATTCACGGTACACCGGCCAGCAATACGGCCGCTGGCTCGAATTTGTCACACAAGGTTAGCTGACTGATTTTTGTTATCATCTCAAAAACTTGGCCTTTCACTTTCCGCAGCATATTCTCGGTGATGCGTACGTTGTCAAGTCCAGTGAAATCGGCTCCACCGCCCCGACGCACACTCGTACTCAGCTCGCCCATCTGCTTAATCCTGGCGACCTGGCTCTAGGCTTTGACATTCGGTCGGCTAACCTTAACGAGGAGCACTTTGAGAAGTTTGAGCAGGCAAATGCTGGCAAGTTTCCTGATGTGATTCTCGTGAAGAAGTTTTATGGCGACAAGGCGACGCGTAACCGCCGCCGTCGATGGAAGCTTCGACGACTACGAATGGCTGAAGACGGCAGCGCAACTTCGGCGGACGGTCGGGACTACTATGACTTTATGGAGGACCTCGAAGAGGATCCGCTGCTTCGCGCCAATGTGAACATCTACAAAGACAGTCGAAAGGCGGCAAATGAGATGGCCGTGGATGAGGACGACTTTGCCGACGGCGAGGAGGTGCCTCAAGTTACCCTTCAGGAAATGCTTGATGATTTGGTTCTTGATGATTGAAGGATTTATTGTAGATTAATTTAAAAAGTGTTTTACAAATCAGCTGTTTGATTTGTTTACAAAAATCTGTTTGACTTGATTAGAATTCATTCAACAAAGTGAACCTCGTTGCCGACCTGGTTCTGAGATTGGGAGAAGCAAATGCCACTTCGTTTCACCAGCAATTCGTAGATGGCTTTGATTGCACTGTGAATAGCCAACTCGGTTCCGTAGATGCAGAAGTAGTGGCGAAGATCAAACTTCGGAGTCTCAATGAACACCTGATGAGCGGTTTGCAGTTCCCGGACGATGCGGCCGTTGCGGCCGATGACGAGGCCAACGTAGCGAGTGGGAACGAAGAGCTTGATAGAGGTCGATTCTGAATGAGAAAGGTAGTGACAGCAGGACATTAGAGAAGAGTGACAACAGACAAGACCAAGAACTATACTTACCCTCAGAGTTCATAACTGAATCGAGCTTTTCCCGTTTAGTTAATTCAATGCGCATAAAGTGTGCAGCAGCGCTCATGATCTCCTGTTTCACCTTGTACACATCGGCGCGTTTGCCCTTGATCACAAAGACGGGCTCCTGGTCGACGTTGGGGGTGCGAATGCGAGTGCCGAACTTGGCGACCAGGTGCTTGATCTTGGCGCCCTTCTTCCCCACAATCTGCGCCACCATGGAGGCGTTCTCCACGGCGACGGTGTCGCAGAAGTACTCCTTCGGGTCAAAGTGCGGGTAGTAGTTTGGTTTGAAGCCAAACAGTTCGGCGGCAGTTTCACGCTGGCTGCTACTCCGAGATGAGGTGTCAGAGTCAGAGAGGATGGTCTTAGAATGTCCGAGTGAAAACGACGATGGCATCGCCTGCGCGGGAATGAGCACCTTCGGCCAGGGAGATGAGTCGACCGCTTCGAGACTGTTTGAGGTTTCGTTAGAGGAGTTGGGCGAGGACCAGGTCGAATCGTAGGTCGAGTCGTAGGACATCTTCTCCATGATGGTGAATAGTAGTAGTTGGCGGATGAGGGGAAGCAGGAATAGGGCAGAGTGTGGTGGTAAAAACAGTGGGGGAGGTGGTGGTGATGGCAGCGTGAACACTGATGGAGAGAGAGACTGATGTGAGAGGAATTTTCGCCAGACTTTATAGGGCAAGCGGTGTAAGCATGGCAAGCCTTGCAGCCACTAAAATGTCAACTTGTAATCAGATGGACGACAGTTTAAATTATGAATACCCAGTGAGTAATACTCACTTCATCATGCATATAATAACAGCAGCAAAGCGGCCAAGTGTCACCGATGAGTTGGCCCTTCTTCAGAGCCCACGTGCAACCCAACTGAGCTTCACGTTCATCACAGTCATCAAACGACCTCTGATCATGTGTCATGTTTAAACTGAAAAATCTGTGTTCGGTCAAGTTTTTTATTATTGTCAACAAGACTACTTAAATTACATTTACATTGAAAAACTACTAGGTTGTGCTTCTATTGGGGTCATTTAGATTCAACTCCAAACGCTCAAGGGTATATCGAAAGTGGTCTGGCAGCTGATGCCACTTATCGGCTGTGATGATAATGTCCTTTTCATTTGCCGGCCTTTCCAAGGTGTCGTCATTTCCTCTTTTGGCAAAACCACATTTTCCATCTTTGTGGACAACAAGGACTTTCTCAGTCCGGGCAAGGTTAGTCCTGCACAGTGAATCATCAAGGGCACCTGGGCGTTCCGTCGGACGCCGAGAGCTTGTTGAAGCTTTCGAGAGAGGGGCTCCATGCCTCCGCCCGAGTAGTAGTGGTCCAGCTGGGCACGAAGCTCTGCTGCCGGCAGCTGCTTCTTGGGCGTTATTACCACCGGCTGACCGAGCAGGTGCTTCACCCGACGAGAGAAGAAGAGATCACCGAGAACAAAGGCCGCCTTGTAGGCGAGGAAGCACTGCACAAATGACCACTTCGTGGCACAGGTGGACAGCTCAACCAGCGAAACCGCCAACTGTCGATTGGTGGCCACCGTTCGGTAGTGAACTGTGAACGGCTTCACGGAGTTCTTGTGTCGATGATTAAGACTGGCCTTGCGCAGATTTTTGCTCATCTTCTCGGGTGGCACGTACACCGGCTCTTTGTAGATGCCCTGGTCGTCCAGCTCAAGCAGTCGCAGGCCACAGTGTTCAGCGCCTGATCCGTTGACGCCCGAGGTGATGATGCCACTGGTGATGGCGTAAAAGCGCATATGCGGCGTCGATGCGGACCTTGCTCGACGAGCGGCTTTCTCAATCAGTCGGGTCACCTCATCAGACCTGGGCCCAGTGGAAAGCAGCACTACGCCTGACCAGTCCCGGTGAGCGGCTACATTCAAAGGAATCAAAGGGTAAAAAGTAAAGATCAATTTTGTCTGCATAAAAAGAACGTTCACTTCACTTACACTTGACAATACTGAGCTGTCCGACGTTTAGAAGCTGTGCCATATAGTCGAGCACCTCGGCAAGGCAGTACCGAGGGCTGCCAATAATTTCTGAGCTCAACATTTCTTGGTGTGCCGCTCGTTCCATCCGGTTTCTATCGACGGCAGGTATTTGACGTTCGGCAACGTGCATTCCCAGGCCATAAGGCTTATTGATGGCAATCAGACCTCGATCGACAAAGACAATGTTGGCGATAAGCAACTTGGCCAGCTGCAATTCATCCTTCCAGGGAAACAGATTTTGATATGGTCTCTGTTTGTTTTGATTATCATCATTACTGAACGGCGACTTTTGGGAGTCATCAAATTGTGAAGAGGATTTTGCTGCAGCGGATGAGCTTGCTCTGACAGCACTGTATCCTCGCAGGACACCAGCGCTCACCTGGAGTCCCCATTTGGAAGCGGCGACGGCTGAATTGAAGAGACGATTCATCAATTACTTGGAGCAGAATAATTGACAACAAAATTGATCTTTTGAAGATTCCACTCAACCTGAAAACAGGATTCACCACATGGTGCAAGAGCAAGTCACGTGTGCAGCTGACTTCAAAACAAAACAATAGCAGCACATCTCTACAAAAGGACATCTCACCAACATTAACTTTGGGTGGAGCGAGTTTTTAAGCATTTCAAATAAAATCACTGAAAGTGCGTGGGAATAAAATCGTACATTTGGTTTTAGGCTAATGCTCAAAATTGAAAATAGTTACATAAAAATGGATTATTTTTGAGATTTCCTCAAATCAAAATAAAAAAATCTTTACAGTTCATCCTTCGTCGGCCTGCCACCAGCCAGTTCACTGTGGTCTGAGTTGAGCATTATGTGATGATAAAAGTTCACCGTTTTCATGTAGTTATCGACGGAGATACGTTCATTGTTGCCGTGAAATCGGCCCATGTCCTTTTCAGTTAAAACAGAGGGTGAAAATCGATAGACGGCCTTGGTAATCGGCAGGTACCACCTAGTGTCGGTGGTAGCCACCAGAACTCCGGGAATGACGATAGTATCAGCGAAGACTTGTCGAAGTGATCGAGAGATCGTCTGATAGCCAAAGGCATCTGAATCGTAGGGCGATAGAGGGTGTGGCTCATTGGAGTCACCCTTCACCTCCACCTGCACCTGCTCGTCGCCGATGAGAGCCATATCGTATGCGAACACCTCTCTCACTGACTGCATGGGGTGAATGCGGTGATTGACCACGGCCTCGGCTCCGCTCGGCAGTATGTTGTCTTTAACGCCGCCCTTGATGATCGTGACGGCGCTAGTGGTGCGCACGAGGGCGTTCGTCGAGGGTCGACTGGCAAAGACTCGCGAGAGGATGGGGCTGAAGAGCCAAAGGTTGCTGTACACCAGCTTAGCGGGGTAGGAGGCGTGTCGGGCAAAGGACTCGATCATGGTCCGCTCTGGACCAAGGCCAAAGAGATTGGGATGGGCGTCCCCGGTCAGCTTGGCCACTGCCCGTGCTAGCCTCGTAATGGCCGTGTTCGTCTCGGGCATTGAGCTGTGTCCCACTGTGCCAGTGGCCTTGACCTTCACCGTGAGAAATCCCTTCTCGGAGACGCCAACAACGGCCACGTCGTCCTTGACGCCATAAAACTGGTCTTTAAAAATCATCATTCCCTCGTCGAGAAGATACTCAAAGGTCACTCCTCTAGCCTTGAAGACCTTGGCAATCTCCTGCGCCCCGTCGATTCCTTGGCCTTCCTCATCATGGCCGAAAGCAATGTAAAAAGATCGCTTCGGCTTGAAGCCACCCTTCAGTAGGTACTCCAGTGACTCCATGATTGCCTGCAAATAATCAATGCTCTTTATCAAGTACAACTGCAACACAGAAAAAACCTACCATGAGAGTGTTCTTTACATCGATACTGCCTCTACCATAGATGAATCCATCCTTGATTGACCCCGAAAATGGCTTCACCTCCCACTTGTCTGCCTCCACTGGCACCACGTCCAGGTGTGAGCACAGCAGGTACGGCTTTAGAGTTGAATCGCTGCCTTTGATGCCATACAGCAGAGAGTAATTGTTCACTGTCTCCACAGTGACAACTGGTGAGGAGTAGATGGTGGGAAAGCCTGGTGAGAAATGAAAAGACCAATGATTATGCATGAAGGGGAAATAACCACACCAAGTGCTGGTGCTTACTTTTGGCCAAAAAGCGGGCAAACTCCAGCCTGGGCTCTCCGTCGTAGTCCTGCGTCCCTCTGGTGATCGTCTGAATGGTAAGCGCCTTGGAGAACCGCTGGACAATATGGTCGCCGGAAATTGAGGCATGCGTCACATTGCAGACGTCATCCACGGCCTCCCTGGGAAAGTACAGCTCAGAGCGGATGAAGAGCACGGCCAGCAGCAGTGCTGGGACGAGCAGAAGGCAGGCAAAAACTTGAGAAGCCTTCATTTGTTTAGTGGAAAGAAAACAACACGACAGAAATATTGCTGCGTAGCAGAAGTAGCTAATTTGACACTACAAAGACACTGCTTTTAATGGTTGCTCTGTCACTCACTGATATGACACTGGACAGATTTGGTTGCAGTTGCAATGATAACAAAAGGGGCTTTTCTTATCGCCACGATGATGTGAGTGCGTTTTGATAAACGGACTGAGAAAACTACTGTAAGCTCTTTGCACTTTCTCTTCTCAAGTGCTTTACATTATCTAAACGTACATTGAACAAAAAAACTTGTCTGCAGTCAATGACGCCTCATCAATGTCTGTTTTTTACTCGTGTGAATTTCACTCTGTACAGCTAACATTGTTGGTTAGAATGACTCAACATAAAAGTTTTTCTCGTGTTTCAATGTTCAACTCAAAAGGCATCGGAACCGCCTGATGGAATGAAAAAGAGGGTTTGAAATTATAAAAAAATGAAAGCAGTAAAACTATACCTGGTATTCGAAAAGGTGAATGAAAATGACTAACATTGTAAGATTATCTTCAAGCTTCCTTCCTTTAGCAGAGAGGATGATCTGTAAGCAAAAGTCATTATTTAAGTTTACTTATTTTGTAGAAATTTTTCACTACTTTACCTTTTTGTGCATACACTCGTCACTGAAAAGCTTCTTTGCTATGGCTTTCTTCAAATCACGGATAGTCGAGTTGGAAAGAACCAAGACACAAGGATCTTCAAGTTTGATATTTTCCGGGCAGTTTAGATAAATGCTTAACCAGTCATCTGGTTTGGGGCAACGCTGTGATCTGTCTTCACTGGTAAGATGAGCTATGCGGCGAACCGGTGGCGTGAAGTTATGTTTAGTACACCAATCATCGAAATTGCACAGCGCTGCTTCCTCTGGTAAAAGAGCATTGATAATTTCTTCCAAAGCCGTATCGACTACCATTGATCTATGTAAACTAGGACGATCGATATCTCTGTCATACACTTTCGGGACGCACTCCGGACAGGTGCGTTGCTTCTCCAGATGTTTTTCAATGCAGACGAAGCAGACTAGAGGGAAAAAGAACGTGAAAGCGAAATGTTTTGCAATGTTTTTCAAACAATAACTTACACGTGTGAAAACATTCGATTAACTTTGTCGGTTTGACCGTGTACTCTGAGCAAATACTACAGGTAATTAAGCGGCGAAAGCGGTCTTTGAAGGATTCTTCGGCCATTTTTGACAATGACGAAACGCCGGAATGTCGTCAAGATTCTGCGAGCAGCTATTTTTTGACTGGCTATATCCACAAAACGCGCTTCAAATAAGCAGAAAAAATGCGAAAACTTCAAGGATTTATTTTCAGGAAACTCCTGTAATCGTTGGTTTCCTGTTTTAAAAAAATTAATCATAAAATAAAAAGTTTAATTTGCGAATTTAGATGCTGAAAAAGAGCCGTTGAAGAGAACGAGGCTTACTTCTTCAGCGAACGCAACAACTGCTGCTTGACTGCGATCGGCATACTGGCCAGGTGCTCGTAGAAGCGATCGGTCCAGCTGAGATTGAGATAACTGGCACGGACTGCCTCGGGTAGTTCCGCTAGAAGGAGGTTCTGTTCCACTGGTGAAAGGCGGTTGAAGTCACCTGGAACCGGCAACTGGTGCCCGTTTATGGAGAGAGTTGCTTTGAGCGACTGTGGCGAGTCGGTCACTTCAGAGCTGGCCTGGAGAGAAGCGGCAGCTTCATTGGCAAGGCTTTGCGAAACCTTCTCCACGGTCTCTTCGAGTTGCTTCAAAGTGGCACTGTCATCAGAGGCACTTTGCTCTTCAGCAGATGCCACCACCACCAGAGAGTTGTCAAGCTTGATCTGCATTTCATCTTCTTCATGGTCATCGTCCTCTCCATCGTTTGATAAGCCTTGGTTACCACTCGGTAGCATTGAGAACTCCTCAAAGCTGCTGTTGCCAGAAAAGTCTTCCACTTTGATTTCTTCAAAGATCGGCGGCAACTTTGGTAGATCACTTTTCTTTTTGTCCTTGAGCTGATTCACTTTCTGGCTAATATGCGAGCCAGTTGTGATCGGGTTTACCTGCTGCTGTTCAGCCACCGACAAGTGCACCCCATCGATACCTTTAGCGAGCATTCGCTTCAGCTGAAATGCCTCCAGTTTCTCCTCAACGCCCTCAAGCAGTTCAGCCACTCGATGCCCATTCTGCTGCAGCAGCAGCAGATGATGCTTCTCCTGGTCAGGATTGTTGGCCAGTATCTTGGCGCCAGTCAACAAACCCTGGCACTGCTTTTGCAAGGTGGCCACCTTCTCCATGTTTGCCTTGCGGTAGCCCTCCAAGTGGTCAATGTACTCAATGAGCGAGTTCAGATTGAGATTCACGAGGATGGTAGCACGAGTGGTGGCGGCAAGGCTGAAAAACTTGGCCGCTTCAGGCACGTTGACGATCTCCGGCTCTTGCTTGCCACTCGCCTGCTTGCTGGCTGCCTGCACCGGGGGCCTAGCGTTGCTCTGCACTGGCACACGAGCAGCTGGGCGAGTAGCTGCAGGTGGCAGGGATGGGGCAGGTGAGGGAAGAGAGGGCGGTGGAGGCGGCGGCGGCGGTGGTGGCGGAGGTGGTGGTGGGATGCTCCAACGAGGTTTGCTGTTCTTTAGCGCTGAACGAAATGGACGACGTCCACCAGTGTTGTTGCGTGGTCCACCAGCACCGGCTCGAGAGTGTCCGCCTCGTCGAGGCGGTGCCTGTCGACGAAATGAACTGCCTCGGTTACCTCGATTACCATTCATCCTTGCTGGTTGGCGATGTGTTATCAGGCGATGTTTTCACACGCAAGTGCAAAAGTTTATTCAAGTGCAAATATGAAATAATGAAGCTTTACAAGAGAATCAAATAAAGGTGATTAACGTGTCGCTGGACTATGTGTTTCAGGAAGAGATTAATGTTGATATATAAAAGGGTAATTTGATCAAAGTTCTTAGAATAAAAGTGTTAACTAGAATCGTGACTATTTTAGGTCTACAACTGTGGCTGCAATATATTGGCTACAATTAGCTAGTTTTCCACCACAAATCGACAATTCTAGTCTTTGCGGTTGTACTCCACATTCTTCTGGTTTGACATTGCAAGTAAAGATTGGGTGGCGATCGCAGTAATGGGCAGAGAGACTAAATAATTAGAAGCTTCCCTTTGCATGTACTGTTGTTCCTTAATCATCTTCTGCAAAGGAATTTCTTGTTGATTCAAAAGCAATTCAAATGATCTTTCCATTTGATGATTCAAGCATATTTGGGCTATTTCCGTGAAAGTCTCAACGTTCAAGTTGGCTTGACGCACAATGCGAAACGATTCACCCATCGCAGAAGTCATAATATTGCAAAGTGATGAGATGAACGTTTTTTCCAGAGTTGCCAGCCCAACAACAGGACCTAAATAGAAGATCTTGCTACTAGTTGAGTCAAATAAAGGAGAGCATTCATCGAAAAGCGATCGATTTCCAGCCATAATGGTGATGCCTTGAGCCTTTTCTAAAATCCCTGGGAAATAAATAGTCCCAGCTTCGATGTATCGAGCACCTTAACAGTATAAAGATGAAGTAGAAAAGGCGAACGTATTAATTAGTGTGGGGAAGTAGAAAGTGATCTCACCTTTGCTTTCGATGCTTGCACTGATTTCTTTTGAGGAAAATCGGTCTATATGACTCATCTCCACGTATCCTTTAGTAGAGTCGATTGATGTTAGAACGCCATCATTTCCGTAAATCATCATTTTCACATCAAAATCAACAAAGCTGAAAATAATGCGTGAATTGCGAATAACTTCTCCTGGAGTGTTTGCGATGCTGATACGTTCGTCAGAAAGTTTAATGTTGCCTCGAAGCGGTTCGATGTCCCAGACAATGCAGCGGTAGCCATTGGTGAGTATTTGCTTTAGTATCAGCTGGCTGATTAGTCCCAAGCCGAGTATTCCATATACTTTTTCCTCGCCTGAATTGCTAGTGGTTGTTGTGCAAATCGTTGACTGAGCATCTTCCGACAATTCCATATTTGAGGGCAAATCTAAAGTTGGTTTATCCTGTTCCTGTGCGATGGCTTCATCTGCTTCTTGAAGTGCTTTCATTAAGCTTGCTGATACTTTTTTAACTTTTGAACGAGTTTCGGCATACTCTTGAAGTGCATCTGAAGATACAAGACCGTATATCTCTCTTCCAAAAAACTTAACAGGCACTTTTTTGTTTTGAGAAGCTCTGGACCGGGAAAGAACTGCCACTTGTGAATATTCTTCCAACGTGATGATTCGTGCTGGCCAATTTTGGTGACTCTTTTACTTTGGCCCAGACCACTTGACCAACTTGAAAGGGCATGACGACTTCGAAGGATACAAAGTTAAACCAGTAAAAGAATCAAATAGAAGTCGTAGAAGTCGAAGGAAGCTGGAATTGGTAAACACGCTCGACTTGATAAATGCTTTCTAAGACTGAAAAATAAAATCGCATTCATAGAGAGCGCCCCCTGGCCCTGACGCCACTTGGCGGGAAATTCAAACTGCAGCTGATGAAGACAATGAAAAAGCATCATTAAAAAGGCTCACTAAACACCTTGCGTCACACCCTAAAGATTAATGAAACCCGATAAGAAGCACCCTGAAGGTCTCTGAGAACACAAAAGCGCTTTCTCTCTATCTGGAGAGCCACTGTCACTGTCAGTTAATGTCTGCCTGTTTGTTCTTAATCTCTCTTGTTTTCTCACAGTTGTTTTTCTGCTGTGTTTTCTGTGTCTGTTTAGTCACCCCAGCCTAAGTTGCCACAACAGACAGAGACAACTCTACCTTTGGCCATCACATCTGATTTATTGTCTGCATGCTGCGAAATTAGAGATGCGCAACAGCAGCTGAGCTGAGCAGCTTGTGGAGTGTTTTCTCGGTTCCGAAAGTCTGTCCACGTTCAGAAAAGGGGAGATTGGTTACATCATTCACATACACACTAAAACAGAGAGAAAAAGAGGCGAAGTAAGAGCAAAAAAGGACTGAGCGTTGAGGCATCAACCTTGCACTTTCTCAACTACTGCTGAGACTACGACAAAAAGGGCAATTAATCCTCACTGGCCAGACCGCCGCTCTTGCTGCACAGGTGATTATTGCCCATTGGGCACCGTGTTTGGTGCGTGCTGAGGAGAGAGCCCATCAATTTGCATTTTCCAATGAAAGTGAAATGTGAAAGGTGAAGAACAAAACAGTAATAGATGAACGAATGAATGAGTTAGTGAGTGAATGAAGCAGAAAAAGGCAAACGTATTAATTAGTGATCTCACCCACTGATGAGAGAGGATGAGCGTTGTCGTGCGCATCGTTGCTGAGGAAGAGGGCGGCTAGTGATTAATGAAGACGGGGGAAAACGGGATGAAAAAGGATCACTGTTCTACAGAAGGCCTACTGATCATCAAAAGTAGGCGAAAGCTGTAGTAAACGCACTTTAAAGGATTCACTGCTGGTTAGATCAGATGGAATCCTTTAAAGTGAGATGTTGCACACACACACACACAATAAACCGATGCAGGTGTAAAACAATGAAGTGTATCGAATTCCCGATTTTTCCGTTGCTTTGAACAACGACGGCGGCTTAATGAGACAGCCGCCGCCACTGCCAGCACCACTACCATCAGCACTACCATAATTTATGGACGTGGTCAATAGCGTGCGTCTGTGCTACATGACCGTAGACGATGTGTATGCATTTTCATTTATACCATTCATTGCAACATCGTCGCCACCCGCCGCCGTCTAATAGGTTAGCCATCGTGTCTCCATCGGGGGCAGGGAGGATGGACTGAGAGAAGAAGAGACAGAAGAGGAGACAACAGTTGAAGGAAAGAAAGACAACGAGAGATGAGCTACGCAAGTGAATGCCAAGAGCAAGTGGTGGTGGTGGTGGTGGTGGTGGTGCTGCTGCTGCTGGAAACAGAGACACTATCCATGAGGTATATAAGCCCCCGCATCTGAACATTATCACTCATCAGATCATCAACAACTGCTACAGTTTTCTTCAGTTTTTGTCTTTGACTCAACAACTTCAGCAACTCCAAACACAAAATGAAAGTAAGTAACCGATGTGAAGATGCAAAGACAAGACCAGTTGTGCAGTGACTTGAACGAGCTTGGCTAACTTTGCTTTCGATGATGTTCATCAGTTCCTCATCATCTCAGCCCTGATTGCCGTGGCCGCTGCCTATGGCGGTGGTGGTGGTCGATCCTCGGGTGGAGGATATGGCGGAGGAATGTCCCGATCCTCAGGAGGCGGATATGGCGGCGGCAGTGGCCGCGGTGGTTCGGGTGGACGAGGTGGCGGTGAGGGACAGGTCATCCCAGGTACGATTTTTTTACGACTTTAGGAACTTTTGGTTTTTAAATGCACCTGTTTTACCACACTAGCCGCTATCCAGAGCCGACACCAGATCGAATTCAGAGATGTCCCGTCGACCGGGGAAGTTTCGCCGACTACGATTGAGGTTGGAGCCGGTCAGATCCCCCTGAACATCCTCTTCCGAAGTGCCTCATCCAACCTGAACATCCAGCAGTCGCACGAGGGTGCCGGTGGCTCCAACCAGGAGACCAGCAGCGAAGATGAGCCCCATGTCCTGAAGCACTCAGTGACCAAGCCAAGTAAGATTCTGTTCTCTATTACCTATTACCCAGTTATTAATTCACTCTTCCCGTTATTCCAGTCATCCAGGAGGTAATTTTGTAGAAAGCTACTGCTGAATTGGTAACAGGTAAACTAATCAACTTTTTTTCCGGTTTAGGTCCGTGAGATCATCACTCCCTCGAGGAAGATCGTTCAGGCAAGTTAAAAGCAAATAATTAATCTTAATCAATTTACTAATTAAATCCTTTATCGACTGATAAACAGGAGATCCAGCCAGTGCAGGAGGAGATCCTCACCATCGTTGCCAAGGGTGACAACAACCGAAACCAGGGTGGCTCAAGCGGAGGTTTCGGCGGTATGGGCGGTGGTTTCGGTGGTGGCAAGAGCTCCGGTGGATTCGGAGGATCTTCCCTGGGTGGTGGCCGCAGCTCCGGAGGTTACGGCGGCAGCTCAAGCCGAGGAAGCTCTAAGGGAGGTTATTAAACCGAACTTTACAGCCCAGTCAGTGCACCTTAAATACTTGAAACGCTCTGCCTCTCAAGTCAATGTGCTAGAAGCTGTGAATCTTATTTATTTATTATCATTATTTATTTGTTTAAATAAAACAGTGAAATCTTAAAGTGTCCGCTCAAAAAAATTATTTAGAAGCTTTGTCTTCAACTTTAATTGATAGAGAATCCGACGAGAGACCCAGCTGCATCTTGATTGCGCTAAATGATTGAAGCACTTTGGCAAGTGCCATCGGGTGGCCCGCAATAGCCAACTCAAAACCCTTTTTCATGATCAGACAGCGATACTCTGGCAAATTGAAATGAACAAAACGGTTTCGGACATAAGAAAATGAAAAACAAAAAATCAATGAGCACTTTACCTTGGGCAAGAAGGACAAACTCGGGCACGTGCTCCAGTGCCTGCTTCACCACCTCAGACGAATCCGATTGAAAACAGCGCAGGTATGTGTTGATTATCGACTTTGACAGTTTGGGATTGTGCTGCAGCCCCTTCAATGACAACTTGAAGGCTATTTCGCAGGTGTGAGGATTTATAAGGCAGGAGCGTATTTCATCCTAGGAATTGAAAAATACATTAAAAAGTATTCAACAGTCAAAACAGTCCTTACCAGGAGGTACTCTGAAAGTTCGGGAACATGTTCAGTCTGTTTATAAATGTCATCCAGTGCAATGATTAGATTTTTCTGACTCGAATGAGCGTTACGAAGCCTGACCAGGCTGTCTTGACAAGTGCGCGCCAGTAGAGCGCGATTTTGCGTGTGCAAACCAGAGATAATGGACTTGATCATGTTTTGTTTAAGCGGATACGCTAAAGATAGCTTTCTGTGGTAAAGGAAAACTTAAGTTAAAACGCCAAAACTGCAAAAAAACTGCGATCTACATACGTCAGTCCGACCTTCTGCGACTTGATCCAGTTGTTGGCCTGGTCCGAGTCGTGCGTCAGCCAGTCGTCGAGGAGATCAATAAAGATGTGCAGCATCGGCATGAGCTCCTTATTAGAGCGACGATAGCGCGGAATGTAGTGGTATGTGAGGAAGAGGTCCATGTATAAATCGAGAATCTGCATCACACCGCAGCTCTGCTTGCTCCAGAGGTGCGGTCGAAGCAACCGAAAAATGTTCAGAAACTTGGAGAAGATTTTCAGCAAATTTTGGCTTTTGAAAGCCTCAAAGTTGAGCAGGCTCACTTTGCCTCCTAGCAACGCCGGTATCATCGTCAGCTGGCGAATGAGTAGCAGCGGGTGCCGGGAGGCAATCTTGAGAATGGCCAACTCCCAGACGAGCATCTGCTCCTCGTTGACAGTGTGAGGCTCGTCGACGTACATGAAGGAAGTGATCAGGTTGTGGGTGATCTTGTCCAGGAAACAGGGCTCGTTTTGAATCAGCTTCAACTGATCGTCGTCCAGTTTGCTCGGCAGGTCAATGTTGGAAATGTGCAGGTACAGTCTACAGAAGTGATGGCTTAATATGAGTTTACACTGAACAAAAATACTTTCACAAACCTGGTATACAACTCCAGAGAGGCCTTTCCGTCGGAGCAGTCCTTCTCTGTGTACTCCTTCAACAGGCGAACAACAAAGTCCATTTTGACTCTGTCCACGCAGCAACCATTCAGCACCAAATCGATCCTTTTGGCAATGCTGTTCTCCAAAATAACGTACTGAATTAGTTTTCTAATTTTCCTCTCATCAAGCTGAAGAACGTTTTCATATTTGGAAGACATCTTTGAGCGACAGTTAAAACGACCGTCCTTTTTGATAGACAGCTTCGGAGAGCTAAGGCAAATGGTGAGAAAGTCCAGTATTGCACTGGGATTCAGCTGCCGTCCTGATTCTGAATCGCCATTGTCATCATCACCACTCTTTTCTTTATTTCCCTCCTCTTCCTTCTCTTCTTTGGCGTCACCACTCAAGAGGTAATCGATGCAGTGGTTTATCGTGGAAAAGTTTGACTTGTGGAGGAGGAGCGAGAGAAAGTACGGCCGATTGCGCGAGAAGATGACCGACTGGAGGAAGGCGTTAGAGTCTTTCAGTTCAGTGTCCTTCTTGTAGAATTTCTCCACTGCCAGGTCCTTGTACACCTCGCACCAGGCGGCGTTTTGAGCAGCCTCGTCCGCGGAGAAGGCAAAAGTGCGCAGAAATTTGTCCAGGTGTTCGTGCGTTTTCAGCTGGTGTGTCTTCGTCTTCTCCGCCTTAACATCCTCGCTCTTTTGAGGCTGTTTGGCGAAAAGCGGTCAAAGAAGAGCCAGAAGGAGGTGTCCTCGATGGACTCCACTGATTCGAGCTTTAGGGCGAGAACCGACTTTCGCAGAGCGGTCAGGTCGGAGTTGAAGCCAGAGTGCTTCAGGTCCTTCACCGCCAGAATGGTGATCACGTTGAAGACGGAGTTGAAGGCGCCGCCGACAATGAGACCGGCCAGAGAGGGCAGGTTGACGCTAAACTCACTCAGAAAGAGGCGGGTCAGCGGCTTCTTCGCCTTGGTGTCCTCCAGCTCGGCGGCAATGGCTCGCGTCAGCTGAGAGATGCGCAGCACGTCCCTCTCCTTGAAGATCTTCAAAATGTCGTCCTTCTTGAAGGTGCCAGCTCCTGTTCCTGTTCCCTCCGCCGGCTTCTTCTTCTTCGACTTGGAGAAGAGCGAGGGCGGCAGTCCTTTGCTAACATCATCCTCATCACCATCCTCACTCTTCTCAGAGTCCTCGTCCTAATAAAGAGATGAAAATGTTAGTAAAAATAAAATTAAACCCAATTCACCCACCTTGACCGGTCCCTCCCAGTCGCCCTTGTAGTTGAGGATGTTCCGGGCAAACTCGACGCCCAGCACCACCCCTGGCTCCAGTAAAGCCTGAGGGCGGCCAGCTTCTTCGACCGGTCAAAGGGAAGCGCCCGCAGCTGGAGAATCTCCGCCGCCGACAGTCGGTCGAGCGACTGGAGAATGCGCGTCACGGGTTACCGAAGCCCTTCAAGACAATTTCAGACGCACCCTAAGTTGCATTAGTTTTAGAAATAACAGTCACAAATGACAAATCAGGCAAAAACTAACCTTTGTGTAGACTCTGAAGCCAGCCGAATCGGGAAGTCGAATGACAGTGCTCATGGACTTTCTAGCCGAGTTGAAGGTGTACACCTTGTGCAGCTTCTCTTCCGGATTGGTTTCCCGAATCGCCTGGTAGTCAATGCCTAGGTCCAGCAGAAAGCCCAACAAGGCACACTCGGTCTTGTTGCCCATCTGCTTTGGCGGCTCGCCGACCACTTCAGAGGGCGTAATTCGCGAGGTGTAGGCACAGTTGATGGTGATTGCATCGCCCAGCAGTGCGGCGACCTTGTGCGGCAGGTCGACCAGTTTGGGCAGTCGGTCCAGATGGCGCACCGCGGCGATGTACGCATCAACGGCCGTCATCTGATTGGTGGTCAGGGTGCCGGTCTTGTCCGAGCAGATCGTCGTCGCATTGCCCATCGTCTCGCAGGCATCCAGGTGGCGAACCAGGTTGTTGTCTTTGGTCATGCGCTTCACTGAACAGGCCAGAGAGATGGTCACCGCCAGTGGCAGACCCTCGGGAATGGCCACCACCAGGACGGTGATTCCAATGATCAGGTGCTTCACGTAGTCGTTCAGCTGGGACAGCGCAAACTCTTGCTTATCCACTAGGTAGGTGTCAATGGTGTGTCGGGTAAAGAGGATGAGAACAGTCAGCAGTGCGATGATTGTGCCTAAAAAAGTAGACAAGAAATTATATAGTGGAAAACACCTTTCACAAAATGTTCACAAAGATGAAAACCCAACTCACCAGCAAAGCCAATGCTGCTGGAGAGCTTTGTCAGCTTCATCTGAAGCACCGACTTTCCACCGTCAGATTCTTCCACCTGACTGGGGCCATCGTGCTCGTGTGAAGGACCGGTTCCGGCGACAACACCATCCTCACCACCATGTGGCTGGTCATCGGACGAAACTTGTTGATCATTGAGCATTGACATTTGAATGTCGTTGGCCTCATCGCCAGCCTCGGAAATGGTTATCACCGCCTGTTGACTGTTGGGCGATACTTTAGGTGCCCTGTTCTTCAGCTTCTTTGCCTTTTCATTTTCTTTCTTCTGAAGACGCTCTTGAGCCTTCTCCTCTTTAGTTTTGGAAACATTTCCCAGCATTTTCATGATGTTGCCGGCTTCAGAGTCGACGCCGACTGCAGTGACCACCATTCGACCTGAGCCCTCCATGACATGCGTTCCAGAGAAGATTAGCGGGTTGTTAATGGAGTCCTTCTTCACGTGGTCCGACTCTCCGGTGAGAGAGCTCTCGTCCATTTTCAGGTCGTTTGAGGCGACAATGATGCCATCCGCCGGTATCAAATCGCCGTACTTCACCTGGCAGACATCGCCAATAACCAGGTCGGAGACGAGAACGTTCGTCGGCTGGCCAGAGCGAATTACAGAGCACTTTACCTCCTTGTCAATGCGGTCCTTCAGTGCCTGAAACTGGTTCTCCTTTTTATGGTCGTTGTAGGCAGTTATGAGCACGACAAGAACGACTGAAACCATAATGGCGGCGCCTTCAATCCAGTTAGAGTGGCTTTCAGTGACCACGACGTCGCTTGACTTTTCCGGCGGAGCAATAAAAGCGAGAATAAACGAGACCAGTGCGGCGACCATAAGTGTAACTAGAGTTAGGTCGTTCATGGCACTCCAAATGAGCTTCCAGATAGACTTGGGCTTCTTCGTCCTAATGACGTTGACGCCGTAGGCCGCCTTGCGTTGAGCAATGTCATCGGCATCGCCTTTGATGCCCGTCTCCGGATTGGTAAGCAATCCATTCCATAGGCTTTTAATATCACCAAAATCGTCGGCAATCTTCTGTGGAATATTGACGCCACCCTTGCACTGCATCAATTCTTTCAGCTTCGCGCGCGAAACGTGGAACGGCGGCGGCGGATCAGACATGGCAACGGCGAGCGCTACTCAAAGTGTGTAGTCGGCAGTGCAGGCAGTGCAGGCGGTGGCGGTGGTGGCGGCGGCGGCGTCGACGGAGGCAATGATTATAAAAACAGAACTCTGATGAAAGATGATCGTCTGAGCTGCACAAACAAAACAAAGGCGAGGGAGAAAGAAAGAGGGAAAGTGAAAGCGGCTTGAGATGGAGGCCAATTGCAAGTGCAGCAACAACGAGTAGCGCGCCCGACGACGACCACCACCACCACCAACAACAGCAGTAGCAGCAGCACTACCAGCAGCAGCAGCGGCGGCGGCAACAACAGCAGCAGCACTACGGTAGAACACACCAAGACGAAAATGGCCACGAGTGTTTACAGAGTGGAGCAGCGCATACCGGTATGTCGATGGTGAGTGTTGTTGTTCCTATCCTCGAGGTGTATTCCCCTCCAGGCAGAGGCAAGAGTTGTCGAAGGGAGAACGATCACTTGGCGACGAGGGAAAAGAGCAAGGGAAAATGCGAGAGAGAGTGAGAGAGTGAGTGAGTGAATGAGAGAGAAGAGGAGAACAAGAGAAGAAGAAATGGAAGAGGAAAAGTGGCAGTGATGTTGCTCGATCAGCAGCCAGCCGACGAATGAACATCACTGACTGAGCGGCAACAGAAGCCACAATGAACAGGCGGCGACGGTGGTGGCGGTGGTAGATAGACTGCGAAGAAGTGTGCTGGCCGCAGCTGGCGAGGTACATGATGATTCGAGATGGGGGCACAGCTGACCACGTTCACAGGCCACGACCAGTGAAGCAGCGGACGACTGCATCAAGTCAACATGGGCACCACAGACATCATGTCCTCATGTCCACCAGGGTCAGGTGTGTATATAGCAACGACATCGACGGCGGCAGCAGCATCAGCATCATCATCAGCGGCATTTCGAATGCTCTCCACCATCGAAACTTCTTCTTCTTCTTCATTTTCGACTGTTCAAATATTCAAATATTCCGCCGTCGTGGATGCTCCACTAGAATATTCAACCCTCTAAATGAGGCTAAGGAGAGCAAGTGAGAGAGAGAGAATGGTGATAGATAGATAGATGGAGGTCGTAAATTAGGCCCTAACGACTCGTACGTGCGTCACCCTGCCAACAGTCATTGGCACGTCGGCCGATGGTGACAAATACTGGCAACGGCGGCCAGTCAGACAGTGAGTAGACTAAACTTAACTTGCCAATTGCCACTCACATTCAAACCAAACACAAACACAAAGAGAGGGAGAGGGAGGGAGGGAGGATAATTGAGCTTAGGTAGTGGTGAGCAGTGTGACTAAATCGTTTACGGAAGTCTGAGAGCACCTAAACTGAGCAGCAGTAGCAGTGGCGCTGCCACTAGCACAGTAGTGCTGCTCAGTTGAGGACTGCGTATGCAAATGCAATCATTTGCATTTCTACGACCCGCAAAGGGAAACAACAAGAGCGCCAAACAAACGGCAGCCAGTTTTTAAAATTGACAAAATTTAATTAATTTGCCCGATTTTCCAAATTAATTAAACGCTCTCGCTCCCCTGCACTTCTCCTTTCCAGCTCTTGAATTCTGCGTATTTTAATTGCAAATCAGAATTATTTTTAAGTCCCTTTTCCCCGCTTGCACAGAGCAGTCACACACAAAGCCACCCTGATCAACTCAACTTGCGCCCATATTTTCCCCAATTGGAAAGGCTTCCAAGAAGCTGTCAGTTACGGAATGGAGGTCTCTCTCCCGGCGAGGGAGACGATGCGAATGTCAGCTCTTAAAGCATAAACCGACACTAATATCGCCAGTTATCCCCCGCCGAAACCACAGCGGCAGACTAACTCTTTCTCGTCAGTGCATATGTAGGGCTTTATCAATTAGGCAGCCACTCGATCGGAAGCATTGGGCGACCCATTGAGTCTCCATTTTTTGCACCCACTGCATTGTTTCACTCTATAGCAATCAACTTTCTTTCTCTCTCTCATTTTCACTTTCACTCTTTCATAAGTCAGTCTGAGTCAGACCCAGACACACATACTCGCACTCACGCACAGCTTTAATTGCCCTTTTTCGCATTTCGCCCCTTGAATCCCTCTCCTTCTCTCGCTCTGCCTTTCCTCGTCGCTCCGTCTGCTAAATATAGCCACCGGCAATTACAGCTTCTCTCTTTCTTTCCCCCTCTGATTTGTTTGTTTGTAGAACAGAACACTCGTTTGTGAGTGTGTTTGATTCGAGTGATACCAGCTGGTGGTGATGGTGGTAGAGGCTGCCGAGAGCACTGAATGGCAAAAGGGAAGGCAATGTGCAGTGAGTATGCAGTCACTTTGTCAGTCAGCAGCAGCAGCAGGCAAATGACGACAAAGACGACCTCAATGATGACGAAGATGACGACGAGCTTGCAATATCAATTCCCCCAAGATGAGGGGACATTTTAGGTGGTCGGAAGAGGGAGAGGAAGAGGGCGAGTTAATATACTTGCTGAAGTGGTCAATGTCAGTTGATGAGATGATCAACGTACTCTCACGTGCAAAATGCCTTGGCTTCGGCTCAGGCTCAGGCAGCTGCACCCTGCGCGCACCAGTTTAGTGGCAATAAAAAAGGGGGAACTGCGACAAGAAGGACTCTCTATCCGACTAAGCATAGGCATAGATAGTAGGAAACACGAAAGACAAGTTAATATTGTTTGCAGATGTTTTTATGGTGCTCCAGTCTGTTGTTTTACGAGCCGCATTTACTCTTCATTTAGCCTTGCTGAATTGTGTGTCTGCAGAGGTGGGCAATGCTGATCGAGTTTCCCATTCGCAATGTTGCTGGGTGCTCATTGCCATCTCTCCTACAATGCCCTAAAAATGGGAGTACCCTAGAGGACGAAAACTTGAGAAAGAATATTGCACCTCCCTCAATAAAGCGGTACTGTTGCTCTTGAACGGCTGATGAAAGTTCGAATTTTATTATTTCAGCATACAAAAAGGCAACTTCAATTTACCACGTCATCTCATTGGCTGCAAGTCTCAAATTTGAAGCAATTCAGCATCACACTCAAGCAAAAACCATGTCTGATAGCTCCTCTTCTGACAGCGAGGATTCGTACTCTGATTCTGACTCGTACAGCTCAAGCAATTCAGGCAGTAGTCGCCGTAGCGGCTCTCGCTCCACTTCACGCAAAACACGTCGCTCCATTGTGAAGAAAAAAAAGAAGACGTACGCTCGTTATGGTGGCAAAATGCGCAAAACCGGTGCTGGCCGTCGTGGAAGAAAGAAGCTTCCCGGTCGTCGTGTTCAGCGTGGCAAGAGAGCTTCTCGCTCGACGACTAGCGGTTCCATCTCCAGTAGTGAGCAGTCTTCTCCGGACGCCTACTCCTACGACAATGAGCCTCCCGCCTTGAAGATGGGCAGTCTGACGAGCACCTCAACCACCGCCACTGATCAGCCCGGCGACCAGGAGGATGCCACCATTCAGCTGAGCTTGGCGCAGATTCAGGAACTGGTGGCCGATGTGGATGAGGCCATAAAGCAGCAGAGCAGTGGTAAGCTGGGCAAGGCTAAGCGAACCTCTTCCAAAGGGCGCCGCTCTGCCTCTCTTCTGCGCGGCAGTAGCCGCGCCAAAAAGGGCCGTGCCAAGGGGCGATCCAAGAGGAAGAGCAAGACCATTGATGCCGAGGCCTGGGAGGAGGAGGGAGAGGGAACTTCAGCCTCAACTTCGGCTTCCAAAGCTGAGGCTGAAGTGCGTCGCCCGGTGAGCATTCAGAGCACTGCGCCCACTGTTAAGAGCCACACTCTGCTGCGAGTGTCGCCCACACCGGTGCCCAGTGTTGCCAAGTTCAAGTACCCCTCGCAGACTGCTCTCTCCCCGCCGGTCACTCCCTCATTCAGCGTCAGCACCTCACCCAACACGGACTCCGCTTCGTCGTCGTCGTCTGCTGCTGCTGCTGGCTCTGCTGTTGTTGTTGCTGGTGGCTCAACTGATCGCACCCCTTCAGTGGTGGCCACTCCCAACACTGCCACTACCGTCGCCGCCGCTGATACCACCACTACCACCACCACTACGACTGCTTCGAGCACTGTTTTGGCCACCAGTGAGTCTCAGAATTTCACTGAGAAGGAGAAAAGCTCCAGTGGCGAGCCTTCCCGCCCACCAGCTGATGGCATGCCCACTTCAGAGCTTTTGGGCAAAAGTCAGTCAAAAGAAGGGGGCAAATCGGAGTCAAATTGAACGGCTCCCACTACTTACGGTATTTTTCTTTTACCGCTCTTCTACTTTTCAATGATATATTGCTCTTTTACACGCATATAAATACCAACTTTTTATTTGTAATAATTAAAAGTGTAACAAAAAAGTACCCAAAGTGTGATTCGTACCAGTGAAGTGAAGTGAGAGAGAGAAATGAGTGTAGCATTCTTTGGATTTAGTTCAGTAGAAGCTGCAGGTGTAGCGCGTTGTGACAATGAAGCTGTTCGAGTCTAGGCGAGAAACAGTCTCGACAGTACCATCACTATCAGTATAGTGAGTATGTGCGCCACTTTCGTACCACCTACCCCACACGCAATTGGATCATTGTCCTGAAGAATGGGCAGAAAGTCGCCCAGTGCCTCACTGAAGGAGGTGTCCGCCCGAAGCGAGTGAATGCTTTCGGCGCCGTCGCTGAAGAGCAGGTCAGAGCGATTGCGAAATGAGCCCGCCAGGCGGAAGGAGTCTCGATTGCGGTAGAGAAAGGTGTCGCTGAGCTGATTTAGCAGCGACAACGCCTCCAGTCTGACGTCCATAGACGTGAAGAGAGAGGTGGCAATAATGGGCTCGGGAATGCGAGCCACGTGACAGCGGTGGTAGTCGCTGATTAGAGCCTGTGTCAGCGTGCGAGCGTTCAGACCGCTGTTTCGGGTGCCGAGGATGTCATCGTAGGGCGCAGTGGCGGTGAACTGAATCGTCGATGAGGGCGGCTGGGAAGATAAAACAGTTATTAGTTCTCCTAAAAATCCCCGTCTTGTGAATAAGTGCTCACCTGCGTCCTGCAGAGCAGCCTAAAGTCGGAGGACTTCAGCTCGGTGGCCCAGCTGAGGGGCGACCGTCCGTCGGTGTAGCGGAGCAGTGTGTCATGTGAGAGGAAGGCCACGTCTCCCCTGCCCTCCACCAGACAGCGCAGTGCCCCTTCCTCCCCGGCATACCTTTCTCCACTTTGCAGGTCACACATGTGCCGTCCTCGTTCATCGCCGATGCACTGCTGACAGAGCTGGTCGACGCCGGTGCCATTGGGTTGATGCGAGCATCCGCCGCCCCCGGCACACAGCTGCCTGCAAAGTAGTCCACCACGACGGAGGCCCGATTGCAGCTGCCCCGCTCCACCAGCTGGTCCTGAAGGAGGGCGCCAATGGGCACCAGCCAGCCGGCCAGCTGTCCGAAGCCGGTGTGACAGGACCGCCGTCCCTTGAGCATGCCAAAGGCGGTGATGTCTGAGTTGGACTTGACCACGGCCACGCCGTACTTCGGTCGACTGGAGCGCTCGGTGGCCAGTGCCTGCAGCGACTGGTAGCGGGCCGCCTGGTAGAAGGCGTCCGGCGGGAGGACCATCAGATCGGCGCGACGCTCATTCAGCAGGCGCACACAGGTGCTGGGCGTGTCAGCGTGGTAGCACCGAATGGAGGGACGAATGCGCCGGGCAAAGGCCGCCTTCTGCAGCTGTTGGCACTTGTTCAGCTCACCATCACGGCTCAGGCAGAAGGTGATGTTCCGTCGGGTGCAGCCCTGAAGTGGCTTCTCTATTGATGGCTGGTAAAACTCTGTTTTTAAAGAAAAACAGGGTTTGCTGATATTTCTCAACGATCTCCCTTTTTTACCTAGGTACTTACCCAGATACTTGTTCCACCGTGACGTCGGAAAGGGCATCGCCACCAGCTGAGTAACGTTCCAGCTGGAGACGAAGGACTTGTCAAACCATGAAGGGCGCAACTTGACGTACTGCTGGAAGACCTGCTGCAGACTGCGAAGGTACAGTTCCTTGTTTCTCTCTACAAAAGGATTGTTTCATAAACTGCTTAACAAGTGCTAAAACAACAACTTACCTCGATTCTTTCGAATGACAAAGGTGTTGGTGGGGTGCTTCGCCCAGTCACAGCCTCGACTGGTAATGGCCATTCTCATGCCATCGAGACAGAGCAGTTCGTAGTGCTCTCGTTCCTCAGGTCGGCGGGCGAAGTACTCGACGGCATTTTCAATGGTGCTGAAGGCTACCTCACCACGACCACCCTCAACGAGACACTTCAGCGAGCCATCTGGGCCGGCGAACATGTCATTCTCCGAACAGGGCGCAAAAGAGGAGTCCTTGCAGAGGGAGCACAGGCGAGTGTGCGATCGCTCTAGAGACAGAAGAAAAGATGTGGTTAGAAGTGATATTGCTCAACTGTACAGAGAGACAGTGTGCAACAGCACTTACTGAGTTCCTCGTCAAGCTCTGCATCGGTGGACCAGTTTCCGGCGGCACAGCTGTCGCCAAAATAGTTTTCCACAGTGTGTAGCTCTCCACGACAGTCAGGGACGATGGTCTCGGAGGCGAGCAGTATGCCAATGGGCACATTCCACCGGTGAATTTGGTTATACGGCCCCAGACAGGCACGTTTTCCCTTCAACTCGGCGATGCTGCTGATGCGACTACGACGTGGCACAATGACGGCAGACCGTTGAAGGTAGATGTCTGAAGGATTGTTTCTTTAGTTTAACAGGCTAAACTTGAAAATCAACTTACTTCCGTTAACTTCCTCCATAGCAAATGGCTCGAGGTCGTATAGCCGGCCACCGAGGTACAGATCTTCAGCGTCCAAGTTGGTAATGTCAGCTTCATCCTTGTCAATTAAGGTCATGCACTCAAATCTAATTATTTTAAAATGTAAAAGTCAGTTTCATCAGTCTACGTTTTAGTACCCACTCACTTGTCTCTAGCGTTAATGCAGGAGAAGCGCCCGGGAATGTTGTCGGACATTTGCAGACAATCCTCGTATACAGAATCAGGAACGCAGATACGTGTTCGAACTACAAAAATTAGTTTGGTAATTAGTTAGAACACACACACAATGTATTTGAAAAGTTTATCCACATGTGAACCAGATGAACAAAAGCTTTCAACAGACTTTGCACCTAAACTACTGCCACTCAGACGATAACCTTCACTAGGGGTTATAATTTACAATCAAATAAAGCCTTCACAGTGCCAATTGTTTTTCACTATTAAATCTCATACGGTTTTTTGCACCTTTAATTATTGAAGATTTATGTGTTTCGATGAACAGCAGTGGACAATGGAACAATAAAACACTCCGTTGCCGTATTTCACTGCGCACATTAGTATTCACAAAATGGAGGGATTGCCGCTGTTCTGCTGATTTGCATTCTGGTGCCATTTGCATCTTGCAAACGAATGCAGTCATCGATAATGCCGACGTGAGGAATGTAGTAATGCTGCAACTTCTGTTTCATTTAGCCTCAAAACAACTTTCTACTGAATTCTCTAGTTGTCCATTTAGAACGCATCACTTTTTGCGGCATCAACACTTAGCCATTTGGTAACTTAACTTATCGTCCATCGTCGGTAAACTAAATCAAGATTAAAAGTTTTCTTTACTTTTTGCTATCTGCAAAGTGAAACAACTACTTTCCACTGGTCACGCTGGCTGTGTACACTAAATTACATTGCGCAGTAATATCAAGCAAGTCAAGAAAGCACTTACAATTTTGGGCGTTTGCGAGAGAGTAGAATGTGAGAAGGAGAAAAATGGTGCTTGTCGAGAAGAGAAACATGGCGAAAGCTTGATATGAAGAAAAATAGCAATTGATAAAGAGAGATGAGAGAATGTTGTTGCACTGAATTCAACTGGTTGCAGGGTTGATCACAGTGTCGAGAAAGTTTCTGATTTGTTTTTCAGTTGTTCTGTTGTTGGAAAGAAAAGAATAAGGGCATTTTCAGTTAAAGGATGTATCCATTTAAAGGTGAAGGGTATGAGCAAGGAAAATTTGCTGATTCACAGGAGTGTAGCAAAATTATTTATCATAGTTTAATAATTAGACAGTGTAGTTGTGTCTCTCAGTGCAGACTGTAAACTGCCTGACTGACACACTCACATCACCACAAGCATCACCTGAACTTGGTCAGTGATGACAATAGAAAGTGCTTTCAGCTGTCCTGACCACCAGTACTTTTGATTGGTGCAGATTGATTGGCAAAATCTCTATTGGTCACTTGAAATTGATGGAAGTCAGTCACTCGTTGATGGTGGTCGTCGTCCACTAAAGTCTTAATTCGATTATACTGCAAGTGGCTATAAAAAACGGCATGCAATCAATTTGTGTGCAAGTCTGTTGACTTAGTGCACTGGACAATAAATAAAAAGGTCGAGCTGTGTGCGCCGTGTTCTTGTGATTGCAGCACTGCGTTTAGATGATTTAGTAAGATTTAAATGAGTGAAAGGTGGATGATGCTGTTTGATTGTCAAAGATCGGCGGAGGCAGCTAATCATTGCAGAACTCTGATAAGATAGTGAGCTCAAACACTTTTCTGCAGTCACAAGATGAGCAGAATTTTGTTTTCCTGGGTTAACATTTGTTTTGTGGAAAACAAAACAGTGAGAAAATACTGAAATAGGAAGCAGTCTCTTGTTCTAGTGAATGTTTTTTTTTATTTTAGAGAATTAGAGGTTGACAGGAAATGCTTGCTGCTGAGAATTGTCCGCTTTGAAATTGCTTAAAAAGTGCATAGTGGGGAAGTTGCCACTTTTTTTAACAAGATAAGGTTTTCTTTTTTAACAATTTTTTAAATGTACAACCATTCTGCATTTCAGCTTAAATACCAATAAAAGGGAAAGTGGACATACCTTTGAAATGCACCGTTTCAGACAGAAGAAAATAAAGCTCATCCTAATCTCAGATAAAAATCTCCATCCACAAACAAACGGCACGTGTCACTGAGTTGATTGAGAAGCGGATATCTTCAGTGAAGGCGAGAACAAAAGAGGGAAAGAAGAAAGCTCAGTCGATCTGTTTGCTTTTGGCAAACAGATACACACAAATGAAACACAAGTGCACCGCCGAACACATCAAAGAGCGGACCGTCTGATTGGCAGCGTTCACAATCACACACAAAAGACTTTCTCCGTGGAGGAGGCACAGCAGTGAGACAGAAAGCAAAGAGGGCCTTTTGTTTTGCCGTACTGCACCAAAGATACATACACACACACTCACTGTTGATCACCACCACTCGGAAGAGGAAAGTTGAATACTGGCAAAATGGTCGGTGAAACAAAAGCACAATGCTGATCAGTGGTGCTCCGAATGTGAGTGAAGCAGAGAGGCAGAGGGAGAAAGGATACGGTCACGGTAGACAGTCAGCAGGTAAATCGACAACCTCCTGCTGAGCGAGTCAAAGTGCTGAATGATGGTGGACTTTAGGACGACGATGTCTTTGATGCAGTTCTCTTTCTCTCTCACTTTTTCACAGTCATCATTTAATTGACTAATTCTCATTAGACTGTTTCATCGATGTCAGTTGGTCAGCAGTAGCAGGCAACAACGTCAACATCAACCACCTCATCGTCGTATTGTCCATTGTCGCATCGGCCATCGTGATTACGCCCGTCGGTGCAACTGAAACTCTGGCAGAGGAGGCAACGACGACGACTGCCCCTGCATCTCTTCAGAAGCCCCTTCCCTTCCCTCTTTGCCTCGTACCATTCGGCAGTAAGTCCACACTACTCTACTCTCTCTCTCTCTCTCCTCTCTCTCTCTCTCTCTCTCTCTCTCTCTCTCTCTCTCTTCTTCTTTCTTCCACTGCTTTTGTTGGCTTCATTGTTCTTGTCGCAGGCAGTTGTTGTAAAAGAAGACTTTTTTGAGTGCTACTCGTTTTCGCTTTTTTCTCTAAACTAGACAAAACACTTCAAATGTGTGTGTGCCGCGCTCTTTGTGTCTCTATTTGTTGTGTTTGGTGTATTTGTATAGAAGTGGCGTGTACAAACCAGTGGCAAATGGTTTCAATCGATTGGGCAAAAGCTAAACGATTCGCACTATAAGTTGGCCACGTTTTCGCCTTTCACCATTACACCTGTCTCTAGGAAGATTATTTGCGAAGATCGATTAGCTTGACGGAGCTCGCCAACAATGTATGATGCTTCAATTAACAGCTTGACGGCTTATTTAGCTGTCGCCTCTGGATTTCTTATTCTTCCCTACGTGATTTCCTCATTCACAGGAGGAGGGAATCAGAACTCTGTGTTCTTTTGTACACCAGAGGGTCCAATTAACCTTTTCCCCATATTTGCTTTGTGCAAAGTGCTTTTTCCGGACGCCTAATTATGTAGGGTTTGGCTGTTGTCTTTTATCTCTATCTCCACAAATCATTTAGATTTTTCAGAAAAACTGACAAACTACAAAAAAATATAGAAATGACAAATTAAATGATTACCTACTAGAGACTGATAACTTGCCTGCAGGGTATTGCACTAAACACTGGTAATATCGGAAGGACAGTTCAAGTAAATTAGAAATTCATTCATTTCTATTTCTATCTTGGACGCTGCGTAAATAACAAACTGTTTTTTATTCACAGTTACCTGAATCTTATCTCAAATGGATCGGACAGCTCCGTTACAGCTGAATTGATGATTAACGAGCTTGTTAGCTCAACCTGAAGGCAAAAGCAATCATAGATTGTCTAGTATTTTCAATTAACAAAAAAAGGACAGTTTTCAAATTCTTAAATTCATGCAAAGAAAAAGGTGCAGCTTGGCAATTAGTAATTAACATTCAAGCAATGGTCGCATTTACTAAAGTCATAATGATGATGACAAACATTTTTCTTCTTTCAATCGACAACAAAATTGTCAGCGGTCAGCCATCAAAACGAAAGTATACGATTGGAGTGCAAGTTTGAAAAAAGTAGCAAATCACGAGAAGGCTGTCCTTCACTGGTGATTTGTCTTTTCGTAGTTGAATTTTCCTTTGAATTGACAGTGGTGGTTGCGGCGGTGACCATCCTCCTCATCCTCTCCAAAAAGTGTTTCGAGTTGTTTGCTTTAGAAAGAAATGAAAGAAGGACTTGCTGGACAATGGACATTAGTGATCAGTAATCGGCATTTCGCTTTTTCTCCCTTTTTCCGCCTTCTTCCAACTACCGCCGTCACCAGTAATAGTAACCAATTTAGGAATAATGCTTGGAGACAGCAAAAGTGGAAAAGTAAATATTATTTTTCTGCACACGCAAGTCTTTCTCTGCACACCAAACACAAATAAGACACTTCAAATGAGGTAATCTGGACAGTACTGCTTTGGCTGCCACTGTTTGACTTGATGATAAATCGATGATTAATGAAGTGCCGTGCATTCAGTTTTTCCGCCACACAAAAGTCGACGCCTTTTCAATTATTTGAAGGCAGAGTTGTTTCATGCAATTTATTCGACGTAGAATCCTCTTCAACGAGTGTAAAAATATGCGTGAAAAAGAATGTATTTTTCCAGACTAGAAATTTGAAAGAGCAAAACAGGACTCAAAAAATTGCTCAATTGAAGGTTGCCACTTGAAATTAGTAATAGCTTCTTTTGCTGGAGCTAATCTCGATGCCGTTGAAAAAGTACTGCTTAGCAAATAGGTCAACCGTCCAAAGGATACTGCGTCTAATAAAAAAAATTAGCATTCACCGATGATGCTGCTGTCTACTCAGTCGTCAGTGTTGGCCTTTCAATCAGCTATTACATGTAATTGAGTGTGTGCTTTGCATAGGCTGTTACATTCAAATTGAAGGCCGCTTATGTTACCTTTTTGTTTTCATTTTCAATTAACTAACACAACGTGGAATTTGTTTTCGCTCATGTCTGACTGTTTTTTGACATGTCCATAAAAATGGCTGTCATTTGTTGTGAACTTTTTTCTCACTTTTCTTTGACATTTTTTAAAGCAATCTGTCACTCTTTATTTTGTTGTAAAATAATCAAACGGTGGACTTTATTTTTTACCCAAAAGTGACACAAACCTGCTGTCACAGAAGGCCATAAATTATGGTATTTTTGTGGTGGGCCACAAACTTAAAAAAGTGATTGTTAGTTTCCTTCAACTGACGCCGAAAAGGACAACTTTAAGTTGGGTGTCCCTCAGAGTGTGTCTTCTAATTTGATCATCTAACTGACCTGAAACCGGTTTCTACGTTTTGTCTTTATTTCAGTCGAGCACATTTATCTTCCCAACATCACCCTCACCATTGATTTGATGACCACTGTACCGCTGAAACATTCACTTTCATTGTCACTCTTTTTCTTTTCTTGTTTTTTCTGCATAAAGCAAGCCTCTTTTTCCTGCGCGCAATAGTCACCTGCTACTGCAACAGTAAAACTGTGTCCGGCTAATTGTTTGTTTGTGCTGTGATAACTGTAGGGATTTTTTTGTTGCTTCAGTTTGTTCTTTTCTGACTATATTACTCACTGAAAAGTATTGAGGCTACAAACGATGACATCATTTTGCTCAGGCAAAAAAGTTGTGTTTGTCTTTGCACTGCTGTTATGAAATCAGTAAAAACTGAGCACCACTTCTAGGGTGCAGTGTGGAATTCTCATTAGCAGGTAATTAGCCGGCAATTATAAGTCCATTAAGAGGTGATTCACTGTGTGGTTGCTGTATTCACTGTTTCACTAGCAGAACACTCCTCTCCTCAAAATGCTGGTCAAGTTCATCTCTCATTGACAAAAACAAACGCCGCAACTGTGGCGGTCAATTGCCTGGTCACAGTTGACATTGTCTTAATTCAGCACAACTAATTCAAGAGGCACATTTTAAAGGAAACAAACACAAAGTGACATCATTCAATAAAACGGGGGATTGGTGTTTTGTAGAAGAAGGGGCGTGTGACAAGAAAAGTGGAAAAACTTACATTTTAAAGACAGTGATAATACACTAGTTGACAGTAGAGTGCCGTCCAGTGGACTGCTGCGGCTTCAAGTGATGCTGCCATCTTCTTATGTTGATCTTCGATATCAGATTAAATGAAACGAAACTGCACAGTGTCATTCCCTCTACATTGTCAGCAAATTAACGAAGCACTGAAGAACAATGATAACTGCTGAGAAGAAGGGAATGATGATGGTGGTGGTGGCTGTAGTTGCTGGGAAGACAAATATGGTTGACTAGTGGTTAGACTGAAGATGCAGTGGTCTTACCACTACTGGACGACTGAAAGATAATAAGCCTGAGCTGAATATGAGCTGTTGCACGATGGACGTAGATGTGTGTTCATGTGCTCATGTGTTTGCTAATTAGAATCACGAGACAAAAAGGGCAGCCACTGGCGAAGCTGTTGTTGCCAATTCGCTTGAAGGTCTCACTTTTTCGTTGCTGAAGCAGATTAGCTGTCGCAGAGGCACTACTTTCATCGGCAACTTCAGACGAGCAGCATCACCTGGGCGACTTAGAATGCTGCCACTTTACTTTTCACAAGCACACAAAGTGTAAAAAGCGGAAAATGCTCGTTTTCAAACTTCTGGTTGTGCTAGTAGTGCTGCAGTGGTGAGCATCTAAACTGACTTCAGTCAGAAGCTCTAATCCAGGCGACTGGCCAACCTATCGTCTACAGTGTGTCAAAATATATGACCGGCTAACTGTGCCTGTGCCTTTTGATTGACTGTACACGCACTCTCAGCACACGGGAAGCAAATGGACAGCGAGTGAAGCCTGATGAATGAAAGAAAGGGCAAAAATTGGCCCTCTCAATTGGAGTGAAAAGAACTAGTTTCTCTTCTGCAAAGTCCCACTGCATCCAATGGACATGTTAATAATAGTGACCGTTAGAGGCAATGTCAGTTCGCACTGAGAGCACTCAGAGTTGAAGAAAGTGGACGACTGCTTCAGGCTACTTTCACTCACTCACTCACTTTCTTCATCGGTCCATTGACCACACAGTGCTAGGGCATTTATGCACTTGTGCATTTACATACTTTGAGAAGTGTTGCGACTTTTAGTATAAAGCACGCAACAGTGCTAAAAATTGTCAATTTGTACCGGAAATTGCCTTTTAAATAATTTTGCTCGCTGGGCAAACGTTTCCATTCGATCACATCGCATCGACTGCTGTTGGCTGGCCTGTCGACGATTGACTCTCTCAATACTTTTGTTTCATCTAAATGGCAATTGATGCTGGCTGATGTTTGGCTGAATGGCTCGATTACGGTAATTGAATTAAAACGATGTTGCTCTGATAAAAAACTGTGAGTGAAAAGGCCATTTTGACTTGAGGATATACGGGTGGTTGAAGCTGAAAATGCTTTAAATTGGTCGGTATAAAAAGCAGTTTAAAAGATTAGCTTGTAAAGGTCATTTTTTGCATAGTGTAAATAAACAAAGTTAAAACTGCTGCTGCTCTTGCTTCTATATTACTCGCAGCTGACAGCAATTTGCCGGCACTTGTAAGCCTTTACAAGGTCGATAAATCCGCCAAATGGTGCTTCAAAAAAAGATGTAGACAAAAAATGACAAACCGGCTGACTGCACAAGAACCAGTTGCAAAAGCTGAAACAGAAGAAACAGAAAGCTAGGCAGTTTTAGCTTTGTACACAAATTATATCATTTACTATATCAAAGTCAGATATCACCTTTAGCTTCTCATGCGACAGCTGAGAGTTGAACCAGATCACTAAAGGCTAATGAACAAGGGGCAATGAAAAATTGTGACTGAAAGAGACGCTAGACAATTGTGAATTTTGTATGGAAAAGAAACCAATGAGTTTATGTTGTCGTTAATCATCGATGATCTTAATATGGCAATAGACTTTTAGAAGGCACTTTTATAAACGCGATCATTTTGAAGTAGAGATGATCCTCAGCTGTGGGGATCAACTCGAGGACAGTTGTCGCTGAGATATTTGCTATCATCATTATTGTATATCAACACTTGACGCGTCCAAGTCAATCTGCAGCAGCACACTTTTGCTAAACGATAACACTATTGAAGCAGACGTCATCATAACTGCTCACACTACAGCTCACTTTCTGATCGTCAACACAATACTGCTTCATAACTGAATCAATTAACAAACTCCAAAATGTCATCCTTCTCTACCCTTTTCCACCTGTGTCTTCTCTATTGCCTTTTTGTGCTGGGCACCTCCGCCGAGGATAGTTCCACCACCACTGCTGACGGCGACAACGGCCACGGAAAGAGTTTTCGCGCCCGCAATGACTTTGAAACCTATGCCTACAAGGTGCTGAGCCAGCTGGAGGACTACACCGGCGACAGTGTCAGTTCGGCTGATCTGAAGGCGGCCACTGATGCGGTTCAGTCGGCCATCACCTGGATTGGCACCAATCTGCACTTGCCACTGACAGAGTACGTCACCCGGCGGCGGCAGCTCGAGGAGACCATTGGCCCGGTGCTCTCTGTCCTCGAAGAGGTCATCGATTTCGATAAGGATGAGCTGTAGTTAGCTGCTATTTATTTGTAATTTTTTTTACTATTAAAATGACCATTTGCACTCTTTTTTGGAGAAAGCTGACTCATTTTTAAAAGATTCGAACTTTTTCTGCGCTTGTAGTTTTTGTGCAGTCATCACTGCTGAACGGCGAAAACTGCTTACATCTAACGAAAGACGCTCAATATGGAGAGCATTCTGCCGATCCGTAACTTGACAGTGACGGCCTTTCTCTTCGGAACGCTCCTTCTCGTCGCTGACCAGACCTACCGCCTGTACAAGCTCGAGGACACCTCTTACAGCTCGGGCAGTAAGCGGAATTACTTTCTCTACGATGGTTTCTTCTTCAGTATTTACTACTCCTTTGGAACGGCGCTGTACTTTTTCCTCGGTGCACTGCTGTTGTTGTTGCCCTCGCCGGCCAACATCTTCTGGCGACTACTCTCCTTCATCATCAGCTTCAGCTTCTTCTGCGAGTGTGAAGCACTGCTGGAGTTCTTTGTGCACTCGCTGCAGATTGGCCAACACCTCTCCATGACTCCGTGGAATATGAACATGTTTTTTATTTTTATCGCCTTGGGAGTAACTCGATGGGCGGTGGCTATGTTGAATCTAAATCTAATGATGGCTATTGAGAAGAACATTATCGAGGGCATTTTCGGCTACCGAGGTAAGTGCTAAACCATCATCATCATAAAGAATGATAAACAGTGCTCGTACGTCTTTGTAGGTAAACGCAATCAAAGTAAGAAAACATTGTTCTTTGGGTGTAAAGCACAGCACCTGGCCGACTACATCGTCGTCCACTACCTTCTCTACCAGGCACTGTACGGTAGATCTATCTTCAGTAACCAGCTAGAAGGTGATCACTACAACGATGTGGAGCTCTTCTACTGGCATCTGTCCATTCTGCTGTACATCGACAAAGTTGCACATGTCTTCTTTTGGTTTACCAGTGCGTGGCTTTATCTGAAATACGCTCGCAAGGAGATTACCTTCTTTTCTTTTTACGCTTAAAGTCAATAGAATAAATATTTTTAAGTCACCATTATAGCGAACTATTAAACGGAATTAAACTGGTAAAGTTCTACTCTTGGGTTAAGTTGTTGCCGTAATAAAAGCAACAGTTTGGAAGAAGGCTCATCAGCACTCTTCGGCCGACGCAATGACCACCTGTCCGCCGACACTGATCTTGGCGACCTTCACCACCCGCCTAATCTACCTGTGTCTGCTGTGTCTGGCGCTACTCAGCTACGTCTTTGAGTTCTCCGACGACCAGCAGCTGGACATTGGCTCCGTGGCCGCCGCCTGGTACGAGCACATCGCCAAGGAGTGGGTCAACTACCCCGGTCACCGGGGCGACTTTGGCTACGTCCTCCTCTTCCTCCTCATTCTCCTCTTCCACCTGCTGGGCATGGTGGCCGCCTTCTTCGAGCACTTTATCCTGCTGTGCGTCGTTCTGCCCTGCTACCTCATCCTCCTCATCGTCGACTACGTCCTCTTGGGGCACGTCTGGGTGAAGGTGGGCTACTGGGCGGGACTTGCCTCCTTCCTCTTTGCCATCTTCGCCACCGTGGACGGCGTCGCCTTTGCCGTCTGTCTGCACTACCGCGGTCCCTCCAATCTGGCCGCCGTCTTTGTCTGCCACGACGACAGCAGCGACGAGGAAGGAGACGCTCCTGCCTCAGCCCATAGTAAACAGCCGAAAAAGGTGAGCAGGATGAAGCAGAAGATAGTCTCCGCTGTGCCAAAGAAAACCAAAGGAGCCAAAGGAAAGGGAAAAGGAATTTCAAAAACGGCTTAAGTATTCGTTGGACTCTGTCAGACAACCATCGGTGACGGTTGATAACAAAAATAAACATTGTAAATCAGCTGATAGTAATAAAATCTCAAGTTGAAGGTGGCGCCGCATGTGTGTGCAAGGTGTGTACAACAACACAAATTACGTCATTTTACGATCTGCTGACGTTGACAGCTTTCCTCATCAACTTCTTATTTCAATCTCAATGTCTAAGAATGACAAAGAATTGCCAATGGACGATCAGGAACTGAAGACGCAAATTGCCGAGGAATTTCGAAGCAAGTTTTTTTAATTGTTTCTTCAACGCCCTTTTTAACTTCAATACATATTTTTCTTTTAGATAATTTCATTTATTATGAAGCTTTGGCCAAAAGAACTGATTATGAAGAACAAACACAGCCGAAAAGAAAAGACAAAACGTACATATGCTACAATTTGGTTGGTCTTCAAGAGAACATCATTTTACTTGACTTTTCTTGTTTCATCTGTTCAAAGTTCACCGGTGTTAACTTTTCACAACTACGGAAGCACTACACTTCTGCTCATAGTCGATTTGTATATGAATTTAGCAATGAAAGAAGCAGTAATCTTTTTGTTGATATATACCTGAAGAAGTATCCGTTTAAATTTGACAAAGAAGTTGTCGTCTTTCCCAATGTCGAGATTGACAAAGATTTGAATTTCACCGCGCAGATATTCTCTGATTTTTGTAAGCAAAATCTACTCGAAAAAAGCTTTCTAAGTGACGACGAAAAAAGCTTTATGCTTTTGTGGACTCAACATGCACTAGAGAAGCGCTCATTCATTTATAAAGTTCCCAAGAAAACCAGTTTTGAAGCTCTCTTTCAATCATTCATACCCACGCTTGCCGAAACCATTGTTAACTCAGGAGAAGATTCCACGCTTCGGGATTGCTTTGTTCGTTTTATGTGCAATCTTTCACGGACGCATCATGGCCTTTTGAAACCAACGGAAATTGTCACGCACACCAAGGAGCTCGATGAAAAGTTGAAATGTTACAGTGAGATTAAACGTGCTTAAGAAGTGTCTCAGTTAAGTTAATTTCTTGCAATCTTGACCACTTTGTACTTTGGTGTAATACTTAGGTAAAACCATTGTTTGATTTTTTATTTACGAAAGAAAAATGTTCATGGCAAACATTGCCAGCAGAAGGAGAATCACAAAAATGTGTATACGAGACTGCTGAAGTTCATCGAGGGCCTCACTGTCTCTAGAAAGAGTAGCAGGAGGATTCTCCAAAGACAGCACACTAGCTTTAGGCTGGGCATCGTTTTCAGGTGTTTCTCGTGTGTTTTCCTCATTCAAGACTTTGAAGTCGTCGAAAATGAGACGAAGTCGGGCTCGTTTGCTCATTGCACTCTTCATTGCACGCAGCTGAAAGCAAAGGAAGATAATTTGAAATGTTTTTGCAATCGAAAAAAAAACTTTGATCTTACCGTTTCTTTCAAAACGCCACTCTCGCGCATAAGGTGCACTTCCGATTGTGAGAGATCGACACAGAGAATGGCCAGTCGTTGTCGCTTGTGATCAAAGGCTTGACAGCCATTTTTCCATGAGCATCGAGCAGCTGCTCACTCGAACTTTCAGCATCAGCTCACTGGCAGGCTGAATGATGCCCATCGGCGCCCCACCATCCAAAGGTCATTGTTGGTCACTAGACACTTGAACGCCATGGGCAACTGACCGCATTGTTTGATTTTTTATTTACGAAAGAAAAATGTTCATGGCAAACATTGCCAGCAGAAGGAGAATCACAAAAATGTGTATACGAGACTGCTGAAGTTCATCGAGGGCCTCACTGTCTCTAGAAAGAGTAGCAGGAGGATTCTCCAAAGACAGCACACTAGCTTTAGGCTGGGCATCGTTTTCAGGTGTTTCTCGTGTGTTTTCCTCATTCAAGACTTTGAAGTCGTCGAAAATGAGACGAAGTCGGGCTCGTTTGCTCATTGCACTCTTCATTGCACGCAGCTGAAAGCAAAGGAAGATAATTTGAAATGTTTTTGCAATCGAAAAAAAAACTTTGATCTTACCGTTTCTTTCAAAACGCCACTCTCGCGCATAAGGTGCACTTCCGATTGTGAGAGATCGACACAGAGAATGGCCAGTCGTTGTCGCTTGTGATCAAAGGGCTTGACAGCCATTTTTCCATGAGCATCGAGCAGCTGCTTCACTCGAACTTTCAGCACCAGCTCACTGGCAGGCTGAATGATGCCCATCGGCGGCCCCACCATCCAAAGGTCATTGTTGGTCACTAGACACTTGAACGCCATGGGCAACTGACCCGCATTGACAAGTTTTAGATTCGTTTCGATTGGCTGATTAAATGGAGCTAAGAAGGGAACAGCTTGAAAAGCTCAGGATTGCTACCAAACCTTACCTGAAAAGTGAACCGCCTTTCTGGGGAAAACAAGAAGCTTTTGCTGAGTTTGTTTTTTCATGGTGTAAATTCAACAGCACCCAGCAGGTATGAATGACTACTTTGCGGAAAGTTTTTTTTATTTCAAAGCAATAGTAGAACTATTTGTTGTTGATGTGTAGCTGTTGTTTTTTGATCTTTTCGAAAGCAAGTTTTGGCACCTTTGTTGACCGTTGACCCTAGTCTGCAATCAGCATCCACTACCACCATCATCATCGTCCGTTTAGAGACAGTCCGAAAATGTTTCAAAGAGTGTACATATTTTTAATTTTAAGAGCTTTCAAATATGGAGTTTGTCACAGTTTTCACTAGATGGCTGGATTGGCATTTTTTAGCTTTGTTTTGTTTTGTTTTGGTTTTGTTTTGGAAAAACGGCAAATTCCGCTTTTGCAAAAATTCTTCTGACACTTGTGAACCTTGACATTCCTCAAAAATGCTCTCAAACGACGAGTCTGAACACTTTAATTTTAAAAAACGTTTTTACGATCTAATGAGCAACTTCCGGGCACAGGTGCTTGCTGATGTAAATCGAGCGTTTAATCTTCAAACCAATTTGATCTATGATTTACTCTTGAAAAGTATGGAAAAGCAGAAGGAGCTAATTTTTAGACAATTAGATGAGGTGCTTAAAGAGCAGAAGGAGGCCTTCAAAGATCTTGAAAAGTTTGATCTTAGCTCCTCGCCAGCCACGCATTCAATCCTCTTCTGCTTCGCAACAAAAAGTTCATATTGCACAGCCATCTACTTCAAAAGAGCCATTGCAACCGAATCTGTCTTCACTTTCCTTGAAAAGGATTTTGCCAAATGATTTTGCCCAGCCGTCTTCTTCAAAGCAACAATGTATTGATTTGCCTTTTGTCAACTCGCAGCCATCCTCATCAAAACAAGCCGCCTTTCAGATTCATAAAGTTCCGAATACAAACTCTTCAACACAACCAAATGCTGATCATATCACTGCTAAGGTTCAGCAAAAACTTCTTAAAGCGCCTCATCAGTCATCTGTCACTACCTCACTTGCAAAGATTGTCCTTTCTGGTAATCCAAATCAAGTCATCTATGTAAAGAAGACTTTTGCCTCCTTCGTTGCAAACATCGAAAGTTTCTCGAGCAATAATTGTGGTTCCCAAAACGTCTTCAGTTACAACTCACCTTCCAATTGCCCGACAATACGCAAAGTAATACAATCACACAAACGCCAGCAAAACCTCAACGTTCTCAACCAACCCTATCAACAAAGTCATTGGAATCAAATTCAAAAAACAAAGGCTCTGAGATTATTGTGGCTTCCTGCTCTAAACAAGTGGAAAATCAATTAGCACCAACTCAGGAACAATGTTCACCAGCTTTTGTAGAGCATTCAAACCAAATTAAAGTGCCAAAACATCTTTCCTTTGATACTACTTGCTCTTGTGACGATTGCTACAGGCATGAATATTTAGATGAAGATGAAAATGATGAAGCAACCGGCGACAGTGAAGATGATGTGCGTTTTGTCAATGAATTGAAGCGTATTCCACCGCATAAACGCACAAGAGAATCTCCTCGGCAAGTAGCCGGAGATAATTTTGTCTGCAAGTTCGAAAACTGCGGGAAAACTTTCAATGCCAAAGTTTTTCTCGTGCGGCATGAACTTTTGCACAACATCGCCTTTCGGTGCACCTATCCCGGTTGCAAAGGTTTCAGCTCTGAAGAGCATGCCAAAGTAGCAAAGCATGTACGTCAATTCCATATGGCACCAGATTTACTTAAAGAACAAGCTCAACAGGGCATATCCAGTCCATCATCTATGTAGAAGAAGTGGCTCAAAATGGAAAAGAATTGTCACAAAAATCATAAAAGAACATGTCACAAATATTAAAAGTTTCAAAAAATATATGTAAACGATGTCTTTTTGATAAATGCTTTGTTATTTTAAAATTAACGATACGGGTTGTCCCTGAACGCACCGTTGCTTTTCAAATAACATTCTTTTTAATCTGTCTCAATTTAAAATGTTTTGGCATTCCATTAACAGATAAAGACTAGAATTTTGAGAAAATGGATGTTTCAGGAGGTGCTGTCAATTAGAGACTGAAAAAGATAGAGCAGTTTCAAGTTCTCTGTAAGTGCTCTCTCATGCTGTGATTGTCTTGGCACAAAACTTCTAGCACACTTTCCCTCTCATGCACACCGACACTCAAACGGTTTGTAGTGCTGGAGAAATGGCAATTTGTTGTCGCCTAAGCCCTGTCCCCCATCCAGTTCCAATTGGCCGTAAAGTGGATGCCTTCAAATGAAGCTCCTTCACCACCAACTTTGCACGGCACTTTTCATTTACATCCCATCCATCACCCACACGCAAAGTTTTGTTTAATTACCAGCCGCCTGATATTCAAATGAAGTCGCCAAAATGGCTGTGCTCATGAAGCAATTCAGTGCCGACCACTGTGGCTTTGACTGAGTGGGCAGGAGAGGGAAGAAGCGTACTCTGGTTGGTTCATTAACGCTGTGCTGTTTTGGTACCGGTGCTGGTTGTGGCGGTCTACATTTTATTTTACTGTTTGGTGTTTCTACCGAAAAATGATGAGTGCTGCGTTTGCTGCTTTTTGTCTCTAGTTTGCGAAGCAGAGTCTGCTTAGAGTGAGTAGCTTGAAGAAGACGCACTCTCGCTCTCCTTCTCTGAACTGTGAATCCAGTTCAACTCTCACCCTCTCCCCTGGCCATCATTTCTGCTGAATTGTCTCTGCGGCCGTCAAGTTTGCTCAGCGGCAGTAACGGCAGTAGCATCAGCAATTCGCAGCTTCATTGGTACTAAAGGTGTCGATGCGGCTGCAGGCACTTCATTTCAGCGGAATCCATTTCTCTTCCTCCCTCTCTCCCTCTCTCTGCCCAACTTTCAGCTGACATCCAGCTGTACCTTGCGCATAACTGGCCAGTCGGCTCCTCTTTCCTCGTTCTCTCTTCGTTTTCCCTCTAGTGCTAGACACACAGTACCGAGTGCATGCGCTGCATTGCCGGTCTGGCTCTTTACTGGAGAAAGAGGGAGAGTGAGAGTAACATGTGAGTCCCAGTGTTTGCCTGTCCCGAAGCGCACCATTACCACCACACCACCACCACCACCACCACCACGACAACCACCGGCCGCAGTCTGCGTCATGTAATGGGAAGAAGCAGAGGGGCTGTAAAATCTACAGCAGTCACCGCTCCGGAGAAGTCTGGTAAAGTAGACTGTCCTTTCCTTCATTCCTTCACTTGCACTCTCTACAGTGCACTCTTGTATCCCAGAGGACTGCACTTTATTCTCTGGCTCACTGTCTGCTGCATATGTTTCGGTAGTTGAGCACGTTTCCTTGACATTTAATGCATTGAGTGCTCAAGTTCAAGCACAGCGCACAGACGCGAAACAGAACAACTTGTTGCTCGTCTATTGAAGAATAGAACTGATTGCTTCGTTTATGCTTTTTACTCACTGAGTCATATTACTGTTTATTTTACACAGAATCGCCAGATCTTTTAAAAGAAGTGTCATCAGCATCACCCACACACACGAGCGTCACATTCATTTTGCCCGTTATCAGAGTGTAGATAAGCTTACCGCCATCAGCACATCATTCTCGTCTTTCCTTCCACTAGCACACAGAACATATTTACACCAAGCACACAGTCTGCTCCACGTGCTGAAATCACACGCACAAACTGACACAGACGTGCAGTGCACTCGCGCATTCGTTTGCACCTCCACTAGAGAATCCCTTAACCACTGGCATTATCTAAACCCACCAACCTCAGACGACCTCCATCATGACAACTCTGACCATCAGTCAACTAAAAGCGTTGCGCGAACACACCAAGCAGTGCATCACTCGAGATATTATGAAAGCACTTGACAACATGTTTGACTTCATTGAGAGCACGCAGATTTGCAACCAACCAAGTGAAGTGCCTCCTGATATGTGCCCTTTTGGTGGGCTCGAGGGAATTTTGCCTCATCAAATAGCCAGTTTAATCAACTAACTGACAACTGCAGTCTACTAAAGAAGTCTTTCGACTCTGCTTTTGAGCCATTCCTGACTGATAGTGACGATGCTACTAGTGGCAACAGCTCAAATGCTGGATTTAGTATTTTGGCAGTGAAGAATTGAAGAAAATATTCGAAAACGTTTCTCTAAATCAACCTGTGACGTTTGGAGCGGGTAGCTCTGGACAAGCAAGTTTTACTGGCCTGACGAATGGCGGTTTTCTCTGACTGCGAAAGCGACCGCAATCAGAACTTTTATTCAGCAAGCTCATCTTTCTCTCCAGATGACTTGATGACAAAGATCAACCAGGAGGTGTTTTCGCATAACAACAAGGCACCTTCAGTAACGTCATCTGCAGAGAATAATCCCAGTCCACCCGAATCACCCCTTGTTCAGCCCCCGATGGTCAAATCGCCACCTGGACCAATCACTCCGCCAAAAAAGCTGATTCGTTACCCGGCGGAGATGCATTCGTTTGCAGAGGTTGCCGCTGCCAGTGCCACCAAGCTTCCCACAAAGACTGCCAAAGCTAATGATCGGCCACTTATGGCTTTGACAGGAAAACCTGATGTCACAAAATTGGCTTTAAATAAGAAATGTAGCAGTAGTGATGGTGGTGATGGTGGGAGTGTCTTACCGCTACCACCACAGCAGGACGAAAACAATTGCCAGTTTCGAACACTTCAAGTGAGGTGCTATGTAGACAATTGCCAGGATGTGTTTTCCCATACGACAATGCTAAATGAGCACCTGAAAAGAGGACATGGAGTGCTTCGATATCGATGCCCACTAATTGTTTCCTGTGGACAAAGTTTTGACGATCGGTGAGTATAACAACTTTTAAATACCGACTCTTTTATTTACCACATGGTTTAACTTATTTAGAAGCAAGCATTTACTGCACATGGAGGCTTGTCACTCGAATCAAGTCGAATGGCTTTGTGAAAAGTGTCCGGAGAGTACAATAGCGTTCTCCAACTCATATGATCTTTACGGCACCACTACTTGTCTCACCAGGTGTGTTTTTGTCTGATTTTAAACTCTAACTTTTTTAATATAAAACATAGGAAGGAGTTTTTGAGTGCCCAAACGATGGATGTTTCGCTTTAGCGACAAACCGAAAGGAAGTTATTGATCACTTTAATACCAATCACAACCAACGTTATGCAAGTACAAATCAGCAGTATCTTATAATCTACCTCAACTGCATTATTCCGCGCTGTTCGACGCGACTGCACAATAAAAAAGATCTAGACAGTCATCTGACAAAAGTGCACAACATGCATCCGGTTTTGTGTTTTGTTGATGGCTGTCTTCAAAGCTTTAGTAACATGTAAGTGTTTATATTTTAGTCCACTTTACCAATATAAATTTTCATTCAATTTTAGAGAACAAGTGACTCATCACGTACAGCAGGTGCATGGTAATCCTATGGTGATTTTTTGCAGTGTACCTGATTGCAACTTTAAAACAACTAATGGACATCGTCGTCTGTCATCTCATTTCTACTGGCAGCACTATGAAGGTCATTTTAAATGTGCCAAGTGCGCAAAAACGGGCAAATGCCGCGGTGATATGACTGACCACTACACCAAAGTGCACAAATAGTAGTCAACTTTCAAACTTCTTTAGCAGTAATATTGTCACCGTACACGAAAACCATCTCTAGAAGATACCATTCTATGTAAGATCAATTCCCACGTACCAAATGATCTCTGCTGCAGTTGAATTCATTTTTGGCTTACTATTTATTTTTCACTTTTTGTTTTACTTAATCTTTTATTCGTTTGGGTTCTTTTTAAGCCTTCAATTGCTACAAAAAGAGAAAGAAAGGTGAATGAAATGCAACACCCACCATATCACATCTGCACACTTGTTATCAAAACTGCCTAAATTTTTTCCGTTTAAACAAACTTAACCTTTAAACATTCTTATCTAAGCAAACATAGGTGCACATTTTAGTTTTTTAGAAACATGACACATATTTAGAGCGAACAGTTCAAATGTAATTATCATGTATAACTTTCTTTATCTTTTTCTTGAAATGTAACTTCCATTTTTATTTTCCCTTTATTTTTTATTTTGAAATTTTGAAACAGTATTTTATTTTTAACATTGTAATGTTTTAAATAAACTTTTCTAAAATAAAAGTTTTTAAACAAAATGTGCAATAAGTTTTGAACTTTAGTTGAAAGAGACCACCCATTCACACATTGTTTTTTCTCTGCCATTGGCAATGGCTATTCTCTTTGTGGCTTTTCACAGTCGAATTGCTGTTCTCTGAGCAACCAGCTCATAAGATTTCAGTAATGATAGTGCGCAGATCAAAGTTGAGTGAGGTCGACTCATTGCCATCATTGTGGTGCCTTGTCTCTCGTTCTCTTCTCTTCTATTTTAGAGGCGATGCAGCAAGACTTTTACTGAAGTCTCTCTTTTTTTAACAGTTTGTACTCTTGATGTTCTACACTTTAGTTAGTACCCAGCCATTCTCTTCACCTGCTCATTTTGCTTCCACTTTCACGCATCTCGCCACCACCATGCCTGCTGCCGTTCGACGTCAGGCTCGCAAGTACCGCCAAAAAACTCGAAACATCATCTCTATAATTGAAAGTTTGCCAGCGGATTTACTTAAGATCGTTTATGTGAACATCTACATAAACGTTTCATTTTTCTACAAACTGTATCTGCTGATGAAACGATTTAGTGAAAAGTCTGTCCACCTAGACTTTGGTGATTTTGGGCCAAGTGTAGTCATTAGTGCGCTCATTCTCACTCCACCTCTGATGCTTCGCCCGGCTTTGCCTGATGCACTGGTAAGTGTTGAACTCAACAATTAGAGATTGCCTTCTCTAATACTTTGCTTTTTTAGACACTGGTTATTGAGTATCTTTTTATGACACTTGTAATTAACTTGGGCATGTTGATTACAAGCGTCTCTCTTGTAAAACTGGAGTAATTAGCATTTTATAACTACTTTTTAGCATTCACAATGTGAATGTGAACACAACAAATATTCGCTTTTATGGGAAAAGTATGAATCTATGTATTATAACAAGAATTTTTTTTGTAAAAATAGCTTCAACTAAGGAGTTATTCTGTATGAATTTATAATTTATTGGATGAAAAAAATTGTAAAAAAAAGAATCATGAAAGACAAAATATTGAGTAATGTACCGTCTGTGGATGCTGCTGCAGGCAAACTCTTTCCCCTTCAGGCACGCTTGAAAGGACCACTTCCTCTGACCAGTCTGGAGCGCAGTCGCCACATCGTCGGGTAGTCGATCTTGGTCGCCTTCAGCTTCTCATCCACCGTCTCATTGTTCAGCTTGTTGACGTACGTGCCGAGAATCTCATTGGCCAGCTTCTCCTGAATGGTGCCGTTCACCGAGATGAAGTCACAGTGAGCGGAGGCAAAGTGGCAGCTGAAGGCCTTTCGGAAGCCACTGGATCGGTTCATGCCGCTGCCGTGGATGACCAGCGGCGAGAAGAAGAGCGCATCGCCGGGCTCCATCTCCACGTGGATGCGCTTCTCCGCCAGCTTGGCATCCTTAATGCCGTAGTAGAACTTGTTGACGCCGCCCTCCCAGTCGGGGTAGTCATGCTCCAGGTGCTCCATTTTGTGGCTGCCCGGCACCACCACCAGGCAGCCGTTCTCTCGGTTGGTCGCCTCCAGGGGCATCCAACTGCAGACGATCTTCTCCACCGGACGAATGGGAAAGTAGTGGATCTCCTGGTGCAACGGGTGACGACTGGAGCTAGAGTCAATGGGCGGCTTGTTAATGAACATGCTGAAGGAGGAAACATCATAAAGTTTTAGACTTCTAAACTAAAAGATGTAATTGCACTGCAATTATTGCAGTAAAGTAGATTTACCTGTGGATGGCCAGCACGTCAGGGCCCACAAAGTTTGAGACGTAGTCGAGGATGTTCGGGTCGCGGCAGTAGCCGAAGAGGACATCGTCAGTGTAGAGCTCCTGCAGCTTGTACAGCGTCTTCTCCGTCAGTGGTTCGCCCTTCTTGGTGACCTCCTTCTGGACGACCATGCCCGGCGGCGTGCGCAGGACACCGGTGGCGTAGTCCTTGAAACGACGAGCGTATCGCTCCAGGTCGGCGTCGGAGACCAACTTCGGAATGATGATGTAGCCGTTCTCCTCGTAGAATGCTCGCTGTTCAGTGGTCAGCTGTCGTTGGTTAGGTCGCAGCTTCGGCAGAGAGGACGGATCTAAAGTGTAGTGAAAGCTGGGGCTGTTAGGTGAGCTCTGGGCCGGCAGAGAAGCGGATTGAGCACTGGTCTGCAGTGGCGGCTTGTTGTGCTGAACCTGCAGATAAAGTAGAATGAAAATCGGTTAGTTGTGTGTTTGCACAGTGGCACAGTTCCCCAGTTGCCGAACTGCCCCGAGACCCGAGCGACACCCTTACCTTGCCCTCAGGCGTCACTGTGAGGCGAGATGACAAGATATCGCTCGGGTCCAGGGCAGATCCTCGGTCGGATTGGGCTGGAGGAGGATGCACTTTGGCTTCCACTGCGGTGACTGCTCTCCCAGTTGCTGCTGCTGAACTTTGAGATGCGCTTTCGATTCGAGCGTTGGCGTGCTCTTTGAGCAGTTGGAGCAAACTGTGTGCGGCGGCGGAATGACCGCATCCGGTCTAAGCTGAGTCCTTACTTGGGTCGATTGGGCACGAAGGCTGGTGATGCAGCTGCTGCCGCCGCCGCTGCTGCTGCTGGTCCCCACTGGCTCGAGCATCGCCGATTTGATGGCGTTCGAACTGCTGCGGAAAAAGACTCGAAGGCGAAACATCTTTCTGGAGGCGATATGCTGTCTGTTTGACTGAAATAAAATTGCTGGATTTGCTGGTTGATGATACCGCTTCCAAGTTGGCGCCGTTTTTATAGGAGTAGTCGATTGTTGATCTTCTGCAGTAGGCTCCTCCTCTGTGGGGATGCTCGCTGTTGATGCGCTGGTTGATGTACTGATTTGATTGTACTCGGTGATAAGGGCGATCGTACACTACTTATCTCACACTGCGGTGTACTCATCATTCAGTGTGTAATCGAGACACGGGACACTGGAGATACGGCAAGTGTACATTGCAGTGCCATAGCAATGGCGGATTGTACTTTTTCAGCAGTGTCGCCGATAGCGTAATGAGGTGGACTTTGGAGATGTCTTTTTGTTTGTGTACCTTTTCTTATCACCTGCCTGTACCTCGCACAGTACAGCTGCTGGTCGAGGGGAAGCCTGGTCATTGGGTTCACTATCAGCAATGTACATTTTCTCCGTATCATTCTTTCGCTTTGTTTCCTGAGGCGTCTCACTTTGTTTCCCAAATCTGAACTTTGACTGTCATCAATCTGGGAAAGTACAATCCGGTGTGTAGTACTATTACTAAGGCAGCAGATCACTTCAGCTAGTTCATCAACATCTCGACACAGCTACTCGCATACAAAATAGTACATACAAAGGTCGTGCAGTTTGTTGTTTATAATTTAGCAAGAAAATCGAGGCTTTATGTGTTGCCGTTACATTGTAAAAGTACAGTGATTAACCGATGGCACAATAATATGGCTGGCATGACAACAGTTTCAGTTGATACCGCCTACAGCTCATAAGAACCAGTGCCGCGAACCGACCTGGCTCTCAATTTCCAAAGAGTCTGCCAAACATGGACGATTGATTAGATAAAAAAAGGCATTTTGTACTAGCCAAGTCAACTTACGGCGTAGTCCATTTCAATTTCAATTGTACCAAACTTTTTCAGCATTGTTGTCATCACTTCATTGGCCAGCTTCTCCTGAATGGTGCCCCTAACATCGATGAAGGTCGCCTCGGCAGGTGCATAGTGACAGCTAATTGCCTTTCGAAAGCCATTTGTGCGATTGATGGAGCTTCCGTGAATGAGAAGTGGGTGAAAGAAAACGGTATCGCCCGCATCCATTTCCAGATGGACACGAGCATCTTTGATAGAAAGGTCTTTGATGCCATAGTAGAACTTATTCACGCCGCCCTCCCAATCTGGATAGTCATGCTCAAGGTGAGCTCCCTTGTGGGTTCCTGCTATCACAGATAAACATCCTAAAAAGGCAACAAGAACAGGTGTGGTTAGACTTGGCTTGGAGAGTTTAAGTTGGCCAAACCACCATTATCTCTTGTGATGCGCTCCATTGCGGTCCACGCACAAACAATACGAGAAGCTGGTCGCATTGGAAAGTAGTGTAAATCTTGGTGCTAGAGGTATTAGTCAAAACGTTTTAGATTACTGAATTCAAAGCTAAAATTACAAAGTTAAGTTTACCAGGGGATGGCGAGAGGACTTGTTGCCCGTATCAGGGGGTTTGTTTATCAGCATGGTATGAATAGCCATGATGTTCTTCCCAACAAATGACTCTACCAAATCTAGAATCTTTGGGTGACGACAGTAACTGAAGAGCACCTCATCGGCGTACAATTCACCAATTTTATACAGGGTGTTTTCATTGATGGGCCCAGATTTGACGGCAAGCTCCTTCTGCAGTAAAAGCTCTTTGCTCGGGCGCAGTTTACCACTGGCGTAGTCGTTAAAGCGATTACTACGGAAATAACCACAACACAGGTGAGAAGAACTACTAATTGAGTGACCTTTTCATTTACATGTATAGCTCCAGCTCTAAAGGTGAGACAACTTTTTTAACGATCATGTAGCCATTTTCTTCGTAGAAATCTCGCTGCTCTTTGTTCAGGATGCCACCGTCTAGAGTGTATCGGTAGGCTGAACTTTGGGACTGCGTCTAAAAAAGATGCAACAGTTACCGATTAATTATGGGAATTTTAATTGTTCAAATATTAGAAATACCTGCGTTGCAAGGCATCGCGCCAGTGACCCTGTGCTGGTCAACTGCGAACGCACAAAACCAACAAACGTCTTTGGAATTGCAGAAATCATCGCAAACTACGTTGCTGTTTTGGTCGAGTTGTGTTCCGAGTTGCTCAATGACAGTTCGAGTAGGCTGGCGCTTCAAAGGCGGCTAAATTTTCTGGTTAGACACTGGATGACTGCCACTTCTGGACGATTCGCCGGACTCGGGTACAGGTGTCCGAGGCACATCCACTGCCAAGACGACACAGCATCTGGTGTTTTGTTTACATCTACAGACTTCTCGGCAACTTCCCTGCCCTCATCGCTGATTCATTAGAAAAATTGCTCACTTTTGTTACTTCTGTGCTATTTTTAATTTTTAATTTTAAAATTATTAAAAGTAGAAAATAGAAAGTAAAGATGCGAAATGATTACGCATTAGAAACGAAAATTGCCAGTTCATTAGTTTTTTAAATAGCGAAGTGATCTACGATTATGGCTGAAATCTCAACAAAAGGAAAAATTGTTTCAGTTTTAAAAATGATATCCTTTCCCTACAACACCGAAAACTATCTTTGCTTCAGTTGAGTATTTAATTTCTACCATTTCACTATTTTCATCATTCACCTAAGTCGGTAGCAAAAACCTGTTTTCTCTCAACTCAAGAGAGTACTACTTAAAACAAACTTGCGCCCACTGAATGCTTGAGACGGTAAAGTAGGCCAGTTGGTCAACAGCTTGCGCAGCAAGTGACACTATCTTTGACTCTTTCTTTCGTTCCACTTTCTCCTTTCTTCAGTATTGATACGCTACATCGCAGTGTTAGCTCATGCTCTTTTAGCTAACAGACAGAGAATGTATGTTTTAGAATAAGGTAGAATGAAGGCCAAATGGAGTACTGCACCAACCCCCAGCAACAGCTTTTCCAGCTCTGACACAAAGTAAGACCAACTTTAGTATCCTTCCGAAGACTCGTCTCAGCAGGCAATCGTGGCAGTGCTACTGCGCCGCAGCCTTAATCTGTGCCACTGCTAGTGAATACCACTCGTCCGTAGATTCTCTCTCTCTCTCTCTCTCTCTCTCTCGCTTATCGTGGCGAGCATCCCGCCTGCTCCCGCTTGCTCTCTCTCTCTCTCTCTCTCTCTCCTTCGGATCACCTCCCTCATTTTTGCATCCACCACGCCACGCTCGACTTGTGTAAACAAACAAATCCCACATCCCTCCAAAGTTCTTCACCCCTAGTATTGTTTCACCAATAAACGCCTGCTACAAATTGCCCTTGTCTCATCATCAGCCATTTCCATCACCATGAGTCTTCCATCGGAATTACCTTCGCGGGAAGAGTTTACGAAGCGATCGTTAGAATTTTGGAAGCCCAAAATTCAGCAGATGTTCATCACTTACAGTGATGCATACTACGATTGCATGAATAGGCTCTTCAATCAACATACTGAGCCACTAAACTTGACCACCATTGAAAGGGGCTCCGAAACGACAATCACCGAAGAGGATCAATCACTCAGCTCTCCTTCTGATGCTTTAACCAGCACTACTGTTGTGCAACCAGCACCAGCATCACCAAACCAACAACAAGCTGCAACTAATTTATCGGCTGATAACAACGAACAGTGCCTAACCACCAATATCTCACCTACAGCCCATGTAGAAACTGAAATGGAGAGTTCAGTACCTTACTTGCTCAAAACTCTTCACTACCAGTCGAACTTCTGCCAAATACCACATCAACGCTTCTTTTAAATTCGACAACTCAACATGAACAGGATTTAAATGCTGCAAAAGTGCGAAAAATTGTTTCTTTTGCAACCTCTTCACCAGCGAGCCTTATTCAACTTGATGATGGGGATGATATGTTTGAGGAAATACTATCTCCACCATCGGTTGAAGAAATTTCTGTCGAATCAAATCATTCCATTGACTTTGCTGATCTCTCACAAGAAGTTACAAATGAACCTTCTGAGCAAGAAATCGATAATGATGATGATAACTACGAAGTTATTGATCAATTGATAACTGAGCCTGAATCGGGCGTTCAAGCAGATAACGATATTGTCGAGAACATTGAACTTGACATTGGAAGTTATACTGAAAAAGAAGAGGAAAGAAATGGAGATCATGGACCGCCAAGAAAGAAAATGAAAACATTTTCAGAAAAAGTATTACCTGATTTACCTGACTCTGAACCAGCAAACAATGAATCCAGATTACCACATTTATCGTCTATTCGAGAAAGCACCTTTAAGATCAATGAAAATTCTGCCTTTGAATTAGTCAAATCACAATTAGAAGCTAGTTCTTCTGCTCCAACATCTGATCAGATTGTCACTATATCAGAAACAACGCAAAAAACATTAAAACGCCGACACTCTTCACAAACTTCATCTCAAAAAACATCATCGAGCCAAAAGCTTCAACAAGTGCAGCCGCTTCATTGGTCTCTGCTGAAGTTAGATCTGACTTACTAAATTCAGATGAAAGACCAAACCAAAATAATAATAACCCTTTCATAATTGATCCAGAAAATCAAATTCCAAGAAGGACCACATTCCCTAAGGACATTCAACAAAATACAAAAAGTTCAACTTGCTCAAAACCAACATCTAAACCACTAGAAATTGAACCCAGACCAGACGTTGTGAATTTTATAAATGAAAAATTCCGTTCTGAAACTGAAAATTCTAATGATTGGTACAACCCGTCTAGATCGAAGTACAATGACATTAGCATTATTGAGATGAAGTGTCATCAGGAATCGTGTAATGAAAGTTTCAGCAATGGGAACTCACATAGAAAACACATGTGGGATGCTCACAGTCGTCACCCTTATGGATGTCCTCTCTGCAATGCTACACATACTGCTAAGTAAGTTGATGACATATAACTACCGTTAAAATGTCTCGTTCTAATTTACTTTTTCTAGACCTGCATTGGAGAAACACATAAGTGTAGCTCACAAAAATCCTGAAGAGTGGTATTGCCGTAAAAGTAATTGTAATTATAAAGCTTCACACTGGAAAACTCTTTATGGCCATAACCTTTTCAATCATGAAGAAGGTGCTTATGCTTGTACTGATAAAGATTGTCAGTTCAAGAGCAATTTGAGAGTAATTGTTTCAAAACATAATAATATCAATCATCCGAAAATTGCAAAAGCGTCAGCAGAAAAATATGTTCGTCGACAGGCTTCAACTGAAAATGATCCTGTTTTTGCTTTTGACACTCTCTATTGCATGACCTGTTCGGAAAAGGTAGACTCTTGGAAACAACTTAACGAACACAATGAAAATGTTCATCAAATAAAGGAATATCCTTGTCTCGGGAAAAACTGCAAAAAGTCATTCGCTTGCAAAGAACAACTAGACAGACATTTAACTTCAGAACACAAACCCCCTTTTAATTGCGATCACTGCTCAGATTTTTTTCAAAAGAACATTGATCTGTATAACCATGTACGCTTTAAACACCAAAAAGGAAGATTTTTTTGTCGTCACACCAAATGCTCGAAAAGCTCTTCAAGTTTTTTGACACGAGCTGAAGTGAATAGTCACTGGACCGAGTACCATGCACCAAGTTATATCGTGAAAAAATTGCACTGCCCAATAGACGATTGCAAAGAAGAGTTTCCATTTGAGAAAAATGAAACTGGATTTTTTAATCATCTTAGTGAAAAACATAACATGAAAAAGTATTTTTGTCTTCATGAAAATTGTGCGGATAGTTTTGACAAAATGTAAGTGCCATTTTTGTTTGTTGGTTGATTTTAAAGTAAACATTTTTTATTTTACTCAGATGGGAAGTAGAAAACCACTCCCGAAGCATTCACACACAGAAAAATGAATGGAGGTGTCCGGAGTGTTCGTTTAAAAATATAAAATACCTGCCTTTTTATTTTCACTACAGAAACGAGCATCTTCCAGGGCTCTTTAGTTGCAAGGAGCTTAATTGTGGCTTTACTGGTCTTTTTCGGGCATTAGTAAACGACCACTATGACAACGTTCATTCTGGTATTACTGCCGAAAATGTAGATAGATAACCCTGGCCCGAGTGGTAATCAATCTGCCAAAGTGTTTCGCCTACCTACTTCTCTGCACTAACAGGAAAGACATTCTAAAAACAACTGAAAACTGTTTTTATTTTTGTTTTGTTTTTATAAATGTAAAACAATTGTTGTACAAAATGTATTTTAATAAAAACTAAAATGTATCAAATGTTTACCACCTTTTTGTAAGTGCAATTGAAAACGATAGTAATTGTTAAACATTAAAATTCTAAATGACGATAGACAAACTTCGAACTTTGAAAAGTTGGATAAATGGATCTGCAATCACTTGTGTGATTTGTATTAGTTGTAGTTATAACTATATTTGTGTTGTTACTGCTAGTTGTTATTGCTATTACATCGCCCTAGTCCACTGGCCTTCGTCTCTACCTGTTTTGCTTATCAAAAATGTTGATCTGTCATTGCGATTTCTACCTTATCATTATCTTCTGGTTTTACAGTCTTTTGCCAAGTCTGGTCTGGTGTGCTCCAGCTGGCAACGACACTGAACGAATCTACAATGGAGAGTTTGCTTCAGATGGTCAGTTTCCTTTCATGGCCTTTGTTCAAAGTCGATCGAATCACTTTTGCGGTGGGGTAAGAGCTTGTAATTGCAAAATTAGTTTTCTTTTCAACTACTTGTCAAATACCCTGCTCACAGACGATCATCAACGATGACACCATCTTGACTGGTAAGCAGGGCAAAAAACACCTTCCTCAACTCTCTCTTCTCCTTTTCTAGCCGCCCACTGTGTTTTTTGCAACGAAGAAGACAACAACGGCAACGGCTGGTACACGATCACGATAGGAAAAGTGAAGCCATTTGAAGGCGACCAGAGCACCGGCCACTACGTGTCTCGCACTTGCCGACGCCACGAGAGCTTCAATGACAATAATATTATGTCCGGTAATGACGTAGCAGTCATCAAGTTGAAGCAGAAGATAAAATTTGGCAGTGGGGCTCATGTGGGCAAGGTGTGCATTGTGTCAGAGCACTCAAGGGTGGCCGACGCTTCTGCCTGTCAGGTATAGTATTTCTCAGAAAGAAGTGGATGAAGTTGCACACTCCTGGTACAACTCCACTTTCTTGTAAACAGATTGTCGGCTGGGGCCAGTCTAATAGGCCGAATAAGCGTGTGCAGCATTTGGAGTTCGCAGATATACATCTGCAGACTAGGGACACATGCAGAGGACGGTACAATGATCAGCTGTTGCTCTGCGCGGGCGGCGACCCCTCCGGAAAAGATACTTGCTTTGGAGATTCAGGTAGGACTGTGATTGACTGTGATTGACTGTGATTGACACTAAAAAAAGATTCTAATTTGGTTTCTATTCAGGTGGTCCGCTTATCTGCCGACCGAAGGGCTCTAAATCCGCTGATTCAGAGTGGTTGCAGTTTGGTATAACCAGCTACGGAGTTAGCAATGATTGTGGTCGTTTGCCCACTTTTTACACAAGAGTCGCTCATCATCATGAGTGGATTAAGAAGCAAGCAGAAATGAAATAAAAATTCGTCAAATCTTTAAAATTATTTGAATTTAAACTTTTTAAAATAAAGTAACGCCATCTACTGTCACTTTTTGATTGATAGGCTTTGCATTGTTTTGATTTTTTCACCACATGTTTTGAGAACATTTAGGTTTTTTTGTGATCATCAAACTGTGCGATGTTATTTGTTCTTCAGCCATCAGCGAGGCTGATGTTGAGGCTTCCGGTGCGGATAAACAGTGTCCGGCTACTGTCAGTTACCGCATCTTCATTAAACACAAGCTCAGAAGGTGGCGCCCAGCATAAGAACGGCGACGGCAGTTTTTCTCCTTCAAAATCGTCCACCACCGAGAGAACGTTTTTTGCCTTTCAGAAAGATGGAAGTGCCCAGTTTGAGCCGCTTCAACCACCAGCCAAGCCAAAGGATTTTAAGAGTCAGTACTTACGACGGCCACTGTACGGCTTTGCGCTAAAGGGCGACAGTAAGTGAAAAAGTGCTATTCAATCAGTTTTTTCATTTCTTGACCTTTTCAGAGTCTTATCGCGAAGTGAACTTGTGGATTGTTGGAGCTGTCGTCGGTACATTGATAATTAATTTACTCTTCTTTGGCTACTACTACTACGATCAGTGGTACGTGAGCACTGAAGAGGAGCGTAAAGAACGCTATATGAAGACGACGTGGGCCCGATACAACAATCCAGAGGTGGCGGAAAGCCGCAACTTGGCGTTCCCATTCGTTGGCCGCTCAACCATCGGCGGCTATTTTTTCCACCCTGAACATGGAAACACGAGCAAGGAAATGCGAGAGAAGGAGCCCAACATCTACGCAACTTGGAATCGAGAGGACATCCTCGATAGGGCGCAAATTTTAACGCGAACTGACACCGGTCGCGATGAGCTGCACAAAAAGTCACTGGCAGACTTTGATGAGGAGCTTCGCAAGTGAAGCGGGCATGCTATTTGTCCAATGAATAAACACCACTATTAAGCTAGTCTACAGTTTCGGTTCCATTTGTAACGTTTATTTTACTTTTTAAAATACAGATACAACCGGTTCAGCATTTCAGGCGTAATAAGACTCAGCCTCAAACTGGACACGCTTTCCCCTCAACTTGCTTCGTCTCGTCTGTCGTTCTTTTCGTTCATGCGCAAAGCCTAACTGCTTTTGCACCTTTTCAAGGTGGCGAGCCACTGAGGACTTTTTCTTGATGACTACCTCTGCTACGACAGGCGGACCCAAGTCAAACAGCTCAGTTCGTAGCCACATGTTTTGCGCCAGATGGAAGTTAGTGCCAGTACCGAGAACGCCTGCAATGGTCTCGTAATGGAGCTTGCACTTCCAACTGTCTATTTGAAGCACCTCTCGGCCAAACTTGATCGTCTCAACAGCAAAGTCCCCACCTTGGAGTGTGTGTAAAACGAGACGGTAGTGCCGACGAAGTCGGCGAAGTGTCTCCTTTGACTGGTGATGTCCATTAAGGGAAATTAACCTCTGAAGGCGGTCACAGAGAGGCGGCATCTCTTCTGGCTCCCAGTACTCATCTGCTTGGCGACACCTTTCAGTGAGCAGAGCAATACACTCACTGGCCGCAATGCTCACTTTTCCATTGTCATCATCAACATCTTCAACATCAGCATTAAGACAAGAGATGAGGCTCGCAATGTTCTTTTCGAAAGCTTCTAGTATATACTCCGATGACTGCATTGACAACAGAAGACTGTACAGCCGAAGACATGTTGATCGAAGATTGGCAAAAGAGGTGGTGTCCTGTTGTGGTCGAATTCTAATTGATCTCGATCTACTGTTGAAAACTACCTTAATGAGTGACTTTATTAGTGGGTCGACTACCTCTTCAAAATCTGCATCAGCAACCAGACAGCCGATTACCAGTGCCTTTGCGCACTGGCTACGAACCGACTCTTCGACATTGTTTTTATCGGCAAAAAGCCGTTGAAGGTGGTTGAAAATCGCCTCGAGGAGACTCAATGACGCATCATTTTGGCCCATTGTGGTGAAAAAGATACAAGCGACTTCAGCTGCTACAGATGTTTCGGCGTTGTTGGATGAGGATCGAAAACTTTGAACTAAAATCTTCTGCACATCCAATTGACAATTTTGCAGATGATCACAAGCAAATCTGGATGTCAGTGTCCTGATGAGTGTCCCGTAGTGTCGGAAGCGGTCTGGAGCACTCTTTGAACTTTGCAGCTGCTCTAAAATATCGGCCAATTTGGATGCAAAATTAAAACTCCTCGTCTCTTCTTCTTCTTCAGAAGATGAAGCATCTTTATAAAGTGATGTGTCATTTTCCAAAATGTCAGAATCCTCATTTTGAGGTGGGTTTTGCTGGTGCGGAGACTTGGGTTTCTTTTTTGAAGCACTATTCCTCTTCATTTTATTGGCTGCTGAAAAGGAAAACAAGAGCAGCAGCAAGAGCAGCAGCAGCAACAGTTGCCACGTTGTGAGCCAGGTACACAATTGAATAGTGCTCACCACCTAATGAGTAACCAAAGTGCATCATTGACGTGCTTTTGCCGCAGTTCACTAACTATTACCACTGTGCCATCTACTCGAACGTATGCTTACAAATACACAAAGCTCTCTTAGTTTTTAAAGTGTGCCCGAAATGAGGACGATGTAGCTGGCTACAAAAAGGGCGAGTGCAAAGAAGTAGCGAAAATTGACGGTAAAAAGGTGAAAGGCGCTCAGTTTAAAGTATTTGAGATACACTTGGCGAAATGCGCGACACTTGATGATAGCACTCTCTTCACTGTGCTCCCTATACAGTCCTGCTGACCGGACATAGAGCTGTCGCTCAGTGATATCTTCAAGACTCGTCGACAGCTCCATCAATTGGGTGTTTATTTGTCCTTGTAAGGCGGCAATCAACAGGAGGTAAAAGACAACCACCAGCAAGTTTGCATAGTTGAGCAGGTTTACGGGGTGAATGAAGAGACAGGAAAGTGTGATGAGAATGCCCAAGGTGTAGTCAAAGATTGAGAGCAGGAGAGGAAGCGAAAGAATTGTTCCTAAAGAGGCGTTCAGGTTTGCCAGTTTGCCAACACTCTTTTCGACTGTTTCAATGGTTGAAATTGTTATCAGAGTGGACTTTAGTGTTTCTCTGATTTGAACAATAGACTGCACTGTGGCGTACTTGTAGTAGATGGTCAGCAGAAAGGGCAGATCACCGTGGAAGCATAGTGCAAAATCAAACAGGTAATTAAGAATTAAGTGAGGCCAGTTTGATAAATGAAAAAACATTGAAAAGGGAAATCTAGTAAAGTGTGTGATGATGAAGATTACCTGCTGGAATGTGACAATTAGAAAGAAAAGTTTCCACGAGGTTCTGGGCGAATCGAATTTCTCGACACGGAAGGCATCCAGAAGGTAGGCAAGTTTTTGTTTGCAAGTGACATTGACTAGCAGGTAGTAGGTGACAGCAAAAAGGTAGTTGAACTTAAAGATAAAATTGAGGCCTACTTTGAAAGTCATCGCAAAGAGAGGCTTCTTGCGAAAGACCTTCACAAGGCGTGGATCTCGATGAACTTCTTTTTCAACTTCTGAGCTAGATTTGAGGAAAAGCAAGTAGAATGTCGTGGCGATGAGGAAAACATTCCAAGCAAAGTTGAGCAATGAGCCCACTTGGGAAGAGTGAACAGGTCTCAGCTGAATAGACAAACTGCCGTAGAAGAGAAGACAAAAGCTGAGGAATGGAGATTTAATTTGCTGTTTTTCGGTAATGGCCTTTTTCATGCTCATGGTGCTTTCAATATGACTGAGAATTTCTCAATGAGAAATGAGAACCAGTTTTAGTATTATTTGCGGCAATTTATGGCTTTTGTCAGCCTTCCGGAGAGGTTGTTTAGCGGAATTAATAGCTGTTGATCAATTAAGTAGTAACGTACTGGTGAGCACCAGCCGTTAATTAGATAATGATACAGATATTTTTTTCAGTTAGCTAAATTGTACTCTCATTTTGCTAAACTCAAGTGAAAGTTTCCGGAGAATGAATAAACTTATTTCAGTGTTTATTATGAATTGAAAAATACATAATTGTATTTATCTGCTTGTTATTTTCTAATATCCACCTTTCTCACTCTTGCCACCACTGCCACCGCTGCCCCCACCGATGGAGATGCCTCCAAGCCCGCTCAGGGCACCTCCACTCAATCCAGAACTGCCACCAGCAAGCCCACTGCCACCACTTCCGCCACCGCCACCACCAAGATTTCGCTGTTGATCGCCCTTGGCGACCAAGGTGAGAATCTCCTCTTGCACTGGCTGGATCTCCTGTTGATCGATAAGTAGGGATTTAATTATAGGCTCAACAACAATTTGATAATGAAAACTTGCCTGAACAATTTTCCTCGACGGAGTGATAATTTCACGAACCTAAAACGGAAGAAAGTTGATTAGTTTACCTGTTATCAATTCAGCAGCATTTTTCTAAGTACCTCCTGGATGACTGTTTAGAGAAAGAAAGAAAAAGAACGGTTAGAATGAATAATGACGGGGGAAAGAAAACAGAATCTTACTTGGCTTGGTCACTTGGTGTTTCAGAACATGAGGCTCATCCTCAGACTCTGACTCTTGAGTTGAGCCCTGAGCTCCATCGTGCACCTGTTAAAAAATGAATTTTAGTCATGCAAAACATTTTAAAAGTTTTTCCCTTTAAATCACACCTGTCGAATGTTGAGATTTGATGATGCACTAAAAATAAACAAAGTTGATCAATTTTTGGCCACCAATGAACATCAGATTAGTCACCTTTTGAAAAGAATCGTTATTGGGATCTGTCCAGCGCCGACCTCAACGGTGGCCGGATGTATATCTGAAGTTGTTGCTACTTCACGAAAAGATATTTGATGTCTAGTTTGAATCGCAGCTACAGATTTTTAAAATCATTAAAACAATTGTTTTTCAACATTTATCCGCATAATTTTACCGGGAACTACTTGACCGCTGTAGCCTGAGCTACCACCGCCACCACCACCTGAAGAGTAGCCTCCCGACCGACCAGAAGAAGAACCATAGGAGGCGACAACAGAAGCCACCAGAGTGGTGAATATCGCAAACTATTCATTACTGGTAAGTTTTTGTTTAACAAGTTTAACACAAGTTTTTACTTTACCTTCATCATGGCAAAAGTTAAAAGCTTTTAAAGCAAGAAAATGCTGTTGATATAACACGTACCAATGAGACTGTTTGTTCACTTTGACTTCGAGACTGGACGTTTTATAAGCCTGTGCAATCTGTCCTCTCTTTCATTTTATTACTTGTTACACTTACAGCTCAATCCTCTCAATAATGAATGTAATGTGCTGCATTTCTCTTCCTTATTTTCTCTTCGGTGGAGGATAATCCGCATCACCTTTTACTCTCTTTCTCTTCTTCCTCGTCGTTTTCCAGCTGATCTTCTTCAGTAGCTGTTGTAGTTTGGCAAATAATTAAAATTATCACTACAATCGGTGACCACTATTGCAAATGCGCGACACAATCAGAAAGGATTAAATTTGCATTTGCATTTTAATCACTTTGACAATCAAATTGAAACAACTTTTCTGTTTTTTGAATTAGAAAAACTGGTTGCTTTTTTACAATAAAAGCAATTTACTAGTTTTCAAAAATCATTTATTGTGTTTGTCTTTATTTAGTCTTTTTTAAAAACTCTTTCATAGCCTCATTCACCTCTTTAGGCTTGTGAACTTGAATCCAGTGTGAGCAGTCAGGAAGGTACTTCACCTCTGCATCTTTGCAAAAGGTGGCCGAATCAGTGGCCAGCTCACTAATCAGTGCATCATCATCTTCTCCCCACAAAATCAACGTTTTAGGCTCAACTAAACTGCTTGTCCCTTTTTTGTTCTCTTGGCCTCTGTCCTTTCGCAATCCATATCCTCGAAGCATCGCTCGGTAGTAGTTGAGTGGCCCTTCCACTCCGTAAGGCTTTGCAAAGTAGTACTTATAGACGTCCATCTCTTCTGCGCCTTTGTTGTGCTTCCCAAACATGCTTTCCAGTACTTTAAAGTCTCGATTACGCATAAACAGCTCTGGCAAGAGTGGAAGGTTGAAGAAGAACATATACCAGGATGAGCGAAACTGCCGCCAAGAGGTGGCAAGACGGCCTTGCCAGGCTTTAGGGTGCGGTGCATTGAGGGCAATGAAACGGTGAACGAGGTCGGGGCGGCGTTGGGCGACGTTCCACGCTATGACGCCGCCCCAATCGTGTGACACGAGAATGCACTTGGGATTCTCCTTCGTCACCAGAGAGCTAATCATCCCGACGAGGTCTTCGTAGAGCAGGTCTGCACTGTAGTGCTTAACACCAATGGGTCGATCGGAGTCGCCGTACCCTCGCATGCTGACGGCCACCGTGTGGTACTGTGAGCTGAATGCCCTCATTTGATGGCGCCAGGTGAACCAGCACTCAGGGAAACCGTGTACGAACAGGATCAGTTGCTTGGACTCATCTCCGGCACTCACGTAGTGCAGTTTGATATTGGTTTTCGGCAGGCGAATGCTTCGGTGTGTTCCATAAGCATCGAGCACTTTTGGTCGGTGTATGCCTTCTCGGTCTTTCACCGCAAAGAAGGCCGAGCCATGGCGGAGCATCTTTGGCGCCAGGCGAAGGGCCACCATTCCACCGTAGAAAGCAGAGAGTCCAACGCTCAGCAGCTGACCTCCAGTGGACTTCATTGAGATGTACGAAAAAGGTGACTTCATGATGGCTGTGTTCGGGTTTTTGCAGATTGACACCACTTTTAATTCAAGTTTTTAAGTCACTCACTGAAATGAGTCCATGTGCGCTTTCAAAACACAGACAATATAACAGACGGTGATTGTAGTGTCGAGCAGTGAAAACACTGCATCTTTACTGTTTTGTCACTGTAAGTACATTTTAAGTACACTTTTGGTACGATATCGCATAAAGCTGAGCAAAATACAATTTTTTTGTCAGTTTAAAACTTTACTTTTATTATTCTTTAGGAAAATGTGTTTTGTTTTTTACAAACAACTAGGAAGTGTGCAATGTGAACTATCTGAACTAAAAATGTCAACTTTTGCTTAGTACTTGAAACGTGCCGTCCATACGCTGCTAAGTTGAAGTGATGTCACCGAATGATAAAACAAAAATTTACATTTTTATGGATCAACTTTGTTGCTTATTAAAAAACGAGTTTTATTGCTTTTCAAGTTGATAGCTTGTGTGTGCGTCAAAAGAAAAAATATATGTTTTTTGACTTTTTAATAAAATCGTAATAAAAAAAGTAATTTTAAAGTTTACATTAACTGAAAAAAGTTAATAGCCTCCTTTTGTTCCGGTGGAACCAGAAGAAATGGGAACACTGACAGGCAGAGAAATTGCACCATTTCTGTTGAGTGAATTTCCACTAACAGTATTGTAGGCAATTGCGCCATTGCCACTACCACCAGTCCCAGCACCAATGGCAGCACCAAGACCAGCTCCAGTGCCAGCACCGTTTCCGCCGCCATTTCCACCAGCAAAGCCTCTTGAGTTGAGATCAAGACCAAGGCCTGAAAGACCGCCTAATGAAATGGCCGCATTGCCTCCAGTATTTCTAATTTGTGGTGCACTCCCTCCATCTTGTCCACGACCTTCAGACAAAGACTGAGCTCGGGCAACGATTGTTTCAATTACCTCCTAGAAAAAAACTAAATTAGATAAAACAGAAAAAAATAACTTGAACGCACTTGAACGGGGTGAATTTCCTATAAAGTAAAATAAAATTGTTAAATGAAAGATTTTTTAAAATTTAAAATGGTCGCACTAACTTGAACAATTCTGCGCGAAGGAAGGATAATCTCCCTATGTTTTGATAAATTGATAAAATAAAAAAAATTAAAATAATATTTAAAATAATAATTAGTACAAAAATTAAATATTAAAAATAATTTTTACAACTACTTACCTAACCTATACAACCAAAAGTGACCAGAAGTAAAAAATAAATTATGAAGAATTATGTTATAACTTGAATTTTTTAAAAGGAAAATCGATTTACTAAAATGTGGAGTTTCCTGCTTCTTCTTCAAAATGTGTTTCATTTGGGCTTTTTTGAGTGTATATTTTTAAAATCACTCATTAGGTAAAGAGTGCAAAGGAACCCAAACGTAAGTAAATCAATTTTTTCCCTAGCATCACTTTTTAATAATACCTCTTGAATAACTAAAAATATAAATTAATTAGTTTTTTGCTTTTAAAATGATATGTTTTATACGTACTAGGTCTTCGCACAGTGTTACGCAAATACGAAGCTGGTTCTTCTGAGTTAGTTTCCTGAATTTGACCTCCCCCAGTTGACACATGCTGTTGTCGCACTTTTAAACGACTGGTGGTTGACTTGAAGACCAACTCAAGGGGTAGATCTCCACCGTCGACCTCAATGATGGCTGGTTGAGTGAGCTCATTGCTGGTCATTACCGGTCTCGTCTCGACGGTGTGTTTTGTGAAAATGGCTGCCTGGTAACGACCAAAACCACCATCACCGCCACCACCTCCGCCGCCCAAGTAAGAGCCGGCACTATTTCTTGCTGGACCGCTGAGTGATATTGGTCCAGCAATGTTAACGCCACCGCCGCCATTTAGAGAAATACCGCCTGCGCCAGAGGATGCATCATAGCCACTACTACCGCCACCGCCTGTAGACTGCGGTGCAGCCAGAGATATTCCCCCGGCCTCGTTTCCACCATAGGCAAAGCATTTCACCAGAAAAAGAGAAAAAACGAGAATTATCTATAAGTATAAAATAAAATAATTATAAACACGCAACAAGTATAAACGTTCTTACTCTGAAAAACTTCATTTTTTATGCCAGTACAAATGTGAACAGAGAGCACTAGTGACAAACTTCCTTTTCTCTGCTTTTATATCAATGTAGTGGTAATCGAAAGGACTCTCACTTTCTTCAGTCAAAATCCCCTCAAAAGGTGGTGCCATTAAAAGGTTACAAACAACAAAACTGTCAACAGTCAACAGGTTACGTAATTAGTGCAATACTGAGACTGAAATACTCTGTTTTCCGGTTTTTGCCGATCAACTGATAAAAGATCACACTAAAGTTGATGCTGCTGCTAGTGTTGCTAGTCTAGCCGTTGATTTGGCAAAATTTATTGCGGAAATATACTTTTGTAAAAGTGCTTTTAATTATGCTTAACGAGTCACTTTGATTTAAAGTTGCACGACTAAAAATATGATCATTTTTGCTTTACACAATTAAAAAATATAAGTTTTTATGGCAAGAATAATCAATATTTGGCGAAAAATCTAATTTTAATCAAACTAATTTTAAAAACTTTTGAAATTATGTGGTGGCAACAGTTTATTTTAAATTACTTGTAATCATTTATAAATAAAAATGCTGATGAAAGATGAATGATAAATAGAGGAATGATGAAAGATGATGAGAATAAGAGTGTAAGCGTGTTTTGGCCAGTGCAAAGTGACCGCCTTTGCTGATGAACCACCAGGTAATGCAAGACTTTGTGGGGTAAATGACCACTAAAGGTGGGAAGCTTAGTATCGCTTCTGCTCAAAACTTTCAAAGTTAGAGCTACCACCCGAGCTGCCACCACCTCGAGAGAAACCGCCGCCTCCTCCTTGACTGCCACCTCCGTAGCTGCCTCGACTGGCACCGCCACCACCAGTACTTTGGCCGCCCCCGCAACCGAAACCTGATCCGCCGCTTCCACAGCCGCCACCAGTTCGGGAGCCTGAAGATTCGCTGCTTCCTGAAGAGCTGCTTCCACCGCTACTTCCACCACCGCCGCCTCGTCGGCCTTCGCCCTTGGAGACGATCTGTTGATAAAATGGTAGTGAGTAAAGGCATAACGTGAAAAAAGACGATTTTGCTTACCGTGTGAATTTCCTCCTGTTTTTGCAAAAGTCAAAAAAAATAATTAAATTAAATGAAAACAGATTGTAACAGGGTACGTACTTGAACGGGCTCAATCTGCTGAATAACTCGTCTGTGTGGAGTAATGATCTCCCTTTATGTCAAAAAGTAAAATGTTAATAATAATGCATACACTGTGTGAGATTTAAACAACTTACCGAACCTAAACAGCCAAAAGTGACCAAAAAGGAAAAGTTGATTAGTTTACCTGTTATTATTTTAGCACCTGTTTCCGATATAATTACCTCTTGGATGATGGGTTTGCGAACTTCGTGAATCTAAAATATCAAGTTAAATTACTAACATGTAAACTATGTTGTCTTGAAAGTTCTTACCAGTCGGAGTGGCTCCTCATCAGCAGAGGTGTGCTCCGTTTCGCCGCCTCCTCCTGCCTCATGAGTCTGCTTCACCTTAATGCGTGAAGATGCGGATTTGAAGTGCAGCTCAAGCGGCAGAGCACCACCCTCCACTTCGATGATAGTCGGCTCCTGCTCTTCGAATGGAATGTCAATCGGTCTCTCTTCAAAAGTGTGTTTAGTCTGAATGGCTACGAGAAAAACACGCATTAAAAGTTGAACACTCTAAAAAGGAATAAAAAACAACAGTACCTGCTTGAATGACTCCGCCGCCTCGAGAGCTGCCGCCACCGCCGCCAAACGAAGCAGACCCGCCAAAAGACGCCGAACCGGAGCCGCTAAATGAACCGCCTCCTGAGCTTTGAGACTCTCCGCAGCCACCACCGCCGCTTCCACAGCCACCTGAGGATGAGCCCCCACCAGAAGAGCCACCGTAAGAGGAGCCACTTGAGGACTGTTTGGAGCCGCCAAAGCTGAAACCTCCGCTGCTGCCACCACCACCGGACGAGCCGCCACCATACGACTTTGAGCCTCCTCCTCCACCGAATGAGCCACCACCGAATGAACCACCTCCTCCACCACTACTACCTCCTTTGCTGCCGCCGTAGCCGTTGGCGCAAACCGCTGCCACGCAGAGCGTCGAAATGAAGAGCACCTGAAATGGGTAAGAATAATTTCAATTTTAGTTTAGCCGCACTCAAAAAGATTCACACTTGAAAGCAGTGTCTAAATGTAAAAACTTACGTTGAAAAATTTCATCTTTGGAGATGCTGTCGATCTGTGATAGCTTCCTTTCGACAGTGCAGGTGCCTTATATACCTCGACCAGCAGCAGAAGCTAATCTCGGCCTTTTGTGTAGTGCTAAGTCGTTGATAGTCTATCACACACACTTACACTGCAGTGTGCAGAGTTAGTAAAAGACAGTAATAAAAAAGTGGAGAAAGTGACTATGTGTGCTTAGCGTGCAAAAAGAGCGAAAGAAGAGTGAAGAGAGAAAAATAGAAAAGAAGTGCAGACAATGCGACAGAAGCTTCGACGATCTTGAAACTGATTTTATACTCTGTACGCACACACGTATACACACGGCGCTGAGAATGAAAGTCTCTAAATTTTGCGTCGGCATTATGCAGTGCGAAGTGTGTTTCATAATAGTGATCGAGAGAAAGACAGCGAGGAGGCAGTTGAACTTGAGGAGTGCGATGACAATTGACGATAAGTGAATGGCGACTAGTGCTGGTGATCAAGCGATGAGTTTGGGAGCTTTTGTTTTTCTAAATGGACATCACCAGTAAATCTCTTGCAGACAGCGAGAATGTTGCGACAGGGGGCGAAAGATAACTCATCCTCATCCTCATCCTCATCCCCTTGCTTTGCTTTGCTTTCCCTTACCGGGCTGTGTCTTATCGATGAGCAGTGACATTGAAAATGTATCCAATTTTAGTGGATGACTCGTTGCCTGTTGGGCAATGCAACAATAAGTCAGTAAGTGAATGAGGGAGCAAGCGAGAGAGAAAATGATGAGGACGATTTAGGGGCGAAAAAAGTAAACGACGAAGATGAATGAGGATGAATGGCCGATGGAATGAAAGAGCCGACGAATGAATGCCTCACAGTGAATGAGTGAACGTGACATTGACATTTAAGAGGAAAGGTTAAAAAAGAGTGAAGGAGACTGAGGTCAGATTTTAGGGTCGTTGTTGTTGAAAAGTAACAAAAAGAAATGTACTAGTCTTTAAATGTTAAACTTGTGTTTTTAATGCGATTCTAATTGAAAACCATAAAAGTTGAACTTGTTTTTTAAGAATCTGAGCGAGCAGTAAGGTTTGAGGTAGTATTCGCTTCATTGGCGTTTGTAGACTGTTGAATGCCACCAGTTGCCTTGTAATTTGATCCATCTTTGCGAAAGACCATCATCTGATTGCCAGCTTTTGGGTTGAGCTTGTTGACTGATTTCTTCCTCCTTTTCTTTGCTTTGCGTTTCTTTTTATTTCGGCAATAGCTGAAGAATACAACAATAAATATCAACAGCAATGTCAATACAATCAACAGCAGCACAAGCACTAAAGCGAGAATTTCAATGAGGTGGCGATAGGATTTGATAGTACTGCTACTACTGTAGATGCTGGTAATCGCCGTCGTTTCGCTGGTGTTGGTGGTCATTGTTTCAGACGTAAGCGTGCTGGAGTTTTCAGTGGAGTTGCCGCTCGACAGTGGAGATTGTACCATGACCATCACAAGTGCTGCAAGTAGCAGTGTGCAGCATTGAAGCTGTTTCATCATTGGTCAACTAGTTGAATGCAACAAAAGTAAATGAAGAGTTTTGTATTGTGGGTATTTGAATATAACCCTGGTTTAATTTTAGAACAACTTGCTTCCAATTTTCGATTTATTGTTCAAAGTAATTTGTTTATCAATAAGATCAGTAAAAAAGGTGTGACGTCAACAGATCAGTTCTAGTCTGTTGCCTTCTTCGGGACGAAGGCTTCTTTCTGGCCATACATCTTATTTTCTTTCTTTTTGGCATTGTTTTTAGTTTAAAAAGACTTCATCTAATCTCACCAAAAACACCAGATTCCGTTTGCATTCACCCTCATCACACCTCAGCGCCGTCTGTTGTCAAAGGTCTTCTCCTGACACTTTCCCCTGTATCAGCTGCTGTGCTAACCACAGTCGCCAAAAGTCTGCAAACACAGCTCTTTATTTCTGAGTCTTCGAAGTTTGTCCTACAATGGAAGTACCCTTCAGCATTCGATGCATTAGCTTCAACTGCACTATCGCCAACTGTGATCTGAAGTTTGAGTGCAAAGCTGACTTGAAGAAACACCAACAAGAGGCTCACAAGATCAACTCTAAGCCGTGCTTCTTCAAGCGATGCAAGCATTCGTTTGTCTGCAAGTATGTAATCTCTTCTAACTCTAAATCAGCCAACTGATTTCTATCATTCCACCCACTTCTAAGGTCCAACCTGGTGCAGCACATTCGAACAGTTCACAATAACGCTCGCTGGTTTTGCAGTAAATGTGAAAACTTTGAGTTGCGGGACTACCGATCCCTGCGCAAGCACTTTTACTATCACCACGAGAGAGGCAGATTCGGGTGCGGGATTTCCGGCTGCAAATACGTTGGCCTTAATCGTCTGGCAGTCTACAAGCACTACCGTTTAGTCCATCAGGTGCCGGAGACTACCGAAGATGAAGAGGCAGTAGAGAACCATTGTGTGAATGATAACACGTCATCAAACCACAAGTTCATTTGCACTTGGCCTGAGTGCAAGTATCGATCTGTTCAGCGATCTAATATGGTATTCCACCATGAAAGTTGCTCATTCATCTTTAAACTAATCCTTTAACTGTTCTTCCTAGATGAAACATGTTCGTAGAGTTCACCTCAAATTGCCTATATCCCTCCAAATGCAGATGAAGCAAAATATTGTCGATGACCGCCAAGCGACTGATTACTTTATCAAAGTGTAAAGTGCTTCTATGTTAGATGGCAAATTCTTCATATCTTTTCATTTTTAGCTGTTTCAATTCTGCAAATAGTGCAAAGTAGTTAATGCATCTTATAGTACAAACAAACTTATTCCTAAAGTATCTAATCTTGCCAAGTATCTAACTTTTCTAAAAGTGATGTTTCTTTCTTTCTCTGCACGCACTTTTTCGTTTTTATAGATTACACAGTTTAAGATACCGAGCAACGGTTTTCACTTAAAAAATCCAGCTAAATGGCATCTTTCCAAGATGAAATAAGACGAGTTTATTTACAGGTAAGATGAGGTGTTGACAAGGCAAAAGACAGAGAGCGAGTGCTCAAGAAAGAGAGAGAAACCATTCAGGCAACGTGGTGACCCGTGCTTACAGTACGTTACGTCCGTTGGATCACCAAATCACAACAAAAGAGTGCCAAAATTAGGCGGTTTACGAATAATTTCTTTGACACGTTAAACAAAAGAATTTACTATGAATAACAAACAATGATTAAGGTTGGGTGAACAATAGAGAATCAACAAATAAATAAATAATCACATCCACAAGAACAGAAGTTAAGAAAGATGAACGCATTTGGCAGCTTTTTTACTTAGAGACTCGCTTGTATTTAGTATCCTTTAGAGCTGGATCTACCAAAAGATCCACTGCCACCACTACCACTGCTGAAAGAGCCACCATAGCTAGAAGAACCTCCCTGACTTCCGCCTGCAAAAGAGGATTCAGAAGAACCACCTGAATAGCCTCCCAATGAACCCGATGATCCGGATGAACCGTAGCCAGAACTGCCTCTACTTCCTCCTCCAAAAGACGATTCAGAGGACCTTCCAGAGTAGCCTCCCATTGATGATCCGGATGATCCTGATGACCCGTAGCTTCCACCTGATCTATTATCTGAACGCTCATCCCCGCCGCCTCGTCGACCTTCGCCTTTTGAGACAATGGTGTGAATTTGCTCCTATGATATACGGAAAAGTTATTTAAGCAATGCTGTTTCGAAATTAAACGCTTTTACATACTTGAACGGGCTCAATCATTTGAATCACTTTTCGGTAAGGGGTTATCACCTCACTTGATAAGTTGAAGATAAAATTAGTTAAAAGTCTGAAATGTATACAATGAGTGATTCAACTACTTACCGAACCTAAATAACCAGACATGACCGGAAGTAAAAGTCAAAGGATGATTTAGTTTACCTGTTCTCATTCTAGCATCGGTTTTTAAATAATAATTACCTCTTGGATGACTAGAAATGTGAAAAAGTAAAACAAATTGTTAAAGATTAAAAAAAATTATTTCATAAAACTCACTTGGTTTCCTAACTTCATGAATCTAAAATTATGCAAAAATTAGTAAGCTCAGTTATGAAAGCTCAAGTTCTTACCAGTCGGTGCGGCTCTTCTTCTGAGCTAGTGTGCTCCGTCTCCCCTGCTCCAGACGATTCGTGAGACTGGCGAACCTGTGAATTTAAAAATATATATTTTAGATAAAAGCGTGAATAACACAATCTCACCTTGATTCGGCTGCTGCTTGACTTGAAGTGAATTTCAATGGACGGCTGATTACCTTCCACCTCAATGATCTGTGGTTCCATTTCTTCAAAAGGAATGTCTACTGGTCGCTCTTCAAAACTGTGCTTTGAGAAAACTGCCGCACTGATGATGCCTCCGCCGCGTGAACTTCCGCCCGAATGGCCACCACCACCACCTCCGCCGCCGCCGTAGGACATTCCATAGCTCTCTCCTCTTCCACCACCACCTCCCTGGTAGCTTCCACCTCCGCCTCTGCCACTTAATGATCCACTGTATGATGATGATGATGATGATGATCCTCCTCTACTAAAACTTCCGCCTCCTCCTCCTCCTCCGCCGCCGTAGGAAGACGACTGACCACCGAAGAAAGCCCCACCACTGCTAGAGCCACCTCGACCTCCACCACCACCACCTCCTTTGCTTCCGTAATTTCCACCAGCCATACAGGCGGCCACGCAAAGGCTTGAGACGAGGAAGAGCTGATCAATCGAAACCACATTTACCAATGTGCTTTATGTTAAACAGAAGGCAATGGATAAGATAAGAGATCTTACCTTAAAAAACTTCATCGTGTGCGTGCTGGCGTGAAGCAAGGTGCATGTGCGTCAAGGCAACTTTGGCCAACTCCAACTGGGCGCCCTTTTATACAGAGTGCAGTTGTCTGTAGACTTCTCGGTAATTCCTCGACACTCTTGATGTGAAAAGAAAAGAAAACATCAGCAGCAGCAGCGGCAACAGTCGCCTCTGCTCACCCGAATTGAGTGGTGGCTGCTGTCTGTATTTTCAGCTGACAGACGCCGATGAGAGCGAAAGGGGGAGACAGGGAAAGAGCACACACACACATCACATAGACACACAGGTGCATGTTCGAACAGCAGTGAGACAGTTTTCGAGAGCACATCACTGATGCTGGGATGCGCACTTGAGAGAAAAGGTAAAGTGTGTGTCTGCCATTTGTGGCCATTATCATTTAGTCGGCAGTAGGGATCCGAGGCGTGCTTGCGTGAGCATTGCTTGCTGGTAACGCTGGTGATGACAATTGACGGCTGCTTCAGCGCTGACCGGTGATTAGACATGAAGAGACAAGAGAGCCAGCTAGTCAGCAACAAACACACGGCCAATTGAATTAGCTGATGAGCTCAAACGGAGCCAACTGAGTGGTGAAAATTGCCTGCCTTTGTTTTTTCTTCTTTCTTCTCGCTGAGAACTTCAGATGCTCAGTGAGGGGAGACACAGTAGCTTCGGTGACAGCAGTGCTGGTGGTGGTGCTGTTCATGTCGATGGTGTCGATGGAGGATAAAAAATAAAGGAAGTTTTTCTCAATTGACAGCACATTTTGATATATGGTAATGCCTTTCAGTGTTTGAGTATTTCTTCGTATCATTACCATTGGCTGCACCTAAAGGAAAGAGTGTCAACGCTACCTGGGTCAATCACTGCAAAGACTGGATCGTCTTTATCTCTTTCTCGGAGTTGTTGTTGACATTGTTGATTAGGCCGTACTAATTAGATGTAAATACGCGTGATAAGGTTTGCCGAGTAGAACAAAAAACGATGAGAGAAAGACGACCATTAATATCAGCGGCAAAGGCGAGTCATCAAGTAATGTGAAATGTAAAGGTGTGAAAGTGCCTAGTATACTGACTGTCATTGTCAACTTTGCTCTCTGGAAAACTTAGACTTCAGTCAGTCAAGTTCAAGTGAATTTTTAGTACATCAATTTGAGCCATTTTCCGTCTTTTTTCTTCTTGCGCAACGCGCCATCATCACGTCTTGAAGGAAAGGGAAAATGTCCGCATCCACTGTCTGTACTTTCTCTATAAAAAATTCTTTTACAACAGTTTATTGTTTGTTTGCTACATGAAGCAAATTTCAACTTATCGACAATTTTTCTTTAGAAATACGCTGCCTATGCCATTGTTTGCGGTAATTCCTGCTCTTGCTAGGCAATCGTATTACAGGTTGTAATTTGAGTCAGTTTTTTCAACAAAAACGGCATTTTTTGTCTAGAAATTGTTCAAAAATTCAATTGAAACAGTGTGCGAGTTGTTATTTTTTGTTTGCTTTCAATCAGCGCAAGTATATCAATTTCTCTGACAGCTGTTTGTACAAGGAATAAAAGATAAAGAATGAAAATACTCGATGATCGATCAAGAAGGATGATGCCCTCACTTCTGCAAAAAGCATCATTGACTTTGAACTTTCTTCTTTCATCCAACTGCTTTAATGTATTATTATTAATATCGCCAGTTGTACGATGGGACACAGGTTTTTCTTTTCTTTTCAACTGACCTTCTATTTTCCCTTTCTCCCTCAATTACAGCTAAAGTCGGCACTTTTCGTCAACTGAAAAAAGAAGAGAAAGCGAGCAGCAGCAGCAGAAATGTGGCAGCAAACATTGTGATGACTGTCAAATAGAGGGATGACAATTTAATGTGGATGATGATTGTTATGACTACTGGGAGAGAGGAATTGGAACAAACAGTTAAACTCAACAGGTAGTTGCATTAATTGCCACTGATGACTACTGCGAGGAAGTAAAGCTGTGTAGCACTACTTGTAGCTAGACACTCAATTATTTCTCTATTAGAAAATTGGAGTAATTTTTTAAAGTGCAACTTTTAAAAATTTAACATTACTAAAAAACTTTTTGTTTTTCATTTTGCATAAACGTGTAGTTTAGAAAGGAGCTAGATCATAAAAAGACTTTTGACAAATATTCAGACAGCTAGCCTCTCCCTAAGTGTATTTGCTTACCTGTCTAGGTTTATTGAAAAAACACCATAGACTGACAAAGAATAAAGCAACCACTTTTCAAGGCCGCCATCCTTTTAAGTTACATTTTTCTAATCTGTTTGTCTGTTAACTTGCAGAACAGCAGTCATTTTGAGCGAACAAGTAGTCATTCAAATGGTTTTTCATAGCTCTAATGATCCTATCTTCTTTTTCCTTTGCCTTTAAATGTGCATTTAAATATTTGCACTAAAAGTGCTCTGCAATACTTTTGTTGATCTTTTTGCTCATTTGAGTGCAATTGCACCTGGGCACAGTTCAATAAAGTATCTCTCGCCTTCAAGGGCACTTTAAACTTGCTACAATTCAGCCACCCATTTCACATGTTTTAAACAATTAGATCACGTTAGCTACCTGTTCTTAAACGAATGTGTGTCTGTTCACAATTAAAACAACAGTTGTGTTTAATGTTTTACTTTTGTTTTTATTGTTTTCTTTTATTCTACACTATTTGACATATGCCCAATGCAGTGTGTTTGACAGGTGCGAAAAGTAATTATTGCCAAATGCACAGAAGACTGAGGCAGAAGACAGAAAAGATGCGTCTTTTTACTCAAGTCGATGTTGCGAATAAGACTGTTGTTGTTGGGAAGATGTTTGCATTGTCTGCCATTGCTGTGTCAATTGATGCTTTCTGTGTGTGTGCAATGTCATTCCCACTGGAAACGGCAAAGGTAATGAATTTTAATTAAAAGAAAAACATAAACGAGAAGAAAAGTGTTTGTTGCCTTTGTCTTTGTGTTCTGCTTGTTATTGCTTTTTATCGGTCGTTGATAAGGGAAAATGCTGGCAATGGCCAGCAAAACTAATTGCCGACTTGTGAACTCCTGAATTAAACAATAGTGGTTGTAAATTTAGCAAGCAGAAATGGCCATTTTTCTAGTTGTTGAGATTGGGTAATCTAATCTGACACTTTTCTGCTGTTGTGACATTATGTAAGAGAAATGATAAATGATATCCTCTATTTGAATTTTAAGCAATAGTCGTAGCTTACACTTGCAAAGTACTCTGATGTACGCCTACTCTTTTACTTGAAGAGCTACCCAAATTTGGGGTTAGATTTTACACTGTTTACTACCGTTGTTTACTTTAAAGTAAAGCGTTGCTCGTGTTTTGTTTTAAAATGAGGTTTAGATGAGAAAGGAAATAAAATGTAGGCACACTTGTGAACATTACCACTGGAACTCTGCAATTACAGTGAAAGTAAAAGTGCACGCATATGTGAAGCGGCCTGTATGTAAAGAAGAGCATTTCATTCAAATAAAACAGAGTGCTTTAAAGTAATGTGATACTTTCGTCAAGTGCAATTTGAAGATGATGACCCTTGAATACAAAGAACACACAAAGCACGACCGGAAAAGGAAACCAAAAATTTAGCGTAAAAAATTTCTTAAGTTTTGCTTCTGAACTAAACAAAATTGATAAAGTGTGATTTTTATTGGTCAGTTTACACAAGTCACATGAGTAAATTAATTGAGGCAAAGACAAGATGGTGGCAAAAAAGCGTAATGCCTGAAACGGTGTTAGGATGTTTGCCATTTTAATCGTTGTTTCAATACAAAAAATCAAGTTGTGTTATATCAAATAAAAAATATATTACAAAAATACATTCACCTCGAGTTTAGAGAACGGTTTTCAGTTTTGGACACTCCTGCAAGTAAGCTCTGGCCGACTGCTCGCAATTCTCAATCTGCTTCAGACTGCCTCGAGTGCCTTCAGGAGCACAAATGACGCAACGATGAGTAAAGTAGTCGAATGCAATCACCTCGAGGTTCGGGTAAACACGCGGCAAGTGAAGAGCACTCATATACTCATGCGTCGGCAAGCAGACCGTCAGCCGAAGAGCCCGAACAGTGGACAGCACGGGAAGTGGCTCACTCACCTCGGGAATGTTCTGGTGATTGTCGATAATGTGAAGTGTCAGTGTGCTCAGCAGGCGGAGTGTTGCTAGTCGAGGAAGAGCGACGTCGTTCAACTGGCAGATGGTGACGATGCCTAGCGACAGTGTGGTGAGGTTGCGGAAAATCTGATGTACCTGATTGAATGTGAAAAGCTCATCGTGGATTGGCTCAGCCACCAGGAGGTTGATTTTGCTGAACCACGGTGCAACTCTCTGAGGATAGTCCAGAAAGGAAGAAAGAGTGGAATTGGTTGCCACAGAGATGCTCCTGGGAAGAGTGCCCCCTTTGACCAGTCGGTTGAGCAGGTGATGGGTGAGCTGAGAAGAAGTGGAGGCAAAGTGAAGGCGTTCTAGCTGACGGTCGAGAAAGTTCAGCGGCATGTAGTTCAGCGGCAAACTGTTGTCCACTTCAGGGTAGACGTCCAACTGGAGGGACAGTGACTGCAGGCACTGGAGATGGTCGATTGCGTTGAAGAGCCAACTGAATGACACCCTCAAGAGGTCAGCGGTTGCTGGCTCGGGTGCACTGAAGAAGGGAGTGCCTGCTTGAAGTGCAAACTTGACCGTCAGATGAGTGAGCTTGTCTCGGAGACGATAGTTGCTGCCGAGGAAGAAGACTGCCGCGTCCAGATCGGCCACTGAATCGTTGATGGTGATTGAAAGACTGCTCAAGTTGGCGAATAGATTCGTCATTTCACGAAGGTTCTCTTTCGTAGGGGCAGAGGGCAGAGAAAGAAGGTTCAAGTTTGCGTCACTACTGCTGGAATTGCTCAAGTAGGCAGCTATTTGGTCGTCGTTGGTGAAATTTTTTAGCCCACTTGGAAAGGTTGGAAACCAGCTGAGACTAGAGTTGTTTGAAGATTTTGGCCGTTGATCGTTGAGCAGCACCAGTGACTGACGACGAAGGCAACCTGCAGGAATGAGCTCGTACCAACGACGGCACACCAACTGCTTGTTGAGCAGCTTCTTCAGCGGCAAAGTGTCGAAAATATTCAGCAGAGCGACATCGGGCAGGTCGAGAAAAGACATGTTGACGTTGAGAAGACAGTGTGATGATGGCTCTTTCAGATCCAAAGAGTGTGTGAAGTGCTCGTGCCTCAGAGCAGGAGGTTTTTATAGCACACCCTAGGTCCTTTGGGAGAATGATAGTGGGGAGTTCAAACTCCTGGGAATTTAGAAGCCAGTTTCAAATGAACTGTCGACGAGAGACTACCATTTTTTCTTCTCCCCGCCTTCTTTGAACTGACTTGAAGCACCTTTTTTATAATACATTGATATTTATTGATGCAAACAGTAATTAGGAAGTGTAAATACCAGTAAATAGACTTGTTGAGATCAAAGTTTTCTTATGCTATTAGAATACATAAAAGTTGCTAGTTAGACAAAAATCAGTTGTAGAGAAATCAATGTTTGAGAGCACAGCATTTAAAAAGACATTCACTACTGAAGATTAGAAGCACGGTTAAAATTAGCCATTCGGCTTGAAATCTCTCTTTGCCTTTCAACGCACTTCTGGCAGAACCACGACTCTTGGCCAGACGGTTCCTCGGTGATGCCTTGGCACTCAAAGTGATACCACTGGTCGCACTCATCGCAGGCAATCCACTGGGAAACATCATAGCTGGTGGAAGTGGCGAGGCGACAGATGCCGCACCGATATTTCGGATCAGATTCATCGTAGTCATCATCATCCTCCTCATATATAATTTCCCGTTGCAAGGACATGCTGGTTGAAGGTTGGCTTTTACAGGGTACACAGTACCAGACTGTGTCAGGGCTAGGCGGACTGTAGATATCAGCACACTTCCAGTGATACACTTGTGAGCAGATGTCGCAGCGAACCAAGTTAACAGACTCTTTGATGGCGACTTTGCAAGTTGGACAAGTTTCCCTTTTGTTTTGTTTTTTAGTTGGCTTACTAGGTGATCTATGCTGGGCCCCAGAGGTAGATGATGCTCCCAAGTTCACTTGATCAGCTGAAGAATGAGAAACCCTATTCTTTGTCGATTTCTGTGCCGATTTAGTATGCGGCAGGTAATGTGTGCTGGGAGAATATGGAAGATGTGGCAGCTGTTGGGGAAGAAAAACTGGCGGCGGCGATGTCGTTATTGTCACTTGAGGCTTTGTCTGGTCCTTCCGCGGCCGTCCTCGAGGACGACCCGTAGGTTTGTACCCACTGGAAGAAGCGGTAATGGTGACTTTGGGCTTTGCAGCATGGGCTGAAGCGGTAGATGAACTGCTAGATAGTTGAGCTGGTAAGTTGCTGCATTGCTCAATAGAAGGTATGGGGGTAATAGTTGTGCTGTCATCAATCGAACTAGACTTTTTCCCCTTCTTTGAAACGGTGTCCGACTTCTTTGACTTTTGATTTTTGCAATCAATACAGAACCACTTTTGATTTTTGTCAGGCGCAGTGATAACGCCAACGCAATTGTAATGGAACCAGTTGTCACATTTGTCGCAGCCAATCATCGGATTGCCAATGTCGGGAAGACCACAGAGAGGACAATGCCACTGCTCAGTCGTGACATCGTCTGATTTATTTTCGATTGTCTCCGTTATAATTTTAAAGTCTTTTGATGACTTGGTCTCGCGCTTTTTCTCTTTTTTGGGCAACTTTTCAGCATTAGAATCTCTTTTGCGATGATGCTCTTTCTCAGTCTTTGATTCTCGGGACTTGTGTTTGGCTGAAAAGCTGGCTGAAGCTGAGTCAATACTGGTGTTTGAGTTATCCAAGAGACTTGTGGCCGTAGATATTATCTTAACCTTAGGGGCATCATTCGTGATAAAAACCGAATCACTTCCCTCTTCAAGCTGAATCTTTTTCTTTCGGCCTCGTTTCTTTTTAACCTTTTCAAAATCAGAAGCAGTGTTTTCAGTTGCTAAATATTTTGGAAACTCATGTTCAGTGGATATTTGAGAAGATGTGTTAATACTTTGTGAATGATGTGAATGATTGCTGCTTTCCGCGATTAAATCTTCGAAATCTATCAATAAAAATTGAAAAAAATGTGTTATAGTAGTGAATAAACAATACTCTTAATACAAACCGATAGGCGTTCTTTGAAAATCAGGACCCAAGTTGAAACTAAGTTTAGGTTTTAATGTCTTTTCTTTGTCCTTGTGTTTTTCCCTCGATTCCTTGCTCTTTTTGAGTTTCTCTTTATCTTTTTTGTGCTTCTTGTGGGCTTTTTCTTCACGATCTTTATCTTTGTCTTTAGAAAGCTTTTTCGTCTTTTGCTTTGACCGATTATTTTTACCAGTGTCATGAAGCTGGTCAAGATACTCTAAAGTAGAGACTTTAGAAGAGTGCTTTTCTGCTTTCTTATGGCGAGCCGAGCTGCCAGAATGCTCCAATGATGAAGAAGCCCGTTTAGAAAAGTCGGAAAAGGGTGATGCAAGAGAAGAATTGGAAGACATGGGAGAAACAGAATCGCTACGCCTTCGAGCAGATGGCGAATTGCTGCCATCCCTGAAGTTCATTGATGGCTCAGGTAGTGGTGGCAGCAAGGAGACGGGATTAGAGTCAATGAATGTATCGTCGTCAGTTGAGTCGCCCGAGCTTTCAATAATTTCCGCCGACTTGACAAACTTTTTAGTGCTGCTGCTCTTTATCTTTGGTCGCTTCAGAGGGCGGCCCACCTTTTTAGGTGTTGTCTTGATGCTACTCATGCTGACGTTTGGATCAGTCATTGAGTCATCTGCACCGGCACTGTCAAAACTGTCAAATTTGCGTTTACGGCCTGCCTGGTCTCCGGTAATATTAGATCCAGACAAATTAAACAGCAGTTTGGCTGCCTCATCTTCTCCGAAAACACTTTGAAATGTTTCCGTTTTCAATGATGACGAAAGTGGTAGCTCTCCGTCTTTAAAGACAAGTTCAGTCGGGTTTGTGGAAGAAATAGACTGAATTTTTTTCGGTCGTCCTCTTTTCCTTTCCGAAAGAACCTTTGGTGGTTTTTCCTTTTTTGGTTTGTTCTGCTTCCTTGTCTTGGGCAAACTGTCTTCACCATTCAAATCAAACGGACCGGGTTCGGCAAAGTCCAGCATGTTTGCATTATCATCGGCAATTCCAATACTAGGCATTTTGAGGCTAAATGGATTAAGTTTTTTCTTTGATTTTTTCTCTGTTGAGTCGCTGCTCTTACTTTTGCGCACTTTTTTTAATTCGTAGTCTTTTACCAATGTGCTGGCGCTGGGATCATCATTAAAATATCCAAAAGTCAGATTATCATTATCTAAAACACTATTTTTATTCCTTTTCGATTTCTTTGCTTTTTTCGTGTCGTTTTTAGCAACGTGATTGAAAGCATCATTTGAAGCGTCATTAGGATGAATACTTTGTGGTTCTAAGTAAAAAACAAATTAGCATTGGGTAAGCAAAACGACAACAAAATGGTAATCACCTGGTTGAGGTGAGTTTTCGCGACTCTGGTATGCGTTTGGCAGCCTCTGCGTGTCTGCAACACGTAAAGTACTTTTAGTTTGTGGATCAGTAGGATTTTTATAAAGTGCGCTGTTGAGAAAGTTTTGAAATGCACGAGATTTTTTTAGTCGTTTGGCAATGAGAGCGCTTTCTGACAAATTAGCTTCATTGGCTTCTTCATCGTCAGCATGAACACGATTCTCATCAGTAAGGTCATCAACTGACTTGCTCATACTGAATCTAAGAACGAGCTTGTTCTTTTGACTTTTGTTCTCAAAAACAGGTGCTTCGCTTTCACTAATATTTGATGTGGCATTTTGTTTGTCCAATACATCTTGACTTTGTTCTGCAGATTGGTAATTCAATTCGGGAAGCGATGAGGATCTTTTGTGCACCAATGAAGGCATCCACTTCTCGTAACTGGTCAAAAAACAAAAGGTTAGTATGATCAAAAGTATACTAAATCCCCTCTGTTATCTACAAACCATTCAGGCCGCTCCTCATCACTCGGTGCACAGTTGTCGATTGCGCGATTTTCTCGACATGGTAATGGAAATATGGGAACCTTTTGAGGAAGTGGTGAGCTATTCACATTCAAAACGTAGTCCCGCAACTGGTTGAGATCAAAATTGATAAATTTAAAGGTCATTGCCAGGTCATCGACATTTGGATCGTTGCGGTCATTGTGATTGGCAAAGTCGACGGCGATTGACGAAATTTTTCGGATGTAATTTTCAAGCAAGTCAGCAAGTACTGTGAGAGCGCCTTTGTGCGCCGTGTGCCAGCCAACATCTTGACAGATCTTGGCGACTACAGCACAGGAAATTTCACTTGAAAAGGTCATTTTGCCATTTTAGAGCTGAGAGTGAGACACACCCCGAGACAATGACTAGGACTTGTGCATGTGGAATAAAACAACAATTTGGATAGGCTTGAGATGAAACGTAAGATCACTTTGATTGATGGTAATGTCTACTGGATTTCATTGCTCCGGTAGATAGGCGCCAGTGAAAAGTAATTATAGGGAGCCATTTGGATCGGGTGAGAATCACTTGGATTCACTCGCTCAAAACATTGAGAAACTTCAAATTCACAAAAAATAAACACAATAAAAAGAATATTCATGAATGACGTAACAAGATGCTGCCGAATGCAGCGGTAAACATCTAAAACTGGTTTGAATTTTGAGTTTCTCAAAGGGCGGAATATTGTTTTGCATTGAATTATCATTTCATTGATGAGAAAATGTCAATCAGCAGCAGCAGCAGCAGCAGTTTTCACTGTACAGATCACACTGTACACTGCAATACTAGCACGAATGGAATAATGACAAGCTCGCAAGCGAATTAGCCTCAAAAATACCGGAAATGTGTTTTCTACAGAACTTCACGTTCATATCACATGTAGTGGACGTGCAGTCCTCATCAATGCCCGACTCTTTAATTAATAATTGTTCACGTTTGCTAGTTTCCACTTTCTTAATATTCATTTGCATTTGAAGTCGGATATTTGTTTTCTTCGAGCTCTAATGCCTGCTCTTGCGGTGAAGAAGACTTGACTCGGCTCGGAGCACCACTAAGCGATCTCTGTCTAGACGTAATTAATTGACAGCATGCTGAGAAAGAGCGAAAGAGAAAGGAGAAGATGTGCGATTGGCTTTGCTGGTGGTGGTTGTGCTGGTGGAGATGGTGATGAATGGTCAATGGCGAAGAGTAAGCCGAAGCGAGGAAATTGGTTAGTGAAAGAGAGAAGAAACTCGACAGTATTTAAGCAAACTGAATTCATTTTCAGTCACTCTTCAAACTTTACTCTGTGTTTGTTCATCTGTTGTTCATCTCTTCAGTAGCGAAAATGTTGAAAGTAAGTGAACAGGAAATGTAATATTTGTGATTGTTGTCCTTACCTAACGTTTGCCCATTAGTTTGTCGTCGTCTCTGCTCTGGTCGCTTGTGCGATGGCTTATGGTGGTGGTGGTGGTGCTAGTAAATCTGGCGGTTATTCTTCCTCTTCGGCAGGATACGGAAGTGGTGCAGGTCGAAGTGCTGGTGGTTCTTCTGCTGAAGGCCAAGTCATTCCAGGTATGCTTCTTCACTGTTACTAAATACTTTAGTTTTGTTAATTTGAATGTTGTATATCCGTAGCTGCTATTCAAACTAGACATCAGATCGAATTTAAAGATGTTCCGAGCTCGGGAAATTTAATTCCAACAACTATCGAAGTTGGCGCCGGCCAGATCCCACTTATGATTCTTTCGTTCTGCTTCATCAAACCTGAACATTCAGCAGGTGCACGATGGTGCCCAAGGCAGCAACCAAGAGTCACAGTCTGAGGATGAGCCTCATGTTCTGAAGCACTCAGTGACCAAGCCAAGTAAGATTCTGATTTTCTATTCAGTCATTATTCATTTTAACAATTCTTTTTTTCTTAAACAGTCATCCAGGAGGTAATTATTTGGAGAACTGTTGCAGAGATGATAACAGGTAAACTAATCTACTTTTTTTCGGTTTAGGTTCGTGAAATCATCACTCCCTCGAGGAAAATCGTTCAGGCAAGTTGAAAAAAAGATAATTAATCTTAACCAATTTACTAATTTAATTCATTATCAATCGATAAACAGGAAATCCAGCCAGTGCAGGAGGAGATCCTCACCATCGTTGCCAAGGGCGAACAGCGTCAGTCTTCAGCAGGTGGTGCAGGTGCTTCCTTCTCCGGTGGGTCTTCGAGTTTTGGCGGTGGATCTTCCAGCCTTGGTGGAGCAGCATCAAAAGGCTCTTCTGGTTTAGGTGCCCTCAGCATCGGTGGTTCTCTTGGCCTTGGAGGTGGTCTTGGAGCTGGACTCAAGACTGCCGGCAAAGCCAAGTCTTACTAAAGCTTTTAGTCAATACTTGTCTGTGTTTGCTTACTTATTGTAATTTTTTACCTAATAATAAAATAATTTTTAAGTTGTTTTCAGCACTTAGCTTTGAGTAACTAATTACAATATTGTGTCAAAAGTGTTTCAGTTCTAAACCTTTTCTAATTTTATGCAAAAATATGCAGTTAAAAACTAAACCAAAACATTATTTAAATTAAGATAAAACAGTTTTTACAAAAATTACCAATGCAAACTTAAATCAATGACAACTTGATACTGCAGTGTGAGACTTTTTATTTTTTACCGTTTATTTTATGCTTTACGTTTGACAATTAAAAACGGTCAAATGCAGATGTTCTTTGTTCATTGAAAAGACGAAGATTAATTAAATCATTAAAACAGTAGTAGCCTTTTCAAAACACGCATTTTCACAACATTTTAGTCTAAAGTGAATAAAGTTGCTGACTTAGCGATTTCTCAACATGATAAAAAAGTGAAATGTCCAAACAGTCAATAAAAAGTAGCTGGTGTTTAAACATTCAACAAGAATAAACTGTTTGCAAGAAACCTTAGAAACGATTAATCGACCATATCTTAATTACAAAAATAAATGAATGTTTTTTCCTTTTTAATCCACCAATTTAAAAATTGACGATGTCATTTCCCCGTGTGCTCTTTATGACGACTATCATTATCGTCATCGTCATCCCCCTTTTGACCGATCACTCTTTAATCTACTTTTTTACTTCATTAAATAAAAACATCACGCCTCCATTTGAAACGATATTAATGGGAGAAAAGTGAATTGAACTAATAAATTGAGACGGTCAGTGCGGTTAATGGGAATATCTTTTATCATTAATACCTGAAAGCACAGTAAAGGTGATCAATATAAACAACAGCAGAGTAGAAGAGTATTAGAGGCAAACAACATTATATTGCCATCAAAATAGTGTCAAATTATACTGTGTTTTTTGGTCAAATGGGCAGACTTTAATACCTTTTTCTTCATCATAATCTTATTGATTATGAACTGTAAACGTCCGAAGATCTAACGAAGACTATGCTTCTCGCCTCTGAATGAAATCGATCATCATTGCCTCCCTTCAACGGTCAATTATCCAATTAGCATGACTCAGTGTCTTTTCTCCGCCGCTCGATTACGATTACCATTTGGCTAAGTCTGCTCGCATTGCCAGCATTACATAACGGGCAACTCGTGCGCTGCACAACAGAGCGACGCTTCTTCTTCTTCTTCAGCTTCGTCGCCGTCATTCTGTCGCAGTAAGGCCAGCTGTGCGCAAACACATTTGTCTTTTCGCAATGCGGACACACTGCTCACTCGTGCCTGTTTGCTGCAACAATCAGCCGATTAGTCGATGCAAGTGCTGGTGATGGTGATGGTGGTCGTGGTGGTGGTGGCGGTGGTGGTGGAGATGGTCTGCATTGCTAATGAGAGCGTGTCTGTGTGGTTGACCAAATGGCAAGAGTTGGAAAAGGAAAGGGGAGAAAGAGTGCAGATTAAGTGATGCGCAATCGGCACTGCACGCACTGCCGCTCTCATTATGACCGTAGATGACCGTGAAAGTGGGGGTGGGGGAACAGAAGTGACGGCAGAAGGGGGGGGGAGACTGGGAGAATGGGAAGGAAAGTGGAAAACAGCCAAAAATGGCTTCAAAACTAGGTGTCGACTGCGACACCTGAAGTGGACAACACCTGACACTTTGCATGCACTCGCACACACTGCTGTCCAGTGCTACTTTTTGTCGCCTTCACTATCTCCACCATCTAGTGTCTTCTTCTTCTTCTTCTTCTCTTCTTCTTCATTTTCCAATTTTCCATTGTAATCGTGCTGGACTCGTTTAGTAGCCGTTGTTCGCACACAGGCACTCATTTAGCTGCACTCATTAGCAGCAATCGTTCTGATGAAAGAGCGAGCATCTGTTTCAGTGTCTGTCTGCCTGACTGTGTGTGTTGAAAATTTCACTTTCTCTTTCCCAGTCTCACCGTCTCTCTCCCTATTTTGTCTCCTGAAGTCTACAAGAGTAGAGCACAAGAAGCGAAGAAAGAGAGAAAGAGAGTGTCTTCTTCGCCATGGTCATCTTAAGGTCACTCTGTGGTGTGTGTGGCCAGCGACAATCGAGTGTGGGGGATATATAAGCTGGGACCGATCGTTGCAGACATCAGTCGACTAAAGTTGCAATTATCATCATCTTCTTCAATCATCACACGCTATCATGCTTAAGGTAACACTTTTCACCACTTTGCTGCTCAAATCAGTTCTGATGAGGACGATTACTTTCTGTTTGTCTACAGTTCGTTGTTGTGTCTGCTCTTGTGGCCTGTGTTGTGGCCTATGGTGGTGGTGGTGGTGGCGGCGGAGGATATGGAGGTGGAAGCCGTAGAGGAGGGGCGGCGGCGGCTATGGTACTATACTTTTGGTTGTTTATTCTTTCTGGTTCTAACGATAAATTTTCTTTCAGGAGGTGGTGGTGGATTCGGTGGTGGAGGATTCGGCGGTGGAGGATTTGGTGGTGGCTCATTCGGCGGTGGTCGAGGTGGTGGAGGAGGTGGTGGACAAGTTGTGCAAGGTAAAGTTTCTTGTTTAAAAAGTATTTTCAATTTTAAATTAAAAATACCGTTTTTAGCCGCTATCCAGAGCCGCCATAGGGTTGAGTTTCGTGACGTAGAGTCTTCGGGATCCGTGAGCCCGACTACGATTGAGGTTGGAGCCGGTCAGATCCCCCTGAACATCCTCTTCCGAAGTGCCTCATCCAACCTGAACATCCAGCAGCAGCACGATGGTGCCGGTGGCTCCAACCAGGAGACCAGCAGCGAGGATGAGCCTCACTACCTTCGACACTCTGTGACCAAGCCAAGTAAGATTGTGCTCTCTTTCCCCCGTCATTATTCATTCTAACCATTCTTTTCATTTCTTTCCCTAAAACAGTCATCCAGGAGGTAATTTTTTAGAAAATTACTGCTGAATTGATAGCAGGTAAACTAATTAACTTTTTTCCAATTTAGGTCCGTGAAGTCATCACTCCCTCGAGAAAGATCGTTCAGGCAAGTGATTTTGATCGGATGATTATCTCAATCAGTTTACTAATTAAATCCCATCAATCGATAAACAGGAGATCCAGCCAGTGCAAGAGGAGATCCTCACCATCGTCGCCAAGGGTGACAACAACCGAAACCAGGGAGGCTTTGGTGGCGGCTCGAGCTTTGGTGGTTCAGGTGGCTTCGGTGGTTCGGGTGGTTTCGGCGGCGGAAAGGGAGGCTACGGCGGTGGCAGCCGCTCATCGGGTGGCTCTTCCTATGGTGGCTCCAGCAAGGGTGGCTATTAAGCACTCTTTACATCGACCACTGATGTGTATTTATATTCCCTTATTTATTAAATTAATTAGACACATGAAAGTTGTTTACAAAATGCACATTGCATCTTTTACTAAAAGTAGAAGCAAGCAATCTGCTTGTGTTAAGGAAATAAGTTACATTAATAGGTAATAAATCAGGAATAAATCAGGTCTGGTTAAGAAAAGGGACGACAGATTGGCAAAAAAAGTAGCTGTCAGTGATATGAGTGATTAGTCAAAAAGGTTGAAAGTTAAATAAGATGAAAGAGCAAAAATAAAGTGGTTATCTACACTTCAAAAACATCGCGATTGACCACCTGAATGCGTGAGCCATGTAACCGCCAGTACATTTGCTGGTCAGTGTAGAGTCGTTTCAGACTGGAGCACTTTTTCAGTGGCTGAACGAGTCGCCGTGCACAGAGCATTCGCTTGATCCAGAGGGAGCCCAGGCGTCGGTTGATGTTGATGCCACAAGGCACGCACTGAATGACGTGGTGACAGAGGCCAATCACCTCCACATTGGGCAGGACTCGGTGCAGCGCGAGCTGCTCCAGATCGTCGTGGGCAAAGAGCTTCAACATGAGCGAAAGTCCGCGCACAGACGGCAGAACGGGCATGAGCATCTCTTTGGACTCGTCAGGCATCGGTTTCGGGTACTCGATGGTCAGGTGGAGACAGGTGATTGAGCTGAGGCCCTCTAGGGCGCCAAAGACGTCGCGCATGCTTTCGCCGCGAACTCGCAGCAGCAGCACCTTCAGACTGCTGAAGAGCTGCGTCAGGCGGCGCAGTTTATCAATGGGCAGATTGGACTCGATGCGAAGCTCGGTGAAGCGCCTCGCCAGACTGGCGTCCATCGCCAGCAGCGTAGAGTCAAAGGAGACGTCAAAGTGAGAGAGGCTGTTCCGGACGGCGATGCTCACCAGTCGGCCGTTGGCTGCGCCGTGCCGCTGCACTAGCTCCAGAACGACGTCGGCGTGGTCGCGAGAGTAGAAGCTGAAGGAGTGCAGCTGGCGGAGCACCTGCAGTCGTAGGCTGTTGTCCAGTCGGTGGAAGAAGTCGAGTGAGAGGTGGCGCAGCTGAGGCAGCGTGTTGATGCAGTGCAGCAGAGAGCTGAAATGGCCAAAGCGCCGTCGTTTCGACTCGTGCCGGTAGAAGGACATCAGCTTGAGGGTGACCAGACTGACCCTCCAGCCCTTCAGCAGGGTCATCAGGTGCTCCGCAGAGTCGTAGGTGACGCCGTTCTGGGCGACGCGCAGTGTGCTCACGTTGGGAAAAACCGCCAGCAGCCAGTGGACGGTGGGCGCATCCAGCTGAGGGAGGTATTGCGGCCACTTCAGACAACGACGGACCAGGGCGTCATTGCTCCACCAGCCGGCGGCGCGGACGCCGTCGTCGTTGACCAGCTCATCGAGGTCCGGCGTGCTCGACTCGATTGACTTGTACCACTTTTTGCTGCCGATCAGCAGCGTCAGGCTTTTACGCCGCCGACAGGCGTACTTCTGAAGGTGGTACCAGCGGCGGTTGACCAGACGAACGTTGCGCAGAAGGTCACTCAAAGAGAGCTTGTCGAGGATCAGCATGAGAACGTCGTCGTCGAGGTCGTCCAGTTGAAGCTGCGTTTGGCCAGCTTTACTGGTGCAGCTATTGGCCGGCGTGCAATTTGAGGCACGATTGAAGATGGCCAAAAGGGGAGATATAGTGAACTTCATGGCTGGTGCCTGTATTCTCTGTGAAGGAGGTGGTGATAAAGGTGATAAAGGTGATGGAGGTGGTGTGCTTGTGGCACGATGAGGACGAGGACGACGACAAGACCAGGGCCGCCTGAGCAACACACTGAAAGTGAAGTGTGTTCTGTTGCCTGTCTGGTTTTGTTGAGGCTAGTTTTCAGTAAATTTTTTTTCTGCATGTGCGACCTCTACACAGCTGACCAGTGACATGGCAGTCACAGGCAGCCTGTGCAGCCTAAGTAAAGTTCAAAATGTTGCTATCATCTGCAACGGCTAGTCCCTGCCACTGCTTAAGTTTAAACAGCTTATCGTAGTCGTCTCAGTAGACTACCGCTTCCTCTTGTGCCTCTCTTTGAACTGTGAACTGCAGGGGGCTGCAGATTTGCTGAAGAGAAAGAAGGAGGGGAAAGAAGGGGACTACTTTCGGCTTTCAGCTTGACAAAGAACGTGTCTACAAGCATGTCTGCATTGGGGTTTCTTACTTCAAATTATAGAATTTCAAAATGATCAAGTGGGCTAGATCACTGGTAAGTTGCTGAAGACCCCCTAGTTGTCTTGTACTTTTCGTAGTTTGTAGTTGGCTACCATGAAAAGTATACTTGTTGTGCTCAAAATAGCTACCAGTTTGACATTTAAAAGTGGCACGAACAATGCAATTGTGAGTTTGTTTTGCACAAGACTACAGAACTACAGACGTGCTGCAGAAGAAGGGAAAGCAATTTGGCCCGCTATGCGCTGGTATGGTCAATACAACTGTTCAGTGGACAGTATAAAAAGGTGCCAGGTTTTTGTGGGCAAAAGCTGTCATTGAGCATTTGTTGTAGAATCACTTGACAATCCCAATTAATAAGATGAAGGTCGCTATCATTCTGTGCTGCCTGTTTGCCGTTGGTAAGCCACCAAACTGAAATTTAATGACAGTTTTATCAATATTCATTTCCTAATTTAGCCCTTGCCGCAAAGTCGGGCGGCAAGCCAGAAGCAAAGCCAGCTGCTGAATCAAAAGCTAACGCTAATGGCAAGGCGGCAGAGACTAAAGCTGACGCCAAAGCTGCAGCTGACGTGAAAGCCAACTCAAAGAGTGCTGCTTCTCCTGCTGCCGCCCCTGCACCTGCCGCCGCCGCCGCCCACGCCGCTGAGGCCAAAGACGACAAAGAGGACTCAGTTCAGGCGCAGGTGATGATGGCAGAGCCTGAGACCAAGACCAATGCGGAAAGCAACGAATACAACCTCTCTGTTCAGGAGCAGGAGGCAAAGAAGAACAACGTATACGCGCCAGTGTACGACGCCCGTCCCGTGTCCTACGGACCGTCGTACAATGCACCGGCGCCGCCTGCCTACCGACCACCCGTGCCCAGTTACAACACCCAGAACTCGTACACTGCACCGCAGTACGGTCAAAACAATGTCTACCAAAGTGGGAACAGCTACAATGCGCCCAACAACTACCCGCCCAATGACTGCAAGAAGACGGCCATCCTCAGGAAGATCAACGAAAAGGTGAGCAAGGCGCTGGAAAACTCAAAGACCGCCTGCGCCAATGTGGAGCTCCTCTCGAACATCAAGTCGCTGGTCAACCTGGCACTGCTGAACAACTGCAACAACGGCTACAAGGCTGAGGGTCAGCACCAGGGAAAGATGGCTGCCGGGGAGGGACAGGGACGCCCAGTGGAGCACCTGAAGAAGAACTTTCAGTCAAAGTCGGGTTCAAAAAAGAACTTCTTTCACTCAAAGTCGGCAAAGGAGTAGAGGTTATGCGATAGCTAATAAACTGTACATGATTGATTGAATGTTGTAAACAAATTGTTCAATAGATTTTAAAACTAAAGATGCTGCTTTCGCAGGTTTTGAAAGACCCAAGTGATGACACTTTGTTACACTTGAACAGATGAACTTTTATCTGATAACGTAATCACCCCTTGTTGTGTGGGGGAGCCACATTTGCAAGAAGTAAAAGGATGCTCGTATCCAGAGCTGCCAGAGAGGGGAAGAGCTGCTGACAACATACCGCTCAGTGCCGTCTAGCGGCATCAAGAAAAAACATAACAGTAAAACTGCCGAAGGCGGCCGAGCTAACGGGAACTACCCATCAATAACCCTAACCTAACATAACAGCGAGGCCGCCGAAGGCGGCCGAGCCAATGGACACCCCAACAATAACCCTAATCTGATGTAACAGCGAGGCATACCCTAACAGTAACCCTAACATAACATAATAGCGAGGCCGCTGAAAGTTGCCGAACCAACGGGAACTCCTGAACGCCTGACAATTTAGGTTATTGTTATTTTTTGGGTATTTTCGGTTATGTTAAGGTTATTGTTGGGAGTTCCCTTTGGCTCGTCCGCCTTCGGAAGCCTTGCTGTTATATTAGGTTAGGGTTATTGATGGGGTGTTCCCCTTGGCTCGGCCGTTTTCGGCGGCCTCGTTGATATGTTAGGTTAGGGTTACTTTTTGAATGTTCTCGTTAGCTCGGCCGCCTTTGGCGCCCTCGCTGCTATATTAGGTTAAGACTGTTAAATTGTTTTTTTGAAAAAATGTTTTTGTCGCCAGACGGCTGGCCTGTCGAAACGTCCGAGATCTCGGACGTTTTTTCCCCTGTCTGGCAGCTCTGCGAGTCGTATCAGTCTCGCTCTTGCATCGTCACTGCTTTCTTCATTACTGCTTTTATTTCCAACACCGACTAAAAATATTTTTTGTTTTTCGGCAACGACAACAATCACTAAAATGGAGAAACCAAGTCCGTCGCCTTCAGCCGCTTCACTGCCGTTTAAGAAGCGCTTCAAGTTTAATTTCAATACATTAGAATGTGCCTCAACTGGAAGTTCATCAAGCTCTGGACCGTCTAGTAGCACACCAAAGAAGGTTAAAGCCGCCATGCCGAGCAACGGTGATTCCGCTAAAGAGGTTCAGTTTCTGTATAACAATGCACCTTTTCCTCCCTGGATCTGCTTGCACGCTTCTTGCACCTCAATTTATGTCACGAAAAAAGCTTTTAATCGTCACTTGAAAACTGTCCACAAAGTTGAACAGATCTAGTGCTATTCACTATCTGGCGAAGTAATTGCCTGTTGTAACTCAAAAATTACCTTATGCAAGTGTAAACTGTACACAACTGCCTAACAATTCCTCTTCAATATCAAGTGAAGTTTCTCTCTCTCTCTCTCCCTGTAAACAAATAAAGATATTTAGATGCGGTTTTCACCATACTTTTATGCCCAATGACATCTTTTTAGTGGTAATTGATTCCGGAATGGCTCTAGATTATTCTAAAGCAATTAAACATTTGGCTTCTTTTGCAATCCTTTGGATCCATTGGTAACATCATGTTTGTACGGTGCTTTTCGGTTGGAAAACCGTTGGCTGTACAGCAGATTTAGCGCAGTGAGAGTTGTGCGGCGAATGCGCAGTGCACCCGAATCGGCGCTCTCCTGGACAGCGATCAGAGTTGGGTGGCGTGATTCAGCAGATTTGGCAAAGGGCTATAAAAGCGGCCTGCCAGCAGTCATCACTTTCATTTGCCTTTTGCTTCTTCGCCAATCAAGACTTTTCCAGTGGAGACTCTACTAGGATTCTTCTCATCCGGAAGTCAGCCTGTCTGTGGATATTCCTCTTTGCATGTTTCATCAGTACTGCGCCCATCAAACACTGTCAGTTATCAGGTGCAACGTTTTCGTTCTCGAAGTCTCAACACTCAAGGCAGTTCAAGTGGGCATTAAGCGATACAGGAGCGTCAATGGTATGGTTAAAGTCGACGGTTTTTGTATTTTCATTAATTTCCTCCCTTGAACAGGACACCTCTGCAAACAACAGTCGCGCAAAGACGATCTCGAGTCGCTCTGATACATCTTGGTCTTATTTCTCTATGGACAACTGCCTTGGTACGACGTGTACAGTGAGGACCTGGATAGGGCAAATCAGGTGAGTTTTATGTGAAAAGAAGGTCATCAGTTTTTGCTCATGCTTGTTTCTTCTCTAGGCCATATTGACAATGAAGCGCGACACGCTGCCCAGCGACCTCTGTGGCATGCCACTTGTCTTTGCAAGGTACATGCGCAACGTCATGGCTCTCGACTCTTCAACAGAGTTATTCAGTACTTTCAAGACACATTTCAGGATGCCGACGACGGAGTTTATGATTGGAATCAACGATAAACGAATTCACCAGTGAAGAAGATTAGGATTTTTGTGAACATTTTGACTTTACCTTTGTTTTATTATGCTGTGGATTAAATCTTGAGAGATCCTTGATCTTTAAACAACCCCAACAATTTCAAAATATTTCTCCAACAAATGTTACTGCTGACAAAACTGATGACGACAACTTTAGAGCTGCCAACTAGCTGGACGTTATGAAGCTCAGCACAAGAAGTTATAACATTTGGTAAGCATTACTACACTAAACGCTTTTTATTGAGCATCATTTCTCGTTCAAACGATCCGGTCAGTTTAAATCCCCCTGGCCCTTTTGCCCCAGGTACTGCATAGCCGAGCTTAAACGGTCTCTTTGTCGCCAACTCTGCTCTGGGCATGTCTTCAACAGGACTACTCTGCAAGTCATTGTCGCCGGTGATGCGAATCGTTTTCAAGCTTCCATTACTCTGCCGTCGACGGCTCCACAATGAAGTGCCAGAGGCGGTCATTGACATACTGCGAGAGATATTGATTGAGTTTGGATTGAAAATGGACAGTTTGGAGGAGTAGTCGGAGGAGTCAGAGGAGGGAGTAGTCTGCTTCTTTTTTCGTTTGGATTTTCTAGGTTTTTTCTTGCCCAAGACTTTTCTAACAATGGACGTGAGCCTCCAAGCTGTGTCTTGTGAACTGCTTTCGGAGGTGTCTACGCTTGTTCCAGCCGGCGACAGAAAAGGTTTTTCACTGGTAGTGGATGAGCTTTCGCAAAGTTCTTCGAGCTTGAACTGCCTCTCAAGGTCTTTTGCTCTTTCACTGTCACTGGTGCTTTCTATTGCTGCCTGGAATACTCGTAAAGAATCTGTTGTGTCCGGGAAACAAGGAAAATGGTAAGTGTTCCAAACCTCAACTTTGCTATTGGAATACAAATACTTACAGAAAAGAATGGCCAAGAAGAAGAGAATCAATGCGATAACGATTGCAGCAATGAAAACAATGGCACCAGCCAGCCTTGTTGGCGGACTGCTGTGTGAATAAGCTGGCATCACCGGTTTTATTGGCTGCCACTGTCTTATGGCTTGAGTGGTCCATTGAAGTGATTTGCCGTCATCCTTTTTGTGGTCAATGGTTCCATCTGATAAGAGTGAACTGTTCTGGTAGCAGTTAACGAGCTCCTTCCAGCTGTACTGAACAATGTCCTCAACTACTGCTCTTTGGCCATCTGCCTCTACTTTCAAAGGACTCAGTTGAAGACCCGAGTTCAGTTTGCCGTACAGGCGTCCATCAACACATATGAGGGACTCTATTTGCGATGACATGTCTTCTTCTTTTGGTGCACTACTTTTTCTGGAAGCAATCTTCTTCTTCAAAACACTCTTCAGCTCAACGCGGTTCCATTTGCCCTTGGTCAAATCAAACACCTCCAAACTATGTTGCTTCAAGACGTACAGTCTCTTCTGAAGTTGGTCGTAGGCAAGTGACTGAATCACCAGATTTTCGTCAAAGAGATTCAGTGAACTGTTGTTGCTATCGCCCTTACTAAAGAAGGCCTGAATCACTTCCAGCAAATCGCTATTGACTTCAGCTGACAACTGACCAGTCTCATTTTGTTGAAAGAGAATTCGCCGATTGTTTTTGTAAGAGACAATCAGCAGCGAGCTGATGCTGGAGTCGTTTACAAGTTCCCGTAAGTCGAGCAGATTGTCAATGGGTATTTCCACTGCTGTATCCAAATTGGAAACTAAGCCTAGAAACATAGAGTTAGCGTGATTAGACTTGAAAAGTAGTTTACCTTTGAAAACTTTTCTTATGTTGACCACTTTTGGTGTTGTCGTCGGCTGTCGAACGCAGTACTTGCCAAACCATGCACCCTTTTCAGCTGTGCTGAAGTAAATGCAGTCCTGGTAGACAAACTGACGGCTGACTGATATTGCCCGCGGCTCACTGCATATGCTCATGTTGGCCACTGTTTGTGCGTCTTTGATAAAACATGCCAGGAGACAAAAGTAGACAGTGAAACCAAGCATTAAAGTTGAAAGCATTTGTTGATAGAACAAAAATGGGTAAAGTCGATTTGGTAAACAGAACACACCTGTTTCAAGCTCTAATTGTCTATTGTTGGCTATTCTAAAACCAGTTTGTGCAACAAATCACAAAAATCGGGGTATTCAAGATTGCCCAAAAATGATTTTAATTGCTTTCATCGCTTTGTAACCAATAAAATGGATTAAACATTTCAGGTAGAGTGTAGTTGGCCAGTTTCTCATTCATCTTCTGCTGTAAATTCTTTTCCATCATCTCTTTGAAGCGAACCTTGTAATATTTGAGAATCTCTGTAGTCAGAATTTTCATGAGGCCATTGGCCAGGCTGTTCAGCTTAAACTTCACATCTAGGTCATCATATCGGACCACTGCCAAGTGATTCACTGTTGGCGGATCACTGAAGCTAATATTTTGCGTCAAGCTAAAGTTCACTTTCACATAAGAAAGAGTGACCATAACTGGAACGTCAACAGTCGAACGAAAGCTACCCAGTCGTGGATTCATCACTGAGCTGGCCTTCAGATCGACACAAGCTACGCTAATGTTGGCTTCAAAGAAGGAGCTTCTTTTTGCAAGGATAACATCACCCACTCGCTGAAGGTTGGCCAGTCCGCTTACATTAGTACTGCTCCAGCTGATTGAGCCTAGTTTGAATTTAAAGTAAAACGTGTAATTAAATTCATAAAATGAAGCAGCTATCTTCAAGGGATCAAGCCATCGCCTAAGTTTGAGTATCTTCCGATCTACTGCAAGGTTGACTAGCTTGGTTGGGCCTACTGTAGAATGAAAAACAATTAATGTTGCCATTAATCTTTTGCAAGTGCACTTTGGTTTTACCTGAATATATGAAAATAAGTACAACAGCTATGGCCAGGAGGATGACCAAGATGAGGGCAAAGCAGCAGAGTGCAGAGTAGAAACAAAAGGAGTGAGGACGTTTAGATCTGTTGCGACTGAGCGTCTGTTTGTGGAACATTTCTTCGGCTGATAATGCGGTTATCAGCAGCGCTGTCGTTCATGGTGCCACTTGTTGGCCAGTGGCAGCACATCAGCTGAGAATACTTTCAGTATATTCAGTATAACTGCACTTCATATCACTGCTTGGTGATATTTGCACGCTACGTTACACGTTAGTTGAACAGGCTGATGAGCATACGCTTGGCTCATTGCCGTTCTGCTGTGATGGAAGCAAATATGAAACACCAGGTACGGCAGCATCATTTGGGCTGGTTGTGTGCAACAACTGATGTTTTTACTACTACCAGCACTTGTTGCATCCTATCGATCATCGTTGTTGTTGTTTTCAATTTTGTGATTCTTTTCTGGTGTATAACTCTTTACCTCTTTTAGAACTGCCTGATGATTGAAAAATGCCTCATTTCCTGAATGCTTATCAAAAAATGCATCCGTTTCTGGCTTCCATCCTGTGCACCGCGATTGGCGGCAATTCTTCAGTAGCTACTGATCAAATGGCAACCAGCACTAAAAATGATCTCTAGAAATTTCATCTCTACCGTTCTTTGGCTGGTCATTCTGCCGCTTATCTACTGCGCCCTTCTTGCAGCCGTCTTTGAGCCTTTTATGCTCTTGGTCGGCAACACCAAGGAGAATGCTCGTCAGCTGGTGACCACGCTCAAAGACATTCTCAATGATGAAGTGGTTAAGAGTTTTCTGCAGTCTACAACGTTGATAAAAGTAAGCAAAAAGTTTTTTTGTTATAGAAGTTACCAAAGGCATTTTTTGTTCAACAGACTGAAGTGCTCTTGTTTATTGTCTCTGTGAAGCTGCTGATGGGTTTACTGCTAGTCTCATTGCATCTTTTTGGTATAGTGGCACTCTGGCGACACAACGATACGTTTTGCCTCATTTACACCGTTGTTCTCTCCTCAACCGTGTTGATTGATCTGCATCATCAAGAGCTGAAAAAACTCAATGTGTTGATCTGCCTTTTGTCGATTATTTACATTGTAGTGGAGTTTTATTTCTCAAACTCAGAAGTGAAAGAAGAAGAAGAAGCTAATGAAACTTTAGTAAAGGTTAATGAGGAAGATGTTGAAAATGAGCGTACAAAAGGTGAGTTGAAAAGTGTCAACACGCTTTGAGGTTTGCAAAACAAATAAAAGTCACTTTGATAAACTGCAACTTTCTAACAAAACGTGAGTTTATTTACCAACTTTGATACAAATCAATACAAATGAGAATCTCTAAACGGGCACCAGCTTGACCATTTGTACGCTGCCTGATGTTTTTACTTTCAAAGTCAAGTGCTCTTCAGGTGTCAGCTGTCCAATTGGGCGTCATTGTGGAACAAATCATGCACTGAATATTTATGACCTTGTTTTAGTGTGGGAATCAGACTGGAAAGCTTGTAAGACATCTGTGAAGGAAATGTAGGAATGGTGTTACTGGATAAAGTCATTTACCGAGCAGCTGAAAACTTACAATGGCCGGAACACCTAAAGTGTTATCGTTGAAGTAGAGGACAGCGTACGAGTTAAGTCCACTGGGTGACTTTGGCGACAGCTTTTTTACCCAAACTTGCTTGTTATGGTCAGTAATTACATTGTGCCCCATGATTCCGAGTGGATCCTGATTCACAGCAATCAGGTGCTTATTCTGCAGAATCGCCTTGAACTCGGGCTTAATGTCTCGCAGATCGTTGGACATTAGCAGCGGAACCGACCAGAGGCACCAGAATGCCATTTGGGACTTTGACTGTTCATAACTCAGTCCGTCATTTCCAATGAGAAGCATGTCAGCGTCAAACCAGCCACCAGGGCCGTGGAACCTGGCAAAAGTGGTCGCATGTAGTCGGTAATAGTTGATGATTGACTTGACCGATGTCCAGGAGTCAACAATGTCGCCGTAGTTGCGCCAATAGTTGCAGTTTTCCTGGATCTGCTTGTAGTCGGCATCATGAAGTTTGTCGATCAAGTATGCCGGCCAACTGCAGGCATAAACGATCTTGTGTGATTGCTTTGCTAGTGCCTTTGTGAAAGCTGGGTAAGCTTCGTGGTACTTTGCAGTGGGTTCATAGCAGCCATCAAGCTTCAGTGAGTCAACTCCCCAGTCGGAGAAGGTGTGAGCATCAATTTCGGTGAAATCCATTGTCTTATTGTGCGTTCCAGGATAGCCGCCACATGTTAGGGTGCCTACATCCGAATAAATTCCCAGCTGGACGCCCTTTCCGTGAGCATAGTCGACCAGGTGTTTGATGCCACTTGGGAATCGGTGCTTATCAGCAACCAGTCGGTTAGTTTTTGGATCACGTGCCTTTTCACTCCAGCAGTCGTCTTGAACAACAGAGCAATTAAAAACGAACAAGCAAAAACAGTTTAGCAAAAGTTACCAATATTGACGGTGTTGTAGCCCACTGACAGGTATCCCTCGAGACGATTTGTCCACCATGTCTTTGTATAAATTTTCATCTATGCATTCTTTTGGGTAGGCGTGGCAGTTGATTTCGCATTCATATTTTGCCCAAGATAGCCATCCCTAGAAAGTAATTAGAGTTAGTTAATTGACTCACTTTTTGCAATCAATCAATTCAAACCATTGGTGGTGTTCGTGCAAGGCCATTGTTCCAGGCTTGAGCTCCAGCCGCTATTAGGAAAATCAAAACCAGCTTAAACATCTTTTTAGTGTATGCTCTTTTCAGCAGCTGAGATACAATGCTCACATACAGACTATTTTATACAAATGTTCTAATATCGTTAAATCGTCTCCTGATCGTTATCATTTAGAAAGCTCTTGAGATACCAAATATTTGCTCTCATTTTCTCATTACGTAACGATCTAATCAGCAGCACTTGAGCCAGGTGCCCATCTAATTATCGTCCGTCTACCTAACCTACGTTTGTCCTTTGATGATTTTTATTGATAACGTATTTTTTAATTGATAACATGAAAATACAAATTTTTAATTAAAAACATTTTTTACAACTGGCACCAGTTTTACCATACGAACACTGCCTGACGTCTCTACGAGCAGTCTCAAGTTTTGGTCAGCCGTCAAACTTTCAATCTTTGCATTATCTTCAAACAGATCATGCACATTGTATTTGAGGCCAGTTTTTAGTTCCGGAATCAGCTTTGACAACTGGTAAGACATCTAAAGAAAAATTCTCAATTAAGTTTTGCAGTTTTCTAACAAAAAGTATAACACTTACATAGTAAGGCACCCCCAAGGTGTTGTAGTTAAAGTAGAGGACAATGTACGGCGTTTGGCCATTAGCATCAGGGGACAGTTGCTTAACCCAAACTTGTTTTTCTGCCTGTGCATCAGCGACAACAACATGGCCCATAATGCCAAGAGAATCTTGATTTACGGCAATCAGGTGCTTATTCTGCAGAATGCGCTTAAACTCTGGCCGAATGCGGCGCAGATCATTGGACATGAGCAGCGGTGCTGACCAAAGTGACCAGAAAGCCATTTGTGTTTTACTTTGCTCGAAGCTTAGGCCTTGGTTTCCTATCATCAGCATGTCTGGATCAAACCAGCCACCAGGCCCGTGAAACTTGGCAAACGTGGTCACGTGTTGTCGGTAAAAATCGATGATGGAGAAGACCGTTGCCCAAGAGTCGTCAATGTCGCCGTAGTTTCGCCAATAGTTGCAGTTGTCTCTGATATGCTGATAATCTGCGTCTGTGAGATTCGACACATCAATGTAAGCCGGCCAACTGCAGGCGAATGCTATCTTGTGAGCTGAATCAGAAAGTTTGGATATTAAAACTGAATGTTAAAGTTCAAATAACTTACTTTGCTGGCTTAGGGCTTTTGTGTATTCAGGATATACTTTTGGATAGTCGGCTATTGGCTCGTAGCAACCGTCCAGTTTCAGTGAGCCCACTCCCCAGTCGGAGAATGTCCTGCAATTTGTTGACAACAGTTTAAAAGGTTCAAATTGCAAGTTCAAATCATTACCTGGCATCAACTTGGGTGTAGTCTACTGAGCCATTGTAGCTTCTCGTGCCGGGGTATCCGCCGCAAGTAGCAGTTCCTACGTCACCGTAAATGCCAAGCTGAACACCTCTCTGTCGAGCGTAGTTTACGAGATGCTTGATGCCACTGGGGAAACGATCCCTATCAGCAACCAGTCTCTTGGTGACAGGATCTCGTGTTTTCATAGCCCAACAGTCGTCTGAAACGATTGTGAGTATTTGAAAAATGACATTCATTTACAACAACTTACCAATGTTGACGGTGTTGTAGCCCAATTCAAGGTATCCATCCTCCACAATGCGATCGATCATATCCATGTACAATTTTTCATTAATGCAGCTGTCCGGGTAGGTGGCACAGTCAATGTTGCAGCTGAAGCGGCCCCAGCTGAGGAACCCCATTGGAGGCGTTCGAAGTAGTCCATTGTTCCAGCTGTATGACGGACCGTGGTTTAGAGCTAGAACTACGACCAGCAAAAGAAGATGCTTCATGTTTTAGAACAAAAATGGCGCAGTAAATCTCTGTGTTTGGCAATAAAGCAAGCAAATTTTTATCGGGCAAGTGGTTGCATGAGATTAGCACTGCTATGGTAATTAAGTGGAAGAAATGTTTTAAGCAAATTTTTATTAAACAACATTTTTTTAGCATCTTTTAGGGACGATTTTCACAAATGCAACCCCAGTGGCTTTAGCAATCAGAGTCAGGTTTTGTTCAGAAGTCAAGGTGCCAATTAGATGGCCATCATCAAAAAGATCAAAGATTAGGTATGAGCCGCTTGGATTCACGTCAGGTAGAATGGACGATAGTTTGTAGGACATAGTGGCATCAGTATCTTCAGGATTAAAGTAGAGTACTGCATAGGGAGTAGGATCGCCTGACAGCTGTTTCAGCCACACTTGCTTCTGTCCATCACTGATCACATTGCCGCCCATCACACCAAGTGGGTCTTGGTCGACAGCAATCAGATGTTTGTTCTGCAGAATTGCTTTAATCTCCGGCTTGATGTGACGCAAATCATTGGACATCAACAGGGGCGCCGACCACAGGCACCAGAAAGACATCTGAACCTTGCTTGTTCAAAGGTTAAGCCCTTATTTCCGAGGATTAGCATGTCTGGGTCGAACCATCCTCCAGGGCCGTGGTGTTTAGAGATCAAACTCCAGTACTTTCGGTAGTGTTCAATGATGTCTACAACTGAGGCCCATGTATCCTCAATATCGCCGTAGTTTCGCCAATAATTGCAGTTATTTTTTATCAATTCGTAATCAGAATCCTTCAAATTGGCATCATCAATGTATGCTGTTTTAAAAATTTGTTAAAAATTATTCTGTAGTTATTAAAAACGAAATTACCTGGCCAGCTGCAAGCAAAAATAATTTTGTGTTCTGTTGATGAGGGCATTAGTCAAGTATTCAAAATCAAATATCCATAACTCACTTTGTTTATTTAATGCATCAGAGAACTCTGGGTACGTTTTCCAGTACTCTGTCGTATTGTTGATTGGATTGCAGCCATCCATTTTCAAAGAATCAATTCCCCACTCGGAAAACGTGTTGGCATCTACTTCTGTGTAGTCCACAGTTCGGTTGAAGCTCCTTGTAGCTGGGTAGTTCTGACAAGTGGCATTTCCAATGTCACTGTACCCGCCGAGTTGCACTTTTCGCTTGTGTGCGTAATCGGCTAGTGCGGCCATTCCACTGGGAAACCGCTTTGGGTCGGCAACCAGACGGTTAGTAGTAGGATCTCTGTCCATTGAAGCCCAACAGTCATCTGCCAAAAAGGTGTTAGTAAAGCAGTCAAGTAGTTTACCGACAAACATTACCAACGTTGACAGTGTTGTATCCTAGCTCGAGGTAGCCATCATCGACAATTAGGTCGATCATCGTTTTGAACAGCTGCTCGTTAATGCAGTTGTTCGGATGCTTTTCACAATTTGTATTACATTCTGCAAAAAGCCAAGACATCCAGCCCTTTAGGTTTATAGATTAGAATCAGTTTGTAATCAAGCTTAAAATATATTCAAACCATAGGTGGTGTTCTCGCTAAGCCATTGTCCATAGAAGTTCCTCTCTGCAGCAATGCAAAGAGGACAAGTAAATAAATTGACATGTTCATTGTAAGCTGGTGTTTCAAACACTGTAAAACTGTTATCGCTTATAAGCGAAACTTTAAAATACCAGGCAACCATTAAAATGAAAAACGCTACTTGTATTTACGATCAGCGGTGTTTTATTGACATTACTCAAATGCTTATCCATCAGTTGTTGTTAACATTGGGCACCAGTTTGACCATGCGAACTGAGCCAGACGTCTTTACACGTAGGGTCAAATTGTCATTAGCCGATAAGACGGCGATGGTTGAAAAGTCGGCAAACAGGTCGTGAACGGAATACTTTACAGTAGACTTTAACTCGGGAATTAACTTTGACAGCTTATGTGACATCTAGAGGGTGGTAAAAAATAGTTAGTGAACAATTGGAAAAGCTATGTGAATACGTACGATTGCAGGAACTCCAAGAACATTGTCGTTAAAGTACAGCACAGCGTAAGAGTTGAGTCCACTAGCATCATCAGGCGACAGCTTCTTGACCCAAACTTGCTTTCTTCCCTCTAGCACCACGTTGTGTCCCATTATTCCGAGTGGATCCTGATTGACAGCGATCAGATGCCGGTTCAGTAGAATAGCCTTGAACTCTGGTTTGATGACTCGCAGATCGTTGGACATCAGACAGCGGCACTGACCAGAGGCACCAGAAAGCCATTTGGGACTTTGACTGCTCATAACTCAGTCCGTCGTTTCCGACAATGATCATGTCAGCGTCGAACCAGCCACCAGGACCGTGGAACTTGGCAAACGTTGGTGCATTCTTGCGGTAAAACTCAATGATTGACTGCACAGAGCTCCACGAGTCCATAATGTCATCAAAGTTTCGCCAGTAGTTGCAGTTGTCCTTGATCAGAGCGTAGTCCTTCTCCTCTAGCTCACCAATTTTATATGCTGGCCAACTGCAAGCAAAGGCGATTTTGTGAGACTGCCTGGCCAGTGCTTTTGAGTACTCTGGGTAGCTCCTGTTGTACGGCACATCGTCTGGCTCATTGCAGCCGTCGAGCTTCAATGAATCGACTTTCCAGTCGGAGAATGTTCTTGCGTCTATTTGGGTAAAGTCAAACGTTTCATTTCTAGTGCCCACGTAAGAGCAGCAAGTTTTGGTGCCGACGTCCTCGTATATTCCCAGCAGCACTCCCGCTTGTGAGCGTACTCCACTATGGGCTTAATTCCACCCGGAAAGCGAGTTCTGTCTGCCACCAGCCGATTAGTGACCGGGTCACGTCCATTCTTGTTCATCCAGCAGTCATCAATGTTGACGGTGTTGTAGCCCAGTTGAAGGTAGCCATCGTTGGCGATGCGATCGATCATCTCCAAGTACAACTTGTCATTGATGCACTCATTTGGGTAAGTTGTACAGTTGATTTCACAGGCAAAGCGAAGCCACGACATCCATCCCATAGGTGGAAGTGGTAGAAGGCCATTGTCCAAAGAGTGGACAGTGAAAAAGATGCTGAAAATTAAAAAAAGTTTAATACTCATATTTAATGTTTTCAGTTTCTGTTGTGAATACGCACTCTGAGGCGTCTTGTTCCTTATTGATAAAAATGTTTCTTATCGGGCATTGCTGCTGATAAGGGTATTTCTATCTTCTATGTGAAGAGATTTGCTCGGTCAAATGTTCAACTTGTAAATAGTTTGTGCTATGCAAGATGAACACACCTCTTGGCATAACATAAATGACAGTAGTTGAGGGTTTAGTCCCGATTTCTAGGCTAATTTAGTTATTACTTTTTGGACATTGGATCCAACTGTTTCCAACAAGTTCAAAACAACAAATAGAGCGATTCTAGTATACAGTAGCCTCACCAGATAGAGCCTTTAAGCAGTTGTCTGATTTTCACAAAATAACAATAGAGTGAGCAACTCATTATGTTTTTCATCTACTCAAACAGTTTCTTTGTGAGTTTAAATTACAAAGTACATCATTATCTTTAACTAGGTTTCAGTTCGAAATATAAAAATTATATTTGGAATCTCTTACTAAATAGAGAGCTGCAGCAAGCATTGTGTGATGCTTTCCTGCACGGTTAAGGATCTCCTCAGGTGCCATCACTTCAACAGGGAGCCGAATTAGTATAGTGGTCAGTACACTGGACTCTGAATCCAGGAACCACAGTTCGAGTCTGTGATTCGGCTGGGCGTCTTTTTTAATGATTTTTTGGCGCCCTGACGCCCTTCCAATCACCTGGGCGAAAGCCCGACATCGATTGCTTTCATAATTTTTGAGTTATGAACTTTTAAAGATGATGCTTCTCAAGACTGACTTGGCTGATTCTTTTTTAACTTCAATGGTAGTGGAGTTGTGTTTTTATAACACTCAATGCCATTAAGCATTAAAATAGTCAAGAAAATTGAAAAACATTTTTAAAAAGTAATAAAATAAAATAAAAGTGGCCCACAGAAGGGGTGGGATAATTTGTGAAAAGAGGGCTCCGAAAGTAAAAAAGAAAGAGGTGATGGCCCTGAGATGAAGAGAAGTGGGGCACTGGAGCAGGCCCTTAGAAGCACTTGCGGTGGACGATGCCGGCGCCCACCTCGTTGTACTCGCTCTTGGTGACCCACTGCTCCTGGAAGGTGGACAGCGAGGAGAGGATGGAGCCGCCGATCCACACCGAGTACTTGCGCTCCGGCGGGGCGATCACCTTGGTCTTCATGGAGGCCGGGGCGAGGGCGGTGATCTCCCGGTACATGCGCTCCTGCATGCCGCCGTACATGGTGCTGCCGCCGGAGAGGACGACGTTCGCGTAGAGCGACTTGCGCAGGTCGACGTCGCACTTCATGATCGAGTTGAAGGTCGTCTCGTGGACGCCCACCGCCTCCATGCCCAGCAGCGAGGGCTGGAAGAGCGCCTCCGGACAGCGGAAGCGCTCGTCGCCGATGGTGATCACCTGGCCGTCGGGCATGTTGTAGGTCTTCTCGACGTTGCCGCAGCTCTCCGCAAAGGCCAGCTCGCGCTCAAAGTCCTCGGCGACGTAGCACAGCTTCTCCTTGATGTCGCGCACAATCTCCCGCTCGGCGGTGGTGGTCATGGAGTAGCCGCGCTCGGTCAGTATCTTCATCAGGTACTCGGTCAGGTCGCGGCCGGCCAGGTCCAGGCGGAGGATGGCGTGCGGCAAGGCGTATCCCTCGTAGATGGGCACCGTGTGCGAGACGCCGTCGCCGAGTCGAGGACGATGCCCGTGGTTCGGCCCGAGGCGTACAGCGACAGCACCGCCTGAATGGCCACGTACATCGCCGGGGCGCCGAAGGACTCGAACATGATCTGCGTCATCTTCTCGCGGTTGGCCTTCGGGTTGAGGGGCGCCTCGGTGAGCATGATGGGGTGCTCCTCGGGGGCCTCGCGCAGTTCACTGTAGAAGGTGTGGTGCCAGATCTTCTCCATGTCGTCCCAGTTGGTGACCACGCCGTGGTCGATCGGGTACTTGAGGGTGAGGATGCCGCGCTTGCTCTGCGCCTCGTCGCCCACGTAGCTGTCCTTCTGGCCCATGCCCACCATGATGCCCCTGTGGCGGGGGCGCCCACCACCGAGGGGAAGACGCACTGGGGGGCGTCCTCGCCGGCGTAGCCAGCCTTGCACATGCCCGTGCCGTTGTCGATCACCACGGCGACCATGTCCTCGAAGGTTGCCATGCCTGCTGCTTGCTTTCTAGCTAGTGGTTGTTGCCCGAGTCAAGGAGGTGCCTTTTCTCAAGATGCTGCTGGAACAGAGAGACAGTGATGAGTGCACTGGAAGCAGTAGACAGTGGCACGTAGGCAAACAACAGTGGCTCGTCAGTTGAATGAGAGCAGATTGAGAGAAAAGATGACGTTTATATGGTCACAGGCAACAGTGAACGACAACTGGCCTTCTTAAAAGTTCGAAAAGTAAAAAATGTCTAGTCATAGCTCAAAATAAAGTCAAGAGGAGTTATATCTACGACAGCTTTAGCAAGTTTTCCGTCATTTCAAAAACCATCAGTGGCTAGTCATCACTAGAAGTTAGCAAAAACTTTATCCCTCGAAATCCTACCACGAATGGAGCAAGCAACTGGGCATCCTCTGCAAGGGCAGGTGGGGCAGGCATCTACCTCCACCCAAAGCACTTCAACGTCACAGTTCTTCACACCACCCACACAATTTCCTCATCGAGGTCAGGCCGCCTCTGCACCAACACCCCCTCAAGGACGTGAAGGTTTTAGCACACCCGCTCAAAGACCGTTCTCCTTTGAGCATTCGTCAATGAGTTGAACACTCCAAAGCAACGCTCCTACTACGACAAGTGCATGCTGCTCTATCCCTACAATGAGGATGGCTTAATCAGTGAGTTGAACAGTGCTGAGCTGAGGGACTTTCACTACTAACATTTTTTCAGATGGTCGTGAGGTGCGTCAAGACAACCACCGCAACGACGAGCGTTTGACTGTGGAGCTGCTCAATGCACCGCTCAGTGTGCCCATACCTTCCGTTGACATGGTCATACTTTACTACAAAAATCTCAATGGTGCAGAGCTCTCTCGCATCAAGTCATTTCACGTAAGTCACAAACAAAATTCTCCTTCTCTCTTTTATTGACACTACCTCTTAACCGCAGGGCGCCCTCGTCGGCACACACCGCCTGAAGATCAACTTCTTCCGCGACGAAGAGGGTAACTACTTTTTCGCCAAACTGTACATTCCCTACGAGACCCTGTACGCGACGAGCGACTTCAAGTTTGCCGACGTGTCGCAGTACACTACCCTGCAACGTGTCTATGCCATTATGAAGATCATCAACAAGACGGTGTGCTTCCCGAAGTACCACACTGACGACCACCCCGAGCGCTTCGACTACCGCCGACTGGTCAACGACTACATCATTGCGGGCAGCTACGTGCCCCACGAGCCAGAGGTGCAGGAGGAGCTGCTGCACAGCTGGTCGATGATCAAGAACCTCTTCAGTCCGCAGCCGATTGAGAAGATCAGGGAGTACTGCGGCCCCCAGGTGGCCATTTACTTTGCCTGGTCGGCCTACTTCAACGTCTTCCTCCTGCTGGCCTCGCTCTTTGGCCTGATCAGCTACCTCGGCTCGCTGGTGATCACCCTCGGGGAGTACGATTACGTCATCGAAGAGGTCTGCGCCGGCGTCTACGACTACTACCCTCGCTGTCCACTATGCGCCACCTGCAACTACACCGCCCTCTCCAGCAGCTGCCCGGCACGTCGCAAGCTGCGTCGCTCCAGCAACATCTACTTCTGCCTCTTCACCTCTTTTCTGGTCAGCGGTCTGCTCACCTCCTTCAAGAGCTACCTCAGCAAACTCACCGCCAGCTGGGAGGAGCCGTACACTCGCCTGGACGTGGCCGTCCACCATCTCTCCATGACGGTACGGTGCTCAGCTTGAGGGTGATGACTTGCCTTTAATAACTTTGATGCCTTTCTACCACGACAGAGCCAGCCTCGATGTGCCTTCAATGATTCGGCGGCCATAGAGCCAATTAGAATAGACTACCTGGTTTGATCTTTTCCCCTTGTTTAACCCAAACTAATGTCTCACACTCCCACCCATTTTTTTCTCTCTCTCTCTTTGCTCAGATGAAGTATCCTAAGTTGAAAGCGATTTACGATCTGGCAGAAAAACCGTCGATCAACTTTGAAGAGATGACCAATGTCGTTCTGCAGCACATTTCACCGGTGGAACTGAATAATACCGAAGGGCCCAGATCTTCTGGAGAGGCGGCCTTTGAAACGGTTCCCCTCACTCCGATGCAGTTTCAAGAGGTCAGCCAACGGATGACTGGAGATGACGAGTTTGGCTTCGTGATGATCCTGAAACCCGTCGCAATGGTGGTGACAATGGCGAGCCAGTCACCGACTACCACGAACTCGATGAGACCTTCTCTCAGCAGGTGGCCAAGGAGCAGGACGAGGCGATCTACCAGCGTCACGGAGCGATGTCGCTGTGTCACTTTTTGGTCGCCTGGTTGATGACCATCCTCTTCATCATCTACTTCGTCGCTATTATCGCCCTCTACGGTTTGTTTCTGGGCAAAATCAAACCATCTCAATGGTTCCTTCAGTCAATAGTCAACGCCTTTTTTAACCACTTCTTTCGTTACGTAAGTTTATGCTTAAACTGTTGTTTTACGATTTATTCATAACTGCCCATTTTCAGGTCAACGGAAAGGTCGTCTACTACTTGACCCTCTATCAGGTGCCCAAATACGAAAGTCAGTTCAACAAGTGGCAAGCTCAGAAGATGCTGGCTCTCTTCTACACCGAGTACGCTCTCTTCTTCTACACCGCCAGCTACGCAGAGTTCCACTTTACCAATCCGGGAACACTCTTGAATCCGCCCTACGATCTAAAACCTTGCGACGAAGGTAAAAAACTGGGAAAAGTTTTTGGCAGTTTTGCTTGCTTTTCCCTTTATTCTAACCTCTCCCATTTCTAGATGACTGTCACCTCGCATTGGCAAATCAAATGGGCAAAGTTCTGACGGTTGATCAGCTGTACTTTCTCTTCTGGGAGCACGGTTATCCTATGATGGCTAACAAACTGTGGGGTTGCAAGTTCTGTGAAACCACCATTGTGGAGGGGTGGGTGGGTACTACCTACTGGTGGAACGCTTTCAAAAACCGCTTTTACTACCGAACGGGTAAATTCTTTTGGTCTCTCTACTACGGAGAGGTTGTAAGGGAGGTGCTTCCGCCGAAAAAATCCTTCAACCTGGGTGATAAACAGGGCAACTGGTACACTGACGCCAAGTTGGTCGCCTACAACACACAGCCGTATATGTTCACCCAGAACCTGATCATTCTGAAGATGCTCGGCTACGTGGCCCTCTTCGGCGCCAACTGGTTCATGGCGCCCTTTGTCCTCTACATGTCTGTCTGGTGTACATTCGAATTCATGCCACTCACGTGCTAACCAACCATCGCCGCCCGGTTCCAGAAAGGTGAGCACACAGTAGTTGTAGAACCTCCTTCTCTAAAACCACCCCCTGCAGAGCCAAAAGTATGGGCGTGTGGAACAAGTACATCGACAGCATGGTGTTCATTTCCTTCCTCACCACTGGCTTCACCTTTGCCTTCCTCTCCGGCGTCGTCCCGCAGACCATTCACCTGTTGCAAAAGGAGTCACTGCGCTACTACATGAACACGACGCTCTCCTTCTACGAGACAAAGAACATCAGCAGCAGCGGCTTTGTCAACGCTCACACTGATCGTGACTACTGCATGTCAGTTCCACCCTTGAACACTATCTCAAATGAATAGCTCAACTCAACTACCTTTTTACCCCTACCCACAGCTACAACGGCAACATGGAGCCCCCGTGGGCGGAGGAGCCCTTCACGCTGAGCAGCATCGGCTGTTTCCGCCTCTTCTACAAACTCGCCTTCTTTCTCTTCTACGGCGGCGTCTTCTACGGCCTCTGTCGCTATCTGCGCTTCTGCCTGGTTGACTTCTTTGACATCTTCTACGACATGACTGTCAGCTGCAGCTGCTCCAGCGCACTCTTTCAGTGTCTCACCCGTCTGCTGACACCGGCTCCGTACGTACGCAGGGAGAGCACTGACGGTCCCAGTCCGAGCATTCAGCAGGCTAGAAAGGACTACGTTCAGAGGAACTTGCCGCAACAGGTTTTATACCGGGCCAAAAAGCTTTTCAGCAAGAAGGGTGAAGAGGGTGAAGTGATCCTTGGCATGGAAGACCTTCAGCCGTTGTCTCCGCGCTCTCCGACACCTTCGCGCGCGGAGCAGTCTACTGACTCGTTTATGACTGCTCCGCAGTCCTCATATCATGATTATGAGGACAATGACTCCTCTTAGATATTTGGCATTGCTGTTTTATTTGCAATGTTTTTATTGATTGTAAATATTATCATTTTTAGATTATTGTTTTATGCCATTAAAGGTGGCAGCATTTTAAATTACCTTTTCTTACATCACATGTCGATAATTTTTCGGAAAATATAAAATGCCAAACCAGCCGAAGAAATGGTGCTCAGAAGTTTGAAGTACGCCAGGAGGTTTTCGTCGACGATGAGCATCAGACTTACAAAGTAGGCAATAAAGCAATAGAGGAGGAAACACATAGAGAGAGGAAAAACGTGGAATTTTTGTTGCTGCTTTGTGATAGCATTGATGCCATCTGAAACGTAGACCTATTAGGAAAATCAGTTGTTACTTTGTGTCAAATCGTCATCAACGACTGCAAAAATACCTCACTGCCAAAGAAAATGCAAATTAAAAGAAGGTATGTGCAGTAAAAAAGATGGTGGGTACGACTTCGGATGAAACCACCGGCGAGAAGGGAGAAGAACAAGGCGCTGTACATCCACCAGAATGATCGATAGTTGTGCTTAGATATAATGGCGAGCCACTTTGCACTCTCTGATCTACTTTTTGACTGTGCAAGTTCTCCAGAAGCGGTGTTTCCCTCACCACCACCAACAGCAAACAGTGCGGCCGACTTCTGCTCAGTAAACTCAACCACCTGATCATGACGAATACTGGCGATGCACAAGAGTATGACAGGACCGACTATTGACCAGACGACACTCAGCCAAGTGGAGAGCTCTCGCAACATGTGCAACTTCTTCTGGCCACCTGGAAAAGTGCTGCTGCTGTTGACGGCGTTGGACGTGTAAGGCAGCTTCAGCATCCAGTTTGGATCAAAACTGGGCGCAAAAAACAGCCCACAAGAGTACCTGCAACAGGAAACAGGTTATAAAACTTGTGAAAACGGTAAATCAAACAGTTTGCTTACATGACAATCCAGTACACAGCGGCGATGACAATGTACAGTAGTGGAAACAGAATACTACCAGTGCGGTGAAAAAATCGACTCACACGTCCCTTTGGAATGAGCAATACCTCCGAAGGCACTTCAATGTCGAGTGGGATTAGCGGTTCAGTGTCGGGGTTGTCATCCGGTGAAGCGCCGTCAGGGCGGTGGCGGTCCAAAGAAAGGACGCTCAGGAGAATGCCACCGTCGGGACTTTCAGTGGGTGAGCTGCTGCGGTGACTCATAGCTGAGCTATTCTCTAAAGCTGGCCGCTGACACTGAATGAAAGAGGAGAGAAAGTGGCGGACCGTTTATATCAGCGCCATCATCACCATCACCAGACCACCGAAACTGTCGTAGCTGCTAGCTGGCCGTACCCTGAAGAGGCGCAATACTCTTCGCAGTTCAGCAGCATCGCCTGCGTTCAGTCAGTCTGGCGGCAGACTCACTCTTCAGTGCACAGTGATCAGAGATGAGCGCCTCACCAAAATGTCAGTTTAATTACGTCTGTCTACCACTTTGCTAATTGCCTCCATGAGCTGCACTTTCGATCTACTTGCTTGAACTGCTGCTAGAGCTGACCGACTTGCCTGCTTGCTTCTTCTTCTTTTGCTGGCGTTGCTGGTGTTGTTGTCCCTGTTGGGCAACGGTAGAGCGAACCGTGGGCACAAAGGTCAGCTTCTTGTAGGGATAGCTCAGATGAACGGGACTTTTTTCCTCTTTCGCCTTTGACTTGAGTAGCGTTATAGAGGAGCTGCTCTCTGCGTTTTCCTGCTTTTCAGTCTTGCCCGGTGTCTCCTCCTCCTCCTCCTCGAGCACCACCTTGAAGACCTCCAGCTGATGCTCGGTGAAGTACACCGGTCGGAGGCGTTGCCAGTAGCCCACCTCTCGATAGGTGATGTTCTTCACCAGCAGTTGCACCTTGTCCAGGTCGTCCTTGTTGTGCTTCGTCACCAGATCGATTCTCACCGCCTCCAGCATATAGATGATCAGCTCAATCTGACGTTGGTTGCGAAGGATGACGTCCTGGCTGATGGCAACAGCAGCAGCAGCAGCAGTACTGTTGCCCTTTCCAGTGGCAGCAGAAACCAGGGCACTTGTAGGGCCACTTTTTGCCGAGCCAGACTTTTTCTTTTTTGAGCTTTTACTGCCTGCAGAAAAACATCGCTTTGAGTTGCTGACTTTACTGCTTTGCTGCTGCTGCTGCTTAGGACTTCGGCTGCTGCGGTTGCCACTTTTGACAGAGGACTTTGAGTTGTTGGCAGTGCGAGAGGCAGAGGGCGAAGAGGCCTGAGAAGAGCTAGAAGAAGAGGAGGGCACCGGAGACCGAGAAAGGGTCTTCGTTTTCTCTCTCTTCTTCTCTTCAGACTTTGGCCGCTCTTTAGACTTTTTCTTCTTCGAGCTTTTCTTGGATTTTGAAACACTTGTTTCTTGAGTCATTACTGTTTGTCAAAGACAATAATATCTGCTGCCAGCAACAGCTCAATATACCTTTTCAATCGAATTTTTTTATTGCAAAGTGCAACATGCGAATACTTTTACCGTTACTGATCACATTGTTCAAATTAGAATTCACAGACAGAGCAGGGGTAAAAATAACAGTAAAACAGTTTGCGCATTTAGGCGTTAATTTTTAAATGAAATTTCGGCGGCAACCAAAGCTCATCTGCTCACCAATGTAACTTGTAATGATACTTTAAATATAGCCGACTTTTACTCTTTTTGTGAAGCAAAAAACTAGAAATTGAAGGTTTAACATTTTACCTTTCAACTGCTGCCTGTGTGCCAGGTTGCTACCGGTGAAAAAAATTCTCAAGTTGAAAGTTGCGTGTCAGTGAAGGTGCAGTGCTCTTTAGATGATCACCCATCCATGTCCACCAACTCATCTCAATTAGTCAATTTGTCTAAAAAGAAAGCATGGGCAACAGTGGTTGACAGAAATTGGTGCAACATGCTCAAGTTTCAGAAGAAGGTGATAACTGCAACAGTTTTTACTTTTTCGTCAGATGAGACTCATTTTTTCAGATATATAGAGCACTTTTGCGAAACAAAGTTTTAGTTTGTCAGTTTCAAAAAACATGTACAGCACAGTTGAAAAGTGATTGTGAATTTTTAAGTTATAGCCACTACTACATTTCAACAATGCCTTCTTCATCTTTAACTATCTTACCTGTCTTGCTGGTAACCATTCTGGTCAGCACAACTGTGCACTGTTTCAGACAGCGAGCAGGAGCAGACACCACCTACAAACTTCACGTTCACGGGTACAAAAACGGAAATCCAATAAGGGTGACTCCAATGCAGCAGATTGAAATCGAAGCAAATCATTTGCCGCTGTCAATTCACTTTAAATCTCGCTCATCCAAGCTGAAACTCAGTCAAAGTCACGCCTCAAATCGGCCAAAACTTCAACGAACCTCAATGGAAGAGCCGGAAATTTTACTGCAGGAGTCGAGAAAAATGATTCTCAAACAGCTAAGAGACATCTTTGAGCCATACCAAAAGACAGTGACTGAAGTGCGGCCACTTTCACCAGAAGAGCGGAAACAGGTGCTGTTCTCATCACAAGAAAACAGCACTGATGAGGACCGGTACAGTGATCACATTCACCCTGCTCGCAATCACAGTCATTTCCACCACAACCAGCATCGCATTCAAGCCCAGCCAAATCATCATCATCCGCAGCCGTCCACTGAAAGCGCCCACTATATGCAGTCTTCCAGCGCACCACCAACGTCTGGAGCGTCATCCACCCCACCACAACTGCTAACACATAAAAACAAATCAGTTGAAGCAGCAGACAGTGAAATGTTAGAGGACTCCTATGACTCGAATGTCGAGGACGGAGGCAACAACGACCAACACGCCCAGCAGGAGGAGGAGGAGTGGTCGTCACCACCACTGGAGGGCAACTTTGAGCTGCTGAGCGACAACAGTGGCGAGGGCGAGGGTGACAACATTGAGGGTGACAGCATCGCTGATAATGATAATGCATCATCGACTGAGAGACAGCGAATGGGCAGCAGATGGGCAGAAGCAAGTCCACCGGTCCGGTGGGCGACCACCTGGCGCAGCCTTCACAGCAACGTGGCCAACAGTCGGCTCAGCTGCCCTCGGCGAGGAAGGAGATGAGAGAGCTGCAGATACTGGCGGCCAGGTACATGTGGGCGCAGTACATTTGGCAGTACCTTAAACAGTACAGACAACAACAGCAGCAGCACAGCAGCAGCAACAGCAGCCACTGGCCGATGAAGACAGTGGCCAACGAATGAAAAGTAAGGGTAGAAAGCAGGTGTGGCCATCAACGAACACTGATATCAAACGAACTGGTGGAAGCAGCTCGAGTGGATCATTTGACCTGCATCAATCGCCGAAAATGAAAGCACCTTTTTTAGTGAGAAAAAAGTACACCAAAAAAAGTGGCAAAACAATCAGCAAGACAAAACTCAGCAACAGAAAGCAGATGCCAGTTTTCAATCGAAAGGAAAGACGCCCATTGAAACCACGACCTTTGAGTACAAATGGCAAAAACAGGCAAATGTCTCGGCGAAGTGGCTCAACGATATCAACTACAGCAAATGCAGCATCATCAGTAGCACTAAAAGCCCCTAAAACGCGCCCCTGAAAAATATTTTCTCAACGGCAAAAACTAATTGATCGTTTTTATTTACAGTTTGAAAGTTTGTTCAATAAAAACCTTCAGAGTTTCAACAACAACAACAAAATGGTGAGTTCAGAGTCTGGTAGTACAAAAGAAAGTGAACGACAAGTGGCGTCTGTCGTTCGACTGTACATTGCCTGGTTAATTGCAAAAAAATACGTCACTTTTATATTATCGTCTATGAAGGAAGCATGCAATTCTAGTACAGTGTTAAGCAATTTTGGTAAATAGATTACACAGATAACGAAAAATCATTTACACTATTGCAGTTGTGAGAGATTATGAACAGATGATTGTGAAATTGATGGCTATGTCCATAAGAGTGAAAAAGCTATAATGGTTGACTTTATACAGGATATATAGAAATTCGTGATTTAAAAAAATGTGCACACATGCCTTCTTCCTTTAGTCACTATCGGAGCCAAATGCTGTTTTCCGTTTCTTCCTTGGAGGTGCTTTTGATTTCGTTAATGGAACCTCCTCCTGTTGTAATCAAAAGAACGTGCCGTTAAATCGAGTCCCTTTTCACACTAAAATTCAAAACTTACATCCGAACTATCACTTTCCGTTTCCGAGTCATTGTTCTTGTTGCTGCTATTTACAGTGTTTCCACTTCTCGTCTTACTCAAAGGTTGGTTTTTCTTATTGTTCGCGCTACCTGATGAAACCTTCTTGTTATTGGTAGAGGAGGATGAAGCAGAACTGGAGTTTTTAGAGCTGTCGTTATCGTCGGGAACATTGGTAAATAATTCCTGATATCTACAAAATGAAAATGAAAATGAGAACAGAGTTTAAAAGAGGCAGATAAAGTATGCTTACTTTGCTTTCTGTGATGCTGAACAGAACTGCCGCAGTTGATCCAACACAATGGTCATGAATTCTAGTGTGAAAACTGCAAAACAAAAATTAGCCAAACATGTAAATAGAGATTTACATTACTCACAGTTGTTATTTTTAGACATTTTCCGCATCTCGTCAAGGTAGTAGAGAATCTGCTCAATATTCGTCGGTATGCTCACTTGAGATTTGCTTGAGTTGTTTTGAGTTCTGGAGAAAGAAAAAAGTCAGATAAGAGAAGGCAGATAAATTTTTAAAAACTACGAACCGCTTATTGCGCTTGTTCGGCGAGCTGATTTTAGTGGAAACAAAGTTTCCAATTAGCTCGGCCAACTTTTCAGCATGGCTTTGTGCCCAATGTATTAGAATGGAAACGGTAAAGTTATCACCCGGTTTTGATACACGGTTAAAGAGGTGCTTAATTAAATTCGCCGTCGGTTGCTCTCGCTGAATGAACAACACTAAGTGAGATAAAGCTTCAGAGTGTTCTAGGTGAATTAAGATTTGGGTTAAACCAATGTCGAAAAATGTGCTATACAGCGAATGAATTAAAGCTTACCACTATGCTCTAGTTTGGCAAGAATCGGTATCACCTGATCGGCAGAAATATGATGCGCCAAAACGATCTGCCAAGTAAACAACTGCTCATGCGAGCCCCAATCCAAGCTTGCAGCTGTTTGTTTAACAGAAAGTTGTGCTATTAGACTACCTTCAAGAGTACAGCAAGCTTCACTTACTGAGTATCGGGATGACCGCTTCCTTTCTCAGGAGCTTTATCGAGCTGCTGATGATTTTCTCGAGAAGAACCTGAACCTGGAGTGGATCAATGTGGTGCACAATCATCTTGAGCAGATCGGTAAAGTGGGTGGTCACGAATGAAGAGGAAAAGTTGCTAAAGACCTCTGGCAGCAGGTAGAAGAACATGTACACATCATCGTAGGCACAGCAGCGCAAGTCGGTGAGCAGCGACTCGGCAATCTCCTTGCTCATGTCCCGTGCATAGCTGCGGTAGATGCTCATCCGCCCGGACATGTAATCACTGACGATGAGAAAGTAGAAGAGAAGGTAGCCCACCTTGGAGTTGTTTGTCCCCATGGAGGCCAGCAGTGTGAGCAGTGTATTGTGCGATGATTGGTCATCCTCAATGGACTCGGCTAAAATGCGAAACATCACAAAGAGCGGGCCCGTAATCGAGTCCTTCAGCTCCTTATCATCGGGCGTCTGCGACCCGGACCGGGTAAAGTCGAGGGGAAAGATGCGAATTGACATGTCGTCCTCTAGGAGGGCCAGTAAAATGATGGTCAGACTGGTGGAGTACTCCTCAAACTCGTCCGCGTCATCGTTGAGCACAAGTTTGGCGAGTTTGTTTATCTCCTGGCAGCGAACGGTCCGGTTTCTGTTGTGAACGATAATAAAAGTGCATGATTAAAGAAAAATTCCCATACAGCACCAATATATAGAGAGCATACTTTTCGTGAAAAATCTTCTGAAGGCAAGCTCGTATTTCAACTTTGGAGAACTGCTCAATCTGCTCGCGAAGTTCATCTCTAGACAGCGCCGAGTTGCCGCAAATTGAGCTGCAGGAAAGCGGACCGTTGGTGAGGCTGTTCTTGAGGGCACTGAGGTGATTGGCAGTGGCGCCGTTGCTCGCATCATTGACTGTGACACTGTTTGGCGTTCCATTGCCGTGCGAAGCACTGTTTGACTGAACTGAATTGTGGATGATATTGCTAATGTACTCCAGTGAGTTGTTTGAAGACATTGATGGCGGTGCGTTCAGACTACTCTTTGGCTCCGCCACCTTCCCACTGGAACCATTAAAGCTATTTGACTTTTTGAGTTTTTTACTCGGAGACGGCTCTCTCGGATCGTCTTCGTCATCACTAAAGTTGGCTAAAGTGTTGCCGTCTGTGAGAATGTTCAAATTGGGCTGTCGAGAAGAAAACAAAGAAATGGTTAGAAATGAAAAACAGTGTTGCGCAAGTAAAAAACAAGCAAAATCATAAACGAAATCAAATAAAATAAAAGTAAAGAGCAAAGGAAGAGCAAACACCTCCGACTCGTGCGACGAAGCAGAGGAGTATGAAGAAAGCAAAGAGGATGAGTTAAAGAAAGTGAAAGATTTCGGCAGCGTCGAGCCGGCGGCAGCTTCAGCCAGCAGCAGCTCATCACAGTCGACGAGATTTTCGTCTTGCGTGGCGGTGAGAGAGCTGTCACCGTGGTCGGCTGCTGAGGACAAACTCGAAGCACGCAGTGTGATGGCTGTGGGAGTAGTGGTGGCAGTAGAGGTGGTCTTTGCCACCGAGTGAAACAGAGATGAGCTTAGCTGAGAGGCGGCCTGGTACCGAGTGGGCGGCAGCACAATCAGGTGACCTGAACTGCCACTGTTCCCGCCGCCGCTCAAAGCCGTGGAGGCTCCCCGCAAACCGGTGTTTGGGACCGTAATGCCTGCCATCGACTGAGAAGAAGATGCTGACGCCGGCAATGATGAACTGCCGCCAGTGGGCGGTGAGCCCGTCAAGAGAATAGTGGAAAGTGAGGGCATAGAAGAAAAGGAGGAGGGAGAAGTGGAAGAGGAAGAGGAAGAAGAGGTGCTGCTGCTTGCCTTCTGCTGCGAGGACAGGGAAAACAAGAACAAGAAACATCAGAAACAAAGAGGTTCTGCGCCACTCGATGCCAAACCACGCGTTCATGGTAGTTCCGATGTCGGCGTGTCTTGCCACTGGCTCTGCACCTAAGACTGATGAAAAAAGTAAACGCATTCATACCTGAATAACTGAAGCTTGAGACACTGTGGTAGTGGTGGTTCCTGAGAGACCCTGTTGAACAATAATTAACTGCTGCCCGGGAGGGGGAACAGTGGGCAAAAACAGCTGTGGCTGATGTTGAAGCTCGTAGATAACCTCAGGAAAAGTTTCACGAAATAATAGCCTAATTTTTTCATCAATTTTCGGACTGTCGATCAATGGCACGAGGGAGCTGTAATAAAATAAAGTGATGAGAAATTGACAAAAACTGCAAAATATTGCCAAGCAACAACAACTTGCCTAATGACGCGAAAAGTGAGTATTTTGTTGAATGAATTTCTAATTCCTTGCTTTACTAAAGGCATCGTGGAGGCGTGAAAAGTGGTAGGAACCTGCGCATAAAATAAAAAAGTTGAAAAAATACTAATAAAAACATTTTTTTCTTCCACTTACCCTACAGATAAATTCCAAGAGTTGTTCCGAAGTCAATGGATAGCTTTTTAGACAGAACCACATGGTGAGCATGGCTGGTTCAATATCCATAATATTGTCCTTTTCTTCAAAAAAGTACCAGTCATAGAAAAGGGCATGCTTCAAAGGCTGAACGCTGTTGCCTTGAAAGAAGCCACTTAGGAGCCAGCCAATCAGAGCCCACCGAGGAGTAACATCTGAGCTGAGAATTGAATTTGTTGGGTGAATTATCAAATTGATGAAGCGAATCCAGTCGCATCGAAGCATGGTAGATTCAGTTGATGTAAAGTAGGACCTGTGCAGCCAACTCTGGTAGTGTTTAGTGTTGGCCATTCGAACATGAGTTGTGAGAAATATAATCTTCTTTTCCATTTCTAGAGTGAGCTTCAACCTGATGAATCGGGCAGGAGTGTGAATCTTCATAAGTTCAACAAAGCCAGTGAAATCACGAGCAAGGTTGGTTGGATTGTGAATCATGTCTTTCCAAATGTTTGCAAACTCTGGAAAAACAGCAGCTTGTTGTAAAAGGCGAACTAAATCACGACCAATAAAGATGAAATCGTGAAATCTTGTCCTTAAAAGGCTTGCGCAAAAGTTGGCTTCCTTTGCTCGCAGTTCTCGTTGATGTGGCGCATAATGGTCCAGAAACAGTCGTAAATAATTGTACAGTGCAAGGGCAAGCAGCTCCTTGTCAAGGTGTTGTTGAAATTCAATCAGAATATCAAGCAGTGATTCGGTGAGATAGAGGTTGCTTGGTGATACGTCTCCGCAAACAGTATTGCGAAACATGCTATAAAAAACGTTGTCCAATTGGCTCAATTTGCTAATGACCATTTCTCGAAGCAGCCTAACCATCTGTTGGCAAGTTGAACAAAAATTAGCATCAGAAGGGACCTTTTTAAATAAAGTGTATACACAACACTACACCTTCATTTACATACCTGCTTTCGTACTTGCTCTTGCAGACGGAAATACTTTTCATTGGCAATGTATATATAGTTGACGATAAAGGAGCTCATAGCATCGCGAGAAATGTGGATCATATCACGAAAGTACTGCAGAAAATAAAATCTGTGTAAATAAAAAGTCGACAAAGAATAAGAAAAAGGAGACATACTCTTTGTGTATTTGCAGGCTCTAGCAGTATTGAGACCAGCATGCCGAAGCTGATTTGATTATGAATTAGATTTTGATTTTGATTATTTACAGGTGAAGAGCCGATCAATTTGATAAACTCTTCATTGGCTTGTGATTCTGATTTGTTGGCAAGAATATTCTTCACGTACATGTAGGCGGCAATCATTTTCTGTTTGAAAGTAAAGCAGACAGTGATTAACAGGTTAGCACTTTTGCAGACCCAAGCACCCCGGGGTGACCAGGTCAGTCTTACCTCTTCGAAATCATCTCGAACTTCAATTGCTGAAAGGTTGAAGAGAAGCTCGCTAATCTTCTCGATGTTGTTTCCACTGCCCAAGTGCGCTCCGGCCGCCAAGCTGCCTGCCATCATTCCGGCGCCCCCTGGTCCGGCGCCTGGGCCGAGGCCCACCGAACCCGGCCCGGCGTTGACCAGACCGTTGATGCTCATCATTTCTCTTGCTCTTCAGTGCTGTTCACTCAGTTCGTCAGCTAATAAACAACGAGCGGTCGCACAACAACTGATTCCCACAGTCACTCTGCTGCCTGCTTGCTTTGTCAGTCCGCGTGCCTCTGCTGCTAGCAGTGGCAGAGTGAGACAGTGTTAAATGGTTGCCGGCTGGGCTGTGGTCAGGTTGTGAGCGTACAGTAGACGCTCCCTATCGTCCACTGCACTGCCGAGGACCGCCTTCCAGTGGCAGTGCCTCAGCTCACTACGCCTCCCAGCAGACGACCAGTGCAGGGCAGTGCGCACTTTCAGCAGACGCCATCACTGCAGGCGACCGTGGTACGACGTCTACTGAAGGTGCCTGCCAGAAGAGGTGAGCAGGCTGAGCTGGAGAGCCTGCATTGCAGACCGGTGGCGCCAGCAGTTGGAGGAAAGACTCGAATGATCTTCTCACCTGAGGCGCGGGAGAGAAATACCTGCACACAATTTTGTTTTTACTTCTGATGATCATCAAAGTAATGCAGATAGTGGATGGTGATACTTTCCATACGAAGGCGCATGCAAATATGCCTAATCACGGGAGAGAAAGAGTGTGTGTGTGTGTGTGTGTGATCGCTGTGGTTGTCTTCTTGCACTGCAACGGCAGTCTGCAAACCCATAATCTGCCTGCCTGAAATGAGTTGTCGTAGAAGGAGGCGAAGAGAGCCGAAGAGTGCCGAAGAGGACATCATCAACAGACATCGACATCGACACACTGAGGCACAGCTGGCCACTGCTTTCAATGTCCCGTCAGCTGCGCTTCTCGGCGTTACGTCGATCAGTCTTCCAAGGCGCCGCTGACGTTCGAAGGCAGAACTGTCGCCATCACTTGCGCTACCTTCTTTTCGTCTGGAGCATCATTCTCACCCTTCTTCTCGCCTTGGTCATTCTTTCTCTGGCCATCTTTGTCTACCTCGTTCCCTGTCCCGTTTGGTCGGCGGGAAATGGAGGTGAAGGCAGAGGTCGTCTGGTGGTGATCGGCAACAGCAGCAACAGTACGGCGGCTCATGAGCAGGAAGAAAACGTCCAAGACTACCTCACCACCTCTTTACCATTGCCATCATCACCATCAGCCTTTTCTTCATTTTTCTCTAGTAACTTTTACACTTGGAAGTGTCCAGTGCAGGCGCTGTATTACGTTCCGGATGAATATTCTACTACACCTGAGACAGCATCACCTGAAAACGGACAACCAATGCAGAGAAAGCCGCCGAAATGAAGAGGTTGTGAACAAGTGTGTTGACATTGCTTTCACCATCTTCGTCAGCTGACAATTGGTGAAATGTCGCCTAATGAGCACTGCTCCACTTTCTGCAGAACATGACTTCCAATAAAAATAAACACACCTTACGCACTCACATGTCTACTAAATGACATTCTTTTCGGTGTTTGCGCTGTGTGTGCAAAACAGCTTTGACTCTGTATTTGCTCATCAGCTTTTACAAGTGGCAAATGTCAAACTCTCCCCTCCCCTTTGTCCGTTGAGTGCTCTACTTTTGATGATCATCCCTCTCTGGTAATCAGGTGCAGAAGCACAGCGATGCAATGAACTGAACTGAACCAGTGGTATGCCCCGTTGAGCAAATGTTCACTATACAGCCACTCAATGTAGCCTGGCTGCGGCAGTAGTGCACACATCCGACGGATGATTACAAACTACAACTCACAACTTTGCAGTCGCCAAATGTACACTTGTTTTTCCCTTGTGTGACTGCAAAAGCAAATAGCCCAAAAAAGTTGTTTTGCCTGCCACTGGCTACTGTACGACTGTACGACTTCCCGTCGCCAAGACTTTCATACCTTGGCCTTCAGTGTGCTTACTTCAGACACCGACAGTACCTGTCTGCCTGCCTGCCTGAAAGAGAAATCATTATCATTGCCACCATCATCGTTGCATCAACGACACTACCCGAAACTAGTTTCTCGCAACTCATCTCAGAAAAAAGGAAACCAACATATTTCACTACCCGTCAACCCAATCGATCACCTCTTTTGTTTCCCCTTTTTGGTGTAATTTATTACTCGCATCCCCTGAAAAGGCAATAATAATCAAATGAGGCAGTCATTCCTGGGCGCAGTCAAATCTGAAGCACCGGCGCCGCAGTGACGCTCACTGCCTCGTTGAAGTGCAGTGTCACTGCGGTCTCGAGCACCTCTCAACTCTCTCCCTTTCATTGTTCAGCACTTCAATGTCAGTTCAGCAGTGGTTGTTCGCCAATGTTCAGGTGTTTGGGTAACAGCCTCAACCAGAAGCTTGAAGCAGTAGTCAGAACTGAACGTCAATAAATTCCACCTGTTCGTTGTGTTTGTGTGAACTCTTCGCTTTTTGAATTGTGTTTGTTGCCAATTGTTCTCTATCTTTACTGAACTATCAGTTCATCAACAGTGCAGATAAAGACACTAAATGATACCAACCACCGGTGAATGGACGCTGAAAGCAACCGCCACTATCTACATCGATCAGAGCCATACCACACGCACATCAGATTGACTCTCCTCAAAAGGTAATAAAGGTGTTGTTCAGGAAAAGGCTTAATTTAAAGATATGTTCACTTGTTCAAGTTTGTCAGTATTTTGTATTACTTGTGTCTGTATTTTACATCATTTAATATCGCTTCATTAAGCAGTCACATTCCATTTTTCTTTCTTTTTCTCCCACTGTGCTGTCACTGGCAACACACATACACAAAAATACCGGTGCGTCACTGGAGCCATGTGCAGTGGCAGTGCAAGTGAAGACTGGTTCTGCTACTGTCAGTGTACAGTGGGGAGACCAGTGAAAGGAACCTCTGCTACTGATGCTGCAGTTATGGATGCATTTGCATGTACGTGCACTGCACACAGTGTACAAGTAGTGATTCAACAAAATGTGACGCTTCTCACCCAGCTGATGATTACCTGAGCACACTTTGACTTTGGCCAGTTGTGCCTTGATGTGTAGAACTAGCTGGTGCTGAACACTAAGCGACACCATGAAGTGAACTGCAACCAAATGAGAGGGAAATTGGTGCATGGTCTCGTTGACAAATTGGGCAATGGTATTACTGGCAATGCACTTTAATCAACTCACCGGGGAGCATCATGCTCAAATGGGCGATATGCTCAATGATGCAGGCGAATATATTGATGGCAGACAACAAGTGGCGGTGGTAATGACAACCAGAGTGGAAGCATCGCTCAGCTGACGCGGCAGCTATCTTTTTTGTGTTGTTTTGCAGCTGTTGCATTTCTAAGGTTACCTGTATCAGTATCCTTTATTCCGTAGCATTAAGCCACTTTCCCCTGCTATACATTATTACATCCTTTTCTCTCTCACTTTGTGTATTGATTTGCCTTTCCTTATCTATGTTGGATACCTGGGCGATTGCCTGGCAAGACTGCCAAGATGTGGCCTGCCGAGGCGAATGCAAGCGACTCATCGTACAGAGCTCTGCCAAAAATGACTTTACCACCTGTGTGCGATGACTAACCTGTGATTTTGAATGACTGTTTACCTTATTGTTTTGTTTTCTTCTTTTCTGTGAACTTTATTTTTACTTTTTTCTGCACTTTTCAGCTCCACCTAAATGGCTACACAATTTCAGAAAAGTACCACCTCCACAACTTACTGCATTGCCTTAATTCTCTGTTCTCTGCTTCACCTGAGCATTTGCAATCTCGAGCAGTCAACCACCAACTCGGCTGCAGTTGACAACTCATCTTCACCGACAGTCGTTGTCGAGGGAGATGTGGTCGAGGTGAAACTGCCCGTCACCAACTCATCTCAGCTGGGCGAGCTGCTGCAGCAGGCGGCCAACAGTCACCCTGAACAGCAACTATGTGACACGACGGCCAACTGTACCAGATCGGCCAATCAAATATGTATGAACGGTCGCTGTAGCTGTAAACCCAACTACGCGTATGTTCAACTGAGCTTTTTCACAGTCATTCTTTAATTCGGGTTTTTTTCAATTATCAGAATGTACCACAATGGGGTGTGCCTGAAGGTTAATGGATGCAATAACAACATTTGTGCCCAGCAGGACGTCAACCGAGTTTGTGAGAGCATCAATTTAAATCAGGCCACCATTGGTCTATACAGCCACTGCGTTTGTCGGGAAAACTACATCGAAGACCCACTGACGGGTATCTGCCGGCACGTCTGCGCCGCCAACTACTACCAACTCTGCGAACAGGAGGACGAGAACAGTGTGTGCAATATCTACCGGTGCCAGTGCAAGACCAACTTCCGACGGAACGCCATCACCGGCAAGTGTGAGCCCTTCGCCTGTCAGTACGATGCTCAGTGCTGGACAGAGGGCGACCAGTACCGGAACTGTGTCAATGGTAAGTGTCAAACGAGCACCCTTTAACTTTTTCAATCCTCATGAACCTCTCTCTTTTCAGGAACGTGCGCCTGCATGTACGAGGAGGACCCGACGACAAAACGCTGCCTGATCAACCTAACGTCGCTCTTCAAGATTCGCTACTACTACAGCTGGCGCACCGAGCGCATCCTCCTCGCCACCATCTTTATCGTGCCCATCGTCTTTTACTACTGCTTCCTGCAAAACTTTCGCAAGGCCAAGTCGACCATTGTCTCCTTTCGGGCGCCTCGACCGGGCGAGCAGTTTTACGGCTCCCACGCCTCCGTCGCTATTCAGTCGCCTAAATTCATGACGGAAAGCAGTGGACAACAGGGACAGGGCGGAATGGAAACGACCGTCGTCAAGAGCCTCGGCGCGCCGGCCACCACCCGGGTCGATCCGAGCGGCGACTGCAAGAGCATCAAATACGAGCGCTTTCAGTGAGGGTGATTGACTTTTGTTTCTCAATAAAGACTCGCTGTTTTGACAACATGTGAGTGTGGGCTACAAGTTGTGCTCTTTTCTTCAGTGGTCTTTAGGCTAAAAGTAGAGCTCTGTGGTCCAATGGCGAGCTCGGCCATTTCGATCATCCAGTGATTCTCTTGGTGCTCCTTTCTCGTCATTGCCACTACAATCTGATTAAAGACCAGCATGCTGAAGCCAATGGTCAGACACCAGAGCCACTGGCACAGGCTCAACGGACAGGTGGTAAAGGAGATGTCGCCAAATTGGACGATGACAACTTGCAAAACGGCGGTGATGATAAAGATGCTCGTAAAGATCCAGTTATCGCACAGTCCCTTGAAAACGTTCTGCTCACCGTTGATCTTCCGACTGTTGATCTCATTGAAAAGCGTAAGAAAGACAAAAGTGTTGAAGATCATGGTAAAGTGAACTGAGGGCAGCGATGATGAGGAAGCCTCTGAGCTGAGTTGGTCAAAACCGCTGTCAATGTTGAAGAAGCGGTCACCGTAAAAGAGCATCAGCATGATCAGCACAAACTGGTAGGTGGAATTGCAGAGGATTATCATGCACATGGACGAGCTGATGAGGGACTGGTTGCGACCGTAGGGCTTGCGAAGCAGCAGCATTTCCGAGGGCTTCTCCGTGCTGAGCGCCAGTGAACCCAGCGTGTCCATGATTAGATTGACCCAGAGCATCTGGACTGCCTTCAGTGGACTGTCCGAGATGATGCAGACGCTGATAAAGGCAATCAGCACCGCGACAATGTTCACCGTCAGTTGAAACTGTATAAACTTGGTGATGCTATCGTAGACGTTGCGACCGCTCTTTACTGCCTTGACAATGCTCGAAAAGTTGTCATCCGTGAGAATGATGTCTGAGGCCTCCTTGGCGACCTCAGTGCCAGCGATGCCCATGGCAAAGCCGACGTCGGCCATTTTGAGAGCAGGGGCGTCGTTGGTGCCATCCCCGGTGACGGCGACCACCTCTCGATTTGGGTTCAGTCGACTCTCGATGATGTGCTTCACCAGTGTGTACTTGTCCGCCGGTGTAGAGCGAGCCAGCACCTTCAGCCGCGGCCACACTAGGTCAAATCTCTGCTGGTCAACTTTTCCTTGCTCATTACGGATCACCCTGTTGAACTCCTTGCTTTCCAGTACCAAATCGTCGCTGTCCGCGGTTGTTCGACTGATGATGCCGCACTTTCTGGCTATTGCCCGTGCCGTGTCTGAAAGTGGTTCAAAAGTCAAAAGTACACCAACAAGCCACAAAAAAAACGTACCCACATTATCGCCAGTTACCATTCGAATGCTGATGCCTGCCCGCTGACAGCGCACAATCGCCTCTGGAACGTCCTTTCGAATGGGATCCTCAATGCCAATAACTGCCAGACAGGTCAGATCGCTGTACGACTCTTCGGCATCCCAGTCAGGCTCAGAGTCGAGTTGGAGGGGCTTGGCGTTTGGTGGAATCTGAGGTGATTTTTCCTCCTTATACAGGTAGTCCACGTAGGCGATCATGATTGTGCGAAGTCCCTCTTGTGCCATCTTCCTTATCACCTTGGAAGTGAGCCTGTCCTTTTCCTTCTCCGTCAACTCGAGAATGTCTCCCTTTGCGCCGACAATGTACTTGCACTTTTTCAGAATAATCTCCGAGGCGCCCTTTGCTAGCACTCGAAAGCCTTGAGGGGACAAACAGATGACGGTGCGCATCAACTTGCGGGCTGAATTGAAGGGGTAGATTCGGTGAAGGTGGGCAGGCGGAAAGCGCTCCCGCACTTCTCGATAGTCAATGTGCACACGAAAGAGCAGTCCCAGAAGGGCACATTCAGTTTTGTTGCCCAGCTGCTTGACCGTTCGGTTTTCGTCTTTCAGTTTCTGCACATGAAATGATGGCGTTTATTTGTAAACAATCAGCTCATCGCCTGCACTTACCTCCAGCTGACTGGTTGGCTGCGAGTTGAGGGCAATACTCTGCGCCAGCGTGCTGACCACGTCGGCGGGCAGCTCGAGGAACCGCTTGGAGAGGGTGTGGTAGAAGGTGCCACAGAGGTAGCACTTTACGGCAGTCATTTTGTTTGCCGTCAGTGTGCCGGTCTTGTCTGAGCAGATGATCGTCGCATTGCCCATCGTCTCGCAGGCGTCCAAGTGCCGAACGAGGTTGTTGTCCTTCATCATTTGCTGTCAAAAAATGTTGTTAGATGAAGCAAAGTCTCAGGTAATACGACGTACCCGGACGGAGTATGCTAGCGACAGCGTCACCGCCAGTGGCAGTCCTTCAGGCACTGCCACCACGAGAATGGTCACACCGATAATGAGAAAGTTGAGCAGATCTTTGAGGACGTACAAGCGAAAGGGCTGTCGCTCAAGGAGGAATTTGACGATGGCGTATTCGGTGACGAGGAGGATCATCGTGAACACTGTGATTCCGATGCCCACGTAACCGATTCTCAGTGCCAGGTCTCGCAGCTTCTTCTGCAGCACCGAGTGATCCCTCTCCTCATCCTCTTCCTCCTCTCCCTTCTCGCCAGACGCCTTAGCATTGTCCCCACTCCTCATCAGCGAGTAGATCATGCCTGATTGAGAATGAACGCCCACTGCCGTCACCACCATCCGCCCACCGCCCTCCATGACATGAGTGCCAGATAGAATGACCGGATCAGCAGTGAGAGACTTGGCCACCAAGTCTGACTCGCCCGTCAGCGAGCTCTCGTCAATCTTCAGCTCGTTGCACTCAAAGAGAATTCCGTCCGTTGGAATAATATCTCCGTATTTTAGAAGGCAAATATCGCCCACCACCAGGCTGGTGACTGGAACCTCCGAGATGGCTCGATTTCTTAGGACGCTCACCTTGTGCTCCTTCTCCAGTTGTGATTGTAGAACTGCAGGGAAACGAATGAGGAAACGAATGGGGATTTATTTAGAGGCGACTGCAGTTACCTCTAAACTGTCGCTCTTTAGTGTAGTCATTTCCCGCAGAAACCAAGACGATAATGAGTATAGAGACGGTGATGGCCGCCGACTCGATCCACCCGTACTTGTCGTCGTGCTGCTGCTCCAGCTCATAGTCAGTCTCTGACCCATCCTCGGCATCCTTCCCCGGATTGCAAAAGCTCAGGACGAAGCTGATGGCGGCGCTAATCTCCAACATCATTAAGGTCTTGTCTTTGAGTGCACGACAGACGAGCGTCAGGAAGGACTTGGGCGGCTTGAAGTTGACCTGGTTTTTCCCGTAGACGTTCTGGCGAAGGGCAATGTTTCCTTCAGTAGGGTTTATTCCCTCTGTCTGCTGAACGCCCAACTGGGCACAGAGTTGCTCGACGCTGCCAAAGTCTGTCTGAATCGCCTGCACCATCGTCATTCCACGACATTCCATCAACGTTTGCAGCTGCTTTAGAGTCACTTGAAGGTTCTGCTGGCGCATCGTCTGCTCTGAGACAGTTTTCAACGTGGGTGAGGTGTTTCTTGAAGAGCCGAAACCCATGATGATGATGATGCTGGTGATAAAAGGTCAGAAAGAGGAGGACAAACAACATGTTAGTTAAAAGTTCAAAAAACAGTTTGATAATAAAGTAATCAAACTGAAATTCGAATTTTTTAACTTCTACTTATTCAAATGTAAAATAACATTTTCTTGATTTGACGACAACGCATTACTGTTTCACTCCAAAATTTAACCCATTCAACACCAAAATGGTATTTTTTAGTTTACTTTACACAACACTGTTTTTTCTGGTGCTCAAGAACCAATCAAGCACTACTGCAGTGTCCAATCAGGAGAATGAAGCACGCATCGTCGGCGGCAACAAAAGTGCTAAAGGTCAGTGGCCATTCATGGCAGCACTGTTTAATGCAAAAAACAGATTTTTTTGTGGTGGTTCCGTTTGGGATGAGTGGCACGTCATAACTGCCTCCCACTGCCTTTTAAGTAAGTCCAGCATATCCTCACATACTTAGTTTTTCTAAAACTTATTTTTTTCAAGTGAATACGGAAAGATATCTGTGTACCTGGGTCACACCTATATAGTCAAAAAAACCATCAATTTAGATTACATGATCACGGTCAATAAAGTGTGTTTGTGTTTGTGAAAAAAAAGTTTTGTCAAACAACAAATGTTTTAAATTAATCATTTATTTCCCTTTTTCCCAGGTAATTATTCACAAGTACTACAATGATAGCACAGATCGATTCGACATTGCCCTCCTTCGACTGGATCAGCCAATCGACTTTGGCCGCCGTCACACCGGCGTGAGCTGTGTCTGCGCCCCTGAGCCCTGGAAAATCTCGATCTGCCCAACTGTCGACCATGGGCTGGGGCTCGGTTTATCCCTACAAGAACAAGACTATCATGTCGGCTGCTCTGCGTGAAGTTCAAATGCCCGTGCTGGAGTTTCGCTTTTGCTACTCTCGCAACTTTAACCGTCACTGGAACTTGTGCGCCAAAAACCCCATCCCCTTTCATGACTCCTGTGTAGGTAGGTAATGTTCTGATGATTAAAAAACCGAATCTAATCATCGTTGAAATCCAACCATTTAGGTGACTCAGGAGGACCGCTGGTTTGTCCGGTGAAGAACGTGTCGCCGACAGCCTGGGCCCTTACTGGCATCACCAGCTTTGGCCCTCCAACCTGTGGTCACTTTGTAGGAATGGGCTACTACACCCAGGTATATCGACTGCTCCACTGGATTGAAAAGAACACTCAACTTGACTAACAGTTGACCTAGCCGAACTTTTCCGTTTATTGTTGCTGTAGCGAGAAAACAATAAAAATAAGTTTAACAATGTGAACCACATTTATTTATGTTTGGTACGAAATGCCAAAACAACTGTTTTTCTTTCAATAGTGACGTTTTGCAAAAAAGCCCTGAGCAGTCCTTTCTTCTCCAAGTCAATGTGCTTCACTTTTTGCAGGAAAAAGAAGCAAAAGAAGCCTGATGAAAGGCCGCAAATAAAGATGCCCTGCTGGACACTCTTTCACTCCACACCAAAGGACTCACTCAAAGGAGGAGAAGGAGAAGACAAAAAAGTGGACAAAAGTATCAAAAACATCACCACAACCACTACGACAACGGAAGGGGCAGGGAGTCAAGTAGCTGATCAGGCAAACACTCCCTCTCTGGAGGCCGACTTGCCTTCAGTTTCAGTCATCTCAATTGGCGGCAATCAGGATCAGTCACTGAGTAATCCCTTGAAATCCGCTGCTTTTGAGTGGAACAACCACAGTTCACGGCCATTAAGAACATCTCCGCAGACAAAAGAAACGACCAAAGTAAAGACAGAGATGAAGTTGAAAAAGGAGAAAAATCAACTATTGTCGAAGTTCCTGAAAGATGGTAAGGGATGATGAGCATATGAAAAAAGAATTTTAACTGTTAGAATAAACTAGTGTCATAATAAAAGTATTCGTTTTCAATTATGAATTCTAAATTATTAGTGTGACGTATATTTTAGGCGCAAACACTGCTTGTAAGATCAATTTGTGTTGCTGCCTAATTTTCTAAAAAAGTTGCCATATCATTACGTTTTCAAATCAAAAAGTATCAACTGTAACTATGTTTCGCCTGGCCTTTTTTCTGTTTTTGACCACTTTGATGATAACAAAAAATGTGCAAAGTGACCCTACTGTGGTTAGTGGCAAAGAGATTACTGAAGTAAGTGTAAACATACTTACAAACATCTAAAACTGACTTGTTTTGTGCAGGATTTAATCAATCAGAAGCGTTTTGTCATCGCAATGGGTGTACTGCTCAAGGAACGTCTATTTGTCATCATTAGCGGTATCACCACAGCACCAAAGTATCGAGAAATGAATGGGTCAGTCTTCTTCAACCAGAGTATTGACTCTATGAAAAATGGACCCATCTTGCAGCAGGGCAATTACATGGCTGAAAGTGTGGCCGGACAAGAAATCATTTTTGACTATGTCGGACAGTCTGCAGCCATAATATGTGATTACCATCGACACTGTGAGGTTTTTTCTAAAGTTAATGAACAACAAGTTGCTGGCAACGATATTATGGAGGGAATATCTGATCATAATTGTGTTTATAATTCAAAGCTTCCTCGTGTTGACTATCAAACTATTACTGCAGAAGAGCCATTTGTCTACTATAGCTACGATGCACCGCATGGTGAATCTGATGACCCACCATTTACGGGTTCCATAACGCAAATATTCTTAGCAGGGAAGGGAACTAAAGGGACTGACACAAATGTTTGCAGACTTGAAGGAAAAAGTACCGATTCTCGCTATTTCTGCATTAAAGGTGATGCTGGAGCCTACTACAAAGAAAAAAATTGTGGTTCAAGCTACGCCAACTTTACTGTAACAAGTGGTTTCGTCTACAATGGCATCGTTCACCTGATTCTGAGTGACAATGGAGTGGAAATGTTCTCCATTCGTCAGTTTAATGAGACTGGAAAGTTTATCGCTCTGAAAAAAATGGAAGCAAAACAGTTTTGGAATGGCTGGCAACCTGATAACACTGATATGCCTACGGTGACACAGCCTCGAGTAAAACAAACCACGCCGATGTAACTAATTTCACTACTAATGACTTTATTAATTTACAGGTTTTAAACGAAACCACAAACTCAAAAGTTACCATGCTAATTATAATCAGTGTTGTTGTTTTGGTGTTGCTGATTCTAATACTGGTTTGTATTTTATTTTTTTGTCGAAAGAAGAATGTCGAAGAAAAGAAACATAAAAAGCAGAAAAAGAAGCACAGAAAACCGGAGAAACCTCGTTCTAAAATGTCAAATGTCACTCAGCGATCTTCTCAACTTGCTCCTGGAGTTGCGCTTTCTGCCAACACTAGCAAGTTTTCCTCAAAGCAAACTCAACGTTCAACTCAGTTTGAAGCAGCCAAAGCCTTATCTGCCAACACCAGCAAGTTACCATCAAAGATGCACACTCAACGTTCTGGAATGAGTGCTGATAACAATAGCGTTGCAAAACTATCTAAAGTCAAAAACAGCTACAATGGCAGCAGTTTGGCTTCTAAGGACAAAGGTTAAACGACCAAAAGTGCTTCTATGGACGCTCATACCAGCACCAACTTACAAGTTAGCCTGCTCAAGAGAAGTGAACCCTTTTTTATTAGTAAACTGTTTTTATTTTTAAAACTGGTATAGTTTTCTCTATTTTTTAATACAATTACCATAATTTTCGCGCCAAGAAAACTGTTAAGCCGCGCCCCCAGCAATGCCTAGTGCAAGATTGCGTCACTAGTTTGCACAGTGCTCAATCTTTAAATGTTTATGCCCACTGGCTTTTCTTTTGGTTCACGTTGTTTACATCTGTTTAGCTAAACTATCATTTGGTTTGACTGTGAATTTAAATGCTGTAAAATATTTAAATGATAAGTTAAAACAATGTTTTGAACATGGCGTTGATGCCATCAGAAATTGCAAGATTAGTTTACGGTAAATATAATTTTTGTTATGTTTTTCTCATTCATAATTTATCATTTGTTTAGGATATCTTCTGGAAACAAAATGTGAAAAGTCTGCCAACTTTTTTCTTGATGAATCGCCATGTCTGAAGGAGTTTTCAGAGGGAGTTCGCAGTGGAAAACGGTACTTAACCACAATAAATCAAAAGTCATTGATTCAAATGCTCAATGAAAATTCATTAAGAAAGATTGAGTTTGAAAATAATAACCGTAATCAAACAAATTCAAGTTTTGAAGCCATATCATGCATTAACCTTCTTAAAAATGATATTCTTGAACTTTCAAATATTATTAATAAAAATAAGTATTTTGTAAATACAGAAGTTCATGAAGCTCTAAAGTAAGTTTTGAATAACTGTTCTGAATAAAACTTAATAAATATTCTTTTATAAGTAATCAGTTGCAACAAAATCTGGTTAAAAAGACCGTATCACCACGCCGCAAATGCTCAACTCCAAAACGGATTACCCTCCAACAACCAGAGTCGACAAAATTTAACCAATGCGTTTCAAGTAATTGTGACCCAAACTTTCCAGTTTCTTCTTTATCAGCATCAGTTATTTCAAAAATGCAAAATAAAACTGGTGATTATGTTGTAAACAAGAAACTGATGTACGAAAAACTTTTAAACTGCAAGCCACTTCAAGAAAAATTAGCAAGTAAAATAAACTATAAAATGTCATCTGAATTGAAAAACAAAAACGCAAGTCCTTTATTAAAAGTTAAAGATTCAACTCAAATGAGCGAAACTCGCGATTTCATAATTGGAAATATTGAAATAGATCTCTTACCGTCTGATATTTTGAATGAAATTATTGATTCCATTTTGGATGAACCTGAACTAGATGAACTTATAGAAACTGTTATCGTTAAAGATAATCAAGAATTTCAACATACTGATTTGTCTGCATCTGCATTATCATTATCACCTAACAATAGAATTAAAAGTTTTCAAAATGATACAATATTGGATACAAAGAGAAACTTTTATCAAGAAACAAGAAAAACTAAAGCTGTTGAAGAAATAGCTCAAACTCAACTACATTTAAAACGAAATAACAAAGGGGCTCATTTATCTAATTATAAATTTCAAGTTTTACGAAATAAACAGCTTCAATTACAACAAATGCAAACAAAAAAACTAGCCTCAATAACGGTTGGAAGCCCTGTTAAAAGCAATAACAAAACTTTACAGTCAAACAAATCAACACAACTTCCTAATCATCAGTTAAAACTTTTATCTCCAAACTCAACTGAAATATCTAATGTGATTAATTTATCGTGCAAACAACAACAATTTTCTAGTCATAATAAATCTATTTTAAAAAATCCTTTGGTAAATCCACAAATTCAATCAATTGTAAAGTCAAAAAATCAATTCAATCAAAAACCTGTTAACTTATTCTCAAAATCAACTCAAATTCAACTACCCGTTACATCAACGCCAATTTACAATGGGAAAAGAAAAGCAGTTGAAAATGTAAACAAATCGGTCAAAGTTCCTGCAATAACAAATTTAAACGACAATCAAATAAAGGTGATAAATACATGTTAGAAAATTTAGTTAATTTACTGTTTATTTTTTAGGCCATACTCAACACAAATATGGAATTATTTTTGGAAAAAATTCATAAATCAAACATTGAATCTTTCAAAAAGTAATAAAAATAAAAAGTTAACATTTCAAATGGCTTAACATTACAAAATTTATTGAAGAAAGTCCATAATTTGTTCAATGATAATGTCTATGTGTTGAGAAATATCGACAGAAACCACATCTTTTTCCTCTTCAGGTGATTCAAGTGTAATGAATTGCGAGTTGAGCATATCTGGTTTCATAAAATGATTTTGCCTTTGACTGATTCGAGAAAAAATCATATCAAATGAACCTTTGGCGTAAATAAATACGACTCTATCTACACCGGCAGTTTGTCGAAGAAAATCGCGATAGGACTTTTTTAATGCAGAACAGGTGATTACTAAATACGAACAATGACGATTTTTGTCAGTACGAAATTCATTTGCTAAAGAACGACATTTGTCACGAATCAAAGAAAGCCATGGCCAACGGTCATCATCATTAAGTGGAATTCCTTTAAAATACTTGTCAGTTAATTTATGCATAATATTTACTATTTAGTTTGTACTTGCCGTTGGACATTTTGTCAACGTTTACTTTTGGATGAAAAGTATCACCTTCAAGAAAGGGAGCAGAAAGTTTGTTTGCTAACGATTCGCCAATTGTCGTTTTGCCACAACCTGAAACTCCCATTGTGACACAGAGAGTTACGATGTGAGAATTAGTGTTTGTTGAAGTTTCCATTGCACTTTTAAAAATGAAGTTGATATGTTTAATTTTCAAAATGAAGTTATTTTTAAATGACTTTCATTATAAAAGAAAGTTGCGGTGAGCATCTGCTCGAAGCATGATTGATTACTATGTACTCGAAGATAAGCTTATTGAAATATAAAAGTGCAGTTTAATTACTTTTTGTTGATATTTTATGATTTGTATTGAAAAATTCAGATGGCGAAATTTTTCATTTTTTTGTATTCGTTTATCAATTTTAAATAAAATTATTTTTTCATTATGTAAAAAATTATAATTGGAAACATAAATTTTATGTAATTGCCAAAAAATCATACTTTGTAAGAGTTTTACACTTAGGACTTTCTTCAATCGGTGATTGATAATAAAACATATTAGGAGCAGGTTCTTCGTTTATGTCACAAAAAACAAAATTTTTTTCTTTTAGAGAAATTCTACCAGCTATAACGCCCTCAGGATTATCTTTTTGTGTGCGACCAATATAATAGTTATCCCCATTTTTACTTTTTCCACCAAACACTGCTTTTTCTGGATTTAGATTTCCATCTTTATCTTCAGTCCATTGAATTTTTAATTTTTTTGGATTTGTAAGCACTTGGTAACGGGACAAGTAGGCAAAATTTTCGTTTTCTTTTTTGACATAACAAACTCCAGTTTTGCTCGATACCTTAAATAAAATTTAAAAAGGAAAATAAGTTTAAGATATAAAATTAGTTTTAACAACAAACTGTTCCAGGGTAGAGAGCGCCTTCGTCGTTTTCATTTGGGTCCACAACCCTGCATACATAAGATTCTGCCCTTTTTACTGTTCCAACTAATAGCTTATCGGCAACTTTACCAAGTGTCTTGTAATCTGCGTTTACCCAAATAAAGCCACTTGATTCATGCAGCATTGACTCGCTTAGCTGCTGAAAACCATTGGGTGGAACTACTGAGAGCACTTCGTACACTGGCGATTGAGGTACCATCCATTTTGTATCGGTTATGTAGGCGTTGGTGTAGGTGTACTGAATACGGAATGCAAAAAGAGCTGCTTTATATGGTTTGTACATCTCTCCAGGTTGAATCTGTCTTCCCCATCCGTCTGAACTGTTCCGGCTAACGTAGGAGATTTCATCAGGGTCAATAAACCGAGCTGCTTCTACTGCATTGGGCGGAAGGTCTCCGTCTTTATGGTGAGACCACTTAAGATATCTTCCTTTTGGATTGGTTAAAACCTGGAAGTAACCGGTAAGAAGGAGAGCCCATTTGACTCCTCGAATTGTGCAGATTTGCTCGATAAGTGAAAGTCGTCCTGGAAAACTCCATCCGTTGCCTAAAACGCCGTCTCCTACTCTGCAAATGTAAAGTGGTTCGCCATTCAGTTCGTAGCCACCAGGAATTTTATGCTCAATGTAAGATAAATTTTTCCAATTCGAATATACCCATTCAAGGCCATTGGCTTCTAAACTGTATGGAGTAGAAGTCGAAAAAGAAAAGGAGGCAAAAGTAAAGAAGACGACAGTAATCAGATGTAAAGAAAGCATTGTCTGCGTGCTTTAAAAAGACATGTTAGTTATAAAATGATGATGATAATTAACTTACTTTGAAAAGTGGGCACGTTGCCTGCTAAATAAAATAAAATTAAAATTATTTTTTATTTTATACGAGATTTTATATTAAATTTAAATTACATTAAAATATCGTCAACAATTGGGTTACGGATCAAATTGACGGCATCACGATTTTCTAAAACATTATAGACTCGGCTCAATTATGAAATATTCAAACGGTTTTTGAGTTTTAATTTATTTAAAAAAACTAAACGATGGCTGAAATGAACATAAACTAATTGGCAATCAGTTTAAAAAACTTAAATACCGCTTCCTAAATGATCTCTGAATTGTCGTCGTATGTTATTTCAACAAAAATCAATTTAAATACTCAAATGTCAAAATGTGAGTTGCGCTCATGAATAACAGATTTAAGATAAAAGTACTTGTTCAGGCAACACAAAAGTAAATTTCATAGTTAAAAAATAATTTTTATTAAGCAAAAAGCCAATCTGATCAAAGTAAGTAGTGTCCTGTTAAAGTAAAATTTAATTTACTTTAGATATTTTATAGCGTTTCCAGCAATAACAATGGAGGGCACTTGTCGGCGTTCTTTTCTTTTTTTCAGTGCCGTCACCCTCTACGTGATAAGCGTTGTGAACTGCCATAAACGCCTGCAAAGCCCGGGCACGCATGGTTTGGAGTGGGTGGACGCTAGTTGGTCGAATGTCAGCTCGGTGTGCGACCTGGTGGAGGGCGGATATGAGTCCAGTGGGAAGCCAGTGTACGTGTGCAGAGCGAGCGATGCGGCCTTCGGCCAGGGCGTCACCGTCAGCGGGTGGCTGTCAGTGGAAAGGGCGGTCTGCTTTGTGGTGTACCAGGGCACTGCCTACGCCCTCTCTGGCTACTACCAAGTGCTGACCAACCCGAGGAGGCGCTTCCTTCGCTGGCTCGGCATTGACGAGGGCGACTGGACGGCGAATCAGCTGCAGGACTACCTCAAGGTGGCCGTCTCTGCGGCCTATCTGCGCGACGAGGAGACCTACATCTACGTGGGTCGATTCAAGGACGAACAGCTAGGCATTCACCCGGGTTATGTCTACAACAGCAACAAAAAGTTTCTCTACATTGAAGACAGTAAGTTTACCGCAGCCAAACAGTGGAAAAACAGGCGAGAGGACACTCCGGTGAAGACGGTTTACAAATATGAACTACTCGTGGCGGAGGCGCCTGATCAGTTTCAGCTGATCAACAGGGATCTGCTGACGAACTCAAATGGTCTCACCTGGGAAGAGACCAATTACACTGCTCTGACTACAGTCAAAAGTAAAATAGAAGGCGGACGTCTGAACGATGGCACCAGGACGTTCTTCTGTCGATCGTTAGACCACAATCAAAATTCCAAAGGAGCGCTGTATCCAGGATTGGTAAGAGTTTCCACTGAGGTTTTACTTTTTATCATTAGTTTTGTCTCCTTTTCTGAACAATAGGTCTCTGAAAAAACTGGCGCCTGTTATGTGGACTTTGAAGGTCAAAACAACACCTTCGTATATCTGTCGCGCTACCAAGTGCTGACTAATGTAAACAATCGTGTGATTACATGGGAAAAACACTCAGGCGGTGATGTGGGTGATCTGAAGACTGCCGTCGTCGGTGGCCGAAACAGTGAAGGCTCTCCCTATTACATTGCACGTCGGGATCAACAGGTCGGACGATTGTCCGTCAGTGAGGGTGAATTTCAGTTTTGCGACCCTGGCGATGATCTGTACCCTGTTGTCTTCTACTACCGCCAGCATTACAAAGATCACCCGTGCCGCAGTGATGACGAGGAGTACGAGGTGATGCACTCCAGTCCGAGTAGTGACTCTCTTTCGCCGACCCCGCCACAACCCACTACTCAGAGTTCGGCGAATGGCAGTCAAACACCGATATTCAGTACTACAACATCTAATAACCAAACAAGTTCACCAGGTGACGATTACTAGGTACAGTTTCATAACGAGTCAGGAATTTAAATTTTTTAAGTTATTTTGAAATATTATAAAATTAAATGCACTTTACTACTGACGACTAAACACTTATTGAGAAGCGAACAACCCATAACGGGAATTCAATTGTCAAAGTAGTTTATCTCGCAATACATTCAAGCAATATTTCCAATGATCTGCTAAATGATTCGTTCTCTTGTGCCATAGTTTTGGCATTGGTCACAAGTCAATAGTTAAGAAATCTGTTTCTGTATATCGTTTTCAGGTTATGTGAACTGTGACAATGTATCATTTTGATACAGAGTCAGCCAGTATCGATTTGATAATAAACAATAATTAAAACGGATATCCAGCCGCTCTGACAACGTTATAGTAACCCATTTAACTAAATTATTAATCGGTTCAAATTTAGTCCACAAACAAACGAGCATTGCACTGCTTTGGAAACCCCTTGCAATAGTCAAATTGAGGTTTGTATAAAAAGGTTATTTGCAAATTCAGTTTCAATTTCGGTTTTCATTATTTTATTATTTTATAAACAATGAACCAATTGTTGCTACTTTTCTTCATTGCCATTTGTACCCTTTCAAATGGGCAAAACAATGAAACCTCAAGTCTCTTTTCTAGCAAACAAATCGAAGTTTCATTTGGCAATTTTAAAGTAAACCTTTTTTCACACCTGGTATAAACTTCAAGCCGTTATCATTTGTTTTCTTACTAGACCATCTTCCGCCGACTGTACCGGTCGCTTACCACTGAGACTGATCGTTTGCGAATTTTCGGTGAAAATCTAGAGTACATCGAGAGCTTCAACTCTAGGCGAGATGCATTTCGCACGTACACACTTGGAGTGAACAACTTCACCGATCTCTCGCAGGATGAGTTTCACCGCCTGTACAATGGTTTCATTCAGCGAACGCAAGATCCGTCCTCTGCTGCTGAGGAGCGCAGAGCTGGGAGGACACTCGAGGTAAACGTCACCGAAGAGATGCTTCGCCAGCGACTGCCACGAACTGTGGACTGGTCACAGCGAGGTGTGCTTACGCCTGTGAAACAGCAAGGTCAGTGTGGGGTAAGTTGATTCAGGGTGGGAAAACCATTTACCCAAACATTAAACAAACTTTATAACTCATTACCAAGTCCTGCTGGAGCTTTGCCGCCGTGGCAGCTATTGAAAGTCAGGTGGCCATTCACACTGGCCAGCTGGTCAGTCTGTCGGAGCAGAACCTACTCGACTGTGCCGTTTACGGCAACAATGGCTGCGCCGGTGGGCTGATGAACAATGCCTACGAGGTTAGACTTAGAGGGGTTTAGGCCTGTCAATGATCCTCCTTTACCACTTCACTAGTACGTCATTCAAAACGGCGGCATCGACACGGCAGATTCATACCCGTATCTTGGTGCTCAACGGTAATTGTTGCAGTTTTTATCGGTTTGTAAATTTCAGTTCCTAACGCTTCATCTCAGCTACTGTCGCTTCAACACGTTCTCGGTCGGCGCTCAAATCTCCTCGTACGTGAACCTGCAGCGAGGTAGTGAGGCAGAGCTGATGTACGCTCTGGCCCACAGCGGCCCTGTTTCCGTGGGCATGGACGCCAGCAGACAGTCGCTGCAGTTCTACTCATCCGGCGTGTACGATGATCCCTCCTGCAGTTCGTACAATCTCAACCATGGAGTGGTCGTGGTGAGTCAAAGAAAGTGCTTCTGCTTCATTCACTAGTTAGAAAATGCGCATCAATTTGGGTTGTAGGTTGGCTACGGCACCACCACTGACGGGGTGGACTACTTCAAGGTGAAGAACTCTTGGGGGCAATGTAAGTGATTGGGTAATTGATGAGCAGTTGAATTCCTTTATTGTTTTACTTTTTCCGGTAAATTTCAGCCTGGGGGATGGGTGGATACTTTCTCATTCGCAGAAATGCCGGAAATCGATGCGGCATCGCTACTCAGGCTAGCTATCCTGTCTTGTAATGTTCGTTTTTTCAATAAGACTAAATAAAATTGTATCAATTAAAACAATGTGGACTACGCACTATCTATGTGGTACTTGATGACATTGCTGCGAGTTTTTGTGTCCAGTTGTGCTGGCTCAGCAATGACCAGCTCCAGTTCGAGTACTTTTAATAGTCGTCGATCGATTACATTTGCAGTAATGCCGATCTCTTGAAGGCACTTTTTCAGAGACAAGTAGGCCAAAACTTGATCGACCATCGTCTGATAAGGTAGTTGTTTATTCTTCTTTGCTACGTGCACAATGGCTGCGTCAATGGTCAGCTGATATTGGCGTTCAATTTCCGTTTCAGTAAGCCTTTTTGACACTTCTGAACTGGTTAGAAAAATTCAAAGTGTTATCAACAGAAATTGTGAGTAAATTAAACTTACGTGTCGCGCACAGAGGAAAATCTTGCAGCACTGTTTAGCACTTCAAGACTGCTGCCCACGTTCAGCGAAGTGACATTACAGACTGAATCAGCAGCAACGGTTATCTCTTGAGGATCACAGAAAACCAGCTGATCATCATCGCTACAAGAGAATCCTTTAAACTGTTGTCTTTTCTCTTGTCTACCATTGGAGGCAGGTGCGAACTTCAAAACGCCAAAGTGTAGCAGCAGCTTGAGCGCCCGATTCAGTTCAGGTTGACTGAGAATGTTCTTGAAAGTTTGCCGAAGGTGGCCATAAATGGAAGTGTGTGACGAGCTCTTCTCAGCATTTGTCAGCCACTGAAGGATCATCACTTGCGGGGCAGTGACGAGAATGTTCGTTCCTTTGTTATCAGCAGTCACGAGCTCAATCACCGCCCAGTTGTGCTTGATGCAAAAGCACTGAATCACCTTCTTCTTCTTCAGTCCTTCTTTGGAGTAGAAAGTCTTGAAGCTGTTCAGTGCCTGAAGAACCTCTTCAGGAAGGTATGGTGAAACGCGTGAAAGGCAGTCTTTCAGGCACTCCTTTGGCAGGACAATCCCTTCCCAGATGAGAGGCGTGAGAATGTTCACATTGAGGCTCAAGTGCTTTGGCACTTTACTTTCCCCAGCTGAGTACTGGTGCACGTACTCACAACTGTTAACCTGTACGTCGCGCAGCATCTGCTCAAGGTGGGCAGCGTACACGGTCATCTGCTTACCATACTCAATTGCCAGTTGATCAGCAACAAAGCGTTCTTTGCTCAAGTAGAGACTGTTCGGTGAGAGGAGTCGCTTGCCGAGAAAGGCGGCGTACTGCTGCTCAAATGTGCCTCTACTTCTGTCGTTGAGGTAGCCAATAAGGCGGATGCTGTTGTCTGCAAAAAAGAAGCTGAGCATCAGTCAATGAAATAACATCATTTAAAAATTTACCTAACCAAGTGCAGTCTAGAGGTTCAGAGCTGTGAACTGAACTGAGATTGAAGTGCATGAAACCGGCGAGACACTTGGCAAAGCTAGTGCAGCAGTAATCTCCCGCTTTGCGCTGTTGATCATTAAGATGTCGACACATCTGCGCTCGGATCAGCTCACTGCAGACTGGACTGTGGTAAAGGTAGTCCTCCAGAAGTCTGCGAAGAAGTCGTTCATAGCAGGCCAGATACTGAACTGTGTTTAGGTGGGCACTCATTTTGGTTGATTCATGTGTTGCACTTTTGTTTTGACTCTTTTTACTGTTCCGCGTCGTAGTCTCCTGCTGCAGTAGTCGACTAAACCGAGCGTCAGTTTCTGCAAACAATCTTGACATGCTCTGCTGAGAGGAGTTGATGCTGTAGAAGAGGCGGATTATCGTGAAACAGTTGTGGATGGTAGATTGTTTGCCACTGTTGTGCGATTTGGTCTTTGTTTGTAAGTTCACATGTTGCTGCACAAACACTTCGCTAATATACTTTAGCAAAATGGAAATCTTCTTCTCAGGAAGAGCCACATCGTAGAACACCCTTTGAGCCTGTTCCTGTATGGCATCTCTTCGGCTCAGCAACAATATTTCCTCTTCTGCTTTCAACGGTAGAATTGGGCCACAATACTTGTACGGTTGCTTTGGAAGTCTCTGCACAAAAACCACGTAAAGTTCGGGCTTGATGGTAGTGCTCCACAAAGTGATTAGAGATTCAAGATAAGTTTTCCAGTTAATGGTTTTGTTCTTGCAACAGGTGAGTAGTAGCTGGGCAGATCTCTTTTTGGCAAAGATCTGAAGAGAGTCAATCAATGGCCGACTGAAAAGGGCGTCAAATAATACCGATAACTTGTTGTTAGCTTTACCGTGGTGAAAAGACAAAGATTGAAGATCAAGGACTAGCATGTACTGCGCTAGCTTGCTCATTAATTCAGCCAGAGTGGTGCTTTTCTTCTTTTTACAAAAAGATTCTTCAAACATGTGTACCAGCTCGTTTCGAATGACTTTTCCCAAAAGTTCGGCCTGTTCAACTAACACTTTTGATAAGAGACAGAAAGCCGTTTTGTTGATAGAGAGATCCACTGAAACTGAGGTTGATTTTTGGTCATCTTCTTCAACCGCCGCCCAGTGAACACGTCGCTGAAGACGACAGCAGACGCCGTCCAGACGCTGAACGCCGACAACAAAGTGCTCTACAGCCAACTCGAGAAGATGCTTTATGGTGGCAACAGCAGAAACTTTATCAGAAAAACACTTTTCGTAAACCTTAATTTGATGACAAATTGCCTGCAAACAGTCACGTTCAGAAGTAGTTCCAGTGTTTTGGCTGATGCTCTTGTTCAACTCTTCGTAGTACTTATTCACTGGAAATGGCTGCTGTGGGTCAGAGGAGAAGGCGGTGTTGACGAGTTTTTCTAGCGAAAAGGTTTCCATGATTTGATTATCAAAGTTTTGTTGTTTTGTAGAGCTGTAAAAAATTATATTGCGTCAACAAATAGAATTATGTTAATTTGTTTTTAGTTTTTAAAAATTAAAATCTTGCGCGCGCTTTCGACTACAGAATAGGCTATTTGCACCCATGTAGCACAAAAAGGTGCAAAAATCCTCGTGTTTTGAAAAAACAAAATCACAACAATTTTTATCTTTCTCGTGTCGGCCAAAGCTGCTTTCCTTCTTTCAAGTTGTCTGTCATCTTTGTGCGCTAAAAATGCTTTCTCCGAGTGCTTTTAACAGGTCTGATGAAGAGTATGTTCATTGCCCTAAAACTCTTGTTCGGGATCTAAATGATCACATCACATGCCTTCTTTGTTATGGCTACCTCGTTGATGCAACCGTTCTCAGTGAATGTTATCACTGTTGTAAGTTTGTTTTAACTTGGTTTTATATTATTAATTTAATTCGCTTTCATGCATAGTTTGTCGTAGCTGTATTTTGCAGCATCTTATCAAAAATCCCAACTGCCCGGTGCCTGGCTGCAACAAGGTAACACTTCACAGCACCGATCCATTCAAAACCCTGAGAAGTGATCGACAGTTGCAAGAGTTGATCAACAAAGTTGTGCCTAATTTGCTTGCAGGTATGTAGCTGTTGAGCTAAACACTAAGTTCAAGTAAATAAACAAGTTTTATTTTAGATGAACAAGAAAGAAGGAATTACTTCTACCGATCTCAAGGCCTGCTTAATCCTGAAGATTTGGGTGAAGACAATCAGTCTGAGGAGACTACAAATATACAGCCGTCAAATGTTAAAGCGTCTGCTTTACGTAGAGAATTTATTGATAAAGTGTGTATTGAGTTAATACCACTAAACGATAAAACTACTCCGGTCAGCGCTAGATTTGTTCGTTGTCCATCGGTGGCTACTATCTTTCAGCTCCAAAAACTTGTAAAATTAATGCTTAATGATCAGAGTATAAAGGTATGTTTAAACATTTTTTTCTAACCAGTTTCGATCGATCAGTAATAATAATTTTTGTAAAAAAGGTTGATATTTTCTACAAAAATGAAATTCTTGGCAGGCATCACACATTGAAGTTTATAGTTCTTACTCGTTTTACTCGTATCAAGGTAAACAAATAATGTTTTTATTTGCTTAAATTAAATTGTTTTTATATTCTTTTTAGAAAGAGCGTCTTCCGCTGCATTATCAAATTTACAATCATTCTGTTGCGGCTAAACATGCAGATGATGCAGAGTCTTCATTTCTTCCAGAAGATGACGATAACATGGATGTTTCGAAATGAGTGCCCTTATGAACTCTATAAAATTTTTCGCATGCGATTTGTAATTTTAAAATCTCATTTTTAAGATCAAAACATTTTGAAATTCATCGGCAATGTTAGACTCAAATAAACTTGCATCGATAATCATAAAAAGTATTAATTTGGCTCTTTTAGAATCGGTTCAATTGTTTATAGACTGGTAGGAAATTCTTTGAAATGCGTTTAATTTTTTTTTACTTTGAAGCTCTATTTATTAAAACTGTTTAAAAATAAGTATTTTTTATTGGCAACCTTAAAAAGGTTACGAAAGTTTAGAAACTATTGATTATTTCAAAAATTACTTTTTACTCATTTTGAGCAAATATTCAACAGAACCCAAACGGAAGAAAAAAATTGTAAAATTCTTAACAATTTGCTGAATATGTTGACAAAGAAAACGAACGGGACAACAGTGTTTGCAAATTTCTTCATTCTTAAAATAAATGTTACTTTTTAATAAAAAAATTAGTTTTTCACATTTTATACAAGGTAATTTGCATATTTATATTTAACAAATGCCATTTTTTAATTGCTTTGTTTTTTAAAGCTGTTTTAAAAATGAACCCCATTGTTTGCTCTTGAAGGTTGTTCACCGCTTCACTTGACTATAAAAAGATCTTTTATTAAAAAAGATTGTAGCACTCTGCCAAAAGTGATAAAAAATGTTTCGATTTTCGAGCAGAAAACTGTTTTACAACACCCTGGAGGACGTGATGACCAATCACGAGAAGAGGTCCTACCGATGGCTTCACACATTTGAGTGCTGTGCCTACGCAGTGTACATCTGTCGCTTTGCCTACATTCTCCTGTGCCTGCTTCAGCCCACTAAATGCTCTCTCATTGAAATTGACTTTTTCTCCCACTTGATAGAGAATCTGTCCACCGATAAGGACTACTTCTTTGCCGTCACCTTCGTAATGATGTTCGTTTCCTGTGTAGTCATGGAGCGGGCCATCTACTTCTCGCGCATTGACACCTGCACATGGGGCATCATTGAGGATCAGATTATTCACAGTGAGCAGATATTCAAGCAGTGTCTGCTTCCTGAGGACGAGCGGAAGACCATTTGGAAGATGCAGTTGGGGGAGATTAAACGAGAAACAAAGTTGTATTTTATTCCTGAGTTGATGGTAAACTGGTTTTGCAAAATATGGGCCCAAATTATCTTTTGGAAGCAGTGTGATGCCTATGATCTGGCAATGATGAAGTCATACAAATGGAAGTACACTCCAGGGGCGACTATTGAGTTGCGCGCCAAAATGTACCGAGTTTTAGCATTTCTGGAGATGGCCAACTGTCTGGTGATTGTCTCTGTCTGTAAGTGGTAAATCTATCTTTGTATTTCTTTGAAAAATTGAGTAAATGTTGTTTCCTCCTTTGTAGATGTGATTTTCTTTTTTCTTCTAGCGTATTTTTACCAATTGTTTCTCAGGGAGGGTAAACTAAGCACTCAATCATCGCCATTTGTAGTCATCGATTTGGCACTATTCTACTACCTTGGAATGCGTACGCTAAAGATGTTTCTCTGGCTGTCGACACTGTCCACCTTCTCCGGTTTATTCTTTAATGATCATTTCACAAGCATAAATGCACGACTTTTTGAGGCGGTGAGGCTACGTAAGCAAATGGCAATGTCGTACAGTACTTTTTGCGACCGGCTAGTGAGCTACCTTGAGGAGAACACGATTATCTGTATGGAGGAGCAAGACACAAACACTGAACTGTGGGGAAGGTAACAAAGTGACCATTCTAATTGAGGGTTGGCAAACTGAATGCAAAGCATTTCGTTGAACTAGCTGTGTAGGGTGGATCTGCGTTTGCCAGTTCCCCGGCAGCATATACGTTGTGTACCGCATTCTGGACAATCAACTGGAGGGCAGCAAGTGGCTCTTCACCTGTCTCCTCATGAGCATCGAGCTGGCCATCATCGTCACCAGTCTGCTTCCGCTGGCCAAGTACGCCAAGACCACTCTACTCACACATACCTGTCTGCCTGCCGCTCAACAGCTGATTCAAGCTGATAGGCTCAATCTGAAGCTAAAGTACATGTGCCTCTATGAACGACTCAACAGTGAAATTATGTTTGGCGTCACCATTGGTTTCTACAACTCGATTAGCTACAAAACCATTTTTGAGGTTACTATTGTTGCTGCATTTTTCTACTGTTTTATAATTTACAAAAATTTCTCTAGGTGTTTTTAATGTACTTCGCGTATACATTCTTTTTCTTTGATTTGTTCAAATAAAGAAAACTGAACAACTGCGTTTTCTAAGAAACCTTGAAGGTTGAAGCCTTTTCCTGTGTTCTTTAATAAAAATTACTTTGAATTATTTCTGTCTTTTGTTCTATTTTAAAACACGTTTAAAAATCAATATCAAGTTTCCATATAATAATGCAAAAAACATTTTAATCAAAACTTTTTATATTATTTTAACATGAAAGTCAATATTGATAAAGGAAAACCCATCACAATAATCTCAATTGCTTATTGCAATAGTTTATCATTTTAGAAAGATGTTGGGATTTAAACCAGCTGCTTTAAAAGTATAAATTGAGCTGATTTTAATAAGTAATTAGTTTGCGTTCTAACATTTGTTTATGATATTTAAAAATGTTTTGTAAATTGGCGTTTTTTGTTGTTGTAGCTGTTCTTCTTTCTGAAGGCAAAGCTGCGCTTTCAGAGTTTGAGCTTGAGGTTCAGTTTGAAAAGTTTAAGGTATGCTCAACAAAAACGTGAAATGATTCTAAACTCTTTTTACTTTAAAAGATTGATTTCTCTCGCATCTACTCAAGTACTGCAGAAGAAGCCAGTCGCAAGGAAATTTTTCGCACAAACGTAAACTACATTTATGCCCACAACCTTGACGCCTTCTCTGGTCGCAGTACTTTCACACTCGCAGTGAACAACTTCACTGACCTTACAAACGCTGAGTTTCGCCAACTGCTTCGGCTGCAAACTGGAACGTCACGTGTTTCACTTGGCCGATTGCACACAAACCAATCAAAAAGCGGACTACCGACCAGCATCGATTGGGTATTGTAGAGAGGGCAGGGAGAGCGAAAACTGATAGACAATTTTATTCAACTGAAAGTAGAGAATAACTAATTCACTACAGTGATACATACAATACTTGCAAAGTTTCAAAATCACAGAGACTCTTAAACTTAACAGGTTTCAAGAAATGCAGTGACCGCCCCAATCAACCAAGGCCAGTGCGGCTCGTCGTGGGCCATTCCAGTGGTCAGTGCCGTAGAGGGTCAGGCGGCCATCAAGACGGGCAAGTTAGTGGCACTGTCCATTCAGCAGATGATTGACTGCTGCAGTGGGGACGACCAGGGCTGCAATGGCGGCTCAGAGGACGCAGGATATCAGGTTGGTGTAGGGACATCAGCGGTGTTAGCAATAAACTCCTCTCCCCTTTTCATGTTAGTGCATCATCAACCAGGGCGGCCTGGACACTGCCGCCGCCTACCCGTACAGTGGAGACCAGGACAGCTGTCACTTTCGAAGCAAGTACGTTGGCGCCCGAATCGTCGGCTGGACTGACCTGGCCCCCAACAGTGAGGCGGCGCTGGAGAACGCCGTGGGCACTGTTGGTCCGGTGGCGGGCGCCGTGGACGCCAGTCAGTCGTCCTTTCAGTTTTACAGCAGTGGCGTCTACGTGGAGCCCGCCTGCTCTCAGAACGTCGACCACGGAGTGAGTGTCGTCGGCTACGGTGCTCTGGGCGGACAGCAGTACTGGAAGCTGAAGAACAGCTGGGGCCAGGCCTGGGGCATGGGCGGATACATGCTGATAGGGAGAAATATGGGCAACATGTGTGGCGTCGCCTCTGCGAACAGCTACCCGCTGATGTAATAAGTGCTCCTTCAATTTACAATAAATGGAAATAATTTTTATTTACATCAGTATTAAGCTGTACATGAAATGAACTGTTTGATAAGATTTGCCTGGTTATCATCTCAAGTGTTGTGCCAAAAGCTGTTTACCAAGCTGGCTTATCACTTCCAGAAGTTGATAACGCTTACAAAAGTGCTGTTGGCTTAGCCGTGACTTCTAGCATGTTTCACAAAAGTAAAGACGTACATAACAAAGGCGCTGTAAGCGTAGCAAAACTGCAAACGTGTAAAAACAACAATAAGTTCAAATGAAACACATTTTCACCTTTTCAAATCTGCACAAACCTGGTAGGCAGTTCGACTGGTAATTCGGGCCACTGAGCCAATGGTGAAAGTGAACTTTCTCTTGCGGTGCAGTCCCTCGTAGAAGGTCATCGTCTTGAGGCGGTAGCGAAGCAGCCCGGTGGAGCCGTTCACCTCTGCACAGCTGGCAATGCTCAGCGCCTTGAGAATGAGCGGCGCCGAGGAGTAGAGACTCTTGGCGAAGAGAATGCACAGCAGTGATGAGCTGCCAATGATGACCAGCTGAAAGGAGAGGATGATGAAGAAGAAGACCAGCTCACGGGTGGAGAGGCTGATGGTGAAGAGCAGCGCTACCAGCATCACGTTGATCAGCAGGTTGCCGAGAAAGGCGACAAACATGATCGGAGAGATGAGAATGCGATTGGCGAGCAGAGCGAAATGCATCAATTTGAAGTGGTGCAGCTGGTAGATGCTGAGCGAAGTGAACATGGTCATGCGGGGCCGCTTGAAAACGCACTTGAAAAGCATCTCCTGAGCGAGCAGAATGCTCAAAGATCGCTTCAGTGCCTTCACCTGAATCGCGGTGGCGGAGAAGACGACAAAGAGGAGCTGATAGGCAAAGAGACTGATGCGAAGGGCATTCCAGGAGATGTAGTTGATGAGCATCTGATCAAGGACTGAGTAGAGAAAAATGTACCAGGGAAGAAAACGGTACAACTCGTAGAGAACCAGAGTTGAGGAAACCAGAAAAAAGGTCACTAGAGACAAAAGTAAGTGTTTTTGTAAAAAGGCATTGCAAGCAAATCCTACCAAAAACAACGTGTGATGAAATGCCTACTAAATTGATAAGTGGATACAAAATCGCCACTCGTTTCACCGTGGTTTGATCAAAGTAGATGACATTGGTCAAATGATTGCCATCCAGCGACAGCTTCTGATTTTTCACTAATTGGTTTGCAATTCGTCGAACTTTCTGTGTTTCACCGGTGAAACTGCCCTGCTTGAAAGGCAGTGTATCGTACACAAGAAAAGAGTGTACTGTTTCAAAGACTTCCATTGGCATTAGTAAGAATCGAACGGTCATGATGAAGTCGACGCTGATGCAGTAAATGGGCAACAGGCTGATGGCAATCACCGCCAGTGGATCGCCAAAAGTGTTCAGCTTTAAAATGTAGAAACACAGAATGGGGTCAAAGTGCAGGTGCTCATGAATGAGCTTTTTATCGGGGGAATGGGCAATGAGAAAGGCAAGGTAAGTAGTCCGAAACAGGCCAACACCCAAGTAGGCGTAGAGGAGAGCTTTAATGGCAATGAAAGGGCGACTGTAGCAGGAGGAAAGCGAGTTTCCAATTGATTCGCCATTGTTTAGTGATTCAGAAAGTTGCCGCTTGCTTTTGATAAAGTTGAAAAAATGGGTAAAACTAGGTGTCAAGTGAACAGTGGTCCCCAGAAAACGAAATATGCTAAATAAAGCAAACTGAAACATGTTCTAAACAAGTTTTATCTTTCAGAAATATAAACTAGCTGCAATGGGAAATATTTTGAAAAACAAAATTGTTAAAAAAACTCTAGTGTAAAAACAGTACTTTTAAAACAAACATTTAGGGTAATTGCACAAAAATCATTAAATATACAAAATAGCAAAGAAAATTGTATTTACAGAACCTTTGTTTAATAAGAATGTTGAAACAAGCTGCATAAACATAATTTTTAAGAAAATAAAGAAATTAGTACAGTTAATTTTGACTATACTGTTTGTTAAAAGTGAAAACGTCAATTTGCTGTTTAAAATACTTTAGTATTCTAACAACAACAAAATCGATTTGTTTTACGTTAAACACTTTTTTGATGAGAAAAGTACTTGGGAATTGGTTCCTAATGTTTCAGTAATTTGGCTGTTTTAAACAGTAATTATAAGTGTGCTTTTGGTTTAAAATGAATCTAATGTCATTTTCTAATTAACTTTAACAGGAAAAAGATGTCCACCCAGTGTGAAGACCCACTTAGCAAGCGGAAAAACTGAAGAATCAAGGTTGATTAAATAGAGGTATTTCAGTGTGGCACTGAGAAAAGGGCTGACTGTTTGTCGATCTTCTTTGAGTCTCGATCAAAGAGATCGAAAATCCCCACAAAAGCCTGCCCTTCTCTGCAGTGCTGGTGAATCTTTCTCGTCAACTCCCAAGCATACTGTCGGTACAGCTCATTTCCGCTCACTCGATAGAGGATAAAATAGGCCTCCGCCAGATATGGGTTCAAGTTGTAACCGTACAGACTTCTAATAGTGGCTGCTTTTCTCTTTGAGATTAAAGCTGCTGCTGATGGGCCTCCGTAGAACTTGCTAAAGTCCATGTAGTCGGGCGGCAGTCCGTAGGCGTTGCTCGTGGTGGCCAGTTTGCAAGTGGCGGTGATGGCTTCTGCCAGCTGCAGCAGTTCCCCAGGCGGCGGCATCGAGTGGTAGCCCTGGGCGGTGAAGGTGGCAGAGGCCAGGGCAAAGAGCGGAGCGTATGAGCAGTCAGACTGGCGCATCCGCTGGGTGCGCTCTCTAAGGCGAATGTACATCGGCCTGGGCTCCCTTTCGCCGGCACGAGTCAGCCTGCCGGTGGACTTGAGCGTTGAGAGCGTCCAGTTGAGCGTGGTCAGCGCCTGCCAGTTTGTGGCGTTGTTCTCCAGGAGGTATCGTTTCACTGCATTCACAAAGTGTTTAGTGGGAAAACAGTGTGTGTTTTCTTGGGTTGCTGAACTTACACTCAATCCGCAGTCGATTGATGCCGGCAAAGGGGTGCTCTCCGGTCTGGGCCACCTCCTGTTTGAAGTGTCGGTTGTAGTTGCGCTCGATTGGCGCCCAGTACTTGCTGGCGTTACCTTTTAGCTGACTAAGGTACTGAAAGGCGAGACTGTTTAGCTGAATCTTTGCCGACGATTCAATGTCGAGTTCTTCTTCTTAAAAAACAAAGTTACTAGATTACTCTTTTTTAGTTAATTTGTATCTACCTGTTTGCAAATCATTAGGCAGCATTCTCTCTGCAATCTGCTGAGCCTTCTCCAGAAAGAGCGAATCATTGGAGAGCGCATAGGCAGAGAGAAGAGGTCCGATGTGGCCTGGCTGCATGATCGCCCACTGGTAGTCCTTCTCAATCCACTCTCGAGCCCGTTCAAACTGACTGGTGAGGTTCATCACCCAAAGTGTGCTCAGTGAGTGAATGATCGTCTGACCGTGACTTGGATTAGCTGAGGTGGCTGTTGATGATGGCGAAAGTGGCTGCAGAAAGTCCAGACCCCAGGAGTGGCGTTTGTAAGAGTTCCAGGCATTGATGGTCATGTTTTTGACAAACTCTGCTCGTCGAGTCAGCTCTTCACTGGTGAAGCTTAGGTTATTCCCATTTTCAGATGATGGTAATAAGCTTATTTCGTTGATCGAACAGTTCACTAAAAACAACTGTCAAGGAATAGTGTGCTTAGGAAGAATAGTCCAGAAAGAAACTTAAAAGAGTTCATTTTTTGTTAAATGTTTGCATAGCCAATTAATTGACTGCTACACTGTATAACTTGGGGAAAACTGACTAAGATATTTGGAAAATCAGACTTCAGTGGGTAAATGAGACAAAACTGACGAAACAAACAACAAAAATGACGTTTGTTACCTGATAAAAGAAGCGGTGGTACCACTGGTGATTGCAAATGCGTCAAAACTGATAGGCAAGTGTGATCTTGTAATGCGTGATGATAACCATGAAGTCAGAGTGAACATGTTGTTTCTTACTTGGCCAACTTATCTACATATTTTTGGCATGTTTTCTTCAAATACAAACTTGAAGTCTCAAGTTAAATAATTGTGTTCCTCCACATTCAAAGTAATTAGTGCAAACTGTTTTTGTATCACAAAAAGTCAACAAAATATTTTGGTTATCTGGCCAACAAAATCAAAAATCAATCTTGCCAATATTATGTTATTTTGTTTACCCTTTTTTCAAGATAAGTTTAACTGACTTTTTAAAATTCAGCATAAGAAGTTTAATTTATTTTTCCCAACTTTTGTCCCTATTTGATTACTTGTGCCCATCACGTACACTCATGTCTGTTGGCCTCATTTTAATATTGCAGTGAACTTCAAACTTCATTCACTCCCTCACCCAAAAAACCATGAATCTTTCCTCTATACAGACTGGCGACAAAAGTGGACACCCAAATCCAGTTTGGAATTGTACTTTCTTTAGCCTCCTCCTCTTTCCTTCTCTATCTGCTTCACTTCCTTATCAGCACCCAATTCAGTTGTTTGCACAGTCTTTCCCCTGGCAAGTAAAGAGAGAGAAATGGGAGCGTGCACACACACACCACACACTTCAACTGCTTCTGCTGGTCACGTCTGCACATAAGCATCAGTTTGCTACTAAAGCCAAGCGACAACACCCCCCCCCCCTTTCTAGAGTCGGCATCAGTAGACCAGGGCGGCAGTAGACACTAAGTAGGATACTATTATTAGCAAAAGGCCAACACCAAAAGAAGCGCAAAGAAGTGGTTGCTTCTTATGCCGTTATGAGTGTCATTGGACTTTGCGCAATAGCTGACTGGTTGATTGAATTTGATGACTGTTCTCACTTTCCCTTTCTTCCCTTCCTATTTCGTTCTCATTTTGCTCTGCTGCTGTACAGGCAGCACTGTTCTTATCATCGACGACCATCGGCAGACACACATGTTACGACCGAAGTCTGAGCCGACGGCGGCCTGAGCGCCACGAACACCAGTTGAAACTAGATGCAACACAATTTGAGAGCATCTTACTCTAACTGACTGACTTGTGGTGACAAAAAGTACACATCGCGGAAAGACACTGAAATTGGCGAGAGAGTGGTGAGTGGTGGTGCTGGTGGAAAATGACCGAAGAAGGGATGTTTCGTCCCTCGGGTGCTGACGTGCATGCTGACACTTGGGTAGGCGCTGTGTACTACCGGCAACAAGCTACTACCGTCGAAAGGGTAGATAAGGTAGATGTACAAAACCTTCTCGCTCGTTCTTTCACTTTCTCTGGTGCACACACTACATGGCACGTTGTTTACACTAGATACTGATAGTAATAGACATACATCACCCGGCATTTTGCACCAGGAAAAGTGGCGGTGTCGACGTAGTGGCGTGACGACAGCCACAACCACCTCCACTTTCAGGTAAGTACTCTAATCTGCCGGCCACTCTCTTACTGATTCAGCAACAGTCATCGTTACTGTGCTCATTGTGCACTGTTGGTGCTGATGGTGTTGATGTTGGTGCTGGTGTCACATCACCCTCATCGCCACCAGTAACACGTGAGGTGCCATCAGCAGAAATGATCGATAATCGTTCAGTGTGAGGTGCTGTCGTCGTCGTCACTATTTAGTATTGTTTTGTTGTCGTCGTTCTCGTCTAGTGGCCCTCCTCGGCACACACACACACACACACACATCGCAAACATATCTTCATCTGCACTGGTACTTTTGCTTTCCAACTGTGTGAGAGGAGAACCCCACACAAAAGTGCGCTGTGCACAGCTGTTCCGCTTAGGTGAGCAGAAAAACATTTTGAGGAGTTTGAAAAGAAAGAAATTAAAAAACATTGTCAAAGCTATAGCTAGAGGGTATTTTTTCTCTTTTAAAAAATGTCCATTGATAGTTCAGCTGCTGAACTTCAGCACATTCAGCTTCTTAGCCTGCTGATCTACCACATCCATTGCTCGTTTCGCTTCCTTCATCTGTGCATCTAAAGTAGGCACCACTACTATCTGTTCTGGCTTGAAGTACCACCACACAGAACAGCACTAGTGCTGATTACAGCGTCTAGTTCTCTCACTCACTCACGCGCTCCTTCTCCCACTCTCACACTCACGATGGCGGCATTTCAGAGTGTGTGGTGGATGCCGCGAAGATGTGTTGCCGAGTGAGTATTTAAAGCGGAGAACAGCCACTGCAACAACTTGAGCTTGATGTTCCTCACTCACTTTCTTCTCCAGGAGTGAGTTTGCAAGTCTTGTGTGTTTGTCTGTGAGAGCGTGTATGTTTGTTGCTTGATGCCAGTATAATTGGTGACAGTAAAGTGACTCTGCTTTGGGCACTTCTTTCACCTATCAGTCCGCCCTTGATGTCGCGATCATCAGATGCAAATACCCACTCTTTCACACTCGTTGATCACACCATAATCGAGGAAAGTGCACAAAAAAATCATCGCGATTTGCATTCGCATTTACATTCAGTACTGCCAGTGCGTTGTCCACTACACCATTGCACCAGCTGAAGTGTACTGTGTGTGTGACCACAGCCACCATCACCATTACCATCACCACATCATCATCATTAAGCAGAAAACATCGAAGCGGAACGGATACGACGACGACCACCACCACTGCCACCAAGTTGCAATATAAAATACTGCCTTCGCCGACATCATTATCTTGTCACATTAGCTGCTGCCTCCTGAAATCGTCTTTCAAACACTTTTTATCACCATTTTGAACTTCTAAAAGCACTTTAGAAGTACTTCCTCGTTTTTTGTCTGTACAATGAACACCGACTGTTGGCTGCTCGTTTTGGGGCACCTTCCACCCGGCGAGCGTGGCCCCTGTCGTCTGGTCAGTCGTCAGTGGTGCCAACTGATTGACTACCTGTCCTTCAACCAAAAATGCCTTCACTTTTACTCTTCAGAGCAGAACTACTTCAGCTCAGTTGAGCCCGGTCAGGTGGGCAAGACATCTCCTTCAGGGCACCACTTTCGCTGGCCTCACTGCAACATCAACTACAGCGAGTTTGTGCGAATCTTCTCGCAGTATCCAAAGCTGAAAGAGCTGCTTTTCTGCGGTTTCACCCACTGGAATGACCACCACCTGATACGACTGACAGAGTTCTGTCGATCCATCGAGTCACTTTCCTTTTACTCCTGTCCTCACCTGGGAGAAAACTACTTCAACGACTTTGGCTTTCAGAATCTGACCGTCATCGGCTGGCAAAATGTTGCCCAGCAGTACGGCACCACACTGCGCACACTTATCCTCGAGGACTGTGATCTGGAGAACTACCACCTGGGGCTGATTGTGGAGTCATTTCGCAGTTTAGTGCACCTCAACCTCGCCAACAACAGCGACATTACCAACTTCTCTCCCCTAACCGGCCTATCTTCCACTGTTGAAACACTGAAGCTGGGACCAAAGTTGAGCGTTGACTGTAAAAAGAACCAGGCACTGTACAACCACGAAATGCCCGTCGAGTTCATTGTCACTGGAAGCGGGTCGGCGAACATTCGCACTCTTCAACTGCAAGGCATCCTCACGCAAAAGCTCTCTCGATTGCATCACCTGCCCAAACTGGAGCACCTCATCGTGAAATACGCCTCTTTCAGCGCCGTCGAGGACATCTTCAGTCTGGAGGTGGAGATACTGACCAGTGCGGCGGCCAAGATGAAGCAGCTCCGCAAACTGGATCTGTACCAGGTGAACCAGAGCAGCTCAATTGACCTTCACTGGCTACGACAACGTCTCTCCACTGTCTCGGTCAGCTCACACTTGAAGTCTAACCTTCCGCATCTGAACAGCTTTTCACTGCACTCGACCAGTCCACTAGTGGTCGTCGATCAGTTCCGTCTGGTGGACTTTGTGCTCGCCTCCACGCCCAATCTGACAACCTTTTCGCTCAGTTGCGCCACCCCCTTTGACAGTGACAGCCTTCAGCACTACAACTTGAATCAGACCATTTTGGTGCTCCTTCAAAAGTACGGCAGTAAGCTGGTACACCTGAAGCTGGAGAACCTCTTTCCAGCTGGTCTTTTCAGTTATCTAGCGTACGTCGTCTTGAGTAGCCCACTGCTGACCAGTTTCACCATGGACGATCGAGAGGTGCTGCCCTTTCTCTACTGCCTGGACATGCAAGTCGACCAGTTGATGACTAATGGTAAGTGCACCCGAAACGAGAGATAGTGGATTTCTAGTTGAATTACAACAACCAACTGTGGCCTGTTTTCCAGACAAACTGTCCCACCGCAAGCACTGTCCCCTCGAGCTGACCTTCACCACCGGAGGCAGTCGCCCTCGAGTAGTCCGTCAGCAGGAGCAGCTAAGGAAGGCGCAGCCCTTCAACTACCTCCTCGACTACGTTCGCCTTCAGTTCAGCTCCGAACAGGCTGACCACCGTTTACGCGCAGTGGACAGCTCTCCCTCTGACAGCTTCTCCCTGGAAGCTGGCATCACCTCCTCCTCCTCCTCCTTCGCCTCCTCCAGTCTGGAGCACGATCTCAGCGACCTGTGTCAGCTGCTGGACACCAGCTGCGCCCTGGTCGGCCGCACCGTCGACCTCCTCACCGTCCTCTCCAACAATGTCGTCCTCTCCTCGGTGGCCTGCCTGCTCCTGATACGGCCCAGTCACCTTGTCCGACTGTCTGCCCGCTGGTTGGCCAGACGGCTCAGTCTCACTGCATAGCGCCTTCTTTCTTCCAATCTACTCTGTTCGATAACTCTCCCTCTATCACAACACTGTCGCCGTTTCTCTTCCGTCTTGTGATTTGCCTCTCTCTCTCTCTCTCTCTCTCTATCTCTCTGTTTCTCTCTATTTTTACCGTCGTCTTTCCTCAAACATAATATCAGTTTTCTTTATCAGTTCCCTTTCACTTTTATGGCCACTTTACGTTTCGCATGAAAGTGGAACCCCCTGGCCTATCAGCCAGTGCCTGAATGCCCTATCATATCTTCCTTCTCCTTCCTATCCTTTTCGATCGGAGCACTACGAACTGTGTGGAAAAAACTCAGGCGGCCTTGAGTGTAGGCGACGGCTGTGTGTTGGAGTTGCGCTGAAAGTAGACCATTGAGTACAACAGACCGAGCTGACAGTCCAATCATCGGGCAGCATCGCAGCTACACTGATCATATCAGGCCATTTTGAAACCGATTTTCAGAGTTTAGGAACATACACAGGGTGATGATTTATTTCTAATTTATCCTCTTCTCACTAGGCAGCAGTAGAGGTCGGTCGACTCTATCGACTTTTCAACAACGTGCCAATCAATTTAACAACCAGAAAAATTGCTAGATTTGACAAATAAAGCTGCCAAGATGAAAAGGATAGAAGAAAATTGTGTACGAATGCTTTTGGCTGTCAGCCACGCAAACAGAGCAATGCAACGTGAATGCAAGCAGGACAACTGCACTGGGTACCTCTGGCTGCTAAAAAACCGCCTGCTGCAACGTCGATCACCTTCTTTTACAGTTCGGAAATTGGGAGTAGAGGAGGCATCGTCTTCGGGTGATGATCAGCCTGAAATCGAGTTGAGAAAGACCGAAGCAAACGAATTTTCTGACGCAATGTGAGCAAAGCAGGAAGGAAAAACTGAGCATGTGCCACGTTTTCAGACAGTAGTGCCCCCTGCACTGCAGCACGAAAAGGCAGCCAAACAGTCTTGATAAATCGTTCTGTTTTGCTGTTGTCTTTGCTTTTCAGATCTTGTCAGCTTTTGCTTCACACCCGTACTTTTCTGTAAAAACCAACATGGCAGGCCAAGTCGAAGAGCCGGAGAAGACCATTCAGCTAGCCGCTTTACGTCAGATGACCGCCATGGACCTGCTGAACGCCTACGAGGCCACACCAGACGGAAGTCTTCATGTGCCTGAAGCCACTCGCCAAACTGTCCACTTTCTGACCATCGCTGTTGGAGATTTTGAAGGAATAGACGAAGATATCTTTTCGGGCATTGACTGGAGTGTCAATTGCTCAGCAATTGGCTACTTTTCACCTAGCTTAAGTTTGCTGAAGGCAGAAGACGGCTCTAGCCCACTCTTTCCAGCCATCCGACACTGCACTAAATGGAACACTCTCCACTTTGAAGACGGTGAATGGACACAGCCCACTGTGCAGGCGATCATCTCCGCTTTTCCCGCCGTCACCAAGCTGGTTTTTTTCAGCAGTAGCACTGACAAGGGCGTCATGGAACGTCTGACGGAGCTGTTGGCTAGTACTGAAACCGGTTGGGGTCGTCAGTTGACCAGTCTGACGCTGAAAATTTCCATCAACACTCGATATCGCGGCGCCGGCGCCCTTTTTGCGGCAATCAACGCACTTTCTGCTCTCACTTACCTGAAGATCGACTTAGGGGAAGAAGGTCTGAAGTTGCACGAGCTAACCGTCCTCGATCAGCTGCAGGAGTTCAGCCTGCGCTGCCTTCCCGTTCAACTGCCCTTTTTCATCAGTCAGCTGTACGCCACGCGAAACGACCGACTTCGAGTGGAGATCAACAATGAAGAGGAGAGCATCAAACCACTGGCTGCTCTGCGACAGCACATTCGTGAGCGCATTATTCAACTGAGTACCGTTGCCCTTAACAGTAGGCACTGTAACTTGTCGGACGTTTGCAGCAAGTTTCCCTCGCTCACTTCACTTGCGCTGGAACTGCCACTTGTTAACGCTGAAAGTATTTTTTCCAAGATGGCCACTTTGCGACACCTTGTTCACTTGCAGCTGAGCATCCAGTTTGGAGTAAGCACTACTGACAATGTGCACCTTTTTCAGCCTCTCCTCTTTGTGAAGAGTCTCGAGTTAAGCTTTAGGTGTGATTCGCACGATCAACTGGAGTTGCTGGACCTTCCGCGAACCATGCCCCACCTGCAGGCCATTGACCTTAGCTACTTTACCTGTCGAGGCTGCAATGTAACTAATTGCCAATTTCGAGCGGAGGATCTAACACCGGAAAAGTTGGCCTCTGCTCGCCGGTGCGTCTCGGCGATGTTGCGAATTCTCCGCCCCACTGGCGTTCCCGTGGGCACCATCTCCTTCCTAGGAGAGGAACACCTTGGCTCGGCGGAACAGCTGCTTCTCTCCGATGTCTGAGCTACTGCTGGTAAGGTTCTCTTTTGTCATTCTTTCATCTAATCTCACCAATTTTTAGCTTCAAACCCGGAAAGCGCAATCAAGTATGAATTTTATTGTTTTTCCAGTAAAAACTCATAAATGTTCAACTGGAAAGATTACCTTATAATCAGAATAGTTCTGATGATTTATAGTCACGTTGGGTAAATATTTGTGCAAGTCACTAAATGTTAATAAAGTAGTTAAGTTCAAAAGCCGCAGGCAGTTCATTTGTTTTAAGCAATTTCCTAGTAGCTCTCCGCTTATATTGGGTCCACTTCTAGAGTGAGTTTCTCAATAGAAGTGAAAACTACTGAAAAGCTGCTCAAATTGAACAGATTGTCAATTGTGATAGTGTCTTTCAGTGAAGCTGCAGCGATGCATCTAGCAATCTTCTTATCAAGGGTCATTGCTTTTTTTAAAGTGACTTGATTGCAGATCTCCACCACTAGATGTTCATTGCTGAGAGCAAACTGCTCCAAAATGTCTAGTGGCATATTGACATCCCCTTCACTGACCGACTCGAAGCCAGATGACATGAATTGAAAGTACTTTAGTCGGCTAAGAATGAGCAAATTAAAGGCAAACTTTTGTTTGATGTTGATGAACTTGGGTGCAGATAAATGTAGAGTAAGGATCTGAGTTTGACACAGCCGTTGATGGCTTCCAGCACGTCAATCAGTCCTTGACGTTGGTCACATTGCTTTGTCCTATATACTGGTTGTAGGGTCAAGTGCGTGCTGATTAGCTTGGCAGAATAAAAGTTGTAGAGTTGTTTAATTTCCAGAGCACAGTTTAATTGAAGTTCAATGTTCAACGTATCAAGAGCTGGAAAAAGGGTGATTATCTTTTTGGTAATTGTTTCATTTAAAACGGAGAGTTGCAAAGCATTTCTGGATTTGATCCCATTAATAGTTTTTAGTTGAAGCAATTTTCTCTGACAACAGGCACTCTTGTACAGTTTACTCCAGTGTCGACAAACAGTGTTGATCATTAGTAAATCTTTTATTGGCAAAAAGTCAAAGGTTTTCAAAAGACAAGTTTCAGGAAGGTTGTTTATCGGGAGCATTTTTAGCAGTTTTTTGTTGATTACACTAATGAAAACTGAAAAGCTAGTGTACAAGGCAAATTGCACAAACTGCACCGACTCACAACAAACTAAAAATAGAAGTTGAGCAGTTACTAACGACAAAGCATACTCTGCTATTTCAAGGAATAGCAAGTGCTTAACGGTAGGAGTTTCATAGCTAAAGATATGTCAATGTCATTGACTGAATGTGGCTAAAAGTGCGAAGCATTGCACCGGTCAGACGGGTGAACCGACTGGTCACTCGTTTGAATGAGAATAACAGAGTAGGAAAGCATGACAGCAAAGAAGCGCATTATGTAGGCGGGAATCAGGTAGAAGAGGCCAAAGGGGGCCATGCGAACTTCGCTCTCCAGAGAGGACATTATCATCAGCTGACTGGCAATCATCTGCTGTTGCTGCTGCAGATTGGGACAGCTCCCTTTGTCCACCTCCACTTGGTGACCATCGGCGTTGAGCACTGTCGCTTGTCGGCTGCCACTGGCGCCGAAGCAACAGGAGACGGCCATTTTGCGACGAAAGAGTGCACTGGTGGCCTTGCACGTCTCATGGGTGTAGCTGCTGACGAGAATGAGAACGAGGAAGAGTGTGAAGAAAGCGGTGAAGCCGGTGAGGGAGACGTAGAAGGTGGCCGAGTAGTCGGTGACCAGAAGACAGGCGCAGGAGATGGTGACCAGCATGGAGGAGGTGATCAGCAGAATGATGGCCGGAGAGAGGAGGGCAGTCAGACGGGACATTAGATTTCCTACCTGAGGTTAGGTTCTTGAGGGGTTACTACAAGCACACAATCAAAAGCACACTAAAACACTCACCACAATCAGGCGCTGAATGTACCTCTCAATGAGATCCTTCTCTGCAATTTCGCGCATTGCCGCCGACAAGCAGGCGTTGATGTAGCCAATCAGAGCAATGGGCGCAGAGATGGCAGAAAAGTTAACTATCGTTTCCAGGAAGACCGACGGCACAAAGTGGCTGCATTTAAGGTAGTAGAGCAGCTGAAATAAAGTGGAATAAACGATCACCAGTGAAAGCTGACACAGTATCACCTTTCGTCCAATTGTCCGTTCAGCCTTTGGATCGATCATTGGATGCACCTCAGTCTCAATCAGCCGAAACACCGGCCTGGCGATGGTGGCAAGGTACACCGTTAGGGCGTAGCTGATAACGTGATAGGTTCCAATAGAGGAAAGTCGAAGGTATCGTATCAGTGGACGCAAGGTGATATCACTTTCAAAAATGACATTATCGAGAAGGGTTGAGTAGACGCCGCTGGGATGAGTTATTGCGAGGAAGGTGGAAAAGAAGGAAAGTGTGAGAAGAATCATGTGAAATGCAGTAGAGCAAAGGATGACATAAATGGAAGCTGGTTGAGAGGAAAGTGATGCCCCAAAATAGGAGATGCCCAGCGCTCTGTGCACTAAAAAATATATTATAAACTCTTTAGTGTTTTCTAAAATAACTTGCCTTTTAGCAGAAAAAGAAAACCAGAATATTCCACGATGGCATTTTTAGAAGAATCCGGTTTCAAATCAGCAGGGCCAAGAAAAACATTTTTTAAAACTGAAATAAAAACGCCGCGTTTTGACTTTTCCATTTTTGCATTTGATGCAGCCGTTTGGTACATTTAGAACAAAGTACAAGCAAAAAGTAAAACTGCGTAGAACCAGTTATAGCCAGCAAGTCAGTTTCCGCCACTCTTTTACGTTTAGAGCTTCTGGCAGTTTATGTTTCAGTTGCTGAAATAAATGAGAAAGAAAAAGAGAAGGAATAAAATGCCGCCTTCCTCAGCGTTAAATGCCATTAATTAGAAGATGCCAGCTGTTAGAAAGATGCAAGTCAATCAGTTTGTCATTTTGTGAAGGTGGCTCTTTCTGAGGCTGTACTGTCAGCAAAAGAGCCACTGGCCAAATGAAAATTTGCTTAGTATATTTTATCCAAGAAAAGCATAGTAAAAATTGAAAATAAAATGTTTGTATTGTGAAAGAGTAGAAAAATAATATTGTGATTAGTTCTTACATTGAGAAACTACCAGACTGACTAGGGCTACCGAATAGCCAAAAGCAATTTGTTTTGAGAAATGGCAGATTAAGTGATTCGAGAATTAATTAAAAGAATTGATTTTTGGTTTTGCTGGCTAAATTTGTGTAAATATGGTGCTTTTTGACCAAACACATCATTGGTATAATTTTTTCTTATACAATTCGCAACAAAAAAACAGTAAAAGCGAATAAAATTAGCCAGAAAACCATTATAGTTTGTGAGAAATGAGTTTACTAAAACAAAAGCTATGACTGCTTTGAGAAACAAAAGCAAAAATATAGTAATTGGCAAAAAGCAGCATTTTTTGTTGCTGCACAAAATGTAAAATGATTGCACTGTTGTGTTGTTCAAAACTTTACGCCTTGAAGACGTCCATCGCCAGTAGCTGCTTCATGCTCACCTTGCCGTTCTTCTCACCAAAGGCGACCTTGAAGAGGGCAAGAAAGTGCTCGGGAATCTCCACACTGGAGTTTGAAGAGGCCGCGTCTTCGGTGATGATCTCCAGCAGGCGGTAGCGGGCACCGCTCAGCAGCCCAGTGGGAAACATTGAGAGCATGTACCGACGGCCGAACTGCTCGTAGCCGGCGAGCATCAACAGCAGCAGCATGCTGAAGCAGTGCACGTCGTACCACTGCGCAGCCTCGTGACTGCTCAGCGCAAACTTGTCCGCACCCGGCGGGGACACCTCCCACAGACTGGTCTCGTGAGATTGGGAAAGGACACGACTGACCGTGGGCAGAAGGAAGGCTGTGGCGCAGTCGGAGATCTTGGCGGTGAAGCGGGCGTGCAGCGGAAGGAGGGCTGCATTATCGCTTCCACTCTCAAAGAGCAGCACATTCTCCGCCTTGACGTTGAGGTGAGCGAAACCGAGGACGACGTGCAGGTAGGCCAGTCCACTGCCCACCTGTCGGCCCCACTCAGCGGCCGCAGGGACCGTCTGCAGGGAGTACCACTCGTAGATGAGCACTGAGCGGAGGTTCAGGCGGGCCTGCTCCATCACCAGCATCACCAGGGAGGGCAGCTGCTGTCGCTCCACCTGGGCCACCCGTTTGAAGGTCTTCTTCGGCAGCTCGCCCACCGGCGAGGTCGAGGTGAGTGAGGTGGGCAGGGGAAGGCCAGTCGGCCCCACCAGGCCGCCCTTCTTCCCGGCACTGCCTGCAGAGCGAGGACCGCCACCAGCCACCCGGTCCGGGTCGTGGTACACCAGCACCTGCTCGTAGTAGTGCACGTTGGGGTGCTGGCGAGGTGGGCGCGAGCTGCCTCCTCCTCCACTGCCGGCACTTGTCGAGGTTCCTGTGTTTGCCGGTGCCTGTGGGCCAATCTCCAGCTGTTTGGCCGAGTCGAGAAAGCGGTGGTACGCATTGAGGTACTTCATCATGAAGCTGCCGCCGACGGTGCTGGCGCGGAAGAGCGCCGTCAGACGCATTCGCGTGGAGAGCGTTCCCTGCACGTAGTTCAGCTCCTCGATGATGTGCAGCAGTGTGCGCACGTCCACCAGCTTGGCGCACTTTGCCGGCGCTGAGGAGGCTTTGTCCTTTTCGCTGGCCTGCAGCTTGAAGATCATGCCCACGAAGCCGGCGCCCAGCTTTTCCGCAAACTTGATCGGCTGCGTCGGATTGTAGGGCGTCAGGTACTCGACGGCGGCGTCGGCAAAGCTCTCCGTGTTGTACAGCTGCTCAATCTTGCGACTCATCATTGAACGGGTGGTTGGCAGCTCGGCGCCGAGCTGTCCTAGCATGCGGGAGTTGTTCGTCGATGTGGGAGTTCCATTATCGGCGACCATATCAGCTCGTCCTTGCAGTCCTTCAGAGCCTTCACCACTACTGACGCCTACTCCAGCTTGGATCTGTGCGCCCGGGTCGACGACGGTGAACGTCTGCTGGCGGTTCTCCACAAACTTGGGCTTGAAGAAGAGCATCTTGAGGAGAAATACTGAGACGAGGATGCCGTTCAGACAGATAAAGGGCAGCATTGTCAGGTAGATCAGGCGGAGCGTCTGAGAAAAGATGACGCCAATCAGGCCAAACACCGAGCTGATTACCTCCATCAGTAGTAGCAATAAAACTAGCTGAGTTTGTAAATTGTCGTAAAACTGATCAGTTTTTAACGATGACGATACGCAAACGAAACACTCAAAATACTTTGCAGAGTTTTACTAAAAAGCTGCACTAAATGCAATTTAAAAAACATTGTTTTGTTTTTCGAACTGACCGTCAATCAGTTTGTTAAAACTTGTTTATTTAAAAAAAACTTATTTTACAGCCTTTCATCAGCCTCTTCTTCACGTTGTTGAGCACTGTTAATTCGCTCTAGCTCATCACTTTCCTCCTTTGCCCTTCCTTTCATTCCTTCTACTGCCTCAAGAGTGGCCTTGCTTTTCCAAGCAACCAGTCCATTGAGTGTCATGCCGCCAATCAGGCCAAGAACGACAGCCAGAAAGCACAGATTAGGTTGAGTGTCAATTGTCAGCTTGAAAATGCTGGCAAAGATGAGCGAGGAGAACAGTGGAATGAGGGCATCAAGAACGCCCATCAGACTAAAAACTCGCCCCACTTCAGAGCGCTCGGTGATCTTAGTAATGTACGCCTGAATTCCCACTGTGGAGAGGGAGTTCAAGAGGTAAAAGGGCAGACCGGCGTAAAAGGTCCACACGGCGGTGCTGAGGAGGCGAAGAAAGTTTTGCATCAAAAGCATACCCGAACCGAGTAGGGCGTAGTTGAGATCGGCAACTTTAAAAACCTAAAAATTAGTGCAAAAAGTTAGTTAATCTAATACGATTAAATTGATTCCACTTACATGAATGATCACCGGGCCAAGGGCAAAGGTGCTGACAATGTTGATGAGATTACTGAAGCTAATGTAGTTGCTGTACTGACTGACGTTCCAGCTGAAGACTCGTTGGACGTACTGATACAAAACAATGTGTGGGCCGTAGGTCGCAAACTGGCAGATGACTTTGCTGATTAGAAGCAGAATGAGCTGAGTACGTATGCCAAAGGGACGCTCTTTTGTGAAGGTGTTTATCATCTCTTTGACGTTCCGTAAATTACAAAAAATTCTCCAAGCTGACTGCGTTTGCCCATCTTCCTCATTATCGGAAATATCTGCTTTGTTTTGCGGCATTTTGAAGCTTTCTCTGTGATGTTCCTTTTTGGGAAAATGTTCCTCAAAAAGTGCTCTGTCCTTTTCTTCATTTAAAAGGAAAATTGCTGCCAAAAGGTAAATGAGGCTGGCAAGAATCGAAAGAAGAAAAACAGTACTGTAGTTTCTGGGCTCGTGGTCAGGCAGCAGAGGATTTATATCGAGAAGATTTCCGCCCAGCGCTATGGCAAGTGGCGGAGCTGCAAGTAACAACAGCAATATTATAAAAACTGAATTGGAAAACATTCAAGTCGTACCCATAGAAATGGCCACTTCCATAATTATCAGTCTGGTAGAGCGAAGGTGGCCGGGCGTCACTGCAGAGAGATACGACCACGAGCAGGTCATGCCGATCATTGGGCCGGCAGTGAGCGCCATGATCACCGAGCTCAGTATCAACCAACGGTAGTCTACAGTAGATTGTGATTATTAGTACAACTCGGCATTCTCACTCACCCATTCTAAACCAAAACGAGTTCACCAGGTAGCTTACATTTTCAATTGCAAAAATCACTGAGCAGTAGATGAGCAGCACCTTCTTTGCTGGCCGGTACTTGTCGATAAACGGCCCGACGAGCAGTGATAGCGCCAGATTGGGCAACGCCAGGCCGATGTTGATGTACATTTGAAAGGAGGTCACATCCCCGAGAATGGTGGATTTCATCTGAAAAGTGTCCTCGTACTGTGTCATTGTCGGCAGTTTCAGACAGTATCCCGGTGGTAGTTTGTATCGCTGCAAACATATTTTATCCTGCAACATTTGATCGATCGCATTCTTCTTGAAGAGAAAGACGAAAAGCGTCAGAAAACCAAGTGGCTCCGCGGAGAGCAAACAGACAAAACGGAGAATCTGAGAGCGTTTGATGGTGGTCATGATTTGCAGCTGTACAGTGTTTTCATTGTAGAAGCAAAAGAGACTTCATAATATATGCTGCAGTTGAGAGCAGTTGCACGACCTGGTTGTCATCTGCAGCATCGCTTTCAGGCTGCTCCCAGGTTACGGCAGCAACCTTTCTTGCCATACTGCGGAACTACTGACAAACTTGGAGCCCGTTTCTATGATTTTGTACTTTCTGTTTTTATTGCAGCACATGCTAGTGTTTCTTAAATGAATGCTTTTTTGCAAGTGCTGTAAAAATGCGTGTTTAGTCATGTTTACAGAGTAGTGCAGATTAGTGCATTAGCTAATGCTGGAAAGTGCACTGTAAAAGGGACAAGTGTGTTGCGAAGGGCGTGAAATGAGCGGCAGTGGTTTTATCAACAAATGTCAAGGGATGTGGCACTTGATTGTTGCCATTTTGCTGCAAAAAAGATAGTCACACTCATTAAAAACAGACTAATTTTAATTTTACAAGGTTTCAGTTACATTAGTGCAAACACCTTTATAACTTCATTATGCAATTTAAGTTTCCTCAAGAACAGCTCTGTCTTCTTCCACCTTTTGAAGTGTCTTCTTCCCTTTTAGTGCGACAATAAAGTTAAAGGAAATGCCCACCAGTAGACCAATGACCACTGGAAGGAAACTCAGGTTGGGCATCGTATCGATGGTTTTCTGAAATATTGCGAGAAACCACCGAGCTGATGATGGGAATAGTAGAGTCGAGCACCGTCATCAGACTGAAAATGCGACCCACTTCTTTGCCGTCGGTCACCTTGGTAATGTACGCTTGGACGCCCACCATGCCCATTGAGTTGATGGCATTGAAAGCGATGCTCACCCAAAATGCGCTCAGCGACGGTGTCGCCAGACGAATGGCATTTTGAATTAAAATCATCGAAGAGCCCAGAAGTGCATAGTTGAGATCACCGATTTTGAAAATCTACAAATACAAAGTTGAAATAAAACTGCTTCAGATATTGACAGAACTACTACATTAATAATCACAGGTGCAAAGATGAAAGTGGTGATGATGTTAATTAGGTAGCTACCGGTGAGATAGTTGCTGTACTGACTGGAATTCCAGGAATACACCTTTTGTACAAACTGGAACATGAAGGTTGTCGGTCCCCAGGAAGCTAATTGACTGATTGTTTTGCTTATTAACAGGAGAACTATTTGCATACGAATGTTGTGAGGACGTGCCTTGGTGAAAGTTTGAAACATTTCCTTGATGTTTGTAAGATCGAGAAATATTTTTATTGGAGATCGGCTTTCAACAGCAGTCTCATTTACTAGTAAGGTTTTTTGTTTTTCTTTGGAAGAAAAATGTGTCGTTTTAAGAGGCAAAGTTTCAGTAAATTTCTTTGGGAACCAAAGATAAAAAAATGCTTTGTCTTTTTCGGTGTCTACTGTAAAAAGAGCGATGAGGAGAAAGAGGAGAGAACAGGCAATAGAAATGCTGAAAATGGCAATGTAATTTCGAGGATCACGAGAAGGAAATATTGGCGTTAAATCAAGAAGATTACCGCCGGCGGCAGTGGCGAATATTGAGGCAGCAGAGGTGCACAGTTCTAGAATGATCATTCGAATAGATCGCGTGTGTTCCGGTGTAACCAATGACACGTACGACCAACAGCAGGTGACGGCAACCAGCGGACCGGCGGAGAAAGACATTACAATTTGACAAACTAAGATAAACCAGTAACCTTGCAAATTAAGTTGCATTATTAAAATGTTAGTTTTTAAATAGTGTTTTTTTCAATCTCACTTACTCATATCAAACCAAATTGAGTTGATGAGAAAAAGGCTTGACTCGATAGCAAAGATGGCACTACTGTAGAGAAATAGAAACTTCTTTGCAGGCTTGTACTTGTCGATAAATGGCCCGATCAGCAGTGAAATCACAAAGATAGGCACTGCAACCGAAATGTAGATGTACATGTTGAACTGAGTAACATTACCAAGAACGGTCGATTTCATCGACAGGTAGTCATCTTCGTTCTTCATGGTGGGAAGTGCATGGCAGTAGTTGGCTGGGAGAAGATATTTCTGCAGACAAAGCTTATCCTGGATCAACTGGTCAATGGGATTCTTTTTGAAAAGAAAGATGAACATGGCGAGAAAGCCTAGCGGCTCCACCGAAAGCAATCTGCAGAAACGAAGAAAATCTGTAAAGCTGAAGGAGGCCATTTTGCTAAAAAATGACTGATTGTTTGATGAGAGTGTTCTAAAGGTAACCGATGAAGAGCAGCTGGTCTTTTTTTATACTCCAATGACACAGATAAGTATCTGCTCGTGTTTGCATTGTCAGTAATTGATAAAGTTTACTAAATATTTTGGTTTTTAGGAGTTGTAGTAGGATGACTTAGAAGAAGTAGCATTCCAGTCACTTGGTGAGTCACTTTGTCTCATCACCTTTTGTGATTAGTTATAAATGAGATAGTGCAGTTGAGTAAGCAGGACAGATATTTGCATGGCCTTCAAACTACCTTGATAGGGTGATTTACTAAAAACTGGAAACCTTTTTCAATGTTAATGATGACTGAAATCCAAGAATTACTATAAAAGTTGTAACATAAACTTTGTTGCTGAATCATTTGCTAACAAAAAACTAAATGATCTAGTTAGTTTTAAAAGCTTTTAACCAAAAGTGTCTTTATCTTTTCTAATACACCTTCTCTTACTTTCTTTCTAAAAATAACTTTACTCGGCCTTGCAACAAATGACTGTAAACGTCATCAGCTTTGATACTAATCCTCAATTGCCTCATTTTTTATCATCTTTAGATATGCCTTTAGAAAGCCTGTTACCAATCACCACAATCAGGAGAAGTTGTGTACGTTTTATAGGCGACAAAAATATGTTTCCGTATGACTGGTCATTAGTGTTTTGTTCGAAATTGGCATAGAGCTGTCAACAATGCCTTGTCAGTTTAGAGAAATTGCAGCTCAAATGCACTCAAGTTTTACACTTGATTGTTTAGTTGTGCTGACTGTTAGCGCATATATTCAGCATTGTTTTGCATTCTCTTGTCTGCTCTTTTTGAACCGTCCCTCGCTCAAGAACAGCCCCAGCAGAAAGATGGGTTGCGGTGATTCTAGTACGTTTGTATCATCATCCTCAGCACTTTTTAACCTTTTCATTTCACCCAGAGCACGATGACTCTCCGCCGCAAGTGGCTCCAACTGATGACCCTGCTGAGGGCGCCGATGCTCCTAAATCAGAGACTCAGGCCAGCATTGTCGAGGACAAGGTGAAGTCGAAGGCTTCAGGCGTTGAGGACAAGAAGCCGCCCGAAGAGGAGGCGCCCCCTGCAGAGGAGCAGCCCCCACCGGCGCCGCCTGCCGCCGACAACTCTGCGACCTGCATGCCATCGGCGCCGCCCGTCGAGCCGCCGCCCGTGGCCGTGCCGAGCACCAAGAAGCTGAGCAGCAAAGTGGGCTCCAAGGTGGGCTCCAAGGCCAGCTCAAAGGCGGGCAGTAAGGCGAGCAGCAACGTCGCCTCGGTCTTTAGCACCGGCGGCGGCGGCGGCGGCACCAGCGGCGTCGAGTCGACCATCTCTGCCGGGGCCGGCTCCGGGGCGGGCAGCAAACTGGACGGCCCTGATTCGGCCACCGGGTCTCGACTGTCGAGCGTCCACTCGGGTGCTGGCTCATCGAGTCGCCACTCCAACTTTGGCTCGCAGATCTCCGGCGCCGGTTCGCACCACGGCGGATCGGCCATTCTCAGCGTGCCCTCTGGATCGAAGACAGGCAGTGTCGTCCTCTCTGACATTGTCTCTGGAGCTTCCTCGCATGGCGGCTCGAGGATTGCCTCTGGAGTAGAGGGACCCTCAACCCCGGGCAGTAAAATCACTTCAAAGGTGGGTGGAAGCAGCATCGTTGATGGCCCCTCCAAACCAGGCAGCGCCATTGGCTCTAAGGCCGGCTCAAAAGCGGGCTCAAAAGTGGGCGACGCCAAGCCAAGCTCTAAGGTGGACGCCAAAACTGGCTCCAAAGTAGACGGGAAGGCAGGCTCAAAGGTGGGCGAAGCCAAACCTGGCTCCAAGGTTGATTCAAAGGCCGGCTCGAAGGTCGGCTCAAAGGTTGACTCTGCAGTGAAGTCAGCGGTGAAGGGTGCTGGCGCCGTCTCGCCCAAGGTCACCTCAAAGATCTCCAGCACCAAGTCGTCTAAAGTGGGCTCAAAGGCAGGCGGCTCAAAAACCGGTTCCAAAGTGGAGTCTGCCAAGCCTACTGGCTCAAAGTTGGACGCCGCCAAGCCCACCGGCTCCAAAGTAGATGCCGCTAAGCCAACTGGCTCCAAAGTGGACTCTGCCAAACCGCCCAGTTCAAAGATTGCCGACGGGGCCAAGCAAACTGGTTCAAAGGTCGGCGAGGCCGCTAAGGGAACCGGCTCAAAGGTGGACGCCGTCAAGTCGACCACCAAGGCCTCTGACGGCAAGCCGCCCTCAAAGACCGGCTCGAAGCTGTCGCCTGACTCCAAGTCGAGCGGACCGTCAGCCACCAACAAGGCGCTGTCAAAGACGGCCCCCTCGAAGATAATCACCTCGGTGAACATGAAGTCGAACAGCGGCACCGACGGTGGCAAGTCAGGCAAGGCGGCCTCCTCTTCTCCGGGCGACGCCAGCAAGTCGCAGAAGTAGGAGCACACTCCCCAATTGTCTGCTCATCTCTTGGTGCTTGCCAGCGCTTCTTCTGGCACCCACCAGGAGCACTACTTCAAACCTGAGTAGCCACTGCCACTGCCTGGTTATCATTTTTTCAAAATTTGCATTTTTGCATTTACATTTTGAATACTCATTAAACATTTAATGAACACACCAAGGACAGAAAACAACACACTGCGTAGACTGCAACGTGATCAGTAGACTGCAAAATCACAGGGACAGTGGCCAGGGCCGTCCTGAGGGCCAACGCGTATTCCCGTCACCTGCATTCGACAGTGCTGCGCGTGGAAGCGCCTCGCCGCCTTAGCCGCCTCTTTGGTGGCCTCCTTAGGACTCCACAGCTTTTCGGCCACTGCAGCCGTCGTCGTCCAGACCTTGTTCATCAGATTGCCCCCATCGACGTACTCGCCCCACATGCAGGCACCGCCGCCCAGGACACGTCGTTTCTGCTCCTCCGATCCGTCCCAGTCGAGTAGGTCCGTTTCGTAGTACTCTCGCCAAGCCTCGGTGTACGCCGTTTCGAGGTACCAGGGCGCGGAGAGGATCGTCTGGTAGCCCGCCTTTGTCACCTGGTCCATCTTCCACCGCCAGCCGCCGTTTCGCTTCTCAATCCACACGTGCACCAGAGTGTCCGGGGCAATGTGCACGCCTTCGTCAAAAACGTCCTGCCAGACAATGTAGCTGCGCTTCAGTTTGCCGCCTACTAGGTCCACCAGTCGTTGAATGTAGTACGCCTCAAGCTGACTCATCTAGTAAAGGCATCGTTGGTCAGCTTGTTCTAATATGCACCATGAGAAAAACTGTTACCTTTTTAAAGTTATGCTGCTTCATGAACTGTTTAATCTTGGGATTCGACGCCCAGCACTGGGTATTCACTTCATCACCGCCGATGTGCATGTACAAATCGGGGAATCGAAGCGCGATCTCCGAGTAAAACACTTGCAAAAATCATAGGTGCTCTTTTTTGTCGGGTCAAACGGCCCTAGTTGGCCATTTGGTTTGCCGTTCTCAAAGCATTGTGTAAGTAAGGACGGAATGCCCTTTCCCCAGGAAAGCGTATGACCGGGAGTGTCGAACTCGGCGAGAACGCGAATGCCTCGAAGACGAGCGTGGTCGATGATCTGGTAGACAAAAAGTGGTGATAAGAACAATCAAAACCTTCCACAAAACTTATGGTACCTTTTCCACGTCCTGTACGGTGTAGATGTGCATCGGCGACCAGCTGCCATTGCGTGCCAACTGCGGATATGACTCACTGACAAAAGGAAAGCTCTGATCGTCGACGACATGCCAGTGAAGGACATTCAGTTTGTTCATCTCCATTGCGTCCAAAGTTTTCAGTATTGAGCGAACGGAAAGAAAGTGCCGTGAGGTGTCAATCATCAGCTGACGATGGGCAAAACGAGGTGCGTCGCTGATGCTAACAAGATTCACCTTGTACTCGTTGTAAGCAACGTTCTCAAGAAGCTGCGAAAAGGTTTCTAAGCCACGCAAAATTCCCCAAATCGACAGTGCCTACCAACAAAACAATTGTTAGTCAAAAATTAAACTTTCAGTTGCACAGTGAACAACTTACTTTAATTTCAGCTCCTTTCACTGCATCAACTGAAATTTGATACGCCTCATTCATGTTCATCTGCGGGTTCCTTTCACATTGTCCACTCCAACTTAGGTGAAGTGCCCGTAGTTGGCCTACATTTTCTGCTGTTCTCCGAATAAGTGGCGGCTGGTTTTGGTAGAAAAGGTGCTTTCCGCGAAAACTGTAGTCTAGACGAGAGCAGTCCTGAAGGAACATCTTCTCTCGGTAGCGGGCAATGGCAGTATTGATGATCAAACAGTCTGAAGAGGGAATAATCTTAAAAGAAGCACTATTGATGAGCATGAATTTGTGTGACATGGACACCGAACTGGGTTTTGGCCAAATGGTGTAGTCTAGTTTAGGTGACTGAAAAAGTGTTTTGGGACGTCGAGAGTTTGATTTCGGTTTTTGCCGTAGTGCTTCGTGAGTGAGAGCATGGTCCTAACAAAACGAAAAATTGAAAAAAAGTCGCATTTCAACAAAAACGGGTTGGTTTTACTTACAATTTCTACTTCAGTAAACTCATTTGTTTGCATTTTAGTTACATTTTTGTATACGGATACTAGCTCATTTGTCGTCGTTGTGTTTTCAAATATTACCACTTCTGTGTTTGTTCCAGTAAATAAATTGCACAGATTCACTACTGCGATTACTACAGTGAGCTTAAACTCCATTCCTCCTTTGATTAAGTTCAAGATGAAACATTGATGCTTGTAAGTTTATTTTAAAACTTTTTGTTTAAATAGTAAAATACAAATCACTCAATACTTTGAGTGCAATTTGAGTGAATTTGCCGATAAAGTTTACAATTTTTAAGCTTAATAAAGGATATCCGCTGGTGCTAGTGAATCAGCTTCTCTTTTAAAACTTTGTTACAAAAAGTAAAGGTTGACCTTAGAGGATGTCCGCGAAAGCTCAGAAGATGATAAAAGGGGTTAAAGTTAACTTGAATTTAGTTATTTGATGAAGTTAACGTGAAAATTTATCAGCATGCAGCTCTTTCTAAAGGTCATCAGCATTACAAAAGTGTTTATCAAAAACTGCTCAAGTGTGATAAAAGGGCAAATTCAAATTGTTCATAGTTGGCTGAAAGTGCAGCCTCGACAACAGCAGCTTGTTAAATATACATGAAGCAAACTCGCTTTTGCGACCAACTGTTAGAATAACAAAAACACAAAGTTAAAAATTATTGAGAAAAAAATTACAAAAAAGTTTGTTTTTCTAAATTATGTGTCTGCCAAATGTCATCAAATGTCTCATTCACAAAACTCATTAAATAATTCAAGAGAAATTGTTCAGCATAAATTAGTTAAAAAGCAGTATATTAAAACGTACCATTTCAAGGTATCTTGCTTTTTCATTAGTTTGCATCCACTGGAGCAGTTGCAAGCATACTTGTCACACTTGGCACCCTCCAGGGCGCAATTGGGCGTTCGGCCAGTCTCGCTGACCATGGGCACTGAGCCATCTGGGCAGACTTCGGTGTGGGAGTCCTTGCAGACGTCATTACCACAGTTGAACAGACGGTGAGGGTAGCAACATTTGCCTAGTACCGGAGAGGGTAAAAGGCAGTTAAAGGTTAGCAGAAGAAGTATCACTTGCATTGGTTGAAAAATCATTTTTAGACAGAGTTGGAAATTGTTTTAATCAAAGATGTGTAATCAAGTGCAGCTCATTGATGAATGTCGTTTGGAGGTTGATTAAATTGTAGCTATCCAATGTTTTTGTTAGAAGAAATTAATTAATCATGTGGCAGTCGTTCATTAGCCAAAAGAAAACATTTTAAAAATAGCCTTATGAAAACATACTTTTTCAATAGAAGAAAATTTATTTTTTAAAACTGATAATTAGTGCATGCGCGCATACATTAAATTTTTGGTACCAAGAAGTAATATTTGTCGTCAAAAAAGAAGGCATGAGAAAGTCTAGCACTGCTCAAAAGAGACATGAGTCTTGCTCTTGATGCCGTTGCTGTGGTTGCAGAACTTTTTGCTCAGCGGCTTGCTCTTGGTGGTCGATGTCTTTTCCGTCAGACCGAACACCTCAATCTGGTCGATGTGCATGCGGAAGAGGTGGAAGACGTCCAGATCGTCGAGCATACCGTGGTCCCACTCAAAGTCGATGCGCTTCAGGTTCTCAGGGTCCATCGACATGACACCGGGGTGAGTGTACGACTGGCCAACCTTGAAGATGGCTTCCAGCTTCGCCTGGTCGTTGAACATGTAGGTCTCCTCGTTGCCGTTGTTGTCGACAAACTTGATGTGCACTGCGGCCACCTTGTCAAACTGCTCCAGACCGGATGAAGCTAGGTGCAGGTGGAGGATGTACTGGTACTCTAGAGAAGGGGAAATTTCGTGTGTTATTTCTCGCGTCACTTTTCCAAAAAGAAAGAAAACTCACTGTTGAGAAGTGGCTCGTGCTGGCCAGTGACCATGAAGAAGCGCTTTCCATTGGTGGTGTCCTCGCCCTGGTTAACGTCGCTCACAGAGTTCTTGTACTCAATGTCACGGGGGCCGAGGATGACGCACTTCTCGCCATTGTTACCGCAGTCAGTGCACTTGCCAGCCTTGAAATCCTCATAGCTGTCGCACAGGTAGGCCTTGGGCAGTGGGATGGTGGTGTCGAGGGCGTCGATGAAGTAGTCTACAGCTCGCTGGTGGTTGCAGGCAACCAGTCGGCGGGTGCCCTCAAACGGCCCGTGGAAGATGCCCGCAGTGAGGCGCTCCTGGTCGCAGCCTGGCTGCACCTTGCCGCCGTTCGGGTACAAATCGACATGACTAGTGAATATCACCAAAAAGGTTAGGTATTTGCTTGTGTTGAGGTGAAGTGAAAAGCTCTCTTACCTGCAGGTCTCGTACATTCCGAAGCCAACCTCCAGCATGGGGCGACCATCAGTGTGAATGGAGTCGACGTACTTGGCGTCAGTGTGCCACAGTCGGGCGGCCGGCTGGAGGCCCTCGTAGAAGGGGCCAGCAGGGTCGAGACCGGTGATTCGGCCCAGAGCGGCGTTGCCGAGGAACTTTCCGGCATTGCCGGCGATGTGGGCGCCCAGAGAGTGGCCGATGATGTGGAAGGAGGCAGGGGTGGTGCTCTTTGCCTTGCAGAACGTCTGAATCTGAATGGCAACCATGGGACCGACCACTCGAGTGTTGACCACCGCCTGTCCGTAGGGGAAGAAGTTGCCCTTTGGCCAGTAGACGAGCAGCACATTGACGTCTTGGTAGTCTAGGTAGCGGTTCTTGAGGATTTTCATCCAGTCGGCAAAGAGCTGGTTGTCAATGAAACCATGAACAATGACTAAAGAAGTTGGTGGTGGGAAACAGTGATCACCGTTAAAAATGATTCTTATAGGTTGACAGTGTTGAAATAGTTACCTTTGGTCTCCTTGGAGCCGTCAAAGCGGGATGCTCGAGCGCTCTCGGTGTTGTTCCAGTGAATGATTTCACCAAGCTCTCGGGTGCCTCGGGTGAACAGCTCAAACTCGGGAGAGATATGCTCGGGAGATTGGGGCAGGAAAAGATCGGTGAAAGGACGGTGAATGGGGTCATAGAAATCGTGAGAGTTGAAGGTGCCGATGCCAGGGTAGGTGACCGACTTGGCGGAGATGGCTAGAGAATAGTGGTTGCCGTTAGAGGTGCTCTTCACCGACTGCTTTCTATCATTCTTACCTGCTACAGCAGCCAGAAGTGTGCAAAGCGAGAGTAGACGAGCCATTTTTGGCTTGATTTTTTGCTTGAGTTAATTAATTTGCTGTTACTTTGCTTTCAGGAGAAGCTGTTTGTTGCTTTGCCGTTTGAGCTGTGATCCAAACTCCTGCAACCCAGAAACCTTATATACCAAAAGGGATGATGGTTGAAAATTTGCGCGGCTAACATTATCATTGATTATTCTTATTTTTAATTGCTGTACCGATGGGCTTGTGCACCTGTCTATAACATTATCATCATCATCAACATCAACAACAATTTCAGCAATAGACGACCTTATCCAAAAGTGAGAAAGTAAAGCAATCCCAAATCCACGTGATAATCATCAACTAATAATTTGCAACTCACCTGATTAGCCTTGAGTGGTTCCCCCATCACCCGTCACCTGTATTGGTTTGCCCACTGCACTGGTGCGGCAATCTTTGTAATCTGTTGGCAAAGGTTCACCACCAGTACTATCACTTAGTGATTTCCAAACTCTACACTTCGCACCGCCATACACATTTTGCCCATTTTACCCAGGTACGAAAAAACACAGGTACAAAACACGGTCGTAATAGGATCAAACCAATTTATCAACTTAGAAGTACGGCCTCCAAAAGGTAAGAATAGCTTTTTGGATTACCACCATTAGAGCAAGGAGCAGTTGTACCGTCAAGTTCTACAAACAGTAGGTGATGACTGCCTTAAAAATTGTCACTGTTTTTTTGGTACTCTACTGGCTCTCTGGTCAAGAGAGGTACATCCTGCAAAAAAAGGCATAACATAAACAACTAAATCAATCCAACACCTGCTGTTCACGTGGCCGGACACTGCTGTACTTAACTACAAAAATTGTGTTGATTGTGTTTATTATTTAGGCATTCTTACTTAGATAATCTACCGTGTTGTGTGCTAGGATTAAACAGAAGTGAATACATAACAATAACAAAGTCATGATTGAGTACACCGATTAGAAGATGCCCATAAACTTTTTGTCATTCTTATCATTATCATCACTGCCGTACTTGCTGTTGCTGTTGCTGCCTCGACGTGAACTGCCGTAGTTGCCTTCATCTTGATCACCGCTTCGATTCTCTCGACTGTTGCCACAACTGTTGCCCATTCCGCCTCCGCTACTGCTGTTTTTGTAGTTGTTTTGAGTACCTGAATATTCACTGCCTCCCCTGTTTGAGTAGTCACCCGAATTGCTGTCACCTCGACCATACTCGTCTTTTTTATTAGAACTTCCAGTCAATGAGTTGATGGCAGAGGTCATTGAGGAAGTCGAATTGGCTAGTTTAGAAAAACTTAGTAGTTGTGAATTCTAATCAAGATTGTAGCACTCACAGTTTCCATGACGGTTACGCTCGTTGCTGTTTCGATCGTTCAAATTGGCACTAGAACCGAATCCTCCGTTGTAGTTTTGCTGTTGCTGATATGAATTGCCATCAAATCCACTGTTAGTGGAGCCATACTTTGAAGAGGTGTTGTTGTCACTTCGTCCAAAAGTCTGGTTGTCACTCCGATCATTGTAGTTGTTCATGTTCAGGCAGGGTAGGCTGAAAATTGATTTAATTTGATTTGCTGATAGTCACTTGTGTGCTGAATTAAGGTGCTGCACACTTGACCTATTTATACAACTAGCTTGAATGGAATAAAATGCCGCATTACAGCTAACACTTTCGATTTGTGTCAATTCATCACAATACCTCGTCATGCCATCTCACCGTACTATTTCACGCCAGCACACCTGCACTCAACGCTGAAGCGTAATTTTCAGTAGATTGCACCACAGTTATGCAATTTAATTCAAATTCAAGTTTAAAGTGTTTATTGATGTTTTGATGGTATACAAATCTCAATCAAAATGACTATTGAAATGATACAGGGAAAGCTTATGAAAACATTTTAATGTGATTTGCTGATAAGTGGACCTTTCCGTTTGGATATGTGGTGCGCTTTTGTTGCTGAATCTTTAGAGGTTTTCCATCGTTATGGCATTTTGTAAAGTGGACCACTGGTTCGCTAAAGCCAACAGACGTTGGAGCGTAAGCTATTGAATGAATTTTTAAAAATTAATAAAGATTAAAAAATCACTACTAGTACCTGGAGCCTTCAGATAACTGTTCGGCGGAGTGTTCATTTTGTAGTGGTTTAATTTTTCAAATTTCAACTGAGAGCAGTTGTAAATAAAATAGCCAGAGTTTCAGTGCCTTTATATACAACAAATAGATTTACTTAACCTTATCAAATTTGCCGTCTCATTGCCTTTGTGTGGTAATAAATCTGCATCTGTGATCCGGAACAGGCCTTCAGGTGGTGGAAGGACAACGCACTGAAGAAGGTTGAAATCACCACCATTTTTTCATCTCCACCCCCGTGTTCACTGTTCGGCCATGTAAAAACCTTACTGCAAAAGTTCTTGAAAGTTACCTTGTCATTTCCCTAATTTGGAGTGATTTGCCAAAATAAAAAATGCTTTTTTCTATTTGCATTGCATTGATCACTTTTGTTTGCAAACACTTTTTCTATCATATGATTGATTACCAGTTTAATAGAAAACAAACCAACTTTTTTAGGTAGAAAAACACAGTTCAAGGCATTTCCCAAAAGTCAGCTCTCGTTTATTTGTTGAGTCCTGAAAGACGGCCCCCCGAAATAACCCTCGGGAACATGAATCGAACAGGGGGCACCGAGGGTGGCAATCAGGCAAGGCGGCCTCCTTTCCCCGGGCGACGCCAGCAAGCCCCAGAAGTGGAGCCATCCCCAAGTCTGTCATCTCTTTGTTGCCACGCTTTTCTGGCCCCCCCAGGAGACTACTTAAAACCCGGGTAGCCCTGCCACTGCCGGTTTCTTTTTTTTAAAAATTTGCTTTTTTTGCATTTACATTTTGAATATCATAAAATTTTAAAAACACCCCAAGGACAAAAAAAACAACTGCGAAACCCGTGCAGTAACTGCAAAATCACAGGGACATGGCCAGGGCCGTCTGAGGCCAACGCTTTTCCGTCCCCTGCATTCGCGGGCGCGCGTGGAAAAGCGCCTCGCCCCCTTAGCGCCCTTTGGGGGCCCTCCTTAGGACTCCACAGCTTTTGGGCCCCCTGCAGCCGTGTGTCCAACCTTTTCATCGATTGCCCCATCGACTACTCCCCACAGAAAGCACCGCCGCCCGGGCCCGTCGTTTCTGCTCCCCGATCCGTCCCGTCGGTAGTCCTTTCGTGTATCCCCCAACCCGGGTGTACCCCCGTTCGGGTACCAGGGGCCGGAGAGGATCGTCGGGGACCCGCCTTTGCCCCGGGTCCATTTTCCCCCCGCCCCCTTTTGGGGGTTCTCATCCCAGGGCACCAGAGTCCCCGGGGCAATGTCACCCCTTCGTAAAAAACGCCTAAAAAGAGCCCCTTTCGTTTGCCGCCCTGGCCCACCGTCGTTGAAGTAGTACCCCTAAAGTGACACTTTTAAAGGCATTTTTGGGTAAGCTTTTTCAATATGCCCCAGGAGAAAAACTTTTACCTTTTTAAAGTTTGCTGTTTCAGAATTTTTAATTTTGGATTCGACGCCCAGCCGGGGTATTCCCCATCACCGCCGATGTGCATGTACAAATGGGGAAATCGAGCGCGATCCCGAGAAAAAAACATTTTGCAAAAAATCAAAAGTGTCTTTTTGTGGGTAACGGCCCTAGTTCCATTTGGTTTGCCGTTCCAAACATTGTGAAAGAAAGGCGGAATTTTTCCCCCCAAAAAGGTTGCCCGGGAGTTCGAACTCGGCGGAACGCGAATGCTCAAAGACACGGGTCGTGTTTTGGGTAGACAAAAAGGGTTAAAAACAATTAAAACCTTCCACAAACTAGGGTACCTTTTCCACGCCCTGTACGTGTAGATGTATCGGCGCCCCAGTGCCATCGTGCAAGCGGATAGACTCATAAAAAAGGAAAGCTCATCGTCGACGAATGCATGAAGGACATTCATTTTTTCATCTCCTTGCGTCCAAAAAGTTTTCTAGGGGCGAACGAAAAAAAAGGCCCGTGAGGTGTAATCATCACTGACGATGGGCAAAACGAGGTCGTCCTGATGCTAACCAGTTTTCACCTTGTACTCTTGTAAAAAAATTCTCAAAAAGTGCAAAAAGGGTTTTAACCACCAAAATTCCCAAATGAAGTGCCTAAAAAAAAAAATTTTTGTAAAAAATTTAAAAACTTTCATTGCACAGTAAAAAATACTTTAATTTCACTTTTTTACTGCAAACTGAATTGATCCCCTTTATGTTCTCGGGGTTTCCTTACATTGTCCACCCAAAAACTTAAAAGGGCCCCGTAGTGGCCTACATTTTTCTTTCTCCGAATAAGTGGCGGCTTTTTGGGGGGTTTAAAAAAGGTGTTTTCCCGCGAAAAGGTAACAGCGCCCGAAGGAACTCTTCTCTGGGTAGGGGCAATGCAGTATTGATGTCAAACGTCTAAGGGGGAATATTTTAAAGAGGCATATTGATGACGAATTTGTGTCATGGCACCGAACGGGGTTTTTGGGCCCAAATGGTGTGTCTATTTATACTGAAAAAGTTTTTGGGGGACGTCGAGAGTTTGTTTTCGGTTTTTTGCCGTATGCTCGGGTGAAGCATGGTCCTAAAAAAACAAAAATTTAAAAAAAAGGGCATTTCAAAAAAAAGGGTTGGTTTTATTACAATTTCTATTTCGGTAAACCCTTTTTTTGCATTTTAGTTACTTTTTTGTTACGGATACTACTCATTGTCGTCGTTGTGTTTTCAAATTTTAATTTCGGGTTTTTGTTCCGTAAAAATTGCCGTTCCTCTGCGATTCTACAGTAACTTAAATCCATTCCCCTTTGATTAAGTTCAAATGAAACATTGATTTTTGTAATTTTTTTAAAAAACTTTTTTTTTAAATAGAAAAATACAAACACTAAATCTTTGAGTGAAATTTTGAGTGAATTTTGCCGATAAAGTTTACATTTTAAAGCTTAATAAGGATATCCGGGGGTGAGTGAATCAGCTCTCTTTTAAACTTTGTTACAAAAAAAAAAGGTTGCCCTTTAGAGGTGTCCCAAAGTAAAAGGATGAAAAAGGGGGGTTTAATTTAAACTTGAATTAGTTATTTGATAAAGTTAACGTGAAAATTTACAGCATGCACCTTTCAAAAGGTCATCAGCTTAAAAAAGGGGTTTATCAAAAATGCTCAAGTGTGAAAAAAGGCAAATTTAAAAATTTTATGTTGGCTAAAAGTGCAGCCCGACAACAAGTTTTTAAAATTTAACTGAAGAAAACTCGCTTTGCGAAAAACGTTAAATAACAAAAACAAAAAGGGTTAAAATTATTGAGAAAAAAAATTACAAAAAAGTTTTTTTTTTAAAATTATTGTCCCCAAATGTCATCAATGCTCTTTCACAAAATCTTAAAATTCAAAGAAATTGTTCAATAAATTATTTTTAAAAAGGTAATTAAAACGCCCATTTAGGTTTTGTTTTTTTATTTTTTGCATCCATGGAGCAGTTGAAAGAATTGTCCCTTTGGGCACCTCCAGGGGGCAATTGGGCGTTGGCCCCCAGCTCGTGACCATGGGCATAAAGCCATCGGGGAGACTTCGGTGTTGGGGGGTCTTGCAGCCCTCATTACCAGTTGAAAGACGGGAGGGTAGAAAAAATTTCCCTTTAGTCCAAAGAGGGTAAAAAGGGGAGTTAAAGGTTTAGCGAAGAAGTATTACGGCATGGTTGAAATCCATTTTTGAAGAGTTGGAAATTGTTTTAATCAAAGATGTGAACAAGTGGTCATTGAAAAATGTCGTTGGGGAGTTTGTTAATTGTAGTTTTCCAAATGTTTTTTTTAGAAGAATTAAATTAAATCATGGGGGTGTTTTTTTCCAAAAAAACATTTAAAAATGCCCTAGAAAAAACTTTTTAATGAAAAAAATTTTTTTAAAAACGTTTGGGGGGGGGTTTTTTTTTTTTTTGGGGGGGGGGGGGGGGGGGGGGGGGGGGGGGGGGGGGGGGGGGGGGGGGGGGGGGGCGGGGGGGGGGGGGGGGGGGGGGGGGGGGGGGGGGAAAAAGCGCTTCAGGTTTTGGGCCCTCGCCCCGGTTTTAAACGTGGCCACCAAAATGGTTCCTTCCGGGGGAAGAGTTCCTGGGCCTTTTACCTAGTGCCTGGCCACCTTGAAATCCCCCAGCGGGAACGGGTGCTTGGGGATGATGGTTCAAAAAGGGGTTTCGTGGTTTTTTTCCGGCTCCTTTTAAAAAGGAAAAAAAACCATGTTTGAAAGGGCCGTGGAGGGCCATGGAAAAAAGCGTTTCCAGGGGGTTGCCCTTCCCCTTTTTAAAGTCCTCACGATTTTTTTGTATCAAGTAGGGGGCGGGTTGAGCATTCCCCTTTTCCCGCAGTCGTCATTCCAGCCAAATCCCAAGCTGTCGAAGGGGGGCCGGGGCATGGATGGGGGGTGGGAGGGGCGATGAATTATTTCGCCCGGGGGTTGCAGGCCCGGGCGGTGCCCCAAACCCCCCGGGGAAGATGGAGGAGGGGGGTTGGGCCCGCCCCTTGCCGCCGTTGGGAAAATCCTAAAGGAAATCCCAAAAAGGTTTGGTAGCTTTTTTGGGGGGAAGAAAAGCCCTTTCGGGTTGAACCGAACCCAACCCCCAGAGGGGGGCGACCATCATTGGAATGGGTCATACGGGGTAGGGTGGTGGGCGGCCGTAGGTCTAAAGGGGGCGGGTTTTAAAAGGTACGGCCCGGGGGGGGGTTCCCGAGGTTTTCCCGGTTGCCGTTGCCCCAAGCTGGGTGTGGGGGAAGGGGGGCCCCTTTTTAAATTAATTAATCAACGGGCCGCCATCATTTTCCCCCTTCCCCAAAAATTCCTTTTTCAGAGACCGGGCACGACGCTTGGAGCGGAGGCTTGAATTTTCCCCCCAAAGACCAAAACAGAAAATCCCCCAAAATTGGGGTAAACATACCGAAAAAGATTTTTAAGGGTTTCAGGTAAATATTACCTTTTCCCCCGGACCGTCAAAGGGGGAGTCCGGGTTCGGTGGCCCGGAATGACCCAAAACCCCGGGTGCCCCTCAAACTGGGAGAGATATGCTCGGGAGATTGGGGCAGGAAAAGATCGGTGAAAGGACGGTGAATGGGTCATAGAAATCGTGAGAGTTGAAGGTGCCGATGCCAGGGTAGGTGACCGACTTGGCGGAGATGGCTAGAGGGAAAAGTGGTTGCCGTTAGAGGTGCTCTTCCCGACTGCTTTCTATCATTCTTACCTGCTACAGCAGCCAGAAGTGGCAAAGCGAGAGTAGACGAGCCATTTTGGCTTGATTTTTTTCTTGAGTTAATTAATTTGCTGTTACTTGCTTTCAGGAGAAGCTGTTTGTTGCTTTGCCGTTTGAGCTGTGATCCAAACTCCTGCAACCCAGAAACCTTATATACCAAAAGGGATGATGGTTGAAAATTTGCGCGGCTAACATTATCTTGATTATTCTTATTTTTAATTGCTGTACCGATGGGCTTGTGCACCTGTCTATAACATTATCATCATCATCAACATCAACAACAATTTCAGCAATAGACGACCTTATCCAAAAGTGAGAAAGTAAAGCAATCCCAAATCCACGTGATAATCATCAATAAAATTTGCAACTCACCTGATTAGCCTTGAGTGGTTCCACTATCACCCGTCACCTGTATTGGTTTGCCCACTGCACTGGTGCGGTAATCTTTGTAATCTTTGCAAAGGTTCACCACCAGTACTATCACTTAGTGATTTCCAAACTCTACACTTCGCACCGCCATACACATTTTGCCCCATTTTACCCAGGTACGAAAAACACAGGTACAAAACACGGCCGTAATAGGATCAAACCAATTTATCAACTTAGAAGTACGGCCTCTAAAAGGTAAGAATAGCTTTTTGGATTACCCACCATTAGAGCAAGGAGCAGTTGTACCGTCAAGTTCTACAAACAGTAGGTGATGACTGCCTTAAAAAATTGTCACTGTTTTTTTGGTACTCTACTGGCTCTCTGGTCAAGAGGTACATCCTGCAAAAGAAGGCATAACATAAACACTAAATCAATCCAACACCTGCTGTTCACGTGGCCGGCACTGCGTAAACTACAAATTGGTGTGAGGTTAATAGCATCTTATTAGTATCTCGTGTTAGTTAAAAGGAAACATACAGATGTACCATAAAGGCCCATAATTTTTTCTATCATACAATGCCGATTGCTGTGCTGTTCTCGCGAATGCGTATGCCTTCTGTCACGCTTCGATTTCTCGATTGCAACGTTGCCCTTCGCCGCTGTTTTTTTGTTGATACTATTCCGCCCTTGTGTCACCAATGTGTCCCCGCCTACCTTTTATAATTCTCAAGTGAGCAAGTCTGAGAGCAATTGCTAGTGAAATTAGATTGAATCAATCAAGTGTAGCTACAGTTCCTGCGTCCTCGTCTTTCGATCGTAATGAAACCACCTCTGATTTGCTGTCGTTGATCTCAAACCCGTGGGAGCCTCTTAAGTGTTTGTCACTGCCAAGTCTGGTTCACCACATTTTTTTTCGAGTAGGCAATTGATAATTTTTGTGTATCTTGTCGATGGGCACCTCTTAACATAGAAAGCGCTTACAGCTAACACTTCGTTTGCAATTATCAACCGTGCCTCCACCTCTTCCAGCACGCTCACTGAGAATTCTATTACCCGTTATTATAATTCAATTTAAGTTATTGAGTTGGGTACATCTCAAGATATTGAAATACGAACTAGAAAATTAGTTCGTAGACTTTCTTTGGTTTGCTTTTTGCTGATCTTTAAGGTTTTCGTTGGCTTTAAAGTGACCTGTCGCTAAGCAACTGGTAATAAGATTTAAATTAAGATTAAAAACAATACTGCCCATACGTTCGGGGTCTTGAGTTTTTTCAATCAAGAAGCTTAAATAAACAGTTTCGGCTTACACAATAATCTAACTTATCAAATTTGCCTCTCTGCCCTGTTTGTTGTGTAAAAATCTGCATCTGGTATACCGGAACATCCCTTCAGGTGGTGGAAGGACAACGCCGAAAAGGTTGAAACACACCATTTTTTCATCTCCACTCCGTGTCACTGTTCGGTCCTGTAAAACTTTACTGCAAAGTTTGAAAGTTACCTTTCATTCCCTATTTTGGAGGTGAACATCAAATAAAAAATGCTTTTTCTATTTGCTGCATGTCACTTTTGTTGTGCAAAACTTTGTCGAATTAACTTGATTACCTTAAAAGAAACAAACCAAACCTTTTTAAGTAGAAACAAAACAGTTCAAGCATTTCCAAAAGTAGCTCTCGTTTATCAAAGTGATGTCTGAACAAATTTGTACGTACAAGTGAATAAAACCTGACCAAATGTAACTTGGTATTAGGAAAGAATTACTCGTGCAATGTACAGAACCGTTTCAAATGAACCACCAAAAACGTGCCATGCTTCTTAATACCGCTACTACTTTACAAAGAAGTAGAAAAATACTTAGATTACCAGCGAGGCGTAAGACAAATAATAAAAACATAACAGTTACACGACCTTGTGGCAAAGGAAAACCGATTATTCCGGTTGTAATGACGACTAGCTAGTAAGATTTAAACGACCAATGTGCAAAATGTTTCCTAAAACGAAGCAGTTGATGTTGCTTCTAATAAATCCTAAAGCCGATCTGGAGTACATCAATTGGTACTTTCGTTTAACTGAAGCCGTACACAGCTGGGAAGGCAAACCACTCCTTAGGAAAATTCATTTCATAAACGGGCTCTTGTCACTGCAGCTACTGTACCTTCTTTATCTCACCTTTAACCCACCAAAGACGGCACTCGATCATGCCATTCACTTTGACGTTTTTTTCATTCTCGTGCCTAAACACCTTTACAACCTTCTAGTCTCTTTAGTAGTTCTAATGACAATGTACTTTCACTACTACATCTTTGCTCGACCTAATTTGCCGCTGATGAAACAGTTGAGGTTGGTGCTACTTGAGGGGGACACATCCTGGTTTCTGCAGTCCACTTACAAGGGTAAAATGAGCGTTCTGACCATCGTAAGGCGGTGTTTTCTCCTAAACCTAAACTGTTTTCACAACTTTCTTCTGATTGTCAATTTACTTGCCATCTATGCTCACACTCATTATCTGTTAGTACTGTACAAACATTGGGACCAGCTGACCGCTGACGGGCACAGCATGTTCTCCACCATTATCATTTTGCTTTTTCATTTTTCTCGCGGTCCCTTCTACTGGCTCTGCTTTTACTCTTACGCTCACCAACTGTCCATATGCTTCTCTACATCTTTTGCCCTTATAGTCATGGTCTTCATCAAGATAAAACAGAGTTTTACACTGCTGGCTCAGCTGAGCAGCCAACGTAGGACACTGACTACCAAATCGTACACCTTCTTTCGCTCTAGCTACTTTGATGCGCTTACCTTCTTTCAGCAAACTAATCGAGCCTTTGGCCACCTTTACCTGGCTTGTTTCCTCGCCCACTGTCCGGTGAACATCATCATCAACATTTGGCTGTTTAATGACAGGTGACCAACAGTTTCTTCGTCATCGTTTTCAACGTTCACGAACTTCTCTTTTTGTTTGGCATTCACCTAATGTTGTCCCGTTGCACTATGCACATTCACCAGATGCGAAACTGGTTTCACCTGACTACGCTACAGCAGCCTGACATGTACACGCAGATCAAGGTGAGCAATGATATCGCTGTGATCAACTCAAAAAACCGTTTTGGGTTCACGTACGGTTCTTTTGGCCTATTTCATTGTCCGCCTTCATAAAGTATTTGATCATCTACTCTAAACTTCTTTTTATATCTCAAAAGTTGATGAAAAATAAGCAAATTTAACAAGATTTTTCTCTTTTTCTTTTGAGTTCAGTTTGTTTGCGTTATGAGCACTATGTAGTTTAGCATAAACAAAAACGTTTTGAAAATAAACCCGTAATTGACCTGAATAACATTAAATATGTTGATCTGATAGTACTCTAGGTAAATGTCCATCTGCTGGTACCGATGAAAGGTGCTTCTGTGCTGTTGCACATTTTGCTGAAACTTTCGAATAATCTGCGAAGTGGCGGGAAATGCTTTCTGGTACTTGGCCAGCAACAATTCACTGCTTTTTGCCTTCTCTTTGTGCTTTGTGCTGAGGCGCAGGAGAATGCGCCTGATGGTGGCTATGTTTTGGTTGTTCAGGTAGACAAGAAAGACAATGTACATCCAGGTGCAGGTGCCATGAAAAAGGTGGCCGTAGTGCACCTGACAGAGGAAGATCATACAAACCGGCAGGACAACGTTGAAGATATTAAAGATCAGATAGATGATTGCAGGCACAGCGTAGAGCTCATTCAGCTGCTCACTCAACAGGGCGTACTCAACTATCTTCTCCACCACGTAAACCTCCTCCAGTGCCCGACTTTTCAGTCCGACTTCAAGCTTCTTTAGAATGCCATTAAAGGCGTAGATGTGGTAGTGGTAGGCGGAACACAGGTAAATGTGAAAGAAGGAGCCATTGTAGACGCAAAAAAAGCTCAAAAACGAAGAAAATGATTGGGTGACTGAGAGCAGATTGAGCAGGTGCGTTCTCTTGCTACTGTCAAGGGAGATGAAGAAGAAGAAGGCGTGATTGACAGTGGCCATCAACAGGATTATCGCCACTGCCAACCGTTAGAGTGGTAGAACTGCTGAAAACACGGGCTGTCCATTAGCCTCAGTGTGGTGATGCTGTACAGCTGAAAGTAGAGGTGACTGAAGAAGAACATGCCGGTGTAGACGTACAGGTAGCAGACGTCGGAGAGGAAGGCAAACAGTGGCTTGTACAGGTGACAGTTGTCGGCGATGTGGCTGAACTCAAAGGGATCTAGTGCGAAGAGGCCGTAGGTGACGGTGCCAATCAGTGCCATGTTCCACAGCTGGTTGAGCATTGTCGGGAGGTGACTTGGCTCAAAGTACCAAATACGAACACCGATGAACCTGTGCGCACGAGAAGATTATTGATTTAGACAATGAAGTTAGAAAACGTGGTCTTTCTTACCGATAAACGGAGACGAACAGGACAAGAAGAGGCGTTTTGAGTGGATAGTATGCCATTTTTTCTTAAACTACAAATTATTTTTGACTTTTGCTAGTAAAACTGATCTTGCCTGCTTCAGTTTGCCGACTAAAATTGAAGAAACTAAATGTACAGTTTGGCAATCAATAGAAGAGCTATCATCTTAACTTTAATTAAGAAGGGAGGAGGAAAACGTAAAGAAACTAGTTACAACGTTTTTTTCGACATTTGGGGAAAAAAAAAAATTTTTAAATTTTAAAAAATACTTTAAAAGTCAAACAAAGGATATGCCTTGCTTTTTAAAGAAAGCTTTGTCTTACCCAAGGGGTTTCCCCTGTGACTTCCAAACCCCCTTTCCCTCTTCGGGTCCCTTATTTCTTAAACAAGCACCGGGTCTTTTGGGGCTGACATGGGTCACTTTCCGACGGCTCGACTGGATTGAAAATCAACGGGCCCATGGGTTTTTCCAATTCCAACTTTTTTTGGGGGGGGCAGAAGGGGGCACGGGCCTGGAGGGTTCAGACGGCCACCTTTTCTTCACTGCCGCCCCCTTTCTGGTACGCCGCTGTTCTTCCGGTTTTAAAAGTCTCCATTTCTTTTTTTTACGGGGGCATCAACACCAAACCCCCGCTTTTTGAAGGGGCACTTTTTTGGGGTAACCCCGGGACCGGTTTTGGGCGGCAAAATGGGCTGCACCCCCTTTTGGGGTTTTCTCTTTAGGGGGAGTTGGGGGTCCCCGGCCGTTTTCCTACCCCTGGGACCCCTGGAAAACCCTCGCTGGGGTTCCTTTGGTTTACTTCAGCACAGAGTGCCACTAGAAAAAGGCAAAACTGAAAATGCCGCCGTTACGGCCCAGGTATTCCAAAAAACTCTTTTTAAGGGGAAAACCAAACTTTTAAATAGATAAAGTTTAAGATGGGTTGAACGGTTTTTAGGCAAAAAAGCTCAAATAAAAAACTTCTAAAGAAGGTTTCTGCCGCAAAAATAGTTTTAATTTCAACTGAATTTGCATAAAAAATCTCATCAGGGGTTTAAAAAAGCCACAAAAAAACTAAAGCAGATGCAACAACGCGAAAAGATTAAAACAAAGAATTGCACGTTTTGAATTTTTCCTTTCTCTAAATAAAAAAACCTTTCACCAAAGAGGAAAAAAGTTAAAAAAAAGGGGAAAATTTTGGAATGTGGGGGATGTTTTTCTGCCTTAAATTGGGCCCCACTTGGGCGCATGTAGGGGGGCCCCCTAAGGGAAAACTGGGCAAGGGTTGTGGGTTTGGCCCCCGGGGAAAAAGGCAAATTGCCCAACGGTTCCGTTGTTTTTTTGTTGTTGCATGAAACCTTGATTCCCTTTGACTTTTTTTCCTTTTTTTTCCAGTAAAAACCGAAAAATAACTGGGAAAAAACCTTTCGGGTGTTTGGGCAGGTTTTAAAGGCCATCCCGGGAAAGAAGCTCAAATGCGGAGGTTTGGGGGGGGGTTGGGTGGGACTTTTTTCCCCCCCCTTTGGGGCTTTTGGAGTGGGGTCATCTTTTGAAGCGTTTAAAAAAACGGCGGACTAAAAGCCCAAAGGGCACCGCCTTTGGGGGAAAACCCGTTTAATTTTCTAAAAGATTTCTGTTTCGTTTATTGTTTTTTTTGGGGAAAAAATCCCCCTAATTTTCCTTTGGAATTTCTTTGGCGTTTTTAAACCTTCCCTTAAAAAAACAAAAACCCAAAAAATTTTTTACCTTCAGCTAACTTGACAGATTTCTTTTTTGTAAGAACAAGGGGGTTGGGTTTTTATTTGTTGGGGCTGGTTTTCAAACCCCGTTTTATTATATTTAAATGGGAAAATTAAAATGCTTTTTTGGAACCCGAGGTCAAAAAGGGGGAAACTAATTATTTTTGACAAATGGGCTTCCTGAATTTAATTTTTAAGTTTTTAAAAAAAATTTTTTAAACAGAGAAAGTTTATTCTTTGGTAAACTAAAATCGCGCTTTGTTTGCCAAAATTTTTGCATACTAAATCCGGTTTTGATGGAACGGTCTTTGTTGGGCATTTTTGGAACGGCTACGGAGACTGGCCAAACTTCATTCTCCCCAGGGTACCCGGGTCGAGTTTTGGCTTTAAAAGTGCCATTTTTGAAACTGGAGAAAAACAAAACCTCCAAAATGGGGGATGGAGAGGCCCTGGGGAAGTTAAAAGAAAGGGGAAAAAACAGGGAACCCCCCGGCTTTTTGCTGGGATGGGTTTGGGGGAAACCTGGCGCCCTTTCCAGTGGATCAAAAAAAAAACCGTTTTGGGTTCACGTACGGTTCTTTTGGCCTTATTTCATTGTCCGCCTTCATAAAGTATTTGATCATCTACTCTAAACTTCTTTTTATATCTCAAAAGTTGATGAAAAATAAGCAAATTTAACAAGATTTTTCTCTTTTTCTTTTGAGTTCAGTTTGTTTGCGTTATGAGCACTATGTAGTTTAGCATAAACAAAAACGTTTTGAAAATAAACCCGTAATTGACCTGAATAACATTAAATATGTTGATCTGATAGTACTCTAGGTAAATGTCCATCTGCTGGTACCAATGAAAGGTGCTTCTGTGCTGTTGCACATTTTGCTGAAACCTTCGAATAATCTGCGAAGTGGCGGGAAATGCTTTCTGGTACTTAACCAGCAGCAATTCACTGCTTTTTGCCTTCTCTTTGTGCTTTGTGCTGAGGCGCAGGAGAATGCGCCTGATGATGGCCATGTTTTGGTTGTTCAGGTAGACAAGAAAAACAATGTACATCCAGGTGCAGGTGCCATGAAAAAGGTGGCCGTAGTGCACCTGACAAAGGAAGATCATACAAACCGGCAGGACAACGTTGAAGATATTAAAGATCAGATAGATGATTGCAGGCACAGCGTAGAGCTCATTCAGCTGCTCACTCAACAGGGCGTACTCAACTATCTTCTCCACCACGTAAACCTCCTCCAGTGCCCGACTTTTCAGTCCGACTTCAAGCTTCTTTAGAATGCCATTAAAGGCGTAGATGTGGTAGTGGTAGGCGGAACACAGGTAAATGTGAAAGAAGGAGCCATTGTAGACGCAAAAAAAGCTCAAAAACGAAGAAAATGATTGGGTGACTGAGAGCAGATTGAGCAGGTGCGTTCTCCTGCTACTGTCAAGGGAGATGAAGAAGAAGAAGGCGTGATTGACAGTGGCCATCAACAGGATTATCGCCACTGCCAACCGTTTAGAGTGGTAGAACTGCTGAAAACACGGGCTGTCCATTAGCCTCAGTGTGGTGATGCTGTACAGCTGAAAGTAGAGGTGACTGAAGAAGAACATGCCGGTGTAGACGTACAGGTAGCAGACGTCGGAGAGGAAGGCAAACAGTGGCTTGTACAGGTGACAGTTGTCGGCGATGTGGCTGAACTCAAAGGGATCTAGTGCGAAGAGGCCGTAGGTGACGGTGCCAATCAGTGCCATGTTCCACAGCTGGTTGAGCATTGTCGGGAGGTGACTTGGCTCAAAGTACCAAATACGAACACCGATGAACCTGTGCGCACGAGAAGATTATTGATTTAGACAATGAAGTTAGAAAACGTGGTCTTTCTTACCGATAAACGGAGACGAACAGGACAAGAAGAGGCGTTTTGAGTGGATAGTAATGCCATTTTTCTTAAACTACAAATATATTTTGACTTTTGCTAGTAAAACTGATCTTGCCGCTTCAGTTTGCCGACTAAAATTGAAGAAACTAAATGTACAGTTTGGCAATCAATAGAAGAGCTATCATCTTAATAGCTTGTGGCGCCAGCCACAGCTGACGTTCACTCACGTTCAACCAACGTTGACCCAACGTACATTTGCACTACACACACATTACATCTCACTCATGTCACACTCACACACATCACAGTTCACACTCTTGTCACCCCTAACACGACGATATAAGACACTACCGTACGTAGCACACAGACGACGAGAACAGTCAGTCTTCACATCACCAGACTCTGTTACACTGTACTCCGTCCACCACCTCTCTGCCTCTCTGTGATCCCCATCATCTCCACAATAACTTCAAGCTCAACCGCTACATTGGTGAGCCGGACACTCGCAACCTGGAGTCAACATCACCAGCCAAGCCGGACGCTCGCAAACTGGAGTCATCATCACCGGTCAAGCCGGACACTCGCAACCTGGATCATCATCACAGTCATAGTCACACCAACTCCATGCACCGGAGCGGAGCACAGGAAAAGAAGGAGACCACCGCCCTGAAGAAGAGGTCAACCAGACCGGCACCCAGAAAGTTTCACATCTTCAGCGGTAGCATCATCACCACCAACACCAAGCATTGCATCATGGCACTACCAGCACCAGCTCGGATCATCTTCCTCAAAGTGCCCAAGTTCATCCCTCATGCATGTCAACTGATCATCACAACAACACCAACGACGCTGTTGATACGGACAAACACCATCAGCATCCAATCCCTCGTCGACACGGTTCCGAGGCCAACATTGTCCCGGCATCACCTAAACAGCAGCGCTCCTCATCTCAACCGGTCGCAGATCAACGCCGCCAAGGCAACATCATCAACACACGGCGATCGCACTCATCCTCAACCACAACCTGAGACGTTCTCATCATCGCGAACACCGCGCATACCAGCTTCGGAGCGGACTTTTGTTCCACTTCGAAGTTGCACCACGTCTTAGCAACACTACCTGCTGACCACATGTCAGTAGCACTATCTGAACTCGCCAGCGTCTCAACCGACTTTGTTACCAACTCAAGGTATACTATCCAAAGTCAACTCATCAATCGCGGCCAGTCAGCAAAACATCGAGTACATCCCGCCAGTCTGAAGAAGTCCACATGTCTACCTTCGGATTGACGCAACTCGCACACCACTTCAACGACCACACACTGGTCCCTACAAGGTCATCACCTTCAACAAAGCAATCTTCTCCCCAAGAGGGGGAAGCATGTGGCGCCAGCCACAGCTGACGTTCACTCACGTTCAACCAACGTTGACCCAACGTACATTTGCACTCACACACACATCACATCTCACTCATGTCACACTCACACACATCACAGTTCACACTCTTGTCACCCCTCACACGACGGTATATAAGACCTACCGTACGTAGCACACAGACGACGAGAACAGTCAGTCTTCACATCACCAGACTCTGTTACACTGTTACTCCGTCCACCACTCTCTCTCCTTCTCTGTGACTCCCCATCATCTCCACAATAAACTTCGATAGCTCATCCGCTACAAGCTTTTAATTAAGAAGAGGAGGAGGTAAACACGTCAATGAACTATGATTAGCAGACGTTTGTTGTCGACAGGTGTGTGGCTAGAAAAAAAGAAAAAAGAAAATGGTTTAATTACACTGGCCGTGTAAACTCATGTTACCAAGACCAAACTACTTTTATTTGATTCAGCATGCTTACTGTTACTTACCTGTAAAAGGAAAATGCTCAGTCAAGGGGATTAGCTGAGATATTTGACGTTGAAAATGGGCCAAATTAGGCGTAAACAGCAGATTTCCTGTTGATTTTTTAATGAACCGTTTTTGTGTAAACAGTCGTCAAGAGAATGTCAAAATAGGAAAATTAACCCCGCTGGGAACTTTTTTACCCAAAATTAAAAATCAATTTAAAATCAGTAAAAACAGTTAAAAAGTAACTTTTAGTAAAAATGACACACCCGCTTTCAAAACGGCAGACTACGCTAACTATCCTGAAAAATAACATAAGATACTCCACTAGCCTGCACGTAAGGGCGGTTAACGCCCCCAACATCGAAAATGATCAACCCATAGCCGTCGCAAAACGGTTGTTCATCTTTGAGGTTAGGCCTTGTCGCCGCCGCTATATGGCGGCTATTGGAGTGTTTTTGATCATCTTCGATGTTAGGGGCGTTAACCGCCCCCACGTGCCGGCTAGTGGAGTATCTTATGTCATTTTTCAGGATAGTGAGCGTAGTCTGCCGTTTTGAAAGCGGGTGTGTCATTTTTACTAAAAGTTACTTTTTAACTGTTTTTACTGATTTTAAATTGATTTTTAATTTTGGGTAAAAAAGTTCCCAGCGGGGTTAATTTTCCTATTTTGACATTCTCTTGACGACTGTTTACACAAAAACGGTTCATTAAAAAATCAACAGGAAATCTGCTGTTTACGCCTAATTTGGCCCATTTTCAACGTCAAATATCTCAGCTAATCCCCTTGACTGAGCATTTTCCTTTTACAGGTAAGTAACAGTAAGCATGCTGAATCAAATAAAAGTAGTTTGGTCTTGGTAACATGAGTTTACACGGCCAGTGTTATATAAATACTTTAAAAATGATGCAGAACAAATATGCTTATATATGCTCAGATATGCTTTGAACTCTGAAATTGCATTTGTCGGTAGCTCAATGGGCTTTTCTCTTCTGAATGACTGCTTCAAAGTTCTCACTTTCGCCTCTTGCCGGGTCCCTGGTAGTTGTACTGTGAGACGGAAGCGACCTTGAGCTTCTGTTTGATGATGGCGTAGTAGGCAGTGCCCGTCGACTTGTCCGACTTTGTGCTCGACTTGTACGACTGAAACTCTGAACTGCCGATGGCGTTTTTGCCATTGCCGAAGCTTGTCTTTGGCTGTGGGTGCAGATATCGCTTGGACACTGGCCTGGAGGCCGCTTGCAGACTGGCCACCTTCTTCACTGCCGCCGATTGCTGGTGACGCTGCTGCTGATGCTGCTGCGGCTTGGAAACAGTGCTCCGATTGCTGTTGTCTACGGTGGACACCTTCGAGGACACCTGTCCACCTCCGCGCTTTTTAGAAGTGGTCGACTTTTTGGTAGTAGACGCCTGGTGACTCGTTTTAGAGACGGCAGAATGGGCTGCACCCTTTCGGCTGTTTTGCTGCTGTTGTGAGTGGTGATTGTTGTGGTGTCCTCCTTTGGCCGTTTTCCGTGACTGCTCCTGGGCCTCCTGAGAACCGTCCTGCTGCTGTTCCTTCTGCTGCTCTTGATCTTCAGCACAGAGTGCCACTAGAAAAAAGGCCAACATGCTGAAAATGCTCAGCAGTAATACGGCCACAGGGTATGTAAACGGTAACATCACTAGGCTGTTAAGGTGACGTAGTGCTCAAACTTTCAAATAGATGTAAAGTTTAATGACTCGGTGTGAATCAAGGTTTTATGCAAACAGCTCAACTAGAAGTAGAACTTCTAATTATGAAGGTTTACTGACCGCAACAGTAGTTAATTTCAACATGAACTTTTGTCAAGTAAAAAAATCTGCATCAGTTGTCAGAAAAAGCCACAAAACACTCAAAGCAGACTGCAACAACTTGCTGCAAAAGTATAATAAATCTACTAGAAGTTGCACTTGTTATGATATTTTTACTCATTTACTCTCTAAATAAAAAAACTTTTCACCTAATGAGAGGAAAAGTAGTTGGAGAGCACTTTTGAGAATGCTACGGGTCTTTGGATGTTCCTTCGATGCCTCTCCAAATTGGCCTCCACTGTGGAGCGCAGTGATGAGTGCGGCAGCCCTGAAGCAAAACTGGTCAAGGTCGTCGTGGCGATCGGCCCCGAACTGATGGTCATCAATGGTGCCGGAACTGGTCTCCGTTGTCGTTTTTGTTGATGTGCATTGAAACCTTGCATTCTCTTGATCTTCTTTTTCTTCTTTTTTTGCCAGTGAAAAACCGAGCCAACTGAACTGAGGAAGGACGCTTTCGGTGTTGAGGTGGTGCAGGTATAAAGGCCATCAGCGGGAGAAGCTACAAATGCTGATGGTGGTGTTGATGGTGGTGTTGATGGTGGTGGTGATGGTGGTGATCGGTTCCTTCTTCCCGTCTTCCTCTTGTGTCGCTTGCTGTGTGAGCCACTGGTGTCAGTCTTTTGAATGAACGTTTTCCAGAAAACGAAAGCGATGACTAAAAGCCCAACGAGGGCACACAGGCCTTTGGGACCAACCCAAAAGTCAATACTCACAAACGATGGCTCTGTAGCTTCTGTTGGTATTGTTTTATTGGTCTCAATAGTCTGTACGTAATTTTGCTCGGTTGTGGTATTATTATCTGTTGTTGCTGATAACCATTACCATTAGAAGAAAACTAAAAACGCAAAATTGAATTTTACCTGGGTCAGCTAGACAATTGACAGATTGGTTCTTGTTTTGTAGAGAATCAAGTGTTTGATTTTCATTTGTTGGGACGACTTGGCTAGCAACTCGTTTTACTCTAGTTTTAGGTTTCACTTGTCTGGAAAAATTAAAAGCGTGCATTGTTTGAAGACTACAGAAGGTGACAAATAGGGAGAATCTAATAATACTTCCGACAAGTATTGTTTGCTTCCATGATTGAAGTTCAAGTTTTAGAACAAAAGAATTTTTCAAACAGATGATAATTATTATTCGGTTATCGGTCAATCTAAAAATCGCAAAGCAGTTTGTGTTGCAACAGTTTTGCATACTAAAATCCGGTTTTGATGAGAACGGTAAAACAGATTAGATGTGATTGGCAGCAGTGTGAACGGTCTACAAAAAGTAGAGCTGGTTTTCCAGAACTTCATTGGCTTCCTTCTTCAGGTGATTACCGGCAAAAAATGCGAGCTTTTGAGCGTACTGAAGATAGAAAAACACATTTAAAAAATGTAAACTTGGCAGATAAAGAGGTCAAACACTTACCAAAATGGGCGATGGCAGAGGACAAATGGCGGCAATGTTGAAGTAGAGATAGCAAAGCTTAACACTGAGACTCTGCAGAAGCTTGGTGCTGAGGACTGACGGGTTGGAGCAACCATCCGGATCGGCCTCTTTGAGGCCAGTAGGAGTGCCCCACTGGCGGAGAACGCGCACGAGAACCGGGGAGATGCAGCTGAGTTGGGTGTTGGGCGAGCAGAGGTTGAACGACTGGCGACTGGCAAGCTCGCCAAACTCTTCATCGTCTGCTGTAATGTATTCACTGCTGCTCTCACAGACAGCTTCTTTTTCTTCTTCATCTCTTGAACTTGGAACTCTAAGTGCCTCGAGCACTTGCTTGTTAGTGATCGGCGGACTGTCGTCATTTTCAAACCAATTACCGCCGCCTTCGACAGAAAATCCTGGTGAAATTCGTCTAGTGACACTCATCAAGACAACGTAGGGTTTGTTGTCATACTAAAGTTTTAGTAACAAAATTAGTTCAATAGACCACTCTGCCCCTACACCCACTTACCTCGACACCTTTTTCTACTGCGTCTTTTTTGTAGACATCTTCAATACTAGCAATAAGAATAGGCCACTCGTAGTGGTCAATGTTCGTCCACTTAACGCTGCCCTCTTTTCGATAGACGACAATACTGCTCGGAAGGACACGGTTGTTCTTCTTGTACTGATGCAGTGCATCTCTCACAAGCCAGCCTAGATTCTCATTGCAAATGCCGTTCAGCGGTTGTTCGGCGACCTTTGAGAACCAGCGCGTGCCCTGTGCATTGGTCGAAGCAGCAAAGCCCAAGATGGGCTGCTGTCGCTCGTCGTCAGCGTTTTCTACGAGAAAGCCCCTGTAGACGTCCAGGCCCACGTACATGGCATTCTGCAGTGGCATTTCCACTGACCAGGGCACTCCGCCCGCTTTGCAGTTCATCTGCACCAGAATATTTGGACTGACGGTCTCCATCTTGCGCGGCTGTGTCAGCGTAGCAGAGCGCACAAACTGCGTCGGTATGCCGCGCACTTCAGTGCAGTACTGCTTGATCGCATCATATCGCTCCTGAATCTGCAGACTTCCCGGCGTGACAATCACCACAATACGATCCTCTTTGCTTATGTTCTCAATGACGGCGTTCAGGTAGGTCTCAGTGTCCTGCCGATTGAGTCCGTACTTTCGCGGAGCGTCAATCTTGATGGACATTTTTTGGGCAAACTCCTCACAGCGACGAAGAAAAGCATCGACGATCCAGCGGTCCTTGGTGTAGTAGATGATGAGCCATTTGTTGTTCAAATCGACTGGATCGAGCAGCGAGCCTCGAAGTAGGTGATTCCAGGCAGGCGGCAGGTTGTCAGCAAGCACCGTGTGCACTGATCGCTCAATGGAGAAGCCCCAGTCCGAAAGGGTACACTTAGTAGCATTGGATTGGTAGATGATATCGAAAAATTTCATCAGTTTTTGGTAGCGAATGATGGGCGCCAGTGGCTTGCCGGCTTCCACATCAACTAAATTGTTGCCATCGCTGATCTTGCTAAGACGGCACAGCTCCGGAATGAGCTCAGTGCGAAGGTGCTGTAAAAATGTCGATGAAAATGTTAGAAATGCTAAAACAAATAAATACACTTTTTTGTTTACCTTTCGTCGCTCATGAACGTACTCAATGTGGATCAGAAGTGGCTGACTGCGGTCTTTTATCTGAATGTTATGTTCTCGGGAAAAAAATTGCACATAAGTCATATCGTCTCTTTCAAATACCATTGAATCGGGATTCCTCTTTTCGTCGATATCGCCAATCATGTACTCTTTGTTTGTGTCGCCGTAGGTCACTTTGACTACACTTCCGATAAAATGCGATTTGACAGCTACAAGAAACGTGTCTTTGCAACTCGAAAAGATTTTCATTAACTCAAACATGTTGTCCTGAGTGGCAATTAAATTAGACATGTCGCTTTTGACGAGGAGATCAATTTGCTGATTACTCTCGTCGACATTGAATTCTGTAACTTCAGTAATCACACCGGGTGATGAAGAGAGCCAGTAGTCAAGAACGTCAATTTCATTCTTCGATGCTTGAAAACACTGAGCAATTAGGGAATCAAAACATTGGCGGATCAAATCAAAGAAATCGTTGAAGAATTTGACTTGCTCAGAAAGTGGAACTTCTTTCTGATAAATAACAGTCAAATCGATCTTGTTTGAGTATTTCTCTGTGAATGGATTCGTTATCCCTCTCAGTGAAAAGTTGTCAATTTTCTTTGGAAGGTAGAGAGCAGACTCCCCAACGTCTAGAATGGGAAACATTTTGAGACGATCATAAACATGAAAACTTTCAAAAAGGGGAAAAAGATAAATGGCATTCATATCGGCAATTGGAGGCGCAGGTTCGATTTTGTAGCTGTACTTATGAACGCCATAGCCAAATTTGCGGTAGATGTGGAAAGTGTTGATTTGTGGAATATCAGAGAGCTTTAAACCGTCCGGTTGGGCGCTTGGATCAAGCTGCTCAAGCAACTCTTCAAAAGTTGGATCCCTGTCTTTTTCTGAAACATACCGAAAACAAAAGGGTAAGTTTGAATGAAAAACACAACTGTACACTTACTTTGATCGGCCATTGTTTATTAACGAAGTTGTGTTTTCTAAGTCTAACTTGCTCTTTCACGATGACATCTGATGATGAAATGACTGAAAAATCAACAAATGGGCTTTTATGTGTTGCTGCGTATGTTGTAGATACATTGAGAAGTAAAAGCATAGAGACACGTTTTGAACTTGAGACAAAACGGAAAAAATTAATACTCATTGAATGAACTGTTTGGAGGTGAGTAATCGCGAATAGTTGATTGGCTCATTTGATGACATGTATTTTACTTATTGCTAAAAATCACTATTTTTTATTAACTTGTGAGAGATTAATAAAAACTTTAAAAAATATAGCGCTAAAAACTATAAAAAGAAGTTAGGAAACGCTGATACAAAAATCATAATAAAGCAAACCTTTCCAACGGTAATCATCTTGACAATGCCAAAACGAAATTTACCCACTCCGTAAGTGAATCCCAATTTGTTAGAAGAGCAAATTGTGCCAATCAAATGAGAAAGTTTAAGGCGGTTTCTAAAATGAGCAATTCTCCACTTGCCGGTAATCAGATGAAAGAGTGGCCCTGAAGGCTTGTGAATGATGTTACTGAAACTGGCCAGTGCCAGGTGCACACCAAAAAGAAACATCAGTTCATGGCAGACGATGAAGCCAATAAAGAAACGGTTCTCATCTTTGATCACTCGGTGAATGATCCAGTTGATCATGGCCGCAGAGGATGGCACAAAGATGAGAATGTACGCGAAGAAGATTTGGCTGTACATTTCATTGCCTGCTAAAAAAGCGGTCAGTGTGTGCGTGTAGTGTCGATTAAAGTAAGTTATGTGAACGTCAATATGACCACTTTTTGAGTTGTAGTTGAGCATGGTAACAGTTTGAGAGAACTTGATGGCGATTATCTTCAAGTACACAGTGGCGCAGGTCATGGCGGTCATTGTTGAGTAGAAGATGCCAAAGATAAACAGCCAATTGGTAAATGAGTTAAACAAGAAAAAGGTGATGACAATTAACTGTGCCAAAGCAGAGTACTGTGAATAGTATTTTACAATTTGAATGGTAAACTTGACTTGCAGGAAAACTGCCATAACGTCTAACATTTAAAATAAAATATGTAAAAATGTAACAGTTATTACAATTATATTACGATTAAAGGTACCTAGCAAGCCTGCAGCGTTGTAGAATAAGTTGGCAATTCTTAGGTAAAACGCTGTAATATACTCAATTATGGTGTGGTTTTTAATCCTTTTAGAAATGAAAAAACTGACATCATGAGAAATTAATACACTTTTAAGTAATTTCACCGCTTTTGAATGAAACTTTTTGAAAAGAACACGGTAATTAAATAGTGTTTGTAATACACCTGTAACAGTAAACCAGTCCATTAGCAATTTGGGAATTAAAATATAAAATGAATCGCAAATTAGCAAATGGTCCATTTTGGTTGCCATTTGTTTGACTTCCAAAACCATCATTATCAACGTTATAAACACTTTGTACCACAAAATTACTTGGTTAAAAGTGTAAATTGATCTAATTTTGCTTTGATTAGCTGCAAAGTTTTGCACATAAGTAAAATAGTGCTGAATGTAATTAATTGATTTGATTGGATTCAGTAAATCTGATAATATTTCAGTGTGCATATTTAAGCTGTCGTGTTGCGTTTTATGAAGTTGCGTTTGTTTGTAAATGCGTATTTACTGCAGAGTAATGAAAACTTTTTTAAATTTGTTTTCATGAGTTCGATGACATTCATACACTACCTTTACTATAAATGATTTATCTTTCAGTTCAAACAGACAATTATTTTGACAGTTATTAAATACTTTAAAATAAATTTAACTCGGATGTGTAATACTTGCAGTTTTGAAATTTTTAAAAAAAAATTGTTTGTAATTGTCAATTGTAAAAAAATTGTTTTAATTACTGCTCAAAATATTTTTAAAACAATGGTGTTACTACAATTATTTTATTTAAACATTTCATTATTGTTTTGCAAAACAATTATTAAAAACATCACTGTACTCTTAAATGCTAACTTTATTAGATGAGTTGATAAAGATTACAATTTTTATTATATTTTATTAGGTGTTTACCTTATATTTTTTTCAAAAAATTAATAATTTTGAATAATTAACCTGTGTTCACTTCAAAGAAAATAACAATAAAATTTTAATGCTAAAAATTTATAATTACTTTGATATGATTACATAGTTTTTTAAATAAAAGTGAGATAATTAAATAATTAAAAAGAAAACAACCAACTAAATTGCGTAGAATAAATTAACTTGCAAAGTATTTTTAAACCGTAGTAGTGTATTTAAACTTGATTAGCATTAAATCTTAACCTCTAAAACAAACGCACTACTCAGCGTAAATTCTTGCAAAACAGTTCTAGCAGAGTAGCTCTTAAGTACAATATATAAACTTTATTTTTACAAATGATTATTTACAGTAGGTCAAAACCAGAATTTTAAATTTACTCTACACTTTTTCTTAAAAATGAGTTTAGATAGCAGAACAGTTTTGCTAGTTATACAGCTCTCAGTTCTATTGAACATCATGCTCTTTCAGGTAGTGCTTGATGACTTCAGACTTCAAATTGCTTTTAAAATTACATCTGCCATTTTCTTTGTAGTTGCAAGAAAAGGCAACAAAATCATGAAGCTGAATATTGTGTTTAGTGAGCTCATTGCAGTTTTTTACCGTTTCTAAGCAAACCGGACAACACCAGTTGACGCATCGGTGTATAGTCTTGAAATGTTTTTCAAGTTGATCTCTGAAAAGAAAAAACAAATTAAGGTCAATTTGGTGTTAACACATGAGTTAGATTATATATTTACTCAGATTCAAATAAAGCTTCACATTTCGAAATAGGGCATCGATGTTCAAAGTAAATTTTAGTCGAGTGAGCAACTTGAATATGTCGGTCCAAGTCATCAACGTGTCGATATTTGAAAATACATTTTGGAAAAAAGCAACTTTTTTCAATTGATTGGCAGTTCTTTTCCTTGTTTTCGTTTATCGTTACTTCAATTTCTGGTAGGTTTTTTTCTGATGTTTTTCCAAAACCATCTCTTTTAATAGCATCACTTCGAATTCTTACGTTTTCCTTTAGAGATTGAGTGTCGTATTTGCCTACTGAGTTAAGTTTGGTGTGCTCTCTTACAAAATGATTGTAAGTACAGTGACGAGATCCATAGGTTCTTCCGCAGCCTTCCACCGAGCAGGTGAACTTTCCCTTTTGATGGAAAGTTAAGTAGTGATCTTTGAGTTTATCGCCGTTGCCAGCGCAGTGGTTGCACATAGCACAGTTCCAGCTGTTAACATTTGAGTGCTCATTAAAAATATGCTTTTTTAGATCATTGCTAAAAAGTACAATAAAAAAAGATAATGAGATAAAATAAAAAACTAGATAAAGTTATGCGTTACAAAAGTTAAACTTACAAGTGCACGAATCCAATTGAAGTGCATCCGGCCAATGGACATGAGAAGGGATTCAATTTATGCTTACCAAGCATGTGAATGCTCAGATCAGATTGATTTTCAAACTTCTCACTGCAATTGGCGCAATCTAAGTTTATTGTCAAGAAATGATGGTAGCCGAATGGCATCGGTTGATCTGAAAGTTTTGTTTCAGTGTAAGCGAGCTTGGTGTGAGAATGTAAGGCTGTTGAGTTTGTTGTGTTTAAAGTTGTCTTTTTTGGTGATTGCGTAGTTGCTGATTTACCAAATTCAGTTTGGTTGCTTTTGTTAATCTGATCTGTCTCAATTGATTTCGATAAGGATCTGTTCATTTGCACCACCGGAGATCGAGACCGACTTCGAGTTCTCGTTGACTTGCCGCCATCTTTACTGTCATCTTTGGTGCTTTGGCGGCTTAGCTTTGCAATTTTATACTTTGAAAAAGAAGCACTTTTTGAATCCGTTTGTCCACTTGAAGTTGACTGAGCCACCTGCTGATGTTTCAAGGATGAAAGCGATTTAGAAGATGCGCGACTAGATGGTGATGGCAACGACTGCCTTTTCAAGTGATTTTGCATTTTCATGTCCACTTGCGTAGAATCTGCAAAATGAGGTTTTGATGATTTGGTAACCGGTGAACTGCATTCTGAAGGCTGAAAACCTCTGTGTACTTTTGAACATGAAGGAGATTTAACTTGTGTATGCGAAGAAGAAGTTGCATCAGTTTGAGTTTGGTTTTGTAAGGTATGTGGAGAAGTAACGCTAGAAGTAACGGACGACTGCAAAAGGACAGTTTGGGTGACTGCATGGTCACTTAGATTGTTTTTCGGGACACTTTGGTGCAGACCTAGGCAAGCTATTTCAGTGTGCGACGACACTTGAGCCTCATTGCAGCTGACACTGCTTGAATCAGCTGCATATTGTGCAGACAAATCAAGAGGAAGAGAGGTTTCATTTTCTTTTTCAGGGTTTGTTTTTGCTGAGCTTTTGTAAGCAATGAGAGAGGAAAATATGGCATCAAATGAGGCTTCTATTACCATTTGTTGCTGGGCCAGTTCAGCCTTAATTTTTTCACAGGATCGAGTAGCGGCATTTCTTGCATCTACAATTTGAAGAAGAAGTGAATCCTTAAACAGTTTGTCTTGCTCATTTTGTTGATGAGCCGTTGGTTGAAGCATTTTCGTGCTAGTGAGAAATTTCACTGATTGAGCATAAAAAGCCAGTAAAATTGTTCTCAAAAGAAAGAACACAGATAAAATTGAGATTAAAACGATTTTGAACAAATAAAACTTGCTGAATATCTGTTTTAGGTAGGAGCAGATCTCTACAGCATATGATTGATGAATGTCATTATCGGCGTACAAAAAAAATAATCAAATGTAACTGTAAAGATCATTCAAAAATGCGAACTTTGACATTTGTGTGATGAAGTTTTTTTGTTTAAACCGACGCAAAATGTTCAGAGTAGATCCGCTTTTAACTGAGAATATGGAGAAAATGAGTTTAGGAAGAGTAGGGGAAGCAAACAACTGCTAGAACTAAGTTTATCACCTGACTTGCGATAAAGTAGTAAAATGATCATGCTCGAGTCTAGTGGCACAGTGGCAGTGGCTCGCTAGCTCACTGCCACAGAGATATTCAAACAGTGGCTGAGTGTGTGATATTTGAGACCACATGTTTGAGTTCAGTAAAGTAAGTTCAGTCCAGCACAGACTCAAGGACAGACGCAGAAAGAGGAAAGAAGGCGGGGCAACTTTAGAGCGGTCATTTTAAACGATAAATCTTTTATTTTTTAAACTTGCCCCTCACCTAAAAAAATTCAATGTGTGCATGACTAATGGCAGAGATTGACCTTAAGCTACAACAAAATGCCGTAGCCCTTACTGGCTCACCCTCACCACTCTTGTTTAGGGCATTTCTAATCTACTGTGTTTATTTTAAGATAAAAAAATGGTCATTTATTTGTTCAGCTGTTAAATCAGATAAAGTTTTAAAACAAAACTGCCCTCAAAAAATAAAATAATAATAAAATAATTGAAATTCGCTGTAGAAAAAGCATGCAGTTCATGAAGTCTTTACTTCTTCGATTGGTATTGTGACTTCTAACCAACATGATTTTGGACGTAATGCTGGATCACTTCAAATCGGTGTTTAAAAACCAAGTTGCACTCCTCATTGAAGTTGCAGGAAAAAACTCCTTGGTGAAGACACAAAAACTCGTGCTTATTGTGCTCGTAAACAGAAGACATTCTTTTGTGACAGCGAGAGCAATCCCAACTGACGCTAGGGTGATGATATTCACTGTGAACAATGAGGTCTTCCCTGGTTTAGCAAACGAAAAAAAGAATTACAATAGTCAGTTAGTTAGAGAGCAACAGTGATGCGTGATAATAAAAAGCATACTTAGTGTCAAATGATTTTGTACAGGAAAATGCAGAACAGCGAAAATCTTTCAGCTGGTGCTTATCAAGAAGGTGCTGGTTCAGGGCGGCCTCACTTTTCAGTCCATTGTTACAGTCTTTTACAGGACACATCACCAGGTTTGTTTTAAACATGGCAGTCACTTTGTAGTGTTCGCTTTCAGTTATGGGCAGATCTTCTCTAAACATCTCTGCAGGTAGCGTTGAGTTTGAAGTTTTAATTGCCTCTTTTCGGATGACTACGCCCTCTCTCAAAACACATTTTTTTCCTTTGGATCTAGAATTGTGCTTATTGTAAAAGTGAGAAAAAGCATGACCACTACAAGCAAATATTTCTTCACAGCCTTCCACAACACAAACAAACAGTCCCACGTTTTCATGATTGTGACGGACATGTTCGTCAAGTTTATCTGCATTTGAGAAATACGTTGGCTCTTGAGAGTTTTCATAACATTTGACGCAGACCCATTTGTCTAATTTTGAGTGATGAACTTCAAAGTGTCTTTTTAGATTTTTACTAGAAAAAATAAATATTAGTATAAAAGCTAAACAAAAAATATTTAGACTTACAAGCGCTCAAATGCTTCAAAAGAACATCCATTTTGATAGCATTTATAAAATTTCGTATTGTGCACATTTTTTAGGTGATTTTTCAAATCATCTCTCGATGTAAACAACTCCTTACAAGTTGAAATATAACACTTAATGTAAAGCATCAAGAATTTGTGATACCCAAATGGCATCTGCTGAGTCGGAGAGTTGCCAGTACTGTTTTCATCTGTTAATGAACTTCTGGTTTGCAACTCACTTGACTGATCTCCTTCAACTAAACTTGACTGCGGAGAGTTGATAACTGCATTATTTTGAGTTAATAGTGATTCGTCCTCGTGATTGGCTAAATCACTCATTTGATTATTGCTTGTCAAATCGATATGCAAATCTTCCATTGAAGAACTTTGTGCTTCAATAAAAACGGTAGAATCGGTGCTGTTTTTTGATGAAACGCCTAAAGTTTTGTCAACTGGATTTTTTAAAAGTTCGTCAATCATGTCAGCGTGACTGACTAAATATGGCAATGTCACTTTTTCAGCTGAATCTGGAACAGAAGCTGGTGTCAAAGTAGACACACCTCTTAGAACCTCGTTTTGAGTTGTGCCACGAGGTGGTTGAAGTGCTTTGGGTTGAGCGTCCAACTGTCGAACAAATGAGTTTTGTGTGTGCATTGAGTCAGTGGCAGCATCGGGATTTGGTGAGCCGACAAGTGCCGAATGAGTAACTTCTTGGTCTGCAGCAGTAGCACTAGATAATAGTTGACAACTGAGAGACGTATTGGAACTTTGAATGTGCCCCAGTGACATGGTGCCATCAATTACTGATTGAACAGTTCCTCCACCGGTGAAACTACTTTCACTCGATGACAGAGAATGCTTTTTGTTAGGAAAGTTTTTGTCGAGGCTCTCTGATGGTGGCGAATCATTGTTGAGTCTGTAAAGCATTCCTGTTGGTGATGATTCAGCATATTCCACAAAATTTTCTCCATTGAACTCAAAATGAAGTTCATCAATTCGCTGAAGTGCGACAGTTTTCGCATCTTCAATTTGACGAAGAAGTGTTTCTTTCAAGTTTTTTAAGTTTTCCTGACGATTCAAAAAGCCGCTGCTTTGTGGTGCACTCATATTGTATCGTTGCTGACGACTGTTGAAGAAAATCACAATCAGAAAAAGTGAAAAATACAAGAAAGTTTTACCAATGCTGTTGTAATTTTTTAAACCAGAAATACTGTCTACACGCACTAGTTGCTGAAAAACAAGTGCAGCACAGCTTTCACCCGACAGACAGCACTTGGCTCTTGCAGTCAACAGGAAATGTGGCCCTCCTGGGAAAAAAAGGTAGAAGGGGGAATTAGTCAGAGTATCACTTTTAGGCAGCCCATTGTCTGTGAAATGCACATAAAATTTAGACTGCCAACTAACAGCAGTGGATAATTTTTTTCAACACCGGTTACTCAAAATGACCATGAAACTGTCACATTGATGACTAAAGCCAACAGACACACCAGTCACGTGTCATCAGTTTATCAGTTAAAGTAAGCACAAAGCAATGATTGATGTTATAGCAGTTATATTATGGTAGGTATTTTCGATGAAAGAATGTATAAAATATTGGAATTCAAATCTTCTGGGTTGTGGAAATAAAAACTTTTGAAAATACTACTAGTATCAGAATGTTATAATTCTCTTCATGCGATAATAAAAACTAAAAAAGATAGCATTGTTGAATGGCAGTTTTCATTTTAGATTGCTCTATTTAGTTGTCATGTTCTTGGTCATAGTGGCTTATAACATCAATGATCAGGCTGGCAGAAAAGTGGCAATCCCTCTTCCTGCAGCTATAGTCGCCGCGATAGTGATATATGACATTGTGCTCATTTAGTTCAAAACCATTTCCCAAAACGCTTGAACACTGAGAGCAACGCCAGGAGTCTGCAGTGTGATTCTTTTTAACGTGAATTTTCAAATCATTTCTGCAAAAAAAAGTGTGCATTTAGAAAGGGGTTTTGTGAAAAGGTTTGCTCAACGATTTTTGGTAAGGTAAGGTGCTGCTTACCTAAAATCAAACGATTGATCGCATCCTGAGCATCGGTGATGCTTAAAACCATGCTCTATCTTCAAATGATTTTTGAGTTTAGCGTCGCCCAGTTTGAATGAGCATTCAAACTTGCAATCCTTAACTGAACACATTATCTTGTTGGCTCTGTACTTGTGCTGGCTGTTGAAAAAGGACGCTGTTTTAGTAACGGCTTTGAAACGATCTTGAAGTAATTTTGAGGCGTCTCTCAAAGTACCCTCCGTAGAATAGTGTTCCTCAGTAGAATGCTTAAACACTTCGCATTTAAAACTTCCAACAAAATTGCATCCAGGTGCAGTACATTGAAATTGACCAAAAAGATGAGCGTTATCAGCGTGCTTGGATAGCTTTATCGCTGTGGTACATTGTGCATCACAGATATAGCAGTTCCATTCGGCCAACCTTCTGTGTAGCACACTTGAATTCATATGATCAAATAGCGAATTCCTAGAAAAAGTAAATTGAAAACTAGTTTTAAAATGATTAAAAAGCTTAACTTACAAACTTTTGAATCTCAGAGTGCATCCAGCCTGAGGACAAATGTGTGGCAAAATGCCATGATCAGCCAAAAAATGAGCATCATACTCTAAACGGTTTGGAAAATCTTTTCTGCAATCACGGCATCTAATGCACTTCACCAGGAATACTTTAAAGCTTTTTTGCGAAGCAAAGTGATTTGATGGGTGGCCAAAAGCGAAGCTTTCAATAGAACTTGTTGAGTCACTTGTTGATTTCAATCGTTTTATTTTGCTATTGCTTCGTTCAGCAGATCGGGATCTAGATCTTTTTGAGGTTCGATCTTTGCTCAAAAATTTTGATGAAACCGCTCGAGTCGACGATCTATGTTTAGATTCTTTTAGATCTTTTGGAGTATTTGATTTTGACTTTGGATTATGCGATTTAGTTGACAATGAGGATCTATCTTTTGACGATTTTAAGTATTTCGATGAAGATTTTGAAGTTGTTGTTATATCACTATTAGTCTTTCTAATAGGAGCTTGTTGCGAAATGTTTGGCAGTGGCTCAATAATCGATTCACTTATCTCTGTGTGAGAAGGTTTTTGTTGCTGTCCTGAAGATAAATTGTTTATGTTCAAAGGAGGTGGAGGACTTTCAGATGGTTCGAACTTAATCTGACTCGAAATCTGTTCAATTTCAAATGGCCAAATATTTGAAAAATGATCGCTGGTTTGTTGATTCTGAAGTGACTGTGGATTAGACTGAATGAATTGTTGCTCAATTGTATCAATAGGTGCAGTTTGTTGAACAATTTGAGGAGCCACTGAAAAAGATTGTGCTGACAAAACTCGGTCTGGACATAGCTTTTCAGGTGACTTAACTTCAAGTTTAACGATGCTCAAATCCACTGGCCTTTCGTTTATATTTTGAATGGCCTTGTCGGCACTTGATGTTGTTTGGACCGTTTCAGGTAAGTGTTTACTATCTTGCAAGGTCGTGAACTGATCAATCTCGCCAATAATTACAGTTTTGAATTCATCATATTGTCGACTGATATAATTTTTAAAAGAATCTATGTCTTGATGGATTTTAATATTAAAGTTTTGTATTTGAATAGCAATGCTGGCGGTGAGCTGGCCTAGAGATGCTTCATAAGCTCTTAATTCAAAATTCGCGTGATTCGGTGCTGGGTTCATCTTTCCTTACTCTTTGCAGCCAAATAGTAACTACAGAAGAAAAAATGTGTAATTCAAATAAGCATTACCATAATGAAATTAGTCTGAAGTTAGAAAGAAATGAAAGATACGTTAGTTATTATGTAAACGATATTTTAAAAATAATAACAAACCAATTCTAGAGGTGAACAGCGCCGCGGACCGTTAACTTGAAGTTTCTTTTGAGTTGTAATCGGACAAACAAGTATTGAGTGAGCAGAGTAGTGTATTTGGTGAGAACCGGATGATATTGTGCTGTTGTGATTAAAAATCAATCTCAAAAAATTAGCTAATAATAACTTCCTCACTTTCCTCTTTCTTTTTCTCTCTCACTCTCACTCTCACTCTCTCCTCGTGCTCTTGACAGTTCACAGGAAAAAGTTGTTGTTTTTACGCCGTAACAGTTACGTGCCCGTTTGGGTACGTAAGGCCCCCTTACCAAATGTCAACCCCTTTCAGTCTGCATTTTGTGAATGCAGTGAATAGTGGGCAGTACAGCACATCTTTCACATGAAAGTCAGTTCACTTTTTGGCTGCTTTTAAACAGCAAAAGCTGTAGCGCTGTATTTGCAAAACGGCCGAAAATAGACTGCTTTAGCCATTTTTGGTTTTTCCCGCCACTTTTTTTTATTTGCCAAAGAGAAACCCATTTTTTGAAAGACAGAAATATTAAAACTTAACTTTTTCAATAGATTTTTAATACCATTTTTGCTTGCATTCAACTGGCAAGTCTGATTTTTTTATTAAAATTTATTTTTACTAGTTTAATTAAAATGCATTGTGGTTTGAATTAAAGCATTGAAGAATTAAATTGTTTCCGGGCATGCACTTTGTCAAAGTGATCAATCATAAGGTAGCGATATTTTTCGTAAAAGTAACAATTAGAGCATCTAAAATATCCTTCTGAGTGAAACAGGATTTTGTGATTTTTCAGTTCGGAACCATTTCTGGCTGTAAAGGAGCACTCAGAACATTCCCATCGGGTTCTCTTGTGGCTTTCTCTGTAATGTGTTAACAGGGATGCTCTAGAAAAAAAGTAGTAATAAAAGTGTTATTCAAAGTAATATGTAGTTAGCCCCCTTACAATTCTTTGAATGTTTGTTCACAATGCCATGCTGCACACTGATATGGTAGAATATTGTGTATTTCCTCTTCATGTTGGTGAAGTTGCTCTAAATTGCCAGAGAAATACAAGCAACTTTTCTTGAAGCATTTCGTTTCAACGATTTGATATTTGTATTGATTGTTTTTTAAATTTATTGATGACTGATATTGATGACCATCAAAGTCGAGACTCCGCCGTATGGCTTCAGGTCTAATGGTGACTCCATCAACTAGGCGACCACTACTTCTCTGATGATGTGTATCGAAGTGGTAATGAGCATCATGCCTGGTGAAAGCCATATGTTCGCATCCTTCCACCGAGCACAAGTATTCACCCCGAATGTGCTCCTCATCGAAGTGCTTAATCAGTTCTGCTGAATTAGTCAATGTCTTGTGGCACTGCTCACAATCCCAATTAGTCACATCCTTATGGACATTTTGGAAATGATGCATCATAACTCTAAAATGAAAAAAAGAAAATTATTCTTTAGCCTAAAGACATGTTTGTAAATACTTACGGAGTGGAAAAACGATATTGGCAAGCTAAGAGCGGGCATTTGTGTGGTTCCCGACCACCATGCTTGTTTTTCCAATGATATTGTTGATCGTCAAATGGTCCGAAGGTGTCTTGGCACGTAGGGTAAAGGCAGTACAGGTATTTGACAATGTACTTATTATATTTTGAAAAGTTTTTCTCTGATTCTGAATCAGTTGAGTGCGAACTATCTTGGTAGCTTCGGCTGCTTCCGTTTCTGCTTCTACCACTGCTACTGCCACTGCCACTGCCACTGCTACTGCTGCTGCTACTGCTACTGCTACTGCTACTGCTACTGCTACTGCTACTGCTACTGCTACTGCTTCTGATTCTGCTTCTTCTACTCCTTTTTCGTTTTTTAGGACTTTGGCTTCGGTATCTTGAACGATCTCGTTTGGATGAGCTTTCTCTTTTAGCTGCATCTCTTTCCTTTAACTTCCTTTTAGGCGTCCTTTTTTCAGAGTCAGAGTAAGCATCATTACAATTTGCATCAAAGTTGTCATCATCTATCAGCGGAGTTCTAATGTTTTTCGGTTTCTGTCGTTTATTTATAGCAAAGCTTAATTTGGCACGCTTAGTTAAAGAACCTTTGAGAATCGACAAGTTGTTCACGTCTTCATTGAGATTTTCATTCGTACGCAAACTTTCTATTTGTTGCTGCTGTGTAGCTGCCCTTTCCAGACTTTCATTTGGATTGGTATTCGGAGGCTGTGATAAAATTTCTGTTATAATTCTAGGTTCTACTGGTAAAGTCTGCTGCTGAGTGTTGGTAGTCGTTTGAGCTACGTTGGAAGGCGCATTGATGTTTTGCAAAACTGAAGTGGAACTAGCTAGGAGTTTTTGTTCCGCAGGAGAGTTTTGTCGAGGTTGAGAGGCAATAGCTGAAGGGAGACTTTCTTTTATTTGTTGGACATTCTGAGAAGGTTCATGAGTAGATTGAGTTGAATTGACACTGTCTGAAGCTCTAGCTTGTTGTGATGCTGTGAGATCAAGAGCACTTTCAGTATTTTGTTGAGTACTTTGCACTTGACCCTGAGCTGGATAAGTTCCGCTCAAATTGCCTGGCAACTCAATCTGATTTTCTTTACTTTTGTTGGACAGATTTAGCGGGGCAGCATCATCAAAATCTAGCGTCATTGTTTGCTCACTGGCAGATTGAGGCTGATGATGAAATGTGGAAACTTGATCGTTTGATGGTTGAACAGCTGCATTACCAAAAGCATGAGCAGGTAAGGTATCGCTACACCTGATAGACTGAATGAAAGAGGCGACATCATTTTCTGATGACGACAACAATTTTTCACTTTGAGGTGGACTTTCATAAGACATTCTGCTTCTATTTGGTACATATTCGAAACTGGCGATTGATTCCACAAAATTGACAAACTGTTGATTTATAAGAGTTTTAAACTCATCAATTTGGTTGTTTATTTTCTGATGTTGTTGATTAATTATTCTTCTGAGCTCATTTTTGTAAAGCTCGAGCTCATAAACGTCTTTTTCCAATGGATTCATTTTTGTAAATAAAACCAATAAAAACCCATTGTAAAAAAACACAAATCAAACACGTGGTGACTGTGATGAGCTGACTGTAAAGCGAAAAACTCAATGTTGTTGTCGTTGAGATACATCCTAAAAGGAACAAGGTAAAAAATGCATTAGTTTACAGAAAACAAAACGTTATGTACGCATACAAACATGACAAGTCCTTGGATTTGAAAAAATCATGCCGTTTTGAAGTTGAGATTTTATCCAGAAATTCGGTGAGTGATATAAATATGAAGGATAATGTAGTCAAACAAGTCCACTTACGCTGACTCAAGCCTTACTTTAATCGATATTAATAAACTCAAAAACATCGACAAGAAGAAGCAAGAGAAAGCGAAATGTAAACAACTAACGGTAAATCTTCAGGAATGCAACTAATGTCCAGTGCTCCTCATGTGGCTCACTGAACAATTGAGAAAGCGCATAGCTGCTTCAGTGTAAAAAAAGTAGTACCTCGATCGAGCTAGTCTCTTGGGACAACTGTTAAAACTGCTGACAGGGGCCGCTTATTGCGTGGTGGCAAGATGGTAAAGCATCAAAAGTATGATAAGATAGAGTAAAAGCACCATAAAGCGGTCCTATGAATCTAAGCAAATGACAAGGGGACAAAAACGACTGTGATACTTTTAAACACAAAAGACAATCACACTGCCACTCAAGTTCATTGCGAAATTAGCAGAGAAAAACATTGAAAGTTAATGAATAAAATTAAAGATAAGCAGGCTACTATTACAGTGGTTGAAAAACAGTGTACATGTACATTTTCGTCTAGTTCCTCCTTCAGAGATATTTGCTGCAGCTGTAGAGCTTCTGTTTCCATCGCCTATTTCCTGCAGTTCATAATCACAACAGGCACTTTAATAAAATCAGCTGAGAACTTGGCGTTTTTTGTGGCTATAAGTAACAGGTGATCAACACATTAAATAAAATACGTCAGCAGTTTCTGATGAGCTGAAGTAAATAGTTTTCAAAATATAATAATTTACGAGTAGAAATTACAATATAGTAAAAGTCGCAGCAAAAAGTTTTTCGTTTTATCAAATTCTCAGGGATGATCGCCATGCTTTCGATCATAGTGGTCGATAACTCCAAGTCGGAAGCTGTCTGCAAAATTGCAACCATAGAAACTGCACTTAAAAATTCCCTCGCAATGAAATAGGATTTTGTGCTCATGTAGATCCACGCCATCACAAGCCTTAAATGAACACTGACAACAGTACCAACTGTTTTTGGTATGATTTCCCCTCAGATGATCTGCAAACTCGGTCCTAAATTTAAAAAAATGTTAATTAAAATGAGAATTCAACGTTGTTAATCATTACCTCGTGTCGAATGATTCTCTGCAGTTTGGCGCTAGACAAAGGTACCACCTAGTTTTGTGAGTGTCTAAGCAATGTTTTTCATATTCAGAGAAGCTGCCTTTGTAGATGCACATAAAGTCGCAGTTTTTGAATGGACACATCAGTGTGCTAATTAGGTACTTGTGTTTACTCCTATTCAGAGAAACTTTGTACAACCTTTTGTCGTTCCATCTGGCTTGCCAATCTTGTTCTGCACTTGGTCCAGCACTGTGCCTCTTGTAAGCTTCCGGAATAATAACCAAATTGTCTTTTAGAATGCCATCTTTAGTGTAGTGATCCGCAAAATGGCCAAACACGTCAAATGAATAATTGCCCTTAAACTCACATCCCTGAACACTGCATACGAAAGTTCCCTGAACATGTTCAAAGATAAATGATTCAATAAGGTGATTGGGTTTTTAAACTTTTTCAAGCATTTGCAACAATCCAGTAACTTTGCATTTGTATGTTTGGCGTAGCAATGGGATATCAAAACTTGGCTTAAAAAATAACAAAATTAATTTTTGTAGAGTACATGACTAAATATACTTACCGAGTTCTAAAGTACGAACCGCAGTTGGCATGTGGACACATGTATGGAAGAGCACTGTGATGATTTATGATGTGATCATCTAAATCATACCGCTCTTGAAACTCCATTTTGCAATTTGCTTTGGGACAGGTATAGCTTTTTACTATAAACCTGTGGTAGTTTACTGGCGGGAAAAACGGAGTTGAAAAGTGGTCGTCTTCTCGATAACTCGGATAAGAACTTTTCTGTCTTTTGGAGCTTGCGTCTCTACCCTGACTGCTGTATTCGCTACTTGATCGTGAGCGTGACCTTGCTCTGGCTCTAGAATGAGATCGAGAACTGGATCGAGAACGGGATCGAGATTCGTACTTTGCGCTTTCGTTGTTTTGTGAATGTTGTTTTGTTGATGACCGATTTTTTGTCGATGTTGATGCTTCGGTGATATCATCTTTGGCCTTTGACTTTTTAGAAAGTTCAGAGCAGGTAGATTTTTCAACCCTCCTTACTTTTTCACTTTTAACTATTTTTGGCTTTTGTAGTGTGCAAGGAGCCACGCGACCTTCTGCTTGATTAGAAGTCGGCAAACACAATTTGGAGATAGGTAGTTCAGATGATGTGGATGTTAAGGAGGTTGAAAGGGATGACACCGATAAAAATTTATCTTTTGACGAGAAACTATTCAAACACGATTTTGACTTTAAAGTCTCTGCCGATGGAGATTCTGGCTTATTTGTATTCATTAGAGGTGTACTATCTGAAATATTTTGAGTATTTTGTTTTGTGAAAACCCGTTTAGCACTTGAACTAATACTATTTTCAGGTAATACACGTTTCGCTGATATCGGATTTGGCACAGGGGTTATAAAACTATCAACAATTTCTGTTTTGATTCTCGGTTCTTTTGGTAAAGTCTGCTGCTGAGTGTTGGTAGTCGTTTGAGCTGCGCTGGAAAACGCATTGAAGGTCTGAAAAGCTGAAGTGGCACTAGGTAGGAGTTTGTGCTCCACAGGTGAGATTTGTCGAGGTTGCGAGACAATAGCTGAAGGAGAAAAATCCTTTTTTGGAGGAGATTCTGAGAAGGTTTGGCAGTAGTTTGAGTTGAATTGACACTGCCTGAAGCTCTAGTTTGTTGTGTTGCTGTCAGATCAAGAGCGTTTTCAGTATTTTGTTGAGTATTTTGCACTTGATCCTGAGTTGAATCTGTTCCGCTCAAATTGAATGGCAACACAACTGGGTTTTCTGTATTTTTGTTAGACAGATTTAGCGGGACAGCATTGAGATCAAAGTCCGGCGCAATTGTTTGGTCACTATGAGGACTCTCACTGAAGATCTGTCTAGCTTGTGAAAGTTGTCCATAAAAATTGTCAATTTGTTGTGAAATTGAAACTTTCAAGTTGTGAAACTCTTGGTCAATAACCGCCTTTGTATCGTTCACTTGAAGCTCAATGTTGTGTTTGAGTTGATTCTTAAGCTGCGTAAGCGCGGCGTGTTCTGTTAGCGGATTCATGTTGATTAATAGCTGCACCAAAGAAGAAAGTTTCCGTTAAAGTTACACACTTTAAAACGACAGTTGAATCAGATTGAAAGTTGGTCTGGAAAACAGCATCAAGATGATTCGGGTGTGAGCTTGGGCCTACAAAAAATGCAATTTGTTAGCTCTGTGCACAGTAAAAATATCTCAATACACCTAAACATTATTGCGAGCCAATGAATTTCCCTTCTTACCGTACTTTATGCAGTGATGATGTTTAAATTAAGGGTAGCTATTTTTAAAAGCGAGTTACGATTCTGGTGGCAAAAAAGAAGAAGACAACAAACGGTAAACCGGAAAAAAAGTTCGTCATCTCTAATTCATGCATACAGCAAGTTTTTGTGGTGCTCTGAAGCAAAACACAAACTTGATCTTGTTGTTGTTACTGTTGATGCCGAAGGCCCTTTCAGGGCCATTACACAGCTGATGGGCATTACGAGCAAGCGAAAGAAAGTGAGACAGAGGGCGGAGAAGGCGCGAAAATTCTGCTTATTCAAAACTTTTTCTTTTGTGGGGCAAAAATACACTGATGGACAAAATCCTTGTTCTTTTCGACTACTTTGTCAGGGATTTAATGCCAGATAATAGGCCGTTAAGCAATAGAGCAAATAAAATCAATAAAGTAGCGGCCACCAGGCCGCTGGTGACGTGGCTTTGCTCACGCGAAGCTCGAAACCTCTGTAAATGCTTTATAAGCTGCTCCCTCTACCATTAAATGTCAGTCTGGACTACGTCATGCTTGTAAATCTCCACCACAGTCGCACCACATTTCCAAACCTCTACTAGAAGTGTTTTTACTATTACTCTGGTTGTCACAGTCATAACCACTAGAAAAAAACTACTAATCAAAATTATAAAGATTACAGAACAACACAAATGCTGTTATGATATTTAATTTTAATTATAGTTCTTTATATCATACAAATGTTTTAGAGCAGAATTAACAAATGAATAAACAAAATAGAGCATCTTAGAGCTTTCGGCACTAATGTTGTAGATCAGTATTCGATTGTAACTCCAATACAAGTGCCCTTTACTTTTCGCTTTGGTTAATGTTGTGGAATTTGAAGTTTAGGTCCTGCTTTTTGAAGAGATGCTGGCAGACTCCAATGTCCGAATTTTGCACTTGAGGAAGCTTGCCATGAACAATAAATTTCTATTCACTTCTTTACATTTTTCAAACCAACTTGCTTTCTTTTCAAAGGAAAGGCACTTTGCAGCAAGTTGAAAGGCGAAATTGTTCATCTCTTGGCTAACTGAACTGGAGGAATTATCTCTAATGTAGGTACTTGCATCCTCGATCGTTTCCAGAAGCTCTTTAAAGCTGGCAACGTCATTGTCACAGAGAATAATGGGAAAATTCTCAAAAAGAGTTTCTAGATCACGCTTCATTGATTCTGTATCGAGACGAGTTGTCTCGCTTTCAACTAGCCTACGTCGTACTGGTGATGGAGGGGGCGGTATTTTTGGAGGTGGTGGTGGAGGATGTTTAGTTGCAGGAGGTGGTGGCGGATATGATGGTGGCGGCGGCGGCGGCGGCGGTAGTAGTGGTAATTGTAATGGCGGCGGTGGAGGCGGCGGCGGAAGAGGAGGAGGAGAGGAGGAGGAGGAATTGGAAAATAATTTTTGTTTTCTTTCCGTTTTTTCAAATCAGATTTGTGGACATGAATTGAAGCATATGGATTGTTCATCACAAACTGAAGAAACTTAGACAGTTCTTTGAGAGATTTCTTTCCCGTTGAGGCGAAATCACTTCTCAGATCAGGTGACAACAGCTTTGAGCAAGTAAAATCCAAAAATTGTTGAACGAATTCAATATCTGTTAGTATATGAGCTTCTTGTAGAATTTTGTAGACAATCTGTGACTTGTTGATAACAATTTGAATGTTTTGAATATCATCGTAGGCTTTAATTGGCTTTGTGTTATTCAACACTTCCATCACACGTGCTCGAAGACCTTCTTTTCGTCCAGTCGACTTTGAACTTGTAGATGGAGTTGGTACAAAAGTTTTCTCTTTGTGTACAATTTTCGGCACAGACTTATATGTCGACATTGAAACTGGTTTCATATGCGCGTCTTCAACTTTGATTGCCGGTGATGGCATTGGCGTCGTTACAGGTTTTTCACAAAGTTGAACCTCATTTTCAACGTTGGTAGTTTTCACCTTTTTCGGGCTGTTAGAATTTTCAGTCTTATCATATAGATCCGAAAACCTTGACCAGTAGGTAACGACGCGTTTACGGTACTCTTCCCAGTTGGGAATGCCTAAACTAGCAAGCTTAGCTACAAGGTCTTCCAGCTGTGAGAGCTTGTCTTCGATAATATCCAACTTTTTCGGTTGCTTTATCAGCAGCTCATCGATGATGCCTTCCAGAATGGCCATCCGGTTACACGTGTTCGTAATAATACTCTCTTTTGATTGCTCGGTCATGCTTGGAGGCATTTTGAAATACCGGTCCCGTTGAGAAAGGATGTTTTTGAAGTGATAAACTTTTGGGGTGGAAAAATATCAGAACTATTTTCACAGCTGAGGCCAATCAAAATAGTCAAAAACAATTTTTTATCTTTAAAGAATTTCGGTTGATAAGTGATAAGTGGAATTTCGTTTATTAGGCTATTGCAAAGCGAAACGGCTTTTGACCAAAGTTACAACAACACTGCTGTTGACTGCTCAAACTAAGGGCCAAGCGGTAAGTGCCATCGTTTTTCCAAAACTCGCCTTCCGTAGCTTCAAGGGGAATCTGTACTTGTTTGCCATTTAGAAAAAAGGCCACCTTTTTTCTATCAAGATCCATTTCACAACCAACGACGTCACCCGATTTCCATCTTCCCATTTTGCCAGTGCCCTTCTTCAACGGCCACCTTTTGCCTTTTTCACTCCAGATGACCTTTAGAAAGCCGTCAAAACAGATGGCGGAAGCATCATTGCAGCCAAGTGGCAACTCCAGATCTGCCATTGTTTCCTCAACAACGAAGCCAACTCTCATCGGCCCGCTGGTAAGTAGAATAATTTCACAGTAGAATACATCATCTTTTGGCACATCAACTGTCGCCAATACCGTCTGCCAACCTCGATCACTGCGCGCTGACAGTTGATCTGGCGACAGCTGCACTTTGGAACTCAAGTCCTGACAACTGAGCACTGCCGTTGTCCTTACTTTGACTGGAAAGTCTAGCTCGTCAATGCTTGACACTGATAGATCATTTGAGCTCAGTAAATGAGTGAGAATCTGCTCTCGAACTGAACGAGCACAACAGGCAATCTGGTACTGAGTAAAGTCCAACGTGTATAAATTCAAGAATCGGATTTTTCTAACATATGAAGACAGCTTTTTAAGTTTTGCCAGGAACTGCTCGCTAGTTAAAAATGACGCAATCTTTGATGTCACAAATTTGTTGTTTAAAAGGTCGATGGTATTTAAAGTTATCACAGCAAAGAGAAGGGCAAGTTTATTTCGATCTGAATCAAGGATTATTTGAACTAAAAATTCAGCCATTTCTTCGGTTAGAATGCTGCACAAAGACCCGTACTTTTCTATCAGCAATGAAAGGACGAGACTAATGTTTCGTCGTTTTATCGTCTGTAACGAATGTTCATTCTTTAGGTGCGGGTAGAGAAACTCACTTAGTTTTGCAGCAGATGGACTCGAATCAGAAATGATTACCGCTTTCTCAATGAAAAGCCACCGAATCCATTCAGTTTTCTTGCCTGTAATCGAGCTACTCATGTGCGTTAGAATGGCTTGACACATTCTTAGCACTGATGAGCTTTCTATGTTGGCAATTAATTCTGCAAATCGAGATTCTAGCGTATGCAAATGCGACTGATATCTGAGCGAAGTGGCGTTGGTGTTCTTCTCCAAGTCAATTATCAGTTGGTCATACTTTTGCTGTTCAGCATCACTAAATAAAAGCTCTGTTGAGTCATCTTTGAACCAGTAAAACTGTTCAAGCAAAACTGGTGCAATCAAATTGCTTTTTGCTTGAGCTGTGTTTGTTGAATATTTGAACGGCATTTGCCCAAAGTTGACGCAGCAAAGTTGACCTTTCGTCAAACTGACTGCTGGATAGTACGGCAGTGATGACAATTTTCCGGTCGTTGATTTAACCTCGATGCCATTTAAATAGAAGGTGAATACTCTCTTGTGGCTATCCACTGAGCAGCCAATAATATCGCCCGCCTTCCAGGAATTGCTCACAAAGTCACACTGGTTGTCGTGCCACAGACACTGGTGGAAGCCGTCAAAGCCGACTGAATGTTGATCAGCTCCCACTTGTCTCCACTGGCTGAACTCGCCCTGCTTCGTAGTCCAGCCAATGGACATGAAGCCGCTGCTGAGGAGAATACATTCGTAATAGGAAAGGGATTCACTAGAGCCTCGCACCGTGGTGATGGTAGGCTTGTAGTTCACCAGGCTGTCAGTGCCATTGCTCGTCGTCATTAACTGTTGTCGCCCTTGAACGGTCAGTTTTGAGCTGTCCATTTTTACCAGCTGCTGTTCTCCTGCATCCTTTGGATGACTGGTGATGACATTGTCAATTAGCCAGCGAGCTTCAAAGCCCACCAGGTATCGTCTGTAGTCAATCTGGCCACTGTACAGGCTGGACAGGTCGTTGATGTCAAAGTAGGAGGCAAGTGTGTCCAGGCTGACCATGATTTTCACCCTCAGCCAGCTGCCTCTTAGGCTTTGCAGTAGCCTCAAAATGAGCAGTACCAAATTGTAATTGGTGGTAGTGGTGCAGCGGCTGAGCAGGGCTGATAGATACTCAATAACCGTTTCCTGAAATGGCGCCGAAGCACCGGCAAGGTTGAGCTGCGTGTAGAGGTAGAGACAGCAGTTGCGATGAAACGTAATGCTGTGCTCGAGTGAGTCTGAATTGGCGGCAGTTAAAAATAGGGGTTGAAGTAAATTGAGCATCCTTCTCTCGTACTGGTGCGTTGCATTCCACTGAAGCCGATGGCACTTGGGCTGCTGAAGATGCAGGTGCGTGCTGAAGAGCGCCAGCAGTGTGCTGAACTCTGCCGTCAGCAGCTCTAAACTGTCGTCGGCCCTGCAGTCGAATCGATTGATGAGCGACTGAAGCAGCCGCAGAGCGCCTTCCCCTGCCAGCACCTCCTCGCCACAGTCCACAGTGGCCCACCTGTGGATGTCATTGCGAATTGTCGCATTCCAGTCAGCGGCACACTGAAGAACAATCAGGTCAAGCTTGTGCTGAAGTGAGTCGGTGAAGTGACAGAGCACTGGTGGTGTCTCCATTGGTTCATTCCGCCTTAAACAGTAAGTTTTTGCTGCATCACTAAACTCAACACAAACACTAAACGCCGAATGACATTTACCGGTTGTTGTGCTGCAGTTGCCGTTCGCCGTTGTAATGTGTGTATGGGCAACCGTGTGATATACTTTGTGTAAATCATTGAAACCGCAGTCTATTGTTGTGATGCTAATCGGCATCTCTATGGATCTTTTGTAGGTGTAAATCCTCAACAACCTTTGCAGCAGTAGTCTCGCATTTTTTGGGCAGGTATTTTTATTTGCTTATCAACACTCTCACAGTTAGCCCAGAGGCTTATCAATGTTGACGCTTGTGATTTGTCAACTTTTTGACTGACTAGTGCAATGGGGTGTTGTGGGAGATTAAAGATTAAAGATGTCGCCCATGATGAATGTATGATTCTCAGAATTTAGTTTTTTTGCAATGACTCATTCTAAAACTTAGATTCTAAAACTTCTGATCTGCATAACATTCTCTCGTTATTCTCTGCATCTAACTTATGCTGTTGTCGAATAACGTACAGGTCTCTTAGGTAGAAAAGCCCCAGCAGTGTGACGATGAGTGGTCCAATCCCTAAAAACAGATCACTCCAGTATCCATTGAAGACGTCGATGGCAACGGTAATGATAGCGCTAGCCACTTGCGACACCACAAAGACAGACATCATGCAGAAGTTTTCGCGGATAACGCCAATCAATCCAAATAGGCAGGTGACGAAGATGTAGGCAAGCAAGGCAATGTAGAATATGACGCGTATTTTCTGAAATAGGTGCCTTTAAAAAAGGAAAAACTTTTAAAAACATGAATAACTTACGGTTCTGCTAAACTCTCGTTGGCCATTAGCGCCCATTCCATCTTGAAATGCTCCATTGAGAGGGTTAATTACCACAATGAGCGTGATTAAAATTGCTAAAATTATTCCTGAAAGGAATGTGCCCAGTGACGTGACGACTACTAGAAGCCACTTCTTCAGGCGGAACAAACGAGGTTTTCTCATGATTTGTAAAGATTTTTATTCAACAGAAATGTAATAATCTATGCAAAAAGTTAAATATTCAGTGTCAGCATTTACCTTAAAATGCAATTGAAAGCAAACTACTGTGCATTAGCGGCAATTTGTGTACACAGCTAGAGTGGTTTAGCTTGTTTTTTAAGGCCACACTCCAGAAAGAAATGAGGGCTTCCCTGCGCCCTTCCACAAAGCATGTGTTTCAATGAGGATTGTTATGATTCTTGCGGTACATTTATCTCAAGAACTACATATCAGATTTAAATGATGCAAAAAGCAAAAATGAAATTAAAAACTTAATCTAACTTTCTGTGGTTAAATATTTGAGTTAAAATTGGTTAAAATCATTAAAATGACAAAACAAACATTTCAACAACTGTTTTGTATATCCTTATCACATTTTTTCGAGATATTTAACCACAGAAAGTTAGATTAAGTTTTTAACTTCATTTTTGCTTTTTACATCACCTTAATCTGATATGTAGTTCTTGAGATAAATGTACCGCAAGAATCATAACAATCCTCATTTAAACACATGCTTTGTGGAAAGGCGCAGGGAAGCCCTCATTTCTTTCTGGAGTGTGGCCTTAAGCCAGGAGAGATGGATTCCGTCTGTTGATTCACACCATTCTTTTTAGAAGCGATTCTCGAGTTAGAAACTTCCATGGTGCCGCATTGAAATGTTTGTCAAGTTTGAATGGGTGCAATGGTGCAACGAGAGCAGACAAAACAAATAATGACTAAATGTTTTTTTTATTTTCAGCATTCTCTAACAATGGAAACTGTTTACGTGATTATTCTTGCATTATTTTTGGTCCCATTGACAGAACTTAAATCATCAATTGGTAATTTTAGTTGCAATACTTTCAAATGTAGTCATCAATCAACACATGTTTTATTTGCTCTGTAGAAAATGTCACACTAACTGGGCCAAAGGTCATCTACCACGACACCACCGCCAACTGGATCATTCTATTGGAGAGCAAGTATTTCGGCCCCTACAAGCCTGATAATCTTTTTCTCTATCGAATTCAACTTCCTTCTCGTTACCTCGAAATCTATGGCAGCTTTGACAAGTTCTCCTTTCACAGCTACTCCTCGATGCACTTTTCCTATGAAGTCAGTCCGCAGGTGAAAGTGGGCGAGCACCAGGTGAACGTCAGCATCTTTCGACGGCAGCAAGGCGCAGTTCCAGTAAAGGACACTCTAGTGGCTTCTGGTCAGTTCAAGTTGACCATTCGTCCCTTCACGGAGATGATCGCCTTGCACATTGACCACCCTAAAGAGTACCACAAAGTGCAGCACCAGTTTGCAAGCAGTCTGCAGGCTGCCCACCAGCCGGTGACGCTTTCCTGGGACCTGGCCGCCAACTACGATTCCATCTTGGCTAGCCAGCTGGTGGCAGAGAAGTGGACAGTGAGTCGCTCGGTGGTGGTGCCCTCCCCCGCCCACCCATCAGCACGAGCCGTTCACCTGTGCCGAAGTCTGAGCAGTGAGTACAGTGTGACGCTGCAGATGAGACGAGTTTATCGGCCTGAAGGGACTGCTGGTGGTGGTTACCAGACTCGTCGGTACAACGTCTCCCGACTGCTCGACCTGCCCCCCACAGTCTCGCTCCAGTACGACCCTGAGGTGATTGACCCCTCGACGAGTGTGCTGATCGTCGTCAGTGAGCCGAGAAACTGGACCGGCTGCTACCTCATCACCGCCCTCGCCAGTTCGCCCTTTCAGTGGAAAAACTGTGTAGCCTTCTTCAACTTTGTTGGCTGTCACCACGAGCTGGGCGGCATTGAGTTGAAGAGCAACGGCTGGAACTTTCTGCACGTTGCACTGCGCAATGATGACGCACCCGAATCACCTCTTTGGGCACGGGCGAAGCTCTACAAGGAGTATGAAGATTTGAGATAGAGAGGCTTTATGCTTTCATTTTTATTTATTTATATTCCCTATTTTATTTATTTATCTTTTATTCATTGCCCCAATCACAATGTTCTCCACTTGCACCACTCTACCGCACAACCACTTTCACAAATTAGGCATAAAGAAGTCATAGGCAAAGAGCGTCAGGTAGACGGCGACATTGCCACCGTAGAGCATCAGATTGGCGACGGAGGCCACCTGCAGACAGTAGACCGCCAGCATGAGGGCGTAGTAGAGCAGGTGAAGAGCGAGGAGGAACCAGGCGACCAGCTGCATCTTCATTAGCAGCACCTTCAGGCTAAAGTTGAACTGCAGCTCGGGCCTGAGGTCGGCCAGGAGAGCGTAGCAGTGGTGGGCACAGTCGTAGAGCGGGAGGAGGGCACCGGCGGCGGCGAGCAGTGGGAGGACACTGCCCGCACAGCGGTAGTGCATCCACCCGAAGCAGGCCATGGAGAAGGCGCCGTAGATGGCGGAGTTGCTCACCGGTCGCCGGCGCAGAATGGCCAGCACCGGCTTCAGCAGATGGGCGTAACGGGAGAGCAGAAAGAGGTACAGCTGCTGCAGGAGACCGGTGGTGCCCGCCGACGTGTCGAGGTAGTTCGAGGGCGGATGCACGTCCAGGATTGCCCTCAGCAGTGTCTGGTAGTGCAGAACATTGTGGTAGACGATGTAGCCGCTAAAGGCAGTCATGGATAGGTTGTACAGGTGAAGGTGCCATTTAGGTGGCTCACATTTGCGGGGGGTGTTGTGAGGGTGGAGGTGGTGGCGGCCACGTACCAGTAACGGTGCCAGAAGGTACACTGACAGGAGGTACAGCACAAGGAGGGCCAGTGGCAGACGGAAGGAGGTCATGAAGAAGAATCTGCCTACTCGAGGGTCACCAGAAGCGGCCCAGAAGCCTTCCATCAGGTAGAACTCAAGATCGGTGACGGCAGTGAGGACTTTTTCCATGTTGATTTTAAATTTCAAAAACAGTCATTTGTTGTGAGAAATAGCCAACTTTAAATGTGATTGTTTAAGGAAATACTGCTCTTGGTGTTAATGCTAAAAAAGGAGGAAAGTTTAATTTGGCAAAAGCTTTCACGCAAAAAACTTAGATGGGAAAAAGTGGTGAGTGAGTCACTCAATTTGAGTGTGAAGATAAATTAGCAATTAGTGCTTTCATTTCCCATTATAATGCAAAGCTAAAGTCAGGAGTCAGTTTTGTTTGCCCATTTATTGTCAGGAAATTAAACTTTGAGCATTTTTAGCGTTAAAAAATATACTTAAACCATTGTCGAAGCAGTCCGCAATGAGAAATGGCGATTGATTTTACTTGAAGGTCGGCCACCTAGTCGAAAAGAGCTGGTGATTTTCGAAAGTCGTTCTACACAGTTTCAATATTTTAAAAACTTTTGTAAAAAAGCATAATCATCTCCACTTACCCGAAAGCTGGCGCTCATAAAAGAGTAAATACAGGGGTTGACGGCACCTGAAATGTCAGCAGAAGTTGGACCTCTTAACCACATTGCTCACAAAAACTGTCACTTACTGTTTGCCATGGCCAACCAGTGACAGGCAAAGTAGGCGACGACCAGGGCCTGCATCGAGAACTCACTGCAGTAGCTCAGCACTCCGTAGTCAATGAGGAACTGGTACAGCTTGATGGGCGCCCAGCAGATGCCGTACAGGGCCATCACTACGAACAGCATCTTGATGGTCTGTAAAGAATGAATGAATACATTTGGGGAATGTCCCAGACATGCCCTCACTTTCCACTTGAATATGCGAACAGACTTGATTACCTTTGATCGATTAGTATTGGCAGACTTCCGCAGGCTGACAGCCGAGTTGAGCTGCAGTGCCGTGGCACTCTTCTTCCGTCCCCCGGCCTGGTACACCAGCCTCAGATGTCTGCTACTGCCGTTGCTGAAAAGGCTCAATGCTGCATCCGGCGGCGGCGAGCTGCCCTCACCACCGCTTCCGTTCTTCATCTTTGTGCCCGTCACACTTTGCTCAGCCACAACCAAGGCCGCTCCATCGCCCTTCATCATCTGCCCATTGCCCACTTCTGTGGGCAGCTCGCTCTTTCTTTTCTTCTTTCGCTTTTTCCTTTGTGCAGCTTTCTCCTCTCTCCGGCTGACCACCACCAGCGTCTTTGTGATTCCATTTGTTGGGTTGATCGATAGAGACGCCGCAGCTGCGGTTGTTGCTGCTGCTGTTGTCGTTGTTCCGTTACTGTTGTTTGTAAAGTGGTATGTTTGTGGCCTGTGAAGACTTGATGAAGTGTTATTGGTGGTGGTGGTGGTGGTGGTGTCAGTTTTTGCCAGTGACTGTTCGCTATCAGCTTTCGCATGATGGCGGTGTAGGCGGTGATGAGGACTAGAAGGGGCAGTAGAAAGGTGAGCAGCAGATTGGTGGTCATAAAGAGGCGTCGTTGGGTGGGACTGATGCCGTTGTCGTAGCTGCACTCGTAGTAGGTCACATTGGAGTTCTCTATTGTGAAGGCCCTTGTGCCGGTGTGTGGCAGAATGATCGAGGCGTAGAGGGCTCCAATGAGCCAAGTGCTCAGCAACAACGGTCGAGTGTGGGAACAGAGCCACCGGTGGACAGATGAAAAAGGGCACAGTGTCGCATGGTACCTAAGTTTGCATGCAAAATGTATCGAGATGTACTAAATTGAATTTAAGCTCTTTCTCTCTCTTTCTTTTTTCTTTTTAGGCTTTCATTTTTTCTAAATTTGGAGCAGACAGCAAATATTGTTTCAGTCTCTTGTGACCAGAATCATTAGTAGGAGTACTTTTGGCCTACTTGAGAGCAGAAAAGGGACATAAAATGATTATCAAAAATTTATGTTACATAATCTAATAATTCAAACAAAAGGGTTGTTCAACTTAAGATAGATTTTATCTTTGGAGCTTTTCCCAAAGGTGATTTTATAGTTTGCTTAGCTGAATTTTAAAATTATGTTTTGCAATTTTTAATATTTAATTGTATTTCCGGCCATGCAGTGCATTGGGGCATGTCTGCCTATTTTTAAATATTTGCTTTTAGCCTATTTTGCAGTAGAAACCTTTTTTTCCTAATTATGTGCATTTTTCTCTTTTTTGTCTTGTCTTGAATTATTAAGTATTTTTTAAGTGAGTTCCTAGTTTGACAATTCTTTTCGTATTCTTTTCTCTAAATGGTTATTTTTTCATAATTACGCTCTCTGATTGAAGTAGCAAACTGAGGTAATTTGTCAGACTGTTAGTTGGAGAATTTAATTTGCTTTGTGTGTGTGTTGTGTGCATTAGCAAGAAATTTATATCAGTTGATAAATTATATTGATCAGATAGATGTAGGCGGTAGGACATACCTTTCGATTCCCACTACCATCAGGGTCGTACTGGTGACAAAGACACTTAATTGATGGTTTTTTTGGGAAAAATATAAATTTTTGGCAAGTGGCGTAATAACTTAGTTCAGTCATACCTTAGAAGTTGGACAAATTGCGCCAATGGACAAACGAAGTGAGGGAAAACCCTTTTTGATGATTTAATGAAAAGTACAAATTAGACTTTTGAGGTTTAAATAAAAGAAATTTTTAACTAGGAATTATCAATATTATTTTATACCATCGGCCTAGCATAAAGTCTGAAAAAGTCAGTGGGACACAAAACACAGCGAGGATAACATCACTGACGGCGAGGTTGGCGAGACACAATCGTATAGTGGGCGCAGATTCACTGCCCAATGAGGAGACGAGGAGAACCACTAAATTGCCGAGCAGTGCCAGCAGAGAAGTGCAGCTGTAGAGGCCAATGAGGAAGTACTGCGCCAGGGGCCAAGTGACCGTCTCTAAGGATTCATGGCTGTAACAATCATTCAAGGTGGAGTTGTCTGTGGTCGCGTCCATAACGGTTGATGGTGATGACAGTGCTGAGCTGGGTAAAAGATGATCAGTGGGGCTGCTGCCGATGAGGTGTGTTGTCAAAAGGCCATTGCCCACAGGTGATGTGTGCGCCAAAAACATCGGCAAAGCCGACGGTGATGTGGAGTACATTGTGCTGCTGCTGCTGATGTTAAACATCAGTGAAATGACGATTTTTAAGAAGTCACAGCAAAAGCAAGTTTTAGTATGAGCCAAATGGGTGCATCATGAAAAAGTAAGAAAATGAAGAAGAAACTAGTTCTTGCAATCTTCAGATTCATCTGTCGGCATTTTATACTTTTTCTCTCTCTCTTCTCTCTCTCTCTCTCTCTCTCTCTCTCATATTCGATTTCCCCTTCTTCCACTCTCACTGAGAATGTCATCGAGAAGTGCCACTCGCAGCACTGATCAAGTAGTTTGAGGAAGCAGCGCAGAGGGAGGCATTCTCTCAGTTGCGCTATATACCCAACGCTGTCCCGCAATTCATTTACGCAAAGTAAAAAAATCCTGTTGGGAGGTATACGGTTCCCGCAGTGCGCGCGTTTGTACAGTCTTGCACAGTCTTCCAGCACTTTTTGGGTATTCCCTCTGTAGAAACTAAAGAACACACGTCTTCCACCCTGATGAGTGATCATTGGTCTTCGTTGACTATTGTTTATTGGCCATTGCACCTGCAAACTGAACTCACTCATGCACATGAAGAAGTTTGTGGTGGTGGTCGTTTATGGGACTGCTGGTGCAGTTATCAAGTCATCCAGTGCAGACGCACTTGACAAACTGTCTTCTAAGAAAGTGCATTTGCTCATTGATGCCTGTTTAGATGGTGGACCGCACACTATATTGTGTATTGTCTGTGCAAGCAAAAAGAAAAGGGAAGAATCTATGTACAGGAAAAAGTTTTCTTTCTGCGTTATTTGCTTGATTTGCTGCTTTCCCCAATCCGCTAAGTCCAATTGAATGCTCTCTTTAGTTTGTTGTCCTGCTGCTGCTGTTGTTGTTGTTGTTGTTGACTGGTGGCGATGCAGTCCTTTCGCTGGAGGCAGGTGAACTCAGGTGGAATGCGACACTCACAGTCAACACAGGGTGCGGCAGAGTGGTCCATCTGGTAGAGCATTGAACCGACGGGGTATTTGCGACCTTCAAATTTGCACAGCTTCGAGCCAGAGTCCAGGCCGCGAACGCGCATTGACATGTACCGAGTTCGAGCTGCAGTGGTGTGGGTAGAGGAGGAAGCAGGGAAGAAAGGAAAGAAAGTAAAGTAAATTATTCATTAGATAATTAGGAGTTGTCAAAGTATAGGAAAGTATGGTGAGAGTGCTCGGCCTTTCACTAAAATAGCCGATGCAAGCTAACAACAGAGGCACTAAAAGCAGACATACGACAGACAAAATCCACCGGGCAACACTGGTCTTCGTGGTAGACCGGCAGGCAGCCGGCTTTAAAGCGAGGATCGAGCTCCATCTCACAGCGTTTTCGCCGACAACTGCCGCCCATTGCCTGCAAAAAAAAGGCACTGCTGAGTTTCTGCAAACCACCCCGTTCCTCCAACGCCGAACTGTTCCACTGTTCAGTGCAGATGCAGCTCAGACAGGCCACCTCCTCGGGAAAGTTTGGCGGAAACTGATTTCGTCTCAGTGGAGGCGCTGACGCTAATGAAGCTCCTGATGATGCTGATGATTCCTCAGCCATGCTCAACAGTTCGGGCTCCTCTTCGCGTTCCAGTTCGCCATTTTCATCAGCTAGAGGGTCATTTTTCAGCATCGAAGCAAGGTCAATCTTCTCCCCCAGCAGATAGGTTTGTTTATTGTATCGACAGGTGGCTCGATTTTGAAGTGTTCGCCCAGTGCGGGCGTTCACGGGAACACACTCCTGACGAGGGCAACACTTGTCGTGTTCGAAAAAGTCGTAGCAGTTAAGCTGGCGTGAAAGAATTGGTTGTGAGTGAAAATGATGAATCAAATCGTTGTAAAGTAAAAAACAGTACCTTCACTGGCGAAAGCTGCCCACCAATTGTCCTGCCGAGAAATGAGCTGACCAGTTGTCCTGCCTGGTTTTGCATCCACATGTTTGGCACTGGAGGAGTGACGGAGCGAATGGCCGGACACTGAATAGACGTTTCACAATCGACGCCAACTGTTCCATCAGAGTGGTAGCCGCACACACAGATTCGACACACGTCAGAGGTGGGCACAATCTGCCCTAGGCTGTAGTGGGTTGAGTTGTACAGACAACTGATGGAAGAAAAACGACCACCTCCGCCGCCGCCAAAAGCAGTCATAATCTTCAGTGATCGAGCATTGTTTTGATCAGTCGATGAGTGGTGCCCACTGCCACCACCACCACCTCGTATCGACCGGCTGTTCTTCATTCCACCAATGGCTCGGCTGGTGGGCACATCTACGGGGCACTTGAACCTCGAGGGACAGTGACAGTGGCCGAGAGTGACCGCCGTACAGCCTCGAATGTGGTAGTGCTGAATGAGACGGGCATCGAGACAGGCGGGACAGGCGACGCTGTTGCCCTCCGCCTGCTGATGGTGCCGGTGGTGAAGGTGGCCAATGCCGTCGTCGTTGTGGTACACCGCTGATGGCTGCGGTGCTGATGGCGCTGTCTCGTAGTTGGCGTCAGTGTTCACCAGCTGGGTGCGAGTCTGTGTCTGTGTGCTGCAGCTGCTGCTGGTGAGCTGGCTGATGAACAGCAGAAGGCTGAGGAAGAGGGTAGTCGGCTGCTGGTTCATGCTGGTCGATAATGATGATGATGAGGTGATCAAAAGTTTGAGTTTGCTTTCACTATCTCTATCTCTTATTAGGGAAAAGTAATGCACTGTACCAGCTAGCCATTGGCAAGTTAGCTTTTTGGGCGTTCTCTTGATCTTTCTCTTCTTATGTTTTTCTCTTTCTTTTTGTCCGTTTTTTTCGGTGAAATTCTCTCAGCAGGAGATGTTTGAAGAAAAAAGAAGCAAAACGAGCCTTCTTTTTCTTCTTTTTCTGCCAATAATAAGTCGACTAATTGACAGGTAAGGCAGGTGAACAATTGAAGTAACGTGTGGTAGTGGTAGTGGCGGTGGCAGCGGTGTGGTGAACAGTAATCTGACAGGTAACAGGCGAGGTGAGAGCGAATGAGAAGACGAATGATGACGAGACACGAACTTGAGATTTGAAGCTAATTTTTGCTGTTTGCAGTTTGCTCTTTGCGCTGACTTTGCCTTCGGTGGCCGTGGCCAATAGAAGTGGCGTGTCTACGTTTTGTTGCGGCGGCGGTCGTTCTTTGAGGTGTGAGAGAAAGTCTGCGTAGAGAATGCATTTGCTTTTTGTCTGAGCCATTCACTGGCCATCTGATGCTACTCTTTGCAGGCATCTTCGGTGATGCACCGTGAAAGCTTCAGGTGATGCAAGAGACTTCCACACACTTTTGCCCACTTTTCGCCACTACTACTTGAGGCCCCTCTCCCTTTCCCTCTCTTACCATCTTCCGAGTCAACACTTCTCGCCAATATACTCACACTTTCAGTTGTCACAGGTTGTTCATTTAATTGGCTGCTGCACTCTCTGTACTATACCTTTAGTTGAAACCGCAGCGACAGTCGGTGATTCTCAACCGTCAAAGAGGCAAGAGAATGCCTCATGAATGCCTTCAGGCGAACCATTTGCGAACCTGTTTCGATGTCCAGTGCAAACAGCAGCAGCAGCACCTGGCAGATCACTCATCTTTACCCATCACACTTTAGAAGACAAACACTTGAGAGTTGCATTTTTCTTTCCTTCGCCGACAGATGCATCGCCAACTGATGAACATCAACTGTGGCCAGTGTCTGCACACAAAGATGTGCCCATTTGTGCTTTACCTGTGTGCATTGTTTATGCAGATGAGGAAGTAATTAAAAATAATAGATGGATAAAGATAACTTCAAAGAAATGAAGATAGGGTAGCCAGCAAAAGTGATTCAGCAGAAGCTTATGTAATCTGACACACTGAAAGTAGTCGGAAGTTGTGCTAATGTGAATGTTTTGCAATGAATGCAATGATGATCACACGGCTAAATGTTGCTCACGGAACTGGTAAAGCACACTGACACGCAGCTTGGCGGTAATATGATTCACTAATCAAATGTCTACACCTGCTGTCCAGACAGATTGTTGTCGTTTTTATGTTTTTTCATTCACATCTCTGGTTTCGTATCCTTTTTTGCAGTGAACGTCGCCAGAATGGCATCTTCTCACGCGCTTTTATGTTGTACTCACATGCCGGCAAAAAAAGCCAAACAGTTGTGCTTCCTTGTCAAAATGTCACCGTTAATTTGTTTTTTCTCCAGAAGCTTTCCCTTCAAGATTTTTCATCATCCAAGTAGACGGTTTTTTGCTATATTTATTCATTAATAGAAAAGGACTGAAAGAGTGAAAGGAAAAAATTTGCTAATTGTTTGTTTGTACTTGCAGTTTGCTAAATGGCAAATGTATGTCTTTATGTAGACTGCTTGTTTGCCATGTTTACCACAACTGTCAAGTTTCGGCAGAACCAAACGAGTAAGATTTCCAATAATTGGAAAAATGTCTGATAAGTGAACGAAAAACCGTTAGTGTTTATTTGCACTTTCATTATTATTTAGCTGCAAGTTGCGGGTAATATGAGGAAATACTATATGCTTCTTGGCAACGCTTCACGGAATATGTTTACCCCATCAAGCGAAATAATCAATATAAAATAAAATAAAAACAAACTGCAATGTGTCAATTTGTCCACTGCATCACCATCTTTCATATCTTTCTTGTGTTTCAAAAACAGGTAAGCTCAAGTTTTGTTTCTAGTATTTTCAAGTGCACACTTTCACTTGAACAAGTGCGCTGAGCTTGGGGATGCTTAGAACAGCTCAAACTTCAAGGTTTCACTCTTTACCCTGATCTAAAGTAAACACTTCACAGTGTTCTTCATCCACTTTATCACTGCTTAAGGTGCCAATGTGGAGATTGAAAAACAATATCAGGCCCAAGCTACTTGACACTGGCGCTGCTAAAAACACACTTTTCTTTCACATTCCATTACAATGAAAGCGAGACAGTACTTCCTCACTTTCACTTACACTCCTGCCCCATAAACTCTGGTGCTGTGATGATGACGGTAAGCTCTTTTCTCTAAACTTTACACTATTAGTAATCTGACGCGTGTTTCTAGGAAGAGATACTTATGCTTGTAATTGGACCATTTATCGTTGATGCTGACGCGAAGCGACTACTCTAGACATTCAAGCAGACACACCGGGTAACGCTAACCATCCAAGCTGCTGTTGCCGCATGCACCGAATGCTGTTTTAAATTACAAATGGCTCTCACTTTTCTCAGAGTGAGTCGCTCATCGGAGCCACCAGCAAGCTCATCGGTGCATAGATAAGTCGACAAATGGACAGCAACAGCAGCGGCGGCAACGGCTGCAGCTGCTGCAGCCTCCCACTGGGAAAAGGCAATTTATATGCCCGATAAATGGGCCCTAAGTCAGAAGGCTTTTGATGCCGCTGACTTGAGCAAAAATGACTGATATTTTTATTTTTTGTTTGTTTTCTGTAAAGGCTTCTCTAGTCAAGATGCACTGACTGAAAAATTCTCAGAAAATTTTAAAAACTTGGCAATACAGACACAGCAGAGGTAGGGAAAAGGATGCGGTGGGTGCTGTGCATAGGAAAGCAGCTGCTGGACTTGCCATTAATTGAGGGCATTTGTTTTCTTTCTATTCGTCCTGTCAACTACACACAGCAACCAGCACATACAAAAACTAAATCAAAACTCTAAAACTGGGGCAAAGAAGTATTCGGAAGAGAAAACAGAGACAGAAAAGGAAAGAATATTTTATTGCTAACTACGCCTATTTATATTTATGATTTTCCACCCGCAATTTGCTGTCATTGCACTTTTTTGGTTAATTATTAGAAAATTCTGTACTTTTTGCTTTATGTTTTGCTCCACTCAAGTGCAAGGTCATTAGTCTTTCTCTTAAAAAAGCAAAAGAAAGCAAAAGTGTAATTGTCATTTAGAACTTTGTTTTAATGAGACTCCCCACAAACTATTTTAGTACACGTTTGCTTAATTCTTTTGTTTTATTGCAAATTGCAGCAAATTTTTACTCTTATAGTTTTTTGTGCTTTTGATATTTTCTGCATGTGGTAATTGTTTCCGTTCTGCTTTTGTTTTAATTAAATGAATATAATTGTTTTAAATGTTAAGTAGGCTCATTTGCTACAAAAAACGAACATTCTTCAAACTCTTTGTACTAAAAAATCTTCCATTATACTTTTAGTTTTGTCTAGACATTAGTGGACACCGTCTTCAAAGAGATCGTCTGGTTTTTGCGCACCGAGAGACTTTCGCGGAAATTTTTCGTTATTTTCCAAAAGTCGTTCTGTGTTTAGAAAAAATGTATGGTTGTTTCATATTATCACAAGCATCCCCTTGCTTACCCGAAAGCTCAAACTGAGAAAGGAATAAATTAGAGGGTTAATGGCGCTACTAGCCATGGCAACCCAGTGACAGGCAAAGTAGGAGTAGGTGAGCAGTCTCAGAGACAGCTCACTGCAGTAGCCAATCCAGCTGTGGTCAAGGAGGAACTGGTAAATCTTTATCGGCGCCCAGCAGACGCCGTACAGTAGAATGACAGTAAAAAGCATTTTGATAGTCTAGTAAAGAGAAGAGAGAGAGAGAGAGAGAGGGTTGAATTAGAAATAAACTTGTGCTTATCAACTCTTACCTTTGATCGATGATTCGCCGGCGTTGACTTGCGAAGAATGTTCTTTCCATTAGCACTCTGGTCGCCATTTTTGCCGGTAGAGCTGCAGTTGTCCTCGCGCAGCTTCCTCATAATGGCACTGTACGAGAAGAGAAGGACCAGCATCGGCACGAGAAAGGTGAGAAGAAAGTTGGCTGCCATGAAGAGTCGTCTCTTTGTTCCGCCAAAGTCGACATTGTACGAGCACTCGTAGTAGGTGGTGTTGTCAAACTTAAATGGCACCGTCTTTGTGTGCGGCAGAATGGTTGAGGCGTAAAGGGCTCCGATGAGCCAGGTGCTCAGCAACAGCGGTCGAGTATGTGAGCAGAGCCAGCGATGGAAAGATGAAAAGGGGTGCAGTGTGGCAATGTATCTGTTCGATAATACCAAAGTTCAATATCAAAAGAATATATCGTTCATCATGTCAGTTTCACCAGAATAGTACTTTCATTTTTTGTTTTTAGACACACTTTATTTTCAAAAATCTAGATTCTAATTAGCGCTATTTTAGGCACGCTTGAGTACCCTTGTCTTTCTTTGTACACGACAACAGTCTGCAGTTCCCGGGTTTAGGCATTTTTTAGTTCTAGGCTCGTTTACTCAAGTCGTTTTTCTCTTTGACGGAACAATTAATTACTACATTTGCATAAGTCGCTTTTTCTTTTAGTACTAGATTCTGTCAGTGCTAAGTTCTTTTTTTATTCGCATGACACACACTTTCACTCATCAAAAAGTGCAGCAGTGAAATAAAGAAAAAGAAAAAAGTTAATGAGAGTACAGAATAGAGAATTAATTGAGGCTATCACATGGCTGAGTGAATGAGGATGCACATTAGATTAGGCAGCAGCAATGATGATGATGATGAATTTATTAATTTTTGTCTGTCTCTCCTAACTGCGATAGTTGTGAAATAATTTGCAATTCTAATGAGAATAGCGCTTTTCCTGCTGGTAGAGTGCAATGTGACACACTGACTGACTGACAAAATGCCTGAAAATGAAAGATAGCTTCGGCGTGGGTGTGTAAGTGTTTGATGGAATTTTAAGACACGATTCTTCTGTTTTAAATTAACTTTTATCTTTGAGAGTAGAAAAGTAATTGAATTTTTCCTTCAAGCACTGTCATTGAAAATTCCTAATTTTCTACAACAACTCCAAGTACCGTACCTTTCCACGCCGACAATAGAGAGTGTGATGGAGGTGACAAAAACGCTGAGCAGCTGAAAGTATTGCGATGTAATACACAGCCAGGCTGCAAAAATCCACTGGCCAAAAGCAAAATCAGTGAAGGTGTAAGGGACGCATAGAACCCCTAAAATGATGTCACTCAGAGCAAGATTGATGAGATTGAGTCTAATGGTTCGAGCAGATTCACTGCCTGCCAAGCAAACGACAATGACGGTGAGATTGCCGAGCAGGGCGAAAAGTGAGGTGCTGCTGTACAAGGCTATCAGTGACAGCTGACCGAAGCGACTGGGCACTGCCTCAAGCACGGTTACATTGAAGCAGTGAGCCTCATCAGCGGAAACCACCTCACTTAGGTCAGCCATCTGTTTGCTGAGATGCTTTGATGAGTCGATGAAGAAGAAAATGCAGAGTCGATATCGGGCAGGCAAGTGAATCACTTCAAGTGCCGATTTTTTTCAGCGCTCCTGACAGTACCATGTTTCTGCTGCTTTTTGGTGTGTTTTATGCACAATTTTCAATTTCTACGCGCTTTTTCGCACTTTTCGGTGATTATGCCAGCCATTTGTAGTGTGTGTACACTGCACTGTACTGTCTATGTTGTGTGTGTGTTTTATCAGAACAGAGAATTGGCAGTTTAGTTTCGGCAAGGCTGCGGCTGGTGCTGCTGCATCAGCATTTGCGGGATGGGAGATGGTTGTAAACGAAACTGGGAAGTTTGTGTGGTTGTGTGCTTAAGCACCAATTGACAGTCGTACAGGGTGAACATTTGTCTGGCGTGCTTGTGTGTGATTTGATGGTTTCAGTGATGTTAGGTGAATGTAATGAATGATTTGAGTGATCAGACCACACAAAGACACACCCCGTGTAGCAGACAATTGTAAACAAATGGTCAGTAGTGTTGTGCCAACAGAGAGACAAGAGAGAGAAAAAAAGAAAAGTTCAGTGGCAAATGATTCCAAAAAGTGTAGTGATGGTGGTGGCTGTGAAACTGCTGCCTGAAAAGACGCAAATGATCATGCACAGGCTGATAGTGACATTTCCCTCGTCAGTCAGGCAGTAGGTGTTATTGCTTCGACTTTTCACTCTCTAATCCACCGAACGGCACACGCACACTTTGCTCTTTTTCTGGTGCATAACGTCAAATTTTTTGTTTTTTGTGTGATCAGACGGTTACATCGGTTGGCTCACATTGCACCACAGTTTTCACATGACACAGTGATGTGCCAGAGGAAGTCACTGACAAGCGATGGTTGTTTATGTTCTTCCCTTTGCCCAAAGGTGCCATAAAACTTCCGGACTTTGTTGAACGGTATTGTCTTTTTCTAAATAACATTAACTGTGTCAGCCAATAAATATCCACCTTCTGACTGAGTGAGCAGTGTAAAAGTTTAATTATGGCCATTTAATTAATTATACAAAGAATATCTTTCTGTTAACAGATAAATGCAACATTTCAACGGTGCTTTAAATTATCTAGTGGAAAATAGGATCACCGTGCTTTTTAGCGATCAGGGCAAGCTTCTCATTGTCTAGCACAACATAGGCAATTGTGTCGACGACATTGTCCAGGTACACCTGCGGCTCAATGCTCTCAAGGCGGAACTTTAAGCTCTTGATGATCGCATCGATTTCCTTCTTCTCAGCAGGGTACTTCTTCTCTAGATATTCAGCCGCCTTAAGAACATTCTTCAGGTACATAGCACTTTGCCCTTGTTGTCGTGGGGATGATCAGGTTGCGCAGACGATAGCTCAAGTTGGCCAGCTTCTCATTGTTCAGAGCAAGATCGGCAATGTTGTCGACGATGTTGGTGAGCTCCACCTGAGACTCGATCACCTTGATGCGGAACTGCACATGGGCGATGATCTTCTTCACTTCCGTAGCCTCAACAGTAGTGGGAAACTGGTCTGAATACTATTGGCAAACTTGATGAGGTTATGAGCGTAGGTGAGCACCTTTGTCTTGTCGTCATGAGGCAGCTGATCGGGATGGCGCATGCGGCGGTCAAGCTTAGCCAGCGTCTCATTGTCTAGAACCAGGTAGGCAATTGTGTCGACGATGTTGGTCAGCTTTTCCTGTGATTTGATTTCTTTAATTCGCCATTCAGTGTGCTTAGCGATCCTCTCCGCTTCAGCAGCCTCAGGGGTGACTGGAAAGTCCTTTACCAGAGCTTTGGCAAGAGCGAGGACGTTGTTGGCGTACAGTTCTACCTTTTCCTTGTCAGACTGTGCTGGGGCAGCTGTAATTATTAGTGAAAAAAATATGTCAGCTCAAGCTTAAAAAACATTTAAAATGTGTTCTCACCAATTGCAAAGGCAACAAAGGCCAAAAGGGCAATAGCAATAAAAGCTTTCATTGTTTTAAAAAGTTTTTGTTTTTGTTTAGTAAAAACTAAGTTGTTGTGAATGATTTGGAGTGATTTGTGTTCAACCTTTATATACCAAATTAAGTGCTTTAAAAACGAGTTGCAAACAAAATGACTAACCTTTGGAGTATTTCATTCAAACACTGTAATTTAATTGTAAGCAATTGGATTTGTAGAGCAAACTCTAACGGCACAATAGCTGTTTAACAATCTTATCTTTGCTTTGATTTGATACAAACTTTTACTTTAATTATTTAAGGTAGCAAAATTAGGGGCTATCATACTTAAAATAAACTCAACAGTGGAGTACAATAATCTATACATTAATTGATTAATACTGCTTTATTGATGGCTCCAATGTGCTAGTTTCAGCTAGAAAACGTTGCTGTGAAATTTTCCAATCATTGCATTGTTATTCTGACCATTATGCAAAACAATTAAAACTGTCAAAAACTGCAACACATTCTTTTACTATTAGCAATGCTTTGCTTAATTTTACAACTTTTGACTCAAAGGTAGAAACCAAACACCCCCTGACTGCTCATCACACACCTAATCAAATCTGTCATCAAATCAACAAAAAATTTATTGTATAACACTGTACAGCGTTCCAGCAGACAAAAGCACTGGTGACTGTGACGAATTAATGTTTGTGTGTCATGATAGGCAATCGAAACTGAAGAAAACACCACTGAGCAGACGATCAAAGTCGTCAGCCGAAGCAGAACTGCCAGCAACAGCAGCAGATATATCGATGCAGCCGAGATAAACAGAAGAGAAGAGAGAGAGAGAGAGAGAGAGAGAGAGAGAGAGAGAGAGAGAGAGAGGAGAGACACAGGAGCTGTACCTCTGTACGGAACGTCCGATGTTCAAGCGCAAAGTACATCATCATATGTTCACACTGACAAGCACGATAGTGGCCTTCTAGGCGGCGATTGAGTAAGGGGAGAGCTGTGAGCAGAGAAAAGAGAGAGAAGAAAGTACTACCTCAAGAAGGAGAAGTGTGGCCAAGTGAGAAGATATCAACAAACAAGACAGCAGGCATCACACGACGTTCAGGGAACATCCAAAATCACAGCGAGGGTACTTTCTAGTGAAAAAGTCACATAATCCCAACTTGAGTAACTAGGAAGATGTCATCTTCAAGCAATTTTCGCCATCTTCGCCGTCTTTTGCGCCTTCAGTCGCAGAGGGCACTTCAGCGGCTTCATAGTTCAGTGCAGCAAGCGTTCCCTTACAGCAGTACCACACCCAGCAACATTCACCTCATCAAACGTTCTCTAACGCAATCAGCTCGACTTCATGCAAAACAGGTGTCCTCATCGCTAGAAGCCGTCTCTGAGATCCCTGATGGGGCCCGCATCATGGTCGGCGGTTTCGGTCTGTGCGGCATTCCCGAGAACAGCCTCCGCACGCTGGCCGGTCTCCATCGCAAGAACCTAACCATCATCGCCGGCACTGGGGGCGTAGATGGAAAGGCCTTGGGACTGCTGCTGGCCGATAATGCCGTCCGTCGGGTGGTGGCTAGCTACGTGGGCGAAAACAAACTGCTCGAGAAACAGTACTGGACCGGACAACTGGAGATTGAGTTTGTGCCACAAGGCACGCTGGCAGAGAGGATTCGCGCTAGAGCCGCCGGCATTCCTGCCTTCTACACGCCCACCGGCTTTGGCACGCAAATTCACCAGGGCGGCGCCCCGCTTCGGCACGACGCCCAGGGCGCAGTGGTGGAGGTGAGCCCGCCGAAGGAAGAGCGCAATTTTGCCGACAAGCACTACGTCCTCGAGGAGGCCATCCAGGCGGACTATGGGCTGATAAAGGCGTGGAAGGCAGACCGCCTGGGGAACATTGTCTTCCGGAAAACGGCCAACAACTTCAATGAGCCGATGTGCAAGGCGGCAGACCGGGCCATCGTCGAGGTGGAGGAGATTGTGGACGTCGGTCAGCTGGACCCGGACGGCATTCACGTGCCCTCCGTGTATGTGCACTCTTTCTACAAGGGCGAGTCCTGGGAGAGGCTGATTGAGCGGGTGAAAGTGAAGCAAGAAGAGGGGAAAACTTCGGTGCCGGCGTCGGCGGCCGGCGAATCTTCCTCGCCAGGGGAGAGCAGTCGAATTCGCATCGCCAAGCGTGCCGCTCTCGAGGTGACCAATGGAATGTACGTCAACCTGGGCATTGGCATACCCGTCCTGGTCAGCAGCTACATTCCCCGAGACGTGCAGGTGACCTTCCACTCGGAGAATGGCCTCCTCGGCATGGGCGGCTATCCCACTAAAGAGCAGCTGGACCCTGATCTGACAAACGCGGCAAAAGAGAGCATCACAGCACTGCCCGGCGCCTCCTACTTTGCCTCCGATGAGTCTTTTGCCATTATACGCGGCGGGCATCTAGCAGTGACAATGCTCGGCGCAATGCAGGTAAGATCAAAGTTGCAAAGTTTTAAAGTACTAATAACTCCAGGACCACATATTTAGGTTTCTCAGTACGGCGACCTAGCGAATTGGATGATTCCAGGAAAGTTGATCAAGGGCATGGGAGGTGCAATGGACCTGGTGTCCTCGCACGAGTCAGGCACCAGGGTGATCGTCACCACTGAACACAACAGCAACAAGGGAGAGCCAAAGATTGTCCAGCAGTGTAACCTCCCGCTGACTGGCTATCGCTGCGCGGACATGATCATCACAGACAAGGCCGTCTTCAGCGTCAACCCCACGGAAGGTTTGACACTTCTCGAATTGGCGCCCGACCAGACACTGCAAACCATTACTGAGGCAACAGGGGCCAAGTTTAAAGTGGCTTCTGATTTGAAGGAAATGCAACAAGTTCAGCTGTGAAGATAAATGGCAAAGTGTTCATGTACCAACGGTATCATCATCAATTAACAAACTTTACTTTGAAATATAAACAGTTTTTATTGAAAGTAATTAACAGTTTTCAAGTTGTTTGAAGTTAGTAAAAGTAAATGTTTCAAAAGAGAATTTGAGTTAGTGAAAACAGTGGTTATCGTGGACATAAAAGCTTAGAGTTGGTTGTTGACATTCATCAGATATGAGTTTTCTACTCGTCCTCGGCTTCAGCAATGTCCCACATTGGCTCGCTTTTTTCCATAACTTCAAGCATGTTGAGAATACTCACTCGATGGCTCTCTTCCGGTGCCACGTTCGCTGATGAATACTGTTCAAACACTCGTTCATGTTCGTCAGCAGGCTCCTCATACAGGACCAGGGCTTTCGCCGCCTTAGCAAGCATTTGATCCGGTTCATTTTGACTCTCAGCAATCAGTTCGTCCAGCTTATCAAGAGCCGCGCTGATGTCCTTGTCAAATGGACGCTTTGATTGTGCCTTAATGAGGTACAGCTTAGCTCGCTCCAGCTTCTTCAGCAGTATGTAGCCTTGGCCCAGCAGAAAATTGGCTTTTGCAGAGTCATTATCAAGGCGGAGCGCCCGACGGGAGAGATTGACAGTAGAAGGTCCATTCTCGAGCTGGATTGCGCAGACGGCTGCGTTCTTGTAGAGAACCAAAAGCAGTTGGTTGCAGTCGTCCTCAAGAGAAGTGTTGGAGGCGACTCGCTCGATGAGATTTATTGCTCGGCGAAAGTGGGTAATGGCCTTTAAGTGATCGCCCTTACGAAACATCTCATTTCCTAGCTGAAGATCTTTTCTGGCGTACTCGATCACCTCTTCTGGCTTGACCTGTTCCTCTTGTTCGTAAATGGACAGCGAGTGAAAGTACTCGATGGTTCCTCGCTCAAACACGTCCAGCACTTCGAGAATGATAATGAGGTTTGCGCGTTCCGGAATGCGCGGTTGGCAGCCATGTTTGCCAAATGCAAAGTCGTAGTGAATCGCAATTTCGGCCATTTCGCCGACTTTCATCGTCAGCAGGGCAACGGCGCAGCCTCTCAGCACGCGATCCAGTCTGCTCAACATTGGTCTCTTTCGAATGTAGCTCGAGTCGAATGGTACTTCGTACTGCTCTTCGAGGAATCCATTTAAGTGAAAAAGAACAGCGTGATTGATTTTCACAGCTCGATGTTCAGTTTCGCTTGAAGGACGAATGACGCGCTTGTAAATGTATTTTTCTTCAATTGGCTCCATTAACTTGCAGCGATCAGCAAAACTAACTTTTCCAGTAAACTCTTCGTCCAATTTTGGAAAAGGTATCATGGAGAGCAAATCAGTTTCGCAGCCAATGTCTAGAGCGTGAACTTGTTTCCCATTTTTCTCGCCAAGTTGTTTGAAAGACTTTTCGATTCCCTCGTGGAAAAGGCGATTCCTCTCAGAGTCATTGACCATATCACCATCGTCGATTTCTTCTTCCAAATCTTCCTTATCGATGTAGTCATCTAAAGAGCCCAAAGCATCAAAGTCGCCCATTTTCGGGTGAAGTGCTAAAATCAGAGAAACTGGCAGTTTTTTTCAAAACAAGATCCCACGTTATATAACGCCGGTTCCACAGATGACGTGATATAATGCCGGTTCCACAAACGACGTGATATAATGCCAGTTCCACAGATGAGGTGATAGGTAATATTGTTGCAGTTCTTTTATCTTTTATCGAGATTTTTTTGTTATCAGAAGTAAATATGTTTGCCACCATAAACAATCACATCACGACAAGAAGTGCTGCTGCTGCTGATGCATTGGACCAGTTAATGCCTCGGTTTTAAAACAGTAATAATACAAAATCAAAAGTTGCCAAAAGGTGACAAAAAGAGTAAATTTTGTTGCGATCCTGCAAGCGTAAACGAGAAGTAAAGCTGAATGTGCTGGCACTGCGCACTTGTGTGTTTGTGTCATGTGTCCACCTGTGGAGCCATGTTGGCAGGAATAGTTGCTGCGAGAAGAACGAATTATGCAGCAGAAGAACATGACCAGGCAGTACGCCAAAAGAGCACCTCGGTCTGCTGAAGTCGCGATATCGAGTCCCTGTAGAAGCGTCCTGGTTTTGCTGGAGATGCTGAAGGCAGCTGCTGCTGCGTGTTACTGGTTCCAGTGGTAGCACTCCGCATGTGCTCACCGAGTGTGAACCGTCGACGGAAGTTAACAGTGGTCAAGTCATGTCAAACCTCGCGAAGGAAGGCGTGCACCGCTAACAAACTCGATCACTACCCGGCTCACCCGACATCGCTTGTACCTTTAAACTTCCCCGCCTCGGGCCCCCCTCGCTTCGCTCGGGGACCCGGGCAGCGGAAGTTTAAAGTGTAAAGTGGTGCCAGACCTCGCCGCCATGTGTCGTGCCACCCCTAGGTTTTCGCAGTTACTCACTGTCGACGGAAGTTGACAGAGGTCAAGTCACACCAAACCTAGCCACGTTTAGCCGTGCAACGCTAGGACTTAAAAACTACTTTTCGCGAATCTCTGATGTGCTTGACCACTGTCAACTTCCGTCTCCTCGGGCCCTGCTCGCTTCGCTCGCGGGACCCGAGGAGACGGAAGTTAACAGTGGTCAAGACACATCAGACCTCGCGAATTTGAGGCGTGCTGAAAAAAAACACATTAGTTGTAAACAAAAGGAAAAAATTCGTCCTCCTAGCGAAGGGAATAGAGCGCTCCCTGCAGAAGGGACCGCAAACTTTTACATTTGGTACACAGCAGGCGCTCACCTTGGCTGCAACGCCTCTCTCTCTCTCTCTCCCTGCAGCCTGCTCAGTGCTCACACAGTCTGAGTCATGCTTTCCTGCACGCCACGTCTGCTACTGTCCGCCGTTCTCCTCTCTCTGTACCTTCCACAATGCTTTTATTTTGGTTTTTTCGGGTCCCTGGATCTCGGGACCCGTTGGTCGTACGATTCTAATTCTTTTGCCTGAATTTTTGTTTGAATTAATGTGATTTTTGTGCCAAGTTTGGGCCAAATCGGAAAATGGGAAGAGGTTTTTCGACACGTCAAGACAGACAGACAGACAGACACAGAGCGAGATTAAAAGCGAGATTTTTTTCAAAAAAAAAAGTCTCGCTAAAAGAAGTACAATTTTTGTTTTGCAGATGCGCTAGCACAGAGGCGTAAAAAGTACGGAGAAAAGTAAAAGCTGAAATGTTGCGCTTGTGCTACTGCTGCACTTGTTGGTGCATTTGCTGCTCATGATGTCCACACTGGTGGACGCCATGTTGGCAGAGAGACTAGTTGCTGGCGCAGAAGCAACAGAAGATGCAGCAGAAGAGAACCATGACCAGGCAGCTGACGCCAATGAAGAGCACCTCGGTCTGCTGAAGGTCGTCGATGATCGAGTTGCCCGTGTGAGCGTGCTCGCTGGTTTTCTTGCTTGAGGAGTGCTCGGAAGGGGCAGCGGTGCTGCTGGTGTTACTGGTTCCAGTGGTAGCACTCCCGGCGATGATGCTCACCGTAGTGTTGAACGAGCCCGCAGAGGAGGCAACGGTGCTGTTCTGCTCAGTGGTGCCATTCACTGGAGCAGCCGAGGTGCTCTGGTTCACAGAGCTAGTCGAGGTAGCATTCTCGGAGAAAGCAGTGCTAGTGAAGATGTCAACTGCTTCGGTGGTGCTGATGCCATGAGCTGCATCCCAGGCGTCCTTAGTGCAGTTTGTCACCTCTAGCTTCGTGTAGTCCCAATTGCAGGGAACGACGAAAGGCAATAGCTCCTTCTTGAACTGCTCTTCAAAAAGTTTCACATCATTGTAGGTGCACATGGTATCCTTGGCATTGCAGAGGTTTTTGATGACGCAGAAAGCGACATGCCACTTGGCTTCGCATCCTTTGAGACTGGTCGTTTTGTTGAAGATAAGCACCGAGAGAGCTTCATCGCCCTTTTGGGGGTCTGGTTCGGGCTGCAGCCCGGCGTTCATGTAGGCCTCGTCCAGGCATTTTCCGAAGTAGCTACCAGTCTCGTGCATGCACTTTTCATTAGCAGTGACCATTCCGGTCAACATCCAGGTGATAATGGTGGACAGCAACATCAAAGCCATAGCTGAAGACTTGAGGAAGTTACCACTGCCGTTCATGATGAGGATCAGAGTTGATGTAACGTTCACTCTTTGCAGTTGTCGATGAATTGCTGCTTGAAGATTTGCTTGCCGGTACTCGGTTGGACAGCTGACGCGTCAAATAGTTGAGATAAGATGAAAAACTGGTGTGCGATTTAGAACCTTTCAACACAAAAGCAACTTGAAAATGACCATATGCAACGCCAGCCTAGCTTCTTTTGCAATCTCCTATTGAGTCAACTGTTTCGAACATAGAATTTTGGTACAACTATAACTAGACAATCCAGCTAATCTCACTACAATACTGAGCGTCATTTCAAATTGCACCATTCATTTCTGACGTTGAAGTTGACTTGTGAACGGACTCACTTGCACACTTTGCTCTTACAACTTTTGTAGAAGAAAAAACTGCACCACGATGAGCATCAGCTTCACAGTGACATTCTGCCTGTTTCTGCTTGGCGCTCAGATGGAAGTCATGTTGATGAACAAAACTTCAGAGGCGGCCAACGGCACTACCGCCAAAGGAAGCAGCACAGTGACCAAGAGCCACAGTAAGATCACCACTACCAGTAAGTGAACATTGGCAGCTCTGATCATTAACACCTCTTCCCTCCCCTCTCTGTCTTGATCAGCCACCGAGGAGTCGTATTCGGCCCTGGTTTTTGGCCTGCTTTGCTACCTCTTCATTGGCATTCTCATCGGTGGCGTCATCTTCATCGTCTGCATCGAACAGAAGGCTAATGAGAAGGCGAAACAGGAGGAGGAAGAGGCGGAGAAGGCAGAGCACTCACACCAGCGCAGTGCTCGTCGTCCTGCCGAGAAGAGTGCCAAGAAGCGCCCAGCTGAGGCGGCTCACGGCGAGAAGAGAGGCGCAGGTGCTAAGAAGAACTCTGCCGACCCCAAGCAGCAGTCTTCGGCCAAGCAGTCTGTTGCGATCAAGGCAAAGGCTGGAGCTCCTGGAGCCGCTCTGCAGGCCAAGTCGGAGGTGAAAACATCTACAAACGCCCCCTCCAACATTTCCAAGGGCAAATGAGGTGGTAGTGGTGCTGTCCTTGCCCATTAGCTTTTGGCCTAAAAACAGCCCCTCTGGCCAAACCAATTGTGGCTCTTCCACTATTTAATTTTTACATTCATTTTTAGGAGCACATTTTACACTCACATGCACTATTTTGATTACTTTGCATTGCTTTGTTTTAATTTGTTTTTAATTAAAACTACCTTCTAATTGCTCTGAATTTGGGCGACAGAACTTTTACTGTTGCTGCAACAATGGTTCACTGTTGTATGAAAGCTGCCTTCAAACAACTTTGGAAAAATAGTATTAACGTTTGATAGTCTGTAATTCTATTTTTCAGTTCTAGTTGGCAACTTTTTTTTGCATCTTCTCACTTTCTCTTCCATCATGGGTAATTGGATTGGCGGCGGTAAAGACAAAGAAAAAGAGAAGGACAAGGATAAGGACAAGGACAAGGACAAAGACCACGAAGAGAAAGACAAAGACAAAGATCATTCAAAACCTCCTGATAATGATCATGATCACTCGAAGAAGCCACCAAAGATTGACCCTGCTGAGGTGAGTTGCGAGAAGAAGGGCGAACACCAGATGCATTGCACCTTCACACTGAGCGAGAAGCAGCACGAGAGCATGGAACGAGCTGGCGAACTGGAAGGTGTGGGCGCCATCAACCTCATCAAGGTGGGCATCATTGGCTGCACCATTACACTGGTCGTCCTCATTGGCATCTTCATTATCATTATCATGCGCCTGAAGAGAGCTGGAGGCTCCACAAAACGACGCAACTTGAAGACGGGCACCGGAAAGTCACTCAAGTCAAAGGTCTCCGGCAAGCACTCCTCCATTGGTGGTGGCGGTTCCTCAAAACGAGGCAAGAGCAGCCGTCTGAAGAGCAAGAAAAGCACCAAAAGTAGCGTCAAGAGTGGCAAGAGCAGCAAGAAGAAGTAAAAGGATAATCTGCCACCTTCTATCTCTGACTTTGCCCTCAGCGGCACACCAACAAAATTAACTTTTGCATTTCAGCATTTTTCAATGTTTTACGTTTTATTGTGTTTGTTATGAATCAGCTTCACTGTTGAATGCTTTTGAAAAACTGGTGCTCTCTTTTCTTCTGCTGTTTTTTGCTGACGCTGATTTGCGTTGCTTCTTGGTGAAAAAGCGATAGACTAAACTTCTGCCGCCACAAGATATACTTCTATTTTGACTACTAGGTTAGTCCTTGTCAACAGTAGATCCAATTTAAGGGGGGACACCGCGCACTTTTTTACTGCTTTTTCGAATTTTGATTTTGGGGTGGCTATGATGTTCATGAAAAATGTACTTAATAAAGATTGTTAAGAATTTCATGTAGAACAGTTTTGTGTTGATATTATGGTCCTCCGATGAGTGGGTCGCTGTCGGTAACGACACCAATGTTCTGATCATTTAGGTTCCATTATCTTCAAAACGAGTAATACCGAAAAATTGATCAAGGTGTCAAATAAAAGGTGACTAAATTATCTAGATTTTGGGGGACTTCAAATAATTTTGTTAACTAGAAAAGAAAACCAATAGTTCGAAAAAAGTTGCTATGTGCGCGCTGTCCCCCCTTAAGTTTACTTTTTTTCGGTTCAATGTTCTTCTCTGATACACTCATGCCACTTTTTGATAGGCAGGTGTAAGAAAACTGATGTAAATTACTTTCTTGTCGAAGAGTTGTTTTATCAACTCAAACAATAAAAACTGATGACGATTTTTTCATAATTTAGAACTTTAAGTCAAACTCGAACTTCACAAAAAAGTTTGTCGTTACAAAAGCTGAAAATTTTATCTCAGTTTTTACGTCAAAACCTGCACACATTTTTTATTGACGAAAATGACAACTTTTCAATTGAAAACAGTTTTTATTTTGCTGGCCACCTTCTCCAAAACACTTGGCGATTTTCAAAGCAGCTCGACCAGCTGGAGCTCAACCAGTACGACCAGTTCACCGGAAAACTGTCAAATCGACAGCATACTTGCTCACCAAGGGAACGCCTCGCAAATGTACAAAAACCTGTGCCACGTAGAGTTTTTGGAAGCGTTCAAGTTCAACGGCAGCACCGAAATGCTCCTCTTTGTGTCCATCTTCAACGCCGGCACCGAGCAAGCAAACGTTGACTTGCTGAGCCAACTGGCTAAGCTGCTGGACAGTCGGGAAATAAAGTACCTGCTAGTGATTCGAGTAGACAATGAAACGCTTCAAGACGACACAAGTGTGACTGTGAATGTGAACCAAGTGCCGTTCACCTTTCTGGCAACGCAAAACAGACCGGAAGATCTTCTTTCTGAAGAATTCACCCTGGACAGTGCGTTCAATTCCAGCGACAGTCTCATCGTGAATTTGGACACTTCGACGAATGTGAACATTTCTACATCTTATGCAGTCCTTTGCTTGAGGTAGGTGCTAACTTACCGTCGAAACAACCTCATCAAACCTATTTCTATCACCTAGAATTCAAAATGATACTGGGCTAGACTCCAAAGCCAACTGCAGCGTAGAAAGGGGCTACTCGGATGATCTTCAGTGCTACTGCACCACCAATCGCAACGCCTTTATCCTTCTACTGGTCGTCTTTGCAGTAGTGTGGACCGGAGTGGCCTTCACTCTCGCCTACTGGTGGCTTCTTTCAGTGGACGGCGAGGAGGAGGGAAAGGAGCGCGGCGCCCCCGAGGTGCAGCTCAATCTGGTGCTCTGTCAGATGGGCGGCTGGACGCACGAGTACCTGGTCATCTTCCGCGTGGGCCCCGCTTCAGATGGCTTCGACTACCGGCACGCCTTTGTAGACCTGCAGCTGCTGACGGGCAATGACGAAGAGGTGGGCATTCCCATGCGCTACAGAGCCGCGACGCTGCTGGCTGCCGCCAATGCCGTCGGCGCCTCAGAGATGCACATGATCGTCTGTCGGCGCATTCCCATGGCTCCGATCAGCGGCATCAAGGCGAACCACTCGGTGCCGGGGGCCTTCCTCCCCTTGACCAGCATGACGGTGATTGACCTGCTCGGGGACGGGGGCACCGGGATTACCCTCCAAGAGGAGACCTTCTGTCAGTGCATCGAGTACCAGATGAGCATCCTCCGCCCCCTCAGCGATGCCATGGTGCAGGCACTGCGCCAGTCTAGGCCGCCTCCTTCGCCTTCTTCGCCCCATCGCCAGCCGCCCGTCTCACTGCTCCGGCTGACTCGTCGGGAAAGGATGGCTTTCATTCTGTTTGGCTTTGGTGTGACGGCACTGAAGACGATGATTGCCCAAAGGTACATGCCCCTTTACCGAGACTGGAAGGATGTCGGCCAGACGATGACCGGCTTTTTCATTGTTGCCTTCGTTTTGATCGCCTTCAACGTTGTTCTCCTCGGAGCTGTGGAGACTCTGTACCTGATGTTCATCAAAACGCCCTATCTGATCAAGTTGCAAGGCGCCATTCCTGCTGCTCCTTCACAGAGTAGCAAAGTTAACGGCATGTGGTGGGCGCGCCTGGCAGGCCTTGCAGCTCTCTACGGGATCAATGTGCTCATGTGCACCGCCGCCGTTCTTTTCAGCAAACCGCTGGACATTGAGTCTGGTGCCCTATGGACCGGCATGACCAACTTTTGTCTAGTCTGCAGCATTGGACTGTGGATGCTGCTCGAAGAAATGATCATGCACCAGGTGAAGAGGAAGCACGCCGAGCGGGACTACTCAGAGGTGATGCAGTCTCGGCAGGAGAACGACCGCTCCAAGTCAATGCCAAACTTTTCCAATCAGGACTCCTCCTCCAACAACTACTACGCCTTTGACCAGAGCAGCGCATTCAGCAAAATGGTCGCCCAGTCTTCGGGAGGACCGAAGCTGTACAATCCCAAGCGGTTCCGTTTCGACGGTACTGCTGCTAATGGCGGCTCGGCAGAGGCGGCCAACATACCCGGCAGCGAGGTAAAGTCACTTTGTCCGGCGTACTCACAGTTTCTAGAGACTAACAAGTCACGAAGTAAGTCCGCCCACAAGAGCACCGCCAAAAGTCAGGCTAATCTGAAGGAGAACAGCAGTAGTATGGTGGTCAAACCGCAGCTGAGCAAGCAGCAACAGAAGAGTTCAGATCAGTTGAAGCAGCAGAACAAGGGAAGATCTAGCTCCGTGCGTGCTCAAAGTAATCGCTCTTTAAATACAAAACACAAGCAGCCCTCTAACACACAGCTGCAAGCTAAATAAAAGGCAGTAAATCTGATTATTTATTTTGCTAATAAAAGTGAGGCATTAACTTTATTATTGACTCGGTTATTATCAACACATTGTGCTAGAAGTACTGCGACACCGACTGTTGTGGCATCATCTTCAGCCTCGCTTCGAGATCAGGGTTGATGAGTGTTGTCTTTCCAGTTCGTAAGGAGTACTCATTGACAAGGGGAAACATTGTCGTCTGCTGATTGGTGCTGTACACCATCGTAGTGTCGGTGGAAGATGTGTCCATGGTGGTGCCCGTTTCGATGGAGCTCACTTTTGTGCTTGCTTGCTCAGTTCGGTAAACTACTTTTTTTCCGCCGTACTTCGATCTGTTTGCTGCTTTCAGTTTTTCAGCTGCTCTTCTTTTTCTCTTTTGTCGCCTCTTTTTCTTCCTCTTTTTCTTCCTTTTTCTTCTTTTTTTCAGATCAAGAAGCTTGAAAAAACTACAGTTGGTCAGTAAAAGGGGAAGAAAGGCTAAGGCGGAAACCAGTGAGAATAACATTTTGGCTGAATTCAACAAACAAGACTCATTTTTATGTGGTATTGTTTAGAACATCATTTGAAATCAGATTAAGTATTGTTTCCCAACAGTGCTAGTTCTAAATATGCCCATCAACAATGTAGTTACAACGCTAAAACAAACGTTTACATAGAGTTCATTTGACAATCGAGCTAGTGACGCAGCACACTGAGCACAGAGGTAAGCACACCTCATCTTTGCCGCTAAACCATGGTCATAGAACACGACATGAACTTGGGCGAGAAAAATAATAATGTTTCAAACCCCAGCTTCAGCACCGATACAACCGCTAAAAAACTTCCAGGTAGTTGTACCGGTGATGATCATTTTCCCCATCTAATCAGAATGATTCTTCTTTGCAGTGTACCCTTTGATAGTTATTGCTGTTGTCATACTGGTGGTCCTGCTGGTGGTTGCAGTTGGAGTTTACTTCTTCTTCTGCCGAGATCGCAGCAGTGAGAACAACACTGTGCGGAAGGAGCGAAGCAAAAAGCGAGTTTCTCAGAGGAAGACTGTCAACAATCCGTCCAAAGGGAAGCACCACCGACAAAGTCATCGTCACGGTGGAGGCAGCTCTCGCCACAACCGAAACAGTCAAAGTCGCAACAAACCACCTGCCCTTAGCAGCAAGGCAGCCCGCATGACTTCCTCAGAAGTGATCAGATTGCCGCCAAATGTAAAGCTGACATGAAGGTGCACTCAAAGCATACTCACAGATCTACTATGCTTCATTTGTAAAGTGCCAGCTTTAAAGATTAAAGTACTTTTTACAACTATTGTACTTTTGCTGGAAAGTGACGAGGGAATAATGATCGTTTTTTGTGAGCAACTTTCAGTTTAGACTGTGGTGAAATATGATACACGAACATTTTAGCTCTTTCCTGCAGCCCACCTCTATCTCTGCACTCCTCACACCGGCAGCTCTCATTCTGTTTTCTGCCTTCTACGCGACAACACCAAAAAAATGCACTTCCTCGTAGGTGTTCTGCTCCTCCTGCTGATCTACTTACTGGTCATCTTGTTCGTGCACTTCAAAGAAGACATCAAAGAATTCATTCGTTTTCGTGGTAATCGCCCGGTTCTACCAAATGTCTACTGGAGCAATGCTGCCCCGAGTTACCCTCCGGTCAACAGTAACGTTCGCTTGGGAGCTGCCTCGAACAAATGAATGGTCAAACTACAAGTTTTTCCGTTTGCTAAACCCAAATGAGTTCTGTACAATATGACTGTTGTTAAAGAGTAAAATACTACAGCGACACTTGACCGCCAGTTACTTTTTTGCGTCCGTCAGTTTGCCATATGGCAAGTCAAGCAGACCAAGGTTGCTGATGGCACTTTCGCCCAGCTTGGGCAAGAACTCGGTGATGATTCCCGACGCAATAGTCTTGTTGTTCTCGCGAATGGTGAACTTTTGGCCAATTTTGAGGGGCATTCCAAACTGCAGCGTCACGTGCACTTTGCCGTGATCACCGGGCATCAGAATGCCGCCAAACTCATCGGGCACGTCAATACGAGAGCCACCGGACCAGGTTTGCGAAAAGATTTGCTGTATGAACTTGTTGGAGATGGGCTTCGGGCGACCACCCTCCTCTTTGGAGCGCAAGTACAAATCGGCGACAAATCGATTCTCCAGATTAAGTGAACCAGGCTGACAGATCAGCATGCCTCGCTCCAGAGTGGCCTGTTTGATGCCGCGACACAGCAGTCCCACGTGATCTCCTGCTCGGCACTTGGGCACTCCTCGACCTAACAGAAAATATTTAGGATTCTGAACAACAAAATTCAAAAACACTTACCGAACATTTGAATGTCACTGACGACCGTCTTGAGCTTCTTGCCCCAGCCAAGTATCTCCGCCTGGTCGCCCTTCTTCACCTCACCACTGTTCAGCGTTCCAATGACCACAGTTCCTCTGCCCTGAATCGAAATACTACTTTCAATTGACATTGAAAATGACGACGACAGGTCTCGCTCAGGCACAGTAATGTAGTTGTCCAGAGTGTCCAGCAGAGTGGTGATTGACTTGATTCCATTCTCTGACGGTTCGCTCTCTTTTTCGCTCAGTGCCAAGAGCGCAGATCCAAAGACAAAAGGAGTATTGTCGCCGTCAAAGTTGAGCGTAGTGAGCAGATCTCGAATCTCCATCTCCACCAACTCCTTGATTTCATCGTCTACTAGGTCACACTTGTTCACGTAGACGACCACCTTATCGACGCCTACTTGCTTGCTCAACATCAGATGCTCTCGCGTTTGGGGCATTTGCCCTTCACTGGCCGCCACAACTAGAATGGCTCCATCCATCTGTGATGTCCCGCAGATCATGTTTTTCACGTAATCCTGATGTCCCGGACAGTCGGTGTGGGCGTAGTGCCGCTTCTTCGTAAAGTACTCCACATGGCTGGCATTAATGGTGACACCGCGTAGCTGCTCTTCGGGCGCCTTGTCAATGGACTCGAAATCTCTGTACTTGGCCAGTCCCAGTGAGGCACTGACCCTCGTCAGAGCAGAGGTTAGCGTCGTTTTTCCGTGATCCACATGACCTATAGTGCCAATGTTGATGTGCTCCTTTTCTTCAGCATTGATTTGATTTTTATCTTTAGGTGCCTGTGTAGCGAATCGCGAAACAAGTTGGAATAAGTACTTCGGATGCTGAGAGTCGAGGTGACTGTGCAGCGACTTCCACGGAAAACTGCTCAGTAGTTCAAGCTTGTTTGGTCGAAATTTAGACACCAATAATCTCATTTTGGTTGGGGATCAATCGATGATGATGTAAGAAACAAAAATTAAAAAAAGGACAACTAAAGAACAAAGTTGTGCACTTGCCGGTGAAAATCAGATGTTTACCTATCACGTCGTCTGTGGAACCGACGTCATATCACGTGGGCTCTTGTTTTGAAAAAACTGCCAATTTCTCTGATTTTAGCACTTCACCCGAAAATGGGAGACTTTGATGCTTTGGGCTCTTTAGATGACTACATCGATAAGGAAGATTTGGAAGGAGAAATCAACGACTATGAACAAAGCATTGCTCGCGCCTCGTTTGGCGATATGGTCAACGACTTTGAGAGGAACCGCCTTTTCTACGAAGGAATCAAAAAGTCTGTCAAACAACTTCGCGAGAAAAATGTGAAAGAAGTTTATGCTCTAGACATTGGCTGCGGAACTGGTTTGCTCTCCATGATGGCAGTTAGAGCTGGAGCCGACAAAGTGATTGGTATGTTTGCTTCCAATTTAGTATTTATTTTTTCTAACTTTTTTTTGCTATTCAGCATGTGACACTTTTAAACCGATAGCCGAATGTGCGCGAAAAATCATCGACAAAAACGGCGTAGGCGAGAAGATAACGATTGTGCCGAAGCAATCAAATAACCTGACTCTTGATGAGAAAGACTCAAAGCCAAATTTGCTGGTAGCCGAGCTGCTGGACACTGAACTGATCGGAGAAGGCTGCCTCTTTGCTTACCGAGATGCGGTTAAACGTTTAGTGAGCGATGATGCTCTCTTTGTTCCATCACGAGCGCGAGTCTACATTCAACTGGTGCAATCGGAGCAGTTGTTTCGCTTTCACCACTATCGCAAGCAGTACACTGTCGAAGGCTCGACTGTGCACCTAGACACGCCCAACGCGGTGAACAACTGCTTAGGATCGCACATTCTCCATGACGTTCAAATGAGTCGCCTAAAACCGGGCAAAGATTTTCAGATTCTCTCAGATCCGCTGATGGTGTTTGACTTTGAGTTCAACAACCTCGAATCACTGAAGCTAAAAAACTGCAAACGCCTTAATATTCCCTTACTAAAGCAATTCACCGAGCCCATCCTGATCTTCTCTTGGTGGGACATTGACATGGACCAGGAAGGGGAAATCACACTGAGCTGTGCTCCGTACTGGGTGCAGGGAAAGCCAAGCGAAGAGAGCATTGCCTGGCGTGATCACTGGATTCAGACCATCTACTACCTGCCCGCATTTGCTTTTGTCGACAACGATCTCGAGGGCTTCAAACACGAGGAGATCAACGCCAGCAAGTGTATTCATATTGATGCCTTTCACGATTCATTCTCCTTCTGGTACGATTTGCCCGCCAACCAGAAGGTCATTGCCCCTCTTGAAATCAATACTGACTCTTGGTCATGTAACTGCGGCTTGCACACTCATCTCAGTCGCTCTCGAATGCTCTCAATCAACGACGAACAGGTTCACTCTGCTTACTTGAACGCACTGACCAGCCAATTGGAAGTTCATTTTAGGGGACAGTCCAAGCTCAACTTGGTCTACTTTGGAGACGAAAGCCTCATTCCACTGCTCTTGGCTGCGCACAAATCAGTTGGCCAGATTTACCTGCACTGCCAGAGCAAACAAAGCCAGTCGTTTTTCAAGAAATTTCTTGCAAAAAACGAGCACATTGTCTCCAAAGTGACACTTCTTAAAGCTGCCGATTTCGGAGAATTTTTCGATTCTAAATACGACCTTAAAGTGCACGGTATCGTGTCAGAGTTGTACTTTAAAAGCTTTGACTGTTTGTTCCCTTCAATGGAGTATTTTGAGTGCCTGCGCTCCTACTACCAACTGCTGCTGGAGCACGCTCATTCTTCCAAGCTGCTGTCAATTCCAAATCGAATCAGCATCAAGTGCCTGCTGGTGGAGTTCAGGGAGTTCTGGCGAAGCTTTGCTGATGTGGGAGCCGACGTGGAGGGCTTCGACTTGAAGCCCTACGATCAGCTCATTCAGAGCGCCCGTAAACAGGCCGACTGGCCAATTGAACCACAGCAAGTCTGGGAGTACTCCTGCAAGCCACTGCTCCAAAGCCCTCTTGATCTGTTTACGTTTACCGCAGACAACTTCAGCCAGCAACAGACACTCACCAAAACAGTCGCCATTGATCTTTCTCATCTGGAGGAGAAGTTTTCCGCCCCACGGTGGCCAGAAAAGGTGGCCATTGTCGTGTGGACTGAGCACACACTGGACGACGCCGGACAGATCACCCTCTCAACCGGTCCTCAAAGCAGTGCACCCTGGTCACTGCAGGAGGAGATTCCCTGGAGCCGACAGGCGCACCAGGGAGTTGCCTTTCTCGGCAAACACTGGCTGCCATCGGCAAGTGACGACGACAAACAGCTGAAGATCACCTTCACGCGAAGCGTCGATGGCAAGAGTCTAAATTATGCACTGTGATGGTTTTCATAAGCAAAATAGACGTGTATTTTCATTTGTATTGTTTGCAATTTGTTTGTACTGCAGTGTAATGTACACAAGGTGAAATCAGAGAATAATCAGTCGTGTGAAACAGTCAGTCGAAATGGGTTTAAAAGCGTTGTGGTGTATAAAACAAAGTTGTAGATTAGCAAAAATAACAGAACGTCTGTGTGTTGTCTGTGTATGTTTGTGTGTTGGGGTGAGCGCAATGTACAGAAGGTGGGGATGGTGTGTGCAATCACAGCATCTATTTGGGGAAGGGGCTGGGCTGACTGAAATCAGATAGAAAACATTGAACTAAAAGGAGTGAATGGAGAAAAGTCAACTCTAAAATAATTAAAAATATTGTAATTCCTGCAGTAGGCAATAACTGAAAGTACAAAATACGCTGAAAAGACTGGTCATAAGCACGCGCATACATCGAAATTACCAATAAAAGCTAGTTTATACAAGGATGATAAAAACTGTCCAAGTAAAAGGGTTTTTACTTTCCCGAGTTGTTGCTTATACGGCTTGCTTAAGTTTCTTCTGCTCCTGGTCCAAAAGGAGATACCAAAAGTAGGCACAGTTATTCAGCTGATTTACAAGGCTGTTGAGCGTTGCAAGTTTTTCTTTGTTTATCTAGTTGAATCAAAAGCAAATTAGTTAGACGTAAATGATAACGAAGCACCTACTACAGCTGATACTCGTACCTTTTCCAATTGAGCATTCTCTGCAGTTTCCTCTTGACTTTGGTCAACAGTAGTGGTGGAGTCTTTGTCTGTTTCTGATTTTTTACCCTTTTTGGTTGTTTTTTGTTTCTTATTGACATACGTCTCCGGAATGTCATGAGGCTGTGGAGAAAGGAAAAATAACGTTAAGTTTGATTCAACACAAATTGCGTTTAGCTCCCTTACCGAATAAGTTCGCTTGACAGACAGTGGCGTTTCATACATCTCGAAAGCATAGCTCTTGGTGCTGACTTGAACGCCGTTTCCTGCCTTTCCAATACGAGAGAATGCTTTGGCCTGTCGGTCTACGCGAAACTCGCAGACAAAGATGTCCTCTGGAGCAAAGCCAATTGGCTTGCCCTTGAAGAAGGTGCTCCGGTCGAGTACGGCACAGGTGCCGCGCACCTCCTCCAATGCAGCCCACTCGTTATTAGGCGACCTGAGCACTTCGTTGTGAAAGAACTTTCGCGTCGGTTCGTGGTACGTCTCCCTCGGCCACAGGTAGTGGTGGCCGTAAAGGATGAGCTGCTTAGTCGCCTCAACAACGGCCAGATGCTGTACGCGAATGATGATACACTCCTTCCGTTCAAAGTGTTGGTTTTTGGTTTTCAACGCCAAAGCGGCCTCCTCTTTGAGTGTTTCAAGGAACGTCTTGCTGATCTCGGCCGCCTCAGCTACGGAAAGCTGCGCTGCAGTGACACTGGAGCCGGGTGGTTTGCCTTTAGCAGGTGAGCTCTTCTTCGTTGGGTTCATCGTCTTTGCACCAGCAATTGACTGCCGGCAAATGTACACGCAGTCACCTACTTTAATCTGCTCTCCCTTCTTTACGGGTGACTCCAGTGAAACATAGTACTTGACTTTGTAGTGCTTGTTTAGGTCAAAGTCTGGCCATTTTGATTCGGGCAGTGGAACGTTCTGCAAAAGGAACAAGTTGAAAATAAATCTGCCAAAACCACCTTTTCAAAACACAACTTACCAATGAAACCTTACGTGGCTGACAGATCTCGCAATGATACTCTGAGCCCCGATCAATGGTGCAGAACTGGCCCACACATTCGAGGTGTTGCCATATCTGTAATACAAAACCATTGTACAATTTAATGACATTACTGTTTTCGATCGAAATCTTACCTTGCAGCTGTCGCACTGAATCATGTCGCCTTCTTCGCGCAAAATGCCACAGATGCAGCGAATCGTATCCTCCTCGTGGTCAGTCTTTTTGACAGGCACTACAGCGACCGGTATCGAATCGACCTCATTCTGCTGATCAAAGGGCATCTCTTTGACTACTTCTTCAACTTCTGCAATCAAATTGAATTTGGAAGATCTGTCGGCTTCGATGGTTGGGAAAACAGCTTGTAGCTGGGCGTCACGCAATTTCTTTGAGAATATGGACAATCTCCTTCGATTACCCACATCTAAGTGAGGGGAATTACTGTTTGCCAAAGCGTTCATCTGTTCAATTAAGGCCGACCAGTTTAGGCTCTTTTCCATGATGTGCTTCTTTTGCTCAATTTCCGAGTCTAAAAATGCAAATGTATCTTCCTGTAGTGTTTTGATTTGCTCACCAGTAAGTAGAGAACCGAACGCAGGAGAATTTTCCTCGACTGATGTTTCTTTTGCACTGCCATTGACCTTTGAGAGTTTGCTCTTTTTCGAGTCGATCATTGGTGGCTCTGTCTTTAGAATCTGGCAAATGTAGCTCTTCATTTCCCCAACAAACTTGTCCACATTAGTCAGTCTACGCAATTTTATCTTCTCGAGGATCAAGCTGAAATCAAAGAGCCCATCACTGACGCAGTTTTCACCGCTCATCTGGCTAAACTTGCGCTTTCCGCCAGTCCCTTTGAGGTGGACGTCATCGGCGTGGCCATTGGTGGTAGTGCCTGGCAAATCACCGTTTTCAGCTGTAAATTATAAAGTTGTACACAATTAGCATTTAAAAATGAAAAGTACGTGATTAGAAAAGGCAAAAACTTACCGTTGGAGAGGAGCAATACGAGTTTGTTCTTCATAAAGCTGGACGCCTTCAGACATATTTCGGCAAAAGCCTTCGCCTGCTGAACCATCCGACTGACCATCTCTGCGCTGTCCTTCACTTGATTTTTCGCCGGCCCCTTCACTATCGACGACCGCCTTCTCCCCTGACTCTTCTCGCTGGTTTCAGAGTCGCTCGAGTTGTTCGATGAGCAGCTGCGATAGCTGACTGCCTTGGCCTTTGCATAGGGATTCTGATTCTGGTCAAGGCATATCACTCCTCCGCCGCCTCCCTTGCCTGAACTGGGGACCGCTTCACTCAAGCCGGTATAGTAGCGGCGCATGTTTCGGTAGTTACGCATCAGAAAAGTCGGCCCCTTTTCGTAACTGTCGTCACTCTTCGTGTATAGTGGTTTCAGCTTTTTAAACGCCTTCAACATGTTCGGATCGTAAGATAGCTCCACCACTTGTTCGTCGCCACCATTACTGGCTGAATTCTGCGCCGATGAGCTCGCCTCCTTTAGCGCAGCGTTCAGCGTGCTGCAGGGCTTGATGCCGAGAATGTTGCTCTTATACTGCGAAACTGGCACCTTGACCTTGGCCGTCTTGCAGTTGACGAATATCCAGCTGGTCTCATCGTGTTCAATCTGCGGGTGAGTCTTCACCTGGGGCAGTGTCTCGATCCAGGTGGGCTCCTTTGCGCAGAGGAAGGGCAACACCTTGGTGAGGTACTTCTCCGCCGGATTCTGCGACTCCTTGGCAATGTCAGCGGGCTGAATTGCGTCGGCGTCAATCACCGGCGACCCCGAGCCGATGACATTGGCGCGCTTGCCGCCGATAATGCCGCGGCACTTGCTCGAGCCACAGTGACAGGCCTGCTGCGAGTCTCGGTTAAAGTTGACAAAGTTGTAGTCGTAGAAGAGCTCCTCATTCGGCTCGATGTTTCTCAGGGCGAACATGCACATTCGGTAGTAGCCATTGACGGACCACTTCTGTATCTCGCAGTTGGGCTCACAGGAGTGGTTCACAAAGCGACCTTCATTCGCCACGCGGTACCCGTCAATGACCATGCCGTTGTCGATGACCATGGAGTAGTGGTGGTGGTCGCTGCTGTACCGCTCCGTCATTCGCCGCTCAAACAGCTGGTCCGAGACTATTTCGCCAATGTACTCGAGGATGAACTCGCCACTGCGAATCAGCTCAGTGGTGCGAATGCCCCAGCCGCGCTTGGCAGTCATGAAGCGCTCCAGCCCGGGGCTCCACTCGTACCTCTGGATCCGCTGGTTAGTGCACTTGTGACCATGCAGCATCGTTCCGGTCTTCTGCCAGCACTCCTGGTACATCAGACGGTTGATGCAGTTGGCGCCACAGCCAGTGGAGCCGTCATTGTTCTCCGGCACGCTGCAGTTGCAGTACTGACTGGAGATATTCGACACCGGCTTCGTATCACAAAAGACATTTTGGCGGACTCGGCGATAGTTGGCAGAGCTCATAGCCGATGGCAGTGGATTGTACTTGTACTGAAACCAAATGTCATAGCCGAGGGTGAATCCTGATGGTGACGACTTAAGACACTGAAGGACGCCGTCTTCAGCGCTAGCAGCTGATGACGATTTGGACTTTTTGTTGCGCAAAGACCGCCTCTTGCTGCTACCGCCAGAGCCACTGCTCAGTGAACCTTCATCTTCCTGTGAGGATGATGAGGCGGAGGAAGATGAGGAGGTAGATGTTTGGTTTGGCGATTTGTAGAAGCTGGGCAATGGTAGTATAGGCAACTTTTGTGCTAGCTGTTCAGGCACTTCTGGTGCCGCTGTGTTTGGTGCCGTAGTAGTAGTACTGGTCTTAGTGAAAGCAGTTTTTAAAGTTTCACTTTCTTCAGAGTAAAGTTTGGCAAACTCTTTGGTGTACACTGCGGTTTTGTAGTACTTCTTTTCAGGAATCGGTCGAGTGAATGGATTGGATTTGATCTTTTCCACTTTGTTCTTTTTAGCAAGTTTCGTCGCTTTGCTCACTGAAGGTTTAGTCACCATAAAAACGGGGAAGTTGTCAACAGATGATGCACTGCTTTCGCTATCTTCTTCACTTGATGAAGAAGTACTGGATGAGCTAGTTGAACTAGGCACTGGTCGCTTATCGGAATCACTGTTGTCAGAGATTTTGTTAGCCTTTTTATGAGATCGATTGGCAGTTTTCCCTTTGCTAGTCGTTGAGACTTCAATTTGCCTTTTTTTGAGTCAGGAGCATCATCATCCACTTCAGTTGAACAAGAGTCTGAGCTGACCACAGGACCCGACGTAGTTGCCTTCCGTGTTACTTTCGTTGCTTTTCTTCTCATTCTAGGCTCGCTTTTGCTGTTGTTGACGATATTGTTGGTTTTAGTATTATCGTTTGCTTCACTTTGACTAGTGTGACCATTGACACCATTTGGCTTTGGCGAGGGTTTGCGTGCTCTGGATACAGCCTCAACTGGAGCACTAGTGCTTGCCAGTGGTGGTCGGCCTCGCTTCTTAGTTGAGGGAGCAAGCCTGTTGCGCTTTCGAGGTTTGTCAAAGCCGGTCTTGTTAATAGTCCGTCGTCGCTTTCGCGGCGTTTTGGTGGCCACCTTTGCTTTGCCATTACTTACAGCAGGAGCACTGGATGGCTGCGGCGGCGGCGGCGGCGGCGGGTAGCGGCTGCTGTTGCTTTCCATTCGCCTGTACTGGGACTGCTGCTTGCTTTTTCTTTGAAGCTCGAATCTTTGGGGCGCCATTGATGACCGCCGCCGCTATGGAATCCAGTTGAACTGCTTTGCCATGTTTTGCTGCCAGGCGGCTAGTATTCTTTGCCTTTACTCTCTCCTCAACAGATTTATGCAAACCGTTGATGCGAATGGGTTTCACAGGTGCTCTGGCCATTTCACGTAAATCACAGCGTTGTTGTTTGTTGTTTTGGCAGTGTCGTTGTTAGAACAGATGAGTAACTCGCGTTGTTTACATCAGCATTGCCCAGCACCTCATCGTCAGGGTCAAACTCGTCGTCGGCGTCACTCGACTCGTCCACAGAGGAACCATGCACTGACAAAGGCGATGTCGGCCCTTTGCGAGTCTTTGTCCTCTTCTTCCGCCTACCATCAGGCGTTAGGGTCGATTTTCCTTTACCACTTTCAGCGATTGGCGGTGTAGATGGCTTTTGAGGTGGAGGAGAAAGTGGAGTGGCTGCCCTCGCCGGCTGCTGCTGTTGCTCAGCCTCAGAAAGCGCGGCAAACGGTGGTGTAGGTCGGTCCTTCTTCTTCTTCTGGTCGCCAGCGCTACCGGGGCTCTTTACCGGGGTGGCCTTCTTCCGACTGCGACTCTTCGGTTGAGTTGATGGTGGGTTTGATGTAGATGTAGAATTCAGCTGGGCATCGGCATTGTTGATGATGAAAGAGTGGCTCGTGTGAACAGCAGCGAGAGCGGCGGGCGGCGGCGGCTGCAGCAGCTTCTGTTGTGTTCGTTCTCTGAGATGGCGGCGGGCAGTGCGAGCGAAGCAGCAAAACGGTCTTCTCTCCTGGCTTGTTGTCTGCTGTGTGCTTCTGCTCCGCGTGCGCTGTAGAAGCGGCTGCTGCTGCCGCCGCTGTCGTTGACGTCGCTCTCACTTTCGTCGACTGTGGCGCCCCCGAGTGGCCCGACTGGCCCGCCGTCGCAGTGGACCGAGAGGAGGCGGTCACCAGCTCGGAGGTCCAGTGAGGGTGGACGGGCGTTTCCGATTTGACCGCTGACGATGATGATGATGGTGGTGCAGAAGAGGTGTTTTGCAAAGCAGTCTTTGCCTTTGAAGCAGTGCTGCCCTTTCGCCCCGTACTGGTGCCGGTGCTGGCGGTGCTTGTGCTGGTGCTCGTACTCCTCTTCGAGGTGGACTTGCTCGAACTCTGAGAAAGTGAAGACTCAGGGCGTGGCGCTGCAGTGGTGCTCTGCTCCTCCTTGACCGCCTGGCTATCGGCTGAACGATGACTGGTCGATTGCTGGTGCTGGTCATCAGTGCTGACATTTCGGTGCTGTCGCTTCTTCAGCGGCAGAAAGCACTGGCTGGCCGCAGCCGCCGTCGACTGCACTGCCGTCGACGTCGTCAGTTTGCCTCGCAGAGCCGAGCTGCGACCAGATCGACTGGGAAACTTGACGCTGCTGTTGCTGCCAAAGGAGGCGGAGATGGAGGAGGGCACCAGCTTGGGCATCGTGAAGCGGAACATCGCCGGCAGATTGGCTGAGGAAGCTGCTCCGGAAGATGGTACACTTCTCCAGTTGCTGCTGCCTTTCGATGAGATGTGCAGTCCGCTCAGTTGGCTGATCAGCTCCTCAATGCGAGCAAGAAGAGCCGGGTCAAAGACCAGCTTGGACTTGGACCTGCCCTTTGACTTGGACTTGCGCTTCTTTGAGGACGATTTAGAGCTCTTATGAGATGACCGCTTCTTTCCCTTGGAGGAGGACTTGGCTTTGAAAGACTTTGATGAGGATGAGTGCCGATGATGTGAGGTTGACTTGCTGTCCTCATGACTTTTGGAGCTTCGATGTCGGGAGCTGCTGGACTTTGAACTGGACGACGATTTGTGGCTTTTTGAGGGCGGCTTACTGCTTTTGATGGTTGTTTCCTCAAGAACTGAAATGCTTACTGATTTGCTGCTGTTCGATGAAGCCGACGATTTATTGGCTTTTGTTTTGCCCTCTTTGCTGCCTGAAACAGCAGCAGTAGAAACTCTTATTTTGGCTTCAACCTCTTTATCAACCAGCTGTTTTTGTTTCCCCGCAGACTGATCGGCAGACGGTGCAGCTGTAGTAAGTGACTGTCTGTTGAGAGGCTGTCTGCTGACGGCTGCCTGACTTCCGGTGCTCTTCCGGGCAGGCGGCGGCTCAGTGCTGGCGTCCTTCACTTGCTTCTTCCCCCCACTCTGATCTGCCTTTGAGCTGCCTTTTGGCGCCTTCTTTGAGGAGGTACTGCTGGTCGCCGTAGATGTCTCCTTTGTCCCCTTAATCTCCTCGCTTTTAATCATCAGCGAGAGCATTTTCTTTGAGTTGAATGTCGCCGTCTCCTCGCTTTTGTGCTCCTTCTTCATCAAGTCCTTCTCGACGACCAGCTCCTTCAAAGCAGAACTGCTGCCGCTACCAACTCCACTGCCACCACCACCACATTCTTCGTCGTAAAAGTCAGGTGAAGAGTGAAAGGACTTGATGGACTCATTCACCGATCGAACGAGACTCTCAAACTCATCAGTGCCCGAGGTGGGTGAGGTCAGTCCGAGTGGTAGCTGCTCGGGAGTTTTCGCCACCGTCATCACTGACGCAGAAGCCTTTCCACAACTGCTGTTGTTGTTGTTGCTGGTGGTGGTTATGGGGGTAGTGCTAGCCTCAACAAAGCCTGTGTACGCCATAGTCGAAGTAGTGGTTGCTTTGCTGGCTGACGATGTAGAGGTGGTCACTGCTGTTGCGGATGATGCAGAAGGTCCACGAGAGTTCGAACGGCTGTCCTTGCTCTGACTTTCTCCTTTAGCTGCTGCTGCTTTCTTTGCAGTGGCCTTACCGCTGCTGGTTGTAGCCGTCTTTGACTCGGTTTTCACCGAAACGCCTCCTTTTCCCGCTCCTCCTGTTTTACCTCCACTGCTGCCTGCTTTTGCCGGCTTCTCACTAGTGCTGGTGGAGGTAGAGGTGGACGTCTGTTTTGAGCCTCCTTTTGCTGCTGCTGTCTGAACTGAAGAAGTACCACTGGGCTGTGCAGTGAGCAGAGTACCGCTGCTGCTGTTGTTGTTGCTGCTGATCGGAGAGCCGAGTTGAAGCGTCTGGTTGCGATGTGTCGGCGAGATGACCGACAGCAGGAGCTGCGTGCCGAGCAGCGAAGAGGGCGACGGCGGTGGTGGCGCCTGAATGGAGATCGGCTGCATTAGTTGATGCGGGTGTGGCGGCGAGAAGAGTGTGTACGGCAGATGAGGGTGCGAGTTAGGGGAGAAGATGAAGCTGTTTGCCAGTGGGTTGGGTGCTCGCAGTTGAGTCGCAGAGGCAAAGGATGCCGGCGAAAGTGTCGTAGTGACTGTCAGTGAGAGGAAGTGGGCGCAATGGGCTGGGCACTGCTGGACACTGCAGTCGACACGGTTTTACTGCTCGGTGTGCCCGTCTTTGAAGAAGTGGCTGATGTGGAGGTGCTGGTGGTCGTACTTGCAGTACTACTGCTGCTGCCCACAATCAAAGCGGCGGCGGAAGAGCTTACCGATGACGGCGAAGAGGACACTGCCGTCAGTGGGCTTTTAGCGGCAAATGAGCTGCTAGGCATCGTCGGCGGCAGCAGAAAAAGCGTCTGTGGGTGTTGCTGAAAGATGGTCGACAGTGAGGGAGACAGCTGAGCGTTGTTGGCGCTGTTGGCCAACTGGTTCAGCTGATGCTGCTGCTGTTGCTGCTGTATCGTCGATAAAGTCAGTAGCGAGGACTTTAGAAGTTGCTGCTGTTGCTGATGTTGTTGCTGTATTTGCTGCTGTTGTTGTTGCTGCTTTGCCGCCGCCGCCGCTGCTGCTGCCGAAGAAGTCGCTTTGCTTCGTGAAGATGAACTCGACCTCGAGGAGGTGCCCAGAGACACCGAGGGACTGATGATGGAGGCTGAAGAGCTAGAGTTGGGAACGATTCGCGGCAGAATGAAAGGGTGCTGAGTGGGAGTGTGGTGATGGTGACCGCCGCTGGAGTTTGAAGAGGAGGACGAAGAGGAGGCCGTACCCGAAGTGGCCTTGCTGTTGCTCACAGTGGCAGCGGCAGCGGCAGCTGCAGCCGCCGCCCCCGAGGTGATGCCAAAGGCCATCATTAGCGGGTCCAGACTGCCCGATGGAAAGGAAAAGTTGGGCGAAAAGTTGAGCGACTTGGTGGGCCCGACGAGGAGAGGCGTCGTGCCGGCAGCCACTGCACTGCTCAGCGCCGATGAGCTGAACGTCGGCGAGAGGAGGGCAGAGTGGGCCATCGGACTGAGGCCGGCGGGAAAGGCAAAGGGCGACAGTGCGTGCGCCGAGGCGTTCGAGGTGAGCGTCGGCGAGGTGAAGATGGTCAGCGACTGCGACTGAGCAGGGTGCACAAACTGCTGGTGCCTTTGCTGCTGTTGTTGCTGCTGCTGTTGCTGCTGCTGCTGCCCTACCGAACAGGCAACGGCGGCATTGGCGGCGGCGGCGACCGATGCCAGCGCCTTCGAGTTGGCCACCGCCTGCTGCTGCGAGGTGCTCTGGAGAAACTGGTTGGGAAAGAGCGTGGGCATGAAGGCCGCCGGTGAGAAGGGATGGTAGTGCTGCGAGTAGGGAAAGGAGGACGCAGGCCCGGGCACGAAGAAGGACGAGTTGAGGAAGGGACTAGGCTGCGGGTGACTGGGCGCCAGCACTGCCGGAGCACTGCTCAGCTGTGTCTTCCCCTGCGACTGGGCGGCACTGGACTGCACCACACTGGAGACGGTGGCCACTGGTCGCTTATTGCTGCTGGCGGTGCTGGTGGCGGTACTGCTGGATGCGCTCTTGTCGTTTGCAGTTGTTGTTGCTTTGCTTGACGCACTGCTGCGATCCTTCTTATTGCTGGTTGCCGATTGTTGAGACGAAGATGTGGCTGCTGAGGTAGTCGCAGTTGTGGAGGCACTTTCAGTCGCTTTTTTGGAGTTGCCCACTGCCGCCGAAGACGATGTGCTGCTGGCTGTAGTGGTCGCCCTCGAAGACGCCGAACTGGTCGCATTGGTACTGACAGTTGTGCTGCTGCTGCTACTGCTGGTCGTGGCAGCCTCTGAAGACCTCGATAGGGACCGACTCTGCGAGAGGTGGTGCGGAATTCGGTAGCTCCGGAGGCGTTGTCTCTCCTCCGCTGGGTCTCGCTTCTTAAGGCTGCCCGACTTTGCCGAGTCATCCTTGCCGCTGTCCCGTCCACTGCTGCCCACCGACAGGGGCGACCCGATGGAGTTGCAGTCATCGGAGAGGACGGCAGAGGAGAGAGGCGTGTTGGCCTGCTTCACCAGCGACACCAGTGCTGGATTCAGCGGAGAGGCAATGCTGGAGGAGGTTGACGTGCTGCACTGCTGTTGGGAAGTTGAGGAAGAGGAGGAAGAGGTAACCTCCACGACCACCTTTGGCGGTGCCTCTCCTTCTTGTTGTTGTTGTTGAATGAGAGTGTTTACAGAAAATGATGAGCCACTAAAAGTGTGAGAAAACTGCTCCGCTTGTTGTTGTTGTTGTTGTTGTGGATTTATAGTGTTGTTGCTAGGATGTGGAATCTCACTGTCGGCGATGGCATTCACCGGGGGAAACGTGGTCACAGTGACCACTGAAGCTGAGGTGGTTGCCGCCGCAACACTCTCATTGACCGCCACCGGAGTTTCACTGGAGTTTGCGTTGAAGAAGTTGGTTGAGTTGCACTCGCCCGCACTCGCCGACGACAGCTGATCATTCTCATGGTCAGTGAGACTGTCGTGCACTGAGATCGCCTTGAGGACGTCGTGTCCGTAGAAGACTGTGGAAGCAGTGGACACCTTCGAGCTTGACTTGGTAGAGCACGAAGAGGACCGAGAGGTGCTCGAGGAACCGGTTGATGAGCTGTTCGTTGCCGTCTTCTTCCGCCGCCCATGACCCTCGTCCTCATCTGAAGAGTCACCATCGCTGGAGTACGAAGAAGAGGAGGAGGAAGACGAAGAGGAAGACGAGGCGGAAGAACCAGAATTAGAGGAAGAACTAGAACTGTTTGAGGAGGAGAAGGACGAGTTTGGCTGACGGCGACGAGACCTCCGCTTATGCTTTTGCTTCTCCTTCCGCTGATAGCTATCATAGTTTGCCTTATTGCTTTTGACTTGTCCGGCCTTGGTTCGCCCTCTCTCCACTCCACCCTCGTCATCCGAAGAGGACGATGAAGATGAGTTCGAGCTGGAACCGGAGGAATGTGATTGAGACGAGGAGCTGGCGGAAGAGGAGGAAGAGGAAGAGGAGGTAAATACACATTTTGCAGAATCACAGTTGGCTGGGTTTATCATCATCAGTGCTTGGGTGGCGCCTGGGTGGCTACCACTGTTAGTAGTACTAGTTGGGTCGTAGAGATTGCTAGGAAATGGCTGACTAGATGTGCTTGAAGTGGGCGGCAGAAAGAAGGGCTGCAGCTGATGCCGGGCTGATGCTTTCTCCTTTCGATGTTTGCGCTTCTTCTTGTGTCGATGACTCCTCGATGTCTGCCCACCACTAACAGCAGCATTATTGCCGTGCTGCAGCTGATGCGCCAAAGTGGCCATCTCATTTGGACAGTGGAGATTCAGTGAGGACGACGCAGAAGAGGCGACCACTGCCGCCGCCGCCTGGTTCATCAGAAGATTGCTGATGGCCGCAGATTGCTGCTGCTGCTGTTGCTGTTGCTGTTGCTGTTGTTGATGAAGGTAGGACTCGTGCACTGCCGGCGCACTCGACTGTCCACCACTGAAGTTGCCTGCATGGTGCTGGTGACTGTAGTTGGTGATATTGCAGCTACTTTGGTGAGTTAGGGCCTTTGCCCCTGCACCGGAAGAGGGGACACCAAGGTAGGGAGCTCCAGACAGTCCACCACCGGCAATGGGCACCGACTCGACGACGCTCAGCTTTCGAGTGGAGATAATCACACTTTCCGTCTGTTCCACGTAGTGATGAACCGGGTGGTGCTGGGGATAGCCACTCAGTGGCTGTGGTTGTTGTTGTTGTGGTTGGTAGCTCAGAGAGTGCTGCTGGTGTTGATGTTCAGCTGTCTGCTGCGGCCTCCTCTCCCGATGATGGTGAGATTTCTTTGACTTTCTCTTGGAACCATCAGCAGTAGTGCTCTGGTCCAAGTTGAGATTATTTGAGACGACAGTAGTGGTAGTGCTACTACTGTTGTACAGGTTCGTCTCATGATTGACTGATGGGTGGTGATAGTATCCAGCGCCACCGGTCGAAGCCGAAGAAGAGTAGCCAGCAGATGCTGCCGATGCATTACTCGACTGATTGATAATCTCATTGGTCGAGAGAAGAGTCGAAGTGGAAGAGGTGGAGGTCGCTGAGGAAGATGAGTTGAAGGCATGACTCGAGCTGGCGGCGTCAATGCCCTTTCCCAGTAAGTACTGCTGATGATGGTGGTGGTGTTGGTGATGATGCTGGTGATGGTGGCTCGACTGACCTTGAATTAGATGACCCGACGAAGGAGTCGTTGACATTGCACTGAGGTGAACAACTGGCTCAGGGGTGACCAGTGTCGAGGAAGGAGGGTAATGAGGATTGAGATAGTGATCCATAAAGGATGATGAAAGTGGTGGTGGTGGTGATGGCAGTCATAAACGTGATCACCAAGTAGATACTCATTGCCGGTGAAACATTTTTTTCTGCTAGAGCTGGTGCAAGAGTGAAGAGGAGGTTGCGAATGATAAAATAAAAGAGTCGCCAGTGACTGGATCCAATGCACCGGGCGATGAAAGAAAGAGCGAGGGAGAGTGAGAGAAAGAGAGAGAGAGGAGTGAGACAGGGTGATCCTTATCGACGGTGTTCGGTATCTAGGCGAGAATACTGCACAACACTGGTGGGAAAAAAGTATAAAGTGAGAGATTAGTAATCGACGGTTACCGGAATGGCGCACACTTGAAGCTAAGCACACAAATCAGTGTCCTCTAATGTTGCTATCATACCTGCATGTGCTGTTGTGGTGATTAATACTGACATTTCGAGGATGAAGTCGGGACTTCTCTCTTTTTCTCTTTTTTGTTCTGTAAAGTTTGTTTTGAAAAAGAAGGAGAAACCGTGATAGAGTGAAAGGAGCACCAATGAGCCAACTGAGCGAGGGACTGCGCCTCGACGATAAATGTGAGCAAATCAACTGTGCGATCAAACGAGGGTCAGATGCGGGCTCTTGTGGGCCATTGACTTGCAGGTTGGCGACAGATAAAGTAGTGAGTGAGAGTGCCTCACCGAGGGCACATGATGTTCCCTCGTCAGTCCGATTACTTCACTGCCACCGTCGACGCCAATGGAAAGTAGAAGGTGCTACTTGGGGCGCAGGCAATTGGTAGGTTTTATCTTAGTCAAACAGTCAAACAGAATAATCGAAAAGGGGGCTGAGTTGAAGGGGGAGGAAGAGTGCTGATCTTGCCAATGTTGCAGCGATTGCGAATCACACTGTACAAATGATGGGGTGATAGCCGGAGTGCTCAATTAGCACACAGACAGTGTGCCGAAGAGCGGAGAGGAACAACAAACAAAACAAGCAAAAGCAAAGTAAATTGTAGCACTATGTTCGTTGGTGGTGCTGGTGCTGGTGGTGATGATGGTGCTGCTCCTTCACAGCGAGTACCACTGCGACGGCGGCTGGCGGCGAGTGCGGCACTGTTTGGCGACAGATTTCACCAAGACGAAGTTTACAACAAAACTTTCCTCCTATACAGCGTCGTCGGTGGCACATCATCGGTGTGCCTGCCTTTGCCTGCTGAACGGCGAAAGGCGAAAATAGGTGCTCTGGACAGTGAAGAGTACTTCGACTGTACACACAATGTGTCTGTGTGCATGTACAGTTACAGTTAAAGAAGAGTGCGCACAGTGTGGGCCCAGCAGAGCAGTCTTCGGCGAAGTGCTACTCAGGCTTCTACTGCTGCTGCTGCTGCTAATCGTCTCAATACTGCCACAATGACAACAATCCACACGGAGCATCAACACACACACAGACACTGTGAGCAGGGAGACTCTCTCTCTCTCTCTCTTCAGTCTGGCAGAACGGCGACTTGCCGAGAAAACAGCAGCTCTCTTTTAGTAGTTCCCTTCAGAGCGAGACCACTTGGCGCAAAGCTGGCTAGCTTTGCTCTCACTCTCTTTCTCTCTCCCACACACAGCGGCCACCACCACACTGACGCCCCGAGATGATGATGGCTCGGCGGCTGGCAGAGCTGGTACTGGTTGTCCTCCTCTTGCTGCGGCGGGAACTGACAGCCAGAAAGTGAAAGCTGCAGGCGCCACAGCAGCAGGAGAAGTAGCAGGAGCAGTTGGGCACCACCTGCTGTCCGCGAGGATGCATCGCGCCTTGCTTGTCCGCCGAGCGGCCACTGCTCAGGTAGTGGCATTACGCAATGAGGAGACCGATCGGCGACCAGCGAGTGGATGGACTCACTTGCGCAATGCCACCACCACCACCACTTTCCAGCCGCAACACTGTAGCGATATTCGCAGACTGGATGCAGTGCTAGGCGACGCCGCCCGTCCTCTACTGATGATCCGAGGGCGCGAATGCTAATGAATTGTGATTAGGAATCCTTGGTTAAAGTCCTTAGTTGTTGCCTAGGAGACTGAAGCAAGGTAAAGTCAGAAGGATTCGCAAAAAATAATGCTTTCATTAGATGCAAAAATTGGAAGGTTGACTAAATGGTGACAAAAATTAAATCTGCTCAGAGTGAGAGCACGACTTCATGACTTCTCAACAATTGGTTCGCTACAGTGAAATTAAAATTAAAACAACTAACAGGTGATATTTACAGAGTACAGTGAACGCCTCGATGGTATCGATTAGAGCGGAGTTACCTTTTACATTGTCAGCTGAGAATTGCAGCAGTGGTTGAGCTCTCATCATTAATTACAGCCACTGTTCATTACTGTTTGCCGACATGTCAAGCAACTTCCAGGCGGCCTTTGGGTCAAGCTCATTCTGATCACGGCACAGCACCCAAACGTAGTGAACTCGGAAGATTTTTTCCTGCAAAATGAAAAGAATTGTAAATCAATTTACTAAAGCTGTAAACAAACACCTACCGGATCACCTTCGACGACTTTGCCCTTGGCGTCTCGAACAGACATGATCTGCTGCGTTTGGAAGGTTATGATAAGCACCGGTCCTTGCTCCATCATCTTGCCCATTTCAAGCTACAACAGATGCGTTAGTGAGTTTTGCACATAAGCTGACATAGTACTGTACCTCGAGGTTTGTAAGATCAATCACTTTGGAATCGAACACGTAGCCCATAGCTTGCGCTTGTTTAATCGGCGTTGAAAGTACGTTAAAAGGCTATAAAAGTAATATGGCAAATTAAACAGTTGAATCTGTGTGAAGGTTTCAAAATATTGCTTACCGCTTCGTAGCACCAATCCTTGAGAATCTCTAGGTCGCCTCTGAGCATCGCCTCGAGAATGTTGGGAATAATTTCGTGTTCGCATTCCTTGAGAAACTGATGCCTGTCAAAGTTAGGGTCAACTTTGCAGATTTCGGTGAGCACTTCGGAGAGTTCAGTTTTGGAGAAAAGGCCACCAAAAAGTTCGGTCATCTTGTCGGTGACCAGACGAGAGGCACGAACGACGGGATTATCACTTTCGTCAAACTTGGTCTTCATTTCAAAAACTTTGTTTACATAAGGATTGTTGTCTTTGAAGTTTTGCCAGCTAGCGAACCACTTTGAATCCTTGTGAAGCTCCACGCCGGTTGCTTCGCTATGAGTACATAAATAAACTAATCAATATGTAGATTTCAGTGGATGTGGCAACTCACTCGTTTGGTTCAATTGGCCTTGTATTGGAAAATTCATCAGAGAATTCCTTTCGCTTTCTCAGCTTTACTGGAGGTCTGTACAAGTGAGCGGTTGAAAGTGGGGTCTCTCCGATTTCATCTTTAACTGTCTTGACAGTCTGGTAGTTTTAAAGAAAAAGGGATGTTAATTCGAACGTAAAATTACAATGACTTCGAACCTTAGAAACAGTTTGAAAGGCCTCACTCTTTGAGAGCTGTTCAATTTGCTCTGCTGCCTTTTTGGCCTGCTTTGAAATTTCTTCCGCTGCTTCTTTGCCTTTTCGTCCGATTTCCGTTTTCTGAACCTCCTCAAAACCCTTTCCAAGTTTTTGCTTAAATGAATCAATTTGCTCAATTATTTGTTGGCCACCTTTACTTGTTTCCGCTTCAATGTTCTCCTACAATAAAATAATTAAATTCAAAACTCTTGAACATAGCAATCAAGGTTTCACTTACGAATTTCTTTCTTGCTTTCTTTAGTGCATCAGATTCTTCAAGCTTTTGAGCTTCCTCGCGAAACTTTTTTAAATTCTCTTTCATTTCCTTGTTTTTCTCAAACTCCTGTTTGATGTTTTCAAGAACTTGGTTAAAGAACCCACCTTTCCGCTGACCCGACGAAAGTGCCCGAATCTAAAATAGTAAGAAAATTGGCCACTTGAACCAAACTTAAACACCGAAATATATCAAAACAAACTTGTGAAATGTTGCTGTTTCTAAGAAAGGCATTTTTGGCATGAATGTCGGCCAGATGTGAAGGACAAATTGAGCGAGATGAGGTGGCAGCAGCAGACGTTAAGGTCGCCAAAGACTGCTCCGAAGAAGAGAACAACGAGGTTGATGGTGGGTGGTGGTAGTGATAATGAAGGGTCACCTTCTTGCTGGCACGAAGCAAAGCGGACATTGCAATCAAAGAGAAAGTGAAAACCGGCAAACACACACAGGAGCTCAACAATAAGAGTTTGGTGATATAGTTCTATAGCAACAACAACAAGATATAAGGCAGTAGAATAAATAAAAGAACACAACTTTTATATCTGATCAGGCATCTGTACAGTGAGCGAGCTGTGGAAGCATCATCTCAGGTAATATGGCAGCAATAATGATGAAACACCGGCGAGCATGTGTTGGTGCATGTTCAGGTGGACCGAGAGAGAGAAAGTGAGGAGAAACAAATCACACTGCTGAAAGTCACGTGGTACTGAACGTCCTCTGCGGGCGGTCACTGCTGTGCGGCGCACTGGGGATTTGAAAAGAAAAGTGGTGCCAAATGAGGAAAAGATAACATTTATTTCATTGCGTAAAAATATCGGATAAATTCAACAGGAAAAAAAGGGGAAAAGGAAAAAGAGGAATTTGAAAAAACCTAAAAAAATCTTGCTAATAAAAAGGGGAAAAAAGCAAAAACTTTGTTCACAGTTGGCAATGCTTCACTTCCACAGGTTGATGGCCAGCTGGCGAAGAGCCTTGTAGGCGGCTCGCTCTCGGGCCAGAGGCTCCGTTTCACCGAGGGAGAAGCTGAGACAGGACTTTCGAGCAAGGTCATGCGTTTGTGAGCAGTCAGGCAGGGCAGAGCTGACGGTGATGATGGCCACTGAGATGGAGGCTGTCGAGGAGGACAGCGTCTGCTGTTGCTGTTGACCATTGGTCGTCGGCGTCTGCTGGAGTTTGTTCAGCGAGAACTCGGCACACTTGCTGAGCGAGCAGTTAAAGTGCAGCGGAGAGGGCACCAGTGGCTGGGCGAGATTGGCGGTGAGAAGGGCGGCAATGGCGGAGAGCAGCTGCAGGTGGTCCCAGAACTGGGTGCCGTCGTACTGGCGCACCAGCTCGCCGATGCACTTCTCAATGTGCGCACTGCACCGGTCGAAAGCACCGCTCTCGTCCATGATCTGCTGCTGGCGATTGTGGTACTCGAAGAGCTCACGCTCAATGCGCCCCAGCAGCAGTCCCGGACAGGACATTCGGTGGTTCTTCAGAAAGGGCCGGTACACCTCCTGCAGTATGTGCGTCACAAAGTCCAAGTTTCGGCCCACTTCCTCGACGACATTGGCCGGCAGCACTTGCAGCACCTTCTGCTCCAGCGGCTGCTGTTGCAGTGTGCTGCTCAGCGGCGACGAGTGACTAGTGCAGTGCTGAGTGGGAAAGAGAGCACCGTTGCACTGCGTCAGGCGTAGGTAGGTCGCAAAGTCATCGGCAGTGGACAGCTGTGGGATGATTGCCTGCAGGCTCTTGGCGACGCCTAGCTTGCAGAGGGCAAGGTACGCGCAAATGGTTCGTCCGATGCGCTGTGAGGGCGCAATCGCAAAGGTGCTCACCCTCGTCGTCAACTGGTCAGGCACCTCCTGAATGAAGGTCAGTGAGCAGCTGGTGTGAATTAGATCACGCGCCAGTGAGACCTTCTCTGGATTGGCAATGGTATCACCGGCAGCTAGTGTCAGTGTCTTGCTCTTAAACTCCGGCTTGCGAATATTCAGCTCATTGGCCGCTCTAAAGAGAAGTCCAATGCACTCCTTTGAGATGAGCTGACCGTATGAGGCATTCGATGATTTGCTTCTTGATTTGGCCACACCAGGCGAACTGATTCCTGATTTATCGCCATTGTTGTTGTTCATCGCCGGCACAGTTTGTCTCGGTGATCGGGCCATACTTTTACTAGCAGCACCACTCGGCGGTGACCGGTGTTGATTGACAGTGGAACCAGTGGGCAGCTGAGTCTGAACATCATCGGTCGTCTCAACGTACTCATTGTCGATGATCTGCTTTCGGGCCTGATATGCTAGGTTTTTGAGAATCCAGTAGCTGGCCATCTCCCGAGCTGCCTCCTCGCTGGATCCCAGGCCAAAGTTGATAAAGTTCTTCTTAATGAGGGAAAAGTTGAAGGTGCTCGCCAGTGCACCATCACAGTGTCCAGTGATTAGGGAAACGTAGGGAGGCGAAGAAGAAGAGGAGGAAGAAACGCGCTTGTCAGGGGCAGAAAAGAAGTGCGACTCAAAGTGGAGAAGTGGCCGCTTTTCACCAGCATTTTTCTGCAGTTCGGCAGTGTTCACTCCGAGTAGCACCAGTGCGGAGATCAGCTCCAGGTGTGTCCAGTAAAGCCTTCGGTCAGGCAGTGAGTCAACACACTGCTCCAGCAGAGCACACTTCATGGCCACCTCTGAGGCGGCCACTGTAGGGTACTTCGTCGCGTAGAAGGTCATCAGTGAGGACTCCAGCTTGGCAAAGATGCACTCCAGCGACTTGGTGGAGTTTTTCAGCGTGAAGAGGTACAACTTTCCCAGAATGTGAATTATAAACTGCAGATTCTGCTCAATGCAGGCCGTCGCTGATTTGATCAGAAGCTCAGAAGATAAATCGGTGTCCTCTTCGCCGATTGGTCTAACCGCCTCAGGTACATTCTGGTTGTAGGTGAGAGAAAAGTTTAGCGATTTAAGCAGAGTGCTGCTGCTGCTGTTGCTGCTTGAATCAGCAGTGTCAATGGGTGGAAGGGCAACTCCGAGTTTCTGCAGGCAAATGTAAGTAGCGATGCTCTTGGCAATGCGAGCACTCGCTCCGTATCCAGTGGCTACCACTTGACAAGTGGTCTGTTCGGGTAGACGCTGCTCAAATGTCACCGAGCACTCGACCTTGTGTAGCACCGACTTTCCATCTGAAGATTGCTGCTGCTGCTTCTGCCCATCACCTTTGCTGTCGCCCAGAGCAGCTTTGAAGCTTTCAATGAGCTGTTTATCAGTTTCAGGAACAGTTGACAACAGGTAAATTGGATGGGTAATGCTCATATTTCGAGTTAGATTGTAGAGCTGGGTAACAAAGCGGCAGGATATGGTTGAATCGGCAGCGCACTCCTCAGCACTCTTCTGTTCAGCATTTGGTTTTTCCTGCTGTTGTTTTTTATGTTGCTGTTGTTGTTCGCTGCTGGTCACAGACAGTTGCTTCGCTTTTGGCGGAGACAAAACTTTGTTAACCGAACTCGGGGCGTCTTTTTTAGGCGAGTCGGTGTCTTTTTCTTTAAGTGCATTGAGCATTGCCTGGGCGGCGACTCTTTTGGCTGCCTTTTTCGAGAAATCTTCTCCGTCGGCCGTAAGAAATGGCTGTTTTGAGGCATCACTGAACAGCGAACAGCGCATCAGAAATGAACGCAAGTGAACTTGACCACTTTCGCGAACGGTTTCAAAGAGAACCTCGAAACGCTTTCGATTGGCGTACTCGTAGACCAAACTAACGGGTGACGGCTCATCAGCCACAGAATTGGCAGAGGAGGCACTTTTCTGGCCAACCTGAACCGACGGTGATTTCTGCAGAGATTTTTGAGTTTTCAAAACCTTCAACGCTTCGTTTGCGGCTGAATGACGAGCAGCCTGTGGAGTGCACCCTTGACCAGTAAACTGCTGACCTTCGATTTCCAGCTTGGCCTCAAAATTAGTATTGGCACTGTTGATTTTGTTTGTTTGAGCCGGTGTGCCGCTGAGGTACGGAGACACCGGATAGAGATTCCATTTGTCAGCAGTTGAATGCCTCACGTGTGGATGATAAGAATGATGAGCAGAGGAATAATCACTGTTTGAATTGTTGCAGGGTGAATAATGACTAGAAATTGGAGCTCGATAGGGAAAAATAGACGCATAACTAGAGGAGGAATGGTAATGGTTTGGTCGTATGTAGGCCGCCGGTTGGTGATACATGTACGGAGGTGGTGGTGGTGGAACAAAGTAACCATTAGGATGACCATACGCTGCAGCCATTTGCTGAGCAATGGGCGTGGGCCAACCGAACTTGACTGCCTCCACATTCGGGTACATTTTGCCGTTCAACAAATGAGGGCCTTTGTGATGGTGGTGGTGGTGGTCAGGTGAGGGAAGCAATGGAGGTTTGGTCATCACCGTTGGACAATAGTGCTGGTGAGCCTGGCTGTCAAAGTGTAAAGTTTCGTCGAATTCGGGTAAATACTGTGAACAGTGTTCGGCTTCGTTGAAGATCGGTGGCTTCTCCTCAGTTAGCTCGTACTTTGGCTGAATGCCCTTCTTCATCATCAAGGTGTTCAGTTCGCTGGCAGGCGTCTGCGTGATGGGGCTGCAGCCTCCGCCGTTCCAGGGGCCGCTGCCTGCTGTCTGCTGAGCGTGTCCGCCGAAGTGTACACGTGGAAAGCCGAACTGAGTGTTCTGCAAAGCAGACACAGCGGCGTTTCGCTGAGCGGCCCTCATCGAGCTTCCGTCACCTAGAAACTTTTCAAAGTTCCCAAAGTGCAGCTCCACTGTTGAACAAAAGAAATTAGCCTTTTTTGTTTTTGTTTACTTGAGCATCTCCATCAGCAAATCTTACCACGGTACACCTTTGAATGATTGGGTCCAATGCAGTCCTGCAGTATGTACTCAGCCTTGAAGTTGTGATATCGGGCCACTTCGTTGACCAGCGACATGGGCGACTTGTTGGGCAGCTGTTCGAGGAACTTGTGGCCAGGCTGGTACCGATTGACCAGTCGCTCTGGATCACGTCGGGGATGCACCACCCGACCAGCACCGTCACCACCAGCATTGCCATTGCCAGCAGAAGTGGCAGCAGCAGCAGCTCCACCGTTGCCCCCTGCCGAATACTGCAATCGGTCCATTGTTGCTTGTGGGAGGTTTGTGGAGTTTTAAAGATATTGCAAGAGGAGTCAGGAAACCATCTTCAGCATCATTTTGAAAGATTGCGGTGTGTTTGCCCGGCTCGATGAAACAGCTGTCGACGAGAGCGAGAGAGTTGCAGAAGCACCAGTGTGTGCGCTGTGCAGACAGGATTTGTAGTCGCTCTTTAAACTGCGCCATCTACTTGGCAGTTAATTTGACGCATGGAAAGATTTCGATTTTGTTGGTGCAAAAATGGAAACAAAACTTCAAACTACCGCAATATAACAACAAGTTACTTTAATTAATTAATTAATTAGCTTTTTTATAAAAAGGTACACATGAAAATAGTTCATTTATGAAAAATAGATAGGCAATCAACAAGAATGTATGATGTTTAACAAGGGGGGACTGTTTGGTCCGGAGACTGAGAAAGGTATGAGAAAGGTATGACTGGTGTGGTTCACATGATGCTGCACAGCGAGGACATCTCCACGCCGCGGGAGTAGTAGTTGGGATCGCCACTGCGGCTGGGGCTTGCCTCCTTTGGAGCTGCCTCCACAGGACCACCGGGTTTGCTTGCTGCATCGACTTCAGCTTTAGCTTCACACGATGGCGACTTTGAAGATGAGGGTGAGGGAGGGGACTGATGTGAGTGGTCGGATGTTAAGGACAAACTACCGATCACACCCCCCTTCGCCGGGTGCTCAATATTCAAAGCGATACTTTGCAGTACTCGACCAGTGTCATCGGGTGTACTCTGAGCAACCGAGTGGTCAGTATTCTCAGGCTGATGATCATCACCCCGATTACCGTGACCACCGTCCTCATCCACTTTATCCTCATCATCACATTTGATCACATGACCTCCTTCAACTTTATTATCGTTAGAGCTCTGGTCAGTGGCAGATGCAGACGCAGAAGTACCCGCCGAGTCAACAAAGTCAGTTGACGTTGAAGCTGCGGGCTGCGATGAGACTGAAGCTGGGGCAGTCGTCGTCTTTGCGAAGTTTATCACCAGACCGCCCCGTTTCAACGAAGGAAGTGGAAGTTGTGGTTCAGTGCTCAACTTATCTGTTGAGTTCTGGAAGAGGTGTTCATCGCCCGCATGAGAAGAGGCTGGTGGTGGTGGTGGTGGTAGGCTCGTCTCCGATTTAGACAGCTGTTGATCATCACTGCAGTTGGTGTCCACTGACGACTGCTCAAGAAGAGGAGGGTTCAGATGATGATGATGATGAAGTTGCAGCGGTAGTGTTTTCCTCCTCTTTTGTCAGCTGGAACAGCTGTTCGACAGTCGTTGACGTTGAGGTGCTGGTATTCGCATACGAAGAAGTCGAAGTCGAAGTCGCTGCAATGGGAATTTCAAACTCAAAGACCTTTACTTCAATCTCCCGGGGCACATCCTCCTCCTCCTCTTCCATCGCCTCTTCCTTGACGATCACCTGCTCTTCATTTGTTTCTTTCTCCTCTGTCTCCTGTTGATCGTCGGTTGAAGTCAAAGCTGCTGCTGCTGCTGCTGAAGTCTCATCCACGTCCATCTTCTCCTTCTCTTTCGTTTGATCAGAGGCCGAAACCTCTTCATCATTATCCGTCGACGAGCGCAGCGAAATGTCCAGCCCGGGAATGAGCACTCGAGCGCGGTGATCAACCACTTCCTCCTTTTCCTCTTCTTTGACTGTCAGACCTGGAAGAAGAAAAAAGGAGCATTAGTAAACCTTAAACTCCACAGAAGAAAGCTCAATCAGCCGATCATAAATACTGTTGTCTGCTGCAGTGGTGGTGATGGTACTGTTCAGCTGATCCTCACTGATGGCGGTCAACGAAATGTCCAGCTCCAGTTCGTCCAGCTCCTCGTCCAGTTCTTCGTCCTCCTCATCTCCTCTTCATCATCCGCAGCTTCCTCTTCTTTCAGCTGCTCCTGCTTCGCCCTCTCCTTTGCCACCAGATGGTCCTTCAGACAGAGCGGGTGGTAGATCTTTCCCACCACCACCTCTTGCTTGGGACTTTCTTCAGGATTTTCTTGATCTTCAGTGGCCACTTTCTCTTCCGTAAATCTGACGGCATTCTCCACCCGCCACTCCTCCTCCTCCTCGCCCCACTTCTGCTCCAGAACCTCCTTGCAGAGGGCGCAGGTAATCTCAGTGATGGAGGACGACTCGGCGACCACCGTGCACTGGGCGCACTTTGCCGCTATTGCCTCTGTTTCAGCTTCAGCAGCAGTCGTAGCATGGCTGCTATTGACCACCTCCATAAAGGCCTCATACGGCTGAATGCTCTCCCGAAAGCTGCCCCAGTCAAAGGAGGCCAAAGTTGCAAGCAGAGCTCCTGAGGCACTGGAAGTAGCACTGAAGCCGGCGGCGGCCGAGGCAGAGGCGTTGGCGTCGAAGAAGGCCGCGCTGCGGCCGCCTCCTCTCCAGGTCGTCATTGACCTCCTTGTAGAGGATCCACAGGTCAAGTGGGTAGTACCAGGCTCGGCGCTGGGCGGCGGCCGCTGTGGAGATGGTCGCCGAAGAGGTAGTGGCGGCAGTGGTCTTTGAGTGGTGACCACCACCTCTTCGTCCTCCTCGTGATGAAGTACTCGATGAGCTAGTTTCAGTAGAACTGGTGGAGGGCTTCGCCTTGAGCCGCCGGTTCTGCCGAAAGTGCCAGTCCAGGTGTCGCGCATATCGACTGCTCTTCTTGCCCTCTTCCACCTTTAGAGCGTCTTCGCCGAAACGGAGCGAGCAGTTCGTACACGGCGTCCCACTGTACAGCTGCTCCACGGGGAAGGGGTGGACCGCCTTGAGAGCCGCCACTTCCAAGGGAAGGTAGCGCTTGGGCGGCTGCGGCTTCGACGTCTGCTGTGGAGCGGTCCTCGCCACCTGCGCTTGCATCGCCGCCAGCTGCGCCTGTTGCTGGTGGTAGCGGAGGGCGGCGCGATAGCGCTGCCGGTCGATGCGCCGCTCCCGTTTCGTCTTCCGCCGTCCATTCGGGTGGTGCGAGGTGGGCACCGGTGGCAGTGGTGGAAGTGATGTTTTCGGCTGAAGAAGAGCTGGTGTTGGTTTCGTGAGCAGAGGAGGAAGAGCCGCCGGAACCATAGGCTGAGGAAGTGGATTGACCACGGGCTCAGCAGGAGTTGTTGAAGCAGCAGCAGCAGCCAGCACCGATGGCGGCGGATTCGAAATCAGTCCCGCGCAGTCAGCTTCGAAAGCAGACTGTTCAGATCGGGACTTTCCAGTGGTTGAGCAGCTGGAGCTTGGGGCTGAGCAGGTGCTTCGATTTGTACTGTCGGAGCAGCCACTACGGTGAGTTCATCACTGGGAAGGCCACTCCCATCGGTGGCAGCCCCGCCTTCACCTTCGAGTCGTCCACCAGCCGGGACCAGAGGTCGTAGCGCACCTCCTCGCTAAACTGCAGGTGAGGGCGGCTGTCGGAGAGGCGAAAGGTGTGATAGCCGGCGGCCTCTCCGAGGAAGACGCTGATCGGCTCGCCGCCAAAAGCGATCGTGTAGACCGCTCCATTTAGTACCAGCTCCCGCGCCGGCAGGCCCAGCTGAATCGTATGCTGCTGGTGAGGGGCTCCGCGCACGGAGAAAGCCATCGGCGCATGAACGCGACTAAACTCGAGGCAAAGCGTCTGCGCTGATGATGTGCCCTCGTCCACGTAGACATAGGTTGTGGGTCCCGCAAAGAAGACCTGTCGCGGCTCCAGCACCGAAGGCGCCCAGCTGACCAGAGTGTCAAAGGGCGTGTCCGGGTGGGCCTTCACCACCACCGCCGTCACCTGGTCGAGGTAGAAGAGGCGGGCCAGTTCGGCGTTGATGAAGAGCACCACCGAACCGTGCGGCTCCGTTAGCAGGGCTTGAACGGGCGTTGAAGATGCGGTGGTGGAAGAGAGGGGAACAGGGGCTGCAATGGTGGCCACGGGAAGCGATGGCTGAAGTGGCTGAGAAGGAGGAAAAGCTGTGGGCTGAAAGGTTTCCGGCGGTAGTTGAAGTTGAGGGGCCAGGGGAGCCATTAGAACCGTTGGTGATAGTGAAGTGGTAGGTGGCGGTGGTGAAGTGGCCAAAGACTGCTGAAAGGCCGGCGGCAGACCACTTTCAGCTTTGACCATTGGAGCAGGAAGGCCAAAGGCAGTTCGGTAGTCGGCGTCCATGGCTGAAAAGGCCCCTCCGCCCTCTTCTTCCTCTTTAGTTCGAAGCACAGGAAGCAGAGGCGGCGGCGTCTGCTGCTTACGCGGTATGTTGAAGGTCATTCGCTCTGAGGTGGAGTTCCTCTGTGGTGAACTGCCACCTCTCGAGTGCTGTGAGCGCTGATTTCGAGGCGGAGGTGACGCCTTGCGGTGAGAGCGAATGGCCGCCACAATGGCCGACCCTTCGGCGTTTCGACTACTTCCCGTTGGTTTAATTACCCGTTTGCTGACGGAGACGTGGTGACTGGAACCGAGCGGTATGACGCTGTCCGGGGCGGGGGGCGGTGGCAGAAGTTCGGCAGCGTTTGAAACGCTGCTGCTGCTCTTGCGAGCTCTCGGTGAAATGGGAGCTCGTCGATCATCTCGACTGGTGCGGCGATTGCCAGGCGATTCAGAGGCTGATGATTTGCCGCCTGGTGATCGCTGATGTCCACTAGGTCGGTTTGATGACTGCTGCTGCTGATGATGTGAGTCGGGAGATGAGGCTCGACGACGAGGCTTCTTTCCGTTATCAGAAGGAGAAACGTTTCGCCCTCGTTTCGCTGCCTTGCTGGCGGCTCCGGCGGTGTTGATTCCCTTTCGAGGGCTCACCGTTGTTTGCTGCTGTCGGTTGCTGTTGTTGTTGGTACTCGAAGAGACCACCTCTGGTGGAGAGTTTCCAGAGGTGGATGTAGAAGCAGAATTGGCCGAAGCGTTCATCGTCCGCTGCAGCAGGTCATTGTGCAGCTGCAGCTCAATCTGCTGATTTCGAACTGCCTGCAGCTGCTGCTCGATCATCTCGCGCGACGGCGGGGCGAGCGTCGAGGCGGCGGTGGTCAGCGCCGCGGCCGCTTTGGAGGTGGCAGAGGCCACCGAAGACACCGTTCGCGTCAGCTTGGGAATGGGCCACTTAGTGAGAGGGGAGGGCTGAGCGGTAGCTGAAGAAGTACTCGATGTTGATGCAGATGAAGGAGGCAGGACGCTTCGATTGCTGTTTCGATTTGGAGCCACCACAGGCCACCCTGGATCGAGTCGATGTACGGCGACGTCCAGTGAGTGAAGCACCTCCGGTGAGAAGACCTCGTTCCACGTCTGGCGAAGCTTGTGCAGAAGCACCCGTGTCTTATCGTTTGCCCGCTCAAAGGTGTGTGTGAAGATGCGAACAATCTTCTTCTGGAAGAGTGACACGTAAGTTGAGGACTCGCAGAGGCCCTTGCAGATGGAGTCTACTAGGTAGAGCGTCGGCAGTTTCTTGTCCACCGACTGAACGGCGTAGATGCGCTCTTCAATGCAGTCGGCAATCCTTCCCGCGTAGGCTTCCTTGTAGTCGTCAGCAAGCATCGTCAGCATGGTGATCATCGGCTTCGAGTTGATCACCAGCGTGTCAAGCTCTTGGCTGAAGGCCGCCACGGGATCCTCGTCCTCTGCAGCCATTCTGGTCCGGCACAGTACCGGCGGTGATCACTCGAAGATGATGGTTGTCGTCAGCAGGAGAGGACACTAAAGGAAAATATGATTAGAATTTAGAAACAAACTGGTCGGTGGTACAAGCACGCGGGCTGTCTCACCACAACAGTGACAAGCTTCCTGAGGAGAGCAACAAGGCGAGAATCCCTTTTGGAAAGTGACAATGATGGCGGCAGTTCGATGATTGGTGAGACGTGGATGAAAGAAGTATGCTTGTTTGCGCTGGATCACAACAGTCAGTCAGAGAGAAAGAGTGAAAGAGTGAGCGAGCAGCAGAGAGAGAACTGCTGGCGTGACAAGAGCACGACGCGACGTTGCGTCCTGCAGCCGCTGCAGCAACCAGACAAACACACACTCAAGTGCACTTGCTCACACAACTGTTATGCGGCTGCGGCGGCGGCGGCAGCACACCATTGTCGTTGTCTCCACGGTGCACGTGCTCTCCTTCAAAGTCTCTGCTCACATGGCGCAAGTGACCTACAGATGGCAGCAGTGTGAAAAACAGTTTGAATTTTTTGAATAATCTGAAAAGAGCGGAAAATGGATGTGAATGGGAGAAAGTGCAGCTGGGTGAGGGAAAGAGAAAGGAAAGCATTGATTTGTTTTGGAAGGCTAGCATGTGCAAGGGACCAGGAGGGAGACTGTGTACTTGTGGAAAGAGGCAAATAATGAAGTATGGAGGAAATGGAAAAGAGTGTGCCAAAGAGAGCCCGAACGATTGCTGCGCTCGCTGCATCTGGTGAAGGGCCTCAAACAGACGGCATGCTGTCAGCCTGCAGAGTGGGATGTAGTGAGGGAGATCGACAGCTTGCTGGTTCCCTCCCCTGAGCGCGCTTTTACCCTGACTAGGCCAACACGAGCTTTGTGAGCTGCGGACGACAGATTGGCCGGGAGACCAATCCTTCGAGTGAACGACGGAGCAGGGTAGAGCAGGCCTGTTAATTAGAGAAGACGTGTGCTCACTGTGGGGAAGTGCAGGCAGAAGGATAGAGAGAGCACATGAGCGGTGATGGTTCGGTTAGCTTTTCTCGAAGTGGGCAAACACAGTGTGCTTGTCCCTTGGTGTCTGTCTGCTGTGCGGACACTGTCTTACTTACTGCTTACTGCACTGCTTCCATTCGGTGAGCACTGTAGGGGCGGTGCCCTAACGCTGAGGCCAAACGGCGGCGGCAGTTACAGCCAGGCGATATGCAGCCATTGCAGAGGAGGAGGTAGGGGAAGCCGAAAATGAGCTCACAGCCACCGACATTCGCTCAATCATTTGACAGGCTTCAATTTGCAGGCCAACTGCTGTTGTTGAGCTGGGGAGAATTAAAATAAGAAAGAGAGAGAAAGGAAGAGAGGGCATTGAGGCGAGCAAACAGCGACGCTGACTGTGCAAGGCAAATGTGCTCGCCAATCGTCGTGCGTGCCCGACACGGCTTCGTCGGACTTGGACAAAGGCAGACAGGGAAGGGAGAGAAAGAAAGAAAGAGAAAGAGAACAAGAACGAGATAGTGATTGAGCCACAGATAGGCAGCCAGTTTGTCAGTCAGTTTACTAGACTCAACTGAAAGCCCAAACTGGAGCTGCTTCGGTTGTGTCCGCTCAGACACTCAGTCCATCAGCCAGTGGTCGCACACAATTATGATGATGATGGTAATGCTGGTGGTGGTGCTCATGTCATATCGAACATATTTTCCGAAGTGGTGGTAGTTGGGGTCGGGTTATGTGCAAAGAAACAAGAATTTATTGGAACAACTAGAGTTTAGTAAGAATGGTTAAGACGTGGTGAGGTAGAATAAAAAGAAGAAGAAGTGCACCTTTGCTATCAGTCAGTATTTCAGAAACCTTGTCTTCTCTCATATCTGGGCACGGTTGTGGTGGCCAGTGTGTGCCTCCAAAGACAGTGTGCTCATTAGTGCTGATAGATGATAGTGCAATCGAGGGGAGTGTAAGGTGCTGTGTGCCAAGTCCTTTCTCCTGTTTATATTTGAATTTCGTCCGACAGTGCTGCCCAGCCACCTGACAGCAGAAGAGAGTGCACCGGGGAAGAAAGGCAATTAACAAATGTAGTGAGAATATTGTCGACTAGCGATGAAGATGCAGCTGAAGATCTGCAGAACTGATGCACAGTGAACACAGTGGCACTTTCTCAGCTGGCCACTCATCATCATCCTGCTACTAAATTCAACGCTTGCAGCATTACTACTTCTTGGAAATGTGCTTTTATCAAATGACAATAGACGTAGAAAAAAGGTAGCAGTTGAGCTTGAGAATGACTTTTTCCAATTAACTTCAGGAGAAAAGCTGACAAAATGAAAGGGTCAGTGGGACGTAAGAAAAAATCCGGCAGTGCACCATATTTTGAGGACAGTAAGCTATTCTTATTTAGTAGTCATTAGCACCATGCTGTCAAGTGATTAGTACAGCACAGAGTAAGGCACTCCAAAAAGTCATTCTTCTTCCCTTTTCCCAAAAACTAATTTTTTTCCAAGTGCAGCGGTCACTACGTGCCCACTGACTTGCGTGTCAGTCAGTTTTTTCCAGTTTGTCTCAGCCCCTAGCCTAGCTCTTTGGCTCTTCAGTATTCTCTGACAAGCAGTCCTGACAGAAAGCATAGCGTGCACTCTTCTCTTTGGTTTACACTGTCACTCATTCTTTTTTCAGTCTGACCAGTGCCGCTCAGTTCGTCTCGGTGTCAGCATCACTTGAGCCAATTTTTTCTCTCAACCGTTCCTGCCTGATCCGGCAGTGTGCGAGGCATTTCACATTATTGTGTGAGCGCACGAGCTCAGCTCGCTCCATCGATCCACAGCTCTAGTTGGGGCACGTGCAGCACTCACACAGAGAGGAGTATGGCACCGAGAGCAAACAGCGGCACACAACCTCTGACCCTGTGGCACGCAATGGACCAGTAAAAGAGAGCGACTGTGTGTGCTGGGCTGCATTAGCAGCAGTAGCACTACCGGGGATGCGGCAGACCGACAGGCAGCAGAATGAGTGGCAAACTGACGAGTAGTCAGCCTCAGAGTACAGAGTACAGCTTCAAAGGAGATGAAAAGGGAGTCAGTCTAGAGGACAGTGTGTGCCTGCAACACACAGAGTGGACTTTGCCCAGGTGATGTTTGTCTGCTGATTTAGATTTTGCCTACCTTCTCCGAAGCTCCCACTCCACTCACTGCAATCACTCCAATCTAATCCACAAGTGTCCCGGGTCAAGGAGGAGGAGAAGAGAAGCGCATGCGTATCTATATTTGCTCAAAAGTGTGGTCCTTATCGGCACTTGAGTCAGCGGGCAATCTATCTATCTGTCTCTTGGTTTGTCTCGGCCAATCGAAGGTGGCCATGGCGTCTGTGGCAGCGCAATTACAGAGACAGGCGATTAGAGTCGCTGTCGCACTGAGTAATGGGATAAAGTCACTGCTGCTGCTGCTGCTTTACTACTACCGTTGCTGCCTTCTCTCCGGCTGCTGCTGCTGCAGCTTCTACTAATATTTCAGTACTCTCATAGCGCGCATGAGTCCATTCGACCGGAGGGACGAGACATTGGCTGAAATGCCACTGGTGAAGGCGTGCCATTTGAGTCACAGTCACCCAGAGACAGACAGACAGAAGAAGAAGAAGAAGGGCACAGGATGACAGTGCACAGTCATGGGTTAGTCCAAGAGCGCAGTGGAGATCAACGAGGAGATGCCGGATGCACTGCCGCTACCGCATTACCTCCAATGCACTGGAGGCTACACTAGGGCTAAAAAGAAGTCGGTCAACTTCCGCTGTCATCTATCGAACAGTAAGGCTTCAACAAATTAATGGCAGATTTAGAGAATTTAGAATATAACTTCGAGCTACACTTTCCACTGGGGAGGCGATGCCCCCACTGAGCTAGGCAGAGAGTAGTCCCGGCCGGTGCAGCCAATTCACTGGAGGGGAAAGGTTAGCGCGCATGCCCCTCACTCTCACTCGCTTTCTCTTCCTTTCCTTCAGTCTCGAGGGCAGCGATAAATTACAGGATAGATCGATGCCGTCGGTCGTCGGTTGGTCGGTCCTCCAGAGCTAGTAGTTGGTAGTAGTTATGCGGCACACTCAGGCAGTCGTTTGGGAGTGCGATGGCCTGCCGAGAAACGACACTACCACAGCCAGCGAGCGAAAGCTCCTCAGAAAGATCATAGTCGCAGATGACTGCCTCGCTGCCTTTCACTGCACTTCTCTGCTGCTGCTGGCTGAGCACAAGTTTGCGGGCACAGGCAGAAAGAGAAAGAGAAAGAAGGCAACCATAGAGAGAACAATCATTGAAAGGGAACATAGAGGCAGTTAGTTAGTGGGAGAACTGCGAGCTGCTGGCTGTACTCTCTCTCTCTCTCTCTCTTTCCTCCACTGCAGTTCCCTTCAGTATCGGCGACCAGCATCGCCGCCAGGTCGCGCAGTCGCCCTGCAGATGGCTTGCCGCTGATCGCGCGCTGATTGGTCGGCAGGTCTGGCCAATGGAAGTGGCCACCTCGCTCAAGTGGTCTCGCCCACTGCCTCCGTCGAACCGCCCTGCCTGCAGCAGGCCGAAGGGAGCGCGAAGCAGGCTCGCTTGCTTGGCCACAACGAGCGTTCGCGTACTCCTGCCAAGTAGTTGACGTTTGGCTGCCTTTGCCACTGCACCGCCGTCTCGCAGCCTCTCCTCATTCGCCAGCGACTTTAGCGCAGCTCTGATCCACACACAGGCACACACGGCCAGAGCACTTCTCTCGTTCTCTCTTTCTCTCTCTCCTCCACAGTTGAGTCAACTTCAGAGTGTATGACAGTGAGCGTGTGATGCTCTCGCTCTCTCCTCGTCCGCCAGCCAACGAAAGCATCATCCGCAAGAAGGACAGCAGCAGCAGCACAGTCAGCTCAACCTAAATCGCCCCAAAACTACCACAGGACCAGGGCACCAGTGTACGATTATCAGCACCAGCTCCAGCAGCACCGGTCATCAAGGACTGATTGGGTAAGTCAAGTGTCGATAATGTTCTTTCTTCAAGTCTTGAAGCTACTCCTACGAAGCACTCGCACTCGCCTTCCATTCGCTTTGCTATTTGAACCTTTCCTCCAGCCCCCTCCATTGGCCACTGCGCTGCACACACACCAGCCGCCACCTCTGCTGCTGCTGCGCTCTGCTGTGTAGTCTGTGCACAGTGCATTCTCGCTTCCATCATTGGCGCTCCCTGTGCTTATTTCTTGTTGGGCGTCCTGGTCCCTCTCAACCTGGTGAATGACTTTCAGGTTCACAATGTGCTTAAATGGCGCCCGCAACTGCCTGATCTGCATCACATCTTCATCCATTTTCGCCTTTCATTGTTGTTGTTGTCAGTGCTGGCGAGAGCACACTGCGCTTGCGTCTCAACACCACAACACACAGCCTGGCAGCAGCTAGTTTTGTGCTGCTGGCTCAGGCACCATCAACAGCGTTCTCTTTCTCGAGTGCTGCTGCTGGTAGCCCAGCAGGCGAGATACACAACCTTTGGTTGGCTGCCTCGTCGTGGTTCTGCCTTGTTGCCCAAATGGCGGCGGTGGTGCTAGACGATCCTCTCTTGATGATGGACTCCTCAGTTTCTATCACCATGCCAGCGAGGTGACATGCAGGCAGCAGCAGCACTGGCGGATGCAACTGCCCGGTGCTTGCATGGCCTTTGCACTCTCTATCATTCCGCAGCCAAAACAAAGATCAGCCATCATCATCTCCAATGCTGCTGATGATGATGATGATCATCTTTGCGACAGTAGCCCCTCGCTGACAATAGAGTGCTGCTGCGACTTTTACCACCGCCATCAGCCATCGGCCGTAGAGTAGTAGTAAAACTTTTAGTAAATCAGCGACAGCATCGAGGCGTATGGCAATTAGTCGGGGACTGGAATGAACGAGAACGAGAAAGAGAGAGCGGCGCCTGTGATAGCGAGAGAGGGGCCATCACCGAAGCGAGTGGAAGGCGTCGTTAGTGGCGGTGGCGGCATCCTAGTAAGCCGCTCAACCACCACCATCGCCCTCACTGAGAATTGTCTGATTGCTGTCATTCAGCTGAGCTCCTTCTGCGTCTGCCTTCTACCATTCTAGCGAGCATCATCTTTATCTGGCGCCTTCCTGTCACACACCGACATGGTGCACTATAATGATTGAGAATGCCATTATCTTCTGTCCTGGCGGGTGCCGTCGATGCACACACTGATGATGCCTGTCCATGGACGACGCACTGGTCTCCCTCGCCTGCCTGCACACACCACCGCCGGTCGGCGGCAACTGCTTTAGAAGCACTGTCTCGCCTTCATTCTTTTTCTCTCTCTCTCTCTCTCTCTCTCTCTCTCTCTCTCTCTCTCTCTCTCTCTCTCTCTCTCTCTCTCTCTCTCTCTCTCTCTCTCTCTCTCTCTCTCTCTCTCTTCCATTCTCGAAGCAATGCTCTCTCTCACTGCGCCGAGGTTGAGGTTCAAGCTGGCCTGTTAACTAGCGTGCCAGTGAGGTGCTCCTCTTTTTGGCGCAGTCTTCGTCGTCGCCGTTTCGTGTTCGGGATCTGTGCAGTGTTCGGTGTGGTGTGTTCTCTCTCTTTCTCTCACTGCACTCTGAATGTGCCCACTCCACAGAAACGAGATTCGCGAGTTTGTGGCTCGACAAGAACACCACCACCACCGCCGAATGTGCCCGGGAGTAAGTAAAAATGCGAGTGCTGCTGTTCTCCACAGCAGCACACTTCGACAGCAGATCTGCCAGAACACGGTTTCGATTTTCAGGCATATCTGCGCCTGTTGTTAGCCTGGTCACGGCCACTGGCCTGAGATGAGAGGGCACAATCAACTTTGGCCGCCGTCGAGTCTGCTGATGGGGAGAGAGAGTTCAGTCATAGAGACGGACGGGCTATAAAGTGCAAAATGCACCTCGATGGTTAACAGGGCTCCCGGCTGCGACAGGCTCTATCTTCACTTTATGGCCAATAAAGCCGACAGGCCAGTGAAGTAAAGTCATATTCCTCCTAGTCACTCGGACTGGGTGTGATCATGTTCGCTCTCTCCAGCGGTTGCTCTTCTCCATGTTGACACTCACATTGCACTCACCAAGCGGCGGGAGAAGGAAGGAAGGCAACAGGACTACTTTTGTGGTCAGCTGGACGAGTACCACCGCCGCTAACTAAAACATAAATTGGCTATAGATGACCCAGCCTCTCTGCTTGAATGTACCCGGTCACTCATTGCTCTGTTATCTTTTGCAGCTTCCCCACTACCACCACCACCACCACCACCTGGTTTCCCGAGTCCTCCCTATTCTATCCACACAACTATCGTACCCCCTCACCCAAGATCAACCTTCACCCTCTCTTTCGGTGTGTGTGTGCACACTCGATGGTGCTGAACCTTTGCGCTCTCAAAGGAACCCGTAGAAGTTCTTTCCTAGAACCCACTTAGAATACTCTCGTAGAGCAGTCACAGACGTAGCGAAGACCAGAAAGCCCTACTTTTCCGGCAGGACACTAATGCTTTGAACGTTTTCTCCTCTCTTTCGCCACTGCCGCCCTCTTGCTGACTGACTCGAATGAATCGTCCTCCTCTTCCCTATCGCCGTCGCACCAACCACTTTCTGGACGATGTCATCGCCAGCAGTAGTCAGCAGTAACGCCAACGTCTCCAGTATCAGCCAGCAGAAGCCTGCGGGCGCCTTCTGCTCGAGCATCAGCACTACCGCCAAGTCGACGGCCACCACCGTCACCTCCGCCTCTCCGGCGAAAAAGTCGTCGCGCAAATCAGAGACTGAACTGAGCAACGGCACCAACTTTCAGCCCATTGCGCCTCACCAAACCTTCTACCAGCCCACCAACCACCAGCACCATCACCACCAGCAGACAGGCATCGCATTGGCGTCGGTGCAGCAGCAACAGCAACTCCAGTCGAGTGGAGTCACCGTCTTCTCCTCGCCCAACATGATGACAACACAGCAGCAAGGGGGTCAGACCTCACAGCTGGTGGTCAATGCGCAGGGGCAGCCCATGCAGACCTTCAACGGTGGCCAGGGCGTCCTCCAGGGACAGGGAATGAGCATTCTTCCCCTGCCGCATATGCAGATGATCCAGACGGCTCCTGGACCCACCTACACGATGCCCATCCAGCAGTTTCAGTACGCCACCGGTCATAATATGCAGCCCATTATTCTGGCGCCCGGCAATCTGAGCATGTTCCAGCAGAGTCCCTCACAGCTGGCCATACAGATACCGAATGGCAACAACACCAATACGATGATCACCAATCAGATTACGACTAATGCCGCCAACACGCCGGTGAAGCCTGTCCAACAGCAAGGCCAGACGATCATTAAGAGCGTGTCCATGTCGCCACAGCAACCGCAGGCCACTAAATCCAGTGCCACCACTACGCCAACTGCAGTTCGGGGACAGGTGCAGCCTAACCAGCAGCAGCAGCAGACGATCATTGGGACGCCAACCTTCCAGACAACAGGTACACCGAACCAGACCTTTGTCATTGGAACGTTCCAAAGTCAGCCTAATGGACAGACGAACGGTGCCACCTTTATCTCGACGCCCAATAACAATCGAAAGAATAATGTAAGTTTTCACTCGTACTTTACTTTGCTTGCCACAACTGCGCCTCTACCGTTTTTATTGTCCTTTCAAAGTCGCTTGCTTTCTCACTGAAGTGCACTTTAGTTAATTAGCGTTAGTGCCTATGCGCAGCCATATTTTGTTTGAGTGAGCCTGCAGTGCTCACAGAATCAGCCACAGAATCTGCACTTTACTGCAGAATTCTCAAACTGGTTTTTTGTTTTGATTTTCAACCGACACTTGCCGCTCTTAGAGGACGTATGGCAGCACTGAGGAAGTGGTTGCCGTTGCCGCTGTTAATTCACTCAATCCACACAATGCACCAGCGAATTGGCACTAGCCATACGTGGGCTTGTTGACGTCAATTCCACCCACATCAATATGCAACCCCTTGCTCCAGAATCCAAGTAGTATATAGACAGACCGGTGAGCAAAGGAAAGGGGGCATTTGCATCACATTTGCCCACTGGCCACTGTGGTGCTCAGCGGTCGAGCACTGCTAACACTTCCTCCCTGCACTGATTGAGCACCACAAATGCACTGCGTCTCGTGTCCGACTCGTCTCGTCTGCGTGCCATGTGACATCATTTGGTGGTGCAGTGCAGGCTTCGGTTGTGGCGTACGGCGCAGCGAGGAACAGCAGTAGCATCAACGGCGGCATCATCAGCATCAGCTACGTAATACCCAGACAGAGTGAGTGGAGTACGTCACAGTGCAGTGGTGTAAGCACTGGCACTCTTACGACACCATCAGCAACATCGGCAGCAGCAGCTGCAGCACCGCCAGTACGTCCAGTCGCACATCCCTTGCTGCTACGACGATGAATGGCTGCTCTGTGGCCGGCTGAAGAAGGATGGCTGCCGTGTTCTTCCTCCCCTGCCGCCTCCTTGCCGCTCTGTGTCTTCGCGGACACAAGCACACACATACCGCTGCTCTCTTGTCACTGCCACTGCACTAGAGACACTTGCTCATTGACTCCTTTACTCATTCAGTGCAGCTCAGGCACAGGCCGCTCTTGTTTTTTGTTGTACTCTTCTGCACTCTCTCTCTCTCTCTCCAAGCCACTGTTGTTGAGCTCGACGTTCTTTAACCGTTTTTGCCTTTGCTTCACTCCTACCCCCTCCCCCACACACTTCTTCTTTCGGTCTCCAGGGAACTGCTAGCTCGGCTCGATCTAGCTCTGCTAATACCCCCAAGGTTGGTTGGTACTTACCTCTTACTCTCTCACTCTCTCTTGCTACTACCATCTTTTCAACTCTCACACTTTTGCTGTCCCTATTGCACGCTTGCCCAACACTCTCTAACTCGTTTTCCATCATTTCCCGACTTTCCATCACTTTGTTTGCTCACTTTGTGTCTCTGTGTCTGTGTGCCTCTTCTGCTGTTTGATCATCTGACTAATCCATTCGCCGTCGTTTTTCTTCTCCCACTATTTTGTTCTTTAGACTTCTGGCGCCAACATTATTCACCAAAAGATTCAGCCAGCAACGTCGCTGGCCACGACGCCCATGATTGCTCCGGCGCAGTTCAAGACGAACAACTCGCCCTTTCAAACGGCCGCCAACGGCAGCTCACCTGGCAGTGCTCAGACCATCATGGTGCACGGTCAGGGACTGCAGTCGGGCACAGGTGGCATGCAGTTAGCCACCAATCCGACCATCATTTCCTCCTTCAACAATGGCCTCACCTGGACGACTGGCGCCATTAATCAGCAGCAGACGCAGCTGGTCACCCCCAACACACAGCCCATCTACTTTCGCGACGGACAGATGTTCTTTCAGACGGGCAACAACCAGTACCAGGCGTTGCCCATGCAGATGACGCAGGGCACACAGCAGCAGGCCAACACCGGCGGCACCATGCAAATGGCCACCGGGCACCAGCAAATAGTCGCCTCTTCCGTCAACCAGACCATGCCGATGATTCAGGCCACTCACCAGACGGTGGCACATGCGTCGCCGATGCTGCAACAGACTCAGCAGACGGCTTCCGTCGCAATGACCGGTGGAATGGCAAACACAGTCAACAACATCAACAACATGAACCAGGGCACAGTGGTTTCACAGAGCATCATCACACCCACCTCCACGCCGATGGCCAATGCTTCTCGGCAAAGACCCATTCGACCGGCCAGCAATAGTTCCACCTCATCGGCGGGAAAGCAAAAGGTTCTGCTTGACTCTCGATCGAATGTCACCAATGCTAGCCCGGCTGGCATGCAGGCCAGACTGGCGCCTAAGAACGGTCCGGTGGCCAGTGGAGGAACACCCAATAGCAGCAACAGCACCTCCACCCCTGTTCGTCCCGGCCTGCTGGGCACTCAACAGGGCAAACTGCCGCTGACAATGACAAAGGCAAGTGATGGCACGACGGCCAGTGCAAAGAGTTCGCCAGTGGGAACTGCAAACAGCAGCACTGGCTTCAACAACTCGGCCAACAACAACAATTCAGCGACCAACAAAGTTGGCCAGAAAGCGGCCAGCTATACCCCGGCGAGCTCTTCGCCCGGAACTGTGATGACCTCCACCTCTCTCAACGTATCCTCTTCAGGCACTATGATGACCAGCTCTGGTAACTCCACACCAGTCAATAGTGCACAGAGCCCCCTAAACCGGAGCACATCTCCCGCCTCGTCGCTCAACAAATCAGGCAATCGCAAGGTGGAGAAAAAGGACTCCTCCACAGGGACACCGACCTTTGTGACGAAACCAATCAAAAGTGGTCTGAATGGCGTCCGTACCAGCACTGGATTCACCAGTAATAAATCAGCGACCCCTAACACGCCGACGAACTCACAGTTACCATCCCAGCAGAATGCGCATATTCTCAACGGTGTCTTCTGTCAGGTGCAGCAGACCAATCCTCAAGCTAAAACGGCAGCCACAAACCAGAAGACGCCTAACGGAACAGTCTCCAAATCGGTGGGCATTGGCGTTCAGAAGGGCTTGTCCACGCCCAAACTCAAACCCAAACAGCCGGAGAAAGTCGTTTTGACGCACGTCATTGACGGCTACGTGATTCAGGAAAGCCCAAGTCCTTTCCCCATTAATGGGCACTCTAGTGAGGCAGAAAATGCCCAAAAGGACAAAGACGCTTCTGCTGCGAAGCAAGAGTCGGCGGATGACGGGAAAGCAGCAAAGAGCGATTCAGTAAAGGAAGCGACTGCTGCGAACAAAGATGGCACACCAACGACAAGTAACGGTATGAGGGGAGAATCACTGCAGACCGCAACCTCCTCCACCAGTACAGCCACTCCCACCACCTACGCTAACTTCAAAGCGAACCGAGTGAGTGTGGGCTGTGTGAACTGCGGCAAGAAGGAGATGTTCAAGAATGGAAAGGACAAGATGAAGAAGTTCTGCAGTGCCGCCTGTAATGAGGACTTCTCGCGGAAGAAGGCGCTGCAGAATGGAACGGCCCCGATGGCGCCCGCCGGTGTCGGTGATGAACAAGGTGATGATTGGCCAGCCGCTGATGGCCAACTCGATCATGCCGCAGCAGATGCCCAGCATGCCGGTCGCCGCCGTGCCCATCATCGCCAGCGTCACCTACAACAACCTGCCGCTGAACAACGGTGGCACCCCGGTGGCGCAGATGAACGGCGGCCTGAAGAGGAACACCAACCTCAAGGAGAGTGGTGGGCCGCTGTCAGAGAAGAAGGCTCGCGTCAACTCGCCTCTCACCGTAAGTTGCAGACGTAGTAGTAGTAGTAATGGAAGATGTTGCCTAGGCGACCCGCCTAATAGCGTCTCTGCTGGCTCTTGGCACACTGAGGTTGCTCATCCGTTGCTTTTCTTTCTTTTCATTCTTTTTTCCATTCAGGTCAAAAACGACGCTCATATGGCAAACAACAAGGCTGCGGCGCAGCAAAACGGCCTCACCTCAACTATGGTGGGAGGCACTGATTCGGCCTCGTTGATTGTCAAGGAAGACAAGACCGGCATGTCTGAGTTGGACGGCCTCTGGCTGCCGGGAAATGGAAAAGACCCGCCTACCAAGTGGACGGTAAGTTGCACAACTCAGTGTGTTGATGTTTGGGTTGGACCTAATCCCTATTCTTTCCTTTTCTCTTTCTCAGGTTCAAGACGTGTACGATTTCATCAACAACCTCGAAGGGTGCTCCGGCTGTGCAGATGAGTTCCGGGTGCACGAGATCGACGGACAGGCTCTGATGTTTATTAACGAAGAGCATATCATTACTATTTTGAAAATGAAGCTGGGCCCTGCACTCAAAATTGTCAAAAAAATCAAAGACCTTAAATCTGCTTACAACATGTAGTGAAATGAATCCACTCTTCTGATCTCACACTCACTTTATTTCATCTACGCCACTAGTTGACTATCATGTACAAAAAAGTTCTCATCTGCTCATCTGGAACATCATCTGGTTCATCTCACTCAGTCATCACCGATCACATATTTCCACATTGTTGGCATGGCATTTACACACTTTGCTCGGGCAAAGGTGTTGTCCTTCGTTTGCTCTTATTTTCATTGCCTTTTGCGATTTTGTTATTTTTATTGATAAATAAAATCTTATTCACAGACAAAGCTTGGCAAAGGAAGGGAGAGAGAAGTGAAGTTCACTCTTCAATAAATAAATAAAATTTGACCTGTAAACCAACAACAAACTACCAGCTAAACTGATTGACGATCGAAAATACTGAAGGGGCACTGGTAGTATCGCTTGGCGCAGGCGGTCCAGTTTTTCGATTTGTAGCTTTCATGACCAAACTTTTCCGCGTCGCTGTACTCTGAGAGGAGACCATCCGTGTCGAAGGCTCGAGAGACGCTGTGTGTGTGAGAGATTAAGGTTTTTGTTATGATCGATCGATGAAAGACTTTGAGTGTTTTCCGACTTGACTTACCGAAGGAGGTGTTCAATGGCCTCGTGCACCGGCGACTCGATGAGCAGCTCCATTTCGGCCATCTCGCAGATGGCTCGACAGACGCAGGCAGGTCCATCGAGGCCGTACATGTTGAGCGTCTCCTCAAAGACGGTGAAGAGATCGAGACGGTGCTGGGCAGAGGACTCGGCCACACTTCGCCGGTGCCGTCGATGGTAATACTGAAATGCTTCGGTGAAGTTTGATGATCGTCGATTGGCGTGCAATCCATCACCGCCACCACCTTTGTTGGAGTACTTTTTGCTCTTCTTTTTTGTCCTTTTGCCAGCAGGCAATCGTTTGCCTGATTTCGGCGATTTCTTCGTCTTTTTAGTACTAGAAAACAGTAAATTTCGTCGATTGGCATCAATCCACGTTTGTCCATCTGAAGATGAAGAGGATGAGTCATAGTATGGGCTGCTGTCATCAGGAGCGTAGTAAGCTGATGAGGACGAATCGTAGCTGTAAGGATCCTGATTGTACGAGTAGTAGTTGTTGCCGTACGAGTAGTCAGGCTTTCGCAGGTCAATTGTGATCGGCTTCGGATCAGGCAGAATGAGATAGGGAATTTTAATTGGCTTGTAGGCAATGGAATTGTTCATGAATCGGACACGCAGCGGAAGGTCAACTTCGATGTCAACGGTCACATTGCCCACCAGTGGAATAGGAATGACCAGATTAAGGTCAAAGTGGAGACTGGTGTCAGAGGTAAAGGCAAAGGTGCGAACGGGGAACACTGATGAACGGGACATGCTGGACATTTGGGCCCTTGTTGGTGGGCAAAAGCTAATGCTGAACAAGAGTAGACAGAAAAACCGAGTATGGACGCCATTTTTGGCTGTATTTCCCCCAAAACTGGCAGTACTTGAATGAGTGTCATTTTGCTTTTATATGTCCCGCTTTGGCGGTCACAGATCAGACTTGAAAGGTACAATTCATGCTGTCGACTGGCTGATCTGATCAGTGAGGTGACATTGACAGTACAAAGTTCTCTCTCTTCGATTGACCCATTGTCGGGTGAAAAATATGGCGCCCAGTGGTCGTACCCGTAGAGGGGAGTCATATCCTCAACGTCCGGTAAATGAGTTGGCAGAAACAGTAGAGCTCGTCGCAGTCGGCCAAGAAGTCGTAACAGGTACAAATTGACCTAAAATTAGCCAATCTGAGTATCACAGCCGTTTCGATTTTGTTAAGTAATGGTGGCACACACACACAGTGCTTCTGCCGCAGCTGTTCAGGCCATTCAGGCACTTTGAGTGATTTCAATCAGCTTCTGATCGGGCACACTCGGTCGGTGAGCGACCAGTCGGCTAGAGTAGGCCTCGAGGAGGTACCGCCAGTAGCACTGCACTGCCTCCATTGTCAGGTGCTGACGAATGAACTCGAAGCCTCGTTTGGCAATACGTGCAGCGATGGGCTGATTCTCTGCCAGAAAGTGCAACACCTCCGTCGTGTCGGCAAAGTCGGCGGAGATGGGCACGTAGTGAATCCACGGTTTCAGCGGTGGGTAGAAGAACTCAATCCACTCTGAGTGAACGTTCAGCACCAGTGAGCGACAGAGAAAGAGGTGCTTCAGGCGGAAGCTGGCCGCCACGCCCTGAGCATTGAAGAGGTACTTGTACTGGCAGTGCTCCTCAAAAGGCACCGTCCCTGCCGGCTCTTCGCCTAGTGTGTCCTCCTTTGACTTCCATGCCTGATTCTTGGTGTACTTGGCGTCCACTAGGTGCGGCTGGGCTCTGCTCAACCGTATGATCGGGTCACGCTGGGCGCTAGTTCGAGAACCACGAAAGAAGGCAATGTCGGCCTTCTTTGACCAGGGCAGCTGACTTTGCTTCCTGAGGATTGACTCACGAGACAGGTCCCAGCGGCCGATTCCAGTGGGGTAGATGTCCAGTGCCGGACCACCGGACCAGAATGTCCACGCTGGGTAGGTGATGTCCACGTAGGAGGTCACATCTTTGGAGAAAGAGAAACGGGCAGTTGTTGACCTTTTGAAAGCTTTTTCCAATCTGGGGGTAGTCACGAACGTTGACAAACAGATCCATGTTTGGCAGATGAGGCAGAAGGAGCAGCAGAAAGTGTTCAACGCCTGAACAACGAGAGGGAAACCTGTAACAAAGCATTTGTCAATTTTTGCAAAAGGTAAAAATCTTAAATGCGTACATGCAGGCTTTATCACGATAAAGTCGGTGATTGACTATCTGATAGTGAACAGTTCGATCTAGTTTCTTCATTTGCTCAATGACATTTTCGTCAATAAACTGAGCTCCATGTAAATCCTCGTAATACTTCAGATCAGACTCCACCAAGGGCAGGAAAGGGGCACAGGTAGCATTTGCCCAAGCAGGTGATGTAGCTTTATCATTATCAGCAGTGCTAATGAACTGTCGATTTGCATTTTGCACCAGTTCAATGTACTTTGACCATTTGTTTGTGACATCGGCGTTCACGTTAAACTCGGGTAAATATCTCAGTTTACCGTCAATTTCATCCTCGCGATGATAATCTTCTGCTCCAGCCGCCTGTTCATTTAAATCATGCAAGGAGGTGTTTTCAATGACAGCAAAGAAAAGGACAAGAATGACAATGAGATTCATGATTGCAGCTTCAGTGAAATTACCACAACAAACACTGGCGACGATAGCAACAGACTGCTGTCCAGAGAATCTTTTGAAGCGGTTTGAATGAGAAGTGCCTCTATTGCCATCTTGCGGATCGCAACTTGGAATTCAAATGCTGGCTTTACCAGCTCAAAAATCGATAAAAGCTAAATTCGATTTTTTAAGCTGACGCACTCTAAACTTGTGAAAGTAAAGTGAATCTTACTTTTGAAAGTATTTTGCTTTTTGCACCTATTGCTATCACAATGATGTCCACTGCTGCCGGAAGCTCACCTGTCTCTTCTGATTCGTATGATTCCGCCTCGAGCTCTAACTCCGATGGAGGAGGAGGAGGAGGTACAGGCTCGGACAGCTCTGAACAAACTCGCGGAGTCTCCAACAAGACGCTAGCCAAGACCAATCACCTGGTTCTGATGGTTGGCCACTCGGTTCTGCAGGCCTTCTCCACGTCTACCTTCGCCATGACGTACCTGCGCGAGCACGAGCTGAACCCGGTGCCACACCGAGTGATCGACTGCGCCTCCTCCACGGCCACACACTCCTGCCAGAAGCGATCCTTTGCAAAGAACTTTGAAGCCTGTCAGCTGTTTGAGGAAATGCCCAGCGTGACCAAGCTGGAGGTGGTCTGCGCTCCGGCCGAGCTGAATGATGAGCGCATCGAGAGCAGTGTGGTCAACTCCATCGCCGGTCTGCTCGCCCACTGGGCAAAGTCGCTGAACACGCTGAAGCTGCTCTTCCAGTACGAGCCCAGCTCCTATGGCACCCTGCTGGACGCCATCAATGGCCTCACCGAGCTGCGTCACCTGACGCTGGAGATTGACCAGCTGGCTGCAGAGAGTGGTGGTGAGACGGAGGACGACAACACTGGTCCGAATGTCAAGTCGAGCAACAGCAGTGACGTGGCCAACAAAAAGTCTTCGCCCTCAACTGCCAGTGAATCCTCTCTGACCTCTAAACTGGACCTGCCAGTGCTGGCCAAGCTGGAGGAGTTTTTCTATCGTGCGCCCAACATCACACCACAGCTGGTGGACACCTTGAAGAAGTACGGCGAGGCGGCCTGCTCTCCGCTGAAACGTATCGGCCTGGGCAATGAGCGTGGTTTCAAAGGCGTCGACCTTGAGAAGATGACGGGAAAGCTGAACAGCGGCCTCGCCGAGCGCTTCGTCTCAGTGCCCTCCATTCAGCGTCCGTTCACCACTGAGCAGCTGTCAGCCTTCCTGGCCGCCTACAAGGGCATCACCTCGCTGACCATTGACGCCGCCCAGCTGTCACTGGTCAGTCTGTCGGCTGCCCTGGCGCCACTGCACAGTCTGCTCTACCTCCGCCTGACCAATGCCTTCTTCAACCTGGGACACGCCCTCGCTGCCGATGACGCCGTCCCGGCCAGTCAGGTCAACTCACTGCCCTCAGTGCGCAGTCTCACCCTGGAGATCTTCGCCAAGTCGCACACCTTTCTGCAGAGTGCCCACTGGGGCCAGGTCTTTCCCGGGCTGACGGAGGCGAAGGTGACCAACCACCGAACGAACTGTGCCATCTGCGAGGGCCAGTCTCGCTGCTCCTTCACCAAGCCACCTCCTGAGGCGCGAATCAACTGCACTCGTCTGCTGATGGAGCCCCTCAAGCAGTGCTCTCAGTTGCTTTGCACCTACCCGGTGAACATCGTCGGTCCGGAGCAGGCGACGACCACCAGTGACCACCACCCGGCAGACACTACCGGAGCTTCGAAATGCTGCAAGCACTAGGGCACCGGGTGCTACCACTTTTGCCTGGCGGGCAACGCCAGTTGATAGATACAGCAGCGCATTTCTTTTTCAGTGATTTTTTAGCATATTCAACTTTTTGCTACAATGCTATAAAAAATTACAACTTTGAAAGATTTAATAAATTTAAAAAGTAAAAGTAATGTAAACAACAACTTCTGTAAAGAGGAAAAAGGAGAGAGCTCGGGGTAGGCGTTCTCATCGAGAGGTGACAAGTTGATCGTAGCTGAAATGGAAAAGGAAGAGGAAGCGAAGGAGGCGATTAATTGACAAGTACGTGGTACACTCAAACAGAAAACGAGGGACAATCAAGTGTGAGTACACAAAAGTAAGCATGCAAACAAAGGGTGATAACATTCAAACACATAAAAATCCTTGATTTGTCAATTTTTAAATTAAATAAAATAAAGCAAAAAGGAAAACTGATTCAAGACACAAATAATAAAGTTATGAAAAAGGACAACAAAAAATAAAGAGATGATCTCAGTGCAGAGTATCATCATTTGTAATTTGAGGTATTGCAGGCATGTTCAAACATTATTTTTTTCAGGCTACTCTTCACCCGTTTGGCATTCTCAGGAATTACTGTCTTCGTGCACATCATTAGCAACAACAACAAGTGCCACAACATACACATCACTCTCCTACTTACATCTTAACTGGTTCCGGTATTGCAACGTGTTCAATGGGTATCATCTCACGAAGCTCTTCAAGTGAGCGAACAAACTTTAGTTTTCTTGAAAACTTGGAACTACAAAATATGGGAAAAACAAAAAGGTCAATCCACGTTTCACAACTCAGTTATTGGTCAATATATCAAATACCTAATGAAAGGCTTGCTCATGATAATAATAGTCTTGAGCCAAAAGGTAGGATGCAGTATGTAGAGACCTTTGAGGTTCTTTTTCAGTCTGCGATCAATCATTTGGTAGCATCGCTTCAGCCAGCCAAAAGTGGGGCCCGAGTTTTGCTGGCCGCCATTGTGTAGGTATATGAGAATGTAGTCATCGGCAATCATGTTGTGCAGAGTTGTGAGCACGTACCTGACACAAAACACAAGAGTTGTAGAACCAAAGACCCCATCATCAGCTAGATTTGACTTACATAAAGAGGTTATCCATCACATAGTGGTAGTCCTTGCGCGTCCTGTCCGGCATGTAGCACGCCGAGAAGATGATGATAGCAGAACTGGCGCCCTCCACGTTGCGACCATCAGCACTGGCGTGCATGTACCCGCCGTGGGAGATGACCTGAAGTTAAAAAATGTTCGTCAATGATGATCACCTGTCCTCCGATAAGAAAATAGGCATTTTCTCCCAACTCACCTTCTTGTAGGGCTCAATCGCCTTCATGTCAATCACACAAGGCTCGCCGTGGCCATTGAGGAAGGACTCACCAAAGTCAGTCGGCATCTGCACATCGTCCTCTGAATGGACTGGCGGCAGTGCATCAGAGTGATTGGCTGCTGATGCTGCCGCCGCCGCTAAGGTATTATTCTCCAATCGAGGTGCAACTTTCAGATAAGGCACACCATTAAGCTGACTCATGGGGTCACTCGAGCTGACTGACTTTTCCCCTTCCTCGTCTTTGTCGTCTAGTGAAAGAGGGGGCAGAGGGGAAGGAAAAGGGGAGAAATGATAGTGGTGAGTGAGAATCAAAGAGCGACTAACAAGCAAGTCAGCACAGACACAGACACACACGTACAATTGTGAAGCAATATGTCTCTATTGACAGGCACCTTCTTCTTCATCGATGGCTGTCGAGTGAGTCCTGCAGAGTGGGGAGAGAGAGAGAAAAACAATTCTGATTAGATGCGATTGAAAGGCAATCAATCACCGCGTGGTAAAGCAGAAAATGCTAAACAAAGGGAACGGCAACAGACGTGAAATGGAAAGATAGAGAGACTGCTGTGTCAGAGAGCAGAAGAAGAGTTGGGTCAAGAGTCAGTTAGTTAGTGAGCGAGTGAAAAGAAAAGCGAAACGGGTTAGTTTGAAAATAGAAGTAGTAGTCGAGGTGAAAATGGATAGATAGATGATGGAGCAACAATTCACGACGGTGCTCTGTACCTCCATTTAGGCCAAACTCGCTCAGAGAGTTGTGACTGGCCGATGTTGATATGCTCAGTGGATGGTCAGCGATGTGCTGGTGATCGCCATTCGCCTCAGAGTGCGCCGCAGCGTCGCTTTGCTGCTTCTGAGCTAGACTAGAGATGATAAAGTTTTCATTCACATCAGACTTGTCGCCATTCAGCTGGCCTGCGCCACCGGTGCCACCGTCATGGCTCGACGAGAAGGAAGGAATGCTGGTTGGGTCGAGGACGGGCGGAGAGTAGGTACTGCTGGCCACCAGCATGTTCTTGATGATGTTCACTTGCGGGGTCACCTTCTTCCGCTGACTTCGAGTCAGTGTGCTGTTGCGGGAAAATGACGAGCCCGGGGCCGGCGACAGACTGCTCTGTCGAGCTGTTTCCGGTTCATCAACCAAGGTAGTGGTGGTGGTGGCAGCCGCAGTGGCAGTGCCGTTTCCATTTTGAATATTAAGCTCGCTAAGGTTTTCCTCGACGATGACCGGTTCAGAAGTTTCACGTCCACTGACTGGCGTGTGATTGCCATTCGAGTGCAGCACAGTAGTCAGGTCAGTTTTTGAGGTATCGGCGGCAGAATCGTCCGCAACCACAATAAGCTCGGCACTTTCGTCGTCCACGACAACTGCTTTTGTGCTCTCTTTGCCATTCTCTTCGGCAGTGGAGGTGGTGGTGGTGGTGTTTGCTGCTGTTGTGCGCTGGACTGTGGTGCGTACAGCAGGCACTGGCGCCGTTTCTAAATAAAGGATAGTCAGCCAAAGGTGAGTCATCGAATGGTAAAGGGCTATAAGGGCAGCAATCAATCTCACTCACCTGGCAGTGCAATCTTTCCCTCTGCTCCATTCACAGTGGCACCGTCGTGTTTATTAGCAGTGTGCGAGGTGTTGCGATCGTCGCCGTTGGAGGTCTCTTTCCCAGCATTATCATCACCGCCGCCGTCATTGTCTGCTTCATCTTCTTCACCGTTCTGCTTCTGCTGCTGCTGGTGGTGGTGATGGCTCCCGTGGCCGTTTTCGCCATTGGACGGTGCAGCAGTGTTGTTGGTGTCGTTGTTGGCGATCTTCTTCTCGGCATTTGCCGCCGTCTCCACATTGCCCGCATAGATGATCGACTCCGGGCCAAATGAGTCAAAGTCAAACTCAATCTCGTGCGAGTGACTGATGGCCTCATTGGGGTTCATCATCACCAGGTTCTGTCCGTCGGCGTCCATACCAGAATGTTCTCGTGCTGCAGGTGGTCATTATCGGGGTCCATGTAGTCGCCTACAAAGTCGCCCACAAATGAGTCCTCAATGTACGAGCCATAGTAGGAGTCAGGCTGCTGAATGAGCGAACTGGGGGCGCTAGGGGGCGAGATCAGGGAGTCACTGCCTACACTGTCGCTTCGTTTAGCATTCTCTGCACAACCGAAGGTGAAGGGAAAACAAACAAAAATGTGTGAAAATCAACTCAAAAAATAAAGTGCAGAAAATAAAAGCAAGAATGAAATTAGAAAATAAAACCTAAAAACGCAAACAGAAAATCACACACTAGCAAATGCCCAAACTCGTGCAAACCTGGAGAGTTGGGACAGTCAGGAAGTGGTTGTTGCTGCTGCTGCGACGAATGATCAAGTGGTTGCTGCTGCTGTTGTTGCTGAAATGAGTTCCCCAAATGGTGGCGCGAGCATGAAACAAGCGGGAAGAGAATGAGATTACATCCCAGTGGACACTACAGTGTTTGCACTGGTAAATAGCTAAGCAGTGAGACAGCAGAGACTGCAACTGAACAACGGTTGCAGTAACTGCCGACTCATTCGATTTCAGGTCATAGCTAGCAATGCCTACTCAACTGCTCACTACACACTACACACACTGTTGCTACCACCATCAACTACGACTACGAACTACTGTCAAAGGCGGACAACCTTAGTGTCAGCGGCGTCAATGGGTTTGTTGTGCCCTCTGTGCTGGCGAATAAACTCTTCAAATTCAGGCACTGAAATAGTCCTCGTCTTGAATGACATCAGATAATCGGGATCCACCTCGGCGGTAGATATCTCAAAAGTGACCTGTCGCTTCGTCGACTGAGGATGAGCTGATGCAGTTGCTGCGGTGGCTGAGACTGCTGCTGTTGCTGCCGCTCTACCATCACCATTTGGTAGTGCTGAAGGCTGGGCAGAGTTCACCGAACAATGACTACCCAACGAGGTAGCGTGGGCAGCTTTAGAGGAATATATAATAAAGGTAATAATGGTAAGGAGAGAAAGAGAAGGCAGAAGGCTGAAGCTAGCGAAAGCACGCAGAGGATAAGAAAGTGGCAAGTCAAGGCCAAGGTGGGTCAGGGCCGACTGGCCGGGACGGCGTAGCATGGATCACACCTACCATCGTTGGCGGCAGTGCGCTGTGTACCAGGACCGTTGAGAATGGTGGAGATGATGGGCAGGACGGCCTTGCGTGTCGCCTTCAGGTTGTTCTGGTTGTAGATGCGCAGCGTTTCAGAGACCGTTATCATCTCCAGCTCCAGTTCAGTGTTGCGTTCAAGGCAGGTGGCAATCTGTGTGGGACAGTCCGGTGAATGGGGCAATTAATTAATACTCAGCTCTGGTGCAGGTGATAGGGGATATGTGTGTCCAGTGTCATGTGAGAGAATAGAGCTTACCGTTCGCATGAGAAGTTTGTTCTCACAGTACAGCGCCAGTTGACGGTTCAGATTGTTTGGAATGCGATTGTCCACGCTCAGTAGGACAATGGCGTTGAAGAGTCGCGGCCTGGACTCGGAGAACACCGCCGACTTTGGTGGATTTTGACTGAAGGCCTTGAGCTTATCTAGCTGATCCTTCAGCGACAGTTCAGTCAGCTTAGTGCCGTGAATGCCGGGAATGCAAATGGCGAGATTGTTATCGGTAAGTGACTCGACCATCTTCATGTCTTTGCGCAGCAGCTCCTCAAAGCTCAGTCCGTCCAGCGAGTTCTTCGCCTCTACCAGTCGCTGATAGACCTCGTTGCGGTCAAAAGCGACGTCTCCGCATCGGGAGTATACTTCAGTAGAACCTCCAGCTTGTTCACCGCTTCGTAATCCTTTGCATTAAAGCGTTTCATGGTGTGATTAAAGCAGTTGGTGTCTGCAGGTATAAAAAAGCAATAAACGTAACGAAAAACAGATTCTAATTTTGTATACTACAAAAAACGCACCTAGCAAAATGGGACCGTAGAGGAGTAAGGCGATTCCCTCGTCGGTGTTCACCTCTTGGTGGGCAAACTTGGAGACGAGAGGACAGTCGAGAAAGCGCAAGGCCACCAGTGAGCAGCACGAGCCAACGGTGGTGTCAATGAGCACACGACTTTGATCCGCCACCTGACAGGCGCCGTCGGCAAATGTTGGCTGGTGGTGGTCGATGATCTCCTCGAAGTGTCCCCGCGGCAGTCAGGCGAGCCTGCTCTTTGTTCTCATTGTGATCAACAAGTGAAAATACGATGTCCGCTGGAGAATGGAAAATATATGATACGGAAATATGAGCAGAGAAGGAATGACTAATGAATAGTGCGAATAGAAAGAGACAGCGGGAAAACTTACCTGATGAAGCATTCAATTGGTCGTAATCGATCTCATCGCGGCAGATGAGCACCTTCAGATCGTAGTGCAGCACTTGCTCAAACCAAAAGACAACTTCACGTCGTAAATGTAAATCCTGGCGAGGTACATTCAGCACGGGCAAGACGATAACAGCCTGCAAATGGAAGAGAGGGAGAGGGGGGAGAGCGAGAAAGGGAGAAAGATCATTAAAGTGTCATAAGTGTGGCCATTAAGCGGCGCAGTCCTTACTTCATCATTTTCCGCCTGCTGATGCTGCGCTTCGTGGTACTTCACATAGGCGAGCACGATTGCCGAGACGGCCGAATCAAGATCACAGCTCTCATTGCCGATCACAATGGACACCGTCTTGAATTGACTGAGGTTGCTCTGCTCGGACAGATTATTAGGTGTCAGTGACGATTAGCGAGAAGGACTTGCGGGACTTGTCAGACTTGCTGATCACAAGTCTCTCTAACTCTGATACATACCAAGTTGGAGCGACACAAAAGTAGGTACTTCTCCATGGTGTTGCCAAAAGTGATGGTGCTAGTTAGACGAGAACGAGGATGCTGAGGATGCTGACTGTGAACAGATGTCAATCATAGCAAGAGGTAAGAGGTTGAGTACTAGCACCAGCAGCACCAGCAATAACAACAATAAAGGCAGCTATTTGCAAATCAGCGTTGAGGGAAAGAGATGAAAAGAGATGAGAACCGTTTTGCCGAGCACTGTTTCTCTTGCGGCGCAGTAGAAGTGTCACAAATAAACCGACGCCATGCGCGTCTAAGGATACGGCAATGCACAGTAGATGAAATGATGCTGCGGTTGCTGCAACTATTGCTGCAACTAATGAGACGAGTGCTGATAAGCCTGATTAGGCAGACGCAGGCACAGGCACACAGTTGCCGGGTGCAAGTTCACACAGGCTGACTGACTCACTTAGAATTGGCCAATATATCCAAGCAATAGCGACAAGTGGTGGTGGAAGTGGTGGTGGCGGACAAAGACGAAGAAAGCGCACTTTAGTCAGACAGTCAATACAGCTGCTGCTGCTGTCGCCGACTTGATCGCTGGTCACCTTCTGCTTATCTCTCTAGAAGAAGGAGAAACAAAAAGGGGAGAAGATAAAAACAATGCAGTGGTTAGTTAGTAGTTGAATAAACACACACACACGATGAGAGATAGTGGACCTATTGGGCGCGAGTGGGAGCAGCCAGGCGACTGTGTCGATTGGAAATAGATTGCCTTCAACGGCAGGACAACAACAGAAAAAAACATTTAAGTAAAAAAGGAAAGAGCGAGAGAGAAGGAGGGGAAAAGACATGGACCAATAAGGGCAGTAAGTGGAAATGGCAGCAACAGACGAAACCGAAGTAACAGCAGTGGACGAAACAAGACAGGTGGAAGAAGAAGAAGGCAGTAATTGATTTGCATGCAAATAACAGACAAATGGTAGGCAGTAGCCGACTGATCGAACTGACGGTAAATTATGACATTTTCCATATAAATTGGACAAGTGCCAAATATAGTGCGGCAGTGGCAGTATGTGACCACGACCGCAACTGTCAATGTCGGCAGAGCTGAGCAGCCAAAGTAGTTCACTCGAGGGAAACTGTGCACTGTGCAACGTACAACTACACAAATACACGCAAATGTGCATCAGGTGGGCGTTGGATCGAGCTGTCGGTCACTGGAACACCCGTGAACAGTGAGGGTGTGGACACTACAAGGTAGCTGAAGTTGTGACAAGGTGAACAAGGCTGATGCTGCTCTTATTAGCTGAGGTGGTGTGTGGTCAAGCGCGGCAGCAGAAGCAACAACCTCTCTTTTATCTAATGCCATTAAATTGAGCCGATTATTGCGATTAACGTGCGCGACGGCATCACCGGCGATTAGCTGGGAAAAAGAAGAAGCTCAGAGTAGTGGAGGACGATGCACATAAGCTCAGTCGCCACTGAACATCACCGCTGGACCGTTCGCATCATGCGGCTGCAGAAGATGACGAAGAAGATGAAGAAGAGCAAGTGAATGCGGCAGATGCTTCTTTGCTATGACAGAGGTAATCGTAAAGAGAGAGAGAGAGAGAGAGACTACAGTTATACACAGACTGCTTGTCAAGTTGATGCATGCGAGCAGTGGTAGGAGCTGCTGGTGGCGAACACACGCTCGGACACATAAGAACACATCAAACGGGACAGCAGCCACTTTGTGCACTGGCACTGGCCAGTGATTGGCGCCCGCTGGACGCTGCTGCTGCTGTTGCTGCTGAACAGTCCGAGCGACCAAACGAGAACTTGTTTATAACTGCGAGAGTCAGCTAAATTGGAGTAAAGATTGCCGTTGCAGCCTTTGTTTCGCGCGTCCGAGTCAGTCATTCAGTCAGGTAGACATGCAGGTATCGTCCAGCGTCAGCAGCCACAGCAATACGAACTCGCACCGAAAGAGCTTGGGCAACCGCAGAAGACGAAGGCATACACACACACACAAAGAGTGCTACTAATGCATCAAGTATCCATTTGTAGGTATTAACATTGCTAAACGGTCAGAGGAGAAGGAAAGAGGTATGTGCAGATTTTCCTCCCCGCGTGTGCAGTGATGGTGATGAGTAGCACTGAAAAAGGGAGAGCTAACCAACACACACACTGACTCACACGGTAGTTGGCACATCCAGGGGGGGGAGGAAGCAAAGTTAGGGAGATGATGGCGAGAAAATGAAGAAAATGATAATTGCACGGTGCAATTAGAGAAATGCACCGAGCATCATGCATCCCGGGCTATATTTACAACCACTTTCAGTGTGGACGGTGCGCTGACTTTGCCAACAACCAAGCTCACTGTATAACAAGAAGTCACAGTTCGGCCACAGTTCGCTGCTGCTGCTGCTGCTGCTCAGCATGACCAGAGAGCACTCACCGCAAAGAGCACTTGCTTGCTTGGAGAGTTGCGCCGCTGAAGATCACCAGTAAATATGTGTTTTGGTAATGTGTCAGGGATTTACCCCAAAAGTGTTGAGCACGCTGTTAGGCTAGAAAAAATAGAATCACAAAACACAATGGCAAATGTTGGCCAAGGGAGAAGACACAAGGCAGTGCACGAAAATGGTGATCGGATGCCACTGACGGTGTGTGCTGCTGCTGCTGCTGATGTTGCTTGTGATGATGGTGCTGGTAGTGGTGCTGGTGGAGTTGTGCTTGTCACTCGTGTCAGAATGGAGCAGCAGTCCTACTGCCGCAGTAGTCTGCTTGTCTAATAATTGAGTAGTCTTATTTCCTGCCACACGAGCGATCACTAATGGCGCTCAGGAAGACGAGGCTAACAGCGAAGGCTGCCAACTGCAACAACAACAGCAGCAGCAAGCGGAGAAAGGCGAGTGCACATAAAAATGTGTAATAACCGGGACGACAAGCGGCACTCTTCAGCGGCGGCGGCCGCCCTACCCTCGCGCAGACACAGACATGGACACTGGCGCCTGACGCTGAAGAACAACCTGTGTCGAGGGGGCATTTGACAACAACTCTCAGCTCGGCTCATACAGCGGCACTGACGTGACTTTCTAATCCCTTCGAGCAGGCACAATTCATACACAAGCACACACACATTCACATTAATCTTGCCATCACCTGAGCGCGTTGAAAGCACATACACAGTTGCAAACAAATGAGTGTACAGGGGAGAAAAGTGACAACAACAACTCAGGAGATGGAGTTTAAAGAAAGAAGAGGAAAGAAGAGACACAGCCTCGAACTGTGTGTGACTCACCGCGTTGATGTTGGTGTCGCAGTGTGCCAGTGTTGTGATGTCCGCCGGGCAACGTCGAAGTGTAATGGTGCGTCTTCTGGAGAGACTGTGTGTAAGACGGGAAGAGAGAGAAGAGAGAAGATCGCCTGGAAGGGGACAGGTGGATCAGGTGCGAGACGAAGAGAGAAACGGGACGTGACCAGGCGACAGCTGGCAGCAGGCAGACTGGGATTCAAAACATTGCCGTCAGCTTGCACGCATGACCACTTGGACAGTCGCCGAATGCTCGTCCTCTACGGATAGCAGCCAGCTGCTGCTGCTGCTCGATTTTTATCATTCTCTGAGGGCGTTTTGCTCACCCACTGACGTCGGCTGCTGCTGCTGTACAGTACAGAGCGCTGTTGTTGCTGGCAATCTCACTGTCAGTGTCTCTCCATTCTCGGCCCGTCCTCTGCCCTATCCATCTTCTTTCACCCACTCATTCGCCCCCTTTTACCAAGAAGCTTCTCCAAGCCATGGCTAGTCAAACTCAAGGCATCCAGCAGCTACTCATCGCCGAGAAGAAGGCAGCTGAAAAGGTTTGTTGTACATTCTGTTGTAGAGTGCTGCTGTTGTTTATTTGCCGATACTCATTGTCTCATTTCACCCGAAACACAGGTCCAAGAGGCCCGCAAGAAGAAGGCCCGCCGATTGAAGCAGGCCAAGGATGAGGCCACCAGTGAGATTGAGCGCTTCCGAGCCGATCGCGAGCGCAACTTTCGGGAGTACGAGACTAAGCACATGGGCTCAATGTAAGTTCCAAGGATGCCACGTTTGTTGTCACCACGAAATAACGGTATTTTTCCAACCACTAGGGATACCATCAAAGATTCCATCGAGCGTGAAACCCAGGGCAAGCTAGAGTTGATGAACAAATCGGTTGTCACGTCGAAAGACATTGTCATCAAAGACCTCCTGAGCAGAGTCGTCTGCGAAGTGCAACCAAAGCTGCACACAAACTTGCGCCTCGCTTAAAATGCACCACGCTCCGGTCAACCTCATCGCTCCAGCTGCGAGTATTCTATTCATAGCTCTCTGTCTCTATTGTAATTAACTTGTTTATGTTCAATTTGTTATTTATATTATTCAGATTTTTTTATTTTATTGGCTCTATCTATCCATATTCCAATTGTAACCATTTCCATGTGTGAAAGTGCTGGCCATCTCGCCTGCCTTCCATTCACCTTCTTCTTTTTCCTTCACCGCCACCTCCATCTCAACCGAATACACAGAAGTACATGTTTGCTGATGTCATTTCACCGTTACTTATTAGCCAAGAAGCCGCCGAAGCTTAAGCGTCGTCCACTCTGCGTGACATAATTTTCCGTTCCACACATACATCTGCCTAAGTGATGCATTCCCCTCCTGGAGAAGGCACAACTAGCTCTGTCTCTTTGCTAGTGAGTAGACCGTCGCTGTTCCATTTGTGACTGTGAATGTGTTGTTTTCCTTAGTGAAAAGTGTTGAAAAGGCTGCGGCCCAATAAAGCCACTCGCACCACTCAGCAAAGGTACTGCTGCATCGCTTGTCTCTCTCTCTCTCTCTCTCTCCTCTCTCTCTCTCTCTCTCTCTCTCTCTCTCTCTCTCTCTAAACCAATTTGCGGTTGATGGTAAAGTACTTGACCGATGGTAACGAAAAATAAATAAAAACTTTATTCTCAACAGTTGCAATTAGTGTGTGTGTGTTTAAAGAGAGAGAAGGCATCAAGAAGGAGGGCATCAAGTGGCAAGTTACAATAAGTTAAATCAAGCAATGGTTTGCATTCAATTATCATTTGCTGTTTGCTGAAGTACCCAGCATTCATTGGTAGAGCAGTGACTTGACTCTGGGTTGCTCTCACATTAGGCTGTGGTTGCTGGCGCTGGACGGGCTTGCACTGGGTCGATGAAAGGTTGAAATCAAATGGAGAGTTATCACAGAACACACAGGTTCGGCTGTGTAGTGGTGGCCTGAGAAGGAAAGAGAGTGAAGAAAGAGAGGCAACAACAAAGACAGGGAGAAGGAGAGTGAAAAGGCAAACAAATTGCAAACTGTGTGTTGGACCCGGGGGGAGGGAGGGAAAGCAGAACAATGGAAAGGGAAGAATTTCAATAAAAAAAAGAGTAGAAGCAGAAAAAGGAATATCGACAGATACTTTGTTGTTGAAAGATCAGAGTGCACCAGCGGAGCAGTACCCTTAAGTAATCGATGGTGATAATAAGGATGATAAGAGAAATTGAAATTGAAAATTAGATCACAATGAAAAGACAAAAACGGTAAGTTGCTTCACAGATGTGCATGCAGATAAAAAATGGTCAAAGGCAAAGGCTTCTCATCACGTCATCAGCAGTGGTCAACAGCAGTGGTAGTCAGGTGTGGACGGAAAAACATTTCATAAAAATGGTAGAACTTGATGAAGAGAAGGGAAGAATAGAGAAAACATTCTAAAAGACGCCTAGGGCACCACTGAGACGTACTGCTCAATGTTGGCATTCAGTGCCGGAATATAAAAGTCGTCCATGTGCGGAATGACAAAATAGTTGAAGAACTCTGCACGGAGCTTCTTCTCGATAAAGTTGGTCACGTAGTGCAGATTCAGATCATGGTCGCCCACCTTGGGCCGAGCGGTGATCTGAAAGGTCGGGTCATTGCGAAAGCCGTACCACAGGCGGTCAGAGGGTGACTCGGGAATGTTGATAGCTGTTCGGTGGGAAGTGACCAAATGGTAAGTATGATCATATTTGGACAGCAAACAGCCTTCTAGACTTACCTAAAATGCCACTGAGCGAGTTGATCTGCACCGTCAGCATGATGGACATCTTAGAGACGCCCTCAATGGCCTTCTTGAAGAAGTTAATCTGCGTCGCCTTCTGAAAGTACTGACTGGAGGCGATCTTGTTGACGAAGCGAATCAACTTCCGCTGCTTCTCATCAGTGTCGGCGTCATCAGGGTCAGCGGGCGCCGTCTCCGGCTCCTCGTCCTCTGAGCTCGTTCCAATGGAGTCCAGGTCAGAGTCGCTGTCCACCGAGGCGGCGGTCTCATCGTTGGCGCCGCTTGCTCCAGTCCCTGCCCCCGCCGCTGCCCCGCTGTTGCTGGCATTGCTGGCCACCGAGGAGACCGTAGAGGTGCGAAACTTGTAGCCGCACCAGTGCTTCATCTGCTTGGGCAGATTAGCTGCAGTGGGCGAGACTAGGGGTGATTCCAGACCGGTGGGCGTGTTCACTCCGCTGGAGTGCCTGCCAGATTCGGCGGCACTTAACGTCGACAGTGATATCGATTCGACGGCAGCCGTCGATTCGGCTTTCTTCAGCTTCATCAAGTTGAGCTTCGTTTCCAGCGTCATGGTGAAGCCGCCTAGAAATAAAAAAAGATGAGTTTTATTTGAAAAGAGAAACGCTCACAAAAGGTGACATACCTGAGTAGCTGACATCAAAGTCGATCCACAAGCCGGCATCGTCGACCACGGGAGGAGTGGGCACTGAGTTGAACTTGGGCAGAGTCGTCCCAATGTCAATCTCGGTAATGGTGAGCGACTCCATAAAGTAGGGCAAACGGAGCTTGCGCAGCTTTCGCTGCACTTCTTCGCAATGTAGGCACTCCAGTTGGGTTTGTTGAGAATGTCAAAGGAAAGGCGGTTGAGGAGGACGTTGAACCAGGTGAGCGGATTCTGGTGCATGCCGGAAGCGCCCAGGCCACCACCGCCGCCCTCTCCGCTCAGCACATTGGCGCGCATGAAGGCGCTGTAGTTGAGGCGCCGCGTGAGAATGCGAAGGTACTGCTGGGCACTGCCGCTGCTGAAGTCCTCCGTCTGCTCGCTGGTTGTGCTGGTTATAGTCGTGGTGGTGGTCGTCGTCAGCAGCTGCGTTGTCGAGTCTGCAATGTTCAGATTGGAGCTCTTTGGCGAGACGTCAGTGCTGCCGCCCTTCGAAGCCATGTCCACCGCCATCTTCATAGCCCAAAACCACTCTTCCTTCTCGCGACAGCTTCGCGCAAAAAGGACCAGCTTCAGCGGCACCGGAGAGGCGGAGGAGGAGGTGGTGGAGAATGGGGTGGTTGTCTGCAGTGGTATGGTCGCCGCGTCCACCAGACTCGACGAGGACTCATTGGAGGAGGAGGAAGAGCCTCCGCGCAGTGGTGGTGCTGCCTCGTCGTTGCTCTTTCCCACGACAATGTAGCCGCCGCCGCTGGTGGCCCGATCATCGACAAACTCCAAACAGACGGGGTACTTCTTGCTCCAGACGTACTTTCGCTGATTGCGCACATTCTTCGTCAGCAGCAAACTGACACGTGGCTTACGACTCTGCCGACTGAACTCGATGACTCGCTGGCTGGCAAAGGTGACGCCTGGCTGGGCCTTGCTGCTGCTGCTGCCACTGCCGCTACTACTGCTCCCACTGCCACCGCCACTACTGTTTTCCGCCGCCAAGAGTGCCTTCAACTTCTTCTCATTCAACTCAGTTGCAGGCGTGTAGATGGTGAGCCGAGTACCGCGCAGCACAACGTGGACTAGCTGCGAGAGGAAGCCATTCTTCTCCCGCTCCTCGTACTCGCCGATAAACTCGTACACCCAACCAGAGTACAGGTCGGGCTCAACGGCGGTGCCGCTCGCCGTGGTGATCAGACTGTTCGTCGACAGCTTTGGCCTGTTCAGACTTCGCTTCAGAGATATCGACTCGCCTGACAGCTGACTGCGCAACAGCCCTGACGGCTTCTCCTCGTCACTGTCCGGTGACTTGACCAGCACGTAGTGGGAGACAATGTAAATGATGACGACGGTGACGAGGAGAAAGGTGCACACAAAGCCGAGGACGAGGCCGTTGAAGAAGGCAGGAAGGGGGGAGATGAGCGAGATGAGCAGCGACAGCAGGGCGACCACCAGGGCAAAGATGTAGTAGGCGTAGGCAATGCAGGTCGCCCAGGATGAGGGCAGCACGGCGTGAGAAAGTTGAGAGATGCGCTGCCTGGCCGTCGGAGAGCGTGCTGGCTGCAGCTCAGAGGGCGTACCCAGACTGCTCAGGTCTGCCGTGGAAATGGAGTGGCTGCGGTGGAACAGTGCTGACGCGGAAGAGTTTGAGTTGGAGGACTTTGAGGAGGCCATCGACATGGTGTCACCGTCGAGGAGGCTAAAGTGACCACCTGATTCGGTGGTAGTGGTGGTGGTGGTAGTGGTGGGCGAGTCATTGCGCCGAAAGGAGTCGGCCTTGCGGCGAAGTGTCGGGTTCGAAGGCTGTGGCCCAAATGAGTTCCGCGTGTCCTGGTCGTACGTGGTGGACAGGTCTAAGTCCTCAAACGTGACCTCACTTTCGTTTTCGCCGTTTTTCGTCAATTTTCGAAAGGAGATCATTGATCTGCTGGAGGAAAGCTGTTTTGACGAGGCGCTGCTGCTGTTAGAGCTCTTTGGAATGTTGTTGTTGTTGTTGTTGCTGTTTTTCGACCAGTTTAAGTTGTCACTGTTTATTGATATGTTCTCCTGAGAGGAGTAGCGGGAGTGAGAAGGTGACGAGCTGTTCTTGCTAAAACCAAGTAGAAATGAAGTTGTCAGATTAGATGAGGAGATGTTGGCTGATGTGGGCGACGACACTGATGAGGAGCGTGAAGTGTTGATCTTGAAGAAGCTATTCGACGTGTCCTTATCCTTATCTTTCTCTTTATCCCTCTCCTTCTCTTTAGACTTTTTCTTGGCGGCGGCGGCAACTGCCGCGGCGTCCTTCTCCTTAGACTGCGAACTACTGGAGCCAGTGAAGAGCTTTGCCCTGCCCGACTTGCCCTCCTTATCCTTATCCTTCTTCTCCTTCTTCTCCGAAGAGGAGCTGCTGCGGCCAAAGGAGAATATCATATTGTTATTGTCTCTACTCGTCTCTCCCACCAGGTACGGGTCAAAGTTGGGGTCAAAGACGACCTCATTAGGCGACAGCAGTAGCGGCGGTGTGGGCGTCCGTTGCGGCGTGGCGTTCGAGTTGATGGCGTTGCTTTTGCTGTTGCTCTGCTGCTGATGATGATGGTGGTGGTGGTGGTGTGGTGCTGGTGGTGGTGATGTTGGTGGTGCTGGTGTTGGTGATCGCTGTTGGTAGTGGTGAGACAAGTGGCGCAATAAACACTGCTACCAGTAAATGACTGCACCGGCAAGGTGGATGGCGCTTGTACAGTGCTCTGGCTGACTGTACGACGTGCTGCACTACATGCGCTACAGGTAGAGCCGGTGCAGACATGGCTGCTGTTGTTGTTCACCAAAGTGTAGTTGTTATTAAGATAGGCATTTGATACGGTTACCGAGGAGGAGGAGGAGGGGAAGAGGGGGTGGTAGAAGAGGTAGTTGCGGTGGACGATGTCGTCACTAGTGTACTGCTGCTTCGAGACGATGACAGCGTACTCGGGAATTCATCACCACCTGACTTGCTGTTCTTCTCCGCTTTCTCTGTCTTGGACCACTTCTCCTTGAAGGTTTTCATATCAGCAAGCCAGCTGTTGTAGGCGGCACTGGCCGCAGAGGGAGACTTGCTGCTGCTAGTGCTGCTTGTTGTCATAGTGCTCGCAGTGTGATTAGGCGGGGAGGGAGCAGCGGTGGCGGCAGCAGGTGTAAGGGTGATGGAGACACGTTCTCGAGACAGCAGTGAATCATCCGATTCTGCCGCCGACTGACTGATAATCTCCAGAGCAGCGCCACTGCCGCCAACTCCTTCTGCCCCCTTGGCAAACTTGCACCAGCTCATGGTGGCAGTCGGCGGCTCGGCTTTGCTGCTGCTCGAGGAGGAGGTGAAGCTCTCCTGTAGCTGGCGTACAAAGCGGTCTACCTTCGAGCCCACCGTGGGTGAACTCTTGTTGCTGCTGCTGCTCCGATTGGATTACTGCTATTCTTGCCGCTACTGTTCGCTATTACAGACGGCTGCTGCTGAGGTGTGTTCACCGGCGAAATGGTCTCATCCTTATCAGGTGACTCTTTGGTGGTGGTGGCAGCAGCAGTTGTACTACTGCTTCGGCTCATGCTGCTGGACAGGGTCGTCGTCGTCGCTGTGCTGCTTCCTTCGCTGCTAGCCGACGGTGCCGATCTGCTGTTCGCTACGGTAACGTAATCGTGCCCATTCGGGCGAGCTCTATCACCAGTAGGAGCAGTGCTATCACAAGACAGTGTCGGCCATGTCTGGGCACTGCTCACAGCAGCAGCAGCACCACCACCACTGCCCTTCTTCACTTCGGCTGACAGCTGAATAATATCGATGTCAGCGGAGGCGGCTGATGCAGAGTGCACTGTCACCGGAGAAGAGGAAGACGACGACTCACTGCCAGACGATGCTACTGCCGTCGGTGATGCTGATGCTGATGCTAATGGTGCTGTTGTTGTTGGTGCGACGGCGACAGCAGCAGCAATAACGGTGTTTGTAGTGACAACAGAGGCAGTACTGCCACCTCCATCGGCTGGAAGCTCATCGAAAGGAGGCACTGAAGGCGCGGAGGGAGTGTTGCCACTGCCACTGCTGCTGCTGCTAATGGCAGCGGCCGAAGATGCAGCGGAAAATCTGATGCTTAAATTCTTGGCCATCGTCGAAATGCACGATCGGCATGCACAATGAGATTGTGCAAGGCTGTGAGTGTAGTTGGGGCGCCTGGCTACAGCGACAACGACAGCAGTGACTGATGCTGATGCTATCCACAGTGAGTAATGACTTGGTTGTGCTCTGCTTCCAGTGGCGATGGCGACACTGTTGACATTTGCTGATATACTTCTGCCCAATTAAACCAGAGCCGTAAATTCCCCTTTTTCTAGTTTTCAGTTAAAAGGGTTTTAGTGGAAATCATTGGCTCATCCAGCGAGGCTAATGCAGCCTAAAAATGCCTGGTGTGGTGTTGGCAAACGCCGCCAAATTGGCTGTTGATTAAATGATTGGCAAATTAGTTTAAGGTCAGTGAGAGTTTCACGGAGTTGAAAACGGTGTTAAAGATGACTGAAAAAAAGTGATTTTCCAAACTGTCGAGCGATCAGGCAGAAGGGTAGAACTGTCAAGTGGACGGGAGAAAGGGAGAGCGAAAGGAAATAGGAGATCGTTAATATATGCAAATGTGAAAAAGTGTTTTGAAATTAGCAAAAAGAGAGGATGGATGCTGAAAACGCACACACTCACGTAGAGCATTGAAAAGGAAGAAAAGTGTGTAATTAGGCCAGCAGTGAGAGTGAAGGAGTGAGCTTCACGCCAGCATTATCTGCACTCCATCGAGACCTATCAGTTACCATGAGAGGCAGCTGTCTGTCTGTCTGCTTGTCTATCTAACAGACTGACGGACTGTGAACAAATCAAACATTGAAGTAAAATCAAGTGCAAAGGAAGGCTAGTTAGCTGAAAAGAGAGTGAGAGAGAAGGAGCGGTATTGACTTGCGTCAGAGAGGTTCAAGTTGAGCTTGGTAAACTAATTTTTATTTTTACTTTGCTTTGTCAACACTCACACACCGAAACTGATGCAGTACATGGCCGAGTACAGTAGTGCTGGTGGTCGACTGCCCTTCTTCCGATGGCCAATTTTGCCATCGGTAGTCGAGGACGACGACGACGATTCGTTGATGGCTTGTTGCGATGGAGAACGAAAGATACCTCCACGACGACGATGGTGGCGGACGGAGACGGGCAGAGAACGATGGGCGCCTGCCAACCGACACACTCACACGTCAGTCAACCAGGCAAACTTCGACAAACAAAAAGTCAATCAGATGCTGGTGCACACTAAAGTGGTGACGGACGGACGGGTGGCTGCAAATGAATGCATTCGCACTGATGAAGTACATTCCGCTGCACCTCCCTTTCCAGAGAGGGAATCAGAGAAGCAGCCTCTGCATCAACAGTAAAGTTCCACTGTGAACAGTGCAAACAATGGTGGTCACAGTTATATTATATCACCGAGTGCGCCATTAAATGGCAAATCAAAGAAAAGAAAAAGAGGGAGACTTGAGGCAGTCAGACAGTCAGACAAACAAGATGCCCGACAGGAGAATGGTGAATGGTGTTCGGTGCACGACTGTCTCTATCACTTTTGCCTTCTTCCTTGCTGGTTCTTTCTTACTTTCTCTGCCGTCACGACAGTCACAGGCACTGACTGTTTGCACTATTCCTTAGTGAGAATGCAAACCACCGTAAGTGCATGGCTGCGTAGCTGTGTGCTGCAGCGCTGGGAGCAGAATTTGATTCCGTGGCAATTCAATCTGCAGTAAAGTGAATTGCTGGTGGTTCGTTGGTGGCCTGCTCTGGTGTGGATGCTGATGGATGCCGCGCTGGACTGCTGGCTGCCGTGCCAAGGCTCGAACACACGAAAAGGCTCCCTAGAGGAACACACGGGACACAGAGACACAAAATGGTGGGATTGCCGCGTAGAATCTCGGCGAGCACGCACTTGGAAAGGCGAGAGAGTTTTCTAGGGTGCAGCTGAGTGCGCCTTACATCCTCTCCAAATGCTCAATGCTCAGACACACACACACACAAGCACACAAACCAAGACATATGCACAGAAACAGAGACAGAGTGAAACAAAAGTACAGACAGGCAGACAATTGTCACTTAATTGGTTCTCCTGTGAAGGAACGAACTCGTATGTCGGCGCGTCCAGGCAACGGTGCAGCCACGCAACAGACGGAACTGCAGTTCAGGCAGAGACAATGGAGCACCGTTTCAGCAGTGAAGGGGAGCACATTAGACAAGGTTAGCTGCCACTGGTAACTGCCACAGGACTTGAGACTCTGACTTTCATTTGATTTGCTCTGATGTGCCGCACACACACTCACACTTCCCACTTTACGTTCATCAACAGGGCGCCCAAGGGCAACTGCTGCTGCTGCTGTCGGTTGCTTCTTTAGACGATGACAGAAGCACATCAAGTTTAGTGCACCAAAAACAAGCTCTGTTGTCGTCATCAGTGCTGTAGAATTTGCGTCCCCTCAACAAATTACTCATCATCAACACAGCTTCACGATCGTCATTATCATCCTCACTACCACCGGGCGGTGATTGTACTCTGAAGCAAGAAGAAAAATCAGAATGAAAAGGCACATCACCCCACCTTGGATTTGCATACACTCTAATGCTCAGCCTGAAATCAAAAGAGATACAGTGAAATGAAAGTTGTCAATACACTCTGGGGAAGATTCCGTCTGAAAGGAGTAGAGAGAAAGAGAAAACAGGCGGCAAGAGAACAACTGACGAGTGCATCGAACATCATCATCAGCAGAGTGACGAAATCGGCGACCTGTTCTCCGCCGTACTCTTTCTCTTCTCTGATGTCTGTCCACCGACGTAAGCTCCATGTGCGCCAGCTGGCAGTTAGCAGTTACAAATAAAGGGAAATCCATCGGCATTGCCGGTGGCCAGTCTGTCTGTTTGTCTGACTAGCTTAATGCAGGTAGTGCATCAAAAGGCAATTAATGGTTTGCAACACGTCATTCGACGTGGCGATTGTGCTTCGATCGCTCTTGAACACAGCAATGTATCGTCGTCTGATCGTCAATAGCAGTCTCTCTCTCTCTCTCTCTTCATCGATTAGGAGGCGTGTGTGGGCACAAAATGGGAGAAGAAAAAATGATAACAAAAAAAGAAACAGAGAATAGACACTGACAGTTGACAGTTAATGTGACGAATAAAATCAAGTTCAATCAGCGCAGTATGCCTTTGCTGCTGCAGCTGCGGCTGTTGATGGTGCTGGTGCATCCCAACACGAAAAAGTGTCTCCTCTCGGAGTGATGACTGAGGAAGAACAGAGAGGGGGGAGGGACCAAAGACCTGAGCCAGGGGCGACACATCGCAGGACAAACAACAACTGTTGCTGAGGGTGGAGTGCCAATGTTTGCAATTGAAAAAATACGAAAACCCATCCAACTTTGGCCACCCCCCCACCACCATATCAGGGGTTGTCTGAGCAAAATTTTGAGAGTCAAACCCCAGCAGCAGCACCGGCTTTAAAAATCCCCAATCAAATGAATCTCACAAGCAATCTTCGAAAAGCGGTCGCCTCCTTTTTTTCAAATAAGCCCCCTTGTTCCCCAAAATGGGCCATTTTTTGGTCGCGGGGTCAAATTTAGGAAAATCAAAACTCAACAAATAACTGCTACTAAAGGTTACGTAAAAAATGGGAAATTTGGGGGAGAGAAAGAGAAGATAACAGATTTCCTAATAAGCAAAAAGTTTTTTTTTATGCGTGGACGATGAGGAGAGGCCCAAATACGGATGGGGTCAATCTGTACGAGCGCCTGCTGGTCCCCCGGAGGGGGACCGAGGACGGTAATCTGATTGCCCCAATGTGGGAATGGGGGAGGGGTGGCCCCTTCTTAAAAACCGGGCCCCAAATTCGGCCGCTCCCCCTTTTTTCGCCCGGGTGCACGTTGTGGGCCCCGCGGCTCTACACCGGGCTGCCGCTCCCCAAACTGTTGGAATATTTTAAAGAGTCGAAGAAGGTAACTCAAAGGCCCGCCGAGTCAGCCACCGATTCGAGAGGAACGGTCAGGGGCGGGTAAAAAGCGAATGTGGTCACCCGCAAACCGATTTCTTCGTCCCGACAAAGCGAGGAGGAGGAGGTGGGGTTTGGTCGGGGGGCCAGTGCTCCAAAAGACCCCGCCCAAGGGAAATTTTGCCTGAAGTGTACCCCATTTCAGTGGCTGGTAAGGGGGTGTTTGCTTGGGGGGAGTCTTCGTAAAATGATTTGAAACGAAATTTTTTCCTTCCTTTTTTCCCCCATCAGTGCTTCCACAACTACCCCTTCTCATGCAATTCCCCCGCGAAACCCCCTCCGGGGGGGGGAGTACCCCTTCCGGTAAACCCCAAGGTTCGCTTGCGCCCCAACTCCCGCGTCTGGCTGGGCCTCCCCTTCTGGGCTCGGGCTGACACGCTGTCAGGGGAAGCTGCAGCCCCAGGCTCTTTGCCATACACGTGCGGGTGCTCTTTGTACAGCAGCAGCAGCACCAGCAGATTACCACCACCTGCAGTACGAGTGACAATGAAACGGCGCAGCACATTGCTCAGGAGGTGATTGTCAATCCCTTCTTCCGCGTCAACAGCGTCCACTCGCCCATGCTCTCGGGGACAGCACAGTCGGGCAGTCAACGACGGCCTGCACATCACCACCATCATCAGCATCAGCATCATCATTCGTCAACAAGCAGACGACATCGATCTGCAGCCATACCCACCACCAATACCACCTCTCCATTCAGTGCCTCCTCGCCACAATCAGCGGACATTGCCGAGACGTCAATGTCGCTGAGCAATGCACACCACGCAACAGTACCAAAGATGCTGGCAATGTCTGCTGAAGAGGAACAGTGGACAGCCAATTCTGGTCAGCTGCCGAGTACTTCGTCCGGTGGAAAACAACAGCAACAGCAACAAACAACAACACCAATCACTACGTCAACTCGAAAGAGGTTCGACAGCTGAAGAAGCTAATGTCGCTCTCTCGACAGCAGGCGAGTGGCAGTAGGGGAACTGCCAGATCAGTCCGATCAGACGACAGTCCCCTGGTGGCCACCTCCTACTGCAATCCTCTCTTCAGTGAACTCGAGAGCTCGTCTGAAACAGCACCGAACAGCAGTACCACCACCACTACTACCACCACCAGCACATGCTGAGCACCTGTTCTTGTTGTTTGCTCATTTGAAATTGTGATCACCCTTCCCACCCCTGTACAGTTTTTGACTTTTAAATACATTTCATTTCATACAATCAAAGTGACTAGTGTCTGTTCCTGTTTTTTTATTATAAAGTCATGCTAGCCTAGTATAGTAATGTTCGTGTCATCATCACCTGCTAGAAAGGAGGAAGTGTGGAGAAATGTTTGTGTGCGACTAGTGAAATGATGTAGAAAATGATATAAATTGTTAGCAATGGAGGGTGGCACTTTCTCCTCTTCTCTTCCGGTGGTGAAGGACTCGATTGTGCTGGCGCAATATATCCTAGATGGGCTGCTGATGGATGGCAGAGTGTTGATCATCTCAATGAAAGCGGTCAAGGAGAGGAACAGCTATTAAACGCTCACTAACGTGAACACAAAGTGGGGAATGTTGTTTTGTCGCTGTTGATGGTAATCTCTAGATTGGTCATTTATTATTAGTAGGTCATCATCATCCTCATCATCTATATGACATCTAATCGATCATAAAGAGACTGTTTGTCGGCGATAGAGACACAGAGAAACATCATCATCATCTTCATCCCCGTGTGCTCATCCATGAGTGCGTACAGGCCGTCGGTTGTTGTTGTTGTAATCATCTCAGCATGCAGTATATTAGCCCGATGTTAGTTGAAATGGTTAGTTCGCTGAGTTGTAGTGTGGTGTGTGAGTGGGTGAAACAAAATGTGAAAGATAGAAAAGAGTCGGTCGAGAATTGAGAAGAGTGGAGTTAGCAGAGATGTATTTACATCGGGGCAGTTCGTGCTCCGAAAGTGTTTGTGGTGTTATACAAAGTTCACTTGAATAGTGGTGGTAAGCTGAATTATGACACGTTCTTCCAGTAGTTCATCCGTAACCCGTTTCCTCGCTCATTTACTCTCCTTTCCTGAAAGTAAGCAAGCAGTTATTGTTCAGTACTCTTCACGAAGAGGGAAACTCTGGTGGTAGTGGTCTTTTCTAATTTCTGGTGGTAGTGATGCGCCTTTGGTGGAACTAGAAGGTACTGGTGGAGAGATTACGTGATATGGCCAGTGCCGGTGTGTGAGGTCGGCCGACTGTAGCGTCAAGCGAACAATGCAAACATGCAACTCCTTCTACAAACGTAGCGGAGAGAAAGAAAGAGGGGGAAACTGCAAAATGATAGCAAAAAACAACCAAAACAGAACCAAAGCAACAGAATTTAGAGCGAGAGAGAGAGGAAAGTAAGAAAAGAGAGATGCAAGACGAGAAGAGAGAATGAAAATGAATCATGTGTTGGTGTGTGTATGCTTATGGGTGGATATATAAAAAATAATCACATTTAAGGTGCTTAGGAGCGAGAGAGAGGAGGGCAAAAGAAAAGGAGAATAATAAGAGTAAGGAGAGGAGGAGAATGGAGGGAACGTTTTAAGGACCGCCTGAGACTAATTTACTTGGGACATGAATGGAGGCTTTTCTCGTGGCCAAGCAGTCAGGCGTGGGTATCGCGTCGCCCGTGGTACTCGATGGTGGCGGCAAGGTCAGGGGAGGCGGTGCCTGTGTGCTCTGCACTGAAGTGGGCGGCAGCGGATGGCCCTGGTTCAGCTTGGACTCTGGCAGGCGAGGCTTGTTTGAGCCCTTGTTCGCCGCCGCTGCCTTTGCCATGTTGTAGTCGCCAGAGTCGAAAAATTTTTGCTAAATAAGACGAATAAACTGATCAGCAAAGAGCTCTCTATCAACAGTCTGATATCAGCAGGCTGATTGGCGCGAAAACTTACTCCCTTTTGAAGGCGCTTCTGCAGAAACTGCGGACCAGGGCGCTGAATGGAGGGATACTTCATCTTAAGCTTGCTCTCCTCCTCCTTTTCGGCCATTTTAAGTTCAGCGGTGTTCTGGAGTGAACAAACAAGGATTAATGGTTAATTAGATTACCGAAAAATCTTGGTAGCTTACGTTGTTGTTGGCTTCGCTGGCCATTCTGTTAGCTTCAAGAGTAGTTGTCAAAGTGATCACAAAGTGGAGATGGTGAAAATCAAAGTTCAATTTCAAACGCTGTACAAGTCGATCTATCAAGAGAAGAAAAACAAATTATTACAGATTGATTGGGAAGGGATCAGGGCACGTTAGTGTAGAACACAAAGCAAAACAAAGCAAAAAGTGAGCGCTCACCAGCGCTATATTTTTCTGTTTGCAATTCTTCTTTACAGCATTGTACAGCTTCTTTTTTCCACTCTTGCTAGCTAAATGGAAATGCTTTACCGTCAGCGCCTTTCCCTTTCTCCCTCTTTCGTTTGTTCTGGCACATCAAAATTAGAATTGAATGAGCACAAGAATTCAGTTCATTATGTGGAGGAAGAAGCAGGAGCTGCAGTGCAACAAGAAAACAGCGTCACAGTTGTTGATACACAGACATACTGCCGAGAGACAGACTCACTCATAGGGAGCTCGAAGTAGACTAGGCGCTGGTGCAGTGCTGACTGATGCTAACACAGACACACACTTATATATAGACGCCAGGGGAGACGCTAAATTGGCGAAAAGCGAAACATTTCCGAGTCGATAGAGAGGAGCCAGAAGTGCTAAAGCGTAAATGCAGCAAAAAACTTGTGCATTTTCATCACCATCAACTGTCTACAGCTGCTGTAGATCACAAAGAGTCACCATCTCATGGTAATAAATTGACTCTAATTAGGAGAAAAGAAAAGAGGACCCATTATAATGAGAAGAACTGAAACCAGAGGCGGCTTACGATTTAGTGCAATTAAGAGGCAGCAGTAGTTAGGCGATAATGGCCTGTGGTTGTGATGAGAGAACACAAACACTGCGAGAGAGAGACACATGCATCGGGAGGAGATGCTGCTGCCGATGTTGTTGCTGCCGCTGCTGTACAGATCCTCGATAAGAGGACTCACATGATAAGGTAGGCCAGAGGTAACTAACTGCCTGGTGCAGCAGATTCATCGAGAAGCATTGTTGTAGTCAAGTAGGCGGTTTACGAAATAGGTAGCAGGAGTAAACAGTTAGAGTGCCAACAGAACTTACCTCAGGGTTGGGGCAATTCTACTTGAAGCCGGTGTGAGAAGAAGAAAGAGAAGATGATGATGTTGTGTTTGGTGAGCTTGATGATGTGCCAATGAGGTGCTGTGCTGAGCACAATGCCGGGACAACACACTTTAGATCAGAAAGTGTTTGATCAGCTTTCTGCTTGCAGACAGGTGCTGCTGCTGCTGCTGTTGCAGTCTCCAATGAGGATCGTGACTGAAGTGATGGTGATGATGATGTTGATGATGGAGGTGCTGTCCGCTTTCTGGTGTCGTTGGCACACTGAGCAGAGAACGCAATGATGGCAGGCTCTCTGGTTTCGGGACTCGGATGAGAGCGAGCGAAAGAGAAAGAGAAAGAGAGAAGTGCACCTAAACAACTCATCCACCACTTTCACTCTGTTGTCTGCCGAGTTTGCGCGTGTGAGCCGCACTGTGCTGCATAACCCTCAGTAGAGGGCACCACTCGCCTCAGATTTCGCTTTTCCACTGGGGACTGCAATGGAAAAGCCCTCCTGGAATTGAAGTAGAAAGGCAGTAAGTAAAGACGAGCTATAAGGTGGCATTTCACTATCACTGAAATATCATCGTCACCATTTCAAGGGAAATATAAGTGCGCTGGAAAATAGAGCGAAACACATCCGATGATCAGTACTGGATATTGGTTTCTCCTGAATGACCATATTAGCTGTACCAAGCAACGCATTCCCGTAGGGACGCACATTCAATCACTTGGAAGCGACACTTTGGTGAATAGTGATAATATAACGAAGAGATTGGGTAGTTGACAAATGTTCTTTCCTGAAATGTTGGCTTTTCTTATTCTTGATTACCGGTTTGATTGATTAACAGTTTCACTGATTTTATTTGATTTTTGAAACGGCAATTTCATTTTTACCGCGCGTGTGAGATCATGCGCAGACAGAACGGCAGCAGACAGCAACAACAACAGCAGCAGCCGCACATCAACTGACAAGTGTTTGAAAAAGCCGATCACCCCGAACTGTCACACCAAGTCTTGTCAACAGTCAAAAGTAACCAAGAGCTTCAACAAAGGACACCAAAATGCCTGGCCCTCCATTTCGCCACCTGCTGGACATTCTCTGGCGCCGCGAGTGCGGCTTCTACGATCCGTATCCGCAGCGGTCGTGCGCTGCCATGCTTCGGTCGATTTACAAAGACGCAAGTATTTCTGAGCCCAAACAAATGTTCAGTGAACCATCTAACAGGATTCTTTTGTAGAAGGAAAACAACTTTTTCGATTGCATCTACCAGGAGACCTCGTCAAAGCACATTATCATGATAGAGTATGTGTGATTTTTAAATGCAATTTCAGTTTCATATAACATCTTTTTCTGTTTTTTTTCAGAAACCGGCTGTACTTTGACAATTTGAGCGTTTGCAAGACATTGTGAGTATGCAGCTCAACTTTAAGTTCTTTGTTTGATACCTTCACTTTACTCAACACAGCTATGGACATGAGAAGCCACAGCTTCAGTACGAACAGATGAGTAGCATGCGCCAGCCGAAGATTTCCGATTTTACCGCCGTCAATGCCGTCGGTTTGGAGCGCTCGCCCGTTCCCCGGGCCGAGTACCGCAATGTGTTCTACGTGCTCAACCAGTCGTCAGTACTGAGCGAACTGGACCTGATGACGGGAGAGAGGCTACGGGAGGTCTATCTGGCCGACTCTCAGTTATGCAAGTTTAAAAGCATTTCCTTCCACGACGAGCTGAATCGCATGTACATTGAGTCGAACTGCAATCCGCGAAAAGCTCAGAATCCCGAGGTCATCCACTCTGTAGTGGTCTTTCAGGTTCTGCCTTTGAAGTTGCTCGGATTTGTCGAACTGAGAAAGGCACACTTTGGCAGCGGTCACCACCCAGGGGGAGCGCTGAAGGCGATTGACTTTCACAATGACATTCTCATCACCTATCACGGCCATAGCCGGGAGAAGTTGCGCGCCTACTTCTACGACTTTAGTCAGATTCTCTGTCCCTCAAACAAGCTCTTTGACGCCCACCTGGATAGATATTGCGACCCTGTCGGGCTCGTTGGCCACCGTCCGACAGGAATACCGGTGAATTACCTTATGAAGGACCTTCCACCGCCGCTGTACTTTATCGATCGCAATGTGGAGGGTATTCAGTTCTCGCCGCTGCCACTGATGCACATCGTCGCCAGAGAGAAAGACGTTTTCGAGGTGTACGAGACTGCTTCGCAGAAGCTGATTGGAACGCTAGGCGCTGAACTGAGTCCAGAGGAGCATTTGGGCTATGACATGGATGACTATATGGTGACCATGGACTACCACGACAGAATCGTCTACAAGGGCGCTGAGAGGATTCTAGTGTATAGCGTGAGAAAGCACAGCAACTCTGGGGATCAAGCGGATCTGGTTCTCGACTTTGAGTTACAGTTTCCAGAAGCGAATAACCCGAAAGAAACCAGCGAAGACAGTTTACCGACAAGGGTGATGCCTGCAAGGCTGTCCAAATCTAACAGGCTGTTCAGTCTGTGTGAGGTTTCGGTAAGAGCCACCGAGAGAAGAATGCCTTTTTTAAAAACTTGTCAAGGCTAACTTCTGCTTTTTCAGATCAAAATTGCTGCTCTAAACTACTGTGAGACTCTCGAGCTGTTCATTGTGTTGGCTGACATTCCCAGCTACGCCAAAACTGGCTCTGTCCTGATGTACGACGCCATTGACGGACAGTTGATGCTTCAGTTTCATACTCCATTGATTGTCACAAATGTACTGGTAAAAATTGCGTTTTTTCCCTTTTAACAGTTTTTTCTTGTAGAAATTCTTCTATGAAATTCACCTCTACTACGACTACATTTACATCCTGGAAAAAGCTGCGAGCACGCAAAAGTTCCGAGTTCTTGCCTTTCAGTTGTTCAGAGATGTGGAGCCAATTAAGTAAGTGAGCGCTGTGTTTTTCAGTCACTGATGTCCGATTTATTACAGTGTTGCTGATTAAGCTGAAGAAGAATCCGTTTTTATTATATTGCATAAAATACATTTGAAATAAATCTGTAAATGATTGAGTAACTTACTCTGGGTGCACTTTCCTGAAATGTTGGCTTTCTGCGCCGGCTTAATTTACCTGTTTGATCGACTTGTGGGGTTGCAGCCCACCAGTTTAAGTGTTGGTTTTTACGCCCTTCTGGTGCACCAGAATGGTGCCCGGATCGTTTTTACCCACCCCGACACCGATTGCTCCTCTAGTTTCCGAGATATTAGCGATTGAAGTTAAGACTAACTTTTTACTTTCATTGTACTTTGGGAAGCGTACTTAAGTGTTTTGTAACAGAAAACGCCCTTTTTTATTTTTATAAGGCTCTATGCCTTGTCCCATCCACATGACCGAAAACAGTAAATCGATTGTTCCTTTAGTTCTTCAGATATCTTTTGTGGAAGTTAATGATTTTTGGGATTAACTTTGGGAAGAAACTGCTGCAGTAACAGACCAGTTTGAAAAAATAGTGGCCTAATGTGTTATTATGAACAAACCATCAAATGCTGGTGTTGTAAACAAAAACTACTGATGTATCTTGAGAGACTTCTTAAGTGTTTGTTATTGTGAGTGCAATCACCTGCTAAACTAAATGAATTATCCAGAGTTGTCTGGTTGTTTACAGCACATCAAACATAGCAAACACAGATCATGGTAAAATACAATGAAAATAAAGTAGACAAGGGCGTGAAGTGTCGCTTGCGCCAACAAACCATCGTTTCATTTTTTTCAAAATTCATTTTAGCGTTTATTTTGTTTATCAAACTATTGCTGGGAATGTTTCACACCACCTCCTTGTTGGATGTCTTTCCCCTACTCCTCCTCCCCCCCCCTCCTCCTCCCCCCTCCTCCTCCTCCTCCTCCTCTCTGCTGGTGGCCCTACTGTCAGCCCACCGAGCCGCCCTGCTTTCACTGTGAAACGACGCCCCCTCCTCCTACCGCCCTGCTTCCACTGTGAGACCTCCACTAACGGCTACCTGACGCCCTGGTCGCTCTGCTTCGACTGTGTCACCTCCACGGACGGCCCATGGCCGCCTTTTTCGCCCTATCCGCCCCCTGTCCCTTTTGTCAAAGAGGAGCTGCTGCTGATGGCGGTGGTGGTCAGGTGGTCACCTCGGGGCCTCTAGGGCCCTACAAGAACATCGACAATGGGGGTGATAACTATGGTGGAGGTGACCAACAGCAGCAGGAACAGCAGGAGGAACAGCCCGGGGGACGTCGTCGTCGTACGAGAAATCACCGAAAGAAAAAGAGAGGCAGCAAGAGGAAGGAAAGCGAAAGAAGTGCTAGTGGTAGTGGAAGTCTGCAAAAGCGCCGCTTCCTCTACGAGTTACTCCTCCCCCCACGACGGTTTTAACAGTTAATTTTTTTGTTTTATTAGTTCACTTTATTATGATGTTCAGCTGCTCAAATTTTGTGCTCAGAGTTGTTGATAGAAAGCAAAATATGATAAAAAGTACGAGTAGTAAAAAGTCAAACAACAAAAAGCTTGTGCTAAATGCGAAAAAAAGTTCTTGATGAGAAAGAGATGACTTTGCGAAAAAGAGTATTTTTTTAATGATGAACGCAAAGCGTTGATAAGAGTGAAAGGCAATGATTTAAAAATGAACTTGATGACATGACAGGCAACAGGCCACTTGTGCTGTCAGCATCAGCATTCTCTTTCATTTCTGTACCTTATCAACGACCTCATCATCATCGTCACCAACGCTTTATGAGTCACCGAGTTCACAATCACCACCACTACCACCACCGCCATCACTTTTGACCTTGTTATCAGCCAAATAAACCAAAAGAAGCGCCTGTCACAGTTCAGCTCACCGTGACATGGCACACACATTTCTAGTCATTTCTACTTCAGCCCTGGCAGCATCATCATCACTTGAGCCACGACCACCGTTCCGTGAAGACGCTCTCAAATAGAACTTTTCCTCATTTATCCTCATACTTTTTTTTATCCAAGCTCCCTCTCCCCCCCCCCCCTACAACAAAGACCACCACGCCATGGAGCGAGAAACTGCAGAAGAAGAAGAAGGAGGAGAAGAAAAAGAAGAAGGACTTTTTCCAGAATCCAATCACAGCAACAATCACAACAACAACAACAGCAACAACTCTGAAGAAGAAGACGAAGAAGAAGATGGTTCAGAGGTTTCCAGTGATGGCAGCAGCAGCAGCACAACAACAACCACAACAACCCCAGGTCCCTCATCCACCAGGTGACCGACGTTCTGGAGAAGCTAATGGCAATGCAGCCGCTGCCCATCACCAAGCTGCAGCTCTGCCTCGACAAACTCACTCTGGCGATCAGCCAAATGGACGACGACCTGCAGGAGGCCAAGAAAACGGCCCTTCAATTTCAGCTCAAATTTCTCGCCCTTCTTGCGCTAGAAAAAGAAAAGGAAGGAGCAGAAGAGGCAAAGACTACCTCAGCTGTGACGCCCACCGGCCTCGAGTGCCCCGGCTCGCAGGAGGAGACACCAGGAATGCTGCCGAAAAGTTGCGGGCCCAGGCTGGGGCCACCGCCTCCGCCGCCGCCGCCACCGCCTCCTCTTATGGTGCTTGAAGCGGAGTCGGGGCCGGAGCCGTACTGGTTCGGCTATAATGAGGTGCAGGTGCGCATTGACAGCGGCTTCAGGTGGATCGCCGAGAGGTGAGAAAGTGGAAATAGTGGTCCCTTGGATCTTTTGGGTGAGTTTGTTTACCAAAAAAATCTTTTTCTATTTCAGCAAACGGCTCGCCCTTCCCTCGAGCGGCACCGCCTTTGAGCAGGTGGGCAGTCTGCTGACGCACCTCGCCAAAAGTCGCCACCTGTTGCGCTTTCTGAGGACGCGAGACGCCGGCGACCGACGCCTGCTGGCCACACTGCTGCGCACCGTCTACCGCCGAACTGTGGAGCTGATGCCGGAGGGCGGCGTCAGGAGTCGCTGGAAGCAGGGTTGGGAAACCAGGACGGCGGCAACAAACAGCGGTCACTTTATCAACCACCACAACCAGGATGAGGACCACGACGACGATGAGGAAGAAGACCCCGAGGCGTGGCAAAGGCGCCTGAAGACGCTGCAAGACTTTCTCTGCGAGCAGCAGGTGGCGGAGTTTTTTGAGCTGGAGAAGGCAAAGAGGAAGAGAAAGGAGGAAGATGATCTTCACCAAGATTCGATCAATGAGGTCTGGGCCGGCGACGCCATGGTCGACGATGAGCAGCTCCGCCAGCTGGTGCCCTTTCCCGCCTACCCGCGCCTGCGCTCCAGCAGCGACACAACCCTTTTTCGATGCTGTCCCTTCTGTCGGCTGCCTGACCACTTCCTTCTTGCCGACTGTCAGCTGAAGAAAGAGGTGGGTGGTTTTTGTTGTTTTTTATGTTTTCGTTTTTGATTGACCATTCTATTTTTCTATCTCTCCCACTTCACCAGATCACCTGCTTCAAGTGCTTCGTTACGGGCCACGCCAAGAGGTACTGCCCGCGTCAGGCGGAGCTTCTTCCGCAGGCGCTGCTCTTTCCAAAACTCCAAAACTTCTGTTGACGATGTGAACCCTGCAAAATCTCTTTCTTTCTTTGTTCTTCTTTTTTCCTCTCTTTCTGCTCCTGTTTTGACTGTAGCATTTACCACTTTTAGACAAATTTTACACACTAATCACAGAACTGTTCATTCTCCATTCTTCATTCATTCATTCATTCATTCTCGATTTTCTACTCATTTTTCCTGCTCTCTTTTTGACAGCAACATTCACCACCGCCACTTCTTCTTCTCCTCTTTCTGTGCACCTCTTACCTCTGAAACGGTCTTAACACAAATTGTGTGTATGAACCATTTTGGGCAAATAAAAACGTTTAGATTTGTGTAATTTCTCTTTTGTTCGCCAGTGTTTTAGAGAAAAGTGCTTTTTTATTTAGCAATAGTGGCGCCCTCAGTTTGAAAGCGGTGCCCTACAGATAAGCGCGCGCACACAGTTTCCTTCTCCCACTTTGCCCCTGACTTTGCTCAAGTTCGGTCACGCCAACCACCACCGTCATCATCATCATATCAGTTCTATTTCTATTTCTTTTTTTAGAAAACACGGCGTTTTCAAGAGCCTCTGAAGAGCTTCTTCAAGTCACTGACTTCAAGACTACAAAGATGACCTCCACCACTGTTGGCCACTCTCCGGCCACAGCCCGGCTACTCGATCGCCTGAATTTCAGCGAGAAGGTCATTCAGGCGCTGATTTCGAAGTCGAACAAAACCTCCGCCTCCTCCTCTGCGGACTTGATCATCGAGCGTCGGCTGACGCAGCTTGAAAAGCTGCTCTGGACCATTCAGGAGGCGACGTTGAAGGAAGAATGGAAAAGCAGAGTGATCGCCCTGTGGATGGCCCACGCAGAGGGGCGGCGTGATGATGAAAGGCAGATGGAGGGAGAAGAAGAAAAGGATCTCCGTTCGGAAGTTGAAAAGCGGGACTCTGTGAGCGGGAAACTTAAGGTGAACGACGGCGTCTCCTGGCCAAGTTCAATGCACAATCTCATCAACCTGCAATCGACGAGTTCGGTTTCCTCCTCTACGGCAAGCCAAAAGTCAAGTCGTGACAGGAATCGTCAAAAAGTAATGTTGTTCGCTTTGTGCATTTTTTTATTGAAACTTTTCTATTTCTTGTTTAGCCAATGACCTTTGGCCAGAGCTCGTCTCAGCAGCATCAGCCAGTCAAGTCTGCCTTCGGTGTTGATGCGCATTTAATTTCTGATAAAGACAGCACTGGAAATGATGTCGGTGGAGAAGGCGGCAGTGGCAAATCTCTTGATGATGACCAAATTGACTGGTCCGCTACGCCTTCTTCTATCAAAGCCGTCAAAGAGAAGCCACCGCTACAGCCGCAAATGTCCTCCTCCTTCTCCACCACCACCTCCTCTACCTCCTCTGCCTCCTCATCTTCCACTTTTTTATTTTCGTCACAACCGCCTCAGCCAAACAAGCCTCTTTCTCAAGAAACGCCTTTTTTCGTTGCTGCTACCCCGGCCAAACCGATGAAACCGTCACCACTGCCGCTACCAAACAATAGTAGCTTCACTCTTTTGCGCAACAGTTCTCTCAGTCGTGGCGACCAGGCGAATCGCCGCTCATTTGGTCAGCCAAACTATTCCCAAGGTCCGAAGAGCTCCGGTGATCGTGACGCCTTTTGGGATGAATGGCTACGGACCGTAAAGCCGGATAAGCCGCCAACGTCTTTTGCTGGTAGTAGTAGTGGTGGCAGTGCCAGCCGCAACAAAAACTATGCAGAAACTAGTGTTCCTCCAAAACAGCAGCAGCAGCAACAACAACAGACACCAGAACAGAGAAACCCGTCTTTTCTGCCAAAAACCAACGGCGGCGGCGGTGTTGGCAGTCAGTCAAACTATGGTGACACCAATGACAGCAGTGCCAGGAGCAGCTTTAATGGAAGTTCGGGTGCTGCGACGCCGGCTCATCGGGAACCGCAACCACCGCCCCAGCAGCAGCAGCAGCCAACACCACCACCACCACCACCATCGCCTCAAGTGTCTCAAGCACCCTCAAATCGTTGTCCAAATCCAGTCCAGGACACTCCAAAGAACTTTGTACCAGACTTGACTTTCGACGACTGGGGCGCTCCCCCTTCATGAAAAGCTTTGAGCCACTTAACCACCACTACCACCAGCACCAGCAAGTACAGGTAGGCACACAAACACACCCACACACACCTTTTTTTCGCTTTCCCAATTTGGAGCTTAAGGCGGGACACCGCGCACTTTTTACTGCTTTTTCGAATTTTGATTTTGGGTTGGCTATGGTGTTCATGAAAAATGTACTTAATAAAAATTGTTAAAAATTTCATGTAGGACAGTTTTGTGTTAATACTTTGACCCTCCGGTAAAGATTTAGAAGTTCTAAATTAAAACATTTTACTGTTTGTTGCTGACTTTCGAATTGAGGATTCAAGAGGATCCTCAATCCAAATAAGCCCGACAGATGGCAGACGATTGCGCACGTTTTGCCGATTTATTTTTTGTTTTGTTGTTTACATTTTGTTTTGAAAAACAGACAGATTTTCAGACTCTCATTTTCAGATTTCTCATGGCAAAGATTACAAGTTTTGCATTCACCACCAAAATACTCACCAAAGAGCAGAATGAAGCGAAGTGGTGCACCAGTGCCCAGTGGCTCGAATAAGCAGCACAAAAGAACAAGTAATTTGGTGGTGGACGAAGTGGCCACCGATTTGGCTGCATTTCAAAATGATCTCGAGCGAGTGCGTTCTGCGGCCAAACAGCGCGAGGAGTCTGACATTCCTGGTAAAACGGGCTTAACATAATTTCTGTAATCTTTAAATTTTAATTTCTTTTCATTAGACATCAAATCTCCAGACCACTTTTCCACAATACTCGAGGCCTTCAAGTACCTGCGTTCCCTTCTTCAGCTCAACTGTTCATCGCTGCTCACCGGTTCTTCCAGTTCGGACAAGGTGCCCTTTCCGCCGATCGTTTGGCGTCATCACCTGTATGCCCTGTTTTCCAGTCACACAAAGGTGGACTCTGAATTGGTAAGACAATTGGAAAAGAAGAACTCCAGTTCCGTGATTTCATCATCTTTCTCTTTCTCTAGAAATCACTTTGTGACAGTAACCAGCTTCGGGTTCTCAACGTCGCCACCTCCACTCGAAACGCCGACATTATCATTGAGATTGACGATTTCGTCAACTACTTTACCGCACAGAAGAAGAATCTGTTAATCGGTACGTTTTCTTTTGCTAATCACCACTGACGCAATTAACTTTCGCTTACCGCTCAAACTCAGATTTGTTCATCTCTAAAGTTCTCAAACGCCACACCAAAACAAAGTACTCAGTTGAGGAGCTAAAGGAGGCCGGGTTCGGCGAGCTGGCCATTCCCAAGCTGATGCAGCTCGGTCTGCTCACCAACACCGACACCTCGCTCTCCCTTCGGCAGCTCTCCTTCCCCGGACTGGGCGTCTTCACGCGCACCCTTCACCAGGGCCGGAAGGCGCTGCTGGCCCTCATTCGCAAGCACAAGTACTCCCAGGTACTGCAGAGCGACCTTCTCCTGCGACCCATTCCCCGGTGCTCCGCGTCGCCGGGCAAGGACACGCTGGGCATTGAGCTCCACCTCTACGACCTGTACGGCGCCAATCTGGTGGTCACTGAGCGGCAGTGCACTGACGTGCTGATTAGGCTGATTGACAGATGATGAGGAAAGAGGAAGAAACTGGAAACCATTTCTCGCCAGTCTTTGGCCTCTCGCTTCTACTTGGTATTCAAACACGTGGCAAGCAAAGTCCTGTGTGTGTTGGCAAACCGTCCATCGAGCGCAGTAAAAAAGTGTCAACCGTTTGAGCAGAGTTAATTAAGGCAATTTAAATTCACTCTTCTGTCACACACTGCTGCTGTTGTGGGCAGCAATCTGATATTGCAGTGCACCATCTACCACCAAACACAACCAGTTCAAACTTGAGCCGCTTTCTTTCACTTCTTCTTCTCCTTCAATTCTCGAGGTCGTAGGAGCAGGGGCTCACCAATCCTGCAATCCTTTGTTCGCAGCAAAATGCCCTTTTTGAACCAGCACACACTCACTAGACATCATCATCGTCATCATCTCTAGACACTATCTCTGGGCACTACTGCATTACTCGCTCCATTAGATCTCCACTGTTCCACTACGGTAGCAGCTTTGAATCAGCTGCTGCTGTCAAGGCAGTTTGATTTGTGTGACACTTGACACAGAAAGAGACATGAGCACAAAAAACTAACTGACTAACTGTCTCCTCTTTTCGCTTTCGATGTGGCATTGCCGCCGCCGCATCAACCGCAATTCACCACAATCACAATCATCTGTGGTAATAATAACAACTCTCTTGCCTCCAAACGATGCTGTCACCTTTCTGCCCCAGCAGCAGCAGCAGCCGCAGCACTAGCAGATCTGATGTCTTTCAGCTTTTTCATTCACCCGAATTCCCTGTTGACCTGCTGCTGCACCAGTGTCACACACTCTCCGACTGCTGAACTGGTCTCTCTTCTTCTACTTCTTCTTCCACTCTTCAACTTCTAATTTGCATCTGCCCATAATTGGCCGATCATTAAGCCGTCAGAGCTGCTGTGCTGCTGCTGCTGCTGCTCTGGTCTTCAGTGACACAATGTGGTCTGTGCAATGCGAGGTAATGCGAGACGAAACTGCTGGCCCTAACAAGCGCCAAACGGTGAAACCCGATCTGGGCTCGATTGGATGCACTGCTGCCGATGCTGCTGCTCCCTTTGCATTGATGGACCCTTTCACTGCTGCCGCTGACTGGGCAAACTGTGCCGACCACTGCTGATCACTTTACTTTACTTCTACGCTTTGCTCCTTCAGCGGACGTTTAATGAGAAGTCTTTCTCAATTATGTGTCCACTCAAAGAGTCTCGGAAAAGGGCACACATTCACTCACACACTACTGGTTACAAGGTCCACTCATTAGTAGCGGCAGTGGTACTCGGTCTTGCACAGAAGCACCAGCACCAGCATCACCCGAAGCGGACCCGAGGGTCTGCGGCCAGCGATTGCAACTTTACACGACTGTTACTGTGACTCTGCCTCGCTGCCATTCATTGTGCCAGTCCGTGCAGTAGTCAGCCCAGAACATATGAACTGCTATCCCCAAACGGCACCGAGGGGAAATCGCTTGCTTGCGGGAAATGCAAATATTAACCGCGGCGACCACTCGACCAACATTCGCTCTCTTTCTCTCCTCTTTCTCGCTCTCTAAGCATCGACGCCAGAGACACTCTGTCTGTGTGCACTGAGGATGAGCACGCTGTTCGCGCTAGGTCGGTAAACAAATTAAAAGTGACACTTTGCTCTGCCACTGCGATAATGTAATGTGGTCCCAGCTAGCAAACGAACGAGCGAAGAGTCACCAAACTTTTTTGTTGCTGCTGTTGCTGCTTTACCGTTTGACACTTTGACAGTTTGATTTACTGCCGCTTCTGCTGTTGCTGTTGCTTTTGCTTCTCTATCGGCTCAGTGTAAGTCACACTGGACCGCACGCTGAAACGCTGGAAATCTTTAATTAAGCGGGTTTGGATTAGTCAACAAAATTGTAAAAAAGATGAAATGCAAATGATAAATTGGTAGTAGAGCGAACTGGGCAAAGGCCGAGCGAAGCTTTTGTGCGACTTTTGAAATGATAATCCAATTTCACTGCCCAGTTGACGTTGCTTAATTAGCGTTGACCACAAACTGCAACTTCAACATTAACACCAACAGTGAACAACTGTCAACTGGGAACTTTTTGACTCGTCGGAAATCTCCAGTTTTGTGTGTGTGGTATTAAACTGTTATTCTGCATTCAAATGGTTTTGTGCTTCAGTTTTCCCATTTTGATTTTTTGTTAAATAATTCCACTCAATGACTGCAGTTCTGCCAAACTGCGACACTGTCTTTCTCCTCCCGTTCTCGGTAATGAGTCAATTGAATTAGCCCCTTTCCTTCCTCTCTTTCTTCTCTTCCTTTTTCAGTTGCCAATTTTAGTGCGCCCAATTGCGCTTCATCTCCTTTGCTCTCTCACACATACTCACTTGGTCCTAATCGATTCCGATTGAATGGACTAAACTTGAGCTTCAGCAGAATGACTCTTGGGCTTTTCTCCCTCTTTTTCTCGTGCCCTTCTCGTTGATTGCAGCAGCAGCCCCAGCAACTCTGGTGGCACAATTTGCTCTGCAGTTGCTGCTGCTGCTACGTGCCTAAATCGTCGGCAGTAAGCTGCTGTAATGCAATTGATTCGGGGGTCTACTCTGCTCGACGAGGTGTTTGCCAGAGTAGCCGATTCACCACCACAACGAGGACGATGTTGTTTGCTCATGAGGACGTGACAAATCCAATTGCCGATCAATTCACCACAACAATGAAACACGCTCGCACACTAGCACTTTGGGCATCGCCTGAGCATCGCCGCCGCCGCCGCTGCTGTAGAAGTTGAAAGGGGCGACGGCTGTGAGGGGTGACGGATCGAGTGTTCAGTTCAGTGGCGGAAACAGAAGAGAGAAGGAAGAAGATCGACGACGACAGTTTAAACCTTTTTCCGACGACGGCGGCACTTTCTCTCACTTTGTGCCTAATAAAGCGGAGAATATTGCGAAGGGCTCAATTGAAGGAGAACTTAGTTGCTCGAAGGAAATGGTCGCTTTGCCGATTGGCGGGCGCCGCCGTTCGCACATCATCAACACGGCACCCTCGCAACACACACACAATTCATGCTCCTAGCGATGATTCGGTGGCCTATTCCTTGCTGATTGCACACACCACCACTGTCACCGCAAGTTGATTGTTGTTGTCTTGCAAATTGAGTTGAGCATTGAGACTGCTGCACTGTTGTGCTGCTGCTGCTGCTGCTTCAGAACTTGAGAAGACAAGGAGAAAGTTGAAGAGGAACGCTACTCTTTGCCCTCCACTGTCAAGACTGCTTTCTCAAGGCACAATTTGCGGTGTCTCGATTTAGTTTGCGTGTGGTGTCCCAAGTGTGAACTTTGCAAGTGTGCTGCTGCTTTCGCCTTTGCCACCCACTAATCAGTGAACCAGGAGGAACCCTATGCTGAAATAGTGCTAAAATTCTAATGAATCGCAATGGCAGCCGATGGCCATTTGCAGGCAATGAAACGCTCTCCATTTCTGATTGAGGTTGCCTTATTCGAAAATGTATTTACCCCGTGGCTATGCAGGGTATTTTACTCCTTTCTACAGTCTTTTACTCTGTTATACAGCCTGATACTTTGCTATTTGTAATGTTTCTTGGGTGATGCACCGGTGGCACTCTTAATTACCAATTCATCATGAGCAGCTGAGTTTGGGTTTGCCACTGGCGAGTGCCAATTTACAGTGCGTACTGAAAAGGCACTTTTGGTGACGATAGTGTTGGAGTTGATGGTGATACTCCCTCATCACCAAACAGATTGACTCAAAGTGTGTTGAGTAGGTAATTGGATTAGAGAAGTTTGGTACTGGGAGAGTCGCTGAAGGCGACAATGTAACATGCTGGTGCCTGGTGACAATGTGTTAGTAACACACAATTTTCTCAACTCGTTTTTCTCTCTGCTTTTTAACTGTTGTTTCCAAGCTTGAGGTTCTTCATCTAACTTACTTTGATGTGCTACAGTTGCTAAAAGTCCAAAAGTCGGGTGTTTTGCTGAAACAAAGAGACCATTTTTACGCTCATTTGTGTGTTTAGTTAGCGTCACTTCACTGGCCATATGGTCAGCTTTTTCTTTACCCTCTTTTTTTCGGAAACTTGGTCTGCACAACTTGCCCTCATCTTTCGTCGACCAGTGCTTCAAGATAGTTCACTGCCGAGAAAGTGTGGTAATCTGATCACTAAGCAAATTTTTTCCATCTTTTTCACTTTTGGTACCACTCTTTCCTTGCTTCCTCTGTCAGTCAGTCTGTTTGTCTGTTTGGCTATCAGTCTGGCTAATCTTCTGCCAACAGTTGGCCAATTTACAAGTCTGCTTTTTGTCTGCTCTTGCTATGAGACAGCTTTTTGTGAACTTTTCACTTTACAGCAGTTGTTCCAATCAGAGCCGTTAATCTGTAAACTGCTTTAGCTGCTACTGCTTTTTAATTAAACCTATCCCCGTTCACCACTAGGCCTAGCGGTTTGAATTATTATTACCAGGCGACTGTTTTGTATTGCTGCTGCGGCTATCTCTTCATCTTTCAGCACTGCTAGGGCCAAAGCCCTTCAGTGAAAAGATTTACATTGAAAAACAACAGGAGCAGCAGTTTTAGACAGCAGACACCATCGTCAACTGTCAGGCAGACAGACTTCTTCTACTGCCTAGCCAGTCTGGGTCCAAAGAAAGAGAATACAACGGGCTAATTGTCCTCTCTTTTCAAGAGTTGCTGATATGCTTCACCGCCAGCGACGACTTTGTCGTTTCATCTTCAGCACTAAACTCACTAACTTTTATTCTACCCATCATCCACTACCACTGCTGGACCTTTAGACCCTTTTGGATGGTGGCGACCAAAGGCAGTGCTGTCCGATGATTGATTACATGTACTGTAGCAGCAGTAGCAGTAGTCAAAATGTCCCTCAGCCTTCTTAATGATGCGTATCTCTCTTTCTGATTTTGCATACTCATTTTCATACACTCATCTTTGCATGTGGTGCAGTTGCAGTGCCTGACCTGATGCTGCAGCCATGACTGTAAATGTGATAGTGCCGATGATGGGTGTCTCGTCTTGCCAGGCGTCACCAGTTACTGCCATTAGAATATTGATAGAAATGGAAATGTCCTCATGTTTTTTGTTTACTTTGCTTCCCCTTGGTCGGACGATGCGTCCTCCCTATTCAGGCTCATCAGTTCTGGCCTTTCTCTGGCTCCAAATTCCAGTGCCGACTGACCACCACACTGAGTGACCGGATATTTGACTGGCTGGTAGGTGCATTTTATTACTATTTTCATTTTTATACTTTAAAGTTATGAGTGTGTTTTTTAAATGATTGCCATTTTCAGTCAGTTTATTTATCTGTTTGCCTTTCGGCCTTTGATGACCAGCCAACTTTAGCCAGTTTTGGCTGGCCGTGTTGGTGTGCGCAGCTTCTGTCTGGTTTCCGTTTGCTTTTCTCTCGATATGTTTATTATTCTAGACGGTTTCAACTTTTTTGGTTGCTGCTGTAATTTAAACCGCAGCGTCGTCATCCTCTTCTAGCACTTCTGCTGTGTGTGTGTAATCTCTGGCCAATTTCAAAGTCAATTTCCTGCTCAGTGTGGTGGAGAAAGCTGAAGAGAGCAGCACAAATGGCAACACTTTGTTTGACTGAATGGTCTAGTTTAGTTTGTCTGCCTACTGGGCCAAGAAAATGAGGGAAGAAGAAGAAGGAAAAGAGAAGGTCTAATCGATTTGCTGTTTACACAAGCACGTCCACGTTAGAAGTTGCAAGGACGCGCGTCGAGGTGGTGGTGGTGGTCATTGTCGAGGCCACTGCTCGCCTAGGCCTCTGACCTTTCCACCACCACTGCCACCCTCTGGCCCCAGCTCTGCTCTCTGTGCGTCCTTTGACCTCTGCTCCAGTTGTTGTCTGTTGATGGTTTCGTTTTCTCTCTTTCTTCTTTTTCTGTTACCCCTCTTTCAAAGTTTGTTTTTAGTGCCGACACTGGCCAGTGCTCACCAGTGGTCATCTCAGCGTCTCTGTGTGTCTGGAGGTCATAAAAACTGATGAAGACAGTGGCGAAGAAAGAGAGGAAGATGACCTCCGACTGTCTGTCATTCGCCATCTCTTTGGCCTTGGTGACACTGCTTCTTCCAGGGCAATCTAATCTGCATCGGCTGCTGCTGCTGCTGCACAATGCCAGTGGCACATCCGTCGCTCTGATGATCTGACCTGATCACTTTGAACTGGAGTCAGTCAACAGCGTCGTCTTCTTCTTTTTTAGACTTTTTGTTCTCTTTTGCTTTTATTGGCGCTAATTGATTCAGCCATCTTTCTACTTCTTTTTCTTTTTCACTGACTACTGCTGATCGATCACTGCTGCGGCTGGAAAACGTCAAATGTCAGTCAGCACTGCTGTTGCTGACCACAGCACAGTAACTGCGATCGAGTTACCAGTCCATTTGTACGACGTTCACTTCTTCTTGTTTCTCTCTGCCCATCCTTTTCCCTAGCCCTGCTCCAATCGATCACTGGAGACCACCACTACCAAAAACTTATGAATCGGCAATTGTCAGTCAGTCAGTGTCTTCATGAATGTCAGAGAACTCTCACTTTAAAGAAAACTTAAAACTTGAAAAAGAAAGCCTGCCTCTTCCTCTTCTTCTTTCATTCTTCTGAATCAGTAATGCAGTCCAAGAAGTGAGCGGCTTCTGTGCTAGAAAAAAGTCGCACACGCTTTCTGTCTGACGTTTTGGAGCACTTCCATTTGCCACCGACGAATGCCGCTTCAGTTCAGAGTTGTCCATTTTGAGGTTGTCGAGGTCAAACAGTGGTGGAAACTAAAAAAGAAGAAGAAGAAGAAGAAGGTCGTTTGACCTTTTTTCCTTCTACCACCACCACCACTGGCAACCATTTGTGATGTTGTCAGAAAAATGTTGCTGACACTGCTGCAGGTTAGGGTCGTCCTTGTCGTCGGGACTTGCAATGGGGCGAAAACGACGATAATGATTACGATCTCATCAATAGCCACCTAATAGGCATTAATTGGCTGCGCTCAGGACTTTTCAGCGAGTAGAGTTGAGAAAAGAGCTCACCTGTGTCTACCTGGTCATTTTTCTGCACTCAGCACCACTACTGCAGAAGCACTAATGATGACCCAGCGGTCGTCATTTCAAACTCCAAATTGCCTTTTGACCTTCGTTGAGAAAGAGAAGGGAAGCTGTTGAGCTGTTTGGCTGTAATTATTACTATTGACTCTCCTTTTCCCCGTCTTGTTTGGACCTGTTTTTTTCTTTCTCTGCAAAGCTGCACAGATTGATTTCCTTTCTCTGTGTTACTCTCATTTATTAGATTAGATTAATTTATATCGCCACTCTCTGCACTCGGCAAGGAGTCTTCTACTTCTACTACTACTCGGGAAGATGCTGGCAAATTCAAACACCGCTTCTTTTTTCTTTTGCTCTCTGGTCACAAATTAACCTTCTGACCTGACCTCTGCTCTGCTGTGTGCTGTGTGTGCGCCTGTCGTGTTATCACTTTACTGGAGGTTGAAGGTTCAAGTTTTCTTCTTTGCTTGCCATTTCACCTTTCCACCTTTCTCACCTTCTCCTTGCTCTTTGCTCTTTCGTCGTTTTACTTTCGCTACTTTCTTTACCTGTTGGCGCAAATTGCACTACTTCTGCCGCTGCCGCTGCTGTTGACGACCTTTCACCTTGTTGTGAAGCAAAGTGGAAAAGTTTTCGTTGTTTTCTGTCCTTCAGTGAAGGTCAGCAAGTCAACACCACCACAACCACTACTGTTCACTCATTGAAATGTTTTCAACAAACTTACTAAGTTGCACTTGTTTGACAAAAGTGCAGTGCACAAAATGTGACATCTGTTTCTGTTCATTGATTGATTTTTACCGGACTGTAAAGTTTAAATAGGTTTTTCATTTATTTTGAGGTAATGAAAACAAGAAAACAGTTTTAATTTTTATACTTAGAGTTCAAACAGATGTGGTTGAGAAAAATGAGAAAGAGAGAAAGCGTTATTGCAGAGGTAAGAAGAGTTTTCAAGGTTTTTGTGTGTGTGAGCATAACTATGCGAAAACTTGGAGCTTCTAAAACGGATTTTTCTTTCAAAAAATTGTGTCAGTGTAAGAAGATTCAGTGCAACAACTAGAAAATGAAAAGAGTGTGCGTGTGTACAGCGTCTTAACGGGAAGATGATAAAGAAGGCTAAAGACTGTCTGTTTAAGTGGGTGTGTGCAGAGGACTATGTACAGGGGAAAAAGTGAAGACAGGGATAACGGGAAAAAAGGTGGTTTTTAATTGTTCAAAAGATGAGATCAACCAGGCAATGCACTTGCCACGAGCGGGTGGACACAATGTTTGTTTTATGGCATTTACGAATTCATTGGGCTGTGGTTTGGCTTGGTGCTGCTGCTGCGTTCGGGATGATGATGACGGGCTAATAGCACAGGGCATATGTACAGGGCTTAAAGAGAGAGGGAAGGTGGCATCTATCATCCTCTACCATTGTATTGCATTGCACGGTGTGTGTGTATGTTTGAGGCAGTAATCTAAATCAAAGTAGAGTTAACTTGCTGCTTTACAACTGCTCACTGCAACGGAGCAAAGTGCGGCCATGTGAAGGAGTTGCCGCTGAGGAGCATCTCCCTGATCAGCGTCTCGATGGGCGTCTTGCCCACCAGACGAACAAAGAAGAGCTGCTCGATCATCTTGGCGTCGATGGAGCGGAGGGTGGGCAGGCGAAGTAGCAGCTTTCCAAAGCGGATTGGCTGACCGGGGTAGGTGGAGCGGCAGTATTCCTCGAGGGCACACTGCGACTTCTCCTGCAACGTCTCGACGTGCGCCGCATCGCTCAGGCCGATGGCGTCTGCATGAAAGGAAGAGAAAGAGAGAAAAGATTAGTGTTCTGTGACCGCTGAAACCCAAAGAGAAAAAAAAGAAGAAATTGATTTGTTTGTTTTCACAGTCGTCAGTCGTTGAAGGTTGTGATTATCAGCACAGCAGTGGCAGCCTGGGCACCTCTAATGCCGAGCACATGCACTGCTTCGCACAGTTATTAGCACTAGCGATTTCAGTGTGTGACAGTGAGGCAGATCAAAGTTTAGATCAGAACACGTGCCCTCTCTTTTTGATTTGGTATTAACAATGTTGGGGGATTTTTGTGCCTCTGTGTGTCAGTGTCGGTGGCCGATTAGTGGTAGTTTTAGCTGTTAGGAAGCACAAATCAGGCAGGCAGCCTTGGATTGGGTTTTAAATTAAAACCCACCACAGCAACAGCATCGGCTGCAACAGTAGCATTGTCCTCGGTCTAAGCCATCCAACTGTGCGATTGCTTTTCTTTGTTCTAGTGCTTGTTGTAGTTGCAGTTGCAGCAGTGATTGCTTTCCTGGTGACCCTTGGCCCAGCTTTAGTCACTGTCTCTTTCTGAATTGTTGCTTCACAATTAATAATTTACTACTACTACCGCCAAGAGAAATGAGCGTGGAAATGTTTTGCTGTTTAGTTGTGCCACCGCCGCCACCGCCACCGAATGAATGCATTTACATTTTGCTGCTTATGAAATGAAAATTCTATTCATTCAAATGCGGTGGCCCCATTGAAATGACTGACTGCCAGTCGGTTTGTCTGTCTTTTTCTGACGACTGTTTCTCTGACGTAGTTCACCGACTAGGCCCTGATGGAAGGCCACAAAGACCACAAAGAGTGACTGCGACTGAATGGCAACTGTTTCTGTTCTGTTCAAGTCAGTGCGTTCAGTGCCACATTAATGGCCTTTTAATAATTCACATTTACATTATGCAATCTCTATTGAGTACTGGTAAGCAGCAGTACTTTGTGTCATACAGTCCTTATTGCTTAATGTGTGTCTCTCTGTTCCTAGTTTTGACCCTAGCTGAGGGGAAAGGACCTAGCATGTCGAATCAATCAAAACAGACTTCTACTGTTCTGTTGTTGCTAATGCTTTTCTGATTCTCTCAATGGCTCTCTAAATCTCACCAATTGCTCAGTAGTGGTCTGGTTCCTGGAAGGTCACCGAGAAGATTCACTGTCTGGGTCTGTGACTTATGATCAAGAAAAAGTTTGATCATCTGGTCATAACAGTCAAACAAATCAATCAAACTTCGCACTGGGGGCGCCCAAACTCAGTCGGTCAGTTTTCTTTTATTGAGTTGCTAATTTGCCCATGATCGATCAAGTTGCTGTTGCTGCCACTGATGATGATGACGACGACGATCGCTGAAGATCTGAATGATCATGAGCTTTTTATTGCTAAACTCCTCAATTTAGTACCCCCTCTTCTAATTGGAGCAATCGTTTATCGCTCATTTTTGTGCCTGATCTCATCTGATCGATAGCTCACAAAAGATGACTCTCAGTGGGACACACACACACTCACAGGCGATTCTCTATGCAAATGACAAGACCACTGCTGCTGCTGCTGCAAATGGGACGATTTGACGCTCAATTTAATCGATGCCTGCTGCACACTGCCGTCTCACTGCCAGACTTTGACAGAATTAATAAATGCAATATTCCGCTTAGATGCTCTGATGGAAATCACCCAAGCACAGAAAGATAGAGCCCACAATTGATTGGGCCACGCTGATCGACGAACTTTGATCCCTTTCCTCCTCTTTTCTATCTGACTGAGAGAATCAACCAAATAGAGAGAAAGAAATCTGCATGCTGACATGCTGCAAGTCCGATCGAGAGTTTGTGTCGTCACCCGCCGTTTGGGGCAGAGAGGGAAAGGATATTAAGTGCAAGAGGATGCACCACTGAAGCCAACTGCTCGTAAATGGCATCTCATTAGGCGGCCGCATCATTAACACCAGAGATCAGGGATGATAGTCGTCGTGGTCGTCGTCGTCTGAGGCTGTTGGTGATATCGTCTGCAGCAAACATGTGCCTAGCAGTGGCAGTAGCACTTCAAAGCTAGTCATTAGTCATCTTCGTCCTCTGCTTGTCAGTGACACTTTTCTGTCGATGACAAGATCGAGTGGAGTGCACCGCCAACATCATTGCCACCACCACCAGCACTGGCCATGCCCTCAGCAGACACACACTCACCCACACACCACCGTCGAGTGGTAATTCCATTAAATTAACCCTCTCTTCTCTTCCACCAATATAGGTCAGTCGGTGGAAACAACTCTTTTGTCACTGCTGCTGCTGCTGCTGCAGGTCATAGGTTACAAACGAAACGAGCAGATCTCTGCTCACTCATTTGAACAAAAAGTTTGTGTTCATTTTGACTCTGCTTTTTGACCCGATCGTCAAGCAAAAATGGTCAGTGTGAGTGGCCGCAGTGAACCAAAAGGAAAGGGATAAAGAGAGAGAGAGAGAGAGAGCAGAGAGTTGAGAAGCGCAACTAATCGCCAGTCAGCAAAGAGTGCAGCATTATCCGTCGTCGTTGACCCAAAATATGTCAGTTGCACCGGATGTGTGTTCTGCTGCTGTTTTGTATGCTGGACACACTTGACCTAGGGTCAAACTCTGCATCTGTGTCTGTCTGTTTGTCTGCTGCTGCTGTTGTGAGTTTTGTTTGTCTACCACTGATTAGATTACACCGCTTAGCGACGTCTTTCCCTCTCTCTCAGATTTGCAGTCATCTGGTCACAATGTGCAAAATTTTTGCCAGGAGTTCAGTGCTGAATGAATGTTGTCAAAGAATGTCAAAAAAATTCACGAGAAACAATACTGTTCTTGCATCACTTTCAGAAAACTACCATTTTTCTGATTTACTGCAATTTCAGTTCAGGAAGTGTCTTTTCTTTAACTTAAACTGCTAACAAGAAGCACTCTAATGCACACCATACAGTTTAGAAGCAAATGCAAATGGCATTTGTTTAAGTTGCTTGTTTTCTTTGCAGTTCATTTTTCTCAGTACTCGTTGATGACTCTGTGGTGTCTACTCTTTCTTTTTCTCTTTCTCCCACTGCCACTTGAGTGTGACTTGTAGTTTGGTGGTGCTTCGCACTTATTTATTGGCCCACTTCAGCAGCAGCAGTCACAGCTCACAACTTCTCTAACAAAACTCGTGTTTATTTCTTCTTCTTTTTACTCGGAATTTACTCGGTCATCGGTCACTGACAGCAGCAGCATGGAAAGTCTGCTGAAAGTTTAAAAACCTCAGCACCACTTTTTTCTCTGAAACCTCTCTCCCTCTCGCTGTCATCTGCTTCAGCTGTCTCAACTTAATCAGTCCTAAATTTTAGTCTTTGCACGAGCTAGTTTCAGCCATTCCAACCAATTACTACCACTGACCTGGATCTAGTGTGTTTGAAGGAAGTTGACCCTCCTAACGATCACTGCGAGCTGGACCTTCTGATCCTCCTTTTTCTCCATTTTCTTCATCACCGAAGTCAATTAGGGTTAATTTACCTTTCCTGTAGCATTGTGCTTAGGTGACCTGGGTCGTCATCATTAAAGACAAATTAGTGTGCGGGCTAAAGGTCAAACGAGTTTGAAGGAAACTGTTCCCTCACTCACTCACTAAAATTACTACCTCCAGTTAACGGTCACCTGTTATTTGCAAGGGCTCGGCTAGTGCTCAAATTGCCTAGTGGCCAGTGGTCTTCAGAGCGACCAGTCACTCACTCACTTACTCAGTCGGCAATTACTCCTAAACTGCGACTGAATGTGAGCGCCTGACCTTGGACCCTCTTCTTTGGCTTGGCCCTTGCCAGGCAATTGCACACTCACTTATTTTTTGAATCGACCTGAACAGTCAGTCTTCAACCTGCACTCAAAACGCTCTCACTCTGAGGTCACCGTGAGCCCACATGCCATTACATCTTCTTCTCCTCCTTCTCCCCCTCTCTGCCAAAGTTGGTCCTCATCAGAGTGTTCGTTCTCAGTGACTCACTGACCCCAGATCTTTTGATCAGCACTCGTCTCAGAAGCAACTCTACAACTTTTTCTCCTCTCTTTCTTATTCGTTTTCACTCGACTCACTTGACCTTTGCGGTCTTTGGCTACTTTTTGCCCTACTCTGTTCTCTCTCAGGCTAACTCCGTTCACGCTTGTTTGCTCTCCCACAGGTCAAATTTGTCCACCACCTCGTCTTGGCTTTTTTCTTCTTTCTATTTTCCTTCACCTTCACCTTCTCTCTCTCTCTCTTTCTTCTTTCTACTTGACCTTCTCCCTTGCTCTCCCTGGGTCGCTCCACTGTCAAGGTCTTTTAGGGCCCTTACTTTTACGTACACAAACTGAAACCTTTGCCCTCTCACCCCTCACGCGCACACTTCCAACTGTGGTTGTGTGTTTTTAGTTGGATTTTGTTCTCATCCAGTGCGATATGTATTTGACCTCTCTCGGTGAACAGGTCACAGTGAGGTAGTAGTGTTTGTGTAAACTGGCTGGGAACAGTCAGCACAACAAGTGAACAAGTTGTGTTGTAACTGTGCGATTGTAACTGTTTGCTAGTTAGGAGACGGTGGTGGTGGTGGTGTTGGTGTCCCCAAGGTCGAAGGTCATGAACACACAGACTGCTTCTTCTAATTTTGGGCACCTTGCCTAACACCTTTGCATTGCTGTTGCTGCTGTCTTTCTTCTCTTCACTTTTTCACCTTTTGTAATCTTTACAAATCAGACGTGCTCAGCGTTCGATTGAGTCAGCGTACTGCTAATGCTGCTACTGCCTAAATGCCAATGCAATACCATTCGCATTCATTCACCGGGGTGAAATAAAATAGTGAAGGCTATAAAAAAGTGCAGTCCCACCAGCACCATTTTCTCTTCTTTCCAATCAAAGCTTGCCCAGATCAAGAAGTGAACATCGAGCATCTCAGCACCACCACCGATGCTCGATGCGGCACAGATGGCTCACGTGCTGACACAAGAGATGCAAGATTTTCATTGTCTGAGAAACTCATGAGAAGAAAGGGAGGACCCTGTTGAAAGTTCAATGGACCGTTACCGAACTGTGCTTGCAGCACAAGATTACTACTGACAGAGGAGAAAGAAGATCAAAGAAACAAGAGAGATTACCCCACCAGCAGAAAAGTGACAAAAGTAAAATTGCGGTCGTTTTAGCAGCAAAATAGTGTTGGTGGTGGTGCAATAGAAAGCACAAGTACAAACTGCTAAAAAGTTTTATTTTTAAAGAGTCTTCAAGATTTAGCGACCGTGTTCCGCACACATCCGCTCGACAAATCGAGTGTCTCTCCTTCTCATCTACCCATTTTGTTAATTTAATTTCCATTGAAAGCTTTTAAAGTAGAAGGCGCAGATGTGAATGAGAGTAAGAGTGAAAGTACTTGTGTGTGTATTTGTGTGTGACTAATTAGTGTCTCTGGCGCCTCATTAACTACTACTGCAGATGTGTGTGATGCTGATGCTCAACATGAACATCTCAATTTGTGGCACACACACTTCCACACACTTCCACACACTTTGCACTTGCCATTCAGATGACGACCGCGCACAAACACATTCGTCACTTTATGGTAGTGAGCAAGAGTGAAAGAGAGGAAGACCCCGTCTGCTGCACAGACAATCCCGACAAAGAAGGAGAAAAAGTAAAAAGAAAAAGTATTTTACGAGCTAGTAAAAGAAAGAAAAAAGAAGAGCAGCAAAAAAGAAAGTGGCCACCAGCAAGTGATATTCTGTTGCTGCTGTCTCAAAGTGGCACTGCTTGTTTATACCTAAAGCTATTCGAGTCTTATGCTTGGGCAAAAGCAAGCAAGCACTATTTGTCGACTCATTCTGAACAGGCAGCCTGAACAGTTGAAGAAAATGTTGCACTGTCAGGGCTGTCTCGTGTCTGGCGAGTGGTAGTGGTGGTGGTTTGCTTCAATCTTTCCCTCCTGCACCGACACTGCCCGAAACCAAACTTGTGCATGCACTTGTGCCCAAGCAGCAGCGTCTAGCCAGCGCTCACATGGTCTCTTTATTCTCTCTCTCTCTCCCTTCCTTCATTCATTCACTGCCTCCCCTGCTCAGCAGAAGAGAAGAGCAGAGCTATCTTCTTTCACTCCAAACTGCCACGGCAGAACCTGCCACGAGAGTGAAGGAAAGACCGAGAGACCTTGAACGACGACAAAGACGACGATGAGTGGCAGCATTTTTTGTTTTATTAGTGTGCAGTGAGGATGGTGGATGGAAAATGAGAACGCCGCCGAGGCAGATGAGCAGCAGCCAGTTTGAGTGTGCTTAGGGCTTAGGCCAGTTTTTCCCTGTCTCTTTCTGTCTGATCGAGTGGGGCTAGCTGGCTGAGAAAACGAGAAAGAGAGGAGGCGGTGAAGAAAATGAGAGCGAGGACCGAGATGTGCGCTCCCCTCGCCTCTTGGCACCGTTCTCAAGCAGTGAGGAATATGTTTGTGTTTCTTCATCATCATCATCATTTTCTGCTCTACTTTACCTGACAGAGAGTGTGCAGGCCATCACTAGTACTGCCAATCGAACATCTAAATTATCCCTGGGGCACTTCGTGCAAGCACACACACAAGTGAGTGGGACTAGATGGCAGTGCTGCTAACTGCCAGCTTTGCCCATCTTTCTCAGCTAGCTCTCTTTCTGTTACCTCTCAGTGCTCTCTGACCTGACCTTGTGTGCCACGACGATGACGACCACTGCACATTTTGTTGGCCACTGGCTCAATTATCGATGGACTCTCTCTTCGCTCAGTCACTGTCTCCCTCTCATGCACACCCCGCACTAATAGAATGGCCAACGAATTGGTCCTGTCCTGACTCTTCTTCTTTTTCTTTTCCTTCACTGCCTTTCTGCTACTGCTAATTTGATTTGCCCTTGCACACAGGCATCGATTGGAAGCCTGATGATGAAGATGATGATCACAAGTGAATGGTGGTGGAGATCATCATCCTTGGCGTCACACCATCCATCTCTGGGCGAGTGGACAGGCCACTGAGGCACCCCTGACCGAGTCAGTTCTGCGTCGGCAAGCCGACAAGTGTCTATCTGTCTGCCACATTAACCTTCTTAGCCTTCTTCGCACTCTCTTTCTCTCCCTCTCCTCGAGCTTTCTTACAGCTATCGCTGACCTACGCCCTCATGTCGTGACCTCTGTCCTTTGACTTGCTCCCCTCCCTCCCTCCTTCACTGGAGACTTGTTGACTGACTGACTGACTGAACTGCTGCTGCTTTGATGCTGCTTGCCATGACTGCTCTGTTTATCGCAAGGCTGAGTGTCAGGCGAAAATGTGTGCTAGCTGCTGCTGTTGCTGCCCTGAACTGTGCTTGTGCTTGAGCAAACAAAACCCAAGACTGAGCTCTCTTTCCCTATGGAAGACAATCTGCTCAAGATTGCTGTGTAGTATCGAGTAGTAGAAGTTGAATAGCGCCGAATCATAGTAGTCATGGTAATACACAAGGGGCAGACTACAAACACACACACACACAGGCGAACTTTGAACGCCTCGCCAGTAGGCTTTTAATGCTGCCTTTGTATTGGAGTTGCAACTGCAACTGCAAATTGCTGACGGCGCACGAGACCACGAGAACACACACAGCCAGCCAGCTAGTGAGATGATCCTCTCTGGTCAGAGGTCGAGTAGGTCAAAGATGCTGCTGACTCTATGTCACCTCACAGGATGACCTATCTGACTGAATGCTTGTGACTTACTTGGTGTTAAAATGATGTATGGCAGTTTTTGTGTATAATCAAAAAAAGTGTGCACCACTTACCTGGATTGAAGAGGACAATCGCCTTGAGACAGCTGTACTCTGCACTGTCCACATGCAGACTGGTCATCTTCTCCACCTGAGTGTTCAGACTGCGCATCTGCTCCATGAAGGTCAGCATTCGTTCAGGTGCTCCGCCGCCACTGAAGATTTTGATTAAGAATTGGGTTGGTGTTATTGAAGGTTTTTTTCAGAACAAAAATTTCAATTAACTTACATGTGCGCCGCCAGCAGTGAGACCGCATTCAGAGGCATCGAATACTGCGAGGCGTTGAGGATGAAGAGCTCACTCCAGACGGCCCTCATCAGCGCCACCTGGTCCTGAATGGCCAGCTCGGGAAAGTGGGGAATGTTGCGCGACCACTGTACGGCGGAGAAGAGGATGCGGGCGGCGAACTCGCAGACGGTGTCCACCGGCATCATGCCGCTGGTGCTCGTCTGCGCCACAAACTGGGCAATTCGCTCCGGGTAGGGCTCGGCTCGCAGCAGCAGCTGCACATAGGAGGAGAGGTTGTACGAGGGAACGGAGGATGATGAGTGACCATGACTATGACCACCATGTCCGCCTCCGCCGTGGCCATTGCTGCCGCCGTTTACTGCCGAACCTGATCCTCCACTGGAGTTTAACGAAGAGGAAGAGGCGCCGTTTGCTGACGTTTGTAGGCCGTTCTGACTACCACCGTTGACCAGTGGCCCGTGTGGATGACCCGAGCCGTCCAGGCCACCTCCGTTCAGTTGTGAGCCGTTCAGAGCCGTCGGACTGAGGCCCATGGCTGCAGCCGCCGCTGCTGCCGCCAGGACACTGTGCGGACTGTGGGCGCCGGCAAAGGCCCCAGGATGGGTGGGCGTCAGAGGAACACGACCACGCTGGACAGCTGAAGAGGAAGTGGTATTGGAATGAGAATGAGAGTTAGAGTGTGCGGAAGAGGAAGAGGTGGTAGAGGAAGAGGAGGAGGGGGCGTTTGCCGCCAGGTGGGCCGACCACTGCTGCGTGGCGGCGGCGTAGTGCGCCGCAAATTGTTGCTGCTGGTAAAAGTACAGACTGGCGGCGGCGGCCAGAAATTGCTGCTGCTGCTCAGGGGTGGGCGTTGCCAGAGAGGAGGCAGTGGACCCAGGCGTGGGAACAGTGGCAGGCCCTGCAGCAGCGCCGGCAGGCGCCAGTGGGTAGCAACCGGCAAAGGGCATGGGAAGCATGGCGCCGAAGAAGGCGCAGGGAGGCACTGCAGAGCCTAAGCTATTGAAGCTACTGCTGTTGCTCCCGCCCTTGCCACAACCCTCAAAGTTGGCCATTGCCTGGGCCTTCTCAAAGGCAGTCAGAGCTTGGCTGCTGATGTTGTTGTTGTTTGTGTCGTTATTGAGGTGCTTTATGTGACTAGAATGATGGGAATGGTGGTGGTGATTGCTGTTTGGATTCGCCATTGGATTTGGAAGAAAAAAAGGCGGCACAAGAAAGGATGGAAAGGGAAGTGTCGAGTTGGGGTTGAAGGAGTGCGCTGATGAGGAGTGGCTTTTGTGGTTCGATTTGGCTAGACTGCCACTGCTGCTGTTGCTGCTGCTGTGAGGTACCAGAGCGCCTGATCCAGTTGAACTAGATGGGCCACTGTACAGGACCAGAGCAGAGCTGAGAGAAGAGTCGCTGTGTTTGTTTTGTTTTGATTTTGATGAGGTTGATCCAAAGTGCTCAGAGGTGCTCTCAGAGAAGCAGTGCTTCTTTGGCTTGCAACTGCTGCTGGAGTTTTTGCTAGTGGTAATGCCAGTTTGTTGTGGCTCCAGTTCAGTCGCCGAACTGCCAAACTTTGATTCAGTGGAACTGCCGAATCCATCCTCAGAGCCGGCATTCAGGAGTGCATCATCTCGACTCACCAGACTGCGCTTCTTTTTGCCACTTCTAGCTGAGTTGTTGTTAACCTCTGCTTTTGATTCCGATGTTTGCATTGGTGGTGGTGGTGACTTGCTGCGAGAATCCTCACTCACTGGAATGCTTCGCCCGGCAGTGGAAGTGATTCTCAGCGAGTCAATGCGCTGCGCCTCCTCAACCAGGACAAGGCTGCCGTCATCGTCGACGTCCACCGACTCGTCAGCAGAGTCCTCATTCTCCATTATCACCTCCTCACTGTGGTGATCATCGGCATCATCTGCACCAGTATCACCAGCATCAGCAGCAATGGCGTCAGCAGCACTGTCTGTGATTTCAGTGATGGTCGTCGATGACGAGGACTGCTTCTGCTGTTGCTGTTCCTGCTTTCGACAGCGGTCCCGAGCCTGCAGAAAGGGCTCATCGCTGAGTAGAATTTCAATTGACATGACTGGTGGTGGTTGATGTGTTGACTAGATGTTTGCAGTGACTAGATGCAGTTTGGCGAGGATGCTTTTTCAGGTTGAGGAGCACCCGATCCAATTTTATTTGCTGAAAAACACTTTCACACACTGGCGAACACTCACGGACACAACCAACACTGGTCGTCGACGACTAGTCTAGTTCAGCACCAAACTGACTACTGACTGCCCGACCGACTACCGACTATATTCCAGTGGCAGTCTGCGTTTGCGGCACTCTCACTCTCACTGTGTACTCTCTCTTGTTCCCGGGTCTCTGTGTGTGTGCGTTCCAGGAACAGCTATATAGCCGCCGAGAGTGGCACGCGTCAGCGGCGCGAGCGTGTCGCGCGCTCTTTGTGACCATCGCGTAACGAGTGGTGCCAATTTACTGTTGCTACCGCTGCTGCTGCAACTGCAACTTCCACAACGCAATTAGCTGCTCTGATCCAAACGACTGGCTACTGCAGTTGAGAGGAGGCGGGTCCTGAAACTGCCTTTTGGAACGCCGGATTGGGAAAGCCAGAGTGAGCCAGAGAGCAGGGAGCACAATTAGCGGTGCAGGTCAAGCTTTGCGAAAGAGGAGAAGGGAAGCTAGGTGTGTGCATCAACTGCAGTGATCACCATTTTTTATGTTGTTTCCAACAATCTTTTGGATATCTGCAACCCTAATCCTAATCCTCACTTGTTTAGTATCAACAGCAACAATTTGAACACCCGGAGCACCACGCATAGAACGCATGAAAAAGAGCTCAAAAGCATGCAAGTGTATGATAGAGGGGAAAGGGGAGAAAGAAGAGAAGAAAAAAGGGAGCCGTACTATGATCAAAAGGTGACCTACCTTCGCGTCGCATCCCCATCTTTAGGCACTTCTTCAGGCGGCAGAACTGGCACTGGTTGCGGTGGTGCTGGTCCACGGGGCAGTTGCGGTTGCCGCGACAGTTGTAGGTGAGATTCCGCCGGACGGAGCGTTTGAAGAAGGACTTGCAGCCCTCGCAGGTGAACTGTCCGTAGTGCTTCCCACTGGACTTGTCGCCGCAGACGACGCACTCCACCGACAGCGAGTTGGGCGTCGTGCTGGAGGCCACTGAGGAGGCGCTCCCATTGGAACCGCCATTGCAGCCTCCATTGGCGGCTGCAAGCGTCGCCAGACTGTGCGACGAAGTCCTTGAGCCGCCATTGCTGTGCTGGTGGCTGTTGTGCTTGCCCTTGCTGCTGGAGCTCGGCGTTGAGGGTGACGCCTGACTGCCTCCTGAGCTGCTGCTCGCCCTGCTGCTCGAGGACCGACTTCCGTTGATGCCCACAGGGGACTCCAATTTAATGAGATTTGGATGGGAAGAGGAGGAGGAAGAGAGTAGTCCTGAGGATCCGGGCGAGAGGCTGCTGCTGATGTTGGCGGCGGCAGTGGTGGACGCTGCGGCGGCCGCCGCGGATGCTGCCACCATCGAGGCAGTGCTCAACAGGCCGTGGTGCTGCGAGCTGAGCAGGCCATTTGGCGCCGACATCTGTCCAACGACCATGTTAGGCGGAGGAGGTGGCAGCAGCTGGCTGAAGTTGTACTGGCTGGACAGTGTGTGGAAGGTTTGACCACCGCTGCCGACTCCATTGCCGTTGAGGAGTTGTTGGGAGTTGTGAAGTTGCTGTCCCTGTTGCTGCTGTTGTTGTTGCTGTTGCTGTTGCTGAGACAGCCCCTGCTGTCCATTGGAGAGCAGCTGAGAGCTGGGAGGCAGTGGCGGTGGTGGCGGGGGAGGAAGACCATGTGGTGGTCCATGAGGTGATGGTTGCGACTGAAAGCCGTAGGCGTGCAGAGGAGGCGTAGAGTTGAACTTGCTAAAGTCGAACTGACTCTGAATGGACGTGGAGTACATGCTGGCGTTCGGACTGAATGCACTCGACTGGTGAGCTGTGGAAAACTGATGGGATTGAGGGGACTGATGATGTGATGAGGGGGCTTGCTGATGAGAGAGGGAGTTGCTGAAGAAGGCGTGAGGGTGATGAGAATCCACCTGATGAAGGTAGTGGTGTTGGGGGTGGTTCTGGGGGTGAGGATGATGCTGAGACTGCAGGGGCTGCTGACTAGGGCTCGGGTAGTAGCTGCCTGTTGGGTTCTGATGACTGATTAGCAGATTAGTGTGACCGCTGCCTGGACTTTGGGGAGCTCCGTTTCCGTTAAAGTGAGGGAAGAAGGGTGCCAATGCGGCAACTGCAGAGGGTAGTGGCTGCACATCATCATCATTTTGACTCGCACCACCATCAGAATCGGCCTGTTTGGACTGTTGTTGCTGTTGATCACTGAGATCTTGTTGATTGCTTGGGGTGGTGGTCAGTTGTTGTTGTTGCTGTTGCTGATCACTAGCGGAAGTTACTCGGTTCACGGCATTGGCTGTCGTTGTTGCTGTTGCTGCTGACGCCGCTGCGACCACGGCTGCACTGAGCTTTTCAGTGACTGTGGTTGTGGTCGTAACTCGAGAGGGTGGTCGAGGAGACGGTGTGGCGGATGGGTGGGCGATTTGGTTGCTGGTCGACCACTGCGGTTCAGAGTTGACTGATGCTGCTACCTCGGATGCGGAGACACTGCTGCTGCTGGACACTGGTGGCGGCGGAGGAGTCTGGTGCAGCAGTGTGGTGCTCGAAATGCTGGCCACCAGAGCCATACACGAGGTGGGGTGGCCACACTGATGAACGGGTGTTCAGTGCTGGTGCTGCTGTAGTGGCTCCTCGCTCATACTCTCAATTTGGTGCCCGAGAATCTGTGCGTGTGAATGAAGTACCACATCCAAAACCACCACCACCACTACTACCATCAGGGTCAGAGGTCAGTAGTGGAGAAAAGAAAGAAAGAAAAAGAACTGCGAAAGTGCGCGCTAGTGAGGAGAGTGCAAGAAGAAGCAGGAGCAGCGTCGTCGTCGTCGCCGGCGAGACACTGAACGAACTGACTGACTGATCTGACTGATCTGACTGAGCTACTCTCTCCTGCTCACATTCACTCTCCCTCAGCCAGCTGTGAACCCTCCAGCGGCGGTGGCACACTCATTCTTCCACTACTACCACTGCTGCTGTGCTGCCGCTGTGCTCTCTGCCACCCTGCCCTCTGATTACGGCCACTGGCAGTGTGTGCAGAGACGGCTGCCGCTGCCGATCCGGACCGCCCTTGACTCCACAGAAGGGGAGGGTAGGTGAGAGGAGAAGAGTGAACAGTGGCTGGTGAGAGAGAAGACGACAGTGTTCGGTGGAACACTTGTGCTCTCATTCGGGCACACTATTTCTTGCTGATGCTTCTCATGATGCTTCTCTTCTGCTGCCATTCCTCGGTCCGGGCTGTTATCTTCGTTGGCTCTTCTTCCTTTCTGCAAACGCCAAATGGAGTGTACACTCGCACAGCATTGACAGAAGCAGTAGCCTGAGCAGTGGTCGTAGCAGTTGTTCTCCTCTATGGTCATCTTCTCGGGCCACTGCGCAGCAATTCCTCCAGCTGTACAGCTGCATCAGCAGTGCTCAATCAGTGCACTTGCTTCTGGTGCTAGGACGCGTGCCTTCTTCTCCTGCAATCGATAGCGGCAGTGATGTGAAGGAGAGAGATGAAAATCAGCTCGACCGAGCTCAGAGGTCAAAGGGGACAACTTTTTGTGGGTTGGTTGGTAGTGGCAGTGCTAGTGTTTTGGATGCCGTCAAAGGCCTCACGTTCTCTAGGCCAATGACCATTCGCAGCAATGATCGATGTTACTATTTTTTCTGATAATTTTATCAATTTGAAGTTTTTTTATTTGCTATAGTATTTCAGTCTCTCAACAAAAGCATACAGCACGACAAATGTACTTGTTTTTGTTTGCTGTTGTAGATCAAGATTTGAGTGATTTGCAGTTGAAGTTGAAGTTTCTCCGCAAGCAGATGCAGCAGGCCGGCTCAAACCGGACAGCGAGCACAGTTCCTCTAGTGCACATGTTCTTATCCGACTTATCAACTTTTTTAGACAGCAAAACCAACAACACCAACATGCACTATCGGACAACGTGACACACTGTGGAGCAGCTAAGGAGCACGGATGAGGCACTTGATGACGCACCGGCCGGCACTTTCACTGACTGTTTTATATTTCATTTCACTGCCAACTGCAGTTTTAGGCTGTGCACATGTTCACTGGTCAAGCAAGTGCACCATCCGCAGACTGACCATATGCTGACCGTCTGTGCTGAAGTTTTCAATGGTAGAACTTTTTTGCTCAAAACGCTGAATGCACTCCACTCGGAGCATTGGCCTTCAATTTTGATGGCGGTTCCTAGTGTCTGTCTGTTTGTCTGCCTGTCGACCACTATTTGCTTGTCATTGCTGTGGTTTTCAATTACACTGCTCTAAATTATTGCCCAAACGTGTCTTCCCAGTGGCCCCCAGTTTCTTTTTACAGCCATTCAGGGCACACACTGTCATCTGCCAGCAGTGCCTAGCTAGGCACTCTGTTTGACTTGACTCTGCTTCTGCTATCTCTTGTTTTAATGTCTATTTGCCTTTCTATCTATCCTTGTCTGGGCCTAGATACTTTTTTCACGTGTTTTGCGCACTCCAATTTTGACTGTTTGGTCGTTTGATTTAAATTTAGTGTTTGATTTGCTAAAAAGATACCAGAGAGGACTTGGGAAAAAGTGTGTGTGTGTTTGTGTATGCACTGCAACTTTCGCTCTTTAATGGGCCCCAGCCTTGGCACTTCACTATCTCTGCAAACCAAACCAAACCAAACCAAACAGGCAGACAGACTTTTGACTTTTAAAGCAAGTGCTGCTGTTGCTGCTGCTGCTACTGAACCAAAAAATGACCGTCTGAGTGAAGTGAATCGACTCAATCCGCAATTGAATTTGTGGCAATTTGGTTATATATTTTTTGTGCCCGAGAGAGTATCGAGTGTAACCTTCTTCTTTCTTTCTCTTGGTGAGAGGTCAACATTTGCTGTCTGACTGCTGCGGCTGCTGATGCTGCTGCGACAACACTGGCAACCGTTGACACGTTTCGCCTGTTTGCTTGCCACCGGCATCCTTCTCTTTCTCCTCCTCCTCCTCAGCAGTGGTCCCCAGCCTCGTGGACACGTGTTTGAAAGAGGACACAGGGACCGTAGTGTGTGTTGGCGGTGTCGGGTAATCTCGTTACGGTGCAGACGTGCAGTAGTATTAGGTAACACCACAACCAGCACTTCCAAATGGACCAGAGTGGCCGTGTGGGTGTCAGAGATGGCAGACAGAGCAGACAGACAAAGCAGACAGACAGTTGAGCTCACTGACCAAAACAGCTAAGTTGCGTGAATTATGAATTGGGGGCCCAGGAGAGAAAGAGAGCTGCTGCTGTTGCTGATGGGCCAGTGTGCAATTTGATACTCGTGTGGTTGCCTTTGCCGGACAAAGCTGCTGCTGGTGCTGCGAAATCGAACACTGGACGATCAAAGGAGATCCAATTGAATGACCTTTTGGGACAAAGTTTTTGGGAATGATTCAAACCAAGCCTAGCTAGGCCACACTGACGAGCTCATCTTGCATCACCGCATCACCGCAACTAAATCGTTCACTATTTTGCACCACTTCCTCGTTCTATTAATAGAGAAAAAGAAGAAGAAGAATACACTGGATCCTGTCAAACACTTAGGCCCTCATTCGCTCTCAGCATGAGCCCAACTTCACCCACCACCTCCTCCTCAAAAGTATGAGTCGATTGAAATTAAATTTGCGCTAAACTACAGTGCCGTTTTCCCCACGTTTGACCATGTTTTGTGTGTTGTCATCGGTGTTGGGTGCAAAGTAGTAGTAGTTCAACAACGTTATTTGTAGTTTGTCGCCTAGATCCGTCAAATCAGCTACCGCTGGTGAATGGGCACCCGCAAATCAATTTGCTGCTGCTCCACTCTGCTAATTCGATTTGTGAGTTGCGCTGGAGATGTGCATGCTAAGCAGTGCACAAGTTCGAATTGTCACCGTTTGTCAGTGGCACCCAATGGCGGTGCCAAAAGGGCATCGATGCGTGCCAATTCGCTGGCCTCAGTCAGACGAACGGACGGTCACAGTTACCTCTCTTTTTCTCTCTGTCACTGTCAGTTCACGGCAGTGATTGACACCAAGTGCTGTTAGTTGTCCAAGCAGCAGCAGCGCCTCAAGCGCTCGAGAACGCCTTTCCTCTTTAAAGGAAGGCTCCGTGATCTCAGCTTTTGACTGACTGACAGATGTGCAGCTAAGGAAGAGAGATATGAAAGATTTGAGAGAAAACGAGAGAGGTGACAGTCAATTTGAGGGTGACCTCAACAACACAGGCATTAGCACAAAGTGGCTGCTGCTGCGGCCAAGCAATCCTGCAACAAACCGCAGAAAACTGCTCAACAAACCACAAATTGCCTTGCTCGCCAACAGCGATTACTGCCGATTAGCAGGATATATAATTTAATTGATTGATTGTCATCTTTTTCTCTTTCCATTGTGCCTGGTCTCCTCTCGTGGTCTACTCACCGATGGGCCCAATAGGGTCAAAGAGAGAACGTGAAGGGTTAATCAATCCACGGGGTTAGCAGAGGGAAGGGGAGAGATAAAGAGCGACAATTTGTTGTCTCTTTTTGTGTGGTTTGTATTTTTGTTTGTGTGCACTTGATGGGAAATGATAAACGATCTGATGATGATGGTGTTGGTGGGCGACATGGTCCCCACTCTCTCTATCCCTCTGGTCCCCAGCCGTCTCAGTGGACCTGAAAAGTGGGCTGCATTTCCCTCTTTCTCTCTCTCCTCTCGACAAGCGTCGATGATTGATCGATTGCAATCTCACTACTCTATCGTTTGTGTGTACGTCCACCACCACGACCACTAAACACTTCATTTATCATCAGTCAGTGCAGCCCGACTGACGGCCGGGCCTGAAGAGTTGAGTTGATTGAATTGAATCGGGGGTGGCAGGGCGCAATTTTCCTCATTTCCTGTTCGTGTCCGCTGTGCTGACGGACGACCTCTGGCTGAACCTTTGACTTGAATTTGCGTTTTCCCCATCTTTTCTACACTGGTCAGCTTTTGCTTTTGCTTTCTGGAGGCGAAGAGTGCGATGCCCTTTGATGAATCTCATTTACTCTGACCACTCCACGGTCAATCGATTCACAATTGTGGTTTCTGTGCTGAGGATGGGATTCACTGCAGCAGCAGCAGCAGCATAACGGGAAGCATGCTCCACATTTAGCGGTAAATTGATGTTGTAACCCTCATTTCAGTGGCTATCTTCTGCAATGTGTGCAGTGAAAGATGAGAGCACACAAAAAGTGTGTGCTCTTTTGGCCTCTCACCGGCTTAGTGCGGCTCCATTACACCAGCACCAGCAGCACTGTCACACACTTTTTGCCTGCCTGTCGGTTATACACTCTTTATCGCTACTTTTCCCTTCAATTAAACGCTTTTACTGTTTGCTCTTCTTTTTTCCTACCCTCAACGACGAACCGCAAAGGTTTCGGTCTTGGCCACAAAGTATAACCGCAAAGCTTAGGCAGTGAGAGTGTCTGCACTGTCGCCGATAAGGCACCCTCAGTTTTTGTTGAATTACCCGCAGTCCAGTGCTACTGGCTACTGTGTGTGCATGTTTGCGCACACAAATCCTCCCTCTCTCAATCCCAGCGACCGCATCAAGCACACCGCACCAATCTACCGCAACAATAATGGGCGCCCATCATTATCTGTTTGAGCACTTTGCTCTTTGTGGTGAGAGGTGGGCATTGGTGGTGGTGGCAAGTTCAGTTTATCAGCTCGCCAAGCTGCCAGGCTAAAAGATTTTCTCTCGGCGGTCTCGCCGCTTTGCTGTTATCGCCTCTGGAACATGCATGCAACTTTCTTCACTAGCAGCACTAGCAGACTGTTCCGGTGGCCTTTAGTCTGAAACGGTCTCACATTAAACTGTTTGCTAGTGGAACTGCTTTGCTAAACCGGGACAGAAAAAGAAAAAGAAGGCATCGAAAAAGGGCTTAGCCTCTGCACGAGATCTCATCGCTTTCTGTCGCTATCTTCCTTTCTGGTTCCCCTTTTGCCTGCCTGGTGCTAATCGGATTAGAGGCCAACACCAGGCAGCAGTGATGATGAGCTTGGCACTTAAAGAACTGGTGCACACATTTTGTGTGCATTCAGCAGTGATGATGATGCAAACGCACACTCACTCCCATTTGTTGTGCCTGCGCACTTCTTCAGTGAACTTTTCCCCTTTTGGGTGATCTGTGTCTCAGCAGCAGCAGCCGCCGTCATCGGGTGCTAATCCGCATACGCCGCCTGCAACGCAGTGCACTGATTACCGCAGATATTTAGTCGGCAGTTGATTTGGGTTTGGCGGCTGTGGCAGCAACGGCAATTGGCAGTGTCGTTAGCACTGAAAAAAAGAAAAAGTAAAGCAGTTTCAGTAGTCATGATAGATGGCACCTCTCCAATGACTTTTTTCTTTTTCGTGCACTCTTTATGGAGCGCCACCCTGACCTATGATCCAAAGTTCAGTCAATTTTTTCTGCTTCTTCTTCCTCTTCTCCTTCGGAGCAAAGGGTCCTCTGCTCGGGTTAGAAGTGCTTTCGCTTGGTGCTTTGCTGTTGCTGTTGCTGCCTCAGTAATGGATCTGCACCAAGACGGTGCTTAAAAGTTTCTGGTTTCACACTGACTGACTGATGGGCCTAGCTGATGGTGCTCCAGTCGCACACTTTTGCACTCACTTTCTTCTTTCGGCACCCACTAATCTCTCCAGTGGTTGCAAAGACATTAGCATAGGGCAATTTAGCGGTGTCTACTGCCAGGGTGTCACTCAGCTTCACTTTCCATTCAGCACTCTGAAACTTGAAGCCAAGTTTGCGCTGGCGCCTTTCGACGCCGAGTTGTGATCTCTGGCACCGCCACGACCAGGACCACCATCAGTGAGTAATCATTTTCTGTCAAAAAATGTCACACATTTTTTTCTGCATCATTCAAGTGTAACCTAACCCTCCAAAAAAGCTTTATTTGAATAATAATTGAATAATAGCACTGCACCACTGAACCAGTTTGTGACTGCGCACACCAAATGACATTATTATTTGCTGCAGTAATTTCATCTTCCAATTTTGAGGGTAGTTTTGTTTTTGACTGGATAAAAATGAGGACCATTCAGGAGCACCTCATCATATCTCCACTTCCCTTTTCTCCCCCTTTTTGACCTACATCGCCCACACACAGCAGAGTGGTCAGTGCCTGCAGTGAGAGCACCCTTTCTGAGGACGATTTTAGCCTTTTGTGCTGCCCTTTCTTTAGTATCAGTAGCCAGCCAGTCAGTCAGGCTGCCCTTTGTGCTCATCACCTCGGCAGTGGTAGTCTCGTGGCAGCAAGAGCACGAGTAAATTTAGGTCACTTGACCTTTGCACCTTTCTCCTGCTCAGCATTCATTCAGCAGCACTGACACTGCTTTTGGCTCGATGATTGGCCCAATTGTGTGTGCGTGTTGAACACACCGGTGTGCAGCAGCAGCAGCAGCCACAGCAACAACGGCACTCTGTCACCTCATTTGTCGCATATGCTTGTAATCCTTTGATTGATCCTGTTGTCTAGTAGTGCAGTGCACTGTGCTCAGTCATAGCGGTCCTAGCGGTCCTAGTCGAGTAGGGCAGAGAGCAGAGCACTGCTGCACGTGCCAACTGACCGCTTGCTGACCCTGTTTCCGGGCTTTTATTCTCGCTCACCGCTGACCACCACCACCGGTTATGCTGTTCAGGCTGTATTTCACTCTGCTGACTTTGTCACACTTCAACTGGCACTGCTGCGATAGCAAAAATGGAACATTGCTAGTAATAAAATGAAAATAAAACTTAAACTTTGCATACATCAGCATGCATAGTGAACATGTTTACAGTGCCAACATGTTCAACACATTTAAACGCTGGTGACCATAGCCACTGACCACTGGTCATCACTGGATGATGGCAATAATGATAATGATGATGATGATGATGATGCAGAATCCAATACCAATTGAACAAATTGCATTTAGTTTTATGGTGCAAAAGGAATGGTGTTGCTCTTTATTTAGTTGTGTGCCATTACCAATTGTGGTTGTGGCGGAGCACACACAGACAATTTGCCTGATGACTTTGGACAATCGACAGAAGACAGTTTTTGCGTAACTGTGGACGGTGGCAATTTGACAGAGTGTGCGATCGCCGCAATTATTCTAATGTGCCTTTTATTGCAGTGTCATTTTCACTGTGGGTGCAAACAAAATTCTTGAATTTTTTGAGCATTTTTTATTATTTTTAAAACTTGAGCTTTTTGAAATTTTGTTTTGCAAAAGGCGTTGTGCATTGTGCCGGCAAAAGTTTTAAAATTTTAATTTTAATGTTTAAACAATGGAACAATTTAGTTTGACCAATGCAGTTCGAGGTGCCAAACACGTGCCTGGAGGTTGGAGCACGTCTTTGTGTCTGCTTTCTTGTGAGTTTAGCTGAAAATGTTCTTTTTTAATGACACTCAGATCAAATGGCGGCAAATCACCAACCTCTCACTGACCAGTAGGAAAATACTGAAGTAAAAAGATTTCGTAGTACAGCAAGTGCAAATCACATAAATTTTATTGGTCTGCTCTCTGGACTTTTGGGCCCTGGATGCCTTATAAAAACTTTTTGAGAAGCGCACTTTTTTTGGTATAGCCTCTAGCAAACAAAAAAACTAAAGTTTTTCTTCAACTTGTACTCATGTTTACTACACACTCTCATTCAGTTCAGTGTGATGCTCCTCATCGATTTTTAATCTCTGTAATGGGACACTTAATTTTATTAATGACCTGTTCAGTGAATGGCAGTCAGTTCGACAGTAGTGCATGTATGTCTTGCTGCTGTCAGTGCGCTGTGCTTGTGGTCAGTGGTTGCGGTGGTTGGCAGTGGTTCCAATCACTTCTCTCGCCCTCTAATAGTCAATCGTTTGCACTCTCTCGGTTTCTGCTTCATCCTCATCTCCTCAGCTCCTTCTCCTTTGCCTCTGGCCTACTGTCAAATGAGTGATGCCCAGTGTGTGATGTTCAGTGTGCCTCTGTCCAGTGGACAAGGCAAATGACCGTCACTTTCTCCCACTCCCGAAAAGAGCAATTTCATGCACTGCACGGCATTTTTCGACAACAACAGCAGCAGCAGAAGCACTGATGAAACTGCAGCGCACAACGTGAATTAAACTGGCACTACCACTGAAAGGAAAAGACACTGCACTGGCACCGACTACTTGACATCGACACCATCACCACACTGGCACTCTATTTTGTAGTAGTAATCAGCAGTGTCTGCGTTGTTCATCGCAGTGACCAATGGCAGTGGTACACCACTACGCTATACTAGTGCATCACTACTTTGTGATGGACATTATCGGCAAGCAAAGTGGCGAGCTGGCGGCAAATCAAATTAAAATTGATGACTCCACTCAGGGGAAGAGGAGGAAAAGGAGGACTGAAAGGGACTAGGGCTGAAGAAGAAGAAAAAGAATACCCAAACCCAAGTCAGCTTCTCACTCGCAAATGTCGCCTCGTTTGATGTCGTTCAATTTCCGCTTAATAATTTGTTGTTGTGTGGTGGTGGTGCTACACTGGCGCTGGGCCGCACTCTGCCCGAATGGGCAAACAGCACTTTCTCTTTTTCTCAGTTGACGACAGCCATGAATGACTGGGGGTAATTAATTTGCCGCTCAACAGTTCGATGAAGCGAGGCTATTGTCGGATATTAAAGAAAAGACAACCAGTGTCCAGTCTCTCAGTTCAGTTTTCTAGCAAAACGTATGTTTGCATTGAACCACACAACTTTTGGCATCATGTTCGATCTTTGTGCTACCATTTCTCTCTCGTTTTGGCACTTTTCTGCTGCTGCTGCTGCTGCTGCTGCTGGTCTTCGCCCTCTCACTTTTAGGCCTCAAAAGTAGTGAAGGCGTCAAATGTCGAGGTTAATTTAGTTGCTTCTGCTCCTGTAGCCTCTTTTTTCGCAGCCTCTTCTTGCTTCGCCCTCAGCAGTGTCAGACAGTTGCAGCAAAAGCACACTTCCGCTAAGACCACCACTAACATCGAATGTGTCAGCCCACACGGTTGACTAGTTTTTTTGGGAGGTTTGCCACTTTCACTTCACTCCTCGGCCAATCAATTGTCTCTGTCTAGCAGTTGGCAATTGCCAATTGGACTGCTATCGATCACATAGACTGCTTCACGACAGTGCTTCAACAGTTCTTTGGTGAGCCCAGTCTGCTAATAAATCTTGGCCACTTGAATTGCTGGCTGGTCCAGAGTTTGTGTGGACGACAACGACTTTGACAGCGACGATTTGGGCGACTTGGCTAAATTTAACGGAAGGAAGTGTCTAGAGCGTCTCTGTTGCAGCCGCCATTTGAGTTGTGAGGGCACTGTAAAATGCAAGAGTCTGAGTGTTTGATTCTTTTTTCCCAATCGATGCAATTTGCTTAATCGAACAGAATTTAAGAATGACTTTTGACGCTGCTGGTTGTGCTGACGGCGATGGTCAATGCTGTTCAGTGGCTTTCATTTAGCATTCCACCAGTACTGAATGGCAACTGCTCGGCGATGCTTTGAAATGAAAAACTGCTGAACTCCGACTTGTGATTTATACACTGCTGCCATTGTTGGCACTGCTTGAAATTAGTAGTAGTGCCCAGACACAATCTTGGCATTGTCTTTCTGGGAGCCGTTACTAGATCCATCCAGTCATCTATTTATCTTTTTCCTTTTTTTGCTCTTCTCCGCTTATTTGTTTAATCACCAAATATACGACTTCATTTGTGGTAGTGAACAGCAGAAGCAGCATCCTCTTCAACGCAATTAGCAAGTGCAGTGCAGCGTTTGCAAATGTGGTAAAGTGGCAACCACTACTGAAGAGTGCAGAGTGCAGTTAATGGCTTTTGACGATAATTAGAGCAAATGGAGTCGAGAGATAGATGGTCAGATAATTGATGCGCCCGCCTGAACTGTACTGCCACCAGAAAGGCAGTTCGCCGCTAATGGAGGTTTGCCAGCAGCAAGGACACCCTCGGCAAGGCAAAGAACCAAAGAATTGCCCGGCAAAAAGAGGAGTTCAAAGAGTAGAGGATACACTGCTGCCAAGCATGCCAGCAGATAGAGATGGGATGCACACACTCTGCCACTTGAACACTGATGACAAAGATGCTAGGCAAGTGAGGCGAGTGATGCGGCCACGGCCGCACAGCGTTAATTGAGCAGGCACTCTCTTTGCACGCCAATCAATGGGCATGCACACAATGAGTGTGCACAGGGACAGGGACACGGTGGCAGTTTGTTGGGTGAAATTGCCGGCAAAAGTGAACAGTGCTGACATTGTGTTGCAGTTGAAGTGCCAGCGATTTTTTGACAATACCCTTACATTTCAATTGGTTCCTTTATTGGGATCTTTATCTATGCGTGTTAATTTTGTGTTTGCTCACTGCTGAAGCCTTTGAAAGTTGCTTGATGACTTTGGTTTGAGATTTTCCTATAATATAATAGGGGTTTTGTACTCATTTAAAACTTTTTAATTAATCAAGATTTTTGCAAAATTTACATTAGCAATACTATTAATTTAGTTGTGAGTGTGTGTGCTCGTGTTTGCATAGTTTGCGTATGATTAATGAGGTCTGAATAATTAGCACACAGAGCACATCTCACCTATAATTGCACGGTCTTTGTGTCTGCCTTTTGTGGCGACAACTGGCGTTGACATCGTTGCGGTCGATTCTGGCTCTGTCCTCGAGAGGCATCATTAGCGTGGTTATTAATTAAGGGGCAACGAATATGGCACTATCTGCACTGGCCTGATCACCGAGAACTCACTGCTGAAGAACCCTTGCTCGGCAAAGTGAATCTCTTTCATTGCTAATGTTGTTGGCCATTTAATGTAGCGCATAAATGCGTGTCCTCAACGTCGCCAGATGCAGTCAGCATGCACTTTGGCCCGGTGATAAATGGTACTTGGTGTGTGGTGCCAGTGCTGCTGGTCGCAGTGCAATTGCACCCGTTGAGACAAAACCCAAAAAAGTAAACAACGATTACTTTGGATGTTTTCGCAGCATAAGAAGCTTTCCTGCCGCACTGGCCACAAACTTTGAAACAACTTTTTTCTCATTTGCCTGATTAATGATTTCTAGGTACCCAACAACACTTGGGTGTTTGGCTTAAAATAAGTAGTACATCACAGGCAATGATGTCCACTGATGAATGGTCTTTTTATGCAGAAAGTCTTTTTGCTCAAGGAAATAAGAACGGCTGCCTAAGCTTGAAGAGCACCTGTGACAAGGTTAGGAGGACTTTCTACACTCAATGCCGTTTTTTGGTGTCATCTGGCTTTCCACACACTTCACTTTTACTTTTCATCATCTATTCAGTGCTGTTGTTGTCCTTGCTGCTGCATCACACAAATACACACTTTTGGTCAAAGTGTCGTCCAGCAGTGAGGCAGCAGTCAGCAGGCAGATATTGCTCAAGTTCATTAGCAAAACACCAACAGCTTTGCTGCTTGTGTTGTGGTCCAGGTTTGTGTTGTCGACAACAGCTGGTGGTCACACAACAACAGAAGCAGCAGCAGCAACTGAAAGTTCACACTTTCCGTGCAACCAGAATGTCGCCTCACCTGATTACTTTTGTGGTGGTGCACCGATCTTGTCCACGACATATCCTCCTTTTTCTTCTCTTCAGTCTGCCATTTACATACATACTCACTTACTGACACACACAAACACTGATGACCAAAGCAAGTTGACGACACCCGGCACAGCAGCAGCAGTATTGAGCGACTGATTCTGGTCACCCTCACTGAGTGCTTCTATCATCTAGAGCCAGCGCCACTTTTCAATCACAACGGTAGGTGGTCTTTGACTTGCTGATCTTCTACTTCTGCTCTTTTTTCCCTTCTTTTTTTGTGCTCTTTGCTTTTCTGGCCACTTGAGCCACTGCACTTTTTTTCTTGCTTTGGCGGGCGACCGACTTTGTCTAATTCATGGCGCTTTCTTCTTTTCTCTTTTCTCGCTGGCAAATGACACTTTCACTGCAGGCACCACCGCCATTGACAATGCCGGGCCAATTTGTGCTGCCCGCTACCGCGGCCACCAGAGCACAAGTGTCGATTGTTCCCTTCACCACCACTACGACCACTAATTCAATGTGATGTTATTGACACTTGCCTCAATTGACGATCCTCACGGCGACTACTCAATTGAATCGGCGAGCTCTGAAAGAGAGTGTGAGCACTTCTACTCGTTGGTTTCACTGCGGCAATTTCAATTACAAATCGTCACCGAGACGCGCGGGCCGTTACAGAAAAGAGAATGTCACCCACTCACACTGTTTCATTTACAGTCACTCGCAACATGAGCACATTGAACACTTTGTTCATCTGCGTGTTCACTGCAGTGCACTACTAATTTGCTGCTGCTGCCACTGACTTGCGACATTGCTTTGAGGCTGTTTTCTTTGTCATCATGTCTTTGCAGTCAGTCTGCTCACTGTGAGAAGGCGACGAGGACAGTGTGTGATCAGGGTGACTCCAATGAAAAGGAAAGGTTCAGTGGTTCTGGCAGCAGTGTGGTGTCATGTTTGCCAGCAGCAGGGGCAGTGTCATTTGAATGCATTACCAACTCAATGTCAAACAGAGAGGAGGCAAGTTGCTCTAAGGAAACTGTTCCTGGTAGTTTTCTGCAAGCAAAATCATTTTCAAGAAATTGAAATCGGCCATTTTTTCTCTTTTTTAATTTTTAAAGTCACTCTAGAATTAGCTAACTTCTTTCATTTTTTTTCAAATTAAATTTACATAAATTTTTCTGCTTGAGCGAGAAAAGCAGAAGAAATGATAATTGCCCCGGTCCTTTGCCTAAGTGAGTGAATAATTCATTACAACCATCACCTACTTGGCGGTAATTATTTGCTGGTTCTCTTTCAGTGTGATGCGCTGAGATTTTGCGATTTCCTCCTCTTTTTTCTCGTCTTTGGTGATTCGATTAGATCCGATGCACAACTGGATGCCACATTTCCACTTTTCGTTTTTGCCTGTCAGAACCTGCTTTCAGGCACACTGTTGTGTGGCTGCGGTAATATCTTATTTATGAATCTAATTACAATAGCTGTGCACACACGCTCTGATGAGTTGACAATTGGCAGACGGACAGTGAAGTGCGGTTGCGGACAGTGGCGAGCCGCTGCACTGCACTTCATTTTCCTTTTTTTCTCTTTTTGCGCTTCGTTTATTCGCCAATTACATTCGGCAGCCACTTGATACACTTTTTTCTGTCTCTTTTTCCACTCGACGATCACGACTTACTGATTTCTAATTTCATTTGTTCTCCGTCTCTGTCTTTGTCTCTCCTTTTTGTTTTTGTCACATTTCAGACTTTTTGATACAGGCGATATGAAGTGCTTCTTCAACTTTTCCTGGTCTATTTGACAAACGGAAAAGTTCTTTTTGCATTTGCAACTCTCTTTTTCTCTCAATATTCTCCTAGATCAATTTTGCAGTTTTGATATTTCTCATTCAGTCGTTTGATAGCTAATCAATTCAGTGAGCACTACCTGATTTTATGAATTCTAGATGATGGTCAGTGCCATTTTTCTGTGGTGACCATCGTTTTCCGGGCTTCAGAAGTTAATCTAAGCTTCTGTGTCAATCTATAATTCATAAAAAGTACACTTTTTTGCTGATGACAGTAGTATAACTGTTTGCCTATGTGGTCATATGTGATTTGCCGACTTTGACTTTGAGTCTGTTTGTTGTTAGTTATCATGGACGTGACATGACCACAAGCAAACTGGATTTATTTTGCCATCGATCACTCACAGCATAAGCAGGATCACCCAATTACACTTGCTATTCGATGCACGACTTTTTTGCTGCTTCTGCTTAATCTCTCTTGTTTGCCGATTCTATACAGTGCTAACCAAATTAGTACTGAAAGTGCACTACAAAAACGGTCTATATTAACGAAAACAACAACGGTTTGCGTTACATTGGCAATTTGCAGTAATTTTTAATTTTTAAAAAATTTTACATTTTTTAGCAAGATTTTTTTGTTAAATTGTGCACAAAAATTTCCTGAGTCATTCCTTTCACTTTTTTCATTTAACTGCATCTTTCTTTCCTCTTTTTAGTTTGTATCCCCTTTGCACCAATCAACTTTTCCCTAGCGTTTGCCGTAGTGGCCGGTGGGCACTGGGCGCTGTCCCGGTCAATTGATTGATCACATGGCCATTAAGTAACATCAGTGCACTGTCCGGCTACTGATGAGTTCTAGTGTTAGTGGTCAGCAAGGCTGTCTGGGTGCTTTTAGGCAAATGGCTCATTTTCAGCAAATTAAGGGCGAGCAAAATGTTGTGCACCATCTCATAGTTGATGCTGTTCGGAAATGACAACACTGCTCGGAGCATTTGGAGGAAAACCAAGAAATATAACCTGATAAACAGAACTAAAGGTGGTGCAATGATGACACCTTCACTTGGTTGCACAGTTTCAATTTGTGGTCAAGCGTCTATTGCTCAGCTTCAGGGTAAAGGTTCAGTTGTGCTCTAGTGCACTTTTGCAGTTGACATTTGTGCACTTTTTTGTGGTTCAACAGTAAGTGTGGAAATCAAAGTAACACATTGTGTTTTGATGCTAAAATGAAAAAAAGATGTACAAAACAAAAAAATGTTAAACAAACTCAAATTTCTTGCTTTACAAAATAATAATGAGTCATGCCGTCATTGCTGATACTGATGCCTGATAATGATTTTTAAAATTTCTCTAAAATGGTAAAAAATGTCAAACAAAAGAACAAAAATCACTATCACAGTGCACTATCAATGGTCATTACGTGGCATCGGTGATTGTAATCGGCCAGTCTGTCCAACGTGTCATTTGCGGGTCATTATCGATTGTGGGCAAGTGAAATTTAGTTTAGGCGCAAATCTGTTTTTTAGCGCATTCTATTCTCTGTGATTCACTTTTGCATTTCAGCAATCAAATCGGCTGCAGTGGAGGCATTGCCAGCCTGCAGCTCTGATAGATTGCCTTTGTTGTTCTCTCTCTTTCTGCCATTGTTGTACACCAGAAAATGGTAAATATTTGCCAGTTGTTGTCAGTGAGATCAGAGTAGTGGCAGTGAGTGACCGCTTTGAATTGCTGTCACCACTACCACTACTGCAGCCATCATCATCATCATCATCATCGCCGCAGACCTTGTGTGCTGAGCACTTTAAAATGCGTGTACCCAGTTTGACTGCTGCAGTTTAAAATGGTCACCGCTGTGCTCAGCTTCCTACCGCTAATTGTCACTGTTACTGCTGCGCTCGTTGCACCAGCAGTGCACAACGGTCAGCTGTTACCAAAGGAAAAAAAGAAGAAAAAGAAGTGAAAGTTGAATGCCAAAGTCAAGTGCAAGGGAGCAGTGAACAGTGCCAATCCGATTAAAATTTGATGCTTTTTGGCGGAATCAATATCAAAGTTCCAACCTTGATAGTTCTGGCAGCACTGACCATTTCACTGATTGCGTTTTGTTAAAATGCTGTAGACTTTTGCTCGATGGTAATCGCCTTTTGATGAGTGCGGTTTCTGTACATCTGCGGCATTTGACCATTTGCTGTGACTTTCTGGAATGTTTTTGTTGCTGCAGCAAACACAGTTTTGCCATTTTAATGGAGATGTTTGGGTGCTTTTTAGATTTTTCTTTTTGCTTTTTGTGATGAGTTTTTCTGTTTTTGTAGTTATCAATGGTTTTAAATTTTTAAAATGCTGACACTGTACAGAGCATCACCGCAATGTCAACCAAAACCGGTGGCAACTGGTCATTGTTTTATGCACAATGTACTGACACCGAGTTTACTCGTCATGATGGCCTAGGTTTTTTGGCATGCCTCACATCCCTTTCGTGTGTTTGTTTTGACGTTTTTAATTTCCGCAAAATTTCCGTCAGTTTGCATTGCTGTGGCTCCTTTGCACTTTTTGTTTAGCCGCACATGTCGTGTCAGCATCATCATTATTTGATGTTTGTGATGTTTGTGAAACCATTTTGACACTTTTTTGCTTCTTTTCTTTTTTTGAGGGGGTTAATTCTTGGAGCAAAACACAGTTCATCATTGGCTGAATGAGGTGTTCTAGAGACACAAAAACAGGCAAACGGCGCTTCATTTCCGTTCGTCTTATCAGACCAAATAGATGAGGATTTTGTCATTTTTTGTCTACACAACATTTCTCACAAACCAAACACACACACACACACATTTCATGCACTGTTCATTGCCATCTGCCATAAGGCACTAGCAGAGCTATTGATTTAATCTTCAGCTTGCTCGGCCTAGTTTACCCTCATCACCAACTTTTTCATTTCACTTTATTTCATTTCAATCACCGGCTTCATCAGAAATCCTAGGGTTTTATCTAGTCCTCGTGTGTTCATTTGACCGTTTCCTTTTTTCTCCTAGGCCTCTTAGTGCCTGTGAGCGTCGGTCAGTGTGTGTGATGATCATCAGCATCAGCTCAACTCCATCTCATCAAATTCTCGTGATCCATTTCTCAAAAGCCGACTTGCGCCGCAGCAGACCCACATTAGCACTTTCTTTTTTTTCTTTTTTATCTGACCACAGAAGTGAAGTAAGGCTTCGGCTGATAAGCTAACTTTTCCGGTCCCGTCAGCTTGCTGTGCGCATCATGCGTCACTCGTCATGCTCCTAGTTTGCGCTTATCGTCTTTGTTGTGCCGGCTTGTGCGACAGAAGACAAACTAACACGAGCATTTTTTGTTTCCTGTGTTCCTCTTTTGACGAGAGAGGCTGAGTACCGATAAGTTGCTGTTGGCTCTAACGAACCAAAAAATGGACACTTCGCTGCCAAACTTGCTTCAATTTGCTTTTGCTTTCTTGCGGTCATGTTGTTTTGCTTTGCCCTGCTGATTCCGAAATCTCAAATTTGCTTTACTCTATTTGTTCGATCCTTGGTGGAAACTAAACTGTTTTACTGCATTCTTATGGAAGCACTAGGGACCACTGTCGAGCGTTGCAGATGTTGCAAACCTTGTACTATCAGTTGCTGTGATACAGAAAGTGAATTTTGCTTGGTTATGGCATCATTATCAAACTTCAACAAAGTCAGTATTGCAACTGTCATCGACTCACTTGACCAATGACTTGCAATCAAACGTGTGACTTTATCCCCACGTCTTTGTCTTACCTGCTTCTTATTTATTTTTCTTTGCTCACACTGCCGATCCTTCCCCATTACTGCACTACTCAAATTGGGACTATCGCAGTCCATTATTTATTTTTTCATACTGGTATAAACTTTTTGTCCATTGAACCACGTTATCCATGGAGGCACGCAGCGGAATGGTGGAATAAATAGAACATTGCCTGCAACACACTGCTTACAGGCATGATATAAAACTCTTTTTTGCATCATGATGATCATAGTTGCCGTTACTGCTCACACATCATCGATTCTGTGCGCTTGTGTGCACATGCACTTGGTCACAACAAACAACTTTGTTTGACCGGGTGGCAGCGCCACCGTCGTTGATCATTTTCTACCCCAAATTCTCTCCCTTTTCTTTCTTCTCTCATCTTGGCCATTGCCTCTCGTCCCATCTGACTGCCACCGCGGATGGCCAGTTATTTAGTCTAGCTGGCACTATCGGAACAGTGTGTCTCACTCTTGCCACTAATCTTTCTGCCTTCTATGCTCTCCATTCTGGGTAATACTATGACGGCTTCTCACGTGATCAGATGCATTTTTGTTCCAATTGAAACTTGATCCATGGGGCAGCGGCAGCAGTGGCGATGGGTGAGAGAAAAAATAAGGGAGACATTGCACGCACACACACTGCTGACAGGCATTATAAACTTCTGGGTCATTAATCATCATCGATGATGAGCAGTGGTTGCGGTGCTGCTGCTGCCGCTTCTGATTCTGGTGAGGGAGACGTGTGTCCAGCATTGGGCACACACACACATTGTCCGGGTGCCAGTGCCGCCTCGTTGACTTCCAGCTCTCTCTCTCTCTCTCTCCTTGCTCTCCCTGTTTGTGTCATCTGACTCGACTTTTGACCATTTGACCATGCTGTACTACTGCTGCTACTACTACCGTACTGCTGTGGACCAATTTTCTGAGCAGCAGAGTATTATATATTAGTTAGCTATTCATTTGAAAGATGATGTGTCTCACTCACTGGACACACTGAACACATCCGTTCTCTGCTCTTCTGATAAGCAGCCTACCGTCCCGTCAAACAGGCATCATCTCCACTACTGCCGGACACGAGGCCTTCCTCTGGCACCCGAGCTGATCCAGGATCACTACCGCCACCCAACAGTTGAGCTTATTTGTTAGCGCAAACCTTGAGGCATTGAAGGGCCTAAAAGCTGACCACTGGCCACTGCACTGTCCCAATAGATTGATATTAATTATCGCGTATTGTCACACTTGGTGGCGGTGAACACTAGCCACTGTGGTGAATACCAACGCCGTCCATCACACACTGCACAGTAGCTGATTAGGTAGAGAGTGAAAGTGCATTGTGAGCTGGAAACCGCAACGTGTGGCCTTCATATGCAAATGCAGATGCCAAATGCAGCTATGGACAGGGAGACAGGGACAGCGAGAGTCACTCTGACAGGCGCTAATCTACCCGTTGACGCTGGGCGATGATAAATGCAAGTTACTTGCGGATTAGTGATGCTGCTGCTGGTGGTCAGCGTGATGTGCTGGGTTGACCAACACAACCACCACCGCAACAACAACAGCACAACCGATGATCAATGATCATCAGAGCATTGCCACTGGTGTCACTTTTTTTAGACTTGCTTTTTATTATTATTTTGGTTTTCGACAACTGTGTGTGATGAATACTGAAGAATGTGCACAAAAGCTAACTTTTGGTTTTTACAGTTTCTAACCTCGATTCAGACTTCTGAGTTTAACAGCGGCAAAATTCTAGAATTGAGTTGAGAATATGCAAAATTTCAGTGCATCATTTGTCAATTCTTTAATCATCATCTATCATCTGGCATCAGTGGATTTTTATTCAAAACAAAATAAAAAATTTGTGATTGGCAAAATTTTTATAAAACTAAAAATCTAAAAATTGTAATCTGATTATAATTACTACTTGGTGTTTGAAAAAAGAGGGGACAGTGAGTTCCGTTTTTGTTTCGGTGCTGTTGAAAGTCGTGAACGGCAAATTTGTCCTCTTCACGGGTGCTCACACTCTTGTCCTTTTGTGGCATCGATTTGCTTCGACTACTTTAGTGTGTCACACAGGCCCAGTCGTTGTGTGATGTCCACGGTCTATTGAGCACCTAATCACCACTTCATTTTTTTCTGTTTTTTGCCTTTAACCGAGGCACATTTGATCACCTGGCAGCTTTGTCGGTCATGAATGGCAGATTATTGTTTTCACCTTTTACTTCATCACTTGAGCCACCTACTACTCAATTTGTTGCCAGCTTGGCTGCTGTTTGAATCACTGTTGATGATTTTCCAGTCAACAGCAGTTTGACTTTTTGGCTGCTGGCCTTCCTGAAAAGTATAGCACGCGTACTGCAGAGACCTTAGACCTTTGCCATTTTGCCCGGTTCACAGACCCAAGCAGCCTCACACGTGTTGTGAAATGCGTGGCTGTTTTTTTGCTTGCCTGTTGTTCACCAGTTCGCAGTTTGACGCCGTTTAGTCTGCCGATGAGTGCAGAATGTCGGCAATACACACACACTTCATTTCTGTCGTTTGCAGATTGCCATTTATTCAGTAGCCGTGATCGATGTGATTTTTTACATTTTGACTACTAGATTTTCTATTTTTGTTTATTCATTATTTTGATTTGCTGAAAAATATGATTTTTATTTCAATAACATACATTTTACAGATTCCAAAACTCAAACACAGTTTTGGAGCAATTTCTCATCTTTGCACAACTACATTTGCCTGGCTTTTTCTTCTTGAAACCTCTGTCCTCCTTCTGACCAGCTAATTAGTAAACCATTTGCCATCCTAGGCCATTAGGGTGCTGCCAGAAAAGAAAAAGAGAGAGGGAGCAACTAATTTTTGGGTGCAAAAATTATAGGAAACAAAGTGCAGCACTAGCACAACCTGAATGCACAACAGTCCGTCTCCCCCTTTTTCCTTCTTTCTTTTCCAGTCACTTACACTTTCTGACTGGTGATGGTAAACCAGCGCACCAGTTAGCACCACGGCCACAAATTGCCAACACGACTTTGCACTTAGTGGTGGCGGTACGAGCTAGCACTCTATCAGTTCAGACACTATAGTAGGGAAAGCAAAGGAAAAACGGGCAGCCACCAAACTACTTGACTCGGGCCTAATTTGTGGTTCGACGGCAGGCAAAAGTACTGCACACAAAGTAAAAGTGCGAGGTGACAGTGTTGATGAGCGATGGGAGAATGAGAGAGAAAGAGAGAATGAAAAGAGACAAAGTTGGATGGCAATGCCATTTCTCTGGCTTTGTCGATCACCGAATATGAGTGCACCCACAGTGCACTAAACTCTGCAAAACACTGCCTCTGCCCTAATCAAATTGCAATGCATCTCTGCACTCGCAGATGCGGATGTTCAATTTCCACACCGTACATCAAACATGTATGTGCTCATTTTGAAAAAATCTTTTCAGTTTTTTATGTTTGAAAATTGTCAGTCGCGACAGCTTTGGGTAGACTCGAGAGCGCATCTCCAAGTTGATCTAGCTCCGTTGACATTTGGCACCGACTTCACTGACGGAGATGGTTCATGTCTCCTCTTCTTCTTTTGCAACCCTTTTCCAGCACTTTGTCAGACTGCAGTGCACTAGTGCAATTTACCGCTCATTTTTTCACCCTTTTTCTCCTCCTCTGCCGTTATCCCCTTTTCAGAAGGCCAATTTGAGTGCCATGCTCGCGGTTTGCAGTCAGTCACATCCATATTCATAATTTATATCCATTTATAATTTGGCACCGATACTCGACACTGCCAGGACGGCAGCAGCAGCATCAGTGCACTGTCTGTCGGTGTGTGTGTGTGTGTGTGAGTGCCATCTGATCGAGCGAGTCAAATGGAGTCAAGAGGCGACGACCGTCGTCGTCGTTGTTCTCGTTTGCAGTCCTTAGAGTCACTGCTACTCCTGGCGCACTCTTTTCTGCTCAGTTTTTAGCTGGTGTCACATTTTCTGCCGCTGCAATTGACACATCGAAAGAGAAGACAGTGCAGACAGTGCAACGGCAGCAGTGCCTCGAAAGCGGAGACTACAGCAGCAGCGACAGCAGTAGCGGCTGAAAAAAGTCAAAATGTCAGGCCACTAGCAAATGGAGGCTAAATGGCGCCCATAAATAATATTCGAGTTCCCGACAGACGAAAGGAAGAGGCGGCAAAAGTCAAATCTACCATTACCACTACCAGGCCAAAATCGAAACTGTGTTCAATTTGCAGTGTCAATTCAGCCGAGCCGGCACTAGCTCGACTTGACTTTTGCTCCACTCGACGTCTTTTTTCTTTTTTTTCTTACAAGTTCGCTACTTGAACAGAATCACAGAATCGTACTTTACTTTGAAAGCCTTCACATAAATCTCATCTTGGCTTAACCATGTTTTGCAATCTTCGTTTAGGTAATAGTTCCCTTTAAGAGCCAGTAAAAGTATCAATCTCAATTGCAGATTGAGGGAGTGGAAAGCACCACTGGTGGTCAATTGATCATCCGCGGCACTACCACTCATTAGCATCGCTCTTAGCAATTCGATGCGACTTTGCACTTTGTGGTAGTTCCCGTTAATTGCCACTAGTGCCGATGCACTTACTCCAATGCAACTGCGTGCTTTCACTGCCCCCCCCCCTTCCTTTCACCAGAAAGAGAGACCTTAGGCTGCGGGAAAATGGCGCCCAGATCAGAGACTCACTCACTCACTCATTTACCCACTCGCTCACTCAATCTCACTTTCTCCGGTGATGAGTGCTAATGAAAATGGCCCTAATGAATGGCGAGAAAGGAAGATGAGGTTGGCACTGTCACACTGGCACTCACCGATGCACTTCGGCTGCTAATGCACACAGACTGGCTGATTGCCCAGTGCACAGTGCACTCACTCTGCCTTTCTGGGCAACCTCATTAGCTAATGCTCGCTGATGTGCACCACTTTCCTAGCGGTGACATGTCTCCCCACCACTGCATCACCAAAATACTGAAAGGTGTTTGCGTGGACACTTTCGGGACAAAGTGAGCCTCTCTTCTTTTCCCCGAAGTGTCATAACCGTTAATTGACACTGCGACGAGCAATCAATGCGATGGTCGAAAGAGAGCGAGAGAGTGAGTCTGTCCACTCACTTAAACTGTCAACTTTCTCCACTGTTCCATGATATTGAACTGACTACTGCTGCTGTGGTGGCCACTGAATACCACTGGGCACTGCTGCTGGTTTGAATCAAAGACGATTTTTTTCTGACAGATTTTCGATTACCAGAGAAGCTCCCAAAAATGCTGCTGCAGAGCATTATTTTCCTTTTCGTCGAAAAATCCCTCTTTACCCGGTCTCTGGCGCTATCTGCCGGCGTCGCCGCATGGCAGGATCAAGCTGGAGCGGCTCGAGCTTGAGTGTTGCCCTGCCAATCACCGCCGGCACCGACAATCGTTATCTTTGTTTGCACTGCACACAACCACACACAATACACTCATGTTTCTTTTGTAGTCAAGAACGACGCTGCCATGAGACGCCGGCGATTCACTCAAAAAGCGGCAAAGGCGCCAAAAACAAAGCGCATTAACCGCAGTGACAGCGTTCCAAATCTATCCCGCAGAAGCCGAATACTTTCTGGCGCCCCTTCGGATCAAAATGCACACGGGCACGTCGTCTGTGAATCCGAGCCGAAAAGCTTCAGTTTGTTTTGGTGGCTGCTTTGCCGAAGTCGCCGTCGCCGTCTCCTCTTCACGTGCTGACTTTGCCCAAGCAAGTTTGTATCTCGGACTGATTGGTCTGGTGATGACTCCCCTTTAGATGACACATTTCTAACTGGAACCCCTCCCTCTCTTTCCCTCAGTGAACATCAACACCACCAGCACCTCCTGTAAAGCCGTCTGAAGATGGGCAATCGAAAGAGGTCTCAGCTGAAGAAGACCGCCTCGAAGGAGTTCACCAAGTTTGTCGCCCAGTCGGCCAGTTCAGGAGGAAATGCCCCGGGAAAGCCAGTGACGCCCAGTCGGGAGACGGCCTTCACCTGGAAGCTAATCATACTGTCGGTCCTGTCGGTGGTCCGCATCTTGGTGGTCTTCCTGCCTCAAAGCGGGTACATTCAGCCGGATGAGTTCTTCCAGTTTACCGAGCCAGTTGCGGGCGACGTTCTCGGTGTGGAGAATCTGCGTGCCTGGGAGTTCAATCAGACGGCGCCTCTGCGAAGCATGTTCTTCCCAGCTCTCTTCACTTTTCCGCCCCTTCAGTACCTGAAGATGTTCTACCTTACCAGCAATCTAGGCAATGCTTCGACGTACGTCCTGCTGGTTGGGCCGCGCTTCCTGATGACCATTGCCTCCTTCGGCATTGACTTTGCCATTTACCGCCTTTGTCGAATGCTCTACGCCACGGGGCCGTCCCTAAAAACCTCCTTGAGTCACAAGTCGCTGGACTGTCTTCTGGCGCACGCTACCTGTTATTTGGCCTACTCCTACTATACTCACACCTTCAGCAACACCATCGAAACCATCCTTTTTGGCCTTTTACTGGTTTCAGTAGTGGAGTCGCTTCGCCAGTCCGATTCAGCCCGACCAATGTATTTCAAAATTTCGATCCTTCTTGCGGTGGGCTTCTTCAACCGACCTACATTTGCCGTATTTGCATTCGTGCCCATGCTCTACTGGCTGGCTACCTATGCAGCCACAAATAACTCGAAAGCAAACAGCAAGTCATCCCGGCTGAGTAAAGGAGTGTGGCTCTGGAGTCTGCTCCGAACTGCCGGAAAGAACGGCTTCAAGCTGATAATTCCATTCACACTTTCGGCAACTTTTCTAGTCCTACTCGACACCGGTTACCATCGTGGCCTTGCAGAGCTGTCCGCAGCCATCTCTGAGTTATCGGTGGGGAAGGCCTTCGAGTACATCGTCCTGACGCCTAGGAACTTTTTACAGTACAATTTACAAACTAAGAATCTCTCCAACCACGGACTGCATCCAGTTTGGTTTCACGCCGCCGTCTGCATGCCATGGCTGTTCACCATACTGGCCCTCATCTTTTACTTGGACGTTCTACTGAAGATCAAATCTCTGTACCCCTTCAACATTCGCAATTGGATTGCCAGCTGCAATCCTACCGTCTCAGTCCTCTACCTGTCGATTATTCTCCCTCTGATTAGCTTCTCGCTGATGCCTCATCAGGAGCCGCGTTTCATACTGCCCCTTGTGATTCCTCTCTTTTGCCTGCTCGGCTACCGACTCTTCACCTTTCCATTCATCACGCTCCTCTGGTTGGGCATCAACTTCAACCTGGTCGTTTTCTACGGGCACATTCACCAGGCGGGCGTCATTCCCTGTTTGACGCACCTGCAGTCCACCGTGGTGGCGCCCTCCCTGGCCACCGCCCAGCCGACGACGCTGATCTTTGCCAGGCAGTACCTTCCACCGCGACACCTTCTCGCCATCCCCAGGGAGCAGCGGCATCTTGTCACCATCCACGATCTCTCCATTTTAGACTTTCCGACCGCCTTTCTCGCCCAACTTGCTCAAATCAGTCCGTCCAGTGAGAAGACCGATGCCGACACCACCACCAACCACAGCATTTATATGACAATTCCAGGCTGTCTGAGCGGGCAGATGCGGCAGTCACTCGCCGACCACTTTCCCAATGTCACTGTAAATCTGCAGTACCAGTACTTTCCGCACTTTTCCGCAGAGGATCTGGCCGCCTCTGTGCGCATGCTGTTTGAAGGCCCCGAAGACGACAACAACAACAACCAAACCAGCAGCAGCAGCACTACAGCTTCTGTGCCCTTTTGGGGGGCAGGCAGGCGCCTGCATGAATCCTTCAGCATGAACATCTGGAAGCTGTCGTACAATGAACCAGTAGGTACAGTGGAAGCAGAAGCAGAAAACAGTACTTTTGCCGAGTAGCTGTTGTCGATGTTGCTGCTGCTGCTGTGCTGTAGAGGCGAGAGGATTGAAAGACTGCCATCGATCCCTTAATTGCCCACAATTACCCGAACACACACACTCATACACACTACATGCACCAAGAACCACTGTGTTACTTTTTTCGTAGGTACTTTTAGTCAGGGCTCCCCCTTCATCTCTTCCCCAATTCCCCCTTTTTCAAGTGTAAAGGAGGAAGTCTACCAGACACGCCTGTTCTGTAAACACATCAACAACACTACTGCTAGTTTCTAGTCTACACCATTTCTCTTTTCTCCATTTTGCAGCTGATGCTGCCGCCGCACACACGAGTTGCAGAAGAGGCAGAAAGAGAGCGTACACCAGTCTTCTTTTCAGTTGTAATATAAAATAAACGGTGATCTCCTAGTCAGTTAACACTGCAACACAGATACAACCAGACACAGAAACACTTACTACTACTCGCCTCAGCTGACGTCCGCCAATTATTATTATTCCTTTCTCGGCTGTCGCTGTCCTCAACCCTGGCGCACATTTTTGTTCAACCCAGTTTCCCTGATGACAGCACCAACAGCGGCGGCAGCAGCAGCAACAGTCGCGTCCATTTCCTTTGTAGTAATTTATTGTATTGGTATGTCTGAGTGCTGAGAGAACAGCAGCAGCAGCACCAGGCAACAAACACACCAGTATCACCCTCACGACGCCTCATTAAGTAAAACAACAGAGAGGAAGAAGAAGAAGTCAACAGGCGGCAAGTTGAGCCTCCGGAGAACGAGAGTTCAATAAAACGGTGAGTTTTCTCAATTATTCTTATGACAACAGCTACTACTACTACTATTACCTGCAATGCCTAATCCGACACTTCTTATTGGGCTACGAGTGAGTGCGCCAATTAAGTGTGGCCATTTGTGGCCTATTTGCCGATGACAGTACTTTGACTCTGACCAGCCACTTTTTCCCGGGTTGTGCGTGTATTCGGAAACACCTGCCAGATTGTCGCCAGATTTTCTAATATAAAAACATTTTTTCTCTGTCGCTTTTTACTCACTCCAGTGTCAACTGCAACTGTCAACATCACGTTTCTAAAACACCACAATCTCTTGTTGCTGTCAAATGCTTTCACCATTGCATCATCATCATCATCAGCACCACCATCAGTGCCATATGGAAGCCATCACCACTAAAAACCTCGTCTCCTACTTTTCCAACAAGAAACGCCTCGTGGTGACACTGATCACCTTCTCCACTCTCCTCTACCTCCTCACCCATCTCTACATTGCCCGTGACCTGGTGTACCTCTTCCGACCCGTCTTTGACCGAGACGTCGGTCTCGACTTTGTGGAACTGCCTCACTTTGACAATCCCTCACTGAACGCCTCTCAGCTTTGTGCCATTCACGGCTGGAAAAAGAGACCAACGTCGTCACCCCCAGTGCGCATCATCGACGCCGCCATCTTCTCCATCGAGCTTGATCTGCTGGAGCTGCGCCTTCGTGAGCTCTGGGACGTCGTGGACCTCTTTTTGGTGCTGGAGGCGAGTCGCACCTTCAGCGGGAGGCCAAAAGCACTTCACCTAAAAGCGAACCTCGCCCGCTTTGCCTGGGCCTCGGAGAAGCTGCGTCTCGAGTCGCTGACCAGCCTGACACCGCTCAGCCTCGGCCAGTCGCCCTTTGCCAATGAGGTGATGATGCGAGACGGCATGACGGCGATGGTGAAGCGATTCGCCGCCCCCGGCGACCTCGTCTTCATCAGCGACCTGGATGAGATTCCGCGCGCCTCGACGCTGGGCCTCTTTCGGCAGTGCACCGGCTACCCGCTGCCCATTCACCTGCGCATGAAGACCTACTTCTACTCCTTTCAGTTCTACTTTCCCACAAATGAGGCCTGGCGGAATAAACTGATTGAGTACAATCCCAACAACTTTACCTACGCCCACGCCGCCAAGGTGTCCAAGTTTATTCTCGCCGACTCGGGCTGGCACTGTACCTTCTGCTTTCGGCGGCTAAGTGGTAAGGGCTTTGGTTTTGGTTTGATGAGTAGCTAAAAAATACTGATTTCATTTTTCATCGCAGACTTTCGCTTCAAGATGATCTCCTACTCGCACAACGACCGACTGATGAATCGGAAGGAGCTGCTGGAGAATGATGAAATTCAGCGGCGCATCTGCAGCGGCCGGGACGTCTTTGACATGTACCCGGAGGTGTACTCCTTCCGGGACATGCTCCTCCGCTTCGGAGCCATCTCCAAGACGACCTCCTTTGTTGATCTGCCAAAGGGACTGATTGAAAATCAGCAGCGCTTCAGGTACCTGCTGAGTGGGGCGGACAACTGCCTGCGAGAGGACTACACGGGGACGTTTCGGCCGACGCCGCAGTGAAGCTGATGGCAGTAATAGGCCGCCGCCTGGTGTGTGTGATACAATGCGCCTCTATTCAAGTATTCTGCACAACTTCATCTTCTTGTCTCGATCTGGTCAACACCTCTCCTCATCATTCAACACATTTACCTAATTTATTTTCAATGAATCTCTCTCTATTTATTGCCCGATAATGATATATTTCAAAGTCATAAAGAATCGCTGATTTTCAATATCGGTATCGATTCTCGGCAGCTACCACTCATCACTAATGTGACTAGAGAGCGTGTCCATCGATTGTCACCATCAACAGGAAAAGAAGTGCGTTTCGCGCCCGCAGCAGCAGTGCGACTTGCATTGCTAGTGGCAGTGGTGACGGTGGTGGTGGTAGTGATTCCTTTCTAGAGTGCACTGATAAGTAGAAGAAAGAAGAAGAAGAAGGCGAAGAAAGACACTTGTTCGACGGCTGGCGCTGCCGCCGCAGATGCCACACATTCCAGACACTTTGTGTCCACTTGGTCAGTGCTATGTGCCACTGCTTCCACTGCCAGTGATGGGCGCCTGCTGTGCGATCCAATGCACAGTCAGGCAGGCAGGCGGCCAGCCACAGGACAGGACAACTGATGATCAGAGACAGTGTGCACTGCACAGGATCAGGCACTGGAGAAGGCACTGGCGAAGCACTGGAAGCGCACTAGTTCTGACTAGTGTCTCGACCTCTAGCCTGGCCGTGGCAGGTCTGCACTTGCACCATCGCCGCCACCGCCACCACCACCACGATCATCACTGGCAGCACTGGAATCTGCTGTCAGCAGTCAGCCAAGTAAGCTAGCGCACTTGTTTCAGCGGCTGCTATCTCCGCTTCTCTCATCGTTTCTTGCTCTTTGCACAGGCACTTGCTTGTGTCTTTGCCTCCCGTTGCTTTTCCCTACCTTTGCCTTTGCTCCCTAACAAACATACACACTGGCACTGGCACTGAAGTTTGCAGTGGCACAAACACACTCTCACACACAGTGGCTTCAGTGGCAGCAGAAGCATTCTCTCTCTCTCTCTCTTCTTACACTTTGTCGGAGTTCCATTTGGAACGCAGACGACAGTCAGAAGCGGAGAGAGAGTGAATGGATCGCCCAGCAGTTGCACCAGCGCCGTCGTCTGGTTCGCCTGGTGCATTGCAAATCTGATTTGTGCCCGCCAACGCTTTCTTCTCGCCATCGTCGCCGACACATGGCAGACGTTGCGTACGACAGTACGGCAGCAGTAGCAGCAGTTTTTTCAAAAGAGAAACCACCAACAGTATTCAACAGTTTGTCGTGAACAGCTTTCATCTCCCCCTCTTCCTTTTGCCAACTGCTAATCATCACCACCACCACCACCGCAAACCTTGCTTCAGCCTACGCTCCATATGCTCGTCGTTTGTACGACGAAGCTTCAGGAAGAAAGCTGCACAATGAAACATTTCTCATGTTTGTAATTGGTCAGTATTTAGTCTTGTTCGGGAGCACTGTTTGCAGTGTTTGTGGACACAATGTTTTTGTGTTTGCACTTTTTGACTGGACAATAAAAGCCTCCCCTTCCTTCTTCCTCTTTCTCATCATGTCAATTTCACGTATTTCAGATGTGATTAATCTGCACAGACACTGGTCGACAGCACTGGCATTCTTTTATTGGCTATATACAAAGGCACTCTGATCACCTAAGTGATCACACTTTTACTGTCTCGTGCTTTATCGCCTCCTGGGTCTACCAGCGACAGCATCAGCAGAAGACGATGAACCTGCACCAGAAACAACAGCAGCAACAGCAGCAGCAGAAGAGTTCATTGTGCTCTCCCCGTCAGCACCTAATGTCCAGCAACTGTCAATGTGAATATTGGTATGCTATATCAAACACCATTTTCTCGGACATTCACACTGAATCATTGTTTTCTCTTTTGCTTTTCTTCTTTTTCTTATTCTGACAGATCTACCAAAACCTTCTGTGATTTTCTTCCTTTTCATCGCTTCACAAAATCATCACTAACGCTCTTCAACGCTAGCACAACTCACACAAATCTCAAATGACTTTGGCACATGTTTTTTGTCAAGAAAAAAGTTTTAAAAAATATTTATTTTACTACCAAAAGTAAACAGCAGTGCAACAGCAAAGTGAGCCTGCACTGCAAACTTTGCTTATCGCCAAAATAAATTGGTGACAATATTTGGCCACTTTTTCTTCATCAACATCTTCAATCATCAGCTCAGAAGTTCTGCCGTTGCTGTTGTTGTTGTTGTTGTTGTCGCTGTTACTGCTCATTAGAAGAGGATACAACGGTCGATCTGATCTGAACTAAACTGACACTGCGAGTGTGCTATCAATCTCAACGGCGGCGTCGGCGGCCGCATTTCATCCTTGAGCTGCACTCACTGCACTCTCTTTCTCTTTCTGGTTGTGTGCTGTGAATTGTCCTTAATTGAAGCCCTCTTCGGCAGTGAGTTCTCTTTCTTTCCTTCCATCTTGTCCACTTTTGGCTCGCAAAGACACACTCACAGACACATCGATTCGAATTCAATTACCGCCTTAGTGGCCGCATCACCAGATCTGCCTGGCACTCTCTTACTTTGCTGTTCCATCACAATCGCCATCACCATTGCCATCATCATCATCATCATCATCGCTGCCACCAGCAACGTCGCCATCATTCAGTTCCGTAAAGTCAACAGAAACAGAGACACATCCATTGGGCGATTGATCAAACCACCCACTGACCATTCAGTTTTGCCGTTACTGTTTCACCATCGCTGCCCAAACATAAAAGAACCAAAGAAATCTGCCAGCATTTTTCTTCATTTTATTTTTGTTTGTTTGTCTGCTTGCTTTTACGAGCCCGTACGTTTTCCCCAACACACACCAAGCTGACGTTCCAAACAAAGGCAAATTAGATTAGCCATCTAGTGACACCTAGTGCTGTTTCCCTTTTTGCACTTTGGTTGTTGTGTAAATGTGTGCCGAAAAGTGTCAAGCAAGCACTCTCACTTTTCAGTTTGCACTTTCGCTTTTTTTTCTCGCTTTCAACCAATGACATCACCACCTCTCAGCTCATTCCCTTTGAAAAGCCTGTGCACAAATCAACTACTGAACTGACCAGTCGGTGGACACACTCGCACACAGTGTCTCTCTTTTCATTTTTGTCAAAATATAAAAGAGAAAGAGTATGCACTTGCCAAACTGAAAACTGCAAAGGGCATTACTAAATCTGAAACGAAACTGTCAAATGCTATTTGATTGCCAGCAGCAACAGTACGGTTGACAGAAACCCGACAAATCATCGACCAAAATCACCACGATGGCCACAGCCGAAGAGCTGCTGACCAAAATGGGTGAGTTTAAAGTTTTTTTACGTGTTGACGTTTTTCATTCGATTGACTTCATCACTGATGGTGCCCAAATTGCCGTTACTGCGTAGTGCTAATTAATGCACCATCAGACTTTCTCTCGCTCATCGCCCGAAGCTGCAGCTGACCAGGGCGCTTATCACATTAGCAGTGGTAATGTCATAATGTCATAATTTCATTGCAGTCACAGTCACAAGAGGAGGAGGAGGAGGAGGGAGAACAGAGCCAAAACTAAAAGTTGATATTTGATCTGCCATACTGTCAGCATAGTTTTTGTATCTTTACTTTCTCTCACTTTTAGTGCAGGCAGCACTTCCAATTTCCCAGAGTTTGTCTCACAAGCAAGCATCGTCTTTTTGTTAGTCTGTTTTTGCCTGCTCTTCTTTCTTCATCACTGCGCTGAATCCCCTAGCTTTTCTTCTTCTTCCTAAGAAATGCCATCCCCTCCCTGCCCCCGTTTGTTCTAAGTAACTCTCTGCTCGCCTGCCTGTGTGTGTGCATTTGAGCATCATGCAAATGACGGCGATATACCACACACACGCACTCACAAGCTTACAGGCTTACACAGACCACGAGCTTTTTTGCTTGCCTTTTTCTTAGCTGACTTTTGGAATTACCTGTCCACAGCTCCATTTCCATATACAGGATCAGTTGTGGTGGTGATGCTGGAGCTCGTGTGATGGACGACCGCTTGGCATCATCAGCAACAGCAGCCCGCTGTGCTGTGTTTGTCTGTATTTTTATTTGCTTTCCTTTTTCTGAGATTGCGGCGTCATTCGCGTACTTACATTTTAGGTGACCTTTTACTGGCTGCCGTTGCCAACTTGCCTGCTTGCTCATTTACACTGCAAAAAGAGTTGTTGAGCGAGCATTTTCCTGCCAATTTACGTGTGTGTATGTGTCTCTGCTGCAAACACATTTATTGATGCTGCAACTGCTCTCTTTCGCAAACTACATCACTGCCCCGTCTGACCGTAGACGTGAATACTTTTCATTTATTTCGTCTCTTTAAAATGCAAACTGACGGCAGCACTACACTACAGTGCATTTGGGGAAAATTGGCATTGCTTGTAATTTTGCTCCAATTGACCAAAATAGCTTCTCACAAATCACAAACACACAAATGTGCACAACGGCAATCAAAAAGGCAGCCAATTTTTTGCCGGGCAACCATGCCAACTGCCCTTTGACCTTTGAATGGTATAGTACCTTTTTTATTACTGTACAATTTTGCCAATTTAAAGTCGGCGTTTTTTGTCCGGTGAGCAGGCTTATCAGATGCATCGTTGCATCAGTAATTGAAATTGATGCCATAAAAAGAGGCGGAAATTGGATCTTTTTTGTGTGGCAGTGTGATTCAAGCTTTTAAGAACCTCTGATGATTTGCACTGGCGCCTGTCGGTCTACCCAATAAATGTGTGCAGTTTGCTCGTATATCTCTGTACACCTGATTTTTCTGCAAAGAATGCAGTGGTCTTTCGCACATCTACACCATTGCACACATCCCACACGGTGAATGCCATGAGCATCATCATTCATGTGCCGTCTGCTCGATGATGATAATTTATTGACCATCTTACCACTATCGCTAGGCCTTGAGTGGATGCTGCTGCCTTTGCTGCTGCTTCTGCTGCAGCTGACATTGAAGCCCACACAGCCTGCACACTGTTTAGCAGTGTGCGGCGAGGTACGGCAACTCGTTTTGTCTTGTACAGCACAATGTTTATTGGGGGGGGGGAGATGCACACATACACAAAGAGCCTGCTATTTATCTGTTCATTGAATTGTCCGGCAAAAAGCGTCTCCCTAGACGGTTTCAAAAAAAATGGGATGCTCTGTATTTTTAATCATAAGCAAACAGCACAGCTTTCTGACGTGGACATGTTTGGTTGCCACCATCATCATCACCACTAACTGGCCACATCTGTGGTAACTCACTGGGGCTTTGTTATTTGCTGCTTCACTGGGGACTCTTCTGCTGTTGCTGTTGTTTCATTGTTGTTGACAGAGAGCACTCTATACACAATTTTCAAAACAAAGGGGCGACAAAAAACGCAGCAGATGGCTTTTCTAGGAAACGAAAGGGCTTTTTTCTCTTACTAGAAGGGAAAAACAATTCTCTAGCCATTCTCATTCTGCACAGAGAGCACAGTGAGGTCAGCAAGTTCAGCAACAGCAGCAGATTTTCACTGCAACTCAATGGGGAGTGACTACACATTCACTTACTCACTCAAAGGAGACTAGTGAATTCTCGGAAATTGAGACTGCCACATTGACACTGTCAGCAACTTCTTTTTCCGCATAATTCCCCCTTGTCATGGGCGCCAGTTTTTTTGCTTGTTTGTCCCCGTCTTCGTTTGTGTGTTTAAATTCAAATAACTTGCGCTACTGTTGCTGTTGCTGACTACTACTCACCTACTGACCTTTGCAGTTGTTTTGGAGCAAGTGTCGAGCAAGTGGTGGTTTGGTAGAATGCCTGAATGCACGTCCATCAGCTCGGTGGTGGTGATGATGTTTAGTATGGCAGCAGCAGCAGCAGTAATGGCCTGTGATTAATTGACACACACACGCGCTCGGACGATCAACGACTGCCCCGTGCTGAAGAGGGAGAGAGATTTGTTTGTCATCAAAAGAGGTTCAGACAATTTTGCATTGTGACGAGCAGGCAGTACTTAACACATTGCGCCACTGAACATTTAGCAGTGCTGCTGCTGTTGCTTTTCAACCGACTGTTGTCCACTGCCGAGAGTGCCAATTTCAGAAAGCAAAGAAGGACATTTGCATTTTAGAAGTTACTTTTAGTTTTTTTAGATTGTCTTTAGATTATCATTTTATTATACTTTGCAGCTACTTGAAGTTAATGATACGATTGAGCAATTCTTGCTTTAAATTGACTGAAGATGATGGTGATGATGATGAGGAGGATGGTGATGAGCTTACTGGCGACTGTCTTTGTCCGTTGGAAACAAAGTGGAGAAAGGACTTTAGCAGCAGATAGGTGCCTAGTAAAATTTGGTTCTCTTTTGTGTTTGTTTTGCCCTCTAAGATGCTTTCTGAATCAGTTAACTGAGCTTCCGATGCATCATTGACCAGCTGCCCTGATGATGCACCGATGGCCTGCATCATCAGTCGCTGACGTGATTCAGCTTCGCCTCGACTGATTCCGGTAAAAGCGTACAGCGGCACTGGACCACCTCTTCCTGAGGCGATTATCCGCTTAATTTGAGCGGCCTTTTTTAAGTTTTTATCATTCACATCCACGAGCTGTCCCATTTGACTGCCCTTGCCGTGGCTGATATAGAAAATCGAGCTGACGAACCGCTTAAAGAGATCCATGTTGACCTGTTCCAGGGCAATGCGGTAGAAGTTGTCACGTGTTAGCTTGCTGAACTTGAAGAAAGACGTTAGAATTTGCACCGCCAGCGAGTTGCCCGTTCCAAACTGGTCGGAAATTACTGGGTCCAGCAATAGGTAGGTAAAACAGGTGTGCCCTTCATTAGAGTTGGTGTCCTCAAACGCTTAATCAGGCCCTTATCTAGCTCCATGGCAGCGCTGAAAGGAAACGTATTAATGAAGAGGCTGCTCGCCTCGTAGGCGAACGTTTTGTCTGCACTCGTGGCACTCGTGCTGCTCTGGAGCAGTGGGCTCGCAGCAGTTCCGCACTGATAATTCTGCTCGTGTCAGTGTTTGTGTCTGCTGTAAAAGAGAAGCCAATTTCAGCATCCGGTGTTAGTGCTGCTGCTGCTGCTGCTGCTGCCGCTCAACAAACCTACTTACCCACCTGATAATGACGATTGCCGCCATTTACATGATTACTTTTCTTCTTTGCCCGCAGCACAACGATCTCCTCTTGCTCCTGTTGTCTCAACTCTCCGCCGTTGTATGCCCTTTCAATTCGCCTTCTGAGGACATCAGGGTGCTCGTCGAGGTGGTACTCTGCCAGCACTGGCGATTGCCCACTGTTACTGCTGACCTTGGTGGTGGTGGTAGTGGTGAAGAGCGCCGCAAATAAGGGATCCTTTGCGAGGATGGCTTTGTGGGCGAACAACTTGCTGTTGTCGCGTGCGCTGATGACCACATCGCGAAGTTGACGCAGCAGTTCGAGCGAGTAATCGAGTGCCGGTAGTGGTGGGCCAGTGCTGCTGTCGCTGCCACTGCTGATGCTGTCTTGTGCCAAAGATGTGATTTTCTCGGGTGACATTTCAAGCGCGACGAGGCCGGGGCTGAGGCTGGTTCACTGAGGTTGACTGACAGACAGGCAGGCACACACTTCCGATTAGAGAATGCGAGATGAGGCACTAAAGTGAGACAATACTCTATTATAAACGAGAAGATTGAAGATTGAGCCGTTTCTAGCCGTTAAAAAAGACTTTTTGTTGTTTTCATTGTAGCGGAATCCTTGCGTTAACTGAGCGAGAAGATCCGAGTTTTGTCGCAGTTGAGTGTGTTTGCTCAAGGGTTGTAGTACAGCAGTTTGTACGGCAGCAACAGCAGCAGCAGCAGCTAGAAGCCAATTATAGTGATGATAAGGAGGAATCAGTTTTACAGCAGCACTAGTTCTCGCACTTGTCACCCGGTGAGACAAGATGAGTTTACGACAAAGATATGCTTCTGTTTGTACACTTTGTCCCCAAGAGGGTGAAAGTCATTTAACTAATGATGGTGGACAGCCGCAGACTCTTCTGTACGCACTGTTGCTGTATCAGCAAACATCTGTTCGTTTTTGCTTAAAATCTAAATTTATTTTATACTGATTGAGACACCTAGCAGCAGCAGCATCGGCAGCACCAGTAGTGTTGGTTGTCATCATCATCACCATCAAATGATGTGGTAAACAAAAAAAGTTTGGCAAAAGTGCTTATAAATTTTTATAGCAAATTAAGCTCTCAGTGACATGTTTGTAATAACCAGAGGGACTAAATTTGGTAATGGAGCCAATTTGCCAGTGGTTGGCTGGTTGGTTGACCAAAGTGCTACTGCCGTCTTTATTTGGCCATTATCAGTGCAAACAGTGCATTAAGAGAGAGCCCACGATTTGTCCGTCTGGTCAGAGACAGCTCCACCACTGATTACCACTGACTCTCATTAGATTTGCCAGTTTGTTTGTATGTCCGTTTGTCTTTATCTCCGTTTCTATTCCCTTTTCATCGACACTGTTTAGCAATGCAGAGTCCGTATTTACAACCGCCTAAAACTTGTACAGACCGTTGAGACCACTACGTTGGGACCACTTTGCGGAACTGGTGTTTGTCTGTCACAGACTGGTCGTCGTTTTCCGTTGTCTGGATGTTGCAGTACGTGACTAGCCCAATGGTGGTCAATCCCAGTTTGTGTGTGTTTAATGTGTAATTGAGAACGCTTATTGGGTTGATTATGTAAATCACCAATTGTTAGTAAATGTGTTCAATCAGCACTGCCAACAATAACAGCACCACTAAATCTAGGAATTTGGTATCTAGCACTTTTGCTGGTCAATCTATAACAAATTGTTGTGCGATTGTTGGTGCCTTTGCCCTAAGACGGCAATCGTGAAATCAGATGCAAATCAGACTGACAGACGAGCTGTCTGAGCTGGTGCTATGTGAGCTAAGTGTGTTGACAAATCACTGTATAGTTTCTGCTGTTGTCACCTGTCAGTCTGCACCAAGTGAGACATCTCACTTCTGTTCTGTCTCGGTTGTCTGTGCAAACACACACACACATACACACACAAGTTGTAGTGGAAAATAAGTTGTAACTATAGAAAAGAAGGGAAGACACCGTTTTCAATGCTGAACTTTGTGCTCGTTTTCTTGTTTTAAAAACACTGCTCTACCATTCCACTCACTTGTTCGCTCGCCTGTGTCATTAAGAATGTAAATGGGAAAAAAACTATTTAACGGTTTAAAAGAGGTTTAGGCGCAAAAGAAAGACAAGAGTGAGCTAGAAAGAGAAAAGCTGCTGAAAATCAAGTGCAATTCGAGTGGCGGTGGCATCACTCCTCCTCAACTGAAGATGATAATGATGATGAGCGGCGGTGGCGACGGCGACGATGCTAAATTGCTGGCTCTGTGTGCTACGATTTTGAAGTGACGCTGAGGGCTTTGTTTGAGCTGCTGTTGATGCAGTTCTGCCTAATGGTGTGTGAGTCCATCGCTCGTTCTGTTGGTGTTTAGCCACCGCCATTGAGCTCTCTTTCTTTCTTTTCATCAGTAGCCACTGACCAATTGAGCAGGCGGCAATTGTGATGAGTGAAATCGAAAGCGAAAAGATTACTGCGTAGTGCTTCTGTAATTGCTGATGCAGAGGGCTACAGTATACTTTAAATGGTAGTGATGGTCACCTGTGGGAAACTGAATTTAGTGCGCTTGATGTCCCCTTTGCTGGGAGATGCCTCTAGTGAAATTGATAAAACTGGAATTGTTGTAATTGAATACCAATCTCTCATTTCAGCAAGGGAAACTGCTGATGAAATTGATCTTTAAAGTGGCTATTCTCGGTGGAACTTGTGAGGCTACAAATTACCATTTTTCAGCGTAGCTGCCATTTTAGTTTATGCAAATGTTTAACTTTTTAAACTATTGAGCACTCCGCCCGCTCGCAGGATCGATGAAATCACTTGCTCACTAAGTTTCCAGTTAATTTAACTTCCCACGTTGCGCCATTGCACTTGAGAGTTTGCCATTGCTGGTCACCCCTTGAGACTGGTCGCTAATTGAATTGGGTGAATTAATTACAGTGCAAGTGCAGTACACTTTTGCCGTACAGTAAACAATGTGAGTTAGGGTTGACAGTTAGCTAGAAAAAAGAGAAGGATGCAAAAAGCAGAACTGTCGATGGATTTTTTAAATACTGGCACAGTTTTATTTTGGTTTCACCAGGATTTGCCGTTTTTTTGAGAACTCATCATTTTCTTTTATCTTGTCTTCCTACCACCACCAGTGGGACCAGGAAATGTCAAATGTCTCTCAAATGCTAATCTACCCGTATAATTTAGAAAACTAAACAGTATCACATTTCTCCCCTCTTTAGATGATTGCTGTGACTTTCACTTCACTTTAGTGCTCTACCCCGCTCTTATCTTTTGTTTTTGCTGTTGTTGCAGGTGACCAACCAGAAACCTTTCACTTTCACTTCACTTTAATTTAAGAAACATTTTTGTTAGCTTAGCCATTTGAATGGCCAATTTGCATTTAGGAGCCCAGTAGCGGCAGCAGCAGCCACGCACAAACACTAATTAGCCCGGTCAGCAGCGGCAGCAGTTGAGCAATGAGTGTCAGTGCAGCTTGTTTGCTCAGAGCTTCATCTCCCTCTTTAGCTGATAGAACATTCTCACTGCTCACCGACTGCTACTGCATCTAAAGCTGCTGCTGCTGCCCCGACTTTTGCAGTGAGCAAGGAGGTCACAGGTCAAAGGTAAAGTGTCCTGGCGGCGGTGGCAAGTGTGAGCGACGGCTGCTGCGACGTCAGCTAAGTGCCCGGGCCGCTATGACCCTTCAGGCAGTGGTCGCTGTGGTCGCCTTCGCGGTCCTCCACTCACTGACAATCCAGGGACAGGCAGGCACTGCCGACAAACGATGCTTTCCCCAAACAGTCAGTGCACACATATGTCTGAGGGACAGCGGCTAGAGGGACACTTCTTCTCTCGCGAGTGCGAAAGTCCAGTCGGTGGAGCGGTGTTCACCTTTCACTGTCTTCAGGCTGCTTCTTCTTTTTCTTCTCAGTCTTCTTCTTCCTTCCCTCCGTCTTCTTCGTTTATGCTCAAGCCAGCGATAATTCGCTGTGCTTGTCGTGAGAACAGCACGGCAGTGCCACAGCAGCAGCAGTAGCAGCAGAGACAGCACAGAGAGTGAAAATCCAAACACTGGAGCTGATCTCCCCTCGTCTTACCGCTGGCCTACAATCGAGGCCTAGATCTGCTGGGAGCTGCTGCAGCTGAAAAAGTAGTACTTCCCCGACCCTCGTCGTCTTCTGAAACTACCCCTCGCTCTTTTTTCTTGGGACTCTCTTTTTTGCTATTTTCTCCCACCGTTGTGGTGGTGGTAGTGGTTCCTCTCTCTCTTTTGTGCACAAGTTGGGGTTAAGGTGCACACGAGAATGGTGTGTGCACTGGCCGCCGTCGCCTTCGCCGCTGCACTGTCCTGTGTTTTCTGGGGAGGTCACCTGGGTCTTTTAAACTTTGACTCGCTGCACTGAAGGTGTCATCAGCATCGGCGGCAGCAACTGCAGCAGCCAGTGCCGTCTTGTCGGCTGCAGCAATCAGTCGTTTTATATTTTTGCTCAGTTCTGATTATTATTGGCTGTGTCCTTGCACTGTCGTTTCCAGCACTGTCGTCGGTTTCTCTGTTTGTCTGACTTTTTCCAAGTAACGACGCTCTTTTCATTACTCTTCTTCACCCAACTCCAGTGTACCGTATCGTAGTGTCGAAGGTTCTTCTTCTCCTCAGTTTTGCTGCATTTGCTGCCAATTAGTGATTTGAATCTTCTCGTCTGCTCGACGGCGATCATCCCTTTTCTTCGCCCTTTGATGTTCGTTTTTTGCATTTTGTTCTTTTTTGCGCTTCACTTCACATTTTTACTCGTTCGTCGACTTTTTTACTTTTTTGTGCTTTTTTAAAACATTTTAGTGTCGCTTTGTGTTAGCATTTGTGTTTATATTTGTTTTATACACCACTTTTTACTAAAACTGTGTTCATTCGTCGCCCAGACACATTGCATGTCAAGCGAAAATTTCGTGTGAAATTGGTCGCAATCAGGTACGTTCATTCGTTGTTGCGATAATTGTTGTCGCCCTTCTTTAGAAGAAGTATTTGTCTTTTTGCTTACCACTTTTTAGCTGGTCACAAATCAACGCTGATCTAAAGAACATAAATGCGTGTGTGTTTGCTTGTTCTGTTTGCTTAAATTTGATATCTTTGAGTATAAGAAATATCTTTAAAATTGCTATTTAATCTTTTTTGACGATTACTTTCCGCCAGTCGTCTGTTGAGTGCAACCATATCAGTGCGACAGCAGGCAAGTTAGATAGATAGATATTGGTTGCTCCTGCTTCTGCTTCTGTAGTTGAAGTTGCAGGAAAACTGCTCCAGCAGCATTAGTGATGATTCAGTGCACCCATCTTCACCGACTAGTAGTTATCTAGTTATCTGGTGATGGATATCAGCAGCAGCACTGGGCGCCCAGACAGTGAGTAAAGCCCTGGTAAGGAGACTAGTGGCTAAAGCTGAAGTCCACTACGGTTTCATGTCTGGCCAATGGTCTGCTGTGGTCGCCAGCAAACGAGCAATGTGCTGAGAACTCACTCACTCACTCTCTCCAGTCATTTTCTTTGGCAATGTGTTGGGAACAGTCTTTGGCTTTTCCATCTTGCAGTATTTGTCCTCTCAGTGTTCGACTTTTCTCTCTCTCTTTCTCTTTTTCTCTCTTTCCTTTGAAGGAGCACCTCTTTGCCGCAAACGCACAACGTCACCGAGAGTCCCTTCAGTCCAGTCCACTCAGTCAGTTTCTCTTCAGCGGTCTAATGCGTTGTGTGTGTGTGTGTTTTGTTCGTCGTTCCTACCTCTTCGTCCAGGCTACAAGCTACTAGCCTAGCTCAGTGGACAGTGTGCTAGCTAGTGGACATTGCTGAACACTGGCCAGCTTGAGCAGTAGTTTGTGCTCTCTTCCCCGCCACTGCCACTGCTGCCGCTTCTACTGCTACTTCTGTTGCTCCACTGACACTGTCGAATTCCATTCTCACCGCTCGCGCGACTTTGCACTCTGCACTTTTTCCTCCAGCACACAGGTGCATTCCACACGGCACTGAGAGCAGGAGGACTTCAGAACTGATCACACGCACATTCTCTCTCACTTTGGGTGTCTTTGACAACACAAACACACACACACAGCTTATCTATTCAGTGCTTTTTTGTGTTTTTCGTTTTCTCAGCTGTTTTTAATATAAAAAAATCTTGTTTTCAACTTTGTTTATCAACTCAGCGTAAAGGAAGATTAATTTTCTCTTAGACATCTTCGTTTAGTTTGTTTTTTTGAGCGGCAAAAAACCCACTTCCTCGTTGTGCATCTTTGTCTCGTAAATAAGTCGGCAACACCAGACAACCAGCATCACACTGGCTATTCAATGTGAGTGAATTTTTTTCAACTATCTTGCACCAATGACCAAAACGCAACTGTCTCTCTGGTTATCAGCCAGTGCAGCTGATTTATCATGAATGCACTGTTGCTGGTCAATTGCAGCCTGCACTGCACTTATTTATTGTCTCCCTATTTTGCCAATAATCTCCATCTTCCGGATGATGCCCCTCAAAGACAGTGCCTCTTTATTCGGTCGTTTTAAGAAGTGATACCCATTTTATCGAAAAGAAATGATGGTTCCAGTCTACTTTTGTTTCTCAAAATCGTGAGAAAAGAAACTGATGCTCTTTCTTGCCATCTTTTCAGATGTTCACATTGTATATTATTTGCGTACAATTAGCATATTTCTTCTGTCTGCTTTATGCTGGTGGTGCACACAACTTGCACTTACACTTGGTAGATTCAAATTACGACTGATTGTGAAGGCGCCAAAAGCCAAAGTAGGCTGTCATCACTCGGATAGTGTACCATTCTACTTTTTCTCGCTTTCCTTCTCTCTTTTTCACTTAAATTGTCTGTACGACCATCTCACTTTTCATCCGCCCGCTTCATTTCTTGTTGTTTACCCGCACAAGCACACATTCAGCAAACAGACTTTCTTTACTTTACTTTTGTCTGTCGACTATTTACTTTGTTGTTCACTTTTTTCCGCTTGGTGTCACACTGTCCATTTCAAATCTTAATACCTCACTTTTTCTCGCTCTGTACAACTCCTCTTGACGGTACTTTTAATTTAATTTAAGAAAGTTTCAGAAAAAGTTTGAAAAAACAAACACTGTAAACTCTTAAAGTCTATCCGTTTCCATCATTATCTCTTCCTTATCTTACTAGTAAACTGTTTCAGCATCGCCATCTCTAACATCTGCTAAACAATTTTGTTTGCTTTGATTTCTTAATTATCAGTGTTTGTGCACTTACTGAAATGTCAATCTTTGCTTTACTTTATGCTGTCAGTGTTATTCTAACTTGGTAATAACATTTTTTTAGGAGAGAAGAAGTTGGTGGCAAAACAGCTATTTACGGAAACGGAAAATTTATTGGCTGTTTGCTTTTTCTTGTTTTTCGATGAGAGAGAGACACCAAACTGTGGCACTGTCACCAGAACGGCTGCTCTCATTAGCGGCACAGCTCTTTGAAAGTGTTAAAGTTAAAATCAACGTCAACTTGATTGACGTGGTTGTCCCTAGAACGAGCAAACAAACTGAATGCTTTGGTCGCACCTGACCTTGACCATCACTGGTCCTGGCTGGTGGTAACTCACACTGCCTGCCCACTACTACTCCTTTTTATTCCCGTGGTGTCATTGTCTTAGCAAAGCAGAAAAGTGCACTGTTCATCTGTCGTTGTCATCAGTGCCCATTAGTGCCCTTCCATCAGACAGTCAGAGAAGGTTTACCGCCGCCGCAGCGTCAACCCTGCACGACAAGGCAGCACAAAAAGAAAGAGTGCACAGTGCACTCTTATCACTGTCACTTGGTTTCTTTCTTGGCGGCAAAGAAAGAGTGCAAAGCACTCTCTCTCCCTCCCTCTTTACTCTTTGGACCCTCGTAAATTACCGTATTCAAAACTGAACTGTGTTGCGATTGTCCGGGCACTTTTGCCTATTAATACCTGCTGCTATTGCTAAAGCAGATCTTTTTTACGACCTCATCGAGGCCATTTCAGTCATAAGTCGCAGCAAGCAGCAGCAACATGCACTAAGTGCACTGCTTTTTTGTCTTTTCTCCTGCCAAGTTCTGTCGTCCATGTGTGGTGGCTGACCGCTGATTGAGTTGCAGTGTGTGCTATCGATTGAGGAATGATTTGATGGCAGGTGAAGGAAATCTGTTGGTGCTGGTGATTGTCTGACGACTGTGTCTCCCCTCACCACACACCACCACCACCAAGTGATCTGATCTGCGCTGTGATCTGCTGAGCCAGTTAAGCTGTCATAAACCAGTCCTTCTCAGTCCTTCAGTTGAGGTGACCATCGCTTTCCATCTTTTTTTTGTTGCTTTTTTCTTCTCGCAGTCAGTCGCCGAACAGCCATTGGTAGCATTTAGCACTGGTAAATGGCACTGCAAATAGCACTCTTTTGAAGAAGCTTGCAATGCCTTTCTCTCTCCCTCCTGTTAATTGATTCCTTCCACCAGTTAATTTATTGTCTCTCACTTTTATCCAACATTTTGTGCCTTGTCTGAATCTGAACTGCGTTGTTGCCGCCAGAGAACTGGTCTTTCCCGTTTTTCCTTTTCTTTTTTTGGTTTTTGTTGTTTTTGTTTTGTCTGCGGAAAATGGCAATGAAAGAAAGTGTACGCCTGCAATCACCTTGTGCAAAAAGGTAGCTTTTTGTGATAATTGTAAAAAATATTTCACCTCCACTCATCGGTGCTCAATGCAAAGATGTGCTTGACACGCCTGTGTGTGTGTGCAACAAAACAACTCAAGCAACAAGGATGCGGACAGAAAGTGTCGGGATGAAAGTGCTGCCTAAGATGCCATTTGAAGTAAAGTGATGTGACCAGTTCAAGGACAGAAAACAGCAGCTTTTTTCTGCCGCCGAGTTTTGTTTGCACCCGTTACTCTAAACTCTCTCACAATTGCCCTGTTCTTGAGCGATGCTTTTTTATTTACTGAAGTCCTGTAATAATAGTAGTAGTTGAGGAAAGTATCTATTTTCGTAAACACACATTTCACTCACGGGTGCTGTTGGTGTTCGATCAGTGCAAACTTAGAGGTTCAGATCAGTCAATCGGTGATGCTGATGCCGATGTTGCTTTTGTTGTAGCAAACTCAATGGAGCGTTGTAGTGCACACACAGGCTGCACATCGCAGTTCACTGTCAATTGCAATTTAGTCGATGACAGTCGCTGCTGAAGTGTCTGCCTGCTTGTCTATCTTACTTGTGCTTGCCATTTTTACTTTCTTTTGCTCACTCCCTTTACTTAACTTATGCAAATCAGAAGTGGCTAGACTGTCTTTAGCCACCGTTGCTGTTGCCTCCACTTTTTGTTTCCTTTCTTTGCGACTTTTGTTGCTTGTCGTTTCACTCTTTCATATTGAAAGACATTAGACCACTTTTTCTATTTTCCTTTGTACAGCTCTTAGCGATAATCGTTTAGGCAGAGTCAGTGGCTGCTGTTTTTGTTTGTGAATTTCTACAAAAAACTATATTGTCCATGCTTAATGAAATGACTATATGTTGGTTGATGTTGCGACCATCTCCCATTAGTAAATCTATAGGAATGTCAAGTATGAAGAACACTTTTGCTTTTTTCTATGTATTGTTTCAAAGAGGATATTAATGTGCGTTTAAGCAGAGTACCAGAACTTCATTTCCTTTTCGTTGAGATCACTGTCGCAACAGTGAAAAGGCCACACAACACAGGCCACACTGCCAGCATACATCAGCTGGCCTTGTCGCCACCAGTTTTGTGACCTGATGCAGCACCACTCCGCCCAGATACTACAAAGTCTGACTCAATATACTGCAGAGCAGTTGCAACCCGCAAGTACCGCAACGTGACCACGTCCAACGCCAGATTCAAAGCATCTGTCATAGCGAAATTCACATTCTTCCAGTGGACCAATCACCAACACCACCATCTCCTCAATGTGAGCAGTCTACCGTTACGCCTTCAGTGGCAACACACTGAGCCTGACAGCACCACCTCCGCTCACCGACGCTTTCCTCACCCTTTCAGTGTGACGCCCATTCGTTAAAATGCGCAACTCAAACACAGGCAGTATTTGGGGGCCTGATTTTTCAGTTCTGCACGAACCTCCGGCCACGTGGCGGCTCAATCATCATGCCATGTCCATGGACTCACATCATTATCATCCACCACAACCAGCAACACGCAGCAGCAGATGATCTACCAACACTATCAGCCAACGAAACACATCCAGGGCACACACACAAACCACATCCCCAATTGTCGTACATCCATCACCACCACAATTCCCGGCCAGCAGCTTGTGCACGCCATGGCGGTACCCAGTCCCACCATCACGCACACCCGCACGCTTCGTCCCCTCAAGGAGACCTCATTTATTAAAATGCTGCCACTCAAACATTGCAGTGGTAGGCCATTTGATTTTCTCTTTTTTAAAGTTTGCCGGAACACCCGAGTCAACTAGTGCTAGATCAACCACAGCACTGTCCAAATGCTTCTTTATCCTTTCTAACACCAACATCAAGCAAGGCAACAAAGCCTGGAGCAGCAGACTGATACCACTATCAGCAACAACAGCAACATCATCAGCAACAGCAGCAGCAGAACCACAATGCCCACCAATTGTCGTACAATCCTTATCAACCACCAAATTCCAGTGCTCAGCAGGCTTGTGCAACGCACAATGGCGGCTACAGCAGTCAGTATGCCGGCACCAGTTCACTGTACAGCACCACCGGCACGAGCAGGTCCCACGAGGAGGACATTTACGAGGATCTGTGCTACGTTACATTGAGGTAGGAACCTATTTGTTTCTTCTTCTTTTGTTTAAAAAGTTGCCTAAATACACCCGAGTCAAACTAATCTAATAACAACCAAACACACTTAAAATTCCTTCTTTATTCCTTTCTAACATCAGATCAAGCCGAGAGCGAGAGAAAGCTCTGGGGACGCTGCTGCTGGAGCCCATTGAGAAGCGAGACTACTGCATCAAGGAGCTGGTGGAGACGGAGAAGAACTACTGCGAGGCGCTGCGCATGATTGTGAACCACTTCTACAAGCCACTGGCGGCGGTGCTGCACCTCGAAGACCGCCGGCTCATCTTCAACAACCTCAAATCGTTGACTGATCTGCATTCGCGCTTCTACAATGACCTCTGTCGAGCGTGCAGTCAGACGCCCAACGGAACGGTCTTGGCAAGTGTCAACAACAGTTTCAGCAGTCAGTCGTCAACGCAGCAACAGCAGCAACAACAGCCACAACAACACCAACAAATCAACAACAGCAGCAGCAGCAGTAGCAGCACCACGCCGACCAATCTCATTCCCTCCGCCTCTATGCCCTCACTGTCGCTGATTGGCAGTAACGGTTGTCCGAAGCACTCTGGCGCCATGACCAATAGTGCCTACGTCGGCGACGGCAGCACCACCACGCTCTCCACCACCATTCATCCTCTTCAACGGGAGTTCAGCATCAGCAGCAGAGCTCCAACTGGAGCTTTAACAGCAGTCTTTCCTCCTCTACCTCCACACTGTTGCTGCCCTCGCTCAGCTCCACAGCACTTCCAGGCACCTCCTCTATATCAAACACCTCAACTTCCCCAAACAACAACAGTCCGGCCCGCCTCTCTGCCGTTTTTCTCGCTTTCAAGGAAAAGTTTCTCATTACGGCGACTACTGCGCCAACCTACCAAAGGCGCAGGCACTGCTCGACGAGCTGACCACCCGAGACCACGAGACGGTGGGAGCGACGGTGGCCCGCTGCCAGAACAAGGCCAACGACGGCAAGTTCAAGCTGCGAGACCTGCTTTCGCTTCCGATGCAGCGCATCCTCAAGTACCACCTTCTGCTGGGTGAGCTGATTCGCAGCACCACCGAGTCGCACGAGGACTACAGCGGGCTGAAGGAGGCGCACGATGTGATGCTCGACATTGGCGGGTACATCAATGAGGTGAAACGGGACACGGAGACGCTGGAGATCATTCGCGACGTGCAGCGGTCCATCGTCGACCTGAGCATGCCGGACAACTACGAGCTGAAGGACTACGGGCGGCTGCTGAAGGACGGCGAGGTGAGGGTCCGCTGCAGCGACGATCCTCGGCTGCGGCTGAAGAACCGGTACGTCTTCATCTTTGACAAGGTGATGCTGATGTGCAAGTCGCTGCGTGGTCTGCAGTACTGCTACAAGGACGCCCTCATACTGGAGGAATTCAAGGTGAGTGTGCTCTCAGGAGTTTTTTTGCAGTGTTGTTTTCTGTGCAATTTAGCGTAACATGCAATTTTAATTTGAATGAATGTGTGAGTGGCGGTGATAGTGTTGACAGCTTTAGCCTTTTAATCACAGGACAATACTGCCTGCTCTACTTGCTCCACTAGGCTACTGTGTAAACTCGGTGGTGGTGGTCTCAGTGGTGGTGGTGACCAGAGTACCAAAAAAGTCCGTTTTTGCTGTGTAGTTTGCCGCTCATGTCCGCCTCTACCATACCTAACTGTTCATCTAATCTCAATATCCGTAATAGACCGACGCCGAGGATTGTTTCTCCCCCCCCCTTTTATGTAGTCGGCCATTAATTGGTCAGTGTAATAGACACACAGTGTGCTAATGTGCAATTCAACACTGCGCCATGGGAAAGTGCACTACTGCCTGGCAGCTTAACTTTCACATCGTTAGAGTGAAGGTATACACGTAAATGTGTCCAGGAGACAGTATGCAAATGCTTCACTCTAATGCCGCCATCGACTAAAGTGAGTGAATGAACTTTGTACAGTCTGTGTAGTTATTGCTGCTGCAAATGAGTTGTCAACCAGAGCACTAATTAGCAGGTCTTGTGCTAATTGCTGCCCAAGGAAAGACAGTGTTTGTGCACAGTCTCGTGTGGCTACAGGTGTAACTTCAGTCTGTCGCCTTTTTCTCCGTCTTCTTTTTCTTCTCACACAAGGCGACCACTTTGCACACGAGGTAATTCGATACTTTGTAGTAACACTAAAGTGGACAGATCCTTTGGTTCACATGATTAGCATTGTAGAACATTGTGTTGATTAAGTAGATGAGTGTCACAGGTGTGTGCACTGTCTTGTCAATCTTGTTCAGACGTCATTGTTTGTTTCATTCTGTCATTTTATCAACTTTTATTCACCTTGCCCTGTTTAGGCTGCGGTTGTTTTAGAACTGAAAGCGTCCTTCTTTTTGTTTTTTTTTCAGTGTGGGGACATTTTATCCTCCCAACAGAAAGTGCTGGTCCGAATCTAATCAGGCCGCTTTAATCAAAGCACCGCTATTTATAGCAGTGCATCGGCACTCTCAGATTCACGTGTGTCCTTCTCATTCATGTGAACTTTTGGCATTTGTCACATGTGACCAGCGCAGAGAAGAAAAGCTGTCAATACACAAAGTCTGAAGCGGCTGTTCTTTTCTTGTTTTAGTCAGCTTTAGTCAGTACATCTTCTCAGCGTCCACTTTATCTCACTTGAAACTGATCTCGATTCATTTGACTGCACTTTTCTCATTGGACGATTCTCATTCTACTTGTTATCACCTGAAGGCACCCTGCAATTTAGTTCCAAACAGTGATCTGATTAAGGTTTGTGTTGCTTTTTGTTCTTTTTCCGCGACCAAATGCTACTTCCCTTTTGTTCACACGTTAGCCCAGTTCTTAGACAAAGCATAGAACAACATATGCTTTTTGAAAACTTATCTTCACCGCTTCCACTCAATACTTTTTTAACTGTTACTTCCGTACGTGCATTATTATGTCATCACATATTCTCCGATTGGAGACTTCTTGCTTTGTTGTTTGTTTTATCTTCTTCTCCCGACAACGCACACACACGCCCAGCATTGAGAAAACACTGTCAACTAGTGAGCTAAGGGTGACAATGTCTTTTTAGCTGTTTTCATTTCTCTTTTTCCACTATCACCAGTTTCGCTCACCTCACTTCAGTCTTCCTCGTCGCACCGATTAGCTGTTGCACTGCTGAGCACTCGGCAGTCTAAGTTGATTAATTGGGAGAGAGAGAGCTTTATTTAGGTGGTCATTGCGCCCAGTTAGGAGACAACGAGACACAGGAGAAGCAGTGAGAAAGCTGTTTAGTGCTTACACACACTGAAGATCTGACCCTCTTCATCTGTGAGGCCACACCGAGGCAGAGCTGACCACTGCTGAAATTTAGTCACTACTGTCTCTGTACAGACTGTTTGTTTTTTCCTTTGTTCTACTTTTACTACCACTTAATTGCCGCTGTCTACTGGCGAGGAACGAGGTAACTGGCCAAGTGCTGTTGCCTCCTTTTCTTCCATTTCATTTTTTCTTCATTGCATTATAATACGCTCAGTCTTTCTCCTTTTTTTCTCTGCAGCACATCACACTGTAGAATAATGTTATTGCTACTGCATTGCTGCTGCATACCACCAGTCTTTGCAAATTAGTTAGACAAAATTTAAGTTCTATTTTTAGTGACTAAAAAAGAAAAAACTGAAGATGTAGAAAAACTTTACTGCAAAGCGCACTGTAAAACGGATTTGCTCGATTTGATAATAAATCAGGTTCAGACTTGCAATGTAAGCGAAAGTGTTTGCTTACTAATTAATGTGTTTGTGTGCAAAGAACAAAACACTTGTGTTACTAATTTGTTATTGCAGTTCACTGTTTAGGTTTTTGTGATTGTGCTGAACCAGTGAAGTTTTTAAAACTGTTTTCTTGTTTTTAGTTAGAACACTTCATTCTAGCTCATTTGTCATTTACATTCTTTTTCAGTTACAGCAGCCTTTCTGTAGCAGTTTTACTTAGTTAACTTTTTTGTAACATATGCTTCTGCCATAGCTAATGATTGTCAGTGTTTAGAAACAGCAGCAGCTTTTTCCTTTGTCGGTTTTCTTCTGTTCCAACTGCTAAAAGTGCCATTTACCCCAACCGCAAATGTAGCTTGACTTCCACTTCCAGGTAGTTAACTACTATTGAATTTACATTTACATTCCTAAAGTCGCTCTAATCTTTTGTTCTGCCATCCATCTGACTGCATTTCAGCTTACCGCTGTCTAAAGCTGTCTTGTGTGTCGGTATCTTGGGCGAGAATAATTAAGCGTAAATTGAGTATCCTGTCTGTGTCTCGCTCAAACAGCCCGACAGTTGCTTTGTGTGTACAAAACAACTCTTAATTGCCAACTGATTACCAGCCTGCAATGGCACACAACTTTCTTATTACGATGCAGACGGTGATCTCCCCTTACTATTCATTGTTTTTCATTTCATTTCTATCGGACTAGCATGAACCAAAATGCCATACAATATGGTATGATATGTGAAGGTGTGCTCTAGTGCTTCAGCTTTAGTTTTAGTTGAAAGTATAGTTTTTTCAAATCAAGTTTAGATGTTATCAACAGTATACAAATGTTGGCAGCTAATCAAATGATATTATCAGCAACGGCGCTGCTGTTCAGGCCGATTTAATTGTCGCAAATTAGCTTTATGAAATGCTCACCACTTCACAACAACAAAATAGTAAAAGTTGTGATGCAGCAGTAGATATTTATAGTCAAGCAATGCCTAATCAGCAAATCAGTCAATATGGTCAATAAAAGACTGCCTAATCAATGGTCATCAATTATCTCTGCACCTCGCGATTTCTTCTTCCTCATCTTTTTTCTTTTTGCTGATCAATACTTGAATAGACGGCTAGATTAGTGGGGCGACTGTGCGGATTGTGGACATCAACAGGCGGAAATTGGCGCATCTGTCAGGATGCTCAGTCTTTGATTTATCGTCGTCATAAACTGAACACAGGCCAAATAAATTAATTGCACTTGCCAATACTGTCACTTTTGTTTGAAAAGTCATTTGCTTGTAATGAAACATTAATTGCAGTAAAAATGATGCGCATCTCGTGTTTGCTGTCACATGATAAAGTTTTATTTTTTAAAACTTTTACATTTTGACAGTATAACTATTTTATAAAATTTTTTTATTATATCGACTGAAACTCATTTTGTTTTACTATTCATAGTCTGTTTTTGCTTTTTATTATTATCTTGTTTTGACGAAGCAATTTACCAAGCAAAAATAGAAAGGAAAACACTCGCACAAAATGGGTAGCATTTGAATTTGCAGAGCCGCACATTTTAGAGCCAATTCACGGGAGAATTGCTGTCGGCGTTGGGTGCTGCTGATCAGCAGTTTCAACTCGTAACTTCGTTTACTATAGTTCAGTGCTTCCACTGATGAACTTGTTTGCCTGCTTCAATTTTAACTCTCTTATCTTTTGCTTTTCATTTTACTGCTCAAATAAAGTGAAAAGTTGCCTGCGGACAGAAAAAACACAGTCGGCAGAAAAAACTTGAGCCCTGATTTGATTTTAGCTGATGGTAACTTACTTTAATTTCATCACTAATTTCTGTTTTTCTTCTATTTGATCCAGATTGAGGAAATCTGCTCTCCGAGTCCAATTTCAAAGCTGACAAAGCAGTGGTCACACGGCTGGGTACTTTGCCACAGTCGCACCAAGCAGATGTACACCTTTTTCGTGAAGACAGAGGACGCCAAACGAAAGTGGCTAGAGGCGGTGGAACGGGCTCAGGAGAACGTCCGTCCAAAGGACCTGCAGAGAACTGATCACAAGTTTGCCATGTCAACGGTGCCGGTGGCCACGTACTGCGCCTGCTGCAGCAAGATCCTCCGCGGCACCTGGTACCAGGGCTACCTCTGTACGGTGTGCAACGTCTCCGTCCACAAGGGCTGCATTGGCAGTGTGAAGGGGTGTGGCAGCTGCAGTGCTCTCGTCCCCGGAATGACGGCCATCTCAGTGAGAAAGGACTCGCTGGTGCAGTCCTCGTCTTCTTCCTCCTCCTCCTCTTCCTCCTCTTCCACCGAACAGGCGGTCACTGAAGTGCAGACAGGTAGTGCTGCCAGCAATTCAGTGACGCTTCGAAAGAATGCCGCCAGTCTTCGACTGAATGGTACCTCCACCGCCTACCGATCTCAGGTGACCAGGTCGCTGCACTACCCAACAGGAACAACAGCCCCGCCCACCCCCTCAAAAACGGCACGTACTATAGCCAAGGCGATTGCCACCAACTACGGCAACGCAAGCACTGGACAGCTAGCTTTCCTTCCCAACGACACTATCATCATTTTCAGCAAACAGGGCACCGCCTCCTGGTTTGGCCGAAATGTGCGCACCGAGGAGGAGGGCACTTTCTCCGCTTCGCTTGTGACCGAGCTGGCCACTGATTCGCCCGCCTCCTCCTCACTGGAATCGCCCACTGTTGGGCCAAACGGTCCGCTGCGTTTCAGCTACGAGGATCCCTTTAACAGTTCGGCGGAGATGCAGCAGATTGCAGCTCATCATAGCCATAATCATCAGCAGCAACAACAGCAGCAGCAACAACACTACTTTGCCTTTCCCAGTCTGCTATCAGCCTCGACTCTACCCCGAAAGTTCTCTAACGCCAGCAGCACCGGCACAGGAACGCCCAGCCCTCACGCGGCAATGGCAGCACTGATGCTAATGCCCTCTTCACCGCTGGCCGCCTCCACTCCAGTGTTGAACTCCATTACCGGAACTTTAAATGGAGGTAGTGCTGCACCTCACTCATCGAACATCTTCAACTTCAACGCCGACGCCGAAGCGACCTCAAAGGAACTCATCTTCGGCAACGGCTACCACATCGAGGAGTACGTCTGGTTCGCCGGCAGCATGGACCGGGACACCGCCCAGAAGACACTCTCTCAGATGCCTCAAGGGGCCTTTCTAGTGCGCATCAGCCCAAAGCAGCGAAACAGCTACGCTATCAGCATCAAGTACAACGGCTCGGTGAAGCACATGCGCGTCTGCGTGACCGAACAGGCGGGCATTACGCCCACGACGGTGCACTCCAACTTCAGCCTCAACTCGCCCAACTCAGATCACCACCACCACCACCGCCACCATCAGCAGCACTGGAAAGAGGCCACTACTGCTTCAACTTCGTGGCCGTACAGGACGCACTTCTACCTGTCGGAAACGCGCTACTTTCGCACCATCGTCGACCTGGTGCGCTGGTACGAGCTGAACAGTCTCAGCGAGTCCTTCAACATGGTCAACACGCGCCTGCTGATCCCCTACAGAAAGGTGAACTTCTGCACCAAGGAGATCGGCAAGGCGCTCGCCCAGCACTCCTTCACCAGCAAGAGCACCAACCTGGGCACTTTTTTGACGCTGAAGAAGGGCGACGAGATTACCGTGCACTGTCGTTCGGCGGAAGACAAGGGCTGGTGGCGGGGCTCCGTTGCTGACCGCTTTGGCTTCTTTCCCTTCACCTACGTTAGCCCCATCTCACCGGGCCTCAGTAACCCGTCCTTGATGATGACTGACGGCGAGGAGAGCATTTTGGCTGCACTTGAGGCTGCCAACAACTCAATTGCCTCGCTGCAGAGTAGCACATCAACTGCTTCAGTTCAGCAGACTTCGGTAAAGAGCCTGTACTCGGTGCCGCCGGTGTTGCTGGAAAATGGAGGCGGAAACGGTGGCCTGGCAAATACCACCGCCACCACCGCCGACTCGCTGTCCATCTCTTCGGCAATTACGGAAACTTCGAACCTTTCTCCAACTGGAGACCAGTCTTTTCTGATCGGCACTGGCGCCGGCGGCGGTAGTGCTGTCAGCGATTCACCCCCACTTCTCGAGGACCACTTGAGCAAGGATCCCCACTGTTCCCCCTCAGTGTCTCCATCCTCTTTTTCATCATCTTCTTCCTCCTCAGCATCTTCAGCCTCCTCCTCGCCGACGACGCAGTCATCACCGGTCAATTCGGTGGAAAGCGACCACTCTGACACCTCTTCACTGCACTCACGACAGCCCTCCAGCGACGCCGGCATTGAGGTGCCGCCATTTTCTGGGGCCAATCAGTCGCCGCCGCCGCCGTTGCAGCCACCGCCCACACTGCAGCCATCTCCTTCTATCACCGCTCCCTCTTCCTCTGCTCTCATTCAGCATCCACCATCTGCACTGGAACCACTACTACCACCACCACCGCCACCCATCACTTGCTTCAGCTCACTCTCTCAGTCACTGACACACCCACCGGGAACGGCGATGGCCGTTCACCAGCTCCATCAACTTCACAATCACCAGCACCACCAGGCTTCAACGGCCAGATGATGGCAACTCAACTCAACTCAACTACTAATCACAAACCCACACTTTTCTAGTCATACAACTTTTGACAACTTCAGTGGAAACCACTGGCATGATCTCAAAGACGTCTTGTAAACTCGGGTGTTCCGGTGGGGTTATGGTGGACACAGTGCGAGCAGATACTGCAGAATGCACAGATGCACGTTAATGTCAATTTGCGGCAGAGGGAATGCATCTTCAGCAGAGAATCCCACGTCAGAGAGTTCCCCTGAGAGAGAGAGGAGAGAGAGAGAGAGAGAGAGAGAGAGAGAGAGAGAGAGAGAGAGAGAGAGAGAGAGAGAGAGAGAGATGAGGGAAATGTGAATCGAATTTCAAACAGCTGCAAATTGATATCCTAACTACCAAAAAATGAAAATGCTGAATTCACGATCTGAAAGAAAGCCTAAAGGCCTTTGTACCGAAATGTACTTTCTTTACACCACTCTTTTTCCACTTTTAAGCACACACACACTCACGCCCACATTGTTTTGAAACACACAGCCCAATATTCAATCAGCTGATGGGCTGCACACTGATTTTTTGTTACCTAAAAAAATTAAAAAAAATTATTTTTGTTGTAAATAAAAATTGATTTTTTACAAAACAAGGTTTTGTTTCAATCGGGCAGTTTGAGTACAGTTAGCAACGGTAATTGCGTTCCAGAAAACTGCACGTAGTCAATGGGATGCGCGCTCTGAAGCGAAAAACGACATTTTTTTCTAGTGCACGTCCGAGAGCACACATCGATCGATTGCCCAAATTGTGCTCGCACGGATACATTTGCATACATATCGAAGAGTACGACACACAGTTTTAATTGCCACCACAACTACCGCCTACCGACAAATGAACTGCCGACTGGCAATGATGCTAAAGTAGTGAAAGAAAAGTAAAAGAACTCGATTTGTGCTCGCTTTTTTAATTGGAAATGTGTCGAATAGCAGTTGAACAGCAGCAGGAAGCGGGAATAAAATTGGCAGCCTTCAGTTTCAGCAGTTCTGGTGTGCCCCCTTTTTCACATTTATTCATGCTTGTCTGGGAATTGGACAGACAAGGTCAGCACTGAGAAACCCGGCACTGCCTTCTTCTTTTTCTTTTTCCTATTTTTTCCTGCTGCCATTTATTGGTGCAAATAATGGTGAGCTTCCAGAAGAGAAGCCTGACTTTGAGTTTTGGTGAAACACCGCCAAAAACTGGATGTCGGCAGCGGAAATGTAGGAATGCGTCAGCTGCACACACACTAGAATTGCCAGTCAATTCAATTTTCCAGCTAAAAGTAATTCTAAGAAGCATGAAAAGGGAGAAAAGATGCCAAAAAAAGAAAACATTGAGACGACGGAGTGTTTTGAGAGTGAATGTTTTTTTTACATTGATGTTTTGTTTGTTTGTCTTTGCTTCTTCCTCAATCTAATTTAGCTTTTTTCTAAATGGCAAAGCTCTTTCTTTTTCTCTTTTTTTCAGTTACATTTTCTGAGCACAAACATTTAAAATGAAGATGTAGTGAATACTATCTTCGTCGATGCACTGCTAAGCCTTTGAGCAGTGACAGTTTGAGCACAATTTGTTTGTATCACTGTTTTGCTCTAAACTTTCAACGATCAACTGGAGAATTATCGATCATCATGCAAATGAGCACTAAAATAGACGGTGATTGCAGAGGCAGTCAGGCAGGCAAACAGATGAAGTGATGATCGATGGCAAAGTAATGGTCATTCATTAGGAAGTGCTGCACAATGTTTTTTTCCTTCCTCCTCCTCTCAAACTTTTTGTGTCCTTTGAGATACAATTGCTGTTTTGGCTCACACTCACACATTAACTGAAACCGATTGAGATGACTGAACACTTCTTGTGCTCACAATCACAAAACTTTAAAGTGGAGCACACACAGTGCTTATTTAGATGATGGATGTCACTTTCACTTGAGTTCATCGCTGACATTTCCGAACAAGCTGCTCAGACGGTGGTCTAGACTTGTGTAGACTGGATTGTGTGTTTTGTTGCCTATTGATGTGCAATGCACCAATTGTTGGCCAATTAGTCAAAGCTAAAAAGATGTGAAAGGCTGAATGAGAAAAATGTCTCATATCATTCTTTGCTCTAGCTGAAAAAAATCGGTGCTCCCAATTCACAATTGGCTCCTTCCAAATATACATTGGTTGCTGGTAATTGGTAAGTCTGACTCAATGAAACACTGTTCATGTTCACACATAGTTTTATTCTTACATTTTTGTGTGCATTTTGTTAATCAAATTTTGTCTACTAAATTCATCAGTAGGATCCTCACTTCGGTTCTTGGCGACACAAAGTACAAAATACAACTGCTAATGAGTGCTGGAAAAATGGTAACACTACCAAATCACATTGAACCATTTCCAAGACTGCCAGGCCAGTTCATTAGTGAGCAAATTAATAATTGCTCACAATGGCTCGGCACTGTACTGCTGAATTACTGCCAATTAGCGCCCTCATTTGCACACAATCAAGGCATTGACTAAAATGTTTTCCTGCGCCACATTCTCTCTGGTTGATTCGGCTGGAACTGATTTACCCTACTTCCGTCATCATCGTTCATAAGTTTGTCAACAATTAACGAGAGCAAAAAGACTACTCTACGAAAAATGTGGTCTGGATTGTTCAGAATTCTAGTTGAAACTCTCTGAGTGATCATTTACTGCTGCATCGTCATAATGAATAATAGAGTGATTATAGTTTACTTCTGTTTGCTCAAGACGACAAATTGTTCTCATTTCCAACCAAAGTATCTCAAACCACATTTTTGCCTGGTTTGCAGGTTTTCCCCTCTCTGTTTGTTCAGCTTTTGCTAATGCACTTTTCTGTCAATTTAGTGGTAGTAGTGCTCTAATGTACGATGAAGAGAGCTGGCTACACTAAACGACTAGATTGCAAAGAAAATATATCTTTATTGTTATTTTTGTGAGCAAATTAATCATTTTCTCGTTCAATTCTTAGAAGAAATTTTCTCAAAACCAACGTTTGAATTTTTAATTTGCTAAAATGGTCAAAGCAAACCTTGGTATTACCAAAAACCAAAAATAATACTCAAAAAAAAGAGAATAAAACTGCCGTTTCTTCAAAAGCCAAACTTCATCTCCGCCAGCTCATCACACTCAAAGATTTCGCTGTGATTTCGACCGCCCACCTCGCGGCGCGGGTTTCGACGCCCACTGCGCAGGCCGATGATGTCGATGCTGTGGGTGGCGCTGTTCACACAGACGCAGGCCGTCGAGTTGAGCTGGCCGACGTAGGCGGAGTTGCTGAAGACGGTGAGGACCTTCTTCGCCGAGTGGGTGTTGTAGCCGGTGGCCTTCACTGTGCCGTCGTACTGGTGGGCGCGGACGATGTAGCTGAGGCCGTGGCGGCGGAGAAAGTGGCGGACAGCCTTGTGGCCGGCGATGAAGCCAATGTTGCGCACCGAGTTGGGCACAAAGTACCGCTCGATGGACGCTTCATCCTCCTCCTCAGTTCCTTGACCATTGGTTTTCAATGTTCCGTCGTTAGGCAGCCCATTCACCTCCTTGGCCGTTGCCTCCATCTGCTCCACATCACCGGCAACAAACAGCCGACGACGATCGTAGTCGGCAGTTCGAAAGTCATTCCAGAGCAGTTGAAGCGCTATGCGGTTGTAGTGCTCGTCGATCAGCCCTTTGGGAATTTCCTGATCGAGATCGGCCAGCGAGCGCAAATTTTTGGGGATGCCGCCGTGGACGACGAAGACTGCGCCGTTGATGAGGGCGGCGTAGGGCAGCTGGCAGAAAGCGGCGTTCAACAGTCGCCAGACGTGCTGGCCCACCTGTCGGCCAAACTTGAGGCGGCACTCCTCCAGAAAGAAGGACCGATTCATCCAGGCCACCTCGTGGTTGCCTCGCAGCACAGTGAAGTGCGTCGGGTGCACCAGCTTGAGCAAAATCAGGTAGGTGGCGATTTCGAAGCCGTGAATGCCGCGGTCCACATAGTCGCCTGCAAAAGGAAAAAACGGTTTTTAAAAGAATTTGATTTGCTTACGAAAAAACCAACCCATAAAGACAAAGTGGTATTTTTGCATGGCAGTCTCATTCTTCCAGTAGAGCTCTCGCAGGTACAACAGATCGGTCAGAGAGCCGTGCAGGTCGCCGAAGCAGAGAAAGTCCACTGAGGGAGGCAAAGGCTTAGGGTCAGGACCCGGAGCAACAGCAGCAACAGCAGCAGCAGCTGCAGTTCCACTGTTCAGTCGAACTAGATTCGGCCCCGCCTTCATCGTCTCCCTGAAAAGCTCCACAATGACGGGCAGGTAGTGCTGCACTGTCTGGCGAAGGAGGCGCAGCTGGTGAACGATGTTTCCCGCCGAGTTGCTCTGCTGGGTGCTGTTGACAGAGGCGCTGCTGTTCAGCTGGTGCTGCTGGTACTGATCAAAGGTGCCCTCAAAAATGGCCAGCATTCGACCGGCTATGGCCAGGGACCGAGCGGAAGCTGCTGAGTGGTCGGCACTGCTCAGGGCCGCGGTTGTGGGAGTAGTCCCGGGAGTGCTTGATTGCTCCATCACAGGAAAAGTAGTTTTTAAGTGCTAAAGTGATTACTCCACTAGATGAATCAAATAGAGAACAAAACGGCTATAATTCGTGTACAATTAAACTTTTCTAAATTTTCAAACTGAAAGGCGTTGTTTTATTGCCAGAAGCGTTAGTTCTTTCAAGAAGTTTAGTTCGAAAAATAAAAATTTGCGTTTTATTTCAACGTATTGATAGCCTGTTTTTGTTTATCTTTACATAAAAATACATCAAATTCAAAAATACAATAAATTGAGCCAAAGTCAATAAATAATAACAAAAAACATTCTTGATTTTGTTTACTCAGTTGAGTTTTCCATTCTTGTGCCCGTTCGCCGACACCTCTACTTCCATCGTGTACACGGGCGGATATAGTGGGGGAAGTGGAGCCTCAGGAAAGTTGCCGTTCTGTTCGCTGCCATCCTTGTCATTGTGAAACTCCACTTCAGGCTTGAGTATTTCCTAGATGATAATGGACAAGAAAAAGACAACAACAAAAGTCAGTTCAAAAAAGGCTGGTTACAGAAAAGTCCAACCACTCACCTTGTACGTCTTTCTGCCTTTCCAAACTTGACTGAGCTCGTAGAGCGCAAAAGCGGGTATCATGATGACGCAGGCCAGTGTCATTGCCCAGCCTTAAAACAAACACAAATAAATAAATTATAGAACTTCAATTGCCTGCTATCTTTACTTACCGATGCCATCAGCGTAGGGAGGAAACACATAGTCGTTGTACTTGGTAGGCTTGAAGTTAATTAGCACAATGATGAGGATGACGGCAATGATGGCCGGAGCGACGAACATGAACATGACCTTCCAGTAGAGTCGGGGCCAGATCATGAAGCCCATCATCCGGCGGACGTTCTCCAGGTGGCGGTCGACGCCGTACACCCAGGCGATGGCGATCACCTCGCAGAAGGCAATGCAGAAGGCCACGTAGGGAACGCTGTAGTTGTCCATCAACTGGAGGATGTACACGCCAGCCTGCAGGAAGGGAAAAAACAGAAGATAAAAATAGTGAAACAGTGGCAATAAAACCTCTCTTTACCCCAGTGCACATGGGCAGGCCGCTGAGGAACATGACAAAGCAGACGACGGCAAGGACTATAGTCTTCCGATTCTGCAGCTTCTCCGGCCACAAGTCGGTGACGTTGGTGACCACCGTCTGGACGATGGTCATCTGCGAGCCAAAGCCAAGGGTGATCAACATCAGAAAGAAGATCACCGACCAGACGTAGGGGGCAGGCAGGCGAGAGAGGGCTGCTGGATAGGCCACAAACGCCTGTGAAAAGAAAGGTCAAAGGTTATGAGCAAATTAAAAAAAGTGCCCATTTGCACTTTTGTACTAACCAGTCCGACGCCCTGATCTGCTGCCTTGTCGATATCGACGCCCAATTGATCTGCCATAAAGCCGATAATGCTGAAAATAGCGAAACCAGCGTATACACTGGTCAGCGAGTTGCAGATAACAATGATGATTGTGTCTCTGTACATCAACAAAAAGATGTTAGAAAAGGTAAAAACAAAAAACTTAAAAAACCTACCTAATGGTGTTGTTGTGAAATGGATTGTAGCTGGCAAGAGTGATCACGCCACCCATGGCAATAGACAACGAGTAGAAGATTTGCGTGCCAGCGTCGGCCCAGACGTTGATGGCGCCCAGCTCGTCGAAACGAGGTTTAATGTAGTGGATGATGCCGCCCAGAGAGCCCTCCAGCGTGGCGCCCTTCACTATCAGCACCGTCAACATCGCATAGGGAAAGAGGGCGGTGAAGTAGGAGATCTTTCCGAGGCTCTTTGTGCCGGCGCTCAAGCCGACAAAGACAAGTACCCAGGAGATGGCCAGACAAATCACCAGGTGGACCTTCATCGAATCCATCTGGTCGATCCCTTCGCTCTTCTGCAGCACGTGATTGCTAAAAAGCAAAAAGAGTAAAATTATCATCAAAGTAAACTTTTGAATTTTCAAAACTTACTAGAAGAACTCCTGACTGGGGACCAGGTGGTGACATTTGCCGGAGCGGTGTTGTTTGCCCCATGTTCTACGCAGTGCTCACTGTTCCAGTCATTCTGGCAGTGGCTCCAGGGGACGTCGGGTAGGTTGATGAAGGAGGCGTAGACGTAGTAGATCGACCAGGCGATGATCATGTTGTAGTAGACTCCCACGTAGGCGCACATCAGAAAGGAGGCGTAACCGATGCCGCGGAAGATGGGCGACAGGCGCCAGATCTTCATCGGCCCCAGCGAGGTAAACTGGCCGATGGTTGACTCAAAGAAGAAGAAGGTGAAGCCGAGGAAGACCAGACTGAGAATGTAGGGCACGAAGAAGGAGCCTGCGGAAAAAGAGAGATGAGATAAATGAAATTGCATCAGCACTACACTCCTCACCTCCTCCATTTTTGTAGCACAGGTAGGGAAATCTGAAATGAAGTCAAATTGAATAATTTGTAGTGTTTAATCACCAGCACAACAAAAGTTCCACTTACCGCCAGACATTGCCCAGACCTAGAGTTAAGAAAAAAAATTGTTAATGATGTGTTTTAGAAGTAAAAAAAGTTAACTTTACCGACTGCATAGCTGAGTGCCGTGAGAAAGTACTCGATTTTGTTGTTGAACCGCTCTCGAGCCATTTTTGTAAGTGATTATTTATTTGTTTGTTTGTCTTCTGGTTCAGCAAGCACACCACTAGCGAGAAAGCCAACTTTGAAACCTTCTCTCAAACGATGCTGATGAAGATGATGGTGCACTGAGGCTCATGTATGGTAAGTGAAGGAAACAGCAACCGTACAAGAATGAAATGCTCTCAAACTGTTTCTGTTGCAAAAATACTAATTTAAACAATACAAAACAGTGTGTGACCACAACTTGGGAACAAGAAGACGACTACTACACAAGTGGTGATGCCGGTTCCAGCTGGTGGTGGTGGCCACTGGCCTTGGGATCACTTGGGATCACTGGCAATTGCTGGTTAATGGCACGAGGACTCAACCACAACAATGTTTCGGAGAATGTCTGAGGATTAGAGAAGTGTCATCGATTCTCTGATCACATGCAAATGTCGCCCGTCACAGTCGAGCTCCTTTTCACTCTGTCTCTCTCTCCTTTCTCTCTCTCCAATGTACCTGTCCTTTGGAGTAAAAAAGCAAGTTCATCTGGCACACTGCCTTCATTTATAGCCGGGTCGTATTGTAAAACAAAGTGGTGTAAGTGTAAAGCACGGGGCAATCAAAGGGAACCAAGAAGATGCAGCGCAGATGTGACCAAGAGCTTAAAAGTGCGCAGATAAGCCAAACATGCCTGAAATCATGAGAGACAGATAAGAGCTAAGATGATGCGCAGGCGGCTGTAAATCAACCGGAAGTCTTGACCTGATGTTGACAAACATACTTGCACTGTTCAGTGCTGTTTGTGACCATCAGTTTTGCATAAGACACTACTGTCATCATTATCATTACCGAGAAATGGCATTAGCGAGAGAGGGTGAAATAGAGAGTCAGTCAAAATACAGACAAACACGTGTTGCAACTGCTGTCAGTGTAATTGCACGACAGTTCACCTAATGTACGACTGTCACAAGGTGAGCATTTAAAGGCCATCATTGGTAGGTGTAGTAGTGAATCGCTGACGGTAATGAATCGGTGAGATCATAAAGATGCAAACAATGCTGCTGCTGTTGCCGTCTGAGTATCTAGACATTCTGCAAGCATCTTTCTTTTATGAAGACCAGCGTCCATGAGGCATTGCCAAGTTTTACAATGATGACCAGAGAGCAGTGTCGTAAAAATTGTTACCGCTTTTTATTGACATTAGTAGCGGTGTATGTCTGTGTCTTGCAATTAGTATTCAATTGCATTGACTGCGCGCCGCCATTCTCGATGATCTGGAGAGAAGGTACGTCTGTGCCTGTCGGACTGGACTAATTAACAACAGCGATGTTATTATTATTATTCGTTGATATGATGCGCAGAGTATTTAATCACGCTAACAAGCAAGTGAGTGGTCACCACAGCAAACCACATCAAAACTGGGTGCAAGGATCATATTGTCTTACACCTAAAATTACTCAAACAACACCTTACTGATTCATCATTTATTCACAAAGTATTACTAATTCGAGCATTTAGGATATAAAAAATAAATAACTTACGAGACAACACAGAAACCAGACTTGATCGAGAAGTGATCAAGATAAGTAAAAGCGATAGAAAAAACAAGATAGGATAGGGACCTTCAGAGAAAGAAGTTGCCGAAGAGACCGCCCTCAAGGCAGTCCTCGGAAGTGTCCTCGTCGCCTAAATGTCGTTGACGAGAGCAGTGATCGGCGATCTTCTCTGGCAGAGCGAGGAAGGCGAGGTACTGGCTGGAGACGTGGCTGACCACCACGTGCTCGTGCAGCCGTTCGCTCTCTACGAACGCCTCCACTCGCGTAGGTAGGCGGCGCTGTACTGATGATTTGCGGTCATGTAGTCGGCCGTGAATGACTCCCCGCCTTCGCTGACAGTGTAGGTGACGTTGTTGCACCAGGGCACCTCCTCCCAGTCGGTGGAACTTCAAGCAGTCGTACGCCCGGTCGGCCACCCTGTTCGACTTGAGGTGGTCGCGCAGGCGTCGCAGCTGGGGGGACAGTTCAATGCCGCGGTCGGAGTGCCACAACGCGTAGAGGTAGTAGATCTTGGAGGACCACTGCGGCTGCTTACCGTTGCCAGCTTTCTGCCGGTGGCCGAAGATGTTCACTGAGCGGTTGTAGAGGCCCTGGTACAGCTCCTCCTCCTCCCGGTCCCAGAGCACCATCTCCTCATGGCCGCCGTCCGCCGCCGCTGCCGTTTCATCAGAGCTGTTGACATCGGTGCGCAGCTCAAAGTGGCGACGGGCGGATCTCGACTTCCAGGCGTCCTGGATCTCCAGTGTGGACACATCCTCAGGCAAGTGATCAAGGGACCAGCCCATGGCGGCGTATTGGCGGGCGCAAGGCTCGTACAGCTGCCAGCGTTGGTAAAACTGCGGCGCCGGGTGCTGCTGGTGGAGGTGAAAGCAGTGCTCCAGCCGCCGCATCGCCGGTCGGTAGTGTACAGCCGCGCCGGCCGCCCTCTCCCACAGGCCGTACTTGTTGGCTTTGAAGTCCGGGTAGAAGATGCCTTCGTAGCGGATGTGTCCACGGGTGGTGCAGTACTTGGTGGACTGCTGACTGCCGTGGAGCAGGAGACAGCGGTCGAAGTCGAGGTAGAAGGACCACAGCTGGGCAGCCTCCAGGTAGAAGAACTCTCGCATCACCTGTTCCCGTGGTGACAACGACGACCGAGCACTGGCGTCGCGGGGGTCCTCACTCTCGGGCCGGTACAGCAGGGCGCAGAAGGCGCTGGGGAAGTTCGCCAGTTTGAGGGTTGAGGGGCCTCGGTTCCCGTAGGCGCCGTAGTAGAGACATCTCTGGACGATTGCTCGCTCGGTGCCGTTCAGGCCTTTGACTCTTTCCAGAACTTCTTCAGGCTGATGGGCGCTGCAGAGACGACGATCAGGCCAAAGATGGCCACTGTTGCCATCAGGGTAAGCTTAGAAGACATGCTTTCGATCAGTGCGCTGTCTACTGAGATTGTTGGTAAAAGGAAGGAACTGTATTCACAGACAGAAACAAGAATAAATTCGAGCGGGTCGAGTTTGGGAAGTAGACGATTAGATGACTACCAGTGCGTGAAAACGGTTGTTCGAAGAACGAGGAAATGTTGCCTGTATTTATCACTTTTTTGCTGAAGTTGAACATTGTACAACAATTGCACAGAAGAAGTAAAACGCTGTGAACCAATCAACGATGAATCAGTAAATTAGTGTGTGCTGTTTTGTTGGTAATTGTTGTTAAATATTTTAATTAAAAACGCTCAAACAGGTATAACAAAAGTAATTGCGTATAAAAATAAATACATTTGCATCATAGTTTGCGGCTTCATTAATAATTCAAAGAAGCTTTCTTATCATTTGGTTAATACAGTTTTGATTGCAGGGTGTGTGGGGTAATGGACTAGTTAGTACAGGTGATCGAGATGATTAGTAGTAGAAAATGACAATCGAATTTGATGAAAAGGAAGAGAAAGGAATTGAAACGATTGTGACAAACCTTTTTAATACTCTGAGTTTTGCTGCTGCTGCTGCTTAGTGTTGAATTTTATGCTGCCTTTTTGTTTTGGGGATTGTGTATTCATGCCCAGAGTAGTAGAAAGATAGTGTCACCTGATCGCTTGTTATTATTATATCAGTGAAGCTCGCTCACTTCCATCGTGGACCGATCGAGGAGGAAGAGGCGCCCAGCTTGCTGCCAAAGGAGGGCGTTCTGGCCATGCCCGAAGCGGTAGTGCCATTGCCGGCGGTGGTAGTTCCAGTAGTGCTGGTACCAGTCTTGGCGCGCAGTCCTCGGCGATTGTAGCCGTCCAAACTTTCGGCGGACATATCACTGGCCGTCCGGCTAGGTGGCTGGCTCGACTGACGACTGCCCGGACGACTGTTGGCGCGCGAACTTGAAGCTAATAAAAGGTCAAATGTTAGAGTCAAAAAGATGTCACAGAAGACTTGAAAGCGGGCTTACGGGTTAGTCGACTTCTCGGTCGCGATTTCAGATCTTCTTGGTCGCTGTCATTGCTCAAATTTCCAAAGCGATAGCCTTGGGACATAGGGATACTCCGCTCGGTCTTTTCGCGGATCTGTGTTGTGAAACAAGAACAGAAAATGCATTAGTTCCACAAAGCAGTTCAAAGGAAAGGGCAAAAGTTAAAATCAGAAGGAAAATAAAGGAAACAATAAAAATAGTTTGTAGAAGCATTTAAGATGAACAATAGTTTGGCAGTTTACCAGTAGACCGCTGTTGGGCACCGGAATCTTCGAGTTGAGATCATAGCTTAGCGGCGGGTAGAAAAAGGCGCAGTCATAGAGCAGAGAGGTCTGCACTGGGACGCAGTGACAACGACCCAGGAGGCAGTCTGAGACAGGAGGAGGAGGAGGCAGACAAGAATGGATAGGAAAGCAAGGTTAGAATAGTTAGGGTTAGTAGAGAATGATGGAACAAGTTAGTACAGTTAGAAAGGCCAAGCAGTAATAGAAAAAAACAGGTGCAGATATGTGCTGCGATGATGCTGAAATCATATAGTACAAACCTTTGAAATGGGCCCAGTCAGTGAAACTGAACCATCACTCTTAAAAGGTGAGGGGGCCTTCGCCTTGAAGGGCGTCATCGACTGGCTGACGCCGTCGGCGAGGACAAACTGCTCACGTAGCTCTACATTAGTACGACCTCGGGCTACGTCGAAGCAGATGTGCGAGTGAGATTATTCATTCAAGCCAAGGCAAGGCATTCAAGACAAGCAGGGAAGTCGGCGAAAAATCGGGGAAAAACAAAATGGGGAAAAGGGGTAGCAAAAATCAATTAATTAATCATGCAAACTAAAACCAGGCAAAACGCAAACGCAGCAAGCAGGCAAATCAGCGCTTTCAGCTACTCAAATCTTAATATGAGAATCGTACCTCTGCAGGGATCATTCTTGGTGAGGAACTCCTCTAGCGACACCCAACCGCCGCCGACGCGCACCATGACGGTGCTGCGGAGGATGCGGACCAGGCGAAGCTTCTGTGAGTCGCCAAACTAAAAGAAAACATTCAACTGTGAAAGAACTCCAATAAACTGGATCACTTATCACTTACCCTGTACTTTCCCTCGCCCACCTGGTAGACCTTGTAGCGAATCATGCAGGTGCACTTGCCCACCTGTCGCTGCACCTCATCCTGGATGATCTCCGACTCGGTCTTTGGCTGACCCTCCTTGTCCGGGCGCAGCGTCTCCAGGTACTCCTTCTGGTCGATGTACCGGTCGCCGTTCAGGTCAAAGATGTCCGCCACGCGCTCCATTTCCAGGCGGTTCGTGCCGAAGCGGGAGTTCAGTACGCCGTCGATGAACTCCGTCTTGGTGATGCGCCCATCGCCGTCCTTGTCCAGCCGCTTGTAGAAGTCCATCAGCTTGGCCTTCTTGTGCTCCATGTAGAAGAGGTAGCGGCGGCGCCAGTCGTCAAAGTCAAAGTTGCGCATCTTCTCAATCTCGCGGTTGTAGTTGACGCTGTCTTTGAGACGCTTCATCCGCTCCATCGCCAGTTTCCAGACCACCTGCCACTTCTCCAGCAGCTCCTTCGCCTTTGGATTGCGCAGCTCTGCAGCCTCCTGGTCCTTCCTGGCACCGGAAGTTGATCGATGGCCTGACTGCACTCGAGACCTTGGTCGCTCCTTGCTCGACGTTCCGGCCTTTTTACCGCCAGCAGCGCTGTATGCCTTAACCACCCGTTCCACGTCCACCTGCTTGTCGTTCAGTTCGTCAATCAGTCGCTGGTGGTCGTCAATCAGCTTCTCCAGGGTGATGACATCGTCGGGCAGCGGCACCGCCTCCTGCTCCACCAGGTCGGCCTCAGTCTTGGCGAGCCAGCCCAGAAGGTCACCGAGCAGATCGGAGGAGTCCTTCAGCGACTTGAGGTGGTCGTTGAGGCGCTTCGCTCGTTGGTTCGCCCAGCTCTCCACCTCGTCCCATCGAGACTGGATGATGGTGATCCAGTGCTTGATCACTGGGGTGGCGTTCGGGTGGCACTTGCTGAGAATGCTCCTGGCCAGGTCGAGCGTGCCGTTCTTGCTCAGCTCCTGCTGCTTCATCTCCCGCAGGAAGGCCTCGTGTTCGGCCAGATGGGCCCTGGTGGCCGCCTCGTCCTCGGGCAGTGGTCCGGCAAAGCGGAGCTTCAGCTCCGCATCGGAGAGCCACTCGAGAAGGGCGTGCACCGACTGGTGCAGCCGCTCCGCCTCCTTCAGGGCGTCCGCCAGGCGGACCTGCTTCTCCGCGGCCATGCGCTCAATCTCCGCCCACTTCTCCTCCAGCGTGTCCATCTGCGCTTGATCTGTCGGGCGTCCTCCGGTGCAGCAGAGCGGACCAGGTCGGCCGCCGTGCGCCGCACAAAGTTCAGGTTCGACTCGCGCGAGTTAAAGTCCTCCACAAAGTTCTTATGTCCCTCAATGAGGCCGTTCACCGTGTCCAGGTCGCCGTGTACGGGCTGGTCAAAGGCAAGCAGCTGCCGGGCTTTCTCCAGCCACTCAATCAGCGCCTGGATGGCGTCCTTGAACTGCCCGGAGAAGAGCAGCGCCTCCTCCAGCTTGCGCTGCTTGTCCACCGACTTCTGGCAGACGGCATTCCACTTGTTCTTCAGCTCGTCAAGCATCTCCTGGAGGATCGGAACATCCTCGCGGGGGCACTTCTCCTTGAGGCCCTTGCCGAAGCGCATCGTCGAGTCGTAGGCGGACTGCTTTGCGCCCAGCTGCCGCTGGAACTCCTTGTGTCGATATAGCGTCTGCTTGATCAGATCGGGGTTGTTGCCCAGCTGTTGGATGCTGTCCAGCGTCCGTTCGGCATCGTCCAGCCAGCCGATCAGGTCGGACCAGGCGTCGTAGAACTCCTTCGCCTCCTTGAAGCCGTGGTCGAGGGCGCGCGCCCGCTCCGCAGCCTTTGTCAGCACCCGCTCCCAGCGATGTTGCACACTGGCCAGAAGGTTCTTGATCAGCGTCACGTCCTGCTTCTGACTGAAGTACTTCAGGTGAGTGCCCTTCTTGTCCAGATTGAGCATCGTCTCGCGGTGGTGGCCAATGTCCTTCTGGAAGTGTTTGTGCTCCTCAATCTGCTTGAGGACGCTGTCCAGCACTCGGCTAACTGGTTGCAGGTTGCTGAGGTACTTCTCTGCGCCCGTCAGCCAATCAACAAAGGCCTGGAGCGCCTCGTGGAACTCCGTCGCCTCCTTGAGGGCAATCTCCAGCTTGATCTTGCGGTCATTGGCTCGGCTGAGAATGTTCTCCCACTTGGTCTTGAGGACCTTGAGGTTGTGCGAGAGGTGACGGCGGCGCCCTCCTTGGCCTTGCCGACGTACTGCTCGCCGTTCTGCAGCAGGGCCTCCACCTTGTGGCGGGCCATGTCCAGCTCGTTGTACACCTCCATGAAGCGATTCAGCTGCTCTCTGGCGGTCTCCGGCAGCCCACCCACCGGTTTTGAGGTACTGATCAGCCCGTCAATCTCATTCAGCCAGCCGAGCATGTCCTGGATCTCCTGCGCCAGACACTGCGATTCGCGCAGGCACTCCTCCAGCTGCTGATTTCGCCCGTTGGCCTTGTCCAGGAGGGTGGCCCAGCGTTTGTTGAGGTCGTCCAGTCGGCGACGGGTGTTGCGAGCGCTCTCCGAGCCGCCCGCCTCCGCCTCAATCAGCTGCTTGCCGACGGCGTTCAGCGAATCGACTGACGCCTGGTGGGCGTGAATGTCGTTCATCAGCACCTTGTGCTTCGCCAGCTCCACCTCGATGACCTGCGGGTCGCCGTAGACGGGCTCCGCATCATCGAGCGCACGCTCGACCTTGGCGATCCACGCCAGCAGCTCATTGAGCGCCTGCTGGAACTGCCCCAGCTTGAGGAGGGCGTTCTCGAGGGCGCTCTGGCGGTCGCCGATCGCCTTCAGCAGGTCCTTCCAGCGGCGGTTGATGTCGGCGACGGCGTCGCGAATGCCTCTCGCTTGACCAGGCGGCACCCGGTCCAGAAGCTCATGGGCCATTCGATTGAGCGCCTCCACCTCGACCATGTGCGGGTCGACAAAGGCTTTTAGCGCCTTCAACTCGCCCATCTGCCGCTTCACCGCCTCAATGTCCGCCGCTATCGGTCCCAGCCGGGTCAGGCGCTCTTCAGCCTGGTTGAGGAAATCGAGCAGGCCCTTCATCTTCTCGTGGAAATTCATCGCCTTCTCCATCGCATCAATCAGGTTCTTCTCTCGGCGAGCATAGAGAGCCGTCACATTGTCCCAGGCACTGTCCAGGTCCTCGAGGTTCTTGCGCACCTCCGGTCGGTCCGGCTCACCGATGATCTTCATCAGACTGGCACCGGCTCGCTTCACCTTCTCCACCTCGGGCTTGGTGCGCTCCATGTCGTGGCGAATCTCCGCCAGCGCCTTCTGCTGCTGCTGAATCTTCGCCGGCTCCACGGCGGGCGGCTCCTGCGCATTGAGCGTCTCCTCCAGCTCCTTGATGGCGCGCATCACATTGGCCAGGTCGTTCCAGAACTTGACGGCCAACTTGAGGGCCTCGTCGAGGGAGGCGCCCCGCTGGCCGGCCAGTCGCTGGCACTCATTCCAGAGGTCATTCAGACGGTCCAGTTTGTTTCGAATGTCCTGATGGCGGGCTCATCCGATTTGCCCGCCTTGCTGATCACCTCCTTCGCCTGCGCCTTCACCGCATTGAAGGCGCCCTCCCGCTTGGCCAGGTCGTCTCTGATGGCATTGTTGTCGGCAATCTGCTCCTTGATCTTTGGCACGTGCGCGGAGATGGGCTCCGCATTCTTCAGTTGGTCGTGCGTGTTGTTCAGCGCATTGAGCATGCCGTCCAGTTTGTCGCTGAACTGGGCGGTGGCCTGAAGCGCCGTCTCCAGGTTGTTCTGGTGCTCGCGGAGCAGGCCGCGAAGGCGGTTGTACCGCTCATTGTCGCCGTCGATGATCTGCTGAATGGCACGGGCGTCGGCCTTTCGGGGAAGCAGGGCAATCAGCTCGGCTCCGGTCTTGTTCAGCCGCTCCATCAGCGGCTTGTGAGAGGCGAGCGTCTGAATGAGCCGTTTAGTGGCCTCCTGCTGCTTGCGAATCTGCTCGGCGTAGATGGAGGGCGTGGCCAAGCGCTGCACCTCCGCCTCCACCTCGTCGAGGAGGGTGGTGATCTCCTGGTGCGTGGCAAAGAAGTGCTCCACCAGGGGCAAGGCGTGCTCGATGGCGGCCAGGCGGTCCTGGGCGAGTTGAGACACGCGCCCAGCGAGCTCCTTCAGCTCATCGGTCTTGCCGTTGATGGCAGCCAGGTCGTCATTGACCTTTCCGGCCGTTTCGCGCATCAGCCGCTTCACATTGGCCACCACCTCACGGACTCGTCCTCGCTGGCTGTTGATGTCGTCGTTCAGCGACTTGGTCTCCCGCAGCAGCACCAGCAGCTCCTCGTAGTTGGGCACAATCGGCTCCGCTTCCATCAGCTGTCGTTCAGCATCCTTGAACCAGTCCAGCAGCTCATCGACCTCGTTTCCGAGGGCAGCGTTCTGCTCCAGCGCCAGTCGGAGCTTCTCCGCCCGTCTCGTCAGCTGCTCGACAATGGCGTCAAAGCGGCGGACCGCTTTGCTGACCAGACCGTTGATGGTGGAGGCGTTCTGGCCGCCCTGACTGGTGCGGGCAAACTCCGCCCCCACGCTGGTGACCGTCTCGAGAAGGCGGCGCTTTGCGGGCACCTCCCCCTCCAGACCGGTGATGATGCTATTTTGCTGGTGAAGGCTGAGGCCGTCCATAGAGGACAGGCGCTCCTCCGCCTCATCCATCCACCCGTTCAGCTGGTCGTGGGCAGCGTAGAACTTCTGCGCTAGGGAAAGCGAAGCTCGTGCCGCCTCCAGGCGGTCATTGGCTCGCTGTCGAAGGTCATTGTAGCGACTCTGAACCGCCTCCGCCTTTGCCCGAATGAACATCGAATCGTTGGCGCTTTCAAAGCGGTTAAGCAGCTGCTGGCCGTGGGCGACAAACTCGCTGATGGTCGACTGCTTCTGGTTCACATCGCCGACAATGTCCGCCAGTTCTTCACACTGGGCAGCTAGTTTGTCGGGACTGATGCTGAGCGTCTTGAGTCCTGCCAGACGGGCGTCAGTGTCGGCCAGCCAGGCGGTGATCGCCTCTAGGCGAGCCATCCACTTGCCAATCTCAGCAAAGGAGTCCGCCAGCAGGCGGCCCAGCGCCAGGCTGTCCTCCACCAGCTTCGCGTACTGGTCGGTGATGGCGGCCAATCTTCCGGTCACCTGCTGACCCTCCTCCTCGTTGGCCACCAGGCGAATCAGCCGCTGGGCGACGGCAGCCAGGTCGGAAAAGTCCCGCCCGTGGTCGACCACCTCGCCGTGGAAGGCCTTATGTTCGCCGATCCTTCGGCTAAGCTTTTCCTGTTCCACGCTGAAAGACTGCAGGGCGGTGAGGCGACGGGCTGCCTGCTGGAGCCACTCCTGCAGGGGAACGATGCGTTCGGCAAACTCCTTCGCCACAGGCAGACAGGCCTCCAGCACCTTCATGCGCTCATCAGCGTTGGCCACCAGCGCCCTGAAACGGCGGTCAATGTCGGCCAGCTGCTTCTCAATCTGCGCCCGCTCGCCGCGCTCCAGGTTGGCCATAAACTCCTTGCCCAGCGCTTGAAGGGCCTCGATACTTTGTGCTCGGTCAGTGAGCATCTTCACCAGGTACCGTTGCTCCTGCAGCTGCGCCTTCAGTGCGACGTAGTCGGAACTGGGCGGCTTCTGCCCTCTCACCATCTCCTCCGTCTCCGCCAGCCACTTCTCCACGCTGCTGAGGGCGTCCTTAAAGCGGCCCGCCTGGAGGAGCGCCTGGTCGAGGCGGCGCTCCCGTTCGCCAAGTCGGTTCTTCAGCTCGTCCCACTGGTCGCCGTGGCGGCCCAGTTCGGTCTCCAGTTCGGCGGTGCTAACGCCGTGCGGCGCCGACTGGATCAGCTCATTGCCGGCCTTGCTGACGGCGGCGATGCGTGAGGCTAGCGGGTCGACACGACCTCTTTGGAAGGCCTGAAACTCGGCCTTCTGCGCGCGGATGGTCTCCACGTCGCGGCTGATCGGCTTGAAGGCGTCCACCTCTGCCAGCACCGACTTGATGTCGGCCATGTTCTCCTTCAGCGCCTTGAAGAGCGCCCGCAGTCGGTCGAGGGCCTCCTTGAGGGCGTCAGTTCGCTGGGCGGCTCGGTCGGTGAGGCGGTCGTGCTTGCGCACCAGGTTCTCCAACTCGCTGCGCAGGCCGCTGGGGTCGGTGGTGAAGCCATTGGCGATGATGTCGGCGCAGTCCTTTTCCGCCTGTTTCAGGTCACCCTTCAGACTGGAAAGTTTCTGGTTAAAGTCAGCCATCTCGTCCAGCTGCTGCTCCACCACCTTGACGGTACGGCCGATGGGCGCCATGCGGTCAAACTTCTCCTCCAGGGCTGTCAGCTGGCGGGTAATCTCCGCGAGGGCGTCATTGTACTTTCCGAGCGCCTTGGAAGCCTTCTCCAGGTCTCGGTTGGCGTCGGCGAGGCGGTTGTTAAGCGTGTTGAACTTGTCGTCAAAGCCGCGCAGCTCGTCGCGAACAGGCGATGAGTCAACGTTAGGTCCGGCCTCGTCTATCAGATTGAAGCCGACCTTCTTCACCTGCTCCAGCTGGTCGCCGAGGCCCTTCGCCTCCTCTAGCATCGCCTTGATCTTTCCAACTGTCGGGGTCTTGTCGTTCAGGCTGTTCAGCTTGTCGTCCAGTCGACCGAGGCCAAGACCAAGGTCGCGGGCCTTGTCGCCGTAGGCGTTCAGCTTGGCGAGCAGCTTCTCCAGTCGTTCCAGGCCCTTGCCTAGCTCCTGCTGCAAGTCGGCCCACCGTCTCTTGAGGTCGTTCAGCTGGTCGCGAATCACCTCAGTGTCGACGTCGGCGCTGGCAATCAGCGACTCGCCCAACGAGCAGACGTTCTCAAACTCGGCGCTGTGGCGGGCGATTTCGCTTTTGTGCATCTAATGATGAAAAGATGCAAAAGAAGGTTAATCTCAATCAAAACAAAAACCCACTTCCACTTCTTACCTGAAACTCCCTGAGCACCTTCTCCAGCTGCGCCTTGGTAAGGGCGAGGTCGCTGGGCGGCCGAACCTTTGCCTCCATCTCCTTCAACCAGGGGAGGAAAGTGGAGAGGGCGCCATTGTAGCGCTTGGCAATGTCCAGGCACTTCTGCAGTTTGGTATGGTGTCCGGTGGCCTCCTCCTTGAGGGTGGCCCATGCCCGCTTGATCGCCTCCATTTTAGAAGCGAGCTGGCTGACGTCCTGGGGTCGCGTGAGGCGGCGTTGGAGCTGAGCGCCCTTCGTCAGCAGAATGTGAATCTCGTGCTCCTTGTTGAGCACCTCGCGGTACAGCGGCTCAAAGTCCTCCACCTGTCGGGTGACCTTCTCCAGCAGAGCGGAGACCTTGCCAAAGTCGGCGCCCAGACGGGCGGTCATGCCGCGCAGCCAGTCCTGGACGGCGTCGCAGTCGTAGTGAAAGTCCTTCTCCTCCTTCAGAGTGGACTGCAGCTGGGCCTTCTTGTCGGTGATGCGCTTGCTGAGGTCGTCGTACAGCTTTCGAAGGTCGGACACCCTGCCTCGCACCTCGCTCTTCGAGGCGGCGTCGGTGAGCAGGTCGACGAGGCGCTCGCAGGCGCCCTCCAGGTCGGCCACTGCCGGTCGCTGCATGTCCAGATTTTCCTCCAGGTTGGACAGCTTCAGTAGCTGCTCCTCATTGTCCGCGCCCGAGGCGACGATCCGCTCAAAGTCGTCGCCGATCTTGTGCAGGGCGGCCAGCAGACGCTCATAACGGCTTTGGAAAGCCGCCGCAGCGTCCTTCACCGCCAGCAGCTGGCGCTCGCGCTCGCCGAGGGCGGCGCTGAGGGCGGCCCACTTTTCGTGGATCTCCTGTCGACGGGCCTTGATGCGGCGCACCTCGGGATGGGCGGAGTCGAGGCGTTCCAGCAGACTGTCGCCCAGTTTGTCCATCTGATTGAGGAGGGGACTTTGAGAGGCAAAGTCCTCCTTCAGGCTCTGCACCTGCTGCAGCTGCGAGGCAAGGGCCCGCGGCTCCGAGCAGATCGGGCCCAGGTCGCTGATCAGGCGCTCCTTCTGCACCAGCCACTGGAAGAGCTTCTCCGTCAGTTCGTTCTGTCAGGTAGTGGTAAAAACAAAAAAGTGTTAGTTTGAGATTCAAAGGTAGAAACAACCCACCACCAAAAGCCAAAACCAAAACCACATTCAAACATTTGCCCCACACCAATCCAAAAAACAACCCAAACACTAAATGGTTAGAGGCAACAGCAAAAGTAGCAGCAAAACCTCAACGATAATGTTAGAAGTTAGTAGTGCAGTGGTTAGTAAGATTAAGATCAGCAGGCAAACTAATTAGATAGAGACAAAGTGGACAAAGTGCACAGTAAAGTGACAGTAAAGGGACAAGGGAGGATACCAGGGAATATTACAAGACAAAGGACAAACACACACACAAACAAGCAGCCAACAAGCAGCAAAACACAAACCCCAACAAAACCACCACAAATATACAGGTAAAACATTGAGATCATCGTCTCACCTCTGTGGCCAAGTCGACGTCAACGGCGGCAAAGTCAAAGTTGCCGACCACTGAGAGGACCTTGGCGGTCTCACGTGACACCGCCTCGCTGGAAATGGTTAGCACTGAGGGAAAGTTAGGCTGCTCGACAAGAGTGGAAGAAGATGAGAGAGAAGGTTTTTCTGGTGATTCTGAGGCTGATGATGATGAGGACCTTCTACGAGATTCCGCCGCCTCGGCTCTATTTTCAAAGGGCAACTCTCTGCCGGCAAATTTGAGCGTGCAATTGGCGGCGGTGAGCAGGCCGGCAGTGATCAGCTCGCTGAAGCTCATAGCCTTTTCGGGCTCATCATCAACTTCCTGCAAAGATGAGGGCAGTACAATCAGTCCATCCTCTTGAACACACTCACTGAGCAGCAGCTCACTTCCGTCCGCCTGCAGCACCTTAAAGTCGAGCAGACCCTGGTGGATGCTCTCGCCAATCGACTGCTCCTCACCGGTGCGCAGATTGGTGAAGCGGTCCAGGTCAAAGTTAATACTGATGCTGTCCTTGGCGACGCGGTCATCGGTTTGAATCACCGATACGGTGGCTGCTGCGGCAGTAGCTGGAAGGTGATACTGGGGAGGTGATTGGGAAAGAAGGGGAATACTGCTGAGAAGAGGATGCTGTTGTGACTGGGACTGTGAGGTGCTCACTGAGGTGGTGGACAGCGAGGAGGAGGTGACGTACGAGGAAACGTAGGACGAGCTGCTCACTGATGAAGAGCTAAAGGAAGAGGTGACCAGAGTTTGGGAAGACAGTTTGTAACCATCTGCTGACTGCATGCCACTGAATGATGAAGAGGATTTTTTGCTAGTTGTACTGCTAAGTAGTTCGGCTCGCTGCTCTTCACTGGAGCTGATAACTCGCTCTGAATCGACCACTTCAGAAAACTGCAGTGGCAGTTTCATCTCCGAGGTGACCGTACTGAACTGACTGTACGATCGCTGCTCCGAGGAGGAGAGCACTTCCTCTTCTCCCTGCTCCTGTTCGAGCAGAAGGTCCTCCGTCTGTCCGTAGTGCTCGCTGGTGACTGGCTGAGAGTGCAGCACAGTAGTGGTGGCAGTGGTGCTGATAACTGAGTTCCCACCACTTTTTACCGGCTCCAATCTTGAGACGGCCGCTTCTTGCTGCTCAATGAAGGACTGCTCTCGTTGGAGATTTTCCACCTCCGCCTCAAACTGCTCATAGAGCTGAGCCATCCTCGGTTCCGAATCTTTACGAACTGCTGTTGCTGTTGAGTTGTGCTTACCAGCTGGTACATAACTGTGCTCTGAAAGCTGGTGCTCCTCTTCTAGCACAATATCATCACTTTCCTGCCGCTCTTCGTACTCTTCGTGTTCACTCAGCCGATCTTCAAAGTACTCCTCAGCTTGCTGCTGCTGCTGAGCTGCCCTGCTGCTGCTGTTTATGCTACTGGTACTGCTGCTGGAACTGCTGCTGACAAAACTTCCATCACCACTACTTTCCATCCCAATCGCCGAGTACTTGGTACCGGTAATGACCTTACTGGACTTGACAATGCACGTGCTGTTCTTCACCGCCGTCTCGTACACTCGGTTGATGGTGATCTCAGTGACGCCCTCTGCCACCTTCGCCGACTTGATGTTCTGAGTGACGTTCACAGTAGAGACGATGGCGTTGGCGGAGAAGGTCGAGTCGTCTAAGGGCACCTTTGAGCCGGTGGCGACAGTGCTCTTCTGGTGGTAGATTTGCACTTTAGTGTTGGCTGATGCACTGGTGTGACCGTTTTGACGATGGTGGTGCTGGTGACCATGATCGCCTCTGGACAGCCTTTGTGAGTCCTCAGAGTGATGGTCATCATCAGAGTCGTCAGAGTCGCTGGTGCTGCTGGTAGCAACTTCATATGCGTCAACATTATCATCACCCTCATGACCATTATCATGACTGGCTGGCTTATGGTTAGCATTATCGTTAAGAGCAGACGACGAATGGCTAGGGGAGGCAGTGGAAGGAGAAGAAGAGGAAGTGGAAGAAGTTCGAGACGTAGTGGCCACCTCCACCTGCTGTTGAGCACTGCCGAGCTGCACTGCGCTAGTGCTCATGGTCGTGGTGGTAATGTTCTCAAAGGTGATCGTGTTCGACTGAAGACACATTTTGGTAGTGGAATTAATTGACGAAAAGTGAGTGAGTGAAATAAGTTAGAGAAGGGTTAAAAGAGAGAGGAGTGAGTAAAGAAGAGGTGAGTTTGAATGAAGAATCGGGTGAATGGGTGAGTGAGTGTCAAGAAGATGAAATCAGGAAAATCAGTGAGAAAGCAAAGAAGAGGAAAAATTAAATAAATTAATATAATGATTGAAATGAAAAATTAAAAAGTTAGCAAAATTAAAAGTGAAAATTAAAGAACCACGTTTGGAACATCAGCTTCGTAGAAAAAACCAATTTCTTGAACTCCATTTTACCGTCAACACGTCTACAAATACTCTCTCACACACTCTCACTCAATCAAATCACTTTCTCGCATTTGTACTTACAAATTCCCTCAGCTTGGACTCGTCGTCCTGCAGCTGATTGAGCAGCGCCAGCAACCGATCCAGTGTCGCCTTGTACTCCTCATTAAGGGCCTTCAGCTCTACGGCCACTGTCTCGACGCCGTTGACCACCTTGGAGCGCTTGGCGGAGGCGTCCAGGCTCGGGTGAGCCTGCTCGGCCACCGTCTCGCGGTAGTTCTTCAGCTTCAGGTCGTAAATCTTCGCCTCCTTGCTGAAACGGTTGCCTGCCGAGTTCGTCTCCTCGATGGAGCTCTTGTGCGAAGAAACGTCTTCGTACAGTTGCTGAGGTGAAAGGAAAAAATGAATCCTTGAACTTTCTAGAACACCAAAACAATCCAATTACCTTAGCGGTACTCAACTCCCGTCGGCGGAAGACCTCCTCGAGGCGAGAGCGCGTCTGCTTGAACCAGCTGCCCTCCTTGTCCATTCGGCTGCGGTAGGCCTTCAGCAGGTCGTGACAGTTCTCCAGCGACTTGATGCTATAATGGTGGTAATGAAAGCAAAATTTTTCATTTAAAATCACCAAAAAATTTTCTTTTCCTTACCGATCAGCAATCTGAACGCCAATGTTGTCCCAGCGCTTGTGCAGCGCCTTCACCTCCTCCTCGAGGCGGTCAATGTCCGCATTGGAGGACTGCTGTAGCCGACTGCGCTCCACCAGGCGGCGAACCTTGCTCACATTGGAGAGCAGTTTGTCGAAGCTGGCCGAGTGGCGCTGCACCTCGCCGTGAATGCTCTTCAGCTCCTCAAAGATGGCCCTAGCTTGTTCCAGCTCTGCGGGCATGTCCGCCGCCCGACTCAGCTTAATCTCGTAGCCGGCAATCAGGCGGTGGGCGTCGTCAATGTCCCGGAGGACAATCTCCAGCGCCTTCAGTCGCTCGATGTACACGTTGGAACTGCTCCAGATCTTGTTCCAGCAGTCAATGAGGGCCTCGTACTTTGGCTGCGTCACCGGCGACTTGGGCAGTTTGGCGTACTCAGCCTTGGCCTTCTCCACCGCCGGCTCATAGCGGCGCGTGTCCACCTCAAAGTCCTTGTGCTCGAGGACCAGGGTCTTGATCTGGTCGACCTTGCGTGGAATGGGCTCCTGCAGCTTCTTGCTAATCAGCCGCTCCTTCTCCTGCAGTTTCGCCAGCAGACCGCTGATGCTGTCCACAAAGGCGTCCAGGAGCTTCTGAAGGGCGACGGCGTCTGACTCGGCTTTACGTCGGGCCTCGTACTCGGCAAACTGTCGCTTCAGGTCGGCAAACTCGTCCAGCAGTTGTTGAGACTTGCGGTCGCCTGGTGCACTCTCACTGACCACCTTGTCAATGTCGTTGGAAAGGGCGGAGAGGATGGCCTCCCTCTGGGCGGGGTCTTTGCTGCAGTACGTCGGGTAGTCCCAGCTCTTCAGACTGCGAATGGTGGCGAGCAGCATGTTCTGGCGGAGTTCGTGGTGCTTCGCCGCCCACAGGCTGATCAGCTCCTCGTGGAGGCGCTTCAGCTCGGCGGCCAGGCTGATCGACTCCTGGTCGGGCGGTGGAATGGAGAAGCAGAGGTTCGTGGCGGTGTAGTCCTCGCCACCCCTGGTTGCGACCTTCCACCCAAAGGCGTCCGAGTTGTCGCGCACCGTCAGCTGCTCGCCTTTAGAGAGCTTCAAACTCTGACCGGAAATGCTCACCAACGAAACGGCCCGACCGCCCACTGCGGCGCTGCTCGTTCGAAGCTTCAGCGGCAGGACGCTCTTACTGCGTGACTCCAACTCGGCGACCGTCGCTCGGCGCCGGTTGATCTCCTCCTTGAGGGCGAGCATCTCCCGATTGAGGCGGTCGCCCTCCTCGAAGGTGATGCTCTGCACACTGAAGGTGCTGTTCAGCGATTGGGCCGCCTTCTCCAGCCATCCTCGCACTTCGGCCACCTCCTTGTGGAAGCGGTGGTACTCCGCCGCCCCTCGCTTGTGCTCATCCAGGCTGTTGAACTGTTCCACCAGGAGCTTCTTCCTGAAGAGCAGACCGGAAACGGCCGAGTCGATCACCTCGCGGGCAGGGTGCTCCCCGCGAAGCAGGCGCTCCGCCCGGCTGACAATCGCCTCCTGGCGGTGCTCGTGCGACTGAATCTCGTAGTAGAGCTTCCGGTGGTCCTCCTCCACGGCGGCCAGGTTGAAGGGCGGCTCGGTGGTGGACCAGTTGCGGAGCACCTCCGCCGAGATGACGTCCTCCGTCCACTTTGCCCTCTACGTCGACCTCCTTCAACAGCTCCAGGAGCGATTCGAGGTCGCTCAGACGGCGACCCGCCTGGCCCTTCAGCTCGGCGTACAGCTTGTGCAGACGTCCGAGCATGCGAACGTAGATCTCCAGCACGGCGGCATCCTCTTCGCTGCTAAACTCCGATCTGGCCGAATCGCAGCGGTCGACCTTGCTTTGGAAGGCGGCAATCTCGCCGTTCTCCCCTCGCTGCTCATCCAGCTGCTTTGCCAAGGAGAAAACGTCGGCGGCAAAACCGGCAGAGGCAATCTTTCTCTGCTTTTCCTTGCACCACTCAATGCACTCGTGCAGGAAGCGGAAGGAGGGATTGGAGGCGATGAGCTCTGCCTCGGTGAGCGGCTTTCGCTGCGCCTTTGCTCGTCGATCCTCCAGAACATCGAGGACCTTGGTCTTAAAGTCGAGAGCAATTTCGGCGTGTCGCTGCTGCAGATCGAGGACCTGCTTGTGCAGCTCGGCCGCTCGCGGGTAGCCCTCCTCCAGCAGGTACTTGGCGTCCTTCAGCATCGAGGTGATCCGTTCTTCCTCATACTTCAGCTCCTTCTCCAGCTGCTCCACGGGGTAGTTGGGCTCCAGGGGGTTGACCTTGTGAACGCGCTTCGCCTCCTCAAAACGCGACTGGAGATAGACTCCAGCGCTCGGTCGCACTCCTTGATGTTCCGGCGGAGCTTCTCCGCGACGCCCTCCAGGTCGCCCAGGCGGGCGAGGTGGTCCTTCAGCGCCCGGTCCCGCTCCTGGAAGGCCTTCATCATGGTGGCCCAGGAGGCCTCAATCGACTCGGCCTTGTACTCCTCCTCGATGCGCACCGGCAGTGCGAGGGCCATCTTCAGGATCTCCTTGTAGCTGCTCACCAGCAGCTGCTTGTCCGCGTGGTGGGGCGGAATTTCCTCCGAGCGGAAGCGGTACGCCTCCTCCTGCAGCCGCTTACTTTCCTTGACCGTAGCGGGGAACTGGCGGTCATTCAACTTGCGGGTGCTCTCCCGCAGCCAGCAGACCAGATTCTCCGCCAGCTTCTTGTAGTGCTCAATCTGCTTGAGGCGCTCATTGTCGAGGAGAGGGATTGTTCTCCGGCGGCTCGGGGAAGAGCTCGTACAGCGAGCTGATGTACGTGATGAGCGACTTCTCGTCCGGCGTTTTGCAGTCGACGTCCTCGGGGTCGAGGAGGCGGGTGACGCCCAGGCTCTCGTAGATGGAGAAGGCGTGCTCGAGGTTCTCGCGCGCCGACTTGCCGCGGCAGGAGCGATAGTCGAGCAGGTCAGGACTGCAATAGTAGAAAAGTCAGTGTTGCGAAACAAAAAAGAGAGAGAGGGAAAGGTGTTAGTGTCTATAAAGAGAAAAAAGAGGGAAAAAGTGCGGAGGCGCCAGCACTACTGGCACTGGCACTACTGACCGATTGCGGTGTAGGATGGCGTTGAAGGCCAGGCCGTCCTTCCAGCTGTGCGTAAAGTCCTTCACGTTGACGTCCGGGTAGCCCTCGGTGGTCTTGCGGGCCCACTTGAGCAGCGCCTCCTTGAAGGAGATGGTGTCATCGTAGAGGATGATGTCCGACAGCTGGAAGTGCAGGATTATCGTCCAGATCAGACCGAGCGTCAGCTTCGGGTTGCCGTCCACAATGTCGTCCGGGCGGATGTTCACCAGTTTGATCTGGAGCAGTTTGTTTTTGAGTGTTATTTACCAAAGTTTTACCCTCAAATTTGTTTCTTGAACTTACGTTTCGCCCGGTGAGAAACTTGAGCGCCGTCTGGACGTTCTGCAGGTGGTGGACGCGCATCTTGCCCTTCTCCCGCGCCAGCGTCTCTCCGGAGAGAATCTCCAGCAGGGAGATGAGGTTGTTGCCATCGCGCAGGTCTTCAAACAGATCGACGACGCCTTTGGTCACCTGATAGAGGGCGATTATAACGTGTTAGTAAACAAATAAAACCAGAAACACAGATAGCAGGAACAGAGAAAGCAAAGCATGCGAGGCGAGCGCTTACTTCGTACAGACAGAGACAGTCAAGACTGCAGGCGTGAAGGCAGGTGTACGACTGACAGAGAAGAAAGAAGGCGACAGAAAAAGAATAGATGTTACGGTTAGCAAGTTGTTATGGAGTTAGTTTAGGAGGAGGAAATCCAAAAAATACCTGAGGAACTCTCCAGTGCTTTAGCAGCAGAAGTAAGCATAGTAAAGTAGGTTAAAAGGCAGAAAATGTTATGCAGGTTAGTTTCAAATGAGAGTGAAGTGTTAGGCAGTATTAGTGTTAGCTTTAGATTATTGAGTTTAGTTTATACAGTCAAGTGTTGACATGAACAGACATGAAGATCTCACTTACCTTAATGAGGTGCTTGTTCACCCACTTGGTGAAGGTCTTCTTTTGGATGGCATCGCGCTCATCTGTGGTGGTTGAAAAAAAGAGAACAAAAAAAGAAAATAAAGTGTGAGAATGTGTGGAAAACACGCAGAAAAACAATTGTTGAAAACAAAGAAAACAGTAGAAAATGTAGTCATGTAGAAATTGATGAAAACTAAAGTACTGATAAACTGATCGGTAAGTATCGAGCCCGTAATAAAAAAATCACACAGTGAATCAATCACACGACAGAATCTCATTTTTGCACACCTTTGTACTTGTACACACTGGTCTCGTACTCTTTCGTCGCCTCCTCGATGTTGACCGTGTTCTCGTAGTACTCGTAGTAGTCCATTCTCGATGGCTGGTGGAGTTGCTCGCCGAGAAATGGATTGGGGTGGTAGTGGTGGAAAGTTGTATTCTTGGGAACTAAACAGTAGTAGTAGGCAATTTAGTCAGTAGGGTATATTGGCACAGAAAAACACATTGATAAGGCGCACTGTGATAAGGCACACATTAAACAGGGAGGGGATGGGGTTAGAAGTGGTGGGGGGGAGTAAGTGGGGTAGTATAGAATATGGACACAGCACTAAAAAACCAAGAGAATAGTGAGCACTAGTAAAGGCAGCAGAAGAAGTATAGTAAAGAAGGGGCAGCAAACTTCACTATTTCATTAGCAGCAATCAAATCAGGTAGATGGAAGGTATTGTAGTGCAAACAATTGGCTAATCAATCGGAGATTCAGTGACAGTGGTGGTGGTGGTGATGTACGGTGGTGGTAAAGAGAGGAAATAAAGACTACCAACAAGTATAAAGAAGCACTAAAAAGTTGTCTCGGCGTCTCAGTGGCAGCGGCAGCAGCGATTCGACGCGTTCGACCGAAGTGCAGATTGGCAAGTGGCAAATGGATGCAGTGGCCTGCTCGATGACAATGCACAGACGAGAAAGGAAAAGAGAAAGAACTGTGCTCCACAGGGCCGAGCAGAAGAGAGGAGAGAAGAGAGAGGAGAGAGAGAGAGAGATGACAGAAAGGAAGGAGGGGGATTGCTCCTTCTCCAGTTGAAGAGGCACTCTGAGAAGAGAAAGGGAAGGTGAAGAAGACGAAGCAAGACACTCCGACGACAACTGGCAACTGTTTTGTTTATATTGGAATGACGTGGGGTGTCCTCTACGTTGCTGCTCCATTGATTCGTAATTTCGTTGCATGAAAACACAGAGTGAAATCATCACCGGGAGACCATCTGCTGCAGTGGTCTCGCTTTTGTCTGTGAACGGCATGCCATTCGCTCGATTGAGCTCGACCATTCAGCTCACTTGGTCGCCTGCTAATGCTAGTTTGAGATTGAGCCAGCAGTGGTCTGCACGGCACGCAAACGATCATCAAAGGAGAAAGGTAAGCTGTGCTGCTGCTTCTTAGTTTGCCGAGGAGTGGCACTGATGTTCGCGCTCAGCAGCACCAATTAGTAGTGAGCGCGTAGGCGAACTTGAAACGACTACGGCGGCGGCAGCGATCGCAAAGTTATCAATCGAAGCGGCAGGCAAGCGCAGCGCAAGCTCATGTCCAGAGTCCGAAGTGATTTGAAAAGCCAATTACAGCAAGGTGCAGTGAGGCGTAGTGCGAACGTCCCCCGGCCACCATACACACACTACCATTGCTCGGGTAGTCGAGCCAACTGCCAGCTAAATCGTCAACCACCACCACACACACACCCAAGCCCCTTTCACTGTGTTTGAACGAGCGCATTCGTTTGTCCCAGCAGTGAGAAAGTGCACAGACAATCACCACCACCATCACTACCATTGCTCGGGTAGTCGAGCCAACTGCCAGCTAAATCGTCACCACCACCACCACCACCACCACCAACGCCACTTTCACTGCTGTTGCTGGAACGAGCGCTCTTCGTTTGTCCCAGCAGTGAAGAAAGTGGCAAGACAATCACAACACAGCAGCAGCAATGGCACTGCAATGGCAGCGGCAACAGGTTGCCAGAAGGAAAGAGAGGAACGTTTGGCGAAAGGGAAAGCGAAAGGAGCCGCAGCCAAATATGACCATATAGGGACAGTGAAGTAGCATTGAGCGCCGGTCTGCCAAGTCCTCTTCGTACACAAACCACCACCACCACCAGCAGCAGCACTGTACACAGCGCACCTTTAAAGGAGAAGGCGCATCCAATTAACACTGAGCGTGGCCATTAATACAGTTAGGCTGCTGCTGATGAGGATGATGATGAAGCCGTCGATTCTCTCAGGTGCACAGGTCTCACACTGGCTGATTCTCCTGCGCTGATTGAGTTGTTGTGGTGGTGGTTGATGATGATGGCAAGTTGGTGAGTTTGTTAGCTGAGCTGTGTTGTGCTTGCATGTGTGTTTGTCAAAGTGAGTATTAACGTGAGCAGTGATTCGCCTTCAACACACACACAGCAGAAAGCAGACAACATCCGCCGCGCACAAATATTACTCGGCGAATGTGCCGGACACACACACAGTGTGCTTGCGAATGAATGAAGAGCGGAGGATGCAAATGACGATGGGGAAGACGAGGGTTACAAGCAGGAGGGATTCCAGAGGGAAAACAGATTTGGGGAGATTTAAACACTGGTAAACATTGCAGACTGCAAGAGCACCACCACCTCGGCGACATCATCACACTTTCTCACTCATCGCGGCCAATCGGAACTGAGTGAAAGAACTGCGGCCGCAGCCACATAAGCACACAAAGACATACACGCACAGTTCACCCTGTGTGTGTACTCACAGCTCAGCTCAGCCCAGCTCAGACATGCAAACAACGTGCACAGCAACTGGCAAGCAGTGCAATATGTAATTAATAATATGTGTCACTGTTGGTTGATTGTCGCCTAGGCATAATAAAGCTGCTGCTGCTGCCCCGGCAGCAACAGTTAGTCTGATCGAGGCTGAGATGGCAATGTCTTCTGCTGCTGCTCGAGCACTCTTCGTCGATGAATAGTCTGGTGCAGTAAGGGCAGAGAAGAGTCAGTGGCAGTGTGTGTGCTTTCAATGCACTACCGTGCACCACCACCACCAAAAAACAGACTGACGTGCTGATAAACAGTGTTGACAGCACAGTCAGCCAGTCTGCAACTAACCAACTAACTGTCTGTGCTTTCCTTTTGATAAGCATCCCCAACCAGAAAACAACACAGCCAGTGTTTATGTCACTCTTTTCCTGCACTACTTGAACCTGTGTTGCTGGACTTCGCCGCATCACTCTTCATCCGTTCAGATGATGATGTTGATCAGTTGTTGTCCAGCTGAACTACTGATCAACAAACGTGCTTGGACAGTGCGCGTGATCATAGTCCTGCTGCTGCTGTGCTGCTCATCACAGTCACATCTATCATCATCATTAAGCTACAGTTTTAGTTTCAGTCGAAACTGAGCGCAAACAATTGCAGAGTCAACTAAATCAAATCATAATTGTCAATTGACCACAGCAGATTAACTTCCACTGCTGTGCGATGCGGCACCAATTCAAGGGCACTGCTGCTTCAGAGTGCAACTGCATCAATAGCAGCCGCAGCAGCCGCAGCATCCTTCCCATCTGCAGTCCACAGACAGACAGAAAGACTGCTCACTGACACCGAATGGCCGTGAGCAATCAATTTGGTGCGTGGGATTGGGTGAAGAACAAACATAGTCGTGGACAGTGCAGTGAGCAGTGGACAGCATTAGCTTCAGCAGCAGTAGCTGCAATCGCCAGTGCTTCTTCTAATGCTGCTGAATTGAAGACGCGCTGCGGAAGCGGGGGCGTGTCGAGGTGGTAATGAATGAATGCTGAACAGCAGTTTAGGTGGAATTGGTTCGAAAGACAAAGAGCAAAAGTGAGAAGGAAGAGAAAGAGGGGAGACATTACAGGCACTAGTGGTCTAATGACCAAATTGGGTAATATCACGGCAACGATGGCAGCATTTCGCCAATGTTGCAGCAGGACAAATGTCAGCCGCATCGGCGGCATCAGCACTGGGCGCCAGTGACGCAAGGAAGTGCTACTGCTGTACAATCATTGCACTACTGAAGAATGTCACGACTCGGAGCACACCTTGCACTAAACACAACTGTCACATAAATCTCAACCGACAGAGAAAAAGGGCGATAAAATCTCCCTGATGGACGAATGCTGCAGGAAAGTTCTGCTGCTGCTGCTGTCTAACTGAATATCAAAAACTTTGACAAGTGCAGGCGCATCAGTTCTTCAGCAGCCGCCAAACGGACGGATCACTTTCACTTTCAGTAACTGCATTGTCTTTGTCTGTGCCTCGCTCAATCAAGACAATTGAGCAGTGAAAGTGGCAGATTCAAATGAAGTAGAGGTGCAAATGCAATCAACGCCAGCGTTTCTAACGTTGCCAGCCAACCACTGCAATGCCACACACACAAACACATGTACGGCAATAGTCATTCACACTTTATGCAAATAGGAGAACAAAATTCAAATCTCTCAAGTGAAAGCTCGCAAGTGCAGTTAATTAGTTTGAAGTCTGGCGGTGAAAGCTGTGGCTCCATCTAAGCAGAGAGAACACAGGTAAATAAGAAATTGCACGTGCAGCTAATTGTCAGGTGCCGGCTAAAAGATGCTGCAGTCATTGCGGGGGGGGGTTGTGCAATCATTGATGAGTGAGGATCAGGAAAATCACTTGATAATCAAACAGGAACCAGATGCTACCATCACTAAAGTGTAATCGTAAACTTTTAGTGATGACGACTACCTAGAGCAACATAGACGTCAATGACACAGACAAAAATCGATGTTTAAAATGGAAACAAAATAAACAACTTTTTCTTCTTCTTTTTGACACATAAACTCATTAATAGGCAAACTACTAATTAGCAACTTATCAGTTTTTGGCAATGATTAAGAAAACCCTTAGTCGATTGACGCACTCTTAAACTTCTGATACTAGCGGATTAAGATTTAAAACGCAAGCAATGCTTAAAAAGTAGAGCAGTAGGCCAAACGCGAGACAAAAAAAGAAAATGATAGATTTACCTTGAGCAATTTTGTTTTGCTTAAAATTCTTAAGAAAGGCGACTCGACGATGGTGCCATCGACAGTGTCTGGCGGCGTGACATCAGTCTCACTTTTATCATTATTATTTAGGTCCTGGTCAAGAATATTCGTTTGCTGCTGGTGCTGCTGCTGACCAGGTCGGGTGATGAGCTGTTGGTCATCAGTTGTGGTGGTAGTTTTAATTGAGGTAACAGTTTTGGTAGAGGTGGTGGTGGCGGTGGACGCATCAATCGATAGTGACCTGGCACTGCCACTTCCATTTTGATCAGCGGTGCCACTGCCTCCGATACGAATCTGCTGCTGCTGATCATCTGGAGTGGCATCGGGATCGACTCGATGGAGGAACTTCCACATTGCACGGCAGAGCAGAACTACCGCGAGCGTGAGGATGACGCTCTGCTGCGCCGTCGGATTGCTATTGTTCGCATCCATGCTATGGGAAGAGCACCAGCAGTCGCACCAATGCACCAGCACCACCAAAACAGTAAGAGTCGCCTGTTACTGCTGATGATGTAGCTGTTGCTGTGCTCTTCTCCAGCCGACGACACACATCGACACGACCGACTGAGAAGCAATAGCACTGGCACCGGCAAACCAGAAGGTGTGTGTATATTTGTTTGGCGCCGCGACTCTCTCTCCCTTTCCTATCTCTCTATTGGCTCAAATTAGCTGGTCGTCACCGAGTGCTGCTAGTGGTGGCTACAAAAGCTGTACTGTGAGCTGACCGATGCCGGCGGCCTATCCGCTAATTAGCAGGCAAATATTAGGACTCTACGACTGGACAAGGACAAGAGACGGGGTTCAGTGGTGTTGGTGGTGGTGGTGGTCGGGGTGGTGGTGGTAATGATGGTTGCCGCACTGGTTCACTGGAAGATGTGATGACGGCGGCAGTGAAAGTGCTTTAGAAGGTGTGCAGCGCTGAAGTGTCAACACAGAGGGTTGAGTCCTCTCAAGGGAAAGGAAAGGGCAAACAGTGCTGGCCGAGAACTGCGGCTGCAATCACTGCAACTTCCAACAACACCGCTTTCTCCCAGCGACACACTTTGTACACAGCTTTTGTGTGCGCTGTCTGGAAGAATAAAATTGCCCGTACGAGCTCATATTTCTAGCCTAGCAACCGGTGTCAGCAGCTAAGATTGATTAAGAAGATGGCACCTTAAGAGTGATCATCATTAAGATGAGAGAAAGACGAGATAATGACATTATCAATCGGTGACCAGTGACAACAGAAGAATAAGAAGAGACAGCAGACAGTAAATAACAGAAAAAAGAAAAAGAAAGAAGCTCAAAGAGCACGAGGTGTTGAAAGTGGACACAGACAGTGGACAGAGGGCAATAAAGCAGTGAAAGAGGCCCAATGCTGTCATTAATTAGCAAAGAGAGTCAGTGCTGCCAAGTGCAAAGTGAGAAAGAAGGATGTGTACGATTTCGGTGAATCACAGAGACGGATGCCGCCGCCGCCGTCGTCTCCGAGGTGGTGTTAATGATGCTCGCAGTGCCATAAAATAGTGCTCGAGGTAAGCAAAATCAGTGGAAACAACAACAGTCTTGTAGCCTTGTGTTTGTCAGCAGCCAGGACTTCATTTTTATGTTGGCAACCAAATTTTCGTTAATTACTCCAACTGCCAGACCATAAAACACCGGCGGTGGTGGTCAGTGGTGGACGCCATCACAAGAAGAAGAAGAAAAGCGGGGGACACAGTAGAGAACATCATCAGACAGTGGCCGCACACGACGACAACGACGACGACTGGCACAGTTTTAATGGCACACTGCTCTGGTAGCACACAACAGACACAGACGATGCAATGATGATGATGGTACTGGTAATGAGCCCTGGCTGAGCCGTTCTACAGCCGCCAGATGCGGTGCACACCGAATCTGAGCATCACTGCAAAAACAGCAGCAACCGCATCAGCAGTAAACAAGATGAAGAAGCAGAAGCACTCATCACTTAAGTTAAAGCCGTAGTAGTGGTAGAATCCGGGCTAATCTATAAATGCCTCCTCCACCTCCTCCTCGCCAATGTCACCCAACACCTAACACTAAGAAAGTGCCAACCAACCAACCAACGGCTGACAGGATGCAACGGCACCAGCAGTGGCACCAGCAGCTGTAGCTGTAGTAGCTGTGATGGTGCGAACAGACGGCGTCAAGACAGGCGACAGTAGTAGTGTTGATGGTTCCTGTGAACACCGACACCTCAACCACCCCGTTAACTTACCGCGCACAACTACCGTCATCTATCATCACCAGCAGCCACTTATCTGCTCACAGACGATTAAACAGGTCGATATGTAGAGCAAGACTGGAGAAAAAATGACACACCGGGGAAGACTGCTTGGAATGCGTCTGCATTACATAAGACATGATCAGCTCTAAAAGTTACCAGAAATGCCTCAGATATCAGTGGGCAGATGCCAATGTGTGGTGTCCGACAGCAGTGCCTGAGGGGAAACAACACTGCTGCCAAGAAGTTGAAAAAGCGCTTTTATGATGCGGCCACCGAAATAGTCTGTCTCTCGTTTTCAGCTGACTGCATCAAACAATGCATTCAACGATGGGTGTCGTAAGGGGGAGGGGGAAAGCAGTCTGAAGCAGCAGCACACGAGGAAGCAATGAATAGCATCATCCATGGCGCGCCATAGTGATTAATTGAGTGCACACACACATACATAGACACAGACTGGCCGGCACTGACAAGGGCAGACAGGTGCAGGCAGGCTGATCGGTGGCAAAGGCCACTGAATGACTGAAAAAAAGGTAAAAACTGAACAAAAAAGCTGCTGATCACCTGAACTCAATTGACTACAAAGAGATAAAAGAGGAGAAGAAAACGAAAGAAAAAAGTTGACGTACCTGCAATGAAGAGGACGATGCGATCGGCGGGGTCGAGCTGGAGGATGGAGAGCGGCTGAAAGCGGAGCCACTCGGAGATCTCCGTGTAGTAGGGAAACTGTTGATCCATTGAGCGATTGCCTAGATACCAGTAGAACATGGAAAAGGACTTGGAACGTTTCGTTGGGCAGACATGCTGCTGAGGATGCTTCAGACGGCCTCCACCAAAACTCAGGTCCTGCTCCGAGTAGTGAAGGTGGTGAGGAGGGTGAAAGGGAGGACGAGAATGAGGAGGATAAGGAGGAAGGGGAGGTCGTGAGTGGGGAAAGAGACGAGCAAAGGCAGAACCAGGAGAGTGAGGCAGGGCACGACTGAAGCTGAGATCGGTGAGACTAGAATGGGGTCGGACCGTCGACGAGGGACGACGACTGGGGGTGACGAACGGAGAGGATGAAGAGGAAGACACTTTGAAATGAGGGATGAGTGTTGGGGGTGAAGGGTGGTGAACAGCAGGTGATGAGGATGATCCACAAAACGGTAAGTAGAGACGGGGCAAGCTGCTGACTGTAGATGATGACTGATGCTGCAGCCAATTACGGTGCTAGGGCCCGGATTAATGAGGGAAGTGTGCAGTAATACTTTGGAGATAAAGAGGATTGGTCGAAAGTGGTGGTGCCGCTCTGTTGTGCTCCAGCAGTACCAGGCGTCAGCTCTGCTGTTTGGGAAGAGACAAAAAACAACAGCGGTTAATTAGAGCTATTTGGTATTGCAAGCACTGTCACTGCCTGATCAAAGGGCAAATCAAGCAAAAATCAGTGCTCAACCTCACCAAAAACATAAAAACGCAATAAAGACAGCTCACAAAGTTGTGTAGTGGTGGCAATAGACACTGGAGCACCGGTGCTTGCACCAGCAGACGCTGGTGCTGGTGCAAGCACCTCTAGGTAGCTTCTCTGTAGGCTGCTCCTATTGCGACGTTGCTTGCCGGTCCAGGAGGGAAAAAGAAGGCACAAAAAAAAAGAAAGAGCACTATGTCAGGTGGTAAGGTGTGGATAGAGATAGAGCATGAGCTACAAAGCATGTCTGAGCAACTGAGTTAAGATTAGGTGTACAGGAGCAGTCAGCAGCAGCAACTTCCACTGGGCAACAATGCAAGTGAGTGAGGCACTGCTGCAGTCGCCGAGCCGCTGCTGTCTGCCGAAAAGCTGGCAAATAACTGCGCTGGTTTGCCAGTCAGACTGTGCAAGCAATGCGAGACAATGGGACACGGGGAAAAGATTTGCAGTGCCCAACACTACTGCAGCAGCCTGAGGGAGAGAAAAAGGCACTTGAAGGAAGAAGAAGAAGTGTGCTCAGGAATAGAAACGCCGTCGAAATGAGCTATATCTCCTGAACAGTTCAGTCTCTGGACAGTGGCCATAACCAGCAGCAGCAGCAGCAGCAGTCTCCTCACCTTATCGCATCTCCTCCGATTATGTAAGCGAACGGCTGCAAACATCTGCGCGCGATCACGGGCAAAGCATCAGCATCATCAGCAGCTTCATCAACAGGTAGCATCACGCTGCCGTGCCGCCTCGTTAGCTGTGAAGCCGTTCACTTTACTGTCTGCAGCGTGTGCCATCGTCCACTATGATTGCCTTCATCATCAACAGCATCAGCATCAGCATCGTTATGAGGGGCCGAGCAGCAGCCAATTAGCGGCAGCAACGAGCAGCTAATTGTTTTCCAGTCGATAGATACACAACAGAGGTGCCCTCGAAACAGCAAAGCAGAGCGGCGAGTCCAAATTCAAAAGTCAAAGTTCTCACCGATTTGTAGACCACAGCAACGACAACAGTACAGTTCTGCGTTTCAGTGTCAGAAAGGAAGTGTCTCATTTCACGAAGTCTCCAATGCTTTCCCTCCCTCTCTCGATATGTCCATGGCTGATCGCCTTCGTTTGAGCATTGTGTGTTTGCGTGCCAACTGGCAATGATGGTGATGGTGATAATGATGAAGAGCACACCTGTGCGGTCTCCACTCTCTCATTGCCGCCAGTGTCCACGCAAAGAACAAAGATGACGGCGGTTCTTCAAGTAGGGCGCATCACTTTGCAAGAGAGCAGAAACAATTGCAAGTGGGCACTAACTCTTTCACTACCAAGAACTGACAAGTGGTCAGTTTGACTGACTGGCAAAGACAAAGACAAACAAATGACTGTGAAGTACCTGTGAAGTATCCTGTCAAGTAGTACATTGCCAAACCTGGCGAGCGGACTTGCACGCAGATCGCAAGGGGTGATAAGAGACACTGACAATGCCATAATGGTGACATTGAGAGAGTGAGAGAGTGAGAGATGGTGCCGCTGCTGCTGCTGGCAAAAACAAATAAAGCAGGTAATATCAGGTGCTGCTGCTGGAGCAAATCAGCAGCAATCAGACAATAAGGCAGCAGCAGCAGCAGAACCCGTTTGTCACCGACTTGTCACCGACAGGCAGCGAGCCAGGAGTGCAGGCAAGGCCGAGCCGAGATATGGAAGTCAGCGGAATGAGATTGTCAGTGTCGTGACATCGAGCCGCCGACGACGACGACGACGAAGACTAAACAAACAGTACAGGTTAATGACCACCGTTGTGTGAGCCACAGCACTCCTCAGGTGGCTAATTACTGTCAGTCAGACGGTGAGAGAGAGAGAGAGTTGAGCACGGCAATCGAATTATCACTGCGGGTGTAGTGAAGTGCACTGGCCGCCGCCGCTCTGAGACGCTAAGGCTCACTGTTCTAGCTGTGCACATTACCTTCCATTGACAGACAGTCGGAGACGCTACCGGCAATGACAGCGAGGAAATCTGCCAGCACAGTACAGAACAGCACAGTCTCTGTCATAGGAGCGAACGTCAATGAGGAGAGAGGACACAGACACCTGTGCGTACAGTGAATGAACGATCGATCGAGAGATCGAGTAGTACAGTACTTGTCTCCGCCTGTCGATGATTCACACTAAAGTACGGCTCTCTGGCTGTCTGTCAGACTGCCTGTTCTTTTCTGGGAAAAGAGAGAAAAGAGACGCATACAGGCGGAATCTGTCAATCAGCATCAGCTGCAGCAGTGGCTGTTCAAGATATGTCGCCAAAAACATTGTGCACACGTGGTCGATCAGAGAGTGAACCACCGCCGGTGCCTGTCTGTCCTTTCTAAATGGCGTCACAAACCAAACACATCAATTAAGGTGATGGTATTGGTGTTTAATGGAAGGACCAAGGGTAAAAATGAATTTTGCACCGACGTGTCAGGGTCAGTCGGCAATGAAGGACAGGTAGATGTCAGTCATTGAGAGATTGTTGATGTCACAATCACAACAACAACAACAGTTCGTCTACACTATCAATACCGGTGCTCTGTACTTACCAATGGATGATTTGTGGTAATGAGGCGTTTAGAGCAGCGTGTGGGCACGGAGATGATATAAAAGCAGCGAAGAGAAGAACAGAGCACGAACCAGCGAATGAATGTAGTCGGTTGATGCAATCACAATCACCAGAGTGAAGAGAGAAAGAATACTCTTGAAGAGATGGGGAAATCACACTGGGAGGATCAAAAGAAGACGAAAAAGAAGAACAGAGTGATGATTAGAGCAGATCAAAGCAGAGAAGAGCTGAAGATCAAAGGACGTGCTGACAAAAACAAAATCTTGTGTCATTCAGGCAGTGGACGTTTGTTTCTGCGGAAGTGTGACTGAGTCATTTGATGAGAAAGATCAAAGTCGGTCGGATTACACGTTCGTGATTGCACGTTCTTCCGATTCATCGTTTCGTCAGCAAACGTTTTTGGTATGCTGCTGCTGGTAACCGAAGTTGCTGGTGATGGTGCTGTAGAAGAGCAGCAGCAGCAGCAGCAGTACCGGGAAAAGAGCGAGAAAGAGAGAAACGGTCGCCAGGCAAAACACAACACAACACAGAACACACAGACAAACGTGGAAAGAGTGAGCTGACGGGGATTGCACAACGGATGGTCAGATTGCGGCGACGACGACGGTGGCAAGAAGTCACCGGGGAAGGCAGAGAAAGAGAGAGGGAAGAGCGGATCAGCGGGCTTCAGAAGGGGGGTACCCTGCGGACGGACGGAATCATGGAACCGTCTCTCTCGACTCGGGCACTTCGGCTGCGCCAGCTACTGCCGCTTCTGCTGCACAGTAGGCGCGTGTTTTGGGTGAACGCCATTGCCGCTGCTGCTCTAACCTCGGGTGGCGGCGGCGGTAGCCGATGATGCACAGAAAAGCACAGACACTGAAGGCACAGACACAGCTGGCTCACTTCGGAGGGGATTCATTGAGACAGGCAGCCAGTGGCAGGCAGACACAGGCAGACAGCGAGCAAAAAGGATCCCCGCTTCAGTGGAGTGCCTCTACCACCGTCGTCTGTTACTCTCAGGCTGCTGCTGCTGCTGCTCAGGCAATAACCGGGCTGGCTGCTGACGTTCAGCTCTCATCATCATCATCACCATCATCATCACCGGCGGCAGCTAAGCTGAGCAATTACCAGTGCCATTACTCACTGTCCGAAGAGAACCAAAGAGGATTCTGACCAGGAGCAGCAGCAGCAGCTTATGACGCCTCCTCTGACGCCCGAAACCGATCGCCGAAATGGCAGGTGGTAGAGGTAGTGCACGACACTCTTCAGTGTCTCTTCACACTTTTCACGGGCCTGTGAACTTCTCTCTCTGTTTACCACTTTGTGAAGTGGTGGTGTGGTGGTAATGTCAATGGGGCGTGGTAGTTAAATTAGTGAAACAAGAGGGCAAAACAATGCCGGTTACGGGCGTGGCGCTTGCTTTCGAACTTGGTCACTTGGTATTTAATAAAGACTGGTGGACTAGGAAAACAATAGTTGCATTAAGAGTGATTGTGTGCAGAAAACTTTACTTATTGCTCACCTGTGGGCTGATTTTGACAAGTTGATATTCTCAAGTTTTATAGTTAAGGCTGCCAGACTGCTTTTGAGAAGGTCCGCAATGTCAGGACCGAGATTCAGTTCGAAGTCTTTTTGCCGAGCAAGGACCGAGCAGAATGGCATACAGTAATGACGATTACAATTGGTGAACTTTAATGGAACAAATTAAAATGCAGTTCGAGCCACTTTTTGTTTACAATTTCGGTATTGCCGCCTAGTGACAAAAAACCAAAACTGCTTTTCAATGGTGTGATTCGCCAGTCTCGAGTGAGTGCACTTTTGATCAGATTAACATAAATGGAGAACTGCGCGAAAACCTTCCTGATTGAACGACAAAATTGATACATAAATAAAAGTATTTAGTAGGTAATACAGTAATACAGTAAACCAAAAAAATTAAAAGAAATATTTGTCGTAGTGCAGTTTGGGTAAGTGGTGATGAGAGAGATTTGTACAAGTGGAAGAAAAAATTCAAAGTGCCTAGTAGTTGTGCAGATAGCTGCGGTGGTGGTACGGCTTGTTCGGCCGCACAAAAGTGCTAATGTAGTTGAGATCCTCCAAGATCTCCTCCTCCTTGAGCATGTAGACGATGTAGGGGCCGCTGACGGTGACCGGTTTCCGCAACCGCTTGGCACCCTCGACGCCGTACACCTCCTCGTACAAGCTGAGTGAGTGCTTGCGACTTCCGCTGCCGCCATTTCGCTGCCTGTTGAAGGTCGACTCGTAGAGAAAGTCCTCCTTGTCGGCCGAGTTGAATTCCTCGTGCAGCTTGCGGATGCTCTCGTTGATCTCCTCCTTGATCGAGTCCTTCAGAATGCTCTTCTCGTTCTGTACAAACACAGGTGAACATTAGTAAAGGCACTAAAACAAAAAGAAGGGCTATACGAACGTTCAAGTTTTGGTCTAAAATTTCAGTGTTGGCGTTATGTTGAACGTAGGCGTAGTGCTGGCGGTACTTTTGCAGCTCCTGGCCAATGTGTATCCTCTCCTCCTTCTTCTCGTTCAAGTCCTCGAGGGGCTGATTGAACTCGTGCACTCTCTCCTCCTCCAAATCGAGCTGCAGTTCGTCGAAGAGGCGCATCTTCTCACACCGGTGCGCCTCTCGCACCAGATGATAGTACTCCTCGATCTTCTTTGCCTCCTTTTGAAGCATGTCTGACCGCTGGTCGTACTCGTTTTCAGAGAGATCTAAAATGGGAGGACAAATAGAACAAAATAGGTGTTAGTAGAAGGTAAAGTAGAACTCCAAGGTAGAACCTGAGGTATCAACGTCATTAGCAGACATTGCATCGGAGGTGGCGATTGAATTTGAGTCAGAGTCGGAACCTTCATCGCCTTCCCCTCCTCCTCTCCTCGCCGAATCGACCTCTTCCTCCTCCTCCTCTTCCTCTTCTTCTTCCTCCTCTTCATGAGAGTCTTCGGCGACCTCCTCATTATCGGGACTCTCCGCGTCATCGTCATCCTCGTCTTCATCGTTGTCGTCGTCGTCGTCCTCCTCTTCATCGTCTTCATCGTCTTCATCCTCCTCCTCCATAGCGTCAATGTCATTGTCGATGCTGTGGTTTGAGTCTTCGAAACCGTCCTCGAGGTCACCTTGGTCCATGTTGTCTGTTTTGACTAATGGTGATGGTGATGGAGGTTTCTAAAAGCGAATAGGATGATGATGATCGTTTTTGTATTGTAATGATTACAATATAATCTCTTCTTTACAAAGTCGTTGTTGTTGTTTTGAGAGAAAAATAAATCAGCACAAAATGGTCGATTGGGTGGAAACGGGCGACACGCGGCAGGTTTTGGTGGGTGAAAATAGACGCTGCTGTTGCCTTGCGTTCTGTTTTGATGCGAGAGGAGAGAGAGCGATGCTTTTTTGCGCGCAAAACCGTTGCAAGTCTTCCAATCGTCCGATTCTGATCTCAACTTCTGCCGAAACCCTCATCTTCTACTTCATTCCACGATCCTTCTCCTCCTCCTCCTTTTCCTCTACGATGGACGCCAACAACAGCAGCAGTCAGATCACGCCGAAGAAGAACAAGTTCTTCCGCTCGCGAAACAGTAGCGGTTCTTCAGGAGGAGGACAGAAGCGCCCGTCTTCAGCGAGCTCTTCGTCGCCGCAGTGGTTATCACCTCGCACTCCCGACTCGCCCATCCAGCGCAAGGCCCGACGAGTCTACAACTTTCGCAAGGAGAAGGACAGCCTCTACGACAGCGGACTCGATGACTCGGCCTCGGAGGCAGATCTGGCGGTGAGTTGATGGCGGGGAGAGGATTTCATTTTGATGAGGAGGATGACGTAATGATCGTTTTTATCTCTCACTCTCAGTCTCCACCACGCTACTTCACCAACTTAATGGCATCCGGTGGAGCCAAATCGCTGCAATCTGAGGACAAATTTTTTCGTCTGGCTAATGAGTTTGACGCCTCGACGCCGGTCAAGAAGCAGCGCAGTTCGCCGTTGTTGCCGCCACCGAAGCAGAACATCTGGCAGGATGCCTTGGAGAAGAACGTAAGTAGAAAAATGACACATCTTATTATAACACACTGCAATGACTTTTTTTGCAGCCTGAGCTGAAGGCGTTTGTCGAAAAGTTCAAAGCCGAGATGGCCGAGTTGGATAAGATGGAACTGGATGTGGTCGACCTCGAGGGCAATCCGATTACCCGCAAGCCGAAGTAATCTGGCTCGAAAAATGAAGACACTTCCCAGTGATTCCCTTTCTCTCTCAAACTTCAATTTGCAATACCCAATTCTTACAAGTCATTCTACTGCCATACACACCCGTCAATCCTATCCTAATCAACTGCCAACGCAATTGTTGCCCAATTTGAGGCCCATTACATTACTCATACTATTTCGTTTCTTTAATACCCGGTTACCAGGATCTTTCTTCCTTCAAGTGGTGCTGTAGTCATGAGAAGAAAACGCCAAACTTCCAAGGTCTCATTCTATAATACTTCCAACTGCTCAATTTATCTCACCCACATATTTCTCCTTGGTCAAAAATTATGATCCACAGATAAACTTGTTGAATTTCTGTTCTCCCTGTGGGGGGACACCTTACGTACTTTTCATGGTGATGATGAGATGAAGGTGATGATGATGACAGTACAAGTTCGAAATTGAAAGCAAATCGGTCACTGGTAGTGGATGATATAGGGGAAGAGAGTGAGGAGAATGGTTATGATTGTGCACTGCAGTGAAAAGTATGTTCCCCTGTCTCTCTCCCTTTCCCTATGATAGTTGTTGGTAATGGTTGTCTGTGGCACAGCTGTGAGTTGGAGTCTCGCTACATTTAGCCACTGCCACTCACTCACTCAATGTACTCAATGTATCTTTTTGTTGTTTGGTTCCTGCTTCTTCTCCTTCCTCAACGAGCCTTTCTTTTCCTCTTTGCTCTAAATTGAACATATGTACATAAAGTAAGGGAAAGTGATGTGCTGGTGGTGTTGAAGGCAACGCTGTGAACAATGGCGAAACGAGACAAAAACCAGATTCAATTTGATCTAATTAAGTGATCACAAAGGTAGAGTCATTAGTTCTAATTGGCGGTGGTGATGAGCGGTGATCTGATTCAGGTGTTGGCGATTGAAAAAAGACAGACGGTTCGATGAGATGAGATGAAACAGGTAACGGAAAACGGTGGTGAGTAGTGTGAATCCGAAGAGTGAATCCAGAAGAATCCAGAGAAAGAGAAGAAAGGAGAGAGCGAAACCAGAGCAGAGCAGAGACCATCCCAGCACACACATCACTGCCCAATCTGTGTGCTACTCATCCCATTCACTTTCTCTTTCTCTGACATTTTCCATTTCGATAGGAGAGGATACGGCCACCACCACCACCACAACTGTAGAGCAGCAGCACTCTTCTCTCTCTCTCTTTCTCTCTCTTTTCATCCTGATTGAGTCGTATCCTCCAGCCTCTGCCATCTTCCTTCAGCACGGGAAAACTCACTTTACCCTTCAACGAAAATCACGGCAGGCAGAGAGAGAGAGAGAGAGAGAGGAGAGAGAGAGAAAACTGGAAGCAGGAGCAAGTGGTGACCTTACAGTGTTCCACAGCAGAATTCGATTCTCCTAATTCAATTACAGCTCAGAGTTGAGTGTTCACTGAGTCAAACAAACCGATGACAAGGCTTCGATGAGATAAAACAGATTCATTCAGGTGACCTAAGATTCTTTAGAAAACGCAGAGATAGTCTTTATCTCAGTTACAGTCTACCCTCACTTCAGTCAGACAGACAGAGAACAGAACTTGCCGCCGACTTGAGAGTACCCTTCCTTGAGCACACATGAGGAGGATGGGGAAAGTGTGTGTGTGTGATTACGCAATGGATGTTGAGGGGGAGCAGCGCGCGCCACAGTGCCAGCGAATCAGAGAGGCGAGCTCACACTCTATCCTACACTCTTCACTCTTTCGCCTGCTTTGCGTGCTGCCTGGCAGCGGACAAACACTCTGCACGCTGCTTCGGTCGCCACCGCCGCCGCAGTCTCTCTTTCTCCCTCTCTGGAGCAGCACGTTGCTCCCTCTCGCTCTCATGCCGCCTTTGTCCGCCATCGCCATCGGCATCGTCAACAACAACGCCACCGACAGGACCATCGCCTCAACAACAAAGAACGCTCTTCTTCTCTTGTAGGTAAGTCCTTCCATCTTTGCTGTCAACCCTTTCCCCTTTCTGTCCCTTTACTACTTTTCCTATCTGCCATCTTTCTGTTAAGAGTTTGTTGCTGTTGTTGCAAACACTTGTCTAACACTTTTTGGTAGTGGTCTACTTTTCTGCTAAACCCTTTCCCTTCCCTCCCTTACACACCCAACACCTAATTTTAGCGGTGATGAAATCTTTGTCCTTCGCCCTCCAACTTCTCCTCTTTATCCGGTTATCTCTCACTAGTAGTAACTGCTGTTTGCACCCTATTTTGCCAATTATTTGTCCCTCTTTCATTTCATCAGTCGAGCAGTTGAGTTGAGCGATACAATTCAGTTAGTGACAACTGCAGCAGCAGCATCAGCTACTTTCTCCGAGATAACCAGAGAAAAGAAGCTTACTCGTTGTGTCTGTCAACGTTTGATGTCGTGGCCATATGTGTGTCTGTGAGTTGACGTTAATCTTTTGCCTTCCAATACATCACCACCATCCACTACCAAAGCTGATATGGAAGTCAACTTGAAGGCCTGTCTCCTGCAGTGGTGGTATTGGTTGCCCCAGTTGAAGCTTTCCGGACACCACGGTTTCATGGAAACGCTAATGCAGAAGACCACTTTTCACTTTCGTTCCCCGTTCCCAATAAGGGCAGCCCACATTCCTCCAGCCATTCAGCCGCTGCTGCACATTCCAAAAATTTATTATTTCTCCACCTCATCGGCAGCATATTCCCCCTCCTTTCCATCGACCATTCCTTGCAACAGCAGAAGCAGCCAAAGACAGAGACAGAGACACGGTCGTTAAAGTTCTTCTCCATTTAGCGGCGAGCACTTCACTTATTTATGCATACACTCTTTCTTGAATGCTGACTGAATCGAATAAGACACCAAACTGCAGTGTGCCTGTTTCTGTAGCCCCTTCTCTTTCTGCCACACAGACACTCAATGCTACAGCAGCAGCTGCTGCCGCCATCTTCTCCAAGATGGCCATTTTTAGGCGAAGATAGGAAGGAAGCGATAGCGGCGACGGCGGAAGGCAAACAGCTCGATACTGCTGCAGCTAGCTCTCTTCTACCCTCGCTAGCCATTTTCCCTGTCTATCCAACAACAGCAGAGAGTGGGCACATATAATCTCTTAGTGCCAAAAACAGCAGGCACAACTGCTTGCATGCTTGCTTGTTTTTGCAATCTTTCTTTCTCCGAATATCCTGCCACAGTACCTCTCTCTCTCGTTGTGTAGTTGTGTGCAGCCTTAGTAGTAGTCTTCGTGGCTGTCTGAATGTAGCAAGCGAGAAGTGCTGTGCTGTTGTGCACCACCATGGCAGCCGAAACCAGACAGCGGAACAGTCCATCGACGACGGCATTTACGGTGCAGTAGTAGTGCCACCATTCCCCCATAACTCTGCCCCATCTGTCCCTCTTTCCAGCTAACTAACTAACTAGCTAGCTATCCTAGCTCCCCTCTGCCGACATGGACTCTACTCTGTTTATTTCTCGGGAATATTCGAGTGAGAGAGAGCCTTGAGAGGGAGAGGAGAGGGAGCTCGGATACACAACAGCATTTCTGTGGCACTGACAGGCTTCAGCTCCATTTTCATTTTATTTTTACTGTTTCCCAGCAGCAACAGCACACCAGCAGTGCAGTTAAATTGAACGCTACGGAGAGTGAGTCAGTGAGAGAGTGGCACCCGATTTTGCCAGCTGCTGCTGCTTCTGATGCTGGCTATATACCAGTGCTGGCTTGCCAGTGTAGCATTTTCTTTTTAGTTTGCCAGTCTGTGTAGTAGTGAGAGAAAGAAAGAAATGCCAGTAGGCTAGTAGGAAGGTGTCCGGGCTGAAACTGAACGGGAAAGAGAATGAGAAAAAAGAAGTGCTCTCTTCTGCTTTTTCTTCGCCAGCTAGTTTGTGTCCACTTGGCCACCACTGCTCCACTTGTCTAGGTTTTGCCAGGCCTCACTGTTCTCTCTTTTCTCCACTTCTTATTTTGTTGCACAACCGACCACCATGAGACAGAGTCAGTCGGTAATGGTGTGCTTGCGACACTGACACTGCTGCTGATTGAGATTGAGTGCTCCCTGCAGTGCTAGTGCTGCTTTTTAGCACTGAAGACACATAGCACTTTGCAACTCCTCAACGTTGAAGGTACCATAAGACGGTGATGCTTTGTGAACTGTTTGTTTATCCCCCTACCCCCAGTTCACAAAAGCCACCACCACCACCACTCTCCATCTTCAACACATCTGCATCACCTCTAGTCTCGCCTTTTCGCCGACATTAGCATCCCAGACACTTGCTGACTGTTTGATGAATGCCTGATGGCAGATAGTGTGCTTGATGTGTCCTTGGTCAACAACCAGTGCTTCAGACAGTCTGGACAAACAGCACCTCCGCCGCCACCACTACATTGCCCCTTTCCCTTCTTTCATTGCTAATTTCCAACAATTGCCACAATTTTGCAGTGTCCTCGGCAACAGACACTTTCTGTCGGCCACTACTGCAGCTCCGCCTAATCAATGCCATTTGATGATGCTGCTGCAGGGCATTTCCATTGTCTGCTCTCTTCTCAGTCTTCACCTTCAAAGCACACACAGACAAACACATATTTCTCGCCTGACCAAGCAGACTGACTGTCTGTCAAGGTTTTGCTTTAGCGGCAAAAGTTAGCAAGTTCATCCAAAAAAGAGTACTTGTTCATGTAAGTGTTACAAAAAGCACAGGTGCCACTGCGCTTCTCTTCTTTTTGTTCACCACTCGGTGGCTACTTTTTCTGCCTGACGACCTTGGCTGCCTGCTGGCCATTATCGTCACGACTACGACTACCTTTGTCAGAAAGGTGCACTCCTGACTAAAGAGAGGAACCTGCTGCTCACTCTTAAAGTCTGCCTGACTGCCAATCCACAATGGAGCAGCAGCAGCAGCTGAAGACAATTGGGCACTCGTAAATGGCTACAAATGTGTCCAACACGCACACACAGGACAGCCTGTACAGTGCCAACGGCAGCAGAGGCAGTCTAGCACAGTTCCCTCTAGCAGCACAAAGGCAAAAGATCGCTTCACAAATAAAGTTGCAGAAAGAGAGTGGCAGCTGAGGAGAGAGAGGGAATACATGCACACACGATCTACTCTTGTAACCAGCGCACATAGTGCACAGCTACCAGTTCCACAACAACGGCGGGCGGCGGCAGTCGCTCGAATTGCAGCCATTTCATCAGACGACCACACACTCAATTCCTCCACACACCACAAACACACAACTGAATCGCCGATCCCTCCTTTGCTGGAACTCTTCTGCTTTTCTGATGGCAGCACTACTACCACTCTCCATCAGCTGAGACTGCTGCTTCTCTGCTTTCACTTTCACTCGATGTGTTTTGGTGTAGTGCAGAAACATCATCAGAAAAGCACGATTCCAGACGGTTCCATCTGTCACCCCGACAAACCTCTGTACTCTTCTTGCCTTCTTTCTTCTTTCTGCTTTTCATTCCGCATTTCCTCCCTCTCTGAACCTTTAAACCCTCACCTAACATTTGTGTGTGTATCTCTGCCTCAGCTCTCATCACTTCAACTCGTCTCTGATTACCACAACAACCCTCAACAAGGTGGCCAGCAAAGTTGACTCTGGGTTAAGGTTTGTTATTGTTTGTGTTTGCTCATTTCAGGCCCTTTTGTGCTAACATTCGCGTTTTCATTCTCCTTCAGGCTGCCTCACCATGGCCACCCCAGCGACCACCTCGACGACCTCTAGTGCCCTGACCGCCGCCGCCAGCGGCACGGCGCCCTCCTTCAGCTACGCCCAGCTGGAGGCACTGGACCCGGCCGGTTTCGGGAAGCACCCGCGCTGTTCGCGATGTCGCAATCACGGCATCAGCATCATTCTCAAAGGCCACAAACGGAGCTGCCAGTACAAGGACTGCGAGTGCGACAAGTGCCTGCTCATTGTGGAGCGGCAGAAGATCATGGCGGCGCAGATTGCCCTCCGCCGGCAGCAGCAGATGGAGGACGCCTTCAAGGACCAGTTTCTGATTAGGGAGCAGCGGGAGAAGGCGGCGGCGGCCATGGCCGCGGCGTCCGCTGCCTCGGCCGCCGCAGCGGAGGCAGCTGCCGAGACGGCCAACCGGGCGGCCCTGCTGGGCCCGCCAGCTCTGACCACCGGTGAGGAGCAGCAGGGCACGTTGAAACGGAAAGCCGAGGATGTGTCCTCGCAGGAGGGCGAGTTTGGGTCTAGCACTGCCAACCCCTCAACTTCCACTGAAGCGGCGGCGGCAAAGCGAAAGTCGACCTCTGAAGCGCTGTTTGACGACACTGACAGCAACAGCAAGGACGGCCTCTTCTCCTCCTCGCACCAGTACTCTAGTCTGGAGCAGGACAATGACGCCTGCTCGATGATGACCGACGATGACCACTATGGTGGTGGGGGCGGTGCCTCCTACCGCAGCAATTCACCAGGTATGGCCTTGATTTGTATTTGTACTTTGCGATTTTTACTAATCGAATTTTGTTTTGCACAGATTCCGATGAGGGCTCTCAAAGAGAGGCCGGCAGTAGCGGAGGAAGAAACGGCATTGCCCACCTCACCGGCGACCAGTTTGTCGCCAAGATTCAGGAGCTGCTGAAGAATCTAAAGAATCGCGGCTTCTCGCCGGTGAGCAACCTGGAGACGCAGTGTCTGCTGGCCACCATTCTCAATGACAACAATGGCAATGTCATCGCCTCGGCCAATAAGATTTCCAAATGTGAGTAGTGTCTTCTGATTGTTGCTAGCTGAAAACCTAATCCTCTTTTCATTTTTGCTTTTTAGCACTGATTCAATTTGGACAGTCGCTTTCACCCACTTCAACAGTACCAACTCTAATCGAAGCACTCGTTCGAACCGATCGTCGGTGACCAATGGAGGCAGCAGCAACAGCGGCGGTCACAAACGAGATCGACCCGTGGTGGAGCCAAAGACGGCTGCCCCGGTTGGCCAGCGAATTACTCAGGAGTTTGGAGGAATAGGGATCGCTTCAGCGTCGACCTCGACTGCTGCTGCTGCTGTCAGCACTGCGTCCTCCACTTCTTCCTCCTCCTTCAGCACTGAAAGGCACGAAACTCTGCCGCTGGCGACGAAAACGATTGCCACCAAGAGCGGCCTTGGAGGTGGTGGAGCCGGTGCTGCTGCTGCTGTTGCTTCGGCGTTTCCTGCCTCGACGAACACCACTGAGGCGGCACTGCCCACTGCCCTGCAGCCGACGCCAGTGCTGACCACGACGATGACAGCAGCAGTGGCCAGTCATCAGCTGCAGCCACTTCAGCAGCAGCAGCAGCAGGCTCAGCCACAGCACCATCAAATACTTCATCAACTGCCGTCGACGGTGCACGGACATCACCTGGTGATGAGCACTCCGCCGCCACCTCATCCTCAGCAGGCGGCAACTCCTTCGCCGTCGCCTCAGCTTCACCACCAGATGATGGGCGGCGGTAATCGGGCGGTGATGATCCACCAGTCGTCGCCCATTCGCCAGCCTTCGGTCAGCAACGCATCGCCTCATCAGCTGCAGGCCTTTCACCACCACCACGCCACCACCACCGTAGCCACCATGGCGGACGGCAGTGTACAGCAGCAGCAGCAGCAGCCCCAGCAGATGCAGTACCAGCCGTACATGCTCTTCCTCAACTCTGCCACTGGGCAGATGACCTCGGGCTCGTACGCCATTCCCGGACCGCCCGGTGGGCCGCCCTACATTCCCGTCATTGCGCTGGACCACTCGACGATGGGCGGGGCGGCGGTCGGCGCTCCGGAGGGAATGATTGCCGTCAGTGCTGGCGATCAACAGCAGCAGCAGCAGCACCTGCAGACACATCCCGCAATGGCCATGGCCTCGGTGGCCTCACTTCAGCATCATCATCAGCTCACTCAACAGCAACATCCACAGCAGCAGCAGCCTATGGAGGCGACCGTCATTGAGCAGCAGCAGCAGCAGTGCATCACCTCGGTCACCCACAGTCACCAGCAGACGAGCATCTACGAGATGACCTCTTCAGCTCTAAGTCAGCAACAGCAACAACAACAGCAGCAGCAGCACGAGCTTATGATGATGATGGCCGCTTCGGATGCTGCCGCCGACGCTGATGCCGCCGCTGGCGCTGGCGGTGGTGCTGGTGCTCAAGAAGATGACCTCACCGACGACGAGGAGGAGGAGGATGACTCGAACGACGGCTCAGACCGGCGGGTGAACGTTGTCCCGCTGGAGACGGCCGCAGCCTCGCTCACTGCGACCTCGGTTTCGTCGGCCACCGTTTCACAGACCACCGCTGCCGCCCCTTCTTCCTCTCAGCAGCACCACTTTCTAAAAAGTAGCAGCAACTTCAAGAGTTCTCCGTGCACTACGCCCACCAAGACCACCTCTCTCAGTGCGGCGCCCGCAGCATCAGTGGGCAGCTCGCCGAAGCCGATGAACCTGTCGGCGAATGGCGGCCCCTCAAAGACCGCCTCGATGAAGCCCATCTTTGGCAGCGGCCACCACAGCACCTCCTCATCACGCATCAGCCACGCAGCAGCATTGGCAGCGGCCGCCGCTGCGGACAGCGATGACTCCACCAGCAGCAATAGCAGCGACCAGGACTCGCAGGAGCGGTCGCCACCGCCGCCCACCACTTCATCCTCCTCCTCGACGGCAGCAGCTCCTGCTCCGCTGAAGCCGCTCATTATCAGTCGAGTTGGCAGTGGCGGAAGCGGAAATGGTACTTCAGCAGGAGGAGGAGGAGGAGGTGGTAACTCTCGAAACAACAACAACAGTCACTACCACCTGCAGCACCGCAGTCACCCGTATCAGAACAGGTCGTCCAAGGTTGTCCCCGGTGGTAAAACGGGAAGCGGTAATAGCGGTCATGTCATTGGCAGTCACCTCCATGCGGCACTCTCCAAGCCCAATTCATCCTCATCTTCATCCACCAACTCCACCTCGACCTCCACCACCACCTCATCGACGTCCAATAATAATGATAACCACAACAGTGGTGAAAAGTACAGCTCCTCAGTCACGCCCAAGGGCAATCGAATCAACATTCTCCGAAAGGGGGCACAGAATGTGTTCAGCAGCGGTGTTAAAAAGTCTATGAAGTAACATGCACTGAATCACCGAAAACTCCTCCAATCTCTCGAATCTTGAAATCTCCCAATCTCTTCTCTGCCTTTGTATCTATTCACTCAGATTTATTTGTTCACTCATTCTCTCATCTTTTCTAACATACTCTTTATTTTATATAATACACTTCTGTACTTTGTGTTCTCATTGTTTCACCTTTACGTTCTTATCTCTCCTATTTTCATCTTTGTTTTGTTAATCTTCACTTCCCTTCTCGTAAGGTCTGAAACTGCAATGCTATATTTTTCAATCACTCGCAATCGCAAACGAAAAAACACAATACAAACTTGAGACTATTAGTCTCTAATTGTAAAACAACACCTGTTTCTATCACTTTTGCCAAATACAAATAAAAAATACTACACATTATCTGATCTGATCTGATCTAATCTGTTGTGAAAGTTGAGTTTGGCGGCAACCAAAACAAAAAGTTGGCGGTTTTTGGCGACACTGCGTTCAAATAGGCAGCCACTGTTTTGGGTGGAAATAGTGCTTTCATGTGTTGTTTTTTCATAAAAAAATATTTTTGCTGCAGTAGAACTTTGATGATTCTCACTACTTCTGTCGAGAGGTGAATACTTGCTTCCACACTAACAGCATCTGTCACTGTGGCTGTCACTGTTATCATCTGTGCCAGAACCTGAGCTGGTCCTAGATTCGAAAAGAAAGAAGATCAACAAATTATTGATCCATTCTTGTCAAATGGAGCACCGAACCTCATCCACTACCTGATCCAGACTACATAAAGAGCACTAGCATCTCTCGCTTTTTTCCCTTTGCACCCGACTGCTGTGGCGGCAAGTTCGAAATTCTGGTCATCATTAGTTCTACTTACCTACTCAACATCACGCTGGACACTCTGCCAGCACATCGACTTCATTCTTTTGAAAATTGACTTCTAAATTACAACCACCAAATCTACCAACCATGGACTCGAACTCGTACGGCAATATTCCCAGCGTCTCCAGCGCCCAGAATGACATCGACCCGGAGGCGCAGCACTTGATGAACCTCACCCGGCAGATGCTGGTGCAGCCGTCGCCGATGCAACCGGCCCACCATGACGGCATCTCTGCGCCCTCGCCGGCCCACAAACACACTGCCTCCGGCCTGGCTACCCCGTCACACTCCTCCGCAGCTGCGCTTGAAGCGATTAGTGGTGGCGGCCAACCAAAGTCCGTCTCGGCGGCGACGCCCTCGCTCGGCGGGGCCACTCCGGCGAACCACGAACCAGCGACGCCCTCTTCCAACCTGATGCAGGGGAGCCTCTTTTCGGGCGGCCCGATGACGCCGCGAACGCCCATGTCGGTGGAGTGCCAGATAGTGCCACAACTGCAGAACATCGTCTCCACGGTGAACCTGGGTTGCAAGCTAGACCTGAAGAAGATTGCCCTGCACGCTCGAAATGCCGAGTACAATCCAAAGCGTTTTGCCGCTGTCATCATGCGCATTCGAGAGCCTCGAACGACGGCGCTGATTTTTAGGTAGGTGAAAAGTCGCTTTTACAAGGGTATTTTAATCAATTTTTACACATTTTATACAGTTCAGGAAAGATGGTCTGCACCGGTGCAAAGAGTGAAGAGATGTCCAGGTTAGCGGCGCGCAAATACGCCCGAATTGTGCAAAAGCTTGGCTTTGAGGTCAGTTTTTTCTCAGGTTTTTTGTAGCAATGAAAAAGTACTAACGAAGATTCTCCTTCTTCTTCACTGTAGGCCAAGTTTTCTGACTTTAAGATTCAAAACATGGTGGGCAGCTGCGACGTCAAGTTCCCCATTCGCCTAGAGGGCCTCGTCCTGACGCACAGTCAATTCTCCAGCTACGAGCCGGAGCTCTTTCCCGGTCTCATCTACCGAATGGTCAAACCGCGCATTGTCCTCCTCATCTTCGTCTCCGGAAAGGTGGTGCTCACCGGTAAGAGATCAATTCGTCTCTCGTTTTGCTGTTGATTGTTTACTAATTCCCATTATGCTTTAGGTGCCAAAGAGCGCAATGAAATCTACCAAGCCTTTGAGTACATCTACCCCATTTTAAAGGGCTTTCGCAAGCAGTAGTGGCGGTGGAGGAATTCTGGTCCTCAAGAAGAAGGTGGTGTGCCTCTCACCCTCATTAGCACATTTATGCTCATTTCCATCATCATTTCCCTTTTTCTTCCACCTCATCACCTTTTTCAGCATGTGCAAACACCCACCCACCATTTACCTCTCTCTCGCCGAACAACCGCACACTTATCACTCATTTATCGGCTGCAACAGCAGAGCACCATTTTAATTGTTCTCTTCTCTTTTTTACCTGGATCTCTTCCCTTCCCTTCCTCAGGTGAGAGAGGCTGATCTTACCAAACTTATTCTTCTTACCGCCCATTATAATATAATTCACCTGAACTAAACTGAACACCAACTGTACATTGCCTCTTTTTGTATTTATAAACTCTCATTTCTTGTCAAAACTTTAATTAAAGTAACTGCTGCTGCTGTTGGTAAAATGTCAGCTGTGAACTGGGATTATTCAAAAAATAAATTCAATAAATTCCGTTTTTCGGTAAATGCAACCCGGTTAACAAGTTAAATAGAAGTCACACTCTCGGAGGTGTCAATAAATAAAATTGCAAGCAGAAAACACTCTTTACAAAGTACGGCTTTCTTCTTCTTAGGAGACGAGAACACCTTTCGGCTTCCTGCTGTGTGTGGGTGAATGAGGTAATTCGATTGAATATCGGCGATAATCAGTGGTAAAATAGAACAGGTAGTAACAATAAAAGGGAAGAGGAGAGAGAGAGTTAAAAGGATAACGGCGTAAGAAGTAAAAGTAAAGTGTGTCTGTGTTTTTTGAAGTGATCAACAAAACTTGATAAATGTTTGTGCAGTGTGTTTGCGTGTGTGCTTGTTGTGTGAAATGCAGCTGACTCGAAAATGAATGAAAATAGAAATGCTTCAAAACATGTGCTCCAAGACTGCTGACTGGTGACTTTCACCTCCTATTGACCATCAGCTCTTGGGGAGCCACCGGTGATCGTCCACCACCTCTTCCGTTCACCATCATCTGCTGGTCCTGGTCCAGGTCCTCGTCCTCGGGCACCTGGTGCCAGCCACCGGTCAGCTTGAGAAAGTCTTCCTCGCTGAGGCGGCCGTCGTTCTCCTTGGAGCGCATCGACAGGCAGATGTAGCCACCGATAAACTCGTGAATGACCTTGCAGTCGGCGGAGAGGCAGGCGAACTCGATCGTTTCCTCGTTGAAGTGCACCGTCATCCGCTTCACCTCCCAGTTGACGTTCCAATCGATGAGGCTGCTGTACCGCCAGGAACGGAGAATCGCCCCCGTGCTGGCGTCCAGCAGCAGCAGCTGGGTGGGCGCCACGCCGAGCAGCTCCTGAGAGAGAAAGAGAGAATAAAAAGGTTTTGGTTAGCTTGTTGTTGTTTTGGTTTTATCTCTCTTTCACTTACCTCCTTCTTTGACTTAGAGAGACGAACGATGAAGAGCGTGACGGCGTAGTCGCGCAGCGACTGGCACGTCCTGATGAAGGTCATCTGCGCCTCGATGGGCGACTCGTGGGCAAAGTTCCCGTGCACGTGCTTGATCTTTCGCAGAATCTAAAGCAGAAATGGAGAAAATGTTTGGTAAGTACAACTGTTTTGTTAGTTTGTCCCCAAACGTTATTTCAGTACCTGTTCCTTTGACTTTCGCTTGAGCAGTCGCGGTGAGACGTACTCCTCCAGCGGTATGTTCAGCTGCTCCAGGTCGGCGGTGGGCAGCGGAAGGGTGATGCCGGTAAGGGGCGAGGAGGACTTGGCACTACTGGAGCCCTTGGTGCTGGTCTGAATCTGCAGCAACCTGAGGGTCTTCTTCACCTCGTCGCCGTAGCTGGCGTGGGCCATCGTCCGGCCGGCGCTGGCCAGTCGACAGGCGGTGTACCAGCGGGCGTACTGCTCCTCGTCGCGGCACTTGATCAGATGATTGACCACCATAACTCCATTCTCCGAAGTGCGAGTCTCGATGATCGAGAAGCAGAAGCGGCGAGCGCTGGCCAGCACATCGGGCTTCACGTCACAGTTTCGCTGGATGTTGAGCGTCATCACCGGAATGGAGGCGGTGTCGGTGGCCTTGGCCGCCTCCGCTGACTTGTACACCACCAGGCAGGTGTCGCGAAGTACTACGTGGTAGGACTTTTCCGAGGAGCTGGTTAGAAATTTGAGGCGGCTCAGGGTGCCTCCGCCATTCGAAGCGGCGGCGCCGCCCTTAGACGAGGTAATCTTCAGTTTCTCCGCCAGCTCGGGCACCACCAGAATGTTGTGCTGTTGGTTTCCATTTGAGTGACCATTGCTTTTGCCGTTGGCGTAGCCGCCGTTGGCAGCAGCACTACCGTTACCATTTGGCTTCGCCTCGATGTAGGTGCCCTCCAGCGTCTTCTCCAGGTCCTCTAGCGCCGAGTCGATCTCATCGACGGGCGACATTTCGGGGTTGTAGTGGTTGTAGTGGTGATGGCCGTTGCCGTTTCCGTTCACGTGGTGAACTCCATTGCCGTTGCCGTAGCCATTGGTATAGCCATTCCATGGCCATTCTGACCGCCATTGCCGATGCTATTGAAGCGAAAGAAACCACCACCGCCTCCTCCGTTGATTTTTGGCGAATCGACTGAATCGTAGGCGTAAGGACTGCCGTTGCCATTGGCTCCATTAGTTCCATTAGTTGAAGTTCCATTGGTTCCACTGTTCTTCATGGTGAATCGCCCAGTTCCACTGGCCAGGGCCACCTGCAGATTGATGGCCGCCAGGGTGATCATCTCATCCTCGGTGCAGGCCACCTCCTCGGTGATGATCGCCCATCGGAGCTGCTCGTAGATGTAGTTCACCCGGGCGACGTCCACCTTGGGGTTGAGATCGTAGAAGTCGTAGAACTTGTACTTGAGCAGGAGGAGGTCGTAAGGGGCGACGTCCTGCTCGTACAGGCTGATGCTCGAGTCGAGCCAGGCAGCGTTCAGGCGGGCCTTCTCCAGCGCCGACTTGGGGTGAAGGAGGCTGGCGCCGCCATTTCGAACACTTTCCGGCGAGCCTAGACTGTAGTTGCTGATGCTGTTCAGCGAGTTGTTCGAGCTGATCGTCCCGTAGGAGACGTTCAGCTGGCTGGTGTTTGACTGTCCTCCCAGAGTGCCATTTCCGTTGGCACTTCCGTTTCCGTTTAGGGTTCCATTACCGTTTAGGGTGCTGCGAGAGGGCGACTTTAACCAAGAGGAAGAGGAGGAGGAGGAAGGTGATCCATTTGACTGTTTAAAAGTGGTGGGCGGCGTCAACGGCCTCTGCAGGGTGTTCTGCTTTACATTTAGCTGGGCGTGGTTGCGTTTGATGGCCGCTCGGGAGAGCGGTCGGGCAAGGGAGAGCTCCTCGGGGTGGCGGATGGCCAGTGTGCTGGTGGCCAGCTGGGCGACGGTGGCGAGGACATTGAGGCTGAAGTCCACGGAGAGCTCGGCCACTGTGAGGTCGGGCATCTGCAGGCGAAGGGGCTTGTGCATGGGCGTAAAGTGCAGCTGGTCGTTGGCGTGCACGTCCGCCTGGTCGAGGGTGGTTCGGGTGGATTTGAGCCACTGACGCTTCTTGGGCCACCAGAAGGCGTAGTCGGACCAGTCCTGGTTGATGGCTAAAGAGAGGGAGAAAGGGGGAGGGTGATAAGGTTCTGATGATAAGTTTGGTATAAGAAAATTCACTTACGAATGGCATTGGTGGTGGCGACCATCACCTGGCCGATGCTGTAGTCGCCGCGCACCTTGATGCAGAAGGACTGTGGCTGGGGTTGACTATGACTGTTTTGGTGATGGTGGACTTCATGTTCGGGAGTGGTCGGCTGCTGATGGAGATGACCATTAGTGGTGGTCGTGTTGTTCGAGCTGGTCGTACAGTCGTTCCAGCTGCCGTTCAGTGGTGGACTGTGGTTGCCGCCACCGTTGCTTCCTTCGAAACTGTCGAGGATGATGTACAGTGGCCAGGTACGGTCGTAGGCCATTATCGGAAATGAGAAGTTTAGTTGTCGATGATGATATTATCTGCTATTGGTCAACTGGTAAACTGAAGAATTCTGAAGGGCAAAAGAGGAAAAAAATTGGAGGGTTAGAATTAGAGGATGCTCTCTGCAGTACGCCGCACGGTGAAATGATTTAGTATGAGGATGGAAAAGAGATTTAATCTCACTGCCTCTCTCTGTCTTTCTGGTTAGCAGAAGTCAACTGACAGCGGAATGACAGGAAATGAGAGCAAACAGTAGTGTAATATCAACTTGAGGAGGGGAACTGAACGACTGGAAAACAAAACAAATGGGAAGAGGAGAGAGAGAAAGTGGCAAACGCACACGACTGACGCGAGAGCTGAATGGCTGACTCTCTTCGAATGATGATGGTTTCCTCTACACTCCACTTTCGCTTTCTCTTAGCCACTAGCCACATTAATTGAAGCAAATTAGCTCGGTGGTCCTTCAAAAGGAGAAATCCTTCTAGCCACTAGTGCAGCTAATTCACAGCCACCACTTTAATCGACACTAATTTCCATTTGACAGATTTTGCAGTCTGAAACTGTGAGGCTCAGGGGAAGCATACCAACAGTACAGCACAGGACATCACAGTACCTCTTTGATGCCGCCACAAGTGCGTCTTTTCCCCTTCCCTGATCAGCAGCTGCACCAGTGCACTACCACTGCTGAGTTGGCACTTTCTGGCAGCACCACACTTTCGAGTCGGCTTTCAGCGGTTTGTACTTCTACCACTGCTGCCGCTAATCAGACTGACGACTGACTCTGATTTCCGCTCGGCCTAATTGTCAACCACTGTCTCTCGCTCGCTCTCTGTCGATGACTGTCGCTGTGTGCTCTACGCGTGCGAGCAATTTAGGCAAAACAATGGCGCTCAATGGACGTCGTCGCCGCCGACGCCGCTGATGAAGCCGATGAAGCGAAAAAAGAAGGGAAAAGCAAATGAGGAGGAAAAAGGAAAAAGAAGAGAAAGTCGATGACAGGACGTCATCAGGACGACGTTCGATCTTTGTCACCCCACGCCTGCTGATCACCATCAATGGCTATCGCCACCATCACCGTTAGTACCACTTTGGCATTCCACTGAAGGTAGGTGCAATCCTTCCTACTACTTCCTACTTTCAAATCAGTTTTTGACTGGTTTCAAAGTTCCTTCCGTCTCAACAATTGCAGATGTGATTTTCAGTTCGTTCACTTCTGCTGAAAATCGATACACTTTGAGCTTTTTTGTGTCCGCTTCTATGGCACAGGGTGCACTCACTCACTCACTCACTCACTCACTAACTCACATCGCTCACATTTGACAGCAGTTTATGATCGTTTAATTGTGCTGCAAATTAAATTAAACTTTGCTGTAATAAGAAGAGGAGGATGTGCAGCTTTGCTCTGGGTGATCATTGAAGCGAAAAAGGCGACAGTAGCAGAGCATTTTTCGGTGTCTTTCTGTCTTTCTCTTTGGCGACATTCACTGCTAGTGCTAGTGCCGGCACTGGTGGTCTCACTCGCCTCTCTTTGCACTAATGTTCTCGCTGGCTTTAATGTCTTTCTTCTTCTCTCTCTCTCTCTCTCTCTCTCTCTCCTCTCTCTCTCTCTCTCTCTCTCTCTCTCTCTCTCTCTCTCTCTCTCTCTCTCTCTCTCTCTCTTCCTTTCTACGACGATGACTTGTTGTGTCTAGCTCATGTCCTCCATGGCTCATTTGCCAGCCAGCCTGTTCAGCTCAGTGAGTGAGGGCATTCAAATGCAAATGTAAATGTGTGTGCAGTGATTAGATTAATTCAATTGCCGTGATTGATGTCGCCTGTCTGTGCTGCGCTGCTGCTGCTACAGAATCGCTCTGCAAGTCACGCGTCTACTGCTGCTGCAAACGCCTCGCAAACACGCTGGCGAATGGCTGGGCGAAAAAGTGCCCTTCCCCAATACTTTCAACCCCCTCAAAAGTGCTAATGGATTAAACAGATTTGTCATGGAGTTTGAGGAGGGAGAAAGAGAGAGATGGTAGTGCAAGACCAGAACCGGACTGATTAGAGTTTTCCAGCCAGCCGAACAGAGGCACCTTTAGCAAACATAGAAAACGCAGAGTTGTGTACTCTGCAGCTAAGGTGACACAGGTGACATTCTAGGTGGCATTCTCTGTTTGAACACAAAGATTGGCAACGAGAAGGGTATGAGAAAGGTGAGAGGTGCCACATTCTGAGCAGGCAAGGACAAGCACACATTCTTGTCTGGTAGTCACTGACACTTTGGTTATATGGTGCTGGATAATTAAAAGCTGTCTTCTCATTACCCAACCACCAGAAAGGATGATGAAAATTTGTCAGTGCCGAAAGAGGCACCTGCTTCTCATTCTCATTCTCTTGACTTTGTCACAGCATGTTTGTTAGTTCGTTAGTGAGAGAGGATGCTGATTCTCAGTGCGTCTCTTTGAGCTCATCAGCACAGCCTCCCACACCATCATCATCATAAGCCGTTTCTTCTTCTTCATTTGTCAGTAGTGCCACTCAATTAGTGCCGTAATAGTACTCTCTCACAGCTCTCACTCTCTCACTGGCACTGTGTGGTCCCATAGAGTGCCCCTCTCGCTGTTGTGCAGGAGGAGCACCACTTTCTCACGATCAGCTCACTTTCTGTCATTGTCGGGGTCTGGTGAAGAAAGAGAAGAAGAGGACTCTCTCTCTTCCAGGACGCCATCGCACAGCTAATCTGCAGACTTGATATCTGCCCGACTCACTGACTTCTCTCGTTCTCACTGCCCAAGTGGAGCCGTTAGATTAAAGCTAGAGGTTGTGGTTGTAGAAGTAGAAAAAGTCACTTCAATGTTCTTTGTATCCTATCTTTCCCTCTCTCTTTATCCTGTTACCCAATCCTCCCAGCCAGTCAGTCAGTTTGTTTGTCTGTGTATGTCAGCTTTGTTATTGTCTGCTCATGGAAGCTCATCGCCGATCAGTGCATCGAGTGTTTCCTTTTTGTTGCATCGGTGATGTCTCTGTACTGTGTGTATCTGGTGACGCAAATGAGCAGAGCCTCACAGCAGAGAGAAAGAAACTCAGGCTGAAACTGTTTGTCAATGAATGCTGATTGAGCCCAGTCGAGCAATTAGCATTGAGGGAAAGGGTCGAAGAGGGAAAGAGAAAGATAGAAAAAGGAGGAGGATCAGTGCAGCAGCAGCATATGAAAAGAGTGATGACTACTTTGGGAGCTGCTGCACAAGTGCTGTTGCCGGGCGATGGTGGTGGTGGCAGGGCTGTGCCAGGACTCAGTCGCTGACGGACGTGTCCACGCTATGAGAACACATTGCTGCTGCTGATAACGGATTCGGGTTAGCGGCGATAGTGCAAGGCTGTCACTGGCTCATGAAACTGTCGAGGTGATTGGTGTCGCAGCAGCGATGGCAGTTTAGACCACCACTACCATCCGAGACGTGCCATTGCCAGAGTAGTGATTTGTAGCAGCAGCAGCAGCAGTGTTTGCTTTAGCTCATGTACATTTGCATGTTCTATTGCAGTAAACACACACCGCTGATGAACTGACACGCACGCACCAGTGCTGCTAATGGCTGCAAATGGCTGGCTGGCTACTCCAGACAGACAGTCCCAATTTGGTCAGCACATCACCGGTTGCCAAGGCCGGGCAATTTGCGTCACGATTGTTGTTTTCCCGTGCGACACATTTAGTGGCTAATACCAAAGTGAAGCCTAATTCCCGGCGATAATGGACCAAGAGAGAAGAGGGCCAATTTGCGGCGGCTGCTTCTGCTGGATCACTAATGGCAGACACAGCTTTGTCTCGGTTTGGTTAGCTGCGGTTTGTTGCGGTTTGCGGTGACCACAACTGATCCGCTGATCAGCCCAATCAGATACCAAAGCATAGTCGGGTAGTGAAGAAGCAGTGGTTGTGTGTGCAACCAGAGAGAGAGAGAGAGAGAGAGAGAGAGAGACGATGAGCAGATGTACATGCATTCATGCACATTAGGTGCACAGTGTGCACTCGATGCTCGTGAATGCCGATGTGAGCTCATTAATCAAGCGGAGAGAGAAAGAAAAAGACAGGACAGTTTGGCAGGCTTTCAAAGAGAGAAAAGTTGTGTGTACTTTACTTTGCAGCAGCCCACTCACACAAATTACCGTCTGCCTAATTAAACGCTTAATTGCGCTGATTGATTTGTGAGAGTTAGTAGTGGTAGTAGTATCCATCTATCTTGCTATCTGCTAATGCTGCTGCACTTTGATTTGCTTTTAGAAGCAAAAAAAGAGAGGTGAGAGGCACCAAACTAAACTCCGAGTTGGTGATAGTGTAGATATCCGTGACGAAGCGCGGCAATGCGAGGATGTGATGCCGGTGATGATGGTGAGTGCTCGATTTGCAGAGTTGCCATTGCCGGCAACTCGATCAGAGGCTGATCACGTTCCGCGGCGGCTGCTGCCGATCACTACCAGCAAATTGGTGGAACTGAATTGAACTGTCAGCCAGGCAGTGCATCAGTGCAAAGTTGAAGCAGCTAACTGTGCAGTTCTGCTGCTCACCAATGATCACTTTTCTCTCCCTTCTGTGCCGCCGCCGGCCACTGTTGGCTTCTGCTGACCACGCTCTACACCTTTGCTCGCATCATCATCAGTTGTGATTTGTTAAACATTGAAAGAAAGAGCTTCTCTATTTAAAATGAAGTGGCAATTAGGAAGGCAGGAGGTAGGAAGGTCGGTAGGTAGTGATGCTAATAATATCATTGCTCAGCGCTACTTTAATGCACAACTCCGACTATTGAGCTGAAATGCAATGAAAGACGAGGCACTGTGTGCAATGAGTGCATTGTCTCGCTGTGTTTAGCCACCACTACCACAACAACCAAACCAACACCAGCACCAGCAGCAGTAAATGGCCCGTCACTTGTTTTCACTTTATCCAACAGCCGCAGCTGACGGCAAAGTCTGAGCTTTGACGGATAAAGAAGAAACAAGGCGGACAGAGAGCGGTTTGCAATTAGAGAGAGCGAACGATGCCGGTAGATGTACTGCCGCTGCATCAGGTGCACTTAATTGCCCGGTTAAAAGGGGATGCCGCAAGATGATTATGGTGGTGATGGTGGTGGTGGTGGGATGCTAGATAGGATGTTCCGATAAGGCACACACATGCTCACATCACTGACAGCTGAGGATGTAGATCAGTGTGTGCAAAGAAAGCGGCAACAGAAAAATCTGCAGACCTCAGACTCGGTCACTGAGATGATCTGCTGCTGCTGCTGCGACAGCACAGTGTCTAATCCACAGATAAACAGAAACCATTTCCATTGAAAATAGCACTATCTTTTTCTTTTCTCTCTGTGATGAGCTGTGAGATGTGGAAATTGTTATTTTGCTTTTATGCTTTCTCTCATTTTAGTCTTATGCGCCATCAAAAATAAATGAGAGAACGGAAGATGAGTGAGCGCCAAGAAGACATTGACACAATAGAATTTGCAGTAGAATATTAAATATGATAATATTGCACATCTCTCTCTCTCTTCTTTATGCTTTTTGCTTTTTTCTTCAGTCGATACTGCTTTGATGTGCATCAGCTCTAAATAGAGACGTTAGATGAGTGAATGAAATGAAGATGGTATTGCTTTTCTTTCCTTCTCTCTCGCTATGACAATTAATCATCTGGGGCAATGGAGAGTGAAGGGAAAGTGCGACGGCGGCTGCAGCTTTGCTAGCATCGAGCACTACTACCACTACCGCCCAACATCAGTGCACAATGGCGCAGTCATTGTCTCAGATAACTTGGTCTCTTTCCCGGGCTTTTTCAGTCGCAGCTTTTTGCCAGTGTCTGGTAATGGTAGTGGCGGTGGTGGTGGTGGCTAAAACCATCTCCGAGATGAGTTACCAGCGACAGCGGCAAAGTGATTTCAGCTGAAACTGTCTTTAGGATGATTTAGTGCCCACTCTCTCAGTCGGTGAGGCCCTCTACTCGACTGATCACCGATCACTGATGACTGACTGACTGAGTCACTTGTGTGTCCGGTGCCGAGGCCTCCTCGATCCTCATCCTCATCCTAAGTAAGCTCCTGCTCAGCCGACTGATCGGCCATTTCTCGACCACGCCACACACTCTTGCGCACATTTTAGAGCAAAAATGTGTGCGTGTGCACTACCAGGGCAACTACCATGGCAGCTTGCAACCATGCAGAAAGAGTGATTAATGTAGCGTTCCAATTGGGCACTGCTGCTGCTGCCCCCGATGTGGCAAGGACAGTGTCGGTGAGTGTGAGAGTGTAGCAAGTGCTTCCTCTGTTGCATAAAAATCCTCTGCTCACAAAGTGAGTATGATAATGTGTCACCGAGCAGTGTGTGAGTCAGACAGCTCGTTGTGCGACAGTCCTGTCGCCGGCAAAAATGATCACCGATAGCAGAGAAAGAGGTTGCTCGCAAAATAGAACGGAACGGAACTGCCCAGTCCAGTCGTCTCGTGTTATCTGTCGGCTGACCACTAAAAAACAAATTCTGCTGAATTGGCCGACGCAGCAGACAGAGAGAGAAGAGTGAAATGTGATCGAGGTTGAAGGGGAGGACAAAACTGTGAGAGAAAAAAGTGATGTGCTTTCATGACTGTCTGTAGTGTGAATATGCTGTGAATAACTCAGAATGATATGCTGAAGAAAGAAGAGAGAGAGGGAGGTAGTGATTAGCTCGAATGAGCTTAGAGGCACAGAGCTGCAAATGAAATGAAAAAAACTGCAGAGAGAACAAGTGATCACACACACAGCACAGAACAGTGTTTGCCTTAAGCAATTCCGCGAAGAGACTGAAAATGAGATGAACTGTTTTCTCTCCCCTCCTGACCACCGACTTGTGTGTCCGTTAGCCGTTCAGCAGCGGCAACAGGGTAGGATTATTTAGTGAGAAAAAAGAGGGAGAGAGGGAGGGAAAGAGCAAAGAGGAAGTGTGAGTGCTGTGAGGAAGATGAACATGGCTGATTCGGGGATGATTGCATTACATGAAATGAAGTTGCACAGTTGGTGGTACGGATGGTGGTGGTGGTGGTAGTGTTAGGGGGTGATGAAGATGGCAGATCACTGGTGGTGAACACAAGAAAAAGAGAAGAATGCGTTGCTGCAAGGTTGCAGGGTGGCTGCTTGGAGAGAGAAAGAGAAAATCTATGTGCAATGCGCCAAACTGTGTAAATTGGGATGTGGCCGGTGCAATGGAGCTTTTTTGTAAGCTACTTTTAGTTGCATTACTCAAACAAAAGACAGAACCACACACAAAAAAACGGGAGCAACAGTCAAGAGAGTACCCAAACGCAATGTTAGTGCTCAGAGTAAAACGTGTGATATACCAACAATTTCTTTCCGACCGACCACTTTTTCTCTCACTTTCTCCCTCTCATCTTTCTCTTTCTCTCATCTTTTCTAATGTTGATCCCACATCGATTACACAAAACAGCAGTCTGCACAACTGCAAAACACACACTTTGTCTCCAAGGTGCACTTATCAGTAGTCAGTCAGCCATGTTAGATTAAAAGGTTGGTGATTTTACAAGAGCAGTGTAGTAGCACTTACTGGTGTTGTTATTGTCGGTGAAAGGGAGAGAGAGGGAGATCTCATTCAGTTATCGTACAGCATCAGAAACAGCAACAGCAAATAACTGCTGTACAGTGGAAAAAATGTATAAAAAGCATAGCAGCACCTCTTAGAGGATTGAGAGCCGTTGGTGCTGTCAGCATCAGCGTCACATGATATTGATGGAGGAATTGAGGAGAGAAGTATTAGTGCTGCTGCTGCCATTTACTGATGCACGTTGACGTTGTCCTTTCTAGATAGTTTCTAGATTCGTGCTATAGCAACTGCCCATAATAACATAACATAATATAATGTGTGACATAGCTAGCTCAGAGTGAAGTGCTTTTGTGGGTTGCTGCTGACATTTGGCTGGCACCTCTCTCTGCCACAAAAGATCAACAGCCAATAGTGATGGTAGTGGTTGTGGTAGTGATGGCATTGAAAATATCGCCTTCTTTTGTGTATGTGCCTCTAAATGGCACTCACAAACACACAGAATTAGTGCGTGTTTGTGTGTGTGTGCCCCCACGCACGCATTCTCTAGCCTACATGTTAAAACAAATAAAAGAAGTGGACCATTGACTGACTGACTGACGAGAGAAAATTGCTGGGGCTGCTGCCGCCGCTGCTCGTTTAGGTGACCGTTTAGGGGCTTCTAATTGAAAACGAGTGCCACTCGCCATGTGAAGCCATTTGCCTCTGACTGACCTTACTGGCACTAGCACTCACAGGCAGCAGGTTTGCTTGAGCCCCAGGCAGGCAGACAGTGACAGAAAAAGAGAGTCCGAGACAGAGGACTGCACTTCAGCCGACACTAATGACCACTGCCATTGAGCAGCAGCAGCAGCAGCAACAGCAGCGTGGCTTGTGCCACAGGAACCTTCACAGTGCCCTCAGGTGGTCCATCAAATTGAATTTTAGTGCACAGAATGGAGGAGGAGGAGAAGGGAAGTAGGAAGGGAAACATGATCCACCGTTGGTGCAGTACTGCACATGAGGCTGAGGCAAGGGCAAAAAGAGAGATAGACACAAGCACAGGCACTGTCTGAAGATTCGAGCACATTCAGCTGAAAACTGTGGCTGGCTAAAGACTGTTGCTGGTCAGCGGAGACGAGAACAGAAGGTCGGTCGGTTTGCTCTGAATTAGTCTGGAGATGACTGTCGATTGTGTCGGTGTCACTGCTGCTGCTGCTGCCCCTGAAGATGACAGCAGATTCAATGCAATTTGGTTGGTGCCTGCTGCTGCTGCCTAGTTTGTAAGCGACACAGTCAGTTCAGGCTGACGCTCTGATCTGGCTGATGTCAATGTCACGGACAGAGGCGAGAGAGGGCGAAAGAGAGAGGCTATCACTGCTTTGGCTCCAAAAATAGCCGAAACCAAGCTGAAGCTCGTAAAGCATCGAAGACACAACGAGCACAAGTTTAGCGCACTCTACAATGACGCAGGATAAACTACCGACTATCTTGGTGGAATGGTACTCTTCTGCTGCTGCTGCTGTTCAAGCGAAACCCTGCAACAAGCAATGTAATGTAATGTATTTCATTTACTGACAAGCATTTACTGATGATCAACACTGCCGTTGCTGCAGCACACCCTTCCGCCGACCGTCGTCCATCTTTCGGTCGAAACTGAGCTGAACTGAAATTGCATCGCAAGCCATGCAACGAGTGTCGATGATGAGTGTGCCTGCCTGTTTGCCTGTAGCTTCGAGACAGCCACAGGACAGCACAGAGTCCTCGAGGACACAGACGATTAGCGATGAGTAACTGTGCAAAATGCAATGAGTGTGTGCAGATCGACAGTGCAGTGTGTGTTATTCACAATCGTCGATAGTGAATACTGTCTGCTGCTGCTTCTAAGGAACTCACCAGAGCTGCTGCTGCTAACTGATGTAAGCTGTCGGCGATGATGATGAGCGTACGATGATGAGGTACGACTGTCACACTGCTGTTGCGGCGGCGGCGACGACGCCGGCAAAGTGAAATGTGAGCTGCTGAAGACTGTCTCTGCTGAAGTGCTACACAAACTTAGGAGTTGAAGTTGGGTTGGGTTGAATTGAAGAAGGAGGAAATAAACAAAAGAAAGATAGGGAGAAAGTGCCACCGAGAGAATCGATAGCAAAAGTGTCAGCGATGAGTAGCAACAGTGAACTGGGAACAGTCTGGTGGTCTACACTCTCTGACTGCTTTCACTGGAACTGAGTTGCTGTTGCTGTTTCTGGCACCAGTCTGCACCAGACACTGATCAGGCAGTGGGAATGGGTAGCAGCAGTTTGCTGGTCCTACACTAGTGCATCTTCTGTGCTCTCTCTCTCCCTTGCGCCCAACACACGCACACTGAACAGCACTGGTACTAATCAAGTCAACCCAAAAAGAACGAGAGAGACAGAAAAAGAAGGACATTCAAAGTTGAACACTTGCCTGGTGCTGATATATGAAAAGTGGTGGTGAGCACTAGCACTGGCACTGCTGTAGGGTGCCCGTTGCTGCTGCTGCACATGCTGCTCTTGGCCAATGTTGCGGTGTTGATGTTGATGCTGTGATGTGTGTGTATGTTGATGCTGAAGCTCACCCAACCACCAAACTCGATGACAGCTAGCCAAGCTGGCTGGCTGGCTCTGTGTGTGCTAATTCTCCAGTTCACTTTGTCACGCACTTTGGATGATTATTATTACTTCTCTTGCTCTTCTTGCTTTGGCCGATAAAGCGGCAAATGGTGTTTTGATGCAGGGACACTAATGCTGCAGTTGCTGTTGATGCTCTAATCGAAACACTGTTTCACCGACGAGGTTGTTGATTTATTGGTAGACCACCAGTGAGATGCAGAGGAGCAGACTCAGCAGTCAGTCTGGGAGAGGTAGCACCGATGTCTCCACGCTGCGTCAATGTCGGTCAGATGGACAAGATGAAGAAGAAGACGGAGAGGGAGAAACTGCGAAAATAAATGTGAGTGTCCTAGTTTACTTCAGAAAAATTGCTGCTGCTGATGCTGCTGGACGATGTGATGACAAATGAATGAATGAATAAAGTAGAAATGGTTGAAAGATGGAGAAGTAATGAGATGCTGATGACTTGCTAAAGACGAGGGTGAAAGAAGAGAAGACGATGCGGCAAAAAATGGGTGGAAAGGATATAGTAGTCGGCAGGCAGTGTACGTCACCACTGCGACACACTGCTGCTGATGCACTGAAGTATGAATGAGCGCTAATGCCAAAGTAAAAAGTGCACTGTGCAACAAATACTGCGCAAGTGTCACTGTGATGTTATTACGTTATTACGTTATTGTTGGCCTGGCAGCAGTCAGACGGCTGAAGGGAACACTTCGGAAGCACATGGACACACTGGCACTGTGGCACTGGCCAACTGCGTCGGGAGATAACTTTCACTGAACAGACACACAACTCACTCACTCGATGTGTGTGTTCTCTTCTCTTCTGACCAGTCGTCTTGCTTGCTGTGGTAGTGCACTGTGTTCACTTCACTCTTTCTGATTAAAAGGTTGAGAAAGAGCCAGAGCAAGATAAGAAGGAGGAGAGGAGAAAAGCTGTAGAGAAAGCTCGTACTGAGTGCGACGGCGAGTTGTCAGTGTTTCAAGGATTCTCAGAGTTGTGTGTGTGTCAGTGCAGGAGGACAACTGTTGTTGCGGTGTTCGGCGGTGTTCAGCGGTGCCTGTACACTCGAAGTCACTGTTGTTGTTGTTGTTATTATTTACTTCGACTGAGATAGTGAGCACGCCAGCAGTGACTAGGTAGAATGCAAGGTAGAAAAAGGGATGTGATGTGGATGCTCGGTGATGCTCTGGCACTAGCAACAAAGCGCACACGGACAGATATGGTCGATTGAAGATGAAGTAGTGGTGGTCGTCGTCGTCGTCGAAGTAGCTGTGGAAGCAGTTTCAGTGGACAGCAGCAAAGTGGTTCGTGTTGGAAAAAGCGGTGGTGGTGTTGGTGGTGGTGATGGTGATGGTCGGGTTAGAGGGCAGGTGAGCACTGTCACTCGTCGGCTACCGTTGCTGCTGCTGTTGCTTCATGCTTCGATGACACCTTGTGCTGCTGCTGCTGCTGCAACGATGGCCATTGCCATCACTAATGACGCTAGCGAAGAAGAAGAAAGGGTGATGGAGGTGATTGTCTGTCGTGTGTGTGATTGCTGCCGCCGTCGTCTTTGTTGAATCCACTTGGCACAGCAGCACACTTCCTTCTAGTGCAAAACGGGTTCAATGACAGTGCCGCTGCCGCAGTTGCTGGTAACTAGGTAGGCAATGCAGTGCTCAACACTGGGAAAAACAGTAATGCTGATGATGATGGTAGTGGTGATGATGATGATGAGGTTCGTTTCGATGGCACTCTCTGTCAACTTCTTCTTCGTTCAACTTGTGTTGCAACACTGTTTCACATTTGCAGCAAGTCTCCCTCTGGCAGCTTTGGCGGGCAAAAGAAATACACTACAGGCGAAGAAGTAAATGTGTGTTTTGCCTGGCAATGTTGTGTATGTTTGGGGAAGATAGCTTCAGTGTGTATGGTGCAATGGTAGTGGTGGTAGTGCAGTACTGGCAAGCAGAGGGACACGACCGCTTCGTGTGGCAGTCCGGCTTCATCTGCCCTCCACTTGTTCGCTGTCCTCTCTCTTTACGAGCCGCTGACTGGCTGGCTTCGGTTGGCTTCGTTTGCAGTCTCCTAGTCGACGACCACGTTTTACGATGCGACTGGCAATGCGAAGAAAGAGAGAGGGAACTGCCTGCTGCACTTCAGCTCTCTCACTGGCTCCTGAAGACGTCTGGCCAGTGAATCTTGAAGAAGCAGTGGGGAGGCATAAGCAGCGAGCAAGAATTTGATGGTCAGTGAAAGCTGGGGTGCTAGGAGAAAAAGGAGAAGGGGAAGGAGGGAGGAAATTCCATTTGATTCTGTTTTGAAGCAAATTCTGTGATTTTTCCAAAAAGGTCAGTTTCTATTTTCATTTTATTGACTAAGTGGCACCTAAGGTGTATTTTGCCGATTCCTTTGTTGACCTTTTTTCAGATTTCATTTTTGTTGAATTTTTGCTGGAATTTCTAAAAGCCACTTCCTAACCAATTTTCTCTTTTTTCATCCTCTTCAGGTGCCAAATTTTCGATGGAAAGAATTTTTATGGCTGAATACACTTTACTATCGGCGATAGATTACCGTCGTCTGCGATCTAATGATTCATGTTGGCAATCAATGAAGGCAGAGGATCGTATTTCCCCTTCACTCTTTGGCTTCTAATTCTCGTCTTTTTTACGGCTAGCTCTCTTTCCATCTGCTTTGGCTATAATCTTCGAACTAACAAATTATCCGCTTTATGGCATCGTCCATCATCTGATTACCTTGCTCTTGGGTGAGTGACATCTTTCTTTACTTTTCTTCTTGTTTTTGCTTATCCACCATTGGCCAATTAGCTGGCGCAATCACATTGCCCCGATCATTTGATGAATTTGTCAGTTTCATTATTAGCAAGATCCTTATCTGCTTTTCCAGTCCATCTGCTGATGTGAGTACTTATTAGCTACTTATATGAGCAGACACTGTTTTCCATTGAACAGCCAGGTGACCTTTTCTCAGCACTGCACTGACACCTTCTTTTTCTCCTTTCCGCCTGACTCCGTTCCCTGATATGCCGGTGCCATGGCAATACTGGTAGGACTGCTGCTAATGTCTATTGTTTAATTTGGCAGTGTCTGTGAACTCTGACACCTTCTCACTCTGGGAGTCGTGCTTTACTACCTGGGCTGTGGCCAGTTGCCACCACCACCAACTCTTGACACCTCTGGCTTCTTTTTTCTTTCTCTTATCTCAATTTGCCATTTGCCCTCTAACACACACATAGGACAGCAGTTCCGGGCAGACAAAACAAACGTGGCAACAAACATTCAGACAGACAGGCAGACAGAGAGTCAGGCTGGTCAAGCTGCAGCGGAAAGAAAGGTACCGGGAGGAAGAGAGTGAGCGGGGTTTGCTATTGATACGCCGGCTGAACCGCGCACCGACTTTGATTGTGTGCGAGCTGTTGCTGTTGCTGTTGAATCGAGCGACTTTTGGCACGATTGGCCGATTACAAGCGCGTTCAAGAGAGAGTAAGTAAGGTTAAGTAAAATGCGTTGGCGGCGACGGCTGTGGCCGATTAGCAGCAGCAGCAGTGAGAGCTTGGCGAGTGGCAAATCGACCAATGAATGAGAGAGGAAGAGAAGAAAGAGAGTACAATGAGCACACGAGCTGAATGCACCAACATTGAACATTGAGCCCTAGCATTGGTCAGCGCTGACCGTGGTGGTCAATGGTGACGCGTGGCCAAACCATTGAGAGGAGAAACCGCTGCTCGGGCCTGTCCTCGCCGCCAGCCGAAGCCTGATCGATGGAGGCAAAAGCTGCTGCTGCTGCTGCTGAAGGCTTTCTCCACTAGCCTCTCTAACAAGATCGACCTCGAATGAGCGAGAGAGAGAGAGAGAGAGAGACCGAGTCAGTCAATTAACAGACCACCAATCCGAGATGGACAGCAGAACTCTGACTGCAAAACTGCAGCAGCACTCCGAACGAACAGCTTCATGATCCATTGAGCAGCAGCACTCAAGGTCTAAGGTCATGTTTAGTCTTCCTCGCTGAGCTCGCTCACTGAGTCGAGTCCATGTGGTACACCCGTTTGCTTCATTCATTCACTTTGCCTTCCAAGCTCAATAAAGTGATGTGTATGTGTGTGCAGCCAGTGTGACACCAAAAGTGTGGCTGAAGACGTGTGCTGCTGCTGCAATTTCTGCAACAGGCAGTTCACATTTCACCAGATGAAACCGATTCCGTGTGGAGAGGAGAGAAAACATATGGCATTGGCGAGTGCAGTGGACGTGCCTCACTGGCCTAGTCTCCGTTTTTGGGGTGACCACCATTTGGCCGTCTCTTCTTCTTCTTCTTCTTCTTCTTCTTTCCCCTTCTCATGCCAAGGACACCACCTTGAACATTGAGTCCTTCTCTATCTTTCTGTCAGAGTAATTCAGAGTCTAATCAGTGCGAACGACAGTGCTGAACATTGCTCATCAACCTGAGGAGAACAGGACAGTGCTGATCACACAGATGATCATAACTTTGCTTTCCCAATGCTTATTCGCCCTGCCTGTTTATGCAATGCAGTGGAGATCTTATCGAATTTTAATGGCAGTCTATGTCGTTGATAGAGACGACGACGGCGACAGCGTCTTCTGCCGTCTTGCCGCTCCTTTTTCTTTTTTAGTTGCTGATGCAGCTGATGCTACGGCGGAAGCAAAGAGACACCCGAGACGCGCGAGAGGAGAGGCTGTCGTGCGACCAAAAAGCCATCACTACTGAAAAGAATCAGAACTGCAGTAAAACATACACACAGCTGTGCGCCAGCAGCAGTGTGTCACGGAAGTGGACCGTGTCTCCGACAGTGTCCCCCTCTTCCACTGCTTTTTCTGTTGTTTGGGTGGAATGTTCGGCGTTCATCTCCTCCTTATTTCGATGACGATGATGATGACTTACTTTTCCATATGGTGCGCTTTCTCTGGCGACGCTTTCAACTGTCGCGCAGGTTGTCAGCGAGAGTTGATGGGCAGCAGCAGCAGCAGAGCAGTCTTCTCGTTGTCAGTTGCCGCCAACAGCAGCTTTTCGATGATGATGATGAGGATGATGTGATATTCGTCTGTTTATCTCTTGACAAACGATGTGTTCGCGAGCAGAGCCGCAAAGATGGCCATTCCTTCGGTCCGTCTGCTCTCTTTCTCGTCCTTCGCCTTCTTCTCTGCATTATCAAATTAGCACATTGACTAGACATTTTTTCCCTACTTCTTCCAGGGAGGCTTCGTTTTCTCCTTCTCCTTCTTTTTCTCCTGAACACAACCATCCTCTGCTGACGAAGGGAGAGAGGAGATGCTGCTTGTTTTGTTGATTATTTATCTACTATCTCGCCGGCTCAAGCGGCCGAGCACAGCAATGCTCACTCGTGTTCACTCATGTGTTTGCCTACCGCTTTCCATGCCATCAGTTTACTACTTGTGCACACAGTGATTTTGACCCCCCTCACCGCCGCCGCTTTTCACTGATAATTGGCCCATCACCAGAGACTGCTGTGATGTGTGCACACTGAGACAGATCGTGCCTGGCCACAGTGTCACGCCAAGGTGCGCGCGAGCGAGCGAGCACTAGGTGCCCACCGCTTTTGGGCCTCTTTCACTTTGAAAAGTGAGCAGAATCTTTGGTGCACAGAAAGCATGCCCTCTCCGCTTTCGACAGCTACTTTAAATTACAGAATACATCTCTCTGTGTGTGCGTGGATAATAAGTCTGTCGCTGTTGTAGCTGCTGCTTCTGCAGAGATTGGCGCTCCGATTCCGCCTGCAAAAAAGATTCCCTCTTTTCAACTTCTTCATTGACCTTTGAGACAGACGGAGAGGTCTCGTGAGCTGCTGCTCCCATCGCTATTTAATATTTCTCGGGGCCAATTATCCGTCTCATTTCACTCATAATCTGACTGCTAATTGCGTCACTCGCTCTCCTACCTTACCTTACCTGCTCGCCTAAAAAAGAAATATAATGAGATAATTGAGTGACGAAAATATGATGATCGGTGGTGGTGATGGTTATGGCCTGCCTGCTAACTTATTCATTGGAGCTCGGCGGATGCAGCAGGATTGGAAGTTCGAAGAAGAAGGAGAAGAAGAAGACTTTGGCGGTGCGCCCGGACACACTTCACTATTGCCATTCGTATTCATTACTGTTGCAGTCTGCAGTTGTGTCTGACAGACACATTGATCACCTGGTCACAATGGCACTCGAAGGGAGAAAAATCACTGTACTTCAAGTACTGCTTTTGCCCGATCACCTCTCTCTCTCAGCGAGAGTCATTCACTGTGCCCAGAGGTGATGGTTGAAGGCCACTCACTCGCTCACTATTTGATGATGGTGTGCCTGTCTGTTTGCCAACTTCATTTGCGGCAAAGGCTTGAGACGCCAAATGATGGCTCTTTCCCTCTCTTCCAGTTACTCTGTCACCGGTCGTCTTGGTCGTTGTCGGGGAATAAAGGAGTTTCTTCTTTTTCTTCTTCTCCTTCCCTTGGTCGTGCTGTGAATGTCTGCCATTTCATTTCGTGTTTCACTTCGTTCTTTGCTCTTCTCCCTTCATGGCCACCACCACCATCACCATCAATGCCACTAAAATGGCCAATAAATCTCACTAACTGCAGCTGATCACAGACACAATTTATGTTCTTTTCTGATTCTCTCCCCTCTGTTTCATTGTCATTGGACTGCTTCAGCAGCAGCAAGTGGTCACCCAACAATATCACCGTCCACCGAAAAGTCCTCTCTCGCCCTGTTGTAAGTTGTTGGGGCAAACACACAGGCACACCATTTGGTTGCATCAAGATGGGGTAATTCAATTGCTATTACTGATTAGCGGCAGCAGTAGCAGAAGGTGCACTCTCCGGTAGCTCCTGCTGCACTTCTCCTTCTTTTTCTCCGTCTTCAGACTTCCTATGTGTCTAGTGTGTGCTTTTATTCTCCCACTCCACTCTCTGGTGTGCTTTTAATTAGCGATTGTGTGTGCTCTGGCACTTATGCAAATGGTGCACCGACTGAGTGCTGCTGCTGATGCTGTCGTCCGCCCATAAATCATCGTCTCAGCTCTGGCGATATTGACGGCGGTGGCGGCGGCATCAGTGCTGCCCAATATAAAGGTGAGATCTTTGGCTGCTTTTGTTGGTGTGGTGTGCATCTGGTGCTGGGCGGCAATGTGTTCACTTTGCTTGGCAGCTTTTTTGTGGTGGTGGTAGTCTAGGCCGATTTATTTACCATCGTCGCCGTCGTTTTTGCTTTTGCTGCTGCTACCGCCATAAATAATGGCGGCCATTGGCATCGATATTGCGCCTAAGTGGCTGATACAGCTGCTGCTGCTGCTGCAACGGCAGATTGATAAAATCCCGGGATCTGATATGAGATGGCCCAGCAACAGCTAACCAACTAACTAACCACCTATTTGTCGTCGCAGCATTATTACTAGGGCACTTGTTTATGTTTGCCCAGAATGAAATGCGGCTACGTGTGTGTGTTTGGTGTGCAGATGGTTTCTGATGCTGCTGCTGCGGTTGCCGATAAATTGGAGTGCATAGTGCCAGTGACAGTTGTGCACTGTGCATGTTTGCTGGTGGAGGCTTCGTGGGTGACATGTCGTCGGAGAAAGAGACTTTGAAGAAGGTTGCCTCTGTTGACAGACTGGGGAAAGAGAGAAATAGAAGCCGACAAAGTTGCATCTGCCGCCGGAGGTAGATATTTTCCGCCTGAAGATCAAAGGAAGACAAGAGAGCCAGACGAAGACCAGCAGCAGCAGTCTGATTACTACTGCGTACAAATGTCAAACACACACAGAAAATGTCAAGCAATCGGCATTTAATTGCCTGCCGACTGATGAACTAGGTGGACTCTGACAGCAGCACTTGAGTGAGCAGAAGTGCATTGCTTGTCCCCTTTTCCCTCTTTCCCCTTCCCCTGCTCATCTCATCAATGCTAATTGAAGCAATTTGACATGCAGCAGACAGTTTTAGTTTAGAAGTTGACGCTGATGAGTCATCGATAGATTGCCGCTGATCTGAGTGAGTTGTGCAAGAGCTATCTACTTTGTATCATCTTCAGTGCCATCACTTGATTCGAGTGACATTTGCTGCTGCTGACGTTGATGGTGCTATGTCTCCATATGGTACTACTTCCTCTGCCCCTTCAGCTGCCCAGCTACCTCGATCAGCCTCATTTGATCACTCCTTTGACTTCACTGTTTACCCTTCCTTCTCTGACAGCGACGCTACTGAACGATAATAATAAATCTCAGCAGCGCTGGCAATGCGCGCACAAGTGGCACTTTATTGCGGCACTTTAACTTCATCAACTGCCGCAGTGGCAGACAGGCAGTCATGCGGTTTGACTCCTTTCTGCCCTCTGCTTGCTTCCTTTTCAGCCACCACCATCACCACCACCTGACACCTGTCGAATGTGGCGCCAAACATGCCGTCCAAAAGTAGAGGAGAGATAAGATATCAAGGGAGAGCTTGTATGCGGTGTGGTTGTGTGTATGTCTGTTTCAGAGCTGATAAGAAACTACTACTTCTGCTGCTGTTGCTGTTGCTGTCAATGTGAAGGGCATATTGTGACTGCTCTAATGATGATGCTGATGCTGCTGAGCTTATGTGCTTAGCGCTTGCTGCGTGTGTGGGTCTATTGACTATTGTGCAGTGCTTCCTTTCCCTCGATGGTGTTCTACTGCATTCATTGCGGACAGTGGACAGTCAGAGAGGGGGAACAGGTGCTTCTGCTGCTGCTGGGGTGGTAGCCAATTGAGGTGGCAAGATCGATTGCTGTTGTTGCGTCAGTAGATGCGGCAGCGGCACAAGTGCGCCTTGAACCTCGCTACTGGCTTCGATCGAGTCATTGCAGAGGGTGAGCGAGAGGAGAGAGTTGAGTGGCCGATTAGACGAGTCGAGTCGATAGCTGAGAATATGTTATGTTTGCAGCACAAAACTGGACTTATTTGGAAGTGAGCCAATTAGTGTGCTTGTGTGTGTGCGAGAGAGGTTAACAAACTGAAGAAAACGAAGGGGGGATGTTAGGAAAACAAAGATGCTGAACAATTAGTGCCCATTTGGGGTTGGGGGTGAACTCCATGTGATTGGGATGGATGCGCCTGCACTGGTGGTGGTGTTGGACCAGCACTCTGAACACTGAGTTTGCCTGTGAGTTTGTGCCGACAAAGACAAACAGACGGACTGCCAGAGAGAAAGAAAGTTTGCTTTGCTTTCAACACAGGCTTTTTGCAAATGCCTTCAGTGGCTTTTTTTCATCTTCACCATTTGCTTAGAAGGCAGAGTGAGAGGTTGCTCTGCTGTGCATTGTTTACTTTCCAAGCAGTCATTCACATCGACCACATTGATGATCATCATACTGCTGCTGATGCTAGTGATGGTCTGCTGATGGTCGGCGAGGTTCTGCTGCCGCTGCCGCCGACACGCGACCACAGTGGTCGTCTTCGTCTTTATTTAAAGTGCCACTATAATTAGCTCGGCTTGTTTATATTGAGCTGATTTAATTCCACCACCACCAAGTCATTCGGCAGTTTCGTTTCCTCTCTGCTTTGCAGCAGATTTATTATTCTCGTTTCCACTGAGGCAGCAACTCCCAAACCTCACAGAACTCGAATGTAGTAGGCGTCTATTAATAGGCGTGATCGAAGCTTTGTAGTAGTTGCTCACTTCCTTCCTCTAAAGATTAAGCTGAGAATCCCCTCTATTTGTCTTCTTTTTTATTTAAAGAGGAAGAAGAAGAATGGAGCTCGACATTGACACTGGGGGGTCGCGCATATTGCTTAGCTGAGCTTCTTTAATTTTAAAAGCAGCAGAATCTATCTTTCTTCTTCAGCTATTCATTATGCTGATCCTTTGATATAAGGGAAGCATGCATAAAAAAGCCTGATTTTTATCTGCCCTTCCATCGATGGCGCCTTGATTTTGTTTTGTTTGCAATATCACAAACTGTAATCAGAAGAAGCAGCAGTCATCTCGGTAGAAGCCCCCTTTTCCATTTTGAACATTTGCCCCTTCGCACCGCTGTCCTCTTTTTCCTTTTATTTTATTTTGAAATGGTGGCCTCTGAAAAAGCAAACAGTCTCTCCATCTGCTGCCCGGTCTTGTACAGACGGCCTGCTGACACTGAGAGCGTACCAAAACAGACGAAAACGCCACCGCCAACAACAGAGAAAGAAGGAGAAAGAAGTGGAATAGATAGCAAACAACTACAACTGCAGTGTAGAAAGCTACAAAGGAGAGGACACACAATCGGCCACTGCTTCTGCTGCTGCTGAAGCAAACTACTACGACTTCACTGAGAGAGCGAGGGACTCCCTCCGTGTCAGGCTCTCAAGAAAGACAAAGCTTTGTCTGCGGACTTGGTCACCTTCTTTGAGTCACTAGCACACCGGAAGGACAACTCCACTGAAGAGTCGCCCACTAATCCTCACTTTTGGTGGTACGGTGTCAAGAATACAAGCATCAGCCACAACACAACTGACACACCATCACATGATCATCAGCAGCAGCATCAGCTGCCGAATCAACATTAGCATCATCGGCATCGGCACAACTCGTTTCGAAAGAGGTGCCTTTCACTGCTGCTGCAATTCATCAGACTGGCACCACCATCATCCGCAGCAGCACAACAACAACAACTATCGGTTCGATTGACTGCCCACCACTGACACTACCACTGACACCACCATCATCATCAGTGTTGGTGATTGTGCGTTCACTCCAGCTAATCTGTCAACCAACTTGTGCAGTTTACTGCAGTATTTGCATAGCATTTGCAAACTAGCACCAAACAGGGAGGACATCAGTGTGTCCAGTGTCAGTGTGCACTGCTCAAATGTTCTCTTTCTCCTGAAGATCTCACCAAAAAAGCAGCAAAACCATCAAATTCTTAACACCAAACTCCTTCTCCAGAGCGAAGCCATGGCCGACACGACGCTGCTGATCGAGGACCAGCACCACCGCACGGCCAAGTACATTTTTCCGGTGCTGAGTGCCTGGGTCAGCTCCTTTGCCACCGGGACCGTTCTGGGCTACTCCTCACCGGCGCTGCCCAGCCTCGACGACCTCGGTTCTCACCTGCACCTGGAGGGCTTTCTCCGGTCTTTCTTCGTCAGTCTGATGGCACTGGGCGCCGTTATCGGCTGCGTCTGCGCCGGTACGAAACTTTGAGTTCTAATTTTGAACACATTTTCTAACCAGAAAACCTCTTCCCTCTAGGTTTCTTCAACGAGTCTTTCGGTCGGAAGGGGACGCTCATCTTCACCTCGCTGCCCTTCATCACCGGCTGGGCGCTGATGGCCTGTTCCGGCTATCTGGACAGCCTCTGGTCGCTGATGATCGGCCGCTTCCTCACCGGCTACTGCTGCGGCCTGGTCTCCCTCACCGCGCCGATGTACATCGCCGAGACGGCTGATCCCGAAAAGCGGGGTTTCTACGGGTCGGGCTACCAGCTGAGCTGCACCTTTGGCATCGTCATGACCTACGTCCTGGGGAAGTACCTGAACTGGGCAGACCTGGCGCTGCTGATGACTGCGCCGCCCTTTCTCTGTCTGCTGTCGATTCTCTGCGTGCCGGAGTCGCCCGCATGGCTGCTGAGAAAAGGTCGAATCGCAGAGGCGACAGAAGCGAATCTCTTTCTGCACGGCGCAGAAGGGTCGCGGCGGCTGGCGGTGGACATGTCCGGGCCGACGATGCTCAGCGGGCCGCCGGAGGGTGCCGGTGGTGGTGGAAACTCGGTCACCGAAGGAGGTGGAAGAGGGGGCGATGAAATGGCGGACGACGGAGAGGGCGGTCTGGGCACGCAGCTGCGCCTGCTGGTCCGCCACTCTCAGTACTACCGCCCGCTGCTGATCAGCATTTCGCTGATGTTCTTTCAGCAGTTCTGCGGCGTCAACTGCATCATCACCTCGATGAACTCCATCTTCCAGCGGACCAAATTTGAGACGGTCAGTCCGCCCGACGCGGCCATCATCACCGGCTTCATTCAGGTGGCCGCCACGCTGGTCGCCTGCTTTCTCTGCGATAGGTACGTGGTGCTTTTTAGATGGGCATTTAAGGAGGTTGTTAATTTTGTTTATTCTTTTCCTGAACAAGCAGATGTGGCCGGAAGATGCTGACCATCATCTCCGGCCTAGGCACCGGTCTCAGTCTCATTCCGCTGACCATCTTTGACTACCTCAGCTCGGTGAAGAACAGTGATCAGTTCAACCAGAGCTATGGGTGGATTCCCATCCTCTCCGTCACCCTCTTCATCATCTTCTTCAGTCTGGGGCTGGGCCCTGTGCCATGGCTCATTTTGGGGGTAAGTGCCTAACTATATTTTTTTCCTTCTATTCTAATCTCCTTTTTCGCAGGAGATGCTGCCCTTCAGGGTAAAGAACATCGCCTCGATCATCGCTGCCGCCTTCAACTGGCTGTGCGCCTTCATCATCCTGACGATCTTCCTCAACTACATCAACCTCTACTACATATACCTCATCTTCAGTGCCATCTGCCTGCTGTGCGGCCTCTTCGGGGCGGTGGCCATGCCCGAGACGAAGGGCAAGTCCCTCACCGAGATTGAGGCCATCTTCAGCGCACGGCCGCCGTCTTCCTCCTCTGATGACTGAAGTTGGGTGATTACTTCAGCTGACAGTCAGTCAGTCAGCTTTGGGCTTTTCTTGCTCTAGGTCTCTCTAGTTCTTTGCTCTCTCACACTTCGATCTTCCATTTGACCATGCCTCTCCTCTCACTCACGCCCACTTTTCTCTGACTGGACTGCTGTTGTTAGAGTATTATTGTTTAAGTTCTTTAAATTCTCTTGCAGATGAGCTCGATCATGTAGACAAACCAAGGTCACTTGCACTTCCTCCTCCCCTTCCATCACCCCCTCATGACATATTTTCCGCCATATGAATTGATCTGATCACCACACCATCATCACCACTCACTGTACCCTCTAGAGTTCGCCTCAAAAAGAGTAATAATTACTTCAGTGAGTGAGTGTTAACTTTGTATTCATATTCACAGTAGTTCCACAGTTCAGTATGCATTAGCTTTGTGCTTGGGAATGAAGCTAAAGTCGGCGGGGACGGGGCCGAGCAGCATCTCGGAGATGGCGATCCAGTCCTTGACGCTGCCGCTGCTCAGCAGCGTCTCCAGGTCGCTGCGGCCGACGAAACGGGGCGGGCGGTCGTTGATGCGCTGCGGCAGGCGCTCCAACAGGCCCACCGGAATGTAGCGATGTGCAAAGGAGAGCCACTCGAGGAGAAAGCGGCGTGTCTTTTCCACGCCTGCCGAGTCACTGCCCCAGTTTTCCAGGCCGTAGTTGGTGTACTTTCGAAACAGGTCAAGGCGCTCGGAGGCGGCGATGTCCCAGGTGCGGCGCTCCTTGATCTCCGTGAAGAGCCAGGGCTTGATGAGGGCGCCGCGGGCGATCATGACGCCGGCCAGGCCGGGCGTCGACTCCATTCGGTGGTAGTAGTCCTCGTGGGAGAGCACGTCACCGGAGCCGAAAACGGGGATCGAGGGGCGAGATTGACCGTTTTCATCCTCGATCAGCCTCTTCGCCTCCTCGACGCACTCGCTAATGTACGTCCAGTCGGCGTTTTTGGTGTAGCGCTGCTCCCGTGAGCGCCCGTGGACGGTGATCAGGCCGATGCGGTCCGAAGCGTCGGACCACTCGCGGACGGCACTGATGACGTTCCGGGCGATCGCCTTGCGCTCGTAGACGCCGGTGCGCATCTTCAGCGTGAGCGGGACGTCGGTGACGGCGCCCACCGAGTAGATGATCTCCTCGAGGCGCTTGCGACGGTCCATCAGCGCCGAGCCGGCGCCCTTGCGGAAGACCAGGTCAATGGGGCAGCCCATGTTTAGGTCGATGAAGTCGACGGAGCAGTGCTCGGTGATGAGCTGCGCCGCGCGGGCCAGCTGGTCGGCGTGGGCGCCACATATTTGGACGCCTATGAGAATTGTGGTTAGAATTGTGTTAAAGAAAGTAAACAGACTCACCAAAGAGGTCTTCGGTGTGATGCCGCCGCAGCAGCGCCCACTCCGAGGGATTGCCCTCGAGGAGGCTGGTGGAGAGGGCCATCTCTCCGCAGGTGATGTCGGCGCCGTACTCCTTGCAGATGCGCCGGAAGGGCAGGTTGCCCACGGTGGTCAGCGGCGCCAGGTAGAGCTTGCCGGCAAAGTCAATGCGGCCATTTTTCAGAGGCCTTGCTCGAGGCGTCATTCGGGCCTCTACCAGCGTCAGCTTTCCGCTGGTGACCGCTTTGGCGGCCTCGTTGGCCAGGCTGAAGTCGTAGCGCTTTCTCTGCAGCTGAAACTTGGTGTCACCGGAGAGGAAGTTGATCGCCTGTCCGGTGGGCGGCTGTGCGGCCACCTTTGCCTCATCCACGACGTTCACCTTGCCGTCCTTGAGGTGGGCGGAGCCGAAGCGGCAGAGGACGCCGTAGTTGCACTTGCCCAGGGCGGTGAAGTTGTGGCAGACCGGGCCCAGGTCCGGCTCCCGCTTGGTGGCCACGAAGGCGTCCACATCGTGGGAGAGAGTGCAGCGCTCGCCGTAACTGCAGACGCCGTCGCGGCAGAAGGAGACGCACATTCGCATCCGGTCAGGGTCCGCCTTGGCCTTTTTCTCCTTGAACATGACGTTGCGGCGGTGTTTGTTCTGTCCCTTTATCCGCTTCTTCTGGTGACCATCATCTTTGCTAGTATTATCTTCCGCCGCGTTCTCCTCATTGGGGCGCTTCTTTTCGCCGCTGTCAGCCTGCTCTTCAGTGCTCTTTGGAGCCGCTTTATCACTGCCATTGTGCTCGGTTTTTGTGAGGTACTTTTCGTCGTACTCTATGGGTGCGGCACCTTTGACGATGAACTCTGCCTTGATGGGCGCATATCCTGAATGAATGTGTTTAGGAAGAAGTAGAAATTAGGGTTTTTTCTGGGTGGGATTCAGTGAGTCGTTTACCTTTTTCGAAGTGGTCAATCTTTGGTTTGCTGTCATCCTCATTTTTTGCAAACTCTACTGAAATCGGTTCAGCCTCTTTAGCCGTGTCCATTTTTGAATCTTGAATAGATAAAGCAAAAAATGAGCAAGATTCTTTGACACAGAACTTTCGCTTGCCGACGCACGTGATTTATTTCAAAACAATGGGTCCTGCACAGACGTTGTACTTTTAAAAAACCCGGATTCTATTCTTTTACATCAAGATTCTTGAATTTAAAATAAGAGAGAAGCTTAAATCACCGCATTTTACAAAAATGTTTAATTTTACAACAAGATTTTTGGTTTTCGTACAATGATTCCTTAGAAAGTGCAGCGTTTGACTAAATTGTACTGCAAGACTGCAGTTTTTGGGCAATTAAAACTTGATGATCCCAGATACCTTTTCCAAATCAATGACTGTCTAATAACTAAAAATTCATAGAATTCATATTATCAGCTTATTTAGGGTGATTCACCGGTCAATAACCTGTTATCAACAGAAAAAAATATTTTTTTTGTACACACACTGTTTGCATTGAGAAAACGAACGCTTTTTGCTTTCAGAAAACGCTTATCTGGCAACCATTTTGGTATCGATTGATCATCAGCTTTACCTTTTACCGTTTCCAATTAGAAAAGCAACCATAAAAGGCTCAGCACTGACCAGAATCCCCTAAAGCCGCGTCATTGTCATTGAGATTTAACCTACAGCGGCACGCTGTCTATGAGCGCCCCTCAACACCTTACACTGTTTTGAGTTCTTCACTGTGACCGAGACGACGACAAGTTTGTTTTGTGGCCATCTGCTAATCTCTTCACCCGATTTCTGGTTTCTGGTATCCTAAAACCTCCCTCACCTCCTCTTTTCTTGCAAGATGGCCAGCCTGATGTTGCGTTCAGTCTATGCGAAGCGTGCGATCATGAACCAGACGCTGGTGAAGGTAAGTGCAACCGGTTTGAAAGGAGAACTCTCATTTGCATTCTTCTGTTTTTTGCAGATGACCGCCCTTCGAGCCATGTCCTCGGTGCCCCACCACGGCAATGTGAATCCTCACGGCTGGAAGTCGTGGAAGGACATTCCCGATTCGGCACTGCCGCCCTGCCCGGATCCCTCCAACGGCCTCTACGAGACCAACGTCTACAAGAAGCTGCAGAAGAAGCGCATCTGGTACCAGGTCAGTGTGGCTGTTTTATTTACCAACTATTTGTCGAATAAAACATACTAAATACGCCCCCTCATTCCCCAGATTCCCGATGGCACGCCAGTGTACTTCAAGGAGGGCCTCAAGGACCGCGTCCTAGTGTACACCTACGCCTTCATGCTCTTTTCCCTGCTCGCCAGCGAGTATTACGTAATCGCTACCAAGGTGGCCGTCTAAAGGTGGACGCGTTTTTAGGAAAGAGTCAAAAACACACACGCTAGGTAAAAAGCATAGGTCGCTTTTCACTCTTTGCAATTGTAATAATTCACAACTAGTAAAAAAGAACATTCAAAAAATGGATTAATAAACAACAGTTGTCGTTTTGTACATAAACGGTCCCTCAAAATGAAAAACTACTTCCTCTTCTAATCAATGAAACTGGAATTCTCCAACTTCAACACTTGTCTGCTAAATCGTTTACACGAGTTGTTTGTAACAGCCCAATGATGCGTGGCCCCCAACTGAAGAACAACACGTGTGAAGACTGAAATATCATCATTATTACCACCACCACTCTTTCCGTTCATTTGACAATTACTGCGTGTACTAGAACAGGACGGCTGCCATCACCATCACCACAGCTGCATCTATTGCATCTCTTTTTCTGCTGTTGCTTTTCACCCTTTGGACTTGAAAAACCACTGTTGTCAAGTAGAGCCTGGCCGTCTGCAGCAGTTCCCTCCTCCTTCTCATTCCCCTCGCTGGCAGCCAACATTCATCACTCAAACGACAAAAGTACTTTGATCGTACGAAGCAACGGCGGCAGCAGCAACAGCAACGACCACCACCACAAGTGACAACAAAACGAAAAGGAAATCTATGCAAGAAGCACACTGGCGGCTGTCCACCGGCCAACACACACACTCACCACACCACACCGAAAAAGAGTCATTGCGCAAAAATCTCGTGATCAGAAAGAGTGAGCGCGCGAACTCATCTGTGTGAGTCGATGATGATGGCAAAGGATCAGAGAAAATGGCAGCAGATGGATGCAGGAGGACTGGAGAGGTAGAAGAGAGAAGTGCAAGTGCGTGAAGGCAACTGGCGCCTTTTGAAGGCCACTTCCACGAAGGAACGACTCTGAAGCACTCTACTGACTCTAGTGATGAGCACACATTGAGAGGAGTATTGAGCAGAACAACAGCAGCAGCAGCAAAATCATCAAAATTAGACCGGTTGGAGGGGAAGGAAAGGCAGCCTACGGGCGCTGCTGCTGCGGTTGCTTGGGTGCCCTATGTGTGTTGCCATGGAGATCATCATAGGACAGGACAGCAGGCATCACATTATCGCCATCAACCCTAACCAAACTACCCCCTCCTCTAGAGAGTCATCGAAAGAATGTGCCGCCGCCCAGCAAAGGCAGGTATCCAGTATCATTCCTTTAGTAGTTTGCCCTACGGGGCAGCTTTAGTGGTCGGTCGTCCTTGTGGTGGGAACTTGGTCAGTAGAGCGAACAACGAAAGAGAAAGCGGAGAGAGGTACTGATTAGGCAGCAGCAGTACTGCACACAGTCAGGCTTGTGTAATCAATGGGATGCCTCTCTTTCCTCTACTCTAGACGACTTGCACTGCCGCTTTCATTTCCCATTCGGAACCCCCTGGTGACCTTGACATGCAGGGCGCGACACACAGACAGACAGTCACTGAATTGGGAGAGGAGAGAACGCGTGTGCTGCTGGCACTGGTGGCCTTCGCTGATTACACTTTCTCTCTCACTACTACCCTCCACAATGTTCCCGTCCATTCTCGGCTTTACTCGAGCGTGTAGTGTAATGCACACAGACAAACAGAGACCGACACATTCTCTCTCGACGCTTCCAGAATAGCAGCCTTTAAACTGCCCTGGTCGAAGGTCGGCGGCGGTAGTCATTCCATAGCACTGAAGATGATGAGTTACAGTGTGTAGGAGAGAATAGTACTACTAAAGGCCGGAACAATCGGAGATCGGTCCTGGTGGTGGTGGTGGTGTTGGTGGGGGCGAAAAGTACTAGCCCACTCTCGTGACTGCTCCATTCCTCGAGAGTGAGCAGTACTACGTGCCTCCTGTCTGCTTGGCCTGCCCTGGACTACTGCTGTTGCTGCTGCTTCCCAGGCTTGGCCTGGCTGCTACCGCTGGTTGCCCCGAAGACGAAGAAGAAGCAGAAGAAGGCGGTTGTTTTGATGCCGGCGGCAGCAGCTCACTGCGCTCCCTTCTCTCGTTCTCACTGTCGCCGAGCGGCGCAGCTCCTCTCTCTCACTCTCCTCTCTCTCTACTCTCTCTCTCTCTCGTTCATTCCGCCTATCCTATCCTGTCCTGCTCTGCTGTCTCAGTCGCAGCGTCGACGCCGAACGATCACAACAGCGTGGTCAGCAGTGTCGGCATTACCACCACCACCACCACCAGTGATCCTAATCACCACCACCAACATATATACTGTTGATGAGTTCTAATTTGTGAGCCATTTAGCTTCAGCGCTCGTCACCACTACTACTGTCACTCGTTTTTACCTACTTTTGTTTTTACTTGCTTACTGTTTAACTACCTCCTCATATCTCTCTCCCCTCCCCTCGCACTTTATCGTCTTCTAGAAAACTGACTTCCTTCTCTTTGCTATAACACTCAACAATCTCTCTCTCTCTCTCCTCGAGGACATCGCCACTTCCGTTGTCAACACTCTGCCACTAGGTTGACACTACGCTACACAACAACAACAACAACTGCTGACCTCCCTTTTCGAACAACAACAACAAAGCCATTAGCGACAGCCATAAGCCCTGTTGAACACACATTCGGTCAGTGTCAACCCTTTTGCACATTAGCATATCAAGTACACACACAGAACAAAGCCACCGAGTCACTGTCATCTCCGCGGCGTCCATCATCGTGCATCATTTTCAGCATCAACATCACAATCCCCGCCGCATCGTCACTTGCGCCTTCAGTCAGGCAGTAGCTTCACACTATTCTGCCACAAAGAAGGACACTGGTAGAAGAAGAAGAAGAAGTCCTCGTCGTCGAAGTGGTAAGGCAGGCCACTGTAGCAGCAGCAGCAGTAACTCTAGCACTATTGTGGTCTATCGGGTGGATTGCCACTACCAGACAACAACACACTTGCACATACACAACAAGACCATCGGTGCACTTTCTGCCGCCTTGCATCACCACCACCACCAGCTTCTGTCTCTGCCCCCTCCGTCGCCCAATCACAGTACATCTACACTCACCTCGACTCAACTGGAAAACATACACACAAGCACAAACACACTTACACCGAACAACAACCAGTACACTGCGCCAAGCCAAAGAGCAGTAGTCACTCTCTTTCTGGTGCACTTTCTCTTTCTCTTTTTGCTCGCTTTTTCACCACTAACATCAGCTTTCGGTAAGTAGTGGATTGCCGAAGAGTGCAAAAGAGGGGCGAGAAATGAGCCCCATTCTCTCTTTTCTTCTTTGCCCACTAACTTCTTTAAATTCGATTTGCCAATTAGCGTTGTCCAGCAGGAGCAGACCCGCAGTAGTTGTCCCATCGACACATCAAATAGAACCGAACTGAAACACAGTAGCAGCCGCCAATCCGAGAAGTCACACAGGCAACCTCGCCGCGCGCGCTCTTTCAGCACTACCGTCACCACCACCACTACACTACTACTCTGCTCTACCCTACTCAACTTTCCCACTGCGTGTGTGTCCGTTGCGTAACTGGCTCACCGCCAGCCATCCTGCCTCTTGGACGACCACAATTCCACGAAGCGAGCCCACCACCACTACCACACACTTACACTTTCTCACTCACGCGGATTCAGTTGCTGGTGAAACGCTGGCGTACGCGCATCTAAACGTCGTTTTCTCTCCCCATTCTCTCCTTTTCCCTATTGAGCGCGTCATAACAGTAGTGTTCTCCCGTTTCCTCTCCTCCGGTATCACCACAGAAGCATTTGGCAGGAGGATTCACTCGCTTGGCGCTGGCACTCACTTACCACCAACTACTGAAGAGGGACGAAGAAGGAAGAAGAGCAAGTTAAGCTGTGCTGTGCTGATCGTGGTGGTGGTACCCGCAGCGCGCGCCAGCCCGCCGTCGTTCACTTCTTACTCTTTCGTCTCCCGTGAGTGTCTTTCCTCTTTCGTTTCCATCTCTTGGTGGTGTCTGCCCACTTTGCCAGTTTTCTCTCTCTCTCTCTCTCTCTCTCTTCACTGGTGCGACTGTGAAAGATCGCCACTCACTCACTTCTCTCCTCTTGCTTGAGCCGGCGGCTGCCCGCGTGCTCACTCTCGCCGTCCCGGACTACTACCGTCTCCCGCTCGCGTACTACTCATTCACTTTCGTACACTGTCGTCTCTTCCCGTCTACTCACTCACTCTCTCTCAGTTACTGCTTCCAGCTCCGGTGAGAACAGTGCTCGGTGCTTGTACGACACCACGGTTGTGTACTGTACAGTGCGCTACAGCAGCTACACTGTCATCATCATCATCATCGACGAATGTGTACGGTGGCAGCGACTGCAGCAGCTCTACTAATGTCGTCGTCGATCGATAGCGATGGCGTCCCAAACAGCAACGATTCCTCTTCTCGCCAGCAGTGCAGTGGCGCATTACGCCAGCAGCAGCGGCGGCATTAGCAGCCCAAACAGCGTCATCGGCGGCGGCGGCAGTATCAAGAGCCTCAACTCTACTCGATTTGTAGGACAGCATCAGCATCAGCAGCAGCTGTCCTCTTCCGCTTCCTCCTTCTCTTTCACAACGTCAGCAGCAGTACTTTCATCGTCCACTAGCAACTGCAGTGGCAATACCAGCACCATCAGCAGCGGCGGCCGCAATACCAGCAGCAGCCACTGTGACGTCGTGAGCACGTCCACCGCCGCCACTCAGACTACTTCGGCGGCGGAGGGAGGCAATGCAGGGGGAAAGCAGCAGCAGCAGCAGAGAGTAGCTGCTGTAGTCGTTTCTGTTGCCACCTCCGCACCAGCAGACCACCAGCAGCACCAGCGACCACAGTCACGAGCTACCGTCGCGGCAGTCGTCCAGCAGTCGTTGTACGACCAGGGCAGCAGCAGTGCGGACAGCAGCAGATCGGACGTCGTCGAGCCGACGTCGTCGTTTACCCCTTCAGCGCAGCACTGCGCTGGCATTAGCAGCATGACGGCCAACGGCGCCTCCGTCACTTCGCCCGCGACGTCCAACAACAACAACAACGGCGGCATCGGAGGTGGTGGCAGTGGTGCGACGAAGAGAACCACCAGACACCAGCATAACCAGCAGCAGCAGCAGTATCATCATAAGGAGGAGAATGTCGCCGGTCGCTCTCCACCACCGCTGTCCTTTTCCTCCATTGCATCATCGTCACCTCATCATGTTCTTCCTCACCACCACCACCGAGCGACCACTACACCGGAGCCACCAACACCAGCATCGAACGTGATGCACCTCAGAAATCGACCGCTGAAGGCGGCCACTGCGGATGACCACCCTCATCATCATCACCATCACCACCACCAGAGCGGAAGCAGTGTGCCCCCGTCAGGGCGGACGCCCACTCCGACGCACCTGTCTACTGCGACCATTTCCGCTTCCGCCCCAGCTACCTCTACTACCTCTACCTCTTCCGGTCGTCCTGGTCGGCCTCCAGGGAAGCGTCGTCGTCGTTCTTCGGCGCTCAACGCTTCCTCTACCTCCAGCGCAGCCATCACCACCACCACCAACGGAAAGAGAAGTCCATCGTTTGAAGAGCTTCTGCTGGAGCAGCAACAGCACTCTCCCTCAGCATTTGCCCACCACCCCGCCAGTCGGTTTTTTCCCCTGACGACAATTGGCTCCGTTGCGAGTTTTTTCACTGGCAAATGGGCGGCTGTTCGGCGGGCAAACAACAGCCACAACAGTCGTATGACGCAACCGAGCTCAGCAGTCCCGATGAACCCGATCTGGCGCTGCTCTCCATCGTCCTCGGGCTCGTCGAGGCCAATTTGACCACTCTGGAAACGTTGGTTGCTACTGAAGAACAACACCAACATCACCAGAGACCACCACCACCACCAACTGTCAACTGCTGAGCTCGGTTGTGACGACTGTGGACAACCACCACCACCATGACCACCAACCTGACCAGCATCAGCACCAGCACTCGAACTCGAATCGTCTGTACGGTGGCCACTCGCCGGCGGAGGGCACACCGGCGCCGAGTTGTGTTGGTTCGGCTGATTCGATGCCTGCCGCTTCCACCACCACCACCACCCACGCCCACTCCAGCAGTGGCGGCAGTTTTCCCCTGAACCAACCCATGCCCGCCGTCCATTGGGCCACCGTGCAGGCGATGCTCGACAAGTTTACCACCAAATCAAGGGTAAGTTCAGTTTTGTTTGCCACGTTTTTTTTGCCAGTACTGCCCTTTATTGTGCTGCCGCCGCTAGGACCCTTTCCTCTTTGTTTCCGTTCACTTCCCGTTCTTTCCCCTCTTCCTGCTGTTGCTCACCGCCCTCGGGGCACTTCGATTGGCGACGATTTACGATCCGTTGAGCGGCATTCACTCACTCTCTCCACTCACTTGTTGGTCACTGCGCAGTGGGCCACATGGCTTTTGTGAGCTGAGCAGTAAAGCAGGTCATAGGTCAGCTGTTCCTGCTGGCGGTGGTGGCAGCTGTTGCTCTTCTGGTCTGTCTGGCCGTTGGCGTTGCTCAGTGTCTCCTTTCTCTCTTTCTCTCTTCTAGTGTAGACGTGTGTGCCACCAAATTACGTTGGAGAGTAGCCGCTTTGCTCTGAACATCTGCTCGAACATTGTGGAGTGTGCGATTAGCAGGGAAAAAACAAAATACAATAGAAAAACTACGTCCGCATTTGGGCCTAGAGTGTTGTGTTTCCTTACACGCTAGTAGCTAGCTAGCTCTGTTACTATGTAATTGCAAATTAGTCGTCGCTCTTCACTCTTCACCAGCAGCATCGGTAGAAGCGCTCTTCACTGCTGCAGCAGCTCCGAAGTGAATTGAAGTGGTCGGTCAATGACGTTGCTGTTGCAGACTAACATGCTCTAACACACTGTGCAGTGGTGGTGGTGGTGAAAGAAAGAGGCGAACTCTTTCGCACTTTGCTCCATCCATCCATCTCCCTCTCTATTGAGCGCGCTCTTTTTTCTCTCGCTTGAAACCCCCTCCTCGATTGAATTGCAGACAGGCAGACATTGCGGGTGACTGCTGAGACGTGACTGAGCTGAGCGGCAGCTACCAGCAGTGCATCCCAGGCAGTAACAACAACCACCACAGTGACCAGTTGCGGCAACAACCCTTTCTCTACCAAAGGGGTCATCAGCCTGATGCTGATGTTGCTGATGCCTGGCGCCAGATCAAAGCAGCAGCAGCAGCTACAGTTTAGCTCGTAACTGGTAACAATTTCAGGTCGGAGACAGAAGCGAGAGAGGGAGAAGGATGATGATGATTGACTGCCGTAGACGGGCGACTCACCACACAGCACAGACAATTCCGTTGCTGGGAGCCTGTTGCGGAGTTTCTCTGCAAAAAATGAGAGAAGAATCGATTTCTTCTTCTCCTCCTCCTTCTTTCGCCTCGATGACTCACTTGCGGTGCTGTATAGCAGCGGCAGTCGCATTCTTTTTCTCTCTTGAAGAGTCAGCTCTGTGCGCCAGTCTGTGTGTACTTTGTAGTGCAGCCTAAGGACAATTCTGGTGAAAAGAAAAGAGGAGATAGATGAGACCTCATTTAGGCCTACAGTTTAGTCGCAGCTAGATCTATCGACCCACGCGCCCTGATGGGCTCATTTCCGCTTTTCATGCTTCAGCTGTGTGTGTGTGTTGAGTGTGACTGGGCGCCCACGCGATGCGATCGATGCGGCAGTGCTAGTCCATTGTGCTACTGTGTGTTGACAATGCACACTCTCTTGACCCTTGCTTATCACCACTTCCCGCTAAGATGGTGGCCTCATGGGACGGGGCTTTTCAAGCCGAATTCTGTCTGCCGCACTGTTTGTTTTCCAGTGTTTCTAAGGAAGCTAGAGGGGAGAATAAGAAGGGGCCACCACTGCTTTTGTGCGTCAGCGAGAGTGGGCGACCGCCGCTGCTTTGTAATGAATTATTTACCCTGTGAAGCCAGTGCTTGAATGACTAATGCCACTGGTGCGTGTGCTCAATCTCAACTTGACATTTTCTTTTCCTTTTTCCTTCCACAGAATCGGTTGATCTCGCCAGGTACGTCAAGGCTGAAAAAGAGGACAATAATGGAGAGGAGAAGAAGAAACCTCCCACCACCACCACCAGCGTCAACCATACCTCTCGCGAGCTTATCAGGAAGATCACCGACGTGATCTGGTCCAATCTGAACCGCTCCACCTACAAGGACCGGCCGCACCTGCAGACGCTGTACAGCTACCTGAGCGGTGGCCGGTTGGACGCCTACGGGGTGGCCTACACCGTCGTGGCCGCCTGTCAGCTGCTCGGCCTGGCGGACGTGCGGCTGGTCATGTCGGAGGACCACACCTGGGTGCTCTTTGCTGACGGTAAGGCAAAGGGAATTGTAGTAAATTACTTCCATTTTAATTGAGACGTTTTTTAAAACTAGGCGAAACGTGCGAGGTGACCTGGCACGGCAAGGGCAACGAGGACCGCCTGGGCGAGCCGGTGCCGGCGCCGACAGCGACTCCTGGCTCTACCTGAACGGTCAGGTGCTCGTCTGCGACCGATACGAGGCGGTGGCGACGGCAGTGAACGCCATGAACCCCTCCCTAAGCGCCACCGGCAAGGACTCGGAGGAGCTGGTCCTTCTCCAGCGTCAACTCCTAGGCATCCTCTACGAGGGCGGCCACCTGCGCCGCTACCCGATGGCACTGGGCAACCTCGGCGACCTGGAGGACATTTGCCGCAGTTCGCTGTCCATTTATGGCATCCGGAGCCGTGAGCCGCTGACCCTTTTCAAGGAGGCGATTGAGAGCGCCCGCAAGCACTACGACGACGGCCACGTCTACCCGTACACCTACATGGGCGGGTACCTGTTTCGCCTGGGCCGCTTCAAGGACGCCCTCCACTGGTGGTCGCTGGCCAGCGCCGTCGTCCGCCGCTACAGCTACAGCAAAGAGGACGAGGAGATTACAATGAGTTCAAGGAGATTGCCAACGACCTGGTGCCGAACATTGTGAAGCTGGTCAGTGCGCGGCACTTTGAGCCGGCCAATTACTGGCTCAACGGGGGCGGAAACGCTGGTGGGCAGATGGCTCGTTTGCCGCTGCTGCAGGACCCGGACTGTTTCGCCGCCCTCGTCCGCTTCTACGATGGTCTGTGCTGTTGGGAGGAGGGCGCCAGCACGCCGGTGCTGCACATTGGCTGGACGAAGCCGCTGGTGGCCACCATCAACAAGTTCGACTGGGCCACACGACGGCAGGTGGCCATGAAGGTGGAGCACTTTGGGGGCGGAGAGGCGGAGAGTGACTATGAGAGCGACCAGGAGAAGGTGGAACAGGCCGATGAAGTTGCCGAGGGAGGGGAGGACTCGAAGCACCACCTGTCGATGAGCATTGGAGAGCGAAGGAGACGACGGGCTGCATCGGAGAACAGCGGCACTGGTGGTGGTCATCAGCAGCACGGTCATGCTCTGGAAGAAGGGCTGACTTGAAAAACGCTTCTTCTGCTGCAAATACCAATGGACATCGAAGTACCACCACCTCCTCACCAAACGACACTTTAAGTCGGAGCCGGCTGACGGAGGCGAGGACTCGGCGATGGCTAGCAGCGAGGATGAGACTGCCACTACGACAACCTCTTCAGCTGCTCAGAAGAAGGTGGTCGTGGTGCTCTCCAGTAAAAAGTTTGCCGGCTTGCGGTCGCTCCTTACCGCGGAGAAGCTGAACACCAGTGCCATTCAGCTGCAGCTTACAGCACAGTCGCAGGTTAACGTCAATCGTCGCAGTCGAAGTGGTAAGTGCTGACTTTTGTTCTGACCATTTTTCAAACTCAACTTTTTCTTCTTCTTCAGGCACTACCCATAAGGTCGGCCACCAGCTGTCACTAGGTCCAGAGTTGGACTTTGTCTCGACGACGACCACCACCTTGGCCCGCACCAATAGCCATGGAGGTAGCGGAGGTAGTAGTGTCGCCCTCAACAATCATAGCAATAACCAAAGCAGCACCGATGGAAGTGCTTTACCTAGCATCAGTACTAATGGAGCTGTGCTTTCGGGGAGCGCCAACAAACGTCTTCGGCGAGAATAAATACAATTATTGAAGTTTACAGTTTGAAGATGAAGAAGTCATCGTCTCGCCATGATTACTATTACCCTATCTCATATCTCATTATCATCATCTTTACGCCACCAAAACAACAACTTTGATTCCGAATTGATCTTCGTTGCCATCAGTTTCTTTTTATTTCTTTCATTTTTCTTTTTTTTGTGCAGTATTCTTTTGTTCTAGTGAGCACACGTTTTTTTCTGGAACATTTTCCTTCCTCTCACTTTCTCACTTTATCTCAGTTCACTGATTCTCATTTTTCCCGTCTCATTTACTCCTTTAAGGTATCCGTATTTCGTTTTCTCGAAGCTTTATTATTCTTGATTCTCTTTTTTTCATTTTATCGCTATTTTGCTTTATTTCAATTACTTATTACAGCTGCTTTTATTTCACTCTCACAAACTTCTTCTCTGATCATTCTGTATCATTCTTTGCACTCTCATTCTCACTTTCTCATTGCCGATCTTTGTACTTTCACTTCCTCTTCCTCCTACTACTCTTCCGTATTCACCTTCTCTCAGACTTCTATATTCTACTTTCTTAATCGAATAACCATATTTTATTACTTGTTAACTTATTACCGAAGGAAGATATCTATAAAATACAGTTTTGATACGTTACCAAACCTTTTTCCTATTTTGTATTTTTTTTTTGGTTTTTGCTGCGGTGATGGCCGCCTAGTGTCGCTGTAGTCGCCTGTTATCGCAGGCTCCAATGTGTTGCGCACGTTTCAGTCGTGTTTTCATCTCATCAAGAAAACGCGCAAGATAAAACAAACTGTTTCTTTTTCGAATTTCTAAATCTTTTTGGATCTCTATTTGGAGCACTGTTGTATCTTTCAATCATGGTTCTCGCCTACGTGAAAGGACTCGTTTACAGACAGGTATGATTCGCTATCTGCTGCTATCTTATGCTCAAGCTTATCATATCATCATCTTTTCTCTTTCATCATCACCGCTTTTCATCAAGGTATTTTCGCTTTCCTACAACCTCTCTACTACGCTTGTCGTTGGCACAATAACTGGCGGCTATTCGACGATCATTCGAGCTTCTACACTACTGTACACACTCACTCCTTATGTCTACCAAACATGTAAGTGCCTCCTTTCTTTACACCTTTTTTGCTTGGATTCTGCTTTGCGAATATCATCGTCCTTTCGAGATTAGGACATTTATAAAGTAGAGGACCAGTAGTGCACCAGCAAAAGCAGCAACTTTGTCTTCTAATGAGCACCATTGATAATGAAAGTGTGTGTTCACAAGCCATTGACAGTGCAGCGTGCTACGACATGAGCCGTGAGCGGCGGCGGCATGAGGATCACTAATGGCCACTTTGGCAGATTAGCTTGATTATCTACTGCTGCTGCTGCCGCTCGCTCTTTCTCACTCTAATGACACTCTAACTCTCTTCTTTTCGATCGTTGACAATTAAAATGCCATTACGGGTAGAAGGTGGTGGTGGTGGCTGCCAGAAATTGGCTGAGCTCTTGTTACCAGCGGTGTCATTAAGTAACAGTTGACAGCAACTTCGACTTCGATCGATGATGAATGTTTCTGTTTCTGCTTCTACTGGCAATGTCCTCAAGGGGCGCACTCCACTTTTGGCATCACCACCATCACCAAAACCGCCAACCACTCATCAACCACTGACTGATACGATGAAAGAGGGAAGTAGTAGAGAAGAGAGAGAAACATTTTGGCCGTGGCTAAGCTCTGACTGAGTGTTAAGTTCAAGCGTTGAAGCGGTGAGCAGCTCGCTTATCGCTCACGAACATGGCATCCCATACATGTGTGAGGAGTGCTTTGTACGACACAGGCAGACAGAGACGCACAGTGCAACAGTCTTCTGCTGCTGATGGTAGTGCTGGTGGTGGTCGTCGACAGTACTGCTGCTGTTGCTTCTGTTGATGGTCGTGGTCACAGTCGGTGAGGAGGAAGAAGACGACGACGAAGAACTGCATCAGTCGTTGTCAGAGCTCGGAGCTTGAAGCACTCATCGTCATCTTCAGAGATTGTGGTCATTGTCTCGATTACCATTGTCGCTGCTGCCACTAACACCATCACCACCACCTGCACTTCCCATACTTCACCTGCAGTGATCAGCTGTGTGTCCGTTTCTACGCCGTTTTTCAAGTATGTTTCTGTTTGTTTTTACACTGACAACAGTTGCTCTCATTTCCGCCTATGATATTGGAGTGCCCTTTTGGGCACTCTAAGCACGTCATCGTCATCACCGCAACCTTCCCTGTTCTGTTTGGCCTACTCTGCCTACATCTCTGACGACAGCTCTGCTGCTGTCGCCTTCAACCCCATCAATTGCCTGCCAATTGAGGAGAGCAACAGTTGTGTGGTGTCTTCTGCGTTGGCTAACCACCACCGCCACCACTACGACTACCGCCACTTGTTTGCTGCTAATTAGCCAGTGACTGCCACTGACCATCACCACCACCAGCAACAGTAGGCAAATGTGTGCTAGCAGTGGATGGGATGGCTGCCTGTCATCCTCCCTCTCTCTCCGTTGACCAGTTGAACGAGTTGGAGTGAATAGACGCCGTTTGTTGTTGTCGTCGTCGTTGTACCGTTGTACTGTGCGCTTCGGCAGCGGCACAGTTTGTATCAGCAGTAGTAGTGCGAGGACAAAACGGCTGAAAATCTGCTGACTCGACCATCTTCGGTAATCGAGACAGGCACCTCTCTTTCTCTTCGCTTTTCATTTTTGTTGTGTTCTGAAGTCTATTCGCTGGCCTTCCTCAGTCTCCCCCTCTCTCTCTCTTTCTTCGGTGTCCTCCAGTCGATAAGTTGGTGCTAATTTGAGCACACCGCCACCGCAAAGGAGGAAAAGTATATCATCATCACCATCAACTGCTGCTGCTGCTGCCATAATCAGTAGCGCAGTGCACTGTCCAAATCAGCGCTCTTGTGCGAACTCTTGTTGTACAACACACAGAGCCGTCTCATTGTTCAACTCACTGTTCGTTCCTCTTTCCCTTGTGCTTTCACTCAGGTATCAGGCTCTTTGTCGCTTTGTCGGCTGCATCAGCAGCAGTGGTCGCAGCTGTTGCTGCCCTGATGATGCAGCAGCAGCAGCACTCACCCACCACCATCGTCACCACTGAAGTAGCACCAGAGTCAGTGTAGTGGCACGCGTGTCTTTCACAGCAGCAAATTGTCGAACTGAAAGCGAGAGAACTTTTCTCTGCCATTTACATCTGCTCTGGTGGTGGTGACGATGACTACTCTGATATTGCCATGGCATCGCACTCGCTCACTAGTGGACGACCGATAACGTACGCACACACACTCAGAGATTTAGGAGAAGGAAGAACAAACTCGCTCAGTATGTGACTATGTCTCTCTTGTGTGCTACCAGAGTGGCACCAGTCGTAACGACCAGAGTACGTACTTGTGGTGGTGGTGGCGGTAGTTCTCGACATCGTCGCAGTCGCCGTTTCTGTTTCTTTCCCTCGACGATGATGGCGACGTTGTCGATGAAGGAAAGCTGCTGTCTGGGCAAACAGTGAGGACGGGTCCACTTTAGTCCTTCGCAACAGTTGTGGTCTCTCTCTGTCCCCTGTGGCCTGTGTTGCGGAGAAACGACGAGATCAGCAGCAACCGCAGCAGACTTTGCTCCCTGAGTCAGAGCTTCTGATCAGTTAGCACCGATACTGCGTTCCACTACTGCTACTGTTGCTTCTGCTACTGTCCAAGTCGTTTAGTGATCGCCACCAGTCTTTCACTCTCCCTCTTCCTCAGCTCTTATTTGCGTCTTGTGTGTGTGCACTGTCTTGTTGTCCACTGTCCTTGTACTGGCTTAGTGCACTGCTGCTGCTGCTATTTTCTGTTGTGGCGACGGTGACATCGAGCTCACAGGTGACAACACACACACACAGACGATTAGTGCTGTTTGTGAGTTTGTGCAACAGTGTGCCGTGCAGATCACGAGCTACTGTCACCATAAGTGCCATTATTACCAGCACCATTACCATCATCATCTGTGGCTAATTGCAGGAGTGCCAACACTGTGGTCACAGCAAAGAGCACACTGTATTGTCAGTCAGACACTCTCTCTCCCTTCCTGTCGTCCTTGCAATAGCTACACACTTGTAGAACACAATCATCCCCATTACCATCATCAACACTACTAGCCAGTCAACAACAATGGACAGCATTTTCAAACCTCTGAGTGATTTGTTTGCAGGCACCTCGGCGTACTCTGCCGTCACCACCTCCTCAACGGCAGCAGGACCATCGACATCATCAGCATCAGCAGCTCCAACTCCTTCCGCACCTCCAGCAGACGAGATGGATCACCACCCTGGCAAATCCTCGGGCAGCTTTGGCAGCGCCCTCGAGACGATGGACCGCTTTCTGGAGACAAATGATGGCAACCTGCTGGTGCAGTCGCTCGTCTCGCTGGAAGCCCGCACCAACATTAGTCGGCGCTACCTGGCCCGGGCCTTTCTCTTCATCCTCGCCGGGTACTTCCTTTTCAGCAACTCTGTCCTCGACATGCTCACCCACCTGCTGATGTTCCTCTACCCGAGCTATCGCAGCTACCTGCTGCTGCAGAATGTGGACCGCCTCTCCAAGGAGGACCTGGTGGACATTCTCAAGTAAGAGAGCACTTTTGTTTAGAAAAAGCACGATCTAATCTGACTTTCTTTTCTCCCTTTAGATACTGGATCTTCATCGGCCTCTTTGCCACGGTCGACTTTGCCCTCGGCTACCTGATTCCCTTTGTCTCGGTGATCAAGCTGATCTTCATCATTCAGTGCGTGCTGCCGCGCCGGTCGCCGGCCGTACAGCTCGCCCACTCGCACTTTGTCACGCCCCTCTACCGGCACCTGGAGAAGAATGAGAGCATTCAGCAGGTGAACGACTACGTCGCATCGCTCGCCAGCAGCCTCAAGGCCAACGGTGGGGCTATTGGTGGTGGGAATGATCACCAGGACTGAAAGGTGGTGATCATTACCTCACACTGATTCGGTTGCGGCTGGAGATTCGGGACACCTTGTACCAATTTTACCTTTTGCCTGTGATCACCAAAGCGCGGCTTTCATCACACTCATCTCTTCTCATCAGCTGCTTTCTTTCTTTCACTTCCTCTTGTCTCCCAAGCTTTTAACGCGCCGTATCGCTGCTTTAAGAAGTTGTTGTTGTCCACAACTTCTTCTTCGGCGTCTTTGTTGTATAATTCCTCTTCTTTTCTTTCCTCTTGCGTGTCGGCTCAATCCCGCGTGAGCGCAACAAGCACTCACGCTCACACACGAAGAGCCATATCGATCTTATTCTGTGTATACCTCTCTCTCATTTCCTTCTCCTTTTTCTTTACTATCTTTTCCTTTATGTCTGAGTTGAGCATAAATAATGCATTACACCTACTATAGGGAGACATACAGTGTCGGCGTGGAGGACCAGAAAGCACCGTCCTTGTCTTCCCAAAGAGATCAGATCAAAATGGGAAATCTATGCTAATGATTGGACGTTGCCTTTGACTGTTTTAACTGTCACCGTTGCTGCTGCTGCTGCCACTGTACCCGTTACTGATTGTTGGAGACAAAGACTCAAACCGAGGCTTTGCAAATGTAAAACTAATCGTAATTGACAAATTGAGAGTAGAGAGGTGAGTTCTGCTGCTGCTGCTGCTGCCGCCTCAACAGTGACACCGAAGAGTGCCACCACCGAAGCAGAACGAATATGATAATCGTTGTTGACAATTGGCACAGCTGCAGAAGCAGCAGCAGCTGTAGCGGTAGTAACAGTTTGCTAATTAGGGAGAAGAGAAGCTTCTGCAATGCAAAGTCGGTAAGTGATTGAGGTGTAGAGAGAGGGAGGTTGGAAGGTAGACAGGTAATTGAACGACAACGACGAAGACGATTGCTTCCGTCGATAATGGTGCTGCTGAGAAGACAAAAACGCAACCAAAATGCGAATGGTGGCATACATTTTGGCTGCTGTCTTCAGTTGTCACCCAAGGCTGCTGTCGTCAAGAAGGAAGAAGAGGCAGCAGTGACTCAATCACCAGCAAACTTTAAACTTCAGACTTTACCTTTCCTGAAAACCATGTGAACAGCCATGTTCGGCGCTGCTGGGTCTTTCGCTGCTGCTGCCTTGCTCGGTTTATGTTTAATCTCATTCATTTTCTCCAATTCTGCTGCATCCAACTTGGTTTCTACAGCGAAAACGACCACCACCACTGAATCGACCAATCTAAATCGGCTCAACACAAAGAATCTGAACCGCCTTTTCAAGCGACACTTTTCTGCCGTGGGAGTTGTTTCGCCGACTGCTCATTTGCAAGTGCCTGTGCCGCAGCAGCCGCCCACAACCACAGAATCTGCCGTCAACTTTGGCGACTTTTACCCTGAGATCTTGGAGCTCAAGAAGAAGAAGAAGAAGGGAAGTGTCGAGTACCGGCGGAGTGACGATTACCAGCAACAGCAACAGCAGCAAATTATTAGTCAGGAGGGCTTTGCCGTGTCTGCCACTTCTTCTGCTGAGCAAAATAGGCCGCTGTACTCTTCATCGCTGAAGCCCTCAGCTTTAGCGGCTGCAAAACCAGTGCAACTTTTTCAGGAGATCAAGGTCTCTCTCAGTGGACCTTCGCTGCCACTACCAACTAATCAATCGAACCTGACACTTTTGAAACCATCTACAACGACCACCACCACTACCACCACCACCACGCCTTCCTCTCGAACAGAACAAAGTCGAACCATCAGCTACAGCAGTGGCAGCGGCTTTTCAAAGTACTCCTCCACACCAGTGGTCGCTTCCACCTCCTCTTTCAATTCGCTTTCTCCTCCTCACCTTCCGCTTCGACGACGGCGAGCAGCGCCGAGTTCGAGGCTTCCTTTGTGACGCGACCCTCTGACCAGTGTCGCTGCGTCTGCCGACACGGCCACCGCCTGGAAAGCTACGACATTGAGCTGGAGGAGCTGCGGGCGAAGCTGCTGCAGGCGGAGCTGCTCAGCGAGAGCAAGGCTTCCTCCTCCAATCGGGTGAAGCACAAGGTGGAGGACGTGCTGGACAGTCTGGTGGACGAGGACGAGAACGACTACGATGACATTGACGAGCTGGAGGCCATTCAGAAACCCACCAAGTGTAAGTGTGCTGCTCAGATGCGGGTCGATTTCTTTTGTTTGTTTAGACATTCTTTTCTCCTTCTTTTCCTTTTCGCAGATATTCCCATGGAGATCATCGAGCTCTCTCACCGAAGGCCGCCCTCGAAGGGGCCGTCATCACCACCTGCCACTTCCTCCTCCTCCCTCCTCCTCTCTTCTTCCAGCACCAGTGGGCGTATTCCCTTTTCACCCTCTTTTTCACCTTCTACGACTACCACTTCATCACCGTCTTTGGCGGCATCTTCATCTTCACCTTCCACCACGGCAATAGCCGCCCCCGCCTACTCGGTGTCCTTCGCCAAGCCGGCGATCACGCTGAAGGCCTTTGCCACTCGGGTCGTCCAGCTGGGCATTCCGCTGCTGGTGACAGTGGCGCTGGGCAACGCCCTTACGCAGTTTGAGCTCACTGATCGAAGTTTAGCTCATTCGGATCATCTCCATCCTCAGGAGGAGGGACATCGGAGAATCGGCGACCTTCCCCTCGCCTATGCTTCCAGTGGCAATTACACTCCATTCTTTCCTTATTGGAACTCATTTCTTGGGGGAGTGTCTCCCTGGGGCGAAACGATGCAGCATCTGCAGGTGCCGCTCGCTGCGGGCACCGGCTTTTATGCTCCCTTCTACGAGGCACTCGATGAGCAACAGACACAGCAACAATCAAGTGGTGCTGATAATGGTCGGAGAGAACCGGAACAGGTGGCAAAGAGACGACGGATAGCGACAACAAAAACTAAAACGGCGTCGAGAAAGCAGAGCACTACTTCGGAACGAAGCTTCTGGAGACGCTGGTACGACAGGCTGCAGGTCAACTGAAGTGCACACTCACACACAGACACACATTCTTACGCTTTAGTTCTATGATTATTCTGGTTCTTTTCATTTTGGTTCTTCATGTCACTTTCTTATAACGCAAACAAAAAAAATTGGCTTTCATCTCATAATCTTTGCCTTCAGGCGGGCAGGCAGTTTGAAAATCCCACAGAATGAAACCAGGTGGGAAACTTCCCGGCAGTGTTTGTTGAAGGTATCGTCTGCGCAGCCACTGTACTGTACAGCTGCTGCTGCTGATGTGTGTGTGTTTGTGTCTGTTGATGAGTGAGCGAGTCAGAGAGTGAGTGAGTGAGTTTGGAAGCAATCGTCAGTGTTTCAGTGGCTCCTCTCTCCTTCTTGCTCATTCATTCCCTCTTCTCTCCATTCTTAGTTTCACCTTTTCGGACTGATTACCTCAGACGAAGAAGAAGAAGAAGAGGGGTAGGAAAAGAAGGTCGCCGTTTTGTTGTACATCAGAGAGGAGCAACTCGTTTTACACTCACCTGCACCTGAGCTATCAGGTGTCTTTTACCTGCTGCTGGTCGTTGTCCTGGTTCCACCGCCACCATCGTCGTCATCCGTTATCAGCTGCGACGTCCTTTTATTTTTTATTGTCGTTTCTCTGCTGCTGCTGTGTGAGTGTGTGTGATCTCCTCTTTCAGATGATGCAGTCGGAAATTGTCACCGCTTTCAAAAGTTGATACTGTTTAGCGACCTGTCTACTGTTGATTTGTTGACGTCTTTCCCCTCCTCCTTAGGATTACCAAATTTTGAGGTAAGTGTGTATTTCCATTGTGTTTATCAAGCTAATGCTAAGCTTTGTTTACGTTCTCTTTTACAGCAAGGAAAGCTCTCTGGACTTTCTTTGATCTTCTTCACCGTACTCTTTCTCATCTCTCTCCTCCTTCATCACATCTTTTAACCCCATCATGGCCTTTTCGTCTCACATCATCAAAGCGGTCTGCTTTGTCGTCCTGCTCTCTGCCATTGCCTACCAGATTCAAGCTCAGTCATCATCAAATGCCTCCTCATCTTCTTCAGAGAATGGCGGCGGACCAAAGTCGAGCAGTTCTGGAGGAAAGAAGGGAAAGAAGGGTGCCAGCAGCAGCGGCAACGAACAGGCATCCTTTGACTACAGCGTCCTCCACGCTCGGGCAGGTCCGGGAGACTCTGATGACAATTCGACGCACTTCTGCGTCATTGACGTGCTGGCTAACAGCAGCCGCCCTTTTGTGAGTGATCACCATTTGGTGGTCTTATCAAGCAACTTATCTTCTCTCTCTCTCTCTCATTTCCAGGACAAGGACTTTCTTCCGCTAAAGAACTTTACCCACTACAGTCTGTGCAGCGGTGCGGACAGTCTGGGGGCGATGGTGGACAATGGCGAGGGCTACTACGTCTTCAATCACAGCCTCGCCTGTTCGAGCAAGGCGCAGATTGACCGCTTTGAGGAGCGTTTTCCCCACTCCCGGGGCATCATCTTCTCCACCTCATGTGATCTAAACCTGCGGACTCACTTTAACTTCTCCTCTGAGTACGCGCTTTTTTAGTAGAAGCCTTCTTTTACTAATCCGTTTCCACAGGTTCATTGCCCAGAAGAAGTTTCGCCTGTCTGTGATAAACGGCGGCCCGGCCGCCCGCCTGCTCACCTTCAAGCAGGTGCAGGGCGTAGAGAGTGAGGTGTCGAACAGCTCGGCGCTCGCCTGCATGCTTCTCATCTTCACCACCGCCTGCTGCTGCGTCTTTGTGGGCGCCTACTGGAGTGGCCGGGTACGCTACCGATTCTACCTCGAGTCGGTGAACCGCTCGACGAGGAACTCGCTGATTGGCAAAGGTAAGGCATTTTGGGTTTGATTTCTAAATCTTGCTAACATTCCCGCTACGCCTATTTTCACCCCTCCCTCCCTCTTTAGACGGTTCGGGTCGCTCAAAAAGCGCCGAAAAGAACGGGCAGAACGGCTCGAGCGGCGGCGAGACGGCCTTGCCGAGCTGACGCTGGGCAGCGTCATTTTGCCGTGGTCATCACCATCACCGTCCTCCTGGCGCTGTACTTCTTCTACCGCTACATCGTCTACTTCTTTATCGTTATCTTCATGATCTTCTCCGCCATTTCTTTCTTCGCCTGCTTCTACGAGGCCGCCGAGTGGTTGCTGCCGGAGCGGTTGCTCGACCTCTCCTTCGCCCCCTGCGGCTGCATGTCTAGCAGCAGCCTGAAGCGGTTCACGCTGCCCTACGTCTGCTTGCCGCTAGTGCCCCTTGCCATTGGCCTGCCCGTCACCTGGTTCGCCGTCCGTCACACCTCCCGCATGCCTGGCTCCTCCAGGACATTCTTTGCATACCTTTGCGTCTATCAGCTGCGAACGCTTCGGTTGCCCTCCTTCAAGATCTGTTTCATGCTGCTCAGCGCGCTCTTCATCTACGACATCTTCTTTGTGTTCATCACGCCGCTCTTTACCTCCACCGGTGAGTTCTATTTCTACTTCCACTTGGGGTGTGATTTTAATTTCTCCGTTTCTTTACCTCCTAGGTGTTTCTATCATGGAGTACGTCGCCACGGGGGGCGTCTCCAATCGCGGCAGCCCGCTGGAGTACCGCTGCACGGGCGAACAGGCGGAGGTGTTGCCGCTGTCGATTCGCGTGCCGCGCAACGTGCTGGGCGCCCAGCCGCAGCACTCCTTTGACTACTGCGTCACGGGCAGCTACTCGCTGCTCGGCCTGGGAGACATCATCATCCCCGGCATCATGGTCGCCTACTGTGCGGCTTTGATCGCATTCGCGCCGTCCGCTACCACCAGTACTTTGCCGCCGCATCGGTGGGCTACGCCGCCGGCCTGATGCTCTCCTATGTTGGTAGGCGTTTGCTGGGAGTTTTATGTGTTGAACAGGTGGTTCTAATGAGGTTTTCCCTTTCACAGCTCTTATCACCATGCAAATCGCCCAGCCGGCGCTGCTGTACTTGGTTCCGACGACCACTATTTCCGTCCTGCTAGTGGCGCTCATTCGCAAGGAGGTACGCCCGTTTTGGATGGGCCCAGAGGCGGCGGCCGCCGCGCTGATCGACTCTGGCCTGAAGCCGATCGCTGCCGGAGAGGACACCTCGTCGGCGGAGTCTTCGTGATTCGGGAGGACACCTCACCCTCTGTTAGATACCAAACCAGACTATTAAACCTCCACCTCCTCCTTTTCACACATCACTGGGACTGCCTTTGAGACACTCTCACCTCTCTTGCTTCTCACAGCTTCTTCTTCTTCTTCTTCTTCTTCTCCTTAATCATAATCCCTAAGTACGCAATGTTTCCTTTTGGGCCCCTAATTCCCTTCTCCTTATCCAATGTGTTTTACTGATTCTGATTTGATCAAAACGCGGGAAAACATGTGAACTTTCAAACTGATGAGAGCTTTCTAAGATTTCAAACAAAAACTTAAAAAATTAAAAACTTGTTACTGCAAGAGCGCTACCTGGTGAACTTTTCTACAGTTTTTATTTTTGTTGACATTGGCAGGAAAGAGAGAAGAGAAAGAGTATCAGATTGTGTCAGGCCGCCGCCGTGGCAGTGCCGAGGTGCCTCGTCGAAGAGAGAGATTGTGGTACGCTTGAAGATACACACCTTCAACAAGTGGTATACTTTTTGGTGGTGGTGATCACCACCAAAGAGTTGTGAAGCCTTTCTTCCAAAGTACACGTAACGCGACTGCGCGTAAAGCTCTCCATCATCATCTGTTTTCTATTTGTGTTGCGCCAGATATTGGTGTCAATCATCAACGGTGACGCCGAAAGAAGCTTCGCCTCGCTGTTGGCTTCAGCAGTTTTTGCTGCTGCTGCTCAAAGAGATGATGGAAACGATAACAGAAGAAGTAGTCTGAAGAAGTACTTATCGGTTGGTTATTGTGACCAGTGATGTAATTGGTTGAAATCGATCCTCAAGTTTCTCCTGAAGTCTTCTTCCACTTCCTTCACTACAGACTGATCTCCCTCCCTGCTCGACCTGCATTTTAGTCATTGAAGGACGACTTCTTATGAAGAAAAGCACAATTACTCTGCTCAATTTTACTGTCTCATTTTAGCTGTGTTCAATATCATCAACCACATAGTTCACCACTTCTAGTTCATCACCATCATCATCTTTATTTAATTCGTCTAGTCGGTCGAATCATGTGCTCAATTTAATAACACTTCTTATCTCACTTGACAATCTCACCGTCGATTGACACCGCTCTTGGCACATCGTCAAGGTAAGCAACAGCAGTAGTTTCTCTTTCATGTGTTATTTTTGTTTGCACTTTTCACTTCTCACTCTGCCTACTTGTTTTAAATCTTCAGACGTGCGACTTGTTTTAGTTCTTTCCAGCCTAAGTTCAAGTGCTACTGACTGACTGACTCTAAAAGTCTCACTCTTACTTGCGAGATTACAAATGCTTGCTCTCCCTTTCTTTCTTTCTTTCAAGTTGGAGACTACCATTGACGCACTTTGAGGCACCACACTCCAAACTCTCTTGTGCGTCCTTCTGCCACCTTCAGAGCTGTCAGAAAGAAAGAAAATACAATTTTTTTGTTTTGTGTTTGTCTACACCACAAGTGTGGGATTTTCTATTTACTCTTTCATCGAAGTCCTGTCTCGCTCTCTCGATCGGTGAAGTTTTTTCATGTATTGATATGAAGAGCTATGTTAGCCAACTTTTTTTACTTGACTGTCTCTCGTCCTGTCTCGATAACAGTTGTCGACACATATGTTAGTCAGTATCAGTGGTGACACACGACAGTTTAGTCTGTGGTGGTGATTGGCGGAGGTGGTGGTGATGGTACCGCCAGTCGCCGGATAGTGTTGTAGTATTCCAACAATCTACTTTCGTCGTTTGTGCCTGTTATCATGTTGTACACACAGTGTTCAGCAATTTGAGCGGCGACTTCAGCAGTGCAGCAGCAGCGCTTCTCAGTGTGTTTGGTACGTCGCACCGCAACGGCTTTAGCTTCAGCTATCATCATCACCAACATTAGCGTTCACCTCTTATCATCCAAGTTCACCGTTGTCAGCGCACCTGTTGAACTTGATTTGTTCTTTCTTTCTTGTTTCCCTGTTTTGTTGTTGTTCATTACACTCGCCGTACAAAGGACTGCATCAAAGGCACCCGCACGTGCTGCTTCTTCTTTTTCTTTGTTTTCAGTCTTCTAATTGCTCACCGATGTTATCGCTCTAGTGGTGACAATGACGTTACACCTCTCTTCTTCATTGAGCATTCAGTACTTTCTGCGGTGACTTGCAGTGAACTGGTACTTGAGCAACTTGTTCTCACTGCCTGAGAGCAATCAGAAGCCGGAGTGAAACTGGCCAAAATTAGCCCCAGTCGATGCCATCGGACGCGCCGGAAACGCTCGCTCAACTCTCTATACAAAGAGTACAATGGCAGCAGCTGCTGCTGTAGAGCAGTGAACGAACGGCCAAAAGTTTGAATGTTGATTGAGCGAAGATGTACGGTTGTGGTGACTGACAGGTAGTTTCAGGTGCAACAGCAGCAGCATCAGCAGCCAATAAAGCAAAGAAGTGAGAAAGAGTGCAAAGCACTGAGTCGAGTTGGATGATCATCAGAGGAGTGCGAGGGAATGAGTCAGCTGTTGCCGCCGTTTCCCCTGAAGAGGTAGGAGTAGGTAGAGAGGGCATCAATGGCAGCAATCTCCTGCCACTGACGCGTGGTTGTGCTTGTAATGGCACTTTGCCATCAGCTGCAGACGAGGAAACAGCTGTGCAGTACAGTGCTACAGTACGCTACACCAGACTCGCCGGTTTTTGTGAACCAGAAAGAGAGCTCACTTGAGACCGATTCAAAAGTGAGTGAGTGAGGCACTTATTAGTCACTTGATGATGATGGCATTGATGATTAGGTGTGATTGATCTACCTGATAATATCTGTGTAGTACGCTGATGATATTCTCCTTCTCATTTGTGTGTTTTCTTTTCTTTTCTTTTCATCTCAGCTTACCTTTCCCAAATCGTCATCGTCTTTACTCACCGCTGCTGCTTTTATCGCTGCAACGACGACCACCACCACCAGCACTGCTCACTCACTCACTACCAACCAGCTCTACCGATTTTAGCGCCTGATTTTCTTCTCTATTACCTGTGCTGTGCCGTCCTGTTTCTGCTGTTGTCATCATTACCACCGCCACCACCGCTGCTGCTGTTGGCGTCTTGTCGTCGTCGTCGTCATTTGGTCGTTTGCAGTGAGTGAAATGTGTCAAGCTCATCTCGCTCATCATCATCCTCAACGTCTTAGTCTTTGCCGCCGCGGCTGCTCATCTGCATAGTCTCAATCAAGCGCACATTTTTTACTTCAGTGATTTTCTTCTTTATTTATTGTTATTTTTGATTGTTTTACCTGTCTTTGCTTGTACAACCCCGCACTACACTGAAAATGCTGTCTGAAGAGGAACAGAAGAAGAGAACGGAGTCTCTGTCGCTGAGTGCCGCCGGTAAGGGGAATTTATTTGCTTGTTTTTTCATCTTTTAATCTTTTTCCCCTTTTTAGTTGTGCCACGATCTCGCCGACCTTCAGTCACTCCCTCTACGACAAACGCACTGGCACCAATCACCAAGCAGCCCACCATTCCCTTCACCTCGATCTTCCACACCAAGAACAGTGGCTCCAGCAGCTCTGAGTTCTTCCTCGCCGACGTGCCCATCGAGGCGAAGATCATCAACTATGAGGACTGCCGCAGTGTCCTGTCCCTCTCGCAGTACCTCTACCACATTGAGCTTCGCCATGGTCCCTTCAGCTGGATCATCAAGCGGCGGTACGCCCAGTTCCGGGCGCTGCACAGTCAAATCTGGCTTTTCTACCAAACGCTGACGCTGCCGCTACCCACGCAGAATAATCGCGAGAATCGGAAGGTACTGGCAAAGATGGGCGACATTGACTTTCCCAAGTTTCCGATGATCCCCGAGACGATCTTCATCAACCAGTCCATTAGCAAGCGAATTGTAAGTAATAACTTGAAATTTTTAAGAGTTTTAACTTTTTTAACTTTTACCAGAAATTGCTCGAAGAGTACCTGCAGTTCATCCTCTCGCTGTCGCTTTTTCGCAACCACCCCTCTGTTCTCACCTTCCTCCAAATCAGCCCCTTTTCCTTCATCGCCGACCTCGGCTTCAAGGGCGAGGAGTTTCTGGTCAAAAAGCGAGCCGGCGGCTTCCGCAAGGCCACCTTCTGCACCCGAGTAGAAAACTTTTTTACCGACCTGACCGGCCACTGGCGCAACCGGTGGCTAATAGTGAAGGACACCTGTCTCTTCTACTACCGCCCCAAGGACCGGAAGGTCCGCTATGTGATGCTCTTTGATGCCGATTTTTTTGCCGACAGTGGTCTGGGGGTGACGGGAGTTCAGCACGGCGTCCGCATTCGAAACACCTCCCGGCAGTTGGTGGTAAAGACGAAGAATGCAAAAGACCTGGCGGAGTACCTGAATGAGTTTTCGCGGCTCTATGCAAAAGAGTTCCTCATTCTGCATCGTTTTGGCTCTTTTGCGCCAATTCGGCGGCGGTCTGCCTGTCAGTGGCTGGTGGACGGGGCGGCCCACTTTGAGGCGGTTTCCCAGGCGTTGGAGCTGGCTTCAGAGGAGATCTACATCGCCGACTGGTGGCTCTCGCCGGAGATCTACCTCCAGCGACCGAGTCTGGCCGGTCACCACTGGCGACTGGACGTGCTGCTGGAGAAGAAGGCCAGGGCCGGGGTGAAGGTGTTCATTCTCCTCTACAAGGAGATGGAGATTGGCATCAGCATCAGCTCGGTGTACACGAAGCGGACGCTGATGAAGGCGCATCCGAACATTAGCGTCCTGAGGCATCCGGATGCGGTCAGAGGAGGGCCGCTGCTCTGGTCGCATCACGAGAAGTTGGTGGTCATTGACCAGAAGTACGCTTTTGTGGGCGGCATTGACCTGTGCTTTGGCCGCTGGGACAACTATGAGCACCGGCTGACGGACCTGGGTGGCATTGGCTACAAGAATGCTGATGAGTGAGTGTTTTCCAAGTTTTTTTATTGGTTTTAATTGTAATCATTTTGTATCCCTTCAGCACCCTCGTCATTCACAACTCCACCAAGCCGACCGGATTGACGTATCGTTCCGTTTCGCAGCCTATTCTCACGCCACCCGCAGAAAGTCCTCTGAAAGTGGAAAAGTCGCTTGATGGTCATCTTCTAGTACCCGGCTCTAGTTCACCTGCTTCTCAGCCGATGTTGTTTGCTCAGGGGGTGAAGAGCTCCAGCACGACGAGGCTCATCACAGTGCATACTGTCCCTTCTAAAGAACAAGAGACAAATACTGATGATGATGAGGAGGAGGAAATAGAAGTGGAGGATGATCGAATTGAAGAAGAGGATGAGCAGGCTTTCGAGAAGTCGGGTGACTCGAAGGATAAGGATTATCAGCATCAAACTCCTCAAACTCCACAAACTCCCCAGTCACCTCAAAACCCTCTACAGCCTCCTTCAGAGCGCAAGTATCGCACCCGTCTTGGTATGGGCAACATGCGCCACCGAATCAGCACCAAGATTCGCAACAAACGCATTGCTGCCATTTCCAAGTTCCGGAAAATCAACCGTCGCCTTCGAGGGGCGGCCTCAGGAGTGGGCGGAGGGGTGGGCAGCCTGCGCAAATCGAGCGACGCCGGTCTCGACAACATTAGCTACATCTCTAGCGACCTGATTGAAAATCACCCGGATTTTTTCAAACAGCAGATTCCTCGGTTGAGGGCGGCCAGAGGGATGAATGGGATAAAAGGTGATGTTTCAGGGGGTGACGACGACGACGATGATGAACATCAGGTGGTGGCCGAGCAGCTGGAGGGCGCGGCGAAGCTGTGGATCGGCAAGGACTACACCAACTTTATCGTCAAGGACTTTAGCCAGCTGGAGCAGCCTTTTCAGGATGCGGTGGACCGGCACACCACGCCGCGCATGCCCTGGCACGACGTCAGCTGTATGGTGGTGGGCGCGGCCGCCAGGGACGTCGCCCGCCACTTTATCCAGCGGTGGAACCATGCAAAGTACAGCAAGGTCAAGTTCAACGACCGCTACCCGTGGCTGATTCCGAAGAGCTATGCAAACGTCGAGCAGACGCCGGTGCCCTCCTTTCTCCTGCGCACGCATCCGGTCACCGTTCAGGTGCTGCGCTCCGTATCGGCCTGGTCGGCGGGCGTCAAGCGGACAGAGGCGAGCATCGTCGACGCGTACATTGAGGCGATCAGCAACGCCGACCACTACATCTACATTGAGAACCAGTTCTTTATCAGCCAGACGAAGACCCATACGGAAAGTGGCGTCGATGTGGTGAAGAATCGCATTGCCGAGGCGCTGTACAGGCGCATCATTAGGGCGCACCGAAACGGCCAGACCTTTCGCGTGTACATTCTCATTCCTCTGTTGCCTGCCTTTGAGGGCGAGATTGGGACCAGTAGCGGTTTCAACATTCAGCAGATTACCCACTACAACTACGCGACCATCACCAAGGGGCCGCATTCGTTGCTGGGGAAGCTGAGGGCGGAGATTGACGACCCCAGTCGGTACATTGGCTTCTACAGTCTGCGTAGCTGGGGCGAACTAAATGGCCGGCTGGTGACGGAGCTCACCTACATTCATAGGTGGGTTTAAAGAGTTTTGTTAAGATTTTGGGGCTAACTTTTAACCCTTTTTTAGTAAAATCCTCATTGCCGACGACCACCTGGCTATCATCGGCTCGGCGAACATCAACGACCGCTCGATGCTCGGCTCCCGCGACTCTGAGGTGGCGGTCATCATTGAGGACGAGGAGTTTGACACCAGCTACCTGATGAATGGGAAGCCGTACCGCTCGGGCCGTTTTGCCGGCTCTCTTCGCCGGATGCTGATGCGAGAGCACTTGGGCATTTACAACCAGGAGGGTGTCAAATCAACACATTCTAGTCGATCCTCTACGTCATCTACCTCATCTTCTTCTTCATCCTCTTCCTCATCATCCTCATCCTCATCTCCCACCTCTTCCAGACCGGAAGTGCCCATCACCACAACGCCTACAGCCGTGGTTACTCCGTCGCGCAAAAACTCCGCCGCCAACCAGAGCTTCACGTACACGCCAAAGAAGCTGACACTGGACTGCGTGAACGACCCCACCTGCGAGGCCTTCTGGGCGGACGCCTGGAACAGCACCGCCCGCCTGAACACGCTCCTCTACGAGCAGGTCTTCCCCGTCATTCCCTCCGACGAGATTCAGTCCTTTGCCGCCATACCGGAGTACATGGCCAAGGCGAAGCTCTGTAAGGTGGACCGGGCGAAGGCAGCGGAGCGGCTGGCCGCCGTACAGGGCTCTCTCGTGTACCTTCCGCTCTCTTTTCTCAGTCGGGAAACTTCCGCCCTCAGTGGTCAGCAGTACAATCCGCAGGACCACTTTATACCGAACATTGTCTGGACGTAGTCAGTCAGTCTGTGAATCAGTAACAGTGATCAACTCTCGTAGTCATCATCGTCTTTTTTTCGTTCAGCATTCATCATCGACAATACTCTTTACCTTTCTCTCCCTCTTTGATAATTATAGAGTTCTATTTTCATCATACCCTTAAACCCCCATCCTCATGATTTTTTCCCGAAAAGACGTTCGTTTATCCGCTTGATTATGTATGAAATCTCTTCCTTCTCTTCCCATTCTCCTCACTCCTCCCAAATGATCCAACTTGTGTACTTGAAGTGAACTTGTTGTTGATTGCTGATCAGCGGCAGCAGCAGCAACTGTGCAATTACATCATCATCATCGACGGAATAATAATAAGTGCAATTAATTAAGGTAATCTATCTCTGCTTTGCACTCTCTGGCTCTCTGGCTGATGCTATTTTTAACGCTCTTCTAAATCTCTCACACTTAATTCAATTCACACTTGCACCTAAAGTAAACTTTGGTTTAAGATCTAAAGTAAAGATGAGATGTCCTTGATGGCCTTGAATTGCGTTTGTTTGTATTTGTTGAGCTTGTAAATGCTCGAAACTGTTTACTCAAGTTATACGCTTACTTATCCTGTTCAAATTACTTTAACAGTTGAAGAGAACCATGAAATGTTTTTGGCCAACTGTAGATTTTAATCACAAGAAATAAAGAAGAATTACCGAGAGAAGAGAGGATTTCAAGGTAAGTGCTGATGGTCAATGTATTTTCATTCAGGTTCTATACTGATTTATGCTAACTGTTGGTTGTACCACAGAGCATGAACTCAAAAGAGTTGATAATTGATTTGCCTTACTTTGGCATTGGTGCTTAGACACACTTTGATTTGTCAGTCAGTTGAGATTTGTTGTTTGTATTCTAAAAAAAGTCTCAGCGTGACTGAGTTTTTGTCAGCAGTGGGTAGAAATAAAAGATAATTAGCTGGATTCCATTGTTTTTAGTTTGGCACAGCAGCACCTCGGCTTCGAGGTCATCAGCGAGCAGTGTTCATTTATCACCTACTTACTAGCTTGATTTTGTTGTACTTTTTTCGTTTATTACATTATACATTCAAAATGTGTGTCTGCGTGTGTTTGTCTGTTGTTAGCAGCCCAGTTCGTCACAGGTGGCTGCCAGTGCAATGTAAAGTGAGCAAGCAAATGTGTAATACTAACTGGGGTGGCCGTAGAAGTAGCAAAACTATGTAGATCTTAAAGAGTAAAAAAATAAGAATGTGAAATGGTGCTGTGAGCAATGTGGAAGAGAAGGAGGAAATGTGGTGATGAAAGAGAGAGAACGAAGCGTGGACAAGGGTAAATATTGACAGTAGTGAAGCAAGTGGTGGTAATAAAACATTTAAAACAAAAAGTTGAACAATGTTGTGTGACTTACGAGTCGAAAATAGGTGAAAGATCAGTCGACAAAGTTGTTGTTCTCCATGTTGCACATCTTCAGACTGACCTCCCAGAGGCGGGCGGCGTTCTCGTCGTCCAGAACGTGCGCCGGCAGCTTTGTGACACGGCTGCAGTTGCTGTGCAAGGAACAAACAAATAAAGTGTAAGCAATTATTCGAAATTAAAATGAACTAGCTTACTCGTAGTAGAAGCCGGACTGGTTTTTGACGCGCTCATCGAAGGCGCAGTAAAGCGAGGTCTGGGCGCCTAGCTCGGGGCTGATCAGCACCAGGCGGTTGAAGGCGGCGAGGAGGCACTGCTGCAGGCCGCCCAGGTGACGCTTCAGCTCGGTGTTGACCATGCCCGGGTGGCAGGCGTACACGTGATCTTATTGCCGGCGGCCTTGTTCAGGCGGCGGGCCAGTTCACGCGTGAAGAGCACATTGGCCATCTTGGAGCGGGCGTACGCTTTGAAGGGCGTGTAGAGGTCGCCGGTCATGTTGAGATTGTCGAGGTACAGCTGGCCGGGCATGTGCGCCACCGAGCTGAGTTGACGATGCGGGCGCCGATGGGCGAGGCCCGGAGGCGATCTAGCAGGAGAAGGGTGAGCAGAAAGTGGCCCAGGTGATTGGTGGCCAGCTGCACCTCAAAGCCGTCGACGGTGCTCCACTGTGGATAAAGGTATTTTAGGTAAAGGAATCGCACAAAAGATCTGAACTTACCTGAGGACACATCATCAGTCCGGCGTTGTTGATCAGCACGTCAATGACGGAGAAGCGCTCGGAGATGGCGGCGGCGCAGGCAGCGCACCGAGGCGAGCGAGCTGAGATCTAGCTCGAAAAGGTGCAGATTGTCGGCTTTATCTTTTCCGACATCTTCGAGAATCTCGCCACCGCCTGCTCGGCCTTCTTCAGGTCGCGGCAGGCGAGGAGGACAACGGCGCCGCGAGCCGCGGCCGCCTTGGCCGTCTCCTTGCCGATGCCGGAGTTGGCGCCGGTGATGAGAACGGTCTGGCCGGCCAGACTGTCGGGCAACTTCGCCCGGCGGCGACGGTAGAGGCCAACGGCGTTGAAGGAGTTTCCTATCGTTTCGAGGATGGCCGTCAGCTGGAACCAGAGAAAGACGTAGAGGCGGTAGGCGAGACCGTACGTTTCCGCCATTGTACGAGAGGAGGAGTCTTTGGAGGTCGCTTTGAAGGCCTTGTACAGCTGAACGTCCAGTTCGAACGGCATCCGCGGGCAGGGGCGATAGCAGGGGCGATTCAAAGAAGCTGTATTGGTGTTTTGACTTTTCGCTGGTTTGGGTTTTTTGCAGTCTTTGTTTTGTGATTCACTGAAACTGAGGTCGATTTTATGTGTGCTGTGCTGAAAATGTCAAGCTCAAATGCGAAAAGTTTTGTTAAAAACGTTCGAAGATTTAGTCGTATACTGGCGCAAAAATGTCACCGTCGTCGTCGTCTACTTCTTGAGCACAAATGAAGCTTTCTGCCGCGTTTTCATTACACTTCACTTCACTTTTCACGCCGGTAGACTTTCACATTTTCAGTCTCACTCTCGCTCTCACCTTCACATCGGGTGATAATGACCACCATTGCAGCCATCACCATCGTCATTACCACCAGGTCGGCGCCGAAATACGGCTTCAGAGCGGATATGTGTTTTGTGCCACCGTTTGGTGTGATTGGTTGCACACTTGACTGACCAAACGGTTGAAAATGACTGCAAAGGAAAGCCTTTCGTCCCTTTTATACGCCTGTGTCCAGTGCACCGTATCTCCGCTGCTGCTGCTCTAGACATGCACACAATCACACTCCGACACTTAGGCGCTACCAGGATACTCTTGAAGTGAAAGTTAAAGTGCAAGAAAGAAAGTGCAAGCAAATGACTACCACAGCACTGGCCAGGCATCAACGACGGGGGATGGGCAGTGGATGGATTCTTCCACTACCATTGCCCGGTGGCTACTTTCCACAAGTACTGAAAGCACACCTAACAAGCACCTCTGCACTTTGAAAGTGAAGAGCAACAGTACTTGATACCTGCCAAGTGTGCGGTGTGGTGTGGACATTCCTCGCCAATGACGCCTGACTCTGTCTGTGTGTTTGACAAGTGTCACTGGACTCTCACCATTTATTATCGTCACACTTCAAGGTAAGATTGATTTCTTTTCTTGTTTTTGATTTCACGCCAAACGCTTCTACTTACGGTAGAGGGTACGTCCCCCTCCAATGGATGGAATGAAATAATTTAAACAGCAGTGGAGATTTTTCTCGGCTTAGCAATGTGATTGCATCAACGCTGCTGCCGTTGCTAATTACTTGCAGAAAGAGAAAGTTATGTCTGTGTTCTAATTGCCTCGCCTCGTTGCCCACTTGACACGCGGAAATCACTTTAGTGCACTTTTGTCTGCTGAAAAGATAAACACTTGTTAGAAGCCAAAAAGTACCACTTGACTCGAATTTTTCGATCACTTTGCCTTGCTCGCCTTTTGCTGGAGAACCTTTTTGCAAGACTCTTGCACGATGATCTTTTGTTTTGAACTATCTTGTACTAGACTCGTCTCTGTTTTTTCTCACAAAACGTTTTTGTTTGCCTTTTCATCTTCTGACATTAGAACAGAACAGATGAACAGCTGCTGCTAATGTTCCTTTCCTCATTGCACACACATTGATTGAAGAAGTGTGAGAAGTAGAAAAAGTCAAGTTTGTCCTTTTAGTGAGCTTTTAATGACCATTGGTGTTTTCTGTTTAGAGCGAAGTTTGTAAATCACATCAGAAAAAGTGGCAATGGCACACCAGGAAAGAGCGCGTTGCTTACCTGATATCATCACTTTTTTCTGTTTTCACTTGAGACTTTGAGCAATTTGATCAATTGCAATGAGAAAAGCATCGGTGGTGAAGGTGGTACCACTGACCAGTTTTCCCAGTCGTACTGCTCTAGCACCATGTTTTGTTGGGAAAAGAAAGCCCATTCCTCAGCTGACCAGGTTTGTGGGGATAAGAAGTGTTTTAGTATCATGTGATACTGCCCCTCACCAAATGATACTGTCAACCTTTCTGTTTGTCTCCATGACTCACAGAAGGGCGTAATTAGTAGGTTGTCATCAGCTACCACGACTTTTGCTGGATTACCACATTTACAAGACTCATTCATTCCCTGAAAATGGGGAGAAATCCCTTTTAACCTTTTTTTGACTTTGTTGCTTATTATCATTAATTCCGTTTTGATTTGACTACCTGTCAATCAAAGCGCTTTGGTGCTATTTTGATGCTTTTTATTGTTTTGCGTTTTGTAATTTTATCTGGCTGAATTAGCCGTTGCCGCAGCTAATCACAAAAATCATTAACTTCCACAAAAAATATCTGAAGAACCAAAAGAGCAATCGATTTACTGTTTTCGCTCATGTGGATGGGGTTAACAAGAGATCATTAATAAAACAAAAAGGGGCGTTTTCTGTTGCAAAACACTTAAGTACGCTTTCCCAAAGTACAATGAAAGTAAAAAGTTAGTCTTAACTTCAATTGCCAATATCTCGGGAACTAGAGGAGCAATCGGTGTCAGATTTGGGTAAAAATGATCCGGGCGCCATCGTGGTGCACCAACTGGCAAGATTTTACTATCCAGGGGTATTGTTGTAAATGTTTACATTACAGTTATAATTGTTAAGTTATGCATTGGGATTCTATTCACCCAAAGTGCGTCACACTTTGCAATGATTGGCATTCCTCCCTGCAGGATATATTGACTGAACTATCAAATGTTTTATTAGTTGGAGAGTAGCACTCTGTGTGTAATGTTTTGATTTTTGCGTGTTAATAAATCTCTTCAACAAAACTTTCCTCTTTGTTTCTAAGTGAGTGCTAAAAGTTCAACAATATTAAAGTTCTAAATTGTTAAACAGTGATGTTATGTTTGGTTAGGTTAGTGTAGGGCGTCGGGTGGGTGTAGGGTAGTCATAGGGGTGGGTTAGGTAACAAGAACAAGTAAATGCATTCAGCAGTTTGCAGTGCACAATAAAACAGTGATGTTATGTTAGGTTAGGTTAGTGTAGGGTGTCGGGTGGGTGTAGGGTAGGAATATTTATTTTACAACAATACCCCTGGATAGTAAAATTTTGCCGACCCGCGGCCGAGGACGACAGTGAAAGTGAAGAAGACGACGATGCAAGGCGTCGTTGACACCGGGGCAGGCGCCACTATTGTACCTCAAGGAGTGGCGCCAGGAGTCCAGGCCCCGGTGGAAAAGTTCCTCATGGCATGAGTGAACTGGCGGCCCGAGGGCCGGTGCAGCTACAGATAGAAGTAGCTGGCACAAAGGTGACTCACCCCACCTACTTGGCCAACATCGAGGAACCCATCGTCGGAGCATATTTTAGGACTGTATTTTAAATGCATTGAATTACATTTGATCTCATCAAGAAGACAAAAATTTGGGATATTTAAATCGTCGAACATTTCAGTCATTCTAAAAGGATAAAAAACATTTAGAATATATTAGTATTTAAAAAAAAGTTCTTACGGTAGATAATCGTTTGACCTAGATTTGTCAACAAATAGATTTTTTCGTTCCATTTCAGCAAAAGAAATTGTATTAGTATTTAACTTGTGAAATTTAACTAACAAAGCACATCCAATTTTTACAACATCTTCTCTAGTTAAGCCCATTTTTTCAATTGTATCATCAAACTCAGTTCCTTGCAATTCATTGCAATTATGAATAAAAGATGCTGAAAAAAGTATCATTGCATGTTCTGCAAAAAAACTATGTTTTTCTGTCAAACAACGGTACATTTCGGTGATAAAAACTTTGCCGTTTGAGTGCCAATAGGCAGCAATGCGTTGATAAAGTTTGTCACCACAAAATTTTTCAAGTTTATTTTCATAAACTTTATTTGCATGGAGTGCGTGTTGCTTTGCTCTTGTTTGTGATTTTGTTAAACTTTTATTTTTGAAAGTTGAGATTCCTATGTAAATAAGACAACACAAAAAACCAAAAAATGATTTGTCAAAAGTTTCAGTAAATATTGAATACACAAATGCTCTTAAATCATTATGTCGGGGGGTAATGTAGCGACTCGGTCCATCGCTCTAAACTTCACATGCAGTCTCTCACTATCACTCTCACTTCACGCGCTCTTCTTATCATCAGGCACCTTCAGGCACAGCAAACACAAGCAATATCTCCGTGCATCTCGGACAGCTTATCACGGCTACCGAAACTACTAGTGTTCACGCGCTCGATCGACGACTGATCAACTGCCTCGCCATCGAAGCTTCCAGCATCTCTGCTGCTCAACATATAAGCTCTGGCGACACAAGCACTTTTCACGCAGTGAACGCAGTGCCTTCCAACCTCAACACCTCACTCGCGTCCCGGTACACACTACCGGTCATCAACACAGGAAGATGGTTCCCTACGCAGCCACACCGCGACTTCCTCTCGCGGCACTACACTCACACCCTTTCCTCTTAGCTCGTAGTTACCAATAAAGGCCTCACAGCCACAAAAGCCCATTCTGCCTCTTTGCCTGTTCAATGGAGTCACGTTAGACGATCAACTTGACCTGGTCGGCCTCACGGCCGACCAACGATCCTCTACAATGTGATAAATCTTTTTCAATTTTTTCTAAAACGTAATTATACAAACTCAAATAGTTAATTAAAGTGACTTGATTTGTCATCATTTCATAAAGCACATTGTGACATGACATGATAATTCGCGCTTCAATCAAAGAAGTTTTACTTGAAGATTTTACATTTTGATGATTCAAAATTTTCAAATTTTGGTTATTGTTTCGGCTATACCGACGAAACCTATATTCAACAATATTGTTTGGGCTATCATTTTTGTTCTTTTGATTGTTTGATTGAAATTCAGTTGATCCTAAAATTATAATTTTTATATGAAAAACTGATTCAAACATTTATTCTCTTACCGAAAGTGTCTTGTAACCAATCCATAGATTCTTCAATAAATGTGTTGGTTACCTTTAATTTTTTTGTGATGTCATTTTTTTCTATATCCAAATTTTCAAGTTTACCTAAAAAATTTTTGTTTTATGTAAAATTTTTTTAAAAATAACTAATTATATTACGTCTAGTTGATCCAGTTGTTGATCTGCTTAATGTTGAATAATCTAATGAAAAAATTAAAATTAAAGTTTAGTAATTTTTTGACATACCTGATATTGATGCTGTGTCAGAAATATTTTTATGTTGAATAAATTGCTCATCGTCACTGTTTTTGCTGTCGTATTCAGTTTCAGTGGTTTCTTCTTCTTCTTCACTTTCATTTACTTCCTCACTTTCGTTCCCCGCATCATCGTCAATGTCTAGTTTTTCCAAATGATCATCTTCTAAAATCTGATGTGATTTAAGTTTTTTTTCATGAAAACTCGCAAATTTGGAATCTGTAACAAATCAGATTAAATAAAAATTAAAAAATGTTACAAAATTACCTTGTCAAATTGAGAAAACCATTCCATTACAGAATGAAGTGCGTAAAAACAAATGAAAACTCTGCAATCAAAATCATTTGGTTGATGAGGAGAAGAGATAATTTCAAATTTATAATCTTGAACAGCAAATCTATTTTCTATAAAGAACGCTTTAATTGTTTCAAATACTTGTTTAGCAGTTTCCATACAATAACTTTTGTTTTTGTCGTACAAAGAGTCATAATAAGTAAACTTTCTTTCATAGTTGTCAACTACCTGTTAAAATAAAATAAAATTATTATCTTAGAATTATTTTAAAATTAAAAATTTTTACAATGAGGGTCCAGTGTACTGAATTAAGATTAATTGAAACTAAAATTTTTCCAAACACTATTTCTTCAAATTTGTAGTTTTCAGCAATGCTTCGATATTTGTCAGTTTTGTTTAAACTCCAGAAAATGTTTGAAGGAAGTCGATTAATAAAAAAATTTTGTTCTTTGTTATGTTTGTTTACAACTAATTGCAAGTAGCCATCAATATGCTAAAAATAAAAAAGTTTAATTGTTTTTTTATTGTAGGTGTAAAAAATATTAAAACTTACATCATTTTCTAAATATGCAATTCCATCCAATATACTTAAATCATAAAGAGTTACATTTTCACCATAACTAGTTGAGACAATTTCATAGCTAGTTTGCTGCTCATCAGTTTTTGCATGCTTGTCTGTAAATAATAAATTTTTATTTAAAATGTGTTTTGTGTTTTATTTGTCTAAAATTAAAGATGACATAAAAGAAAAAGAGAAAAACAAAAACAAAAACGATGACAAAGACAAATACAAAGAAGGAGACGATGAAGGAGACGAAGAAGGAGACAAAGATAAAGACAAAGATGAAGACGAAAAAAGAGACATAAAGTTAAATCCGATTCCAGATTATAAGTCAAATTTGAGTAAGTTTCAAATTATAAGCACAGTCAAGTAAGTGACAATTTTCTCAAAATCTTCCGGTCAACTAATATTTACTATTTAATCAGCCATTTAGCTTTCCAAAAATGTGCACACGAAACATTTATGTGTGGTATTGGGAAATTGTTTCATCTGAGTAGTTTATTATAAATAAAACAATTTTAACAAGTAAATTTATTATTTAAGACTCAAAATGATGAGCAGCAATGCTATGAATTGTCTATGTTATGGGAAAATGTAACTCTTTATGATTTAAGTAATGGATGGAAATGCATATTAAAAATTAGTTTTATATTTTTACCTACATAAAACATTAATTTTATTTGCAATTAGTACTTGCAATTGGTTGTAAACAAACATAACAAAGAACAAAATTTTTTTATTAATCGACTTCCTTCAAACATTTTCTGGAGTTTAAACAAAACTGACAAATATCGAAGCATTGCTGAAAACTACAAATTTGAAGAAATAGTGTTTGGAAAAATTTTAGTTTCAATTAATCTTAATTCAGTACACTGGACCCTCATTGTAAAAATTTTTAATTTTAAAATAATTCTAAGATAATAATTTTATTTTATTTTAACAGGTAGTTGACAACTATGAAAGAAAGTTTACTTATTATGACTCTTTGTACGACAAAAACAAAAATTATTGTATGGAAACTGCTAAACAAGTATTTGAAACAATTAAAGCGTTCTTTATAGAAAATAGATTTGCTGTTCAAGATTATAAATTTGAAATTATCTCTTCTCCTCATCAACCAAATGATTTTGATTGCGGAGTTTTCATTTGTTTTTACGCACTTCATTCTGTAATGAAATTTTTCTTCTCAATTTGACATAATAATTTTGTAACATTTTTTAATTTTTATTTAATCTGATCTGTTACAGATTCCAAAGAGTGATCACAACTTTGGCCCCATTATTTTTCACCTCTCAAAAAATAGCAACTTGTTAAAAATTGTTTTTATTTTATAATTTGTAACTTACTCAAATCTGACTTATAATCTGGAATCGGATTTAACTTTATGTCTCTTTTTTCGTCTTTATCTTCGTCTTCATCTTTGTCTCCTTCTTCGTCTCCTTCTTTGTCCATTTCTTCATCTCCTTCTTCGTCTCTTTTTTTGTCCATTTCTTCGTCTCCTTCTTCGTCTCCTTCTTCGTCTCCTTCTTTGTATTTGTCTTTGTCATCGTTTGTGTTTTTGTTTTTCTCTTTTTCTTTTATGTCATCTTTAATTTTAGACAAATAAAACACAAAACACATTGTTACACAAATTGCCCCTTACGCACACGCACGAGCACAGCCATGAGTCTTATCACCACTTGGCCGCACTGCCCATGAGCTGTCGGACATTTGGACATTCGGACACGTCAGCTTTCACCCTGCGAGATCGTTCTGGAGACGGTCGGCGGCACCATAAATAGAGACACACACAGACACAAAATGAGCGCACACACTCAACAACACATCACTCCATCATACACATCCGAAGTACGCTGTCACGCTGCTCGGCAGCCACGCCGTCCCTCTGCCTAGCCGGCATGGACTGAAGATTCTAATCACTCGTATTCTTCTTCAATACTCTCCATCCTTATTATTACCCATTCTCTCCCTGTACCCGTCTCCCATACTTAAATACATTATCATCCCACTGTTCCCAACCGAGTCCTATCATCCGTATTCCAATCAGACGATTCCTCGACCCGCTTTTACTCATCACACAACGGATCACTTGTGGTGAGACGCCACTCGTGATCACCCCGACTCACAGACTTCACAAGCTGCCGTCCTGAGCTTACAGGCTTTTTCTACACATTTTATCTAACTTCACTAAAAAAATGATGTTTCTCTCTCTGCACGCACTTTTTTGCTTTTATAAATTACATCGTTCAAGATATTAAAAAACGGTTTTCACACAATAAACAAGCTAAATGGCATCTTTCAAATGGTACCAAACTTGAGTAAGCATGGTAAACACAATCAAAAGTTGCAAAAAATAGATGGATTTGTGTAGTGGATTCAATTCCGGACCTCGCATACGGGTGCCAGGTGTTTCGCCACACCAAAAAAAAGTGCTTCGCCTAGCAAGTTTGCGTGAAGTGTGGTGGCCGATGACACTGGGTCATCTACTGCCGTCAAGGACAGGCAAAAACAACCGACGGTGGACAGCGAGGCATCGGCGCGTTTGGTCCAAGAGGAGACTCGCAGCAGAGGACGACATTGAAAGTGAAGAAGACGACGATGCAAGGAGTCATTGACACTGGGGCTGGCGCCACTATCGTACCTAAAGGAGTGGCGCCAGAAATCCAAACCTCGGTGGAAAAGTTCCTGTTGGCAGACGGCCATAGCGAGTTGGTGGCCAGATGGCCGGTGCCACTGCAAATAGAAGTAGCGGGCACAAAGGTGGTCCACCCCACGTACTTGGCTAACATCGAGGAGCCCGTCATTGGGGCGGACCTGATGAAGGAGTACGGTGGGGTGGTGGACATGATCACCGGAGAGCTGATGCTGACGAAACCACCTCCACAGCAGCCGGAGGTAGTGGACGAGAACACCGGTCGCAAGGACGGCGATCAGCAGCGTCGACCAGTGCTAAGCGTGACGAGGGGAACAGAGGACGAAAAGGATGCCCCAGAGGAGAATCAGCTGAAGCAGGAGATCCTGGAGGAGTTTGCCGACCTGATGCAAGGTGTCGGACTGACGGACGTGGTTGAACACCAGATCGACACCGGCGATCACCGACCGATTGCGATCCGTGGTCGGCGTGTTCCGGCACACTAGGCCAGTGCTGTGTCGGAGCACGTTGAGGAGCTGCTGAAGGAGGACGTCATCGAGGAGTCAAGCAGCGAGTGTCAGTTCCCCATTGTGGCCATCAAGAAGAAAGACGGGACACGGAGGATGACCATCGACCTGAGGCAGCTAAATGCGATCACAGTCAAAGATCAATTTCCCATGCCTCGGGTCGATGAGTTTTTTGAGCTGGTTGTCTAAGCGCGCGTCTTCACCCAGCTGGACCTCCGGAAGAGGTACTACCAGGTGCTCCTGAGGAAGGAAGACCGGCACAAGGTTGCGTTTGCAACGGACAGGAGGCTATGGCAGTTCAAGAAGATGCCTTTTAGAGCGTGCAACGCCCCTGCAACGTTCCAAAGGATGATGACGAGGATACTAGGCGACCTGAAGTTCGTTTTCGTGTACTCCGATGTTGTGCCGATCTTTTCAAACAATCAAATCGAACGTAAACAACACGTCAGAGAGGTACTGAAGCGAATTCGAGAAGCCGGACTGCGGCTCAACGCAGAAAAGTGCAATTTTGGCGTAAGCGAGGTGGATTACTTCAGATACCGGATCACGGAAGGGAAAAGAACCATCAAAGAGGACAAGGCCAAGGTCCTGATGAACTACCCTGACCCAGAGACACCCAAAGCACTGAAAGCGTTTCTGGGGTTGGCGGGTTTCTTTCGGGACCTGGTGCCCAACTTCGATGTGATAGCCAAACCGCTGTACCAAGCAGCCAAAGAGAAAAAGCTGAAGTGGACGGACGAATGCAGCGCTGCGTTTGAGGAGCTGAAGGTGGCGCTGGTCAACCACCCGACCACGCACCTCCCCGACCTGAATCATCCATTCATCGTAGGGTCAAACGATTAATGGAGTATGAAACTGAAGCATCAACTGTCCGTCAACGGCGTCGTACATCAGGACAGAGCCAGTTTTGGCGTAGCTGGGAATGTCAGCCAACACAATGAACAGCTCGAGAGTCTCACAGTAGTTTAGAGCAGCAATTTTGATCTGAAAAAGCAGAAGTTAGTCTTGAGAAGTTTTAAAAGAGGCATTCTTCTCTCTGTGGCTCTTACCGAAACGTCACACAGACTGAACAGCCTGTTAAATTTGGACATCCTTGCAGGCATCACCCTTGTCGGTAAACTGTCTTTCTGGTTTTTTTTGGGTTATTCGCTTCTGGAAACTTTAACTCAAAGTCGAGAACCAGATCCGCTTGATCCCAGAGTTGCTGTGCTTTCTCACGCTATACACTAGAATCCTCTCAGCGCCCTTGTAGACGATTCTGTCGTGGTAGTCCATGGTCACCATATAGTCATCCATGTCATAGCCCAAATGCTCCTCTGGACTCAGTTCAGCGCCTAACGTTCCAATCAGCTTCTGCGAAGCAGTCTCGTACACCTCGAAAACGCCTTTCTCTCTGGCAACGATGTGCATCAGTGGCATCGGCGAAAACTGAATACCCTCCACATTGCGATCGATAAAGAACAGCGGCGGTGGAAGGTTTTTCATAAGGTAATTCACCGGTATTCCTGTCGGATGGTAGCCAACGAGCCCGACAGGGTCGCAATATCTATCCAGGATGATGGACAGAGAATCTGACTAAAGTCGTAGAAGTAGGCGCGCAACTTCTCCCGGCTATGGCCGTGATAGGTGATGAGAATGTCATTGTGAAAGTCAGTCGCCTTCAGCGCTCCCCCTGGGTGGTGACCGCTGCCAAAGTTGGAAAAGTGCTTTCCGTTTGTGGTTGTTGTAGCGGCCACTTGCCTATCCACTTGCAAGTGGTTGGATTGCTTTCTACTTCTACACTTCACGGTCATGTGGGTGGGGCAAACCATAAAACTTTATTAAAACAACAAAGGGGGCGTTTTCTGTTACAAAACATTTAAGTACTCATTCCCAAAGTACATTGAAATAAGAAGCTAGTCTTAGCTTCAATCGTCAATATCTCAGGAACTACAAGAGATATCGATGTCAGGTTTGGGTAAAAATGATCCGGGCGCCATCCTGGTGCACCAGGGGGGTAAAAAAGAACCGGATTCAGGGCGTACAGGGTTTCGATCCCCGAATCTCTTGATTCGAAGTCAAGCGCCTTATCCATTAGGCCATACACCCGTTATTGTTGATGATCAGTAGAGGCCGCCACACTTTAAACGGCATGCTTTATGATGGTCGCTTCACTTTCATGCCTACGCATTGGCTTCGGAGGCTGATGAGAGAACATTGCCGAGTGTAAAATTTATAAAAAATATGAAAAAATAACTGTTAGAAAGGTTGTTTCAAATGAAAATTGTGAGAGGCAAAGTAGGCAGTGAGTGACACACAGGCAAGCACGCTCAAAGGTACGTGACGTAGTGCCTATTGTCGGCAATGCTGTCTGCTGAACGCGTGATGAGGTAACTACCGATTCTGACGATCATTTAGATTACTTAATCTAATAAAAATCTGGATGGAGATATGGAAAGTTTTGTTCTTGACTATAAAAGTTTCTGCCTGACGGACACTAGAGAAAGTACATTACACACCCGACAAACAACAATGTTGTTAGAAGGCAGGGAGAGCGTGAGCTGATAGAAAATGTTTATTTAACTAAAACTAGAGAATAACTAACTCACTACAGTGAGATACACCACTCTAAATAGAGTGGGAAAACAATGCTTGCAAGTTTTAAAATCACAGAGGTTCTAAAATTTAACACATCCCCTGATTTTTGAACTGCAAAGGACGTCCAGTGCTGACGTCATCTTGCTCTCAGTCCAGCTAGCCTCGGCCAAAGGATCCGCTCTCAAGGTCATCATCCGGCTGTCGACGCTTACTAAGCTTTGCCCATCAGTTCGCCACCAGACGACTTGTGCTCTGCACCTCATGTCCTGTGCCTCGGCGTATTCAGTCCTCTAAAATAATCATTTGATTTATCAAGTAAAAAACCATTACAAATTCTAAGAAACAAAAAAAGTAGTAATATTATTTTAACCAATTTTTTTAAATTGTTGCGTTTAATTAGAATGCCAAAGTTTGAAAAAGGTTAACATGTAACAATTGAATTTTGTTATTTAAACTAATTAATTTGTAACAAAGAAAACCTGATTTAATGCAAATGTACTTTTGCTAAACAGTTTTTACTTTTACTTTGCGTTTTGCAATGATAAGCAGTAATTCAAATAAAAAAAAGAGTAGCAAAGTACAAACATTTTTTAATTTTAATAATATGCATTAAATAAATAAAAAACCCGGATTTTGGAATGCATAACAACATGAATACTACACCAGTACAGCATGTTTTATCTTTAATAATAAGACACAAATAAAAATGATTGCAAATATCATAAATCATTTATAGAACTGATTAAATGTTTTTTTTGAGATTTATTAGTTAAACTCAGGCAGTTTCACAAAACTAAATTTACTATAATCAAAGTCAACTCAAACTGCAAACACAAAAAATACGTTAAAAACACAAAAAAAATTGTTTTTATCAAGAACAAACACTTATATTAGTATTTTAGTACACCACAAACAAAAAATGATTGAACTTGGAATAAACTTATCCAAAAAAGCTAGAGACTCAGTTTGTTTTTAAAGTGCATTTGTAGAGTATTTATGTAAATAAAAAAAATAGAGTTTTATCACGATTTCTGGTTTATCAGTAAAAAACTTAACCTTGGTTGTTTGATACATAAATTTAATGCAGGTGCATTTGATACATTTGATACCAGATACATCCTGTTACCTATTGTAATCATAAAGTTAACATTTTAACAATACCTACGTTTTTATGGACAACATTTTTTATGGATTATCAATAACCTTAAGTGCGCTTGTACAATTTATGTTTAAACACACAAAATTTACTTCTAAATGTACTAAATACTCAGCCAACGCCCAGTTGCAAGTTTTTTAAAAGTGCAGTTGTGTAGCTTTATAATAGCTGTTTAATACTTTTTAGTTAAGCCTCACCATCAATCTGCAAACACCGTTCTGCATTTTACTCAACATTTAATTAACTTAACTTTAACGCTAGTAAAAAAATCAAATAATCAATTTTGTTAGTTTTTTAAACTTAGTTTTTTGTAATTTGTTAGCAACACATTTAAATTTATTTTTTTGTTGTGATTAAAAAAATTAAATTAAGTAAGTCGACAATTCTTAATTTTTGTCATTTTAATAAATGTGTTTTAATTTTTTCTAGAATTAAAAATGTCGTTTTGGAAAACTTTATTTATTATTTTTATTTTTTCTTTTTCTTTAATTGACACACAACCCAATACATGCAAACGTGCAGGAAATTTTAATGAACATCCAACTAAACGCCTTAAAATTTTGCACAATTTACAAAACCCTTTTCAACTAAAATCATGCGAAAATTCAAAAAATTCAATTTATCTTCAAAAATTGGCAAATATTAAGTTTTCAAATGAAAAAGTATATGGATATCATAAAGAAAACGCCGAAACCATGTTTGAGAGCCAACAGTGCAAAATTCAAAGTTTTAACAATGACAAAGAAATTTTTAAATCTATGGAAACAATAAGTAACTTGGAGTTTTTTAATTTAGTTTCAAGTAGAAAAATTTTATATAAAACAATTCTTAATGTTTTTGCACACCATGATAAATATAATGATAAACCTGATAGTCATCAAAAACGTTTTGCTAATATACGTTCTTACAAAAGTTATTTTATTTTTACAATTACGCAAGGAATGGAAACAATAATTAATAAATTAAAACAACTTGATTTTAACAAAAATTTTAAAAACATTTTGTCTGAATCTGAATATCAAATTTTAAAAACAAATTTGATCTATGTTGGTGCTGGACAACCCTCCAGACCATTTGATCATGTTGTTCAAACAAATAACATTTTACTTGGTAAATATGTAAATAATCCTCAAAAACTTCATTTATTTTTGGCCAGAGGAGTGATCCAAAACCAATTCAGCAAAATTATGATAGTTTCGTTTTTTGGCTCCAACCACTACCCAGCTGTCCTTTACAGTGAGCAAGCAACAGCTTGGGTGCTCAGAGATCATATTATAAATGAAAAAAACCATATGGAACTTGGAAAACTAAAACATAAGCTTTGTGTTGAGCCAAGTTATCCTGAGCTTTATCTGAAAAACTGTTTTTCAACTCAAGCGTTGCAGTTTGTCGCCGATTACAATGTCGAAGCTGGCATTCGGCAAATTGGAAAATTCGGAAAAATTGTATCGCTAACAAATCCAAAACAAGAAAAGGTTTGGGAAAATGAAGTTAGTTTTAAGACTCAGCCTTACATCGATTCGACTTTTAGTGTGGCAAAAAACACTACTTTATTTTATCGATTTGGATTGCCATTTTATGACATAAAAAATATTAATCTTGCAACTTTAAATTCAAAAATACCAATTGAACTCCTACCATTTGCTGAAAAAAATTATAGAAGAATGTTTCCGTTTCATAAAATTGATTTTGTTTTTAAAGAAGGCGATTGGATTGAAAGAGTTCGGCTTGCAAATGAAATTGAAAACAACTTGGTAAGCATTTTAATAAATAAATTGTACTGTTTTATAATTTTTTAAATATTTTAAACATAGAAATCATCGTTGTCTGCTTATCCTCCTCTTTTAAATGCAGCATTTCAAGGTAAATTATAACAAATATTTAATTTTTATTTTAAAATTAACACTTTTTTAATTTTAGAACTTAAAAATACTTTAATTTACCTTAAAGCTGAAAAATTGGACCAAAAATTCAAAATAACTAAGATAATTGACAATCATTTTGCGTTTAAACTGTCTTCTTTATTAATACAAGTACACGCTGAATTGACTGCCGCAAAATACAGACAAAGTTCAACTAAATGCACTTATTTTGAAACGCAATTAATAACAATGTTTCATTCTTCGTTTGAACATTTACTTTATAATAAATTAATTGTTGACAATCCAAACGTTATGCACAAAGGAGAGGAATCATTTGAACCAACCTGGTCTAATTTCAAGTTAGGAATTCCAAGAAAGTTTACTAATAAAAATTATAAAAAACAACAAGCTAAAGTAAGATTTTTTGTTTTTATCTCAAAATAATATTAACATTGAATTTTATTTAAAGAAAAAGAAAAAGCCTACTGGAAATAATGACCGTGAGTTTTTTATTTGAAATTTAAATGCAATTTTTAACCAATTTGAATATTTTATATTAGTTGAATGCAAATATTGTGGGAAAATTTTTAGCAGTAACCAAAAGCTGCAAAAACATCGTGAATCAAGAGAAGGCGCAAAAATTTATTCGTGTCCTGTCTGCAGAACTAAATATACAGCAAACAGTTATCTGCAAAAACACGAAAACACTGATAACCATATACTAATGTCACTTGGACAGTTTGTTCCACACCATCCACAAATGCTAAGTGATAATTTAATTGGCCAATTTAAATGCCCTTATCACGATGATTCAAACCCACATTATTTCGTTTTAAAAGAAAACTGCGCAGAACATATAAAAACGCACAAAAATCCAAAACCAAGTGAGCCTATTGACCGGTTGGATGGAATGAACTGCAAAAACTTAGGAGTTTACACTTGCAACTATTGTCGGTTTAAAACAAACTCTCTAGAATATGCACAATTTCATCTTAAAGCAGTTCACGAGAAACATTTGATCAAACCAAACACTGCTGATAATGGTGTTTATAATTGGAAAAAAAATGTAAATCTTCATTTTAAAATTTGTGGCAGTAACGAAGCGTATAGCAGAGGAAATTTTGAATGCAGTTTCTGTGAGTTATCATTCCCTAAAACAGGTGATGTTATTCAACATTTGGTTAGCTCCTCTCATATCGAAGAATACAAAAATGCAACAAATGGTATCATAAAAAACGAATTACTGACAGCAGAAATTGCTACTAAAGCACTTGAACTAATTAATAAATATAAAACTACAGTATATACCGATATTAAAGGAAACAAGGATGATACAAATTTTTTAAAAGTTTTGGTTAAAAAAGCAACAAAAAACACCAAAAACTGGTTTTGGCGTATTCCCAACAACAACGGAGAGTACCGAAATGAAGGAAAATGTTATCAAAACAAAAATTCATGTTTCGATCACATAGCAAGATATAAAAAAAATGAGTTGGTTAATGAGTTTTTGCAAAATGATGCCTATTCCTTGGAGGTCAAAACAGAATACACTGAATGGATAAAAGGCGATAAAATAAAAGAAAGTTTAAAAAAAAGTAAGTAAAAAATTTTTAGATAGAGGTATTGGTGTCAAAGCAAATATATTTTTAAAAGCAGAAAAATACTATTTATCGGGCTATATTTTAATGATAACTTTTAACCAAAATCATTGGTTTAAATTTTTTTAAGTAGAAAAGTTGTCCTAGCTGATAATATTTTTTGTTTTTAAAAACAATTTTGTTTGAAATTGATACTGGCATGTCAAAATTTTTAACAAAATTTTTTATTTGCCTTATAGGAGTACAAAAACGAAAAAATAAAAAACTTGAATCACACTTGGATTTTCATACAATTGAAATATCTTGGATTTCAGGAAGAAAAAGTTTTCACAATTTTGTTACTGAAATAAAAAAATTTAAATTAACTCACACTAAGGAAGCTCAAACTGATAACACAATAGTTATTCCTGACGATTGTGAACAAAAAAACAAACAACATACAAAAATAACTACAAATAATCAGACTATCTCTAATCAAATTATCTCAAATCAACCTCTCCCTAATCAGCCTATCTCTAATACTATTCCTAAAAACCCAACTAATCAAAAATTTTTTTCAATTTTTAATCAACAAAGCAATAATCAGAATTCCATTAACACAGATAAACAAATCAATAAAGACCCACCCAAGAAACCAATAAACAAGCAAACAAAAAAAACCAATCAAAAAGGGACCGCTCCTAAAGCTCCAACGATATTAGAAACATGGCTAATCAGATCAACTGTACCACCAACTTAATCATTAACATTTTTTTATTATTTTTTTGTAATTGTAATAAAATACTTTTAATCTTGTAGTGCACGTGTCTCGGTGAGGTGCTGGCGGTCAGAGACCTTTGCTAGTACTAGCAAAACGGTTTGTCGAGCTTTTAGTGGCAGATGCTTTTATTAGAAAGTGAGACAAATGAAAGGCAGACTAAAACAATGAACAGTAATTCAAATGAATGAGCAAAATACGATGAGTACAGTCATTGCAGTGGTGTCAGTGCTCAAGTAGTTGATGACTAAATCAGTGGAGAACAATTGAAATCTTTGATAGACTTTGAGCCGATGAAAAGAAAAGAAGAGTGTGAACAGCGATGGACGGAAGTGGTTGTTAGGCGGTGTCATGGCTGGGCACAACGCTATTGTAATGTCCTTGTTTTGATGACGATGGTCAATCCGGCCAGGCAGTGCGCGTTGAACAAGTGTGGCTGCCATTGAAAGTGCCCAGTTTGTCTGCTTAAAATAACTGAAGCATAATGGGTTTAAAATGTTTGTTTGCATTGCTGATTGCCAGAACTGCGAAAGGTAAACTAGGTGATTTCTTTTGTTTTACAATAGTTTTTAACCTCATTTTTACAACCGTAAAGTGAAGTGAAATGTAACCTTACTCAGCACTTATTGTGAAACTGTGTACTGTTTGCTGAGCACTTCACTACATCAACATGTGCTTACTCTGGCTGTGTACAGATGGACAGAAGTACCGCAGCAGAAGTAGAATGCAGTGCACACTGATTCACTTGTTGACAAGCTATTCTACGAAATACTATCAGAAAAATGCTATCTTATCAATAGGCAAAGAATACTACTATGAGCTTATAATCAACAAATGAGCTTTTTGTTACAATAAATCATCATTGAAAGTCATCTTACCCCAAAACTTTGTCATTTTTGCTTTTTGTTTTAAAAAAATGAAGTTTGCGCTCATCCTTTTCACATTGATCAGCACCCTGTTGGTGACCAACACTGCTAGCCAGTTTATAATTGGCAGCATTGTCACTGGACTCTAATCATCCGGTGCACTGTATTACTGGAAGAATGAGTGGTGCACTGGTCGTGACTGGGAGAAGAGCCAGCTGGTCAACCTTGCCTCAGACTACGTCTTTGGCGGCAAATGGATCAATTACGAGCCCGAGTACTTTGAATTGAAAAGAAAAGTTTTTGGGCAGCACATTGCAGTGCCGCTAGCCATCAGCCTGGTTCGTTAACACCTTCGTAATGACGATCCGCCAAAGGCACTGGTGCTCTCATTTCACAGAGTCACCGGTATTGAAAAGACCTTCCTCGCAAAACACCTAACCAAGGGCATCTACAAGCAGTACCGAGACACGGAAACGAGAACATCTTTGTGCACTACATCGCTGGATTGACGCACAATTGAGCAGCCTCAGCGGCAACCAAACTGATGGAACTGATGCGCATCATCGATAAGGGCATCAGCACCTGTGAACTGTCTTTTTTCATCATTGACAAGTACTCGGCTGGCTTTTTGGACGTCCTCATTCTCTACTTAGAACAGCCGGCGACGATTGACGGCAAGGCGTACAACAGTCGAAAGGCCATTTTCATTCTTCTCTCGTAAGTTGATCCAGTTTGACGCTGCTTTTTTGACACTGTTCTGATGATGTGAAGTTTTTTTTGTACAGCAACTAACAGAGCTTTCATTTATGATTATGTGCAACCAGGTTTCGCAAGGAGCACTATTTTATTTTCAAAGGAGGTAACAAAAAACAAGAAATTTTTCAAACTTAAAACTAAAATCTGAAATTTTTTTTGTAGATTCAGCTCGTTTAGATGACCAAAAAATTAAAAAACGCTAAGAGCGGCCATTTTTTTAAAGGTTCCAAAATGGCGTCTGAAGTTGGCTAAAAATGCATTAAAATGTGTTACGCTGCCGAGAACAGCGCCCCTACCGGCATCTTGCACATTTCTGTTGCTGGCAATGAACGGCACTGTGCTTGCCTGCGTAACACATTTCAATGCATTTTTGGTCACAATTGGACGCCATTTTTGAACTTTTAAAAAATGGCCGCACTTAGCGTTTTTTAACTTTTTGGTCATCTTAGCGAGCTGAATCTACAAAAAAAATTTCAGATTTTAGTTTTAAGTTTGAAAAATTTCTTGTTTTTTGTTACCTCCTTTCAAATCAAGTTTTTATACTAGTTTTGATTGTTTATTGTTTAAAGTTTATATTAAATAAAAAATTATCGTTTTTTTTAAACCGGAAGTGCCAGAGTAAATATCTTCAGAGTGTAATAGCTAAAAAGTACCTCTTGGCAAGACCTTTCTAACAGTACTAAAGTTGTTGTTAACTTAACTTGCTGAAAGTTGAAAAAAAATTATTTTTTAGGAGTTTGCTCAATAGGGAACGTTCCTCGAGGATATAAAAGGTGTTTAACGATAAAAAGAATCCAAGGATTCTAGGGATTCTAGGGACAGAAGAGATTCGAACTCTTGATCTCTTGATTCGAAGTCAAGCGCCTTATCCGCTAGGCCACAGTCCCACTGCTGCTGAAGATGAGTACTGGTATCCACGCTTTAAACGGCATGCTCTATGATGATCGCTTCACTTTCCTGCCTGACGACCAACTGAGCACACGTAACACCATCTGTCTGCCTTAGAAGGTAGAGCTGCCTGAGCCACAATGTTTACAGTACTACTAGTGCCAATTGGATTGAGGATTCAAGATGAATTAAATCATGAAAGCGTTTCCGGTCAAAAGAAGTTTAAGTTTTAAAATCTTTTTTCATTTGAAGTTTAAACTAGCTCTGATCATTGTCTGAATTGGTAGGTTTAATACATAGAGCATCGACTTTTCACCCATTTTTCCAACATAAGTTTTATCGCAAATTAAATGCAAATTCATTTTATTATGCATTTTCAGTCATTTATTGACAGCAATTAAATAAATATGACTTTTTTGTCAATTAGGAGAAAGATCAACAGAACAAGTAAAGTCTGAGAAGAATGGTGGAGACTTGAATGACTTAGAATGGGTGAAGAGGAGATGGACTACCGGTGGTCCATTCGGGAGAGCAGTTGTTCAGGGCTGAGGACAACGGAGTTGGCAAGGGAGCTCACTTCCATTTGGGCAACGGCGGGCACTTCTGGCGAAGAAGAGCTAGGCTGTGCTGACGGTGGCGGCGGAAGGAGCTGTGGTGGAATCAGTGTGGTACTCGACTGTATATTCCCAAATGATGGTGATGAAGAATGGATAGAATAGTAAAGAGATTCAAGATTAGCGAGAAAGAGAAAGAGATTGAGCGAAGACTGGAGAAGGCTCTCACAGGAAATTCAACAGGAATTAAACATGTAGCAAAGTCTCTAAAGAATCAACAATAAGTTCTACAAAAACAGTCTAAAGAAGGAGGCAAAGCAAATTGACCGTGCACAAACAAAAAAGAGAAAAAGGAAATATCACAACAAAATAAAGAAATTCATGATTCAAGACAAGAAGCATTCTCATGGTTTAAGAGACTGAAAATGAAAAACAAAACGGTATTTTTAGATTAGCATTCAAGGAAGACACAAAATTGCAGACACACAGACTCAGGAAATGGAACAATTGAGCACATCAAACACACAACAACAAGTACTCACCGAGAACGCGATGAAGTGCGGCTGTTGAGCAAATGGATTGAATGATGAGGAGGTGGTGCTCTCAGAACCAGTGACATTCTTCGATGGCGGTGGCGGTAATGGTTGGGGAGGAGGTACCCTCTGGTGGTTCGCCGCAGCTGAAGTCGACGGCAGCATTGTGATGCCTCGCTTTGGCGAACCACCGAGAATGACCAGACTAGGGCCAGTGCCGCTGCCACCGCCACTGGAGACTCCATTGGCCCGTCTTGTGGTGGTGGATGAGTTTTGCTGATCATTTCGACCACCACCGACCAGATCAGTGTCCTCGTGAAAGAGCACCCCTCTGTCATCATCATCATCATCATCATCATGTTGGATCATCTAGTAGATTGATTGATAGGATTTAGTGTTAGCACTGCTGTCACTGCTTTGGTATGCGGCGCCTGCTCGAGAAGCTCGCGTTTTGGGCACCTTTTGCCGGCTGCCGGCGCCGTTCGACGGTGGTGGCTGTGGTTGCTGGGTGATGATCATGCTCGTCTGCTCGTGTTGACCTGCATTGTTGAGGCTATTGTTGTTGTTCACCCCAAAGGCCTCCCGCATCTGCTGCTCCGAGGTGAGCAGTCGGGCCACCGGCAGGCAGCAGGCGGGCATCGTCTCCATCAGCGAGGGCCGGCGTGCGTCAGCAGCGGCTTCATAAAGTTGCTGTCAAAGTTGTACCACTTGCGCACCAGCCAGGCCTTCTCGTAGGCGCCCTTGGGGCCGGTGATCAGGTTGGAGTTGGAGCCGGGCGAGCCAATGTTCAGGTCGTCCACGGGCGAGATGATGGAGCCGTCGGCGGAGCCGGACCGATTGCGGAAAGCGGTCAAAGCTGGTGCCAGGCGGCGTCGTTGCCGGCGCCAAAGCCGCTCGAGTTGTGTTCCACCGCCTCGTCGACGTTCGTGGGAATGCTGAAGTAGGCGAGAATGGGCTGAATGGAGCTGCCGCAGAAGATCACCGAGGTGATGGAGACGATGGAGGTGGAGGTGAGCATCAGCCGGCGCGGCTCGGTCAGCGTGTTGCGAATGGCCAGCGCAAAGGCCATGGCGCCTGATAGATTGGAGAAAAGATTGTTAAAAACTGCACCCAAAAACTCTCAAACTTCTTACCCCTCAGTCCGGAGACAAAGAGGACGTGCTGAAACTCCAGAGGAATCTTATTTGTCCGCCCAAGGTTGAGAAAGTAACTGAGCGGGTAAACGTTCAGCGCTCGGCCGAGGATGATGGCGATGAAGGTCCAGAGGATGAACCAGAAGGACCAGAGATGCTGCGGAAATGTGAAGATGCTGACGCCAATGTAGGCAAAGATGAAGTTCTCCGCGATGAAGTTGCACATCTCAAAAAGCGACTTGGTGCGGACGCGCGACTCCGGCGAGAGGTTGTTGTAGGTGTAGTGGGCCTGGCAGATGCCGCAGAAGAGCACCGAGACGATGCCTGAAAAAGGAAGGTAAATAAAAAGTTAGTTTTCATAATAATTTCCCCAAAACAAATCGCCCACTTACCCGACAGCTCAAACGCCTCAGCGAGGAGAAAGCTCGCGTAGGAGCAAAGTACAAAGAGCGTACTCTCCAGCAGCGGGTGGTCACAGAGTTTGGTGTACTTGGTCAGCAGGGCGGTGGCACAGCCAATCAGCGAGCCCTGAATGAGACTGGCGATGAAGATGTAGAGAAAGTTGGTGAAGGCGGTGTAGACGGCGAGGAAGAAGCCCTGCGCGTAGTGCCGCGTAAAGGAGTCAATGGAGCTGGCCAGCACGATGCAGATGACGTCGTTGAAGATCGACTCGCCAAAGACGAGGGCGTGCAGCGTCACGTCGACGCGAATGTCGTTGAAGATGGCCAGCACGGTGACCGGGTCGGTGGCGCTGATGATGGCGCCAAAGTAGAGAAAGTCGCTGAAGCTAAACTCGGCCAGGGTGGTCGGCATGAACCAGCCCAGCGTCTTCATGACGCAGGCGACGATGAAGCAGCTGATGGTGGTGCCGAAGAAGGCATAGGTCATGATGGCGCCAAAGTTGCGGAAGAAGAACTTGCGCTTCAGCGAGTAGCCGGCGTTGAAGACGATCAGCGGGAGAATGAGGTTGAAGAAGATCTCCGGGTCAAAGGTGGCCTTTTCCAGGATCTTGGTGTTCTGCGGCCGCGAGCCGTCCGTCTTTGGGTTGTAAATTTCGCCCTGGAAGACGTAGGCGTAGGAGCGCGCCTCGGTTGTGTCCTTGCCGCTGGGGGTAATGCTGGTGGTGTTGCCGGGCTGTACGGGGACCAGCACTGCAGGGACCAGCTGTTTGCTGCTGCTGTTGCTGCCGATGATAATGCCGCTGTCATTGCCAGCCAGTGCGGGCACACCGGTGACCGCCGCCGTGTTGTGAATGAAGCGCCCGTTGACGTCCTCCTTGACGCCTGCCGGCACGTTGAACTCAATCCACAGCATGTCCGGCGGGCCGTACTTGATCGTCGAGTTGATGCTGGTGATGTTCTTCGGTATGACGCTGTGCAGACAAAAAGATGATTAGATTTCATTAAATCATTCCCTCCCCTTCTTTACTTACCTCAGCTGTGAGACCTCGGTGTCCTTGCCGGCGTAGCGAATGATCGCCCCCACCACCAGGCCGTAGATGATCGCCAGCCCTGTCTCATGGATAAACTTGACCCGTTTGTGCTTGAACAGCCAAATGGTGCAGACGATGAGGATGAGGATGCTGACGTAGGCGAGGATGTTCAGCGTGTCCAGACGGTGCAGCAGCTTCGCCTTCTCGTCCTGTCTAATGTCCAACACTGCGTAGCCGTCCACCGCATCGGGCGGCACCAGCACAGCAGCAGCTGCGACGCCAGCAGCAGAGAAGAGGAGGAGAAGAAGGTGATCATCACTTTGGAGGATTTCATCCTTCTTCCTTGTATAGAGTTAAAGTGTAAGAGGGGGTTCTCTTTGTTAACAGTCGAGAGAGTGTATCACAAGTGGTGTGTTGTAAAATGCATTTGACTTGACTTGAAGAGAAAGTGCTCAGCGTGTTTTGACTTGGAATGAGGCGAGCGACAGTTCAGTCAGGAGAAGGAGAACGGCGTAGAAGAGAGTGAGTAAGACTGCTTTGTACTGTAGATCACATAGTCGTTGACATAAAAAATGTCTGTAAAAGAGAAGGAGTTAAGTAATGGGAGCAGAACAACAACAAGTTGGTGACAACGGTGCAAATGCAGGCACGGCAACTACGCCGGCAATTACGTTTTGAGGCTTTTGAGGTCGACATGCAGCAGCAGCGGCCACTGGAGCAAAAGGCTTGTCACCATCAAAAGCTAGCTGAAACCCTAAACACTGCCTCTATATCATCAATCAGCACTAGCAATTTACCTGTGCGAGGATGACAGTTGAGAAAAGTCATCTATTCAATTGAGCAAAAAAAGTACAAACTCACCAGTCGTTGACGCGTTGAATGTTGTGTGTTTGTGTCAGGTGCGTCTTTACCAGGGTCGGGCTTTGTGTAATTGTCACACTGCTGCTTCTACCGATGATGATGATGATGATGATGTCCACCTTTGTAGCCTGCTGGCGATGTTCAACAACCACTCTTCCCCTCGATCGTAGAGGGACATTTGAGTGCCGTACAGCAGCTAAGCAGAGCTGTTGTACAGGTACGGCGCGCGCGTCTGTTTTGCTGAGGATGATGAGGTGGATTTGAGGAAGCTTTGCGCGCACCCTTGATTGATGATGGCGCAGACGATATCACACAGCCTGTCTGTCTGAGACGCAGATGATGATGCCGAAGAGATTAGGCGTGTTCACGAGACTGTAGTAGAAGCATCAATGAGTCATGTCCTCAATGCCGAGCAGACCATTCGCCACGGTCTCGGAGACTAGGGTGACAGTAACGGTGTACAGTTTTCAAAGTCGAAGAATAAAAGTTTTTGTTTTCGGTTGCTTGCAAATGTGGCAAGCCACACTGACTAGTGTGGTGATGCCGTTTCCAGGCAATGATGAGCACTACAAGTGGGGGAGAGATAGAGATAAAACTCGTGTTAATTGCTGCAATCATAAACACAAACACACATTGAGTAATCGATGGGCAATAAAAAAAGTGAAAGGAAACTGAGGAATAATGATGATGGATTAGCGGAAAACCGGAGAATCGGGCTCGGTAAACAAGCGTCTGTCTGTGTGTGTGCAACACTTTATTGTTGCTGACCGAGTTTCAAAAGTCGGTCAAACTTTTGGGGAAAGCAAGTGCCAGCAGTTCAGTTGGGTAGCTTATCATGCGTCGTCATAGCAGCCATCAATAACGAGAAGAATACCAGGTTGTAAATTCACTTACCCGAGAAAGTGGTGCCCGAAGTTGTGGCGCAGCAGCCCGAACCGATCTTGAATACCGCCGTCGCACTATTTATCGCTCCACTAGCACCGACATTCAATGTTTAATCAGCGGTGGCGTCGGCCCAGCAGAAGTAGCAATTAGGCAGTGCTGGAACTGCTGCTGCTGCTGCTGCTCTTCAGGTTGTGCGGTGTTGGCAAGGCGGGAACTAAAATCCTCCTGGTTCGGCCCCGTTGTTTACCCAGCGTACCAGAAAGTGAAACGAAGTGAGCCGAAGAGCAAACACAACACAAACACAACACACAAACACGACGTAAAAGAGAACGGGATCGGCAGAAGCAGTAAGTTGAAAATCCTGGCGTAGAGGTTTCACTTTGGCGCCGGTAGATGGCCTGGCAGGCGGGCTATTTGCACTCGGGCGACGCTGCTCGCGCTCGCACAGCTCACACGCGCCGTCAAAATAGTGCTGGCGTGTTTCCGTCGTAGCTCCCTCTTTCTTTTCTGCTGTGACTGCCAGAGTGTTTCCACTTGGACAAATCGCCCGATTCCCGGTCCATTTGAGCCCATTTCCGCGCCCCTGACGCCCGAAACCAACTCCCGGATCATCACCAGCAACAGCAAACATGCAAATCTTCCTTCGCCTGGATGGCACCCACGCCGTGGAGTGCGAATCGACTGACGTTGTCTTTGCCTGAAGCAGCACCTCGAGGAGACCCAGGCGATCGCCGCCGCCGAGGAGGCGATCCTCTACCACAACGGCCGCCCGCTGGACGACGAAGAGGAGCTCGGCCAGTGCCTGAGCAGCGGCGCCCACGTCGACGTCGCCCTGCGACTGCTCGGTGGTAAGGTGCACGGCTCGCTCGCCCGTGCCGGCAAGGTCAAGGGCCAGACGCCGAAGGTGGACAAGCAGGAGAAGAAGAAGAAGGCCACCGGCCGAGCGAAGCGCCGTCTGCAGTACAACCGCCGATTCGTCAACGCCGTCCGCGCTCCAGGCCGCCGACGTGGCCCGAACGCCAACGTCGCCTAGAGTCTCGGGTGTGTGAACAAAAAGACAAATCCTGTTCCGATAGCAACAACAACAACATGCTGTGTAATCTTTCCAACCTGTTTCAATAAAAGAGAGAAGTTGCTATCATCATAAGTCCTGATCTAGATGCGACAGTTTATTAATTTTCGGTGTACAGTATTTACAGTGAGTGGTACAGTAGCTCCTGTCTGCCCCTCTGAGTAAGAGTGTGTGTGTTGACTTAGCAAGTTTAGGCGTGAACATCAACGGATTAAGGAGAGAGAGAGAGTAAAACAGTGGAAGTTGAGATGGATAATGTATAAAAAGTCCTAGACGAAAGGGAGGAGGCTGTGGTGCCAATTAGAGAGCACCTGGTAGGGTGAACACAGCACTTGGTGTACATTGTACAGCAGGCTGGAGTTTTTAAAATGGAAACTATAAAGTGGTTCCGATAGTTTAGAGGCAACAGTTGTACAAATCGTTTATGGAGGGAGGTTTAGTCGCGTTCAGCGTCCTTCTGCTGCTGACTGCTCTTGCCGTCGCAGGCCACAATCTTCACCTTGTCAATCTTGATCAGCTCTTGCACTTCCCGAAACTCGACGTCCTTGAGGACAAACGTCCAGACATTATCACAAAACCGATATGTTTTTAGATGTCCCGCCTGGAAGAAGAAAAAGAGAACCAGTTAGTAAACAAGAGTTCAATCGAAACTACGACGTAAACACAGCTACCTTGAACGTCAGTCTTGATTTGACGCGATTGGCCAGGGCGTTGTTGATTGCTTTATCAAACTGAAGCATCACCTTCTGAGAGAGTCCATTGCTAATCTGTCCCGACTGTAAATGAGCAAAAGAAATTGGTTATTAAAAGAAAAATCATCTCAAAACAAAACAACTCGGTGGCCATGTCACTTACTGAAACAAACTCATCCAAGCTCTCCTGCAGCGTATGACCGATGGTAGTGTTTCGGTACAGCTGATAAGCCATCTTGAGGCCGGTTGTGTCTGCTCGACAAAAGCTGTGATCTGGTGGGAGTGCTTCGTAATCGCGGGCCCGAACAAGAAGTAGCAAAACAATGTCGATGTGATCTCGACAACTGAAAATCAATCGACAGAAGAAAAGATTATTTGGACTCATAAACAAACTGGTCGTTAAGTACGTATCGGCGTGTGCACCACCGCTTGTGCTGCTGCACATCTGTTTTGGCTGTTTCTAATCACAAAACAACTTCTGATCTTCATCACTGGTTCCTCCTTCATCAACTGCCAAAATCTTCTTTGTGAACTTGAAGGCAATGCTGAGCTCAATCGTCTCTGGCCTGGCGGTGGCCAGAACCGCGGGACGGCAACTGCTTCGCGTTGCGACAAACACCAACAACAACAACAGCTGTGGTGGGAAGGTGCTCTCAAAGTTCTTGTGGTCGTCTTCCTTCGTCGGCCAGTCGCCCTTGATGATCAGAGGTAAGTTTGTAAATAAACAAAGCTCATACCAATCTAACCACTATTCAATCCCCAGGATGCCCTAGACTTGTCGAATCAGTCGCACAGCTCAACAACAACAACAACAACAGCAGCAGCAGACGGTCACTAGTCACCAGTGCCTCGATTGGACCGCTTCTCCAAAAGATGTTCCATCAGCGCGAGTATGTGCCCTGCTTCTCCAAGGAGCTGCCCGTCACCAAGCAGGAGTGGGACGAGGACAAGTTCCTGCAGCGGATCCACAAGGCCGGCCCCAAGCCGAAGCTCAAGCGGCGCCATCCACTGGACAGTAAGCAGCAGATGCGCGGCGTCGTCCTGAAGACGCTGATTCGTAAGCCGAAGAAACCCAACTCCGCCAATCGAAAGTGCGTTCTGGTTCGCCTGACCAACGGCAAAGAGGCGACGGCCTTTGTGCCCGGTGAGGGGCACACCCTTCAGGAGCACAGCGTCGTGCTCATTCACAAGAAACGCGTCCGTGATGTGCCCGGCTTGAAGTTGCGCGTCATTCGCGGCGCCTACGACTGCGCCCACGTCACCAAGGGCCCTAAGTAGACTTCGACTAATTACTGTTGTTAGTTGTTAAAATATGAAGTTCTGTAAATACCAACATTATTAAACTGATCATTAGTGCATTAGAGATCTGTCTGAGTGCATCACAACACTGGGAAAAGGAGGACTAAAGCAAAGTAACCTTCAGACTAAGCTCACTTTACCGGAATGTAAGCTATCAAGAGATTCCTTAGTTTTACCAGAAAAGTAATCGGTCTCAATGATCACTCTAACTGACCACCAAATCAGATCACCGTTTTGAAACTGTTTGTTTTCACCACTTGGTTCGTCTTCTGCGAGCGCCCCCATCAGTGGAGCGCCCTCAGCGGCGGTGAGCGCAGTTGTAGTTCCGCGTGCCCACGCCACTTTGCAGGCCTTTTCCCTCTCTCGCAGCGACTCTCGCCTTCTGTGACTGCACTATTTACCGCATTTCTGCGTTCCATTTGGTTCCTCAACCGCCAACTGATAAGGTAAGTTCTGCCCAGAATTTTCTAGCACTAATGATGCACTACTAACGTTTGTTTTGCTTCACCACCGTGTTTCAGCATCAGCATGGACAAGATCCGTCTCGCCAAGGTGTCAAAGGTGCTCGGCCGAACCGGCAGCCAGGGCCAGTGTACCCAGGTGCGCGTGGAGTTCCTCGACGAGTCCAACCGCTCCATCATCCGCAACGTCAAGGGCCCCGTCCGCGAGGGCGACATCCTCACGCTGCTCGAGTCGGAGCGAGAAGCCAGAAGACTTCGCTGAGATGATGACGACGACGATGACAACAACGACAGTGCCGAAGCAACAACAACACCAACCGCTGCTCGTTATGTAAAAAATAACATCCAACAATAAAAAGTCTTTTTGTCTTCACCTTTGGTTGCCTTTGAATTGTGGTTGTTTACCGGCAATTTGTTAGATTTGTTGTCTTTTGTTTGGCAACTGATGGCAGATAGTTATCGGCCGAAGTGGAACAAACTAAGCCGTCAGATTGGACTGTTTTTCATGAAGTCCCTAATAACTTGTATTGAGTACTTCATTTTATAAAAATCATAGCCCCGTTTAAATCACAGTAGGAAAAAGTGGCAATATTGTGCTCTGTTTCTCCCCTCACTGTGACCAGAGGTCTTTATTTGAAAAAATTCAAAAAATGAGCAAATTGATTTTTTTAAGTAACTGAGACAATGTTTGAATAAAAGAATGGCCCTAGGGCCCTTGGCAAGGTCTTAGACAGCTCTAATAGTTCAGCGCGTGAGTTTACTATTCTATAGATAGCGAAATTGTCGAAATTTCAGCCGTTTTTAAAAAAACTTTGATTTTTTTTGAAGCCAGGAATGAAAGGAGGGTCATAGGAACCTTGGAATGGCTCCAAAAACGGGTAAAAATTTGGTTCTACAGCGGATCGAACGCTGGACCTTCGCGTTATTAGCACGACGCTCTAACCAACTGAGCTACAGAACCATTTAACTGGAGTGTACAGGGTATCCCAACCTTATAAAGCTGAATCCCTTGAAATGTTGGCTTCTCTGTGCTTCACTGCACCTATACACGAGCAGGAAAGCCAACATTTCAGGAGGTTCGGCTAAGAAGCTGGAAAACGTAGTACACTCCAATTAAATGGTCCTTTATCTCAGTTGGTTAGAGCGTCGTGCTAATAACGCGAAGGTCATAAGTTCGAGACTTTTTTGGTCTTTTCTAGGGTCCTAGCACCATTCTTTTACTCCAGGCTTCAAGAAAAACCAAAGTTTGCATTTTTTAAATTTTTTTTCTCGAAAAACGGCTGAAATTGCGACTTTTTGCCTATCTTTTGAATGGTAAACTCATGCGCTGAACTATTAGAGCTGCTTAAGACCTTGCCAAAGGCCCTAGGGCCACTCTTTTATTCAAATCTCTACAAAAAATGATAAAAATCAAAAAAAATTTTGTTTGGTCTCATAAAATGATCTTTACCATATGGCCGTTAGCAAGCAAGAAAGCCAACATTTCAGGAGCAAAACATCAACAAAAAAAATCTCGCTAAAAACAGTTTTGTCGCTTAATAGGTGCTTGATTATTTTTGTGCCAAATATATCATTTGGGTCCAGGAGTGGGACAAACTCAAGTTCCATAAACACTTTCTGGCGCCAAAAGTTTACCAAGTGCTTGCAAACTGTCAGCAAGGCCACTTTTGTTGTTGCCATCTCTCGCTCCTCCTCACTTCACCTGCCGGCAACACAAACTTGAGAGGATCACCATCTCCTGATCATCGTTTCCTGCTCTAGGCTGCACTTTGTTCCATCTCAACATCTCATCATCACTTTCGGCTCGTGCAGTTAGATGCAGTGATACCACCACCGCCACTACGACGTCACATGATGCACTGGATGATAAAAACATGAGTGCTGCTCATGCTGCTGCTGCTGTTGCTGCCGAGTTCTTCTCCACTCTTTCTTATTTCGATGGTGCCTCGCCGCAAAAGTGAATAACAGAAGACGTTTGCCTCAACTACCAGCACCAGTACTAGTACACCACAGAAGATGCTGACGAGAGGCAAAACACTGGGCAGGACACTGCTTCGACTGCAGCTGTCACCCTTTGCCCGGTTCTTCAGCTCTTTTTCAAGCTCCTCTTCAAGCTCTTCAGCGGTTCCCGAGAAGAGGCAAGACCTGAGTGACACCTTCGGGCGAAAGCACGACTACCTGCGCATCTCGCTGACGGAAAAGTGCAGCCTCCGATGTGAGTTGTTATGGCTTTTAATTACCTTCATTCTTTAATTTTTAATTCAAACACAAACACACACAGGTCTGTACTGCATGCCCGAAGAGGGCGTCCAGCTGACACCATCAGAGAAACTGCTCACCACCGAAGAGATCCTCCGCCTGGCCCGCCTTTTCGTGCACCGCTTCGGCGTCAAGAAGATCCGCCTGACGGGCGGTGAGCCTTTGATCCGCCCTGACATCCTCGACATTGTCCGCCAGCTGAACGGGCTGAAGGCGCATGGCCTGCAAAAGATTGCCCTCACCACCAATGGAATCGTCTTCGCTCGGCAGGCTGCCGCCCTCCACTCGGCAGGCCTCGACTCGGTGAACATCAGCCTAGATACGTTGCGGCCAGAGCGCTTTGAGGCGATCACCCGCCGGCGCGGACTGACCGCCGTCCTTAAGGCCATCGAAGCGGCCCTGAACGAGGGCTTCGACTCGGTGAAGATCAACGTGGTGCCGCTGCGCGGCGTCAACGACGACGAGGCGGAGGACTTTGTGCAGCTGACGAAGAGCGCCGGCCTGGAGGTGCGCTTCATCGAGTACATGCCCTTCGAGGGCAACCGGTGGGAGGCGGCGAAGATGGTCAGCTTCAGTGAGCTGCTGCGCCGCGTGCGCAGCCGCTTCCCCGGCCTGCAGCAGCTGCCGCCGGCGTCGGTGCACGAGACGGCGCGGCTGTACCGCGTGGACGGACACGCGGGCACCGTCGGTTTCATCGCCTCGATGAGCAATGCCTTCTGCGGCGGGTGCAATCGGGTACGGCTGACGGCGATGGCCACCTGAAGGTGTGCCTCTTCGGCAAGGAGGAGGTGTCGCTGAAGGAGGCGTTGAGGCGAGGGGATGATGATGAGCTGATCAGTCAGATCATCGTGGACGCCGTCCTGCAGAAGAAGAAGGCACATGCAGGTACTGAAGGGAGAAAATGTTTTTTGTTGATAACTGATACTAACCACTATTCACCCGTAGGAGCCGTGAACATCGCCAAGGACTCCAATCGCCCGATGATTCTCATTGGTGGGTAGCAGCTGGGTGGCTCGTTTTCCCCTTCCTCCTCTCACTCTATTCACACTCTGGTCTTTCAACTTTGTACTCCCACTCACAAACTTCAAACGCGCTCTTCTTCTCCTCCTCATACAGACAAAACAACACACGCTCGCCACTTTTCCACCGACTCCAAACACCCTTCATCACCTTCACTTTCTCACATCGACGCCACACCGGCCGCGCTCGCATGGTGAACGTCTCCAGCAAGTCGACCACGGTGCGCACCGCCCGCGCCCAGGCCCGCCTTCACCTGGGCCCGGCCATCATCGCGGCCATCGAGGCGAACGCCCTCAGCAAGGGCGACGTGCTCACGGTGGCCAAGGTGGCGGCCATCAGTGCGACAAAGCGCACCGGCGACCTCATTCCCCTCTGCCATCCGCTGCCCCTCGACGCCGTCGACGTCGATTTCAGCGTGGAACACCAAAGTGGCGAGCTGCTCATCACCAGTCTGGTGACCGTCACCGGGAAACGGGCGTCGAGATGGAGGCGCTGACGGCGGTGACAGTCGCTGCGCTGACCGTCTACGACATGTGCAAGAGTCTCGACAAGCGAATGGTCATTCGCGAGGTGAAGCTCCTCTCAAAGACGGGCGGAAAGAGTGGCGACTTTAGCTGTGGTGATCAGTCATAATAAAAAGAGTGACCTGTATTTGAAGCAGTGGTGTGTTAAGGTGGTGGTTGTTGATTAAGGTAAAAGATGTGCTAAATCAATTGAAAGCAAAGAGTAATGGATCAGAGAGGTGGGGGTTATCACATTTAAGTAGAAGTTCGGGAAAAGAAGACTTAATGAGGATTATTGTGGCGTCGCCTGCTGCTCCTCCTCGGCATTGCTGGGTCGACAAGGCGCTGATATTTTGCTGATCTCCAGTGACATGAGTGAGTTATCAGCAAAGTCGTCATTAAAGTAAAAGTCTTCTTCAATCTGCTTTTGAAGAACGACGGCTGAGTGGGAAGCAATAAAAGTGTTAGCAAAAGAAATTAAATGAAGTTGAGCTTACCAATCTTTGACTTTGGGGAGCACAGGCGAATAGCACGGCCAAACTTTTCAGACTCAAACACTAGGAAAGAGTACTTGCCAAAGTAAAACTTGTCCGGCTTGACAACCAGATTATAGATGGCAATAGTGTCCAGAGATTTCAACTTGTTGGCTGTCAGACGGTGGACTTCACCAAAGACGGTGATGTAGACCAACTTCTCCGCCTCGTACAGCCGGCGAACGTAGTCTTCAGTGTAGATTTCGGTGGTGCTCTTACTGAGCTTCAGCTTCTCAGAAATTATGTCCAACGGTACCGACTTGTGGCACGGATACTCGAAAAAGGGCTTACCGTTCCAGCAGACAATCACGTGGCGATTGTCCAGCTTCTGAACGGCCAGCACCTGAAAGGCCGTATTGCTGATGAGAAAGTTCTCCTGCGTGAAGGCACTGTGAAAGAGCTTCACTTCAGCACGCATCAGCTGCTCCGTGCCTAGCTTTTGCAGCTGTTTCACCCGCTCAATGTCGCTCTCTGAAAAGGACGGATTGCTGGAGAGGTGCATCGGAATGACGTCCTTCTCCTTGAAGTTTCGAAACACCACCAGATCGGCCGCCTTGAAGCTCTGGCAGGTGTAGTCGCGCCTGAGGTGTATGCGGTGAATGCGAATGATGTCACCCGTCTTACAGGGCAGGCGGTAGGATTTTCTGGCCGGATCTTTCTTCCTTAATCGGTTGCTTGCCTTGCGAATATGATTCGGATCGTAGAGCGTGTTTATGATAACTGGGTGGCTTGCATACGTCTCGTCCATTAGTACGATTTCGTTCTTCTGCTTGTCGTAGGCTTTGATAATGCCATAGGTGTTTACTTGCTTCAACTCACCAGGTTTTACTGGAAACATAGCGATGATATCTTTCAGTTTACAGTACTCGTGCTTGTGACCACCAGTGGATTGCGTCATACTTGTGATTTCTGTTACCTAAAACGGTGAAAAAGAAAGGTCGTGAATGATGGCGTCAACAGCTTCGACAGCACACAATCTTACGTTGATGTACTTTTAAAAAGGAAACTCAAATGACAGCGATGATGATGAAGGAACGGAATGATGCTTCAAAATGAAGCAGACGTTGTGCCGTTTATTTTCAAAAAGTGACCGGTCGTCGTTTTGTTTACGGTTGAGGGCCATTCGCAAAGTCAATGACGGTTCAAGAGAATTTCAAAGAAATCAAAAACCATTTGAAACATTTCAAAAATGAGAATTTTAATTTGAAAATAAAATTGAAGCAAACTACCAGAAAAACAGATTTGATAAATGATAGCCTACAAAGGAAATCAGCTGTCCTCCTTGTATTTGCTTGTGTTTTGATAAACATGGCCAAGTTTTGCTGAAATGAAAAGATGGTGTTAGTAAAAGTGGGATTCACTGCTGAAACGAAATTACCAATTTCCCGAAAAATCTGCACCAGGTTGTGACAGTCGTCAATTCCTGAGTGGGCCCTTCCCGTCGGCTGAAAGCCAAAGTACTCAATGAGGTACGCCTGACTTTTGGGCCAGTGGTGCACCTGGTCGGTGAAGGACTTCTTCACGTTGATCCACTGTCGCATGTACTTTGGCACCTCGTGGCCACAGAGATGGCACTGAACGGGGAAAATCTTGCGCAGATCCCAGTCTCCACAAGTCACAAAGGTGAACTTGGAAATGGGCTTCTGCTGCTCGTCAATGAGCTGCGTCTCTTGAAGCCACTTTTGAAAATCAGCGTAAACTCGGTTGAACTTGTTCGCCTCGTCCACCATGTCCTGGATGATTCCGGTGAGCTCCGTGCAGAAGGGAGATAGCACTGGGTTGACTGTCGGCCGAACGTACCGGTGAAAGGTGTCTTCCACTTCAAATGTTTGCCCATTCACTTTGAGCACGGGAAACTCTATTATCTCCATTGGGTGTATTTGTTTTGGTGAATCACAGGTTGCCTGAAGATGGAAATTATCAGTTAGAAAATGCAAAAACTCTTACTAAAAATACTTACTTCAAAGTCAAGAACTAGAAAGTAGTCGAACAGTTGTGGTTGAAACTGCGGTGCGCCGGCCTCAGCGCCGACGGCAGCAAATTGGAAAAGTTTAGCCAGCTCATACTTTTCGTCTGTAAAGAAGTGCGAGCTGTGGGAAGTACTATGGTTGGCCTCTTCAGTGTTGACCTCACCGTTGCACCGAAACTAGGCAGTGCTCGAAGAACTCCTTGACTGACATAATTCCTGCAAAAAAGAAGTTCAAATTAGTCCAGTGATTTAAAGCTTAAAGAACAGGAACGTTACATTAAGAAATCGACAAAACTCCTCAGCAGCTTCAATAGCATCTAGGGCTTTGAAATGTTCCAAAAAGAAGATTCTGGTGGTGGAGTGTACAATGTACAACAGCTTGTACTTCGAAAAAGATTGTACAAATCTCGATGTCCACCACGAGGAAAATCAGCTGTTGTTTACCAATTCAAGATTGTGCAGACAGTGCGGGTCGTCCGCAGTGGAAGAGACACAGATGACGCAAGGGCAAAGGAAAAACACTCGCTGTGGAGAAAAACAAAGTTCTCCGACGACATCAAAACATCGACGGGCGCGGACGACCTGCGGAGGAGTCGTTGATGAGCGTCTGTGTTTTGTGTCCATCGGGGGTTCACCAACACTCAAACACTGCAGCCAGTCGAAGTCCTTCAAGACATCTAAATGATCGACTAATGGACGAACTTTCCTAATTTCTCTTTGATATCTTTCTTCCTTTGGTGCAGCTCTCCTTTGATTTGAATTAGCAACTACGAAGCAACTTAACCTCTGGTGAAAAAAAATGGGACAGACACTTCGAGTTCTCGCGGAAGGCTTCACTCGGTTAAACCACCTCGACGGCCAGCACATGGACGGCCAGCACGGTGACCACTGTGACCACTGCAATCAGCAGCATTCTCGTATGTTTGGCTGGACATTTTGTGCATTCTATATTGACAATTTCCCCACTTTACAGAGATACCCGACCTCGCCATGTGGCCACCGGAGCTGAGTCTTCACGTGCTCTCCAACCTGAACGCCACCGACCTTTGCCTGGCTGCCTGCGTCTGGACTGAACTGGCTCGGGACGGCGTCCTCTGGCACTCCTTGTGCTGCTCACAGTGGGGCTACCTGTCGTGCTACTTCAAGCCGAAGCCAGCCAACTTCTCCTACCACAAGCTGTACCTGACTTTGGACGAGGCGAGTGTCACCTTCAACGCCGACTGTCAGCTGGTGAGTGCTGCAAAATGGGAAGAAGTAGTGAGAGAAATAATGACAATAACTTTCCTTCCAGGGCATGGAGTACTTCTTCAAGTACAACCTCCTCGACGACGACCCCGACGAGATTGCCAAGTTCTTCTACCACGCAAAGCCGCTCGACCGGACGCAGATGCGCTACTACCTCAAGTCGCGGCCCGAGGTGCTCGACTCGCTGATCAACCTGCAGGACTTTGGCAACCAGTCGCTGCCCGGGGCGCTCCGCCAGTTCTTCCGCCTCCTCGAGGCGCCCAACACCTGGGACCCGTACCTGCACCTGATGGTGGAGAAGTTCGCGGCCCGCTTCGCTCGATGCAACCCCAATGGCAGCCTAAGCAACTACAACCCCGAAACGATTTACGTCCTCTGCTTCAGTCTGATCATGCTCTCCGTCGACCTGGCCAACCCCAAGATTCGCAACAAAATGTCAAGCGAGAGTTTATCCGCAACGTCCGCCGAGCTCTGCTCCGAATGGACGACGACCTGTACGGCCACCTCTACGATGATATCTACCAAAAGGGCCACCTCGCCAGCTGTCAAACGAAGCAGGGCAAGGCCTGACTTTGGTTTCTCACTCGTTTCAGGCACGATCGGCTGTTAATCTATCTACGACGTTCTATCTTCAAAATCATTCCAATCACATTCATCTCTGCCACACCACACCACCACCATCACTGTTGTTACCTGTCATTCTAGTCTCTTTCTGTTTTGTGCATTTAGGAAACGAGTGCAATTTCAGCTTCTTCTCACCTGCCATGTCACACCTGCTGTACAATGCTAACAATGTTACGAAATCCCCACACTTGACCACTTTGTTTATTAGTGAAACAAAATGAAAGTTCTAGATAAAATGGTCAGTAAATATCGCAGCTGTCTTTTGCGCTTGAAAAAGCTATTTCTGCGTTGGCTGCTAAAGTGCCAACTCAAAGTGAGCATGGTAAGCAAAGTTCTCTGAGTAGAATGAGTGCCTAAGGCTAGCATTATGAGTGCCTTTCTAGCTTGTTGGGCCTCAGGGGAAAAGTCACCTGTGGAGAGGCCAAGGTGGCCAGGAAAATATATTTCCAACGTAAACTGCTGGTCTGAGCACATGTCCTTTGGAGGCTGAGAAGAACGCATGGCTGAAAGTTCAAAATGTTATGCAGATTTTTTACTTCACTTTGGACCATGTTTCCCAAGGCGTTTGTCTCTCTTGCATCTTTCTTCGATCCACTAATTTTGAAAAATCGATTTTTGGCTTTCCTCCAGTTTCTTTCTATCACACCGGGTCAATTCACTAAAGTATTTGCTAAGATTGCCCAATCCGAAAATGCCGACATTGAACCCAGGCACTTCCCATCTCTTTCACCACAACGAACATTTTATGCTTGTCCAACTGTTCTTCTCCGACTGATCACACCCACTGGTTTCTCTGTTACAGTTCGAGCTTTGCTTGATTCGGGGTCCTCACAGTCATTTATTTTCTCTGATTTGTCAACTCTTCTTTTAGAAAATGGTGCTACCTTTAAGCACATTTGGCCCTATACATACGTTTGGCCGTTTTGGAAACAGCACACATTGATATATCGCAAAATAGTGAACTAAATTTCAATCAGTAGAAAATGAATCAGTGACAATTACTACTTCAATTGCAGTGGAAGAGAGTTTTGCTTACTTGACTGATATGTTACCTGTTAATTTAGTAATGAAAAAAATGGCTTCTTTCGGACTTCCAATGGCTCAAACAAGAAAACTGGGAATGACAATGTGGTCTCTAGAAAATCCAAAGTATGTTTACATTAACTAAAAATGTTTCCTTATCTGTAATTTTCACCCCTCACAGTTCCCAGTACCCAGTTGACATGCTGATTGGTCAGGACTTGCTGAATGCCCACTTTAACATGACACCACTTCAACCAACGTATCACATCACTCCATCACTCGCTATCATCAGAACAAAAATGGGACTAGCTTTTATTGGCAAGTTTGATAAAAAGAAATTTAGACAGTGGAGATTAAATGCAACTGAAACTCAAAAGTTGAAAGCAACACTGTATCCAGATAATGAAAAAAGGGACGATATAAAGAAAATTTCATTAGTTCAAAAAGAAGAGATAGACAACATATTGACTTTAAATGTCTCTGACATCAAACGGAATTGGAGTCAATTTTTCTGTAAGTGTTTTCTTTTTTATCTTTTTTCTAATTTTTTAATTTTAGTTTTTTTAGATTTTTGTCTGAACTTTTGCATCGGAACACACTTGTTTATTTTTGTTATTTTTTCTGCTTTCTTGGTTTGCTTTTCAAATGTCTTCTCATCATCACTTTTGGTCACCGTTTTGCTTTTATCAGTTACCTCTACACACACTATTTATGTTTTCTCTTTCGTTTCGCCAAAATTCCAATCGATTTGCACTTTGGCCTTCTTCTATACTTTTTCTTCAGTTGTTTAGTAGCAGCATCATTGGCCCTGATATGATGCCTTTTTGTATAAAGCCTCTACTTCCGCTGACTTTGAAAAACGACACCTACACTAAAACAGTGAGGGCCTATATTGACACTGGAGCTTCGTATTCATGCATCAGTGCCAATTAGCCAATGATCTCAACCTAAAGCCATCAAGAGTTGTAAAATATGCAAACAATGAAAAGTCTGAATGGGTGCAGATTCAAATAGGCAAAGCAAATAGCAATGAATTTACAAAAGTTGAGCTCCAATTGACTTCTATTTCATTTTCTTCTCTAAATACTTACGTAAAACCTTCAGTGTCTAAACAGATAGCCAATCTCTTGAACATACCGCTACTTGATTTACCAGATTCTACTTTACAGCTACTAATCGGCACTGATCTGATACCATCTCTGCTAATGCCATCTTTATCCACTCGTCACATCTCACTAGCATCTAATCTGAATGCCATTCAGACCCGGATGGGCTACTACATTCAAGGAGTTCAGCACAAACCCAACATTGACTTTTGCTACAACTGGTCACATTACAGTTTTGATGATTCTTACAATTTGGCCAACTCAATTTGTAGCCTTCTGCTTTTATGCTTAATTATGGGTATTTGTAAATTTTTAATAATGTTCATCAAATATGCTTTGACTTTTCCCACACAAAATTGAAAATAAAAAAGGTAAATTGGGAAACAAAAAAGTACACAGTATTAAAAAAGTTTTTAACTTTAATTAAAAATAGTAAAAAATTTCAAAAATTAAATGCTGACAAAATACAAGATGCAAACAATTAAAAATCTAAAGGCACTAAGCACCAAAAAGTGCACTGATCATTTTAGAAAGCACTGCCGCCAAAGTGCACTGCCACAACTGAGCCGATAACGGCAATGAAGACAGTGGCCCAGCCAATGGCAGCGATCTTGTTTGCCGAAGAGGGAGTGCTGCTGCTGTTTGAGTCAGTAGTGGTGGTGATGGTGCAGGTCGTCTGTGCTTCTTCTTCTCCTGGTCGTCCTTCCAGTGCGCCTCAGTGCAACGCTGCTCCTTCACCTCCGTCTCCGCCCATCGCAAGGAATGACAAAGTGCTTGAGGGCCTCCTTGAACTGCAGCTCACTCGCCTGCGCCTCCTCCATCTGGTCGCACTCCCAACAGGCGCTCTCCACCAGACAAAGGTGAAGTTCCACTTGGCCTTGCAGCCGACGTCCTTCTTCTCGCCTCCGGCAATGATCAGCGCGTCGATGGCCTGCTCACCGGCGCTGGTGTCATTGGTGGGCAGGCCGGCAATAGCGTAGGCTTCCTTCAGCACTTTTCGTAGTCGGACTGCATGGCGGCACTGTTGTTGCAGCTTTTAGTGCCATTTCCTGCGATTACCAGACAGCTGAAGAGAAGAAGCAAAGCACCGGTCACCAGGGTGGGATTCATTGCTGAGTTGCTGGTGCTGAGTATAGTTGCCGAAGAGGATGTGATGAGTGAGTTTTGTGATACAAAAGCGGTAAAAGGTAAGAATGACTGTCACAACTCTTGCAAGTTACTGGAGAGCTAAAATGTGCTGTTGTAAATTCGAATTCAGTGCCACCTCTCATTTAGAACTTGTTAAACACGTCGGCTAAATTACGGCTGCTTTTTTCTTTTTACAGTGAGCCCTTTTCTCATAGGTTTTTTGTCATTCATCGATTTTAAACTTTTATCATGACCAGCAGCAGAGAGACGACGCGAGCACCTCCTACCACCACCCACTCAACGGGACAGTCGAGCCTCTACTCGTGGTGAGCATCACCGATGAGTTCTGGAAAAAGGTGCTAGCGTTGTGCGGCCAAACAAGCGCCGGCCACTTTGCCCTGGAGTTTCCCAGCACCTCGTACGCCGCCATGCAGTACATTGACTCGGGCACGTACAGTCACGTGATGAAGGCGGTGGCGCACGAGGTGGTCGCTGATGATGGTGCCACTGCCGCAGAGGACGACGCTGATCAGCACACTGGCACTGGGCTGCAAAAGGCCACTGAGGTGGTCTTCAAGGTAAACACCAGAAACCCTGTTTAAAAACTTTAATCTGAACTTTTATTTTATCAGATCATCAAAGTGGTGCAGCAGCCCACCTACGATCGCTTCTCCGCGAAGCAGCTCACCTTCTCCGGTACCGAGGTGTACAAGGACGTCTACCAGGAGCTGATGATGCTGCACCTGCTCTCCAACCTCCACCAGACGGTCTGCGACTCGGCCGGCCTCGAGTACCAGACGCACGCATTTCCGCGTCTCCTCTGCACTCGACTGGTGCACGGGCCCATCCCCTCTTACTTCATCATCCGCCAGTTCAAGGACGACCTTGAAGCGACGAACAGCAGTGCTGAGCACAGTAGAAGATGTACCACTTTGAGAGACCCGTCTGGCTGCCTCGGAGCACCTCGGCACTGTCAGAGTTCGGCGGCGACGCCTTTCGGCGGCCTTTTTACCAAGAAGGGGACACGCCGGAAGACAACACGCCCAACCACACCTGCACAGCAGCAGCTACTTCGCTGTGTCTGCAGAACGACGCTGGCGCGGCAGTCGTCGAGGCGTTACCAGTTTGAGCACCGCGACCTGCCCTCTGCACTTCGGTGAAGGCAACAAAAAGCGCTAGTGCGCTTCAAATGCGCTCCGCATCTACACCGTCCCTCTTCGGCGGAAAGCCTTCATCATCGACGTCACCTTCCCGGCGCTGCCGGGCTCACCGGACAACAGCAACAACAGCAGCAGGTCTTCTCTCGGACTCAGCTCGCGGCTGAAGGGATCGAGCCAAGCGCTGAGGCCCCGACCGCCAGGAGGTCGCCTACAGAGAGTACCGCTGGTGGGCGATGGTGGCTGGGAAGTGGCACCAGAGCGAACCTATTGGCTGCGATACCTCCTCGAAGAGGTGCTCTCCGCCGGGTCTTCGGTCACGGCAAGGCAAACCTCCTTCTCTGCTGGAGGGCACCGACGAAGCCCATTCTAAGGGGATTTCCACTGGTGCAGCGAATGATGGAAAGAGCGGACATCAGCAAAAGCACGCAGTACGTGTCCAATCGTGGAAAAGATACTGAGAAGCTGCCGAACAGTGTCTGCCGTAGAGGACACGACGAGAAGCCTACAACTGTGCTAAACATCCTTCTTTTGTGTTATGAAACTTGCAAAATCACATTGCTTCAACTTGCCCTTAAAAGATTTGTGCAATTACCACTTGCCGGGTTAGTCCTACTGCTGCATGTGATGATGCCTTCATTGCATCTATATTCTTACCTGCACGAAACTCTCGCTCTCTTCTTCTTCAAGTCTGGAATTGCATCTATTGCGCAACTGTTTGTGTAGTGCTTTCTCCGCCATGCACCACAAAACACAGACACTCATGCCAAACTCAGTGATCACTGATGGTGTTACTGAGGAAGGCGGAACATGACTGGTGATGGTGCAAACGCTGATACTGCGGTGAAAACCGGTTAGGGGCTGTTTCTACTAAAACCACACCAAAAGTGCTTCTCCTTTTGAAACCAAATCACAAACAATCAACTGCAAACCAAAAATCCATCCAGCAAACCTTGCTCTCAAAGTGAAACAGTGCCAAACAAAACACAGCAATCCAATGGACGTGCACCTGTCGCCGAGCTGGCGATCAACCGACCGTCATTATGATGCAGCCACTCTCGGTAAACGCAACACGAACTGCTGAAGAGCTAAAAGAGCCGAAGAGGAACGCCGACGCAACAGCAACGCAACAACAAGGAGTGTCAGTGAGGATCGTTACAATTGCGCAACAACGCTGGACATTCATCTGCACCTGTTCAAGTAGGACTGATACGACCGAACCCCACAACTGCTGCAGTGATGTTGAAGGAATTCTAGTTGCTGTTTTCCTTCTTAATATTACCACCAAAAAGTGCTTCTCCTTTCTGAAACCAAACTACAAACAATCAACTGCAAACCAAAAATCCATCCAGCAAACCTTGCTCCTCAAAGTGAAACAAGTGCCAAACAAAAACAACGCAATCCAATGGACTGTGCACCTGTCGCCGATGCTGGCGATCAACCGACCGTCATTATGATGCAGCCACTCTCGGTAAACGCAAACAGAACTGCTGAAGAGCTAGAAAGAGCCGAAGAGGAACGCCGACGACAACAGCAACAGCAACAACAAGGAGTGTCGAGTGGAGGATCCGATTACAATTGCTGCAACAACACTGCTGACGATTTCATCTGCACCTGTTCAAGTAGGACTGACTACGACCCCGACCACCCCCACCACCACTGCTGCAGTGATTGCTTTGAAGGAATCTCTAGTTGCTGTTCTTCCTTCTTTGACATATTTACCTGTGATGATGGCTGCTGTGCTGGCTGTGATGGCTGCTGCGATGGCTGCGGAGATGGCTGCGGAAATTGTGACTGCGATTGTGATTGTGGCGATTGATTTGAATGATGCCAATGTATTTTATAGGGAATTTTAAAATGAAGCAGTTTTAACTTTATTGTAAATATCAAAACTCAAGTTTTTATTGTAAGCACTATGTAACACCAAGTAAACCAGCCTAGTAAAAAAACCAGAGAGCCAAAAATCAAGAAGTTCCAATGGTCAGAAAAGGAAATCAAGGTGCGTTCTGACCAGTTGTAACAAAAGTCAAAATTGGATTTGTGTTGAGCTCCTTGAATGTAGTAGCCTAAACGAGTTTCAATTGCATTTAGATTAGTGGCTAGTGCGATTTGCCGAGTGGGAAGAGATGGTGATGGCATTAACAATGATGGTATCAAATCAACGCCGATTAGTAGCTCTTCATATTGATCTGATAAATCAGGCAGTGGTATGCTCAACAGTTTGGCAATCTGTTTAACTATTGAAGGTTTCATGCACACATTTGTATTTGAAAATTCAACAGAAGTCAGTTCGACCTCAATTTGTGTGAACTGGTCACCATCTTTTTTGCCTACTTCAATCTTCACCCATTCAGACTTTTCATTGTTGGAATATTTTACAACTCTTGATGGTTTTAGGTTGAGCTCATTGGCTAACTCTGCACAGATGTATGAGTTGGCAGCTCCAGTGTCAATGCAGGCCAACACTGTTTTAGTGCAGGTGTCACTCTTCACAGTGATTAGTAGTTGAGGATCAATTTGAAAAGGCATCATATCAGGGCCAATAGAACTGCTGCTAAGCAACTGCCGAATAAGTCTAAAAACAGGGCGGCAACGTATATTGATTATAAATTTAGCAATTTCGCTAAACTTAAAAAAGAAATATGTGTGGAGAAAACTGATAGAAGGTAGATGGCGGGTAAAAGTGACGACGTGAAGACATTTTAGAATCAAACCAAGAAAACAAAGAAGAAGAAATACGCAAAGATAGTGAAAGCTGATAAACAGGCTCAAGGAAAAATCTAAATAAAAAAATAATTTTTAAAGTAACAAATTTTAAAAAAGCTAAATACTTACAGGCGTATTCTTTCCAGCTTCGTTTAATGTCAAATACCTTAAAAGCTAAAGTGTTGTTCAGCTTTTCTTTTTGAACTGATGAAATTTTAATTCTACTGTCACTCTTTTCATTATCAGGATACAGTGCTTTCTTCATCCTTTTAACTTCAGTCGAAGTCAATCTCCACCGTTTGAACTTTTTTGTATTAAATTTGCCAATAAAAACCAGTCCCATTTTGGTTCTGATGATGGCCAGTGATGGAGTGATGTGATACGTTGGCTGCAGTGGTGTCATGTTAAAGTGGGCATTCAACAAGTCCTGACCAATCAGCATATCAACTCGATACTGTGAGCTATTAAAAGAAAATTATAAAAATGAGACATTTTCAATAAAATTAACATACTTTGGTTTTTCTTTTGACCACATTGTTCTTTCTAATTTTCGGGACTGAACCAACGGCAGTCCCAGAAAAGCCATCTTTTTTACTACTAAATCATCAGGCAAACGTTCAAAATGGTAAGAAAAACTTTCATCAACTATGATTGATGTTTTTATTGTTGCTGATTTATTCTCCACTGACTGCAATTTCAATCCCACAATTTTGCGGTAATTTAATGCCAGAATTTTCATAAATGGCCAACTTGTTGTAGTGGGCCAAAAGTACTCATAAATTGCATCATTTTCAATCAGTAAGGCTGCCAATTTAGTAGAAATGAATGAATGTGAAGATCCCGAATCAAGCAAAGCTCGGACTGTAACAGAAAAACCGGACGGTGTGATCAATTGAAGAAATACAGTTGGCCGGGCGTGAAATGTTTGTTTAGGCGAAAGCGATGGAAAAAGCTTCGGTTCTGACCAAGCACCTTTTGATTGGGCAAACAAAGCAAATATTTTAGTAAACTGATTTAAGCTTAATGTGAGAGACCGGAGAAAAACAAAAAATCCATGTGTCCAAAATGATGGGTCGATGACAGATAAAAAAGAAATGATAGTTTTTGCAAACATGGTCAAAAGTAAAGTCAGAAAACTGAAAACCATATTGAGTCAGCCACGTGTTCCTCTCTGTCAAAAACGTGTGCTCAGACTGGCAGCTCACTTTAGGAACTTACTATTTTTCGAAGCTATCTAAGAAGTTGACTGTCCCCTCCACAGGTGATTTTCCCACCTGAGAAGCCTCTGCAGTACATATCGCTAATAAAACACTTTTATTAGAACTGACAAACTTTCCAGCACTGAAAGATCGGCAACAAACAATGAGTGCCCAGCAATAAGAAAGAAGCCTACACACTTTTACTCTAATGATCAAAACGCATGTGTCGAGTGAATCGGGAGCCGTTTAAACACTATTGCGTGCTGTTGCGCAAGCGGACGAAGAGGGCCCTCCAAGTCGATTGCCTCCCGTCTAATGATCTGACACAGTAGCACGCAGAATTGGTGCCTGCCCTTTCAACTTCTTTCTGCTTTGCGATTCTCGTCCTCGCCGTCTTGAGAGCCAGAAGTGTAGACGATGATGGCGACCAAAACGGCAGCCAGCAGTCGTGGGAGGACTAAGTAGCAGCAGAGTTGAGAAGACCATCGTCCGGTGACTTCCTCTCAGGTCGACCTCGGCACTCCTGCACTCTCTGAGGAGGAGAGTTTTCCCTGCCGTTACTGTATGTGAGGATCTGGACAGTACTCAGCGTGTCCAGGTCCAGAGCACCCTCGAGACCTGCACTGCACTCGACTCTGAGGAGGAGGTTTTTCCCTGCCGTTTTACTTCTCTGGACGTACTCCTGGTCACAGTACTTGCAGGCGTTGTCCAGGTCGCAGAGCACGCCGTCGAGAGTTGCCTGGCACTGCTCATTCGTCATTGACTCTGCTGCTGAGGTGGTGCCCTTGTTCTCGGGGTACTTGTCGTTGCACTTCTTACGTTCAGCCTCGGGAATGGTCTTGTAGCAGGAGGAAGAAGAGGAGGAGCCCTTGACAGCAGCCATCATAATTATCATCAGTAGAATCAGCGATAGAGAGACTGAGGCCATCATCAGCGCTGAAACTTTTCGTTTGTAGAAAATAGTCGTCAGACAGAATTAAAAGCCTTATTAGATCAAGGGAAATGACCAAAAATGGAAACCGTGTCAAGTGATGACTCTGAAAAGGGGATGAGCATTTGGCTTTTACCAGCTGTAATGCACCTTTTGTTCGAATTTTGTGTTGCTGTTTTGCATTGCACTGTTATTCCCATTTCAACAACATAAAAAAGTAGAAAAAAGGCCTAAATAAAGAAACACTGCCCGGAAAGCTCCACGGGCAGCTCTTTGCACAGGTAGACGACGGTGTTGCGAATTCGCTGACTCTCCGCCACTAGATTCTGTAACAAAGTTAGAAAGTGGATTAGAATTCCTCGACAGCCCACATATGTAATTAGACGACCAAACTTACCTCACTATTGGCTAAAATAAGGTAAAAATTCTTGATCGCCGGAACCCTTCTCCGAGTCCACTGAATCAGCTGCGGGTAGGCGCTGTCGTCTAGTTCTCTGAAGGCGGCAGAACCCGTTGAAATCGTCGAGCCATTGGGCCCATCGAGGACGACAACGCTGCCGTCCGCCTTCCGGCGCACCAGCTCACTGAGGACAACCACGTAGATGAGGCTGTCGTAGTTGGCCAGATTGTTCTCATTGGAGCGCACGACAATGTCCGCCCAGGAATGGCAGTAGTGCAGGAGAATGTGCACCACGCCAGTGGAATGGAGCGCCGCACTCGACTGGTACTTGTCGCCCACCGTGGAATTGTTGAAGTAGTTGACGGCGCTGAAGTTGAAGCACAGGTCGTCCTTCAGCTGCTTGATGAAGGCAAAGTTCACTGACATCGACTTTTCGATGAAGTCGCAGTGGAGGAGGACGTTTCGCCGTTCTAGGTAAGAATTTACAAGGTAAAAGGTGTGTTTCAAATGATGTCACAATCTCTCACCCTTAAGAACGTTGTCCGCCGCGTAGAGATCCTTGCGATAAGTGACCTTAAAGTAGAGACTAGGGTCCACCTGAATGAGCCGGGCGGTGGTCTTGGTGTGCCGCTGCACCAGGTCCAGGCACTCGGTGTTGTGCTCCAGCTCGTGCTCGGTGCACTGTCAATGGAATAGAGGCTTACCATCCATTCTAAATCAGCTTGAAGCTCTTACCTTGTTGTAGGCCTCGACGAGCAGGGCGTACCTGAAGGCCTGCGGCGTCTCGCTGGCCCAGTACTTGCCGCGGTCGAGGGCGGTGCCCATCGTCAGCAGCTGCGGGTTGACGGCTTTTGCCGAGAGGATCGTCGAGGTGAGGCGGCAGACGACACCGGCGGCGCCCCACTGCTCACAGTTGCTCACCAGCTGGTGCAGAGTGTCGCCGTCGATGATGGGCCGGGCGCCGTCGTGGACAATGACCATGTCAGGAAGTGCGGGCGCCTCTGGTGAAATTCGTCGCCTCGACTCTTCAATAAAGGTGAGTGCCTCGCGAATGGAACGGTGCCGAGAGGAGCCGCCAGGAATGCAGTCGAAGCGCTTCTGCTGGCGAGAGACCAGCGGCGAAAGGATGCGCTCCATCTTGGCCACCGAGTCTGCCGGCGCGGCGACGATTATCTGGTCGATCCACTTTAGTCTGGAGAAAAAACCATTAAAGTGTTATACTTCAAAATGATCACTTGCCTGAGAAAGGCTGATACGGTGTGAAAGATGAGCGGCTTGTCGCACACTAGTTGGTACTGCTTCGGCTCGGCACTGGCCCTACTGGCGGCCGTTTTTGGCTGACCACCAGTCGCCTGTGCTCCAAATCGAACCGGACTGTTTCGTGCAGAGCCATTTGTGGCTGATGATGATGATGAACCGGTAGAACCGGAAGAGACGGCAGCCAGTCGTTCGCTGCTGCCCGCCGCTGGAATGATCACAACAAAGCTGTGCGAATTGACGTTTATCAGCGGAGGTAAGTTCATGTTCTGTTCTTTAGCTGTCTTCGAATGGCAGCCGAAATGAAAACGTGAGCAAGAGAACAAAGTCGTCGACTGTGTGGGCTGTGCGCAATTCTCTCTTCTCTCTTTGGCAAGTGAAACCGGTGGCAGCAGTGGCAATTAATTAGAATATTCTTTCTTTCAGTCGTAGGTGGTGGTGGCAGGCGAACACCGAGAGAACACAGACTCTGAAGCAATGCCGACACCGAAAGGGTGAAATGATGTGTACAGTTGAGGAGGAGATGGAAGAACAAGCGGAGACAATGTTTGCTTTTTGTTGTTGATCTGTGCAACGACAAAAACGAAAAAGTGGTAAGTCAATTAGCTGTCAGTGGCGGCGGCGGTGGCAGATGAAGATTATAAATATACTTACTTATGCTTACTTGCACTAGATCTTGTACAGTGCGCACCTATTCTTGGACACTTGCCGAGGTATGTCAACTATTTTCGGAATCGTCACCAGATTGCACAGAAGTACGAGTGAGTGTAGAGCGTGAAGAGACGCTCGTCTTGTTGATGCTTAGCGATGACTGATCGCTAACATAATCTCCCCGGCAGAAACTTGCGAGACTTCTGTCACACTGTGTTGCCTTATCTCAGGTTACCAGTCAGCTTCAGTTTTGATTCAACGGTGCGCGCCGAGAAAAGGAGGTTAATAGCTCGCCGGTTAGGGGAGACTATAAATACGCCACTGAAGAAGATGAAGATGAAGTATGTTGAATAATAGAGGAAGATGTAAAATCTTCCACGACCAACTAACTTTCCATAACTTACCGACAATGGAAACGGTTTTGCCACTGCACCGCCGAGAATCAGCAGTCGTAAATCAGCAGCTGAAATCTTCACCCGCGTAGTAGCTCCATCATAAAAATTCATTACATCAACTGAAAACGGTTTTATCGTTCGTAAACTTCTGCTCGGCATTCGTCACTTGACATCAAAATTCGTTTGCAGCCTCTTCCTCCTCGCCATAACTTAATCTGCCATGAAAGTGAGTGACAAATCGGCGATTAGCTTCGGCGCGAAGCCCCACCATAAAGTTTATTCAAGCGTCTTCAGAGTCTGCAGAGTCGGAATGCAGGCTGATGACAGGCCAGCTTCAGTATCAGTAGTAGAATGGTGTCACGTGTGATGAGAAGAAGACGATGACGACCTGTCACACCATTTAATCCCAAAACATCTGAGGAACTCTTCAACCGAAGGCATCTTCCATCGGTGCGAGAGAGACAGCGACAGCATCCAAAACAAACCAGGCAGACAGCACAAAGTAGCTGTGCTACTCACGTGACCCTGCCCTGGCCACCACCACCACCGCACAACACAGAAGACGTAAGCACAAGAAAGCCGATCCAAATCTCTCTTTAATTTTCCATCAAGAAAGATAACCCAACAACATTTTTTTTGAAGCAGTTCATTCACAATAATAACCCTCAACAAGAAGAAACAGTGAAGTATTTAGGTAAAATATAAAACATTTAAATAAGAAAGAAGGAAGAAAGAAGAAAGGAAGAACGAAGTTTGATGCAGTCATCCCGAGGCGGAGAAAAATCAATCGCACAAAGAAGGTGTGTGTGTGAGGAAGTAATAGGGAAAGAATAAAGGTATAAAGGGGAGGAAGAAGGAAAAAAGTGTTGACTATATGCGGGTAAATAAAACATTTGTAGAAGTGAGGGAAGGAAGGAAAGGAAGGAAGGAAGGATTGAAGTACACGATGATGTGATGCATTCTTCAGAGGCGTTTTGTCTTCACACGTTACGGCAGTAGGCGCTGAGAGAATATCATTCAGTTCTCTGTCAATAGCTCATCATTCAGTGTTGAGATGCAGTTTCTGATTAGCTGAACTTGTGACTGTTTTCGGAGTGGAGCAAATTGAAAGTTAGGCGTTGAAACTTCTCTGTCAATAAACCGATTTACCTTTGCATGTTTAATCTGCAGTTCAGTCATGTCAACCAGATACTTGCGGAAGGCAACTACTCGGCGCTTCTTAAAGTCAGTCAATTCTGCAAACAGGTGTTTTACCAAAAGAAAGGTATTAGCAAACAGGTGGTCACTCTCACTCTCTTTCAATCTCTTACCTTGCTTGGCCAACGCACTGATGCCCTCAAACTTTTCGCAGGCCTCCGTCTGGGCGGTCTCTGCCACTGGAATGTCGCGATTTTTTGCCCGGGCACGCTCCAGGTTGCGATTGGCCGACTCGTAGTTGGCCAAACAGCGCAACCGACGGTTGAGCAGTTCCTAAAGAAAACAAAAGTTACAAACCACAATCAAAATCAAATCAGTCTCTCTTTCTTGCTTACCTTAGCGGCACTAGTGTCCCGCATGTAGTACCGAAACAGATCAGAGAGCTTCAGATCTTCATCAGAGGCGACACGATTTTCCGTCTTGCGCAGTTTCTCCAGAGCATCGCCCACTCGGAGAAAAACCTTGGCCAGATCGGGCGTCGGCGCAACCTCGGGCGAGTTGGCAAACTGCACTAGACCGGAGGATATTTTGATGTACGAGTCGGCGACGGCTGTCAAAAAAGAAGAGTGTCAAAAGGATGTTTGCAAATAACAATCACCTCCACCTACCTTTGTGGCTCTTGGTCATAGCGTCCGATTTAAGCGTGCAATTGCGAATGTTATTGAAGTAGTCGTTCAGGTACACTCTTTCCGTCTCGAAAAACTGGTCAATGTCTTTCTGCGTTGTGCTGAGCACCAGGCCGTCCGTGGAGCTCTTTACTGAGCTGAAGAGGCCGTACAGCTTCTCACGCTTGTTTTTCCCTCGAACGCTTAGCTAAAAAATAATAAGTTTGTTAGAGAAACCCCTTGAATACTCAAACATCAAACTTACGTCATTCTCGTACTCGAGGAATATTCTAAAGTTGGGATCATTGCGGAACTTTGGGTGGGTGGCCAGTCGCTGGAGAAAGACCTCGTGCATGGCGACGGTCTTCTTAAAGGTGGCCAGGTACTCCGCCTCCAGCTCGGCTTTCATCTTCGCAAACTCCTCCTTGGTCATGGTGCCCTCACCTTCGCCCAGCTTCTGCAGCTTCTCCCGACTGGCGTCAAAGTCCGGCTTCGGCGGTGCAGGTGGAATCTGGCAGAGATCAAAGATTACACACTGAACACTTCCGTCAACAGTCAGCTTACGATATATCCGCCGTACTCCTCATTCTCCACCAGACTGCTGTGCAGCCAGATGAACTCCTCATGCTGGCGGACCACCGAAAAGTCGTTCTTCTTGAAGTCCTGCAGCGACGACTTGGTGTGCACCGTAAACTTCACCTTATCACGCTCACTTAAGGCGTCGGAGATGTCCACCAGGAGCGAATTGTCCGAGAGGTCGATCGTGTCAGAGCGTTCCTAAAACAAGAAAAAGAGAAAGTGTCAAATTACTGCAACTAAAGACTGGAACCTTTTCTTTCACGTTAAGCGTTTCCGGTTGCAGCAGCAGCAGAAGCACACACCTCTACATTGTCGACACTGTCATCGTTATTAAGCGAAAACTTTCACAGCCTTGTCCTCCATTGCTGCTGGTCGTACAGCACTGCAGGACGAGAGAGTTGCACAAACAAACAATAAACACTCGACTGTTGAAAACAACCACCACCGCACCATCACTGACAAACCAACTAGAACAATAGAGACACTAGACCAAAGGCAGCAGTGTCTCTGTTTGTTTGTCACCACCGACCACCCCGGCCACTGCACTGGAGGCAGAGAGATACTGTTTTGCAGCAGTGGTAGAGAGTAAACGCCCTAAAGTATGCAGTGCAACATTAGCTGGTGGTGGTGGTGGCCAGCAAGCAAACATTTCCAAAGTATTCTGCAGGCTCTGCATATGCAAATCTGTCTACACACTGGGACTATCAACAAACGGTGATGGCGATGGCGATACGATGAAGGGCAGTTGACAGTTATATGTGAATGTTTGTGCCGACGCGGCATCAATGGCAATTATTCAAACAGACAAACAACCAGACATAGATTGCTTACCTTCATCGGCGCTGAATTGGTGCCGTTATTTCCAATCGAGTGCTGCTGCTGGTTGGTGGACGTCTCGAGGGTGGCTGGAACGCCGGCGAGAATGTCACTACTAGGTTCGATCATGGTGGTGATGATGATGATGATGTAGAAAGGAGAAAAAGTAGAAGAGGATGAAGAGGAGGGGAGGGTAAATAAAAAGTAGGTAAAACTGCAGTCAAGACTGGATCACTGAAGGATGACACTATTTGAAGGAATGCTTCGGTGAGTTACTGAGATGTCTCTCTCACTTGACGCAATGTTGTCTGTAGTGAGTGAGAGACAGAAAGAACTCAAGAGTGGTAAGAGAAGAGAAAGATAGCGCGAGTGCGAGGCGACTTGACAGCTTCTGGCAGACAACGGTGGTGTGGTGGTGGTGGCTACTGCCACTGGTTGAGTCAACTCTCTACCACCGTTGTGGGCGCGCAATCGGCGATTGTCGTTTGACACCAGACGGCGAGCGGTGGTAGATGATGAACGTGTGGTGGACTGGGCAAACACACACACACACACAGACTACGCCAAGACGCCCAAGAGGGGGTGTTTTCTGATGGCCGTACAGCAGAGCTGTTTGTCTTTCAGTGTGTTAAAGTGTGTTATCACAGTGCTCGGGAGCGGTGACGATATCAACAGACGATCTGATTGAAACAAAATGTACAAACGATGAATGGAGGGGATAAACAACAACACCAGAGGCAAAGGAGGTGAAGTAGAAGTGCACGGGTGGCTGTGATTGCGGCTAGTATCAGCTTTTGGCAGAAGTGACGAAGTCTGAGGGTGAAAAAAAGATGTAACATTAGTCGATGACCAAATGAAGGTAAGCTTGTGTACAAAGTCTTAAGTAATTAAGCAATGACAAATCCTAACAAAAGGCGGCTATCAATCACAGCAAATCAAAACAAATGAACTTGAAGTGAAGCTCAAACAACTGCAGACCAATCTTAAAGGAGTTGAGCACCGAGTGAAGGACAATGTAAGCGGTGAACACCAGTCAACAACTTAGTTGGTGCATAGACTCTGAGACAGGTGTGTCCCAGTGCTGCTGCTGGTGGTGTCAATGAACCTGTCAGATAGGTCAGCAGAAGCACTGGCTGAGGGCAGGTGGTCATCCAACAGGCTAGCCGACTTACCTTTTGGTCAGTTGATTAGTGGAATCAGATGGTGATCAGTTCTGCTGGATGTACAGCACTCAGAGACAGGTGCTGGTCGTGGTGGTGGCGGAAGAATCAACACACGGTAAATAAACACAATCAAATAGAATCCTGCGCTCCAGTTGTGACGGCGACAAACTGCTGCAGAATCCGCCAGCAGCAGCAAGCGGCGACGGAGGCGGCGGCGTTTGCCACCGCTACAACCGAAGTGAGACTGTTGCGCGAAAGTAAGAATAGTCGACGCCGCGCCAAAGGCAACAAAAACAAACCCAAACAACAAATCCGATGTGATTTACTGAATTTCAGTTTCAGGAATCTTTGGAACACACCAAACGACAATGACTGCTGACATCTGCTCTAGGGTCTCAGCGCACAGAATCACCTCTGACACCTCGCTGCAGGCAATGTTGGCCTACTTTTCAGCGCAAAACTGTCTCGCCGAACCTGATGTTCAGCTGTTTGTGCAGCACAAGGTCCTCTGCGAATTACGGAACAGACTAGCTGGAGATCTTCGGCCTGATCTTATCAATCAGCTGATTGCTAACCAGAGCACCTTTCACTGCCTAACCGTTTACCACGAGGTGCTGCTGAAAACGGTTCTTTACGTCGTTCCAACACGTGAACCAGTGCAACTGAGTAAACTGTTGACTGAAAGTCTTCTTCAAGATCTAATCAATTCGTTCATCGCTTCTTCAAGTTGTCCGGAGCACTGTTTTTGCAGTACTATCAAATGTCACTTCAAACTGCTCTTGCGGTTTATCAATGAGCCAAATTTGATTGTTAAGCTCACTCACCCCTCGATCTTTGCTCACTTTTTCAACCAAATTCAGTCAAACTCTCGATGTATTGCCTTTGAATTTCTCCAGCTGGCCATTGAAACTTTGAAGCGCAATCAAACCAATGATCAGCTAATCAAATACTTTAACGAGCTTATTTCCAAGTCAACCTGCTTAATATTTTACTACCATTCTTCAGTATTCCTCGTTGTTTTGCCGGCCCAAGGAACCAAATGAAAGCGATAATGATCTCGAGAACATTTATGACTGTGTTCTCATTCGATCTTATATTCTCCTGTCTGCACGCCTACTTCTAGTCATCTCAAGTGATTTAAAACGCAACTTCCTTCATCAATTGTATCTCATTAAGCCCGATGATAAGGATGATCTCTCGTCTTGGCTAGTTGAAATATTTATAACCGAAGACAGCGAACTCTTTCAATTTTTCTATCTTTCAGCACTTTTAGCGAAAACCTTAGCCGAGATTCAATTTGTCGACTGTCTTTTTCTCGCCTTTCTAACTTCGATTTACCACGACACATCCACCCTTATCGAGATGCTCACCACCGATACCGGAACAGCCACATCGACTCTTCAGTTTTTGCTTGCCTACCTCAAACTTCCACGCGACCAAGAGCCCCTTGATGCAGCAATAGCAAAGACACTCAAAAGGTTGAAGCACAAAATCAGCCGCCTTTACAGCAAGGGTCTCTTTCCCTACAATCCAAGTGCGCTGCTTCGATTGCTAAACTCGGTTTAATAAAGTAATAAAGTAAGAACATAACAATGACAAGAAAAAATTGATTCAGTATTCAGAAAGCGCACACTTCTTCATAAGCTCGATACTGTGACGATGGTGGACATCTGAGGACAATGGCTGAATCTACCATCCTCTGATGCCTGATGCCGCCTCCAAGCGCGTTCAGTTTTGCTCCACAGCTTTGCCACCAAACTGGCCGCGTCAAGCTCATTGCCGATGTCGCCGATGAGGTAGCCACTCGGGCAGTCACCACCATCTTCATCTGCGTCTTTCAGCCACCGTCGAAGTTTCCTAACGTCGTACACGTATCGTCCATTGATGGCAGTCGCTTTTACCGGCGGTCGCAACGTCGATCGAAGAAGGCCGGTCACAAAGACGTCGTCGATGGGAATGACCGGTTCCCTGGGATAGTGATCGGCATGCCATTTTGAACTGGTGGCCAACAAGTCTGCTGCCAGCTGCGGCCTGATGAAATAGCCCACGCCGGAGCAGTAGGCGGGAAAGACCTCAAAGGGATAGGTCGAGTAGTTCAGCGCCCACTTGCCGGTCCGCTTGGGAGCAGTGTCTTCAGGGAAGAGACTGCACAGTAGAGCTGGTGGTGGTGGTAGTGAGGGTGAGGGTGACAAAGAGTGCTTGGCCTTGCCCTCCGCCAGGTACCTCAGCACGGCGTACGTGTCCACAAAGGCGTCATCATCGACCTTGAGGAGGTAGTCGGCGACCGGCGCACAGCCGTACTGCACCGCCCAGCGCAGTCCGCCAGGTGCTTGTACGTGAGATTGTTGTACGAATCGAGGAAGCCATTCGCCTGTACAGTGTCGCCGTACAGGCGGCTCTCTACGGACAAGGCGGTGGTCATCATCCGCTCTTCACCTTCAGAACTTGTTTTCTGTCGTCCGAGGATAAAGGCGTGTGCGATGCGAGCGCCCGGTGGCACTAGCTCGTCGTCCAGGGCGAGCCAACTTGTCGCAGGCGCTGCCGCTGGGCAAAGTGCTCCACGGCAGAGTGAATCAGTATGACTAGGTTCAGCGAGGCGACCGGCGAGGAAAGTCGCATTGAGCGGCAGCGTTTCAGCGTCCGCTCGGCGGTTCTGGAAAAGGAAAAGTTGTGCAGGTTGAGGAGCTCTGAAGGAAACTGTGGTGCTTCAAATGTGGCTGCATTTTTTCGGTCAAACTTGGGCAGTCGAGCCTCAATGGCTCTCCACCGACTGACTTGCACTGTCGGTTCAGCCTGACCGTACAATGAAAGCTCTGCTGATGAAGACGAGGATGAAGGTAGCTCCTCTTCAAAGACCGACGACTCAAAGAGAAGGACTTCGCCACTTGTTTGCTGGTGGCGAACATCGCCGAGCAGCAGCAGGAGGAGCAGTGTGAAGGTGAAGATGAAGATGAGCGAGAGAAGAAAGAGTAGCACCAGCAGCAGTGTTCTCTGGAAGGGTCGATGGTGCTGGTGGTGCTGATGATGGGGGAGTGAATGAAGGCGAAACGATGATTTATCGTTCTCTTCAGGTGAAGAGGAGGTGCCCAGCCGGGCGTAAGTGACCAAAGTCATGATTGAAAAGAAACTGTTGTTTTCTTCACTCGAACATAATCACAGAAAATGAAAACTGTGCAGATTGAGTGAGTGAAACAGGTGTGAAGCAGGAGAGCTTCCAAAAAAGGCAGATGGGAAGCTATTGTTTCAACTGCTCAATGAAGGACAGTTCAACAGTAGAAGCAGCTGAAAAGCTCAAGGAAAGCAGTTCCATTTTTGGTCACCACCACTGTGCACCTCGCTCTTCTACTCGAGAAATCAAAGTGCACAGCTTCGTTTCTGAGCAGTTGGTGAGCACAGAGAGTGATGATGACCAGATGAGAGAGAAGTGACGGTGCTACTGTCGTTGTGCCGATGATGATTGCCGCAGTTGCTGCTGTTGCGATGTTCCCACCACCAGCACGGTCGCTAAACTGCAAAGTGCAAAGATTTACGATCACCAGACTGCAGCTTCTTCTTCTTCTTCTTTTCTTCTTCTTTCTTCGCACTGTGTCGAAGGGTAAAGGTGACAAGGCGACGCACAAAGTTTAGGAAAGAGGGGGCAATTTCTCAGAAGCACGACTTTCAAAACGCGTTCACTTGATGAATGGTTTTTGTCAAACGTCAAATGTGTGTGTGTGCTCACTGAAGAAGAAGTAGAGGCAGTAAGCAAGCTTCCACAGCACAATAGAGGCGACAATTAAAGGCTGTTAATTAATTGACCGACGCAGACAGGTGAGGCTCAGGTTCAGGCGAGCTCCCGTAGTGCGGATTGGGTTGCGAAAAGGTTGAAAGAAAAGGAGAAACAGAAGACTTCTAATGAGGTGACAGTGGCACTTTTCGCTGAGGGTGAGGAAGGTGGTGATCGTCAAATTAATGAAGGTCGCTTCTTAGCACAATAACGAAAATCTTCAACTTTGACGTTGGTTTTCAGCAGGAGGAAAAATAGACTCTGGTTTCTAGTGCCGTCACACTGATTTACACTGGATAAAGAAGAGACAGTTGAAATTGTGTTTCAAAGTAGGACAGAACAAGAGGATGATACTAGGCGGATGAAAGGAGGAGGATGTGTGTTTCAGTTTGTAGCAATTGTGTTTTTGCTGTCAGTGTGTTTGCTTTGCCTGCAGTGAGCTTTGCAAGCCTAAACATTATGTGCTCAAACTGCAAACAGTTTTCAAACAATGTCTTCAGCAAATAGTCCTTTCTGCCAGGGTGTTTGTTCAGACAAACAGACAAGATGCAGAAAAAGGGAAAAAGCGTCCACTCGATGCGCGATGAGCCGTCGAAATGTGCCCATCGGCCGTCTTTTGGCCTGTCGTCTGATTTAAAAGAATCAGAAGCGCCAGCGCGGGCGCCCGCGTCGTTTTGAAAAGGCGGAGTAATGGGCAAAGAGAGAGAAACTTCAGAGAGGACGCTCTACAGTGACTTGATTAGTGCCGAAGACGAAGACTCGCCGGCTCGAAGACAGAACAGAACAGAACACAGAAGCTCAGACACTGAAGCTCGAAACGCTGCATACTGGCATACTTTGTGCAGAAGTGCTTCTCTCTCCCTCGCTAACCAAACCGAAACTGAACAGAACAGAACAGTTGAAAAGAGTGCCCTTTGACGACTAGTTTTTTACTGTCATAGTCGTAACTGTTTGTACTTCGAACAAAACAACTGCCATCAGAGAGAAGAAAAGGAGAATTGGACAATTGCACTGCCAGTTTGGATAATGGCTCTCTGTCTCTTTTATCTCTTCCCTGGGCAGTGCTGATCTATGCAGATCAATTGACTGAATGTCAGCAGCAACATCAGCATCAGCGGGAGTCACCAAAGAAAGCAGAGTTGACCGAAATCAATAATAGCAACAAATGCAGTCAGTCAATTAGTGTCATGTTCAGTGGACTAACAGTTCAATCAAAGGGTGATAGCGAATGCAGGTTTTAGACGCAGATGCCAGTATCTCAAATTTTTCTCTGTCAACCGATAGCTCAAAGATACAATTAGCAGCAGCAAAAGCATCACCGACCTTACTGTCAATAAATCAGCTACAAAGCGGGCGCTTCATCGGGCGGCTTACAAACTTTTCAATGTCGGCATTCTCTTTTCATCTTTTTCAGACTAGTCAGCACAGTTGTTCAGTAGATCATCATTCTGAAGATCATAACTGAGTTTGACCTAAAACAACAGGTAAAATCGGCAATACACAAGATTCTTTTGGGCGCATATGCATCAGTTGTGGAATGAGAGCAACGACATTGTTGATTCGACATGGAAAACTACAGCCTTCTTACATCCGTATCTCAATCTCTATTTTTTCCCGTACTCCAAGAAGGTGATTCAGGCAATGATAAATTGACCTTCTTGTTGAGGACGAAAAGGACACACCGCAGCTAAATAAGTTTACAATCTCTCAAGTTTATTCCTTTGTTTTCTCGTGATGATTGAGAGCATCACCACAGCCGGTTGTTTCTTTTTCCAGTCACAGTGGCAACCGAGCAAAAGAGCCACACGAACAAGTGTCATTGGGTGGATGATGAATTGACTTGGCGAAGAGGATGATGATGATGATGATGATGATGATGAGGACGATGACGGTAGCACCCCTATGGTGGCACTCTACAGTTTTATCATTCTTTAAAGTACCACACTACCAGTGCGTCCACTACCGTTTGCTCGCGCTAATTAGACCCATTCAGAGTGACAGAACACCAAACACCGCTCTGATTTAGAAAAACGGAAGTACATGTAAAGGAAACAACCTCTCCTGGTAGCTGGCTTCTGTGTACCTGGTAGATCCTCTACAGTGATCAATTATGGCACCGTCTTATGATGTGTTCTTTGCTCTGTCCTTTAGATGGAATGCTCGAGTACACCAGGCGGCCATCTGCTGTGACGGTTGAGTTGAATGCGGAATTGAAGACAACACTCAACCTCACAACACTGCCGCAAACAAAGAGGGTAGGTGAATTTGAATAATACCCAACAGTTGTCATCTCAGCACTTCACACCGCTGACCGGTGGTGGGAAAATAGAAAGGGCAACTGTAAAAAAGAATGCACACACTGACCGCCCAACACAATGCGTGCTAATGTGCTCACGATTCTGGCGACAGAAGTGGCGACCGAAAGCAAGTGTCTTTGGACATGGGAAAACTGGAGAGCGACTGGCAGAGAAAGGATAAGGAAGAAGAGTGCCACCACTACTGAATAATCATCAATAAACATCGGCAAAGAAAGAATATGAAATGACAGTTTTAAATGATACAAAAACATTTTTACCAGCCTTGTTCAAATGTTGCTTAGCATTTGCTCGGCGGCCAGACAGGTCGATTGGACACGCAGTGGAAAAAAGTGTCTAAAGTGTCAGAAGTAATGTGATGATGGCGGTGGTGTAATACAGTTAGTCACACACACACACAAAGTCCCCGCCAAATGACTCTATCTATGGCAGCATCAGCCTCCTTTACTGAAATCTGCTAGTGTCCACTCGTCCGAGACTAACTTTTCCACCCGATGGCTGCTACTGTTGCTCAACTCAGGAGCATTACCGTCTCGTCAGCGAGCACTGACAAACTCAATCAACACGACAGTGGTGAAGAAGTCAGTGCTAACCGGTGATTAGACATCGGAGAGAGAGAGGGGAAAAGAGTATCACACGACTGTGGTTTGGATGACGATAATTTGGTAACAAGAGTGCTTGCAGGTTTAACAACAACCAACATAAAAATGAGAGATAGGGTAATCTAGTATTTTGTTGAGTGGTGCATTACACAGGTAATGGCGACAAAGAGCAAAAAAGAAAGAAAATGAAGAGCGGGTGACATTACATTAGAGAGCATTTCACAGAGATTCTCGATCTCTGTGCGCTTCCGCAAAAAAATACGATAGACTCATGCACAATCTTGAGTAAAAAACTTAAAATTAGCTAAACATCAGCAAGTGATAGGCCAATGAACAAATAAACAGTGGCAATCTGTGAGATTCATCGTTGAGATCAGGAGGCGGTAATGTCAGTTGAGCGTGATAGAGATGAGGGGAAGAAAAAGAACCAAACGATGCTGTAACTCTCTTTGCCAAAAAGCTTCTGCAAATAAAAACAAGTGAAAAGTAGTATCAGCAGACGTGAGAGCAATTAAAATGTGGTAAAGACAGCAGGAAAAAAGTTAATGAGAGTGTGAGCCATGTAATGAGGTAAAATGTAAAGATTGAAAAGCTAAGTCGTTCAACTGCAAATCAATTAAGAAAAACACTAAAAGGTGTTCTCACGTCGTTTAGCCATCACCTGGGGCAAATGAAAAATAAAAGATTTCTTAAAGCACCGACTGTCAGCCAGTCAATTTTCACTGCAAAATATGCGCCAGTCAGTTTGCACGCAATTAAAAGGTCGCCATCATTTACCCGACTATTTTCTGCCAACTTTTTTCTCGTTGGTAAGTCAGACAAAAACACTCTTTGAGGCATCTTTTCAAATCTTGCCGGTAATCATTGGCTCATCCTTTTATTCGCTATTCTCTACTACTGTGTGGTCATCGATAATGGCAGGGTGGTCAATGGCGAGAATGATGGTAATGCTGGTGTAACAGGTGAAAGAGAGCGAGGTGTCAAGTGGAGATGATGCACTACAACAGTAGTCTAGAAGCCACCAACTACAGCAACTGACAATCACCGGTGCTGCTTTGTGTTTGAAGGTGGCGGTCCACAGACTAATGACGGGTGCAGTGCACAGACAATGCCCAGTATCAGGGTAGACGAAGAGAAGCTAAGAACCACCAGGAGACAATCGACGTCCATTGAGGCAGCACACTCTATCCATCGGTGAAGTGCAGTCAGTTTTCAGAGGCTGACAGCTGAGCCTTAGTGCTACCCAGAACTGCCTTCAAGGTGCAAGCGAGCAAATGAGCCGATGGTGTGAAAGCCGGGTTACTACTGCCTACCTAGTTCCGATTGCCGGTAGGAAATTAGAGACAGGCGGACAGGATTGTCTTCAGTAATCGATTGATGATATACCGACAGCTGACTGTCGGGCTGATGGTGGCGGTGGTGATGAGGGTGATGTGGTGAACAGCATTGTCAGGAGGAGTAGGTAAGTGAGTGACATAGTTTCTGCAAACGCACACTGTATTCAAGAACACACTGAAGAACAATAAAAGACAACGAGGAACTAATTAGCGCAGAGTGCAGTGCCAATTACCCGAGCAGTCAACATTCGCCTGTCAATGTCAAACATATGAATGAGCAAGCTAAGCTTCTGCAAAACAATGATTGAAACCAAAGCAATTTTCAAGCTCACCCATTCTCTGAGCTTTGATAATCGTCCAACTCGTGCTTGTGCATCAGCATCAGCAGCACAGGCACTAATGGAGGCATTTAGAGATGCCTGCGCTGAAGTAGCGCCCGCTAATGACACTGACCGTTACAACGGACACATCTCTCTTCTTTTCTCTCCCGTCCTCACACACCGGTGGACCATAATCAATTTCGCATTATCGTCGTGCTCAGCCATCAGTGCTGACGATGCTGACGCTGACAGACCTGGAGAGACCCTCCTGACACAGATCATCGAGATATACACTGAGTAGCCATCTTTAGCTTCCTTAGCTTCCACTGTCATTGGTAATCTTCTAGCTTTCTCAGATGTAGGAGATTTTAATTAAGCGAAACCAATTTGCCCGTTTTGTGGCTTCTCTCTCTTTCTCTCTCCTGTACCTGCAAACCTAAATACCGAGTGAGAGAGGCGGAGGAGGAAGAGTGGATACAAACACGCAATGAGGTAAGCAGAATGTACGCAAAGCAGTCTGCAATGATCAAGGACAATCAGGCGACGGCGGCAGCAGTCAACACACACTACCTGGAGTGCACTTGAACAAAACACCGAACAAAACAATTGACCGCTCACTCGGAGACACTTGATGTTGCTGCTGCTGTTGCTTGTGATGTTGCTGTCAATCAGCTATTCGGACAAAACGTTAGTTAGGAGAGAAAGAGGAGAGAAGTAAACCAAGTCATGCGGATGCAAATCATTAAAGTGTCACGGTCATTAGAGCCGACAGAAGGAGACAATGAGGAGGAGGAAGAAGAAGATGCACCGAAGAGCCACCGATTGACAACACACACCGACCTACTGCTTTTCTTTCTGTTTAGCACTTGTTCAGCACTTGCAATGGCAGGGCAGAGAAATGACAGCTGCCAGAGGAAGCCACTGAAAAATCAGGCAAAGGGACGGTCAAAGTTCAATTCACTTCAACTGAGTGAACTCAATTCCAATATAATATTTGCTATACAATAACAATAACAGTGTAATATAAATATACCGAAACGGACAATAGCGAAGAGGCCAGCCAACAACGGCGGCAACAGAAGGGGACAATTTACCGTTGTAGCACTCGACTGGGCAAAATTGCACTTCACTTCAGAAGCACTGTGCAAGGCTGGCAAACAGAATCAATTGCACGGAATGGTAAAGAAAAATAAAAGAGGGATCAGGTCTTATAAAGTCAACAGCAGCAGCAGTCACAGTCGACTACACTTTCTGCAGAGACATTCAAGACTAGAGCGAGAGATAGCATGACCGAGGCAGATTTAAAGTCATTGTGCAAAAGGTGGTATGAAAAAAACGAGTCAATGTAATGCAAACAAGAAAAAAATATAAATAGACAACAAGCAGATCGAGAGGTTTTGCCAAATAATAAAAAATCAAATCAGAGAAATCAATTTAGAACTTTGCTTTTTCAAGCAAAAAATATTTTGAACAAAACAGCTGACAGAACCGACGACGTGTCAAACTGTCTAGCTAGAGAAACTGAATTTGTGAAAGGAGCGGTTCTGAAAGTGCTGACTAATTCTTCAGTGAGCTAAGAGTTTTAAGCCTTTTCAAAAACTCCTAACTTCAGAACCTTCCTCGCCTCTCCAAACCTTCCGAGTCTTCCAGCAAAGCTGAAAAACATGAGTGAAAGCAACAACAAACCGATGAACAAGCCACAGGGAAGCTCCAGCGGCGGCGGCGGTGGAGGCTCTACTTCATCATCTTCTGGCAGCCGTTTTCCGAGCTGGGGCGATTTGAAGAGCAAGATGACTCAGCTTCGCACCAAGGCCCCATGGCCAGTGGTGGCCGGCACTGTAGTGGGCACATGCATTCTCATGGCCGTCCTCAAGGGCACCTTCGGCGGGCCGTCTCTGGTCGTCAACGTTCAGGTCTTTCCCTCGTCGGTGGAGCTGAACAAGAACAGTGGCAAGTAATCACCACTGGTTTGCTGCCTAGGATTCATCGCTGAATCCCCCATCTCTCTAGGCACCACTGTCCACCATTCTTTTTCAATGTCAAAGATTGTTGTACTTTTGTTTGTTTTTACAGCTCCTGATGATTCAGCAGGACTTTTTGTATGTTTTTATTCAAATTAAAAATTATCCATTCAAAACTTTTTTGAAAATCTGTTCAAAATTTGAATCCTTGAACTTTGAAAGAGAAAACACCGAATCCAGTGCCAATATACAACAAGCGAAGCACATCAAATCACCTGGGAAACAGGCACATCAGCAGAAGCAGCTGCAACTGTCGTCCTAATCATCGCCATTTCACAAGCGTAGAAACGGGCGACCAATCAACCTCGTTACCTCGGGATACGTCAACATCCGATGGCATTTACAGAGAGAGACCACTGTACACTGGCACTCCGGTGTCCTCGGCAACAATCACCCAAACCAGACTGGTGTGTGTGTTCAGAAAGTAAACGCACTACAGTAAGCAGCAGCTACCAAACAAACACCTAAAGAGACAAACCTAACCACTAATCCTCAAGTCCTCTCCATCCAAAACTGATCCTTCCAAAGTCGACTGCTGGTGGGGAAGATGAAGAGAGTCATAAAGCACGTGTACATACCGCCACCAGCACCTAAACACACAATAAGATCAGATAGAAAGGAGCGTTCACTTAGAAAGAGAAGACTGAAAGGTGGTGCAGTGCCAACAGTGTCATTGCTGAGTTGGTCACAATCACCAGCAGCATCAGCAGCACCAGAAGGAAGCCCGACAAGTGTTCAATTTGTGCAGAAACAAAAAGTGAAAACACCGAACTGCTCACCATCACCCAGTAATGCCAGTAGCTGCACCCTAATTGCCGACAATCATAAAATATAGCAAGCCAAACACACCAAGCACACAAGCGCACACACATATTGCCTGCCTCAACGACTCTGAAGGAAAGAGAAATATCATTGCACCCAACTGCAATATCGTCGACTGAGGAAGAGAAGGGCAACGCAATGACCAACGCCAGGCAACAACGGCAGCAAGCAAAGCAACATGAAGCGGAATCACTGGCTGCAACTCCATCAGCACCAGCACCAGCAGCAGCATTGGACAGCACACCACCGCACCCGCCACCTCGAATGGCCAGCCAGACGAGTCAGATGAGCCAGAATAATAGCAGCAAGGTGATCCCGCTGACGGCGAGGGTGGAGAAGCCGGTGAGGCCGGTCTGGTTCCGGGTGGCCTACGTCGCCCTGCTGGTGGCCATCATCGGCATTGCCACCATCGTCATCGGCACCATTCTCATCGTCCTCGGGTGGATCAGCGTTCGCACCGGCGATGGTCGGGCCGTCTACTTTGGCCGTCGAGTGCACAAGTATCTGGGTAAGAGAGCTGCTCTTACTATCACCAACAATTTCACTTGATGTTAATCACTCTTTTCTTCAGGCATCTACGTGCTTGTCATCGGTCTTTCGGTGACCTTCTTCAGCTGGCTCGCCTACAAGGCCTGTCTGATTCGCATCGACCGGTACATTGGCCAGCTGCAGGAGTACAATTCAAAGAAGACGCAGGACGCTAGAGAACGGGTGCCTGCCTGGACGGAAACGGATGCGCTGATGGAGGAAGAGGAGGATGACTACTACCTGGAGAAGAAGCAGCAGCAGATGAAACAGAAAAGTAAAAAGTAAATGGGAAATACTGTTTACAGAACTGTGAACCACATGTTGAATGCCGCAAATCACCAGAGCTTCTCTCTCCCTCGCTCGCTCACCATAAACCAAAGATACATTAGACAGATGAAATATTATGCATTTATCATCATCATCAGTGAGAGAGTGAGGAAGCAGAGAACCTCTATCAGAGACAATGTCACACAGACTGTGCACTGTTCAACTGCCGTTTGCAAACCACCTCTTTCAATTGTACTCTCTCTCTCTCTCTCTCTCTCTCTCTCTCTCTCTCTCTCCCACTCTCGACTATTGACACTGCTAAGCAACAAAAATGTAAAAAGTAAACAAATGTCCATTTGAATGGGCTGGCATCATTGTCAGGTTTCAGTACTACTTCTCAGCAGAGCGACGATAATTCACTTATCGACACTTTTTTCAGAATAGGAGACGATAAGGCTAACGATGCAACAGTGCTGGTGGTCATACGAAAGAAAAACGAAAACGTTGAAGAGGGTTCAGTGCAAAACAGAGACAGGAAGCGACTGGCACCTTTGATGGTGACAGTGTCTGTGTGGCTGTGCCTAATGGAGCATTGACGCTGCTTGATTCAATTAGCCCGTCGCCGTACTCTTCGACTCAACTAGCGGCTGACTGACTGACTGACTCTACCTTTCTCTCTAATCGATTCCTAATGAAGAGATTTGGTCGTAGGGAAAAAGACAGTTGAGAAAAAGACAGGAAGATGAACAATGATGAAGACACAATGGCACTAGTGGCAGTCAGTCGTCAGTGGGAAGCTGGAGATTGAGGAAGTGCTCATGCTAATTCACAGTAATGTGCAAAGGTAGGGGTACCCGGCGACACTGTGAGTATTTGAGAAGAAAACACTGCCTAACTGACTCATCATTGTCATCATCAATGACATCAGCAGCAGAGTGTCATCTCAAACAGGGTAATTCTGTGGCAGAGTAAAAACAAAAAAGTCAAGCAGTAGCTAAAATCAGTGGCATTCGAATGAGTGTGCACAGTGGCAAGTCTATGATTAAAAGCCAATGTGAGCTTCTGACCAGCAGCAGCACCAGGATTGGGCGTCTTTTGAGTGCTTAGTGACTGATCATCCAATTACGACTGCAGCAGCAGTGGCAGTGATGCACCACCACCACCGGTAATACATCACCGGGGCAATTACCGACTCAATGATCCAAGTCATTCACCCTATTGTCTGCTGTCGTGCTATTGACATTAGTATGCTGCACTACTGACGTTCATCATCAGTGCCATTAAACATTCAATGTGCGCAGCAGCAGCACCGCATTGCAGCACACTGAGAGAAAGAGGGTACCTTTAAAAGAAAAATTCGTTACTGACCGATCGACTTGCCATTAGCCATAGTGGTAAGTAGTGGCACTAAGTGGCATGTCTTTAGCAAGAGGAGACTTCGATGAAGCCTTATAATAAATACTACCAAAAACCTGTGGTAATGACATTTTTTCTACTGCAGTTGATTCGCTGCGCAGTGCATCCTTCGCTAGCTGCTGACGGGACACAAACTGCATCAGTCAGCACTTAGTTGCCACTTGCTACGACAATTCTTCTTTTACTTTAGTCGCACCGTGTCGCAATTACTGTCAAACAGGCTAGAGAACAAGCACACAGGTAAGAGAGAATGAAGAAAGGTTGAAAAAGGAAAAGAGAGGCATAAAAAGAAAAATAATCGTTACTTGACCGATCGACTTTGCCATTAGCCCATTAGTTGGTTAAGTAGTTGGCACTAAGTGGCATTGTCCTTTTAGCAGAAAGAGGAGACTTCGATGAAGCCTTATAATTAAATTACTACCCAACAAAAACCTGTGGTAATGACATTTTTTCTACCTGCAGTTGATTCTGCTGCGACAGTGACATCCTTCAGCTAGCTTGCTGACGGGGACACAAACTGCATCAGTCAGGCACTTATTGTTGCCACTTGCTACGACAATTCCTTCTTTTTTACTTTTAGTCGCACCGTAGTCGCAATTACTGTCAAACAGGCTAGAGAACAAGCACACAGGTAAGAGAGAATGTAAGAAAGGTGAAAAAGGAAAAAGAGAGGGCATAAAACACAAAATCAATAAGATGGGGATACAGCTTTAAAAAGGAAAGAAAGCCACTCCGGCAGACATGTTGAACATTGACAGCAGGCGCCGGCAAGCACAGTAATTACCCGAAGAGTGACCATCGTCTGGCGTTTTTTGGCGCCATAAACGATTCCTTTGCAAACAGAACAAATTCTCTATTACACAGAATAGTTTAGGGGCAAATGTGATAACGATTTGGAGCGTCATTAAATAGAATATGTAAGTCAAAGAATATTGGAGAATTGATAAACACAAGTGAACACTGACATTTGTGCATCTTTTTGCCAGAGAAAGTCAGGACAAGACGCCAATGTGCTTCTGCTGGTAGAAAATCACCACCTGGCCACACAGAAACAAAAGTAGACACAGGTCAAAAGTGCAGAAGGGAGAGGGTGAAGGAAATGTTTCTGTTTCTGCCAATGCAAATGAGCAGCAGTCCAGCAGCCGCCATTGATCAAGCCATCAGCTTGAAGAGAAGGGTAAAGCGTGAGCAGTAAAGGGCGTCTATTTGCATTTGCAGCTTCCAGATCCATAAATTGTTCTAAATAGTATAATAAAAGTTGTCCTGCATTCGGATTGATGCTGCCAAAAACACAACTTGGCTTGTAAGTGTGTTTGCGCAAAGGAGCGGCCGCTTCTTCGTCTTCTTCTTGTGCTCTTCACAGGCGCGAAAATTATCATCATCAAAGTCGGCACTGTCTTTAGGCACATCTCCCTTTTTCTCTCTCAAAATTCATTGGCAAAACAGTGCCGAAAAATTGTTGGTATATTTGCATAGCAGCAACAGCAGACACACAGTGAAACACACTTCAACAGTATAATTAAAGTGACCCTTGAGATAAAGTGGCAGACACAACAACAAAACGACAAGACAGAACAACATTTTGCCGACAAAGACAAAGACAAAAACAAGAGATGCTTTTAGCAGTAGGAAGAGCACCTTTGGCTGCAAAATCAGAAAAAATTGATCAACAATTGAGGCGGCTCATTTGCGGCGATGGCGGTATCACCCTTCAAAAGCAGAGTTTGGAGGAAAAAAGAAAGAGATAGATATGAGTGCATTAGGAGGAGAAGGAAAAACAGCAAAAGTGGAAAAAAGAGTAGAAAAGTAATTATCTCCAAACAGGCAGAAATCATCAAACACTTGAAAATATTAAATTGGTAGGATTCACTTACATTATCTATTTGTAGATGAAACAGCAGTTCACCCATGAGATCATGAAAAGAGTGTTATTGAAAAACTTAAAGATGAATCGATTGACTTTAAAAAATAGGCAATTATTAATTAGTGATGCACCGCCTGTCCAAAACTGGAAAATGAGAAAAACAATAAAAGAAAAGTTGAACTTTGATTTTTCTTTTCATTCTGTTCTGGCGCCACAAAAAAACCTGCTCAATCGGCTCAACGGCGTCACCTATCCGCTCACAAAGACACCTGTAGAAAAACATCAATTTGCTTTTAAAACTTCAAAAAAGAAGGTGCATTTCAATCAACTAACTTTGCATGTCAAGATTTTTTATCTGTAAATCGACTCTTTTAAATTGAAGTTCTATTTGAGAATGAATAGTCGTTTAACAATAAAACAAGTTCTTTTAACTAATCTATAAAATGTGAACTACAAGTTCTCTTTAATTGATTGTCTTTTCATCAGTCACACTTTGAGAAACGTGTTCATGAGTTCCAGCAAAAGTAAAGGGTCAAAAAGCAAAGGTATTTTAAAAGTATCTCATTCATGCCGTATCCACTTATCCTCAACAACCTCATTTCAGTAGAGAAAAGCAAGTCGGCAAAGAGTGGTGCCAAGGATGGAGCATCATCTGCCACTGGCACTCCTTCGGTCGGCACCACCACAGGCACATCAAAGGCGTTCGCTGCCCCGCCTGAAACATCGAAACTGATCAGCAAGTACGTCTCCAAGGTAAAGACCAAAGTGAAGCGAATGTCGACGTTGAAGATCAAAGTCAAGTCAAAGAGTCGATCGGTGAGGGAGCCGGGAAAGAGCGTCAGCGGCGGTGCAGCAGTCTCCTCGAGCAGCTCACCCGGTAGTACTGCTGCTGCTGGTGCCCAAAAGTCTAGCAAATTTGCACTGCCCGTTCCGGCCAAGTCAGCGCCTGCCCCGGCCACCAGCATCAAGGTGGTGATGGGAAAGTCGGCACCAGCGTCAGTGCTCGGCAAATCGAGCCGGCCATCCTCGGTGACGCCCAAGTATCAGCCGCCGCCGCCGCAGCAGCCGAAGCACAGCTTCAGCAGTGGAGGGCACAAGAGTGGCAAACCGGTGCTCCTTCCAAGTGCAGCTGCAAACAAGAGCAGCACCCACAAAACCTCAACTCAGCAGCAGCAGCCGCCTCGAAGCACTCGCACTCGATCGGCGAGCAGCAAGCAGAGCAGCGCCGGCTCTAAATCGATGGAGAAGGACCGCTCCAATCTGTACCGCTGTCCGGAGTCGTACACTGGCGAGGCAGCACCCAATCAGCCGACCCCTTTTCAGGCCTTCATCGGCGAGCCCATCGTTCTCGAGTACGACCCGCTGCAGCTCGACAAGGTGCTCATCATCAACTCGGCCAGCGTGCCCTGCTGCTCTCGATACGCTCTCGCCGTGGGCTTCTTTCAGCAGTCCACCACATCGGCCACCTGCACATCCTCCCCAGTTCAGAGTGGCCTCATGCCGCTGGCCTGCACCGACGGCGCCTCAGTGCTGGACAACGTCAACCTGCCGCCGCCCCGAGAGGAGAGCCTCGGTGGGTCCAGTCTGCCGCCGGTGTCTGAGCAGGAGAGGCCACTAGATCACCAGCCACTCTGTCGTCGCAGCAGTAACGCCCGGAGGGGCTCCATGGTCGTGCAGCAGGGCAAGGTGCCCGCCAGGGAGGAGTGCACCGGCTGTAAAGCTACCACCTTAAGATTGTCGTGCACTTCCGCACACACATCACTTTTCGATTGTCAAAAGCCAGTCAATCATTGTATCTGTTCTTCTACTTAACAAACTACAACAAACGGCTTTCTAATGGTACTATGCAGAGCTGGATGAAAGCAATTATTGGAAAAAGTGCACGTTTGAATTTTCGCTTTTGTTTGCTTCGTTAAATTTACAAACTGTAAAGATTCTTTAGTTCAGTGTAAAGACTAATGCACTATAACGGTGCACCTCAACTCAATGGTAACAATGCTAAGATTACATTCGTTTGAGCATTTGAGCTACTTGATATTGGCCTTCTCTCAGCCAGTATTAAAGGATCGAAATCCTGTAATTATACCCCACGTTCAATTGGCGATACCGCGTCCTTCCGTCTGCGTCACATAGGTCACAGCTGTTGTCTGGGAACGTTTGCTCCTGGGAAGTTGAAAGAAAACAAAAAACAGTAGTGCACACATGTCATCAAGAAATTTCCCAAAACTATCTACTAAATACATGAAGCGGTGCGTCACAGACGTGCGTAGCCACTGGGTCGAAAGTGCATGGAAAATGACCAAAAATCGTTTCAATGTGTAAGATTTAAGAGTCTGTCAGCGTCTTACAAATGATCTTGTTTGTACGAGTGCGTGTGCAGGGTAGAAGCCAAACTTTGTAAGAGCTTCTTTCGCTTAGCATCTAGGCGAATGTATTGGTTCGCTTGGAGGTGCCTGGAAGAGCGAAGGAAACAGGGGTTTAGCACAATAAATCGAAACTAGCATACTACACACTTACGAGAGCGGAGTGCGAGTTCAAGTGTAGAAGACTCAAAGTGAGGTCCACAGATAAGGTCCCTTGTTCCACTGGACTTGTAGTGGCCGCGACAGATATCCGGGTTCGTGAGCGAGGCGCGATGGCGAGTCTGCAGTGAAAATAAACTCAATTAAGGTATACGAAGATACAGCAATCAGAAATACCGAGTCACTTAGAGGTGAATCGGGTTCGCTCTTACGAATGCTACATTTCTTATGTGGCAGCGAATCAGCAGTCTCCTTGCTCTTACCTGCTCAAACTGTCTTCGGAGATCGCGCGAGGCCGAAAAGAAGATATTGTCGGGAAGAAATTGTTTACTTTGTGGTAGCACTTAGCAGTCTTCGGCTAGAGGGAGGTGGTGTGTGAAAGGTGCAAAAAATAAAAGCTCACAAAAATCAGCACGGAACTTAACCTCATCAGGCTGCGTTCCGACTCATCGGGTTCATTTTTGCACTCGAAATGGATGCCAGTATAGGTTGAAGAGCGGGTCTAGAGCCGACGGCGGCACAATCGAGGAGAACTGCCTTCCCGAGAGGCCTGGTGGTTCACGTCGACGCCCATTACCATAGTGCGGGCCAGCTTGAACGGCAGCTCTTGAATGACGTTGGGCATGATGATCTGATTCTGGCCCCTCAGTTTGCCGTTCACCTTGAGGAGAAAGTTCTCCAGGTAGCCAGGCTTCAGGCTGGTGGCGTTATCTGTCTTGAAGCAGCAGCTCATAATGGCGTGCTTCTGGTCGCAGTAGTGCTTGATTAGGTTGTACATCTCCGCCGGCGGCACTGAATCGTGGACTGAAATGTCGAGCAAAATTGTGAAATGGTTACAGTTAAATACAAAGCTTCAAAAAAATACCATAAAAAATACTTACACGTTGGAATACCTAAAAACATGAGTTTGCACTTGGGCTTTTTAATGTTCAGATTGGCAAAGATGTTCGAGAAAGTTGCCGCATCATTGTTCACCGGTACTATCGCCAGTGGATCGGGTCGTGTCGCAAAGTTCAGCCCCATTTGTCGGGCTTGCTTGATGAGCGCCTCTGCAAAAACGCTGAGCTGATTACTGTTGACCTTGTTATCAAAACAGAAGATGCCCCACTCGGTGGGAACAGTGCCAGGGGCAAAGAAGCGTTTTGGGCCGCCGGCACAACCGACAACCGGCAAGACGCGACCGCTCAGCTGCGCTGGCTTCAGACAGATCGTCTTCAGGCCAAAGGCTTTTGCAGGTCCGGTTTCAGCGAGGAGACATTTTCGACGATCTTCTTGCAGCGATCAAAGTAGACGTTGGGTGGAAAAGTAGACTTGAGCAGCAGCTCATTTTGCGTGTTTCGGTCGACCTTCGATGCGGAGAGGAACTGCGGGTCCACAAGGTAGCACAGCTCCATTGGGATGTAGGTTTTCTTTCCCGCGGTTTGCACCAACGGGAAGGCCTTGGTAGTGATATTGTACTTATCTTTAAAGTAGCTAGCAATGGTCGTTTTTGAACCCTTCTCCAGTGGCTGATCCTGTGGAGTGCGAGAAACGATGCAGTCCACAGTGTAGACGATCTTGACCACTTTGCCTTGCTTCTGCACGTGGTGGGTGAACACTTTTAAGTGCTTCAACACCTTGTTCACCTCTTTTAGCTTGTAATAACTCAGTTGCTGCCTGTTGGCCAAGTCGCGGACATTTGACAAACACTCGACCGCTTGCGGCAGCGACTTTATGGACTGAGAAATTAGGCCGGCAGTTTTTAGGTGGACGTTGAGGGCTAGGCCAAATTCAGTCATTTGGACAGATTGGATGAAACCACTTACAAAGTCGGCAAATGGCGCCTTGGAGGGAAAAGGTTAGCAAAACAAAATGGACAATTGCAGACAGAATAAAGTACGAACTCAGTTGACTTACCTTGTACATGGACTGACGAGTCGCCATGTCGTAGAACTTTCGCTGATGGCTTACGTACGGGCCAGTGCACATAAAACGAAAAACCAGATCGAAGATGGACATCACTCGCTCAGAAATGTCGCCCGTATTTTTGTCATAAAAAGACTTCACCTGTGAGAGGTCAACACGATCCACTCGCATTATTTTTAGCATGAAGGCGCCCGGTTTCCCATGTGGAAAATTCACATTTACAGTAAAGACTTGCTCCTCGCCTTTAAGGTTGATTTGCTTAGTTGTGTAGAAGTTTCGCTGGCCATCCCAGAGGTACTGGAGGTCCTTGAAGAGAGCTGGGTTCGTTTTCACCAGCTCCTCAATGATGAAACTGGATGATCGCGTCAAAAAGCGCATGAAGGCTTTTTTAGCTACGTCATCATCTTTAAGAGAAAGCTTCTCCAAAGACTTGGCGATTGAAGGCTGTCGTTTTTCGCGCTCAGTTGGGGTTATTTCCACGTCGTAGTGGAAGACGACAACATCACTTGTTGAGATCCTGTAAAAGTTGGCCAAAAGTTGGACCTTTTTTCCCACTGTTCCAGGGGCCATTCGCTGGGGAACAATGGCGGAGTGGGCCACTGACTCGACCATGGGCACATTGTTTTCGGAATGACCGCCTCGGCCGCCGCCACCAGGACCACCTCGGTAGCCTCCCCCGCCACGACCTCCACGACCTCCACGACCTCCTCGATCCCCACCTGGGCCACCACGACTACCGCCACTGCCACCACGATAGCCCGGCGACGAGAAGTTGCCGCGCCCACCTGCATTAAAAGGAGAAAATTAGCGCAAATCTCAAGAAACACAAAGATCGTTTACGATAGCTCATGTTGAAGATGATTGAAGTTGGTTGAAGACGGAGTTGAAGAGAACACGGTGAAGGATGCTGGAAAACCCGAAACCGACTGCCAGCGCTGCAGAAAAATCAGCGACGACGACGACAGCGGAAAAGGTGCTCTTGATGTTTCTCTCGACAACGACACCCCCGCAGAGAGCGTGACGCCAACCAAAAACCGACGCCCTCGCAGCACACTGCTAGTTCCTCAAAAAGAATCCAGAAAACCGAGAGGTACCTGCTAAGTTGTTTCATCTCTCCTTCTTCTTTAATGATCTTTTCTTTCTAAAAGTATTAATTACTAATTGCTGTAACAGTGCTTGGGGGATAGGGCGGCAACTGCTAGCCACTACCACCACCACCATGGTTACCCGGAGATAGATCAGAGCCGCCGAGACTTTCCTGTCGCGGCGGCGGCACCTTCTCCTGCTGCGTGAGCATGGAGGCGCCGGCTGAGAGCTCCAGCGACTCGGCGACGCCGTTGCCGCTGGGAATGGCCGCCTGTTGCTGTTGTTGTGACTGTTGCTGACCGCCACCACTGACCTGAGGACCACTGACACCTGCTCCTCCTTCGGTGACCATGGCCGTACCGCCGAGACTTTCCTGCCTCGGCGGAGGCACAGCATTGCCCGCCGAGTCGAGCAAGGACGCACCGGAGCAGGCGATCATTGAGAGAGTCGCATTAAGAGGCGCCCGTTGTGGTGTTGATGCAGGTGCTGATGGTGCCGGTGAGGGTAGAGTTGGTATTGGCGGTAATGGAGGGGGCGGTGGTGCTGCCGACGATGAAAGAGCTTGAGAAACGGTGGCCATCGGAGAAGAGGGTGAAGAGGAGGTAGAAGAGGACGGAGAACTGGCCCCGTTTCCTTTGCCACGTCCTCCGAGATACTCCAGTGCCACTGTGGTCACCGCATCGAGGTCGTCATCGTGGTGGATCACAATGGGTGGGCCGATAAACGGCGCAAAGGGCAGCCGAGCCGATTCGGGCCGGTACGACTCGGGGCTGCGGTAGATGGCCGAGTTGCGGGTGAGCGACTTGAAGCGAGCTTTGCTGGCCGACGGTTTGATTGCTGTAAAAATTAAGGAGAGTAAGTTATCTATTGAGCTCTTATCAAAGCATACCAACACTTACCTTGTGAAGAGGAGGGCCTCGGTGCAGAACTGCTCGGTGATGACTTGGAGAGCGTCGATTCAGTCGAAATGGGCTTCTTTGCTGGAGGCTGTGTTTTGTCAGGTGAGCTCTTTCCGCCAGTGCTCTCAACTGACACCGTCGACTTTGACTGGTCTGAGGGGCTCGCCTGGCCACCCAAAGCCTTCTTCACCAGGACAGCACTTGACGCCCCCTTGTTTTGTTGTTTCGTCGTTGACTTGCCCTGCTGCTTGATCTTCACCGTCGACTTTTGCTTCACCTTTGACTTGGAGGTCTGCTTCGACTCATGTCCAGAGAGGCTACTTCCTTTCGCTCTTGCTTTCGATTTACTTTGAGCTTTGGAGCCTTTAGAGGCCAAACTAGACTTGCCATGCAGCAGCTTTTTTGTGGACTTCACCGCTGACTTACTGCCGCCGCTGCTGCTGGCCAACTTTGACTTTGCCTTTGAGGGGTTTTTGAGCGCCTTATTCTTTGATTTTACATTGCTCAGCAGTTTTCCTGTGTGGGTCATCAAAGTAAAATTAAGCACCCTTAAACCATTTCTCTCGGCTCACCTTTGCTTTTAAGACTCTTGACGGTAGACTTTTTCATGAATCACTGGAAATGGTTTGAAACGGTTTTTTGGACAGCACAGAGACAAATAACGACAAATGAGGAGCGTCATAACACAAATGTGACACACGCTGTACATTTGACCTTTTATGAGAGAATAGCAACAATGCAAACGGCAAATTTTCGAATTTGAGCAAACACTTAAACTTTTCAGCATAAGTTGAGCAAATCAGGCAATGTGCTCTATCTCAAGTGAGTTCTCCTGCTCCTCTTTTTGAACTTTGACCTTCCAGCAGACGTCTGTGGCGGCCATCATGTAGGCAATGGCGATGACCACCGTCCAGAAAACCAACACAAAGACGGAGGCGAGGATGACCTGCCACTTAGCGTCGTCCTGCAGCAGCATTTCAGCACCGTTTTCATCATCATCATCTGCTACATCGGCAAAGTTGTCTTCATCGTCGTCCTCGTTTGTGGGCATCACTAGTGGTTTACTGATGACCTTGACTGCCTTCTCAGGGTTTATCGCCTTTTCTTTCTCATTATCTTCATTATAAGCATTCTCGGGTTTCTTGACAGTAATGCTAGGGTGCAGCAGTTTATCAGCAGAACTGAGTGAATTGTGCTTGCTAAAAAAGGTGGTCATTGATTACTTGTGTGTGACAACAGTTGGCTCAACAGTTGCTCTTGGGGACGTACCGCGGATATGACTTGACGGGCCTGCCCTTTACTTCCCGCTGTGATGGCTGGGCACCGTTGACAGCCAACAGCAAAAAGACAGTAGCATGAGCAATGAAGCGGAACATATTGATAGGGTCGATCTGGTGAATGATAGCAGGAGAAACCAGAGACTGAGAAATGGAGTTAAAATGATCGTTTTGAAGGGACTTGAAACAAAAGTAGCCCAGATAAATGACTGGTCATCAACCACTTCAAAAGACGTCAAAGCAAACGTGCGCACACTAACGGATCAAAGTTGAAAATTGAAATTCGAACTTTCAACTTCTTCTGAATTGAAAACTCATCTGGCAAGTCACAATCTGTTAACAGCTCAAAATCTTATTTTTATGATCATTGCTTCTCAGAAAGTGAGGCCCGTTTTCTAGCCAGAAAACCGAAAGAATTGGCAACAGGCAAGTGCAATTCAACACCAGTGCCGTTTTGACTTTGCGGTGCCATAAAAAGTGGTGCAGCGTACCAAGGCTGCAAATCTAATCCTCAAATCTTCTCCTTGCTACAAGCAGTCGGCCTATAAGAAAGAGAGGGGAAGATTTACAGCAAAGCATTAACGCACACACACATACTCTATATTTGTCAGCAATAGTCAATGGACAGTGGTCAGTCAGTCGCTGGTGAGTGGCCCACTTACAGTGCGCGGCTGATGAGTGCACTGCACAAAAAGCGATCTCCAAGGCAGCACGCACATTGAAGAGGACGCATTGAGTTAAAGCCGAATCTGTTCAGCACAACTGCAGATTGAACCGCCAAACGCAGAAATTCCGCAAGGCCATCTGCACTTTTCTTGTTTTCTAGGAAAACGGCAACTCAAACTTGCAACAGCATGCATTACAGTAACTTGCAGTGCTGGTACTACAGCAACAACAGCCGCAACAGCTGCATCAGTTGTTGCTTCAGTGCCCTCTTTCGCTGGTGATTTGTGCACCCAGCAACCAAACAAGCACGGAAGCTCAAGCTTCCAGTCACTAATGTAGACTTGAGATTTGTGTGACTCACCGAAAAAAGGGAACAGATGACTTCCGATGAAGGAATTGTGCCGACAAGCAGTGCTTATGCACAGATTGGCCTTCACTTCAGTAGTGCCTTCTACTTCATCGGAAGCGTTTCCTCTTTGTGGCCCTGAGTGACGGTCGTTACGGTAATTTATTGCTATCATTGCTGCATTCAAAAAGCAAACACTAATCTTCAAAAGTGGCAAGGCAGAAGAAGAAGAGAAAGGCATTGCCGACCACTACGGACCACTACCACATACAATGCACTAAATGGTCACCACCATCGTTAAACCAGCATGTTTTATTTTGTTGTGATGTTTGTGAATGTTGAGCGTACAAGGAGAGAAAAAATGGATAATACAGTTTGAGAGTATTCAGCAAGTATTGATAAGAACGATGATCAAGTTAAGAGAGTGAGAGAACATTTGTTGACAGTGTTCAGAGGAATCTAATCAGTGAAGCGTATTCAGTTTCACCATTTCAGGCACCGAAACTTCCTCATCCCATATCTTCACTCGAGCAACTTGGCAATGATGAAGGAAGCCGTTAGACAGAACCATTTCATCTCTACTCTCTGCACTACTCTCCCGGTGCCTGCCGTAACGTGCCAGATGGGCTAGAAGTGATCGTTCGCTCATTGTCTTCAAACCGAGCACCTTCTCCAGACGGTGGTAGAGGGCGACAGGGAAGCGAAAGGAGACATTGGTGCATTGCTGGCTGCTGATGGCCCAGCGGCCCCGACGCTTCTGCTGACTGGTCTCGTAGAGCGCCCGCAGCAGGCGGTCACAGTCGGTGCAGCTACGAGCTCGGGCCCAGTTGGTCAGCGGCACGCCCAGGTGGTCCATCATCAGCAGGTGGTGCTGGTCCTGCCAGGGGTACATGAACTTCTCGTCTGTATCGTGACTGGATTCCAGGTCATCAGGCTGATCGGAGAGAGGGTGGTGATGACCGTTGAGCCCGTTGAGCCCTTGCTCCCCATTGGTTGGTGTTGAGCCATTGAGAGATGTTTTCTTTTGAAGGCACACTGAGCGGCGGCGGTGGTGACGGCGGTGGACTTCGCCCAGTTGTAGATACAGGCACTGCTCGGCATTCTGCTCAATGCGCAGGCGATTGGTAACGGCGACGGCAGACAGCAATAATTTGCCTCCTTTCTTCTTCGCCTCCTCCTCCTCTTCGTCGTAGTTGATGAAGAAGTCCGCAAAGTAGTCTGTCAGGTGGTCGAAGAGCGCCGAGTTGAACAGCGGCAAGTACTCAAGCAGGTAGTCGGCGAATGTGTACGGATTGGCCACGGTAGTGGTGGTGGTGATGGGGTATTTATTGGCCATTACGAAGTTGATTTTTCAGTTCGATATAGAGAGAAATTAGATAGAGAGAGAAAACAAGAGAATAGACACAGTGTGCGTCGGTTCTGCAGCTCAGCAGGCGACTGACTGAATGACTGTGGAGGATGAACGTCAGCGACGGCGGCGGCGGCGGAGGCGAATATCGTCAGAGACAGTTTAGTTACAAAAGTGAGAGAAAGAGGAATAGAGAGTGAAATGAGGTAAAGCGTCTGCTCTACTCGGTCAGACTGATTATGATGTGCGCCAGTGTGTGTGTGTGTGCTTGCGTCTGCCCGAAAAACCGTCTGTGTTGCGCAGAAGGGTAGCCTTGCCATTTGGGGTGACTTCAGGACAGACGGATTCGCATACGCACCAGTGGTGTCTCTATTCTTGACTACTAAAAAGAGGAAAGGGACAAGAACATTGCATCACTACTCCGCAACAACAACAACAACGTCGCCCAGTCTCAACCACCAAACTGATTACTCCTGATTGAGTAGCACACGTATAGGCACACATACACATTGTGTCAGTAGTGCCAATTGGTGCAAACGGCGCTCACCTGTGTGCCCCAGTCGCTGCACTGCTACACAAGATCAAAATGACTTGAAAAAAGAGAAATGCTATCAAATCTTTTAAAAGATGTTTTAAAAAGCATTTATTTTTGTAATACATTAGCTGTTTGAGAAAAGGCATAAAACAAGGCATAAACTTATGTGTAAGTTGGTGTTTAGTGTGTCACTGGTCAGCAGGGTTGACGAAAGAGCGAAAGTATATTAGAGCAGGCTCAATTGTGGGATTATTTCTACAAATTTTAATAAGTTCAGTTCTCGTGAGGCTGATCTTACTCATGGTTTTTAGATCTGCATGACAAAGGTTGCACTGCCAGTAAAGTTCGACAATTGTTGTTGGCACTTTGGCTGTTACGTAAATTTTGTGCTTTTCAGCCGTGTGCGCTTCAATTACTTTTGTGAAGAAGAATTCATGTAGCTTTTCAATATTACTTTTCAACTTGTTCACCTTTTGATGCACTGCAGCGCAGAAAAGCCATCGAAACTTTCGTCTCAAGTTGCCAACTGAGTGGTTTAAAACTTTTTCTTTTTGATCAAAAAACTGTTCACAAGCTTCATTAAATGAAATGCACCGTTTACTGCATCCAACGAAAACTTTAGGAGAATTCAATTTGTTGACAATTTCCTGGTAAAAGGCAAATTCATCAATTTCTTGCAGTTTCATTCTTTTTGCCACTGCTTCTTCAGCTTCATCGTCAGTTGTACTTTCAGCTGTGTCACTGCGCAAACTTAGTATAACTTCTATCAGTTCATTGGCTCTTTCTGTCTCATTATTATCCTTTTTAGTTTTATTTTTCAAAGATTTATTGTCAAACTTCAAGTTAATATACTTCGAATAGTCAAACTGTCCGCATTCAAAATCGTGCATGCTCCAAGAGTAAAAACGGTCCTTTTCACCGCCGTTGGTGCCAAAGATGGCGATGTTATTCCTCAGGTGCACCTCTAGCTCCTGTCGGTGCTGGACGATAGCATTAATTAGCGGCCGGTAGTGTTTAGTGAACGCACTGAGTTGCTTCTTAAAAGACGTCAGGAGCTTTTGGTAAGTACCTGATTCCTCTTCAACAAATCTCTCCCAATTAGGGCATTTCTCGTGCTCCGTTCCTTCCCACTGAAAGAGAATCTGCAACTCAAAACGACCTTTTTCTACCTTCTTCAGACGAAGTCCTTGAATGAACTTTACGCAATAGCCTTCTTCTTCATCATCGAGCTCAAACAAACTGTTCTCGTCGTCGTGTGGTTGATTTGGAGTTGTCATGTTGAACAGAAGAAAGAAGTGCTGAGCTGTTGATGATGAAAAGATGGGCACCGATGAAGTGAGCAAGGTGGATAACAGTGTTAGCGTTGATTCACAAGTTCAATGTTGATAGCTTAAAAAGCTGCAGATGCATCAACAAAAGTGGAGTATTTTAAAGTTAAAAAAGCGCTGAAAAAGAGGCTCTGAAGAGGTGCTTTTGCAGAGATGATTTGATCGTGTTGATATTTGGCAAAGGTCATATTGAGCCTTCAGAGGAAGATTGAGAGAAAGCATGTACTGCAAACATATGAGCACGTAGAAATGGCAGTTGCACAGGTGAGCACTGCTGCTGCTGCTTCTGCTAACAGTGGTGGTATCATCCAACCTTCAAAGGCGTGTCCTCCTTCAGTGGCAGTGCAGTGCAGGCAACGACTGCAAGAGCACTGCAAAAGGACAGCGGAAGCAAAGTGCTCGATAGTGCTCAATGTGCTTCTGCTTCTATCGATAGAAGCGATTACACTAGTCGAGAGTGAGATGTGGCTAAATGAGTGATCAATGGACGACAAATCAAAATACACTTTTGAGAAACTATTAAGTTTTATTAGGAGAAAAGTGGTTCACAAGAGGTTTACAGATTAGATGGATACAGTAGTTTAATGCGTGCTTTTTGCTAATAGAGTAAGGCAACAGTATACTAAAAAATGTAAGGTAGGTGGGGAATAAAAAGGGTAATGTCAAAAGCAATGTTAATAAAATGAAGGGATTAAGTGGAGCAGTGAAGTTCAGTGGCAATGAAAAAAGCGAACAGTTTTTAGTCTGCAATGTTATGGGTTGTCGGGATGCTTACTTTATGGAGATGTTTGAACACTTTTTCATGCAAACCAGTAGAAGAACTTTCAAATTTGTCAAAGGCTTTCAGGCATTGAACTGCTTGCGAGCAGTTGAGGCAGACACGACAAAGTTCATCCAGTGTGTCAATCTGTCTCCTCTTGGACCCAGTTGGACAAAAGAAGCAGTGAACATTGTAAAAGTAAGCAATAAGACCGCGACGATGATCACCGGCGAGGAGCGAGTAGAAGTGCCGCTTCACAAAGTCGGTCGTGCTCTCGCTGATGTGCGGATGAGCTTTGCGCAGCTCACTTAGAGAGCGGTCTATGTCTTGAGACTCTCGAGTGCAGTCCTGGCAGACGCAACTGCTGTTCCAATCACTGACCGTCATCAGTTTCTTGAAGAAACTCAAATCAGGTGCATCGTTCGGTGCCTTCCATCGTTTGACACGCTTACAGAAAGAGCCCGATGAACGCCGCTTCATCTTCCTCTTCATCGCGGTCTGCCGGTTCTGCATCTCCTCCTGCAGATCATCGGCCAGTAAGTGGTCATGCTGCAGCGCCTGCTCTTCGGCGCTTTCTGGCGTCGGCGTGTCGTCGGCAATTTTCGTCGTTGGCTCAAAGTCAGTGCTCTCCAGTTGCAGGGGGCGGCTCTTAGCTGATGTTGCCGGCTTGATGCAGCTCACCTCCATCCAGTGAGTGCCCTCTCTCACGGGCACATTCGCATTGTCCTTCTCATCCCAGCGGATCGAGGCGACGTCATCCGGATGTTTAGAAGTGCCCTCGGCAAACTCGTCGTCAAACTCCCCGGGGAGAAGGGCGGCGCCCTCAAAGGTGACCCCTGCCGGCGTCACTCTGACCATCGACATGTTGCCGTTGACGTGCATTTCCAGGCACTTGTTCGAATTGGCGCTGAGCCGCCCGCTGAACAGCCGCCCAATCGACTCACCGTAGTTCTTCGCCAGCAGGGCTACCTGATGGACAATGCGCGCCGACTGCCACTGGTCGGCGTCTTCCAAGGGAATCCACTGGTTGGTGTAGCGGTCATCCTTCCACTGCGCCAGCAGCTCCATAGTGAACTGGCGGTTGCCGGTAGGTCGCACGCGAAAGGCGAAGTAATTCTTCACTTCGTACTCCACTTCCTTCGAGAATTTATTGCTGCTCATTGTTGTGGTGGCGATGATGAATTTGAAGGATGAAAGATGCAAGCGAACAGTTCAGTTCAGCTGTGATACTCGTTAAAAGCTGAGGGGAGAGAGAAAACTGAAGTTGTGATGTGATGTCTGATGTCAGGTGATGATGATGATGAGGCGCCAGAATGAGCAAAGTAGCAAAAAACAGCAGACAACACAGCTACAGCAGTTACTAGAGAGAAAGCGATACAGTGGGGGCAGCAGCTGAGGTTTCTCTATGGCAACACTCGCTCCAAGTAGCTTCAGTGATGAAGTGAAGTGAATGCTCTCCGCTGATGGACTTTTATAAGGCAGAGAGCCGCCGCCTCTTTTACCCCCTCAAAGCCTGAACCTTTGATATGTCACCTACACAGTGTGTGTCCTTCGCTGGCAGCCGTCGTCGGCCAGCGGCTTAGCCAACCGGCCAACCAACAAAGGCGGAATGGAAGGCGGGACCCTCACACACAGTGCAAAGCTGATAATTAGTAAGGAGGACGAAGAGAGGAGACGAACTGACCAGCCAAGCCTCGGCTAAGCCTCAGTCGGGCCTGCTGACTGACTAACTCAAAGTGATGCCCAGGAGGACACTGCTGGCAAGCAGAGATGGCAGAGAATGATAAAGAGCTTGGAAAGTAGCAAGCTAATGGCTAAAAGCTTGGCGGGGATGAAGATTCTCTCTGCCCAGTGCCTCTACCTACGGTCAACGCTTTACAGTTTTACTATTCCAATTTTTAACTCTCCCGTGACTGCCAACGAGCAGCGCTCTCAATCTGACGCATTCATCTTTTGAGTTTAAAAGTTTATTATTTTAAGCAGTAACTATGATTCTATAAATCAAAGCACAACAGCGGTGCGTCTGATTTAACTACAGTTGGTTAATACTAAGTACTGTGCGGCTTTTCGTAACATCACTCGAATGAGAAGTAGAAAACGGAAGATAACAAAAAGGATTGAGGTGAAAACAGTGAAGAGAGAGAGAGAGAGAGAGAGAGAGAGAGAGAGAGAGAGAGAGAGAGAGAGAGAGAGAGAGAGAGAAACAAAATGAAAGAATGAACAGAGCGGAGGAGATTGTGGCCAAAAGAAATGCTGAACAAGTCAACAGAAAAGATCATTAAAACAAAAGAAGGTGGAGGTGGTCAGTTCAAAGTGAAGAGAGAGAGAATTGGAGTTGAGTAATGGTTGTGGAGTAAATAGAAAGAGAGCCTCGGTGGAGGTATAACGAGAGAGTGAGATAGACTGGTGGAAAGCCAAGATAAAATCTCTCAACAAACACAAACTTGGAGGTTTTCGCGGAAATCAGCCTTCTCCATGTCGTAGGCGTCATCGGCGGCGTCACCGCCCGGCTTCTCAACACAGTACAGCTTCAGGCAGCCGTCGATGAAGTCATTGCCGGTACTAAAGGAGACCTTGAAGTAGCTGTAGTAGTCGACAAAGTCGCTGTCCGTGGTGAGGAAGCACCGGGCCTCGGTGGGCAGGTCGTACTGTGGGCAGCTACGGCGCTTCTTCGCCGGCGAGTGGAGCAGACAAGGACCAGCAGCAGCACCAGGCGACAGTCCTGGCAGAGCCTGAAGAGGAAGGCAGGCGCAGGCGCTCCTTTCGATGCTCCAGCCGCATCACCGGACTCGCCTCTGGATTCGCGCTGACCATCAGACTTTCAATGGCCGCCTGCACGTAGCCGTTGTAGTAGAGGTGGTCGGCGTAGGGCTTCGCGTCAAGGCGCCCCTTGTTCGCCACCATCACCTCCTGCTCGATGCGGGCAATCTCTGAGCGGTAGGCGGCGAGATCGTTATGATGGGGAACAGGGGCGCGCCAGTGGTAGCGCTGGTGCATCGCGTAGAGCACCCCGCTCAAGGTGTGTTGCTTCGGCTTGGTGAAGACATCTTTCAGGTAGAGTACTGCGTGCTCCATGAGAGTGGCATGCAGGACTGTGGGCAGGTGCGTGGTGAGAAAGAGAACAAAGGGATCGCCTGAGCGAATGACGGAGGAACTCATCGGTGCAGGTATCGACTCGATCAAGTCCATTTTCTGAGCATTTGCTGGCTGCTTCGAACTGGCACGAGATTTAACTCTCTTCTGTGGTGTGACTGATTTGGCTGATGTAGGGCGTGAACGCTTTGGTGACTTTGGTGACGACTTTGGCGTTACCTTTGTAGACTTTGCTTTTGTGACCACTGTCTTTGTAGGCAGTGCTTTTGTAGCCTGCTTTGCCTTTGTGAGCATTTTCTTTGTGGACTTTGTGGACTTTGTGGAACGAGACTTAACTGTTTTGGCATTTACTGAGATCACCTGTGGAGGAGGAGAAGGAGGAGGAGAGCTAGGCACCTGCACCACCGGTACCATAGCTGATGGTGATTTGTCGCACTGTGTGGACTTTGTCTTTGTGATGGTAGAATGAGCACTTCCTTTTTGCATAATTTTGAAGATCACTTGTGGAGGTGCGATAGAAGTTGGCAGTGCCTTTTCAGTAGACGGCGACGAGGATGACGACTTGTCGTATTCAAACTTCAGCATACTAAAACCGCCATACTTCTTCTCACTGCGGCTGCTGCAGCTCGACTGACTGGTGGTCGCACTGCTGTGGTTGCAGCTGTTGTTTTTCGCCGTTTGACGGGACATAGAACGAGTCACTCGACTACTTGGCGGCGGCAGGGGTGCCCGTCGACGACGCGGACGAGGAGGTTTCACTACTGAAGGAGACATTCTCACTAGGAAACAGAGTTCTATATAACTAGAAGAAGGTGGTGGTGGTTGTGGTGGTGGTGATGATGATGATGATAAGAGAAGAGGAGGATGGCATAATTTTGAAGATCACTTGTGGAGGTGCGATAGAAGTTGGCAGTGCCTTTTCAGTAGACGGCGACGAGGATGACGACTTGTCGTATTCAAACTTCAGCATACTAAAACCGCCATACTTCTTCTCACTGCGGCTGCTGCAGCTCGACTGACTGGTGGTCGCACTGCTGTGGTTGCAGCTGTTGTTTTTCGCCGTTTGACGGGACATAGAACGAGTCACTCGACTACTTGGCGGCGGCAGGGGTGCCCGTCGACGACGCGGACGAGGAGGTTTCACTACTGAAGGAGACATTCTCACTAGGAAACAGAGTTCTATATAACTAGAAGAAGGTGGTGGTGGTTGTGGTGGTGGTGGTGGTGATGATGATGATGATAAAGAGAAGGAGGAGGATGGTGACCTAAAAGTCCACTGATATATGAAAGAAGGTACGAAGTGAAGGAAGCTCAGGACGTCGCCAGCATGTTTGTTTTGACGGCGAACGAGCGACTGCAGCCGGTTGCCGGTTCACTGGGAGAGTGGACAAACGTGAGCGAGTGAGAGAGAGAGAGAGAGAGAGCATGATCGAGCAGCGAGAGAGAAAGAGAAAGCACGCACACACAGAGAAAACGCTTTTTTGCCGGCCAAGAAAGGCTGCATTTCGGCATTTCAGCTGCAGTGAGCTGTCAGCGAGGAGCAGATGTGGAGGGCGTAAAGTGCAGCTGGAGAGGACGGGCAAAAAGGCAACGGCGACGGCAGCCACAGCAGACAAAGCCATCGTGATAGCGCATGAGCTGCTGCTGCTGATTTTGCTGGCGAGAGCGCGCCAACTTTCGCTTAGCAACGACGACGGCGATGGCGAAATTCTGCTGTCGCAGAAGACACGGGTACCAAAAGAGAAGAGAATGGAAAGAGGAGAGTGCAACAGGGAACACAGGAACACTGGGCGCGAGGGAAGAGGAGAAAAGCAGAGTTGAGTGGAATGCAAAAGAGATAGAGTGGAAACCGGAAGCTTTATTATTCGTGATTAGTGTTTTCGAAAGCGGGTAGAAGTTGGTGGTTTTTTTCTAACTAAAGAAACAATCTAAAAGTGTTAGTTAGCCCGGTACAATGGATAGAATGAGAGAAATTATATAATTTTAGAGAAACTTTAGAGAAATCCTGTTCTGATGAAAATGGTTGAGTGCATGTTCGTTGATTATCGCAGAGCTCCCTAATTCCCTAGCTGGCGACGGGGATTCAAGCCATCTGAGGAGCAATTTCCAGAGGGACTTCAATTTCGACGACGTTTCCTGGTTCATCGATATTATCGTGAGGGGAATAGCTTGGTGAAGAGGAAGAATCCGCCTCAAAACCGCCATGACTTTCTTCCCACTTCTTCAGCAGACCCCACAACTCCAGCGAGGTCTTCTCTGGGTACTTGTCTTCCGGGGGAACGGCGATGATTTGATTCTCGCGATTGTCCAAATGAACGTAGTGAAAGTCCTTTCGCTCCCAGTCTAGCTTACCATCCCAGGTGATCTGGGTGATCAGAGCCACACGATTGCAGATGTACACCTCGTAGTGGTTCCATTCGTTCAGTTGCGGGGCGACTCGACGGACCTGGTCGTCGACGATCTCTTCGAATTCGATCGCTTTGCCGTTGGGCAGTTGATTGTCAGGTATGTCCCACTTTGGAGAATCGTGGGGAAACTTGACGCCTGAAGTGGCCTCTTCCGCAAGAATTCTATCGGCTTTCTTGGTGATAAAATCAATGCGGCCATACCATTTTCGATTCTTCCTCTCCGGGTAAGGAGTGCCGTCATGCTTGCACCATTCGGCCATAAACTGGGTCGCCTTGGTGGACTTTTCCAAGTAGCGACCGCCGCGAACTCGGCTGACTCTATACTGCAAGACTCTTTTCCTTGACGATCTTCGCTTCATCACTCCTCCTTTAGCCATGGCGGTTGAATGTGCTGAGGATGATGATGCTGGTGGTGGTGGTGGCGGTGATCACTGTTCGAAATCTTTGAGAAGCTTTGCGATTGAAACTTGCTTGCGTACGAGATTGAGAGAATCAAGGCACAATGGTGGCAGTGAGACAAAAAAAGAACCGTTGTTTTTGCCAGAGGCAAAAAATCAGAGCAGCCAGCGCTGTCTGATAACAAAATGAGTCATTGCGTTGACTCGTTTTCGTGAAGCGCAGCCTTGGGTTAAAACAGGCGGATCGACTATTGGCACCCCGTTATCTGATTTGAAAAAGATAACAAAAATTTCCGGGTCTGGTTTTTCACTTGGTAAACTAGATAAAACCCAGAGTTCATTACCAGAGTAGCCTTGTGGCGCAATCATCACCCCACCATGAAGTGGTAGTCTCTGTCGGTGTTTGGCAATGTCTGGCATTACGCCGTAGAACGGTGAAGATCTGCACACACCACCACCATTATTAGCGGCACTAGTCACAGTGGTGTGTGTGGGCATTCGAAGCTATAATAGAGTGAAAGTGGGCAAACAAAGAAGTAGTAGGAGAGCGCAAGTGGAAGTGGCAGTTTGCGCCTGTTGGCGCCGAAAATCAATTATATTGGCTGGCGAGGGGTGCCAGTCGGCGACGGCGGCGGCAATCGATGGTGGTCGTTGTGCTACTGCTGATGATGGCGACAGCAACGCACCAGAAAGCTAATTGAATTAGTGCCGAACGACAGTGGCAGTGGAAGAAAACAAAACTGCCGCCGTCATTAAAGGGAAAGTGTCGGCATTCGCGTCGAACACTTAGTTTGCGAGACTGAAGGTGATCCTGCTAATGACCAATACCACGACCATAAAATTCCGTCTCCAAGACAAAGCAAATACAGATGTGAGGGCTTGGAGACACCGCAGGAACATTTGGTAGCGGCACAGCTTAATGGTGAAATCAACGTTGAAAAAGGATTTTCAACAAGTCTAGCATAATTTTTATTTTTGAAAAGTTTACCAGTTACTGAGATCTACACATAGATGAGCAGTTGCAATATCAAACATCAGTCACATGATGGCACATTGAGGGAGTGCATCAACGCTCTTCAAAAAGCTGGGAAACCATTTGTGTCGGCGGTGAGAGCTATCGGCACTAGAGACCATTGAGACCTCTCTCTTCTTCGCAGCTCGGCGAATCTTCGGCAGCAGCATCAGCGGCACCGAGTACAGGCATCGACGGTGGTGGTGGTGACGCTGGTGGTACTGACAGTAATTGGCAGTTTTCGGTTTCCGCTGCCAATCAACAGGGGGAACAGCGCGGACTTGCACACTAGACTCCGGAGACATTGAGGGCACCCCGAAGAGGCTGATCATCGCCAGCAGGCGCTCATCGAGAGCTGCTTGTCGGACCGCGGACAGCGTTTTCAGCGCGGAAAACCCCTTCACCTCCATTTGATCAGGCTCGAGAATGGAATCGTTGCGCACGTTGAAGCGAAAAAAGAGCAGGTACGAGTTGAAGTGATCGTCATCGGCCACCGCCGCTATGCCTCGATTGTCGTGAATGTACAGGGCCACGTACTCGAAGCACCACCGGTCTGCGATTAGGTTGCAAAAGGCTCGTCTGAAAGCGTTCAGCGCCGGACTTCGCTTCTCTTTCAGAGAAATGGGCCGCCAGACAAAGTGGGGGCGACGGCCGCTGACGCCCATCGGGTCGCCCCTGGAAGCACTATTTTTCACCCTCTTCAGCTGGCACTCGGGAATGAAGGCGACGAAGCGAACCGCAAGTGGTGGTCGTTCCACTTTTTTAGGGCGAGCTGCGGCAGCGGCAACGACGGCAGAAGAAGAAAACGAAGAAGACGAAGAAGAAGAATAGGCCATACTTGGAGACCGATCAACTTTCTCCCCACACTGGCAAAGAGAGATTAGAGTGAACAAACGCGGCAAAGGTCGGCAAGGTACTGGCCAGTTTATTGGGACTTTTATCAGAAGGAAGAGAAAGAGAGTGACAAAATAGGGAAAGAGAAAAATGGCGAATAGAGGTTGAACAGAAGAAGAGCAGTGGAGGGTTGTGCTGAAACGAGAAGGGGAGAGAGAGAGAAAGACACGAGACAGGGACGACAACTGGCACAAGTCGGTGGTCTCTCTTTCTCTCTTGAGACTTGCTCTCCTTTGCCTAGCTGTGACCTCTCCTAACGCCCGGCCTCGTCTGCAGTGTGCGGTCTCTGCAGCCATCCCCAGCAGCACCACACTTTTCAGTCACTACCATCCCTTAATGAGAGGCTCGATGACCGGCGCCAGGGCGTCCATATACATGTGACAGAAGAGGCAGCGGTTGTACAGCTGCCAGGTGAGCATGGCCGTAGTGTGGCTGTGCTCTCGTTCGGGCAGGTAGTGCTGCCCAAAGATAAGCGCCTTCAGCGGCTTGGCCGTACTTCTACCTCCTTTTTTGAGGTGGGATTGGTGCACCTCGTACAACGTCTGCAGCCATCTCTCCGGATGGTCGGTGATCAGCGTCTGGTAGGCGAGTATTAGATCAAGAAACACTTCACAACTGGAGAGCAGAGAGAGATTTGACTTTTGCAGGTGTTTGAGGAGATTTTCCCGGTCAGTTGAAGTAAATCGAATTGCTGCTGCTGTTTGCTTTTGTTGTGCCTTCTGCAACACCTTCAGAACTTCATTGGGCATCCTGTCGCGGTACACGTTGACTTTGTTGCTGGCCAACTGATCATCAATCCAAAAGAAGGTCCACAGTGCCACTCGCTCCATCTCCTTTTCCAGAACAGTCAACCACAGTACTTCACTCAGTTTATCAAACAACGGATCAAACTTTTGTTCAACTGATGCAAGTAATGCTGTTATCTCATCCTTAGAGATTGGGGTTGTTTTTTCCGGTGAATGCTGCACCATCACCAGACGGTTGATTTTTGGCAAGCTGAAAATCATAGTGGCCTGGCAATCAGCGCTGTGCCACCGGCCACTGTCACCCACATGCGCTCATTAGGATTGCACCTGTGCACAGTGCCCACTTTGAACTTGCTTTTCAGCTTTTTCATAAAGTCATCCGCCATTTGAGTCTCGGTAAAAAAATCGCTCTTGACCCAGCGGACTCCATTCTCATTGTCGTCATCTTTCCACACCGGCAGGAAGCTGCATCGCTCAACGCATCCGTCTTCTTCTGAAGAGCTAAAGCTAATCAAAGCCCCTCTGAAGTACATGAGACGGTATTTTTTACCAACAGCGTTCCCTTCTAGTTTCTTCATCTTCTAAACTAATTAGATGGGGTGAACGGGTGATCTTTTGAAGAGGATGAGCGAAGAAGAGTGTTTGACTTGGCAAGCTGGTGGAATCAAAACTGAATGAGAGAGTAAACAAGTGTGCGCAAGTTGTGCCGTCGTGTGTTGCTGGGTGAGTGCACTGCAAGGGAATGCCAGTGAAGCTCTATTCGAGAGAAGGAATGTTTGCACGCGACAGAGGCAGTGGTTTGGCTTGACCTGTAGCACCAGCAGTGCACTTACTGCGCCGGCCTCACTTTTTGGGCCTCACTGTTGCTCACTTCAGAGCACTGCAAAAGTGCGACAAACTGTTGTCTTATTGAGTGTGCATGTCTTGCCATACTACACAGACAACAGGAAACTTAGGGGAGAAGAGCTTAAAGAGCCGAAAGGCGGCACAGATGGGAGGTCATCATCTGGTCAAGAAAGAAAAAGAATGTGCTTGTGTAAACTGAGAAGGAAGAAACTGGGCAGAGAGACTGAAGAGACAGAAAGGGACACACAAGTCCCCTTCGGCAAAAAAGAAAGAGGAAGATGAACAGTTGAGCGGGGAAGTTTATGAGCATCACCATCACCATCACCACCACATCATATATCAAGAACGGCAAATGTCAATCCTGTCTTTGGACAGAGACGAAGACTCTGTGCAATATATTTCCAGAGTGAGAGAGTTCCCTTTTCAGCAGCCAACCTTAATCCCCCAGTTTGAACAGTGATTGTTAGAACCAGTGAGTAACAGTACTGCCTCATTGACCGACAACGGCTCTCTCAGATCAAAAAGGAGATAACGAGAGCACTTGAAGCAGTGTCTTCTTTCAGTCTCTTCAGTTTCAGCTCAGTATCACTGCTGCAGCTGTTGCACAAACACTGTTGTCTACATTCTGCGAACAATTAAAAAGGGAGCACTTTGCTTGTGCAAGTGCTAGCGCTTCACATTAACTGGCTCAGCTCTCTGACGTTAAACGGCAAAGAGGCACTTGGCTCACAGTGAAAAGCTGAGCAGCAGCAGCATTTGGTGCTTTGTTTTTTGAAGAAGGCAATTAATTGAGACACTTATATGTGCGCTGCGTATTTCTCTGAATATTCACCACAGATGCAACTAATTACAGCATTTGCCGTCGTCATCAACAGCACAATCTGAAAGAATAAAGCACTTCACTTTTGCGCGAGTTTGAAAAATGAAAAAGAGGGAAAGGGAGAGAGAGAGGGTGAAGCACTCCAAAAGTTTGGACACCAGCAAAAGATCGCATGATGTTTTTCCCAAAATGGTGCACTACTATTTTACTTTCGATAAGCTCACTCAACTGTCAAAAGCTGTAAAGGCACTGAAACGTAAGCGGACAGTGGTGTTGACGGTGGTAGTGCACACACACGCACTATTAGCACTGACTGCATTTGCAAATTAGGAGCATTGGATAAACTCTGATTTGATGTTTCTGCTGATGTTGTTGCTGCTGCCGTGGTCATTCATCCGCACAAAATTCTAATTTTGAGTTGTGGCCGAGCATTTGTGGAGCAGTACTAGGGCATCAACGGCGTCAGCATCCAAGTTCAATGAACAGACGTTGTGCTGTGTGCACCTCTCGTCCACTGCGCGCTCCGTTGACGTGCACCATTCTCGCAGTGCACAGGGAATCCCGCACCAACTGGGCACTGTGTGTGTGCACGAGCAGTGCAGACAGCGTCAAGTTGGCGCACGTCGCTGTTACGTAACATGCAGAGAAAAGTAGTGAAGCCTTGTCGTGCTGAAGGTTCATTTGTTTTAAAACGACTCAATTCTGTTTTCATCAGAAACAGCAGCAGCAGCAGCATTGCTGACGACATAATTCCACTCGTGCGACACAATCAGGCTGTACATTCTCTGCCGTCTCAGTTGCAGCCAAACAACGACGGCAAATGCTGCTGGATGACGACAGTGGCACTTCACTGACAAGGGAGATTGCAGTGCTACCACGACTAATTTTAAACAAAACAACGATAGAATATTCTAGAGAATCAAGAATTAGTCAAGGCCTGCTTGCTTGTCGCCTTCCTTTGACTCGCCAATTAGAGAGGCATCGGGGCAAGGAGAATCAATTAGCGGCAAGTGGCACACACAGGCCCACATGAACAAACAAACAAACAACCGGATTAGTTGCAAGTGAGTTGAGCAGTTCGCTGCTGTCCACCAGGACCAGACACAAACCTATGCAAAATCCGTCTGGCGCCAGTTATGACTAGCACCAGCAGCACCGCCATCACAGACATCGACACTGGTCGTTCGATAATCCGGCGAATCACAATGGCCAGCGCAAATTGAGCACACCGTCGATGTCACTTGCAGGCCAGCGCTGCTGTCGCCAGTAATCCCCAAGTGTGCGGCAGCAGCAGCAGCTAAAACAAACAAGCCATCATCAGACACTGAACGTTCTCTCTTCTGTCGCGGCAAGACCGACACTCTAGTCTATTCCGCCACCACCTGGACCACCACCAAGTTTAGGGCACCGATCGTCGATTGGGTACTGTAAACACCACGAGACAGCCCTTTAGGGCTCATTTCAAAGCTTCACCGCGACAGTCACAGTTACCTTGATAGCAGTGGTGCTGCAAGTTCTCAGGAATAGACTAGCGAGAAAGGGAGAGAGGGAAAGTTCATGCTTGCACAGTAGTAATTGAGTTCGTTAGCACTTTCGCCGCCAAGAACGCTGGCAGCCACTACAGTAAAACATTGGCACAGACAGTGGCACAGAGACAGAGAGAAAGCGAAAGAGACTGAGGACGAGACAATGGGCACCGCGGCAGACAGGCCGACCATATGCGAATAACTTTGGTGACTGAAAATAGGCTAAATGAGATGCACTTACGAGAAGATGGTTTTCCTTTGGTGCCACTATCCAGAAAAAGAAAAGCGTCGGTCCACCTGGAACCGCTGTCTGTTTGCCGATTCTATTACCGCCAATTAGTGCCTGAACAAAGTGAAGGAATTCTGTGTAGCATCGTAATTTTCAGTAGTAAAAGCGCAACATTTTTTTCAAGCTAGTGTGTAGGCAAAACTCTGTTCTAAAATTGATCTTTTTACCTGAAAAATGAATTGCCAAAGCCGAAGTGTCATTAGCAGCCACGCCAGAACTAGCACTAAAACCAGTGAAACCTGGCAACCAGCTCTGACCCCTTCTCAAGACATAGCGTAACATAAATCATTGTCGAATGACATGTTTTCGAAAACACCAGTCACCACCGATCCGATCCGTTTCTTACTTCATTACTCACTGACACTGGCTCGACCGCTCAGTCAGTTTGTCTGCATTGCAGAGAACACTGCCACAGACAGGCAGACAACAGTGCACTGCATTGAGACAAGAGGACGCCTTGTCTCCTGTTCGGGCCATTACGACACACATAGACACTTGGGCACAATTGAAAAAGATCGCTAATTGAGACAAAACGGTGACAACAATAGTTTTAAGAGGAGAACTGGTGCAGACAAGAACGACCAGTCAGACAGAGGGTGGCAGAGAAGACACCAGAGTGGCACAACGTTTCAATCAATGGACCTAAAAGTGCAGCAGTGCAAACATAGTTTGGAGCGTCTTCCTGAGTGACTCAAACTTGATCGTTTTTAATTTGCAGAGGATGCGTGGGTAGACAAGAACGGCAAACCTTTCTACGACGGCAGCCTCAGCAACAGCAGCTCGGGTTCACACAGCAAGCAGTGCCCAGACAGACCGAGAAGCCCCTTGCACCATTGGCAGGCACTCAGGTCAACGACATCACAAGTGGCCAAGTGCCGCGGTTTCTGCTGCTGCTGCTGTTGCTAAGCACTGCTCAATCTTCGGCAACTCACTTCCTGACGAAACACCCAGGCCAGAGCGGTGTAAGGGCATTTTAAACACCAAAGAAAAGTTAAAACGATTGTGCTATGCCAAGAAGTGATAAACTTGCGGTGGAGATATCTGAGTGAAATGGGAGAAAACAGTAATGGTTTTATCGTAAATCAGACTAAAACTGCCAAAGCAGGCTAAAGAGGCCTCAAAACAGCTCTCTTTCTCCCACTCTCACCAAGATCCAAATTACCATAAGGCTGCACAGTAGAGTCTGTTCGCGCGTTATCTTTTGTTTTTCCTAGTAGTTCAACCTCACACAAACACCTTCATCACAAAACAAAAAACTGAACAAACTCAATTGCCCATAGCAAAAATAGGAGAACAAAAAAGCTAAACTCTACAAATTAGCCTGCCACCCTGCTAGGAGCTGCGCTGCTGCTGTTGCTGTAAAACGCACTAGTAAAATTAAAAGTTAAGACAAAGCTAACATTTTATTTTCCAAGTGAAGTTTTGTTGAATCGGTGTTTTGTGCTGTAGAGGCACATACAGAAAAGCAGAAAGAAGTGCAGAACTTTCCTCAAAAACGATCGACATTTTGACTGCAAGAGTAATTACTGTGTGTTGGTGAGTCTCGTTTCAATTTGTCACTGAGGTGCAATAACTGCTCCAACAACTGCTGCTACTGCTGCTGTCATCAAACTTGCCAGTCTTCGTCAGTGGTCATTGGCACCAAAGTGGGCAAAAACTCTGTCCACTCTCTGCGCCTTAATTAGCAAGCTCACTGGGCCACAACTGCAACTGCACGAAAAGCACTGCAGAAGAGATTGTGCAAAGCCGCCAAAGCTTAATTTCCCCTCCAACTGAGTGCCAGTGCTTGTGCGGGTGCGAGAAAGGCTGATAGAATTTCAACTTGAGAAGGAGAGGAGAGGAAAGAAGCGACTTCATGCAGAGTTTTCCGAATAATTTTGCGCGTTAAGTATTAGGGAATCAGATTTCATTGGTGCGCTTGGCATGGGCAGTGCTCAGCGTTTCAGTTGATACAGCGGTCCAGTGGTCCCTGAAGAGAGTGAGTGGGAGAGGGAAAAAGTAAAATTATGAGCTCATGCTAGTGGCCACGTCCAGTAGAAAACAAAGACAGGAAAAACACCAGTGTCAGTGAACCTTGTCTACAAAGCTGCTGACACCGAGGAACATCAGTTTGCACCATTTTTCTTTTAGAAAACCCAACCAAATCTGATAGAAATGTGCAATTCAAGTGCTTGTGCAAGCACACTAAAGGATTAGTTTGATTGAATTACCTAACTTCATTCAGTTCAGACAAATGCCTTCCAAACAGCTACGATTAGGATGTAATTAGGAGGCACTGTGGTCAACTGCGCTGAACAAAATTGCACACTATTTAGATGTTTTTGTTAGCACTGAGCACATCCTCAATAGCAGCTCAGGATTGCGTGCAGTCCCATGAGGTGTCAGGCTGTGGCTTTATAAATTTCACTGCAGCTGCTTTGATGAATGCACAACCACACGTGAAAACATTCAATTAGGTGGAATTGGGGATTCAGTCAGTGCCGTCTATTCATTCACTCAAACGGAGGCTAGTTCCCCTGTTCACTGTTCTTCTGAATAGTGAAGTGCTCAATTAGCTGATGCTAATTAGTAGTGGATAACATTGAAAAGCACTTTGCGTGCTGTAAACTGCATCAATAGATTCTGCACACAGCCACAGCCTCAGTCACTGTTTCATTTTGAGTAATTGATTATGCTCAAAATAATTTTTAAGCAATGGCTAATCGTTTATGGAAACGAACTCAAACGTGAACATATGGCTCATTTTGAATGCAATTAATCGGAATTTTTACTCAGCAGATTATGCATATGATTAAGTACCATTAGGCACACTTTTTGAAATTTTATCAAACTGCTTCTAACCGTTTCATTTGAAACTGTGCCGTTAGCACAGTAAGTGTTCTTTTTATGTAAGCAGTCCTTGTTTTGAAGTGATTTTTGAAATGTTCAGCGCAGCGATCGTTTCAGCATCAAGTGAAAATGTGTGCCCAAATGACGGCACCACTTTTTATCTCTTCTACTACTTCAATACTACTTCTTCTAATAATTAATCCCGTTTGCTTCAATTGCAAACTGTGAATTTATGCAAATAGCCAATCGTAAATTACGGCAGTTAAAGTGGCACACAGCTAAAAGCAGTTTAAAGAACTGCTACGAATGCAGGGGAGCGCTTTTCGGAAATGCCCAATTTTTGAATAAGATCTTTTTTTGGAAATTGAGGAAAGCAAGACGCAAAGCATTTGCTTATAAAATTACTGATTAGTAGCAACGATTGCATCGAGCTGTAACCAAATTAGCACTTTTAGTAAGCAAACCTGAGATATTTGCAATGGCACATGGCGGACTTGGTCTAAAAAATTGTACTAGTAAAATAATCATTTCACGGCAAAATGGCCAATAAGGTTTATCTGCATAAACCTATGAAATCAAATTAAAATGACACTTACTTTAGTGAGTGCTGAGCAATAGTTGCATTTGTTGTCGAGTTGTTGAAGCTGCAAGTCGGAAAAAAGTGCTGTAAACAAACAGAAAAACAGGGCCGATCACATTTCATGGCAGTTCAAGTCGAAGTTGGCAAAGTTCAGTTATTTGATAGGGCACACTGATGCCGCGTGGTGCACTAGCTAATCATAAAAAGCCAAAATTTGATTTTGAAGTTGGAAGGGACAGACTGTGCAGATAGGAAACTGGAATTTGGCCAATTTGGTAAACAGAAAAAAGGCATCAGTATTAGAAAATGCAAATGTGCGCTGCAATGGCAATCAGTTTACGAATCACTTTGTCGGGCCTGAAAGTGCAATGCACTATGCAAATGATGAGCAGTGATTGCTCCATCGAGGACTGAATTGGAGCACGGCTGTCTGTTCCAGTGTTGAGCCGTTGAGCAAAAGTTCTTCCATTTCTGCCGTTTATAATGGCATAATAATCATCAGCAGACTGTGCACACAAAATGCCTGGTCAGCAGTCAAACAATGAACAGGAAAAACAGAAGCAAATCACCTGCTTTCATTCAGAAAGAGTGTAATATCTGGTGCACACCAAAACAACAACAACCTGAAGTTTGTAAATGTGTTATTCTTTATTATTGTTATCTCGTCTTTGTAGTCGGGTCTTATTGCTCCAAATGATTGAGCTCCTTGAGAACACACTTCAACAACTGACACCAGAGTCCGAGTTAGTTGGCTGGTAGGCACTACACACAGAGAAAGAGAGTGAGAGTGAAAGGGATAGGGTAATCGGTAGTAGTAGTAGTAGTAATGACAAACACAAAAGGAGTTCAACATGGCAACAGCAATGGGGGAGGTTCACACACTGCAAACACAAGAAGTAGTAGTAGTAGAAGTAGAAGAAGAAGTAGCAATCAGTTAAGAAGAAGAAGAGTTGTTTGTAAAAGAGAGAAATACGAGTATCGAGTGCGGGAAAGTGCTACCAAACAGAACAGTCTCCGAGAAGATGTCTTTTGTTCGGTTGCGCCCCCGGGTTGTGACGAGAGGAGGTGTGTTGGTGGGAGGAAGAAAGAAGGTGGTGTGTGTGGTGTTGTAAATGACCTTCAACAAAGAATAGAGCGCGCTGGATTAGCCACCAGCAATAGAGCATGATTCGGAGGAGTCGGTATCGCCGCCTTCTTCACAGCCACCTCCGCCTCCACCACCCCCACCATTGCTGCTGTGTTCACCATTGTGGAAGACATTACCACCACCACCACCCCGCCGCAGGAAAGCATCGCCTCGTGACTCTTCTCCAGCTGGTCCAGCTCAAAGACGATCTTGTCGACGAAGCTGCTCTCCGGGTGGAGCTGCAGGTGCAGCTTCGCCCCTGGCTGGCTGAGAATCTCGTCGGCCAGCTCGTCCAGTGTCATCGCATGCCGAACCGTGCCCGCCCCTGCGCCGCCACTACTCTTCGGGCTTTTGTTGAGATTGTCGCTGTTGGGCGGATCTTCCAGAGCGGCCGCCTCCATCTTCTGGCGCATTTTAAACTCGCGGTAGTGCATCCGCTGCTCGAGCAGTGTCGTAGGCGACGCCTGCTCGGCGCGCATCCGCTTGTGAAAGTTGATCCAGTTTTCCTGCTGCTTCTGGTAGTCCTTCAGCTCGTCCAGCGTCTTCTGCAGCGTGCTGAAATAAAAAAGAAGGGAATTAAAGGTGTGAATGTTTTAAATTCTATGCTTTTCCACAACTCACTCATGCTGCGCCTTGAGGGCACTTTCCAGCTTGGCGTGACAGAGCACCGCCGCCCGGCGCCGCTGGACGTCGATGAAGGTGGGCGCCAGTTTCAGCACATTCTCATAGCAGATGACCGACTTGTTGTAGTCGGCCAGCGTCGCGTAGATGTTGCCCAGTGTGTAGTGGGCGTGCGGTATGTCCGGGGTGATGTCGATGGCGCCGTGCAGGACGATGGCCGCCTCCTCAAAGGCCCGTGCCCTGTGGAGGATGGTGCCCAGCGACAGCTGAGGCACCGGCCGGTGCTCAAAGGGCGCCATGTGGAGGGCCCGGCGGGCACATTCAATTGCCTGCTCAGCGTTGCCCGCGCCGCGCCAGTAGTACGAGGCCAGTGTATACAACAGCCAGGAGGTGGAATTCTGAAAAAATAGTCAAAGATAGATGATAACATTTGTACAAATGAGTAATCCTCCCTTACCTGCTTCAAGCCAAAGCTCAGGTCTCGGCCAAAGTCCTCGTAGGTCTTCCACTTGCCCAGAAAACGGAGAATCTCCCGTTCGGCGTCAATGTTCAGCAGCTTGCGATCGCGAATTGACTGTGGGGTGAAAAGGAAAACAAGGCAATGGAACACAACATCATCAAAAACTTCTTTCTTCCCTCACTCACCGGCAAGTGCTCAAAGGAGGTCATGCTAAAGTCGAGCGTCAGGTGGGCGGCACAGTCCGGGCCGAATTGTGCCCTCTCATCGACGTGCTCCACAGTGTCCTCCTCGTCCTCATCGCCGTCGTTTTCCGTTGCCGAGCCATTAGCACCACTATTAGCATTGGGTCTCGGTTGACTGGTGTTGGAGCAGGCAATGGTGAAGCGACGCGGCGCCTCGTACTTCAGCTCGTCGGAGCGGCTCTTGTGAAGCAGCTCCACGGGAAAGCCGTCCGGAAAGACCTTCCACTTGGCCGACTCGGAGGACATGGGCTTCGGGTAGGCGAAGACCAGCGTGCCGACGTGCAGGTCGTACTCGACCAGCGGCTTGCCCGCAAAGACGCAGTCAGGATCGGTCTCGTAGACCAACTGCTCCACGTCGTCGTCCTTGTCGTTCACTAGAGAATAAAAATGTTAAAAATAGAAAGGATAAAAACTTCGACTCGCATCGAACTCACTGCTGTCCGTTTCAATTTCCCTCTTGAGGGCAATGAGCTGGTTCTTGATCGTCTTGAAGGTCTCGGCGCGCTTCTCCTGCTCGAGGAAGGCCATCAGGTCGTAGGGGCGTCGCATCTGAAAGGCACTGTCATCCTGCGCCTGAATCCGCTTCCCATCCTCCGTCACTACCCAGTGCGAGGCGGCTCGGCCCCCGCCGGGACCGAAAGCCGTGCAGAGGAAGCAGACGAGTAAGTACTGGCTGACGTCGACCATCTTCCGGGCGACCGTCGGTGGTGGTGCCGGCCGATGAGGAACGGTCATCTAGAGAGAAGATGGCAGTTGTGGAAGTTGCTGGACTAGAGCTTCATGGACGTCTCTGAGAGGGTGAGAGAAAGCATAGCAGGATTTGTTTTATACGAGGCAATTAGCAGGTGAACAGAATTTAAACACGTAATCGGTGGCACTGAGGGAAAGAAGAAGTGGTCGAAGCACTTGTCGATGTGATCGCCGGCACTGATCGCACAGACTGGAAGAGAAACAGTGTCGCCGATTGTTGGAGGCACATTGGTGTATTGAGCAAAGAAGCACTGAAGATATCTTAGAAAACTGATAAATCAACAGTGGGAGGCCACTGACAAGCGGTGTGATGCAACAGTAGTATTGGTGGTGGTGGTGGTGGGTGATATGCTGAAAACTAGCGAAGGGAAGAACTCTGGCAGTGCACCCACGACAAGTCGATAGAAGTGCTGGTAGTTGTGCTAGTAACGGTGGTGGTGACGGCAGTGGGGCAACCGAAACGATAAATATAGCGAAGCGTCGTGTCCTGTGTCTCTTCTCTTTCTCTCTGTTCAATATCGGGTAGCGGGCTAATGAGTGCAGTGAGAAGTGCAGAAGCGTTCAATGTTGACAGCACCAGAAGCAGTGACGAGCACCAGTGAAGGAAGGCAGGCAGACAAGAAAGCAGGAACTGAACTTCCCCAAAAGCTACCCGGATGACTTCTGTTTAGGGAATCAAAGTGGAACAGATAGGAAGGTGGTGGAAATCTAAAAGTGAAATTGATTAAAAAGTTATCTTTGAAAACTGAATAGTCAGAACTTACCACCAGCAAGAAGGGCATCAGCACATTTCCTAACAGTGTAGCTGCTTTCGCAACATCCGCTGGCGTTGATGATGGTGTTGATGGTGATGGTAATGGTGTGGATAATTGATGGTGCCGGCAGCTGTGCTAAATGAGGCCAGTCTTGCCCCCGGCTGTTGATGAATGTCAATGTCAAAGGCAACTGTGAGGCCGCCTTCAGCTACAGCCGTCATCAAACGTGCTACCTCTCCAAGAGTGCCACCGAGGCTACAAAAATTTACAACCCTCGTCTTACCTGGAAGCTGTTCCATGAACACTGCCGGAGTGCTGAGGTGTGATGATCCACGGGGAAGTGATGATTACAGTGGATTGACGATAGTGGGCACAGTGGCACACACAGTCACAAAAAAACATTAATCGTCGCCGGCTGATGCCACCTGATATAAACAAGCGAGGAGCCACCAAGGTGCACAGAGCCGATGAGGGGGAAGAGGAGAGAAGCAAACACAGGCAAGACTGGGATTCGATATAACAGAATATTCCATATTTAATGTCCCATCCCAATTTTTTACCAGAATACACAATACATTACATTAATTACATTATATAGAATATAGCAACTATTTGTACAAAAAGGTAGAAGTGCTAGAAATGCTAGAAGTTATGTACAACGGCACTGGTGGTTGTTGACTACCAAACACATGTGACCTTCTCTGAGGGTCAGAAAATCCCTTCCCAACATCTTACATCAAGGTCATCTCCAGGAGCTCCTGGGAGACCTCCACAAAGAGCTGCGGATCGTGGCTGTCGGGAATGCGCATCTGCAGCTGCTCACGGCGCGACCGAGGCAGTCCCAGGTGGTTCGTGCGCACGTGCTGGACGACGTTCTCCTTGCGACTGCTGGTGAAGGTGCAGGCGCCCTCCTCCCAGGAACACTTGAAGGGCTTCGCGCCGGTGTGCACGCGCAGGTGGTCCTTCAGGTTGGAGGGGCGGCGGAAGCGCTTGCCGCAGCCCTCAAAGTAGCAGATGTGCTCCGGTCGGGGCTTGTCGCTCTTGCGCTTTCGCTTGCCGCCCGGATCCTCGTCAACGGGCAGCGTCACCATCTGCGCCTCGACGACGTGCAGCACCTCCTGGCCGCCCTGTTCGGCCACCACCTCAATCTCCTCCCTGACGTGCCCAGCCCTCATCTCCGCCTCGGTCTGGTTGGCAAAGGCGGCGCCCGCCTGCATCTCCGCCAGCTTCTCCTTCGTCTCCGGGTCGTCGAACTCCTCGTGGAGCACCTCGAGGAAGTCGCTGGCGTCGGGGATGTCGATGCCGCTGCGACTCTTGCGCCACTTTGCCTGCTCCCGCTGCGACCGCGGCATGTCCATGTGGTCGATGCGAATGTGCTGGAGGACCACCTCGCGCCGCTCGGAGCTGAAGTCGCACTTCTCCGGGTCAAACTTGCACATGAAGGGGCGCAGGCCGAGGTGCATTCTCTCGTGGACCTTCAGGTTGGAGGCGCGCAGAAAGAACTTGTTGCAGTGCTCGTACTCGCAGTAGAACTTTCGCCCGCATCGGCCATTCTCATCGGGGGCCATCTCAATGGCCAGGACCGGGTCGTGCGCCTCCTCGAGAATCTCGAGGAACTCGCGCGGGTCGCGCGTGTCGGTGATGTTCTGCTCGCGCTGTTTGCGCACCGTTTCCGGCAAGTGGAAGTGCTGCAGGGAGATATCTAGGTTATTTCATTGCAACTGTTTTTATCACAAACCATTTTATCGCGAACCATTTCATTGCATACCAAAAAGTGGGCATCCTAGCGGTCCTCCCGCTTAACTATCCCAACTAAAGTAACATTGTGATGAAATGGCTCTCGATGAAATGGTTGTGACTAACTGTAAAAATACCTGGGTGCGTATATGGCGGACCACTGCGGGACAAACTTCGCTGGAGTACTTGCAGTTGGGCCACTTGCACCTAAGGGAAACAAGTCATTAGAACTCATTGTTTTAAACCACCGAGTCAACCTCAGACACAGTACCTGAAGGGCTTCTGCAGTAGATGCACCCGACGCTGGTGGGCGGTCAGCTCGGCCGTCGTGGTGAAGGCCTTGGTGCAGTCCTCGTAGGGACAGCGGTTCTTCGGCACCTGGTGGCGGTGGTCAATGTGATTGTAGACCTGCTTGCGGTAGGTGGCGGTGAACTTGCAGCCCTCGTGCGGGCACTGGTACTCGCCCTCGTCGTGCATGATCCACTGGTGCATGTACAGCAGCTTGTACTTCTTGAAGACACTCTCGCACTTGCTGCAAAACCATTTGGTGGTAGTGCCGTGGCTGGTGCGAATGTGCTCGCCAAGGGTGATGCTGAATTGTGTTGACAATTCAAGATAAGCTGTAAAGTTCTTGCAAAAACACCAATACACTTACCTGTTTGAGAAGCGCTCCAGACAGGAAACTAGCGGACACTGAAAGGGTGTCACACCGTGGTCGGCCATGAGGTGAGCGTTTCGCGTCTTCTTATCACCGAATCGGGCGTCACAGCCCACCTTGGAGCACTTGAGGAAGATCGTCTGCACGGAGTAGGAGCAGCCGTCGTTTCGGTCTGACAGTTCGTAGTCCTCGCTGCTTTGCGTTGCCGCGGCCGTCTTTCTACTTCGAGCTTTCTTCCCGCCGGGAGCCGCCCGTCGTCGTCGTCGATTTCCCGGTCCCGAATGCTCCTGGTGCTCCTGCTGCTGCTGCTGCTGCTCCACCAGCACCATGTCGTCCTCGAGGTTCTGCTCGTTGACGTTGATGAAGATAATTTCGGTGACAGCGTCGCCAGAACTCAGCTCACACTTCATTTCCAGTTCCATTTCGCCCTGTGCATTGAAGGTCGCAGGCATCTCGATGTACCGCGTTATGGTGTTTCGCCCACCACTTTCTGCCATCGCAGCGGGCATCTCAATCACCCTCTCCTCCACCACGTCTTCTTCCTCCTCCTTGACGGCAACGGCCACGGCCTCGGCTTCGGCCTCGGCCTCCATTGTTCTGTGCTTCAAAGTTGTAGAACTCGTAGTGGCGATGTTTCGGCGTCGGCAGATGATGAAAAAATGAAATAGAACAACAAACCCTGGCGACGGTGATGCAAGGCGCAAAACAGCAAAACAGAAAACAGCAGTGAGCAGTTGCCCACCCAGTTTTTTAGGAAGTCACTGCCCCGGCCACTGGCCCCCCGCTCTGCGCAGTACAGTGACGCTCTCTGTGAGTGGCACCACCGATGGACATCCCCGCCCCGGGCCGCCTCGCTGCGCCACTTCTCTGAACACTTTCCCTCGAAAACGCGGGAACTCTTTTTGGTGCCCACCACAACAACAAACAAGTGTCAACTGATCGTCATCGTCGATTTATGTACAACTTTATACAATTTAAAGAAAGAAAAATTGTTTAGTTACTCTTACTCATGATGCACTTTGATGCGATTTCGCGGGATTGCGTTGAAGAAGAGAATGCCGGCGGCCCGCTCGACGACCGTCGGGTCGATGCGAAAGTCCTTCAGCGGTTGGCTGGCGCTGATATCCGCGTTGGGCATCAGAAAGCACTCCATTTGAAAGAGGCCGCTGTTCGGTTCTTTCTGGTAGAGGATCACTTTGAAGAAGTGCGTGGGCACGGCGACGTTGTTCTTGCCGATCACCTCGTGTTTGACGTACATCTTCCCGTTGGCGGGCTCACGCGTCGGCAGAAAGACCGGCCCGGTGATGATCCACGCCTCGCCGAACTGGCGCACCCGTCCGCGGACGTACTTCTCCAGCTCGTTCCACTTGTCGCGATTGAAACCGCGGCCCACCTGCGGCGCAATGTTCGACAGTACGAAAGTCGCCTTAGTGTGCTCTTGTGAGCTTCGGTAGTTCCCCGCTGCGGCCAGGTGCCCGCGGTCGTAGCCGCTGCCCTTGTAGTCGTCATTTGACGCGCGGAAGTACCGGTGGAAGGACTTGTCCTCGAAGAAGTCGATGCCCTTTCGGCTGCTCCGCTCTTCCCTCTCCGACAGCGAGTGGGCGGTGAGTCGTTCGAGCACCCAGGTGGGAATGCGCAACCGTTGGTCGTAGGAGACTAGAAAGTTGGGATACGCCCGCAGTGAGCTGATCGAGGGAATGCCGTGTTTGGTGATGAGCGGCGAGTCGAGTTCGCCGAGCAGGCCGCCGCCCTCTTTGATCATGGCGATGATGCTCTCCGGACTGTCCTGCTGCATCAACGGAACGCTGTTGCCCACCACCAGGCGAATCAACCACATCGGTGGTGGTGGCCACATCAGCCTGGAGGTGAAGCTTCCGCTGGAATGCCACGCCCAGGGCGAAGGCGCCGATGGAATGATGCCGGTGCGGAACTTGGCAAAGAGCGACATTTCGAAAAGGTGTTAGGCGGAAAGAAGTCAACAAAGAAAACCACGAGAGACAACCAGAGAGAATATTTTTGTTGCCGACCACTCAGCAGGGCCTTACTCAGATGACGTGATGACGTTCAAGAAAATTTTTATTTTAAAGATTTTAAAGAATTGATAGCAGAGAAAAAGAATCCTAGAATTGTAGTCCGAACGCGTAAATAGAGAATCATGTGAAAGCAGTAAAGTAGTAAAACAGTATGAAGATGATATAAAAAACATTTGAAAAAAGAGATAAAATACTATATAGATGATCAGTTTTGCTGAACCTCAAACAGCAGCGGGATCTGATTTTGATTAGGATCCTCCACGATGTACATGTCCGGGTCACGGTCGTCAATCAGTGACATGGCCATCTGCTTCTTCAGCGTCTTTGGCAGTTTAAAGTGCTTTTGTCTGATGTGGCGCCGGACGGCGGTCCGCTTCAGCGAGGAGAATGGGCAGCTCTTGTCGAAGCCGCACCGGAAGGGCTTCAGGCCGAGGTGCAGCTTCTCGTGGCCCACCAGGACCTGCTTTTCGCTGAAGGCGCGTCCGCAGTTGATGTATTTGCAAATGTACTTCTTCCGGCGCTCGTACTTGGGCTGATAGAGGTCCTCCTCCGTCGGCTGCACCACCTCTCGGTGGGGATTCTGTTCGGTCAGCTCGCCCACAAACTTCAGCGGGTCTCGCTTGTCGACGATCTTTAGTTCATCTGAAAAAGGTAAATGAATTAGCACATTTTCTAAACTAAAGTTCATCCTAACGCTTACCCTGCTCCTGTTTAGTGACCGGAAGTGAAAAGTGGTTGTGGCGAACGTGCTTCGCGAGGTTGTAAAAGTTCTTTGAGCTATGACCACAGTCGGGCCACTTGCAGTAGAAGGACTTTTGCACCGCCTTTGGCATCTTGTTCATCAGCACCAGTCTGAAACTGTGAGTTTTATTGCATTAGTGTCCCTTGATCACCACCATAAACTTGCACACTTACGCTCGATCATCCGTCTCGACGCCCTTGTTTCGCTTTCGCTTCTTGACTTGCGTCGTCTCAAAGAGAATCAACTCCCCGCCATCCTCAGTCAGCTGCTGCTGCTGATGCTGTTGTTGTTGCAGTTGCTGTTGCTGCTGCTGCTGATTACTGGCCTCCTTGGCGTACTCCATGCCCTGCTCGTAGTCGGTGAACGCCTCTTCGTACGTCTTTATCAGCATGTAGTGGATCTTCGAGTTGATCGTCTCCACGCAGCTGCCCATCTCCCCCGGCCCCTGAAGTGCCACTCCCGCCGAGCTGACACCACCGTCGCCGTTTGCCTCCTTCTCCTTCTTGTTCACCTCGGCGAGGCGCGAAAAGTCGTTGACCATGTTGCAGAACATCTCCGTTATCAGCTCGTCAATCTTCTCCTTCACCACCTGCTTCTTCACCTCAAGGCGGTCGGTGAAGTAGGCGTACGCTGTAGGGTCCATGATGGACTATCAGTGGGTGGGTGTGCGGTGAGAAAAATCCAAATAATACCAAAAGTATTATTCTGAATTCCGAAATTGCAGTTGGCCTCAGCTTTGACTTCTGTGGGAAGGTGGCCACTGAGAGAGTCACCCCGTGAAGAGGCTCACTAAGCGAGCGCACCAAAACAAAACCACAGTCCACCTGAGGGTGCCTCTGCCCCCCAAGGCACAGCTCACCGCCAACGGTTCTCCTCTCCCAGAGCAGTCCACTGTTACGTCGGCGGTCAGCAGAGCCCCTCTGGCCAGTGAAAGCTGCTCGTACAGTGTCGCAGCAATTGGGAACTCTTTAAGGGACATGACCACCGGTGGGTTCGCGCCCAAACAGACAATTTAAAAATCTGCAAGAACATTCACATATAGACTTTGATTTGAAAGGAAGTTGGGGTATCACTGTTGTTGAAAGGGCACAACCCGGAAAAGATAATCACATTGACAATCACCTTCTCACATGGGTCACACAAAACATCACACTTGACCAGAATTGGTTGGGGAGCTAGATTTGCTCTGGTTGGAAGTCACTGAGCTGTTGGAAGAGTTGGACGGCCTCGTCGAACAGAAGTAGAATTGGTCAGTCGCTTCAGATCATCATCCTCGGTCTTCGTCTTTTTCGTCTGACCATCATCACCATCACCACCTCTATCACCTCCACCACCTCCATCATCGCGGGCCATCGCCGTCGCTGCGAGCACCGTGTGGACGTGCTCGAGGACCGGCTCCAACATGTCGAGGCCCTCCTGGATCACCTCAAAGTAGTCCGCCGGGTCGCGGTCGTCGCCGATGCTCATCTCCAGCTGCTCCTTTCGCGAACGCGGTAAACGCCAGTGTAGTACGCGAACATGATCTATCATCGAGGAGCGCAGCTCACTTGCATAGTCGCACATCTTGCACCGGTAAGGCTATAGAGGCGGGGGATTGTGTTAGAAAAGTGTTGTCAAAGTGACATCATTGCTCGAAATTAATCTAGGCCCTGTCCGGGACATCTGCTCGAGCTTGTAAGCAGTGCCTAAATTAGTTTCGAGCAGAGCTTTCATTTCGATCACAATTTCAGTCTCTGTCTACCTTCAGGCGGAGGTGAATGCGCTCGTGGCGCTTCAGGCTATTCCGGCGATTAAAAGAACGCCCACAGCCGGGAAAAGGACAGCTAAACTTGCCCAGGTCGTGAAAGCGAATCTGGTGGGTGCGCAGCTGGATACGGTACGAGGCGATGAAGGAGCAGTTCTGGCAGCGAAATTCGCCTCCCTGTGTTGGTTTGTGCGGATTGAGAGAATGGAAGGATGATGATTTCGAAGCCAACGGGGGTAAGCCCAACAGCAGCCTTACCTTGTGATAGCGCCACTGGTGCATGTACAGCGTTCGCTCGTTCTTCATCTTCTTACCACAGGTGGAGCAGATCCAAGGGCTGTTGCTGTCGCCGGTTGGAGAAGGTACAGCTGCTGCTGGCAGAGGAGGCGGTGGTTGAAGTGGAGGTGGTGGTGACTGCTCTCCAAGCTGTAGCTCAGAGACAGTGGCACTGCTAAATTAATTAGAAGATCAGGAAATTCAGGACTACTTAAAATGGGCTCTACTCACGCTGACACCTGATGCATCTCAAAGATATGTGAAGTGGTCGCCAACTGGCCGGTGTGGAATGTCTGCCGTTGTTGCTGGTGTGGTGGAAGTTCTCCTTCAGTGATCTTCCGAGGATGCTGTTGCTCATATCCTCCTCCTTCTCTCTTCATTCAACTTTTGATCATCGCTCTCACTGTCCACCTCGATCTTCATCACCTCAGAAGGAGAAGCAGCTTTTCGGGCACTTTTTGACTGGGCCAGTTTAGAGTTCCGTGGACTGCTTTTTGCGGCTTTTGCTTGGACATTTTGAACTGCTGTTGCTGAAGAGTTTGCCCGCTCCTGTTGTTGCTGTTGTTGTTGACTGTTCATGGATTTCTCCTCCTCTCTTCCAACTTCTTCAATCAGGCACATCTCAATTGTCGGCTCACAGATGACACTTTCCACCTTGGAGAGGGGTGGCGTGCACTCACAGGAAGCGGCGGCGGCGACCACCTTCATCATCTGCTCCCTAAACTCTGCCACCAGTTGACTGAAAAAGTCCTCCAATATGGCGTCCACTTGCTGCTTGAGGACGGACTTGGCGTGCCCCTTGCGCGCCTCGACCAGCTGGAGAAAGTCGTGCAGAAGCGGCGAAGAAGAGATCGTCGCCGCCGACGCCGAAGTCGAAGTGGAGGAGAAGGAGGAGGAGGAGGACATCTTCTGAAGATGGTGGCGATGAAGCGGGTGATTGAGGAGCTGCCGAACTGAAGAAGAAGACGGCGACGGCGGTGTGTGCCTCACCGTAGAGGCGAGGTGGCAAATAAACAACTTGAGAGAGAGAGTAGGACCACCACCACTGATCGTCACCACCACCACTGCTGTACACGGCTGCTTTCAAGCGTTGTACAATAACGGTGACGGTGAAGGAAAACAGAAAAACGTACAACCGCGCTCGAATGTACGAAACCGTACGCGCACACTCATGAGCTAGTGGCAGGAGTACTCTGTCACCACCACCACCACCACCACCAGCGGCTTCAACTGCAACAGTACAGCGGTAGAAAGTGAAGTGAAGCAGCGGCTTCAAGAGTTCCAGAGGGTGCCAATGGGGAAGGTAGTTCGAGGAAGTGGAACAGAGCTTCGGTGCACTTGACACAGTGCAGTTTTCTTCCGGTGACAACTTCTGCAGAATGAAGAATGTTCTGAGGTTATCATGAGACTGTACTGCACACTCAATGCCATACCTGATCGATGAGCCCACAATCGACGGCACACGGTGGTGTGTCTGTGAGGCTTGTCAGTACGCCTGTCGCTGCGGGATGAGCTTGCTTGTTTGCAGACTGACTGCTCTTCTCTTTAGCCACTCATTTCTACTTCTCTTTCTCTTGCGTTCGCGTGCGCCAAGGCGACCAACTCTAGCTGACTTTCTCCCTGAGTGTACCAACACCGCAACCACAATAACACAGCTGCAGGAGACACGCACAGTCAATGTGCAGTGTTTTGCGGTGCGTGGTGTGTCGTACAACTGCGTAGCCATCACCACCACCACCACCATTGGCAGCACGTCTCGCTCGATGGAAAATTTCCCCGGTGATAAAGAGCAGCAGCAGTGGCAGCTGAATGAGGTCTCCTCTTTGGCTTTAGTGAAGAAGAAAAAGAAGTTCGCCAGTGCTAGCTGACAGTGTGTGTGCGTGGTCACATGGTGGGAGGGAGGAGGCTGCTGCTGCTAATGATGTTGTTGTCACTTCTGATGATGTCCCTGTGATGTGTCCATCAAAGTGTAGAGTGCTGATAGTGATTGAACCGGTAATCGATAAAGCTTCAGAGGACTGGGATAGGCTAGGCCTGTCACCTTGAATCGCCCACGGTTGACATTCTAAAGGAACCATTAAGGAGGATTCAGGCGTTTGACCGGGCATCCTACCTGCAAGGAATTCTTCACATTCCATCATAATCTTCAGATCAAGTTTGTACACTGTACAAGAGAAGCAAAAACAAATCACAAGGCCAACGTGAAAAAAATAACTTCAAAACAAACAACCCATGCGCCATCTTTTGTTGTACTTTAGAAAGAACTCTATGGAACGTTTATTTCAGCCAAAAAAGGTCGTTGTTGTTGAAAACCAGAGGTAAAACAGTGACAATAACGGGAGACAAACACAGAGAAAGAGAGAAAGGACAAAGGACAACAACATGATCAACACGCCCTCCGCTCGCCGCAAGCTGGGCACCATCTGCGTGAACACGCCCGGCACAAATGGCAGTCAGAAGAACCGCGGGAGAATGATGGGCGGCTTCAAGAAGCCGCACACTCCGGCACTGCAGCATCATCGCGAGGCCTTCGGCAAGCCGCTCAACTTTGCCAAGCCGCCCACTTCTGAAGATCAGGGCTTGGTGGTGCCTTCCCTCTCGGTGATGAAGGCCGTGCCCTCGCTGCCCACTCTCTACGAGGCCGAGGTGGAGCACTGCAACCCGCCCAGCTGGAAGGAACGCCGTGAAGACTGGGACCCGATGTCCTTCCACCAGCTCGATGATCTCAGCTCGATGCCGCTGGATACTGATGAGAACAACGAGGAGGACGCCGACTCGCAGAAGGAGAACATCCAGGTCGGCCAGTCGGTCAGCCGCCGCCCACCACTGCAGCAGCAGCAGGTGAACAGTTTCGCCAAGCCGGTCAGCTTCTACCGCCACAAAGCGAGCAGCAACTTTACGCGTTTTCTCACTCTGGACGAGATTTGCGACTCGCCTGAACAAGCTGATGACCTGAGTTTTTATTATTTGTTGTAACTCGGGGTGCTCTCTGGTCAGAGGTACTTTACCACATTACCACCATCTCCACCTCCACCATCACCACTACCACACCAATATTTTCTTTTCTTTGTGATCTCTCCTCCCACCATTTCCTGTTCACCTCTTTTTTAACCTAACTGTATTTTTATTATCACATTGTGTTTTTACTCAATCTTTTCACTCTCATTTTATTGCCTAATCGCACACACACACGTCTTGTTTTTTTGTAAATAAAGGTGTCATATTGTACCAAGATGCTGGAAATTCGAACTATTTTTTTTGAACTGTTGCACGCAAACAAAGCTAGGCTGAGGTGTACTTGTAGCGCTGACGCCTGCTTCTCAGAGTCAAATATTTTCTTCTTGCCAAAACCCGAAACGATGGACTTTTCTTCTTCTTTCCCATCCACCTTTCACCCTCGCTCCTCTTTCCCACCTTCTTCCTGCCACTGTCAATTTTGCTGGCCTGGTGGGCGGTGGTCTTCGCAGTCCTGGTGCTCATCTGCTGCTGCTGCCGCACCGGACCCTGTCCTTCGGACGCCTTCAGCAAGTACTACCGTCGTGGGGGAAGAGCTGAAGAACAAAAGCTGGCCAAAGGAGGTGGTGGTAGTGGTGGTGGTCACCTGCTGACGTACGAGCACTTGCCGGTAGTGTACGACGACCACTGCACCGACCTGACCGCTCGTCACGTGTACCTCTTTCAGTTGTGGTACGGCGAGCGAAGTAAGCGCTTCTTCTTTCCCAGCACCACCATCACCATCAGCTTTCTCAGGAAAGTCGAAGAAGGAGCAGGAGGAGGAGGAAAGAAGGAGGTGGCGAATACCGCGATGGAGAAGGAGGCCACCCTGGTGCTGAGGACGAGGCTGCTCTGCGAGAACCACCGCCGCAATCTGTGGAATCTGCCGGGCGACTTTGCTCGCTTTCGCCGGCAGAGTCACCAGGAGATGCTGCCCACGCAGCCGCCCATGTCTCTCTACGGTAAACAGAACAAAAGAATAACAAAAGATCTTCTGTCAACTCAACTCATAACTCTTTTCGCTCCACAGTTCTGTATAAACGGAAGCACCCGCTGACAATGCCGCCCTGCATTCTCTTTGACCACAACCAGCACAACAGCTCGGTCATACTGTACAGCGTCCTGCTGCTGCAGCTTTCAGAGGAGGAGGGCGGCTGTACAAAAATCAGCAGCAGCAACACCGGCGGCGGCAAGCCCATCTTTGGCAGCACCGTGGACCGGGCGATGCTGTGTCTGGAGCAGATGGGACCGAATGGCAGTGGGCGAAATGAGCGGCGGCCACCGCCAGCGGACGTGCTCGCCAAGCAGACCTTCACTCTGGCGCCGCTGGGACGGTACACGGACACGGACTCGGGCACAACCGCCAGCATCGGCCCCAGCACCGGACTGAGCCTCGCCGAGAGCCTCCTCTTTGTGCTGGTCGGCGAGAGCGTCCTGGTGGCCGTGGTCACCTCGCTGCTGGTCCAGTGTCCGCCACCGGGCAGCAGCCTCCACAAGTGGTGCCGGAGAAGTGGCGCCTATTCTCAGCAGCCCAATCAGCAGAGATTGTCCAAAAGTGAAGAGGTTGCACTGTACGGCGCCATGGCCGCCCTGGTGGCCGGCCTGGCTCTGGCCCTCGCCTACGTCTTCAGCCTGAAGCGGCTGAACGCCCGTCTGCAGGGCGTGGGCTTCATCTCGGTGGTGATGAAAGCGATGCCCGCCGTCCTGCTCGTCTTCTGCGCCGTCTCAGGTAAGGCAGTACTGCACTGTAAAGTGGTAAAGTGTGAAATCGAAATTCGAAATTCCTGTCTTCTTGCCTCACTGCAGACTGCAGTTCACTGTACCTTCTGGCCATCTTCTCCTCCTCCTCACCCACCTTTCCAGTGTCGAATGGGTCATCGGCATCACCACCACTATTACCAGCAGCACCATCACGAGCACTGAATCACCACCACCAGCACCCTCACCCCCAGCAGCACCGTCAGCTACTGCTCTGGTCGGTGGCCGTGCCGCTGTCCACCCTGACGTACCTGTTGGCCGGCGGCCTGCTGCTGATGCTCCTCTACTTGCACGGCTACTACGACGCAGTGGCGCTGCCGCCGCTGACGATTCAGTCGCTGGTGGCGAGCGTTCACACCACCACCACTAGTACCACTTCAGGTAGTGCTACTAAAAAGGTAGCCACCAGCAGCAGCAGCAGCAAGAGCTCTAACACCAGTAGCACTGATGTCACCAGCACGAGAAATGTCACCGCTGCTGCTGCTGCCTCTGCTGTACCGTCAAAGACGAGACCCTATGACAGCACCAGCTCAACGGCCAACCAGTGCATCGCCTCCTCGCTCATTGTACAGCAGCTGAAGAAGGAAACTAGCCCACCTGAGCCGAAGAAAAAACAGGAGCCACAGACGATGAGCAAGGTCATCCGCCTCGCCCGCTTTCGCCAAGAACAGGAAAAGGGAAAAGGAACCGCCACCATCAGTGGCACTACAGCAGCAACACTTGGAAAGACTCAACAATAAAGCGATGAGAGTTAGAGTGGTGTGATGGCCGTACAGAGAAAGAGGGAGAGAGGACAGTGACCAGTGGTGAAGAAGAGTAGGTCTACGAACGAGCGAAGGAGGTGCTGTCGCCGGTGATGGCCAGTTTCAGCCACTTTGTGCGGCAGTGCTTTGCTCGAGACAGCAGCAACAGTCTTCGTCTTCGTTCTTTTCTTCGGAGCGCGCGCAGTTTGTTGACCTCTCTCTTTCTCTCTCTCTCTCTCCTTTCTTGTCGCTGGCAGTACAGTCACTCACTCGCCGCGCTCTCGTACCGACCGATTCCGTCGTTCAGCAGCAGCAACAGCAGCAGTTGATCGGTGTCTTTTCGCGAGGCCTCCCTCCGCTACAGCAGCTCTTTCTTTCTACTGCTGTCGTACGGCTGCTGCTGCCGCTCGCGCTCTCGCGTCCTGTTTCGGTGGCCATCTTTGTGTGAGCCAGTTAGTGTGCCTGGCCGCGCACGGGGTCTCAACAAGTTGTGTTCAGCAGTAGAGGCAGTAGAGTAGAAGCAGAGAACAGTAGAGGCAGATCAAGGCCGTGCTTTGCACTTTGCTCCCTGGCCACGACCACTGAACAGCAGCAGCGACAATGGCAGCAGCCTAAGCAGCCGTCCGCCGTTCTACCCTCCCTTCCCCCTGTACTGCGCTGGCCTTCTTCGACTCTTCTCGTTCTCGGAATCGCCCTTGAATGTGTGAGAGAGCGAGGGTGAGTCTGTGTGTGTGTGTGTGTGCTTGACTGCTGTCAGCTCTACGCTCTACCGTCCGACACCACCGTACTCAGTCAGCACGACCAGCACTATTGACCCTGAAGAGGCTGGTACAGCGAGCGTAGTACATTACAGCAGCAGCAGTGGTAGAAGAGACGACGAGTCTCGGTCGCAGTCGGTCGGTCGTGGACGGTCGTCGCCGCCGTCGTTGGCTCGCCTCCCTCCGCTCGACACGGGCACTCTCCCGAGGAGCACTTTACAGCAGCAGTACTTTGTGTTCTACCTCCGCTCTACCACTCTTGCGCCAGGTGCTCCTCACCTCTCCTGCTTTCGTTGCTGAACTGGCGACGGCACTGTGTTCGGCAGGTGGTGGCACTGACCGGCCATTAGCACTGAAGACGAAGACGAAGGAGAGTACAGGAGCGCGAAAAGCTGAGAGAAGCTGAGAAGGAAGGTAGAAGAGGTAGAAGTGCTGGTGGTAGAAGCACTGCTCAAGCTGAAGCGCAGCAGAGCCGAGCCGAAAGCAGTCAGTGCAGCAGCACTGCGCTCCCGCTGTTGTCTGCGTTTCAGCAGTGCTGCGCTTCCTTTGTACAGGGTGGGCCAGCCGTCGTCGGACGGTCCTTTCGTGGTCGTTGTTCTTCTACTCGCGCTCGCTCGCACTACCACCACCTCTGTTGTTGGCGCGCTCCTCAGTGTATTCATTCAGAGACGGGCCGAAGAGAGAGAGAGAGAGACGGGATCCTCGCTCTCTCACTGAGCGAGTAAGTGTGTGTGAGACTGTGGAAGCTAAGAGGACCAGCCAACCGCTGCCGCTGCTGCTACCGCCACTTCTGACGCAACGGGCACTGTCACCACTGCCCACGCCGCCATCGCCCGCAGCCAATCGCACTCCTCCACCCGTCGACACCCTCTCTGCGGACGACCCCTCCGAGGACAGAACGGCCCCCGCGCTGGACCACTTCTCAGGCTTCTATTGTTCTCGCAGCGATTCTGCCTTCTCTCGCTTTCTTTCTTCTTTCTCTCTTTCAGCGTCTTCCCTCTCTCCCCGCTGCACCGTTTCTGTTTGGGCTTCTGGCGCAACTACCACCACCACCACCGTCGTCGCCGTCGCCGTCGCAGCAGCCAACCAGCTACCGACGTTTCTGCGCTTCACGTGTCTCCCATCTCACCAGCCAGCCAGCCAGCCCGCCTGTCTGTCTGCTGGCGCCCCCGACGACCAGATTTCGGATTCGGATCGCGCACTTTTCCTCCCGCTGCTGCAGCATCTTTGTACTGTGACACACACACGCACGCCACGCTCAACCCCAAACACACACACACACACACACCCTTCACCACAACGATTCTACAACGGATTTTTCGCTCAACTCAACATTCACGCAACCGCGATCATTACTTTCTGTCTAGTGACAAAGACGACAACTGACAAGCGGTGGCAAACTGACGACCACAGTAGCAGCAGCAGCTCGCCACCAGGATGACGCCCTGCGCGCTGCCAGAGGTGTCGGAACTTCTGGAGCGCTTTCAGGAGAAGAAGGCAACCGTCAAGACGCGACTGAATGACATCATCGACGACCTCTTCGGTGACTTTCTCACCGATGTGGCCCGCATGAGCCGCTCTGGCAAGTGCTCCAAGTGCAGCTGTCAGTCGGTGAAGGAGACGGTGTCGCCAGTGGCCGGTGACACTTCGTCCTCACATGTGGAGGAGGAGGGGGAGGAGGATGTGTCGCCGCAGAATCTCAAGGTGGTGCTCTCAACAAGCAAACAACCGTCTCCGAGCAGTAATAATGCCGTCCTCGAGACGACTCTGCGCAGTGCCCAGGCACGCGCTCGTGAGCTGATCAAGGATGAACTGATGTACGACTCTGACCCAGTGTCCCGACTGTCGCAGAGCAGTGGCAGCTCCCTCAAGCCGTCCTCCTCGACGCGATCACTGCCGGACCACTCGGCCGACGATGAGATGGACATCACCGTGACGCCCATCATTGAGAATGTTTCGTCATCGGCCGCCGCGCTGGCCGCGATGGTCTCCTCCTCCCGAGAGATGTCTTCCATTCTCAATGGCGGCAGCGGCAGCAGCAGCGGCTGCAGTTCCAACGGTTCCGACAGCCTCCACCACCTGAGCACCACCACCTCTACGATTGAAAAGTCTGCCCCGAACGCGCACACTACCATCACCACCACCGCCAGCCACAACAATGGACACAGTAAGGAGGAATTTGATTCCGATGAAGAATTTGAGGCAGACGAGCAAACGGCGAGCAGCGACAAACAAACAGCTGTTGTAGCAGGCGCAGCGAACGGCGTCATCAGTAACAGCAACAACAACCGCAGCAGAAACAGCAACAACCCACCGCCAAATTACGACGAGTCTCAGGAGGAGAAGAGCGAAGAAGAGGAGGCCGAGGAGCCGGAGACGAAGAGCCCGGAGAACTCGATGAACGACGCCAGTGAGAGCTCCATCTTCAGCTCAGAAAAGTCGCTCGACGAGCTGAACAGCCTCTGCGCCGGTCTGCCGTACGCGAAGGAGGGCGGCCGCTACATCTGCAAGTTCCAGGACTGCTGTCAGGAGCTGAAGAGTCGCCACAACTTGTTGCTACACCAACGGGCCCACCTGGGCATTCGGCCGTACCGCTGCAAGTGGCCCGGCTGCAGCTACAACTCCAACCAGAGCTCGGCCGTCATTCGCCACATACGCACAAAGCACTTCCTGTTGCCCCTGACGATGCGCGAGCAGCAGATGAAGAAAATCGAGGACGACCGCGATCCAAAGGAGTTCCTCGAGGTGGTGACGCCCAGTGAAGGCGTCATCAGCACCACCACCGCAAGCAGCAGCTCGGCGGCCACGCCTGACTCGCAATGTCCCAGCTCGGTAGAGGCGCTCCCCAGCAGTGACTCGCTGCAGAGTGGGGCAGACAACGACACGCCCACCACTACCAATAACAATGGCAACTACCCGAAGATGTTGCGCTCCTGCAGACAGGCGAGCGCGCCCACTCCGCCCACCAATGGAAACCGAGGCCGGCGAACATCGGTGCTGCAGAACAGCAGCCACCAACAACAGCAACAGCAGCAGCCAAGCCCAGTTCAGCAGCAGCAGCAGTCGCTGTTGATGCCACAGCAGCAGGCGAACGGAAGATCCTCAGGCCACAAACTGCCACCGCTTCCCCCGCCGCCGCCCTCACGACCGAGCCACCACGATGAGTCGGACGAGGACGAGTACGACAGCGAGGAGAACGACTTTGAAATGATTCCCATGCACCAGCGACTGGCCTTTGAGATGATGCAACAGCAAATGCAGGTAGCCGTACAGCAACAACAGCAACAACAGCAACAACAGCAGCAACATCAACTGCAGCAGCAACAATTGCAACAAAATCAGCATTCAGCGGCACTGCTGCACTCCAAAAGTCCCTTTGATTACGCCCGCAAGCGGCGGCTAGAGTCGAAGATCTTCGCCAATGCTGCCCTTAGCAATAGAAACCGACTCAGCGGTCTGAACAGCAACAATGGCGGAGGCGTTGATTACTACGGCGGCGGCATCGGCGGCAACAAAGTGGGCAAGCGAGCAAAGTACATGGGCGGCTATGGCCAACAGGGGCCGACGACGATGGAGCCACTGGCAGCACACACCTCCTCCTCCTCCTCCGTCTCAAGTCAGCGAGGTGGGGGATCTAATCAGCATCAGTATTCATTCTGCCCTGAGGAAGGGTGCCCGAGTATTTTCCGCACTACACTCGAACTCGACCGCCACCTGACTGACGTTCACTGTCGACTACCTCAGCCGCAGAAGAGCCACCTGCCGCCCTCAGGGCCGCCCAAGGAGCCGCATACGTACACTAACCTGTGAGTTCTTTTGTATATTTTTGTTGATAATTTTTTTTACTTAATCACCCCCTCTTTTCTCTCTCATTAGGTACATCTGCAAGTGGCCCAAGTGTCCCTTCAGCACCGTCCTCCACAGCTCTGCGATCAACCACGTGCGCGGTAAGCACTTTAATATTCCGCGTACGCTGAACGCTCAGCAGCGCAAGTTCTACGCGAACGACACTCGAAACCCGAACGACTACATCAAGCTGCTGCCCTTTAATCCTACCAAGTAATCATTCAGTTAATCACCAGTTAGCCACTACAAATAGTCGGTCAGTCAATATACAGACCGACACTAGACCACTTGAAGACTGCGTACTACTTACTCTCCCTATCGCCTAAGCAGTACAACATCAACCAATCAGTGCACATCAGTATTCCCCACTTCAACTCTCAATCAAGTACCCACACATCTCTCCACACACCCCACCAATCGACCACCACCACCGCTTTGTATACTTACACTTTTACACCTACTCATCGTCTACAACCGAACTGTGCGTTTTTTAGCACTCTCTCTCTACCAAGCGATCTTACCCGACAATGGTCTCTCTTCATCTTCTTTCTCTCCTTTTCCTCTACACTATTACGCGTCATCTTCCCGGACATCAGTTCATCATCTCCTCATCAGTTCATCCTCATCACCACCACCACCATCAGCAACCTGAACTGAACCTCAACTACGAATTCTCAGTAAAGACTCGCTCTCTTTCCTCTCATATTTTTACACGACGCATTAAATCGATTTAGCTTTATTTATGTGAAGCTAGGCTGCATAGGTAGCATACCATTGCCTTATCCCTCCTACACTTTTCAATATCAATGATTCTCAATCTTTCTTTTTTAATCAACGATTCTCCAATTCTTCTCCCTTTCTCAATCATCGATTCTCTATCATTCTCTCTCTTTCTCAATCAACGATGCTAAATCTCGCCTTTCTATACGCGCAACTATTTTTGTTTCCTTATTTAAATAATCTTTTCTGTATTCTTCTACTCTTACTTAAACCTTTTGGCTCGGTGGAGTCGTCCCAAAGAGTCTCGCCTCAACACCGATACTATCCCACCAAAATAACAAGAAAACCATGTGGTCCAAAGATATATCCTCTGATCTTCACACAACTCAACAATAACTTTTCATTGCTCATCTTCTCTTCCTCTTCCACCTTTTCCTAAGACTGCTATCTCATTTTATATGAAAATTCTCTATTTTCCTTTTTTATTTTTGTACTCTCTCTCACACACACCCAATCTTATTTTCAATTTCATTTATCTCTCTTTCTCTCTCCTTCCTTCTGAACCAACTAATTTACTCAATTTGTTTTTTCTCTACAAAATGCTCACTTTTGCCTACTTTTCCATACCTTATCTCAACGCTTTTTTATTTTTTAAATATGAAAATCTCTTTATGATTCTCTTCTATTTTTGCTAAGAACGATTCTTTATGCTATGTAATATCGTACATGATTTTATATAAATAAAAAATCACCGGGATAAACAAGAATCCTCTCTCGTTGAATCGGTATGCGAATTTACATCGAGAAGACTGCTCGTGTCTCATAATGTAAGTTGGAAGTAAAAAATCTCGGTCCAAGACCAAGTGGGAGAGAGAGAGGCTAGGGCCGCCTGGTGGCAAAAAACGAAAAACCACGCATCTCGTCTTTGACTAACGCGCAAGGGAGAAAACGTCCAAAATTAGTTTCAAAACTTCGAGCTACGACCCTCGGCCGTCCTCCTCCTTCAGCCGACACTCGAGCTGCACCAGCTGCCGTTGAAAGTTCGAGTTGGGGCAGATCCACCGTACGCTGAGGACCGTCTTGAGGGCGGCGTCCACGTCCAGCTTCCAGCGAATCATCAGGTAGGCGACGACGATGGTCGCCGAGCGGCTGACGCCCTCTCGACAGTGGACGAACACTTTGCCCGGTGGTGGTGACTGCTCGGTGGAAGGTGGCTGCGGGTGGAGGGCCCCATCGATGAAGAGGACCGCCTCGTCGAAGCACCTGCTGATGTTCTCCGTCAGACTGTCATCCAACGGCAGGCCCTTGAAGGTAATTCCATGTGGCTGGTAAAGCGCCTCGCTGGTGTCGACGTGAGTGCTGCTACTCTGACCGTGGGCGCAGTTGAGGACGTGTGTGATGCCCAGACTCTTCAGAAGGGCGATATTCCTGGCGGTGGCTCTGAGTTTGAAGAAGGAAAATGTACTCTCTTTGCAGTAGGAGATCATCCACGCTGGCACTTACCCATTTCCGAGGACAATACCGGGGAAGACCTCATTGCAGTCGGTGACGCTCTTCAGGCTCATTGGTCGTCGCCCTGGCGGCGGCGTCGGCGAAAGAATGTCCTGCACCGTGTACAGCTTACGGCGGAACTGACTCGCCAGACGAAGGTTCGATCTCGTTCGGTGGTGGGAGTGGTGGCGGTGATGGCCGACATGGCTTCTTCAAAGGACGAGAGCTGTTGTTGTTTCGAAAACGAGACTGCTTTATTGTTTACCTGACTTTGCTCAGAGAGAAGCGACAAACAAAGTTTGTGCGAGTGCGACTGGGATTTTCACTTCTACTGGGACACTCTTACAGTGATTGCAGCAGCAGCAGCAGCTGAAGCCTACGTCGCAGCATTGAGCACACCACACACACACAGGCACACATAATAATACCCGACTTTGCCGTCGTCGACGATTCTTCTGTTTACGATCTGGTGACTGACTGACTGACGCAGACAAACACCGTTCTCGGCGGCTTAGGTGCTGCTGCTGGTGCTGTGACGTCATGACACGGGATGATGCGCAGAATATTCCCTAGTGGTAGTGGTGGTGGACAGAATTAGAAGAGAGAGGGAGAGAGCGCGGGAAAAGCCGCAACTGTTGTGAAATCGAACAAGTGAACTGCAGCAGTTCTATTTTGAAACAGTGACAGAGGCAATAAGAGGGACAGTGCAGCTTAGTGTGATGCACTACTGTTCTGGTTGTTGTCTTGTTTTCCACTTTCTTTTCTCTCCCCATTTTCACAAACAATACAATGCATTACCACCATGTTGTTGATAGTCATTTTCTGGTTGCAGTCGTCTTCAGCATTTTGCAGCTCTTGCATTTGTTCTTTTTCGCGGGAAACGGGTTCGCTTACGCTCAAGGCAGCGACATTTCCACCACTACCACTTCTTCAACTACCAAAGCAGGTGGTGGTAGTAGTAGTTCATCATCGCAGACTCCTAGCAGCATCAGCAGCACCAGCAGCAGCGCCACCGGAAATGGAGGCAAGACCTCAAATGGTTCCATCAACGTGATGACACGTAAGTACAGCAGCAGTGTGTGTTCTGTACAAATTCTATTTCAAATCTTCTCCACTATTTTCGAAATCACAGCCGAGACAGAGTCCTTTCCGTACCTGCTCATCGGCCTGCTGGTGCTGGTGGTGCTGGTCGCCGCCCTCGGCATTGGCCTCTTCTTCTGGTGCCAGCCGGGCCGCCTGCGCTCAAAGTCCATCGTCACCAAGAGCAAGTCGGCCAAGCGAAAGCAAGAGCAGCGAGGTAAGCAGAAGCAGCAGCAGCAGCAGAAGGGAGCTGCTTCCTTTTCCTCCTCCTCTTCGAAGAAGAAAGACAGCAGTGTTGCCGATCAGGCACAAAAGTCCACCGTCGGCACAAAAGCACGTTCTTCGCAGTACGGCGGCGGTGGAGGCAGCTCTTCGGCTCTGGCTGCTAAATCCTCCGCTGTTGGCGGCGGTGCCCCCGAAGAGCAGCCAGAAGAGTGCTAAAAGCAGCAAGAGTAAGCAGCAGTCTTCGAGCAATGTCTGAGCAGCGACGTGAGCCAGAAGGAATGGCCACCAGAGTTAGGGGAAAAATTAAAAGCTAAAAGCAGCTAAATCGGTGGTGGTGGTGGAAAAGTTTTGTCGCTGCTAAACAGTTTGAATTCAGGCAACCAGCTGTCGCGGCTGAGCGTCGGCGAATATTCAGTTTCCATTGATTTTCCGTTGTGGGACATTCTTTCCAGTAATTCTTGAGTTTTTATCTGCAGGGCTGTTTGCACCAAATGTACCTTTTGTTCGCCCAACGGGTGCCACCGTTCACACAGCGTTTGCATAATACAAACAGCAAGCAGCAGCTTTCTTTCATTGCCCAAACAGCCACCATTTCAACCGTCCGTCCATCGTCCACGCCATTGCCTCCCTCCCCCTCTCAAATGTAATTAATTATTGATGACATAAACGCGCGGTTGTTACCTGTTCGATCGAGGTGGCAATGGTGGTGGCTGTCGTCGTTTGCAATTACACACACGCTGGTCGGTTATTACGTGAAGGCGGATATGGAGTTCCAGCAGCAGCAAAGGTGTTGTCTCCGTCACTGACGGTGGGCGGTCGACAAAGTGTGCTCTCTTGAATGGACGGATTTCGAAAACATGTGTGTGTGATAGAGGTGACGTTGACGTAATTGGCGAGGTGTTTTGACTTGCCTAATAATAGAGCGAGACAGGCCGAAACAGAGAATTGCACAGTATTGGGCCGAACAGAGCGGTTCCATTTGGAGCAATATTGACACGCATTGTGGAGGAAAAAGCTGGTGTCGTGGTTCCCACCGCTACAAAAAAACTTGAAATAAACGGAGAATTGCTGGTCTGAGCCTAAAAGTTGGTTCCAAAGAAGAGATAGAAAGAGAGAGAGAGAGAGAGAGAACAAAAGGTCAAGAGGTCAGAAGGTTTTGTTGACATACTGTTGTGTTTTCATTTCGAGGCAATAATTCGCTGGCGTTTTGATTGAAATGTTTTCTACTGCGTCCAGAGTGGTCGTTGACTTTGCAGCAATTGAGTTCCAATTTACTTCTTTGAAGCTTCGTTTGCTTTTTGGCGTGTCTTGTGTCTTGTGCTTTGACATTTCTTCGTTGTTATCCGTTCGAGAAGCGGTTATTATTATTCGTTGTTTGTCGACTGTTTGCCGCTGCTGCTGCTGCTTTGAGACTTAATTCCGCTGATCGAAACTAAATGTGTGAAGGCAAAAAGGCTTGCGACTTTAAAGTCTTGACTGTTGCTGTTCGATTGATTGACAGTTTCGCAAGAGGACAACTCTTTTGACAACCAAAGGACAGGAGATTGCAACTCTTTGCCTACAAAACGAATTGAAATTGGTAGGCAAGAGTTGGTGTGTTGTCAAAATACTCAATGAAACTCACACACAGCAATGGTTAAAGTCGAAGGTTGAAGAGAGTCGTGGTGGTTACTAATTTGGAACACACAAAACGGTCAGAAAAAGCAGAGTGGACAGGACGGCTTTAAAATGGTAGAGGTGGTGGACAGAAGAGTTAGCGACAATTGTGTGTCCTGTGTTCTGTTCGGTGACAATCAAACGTCCGTCAGCAGCGTCGGTGTGACGTGTGCCGTGTGCAGGCCGTCTACTGCTCTTCAATGCTGCTGATGGACTACATCTGATTGATTCACAGATGAATGAAGCACCTAGGGAAAAAGAAAGCGCTACAAAAGTGTTGGTGGTGGTGATTCAATAGCGAAAACTCGGAACTCAAAAAGAGAGGACAATGAAATTAGCGCGTGAGCACTACTTCAAGTTTGCTTCAGCTAAGCGAAAATGAAGATATTAGGTCCACAGGTGAGGCAGGTGAGAAGGGTGTTTGCTAAGCAAGGAAAAGATTGAGGTAAAAGAATTTAGATAAAAACGAAATTCAAGAAATAATATTCGAATATTCGAAAATTCTGTTTTTGAAAAAGCGCGATTCGCAAACTTATCTAATGCGCGCGCAAACGGCCTCGATAAGTGAAAATAGAGCATTGTGGAAAATGCGCTTTTTCGTAATGTCGCGTAACGCACATTTCGGCGCTTGGATTTGTTTTTGCGTTGTGAACTGCCATTGCCGTTCTTACGTTTATCATTTATCGAAGATTCAGTAGCTGATGAAAAGAAGTTTGAAGTGATACGAGCTGAGACCATTGATCGCTATCGCGAATCGACGACAGTGGCAATAGTTGTGCGGAAGCATCTGCATCTAAACCGTTCTTTCGTCTGATCCAGATCACTTCACCCTCATCATTTCATCATTACCTGAAGCAGGTTTGCCTTTCTTGTAACTTTTTGCGTTTACTTTTAATTTTACAATATTTTTCCAATTCCAATTAATTTCCTTTCTCGTTTGCTCACCGGTGATAGGTGTCTTATCGCGGGCGCCAGTGTCAATGCCCTCTGCGGCAATCGCTGAGATTGGGCAGGAGAGGTCTCTGCACAGATTCCCTCCCATTTGCGTGCTTTGCAGAGGGTTAGCTTTCCGTTGATGTGTGTGCTCATTCTCATCATCACTGCCATTCTCACGTGCTTGTTGGATGCTGCTCAACACTCTGAGCTCTCCTTATGCGCTAGCCCTTTCCTCGAAAACGTCTGGACATTGCCTGCCTGAATAACGTAACTTTCATCTTGGCCCTGTCAACCATTCATTACCTAATCCAGTGCCACCAACGAAACGACGGCTTCGATTCTGCACAAACTTCCGCCGAACTTCACGCTCAACTAACTGGCTACAACAGCATGGAAAAAACTGCTCAAAGCTCAGGCAACGATTTCACGGGCAATCAGCTGCAGCTGCAGCTGCAGAAGAAGAAGAAGACTGAGACTGGTGCCGTTTGTTTGAGCTCCCAGTCCGAGATTTATTCGAGTTGTTCATTTCCAAGTAGTTTCGATAGTGGCTTTTTCGACAGTCAACACGATAACGAGAGCAGCAGCAGCAGCAGCAGCCAACCAAGCCAAGGCTCACAACAATCTCAGTCTCAGCCGCCTAAGCCAGCGACGACGACGACGACCACCTCTTCGATCACTGTCAACAACGACGACCAGCCTGCACACTCGTCTGGTGGTGGTGGTGGTATTAGTGATGTTTCCGCGAATTTCGGGTACACATCGATTCGCGAGAAGAAGCCATTCGATACCCAACTTGGACAACTTGAACAACTGCAGCGAACAACAACTGCCGATGAACTTAATTCCCACTCAGCCCAAGTCGGTAAGTCTCTTAATTTTGTGTTGTCTTCGTACTCCTCATTTTTCCTGGAAATGATCATGAACTCCGTTGGTCAGTCAACTAGGCTGCCTATGTCAGCTTCTCGCGCTGGTCTCGAGCTAGTTGACACATTTATTGCCTCGGCTGTGCGGTGGTTGTGCACCGAGCCCCCACCGCAGAGCCCGTTATCTCTCTTTCTATTTTCAGTTGCAGTTGTTGGAGTCCATTTACTCCTTCTCTGCCTCTTCTTCACTTGTTGTTGTCTTCATTACCTCCTTGCCGCCTTTACTCGAAAGGAAATGAGTGTGTGAGAGAGTATCTGTCTGCTTCTGCTGCCGCTGCCGTTCGGTGTCACGTTTGGCTAGGCCCCTGCAGTCATTTGTCACTAATGTGCTGCTGTGTATACTCGGCTCACTCGGTCCCAGCCCGCACCACTACTTTATCTACTTGGCTTAATTAACGGTTCGCTTCCGCCACCAGTGTGTGGCTCATTTCCTCGGGCGTCAGCAGCCCTTCTTCTTCTTCTACTTTTACCGTTGCATGATTACGTTCTAATTTTAGAATTTGTTACACCTTGCCTCAATTTACCGCATTCTCTTGCAGGTTCTGTGAAAGTGACTTCTACAAAGCAAGAGCCTTCAGGGCCTTCTTTCTCTCACTGTCTTTTACCTCTTTGACGCCGCTGCAGTTTCGTATCGGTAATCAAAGCATACAGCCTCAGAGAAGGAATAGTAGTAGTCTCTTGTAAGTCGTCTCGTAATCTGCTCTGCTCTCGCGTGGAAGTCTCGATTGTGCGACAATCAACTCAGGTCTCAGCCCTTTTCATTCCTTCTTCACCTTTCCTCCTCTTTCTTCAGCACACACGCACACAAAGTAGACTGAAGACTGTGCGACCTTTGACCTTGACAATTTGTGTTCCATTACGATTGCGAGTTACCAATTTGTTGCTGCGCAAAAAAGTGAACATTTGGTTGCTGTTCTCTCCTTGCTTGCTTGCTGGTAATAAATCATAATTTGCTGCTGCTGCAGCATACGTGAAGGAGGTAAAAATGTGAATGGAAATCTTGCCTGATCAAAGAGAGAAAGAGAGAGACTTGCTGATTGAAAATTGCAAGAGGATTAATACATTAACAGGCAAAAGTGAGCAGTGGCAACTACTAGTTCACCTCTGTGTTCGGTCAGCGCGCGTAAGCCTTTGGGACCTTTGTGTGCAAGGGCCTGTGGCCTGGTCATTGTCTTGGCTGCTTTCTTGTCTTCCTCTTGTCTTCGGGTGTTGTGTTGCACACATTGCCAGAGAGTCCACCACTCAATTGACTCAATCCGCCGCCGCCTTCGTTCGATCTCAATTTGTCCCCTTTGCGCCCATAACACACACATATTGGCGAAATCATTCGAAGATTTAGATCACCGCGCATTGTCATCTTCCTTGTTCTGCTCACACTTTGCTGATCGGTTTTCGGTCTCTTTCTCTCCTTTCTCGTGCACCGGACACTCTGAGCAACTGCTGCCTCTGAGACAATGGAGAAACTCTTTTCGGCCTTTGGCAAAGGAAGAGAGGTAGTCTGCGGTGAGCTTTAATTTGGCGATCTCGTGTTTTTTCTTGACTTCTTTTTTGGCCAGGGGCCAGTGTGGCCTTATGGTGGTGGTGGTAACCCTTTGCAAGTCAAAGTTTTCACTGTCCATCGTTGTGTGTGTGTTCTATTCTCTTGCCTCGCTCCAGTGAACCCTGTGCGTGAGGTGCACAAACGCACTCGGTGCTGTCCACTTTGGTTGGATTGCCCCGGAACCGAGTGAGAAAAGTTTGCCGGTGTGAGACTGCTGTTGCTGTTTTTTTCCTTTGCCCACTTTTGCTCACTTGCAACCTTCTCGTCCTTATCGTACGCTTCGTTGCTTCAAAGAGTGTTCGACTGCTGCACTGTGTTGGTCCCTGTGACTTGCTATCAGCAAACCTCATTAAATTGGCATTAACCAGGCAACTTCTCGGGTCTGCCTGCCTACCTCCTTTGATTGACCCTGGTCTGACCCATAGGCTCGTTCACTGACCCATTTGCTAGCTGCTCCATGCTCCATCTGACACCACACGCCTGCAGGTGGGCTAGGAAGTGGATGGTGATGGTGGTGATGATGATGCGAAAGGGTCGGAAGAGACATTGACATTGACATTGACATTGACATTGACCCACAGTACACCGTGGGTGACCGATGCTGTTGAGTAATGAGGTAATGGTCAATTTTACTTTTGAACACTTGTTTCTTTCTCCCACTTATCTTCTCGCTTTTATCTGATCGATGGTCATAAATCAAAACTGATCTGTGACTGATCTAATTGATTCTCTTTCTGGCGCCAGCGTCATAAGGGCTGACTACATCATGGTTTGGTTCGGTTCGGTTTTGTTGATGGATGAGTTAGGTCCTTGCTTGGATGACGATTGTAAGCTGTGTCGACCTTTGATTCTAACTGTTGTTTGTAATTTTGTTGCCAGTCAGTCTGAATCTCATACGATTCACTGTGGCGTCACTTTCATTAACGCTCTGTCTGCCAATCGGAAAGGCTGACGTGAACCTATGTTGCATGGTTAGCTAGCGCCAATCTATTGGCCCCCAGTTCTTTTTCTTGGGGCACTCTCTCTCTCTTGAGAGAATTGAGATCGATTGAGTTACAGGCAATTTGTGAGCCCGTTTGTCTGACGGTTTAACTCTCCTACACTGGCTTGCTTCTTTCTCTTTGTCGGACTTGAAATGCCGCCAGCTCTCGTTTGTTCTTTCCCTCAGCCTCTCTGTCCCTCTCGCAACTGTAAAACCGCAAACTGCGTGTGGATTACGTCGTGCCGCGCGAGCTTGGGTCGTCGCTGGCGCAACGAGCTGCCTGAGCGAACTCCCTCTCAACTTTTTTGCTGCTGCTCTGGACCTCAGAGTTGAGTGGTGCGTTATATAGCTGTTATATAGCTCAGTGCCCATTGGACACGGTTTGACAACGCTGGCCAGCGCTAGCTGTGGTCAGCGCAATACATTCGAGGACCGCCAGCGAGCCGCGCTAGAGCTCTCTCTCGCTCTCTCTCTCTCTCTCTCACTCTCTTCGCCAGAACTGCTTCGGAAAATGAGAGTGGCTCTCTCCTCTCTCTCTCTCTCTCAACTCACACCGCTTGACCCCTGACCACTGCGCTGACCTTGACATTGACATTGACCAGTGAAAGAGCCACACAGTGAGTGTGCCTTCTAATGCTGATGAGAATTTGGTTTGTTTTTGCTTCTGCTGCTGCTGACTCTTTGTTTTTTACTCTTGCCAAGACGTTGCACAAAGCCTTTGAATTGCTGCTGCTGCTGGTTGCTGCATCTGCAATTAGCCCAGTGCTTTTCACTTGTGGTTTGGCTGCTGCTGCTGCCTTCTTTTCTTCCTCCTCCTTGTGTGTTAATGAAGAGTTAAAAGAGTGTGGTCAGTGCTCGAGTGCAGTTGCCTTGCTCGAGATGACTTGAGCTGTTCTTCTTGACAGGACCTAGAGAGAGGATGATGTGTGCTTGTGTTTAGATTGCTCACAGCTTACCCTCTGCTGCTGCTGTTGCTGGTCGAAGACCTCTTCTTCTTCCTCGCTTCCTTGAGATGTGTGGCCTTGAAAATTTTTGTGCGACTCAGAGGATGTGTCCTGTCCGCTTGCCCTTTCTGCATGGGCCCTTCTCGGCACTTTTTCCACTCTGGCCCCGCACTTGACACACGCGGCTCCAGTTGCCCACTCGCTCACTCTCTCTCTCTCCAGCACTTGACTGATTGGACTGACCATCCAATCGTTCTGGCACACAGTCACACGGTCTCTGCAGAAGAAGGAAGAAGAAGAGTGGTGCTGGCAATGGGAAGTCAAACTTAGTCACTCAGTCAGAATGTGTGAGTGCACTTTGCCCGAGCACTTTTTTTTGGCAAACGAGTTATCTTAGAGTTGAGTCGAGTTGGGCTTTTCAAAGCGGGAGCAAAGTTTTTACTTTTGACATGAGGCAGCCTGCTCACAGTGCTGCGACGGATGATTCGGCGGAATTCTTTGCATTCCCGATCACCGCTTTACTGAAGGTTGGTGCATTGTTAGTAACAAGTGCAAGACTGTTCTTCTTTCCACAGCGCTGTGTGACGCAAAGACACACTTCTGTCTGCCTGGTGAATCGATGGCAGCTCAAAAGGAGCCTAACTTGGCTTTCATTGTGTGCTCGATATAATTTGATTTCTCAGTGTCTTTGTTTGATGTACTAACTGGATATTCCTGCTGCTGCTGCTGTCAATACCTCAATGTCCAGTGTTTAGCGTGACGCAGTGTCAATATTGACCTGAAATGAAATGAATGCTGCCGCCAAACGGTAAACTGACCAATTCTGTCTCCATTTCAGTGAGCAGTTTTCACTGTCTCCAGCTTTCTTTTACCCCTCTAGGCCCGCTCTAGGTTTTGGCATCTGATTGTGACCGCTTTCACCATTTATTGAATTCCCTTTCGCTTTACTTTCGTTTCTGATTGACTGTGCTTGCTTTCACTCTTTCCTTCTCTCTCGTTGACTGCTGACTGCATCGATCATAACCATAAATAGCCTTTATACTTCCACTGTGCGGCTATTATATGCCCTCCATTGGTGTTGTTGTGTATGTGCGATGGTGCAAGCAACGGTCATATTTGGCCAACTTCAATTGCAGTTGTGGTGGACCCCTTTGGACCCTGGGCATCTGTGTCTGTGTTTGCTCGCCTGCCTCTGGGCAGCTGGGCATAAATCATAGCACAGTTTGGGCTGTGTTGTGTCGCCGGTTATGCGGCGGCGGCTCTGTGGCGCGACTCGAATTGGAAAATCGATTTTCAATCGCCAATTGCCAATTCGATGATGCATTGTCTGTGTTTGTCTTTGTCGGTGGCAGGCAGGCAGGCAGTCAGGGCTGGTCCTCCCGGGTTACCTCGAGTGCGCGCTGGGCACGTGGAAAAGGTGCGGCCACAACGGTGGTCATCACTCAGCAGACCGCTGCTGCTCTGTGTACTTTAAAGTTTTGAGCCCAATTTCACTTTCGAGTGAAGCCGTGTGCTGGCTGAGGTGAAAGTGACCAGCGTGTGGTTGCTGCTGCTTCCATTTGAGTCCCTCGCCTTGTTTGTATCGCGAATTACGATCACGTGCGGGTGTGCACTGCTGCTGCTGGACACGTGCGACACTCACGCGTCCGCTTGACCGGTCCATTTGGATCCAGGCTGTGCTGTCCGGCTACCGATCTATGCCTATCTTCTATCCCACTGCCACTACCGCCAGTGCTGATCGACACTTCTCTGTTCTTTCTCTATCTCTAATTGATTTGTTAAGTGGCGCAAATTGAATCACTGTGTTTTTTTGACACGGCTCTGGTTCTGACGCTGCTGACTATACTAACTTGGGCGACAAAATGAATGTGCTAAAAAGCAGCTAGATGGTTCGGTCCACTGGATAAAAGTGCAAAGGGTTAGTGGCAATGGTGGTGGTGATGCGTTTCACTGCTGCAGCTTTTGTGTGCTTTTGTGCTGTGCTGTGTTTGTTCGTTGGTTCTCTTTCTGCTGCCGCTGTCGTTTTCAGCAGTGACGGATTACTACTACTGACGAGTTGATTGAGCTCCACTGACACTCTCTCTCACCCCTTTCGGGTGAAGCTCAAAGTTCCCTCCCCTCCTCCCCAGTGGCTGACTGAATTTGCTGAAATTCGATTCTCAAGTGCACTCGGTGACGAGCTGCTGCTGCTGCTATTATTAGGAACGATCGCCACTGGTCGCGACTGATTGCTGCCAGTGATGTTGCTGCTGGTCACCAGAAGGGTCACTCTTTTTGGATGACAGGGGAGCGGGGATGCACACTGCTGGTGCTGGCCACCAGAGCTGGTGGTCAAACAGTGGCGGTGGACATTTTCATTTTCTGAGCTCGTGATCGCTTATGATCGACCCTTATGATTAGATCATTGAATGGCCAGTGATTGTGTGGGCTTTAAATGAGAGAGAGGTCAAATGCTTTGGAGGGTAGTGTTATGTGTGTCTGTGTGTGTGTGGGTGCTGCTGGTAATGCGATTGGGGCCGCGTAATAGAGGCAGATTAGCTGCTGGGGATTTTGTTTTGAGAGAAGAGGGTTGTTGCACTGATTTGGTAACAATTGTTATTGCCAATTGAAAGTGGTTATTGCCTGCTCTGCTCTCTGCTCAATGGGAGGATAACTGGCCGATTAGTTTGCTCATTGAGATTCATGCACATTCTTCCTTCCACTCCAACTCTCTCTCACTCTTTCTCTCTCTTTCTTTCTTTCTCTCTATCTCGCACATAGTCGATCATTTCTCTTGTTGACATTTTTGCTGCTGCCACTGTTGGCCTTAGGCTGCCAAATATAGCTGCCAAATGTGATCATCATTTCGTTTGACTGGTGAGGAGGTCCTCCCGGAACCGCAGCAACTCTCTGCTGAGCCCTAAACCTGAACCCTTCTCTCTTTCTTTCTGGATGTCCACTTTTATTCTTCCTTTACTGGCAATTTGCATCTCAAATTACCACTGCTCAAACTGCGTTGGTCTCTTCAACGTTTTCGCTCCATTGGCTGCCATCCATTTTTGTCGTTGACTATTTTTCTCCTCAGCACGTGTCTTCACTGTTCGGTCAGATGAATTCGCTCCACTGGTCAGTGAAACTGCTGCTGCTGGTCAGTTGTGGGCAGCACTTTTTTACCGACCGATCAACGCGTCTGTAATCGCTCGTGTCTGTCGCTGTTGTTCGCCCTGTAGATCCCTGTGCCCCATAACTCATAACTGCTCTGCTCTGATCAATGTCCTTTCTTCCTCTCACTGCCCTTATGAAATTTAACCCTTTATTGCGTTTGTAAAAAGCAGTCAGGCAGTTTGGCAGTCGCGCCGAGGCCATTCATCTCGCTCGCTCAATCCTCTCTCTCTTTCTATTTCTGTCAATGGCCAGTAGTAGTAGTAGTAGTGGATGGCTCGTGCGGCAACATCTGGTCAGTGTTGTGTGCAGTTCGATTGGAGTGACCAGTCTGTCGCAGTGTCGCAGCACTCACTGGCTGGTACTCTCATTAGTCATAATCAGAGTGGTGTAGTGCTGCTGCTGCACTGCCGATTACGACGGCGACAGTTGGTGCAGGGCTTCTTGAGACGGCTGTGAAGGCGATTTTTGAGTTGAGACGAGAAAGGAGAAGAAGAATGGCTTCGTCCGTTTGTCACTGACTTTGCACTTACTGTCTGCAGCAGCAGCAGCAGCAGCACGTGCGAGCAGTTGATCTTGGGACGTTAGGGGAAAAGACCAAGACTTGGAAATTGAGCGATCCAAAAAGGTTTTTATGCTGCTGCCGCTCATGTCCACTGTTTGTAATCAGACTGAGACTCTGAGGTCCTCTGTCCTTCGAGACACAGTGCTCAACACTGTGCAGTTATGATTTATATGTGCCGGGTTTTTATTATTTTTACTTTATTTGTTTGCCCTACCAGCACTGCTCGCTGAATTACTTCGGCTTTTCTTTCAGCTTTTGCTGACCATTCTCTTTCTCCCTTCCTCTTTCAGCACTTTTCACGCTTTTTATTATTATGATTTAAAATGCTGTCTTGTTTCAAAGTCTCGAGTTTTACAGTCAGCAGTCGTTCTATAGTTTTCTGCGCTTTTTCGTTCTCTCTTTTTCGCTTTTGTTTTGCGCCAATTGCCCGGTGCCGGGCGTTTGTACCGCTTACGCGTGTCCATGACTAATTCTTTGCACCTCAACTTTGCCCGAGACTGCCTGTGCCCAGTGCCAGTGTGTGTGTTATGATTAATTTGTCCGCTTTGGGAGACTCTAACTCTCTTCAGTTGGGAGCAGTGTGTTGAAAGGAGTGCACTGGTCCACTAGTGATAGGAAGCAGAGATGATTTAGTGGCATTGAGGCAATGGCAATACACCCCAATACACTTTCCTCAATTGAGGATCTGCTGTGCTGTGCTTCGGTGCTGATCTCAGTGCTCTCCATTGTCACAATATTTGCTGAACTAGGCAGTAGCACGTGTTTGGGTTCCGCTGTTTCTGTTGTTTCGGCAGCACTTTAAAATGAACAGCAGAGAAACTGTCCAGTGAGTATTTCTATTTCTATTTGTGTCTATTCCATTCTATTCCATTCACACTCAGTATCTGCTTGAGTGACCCTTGATTACTACAGTGCTGCTGCTGTCGATGTCTGATGAGAAAAGAAAAGAAGAGAATTTGAATGAGAGAATTTCGAATTGCTGCTGCCGCTGTGTTCGGTGCTGTCAAGCGCACTGCTGCTGCTGCCATCGGAATTGAATTAGCAGTAGGCAATTGTTTCTAATTTGGGCGAGTTGTTGAGGCTGCAGTCCAATTGGACTTTGATTATAGAGCTGATGATGATGTTGTTGGTGATGGTCAGCGGAAGGATTAGGCAGCAGAATGAGAGAGGGAAAGAGAGAGAGAGAGAGGATGGGGTGAATGTTAATGTTATAGGGCTGTGAAAACGGAGGTACCCTCGGCAACATGATGCTCATGAACTGATGATGGTGATGATGATGATTGTCGCTTTCAATTGGCCAACAGTGGCGTCGGCTGTGACTGTGAAGTGACAGTGCCTGTCTCTCTCTCTCTCTCTCCCTATGTTCCAATTGGAACTCAATTTGGCAGTCTCACGCGTCTGTGTCTGTGAGGAAATCTAATAATACGAGGAGACAGACTGATCCATTTGCCAGAAACGCTGAACTTGACCGTTGCAGTAGAAAGAGAAAGTGAGAGTGACCAGTAAGGTGGTAGTGTAGCTGAAGCGTAATTGGGTTTAGCATGTGCGCTGGAGAGTTTAAAATTGAAAGTGAAAGCTTCGATGTGTGTGTGTGTGTTGTATTCTGCAGATGGCTATAGCAATTGGCATGAAAATGGAGAGGATTAGCTGATTGGGTTTAATGGTAGTGGTGGTGGTGGTCAGCTGCGGTTTTCAGCCCGATCACCAGTTTTCAGTTTCACCATGTTTTGCACCAGCGTTGTGCCGTTTCTCTATTTTCATCTAAATTTGGATAAGCACATTTCTATGTTTTCAAGGTCAAATTGCTTTTTGCAGTGTTTGGTGAATACCCTTTTGCTTATCGTTTGAATATCGCCGTTTGACCTTTGCCCTGTCTTTGGGTCTTCTTTTGCTCACTCAGGATGATGATTATGATGGCCATGATGGTGCTTTAATAATATGTAGAAGGGGAGGAGGGGGATTGCACTTACCACTTTGGCACTCTTTTCACATAACACTTTATCAGCTGCCAGCGATCAAGCGTTCTTTCTTTCTCTCATTGAGCTCTCGAGAGCTTTACCTTTACCACTCTCTTTCTCGTTCCTTGTCATCTGCTCACGTGTAAGAGTGTGCAAGGCTAGGACTCTCAATGAGTTCACCTGTGTGCTGCTGAAGAGTTTGCTCTCTCTCTACCTCTATCTTTCTCTCCTAGGCCCTTCACCAATTTCGTTTGCCAACTCGTTTGTCGCAATGAACTTTTCCCCCTTTTGCACTGCTATTTTTGGTAACAGTTCGGTTGAGTAACATGTCGAGCAATTTACCTCTTTTCACTCTCATTCTCCTTTCCTTTACTGACCCCTCCACTCACTCACTCGGTGGTCAAGGCACTCAACTCACCCGCTCTTGCGGGCGCCTGAGGCCGTCTACTGCTGCTCCTGTCAACTGGCAACTGCACTCTCCGTTGAACTCAAATTGGTTCAGCAAAGACAGCAGCACTCCCTCGCATTAAGTGCAATTGCAAAAGCCGTGCTCGTGCACTCTTTACATAAGAGACACAGTCTCGGACAGACTGGACAACTTCTGCAGCAGCAGCAGCAGCGGTCTCCTTTCTTTTTCTTTTGGTGGTGAGTGAAGTGAAGTTACTGGTCCCCACTGTTTCCTCGCTCGTTTTCAGCACTGCCCTGCGGCGAGCAGCACTCACTTTCCTTCGCTTGCCTAATGTTCCCCTTCTTCTTCTTCTGCTGTCTCCTGAACCCTTTGAACCCTGTTTGTTGTTTGCAGGGAGTTCTCCTAGGAGCGGCACTGATGACAAGCAGCAGAAATACTGAACTGTCGCCAATTGTCATCTCCTCATCTCCCTGCTCATTCTCAACTGCTCTCGTAATCTATTTTTGAGCTTTTTTACTCGCAACCCTCTCCTTCTCTCTCTCCGATGTCTCCGACTGTGCGGCCGGTTCTTCTTTTCACTTTTTCTTTCTCTTGGCCAACATGTTACTGCGCAACAATTGCCGAACCAATTGCCAAGCGCAATCTTTATGGTTAGAAAGGGCTGCTGCTGCTGCTGTCTGAGAAGAAAGGGGACTGCGTTTGATTGCATGCAGTGTGATTGCATGCTCTCTGCTGTTCAATGTGTTTCGCTTCACTTTTCGCTTTTGCTCTCCTTTCTCCTTTCTCTGTCCCTGTCCCTTTTTGACAGCTTTTCAAGTGAAATTTTGATCTATGATCTTGAGACTGTGTGCTGGGCGGTGTTGTGCAATTTGAATAACATTTGAAATGAATGTGCTGCTGCTGAAGGAAATACGTGAGTAAGTGAATGCGAAAGGAAAAGACGAGGGCTCACTCGTATTGTGCACATTTTATTCAAATTCACAGAGAAAGAATTTTTTAGCTAACGAAGGGAGTAAGAGAGTGCTCGTCTTGACCAAGGATTGTGAACACGAGTGAGTGTGTAAAGAACGGGTGTGTAGTCAAAATGTGCGCTGTTACTCTTTGAGACCCATTCGGCTAGCTTGGCTGGAATTTGTTTACTGTCTCAGAGTTTTATGGTGGCTAGGTCCAAGTGCTGCTTCAGCTCGTGTTGGTTTAAGATTTCATTGTTTTCTCCAGAATTGTGCAATTGTGCTCCACTTTTTTTCTGCTCTCCGATTACTGAGCTCTGGTCCCCTATTTTCTGTTTGCCTCCAGAACTGGGTGGACCCTGGAAATGACAGGCACAGACTAACTGACTCGCTCTCTAGCTCTAGTTTTCTTGACTTCTGTGTTTGGCGATTGATTAGCAGCAGCAGCAGCAGCAGTTGTTGTTGCTAGTTGTTAGTTGGCTGTGTTTGTGGTAATTATCGGTTCCAGGCAGCAAATACACACACACGCACACACAAACAGAAACTGATTGGCTGACTAGAGAGAGCGAGAATTCCTGCTAAACACTGCTCTCCTGTTTACGTGGCCTTTGCCTCTCTCCATTGGCAACAGCAGCAGCAGCAGGGTCCTGCTGTTTACTGTTTAATTGGAAAATTGCTGCCTCTGTTTGGAGATTGCCTGGTGCTGATTGCTTTGGCTGCTGTTGGCTTGTTGCTGGGTTGTCAGCTTAGAAGGCACAAAGATACACACTCACTTTCCTTGAGATGTCCTGAGGAAGTCACTGGTGTGTGTTTGTTGACTTCAACAGAATGGTGGAACCCTTTGAGGAAGGGTGGGAGAGCATTTGTCCACCAGTGATAAGGAAGAAGAGAGGTTGTGTATTGTGTGTGTGTGTGTGTTTGTTAGTCGATTAGGCAAACTTTGAAAGCTGTGGGTTTGCTTGGATTGAGATTCCAGAGTGTGTTTGCTAAGCCCAAGAGATCATTGCGACCGATGGTGCCTGCCTGACGCGTCACTTTGGATGAAGAGGGCTCTCTCTCTCTTCTCTCTCTCTCTCTCTCTCTCTCTCTCTCTCTCTCATTTTCTCGTGAATCTTGCCACGTTGCCACGTCGCCGTTTCGGGCAATTGCCACGTTGCATGTCTTGTGTGCTCCCCAGCAGTGTGTGACATCTCTACTGACCCATATCTATTGCACAAGCAGTGACGGTCTTGCTTACACGCAACAGCATTTGTACTTGTCCTTGGCTGAGATGCCCGTCTGCTGTACCCAAAGCAAAGTGGACATTAATCTAGTGTGGTGATATACCCCCAGTGGTGGCACTGGTTGTCTTGTCTTGTTGGTTTGTCTTGTAATCGAATCCACATAGGAGTTTTCTTTTCGCTAGAATTGTTGAGCAGTTCACTGGTAAGCAGTGTGCGTGTGTGTGCTGTTGTTGGGCAATCGACAGTTGGCCACTGATTCACTTAAACGATATCGTCATTTTGTGGTCGTCATTGTCCCCCTTTCGCTGGTCAGCTGTCAGTTGGCCATGAGTTGTGCAAAGCGAACATTTCTTGCAGTTCTCTCGACTTGACTTGCCTGTCACAGTTTGAAGGTAGGCAGAAGTGATCTGCAGAAGTGAGCTCGGCTGTGCCAGGGCTGAAGTGCAAGGGGTGAGACAAGTGATGCATAGAAGTGGAGTGTGTGTGTAGTGACCATCTTTGCCTGGCTGATCTTCAATCTCGAGCAGAAGGAGAAGGAAAAAAGGATAGCCACCACCAATCTTGAGGGCAATCAGTCTTTGCAAATGAGCCTGATAAGCAGAAGCAGCAGCAGTGACAGGAAGTGCAGTGCTCTGTGTGTACTCTAGCGCAACACTCTCAATGTGCGCAAATAAAAGGAAGATTTCAGACTCTGGAAGTCGACTTCGAGAAGGTTCTCAATACACACACTCTACAGTGATTGTCGTCTCTGTCGTATCGCCGGTTGCCTGCAGCCAACCTGTTTGTACTACCATGTTTTCCCTATAGACCACAGTGTTCTCTTATGCAACTCTGCCGCTGTTGCTACTGCTGGCCAGTGAGAGGGCGGGAACAGTGCACTGGTGGTGATGTAACCGCACTGCCGCCTGTCTGTGTAATAGCGACTCTGTAAGCAACGGTACTGCTGCTGCTGTTGCTGCTGCTGCTCTTATTTCCCATTGGTGCTCCCCACACCTCAATGACGGCCAATCAGAGAGCGCTAAAGTGGGTCGAGTGCAGGGGTGGATGACGCAAGCATAGGTGTGTGTTCGCTTTCAATTTGTGATGCGCGCGTTTTCATTGGTCATCTCAGTCTAATGGACTTGGTTGTCCTCTTCTTTAGCTATTCTATTGGCTCTAGCTTTTCCCCGCAATCTTCTCGGACCTCTTGAGTCATACTCTCCAGTTTTCTCGCTCTCCTCAGTTTACCTAACACTTTCATAATCGACTGTGTGCTGTAATGAGCATGCAACAGTCTAATCCGATCAGGACTGTGTGTGTGTTTTGTGCACTCTTTGTCTCTAGCTTTACTTTGTTCACTACCGCTGGCGTCTTCCTGCCTAGACGCTGGTAGTGACAAGCAGTTCTGTTGTGCCTGTGGTGCCTGTGCTAATTCTATCCTGTTCTTTGTAGCAGCATAGAAATTCACGGGAATTCATTGCTGACCTCACCGGTGGTGGCTGGCTACCTTCTGGTTCTGGCCTGCCAGGGTTCATTCGGTCATTCACTCCGTACACTGGCCCCATGGCTTGCTGCACACACTGCCGAGGTGAGTGGTGGTGATAAGGGGGTCACAGTTGTCGTCTTCGTCGTCGTCGAGCATTGCCATTGATTGTCGCAATGTGGCCACTACTAATCCTTTCGCGTATATTACGAGTTTATGGTTGCTGTTTTTAGCAGGAAAACACGTTTACTTGTTCAACAAGAGGTAATTAGGCAACGCATATGGGAAAATGTGTGTGTGTGCCTTTGTGCCTGTCTTTTATTAGCCCTTCTTCCTATTTGAGTTTGTCAGCATTTGGTGGACAGCAGCAGCAGCAGCATTAGGGCCCTTGAACCCTGATGGTGGTGGACAATGAAGTGGCTGGGGAGTGTAGAGTTAACGACCCGAGTTCAGTGGAATTGAGTCCACGAACACGATTCGAAGGTAGAATTTGATGTCGAATTTTCTTGTTTAAATTTTGGTTTAGCTCAAACACTTTGGAATGCGGGCAGCCATTTTATCTATTCGAATTGATTTTACTTTTACCTTTTAGCAAGTTAACTTGGTGTTTCCTCTTTTTTGTACTTTGCATGTGTTATCACTGCTTCACATTGCATCTCACTGTGTGTCCATCGCTATATTAGCTTTGCTCTGACTGTCAATATGTAGTGCATAGATATCCTCTGTTATCTCACAGGCCATTTTGATGTGCCATTGGGTGGCTGATGCTGATGGCGTCGGTATCGTCTGATGCGTGTGTGTGTGTGTGTTTGCTCGTCTGATTACGTTAGTTAGGATGACACTGGTAGTGGTCAGTGTCCTCGAAGACTGAGGTTGCTGCTGCTGCTGCTGTCGAAGTTTGTCCAGCTCAGGTCAACGACTTCAACTTTCAGCCTCAGTTGCTGCTGCTGCTGGTCGTCAGTGTCTGCTGTCACACACACTTTGCCCCTTTTGTCTTTATCGTCGTCCTCCTTCTCGTCGCCGTCGCCTTCGTGGTCGTCATTGGAAATGAAATCCATAACTGCGGCTGCCATATGCACAGCAGGAGCAGCAGCCAGGCGAGAAGGAGAAGAAGAGAGGGAACTGACTGGGGCTGCTGCTGCTGCTTCTGCCATGGTTCTCTATGTGCCCTGCATGTGTTCACCACAGAGGCCTCTTTTCCCGGGAAGAGCAAGGGTTCTCGCCTAGGCCTTCTTGCCTGCTTCTTGAGCCTCTGCAGCTTGGGCCAAAATGCTGTAATCGATTGCATTAGAGCAGAGTAAGAGCGAGAGGTCATTGAATGCTGTTGCTGCTTTTCAGTGCTCTACCACCACCGGAACATTATTAGTCCTGTGGATTAGCCCCCTTTTTTCGCCGATTTTCTATCAACCTGGTCGATATGAAAGTCGATTCTTTAGATTCCTTGGCGGTGATTTGCCTTGGAATGCTGTTGCTGCTACCTGTAAGGGTCGTGATGCACACACACATTAGGGTTTTCACTCTGTCATGTCATGTCATAAGTAGTCATGGCGCATTTTTCTGTGCTTTTTTGGCGTCCTCTTTGGTTTGATCTCGATTAGCGACGACGACGACGAAGACTACGACGCTCTTCACTCTCTTCGACACACAGACATGCAAATACACTGACTGAATGTTGTCTTGTCTGATAGCTGCTGCTGCTGTCCTTGTTCTGTGTGTGTGTCTCGCCTTATCTTTTATCTGCTGCTGCTGTTGCCATAATTAGAAGTACAGTTCAGACGACTGAGTTGAGCTGAGACCAAAGGCTAGACACGAGGTGCTCGCTTAGGTCGAGAGCGAAAATGTTGATTTATTACGTCGAACTGTGGAGACGACTACTTTACTTCTGTTTTGCCGTGGAAACAGGTAGACGACAGTGGCGTGATGACTCGGCTAGGAAATGTCGCTCGGTCGCTGACGGAGACAGCAGAGACGCCTGAGACAGAGACAGTTTTCGTTCCAGCAGCAGTCAGACACAGTTTTGCCGAGACATACTGCTGCTGACGTTGATTACCGCAAAATTAATTAAAATTGACTAGCACAGGTAAGTGAGCTGGCTGGCTGCTGGCTGCAACCTGTCGAGGGATGGGCTGGTCAGGGACTTTGACTCTGATCTTTGGTCCTTGTTTCAGTGCCAGTGTTACCTGTTGTCTATTTCTCTCTCCCTTGTTCTACCCTTTCTCTCTTTCCTTACCCCTTTTGTTGAGTGGAGAATGTTAATTATAGCCCTTGCCGATTGACGGTGCTGACTGTTGTGCTGCCCTGCGACCGTGCGGGCGACCTAATTTGATGGATCACTTTCGATTTTGGTTAGTTGCTTCTGCAGTTAATTAATCAGAGGAAGAAGGTAGGCACTCTGGAAAGATTCACTCGACACGCTTGTTTAGTGTGCGGAATTTATGCGTCTTCAGCAGAATGCTGCTGCTGAAGAAGAGCGGTGATTCTATCCTATCTATCCTCCTATCTCGCTTGATGGGAAAAAGTTTGATACTTTTGATTCGCTTACCTCTTTTTTCCTCCGTGTAGAATTGTGTTAGCCAAGGCAATGTTCTGTTTTGTTGTTGTGTCAGACACTGGCGCCGTTGAACACGAAGTTTTTTTTGAACGGCGACCTGTCAAACGGAGACACTGCTGAATAAGGCACTTCAAAGCCTTACTTCTTCTGCAGTGGAGAAAAGGATTGAGGCAGGATTGAACAATAGCAGGAGCATGTTCTACTTTTGCTGCCGTTGTTGTAAGAAGTGAGCATTTGAGTGATGTGATCACCTTACTTGCTGATCCACTCGTTCTACTCACGATCTTGTTCCTAGGGCTTGGGAGCACGCTTCAACTTGTACTGTCCTGAATTCTGAGCACAGTCCAGGCAACTGGTAATTAGACAGCTTCAAAGACTGAGCAGTTTAACAAAGCACAACTGCTAGGCCCGGGACTCTCAGTGCTGGGACTCAACTGCTGCTGCTACTACTGAACAATGGAACAATCGGCTGGGTGTTTATTACTTGTTGGTGAATTTAAAATCCCCTTTTAATTGCTCTAATGGGCATAATCAAAGTTAGTGAAGCATAGATTGTGCTGCTGCTGCTGCTGTTGTTCGCTTGACCGTTGACCCCTTTGCCTATTACCCATTTTCGCTGGCCACAGCACGACATTCCTACTTTCATCACGCGCCAATTAGGTGATCTGCAGTGCATACTATCTTTTTTCTAAAGGGAAAGTTAATTAATTAACTCTACTCGCGTGTATGGCCACTTTCTTGTGAGCAGCAGAAGCTGCAGCTCACCACCCGTGGTCAGCAGCACTGTACTGGCCAGAGGAGTAATTAAAACCAGTTCGAATTAGCAGCAGTAGTAGGGGGAAAGAGTTGTTGCTATGAGGAAAGTGTTGAGGAAGCTGAGTCAGCAGGAAAAGCAGGGAGTGAGTGAGTTGCACGAGTTTCTGCAAGTTCGGGCCCTAGCTGCCTGAAGCCTCGCTGGGCCACTGGCTTCGGGGAAGATTGATGGAGGATGAGCGAGAGAGATTTGAAGTGAGAGTCAATTAGAGTTGTTGTTGCTGTCTATTGCACTCGTTTGGGCCTAGCTGAAGGCCCGAGAGCAAAGAGTAAAATGTTGACTGTGTTGCCCTCATCTACCCGAGAGTGGCTGTTATTAAAGTCCCACACTATCATCACTAGCTGTGATTATACTAGCAGTGCCTGCCATTTGTCTACCTGCCTGCCTGTCTACTGCCGACAACATCGACACACTGTCTAACGGGCATCATGCGTTATATAAACGCCTGCATAATTCTGGTGCCTAGTGTTGCGGCTGCTGCTGCGTTGTTGCACATTCCAATCGACACTGGTGCACGTAATCATTAGACGAGAGAGTGAGACTGAGACTGAGTGTACCACTGCCTGCTTATTATCGTTTCAAGCGGTCACACTGCTTTCGGTCAAAGACCTGACGCTGGCCATATGTGAATGTGTGTGTGCTGGTTAGGAAAGAAATTGGGAAAATGGGAGTAGAGGAAGTGAAGGGGAGAGAGAAACAGTGCATCTGTTGTGGAGTGAGGTGTCTGCTTGTCTGTCTCATAATTTGGATGTTGTTCCTGTTGAAGTCTTTTGAAGTCAGTCACGACCACTTCACACTTCACTGAAGTGTGTTACCATCAAATTGTCACCCCATAGTTCAGGCAACCCAACATTTCGCATGTACAGATTTTGAAAGATATTTTTAATATCGATCCATTTGATTTTTCTATTTGATTTGATTGACTTTTGGCTCTTGCCGCCAAATACCTTTTTCCCCATTTGCATCTTCAGCACTCTCTCTCTCTCACTTTGACTTCAACTTCGTCTGTTCACTGTTTCAGCGCACTCACTGTGTAAGTCAAAGTCGGCCCACCTCTTTGTTGCTCAGTCGGCCAATGGCAGGCACAGCAGCGTACTTTGCTAGTGGTACTTCTTCTCCTTCTTCTTCACTTCTTTCACACACAGGCACTGTCCACTCTGGGCCACACAGGCTCTCTCTCTTTCTATTGCCTAAAGAGACTCTGTGTGTGCCTTCCTTGCGCACACTTACACACACACACACTTGCGCCTGCTGCTTTCAACTGATTGCGCAGTGGTGGTGGTGGTGGTAGTGGTCAACGAAGAAAAGTGCTGGTCATTCGTTCTGTTGCTAAATTTGGTGCACTTCACAGGGTGAAGGGTTCACAGTGCTCAGTTGAACTAACAGGGAAGAGTGGGGACCAGCTGTGGTTGAGGTGAAGACTGTGTGGAGGGATACCAGCGATGACCACTAGCAGTCAGCTTCCTCGTTCTCTCTGTCTTCTCCATCAGCTGTCCAGCTGACCATAAGTCATGTTCATATTGCCCAGTAATCATAATGCAACTGACCAGTGAGCGACTGCACTTCAGAGGTGTCGCAACAAACGTTGAGCAAACTAAGACTGACCAGCAGCGACTTTACTGTTGAACTTTGACTGCTGATCTGCACAGTGCACAGCTTTTTGAATGCCTCCTCGTCAATGACCGCTGTCTGACTGAACTTGCACTGCACTGAACTTCTTGCTTTCTTGATAACCACCACCACCACAACTACTGCTGCTTTACTTGATTTGAACTATTCAACTACATTCGATTACAATAATCACACATCATCGTCTTTTAATTTACTTTGACAGAATCGACTGACTTTACTACTTCATCATCAGCGTTCAATAGTGGTAACGACGAATTTATCGACGGCAATCTGATCATCGTCTACAGTCCATTACCACCACCATATAGTGACACGGGTCGTTTTGTCAGTTCTCTCCACTCGACCTCCACTCAAGACAGCAGCATTTCCTCTTCCTTCTCAACTTCCAAAATGAGTTCTGCCGGCACTGCCGTACAGACGATGATGCAGGCGGTGCAGGCCTATTCACCGGCTCACTCCTCTCCCGAATCGGTGGACCACCACGATGATGAAGTGGTCATGGCTGCATCCTCCTCCTCAGCCACTACTCTCAATGACAAGCCGCTGGACTTCTCCAAACCGTCCAGTGCCGCCTCAAAGACACCGCCCTCCAGTTCAGAGGAGGATGATCACCACCACCACCATCCCCTTCTGTCGTACAATGGCACTCAACAGTCTCGAAGTGCCATTGATCCAGTGGCGTTGTCCAAGTCGCTGGCTGCCGCTGCTTCAGGTGGGGGAATGTACGGCAATTTTCCCTCCGCTCAAAAGGCAAAGTACGTCAAGAATGACCACGTCTTTAGCACCCCTTCCCCGTCACCTCCAGAGCGAACTTCACATCACCCCCATCACCCTCTTAATCACAGCAGTTTCGGCCTGCCATCGCCACTGAGCAGCAGCAGCATTCCATCGCCACAGCAGGCGGCGAACATTGGCATTACCGCAGAATCGGCGGACAGCCATTCGAGTGCAGCCATGGCAAGTCAGATGTTTGGACTGCTCAGTCAGTTTGCCGCTGCACAAGGACAAAATCCCTCTCTTCCCCTGCCGCTTCTTCCGCCTCACCACTGCTAAAGGCACTTCAGATTGCCGGGGGACAGCAGGCACAAGCTCAGGCTCAACAGCAGCAGCAGCAGGCGGCACTGATTCAGGCACTGATGCAATCAGCTCAGCAGCAACAGCAGTTGCAACAGCAGAACCCAAACCTGGGCGCTGAACTGCTGAAGAGTCTGATGGCAGCTGCCGCTGTCAGCTCGCCGGGGGCGCCTCCCACCGCCGTCTCACCCAAACTCAGCTCACCGGTGAGCAGTGCTGGAGCACACTTTTCGCACCTTCTTGCGCGCAGCAGCAGCAGCAGCAAATTCCTCACCCGATGCTCTCGCAAATGTCCCCTCTTGGACTGCAGCAACAACTGGCGGCAGCTGCCGCCGCAGCAGCAGCGGCCAATGCTGGTCATCCTCATGCACTTTTTAGTTCGCCAGTGATGACCAGTGGCGCTGGTCTTCTGATGAACAGCGCTGAACTGGCGCAGCAGCAGCAACTTCAGCTGAGTTTGCAGGCCATGGGTGTTCAGCCACCACCGACTATGGCGGTTGTCGACTCGACCAGTGCGGCCACTGCCTTCAGCCATCGACCCACCAACCACCGAACCAGTCCGCCGACGCCGACGGCCACTGCTGCCTCGATCAGTGTCTCAAACTCAGCTTCTCCCTCCACAGTGACCCCAGCAGCAGTGGCCAGCAGTGGCGGCGGTGGCAATCAGAAGTACACCCGTCCCTTTAAGGCACTGTACAACAGTAAGGACTCCAGTGCCGGTCTGACCATGCACCACCACCACCACGCTCAGACTCCACCACGGCGGCTGCTGTCTCATCATCATCATCTTCATCATCGGCCGCTGCTGCTGCATCAGCCATGGCAGCTAATGGCAGTGACTCTTCGAGCACCATTCTCCTAAACGGCAGCGATGTCGCCTACCAGGAGTTTCGCAGTAAGATGCTCAGCAAGGGCACTAATGGTAATGGAGGTAATGGAGGTGCTGCTCGAACTGTCAGCTCTGAGCAGAGTGGTGGACAGCACCCGCAGACCAAGTCGAGGAAGATGATGGCCCAGCATCAGAAACAGCAGCAACAGCAGCAACACCACTTTGATGACTCCCACTCAGTGGGCAGCTCCAACTGCTCCTCCGATGGGCACAGTGAGAGCGGCAATGAGAGTAATCAACATGCAATGATGGTCGCCTCATTTGCGCCCACCAGCTTCGCCGCCAGTCTGAGCAGTCCTCAGCAGGTGATCACCACCAACACCTCTACTACAACTACCTCAAACGCCTGCTCAGTTTCTCCGGCGATTTCAACCAGCAGCGGAAATGGCGGCGGTGGCACCTCTCCAGCAGCTGCATCGGGTGGTAGTGGCTCCGGTCGTAAGCGAGGCCGCCCCCTGCCCGAGGACCTGAAGGACGAGGCGTACTGGGAGCGACGGAGGAAGAACAATGAGGCGGCGAAGCGGTCACGAGACCTGCGCCGCGCCAAGGAGGACGAGATCGCCATTCGGGCGGCCTTTCTCGAGCAGGAGAACTTTAAGCTGAAGTGCGAGTTGATGCAGTCCAGACAGGAGTGCGACAAGATTAGGGCACTTTGGCTGGGGGCGCAGCAGGGACAGCAGGCCGCTTCAGGTGCTGCTACTGCAGCTGCTGCTCAGTTGTCACCCAGCACTGTCGACGCCCAGCAGGCGGCCCTGGTGGCGGCGATGCTGCAGATGAAGCAGTCCAGTCCCAGCAAACAGTAAAGCAGTCCCACCAGAACTTTTTCACTCCCTAGCAATAGCACTTGTCGATGTGTGTGTGTTTGGGTATCTAAATCGCCCATCACATTTCACCATCACCGCCTCCACTATCATCCAGTCAATACCACCACTACCACCACTACATTTCCCTTTCTAATACCCATTGATACATTGTTCTTTCTATTTCCTTCTAGATTCTTTTGTACATATTTTGACTCACTTTTAACTCGTTTTCTTTAATTTCACTTATTTACTTTCTTTCTTTTGTCGCACATGTACATACCGACACACTACTTTTTACATACTCTAAGTACTGCCTTTTTTGAATTTTTTCTTTTTTCCCCAGTAATCCCAGTGTTTCCGTACTCTTCACTGTATGAGCATTCATACTTTTCAACTTTTCTCTAAACTTACATTTTCATATACTTTCCATATCTCTTCAGCTGTGTAGAATTGCAGATGTTTTTGGATGACAGTTTAATTACGATTATCTACAATTATATAAATAAATTGTAAACTTTGAAATCAAAACTGAGTTATTTTATTTGGGTTCTGTAAGCAACTACAAAATTATATTTGAAAATATTTTCAAAAATAAATTCAAAGTAGTGGCGAGACATCTACCGGTGTGAAAAGCAGTTTGACTGAAGATTAGCGTCTTCAAAATATTTTAACGATTTTTATTATTCTTAAAAGCATGAAATGTGTACGATTTATTGTTTTGATATTTAATTGTTGAAATTCAATTGGTGTTTTGATTAAATAATGAGTGTGACTAATTAACAATTAAGATCAATCGATGATTGTAGTTTATATTGAGTTAGATTACCTAGCCATCTCTCACTTCTTTTTGCCGATTTTGATTATGATAACTTTTATTTTATTTTCAACATTTTCAATAGTAGAAATTCTAAGATGAAACCACTCAAATAAACCCCTTACTATCAGCTACCAGCCCCTTCCCATCCCTGACGCCCGGTCAAAAAACCAGGACTTCCCGGCACACTTTTGCGCTTTTCGCAGAAGAGGTGTCGGTGCCGTCAAGAGCAGGACAGTGGTGGGCAGCCAAGCGGTGGGCGACCACTTTGCCCACTGTGCCATTGAGTAAGCGGGGGATAAGTGGTGCTGCTGCTGCCTGCGCTGAAGAGTGTTTATGTTGTCGTCGCTCTGCTACACTGTCGTTACTTGGCCAACATACACAGACACACTCCAGAGTGGTCTGAAGTAGTGGCCTGAGTGAGCTTTCATTCATCTTGTTCATCGTTGGTGTTTGGGTTGCTGCCTCTGCTCCCCTCGATCGCCTGCCTTCTCTCTCGCTCTTTCCTTCCTTTGGCTATCTTTTGGCCGTTGCTGCTGCTGTTCACCCCCGCAACACCAGAAAACGGCTGCAGGCTGCAGCTACACTGTCGCCGTCTTCTCTGACAGCTCTGGCGCGTCCAGAGACACATACAGTACTTCCTCGCTCTGATCACTGAGCTTCAACTACTTTTTCTACTTTTGTTTCTGCTTTTTCCCCTGTGTTCTTTTTCTTCTTCTTCTTCCGATCCTTCTGCCGCTGCCGCTCGACAGCACTCTTCGACTAATCGTACAGTGCGGCGGCTCCAGTGGCTGACTGACTGGCTTACTGTGCACGTTCGCTGCAGTAGCCTGATCATCATCATCAACCATCAGCGGCTGATCATTACCACCATCAACACCACCACCACCGACACCGCCATCACCTGACTTGCGGGGAGAGACAGCAGTTACTGAAGCTGTTACTGTACTGTACACCACCGCCACCAGCACCATTACTTCTGGCAGATGAGCTGGAACGACAACAACACACTCAGACAGACAGAGACGGTGCTGCTGCTGTTGAAGTGTACTTCTGCGACACCTGATCATCCTCGCTGACACGCTCTCTCTCTCTCTCTCTCTCACTGATCATCAACTTGACCTCAAATCGTCGTCTGCTGTTGACGACCACCACCACTTGACCGTTGTCGATATCGCCAGAAGGCTTCTGCTACTGCTACTGCTCTATTGACCGGGTAAGTGTGCAGCGTACTTGTACAGAGGTAATTACATTATTACTAGAAGGGACGATTAGTGTCTAACGGTTTCTACTGCGGCTGCTTCTGCTGCTGCTGCTGCTGTTTACAGTCTCTGTTCGCTCTCTGCTCATTACCACCACAATAATCATCAGCTGCATAATCAAAGAACGTCGACATCAGTGCGTACAGCAAAAGAAGAGCGAGAAAAGGAGAGACAGACAACAGCGGCAGAGACAACACTTGAACGCCTGCTGCTGCACTGATGAGTGCATTTGTTGTACCTCAACTGGACGGCCTTAACTGTTGGAACACAGTTCAACTGCACTTAACGATCACTTTCACAAACAGCCATCGACGACATTTCATCTGCTGACCACGGGTGAAGCTCTCGTCACCTCAGTTGCCTCCTCCTCACCCAAAATTGGCTCCCTTACACCACCCGGTAAACTGCAGTCGGGCACCGGAGCTGGGCCCACCGGGGCCACCTGACCACCTGACCATCCACCACCAGGATGACCACCAGTTCGCTTCATCAACGCCAACTGACGGGCACCGTCGGTGGCAGTGGCGGCGGTGGAGGGGGCGTATCAGGCAGCGGTGGTCACTCGTCGACCCGCAAGAAGATCAGCCTCTCCTATGTGATCCGCGACGAGCAGGAGCGCTACCACCGCTCCGGCGTCAACTCGCTGCAGTACGACCCGCTGACGGGGCGGCTGTACAGCGCCGGCCGCGACTCGAGCATTCGCATGTGGAACGTCTCCACCAACTGCCACCTCAGCAAGCAGAGCAGGGCACTGCTCACCGGCAGTGGCAACGCCCTCGTCGGCGGTCTGGAGCGCTCTGCTGACGGGCGCGGCCATAACCACCACAGCACCAGCCACCGCAGCTCATCACTGAGCGGCGGGCACCTGGGCACGGCGGGGCACACGCTGCAGCAGCTGTCGCAGCAGTCGGCAGTGCCCTTTCCGCCCGGGCGCGAGGACCCCTACCTGCACTCGATGGAGCACCATACTGACTGGGTCAACGACATTGTGCTGTGCTGTGAGGGGCGGAACCTGATCTCCGCCTCGAGTGATACCACGGTGAAGGTGTGGAACGCCCACAAGGGCATCTGCATGTCGACGCTAAGGACGCACAAGGACTACGTGAAGACGCTCGCCTACGCCAAAGATAAGGAGCTGGTGAGTGGTGGTGGTGCTTTTATGGCGATGTTTTTGTCTGTATCATGTTGTTAACCGTAATTTGCTCTTGCAGGTCGCCTCTGCCGGCCTCGACCGAGCCATCTACCTGTGGGACGTGAACACGCTGACGCAGCTGACCATGTCCAACAACACCGTCACGACGACCTCCTTCTCTGGGTCACAGGACTCGATTTACTCTCTGGCCATGAATCAGCAGGGCAGCGTCATTGTGGCGGGCAACACCGAGAAGCTGATTCGAGTGTGGGACACGCGCACCTCGGGACAGCTGATGAAGCTGCGCGGCCACACGGACAACGTCCGTGCGCTGCTGGTCAATCGCGAGGGGACGCAGTGTCTGAGCGCCGGCTCCGATGGCACCATTCGCCTGTGGTCGCTGGGGCAGCAGCGGTGTGTGGCCACCATTCGCGCCCACCAAGAGGGCGTCTGGACGATGCAGACGAATGAGGCCTTTACGGTGGTGTATAGCGGCGGCCGCGACCGGCGGGTGGTGGCCACTGAGCTGCGGCAGCCGGTCACCGGGCAGACTGTGATATGCGAGGAGAGTGCGCCCATTCTCAAGCTGCTGCTCGCGCCGCCCACCGCCGCCGCCTCTGCCGTCAGCCGCCACATTTGGGTGGCCACCACCGACTCGACCATCAAGGCCTGGTCGCTCTCTCCTAACTCGGCAGGCAGTACAGTGGTGGTGGTGGTGATGTCCTCTACGACTCGAGCAGTTCGATCAGCTCAACGAGGACGCTGCTCAGCAGCAGTTCGGCCACTACCACCACCGCTGAAGCCAATGGGACAATTGCAAATAACGTTGGTGGAAGTGGTAGTGCTCGAGCCAAATCTGCCGGTCAACTTGGGGGCAATAGTAGTAAATCGGCCTCGCTGAAGTTGGCCGCTGCACCTGAAACATCATCGTTGTCTACAGCGGCCACCTCCTCCAGCAGCAGTGTCGGCACGCCTCGGCGAAGATCTACAATACCAACTCAGCAATTAATACCATGACCACCACCTCATCTTTTTCATCTTCCTCAACGAAAGCCATTGAAAATGGCATCAGCAATATGAACTTGGAGGGGACGAAGACAGAGACAGGAGATGGTGGTCACCATAGCCTACCTCCTTCTTTACCTCTCACTGTGACCTCTTCCTCCTCCCTTCTCCCCAGCAACAGCCCGCTCAACGCCAAGCCTGACTTTGTGATTCGCGGCAATCCTTCCATTCGAACGTACGCAGTGCTCAATGATAAGCGGTACATCGTGACGAAGGACACCGAGGACAATGTGGCCATCTACGATGTGCTGCGTTGTCTCAAAACCGAAGACCTCGGCCGGGTCGACTTTGAGGCGGAGGTGAAACGCCGCTTCCGCACCGTCTACGTGCCCAACTGGTTCACCGTTGACCTGAAGATGGGCATGCTGGCGGTGCACCTCGAGGAGAGCGACGCCTACGCCGCCTGGGTCAGTGCACGGGAGTTTGGCTTTACGCTGGCCAACTCGGCTGCTGGAGCTGGTTCTTCAACGGGGACCACCTCTGGAGCCAGTGACAGCGACGACAATGGCAGTCAGGCGCCGCCGCCCGACACCAAGGTCAACCTGGGCGGTCTGGTCTTGCAGGCGCTCTTTGAGTACTGGCCACAGTCGTACGTCACACTGCTGGACAGTCTCGAGAGCGTCGACGGCTCTTCAGCAGAGCACGGGCCGGCACATCACACACACAATGGCGGCGGCAGTGCTCTCCACCACCCTCACCACCAACACCATCAACAGCATCAACAACAGCATCAGCCAAACAGTCTTCGGTCCTCAATTACCAGCTCAGCTGGTCCCCTGCCTCCCTCGCACTACGCCCCCGAGCTGAACGGTCCCATCAACCAGTACTTCAGCGTGCCGCCGCACACGCCCATCATCTTCAGTGAAAGTGGCACGGCCGGCTCCAGCGGCAGTGCCTCCACCGGCCAGGCGGTGGGCAGCAACCAGCGGACGCTGATGCGCATTAGGGTGATGGATGCGAAGCTGGAGAATGATGACGCAATGCTGCAGGACACCGTCCCTGGCTGGATCGCCGACATTGTCGTTCAGCGGAAGCTGCCCATGTTCAACAAGATATCCTTTTACATCTTTCCCCACCCCTGTCTGGAGCTGAAGAACACTCGGAAGGAGCACTTTAGCGCCATTGACATGCTCCAGATTCGAAAGGTCATCGAGCACGTGTACCTGAAGATTTGCAGCGGCGTCTTTGCCTCCGCCGGCATGGTCGTCGATCCGCCCTCGTCCTCTTCAGTCAATGGAGGTGGTGGGGGTACCAGTGCTGCTTCCAGTACCACTGGTGGCGGCAACCACAGTTCATCGTCGATGGTCAACGGAACCAGCTCCAGCAATGGAACTGCTGTGAACGGCGGCAGTAGTCACTGTGGCTCCTGTTCCTCCAGCGCCAGTCAGTCCAGTCACAGTAGTGCCAGTAGCACCTGCAGTCATGGTGGTACGGCCAATAATGGAGGCGGAAGCAACCATCACCACCACAACCATCAGCACAGTCACCACCATCACCACCATCATCACCACCGGACAAAGGAAGGTGGCTCACCCCCGACGACGGGGAAGGAGGCGGCCAAAGGCGGTACTACTACTGCTACTACCACCGCCCAGACCAACACTGGCTCCATTGGTCGGTCGTCGACGCACTCGAACAGCACCACCGGTGGAAATCACCATCACCACCATCACCACAACCACCACCAAAACAGTGGTGATGGCCATGGTGGTGCAAATGGCACCGAGGAGAACGGAAGCGTCAGTCGTGCCTCTCTGGCGGAAGAGCGCGTTGAACTGCTCTGCCAGGACGTGGTCCTCGACCCGAACATGGACTTGAGGACGGTGAAGCACTTTATCTGGAAGTCGGGCGGTGATTTGGTGCTGCACTACAGGCCCGTTAAAGCATAGAGGAGCGAGTAAGTGCTTTTACTTGGGTTTTTATTGTAAGCTATAACGTCTATTGTTGTTCTAGAGGAACGTCACTTTGACATCTCTTTCTCCTCCTCCTCTCTTCTCTCACGAATTCATCACACTGTATTGACCACAACACCATCACCCAGTATCACAGAATCATCATCATCACCACCACCGCCAGCCACAACTTCGATCCATTCGATCATCTAGTCTTTTTCTCACTCTTTCTCTCCTCTCTCTCTTATAAGCCCACTCACTTTCTTGCTCTCTCTCTTTCCCTTTCTCACCTCCCGTTCTCAAGCTTTCCGGCGCCAGTGTGTTTTTTGGCCAGGTGTAATGTCACCCCACTGTCCCCGCCAGCTTCGGTCACAAACTCAATTTGAAGCACGCTCCCTTTCTCGCTTTCACCGCTTTTGTGCGCTCTACCGGTTTATCCTTTACTTTTGCATGAGATTGTTTTCCTTTTTAATTTAATTTATTCTTATTTTTATTCTTATTGCCTTACACCTTCCTGAGGAGCACATAAACTACGGCCATCAGCACTACCACCCCACAGCAAAAGATACTTTTTTTGCTAGCACGTTTCGTCTTTTTCTTGCACACTGCAAAATCACAAACTCTCAAACTCGAAAAACTCAAACGGCGTACTGACCACAGAAAGGCGCATTGTTGCGTTTGCTATTAGTCGATTATGATCGACACACCCACACCCGCACTTTCATTCTAAGTCTGCACTCCCTTTCGCACCTCAAACCCTGAGTGATTATCTCTTTATTTTTGCTACCTGAATGTACTTCCTCACGACACACCCCACAGCGAGAGCTTACGCAATAAGGACCTGTCGGCAATTCTCTATTTATAAGCATTCGTCATACCCCAACACACACCCACTCTGATTGTTCACCAAAACTATATTGTCACACAGAGCTATGTAGGCGTTTATATTTTTCGTTACCACGTTTTTTAACTTTATTATTATTATTTGTAGTTGTTGAGTTGACTTGCATGAAATTCTTTAACCTTTTGTTTTTGCATAAGTAGTGTGTTTTTGTTATTTAATTCGTTTTATTTTATTGTGATTATTCTCAAAAACGGGAGAGCAGAGGTGTGAGTAGGGAGGAAAGTGAAAAAGTGGAAAGAGAAGTATTAACTGCAGATGTTTTACGCTCGTGGTGAAACAAAAAAGCAAAGTCCTAGATTGTCAATCAACTCAGTGATTATGATATAATTGTAAGTGTGTGAGTGTGCAAATATGTTGCAATAATGTTCTATACGGTTTCAGTGTTGTGTTGTATTGAATTGTGCTATACTTACTGCTTCCACACTCTGAGAAAAAGAGAGTTGCAGTTCTGAGTATCAGTGCTGAGAATACTTAAAGTGATATAATATTGATGTAATAAATGCAATGTAATAACCCACGCAATAAATTGAACGCTGCAAATAACAGTCACCTGATCATCTTCATCGGTGTTGCAAATTGTCCGTACTTATCGCAATTCAGTCATGGAATTGGCAGTTGTCGGTGTTCACAGTCGAACGTGGCCGGTGTTGTTGGTGGCCGCGGCAGTGGTCATCATCAGCCCGGGCACCGGCGGCAGTGGTCGCTTCAGACTGGTGGAGGAGTTGGCCGAGGAGGTGGAGTTGGTGATGTGATTGCCACCACCGTTTCCGGAGCCACCCGATGAGCTGGAGGCGGCCGAGTTGAGATCGTTGGCACTGCAGGTGGCCGACATTCGGTAATGGCCGATGCCGTTGCTGCTGCTGTTCATTCCACCCACTGCACCGGAGTGGTTGAAAGAGGAGGAATTGTTCGCCAGCAGCGGCATTTCAGTGTACTGCGAGCTGCTGCTCGACTTGCGATTCGAAGAGCCATTGGAGCTGCTGTCGAGGTAGGCCGAAAAGGGACCACCTCCTCCTCCACCACCTCCACTACCGTTGTAAACACTTCCGATTCCACCGTAAGCAGCCGGCGGACTGGTCAGCTGTGTGTGATCATCAGTCGCCAACATTAGATCGGCGTCCGAGGTAATGTAGTGGTTCAGCATGGCCGCCGAGTTGGGTACTGGGCCAGCGTTGCGGTGGTAGCTCCCAAAGCTGGTTTGCTGTTGCTGCTGTTGATTGTGGTGATTGCCTGCTCCAGGTCGAGGCTTCTTCAGCGGCCGTCCACCGGTGAGAAACTGCTGAAACTGATTACCGGGCGAGGAGAGGGGCGTCGACTGAAGGTGGTGCTGCTGGTGGTGGTGCAGAGTGCCAGCAAACGGCTGAACGTGATAGGGGTGGCCGGCGAGAAGGGGCGTTGACACCTGCTGGTGATTCCCACCACCGTTGGGGGTACCGTTTCCATTAACGGCACTGAGCACTGCCGATCGTTGAGCTGCCAGTCGTCGAAGTGATCGAGTGGCGTAGTGATTGCCACCATTGGACGCAAGGAATGGCTGCTGCGAGGAGGCGGGCAGGTAGGCGGCATTGTCGTACGTCGAACTGTCCGTCAGCAGGGGAGAGGGTGACATTCCCTGGTGGTGGGCATGCAGAGGGTGATGGGGATATTGGTTGTTGTGGCCATTGCCCAGGTGCACCAGATGACCGCGTATGTTTTCGGGCACCTCGCTGTACGTGTTTGAGGCGGCGTACGGGGAGAAGCTGCTGGAGATGATGCTTCCGCCGCCTCCGCCCCCAAGATGGCTGCCCGGTGGGCCGATCATGGTGGGCGTGTGACAGGACCCGGCCACCGAGGGGTCCAGCTCTGCGTACACCGGACTGCTGGTGCAGCTGGCGGCGTCACTGTACGGGTGTTCGGACATGCATCCGGACATGGAAGAGCCGCCCATGGAGCGGTGAAGATGCCCCCGACGGTCCTCCATCGAGAAGATGTTCCCGTTGACGCCGCCGGTGCCCGCAGGCATTCGCTTCCAGTACTTTCCAGTAGTGCTGATGGTCGACTTCTTGCCCAAACTGGCCAGCGGTGCGTCCATGATGATGCTCTGCGGCGACTTCTCATTCACCACAGGCAGACGAGTGTCTGAGGGTGAGCCTGAAGAGCCAGAGGAAGACTTGTGGTGGCCGAGAACGCTTCCGCCGCTCAGAATTGGACACGAATCGCTCATCGGGAAGATTTTCCATCTGAAAGAAAAAGAAGGTTTTGTTATTAGTTTGTGTTCTATTCTTCTCCCCCTCTTTTTACTTTTTATACTTCATCAGTGCAATGAGGACGACAAAGAGCAGAACGGCCAGCGAGGTTATCAGAACGTAGAAGCTGTTGACGAAGGACTCATCACTTTTGCTCTTCACCTTCGGCACCAGCATGTCGATCATCGGATCCTCGGCTGGCACCAGCAGCGGGTCGGAGAAGAGTTTGCAGAAGTTGCAGCGGTACCCTTCTTCGGGATCTTCGCCGATGATGAATTCCTTCAACGAACCATTCTCCATGCTCAGTAGTGAGGCATGAAAGGAGGGCGGCATCGGCGGCGGTGGCATGTACAGAATATCGTCAGGCGGTGGCTCCAGCCAGAAGCCTCGCGTTCCATCTTCGTCGAACTCGTCCTCGTCAAAGTAGCCCGGATCGGTGGATTCACACCACACTTCGGAGCACGATTCATTGCTGCCCGCCTGCAGGTAGCTGTCCAGCAGTTGGCCAAAGCGGTACTCCGCTGATGATGGGTAGGATGAGCTCATGAAGTTGTGCTGAAGAAGGTGATGATGGTGCTCGGCGACGACCAAAGCAGAGCTGACCAGCAGCAGCAGGAGCGGCCACCAGGGGAGGAGGCCAAAGGTCAGGGCGCCTCTGGTGGGCGCCATTTTCGTTGGTTGAAGTCGAGGTTCAAGAGGAAGTCACCGAAGATCGGGTCACTTCAGATGAAATTCCCGACACGACGGGCGTCCTCGGTCAGAGTTTAAGCACTCACTCAGTGCCAATGCACTGCAAACTCGTAGGCTGCTGTTGATGCGGGCGATGATCCTGCTCGATTTCGCGAAACGCATGCGCGACGGATTTTTTAGTTGCCAAGTGATCCAGTTTCCAGGGTGTGAGGATTCAGGATTCAGCGTCTTTTTGAAAAGTAAAAAAGCTTATTTTAAGTAAAAGTGCATTAGGGTAACAAATATTTACATTTTTTGATTGGCTACTTAGATAATTTAGCTACCAAAACTAATTGTGTTTACCTGGGAATCCAATTAAAAATTTAATTAAAAAAGTTTTCCGGAAAGAATCCTATGGCAACCGTTGGAAGTGTTTCCCGCAACATTTTGATTTGTTTCGAAAAAATCACATGACAATGTTTTGCTTTGATTTTTAGAACTTTTTGGTCATCAAAACTGGCAGCATTTACAATGAGTTGGTTTTTGGGCGCCAGTCTGGTTAATTCGACGTGTCACTTCAAGTTTTTCTGATTCTTACTGAAACTTGACAAGAACCATGAGCGGTAATCAAGCCTGGAGCAAGGTGAGCTGCGTCCTGGGCGCCCAGTGGGGCGATGAAGGCAAGGGAAAGATTGTCGATCTGCTCTCATTGGAGATGGACGTGGTTTGCCGATATGCCGTAAGTCTGGTGAAGTGTACTGCTTTTCTGGTTGATGATGATAATGGTCCTCTTTACTGTTCTTTAGGGTGGCAACAACGCTGGCCACACTGTGGTCGTGGACAATGTCGAGTACGACTTTCATCTCTTGCCCAGTGGCATCATCAACGAGAAAGCGTATTCGGTGATGGGAAATGGTACGTAGCTTAAGATAAAACGTTCTTTCCTAGAATCTAACAATTTTATTTATAGGAATGGTGATTCACATAGGCCAACTTCTGGATGAGATTCGCAAGAATGAAGGCAAAGGACTGCGCGACTGGAAGAAGCGACTGCTCATCTCCGATCGAGCGCACATTGTCTTTGACTTTCACCAGGCTGCCGACGGAATGGTCGAACTGCAGAAGGGTCAGAAGGGCCAGAGTCTGGGCACCACCAAGAAAGGCATCGGTCCCTCTTACATGTCCAAGGCCGCCAGGACTGGCATTCGCATGTCTGAGCTGCTCAGCTTTGGTCATTTTGAAGAGAAGTATGTGTGTTTTTTGTTTCTCCAAGTTAGTCTCTTTACTAACTCTCATCTTATTAGGTTTCGCAGCCTGGCCGCCCACTTCTCTTCTCAGTTTCCCGATCTGAAGATCGACGTCGAAGGGGAGATCGCCAAGCACAAGGTGTACGCTGAAGAGCTTCGCCCGTGCATCGTCGACACCGTTCAGGTCCTCAACAGTTTCATCCGCCAGGGCAAGAAGATCCTGGTGGAGGGGGCGAACGCCACTATGCTGGACATTGACTTTGGCACCTATCCCTACGTCACATCGTCAAACTGCACCATCGGCGGCGTCTGCACTGGGCTGGGCGTGCCGCCGCGCTACCTCGGCGAGGTGTACGGCGTCGCCAAGGCCTACTGCACCCGCGTCGGCGACGGGCCCTTTCCCACCGAGCTGAAGAACGAGGTGGGCGATTACCTGCAGCGAGTCGGCCGAGAGATTGGCGTCACCACGAAGCGCAAACGCCGCTGCGGCTGGCTGGACGCCGTCCTCTTGCGCTACTCTCACATGATCAATGCGTTCACTGGGTAATGAAAATGTGAGAGTTGCTCCAACTTTTAACCTCTTTTTCTATTTTGGTGTTGTTAGAATCGCTCTGACCAAGTTGGACATTTTTGACGGTCTGGATGAGCTGAAGATTGGCGTCTCCTATCACATGGACGGCAAGGAGCTGGTCAGCCCGCCGGGGAACACCGCCGACCTGCACAAGGTGGTGGTCACCTACCTGACGCTGCCCGGCTGGAAGCAGAACATCAGCAAGTGTCGCCGCTTTGAGGAGCTGCCCAAGCAGGCGCAGGAGTACGTGCGAACCGTGGAGAAGGTCTGCGAAATACCGAGTAAGTCAACACTTGGGAAGCAGCTGTCTTTAGTTAATTAACAATTCGCACTCTCTTTCAGTCAAGTGGATCGGCGTGGGCCCAAAACGCGACATGATTATTCGCATGTTCTAGAGAGATTTGAATTCCCAAATCTCCGCTTTACTTGTTACTGTTAGTTTGCTTTCAAACTTTGGTAAGTTTGTGTTTTAATTTTATTGCATTTATCGCGCAGATTATATTGCTAAAGCGGGGCAGTCGCCGTTATTTTATTTTGCGCCGCCGAGTTTGTTTTTCTCTTCACCAGATCTGCTGGAATCACATGAGGACACTGAATGTAGCCATTCTTTGAGCGGTACAGCTCTAGCTGCGAGTTGCCGGTAATCGGACCAATCATCAGCAGGGTGTTCCGCTTGCCGTCGTACTTGACTTGATTCTCAAACTCGTACATGTGCACGAATTGCCTGCTCATCGGCTTGAGACCTTCTGCGAGAATCACTGGCACAGTGCTAGCATTGGTCGCGTGGTAGAGGTACTTGGGCTTGGCGGCGTCAGCAGCGTTCTCATCCACCACAAAGCGCTCAAAGTCGTTTGTCCTCAGCGGAAAGCTGTGGCCATTTAGCGCACGAATGTAGATCATCTTCTGCTCATTTTGGTGGTGATCATTTTCATATTTAGGTGATGAGTGCTCTCTGCTCAGTGGTCGGTACTCGTACTCGAAGCGTCGCTTGGTGCGCGGGTTCTCCGCCACGGCGATCAGGTCCTCTTCGGTCAGCAGACGGTGATTGTCCTTTCGGGCCACTGAGTTGAGCTGTTTGAGGCTGGCAAAGCCGCGCTCGTCCACCAGGTCGCCCACTCGGGTGTCATGGCGAAGGAGGTAGGAGACGAACTTTGACTTTTGCGTCACAGGGTCGGTGTCGCTGTTGGTACGAGGCATCGTCTTCTTTTTCTTTTTGGTGGTGAACTGTTTGCAACTGCTTTTACCGGTTAATTTGGTTGTGTTTTTATATTTTTGCCAAAGCTGTCACTTTTCATCATTATAACTAACGTACACCAATCGCAGTTGCAAATTGTGTGCAATCGCAGCGCAACTTTTCTTGTTTTATTGGTGCACTTGTCAACAGTATAATCAGCAGCAGTGATCACTTTGAGAGCTGCTGAACACAGTGCACAGTCGTCAGTAGATATCGTAATTTAGTGGCATTTGAAATTATAGCACCGCTGCTGCTGCTGCTTTTTGTGTAATTCTAATTTGCTGATTCAGTTGTGCACTTCTATTGTCTCGAAGCAGTGGAAGTGATGATGATGGTGTGTGGTATGTTTATTTAACTTTGAGTGAGGGCTGACTGGAGTTGAGGGGGACTAGAATGCTGCCTCTCTTTCCTTCTTTTGCCTGCTGTGTGCTGGTGCGATACTCATTACACTGCTGCGCTAGTGCCCCTCACTCTTTCTGCTGCTGCTGGTAGCAGTGTGGCAATTAGACCCTGGCTTAGACTTTGACGACTTATTCTGCTACTGTTGGTAATTCTGTTTCCCTCTCTAAGCTGAATGCAAAGTTGAAACGTGCCCTGAAGGGTCGAGCAGCAACTGCAGCAGCAGCAGCAGACGAAGAAGAAGCAGTAAACACTGGCGAAAAAGTCCTGATAAGAAAGGAAAGGAGAGAGAGAGAAGGCCAGCGAAAGAGGCAACAGGCATGCTGCGAAGAGCACCACCACCACCACCACTTTGCCTCCTTGGTCAGACCAACTCAGGCTGACTCTTTACCTTTGACCAGTGGTGGTGATGTGTTGAGAGATAGAAGTGCTCAGTTTTGTATCCACTAGTCGGTGGTAGCCTCGGAAAAGAGCACATCATCTTCAGTAGCATCAGCAGCATCGGCATCAGCCCAACTGCACATTTCAACCCACGCAGCAATCGTCTTATATGGCTATGAGTCGCTTCGATTCTCATATTTCGCTTGCTTTCTTGCCAGTCAGGCTTGCCCTCCTAAGGATTGACCATCCTACGGATTGAAACTGTTCTCTGTTTGTGCCTGTGTCTCATCTTGTCTGTGTCTTTGCTTGTTTGTGTAGCCTGCCACCTCTCTCCCCAGAGCTGCTCCAGAAGCGAGCGAGACCGCTTCGCCAGTGAAGTCCTTTCGTTTTTGCTTTTGCTTTCAGAAGAATTAAAGAAGAATCGCATTTTTTGAAGGGTAAGCTTGCGCTATTTAATGAACTTTAGTCTGTGTCAACTGAGCACCGAACATCAAGAATGAATAAATCGGAAAATTAGTTGCCTGTTTGGGCGGACGATGATCATCATGACTAGTTTTTTTAAAAAGCCGTCAGACAAATTGGACATTAACGTACTCTGAAGCCCAGACAGTTGTGTTTACTGTTCAGTCTTTGTCGATCGCTGGTTGTCTGGTCGTCTTTTTTTCTCTGCGTCCTAAGTTAAGTTCTGCACTGAACTTGATTTCTACCCTAAACTGTCTAGTGCCATATTACTGCACATTATATTGATCGCTTTGACGGCAGACGAGCTCGCGCGGCGGCGGACTGATTGCGTAAACACAACTGCAACTAACTTTCTTTTTTCGCCTTTTCTCTTTGACAGAAACCGTTCCGACTCGAAGGGAATTGCTGGCCATCTGTTTGCTGACGGTCAGAGCAGAAAATTCCTCTTTCGGTCAAGCCTGGTCGAGTCACTTCACTGACAAAGTTTTCCTTCACCACACGGACCTCATCATCACACCGATGTGTTCAGCACTACCATGATCAACTTTAAATTACTCTTTGTGCTCTTGCTCTTTGGTGGCACCCTGGTGGCAGTGCACCAGGCGCAGAGCAGTCATCGAAAGACGACGACCACCACAACACCACCACAACTCACCGTCAAACCTGGCGAGGTTCATCTCCACCATTATCCTCATCAAGTCACCATCGAACACATTCTCGTACTCCAGCTCGGGCTCTTCAGCTGAGGATGAACGCGAGGTGGAGAATGAAATTGATCAATCCTCCAGCGGCAGTGGCGGTCGAACTGAGACCATTGGACGTTCTGCCAGCGCTTCCAAAGGTAAGTCAGTAGTTTGTGGTGCCATTTCCCAAGTCTACATTTCCAAATGCAGATTGCATTACATGCGGATCCTCTCTTTTCTATCTTCTGTCTCTATGGCCGTAAATGGACAGTGTTGAGGTGCAGTGCGTAGGTGTGTACGTTGTGTCTGTGTTAGTAGTGGAAACAGGTCTGGGCTGTGGTGGCCACCATCACTGCTGAAGAGATTTATGGAGTCTGCCAGCTTTATTGGATGTCCTCTCTTCTGCCTATTTATTTGCAGCAGCAGCAGAAATTGAACTGAATTCTCACTTAAAGACAGTTTGGTCTTTTCCCTCTGCTCTTCTGGACCACATGTGCCCCGGATGACAGTCGGTGATTCTTGTTGCTGTCTGTCAGTTGATTTATTGCCAGTTATTGATGCTGATTTTGTCTACTGAAGTTGTTGTGCAATTGTTGTCTGTCTGCCTCTGAGCACCACTGTCGGTTATTAATCCTCGAAAAGTGAACTGCGGGAACAGTGGCCCCAGTGCTGATCCAGTCTCCAGCGGCGGCTTTTGTTTATCTTAGAGGCTGTTGTGCACTGGTGTGTGTGTATGTGTGTGTTTTCTCTTGAAGCAGTAGGCAAAGCTTTTGACTTGCTTTTCTATAGCGGAGATGCGGCTCTGAAAATGTAGTCTGTTGCTCAATTTAGTCATCGCTGTTGACGTTGATGAGGATGATATTCCTGTGGTCGGTGGAATTGCACTCCCTTCACCATCACCGATTCGATTGCCTCTAAAAATACAAACAACCAGTGGCGGAATAGGCGCTCCCTTTCTTCTTCCTCCTCCATCCATTCCAATATCGATTCTTCTATTTAATTGCGCCAATTGCCAATTGAAATTGGAATTTGCGCCTCGTTCATTCACTGAGCATTCTTTAACCTATTCTAATTTAGCCGTTGTGCAATGTGTGTCAAAGAGAACTTGCCGACGTTGATTGTGTGACTTGAAGGGGGGAAGTTTACGTTACTCTGATTGCCTTTACTAATTAACAGTTGGTGATTATGTTTCGCCTCTTTTATCGTTTCCTCTGAAGTCGATCGATCGTTGCCAATGATTTTTGATAGCACAAAAAGCTGCAAATTTAAACTTAAATGTGTTCAAAGTAATGGGTGGTTTTAAGTTTAGCTTTTTTATTTTAAGCTTTTAGAGGGTTTGTTTAGGGTTTGAGTTTTGACTGTCGACTAATATTGCCCATTTTAGGCGTGTGTATTGTGTAGAATGGTGCTGGTGGTCTCTTTTCTGGCTTTTTTCCTCTTTGCTTAGACATCTGCTTCTGCTGACTAATCCATAATTGTTTGGCAATAAACAGACTGCTTTGGTGGTGGCGGTGATGGTAATGTTCGCAAGACAGTACTTCAAGCTCTCTCTTTCTTTGAAGACACTCTGTACAATTTGGTGAAATGATGTGCTGGTGGTGATGGTGGTGGTCTATGATCGTCGAGTGCGGTTGTTTGCACTGGCAGCGAAGCTCTTGAGGGGAGAGAATTTTCGGAAAAATCGGATCGCTTCGATTCGGGCAATTTAGTTGGCCATGTGTAATTCGAGTGGCAAGTTCTCTGCTCTACCACACTTTTTGTTGTCCCTTTTCCCCTGTCTTTCGTTCACTGATTGAGAAGTGTGTCTCTTTTTGCTGTTTGTGTGATTAGTGTTGTGGCATCTTTAAGCTTTCGACTGCTTAAATCTTATCATTTCCTTGTAGCAGGGCAATCGGCTGCAGCAGCAGCAGCAAAAGTAGCCTAGCCCTCAACTCAGTCGTCTTCGTGGGAAATTGCTGCTGCTGCACTACTTGCTGATCTACTTTGGGTGGCGGCACTTTTCACCAGCAGCCCATTCATTCAATCAACTGCAAAGTGTGTGTACAATGCTGCCGTACACAGACTGCATCGTCTGTTTCCGTGATGATCTGTGTGTGTATTTGTGTCTTCTCCTTCGGTGAACACCACCAGCCACTAGCCAGGCTTTTGAACTTGGCGCCGCCAGCAGCTTTTTTCTTTGAACTACATCGCTTTCGTCTCTAGCCAATCAGTGTGTGATAGGCGACAATGTGGAGTTTACTGCCCTTGTTGATTGCTTCTCTCTTGGTCAGCCTCACTGGTGGTCATGTGGAGTTTGTGCCGCTGGATCGTCGTGAGGCGTACGAGTACAGGGTGGGCATATCTCGAGCTAGAGAATCTCGACCATCGCCACCACCAGTAAATGGCAATCATCGGTGGTCTGCTGTACAACAGTCGACAACACCTTTGCCAACACCTCCAAAACATGTTTGGCTGCCCGACTCTAGAGTTTACAGTGTTCAGAGAGTTGCGGATGATGGTAGTAGCCAGAGGAATCGACATTCACAGTGGCCTCTGGTCGATTCTAGAATTCCGCCTTCAGATGATAGAAAGTATCCTCAGTATCCGCCTTACTATGAGATGTTCATTCCGCACGACTACGATCTGCCGGAGTACATTGGTAAACTGTAAAAGTAGTGCAAATCTTTTGCTTTTACAGGTTTTCTCGCTTCATTTTCTAACTAACTTCCTTATTCTCCAGAATTCAACAAGGCCATCTACCCGAACGTCTTCAATCTCGCCCCGGGGTCGATCATCACAGTGAACGCCACCTGCGGCGAGATGGGCCCTGAGGTGTACTGTCACCTGGTGAACCACGTCCCGGCCGGGGACGGCGGCAGCGGAAACGGCTCCTGCAGTGTCTGCGACCGCTTTCGGAGCCAGTCTCAGCACCCGATTGAGAACGCCATCGACGGCACCGACAGTTGGTGGCAGTCGCCGACGCTGCAGAATGGCAAGCGTTTCGAGTGGGTCACCGTCAACATCAACCTCCGTCAGGTTTATGAGGTGGCCTACCTCATTCTCAAGTCGGCCAACAGTCCGCTGCCGGCCAACTGGATCCTCGAGCGGTCGTCGACGGCGTCACCTTCACCCCCTGGCAGTACTTTGCCGGCAGTGACACCGAGTGCTGGGAGCGGTATCGAGTGCGACCCACTACCGGCAAGGTCCGCTACCGAACTGATGATGAGGTGATTTGCACGTCGTTCTACTCGAAGCACGACTCGCTCTCAAATGGAGAGGTGCACGTACAGCTGGTCACCGGTCGACCCAGTGCCGAGGATCCCAGTCCGACGCTGAAGGACTTTGTGCGGGCGCAGTACATTCGCTGCGACTGCAGAAGATTCGTTCCCTCCATGGGGGCCTCTTCTACGATGCCGCTGATCTGGACAAGGCCGACAAGAGTGTCACCAGAAGGGTAAGAGTTGGATCATTGAATGAAAGATATTTTAAATAGTGGATAATTTATCCTTCTTTTCTTTCAGCTGTTTTACTCTATCAAGGACATCTCCATTGGCGGAAAATGTCTTTGCAATGGACACGCCTCAGAGTGTGCCGCTCCGGAGCGGTTGCAGCAGTTTTCTGGATCTTCTCGTTCCTCATCAAGTTCCACCACCTCAGGCCTCCCAAAATGCGCTTGCGAGCACAACACCGACGGCCGCTCCTGTGAGAAGTGCCTGCCGCTGTTCAACCAGCGCCCCTGGGCGCCTGGCAGCAAGTCAAATGCCGGCGCCTGCGAGCAGTGCCAGTGCTACGGCCATGCGGATAGCTGCCACTTCGACGCGACCGTCGCCGAACGGCACCTCTCAGTCAACACCGAGGGCGCCTACGAGGGCGGCGGCGTCTGTCTGAACTGCAAACACTCGACGACGGGCGTCAACTGTGAGCAGTGCCTGGACGGGTACTACCGACCGGAGGGAGTGGCACCGGACTCGAAGGAGCCCTGTCGGAAGTGCGCCTGTCCGGCGCCGGGCATGAGTCGGCACTGTGTGAAGGACGACAGTCACCAGATTGAGGGCCGACGCCCCGGGGACTGCCTCTGTCGAGAGGGCTTTGAGGGGGTGAAGTGTGACCGCTGTGCTAGGGGTTATCGAAATTATCCTCGTTGTGACCAGTGCAACTGCGTCTTTGCCGGCAGCGTCAACGGCGAGTGTGATGGCCCTGTCAGTGCAAGGAGAATGTCTTTGGATCGAGTGTGGCGAGTGTAAGGTAGGAGTGTAAATTAGTTTTTGAGTTGATTTTTTGTACTGATAACTTTGAATTTCTTTTTAGGACGGCCACTACAACCTGGCGGTGGACAACCCCGACGGCTGCTCCAGCTGTTACTGCTTCGGCGCCACTGACAAGTGCAAACCGAGCGACTGGGGCATTGAGATTGTGCGCAGCCCCGAGGACTGGCTCATCACCGACGTGCCCCGTTCCTTCAGCAAACAGCCCAACCGAGAGGAGTCGCCCACCGACGGCCACCGATGGGTAGTGGCCGACGATGAGATTCCCAGCCGGGCACAGCAGCTGTACTACTGGGAGGCGCCCAAGGAGTACCTCGGCCAGAACCTCTACTCATACGGAAACAGCCTCAAGTACGTGCTCAACTACGTGGTCGGCCGCGGGGACACCTCGGGTGTCTACACTGACGACCCTGATGTCATTCTGGAGGGCGGCATTCCTGACGGCCTGCGCATTGGCTACAAGTGGCACAAGCCGACGGACACTGGCGATGACAACATCAAGTCGACCATTATCATGCCCTTGCGAGAGCAGGGCTGGTTCAGGGTGGACGACGAGGGCCGCAAGGTGCCCGGCGAAAACTCGCAGCCCACGCGCGAAGAGTTCACCCTTCTCCTCTACAACCTCAAGCGACTGCTGGTGCGGGCCAAGTTCCACACCGACCAGCTGGAGGGCGGCCTCTACCAGATGGACCTGGAGCGGGCGTCGAACGTCTCGAAGAGCGTGAAGAAGGCGGTCGGCACGGAGCAGTGCGACTGTCCGCCCGGCTACGCCGGCCTCAGCTGCGAGTACTGCCAGCCGGGCTACCGCCGGGTGAACAACCAGCTGGTGAACGGCGTCTGCGAGAAGTGCAACTGCAACAACCACGCACTCAGCTGCGACCCCTACACCGGCGCCTGCAGTGAGTGTCTGCACAACACCACCGGGCCGACCTGTGGCGAGTGTAAGCCGGGCTTCTACGGGGACGCCACCCGAGGCACGGAGGACGACTGCAAACCGTGCGCCTGTCCGCTGCTCATTCCCTCCAACAACTTTTCGCCGACCTGCCGAGCGGAGCCGACGGCCAAGTACGGCTATGTCTGTCTGGAGTGCCCGGAGGGCTACGAAGGCGAGCGCTGCGAAATCTGCGCCAACGGCTGGTTCGGAAATCCGCTCATTCCGGGCGGTTTCTGCGCCCCCTGCGACTGCGGACCGAATGCGAACACCACCGTGGAAGGCTGGTGCGACCACCTGACCGGGCAGTGCAAGGTCTGCACGGGGAACACCGCCGGCTGGAAGTGCGACGAGTGTCTGCCCGACCACTGGGGCAACCCCGCCATTGGCGACTGTCGCGCCTGCAACTGCAACCCGAAGGGGTCGAAGACGCAGCAGTGCAACATGCTCACCGGACAGTGCGAGTGCAAGCCCAACTACACGGGGGTGAAGTGCGACCAGTGCGCCCCCGGCTACGGCAACCTCGAGCTGGACTGTCCGCCCTGCAAGTGTAACGTCACCGGCGCCGTCGATGGCATCTGCGACCCGGAGACGGGCGTCTGCACGTGCAAGCCGGGCGTCTTTGGGCAGTACTGCGACCAGTGTCTGGAGGGACACTATGGCTTCAGCAGTGATGGATGCAAGTGGTGCAACTGTAATAAGCTAGGATCGGAGGATCTGGACTGTGATGAGGGCACTGGTGAGTGAAGAGGATTTAGCTGTGGAGAAAGTGGGTTTAAGTTTTCCTTGCTTTTTAGGTCAATGCAAGTGCAAGCCTCATGTGACCGGGCGGGACTGTAGCCAGTGCGAACCGGGTTTCTGGAATCTGGCCTCAAACAAGGCTGTGAGGCGTGCAACTGTAAGTGTCTTTTCTTTGTGTTTTTAGAGAGTTATCTAAAACCTTTTTTATTCACCTATCAGGCAACTTCAACGGCTCGTACAGCAACGTCTGCGACGAGCTGACCGGGCAGTGTCAGTGCAAACCGGGCGTCGGCGGCATCCACTGCGACCAGTGTCTGCCCGGCTACTACGGTTTCAGCGCGGCCGGCTGCAGCAAGTGCGAACCCTGCGACGCCCCGGGCCACATCTGCGACCCAAAGACGGGCAAGTGCGTCTGTCCGCCCAACACCGCCGGCCCCACCTGCAACGACTGCGCCCCGGGCACCTGGGGCCACGACATTCTCACCGGGTGCTCTCCCTGCAACTGCAACCTCCAGGGGTCGGTCAGCAACGAGTGCAACCACAAGACGGGCGAATGTGCCTGTCTGGAGGGCTTCGAGGGCAAGTACTGCGACAAGTGCAAATTCGGCTACTACCGTTTCCCCAACTGCCGCCGTTGCGACTGCCACGACCGGGCACCGAGGCGGACCAGTGCCGCGGCGACGGCCTCTGTCAGTGCGACGAGACGGGCCAGTGTCCCTGCCGCCCCAACGTCGCCGGTCGTCGGTGTGACCAGTGCAAGGAACGCACCTTTGCCTTGTCGGCGGACAACCCCCTCGGTTGCTTCGGCTGCTTCTGCTTTGGCAAATCGGAACGCTGCGACCAGTCGAACATGGTCTGGACGGAGAGGACCTTTCCCCAGCGAGAGGTCTCCTTTGTGATCGGCACGACGGAGGTGAAGAACGTCCTCGGTTTCAAGACCATTCCCGCAGAGGTGAGCACCGTGGGCGTGCGCAGCTACGGCGAACTGGCCAACCCCTTTTACTGGCAGCTGCCGCCGGCGGTCCTCAACGACCAGGTCACCAGCTACAACGGCTACCTGCGTTTCCGCACCAGCGGTCGTGGCGGGGGAAAGCTGCCTGAGGCACTGCTGAAGCGGTATCCGCTGGTGGTCGTCCAGGGCAATAACCGCCTAGTGCTGCACCACTACGGCCCACCGCAGCCCTCCACCACCGGTCTCTACCATGTCCGCTTCCACGAGGCAGAGTGGACGCTGGCAGACAACCCTGAGTACCCGGTGACGCGGGACGTGCTCATGGTGACGCTGCAGAAGGTACAGCAGGTGCTGGTCCGCTCAAGTGACCTCACCGAGGCCAACTTTGTCCGCCTCAGTGACCTCAGCCTGGAGGTGGCCATCGGCGGAGGGTTCAGCAGTCGCCAGGCAATTGGCGTCGAGCAGTGTCGCTGTCCGGTGCAGTACACGGCGGCCAGTTGCCAAGACCCGAATGTGGGCTACTGCCGGAAGCGAAAACCAAACTACCTCGACTCGAAAGACATCCTCGACCTGGTGGGCTGGGCAGAGCTGTGCTCGTGCAACAATCTGAGTCGAGTCTGCGATCGGGAGACCTGCGAGTGCCAGAACTGTGAGGGCTTCAGCACAGGGCCGCACTGTAATCTTTGTCTCAGAGGTAAGAGAGATACTTTTTTATTTAAGCTTTTTAATTCACTCTTACCCTTTTAGGCTACTACGGCGACCCCACCCGCGGCATTCCCTGTCGAAAGTGCGCCTGCCCCACCCTGGCCAACTCCTTTAGCGAGACCTGCGAGCTGCTGCCTGGCTCTGCCTCCGAGTACGTCTGCACCGACTGTCAGGAGGGCTACACTGGGCGCCACTGTGAGCAGTGCGCCGACGGCTACTGGGGCAATCCGATGGCGCCCAACGGCCGCTGCATTCCCTGCCAGTGCTCGCCCATCGGCTCGCTGAGTAACATCTGCGACAAGCAGACGGGCCAGTGCAAGTGCAAGGAGGGCATCACCGGCCACGACTGCTCCAACTGTCCACCGAGACATGTGGTCACCGACACTGGCTGCCTCAACTGCGACGACGACTGCACAGGGCTCCTTCTCGATGACGTCGACTTCCTCAAGTCGATCGTTCAGGAGGCAAACCTGACCGACGTGGCCAACCTCCCCTGGACGCGCCTCCTCTACCTGACGAAGAACCTCAACCGAACGGTGCACAACATGAACATCTTCCGCGGACGGATCCGCTTCGCCAAGGACATGGTCAACAACTTCACCGTCAACTTTGACCTGGAGACGCTGGCCGACCTGTTGATGCTGAAGGCGCGAGACCTTGCCCGTCAGTCGCCCTCGGTGGCCATTGATGCGCAGACGGCACTCGGCAGAGCACAAAACGTCAAGGACCTGATTGCCGACCTCTGGCAGCTGATACTGAACATTATCGCGCAGCTGAAACGCTTCGGCGTGGACGCTCACGACCCGTTGGGCAGCGCCACCGAGCGGATGCTCGAAGAGTCGGAGCGCATTCTCCTAGAGCTGCGCCACCGCGACTTTGGGCCGCACCGGGGAGCCGGCGATAATGAGTTGAAGTGGGCTCGCTTCCTCTTGGAGAAAGTCCGCAGGATGCTGACGGAGCGCAACCAGACCGGCCCGTACACTGACCGCCTTGACAAGCTGCTCCGCCTGCTGAACGAGATCTACGAGCTGATCAACAAGAAGATCTTCCCTGAGACTCGACAGGCGTTGACCACGCTCGCCCCGCTTCGCCCCAAGGTGCGGGCCATCTACGAACAAATCGACAACAGCTCGCGCAACGCCGAGACGGCCAATGTGACGCTGGTGGAGGCGCGAGATCTGCTGGAGAAGATTCGCGCCGAGCTGTACGACACGAAGATGAAGTTTGCCGCACTGCCAGGTCTGGTGGCGCAGATGGTCAACCTGACGGAGGTGATTGAGCAGCGGCGGTCCATCCTCGCCCGTCTCAACCCCGACTATGAGGAGCGGTACGTGAAGCCGTGTATGGAGCACGCGGAGGCGCTGATGAGGCGGGTCGATGAGCTGGCACGCCTTTTTAACCAAACGAAGGACATGGCTGAGTTTGCCCTCCGTGCCGCGCAGGTCTACGAGAACATCATCAAGGCAATTCAGGAGGCAGAGCTGGCCGCCCAGCAGGCGAAGAAGGCGGCGGAGGAGGCGTACAAGCACGTCTTTCCCGACGGCGATGAGTCGCTGCTGGAGAAGGCGATTGCCTCGAGGAAACGCAGTGAGGAGCTGCTAAGGCAGGCGGATGAACTCGCCAAACGGCTTTTCAAGCTGCACGAGGACCTCCTCGAGCGACGACGAATGCTGGAAGAGATTGACTCCCTGCTCGAGTCGGGTCGCCACGACCTGGAGTACATCAAGGCGGCACTGGACGCTCTTCCCAAGGACCTCGCCCGCGACCTGCACCTGATGATTGACCGCCTTCGATCGCTGCTGTCCACTCTGGAGCGGACGCACGGTCGCGTGGACGACCTGGCGGCGCGCATCGACGGCCTGCGCGGTAAGTTGGAAGGCCTGAGAGCGGCGACCACCACCGGCCTGGACGGGCCCAAGGATCAGATTGAGCAGACGCTGCGGATGATCCAACAGGCGAAGGAGGGCCTGGTGAGGGTGGAGACGAAGATGACGGTGGTGGACCGACTGAGAAGTGGCCTCGACCTCAACCTGCGCGACCTGAAGATGAAGATCACCCTGGCGCGGCAGAAGGCGGCCAGCATTCGCATCTCACTGGGCGCGGACCGCGAGAACACCTGCATTCGAACCTATGAGGCCGACATTGAACCGTCCTTCACCAACAACATTGTGCTGTACTACGCCATCAAGCATGAGCACCAGCAGGACGCACTGCTGCTGTACCTGGGCGCCCGACCGTCCAACAACGGACAGATGTCCAACGACTTTATGGCGGTGGAGATGAAGAACCGCAAGATTCGCTTCATCTGGAGCACCGGCAAGTCGGAGCGCATCATCAAGCACCAGCTGCCCATTGCCACCAATGACGCGCAGCTGAACAAGGACTCAAAGTGGTACAAGATTGAGGTAAAACGCTTCGGCAGTGTGGCGAACCTTACCGTGCAGCGGGTGCCCGATGCCAACACCCAGGATCCCTTCGAGGTGAGCGAGTCGCTGCAGTCCTCAGACGAGTCAGTGGCCAAGAGGATGGACCTCGACCGCAACTCCTATTTCTACATTGGCGGCCTCCCACCGGATCTGATGCAGCCATCGCGCCTCATTCAGGCGCGCAGCTTTGCCGGCTGCCTCTACGAGCTCCACCTGGACGGGAAGAAGGTCGGCCTGTGGAACTTTACCTCCAACATTGGCTGCGACGCTTGCAAGGAGGGCGCCACTGAGCCCATTGACCCGACAATGTACAACTTCAACGACGAGTTCGGCTACGGAAGGACGAGCCAGGCGCGCGGATACAGCCCCAGCACCTACCTAGTCAGTTTCAGCTTCCGCAGCTTTGACGAGGACGCGCTGCTCTTCTTCACGGCCAATCCGCTCACCAGGGACTACGTGGCCATCTACCTGAAGGACGGCAAGGTCTACTATGAGACGCACTTTGGAACGGGAAGATCGGCCAGTTCCGGTTCCGGTTCGGGCACGACACTGACGGTGGTCTCCGCCGAGAAGGTGAACACCGGCGGGTGGGTGCAGCTGAGGGCGGAACGTGAGCTCGACTACGCAGTGCTTGATCTCGGCAATGGCCGCATCACGGAGAAGAAGCTGGCCGGAGGAAATGCCGCAGCCGCCGCTGCCAACCTTGATCTCTCGCGCGCTGAGGTGTACTTTGGCGGCGTGACGCCCAACTTCAGCACCGCCGAGTATCCGGGCGTCGTTTTCAGCAGCTTCGTCGGCTGCATGAACAGTCCGCAGATTGGCACCACGCCCATAAACCTGCAGCGCATCCAGTCCTTTGGCATTGAGCCGGGCTGTCTGAACCGGCCGATCAGGGTGGCCAGCTTCCGCGGCGACGGCTTCCTCGAGTTGGACGGACGGCCGTTGAAGGAGGACAAGTGGAGTTTAGTTTCACCTTCAAGACGACGCGAAAGAGCGGCATTCTCCTGCTGTCCACCTTTGAGGGCAAGTCGAGAGCGAAGGAGGAGGTGAGTGCTGTTTTGAAATCTTGAGTAGATTTTTAAAGTAACAACTTTTATTTTCCACTCTAAAACCCAGCACTACTACTTCTTCTACATCAGCAATGGCATGCTGGAGGTGCGCCTGAACGGCGGCGGCGGCTCTGAGACCTTCTACCACTTTGAGGGCGTCAATGTGGCCGACGGGCGCTATCACACGGTGACCTGCATTAAAGACGGCCGTCGCTTCTCCATTTACATGGACGACGAGTTTGAGAGTCCGCCGCAGAAGCTGGTCAAGGCGAGGGGCATCGATGCGCCGCCAACCGGCGGCCTCTTTATCGGTGGAACGCGTAAGTGCTTTGGAAAAGGAGTTTTTGTAAAATAAAGTAATACCTTCCAATTTTTTTCAGCGTACGGTTTCAACTCGGTGAACAAGGGCTACGCCACCAACTTCCACGGCGTCATTCGGGACATGGTCTTCGACTCGAAGTTGCTCAGTTTCAACAAGCCGGTGCAGTTCAGAGGCGTGGGCATCGGCCGCGAGGGCGGTTCCCTCGACTGGGGCTGGGGCGGCACCGACGTGCTGGCGGGCACCATCAACCGGGGCCACGTGAAGGCGACCAGCACGAGCACCTCTCAGCACAGCAATGTCTCCCCGAAGCAGCCACCTCCCTCGTCGCTTCTTTACGACGACCTCTACGACCAGATGATGTCTATTCCGGCGGAGCACTACGGCCACAGCAGTGACTGCGCCTCGCCGCACCACGCCATGCTCACCACCACGGCGATGGACGCCATGGCCTTCGGCGACAGCCGCCGCTCTGCCAACAGCAGCTACATTCAGCTGCCCACCGAGGACAATGAGTTCTACGCGGACTTTAGCCTGTCCTTTGCCTTCCGCAGCTTCTACCCCAATGGCATTCTCTTTACGCTGGCCAGGGGCAGCCATCACAATCAGCAACAGCAGTCGAGCAGTCGAAGCACACCCGGTAAGCCCGTCTTTGTGGTGGCGCTGGTCGATGGGACGGTGCTGCTGCGCATGAAGATGTCCGACCGCCACTACGTCGAACTGCACAGCTCATCGACGCGCAAGCTGAACGACGGCAAGTGGCACCACGTGCTGGCCGGCCGGAAGAAGCTCTCGCTGTGGATGAACGTCGACCTGAAGGACCGCGTAGAGAACAGCAAGCCGAAGCGGCGGCTGGCACTGAAGCGCGGCATCCAGGCATTCATCGGCGGCCTTCCCGAGGAGTTTGCCATCTTTGGCGCTTCGAACGCAGGTGGCCAGAGCAGTGCAGAGAACGAGCTGCAGACGGCAACAAACAATGGGGCGGTGAGCGCCAGTGCCACCTTCCTGCCCACTCTGGAGGGCTTCAAGGGCTGCGTGCGCAAGGTCCTCCTCAATGACCGCGCCATTGACTTCCGCTCTCTGCCCCGTCTGCCCGATGGCGTGGGCACCTGCTTCACGGAGATCGAAAAGGGCAGCTACTTCCCCGGCGTGGAGGGCGCCAGCTTTGCCGTCTACGATGACGCCTTCAACCTGGGCCTGAAGGCGGACATCAGCTTCGACTTCCGCACCACCAGACAGGAGGGCGTCCTGCTTGCCCTCGCCAACGGCAGCGCACTGACCGGGCAGACGCCCTCGCTGGCGGTGGAGTTGACCACCGAAGACGGTGGGGCGGCGATCGTCGCTTCGGCCGACCTGGGCGGAGGGCCCTTCCGCGCGAAGAAGTCGCTGGGCGGCGCCTTTGAGCTCTGCGACGGCCGGTGGCACTCGGTGAGGGTGCACTACACCACCAGTGCCATCTCACTGAAGGTCGATCGCGCCGAGGTAGTGTACGGCTTCAATGAGGTCAAAGAAACTACTACTTCCACGCCCTTCACCTCTGCGCCGCTGTACATTGGCGGCCTGCCGGAGGGGGCGCCAGCGGAGTGCTGCTCGGTCGGCAGCCCTTCGCCGGCTGTCTGCGCAACGTCGAGGTCAATGAGCAGCGCAAGGACTGGCTCAGCGATGTGACGCTCTTCGGGGTAGTGCCCAACTCCTGTCCAGCGCCCGCTTACGGCTCGTCAGAGCAGTAAAAAGTCAAAAAAAGTTTTCTTAAATCACTAACAAACGTACATTCACACAGACATCTTTGTAAACACTGTTGTGCGCCGTTGCCAATAAAATATTCATCTAAACATTGCTTTTGTGTAAACATCTTTCCTGGCGATGGGTGATTGAGGAGCAAGAGAAACACCTTCCTCTGGTGATAGCATTATGTAAAAGTTTAAGATCAGTTTGCAGATTAAACGGTTTTAAATTAAAAAATAAAACCTGGCTTTTACAGAACGCCCACCACTACATGTGCAAACAATCAATTAAAGTTTTCATGTCCTAACAGCATCACGCGGTGACCTCTAATCGAACCAGGATTTGGAGTAGTATCACACCTGATTAAGCTAAAAATTAATCTAAGCTGCGATTGCCCAGTATTACCTATGATTAGACTGCTGATGAGACACTTTGGCGTCACAAGTGGCTAAAAATACCAAAGCTATAAAAAGTCAGGCAGCAGTATGTTCTATTTTGTTAGAGCCCGGTCATCATCACCTAAAAGTCACTCTTAAACATGAAGTCCTCTCTACTGTCAGTGGCAGTCCTTGGCCTGGTGGTCATTGCCGCCCAGTCCGCCTCCGTGCCGAAGGTGTCGCTGTACTACGAGTCGCTGTGCCCCTTCTGCCACGCCTTCTTCCTCCAGCAGCTGGCGCCCACCTACGAGGCGCTGAAGGGCCACATCGAGGTGGAGCTGGTGCCCTTTGGCAATGTGCGCGTGACCGAGGGCGCCGGCGGCCACCGAGAGTACCACTGCCAGCACGGAGAGGCAGAGTGCTACGGCAATCGGGTGCACTCATGCGGGCTGGCGCTGATCACCGATAAGGATGAGGCTTTCAAGTAAGTCCTGTCAACTAGTGAATCTTTTGAAAGCAAAACAAACTAACCTTTACACTTACCGATTAGATTCATCAAGTGCAACTTTGCGGCGCCCAACTTCCACGACACGCACCACGTCGGCGAGCACTGTGCCAAGGAGATGCACCTCGACTGGGCGAAGCTGAAGGCCTGCGTCGACGGCCACCAGGGCGACCAGCTGATCGAGGCCAACTGGAAGAAGACGGCGGCGCTGACGCCGCGCAAGACCGGCGTGCCGTGGGTGTTGGTGGATAACCAGCACACTGATGTCATTCAGCACGAGGCTCGAAACCACCTGCAGGTCTTCCTCTGCACCAAGTACCTCAAGGGCGTCAACATTGCCGCCTGCCATCACTAGAGATGTGTTTCTCGTGAGGCCATAAATACTCTGCTTCAGGTGTTTAGGATATAACAATAATATTACTCTGAGCCAGTCAGTGATTGACTACGCCAATAATAAAGGGTGTTCCAGTTCTACAATCAAGTGTTCCTAATGTGTTTCCATTCAGTGACACTTCTACTCTACTTCTTCTTCTTGGTGTTGGTCTCCGCCTCGTCCAAGTCGGGACTCCGACTGGCTAGCACCTGCTTCAACTCGAGCTTGTAGTTGTTCAGGTCGTGATCAGGTATGTAGCGAGTTTTCTCGTGGAGGGCGTCGTCGTGCTCGTGAATGGAGAGAAAGACGCCGACGGGCAGCGACCGGTGGACGATTTCCACCAGCATCGAAGTCAGTCGGCCGCTGATCTTCTCAATTTGAATATTGCGTTCGTACATCTGCAGCTCGTAGGTGCTCTCCACCACCTGAGATTCGTGCTGCAGTGTTTCAATCTTTCTGGTGGTGTTTGGCTGGCACCAGTACTTCGCCACCGTCAGACCGAGCTTATTCGACAGGCGGTGCAGGTAGGAGCCGTAGCTTTCGAGAACAGCAAAATCGTAGGCGCGAATCTGAAAAGGCAAATAAGCGTTAGTTAAAACTGCTCATTTTAATAACTACTAGTCTTACCTGAATGTTGATGGCATTGTAGTAGGGAATCTGCGGCTTCAGGTAGTCCAGATACTCGGGCTCGTGGACGCCTTTGAGGGCAAATGAAGACAGGCACCTCTGCGGTGACTTTGTGTACGGCACGAGAGCCCGTCTGGCTAGTTGAAGCAAACTTGTGCTCATATTTTTGCGCTTTTAGAAAACAATTGATGGATCAGCAAAATGATTGAAGAGATAGAAAGCAGGTAGGACAGAATCATAAAATGTGAGAATCAAAACAAAACACGCTGTCTTTCCAGCGCAGTCTGTTCTTGCATCTTTGTCATAGATGGCGCTTTTAAGCAAATTTTAAAAAAATTAACTTTTGATTGCTAAATAATTACCGAAAGTGCAATTCTTGCCTTTTCCAGATAATCTGAACCAAAAAACTATCAAAAAAATTTAGTGCAAATAAAACATTCATCTGACCCATTGTACCTGACCCAGTACATTGATTTGGCTGCTCGATGTAAATCTTATCATCGCGACACTGTCACCTACAAAGCGAAAAACTGATCATCAGTTCGAATGACAAATAAAGCCTGTGTTTACCGCCTAGATCTGTTTGCGTAAATTAGTTTACTACTACTACTGCTGCTACTGCTGCTGACCCACTCACCGGAACAGCAGTGAGAACAACACCTGAACACGTGTGCACTCCTGCCTGTGATCGCCCCTCGAAGTAGCCCCCTCATCGCCTTTTGTCATGCAGTTAGTTTGTTCCCATGGAAGAACAGCAGCAGCTAACTCCTGGCTGCAGTAGTAATAGTAGGTAGGTAATGTGCCGCCAAAGGACGAAGCCATCTCACACAGGCAGTCAGCTAGTCAGTCAGACATTCCTCAGCGAGTGGAACATCTGTGTGTGTGAGGTGCACGTACCGAGGTGCACTACGACTACGACTACTTCAGCCCTAGTATTTGTGTGTGTTTGTCAGCACAATCACGGCCACAACACACACACACCGGGGCTCACCGCTGGAGACTGGCGCCAGCGCTCAGACAGACTGACTGAGGGGGTCGTCTCGGGCAGACTGGGCTAGAGCTGAAGCTGACGCTGAAGCTCTTCAGCGGTGAAGAGAAGAGGCAGTGGCCTCTCTCTTTCTCTCACTCTCTTTCCCTCGAGCAGTATAAAAGCGCTGCACTTCTCAGCGAGGCGATCAGTGTTCATTACCTCGTGTGACTTGCAGCACTTCACTCGCGCAATTCAGCCTCTCTACTTACCTCCACCACTTTGTGCGACTTGTCTGCCGGATTTTTGTTGTTGTGATCAGATCACCTTCCCAAATCACTTTCAACCACTAAACACCACCATGATCGTCGACATGAACGCCAGCCTCTCCACCAACAATGAGATCGGCAAGATGCTGCACAAGCTGAAGGACCTGGTGCCGGGCATTCCCGCCGACCGAAAGATGTCCAAACTGGAGATCATGCAGCACGTCATCGACTACATCGGCGACCTGGAGGCGGTGCTCGAGAAGGAGCCATCGACGGGGCAGAATGGAAAGAAGAGCGGCTCATCCTCTTCATCAAATGCTAGGAACACGTTACCAACGCCCTACCAGCTAGTCAACTGATGGACAGTTGGCAAACAACAACAACAACAGCAAATTCATCGACCATTTTCTGAGCACATCTTCATCTGCCGCCTTTCCTGGACCTAGTCTCTCCGTCTCTTCTGTCCAGATGAAGCTATTTTTTCTCTCGCAATCAGTTATCTGGTGTCTGAGGAACTTGAGGAGAGTTATTGCTGTACATAAACCTCCCTCTCCTCTCTCTCCTCGACCTCTTTCACCAAACTCCATTACCTTTTTCTCAGCTGTACATATGTTTGCTGGGCCTCATTGTTATCCCTTTCCCCATCCGTGATTTTTGTTCATTTGTTTCCTAATAAAAAGCACATATTATCAACTTAATGTCAATTGTTATCTTGATTTCTCAGTGTCCCAGTCAGTGGATCACTTGCGCCTCAGGTCTATTTACTGCTGTTGCTGCCCAGCGGTAATCTGCAGGTGTGCACAACAGCACCTAACCAGTGTGCTGACCATCTGTTGACTTTTAGCCAGAGTTTTGTTGCCTTTTCCTCCTCCTTTTCATTATCTCCTTAGCACCATTTCTTCATCTATCCTCTCTGTGTCGGCATACCTGCTCTTGCACTGCTTTGTCTCTAATCTCCAATTTCAGTTAATTGAGCACTCTCTCCTCTGTTACCCCTTTACCCCTTCTATTACTATTATCTTCTTACCTTTATCTCAATAACACACATGATCCCTGGGCAATTAGTAAATATGCAAGCAATAGGTTTGCAAGAAGAAGAAGAAGCTGTAGTCAGTCAACACACAGCGTCACGTTTGTTTGTTTGCTCAGTGAGCACAGGTTGATACTGCCCGCCTGCCTCCTTGCAACCGATACTCTGCCCTGCTAATGGCATTAGCAGCAAGCACTCTCCTTGCATGTGTGTTTGCAATGGCCACCGCTGTTGCTGGTGGTGGTGGTGGTGGTCACCTGTGCACCTGTGCTCTTTCTCTGAAACAATGAACAGCAGCGAGAGTGCAGCGTACTGAGTTCGGAGAAAAGAGGATATTAGAACAGGTGACAGCAGAAGACAACTGTGTTGTGGGCTAGGCTGAAGACGACAACTCTTCGTCGAATGCGGTTGTTGATTCAGATGAGTCACTGACACTGCTGCTGCATCTGCTTCAACAAAACAAAGCACAATGTCAGCACTGGAGCACTGGTAGATTTTTTCCAGAAAAAGTGCACCAGCGTCGATCAGAACAGAAACGACAGTTCTCGTCACAAAACTGATCAGTTCGTTTCAGTGTGTGGCTCAACAAGCACTCATTCACATTTGGCATCTTACTAAGCAGCAGCAGCACTGGTGGATTGTTCTCAGAGGAAAAAAGTACTTGCCGGCATCAAATTACCGTCAACAGCAGCGGGACCATCTGAGCAAGTGTGAGACTGCTCACATGACACTACTACTCTTCAGACCAAGATAAACAGATGACCCACTGGGTACGCGGTTCTAAAGTCGTTCTCACTCAAGGTTCCCTCGTTTTTCTCGCTAATTTGCCTGGCAAATTGGCGGTTCTGCTGCTGCGGCCGCCGCCGCCGTCGTCGCAGATGTGCTCGCCGGTGCCGTCAAGTGAAAAAAAACTTCACTTCCTCAGTGACATCGGAGACGAATGAGGCAGTAAAAACGGAGAGAAAACGAAACACTGCCGACGTCAACGAGTTTTGACCTTGCACTGTCACACAGAAGTGACGGTGGTGGTATTCTTAAAAGACTACTTTGCGAAACAAAGTTCTCAGAATTGCTTGTTTTGGGAACTAATCAAATGCCCATTTTTCAAAACAAGATGCAAAATGGGGCCTTTAAATCCGACAGTCGGTACGCCGACAGAAAAGGGGAAATGGTTTTGACTTTTAACTTAAAAAGTATTCTATTAAAGAAGCACTCAGTTCGAGATCGCACATGTTCCAACACGTGTTCATCGTCACTGAATGGTAGTGGTGCACTGTTCTAGAGCAATGGCCACCAGCAGTGCACTTGTGCACTTGTCTCACCAACTGTGGCATATGTTTGCAATGAAACGCACACAGGCACAAGCTCACGGTCACAGTCGGTCGGTTCATTGCCATGTGCACTGGGTGCAAATTCAAATGGCTGCAGCCTGTCCTGTCGATGCCGCCCCTGACCTCTGCCCTTGATTCGGTTACATATGGGCGAGGAAAGACCAAGTGGAAATAATGTAACCACATATACATGGGAGAAAGAGAGAAACAGACGGAGTCGAAGAAGAAAGAGGAAGGCAAACAGCAAATCGCACTCTCGATCTACGGGAAGCCAGAATGGCCGTGGTGGTGGTTGGTGATGGTTATGGTGGTGATGGCAGTCAGCCCTCCTCACCAGCTGTGTGACGATTAGTGTGCGCAAATGTTCCTCGCCACCACCACCACCACCACTACTACTACCAGGCTGGTGAAATGTGAACTTGAACTTTGACCAGAGCTGCAAAGAGTAGCACTTTACAACTCTAGAAATTCTGACCTTGAACTGACACGAATTGACGAGAAAAGGAAAAGAGAAAAAAAGTTGGCAGTAGCAAGTGCGCGCAGGCAACCATTTACGGTGCCAAAGGGGAGGACAAGGTCTTCCACACAGTGCTGGCTGCATAACTTTCTAACCCAGAGAAAGGAAAGGAGAGCACTAAACGAAACATGAACTAATTTCCCAGAAATTAGCCAGCAGAGGAAGTCTCAGTATCTGCCGAACAGATGTGTGTATGGTGAAGAAGAAGAAAACTGTGGCACACACTTGTGGCAGCCACATGTTGGCGACAACGGGGACACATGGCCAGCCACTCCAATGACCAAAGCAGAGCACATGGGCTTCTGCGCTGGAAGCCACAGAGTATCATATTTACTGGACAGCCTTCTTGCTTTCCTGCTTGCCTGCCAGCCTTCCCACTAACTGACCAGCAGAGTCCGAGTAAATATTCTGCAAATTCAGCTTACAAACAGCACTACTGATTCTGTGCCCACAAATGTAATCACTGGTGAGCACAGAGTGCACTCGCACCATTTGCAGCAACATTGGCGCCTACGATCACTACTGCTGCTGCTGAAGTGATGCTCACACACATAGGCCTCAAGACAACTGATTACACGAAGACACACAGCTGCATTCAATTGCTTAACAGGCGCACAACCACACACTGACAATTTGCAGTGCTGATCGTTGGAGCAGTGAGTGCTCAGCAAGCACGAGCATCAGCAGCAGCAGTGGCACATCTGTTGGAAAAGACACTTCGCCGACTTGCCCATTTCTGGTCCCTTCTGCTCGGTTTCAGCTGCGGTCGGTACTTCCTCCTGCAAGTGCACCAGACACTAGGTCCAGCGGGTCGCCGGGACCCGAGAAGGGGGCTATTTGGTGGTCTGCTGTGACATCAGGTGCGTGCACTTGATCCCCTCTTTTTCAGAGAGCAGCTTCCGATAGAAGTTGCTGCTGCTGTTGCTGTCCCTTTGGGGTTGGGGTGAATCACACACTCAAACACTCTGCAGACACTCATGCTTCAGTCTTCATTAGCATCACACACTCACACAACTTCTGCCTCTGCTCACTCGTAGGATGCTCAGCAGAGGATTGGAGGTGTAGACTCCAATCTGTGTGTGCTGGGAAGGTGTCCGTCGTAGGTCGACTGTTTGCCTAGCAGGGAGAAAGAGGGAAGGAGAAAGAGAGAGAAGGAACACCAGCACGAGCTGTTGTTGAGGATTGGGTCGAGAGAGAGAGAGAGAGAGAGAGAGAGAGAGAGAGAGAGAGAGAGAAGACAACCTACGGACAGCTCGTGCTGTCTTCTCTCTCTTCCCTTGTTCATCATCATCGGACGCCCACTTCGCCGGACGTTGGACGTTCAGCAAACTTGGCGCCAGATGTTCGGGCGGTTGTGCTGGTAGGCGTCTGGCCGGCAAGAAGTAGTCGTGTGTTGGCGGTGGCAGTGCCCACTACCGCCACCACCGCTCACTCATTTCACTAACTCATTTCACTCACTCATTCACAGCTCGTCGACCTAGGCCCAAATATGGCCCTCAGAGGCATCTACGGCAGTGCGTCGTTTTTCATTGAGAACATCCACCTCGTAGTGCATCACCACCACGTCAAATGCTCAGTGAGTGAGCGGACACTCTCCAACACTCAAACACGAGCCATTAGCGGACTGCCTGAGTGAATGAGTGTGTGAGTATTTACATTTGTAGTCGTTTGTCGCGGCAGTAGTAAGCTTTAGGGCATCTTACACGGAGCAAAAGGAAGAGAGCGAGAGAAGACACACATCAAAAGCAGGCGAAAGATGACGAGATGGTGGTGCGAGATGAACATGAAAAAACGACGACGGCGAATAATGTAAATCGGGGCCCACGCATCAGCAACGGCAGAAGCAGGCTGCATCCATCCATGAGCGCTCAAATCTCGCCAATCGTAGCTGCTGCTGCTCATCAGCTGCCGCCATCGGAACTGCTGTTGCTCAGAAGCCAATTACAGAAAGGAGAATGCTGTGTCTGTGTGTGTGCAGGCTCGGGTAATTAGAGGAAATGAATAGCTGAGCAGATGGGAGCAGAAGGTGGTGGTGGCGGCGGCGGTGGATAGAAGAAGCAACAGGTGGAACACACAGCATGGCTGGTGGTGGTGATGCACTGTGCTTGATAGCACCGACTGTGGTGTGAGTGCACTTACAATTGCTGTTGCGATTATTTGATTATCGCCTGCTAAATGCTAAATGCTAAATGGCGGCTACCTAGACTAAAGCTCTTTCCTAGCGAATCTCTCTTTCAGCCAGTAGTACAAAGGTAGAAATATCAAATTGGTGGCACATTACGCAACTTGTGTAAAATTGCTTGAGCTAAATTTCATTCCTAGAAAACTTTGGTGAAATCACTCTTTCACTCATTCACAAACGCCCAGACTTTTATTGCAACGTTTAACGGCTAAAAGAGTGAAACACTATTGCTACAAAGAAGGTGATTGTAGTGGTTGTGACGGTTAATGACCAGGAGCTAACACTTGAGAGCTATTCAGAGAATTTTATTACAATAAAGGGCAATGAAAAGGATGCTGCAGTACTAGGAAATGGCGACCGCCATCATCATCATCATCATCTTCATTACTTTAAAGGGTGAATAGAGGGACAATGATCAATGTAGGTCACAAAAGCTTTCTCAAAGATTACCTGATGCAATTACTGTACAACAGCGCAAAAAATAACAGCAGTTTGCAGTCATATCAGAATCTTTCAAGCATTACACTTGCAGCCAACAAACTTCTAGTTTGACTACGGCAATGATATTTGGTGGTGATCGTAGGCGTATCACCTCTAGAAATATTCTGAAGAGGAGTTGAGGTGCAGCAACGCAAATTTTTCCGACCAGCTGTTTCTTGAAATTCCTGTTCTGCTTCCTCCACTCTCATTCACATTCAATAAATCGATTAATTAATTGGCAGATGGTGAAACACACGTTATCAGGTGCAATTCGAGGTGAACGTTCAGACGATTGCAAGAATAAAAGCTGGAAAAAAAGGAAACATTACATTTGTGACAAGTGTGACCACTGCCATTGCCGCAGTAGTCAGTAGGTAGTTGACGGCTGCTGTTGATGCTGTTGCCCACAGTGATCACTGCCATAAAAGTCATCAGCACCTTTCCGTTCAGTGGAATCACACACAGAGACAGTAGGAGACATATGATGAAGTGAACAGCTTCTAATTGACTTGTCATCGGAGCGGCATCAACAGCAGCATTTTCTTTCTTTCCCAGGCAATTGACTCTGCCGATTGACTACTCTCTCACACACACAGAGGCAGACATAGGTGCACCAAATTTGGCCATCATCCCCCTCGACTCAGTGTCGCCGCTCAACACACACACACTCATAGACAGACAGAAGTAGTGAACACCTGTTCGAAGTATCGCCGTTCAGAGCTGAGTATCTGCAGCGGCTGCAAACAAACATAGTCACATCCTAGTACGAGCACTGTTGAAGCAGCAGCAGCAGTAGTATTGGTGCTCGCCTGTCAGCACTGCTGCAGCAGTTATCGACAGCAGTTGTCGATTCACACACGACACATCATCGCCATCAGCACCATCAGCACCATCAGCACCACCACCATCATCGTCACTGGACATTTCACATCATCGGTGTACAGGTGCGCACACGGTGGGTGGACTACTACTGTCTACTGATAGTGCCCGGTGACACCTACGATTTCGACTGTCCGTTGGCCATTGATGGCACTGCAGCCCTCTCTCACACACCACGCTGAATCCTCAAATGTTCACTGACTCGCTCTTTCTCATAGCAGTGAAAAAGAAGGCGACAAGAACAAGAGCAGCAGCAGCAACAACAACAACAACAAGAGCAAAAGAAGAAAAAGAAAGCAAAGCAAAGGAGCAGGACACTGTCATGGCAGCGGTAGAAACAGCAGCAGCTGTTGACAGGACATTTCATATCTCTTCTTATGCTTTCTGATCAAAAGCACCTACCACCACCATCACAGCTGACAACAGCACAAAAAACAGGTGCAGAGAGAAAGAGAAGATGGCAAGTGCACAGCGCAATGACCCTTCTTCTGGAGCACACATTTTTAGTCTGGTGGTGGTGGTGGGGAAAATCTTAGGGGGTTCAGCGATGATGTGCAAGTCAGCAGCAGCTGAAGAGTCGGACACCACACACAAACAGACAAACAGCGAGTGTATCGAACAGGTGTCATCGATGCAGGCGACCGATTACCATGTTGAGGTGGCGGTGGTAGTACTGAATGGCAAATGGGCACTCTCTTTCCCTTCTCTCTCTCTATCTTTCTCTTTTGCACTGTCTTCCCACTGGCAGTCAGTGAGTCTGTTATTGAGCAATGGACAATGTCGTGCAGGACTGCCGCTGGTCGATCGTCAGGTGTTTGTCCGATCAACACCCGCCACCGCCAGCACGCCTGCTGCTGCTGCTGATCAGGTGTAATGATCACGAATGAATGCGGCCGCATGAATGCAACTCACCAAACATTGAGTATACCCCTTTTCCTCCAAAAGGGATACATTATTTCTAAAGCAGGTGAACTGCACCACCACCAGGCAAAATGATGATGCTGCTGCAAACATGCTGCAGACATCTATTACTGGTGCGGGCACTGTCTGTGTGTGCCTGTTTGTTTCCTGAAGATCTGGTGGTGGTGGTGTGTTCATTCATTTCTGGTGGTGTCTTTTGGAGCCTATTTGCACAGCAGTGCAGCAGAACCTACGAAGGGAGACAGCAATGCAAAGATGGTGGTGATGCTTGGGGTGCACAGTGCGCACTGTCATGTGCCATTTGGGCCGTATGGTGTGTGTGTGGACTGCTTGGCGTCTGGCAACGAGTGGAAGCAGTCTTCCACGAAGCACCACTGGCAGCTGTTGGTCGGTGCACGGGCTGCTGCTGCCTCTGCCGCCTGAAGTAGCATGCCTGGATACACACAAAACCACTACCATTGCCAGAAGCCATCGTCGACAGTGGAACATCTTGGCAATCTTGGCAGCACCTTCTGGATCGAATCAATCAATCAGCAATCAGGTGCTGCGCGCTCCAACAGCAGGACAGGAGGCACACACACAGTGCCCGCCCCTGCTAAATATGGACAAGAAAGTAGCAGCAGCAGAAGGAGCAGAAGTTGTCATCTGGTTTTGCAGTGCAGCAGGCACCAGCACCACGACTATGGCGACGGCGACGACCACCAATTGGCGCCATGTGCTCGCCATTTGCCCGTGCCGTAGCAGCAGCCTGCATTAGTCGGCTGCTGTCGTATTTGCACAGTTTGGCCATCCGCCGGTCGAATGCCGGCTGCTGCTGCTGCAGCTACTTCTGCGTCACGAGCTAACAAATGAGCCATGCTGCTTCGATTCCTGAAAAAGAAAGAGAGAGGCAGAGAACAGAACGACCAGGTGGCCGATTTTGCTGCTGCTGCTGCTGCTGATGCATCGACGCCAGACGCCCGCTGTTGTTGTTGCTGCTGCTGCTGCAGAGACGATGCTCCAGCAGTATCAACAGCAGCGTCAGGGAAGACAAGACAAGACAAGGAGATCGCAGCAGTAATTGAATTTCAAATGTGTCTGTCTGTGTTTGCCTGTGTGTGCTTTCGATTAATCGATTAGCTCAGATGTGGTTGCTGATGATGTTGATGATGAAGAAAAAGAAGCCGAAGTAGAAGGTGCTCACATTGCAATGAAAAAGGACACTAGTAGTGAAGAGGGCAAACACACAACAGGCACAAAAATAAGGGGAAAAAATACAAAGACAACGATTGAACCTGCAGTGCTGAGAATTGCCGCTGAATTGGCGCCAGTAAGCAAATAAACAGTACTGAGAAGAAAGAGAGTAATCCGAGTGACTGACTCCAGACTGTCTGGAGCACACCTGCAAACACATACTGTCGGTCCTAGTAACACTTGTGCGACACTGACACTTATTTCACAAACTCTCTCACCCATTCACAGGAACAGTTAACAGGCTAACTAACTAGCAAAGGGGCTGAAAGGTGTGTGTGGTTGTGTCACTACAGTGCTAGTGGTCAGCAAATGGACCGAAAGAAAGGCAAATGTGCCCTCCTGCGACAATACAAATGACACTTGGAGGTAAAGACGGCGCAGTAATAGTGAACCCCGACAGTTGTGCTTGTACTGACTGAGCAAATATTGGCTTAGCCTGAGAAGAGACAGAAAGAGAGAGCAAGGTCCCGTTTTGAGTTGAGGACTTCGGCTGCTGCTTCTGCTTTAATAGTCGATAAAACTGCTGATGATCTAAAGAACGAGCAAACCTCAAAGGTCACCGAGCAGTAGCTGACTGACTAACTGAAATGAGTGTGAGTGTGTGTGTGCAGATCCGGGAGCAGACCCAGCCACTGAGTGTGTGTGTGTGCAGTTATCCTCTTAAGCAGCGTTTCAGTAGCTGTGCCGTGCATTGCTTGCTATCAGCAGAAGCAGTTTGACTTTCTGATTAAGGTCAAAGACTGCTGTGATCAGCAGCAGCAGAAGCAGAAACAGAAGCAGCAGGACAGAAGTGACAATCTGCGACCTCCTCCGATTGTGTCCAATCCTCCTCCTCCTCCTCCTCGTGACTTATACCTTTGTGCAGCTCTCACTTATCCAATTAGTGACCTTACCGGTGCCTAATTGTGCTGCAATGATTGCTCCTTGGTGCCTATGCCAATTTTGTTTGCCATTTGTGTGTGCTATCAATTAGGACGAACCCTAGAGTCACGACGCAAGAGGGACAAACATACTCATACACGCACATCTCTAATTCGAGTGAGGCCCAATGAATGAGAGAGAAAGAGAGAGACAGGCTAATTTGGCTCAATTGGACAATCAACTAATTTTTCCAAGTTGCTAGTTATCTGTTTCTACTGCTGCTGTTGTTGCAAATCCGGGACCGGCCCAGAAAAGAGAATACTTTCTGTTTGAAGACTTGGACATTGAGTCGAACTTCAGTGAAAAGTCATGCTGCTGCTGCGCGTGTCAGTAGGGCAAAGGTCAAAACAGTTGTTTGGCTGAGAATCACCGAACTGAGCTGTTGTTTTTATAGCTCACGAGGGTTTTATTGCCTCTTCACATACCATGCTCAAAAGGCCAAAAACACGGACACACACATACTTCGGTAGATCTGTACTGGTGATAAGATAAAACCGAGAGAGAGGGCAACATTCAACAGAAAGATATTGACATTGTGGGAGGAGGAGAAGGAGGATAGTGCTCAACTAAAACTGGCCGTTTACTATTAGCCTCCAATATATCAGCAATGATAGTCTGCTGATGACGGTGATGACTGGCCACCTCCTCTGATTGATCTCATTAAAGGTGTGTGCATTTGTGCTTGCCTGCCTGCCTGTTGACACACTGCAGCAGGCACACCTGAAGAGAAGCAAAGTAGACCACTGCAGACGGGAACAATGCAACTGAGAAGCCCAGTCGGCCACTCGGCATGAGTCTGTCGCCAAAGTGGAAGGTGGTCTAAAGAGCACAACAAAACACACTGAAAAAAACAGACAAACTGAGAGCGAGACAGACACAAACTGTCGGAGGTGGCGGTGGTGGTCAGCTGGGAAAAAAGGCGCTGCTAATAAGGTAAAGTATGTCCGGCAAATTAGCAATAGCTGCAGCAAAAAGAGCGCACAGGTAGCTGTCAACAATGACTGCTGCTGTGAAGGGTAGAACTTAACCAGAACAGATTGGCCGTCTGATCGATTGGCCTGGTGCGTGCGAGAATGCTCTCGAGTCAGTCTAGTCAACTCCGACAATGAAATAATGAACCACATTAGACAACAGTTACAAGTGGTGGTGGTAGTGGCGAGATGATTGAGCCTGATGAGGTGGTCTGTGTAAAGTCATTACCTAAGGATAATTGAAAACTGATGACTGATACACATAACTTCTTGTAGGTATTTAGCAAGCTGGGGTGCTCTCAGTTACTCTCTCAGAGAAACAACAAAAAGCACTCACTCAGCGGTGCTCAATCAATCAATGTGCCAGTTTAAAGTGTGCACCCAAGATGCATCGAATCGAATGAGCAGCCGCAGCAGACAATGGGAATAGCGAACACCGTCTAGTCCTCAACGGCGGCGGTGGCGGCGGCGACGATGAACATGAGGTGCTAATTAGACAGCTGACGATGATGGAGCGGCCTCTAAAGCAGCAAGATGCTGCTCCCCTCCCCTACTTTTCTTCATCAAAAAGTTCAAAGCACCGGTAAATCACTGCACATCACGCAATGAAAGCTGATGACGATGCTTTCCCTCTCTCCCTCTACAAAGCGGAAATGCCAATGTCAAGAGCACAACAGACTGAGACTGCCAAAACGGTGGGCAATTATATGGTGGCGGTGGTGGTGGTGGGGGGCAGACAATGGACAGACACCGCAGCGAGAGAGGATCACAAAGTGATCTCAGTGAGTGAGCAACAGGAGTGGCACTAGTGCAGAGCTAGTGTGGCCTAGCTAGCACACTCGTGTGCACTCTTGCGTCATCTGCAACGACAACGACAAAAAGACGTAGAGAAAAAGAGGGTGGGCGGTGGTGGTGGCTGGACAGGTGTCCAGGTGTTCAACAGTTGAGCAAATGTGGCTACCTCTGTCCAAGGTGACTCCACTCCCACGATATTCTTTCTGTGTCGTTTCACTGCAACCTCGCCTTCCACACTGGGGTCTTCCTTTCCTCTCTCTCCCTCTCCTCAACTACCACTAACCACTTCATCATCATCTATTATCAAGCAAAAGCAAAAGCAAGAGAAAGCAGAGTGTGAGAGTGCATGGAGGTCAGAGGTCAAGCAGTGATGGAAGCAGCAGCAGAGGCTAAGGTGAGAGTGAGAAAAAGGATGCAGGTGAACTGAACTGTGCAGCCACTCGGTGAGCAGCGATTTATGGGCAGCCACCGAGACACACTGAGGACACACAGACTGGATGACTGAGAGGTCAGAGGTTAGTAAGAAGAGAGAGAGAGAGAGAGAGAGAGAGAGAGTAATGAAAGCACTGATAGCTTAAACTTGAAGTAGTGCCACTGGTGGGCACACGTGTTGAGCTGCTTTATTTGTCCATTGCTCTAGGCTGACTGACTGACACACTAGCTATAAGAAAGACTAATTTTCATTTGCAAGCACTCATCAATTCCTCGTCGTCTTTGGTCCCGACCACGTAGGTGGGTGGATGGGTGGGCAGGGAGAGCGATAAAGTGCAAATGCACTGCGTAGGCGACCCCAGAATAGTCTTTTCATCCGAAGAAAGTGGTGCCCCGCGCCAATTCAGTGCTGTTGGCATTCCTAAAAATGGTGCAGCCAGGCATTCAATTCAAGATGATGCCTAGCCCCCTGTCGTACACCCACTGCTAAAAAGTGAGCTGATGAGGATGATGAACAAGCAAAAAGAAGGCAAAGAATTAAATCACATAATCGCTGGGCAAACAGATAATAAGCGGAGGAGTTGTCCATGTCCGGTCCATTTGGACTCAATTTGTTTGCTAAAGTGTCTGTGAACTTTGTTTGGCTGTGAACATCAACACAATTTAAGAAAAATTGAACACGTGCTTTTTCAGTCACACTTGGCACACAGTATTTTTCCTTCTCTGCCTCTCTATCTGTCTCTCTCACCCGACATCGACCAGATGCACAACAGAACAAGACGACGGCGGCGGCAGTTGGTGGCCAGCTGCCGGCTAAAGTAGTTCCCACCAATAACAACAACAGGAGACAGGCAACAGACTGCTGCTGCTGTTGCTGCCGAAGCTATTCAATGCGGTCTTGGCCTTTGAGCAGCAGCAGCTTCTGTGCTGAGATAAGCAGCGGTCATAGAAGGAGATGAAGATGAAGAAGTAGTGTCAGCTGTTGGTGGTGGTGGCGATGGTGGTGGTGCTGAGCATCCGTTTAGCCTTCTGCAGCAAGTTGAGTAGCAGCAGTAGATGTACATCACCCCTAGGCTGCATGTGTTTACCCAGCAAATTGGCAACCAGATTGGGCGGCTGTCAGATTGGACGCTGGGCACTGGACAACAAACAACCACGACCACTCAGAGAGGATATACCGCCGTTGCCGAAGCAACAGCCGTTCCTTCACCAATACTTTTCCACTCATCTCCATCTTCAGCTCATTTCCTCGGAAATGCCTCCTTTTCCTTCTCATCCTCTAGTTGCCGCATCTGCTCCAGCTCCAAGACTGCTGCACTGAACTGAACAGAGCATCTGTTTTCCCACAGGCGGTGGAATGTGTGCAGCAGACGTTGCGACATTGAAGCCAATCGGCAGCCGGCGGCAGCAGCTTATCTCAGCTGGAAAAGAAGAAGAAGAAACTAAACTTCTCAACTTCTTTCTGAAGCTGTTTGGAGCAGTGCACAGATGTGCTGGCCCACAGATGTGAGTGTGACTGGGACCATAGTAGTGTTGCCATTGGCACCACCACTGCCACCTTGGGCCGCTGCCGTTTTTGTCCTTTCTCTCTAAAGTAGCAGTAGGGTTAGAAAGAAAGAGAGTATCTACTGGTACATGGAAAGGTGCTGCAAAAGGAGTCTGCCGGTCGGTCGGTGGCTGTGCTTGGGAAAGTGATCCCCTGTCCCCTAATTCATGACCATCTGACCACCACCACCACTACGACCACATCTGACCATCTGCACTGATTTGATTTGATTAGATTTGATTTATCCCCCTTTTTGTCGCTGCAACAATCCTGCACAACACACGAACAGATGCTCCACTGCAGATGCACCTTCTGACGCCTTTTGCACACACACAGACAGTAAACTTCTGTGCTTTTTTCTGTTTTCTTTCCCTCAGACAAACAGTTGTGTCTGTTTGGGCTAGGCCACCCACTCTTCCGCTGAAGCGCATCCATCCGGTGACAGTTGTGTGTGTGTTTGTGAGCTTTCAGTCTGCTCTTTCACAACACTGCTGTTGCTACTGCAACATATGGCTTCCGAGTGAGAAAGAGAGAGAAAGCAAAAGAAAGGTCTCTCTACTGGGTTTTGACTTGGGCCACACTATCCGGTTAGGTAACCTTGGTCCCTAAGACACACACACATACACATGCACACAGATGGCCAAGTGACTCACTGACTGACTGAGTGACTGAGTAGCGGACTGAAGAGAGGACAGAAGGTGACAGTTAGATAGAGAGAGACGGTAGCCGCAGTCTGTCGTCCGTTAGGAGGAAGGACTGACAATGAAGACAGTGAGTGTGTGTGTGTGCCAAAGAACATAAAGGAAGTCATCGACTGCAACCTACCCGTTCACTTCCCAAGGAGTGGCACTCACTCACTGAAGTTCTCTCTCTTTCTGTTTGCGTAAAGCACGGGTGGCAAACCCGTGGCAGAAAATCGAAGAGCACCAGCCCTTCTCTTGCTTTCTCCTTGGCCCCTCATTAGCCAAGCATATCACCCTCACGTGTGTCGGTGTGTGCCCTATCGGTAATCACTGCCTCACCGCCGCTGTTGCCATTGACTGACTGCCTCGTCTCGTAGGCATTAGCTAATTGGGATGTTCGCTTCAATGCTGCTGATGCTGCTGATGTTGCCTTTCCACCGGTAGTCCGGTGACCCAGTGACAACATGGTCTGATGCAGATTACCCACCGATTGCTTGCTGATCGATAAGAGAGACTCTGAGAAAGAGAGAGAGGAAAAAAAGCATTGTCTAATTAGTGTCACTGATTGAGTGAACTGATAAGATAGTGGGGTGGCAAAGTTGTTACGTCAAACGGACAGTAGCAGAAGAAGCAGTGTGCGAGAGAGGAAGCGCTCACGAGTAGTATTTGCATGTTTACGGCGCAGCAAAGTTTGTCAACTCAATGAACCTTAATTCCGCAGTAAGTTTCAACAGCACACGCACAACTAGGAGCCAAATGGTAAACGACCAGTGGCGATGCTTTAGGTCAACAACAGGTGATCAGCGGTGGCAAAAGTCAATTCAAACAGACTAATGTTGATCAGGTGTTGTTCTGTTCCGTGCTGTTCTGTTTTGACGGTTGGATCACGTAATCGAATAAGCAATGCTTTCTTTCTCTCTTACTTGAAATTGAATAATAATCGAAACACGACGGATGGCTCGCATATGGCACCACCACCACCATCACCACCGATGGATGGCACACGTACAGCTTTAACTCGACCGAGATGCGCACAACTGCCGCTGCTACTTATGGTGATGGTGGTGGTGGTGGTCATTTGTCAGTGAGCGCTTGAACCAGTGAGCAGATGGCTCGTTAGCCAATTAGGAGTCACGCTTAGATTAATTAGCAAAACACACTCACTGAAGGAAAGGGAGAGAGAGACAGTCGGTGGGCAGAAGAGGCTTGTTGGCTGCACTACTGCTAGGTGCAATTAGCAGCAGTGCTGATGGTGGTGGCATATGGGTGACGATGCGCTCCTATAAGATGGGCACAACAGGTGAAACACTGCCACTACCATCACTGCAGTACTCATTGTCCATATGGCTCACCTCATCTTCGCCGATGGCGGATGCAGCTCAACAGACACTCACACACATTTGCACGCTCACTCACCGGCTGATGCAACGACAGCAACAGCAGCAGAAGCACCAGAGTCTGCTCACTGCTGAACCAAAGTTGCGCTTGGCATCTGTTGCCCGAAATGGAGATTCACGGCTGTTTCAGAGCAACCATTTGATGACGGTTGAAGCAGCTTGAGCAGCAGCAGCAGCTGAAACCGACAGCAGCCGGTCAACAGACTTTGAAAAGAAAGAGAGAGTGAAACTAACCAGACAGCACTCAACCTATTCTTTGGTAGAGAAACAGGGGTTAACCAGAAAAAAACTGACAAGTAAGCTCAACCGTCTAATTAGTACGGAAACATAAGTGCATTAAATCTCAGCACTAAATACCAGCATTACTTGTCGTTGAGTGGCGTGGTTGACACATCATCTCAAGCAAAGATGGCAACAGCTCTTGGACCATCGAAGTGCCTCTCAATTAGGCGAGTAATGTCGCGTGTAGTTGTCACTGCTGGTAGTAGCTTGTAGCTGCCTGCTCTTCTCGGCACAACTTTCACTCGCTCACACGTGTGTGCAACGAATGAGCATGAAACGAATGAGAGAGTGGATGTGAGGTAAATGTGCGGAAAATAGAGGTTGTAATAGTTAGTAGTAGTAGTAGTAGTGCAACAGCAACGGCGGTGAACAAACAACACGGCCCCGACAATCAGACGGAACAGGGAGACGTGACAACGACCGTTCGTCCCCGGGACCCGGTGTGTGCGGTGGCAATAACCGTTCTCATTGTCCATGACTGCTGCTGCTGTCCATATGTTGCTGCTGCTAGGACCACTGGGGCCCGGGCAAACTGCAGCCGTTCTGCAGCCACCGTCGGACCGAGGGCCCAAAGTAAACGCGGGAAGCACAAAAAACACATGCTCACATTCCACGCATTTTAGGGTGGCGAGTGGCCCGATATATTTATCGGGAGAGAGAGAGAGAGAGAGAGAGAGAGTAGCCAAGTGAGAGGTCAATTGCACCTAAACAAAGCACTGATCAACACACATGTGAGTGCTGCTGCCCAAAAGACAGGGGACCAGCGGTACCGATAGGTCACACGTGCGCTCACAGAAAGAGAAGGAGGAGGAGGACAGAGTGAGGGCAAGGGTCAACAGCTGACGGTTAGGACTGCAGCAGTTGCTGTTGCTGTTGCATTGTCAACCGGGAATCACATGGAGAGCATCTGCTCCTGCTCAGCAACAGCAGCAGCAGACCCACGCGAGCAGCCCTGCACACCGGCTGCCCGGGCCTAGGCTGCTGCTGTTGCTGGTCGTGGGAAAACTGCTGCGACACACGTGCAGACGACGCTGACCGGGAAGAGAAAACAGCAGCGACGAGGCCGCAAATGGCCTCTCTTAAACCAAGCGACAGATGATGACTAAAGAAGAGAGGAAGAAAACCGCAAAAAAACAGAAAAAATTGACAATTATTTCAACGAGTCATCGAGGCGGTCAGTCAGTCTTTAATTTCATATTTGGTTAATTACTGTTTAGTTGAAATGGTTCAAAACGAACAAAACACACACACACATAATTTTGCCGACAAAAGTGCCAACCTTGAAACTGATTTGGTCCAAGTGCTTAGCAGTGCTAGGAGGAATACCTTTTTTAAAAAGTAGGTTTTTCCTTGAAATTCGTAAGTCACGACTTTCCTCAGGCTACACCTGCTAGGTCCTCACTTGAGTAGCAGTAGTTTGCCCAAATATTATGACCGGTGTCCATCTGTCGAGAGATAGAGTATTGCTGCCGTTGTTGCCGCCGCCGCCTTCTCATCAACGACTTCTCAAGGTGTGAGGTCGATGAGGAAATATTAAGCGGGGATGAGCGATAGGACAAAAAGAGCAAACAATTACCAACAACGGTGATTTTGTGATGGTGGTGGTCAGTGTTACCGGTGGTGATGATGACCGACTTTCAGTGCGTGTGTGTGTTTGCCAACTGAACAACAAGCACACTAGACAATTTAATTACCAATCAGACTAATTGAGCCCTAGGCCTAGTTTTGCTCAGTGAGAGCAAGAGACCTAAATGAGCTGCAAATTGATTAGAAATCACGACATCAAGCAAAGAGAAGAATTGCAAAAAGAACAACAGATGGCTTGAGAAGAAGAAGAACCTCCTGAAGAACTGTGTGCCCAAGATCGCACTGATTGACTCATTGGCAGCACTGTCTGGAAGACCACCAATGAAGTCGGCTGATCAGAAGGAGAAAAAGTCTAGACTGCATTAAAAGTAGATCGAATAAACTAAATTCTTTCCCATCAACAATTCTTCCGATCACCGACAACTCAGCTCTGAACTAACTTGCAGTGTCACTCTCCCACGTCACTGAGCAATAATAACCGCTCTAAAGGAGTGGTACGACCGCAACTGCTGCCGCCACTGTCGCTTCTGTCAGTTGCGCTGGGGCCAACAGGTGCTGCGGCTGTTCTTTCCTTCACCTCCTCCTCCTCCCTCTACTTTGCCCTCGTCCGGCAGACCGGGTGTCTGGGGTCCACCACCGCCGCCAAGAGCAGCAGTATCCCACGCACAACTGAACTGAACACAGCAGTGAGAGTTGAGAGAAGAGAGTGCAGCTGCGACAGCACAACTGAGGCACTACTGTACCACCGGGCACGGGCCAAAGTCGCACGTGTGCGTACTCCGTTTGCGCAACGGTTTCGTTCCCAGAGAAGGAGACTCAGACTGAGAGAGAGAGAGAGGAACTGAACTGAACAAGGCAACTGATGTGTTGATGCCACAGGCAGACGTTTCCTCCATCTGGCAACAACAACAACCGAGGCTGCAGCAGTCAGATGCTGCTGCTAAGCCAAACTACCATCACCACCACCACCACCAGGCTGTTGCACTCTGGTCCACTGTGATTGAGTGCAATCAATGGCTGAGGGTAAAAGAAAGACAACCTGGACACAACCGTTTAGGTCAGATCGGCGAGTGCAGCAGCAGCCGGTCGACGAGTGAACCTAGCAGAATGAACAGCAGAACAGGGGACATGGGATGCACGAGAACGAGCCAAGTCAATCAAACGATAATTTGCCCGATTGCCACCACCAGTCGACATCTGCTAAACGGACGCCTTGCTGGGTCAAAAGAGAGAATAAAAACCTGAGTTTAAGGAGTTTACTAAAAATTTTCAGTGAATAAAGTTGACAAAAATGAGACAAAGTTTTCCAAGTTTTACACAAAAATTTAAAATCAAAATGTTCAATGAACCTACAAGTGGCACCAGAAACTAAACCCGAATCAGCCTACCCCTCACTCTCTCAGATGTCACCCCAGTCAGCAGCAAAATCGCACTTCTAATACCCCACAGAATGCACCGAAAATAGAGCACAGTGTGCTCTATGAGAATTGGCACTACAGAATTGCAGTGGATTCTGTACAACGGACGCAGGGGCAGTAGCAGGGTAGCCCCCAACACAGAACACACACACCTCTCTCTCTCTTTCCCTCTATCGAAGTGCATCGATCTGTAGTGCGGCTGCAGCAGCAGCAGTCATGAGAGCAGTGCACATCTGCGCTGACACTGATGGATCAGAGAAGTGTCCGTCTGTCTGTGAGTAAGCGAGTGAGTGTGTGGGAACACAGCTGCGTGCACAGCAGAGCACGGTGCAGGAGAAGCAGAATGAAAGAGGCAACTTGGAAGCACACTGCAAAGGCACAGCTGTGTATCCACGGAGAGTCGCACAGACCACTACCTCGAGCAGTGCTACTGCTGCTGCTCACTCGCCTGCTGGCTCACCGTGGGCAGCCGGCAGTATAAAAGGAACACTTCAGCGGAGACTCACCACCAGATCGCCACCTTCCATGATCGTCGACTGACTTGAACACTTGAACACAACAAAAACACTACCACCGAATAAATCTGACCAGTGTGTTTGTTGTGATCACTACCATCAGCTCTGAGTACCCACCACCACCCCTCATCAAACTCAAACTCACCCACCTCTCTCCCACCGATCTCTACCAAAATGACGAAAACACAGACACCTCCTCTGCCAGCATCAGCTGTTCACCCCCACCACCACCTCAGTCACCTCAGTCCTTCAGTCGTACCATCAGTACACCGACTGAACAGCACTTCCACTACCACCACCTCCTCAGTCCGCAAATCAACGCCTCGTCGCGCCCTGTCGCCCTCGAGCCTCCGCCAGCGAGCTGCGGAAAAGGAGGAGATGCAGTCGCTGTTGGCCAAGCTGCAGCAGCTGGTGCCAGGCATTCCAAAGAAGCGCCGTCTGCCAAAGCTGGAGATCATCCAGCACGTCATCGACTACATCTTCGACCTGCAGGTTGCCCTCGAGCAGCACCCCATCGCCGGCCTTGATCTGAGCAGTTGGCCGGTGGAGCTGGGCCCGGTGCCGGTGCTTGGTGCCCGAGAGGAAATGCAAAACTGTGGGAGCCATCCTCAGCTACCTCCTTCCTCATGTGACTACTACCAAATGAGGATACCGGGAGTCAAGACGGAACGTCAGCCACTGGCCTCTATCATGCTCTGAAGAGGCACTGAGAGCACATTTTCCCCCTCTGTACATAGCTTCCCAGCACCAGTTTCTCTAATCAAAGTCTCTTTTTCCTTCTCTTGTTCTAACTCTCTTTCTTGCTGTAATTTTCACACACTCAGTCATTTTTCATTCTGTACACAATTCTCTCTCTTTTTATCACAGAAGTGCAACCCAATCCACCGATAAAAAATTGTAAAGATAACTACTCTCACACACAGTTTTATTTGGTGTTTGAAAAAAAGAAAATTAAATAAAAAGAAAATAAAGTAAAAATCTAATCTAATCAAATGCGTGTAGAACATTCAGGGAAGATGTTCTGTGTAGTGAATAAGCGTACGCGACAATAATAAGCTTGTAGTGCATAGTAATGACTATACAATGGTAGTAATTAATAAACTACAAATTGGGCGCCATCGGTTGCTGCTGCTGTTGTGTGCTGAGCGTCAGCAGCGAATCCTTCATTGTCTAGTTCTTGTTCAGCCTGTGCACTGACTCGTGCACTGCTGCTGCTGGTGCTGCTGTGACATATGGCAACCGGACACTGAGGAGTACCGACGCCCGACTGTCACATGGTATTCCATCCTCTACCACGACGACCATTGCAGTACTTTGTCACCAACACCAAAACACCGAACTCTCAACTTTTCGTGAGAACAGATGTCTTCTCACGATCACCACCATTGCCGCCGCCACCACGAAGACCACCACCAGAAAAAGGGGGGCTCTCAGTGATCGAGTATTCTGCAAAAAGCAGCAGCAGTTAGGCTGCACTCTAAAGATACTCCTCCACCACCACCAGCACTGTTCGCTCACCAACTGCTGGTAATTAGCTATGCGACGAATGTGTGTGTGTGAGTGTGTTTGTGTGATTCGCTCACTTGGCTTCGGTCACTGCCGAGGACGAGCACAGCACTCAATGCCATTCGATGGCCACATGGCGCCATTGAAACAGCGGCAGCATATGTCAACCCTGTGGGAGCAAAAAAAGGAGACACAGTGACCAGCCAGCCGAAGCCAACTGCTGCTGTTTTTGTTGGTGGTAATGAGCACCATGATGGTACTGCTGCCTGTGAATACCAGAAAACTGACAACCTTTTTTGTTAACTACAAAAAGAATAGAGTATCAGAAACAAAGCAAAGCACAGTTAGCTGGCGGTGACTAGCCTAGAACAACAGTTATTCAATTGCCTTGACAACCGGATCAGTTCAAGGGTGCTAGTTGAGTTCGAAGTTCACAGTGCAAATCAAGTTCAAGGCTTACAAAAAGCTCTTGATTGGTGATTAGAGTTAAAATCTAAAATCAATGAACGCTTCTGCGCATCAGCTGAGGTAATGAGGAAGCAGCAGGCAGGTAGTTCAGTAGGCACTGTCAGCTTGAAGAGTAAATGTCTCCATTAGCAGCGCTGCGCTAATTGAGCTACATGCTAATTAACGGTGACAGTGGTAGCTGCAGCAAAAGAGCTGTGACAACAACACTGACGACACTGTCACGCTACAGCTGTTAAAGATACAGCCTTAAAGGTGACAGGGTAGAATAGAAAAAAGTGAGGGAGAGTAAAGAAAAGAAGCAAAAACAGAAAGAAAAACACAGCCAACAGATGGTCGGTCCAATTGGAACTGCTCAGCTCAGTCCAAACATGTAGATGGGAATTGCATCCGGTGAGAGAGTGGGCATCGGAATTTTTCTGCGCAACCCAAAACAGTACCATCTTTTTCATCATTTTCATCATCTTTCACTAAATCATCAGCATCATCAGTAGCGGTAGCACTACCTGAAATGGTGTCAAAGTCATAACAGTGGCTCGTTTCGGTGCCTCGCTTCGGTGCCTCTTTTGGTCATTTGTGCAGTCGAAGGAGAGACATCTGTGCAGTCAGTCTCAGTTTGGCACAGTACTACACAGTAGCATTCCTCCTCCTCTCTTTACACTCAATCCTCGTCTGTTGGATCGAGAAGAAGGAGAAGGAGAAGGAAAGAAAAAAGAAAAGCGGCGAAACTGCTAACCATATGGCCGGCGACATCAAGAAGTTAGCTAGTCAGTCAGTGATCAGTCCTCTTCCGGAAGCAATTAACCTTTGGATCGGAAGAGATCACTGCTGTTGGTTGATACTCGTCACCACCATCACCATCACCACTTTTCAATCATTCAACTCCCAATTAGCAGATATTAGCTGTCGAGTAGTCAAACACAGATTAAGCCAATTCCAATGGCAAACACAAGCAGATTATGAACGATTTAGCTTAAAGTGGGAGCACCTCTGCTCTGCACTGTTCCTGGCATTGACCTCATTAGCTGCTCATTTGACTTTTACTCTCAAACTCTCTCTTTATTGTTGAATCAAACGCAGATTATCGGCCACCACCTTTCAGATTTTGGACAAATCTAAGCTTAGCTTTCTCTGCAAACAAAAATTTTTAACGTCTATTTAAAGTCTGTTACGTAACAACAAGCAAATTAATTACGCAAACAGGAAGAATACTACCGCCGCTTTAGCTAGAGTTTCCTGCTGCTGCAAAACGGACGGTGCAAATAATACACCACGATCACAAGACACTAAAAAATAACACTAAAGCATCAGCAAACGATCAATCAGATCTGCTGTGTTCAGACACCTAAAATTGGGTCGAGGATGTCGAGCTGTGGTCTCTGCAAAGTTGTTTGGCTGAGAAACCGGATTCAAGGCGACAGACTTGGTGGGGCTGGGAGAGTACAAAGATTCGTCTGGTCGACCATTGACGTCATCATCTCCACCACTGGTGAAAACTACTGTACAAAACCTCCTTCAAGCTCTTATCAACAAGCAGCCATCTCTGTCACCAGTTTCCCTTGTTTCTCAGTGCAGTTCCCCTTTCTCACAGTGACTTGGAAAAGAATGAGTCACCTCAACACGCAAAAAAAGTTCACTTTCACTCTCAACTGCAACTGGCAACTGGAATGAGCGTGAGAACCACACTACCCAGTTATCAGGCTTAATACATCACGGAACTGAAAAGACTATCACTGCTGCTAGCTACACAGTAAAACCGGTGAGACCGGAGATTTCTCGGAAAGAAATCAAAATAGCAAAACAACAAATCTACTGCACTCCTTCCGGCTAGCAGCTCTAAAAGTTTTAAGAAAAAAAACTTTAACTAGTTTCAGCAAAGGTAAGCAGTAACTGATTCAATTGAAAATGAAACAACCCCTTAGTCCTCCCCACTAATTGAACTGATTGCATTACAACATTTAGAAAAACGAGCCCCAAGCACAAGGCCCTGTGGTCGTTGTTGTTGTTGTTGCTGGTGCAAGCTGTCTCAGCACTGAAAGCAGATTGCCACCATTCTGTTTTTCAGTGCTGAATTAGCACCAAATCGACTTTAAACAGCACCACCACCACCACTAATAACAGACAGTCATAATTCAAGGTCTACCTCGCAATTGAGCAGCAGCAGCAGTTGTGCAGCCGACAAGCACGCACAGAGAGAAGACAGGCGGCCCAAGACGGCTGCACTCTCTCACCTGGCGCTTCAAGAGACCATGCGGTCCCTGAACTAGTGAACGAGAGTAAACGAGAGGCGCGTGGCACTATGTCCTCGGGCGGTCCAAACACTGCGACAGCAACAGCAGCAGCAGTCGTGAAACGCTTCCGCCGCCGCCGCAGCCGCATTGTGCACTGCAACGAGCTTTAACTCCTTACACTGCAATACCTCCTCCTGACAGACGATACCGCAGCGGCAGCATTTGGCCTAGGCAGCTGGTCCAAGATGCAAAGCCAGCCAACAGAAGTTTGTCTGTTCACTCTTCAGTGGTGTCTTCAAGACAACTGCCAGTAGCAGCAAACAGAAGTAGAGGAAAACTGCTGCCGCTGCTGCTGACAATCTGCCGCAGTTGCAGAAGCAGCAGCAGCCACGGCAGCGGAAGAGAGAACAGAAGGCAATTAAGCAAAACGATAGAAGGAAAGGACAGACGGTCTCTGGCGGTGAGGGAGGCACAGGCAGCCGTGCTTGAACATTTGGTTTCTGGAACACATGCCAGGGAACATGTGCAACCTGTTTGGGTTATGTAAAAGACATCTGTCTGCGGACACACTCGCACACAACTGCTGCTGCTGTTGAAGAAAGAAAGAGAGGAAGGAAGACGGCTGCTGCAAATGGCATTCCAGATGCTGCACCAAACACCAGCAGTGGCGGCGACGGCGGCACTGGTACGACCATCATTTGAGAAGAATAACACACACACTCACTTTCTCACAGGCTCAACCTGAGATTGACCAGAAGATCTGATCTGACTGCCTCTTCATCCTTCTCCTCCTCCGCTTCCTTCTCGACAACTTCCAGACGATGCTTTTTGGGTACATCAGCAGCCACCACCAACAAAACCAGAGTAGCTTTAGAATGGTGGTGTAGATCCATCACTGGATGTTGTACAGATTCTTCTCTCCTGTCTCTGTCTAGCTGAAAACATTTGGCCACTTTCTCTCTTCCAGTTCAGAGATTACCCTGTTTGGAGGATAAAAAGGGACAGCTTAGAAGACAGTAAAGATGAAAAGGCAAAAGAAGAAGGAGAAGAAGACCAGGACACCTTAGGACATGCCAGTACACAGCACAGCAGCTGGATAACTAGCTCTGATAAGAACATGAAGCACAACAACATCGAGAGAATGTTTGAGCATCAACAGAATCCGTTTCAGTGATCTAATCTGCTCTCCACCACCAGCAGCAGCCGTTTGGCACCAGAAACAACTGCGGGGTCCAGTTAAACCTGTGTGTTCTGTTGGTTGCTGCTGCCAGACTAAAATGCCTGTCTGTCTGTCTGGAGTTGTCTGTCAATTTGCTGAAGAAGAAGAGAAAACCAGAAAGCAGCGGCAGAAGACAGACCACCACCACCACCAGAGAGTGTAGTGTCTGCTGCGGATTAAGAAGTAATATTCAACGTGGATATGGACTTGGAGTGAGTGTTTGCCGTCCTGCCTGTCGCTGAGTGTGAGTGCAGCTGTGAGCCCTTGCAGGCGTTTGGTCTGGTACAGCTGGGCGCCATCTCCTCTGCTCTCCGCAGCAGACAATGGGAAGTAGTACTGTGAGCCTGCCTTGCCTGCTGCACTCCAACAGCAGTATCGACAGCAGCCAAATGTCTCGTGGGAGCCACATGGTGTGTTTGCAGCAGACGTGCACTGCACCGACACACCGGCACAGGGAAAGACTGAGAAAGACAACAGGCTTAGCTGTCAGCTGTATCCTTTCACGGTAAGGCTGAGAGAGGGGGAGAACGTCGTAGTCATCGGCGGCGGCGGCGGCAGCTCAGAGCCACTCAGCCAGACACAACCAAGGTTTATACAATAACAACAACATAGATAGATAGATAGATAGATTAGGCTTTCCGACAAACGGATTCTTCTTTCTCTTTCTCTCCGAAGCACTATCAAGCGCGGCAAAATAAAGTTTTACAAAGGGCGAGACATCGCCCAAAATAGCAGTTATCAGCAGTCCACTCGAAAGAGGAGTATCTTTACAGATACTTGGATTTAGGACCTTATCAGCGGCAGACGTACATAAGCTGCCGCAGACCTCCCCAAAATTGAACTGCAACTGAGCACCCACTACTCGGACGGTGACAATTTGCAAGGGAAATTGTGCTTTTTAGAAAATGGGTAGCTCTATTTGCCCAATTGAGTTTGCTCAAAAATTGGTCTCATTTGCGTGCTGCATCTGCTGTACAGCAGCAGCAGCCCACAGCTGAATCGTCATCGTCATCAAGGCAAAGCAAAGTGGTCCAGCTTAGTCGCAGTGTGCGCCAAGAAAAGAAAACTGCTCATCAGCTGTGTGAAAGAAGGAAAAAGGAGATCCTAATGAGGAGATATTCGAGGCAAGTAGAGTTGTCAAGTAGTACGAGATGCTAGACTGCTGTCATTTGCAGAAAAAGAGCGAGACCAATTGTGCTGGTAATTCTCACGCCAGCAGTGAGCAGAAATTCTGCTGCTGGTGCTGCTGCTACGTGCCTCGTTAGCAGCCAGATGAGACCCAATTGAGGATTGCAGTTGAGTTGTCTGTGTGCAGTTCACTCAGCAGTGAGCAAACAGGTCCCCCAAAATTGTCCGACAGTGTGGTAATCCAAGTGTGAGTGAATGCGTGAGTGTGTGTGTGCCTGTGAGCCACCAGCAGCAGCAGGAGCACCTTCGGTCAGTCCTTTAGTCTATCTTCCACCACCACCACCACCACTTCCTCCTGCTCCATTTCTGCCTGGTGCCAGCATTCACATGGAGCCAAACGCACATGGCGCCCAAAGAGTGTGGCAACAGCAGCAGCAGCAGCCCACTTACCCTCACACAGAGTTCATGACGCCCGAGAGCAGAATAAAAGAGGAAGAAGAAGAGTGGTACTCCACTGGTGCCCACTCACTCACTCAGTTGATTCTGTACACACACTAGTAGTTTTCTTGCACCACCACCATCATCTGGCAGCCCCAGTGTACGAGAATTGCCCCCCACACAGAGAGTATGTCCTCTAAAGACGACCACCAGAAAACACACCACCGCCACCACTCTCAGATGGTGCACTTCTCAGAAGCTGCAGCTGCAGCAGCTCAGCAAAACTCTCTCTCTCGTTCTTCCTCTTCGTTTTCCCAACAGCTGCACACCGGTCCATCACAGCACTAAGTGCACGGGGTGAAGAAGAAGAAGGAAATGAGTAGGAAAGGAAAAAAGAGGAAAACCAGAGTTTGCCCTACACTTTAATGGTAGCGCACAGCAGCAGTGGCAAAGTGGACAGCAGCGTTGATAAGTGCTACAGTCTGAAGTACACTACAGCAGTGATAAGCAGAAGCAGTAGCAGCAGCCGCAGATTGAGGTGTCCAATCTGGAGGAATGAGAGGGAGAGACTTTGAAACTGAGAAAAGTGCCAGCAGTCGTACTCACTGATGCTGCTACAGATGCTGTTACTTCCCTTCTATCGACTGTCAAGAGCCTGCCTCAGATGTTGCTGCTGATGCAGAAATCTCAGCATCAGCAGCAGCCAAATGATAAATTAAACATCACTCCCCTACTCACTTTTTTGCCCCACTGAATCACCATCACCACTACCACTACCACCAACAAATCAAACACTTTGTTTTCGGTAGGCTAAAAAACAAGCTGCAGAATGCAACGGCAGCAGCATCAGCCCCCAACACCGGATGACGCCCGGCGCCATCAGTGTCCGACATTTGTGAACGACGACAGCTGCAGCTGCCAGCTTGGCGGCGGCGGCGGCGACTAGTCGCTGACTGTGCCATCAATGATGCTGGGCACCACACACACACACACCAGTGCCCGTTGAGGAAAGGAAAGCAAAGAAATCGATCAAAGTGCAATTTGAATTAGGGGGCAATTAATTTTAAATTTACACAGACATTCGCTGAGAAATGTGCGCTCCCTCTTTCTCGTAAGATTCTGTGCGCTTCACTGCCTGCCTGCCAACGTGTCCAAATGTGAAGTGATCAGTCTGTGGCAGCAGCTCCTGGAGCACCAGTGGTCGTCGGCCACTAATCTATAACGTAGAGTAGGCAGAATTTGAGAAGATGTAAGAGAAGAGGAAATCCACAACGCTGTCGGCACAGCTGTTTGGAGGGAAAGCTAACCGAAAAAGGCAACCTGTCCTTTCCTCCTTCTCCGGTAGCGAGTGGGTACATCTGGCGATTCAGGGCGGATAAATGACCTTCGTCTTGGCTCAAAAAGCCGTCGAGAGCTGCTGCTGCTGTTGATGCTGTTGCACCTAAATTGGACAGAGGGGAGGAAGAACTGGCAGTGCGAGGCAGCTGTGGACACTTCACCAGCAGTGCAAAGGCTCCAGAGGCCCAAGCTGCAACTGCAGCAGCAGCAGCCTGCTGTACGCTTGAACGATTGGTGACTGAATCAGCATCAACAGCAGCAACAGCAGTCGTCCACGCCAGACGGGTCGTTGTCGCCGTCACCGTCAGTGGTCGCTTCACAGAGCAGCAAATGGCGAGGAAACTTCAAATTCTAATTCAGAACAGAACTGAACAACAGCCACCACACCAAAGACTGTACAGTACTAGCTGTAAATGGAAAAACTTCCACAAACCCAACTCCCAACGCCGTACAGAACTGAGAAAAGTTGTACGACATCAGCAAGTTTGACGCTCTCAAATTCTGTGAATGAGTGATCATCACTCTCAGGCACATCTGTCCACCACCACCACTACCGTCACCTTAGCAGCAAAGTGGTTTAAGACGAAGGAGCCCCTTAAAGAGAGCACACACCTTGTGGGCACCGCTGAAACCCACACACACTCACGCACACATCTCGTCACCAGGGGCACACTTGCGCCAAGTCAAGCGAACTCAGCCATCAGGCTCAAACTCTGGCGTTCCTTCTCCTGCTCCCTCTCCTGCTCCCTCACACTTTTTCTCAGCAGATGTACCCGAAAAAGTACTCTTTGCCTGCTGGCTGGCGTACTGGCACTTCGACACATGGAGCCACTCGGGTGGACAGACGAGCTGCTGCTGTTGCTGCCGCTGGCAGCCGGCGAGAAACGGACGCAGATGTTTTCCAGCAGCGGCAGCAGCCACGAAGACAAACTGCCACCAACAACAGCAGCAACAGCAGCAACTGTTCCTGGGCACCACCGGCAGGGACAGATGAAGAAAGTGAAAATGAGAAATAAAGTGCAAAGTGAAGACACTGTCACACACACACACGCCAGAGGAGGTCCACTGAGGAAGAAGCGACATTCTCACTCTCTTTCTGGTAATTGGTAATTGGGCACAAATTAAATTTAACAGCTCATCTTCGACAGCATCATCGGCAGCATCTTAAGTAAGACTGAAGGTGTCAGAGAACAAGAAACTGGCCTATCCAAAAAACGGAAAACTTGAGAAAGTCTGGTGAAGTGTGTTGTGTGTGTGTGTGTGTGTGTGTGTGTGTGTGTGTTGGAGGCAGTGGCAGCTCATGTGAGTGACAGGCACACCGGGCGCCAAACGGATGGATTACCAGCAACAGCAGAAGTGGCAGACGGCAGCAGCACAATATTGACTGCAACGCAGTTTTCCCCCATTAATTCCAGAACATTGCCTCATTCGGGCATCAGCATCACCATCAGCATCACCGCCACCACCTCCTCACGCCATCTTGCATCAATTGGTCTTTTTCAGGCGACAGCAGTCCTTTGGCGTCGGCTGCTGCTCCATTTGAAACGCCAATGCAGGCTGCCGCTGCTGCTGCTGTCGCCAGGAAATGCCAGCAGAAAGAAAGAAGGACCAATCAAATGTAAATTAAAGGCCATCAGGAGTGCACTGAAGTGCTGGGAAGGGAGGGGGAAAGAAAGCGAGGCCACTTCGGAGTCGCACAGATCAATTAAAAAGGCAAAACCAATTGACCGGAAAGGGAAATTTGTTTGATGGCGTGCTGGCTGAGACAGCAACAGCAGCTGCTTTTGCATTCATGCACGACTCATGTCCCTTGAGAAACGCCCACTCACTTTCGTACACAGTAAACAATCGTCGTACAGCAGTGGTGAGCATTTTCATCCCTTGGAGACACTTTCAAACTGCCCTGTCCCACCTGGCACCCCGACAGCACAAAAAGTGAATTGTCAAGTAGGTGGTGGTGATGGTGGTAGTGGCACTCTCTGTGTACCCTACTAATTAGGTAGTGTGTGAGTCCCATTCTGTCGCCCATTATTTTGAACGTGCAACACCATATGCACACAACTGCAGTCAAATATGAGGGCAGAAAGTGTACAAGTCTTCAGGAGCAGCAGCCAGCAGAATCGAGGGAGACATTTGTCAGCAGCTGCACCGGCGTCCTCACCACACACATTCGCTTTCTCTTCGCTCCATTAGGATAATTAAATTTAAACCAACTGCCACACAGGACAGGACAAGCTGACTGACTGACTAACTGAACGGGCACCAACTGCGACGAATGGCCACATGGGCACACCGACGACATGGGACATACACACACGGTCACAAATAGAAAGAGAGAATGAGACACACACGCAAGCAAGAACAGAATGGAAGGAAAAAAGAGAGAATACTACGGCTGCCGGCAAACCAAAGACTACCAAACCAAACCCAATGCAACACACACACTCATCGTCGACCAAAAACATATGCTCCAGACGGGAGAAAAAAATAGAGAATTAGACAGGCAGAATGTAATGCTGTAATGATTCGGAAACACCTTGAGCTGATTGAGATCGACAAAGAACGGGAGAATGGGAGAGACAATAACCGAAATTGAGCTCAGCTGCAGAAAACTTTACCAGCTGGCAGTCAGGAGGAATACCAAAAACAGGAAGGAGAAGAGCAGTCTGCTGTGTGTGTGCAGTTGGTGCCCAACCAAAAAGACGCCTGAAGAGATCTGAGCAACGACAACAGCAGCAGAAGCAGCAGCAGTGGCACTTTAGCAAATAAATCAGCATGCATCTCGAGCATAAACACCTAATGATGATAAATGGGCCCAGACTACCGTAGTAGTGAGGTGCACTAGCACATCGAACATGGTAATGAGGGCTTGAGAGGCAAATGAGGAGACAGGAGACTTTTCAAACTCTTATTTTGACTACATTTTAATCAGCTCACTTAAAGGTCAAGCACTGACTTCACTTCACTCTAAAGTGGTGAGGTCATCAGCTGTAGCGGCTAAACACGTGCAAAGTTCATCAGAGAAAAGTATCATGATCATCAGCGAGCAGTCAACATCAGCCGGCAAACACCTTGTCCCCTGCAAATGAGCGAAAGACAAATGCAGATGGTTTCAGCACAGCGGCGGCAGCCGCAGCAGCAGCAAATGAACAGAGTCCCGTCAACCAGAAGGCTCACTCTCAATTTGACACTTCGGTTGCAACTGCTGCTGCTGCTGCTCCACCAGAAGTGCTCCAGCAGCCGCAGCTAACCTAACCACCAGTGGCCAAAAAAGTCCGTTGGGTTGAGAGACCATTTGGTGGTGCATGTACCGCACACTAGGGTCCGTTGAGCGACTAGTGTCCACCGTCGGGACCGAGGAGGGGAAAGGAAGGGGAGAGAACAGCGGTGTGTGTGTGTGTGTGTGCACGTGCTATCGACTGTGAGTGTTGCAGCAGACGTTATTTGTATCCAGGCAGGATCAATCCAGGTGGCCAACAGCAGAGTGCGTTTGCAAACGGGTAAAGAGGGGGCGCAGAGTTTAGCAGTAACAGCAGCCGTGGATGAGCCGCTGCACGGGCAGCCGGTGAGAGAGAGTGAGAGAGGATCTCTGAATATCCTCCGATGACAATCCCGCATCACAACAAGCACCACCACCACCACAGAGTGAATGTGTCTACCCATCTGTCTGTCACCCGGCGCAGCAGCAGCCAGCAAATGGATCACAACAGATGGACCACAGCCATCAGCCATCAGCCAGCCATCCAGCTAAACGTGCTCACCACTGACCTCACGCATTACAAACCGCCAGTGTCACTGGATTCGGTAAGTGAACCAGATGTCGAGGACTACCACATCCACCACCTCCATGACCATCACCACCCTCAGCAGCAGCAGCAGTGTCACCATCTAAAATGGAAGTCAGCTGCCACGCTAAATGAGTGAACTTCTCTCCAGAGGACAGCCCAACTGTGTTAACTAAGCTGCTGGGTGCCAGGAATGCCACCGCCACTGCCCGCTAACCTAATTAGACATCTATTCAATTAGTTGAGAGCTACTAAAGTACAACAAACAGACATGGGCAAACAAAGGATAAGAGATGATGGGGGAGCGAGGCTTGGTGATGACATCAGCAACAACAGCTACACGAAGAAAAGTGATGATGCTAGCTAAATGGCACAACAATGCAAATAAAGTGCTCTTTTAAAACAATGCGGTAATCTACTTACAACAAACTTAGCAGTTTGAAAAAAATCACACGTCATATTCAAATTCAGTTTGTAGCCTTTCATCACCAACTAAACCAACTTAGTGTTAGCAACCGTCACTAATCAAATGTGTTAGTCCTTTATGTCAGCTCATCACCCACTGGTTCGACAACAGCAGCCGAACAAATAGATTTTATTCAGAAGAATATTCTCTGAACATGTGAAGCGTTCTCTGCAGAACATCAAAACCAGCATTTGCAGTGCCATCGACTGTTGCCGGACAAGTGAAGAAAAAGTTGTTGGTAAGACAGTTCAGAAACAGCAGTGCACTCGGACCAAGTTTAAAAGCCTGTCGAGATCTGTCTGCAGAGACCACCAACCAGTCAATCAGAGTGCTTACATTACAGCATCGCCATCAGCAGCATTGAGCAGCACATCAGCAGCAGCAGTATCAGGCAAAAGGCTTGTTGCATATTCTCACTTTTCAATGTGCCAATCAAGCAGAGTGAACGGAGGCAGCAACAGTACGGTGGCCTGTCACAGCTGCTGGTTAAGAAACATACAAAGTAAAGATACTAACCACAGTGTTTTCAACTTCAAAACTTGGTGGTGGTACTTTCTTCAAAAAAAGAGAAATTTCAAGGCATTCCAGGCAGCTGTGCTAAAGCAGACACCTAACCTAGCACTAAAGCATTAGCAGTAGCAGCAGCAGCAGCACCACTTTCTAGGTTAAATCAACAGAACAAAAGAGCACCAGCAAACAACAGGCCAACAGCAACATCCTCAAAACAAATACACACACATTTAGGTTTTGAGTAGTATCCATCTCTAAAGATGCACACAGACAGACAGACCAGTTTTCAGTGGAAGACAAAGGCCAGAAGCACAGAAGCTCGGTCGTCTCCAGCCAAGCAGGCACCAGCACAACAATTCAGCAGGCTCTGGCACTTAGTGCCTGATGGGGCACTGTTCAAAGGCACTGGTTGATGCAATGATGCACTTTCACTCTCCCCTCCCTACGTCAATCAGATCATCACTAGCACCAGCAGTCCATCTGTGATTGACAAAGTCAAGGCACGCACACAGGCAAGCAGACAGACATTGTAAAGGCAAACATTCCTCCAGCATTCTCTTCATTTCTTCTTCTCCCACAAAACATTGCAGCATATGAGAATCAAACATTAGCATTGAAACTATTAGAGCAATTAGGCGGTAAAAGCAAAGTGCAGCAATAGCAGCAGCAGCAGCTGATCCCTAGAACAGAAATGAGGCACTCAGACAGGAAATGGCTGCTCAGCGCTGCTCCATCTGCAAATTCCACAGGTGCACGTTACACGCTGTACGACAACGGCAATGCCACCAAACACGAGCGTTTCGTAGGGCAGAGGTCAATGGCTGCTGTTGCTGGTGGTGCTGTGGTTGCAGTTGCAACTGCCAACAAGAAGAAACTATTCCTTCATTCATAAATTCTCACGAATTACATAACGCGGTGAGAATGCGGCAAGTAAGGCACACCACAAAAACGTCGTCGTGTTCAAAGTGCAGTCACTCACTCATTCACTTTCTCACTAACTCAGCTAGTCAGTCAGTCAAAACTTTCACCTCTGACCTAATCAAAAGTGGCCAAGGTAAGGTAAAGCATGAAGGCACTCTAGAGCAACACTCTATCCATTTACATATTCATAGCACTCAACTGGTCAAGGGGAAAAAGAGAGATACTGAGGATTTATGAAAATCAGGGTAAGAAAGTCACAAAAAGGGCCAGCACCAAAATGATTACACAAAAACGACAGAAGGCAGCTCTTTAAAAAAGTGGAGATCGACCGCAGCAGCCGTGGTGATGATCATCTGCGGCAATTTCTGTCTGTGCTGTTCACGCACGCACCTGTGCTTGAGAAGTTCATTCACAGAACTTGCTGGCAGCGGTTGAGAGTTCTGCGAACACGTGTGCTCGGTGAGGGAGCTCAGACAGTGCTGTCAGGGTAGTCTCTTTCAGCGTCTCTCGGCGACCTGTGACCCCCTTCCTATTCAGCTATTGAACTACGCGCACACTAACCTTTGCACTTGGCAGGGAGAAGAGAGAGAGAAAGAAAGAGAGCACACACAATTCAAGCAAAGAGAGGAGAGAGGGCAACTGTGAAGCCAAGTGCCGCTGCTGAATTCTCAGGTGTGCTCGCGACAGACTGGCGTCGATTGGATTAGCGCGCAGTGCCGTCGGCGGCGACTGCCGCCTCGGCCGACAGCTCAAGACTCACTCTCTCACCGACAAGGTGGCCACTACCATCACCACAGCAAAGTCATAAAACTAAATGTGCAAACACAGGCACTGTTGCTGTCGATGGTGTGGTAAGGAGGTAAATCCGATCAGCAAACGACACCAATCGCATACGGCACCAGAAACAGCAAAAGCAGCAAATGAATCACAGGTACTGCGTTGATAGTGATCTGCAGAATCGAGTCAATCAATAGCAACAGCAAAGGCACAGAAGAGAGAACACACAGCTTAACCCCTGACCTCTTATGTGCAATGGCAATAGTAAAGTGGCATCCGGCATTAGCGCTGGTGCATCAGCATCATTTTGCTCTCTTTACCAAGCATAGCTCACACAGCGCAGCTAGCAGCTAATGTTTCCTCCCAAAGCGGATCCAAAACGTTTAACGTGTCAAATTAACTCGTCAACGAGATTACCGGCAAAAGTTGCTGCAGTAAAATGAAGAAAAAGAAGAAGGAACCGAAACAACATCTCAATTAGTAAGAAAAATGTTCGGATACCTGAAAAGAAGTGGAAAAAAGCGGACACACACACACATCACCTCATCACCCTTCCTCTTTCCTGTTTTCTTCTTTGGTTTTTTTCTAATGAACCCATCAAACCGACCGAAAGGTATCATCTGCCAAGAAGAGGACACACAATCACTCAAACATTTTATGGCCAGTCAGTCGTAGGAGTCAGCTGAGCTGTACTTTTTCATTCTTCTTTATTTTGCACCGCCAGCCATCCATCCTCTAATTCGATTAAGAGCAGCAACGACCATTATCATCTTCACATTCACCGAGAAGAAGAGGGAAAGAAGGCGTGTCAGAAGGTGCACCATTACCCGACACCTGGGAGAAAGAAAGAGAGGGCAAATGTATAGCGCCCAAGACTGGCGCCCATTGCTACACTTAATCAACTTGGTCAGTTGATCTCTCTTCCTCTTTTTCTCTCTCCTCAATCTTCGTCTTTGTCCATTTATCACTCTCACACCTGCAGCCACAGGCACCACCACCACAACTACGGGTTCATTTAGCCTTTAATTAAGAGGCAGAGTAACAGGCACTGAAAAAAAGAAAATAGAGAGAGAGAGAGATAGCAAAGAGCACAAAGTGGCACCTGAGTGAATCACACACACACAGCTGCATCATCGAACCCAGACCTCAACTCACCTCAGACACCGGCAATTCTCTCAATCGATGCAACAGCCAACTGCCATTTGTAATTGTAATTATCACAGACAGAGAGACAGGCAAGAGCATCCTTCAGCTGGGCTGCAGCTACCACCGACACACAGGTGTGCGCCTCAGGTGTGCAGGCAGCAGCATCTTCGCCTCCTTAAAAACAAAGCAGATTCTTTTTGAGATTATGTTTGCATCTTCCATCACTACAAGAAACTCAAACAGCAGCAGTGCTCTTGTTCACATTTTCAACTGCTGATTCGCGGTGTGCGGTCAAAAGAGAGAGGGAAAAAATAGAGAGGGAGAGAGTGTCACCAGCTTACAGTCAACAACAGCAAAATCCGTCTGAAGTGATGGATGCAACTGCAATTGCAAGTGATGGAGAACCACCATCTCAAGTGGAGCAAAGTGTGCAACCGTCAGTCAAACTGAAGAGAAAGGACGCAAAAAGAGGGGGGAAAGATTGCATCGCCCCAGTGGACGGCTAATTGAAAGTGCAGAGAGCTGCAAACTTTGCCCAGGTGCAGAGAACATTTAAAGGTGCTGCTGCAGCAATTACCTCATTGCCACCACTACCAGCATCATCTGCATAATCACCGCCACTACCACCACCACCGCCACTTGGTGAATGGAAATGTTAAATCTAGGGTGAAGAAGGAAACTGGCAACAGCTAAGACACAGGTCACAGGTCAATTGCAAGACGATAGTGAAGTGGTTGCAAGAACTGAGAACATGATGAGAAAGCTGCTGCTGGCACTACTTCAACTTTCCTCCTTTTTTTCTGGTGAGAAAGTGCAAATTTGGTGGCAAGTAGGTAATTAAAAGTAAGTGGAGAACGCTCGTTTGTGCAACCTAGGAGGCTACACTTTACTTTCAAGTAATTGCCTGGAAAAAGAGGTGAATTGAGGAATGCAAATCTGCCTGAAAGAGGACCAAGTTTACCAAGTCAAGCTTTCTGTTGCATAACTCTGCTGCCTAAACTAGACCGTTCATGCTGGTAGTACACTACCACCAACATCAAGAGCACATACTTCACTTTTGATCCATTAATCACAAGTCAATTTCTCAGTAAATTACCACCTTCCCTTCTTCTACTAAAAGAAACCTACTAAAAACAAAAAGCAATGCAACGGACTGAGAAGTAGTGAAAAGTGAGCTCAGAGGGAGAAATGAAGAAGAATAATGTGAAAAATGACTCTCGTCGAATCGACCTCACAGTGAAGGAGAAGAAAGAGAAGGAAATGAAGTCAAGTAGTGCCATATCGGCAAGATTAATTAAAAGTAGTAGTCGGCCAGACTTCACTTCAGTTTAGTACAGACAAGAGACAGTACTGGTGCTGAGACAACAAGAGGCTAATTTATCGCTTTGGTACTTGACTTGGAGGAGGAGGAGGAGGCCAAGGTACAGTTCTGAAGACAGTGTCTGTCTGTGTCCATCTGTGTGCAAGTGATAGCCGTGTTGGTGTTTCAGTGCACCGATCAATTGCCCAATCGAGCAGCTGAGGTATCACCAGGGCATTACCACCCATTGGACAGTGATTCTGCTGTTTGGTGTCCACATCAGGAGAAAACGATAGATACTCTCCTCTGCCTTCGGGCAGCTTCCACGCACTGAGCACAGAGTGCAACAATAAAGTCATTAGCAGGGGAGAAAACGAGAGACGACAGCGCTGCTAACAGGTACACAGACGCACAGGCAGGCAAAAAGGCAGACTGGCACTCTGACGAAGCCAAGCACCGACCGTCCGCAAATTCTCAGGTGCGCTCGCGACAGACTGGCGTCTGCCGGCATTCTTTGACTAGTGAGCTAGAGAGGAGAGAGAGAGGGCAATGTGAGAAGAGCCGGAGAAAGATAGAGAAAGACAGTCTAGGAGAAAGACCACTGCTCCAGTGCTAGCTAGTGCCACTCTAAACTTCACAAACAGACAGACTGTGAAGGAGACTAAAACTATGACTACGGCTGTACACTTCCCCAATGGCAAGTGTGTGTGTCCAAAGAGCAAAGAGTGTGTGTGCAGAGAGAACAACTAAAAATGAGACTCCCAAGAGCAGTGATATTGTAGTCCTAGTGCAAACACAGTGAGCACCGACCAAGAGAAGTGCACATCTTCATCAGCAGCTCATGAGCACTCAGACAGACATTAAAATCATTTGGTGTCTAGTGAGGTGTCTGCAGACACAACAAGCAAGAAAATAGCACGTTTTCAGCATTTTATTTAGCCAAAGTCCAATAGTTGTTTGCAGCTCACCAAAAGCTGCTGTTCATTCTGCTCTTCATCACCACCACCACCATCACTTTGCAGAGATGAGCACAAGCGCACACACACGTCTAATTACAAAGTCAAATCGGTGCACTTTCAATTGTCTTCACTGAGTGAGCAAACACAATCGATTGAGAGGCGATTTAAACAGAAAGCGATAGACAAACCAAGAGTGCGAGTGACTGCACACAAGCCCAATAGATCACGACAGGCAGCAGCAGCGATGATGAGCAGCAAGCTCGGAGCATCTGACAACGAACGCACATAGACACCTGCCCAATAAAGCACCATCACCTTTTCCGGCCATTGTCCAATGCACTCGGCTCGATGGAGCCCCACCACCACCACTGCACTGTCAATCAATCAGATCACACCGGCACTAGTGTTTGTCTGTGCCTTGCATAACCAGACAGTACGCAAACATTGGACAAGTTCACTGCAAGTTCATTCTCCTGCAGTGCACTGTCACGCAAGAGTGTCACCTAAAGACGATCAATTGCAAAGTAAAGAAAAGGGGCTCTAAAAACCAGAAAATAAGACAGTGTAGTTTTGGGAGTTTTCACTTGACTACCAGCAGATGATGATGGTGGTGGTCTGTTAAAACTCTCCAGAGACGCACTGCTAATGTCAATCTCAGAAAGCAAGCAGATGGTCATCTCTGTTTGCTGCATCACTGCTATGTTAAACAGTAAACAGCAGCAGCGGTCCATGTTCTTCAGGGGATTTGGAACTGTTCATGTACACCGAGTGCATCAATCTATAGATTTTGCAAATGCCTAGAGAGACATTTCCAGCAGCAGCAGCTAGGCTTCACTTGCTCTAGTAGGGCGAAAAAACGATTCAGCAGAGGATCAGTTCCGCTAGCACCAAAAAGAGAGTCAGGTCAAAGCTAAAGGCTCACTCATTCATGCATCTTTTATGATCAGTGACCCTTACTGCAACTGAAGCACACACGCACGAAAATTCATTAAAAACCGCCGCAGAATAAAAGAGTCAGTCGGAAAAGACGGAGAATCAGTAGTGACCTCACTTGACTTCCAAATTAGTGAGCAAACACAATTCATTGCAGTCAGCTAAATCACATCCTTAGCATGATCATCAAAAGAAGCGCTTACGTCATTCATCCTAAACCCAACCACCAAATAATAAAAAATGCAAAACAAAGGGCGATGTCCGAGAGAGAGAGAAGAGAGGTCAAGTGTCACGCAATGCCACACAAAGCTAATGCATCACTGTGTCTGGAACCACGCAACCAACAGGGAAAAATGGGAGATAAGATAAGGTGCAAATATTGGAACACCGCAATGCAGTGTGTGTGACATTGGTGCAGCCGGTGCTGCTGGTTCCGGTGCGCTTCTCTCAGACTCCAAAACTCTTACTGGTAAGGTAGTACATGACAGTTCACCTGTGAGTCTAATGTCAAGTTCAGCACTGAACCACCTTACGTGTGACAGGAAACAGAGTGTGAATGAGAATGAAGCGCAGTCAGTCAGTCAAATGCACGCTTTATTCTCGCCCTGTTTACAAACACACACTTACACACAGTGCTGATCAGGTGTGCAAAGTGCAGCGACCAACAAGGACAGTTCACTTTACTTTGAGCAGTGTGTCACCAGCACTGGTCGATGACCGCACTGGACGGATGGATGACGGCACAGGTCAGCGACATCTGCAAAGTATAGGCAGGCAGGGAGAGAGGATGATTACAGAGAGACTGAAACTGTCACTTTGAGCAGGCGCTGAGGCAATTGAGGCATCAAGCTAGCGGTGGTGTTGATGCTTAGGTAACTGGACACTGAAACACGCCGTGTAACTGCTCTTGAAAATGAGAATAATAGTCAGTACTACTGGACCATATGGAGACTATACTGGTCGGTGGAGGACATGGTCAAGTGACCAGCGAACCATCACTTCTTGGTGAGCATCTGGTGAGCCAAATGCAGAAAGCCCTAGCAGCGTGTGCGCCCACTGCTCACTCAACCACATCTCCTTGTTCCCTATTCTTCTTCTCCTTCTTCAAAACCATCTTTGCTGGCCTAAGGACCAAGGACCAGCCAACATAACATCTCTATCACTATTTTTGATGTGCAAATTGGCACGTGTCAATCAGTGTTCAATCTAAATGAAATGATGGCAAAGTCTCATTCAGCTAACGGAAGCCACCTAGACACAGTAATTCATTTTCCACGGCAAATAAAAAAACAAGAGACAGAACGAGAAACAAACACGCAAGCATTTTTTATAAAAAGTAAACTTGAGCTAATGGACCACAACAAACTGACGGGAATCAACGAATCCGAGACAAAACAAATCGTTCTATACGAAAGAATCTCTCGTTAAAAAATTCTACTTTGTCACCAAGCACAAGTTTAACCAAACAAACATGGTAGTAAAAGAGAAGAAGAAAACGGTAATACAACTGCAAACAAAGCTCAGCAGTTCACAACATGTTTCTAAACTATCTGATAGAAAAGTAAACAGAAGGAGAAGCAGCTAAATGAAGCACTACTCGTTTTCAGTAACACTGAAAGCAATGGGCAAACCTAAATCACCCTAGTTTTCAGTGCAACATCAATAAGTTCAAGCTAGCAAAAGTAGAAAACATAAGCTACTGGCAAATGGTATCCCCCAATTCAATCGACAGCAGCCCACTCAACGAGTGAATGAATGAGCGAGTGAAAGAATCGCCTTTGGGCTCCATTACTCAACTCGTTGCCAAAGAGGACATAGCCCCCTTTATTGGGCTCCTCACTGGTATTTGCATTAGCATGCATCAGCAGATGTACTCGAGGAGAAGGAGGAGAAGAAGGAAGTGGTAGAGAGGAAGATGCTCTAGGGACAATCAGCCAGTCTGCCAGCCATCTAGCTCCAGCTCCGTTTGCCCAAATGCTCAAAAGTCAACAACAAGGATGGAGCAAAAGAGGACAGATGTTCGCCTAGTCTCTTCCCTAATGAACCTCACCACAGCAGCGGAGGCGGCAGCAGCAGAATGCATTCCAATTGGAACGATTCAGTGCTGTGTAGAGTGTGGCAGGTGTCTTGGTCGTCCCAGCATCAGCAGCAGCAGACTGTATCCAAACCCCAAACACTGAACACAACCAGCCAGCTAGACAGGCAAACAGGCACTCCAAAATCGGTAAATGACACACACTTGAACGCAATTACCATCAGAGTTCATTGTCCAACCGAGGACAGTTCTAACGAACAGCACCTCAAAAGTGCCCACTTTAAAACTTGTGCAGCAAAAGATGTGTTGCAATCTTAATATAAAACTGAAAGTTAGGCACAAAAACAGAGAGACATCGAAACAAGCACTCATAGAGCACCCTCTCTTCTGAGAATCAACATCAGCAGCAGCAGCTGATTCACAAGTTAGCCCATCCAAAATATCTCACCCTATTCTTAGCACCCTCTAAAGCGGCTCTGCGCGTTAACCCATTTTACCCCTGGTCACCAATTGCCAGCAGTCTACCACCACTAACACTACCACTACAAGCCATTTTAAATGGAAACAAACCCCCTCTAAAAGTTTAAATATAGCAAAGCTTCCTCTTTCGTTTCAAGCATCTCTTCATTTCATCATGGGCACCACCACGAGCACTAAAAGGATTCATCAGCCCGTAATGAGTGAATGTGTGCATCTCGGTACATCAGAACAAGAAGTCAGTACTGCTCTACTACCAACACAAACACCAACTGCTTTTACGCCCCACATACACAAGCACACCAGTGTGGCAGCCATTACTCAGTTTTGAAGCAGTGAGAAAGAGAGCGAGCGAGTCAAAAATAGAAAGAGACAGTCAAGAGATGTCACCAAGCAACCAGAGTGGAAAGGTCAAAGCACCTTGTCCTCGGCACTCTTCAGCCTCTCTCACTTTTCTCGTCTCAGGCATTCTTCGATTCGCATCACCACCAAATTGTGTGAGAGCAACCAAAGCCTGCTGCTGCTGCCGCTGTTGCTGAAGTTGGAGAACCCACGCACATCCACATCCACACACACACACACAAACACATCTGGTCATCTCCTAGAGAGCATCCTCTCTCCATCAATTGACACATCTGCACTCATCCTTCACTCGACACTCTTTCCAATTTTGGACAGCAGTAGCACTCATTCCCCCTCTCTCGAACACCCAGCAAAACCAATGGAACATTGAGCATTAGCATTGCGCACCGCCACTTTGTCACGGGACGGCATCGTTGCTGAGAAAGCTGCTGCTTCAGCTGCAACAGCAGCAGCATCACCACCACCGCCGCTGCTCATCCGGACTGCTCATCTGCCCATCTAGTCCATTGCACCGGTGCATCCGACGAAGGGTGCACGTGCAGTCAATGCCACCGCCACTGCTGCTCAGTTCCAAATGGAACCCCAACTGCTTTCATTAACTTCTCACAAACTTACTCGACCACCCGACGACAATGGCTTACAAGCACTGTCACTGCCTCTCTTATCTAATCAGCTGGCATGAAAGACGAAAGCGAGCGCATCAAACAACTGCCGCGGCGACCGACAAACAACAGTCGATGAGATGTGATGACGACGATGAAGCTTACCACCGCTAATGAGCTCGCAAATGGGAGAGAGGGAAAGCAGAGATTACAACACTCCACAAAAGAGAGAGCCGACTGTCAACTGAACAAATCTGTTCACTTTTGGCAGGCAATAATAACAGGAGAAGGAAGAAATGATCACTGGCACTACCGTGATTTGTCACCATCAGAGAAAATGGTGGTGATATTTGAAGCCTAAGAATGCCAGAATGCCAGAATTTGCTCCGAGCTGAATCCCCGGACACTGGCGCTAAAGATCGAAGTAGACTGAGCTGTAGAAAGTAGAAGCTCGCCATCAATCATAATTAAGGGTCCATTTACTCTCGCCGGAGGAAGTAGGGACAAAAGTCGCCCCATGCTCAAATTCCACCGTCGCAAATTCTGTTGTTAATGTGCAGCACTCTTGCCAATTAGTGCCCAAATTCTATTCTCTCTTTTTCTGCCAGTGTTACTGGAAACTTGAGCCCATCTACCCACTCTCTCACTCGCTCTTCACCATCTCATCATCGCCCATTTGGCGAGCTTTTAAAAGGTTTCACGCTCTTTCGTAAGTGAATCCTCTCTTCTTTCGCTTCCTTTCTCCTTCACCCTGTTTGGCAAATCAATCGGAATCAAATTGGAACGACAGAGCACAACGTGCACCGAAAGCAGTGTGTGCAAGGCAAAAGAAGCCTCTTTCTCTGATTCTCTCTCCGTTTCTGCAGAGTCCCTGGTGGACCCTTACCATCGTCATGTCGAGTAGAGACAGAGCTCTGAGGGACAGCTGCAGCAGTGTGCAGTGTCTACACAGCCAGTCTGCACGTTTGTTGGATACATCTGGCCACTGTTGTCGTGTGGCATTCCAATTTGTGCTCGCCCAGCTGCACCTGTTCCGATTGCGCCCGACACTCACACAGCAACGGCAACGACGGCAGTGGCTTCTTCTTTGCATTCGCCTTCTTCTTCCTCCTTTTCAGTGTGTTCTTCTCGCATGTTCAGCTGCTCTTTCAAACGCTGAACTTGCACAGCTGAAGCTGCCGCTGCCGAGTTTTCAGTTTGCAGCAGTTGGTTTTCAGCTTTTCGGGATACAAAGTTGCTCAAAAAGTTGCTCCACTCCCCTCTCTCTTGAATACTTAAAATATTGATCGAAAGCAAGGAGACCCGAAAAGGTTTTAAAAGACACAAAACAGCAGCAACAGCAGCAACCAAAATCCCACTAATAAGCATAATCCTCTCTCTCGGCGTCGCCGTCCAATAAAGTCACCAAATATTGACTCAGTCTCAATTCTTCATTCATCAAGAGAAGAGAAAAAGGAGAGAAGGTCATTTGAGCACAGAAGCTGGCAATTTGAGAGAGAGAAGATTGCCATCGAATAGACCGTCGTCCATTTATTGGCACTCTGGTCATGGTAGTGGTGGTGGTGTCAATGTGAGGACAGAGACCCCAGACCAGACCAGAGACCGGGACTTGGCCTTTGGCGCCACGTGGCCCACGTGTTCAGCAGCGCTGGACACGTGTCATCATCATCATCAGCCGCAGTTGAGCCATTCCATTTGGACCGTATGTGCTAGTGCCTTTCCACTGAGTCTATCATTTCCTCTCTCTCTCAGGCGAGTGGCTCGCTCTGAGTCACCGAGTAATGAAGAAAAACAAACTTAAAGCTGAGGAGAGGCATAGGAAGAGACATTGAAGGCCACATGCCGAATGAATTCAAGGCCGAACTTTGGTGACAAGGGAAACCAGGGAACTCTTGCCACTCCTTGGCGCGTGTCTTGCAGATAGACCGATGCAATGATGTGGCAGACACTAACAGACCGAAACACGGGGACACACTCTGACTGACTGACTGTCAACCTAACAACGGAAACGCGCAACTAAAGGAGAGACAGAAATGATGGCAAAGGGATACAAAAAAAGAACAAAGGGAAAAGAAGGACCAGACAAGTGAGCTCGAAAGGGCAGACCAGTCGGTGTGCTGGAACCGGTCACGTGGCCAAGTTGCCAATTTCCTCTCTCTTACTAGTTTTGGATCAATCCAAAAGTGGAGAACGTACAAAACGGCTGGTGGCTGGTGTTCTTGGGAATAACAAACCGGAAAGTGAGAGGACAAAAAGAGACACACCGACCACAAATGGAACTGCTCGTAGAACGGCACGTTGCTCATTCATCCAAAATCGAAACTGGACCACAAACAGAAAAAATGTGAACTTGAACGAGTGCACTCCATTTCTTTCTGTGCAGCACTGCTAGCGCCATCCGCAGCCAGTGCAGCACACTACAGTGCAGTGCCCGACTCGATTGCCGCATCGCCGTTCAATAGGCGCTAAAAATACCAGTGACCATCTTCAGGGAATCACTTGACGGTTTTTGATTCCGATAAATAATAACAACAACAAGTGTGCCAAAGTGCAACATCAGCAGAGCAACCACACACACACTGTAGCAATATCAGAGAAAAGGAAAAAGTGCAGCACTTTTCACTGATGCACTCTGTGCAACTCAGGCAATATTGCTTGCCTTGCTGCACATTATCACCCAGAGAACAAACACCACCAGACAGCAAACCAGTGAGAAGAGATTCAGTAAGTGAGCTGCAGCTGCAGTAGACCTTAAATGGAACAGTGCATGTTACGCCTTTTGCAAACGGAAAAGAAAGAAGGGCAAAGAAAGAAAGAGAAGGTAGAGCGGGAAAGTACAAGGAGAGACGATCTTCTATTTATAACGCCCCCTCCACTACTGGCAACCGTACAAGAGAGTGCACATCACAGCAGCAACCAAGTAGAGGAGAGACACCAAATCGGAAATCATCACTATTCATTCTCTCTTTTGCAGTCTTTACAGTAGACAACCCAAAATTCGAGCAATTCAGCAGTGAAGGAGAAGGAGAAGGCGAATGACGAGGGAAAGAACTGAAACGGGGGACAACAGTAAAAATAGAGCAACAGCAGGCGAGAAGGAGAATCTCCAGGCAGCACTGTTTACTTTACTTTACTTTGCTTTGCTGTGTGCACTGGTTCAGTACTACTGCAACCGATGGGCGGATGAATTCTACCGGAGAAATGAGGAGCAGCAGATGGAAAGAGAGAAGGCAAGGCAAAGAATGTAGGTTAAAATTAGAACCTTGAAGTGAGGAGAGAGCACTTCATTTTGTTCTTTCTCTACATCTGTACGCCCAAAAAGGCATCCTCCGAGCGAGGGCGTCATCAAGCTCTGAGCATCACCTCGGCGCCAGCCACTATCAAGAATCCTCTTTCCTCTCTCTTGTCTCCTTTTCCCGTCACCATTTTAGTAGTTCAGTCGAGCAGCCTCGCTCATTCGACGCCAGCACTTTGTCGTCTCCTCATCTCACCTCTGTTCGTGTTTTTGTGCCTTTTGGTGAGCTGAACTGCTTTCTAAAATCTAGCTGTAAAAATCCTTTACCTGCTGCTGGGCCGTTCCAGAAACTGTGGGTGAATCTCTGTCTAAAACCATCAGCAGCTCTGTTCTCTGCTTCAGAAAAAGTTTCGCATTCTGAATACAAGTATTCTTGTAGTACTTGTTGAAAAAAAGCCCAAATTTCACAGACAAACTACTAACCCACATTCCAAGCACTTTCTCTTTTGGTGATTCTCTTCTAACTTTTTATCATCTTTCTACTATTTAGTTTTACAAACACTAACTCTCAACCATGTCTGATGAAGAATCCGAATACTCGTAAGTTAATTCTACTGTTTGCCCTTCGTTAAAATTGAATCCCAACTAACGCCCACTTTTACCCTACACCACCACAGTGAGGAGGAGGTCGAGGAGGTAGAAGAGGAGGTCGTCAAGAAGTAAGTACATCACCACCACCACTTTTACCCTTTGACCTCTAGTTGACCTTGACATATCTCTTCACTCACCCACCTTAGGCCGGCCCCACCCAAGCAGGCGGCCCCTCCCCCAGCGGAGGCGAGCGAGGCGCAGCAGGCCATGGACGAGAAGCTGATGAAGAAGAAGGCCGAGGAGGAGGAGCAGTGGACTGAGTACGTGGAGCAGCGCAAGAAGCAGCGGTCGAAGGAGGAGGAGGACCTGCGTAAGCTCAAGGAGCGCCAGGCGGCCCGCAAGCAGAAACGTGCCGAGCAGGAGCGCAAGATTGAGGAGTTCAAGCAGCGCCAGGAGGCGGTGCGCATCAAGGAGCTGGAGGTGCGACGAGCGCGCGAGGCAGAGGCCAAGCGCAAGCGCCTCGAGGACGCCGAGCGCAAGCGAGCGGCCATGCAGGCGGCCATGGACAAGACGAAGAACACCAAGGTCGAGCGCAACTTTGTCATCACCAAGCGCAGTGACGGCGGCCCGGGCGCCTCGCTGGGCAACACTGGCTTCGACAGGGTAAGAGTGGCTTGAAAAAAGGTGAAAAGAAGTGCTGAACAAGTTCGTTTCCTTCGCCCACAGTTTGCCAATGTTCTCTCTGCTCGCTCTGAGATGGGCAAGACGAAGGAGCAGCTGGCTGAGGACAAGCGCATCGCCATGTCCTTCCGCGTGAAGCCGCTCGACATTGACGGTCTCTCCGTGGACGACCTGAAGAAAAAGGCCAACAACCTGTGGGAGATGATTGTCCAGTTGGAGTCGGACAAGTACGATCTGGAGGAGCGACAGAAGCGCCAGGACTACGATGTAAGCTAAGATTACACTTTTTTTACAAACTAATCAAACACTTCTTCCTTTTTCCTTTCCCAGCTGAAAGAGCTGGCCGAGCGACAGCGCCAGATCAACCGCAACAAGGCGCTGAAGAAGGGTCTCGACCCTGACGCCCTCTCCGACAAGTTCCCGCCCAAGATTCTGACTGCCAGCAAGTTCGAGCGACAGGTCGACCGACGCACCTTTGGCGAGAAGAAGGGCCTTTTCGAAGGCGTAAGTATTAGCAGGGCTACTAAAAAGTTCACTGTGACCTAAACGTCATGTTTTCTCCTTTCTCCAACCACTATAAATCAGGGCTACGACGCCATGGTCGAGGCGACCCTTGAGAAGATGTGGCAGGAGCGCATCAAGGAGTTCAAGGAGAAGGAGCACAAGGAGACGCCCAAGTGGGACCCGGAGCACCCGAAGAACAAGGAGACCTACGAGCCGGGCGCACGCACCTACGACGACAACGAGGAGGACGACCTAGACCTGCTGGACGCATTCATCAAGCCGCCCGGCTTCGATGAGACGCTGGCCGGAGAGATCCCCAGCCAACTGCCCATTGCCTCCGCCAAACCGGCCGCCGCACCTGCCCAAGAGGAAGAGGAGGAGGAGGAAGAAGAAGAGGAGGAAGAAGAGGAGGAAGAAGAGGAGGAGGAAGAGGAGGAGGAGGAAGAAGAGGAAGAGGAGTAGAAGACACACTCCTCACTCTTACTTCTAGACCCTCCACAGATTCAGCTCTTTCGCTAAGTTATTTCTTGTACCACAACAACCTCTATTCTCTATTCTCTCTATCTGTACCCCCTTCATTGACTTGCTATGAATAAAAATGTATTTCATATACAGCTTAAGACTACCTTGATTTAGAACAGTAAAATAAAGTAAAAGTGAACTTACATGAGCGTTGACTTCAGCAATGACAATGATGATGGTAGAGCCAGGATCCTGGTTTTAGCGATGATGATTTTAAACAAAAAGAGTAAAAAAGGGTTTGTGAAAACAACAAATGATGACAAATTGTTAGAAGGTAGTGAAAGCTTGAGCTGACAGAGAACTTCTCTCGACTAAGACTGGAGAACAACTGACTCACTACAGATATGTCATTCTAAATGCTAGAGAGAACAATGCGTTACTGAGTTCTATAATCTCAAAGTTTAAAAACACAACAGATGAAAAAGGTTCAGACTAAACAACAGACTTGAGCGCCAGCACCAACATCATCATGAATGCACATCCAAGAAAACCTATTCAGTGTCATCGGTTAAACTGTGAGTAGAAAGTGAAAATACAATTTAATCAATATCATTCAGCATTGTGCAAGTGTGCCGGTGCAATCTGTGGTGCACGTAATGTGTGTGTGTGTGTGTTAATTAGCATTCAAACAGTTCAAATCACAAAAGCGCGACTACTAATTGGGGTTAGTGTGTGCCAAATCGCGTTCATCCAATTGTGCTGAGGGCTTTCAGCGCCAGCGTCACCTTCTCCAGTTCTCCGTTGAACTGCGTCAGCCTCTCCTGGTTGGCGGCCTGCACGTCGACGGGCACCTTGTTCTCGTAGTCGGCCACGGCCATCGACTCCTTCAGCCTGGCCAGCTGACCGGTGATCTTCTCCTCCTTCGAGGCGAGTCGCTCGCTCTCCTTTGCGGTGTCAATCAGCCCCTTCAGGTGCATGAAGGCCTGGCAGGCGTCGCTGATGGTGAGGATGGCGGTGCCTTCGGGCGGCACAAAGCTGTCGTCGCTAGCATTCTCTGCCGAGGGCAGCACTTCAATAGAAGAGCAGTACGTCAGAAACTGCAACAAGTAAATCATTAATCAGGAGGTCATTAGCAGATAACCACCACCACCACTCATCATACCTTAATGGTGTCCAGGTAGGGCGCCATCTTCTCTTGCAGACCACTGGCGGCGTCAAAGCGCAGGAACAGCTTCACCTGCGTCTTCGCGAGGTTGTACTCCGAGCGAAGGCTGCGCACCGAGTGGAGAATTCGATCGACAAAAGCGACCTCCTCCTCGAGGAGCTCATCCCGGCGAATGCCAATCTCAGCAAAAGCCTCCACGGTGGGGTAGGCGGTGACGCTAATACTGGGCGGGTCGGCGGCGGCGTCTCGGCGCGGCAGGCGCTGGTACAGCTCTTCAGTGATGAAGGGCGTCAGCGGATGAGGAGACGCAGGCCAATGTCTACCACAGTGTATAGTGTCTGGCGGGCAGCGTTCGCCGCGACCGGATTTGCCTCTGCGGCGCCAATCACCGGCTTAATGGACTCAAGGTAGGTGTTGCAGAACTTGTACAGCCAAAAGTCGTACAGCAGTTCGGTGAGATCGGCAAAGCGGTACTCGGTGAAGGCCTCGCCCACGAGCTTCGTCGTCTGGTAGGCGCAACTGAGGATCCTAGAAAAAAGAACGAAAAATTAAAACTCTTTTCACCACAAAGTCACCACCCAAACGTACCATTTGTCCAGCTTGGACTCTGACCCGGTGAGAGTCTGCTTGCCATGGCCGTTGGGCACAAAGCCCGGGCCTAGATTGAGCAGCGTAAACTTGATGGCGTTCCACAGTTTGTTGCAGAAGTTTCGGTAGCCCTCGATGCGCTTAATGTCCAGGTTGATGTCCCGCCCTTGAACGGTGTAGGCGAGCAGACCGTAGCGCAGGGCGTCAGTGCCGCACTCGGGAATGCCGTTGGGAAAGTCCGCCTTCTGCACTTTGATGGCGCGTTCGTACTCTGCGGAAGGATGGTGATTAGGGGGTTAATTAAAACACAACAAGATCATCAGAAACACTTACCATGCTCACTGAGATTGGAGCCCTTGAGCGTCTCGTGAAGTTCCGCCAGTGAGATGCCGTTGATGACGTGCACCGGGTCAATGACATTGCCCAGCGACTTGCTCATCTTCTTTCCGTGCGCGTCGCGGATGATCGAATGCAGGTAGACGGTTTCAAAGGGCAGCCGCTCAGTCAGCAGCAGACTGAGCATCACCATCTTCGCCACCCAGAAGAAAATAATGTCCTGGCCGGTCTCGAGGAGGTTGCCCGGGAAGAAGGCCTCCAGGTCGGCGGTTTTGTCTGGCCAGCCAAAGATGGCAAAGGGAAAGAGGCCTGAGCTGAACCAGGTGTCGAGGACGTCCTCGTCCTGCTTCAGCGTGATCTGCTCCTCGGGCACACCAAAGAGGGCGGCGGCCTTGCGACGAGCCTCAGCCTCGTCCCGTCCGGAAACCCAGTGACGGTTAAACTCCTCCTCGCCAGCTGCCTCGTCCACCACCTGTCCGTTGACGGTGGCAAAGTAGATGGGAATGCGGTGGCCCCACCAGTTCTGCCGTGAGATGCACCAGTCGCGAATGGTCTCCATCCAGCGGAACCATGTCTTCTCGTGCAGCTTGGGGAGCACCTTCAGCTTCCCGGAGCGGACCACTTCCGCCGATCGGGCGGCAATGTCCTTCACGTCGACGTACCACTGGTACTTGATCAGCGGCTCGATGATGTCCTTGGAGCGGTCGCAGATGGGCACCACCATGGCGTTGTCCGCCGCGCCCTTGTACAGACCTAGCTTCTTCAGCTCGGCAATGACCGCCTTGCGCGCATCAAAGCGCTTCATGCCGCTAAACAGTGGGCCGCAGTTGTCCGCCATCAGCCCATCGTCGGTGATGATGGTGATGAAGGGGAGGTTGTGACGGAGGCCAATCTCGTAGTCGTTGGGGTCGTGCGCCGGAGTGATCTTCACGGCGCCACTGCCAAAGTCCATCTCCACGTAATCGTCGAGGACGATAGGCAGGCGGCGGCCGGCGATGAAGGGATGCAGGGCTGACTTGCCGTGCAGCGCCTTGAAGCGCTGGTCGGCGGGGTGAACGGCGATGGCCGTGTCACCGAGCATCGTTTCGATACGCGTCGTGGCGACCACAATCTCCTTCGGGCCGTCCGCTTCTGGGTTTTCAATCTGTAGTGAGTTAGAGCAGTGTTAGTAAATCTTGTTGAACGTAAAACCTCTTCCCAAACCGTACCTGATAGGCAAATGAGTGCATGACGCCAAACTCGACCTTCTCCGGGTAGCCGGGCACAGCCAGGAAGGTCCTCCCCGTCAGCTCCTCCTTGTTCACCTCAATGTCGCTGATGGCGGAGCGAAAGGTGCAGCTCCAGTTGACCAGGCGCTTGGTTCGGTAGATGAGACCGCGCTCGTGCAGCTGCACAAAGGCCTCCGTAACCGCCTTGCACATCTTTGGGTCCAATGTGAAGGTGGCCCGGCTCCAGTCGGCGCTGATGCCGAGAATCTTCAGCTGCTCGTAGATGCGGTCGCCCTTCTCGTTCTTCCACTTCCACACCTCCTCGACGAAGGCCTCACGGCCAATGTCGTGGCGCGTGATCTGTCGCTCACGCATCAGCTTCTTCTCGACGACGATCTGCGTGCTGATGCCAGCGTGGTCGCAGCCAGGGTTCCAGAGCGTCGTTCGACCGGACATGCGGTGCCAGCGAGTCAGGCTGTCCTCGATGGCGTTCGTCAGCGCGTGGCCCAGGTGCAGGTACCCGGTGACGTTCGGCGGCGGAATGACCATCACAAATTGGCCCTTCGGGTTCGGCTTGCTGATGTCCCCGTCGGGGGCGTTGTACTCGGGCTTGAAGTAGCCCTGCGCCTCCCACCAGTCGTACCAGACGGCCTCCACATACTTGGGACTGTAGGCGTCGGGCATCGGGTCGCTGGCGACGTCCTTCTTCTCGCCCTTGGCGATGGGGCGGTCGTAGGTGACCACGACCTTCTTCGTCGCCTTGGCCTCCTTAGCGGCGGCCTTCTTCGAGTCACCGGCGGGCTTCGCCGCCGCCAGCTTCTCCTGCTTCTGCTTGAACTTCTCCAGCTTGGCCAGTCGGGCAGCCTCCTTTTTCAGCTCCTTTTCCGACTTAACCGCGCCGCATCTCCGGCTGGTTCAGTCGTTGCTGCTGGTGGTTTTGGCTCTTGGTCCATGTTTTGATTTGAAGTTTTTGGTGTTGGTGTGAATCAGTGAGTCAATCAATCAAAGTGAGTGCGTTGGCACCATCAACAGCTGAGATGTGGGGTGATCTGTCGTCGACTGAGGGTGATGCAAGTCTGCGGTAAGAGGAGAAAGAGAGAACAAAAGTGTCCACGCGTGTTGTGTTGGCCTGTCTGGGAAAAGCAAAGCCGGCAACATCTACTGGAAAGTCTTTCCGGCAAATCGGCGCTCGGTGGCTCGTTTTTTCAACCAGAGAGGTCGACACTGGACAGTGTTAAAACCTTTTCAAAGCTAGAAACTTAACCAGTTGTTGAGTGCTGTTGAAGCTTTTTCAGTAACGGATTTTTAAACTGTAAAAAAATATTTGTGAGATTTTTGTTTTTTTGGTTCAGACAGTGAAAACGGCCTTTTTTGCTTTGTGAAATGATGTTGAAAGCTTTTCTGACATTCACAATCACATTCCGTATCTTTAAGTAAAACAAAGTTAAAAAAATTTTTAAAAATTATTTTTGTTTAGAGCTTAGTGCACTTCCGGTTTTGTTTTTGGATGTAAACCAGTATTTCTTTCATCATAATAATTTTTAAAACGTAATAAAATACTAGCTGAGTTTTAGAACCGTCTTGTCAACAAAACTTTGAATTTTAGACTTAAAAAAGCAAAAAATTGATATGGAAGTTTGTTTATTTGATAAAACCGGAAGTACAAAAAGGGGAGTTGCCCCAAAAAAGGGGGCGTTGCCGCTTCAGCGGATCGAACGCTGGACCTTCAGATCTTCAGTCTGACGCTCTCCCAACTGAGCTAAACCGGCGCCTCTTGGAGTGTACTACCGAGTAAGCCAATTTAAGGAAAGCTTAAAATTGATCAAAAGTTGGCTTCTCTGCGCCACTGCAATTGTCAAAAACATTTTTTCTCAACAATCCTTAGCTTGATTGATATAAAATAATGAGGTAACAGGCTCAAGTACTCTTTAACTGTAATAATTACTTTTTATTTCATCAGAATCGGGCAAGTGGTTGCAGAAATAAACTTTCTGAAAGATATCTATCTGGTCCATAGAAATACATGCGCAAAGAAGCCAACATTTCAGTAACCATGTTTCTATTGTGAAAGAAAAGGGTGATGGGCGTGTCAGATTTGAATAAAAATTCTAAACTCTTCTTCTAACTAAAACCAATAACACATTATAAAACTTATGCAGGTACAACAGCGCTGTACTGAAACAAATAATTTAATGAAAGTAAGGTGCTAGTGATGATGAATAGCAAACTCCATTGGAGGGCGTTCCGGTCCGAGGGTGATGGACATTCGGCGAATGCTGCAAAAAAACAAAGGAAATGAAATCAAATGGTCAAAATCCGACTCAATTGAGCACACACTCACCCCTTGCCAGCACTCATCGGATAGAGAAGTGCCCCGGCGCAGGTGAACGCCGTCGGACAGAGGTCGCAGAGGCTCATTCTCACCGTCAACTTGAAGGTTTGCAAAGCGGGAAAGAGGCGTGGCAGTGGAGAAAGGTCAATGTCATCGTGGCTGAAGAGCCACTCCGTCTCGATGGACAGAGAGGTGATGGTGGACAGTGATTCGGCCATAGAGGGCTCAATTGATGATAGAAAGTGCTCCATTTGTTGCCTCTCCGTCTTTGACCAGAGCGACCAGGTAAAGCCAAGTCGGAGGCTGAGTGACTGCAAGCCACGAATCTGACTGGCGCCCAGAGATTGCAGCACCTCGAGGAAGGTGGCCGCCTCACCGGTGTTCACCACCAGGCGGCGCAGTTTGGGGAACTTGCTGACATTTTTAGCAGCAGTAGCAGCTTTATCACCATCAGCACCACCACCACTCTCTGAAGAATCACCAGCAAAAGATGAGCCGCTTAGAAGAGCGACCAACTGATCGGCAGAGGAGAGGTCAGTGATGCTGATGGCAGTAAAACGAGCTGTGGTTTCAGCTGACAGCGTCAACAGCGTCTCAATGGACGTCTCGCTGAGGATGGCCAGACTGGCGGTGGAGGGTTGGTTGAGCAACTGCAAAAAAGATCATCAGAAAAAAGATCAAAAACAACAAAACACTAACCTGCTCCCAGACGCAGACGTTCTTTGAGGCAAAGTTAAACTCATGCAGCTGCTCTAGAATGGTCAGCCGCACCTCATCAAACTCTCGCCAGGCAATTGCGCCACCAGGCAACGTCTCTTGAATGTCAATACTAAGGGAACGCAGTCGCTTCAAACCATTCACCGCCGACCAGACCGGTTGAAGGTGGTCGCCCACCAGACGATCATTTGACTTTTCATCGACTGAGACCAAAACCGAGGCCGAGGAACCTAGCCACAAACGAAGACGCCCTAGAGTGGGAGCCCAGCAGTGCAGCAGTTTCACAATCTGACCGACGGTGGCAGAAACGGCTGCTTCTTGGCCAATCTCAGTCAGGCTGGCGCTAATGGCTAGGTCGGTGATTTTTGGCATCATTGTGGTGAGCCACTGGACGGCCATACGAGGTACTGCAACTGCTGGGGATCATCACCATCGCTGGGCAGCTCAACGCGAGGCCAAAAGGTGCTGCCCAGGGGGCCAGTGCTGCAGTGCTGCTGATCTTTGCCATCCTGGTTTACCTGAAGCAAGTGATCCTCCAGCGGAAGAAAGAGAGATGATCGGTGTATCAGGTCATTAGCGGCAACCACTTTACCCAAGATAATGGTCAGTTTGGTGATGCTCGAAAAGGCGGCTAGCTGTTGCTTTTCATGGTGATACTGCTGCTGCTCTCGTTGTTCTCGCTGTTGTTGTTTCTGCTTTTCCTGTTTTGCACCATTCTTTGCTGAATTGTGCTGCTGTTGCTGTTTGTTCATTGCAGGGTGCTAAAGATACAAAATTAGGAACAGTAGTTTTTCTTTTGCTTTTTTCTTTTCTAAAACCAAACAAAATGTAATCGTTTTTGTAGTGCAGCTTGCTCATTGTAGAGCAATACAACCAACAGGTTGTTTTAAAATTCCAAAAAAAATCAACAAAAATTAGAATTTTTGGGTGGCACCTCATGAGGCGCCTTAATTTAGTGATCGATTGCTGTTTTTGGAGACGAGTTCAGTAAGGAGGAGGAACCGCAGGAGGAACTGGGCAATTTGGCAGTGACAAAGAGAACTCAGTTTTAAACAAACTGAGCAGTAAAAAGTGGGAGTGGGTGGGACGACTTTGAGAAAAAGGGGAATGTGTACAAAACAATGAGAGCGAGCGAGCGGAGGAAGGGGTCGTGGAGAAAGAGATAGATCGGGTATCATATCTTCATCTTCAATCGGGTAACAATAAAAAAGGGGACTTGATAATAGACTGACTAATTAGGGAAACTAAAGGAGTGCGCTGTCAGGGTCAAAAGTCTCAACTAAATGCTTGGAAGAACTACTTTGTTTAGTAGATCTTGCCGGCATATCCGACTGGACCGTGCTGGACCGAGTAGGAGGAGACGAGTGGGGCAGCGTACGACTTGGCGTAGGCGACCGGGGCGGCGTAGGCGGCCACTGGGGCAGCGTAGACGGCCGGGGCGGCGATGGAGGCGTGCTGAACCGAGGAGGCGTACGAGGAGGCAATGGGGGCAGCCACGGCGATCTGGGGGGCGTAGGCGACCGGGGCGGCGGCGTAGGCGGCCACTGGGGCAGCGTAGGACTTCACAACTGGGGCGGCGTAGGCGGCCACGGGGGCGACGGCAACAGCTGGGGCCAGGGGAGCGGCTCCGTTGAGGGTGGTGGCGGCAGCGGGCTGGGCGGGGTCCACACCGGGCTCGTTAGTGCTGATCTGTGGTTAGTGGTTAAGTGGGTTGGAGGATGGGTATTAACAGGTTAACATCTATTTTTTCTGAAAATTGTTAAACTATCCTACCGAGGCTCGGTATCCGAGGGCATCGGCAACGTAGTTGACAGTTCGCACACGACCATCGGCATCTCGGAGACCGTACGAGCCAATCTGCACTCCGGGACCGCCCTGCTCCTTGCGGAAGGTACCGCCGGTGGCGTGGTCCTCGTTGTAGCCGAAAGCGTAGTTACCTTTTAGAAGAAAATAAGAAATAAATCTAGAACAGTTAACCTAGATGGTGCTAAGGGTCGTACCGAGACCGTCATCGGATCGGGAGACGGCAGAGTTGCCAGTGGAGACAATGGCGGGCACGGCAGCGGCCGAGGCGACGATGGCGAGGAGGATGAAGAACTTCATTGTTGGGTGGTGGTGGTTGCTGCTGGTACGACTGTACGGCTCGAGAAAGGCGAATGATGGTCTGTTCAGCTGCCTGCACCGTCTTTAAATACCTTCCCTCAAACGGTGCCGATGAGGATGATGGCAGTGATGGCAGCTCCTCTTCTTCAGCTACTCTTCACAAATACACACAATTTAGTGTGTAGCTTCACAGACCACCTTTTCCTTACCTTTTGCTCCACACAAACCTCTTTCCAGCAAACCTCTTCTTCTTCACCTTCCCAGTGCATCTAACCACCACACACACACACATTACTACCACACTACCACAGAGACACACAAACTCAAGGACACCAGAAACAGCAACTAAAAGTCAAAGCCGAAGAAGGCAAAATTAGTAAGAGCAAAATGATTGAACGAAAAGTATCGACAACAGCTGTATCCTCGATAGAGCAAATTGAGACGGACCACCGCCATGGCACTACCAAAAGAGCCACCGACTTGGTTGTGTGTGTGTGTGTTCATCGATGTCTAAATCATCGAATCACCTTTTGTGCCCACCAGGCAAGTGTGCAGACAGACAGCTACAGCTAGTGTGTGTCAGTAGGTAAGTCAATTTAATAAGAAAAAGTCAGTCAGTCAGACTGAGGTGATGCGGCGGTTGCTGCTGCTGCAACTACAGCTAAGACACAAGGAGACAACGACGGCGGCGACGGTTGGCGTTATTAGCATCCGTAATTAGGCAACACCTCGGGCGAGCGAGCAAGCAAGGGGAAAGAGAAAAAAATTAGAGAGCAACTGAAAAGGCTGAGAAAGTTTGGCTGATGAAACTACTGCGACAAAAACTGCGCTGGTGGCCTCTCACTGCCATCCCCGCCGTCCATTCTTAGTGCACTTTGTACACTGCAACACCTCAACAAGAGTGCTAAATGAAAACAATGCAGAATTGTTGCCACTTTCATCTACTAAAAGTGGTACAATCAGCAGTCTATTCTTCTGTTTTAGCATCCTCAAAGTGAGAGACAATAAAGTTTAGCTAGTGAACAACACAGGACCAAATAGTTGCTCAGGAAAAGTTTGGAAGGTGCACTGTACAGCATTGCGGCGGTGTCGGTGGTCATGTTCAATGGCAAAACCATGATTACCACCAATGAAAGCAGTTATTAATTGCAGAGCACCGTTGTGGGAAAGAGTGAATGATGGAGTAGTGAATGACACAAACAAAATCAATTGAAAGGCAAACACAACTTCATTCTATTCAGATTGAAACAATCAATAAAAAGAGGCAATCGATTAGAAGCAAGTGCAAGGACCGTTAGCAAGTAAAAGACAGTTGAAAAGCAACAAAAAAGGGGGAGAAAAATGGGCAGAATTAATGCGGTCTGATCCAAAACTCGAATCTCAAATTGTTTTCCTGTGAATTGAGCACACTGCACATTCCAATGTCGACCTAATGGCACTGCTGTAGGGTGTGGTGGTACAGGGTGATCATCAAGACATCATCATCATCATCATCTCTCCTTGGATCACGATCTGCACCGAAGTGCTTTCCGTTTGGTACCTCTTTCCTATCTTCTCCTTCTGCTGTACTTCAACTCATCCAAAACTTCATCTTCACCGTACAACAAACAGTGTAATCGTAATCACCACCATCCCCATTACCATTATCTTTTTCTTGTTCATTGTTCGCACAGGTAGCAATTATTATTATTTAATCGCATACAACAAAGCACATTTATGTATCCCTGCCTGTGTAGTGGACTTGGCTCACCCACTACCACCGCCACCACCACCACAGCACCATTGAACCACCAATCGTCGACATATTTTCCCTTCAACGATAAATCAATCATGGCAGTAGAGTCAGTGTACGACGGCCTCGTACTTGTTGCTCCTGAAAGGTGCTGTGCACACAGTGTGCACCAGTGTGTCTGTCCATCGACTGATCACACCAAACACACACACACACCACTAACACAGGCCACAGGCGCACAATTGGCTCACGATTGTTCAGAGACAAAAACGAAAACGAAAGCAAAAGCTAGAGCACCATGAAAAACAGCCACACACACATTTTAACATGTCAACAATAATTAGTCTATCTATCAGCACTACTCGGACTACTGGCTGGATGCCTGCAGGATAGTGCTAACCTTCTTCTCTGCCGCTTTTTCTGCTGCTGCAAAACTGAACTAGGCGTGGCAGTTGTGTGCACAGACAAACTGACTGAAAGACAGACGGTGGTCAAGTTCAAACAAGAGAACTGCTAAACACATACAGGCAGAGAGGCAGACCAGGTAAGTTGCAAACTGAAGACAGTTATTGCTTACTTCCAGGTGAGTAGATAGATAGATGGTCACATTAAACACACTTTCATTCTCTCTTTCTCACTTTCTCCCACCAAGTGATTGACATGCAAATGAGCTGTTGTTGTTGCTGCTGCTGCTGTCCAGTCGACACAACAAGCAACTACTACCACGGCACAGAGCAAGTAGTAGCAATAGGCTCAAGTGAACAAGAAAAAAACGTGTCGAAGATAACGTAATTTGATACCATTAAAAGTTGGAGTTGCTGCTGCTGAAGAACTAAAACCACCGCCGTGAGGAGGACAACAGTGGTGATGGTGGTGATGGTGGCTAGTTTCTTATACCTGTGCATTTGTCTGCATTGCTCCCTTCGAGGGATAGACGTGTGTGCGCTTTTTATTAAATTAGAGAAAGAAAAAAAGAGAGATTTCATTCATTGACGACGAGAAACGATTTTTTGGGAATAATTAACAGGAGATAGAAAAGTATGAATGTGTGTACATGACTGATGAAGAAGTGGATGAAGAAGAAGAAGAAGAAAGTGAATAGTGAATAAGGGGTGAGCACTAATCAGAAGATTAGTAGGCGCCACCATAACCGCCGTGGAGACTCCCGTCAAGGAGGGCACCACCATGCGCGAGCACTGGGGCGGAGAGGACAGAGGCGTGCTGGATGTGGCTCGAGTAGGAGGAGGGGAAGGCGACGCCGTGCGGCTCGACCAGGGCGCCATAGCCGCCGTGACCGCCCAGAGCGAGACCAGCTTCAGCACCGTAGCCGAGCGAAGCACCGCCGTGGGCGAGCAGGGGCTGGGCGAGGATGGGCTCAGCGTGGGCAATGGCCAGTGGGGCAATCGGGGCGGGGATGCCTCCGTGTCCGCCTCCGTAGTTGAGGTTCACGGCAGCAGGGTCCTGCTTCACATCAGTGCCGGGCTCGTTGGTGCTCACCTGCAATGTTTGGTCATCGGAGTTAGGAAACCTCATGCACCTAGACATTCTTATGCGCACTTACCGAGGCACGGAAGCCGAGCGCATCGGCGACGTAGTTGACCACTCGCACTCGACCGTCGTGGTCTCGCAGACCGTACGAGCCCTGAACGCCGTGTCCTCCGGTGCCGCTCTCCTTGCGGAAGGTGCCGCCGGTGGCGTGGTCCTCATTGTAGCCAAACTCGTAGTTGCCGTGGCCATCGTCGTGTCGGCTCACCTGCGAGTGACCGGTATTGACGATGCCGCCGTGCAGAGGCAGGGCAGAGGCGGCGGTAGCGAGGACGGCGAGAACGATGAAGAACTTCATGGCTGATTTAGTAGTTGACTAAACACACAAGTGCAAAGGTTGTGGAAGGATTGGTGGTGGTGGTTGTGGTGGTCACTGACACTGATGCTAATCTGCGGACAATCACTTGCCTTTTATACTCGAATCAAATCTGAGCCGTAGATCCGCCGCGCTAGATCATCGGAGAGTTAGTCGAAAATAGAGAGTCAGTTCGAGTGCCCTGCAGATTCAGTCACTGTCCACCATCACCACCATCAAAACCACCTCTCACCTTTCAGTTAAGGCAACGTGTCCAAACATTACAAAACAGTGTAACAGCAGTAAAGTAGCCAACGATGACGACTATGATGATGAGGACAACAACAACAACAACAACCGCCGACCGCCAACGACAAGCGTTGACAGTGCGCCCTGCAGTCTTGCTCCACATCTTTCTCTCAGCGGGCCGATCACCAAGGTCGTAGAAGTCCCTTGGAGAACGCCAAGAACAACGCAAGTAGAGAGAAACAACAGAAACAAGAACACTAGGTTCGCGCCCATTTGTCAACGATTAGCCCACTCATTACGTTAATTATCTCGTCAGCATCAGCAGCACTGACCAGTGGCCACACATCATCGAACAAACACGGAACTAGACGGACGTTGGAGAGAGAACGAGTGAATGGAAGTGAAAATGAGACAAAACACAGTAGCCGCAAAAGGTAGAGCAAAAGTAGACAAAAGTAGAAAAAAAGAGAGAGAAAAGACTGACGTGTCAGTAGGAGTGCAAGTATCTTTTTTCCTCATCGATCCAAAAAGAATGATCAACTGCGGTCAGCAGCAGTTGGAAACTTCGAGACAGAAAAAACGAGTTCTGAAATGATTTACATTCTCTCTTTTCGCAAAGTGCAAAATTTTTATTTTAAGTTTGTTCCACTCAAGAAAATTTGCCAACTTGGTGTCAAAAAAAAGAAGCAGAAGTCGACTTCAGCTTCAACAAAAAAACAAAAAACTTCCACTTTAAGGTATCCTGCGGTGCGCAGACTTTAGACTTTATCACTTGACAGATACAAACTGACAGACAGAAACACTGCCGTTTCAGCAAAGTCTCCACGTAATCTCCATTCAATTGGGGCTAATCCTCCGCCACATCAGCGTTCAAGAAGAAGGATGTGTCATTGTCTAACATTTGAGACAACGTGGCAAATGGGCAGAAAAAAATGAGTGAAAGTGATCAGGCTGGCTACTTTAGCAGTCTCACCTTCTGAGACATTGAAATATGGCAATAATCGCCATTGATGCTGCTGCTGCTGGCAATGCGATCAAGTCGACAGACATCGAGGAGTATCGACAGTGCTCCTGAGCCATTATTGCCCATGGAAGCTCACACATACACTGGGCGCGTACGACTAAACTTTACTCCAAATGTGGAGACAGGTGGTGGTGGTGGTGGTGCACAGCGCTGACCTGCTCAGAGGTCAGCCGCATCAACAGACACTACTGACCAAACCCAAGTAAGCTATGTGAGTGAATGGCGAGTGAGTGAGTGGTGCACTGCGCTGGACTGATCGACTCTTTATCGGCCTACGGCAACACGGCGCAGCAGCACTGAAAGTAAAAGTAAAAGTGAAAGTGCAGGGAAAAGTCCTCTCGGTGAGTCTTCGGTGGCGATGGCTTTCCTCGGACGCAGAGAACAAGAAAAAGAAAGAAAAAGAAAAAAGAAAAGCTGAAGAAACGAACGAAAACAGAAAGACACTGAAAGAAAGCGAGGGATGCCGAGGCGTGCGTCCATAACAATGCCCGACACAGACTCACAGCTACTCCAGCAATCTTAAACTGGGCAGGCTAATTGGCAGACAACTCGAAGACGGCGATGAGTGCACTGGCAGTGTGTTTGTGTGTCTGTGGCTGACCTTGATGCACAAGAGCTGATGCTGGTGATGGTGATGCACAAGAAGTAGAGCAACAAGGGCGAGGATTGCCCATACAGCAGAGACGGAGGAGGAGGAGGAGGATCGATGCTGCTGATCACCATCACCGCCAGCTTTCGTATAAAAGCACACTATTCACCATTTGATGGGCCATTCTACGTTCTGCCGCACTTTTGATTTGCTTCACATCACCCCAATCACCACCACCACCACTTTAACTATGAAGTTCTTCATCCTCCTCGCCGTCGTCGCCACCGCCTCTGCCATCCCCTACCACGCTGGTATCGTCAACACCGGCCAGAGGTAAGCTATTTGGTCACTACTCGTGACCGACCAGTAATCTTCTAAAAATCATAAGTGCCTCAGTACTAAAACAATCCTGTGACTATCCCTTCTAAACAATCATCTCATCAAACACAACCAACAGTGCTGTCAGCCGACATGACGACGGTAAGTGTGATCAATTTGGAGGATGAATGTTCAATCTTATAAAGCAATGGTTCCTCTCAATCAGGTCTCGGCAACTACAACTTCGGTTACAATGAGGACCACGCCACCGGCGGCACCTTCCGCAAGGAGAGCGGCACCGGAGGACACGGCGTTCCAGGGTTCGTACGGTCTGCGCGATGCTGATGGCCGCATGCGAACGGTCAACTACGTCGCCGATGCCCTCGGCTTCCGTGCCTCGGTAAGTGTCAAAATGGGATAAAGCATAATCCTCGACTTCCTAACCGATGATCTTCCACCACAGGTTAGCACCAACGAGCCCGGCACTGATGTGAAGCAGGACCCCGCTGCCGTGAACCTCAACTACGGCGGTCACCTCGCCGGTCACATCCCCGCCCCGCTGGTGCACGCCCCACTCGCCCACGGACCGATCCTCGCCCACGGCGCTCCTTTGGTTCATGGTGGCCCACTGCTCGCCCACGGTGCCCCACTCGCCCACGGCGGTCTCGCCTACGGTCATGGTGGCCCACTGCTGGCCCATGGTGGCCTCCCACTGGCGCATGGCGGTCCAGTGCTCGCCCACGGAGGACCAGTCCTCGGACACGGTCTGGGCCACTACTAGAGAGAATGCTGTTGTTGCTGCTGTTGATTTATCATCACCATCACCATCATCACCTTTTTCTCTTGTACCTCACCAGTATTCATTGTTGTTGTCAATGGGTTGTTGTGAAAGCAATAAAACATCACCACCACCAGCGGCAGGGCTGCGACTGGTCCCTAGACGGGATCAGGCGCAGTTCTGTCACCTTTTTTGTCATAAAAAAATTATAGGCGTCTCTTTACTTTGGATCTATTATTGACTCAATGATAATATGCAATGGTATTTGCATTTCAGAGAAATTTTCCGATTCTTTTTAGAACCCCAAACAAAAAAACAAGACACAAATAGGAAAGAAATAATCACTTCTTTATCAAAACTCAAATCTTATTCATTCATTCTTCTTCTACTTGCACAATGAGGTTGACAATACAGGTCAGCCATAGGTACAATTCACAGTTATAGCTGAGAGAAAAAGATGACATAGAAATCAAAGTTACAAAAACAACAGGATTTTTATATCAATAATCAAAAGTAATAATGATCAATAAACAATAGGTAACCAACAAATCCCCCCTTTAATCAATTGATGACCATGTTCTGCTGGTGACCAGCTTGCTCATCACTGCTGCTGTTATTGTTGCGATCAGTGAGCAGGGGCAGCTGCACTGACTCGGGTGATGTACAGCTGCCCGCCTGGAAGGTGACGGCAAAGGGGTGACTGGGGTTTGGGTGGGGGTTCTGGGGATGACTAGTAGTGCTGCTGCTCTCCGATTTGCTGCTGGTCAATTCCACAGTTGCGGCTGCAGACGGAGAGCTTGATGATGATGATAGTGATGTAGAGAGAAGAGCCACCTTCTGAAAGAGGCTCTTCTCCAGCTCGTTCAACTGGCCCATAAAGTTGAGGTTGGGCGAGATGATGGGCCGCTTCGACTTGACAAAGTTGTACGCCTCGTTGAGGTTCCAGGCCCGGTGGCGCATCAGGTAGGCGATGGTGATGGTCGCCGACCGACTGATGCCCGCCTGACAGTGCACCAGCACCCGCTGACCACGGTGACGGGCTTCCTCTGAAGAAGACAAAAGAAAAGAACAAAGTACGAGTTAGACAACGAACAAAACTATTTCTCATTTGCATGAGTGCGAGAGAAAGCCTGCAGATTGTCCCATTGGGGGACTAGCGCTAGACCAGAGAGCTAATTAGCAAAAGTAGCCTGTTTATTGTCCCAGTGGAGGCAACACATTGGTGCACTATGCAAATTAGCTGACGAAAAAGCATAGGAGAAAGAGCATTAAGCAAGTGCGCTGTGTTTTAAAATAATGAGCGACTGACCGAGGAAAAGGAACAAGGGAGCTGCTGGGGATGCTGGAGAGCACTGGGAGAGCACACAATCAGTGAACTGAAACTGTCATCTATCCTCAACTGCACAAGCTGTCGTCCTCAAACTGCCAGTGTGGAAACTGCTGGCTGAAGTGGCACCAGCTCGAGATGAAGCTCGAGCACCGGGACAAACAAATGACCCTCCATAACTCTGCAGTTTATTTGGCAGGCACCAGTATTATTACTAGTGTGCGCCATCATCCGTTCCACTTGGTTCGCCATTCAAGTGGCTGGCTGATGCTCTAATACCAAAAGAAGACTACCATTTCATTACGCACTAAAATGCATCTGGGGTCAGCAGCAGCACTCATTTACCACTGCTGCTGCTGCTGATATTGGGAAATAAAAGTCAGCAGCAGCAGTCAGAGCACTTGGCTGTCCACCGCCTGTGTAAAATCCTTTGGCTAATGCCACTTTTATTGAACAGTTATTGAGCATTGCCACCTTCTTCACTTTTTCACTGACAGACGCCTATGATTACCGTAGAACGGCAGTGTAAACTGCCCTCCAGCAGCCGTGACTTTTCGACAGATAGCGAGGACAGCGTTGTTCAGCACTCCATACTGTGCTAGTAGTGAGTCACCTTGCTGCAAACACACATCATCGACCTTTGACCCTAGTAGTTGTAGTTGTAGTTGAGGCAATCATGAATCACTCACTCTCACAACACTGACTGCACTTCGCCCAGGTGAGTCCACTGATGAAGTAGTGCTCAGGTGAGCGAGTGAGCGAATGAATGAGTCAAAGAGTGAGCGAAAGCGAGCACAACTAGTGCTTGTATGCTAAGTTCAGGTAACATGAACAGCAGACTGTCATGGAATGAGTAATTAGTGGAAATGTACAGCGAGAGTTTAGAAAGTTGGACATCACCCCGAAAAGCTGTTCTGATCAGTAGTGTCCTGCGTTCCCATCAGCAACAGCAGCAGCCTGTGTATACAGGAGTCGCAGTGACTCATCAACAGTGGCCCACAATACAATGCAGTACAATGATCGAAGCATTGGCCACTATGACAATACATCACCGACATTAGCAATGTGTGTAATCACAGCTAGTGAGGCCGGGTCCTAGCCTACTGAAGCGTGCGTGTCACTGTCTGCGGACCAAGGACAAACGGTTGCCGCTGCTGCTGCGCACACTGGGTCCACTGCTGCTGCGGCAACGAGCAGATGCCAAGCAGATGGAACACGTGTGAGAGAGAGCGAAAAATGCAAAGCCGGCTGAAGCAGGGAGAAAAGTGTGTGCAGGCCTAGCGTGCGGCAGCATGAGTCATTTGTGCAACAGTAACCGACAACAGTGTCCCGACGACAGATTGCCCCACAGGCAGTCAGACAATCAGACAGTTCGGGGGCAAAGCACGCCAGAGAAGAGAGAATCACAGAGTTGATTCACAAAGCGGAAGCGATGCAAGGAAATGAATGCGGTCAGGGATCGCTGCTGCTGCTGCTCTGAATAAGTGTGAGTGAGTAAGTGAGTGCGTGCTCTCTAACTAAGAATGCTCCATTTGGAACCGAGAGGGGGACAAACAGCAGCCAAAGCTGAAACAGCAGTGTCTGACTAAGTGAGGGGAAAGCACTGAACTCTGTAGTAGAGCCCGATGACGAATCGCCGCCAATCGCCTCAGTATTAGGGAACACAGAGAGTGACACAGACCGGGAAGAGAGAAAGAGAGGGGAAAGCAAAGTGTGTCACCGAGTGGATGACTGTCTGCTTCGGCTACCACTGTCTACTGTCACAACACAAGAGAGAGAGAGAGTTCAGCAGCCACATGAGGACAGCATCAGCAAGCATGGCCATTGTGTAAGAGTCAAAGAGAGAGAAAGAGAATGACGTCAGACTGACAGCTCAGAGCTCGCTTGCTCAACACACACAGCTGACCATGAACTGTCCATCAACTGAACAATTGGATCAGCAGCAACAGCAGCATCGGCCAATCAACAATGGCAATAACTGTGTTGTGAGTTGTGTCACAGAAGACAGAGTCAATTAGTCATGCAGATAGATATGCATGCAGTCGAACATAGCGAACAAAAACAAAGAAAATGAGAAAAAGAAAACGATTACTCACCGATAAACTGGTAGGCCTCTTCAAAATACTGCTTCAAATTCTGCTGGTAGTTGTCGGATGCGGGCAGCCACTTGTACCGACGACTCGAGGAGGAGGAGGAGGAGGTATTGCTGGTGGCGGCGCCCTTATCACCACTATCACATGAGGTGGACTCCTGCTGCTCATCATCGCCCTCATTCGAGTTGACTTGATCCGGTTTGTGCTGCTGCTGCTCTCTGATGATACTGCTGTCCAGTGGATTACATTCTGGCTCCAACTCCACTACCATCGGACTAGAGGAGGGTGAGCTGCTATTGCTGCCATCACAGCTAAGCTTGCCGGTGCTGGTGGTGGTAGTGGTGGAATCAGGCTGAACGTTTCCCGACGGCTTGGCGGTCACATTCAACACGTACGAAATGGAGAGATCATGCAGGCGCTGCTCATCAGTGGCGTCCCGCTCGTTGCCCAGAAAGAGAAAGGGCAGGATGGGCGTGGCGTTCGCCTCGCGCACCTTCCGGTCGTCCTCGTCGTCATTCGGAGTGTCGTCCATTGCCTCCAGCTGGACTGCTCCACCGTGAAGTGGGCAGTGGTGATCGGAAAAGGCGGAAGAGGAAGATGAGGAGGAGGAGGAAGAGGATGAGGAGGAGGATGAGCCGCTGATGGGAGGACTGATGGCCGCCGAATCGGTGCTGCCCGAGGAACAGGAAGGACAGCAGGAGAGCGGGGCAGAGGGGAAAAATGGACTAGTGGTGCTCGAAGTAGTCGACTGTCTATTCGAGAATGACTGGTGGTGGGCAAGTTTGGCGGCTGACCGCGGAGTGCCCAGTGATGAGAAGGGGGTGATCTTCAGCGAGAACATCTGCCGATCTGGAAGGACCGAGGCGGAGTTCGGACAGCTAGGACTGCCGCCAGTGCCGAGCAGCGTCGGAAAGAGGTGCATGTCGTTTGACTGAATCTGACAGGACTTGCTGCCGGGGGAAAGAGGTGAGGATTGCTGGAGGGAGGAAGAGAAAAGAAAACAGCTCATTAGTCATCTTCAGCATTACGCAAGCAGCAATAGAGAAAAGCCCGCTTACCGCCTTGCGAGACCGCATAAAGTGCGGATTGCCAATGTGATTCTCAATGGGCCGCAGGCCGCTGCCCAAGGTGTGACCGGAACAGGAAAGCTCGTGATTTGCAGTGTGACTTGTCGGCGAGAAAAGGCCTCCTCCTCTGTCAGCGCTAGCGTCAACGGGCCCCACTACTGAGGAGCTTTGACTGCCGCCAAAGTGAAATGACAGCTTGCCAATGCTTCGATACTGTCGGGCAGTCTCAATGTCCAGTTTGAGGTTTTTCCGGCGACCTTGGCGCCGCTGACCGATGCTCAAATTGTGGTGACTACCACTACCACCACCGCCTAATTGATCACCGGAGGTGATGGTGCTGTTGACTAGTGTAGGCGAAGAGTCTGCAGAGGAGAAGGAAAGGGTGGGAGAGGTAGTGGTGCTGTGGTTGCCCGGGGATGATGATGAGGAAGGTGAGGGTGACAGGGTGAGCCCTCCGAATGAGGAGGCGTGTGCTCCGACGATGTGGTCAATGGCAAGTGTGGTGCTGCCGCTGCAGCTGGCACTGCTACTGTAGCTGGATTCAGTGACCATCGACACAACCGAGACGGCGCTCATGATGCTGAAGAAGGAGATGAAGATTATTGATCAGAAACTGGAGACCAGAGAACCAAAGGTGGAATGAACTTTTACTGTTTGCAGCGAGTAGCTGTTAAGCTTTTCTCTGAAGGGGAAAAATAGAAAATAGAAAAAGGATGAGCATATTTAGATGTAGACGATCATCATCAGCACTACTACTACAAATGATGACAGAGGAAGTTGACAGCTGGAAGCTGACGACAAACAAGCACTTGTACAAGCTAGAAAAAGAATTACATCACATACAGTGAAGCGAGACGCCGACGACAAAAGGAAGAAGAAGAATGTGTCTGTGTGACAAGTTCAGTGCAATCTCTTCTTTCAAGAAAGAGACAATAAAAAAGAGGCAATTCTCTGCGCTGACGTAAGTGAAGATGATGTACAAACAGTCCGACCGACACCGACAAAACAGAGAGAAGTGCCGTTAGAAAAGGGAAATAGCTGAGGCAGTCAGTGAGCCAGTGGCAACAACTGACTACACAACTGCACGTCGTCGTGGTTTGTGACCCGTCGCTGGCGATGATGCAGGCAACTGAGCCAACATTGGCACCCTGTCGAGTGCTTTATATGAGAGCGAATGAGCGAATGAGCGAATGAACGAAGGGACCAGTAGAAGAGGCGGAGGAGGAGAAGGAGAAAGAGGAGTGCAGCAGACGGTGGAACATGTGACACGGTGACTAGTCACCGAAAGCGAGAGAGTACTACTGGCAAACGAGGTCCAGTCAAGGCTAAGAATCACCACAGAAAATGATGATAAAAATGCCGAAGCAAAGGGTGATGCTGACTGTACAGCAGCAGAAGTGTACACTCACCACCAGTCCAGCAAACACCGAAAAAGATGATGATTAATCAGGGTAAATACTGACTAAACACACACACAGTCACCGAGCGGCAGTTTGAGGCAGTCAGGCAGGAGCAGAGCCTTCGCTGTCGGGAGTTCAGGCAGAGGGCTGCCGCTGCTGCTGCCATATAGCTGGTGAAGGGAATGGGGAGCCAGGAAGAGCAGCAGCAGCCTCAGCGACCACCACTTCCTAGTGCTAGCACCTTGCCGCTGTTGGAACGGTAGGTGCCGGGGCAGTGAGCGTGGAGGAATGTGCCCGGCACTAGAGAGAGGCGCCTGCGCTCCCATAATGCCGCCCGGGCACGTTCGAGCGCCCTGAAAGAGCTCTCCTCTGCCCTTGCTTCCTTACTCACCATCGGACGCCCTCAAATGGCTCCCTCGGGTGGCAATGTCCGCTGGCTCTGGCAGTGAGCATAGTCCATCGGCAGTATCACTGTCCATTACCTCCCCTACTTTCCCCTACATCCATTTTCCGCCAATCTTTCTCAATCCCTCTGTGTACGACCGAGAGTAGGACAATACAGTGAGGCAAACACAGCAATATAAGAGGGGGCAATCATCATGCGCCCCTTCCTCCCTCTCCTGCTGCTGCCCGTGTGACGCCCGAGCATCGTTTATCCCCGGTTATCTTCCCTCTCTTCCCTTCCTCTGCCTTCCCCTAGCGAGGCGCACCGTTACACTGATGACTGACTGACTAACAACTAGAGAGGATGACTCACACTGACACTCTGAGAGCGCCCAGCGACACTGAACGAGAGACTACTAGTAAAGTGGTGGTGGTGGTGACGGGCGCGATAAGGCTAGTAGTCGTAGTCGTAGTCGTAGGAGCCACCAGTCACCACTACACTTTACTGCTACTCACACTCATTCACTTATTCCTTCCTTCATTTCATCCTCCACATCGTCTGCTGCTGCTCTTGTACTGATCTACATTGCCTGCTCCTCTGTTCTGTTCTGCTAAGTCTGCCTGTGTCTGAGGAGCATCGGTCACTCACATCCCTTCCATCTTCTGAATCACTAAGTCAATTAAGTGGCCTGCAAACGAACAGAAGCAGTCGCAGCAGAAAAGCAAAACTCTTGTAGTGACGCCTCGCTTTCTTTCTCTTAGATTGCAGTGCAGCGTACACAGTCTCTTGGACACGTAACAATGCTGCTCTGATTTGCTGCTCTTCTGAGTCTGTTATTTTGTAGCAGCCCCACCGGCAGCGGCGGCATTCTCACTAATCGAATCTCAGAGAGAAACAGAACAGGCACTCATTAACGCAAAGGTTGCCCATTAAAAGTCGCACAGGCCTATCACTGAGAGAGAGAGCTATGCTAAGCGAGATAAGAGAGCCAACGGCAGATGTAGCAGCCTCGATCCAGAGAAGTAGTGGTGGTGGTGGGATAACAGACACTCACCACTCAGTCATTTATATCAATTAACAGTCCAAAAGAAGTAGTGAATAAGCAGAGGATGATGAGGATGATGCACACCACACAGTGAGATCTGCCTGGGCCCTAGCCTAAACATAGAACTACACTCCTCTGGATCTCCCATTTCACAGATCACTTTTCTAAGGACCAATCAGGTGGATCAGGTGACAGTGCTGCCATAAATCACCACCAGCATCTGGTGTGTGCAAGCTGCTGCAACAGTCACCGCAACACTGCGCTTCTTCTCCTGCGGTGCTATCACATTACCGAAGACACTAATCACCATCAGAACCCAGAAAGCACCGGTCCGAGGCAGTCTCATCGGCCGGCAATGACGGCATTACCTCTTCTTCTTCTCCTCCTACCCTACGTCACACGATCGAGAAGGAAATCTCGCCGTACTGTCAAGTGCAATCGAACGTCACGCGAGTGTTGCTGGTGCTGGAGGTGCTCGTGGTGCTCACTACCACCACCACCACCACCGCTACTTTCCACCGCAAGCAAGATTGCTGCTGCCATTGCTTATTGCTTATTGCACACTAAATCGGCAAAAGACGACAAAAAAGAAGAAAAGCCGCGCGCGCACAAAGCAGGGAGAACAAGTGGCGCTTGAAGCAGAAAGGCAAACACACAAACCGCCGAAGCAGGAGCTGCGACAAATTGCCTCACTCCAAACAGGCAAACAGAATAGTGTTGTGTGTTCCCAAAATAATAAACCAAAAAGAGCTCCAGAATAGGACTGGAAAAAATAGGCACAAGCAGTGTGAAATATGACTGGCAGAGATGCACTTACCATAAACTGGGTGCCATTTTGAGGAGATGTGAAGAGTGCGAGCGAGCGAGGTGACGAGAGGGTCTCGCTGACTGTTAAAGTGCTAATGGTAGTGGTGACGATGGCAGAAAATAGTAGGATGCTATTAAGGGGATGATGCAGGCAGAGGCAGACGGGGAAGGATGGAATGGATGCCCAATTTAGATCAAGTTGAGAGGTGCTTGTGCAGTAGAAGTAGTAGAGAATTTACTTGTGAGAATTCTGAAAGAAGAAGAGGGAAAGGGGGAGAAGGAGAGAACCATAGATAAGTGAGATGTACGGTCAACAATCATCATCAGCATGATCAATGAGGCGGCAATAAAAATGATCGGTAATTATGATCGTGATCATCATCAAATAATGAATAGCAGCAATACGTGTCGCCAACCGCTGAACTAGGTGATCAGCAGTTGGATGACAACAACAACAGCAGCAATAATAATTTACACATACACAGGTGATCTTCGGCAGGTAATGAATGTATAGCTATTAGGTATAGAAGGTATAGACCAGAGAGTATGGTTGAATGGATGGATGGAGTATGTTGAGCACTATGGAGAAGATGTGAAAATGATGTCTGTGTTTGGGGTACGGTGGTGGATGTGGAGTGATGAGAAGAGGAGACCAAACAGCCAAACAGACCACCACCAATGACGAGGATGATGATGATGATGATTGGAGTGAGCACAGCACAGTGCAGCCAGTCAGTGAGTGTCTCTGGGAGCGATATCCTCGTGCGCACCACCACCACCGCCACCACCAACACGACCACGAACACCAACACAGCACTACCAAGAGCAGCACCGACAGCAGCACAGAACAGCACTCTCAGTGCCACCAATCTTGCACAGCTGCTGTGGTGGTGGACGTCACTGAGGAGGCAGTGCCACTGACAGTGCTCAAAGTGAGTAAAGAAATGCTCATTACCTGTGTGCTCAGTAGCAGTGGCAGCAGCAGTACACCTGACACACATACAGCCGAGGACGGGAGTGTGTGAGAGGCTGCTGCTGCTGTCGCTTTGATGGCAGACGAGTTGCCTGGACGACGACGACTACAAGTACTCGATGAGTCACCTACGGCAGCAGTACGGCCATGAGCAGTGAAGAAGAAGGCTGCAGAACAGAGCAGCAGTCTGCGCCGACGACAGTGGTGGTGCTAGTCACCGGTGTCTGTTGTCTGCTGCTGTTGTTGTTGTCTGGCCAGGTGCTAAGGAGAGAGAAGGAGGCACACTGTCCTGCTGTGGCTCATTCAGTGAGAATTCACACAGGTCAAATGATCAGCGTCAGTGTCATCATCACAACTCCTTCAACAAATGCAACAAATGATGATGAGCTTTTGCCAGCTAATCCGAGTCCAGTGTGATCTAGAATTGACCACCACCACCACCATCATAACTGCTGATGCAGTAGTGCTGCAATAGCAATTTAGTCCCTGTAGTCATAGCAAATATCTACAAAGGCCCACCATCACCCCCGCCAGCAGTAGATATCCCCTGATGTCACTGGCACGCCTGACAAGTGGTGCAGTTGATGCAATGGAGCACACACATACACACACACATACTGCACACTGCTCTGATAAAGCTCAGTGCCGCTCTGATAGCAAGAGAGCATCGCAGCAAAAGGCGACACTTCAATGGGGAGATCAAAGCTCAGCAGCTCGGTATCATCATTAAAACACCACAAAAAAACACCATACCTCTTATCAGGGCAACATTTCTCTGTCGACTTTGACTTGTGCAAGCAATTGGGCAGTTGATGAAAGCCGCAGCAGCATCGGCGGAACAGTGTCGTACATTCTCGATGTTGATGATGAAGGGAGGTGGTAATACGGCAAAGAGATATCAACAAATGATGATCAACAACAACGCAGGCACCGGCAGACACCGGGCAGACAGTGGCTCAGTCGGAAGGTGGAGAGAAGTGCTTCAGTGAAGTCAATGGCTGGCGAGAAGAAAGTAGAAACACTGAGTGTGTGTCACACAGCGGGAATCAAGAGCAACAAATGAGGAAACAAACACAAACACCGAAGCAGAAGAAGAAGAAGAAAAGTGTCACTGGAAAAGAGCACTAAATGGACGACACAAGCCTTCGTGGAATTTGCCCAAGACGTGCACTGCATGTGACTCACCAAGGACAGATTCTTGAGGAGGAGAGGGCATTGAGAGGAGTGCAGAGGAGTCAGTGGGGATGCTATTTACAGTCAGCATTCACATACACATGCACAGTTTGCAGTCTTCACCAGCAGAGGCGAGAGAATATTCACACACTGCTGATTTCATTGCACTGCGATGCTGTGAGCAGTGCGCAGATGTGCCTCTTCAAAGAATGATGTGATGATGAGGAGGTGGTGGTGGTGGCGGTGGTGGTCTATTAATAGCCAACCAACAATGTCCGAGGTGAAGAAGAAGAGGAGGGGAAAGAAGGAAAGCTTTTGCAAATAAGCTCTAGCAAATCAGCAAAGCAGATGGTCATGAACCAGAAAAAAATTGGATAATTGTGATAACTGCTGCCGCCGCAGCTTCTTTAGCTCATTTGCATGTAGTGCCCGCGCGCGAGCATGCAGTAGCTGATATAATGGTGAAACATGGCGCTGCTGAAAAAAGCCGATGAGGATAACAGTGAGTGGCTGGAGCAGCAGTCGTAGTTCCTCCTTCCTCCAGTGAAACTGAAAGGGAAAGAAGAAGTAATAAAAGGAAGAAACAAGTGGCAGAGTGAGAAAGAGTGGTGGTGGCACAGAAAAATCAGTGAGAGAGAAAGAAAGTTGTGACTCAGATAGCAACAGACCAGTGGTGGTGCTGGCTGATCACCAGCAACAGCAGCAGCAGCAGCCCAAGGAGGCACTGGTTATGTCTGGTTACTCTAGAACTGTTGGCGAAGTCAGTTTCAACGTAAACACCACCACCACCAGCACTGAAACATGAAACGTGTAAAGCACGTCCAGCAGTGGCATATGGAGGTACAGCAGATTTCAGTAGCACTGTCACATGCGACAACTGTGTTAGCAGTAATTGGGGGAGGAAAGGGATTGCCACCACCTACCATCATCACCACGACCAAGCGAGCAAGCAAGCGATGACAGTCAAGTCATTGTCATTGTCTTTCTTCAGCAGCAGCACTTCATCACTAATCTGCTTCCTCTCCTCTTTCTCCTCCTTCTGTTCTCACACAGTTACGCACAATTAGTCATTAGCACCTAATGCTAAGCCAGTGCAACCATCGGTTGGACATCGTTTCCGAGGAAGTGCTGCTGCTGCTGTTAGAGTGCTGTGTTGTGCTGTTCGTCAGGCGGTCGTCCGAGGACAACGACAACTACGATGAAAGACCGACTGAGAAGACTCAGTTGACTCAGTCCACAAGGAATGCACGAGTGAGGGCAATACTCGGACGACGACGACGGTGGCAATTTTTCTCAATGAAAGAATGAGGCACACACAAACTGCAGTGAAAGAAAGGAGTCAATGGCTGGTCTGCTGCAATCGGCAGCACACACCAATCGACATACGGTGTTGGTTGTAGCAAGCCTGACTAAGGTAGTACGCTACGACACACCAAAGACAAACACACACAGACTGCCCAGTGACTCAGTAGTAGGTGAAAGAGGTGAAAGAGTAAATGAATGCTAAGAGAGGGAAGGAAAGAAAGGAAGAGAGAGGGAGAGTGTGTGTAATAGATTGGCCTGCAGAAAGGAGGACAGTCACACTAGGAAAGGGGTGATTCAACTGACTAGACAGAAGGAATGCAACACACTCACTCACTGGCAGAGAAGCGAACATGGCATGGCATCATCGTCACCCTGTGCGCCATCGTCACTGATACAAAAGAATCCTTTCGAGGAATGTTTCAATCCTTTCATGAAAAGAATGTAAGTTTGTGTGCGCTGTAAAAATAAAAAATGATGCCAGCAAATATGGCATGCTGCTGAAAAACCCGAATACCAAAAACGGTTGTTGTTCTCGGTTACTGTTAGGGAAAACGCCGACGAGGGTCCCGAACCGTTGCAGACATCTGCACAAGCATGACACCATCACCGCCGCCGTCACTGCCACCAGACCGCATGCAATCACTCAGTGAAGCAGCAATAAAAGATTGCCAACACACACACAGTCACAAATCTGAAAATACGGTTAACTGTGAAAGGGAATGAGAGCAGGACCAGGGCGAATGCAAAGCATGAAAAGCAGCTTCCACTGTGTAATGTCAATATTGACAGTCACAGGCACACACACACATTTGGCTGTGTGGCAGAATCGAGAAAATAAGAATAAGAACCCGATATAAGCGCACACCGTTCTCGAATGAACAAACGCAATAGCAGTGATCCAAAATAGAAAAGGAGGGCTTAGAAGAGAAAACCAGGACAGAATTGGCATTCTGTCTTTAGGTAAACATACACATATCCTATTCGTTTGCACAGTGGACAAATGTTGGACGGCTGTCCAGCGGCTTGTCCAAAGTCAGAACCAATGGCTGTGAGTGTGTGTGCAAGCAAATTCAATCCAATTTGTCTGAAAGGGACAAATAGAGCACTGCTCACACAGCATCATCAATTCTGTATGGCGTGTAATGCAATCAAAGCAGTGCCTAGTGCTCAGGCAGCCTAACCCCCTTCTTCGGCCATCAGCAATTACCAGTGTTTGAGCATGCATGTTCAAGCTGCTGCTGCTGCAATTAAACTTTCATGACAGTCCACGACAAAAACCAAAGAGCAGTGTTCAATGGATGTTTGCAAGTTGCATGCACGGGACAATCACTCACTCACTGGCTGCCCTCTAATAGAACTGCTGCTAAATTAAACCCCAGAGTAAGACCACCACCACCACCACCACCACCACAAGGTAGAGTCAGTCGGTAAAGGTCAACCCTACCAATCGGCCCCCACGACCCTTAATCAAATTGAGTTCAAACAAGATCCAAACTGAGAGACATAGGCAAAGGATTTAAATGAAATGAGAAAAGGGGAAAACGGGAACAACAGCAAGAGAGTGCCAGCAAATTGGTGCACCGAGACTGCCAATCAAGAAGTCTGGGTCTGTGTGCACACACTTTCGGAGTCCATGCTCTATCTCCATCTGAGCGCTCGTCAACCCCCTTACAATAACAATCATATAGACAATTGCCAAATCGAAAATATCCCCATTATGTCATCAGGGTGCAACAGCGAAAGTGTTGTGAAAGAATAACATTCACATCAAGAAAATACCGCACTCTCCTTTTCCAATGAAGAGGGGGCTAATTTGCATAACAAACACATTTTGAATAAGAGCGAAAAACACGATCACCACCACATCATGGATGCCAAAAATGGAAAAACAATGTCCCAATCAACGAACGTCACAACTGTCCCGGTGACACACAATGAAACAGCGTAGCAGCAACAGCAGTAGTCGAATTGACAAGCACACTGATAAGCCGCTTTGCCAACAAAAAAAATTGCCTAATTATTATCTAACCAAAACATTGAAATTAGCAAATTAGCATTCTCAGAATCAGCGGGGCCACGGCAGCAGCAACGGTGATGAGCTAAAACAAACACACAGCAAAGCAGACATAGGCCAGACACCGACGAGACAGTGTTCAGACATGGAAAACCCCCACCATCACCATCACCACCACCATCAAACCTTTGGTGGATGATTTAACTGGAAAATTAGGCAATTGTCTAATTAATGAAAAAGGCCACGACGCCACAATGGCAATGGTGGGAGACAGTGCGCAGCACATCTAATTAACCGCAAAAATAATTAACAGAGACAGAAGAGGGGGAACGACGCGTTTAGCACAAACGCTGAAACTGGAGAACACTACCCACAGCATTTGCATGACAGGCTGCGGGTTGAGGTTGCTGTTGTAGAAAGCAGTAATCTTCAGAGCCAAATGTGCCAACTAACTATAAGCTGCTCGAGAACAAGACACATCTGGCCTAGGTTCCCCTGGTGCTGCAGGTTCCGGTGTGGTTCTCTCCATTACCAAATAGAAGTAGTGAAGCACATCACCAACTAACTAAACACAACACTCAACTAACTCACTCAAACAGGCATAGAGAGAGAAAGCAACGGAAACCACATGCCCAACGGAAGTGTTCTCCATTGAGAGAGAGTGCGAGCAATGAGAACGGCAGAGTGACTGGCAGCACAACGAGAGTGCCTGTCACACAGCCTGAGAATGTTTTCATAGCATCCCGAGCATGTTGTGAGGACGAGGAGAGGATGAGGAGATGACGTGCATCATGGCTAGGCAAACAATACCAGGCACCACCTCGGTGCAGCAGCACTGAAAAAGAGAGAAAGAGAGGAGTCAGTGAAGAGATAAGGGTGAACAAAGTTTGCTTTCGTCCTCGCTGACAACGGCCATTGACGGTCAGCTGCCATCTTCTAAAAAGAAAAAGTTTGAGGTGCATCCAAAAGTAGAGCTCATTGTCAATTTTCAGTATGCTGAATTCCTTTCCCTGCAACCAGCTAAATTGAATTGAATCCACCCGCACTGACTGGTGCTGGCTGTGCATGGCTGTGAGGGCTCTCTGCTCTGGTCTGGTTTGGTCTGTGCTCTGCTGCGCAGCAACGATCCAACAAAATGACGCCACGTGCAGCGTCAATCTCTCAGCCAACAAACAATGGCTGATGCTGATGCTGCAGTGAATAGTAGTGCACCACGACAAAATCAATTTAGGGGAGAGAGAGAAAGTGATCGAAGCTGCAAACTGCACAGACAATGGACAAGAATGGAACAGAATGAAGGCAGTTCAGAAACCGAACGACAAGCGAGAACACAGCCACAGCAATTGGCGGTCAGAAATCGCTAATTGGAAGACGGGAAGATCGGCGGTGGCTGCTGAAGCACTACTCACTGTGTGGGAGCAGACGGTGACAAATGGCGCAGCGAAACATCAAACTAAACTGAGCCGAAACCCTCGTTTGGCCAGTGCGTTCCATCATCAAGTCATCATCAGCAACACACACACAGAGAGTGTGCTTCATCAAGCAAATCAATCCACTAGCTGAGCGAATCAGCAAATGAAGCAATATCCACATACAATATCGGTAGTGAGCATTCAGGGGTTCGTTTCGTTACCAATTCAGTCCTTCGACCTCACACATTGCCGCACACACTAACTAGCCCCACTCTTCCCATCCCTCATTCATCTCGTCCCTGCACAGTTTTTAGTAAGCAAAAGTATCCATAGCATCCAAAATGGCCAACAGCAATAATAGGCAGCAGGGAGAGAGATTCATAGACAGGAGAGTTGCACTGGCAAATTAAGTTAGCACCCGATTCAAGTCGCCATTTATTCTCTCATTCAATTAGGCTCAATTCAATGTATCCAGTGAAAAGTGCAGCACAAGTCGACCCCCCATCTCCTCCATCCACTGCCTTCAATTAGCCTCAGGCTCATCTCTCTCTCCCTCTAAACTCATTGAAGCGCATGCATATGCCAATGATGATTCATCAGTAGGATGCATCAACTGAATCAACGGTCTGAATTAGCAGCAGCAACAGCAGCAGTAGTAGTGGGCGGACCCGGTGACAGAGAAATGATAGTTGCAGTACAGTGCACCACAGAGTGAATGATAATTTGGCAAATAGGAAAGCTCAAACGGGGACAGCCCCCAGTGCTCAAGTCTGCTGCAATCGAATCAAATCGATCCATCACGTGAGGCAAACAAAGGGAAAACTGCGTGAGCACGAGCAGCTCAATTTGGAGCAATTGTAAAGAGGCAGCAGCAGAAGCAGAGATAGCCTGCGGTCAGAGAATGAACGAAGTGGGGCTGCGATTGAAGCGGTTGCGTTCAAGGTTTGCAGAACATCATGAATCATCGAATGTGAGCGATTTGAATGCGATTCTAGTGTGCGTGGAATCACTCTCGCTCAATGATGCTCACTGGGTAAATCAAACTCTCCTCTCTTTCTCTTCACTATTCCACTCGCAGTTCACTCGCTCAGGCGACTTTTTAATTAAATTAAAACAGCCCTCTAAATTCCTGCAAAGCAATTCTTTTTTCTCCCTCAATTAGCTCTTTCACTGGGCACCAATGGGTGCGAGAGCTGCGAGTGTCAATGTCAGTGGTGGCTGGGATCGTTGTCATCAAGCAGAGAGAGTTCCCTGAACCGGTGCGCCATGCAACTCGTCCATGCTGCTGCTGCCGCCATGCATCGCATCAAATTAAATCAATCGTCTCCACTACACACACTGCTCACTGCACTAATTCCAATTGTCACAATAGGCTTTGCACTGACACACAGCTCAGCTCTCTCTCCTTCTCCCAGTTTAATTTAATTTCACCACCGCTCAAGAGGTACTCGAGCGACACCACTGTGCAGCCTGCGTCGTGTTGTGCTGTGTTCAGCCTCGTCAACATTGTCAGTCGTCGGAAAAAGCTTCACTGGAAATGTAGTCCAGTTGAGCTCCCACTGACTACTACCCGAAACAGCATCAGCAGCACTAGACTAGACAAACACTCACACACACACACACAAGCACATCTGTCAGGTTTGGTCGCCAAACTCAAACTTTAGTCACGGGCACTGTCAGGGACTAGGAAGCAGAAAAGAGAGGAATTGATCAGGGCATCAGCAGCATCAGCACCCGTAGAATGAGCGCCCAGAATGCATCAGCACTTAGCTATTGCTGAGCTGAGGGCAGAGAGGAGAATAGGAAAATCTAGCAAATGGTGGCAAAGTTTCTATAGGTTCGAGATTCTAGGGAGCTCCACTTTTGAACAGTTGGCAAGACTCTCGTCAGTTCTGGTGGCGGTAGTGGTCCAACGACACCGAGACAGCTGCACGAGGTGACACTTTTCGTTGATTGAAGTGTCGCTGTAGAGTGTGTGCAAACATTGAGGCGACAGGCGTTTGGGAGAAAACAGCGGTTGGGAGCAAAAACAGAGCACACCAAAGTGAGACAATGGGCAGGGATTAATTCAGGCAATTAATTGACAGTGAAACATTCAGAACAGAAGAGGAAACACTGAAAGTGAGAACAATGACAGCAGCCAGGATGGAGGGATAGATAGATGGAAGAAAAAACTCAGAATAATCAAAACGAAAGCAATTTTTCTTTTGGTGAGCTGAACGAAAGCACCACCAAACGAAAATAAACCACCAAAGAGACCACCACTAATGCCTCCATTTTTTGAAAAAGCTCACAAAGCTACAGAGTGACACCCAAAATCGAAATGGAAATGGAAATAGCTCTTATCAGTTGTGAAGCAGTGAAAAAGTAGTGTCTCTGATCAGTTAGAAGAAACTGCTGCTGCTGCCGGACCAGTGAACATTGGCTGCCTCGTTTCAGTTGGCTGAGCATCGACATCCAATCACGCCCCAACGCTGACAACAAACACTGCCCCGAGCCCCCAGGTCCCCGGGCGAAGCCTCTCTCTTCTTTTGAGCGGCTTGAACTTGAGCTAAGTCTGCCTCTGCTGGTAATGTAGCGATAATGAGCGTGATAATACAGTGGAAACTGAAATGAAAACGAATGAGAAAAGTAAGAACTCTAGTAGTGCACACAACTTCAAAGTGCAATTGAAAGCGACAGTGAGTGAGTGAGTGAATGAATCCCCTTTTACTACTGTCTCTAGCATTACCTAAGAGTACCTATGGGGATTGAAGGCAGCCCCAGTTGCATCGATTATCATCTGCAACCAGCAGCAGCACGAGCACTCTCCTTCATCCTCCATCCTCCATCATTCCATTTGCCTGCATTAGCAGCAGCAGCAAACAAATTGACCCTCCTGAGGACAGCAAGAGCACTGTCGCAGCACAATGCTAAGAGCAAAGAAACAGTGAAACCGAATCAGAATCAGTCAGTCCATCACCGGAGTTTGTGCAAAGTGCCAGTTCACCACGACCACTACACACTCACTTCTCTCGCTAATGGAAAGAGCTGTGTGCTCATAATTTGCACGTACTCGAGGAGACTAGTGAGTGAGTGCTCAAGCCCGTGCAGTCATTTGTTCCATTTTGCTGCCTCCTCTCTATCTCTCTCTCTCCCACACCGCCTGACAGTTGGGCAAAGTAAATCACAGCGCTGCAAAAACATGCGAAGAGCAGCAACAGCAGCATCAGCCTACATCCAAACGAATAAGCAAAGCGAGCACAGACGAGTGAAATAACAGGGCACTTCATCAAAGAGCTATTAAAAGGCAATTTATTATCGCATTACGGCGGACACTGTTCTGCTGCTCCTGCTGAATCAGAAGAAAGAAAAATGGAAAGTCCATTGGACTAATAGAAGAGGTCATTAGGGAGGATTAGCGAGATAGCACCCGCAGATTTCAGCTAGAGAAAGAGAGTCGCCAATGCCAGTGAACTGAAAGAGAAGGTCAAGTTCGAGGCAATACTGTTTTTTCTTGGTCCAAACACTCACAGACAGTCTGTTCCACTCAAGCTTTAATTTGGAGTTCAAAGCAAATCAAATGACGAAAGAACAGGATAACAGAAAAATCTGTGCTCATTTAAAAAAGCAGAATCAGTGCCCTCGAGGCAGAGAATCCTGCCTGCCATGACTCACTGGTTACGCCAATCTGTGCGTGTAGCAGTAGCACATGACAGCACTAGTCTCGAATGAAGTCGAATGGAAAACACATGTTCAGTGGGCCACCCAAAATGAATGCCAATTCGACAGAAGTAAAGAACCAGGAACGTCTCTGTTTTCATAGCCTGAAGGGCAATCGCATGAGCAGGCCAAGACTGACAGACAAACAGAGAGAGAGAGAGAGAGAGAGAGAGAGAGAGAGAGAGAGAGAGAGAGAGAGAGATCACTGCTGCCAGCCAGGAAATTGCACCCATGCAAAAAAGAAAAAGCAGAATAGAAATTGCCTTTTACGGTTGGAGGCAGAATGCTGCTGCTGTTTGCAACCACTGTTTGGAAGAAACGAAGAAGAAACGAAGGAGAATCGGTGGAAATTGAGTTTGCTGTTGAGCAAGCATGCAAAAGTGATATGACTCAGCAAAGTGAATCACAAAACGAATCAGAGCAGCTAACACAATTTGACGATTATTTGGTCAGTTTCGTTAGTGAGCGCCAGTGACACTACTCTGCAGCACTACTAACACACCCATCCATACACATCATTCCATCCTATAAGAGTGAGAGAGGCTACTAAATTCAATTATCACATGATTACATAACCAAATGAACGATGGCACACACACTCTCAATTGCTCACACAACTGCTCATAGTGCCTGCTAGTGACAAATCAAATGAGACCGACAGAGAGAATGTCGGCACAGTGTAAACTTGTGGATTGGCAAGCAAGCAAAGAGGCAAACAGATTGAGTGCAGTCTTCTCAGTCTTGTGATCAGTGAGCAGTGTGTCTCATTGCCAGGCCGATGATTCAATTAGAGTGTGATGCAAGGCAGAAGCGACAGAAGTCTGCAGAAGCAGCAGCAGAAGCACTGACTGCACTCGTCACACTGATGCTCCCCGACAAACCCGATGACACAAACGGTCGAGGGGAACAGGACGGGGCAGGCGACGACGCTCACGCGACCATGGACGTTGGAGCAGTGTGCAGACCAGAGATAGGAACTGCTTTGGCTGCTGCTGCTGCTGACAGAGGGTAACGAAGCGAACAGACAGCAAGGGAAGCGGCAGCAGCGAGGGTGCCCCGGTGACTAATGCAATGACACTCTGACACATCGACACAGGCCAGGGTAAGCGGAGGCGGCGTCTGTGTGGAACGTAACGGCAATTGGCGGCGACGGCGGCAACGTATCCTGCCAGCACTGCACACTCAGCACCGAGCCCACCAGTCACTGTCCACTGCTGGGCAGCACTTGAGATGGCCAACATGTTGTTGCGGACGTTGAGAGGAAGCGCAAGAATAAGAAGCGTAAGATGAGGAGAGAAGGGGCAACTCGGAAGACTGAGAGAGGAGAAGATGACTAAGTGGAGGAATTAGTAGGGTAGGGTAGGGAATTAGTCATTGAACAGTGCTGCTGATGCAACCGGACGAACAGGAGGGGGAGAGGAAATGCAATATACAACGCATTCACTTACACTGCCACTGCGGCTATGCAATCACCATTTATGAGGTCATCATCGGCTGGGTCGAGCGGGAGCAGGAGCAGGAGAGTCATGCAAATGATTCGCTCATTAGTGACCACACTGAATTACACCAGAGAAAGCAAAAAACAGCTAAATAGATAAGGAGAAATAAAGAGACAATAGACAGAGCTGATGAGGGGTAGCTCACTTATTCGATCATTTGGAAAGGAGCAAAAGAACAAGTTGGCTGATCAGCAGCAGCGGCAGCAGCAGCAAAGCAGCCGAGAACATTACCACACTGTCGATTCCTTAACCATAAAATAAACAGTGATGCGCATCACTAAACACATCCGAAGCAGAGAGACAGCAGTGGTGACATGTCATCGGCAGAGATGCACTGGTGCACTCCCACTGCCGGAGATGGGTACTGCGAATGAACTACAACTGCCACTGCAAACCGAGGAATGAATCATCATCGAATGGGAGCACACACAAACTGTGCTAACGGTAACCAGAGACTCTGTTCGAAGGACACTCACTACCAACCGACGAACACGAGGGAACTCTATCCGGGAAGCCAAGAGGAGAAGGAGGAAGAAGGCCATCATCATCAGCATCGAACGGCGATGACGATAAAGGATAGCTAGCCAGCCAGCATGCTATGCACACGCATTCAGCCTTCACCACCACCACTGTTTCTGTTCGACTAATGAATAGAGACACATTGCAACTGATAAGATCCCTGCCTGCCTGCTTGCCTGCCTGCACATCCGCAGTGCATCAATCAGTTAATCCTGCCAATCGGATTGGAGCACTCTGCACTTACTCACTCACTCACTGTACATGCACACAAACAAATTGTCATGTTGACAAGGCCGATTTGTGCGAAGTGAGTGAGTGCACCAGCCAACGAAAGCGGTGGCGGTGGCCCCTTTTGCTCGCCAAGAAGAGTGCAGAGTCCAGAGTGCACAATGTCAATGGGCCTAGAGATAGAAGACAACTGGGTGGAAGGATGGATGGATAGATGGATGGAAGCCATGTCGCGTGTCGGGTCGTGTCAGAAGGGCACATCAGCACTGCTGAGCAGCTTCAATCGCTAATGACCCCAGTCATTCGAGTCTGGGCAGCAGCAGCAGCTTCTGAGCATCATCAGAGCAGCAGGTCACGCGTCCAACACTAGCAAACTTTCGCTGTCTTATCTCACGAACGCACATACATGTCCAATTATTGGGAATTATTAGCGAGAAAATAGTGCAAACTACTTTTGTAATAATGCTCCGCCAAAGGAAAGCAGCAAACTTCGGTGTCAGCAAGTCAGCCACTGTTCAAGAGAATAGCGAGATTCGCGCCAATAAAGCCAAGCAGAAGCGGTGCAGAGCAGACATCGATAGTGCTCGCCCGATAGTGCCGCTGCTGCCAGCAGCATGACAGCCGGCTCGATTGTTTTCTTTCTTCTCTCTCTCTTTTCTCTCGCTTGCTACAGCAGCTGAAAGCCGATTCAATCCAAATCGGATCCACTAAATCTCACTGGATTTGCCAGAGATTACGACGACGACGACGACGGTGAACGTTGTGATCAAGTGAAACCTTCAATCGAGTGTACCGTCGCCAGTGTTCCCTTCAGCTCAAGTCAGCAGCAAGCACCCCACCCAAACACACCAAAACACAGCAACAATGTCAGGCCGTGGAACAAAGATCCAGAAGGTGATGGTGCAGCCGATCAACCTCATCTTCCGGTACCTGCAGAACCGGGCCCGGATTCAGGTATGGCTTAATGAGAACGTCAACCTGCGCATCGAGGGCCACATCATCGGCTTCGACGAGTACATGAACCTGGTGCTCGATGACGCCTACGAGGTGAACCTGAAGAACGACAGCCGCCGCAAGGTGGGCTGCATCCTCCTCAAGGGCGAGAACATCACGTTGATCATGAACACTGAATCGGCAGAGTAGCCACAATCAGAGTGAATCTTCCTGCAGCCAAGCACCTACCTTCTCATCCCTTTTCCTTGTTTCAACTTTTTTTTGCTGTTGTATCACTTTTACAAACATGTAGCACTCTGCAAGGCGAACTTTTTCCATTATCTAAATTAAAGCGATCTCTTTGTTCAGCAATTCATCATCTCCACCACCACTACTCTCAGTGGACATGTGTAATTGGGGTTGCTATGCGAGCTCTCTGGGCACAATGGATTGAGCCACGAACTAGTCGCCGACCAAACTGTGCACAGACACGTGCGCCCTATCTAGCCCTGTCTTCACAGTCTGCCGTTGCCAAGTACTGGAGAACTTTGTAACTACAAATTTCTCTGGTCGTCAACGAGGACGACGAAAACATAGCATCGATGGAGTTCACCACCAGTCGGTATTGCTGGTAATAATTTAATCAAACTTTCATTACCAAGGAATGGGACTGGCAGTTGCCAACGACTAGGCAACATTGAATCGATCATCAAGTATCGACGGTGGCGGTGGCCATACACCACACCAGTAGAAAACGGCGAGTACATTTGACGAGCTGGCGACGCGTCAGCTGGGCACAGCAGCCGCAGCAGAGGCAGAGAGGACCAGCAGCAGTTGGCTGCAATTACTCGGCCACATTAGTGTGTGTTAGAAAGTGAGTGCTTCAAGAGAGCGCACTTCTAGAGCCGAGGTGCCCAATTAAGTGCATCTGCGACGAGCCGATCAATCATCATCAATCGAAGAGTTGCGCACACCAGCAGCCACACAACAGTTCCAGGAGAAGGCTCCAGAGGAGGACACCCACCATGAGGTGCTGCTGCTGGTAGCAAGACGTCTTGACAACTGCTTTGGCAACAGCAGCAGCAGCTTCCATTCGGCACCAGCAGTGACTGGTGTGTCTGGCGACTGAGTGAGACTCAATTTGTCTCAACATGGTTGAGGAACAACTAGCAAGTAGGAAATAGAAAAAGTTTATACTAAAAGCAGAGTCCAAGTCCAAAGCGACTGGGACCGACTAGCAACGACATCGCTGGCACTACCCTGCAATTGAGATCTCGTTGCTCGCCCAGCATGGCTCCAATTACAGTAATTAGAGACTTGGGCGCTTGCACAACGACGACGACGGCGACTTGGAATGCTCATCACATTAATTGGCACACGTGACAGAAAAGGAGGCTGCGACTGCTCTGCCAGCTAAGTTACTGTTTCAACAATGGCAAAGGCAAAGTGAGTAAAAGGGCTACAATTAAAAACGGGAAAAGGAATCCAATAGACTGAGAATTCTTTTCACGAATGAGCCTTAGCCCGAGAGTAAATTCATGAGAATGAAAAAAGTGAAAATAATAGACTGCGTCTGCCAAATTGTTTAAATTTCAATTTTAGAGAATTGATGAAAGAAGTAAGTACCTAATCGGACTCAATGCACACACACACACACACTCACATTCATTGGCAGCAATTTGCATAATCACCAAAGATTAGCGGATGAAAATGTGAATATGAAGGGCTGAAAGAAGAGACAAAGCATCACATTCACGGTTTGTTACACTTTCAAGGGAGCGCCCGACGGCGCAAAGTGTGCCAAGTGTGCAGCCAGCAAGCCAGCTACCATTTCTCCTCCTGCGGCGAGATCAAAAAGGCATCGAATGTTGAAAAGGTTGCTGCTGCATAAGTGCAAGCGAACGGAATATATGCTGCTAAAGAATACAAAAAGAAAGAATGGAAAATATCAACAGCAGAAAATGGAAGCGCCTGTCAAATAAGGAGAGTCGATAAGGGAGTAGAGAATAAATGGAATGGTATCCTCTAACACACACACACTCTATCTCGTTCAAGTGTCATCCCGACGCCTGTCCAGCTAAATAATTCATAAAAACTGAAGCGATATGAATCGATAATAACGAAGAGATAGAATGCGAATAATAACCGACCGCATGGTCTCTCTCTCTTTCTCTTGCCAGCTCTCGGGTGGCGTTAAAAAAGCGACAGATAAGACAAACAAAGAACAATGAGGAGCAACTTACCCAAGGCTTGCCAAGGGGAATTGACGGATGACACGCGTCTCTTTGGCTGCTGCTGCTGCTGTTGATGCTCTTCCACTGCGTAGAGGATTGCACCTCAAAGCTTGCACTCATTTCCATCCTCCTCATCATGATCGGATGATTCTGCAGATGACACGCGTATGCTCGCCGTCAGTGTCGATGTAAGAGTCGATGGCGAAGCTGATCAGCGATTCAGTGGACCGAAGATGGGAATAAAAATAATCAAAATGGGAATTAAAAAGCGGTGAATGAAATATGGAAACGGTAAAGTCGATACTGTACTTGAGTGTCGAGGTTCTTCGTCAAGAGAAGTTGGAACACACTTGAAAGAACCAAAAAACCAGAGAAATCGAACCGATGTTTTTGCAGTTGAGAGCACAAGCTGACTAGATTTTTGGCGCACCAAAAAAAACTGGCAACTTTCCTGCTTTCGGAAACTTTTTTACAGTGGCCTGGAACAACAACAACACTGTAAAGAGAGAAAGAAAGAATCGTACCAAAACAGTTCTATGATTATCCACTGAACCAGTTCCAGGCGATGATGGTCGACCACCAGGACCACCAACAGCCATGGACCTTGCGGAGAGCCCTCTCCACCGCCCAAGACCTGGCCATCCTGGCCGGCAGGCCGCTGCGCAAGAAGGCCGTCCTCTTTGTGATATTGGCCATCTCGGTCATCTGGTGCGTCCTCTCACTGGTGCACATTCATCTAATCAACCGACCCAATAGGCTGAGGGTTTCGGCAAAGGTAAAGGAAACACTGATGATAATGATCATTTCGATAACATTGTCCTTCAATTTCTCGCAGACTTATGGCGACGAGTACGACGTAAACAGTGTCCTGGACAGTGATGGAGGCGCTGAACCGCTGAACATCCTTCCACCAGCCAACTTTGGGCGAGACAGCTCTCCTCACCACCCTTCTAGTCACGATGAGCAGTTTGCCTTTCTCAAGCGACAGCATAGGCTCAAGGAGGATGAGCTGCTGGCGGCTGGTGGTGCTCAAGGAGGTGCAAATCATCATTCGGACCATCATTCGGCCACTGAGGATTCTATCCTCGGATCTGCCTCAGGTGTTGGTGGCATCAAGTGCCGCAACTCCATTCAGGGCAAGTACCTGATTGCCGATGACCGCGGCTACGTCTGCCCGCGTCGATCCGTTGGCATCAACGGCTGCTGTGCCACCACAAACTTGGTAACCAATTCGAGCAGCAGCAGCACCTCCAAAACGAAGCTCTACTCCTGCGAGACCTGTGACCAGCCGAGCGGTTGCTGCTCTAGCTTCGAGCACTGCATCAGCTGCTGCATGGCGCCCCAGCACCGGGAGCTGCTCAATCGCATGGTCAGCGAGAAAAAGTCCGCCGTCTTTCGCATCTTCATCGCCAACATCACCGACTACTTTGAGCTCTGTCTCACCAAATGTCGCACCTTTTCGGGCTCTGTTCAGCACGAGAACACCTACCGCAATGCGGTGGCCAAGCACTGCTTCAGTGACCTTGGTCTGTAAATAAGATTTGTACAAGACTTTTATTCTGTGAAAATGTGATTAAAATTCGCGTAGAGTAGATCTGCTAGATTTGTTTGGGGCGTTTTGACGTACTCTGTGAAAGGCGATTGTTTACATTTTGTTTTGATTTGACTTTTGCCTGAGAATGTGATTTCTCTGTTGCATTTCCAAACTCTCTCACTCCGCCGCTTTGTGCAATGATCCCTCAATGATTGTTGGTCATTTTTTGGGCATTTCGCCATCATCTTTAGTAGATGCTAATCGTCGTCGTCGTCGTGCACAATGGACATCTACAAGACCATTGTCGTGTGTCGGAAATTGCCTCTGAAAATCGAGTCCACCTTCGCCTATGGTTCGTCTGCTTTTTTCCTGTTGCCGAAGATTTGATCTAATTACAGCACTTTTTCATCAGATGATTACATTTTGGTGGGCACCCAGGAGGGCCACTTGCTGATGTACAAGTTGGACATCAGGTCCAAAACTCCCAGTGGTAAGGGGGTGATTTTTTTAGCTGGCCATCACTAATCATTCACTTCATGTTTTGGGAAGAGTACGAAGTAAAGACGCACCTACTGCGATCAGCAAAGCAGTTCTCCAAAAAGCCCATCATCCAAATTCAGGCCATTCCCGAGCACCGCATCCTCGTCTCCCTCTCCGACAGCGTCGTCTCAGTGCACAACCTCGACAAAATATCCTTTCCGCACCTGTCGACGCTGGCGAAAACGAAAGGGGCCACCCACTTTGCGCTGGACATCACCCGCATCCGCACCCTGACCGGGGAGATCCAGTGCACGGTGCGCCTGGTGGTGGCGGTGAAGTACCAGCTGCTCTTCTTCTACTGGAAGAACAATGACTTTCACGAGTTGCGGCCGAACATCAAGCTGGCGGACAGCGCCCGGTCCATCATCTGGCAGGGCAAGTTCCTCTACGTCGGCCTGCGCAACCAGTACATTCAGGTGGCGGTGGAGGCTCACGCCGGCACTCAGAAGGAGCTCTTTCCCTTCAAGGAGTCCGCCAATGAGCCGCTAATGCTCTCGCTGAACAGCGGCGGTGCTGGTGGGGGCACAAGCTCAGTGGGCGTCCTGGGCACGACCAGCACTGGCAGCGGCAGCAGCAACAACCAGTGCGGCCTGGCGCTCTGTCGCGAGAAGCAGACGTTCATCTTTGACGGCGAGGCGAAGCCGCTGCTCGACTTTCCCATCACCTGGTCGGAGCAGCCGATCTCCCTCGCCGACGACTCGCTCTTCCTCCTCGCCGCCCTGCCCGAGTCGGCCATTGAGGTGCTGACCACCTCTTCCGCCTCGAAGATTCTCCCCATTCAGCGCATCAGCCTGGCGGTGGGCAGCTCGGTCAGCAAGCCGATCCGAGCGCTGGGCAAGTGGAGCGGCCGGCCGGGCCAGCTGCTGGCCAACTCGGAGAGCGACGTGGTGCTGATCAAGGCGGTGGCCAGGGAGCAGCAAATTAAGCTGCTGCAGAGTGAGAAGTACTTTGAGCTGGCCTTGAAGGTAGGAGGTATACAATTGTGACCATCACTTTCTAACTCCTCAATCATCTACTCTAGATTGTGGAGATGGTCGCCGCAGATCCCGACGAGAATGGATCGATCAAGCTGGAGATTGGCGATGACATCTCACTTGTCTCCGCTGCCACTACCACCACCACCGCCACCACCACTGCCGAACTGCTCAATTTGGGGAGCAGCACCTCCGAGGCGAGCAGCAGCGAGACGGAGAAGCTGAAGCTGCGCATTCTCAACATGCAGGCGCTGGACAAGTTCTGCCGAGGCGACTTCAAGGAGGCGATCGCCATCTTCGCCTCCCTCAAGACCGACCCCTCCTACGTCATTGGCCTCTACCCTGACCTGCTGCCGGAGGACTTTCGCGCCCGACTCGCCTACCCGACGCGGCTGCCGCACTTTGAGGGCGCCATCCTCGAGAAGGGCCTCATGGCGCTGGTCGACTACCTGCTCGAGGTGCGGCGGAAGATCAAGGACGACCTCAAGAACATAGAGTCAGCTCCTGCTGCTGCTGCTCAGGTAGCTGGTCGTACTGGTTCTTTCAGCGCAACCTCTGCCTCCCGCAAGGCCAGCCTGAGCGAACAGCGGAGCAAGCATCTGCCCGCCCTCTCCTACGCCGACCTCCTCCGCCTGCAGTCGATCATCGACACCAGCCTGCTGAAGTGCTACCTGCACACCAATGACGCCCTGGTGGCGCCCCTGCTGCGCATTCCCGACAACCACTGTCACCTGGAGGAGACGGAGAAGGCGCTGAAGCGGCGGCAGAAGTACAACGAGCTGGTCATCCTCTACCGCACCAAGGGACTGCACCGCAATGCGCTCGACCTGCTGTCCCGCCAGGCGCGGGTGAACGGCTCGGAGAAGGACGCACTCGCCAACCGGCGGAAGCTCATTGCCTACATGCAGGAGCTGGGTGCAGAGCACATTGGTAAGTGAGAGTTGTAAATGTTTATGAGAAATCACAAATTGTACTTTCCTTTCCAGATCTCATCTTTGACTACTCCGAGTGGATCCTCCGCGAGCACCCCGACGAGGGCCTGGAGATCTTCATCGACGACTCGGCGCTGGAGCTGGACGAGAGCACGGCGTTGCCGCGCGAGCTGGTGCTCGAGTACCTCGAGACGAAGATCGGCAACCCCGAGCTGGTGATGGGCTACCTCGACCACTGCATCTTTGCGTGGAAGGAAAGTCGGGCGCGCTTTCACGACGCGCTGATCAACAAGTACCGCGAGAAGATTCGCTCGCTGATGGCGGAGTACCAACTCGAGGGCAGCGGTCGTTCTGCAATGCAGCGGGACAACACCATTGAGATACTCGAGGAGGAGGTGGTAAGAATGGTCAATTTAAGTTTGAACTTATCCAATCAATAATTTTTCATTTCAGTCCCCCGAAGCCAGCCCCAACAACTCGTCAACTAGCCACCCCCTGGGACGATTCTCGCTGATGACCACCTCTACCAGCTCCGCCTCTGCCCGGGAGTACCACCTCCGACCAGAGTCGGCCGGCCACGAGCCCGGCGAGCTCGGCCTCTACCGCCGGAAGCTGATGCACCTGCTCGAAGAGTCGGATCAGTACAGCACCGAAACGCTGCCCACCTACCTCCTCCACGACGGCCTCTTTGACGAGCGGGCCATCGTCATGGGCAAGGTGGGCAATCACCAGGAGGCGCTGGTCATCTACGTGCACGTCCTGCAGGACCTGCAGCGGGCGGAGGAGTACTGCAGTCGCGTCTACGCCAAGTGCCTGGAAAATGGCGGTCAACCGCTGAAGCCGATTGCGCCCATCACCCCACTGACGCCCAGTCAGCCCACCTACAGCGGCCGGGACGTCTACCTGCTGCTCTTCCAGCAGTGCCTCAACACGCAGCCCAGCGCTGTTGAAGTGAAGGGAACTGGTGGTGATGGTGGCGGTGGTGACACCTCATCCTCCTCACTGCTGCTGCGAGCCCCACTGCAGTTGCCGCCCTCGCTGGCCGCCTACCTCAGCAAACAACAGCAGGAGGAAGAGATGAGGACAACTGAGCAGCAACGTGCGCATCGCCATTGCCATTCTCGCGCGGCACGCCACTCGCATTGACCTGCTTCGGGCGCTGGAGATGTTGCCCGAGGGGTTGAAGGTGGCCGCCCTCTCCACCATCCTCCGGCAGTCGATGGAGCACACCACCAGTCGGAAGAACTACGTGCAGATTCTCCGCCAGCTGCTGCACGCCCAGCGACTGCGCGCCCACCAGGAGCGCATCAAGATGGAGCAGGCCAGTCGACTGGTGCTCACCTCGCTGGACACCTGTCAGGTGTGCATGAAGAAGATTGGCAAAAGGTAGGCGGACGCTGTTGTTGTCTAGCTCTTTTGTAAATAGTTTGCTTCTTTTCCTCCCTTTCTAGTGTTTTTGTCCGGTACATCAACAAGGACCTGGTGCACCTGGGCTGTCGCGATGTGTACGAATCAAAGTATCTTTAGCCACCCCTTTCAACCCCCCGTCCAATCTTTATTTATTTCTTTGCTTTAACTTAAGAGTTACAAAAATTAAACTGAGCACGCAACTACTAAACACTGTCTGTGATGAATCTCTACGGGATTGTGTGCTCAGCCGCCGGATCGTGTATGTAAGCAAATTGAACAAATAAAACTATTTTTGATTTATGGAATTTGTTTATTGGGTTTGGATAAATAAGAAATTGAAAAATTACATAATCAATTAAAATTGGGATAGTAAAAGAGAAGGGGGATGAGTTTGCTTGAAGAAAAAAGACAAAATGAAGAGAGAAATAAGGAGTGATAAAAAAGGGAGATTAGTTGATAAGAAAAGTATGGGATAGAAATAAGAGGAAGTAAATGGAATCAATTAATTAATTAAAAGGAAATTGCTAAGGCTAAATATTGCCGATGGGGAAAGAAAATGGAGAGAGAGAGAGAGATCAAAGAGGGGAATGGGCTCTGGTAAAAGGAAGAAAAGGTGGTGGGAAAGTATGACCACTCTACTGATCTCCATCCCCAGCATTGCCATTGCCATCACCACCCTCCTCACCGCCTTCATCGACGATCTGCGGACGAATGGCGAGCAGGTGATTGAGCTTGCACGTCCAGCAGTGGTACTCGTACTTGTTCCGGACGTTGCGCGGCAGGTTGGCCAGCAGACGGGCGGCCGCCTCCTCGTTCAGCTCATTGAAGGCCTCGGGCGTGGGCAGGTTGTGGGCGCGCAGAAAGTCGGGCTCCAGTGGGCCCTGCATGCTGAGCATCTCCTCGACGCCGGCGATGAGGCCTTTGCTGCTGCTGCTGCCTCCGGCGCCACCGCTGCCGCCGCCCACCTTGGTCGAGCTGCTGCTGCTGCTGCTACAGCTGCTGAAGGTGTCCTTGCTGAAGGGCAAGGAGGCAGAGGACTGCTTCGGCTGCTGTTGCTGAGAGTGGGAAGGCTGGCCATTGTTGAGGCCGCTCGGTCGTTCGACGGCGCCTTGAACGGCACAGCGGGGGCAGTCTGCTGCCAGCGACTGGGACCTTGCCCAGCACTGCCACTGGAATAGTTTGACTCCCAGAGGCTCTTGACCTTCGCTTGGATGGCGTTCGCCGCCGGAATGTACTCGCGGTCCTTCGAGGGCGCCTTTCCGGGCGACAGGCCCATCATCAGCGTCGGGCGACTGGGCGTACCGGGAGCGACGTTTCGAAGGGGGCTGATGTTGGCATTGGTGGCGGCGTTGCTGCACGGTCCCAGGGCGGCGTCAGAGTGGAAGAGAACGGGCGTCTCGACGCCGCTGCGAAAGTCAATGCCCGTGGCCTGCGACGATGGGCCCGGGGCGTCGAGTGCGGCAGAGGAAGAGGAGGAGGAGGGCCACTGCCGGTGGTACGCTCCACTCATGTTGAGAGTGCTCAGAGAGTTTGGCCATCGATTATTGCCACTACCAGGATCGCCACCAGAGCCGCCCGAGCTGTTGCTGCCTGAGCTGTTGTTGTTGTTGGGAACGCTGTCCCAGATGTTTCGCAGCGGAGCGTACGAGCTGAGGGTAGGGGCCATTGAGCTGCGATTTCCACTTCTCCCGCCAGCTTGAATGGAAGAGAAGGCGTCCGCGACCGAGGGCAGATTCGCCGACATGGCGCTCAGGTTGAAGGCGTTCTGCTGTGGCTGCTGCTGCTGATGGCCGACATTACCACCACTACCACCGTAACGACGCAGATCATTCTTCATCAACTGCTGCGAGGAAGCTGAGCTGAGCAGCGTCTGGTTGATCGCCTGGGTGCTGTGCATGGCTGCGGGAAAATGGGTTAAAACTTAGTATATAAAAGTTTAAAAAAGGATTCGAAAACTTACCCAGTGGAAAGCCCGGTGGCGGCTCCAGATCGAAGTTTCCAGAAAGACCACTTCCGCCACCACCACCACTACTACTACTGCCAGGCTGAAAGAGAGCGGCGTTCCGGGTGACCCACTCGTGAATGGCGACGTAGGCGCCGAGGCCTCCCCCAACGGGCGTCCCACCCGACTCCAACTGTCCGTCCTCGTCGACGATCTGCTCGAGGGTGACGCAGTTGGCCGCCTCGCGACGGTTGTTCTTCCCCTTCACCAGCTGGTCCATGTAGAGGATGAGGTTGTCGGTGGAGAGGCGACGGAGGATCATCTCCTTCGTCTCCAGCGGCATCTGGTAAAAGCTTTCCGGCGACGGCAGAATGATTTTCTGCTTCTTCACTGGCTTGGAGATCGGCATTTTGGGGAAGGCGGCGTCGGGGCGGCTCGGGCTTTTACTACTGAAAAACCAAAAGGGCCTAGGTGGAAAAAGTGAATGGGAAAAGGGGGACGATTAAGGGATGAGATCAGAAGGATAAAGGGATGATAGTTACCAGTGGGTGAGGAGGCAGGAGGTGGCAAGGCGATGGAAGCCTGAAATCGACTGAAGTCCGAAGGGCCTTGCGCGCTCGAGCAAGTCAAGTGTAGCGAACGAGACAGCGTGGCGAGCGGCTAGAGACAGAGTGGCGAGAGAGCGCCAAACGCGGGCTGGCTACAGTGTAGCGAGCTGGCTCGTGCGCTCTCGGAGTGTGCGCAGAGGCCACACACGAAGGAAAACCGTTAACAAAGGTGGCGGAGGCGAGAGGAGGATGAGCTGGATACCGCACTCATTGGTCGGCAAGTTCGAATTAACCAAATGGCTCCTGCTAATTGGCTGGGCCGTTCAACCAACGGCGCTGCGCGAACTGTTGGGCTATTTCAACCAGCCAATGAAAAACCGTTGGATTTGGGCAAAAGATTTGAAAAAACTAAATTCACTTTTATTCACATCGGTTTGGGTTAGTTTGGATCGCGCTCGGTAGAAAAGGAAGGGCCTTGTGGTTAGTATCACATGGTTCGGTGAGGAGGTGAGTAGATTCTAAGAAAGCTCTAGACGAATCGGTCATTGCAGAGCGGCCGTGGGTAGGCAGTGTTCAGGCCGCAGATGGGCAGCGGGTGCGCCTCGGTGTTGAAGACCCACTGGTCGAGCGGGAGAAGGTCGTCCGAGGAGAAGATCAGGTAGAGGTACTTGAGCGTCTCCGCGAGGAAGAAGGACTGCTGAGTATTGTCGCGGCTGACGGGCACCGACATGACGTTGTGGATGCCAGAGTAGCCGCCGCCCGAGGTGCGACAGTGGCGGTGAAGGGCTTGGGCGGCCGCCCAGGCGTACTCGCGGTAGCGGTTGTCGTGCGTCAGTCGCCAGAGGACAAAGTAGCTCTCGATCACTTCGGGCCTGGTGACAGTGTAAATGATTAGAACTGGCTTTCAACTTGCAAGAACTTGACCTTCTCCTACCTGAGAATGTACATGTCACCATTGCGATTGGTGGCGTCGTCCTCGTCGTCAAAGAAGAACGACTCCGGACCGAGCTTCGTCGGCGTGCGATTGTACGACTGAAAACACGTTTCGGTGATGTTCACCGCCAGTGCCATGTGGTGGGCGATGAGGTGCTCCTCGGCGGTGAAGTTAGCCGCATGGGCAGATGCCTCTGCCTCCTTCCTCCTCTTCAGGTCCATCGCCAGGTGGTGGGCGCCGAGGGCGTACATGCCGCCGGAGAAGCAGGTGAGGTGTTGCATCTTGTTGTTCGTCTTCCCGTAGATCCAGTCGGCAAAGTAGAGCAGTCCGGTGCGGCTGGTGACGAGCATGCCCGCCCGCTCCACCGCCGCCATCGCCTCTCTGTACATTCGCAGGGCGACCGGGTCGCGGTGGGCCGACTGGACGTACGACTTGAGCAGGTACTCGTAGAAGCTGTCGCCGAGGGCGCCCATCGTCGACTTGTTCTCATTCCAGCGGCCGGTGCTGCTGTCCATCATGGTCATGTACAGGCCGGCCTGCTTCGGCGTCGAGTCGAGGCGGTTGCGGATGCGGAGGACGGCGTCGCGGAAACGGCCGTCGCCGGTCATGTCGCTCAGGTAGCTGTACTCCAGCTGCTGGCTGCCCATTTCGGAGAGGATCGAGCCAAAGGCCCAGCTGTGGTGGTAGTTGCGCTTGGTGGCGGGCACGATCAGGCCGTGGGGAAGTCCTGAAGGATGTTGAAAGGTTAAAATTCAAATCCAAAAACTTTGACCTTAAAATTCTTACCGGTCTCAGTAGCGTAAGCTGGCAGCAGCGCCTCCGCCACCTCGAGCGACTTGTTGAGAAAGAGCTCATCCCCGGTCATGGCGTAGACGGTGAGCAGGCCGCCGACGTAGCGGATGACCGTCTCAAAAACTGACACTTCGTTTTCGGTGGCAGCAAAATGAAAGCTGGTGGCGAGCCAGTCTTTTGCGGTGGCAAACTCCGCCTTCAGGTCCATGAGGAGAAGCGTGTCCAGGGAGTCGACGATGGTGGCGCCGATCTTCGCCGAGCCAAAGATGCTGTCCGTCTTTGGTTCGCGCGATTCAGGCTTCAGTTCGTTGTAGCCCCAGGCGTAGCGGGCGTAGTTGCTCCAGGCGTCCTTCATCATCTCGCGAACAAAGGCTCGCTTCGTCTCGATTCCAGGCGTCGGGTCACGGCTGGCGGCAGGCGTCGGCAGGGGCGGCGCCTTGAAGAGCGCCCTCACCGCCGCCCTTCTGCTGGCGTTGTAGGCGGCACCATTTGCTCCTCCTTGGTTCAGCTGGTTCTCCCAGATGCCTGCGTATTTGTGGTGTGATTGCACTGAGTCAGTGAGAATGGGAACTACATTATTGCTACTGCTACTGCTACTTCCGCTGCCTACTAGAGCGGCGGAAGAGTGTCGCGGCTGGGTCACAGTACGGTCATAGAGGGAGTCGTAGTAGACGTAGTAGATGAGCAGCGTGGGCACAAAGATGACGCACACTGTGGTGACCAGGGCTTTGGTGCGCATGGTGCAAAACGGTGGGGGTGATGGTGGAGATAGTGATGGGTGATGAGATGGGATGAAAGGTGAGGGGTGAGGTGACCAGGCCCTTGTTTTGGTTAACCCTAGGGGAAAGAGGAAAAGAGATCAGAGTTAAAGCAACAACAGAAAGTGGTACAAACGACGGGATTCAGCGGCAGATCAAACAGAGAGAGGATGTGGAAAGTGTGCACCGTACACAGCTGATGACTAGTGAACCCCCCTTTTCACCGCTGCTGTTGCTGCTGTGCTGTTGAGTGGCAAAGCCAATCTGGTGGGCAATGATTGAGGTGCACCGAGGATTGGATTGAATGATGCCCTCCATCTGATGCACAGACACAAACTGCGTGCAAATCAAGTGGAGTACAGAGGAGGAGCGGGAACTACAACTGCTGCTGCTGCTGATAGGCCAGGCAGCTTTAGCGTTAGGCAAGCGTCCATGCATTAATAGATTTGTGCACATTGTATGCATATTATTCCATCTGCAGGTATAAGCTGACAGTATGTTGAGCAACAGCGTAAGCTCAGCTCTCAGAGTGAGAGTGCAAACACAGACAATGCATGAGGCAGGTAGCAGCAGCCTTGCAGTAGCTATGAGCCCGAACAAACAAACAAAGAAGTGTACGCACAGATAAAGCATGCTCCTGTCCTGTTCGTCGGCTGCTCCGGCTGCCGGTGCTGCTGTCCATTACCCAAATGAGACCGTGCAGGCAAATCAAATGCATTGCCGAGTAGAGACGGCATACCGCTAATTACAGAGACAAATCAAAATGTGCACAGAGAGAAACTAGCAGAGAACTAAATGTGCAACTTTGAATAAATGGCACAATTACTTAACAACCAAATAACAAACAAATAAAACTGTGGCCAACAGTTTCGAACAATAGAACAAAAAGGAAAGAATGGTGCAATCATGCTAAATGGTGCATTGGTGGTGCACTGACGAGTCGTCAGTGGATTTGGATTACACAACAGTAAACAGCAAAAAGTGAGCATTACCTGATGAGAGCCGATGGTGGTGATCTGCTGGAGGATGAGTTGAAAAGGCAAAAGAGCTCCCGCACTACCGTGAAACTGCAGCTGCTGTGTTGGGGAAAGCTGATGCAGGTCGTCTGTGGGTCTGCGGGTGCAGTGACTAGCGGACACCAGGATGGTGGTGAGAAGAGTAATAGCACCCACAGCCTTCACACGCCGCTCAATTTCAGCGTGATGATGGACGCTCTGAGGCTCATTGAAGGGAAGATGATAGAAGCTTCAGATTACTGCTTCACAGTGTACTGTGTCAGCGATGAGTGGTGAGATTGACAACAGCAGCAGCGGCAATTGCAGCGGCGGCGGCGATGATGTTGATGCGATAGCACGATCCTCTGTAGTGGTGGTGGTTGCGCTGGTGTCCCTGATAATCGGCAGCAATTGCTGGTGGTGGTGATGAGGTTTGCTGTACAACAGTTTGGAAACCAGTGGGAGAAAAGGGACTGTGGTGGTAGTGGAGGAGAACGCACAGACGACACACCAGCAGCTGCTTAAGTCGTGGTCACCAGTGACGACGACACTCCAAATCAGTGAGTGAGTGAGTGGGATTGCACTGAGGAAGGAAAGACGAAAAATCAACTTCTGCTTCTTCTTCTTCCACCTCTGCTTCTACTTCAAATAGCAACTGTCTCGGCGTGAAATGTGAAACGAATTGAGACGATGATGATGACACAGGACTTCGGAGGACACCCAGCGAAGAGGAATGATGATCACGTCAGAGCTCAACTGAGCAGAGCTCCGCTGCTCAAATGCCTGGTCACGAAATGTTCGAGTTCTGCCGATGAAGAGAGGGCGAGAAAAAGAAGATCACCAAGCAAACACACCAACCAACACTGGCCAACTCAATTCAGACAGACAGTCACAGCTAACAGTGACCACCACCAACAGCAGCAGCAGTGGCAAGGAAGTGTTGTGTACTGCTCTCAGCTGTCTCAGCTGAAGATGAGCGTGTGTTGGAGAGAGAGAGGACAAACAGGTTTGCAGACTGCAGCAAAGGTGATAAAATGTGCGGTGGCAACGAAAAAAAGTGCAAAGGTAAGCAAGCGGTGAGAGACAAACAGAAAGAAAGAAAGAAAACGCTGCATTGGCAATGAAAAGCAGCAGCGGCGGCGGCAGGCAGAGCTGAGACTGAAAAAAAACCTTTGCACTTGGTAGGCAAAAAAAAGTTGCGGACTGACTTTAGTTGAGCAGATTTGTGCCGGTGAATTTAGTTCAGCCCAACCACAAGCAGCAGCAGTAGCAAGTTGAGGGTGGCCATAGCAACAAATGAGGTCAGTCACCTGTCAATTCTCTCTCAATCTCTCTTATAAGAGAGAACGAGGGAAACGAGCAACAGAACCGCGCGCGCAATAATTCTCCCCTTTACTTTACTTATTTTCTCCAACAGTGAGATCACATAGGCGGTAGAAATTCAAAATTAAGTAGAATACAAACCTTTTACGAGAGGGTGAAACACTCCAACTTCATTTTTCCTCCTCTTCTCCTCTGTTCAATTAATCTCCGGCACCCAGAGCATGCCATTTCGATCGGGCTTATCGGTGTGGAACGTATCCCAAGTCCAGGGCTCATCCCCGCCCTCGTAGGGCGTCAGTGGCGTGTCGTAGGGCAGCGGCAGATAGTTGGGCTTTGCACTATCCTGTCGGCGAGTGGTGAAGTAGTCTGTGCCACACTGTGGGACGACATAAAACCAAAGGTGAGATCAAGATAGGGTAGCCTGTTACAAAGTAGAAAATCAAATAAATCCTCACCAGAAGCTTGGGCAGAAAGAGGACGCCCAGCTCAAAGGAGCGAATCGCAAGCTGCGAGCCGCCAGTCTGCAGCTCGCCCCAGGCGGCCTTGGAGAGATTTGCCGAGGTGAGCAGAAACCAGGCGGACTTGTCGCCCTCGGTGTCGCTGTCCCCGCTGTCTTTGTCGGGCACTGACAGGCGGCAGTAGGTCTTGATGTGGGGGGAGGCCTCGGTGCGGCCGACTCTGCCCGCTTTCCACTGGTGGAGGTAGGCGCGCAGGTAGGTCTGCCGCTTCTCCAGCGTCGAGCTGTAGGGCAGATTGGCGCCGGAGAAGTAGCCGTCCAGGCTGAGGCGGACGTTCTCCACCGTGGGGAAGATGCACTTCAGAGGGGGCTTCTGCAGCAGCAAGTGCTGCCCGGCAAGCGCGTTCACAGTGCTGATCTGCGACATTGAGCTGATGAACTGTCCGTAGAGCCACTTGCTGGCGTCAGGGCCGAGCGAGCCGACGCTGCTGAACTGGGCGACCACCGGCCAGGTGGCGGCCTTCGGCGGAGGACCGTAGGCGCCGGCTAGCACCCGGCGCAGCTTCAAGTGGCCGTAGCTGCTGCGCGCCGTCTCTCGATGACGGCCCGGCACCGAGCCAATGAGGAAGACCTTCGCGGAGGACATGTTGTGGCGCTGAATCGTTTTGATCCACATGTCGATACCGGGCGTGTTGCGGTAGTTGCGCAGGTACTCCACCAGGTCGTTCTTGAAATTGCTCGGGCTGGCCTCCACCTCCTCCTCCTTAAGTGGGGACTGCTGACGAACCGGCGGAAAGACGGGGCTGATCCAGACGCCCTGCGTCCTCCTCTTCCAGTCACTGGCCATCATGTTGGCGGTGTGAATCACAACGCGCAGGCCGTGCTTGTAGTGCAGCAGCATCATCTTCGTGTGGTGCGTCCCGTAGGGGTCTCTGATCAGCACCGGACAGGAGATGACCTGCTTGTGGGGTCGAAAGGTGTCGGAGAGAAGGCGGTCATTGGCGGCCTTGACGCCGTGCACTACGTAGAGGGGACACTGGCGCCAGGTGGGCGGGTACTGCTCCAGTAGCCTGGGGAGAGACACAATTAGAAACTCTGGAAATCATCAGCAAATTGTAACTTACCATTCAATGTCAAACATGTAGCTAAACTGTGCCGATGCTACCAGCTCACCGGTGCCCTCGTTGAGAATGTTCTTGATGCCGACGCTTTGGATGCCACCTCTACCCCCGACCAGCAGGTTATCCCTCTGGCAAGCACCAAAAACTGTGGTGAGGTGAAAGCCAAACTGATCGGGATTATCGCTCAGTTTAGCTGGGGGATACTCTTCTTGTCCAAATTCATATCTGAGCTCACTAACATTGGCTAGATTCAACTTGACCTCCGGCTTGGCCTGTTCATTGTCTTTATCATCGACCTTCTTGCTCTTCTTATTGGGCGTCGATGAGGATGATGATGCTGATGTAGAGGCTTCATTCGGGTTTAGCGCCCGTTTACCTGTCACCTGTGGCGGATGCGAGAACTGCTCAAAGTGATGCGGATTCTGGCGGTAGCAGGCGGCGCCGTACTTGCAAGGCTCCTTCTTTGAATCTTCGAGCGGGGATGACATGTTTGCTTTTCGCTGACTTGGCAAAACCTAGGTTTGCCAAATAGAACAATAAACTCGACAGTTCTCTTTCTGGCTGAGTGAAACTCAGATTTAGTCTGACAGAACCAAAACATCACGTGAGCGCCAAACAGTTTTGTACAGTGGCAGTTACCTTTACTGCCCAGTGAACACGATGTCGGCAGGCTAGAAAAAATGTGCTCATTTGCATCGAAAGCGAAGGGAGAAGAAGGGAGACCCATCAACCGGGGAATCAAGGCTGAACGCCGAACGTTAGTGGAACGAAGTCGAAGACGAAGCTTCAGCTTCAGAAGAAGATTGAGGGGAGCGAGAGGAAAAGGTGAGAACGAGACGATGGTGACCACAGTGGTGGCCTTGCCGAGACAAGACAAGACAGCTAGAAGCGAGAAGAGTGGAAAAGTGGGCCAGTTCTCCTTTCCGTTCCGTTCCTTTGCTCTTTCCACTTTTCATTTCACCACACTTTCTTTCCTCGGCTGCCGTATTCGTCTCCGCGCCATCAAGTCTCTTCATCTCTCTCTCCGCAGTGGTGGTCTTCGCTCTCTCTCTTTCTTTCCTCAAGCGCCCAAGTGTGTGTGTCTACATTTGGAAGGCGCGATTAAGCTTGCGATCAGCTGGCCATACATGGACTGCGCCTAACGCCACCGCCACCACTGCCACCGAAAGACGTTTAAGGTCTATGGCACTGTGTGCAGAGATGGAGAGACTGGACGACTTTGAACTCCTTCTTCTCGACAAGTCGAACTGAACAACGACGACGACAACGACGGAGACAAACAAGACAACAACGAGTGCCCATTCAGTGTTGAGTGTGTTGCCACCAGAAGAAAAGCTGTGAACTCTAAACACAATCTACCCATCCAGGCGGATAATGCCATTCATCAATTGCATCATTTCTTCCCTTTACCACCACTATTGATCACCATCGCCAAACCAATGTTCCAGCATCAGAGATACCGTCGTGATGGGGCGGAACAGAAAGTGGGACAGTGCTGTACTGACATTCCCTCCATTCGATATCACCACCACAACAGCAAATACGAGCCACCAGTTGACTACAGTGAAGACGATGAACAGCACAACTCATCCGAACGACATCGTCAACTTTCCGCCAGACACAGGTACCACAATGATAAAGGAGATGAAGAGGAGGAGGAGGACGATGACGACTGTGAAAATAATGGGCATTTAGAACCAGAGAATGAAGAGGTAGAAGAAGAAGAAGAAGACAAGGACGGTCACTGCATCAGTGAGGCTCCTCCCAGCTGCCCGTGATCGACTTTCGGCAGCTCATCTTTGAACGTCTGCTAGGGCAGGGAGGCTTTGGTAAAGTGTACCGGGCCCGCTATCACGCCCACCTGGTGGCCGTCAAGGAGCCAATTTACTACGAGAGCGGACGACGGGTGGCCGCCGTGAACGCCGCCATCACCGAGGAGGCCCGTCTGCACTACCACCTCTCACATCCGAACATCATTCGCCTGTATGGCATCTCCATCACCTCCATCACCCCCACCCCAGCCACCGTCAACAACAGAAAGGTCCTTCTGGTGATGGAGTACGCTCATGGCGGCTCACTGCGTGAGGTGATCAGCCGCGACCGCCTGAAGAGCAGCTCTCGTAGCTCCGGAATTATCCTCCCTCCGAGCATCATCATCCGCTTTGCGACGCAAATCGCCAGCGCCGTTGAGTACTTGCACTCATTTCGACCGCGTGCCATAATCCACCGCGATCTCAAATCGCCAAACATCCTCCTCAATGAGCCGCTGACGGCAGAGAGCAACTGGCGCGCCGACCGTCTCCAGCTGAAGCTGACCGATCTGGGCCTTGCGCAGGAGTTCACGCACTCCACCAAAATGTCACAGTGTGGAACGTACGCGTGGATGGCGCCAGAGTCCATTACCGAGTCGACCTTCAGCAAGGCGAGCGACGTCTGGTCCTTTGCCGTCGTCCTCTGGGAGCTGCTCACCGGGCAGATTCCCTACCGGGACTTCTCAGGGCCAGCAATTGCCTTTGGCATCGGTAATGGCCGCCTCTCGCTACCAATTCCCACGACCTGCCCAGAGGAGCTGAAACGGATTTTGGAAGCCTGCTGGAGCCGGCAACCCAAAGCGCGACCTTCCTTTGCGGAGATTCGTGCTCAACTCGAAGCCAGTTCCTTCAACGTCATCAAGGGGGAGGCCTTCGAGAAGATGAAACGGCGGTGGTTTGCCGAGGTGGAGACCATCTGGGAGGGGTTGAAGGAGAAAGAAGCAGAGTTGGAGAGCAGGGAACAGGAGGCGAGGCGGAAGGAGGCGGAGACGAGGAGGAAGGAGGCGGAGGTGGAACGGCTGAAGCGAGTGCTAAAGGCACAATCGGAGGAGTTGCGGCGGCGGGAGATTGAGGTGGTCAGTCGCGAGCTGAACGTCCTCCTTCAGCAGCAGCAGGAGGTGGAGAAGGAGGTGGCTGCCAGGACTCCCGAGAGACGGAGGAAGAAGATTCAGAAGCTGAAGAAGATCAAGGACGGCGGGGCGAGGAGCAACAGCTCTACTCGGATTGGCTACCCGCAGAACTTTTGTCACAATCTGACCGTCACCACCACGGCTAAAGCTGATCACCGCCATCATCCTCAGTCGAGCACTGCAGTGCCCTTTCTCCAGGCCAGGGCGCTCAATCAGACGTGTAAGTCAAGTTGAAATGTTGTTTTTATGAACTTTTTAAAAACTCTTTTTTGCAGGGGGACCCGGCACCAAAGTTCGCCCACAACTGCACCTCAGCCAGCTCTTCAGCCAGTCAACCGCCAGTTCTAAAAATGAAAATCTAGGTAAAATTTTGAGTTAAAGTTTGCATTGAAACTAAAACTAATCCACACTTTTTTGCCACTTAGATCACGATGAGGAAGGGGAAGAAAATGGAGGGGCGGAAAATCAAAGGAAGAGAAAGCCCGCCAAGGTGAAAAAGATTGGCTCGTTTCTGCGGCGAATTTTCGGTTCTTCAAAGTCAAACCTAAGGCAGCGGTCTTCGGCGAGAGAAGCGGATGGAGGTGATGGTGATGATAATGGGGGTGATGTCACTGGTGAACATCCGGAGAGAAGAACTACGATGGTGAAGAGAGAGCTCATGAGGGAGAAGCTGACACTGCTGAGCCCTATGACCCCTATGACTCCTTTGATGAGGCTTCCGCCGATCCGAGCAGGTTGATGCTGTCCGGTGCTACCCCGACCACTGCTCTCCTCAGCCGCACCTACCACGGTCAGACGAAGCACAGCGAGCGGAAGAGACTGGACCTCTATGAGCACTTTACGCAGTACATTGACCACTATCACCGACAAGAGGAAAGTAGCAGTGAAGAGGAGGAGGAGTATGAAGAGGAGAACGTCAGCGACGAAGAGGAGGTGGAAGAATGTGCCACTCAAATTCCCTCAAATACCATCCACATCAGTATCATCATCAGCAGTACTACGAAAAACCACCATCAGCCTTGAACCGAGAGGAGGAAAGGAGGAGTTCGATGAGGACAACACGTACCACGACGAATAACGAACACGATTTCAACAACAACAGCTCAACTGATACTGAGCACCAGCAGCATTCGGGCAGCAGCAATCACTTTTACTACAACAACCGCCATCAGCAAGCTCGAAGCGGCAACTCCAATGGCAGCAACCACTCATCGTATACTTCGCGAAGCAACCACAGCTCCAAAGGCTCTACCGCCACCACCGCTTCCCTACCTTCTGAGCACTTCGACGAGGACCTCCTGCAGGAGTTTAATCGCTTCGAGCGGGAGTTTCAGTCCATGAACTGTCCCACCTCCTCCTCATGATACATTGTGATACTTTATTTGTATGTACAATTCGCTGTACAACAATATGCTCACGTTTTGGCACATTATCCTAAGGATGCCGTGCAGTAGTTGAGTAATCAAAAACCTGGTAGTAGAAACAAAGATGCAATTTTTGTACAGAGAGGCTAACTTTTGTGATTAGTGCAAAGTTGTGTTGACTGGTGCGATCTACTAAGAAGAGAGTTGGTGGTGGTTCTAAGCTTTTGGGACGTCAAGACGGTGTGTGTGACTGATTGAGGATGGCAAGCAAATGAGATGGTCAACAAAAACCAAAGTGTGAACTCAAGCATGCCTTTAGACTTGAATCAGCGAGTAGATCATGCCGTAGAGGTAGTAGAAGAAGGAGAGAAGGTAGAAAGCAAGCTTAAACCAGCCCTCTCTGGTCGCCTTTACCAGCTGGTCATAGTTCATGATGGAGGTTGGATCGTAGAGGCCGGGCGAGGACATCACAGGGCGGTTCATGTATCTAGGTGGAGGTTGAAAATGTAAGTAAAAAGGCTCTTAAATACACCTTGAACACTTACCTGTGAACGTGGTAGGCGATGAGTGGCGCATTGAGGAGCAAAGTGAACCATTCACCGCAAAAGAGAAAGAGTACATTGAAGAAGAGGTGAATGAGGTACTCGGGCAAGACCAACTGAAAAAAATAAGGTGTTACACGTCAGTATTATGTGTTGTTTGCACAGTGTCATGACAACCAAACACCTACCGGATTGAGGGTATTGCACTGGTCAATGGGATTCTTAAAGTCAGTCTTTAGCTCATCAAACGCAATGACCTGTCAAAGGGAGAAAGGAAAGGCAAAAAAGTGATGATTAATCACGCACTGATTGCGGCTTGATAACGGGTGCAGCAGCAATAGCAGTATTGCAGCACCAGCACCGGCAGCAGCTTACATGAAAGACCGAGAAGAAGATGAGAAAGGCGTCGAGAATAAGCGCCAGAATGTAGGTGAACGCAGTGAAGGTGAAGGCCATCTTGGTTGTTTGGTGTAGTTCTACTGGTGTTTGTTTACTTTACCTTTGCCGAATCCTCGTGATATGTCGAGGGTGGGACAGTGCCGGCTACAGTGGTAGACACAAAGAGTGTTCTAAATAATCCGCCTTTGGTGTTGATTGTCAAATTGAGTTCAGTCCCCACCTTTGTTGTCTTCTTCTCGCTCAGCTGACACTGATGGTGAGATGCTGAGATGACCAATTTAGGTAGTAGAGTAGAAGAGGAACACTTTGAACAAAGTCTCACTCGGACAAGCAAAGGCAGTGTTTTGTCTACAGTTGACAGTGTGTGTGTGTGATTTGCAGGCTGCAAATCATTCGCTTGTTTGCCACCGTCTGCCATATCCACTCTGTCTGCTACTCCGGGGCAGCGAGTGAGTGGCGATAGCACCCCAGCAGCTGCTGCTCTCTCTTCACCGCACTGAACGTGAACACACGTACGGAAGCATTTCTTCTGCTGCTGCTGCTGAAGTGAATGAAGAAGAGTTCTATTTCTCTCTCTCCCTCTCTTTCAGTCTACGTTCTCCTCGAGGCGCCTCTTCTTCAGACCAGCCACCGGTGTTGTTTTGATTGTTGTTAGTCTCCAGATTGAACATCTCTCTTCTAACTCTCTTCAGAAGATCTGGAATGATCGGCTTATCAGGTGGTAGTAAAGTTACCTGCGCCGCCACCGCCGTCGCCGCCCTGAAACTTGTGGCCGAAAAAATTTGGGTGACGGTCCGAATACAGCAAACGGTGCAATAAGAGCTCGAAGGACCAACAACCTAGGCAGCTAGCACCCGAATTTGCCATTATCATCATTCTTTTTTCTATAGAAGGTATCAGCAATTGATCACTGAAAACCAACTCTCCATTTCTTCCTCAAGTGCTCTTGATTGTTTCTCCTCCTCATTGCATTGGCCTCTTCGTTCATTTGCCTCTTCCGGCTAATTAGTCGTCTGCCTCGGTTGTGTTTCAACTAATAACAGTAGCAGTAGCAGCAACAGCAAATCTAGTCGGCACTACTGCAGTTGAACATCATCATTGAATCAACAAATGATCACCACCACCATCCAGTAATGACATCCACATGCAACTACCACCACCACCACAGCCTTGCCCATCACCACAGCTAGCGCACTCCTTGCTCTGTTGAATGAGCATCATCGAAACGATTCAGTTTCTGCAAACCACCACCACCACCACTACCATCGCCAGCAGCAACAGCAAAAGTCGCTCAGTCGTAAAGCACCGCCAGCCAAACCGCACCAAAGTAATGTCTTCGGCGGCGACCACCGACCAGAGCGGCAAGCAGGGCACCTGGATCGACCGCTTCTGCTCGATGGACGGCAACGAGTACCTGTGCAAGGTGGACCGCGAGTACATCATCGACAAGTTCAACCTGACCGGCCTGGAGGAGCTGGTGCCCTACTACCGCCAGTCCTGTGAGATCATCATCGACAAGATTGACCAGGAGACGCTGGACCAGCTGCTGGCCTCAGACTCGGACGACGACTCCTACCAGTCACAAGATGTATACAATAAGAAAATTGTAAGTAGTCCCTCGTTCATAGCTTACTAAAACAACCCCTCTCTTTCCCCCTCTTTCCATCTCCACTGTCTTCTCCAGCAAATTCTCTCCTCCGCCGAGGTGCTGTACGGCCTGATACACGCCCGCTACATCCTCACCGACACCGGCCTGGCGAAGATGCGCGAAAAGTACCAGGCCGGGCAGTTCGGCAAGTGCACGCGCTACTACTGCGAACAGGCGTCCATGCTGCCCATCGGCCTCTCCGACGACCCCAACCAGCAGCCAGTGCGGCTCTACTGTCCGCGCTGTATGGACATCTTCGTGCCGCACCTCTCCATCAGCTCCAAGTACATCTCCATCGACGGCGCCTACTTCGGCACCAACTTTCCCCACATGTTCTTTATGGTCTTCCCCGAGGCGCGCCCGCCAAAGCCCACCGCACAGTTTGTGCCTAGTCTGTACGGCTTCAAGATTCACCCCAACGCTTACGAGTACCAGCAGCAGGTGTCCATGGCCGCGAAGAAGAACTGCCCCATGGTGGTGGGCAGGACGGGCGCCGACGGGGTGACCAAGGTGACCAGCAGCTGTGTGAATAACGGTGATATGACGGCGGCGGCGGCGGCGACCACTTCGGTGATGGTGCAACAGCAACTGATGATAAACAACCACAACAGTGCCGCTGCCTCAAAGCAGCAGGAACCCGGTGGTGAAAAGACGGTAGCCTGCTGAGAAGAAATCGAAGACCTACCCAACAAACAAACAAAAACCTGATCCCCTCCTCCTCCCTCCCTTTCTCCCTTACATGCACTGTAAATCTTCTGACATGCTTACTCTGATCATAGGTATTTATTATTTTTTTCTAATTGCTATTATTACTGCTTGTATACACATTATTTATAAAAAAAGATGCTTAGCGCTAAGCAGAAAATATGATATGAGATGCTGTGCAATCCATCTAATGTGCATCATGTCTCCCATAATTGAGCCTTAGGATATGAATGATGGTAATGGTGGGGTAGATGATAATTTACAGGTTACAATTAAGCCGATCAGTTGTGGGAGTAGACTCAAAGGCCTGGTCATTGAAGAGCTTGGTTCGCTGGAGGACTCGCTGCTTGGAGGAGGGCGTCTTGAAGACGGCGTTTCGACCTCCACTACTACCACCACCATTGTACGAAGGAGTGGTCCTGGTGGCGAGGTTGTTGGCGTTCTTCAGCCCATCACCACAACCACCAGCAGCCCGTCCAGCGCCGACAATATCCCCAGCTCGTTGCGGCGTACGTCTGCTGATGGGCGAGATGGGCGAAAAGTCAAAGTACTCATTGTACTTGATCTGCAGACTGTGCGACTCAAATTTGGAGAGGCCGCCACAGCGGTGGTTGAGGATAATTCCGCCGCCGCTGCTGCTCATCGCCGCCCCCGCCGAGGCGCTCAGATTGCCCAAAGACGACTGCTCAAAGGAGATGTCCATTGTGGTGGTGGTGTTGATGTAGTTAGTGGTAGTGCCCGAGAAGACGTCACTGTCAAAGTCGCTTAGGCTTTCCGCAAAGGACATTTTTGAGTGTTGTTGTTGGTGGTGAAAGTATTGCTGGCGACCAGGCCGCTGTTTGCAGGGCGTTCTCTTGTTTGCCGTTGTCTCATGAAAGTTGCCCGAGTCGAGCTGCTCCTGCTGCTCATCAAGCTCATTATGAAATTCATAATCTGTGGCTGACTGGTTGCCCTTATTGGTGGGCGTGGTGGTGGTGGCCGCCATCATCTGCAGATGATCAAATTCGCCGACCTGGTTCTGGTGGTTCGCCTTGCCACTCATGCTCTCCAGTGTGTCAATGTATCGAATGAAAGAAGCGGTACTGCGCCGAACAGAATGGAAGTTCTCCTTGTTCTCCTCCTCTGAACATCGAGCACTGGTATTGGTGGTGGATCTGTCGGCCACCGGCGAGGGATTGATGGAGGGCTGGCTGAAGAAGAGCCGCGACTCGTTGTCCAGGTGCTTCGACAGCTGCTCCGACTCGTACTCGTGAAAGTGCTCCAGCTCGTGGACGTTGTCAAAGTCGCCGCCGTACAGTTCAGAGTACTCGTCAATCGACCAGATGGAGTCCTTCAGGGCACTGTTGTTGCTGCTGCCATTGCTCATCAGCTGCCTGTCGTCTTCGTCCAGTTCTTCACCGTCTTCCTGTTCGGTGTTGACCTGAAAAGAAGAGGTCTCCATTGGCACGTCCTCCTCGTCATCATTTCGAAGGCTCTCAGAAGTCTGCAGCAGCGTTTCATTCATCGACGGCGGAGGTAGCTGAATGATGCCGCAGATGGTGGGCGAGCACTTTCGAGGCAGCGAGAGGACAAACTCACAGAATGCGTCCTTTCTCTCGGGGCTGATCACATCGAGGGGCTTGGCACTGCTGAGGTTCCTAGCATCACCGGTGCTGGTGGTGGTGGCAGCGAAGAAGGAGGACATGGCTGGACAGAAAGCGAAAAGGAGGTCAGCACCTTTGTAGTCATCTTCAACAACGTCAACCTTACCTTGATAAAATCTTCGTTCGACTTTACAGCTTGACACGCATCACAAAAGGCCACGTCGAGAAGAATAAAAACAGTTGTGCGCTACAAGTCTCCGCTGCCGCTGCTGTCGGCGCAACAGAAGCAAATCAATACAACACAACGGCCGATTTTTAAATGGACAGCCCGGTGGTCCTCTCATCTGCGGACGGGAGCGGTGGGAAAAAATAAAAAGCTGGCGACAAAGTTGTTTACAATTTTTTTTGCCTCTTTTGCCTAGGATTTGACTTTGGCGCGCGCCAGTGGCAATGTCCACCACCTTATCCTCAGAAGCCGACGAAGATGATCACCTCAGTTCACGTCGTCTTCTGAATCCCCTCATCGCGGGCGCTGTGGCCGGCCTCTCGGTGGATGTGCTGCTCTTCCCCGTGGACACCATCAAGACGAGGCTGCAGAGCCCACGTGGGTTCCTCCTGTCAGGCGGTTTCAAGCGACTGTACGCCGGCCTGGGCTCCACCGTTTCCGGATCGGCGCCCGGTGCGGCGCTTTTCTTCTTTACCTATGAAACTTCAAAAAGAGTTTTATCTTCAGCAACTGCCAGCCCTCAGCATCAGACCTCCTCCTCCTCTTCTGCAGTGTGCCACCTAGTCTCCGCCTGTCTCGGTGAAACGGTGGCCTGTCTGGTGCGTGTTCCAGTGGAGGTGGTCAAGCAGCGAGCTCAGGCGTACAATTCGAATAGTCCGGCCGTCCTCCGACAGGTGCTCGCCAGAGTGGACCAAAAGGGCTGTATCGAGGCTACACGAGCACGCTGATTCGAGAGATTCCCTTTTCGCTGGTGCAATTCCCCCTTTGGGAGTACCTGAAGAGGGTGGTCGCAGAAAAGAATGGGGGCGATAGGAATTCATCATCATCATTATCACCACAGCCCTTAAGCCGTACCAGTCGATGGCTTGTGGATCTGCCGCCGGCGCAGTGGCCGCCTTTCTCACCACACCGCTGGACGTCGCCAAGACGACCATCATGCTCAGTTCGGCAGCTCAACAAGAGAAGAGGAACACCGAGAGCGAGTACCGGCGAGTTCTAGTCGACATCTACAGCCGAAAGGGAGTGAAGGGCCTCTTTGCGGGCGCCCTGCCCAGGGTGGCGTGGATCTCCGTCGGTGGGGCCATCTTCCTCGGCGGCTACGACATTGTCAGCGGCTGCTTGTGATGTGCTGTTAAGTAGTGCCTTGTTCGTTTGTTGCCAAATAAAGTCCTTTAGGTTAGAGCTTCAACACACACATTCTAAAGACTAGTACTGAACTTTTATTTACACTAATTCGGATAACTAGCTAACTCTATCTATCCGACATTTAGTCCTTCTTCGCCTCGGGCAACTTTAGGCCGACCGTCCTCGCCGCCTCTTCCACCGTCTTTTCGCCCTTGCCGTAGTGCTTCGAGTACAGCGTTCGGTACTGCTGGCCTGCCTGCAGGTACGTTCGGTAACAATCGGCGAGGTAGTGCAACTCTTCAGGGGCTCGGCAAAGACGCTGGTCAGTGACGTTGTGCTGGCGAATGGTTTGGCGAATGTGCTCCAGAACGGGCATCGAGGACACCTTTTCCTAATCAAAACAGAAAATTAGGATTAAGTTGATTTTTTCACCAAATTGACCCACTCATACCTTATCACGTCGGAGAAGCTGTGCAATGGATCGGTACTGCTTCAGCGCCTGGCCGTACTTGATGGCCGTTGAAGTGGACATGGTGACTAAAAAGGCAAAGGAGAAAAGGAGAGGACACCAGCAAAACCAGAAACAGTGAAAAAGTCAATGTTTGTGTCACGTGACTTCAAACAGCAAAAGCGCGCGCATTCAAAAACGACGAGACTCAAAAGCAGTTTCAAAATCACTCAAACTGAAAAGGCACACGAGGCTGAAGAATCGAGATGATAATTGCGACGAGGCAAAGTTCGACCCTTCTCGATGTTACCCCAAGTCAGTAGATATCACCAGAGGAGGCAGCCTGAAGATGCAGCCATCTCTGCAGATTCTCAAATCAGTCACAATGTTGTATCCACTTGAGAAGCGAGCCGTGATAAGCGTACACACTGGTCGCAGTGTCCTTCACTGATCTTCTCCAGCTCTATGGCAGGTCTATCTACGGTACTACCTCTTTCTGCCGTACACCTCAGTGCACAATTACACATGTGATTGAGGTCCACCGTTTGGCAACCGTGAAGAGATTTGTCCCGGCGTACAAAAAACATTGCGTTGCGTTGCCAACAGCCAATGGTGGTGGTGGTGGTCCGAACCGATTCAAGACTTTGACTTGCATCTCAGCTGGAGGGAACAGCTAGTGATACAACAGCACAAAAATGGCCATATAAAAAGACTCCGAATGGTCGGTCAGAGACATCACTAGCAATTCTTAAAACAACACCAACAATTAACCACCAAGCAACTTCTCCAGAATGCGTTCCCTCCTTGTGATTGCCCTGGTGCTGGCCGTCTTCAGCTCGGCCGCCCTCGCCAACATCGTCTGCCCCGTGGACGCCTGTCGTAAAGTCCACTGTCCACTGGATCGCGGCGAGGCGGAGTGTCTGTCGCGAGGCACGCCCGGTCAGTACAAGTACTTCCTCAATAGTGGCTACTGCGGATGTTGCCACGAGTGCGCCAAGATGCAGCGTAAGTGCTTGAAGTGATTTGCCAAAAAGCATTTGTAATTTTACCAAATTTTTTTTCTTCCTCAGAGGAGAACGAACACTGCTTGGAGATTCTGGTCCACGGTGGAACTCACCCCCACCACCAGGTTTGCGCCGACGGTCTGGTCTGCGACAATGTGGCCGCGAAGTGCGTGAAGAAGATCAACCAGTAAGCACGACAATTTAAACAGTTCCAACTTGCCTGTCTTTATCTCCTTTTGACACCTTCTAACATTCAATAAACTCACTCCGCTGATTATCGTTGCAAACATTCAAGCGTACTGAAAGCCAAAAGTGTTCTAAAGTAATTTTTATTAAGTTTTGTAAGCATAGTACAATATAATAATGATGTTCAATAAAGTGACAATGGATGCAAATGTTGGAGGGGGTGTGTGTTGCGGAGTTAAAAGAACAGCGATATTAGAGCAACATTAGAGCACTGTACAGAGGAGGTGTGGTGAAGGATGAGGAAAGAAGGAAAGAGAGGAAGAAAGGATGGGGGAATCATCATCAGCATCAGAAGAAGCAATCAATTCAATAGGCACTACCTAAAGAGCGATAAAAGAGTGTGTGTAAAGTGCAAAGAGAGGGCGTTCGAAATTGCAATGTTGAAGTAAAGTGTGGAAGAAGATGGAAAGGTGGTGGGGCAATTGGAACCGCAATTATAAATGGCTTGTGCAGAGAAAGAAGTAAACAGCGTGTAAAAAGGTGGCAGTGACAGAAGGGAATCCCCCTCCTTAGTCACTTGGTCGACCACCTCCTCCTCTGCCACTCCCACCTCCTCTACCACCACCACCACCTTCTTCGGCACTGCTGTCATCGTCACTGCTTCGTTTGCCTCCACCTCCTCGCCCACTTTTGCTTTTCTTGCTCTTGCTGCTCTTGTGGCTCGACTTTTTGCTCGACTTGTGCTTCCGCTTGGAGCCGGAGCGAGAGTCAGAGTCGCCGGCAGCGGCTGCCGTACCTGATCCGTCCGCAGCAGCAGACTTGCCTTCCTCCTCCTTGCCACTGTCCGAGTCGTCATCGCTTCGCTTGCGGTGCTTGCGATGCTTCTTGCTCTTTTTGCTCTTCTTCTTCTTCTTCTTCTCACCGCCCTCATCACCGGAACTGTCCTCCCCATCCGAGTCTCCTTCATTGGAGCGCCTCTTCTTGTGTTTGCGATGTTTAGAGTGCTTCTTGTGCTTCTTGGAGCGTTTCTTCTTCGAAGAGGATCCTCGCCGATCATCGTCACCGTCTTCGCCCTCTTTGTCGCTGTCCCCGCTGTCGTCCTCGCTGCTCGAAGCATCACGATGGCGCCTCTTTTTGCTGGACTTGCTGTGCTTGCGCTTGCTGCCGCTCTTGGAGTCAGAGTCCGCTGAAGAGTCGTTGTCGGAATATTTCCTAGAGAAAAAATGAGCCACATTAGAAAAGCTGTCATTAAACGGTAAACAACATACCTTTCTGAGGGCTTTTTGGCCTCCACTGCACCACTGTCACGAGGTGGCGGTCCACGATGCTGGTAAGTAGAGGGCGGCGGTGGAGGAGTGGGAATTTTATCGCCTCGTCCACCACTATAGCCTCCACCACCACCAGGAAATGGTCGAATGGGGGCACCACCGCCCATAGAGGGCGGAGGGCCGAACCGACCGCCTGGAGGAGGAGGTGGGGGCTGTGGAATCGTCGACGAGCGAACCGGAGAGCGACTGAAGGGAGAGCGAGAGTCGCGAGGGGAGCGACCACCAGGCCGCCCCTTCCGCCGCTACCACGACCAGGGGGCTCATTCATTCGGCGACCACCGTCTCGGGGTCCTCCTCCTCCTCCTCTCATCGGCGGTGATCGAGACCTACTGCGACCGCCGCCACCGCCTCCTCTTCGTGGCGGCGGCGACGGTGAGCTTCTTCGGTCTGGTCTGCCTCCGAATCGAGAAGGCGGGGAAGAGCGGCGATCACCGAAACGGTCACCACCACCGCCTCCTCCGCGAGGTCCGCCGAATCCTCGTGGGTCAAAGGCAGCCATGCCACGACCGCCGCCTCTAGGTCGAAACGAGCCACCCCCGCCATGAGGTGGTGATCGCGAGTAGGACCGCCGTCCGCCACGACCTCGAAAGGGCGATCGTCCGCGGCCGCGAAAGTGTCCCGGGGGTGAGCGACCACCACCTCCTGCTGCCCTTCGCGGCGACCGAGGAGATCGAGAGCGTGAGCTGGCCGATCGAGAGCGACTGGAGTGTCGTCGGCGAGAGGGGGGAGAGCGTGATCGAGAGGAGTTGGAGGCAGCGCGTCGACGATCACCACCACCACCACCACCTCGCTTCGGAGAGGGTGACCGACCACTGCGGGACGTACTGCGAGAGGGTGAGGCCTTTGATCGGCGAACCGGGGAGCGGGAAGTGCGGCGAGTTGCTGGGGATCGGGAGCGACGGGCCACTGGAGAGCGGGAACGATTTCGGTTTCCCCGGGCCGGCGGAGGTGACGGTGATGAGGCAGAGTGCGAAGGTGATTTGCTTGCCTTTCGTCCTCCGCCGCCGCCTCCTCCACCTCCACTACGACGTCGAGGTGGTGGTGATGACTTGCGTCGAGGAGGACTCTTGCTGCGCGACCGGTTTCGATTATGAGAATTGCGGTGAGGCGGTGACGAGTGCTGCTTATCAGACTTGCGCTGATCCGAGGACTTCCGACCTGCTGAATCACCGCCGCCCTGCAGTCCGTAGCTCAGTGAACCGTTGGTGGACTTTCCGCCGCCGCCTCCATTTTCCGAGTTGTTCCCATCAGTGGCAGAGCGCTTTTCATCTCCTCGGCCTTCTCTGCGACCAGCGCCAGCGGAATGCCGTCCTCCGTAGACTGAGCATCCAGCAGCAAGTTCCAGAGCTTGTCCATAAACTCGCGCGCCCGTTTACCGTCGAGAAAGCCGGTAATGTTGATCTGCATCATGCGTCCATCGGGATGGCGTTCCGCCTCCAGCTGGTTGATCACATACTCGTAAACGACCTCGTCGTCCAGGCCGAGGCTCTGCGTGATGTGCTTCTGAATCCAGGGCTTCACCACGTCGAGGTTCACCTTCTTGATGTCCACCTTCTGGGTGAGCGCCTCGGAGAACTTGAGCTGCTTCAGCAGCTTCTTGTGCTTGTCCGAGAAGCGATTGTCCTGGTCGGCGCTGGTGCCGCGAAGAAGCCGGCGTCGGTCATGGCGGTCGGCGGTCGTGAGGGCACTCAGTAACACGTCAGTGTTAGCAGCAGTTGACAAAAGACAAAAACAATTCTCTTCAAGCGGTTTGATCCACTTGTTCACTTGATCAGAGACCTAAAGGAAAAACACAGATAATCAGGCAATTAGCATTAGAGTACACATGAGAAGCACAAAAGATCATAACAGTACCTGAGTTCGGAAAAAGGGGGGAATGAAAAGGACAACAAAGTGGCTGGCGCTGATGAGCCGGCAAATGGTGTTCAGGCAGGCACCACCGTTGTCAACACAGCAGGGCAGCCGTTGTCAGGCAGGCAATCTCTCACTAGGAAATAGTGGTGCCTTTGCTGTTGATGGTGCTGAAGATGATAGCCCCACCGATGTCCTCGGAGAGGATGATGCTGTCGATCACCCGAGTTGGAGCAGAATCTGGTAATGATGAAACCGGTCCCCCGAAGTGTGTGTGTTCTATGGGCGCCAAGACACAATGTAGCACAGGCGAAAAGCAGAGAGAAAGAGGCGAGAGGAGAGATGCACCTCAGCCAGTGCCGAGTCTGAGCAGCAGCAAGCAAAGTCTGCTGCTGCTGTTTTGCAGCCGCCTGTCCATAGAGGACGCAACTGTGATGATTGTAGAGAAAGAGCATGTTGAAATTCTTTTCATGGGTCATAAATCTTATCATTTTCTAAAGAATTGCCAGAGTTTATGGTTTATAGAGGCGAAAAGGCTATCAAACTTTAGGCTGCGCCTTTGTTTGGTGCTGGCGTACTTGCCAGCTGAAGGTGTTTTGAAAGGCAAAAGCTGGCTTGATTTCGAAACTGCAACAGAAGCAGCTGCATCGAAGAGCAAACTGAAAATAACTGATTTTTACCTTTTCCCTCTTATCATTTGTTTTTGAAAAAGGCGGAGGATTGAGAAGTGTAAACATGTGTTCCACAAACACTGCCTGTCCTTCTGACCATTCTGTTCTCCTCCTAACATATGATCAGTGTACCGCAGCTCAGCTCAGCAGGTCACACCTCAGTGCTCCACTATCTGCCTATCTTTCTATCACACTGTTTATCTGGCCAGGATTCAATTTTGGATAATGTCGTTTGCACGCCAAGATTCCACTGAAGCCTATCTAATCTAGCGCAAACAAACCCAACCAAAACAGAGCCGCCGTTCCGGACACTGGTTAGTACTAAACATCAGTGCTTTGTACATTTGCTGACTGATTCGATTTGCCGATAATGTCAAGTAGCAGATGAAGCAGCCGCAGCAGCACTCCAACTTCCAGCCAGTTTGCAGATGTGCCGTCATAACCATCATCATCATCATCCACTTTGACTGATAACTCCTGTGCATCGAGGTATAAAAATGGCCACCAGTCCTCGTCAGTTGAATGCTTCAAAGCACCACCACTACCACAGACGTCACGATCATGATCTTCTCGAGGATATTCCTTCTTCTGGGACTCTGTGCAGCTGCAGCCATCGCTGCCCCGGCAGCTTCCTCCAGTTCTCCTCAATGCATTGACGAGTCGGGCAAGGCCGTCGACTGGTACATCGTCTACAAGTTTCCCTACCTGTCGCACCTGCACCAGAAGCTCTTCGGCGGCTACCGCTACGCCGTTCTGACCTCTGCCGCCAACGACGGCTGGCACCTTTCGGCGAACAACATCACCGACCACCAGAATTCGATCTTCGCAAAGACGCTGGCTCCGGTGTACGGCTCCTCCTCGAAACTTTCCACCGTCTTCTACAACGACCAGCCTCCGGGACCGGAAAGCGTCCCCAGTAGCTACGCCCACTCAAAGGGAGTCGTTGTCGGCGATGAGAAGCATGGCTTCTGGCTGATTCACACCGTGCCGCACTTTGCCCCTTCTGAGGGATCGGTGAGTGGCTTCTATTTAAAGATTCAACAACGCTAATCCTTTTTTGTCCCTCCACAGTTCAACTACGTCGCCTCTGGTGGCCGCTACGGTCAGGTGGCTCTCTGCATCTCACTCGCTTCTGCCGAGCTGGAGAAGGTGATCAGCCACAACTTTCTCGTCTCACAGCCATACGTCTACCACAGCCATGTGGCCTCCTCTGATTCGAGCCCGCTGGGCAAGGCGGTGAAGAAGTTGGCCGCCAAAGAGTGGACCTCAACCAAGTCCTTCTCGCAGACGAACCTGACCAGTCTGGCCGGACGCGCCTTCACCTCCTTCTACAAGAGCCCCGGCGACCACGTCGACCTGTACGCAGGCATCGTCGCCCCCGCCTTCAAGGCGCCGCTTCTGGTGGAGACCTGGCGAAAGAACCCCGGCACTCCGCTCGACTCCGAGTGTTCCCACCCGAAGACCAAGGTGGAGAACGTCCACCAGATCAAGCTGTCCTTTGTCAACTCCGATGAGACGGGCCACTTCGAGTACACCGACGACCACTCAAAGTGGGCCATCAGCAGCAATGGAGGCGGCAGTGACAGCCACGTCTGCATCGGCGACATCAACCGCATGCAGTCGCAGTACAAGCGCGGCGGCGGCACCACCTGCCTCTCGGTGCCCTCCGTCTGGAAGGCCTTCAACTCCTTTGTCGGCGAGGTGGACAAGTGCCACTAACAAACTAGGTGCTAGTGGTGATGGTTGGTTTCTTCCTAAGGAAAGAGAGAGAGATAGAACTTGTATGAAAACAGTAGTAGTAGTAAGCTCGAGAGTGGGTTTGAAGAAAGCTAAGAATAATAATAACAAGGTCATGATGATCAGACGACTCGAAGGTAAAAGTGGAGATCAGGCAGCTGCATCTGCAGCATCGCCGGCACGGTGATGACGTCCACATGGGGTAGCGCCAAGGCGAGCAGGGTGGCGCTGGTGACCACCACCGATTCGGCGATGGCCACCTCCACCAGCAGTGGCCGGGAGGATGATGGTGATGAGAGTCGTTGCCGCTTTGAGGGAGGAGGGGCGGAAGAGGTTGCTGACTGATCACTGGCAGCAGCAACCGCTCTGAGCTGTGGCATACGCTCGAGAATGGCGAGCAAACTCGGCAGCGCCAGTCCATCCTCCTCGCCCCCGAGCTTGAAGAGGAGAATGTCGGCGCCGGCCTGAGCGGCCTGGAGCGCCGTCTCCAGCGAAATCACCTGCACCTTGATCAGCTTGAACGACAAGAAGTGGCGAATCTAGAGAAAAGGAAACAAATTAGAGTTGAAAACGCCCAAATTGTGAACATCAGCCCTACCTTCTGAATCCACACCAGAAGGGGCTGCCCTGAGAGGGCCAGCGCCTTGAGGGAGATTTCGATGTACTGGGCACCACTACCGCCACCACCGCCATCACCGGCGCCCATCAGTGCGCCGTACTGCTCCACCAGGCCAAAGTCGCCCAGTGTGTGCTTCAGACAGCCGCCGTCAGTGGTGAGCAGGCCCTTCCAGTGGGCGGGCAGCATGTTCCGGTAGAGGGTGACCACCGAGGCGACGGTCGAACAGCGATGCAGCACCTCGGTGAGCACTCCTCCAGCAGGTGGTACTGGTTGCGGGCACAGGTGAAGGTGCCCAGACGGGTGTCCATCTGCACGGTCCCCGTTGATGACTGGTCTCCGCCAGCGCCGACACTGACCTTCGGCGGAATAATCAACAGCTGAGAGCCCTCCTCAATCTCCCACGTCGGTAGATTGCTCTGTTTTGTTGAAACTTCGAAATGACCGACGTTGATCTCGGCGAGCCGCTCCAGAATGGCTTCTACAAAACGGTATCCGGCGATCATCGTCATTGTGTTGGTTCGAAAGTGAACGGCCACCTTCACCTTGGCCGCCTGCTCATAGAGGAAGCTAGAGTAGTTAAAGTTGCCGTGCAGCTCATCTACCCAGCGGTCTATAATTCGGGCCAGCTTTCGGTCGTTCAGCTGCCTGGCCGCCTGGAAGACCGTCCATAGTTGGCTCTTGTGGCGGTCCGTCTGAAAGGTGACGGCGGCCCAGTGGCTGTGTCCAGTGGCAGCTTAGTAGCAGCTGAGTACTTCTTCACCGTCCAGGCGATGAGCTTGTCCATGGTGGACTGCTGGAGAGGGGGTCCATTTGAGATGCTAGTTTGCGATGATGAGACTTCCTTTTTCTCCTCTGCAAGAGGCGTTGAAATTTCCAAACACCGGCTGATGCAATGTTTCTTGTTCTCCGCTTCTACCAGCAGCTCTTTTTTAACTTCTCCTGCTTGAACGATGTTGCCATCGAAGAGTAGCAGTTTGTTTTCAGTCATTTTGTCAGAGCGCTAGGAAATGAAGAGAAGAAATTGGAAAGAATTTAAAAATAGAAAAATCTAAACAAAGAATAAACAAACGAAGTGACCAGGCTGAGCAAAAGAACAGCAAAAGTGAAAAAATCATCGAAATCGTTTGGTCGGCGATTTTGTGAGGGCTATTTTCATTCAGGGCAGCCCACGCTGATACAATCGCCGCCATCAAAACAACAAAAATAAAATTCTTTACAAGAAAGTGATCTAGATTAATTCTTTAATATCATCATTTGAAAGAGGAAAAATTACAGAATGTGGATTGAGCTGAATGAGTGAATGAAAAGCAGTGTCGGCTTCTTTTTCCAGACTTCTTCTTCAGTCCTTACCATTGGACTTCTTGAAGAGAATCTCCAGTGCGCTCACCCACGCTTTGGCGCGTTCAATGTCAATCGCCTGGTCACCACCGGCACCTCCTTCAGCCGTCGTGGAAGTCTTCTTCTTCATCCGATAGCTCTCATCGGCGCCCAGGACGGCTTCCTTCACCTTGGCAAAGAGGTCGACGGGACTCTCCAGCTGCGGAATGCGGTAGTTCTGCGCCAGCCAGATGCCTACGTAGCCGCCGCTAGCGGCAATCAGCAGACCCTTTATGATGCCCATGTGAGGGAGAATTGGATGATGATGATGATGATCAGATAATGCTAGGAAAAATGGTTTTTTGGAAACTCGTAGAAAATAAGGGTGACAAAGTCTGGAAACCTGAGAGTAGAACAAAAGGGAACAAATGTGACATGCTTTGTTGCGCTTGTAAACAAGAAACAAGCAGTTAACACTGGCAACGGTAGAGGTCGCCCAGTTTTTTAGAATTACCAGAGTTTAGTTGTTTTCGATAGAATCGAGATTTGAGTTGAGTTCTCCTTCTAACCAAGGCACAGCGTCTTTACTGTGAGTAATCAATTCAAATAGAGAAGAAGTGCACTGGTCAGCAGGGAGAACTCTATAGATTCTTAGGCGGTTTGGTTGCGCAGTATTGAAGTTGAATTCCACGTCTGCTAAGATACTGGCAAGTCAATTGGATTTCAGATGCTGAACAATTAAACTTGCCTGTATCCAAGCAGAAGAAGAAGACGAAAAGATCAGCAAAATCAGGTAACAGCAGCCAGGCAAGCGTCCAGTGTGCCGTCCACCAATCGATTGATCGTTTAAACTTCCTAGAGTGGGCTTTTTATTCACTGGTGATGACATTTACCCCAGGAAATTGGCTTGCATTTAATATTGCTGTTGCTAATTACACTTGCACCTGCCACCAATGAAATGTCATACAAAACTCATTTGCAGACAAAGTTTGACTTTTATACTTTATAAACACACTTGATGATGATTTCACCATTACATGATTTACCTTTTTTCATTTTAAAAGTTAGCATAAAGTGATACAGGAAAAGGGAAAAAATCTGTGTAAGCGTAATATGTAAAATTAGGTTAAAGGTTCTAAGTAAGACTAGGTGAAGTGTGAAAGAAAGAATGAAGAAAGAAAGATGTAAAAAGGTTTATGGGGAAAGCCTGTTTAGTAGGGATACCAGGCAATGAGAGTGTCCCGGGCGTAGCTGGCCTTCACAGGCACAATCGGTCCGGGCTCGCTAGCCCATCGTTCGCTGAAAAAGAATGTGACGTAAACAAGTAAAGAACAGCAGAAAGTGATTAGATTAGGTTAGGTTCGAAATAAGAGGCAAAACAAAGCAACTGAACTGTTCAGACTTACTTGGCCGGCTGGAGGAGCCCCTTGGCGTTCGGGAAGAACTGAATCAGCCGAGTGTAGTCCATCCACTCGTTCTGCAGGACGAGCAGGTAGCGCTTGCAGGCCACCTTGTCTCCATCTTCGTACTCGTCCACCATGTCAACGGCCGTCTTGTACTCCTTGATGATGGTGTAGCGCATCGCCTTGGTCATGTACACCAGTTCTTCGCGGGTGAGCAGACAGTGGTGGAACTTGATGCGATAGTCGAAGCGGCCGCTGTTCATCACGCACATCTCCAGCACCGCCTGCACGTCGATGTTGTCCAGGCCAATGGTCGCCTGAAGAGGTTGAGGAGGTGAACAAGTTAAAAAAGAGCAAAGGCGAAACCTGTGTGTCTTGGCCTTTTCACGTTCTACTAACCAGGACTCTAATCGGCGGGTTTGTCTTCAGCCCGGGAATATCCACCACGGCCATCGTTGGCTCACCATTGCTGCCTCTTTTGGTTATGGTGTACTTTTCGGGAGGTGGGAGCTTGTGAATGGCGGTTTGTGGAGGAGGTGCCTTTTTCGTTGCCTCAATGGGCCACTGATTGATACTAGTGGATTGTCGCTTGAGCCTGCTCGGCCTGGAGCTGCTGCTGGTCGTCAAAGAGGAAACCAAAGTCGAAGAACTAATGCCATTTAAAACCTGCAAAATAAGTTTAAACGAAAAGAAAAGAGACAGAAAGAAGGAAAAACACAAATTACCTGAACTGAAGATCCGGAGCTCAGATTTGATGAAGTGGACACTTGGTCTGAACACTGGTCGGACACTGTGCTAGAAAGAGAGGTGAAGTCGATGTCGTCCATTTTATCATTGAAGATGAGGACTCTCTCTGAAGCAAAGATGAAGAAAGAGAAGTGATGTAGTCACACTTTTCCTTTTTGCCGGCTCAGCGAGCAACAGAGCGAGCAAGTGGTGCCCTAGATTTTGCACACCGCCTGGCGGCCTGCACATGCAGCGCCACCACCATCATCACCATCAGCTGACACACGCCAGGTAATTGTTATTGTTTTGATTAATTTTTTCACTTTATTGATGATGACTGAGTTGATACGATTGAGCAAAGATAAAAGATGTTGAAGGGGGTGATACATCATCAATGGGATAGGAGGGGGGGGGGGGGTAGTTGTGGCGGGAGAGATAGAGAAGATGTGTTGACGCTGTCAACTTGACAGAGATCAAATGAGGTGACAAACATTAAAAAGATTGACAGACTGTGAGAATCGGTGGTTTAAAAGAATGCTAAGCCAGAACAGGGTAAAGATGGTTGTAGTGGTGCTGGTGGTGGTGGTGGCTTTTCTCCGGCGAAGGCGACTTCTCTTCTTCTGGCTCCGAGGAGAGCATCGGAGCAGTGGCGTTCGAGGAGCAATACGAAGACGTCGGCGCCTGTCCTTCATCACCACTGTCATAGCTGTAGGCGTCCACTGAAGGCGGCTGTGGGTGACGCTCGCTGTTGCGGGAGTTGTAAACGGTCTGCAAAAAGGAAGAAGCTCAAGTTGGTTAACAGCCTTTTAGAAAGCACTCAAGAAATCACTTACCAGGTAGATCAGATAGAGCAGGTAGCCGAAAATGGAGCCCAGCGAGAGGACGAAAAACCAGCACATGGAGAAGGTGCCACGAAGGAGATCAGTATAGCGAGGAGGAGGAGCACCAGTGTGGACACTTTCTCCTTGAGGACGAGGTAAAATCGCTCCAGCCAGTGTTTACTGCAACCACCTTTGCTGCTGCTGTTCATCTTCAGCCAGGTGATGGCAATGTAGAGCAGTGCCAGGCTGATTGAAAAGAGGAAGAGGGCGAGGAAGAAGCCTCGACTTGGAAGACTGTTCGGCAGCAAAGAGCTAAGCCGAAGAACTTCCAGAGAAGACGAAGAAGAAGAAGCGGTTGTGTTGCTCGGCTTCAGTGGACTGCCATTGGTGATGATGGCCATTGTGGTGGTGGTGATGAGAATGATTTGTGACCTGACTTGGTCTTGGACAAGGGTAAAAATCTTTGGTGTTGATGATGGTGATGATATTGATGATGATGATGATGTGTTTTCTTTGAATCTCTGGCCACAACAACAAACAACCACCAAGAGTGGCCAGCTGAGGTCACCGAGGGAGAGAGTGAAAACATTGGAACGGCAGAGGCCAACAGTGGTCAAAACAGAACATGTTGCTGCTGCTGCACAGAGGGCGACCCTAGCGACGCGGGGAGAATTTTTGGTGAAGTTTTTTCGGCGAGATTCTGTAGAGCAAAAAGCGTGATCTCTTTTGTTCAACTAACAGTAAACTTTAGAGCGTAATGTAAGGCAACTTAGAAAAGTTAATTGAGAGGTGTTGGCGTCACTCCTCAGCACAAATGCTCGTTTTTTTCCCTTAAAAAATTTAACTTGGAGCCCAACACCATGCAATCTTTGGTTTTGTACTCAGGTAAAAACCGCAACCCGATTACTTTAATGATGTATTCTTTAAATTTTTAAATGTTAACAAATTGCTTAAAACTTATTCGGAAAGCTCAAAATTACGATTTTAAAAATACACCTGTCATTTGAATAAGCGGAATCTTAGCACCGTTAGAAAGATGACATTTAGCTTAATCTTTTTTAGTTAAAAGCGTTTCTTATAAACGATGCAATTTATAGAGAAAAAAGTGCCCTCAAAGAAACGGAGAAACATCATATCTTTTGAGAAGCCCGTTTCAAATCCCCCTCACTGCACCTCCACAGTGTGGTGGTGGTGGCGGCAGGCAGTGTGAAGCTGCACTCGGAACACACTGCTTCCAGTCAGGCGCCTAACCTAGTTGTTGGTTGGCGCCATCATTTTTACTGTTATTATTTGATGGTGATCTGCTGACTACTTGCCGATTACAAAGAAGTATATCTAATAGTAGTAGCAGAGGATCACTGATGGACTGGATCACTGATCGTCCCTTTAGCTAGTCGTCAAAGGCTGTTACTTTAAAGTAATCAGGCACTTGAGGTTTACTGTTCTCGGTTATCCAGAAAACCTCAATTAGCTTTCACTTTCTCTAGCATACCTGTGCCTTTACCTGGGTAGCACTATACAGAAAAATTGCCGCCAGTGTGTTTGGTAACATTGGATGCTTAAGAAGATGCCAGAATCCAACAGCATCAACAGGTGGTGTGGCGGTATATAAAGACCGATTGGTGCCAGAGGAAAAGCATCACAAGTCATTTTTGCTGATAACTGCCAACTAAAGTCCAACTCTAATTAAAAACTCAAACAATCACCATGCGCACCTTCCTCGTTCTCCTCTTTGCCCTGATGGCCGTCACCGCATCAATGGCCGACATCTGTTTCCCCAACATCTGCTCCTATGCCCGATGTGTCCAGTTGAGAGAGAAGGACTGTGCCGCTAAAGGCGCTGACTGGCACTTAATTCCCTTTGCTGGCTTCTGTGGATGCTGCAGTAAGGTCAGTGGAAGATTGTTGTTGTTTGCAAACTTTAAAATCTCCTTTCAAAAATAACCATTTTTTATTTCTCACCTCAACAAAAAATGTAGTGCGTCAAGATAAGCAAAGAGGGCGAATACTGCATAAAGGATCTGGGAGTTCCCAGCAGCGTTCCCACTGACACGATCTGTCAAATGGGTCTTCATTGCGACGTCGCCAAACACGTCTGCACCAAGAACCGGTAAGGAAGAATAACAAAACAGTACATTTCGCCAAGTAAACAATTGTTCAACACACAATTAACCAACTGAAACAACCAATAAAATCCAAGTTATATCAATAAAACCCTTGAATTGTTCGTTTTTTAGTTAGTGAAAAGCAGCAAAAAGTTTCAGAAAAGTTGGATGAATAAAGTAGCGATGAAAGTATTATTAATAATAATAAAAAAGATATTTTTGAACTTGAAGCAGATGAACTCTGATATGGCCAGTTGGGCGTGCGTCATGGTCAACCTTTGTCTTCGTGACTGTCAAAAGATCTGAGAGCATGTGCGCATGTGCTGACAGCAGTATAAAAGAGAGCATCAACATGGCGGCGATTTGTCAGTGACCCTTTGACTTGCCAAGGTGACAGACCTCCCTCTCCCTCTCATTTCCCTTCCCAATCGCTCTCTCGCCCACCCATCTTCCTTCACCACTTCCACCATCTCTCTCCCCTTACCATCGACCTCACCGGTGCACACCAACTCTACTTGGACCGAAGACCGTCCCGACCCCGAACTTCTCGGACGGAAACTGTGAAGCCAACGTGGTGGGACATCAGCATCAGCCACTCATCGATTTTAATCATCCGAGGCTCACAGTCCTCTCATCACAAATAGCCGATTACCGTAAGTACCCATTTGATTTTTCTTATACATATTTCTAATACCTTCTTTTTATTTGTTTCAGGAGGCGGTGGACGTGGAGGAAGCGGCTTCGGCGGACCCCGAGGAGGCTTTTAAGGAGGACGCGGCGCTGGAGGAGCTAGAGGAGGATTCCGTGGAGGCCGAGGCGCGGCGCAGTGGCGGGGTCAGTTTTGGCTTTGACCAGAACGCCCTGATGCCGACGACGATCAGCCCTGAGAACAAGATCACCCAAGAGCTGTCCCACAAATCCGAAGGACGCCCGATTGAGCTGCTGGCCAACTTCTACAAACTGACAGTTTCTGGAGACCGCTCAATTTATCATTACGACATTGACGTCAGTCGAGAGAAGAAGGAACTGACAGTCTACGAAAGGGACGTCTCGCTCATTGGTTTCTGCGACCTCAGCGACCACTCCTCCTCCTCACCTTCCTCCAGCAACAGCAGTGACTTTGAGGGCGCCGTGAACCCGAACCCTAACAGTGAGCGCTTTCTGGCAAAGTTCGTCAGTCAGGTGATCGAGAAGATGCTCGCGGAGAACGAGACCTTCACCGGCGTGCGCCATGCTCATGACGGAGTGAAGAACCTCTACACCACAACGCCGTACAACTTTAACGGTCACAACGGCATTGAGCTCGCGGTGAGGCTCAACATTGACGGTGGACGCCCGGCGGACTTCAAAGTGAGGGTGAAGCTAGTGGAAAAGGTGCTCGTCAGTTAGGTCATTGAGTACTACGCCAGAAAGAAGAACGACCTCAGCGAGCGGGTCATTTCACTTTTTGAAATAATTCTTCGCTTCATCATGGGAAAGCACTACGTCACTTTCCAGCGAAAACTTGTCGACCTTACCTCTATCACTAGTTCGCCCCAGGTAAGAGATCACTTTTGTTTCCACCTATCACTTGCAACCTTTTCCTTTTCAGGTTCGTCTCGCCGAGTTCGTCAGTGGCTTCACCTCGGCTGTCCGCATGACTGAGTTTGGCCTGGCGCTCAACGTTCACCTGAAGACATCCTGCGTGATCAGTCGCAGCCTCACCAGAGTCAGCGACGTTGCTCACGAAGTGGCGGGAATCCAAATTGGCCGTCGTCCGACGAAGCAGCAGATCATGGACTTTAACCGCTTCATTCGCTTCCTGCGAGTTTTCACCAAACACAGTAAGCGAGAGGTCCGGTACACCGTCGATGGTCTGGTCTGGTCGACTCGACTGTCTACCAGATCAAGTTTATATGCAAAAGGGCGGGCAAGGAAATGAGCGTTGCCGATTACTTCATAAACGAGTACAACATCACGCCCGCACAAGACACACCTGCTGTGAAGATGACCAAAAAGGGTGCCTTCCTGCCGCTGGAGCTCCTCTTCTGGTGCCCAACCAGTTTCTGAGCAACGCCAAAATCAACACTCAAATTCAGCGGAAACTACTGCTGAAGGCGACCAACACCCCCAATGTGTACTTCAACAAATTGGCTAGGGTGGTGGAGCAGGTGACGGCCAGCGAGTTGGACACCCAGCGAGACTTTGAAATCAGTCTCGACACCAGCCCGGTCTCTTTCATGGGACGCGTCCTGAACGCTCCGAGGCTGCTCAACTCGAACCGCAACGACCGATTCAACCAAGTGGGCCAGATGCCAAAGAGGTGGTGCGTTTTCTGCTTTGACTCGGCCGTCACTCAGGAGAATCTGCAGAGTTTTGTGAAGATGATGATTGACCGAGCGCGCTTCTTTGGCCTCGTTCTCGCGGAACCACATCCTGTGGCCATCATTCAGATCAGAGACCGAAGCATGGTGCTCAACGCCTTCTCCAACCTCGTTTCCAAAGCTGGCGCGGAATTCATCTTTATCGGAATACCCACAAGTAAAGGTTTTTTATTTTAGTGTTTTTCATTAATCTAATCTTATTTTTCCTGCAGAGCACCTTGTCATTCACCGGCCTAAATGTACGGCCTGATCAAGTACTACTGCGACCAGCAGTTTGGCATTCCCTCGCAGTGTTTCAAGGCAGAGTACATCGATAGACTGCCCAACGGATACTTTGACCAGTTTCTCCTCAAAGTGAACGGAAAGTGTGGCGGAGTGAACTCGCTGGTTGAGGCTAGCCAGCTGCGAGACTTTCCCTTCAACCTGGCTCGCACCATGTTTGTCGGCATTGACGTGAACCACCCGGCAAAGACGGAGAAGATGGCCTCTTCGGTGTCTGCCGCCGTCGGCTCTCTCGACCCCAACTTTAGCCGGTACGCAGCCAGCATCTTCGCACAGAAGAAGAGTCGAGATGAAATTTTGAAGAACCTCGAGCCGATGATCTGCGATCTGCTCGAGGAGTACCAAACGGCAAACGGTGCACTGCCTGAGAACCTGATCGCTTTCCGCGATGGCGTCTCCGAGGGGCAGTACATGGTGGTGAAGGCCCTGGAGCTGCCCAACATTCGAGCTGCAGTCAACAAGATGACCACTGAGCCCATCAAGATTGCGCTGATCATTGTGCAGAAGCGACACAACGCTCGCTTTGCACTGACCACCGTCAACGCCCAAGGACGCAGGCCCATTTGGAATGTGCCCTGCGGAACGGTCGTCGACAACACCATCGTCGAGCCACTGTACAAGACGTTCTACCTGAACAGTCACTTTTCTCCCCTGGTAAGTGCCCAAGTTTGATTGTCATCATTTAATGCTTCCTTTGCTGTAGGGCACCTCTCGACCCACCAAGTACACCATCCTCCAGGATGACCTGAAGATGAGCGCCGACACCCTGCAGAAGATGGCCTTCCTCCTCTGCCACAACAGCGTCCGCACCCGAGGCGTCATTGCCCTGCCCACGCCGGTTCGCTACGCCGACCTGTGTTGCTACCGCAGCAAACTGCACATCGAAGCTCAGCGCAACCTCGTCGACGGCACCACCGCCAACTCTGGCAAATCGCAGCCGACGCCTGAGGAGGGGAGGGAGAGGGAGATCATCCAGCGTCTGAACCGGCTCGTCAAAGTCAATTTCAAGTGCCAAAACAAGCTGTACTACTGCTAGGACAGCTGCACCGACCACAACCCAGTACTTCTAGTCATCGACTTTCATTCCGTCCTATACTTCCGATAGAAACCTCATCAAATACCTTCTTCCATTCAGTGTTTTACCACAAACTGTTTTACCTAGATCATGTGATTCTATTTTATTACCTCACTTGGAATGCCAATCAACAATTACCAATAAATGTTTTGAATTATAATTTTTAACATTTTTGATTAAAGTAGCGGATTAAAGTTTGCATAGTTTCCTAGCCGCTGACTGCTTGTTGCCTGTGTTTATCTTAACCCAAACGAACCAGAATGCTGTCTTTTTTCAGAACTTAGAATAACAAAAACCTGGTCGTCGAACTAACTTTAACTGATCATAATTCTCGCAGAGCAAATGCTACAGAAGAGTTAGGGCATTTCTCTTTGCTGCTGCGAGCGGGATTTGTCTGTAGCGCTGTCTATCCATTACCGATGGCGTAGAGAAGATTTCGGGCTCTCACTGATAAGTAATGGACATTTTTGATAAAAACGGTGCCACAGAAATCCTTGCTGGCGGCTACCATGATCAAGTACTTGCCAACCTTTACTTAAAACATTTTCATGAAAAAACATAGCCTCGCCGAAGTCGTTATTCGAAAAGTGGTCAGAAAATATTTTTCCCTTAAAAAACCAGCCAGTAACGACATCTGCTGTACAGAGAAGGAACAATACGCCTCCGCTGGAGCGATTTACAAATCAAAACAAACCGGCGACAGAAGTCTTCCAAAGCAGAACCTTGAGCCTAATTTCTGATGCCGAATTCCCTCCAAATCACCACCATGAAACCACACTACCAACTACTTCGAAGACTACTGCTGCTTCAGCCGCCTCGAACCTTGCAGTCCTGCCGGGGAAATGTCACCTCAACGGCTACTGATGCAAAGAAGAAGAGCCCCTCTTCGTCTTCGGTGAGCCCGGCCGAGGTGGCCAAGTTTCGCCGCCACGCCGACCGCTGGTGGAGCGGACCGGAGTTTGCCCCACTTCGCAGCATGAACAGCCTTCGAGTGCCGCTGATCAGCTCGGCCTACACCCAAGCATCAGCTTCAAAAGCTGCAAACCAGCCACTGGCGGGCGTGAAGCTCCTCGACATTGGCTGCGGCGGCGGCATTCTGGCCGAAGCGCTCGCCCGCCTGGGCGCCCAAGTGACCGGCATCGATCCGGTGGCAGAGAGCATTGAGGCCGCTAGAGCTCACGCCTCATCTTTCTTCTCCTCCTCACTTCACTCCCAGCCCTCATACCTGAACAGCAGCATCGAGGCGCTGGCCGCCGAGCCCGCCAACGCCGACGCCTTCGACGGCGTCATCGCCTCCGAGGTGCTGGAGCACGTCGACAACATCGAGCTCTTTCTCCGATCGGCTCTCGCCGTCCTCCGCCCCTCCACCGGCCGCCTCTTCCTCACCACCATCAACCAGACGCCGCTGGCCTACCTGACGGTGGTGCTCGCCGCCGAGGCGGTGGGCCTCGTTCCCAAGGGGACGCACGAGTACTCGAAGCTGGTGTCGCCGGAGGCGCTGCGCCTGCTGCTGGAGCAGGACTTTGGCTGCGCCGTCCGCCTGGTGCACGGCATGGCCTTCAACCCGCTCACCGGCGGCTGGAGCTGGACGCAGCTGCAGGCGCTCAACTACGCAATGGTCGTCCAGAAGCTGTAAAAAGGAGACTGGGAAAGGGGCAAGAAAAACAACAACCAAAACACCATCTCTCTATCAGTGAAAATCCTTGGAAAAATCTTTAATCGAAAACTGAGATTGAACAGTTGTTTGGTTTGTGTTTACACCTGTATGTTGTTACAGTAGTATGTAAATAATAGTAGAGTCATCCAGAACTCTGAGAAAGTGAAATGTGGGGGGTGGTGGTGATGGTGTTTGAAGACCGATTTACAGTGAAAACAAGTTGTAGCCGTTGGTGCCGCTTCGGTTGACGATGTTGTTGGTGTTAGTGTTGGTGTTGATGGTGTTGCCAGAGGCGGCAGCGCTGCTCACCACCACCACCGGAGGACTCATCGCGTGGTACATGTGGTCGCTGATGCTGATGCCCGAGTCTTCGCCCGTCTCCGACTTGATCATCTGCTGCTGCTGTTGCTGCTGCTGCAGATGAGAGATCTGATGAGGCTGCAGATAGTAGACGACTCTGCCACTGCCGCCGATGGGAACAATGGGCGAGATAGGGCAGCTGTTTTCTGTCAGCATGGACATCTGCTGCTGCTGCTGAGGCTGAGACTGCCCGGCCATAAAGCTATCCTCGCCGCCTCCGCTTCCTCTTCGAGTCGAGTTAAAGGGGGAAAGCTCTTCCAAGGAGTAGGCGGTGGTCGCAGAGCCAGAGGAGGCGCAGGAGCCGTGACGAGATCGACTACCACTACCTCCATTGGACAGATCTTGCAGCAAATCAGAAGCGGTCGTCAGCGGTTGCTGCTGCTGCTGCTGCCCCTCTTGTTCACCGCCTGTCGAACGGGCGAGGATACTCTGCCCTCCGCTGATGACGTGATTAGGGTAGAAGATGTCGTCATTGAAGATGACACCGGCCCTCTTCTTGAAGTCTTCCTCCTTCCAAGCAAGATGAGCCTCTGGCGACAGTCTGTAGCCATTTCTGTTGTTTACCGCCCCAGTAGCCGCGTTCGCTTTGAGAAACTTGATGTAGGCGATGGCCGAGTTGATCACCTCCGTCTTCTCCAGGCGAACCTTGTTCTGACACGACTAGTGACAAAGTGAGCGTGTTTAGAAAGCAAAAAAATGAGATAGAGCGTTTACTGATTGAGCTACCTTACCTTGCTAACAAAATTCCTAGGAACTAGCTCGCGAAGGTCAGTCAGCGAAGTGTTGAAACGCTCTCGGCGCCTCTTTTCACTCTCACGGTGCGTGGATGGATCCTGCTTAAAAATAGAAAATTGTGTTATTTAGAACTAGTTAGAAAGCAAAGCATTGAACCAAACCTGAGTTCTTACCCGAACTGCACGCTTGCTGGGAGCACTAGTAGTGGTAGTATTGGTAGTAGTAGAGTCAGTTGAGCTGGTCGAAGACTGAGGGTGAGAGCTTTGGCCTGCAGAAGAAGCTGTGGTGGCAGTGGCGGTGAGCAGTGTTCGTTGTTGCTGGTACTGCTGGTTCAGCACGTTACTAGCACTGGGTGACTGGCGAACTTGGTTTTGTGGTCGCTGGTAGGGACTTGTGGAGGGGAATCGAGATATTTTCACCTGCAGGTTCCCACTTTTGTTGATGGCCTTCACAGTTGCAGCAGCAGATCGGCTGGCCTGGGCAGCCACGGCGGCCGCCGCATAGGGCTCAAGACAAATGGTTCCACCGGTGCTGAACAAAGCTCCGTTCGGCAACAGCTTCTTTTGTTGTTTTGGTGGTGGTTGCAGTTGCTGTTGCTGCTGCGGCGGCTGCTGTGGCGGCGGCATCGGCGCCATGGCTGCTGCTGCAGGCGCTGCTGAATCAGTTGCAAGCTCGCTGCCGTGGTTGTTCGCAACTGAATCATCCATCTTCATGTAGTTGTGATTCAGTTGCATTAAAATGCGTGCCGCCGATCGGTCCACTCCGCCGGCCGAGTCGGTGGAGCTGCCCGAGCAGGGAGGGGACGCAGGACTCTCGGGAGTCGCCGGGGACTGTTGCATTATGAGAGAATGAGGTGATGGGTAATAGAAATGGATAAAGAATTGAGAGAATGAGATGGAAAGAGAATAACAAAGGCCGTAATCAAGGATAGAGGAGAAAGGAGGCAGAGAGAAATAGAACAGCTCCGGAGTCCGGACAGCAGCAACGTGACTAGGACAGATTTCTCGTGGGAAAAACAAAAGAGTGGGTCGTCTTCGGGCAAGACCAGAGCCGAGAAAGTGATCCCTGAATCGTGAGTCCCAACGGTCGTCGTCGTCGAGGTCGAGTCCAGTAGTAGCCAAAGTCGAAGCACGTGGGTGCAGAGTGAGCGACGCTCAGAAAGATGACCGCGTCTGCAGCCGCCAGAGCCGAGAGGTGACAATGACTAAAAGTGGTGTGCGTTTCGGTTTTACCAGCGCGCAGACGAAACTGTCGACAGCGCAGCAGCAGCAGCACTATCGTCTAATTTGCATATTTGACACGTGTCGCCGCTGTTCAGCACTGACAGGGGCGACCCCTACAGGGGGCTCTTTGTTTACAATGTGCCATATGAGTCGTTGATCATCGATGCTCAGATCGCTTGTCGCCATTCTTTCTCTGCTTCGATCTGTATCCCCAAGTTTTGGCCCCAATTTCAAAGTGCAGTCCGGCTTCACTCTCTTCCGTAAATCGATTAGCATGACAAAGATCATTAGAATGGCCAAGGATTTGCCACTGAAGATTAATTTAACGACTACTGCTGACCCACATTGGTGACCAAACAGACTGTCAAGTTTGGGTAAAGAACGGCAACAGAAGCTCTTTGGACATCTCTATCAACTCTGTGGCCAACAGACAGACAAACATTCGTTCATTCTTCGCCGTAATGGCTGTGGTGATTATTGTGTTATCCAGTGCGTTCTCCATTGTCCTCCTGATCATAGTCGTTTGCCCATTCACCCATTGGAGGCAGACAGCTGACATCTGTGTCGTCTGCCTCTTTGTGACATCGTTTTGTCAAAGGAACGACAAGACCGTCGGTGTTTGTCTACCTGTTTGCTAATTCTTCTTTTTACTCTCTTTATAATCAAATAGCACCCAATGATGATGATGATGACCCGAAAAGTGGAGCTACTCGCTCAGCTCTCCCCAAAAAGCTCAGCTGCAAATCGACCAACAAAGCTGGCGAGCAAATGTGAACCAAGGACGAGGGAATGGAAAGAAGGAAGAAAGGATGAAGCAGTGAAGCAGTGAAGCAAGCGCGCTCAACTGAGCGGTGGTGGTATGGTCTGGTCATCTCGCTCACGCAGCCATTGTATCGAAACGATAGAACTCACGACCTCGCGACCGATGTTGCCTGACAAACACTGACTGCTGGACAACAGAACTGTCGGAACAAGAGATCACCTCGCTGATCGGACAATACGAGGCGTGGCATTGGAGAGTTGTACTGCAAAGGTGCACTGCACGTTTATATACCGCCGATCAGCAGGCTTAGGGAACGATCAGATCAGATCAGCCTCAGGTGGATTGGATGTGTGATAGGCTGATTTTTTCCTAAAGCCTGTGAATTCTGTGAACTCTCTCTCTCTCTCTCCCTTCCTCTGCGAACCATTGACCTCACCCTCACCACTCTCACCTGTCGTTCAAAGATTAATGACCACCTTAGTGTCTTCCTCTCGGCAGTGTCTTACCACCCAGGCCGTTGTGACAAATTGCACACACATTCACACACACATTCAGCGTCTGTTCGGGAAAGTGTCAACAGAGACGCTTCTTCCCCTTCGCTGTTCGCCGGTTCAAAAAACTGTCTGAGCAGATTTCGATCTCAAGTGTGTGTCCTCACCGGTCACGCTCCATCGGCTTCTATTTACATTTGGCGCAACCCTCGGCAGCGGTAGCGGAAAATCACCTCTGTCAAGTGTACGTGCTCTGTTCTGCCTCCGATTGTTTTATTTTGTTTGCTTGAGCGTCTGTGTCCGATCTTTCCCAGCAGTTTTGAGCATCAGTTTCCAACAGTTCCGACAGTTGACATTTCCCGTGTTAATGAACTTGAGCAGCCCACTCTAGTGCTGGTGGTGGTGGGCCTTAGTCACGGCTGACCAGTGCTCTGATTGATTGATCTCCCCCAAGAACACTGGCACATCGCCAATCGAATCAGGCAAATCAGTTCCGACAGCCGGGAACCACTTTTCTGACAAAGACGACGACACCCTCAGTCTGTTGTGATACTATAAAAGCAGCGACGGTGTTCTCGACTGCTCATTTCTTCATTCATTAACTTTTACTGCCAACAGCAAGACTTCAGCATTTTCTGCATTTCGAACACTATTCCTCCAAGCAAACAATGCTGCCCACTGCCTGGCTGCTCATCTCTGCTCTGCGCAGCTACAAGTGGCTCTTTCTCCTCTTCACCTGCCACTGCATGCCTGATGGGCGGCTGGCGCTGGCCACTCGACTCACCAGGACGAGGTTCGCTGAAGGTAAAAGGGTTTTGCTATTTTTTTATGTTCGATTCATCCCTAAACACTCTTTTTTTGTGCACTAGACAACCTCCGAAGCAACTTTGAGTTTACGTCAAAGCAGTCACCCACGACGACCTTCCTCCTCGAACGACCCTCCTCTCCGCTGTATGATCCAAATGGACACAGCCACCAGTATGACACACCGCCCACTTACCGATCGTTTGAAAAACGTTTCGGCAGCTCTTCAGTAGAGGGCGGAAATGATCAGCAGCAGCTCGACCACCACCAGCACCAGGCATCCTTTCCAACACCCATTTCACCATCGACCACCACCTTTCATCGTGTCCTTCGACAGGCGTTCAAGAACTCCGCAGATGGTTCACCCGATTCAGAGACCTACGCTTCGGAAGGTGTAAACAGAGCAGCAGGTAACGGCATCAGTGGAGCGCCCACCTGCACCGCTCCCGATTCTCGCACCGGCCTCTGCTACGAGGCCACCGAGTGCAGCGAACGGGGCGGCATTCCAATGGGCCGCTGTGCCGGGGGCGGTGCAGGTAGCGTTTGCTGCCTTTTTGAGGCCACTTGCGGAGGCGCCGTCTCCGAACGCCACGCCTACTTTCGCAACCCCGCCTATCCGAGGGCGATGGACGAGTCGGCGCTCTGTCGGCTGAAGGTGCACAAGCCTCAAGGCGGCGGCGGCAGTTTTCGTCATCAGAACGGCGGCCACAACATCTGCCAGCTGAAGCTGAGCTTCCTCGAGTTTGACATTGCCAAGCCGGTGGAGGGCAACTGCAGCCAGGACGTCTTCTCCGTCTCGGGACAGAATGAGAACAACATTGTCCCGCGCATTTGTGGCTACAACAGTGGTCAACACTGTAAGTTTGAGGTGGAGTTTTTATTTTGTGTTTTTGTATAATCTCATCTTTTCCTTTTGCAGTTTACATTGCCATCGACGAATCGGGACTGGTCAATCTGCAGCTAGTGCTCCGAGGTGCCTATGCGCGCAAGTTTGACATTCACCTGCAACAGATTGAGTGCGGCAGCCCGCTCATGGGTAAGGAAAATACTGTTTAAAACATCTTCTAAACTTTTAACTCTCTAGCTCCACCACACTGTCTGCAGTACTACGACTCGACTCAGGGGCAGATCAAGAGCTTCAACTACCAGCCAGCAAAGACGGTCACCGACGATGGGGAGAGCGCAGACAGAGAGGGAGGAAATGGTAACGGAAATGATGGCTACCCGAACAACATCGACTACCTGATTTGCATTCGCAAGGAGACGGGCTTCTGCTCGGTCTCTTACGAGTTCATGGCCGACGCCGCCAGTGGGGCGGTGCTGCCCTTCTCAGTGGGCGGCGCACTGAACAGCGATGCCGTCGGCCTTAGAGGCCGTGGCGGAAGTGGTGGGCAGAGTCGCATCGCCAGCCTCCCCATGACTATCGTCCACTCGAGCGACTGCACGGACGACTTTCTGGTCATTGGCGGCATGAGGGTGTGCAGCAAACTGCAGACGGTGGGCGGTGGAAATGGTCGCAGCGGTGGGCCCTCAACAACGCCCTCCGAGGAGGCAGCAGACCAGGCAGAGCACGTGACGCTGGGCTCATCGACTACTTCCACCTCATCGGTCGGCGGCGGCGGTGATGATCTGACAACAGTCGACGGAGGAGCTGGAAATGGAACCCGAAACGGCGAACTGCACGAGATGCTCGACGAGAGCGTGCCCAGCAATGGCGGTGAGCAGATTGTCCAGCAGGACAGCTCGCCGCTGCGAAGACCACACCGACGGGCTGACTACACCGCAGCAGCTCAGCAAGGTCAGCCTGATCCTCACCAGTACTTCTTCTCCGACCCTCGTCTGGGCCCCTCACGAACTCGAGCCAACAAGCGCAACACCGCAGGAGCTGGCGCCACTGCCAATCACCTGATGGCCATCGACTCTACCCCCGGTCCCTTCCAGCTGCGATTTGTCTCGAATGGCGTCAACAATGCCCGTGGCTTCTACCTCGCCTACCGCCAGAATCCGTGTCGGTTTTAGAGAGAAAGCGGGGTCTTGAGGTTGTTCGCCATTGTGATAAAGGTGATAGCGGTCGGGGGCGGAGGTGAAGGGGGTGAAGAGGTTGTAAAGGTGCTGACCACTTTTCATTACTAACTATTAATATTGCTGATTTTTAGAAAACTGTATGTAAATCAAGGAAGCACAGAGAACAGATAAAAAATTGAGCTAAAAATTATCAGAAGTGAGATAAAAGGAGATTAGGTAAAAACAACTCCTCTTCACTGACTGTCAGTGTCGTCATCAGGGCCGACCATTCGGACGAGCACCTCGTCGAGGCGCATCATCGCCCGGCGCATCTGTATCTCCAGCCAGCAGGGCGTCATGACGGCGTCGGTGCGGTAGTAGGGCGCCCCGCCCCAGCCCTTGATGAAGGACAGGCGGAGGGTGCACATGCTGGTGAGGCGGTACACCGTGCGGTAGTCGGCGGCGGCGTGCCCCACCAGCACCTCGCCGAACTGCTCCTCGTCGAAGATCTTCACCAGGCCGGCGGCGGCGGTGATCTTGGTCACAGTGGTCGAAGGCTGCCCGCCTACCAGATTAAGCAGCTCCGACTGGACGAAGATGGCGTGCTCGAAAAGCACCTCCACGAAGAGCTGCCCGCCCTGAGGATGGTAGTGCAGGCGAATGCCCTCGGCGATGCTCAGCCGCGTCTGGGTGATCGTCGAGTTGCGGTGGATGTTGCTGAGGCTGCCCAGGGAGATGCGCTCCGGATCGTTCTGCGGGTTGGTGAAGCCGTCTACCGTCACCGGGTTGCTCGTCACCGAGAAGATCGGGCCGACGCGGTTGCTCAGCTCAAAGTAGGAGATCTTGCACCAGAAGGAGGGCTCATCGATGGTAGGCGCTTCCGCTTCTTCATCTTTATCGGCCACGAAGTTTATCTCTGGAGAGTCTTCACTGCTACCACCAGCAATTCCATTATCACCACCAGCAGGTGAGGAGGCCGTTCCTTTTGAGTTAGCTTCAGGAGGAGAGCCGTTGCTGGCATCGCTTGAAGAAGAAGGATCAGGAGGGCTGTCGGCCATCTTTCACAAAAATTGTAAAATAAAGCAAAAACATAAGTGACAGCAGAAAAGCTTACCACTGGTGGATCGGAGTAACCTTCAGCTGCGACTGGATAGAAAAAGTACTCCATCGGGGGAGCCTCTTCCATCGAACAGACGGTTACGTTGGGCGGCATGGCTGCAAAAAAAGCAGAAAGTGGAGATGATGAAATGCCTTCAGATCAAGGAAGCACTTACCGAGCATTCCGAACCCTTCCTCGCCAATCGCCTTCTCCTCCTTCACACCCTTACGACGGTAGTGGTAGGGATTGATGCACACCGCTTTCGTCTTCTTCTCGTAGGGAGACGAACAGAGAGCGGAGCCCACCGAATCAAGTTCACGGTGGCTCAGCAGATCGGGCCACCGCCAGAGACGGGCAAAGACGACATGTGGCAGCACCTTTCGGTAGGAGAGCTGAATGCGCCCGTCGACGTTCGTCGCCAGCGGGACACAGGCGCTCTGCTCGTCGCCGCTAGCAAGGGCTGTTACCAGCTTGGTCAGCAGACCACCGTCGGTGCTCTTGCTCAGACGCTTCACCAGCTCCTTCACCGCTCGTTCAGCCCACTTGCCACTGCTCTGGTCGCCCTGCTTCCAAGCTAGAGAGGAAAAAGAGATGATAAGGAAATCGAAATTTCACAAAACAAAGGCCTACCAAGCAGCATCTTCACGTTCGGATCCTTTGGACTCTTTGTCTTCTTTTCGAAGCCCAGCATCGACTTGATGTTAAAGTGTTCGAACATTCTTAGCTTTTAAAATCTGTGATGAAGGATAAGTTTCGAAAACAAAGAGAGCCTAATCCAGCGTGTTTCGATCCTTGCGACCCCATGCGGCCAAACACCGCCACTAGACGGCGCATGCAGCGGAAGAAATGTTTCTGAAACTTCGGGACCAGAGAAACTTTTTCACGACAACAAAAACCGAGCTCAAAGCGGATTTTTAAAAAATCAAGAGCGAATGTATTTTATCAGTTCAAAAGTGGTGAAAATAACGGGTTAAAAAGTATCACAAAAGGAAGTCTTGTCTGCTCTCACTGGTCTGTGCCGTAGTACTCGTAGACCTTGCGACTGATCACCTGGCCAAAGCGACGCCTCTTCTCACCACCCCCATCATCAGCACAACCACCACCACCTACAGCAGGACCCGACTCGGGCACCAGATCAGTGAGTAGGTTGTGCTTTGAGTAGCGATCCGCCTGGCGGTCATACGCCTCCATCAGCGCCCGCAGCGTCGGATAGCGGCGAACGATGGCCCTTGCCTTCGCCACCGAGACGCCCTTCACCTGCAGCAGCTGCTTGATGAACATCTCGCCGGCAGTGTACACCGCCACCTTGCCGCTGTTGATGGCCCACTCGTTGAAGGGCAGGTAGTGGTGGTCGGCGGGCACCGTCCTCGCCAGCGCCTCCTTGTTCGCGCTGGACATGATGGCCAGAGTGGCGAAGCGGCGCTCAATCCACCGACTCATGTAGGTGAGGTAGCGGACGGTGTCCTCGAAGCAGTCGGTGCGGCGCACGTCGAAGCCGTCCACCTCGCAGTTGGTCATCGCCTGCTCCAGCGCTTCAGGCTGCAGGCCGCCGTGCTCCGCCCGCCGCGAGCTCTTGCCCATGTACTCGATGAGGTAGGTGGGCCGACGGATGCCGCTCTCCAGCAGGCGAAACTTCTGCTCGTCCCAGCGGCGGTCCTTGATGCTGGCGGCAAGATCGTCGATGCGCTTCCGCTCGATGATCCAGTCGAGGACTAGTTCACGGCGAATGTCTGAGCACTGGTTTGAGGCGGTGGAAGGTGCCGATGATGACGAGTTGATCTCCAGGGTCATCGAAGTGAATGTACGAGAGTGGCCGCCGTCAATTGAGGTCGTCGTTGAAGATGATCCATTCTTCGCTTTCTCCCGAGCAATCCACACAAAGTCTCCCAGCGGCAGTGTGCGGATCTCCACGCGAACGTCCTGCTTCTGCAGGGCGGCGGCAAAAGCGGCGTTCTTGTCAGAGCAGAAGTTGGTGGCGATTCGCTCGCGAGTGTCAATGCACAGGATCACTTCGTAATCTCCGGGTTGAAAAATAAAAGGCCGATAGGCGGGCTGACCACTGAAAGAGGTCGTCTTTGCTGTTGCTGTCGTCGTCGTTTTGGGAGCACTGCTTCCTGCCTCATCGTCGGAAAGGTCGACCACTCCATCCTCACCACCAGAATCGCTGCTCAGATCGTCCTGTGGCTCGTGGAGCAGGTATTTTTCAGCAAAATCTGAATTAGAATTTTGATTAGTTCGATTTTCATTAAAAAAGTTCGATAACACCTACCTCTGAGCATGGAGCAGCACTTGGCGAGGTTCCGCGCCAGCCGCCGCCCCCTCCCCGTCAGGTAGAAGTAGGAGTTGCGGGCGTCGGTGCGCTCCACCAGCGACCTCGCCAGCAGCGTCTTCACCGAGGCCCAGCCGGCGAAGCGGTGCATTGAACTGGCGCCGCCGCCGCCCGCTGTGGCACCTAGGTTCGTCGTACAGTACCGCTGCGCCATCTCCTGCAGGTCGTACTTGTTCACCAGCTGCTGGCCGCGCTCCAGCTCGAAGCGAAGAAGGGCCACGAGGATGGCAAAGCCGCTGGAGCCCTGGGCGGGGATGTACTTTCGATTTCGCTGCGGAACAGCCGCCGCCGCGGCTCGTCGGCTGATCTTGTGCATTGGACTGGCGATACCGGGCGAGGCGGCGCCGACGGCGGCGTTTGGAACTCGTTTTCGAACATTGCTAAATAGTGAGGAAATCTGCTGCTGTTCAGGCTGATCTGGTTGAGCTGTGTTTTTGTTCTTGTTGGCACGTTTTGGCGCCGCCGCCGGTTCAGGCTGCGGTGGAACGTAAGCGTCGCCAAGGTGCTCCTTGAGCTTTTTGTCGATCATTGCGCAGATCTTCTCGCCGAAGCCCTTCAGTTTGCGGCAGTCGGCGCCCGAGCGAAGTGGCTCCTTGTACTCCTTCACTGACTTGAGTGCCTAGTGGAAAAAGAACATCTTTATCAGTCAAAAGTAAGGTATAAAACAGTTTGGATCCTTTTCACGTACCTTCAGATAGGTAAACTCTGCCTTTGAATTGTTCCGCTTGGCGCCCATCCTCAGGTCAGTGAGCCACTGTATGAGCAACTCATTGTAGCCCTCGTCTTCGCTCGCCTCGGGCATTATTTTGCTTTGCTTCAGATGATGATCTTATAAAAACTTGATGACATAAAAACGCAATGTCTTTAGATTTACTGTTTTTTGTTTTGAATTTTTCAACGGATGTTTTTCGAACCGCCAGCAGCGCCATCTACCACGCCTAGGCGTCACTGCGGGCAAGTTTAAAATATTTGAATTTTTGCATCGATAAAAGACCGCTCCCGAACCTAGGCGGGGACAGTCGAACCGGATCCGGTTGTCGCCCACCGGAGCGTAGTCAAACACTGTAGTTCAGTGACCAAGTTTTAGTATGGCAGAAGGGCGCAAGGGCGCACTAGAGGAGGGTAAAAGTGGAGCCGGTGCGGTGCGTTAAGATAAGGCAGGAAAGTTCCCCGCCTTAGATCGATAAAGTTGCGGGAAGTGTTTCGGAAAGGGAGCCTACTAGATCAACGCTTTCCCTTTCTTCATCTGTGCGCGGTGCGATGAGTGTGTGTGTGTGTGTGTGCAGCTGTTGTCCTCTCACCAAAGCAAATCCGCTCTGTCCTCCTCGGTCCTCCTCGGCAAGGTCTCCATCACCTTTCAATTGATCCCCACCAAACGGTGGTCTTTCACCCTCATCTCATCTCCGAGTCTCACTGTGTCGGCAGGCAAGCCATTTCCATTGTGTCATCATCGGCTGTGCCCGCGGACGAGGTGGTAGTAGTGGCACTGATAACACTACCAGCCATCCGAACTCACATGCGTTTTGTCGGTGCAGCAGCGGAGACAGTAGTGGTGCGTGTTTTCTGCACAAAGGCGCAGATTGGGTTGGTGATTGTGGCAGCTGCAGCTGCTCAATCTCACTACTACTGTGCCTGGTGCTGATCTTTGTCACGACAACGACAACCTCCAAAACCAGTACCCCAGAAGTCTTAGAAGTTCTTGAAGATCCTGTCACCTTCGCCTGCACGAGTCTTCCAAAGTTGCGGCATTTCGAAATTCGAAATCATCATCACCCCAGAGATCAGCTGTTTACCACTGTGCACTGTGTTATAGTCACTTGCTGTGGTGCGGCTGCATGACATTGTGGACCACGTGCTCACCTCTGGAGAGTTTTCTTGAATCCACCAACTCCACAGTCTATCGTCTAAGTTTCGACTGTTGAAGCTTTCAAGTAGCTTTCAGAGAATCTTTGAGTCAGGGGCATTGACATGCGTCTCTTATTTCTCTGTGGTTTCCTCAACTGATCACCATCATCACCGCCGCCTCCGTCAACTTTGATACAAGCTGTGACAATGGTCTCAAAAGTGGCCACACCTCACCAGGCAAAGTCGGCCATGGAGAAGAGTGCCGCCACCACTCCCACCACCACCACCACCACCGGTGTTCTCACCCGAGCCAGACATCGGGCATCCATAACGGTAGGTTGAATCTTTTATTTACCTTTGTAACCTTTACCTTCAAAAGAGTTGTGTGTGTATGTTCCACTACCTAAACCGGCTGTCAGTTGTTGTTGCCGTCACTTGACGTCATTGCAGCCATTCAAGTGAGACTGTCGGTGCAGTTTAAATCGTAGCATCACTTCAGTGCCTCGCTTACTTTCCCTTTCACTCTCTCCATCTTTCCATCTCTCGTCTGACCATTTATCACACACGGCGCACATGTATGTGAGTTCCTCCCCCTCTCTTCTAACCTCGTCACAAATGGCAAACGACTCCTTGAGATATTACCACCTTGATCTATCTTTGCTACTTTTCTTTTTCGAAGCCGTAGCAGTCGCCACCAGTCGCGTAGGTGGTGGTAACAGCAGTAAATGGACGAGAAGAAAAAAGTGTATCGTGTGTTTGTGTGTGTGTGTTATGTTTGTTGCCGCTAAAAGCGAAAGCGAAACGATTTTGTCGTGTTCAGGCGACGTTAGGCTGCTGAGGTTGACTTGAATTGAATTGTGTGTATTGAAAGCACTGTACAGGAACGCGCGAGCGCTCGTCTACAAGGTTAGCCGGTTGCCTGCTTTCTTCTCCTCAGCCTGTCTTCCTTTCTTTCTTCCCCTGCACACCTAGTGCACTGTCCATTGTCTGACATTTTGCTGGTGGTGGTGGTGGTAATGGTGAGAACACCGAGACTATCAGTGGAAAGAAGGAACATGCTACTCTGACTGACTGACTGACTGTCACTATGCACGGCCGCTATCGATCGAGGTGTAGGTGAGCCTGCTGAGATAGAGGAGGAGGAGAAAGAAAGATTGAATGCGATGAAAGCGTGAAAGTGAAGCCAGAAAGAACGCAGTCTGCACCGTCCACCGAAACGTACTAAAACGCACTGAAAATCCTCTCTCTCGTTAGGGTGAGTCAGAGTGGCTGCTGCTGCTGCTAACTTGGTGCGTTGTATCTCTGCTGATGGCCACTTGTACGGCTGCCATCGTTTCTGTTGCCTTTTCTGGCGATGACTGTACTCTGCTCTGCTCTGCTCTGAACAGCTTCTACTTACCTATCTCTATCCCATTACTCAATCACACCTGCAGTCAGATTGCAATCGCCATTGAGAAGGAGAGGGAGGGGGGGGCTGCAATTCGGTAAAGAACTACTGAACACTCATTGCTCATTTAACCACCGGCTCGATGGTGTGCGAATATGAGTGTGTTGGACAATGTTGCAACCGCCGCCTCTCTTGTTTCGTTATCAGGGTGAGAGACTCGGAGATTTGTTTGTTGTTTTGGTGGTGGTGGTGATGGACAACCCCCTCTCTCCCGCTCACTCTTTCCGTTTCCATGACCACGGCTCGATCGATATCTTTTGCACAAACACAAACAGGGGCGCTAAAACGGCGTACAGAAGGATTCTGTGGAATGCCTATGTTCGCGTTGGATGTTGTTGTTGTCGTTCAGCCACGTTTAGCTGCCACCTGAAGGACTTTGTGCTACAGAGCCGCTGAAAAAGTAACTTACTCTTCCTTCCTGCCCCCTCCCTTTCACAGCAGATGTCGAAGTTGTCTGCTGAGATGGATTTATGACTCTTCCCCTCCTCTTTAAATTGGATAATGATGATGTCCTTCTTCTTTGCCGATTGAATCTGTCAAATCGATCAACCTTCGAGCTACTTCGAGGAGCTGATAGGGCTCAATTGGAGCGCTCTTTCTCGGGAGTTGCTAAGCTAACTGGTAGTAGTCGCTAGGCTGACGTAGATGGATTGCCCGACGTCGATGGAGATAATTTTGGAGAGAGAGAGAGAGAGAGAGAGAGAGAGAGAGAGAGAGAGAGAGAGAGAGAGAGAGATTTCAGCTGTAGCCGTTCCAGGGCACTCTTTGTTACTTTGCTGACTACTGTCTCTCAATCAGCCGATTTCTTGTGAGCTATCGATTGCTACTGTGCTTGTCCAGCTTGCTGCGGACTGTCTATTTGCCTGCTTGTCAAAGTTGTCGAAGCGATCCTCGTCGCCGTCTTCGATCGATGGCTGTGACAGGTGACGGTGCTCTGACCGTTGTTGCAGACTGACTGACTGGCTGGCACTGTAGTTGCCTTTGTAGTGGCTCAGTTTAACTCTGCGAGAGAATGCCCAGTTGAGCCACCACCACCAGCATCATCATCATCATCATCGACAGCAGCACCACCACCACCACGACAACTACTAATAGCGTAATTTACTGGCCTCTAATCTGCCCTGCATGTGTGTGTGTGTATTGCTCAATGTTCGGTGTGTGCACTGCTTTTGCCCAATCAGTGACTCGCATCTTTCGATGCTGTCTTCTGTCTGCTGGCGACGAGACAATCGAAAGTTGCCTTTCTTTCTATTTCTCTCCTTTTTTGAGCAGTGCCCGCGAATCTGAGTCTGACAACTCTCACTTTCTCTCTGTCCGTTTCAGTGTCTTTCTTTAGTTTTTCCTTACCACTAGATCTGGATGCTAGAGAGCGGCGGCGGCAGACAATCGCCAATTATCCTTGATATATTTTCCACGTCTCGCTATACTTTTCTGCTGCAGACTTAGTCTGTTTGCTCTACTCGCTCTGTCTGCTGCTCTAAGCTCTTACCTGGGCATTGTCTTTCTCTCTCTCTCTCTCACTTTTTACGAATCTGCTGCGCTCTAGGTGCGCTTAAGCTGCTGCTGAAGCTGTAAGCTTTCAAGTGCACTCGCCCGCGCTTCATTAGCCGTGTGATTGTGCCGACGGTGTGTGTATGATTGAGATTAGATGAGATAATGCAGGGGAGATGATGATGATGATGCGCACAGTGCTTGCACGTGGAAAGATGAGTCTCTTTTTCTGCTCGGAGTTGCGTAATGAAGAGAAAGAGAGTCATGGTAATGAGGTGAGGAAAGCAGTTTGTGGTGGTCGTGAAATGTTAGATAAAAGGGAATCAAGAATGTTTAATGTTTGAAATTGCAGAATTTTTTTCTTTTTTGTACCGACTGTTTTTTGCTCAGAAGTTGCAATGTCTAGTACAAAAGGGGGCAAATTGTATAAAAACTTGCTACTTACTCGAAGCCTCCCTACAATGTCTGTTCTGCACTAGCACAATGATTGAGTGTGATCCTTTCTGGATCTTGCACTCCTTTGCTCTGTTCTGTTTGCCAGACATACTGACTGACTGAAAGTGAGTGCTTGATCTTGATTTACGATCTATATTAGGCGATTTCAGCAATTAGTCGACAAACGGTGCTGTTGCTGCTGCTGTTTCGTTTCTTTCGTGCTCCTTTCCTATTCGCCTATGTTTCCCCCGCCGCTGCCGCCTCGTGACGCTCGAGGACGAGATGAAGAAGAAGAAGAAGAAAGTCCGCTGTTCGACAGCTAAAGCTGTTGATGTGAAAGTCAAGAAAAAAGTCTTATCTCTGCTTTCCCTTTTCCTCTTTTCCAGTCTAGCAGTGCTTATCAACAGGCACATCTGTACAGCAGTGTGTGTGTGCTGGCTGTGCTGTGCTCTATGCTGGCTGGGGCGCCTGTTGTTGGGCACTGCTGGAAAAGATGGCCATTTGTTGTTGCCTGTCATTCGTGCTCTGCCCTCCTCCTCTTTGACTTCTTTTTCTTCTTCTTCTTTTTCTCCAGCAAACTCACTGGGCAATTCATCTTTTTAGCATCTGTGTTCCTTTGTGGGAAACGATGGTAGTGCCTCGCTTTGTATTCACACAGTCCCTGTTTTGCACATCGTCATTTTTTTGGCGTTGCTTTTTTGCTTCTCTAAAAACTCGCACACAGTTGTTTTTTGTTGTGAACGAGCAGCTTTAAAACACTGAGAAGCGCCTTTTTACTCCTAAGCTTTCTGCCCCAAAAAAGAGAGGTTGCTGCCGACGATGCCGACGTCCTTAACTGTTCTTCTCTTTTTCCTTTTTCTATCTTCTGCTTTAGAAAACTGTTCTTGATCCTCTCTGGAGTCTGCTCAAAGGAAGAAGATCTGCCTGCCTGCGCTTTCACTTTTGCTTTTCTTTAGCCTCCTTTTTAGCCTGCTCTTGCTCACTTTTCTTCCTTTGCTCCGATTCATTGCTGCCCGACAGCTTGTCGATCACTTAGGCGACGCCAGTGAAAGAGCAGTTTCACAGAGACTGGCAAACAGTGAAAGTGCGATACTGATGCTTTGTATGGTGTGTGTGCTGGTGACTGACAGACTAAGAAAAAAGAAGAAACAGAGTATGAAGATGAAATTGGCCAATGCTGTTCAAATCCGATTGTCATTGAGATAGTCTAATAATGGGGGGCAAGCATTGCTATCTTGACGGCCAATCGGACCTGCTGCTGCTAAAGACTGAGCACATTGTGTCGCATGTTGCTCTGGTGGTCAACTCTTGTTGGCACTGCAAAATCAGCAGCAGCAGCAGTAATTGGCTTGTGATTGCGAATCACAGCTAAGACGATTGTTTCCACTCTCTACTTTGTGATTGAAATTGCGGCGCTGGATTAGTCGATAATGAGTGTGTGTGTGAAGGGAGTCGAGGTAGTAATGAGCGTGTGCTCTTGAGTGCTCAACCTGCTTGTGCTTGGCAGTGTTTCAAGAGCAGAAGCAGCAGTGTTTGTTTTATCAGATGCACTCTTTTGCACTGGATGCGGCAGTGAAGTTGGAGTATTTTGATTTACTGCCTAGGGCTGAGGCTGCTTCTGCTGATCCCCGAGTCTTTGTGATGACACTTTTCATCAGACTGCCCCGTCATCGTCATCATTGGCTGATCAACATCTTCAGCCATCTCTCTTTGTACTTGTGTGTTTGCTTGCTTCCCTCTCTCTCCCTCTTTACTTCATTCTGTCTGTCAATCACTCCCCTCTATCGTTTTGCCCTTTTTCTGCCCACCACTTCATCCAGATCCTAACAGTCTTGTGTCTGGCAACAGTCTCTCTGTATGCTCTGGCGTGCTCTCATTTTCTTATTTTCAATTTTTGATCTACTGACATCTTAATATCGTTATTGTTGGCTGGACTTGAAGCAGCATCAGCATCAGCACCACCAGATAATCTTTGCTTTTCTGCTCTGCTTTCTTCTGCCTTCTTTACTGACCACTCACTGACTGACTGACCACTACCAGCACTGACAGAGACTCTGTGCACGCGCGAGCGCGGGCATTATCTGCCAGTTTCATCTGCTGCTGCTGCTCTGGCCATTGATGCAACTCACTCAGTTCAGATCAGTCAGTACTCAGTCTGAGCGATCAATTACCGAGCAATCGTTTGATTGATTGATTGATGTGCTGTGTTGTGGTGGTGGTGGTGATGGTGATGCTGGTAGTGATGGTCGACGAATAACATCAGTGCCGCAAGTTCCGTGTGCAGCTGTTGTGGTGATGATGGTTTGGTGGTGATCTCTCTGGTCCACCTCGTTTGTTATCGTCTCGCTGATCTCAAGTCGATAGCACAGAATGGTGGTGGTGAACTGCATTGTATTGCCAATCTGCCTCTCTCCCTCTCCCTTTGGTGCTCTCATTTGCTCCCAATTGAACCGTAACCATCAACACCGATTGGCCCTTTCTGATGCCGCCGCACCATCAAAAGACGAGATGAGAATGATGATGGTGATGACTGCTGCTGCTGCTGCTGCTGCATCAGTGCACTTGCAAGTGTTACGTGGTGAGTGCAGCACTTTCTGTCGATCTTTCTGCGCGATCGCGCCCAAAACCTTGATCTTTTTTTGGTGAGAGGAGAAGGGGAGAAAGAAAGAAAGGAAGAAAATAAAGACGCCTGGCGCTCCCAAAGATGTCGACTGTTGCTTTGGGCGAAATGGCAAAACCATTCGATGCTTTCAATTTGGCTGTCAATTTTTGTCTTCTTGTGTTTTCTCCTTTCTGATCAGTCTTCTGTCGTTTTTGGTGGTGGTGGCTGTTGATGAAAAGAGAAGGGCTTCTCAATCTCCCTTTGAAGGGGAACGCGCACTAGTTTGAGTGTACGCACTTTTCCTTTCACTTGGGCGCCATAGCACACTGCTGCTGACTGACTGACTGACTTGAGAACTATCGTCTTTTCTTCCTCCTCCTTCTCCTGCTCTCGTTTACTCTGAAACGTCGTCGTCGATGAGTTCTATCGTTGCCCTCTGCGTTTCAATGCCCACTTTGCCTTGTGATCCTCTTCCCCTGATCTTGTTCGATTACACACACACACACACTACCATTCAGTTGTGCTAGCTAGCACAGGCTTTTGTGCTCCGACTTGTCTTTGTACTTTCTCTGTCATAGTGGTGTTTTCTCTGTGAGATGCTGGTGTCGATCCTGCTAGTAAAGTCAGTCAGTCAGTCAACACACAAGACTGTTTCCTTCTTCTTCGTTGGCTGTTCAGTTGAAAACACAGAGCGGAGAACCCACGTGTGTTCACTGAGCCCACTGGCGCCCTTTGCTTCTGCTGCTGCTGATTCGATGGCGCCTGAAATGGACACACGAAGACCAACTGACTGCCTGAGTGTGTTCGTTCGTTCGGCGTTGTTTAGTCTTGTGGTGAGAGACGACTTCTCTTACTCCTTCTCTCCTCCTCCTCCACCACCGCCACTGTACAGTCATTCAACTGTTGCTCACTTGCAGCCCTCTCTGTCTTGCTCATTACATCACTTGACGGCAGACAGTTCGCGTGAGACTGCTGCTGCCGTTTCCATTGCGCCTCTACTCTTTACTTTCAGAGTGTGTCTGTTTGTGTGTTTAGAGTGCACTCTACCGCTTCCATTTCCCGCCAGAATTTTTGAAACCCTGCTGATGCATCAGTGGCTTCAGTATCGTATGCAGCATCATTGTAAGCATTTGAAGGCGCGATGAAGGATGCTGCTGCTGTAACTGTGTGTAACTGTGCCTGTGTCTCACAGTCTGTGTCTCCTCCGGTGAATATTGTGCCGCTCTTGTCAGTGTTGCTGCTGATTAATTGCCGCTGACACTCTATTTGTCACCCTCAACTTGTGCACTCTCGTTGTATGTGGCACTGTTTCTCTGTGCCTATTGTGTCTGTCTTGTGCTCCACTTGGAACTCTCCAACTTTGAATTTTGAAGGTCGTGAAAACTGTTTTTGATTTGTGTTGACACTTGTTGATCCCTTTGCCTTAAACATCGAACTCGAAAGCCGGAACTTCAGTGTTTAGCTGTTCTACTGAGCTGGCGCCAGCACCTCAGCTCATAACTTTAATTCATTTAATTCATCTCATCTCCTCATCTCATTTATTTGTTTATCGTTATCGTCTTCTCATTATCGTGGTCATCTTTGGGCTATCTTCAATTCTGTGTCGTGACTGCGCTTTTAAAAAGACGTTGACTGCTTTCTGAGTGCTCCCATCAACTGGGCAGTGATGATTTTTTAACGGCTGCACACACTTTGTGTTTGATTCTGCCGAGTGTTGATGTGCACGATTCGAGTCCATCAGGGCAATTTGAATATTCACTGCTCGACTGTTTATCATTTTTTGTTTGTTTTTTGTTTATCCAACATATTCTGCGCACACTGTAGTGTTGTGGACGGTTTTCGTTCAGTTTGACGATTGCATACTAAACGGCGTTTGGCGGACATTTAATTAGCTGTGCAGTGCAATTCGTCGTGACTTGACACCGAGACGCCGTCATTGACAGCTGATTACGGAAGGAAAGAGGTGAGTTTGAGTGGATTTTTTGCAAGTAGAAAATTTTTTGATAAATTGCGTTTAGCAAAGGATTAATTTTTAGAATTGTCGATTCTGGTGAAGATTTTTTTGTAAAGTGGAAGGAATTATGACAGATGTAAATTGTGTTTGTCGCTTTTTGAGATCACGCTTAAGTAACAACAAATGGCAGAAGGAGCAACAGGCTGCTTAATTTGTGGTTGAATACTCCTCGGTGGTTCAGTCACTTATCACCTTTATCTTTTTGTCAGTGTCAGTATTACCTTGTCTCGGTGTTTGTGCCTTGCTCTGCTTCTGCTCATCTCAATTTGGCGTGTTCGTTACTAACTGACTGACTGACGTTGGTAGTTGTGCTGGTGATTGCGTAATGAACATGTGTTGCGAAGTGCGCAAGCCAATGTGGCTGCTGTCGTTTTCCTTTTGCCTAACCAGCGACGGCAGCGGCGGCGGCACTTCTTCATCCACCCACACCCACACTTGACACTCGACGGCCGAGAAAGAAAGAGAGAGAGAGAGAGAAAGAGAGTCTGACGCAGAAGATGAAAAGTGTTGCACTGTGCAGTGGATTAGGCCAGTGTTGAAAATGCAAAGAAGGCGCCAAGCGAGGTTGTCTGAAAAGAAGCCGAAGTTGAAGTGGATGACGGAGTGTGCAACTGCCTGTGTCTGCTATCGGTCCACTTGATCTGATGCTGCTGTTGCTGCTGCTGCTGCAGTGTCTATCTGTGGTCGCCAAATTTGGTGTGGCTCGGTAAAGACGCAGCAAGCGAGGAGAAAAGATGCGATGATGAAGAAAGACAGCCAGAGAGAGAGAGAGAGAGAGGAGAGAGAGAGAGAGAGAGAATGCACGCGCGCCTGAAGACGTTGTTGCTGCTTCTGCTGTTGCTGGTGATCGGATCGGATGAAGATGAGTGATCTGTCGATGGTGCTGGTCACACTATCGCGCCCTGATCACTTTTATCATTTGCGTCCTCGTCCTGATCTCCTCTCTTCTTCTCTGGGCTATCACGACTATCAGTCTGGCTGATCTAATTGCCTTTCTCACTGTCAGTTTTCAGTTTAGATATCGCGCCCTTCACGAGTTTTTCTTCTTTTATAATTCCTTTAGAATGCAGTTTTTTTCTTGGCATTTTTTATGATTGCTCAATTCTTGGCGCAACACTTTGTTATCTCAAAATAAGGGGTGTGCTGTTCTATCTTTTTTAATTTTTCTTGTCTTTTTCAAACTTGTACTCTGTTAGTATCTAACCTGTATCACTAATCAATTAATCACTCTTTCTGTCTGTAATCAAAAGGAGAAAAGTGAGGAGATTTGCTGGAGGAGCCATCGAAACTAGGAGAGATAAGCTGTTGATACACATGTCTATCTGTCTGACTGTGTTCAGGCTGTGTTCTATGGCCTGTTTGCTTTGCTTTGTTTTTTTTCACTCTATTGATTGGTAATGCTTGCTCGTGTGCAGACGGCTGGCTCGTGTGCCTCACTTTTGACACGATTTGGGGCTGCTGCTGCTGCTGACGATCGTATTCGTATCATCTAAAGACTTTATTGTGGTAATTATAGATTACCACCTGATTAGATTGACCTGGGGATAGTAGTGCACACACGCACACTGCTGTGTAATGGACACGTGTTGTGGTCATTGTGCAGATGATGATGATGATGATGTGCTAATTGAGGGGAGGGCAGGCGCTATCGCACAAATGTGTTGATTGCCTCTAATGAAATGGATGGGTCTTTGGTTTTGTCTCTGGGATCACCGAAGACTTTGGGTTAGGCTAGTGTGCTTACTCTTTTCTGAGGAACATTAACTGTTATTAATAGATATCGAGAGATACTTTAGTCACTGAAGTTCTCTCTGTTTTGTTCATTCCTACTGCTGTGGCTTTGCAGTAGTGCCTGCTGCAGCTGCCAATTGCAACTTGTCAATTGCTTTTCGTTTTCGTCTTCGTTTTTGTCTTCGTCTTTGTCTTCTTCTTCTCCATTTCCCTCTCCTCCTTTCCTCGTCGACAGTCTGGCAATTTGCTCATCATTGACAACTGTTGTTGAACTGAATTCTGCTAATCTGGTGCTCGTTAGTGTGCGTGTGCCTTGAGAGGCTGCAGCGTAGACATAAATTGCGTGTCAGCACCAGCCAGCCAACCAGCATTGACAGTTGTCAGTTGAAGAGGTTGAAGTGCTTGTGCCTTGAGAAAGTATGATGCTGGGAGGGAGGGAGAAGAAGAAGAAGAAGAAGAAGAATTTGCGAAGATGTGTGTTCTCGAGTGTTGGCAGACGCTGCAGCATCGTCTCGTCTTGTTGTACGTGTCGGGCCAATGACGCGTGTAATCTCGAGCTAGATCAACACAACGGGTCTGTGTGCACCCTTTGTGGTCGCCCTCCTCATCTCCTGTTTTCCTGTTGTCGATTTTTGTTAAAAATACTAGAATATGTGCCGATGTATGTGTGATGATTGATCTGCCAAGTGATGTTTGGGTAGGGAAAAAAGCGACAAGTGACTCAGAATGTGCTTGCGAGATGCTGATGTAACAGGAAGTGCCGGGTTTGTGTTCATTCTTTCTGGCTGCTTTGCCCTGCTCTCTGAATCGACACTTTGGTATGAGCAGCAAGAGCAGCAGCAGAAATAGTTGTAGCACACAGTTTCCCCCTCCTTTCACGTCCACTCGCCTTCTAATGTGTGCAACCAGTGCTCTTTCTTCTCCTGTTGCCCCTCTCTCCCCTTTCTCTTATGACTCTATCTTTTCTATCTAGCTCTTCCCTCCCCCGTTCCTTCTTATCATCTTTTGCATTCACTTCGTGGTAGTTTTATTGTTATTTTAAAGATGAAGGAGGAGGAGGAGGAAGGGGGAAAGAGCCATAAACCATAAAACCCATCATTTAAATCATTCGCCGTCGTCCGCTTTGCGTTTTGCATTGCTCTGTGCTTTTGCACTGTTGTGTTCACAGTTGCGTCCTTATCCGTCTTTCCGATCAGATTCTCAGCACAAATTCTCGTTTTGGTGCCAGCACTGAATTGAAAGGCTGACAGGGGCGAGCTTTGATCTTTCAATTCTGTGCTGTGCACACTCACACTCACTCACTCACTCACAGACATTCAATTCGATGGCTACTGATGCGTGCAAGTGGTGCGGTGCTCCTGAATTTCTGTTTAGATTGGCACCGAAATTGGCAGCAGCAGCAGCAGCAGCAGCATGAGATATGCTGGTCTCGGTACGATTCCGTTCGACGACGACGAAGACGAGGAGGAGAACTTTTTCTTGGTGTGCACCACCCGATAAGGGCGAATGATGGGTGAGGGAACGCTGCTGCTGATGCTGCTGCTGTTCCGTTCACTTCGAGTTCTGGTGAGCTGCGCATCACTTTGATCTGCCTGTGTCTGCACACTTTTCTATGTCTTCTTCTTCCTCGCATCATCGGCGATGCTAAGCTGCTGCTGCTGCTGAAGATGCTGATGCGTCATTGTGTGTGGCACGCGTGCTCACGCTGACTGGCGGGTATTCTTTGGCTTCGATTGGTTGGTTGGTGGTGGTGGTAGTGTTCCTTAGCTTGCCTGCCACTGCCACTTGCTCTATTTTTGGGTGCAGTGCTGCTGCTGCGATATCATGATGATCTCTCGTCCCCGTCTTCTCCTCCTCCTCCCCCTCCAACTAAATGATTTGACAGAATGAATGAGAGAATTGAGTCCATTCTAGTTGCTTTTTGAGGTGCCTCTTTTTCTTCTTCCTCCTCTATTGCCTGGCACGTTCGATTGATGCATCAGGCCGTGTATAGATTCCTAATCAACTGTTGCGCTTGCTTGGTCGTTTTTTCTCCTTCTGTCGTTTTCTTCTTCTTCTCACTGCATGCACTTACTGGAATTTGCCTGGTTCTGTCGCTCTGCTGCTGCTGCTTTTTCTGGCTAATCTTTGCCACTTGATCGACGCTGGTGCTGTGTGTTGCACATCTCTGCAGATAGTACGAGAGAAAAAGAGAGAATCCATTTGACATCGCCTGCCAATTGATGTGCTCAGGGGAAAGAGAGTGAGCGAGAGAGACGGCGGTATAAATAGACAAATCTTGTGCTACTACTGGTTACGACTCGACTGTACAAAACCGATCAATGATGGCGGTGGTGGTGGTGGTGTTCACTACCAGAACCAGAACGTCGAAGTTTCGAGGCTAAAATGAAGATGAAGACGACGACGAAGTCATCATGAGAGGAGATCAAGTCGGTGATGACGGTGATCGGCGGCCATTTGGGCAATGGCCAAATGGCGGTGGATAGAAACGCTTGGCTGCTGGTAACGTTAATGTTGCCTGATCAACTGCGCACAATTCTGATTAAACAGCAAACGGAGTGCAATCTGGTTTTGAATGAATTGATTTTTTAGTTGAGCTTATGAGATTGGCAGTAAGACATTTGTTGCTTGGTGTGGTTTTTTTTGCTTTGGTTTTAGGTAGGTTTTTGGGATTTTTCTTTTTTTTGATTGCCGTTTTGGCTGATGGCCTCGAAGACAGTGTATGTGTGTTTAGCGAGCCATCAGACAAGAGCACAGAGATTTGAATCGGTTTCTTCTTTCTCTTCCTCTATTGCCCGTCTCCTTTTCTCTTTTTTCCTGAAAAGCTGATTAGATTTTTAATTGCCGTTTTTGCTGTTAAGTGGCTTTTAACGCTTTTTAGTGAGAGAGGGAGAGAGAGAGGTGCGAGCTTTAAGTGAAGGGGGCGGTGCAGTGGTGTCCTAGGTGAGCAGCAACGATGGTGATGGAATGGACAGATTCTCAAAATGTTTGTGTGCGCTTGTGTAACTTGTGCCTTTGATCGATATCGATATTGCACTGGGGATGATGATGATGGCAGAGATGGTCTAGATTGTGCTGAAAGCTAACGTTTATATCTGCCTGAGATTATCACTGGTGGTGGTGATTGTCATCAAAGGTGCTGGGTGATATTTGTTACCATTTCCTGGGGTGGTGACAAGACAAATGCGGGACACTGTGGACCTGCCCTGTCCTTTAGGGCCGATTAGTGTGCGCATCAGTGCACTGCGTGTAGTCGGTCACGGGCGCTGGGGACGGGCTGGTCAACTGCCTGATTTGATTGACAGCTGTCATCATCGGGTGGCCCTAGCTGTGACGAATGAGTGCGAGAACACAGCAAGTGACTCTTTGAGTCAGTTTATAATCTTGAGATTGTCCACACACTTTCATCCAAATCACTTCATCACCATTTCTCACTCTTTCTCTTCCCCTCCCCTTTGACCACACAGTGTGTCGTCTTTACGCTCAATGACTGCCCGTTTTACTGCCAGAAGACAGTGTGCTTGTGTCTGTTTGTGTCGTCTGCGGGTTTCTCTTCTCTTTCTCCTTGTCAATTCAGGTCTACTGTCATGTTGGAGGTGGTGATTGTGGTGGTGAAGGTGTCACCATCATGATAAGCAATGAGCAGTGCTCAGTGAGTGCAAGCTCTTTCACACCGGCACTGTACGGCACCATTCAGTTGCCAGACTGCCAGTCGTTTACACGTGAGCACTGATGCTGTCCACTGCTGTTGATGTGATATGCTAATTTAATTGTGCTAAGTGAGTGTGTGTTTGCTTGAATGTTCATTGGACTGCATGATCATGCTTTATTATAATGGGTAAGTTTTATTATTATTCATGATGTTTTATTAGTTGTTTACTTGGAGATTTGTTTATTCTGAAATGCTTGAATTGCTACATTCTGATGCCGTTTTATGTAATGATCAATTTGTGTATCATTGAAAAACAATGTTTAGTTTAACAGAAAATGAATTAGGGTTTTTTCTAGAATAACTGTACTTATCACTTTTATCTCTGTTGCTGAATACTTTAATCACTTTATCAAAAATAAATTGAATTGCATCTTCCTTATTAGAAACTTTTGTCTTATGAATAGTGTAAAAATGTGAGAAATTAGCGTTGTTGGCGAGCATATCATTTTAGTCATCGTTTCCTCTTTCAGAAGAGGGGTGTGTTGCTTTCAATAGTGTCCCCTCTCCTTTTTCACTATTATTCTAGCTCAACACTTGAGCTTCTTTGATGAGCAGCAGCAACAGCAGCAGCACACTTGAACTCCTTTTTGCCCATTGATTGTCATGTTGCAGCAGCCTCAGCAGCAGTCGCACGTGTGCGGGCGTTTGTCTCCTCTTGAAGCTCCTTCCCTCAATGAACAACGACTGATATGATCCTGACTGCAGATCTGGTTGGAGACTTGGCTAACTGTCTCCTTCTCCCTCTTTGAGTGCCATATGCGTGCAGATGAATCACATCACTTCGGAGAAGAAGTCGTCATTCAGACAGGCAGTCAGTCAGTCGGTCGCTAAGATTCGTGGGCACCACTTCTCCACCACTTTCCCTTCTTAAATATGGTCGATTGTGTTCGCACAGTGGCGCACAGTGTGCCAAGCTGTTCTTGTGCTCGATGGTGAAAGTGAAGACGTGTTGGCGTAGGTGGTGCAGGAGACTGCTGAGATTGTGTACTCGATTGTGTGGTTGTGACTGGGAAGCAGTTGCAAGCAGGCTGGTCAATGCTTGCCCTTTTTGTTCATTGCTGTGGTTATCGGTGCTTCAGTTGTTGCTGGTGGTGGTTTATGGACAGCTGCAGCATCGGTGTCCTCACCATCATCACCACTCTAGATAGATTCAAGTGGAGGCGAGAGAGCTAGTGCAGAGTAGTTCAAGGTTCACCTGATTCGATGCTGAAGATGGCTACTGCTCCTACTGCCGCCGCCATCCAGCTTTGAATTTCAGTCACCGTATTAGGTGTACAGGTGGTGGTGGTGATTATCGAGGGCCTTGAGAAGAAGCCTCTGCTGCTGTTTCGAAGTGTGTAACACAGATGATGTGTGAACAACAGTTGCTGCTGCTGTCCATCACAGTTTGATTGTGAGTTAGTGTCCACCACACACACATTAATTGCCTCCTCCCGATGGCCACCGCCGATGTGTCCATTTTGGGAATATTCTAAGGGATGGAGACTTTTGCTTTCAGCGGAGAAGGATTTAACAGTAAATGGGCAATGACCGGATGCAGTGTTTGTAGTGCAAGTGGGTTTACGTGCACTGTACAGTGTGCTGAATTGAGAACGGATAGTGGTAAAAGGTAATCAGGAAGATTGGCTCACTGTTTAGTCATCACCACTAGTGACCGAGTGTGAATATTTCTGCCTGTCTGGCTTGTTTGATTGCCAATTAAACTGCTAATGATTGGCCGGGATTGAACCTCGTCAGCTTGTTTAATTCATTAGTGCAGTGGTGATAATCTGGCTGAGTCATTGCAGTGCACACTCACACTAGGTCGTTTGGCGACAGGTAATTGGTGCGAAGTGGGTGTCTGAAGTGTGCTGCTGCTGCTGCTGAAGCACTCACTGTAATTGTTCCTGATGATGCTCTCTCTCTCCCTTCTTTCCTTTGTCCCACCGATGATGGTGATGATGCAATGGAGGTGTAGTGACGGAGGTGACCACTACTACAACTGCTGCTGCTGCTCACCAGCCATTCCTCGAATTGATTTATTGCCGACCTAATCCTGTCTTGGTCTGCTTTTGTCCAGCTGTAACTTTGTGTTGTTGGCATCATTCGAGGCTCGATGACCACAACCATTTTTATGCTGCTGAAATGAAACTGTCGAAGCACTGCATTCATACGTGCAGTACTGTTTCGTTTTATGAGCCACACGCAAGCACAGACACATTCACTAGACGGTTTTGTTTTAAAGTACAGCTGAAGTGGTGCTAATATAGCTAAAGTGTCTCTTGTGCTCCTCCATCTTAATTCATCTTCATATCTGCCTCAGATGGTGATGGCGAGGTGTGCTCATTGTTCCTCTCTCTCCTTTTTCTGTGTCTTATGGATTGTTTCTCACTCTTTCCTGCTCTCTTCTCTAGAAGCTGTCAACTGACATTTTTTACTGTGCCACACACGAACACTCGCTGCACTCTTCATGTTGCATCTGTAGCTGTCACACTGTCGCTCATCAGTGTCTGTCTATCGGAGGTGTCCGAGGTGTGACCGGTTGGTGGTTGCCTGAGTGATGGACTTTAATTAGACTGCCTTTGCTGCTGCTGTTGTGTTGATTTTAATAAGGCTCTGGTGGTGGTGATGGAACACCTCGATAAGGGTAAATGCAAACTGGTCATCATGGCTTGTGATTGAGTAGTTTTCTCACATGAGGATTGGGACCTAGGATGGTGATAATCACCTGAAGCATTTGGAAAGCACTTGTCTCCTTTTCCTTGTCATTGAAGAAGTCCTCGAGGACTATCATCGATGGGGCGCACTTGCTTGCTCGATTACCATCTGCTGCCTAATTGACTTTGATTGTAATCACCATCACCGAAGAGGCATCAGGACTTCCATCAAGGACTTGCTCGAGGTATAGTGTAGTGCCGTGGTTCGTGTGTACTCACTAGCCACCTAGCTATCTGCCGGGCAATCTGCTGTTGCCTGCTGTGCCGTACTCGATATCGATAGCTTTGAGATAGTGTGCCCTATTCTGCCTATCGATGGATGGCTGATTGTGAAGAAGGTGATGGAGGTGGTGATGGTGGTGGTTGTGCTTGTGGTCAGGTGAGCTCAGCTCGGTAGATAGTGACGATGAGACGCTTCTTTTGGTCTTGGTCTCCTTCTCTCTCTCTCACTTCCTTTGCTGCACGTTCTTGATGTCGAATTTGCACGCTCACGAGTCCTCTTCTCTCCTCTCTTTCTCTCCTGTGTCTAATGCCTTACTTTTGTTCTCACTGGATTGATCTGTAGAAGCAGATAATTTGTGGCAACCTAGTTGATAGTTTCAGCTTTCTTTTTCTTCCTAGTCTTCTCTCCACTGTTCAGGAATGGCCTTCACAGTTTGGGGCAATGGCGAATGACAGTCTTTGTGACCACACAGGTTGTCACCTGCGTGTTGTCACACCTATCTGTTATACGAGAGCTAAGTTTTCTTTGTTCGTGAGTGCCTTTCCTCCCCCTCACTTTCATACATAGTTTTGCCTTCCAGTTGGGGCAGTAGGGTCGCGATGACAGATGCTTTTGATTCTGTTCGCTGCAAAAACGTTTGTATCTTATTGTACACTCTTTTCTCCTTTAACGGTCCATCAGCAGCTCGTCCATTCTCACGTTGTAGAGTTGTGTTGGCCACGTGCCGATACAGCCGCCCTTTTCTTATTCTTCATTTCATCTTCTTGTGCTGTCTTCTCTGAAGTAGGTGAACTAAGTGTGATTGATTGCATAGTGGTGTGTAGTTAAAAACGTGGTTGGATGTTTGTGTAAATTTGCGATGTGAAAAGGAGGTGCATTGCACTGTGCGCACCACATGGAACAACTTGACGGTACGATGTGTGCTGGGTGGGGTATATAATGCGCTTATTATTCTCCATCAGGCGAACTCTCACTGGGTTGGTGCTCTTTTGGATGTAAGAAGTGTCACGAGCTATATGTCTGTCTGAATCAGAAATGAAAGTGTGAGTGATATTAGCTGGGAGTGGTGTAACGATGTGCTAGGTGATAATATGATCGATTGGCCACTGATGCCGAGTCATAGGCAGGGGATTGAATTGGCACTGCTGGTGATTGTTGCTGTTGGTTGGTTCACTTCTTTGGATAACTTTCTTCTATTTGTTGCGCATCAATCCTGTGCTTGTGTCTTTTGGTTTGTATAGTATTCCGTGTATCTGTCGTTGTGCTTACACAGCACCACTTAGATGAGAGCCCTGATTAGTGAGTGCAAGTGATCGTATGGTGGTAATCTACCATTCGATTGGGCACCCTGATTGCCTAGTGTGCTTTCTTTTTTTTAACTTTTTCCATCTGGCTCGATTGTCTTGCTAGAGCGGAGTAGACAGTGCACATTCTCTGTGTGGAACTTTTTCTTCTCATTGTTTTTTTCCTCTTTCGTTGCCTCCTATTTGCGTTTTGTTCATCATAGCCGGTATGTGTGTTGTGTGTGTGGGAGACAGACTGTGGATGATGATGATGATTGATGATTATGGTGGAGATGGTGGTGTCTTACAGACACACTGTGCGATTCGAGGACACGCTTATGTGCATTTAGCACTAGTGTGCTTTCTTTTCTTTTCTACTTTTTCCCTATCTGAGCATCGATCTGTGCTCGATAAGAGGCAGAGAGCGAGAGAGGAAAAACAGTGCACAGGTTCACTGTGTGTGGAATTTCTGTACGTTTCTTGAGTGCTTTTTTCTTTTCTTTGCCTCCTATGTTGTTCATTCTTGTTCTCTACTACTTCTTCATCACCATCATCGCCATCATCATCGTAGTCGTCCAAATATGAAGAAGAAAAAAAGGTGCACCACAGGCTGGCTTGCTTGCTTTCTTCCATTCGTTCGTCTGTTGTACGTTTACCACGCATTTCATGAACACACTGTTCTTCTGCTGCTGACTGTCGAACATAGTAACAACAACAGCATCATCATCAGCAGTAGTAGTGTATCAGCAGACTTGGAAGACTAAGGCTGATCCTGAAGGTCGGTCCATTTAGGGGGACAGGAGATAGGCACTAATTGCGGTGAGCAGCAGCAGATGACGAATTAGCAGCACGAATTAGTGCACTTTCTGTGAATGTGTTCTTTTCATTATCTAATTACCACTGATGAGAATAAGATGGAAAGTAAATGGAAAAAGAAGAGTCCTAGGAGGTGGTTTTAATTGATCAAATAGAATTTGGTGGAAAGTATCGTTTTCAAGCAATTCTTGAGCACACTACCGCTGAAGTTCTCAGTTGCTATCACTGTCAGATGTGTTGTCAGTGGTAGTGCCTGTCTGTCGGCACTCCTTAATTTGCTCTTTTTGTCTTGTTCTTTCGATACCATCTACTATGATGTAGTCAGTGGAGTCGTCGTTATTCTCGATGATATTACGCCACTGCTGTTGCTGCCCATTGTTTTGGCTGCTAAACTGTGTAGCTGTACTTTTCTTGGCAATTCTCTCTCTCCTAATCGATCGATCTCATACAGTTGCAGCATCGTCAGTGGTGGTGACTCTCCTTAGATGTCCAGTGATAAGCAAGGAGAGAGAGCTGCAGGGAAAAACAATGCTGTCTTCACAGTGATGACCTCGAAAAAAAGTTTGAGTGTTGTGGTTTGCCTCCTTTCATTTTTTCTTCTGTTTCATGATCTTACGTTCCTCTCGTTTGCCTCTGATTTACTGCATTCTCTACTGTCTCTGCTTTTTTATTTGGGTTTGCTGTCCCCTCCATCCTCCAGTGCTGCTGTACAATGCTCTGAGATGGCAGATGTTTGGCAATGGATCTCAGCCCCCTCTCTCTCTCACATTAACTGGTGCAAAAGCGTCAAGTCTATTGTTTGTTGTTGGTCTAATTCGATTACATCGCAGTCAGTGTTGTGGCTGCTGCTGCCTAATGGTACTAATTAGTGGACTACCTGACTGCTGGCTACCTGCTCACTGAGCGTGTGGTAGTGCAGGTTCATTTCGGGCGTCAACAGACAATGAATGGCTGTGTCCTCTCTTTCTCTCACTTACTTTTGATGTCTATCTTGATGTCTTTTAATCGAGCCATTTACGGTGTGTTAGCAGATTGCCTTGCTTTGCTGTGCTGTGCGGCCTTGTCAGTGCTGCTGCTGAGGTATTTTGTCTCGATGAGATTGTGATGATGGTGGTGGGACTGTTGCAGTAATGCTCACTGCTCCTTATCAGATTTCTCTCGAATGTTTTATCTCTGACTATCGATCCGCTGAGTCATTTGCTGGTGGTGGTGGTGGTGACATATTTAGTGAACATTTAGTTTTCTCTAAACGAGATCCTGATTTTGTTTTTGTGTCGGTTTTAAATCACAACTTTTAGCAACAAGTGCGCAACTGCATTACTTTATTGCATAACCGTTTGATCTTTACTTTGGTTTTTCATACAATACACTTTGCCACTGCAATCTCTTATCAATGTTATTTCAGTCAGAGAGTGTGGCAAGTGCACATTCTCACATCATCACTTCTGACGTCTGCCCTGCAAGCGGTTGCAGTTTACTGTTTGTTGTACTGTAAAACCCCCCAGTTTATAAAACAATTTGCTGCTGCCCTTTAGTAGCAGTAAAAGGGCACTGCTCCACACTGTGAGAGTGCTACTTTAGGGTACGATGGACAAGCGGTTGTGGACTGCAGAAAAGGGGCGGAGTGTAGATTGCTAGTGCGCACTGATGTACGACTTTTTCAGCATATCTTTGCTGATAAGGTTGTTATCGCACACAAAAACATTTTGCTTCAACAGAACTCAAAGCCAAATTATCAAAAAGTGCGCTAAAAGATGCGCACTAACAATCTACACTCCGCCCCTTTTCTGTAGTCCACAACCGCTTGTCCATCGTACTTTAGGGTACTTTGGGGTAGACGTTTCAGCGCAGTGTCGATCATCATCACTTGACTCAGTTTGCTGTGTGTGCGGAAGAAAGTGAATTTGAGCTGTTGCTCAGCTCTTTAAAGTGCTCATCGCATTAGCGCAACAGTCGCTGAATCGACGGCCATCGATTGCAATTGTGTCTGCTGTTGTGCCAGGCCACTTTTGACGGATTGCAGATGCTCAGAAGTTGTGGGAGCTCAAATGAGTTGCTGCTGTTGGCGACACTTTACAGTTGAGCTGCTTTTAGTGGCGGCTCTAAAATCTTCTGTTCTCGTCTCTTCCTCAATTTAGATTAGATGACCCGGGTGGATAGTGTGCATAGTCTGTCTGTTTTTTTTGTAGAGAGGGGAAAACTTGGCTGAAAATGTGAGCTTTAAAAAAGAAGGATGGACATTATTTGTGACGACTGCGTCGTCGATGCACGTCTATCTATCGAAAGTTGATGACAGCCGAATTTTAAAGACAGTGGAAAGTGAGCTTTTGCTTTTGTTTTTGTGATCTTTGTGATTGAATCGGTTAATTTGGTAATTAAAAGTAGTTGAGCTGATTGAACTGTGCTACTGCTGTTTTGTTTGTTAGATCACTAAAATCTCTTTCCTAAGAAGCAGTGTCTGTCTTACTTTTTATGCATCGAGGTTGCGCCGCCAAACTGCAGGAAAGTAAAACTCGGTGTTGTTATTCATCAAACAGGCTAAATAAATTATGAATTCTCTTTCAATAACGGGCAAGTTCTGCTTCTGCAGTTTCAGCAACAGTGGACAGTACTTTCAGTGAATGATCAGCAAGTGTCGCCTAATGATAATGATGACAAATGACTGGTGGTATCTAGCTGTAGTGTTGCTCTCCATTCAGACACTGTCCTGTCCGCTCTTTTGATGTTAATTAGCACCAGTCACAGCCACAGTGCTAATTGATGCCCCGAGAGCACATTGCCTTAGTGAGAGAGTGCTTGCTGAAACCAGTGCTGCTGCTGCTGTGCTCCCACCTGATGAGCTCTGTCAGTTGACAGTTGCATGAGCTTCTTTCAGCTTCTTTCATTCAACGAAATGTATCTCACTGAAGCTGTCAACACAGCAGCAGCACAGTAGCAACAACAACACTGCTGACTGTCTGTGATGAGAGACGGTGATGACTGCTGATGATGTTGCGGAGTGTCGTTCTCGAGACGGTGCACCACATTTGAAGCGAGTGCACCTGATTGATCACAGGTGCTTCTTCTGTTTCGGTTTCAGCTGCAGTTTGTGCTTCCACTGGCTACTTTCCTGTACCTTCTTTCTTCCATCCTTTGGTGACCTATCTGTGTCTTGTGTCTATGATTAGTCATTACATTATATTAAGTGAGTGTATTACTGTACTGATCAGTTGCCGTCAATCAATGTTTGATCGATTGATTGGAATTGATTGTCCTCGGTGATCGATTGCTGACCGGTTCCTTGTGTCCAGCTGCTGCTGTTTCTTTTGAAACCAGTGATACCCTCATTTACTGCTCATTTATTGCCCTCCACCGCAAAAATATATCCAGTGCAGTGCTGTTTTTATTCGAGGAAGAAGTGGTAATTTCATTTGCCGATTTGGTGTATTTTCGAATTGCCCTCCGCTTTGTTTTTGCCTTCTCGCCGCCCAATTTGTCAAAATGTCTGTTTGAATATATTTTCCTAGTCTGAAAGTCTCGTCCGTTTTCGACCACTCGACTGCTGCTGCTACTGCTGTCATCATTAACTGGTATGTGTGTCTTTTCACTGCGAGAGGTTGGCAAATTGGCCCACTGATTGATTGATTGAGCGCAGTGGTAGTACAGTGATGCCGTTGATGGCTCTATTGGATTGAAATTGTATTGAGATATTGCCAACAGGTGCTGCTGCTGATGCTGTTGGTGGTGGTCGTAATTGAACACACAGTGGCTATTATGGTCAGCATGATATGAAGTGTTACCTGAATTGGGCATTGGAAAATGATGGCAAGCCTCCGTTCAGAGAGGCGGGCTGCTGCATTAGATTATTTTTTGAATCGTTTGGATGTGCACTTGCAACTTTTTATTTACAGTAGCGACTCAATTAGCTGCGCTAAACATCACATTGATCCTATCGTACACTAGACTTTTTGGATTGTTTTCAATGTTTTTATGGATTCTTGGTGATACCCATCTTTTCAGGTGTAGCTTGTAACGGTGTGGCAAACACCGTAGTGAGAAGTGCACGTGTTTGCCGTTTCAGTGGCCTCGTGGCCACAGAAAACACAACTGAATAACTGTCTTGATATGCGTCTGCTCTGCCTTAGATTGCCATCTTTGCAATGGAGGAGGAGAAGACGAGGTAGTCGTAGTGGTCGGCGGCTAATTGTCGCCACCAAAATGAGTGTTCACAGTGGCGGCACAGTGTTAGACCAAAAAGATGATTTAGGTGGTAGAGTTCAGCACCGTACACTCTGCTGCCGCTCGACCGGAGGACCTTTGTACCCTTATACTGATACTCTATCTCTCAGCATCACTGCTGCTGCTGCGGCTAGTATTATTAGACTTTGTGACTAACTGTCGTCGATAATCGACCGACACAACCAGCACCTCTAGCATCTGAGCCTGCTGCACTGTTCCTCCAGCGAAGATTGTCTTTAATGTCTTCAGATTGATAGTCTGCTCGGCTGCTGCTGCTGCTGCTATGCTGATTAGACTGCTGATCATCTTTAGTCTTCAGTCTTATTCGACGACTGGGCGAATGGTAATGTGTGGTTGTTAATGTGCGCCCATCGCAGAGAGAAAAAAGATGAATTGCAGTGTATGTGTATGTGGCAGTGTCTGTCTGTCTGTTTCTGTGAAAGTGATCTCCAATTCGCCTGTATGGTCGTCGATAGTGCTGTGGGATAGGAACGGGATGGGGGCTATCTAATCGCCATCTAAGAGAGTGCTGCACCACAGTCGAAGCACACATGCAAAGATGGTCGGGGGCAATGCTGAATGGCTGGATGGCTGTGTGTGTTATGCTGATGTGTCACTGTATCTCACTTGCTCTCTGTCTCTCTGTCGCTATGGGCACCGGTACCGTTGTGCTGGGGTAGCGGTGCTAAAGAATAAAAATAACGGTCAATTTGTGATTTTTTTCAAAATGAGAAGAGGTGGTCGACGAGGCGGTTGTGTTGGTTCGAGGATAAAAGCCAGTTTCCCTGATGACTTGTTTTGGAACACAGTGACCAGTGTACCTCTCCACCTACTTCCCAGGCCGCGACCACTATGCTGGACCTTGTTCCCTTGAGCTGGCAATCTTATGACATTTTTTCCTTTGTGTGCCTCTCGCCTTTTTTCTTCTTGTCTCATAGACTGCTGCTGATGTTGATGCTGCTGCAGTGGCTGATACTACATCTTCACTTCACTGCGATTCGATGTGCCACTGCTGCTCTTATCAGTGGACGATCTTCAAACGGCTGCTGCTGATGCTTCAGAGCTGTAGGAGTTGAGAGTGGGCTATCGATTGCATCTGGTGGATGGATGGGATACTGGGATAGTTTGGATGCTTAGATGTGAGCCAGGCAGAGAGCACTTTGCACTGCACTGTGCAGTGCGATTGCATTTCGGCCAGTTGTGTATACACACACACACACACTTGGTCTGTTTTTACTGTTATCAGTTCTCGGGGATAATGTCTCCTGCCATGGAAGTGGAAGTGGAAGTGAAAGTCTGCCAAAGTATGTTCATCTTTGACCACCATTTGGTGATCTTGCAGCAGCAGGCACCCTGAAGGACTTTACTGTAGACTAAAAAGAGGGGAAAGGAAGTGTGGTCGACGTTTGTTGACGTCCTCATCTTCTGCTGCTGTACTTGAAGTCCCCCTCAAAGGTAGCACGTACACGATCATATTTGTGTCTTTTTCAGTACTATGCACTCTTCGTTTAGTTTCATCTTTTCTATCTGCTTTGCTGCTGCGTGTTTTCAGTCTCTGTCAGTCTGTCTGTCTGTCTGCCTATCTTGCAGGCGATCTGCTGCTGCTGTCTTTCAGCTGGGCGCCGCCATCTTTTCTCGAGACATTTTTGCCCTTTAATGTGCCGTTTTGTTGTTGTTCGATTGATCGATAAGAGATGTGTTGCCAGATGGTGGTGGTGGTCTTTGTTCTGGACAGATGTGCTCGCTGGCTGCCCCCAATGGCAGATAAACCAATACCAGCACACTCCGACATCTTTCCTCTTTCTATCGAAACTTTGATCTGTGCGCCGCCGCCGATCTGATAATCTCGAGAATTTATGGATCACGGATGTGTGACGTGAAAATGTGCCCGCGCCTCTTTGAATGTTGTGCGAAGCCTTCTACCTGTTAAGATGATGGCTGCGATGAGATTACTGCCTTCTTCTGACTAACTGGCTCAGCGGCAGTAGCAGCAGCTGGCGGCTGGGTTTTGCCCGATTCGATTCAGGATGAGGGTGATGGTGGTGATACTTAGTGGGAGAAAGATGTACTCAGAAAAGGAGGAATTGATGCTGATGTTCAGCAAGGACAGTATCTGATGATGGTGATGAAAAAGTAGAAGTAGTGGTGTCCTGAACTCGTGTGTCATATACCAGTGCATCGTTAGCACAATTGTCTCACTGTGCCTGCAATGTCGAAGAGAGAAAGAAGCGGCTCTATCTCTGACATTCCACCAAAGAAGATATTTTCGGTGTATTCTTCGGTGCCTGTGCAGTGTCGGATCATAAAACGTAGGCCGTGAGTGTCAGAGGTGTGGTGATTTATGGAAATAATTTGCTGCGGTTTACACAGCCACCGTTTTTCTCAATACACTAATCTTCCTCGATTACACGGTGACTTTAGAACGGTCTGTGTGTGGTGCAGCAGCATCACAACTGCGAGATAATTTGGAGAGAATCGTTTCCACTTTCCTTCTTTTCCCCGATTCTGTGTCTACCTAAAAAGATTATTCAACGCAGTTTTGAGGGAGAAGGCGTTTGAGGATGGCAACTCTAAAAATCTGAGCGTCTATAAATATGACTCCTCTTTTGAGAGGAGTAAAGGAAAGGGGATGCTGTTTTGTTTTGTATAAGCAATTGCCCGAAGAAAAAAAAAGAAAGAAAGAGAGAGGAGTACATTGTCAAAAAGGTTGGTGGTGATGTATAGTGTTTCTTCTCTCTTTCATTTTGTCCGTCTTCTTGTTCATCTTTATCATCCTCATCATCTGTGAATCCTCTCCCTCACCACCACCCCAAAACGAGCCCCCTTGGTCTCCTCAGTCTCCGTTAGACTGCCGTTACCGGCTGTCGATTAGCAGCAAACTCGCCCGTTTCGCTTTTTTCCCTTCTCACTACACACTCGGTCTCTGTCAGTTTTCGATAAGACGACCGATAAGCAGAGCACCACCAATCGGTATGGGAGTATGTACAATCCAGTGGTGGTACTACTGGTGCCGCCGCGCTCACTACCACATAGGCATCATCATCCACTGGTCGCCCTTTGGATCCAATCGCATCGCATTCACCATCTCTCTCTCTCTCTCTCTCTCTCTCTCTCTCTCTCTCTTTATCCTCTATCCTCTGCGCTGATGAGACTCGGTGGCTGCTGCTGTTGCTGTTGTCGCTGTCTGATCGGTGGCAGTGCACTTTGATGCACTGCAGAATGTGTCGTCGTCGTCGTCGTCGTTGTCGTCTTGAGAGATGATGCTGATGATGGCTTGCCCAATCGACAAAGTGCCTGTGCTTTGCTGCTGCTGCTGCTGCTGCTCTTATCAGGATAACGATAGCGGATAGCGAAGTGTGCCTGTGATGAACGAGAAAAGTGATCTCTGCGGTGGATGGCTGTGAGCTGCCATGGTCCGGGATGTGTGGATGTTTGGGGGGGCTAATAATAATAATATGACGTGAACATGGCAAACGACGACGATGATGCCTGTGGGCGCAGTTACCAAGAGATGAAGGAGTTGATCGGCAGAAGGTCGTTGGTGATGTTGATGAAAGCGATGAATAGTGAGAGACTTGATTCGACTGCCAGCATCAATGGCTGAAAGTTCGGTGATGGAGGTGGTGGACAAATCTTGAAGGTGGCCACGAAGAACCAGATGGAACTGGTTCGAGGTTCGGCATTTGTAACAAATTCGACTATTTTCATCTGTTGCGCCGTTTCGACCCAAACTACTAATCTTGTCACGCTTTCTGATCTGCTCAGAACGAAGGCTCGTCGCTTCCTGAAACGGTTTTTCAGTGAAATACGCTCATTTTCTGAAATGCACTTATTTCGTCACTTCGCATTCTGCACTCATTCCGTCATTTCGCATTCTGCACTTTTTCAAGCTGGTTTTACCAATCTATTCTACCACCCCCTTCACCTCCATCACCTCTGTGGGACCATCAGCATCATCATCAGCATCAACATTTTCCTAATTGGATCATCACCAGCGCCTATCGATGTCTGATTATAGGTCCTCCACGTTTTCCTCACTTCCCCTCGTAAGCTCCCTTTTGCAATGCACCACCAATAACGACACCATCACCTCCTCCTCTTGAATGGCCACTTGAATGACGATGTCTTGAAGGCGCCAAGACTGCTGCCAGCCCGTTGGTGATTGATTGTCTGCTGTAGCTGTGTTTTGTTGTTTGTTGCGACGGCAGAGTATTGCCTTTCTCGCACTCGCTCTCACCTCTTACCAGATCGATGAAGGATCTATCTGTCTACCTACAATAACAATTTGTGGGGAGAGGGAAGAGAGAAGGGGAGATTTGCAGTACTTCTCCCGCTGCCGCCGTTGGTGTTTCCATAGCGTCCAAGCCGTCTTTGGACTCTGGTGACTTTGATGATGTTCCCTTCTGTTCATCGGCTGGCTGATCTTTCCTTAGATCAGCGCTGCAAACACACTGGTGTTGTCTGTGAGCCTCAGTTTTTCTACCGAGCCCAGCACCGATAACAGAGAGTCCACAGAGAGTGTCTTGTCACCAGCACAGTACAGCACAATCTTTTCTACAAGCTTTTCTGCGGGCAGAGATTGCTCTGTAGATTGCGCGCCAACCAGCAAGCCACAGTCAGCTAGCTTGAGCGGGCGAGCGAGCGTGGCGATGATAGTGTGCAGCGAGTGTCAGTGATAAGTGCGGCAGCGGCGGCGGCGGTTGCTGCCGCTATCGACCGCACAGCAAACTCTCTCAAAGTTATACTCTCTCTGTTGGTTCAGTCTCTTGCCCCCTTTCACCAAACACACAACCACTGCTGCACACGTTCATCTTATCGACGCTCTTATCCATCTACCAGATACACACACATACACACACTTCTCAAGCAGCTCTTATCGGAGAAGAAGGCGAAGAGTGCTGGTGAGAGAGACCAGACTCCAGAAAGTGGCAGACGATGCTGTCTTTGTCGTCGTCGTCGTCTTGGTCGTGGTCGTCAAACGGTGACAAGACCTGGTGCAGTGAGTGTCGATGTGCTGTAGACAGCTCGATGGAAGATTGGCCATTTTTTAAGATTGATCGATTGAAATTGAAAGATTCAGAGTCTTAGAAGGTTTTCTGGTTGATTGAACTAATGTAAGGAGTTGGAGAATTTGTGTTGCAGAGTTGAGCCTGTTGATTTCTTTTGTTTTTGTGATTTCTACCTGTTGACACTGTCAGAAATTCTATTTTTGTGTTTGCTGAGATTTAGTTTTGTTTTTTGTTTTTATTTTTACTAACACTTTTTTACTTTTTTATTCTTTTCCCGCAGAAGCCCATCAACAACAACACTGGCCGGATTTTAACCCCCCGTCAAACGCCAGTAAAGGTTTTATCCTCATCTCCGGCGGTCGTAGTCGGCAGCAGTAGGGCCACCACTTCCGTAAAGAAGAAACTACAAAAGATCATCACTAAGACCACATTGTTGAATGCTAAAACCGATTCCAGCAACAGCAGCAAATCACCCTCAACGAATGGTCAGCAGGGGACGAGCGGCAGCAGCAGCAACAGCAGCAGAAACGGCGGCTCGGTTGTGGCAGTGGTTCGGCGCAGCGGCGGCACCACAGCTATCCAGCCGACAGTTGTGCGGAAGATCGCCATCAAGGCATCTCCGAGCAGTACCTCCAATGCAAAGAGCGGCAGTGAGCAGGAGAGCAGCCCCAGCCAGACAGTCCAGCTCAAGGCAGTTACCGCCGATCTACTATCGCCTAGCACTCCTCCTGGTCAGAAGCAGTTGACGGCCGCTCTAAAGTCACCACCCACCTGTTTCTACGTTCTCGAGGGCGGAAAGCTGAAGGCTGCAGATGCGAGCACGCTCATTCACCTCAAGAACACCGTACAGCAGCAGCAGCAAAGCCCTAAGGTGGTTGTCAATGGTAGTAGCACACCTGACAAACTGACGACAGCAGTTGTTCCGGCCAAAAATAAAGGCGGTACTCTTTCCGTTTCGGTGGTGAAGCAGAAAACGAATAGCACTCTTTTGCTGTCACCATCACCGCTTCCAGCAGCAGGGCCTAAGGTAGCAACCGACTCCAACAGCGGTGAAAAGCCATTGTCCAGCTCCCAGTCAAAGCGGACAACCGGCCAGCAGCAGCAACAGCAGCAGCAGTCATCTTCCCAGGACGAAAAGGAGAACTCTCTGCGGGCTTTTGAAAAGTCCGTTTCGAGACGTCCAACTCTCATTAAAGCTCACCGAAAAGGAGTTTCAGTGAATGAAGAGGACTTAAAAGAGGAGGAAGATCAGTCACTTGATCCAGAGTTTCCCCTCAGCTCAGAGTTCATTAAGGAAGAGGAAGGAGATCAGCCACCGGTGCTCATCACTCCACCGCACTACTCGTCCGTCTCAACCGACTCGATCTTCAACAACTCACGAGGCATCAATTCCTCTCTTGAAGAGGAGGAGGAGGAAGAAGAGGACGAAGACGAAGACGAAGAGGACAATTTTGAGCAGCTCGGCTTTTTCGCGTGCACCACTGAGAAACAGAGAAAGGCAGAAAAAACAACTTCAAAAACAACAACTGCTGTAGAGTTCGAGGAACCCGAGGTGATTGAGGTGGCACTCAATCCCTTTGCTGACGACGACTGCGACGATTACGACGGTGAGAATCTACCGAGAATCTGTTCGGCGGGTACATCTAATCAGCAGCAGTCAAGATCATCATCAGCGGCATCTCTTGTGAAGGGCGGCTGTCAGTCTGCCGTTTCCAGGGGACAGTACTTCATTGGCCAGACAGTGCCCAGGCGTATTAGAGTGTCGGCCAGCGGAGGTAGCTCCAGTGTCAATCATAAGCAGCGTCAACAGGGGAAATCTCTGCTATCTCTTACATCTAAGCCTCGTGTGATCAGCGTGCGCAAGTCTCAGATCGACCCAGCAGCAGCAGCCGCAGCAGGGTCCAGTCTTCTCAGCGGGGATCATCATCAGCGCATTCGCTTATCGAGCTGCAGCTTGCAGAAGTCTGCAGGCGGCAAGCGCAATCGTCCTGACTCATCATCATCAGTCGCAACACCGCCACAATCTACTGATAATCAGTTTTCGACCCTCGTCTCATCAGCTCATTCGACTTTGAAGCGAGCAGATCAGTTCGTTTTAGACGGCTATTCTGCCTCATCTTCAGACTTTGAGGAGGAGGAGGACGAGGACGATCCAAGCATGGCCACCACTTTGGCGCTGATGCTCACCACCGCTCAGAGTGCCCAGTCAAACAATAGCAGCTCTGCAAACTCCACCACCATCAAAAGCGAAAGCGGCTCTAGTCTGCCCACGAATCACCTTATCCCTCACCACCTTCAGATGAACGCCAACACCACCAACAGCAACAGCAGCGACGGCCCCAGTCCGCCCACCTCGCCCACCATTCTCTTCAGCCGAGGCGACAGTATGATGGGCGGAGGCAGTCACCACCATCACCATCACGCTCTTCAGCAGCAGCACCAGGCGCTGCTCAACAGCTTTGGCGGCTACGAGGCGGCGGAGGATCTTCGGCAGGCCATGGCCGCCGCCTTTCCCAACAGCTCGCCCCTGAAGATGAGCAATGGGGGCAGCGGGGGAGTGGGCAGTGCCGCCGGCAGCGGCAGCGAGGACGGCTCTGCGGGCAAGCTGGAGCGAGAGTGCGTCAACTGCGGCACGACCAACACCAGCCAGTGGCGCACCAACGGCGCCGGCCACTACCTGTGCAACGCCTGTGGCCTGTACAAGAAGTACAACGGCGAGGACCGACCGCCGGCGAGCATTCAGCAGCCGAGGAAGAGGACGGTAAGTTTGCTCGCTTCGCTTTTCTTTGAGGTGTGGTCTGCGGCTTTATTTGTTTATAGCAAGGGCAGCAGCAGTAGCGTGTGTTTACATTGTCGTGCACACTATCAGATTAGATCAGGGGCAATAGAGAGTTGGGAGTTCAGCGATAGGGAGAGAGAGAGAGGTTTGGCTGTTTGCCTGTGCACACTTGCTCTGGCCATTGTTTACTGAGAGAGAATGTGTGAGCTGTGTTGAACTGAGGGCTCAACCTTTAGGGACTTGACGGCAGCTCCTGCTGCTGCTGCTTCTGTTGATGCGTCCACTCTTCTCACTACACGGACGCATCACTGAAAGGCATCGCTCGCCCTTTGTTTACACCTCGGAGTGCACTGGTGAAAGGCCATCTCAGTTGGCCATTTGCACCTCTCCTTCCCTTTATTCGGTTCCGCCGAATTTCTCTAGAATTTTTCCGCTGTTTTCTGCTTCTTCCCCTCATGTGATCATCGCCATTAAATTGGTCGTTTTTCATCTGCGTCTGCAGCTCTTGCAATTTGGTAGGGGCGATAGGCGATAGACCTCAAAAGATGAATGCTTCTGCTTCGGCCAGTCTTGTTGGTGGTAGTGGTAGCATCCCTCATCTTTTCATCATTTGGTGATTATTCGCCAAGTGATGGTGGCGGTGGTGGCACAACCACACAACCACACACACACATTCAGTCCCAGTTCTCCATTACTTCACTTCAGCACTAGTACTCGTCGGCTATTAATAGCAGCCCACTGCTGCCGTTCGATGCCCAAACGGTACGTTGCAGTGCTGGTGATGGTGGTGTGTCTTTTTCCCCTGATTCGCAGTAGTGGTAGAACTTTTGTGTGATGGTGATGCTGTGTCGTCTTCTGAAAGACGAAAACGAGGCAGCAGCCGAAGACGGCGACTGGCCTGACAGATTAGATACTGTGTGTGTGTGTGTATTTGCTTCGTGAGCGGCGGCAGTGGCGGCAATCACCAGCAGAGGAGGAAAGATCGTCCGCGGACGAATGCTCTGCTGTACGTGCACCGCCTGCACACACGCTCCTGTCTCCCGCACCGATCTCTCGGGTAGTGTAAACATTGCGGCCTAGCAGTGGGAATGTGAGGCAGAGATAATGGCAACGCCTGCTGCCATCGCCGATAGAGATAGTCTTGGGAGAGAGGGGGCAGAAATGAACAGTTGCTTTTCACCCAACTTGAGCGCAATTGTTGGGGGCAACTGTTGCTGGTTAAGAAGAAGGGCGCGCAGAATTTTGCGACGGCCGCCGGCGAAGCCAGGATAGCAGGCATCAGTCTGCTATCTCTCTTCTCTCTCTTGGCTGATGCTGATGCTTTCACTTTTGCAGTGTTTCAGTGCCTGTAGAGTCGGCGGTGCAAGAGTGCACTGTTGGCGGCTGCTGCTGCTGCTGTTTCATTCTCATTCTTTATCTCACTTTGAGTGGTGGCAGGCAGTCACAGCTGTTCTGTCAGTGTCTGCGAGCTTGATTCTAATTTCGAAATCTCCTCTTCTTTCTCCTCCTCCTCCACACGTTTCCCTTCTTATCTATGTCACCTCCGCCGATTGCTGACTGCATCCTCAACTGAATCTCCTTCTCAATATCATCACACTTTACACCTGTACACTCCTTTGATAATGACGTCCTCGTGGTTGCCGTCGCCGTTGATGCAAACCACCACTTCCTCCCCTTTGACCGGCGTCAATCTGGTGCTGCCGACTGTCGTTCAACGTCGACTGATCTCATCATCTTCATCATCCTCATCCTCATCCTCCTGCACCCGCCCACCGCAGAACCAGGCGCCGAAGCAGTGCTCCAACTGTGGCACCCTCACCAGCTCCATGTGGCGGCGGACGGCGAACAAGCAGGTGGCCTGCAACGCCTGCGGCCTCTACTACAAACTGTACGGCGTCAATCGACCCATTGAGATGCGCAAGGACATTGTCTACCCGCGCAACCGGTACTCGAAGATGAACGGCGGTCAGCCGAAGAGTGCCGGCGGTAATGGGAACAGCAGTGGCAAACAGGCTTCGCCCATGGACTCGGTGGTCAATGGCGGGGCGTTTAGCATTGTCCGTCAGCAGTCGCCTCAGCAGTTTCAGCAGCAGCAGCTGGAAGTCAACAAGATTAACACCTCTCCGCAAACGTATCTCAATGCTGGCACTAGTTCTGCTCGTAACCCGCCGGTAACGGTGCTGAATGCGGGCACTGCCAACGGCGGAACGGCCACCAAGTACGTCATCATAACGGGTGGTAACGGTACCGGTAATGGTGGCACCGCTAACCTCAGCAACAATAGCAAAGCTCTTGGAACGCCGGCTCGTCAGAACCCGTTAAGTGCCGTTGATCTTCACCAGGGACCGAAGATGAACTCCTCCTCCTCTTCTCAAAGTAACGCAAAGGGCGCCAAGGGGGCTTTGTTTGAGGTAAAGAGGGAGGAGGAAGAGGACAGCGTCATCACCGAGGTCAAACTCGAGGAAGAGGAGGACTGCTCCAGCGACGTGGAAAGAGACATCAGTTTGGCGAGCATGGAGCAGGCCTGCAATCCCGCCAATCTGGTCAGTGTTCAGGTGAAGGACGAGACCTCAGAGGAGAGCAGTGTAAGTGCTCAAAAGTGCTATTTTTCCTCAGATTTTAAAACTTTTTGTTTTTACAGTGCCAAGACCTGTCACAGGCTTCTGTTGCCTCTGCCTCTGCTGTTTCAGGCAGCTCACCTTTTCAGGGACTGTTTGACCTGTCGGCGCTGGCGACGCCGAACGCTACGCAAGCGGCGCTCATTTCCGCAATTCTGCAGTCCTCTGGAGCGGCCTTTCCCTCTGCAGTGGGCGGAAACAGCAATGGCAACGGCCAGGACTCCGCCGCCGCCGCTTCCAGTTCTGCCAGCCAGCTGAACTCGATGCTTGCCAGTCAGGCGCTGGCAGCGGTCTTTCAGGCGACCGCCACTGCCCTCAGCAATAGCACACTGAATGTGAACGCTGCCGCCCTCGAGGGACTAGCAGGGGCGAACAATGGAAACAACAGCGCGGCAGACAATGTCCTTCACCACCACAACAACAGGTCAGCAATGGTCGCTGATGATGACGGTGAAGAGGAGGACGATGATGAGGAGATGATGGACAACAGCAGTCAGCTGGCGGCACAGCTCACCCGAAAGCGAGGGCCATCGGTCGCTGGAAGCAAAAATGGCCTGGCGGCGCATGAGTGCGCCAACTGCGGCATCCTCAGCTCGACCACACAGCTGCGCCGGTACGGCAACATTTCCCACTACCTGTGCGCCAAGTGCGGCACTGGGGCGGCGGCCGCCATGGCCAGCGCCATGAGCGCACTGATGGGCGGAGGAGGAAAGTCGTCCAACACGACCAAGCGGAAAAGCTCCAACACGGGGCCCTCTTCTGATGGCGAGCAGCAGCATCAGCAGCCGTCCATCTCGGCGACGCACCCCGTGGGCATCATTGGCCACCACAACAGCTTCAGCGACCACAGCAGCAGTCAGCTGAATCGGAAGGCGCTGCTCATGGCGGCACTGCCTATCGTCGTCAGTGACAAAAACTGCGACGACGGCAGCGGCGCCTCGCCGGGCCGAAAATCGCACTCGGGACGGAAGGTAGGTGGTGTTGAAAAAGATAAGGGAAGGATTTTTAACAACTAATCTGTTTTTCTTTTTTGCCCCTGTCAGGTAAAGGCGAGAGACGTCCAGTGCACAAACTGCGGCGTCAACAAGTCCAGCGAGTGGCGGCGCAATGTGCGCGGTGAGATTGTCTGCAACGCTTGCGGCCTCTACTACAAACTGCACAATCGCGACCGGCCGATTCACATGCGACGGGACTTTATTGCCCACCGAAAGCGGACGCCCAATGTAAGTGGTCTTTTTACATGTGAAAAGTGTGAGAGATTTTCTAACTTTTATCTTCATTATCTTTTTCCTCTCCAGAGCGGAAACTCCGCCAAGATGCAGGCGCTGAAGCAGGTGACCATGGCGAGAGAGGCGGCACTGTTGGCGAGCAGCAGCGGTCAGGCGCCCGTTGAAGACGACTATGACGGGAAGAATATGATTCGCCTGATTACCGGCGACCAGAAGAAGGTGCAGATGATTCCGCTGGAGCTGACGGCGGCGGTGGCCGCTGCCGCAGCCGCTGCTGCTCCTCCACAACCTCAGCCTTTTTCCCCTGCCACTGCCGCCGCCCGATCGTCTGTGATTGTCCACGAGAGCAACTCAAACTCCAACTTTGATGAAGAGAATAATGACCAGGATGATGATGACCACGAAGACGGCAGCAGCAGTCCAAAGAGACTGAAGATTGACCTCTCTGCCAGCTGTGGTGGTACTGCTGGAGCAGTCATCGACGGCGAAGACTCTAACCGCTCGCTGGACGGCCTCTCGGTGGCCAGCTCCGTCAGCTGCAGCTCACTGGCGGAGACGGAGAACACGCACAGCAGCAGCTGCAGTCAGCTGGGCGGGAAGAAGCGGAAGCAGAGCAACCCACAGAAGGTCGTCAGTACTGCTGCAGCTGAGACGACGAAAAAGACGGGGGCCAAGGCTGATGGTGATAATAATGCTGGGGAAGAGGATGAGCTGAGGGAGACTGAAGAGAAGGAGAAGTCCAATGGTGGTGATAAGGTGGAGGAAGTTTAAAGCTATAGCTATCTCATCTGATGATCTTCAGTGTCTGCACAGTCCAATTACTTAAGCCCTGACTCACTCTATTTGTCCCTTCCCCCAACATCCCTTTCTCCTTGACTCTTCTCAACTCTAGCCGTACCGTCTCTCCCTCCTCTCGTCCATCTTTGATTGTGATCTGTTTCTGCCTGTTGTTCCTCCCACTCATCTACCACCTCATCTATATCCTTTTATGATTATTGTCTTATTTTTATTTGTTTTTTCCCATTCATGCATTTTTCATTCTTTCTCTTCTTTCTTTTACTCTTCTTGACTTCTCATTCTTCTCTTTTGCAAGCAGGCGAGCACTTTTGTCTGCTTGTGCAAGATTCTCTTGCTCTGTTTTTACTTCTCAGCACAGTGTACTGATTTGATGCTTTCACTTTGTAACCCTCCATTCTTACTCGGATCAGTTTTTGCATTTTCTTTCGACCCGCATGCATTTCATTTATTTTTCAGCCGGCTCTTTTAACTCATTAGAATGAAGATTTGCATTTCTCCCCTTTTTATACAAACTAGCATTTTACTACAATTGGTAATTCAACACAAACATCATTTATATTCTACTTTACCGCTTTATACTTTTGCTCTAATTCAACTTGTAAATGTGTACACTACCACTACCCCCAAACCAAAACCTTCATTGTTGTCAAATAAACTCGTTGTGTAATCACTCTTTGATATAAAAAAACCACTAATTGTCTTAACTTTTTTCGAGTGAAAGGATTTTGCAAAGAGGCTCTACTTTGAATGATGATTACATTTGACATTGGAGTTTAAAAAAGACTGTTTCTCAATACAGTCCACTAGATGTCGTTTTCTGCTGTCTGATTGCTCATGTTTTGGTTTGGCTAGATTTGTACAGCTGTACGTTTACTTCCCCAAATGCTCTCGTAGTCAGTGACTGACTTGGCTTTATGAGGAGAGCTCGTCTTATCATCATCGGCAATCTTTTGTACGACGACTGTGTGCGCTTCAATTTTGCTGAGGTAAACAGCTTCTCCTCGCCCTGCTGATAAACTGCAACCCCCTTTCCTCTTTGAAATACTGGCATCAATGGCAGGAGAGCAACGTAAACTGTCAAACAAGGAGCGCATGGAGATGTTCCAGTCGGGCGTCTCGGCGTTGACCACCGAAAATGAGGTCTCCAATGTACGGCAGCTACTTCGACAGCGGTACCTGAAGAACAGAACTGAAGAGGACGAGGTGAGGAAGGCGGCAGAGGAGAAGGAGGCCGCCGCGAAGAAAGCACGCGAAGAGGAGGAAGATAAGAAGTCGAAGCAGCAGCCTGATACCAGCAAATTAGGTCGTCAGCTGGCTCGCGTCTTTCGCTTCGGCAGCACCGGCAGCGGCAGCAGTAACAACACCACCCGAAATCGTCACCACAATAACCACCACCGAGGCGGTGGTGGTCGACGTCCAGCGGAGATTGATCCCTTTGATGATCCTCGTGTGCTGGCGGAGAACTTTGCCTTCGATGATCTGGATGATAATGATGTCCTGCCTCCGCGACCGCCAGCACTACCAGTTCGAGCACCGCTGCGAGGCGGTCGTCGTCTGGGACAAGGAGGTGAAGAAGAGGAAGAGGAGGAGGACATCCAGGAGTTTCCCTTTTTTGCTGATGGACAGGGCGGGGTGGTGGAAGAAGATGAGGACGACGATGATGACTCCTTCCTCTCGTTGGTTCGCCACTTTCTGAAGCACAAGACCACTGCTCACATCGCCTGGATCGCCTTCAAGCTGCTGCTGTACGTCGTCCTTCAGGTGGTCGCCTACAAGTACGGCTTCGGATCGGTCTGTTTTGCCCTGGCTCTGCTCATCTTCGTCTGCACTAACCTGCGCAACCGACGGGCCGGCGAGCTGAGCGCCTACTCGGTCTTCAATCCCTGGTGCCAGCCCATTCCCAGCACCGTTGGAAGTGGTCAGCCGGAGGATAACATTGTCCTGCTGGGGCAGCTGTGACCGCTTCATTCATCATTACCGCCTACTCAACTGAAGGACCAACTGACTCTTTGCCCCCTCCTGAAGAATTGCATGTGATAAACGCTTCTACGAATTATATGATTTTCGCTTCAAATATTTATTGCAATGTTGTTCAAAAAACATGTTACAAAAAATGAATTTTTCTTCGTATGGATGTTATGTACAATGTATTGGGAAAAGGTGCTTTTAGAATCGCAAGGAATCCTTTTATACGGAAGATTGTGCGTAGTTTTTCGTACTGTAGAGCTTTTTCCCACACATGGCGCAGATTGCCTTCTTGTAGGCGCAGGCTAATTTGAGGGATATGAAAATGTTAGCGACAAGGATCTTTTCAAAGCATCTTCAAGTACTTACATTGGCAGTAGTGTGATCCAGCCTGATGAACCTTCTGTTTGCAGATTTTACACGTCTCAAACTTGGTGTACGGCGTGAAGCGGTTCTTCTTTGACGTCAGCGCCTTATTCTCATTTATCGATCGTCCTCCGCCCTCTGTTTGGGATTGGGAATAAGGTAAAACTTAGCTTCATCGACGTTTCAATAGGCAACTTTGCTTACCCGTAGTGTTCCGAGCGCCCGACTTCCAGGCATCTGGCGTAATGACCTTGCCCAGCTTCTTCTGGCACTTTTCGCAGACCATGCTGGACCTTAGAGTACCGTGTGATAAGGTTAAGATGACGGAAAGACAACAGCTGATGCGATGTAAACAAGTCAAGTTTTTTTTGTTTTTGAGCCGTCTTTGCTGGCGGTCATGTCATTTGAGGGCAGCCCACTGCTGATCGCGTTGTGTTTTCTCCGTGAGTCGGCGAAAAATTGTGCTTGTCAACTTTGCATCGTCTAGCAAAAAACCTCATATCGCCGTCGCCGGTTCTTTGCATCAGTTCTTGTTCCCTCATCTCAAAAACAGTCTCAACAAGACCAAGCTCAAAATGTTTATGACTCGATCAGAGTACGATCGCGGCGTCAACACCTTCTCACCGGAGGGACGTCTGTTCCAGGTGGAATACGCGATTGAAGCCATTAAGGTTTGTGCAGCTCAACATTTTCTCTCACTTGAAACTCTTTTCTGGTCTTTTGACTAACAATTCGGCGTTGTCATTCTGATAGCTTGGATCAACTGCCATCGCTATCAAGTGCGTGGATGGCGTTCTGCTGGCGGTGGAGAAACGCGTCTCCTCTCCACTGATGGACGCCTCGGCCACGGAGAAGATCTCGGAGATTGACAAGCACGTCGCCTGTGCTTGCTCCGGTCTGATGGCCGACGCTCGCACCATGGTCGACCGGGCTCGAGTGGAGGCTCAGGTAAAGATTTGATTTACTAAATGAGAATGTTTTTTTCTAAAACTGCTCTTGACTTGTTTAGCACCACTGGTTCCTCTACAACGAGAAGATGTCCGTAGAGAGCTGCACCCAGGCGGTCGCCAACTTGGCCATTCAGTTCGGCGACAGCGACAATGAAGGCAGTGCAATGAGTCGTCCCTTTGGACTGGCCATTCTCTTTGCCGGCGTCGACAATGACGTCGGTCCGGCCCTCTACTTCATGGACCCGTCGGGAACCTACGTCTCCTGTGAGGCAAAGGCCATCGGATCAGGCTGCGAGGGCGCTCAACAGGCTCTTCAGGAGAGCTACAACAAGGTGAGTTGGCTTTAGAACTTGTTTTGTTTTCACTTTTGACTTACAACTGTTTTTCCTTCTTCAGTCCATCACCATTGATGAAGCGCTGAAGACAGTTCTGAAGATTCTGAAGCAGGTCATGGAGGAGAAGCTCAGCTCGACGAACGTCGAGGTGGCCACCATCACCAAGGACAAGGGCTACCACATGTGGACGAAGGAGGAGCTGCAGGCTTTCTTGTAAACACACACTTCACACTCAAGTACTCTGAGAACACCTGGAATTGTTAATTGGCGAATACATTTTTTATTATTAATAACCACATTAAAAACACTTTCACGTTTATTTACAGAATTGAAAAGAGGTGACTAGCCATCCATCTTTTTGTTGATAAGCGACTTCCACTGCTCCTCGGGAATCTCCTTCGCCCAGCCAGGGAGGCTTTCTTCGGGCAGTCTGAAACCGGACATCAGTCCCTTGATGACGTCAATCTTCTCCTTGTCCAGCGGTTGCTCTTTGGCAACACTGCTGTTGTCTGTTGCTGAAGCATCGGACTGAAGAACTGCTGAAGTGGTTGACTGGCTGTTGCTGCTGCTCTCATCGGTGGAATTTTCTGAAGGGCGAGTCTCATTTGTTGATGTTTCACTGGTTGAGACTGTGGAATTTGGCGCAGCTGTTTCAGCAGCAGCAGCAGCCTGTCTGGCTTCGAATTGCCCTCGATCAAAGAGTGGCTCATCGGTGGGGATCCACTGGACGACGTAGTTGTGCTGGTAGAAGACGTTTCTCGCCTGGTTTGCTTCGGCCTCTTCTTCAGCACCAGCTGGTTCGGCGGCGGCAGCAGCAGCATCCCCACCCCGGCCACCGCCATTCATCATCGGATCATCAGCCTGTCTGATTGGTCTGTAGTGGGCGTATCTGTCTGGCTCTTCAGCGTTGTCGTCCGATTGCGTAGTCCGTTCTGCCGCGGCCTCCTCTTCTCTCGCCACCCCCTCCCCATCTTCATCACTGGTGAAGTCAAAGTCGCTCTCACCCTCTTCATCGCCCTCTTCCGCCTCCTCCTCCTCCTCCTCCTCCTTCATCATCGTCATCGACAACTGCGACGTTCATGGCCTGGTAGCCCTGTAGATCAACCCACTCGCCGTCACCGTCGCCGTCGCCGCCATTGTTATGGTCGCGTGGAATGTCCAGCGGCATGTCTCGTTCGTGATGGGCTAGTGGTGGTGGTAGTAGTGGACCAAACTCGAGGAAAAGTTTGTGCTGATAAAACAAAGTTGCCGGCGGGCGTGCTGATGGCCAGGTGATGGAGATGGTGATGTCTGTGATTTATTTGATCAATCAAGTTTGTGCCTGTGTGATGCCAGCGAGCTGTTTGGAATGTGTCCAAGCTGAGTGGTGCGTGAGAGTACGGCGAAGAGTACGGCGCAGGATTTCATTGGAGTGCACTGGATTGAAAGGCTCGAGCCCGTTTGTTGTTGCCGTTTGAGCACAGCTGCAGCCTGCAGTGCAGCATTCGTACGCAACGTACGGCCGTCTTCTGCAGTCGACAGAGAAGTGAGAGACAGGCCACCACTTTCTGACCACCAGCACTCTCTCGGTGGCCACGTTCACACCACCACCACCAGTGATCCTCATCTGATCATCGGCATTTAGAAGGACCCTATTCCATCCCACCCCTCCTTCCTTCTTCGTGAACCAGCAGATCCCGCTTTTTGCATTTGAAGTTTGCTCGTGGCCACCGAAGACGATAATCATCCTCTTCAAAAGTGCCTCTTTTCTTCTTCTATTTATTGTGGTTGTTGTTCCTGGTTGCTTGTTCACTCTCTCTCACCTCATCTCAATCTGTCACCAATCACGCTGAGAAGGCACAAAAATCTGTCTGCAGTCTGCAGTTCCACTTTCTCTCTTTTTTCTCACTCCACCGATCTACATATGCTTCTTCTTTTCGTGCCCGTTTCGTGTTTCTCTTTTGGTGCCTCTCACCTGAAGTGAGCACAAAAGAGAACAGGCAGCCAAAGAGAGAGAGAGAGATACCTGTCAGCGTTATTATTATCTTCAACTACACCACCATTACGTCGGCAGCTCTCTCTCTCCCTTCCCAATTTCCATCCATAATGCCCTTCCGCTGGTCGTTTATGGTGGTGGCGACGGTGGTGACTGTTGTCTGTGCGAATGTCCCTCTATTTGGAGGCAGATGAGCTTTGCCTTCTCTTTTACCACCTCTGCTACCAGCAACAGCAACACGCAAAAGCCGCTACTAACCGCAACAACCGCTTATCAGCAAAAGTACCACCACCACCATCACCATCACCAAAACCAGTCCCACAACCAGCAAGTGTCAATCTTATCACTCTCCTCTCCACTCTTCAGTGTTTGTACTGCAATTGCCTGAGGATTACGGCTCCATTATCGCCATCCGATTACCCTGATACGCATTTGCTGCTGTCGTTGCCGTTGCTGCTGCTGTTGATCGTCTGCCTACTTTCCTCTCTTTCTGCTCTGGTGTTTTGGCTGCTTTGCGGCAACAACAGCAGCAGCTTGAAAAAATCCTTGTCGCTGTATAGAGCTCTGGTGCAGGCCGAGCTGAGCGAACCAGCCGTGTGCTGTACAGCAGCCCCGCCGTGCCCATTTGTTGCCGTGTAATTCTTCGGCCAGTCTCCAGTTTTCAGCCCTACACTCGATCCTCCACTGATGTTCCTTTCCAGACTGTGATTCGCCGTAATTTCACTGACTCATCATCTCTTACACAACTTTCAATAACTCATTTATTGGCGCAGCTATTTCACTATTTCACACACTCATCGTAACCATCACCAGGACTGTTTTGTCTTCAGCTGCTGCAGACCCTGTAACCACTACGCACCACCACCACCACTACCACAACAATGGCGTCACTACTGAAGAACCAAATTCTGAAGCACCTGTCAAAGTGAGTACCTGTTGTTGTTATTGCTTACACTTTCTCTAACCTGTGAATTTTCCCCATTAACAGGTTCACCAAGAACCTGTCGCCCGAAAAGCTGCAGATGAGCACTATGCGGGGCTCCTTTGAGGTGAACAACATTGAGCTTAATGAACAGGTGCTCATGGAGCTGCTGGAGCTGCCGGTGTGGCTGTCGCTGACCAAGGCCCACTGCAACTACGCTTCAGTCAAGGTAGGTCTAGTGATCTAGTGAGAAGCTTCCTTATAAATCTCTTCTTTTTTGCACACTAGATAAACTGGATCAAAATTAAAACGATACCCATTTACATTGTTCTGGACGAGGTGACCATCGAGGCGGAAACCTGCGAGGACTTTCGCGAGGTAGCCAAGTTTAGGGCGGCGAATAAGGTCAACTTGAATCAGTAAGTTTTTTTCAATTACTTTTGACGTAATAACAGTCATCTACAACAACAACAACACTTCTCACCTGCAGAGAGGCCGGCAGCTACGGGTTCATCAACAAAGTCATCGACGGCATCACTCTGTCCATCAACTCGGTGAACGTTCAGTTTCGCTCCGCCATCTTCAGCGCCTCCTTCGAGCTGACGCGCATCACCATCGAGAGTCGCAGCTGCCTGTGGAAGGCGGTGGACGACCTCTCGAAGACGCGCATCCGCGACCCGGCGCGCGGACAGGTGCTCGTCTTCAAGCACATCGAGTGGCAGACGCTGCGCTTTGTCGCCAAGTCGGAGACGAAGCAGTCGGTGGGTCAGGCGCCACTTCGCCTCATAGCCAACGCCGCCTCCTGCAGACTGACGCTAAAGAAGCGGCTCTCGGACAGCGCCGTCCTAGGTGCCCGCATCATGGTCATCTTTGACGACCTCCTCTGGGTGCTGACCGACTCGCAGCTGCTCTCGGCGCTGCACTTTGCCGACTACCTCGGCGGGCTGATCAAGCGGGCGCCGAGGACAAAGACCTTCGAAGGAGGAGGAGGAGGAGGCGGAGGAACGACGCCAGAGGACAGTCAACAGGCGAAGGCAAAGCTGGCGAGCATGGGCCTGGGCGTCAATGGCAGCCCAACCCGGACAGCAGCGCGGCCGCCGCCCTCGAGCCCCCTGGCCAGCTCCATCAGCAGCCTCTTCAGTCAGTACGACTTCCTGGACACCTCCTTCCACCTGATCGTCCGCCGCATCGAGGTCCACCTGATGGACGACCTGGGCCCCTGCTCCGAGCGGTCGCAGTGTCCGGAGCTGAGCGAGGGCGGCGCCCTGCAGATGACCTTTCTCGAGCTGTTCATTGACCTGTATCCCTACCAGGCGGTGACCGGCAGTCGGCGGCACTGGCTGCGCTACGCAGAGCCCTCCACCAGCCGCGCCGCCTTTATCAACCACAAGCTGAAGGCCTTCTTTGCGCGGCAGCAGGCCGCCTTCCGCCGAGAGGGCAGCAACTTTAACCTCGCCTCACTGCAACACCACCTTCTCTCGCGCGTGGTAGTCATCCGCCTCTCTGACTACTCCATTGGCTGTGTCTCTACCAACGGTGGAAAGTCCTCCTCCTCCGCTTCGGCAAACAAAAAGACCTCTGAAAATGGTGAGCCTCCAAAGTTGATCGCCTTTGACCACTCTGCGCCCATTCCAGCCAATGTCAATCCGGTGTACATTGAGCTGAACAACTACTTCTACCTGGAGCCCTTTGACCGACTGAACCTGCCCCTGCCCGATACGAACATCTTTGCGGCAGTGGCGCCTGTGCGCATCAACTTTGAGCCGTTGACTATTCTCTGGATCAACGCCTTCTTCGCCAACTTGCGCAATGCCCTGGTCAAGCTGCAGGAGGCCTTTCCGCCGCCCAGCTCGGCGCAGGAGGTGAAGGTCAATTTGCGGGCGGAGATTCTGATGCCCACGGTGGTGCTCGACCTCACCGGGGGAAATGGTGGTGATACTAAAAGCAGTGAAAATGGAGATGGTGACGCTGATAAACCACAGCCCCCGCCACTGCAGTACTCTGCCCTGGAAGTGAAGATCAGCCGCATTCTCATCTACAACTGTGATTCAAACCTGCCGGCGGACTACTTTCGCAGTTTGGAGGCGCTCCTCAAGTACTTTTCCTCCCACGCCGACTTTTACCTTGAGAAGACCGCCTACCCGTGGCTCTCCTGTGATATGCCCTCTGTTTCGAGTCAGTTTGTCCACCAGATTAGCCGGTGGTTTGCCGCGTCGACGGCGGCAGGTTCAGCGGAGAACATCAACGAAAAGTTTGAGGTGGACTTCTGGACGATCAGCATCGAGCCGGTGTGGGTGGAGTTTCGCAGCGCTCTCACCGGCGCCTGTGAGCCTCTCCTCGAGCCGATCAATTTGACGTTGTGGGCTCATGCTCCTTCAGATTCGGCGTCTGCCTCTGCCAACAACAGCTCTCCCATTGACATGAACGTCTTTGCGCGCATCGCCGACCCGGTGAAGGTGCAGCTGAAGCACGGGCAGCTGCTGGCGCTGTTGCGGCTGCTGGAACGGGTGGGCGACTTTACCGCCATGCTCAACTATGACACGTACATGATTCAGCGCAGTCACTACAAGAGGGACGTGGAGAGGAGTAATGCTGTGGCTGCTGCGGAAGGATTCGATGGAGTTTATAAGCAGCCACCGCAGCCAATGTGCTCCTTCGACATTGACGAGAAGGTGGTGAAGGCGATCTTTAAGAGCATGGCCATCGCCACCACTGTTCCCGAGGTGAGCCTCTTTCTGCTGCTGCGAGAAGAGGAGCGGGAGGACGAGTTGGCGGTGCCGTTGATGCTCAATGGACTTCATCATCACCTCAATGAGGTCGATGGAGGTTTTCAGCAGCAGCAGACGCTGACGCCCGCCGCATCCACTCCTGACCTGAACACCGAGGACACCAGCAGTGGCAGTGACAGTCTGGCCACTGAGCCAGCACTGGGCCACCCTGGTATTGATGGCACTAGGGCCACCACTGACCCCTGGGAGGGCTGCTCGTAGACAGCGGCGAGTCGCTGGAGTTTGAGAAGATCTCCATCACCTCCTCCACCGCCACCCATCACCATCATCCACTGGAGTCGAGTGGCACTGTCGCAGTCGCCCCTAACGGAATCTTCTACACGGCCAACAACACAACCACAACTCACGCTCATGTAACTCTCGCCAAACCGGCCAGCTTTCACAACCTCAGCAGCAGCAGCGGAGTTACTGAGGGTGATCTGATCAGCCTGGGCTCTGCCACAAACCTTGCTCGACCAACCAACCACAACCAGCACACTTCTGTTACCGCTTCCTACACCCGCCGGGGAACCTTTGCCTCCAACCACTCCTTTGATTCTGCCTCCAACTTTCGCTCGTACCTGAATGAAAACGATGACGCCCTCTCCACCTTCTCCGACCTGTCGGCCGATGATAGTGACCAGGCCTCCTTCATTGCTATGATTCAGGCGGAGGAGAAGGGTGGTACTAGTGCTAATGGTGGTGATCTTTCTTCAACAGTCCCGCCGCTGCCGCCACCACCGAGCTGGGCGTCGAGGTGGCCGAGGAGATTTCGGAGAACTTTTTCGATGGCGGCGGCGATGATACGCTCAATGGTGAGGGGGTTGTACATCAGCACAACCAGCAGCATCAGCATCCACCGTTGAACCGATCAGTGGTCGTAACGCCGTGCATCCTTCCCATAGCCGCCGCCCACCAGCGCCCAAAGACGACTTACATTGACCTGCTGCATGTGCGCCTGGAGAATGTCAACATCATCCAGCAGTCCTCAAAGGGTTTCCTCTCGCAGATTGCCCTCGACACTAGCCAGCTGAAGATTGAGGAGCACCAGCAGCTGACCAAGGCGCAGTACATTAACCTCTACAAGGCAGGTGGTGGTGGTGTGGTGGGCTGGACAAATCTGGTAAAGACGAGGAAAAGGAAGAAGAACTTCAGGGTGAAACGGATGAGAAGCAGCCCCAGCTTCGGGTTACACTGCGCATCGACGCCTTCAACAAGGGCACTCTGCGCGATGAGATGATCAGCGTGAGGCTGCAACACTTGCCGCTGACGCTGCAGAAGGAGACGATCGACCTGGTGGTGGACTTCTTCAATGACCAGGTGGCGGAGAAGGCCGCCCCCACCGCCGTCCTCCTCGAGGGCCTCACGCTGAAAATTATCGACCGCAGTGTGCGCATGCCGCCGGTGGTCTTCACGGTGCCGCGGCTGAAGCTGGCGAGGAACAAGGAAAACAAGTGGATTGTTGAGCCGGGCGGCGGCGGTGATACACTGGCCAAAGGTAAGTGGATTTTGTTTTCTACGCTTTTGTTTTTTCTAATTTGACTTTTCAATCTTTATCAATCGTCAGACTCACCGCCGTATAATCAGCTGCTGCTGCACCACCTGAAGGTCTTTGAGCGCAATTTGCTCTTTGACGTGTCTGACCTGATTCGCGAGCAGGACCGCCTGACGGCGGTGGAGAGTCGCCTTCGAGGCGCCACCTCTGATGAGGAGACCCAGGCGCTGGTCGATCAGATTCTCACGCAGAAGGAGCTTCTGCTGCAGGAGATTGAGCTGCTGAGAAAAGCCAATGCCGAGTTGATGCAGAGCTGTGCTGGGGCAGCTGGAAGGAAGTGATGATGTGATGGTGGTTACACTATCTTCCATCTCTACCTTCACACCCCCTTTGTGATACCACCCGTTACTGTTGTTGTTGTGTTGTTGTTGTTGAAGTTTGACTGCATTTTCCCCCTACTATTCTCTTCTTCTTTTCATCCCCAACTTACCAATTCATTCACTCATCGCTCATTGCTCAATCACCGCCGCTCCTTTGCTATTTATTGCTTCCTATCTTCTTTTTATTAACCTGTTCAGAGTTTTATTTTTTATACGTCTTTTACATATGTTTATACCGAGTTTTTCTGCACACCTGATGAGGATACCTTAACCGTCACAATCGTGATGACCGAACTCAATGGCACACAAACTCCCCACTTTTATTGATGTCAACCAAGTTGTTGTTTGCATCACCCAGTAAAGTAACGCCAAGTGATGATTTTAAAAAAAGATTTTTGTGTCACGCTCTCTGTGGAGAAGCTTTAACATGTTTTTGCAAAAAAAGTGTGTTTACACTTTGCATTTAGAAGCGGTCATTTGCGGCCTGCTTGCCGATCTGATCACACCGGTATCTCCGCTGTCCACATTGTTTTCTTCAAGACGATCAAAACAAGAAAAAAGGAGTTGGAACGCATGAAAGATGGGCACACCGATTGATGATAACGTCATTGAGGGGCTTCAGCACGAGGATGAGGAACCAGGGGTAAGTGTAGAGAGATTTGTGTTTTGTTCGGCTCTAACTTGATTTTTTACTTTTTTGTTTGTAACGCCATTTCAGCTTGTAATTTTTGGCCGTGACGTTTCCAAGATTCCATGCTTTCGAAACTCCTTCCTCACCGGCATCTACGGCGGAGTGGGCTGCGGTATTGCTTCATTTCTCGCTACAAGTAAGTGTCACAACTGTTTTTGTGCTTTCAATAGGACTCTTTATTTGTCAATGACAGATATAACAGTAAATATTAGTATATTCGTAGTACATATAGCATTTCTTTGTTTGTTACAAAATAAGGTGTGAGATATTTTCTACAAATAGCTTCATTTGTTTTTGTCCAGGCCGTGCGGCACAGTCGACCCACATTTCGGTAGTTTCATTTACCGTCATCACATTGGGCTTTTGGTTCAACTGTCGGCGACAGTGGGCCAAAGATTACTTTAACATGAAGCAGGCAGAAGACAGCTTTCCAGAGGAGATTGAAGCCATCAAGGCGAGAAAGATACCTAAGGAGCAGACTATTCAGAAGACCAGCTAGGGAAGAGGGTAAAAACAAGTGTACATGTTGGCTTATATTGGCTTGTAAAGGAGCGTCGTCACGTATTTCTTCCGGTAACGATGAATGGCACTGAGAACCATCACGCCGTCCTGCAATCATCGATAGAGGAGAAAAGTTTTTGTACATTAATATATAGTTTTTTAACATTATGTCTCCCACTTTCTACCGACCTTGATGGAGAGAGCGTACAGATGGTTTAACATCACGTGGTTCGGCTGCGGAAGCAACGTCGGCTCGCAGAAGTTTGTCGAGGGATTGTTGAGAATCACCTGAAGGAGGTGTGGCGGGAGAAAGGGCGGCGCAGTGCTGGGTACACCGGTGTGGCCATCCGCTGAGGGAATCTCCTGCGTGTACGAGCCAGGCGGAGAGCCACTGAGCGTCGGCTGGGCGTTGGCGGCGGCATTGGCATTATTTCCATTGTTGTTGTTGTTGTTGTTTCCGTTGTTGTTGTTGCCGGTATTGTTTGAGGCCAGGTCCATGGCCAGCGCCTCAAAGACCTCAAAGTCTGACTTCTTCACGTTCATCACGTTGTGGGCTTTGTTGTCATCGAGTGGAGCATTTCGATCGACTGTTTCCACACCATCGACGACGAACTTAAACTTGTGGACGCCCTGTGAAGGGAAATGAAAAGAGTGGGGGCAGATGTGAGCAAGATAGGCTGACGGAAAGCACCGAACACAACAAACTGCCTGTTCATCAAAGCATGGAAAAAACGTACCTCAGGAATGTCGACCACTGTGACAAAATCGCCCTGGCTCTGGGACATCTTCAGCGGCTTCCACTCGGAGAAGGTGCCCGTGACGAAAACCTCCTTGCCGCCACCTTGAAAAGAGCAAACAGGTTAAAACATTTTCAATCATCTCATCTCATCCTCTACACACTTACCCTCCCACTTAAATACTGTCGGCAGCTTTTGATCATTGAATGCGCCGATTCCCTGGCTGGAGCTGTTGAGGTGATTCTGTTTGTTTTGGGTGGGGGAAGAAAAGGGGATAAAAAGTTGGCTCTATGAAGAATCCGGAGAGAAGACCTACCTTGTAGTCCTCAACGGTGTCCTCATTGCCGTAGTCCGTGGAGCCCTGGTAGCAGAGCACCGGCCGCCGCCTGCCCGGGGCAGTGCCTGAAGAGGAGGAGGAGGAGTTGGCAAAGTCGAAACGGGTCTCATCACCGCGAGGCGAGTCGCCGCGGCGGTCCAAGCTGCCGTACAGGTCAATGGCGTAGGGGCGGTCGGAACCGCGTGACTTGGTGGAGCTGCCGCGGCCGTCGCCTCGGCCGTCGCCACCGACACCGCCGCCTGCATTGGTGTTGCCCATGATTTTGGGATGTATGAATGGTTGGTTGAATGGTTGATAGCTGCTGCCTTCAAATTGCTGATAACGATGATGATGGTTGCTGGATGTTCACATTACCAAAGGAAAATAGGCGTTGTGATTGCACTGAAGGCCTGAAGACTGATCGCGTCTTTAGGGACTTTCAGAATGAATAGAAGAGGGTAGATCTAGTGTACGAGAAGATCACTGCGCGAGAGGTGCACTGTCTGGACTGCTGCAGCTGCTTCAGTAGCAGGGCGCATTGGGCGAATGTTCAGCGGCGGCGGCAGCATCAGTAACGACCGCAGCTGCTCTTTGTCTTTCTCTTCAACGGTACGACTGAGGCTGCTGGTGCTGGTGGTGGTATTAAAGCTAAAGCTGTAGCTGAAGATGGTGGTGGTGATGCTGCTGGCTGCTGGCACCAACAAGAAAAAAACATAAACAGAAGCAGTCAGACAACAACAGCAGTGAAGAGGTTGCTGCAGCTGCTGCTGTTGCACTGATTAGCAGACGTCAAGAGGAATGATGGGGTGGTCGTCGAGGAGCTGCTGCTGCTGCTTCTTTTGGTGTTTCTTCTTCTGCTACTGCTGCTTCTTCTTCTCCTCTTGCGATGTCTTCTCTGTACTTGATGGCAGTGGTGGAGGCCCTCGAGCTGATCCTTCTGCTGCTGCTGCTGCACAACCACTGTGCTGTGCGGTGATAGTGCTGGCGGTGGTGATGGTAATGGTAATGATGGTAATGGTGGAGGTAATTGAGGGGAACAACAAGGTGTACGGCAAGCGGTGTATGTGCCTGTGGTGTTGTACAGCAGAAATGTACGACGAAGTCTGGTCATGCCAAGAAGAAAAAGAGAAGGAGAGAAGAGGTGTACGTGAGAGATCAATGAGATGCTTTCCTCGTGCGCTGTCTTCTCTCTCTCTCTCTCTCTCTCTCTCCTTTCCCTTTTCGCATTGAGACATCAAACTTCCTCGTCACATGACCGATAGCGGCGGGCAATTTTTCGGCAACCATTCCCTGGCCAGAAAAGGGAGAGTGATTTTAGTTTCTGTCGCGCATTGTGCGTCAGGCTCAGCTGCTGCAGCACATTTTGTTGATTGTTGAGTGTTTCTTTTTACCTTAACCACCGTCGCTTGCACCTGATTTCAACCTGAAGATGTCCAAAGAGCTAGAGCCGTCGAATAATCTCATCGAGGATCGACCTGAGGAGGAGGAAGATGAAGAAGACGAAGAAGAGGACGATGACTATGATCCGGACAAGGATGATGAAGCTGGAGGTAGGTGGTGATGGTACATTGCATTTCTCTTGACCAACAGTTTAACCTATATTTTCAGGTTCAGAAATTGACGAAGACGATGAGATTGACGATGAACCCTCAAAAAAGTCAGCAGCGAAGGGAAAGACGTTAAATAGTGGTGGTGACAACAATGGCACCAGCAACAACAACAGCTCGGCTATCGAGGAAACCCCTGACGGACTGGTGAAGATTGACGAAGACAAAATAACCCTGCTCTGGAGTGAGTTTTGCAAAGACGATGATGAAAAAGCAGAAGAGAAGCAGCAACCTCCAAAAGTGGAAAAGGAGGTTGTCACGAAGCAGTACGACTTTGCCGGCGAGACGATCACCGTTCAGGAGGAGGTGCTGGTCACAAAGCCTGCTAATTCTAAAAGTAATGACAATCCTGCACAATCAACTTCCACTTCCAACGGCAACTCAACTGCTGGTCCTCCAAGCCGCCCGTCATTTAAACGGCCCACTGGCGGCCTGTCCGGCATTCTGGGCGCCCTGAAGAAGCCGAAGATGAGCACGCTGACCAAGTCGCTGCACGACTGGAAGGACTTCAAGAAGAAGGAGAACCTCGAGGAGGAGCTCGGCCAGCACCGGCGCAGCAAGGACTCCTTTCTCGAGCGGCAGGCCTTCCTCGGGCGGACTGACCTGCGCGAGTTTGAGCGTGAAAAGTCGATTCGCGACCACGAGCGCAAGGTGCGCGAGCAGAACAGCAAGCCGAAGCCTTGAAGAACACGATAACGCAACACTTAGGACTTTACAATGTATTCAATTATACCACACCAAAATATCCACTCGAACACTGCTGCTGACCACCACCACCACTACGAAACTGTATTACTCATCTAGTGAAATGAAATGGGAACCACCTCGAAACCTTTTTCCAGCGACCGAGCCATATCACTCGTATACACTCAAAACCGAGGTGTGGGTTTATTATTTACAACTGTTGAGCAACAAAAACAAAAGCAGTGCATAGCACTCACGCACTGCAAGTGGACAAGAGAAGACCTCTGAACGGGTGGTAGGTCTCTCTGGGAAGTTGTGGCACTTTTTTACTCTTTTGTGTGTTTGTGTGGGATCATCTGCGACAGGGCGTCAGCAGATTCTTCTCAGCTGGCGTCAGTGCAAACTGGTGGTGATGAGCATGGTGATTGTCTGGGGAGGAGGAGGCTGCTTCCACGCCACCGTCGTGAATGACGAAGATGACATCAGAAGTGCCCAGGGATGCAGTGTGATGGGGGTGATCTTTGGCGCAAAAGTATTCGAGATCCTTTGAGGACTGAGGTGAGTTGTGATGGCGGTGGTGGCCAATGCACGGGGGAATGGGCCTGTAGACGGTTCGATGCGCCGAACAGCACCGACTCTGAGTGGCGCAGACGAGCACCACAAAGGAGGAGGTGATGATGTAGGCGAAGAGGGAGTACAGCAGAGAGTCACCGACGGTGGTCTGCAGACCGAGGAGGACGGTCATCAGGGCGACCAGGTAGAGCACTGGGTTTGGGGAGAAGGAGAAGAATTGTTGACAAGTTATAGGAAAATCATGCAGGTCTTACCGATTGCATACTGCTGCAGTGACTGTCGTCGTTTGCTCTTTAGAAAGCGCTGTCGAGAGGAGGAAGAAGAAGAAGTTTGAGGGTCATCGTTTTTGGAGGAAGCCTGCAGTACGGTCATCGTGCCTTCATTCAAAAGAAGTGCAGTTGAAGTGTTGTACGGCTGGACTGAGCTTGCTTCCTGATGAGTAGTACAGGTCCAATTGCCTTTTCAGCACACAGTGGTCGTAAAAGCTCACCCTTTGCCTGCTGCTGCTGCCGTTTCTGCTTCTGGCAAAGTGCTTCGCTGATGGCCGTGATCACCACCACCACCAGCACCACCAAGAGAAGCACCACCGGCAGCAGTCATCGGCGGCGACGAGAACAAGAAGTGCCGAGGTTTGCACTCTTTCTCTTTCTGCTGTTGTGGCTCGATCGATTGGCTGTCGATTAATGCTACATTAATGCAACTACAGCAACAGCAGTGTTGAAGGAACAGTGAAGGAAGCGACTTTGAGCGACTGTTGATTTTCGCTTCGGAGCTGATATAACCGCCGAGCCACGTTGTCGTACAGTCGAGCACTGCCGTCGGCTTCTGCTGTTATCGGCCACTGCTTCGCTGATTTTTTGCCGAGCGAGCTGGTTAATTTGGCTTGACTTGCTGTTGTGTAAAAAGGTCCAAACTCCAATCGATACTGCTGACTGTGTGCAGACTGTTTATCCGGCGACTGTTTTCGGAAGATCTATCTATCAAAGTTCTCTAATTGCAACAGAGTTTCAGCGTCGTCTTCAGCCCTCTTCAAAAAGATAAATCAACAGCAGACGTTGAAATTTCAATTTTCAGAACGAAAGATATTCGGTAATGGTGCTGGCGGTGGCGGTGGCAGTGAAAAACAATGGCCATTAAACTTCGAGTTTTTTGTTGTTTACCACTACGGTACTTTTCTTTTCTCATTCATGGCTGTTTTTCATATTTTCTTTTCAGCACTGCTGAGTACTGTTGTATCGATCCACCGAGCAGCAGCAGCCGTTTTCTGCAGTCTGGTAGCTGTACGAAGCAAAAAAGTAGTTTCGATTTGTCAGCTGTTTGCCCTTTTAAAATTATTGAGTATTTAGCTGTGTGGTTCTGTTCAGGTGTGTGGGTTGAGCTTCTGGTCTGGTCTGGTTGACTGGAAGTTGGAAAGAAATCGATTTTCGGGGAAAAGCAGTGAAGCAAGCAAACTGACTGAGCTTGACATTTGAGAGCAATGGGAGCAGTGTGATCCACTTTGCGTGGATTGTTGTTGTTCGGTGGCGACGGTGTGTTGGAGTTCACTCGACGATGCTTTACAGCTTTGAGCGCAAGTTGAGCGTGACGGTGTGGCAGTCAGTGTCAGTAGGAATGATTGTTGTTTTGCCTTTTCTATTATTCAACAGCAGCAGCAGACGGCGGCGGCTTCTCTACGGCTTTTCAAGGCCGTCAAAGTTGGCGACAACGGCACCACCACCATCACCACTGTGACCACAACTGATCACAACCATCAGAGCTTGGACTGAGCAGTTTGGTGTGTGTTTGGCATTGCTGTATCCGAAACTGTGATTTGGCACATGAAAAGCGCTGGACGCTGAAGTAGCCGTTGTTGAGCTGTCGAACAGGGAGAAAGTGATGGTGAAAAAGTACTCATCATCGCAGGGATCTGCTGCTGTTGTTTTGGCGTTTCATTGCTCCTTCATATCGATCGATGGAGAAAATCATTACTCACCTGAACTGTTCAGCCCATAGCAGTATTCCGGTGCAGAAACACCAAATGGAATTTTTTGTTTTGGAATAGCTTTTGAGCACTTGTCATTTTGAGTAGGCGGAGGCGTGGATTCTATAGTTTCGTCCATGTGTCATTTCGGCGACATGTCCAACCGTCGCAAGTTTGTTGTCATCATCAGTTTTCGGTAGTTTGGGTAGTCTTTTGGTGGGGAACTTTTGTCAGTATTTCTCATTGATTGATCTCTTTCTTTTAGTTCTTTAACCGATCTTCACCCTCTTCTCCATCCTGATGAAAGAGAATGGTCGAGCCGTCTGTTTACCATCATCACCACCACCACCAATCGGCGAACATGAACTCCAGCGGCGGCGACCAGACCAGCAACTCGGTGATGATGATGAAACTGAGTCAGCTCAACTTGAAAGGAGACTCCTCCAGGACGTCCCTTCCAAATGGAAAAACTTACCACGCAGTTGAGCAGAAAAATTTCAACAACAAACCGTTGAAGTTCATCCCGTCCATTCCCGAGTCATACTGCTTTGTCGATGAGAACTTCCACAGTGACGCCTTCAGTGTGGATGGCTTCGTCAAGCGCAACAGCAAACGCGTCCACTCGCTGGAAAAGCTAAAGGAGGAGCTGACCTCCTACCAGAAGCTGCTGAAGCACTCCATGGTCGAGCTTATCAATGAGGACTACACGGAGTTCATCAACCTGTCGACAAACCTGATTAGCTTCGACAAGTCAATTGCCAACATAAAAACTCCCATCCTAAAGATTCAGGAGGAAACTAGTCACGTTCAAACGCGGATCGAGGACATCATCGTCCAGCTGACTGCCAAGCAGAGTCGCCTGAAGGCGATTCGCGAGAACAAGCGCCGACTCGGCATGATCCTCGAGGTGTCGGGCAATTTGAAACGGGTTGAGGCGCTTCTTCCCTCGGTGGCCGCCTCAATGCGAACTGACCTGGTGGCGAGTGAAGATTATAATCAGCAGCTATCAACGATCAGCAACACACTGCTGACGGTGGACTCGACGCTGGAGGAGACGGCCACTCTGGTCGGTCGAATTCAGCTCAACCTGGACTACCTCGAGGAGAGCCTGAGCCGACCGCCGGAGCTGGAGGCGTCCGGCGGCTGCTCAGCACTGCTGCCAAAACTAAAACACCGCTTCGAAGTTTGCTCACGACAGTTCTACGGCCTCCTCGAGCGGAAGCTCTACTACCTGCTCACCTTCGACTTGATGAAGCTGACGGCGACCAGAGAGGAGGAGACGCGCTGTGAGCAGGTGATCAGCCGCTCAGTGGAGATCATCATCCGCCACTACCTGCTCAGCGGCAACCAGGCTCGGCTGGAGGACATCATCAGCAAGAACCTCGTCAAGCCGGCATTTGATGAGTTGATCAGCGACGCGTACATTGCCCGGCACGGCGTGCAGAGCATGTTCGACGGCGTGCTCGCCTTTCTCGACACTCGCTGTGCGCTGCTGATCAGAGTGCTCATCACCAGCACTGCCACCACTGAAGAGGAAGGAAACACCAGTCCTGGAGGACTGTCCACCCTCGGCTACGAGCTGCTGACACGCACCGTCTGGCGACACCTCGTCGAGGACTGCACCGTCCGCTGCTCTGCTCTCTTCAGCCTCGCCAATGCTGACGCTTTCTACCGGCACTACCTGACCACCTGTCGCTTCACCGAGGCGTTCCTCGCAAAGACCGGTCTGGCCGCTCACCGAGAGCGCTTCGAGGCGGAGCCGGCCACCCTCCAGCTGAAGGGCAAGTTCAACCTCAATGTGTACTTTTTCATGAGGCTGCAGCAGCTGGTGCCCGCTCTGGAGCGGGGTTTACATGAGGGGCGGTTTTCGCTTGTTGCCTCGGGAAGTTCTCAGCAGTACCGAACGAAGGTCGCCACGCTGGTGCACGCCTGTCTGCAGCAGTGCTGGACGCTGGACAGCAGCAGCGGCGGCGGCGGTGGCACTCCTGATTCGAATGAGCCCCTCTTCGTCGGCGACCTCTTCGGCTACCTCTGGAAGATCTCCCTGAAGGTGCTGGCCCGCTACGCCTCCTGGATCGCCGCCGTGGACGTCGAGACGGTTGCCGAGTGGCTGAGGACTGCGGAGCTGCCAGACGCCTCTCGCAGCCGACGAGTGGCCGTCAGCCACAGCCTGGCGGCGTTCATCCACGACAGCCAACTGCTGCTGGCCAACTTTGCCGCCCTCTACCAGACGGTAATTACCCCGCTGTGGTTCAACTTTTTCGAACGCATGCAGGCAAAGATTGAGACCAGCAAAACGGCGGCGGGAAATCGACGCGGTGTTTTGCTGCAGCGAAACTCCCTCGATGGCTCGCTGACCGAAGCGGTGACTGCCTTTCACGCGGTGGCCACCCAGCACCTCCTCCACCTGCTCAAGGTGGAGATCACCGGCGAGTGCGGGCCCCTGCTGGACATTGTCAATGACATTCCGCGGCTGTACCGGCGCACGAACAAGGAGAAGCCGGCCAGGGCGTCCGCCTACGTGGGCCGGTGCGTTCAGCAGCTGGCTGAGCTGATCGGTCTCATTGGCGGCGGTGGTGATCAGCAGCAGCAGCAGTGGAGGACGGCCTGGCTGGCAGACCTGCTGACCGAACTGAGCGGCCATTACCGCAATGCCACCCTCGAGGTGCTCACCTCAGTGCAGCGGACGGAGGACAGTCTGAAGAAGCTGAAGAAGGCGAACCAGAAAGCAATGGCGGCGGCCACCGGGGCGACTAGCCGGGCAAGCTCAATGAGCGACGACGACAAAATTCGACTGCAGATTTACTTTGACGTTCAAGAGTTGGGCGTGGAGGTTAGTGCTTTCACTGATTTAGAACTTGATTCGTTTTGATGCTAATTTACGCATTTTCCTTTCGCAACACTCAGGTACAGCGCAGGCTGAACTTTGACCTGTACTCGGTGAAGCCGTACCGTGAACTGGCGGAGATGGTTAGCTCGCTGAAGATTTTAATCTGATTCTGCTGTTGGAGTATGTTTTTGGAGTGTTTTCATGGCAATAGTTTTTTAATTTATCAATGTTTAAAATGAGTGTGATAATTTACCTTTTTGTAACCCCTGCCTGGTGCTTTTCATAAACCACACATTGCAATAACTACAAGGCAAAAAGGTGTAGGGGCCAGAGGGCAACAGAGCTGTGTGCAGCAAAGGTCACCAGAGGTCCCTAACAGGCTTTGTCTAGCTGAGCAGATTTGTGTCGTCTATTGTTGTCTGTTTTCAGTGACTGAATGGAACAGAGCTTCAGTTCTGAAACCCCTTTTTCTTTTTTACACCATGAGTTCTTTACCAGTTTTTTTAGAATCTAAATCTGCCTTTAGCCCGGCATTTTGGGCTCAACGATTCTTTGTTTTTTTGCATTTTCTTTGTTTCAGTTCTGTTCAGTTTACCGATGTTCTAGAATGGCTTGCCTCTGCGTTTGGTGCTTCTCTAAAACCAATTTCAAAGGAATTCGTTCCAGTGCCAACATTTGTGGCTTCACAAACAGTGCTTCTTCGAGCGGTTGTGCCATCATCTGGCTTCACTATAACTTTTAGAGCCTTGCTTGACTCTGGAACTACTTTTTCTTCTATTAACCACGAATTAGCAACGGTTCTTTTTGAAAATGGCGCTGAATGTCAGCTCATTCAGCCAGTTTTCTCAATCAAGCCCTTTTATGAAATCCAGAAAACTCTTTGTTATCGTCAAATCAATGGTTTGACGCTTCAGTCGGTGGAAGATGAATCTGTGACAATATCAACTTCAGTTCTTGTAGATGATTGTTATTCTTTCAGTTTTGATAACTTGCCTGTCGACTTTGTGGTAGAGAAATTTGCTTCACTAGGACTGCCAATGGTTCAACTATCACCTAGCAATCTGGGAAGGACAATGTGGTCACAAGAAGAGCCACTGTAAGATTGTGTTGTTTTATCATTACAAAATACTAATTTTGGTTTTATCACTTTCAGTTCCCGGTATCGGGTGCACATGCTCATTGGTCAAGACCTACTAAATGCCCATTTTAACATGACACCATTTCAGCCAACCTATCACCTTTCTTCATCACTAGCTATCATCAGAACCAAAATGGGATTGACTTTCACGGGACAGTTTGATATGAAAAAATTTTTACTGTGGAATGTGAGTGAAACCGAAATTAAAAAGATAAAGGAAACACTATACCCAGCGAAAAATGATAAGAAAAATGATGATGATCTGTCAACAACTCAAAGAGAAGAGATAGACAAGCTGTTGACTTTTAAAATTGCCAATGTTAAGCCAAGCTGGAGTGAATACACCTGTAAGAATTTAATTTTTATTTGAAAACCGATCATTTTATTTTTTTATTCTAGATTCCATCATTTACTTGATCATCTTTATTAATGCCATCTTTATAGTTTTGCCTACTTGCCTTGTTGGCCTTGTTCTCAAGTACCTTCTCATTGCCTCTTTCACTTACCGCATATCTATAATCAGATCAGCATTCACTTTCTTTCTATTCATTCTCTTGGTGATAGTCGAATACACAATAGATATTTACAGACTTTCCAGTTTTCATCTACTTTTGCAGTGGCTGAGCGGCAGTTCAATTGGTCCTGATTTGATGTGGTACGCAATTTCCCCTCGACTTCCACTCACCATAAAAAGTGACACATGCGCCAAAACAGTAATGGCTTTGATTGACACGGGGTCTGCGATTTCCTGCATTACTGAAACGTTTTCCAAAGAGCTCAATCTTAAACCATCTAAAGTGGTTGAATACAAAAACAAGGAAAAAGGAGAATTCGTAGACGTAGAAATTGGAAGTTTTAATGGAAACCAGTTCACAAAAGCTCAGCTCCAGTTGACTTCCGTTTCAATGGAAAGTGAAGACCGAATTATGAAATCTTCTCTTATCAAGTCTATTGCCGATCTGCTCAGTATACCGCTGTTTGACCTGCCAGATGAGCCTTTTGAGCAGCTACTAATTGGAAATGATCTACTACCCTCACTGTTGCTCCCATCACCTTCAGTGCCCGCTCGTTGCATCGCCTTAGCAGCTAACCTGAATGCAATTGAAACTCGTCTTGGCTATTACCTGCAGGGATCCCAGTACAATCCCAACATTGATTTTGTTTTCAACTGGTCGCACCGTTCATTGATTAGAAGTTTAAAAGAAACAAACTCTGACACTGGCAAACGTGTGACAGCAAAATCTTTTTTTATTGGCAACTTGTGCATGATTTTTTTTATGGATTGTATTTTGCTTATTTTCTGGTGTATAATTTTCTATCATTGATAAAAACTGTGGCTCTTTGTGCTTTTTACAACTGGCAGTTTTTTAATACTGACAGAATCATAAACCACACATTGCAATAACTACAAAGCAAAAAGGTGTAGGGGCCAAAGGGCAACAGAGCTGTGTGCAGCAAAGGTCGCCAGAGGTCCCTAACAGGCTTTGGCCAGATGAGCAGATTTGTGTCGTCTATTGTTGTCATTCACTGAATGGACAGAGCAAAAGTTCTGTTACTCTTCTTTTTTACACCATGAGTGCTTTACCAGTTTCTTCAAAAATTAAATTTGTCTACAGTCCAGCCATGTGGGCTCAACGATTCGCCGTTTTTCTCCATTTTCTCTGCATTTGTTCTGATCAGTTTGTCGATGTTGTAAAATGGCTTGCTTCCGCAACGGGTGCTTCTTCAAAACCAAATTCCCAGGATTTTTTTCCAGTGACAAAATTTGTGGCTTTACAAACAGTGCTTCTTCGAGCGGTTGTACCATCAACTGGTTTCACTATAACTTTTAGAGCCTTGCTTGATTCTGGAGCTACCTTTTCTTCTATTAACCACAAATTAGCAACGGTTCTTTTTGAAAATGGCGCTGAATGTCAGCTCATTCAGCCAGTTTTCTCAATTAAACCCTTTTATGAAATCAAGAAAACTCTTCGTTATCGTCAAATCAATGGTTTAACGTTTCAGTCGGTGGAAGATGAATCTGTGACAATAACAACTTCAGTTCTTGTAGATGATTGTTATTCTTTCAGTTTTGATAACTTGCCTGTCGACTTGGTGGTGGAGAAGTTGGCTTCACTAGGACTGCCAATGGTTCAACTATCACCTAGCAATCTGGGAAGGAAAATGTGGTCACAAAAGAACGACAGTAAGATTGTGTTATTTTATGATCACAAAATACTAATTTTGATTTTATCACTTCCAGTTCTTGGTGTCGGGTGCACATGCTCATTGGTCAGGACTTACTGAATGCCCATTTTAACATGACACCATTTCAGCCAACGTATCACATCTCTTCATCACTGGCTATCATCAGAACAAAAATGGGACTGACTTTCACGGGACAGTTTGATTTGAAAAAATTTATAGAGTGGAATGTGAGTGAAACAGAAATTAAAAAGATTAAGGAAACACTGTACCCAACGAAAAATGATAAAGAAGTTGATAATGGTCTGTCAACAACTCAAAGAGAAGAGATAGACAAGCTGTTGACTTTTAAAATTGCCAATGTTAAGCCAAGCTGGAGTGAATACACCTGTAAGAATTTAATTTTTATTTGAAAACCGATCATTTTATTTTTTTATTCTAGATTCCATCATTTACTTGATCATCTTTATTAATGCCATCTTTATAGTTTTGCCTACTTGCCTTGTTGGCCTTGTTCTCAAGTACCTTCTCATTGCCTCTTTCACTTACCGCATATCTATAATCAGATCAGCATACACTTTCTTTCTATTCATTCTCTTGGTGGTGGTCGAATACACGATAGAAATGTACAGGCTTTCTATTTTTTATCTAGCTTTGCAGTGGCTGAGCGGCAGTTCAATTGGCCCTGATTTGATGCCGTACGAAATTTCTCCTCGACTTCCACTCACCATAAAAAGTGACACATGCGCTAAAACAGTAATGGCTTTGATTGACACGGGGTCTGCGATTTCCTGCATTACTGAAACGTTTTCCAAAGAGCTCAATCTTAAACCATCTAAAGTGGTTGAATACAAAAACAAGGAAAAAGGAGAATTCGTAGACGTAGAAATTGGAAATTTTATTGGAAACCATTTCACAAAAGCTCAGCTCCAATTGACCGCCGTTTCAATGGAAAGTGAAAACCATATTATGAAATCTTTTCTTATCAAGTCTATTGCCGATCTGCTCAGTATACCGCTGTTTGACCTGCCAGATGAGCCTTTTGAGCAGCTACTAATTGGAAATGATCTACTACCCTCACTGTTGCTCCCATCACCTTCAGTGCCCGCTCGTTGCATCGCCTTAGCAGCTAACCTGAATGCAATTGAAACTCGTCTTGGCTATTACCTGCAGGGATCCCAGTACAATCCCAACATTGATTTTGTTTTCAACTGGTCGCACCGTTCATTGATTAGAAGTTTAAAAGAAACAAACTCTGACACTGGCAAACGTGTGACAGCAAAATCTTTTTTTATTATCAACTTGTGCATGATTTTTTTTATGGATTGTATTTTGCTTATTTTCTGGTGTATAATTTTCTATCATTGATAAAAACTGTGGCTCTTTGTGCTTTTTACAACTGGCAGTTTTTTAATACTGACAGAATCATAAACCACACATTGCAATAACTATACGACCTACAAAAAGGTGTCACACTTCAATATAGAATACTGTGCTTGTGAACAGTTCCATTCTGTCTATCGTTTGTGCTATCAGTAGGCGAACCGTTCGCCGCGAACGTTTGAGCAGGAGCATTACTCTCACGTGTTTTGTTGTTTCCAAAGTGCACTCGCTTGCTTTTTAGAAGAAGAAGAAGAAGAAGAAGAAGAAGAATTCGCTTCGACCTAAAATGTCTGACGATGAGTACAGCTCCAACTGCCTCTTCAACCCCTCGATGGCCGTCCAGCGGTACATCTTCACGCGAAACGCCATTCAGCGGTACAACAAGGACAACAACAAGGACAACAACGATAATGATTCGCCGATCAGCACTGTCCTCGACCTGGGCTGCAACGAGTGCCACCTTGTGCGCTTCCTCAAGCAGCTGTCCTCTCTGAGGGTGATCCACTGCCTGGACCTTCAGACTCACCACCTGCAGTTCGCCCAGCGGAACGTCCGACCCTCGGCGATGGACTACCTCGCCGAGCGACAGCACCAGCTCACCGTCCACCTCTACACCGGCTCGGCGCTGCAGCCTGATGGTCGGTTTGGTGAAGGTGGTGATCACCAAGTTGACGCTGTCACCGCCATCGAACTGGTAGAGCACCTGTGGCCACAAACTGAGCTGCCCGCCTTTGTCAGCACCGTCTTTGGACACATTCGCCCGAAGCTGGTGGTGATCACGACGCCCAATGCCGAGTACAATTCGCTGATTCAACGGGCAGTGGCAGAGGCAAAAAAGAAGGATGCTGATGCTGAAGATGGCAAAGAACCAGGTGACAACAGCAAGAACAACAACAACAGCAGCAGCAATGGTTTCCGGGATGCTGACCACAAGTTTGAGTGGACGAGAGAGCAGTTTGCCAGCTGGTGCACTGGCGTCGTTCAGCAGTACGACGACTACCGCTTCCACCTGGACGGCGTTGGTCGGCTGGCAGCGGACACCGAACAGGTCACCGGCTACTGCACGCAGATTGCTCTCTTCACGAGGAAAGTGGCTCAAGATCGACCATCTGCAGGTAAGACTTCTCAAACAAAAGCGGGCGAAGTGTACAAGCTGTTCAGTAGTCACTGCTACAGAAAGAGCACTCCTCGTTCTTGAAACAAATGACAATGCCCCTTGTAATCACAACAACAAAAACGAGCCCGATGCGGTGAGAATATAACCAAGCATGGCAACAGCATCAGTTGTAGAAGTGCCCGGATCGGTGAGCCGCAAGTGCATGATCTGCGTCAGACTGTGGTAGTAGAAGAGCGCCCCGGCGACGACCATCAGATGAAAGAGCTGGTGCGAGTTGAACCACAGGTCGAAGCGGCCAGGGGCGAAGCGCTCCGGCACGCGGAACATGTACAGCAGGCCGCCGAAGGTGTACGAGCCGCCCATGATGGCCAGCAATATGCCGGGCCAGTGGTTCTTCGCAGAAAGTCTTCTTTTCCCTGATGGTACGCCTCTCGGGTGAGCCAGTGGACAGCGGGCAGAAGGGCGGAGAGGCCGTCGCCGAGGAAGAGCGCTGCCCGGTACTGCAGGTACTGGCGCTCGCCAAAGCGGTCCATCAGCGAGACAATGATGCAGCCGAGGGCGAAGCTGCACGACAGGGCAATGTAGAAGGCAGCCCACCAGGGCGAGTTGAACCAGCCGTAGTAGAGCCAGGGCACGAAGGAGCAGCCAATTAGAAGGGTGATGCCGACGTAGTCCAGTCTGGGGAAAAGAAGAAGTGTTAGTGTTGTTGTCAACAAGGATGTTTGACGGACTTCGAGAAGAGACGCACCGCCGCCTGACTGTGACAGCCAAAAGTGTGCACGCAGGCGGAAAGTGTCATGCAGGTGGTGGCACCCACGAAGAACATGCCCAGGAGGAGGTAGTCAACGGTGGACATGGGAAGCTCCGCTAACGCCTTGTGCTGTCCACTGAAGACGCCCAAGGCGATGGCGAGGAAGAGGAGGACGCCAAAGAGGTGCGTCCAGATGTTCGCCGACTCGTTGTGCATCTTGAAAATGGTGCCCAGGCAGTAGGTGACGGAGGGACGAAGCGGCCGGTACCCGTAGATGATCCAACTGGTGCGCGACCAACGGGGCAGACGGGAGCGGTCCACCAGCCAGGGCGTTGATGATTCCTGGTTGAAAAGGCCACCACAAGGAGAGTGAGGCGACATCGGCGTCCTCGACTGTTCACTGCTGCAGCTTGAGCGTGATTTCATTTGAGACATTTTGGTTTTCACTATCAACAAAAATTAGGCAAAAGCTGGACGTCTGGTTGTGATGATGGGGCTTTAGTAGTGCATCAACAGTGGGAGTTGTTTTCGAACTTCGTGCGATGCTGGTTAATTCGAAAAAATTAAAAAAAAGAATCGCGCTAGAGCCTTTGTTTTCCTGTTAGAAATACGGGGTAGGGACTACTAGCGCCGTCTGTCGGACAAGTTAACACCGTTTGCTTGTGAGTGCTACCGCATTATCTGTGGCAATGATTAGAATCGGAAATTGGTTTTGCCCGTTTTTTTTGCTGAAAAGACAAATGTTGAGATGTAAAATCAAAACTTTTCAATGCACAAACCAGCAATGCCTACAAGAAATATGCTAACTTTGATCACATAAAAAACGTTAAAACTAATTTTAATCAATATTTTGTTGAGGAACATTTGTTTTCTGATAAATGTCACATTTTTTACACACTGAAAAGACTTTTCTCAACTATCAAAATCACAGCAAAATAAAACTAAAAATGATTTTATGTTGTAAAAGTAAATTTTCAGTTAAGAGATCCACAATTGAGACTGTCATCATTGTCCAAGTTGGACAAGATTTGCTACAGCGAGTCAGTTGAAGCAATGGGAGTTAGAGAAGCCACTAATGAATCAGTAGAGTTAGAGCACAAAGTTAAATTTAAGCTTGAGTAGTTTGTCTTTTTAATAAATGGTAAGCTTTGATTTTACCAGATTCAGTTCAATTTCAACAGAAATTAGTCGCTTAAAAAGTTCATTTATGTCTAGTGTGTTATTGGAGAAAAATGATGTAGTGAGATGTTTGTTAACAGTGTTTTTTGGTGCCTCAGAAAGTATAAAACCACCTTTGCCACTACAAAACAACAATTCACAGTAGTCCTCTGTTTATGTAAAAATGTAGAATAGAGATGATCAGTGAGAATGCAGCTAATTTTTGCATTAATGGCTGGAAATCCATTTGATTTGTGTTTGTCATGTGCCGAATTGAATACAACACTAAATGTTTTTCACTAGATAGTCGTTAAGATAAAACTTAGTAAAAAAAATTTAAATTTGAACTGAAAAAGCACATTAAAATGTAGAGCTGTTGGAGTTGTGCATGTAAATCTTATGTGCAAGCAAACTCCTGTGCATAGGCAATTTTGGAGTTAATCATCAAAAGCTGGAACGGTTTATTGCAAAAAATAGTAATGATAAAAAAAATAAACAAACTTTGATCAAGTAAAAACAGGCAAAACCAATTTTTAATTTGAATCATTGAATCATAGAACAGTTATTGCAGAAACATTCAAAAGAAGTGCGGTTTCAACCCGCTCTGCAGATGGCGCCAGTAGTCCCTACCCCGTATTTCTAACAGGAAAGCAAAGGCTCTAAATCGCGCGATCAGGCTATGTCAACCTAGGTGCGAACAGTGGTGGCGATTTACACCGCAAACACGTTTTGCTTCTGCCGCCGCGTGTGTTTGTGTTTCTTTGAGTTTCACTTGCTTTTTCTGAAGTTTGAGCATCTTTTATCTGGTTTCATCAGCATCATTGTCAATCAAGAAAGAAGAAGAACTCACGAACATGGCTACAGTGGCCACCTCAAGCCGTCTCTTTGAGGGCTACCGCTCGCTGGGGCTGATTAGCTCTGAGGTGCCCGCACTGATTCGGTACATCGACAAGATCAACAAACTTCAAATTGTAACCGCCGTCGGGCGAAGTTTTCTTGTCTTTAACGAGAAGCTTCAGCTGATTGAAACTTGTAAGTTTTTTGGAAGTTAGAATATCTGTTTTGCAGCTTTTACTAATGCCAATACTCAATTTGCAGGTGTCGCTCATTCCACAAACATCAAAGTTTTAGCCGCCGACTCTCTTTACCTCTTTACCGCTTCAGAGACGGAGCTGTTTGCCTGGAAGTACGGTCACAAATGGGTATGATCGCTGACTTAAATTACTCAGCTGTTATTAACTTTTTTTTACTAAACTAGAAAGCCAAATCGTACAACGGAGCCGAGTCTGCCATCACACATCTGCTCGTCTTTGGCCCGCAGCTGCTCGCCGTCGATGCCTCCAACACCTTCTACGTCTGGGACATTGACTCGGAGGAGCTGCAGATGAGCGTTCCCTTTGGAGCGCCTGAAGAGGCGGCCTTTGTCATCAGCACCATGCTCCACCCGGCCACCTACATCAACAAGGTACTCTTTGGCTCACACGGAACAGGAGCCCTACAACTGTGGAACATCGCCAAGCAGAAGCTAATCTTCAGCTTCACTGGCTTCAGTTCGGGCGTCACCAAACTGGTGCAGGCCCCAGCACTGCACATCGTCGCCATCGGCCACGCCTCGGGGCTGATTGCTCTGCACCATCTCAAGCAGGACCAGACGCTGATGAAGTTCTACCAGGAGTGGGGCCCGATCACTGATCTCTCATTTCGCACAGACGACGCTGCTACGAAGGCCCTGCTGGTGTCCTCCTCCGCCGACAATGGCCACCTCGCCGTCTGGAACCTAGACGACCAGCGGCTGGAGGTGGCAATGCGCGACCTTCACCAGGGCCCCATTGTGGGCGCGCAGTTCATCAGCAAACAGCCACTGCTGGTGACCAACAGTCCGGACAACAGTCTGAAGGTGTACGTCTTTGACGACCTGCAGTTGAGCGGGCGGCAGCTGTACGCTCGAGAGGGCCACCAGCGCCCACCTCGGCGCATTCGCTTCTACGGCGCCCGGGGCCACTACGTGCTGAGCGGCGGGCTGGACGCCTCGCTGCGCGCCTTCTTCATCTACTCGGAGCGGAAGAGCCGCAACCTGGGCACGGCCAGCTACAACCGCAAGGCGGCGAAGAAGAAGGGCGTCCACCGGGACACGGCCGTCATGCCGGCGATTGTGGAGCTGGCGGCGGAGACCACCCGCGAGAAGGAGTGGTGCAACCTGGTGGCGCTGCACGCCGGCGCGCCCTTTGCCACCAGCTGGAGCTTTGAGCGGATGAAGATGGGCGAGCACCGCTTCCTGCCGGAGCGCTTCAGGGGCGTCAGCGCTAAACAGAAGGAAGACCCGGTGGCGGCCACCGCACTCTCGATGACCCTGCGGCAACTTTGTTCTCCTCGGCTACAGCACCGGCCACGTGGACCGCTTCAACGTCCAGTCGGGACTGCACCGCTGTACATATGGCGGTGGTGCTGACAAGCCAGCCCACTCTGCTGCCGTGAAGGGCGTCGTCGCCGACGCGCTGAATCAGCTCGTGGTGAGCGGCGGCGCCGACGGCCGACTGCACTTTTGGCGCTTTGCCCGCGGCGAAGCCATTGGCACGCTGACGGTCGGCGACGCGGTGGAGGTGATGGCGCTGCAGCGTGAGAACAGCCTCCTCGCCGTCGGCCTCACCGGTGGCCGCCTCCTGGTCGTCGACCTGGAGACGAAGAAGGTGGTCCGCCGGCTGGTGGGCACCCGGTCACCGCACTTTAACGACCTCGCCTTTGACAACGACGGACGGCGGCTGTACGTGGCCACCGCCGGCGACGACTGCCTCATCTACGTCTGGGACCTGCTCACCGGCTGCCTGGTGGACGTCTTTCGCACGGCCAGTCCCTGCGTCTCGCTCACAGTCTCTCCGACGGGCGAGTTTCTCGCCACCGCCCACGAGGACGACCTGGGCATCTACCTCTGGGCGAACCTATCGCTCTACTCGGTGGTCACGCTCGCCCCGATCAACGTCAAGAAATTGAGGAGGTGGCGAGGACGATTGAGCTGCCCAGGGTGCGCTCTGATGAAGAGGAAGGAGTGGATGGAGATGATGATGATAATGATGGCAAGGATGAAGATGAAAATGAAGGAAAGGACGAGGAGGACAATGAGGAGAACCTGATCGACTACACCTACCGCAGTCCGGAGCAGCTGGCCAGCGACCTGATCACGCTGTCGACGCTGCCCAGTTCTCGCTGGAAGAACCTCCTCAAGTTGGACCTGATTCGGAAGCGCAACAAACCGATCGCCCCGCCGGAGAAGCCCAAGGCGGCGCCCTTCTTTCTCCCTACCATCACAGGTCTGTCGCCCTCTTTTTCTTTACCATCTTTATCTGCTGCTGCTGATAAGTCTGAAAATGCTGCTGCTGCAAGCGAAGAGGGGCGCAAGTTTCAGCTGCACCTCCTCAGCGACTTTACCCGACTGCTGGAGCTGGCGGCCTCTGCGGAGGAGCCCACCGCCCGTGAGCAGCACTTTCAGGCGGCCTTCGCCCAGCTGAAGGCATACGGGCCCTCGAAGATTGACGCAGAGCTGCGCATGCTGGTGGTCGAGGGGGGCGGAGACCAGGGTGATGGCAGCAACAACAGCAGCACCCGTTACCTGGGCCTGCTGCTCGAGCTGCTGGCCACCGTCTTTGCCAGCGGCCGCGACTTTGAGCTCGCCCAGTCGTACCTCGGCCTGGCGCTGCAGATTCACCTGGAGGCGATTGCCGGCGATGAGCGGCTGCTGGACGATGCCGACGCATCGTCGGCCACGCCGACCAGTGCTGGGGTCGCCTGGAGGCGACTTTGACCGCTCTCTGACGCTCATCAACTACCTCCGAAATGCGCTCCTCTAAGGAGGCAGCTGGCTGAGGCTGAAACGAATGAAGCTTTATTTTTTCCAATGTTGTACAGAGGTTGATAACTGCTGTCGCTTTGTTTTTATGTTGCTCTCTTGCATTCTCTTTTTTACGCTGTATTTTGATGATTTTGTCTTGTGGGGTGTGATGATGATGATCCCTTTTCTCCTATGTTCTCTGGCGCGCTACTTTTAGCAATAAATTATTTCGTTTTTGTATGGTTTTAGACTATCTATATAAATTGGGTCGGGTTACCATATGCTTTCTCTAAATGCGGGGACAACAGAGTTTGAGGTGGGTGTGTAAAATATGGACAGGAAGAGTTTAGTTTTAGTTTCTTTTGATGATGATTGCTGTTGTTTTTGTGTTTTCTATCTTTTCTCTGTGGAACCTAGAGTATCCTCAAACCCCTCGAATACAAATGTTAGGAGTAGTGTCCGCTGCCATTAGTAAGGGCAGTGGTGGCTGTCTTGTTGACCACCAGCGGCGCCACCTTGGGCGGCACCGGCTCTCTGGGCGGCTGCTCACTGAGGTGGCGAATAATCCGCCCTCCGTTTGTCCGAATCGCCTCCTCCGCCTCTTCGGCGTCGTAGACCAACTGCAAGCCCAGTGCCTTCAGTCTGTCTGCGTAGAGGGCGTCAAAGGTGGCCGACTCCTCGGGGGTGAAGTGGTTCCGCCAGTCGCCGATGATGCCCTTGCGCATGAACTTCGACTTGGACATGTCGAAGAGGTCGCCGATGGGCAGCGCCTCTCGGTTCACCATTGTGTTGCTCTTCATCGACTCGAAGCTGCACTGCTGGGCGATGGTGGCGATGGTCTCCGCGTCCAGCGGGTGGCCGATGAAGTCGCTGATCAGGCGGATCATCGCCGGAAGGTTCTGTGGGGGAGGGGGGGGTAGAGTTAGTTATAATGGTGGTGATAATGAAGGGAAAGTCTGCTAGTTACCGTCTTGAGCTCCTCGTAGCTGATGAAGAGCACCTGATCGGGGCGCCGCTGAAAGAGCTCCCAGTAGCCGGCCACGTGGTCGAACCAGTCGCCGTAGACGAGGTGGCCCTTGGCGAAGAGCTGCAGAAAGTTGGCGAAGGTGCCGCTGTAGTTGCCCAGAAAGGTGGACATTCGGTGGTGGTGAAAGTAGGAGACGGCATTGTCTTTGGGATTGCGCACCACGTAAATGATCTAGTGGGTGGGGGGAGAAAAACGGGAAAGTTAGTGGGGTTAGTTGCTTCATGGCAGTATTCTTTTTGGGGTTCGCTCAAACTCGGCTAACGAAAATAAACAAGATTTATTTATTCCCTCTTTTTGGATAGTTTGTTTTTGCGCAAATTCACCAGCGCATGCGGTCACTTGCACAATGGTAGTTGGGTTTGGTGTTGTAAACGCTCGATTCCCTCCATTTTCTTTCTTTCTTTTCTTTTCAGTCGATTTATGATGAATGACACTGAATGGTAATAATGGTGGCTGCTTGCCTGCCTGCCTTCTTTTCCACCCCCTCCGCTTATTAAATTCTTTGCCTTCTTTCAACTTTTGTGTCTCTACGGAGCTATATTTTCTCCTCTTCTCTCATCTACTTGACTTCTCTTCACTTGACTATAGAGATGAAACTGTTCGAACTTTTTTTCATCTTTTTCTCTTCGTTTCATTTCATTTTCCGTTTCGTTTTTTCATTTGCCGACAAAATGATTATTATATTCTGAGCACTGTCTGCGACAGACAGTCATTTACCCGTCTTGTTAGATGATAGACCTGTTCTCAATATTTTTTGTTTCCAAGAAACCGATTCTCAAAATGAAACTGTGTTTGTGTCTTCTAGCTTTGGATTGTGTTGGTGATTGAATATCGATTAGAGGAGTGTGTTCTGGGTAGGTCGATAATTGCTGGGTGTTTGGGAGAGAACACGGTTCCTTTGGTGGTCATTAATGCTGCTGCTGGTGGTCTTGGTGATCTTGGGGTTTGTCAGTTTCTCTGCAATGGAGACGCCACTCAAGACTGAACTAATACTTTGAGTTTCCTGCTAATTTGTTCAGCAACGTGGTTTTCAGCTCGACCTGATTTAAGATGTGGTGAGGGAAGGAAAGAAAAAGTCACAAGACGTGCTTTTTCATCCCCATCACCGCTTTTCTTTCGCCGATCTGTTGGCTTCCCCTTAGGGTGGCTCTGTTTTTTGTTTCGTTTTTTACCGTTTTGCAGCTCATTCGATTCATTTTGAAACCCCCTCAATGTTTTTGCCCACCACCACTCAGTTTAGCTAGCCTGCACTGTACACTACACTGTAGTTATTGCCTGGTAGACACATTTCAGTGAATAAGTTCTACTTTTTGCGGCCAACACCCTTTGGGTTTTGGGTGCAGCAGCCCTGACTCTGGCTAGCTGGCTCTCATCAAGCAGAAAGCAAGAGTTGTTATTGCTAGTTTTCTTTTTCTCATTTTGTTGACTGTACGAGTGAATGTGCAGGGTGGATTGAATCGAGGCATTAAATTGGAGGGGATGAAATGCCTATTGTGTTTGTTTTGTTTACGAAAAATTTTTTTTGTCTTGCTCACATTCTATTTTTGGCAGCCTAACTTGAACTCTCTCCTCCCACTCTTACCTTAGCTTTGGTGGCCCGCAGCTGTGCGGGAATGTACTCCAGCGGAAGGTGCGTCGCGAGGAGGCGCGGCCCGGGCAGGTTCTTCAGCCAGCGAACGTGGCCCAGCGGCTTGCCCACCTCCAGGTGGGGCACCCGTTCGTGGATCAGCTTCTTCCCCACCGCCTTCACGTCGCCCTTTGCCCTGATCAGCGACAGTATCTCCTCCGTCCAGGTGGTGCCCGACTTGGGGTAGGTAATTAGCCAGACGTCATCGGGCCGCACCTCGAAGGCCTCAATCGCCCGCAAGACCTTGGCGTAGACGAGGTAGCCCTGGAGGAGGAGGCCTCGGTAGCGGAGGGCATTCGGTATGCTGGTGATGTACTCCTCTAGCTGCGGATCTCGGTCCAGGTGAGGGTCGTCTTTGGCGTACCAGATGCCGGCGTACTTGGCCCGGCCCAGGCGCTCCTTTGTCAGCTGACGACCGATCGGGTTCTGGTAGAGGAATTTGATCGAGAGGAAACCATTGCTGCCGCCATTGTTTGTTTGCTTCGATTCGGAAGTGTCACTGGGGCTGGTGGTGATGGGAGGCGTTGCTGTGACGCCGACTTTGCTCTGGGGTGGAATGTCGGCATTTTTCGGTAGTTGGTAGTTGTGATGATTACGGCGAAAGAGGCTATCGAAGAGGGTCGACATGATGGGTCATTGAAGGGTGAAATGAAGATATGAATGGTTGGAGGATTATAGTGAGGGTGATGAGGCAGATGATCAAAAAGCTTAATTATGTTGAAAACACATTGCAGTGAAGAAGAAGCAAAAGGTGGTTTTGCTTAATCTAATAAAAAAGTTACAACTGGTTCGAATCACTGGTGGGCGCTTTTAAATGCAGTGTACAGGTGTGTGTGTGTAATGATGATGAGGTGATGTGCTAGCTTGCGCACACTAGGTGATGCTGATAAGAACTGACCGTACTGTGTTTTAAGGCCTCGGCGGAAAGCGGCGGTTATCTTGAACTGATATAAAACCCAAAGTTGTGGTGGTGGTGGTGTGATGGTGTCTGGTGCTGATGGTATGTGTTAAAAAGAAGGTAAGAAATCATTAGCAGCAGTACTGTACGGCAGTGTTTGCTATTCTGTCGTCCGTGAGTATGACTAAGAAGAAATGGATGTCAGTCGCTGTGAAATGTGACAACTCATTGAGGTGCAAGACTGCTGTTGCTGTTGCCGGAGTTGGTGGCCATTGCCGACGGCGAGTAAACAAAGCAGAGGTACAGCGGTAATTGATAACGGTTTGAACAGGGAACTCAGAACTGAGTCTTATGAATCAGCTAATTTTGTATCCTCTATCCTTTGACGGCTCTTCAGTCTTCTGCGTTTTCAGTTTCGTTCTTCCTCCGCTTCTTTGATCATCATCAGTTCGCTTGGTTCACTAGCACTGATTTGATGTGTGTGCTCTTGCTCTGGCACCGTTTTCTCTCTCTCTTATCGTCAACTGAGATTTTTATTTGCTGGTGCTGGAGGCGATGAAGGAAAGGCGTAAAAATGTGTGCTCTTTTGCACCGGTGTTGCAGAGGTGTTGTCGTCAGTAGTGCTGATCACTCACTCACTCGTTCACTCCTTGTTCAGACTGCTGCTGCTGGCAAATGTTTATGACAGTCGACCTCCTAGTTGCCTAGTTTTCAGGTGCTCTTCTTTAGTAGAACGTGGTGCTCGTGATGGTTGTTATTGTGCTGGTCCTGTCTTCTCCTTCTCCTCCTCCTAGGTGATCACATCACTTGCTTTTGTTGGATAAGCGATGGTCCATTTTTGTTTTTATTGTATGACTTTTTGTTGTCGTTGTAATTGCTACTCCCTTTGCTGATAATCATTTCTCCATGGATGTGACTATCTTCCTGCAGGGTAATTTAATACGCATTTTTCACTCATTACTTTACTGCCTAGTGATCGGTGAATAGTACACTAAGGAAAGAACTATGCTCGTCAAAAGTGTAAGTAGAAGAAGATATGGCTGGTTGGATGATGATGGTGAAGGTCGGCTGGTCTTTTTAGACAGTTCTTTTTTATTATTATTAGCAGACATAAAACTGTAAAGATGGTTGTAGTGATGATGATGATGATGGTTTGTGTCTTAATTTTAGTTCTTTTTCTAATTTGACAGTTAACAAACTGGGACTGCTTCTATTACTCAAAGGGTAAATTGTGGACGAGTGATCGACGGTGATTATCTCGAGATCAAGTGTGGAAAGAAAAACGCAGCACATCTGTTCATTTTGTACTTTAATTTGAACTAGATCGGAAGTGCTTGCTTGAGGTTTATCATCTTTGTTTGTTTATTTGATTATATTTTTGCATTCTATTGATTTTGGAACGACTTAGTAATGCGACAGATGGGTTGCTGATTATTAAAAATAGAAAAGGTGCAGTGAAAAAAGTGCAATGCTGGTGCAATGTCTGGTTTAGGTCCGGGTAGTTTTTTCGGTTGTTGTAAAAATGTCTGAACGTGAAATTCTTAAGTTGTAGCTGAGATGGAGTGACCAGAGTCTTCAGTACCGGACGATTGCGAACTAATGGCGAGAGGCCGGTGGCCAATCGATTGGACCTCCTCTCTCTCTCTCCTCCTCTCTCTCTCTCTCTCTCTCTCTCTCTCTCTCTCTCTCTCTTTCTCTTCTGGTGCCTTGTACGGTTGTGTTGGTGCTGGTTCCCACACACCTGCCTATTCTCTTTTTCTCTTTCCTACTCTCTCCATTCAGGTGATTACTTTTCATTCTGTTCGCTTTTTCTCTCTTTTTCCGTAACTTGCGATCGTTCATTCATTCTTTTGCTCTCACTTTCACTTTCACCATTTACTCTTTCTCAGTTTATTCTTCTCCAGTTCCATGATGGGCGTGTGATTTTTAGCACCACTCTGCTGCTGCTGCTGCTGCTCAGCATGATTGGCAGCTCTGACAGACAACAACAGCAGCAACTTGCTTTGGTCGGTTCACTCACTTACCACACTCTCTTACTTTCTGGTACATAAATATTTGATTTGCTCTATACATTGTGTGCACTCTGTGTGCTAGGTGTGTTACTCGCCGACTGACTGGAAAAGAGGGTAAATAGCTGCTCTGGTGCACCGCTTACCGCTGAAGATTGCTGCTGCAGTCTCTCCAGCAACTTCTACTACCGCTTTGCTAATTGATTACCACCTTGATCGATTTTGTTTGTTCGATTTGGATGGTTTATTATGTGATCCATTTTTTCCTGGTAGACTGGCGCAACCTGGTGCCTGCAAACGTTGGTAGTTTGCTGATTTGCTGACTTGGTTTGGTAGCGGTCGAACTTGCTAGTGCTAAACTGCTGCTGTCAATGTACTTTTCTCTTTAGAGATTGATGCTCTCGTTTGTTGGAAAAAAATGTGGGAGGAAAAAATGAAAGGAAAAAATTAATAAATGCAGAAATGCTTAGGGAAACTCAATTGTGTGCAGACGCCTTTAACGTCGTGGTTTTGTAGGGTTAAATAACAGGGTTCTCAAGTCCTCTTCACTGGTGGAATGTCTTTTCGGCACTTCTTAGTGAGTGTGTCGGCAAAAGAAAGTGGTAATAAAATGAGTCGGGACGAGAAAAGAAGAGGAGAGTAGAATAGACCAAGAATGTGCAGTTCGAGGATGAGAACAAGATGATCAGTGATGAGCGATGGAATGTGCCATCTTGCTTCCATTGCCTCTCACTGACCTTCACAGTGGAGGACAAAGGACGTTGTCGCTGGGATGTGAGTAAGAATTAAGTTGGATGAATGAAGAATAAGTCAAGAATGTCGTCGTTTTCGAACAATGGACTAGTGTCCTTCTGGTGCACTCAAATATTTCTCGGTGTCACCGGGTTCGAAAATTTTGCCACCGCCGTCGCCGCATCCCAATCATTAGGGCATCTCATTTTTTCTATCTCTTCTTTGTCGATAATGATTTACAGCAAAGCTTTTGAGTGCACACTAGTGCTTCTTTTATTCACTCTATCGTTGTTCTCATTTTCGTTTAGTAGTATGTTTTCTAGCTTTCATTTTTCTATTTCTAATCCTGGTTCTTTTTTGACGTCTCTTTTTGCTCTTATTTTGTTCTATTGTTGGTAGGTTTTCCCGTTTTACTAATAATTAAGACGAAAAGGGGTGCTGTTCATTCTTGCACTGCTCCTAACCTGTTCTATCATTCTCTGGTTTTGTGTTATTGAGCAGTGTTTTTAGCTGTTTTAACTGCTGATTTACTTAAATTGAAGGGCATCTCTGAACGGTGAAACAGGCAAAAACAGAGAGATAAGAATTTTACCGGGTTGATTAAATAACACAAACTTATCCTTTTATTGAGATTGTCGTTCTGGTAATGGGGGAGGATGGGGTGGCAGTTGCAATACCTTTCATCATAGAATCCAATGTTTGTTTTTGCCTCTATTGCTCTGTTTCCGTGAAAACTCACAATGCAAACGGCAAAGTGTCTCCTCTCTGATTCTCTTTTTCCTCGTTTAGAAAGTTGTTGCTGCAATGAAGTACAACCCAGGTCGGTGTAATGGGCAAATGGTGGTGCACTTTACAGTGAAGCCATAAGCTGGCTGATTGCTGGTGCTGCAGCTGCTGCAATGCAGTCACGCTGCACTTGTCGTACAATTGGGTTTGCTCCTTCTGCAGTCGGTAACGTCACTCTGCAGTGGCAGCCAGAGCAAGCAAGCATTTTTGTACTTTTAGTGCACTACCCTTTTAAGTCCATTTAGGTGGTCTTTGGGCTTTGCATAACACACACCGTGATTTGGCTGATTTTTCTTGGTTTCAACTGCATACTGCTTCTCTCCAGCAGTGTGTTTGGTTTTTCTGGGTGCCCAGTTGCTCAATAATTAACAGTGGTGCTCTTTACGCTTCCTTTTTTTCTGCGAAAATTCTGCTGCGGAACATGGGTGAGCTGTGTGCAGTGGTGGAACTAATGAAGGGGTTCGGTCAACTTTCAGTCACTGCAGCTGCTGCTGCTGACCTTCATGCACCTGCAATTTGTGTCCCTGAAAAGTGAAATTGAGGTCACCAGGGAATTTGTGCGTTTATGTATTTTTTACGAAAAGTAAATGGATTCCGGTGAGCAGAATCCAGCGCCAGTTTACTAGTAGACAAAAAGTAAAAACTCCGGTATCGATGACAAACTGGTCGATTCTGGTCAGCAGCGGCAGCAGCAGCTCAAAGATATGTCCAGTATCGGCGTAGGAGGAAGAATGCTGAATTTTGTTCCTTTTCTTCCCCTTCTTTTTCTTCTTTATATTCCGTCTGATGAGGACATTTTACTTTTTTATTATCCTGGTGCAATATATTAAAGGCAATCTATTATTTTTTCCTTTCTGTCTGTCTCTCGTTCTTTCTATTCTCTTCTCACCCTTTGTCGCTCATTGAGCACATAATCGCCTCGTTGAGGTGTCGACACTGTCAATTGTCCCTCTCCCTCTCTCGATCGACATCTTTCAGTGTTTATTGCCCACTAAACACATTTTGGGTTATATAGCGCAGCATCGACATTTTTTGACCAATGCTTGTCTGTCAATTTGTCATGCATGCATGACAGTCCCCCGTTCCCCTTTCATCTTTCTATTTTGCTTTCCCTTGACTTATCTTAAATTCCTGAGCACAGGCACCGAATAGGGTTTGTTTTTTAAATTTTTAATAATCCTAACGAAAGGGGATCTCTCCGATCTCCGATCTGGTCTTCTACTGCTACCAGTAGAGCAATATATGATGTGCCTTGAGAAAGACAATTAAGCTTCTGCTGCTGTACTGGCCGCCCGGGCAATGATGCTGAGGCTGGTGCTCCTTCAATAGCAAAGGAATTTGGCGATTGACAAACGAGGAACACTGAAGATGGTGAAGATGGTGATGGAGATGGAAAAGAGAGAAAGACTGTGTCAGTGGTGGTGATGGTGATGCTTTCTTGGGCACTTTTGTTCGTCAGCACTCTACAGCACTGTACAACATGTGGTGATGTTGGCGCTTTGTGCTCCATTTAGGAGCTCCTGATGCTTAGTGCTGGAGCTAGTGGTGTTTATTAGAAAAAAAACTAGGTGGACCTTCCCCTCTTTTCTGTTTAGTGGTAATAATAATAGGGCAGTAGTGAGAGCTATGTGTGAGTATTATGCATTTTCAATCGTGAAAAAGAGAAGGGCTCAATTGAGTGGCAAATGAGAGAGTGAGAGAGAAAGTGTACCACAGACGTACTCTACTACACTGACTAACTGACTGATTGAATGGCTGTACAATGTGTGGGCCTGTGCCGCCGCTGCTTAGTGTGTCAGGCACCAGTTTTGGTCTTCTTTCACATTCACTGTTCACTTTACTTTAGAGACCACTTGCCAGCAGCAGCAGCAGCGTGCACACTTTTTGGACAGCCTGCAGGACACGCACCTGCAGCTGATATTGCTGCTGACGCTATTCTGTAGTGTCTACTCTGGTACTGCTCTGGTTCAGCGTCTGCAGTGCATCTCTCCTTCCTCACCCCGTGCCTGTGCCATTCGCTCACTGGGCTCAGTGTCACTAGGATGTCGCTTCTGTACTATCACTCAAGTGATGGAAACTTGTTGAAACTGCGGAGACTGAGAAGGTGCTAGCTGCAGTTTTTTTGCAATTGTGCTTTCCCCTCCCTTCTTTTTTCTTTTTCCCCCCTCGTGTTTCTGTTTTGGTGTCCGCTCTTGATGATCATATTATTCAGCAGCGGTGCTTGCCTGCCTGTCTCAATGAATGAATGAATGCACCTTTTCTACTTTTATTTATTTAACTTCTGCTCTGTCTTCTGTCGGCTAATCGTCCACCTTCATCTCCTAGTCGCCCTTGCATCTAATCTCTGTTTTACCACAATTAATCATCTTCTCCTGCTGCAGTTGCTGCCGTTTGTCATTCCTTGTCTTCTGTAACTTTTTCTTTCTCAAGTCAATTAGTCATCTGCGGCCGTATTCATTTCAAATGTCTTTATTCGAGTGTTTTGTTTGTTCGTTTGTTTGTTTGCACCAGAGTATCATAAGGAGCACATGATTTATCGATGCATTATTAGTTAACTCAAAGGAAGAGAAAAAGTGCACTTCGGATTTTGTTTGTCTCCTTTTGTGTGCCTTTGCGAGCACCCCTGATGATTTCTTCATTACTGCTGCTGCTGTTCACTCAATCGATCGGTTGTTTTCTCCACTACTGTTGTCTTTCGTCGTTTATTGCATCTTCTTCTTCGTTTATCTAATTCTAGTGTACATGTCACGTGTGGAAGTTTAATGCTCACATCGACTATCCCTTAAACACTCCCTCCTGTTCAGTAAACAGCGGCTAATGCTGATCCAAATCGCTCGTCAGCTCCTGCGATACCGATCTGATGTGTCCAATTTTTGACAAGTGACTGATTGGAGACACAGAGTTGTTGCTGTCTCCGTGTACGTTTGCAGTGCACTGCACAGTGTGTGACTGTGTTGTACGGTTGCTGATTTCATTAGCAGCAGCAGTGACATCAATATCAACATCATCTGCAGTTAATCTTAATGTCGGTGATGAGATGCTCGCTTCACAATGACTGATTCTTTTTGTTGAGAAAAAGGAGCACTTTTTCACTGTTTTTACGATGGACATCACAGTGTCACCACACCAGCACCAGATGCTTTGTTTTACGCTGTAAAGATTTAATGTTCTTTCAGTACAGAAACAACCGTGTCTATTAGGGTCATCCCCAACTAATCTGATGATCATCGCTATGAGTTTCCACACTACTACTCTACTCGTTGGTTTTGTTGTTCTTTATTATTATTGTTTTGCCTCCATTTCCCTCTCCTCTTCACTGTCTTCTTCTTCCTTTTTTTCCTCGCCGATCTGTCAATCTCCGTCTGAGTGGTGTTTCCTCTCGTTCTTTCTCTCCCTCTCTCTCCCTCTCTCTTGGGATCTAGTACGACGCTGCTGATCTTTGCCGTCAATCAACAGCATCAGCTGCTTTTATCAGTTGCTCTGCCTTTCTGGTCTCGTGTCGTACCACTGTCATCGCTGATCATCACAAATCTCCACTCTTTTTCTTAATAGTATTGAGGTAGAAGGTACTTTTCCCAAACGCATCACAGTCACCGTTATCATCAACACCACCATCAAGCAGATCATCCTCTCATTTGTTGGCCACTGGCGAACTCGTTTCCTCATCATCACCACTATCCGACATCTAAAACAAATCTGAACATCTGTTTTACTGCTGCTGCTTACGACAGTTGTTCTGGTGTTACACCATGCCAACCTTTGAATGAGTTAAAAAATATTGCGCTCTTCAATGACGTCTTTTAGCAAAAAATCGTTTCATTTTTTTCAAATTCAATATATTCATTCATCATCTTCTTTCTAAAGTGACATATTGGACATTCAGGAGTCGACCATTCAGGCAGTCTTGCTCTCCATAAATCAGCTGTGATGTTGCAAAACACTGTTTTGTCTGCTCAAGACATCTTTTCAAAGGTCCTGTGACCTGGCTGGCCAGGTGATTTATCGGTGACAACGGTGACTGTGAATGTGTGCGACAAACACTGGTGGGCGATACACGCACACAACCACTTTCGGTGTTCTCCTTTTCTCTTTCTCCTTTTAGTTCTGCTTACATTTGCATTCTCAAATTTTGCATCACTATCTTCCAATTGAATCTCTGCTGTTGTTGCTGCTGCTGCTATTTCCTCTACACCTGACACCTACAACTGCAACTTCTTCTTCTTGTCACAAGTAATACTAATGATGATGTCACACGTGTGCCAGGACTGTTTCCTCTCGTGAAAAAAAAGAGACCGAGTCAGTCGTGGTGAGTCAGTCGCCGATGAGCGTCGACCCCGAGAAGGTCGCATCTTGAAAAGAGAGATATCGTCTTAGAAGGCGAAATTGAAAAGTTTCTCTATCACCACCATCAGCACAATGTCCGGTGGTGGGCAAAGTTCCACCTCGGTTGCGAAGCTGGCCACGGTCAGCAGCAGCGGCCATCACCACCAGCACCATACAACTGCATCACCCTCCTCGACCCAATCGACCAACACGAGCAGCGCCAGCACCTACTACCCCTCACCACCTGTGACCATCAGGGGCAAGTCCAACTCGGACTGCAGTCGCTTTACCTACTCTGATCTCGGTAAGTGCATTCTTTCCTAAAGATTGACCCTTTGTAATTAGGTTTTGGAAACTCGTTTTTACCAGGTTATGAATCTCTGCACTCGACGCCAAAGTCGACTCTCGGCACTGGGGGTAGTGAAAGTGCTGGCACCGGTGGAAAAAGTAACCAGTGCTCTAGTGCCGCCCTCGAGCTGTCCTCCTCACTTGGCGGTGATGGTGATGACTGCGGTGACTCGGCAGAGTGCGTCTGTTTGCCTGAGGAGGAGGAGGAGGGAGAAGATGACGATGACGACGAATCAGTGGAGCTAAAGTGCAATCGAGATCCTATTCGACGGCGCATCTCACTCACTACCAAGGAGAATCACAGCGTCCACCCGAAAACCTCTTCTTCCTCTTCTAATGCAGCAAATTCTGCAGAAGAAAAAAAGAAAAGGAAAGACCACCGTAGAGCCTCTAAAAACTGCGGCGGGAGCAACAGCAGTAATTCAGCGTTCAGCAGTCTTCGGCGATGTCGCTTTCGGCGGTACCTCTTCAAGTGGATGGGAGGAGGTGGAGGTCGTGGTGAGCAGGTCGCCAACAAGACGCTGACCATTGAAGATGGCGACAGTGAACTGGTTGAGATTCACGAGGAGCAGCTGGTCGTGGCCACTACCACTTCTTCTACGACGCCCACTTCAGGAGCAGTTGATGGTGGTGGTGTAAATGGTGCTGGAGGTTTAGTAACTGGAGGCAATGGCGAGGTGCGCGAAGAGTGGGGCAAAAAGATGGACTTTCTTCTCTCCATTATCGGCTTTGCCGTAGATCTCTCCAATGTGTGGCGATTTCCCTACCTGTGCTACAAGAACGGCGGAGGTAAGCTTTAAAGTGATTTTAAAAAATAAAATTTTTTCTGAATTTTTCGTTTTCTCAGGCGTCTTTCTCATTCCTTATACGATCATGCTCCTTTTTGGTGCCCTGCCTCTTTTCTTCATGGAGCTCAGCCTGGGCCAGTTTGCCAAGTCTGGGCCGATCAACATTTGGGACAAGATCTGTCCGCCGTTGAAGGGCATCGGCTACTGCTTTGTCCTCATCAGTTGGTACGTCAGCTTTTACTACAACGTGATCATCGCCTGGACTACCAACTACGTCATCAAGACGCTTATTTCTGGTTGGGATTTGATCAGTAGTGGTTTCTGAACAATTTTAAAGATACTTGTGTGTTTTCACAGGCGAGGAGATGCCCTGGCAGCACTGCGGCAACAGCTTCAACACCAAGAAGTGCATCAGCATGGACGACATTCGCAAGCAGTGCGGCAATCGAGAGAATCCGGTGGTGAATCGATCGGAGGCGGTCTGCGGACAGTTGGCCAATCGGACATCGCCTACGGAGGAGTTCTTTAAGCAAGTTCTTGGGGTTTAACGTTTTTGAAAATGTTATCATTAACTTTTCTTTAAATTCTCCAGTTTTGGCCTGCTACAAATTGACAAAGCGGACGGTTTCTCAAACATGGGCGTCCTCCGACCGGAACTGGTCGGCTGCCTTATCATAGTTTTCATTACGCTCTACTTTTCCCTATTCAAAGGCGTCAAGTCTTCAGGAAAGGTGGGTCCAGGGTTCTTTTTAATATTGATTTTTAGTTTAACAATCTTCCAATTCTTTAGGTCGTCTGGGTGACCGCCACCGCCCCTTACTTCATTCTCACCATTCTCCTCGCCAGAGGACTCTTTCTTCCGGGAGCTTGTACGTTTTGTTTTGAAACCTATTTTGAAGTTTTTTCTAATTAACTTTCTTCTTTCAATTCAGTATCGGGCATCAAGTACTACATCAGTCCTCGAATGGAGATGCTTTCCGACCCGAATGTGTGGGTGGACGCAGCCGTGCAGGTCTTCTACTCGATCGGCGTCGGCTTTGGTGTCCACCTCACCTACGCCTCTTTCAACAAGTTTAACAACAACTGCTACGCCGACTGTCTGGTGACCGCATCCGTCAACTCGCTCACCTCCTTCTACTCGGGTTTTGTCATCTTCACCTACCTCGGCTACATGGCTCACTCAATGGACAAGGAGATTCAGAATGTTGCTTCGGAAGGCTACGGGTTGGTTTTTCAGGTAAGGAAACATTTTGGCATTGTGACTCGGTTTTGTAAAAAAACATTCTCAATATTGTTCTTTTTTTAATCAGGTGTACCCCGAGGCAATCAGCACGTTGCCCTTTGCCAAGTTTTGGTCCATCCTCTTCTTCTTTATGCTCCTCACGCTAGGCATCGACTCAGCGATGGGCGGCCTGGAGGCGGTCATCACCGGGCTGATGGACGAGTTCAGGTTGCACAACTGGATCAGACGAGAGGTCTTTACTGTTATCGTCATCTGTGGATCGTTTTGCGGGGCGTTGGTCAACTGTACACAGGTACAGGACTAATTGTGCTGTTGTTTTTTATCAACAATTTTCATCATACTTTTTTGTGTATTTTCAGGGTGGCGGTTTTACAATGGTCTGGTTTGACACCTACTCGGCGGGCATTAGTTTGCTGTGCTCAGCGATGTTTGAAGCACTGGCAGTGACGTACTTTTACGGTAATAAACTAGGAAGAAAAAATTGTACTAAACTGAATAATTTAAATTGACCCGTTTGTATTTTGGCAGGTATTGACAAGTTTGTCCTAGACATTGAATCGATGATTGGCCACAAGCCCAACTGGTTTTTCGTCATCAGTTGGAAGTATGTCAGTCCCATCTTTCTTTCTGTAAGTAAATTTCATCAAACTTTTATCAGCTAGACTGTCTGATTCCTAACCATTACCACAATTAGACCGTCATCATCATGTCAATTCTCAACTCTGAGACGGTCAAGTACTACAACTACGAATTTCCCTTCTGGGCGACCTTCAGCGGGTGGTGCTTTACGCTGAGCTCCATCTCCGCCATACCAATCTACCTAATTTACTGGTACTGCGGGGGCGGTCAAAGACGACATGACAGACTGATGGCTCAAAAGACTGGGGTGCACCTGGTGCAGATGCACACTGATGGTAAGGGGGCTAATCCTCAGACTACGACGACCACCACAGACCACTCGATGCTCAAAAATCACTACATTACTGGTGCAGGTCAGTGGAATAAAGGGCACTTTTGATTCCGATTCAATTGTTTGATATTTTTCCTCACAGACGCCCACTCCCAAGCACCGCAACAGCACCACCGAAACTCTGAGCAGCTGAACAACAGTCAGGCAGTTTTTGTCTGATTTCTAGGTTTTCCTTTTCTGCCTCAAAATAGGAAATATTATTCTACTTCACATACTATTTATTATCTTCAGACTTCCTCAGCTTAGCAATTGTACTCTTTGAGCCAGATTTGTCCAGACTGAGTGCCAACCACCACCCTTCCATTTATTTTCAAGTCCTTGTATTAGGTCCTTTTTCTCCAGACCAACTCACTCTAGAGCTCCATTGCTTACACTGTACAAAGTCCAAGTATCCACTTCTCACGAGTATTCGCCAAAGAATTGCCAGCCAAGTATTACTCATTATCATTATCAAACTTCTTTGCTCATCTTTTCTGATTACAAAAAACCCTTTTTGCCCATTTCATTATCGTCATCATCACACCCATCATCCTTCATTATTTCACAGACACGCCCATACAAACTTCTTTTGTCTCCGTTGTACTTTTGTTGTCGTTGTTGCCGTTGTTTGTCTGTTTTTTCTCCACTTCTTCAACCTCATCCAGCTTTGCAAACTCGTCACTTGTTATCCGCTTCGCTCACATCTCCAACCCTCTTTTTGTTTCAATTTGCAATCGCTTTTGCTAACCTTTGATTTCTGTAACCTTGTGCTAAGTTTGGATGTGTAAGTTACCAAAAAGATGCTAACCAAAGTTGTCCTAACGTTGTCCAGTCAGCGGCAGTAATGTACTGCCTAAGAAAGAGAACAAAAAATTGAAAAAGAAAATTAAACTTTACAACAATTTTACTGTGTTTGTCCTTTGACCAAAGTTAACCAAGTCAGTTGAAATCAAGTGAATGAAAAATGAGGTGCATTCATACTTGCTTTACTTTTTTCAGTCATCATCATCATCATCAACATCTGCATTTTCACAGTTCGCCAAGCACAGCAGGACAGTTGAGTGTCACCCCCTTCACCCCACCATCACCATCATGGCCGTGTGACGTCAATTGACGTCTAACGACGTCCTCACACACCGGTGTCACACACTTTTTCAATCGGTGATTTAGCGCTCTTTTGGCGCACCAAGTCTTTATGTGCTCTCTTCCGTTTCTGCGCTAATAAAATTGTCTCTCTTTCCATTGTCTGGTTATTTATTGTGGCATTGTTTTTCTTTGCCTCTTTTTCTTTTACCTGGACTCATGTCGTCACTGCCGTTGACTAATGGCCCTACACCATTAGGGGGTGATAAGAAGAATTACGAGCACTTGTGTTTGTATGTGTTCGGCAGACAGCAGAGACTGCAGTCTCACAAGACGGTGATTGTCTTCTGTTCAAACACACACACACAATCACAACTAACTCTCCACTTGTCAAAGACAAATGTCACTTTTTTGTTGTTGTCCCTCGTTTACGTCAGGGCCTCTCCTTGCTTGCTTTCTTTCTTTTCGCTTTGTTCCTTCTGTATTTTCACGGATGTGTCGGACTGAATCAACAAACAGCCCACAGGCAGGCAAAGGCAGAAACTGGTCTGTCCTTTAGTGCTAACTCTTTTTGTCGGTTCAGCAGATGATGATGATGATGATGATGAAGATGGTGATGATGATTTACTAGAGCAAATACAAAGCACATGATGGACTTTAAGATAGAAGGGATACCACCAAAAACACAAACCCCGCCACCGCTACCACGACTAGCTGCTCTTCAGCTCGGTCAGTTTTGGTTCGTTTTCAAGTTTGGTTTAAAGTTTGTTCACAAGCAAGTTTTTAATTACCACCAGAGCCGCTATCAAACACCACAACCACCGGCACAGTCATCGATCGAACGATTAGTGGCGAGTTGGTCAGCAACAACAACAATCAATAAATTCAAGCCGTTTTCCTCTGAAATTGGCCGTTTATTAGCTGCCTTCACTCAAAAGCACACACAAGCAAGACATCCTTCATCATCATCATCGCCATCAGCTCCAACTTCATCGATTGGACTGCTCATTAAAGACTAATCGTATGCACCTTCTTCTAGTACACCTTCTGAATTACCTCCGTGTCTGTCTGACTTTTCTCCTTCTTCATCATCTTCTTCTACTTAATCTTCGTTTTGCTTTTGTCAGCCTTTTTTCTTTCTGACGGCCAACTCCATCAGCATTCACAGTGGTGGCTGCTGATGCTGCTGCTGCATCAGCCATTCATGTATTCAACAGGACCACTGAGACTTTTTCGGCTGCAGCAGCACTGTACGGCGCTGTTGGCCATGGGCATTCTCTCTCTCCGCCACCAGTTGAGTGATCGCTCGCTTTCTCTCTCTCTTCTTTCTCATTTCTATCATTCTTTGCCTCTTTCTTCTCATGCTCTCCTTCATCCTCGTTCATTAACGCTACCACCACCACCACCACCACCACCACCACCACCACCACCACCACCACCACCACCAACAGCAGTAGCAGGAGTACTTGTAGCGTGTTCTCTGCACTGGTGGCGATGGTCGTCGCTTACTCTCTCTCACTCTCACTCACTCACGGCGATCCCTTTCATTTGAAGCTCTCTCTCATTTATAGCGATTCGATTGACGTCACCGACAGCAGCAGCAGTAGTTGAAGAACACATCAACGGCGGACACAGCAGCAGCAGTATCGGCAGGAGTAGTACTGTCTGACTGACTGACTGTTTGCCTTCTGGTACTGCCGCTGAGAGAGTGTGTGAGTGTTTACGCCAACCAGCGACAGCCGACGAACATGCACGACGACGATCACCAAAGTAGGAGAGAGAGAAGGATAGAGCGGGAGAGACGGTGGCCACTTGTTTTCCCTTCTCGGCCATCGAATCAACCATCTGCAGCAGTAGCAGTAGCAGCAGCCGTCGTTCTCCGGTCGCATGCAGAGAGAGAGAGAGAGAAGAGAGAGTAGCGCCAACTCTGACTGAACTAAACTAACCTGCTCCCTGCTGTATTTATCTCCCATTCAGCTCAGTTATGCTCCCTCCTGTTTGCTTCTGCTGCCGATGATGATGATCAGAAAGCAGAAGCAGCGACAGCAAACAAATAATAATAATATTGGCTCACCGGTGCCACCACGTCCACCTTTTCCAGTGTGCCAACAACAGCAACCAAAGCAGCAGCAGCCCTGCAAACAGGTAGGAAAGAGTGCTGGATCGCTGTGACTGATGCTGGCGATGTTCTGTGACACTCTGTGCTTCCACTGAAGTAGCTGCTGCTGCAGTTGCTGATGTGTATGCTGCTGCTGTTGTACGGCAACTGTTGCTTCCAAAACGGCTGTTGCTGTTGCTGTTGCTGGTGCACCACAGTAGCACAGGTTTCAGTGTGAGTCGAGTGAGTGAATCGTGTACGACATTGACTGGAACAATCGAGAATACTAGCTCTACCACCACCACCTGAAACCTAGCTCCCATCAACTTGTCATCTTTATCAGCCCCTTATCAGTTCATCATCACTACCACCACCACCATCATCATCATCCTCAACAGAAGTTGACACTGACTGACGTCTGTTCTGTTGCTGCTGTCGCACATCTCGTGTTCTAGCTCTTCTTTTTCTTCTTTTTCCTTTCCACCTATGAGTGTGCTAGCGCAGTGTGTCACTCACGCAGCACTCTCGATTCGCTTCAGCTGATCTGCAAAAAGCTGCAGCAGGTAAAGAGATTTAGCTCATCTGAAGAACTGATCAGTAGAGCTACCGCCACTGCCAACAGCAGCATCAGCGTCTGCTCACATCCATCATCTATCTATTAACGTCAATCAGGTCTTCTCCCTCCCCTCTATCGCAATCACCTCTTTACTTTTCAGCATTTGAGCGTCTGCATTTACAGGGCAGTGTTCGTCAATATATAACTGTACAGTTTAGCATTATCACTGTCTGGTTGAAAGGAGTGCTGTAAACATCACTTGTTCAACGACATCATCAGAAACTACCTGTGTTTACCACCAGCACCACCACGACAATCATCGATTGACGTCCTGCTCCGGTCCTGCTCTCCCCTGCCTCATCTTCCACCATTCACCACCAGCATCATAATCGTCACCATCCCTTGCCACACTTTCCCTTCTTACCGATGACGAGGGTGAGAATGATGATGAGGTTCACTGCTGCAGACCGTCCACGCAACTCAACGTTCCACAATCGATGATGTTCAACAGGCAGCCGCCGCAAGCTTTTGTTTGTTCTACTTTGGCTGGTGCTGCTGAATTTGGCGATAGTGCCGGCGACTTGCAAACAGGTGTTTTACAAAGGTAGGTGGTGGAAGTTAAAAACGCCAAAACCTTTTATTGTTAACTAAGCTCTAGAGTTCTCTACACCAAAGAGAATTCCATCATCATTTTCGCATGGCACAGTATCATTATTCAGCAGCAGCAAACAAAGCAATGCGTCCACGTTTGCGGCGGATGTATTCCTGTTGATCTTTGAGTGTTTTCTCTTTCTCCCTCTCCGCTCTAACAGACTGACTCAGAGACAGTGTGTGTAGAGGAAGCGAACTCACGCATTTATCGATGATGTCAATGTGTGCAGTGTTTAGTACTGCTGCTGCAGTGTGCCACAGTGTCTAACTAGAGCGTCAATTACCCAGTAGTGTCACTACCGCCTTTTGCTTTTGCTTTAGCTCTTTTTATTGCTTCCACTGTATATTTAGCCCATCATCATCATCACTATCATCAACAACATTGGGGTGATCAGCAGCGTCAACAGTGACAACAATATCCATTCTCAGTGTACCTGACATTTGAACACAGAAAAAGGAGAAAGAGATGAGCTGCACAGTTGAAGGCCAGTGAAGGCGGCGTGATAACGGGGGTGACGAACAACGGCAAATCGTGTGTTTGCTGTGTTTTCCAATCGAATCGCCTGCAGGGAGAGGAACAAAATATGTAAAAGGGATGTTTATATTTAGACAGAAGTTCCACGTGGTCAAAATAATGATAAAGTGAAAGAGAAGTGTAAAGAAGTGCTGTGAGAATCTGGTGTCCACTGAGAAAGCCAAAAAAGATTTTTTTCTTTTTTTGCAACTACTAACAACTCTGTTAGGATTGCATCTTGGTCTGTCTTTTCCACGGGTTTCTACGCCACCACCACCTCCACCACCACCGTCATCCTCGTAGACGTAGTCGCATTTTCACTTTTTCATTCTTCTTTTTATTTCTCTCTTTCTCTGTCTCCTATCTATCTTTTCCCTTTTCAGTCTTCTTATAATTATCTCTTTTTCTCCTACTCTTTTTCATTCATCTCATTAGTGATTTGTGAGTGAGTGTCAGTATATTGACAGTTTTATGTGCTAGTGTGCCTGGTAATTGGTTTCAGTGATGACAGCTCGCTTTTTCGTTCCCTTGCCATTCAATGGTGTACGGCGACCACCAGTTTTTTGTTTTAGTGAGAAAATGTGCTTGTAGAAAGCTGCCGTTGCTGCAAGTGAACCGAACTGATTGAGAGAAGTGTCAAAAGTGACAGACAAGTACACTGAAAGCAGGCTGAGATTGTGTGCTCCTGTGACATTTACTTACTGATAAACGAACCGTTTGTTTGTTGCCGTACATTCTCCACCACTGCGCCATACTGTTCAGCAGTCGCAGTTTTTATCTTTTTTTGCATACTAGTCTACATACTTTGCTGGCTAGACATAACAAGCAAAACATACTTTTTGTTATCAGTTCATAACCGTGTTCTACTTTTTGACTTGTCTTTTTAGGTTCATTTTGAACTTGGAACTTCTTCAACCTTATCAGAACGGTTGTACCACAGCAACCCATTTTTTTGAAATCCTCTTGATCACCAATCTGCACCTTTTCCAGCCTAGTTGATGGCTGCCGTGTGCATCAACCGTCATCCCCCTCCACCACCACCGCCGTCACCACCTTCACCTTCTTCTTCAACTACCTCCTCCTCTTCAAATTCCTTGCACTCCACAACACCACCTTCCAGTCGAATATTGAGTGGTGGCGGCACCGTCTTTGTCCGGACGGCTGTCTCATCACCTTCACCACAACCAGCAACCAATCATCACCATCATCACAATCACCACGTGAACACTCCAGCTCATCATCAGGTCAGCACAATGAATGCCGCCGGTGAAGAGACAGCTCACAGCTCTGCTGGCACCGCCACCAATGAAAAGCAGCAACCTTCTGCTCAACAGTTGAGCCACAATTGCAGTCCTTCAACGGCAGTTCTCAAAAACCAAGCAGATGACGATGAAGATGGCATTGTTATTGTCTACGGTCGATCGATGTCATCACCAGCCTCAGTGCCAATAGCAAACACAGCAACACCGACAACAACGACCTCAAACTCAACGACAGCATCTACGCCTTCCACATTCAGCAGCCTTCCACCTTACTCCCCTCCAACTGCAGCCAACTCATTTCACAACTCTTCCTCAACCTCCTGTCACTGCTCTTCATCACTGTCCACCCTCAACTCTTCTTTTTCTTCCTCGTCCTCATCTTCCAACACCTCCTCACCAACGCCCACCATTCTGTGCTATGCACCGACGGCCATTCTCTCGTACCACAACTCAACTTCCAGTGATGTACATCACCCTTATCATCCCTATCAGCAGCAGCAGCAGTCCAAGTTTGCGCCCTGTTCACCACCGCCACCGGTCATCAGTGAGTGCAGTGCTGAGAACCAGGAAGAGCAGGAAATGCCAATGAACAGGAGCATCAGCCTTCAGGAGGCAAGTGCTTCATCCACCACAATGACGCCCAACCAGTCCTCCAGCAACCTGTGTGCCCTGCCGCCCTCGGTGGTCATCAGCGACCACAGTCTCGATGAGGTGGTTGTCATTCACCATCACCTTCACCATGACCACTATAGCACTGACCACCAGTTTCCCTACTATGTAATTGTTGTCTTTCACTAACTACTCTTTTCTAACACTGTCCGCCGTCTACTTCCACTTCAAATTCCTTTCCAACAGCCTCTCTCTCCTTTTAGAATGTTTTCCATTACTAACCAAGCTAAAACTGCTTTATCAAGTAGCCGTTACAATCTGATTGTTTAAACATTCTTTCTCTCTCTTTCTCTCCCTGCAGATCAATGGCCTCAGCGGCAGTGGCGGTAGTGCTGGTCAAGGACATTGCGCCGATGACGGCAACCTCTTTGGCAACGGCAGTGGTGATGTTCAACGGTAAGTGGTCGTAATGGTGGTGGTTTGTTTGCCAGCACGACTAACTCTTTTTCTTTTCCCCTGAATCGGTAAACAACAAACAACAAACAAACCAATCAGAAGGCGCGACTCTCTGGCGAGCATCTGCTCCAGCACCTCTTCGCTCTCTTCGCTAGGTGAAGATGACATCTACTTTGAGGGCACCTGTAGCGGGGATGCTTCTGGTGGTGGCCCTGACGGATCACTCAACGCCACATCAGTTCAGGTAGGACAGCAAAACACCTTAGCTGTCGTCAGCTTTTTTCCTTGAATTTGTAGCTGCGGCGATTAACGGCAAACAAAGCAGTGTTTAGTGCAGTTAGATTGTAGAGAAGATTGCTTGACCTGCCTACCTACTCAACTGCTTTGCCGATAGCGATACCTACTGTTGAATTACACACACATGCATACTGTTTATTGTCTGTCATTTCCCTGCCTAGTTTTCTTTGTCCAATGGTCGTTTTCTACTCGTTCTTTGACGAACTGTTGGCGGGAATTTTTCCACCTGTTCTCCTTTATCTGCCCGCTTCTTTGTCGTCGTCGTCGTCAGTTGTTCACGTCTTGGTGTGATTTCCTGGACAGCACACACAAACTCTTGTGTCAGTGTTTGTCTGATGAGGATGAGGTAAAGAAGGAGGAGGAGAAGAAGAAAGGCACTCCACTGTACGACGACTGTGTCTCGACTGTTGTCTGTCTGGGCTCCTGTCTCTACTCTCCTTTCTCCCCGTTACCACCGTTCGCTAACCTCTTGATCAGTTTGTGTTCTTTACTTGAATTTCTTTTCTCTTTTTCTTAATTTATTGCTGCCTTTCAGTTTTATTTTCTCTTTCTCCCTTTGCTAAAGTTCAACTCTCTGTCGTTGTCTGAAGGGTCGGTAATTACACCGGTGATGATGACTTGATCAGACCTCGTTGCTACTAATAACCGCTGCTGCCGTCGTACGCTGTCGTACGTCAGAGCACACTAAATTTGCCCCCGAGTTGTCCCTTTTTGTCTCTGTCTGATCTACTTCTCTCTGCTTCGATGGCTTTCACTGCACGAAGAGAAAAAGAAAAGGAAAAGGGGAACTGGACGACTGATGATGCAAGAGCTTGTTTGAAAAGGTAGGGTCACCAACCGAGGAAAGAGAAAGAAGGAGAAGGAGTCAAACAATTAGACCTGTCTGCAAAGTAAACTGCTCTTCCTTCCTTGACCTAGTGTCACTGACGTACACAGGTAGCAATTGGGGGAAAAATTTAAAGATAGGAAATTTGAATGGGACAAAAATGAGAAGTTTGCTGCTCTGCATGTTTTGCTGTGCACTAGTTCGTCCATTGACGTCAGCCTCTTGGGTCACTAATACCGCCATTCCCATTTAGTGACATGACACACGAAGCAGTTGTCGTCGTAGTTGTCGTATCACCTCGTTTTCCCATTGAAGTAATCTCCTTCTGTATTTCTTTCTCTTTCTTGCGTTCCTTTTGATTTCAAATGATGTCAGACAGAAGTGCGAGTGTTGTTGCGAGTGCGACTGTCTTTTTCTCACCGTATCTCATTGAAATACAACAAGATTAGCCTGTTTTAAGCATCACGCACACACACGCATTTGCGCTAATTAACGCTCTCTGACGATGGTGGAGATGCGGACAAGGGTGTCATGTTGGGCGTCAGTTATCAGCTGTTTTGGGAGATTAGCGCAGGATGTGATATGATTTAATCATCATACTCATCATCCTCTTTTCCAGTCTCCCTTTGCTTTCAGAAGAAGTCGCCACTGGTCCTGTGCTTGCCAGTCAATATTTGTGTTGCCCCTTCAAATTAAAAAAGCCTGCCAACCATTCTGCTACTCTGTCTGTTTGATGGCAGCCCGGCAGCTTCAACAAGTGGTTGTTGCTGTTGCTGCTAAAGAACAAAAACGAGGACAAAGCTGATCACATACACATACACTCTCTTTGGCCACACTGTCTGTGTGACAGTGTGAGTGTGTGTGTGTATTGCGGCAGTCGCACTCGCCGTGGTCACCACCACCACCACCACCACCAATGCTGCCTTTGCTGCCGACTACGTCAAAGCAGTCGACAGGCAACGTGCCCAGAGTTACGCCAATTGATCGCACAGACGTCATCAGGGTGAGAAGGAGAGCGGGAGGATGTAGGAGAGTGAGAGAGAGGTTGAGAAAGAGAAAGAGAGGGCTGTTGCTGTTGCTGCAGATGATGGAGTTGCTGGTGGTGGTGGTGGTGGTGACTGTGGCATCAGTGGTCGTGGAGCTCCATGCCGATGTGGTCGTCGAAAAGACTGAGACTGTGTGTCTATCTTTTTTGGTGGTGCCCTTTCAATGAGCGTTGGCTTTTTCTGTCTGTGTGACACTGTATAAAAAAACTGGAGGCTTCGAGACACACTCGCAGACGGATGAGCGGATGAGCTTCATCTGAACTGATGATGTATAGCGCTAAATGATAAGTGCTGATGGTGGTAGAAGAGAAGAGGAACACACCAGAAGAAGGCGAAGAAAATAGAGTAGAATTTTCGGTGCTGTCAATGCTGCCGATGTGAGGGTGAATGCTAAAGAGGAAGAGAAAATGCTGGTGTTCTTGTTGTTGTTGATGATGGTACTGGTACTTCTGGTGCTGGTGAATGCCACTGCTGCTGCTGCTGCACTCGAGGACATTCAAGTGTATTCAGTGTTTGTGCTGCCTGAAACGGATTTGAAATGTTTGCCTGCCTGATTGTGTGTGTGTGTCATTCGGTGCGATTTTCTGGTTGTTTGTTTTCTGCTGATGCTGGTGCGCTATTGTCATGCTGTCATCTCATTTGAGCCATGCTTTCGATGACCTCGCCAAGATGCAGGCACCAGTCGTGTTTGCACATCGAAAAAGTGCAGTCTGTCTGGTTTCATACTTCTGCTTTTGCTGCATTTTCTGCTGGTGCTTGTTGTTGTTGTTTGCTATCTTCTCGATTCTAGAACTAGCGTATTTCCCAGCCGCAGTAACTCAACTCCACTCTTATCGATCCGAACTGATTGATGATGATATAGCAGTAGACTGAAGCTGAAGCGCGAACTAGTTTAGCCTTTTGCAGCTCGCTTTGCTTGCCAACTTTTTCTTTCTCCTCTTTTTTTCTTTTGAAGTTCCAGCTGATCGAGCTGTCAGTGTAGGCTACTGCCGCTATCACCAACCAACCAGTCAGCCAACCAGTCAGCCAACCAGCCTGCTTGGTCAGGTGGCCAGTGTCGACTGATGGGTGGTGAAAACCAGTGCTCACTTTGCTGTTTACTTTGGGGTACAACAACAGCAGCAACAGCAGTTCAGCTGAAATGACAAAGTCCAACTTAAGCAAAAAGAACCATTTGTGCGCTGATGTTAGTGCACTAACTGTGATTATATCCCAATCTGCTGGGGTGGTGCTGTTTTGTTTGTAAAGTTCCGGAACTAGCAGTACACTTGAACTTGATGAGAGTAAATGAGGGAGATTGGTTTTGGGTTGAAGCTGGGGGTAGTGTTTTTGTTAAACTGCTTTCTTTCTCTGATCTGCCTCACCACTATCGCAATCACTGATTGAGTAGCGCTCAAATGACACTTTGATTAAATCACATCTGCCGCTGTACTGTGAAGCATACTGTACTTCAAGTGTGTGTGTGTGTGTGTGTGTGTGTGTGCATGTGCCGCTAATTGCTGAGCTTTATTCTTCTGACAAAAAAGCAGCCTCCAGTACAGGTACAAGGTCCAAGTGCCGATGTGCGACAAGAAGACACACTGCTTGCTCGCCCGCAAATACACACTTACATGAGCCAGCTAACTCTAATATTCAAGAGTTAAGGTACTCTCGGGTCGTTCGTTTGAGCAAAGGAGAAAAAAGTGAAGGAAGGCTATTAATTTGACATTGTCTGTGAGCATAAATTGAGGGCCACTTTTCATCTTCTTTAGCATCTTTTGCTGATGCCCCTTTTTGCATGCCTAAAGGGGCAACAACGAAAAAGGCAATTTGTCAATGTCCAAGACGACGACGACCACCTTCACTCTTCTTTTGCTAATCGATTGATTGATAGTCGTACAAACACACACCTTCTGTTTGCTGATTGTGTCCAATGAACATCGCTGGACCGAGCAAGAAACCACATCTACCTGAATAATAGTACTTTTTATCCTGTTTTTCTTTTTCTTCATCTCACCTCACCTCACATCTCCTTCTAATGATACTCTCGGCTTGGATACTCTCTAAATGGCGACGTGTTGCTAATTTGTAAAATCTGACTGTGTGAGAGAGTGAGTGTCTCATGGCAACAGCTGCTGCTGCATTTGCTTCTCTCTGTACCGTTACTTTTTCATTGTATTCAGCCAACTGTGTGTGTGCCTTTTTGAATGTTTGTACATTCACGTGTTCACTTGCTGCTGCTGCTAGTGCTGGTGCTAATGGCTAGCTTGGCTAGCTTTATCTTTTTGTTCTTTTCAATGTATTTTTTTGTTTTATGATTGTCTCTGGTTTTTGTATTTTCATTTTCAATACTGGTCTCACTGCTGTCTGTGTTTTGATTTTCCTCTTTTTCTTTCAGTGCACATTTGATGATGATGGTGATGATAATGGCGGCCATTATTGTGGCTTCTATCATTGCAGTAAAAAGGGGAAGGAAGAGGGAGCAGGGGCATTAGTGTTTTATTTTAACGGCTTTTTAACTAGCCCTAATCTATGTGTGTGTGTGTGTGTTTGGCTGGCGGCTATTGGAAAGTGGAGACGCTCGACTGTTGATAAGGGCTATAATAATAGTAATAACGACGACGGCGATGCTCATGATAAGTGCATGATAAGAGCTAGAGTTGCCGCCGCTGCCAATCTAAAGGAGGCAAAAGAGGGGCAAGAAGTGTGTCTTTTTGTGTGCAATCGACTTTGTGTGTCTCGTACAACAGGCGAATTTAAAGTGTTGGTGGTGCTGTCTAATCTTATCAAGTCGGACAAAATCACACGCTAACCAGACCACTTACACTCTATTTGTGATGTGGATTATTTGCTGGAAGTGAGGGTGGTGGGGATGGCTGTGCTTAAGCTCACGCACCAACAGAGAAACTCCTGCAAGAAGCATGCGTACTAAAGAAGCACTGATCTATTTGTGCACAAGTAACACTCTCCTTTTTCCTTTTGCTTGCCCTGCACTGAAAATCTGGAGATTTTCCCCTAACCACCACATAGTTACTACGTTCTCCTTGTTGTGATGATGGTGGTAGTCATCTGAAAGATCATAGGACAAAAAAATGGTAGTAGTCGAACTTGAATTAGTGGTAGATAGCACTGCTGACTGACTGAATGAGGAGACATCGGTCTGATTGCCCTTTAAGTTACTCATTGGCAATTATTTTCCCATTTAGTGCTAATCCTGGCATTTTCTTTTTTCTCTTCTGCTTTCTTACTCAGCCTTTTGTGTGGTTTTTAAGGGAAATTGGGTGCAGTGGCAGTTTTAGTCCATATTGCTGACGTTTGTCGGCTCGCTCACTTACTCACATGTGTTTCTTGGAGAGGAAATGCCCAAAGCAACTGACTGAGCGAGAAATGTAGTTGTTATTGCAATATTTCTCTATACTTGTACTGTTTAGCTATTCAGCTTTGCTAATACTCTGGTAATAAAGAACTCACCTAATTGCACCGACAGGGTACATCTGACTATGTCTGGTACTAATGAGCACTGTACTGAACATGACAGTACAGACAGTAATTAAATTATAATTGTATTGCACTAACTGTTTCTGGCTGCGGATAAAAGACTAAATAGCTTAATTTTACTGTTCAAAATATAAGCCGATTTCTATTAGTCTAAATTTTCCTTCGACCTTTGTTTGAACTTGCACTAAACTTGAATTTTTTAAAACATTTCTAAGTGTAACCTTCTGACAACTAGATAAAAGTGGCTAGTGGAAAGAAACCTTTTTCTCCCTTTGCCTTTCTTGCTTTAGTCAGAAAGGGGTTGCATTAGTGCAGAATATGGTTTTGAATAGTAATGCACCGATGAATCCTTGGCCAGCTTTTTATAAACTGCTAAAAAAGTTGTTTGACGTCAGAATGGTCTTTCTCGTGATGGTGGTGGTGGTGAGGTTGCCATTAAAGCTTTCTATTCTAGCGTTTTTACTATCTCAACTCTGTTAATTAGTCATTCCGGCGGTTGCCCCTAATCGTATGATTGTAATGCTGTTTTTGCTTTTTGATGGTATTAATAGCATCTTGATGCTGATGATGCTGATGCTGGTGAATGGCTCAGTTGGGTGGCCTTTTTCCATATTCAAACTGCTACTGCCACTTTGGGTGTTTGTTCTAGCTCACTATCTCTCTTTCTCCGGTTACTTTCCTTTCTTTCCGTGAGTGTTGTTGATCATCCTTCCCCTTTTGTCAGAGAGTGAGAGTGAGAAGGAGAGAGGAGAAAGAGAAATCTCAATTCTGCTGATCCGCGTCACAAAGTGCGTGTTTCTATTAATAGAATGCAACACTCTCACTGAACTAGCTGACTGCTGCTGATCACTGAACACACGCCAAGTTGGCCAACTATTTGGCACCTTTCTTGTAGTCATGTACAAACAAACCTGTGCAGGTGTGGTGGGCTGGTGGTGCTGCTGGTGGCGTGTGTATGTCATATGCTGCTGTCCCCTTTTCATTTTCGTCCTCCTCTTCCTTGCCATTCATTTCTTCACTGCCTACCTTCATTTGCTCAATGGAAGTGACGTTGTGCCTGCGGCGGCAGTGGCAGCGACACTAACAACAGGTGTCAGTTAGTTAGTTAGTTAGTTAGTCTGTCTGTCGCCTCTCTATCTGACGAAAGTAGGCTGTAATAATGTGCTGATGCAGATTACTTTACCTGCCATGCATAACAGCAACAGAAGCTCAAGTTGGCTAATTGCTGGGTGTCTGGCTGGTTGTGAAGTCGTCGCTTCCGGTTGCTGTCTGGCTGTTGCCGCTGCCAACTCTTGCTAGGGTCTACTGGAAAAATGTGTGCTGGTTGTGCTGGTTGTGCTGGTTGTGTGGTTGTGCCTGTACAAGTTGATGTATGTGATGACGATGACCAGTGTGACTTTTTGTTATCAATTACGTCAATGGAAGGTAAGGGGAAGGCAATGGGAAAAGAGAAGGAGGAAAGGGAGGAAAGGGAAAAGTGAGGGGAGAGACAAAGGGTGACAGAGGTTTTTTATCCTGTCTATTCATTGCTCTTCTCTCCTCTCTCTCTCTCTCTCTCTCTCTCTTTAATTTTTAACTGTTTTTTCTTCTTTTGTCTCTTCCCTCTTTTTTTCAACTTTGCCAAAAACAGTAAACTTTTTGTGTTTTTTGCCTCGTGTGTCTGACCCACCACTGCTCACCACTGGTTTGACCGACAATCGATGAGGATTTTTGTCTATTTTATTGCAGCTTTGAGAATCTGAATCCTTAAGTCCTCTCTCTCCCTCGAGGTTGCTCTTGTGCAATAACCTTTTTGATGGCTGTTAAAGAGTGATTTTCTGACATTTTTTTGCTTTCGCTGCTCTCAGCATCGATTGAGAAAGGCCAGGAAATGGCCACTTTGGGTAGTTAGTGCCAAAGTAGTTGGCCACCACAACAAAAGCCTTCATTTTTTACCTGTCTATTTTGGTTGCTCTGAAGGTGTGCAACAGAAAGAAGTGTGTCGCGTGTTGGGCATGTTTGGTAGTAGTCTGTGTAAGTGATTGGTTGCCTAGATTGGCAGATTATACCTTTCTTTCATTCATTTATTGAAGGATCAGGTAAATTGTACGGCAACCTCAGCATCGACGATGGCGAGATATAATTTGCCAATTATAAAATGTTGACGCAGCATTGAAATTCACTACTAGGCACTTGGAAACAGCAGCTGCTGTTGCCGCTGCCGCCGCTGCTAATGATGCTGCTTTTCCTAGCTAATGAATAGAAAAACTTGCTTTGCGCGTGTGTTTTAATTATGGAAAGAAAATGTCCCGATTTGATGATTGGTGGTTATTATTATCAGCAGAAGCGGCGGCTAGGTGAGGGCTCTTGACTGACTGACTAGCTAGCTAGCCTTTTGTTGGTAGGCAAGGGCTTTTGCCGAGGCTGAACCTTTGAATAGAGCCGCGCAAAGCAAGAACGAAAAAAGTTTCCCTCGCTATATCTGCTGACCGAGAAGAGAGAGAGGTAAAACGAGAAAAGAAAAGAAAAGTGCAAGAACCCCGCTGGGCGTTTTCTGCAGTGTACAGGAAAAGATGAACAACGCAAAATGAAAAGATGAAGAGGATGACAGTGGGCAGTTGTGGTGAGTGGCTGACCAGTTTGGTTTCTATTTTTTCCTTGCTCATTTCATCTTTCATCTTTTTTCTGCTGTTGAACCTCCGATCACAAGACCTAGCCAAACTACTTTGGCAGGTACATTGCTAATGATCATCACAAAAGTGGTGTTGTATAGGTATTTGTGATTATGCATGCTTTCATTAGTGTTGTTTTATTTTTAGCAGTGTGGTCAGTCAGGCAGTTTCCACCATCAACACCACCCCAATCACCATTTCCCTTTTGTGCAAGTTTTGTTGCTATTTTTGTTTTGTCCTGGTACATGTCGTGAGAGCGAAGCAATGAGCGAGAAGCATGAAAAGAGAGGGTAGGGGTAACCGGTGGTTATTGGCACATCACACGTTGTCGTGTTTTGATTTGGGAAAGAAAAAGACAGAAGACAGAGAAAGGTCGACTGGGAAAAGAGTGAAAAATGATGATGAGAAAGAGAGGGGACCACCACTGCCAGCAAAAAGGGGAAGTCTACAGTATGGCATCCGTGTAGTATATCTGTCCCTGTATGGCATTTGCTGCTCTTTTCTTAACTGTTTCATCGATTACCACGAAATGGCTCTCTGCTGTCGTCGTCAAAGCGGGCAAACCCGAGATCTTTTTTACACCTTTGCCTGCTACCACGTCTTCCCCTAACACTCTTTTTAAATTATCTGACCAAACTTTTAGCAGTTTCCGACTAGATGGACATTGCTCCCTCTTTTTTGGGTAAAGTAAAAAAAGGTGTTTTTCTCTTGCTCAATCTTAAGGAAAAGAGCTGGTCAAAATATTGAGCATTGCCGACTTCTATCATCACCACCACAATCCAATCTCATTTAGTGCAAGCACGTGGCATTAGAAAAATGAAGTGCTGGCCAGAGATTAGCCGCTTTTGGGTTTGGTGGTGATGAGTTGGCTGATTGACCAGTGGGGAGCAAACATCAAAGTGAAGTGCTGCTGCTGATGCCGATGCCGATGAAAGCAATGTGGTGCTGATTTACTACTACTACTCTTGCTGGTGCATCTGGTGCACCTGGTGCACTCGGCAGCACAATTACCAGTACCAGGATATATTATATTCATTGTCTGTCAGGTGGAGTACTTTTCGGTGCGCCTGAACTGGTGCATGTTTGTGCGAGGGAGGCAACAGGGAGGGAGCTGGTGGAGGTGCTGCTGACGATGGCGCTGATGATGGTTATGGTGATGACAGTGTGCTTGTTTTTGATGATGACGGTTGAAAAGGAGCAGAGCAGGGCAAACTACACTGAGGTGATCGCCCAAACACTGATGATGATGATGATGATGAATGATATGCTGGCGTCTGATGATGGTGGTGATGGTATAGGTCTTGTGTACTGTGTGCTGTGGAAAAGTAGTGCATCGTTTGTTGTTGTTTAAGTTGTACGGTAGTGAGTGAGTAAGTGACAGTGAGGGAGAGTTTCCCTGCTGCGTTTGTAGTCTTCTTAGAAAAAGTAGACAAAGAACACATTTAGGCTCTTCTCGAATGTCTTTTTTATTGTTGCATGTTCTAGAACGCACTTGATGTTGTGTTATTGCACTGCATCTGACCTGGTGCACCTGAGAAAATCGCCATTTGGATGTGTTTACCAACTTGATCGTGTTTCTTTTTAGGCAGTATGACTTTTTGATACGTTCCTTGTTTTCAAACTAAACGCTCCTATTTAGGGCTTTCCTTTTATCTTTAGCAAGTATCCAGTGACTGGATTTAGCTAAACGTCGTAGACCAGACAGATTTCCCTGTTTTAACTGACTTTTTCTTCTTTCGGATTCAAGAAATGTACCACCAATTACTGAGCAATGATGACACTGCTGCGGTTCAGGAGAAAACGGCACCGTCGATGACAGCTTTTTAATGATACCAGGCAGCGGCAGCATTTTATCGCTAACTAGATGAGGATTTCACTTTCTAATGAATTTTTTAGCTCTGCTGCTTTTTGATTGGATGTTGTCAGTTTTAAATTAAAAAGAAGAAGACAAGATTTTATCTTTTGCAAAGCGATATGGTTGATTTATTACCTAAGCGACTGTTTCTTCCTCCTTCTTTTCTACCTTTTGCTGTGTGCTATCAATAGGAGAGAACTTGTTGTTTCTTACTTTTCTTTTGAGTGGACGACGATGAAAATGTTGACAGTTGTTGTTTGTTAGGTAATACCTTTAGTATCGCTGCTGATAACTGGCTACACTCGCAGTAGGCAATATATTCAAAAAGTCTCACAGCAATTTATTTTTGGATTGCATGTCTCTGTTGACTAGGATGTGCTCACTATTGATGCTAACTCAAAGGTTGTATTTGGGAGACAGTTTTACTGATGGGTAACTCTTTTACGCATCAAACATTTTCCCTACTTTGCTGTCTGAACAAAGTCCAAGCCATTTTTAAACATGGTTAAAATGGCAACACCGTCATTCAATGAGGTAATCGGAGCTAACGTTTTTGCCTAATTAATCATCTAAAACGTTATGTTTTCAGTCGGTTTTCCTTAATGACCCCTACATTGTATATCTTCCAATTAGCTCTTTAGCTTAAAACTAACCTAATGGTTGCTGGTGATTGTCATAGTGCAGCTGAGTGTACAGGTGTAAGCCTTTTGTGTTGGTGGAAGCATAGCTAATAACGTTTTGGTGCCAGAGAGTATTTTTTGGTTGCACAGCACACCTGTACAGCAGAGGCGGCTGTCGTACAAGTTTAGGTCTGCGGTACGATGTGTTGACAACTTGCGCCAGTGCTGTCGCTGTCGCAAGCCGCTTATCAGCACGTGCTGCCAGTCTTGGCAGTCTACTTTCTGCCTTCACTCCTCTGCTCTGGTGTCCCCTTTTCGTGGGAACTGAGGTGTTGTTATTGTGCCTACCACCAGGATCTGATTTTGGAATACCAGCGCATTAGATTTTATTTTTGGCGTAGACTGACTGACTGACTGCGAGAGTTAAGAGGCTCTTGCTCTCTTTCAGCTCAGCCACAGTTGACTTGTCATGACATGGACATACACTTACTGAAAAGTGTGTGCATGCTCAGGTAGACAAGAAGATGATGCTACTGTGGTGATAGTGGTGGTAGTGCTCGCACCAGACTTTCCTCGTAGTCCTTGTGTGTCTATGATTATCGCACACTCTCATCCAGTCATTTGTTAGCTTTGAACTACTACAGATGACCGGCAGGCAGATACTACTGTGCAGTCTGGTCAAGGCCTCTATCGGGTGATGTGCTGCTGCTGTTCAAGACTATTGCCCTTCTCCCTCTGAAACTGCTTCTGCTGCAGGAAACACTGATTTTTTGTATATTTCTAATGGTTTTCCTGGTTCAAGGTAGTGCAGTATCTCATTTGCCTGGCCTCAACTTACGACGCAGTGTTGTTTGTTTGTTTGTTTTCCTTTCCATCCATCTTTGGCCAACCGGTGTTTTGCAAGCTTAAATTAGAATTGTCTATTGTCTACTGTTCATTGACCTGACGTACTTTTTTTCTGGTTAAAAATGCGGTTCTTTGCAGGCAGTTTTTGATAGCGCAGCAGCTGTCTGGCGGTGGCATTTTGCATGCATTCAAACACGGTTTGCGTAGTTTGTACCGGCGCAAAAGGCATCAGTCAAAAGCAGGCACCTGCTGGTGATGCAAAGTGGTCAGCAGCAGTGCTGCTGTCAGTTTATTTGTGCAACAGGTGGTAGTGATGGCACTGCTGCTTCCCAAGATGCGTATCCAATTGTCGTGTGTGCGCACCGCTTATTGAATTGGGCAATGCGGCCACATTGGCTGGTTGCCTGATTGCCAATGCTAATTTGGATTTCTTTTAAATGCCTAATGACGGTGGTATTTTTACATTAAACTGATGATGATGCTAGTGAGTGCCAAAGAGTTGGGTGACAAAATGAAAAAAATGAGAGATTAATGATGCACTCACTGTCGCTGATGGCATTGACAATAATCTTTGCCGCCCTGCTCTGGAAAGGTGCCTTTCTTGTATGAAGAGTTTAGTGTGAAAAGGATAAAAAGGGAAAAGGTTTCTGTTTCAGACAAGATGAAAAATTAATGTCCACTGCGACAAGAAGTTAAAAAGTATTACCCATTTTTAATTGATTTAATTTAAGTGCAAAGTACCTAACTTAAACTAACGAGGAAAATGTTGAATAAAGATTGAAGGTGATGGAGAGTTCCATCATCACTCTAAAAAGACAGAAAGATTTTTAACTTAATTTATAAAATAAACTGAAATTTAGCTAGAAAAAAAGTTTGTGATTACAAATCCATTAAAAGAATAGTACATTTGAGGCTTGAAATTTTCATTTTCATAAAGGCTAAACAAGTCAATACCCTTTTCCTGTTTCAGCACTATGCATCGTCACTATTCTGCAGCAAAACTTATTTGCTAATTACCAGGAGGGGTAATTAGAGCGATGCTCTGCACTGATTGGCGCAGAGAAGCCCCAGTCAGCAGACTGCTACGTGACGGCAAAGAGACGATGTGTAGACCGCCACTTCACTGACGTACATTTGCTTCCCTCGCTGTTCCCGCAGTGAATAGCTTCTACTACTGATGCTGCTATTGCTTTGGTCGTCCTTTCTGCCTCTTTTTTCTCTATTTTTTTTCTAACTACTTACCACCTGATTCTCGAGGCTGACTTTCGAGGCTGCTGCTGCTGCTGCTGTTGCTTTTGCTGTTTCGGCTCTAGTCGCAAGGCAACAGGCTGAAGCCTGGGGGCAGTGAAGTAGCTAACTGCCACTAACTTTCAGCAACAGCAGCAGCACTTCTTCCGCAGTTTTTGGCTGTTTAACTTTTGCATCTTCTGCGGTCAGTCACGTAGGTTGCCGTCAGGTTTGTGTAGCTGTAGTTCTTTCTGATGCTGCTGTTGCTGCTGCTGAAGATGATGATTCAAGTGTGGCCATCTTTGTGTATTTTGTCTGCCGTGTTTACCTTCAGGCGACGGACTCTTGCAAAGGGACGACAGCGGCAGGTTATCATCATCGACAGCAGCCGCAGCCAACAGCAGCACTTCGATGTTCAGATGTGCTGCTGATAAGATGGTACTGCTAAAGACTGGAGACGGCTGAGACCATGCCAGTAGTGGTGAAGGAGACTTGAAGGTGTCTGCACTGCAACACTATCTGCCTCCTGCAATGCACACTCTCACTTGTTCACAGCACTTTTCAGAGAGATTCTTTGAATGTGCTAATCTGCCTCTTTTTACTGCTGCTGTCAGGTCGAGTAGTACCCGAATACACTGGTTTGCTTTCTGTTGTTGAATTGCCTCACTCTGCTGCCGCTAAAGCCGTGGCGTAGCCGGCTTCCAGGTAATCGCTCAGCGCGGCAATAACAACAACCGCCGCGGCATTCAGCAAACAATCGACGTCTGCTGACAATTGACACACACAGAGCTTTGTATGGTTGCCTCCTTGGATTACACAATTTCTTTTCCTACCCCTACTTTCTCCTTTCATTCCAGTGCTGATTACAATTGGACTGCTGACATTACGTTTGCACTGCCGTTTGAGTGTTTTGTTTGCGGTGTGTTTGTTCTGTTGCCGATGCTGTCAGTTCAGATCCACTGAACTTGCACTCAAGCACACTGAAACACAGCGCTGATGTGTCATACTGGTGTAAATGCAGCCAATTTTAGCAATCATCTATTCACTCTTTCTTTCTTTCATGATGTGTCTGCCAGCCGACTGTTGTTTATGTTGCACTCATATGTTCAGTACCTCCATCTCCGTCATTCATCTTGTCCTGTCTTGTCTGTGCGCACGTCTTTACAGTGTTGACTGCATGAATGTTCCAACCAGGTGGTAATGCTGTAAATGCTACCTCCATTGCTGTGCCTAATTGAAGCCGATTAGCGGTGTGTTAGTGTGTGTGTGTGTCTGTGGTTAGTACAGCAACCAAAGTTGATGTTGTTCAGTGACAGTCGTATTAATAGCTGACCAAGCTGCTGCTGCTGCTGCAGGCAAGCTGATCACTTTTCTAATTTTCGATTTGTTGAATTTGATTTGATGCAATCAGTGACAACATCAGCAAAAATAAAATATTACTTTAGCATTATTACTCTCACTACTACTAGTTTCACCCGAGTTCTCGTTTTTCGTTTTTGCGTCTGCTACTGCAACTGCAGAAGCAACAGCAGCAGTTAACATCTTAAAAGTTTACACCCCGTAATTTGCTTAGTTGATTACTTAACTTTGCTCAGTGTCCGCCAACCAGTCAGTCATTCAGTCAGTTCACAGTCTGCAGTACCAAGGTTGAACTTTCCCGAAGCAGCAGTAGCTACTGTGGAAAGTAAAAGTGATGTGCTCTGGGCAAACAATTAGGCTTCAACAAGTTTGAATAGCAATGGTGGTAGCAACGGCAACAGCAGCAGCAACAACAGCAGTCATCATCATCATCACAACCTGTTTGCATAGCAAATTGTAATCTTGGTGATGCTTCACTGCTGGTGATGAAAGGGAAAGGGATGATGAGAATGTGAATGCAAATAGTGGAGAAAGTAATGGGAAGAAATGGGAAGAAGTGGAGAGAGGGGAGGCAAAAGCAATTTAAAGAAGCAGGGCGAGTCGCCAGCAAAGGGGTGATGATTCCAGTTTGTGTACTTTTTCCCTCCCCTTTCAAAACCTGAGTGATTTGAATGACTGAGTTTGTACATTCAGCCAGCCGTGTTTGAGTCATCATCAACTACCAGCAACTGAGGAACAGGACTTCTGTGCAAACTAAGCATGTTGACGTGCTGTTACAGTCCTGTTCTTCTGTCCCTCTCAACTTCAATATTTGGTGATAAAAATGGCGACATCAGCATCGTGAGCCGAAAGACTCTGCAGCAGACTCTTTTTGACAAGCAGTTGTGAAAGACCTGTTGAACAGGTGAACACTGGCAATGGCTCGTGCCTCTTTTCAGACACAGTCACACACACTCCACTTGCCAATTAGCATAGTCTCGAGGTAAAGGAGAGAAAGTGAAGCTCGAGCAAAATAACAAGCGGTGGTGGTGGTGGTAGCAATATGAGATGCAAATGAGAAGGAGAGGGACGCTCAAATCGAAAAGCTTTTAAATTATCCTTTTCAAAACTGCTGCAGGCAAGTGAAGTGGTGAATTCTTTTTTTTCATGACTACTACCTTTCACTTTATGGCTGTGCTACTTGAATGTAGCCAACCTTTAATTTGTTTGCAAACTGAAAATGCCTGCAATTTTTAGGTTGTTTCTCGGTCTTTGTTTTGTTTTGTTTGTTTTTCTCTGTTTGTTTGTTTAGTTGCTCATGCTACTGAAGATGCTGTTGATGATAATGATAAATCACAAAATTCTATTTTTGTGCACATTATCTTTAGGCAATACCACACCTTTAGAAATATTTGTACTTTTTGATGCACTCTTGGCTTCTTCTTTTTTTCTCTCTTTCAATCGAGGTAGCATATGACTTTCTAATTTATTTTATTGCTTCGTTTTATTATTATTATGATTGCCTTTTTAAATTAATATATCTGCCACTGTGTTTACGTGAGTGTTCATCTCCCCTTTTTCTCCTTTTTCCTTCAACGTCTTCTTTTCCCATCTTTGTCGACGTCGCCTGACGTCGGTGTCAATGATTTTTGAGCTCATTAGAAAGAAAAAAGAAATAAAGAAAGAAGGCTTGTTTACATTAAAAGGCAAGAAGTAGAAGGAACACTTTGCTATCAGTTTAGCAACTGCTACTCTAACGTAACGGTGTGGTTTCGCTCTTTTGGTTTTGTGGCTGACTTTTTCTCTTACTGCACAAGTGACAATAATGGTGTCTTGTGGTGCTTTTGATAACTGAACGCTGATAAGATATTTGAATCTGCAGTGTGTTTTCAGCAGTGCCTGCAGCTAGATTGTCTGTGGCTAATTATAATTAGACTACTAGATGGGATCGGTGTTTGTTATTATTATTGTTTGCCTCCACTGACTGCGCCTCACTGAGCCCAAAATGACGATGAAAATCTACGGTAATTGAGAAGAGTGCTTGCACACTAGCACTTGCACCTAATGTACAGGCAATGAATAAAAAAGTAAAAGTGAGAAAGAAAGTTTTTTCATTTCTTATCAGCGAGTGTACGGCAGTTTTCTCTCTTGCGTGGCTCTTGCTGGAGAGGTGTGCAGAGTAAAGATATTAGGGTTTTGAAAAACTCGGTTTGATAGTGTGCTAATGGAATGGAAGTTTTTTTATTTTAACGCACACCCTAGTTTGAAGAGTTTCCATAGTTCTAGAAAATTAAATTAATTTTTCAGGTTTTAAATAAAAACTGTCTACATTAGCATCAGTCACCTTCAGCTATCTTTCAGGTGTGTTTGCACCGTCCTTGCCTCTAACTGTACACTTTTATTCTTTTTCATTTCTTGTTCAACGAAGAAAAACTCCTAGTTTAGTGTCGTTAACTCCATCACCATCAAATAGTAAAAAGTAAAATTCATTTGAAATGTGCGTAAAAAATCCGGCAACTTTAATACTGTTGCTGCTACTGCAGTTGTTGTTGATTATATCATCGTGATGACTACAAAGTTGCCTGGTAGCGGCAGCAGCAGCAGCAGCAGCAGCGAATGTCAAAGCAGTCCATCCTGCAAGCAAACAACAGCAGTACGTGATCTATTTGCAGTGTGCATATCATTTGACTTGCACGTATTAGAGTGTTCATGTCAGCCTTTGCTGCTGCTGATGATCATGATCATGTACTTGAACTGAATGAAAGAGTGTGCAAAGGAGCCAAGGCCTTTTTCAGCTGAAGGGTTGCTGACTTGCTTCTGCTGGTGATGCTGCTGTCCACCTGATTGACTGACTGACTGACTGACAGGTGTGACTTTGGTCATTCTTCGGTGGTGGTGATAATGGTGTTGTCTACCATCATGGTCATGGTCTTCTCCTGAAGACTTTTTCTTTTTTCCGGGAAATTTTGCCGACACTGATAAATTTCATTGTTTACCTGCTCAGGGAGTCTCTGCAAGTTCAGAGTACGCACTTCTCAAAAATTCGCGAAAAGCTTTGTTGAAATGTGTGTGCGGTGAATTTTAAATCCGCCTGATTTGACAGCTCACATCTGGGGCAGAAAAGGTGCGAAGTGTGTGCTAGAAGCTGGGAGCAAGTTTGAAGAAGGCTGAAGAAAGTTGTGGCCTTCTTCAGGGCTGCATCGTTTTATCGCCCACTTGTTTTTCATTTTTTGTCTGTCACTTTTTTGTCGGTCTACTTTTCCCTTTTTCTTCTTTCACTCTCCTATCTTTCCCCGCATTCTCTTCATTTTCATTTTCATTTTCACTTTCTCAGTGCACACAACTCATCTGACAATGAGTCTTTCATCCGAAAATGACGCCAATTTAGTATGCTGGTGCTGCTCTGTTTGCTGCCACTTCTGCCGTCGCTGCATCTGTCTTTTGCTTATCCTCAATTGATAAGCAGAAACTAGCTAGCAGTCAATTTGTGCTGGTGGTAGTAGTGCTCAAGAGGAAATGCTCACTGCTTGCGCGTGATCGGCTATGAAGTGCTGCTGCTCTCATTGTCCACCAGGCACATTCACAGTTAGTCGGCGTACTTTAGTGCTCTAAATGCTCTTTTTCTTTTTCTCTCTCGATCATCTGAGAAGGGGTAGAGAGAAGAAGGGAAGATTTAGTGGCTAGAAGTAGGTTAGTTCCCACCACACCATTAGTGCTGCTACAAATCGTTTCAGTTAGGTAATTCATATTTGTACGCGTGTGCACGCGCTGATTTCCACTGGTGCTGCGAGTAAAATTAAAACTCGACTTATTTACTCTGTTGTCGTTTCTCTCTTTCTTTTCCCCCTTTTTCTACTTTCTAGTCTTGTCAGTGCGGGTTCACCCCAAATTGAGATGCACTCTAGTCAATAAGTTTACTGTCAGAGAGCCCTTGTACATTTGGGGTTTATTACCTTTTAGGCGCTGACAGCGGCGCTGGCCTAATAATATTAGTAGATCTCCACTTGTTTTGGTCATGTCTTGCTTAATTGCACAACACAACACACATCGGCTGATAATTAGACAACGGCAGTTGAGCAGGCTAAAAGGGGTGACAAGTTGCGGACGCAGTGCATTCGGACGACTGCCGTACAGATGAAAATGAAGATAGCGGGGGAAAAAGCTGCAGCAGCAGGAGAAAATGTAGTCGAACTTTCTGGTGCTGCACTTGAGTGGTGGTGTTTGCCTGCTGATGCTGTGCCTCTCCGTTGTTTGTTGAATAAAACATGCCCTTTCTTTCACCGGTGAGCCGTCAACACCTGGCAACGACGACGGCAGCAGCTTCACTAGTCCATTGCTATCAGCACCTCCATCGATTGCCTTTTGTACAAAAGGGCTCGGTTTGTACGGCGTGTGTGTTGATACCGTGACCAAATGAGTACACCACTCGCTTTCTGGTGCTCAAACCTAGGGCAAACAGAGAGACTTGGTGTGAGTGTGAGAGAGTGTTTCGTTATCAGTGTGCTAACAGCAAACTACCACAATCGCTAGAACCAAGTGCGCTCATTTACCTTGGCTTTTTTCCCCCTTTCCATCCTCTTTCCTTCCCCGTACTTGTTTGTAGTATTTGCCTAATAGTCAAGTGTTTATGCTCTCGATGGTCTCTCTCTCCCTAGTTTGCACTTGGTGCAATGAAAACACACAACCAGGCGACATGCTCGTTTGAGTTGTGTCTGTAGTAGTGAGTGCACTCGATGCTGCAAAACTGCTGACACGCCAGCTGACGTGAATTAGCTGCTGCTGCTGCTGCTGCCGGTACCGGTGCGGCTGAAGATCTGATGTCGCCTGATTGTACACACTTTCTGCTGATTGTGGGAAAGGTACTGCTGCTGCTGGTAGCGAGGCCAGTGTTGATGGAGGTGGTGATAGGTGCTTAGCTTAGCAAAGCTCTAAGCTAGTTTCCTCCTGCAAGATTGTTTTTAATTCAGGTGGGGACTACCTGCGACACTGTGAGTGAACTACCAGTTTCAGAGCACTGTGCTCTAGTAAACCCATTCAGTCACCCTTTTCTTTGACCATCATGAATGGCAATTTTTGCTGCTGCTGCAGTTTGCTTAGTTCTTTAAAGATGAAAGACACTGCTGCTGCTGTGCTGCTTTTTTTCCGTCACCTGAGTCATGCACCTTTTCAACTTTTTCCACTTACAGTCAGCCAGCCAGTGGTTGTACACTGGTGACTTGTTGACTTGTTGACAACGATTCACAACGTTTCGTGCCACTGGCGCTACGCCGTTTACGTATGTCTATGTGGTGCTCATGACGTGAGGAAGAAGGAAGACGTCGTCGTCGTCGTCGTCGAGATAGAAGGCTAGAAACAAAGCAGAAGAAAGGGCACATCTGATTACGTCGTTGCCCGAGTGAAGAAGAAGAAGAAGAAAGAGATTGCTACCAACGGCACCGGTATTGCACAAAACAACAAAAGAACATGTGATCGTCACAGCCTCTTTCTCTCTCTCACTCTTTCGCGTTCATTCAAGATCACTTAACCTAACCATTCTGATCACCAGTACGGTACTCTCAGTACAATCTATTCAGGCGCCTGCAAAACAATTTAGTTTTGTTTTGTTGGTAAAAGTTTTGCAAGTGCACCCCTACCAGGAAATCACGGATCTACCAGTCTGGTTGCTCAAGACACCCATTTTCCACTTCTATTTTTGTCCTGTTGTTGTGCTGTTGTTGTTCTCAGCTGCTGCTGATTGTTAGACAATAGCATCCTCGTGTGTTTCAAAACATGCACAGACACAGAAAAAATGCCCTGTTGATGCAATCGGTGCAATAGCAGCCGTGAGAGCTAATCTGCCCGGCAGTCTTCTGCAGAATTGGTCTCACTTGATTGCCCATCAGCAGCAGCATTGAAAGATTGCAGCCTGGATGCAATCCTCTTTTATTGTCATTGTCCATTGCTTTCTTTCCACTCTTATTTATCTCTTGTTTCTCACCTGAATTCTTGGCAAATATTTGCCGACCTCAAGGGCCACCACCACCGCCACCTCCACTCAATCACCTTGATCTGATCAGACTTTGTCTTCTGTTAGCGCTTAGCGTCAAGTGAAGTCAAGTGAATGGTAGTGGTTGCTTGTGTGGTTTTTCACATTTACCACTTCAAATGAGCCATCGATTGGAGCAAGCAAGCAACTAGAAACACACCGATACACGTCAGAAACAGTGTGTTCGCGCAACTGGCCACCGATAACTTCATTTTTGCTGGGACTTTTTGGCAGTTAATGGATTTTTGTTTCATTTAATTTCTCTCAATAGTTGCTGTTGATGTTGCTTCTGATGATGGCACAGGTGGTCCCAGATTGTGTAATACAAACTAATCATCTGTTTGATGATTAATTTGTCATCATTCAGCTCAATCGTCATCCAGCGTCTGGAACACGCCTCTCTTCAAGAAAAATTGTTTGTTTGTGCTTTTGAGTGAGTTGCTAAAAGATCGATGATCTTTGGAAACAGAAAAAGAACTACCCTGTTTTTGTTCCTGGAGTCATCGTCATTGTCGTCATTATCACCCTCAAGACTTCTTCAGTACTAGCACTAGTTGTACACAGTGCACACTACCCATTACTCACGTAGGATCTGCAGTAGCAGCATCAGCAGCAGATGCACTAGCACTCACGTTATTTGGTTTGACTGGTCTGCTGACCTGTCTGTCTGTCTGTGTCTTACTTGGGAGGGGAGTGCAAGAGTGCATTCCCGAGTGATGAGAAAGCCTTTCTGACCAGGCTTTCATCCCCATGCCACCACTACCACAAACACCTGTTTTGTGGAGTAGTAAGACCTCTACCCGAGCGTCCTGGTGAGGCAGTAGCAGTGTGGAAGAGTAGGAGATTGTGCTTGGGAAGTGAGTGAGTGTACATGTACAGTAGTGGAAGAGCGAAAGAGAGGGGCACACAGTCATACTTGCTTGTTTGTGAGTCTTGCTCACACTACAGCTACTATCCTCTCTCCTCACACAGACTCCGACCGACAGACCAACTCTGACTCTGATCAGTTGCCACTTTGTCGCCGACATCGACTGACACTTCTCTCACGCTCAGCTCATCTAAGCCCTCTCGTTCTCTCTTCGACATTTGATTTGTCCCTCTCTCGCTCTCCGTGACTCGTTCTTTATAAAGCTCGATCGCCGACGGCCGAGTCCGTTTACTCGTTCTCTATCAGTCAGACCGACAGTATCTCTCAATCTCTCTTGCTCGCTCGCAAGCACACACACTGTAATGCACTGCAGAATCCTCATCAGCACTCTTGCAACTACTCAAATCAAAATAGCAACACTGTGATGTTCCAGCAGATGTTCACTGTTGCCCACTGCAGTCCACTGTTTTACAACGTCGATAATTAGATGATCAGCATCATCATCATCTACTACCTTTTCATGTTCTACTTGTGTTAACAAGCTTGTAAAAAACGGATTCTCTGCTGTTTATAACACTGCTGATGTCTCAAGTGTTTTATGCATTACCCAGCAATCATCACCACCACTATCACCGGTCTTCACAGAGGTGTCAGCTTCAACTACTCCCTTCCAGCTGCTCTTTATAACCTTCCTCAACCTCAACCTTTACTCAATTATCCTTTCATGTGTCCCGAAGTTATGATGATGGCTGCCGCCACAAAAGAGCCAGACTTTGGACGCTCCTCAGCGTCGACCGCCGTTACCGGTGCCTCCCGATCATCGTTGCCCCTCTTGGACCGATTGCCCTTCTACAGACATGCGACCACCACCACCACCACTACAGCATCTGATAGTACAGATAGCAAATCAGATCAGCACCAGCTGTTAAAGGGCAGCAGCGGCAATAGCAGCAAGAGCCGTTCATTTGATCTCGCCGCTGCCGCCGCGGAATTGTACGCCGTCGCCTGTACGGCGGCGGCTGCCGTGGTGACGGCCAGCAGCACCTCTTCCACTCAGGGGCCACCACCACCACCAGCTCCAGCGACAACAATTGTTGCTCAGGACAACAACAACAGCGACAGCGACAGCTGCTGCAGTTGCTGTTGCACCTCCACGTCGACTGGCAACAATAGCAAACAGAACAGCCATATCGACAACGACAACGACAACGCCGCCAACGCCGCCGAAGACGACATCGACGATATTGACATTGGCGGATGTGGAGATGCTCTTGCCCTTCTCTCCACTGACACCAACGAGGACTGCTGCACAGGTTCCAGCTCCTCGTCCTCGTCAACCACTTGCACCAGTGCACCTGACTCCTGCTTTGAAGAGGAGGAAATTGTAATGGAGGAAGAGGAGGAGGAGGAAGCGGAATGCCAGCCAAGATCTCAAGTGCTCGCTTACCGAGTCGGCGGTGCACTGACCAGTGAGGAAGATGAGGAGGATGAAGCAGTTGAGGCCGATTACCAGCACCACCATCACCACTATCACCATCACCATCATCACTGTCGTCGAGGACGATGCCACAGTCAGGAAGTCGAACACACTACCTCTTCCTCATCTGCTGCTGCTTCGGAAACTCCCGCTCACCACCAACGCCACCAGCGCCACCACTCCTCTGCTTCGGCCTGCTCTAGGTCAGACTCAAAGAAGAGCAGCGTCAGCAGCAGCGGCGGAAGTGCAACCGGAAACAACTCCGACGGCTGCAGTGCCTCCAGCGGCTCCATCGAGTCACTGCTCAGTGACCTGAGCGGAAGTAGTGAACTGGCGGTGGAGCTGCTCGACGGCTTCTGCACTGGCCCCAGCGCAGTGCCTGCTAAGGTGAGATGATGATCACAACAATAGCATAAAAGCACCTGTTGAATATGTAGAGCAGACATGCTGTTCTCTAGTCTGGGTCAGGGATTTAGTAGTCCACTTTGAACCTGCTGAAAGAGGGAAAAAGAATTGCGCTTTTCTCTTTCTCTTTCTCTCCTCTGTTTTCTGCTGACTGTGTGTCTGTGTTGTTCTTTTGCTCTCTTGTGTCTGCACTTGACCTCCTTTCTTCGGAGCTCAGTCTCTCTTTTTCTCTGTTGTGTGGGCTGTGGTCATCTCTTCTCTGTCTTTGGCGGCGGCTGTCAGTGCTTTTTCTCGCTCTTTCTCTCTCTTTCTGTCTGTGTTTGTGAACTCAGCTGATGCAGCAACTCGGTTCAGCTGCTGCAGACAACAGCCTAGCACAGCGAAACAGACGTCCTGGCCGACTTTTTCGCTTCTGACTTTGTTTACACACAGTTACAGGCGCACACACACAGTTTTGCACACACTCTTGCATCGGACATTTTGGTTGAGGGTGACGGGAGATAGAGAGAGAAGAGAAAGAAGGAGAAGGAAAGAGCATCGACTTGCCGGTGACCGACTTCAGTCTGAGGATTGCTGCTATCTGGGCAACGACTGAGCTGGAGCACATGACACGATGGCGCCGTCCGTGATTTCCTCCTTCTCCTCATCGACCACCACCACAATCACCACCACTTTATCACCAAATAAAGGCCAAAATCCTCGCCGCCATCCCCACCATCATCCCACCAGCCCACCACGGCCCTAGCAGTGGCCACCTGCGTTTCCCTGCTTTCTGCACTACTGTACTCTGTCCTGGTGCAAACTGCCCTCTACTGGTGGTGGTACATTGTTAGTGCTACTATACAATTACCTCCTTTTTATCTTCTTTCTTTTCTTTTCATTTCACTGCTCACTAGTCGTGCTAATGAACTGTGTCAGACTGTGTGTGTGTGACAGATGACTGAGTACTTTAAAGCAATTAGTTCGATTAGGTCTCTAAACGACTACGACAACTACTACTACTACTGCCTTTGCACCTGTAGTGCACAGGCACTTTCACTCCCTTTTTATGCGGCTTTACGCCATCACTTCATCGATTATCGCCTAATGAACTCATTAGCTTTCTTTCTTTCTTTTGCCGCAACTTTTGAGCATTACTACTTTAAACTGACTAGTGCTACATTGTCTTTACTCTTGATAATAGCCGTCGCCGCCGCCATAATCACCGCCATTGTGACTAACGTTTTCTTTTCTTTTCTTTCCCTTCTTTACAACAGACGTCACCCTGGCGAAAGGTGCGCTCACTGGTCACTTCTCCCTTTATACAAACTTACAAGCGGCAAAAGTACCCATGGATTCAGCTGGCTGGTCATCAAGGTAAGGCTGCTCCTTTTGATTTTTTCCTTTTCTCTCCTTTCGTTCTACTTCCCCGACACTGATAGTGCTGTATGTTAGGAGCATCACCTGAGCTTTTTTCTCGGAAAAACGGTCGCAACAGCGTTAGCAGCAGTTACTCTTCTATCCTTGTCAAACTGTGGCAACTGACTGGCAAATTAACTAATTGATCTTTCTTATTCTTCTTTCTCCTTAACTAGGAAACTTCCTCGCCGGTCAGATGCAGGGCACTATACTGAAGAAGAAGAGCGGCAATGAGGACAAGTGCTTCCAGGCGCTCATGGAGGATGAGCTGCGCCACTTTGTGCCGCACTTTAAGAATGTCGTCCACATGAATGGAGAGAGTAAGTCATTTGCTCACACAGTTTTGACTGATTCAGCATACTCACCACTGTTTACCCTTCTCAGGTTACATTGAACTGGAGGACCTGCTGGCCTCCTTCAGCAATCCCTCCATCATGGACATCAAGATGGGCATTCGTACCTACCTCGAGGAGGAGCTGATTAAGGCGGGCGAGAACCAAAGCTGCGCAAGGACATGTACGAGAAGATGGTCGCCATTGACCCGCGAGAGCCCACCGAGGAGGAGCACGCACTGCGGGCGGTCACCAAGCCGCGGTACATGGTCTGGCGAGAGTCGATCAGCAGCACCTCAACACTGGGCTTTCGCATTGACGGCGTCAAGCTGAGACAGAATGCGGCGGCGGTGGCGGCGGCAGCCGCGGCTGGAAACGGAAACTCCGCCGAGTGCGAAAACAACCGCACGAATAAGGACTTTAAGCGGACCAAGACGGAGCAGTCGGTCAGCTCGGCCATTCTGCAGTTTGCCGAAGAGAAACCGGAGTGCATTGTAAGTTGAAAACAAAATTATTCAGAGTGCAGCAGTTTTACTAACATTTTCTCTTCTTTTTGTAGGAAAAGTACCTCAACAAGCTCCGGTTGATTCGCGAGACGATGGCCCGCTCGGAGTTCTTTCGCAGCCACGAGATGATCGGCAGCTCACTGCTCTTCGTTCACGATGACACTCACGCTGACATTTGGCTGATTGACTTTGCGAAAACGTACCCACTTCCGGCCGGTGTCAGCATCAGCCACCGAGACCAGTGGACGCTGGGCAACCACGAGGACGGCTACCTCACTGGCCTCGACAACCTCATTCGCCTCTTTTCCGCCCTGCAGAGCAGTAATGCGTAGCTCTGCTTCCTACTGATCATCCTTTTATTATTGTACATAAGCACACCCATTTCAGTTGATGGTCATTCATTTTCATCTATTCATCGACCACACTTTCTTCTTTTCTACTCATTATTTGATACCATCTGAACTTATCTCTCTTCCTCTTTTTCTTTCTCATCAATCCTGCTTATCATCTGCTTTGCTTACACAATTTGATTGATATTTATACTTCACGTCATTTTCATCTCACTTCTGTACAGTCTCTCCTTCTCATTTTCGTCTTTGTAAACATTCACGACTTTTCCTTTCTATCACACATTGTTTTGCTACTGTCACTTTTTATATCCTCTCATCGTCTTTTCCTTTTTTACACATTACCAACTCGGGTTTATAAATAATTTGTTTACAGTATACTGCGATTTTTACTTTTGCTAAATATATTTTGATCTTTTGAACTTTTTAAAGGCGTTTTTCTTGTTAAAAGTTGAACACTTTTAAGATAATTTGATTTGAAAGTTGTAAAGTTGGCACAATCGTCAACAGGTGGCAACACAGAGAATGAAAACATGTTTTCAAAATCTCAAACTTTTTTTATCGTTGTCAGTTTTGGTTTGCCTCTTCAAGACGCGGGTTAGAATTATTGTGTGTAGAAAACTTGGTACATTGTTTCTAGAACTTTGGTACATTGTTCTCCACTTCTATTTAGAGTGGTGTTGCTACTCATATTTTGTCAACCAGTTTACTAAAGTTATCTATTGAAAGTTCGATAACTTCTCATCTACCTGCTTCTTCAAAACTAATTGGTCCACTAGGATGTCAACAACGCATCTTCAAGTGATTTGGCTAAAAACTATAGTAAACAGATGATTTTCGGAGGAGATCGACACCAATCAAAGTAAGTCCCATCGCTTTCTTTTCATTTTACCACTGTGAGAATATTTTGCTTGCTTTTCGTCAGATTGCTTTTGATGAGAATTTTTCTCTTTTCATTTGTTTTTTCTCATAGAATGAAATTCATCTCTTGTTCATCTTTTTCTCCCACGTGTCGCTGGTATTTTATCAGTTGCCCAGTTTTCCTCCTTGCCACACTTTCTGCGCCTGATTCTGAAAGGTCGCGTGTGTCCGCCACTATGCCGGAGACGTCGCCCTACTATCCTTGCCAGTCTCAGGCGTTTGGTAGGCTCACTCTTGGTATCTAATTACGTCAAACGCACTCGTTCTCGCTCTCTTTCTCTCGATGAGAGAATGCGAGAATGGGAAAATGATGAATACGCGCCTGGGAACGCGGGCGTTAGTGATATCTCTCTTTCCCAGTCTCGTGGCTGCGGCTGTGACGTGTGACTGTTTGCGAGTGTGTGTGTGAGAGACTTTATCTACTGGCATCTTCTCCTGCATCCTCCTTGAGTCCAAGCTCTAGCCAGTATCTACCTCTCTCAGACTCAAACTCCCGGCGTCTGAGATCCCGGCGCTGGCACGTGTCTCAGGTCAATCGCGCAGTGTTCCAGAGACGCACACACACACACACAGACTAGACGCGTGACCAGCGTGTCAACGGCAGCACCAGCGAGTACTAATGAGTAGTCGTGCCATTGAGGCTCTAGACTTTGCACTTCATTGCGTTCACTGACTGCAGCAGCAGTAGCAGTAGCATCGCGGATCGACTCGGTCCACGCGGCCGACGACGGTTCGTTTTTGGAGCACGCGGCTCGCCATTCCCTCCCGCACACCACACTACCCTACCGCTCGCCTACGCTCACGTGTCACTGGCAATGGGTCGTGTGCTGGTGGTGATGGTGGTTCAGTTCGCCTTTAGCTTGAGCTATTAATAGGAGTTGTTGCTACTGCTCAGATGCCAATTTGTGCTCCGTCTGGGCCTGAGAGCTTGTCTGGTCTGAGGATGAGGCCATGGAAGAAAGAGGCCATGGCTAATTGATTGCTAGGCATCAGTGCTCATTAGAGTGAGAGTGTGTCACATCCAATTAGATTTTCTCAAGATTTTTTCGTTGCGTTGGCGTTTTCCTTGACCGTTCTATTCCTCATTCTGTTTGATATTCTCCGAATAAGGTAGTGTAAAAAGGACCACAAAAGGTTTTTTCTGTTGTCACCTGTGAAGATTGAGAATAAGAAGTCGTTGACATCGACCGTCTTCTGCAGTAGCAAAAGTCAGCAGCCTCTTCTTGAAGCAAACTGTCTCTTGTCAACTGCCTCTTATCTCATCTGTCATTCTCCTGATTTTTCTCGCCCCTTTTCTCCCCGTTTGGCGTGGTGACAACCACTAACTAGCCACAACTAGCGCCGACTCTGTTGTCAGAGAAGCTCCCATATAAATCACCGATTTTAGTGAGACACTGTGCTCACTGCTCACAGAACTGCAAACGGCGAAAATCTGTTTCTGTGCTCAGTGTTCGGTGTTTGTGTTGTGTAATGAAACGCCCTGAAAGATTTTTGTCGTCGCCGCAAATTCACTGAGAAAGCGAGGCAAAGATGGAATTCTCATGAGAACTGTGTTGTGCTCTCTCTCCTGTTGTTGCGGTTGACCTTACCGCACCACAGCAAACTGCGGCTGAGAGTTGTTGTTGATATTACACAACGGAAAGAGATTGCCGAGGAAACTACTCGGATTAAGACAAGTTGACTAATGAGCGAGATAATTGTGAGTGTGTGTATGTGGGTGGCTGACTGAATGTGGCAACACTGAGAGAGGGGGAGAGAAGGAATTCCCTTCATTATGTCGTCTGGACAGCAACTCCCGCCGCTCTTAGAGACTGAGCGCTTAGTTCTTTCACGAGAATGCGATCTTTAGTGTTTCTCGATGTGGGAGAGAATATGATGATGTTGATGATCCCTCACTTAAAGTTCAATGAAAAAGAATATCCATCTTTCTATCCATCTTTGAGTCGCGGCTTATCGTATCTCATCCTGCTGCATCCGCGAACATGGCAGGGAAAAAGTTGATACTACTGCCTCTCTCAGCTTGGATTTGTCTTTATATTACTCACTTACACACACATACTTCTTTCTGAGAAGAGTGGACAATACCGTTGCTGCTGCTGCTGAGACCCTCTCAGCGTCGTCTGTCCTCTCTAAACCGCACACTGAGCAAGCAAGTAGGCAAGAGAAAGTCGGACTTTGAAAAATTCACACGGATGGACAGACTGAATCGCTCCTCTCTTTTGCTTCCCCAGTGAGCGGCAGCGGCGGTGGCGGCAGCAGCACTCACATCCTCATTCACTGGGGACAGGCAGGCAAACACACACACACACACACAATGGACCGTAACCGTTGTCTGACTCCTTCCCCTTTGTTTGCTTCCCCGCTGACGTCACGTCATCGAAGCTTACCAGCGCTGCTCACTGCTAATTGCGCTGCTTACCACTGCTGATGATGATGATGACCAAACAAACACCCAACTTCAAGCTCACTGTGCAGTTATGACTGATGGGGAGGGTGACCGCAGAAGGAGAGAGGGAGAGAATGAAAGATTTTTCGGTGAGAGTTCCCTTATTCTCTCAGTCTCAGGGAAGTTGTTGTCTCTGCGCGATTTCCCCTCTCACACGCACAATGTCCTTTCTGTTTGTCCCTCTGACTGTTGTGTGTATTTACTGTCGAGGGTGGCGGTGGTGGTGGTCAGTGCTGGTGTAGAGTTCGTATGGGAAAATGGTGATACACTACTACTACTACTACTACTCTCCACTGTTCTCACTGCTGGTGCCTCTCGTTTTCCTGGTGGTGATGTGGGCATTTCAGTGGACTGTGTGTGTGTCGCAACAATGCAGTGTTGTCCTCCGCAGGCACTTGTCGCGAGGTCCTCACTCACTCACTCGCAGTGTCAATTGCCGCTGAGTTATGAGCTCGGATTTGCAACTTGACTGTTGCTGATGCTGATGCAGCTCTCAGTTGAGTTCTCAGTTTTCAATCTCTGCTGCTGTTGCTGCCGAGGATGATGATGGTGTTCCGGTGAGACTCATTACTACCACAACTGCCATTGCCTAGCAGCCAACTACCCTAAGCAAACAACCATTTTCCGGCGCTCTCTTTTGCCCCTCTGTGGAATGTGTCACACTATTACATCGCTCTCTCTTTCTCTCTCTTTCTTTGCGTTAGCTAGTTAGTTGCCTAATTTGCCTTCGTTTCATGCGAGTAGCAAACAGAATTGCTTCTTCAAAGTTGTGTCTGGTTGTGGTGGTAGTGGTGTTGACCTACTGCTGACAGGTGACAGACGCGCAAACTGACGCTGTGGAACTGCAGTGTGACAAATCTTTCTCTCTCAGTTGAGAGCTGCTTTTGCAATGTTTCTTCATTTTCATCTTCACCAGAGCCACTTCACCTACTTTGATTAGATTGTCCACTGAAACGCTCAAGGCGAGTGTGAGTGTGTGGACCTTGATCTTTTGCATCCCATGGTTCTCGGTCACGCTCCAAAGTCCAAGGACTCGCAGCATTCTTTGCATCCACTTTCAACTACTGCTGTGTGTCATGATGCACAGTAGGTTCTCGCCAATTGCTCGCTCACCTTTGACCTGTTTTCTAAGGACTGCAATTTTTTATGAACTTGCCAAAGACCTAGTGAGCGCAAAGTCGTTGTTCTGCTGCTTCTGTTGTTGTCTTAGTTGATGCACGACTAATTAACATGCTAATTGATTGTGCAGTGAAGGACGAAGGAGAAAAAGAAGAAGATGCCCGCTGTCTGGCTGCTGCTGTTCATAGTGCAAAGTGTGTACTGTGTCCTGTTTACTTTGGAGTTTGTCCCCGAATTCTCACTACTGCCAACAGTGTCTATCAGGGCTGACTAGTGATGCTCTCCAATTGTCCTCACTATTTATTAGCCGCCTTTATGGCGTCATTGTCGTCAGTAACTGCCACTGTTCACTGTTCTGGCAGGCACACAAAGAGAAGTTTCTAGCTTTTTTTCTCTTGCTGCTGCTGCCAGTCCAGTCCATCGATAAGTCGATGTAAGTCGATAATTGCCGATAGATGCTGCTGCTGTAAGAGCTGTGTAATAAGTCATTCACAGCTTTCACTCGGTCTGTGTTTTGGCTGCTGCTGCCGTCGCTGATTGCTGATTTATGGGTGCACTGCGAGCTGAAGAAGATGCGGCGTTACCTCTCTCTCTCTCTCTTTCTCACTCACTGCGTGTGGCCAATTATCGACAACGTTGACGGCCTGTGTGTTGTGGGCTTTGTGGGTTCACACAGACAACCACACACACACACACTTTGCTCCCTAAATGTGTGGTAAGCTTTGCTCTTTCACTACTCACGGAACGAATGGCTGCTGCTGATGATGATGTGAACAGAGACAGACAAAGACGGTAGTGCACCGCCGAAAAACCGTGTGAGAAACTGAGTGGAGTTTGAGTTCGTCTTTGCTCTCTCTCCTCAACCCTTACCTGTGTGATGAAGATGAGGTCTTGAAGCTCTCTGTCGTCTGCACTGCTCTTTACCTTCTTCTCCTTCTCCTTCTTCGTTCTTTTCTCGCCGACTGCATTTTCCCACCGTCATCATCATCATCGTCATCCTCAAAGTCGAGTCGAGTCAAGTCGTCCCTTTTGTTCGCAAATGAGCCATGTCAATCACTGGGCATTGTTTTATATGAGAACAGCTAGATAGATAGATAGATCTGATGGATTCACCGTGCATTGAGCAGTCTAAGAACACATCATCCTCTCTCCTTCTTTCTTGCTTCAAATCTCTCTCTCAGTGCGCTCAACTGCGAGAAATGTCTTAATAGGATCGATTGTCTGCGGTGGAAGAGCAGCCGGCAGACACTCTCTTGTCTTGTCTTGTCTTGTCTTCCCTCTCTGCCTCTGCCGATTAGCTCAATCAGCTCTACTTGTGCTGCTGCTGTCGTTGTGGTATTTGCAGTTAGTGCATGTTGCTCTTTTGACTTCATCTTCTTTTTCTTCTTCTTCTTCTTCTTCAGTTTCTGTTGTTGTTTCACGCCCGATGATCGTAATGATCATGTCGTGGCTTCCAACGAGCAGCAGCAGCAAGAGATAAGCACGTGGGAAAATGGGCAATCGAAGAAGTGGCGGCGGTGGGGGATAGTGATGGTGCCGTAGTTGTAGTTGCTGCTGCTGATCACTGGGAGCTATGCACTCTGTGAACGAACTCGGCGTATGAGTATGAGTGTGTGATCAGTGGTGGCGGCGGTGGTTGGATGGCGATCACGATTGACAGGCCACACAGTGCACAGGGGCAGTTATGGTGGAGTGTAGTGTAGTGAGTGGATAAGCTGACGGTTCGGTTCGCACAAGAACGCTCTGCATGTGTACCCAGGCGAGCATAATATACCCGACCGATGATGTGGGAACCACACACTGCATTACCAGCAACCACTGATGCTCCTGTCACTGCTGATGTGATCAATGGAGCGAGGAGGAGAAGATATGAGAAGAGAGAGAGAGAGAGAAGGGGTAGCTGAGAAGAGGGAGAGATGGGAGAGAGAGATGGCTCCCGTAGATCGGGCGCCAATTTGAGTGTGTGTTGTGAAGAAATGTGTAAAGTGATGGGAATCTTTGATGATGAAGGGGGGGGAAGAGAAATGTGAAGAGGGTGGTGAGCACTTTGTCGCCGGCAGATTTTTTTCTTAACTATTGCTGCGGCTTTTTAGATGAAAGGTAAAAGAGTGACAAATGCAATCAGCAATAGGTGATGGAGGCAGCATCAGCAGCAGCATCCTCTCTGTAATTACCGATGGGACACTTACTGCTGTACAAGATGAGAAGATTCTCATCGGACACTTATTTGCAAGAGAGGGCACTTTTTTGCTGTGAATATTTTTTCTGTTTATGCTTATTCACAGGACTCACTGTGAGAGCTTGGGTGCCTGGGTCTCACACGACACTGGGAAGAAAATTTGTGCACCTTTTTCATCTCCTTGGATTGTTGCCATTCTCACAGCCAACTCGTGTCTATTTGTTTTTTATCCTTTTTGGAGTCTTTGGAGATTTGTTCTTTCTCTCTTATTCAGTCCACTCTTCGCTCTCTTGACTCTCTTTTTCTCTCTCTTCTGTCCTTTGTTTCTCATCGGAAATGGCGTAAAAACACAAACCCCGCACATTTGCCGCCTTACCGATTTACGGCCACTTTTTTTCGCTGTGACTGTTGTTGTCACTGTCCGGGAAAAGGGGTCCGCTTTTCTCCTCTTTCCTCTGCCTGTTTGCCCGTGGAGGCGAAAAAACACACAACACCTAGGCCTCATTTCCACAGTTGCGGTGGTGGAGCGAGTGAGAAGGAAATTGCTCCCTTTGGACTACTGAAAGAGTGGAGAGAGAGAGAGAGACTGATTGTGAGTGCGCTTGTGTGTTGGCGGAGCTGATTGAGAAGGGTGACCAAGCAATGCAATGAATGAATGAGAGATAAAAAACCCCTCGATTTGTCCCGATTTTTTGCCTCCGACTACTTCCTCTTTCTCTCGCCCTCTTCTTCACCCGAACTGGTAGTGGTGGTGGTGGTGGTCCCAAGTGAAAGTGTTCGGTCCGAGTTTTTTACCATTATTTTTTGTCCGATTTCCCTTCTCAACTTTGGCGTGAACAAAAGGACGATCCTTTACTTCTACGGGTGGAACACAAACCTTTTCCCGCGCGCGCGGGCAGGCGGCAGTTAAACTCGACACAGTTGTTTGATTGCAAGTGAATTGCATAATTTGACCTGTGGGTGCCATTAGAGAGTATAATGTAGGTGAGGGTGTGACATGAGAATGAGTTGTATTGTGGGGTATGGGTTGCTGGTTGGCCTCGATTAAAAATGAAAGTGACCATATGGTTGAGTTGATGATCTCTTCTCTGTCTGTCTGTCTGTCAGTTTGTCGGTCGGTGGTTTGTCAACTGAGTTCGGTGGCCTTCTTTGAGGTCAGAGGAAGGTGAAATTGAGAGGTGGATGAGGATTGTGTGGTTTATTGGTAGTGGTGGCTTGACTGGTGCATCACTAAAACCGACTCAGTTTGTTGCTGCTCATTACTGACCGAGCCTTTTCCTTTCCAATATTTTGATTCAATTTGCTAATGGTGCAAAACCCAAAAGGTAATGAACTATTCCTCCTTTTGGGTTTGCCTTACTTGCAAACATGTTTTGTACCATTTTACCTGCTATATTGCAAATAAACTTTTCTGGGCACTCCAAGAAAGTCTAGTTATAGCCCTCTTGATCTGAGTCTCTCTTCTCTCTCTCTCTCTCTCTCTCTCTCTCTCTGATTTATAAGGTAGTGCCAATGCCCTGCTTTGGTAACCTCACTCTCTTAATTTCTCCCGGAGCTGTGCCCTGAGTCGCCCTGCTCTCCTCACCTTTCCTCTCAATCTAGGGCTCGATGTAATGGGGTGGCCCTATTAGAGGTCATTTAGTGTGCTGTGAGGTCATCCCTTCATCCCCTCATCCCCTTTGGGCTGGGGACCTAGGGCCAAGAGTGAGCGAGTCAGGCAAAGGGGCACAGCTCCTTCCTTGTTTAGAGGGAAAGTTGCGATGAACTTGTCGCTGGAAGGGGAAGGGGCCAGCTCGGCAAGGACAGAGTAGCAGGCTAGCTAAATCAGCGCCTGTCGTCGAGTTTTTTTTAAAAAGCTCTAAAGTTCTCAGCTTTGGGTGAGTTTCTCTTGTTTCGTCTCCTCTAGTTGACCCCCTCTTCTCTCTCTCAATCACTTTGATTTTGTTTGTTTTCCCCCTCATCATCTCCTTGTTCTTCGCCTTCTTCCGCCTCGCCCTTCCTGTCTGTTGTCGTCTTCCTCTCTCTATTTTTTAGACACAAGTGTGCGTCTCCCTTCTTTCTTCTCACCCTCTGCTCCTCTTGCTTTTGCCAGCTCTCCTATGTGACTCAAATGACCTGTGACCTCTGCTTGGAGACCTCTTTCTCCTCCTCTTTTTCTCTCTCCCATTTCTTTCTATCAGTGGTGCACTATGGCCCTAGCACAAGGTCAAGCGGTGAGAGTAGTAGTAGTAGTAATGTGTGTGTGTGTGTGCGATCAGCAGATCCTAGTAAAAGTGCAAAGGTCAAATGGAGAGCAGCGTCTCTCTCTTTCTCTCTTCTCACGTAACAGTGTGTGAGTTGCCGAATCAAAGTACGCAAAGCAATGAACAAAGGTCAGCAAAAAAGAAATGTCTGTGTGCAAGGAGAATATGAAAGAGAAAGATGTAACGACAACGAGATGAGCTGGCCTACTCAAAAGTGGGCCTAGCAACTGCTAGTACTACTGCTACTACTACTAGGGCTCGTAGTAAGATGCATCTCGGGCCCCGAGTAAAGTTCATTCACAAGAAAACCGACAGCAGAGGGGTCCTAGCAGGGCTGTGTTTGTGACCGAGCATTCGCTCATTCACAAGTCTTCCCAACTTTTTTTACTTGAGTCTCCCTGCGATTATTTTCTCCTATGTTAGATAAAAAGAGGCAAAAAGGTCGAAGATCTTCGAACTGTTGGATCGAACATTTAGTATTACGATTTAGACGGGCGATGACCGACCGATCGACCGACAGACTGTGCCAAGACAGATCAGAGCTTAGGTCATTGCTGTCACACTGTTGCTGATGCCAATGTGTGTGTTTGCATCCTTCATCGAAATGGTGACTCTCTCAGGAGCACCAATAATGTCTCAACATTCAATTGTCCATCTTCCCACACTGCTGCCGTTGCTGCTTTTGAGGAGGAAAAAGAGAAACACACATCTCATTTTCTAGCTGTCTGTTAGCTGTTTTCCGGTGGTGTAAATGTGTGTGTGGGGGCCATTGCCATCTCTTCTCAGACCCCAGCTACCTCAGTCTCTTAATCTTGGTGTCAGTGTTACAGGTTGCCACCACCACCACCACCACCTCGGTCCCCGCTCAGTTTGTGAGCTACCACTGACCCTTGTCCCCCTTTTTGGCTGACCGCTAGACGAGAGGGACTACTCATGTGAACGGTCAACGGGCCAGTGCAGTAGCAGTAGAAGTAGTTCCCAGGCGATAGAAGTCTCCTTGACGCCGATTTGTGGAGCGGCGCTCTCCCCCTCTCAAATCTCAATTTCCTCAAGCAGCCCACAGCAAGTCAGTGGTGTGAAAACAAAGTGGGGACCACTGCTTTGACTGCTCCTTTTCCTCCGCTCACTCACACCCACTCTACTGCGGCTTTATGTGAATTGCCACTTGTTGCTGCTGTTGCTGCTGTTCTATTTAGCGGTTGTTGTGACTATTTGTGTTGAGAGTATTGGTGGCTATTTGTCGGTGATGCTTATTCTCACTCTCTCCCTCTCTCGCCTACCCTCGCCTACTATGTGCTCTATGGACGACAGTGCTAGGTGCGTGCACCGGCGAAGAAAGCCCATTGCGTGATCTGATGGGAGCAGAGCCGACAGTCAAAGTCGTGTAGCACCGTGTACACTTGTTCGTGTGTTGTCTGTTCTTGTGAGAAAGTGAAGGCGAGGGAGAGGGAGAATGAAGGAGAGGTTGAAGTTCCCACACAACAGCTCCTTTCCAGTTGGTAGTGCACCCTCTTTTGGTATAGATGCAGATGATGATGGTGGTGATGATGACTGTGATTGTGATTGTGAAACAATAACAAGTGCGCATTGTCCGCACTGATGAAACGTGATGGAGAGGGTGCTCAGGCACATTACTACCGTGACCTGGCAGAGACACCCTTTGAGAGGGAGAAAGAGGGATGAAAAAGCAGACACCACTTTCTCTTGTTTTAGCTCTCTCATTTTGGCCTGTTTAGTCTAGTGTTTTGTTTAGCTTTACTCTTTGCTCATAATCTGTTGCCCATTCTGTGTGAACAGAGAAAGTGTCTGCACAGTGCAGCAGTCAAAGCTGATTCTGGGCTGAGACAAATTATTTAGAAAACTGTAACCATTATTTCCAGCTAAGGAATTTCCAGCCTGAGAAAAACTGCGAGAAACAGGTGTGGACTTTGCGCTCAGCACTGACTGTGTACACTTTGTACACTTTATCATCCTCTCAGCTTCGTGTCGTTCATTCTTTTTTCACCCTGACTGCTTGCGCCTTTGTCCTCCTTTCGCCTCATCACACTGTTTTCCCACCCCCTACTGAACATCGTTAGATGTTGTTTGAATACAAACACAAACACATTCACAGAAGACACTTCAATGGGTGATGTGTTTGTATGTGTGTGTTTATTGTGCCCAGTAGTCGGTGTTTGTGCAGTCAGAAACAGTGAGCACTGGTGAGCTCTTCTCTCTCTCATGCTTTGATTGAGATCTCATCAGCGAGAACAGAGTCAACAACAGGAGGACAATCGTCGCACTCAATCCAAATCGGTGATGCTGCTGCCCCTGCTGCTGTGAAGTTGAGCTTTTGCCGACTAGATCGAGAGAACGATGCCGCCGCTGCCGAACATTTGGCGTCAACTTCTCCGTCTGATGTTGATGCTGATGATGATAGTGGTCGCTGCCACCGTTTTTGCCGGCCGGTTCTCGGTGTCTCTGATCTTCTTCTCTTCTTTATTGACAGCGCAACTCTTTGATGCACTCTTCGCTCTCTTTCTCACTCCCTAATGAAAGCAATAAAAAGGCAGCAGCAGCAAAAGAAAACATTGTGAACTGAGTAAGTGTAGTCAGTCAATGGCGATTGATTTACTGTGAGCTAGGGGCAACAGATGACTTAACCGCGAGGAGAGAGACTCAAGTGCCGAATGATGTGAACTAATGTCGGTCTGACTGGCTGAATTGAGTAAATGTCAATCGAGTTGATGATGACCACGATGATGATCGCTGCTGCCACCAGTGGTGCCTCATTAGCAGGCCATTAAGGTCAACTTCTCAGAGGTTTTCTTGAGTGTGCTTGTGTGTGTGTGTTTGTGCATGTTTGAGCAGTTCAATAATCATCGCCTTCGTTCAGTCAGTCAGAGCCAGTCAGCCTGTGAGTTCTATCAATTGATTATCCACTCTCTCCCTCTCCTCTTTCCTCTCTTCATCATCGTCTGTTCATCATCCACTGCTCCCACCCCATTTTCGCTCCTCATTTCGAAGCCCCTGTTCGATGCCTTTCTCGATTTCTCTACAATTTAATCGACTGCTACTGTCGCCTCTTCATCCTCATCTTCACATGGCTTCTGCACTGACTGATTTGTGTGTGTATGTGTGTGTGTGTGTTTAATCAGCCCGCGAGGAGCATCATCACCATCACCACTGTTTCGATGTTCTCTCTCCTGTTTTACGCATTTTCAGCTCACCGGCTTTTCTCTTTCACTCACTAGCTTCTTCAGAGGCTCACTGTTTGTGTGGGAAAATTTCACATGCTTTGGCACCACTACAACCGCCATCGCCAAGTGCAAGCCTCTCTCTCTCTCTTTCTTCGTTCTTGTTTGCCAGTGGTTTCACAGTGGCCAAAGGCAGCCACAACAGTTCTTAGTTCACCACTAGCACAATGAAGATGGATTCATTCACTCTAACACTGCACAGTGGAACTAGTGCACACACATACAGTCAAACACAGCCTAACTCACTCGGCAATTATAAATATCAGAGTTTTGAGAAAGAAAAAGATATTTTTTAGATCAGGTTTTGGGATGATAGCAGTAGTAGGCGGTGGCTGCGGAGGTACTACCACTGATTGCTCAGTTGTTGATGGGTGGAGATGATGTGTGCCAGAAGACGAGTGAGTGCACACACGAGTTTTATTTCTCCTGAACCTAATCTGCTGCTCTTTTGCTACTGCTTTACTGTCTGTTCCAGTCAGCACAGGCTTATCAAGCTGATGTGGTCCATTTTTCTTTTTGCAGTTTCCATACTGATCGTCGAGCCAATCCAACCCAGCTCCCTCGTGTGCTCTTCTTTCTTCTGTTTATTTCCCAGTTGTGTCAATGAAGATGCGACATCAGAGGCAGTGGTGTTGATGGTATATCACTGTTGCCGCTAATCAGCTCTGGTAATCAAAGCCTAACCAAACAATGAGCTCTCTTTGTCAGTGGTGCAGTGGGTGCTGCAGTAACGGGAGCGGGGAACATCGATGACACCGGTGCTCACTGGTGGCGACATCGGCGCCGGCCAGCATGGACTTGGGCTTTGGGACACTTTTGGTGCGCCTGCTTTTCTCCGCATTGCTGAATGCAGTAGCAGGAATTTGTGGAGCTGACAGCCGATCTGGGCTCATCATCATTAGTGTCAGCGGCAGTGTTGCTCTCTGTCTCTTACTCTCATTTGCCACAACTCGAGCTCTAATTAATTGGCCCGCTATGATGATGGTAATGGTGATGGCGATGACGATGATGGCGTATTAATTGAATCACTGTGTACTTTGGCTGTCGGTGTAATTGACAGCACTTGTAATTGGCTGCTGACTAGCTCAGCTAGTTGCTCTTCATGCTCGATTAGCTAATTGATGATCGAGTCCTTCACTGGCTGACTCACTGTTGTGCTGTACTTCACTTTCACAGATATGTGGTCTTTTTCATTTCGTCTTGTTGCAGATTTCTAAAGCTTTAAAACTGCAATTACAGGTGTTCTTTTTGTTGTTGTTGCTGTTGCTGTTTGCCAAAACTGCTCAGTCTTTACTTTTTGCTCTTCAATGATTTACTGAAGCCCAGTGGTAGTTGTTGGTGGTTGGTGATCGCTTATCACGGATTAGCCTCAGTCCAAAAGTGATTATAAAATGTTACTTTTCTTTGTGGTGTGCTAAGTTGTGGAGAAGCAAAGTAAAATGTTGTGTTTTTTATAATGAGAAAACCTAAGCTGCCCCCTGTGTCTGTGTGTCACTGATAGAGAGGACGACGATGATGATCACTCGGTCATCGATTAGTATATCTTACAAGTCTGGGATCCTTGAAGTGACTGTTTGTATTTTCTCATTACCTGTTTCAGCAGAAGAACATGTCTCTAAAATGCCGTAAATGGGGATGATTAGAGAGGACGACCTTTCCGATGGACAGAAGAACAGCACAGAATCGATCGATCATAAGCCAAATGACGGTAATGCTTCGGCCACATACTAGAGCGGTTCGCCCGACAAGGTGTGACCGACTGTCTGGCCGCACTTCTTCATCACGGCTGGAGCACTTCCACTATGCACTTCTGGTGCAAGACAGGCAGAGAGCACTTGTCTGCCGACCATCAGCAGTTAGAGGGAGACATAGACAGAGACATCGTCATATGGGCACACACAATCTGTCGTCGTCGTCGTCCTCATCCTTATCATCTTTGCCGCCAATCTTCTGGCAATTCGGCCAAATTGGCTCCATACTGCTCGCTATTCCCTCCCTTGTTGTCGTTTTCCATTTCAGTTCATCCCTGTCAAGAGAGTGCCTGCCTGCCTGCCTGCTTGCCTAGTCCCTCTTTTTCTCTGCTGCCCAGGCAGACAAGCAGGTTTCTGTTCTAATTGTTGTCTACTGGCAACATCACCGTCCTCGTCATCGACATTTAAAGTTTTTTTCTGCTTTTTATTACAAGGAGGCAAAGTGAGTGTGTGAGCATTGAGATAGCTTCTGCTTTTTGCTGATGCTGATGTTGATGTTGCTGGCAGGCTGTTGGCTGCTGTAGGTGTCGAAGTTGAAGCAGCAGCCTCTCTCTCTCTCTCTCTCTCTCTCTCTCTCTCTCTCTCTCCTTTGCCCTCAGCCAGTTGACACATAATAGAGCCAAGAGGCGAGAAGTGCCAGTCGACAGTTTGACTGCTGCTTCGGAGGCTGCTTTTCGATAGGCCAAGAGATTGGCCATTACGAGCTGAGAGAGAAGACATTTTGCCTAGGTGGTGGTAGGCATTGACGAAGAAGAGACGACAACAATTGACATTCCCCACATTCCAACAGTGTTCTCCGCTCCAAGGCGAGGATTGCTCTTCTCTACTCGCTCTTGTCGCCTTTGAGCGGAGATTTTCTTCCCTCTTTTTATTATTTTGTATTTATTATTTGACATTCAATTGGCGTAATCGGTCAAATCGAAGATCATTGCAAAGGCATAGGGCTGACTGACTGAGAAGAGAAAAAGAGAAAGACGCTTTGATTGTCGGTCAATTGGCGCCGCTAACTCGGGTGATTGATTGGGCGAGGGCGAGCTGAGGGGGCAAAGGGCTTATATTTTGCTGCTGTTGTTCTTCTTCTTTAGCTTTGACCTTTGATTCAGGCCAAACTGAACATTGATTGAATCTGGAATCTTTCTGTTCAGTATTTTTTCTGTTTCCAATTTTCCACCATATCGAATTGGCATTTTCTCCTGTCTAATTGACTTGCACTTCTACTCTTCTTCTTCTCCTTCTTCATTGACTACCCTTGTAAGTGGTTAGTGCTGATTTCCATTACAGCCACCACCATTACCATTACCACCCTCCCGTGACACTGTAAATTATGTCAGCTCTGCAATTCAATCCACAGACAGTGTTGCTGCTGGTGCTGTCCGGGGAGGCAGTTGACATAATAAATTACAAAATAGCGCGCACAGCCTTGACGAAACCTTCGACAGCATCAAAGGAGAGTGGAGCTCACTGGCTGGCCTGCTCAAATATACCTGTCCATCAACTCCCCAGATTTAGTGTGCCCACTGATGACCTCCCACCAGGGCCTAGCCTAAATTAACTCTTCGAATCAAAATGAACCGTCTTTTTTCCTCGTCTTTTTCTTCTAACTCATAGGCCAAGCATGTGAATTTTTCGTCTTGAAGCGCCTTCTTCCCCTAGCCTGATCAGCTCTGGCTCCCCTCAACTTTGTCCCCTGCCGAGCACTGTGTGTCAAAGGCTCTGTGGTGTCTCCAAGAAGAAGAAGGAGAAGGCAAAAACAAAATCAGTGCAAGTGGAGTAAGGCACTAGAGGAGAAGGTTCGCGCTGTGAGTTTCTTAGAAGCTAAAGAAAAACAAGTCTACTGTGTGAGTGTTGTGTTGTTTGAGAGAAGACAGAGGAGAACCTTCACTACAATTCCTGACGATCGGCGGCGACGACGAGGAAGCCAAGTGCTCGGTAAGTTGGTTCTCACGGGGACAGGTGTGTGAGGGGTCGAGCTGTAGCTGTTGCCTGTGTGTTCTCTTGCCTGTTTGCCTGCCTGGACAGCTCGTAAAATCTCCCTCTCTCTCCCTTCTTTTCTGCTCGTTGCTAATTTGTAGCTAGCTGTGTAGCTGGCCCCAGAGTGAGAAAGTGGCGTCCCTCTTTCTCCCTCTCTTTCTCGCCCCACTCTTAGCTCTCATTTGAGTCATGCTGCTCCCTCTCTCAGGTTGGCTTTCTTTCTTTCTCCTTCGATTTAGTTTTCTTAGCCCACTGTTATATATAAATTCTGAAGGCCTGAAAGAATGCCTTCTGTCTTTCTCTCCTCTCCTTACGTGTCTCCTGTTGTTAGAGTTGCAGTAGCTTGGCACTTTCTTCAAGACATGGCTTGCTTGCCAGGCAGTGGTTCCTTCTGGCATTGAAGTTTGCCGCTGACTGACTGACGAGGACCTAGCTGGGGGCGATTTAGCGATGTGCCTGTCTGTCTATCTCTCTCTCTTTTTCTCTGTGCCTGTGTCTTGAGCGTCTGTTTTGTGCGTTGGGCCTAGTTGTGGCCTAGTAGTGTGCCTAGGCTTCTAGGGTCAGCTGGGCACTTTTCACTCTGTGGAATGCTAACTATTTTTCTTTTTTCTTCTTCGACCACTGGCCCGAAGTTAGTCTGGCAGTGTCCTTTTCTTTTTTTTCTTTTTGCACTGATCACTTTGGAAAGTGAGACGGGTCGATTAGTGCTCTCCTCTCTCTCTCTCTCTCTCTCGTCTGTTTGGAGTTTTGATTTCAGCTGAACATAAGTTTGTGCGTAAAAGAGCTTACAACAAGACACCAGTGCTCATTGGTAATGATAGGGTGGCCAACGGAATCGGCATCAGCAGTGGCAACCAAAGTAGCCTTGTTTGTCTTTTTTCTTTCACCACAAGAACGAGAGCGGGGTAACGAGCTTGCTAACAAACACACCAGACAGCCTGACCTTTCTGACTTCATTACAGCAGTTGATAGCAGTGATAGTGTCACTTTTGTTCTCCGTTTCGGTTCTTGCTTATTTACTTTGTAATCGATATTTGCAAGTCAATTCATTTTTTTCTACTGCTGCTTTTTGAAGGTAATGAAGAAGAAGAAAAAAAGTCAGTTATGAGGAAGTTTCTTTTTTTCTCAGCAGTCGGTTAGGTTTAGGTCTTTAGGTCGATGGTAGTGATCTTCAATGCGGAACCAGCTCAGAAGAAAGGAATGTGTGAGAGGTGAATACGAAGGGGCACTACCACCACCACCACTCCCCAACGGTCACAGCAGCAGTGGCGGCGCAAACCAGGAAAAAGTTCGTTGGGAGATCCGCTCCTCTCACCGCAAGTTCAACCGCCACTGCAGCAGCAACCGAGCCTCGTTGCACTTTCTTTCTCTCTCTATTTCGAACGACTGCATTCAGTCATTGCTCAACGGCTTTGCTGGGTAGTGATGATGGTTTGGTTGTGGTGCTGTGTGAGTGGTGATCGACAGTGATGGTGGTAACACACACACAGTAACTGAAAACTGTGTAGTACTGTGTGTGCTCCTGTAACCGAAATCACCAGGGACCAGTATGTCCAGTAGTGACTAGTGGCAAGCAGCACCTCAGTGCCGTTACACAGTGTGTCCGTTGATGCTGACATCGACAGCAACCTTGGTTTACCGTTTTCCACTGGGGCCCAACAGTTATGTTGAATGGGAACGAAAGAAAGGAAGGAAGGAAGTAAACGGATTCTAGTAGTCCAAACCACTGGTGTGTGTGCAAGTGTGCCCGGATTTCGGTTGCAGTTTTGGCGCTGTTGTTCGTTGTTGCCCTGCTCTTCGATGTTGATCGTGGGAAAAAATCGACGGCAGCCGTAGCGGCGGCGGCGGCGCTCTCCTCCACGTGACTCTGTTTAGCTAACTTTTTCTTTTCCTTTCTCCTCTATTGGTTCTGCAGTGGTTCTGCAGTGCTGCTGGTTCTCAATGCTAATATGACTCGCCGTGATATTCTTTTTCCCTCTCTTCTTTCTCTGTTTTACCGTGATCGTGATTAGTGATCGACAGGGTTCCTTCCTACATTATGCTACCTACCTGCCTACCTACTCTAGACAAGCACTTCTTTATTCGGACTTTCTTGGGGCTAATTTTCCAGCGTATTTTTCAGCGTCAACAACAAGATACGCGTCAATGGTGGACACACTGTAGCTGGTTTCGGCTAGATTCGAGGAATTTGCGGCTGCGACGATGATGACGACGACTACTTCAAGGCAAAAGAAAAAGAGGACCACTGACGACTGGCTACTTGCTATTACCAGGGAAAGAGGGATAGGGAAAGAAAGAAGCTAATGCGCCGAGTAACACAGCCGTTCTCACCAATTAGTGTCCGTCTGTCCACTGTAGAGAAAGGTGGTAAAGAAAAAAGAGAGAGCGAAGATACGGTGAACATAGAGAGTGTCAGTGCCACAGGTCAACGAGGAAAGAAGAAGGCGAAGAAAGCAAAAACGAAGACGGTGTTTCTCGGTGTCAAGTCTTTCTCCTTCGTCAGCTGCTTCTCGTCTTTCACCTTTTGGGCAGCCAAGCCAGACGATGACGATGACCAGTGATGGGGAAGTTGATGACCAGTGGTCAACTAGTTTTCAGGTGTGTCTGAAGAAACGTGAGAATTGCAGCAATTCTTGCGTGAAGTTTTCTTAACGTTGGATGATGATAGCTGATGGTTTGAATGCTACTGAATGGACATTTGGCAGCTCAGTGAACCATCACTAAGGTACTTGTGGCAATGAGAGAATATTCTTTACTGTTTGCCAATTTAATTTACTAAAAAGCAGTGCAATGTAACAAATTCTACCTGAATCTCTCCTAAGCACCTGTTTTTGGATAAGCTAGTCAGGATAGCAGTAAGAAATGTTCAGTGCTCGGTCAGTGTCCTTCGTGCTGTCTGTCTCTTTCTCTTTCGTCGCAATCTACTGCATCAACGGCGACTACTGCTGTAGCAGCAACTCGAAAAGGAATTTAGTTCCCACGACGGACAGTGTGTTGCTGTTCTGCCTCTCTCTTTCTCTTTTTGCTGGCTAATTATCTGCCACCACCAGCACTGCAGTCTTCAGCGGCACTCGAGTTTGCTCACTGCTCAAGAAAGAGCAAGAGAGGGAAAGAGAGAGACTTTCTCAGTGCCACTGGCAGTTCACTGATCGTGGTAGTGGTGGTGGCGGTGCTGCTGCTGCTGCCGATTTCTCAAGGCAAGTGGACGATGGGGAAAAAGAAGAAACTGTGGTTGGCTCTAAAAGTGGTCAGCAAGGACCCAAGACTGGGACTGCAGTGTGTTCATCATTAGCTGTGGCGGGAGACTTGTTGTGGGCAGCAGTGCCCACAGCAACTTGTTGCACGTAGCAGCAGTCGTGCTACTTTTGTGCTCAGTATATTTTTTTATTTTGCTCCCCTGTCTTTAGGCGTGCGACCCACTCACTGTGCTGTGTGCCTGCCTGGACCCTGAGGAAATTGTGGTGGTAGTGGTGGTTGGGTAGATCAGGCTGGGGGTAGCGGTCTAGACTACTCTGATGATCGTTCAGTGGAAGCAGTTTCTGTGCTCTCTTTCTTCACCGGCGGACGAGTCGAGGTCAAAAATGGGGACAAAGGAAGAGACGTGAAGAGAGGAGAAGTGAAGTGAAGACGACGGCGATGCAGAGACTAAGACTGAGAGTGAGTGAAAGAGGAGAGAGCGGACATGAAGAGAGGAAGACGGTGAAAACGAAGATGAAGAAGAAGAAGGCATGGGAACAGAGGCCAATTTCACTCTGTCTGTCTGTCTTGTTTGCTTGGTCCTAATAGAGCATTGAGGAAGAGAGAGGAAGATTGAACAAAATGAAAAGGAAATGAACGAGAAAATGATGAGAAGGTAGTACAGGGTGAGAGTGCACCTCTTCAGTAATGAGACTGTGGTGGTGGATCATCGCTGAGTTTAAGTGGTTCAGTTGAAAAATATAGAACTTTTAAAACAATTTCCAGCAACAATTGTTGAAGTTTTTTAATTTAATTATCTGAAAATTTTTACTGAGAAAAGTTTGTTTAGAAGTTGCAAGTGGTTTCCTGAGAATCCTGAGAGTTTTCAAATTATGAAATGGCGGTTTTTGTGGGTATGTGAATCGAAACTTTTCCAGATTATTGACTTGCAATGCGTCTTTCCCTTGTATAACTTTCCCCGGAGAATCGCTCATACTGGTGGTCACTTGCAGTTTCAGTGGGAGCACCGCTGCTGCTGACTCCTTTCTCCCGCCATTGACCTAAAACTCTCTCAAGTGAACCTGAAAGTAGTCTCATTTTCCCACCGCCACCTTCAATGCAGTTGTTGTGTTGTGTTAGTGGTTGGCAATACGCACACACTTTCCCAGTCAGTCAGTCAGTCCACTGTGTGTGCACCCTGTACCTTTTCATCATCATATTTTGCACTCACAACTTCTCTCACTCTCTTTCTCACTCCACAGCTCATCTCTAGCACATTTTCACATTGGCACTAATTCTGCCGCTGCCGCTGCTGTTGTCGCCCCGTCGCCCCGTATTGTGGACGACTCTCAGTCTTCTCAGAGTTTTCCTTTTCCCGAAGCAGCAGCAACTATCCTGCACTGCTAGCACCGCCTATTTTCCCACACTCTGTCGGTGAATCAAATCTCGGCGATTTTGCTGCTGCCCCCACTTTGAAAGAGGGGAGGCAATGGGAAGAAAGGCAGGGAGAGAAGAAGGTCGGTGTCTTCTCTCTCTCTCTCTCTCTCTCTCTCTCTCTCTCTCTCCTCTCTCTCTTCTCCTCTCTCCTCATCTCTCTTCTCTCATTCTCCTCTCTTCTCTATCTCTCTGTAAACTGCCAAATGTGTACCAGTACGGTGGTAGTGTGGTGTGCTGCTGAAGTCTACGTCAACAATGTACCCACGCTACAGTGTTGGCACTTGATCTCTGTGACCTAGCTCTTGTACCCTCACCCCACCACATTGCAGTCAGCCTGTACGCAGCCCTGGATATCCAGCTCTTGTTAGTTGTCCTTCCTTCTCCTGCTTGCTCCTGTCTCCTCGCTCGTTTGTTCCCCTTATCTTCTTTACGTCAGTTCGGGTCGAGGCCTCTCGCTGGAAGCCTGCTCGCAGCCACCCCATTCATTCAGTGAGTGATCTTTCTCGTTTCTCACGCTTTGCCTTTTCTCCCGGCGTCGTGTGCATTTGCTTTCTTCTCTTCACATTCAGCCATCGACTCACAGCAAGTGGGCAGACTGTGAGCAGCACAGTGCCACTGATACCTCGCAGTGCCTCTTCGTTCGTTTTCCTCACCGTCATTTGCACTTTTGCCGTCCACCGGCACGTACCGGTGTGCTCTCTGACAGTCTATCTCTTCAACACTTCAGCCCAATCTGACTCAACCAGCTAAAGTTTGTTGTTGTCCTTAATGATGATGAACAACTAGTGTGCTCAGCTGATTGAACACTACTACTGCCTCTTCTTCTTCTTTTTCCTCATTTGCCAATTGTCAACTGTGTCAATCACATCTCTTCCTCGTGTACACCTAATTGATGTTGGTCATTACACCTCTGCTCTAGTTCTCACATCGACTGCTCTCTTCGATTTACAGTGCTCTACATTTTTGAGTTCACCGATCAAAAAAGCCCCAGCATCATTGATCATCCTCTTGTTGTTAATCCACTAGCGGTCGTCATCTTCTTTCTTTCTTTCCACTCATCATCGTCTATTGTTTCCAACACCCATTGTGTACTACTTTCCATATCCTAATTGCTCTTCTGCTTCTTCAACTTCAACAACAGCAGCAACAAAAATTCCAGTCTCGACCATTGTTCACTCTAATTGTTCATTGTTCTTCTTCGTTGTTGACCCTCTCTCTCGCTCTTCATTATCCTCAACAGGAACAGTGATTAGCCACAGTGAATATCTCCAAGTAGTAATAACCGGTGGTGGTATCTTCTTCGGTCATCATCATCATCATCGTCTCCCGTATATACCGTAATAATGTGCCAGCGACCATCTAAGAACAGGCCACAACTGCTGCATTAGCAGCAACCGAAGCAGACAGCACAGTGATAAGCCTTCTGCCATACAGTAAAGTGGAGTGTCATCTCTAGGGCAACACTAGCTCATATCATCATCACCACCCCACCACCACCACCACCATCATCATCTTCGTTGACTTCTGGTGTCGATGACTGTGGTTGCCTCCTTCTCCTGATCATTCCCCACACTGTTGCCACAGTTCTTGCAGACTGTTCTCGCTCTTTCTCTTTCTCACTCACTATCCTCCTTATCGGCTGCGCAAGCTCTGTTCCGTGATCTGTCACCTCTGCCTCTGCCTGCCTCTGCCTGACTGACTGTCTGTTGTATCTGCCGTCTGGCAAAAGAAGTCAGAAGACGACTACACTGGAGTAGCTGTGCCTGGCCGCGCTAGCTGCACATGCACAAACACCAGGCAAACAACCGTCCACTATCCTCATTCCACCAGCGAGTCAGCCACACCCGACGCTGCACTGCACTGCTGCAACAACTTACCACCACCAGCAACAGCGCTCTCTGTCCCCGCTTCTTTTGACCTTCTTCTCGGCTGTGACATTTCTTCAGCATCTTAGCGGCAGTATTGTCTTTTCTTCTCTTTCCTTCCTTTCTTCCTTCTGCCCTTCCTTTCTTCTACCCGCTGGCACGCGTCACCACGAGCACCCTGCTGCTGCTGGTCCAAGTGGCATCTGTTCCAATTGGAACACACTGTCTGCAACAAAGGAAGAGCACCAGTGCTGCGTACGTGCGCGCGCGCTCGCGACCAACAGCTGCCGCAGCTAGGTAGGCTTGCTGCAGGTCAAAACTGCTGCTGCTGCTGTTGCCAGCCAGGCACACAAACAACTGCTCTGCCGATCTGCTGATCTTCACAGCTTCAACAGCCACTGAACAAGATGACTGAAGAAACAACTACAGTGGACCTTGTGGAGCCTCACTTGCTGAGGTTGTCACCGCCACCATCGGCGTCATCAGAACTTTCCTCTCCTTCAGGACTACCATCGTGTTCTTCTGCCGACCCCGTTACGACGCCCGTCTCCGCCTGTGATAGCACTACCACCACCACCTCCAGTCGTCTTGCAGAGATACAGGACGCCCTAGTCGAAGTTGAGAGTACACCTGCCTCTGCACTGTCACCTCGTGATACATCTTCATCCTACAACTGCCCTCATTACCACCTCCATCACCACCATCATCATCTTCCACAGCGGTTATCCCCACCGCCGCCGCAACAGCAGGGCTGGTCATCCCCAGTGACGCTGGAGTCGTCCGCTGTGGGTGATGGAGTGGTAGTGGTGGTCAATCATGCCCTGCCACTGTCACCCTCAATGACGCCGCCCATACTCCTTTCACCGACAGGTGGTGATGATGAGGAGGACGAAGAAGTGCCCTCAACGCATACTACCTCCTCATCGGATTCGGTGGCCAACAGTCCACTCTCGTTTGCCAGTGAAGATGAAGAAGAGGAAGAGGCTGATGTAGGCGTAGAAGGCACTATGCCCACCGAGGATGTTCCCACTTTTTTGCAGAGCACATCCAGTGATAGTCCACATTCACCAGTCCAGCACCAGCAGCAGACCACTACTACCACAACAACACCTGAAAAGTCGCCATCACCTCGACTAAGTCGATCAAGGCCCGGTTCACTGAGGCATGCTCGCAGTAGTGCTCGCTTCAAGCCGTACAGAACTGGAGCCACCACCGTAAAGTGTACGACAGCCGTCCTCAGGCCACTGAACGACGGTGGACTTTGCCAAAGACCTTGCATTACCACCACCACCAGGACTACTGCTTCATCTTCATGTGATACTGCGACCACCAGGACTGAGGATGCCACTGATGAAGTTGTGGACTCACTGGAGTCGACGACTCATTCGGACACTACCAATACTTCCGATTCATCAACCTCTGGTCACCACCAGCATCATCATCAGCAGCAAACCCACCAACAAACCCACCACCACCAGCTGACCATCGACACTGCTCTGGCCAACTCGCAATCTGCCGCCGCCCACCAGCAGTCAAGGGCGGCGAAGTTGGCGCTGGTGCAGAAGCTGATCACCGTCATCGATGACGACGACTTTGAGCGTTTTCGGGCCATTCTCCGCCAGAGCAAACAGCCCGACCTGAACGTCTTCGTCAACGGACAAACGGCACTGCACTACGCACTCCTTCGTGGTAAGTGACAGCTTTTTCTAGAATTGTGCTTGAGATGTTCTACCTGGAGTCATATGGAACTTTGTTGTGTCACTTTGCTGTTATGGTCTTCCTTGTTGGTGCCCCACCTTTCCTTCTTTCCCCACTCATCCATTCATCCCCACTGCCCACCTGACCTTTAAACGGCAGCCTACGACGAACGCATGCCTTAGTAGTGGAGTATTCATTGATCAGAGGCAGCAACAGCAGCAGCGACCATCTGGTTACTACTACTACTGCGACCTGTGGTTCTACTTTTGAGCCATTGTGTGCTGCTGCTGCTGTCGAGCACCCTGATCACGGACCCAACACACAGCAAGACAGGCAGATACAGGCAGGGTGGCAAACATCTGCCTCTTGGCCTTGCCTGGACAGACACTGAGTTGCGCAGAGTGTGTTGCCTGGGCCTAGTCACCAGGCACCACTGCTTCACTGCTAATTAGCCCTCTGCTTCCATTTGCTGCTTTTGGTACTGCCACCTTTGCAGTACACATATTTAACAATCTTCTTTCTCTGTGTTTTTGCCCGTGTGGATATAAATAGAATCGGTTCCATATGGTTTTCGCTTGTAGAAACTTCTCTTTTCTCTTTTTCCTTTTGTTTAACAAATGATCCTAATATTCTTGTATTTTTTTCTCCTCCTCTCTCAGGTCGTGATGTTTCCTGGTGCAAACAGCTGGTGCTCTTCGGCGCCAATCCCAACCTCTCCAATCTGGACGGCTGGCATCCGCTGCACTTGGCCTCCTTCAGCGGCCTCAACGAGAACCTCAACTACCTGATTAGCTGCAATACTAACAATGGCCAGCAGGTCAAGTGAAGTGTCATTCCTTTCCCCTCTCTCTTTCTCTTCCTGTTCCAAATCTTCTGCCGAACCACCAAACTTTTGTCTCCGTTGTATTGCGAATGTATCTTTTCCTCTTTCTCGACAGCTAGGTCCCGGTTTCGGGTGTTTCCCTCCTATTTCCTCTCTTTGTAAATAGCTCTTTTTCCGTCCCACCTACTTTCACCAAATCTTCAAAGCTGTCGTGTATTTATTTAATGACTTGTTTGAAGGTGGCAAGCTGGATTTTTCCTTCATTTCCTGTCATGATTCTTGTCTCCTCTGTATAGCCTTGTTTGAACTGATTCTTCTTTTTGTTGTTGACTAGTTTACATATGTTTGATTGCTTGTTTTGATAATTTTGATTCTGTATAAACATCAAAGTAAAAGATGATGATGACAATTAACTTCACATTCCCGGAACAACTTTTTGATGATTTTTTTGCTTAGTTTTCGGTAACGCCACCTTTGTAACATGATTCCAATGATCATGAAAAAGTAGTTAGTGTAATGTTTTCTGGTGATACTTTTATGACTCTAGTGACAAAAGTTTGGGAAAAAGAGCGAGAGAAGTAAGAAAAGAAGACAAGGTAACATAAAAAGAGGCAACCAGAGTCAGGATAAAAAAAGAAAGAGAGGGAGCAAATAAAAGAAAGCAAATGTGAATGTTGTCTGTTATGGAAGTTCTCTCTCCTGATTATTCTTCTTGGCCATTATTTCCAACAATAGAAGTACATCATCATCAATGAATTACCTGATCACGGGGGGAAGGCTAACACTGAGGGCCACGATGAGAGAAAGAGAGAGAGAGAGAGGATTGATGAAAGTAAAATCTGTCTGTCTGTCCTACCCAAATGTGTGTCTGTGTGTAACAGAAAAAGAAGAAGAAATTAGTATGAACAAAAGAAGATAGCGTCTGTGGGTGGAGGCGTTCGGGCCACTGCCGCTGAAATTGCTGAAAGTTGGTTGGTTGGTTGCACTGAATGAGATTGCAAAGTAGAGTAGAGTAGAGATTAGAAGAAGTAGGAAATATTCCACCAAAATCATTATCATCATCAGCAGCTGCAGCAGTTTTAATGCTCAGGGAGAACCGGCTGTGGCGGGACGCCCCCCGGCTCGCCGAGGTGGTTCATGCCGCTGCCAATGCTGACGGCGTCGTTCAGCGTCGAGGCGGAGCCGTGGTAGCTGAACTGCTGAAAGTACGGCTGCTCCACCTCCTCGTTGATGGAGCTCAGCGTGCCCGACTTGTGCTCCGGCGGCGTCAGGCGGACGCTCTCCCCGGTGAACTCCTGGTCAAAGTACTTCGTGTCCGTCTCATTGTCTACCTGCGGACGGAAGGGTGGCGGGATCTGAAAAACAAAAAACAAAAGGAAAAAACAGTGTGAGCTTTTGTGTATTCAAATTTAATTTCCCCAAAACTAACCTTCTTCTCGAGCACCTCCTGCCAGTTGACGCCCCGGAAGAAGACGTGGTACATGATCTCCTTTGAGTCGTCCGGCCCACCGCCAAAACGGCGAGCGGGGTCCTTGCGCAGCAGCCCATAGAGGAGGTCACGCGCCTCGCAGGAGAGTGTCCGCGGAAAGCGCACCTCCTCGATGAGAATCAGCTCAAAGAGGACGTCGTGGTCGCGATTGTAGAAGGGCAGTCGGCCGACCATCATCTCGTACATGACCACGCCGAGGCCCCACCAATCGACCTGAAATAGATGAGAAAAGTTTGCATAAAACATTGACACTTTCGAATTATTTCTTCTAAACCAGTCATACCGCTCTTCCGTAGTCAGTGTCTTCAAGCACCTCCGGCGCCAGGTACTCCGGCGTGCCGCAGAAGGTCTTGGTCGTCGCGCCGAAGGTAATATCCTCCTTGCACAAGCCAAAGTCGGCAATTTTAATGTTGCCCTCGCTGTCCAGCAGAAGGTTCTCCAGCTGAAAAGAGGTAAACGAGATGTTAATTTTTCGTCAATTCACAAAACAACTTTTCACTCACCTTCAAATCTCGATAGATGATGCCCCGAGTGTGCAGATAGTCAAGTGCCAGAATGATCTGACAGGCGTAGAAACGGGTGCGCGCCTCAGTGAAGAGTCGCTCACGAGAGAGGTGAAAGAAGAGCTCGCCGCCGTTGACGTACTCCATCACAAAACACAGCAGGTCCTCCGTTTGAAAAGAGTATTTGAGCGACTGAAAGGAAGGGAAAAAGTGGCCTTTATGAGAGGACTCATCAAACCAAAATGAACACCAAAAAAACCGCTTACAATCAAAAAGGGATGCTTCGTGTGCTGCAACACCCGGTTCTCCGTCAGCGTGTGCGCCACCTCGTCCTTCTCGATGATCGTCTCCTTCTTGAGGACCTTGATGGCGTACAGGCGGGTGGTCTTCTTCTCCCGACAGAGGATCACCTTGCCGAAGGTGCCCTTGCCCAGCACCTTCAGGTACTCAAAGTTGTCCAGCTGAATCTTCCGCCCCTTGTTCGACTGCTGACTGGTGATGTGCAGATTACTTCGGTTCGACTTGCTGCCAAAGAAGTCCAGCACTGAGGAGGACGTGGAGGCGGAGGCGGAGCTTCCCGCAGCCCCTCCCACCGAGTCCTGCTTCGCCTCGTCGGCCATCTCCACGTCGCCGTTCATGTCCAGCGGCGGCAGACTCTGGCTGACCATGGCAATCGCCTGCATCCACTCGGTGCGCTCGGCGTCGTCGTTCGCCTGGAAGGTCCGCTCAATCACCGAGGTCCACTGGAGGCCGCGCATGATGAACATGAAGGGCTTCGGGCGGTCGGTCTTCATGATCTGACAGCCGCGCACGGTGAAGTCGTTCATCGGGTCGGCGTAGTTGCCGTTCTCCGGTTTGCGCTTGTAGCCGCGCAGCGAGCCGTCGTCCATCAGTATGAAGTACCGCAGACGCCAGTTTTTGATATGTTCGCCTACGTTCGATGGAAAGGATGTTTTAGATGTCATTTTTGTCTGAAAGAGACCCCAATTGTCTTACCTCTCTTGTGCACCCATCCCTCCTTCACAATCACTGGCTGCGGCTCTGGCTCATTGTCCTGGAGGTTCATCAGCTCGAGGTGGGCCACCTGGTCAAACATGAGGTGTGGCGGGGGCAGCTGGTAGGGCAGTCTGTTCGGAGGAGGGGAGATGCTGCCGACGCTGCCGTCCCCCGAACTACCAGGGCCACCCTGTCCCTGTCCGCTGGCCATTATGTGCTGGGAAGCACTCGGCCCGGGCATCATCTGCTGCTGCTGCTGCTGATGGTGCTGGTGTTGCATGTGCTGTTGATGCTGCATAAACGAAACTGCATCTGGCGGCATTTGCTGCTGCCCTTGCTGCTGTAGCGGTGCCTGGTGGGCACTCATCTTCGGTGTGTGAGATGTGTGTGCTGCTGTGGAAGTGCTTGCGAGAATCAAGAGAAGAAGAAATGAAGAAAATGTGGAAAAGAAAGCGAGTTTTCACATCAGAGCAAAAGAGCTTTTTTCCAGCTAATGTGTGTCATCGAATTCGGTGGTGGATGATGATGACGGCGATGATGCTAAAGGATCTATATTAAATCAGAAAACGGAAAATTATAAGTAAAAAGAGTACATCCTTATTTGTGTGTGAAAGATTTGAGAAAGTATTCAAATGTCTTTCCTTTCCCTATCAGAGTCAAACAGTAGGTTTCACATTAGCTGACATTAGCTGAGAAGCTTTAAATGTCGTACCCAAGTTCTCAAGCACAGTCGTCGTCAGTCAGTCAGTCAATGCTGATGGCGAAATCCTTTGCTCTTTTACCAATGTACTATTTGATTAGTCGTACACAACCACACACACTAAGAGAATAGTCATGGAGAATTGTCATGGAAAAATCGCTAGTACAGCTGTAGTACAACTTACGGACAAAAGTTAAAGTAGAAGTTTATAGAGAGCAAGTAATGGGAAGCGATAGAATGAGAAAGTGAAACTGGATTACTACCAGATCACACTGCTACTGACACAAAACTTTCCCCAAAAAAACTTTTCGATGATCGATGCAGAAAATTTGAGTTTTAGAATGTTCGTTTAAAAGGAGAAACCACAAAGCAGTGCATAGCTGTTACACAAGAGGAAAACCACCAATTCCCAAGTGAGACTGCAAGACAGCGCAGACAGAAAGTGAGTGATCAACTGAATGACAATGATGAAGCCATGCAAAAAATACAGTCAGATCAAAAGTCAGTGCATCACACAGCGTAGAGAACCTCCCAATCTGGGCAACAGTAGTCGTCGAAATCAGCAACTGCAATAGAAGAAGAAGCAGTGGCCGTTTCAGCAGCAGCAAAACTTGACACAACCTTCTAAATGGCAGTCAGGCTCTACTGGTGCCAAGGGAGCCATTGTCAATGCTGGTGGTGGTGGCTCACAGCCACTACCATCAGTTCAGTACTGCTAGAAAAAGACAGTACTAAAGAGAAGGAAAGAGAACTTGTGGGAGCCTAGCCTACCCACCACTGAACCAGCCCACTTCCCTTGGGCGCATGACAACTATGCTGCCCTTGAATAAGCCACTGTAGCGTGGGAGACACAGCAGTGCAGAGTTGTTTTACCGGTGCCCAATCACAGCAGTGGTTGAAATCACCCTTTAGCCTAAAGGGCCTTTAAGCTACTACCACCACTGCAAAGAAAGAGGAAACTTTTTACAAGAAAACCGAGATACCGTACAGCCATGATTGCAATTCCTCAAATGCTAGTGCTGCACAGTTCAAGTATCTGGATACAGTAGCCAGCAGGTAAAGAACAAGATTGTACAAAAAGATAGTCAAAAAGACATGCAAAAGTGCTCACCAAGTGCAAACTTGTCCAGGTGAAACCCAGGGGAAAAAGAGGGATAAATAGATTATTCAACGACCAACGATTATCAACATCATCTCAAGAGAAGCAACGGAGAAACTGCGATCAAAAGTCAGCTTGGCTACAAGTAGCTACGGATACTGCTGCCGTTGGTGTTTCAATAACCCTACCACCACCATCATCATCAATTCCGGCCAGTCAACTGAGTGGCAGCAGGCAAAGAGAGAGAGAGAGTGACAAACTCAAGGGGCAATCAATTAGCATCGTCAGCAAAGATGATCATAGTGACGGAGACGAACACTGACTGCCGTCCGATTAATGGCTCTGTTTTCGCAAACAGCAGCAATGTACTCTCGCTCTCTCTCTCTCTCTCTCCTTCTCAAAAGCAAAGTGGCCTTCAACTCCAGCTCCAGCAAAGCGTTCAGCGTCAGCACAGCCTGCTGTTGCTAACATAGGTCTGCAGCCGTCGCCGCCAATGTCGATGTTCGAAAACAACAACATCAGCGACGGCGGCGGAGACATTAAGCTGGTGATGCTGCTGCTGCAAAACAACAACAGCTCGGATAGGAGCTCGATAGACTCTGTTGGGTAGAATGCTGGTTGGCTGGCTAGCTGGCTGGCTCTCCAGTTCCCAGTCTATCCTTGGGACAGGAGTGCAGTGTGCAAAACTATTGACAGAGAAACTGCAGCAAACAAGCGCACATTGACAAACGCTGGAAAAAACATTTAGAGCTGGGTAGAGTGACGGGCTGAGGATGATGATGATGATGATGATGATGATGTGCTCTGGTAGTTGATGTTGTTGCTCTGGCTGTTGCCGTATACCTACACAGACAGTGTCTGTCTGCCTGCCTGCCAGACAGACGTCGATGGTTGGCCTGGTCTGGTCTGGTCTTCAGTCAGCCAGCCAGCCATCCCAGACAGTCGGTGCAGCAGTCCCTGTAGCCTGTCGCTAAGCGCGTAAACAGGATCGTAAAGCGGGCAAGTTGGAGTGAAGGGGAGAAAGTGAAGAGAGGGAATGAGACACACAAACAAACCAATCACTCTTCAGTCTGGCTGTTTTCTTCTTCTTCTTCAGATGGCACCGTCTTCAAAGTACACTACTGCAGAGTCACTACCCTCAAAAGAGTGCGACAAGTTAGGAGAAGGAAAAGGCAGATCAGTGGTGGTCGTTGTCGTGGTGGTGCTACATTGGGCATGATCTGCTCAAGGAAAACCCGTGCAAAGTTCACTCAGGTTGATTCTCTGACTCTAACGGCTTTCCAAACTCGGTGAGCCTACCTGCCTACCTCCCACTGTGATCATTAGTGGTAATTCGAAAAAGCAGGCAGGCAGTCCCTTCTAACGATTTCACAATTTGTCTGCAGAGGCAGACAACAGCAAGGAAGCAGGTACAAATGTCGATTTGCTAATCGATAAAATTTGTCCATGCTGACAGTCAGTCATCATCATCGTCATTGTTGTTGTTCTCCTGTCAGATGAAGAGAGCAAGTGCTGTATTTTGTGGAAAAAGAGAGAAAAACTGTACAGCCGTGTACATGGTACAACGGTAAAGTGCAAAACGGGCCGCTGGAAATCTGAGTGAATTGAAGGAAAAGTCCAGCCAATTTCTGATGCATCAAAGCCGACACCGTAGTTATCCAGAAAGCAATTAGGGAAATTAGAATTTGACTTTGTAGATGACAGAGGCTAATTTTATCCAAGGCAGCTTCAGTGCACTGCTGTCCTGAACAGAATACCCAATCACAATCAAGCAAACAGACAATAAGTCAGAGTGGTAATACTAATTTGCCGCCATTGTCATTTGGCAATGGAAGTGGTGCACAATGCTGCCAATTTCACCTGAACGAACTTTGGCAAAGCCCATCAGCATCGGCAAATCTATATTTGTACAGAGGCAGCACAAGAGCACGAACAGCATAAAAGTGCTGCTCCAAACTGATCTACAAAGTCCCACTCATCGATTCAGCTCATCATATAGAGCACTGCAGAGAGTCAGAAAACCAGCAGGTTCTCGGAAAGCTGACTATAAAAGCTGCTAAAACTGTCGAGATGCTGTAAAGTGCAGTGAAATCAGCAAAGTGCAATCACTGGACACCACCTTTCTTTTCAACTGACAGCAGCTAGTTTCAAAATGTCACCAACAATTTCAACGAGACTAATTACCGATCAGTCACGCGCCCTTTTTAAAGAGCGGAGGAGGAAGAGGAAAATGTCGATGGCTGAAAGAGGGGAAAAGGAGAGAGTAGAGAACAACACTACAGCAAACCAAACGCACTGAAAGTACTTGACACCCACGCCAACGAGAACCGGAAATCTCAGAGTGCAAGGGAATAGAAGAGAAAGAATCGCTTCTCTTCGCTGCAACGTCACTGCCTTGTCAATAGTGTTCAAAGTATTCCCCCCCCCTCCTCTGGCACACACTAAAAATAGTTATGAGTCCCTCTCTATCACATTTCAAAAAAGGGCAACAAAGAAAGGGAGGCAGTGAGACAGTCACCTGCCAAATCAGTATTGACCAATATTGGCCAGTGTACCTTGACCAAACTCTGATCAAACAAGAAACAATGGTGGTGAAGCAGTACTCTCATTCAGCACTTCTTCTGCATCTCTGCACTCACTAGCATAGTACCACGCACTGTGCGCATTGCCCAACTAACCAGTCATCCAACCAGCCAACTTTATCAATCAATCGCCAAACGGTCTGTCCCAATCATGGAGCTGACTGTCTGTGACTGGTACAAACAGTCAGCTCAATGATGGCTAACTGCCACCACCACTACTCTTATCGAACGACAAAAGACTGAGAGCACGTGAAAGTCAAGGCAAAGGGCAACATGGAGAGAGAGAGAAAGAGAGTTCTTGGGAAAAACGGGCGGCATTCAATAAAGGAACAGCAAAAGCAGCAATGCACTTATTGAAAACATTGTTTAGACTAAAGGAGAACCGCCAGCCATGACCTGAAATGAGCTAGCCTGATGATGATGGTGGTGGTGGTGGTTGTACTTCCCGCCTCCCTCCCTCGCTATCTTATTTAAGGCACCTAGTGTTAATTGAAAATAGCGACCAAGCAGTGAAAAGAGGGAAAAGCGGTGGTACAGTTCTTCTAGCAGCACTGTTCAGTTTCCGAGAAAAGAAAGCACTAAAAAGAAGTGTGTGCAGCTAGAAGAAAAACAGCACACACACATTTTTTCTCACCGGATGGGCACAGGGGTACTAACAGCGTCAGCGGCAAGAGAAAAAAACGAGAGAGAGAGAGAGAGAGAGAGAGAGAGCAAATTGGCTCGGACAAGGCCGTTCCACCCTCCCCAACACTGATTCCATTAGCAGCCACAGAAGCAGAAGCAGAGGCAGCCATTTCATGTAAACATGTTTACCGCTTTCATTGAACGACAGCAATTCCAGGAACGGTGCTCTCATTTGGGCTCGAGTTTCGAAAACAACAACAACCGTATCGATCGAGTGGGGCAGGGAACTGCGTCACTATCATTCATTCATTCATTCACTTACCCACTCTCTCAGGGGCAGAATGTGCAGCGTCCTATTTAAATATTTAACTTGCCGAAAACAAAAAACAGGCAAGAAAAAAGAATAGAAAAAAGAGAAAGAAAAGAAAGAGAAAAGAAACACTCTCTCTCTCTCTTCCTTTTCTCTTTCTCCTTCAACCTAGTGACGTAATTGGTGGTCACAAGACAGTGGTCTAAAAGTGGTGGTTGTTGAGCTGGGCACAAAAGGATGAAATGGCACACTCTACACATGCAAATGGGAATTCTGGGCAACACAGAGCAAAAGGTTAAATTGAACTGAACAAACAAAAACACAAACATGTGAACAGCACACTTCTTCTCGTTTATAATCAAACGGCGACATTTGGCTGCGATGCTAGCTAAAGTGAGGGCACCAGCAAAAAATGTCACTGTAAAAAGTCAAAGAGCGATTGCTCTAAAGGATAATAGGTTCCACAAATAAACGTGCCCGTCGTGAGCGAGAAATGCAAGAGCGACCCTCAAGTTTTTAGCCAAAGAGCTCCTTCAATGAAGCCGTTGAAGAAATTTCCAAATAAATTTGAGCGGATTAAATTCTGCAGGGTTAATGGAAGTGCCAAGCGTTCAATTGTCACACAGCCTTCCACTCGTTCAAACCAGTCAGATCCATAAGCAGGACACTTGCAGTACAGCAGGCTGGGATTGTCAGCCGTCATGAAGCAATCCACCATCCACCTAAATCTAATCTCGGCTTTGACTAAAATCTTCTGAATCAAGGCAGTCGTAATGGAGGGTGGGCAACAAAGAGATGTCATGGGCAAAACAAGAGCAGCTTAAAAGTAGAGAAACCAATGCACTTACCAAAGAGAGAGAGTGTCCAGGCGATGGCTGGGTTTGGTCAATGCTTCACCAATGTTTGCAGTTAAGGGCAATCAAAGCGTAGAAAAACAGGAAAATACTGGAGAAAGTTGAAAGGCAAAGTTGGTGGCGGCACAAAGTGCAAAGGAAGGAGGCTGCTGCTGGTGGTGATGAGGTGCTGGAGGTGCTCTTGGTGGCAGCGAGAGCTGGCACAGTGGCCAAGAGAACAACAGCAGCAGCAACAGCAGAAGATTAGATCTGCTGTGGACCAAGATTAGATGGCGACTATCATCCGCCTATTAGCTGGCTGCTTGTTGTTGTCGTCGTCGTGTTTGTCGTGTCTCCCTTTGTGAGCTATGTTGATCGACTGCTGATGCCGATGGTGCTGGTGCGGTAGTACACTTGCTGCTCCAGCAGTACTGAGGATAACAACGATGATGATGATGCTGTTGATGATCAGTGGCAACGTCAGGCGACGAAATCTGCTGCTGCTGCTTGATGCTGGCGACAGGCACTTGTAGGAGAGACGGTGGTAATTTTGGTCGTTGTTGTTGGTGCTGGTGCTGGCGTCGATTCAATGTGGACGCCGTGGCGCAGTGGACGAGCTCTGTTCTTTCTCTGCAAAATAAAAGAGAGTACCTTTGTGGAGCAGTAGAGCACAGTAGAGACAGAGAGTGGTGTCTGGAGAACTGGAGGATGAATGGCTGGATACTACTACTCGGCGACTCGGCATGCAGCGTGGTCGTAATGGTGGTGGTGGTGGTGGTGGTGGTGGTCGGCGATCGTCGTCGATGCTCACTCTCGCTCTCGATCTCGGCAGAGGAGCAGCTCCAACACGCTCGAGGTCAGCTGCTGCTGTTGCTGTTGCTTCGGTGTTGACGGTGTGCTGCTGCTCTTGCCGCAGTTCAGTTGTTGCTGAGGGGATGATGGTGGTGGTACCACCGCCGCCGCTGTTGCTGTCTGCTCAGTTCGGCTTCGTCGGCTAGTGTTCGCAGCAGTCTTCAACTGCTTCGTTGTCAGCGCCAGACCAGGACCAGATCAGATCCTTTCCTTCCCTTGCTCAGTCAGTGCAGACACCACACTGAAGCTCGCTGTCACACTGAAGCTGCTTCTGCTGCTGCTGCTGCTGCGAGCACTCGTTTTCTGTCTGTCTGTATGTGTGTCCTCGAGGCTCCCTTTCTTTCTCTTTCTCCTTCTTTCTCCCTCAGTCAGTCACGTCTCCTCCGTCACTTGTTTACACTTTTACGCGAGGATCCTCTTCTTCTCTCTTGAGTGTTGTCGGAGAAAGTAGTAGTAGTGGTGGAAGTTGTGAGAGGATAGATCTGCTGCTGCTGCTGCTGCTGAGAAGAGGAGAGTGTCCAACAGTGAACTGGAGAAGAAGGAGGAGGAGGATTCACTTTGGCTGCTGTACAGCAGTCGGCGACACGCATGGCACACACTCACACACCAGTTTTGTCGACTTCGTCGCCGATCGGTGGGCACAGGCGGAGCCAGATGGCACCCAAAAGGGCTGCAGCCCCCTCCGATGAGCCGTCCACAGAATGGAAGGAGCGAAATTCCCTCTCCAGAAGAGAGAATCCCGGTAATAATTAGGAGAAATAGCCAAAGATCTCTCTACATTCATGTAATCTGAGATGATGCCTCATTTAAGAGAAAAAGAAAAATCTCTTTCTCTTCAGGCGCCGCCGCAGCTAATGAGGCGACAACTTTGGACGCCTGGCGCCGCTAACGAAGCAGAAGAAAAAGAAGAGCCTGGAGGCTAGCGCGGGAAATAAATGCCACTGCTGTTGTCAGAAACAAACATTTTACAGGGGGGAAAAGATGTTGTTGTTATTGGTGGACACATCATGGCCACCACCACCCCATTGTAGTATAAAGCGTCTAATACAGTCCTGACATGATCAGCAACAATGGAATAGTATGGTAACAACAAGAGAGGAGAAAGACTTTCAAGAGTAAAGTGAAGAAGAAAAAAGGGAAAGGAGGTGAAAGAAGAAGGTCAGTTGGTTGGTGATGAACATTTACAAAGTATAATAACATAAAAACAAAAGAAGATGGTGATTGAGTGGGAGTGAATGTGAGGTAATGCAATGAATAGGATTAAGAAGAGGAGGATGATTCGCTTGAGAGAGAACGCAGAAGCGGAAAGGGGAGGATTGCTGTGGCGCAAGAAGAAAAAGGAGAGGATAGGTAGAATGAACAGAAAGACCAAAAACAGAAGGAAAACGGAGGGAGTTGGTCAGTGATTGTGATGGTAGTGTTTGTCTGTGTGTGTGTGTTTGTTATCTCCTCAGTGGTGGACAAAAAAGAGAAGAGTCGGCAGGAAGAGTAGTCGTACAAAATGGTGGAACAAAAACAGAATTTGGTGGTATTTTAAGCAAGGTTTCCCTCTTGGCAACGTGATGGGCGTTTTGTTTGTTTGTTTTTCGTTGCGGTAGTGGCCGTTGAGCAGGAGATACACATCATTACCGCTTAATTAGAGAAACTTCAGTTTCCAGCTGAACAACCGAAGAATGACAGTAAAGGGAGGGTGAAGGGGAAAAAGAAGCTGTATCACTTCGAAAGTTTTGGTAGAGGGAAAGCATGCAAGGAGTAAAGGAGAAGAAAGCAGGTATAAGTGAGGAGGGGGTAACAGATAAAAATAAAAACAACAAAAAAGCCAAAAACGAGCAAACTCGTGTTGCCCTGTGATGCTTTCTGACCGGTTCCAGACCGACAGAAAAGTCAACAAAAAAGATAGGGTTAGAGGAGGATGAGAAAGAGGAAAGAGAGGAACAAGGGACATTGTGAAAACAGCTGCGAGTTTATCAACTACGATGATCTTTCCCTTTGGAGTGCCTGCTGTGCTGAGAACTTGTATGCCTGTGTGCTGTGAATGTGCGCAGAACTGATTAAGTTCGAAGAATATTTGGAAAGCTGAACAGTGTTGATGGGGCGTTCTATTTTGAAGACAGTCTCATCACTGCTCAGTGAAAGGTCGTCACGAGGTGCTTCATCTCCCGTTGACCTGCTTTCAGCTCGTACTCAAAGTCCACCCGCCCCAGGGTGTTGCCCCAGGTGAGGTGCTCCTCGTCCTCCAGCTTGTACAGCTTCACCTGCAGAGCCATGATCATATTCAGGTTACCCTGAAAGTGCAGGTCTAGGGTCAACTAAAAGAAAAGAAGGCAGATGAGTTAGCAAATGAAAAAAATGTAACAGAAGTAGCATTACCGGAGTTCGCTTTTTCCGTTTATCTGGCTCCAAATTGGTGGTGTCCCACTTGAAGGAGTAGGTACTACCGCAACCGCCACCACAACCGCCGCTGTTGTGCGCCTGGCTCTTCTTCGGATCAGACAGGTCGACGATGGTCACTGAGGTGCCGTTGACGGTGGCAGAACTGATTCGGGTGAAGAATAATTAGTGCTTAAGTCAGCCAATCTGTCTGCACTGCTAACGCCCTCTCACTCACTGTATGGACATTGGCGGTCGGACGTTCACCACAAACTCATAGTGCGTGTCGACGAGCAGTTTCAGTGTGTGCTCGCACTCGAAGCGAAGACCATCTCGCTTAAATAAGCAGTTGGAAATGAATAGGTTAGAAAACCAAATTAGCAATATTAGAAAAGGAATAGCCACTAAACGAGCAAGTGGACAAACGAAAAAACTGACTGGCAAACAGAAAAGCAAGAAAAGAAGAAAGAAGGAAAAATGTGCAGAACAAAAAAGATGCAGCAAAATGTTTTGCCCAGAAGCGAACCCACAGGGGAGCACTTTCAGTCATTCTTACCTTGAAGCACACCTTCGGTGCACCTTCATCCAGTGTGCCGTCCTTCTTCAGACGGTGAATCTCAACGCTGGCCGCATAGCTTTGAGCCATCTTGGTCGATAGTTAAAACCTTTAGTTTTATGCACTTTGAGAACAAGGGTAATTTTAACTGTTTGCAGGCGTGAGCAATAATTAAGAATATCAGAAGAATTTATGATGAAATGGTGATGGAGGTGGTAAAGGTGTTTGAATTGCAGTGATAAAATTCAAGAAAAAAAATGGTAGTAGTGATGATGATGGCAATGATGAGCAGTGGGTAATGGTGACGATAATGATCACGAGGATGCGCGTTATATTATTCTGCCTGTGCGGAAGCAGCATCAGCAGTTGTCAAGAGAAAGTTGTGAGCAGAAACACGGACAGGGGATGTGTGTGTGTGTGGTGTGTTGTTAGTGTGCGTGTGTTTTACAGTGCCCGATGATGGATTCGTCGCCAACTGAATGAGAGAGAAAGAGAGAAAGCGAAAGATCCGTTCTCAGTTCAAGTGAGGTGCGGCACACACTCACTCATTCACTCACACTACAAGACAGTGTGCGGGTGCGAGTGCAAGTGTGTGTGAGTGAGTGTGTCGGGCGACGTTGGTAGTAGCGGCGGTCCGCTCCAGCACCACCAGCACCCGAAACACTGAACTCTACAGACAAAGAGTGCTCCGGTTGCTGCTGCTGCTGCTGCTTGTGTTTCAGCTGTCCGAGACAGTGCTGTAATGTGCTGCTGTAGTGTGCTGAAAAGGAAGGGCTGTAGCAGCAGCAGCAGCGAATTCACCAGGGACTTCTTTCTTCTCTTTCACCGCTGAAAAGTCTTCCCTTCTCTTTCGCCTCCGTAAGCCGGTAATTGGCTCCTCCAGTGCTCAATTGCAATTCCTTTAGTGTGTGTGTGCTTCGCTGGCTGGCAGGCTGGCAAAGTGGCTGGATCGTGTGTGTGCCGAGTGAGTAAGTGGGCAGGTGAGATGGGGGTATCAAATTAGATGGCTTTTAAGTGAAGTGAAGTGTTCGCGCTGCCTCAAATTGAGTAGGGCAAGTCGGTAGGTGAAATAGAGAGTGAAATGAGCAGGCCTTTTCCAATTTCCTCCCCGTGGCAGTCGTAAGGTACGGGAAATGCCTTGGTCGGCAGGTGTGGTGGTAGTGATGCTGCTGCTGCTGGTGATGCTTTTGCAGTTCTTTATCAGTGGCGTCTGCATTGATCTCCTCCTCTTTCTCCTCCACGACATTGTTTTTCTGACAAATAGGGTGCACAGCCAAGATCCACCGCTGGCACACAGTAGTCCATTGTAATCAGCAGCAGTCGACTGGTGATCATTGACAATTCGATCGATTCAGCCATTCAGTGAAACGGTAGCGGGCTAATCAATTCTCGACCACCACCACCGTCGCCGATGCAGTGTGCACCCCGACTGTGTGTTTTGTACCGAACCGAAGCTGTGCAGTGTCTGCTGCTGCTGATGATGATCAATCGATTAAATGGAGACACACCACAGATGCCGAAACAGAGTGCTGAGACCACTGCGGCTGCAGTGAGGACGGTATACCAGTGCACTGATTGAACTGATCATCAGCCTAACGAGCAACACACATCAGATGCCTTTTCTTTTTTTACAACACCACAGCTCCCAAATGTACTGTGGACATGCTTTGGATGGTAGGCACAGAGGCGCCAGCAGACTGTCAGAAGTTGTTACGATGTTGTGTCTACCATAGTTTATGATGAGCGAAGGTAAGCGCTGTCATCCACTTATCAACATCAACATCCTCGTCAGTCACTCACTCTCTTTGGAAAGATTTCCCCGTAAAGCCTCCTCTATGTCTGTCTGTGTATCCAAGGTGAACACGGATGAGCTTTTTAGCTGTATAGTTTTTATTACTTCAGTAGTGGTGGGTGTGATATACAAAAGGATAAACGAAAAATAATCATAATAATTCACCTGTATAGGAGAGGAGAACAAGCGCGCGCGAACGAAGGAGGGAGGGAGAAAGGGAGGGATAGGGCGAAAAATAGGAAGGAGGTGGTGGTTGACGAGGATAATGAAGGAAAATAATGTGTTTTGTATAAGTGGTGGTGTTGGTGGTGGAAAGGTGTCGCTGCACAATTCAGCAGTCAGTGTGGAAATACTACATACGAGCTTGCTAACTTACTAATTCTTCCTAATATCTGAAACACTAAATCCTATCTGACAGCTACTGAGCCCAAAGCAGCACAACGGACGACTGACACTGCCACACACTAACCGATTACGATTGCTCAGTGCCCTCCTCCTCATCGGCGGGTGACTTGGAACGGGAGTGCGACTTGGAGGGCGAGCGAGACTTGGAGCGGGAACGAGACTTGGAGCGCTCAGACTCCGACTCGGACTTGGCGGAACGAGAGCGAGAGCGACGATCACGATCGCCGCTGCCCCCGCCGTTTCCGGCACCGCCGCTGCGCTCCGCCGACCCTGAACGTGAGCGCGAACGAGAACGTGAACGGCGTTCAGCCTTCACTGCGCTGCTGCTGCCGCCGCCCTTGCCGCTGGAGTGCTCGGCCGAGGCTGAGCGGGAGCGATCGCGATCGCCATTTCCGGCGCCCGTGGCCGGCGAGCGAGAGCGCGAACGACTAGCAGGGCTACGACTGCGCGAGCGGGACTTGCTGGCGGCTCGGCGGTTCGATCGGCTGCGACTACGTGATCGGGACTTGGTGGCCGCACGGCGGTTCGAGCGACTGCGACTTCGGCTGCGCGAACGACGACGACGTGACTTGTCCTCCTGCAGGCGGATGCGACGGCCATGCAGATCGTGGCCGTCCAGCTTCTCCACGGCGGCCTTCATGTCAGAGTAGGAGGCAAAGTCGACGATGCTGGAAAGGAGGCAAAACACAAGTTAGTAAATCAGATGCAAATCTTATCACTACAAAAAACTCGTGCTGCAATAACATCAGAACGCTTTTCTCTCATCAAAGTGCATATTATGCCCCGAAAGATGGTAAGTAGTAAACAATTTCATCACTAGTAAAGGTGGTAACCAAACAAAGCACGCTGCTAGACAACAATTGACAAATCACTTACCCCATATTCTTTTCGCGCTTGTGCGCGTCAGCGTAGGTCACCTCTCCCGCCTGACGCATAAAATCCTTCAGATCCTGTGGTTGAGAGGAGAGAGAAAAAGAATAAAGTTAATTGACATTCAGGAAAATGAACGACAGCACAAAACTGATCCAAAATCACTCAGCAAAAACACTCGGTTGAGCAGGGAAATAGAAAGTAGTAGAAAGATAAAAGGGGTGATCAGACAGCAAGCAAGTGTCATGGTGTGGGTGTGAGTGGTAAGTTGAATTGCATTTAGCGGCTTAAGAAGGCTTACACTGCTCTTTTTTTCTCCTTCCCGGTGGAAAAACAAACAAACAAAACAACTTAAGAGAAAGTCTAAAGTATAAAAGAGTAGTAGTAAGGCAGTAGAAAAGTAAAGAGGTAGGCATTGCATGACAAACATAACTCAGTAAGTGTCTTTCAGGGTAGCGGTGGTGAATAGTAAAAATATTATAAAAAAGTAAAAAGAGATAGATGGAGCTTTACCTGCGATTGGCGCACCTCGGGGCAAACGAGTCAGAGCAGAGCCGCTGGCCACACCGAGTGAACCATCAGAGAAACATCGTGTCGTCGCGCGAACCACAGTCTCGAATAGGTCTCCAAAACCACCAGTGGACCACCAGTCACATCACCACCGACCAACCAATGGTGAGTGTGGGAATGAGCGAATGGACTGGATGCAGCAGACACACAACGCTCAACCCAACAATCTCCACCTCCCTCGCGTGTCTCCTAGGTGTCCTGGGTCTTTGTCCTCATCCTCATCCTCACTTGGGCGACGCAGCGGCGGCGGCGGCAGCAGTAGTAGTAGTGTTAACTTGCGCGCAGACAGCAACAGCAACAGGTGTGTTTGCGAGAGTGTGTGCACTCCAGAGACACGGAGGCAGAGACGGGCGGCAGGTGAGTCAATCCAGCCATCCACCAACATGAAAGAGGGAGTAATGTGAGCAGTAGGTGAACACGAGCGCGAGCGAGTTGCAGTCGTCCTCGCCAGAGTGGCAGTGTGCGGGCACCACCACCACCATCACCACGACCAGTCAGCCAGGAGGCAGGCAGGCGGCAGTCGAATAGGGAATAGACCAGAGAGAGATGAGACCCACCACAGTGAGTGCACCGCACCTTCTCTTCGGCGCCCATCTTCTGAGCAGTTGTGTCGTCAGTGGGACACGTCGACACAACCAACGGCTCTCCACTGTCTGTCTGTGTGTGTTCTGAATGCTGAGCTCTACACCAGGCTCTGAGCGCGCTCACTGTAGCACCAACCACAAAGAGAGCTGGAGCAGCAGCATCAACGTCATCAAGCGTCACACTGCAGCTGAAGAGAGTGTGTTCCCATGAGCAGGGGTGTGATCACGTTCACCGTAGGGAGTGGTCCTCAAAGGATGGTCACCAGTCAGTCTCAGCCAGGTTTGTTTGCGGACATTGTTTGGGGCGTTCAAGAAATAAAGAGAGAAAAGAGAGAAAAAGAGGAAAGGATGCGCGTTTGCCACCAAAGTATCCTCGGCGACACACCACCATCACCAGCAATAGCCACGCTGCCGCCTCCGCACGAAGAGCAATATCGCCACCAAAGAAAACGAAGACAAAAAACAGAGAAAAGAGTAAAGTAACATACCTGCCAAGAGACTCGGCTGCTGAGATTCTCCACGATGACGCGATATTCAGTGTTGCGCGGTGGTCCATATCTGCTTTGAGATGAAAGGAAAAGAAGAAAGAAGACGGTTGAAGTATCATCGGGAGCAATGGGGTCACAAAAGATCAGGCGCCGTCGTAAGGTTAACATAAAAGTGGTAAAAACATCATTCATTAGCAAAAGAAAACAAGGTCAAAGTTCCCACTGACTAAGCTAGTTTGGCTGAAAAGGAGGGTTTGGGTGAGGTTGGGAAGTGATGTTGGGAAGGGGAAGGGTCGTGCACGAACATTGGGGAAGATCGCCTCTCAAAGTCGTCATGGAAGTGCAGATAGTCTCAGAGTGCTTTTCTCTCATCAAAGCATTTTATGCCCCGAAAGATGGTTAGATGAATGCAAGGATCATCATTACGACTACAGGCCTATTTCTATGACGACGTGTGCTTATCGAGGTCGATCGGAAAGGACGGGGAATGGGTAACAGTTATGGATAGGGGATCGGCATTTGGCAAAGTCATTTGCCAGAGCAAATGGAAAATGCAGATGTACAGGACAAAGGAGAGGAGGACAATGGCGCAACACCAAGACAGGGGAAGTAGAAGGGAAGGGAAACATACTTGTCAGCGAAACTAAGACCACTTCGAGAGCCACCATACCTGCTGCTGAAACTACCTCCTCCTCCTCCGCCGCCGAAGCGGCCCCCACCTCGACCGCGGCCTGGCCCGCGAGCAAACTCAACATGAACTCTGCAGTGGGAAAGAAGAGAAAGGCCATAAGTTGACGTGTACCTAAAATAGAAGCGAGCTCCTACCGTTCGCCAAGCAGATCTTTGCCGTTCAGCTCGTAGACGGCATCTTCAGCGTCTCGATTATCGTCAAATTCCTAGAAAATAAAATGGTGTTTAGAATGAACGCCTCTAAATGAGGTATTCGGTACTTACCACAAACGCAAACCCATCCTTGAGCAGTATCTCGCGAATACGGCCATAACCTTTGAAAAACTTTTCTATATCTCGCTCGCGAACGTCGTAGCTTATGCGGCCCACGTAGATGCGCGTACCGCTGGTCATCTTGCGGATCTTGACGGCTTTTTGTTTGTTTTTCTAATGTGAATGAGGAACACAGTTCAGATAGAGGCAGGGATTGATGAACAAAGTGGATCGGAGACGAGGAAGAAACTGGGCTAAAAAGATGGAAGCGAAGAAACAAGTGCAGTGACACACACAGCACTGCTGGCGAGAAAATGCTGGCGTGACGCGTTGGAGGAGCGAGGCGAAAGTAAGTGGCAGCGGCGGCGCTCTCTCAGGTGTACAGCATTGCCACTCAGCGGGGGCAGTAGTGGCACAGTGCACAGTGGCGCCGATAACGCTGTGGTCGGTTTCCCTTCACAGAGGAGGTGCTCACGGATTCTCATTCCTGTTGAGATTTTGGACCGTACAAGTGTCTTTCTGCCAGTTAAATGCTCTTCTGAACGTAAGAGTTAAAGAATTTATTTTAGTTTGCGGTAGAAACCTTGAACTTCTTTCTGCAAAGCCTCGGGTGAGCAGTTGGGCCTCTTTGCCTCTACCACTACCACCACCAGTGAGCCCCCCGGAACGTCTAGTGTGGAGAGGGCGCCCTGGGCTTTCTATTTATTGTCTGATCATCGGGAATTGTAGGTGTCAAATTACCCGAGTATTCTCGAAGTCTGCAACTGCTGCAGTAGTAGGATTGAGGTCAACTCGTCAACAGAGGTGTTCAGCTGCAGGTGTAAGTTAATTTTGCTATTCACCCTTACACAACCAGTACTAATCCCGTTCATGGCCACGGCCACTTTTGCAGTCTTATCAACTGAATCAAATCATGAGCAAGTCCCGAGTGACGTACTTTTACGACCCGGAAGTGGGCAACTTCCACTACGGGATGAACCACCCGATGAAGCCGCAGCGGATCGCAGTGACGCACTGCCTGGTGCTGAACTACGGCCTGCACAAGTACATGAATGTCTACCGGCCGTACCAGGCAAACTTCAACGACATGTGCCGCTTTCACTCTGAGGAGTACGTCGACTTTCTCTTCCACGTGACGCCCTCCAACCAGAACAAGTTCGCTAAGGTGATCAGCCAGTTCAACGTCGGCGATGACTGTCCGGTCTTTGAGGGCCTCTATGAGTTCTGCAGCCGCTACGCGGGCGCCAGCCTGCAGGGAGCAGTTCAGCTGAACGACAAGGTCGCCGACATTGCCATCAACTGGGCGGGCGGGCTGCACCACGCGAAGAAGTTCGAAGCGAGTGGTTTCTGCTACGTCAACGACATTGTCCTGGGCATTCTCGAGCTGCTCAAGTACCACCCGCGAGTCCTCTACATCGACATTGACATTCATCATGGCGATGGTGTTCAGGTGCGTTCATAGCTTTTATTGATGATTCTGATTACTAAATCAACCTTTTCTTTGTTCAGGAGGCCTTCTACCTGACGGACCGCGTGATGACGGTGTCCTTCCACAAGTACGGCAACTACTTCTTTCCCGGCACCGGTGACATGTACGAGATTGGCAGCGAAAGCGGGCGGCACTTTGCAGTGAACGTGCCGCTGAAGGACGGCATCGACGACGCCAACTACGCCTTCGTCTTCAAGCCCATCATCGCAGACATTGTGCAACACTACCAGCCGACGGCCATTGTGCTGCAGTGCGGCGCCGACTCGCTCTCCGCCGACCGCCTCGGCTGCTTCAACCTCAGTTTCGACGGTCACGGCGAATGCGTCAAGTACGTGAAGGAACTGGGCTTGCCACTGCTGGTGCTCGGCGGCGGCGGCTACACACTGCGCAACGTCGCCCGCTGCTGGACCTACGAGACCTCCCTCCTCGTCCAGCAGGAGATCAGCAACGAGCTGCCGATGATGGAGTACATTGAGTACTTCGGCCCGGACTTTACGCTGCTCTCCGACAAGCCGGGCAACGACTCGCCGCACAACGCCAACTCGAAGACCTACCTGGAGAACATCATCAAGTACACGCAGGAGAACCTGCGCAACCTGGAGGGGGCGCCCTCCGTGCAGATGCACCACGTGCCCGGGCCGTGGATCGGCGAGGGCGACCCCTCGATGAAGGCGATCAGCAAGGAGGAGGCGCTCAATGAGTTCTTTGACCGCGACCAGGGCGAGGCGGCAAGGGCGGCGGAGGACGGAGGCGCCGACGAATAAAAGGACCAATGGGTATAGGCAAAACTCGCTCTGTTTTCTATAAACTTCCGTTATCGTCCCATTCCACCACCACCACCACCTCCCCAACACCACTCAACTCCCATCACTCACTGTACATTTTCCTTTCCGCTTCCCTCTCTTCTCTCAACTTTCTGTAACTGTTTCCTGCATCTCCGTTTCCTACTGTGGTATCTGCACCGTTTTTCGGAACGCCTGCAGTGTATAAATCTCTTTTTCTATTATATTTGTACATAAGAGAATTAAAACAATTATTTGGTTCACATCACATTCCCCTTAGATTCGCTGCTCAAAGTACTTGCGCTCCTTTCCGGCGTTCTTCTTGCGTTTCCGCTCAATGTACTTGTCCAGCCTCCCTCGCTTCTTCAGGTCCTTGAACTTGGCCACCAGCTGGGCTCGCTTGACGACAGCTGTGGGAAATGGGGCAATCAAACATTAACTACTGTTCATGTACTTTAAAATCTGTTTACCTTTGTTGACGAATACTTTTGGCTTTTGTGGGGCTTTTGGTTTTTGTGGAGAAAGTTTCGAATCAGCAGCTGAAGACGGTGGAGGAGGAGGAGGGGGAAAAGGAGAACGAGGTGCACTGTGAAGAGGCGCCAGGTCTTTGGCAATCACCGTCTTGACGCTCTTCTCCACCTCTCTCGCCTTGTCCTTCTGCGTTTCCGCCCTCAACTGCGCCCGAAGGATGTTCATCGACCTGGTCAGCTTGGCCTTCTCTTCGGGCGACTTGGTGCGCTTCAGCCTTTTCTGTAGCACCTCCAGTTCGCGCTTCTTCATCGAGCTCAAAAAGCGGTAGTTGTCCTCAAACTTGTCCGCCTGAAAGGTGCCCGAGGTGGACTCGAAGCGAGGATCACGAAAAGCCTTTGCCTTGGTAGCGAGGGATGGAACTGGCAGAATGGCAAAGTTGTGCTTCGTTTCAAGCCGCTTTGAGTTGGCCACAATGGGCTGGCTTTTCGGTTTCGGTGCCGATATCGATTTGGCTGATTTGGGCTTTGATGCTTGTCTGCTTGCTTGTTTGTCCTTGTTGTTTGAAGTTGGTTGTTCACCACCAGCTGCACCACTACCGCTCAACTTCTTCAGCACACTGTCCCGGTACACCTTGGTGCCTAGTTTATCGCGCATCGCCAAAAGATCTTCAAATGTCGTCTGTGCGAGGTCTGCAACAAGTCAACAAATTACCACCTTTTGAATACATAAAACCATCCAGCTTAACTTACCATTTCTAATTGATTCATCATCGTCAGACTGCTCTTCAGCTTCCTCTTCCTCTTCGTCCTCCCCCATTTCAACTTCATCTTCTTCCCCAGAAAAGGCGTACTCTTCAGAGTCACTCATATTGAAAAAATGCTAAAATCAAAAACTGAACCAAAAAATCCAAAACAAAAACACGTTTTTCACTGTGCGGCCCATACGCAGAAGACATAAGGTGGTCAGCTTTATCGAATTATTATCTCGCATTAGCCGCATCTCGGCTGAAGATGATCAGCTTCAGTTGTGGTGATAAGAACGTAGAGCACTCTTCTGAATGCAGCTATCTTCCGTTTCATCACTATCGCCAGAGAGATAGCATTCTTTTAGTGAAAGGGCACGGCTGCACCTTCCAACAGCCTGACTATGGTCAGCAGCGCCCCCAATTCGAACTCTCCTATTCGAAATCAGTTCCATCCTCTGGCCCCCTATCGCCTGTAGCGGATGCATCCACCACCTAGCCGGGGTATATAAGGATCTCGCCACGCGCTACTCATTGGAAGCACAGTTCACTACACCGTTCTGCACCCGATGCACCAGAGTTCTATTTCCCTGCGAGCACAGTGTGCGAAAGTGTGTGCGTTCTGTTAGTGCCTGGACCGGCGAACACACCGGGCCCCTGGACTTGACACCCCAGCCGCCCTGCCGTCCACCCACATACCACATGTGTTATCCGCCCTCCGTGGCGACGAACATACCACTCTCTCTCCCCTCTCACCACACCACCACCACCGATCGTTGCTGTTCGTGGCGGCCTGTGCTGCTGGTGGCTGGCTGGTCGCAGTGCTGTGAAGCCTTCACCGCCATCACCGCCACACCCACCACGCTCACAGTGTCGTCCTCTCGAACGCACACGCACAGATGACATGCGATCAGTGCGGCACCCATTTGTGTTGTTGTGCCTTGCTCAGCTGGGCCCAGCTGTTCAGCAGCACACACAGTGCCTGCATCTGCATCTGCGAGCGAGCCACCACTCCTGTGGTGGTGCCTCTGCTCTCTATCCTGCTATCCATAGCGATAGATTACCATTCAGATCACCGTTTCACACTGTTACCCACTTGCTCCCGTAGCCGGACACACACCACCACCACCAGTGTGTGTGTGTGTGTGCCTGTCGCTCGGTCTGAGCTCACAGGCCCCCGACAGACGGCAGTGGTGGACGGCGCCGCCCCGCGCAGTGCCCTCCACCGCCGCCCCTGTTCGGGTGGCCAACAGCCTCATCCACAATTCGCGTCTCTGCCTGCTGCCAGCTGGCCAGCACCACCGATGCCTTCTCCTGTGCGTGCGTGCGTGCGTGGTGTGCGTTTGAGCGTTGGCCTGTCTGCTGTGTCGGTTGGCTGGCTGCTTTGGATGGCTGGTTGGATCGCTGGTTGGCGGCCTCTGCGGGAACCCCTCTCTCACAATGCCCCTGCCACTGGCCGACCACGACCACGACCATCACCATTCCCATCACCACTACCACTCAGCACCGCCAACTTCATACCAGTGTGCCAGTGTTGTTGTGTGTGCCTCTGTCGTATGTGTGCTCACTGTGACTGCTGAAGTGTTTCCCTTCGGCGGCGGCTGCTGCTGCCCCGCTGGAGGACGGCACTCAGTCTAAGTCTCTCTGCAGTTTCTCATCCAGCTCACTCAGGTCTCTCTGTCTCACTCTGACTCTCTCTACTCTCTCCCTTCCGAGCCATCGATCAGCTCACCTCAGCTGCTCTGCATCCCCTCACTGCACCTCCACAGTGTGGTGGTGGTGGCGGCAGGCAGTGTGAAGCTGCACTCGGAACACACTGCTTCCAGTCAGGCGCCTAACCTAGTTGTTGGTTGGCGCCATCATTTTTACTGTTATTATTTGATGGTGATCTGCTGACTACTTGCCGATTACAAAGAAGTATATCTAATAGTAGTAGCAGAGGATCACTGATGGACTGGATCACTGATTGTCCTTTAAGACAATCTTTAAGTGTTGTACAATCAGGCAAAACAGAGCTAGTACTTTAAGGTAATCAGGCACTTGAGTGAGCCTCAATTAGCTTTCACTTTCTCTAGTCTACCTCCCACATTACCTGTACCTTCACTTGGGTGGCACTCCAGCGCTGAAAAATCGCCACCAGTGTGTGTGGTAACATTGGATAATGTTTAGCAAGATGTCAGAGTCCAACAGCATCAACAGGTGGTGGCTGAGTTGGAGGTGGTATATAAAGACCGACTGGTGCCAGGTGAAAGGCATCACAAGCCATCTTCGCTAATAACTGCAAACCAAAGCCAAAGCTAACCCCAACAGCAAACCAAATCACCATGCGCACCTTCCTCGTCCTCCTCTTTACCCTGATGGCCGTCACCGCGACAATGGCCGTCGTCTGCGAGCCGAACATCTGCTCCCGCGTCCGATGCGCCCAGATGAAGGCAGAGGAGTGCGCCGCCAAGGGCACCGGCTATCAACTGGTTGAGCACGCTGGCTTTCTGCGGATGCTGCAGTATGGTAAGTTGTCTGCTCTAAACTTTAAAATCGTTTAAAACTAACCTTTCTCGTTACCAAACTCCAGTGCGTCAAGCTGGCCAAGGAGGGCGAGCACTGCCAGCACCTGCTGGGCGTTCCCCATCACACTCTCTGCGTGGAGGGTCTGCACTGCGACGCCGCCAAGCACGTCTGCACCAAGAACCAGTAAAGAAATGCACCTAATCTAATGTTCAAACAAACACACCAAATGATACAGCAATAAAATCAGAGTGATATCAATCATTTTTTTTGCAATTTGTATTTTTAGATAGAAAAGGTAAAAAAAGGGGTAGTGGCACATTTGTTCATTTGTTTGGCACAGTTCACTTCACTTTTGGCTAGACCTAGCCAGCCGTTCATAATGTCGCTCAAAGGCGACCTTCAGCACGTCAACGGTGAAGGTGACGTCCGCCTCGGTGATGCACATCGGCGGTTTGATGCGAAAGACATTGCCGCTGGGACCGCCCTTGCCGATGATCAGTCCCATGGAGCGGCAGTCCTCGAAGATGCCGTTCACTTGCTCGACGGGCATCGGCACCGCCGTCCGGTGATTCCGCTCCTTGCTGACCATCAACTCCAGACCAATCATCAGTCCCTTTCCGCGAACGTCGCCGACAATGTCAGAGAAACGACCGTCTCGCAGTTCAGCGAGCTTTCGCAGCAGCAGCGTTCCCACTCGCAACGAGTTCTCCTGCAGCTTCTCCGCCTCGATGATATCGAGCACGGCGGAGCCCACCGCCGAGGAGAGCGGATTGCCGCCAAAGGTGTTGAAGTGCATCGCCCGCGTCAGCGAGCTGGCCACCGACTGTGTGGTGATGACGGCGGCCAGCGGAAAGCCATTGCCGATGCCCTTTGCCATGGTCACAATGTCTGGGACGATTCCGTGGCCCTGAAAACCCCAGAAGTGCTCCCCGGTCCTCCCGAAACCGGTTTGTACCTCGTCGCTGATGAAGAGACCGCCGCGGGCCTTCACCAGCTCGTAGGCGCGCTGCAGGAAGCCCTTTGGGTACTGGACGGTGCCGCCGACGCCTGAAAATGAGAGATAAAGAACGTTTAAAATCAATTTTATTTGAAAAAACACTACCCTGAATACTCTCCGCAAAGAAGCCGGCAATTCGCTTGGGCAGCGTCGAGCTGAGCACCTCCTCCAGCTCCTCTGCGTAGTACTCTGCCGCCGCACAACCACCTCCTTCCTTACAATCACAACTTCGGTTCGTCTGTACGGGTGAGTCCCGACAAAACCGCCCACCGACCCGTCCTCGATAGGGATCAGGACAGGCGGTATGAGTAAAGCCAAAGTTGAGCGGCACGGGAAACTTCCAGACGCCCACCCACAAAGCGGCATCGTCGAGGTGCTGCATCCGTGGTAGGCGTTACGCAGGGCCACCACGTCAAAGGCGCCCGTGAAGGAGCGGGCCATCAACAGGGCAATGTCATTCGCCTCCGAGCCGGAGTTGCAGAAGATGACATTGTTCAGCGGCTCGGGAAAGTGGTTCGCCAGCTTGGCAGCGTATTCGTGCACCTCCTCGTTCAGGTACACAGATGAGACGTGCCACAGCTTCGCGACTGACGGCTGATCGTCTCCAACAGCGTTGGGTGCGAGTGGCCGACGGAAGTGGTGACAATGCCACCGAACATGTCTGGAAAGGGTTGGGGGAATGTTGGGTTAGTTTTTCCAAAATGAAAGGGGACTATTCAGTTAAGCCTTACCCAAATACCGCCGCTTCTTGTTGTCCCAGACGTACTGCCGGTGGCCCTGGGTGATCAGCAGCGGCTCGCTGTAGTACGGCTTCAGACTGGGATTGAGATTCAGCTTGTGAATGCGCTCAATCTCAAACTTGCCCAGCTTCGACTCGGCCAGGTCGGGCACAAAATCGCACGGCGGCAGCTCCGGTGGCTGTTTGCTGCTGCTGCTGCTTGTGGCTAGCGTTCGCTGCAAGATCACCGCCGGAAGCCTCGAAACGGTCGTCCGTCGAAGGGGATGATGCATTGTGGGCAAATGATAATGATTCGAATAGTTTATTTGGAAAAAGCACTGTCACCCGGTGACACTTCACTGAGTGCGACACGGACTGATCCAGGAGAAAGACAGAGAGACCACTGCAGTAGTGCAGAGTAGTAGTGCTTGGGAGGCACTGCTGAGGAAGAATGCCGCAGTCTGTTTGTGTCTGAGCTGTCTCCCCTGTGCACACTTTGTCTCACTTGTCTGCTGAAAACAGAGCCACATCCACTGCTGCTGCCGCTGTCAGAAAGTGTCTGCCTCTCTCAGTTATTGCCGATAAAAATAGCAGACCCTCAGATGTGTTAGCTTTCAATGATCAGCACTAGCACCACTGTCACCAAGTCTTCCCCGCGTGTTTGCCTGTCTGCCTGCCTGCTTATCGCTCCCTCGTCATTGGCGGCCTTGAAGGCGGCTCGGTGATTTGTAGCTTCCAGGCTGGCACTACCAAGTGGACGCATCAGTCGATGCTATGGTAGAGTAATGATATGGTGATGGAAATTATGAGTGAACACCGCTTGGCAGCTGACTGCGATTCGAATGTTGAAGTGTGTGTGTGATCCTCACTTTATCACTCGGCCAGCAAGTGGTCGAAATGACATGCAGAGGAAGAGTGGCTGCTGCATCTGTCAAACTGAGCTTTTGCTTTTGCCACAAACAGCAGTGCTGTGTGGTTCAACGATCACACAGCTTTAATACGGAGACAGGCACACACACATATCTTGAAGTAGTATTTACACGCACTTGATAGCTCCAACAGAGCACCAAACGCTCCTTTTCACAGCGACACCGCCGACTCTTCGAGTGAGTTCGTCGCCACGTAGTACACGGCAAACTGTCCGCCACCTCGGGAGAAGCTGCCCATCGTCGCCAGTTGCAGGGCACCGTCGTAGAGGGCCACCTGGTTGAAGGTGTCGCCGCCTTTTCGGTGATTGCTTTCACCCCCATCGGCCAGCAGGACACAGTCGGCGATGCGGGGAAAGAGCGACAGCGGTCCGGGGTAGTTGCGCGACTGGCCGGCCTGCAGGTGGGCACAGCTGACCAGGAGGCGGCCGTAGGAGGCGAGGTAGTCCTCGCAGTGGCGAGCAGAGAGCAGCTTCGCCTTCTCCTCCACCGGCGAGTGAATCACCGACCGCGTGGAGTGGGCGACCAGTGGGGCGCTGTACAGCGTCAGATTGCGACCTTGCAGCTGCAGGTGAAAGGGATTCGAGGCGAGGTAGAAGTGCGCCAGCCGAGTGGACGTCGTGGGAAAGTGCTCGGCGGTGAAGGGGTGGCTGCAAAAGAAGGGCAATTAGAACACGTTTGGATTACTCTCAAAAATCCTACCTGACGGGCGCTTCAGACTCTCGATGATGACTAGTTTGATCAGCCTCCTCGCACAGCAGATCATTCGGTCCTGGAACAAAGACAAAACGAGACTGGTTTGCCAGACGACGAAAGGAGCCACACAAACGGACGAGGTTTTTCATGTGATCTAAAGTTGGAAAGCGGTATTGTATTAGGAGATGTTTGTGCTACTAACTGAACAGCAAAACGTACCTTTCAAAGTAAAACTATCCACCCGGCTCTCGGTGAAGTCGCCCATCAGCACAAAGACCTCGGGCACCTGGTCGAGTTTGCAGTAGCCGGCAAAGAGGTACTTCAGCGCCTCAATCGTCCGCGCATTGTCCAGGTGAATGTCCGCAATCACCACCACCATCGACTCACCTCTGCTGCTGTTGCTCGACTGCTGTTCCTCCTCTGAGGCCGACTCTGGCAACATCGAGGCGATGGGCGGCGGCAGGCCGATCGATTTGACGAGCACCGCATCTCTGACCGCATCGTAGACGCCCTCCACCAGGTAGATGCCATTCTCGAAGGTGGCCCACTCGCGGTAGGTGGTCGCCTCGCGGCTGAAGGCCACCGGCACCTTCCCGGTGGGGTCCTCTAGCAGGTACTCCGAGATGCGAGAGGGGTCCTTGCGCAGCAGCGCGTAGACGATGCACGGCAACTCCACCGAGCTGTCGTAGGTGTTCAGTTCGTCGATGGCCGTCAGTCTGAACTGGCCGCTCTCGATGGCAGGCAGACGCTTCAGCGCCGCCAGCAGTTGGTTGTAGTGGCCGGCAAAGGCCTTCGCCGTCGTCCTCGTGCCAGCCGCCGACTCGACCACGTTCTTGATCACAATCCACTCGGCGCTGTCGGCCAGCTGGCTGGAGGAGACGGCCAGGCGGCGGTGTTCGCGCACGCCTCCACCGCCTGCGTCGCCAGCTCCGGTCCGATGACCATCGACTCGGTGGAGATCTTGGTGAGGAGAATGTCCGTCAGCTGGCCGATAAAGTCGTCCACCGACTGGTAGGGCGGCACGCCGTGGCCTAGCTCCGCTTCGAAAAGCGTCAGTGCGTTGGAGCGGATCTGAAGGCCGCTTAGGGCCAGGCGGCGGGACAGCTCAGAGCGGTTGGTGTTGATCACCTTGGTGGTGGTGGTGGTGCCCGTGGTGGCCATATTTGGCAGGAAGGGATAATGAAGATGACCAGAAAGAAGATCGGAAGAGTTTGCAAGCAAAAACAAAAACAGACGATGTTTTTGCGCCAAATCAAAACAACAAATGAAGCAGTCGTAGATGACGAGCAAATTTTTTGCGGCAAACTGAATTTTGAAATTATTTTAAAACATAAAAACTGTTAATTTGTAATTATCAAATTGTTTTATCTTTCTTTTTGCATCGTCACACTTGTCCACGTTAAGATGAACAAGGGCTTTGAACTCCATGACACAGACGATGCACTTCTTCAACTCAGTATCGTTGGGCTCTTTACAAGTTTCTGACAGTTCTGTGTTGCGAAATTTTTTTCCTGCAAGTATTTTCTTATTGCGAAATCTTAACTTGCGAGGCTTTTGCGGCAACTTTTTCCAGTCTCTTCAGTAGAGTCTTGACGACAGTCATCACACTTGTCCTCTCCAAGATAGACACGAGCTTTGAATTCCTGGCCACAAACGCTGCACTTCTTCATCTTAATGTCGTACTCATATTTGTCTCCCACCTTATCGACAATAGCACTGCCCAGTTCGGCAGCACCAAAGCCACCGCCCACAGCACCGCATATGCCTCCGACAATTGTGCCTATGCCGGGGAAAATTGCAGTTCCCAGTGCGGCACCGCCCATCGCTCCGCCATAACCTCCCGCCCAGCCACCGGCTATGTTTGCCACAGTGTTCACAGTGTTTCGTGTGGTGCCCTTGCTGTAATCATTCTTAGCTGAGTACCCGGTTCGCACTAAATCAATGGTAACTGCCACCGGAACTGCCCACTTGTTCACAAAATCGAGTACTTTAGAGCCATACTGGGCGATGCTCGTTCCAGCCTGTTATCAAATAGTTTAGACAGAGACAAAATGGAACACTAGTATTTAACTACTGACCTCCAGACCACCGGGGGGAAGCGCCAGATGCGGATCGACAAATTTGGCATCGCCAGCAGCCTTGCCAACGTTTATCATGTCAGGGTTGATGTTGATGTGGTTGTACGGATGACCAGGATGGGCTCGATCTAAACGAAACACATAACTGCCCTTGGGTGTGGCAACTTTGGCATTATTTACTGCTTTCTCTGCTCTACTTAGCCACTTTGTTCCTTTACTAATATTCTTGACATTGTTGGCCGCTCTAGCTTTTGCCAGAAAACTGCTAGCTTTTGATAAATTCTTTTGTGCCTTCATCACCTGAGTGGCACTAGAAGTCATGTCCATAAGTCCGACCGCTGTAGTTAGATCATTGAATACGAGTTTGTAGTTTTTCCCAGCTACCTGGTGCCAGGCTCGGCTGGCTTTGAAAAAAGCACTCGCCTTACTGCCCGACCCTTTCTTGGGCTTCCTTTTTCGTTTGTTGGGCATTCTTGGTTAGCACTTGTAGTCAATTAAATGGAACAGATGTTGAGGTCTAAAAAACTGTAAAAAATTATAAGGTTTGGTGTAAACAGCATCCAGGTACAACTTTGACAAAATAAATTGGGAAAATGACGTTTTAGTTGCGTTAGGTGAGGTGGCTACAAAGTTGTAAAGATAGGGTGACAGATTGATAGGATCAGAGGGGAGGATTTTGAGGTATGCTGCTGAGCAACGACCTGTAGATAGTAAATAATTGTGGAACAGATATTGAGAAGCCTGCACTGTCACACTGTGTCCTAATCAGTAGTTTTTTCCAGTACTTAGAAGGAATGCATGCTCATTTTGCAAACACACGCTCACAAACAGCTAAGCGCCAATTGTTTCCCTATTGACTTCAATATTGTACTTTGAATCTCCCATTCAGACTGTAAATCGTCCCAGTTGAACCAATGTACTCGTGCGTGTTTTTAATAGTTTTAAAATTGGAGTGTAAAATACAGTATATTCTTTTCAGTTAGTTTCAGAGCTAGTTGTAGTGTGACACACAGTGTGAATGGAGAGAAAAGAGAGAAAGGAGGTGAAGGGAAGGGAAGGAACACAATCACAGGTCCGGCTGGGTGGAGTTTGCATCGCTGGAGGTAGGGGGCGGCAAAGGAGAGGCGACAGGCTTCGGACTGCCAACTACTGCCAGTTCGCCATCGGCCTGACCATTCGATGAAGAGTCGGGCTCTGAGTTGTGGCCTGGATGAGCAGGTGAAGGACAGGTGGCGGATAGCTGCTGATGGGGCGCCGGTGAAGAGGCGGCGGCAGCGGGGACAGAAGCAGGAGACAGTGGAGACGATGATGAGCAGCCATTCTGGTGAGCCGCTGGCGACTGAGAGCCGGCGTCAGCGGCAGCCAAGACGGCGCCCGGTGAGAGAGATTCAAAACCTTGCCCGGCTTTTGATCGAACGTAGAGAACATCGTAGTGGCCGGGTCGGTAGAGCATGTGAATGCGCGGCTCTGCTGGCGGCCCTTCAGCATGGAGTGGGTTAAAATCGTGCTCGTTGACCTTGCCACCAGCACCGCGGTCCTGTTCGAGGAAGAAAGGGACGAAGAATTAGCAAAGTGTTATCATTGGAAAGATGTCAAGCGCTGGCATACCATGTACACGACGCGAACCGTCACATTGAACACTGAGCTCAGCGCGATGATGTGAATGTGATCACTCTCCTTGTACATTGGTTCCACTTCGCGTTTGCAAAAGTCACCAATGCTGCCGCTTCCCTCGATGAAATTGGTGAAGAAGTCTGACTCTTTCTGCAGGTAGTACGAGGTCATAAGACGCAAGTAGACGACAATGTTGTCGTACACGGCCGGCTGATCGAGTTCATTCAGCAGCTCAGTGGCTGTAGTGATTCGCTTTTCAAGAATCCCTGTGGTGATGTCTCTAAACTGGGGGCGCAAAATAATCTCATATTAAATCTCAAGAAGTAGAACTTCAAATACACCCACTTACATATTCATAAAATTCGTCAATAGTAAAATCAGGAAAGCCCAGCACTTCTTCGATTCCACGACGGGTCTCTTTACAGATTTCTGAAAACCGTTTCTGTTCATTCTCGTCATTGAACAACGACTCGAAGTAGCTGAAGATGAAAGCTCGGTAAAAGCAGTTGCCATCAGGGCGAGTTTTCCGAATGAAGCTGTAGTTGGTCTTAAGATCCTGGCGGAAGTAAATGAGAAATTTGAAATAAAACAGTGGCGTGTAAGGGAAAGATTACCTCAACTTTCTGCTGGTAGATATCATCCTCCTCGGCGTAGTCGTCGTGAAGAGCATCAACGATAATGGTCTCAGAGACGAGAGGGTAGTTGGCAATAATATCATGCTCAATCTTGGCCGTGCCGTCCAGAATCATCTGGTGATTGTAAGGGGCTCAGTGTTCTCGATATCTAGAAAGTAGAAACAATTATGTTAGTCTTTGATAATAAGATAAACAAAACACTGAAAGCACCGCTTACCATCAAAGTTCAAAGCGGCCGCTTCGCTGTCCTGAGGCAGATTGGGACTGCAGTTGCCGGCACCGTCAGCTTGAGCGTCAAAGGTGGGCGAGTTCGGTGGCTGGTTTTCCATCAGAAAGAGGCGATTCAAGGGGCTCCAGAAGAGGCTGGCCAGTTGCGTCAGGTAGTGCAGCAGCAGCTGAAAGGCGGTCGACATCAGCTGGGGGCCAGAAGTCGACTACGACGTCGAAGGTGAGCGGGTGTTGGGATGGGTGTGTGTCCTGAAATTGGTAGTCTTCGTCCAATGAGTCGTATCCTCGTTGTCGCTAAAATCTCAATCAAAGTGAATGAACTCCCAAAGTGTTAGAAGAAGACGATGAAGAGACTGCGTTCGCCGACGAGCCGACGACAGACGTAGGCGAAGAATGGGCAGCAGAAAAACAAAAGCCATAGACGATTCGTAGAAGACGTACTGGCAGCAGCTGGTGGTCCGGTGATGGCGCGCTGATAAGGAATACCTAGGTTTGTTTAGCGGTTAATGGGTTGATTTTTTGGGTTTCAAAAGAAGGGTTTTTCTTAACAGACAAATCTAGTACGCCCTTCGCTCCTTTTTCCCAACTGGGAGCATACTTTCTGAAATGTTGGCTTCACTGCACGTGTATTTCTATGGAATACTGATAGACATCTTTCGTTCAGCAAAATTCGGCAGGCACTTGCACAATTTCGACGAAGTAAAGAGTTAGAGTCGTTTAGAGCGTTTTTATTTCATTATTTTGGTTGGTTGTTGAGAAAATATTTGTGACATGTGTTATCTTGTGTGATATATTGGCGCAGTAAAGCCAGCTATTCAACGAAACTGGTTTTTCCTTAAATGTGTCTACCCGGCAGTACTCTACAAGAAGTGCGAATTTAGCTCAGTTGGGAGAGCGTTAGACTGAAGATCTAAAGGCCCAGTGTTCGATTCACTGAATTCGCAATTCACTTTTTGCTTTTTTAATTTTAAAACGAAACCCGAAATCGATTTGAAATATTTTTTCACTTTTTAAAGCAAAAATTCAAAGTTTTTTAACCTAAACACTTTGACTTGGTGCGATTTTAAAACTAAAAATGTTAACGAACTCACTCAAAAATGGGCGTTTTTATTGCCCTGAACCTAGTCTAAAGGTCTTGCAATAAAAAATTAATTTTTGCATTTTAAAAATTTATCACTCAAAAACACTTTAGCAGCAAACCGTACCTAGCAGCTGATTAAGCCTCTAAGCGGACAACACATACGCCGCTACAAGCAATTTACCCTCGCTATGGCCACTTTAGCTCGGTTACTCGGCTAATTTCACTAATGGGCAGACGTGGTGAGAGACAGAACTAAAACACCGTTTTCAATGTACCGTGTACGTGGAATGGGGGAGAATATAGTGGCCTGAGTAGAGAGAGAGAGAGAGAGAGAGAGAGAGAGAGAGAGAGAGAGAGAGAGAGAGAGAGAGAGAGAGAGAGAGCTAGCAGAGAATAACTGATGATGGGGAAAGAGAAAGAAAGAGGAAGAGGAACTAGCTGAGGACCACTTTGCTGCCCGGCAGTCAGTCTGCCTATCTATCTAACTATCTTCACCAGACGACAGCCAAATTATAAGGCAGCAACAGCAGCACCGCTGACAACACGCTCTCCGAGGGTAATTTGATTTGCCTGAAGTACTGTACAACTGTACAACGGTTCCGTCGTACATCAGCGGAAAACAGTGAAAGCGAAAAAACTTTTCCCTTTCACTTTACACTACACTGCGCCCAAAACTGATGAGGCCCATGTTGTTTCCTGCTGTGCTATTTTATTTTCCGTTGACGCTATTTTCCCATGTCTTTTCCTTTGTCCCTCGATGAGGAAGAAGAAAAAGAAGAAGAAACAGTGGTCAGCATTTAGCATAACAGAAGCGAAGCAAAAACGGGTGACAGTGCAAATATCGATTGAGCTGTTCGTGATAGTGCGTGTGTGTGTGTTTAGTGTGCGAAGGATGAACCAGTGCATTTGTCGTTCAGCAGCAGCAAGAGGAAGCGAAAAGCCACTGTTGTACGACAAAAGCACTGCTGAACAGTTGACTCCTACACCACCACCACCACGACCATTAAGAGTGAGCAGTTTGTTTAACGAACACACGAACGAACAAAAGCAAAGTGTAAAAGTCGGCAGCCATTTTGCCATGTTCCAAGCGAATAGAATGAATCACCCGGGAAGTTCCGAGTGGAAAACCCGAGAAATGGTGGAGAAATAGAAATGGAAACACCAGGCAGAGAATGGGAGGGTGGGGTATCGGGCATCTTCTACTGGGTAGGGTGGTCTGTCTGGCTGCCCAGTCGGCTGGTATATAGCCTCCAGTTCTGGTTAGTGGTCCAGCTGCAGCCACTGAGCTCTCCAGTGTTCCAGTGGCCTACTGAAGCAGCTGCTAGTGCTGCTGGTGGCGCTGTGCGCCCTTCAGGATTTCTCTTTTCCATTCCTGGAACGAGACACGATGGCAGAGGCAGTGGCAGTACCAGATCTGCGGCAGTGAACGCGCAGACTCGTCGCAGCCAACACACACACACACACACATTCTTGACTGAGCTATCCCTTTTCCCTCTTCTCTCTCTTTCTCCGTAACACCTCCGATTGGTTTCGCTGGCAGCTGCTGCACTGTCGCTCGTGCATTCTTCTCGCCTGTCCTGTCCTGAGTCTCTCTCTCCCTCTCTCACTGACAGACGCGATTTCTACCTCTTCTTCTTCTTTTTGGGTTTTTCTTCTGGTACTCTACTCTCTTCTTCGTCGACTAGGGTGGATCATTTCGATCACTACTGAGGCTGCTGCTGCTGCAATTTCGGTGCCCAGTTTGGGTTCGCAGACTCCAGTTCTCCATCAGTCTGAACAACACTGTAGCGTTTCTTGCTGTCTTCACCCACACGCCGGCGTGACTTTGACGGCTGTGCCAGTGTCTGTGTGTTGTCTTTTCTTATTCTAAACTATTTTCGAAATCAGCCAGCTGAACGGTCTGGTGTTTGTGGTGGTCTTCCGGAGCACTGTGCTTCTCATCCTTTACACCCACCCACCGATCGACACATTCCTAAATGACAGAGATCACCTCTGTCATGCATACACCCCTGTTGACTCTCTGCGGTCGTTAGCCCACATTTGCCACTAACCACACACATTTCGAAACCTCTAGTCATTGCCGACGTGTACGCCTCGTCTGTCTTTGCACCGTCTTCACTAACTCACTGTTAAAAAACCACACTACACAACCTAAAACCCACCGTGAAATCCAATGGAGACCTGGCTTCCGCCGAGCTCAAGACGTGATCTCGGCGGCCCAATTCAGTGATTAGCAGGCGTTTAACTCAAGTCACAGATGACTCTCTCGAGTCGACGAGGCGTCATGTTGGCGCTCTGTGAAGAGGTAAGTGTGCTTTGGCGCTTGTTTTGTTTTGTTATTTTAAGAAAAGAAGCAACGACACTTCAGTGTTTGTTTGTTTAAGAATATAAACCAAGAACTGCTCAGACGGAGTGTTATTCAAAAGTGTCAACAAAATGCTCCCAAAAGAGACACTTTGTTTTCCTTTGCTTTAGTTTTTTCTATACTTACCGAAAATGTTTGCCTTCCCCCACTATAATACAGAGTAAAGAAGCCGGCATTCGGACTTTGGTCGCCCTCGATGAGCAAGGAGGTAAGTGGAGTGAAATGAAGCCTCACACTTATCATTAATAGCACTGTTGATTATGATGATGATGATAATGATGATGATTTTCTTTCTTTGTTCATTCTGTTTGCAGAGCAACTGGACCGCATCGAGGAGGACATGGACAAGATCAACGTCGACATGCGCGAGGCGGAGAAGAACCTGACTGGCATGGAAAAGTGCTGCGGCATCTGCGTCTGTCCGTGCAATAAGTGAGTGGGATGATGGTGGTGGAGGTGGCAAAGTTCAAAGGTCAAAGGATGGGAGGAAACTTATCTAAAAATCTACTACTTCTACTAGGTCAAAAGACTTTAAAGAGGACGCCGGCACTTGGAAGTCCAGCGAGGACGGCAAGGTCGTCTCCGGACAACCGGCACGAGTCGTCGACGAGCGAAACGGCGGCGGTCCGATGGCCACCTCGTACATCGCCAAGTAAGGCTGCATTAGATCACCTGAACATTCGAACACCCAACTAACACCTTACCCACAGAATTACCAAAGACGCTCGCGAAGACGAGATGGAGGACAACATGGGTCAGGTGTCGACGATGATTGGCAATCTGCGCAACATGGCCATCGACATGGGCTCGGAGATTGGCTCGCAGAACAATCAACTGGATCGTATTAACCAGAAGGTACGTGCTTATTCTTTGAAGCTAGGAAAACTACAATCTAACCTTTTCACACACACAGGCCGAATCAAACAAGAACCGCATCCAGGGCGCAAACGAGCGAGCCAACAAGCTGCTCAAGTAAAAAAAGTTTGAAAATAGAAACTGAAAAAGAAACAGACGGACTGCGGCATTCTCGTCTCTCTACAGAGTCGGACTACTTTGCATCTCAATCTCAACTCCTCACCGTCTCTTCACCACCGAAAATCGTATCGCTCCCTCACCTTCCGTACATTCCGTTACATTCTGTTTGCTGTTCACTGTACCGGTACAACCAGACACTACCCCCTGCCCCCATCTTTCCCCATTTCAGAGCGGACTCCCCGACCAGGCAAGGCAAGCCCAAGGTGTGTGCGCACTTGTTGTGCCACTCTGGGCCCCGGGCACGGCCAAACTCGTTGGCCACTGCGTCACTTGTGATTGAAACCTCTCTCTTTCCCCCTCTTTTTCCTCGTTATCAGCAACAACTTGTGCCAGCAAAAAAACAGTACAGCGTCGCACGACCTCGAAGTGTTTCGAGAAACACTTTCCTCGATCCTTGTCTCCTCCTTCTCCCTCTCCTCCTCCTCATCAAGTCCAATCTCATCACTTCGTTGCCGTGTGTGTATCTTCTCTATCTTTCTCCCCTTCTTCTTCTTCTTCTCTTTGTGTGCTCTTCTTAGCAGTTCAGGTGGCACTGCACCCAGTGCTACCTATGTTTGCAATAACTGACTTCTTTTGTCAATCTGTTTTCCCTCCTTTTTTCTTTTTCCTGATTTTCCATTTAATATCTTCTTCAACCGAGGCCTTTCTACTTCTACTACTACTACTACTATACTACTCTTGATAGCTGATTTGTTGATGATGATGGTGAAGTACCCAAATAACCGACTGACTGAAACCGGCCGGCTACAACCGAAGTGCAAGGCGCAAAGCCCACCCTCTTCTACTTTTTATCAGTTTTAGCAGTTCCGTGTGTTTGCATTGAGACTGCCTAGTGATATTCTCTTTCTTGCTCTAATCCCTTCCTCTTTCTCTGGAGCCTAGCGGGCGCCAGCTTTAGAAACTTTCTCTCTCTTTTCCTCCAATTCCAATTTCTCCTGTTGCCATCAGCGTTTCCTTCTGTCTGCTGGTCAAACAAGATCAAATACAATTCGGTAGTCTTGCTTGCTTGCTTGCGTTTGCTGATCACTATCACTATCATCATCGTCATCATCGTCATCATCATCACTGCTCTGCTAATGTTGATAAACTAGGCTGATATTTATCCTCTTATCGCAGATAACAAAGTTTCCTTTTCGGTTTATTTTTGTAACACCACACACACACAAACAACACACACACCTATACATACACTGACACACACTGCATCCACACCCACTTCTGCTCTTCCTATTTATTCCCACTCTTTGCATTATTACTTTCACCATCTGCCCATCTTCCTCGCTCGTATCATCCTCGCTCGTTGTTGGTCTTTTCTTCTTTTTTCTTCTATTTTTAAATTCTGCTGTATTCTATTCTCTAGTTGTTATTTTCTCTAACGCTTTTGAAACTCTGGACAAAGATTCTTTGCGCTCTCTTTCTTTCTCCTTTTGCGCCGTTTGAGCCATCAACTGAGTTTTACACCATCTGCGGCTGTGAGCCCTGCAAGTGTGTGTGAATCAAATAAATACCAATAAACTGTTCTAAACAAAAGATGAATGACTCAATGAAGCTCTGATGGTCCAGAAAGGTGGTTTACTTTTGGAACACCGTACAGCGGCATATACGCTGTCTCAGAAGGGCACTTTTTTGGTACACTGACAGTAGTGTCATTGTTTGGGAACGACAAAGTTGGACAAGACGTACGCTTTCCCAGTGCTTCACAGTGCTGCCCTCTGTAACACTGTACAAAGCGTACCCTGACCGACTTTGCCACTCCGAAACAATGCCTCTGCTTGACAGCTCTCTCCTCGAGAATTCTTTTTCACTCGTGCGTATTCTATTTACCCGCTTCTTGGGCTCACTACCCGATTCTTGCCGTTAGAAAGAGGGAGACGAGCCAACGACTTGACCTTCAAGACGGCTTCAGCATGACCACCGAGGCGGAGGAGATTCACCGCAGAGCGTCCACCCAACTGCAGCGGAACATGGACGAGGGCAAGAAGAAGATTCTCATGAACATGAACCTCTTTGTGATGGATCTCTTTGAGATGATCATCGAAGGGGTGGCCAATAATATGCGCAACGAATTTGAGCTGGATCCCAATGGTGAGGTGCGCATTCTGCTGCCCATCGAGCCACTTCCAGTCAATCCAGTGGAGGAATTTATAGATGCTGAAGAGGAAGAGGAAGGCGATGATGGTGAAGTTGATGTTGATGGTGGTGATGTTCAAGTTCCGCTGCCGCTGAGCAAAGCAGATGCTGAGAGGAAAGTTGAAACACTTCAACAGGAGGAAAGACCCACCATTGCCACTTACCGGGAAATAGAACGCTGTAAGTAATCTCATACAGTTTTTCCATCTGTTTGTTTACAAGCAGTTCTTCTTTCATGTTGACTGATTTTGTTCATGCCATGTTCCAGCTCTGCCCAAATACCTCAAAGGACGCTACTTCTGCCCGGTGGCGAAGTGTCGCAAAAAGTTTGAAAAGAAGACCCGCTGGGAGTCTCATCTTCGCAAGCACAAGGCACGACCGTTTGGGTGTCGGTACCGGGGCTGCGAGGTGGTGCACTACAAGCACCGCTCCACGGCGATTCGGCACATCAAACAGAAACACTTCAAAACTTTGCCAAGGACGCTGCAGGAGCAGCGGCAGAAGAAGATCGTCGACAATCGCAATCCAAACCACTTTGTGAGGATTGCCTTTGACTAGGATTTTGAAGGCGGGGAATCTCCCCTCGTGTGTGTTTTATTAGGTACACAACAATTTTACAAAACCACCTCATCGTTTGACCATTACGAACTGTACATACTTTTATTATACGTTGTAGATATTGATAATTTCTGTTTTTCACTTTTAGCTCACTATAAACTCAGGATTCACTTTCCAAAAGGGGCCCAGTCTGATTGAAGGGATTCTAAACACTTGGATCCAAGTAAGTCTGGCGTCTCAGTTCTGTTCGCTTGCGCCTCACTGATGGGTCCAGTCTTTTGTATGTTTCTTCCATACACAAAAGCTGATCTATCCTCCTTTTTCCCATTGACCGTCATTGTCTGTTTTTCACCACTGGCCACAACTGATCTCGCTTATTCCTCTGCCAATTCTGTCTGTCCACTTTTGCGTCGCAGTGCACTGCGCTGGAAGCCTCAGCAGTGCAGTGCCAGAGAGTGTTAGGTTTCTTCTCCACTGTCACATTGTCACTCGCTGCTGAAGAATTTGACTGCCGCCTTTTTAGTGCTGTGCACTCACTGACAGTGGCGACAGTGATAAAGAAGCAGAAGAAGAAGACGTCACCCTCACGGTCGCGCAAGCTTCTCCAGTTACACTGCCGTCAAGCAAAGTCAAGAAAAGGGAGACTTCTTTCACTCTCTCGCCCTAATCGGCCCACTAATTGCCTGCCTTGGCTTTGACCGTCGCGACGATTTCAACTACGACGATGACGACGACGTCGACTGCGAGGACCCTAATGAAGTGAGGTCAATTAGGGCACAGAGTCAGGGAAAAGCCGATCCACTGACTGGCTGAGATGGCATCGCCAAAGCTCAAGTGGGGTGGTCTTCACAGTGAAAGTTCCTTGCACCTGAACTCCCTTGCCCCGAGTGCACTACGTGCTCTTTTTGGTGGTCTGGCTGGCTCCAATTTCAGCTCCGACCAGCACGCACGCACACATGGTCTGCACTATCTCTATTTGCCGGTCACTGGTCCCTTTCCTCCTGAACGTATTTACTGAATAGAGATAGAGAGATCTTCTTTGAAGAATTCTCTTCTGTTCTTTTGTCGAGTCACCCTCCCTCCCTCTCCTCATCACCACCCGCTCTAGTTTGCTCTTGTGGTGGTCACCGGCCCCAGCGTTCCTGTGGTGTGCTCGCCATTCATTTAGTCAGTCAGTCTGATTCTTTGCGCGCCATTCATTCGTTTTCTCTTGCACTGCTGAGCTTAACAACAGTCGATTCTTGCACCCGGCCTGAGAACTGGAATTTTGTCCTTGTTTTCAACGAGTTCACCACAGCTGCAGCAAAACATATTTTTCGACTTCTTCTTCTTTGACTGTGGCTGTGACCTCTTCGCCGGTTAATCGTGGGTTCCTTTCGAGCTAAGTAAGTGTCCGTCACCGTTTCTCTTTCTTTCTTTCTCCCTCCTCTTCTTTTTTCTGTTCACATGTTTACGAGAATATGCTGTCGTTTGATGTGTTTGTTGGAAGTGAACACACATTCACTACACTGTCTACCCCTGATCGTAAATGGTCTGTGAATCCGACAAGTGCACATGTGTGTTCTGCTGCTTGTGATTGCTTAGACTAGTGAGTGAATGTGTGTTTAGCCATCTTGTCGCCGCTTGTCTCACAACTGCTTTTTGCGCACTTCCGCTGAAAGTATTGCCAGTGTGAACTGGTCTTCACACTCTTGACGTCAATGTGACCTTTCTCCTTTCGCAGCCTCGAATCTGAAGATCGATTTCTTTCTTTCTTTTTTCTTTCTGTCTGCTAGAATTCTTAGAACTGATGTAGCAACTGAATAGGCGCCAATTAATTGCCACTACGGATTTCCTCGTTTTAATTTGCCCAGTTCTCCCTACTTTCTTCTCTCTAATCTTGTCGGTTAATCGGCTCAACGACTGACTTTATAGTGATGAGGAGCACAGGCGTTTCCATTCACACATTTTCTTCAGCAGCAGCAGCAGATCCTGGTTCAGTTGAGCTGCAAAGTTTTCTTTCTTTTTTTTTCATTTGGTCTTTAAGATGATGATTGAGTTACACTGGCGAGCTTTTTCCGTAGTGATGATTTTTGTTTTTCAGTGTAATCTGGCTAAAAACGTTTGGTCAAAACGTTTTTATATCATGTTGCACTACTATCACACCAGATAATTAACCTTGACTTTGCCCCGAAAAAAAGAAAAACTACTGACTTTGTAATACTAGCTGAACAGTGTATAGTTTTAGTTGAATCCAGCACTTTTGTTATGTCTCCCAGTTGAGTAAACACCCCAACTTGGAGGTAACCTTTGCAGAGAATGCTGAGCAATCGATTCGTTGTGTCATGTAGGCATTCTTCCCTTGCTTCTCTCGCTCTAATCGACGGCCATTACATCTTCTCAGACAACTTTCATTCCCCTTTCCCTTTCCCCTTCTTCTTTTTTTCTACTGAGGCTGTAAATTTCAGTCAATCTGTGTGTGTGTCTTCAGACACAGCACTTTAAAGCAAACAGACATCGTCGTCGAACATCGTCTTTCTCTCTGGATGGTACTAGTTTCGGTCGGGGCAGAGAGTAATGTAAACACACAGTGGCAGTGCTGAAAGAGAAAGAGCGGTAAAAACGGGCAGCCAGTAGTCGGTAATAGACTGTTGTAGCTGTAGTCTGGTCAAACCAAAGTTCATTTCGCAATTCAGTTCCAGTAGCTGCAGATGCTGCTGCTCCAGCGGCAGACGACTCTAGCTACTCATCATTTTCATCATTATCATCATCATTCTCTTTTTCATCTTCTCCAGATTGTTCTCCACTAAAAGAATCTCTTTTTTTCTTTTTCTCCAGTCAGTGGAAGTCTTCGACCCTCGAGCGTGCGAACGAAGGAAGAAGCGAGAAAGAAGTGGAAAGTGCCCTCCAGTCGCTTTGCCGCGCCCGAGGCAGGCTGTGTCGGTGTTGCCAACGGCCAAGGCTTCTTCTGCAGCGGTAGTAGTGTTAGTGCTTCTGGTATCGATTTACATGATCACCCTTAGAGGAACGAACAAGAGCAACGGCAGCAGCAGCAGCAGATCGAAGCCATCATCAAGATCTGCTGTTCATCTGCATCCTCTCAATTTCTCTCCTTTTCTTGGCGCCAACAACTTCTACTTCTCCGTCTGTTCCGCTTCCACCAAAGTGACTGACTGAATGACTGCTGCTACTGCAACCAGAAAAAAAGGAATTTACTATTATAAAGTGGAGACTGTCCAGCCCCGCCAGCGGCATTTGTCAAAGCACCAGCGATCGGTGAACGTGTGCACTTTTTCACCCTCGTGATGAAGCTATCCTTTTTCCAGAGTTGATTCGAACCGAGTGAACTCGTGAACTTTTTCTCTCACTGAAGTGCATCTCTCTTCCCTACATCTCAGTATTCCACAACTGTCAACTCAATTTTAGTGTGTTCTCAATCGTCGGTCTAGCCCCGACGCCGCCGAGCGAGCAACCATGTTTGCCGGCAATCGGGCCCAGCTGGCGCCGACGGCCATTTGCCAGTGGAGGCAACAACTGCAGCTGCTGACCGGAACTCAGTGGCGGCTCCTTTTGCTCTGCACTCTACTCACCCCATCACTACTACAGCTCGTCCCTGCCAGTTCTGCTTTCAAGCTCACCTTTGAGCAGCCAACTGCTCTAACTGCTGACGATGATGAGGTAAGTGTGTGCTCTCAAAAATGATCTTTTTTGTTTTGTTTTATAAGCCATAGTTCTACGTATTTTGAATGATTTAGCATTATTAGAGGTTTTTATCGGATTGATGAGGATTAGAAAGCAGAATATTTTAAAAGAGGAAATTCAATTTAAAGAAGAGCTATCTGAGGATTAAAATTTTAACTTTTGAATAATTTATGGCATTTAGTGCTGCCTGGCACTGTCTATTGTATCAACTGCGGCTGCTGCCACTTTGTTTATACTGAACAGGCAATCAGGCTTTATTCAACCAGAAAAGAAGAGGGGGATTCCCTTCCCCTTCTCTGGTTTGCGTCATTAATTTTAGGTTGAGCTCAGGAGTAGGCGAGACGGAAAAGAAGAAGAAGAAGAATAGACTTCCTAGTTCTGCTGCTGCCGCATCAGCTATTTTTAGGCCGTTTCAACTGAGAGAGTTCCAGATCACTTTGTAGTCTAATTCGGTGTCTACTCTTTCTTCCCTCCTGCTTCAGTCACTTCCCATGTACATCCCGCGGTCGTATCCGCAGTTTCCCTCCTCCTACCTCTTGTCACTACCTGCTGCGACTAGCGCCACTCACCACCGAGCTCAACGAAGACGAAGACATCACGGTGGTCGACATGCTGAGGCCGAAGCCGAAGGACATCGACAGCGCCGACAGTTTAGCTTTGGCAGTTCCAGCAGTGGCAATGTCTCACTCGGTCATGGCGACCCGGGCAGCGGCCCCTGGGGCCCCTGGTCCGAGCTGAGCGAGTGCACCCGGACCTGTGGCCTCGGTGTGCAGTACCAGACGAGGCTGTGCATGGAAAAGTAAGTCATTTTTGTGTGTGTGGTTGTATTTTAAAACGCTCTAATTACATCTTATTATCCTTTTTGTCTTTTTCAGACTGAACCCCAACGCCTGTGTCGGACCTTCGAAGCGGTACTTTTCCTGCAGTTATGAGGTAAGTGGCAGTACTGCTGATTTTTTTTATTTAGTTATCAGCAAAGTATGCAAAACGCCTTGAACTTGAACTTGAGGCTATTTATAGGGTGCGGAAGAAGAAGGTGTGATGGTGATGATGAGTTGAAAGTGATAGAAAAAAGAAGAGTGATTGGCGCTTCTTTTTCTGTGTGTTTCAAACACAACTGTATAGACGAGAGATGTGAGCAAGAGAGAAAACATGAGAGAAGTAGACGCTGCTGCACCTGCACGGCAAAGTAGGTCAAGTTCAGCAACGCAACTTAAAAACTGTTTGTCACTTTCGCTGCTGCTGCTGCTGCTTTTCTTGTCGTTTCCCAAATTAGAAAGTGATAATAATAGCAGCAGCAAAGAGCACGGCAGTGAGTCCAATTCGAAGTTGAGGGTCGCCAAGGGGAAAGTGAAGGCTGGCGAGAGTGGTAAGGAAGGGAGCAAGTAGGTTAGCGTGCCAGAGCAGCGCGGCCAGCGGCTGACCTTCCGCTGCGAGCAGGTCAGTCGCTGGTGGCGATGTAGGTCAGGCGGCCAGGCAGAGAGTGAAAGCAGGGCACAGACTGCTCAGAGTCGGCTTGTGTCCCACGCGGTGTGCTGCAGGTGCCACCACTTCTGCTGCTTTAAATTTAGCAATCGAAAAGGGCACACACACTGCGAATAGAAGAGAAAAGAAGAGGCTTAGTCAGAGGCTGCTGACCGAAGAAGACGAAGAAGACAATGGCGCCGCAGTGAAGGAAAGTGGTGAAGACGAAGAAGACTATTGAGGTTTCTAGATTTGTAGATCGAGGCTAAAAGTCAACGAAGAAGTGGAAGAAGGTGTCATGAGGACACTGGCCGCAGCGAGGTGATGGCTATTATTGGCCAAGAAGAAGTGGTGGTGGCTTGTTTCGAAATGTCTCAAAGAAAGCGGAGACTGGAGCAGATTTGGAAATAACCACCACAACTGCGCTGTTCCATTAACCTATTGTCCCAGTTTGTCAGAGACGAAAGTAGGCGAAAGTGTTAAGAAGTGGTGAAGAGAGGTGCATTGCGCAACCGATTGTTTTTACTTTTTGTTAGCTAAAACATTCAATCTTGATCTAATCTTACCTTTTCCTCTTTTCTTCAGGACTGTCCTCCCTCTGCGGCTGACTTCCGTGCCGACCAATGCTCTCGTTTCAACTCGATTCCTTTTGAGGGCGAGTACCACGAATGGATTCCCTACACAAAGGGTAAACTTGAGAAAAGTTCAATTGTTTACTGTCAGAGCTAACATTATTTCCAATCCTTCCTCTTCAGTGGCAAACCCCTGCGAGCTGCACTGCCGCCCGAAGGGCCGTCAGTTCTACGTGCGTCAGTCGCGCAAGGTAATCGACGGCACTCGCTGCCAGGCGGCCGACCCCGGTCACATCTGCGTGGAGGGCGTCTGCGTGGAGCTCGGCTGCGACCGCTCCCTCGGCTCGGGCGCCACCGAGGACCGGTGTCGGGTGTGCGGCGGCGACGGGCGCACCTGTCGCACGTCGCCTCCGTCTTTGCCGGCAGCAGCGGCCTGGTCAGCGGCTACAATGACGTGCTGCTGGTGCCCGCAGGCGCGACGAACATTGAGATCAGGGAGACGGTGCCCACGAACAACTACCTGGCGATCAGGGCGGCAGGCTCCAGTGGAGGAGTGGTGGTGGCCGTTTCTACCTGAACGGCGACTGGCACATTGCCCAGCCACAATCGCTCTCCTTTGCCGGCACCAAGTGGGAGTACTCCAAGCAGACCGCCTCAGCTGATGGACGCCAGGCGGAGACGCTCACCGCCAAAGGACCCACCTCGGAGGCGCTGCTGGTGGTGCTGCTCTTTCAGGAGGAGAACCAGGGCATCTCATATGAGTACTCGGTGCCCTTTACGGTGCAGCACTCGCCCGCGTCGGGCGATTCACTGCCCCCGCCGAGGCATTCTCAACAAGGACCAGTGCCACCGCCCTCTCCAGCGCCCACCCAACCCGGTCAGTACGTCTGGATCTTCGGCGACTACAGCCCCTGTTCGCGAAATTGTGGAACTGGAATTCAGCGGAGAAAGGTACTCTGCGCCACTGTGAACCCTGCCACCGGTCTGCAGGAGACGGCAGCTGAGGCGTTGTGCGACGTGACCACCCGTCCCTCGGACAGTCGACCCTGCTTCAACCCAGACACGCCCACCTGTCCGCCGGCCTGGTTTGCCGGCAACTGGTCCGCCTGCAGCTGTGTCACCCGACAGCAGATGCGACCCGTTTTCTGCACTTCCGGTTCGCCGACAGAGGCGGCTGAGTTAGGCGGCAGTGGCCTTTCTGGTGGCTGCCCGATGCTGCCTGATGACCACTGCTCTGATGAGGTGGCCGGAGCGAGGCCAGCAGCTACCAAGGCCTGCGAACCGAAGAGCTGCCCCGTTTGGATTGCCGGCAACTGGACTGAATGTGATGTCGGCCGATGCGGTGAGGGACGCCACAATCGAACGGTGCGCTGTGGGATCCTTCCTGCAAAGAAGGGAGGAAAGCCGCAGCGGAAGGCAAAGCTGGAGGTGAAGAGCTTCGAGGATGATCCAGCTGACCAGGTGCAGATCAGCATGCAACGGAAGAGAGAGGTGGATGAGCAGCAAACGGAAGCATCACTCCTGACTGTCACCACTGAATCAGCAGCAGCAGTGCTCTCCCTCTCTGTGGATGCAGCCAACACCGAGGCAACCTTGCTCACTGACACTTCGGAGAAGAAGGTTGAAGCAGTTGTAGCTCAGGAGTCAAAAGAAGAAGAAGAAAAGGAAGAGGAAGTAGTCTATGTGGACTCGTGGCTCTGCGATCCTGCAACGAAGCCCAAGGCGGTGGACCGCTGCTTCAAGGCGCCCTGTGACGAGGCGGGCTCCGTCGAGTGGATCACCTCCGCCTGGAGCAGCTGTGACGCTGACTGCGGGCCGGCGATCACCACGCGCAAGGTCCTCTGCTCCACTCGAGATGGAACCGTTTTTGGCGATGACATTGCGTTGGGCTGAGAGGCCCCAAACCGGAGGAGAAGAAGGCGTGCAGCGAGCGAAGCTGCTCGAAGAGCCTCTGGTTCATCGGGGAGTGGAGCGCCTGCTCGGCAAAGTGCGGCAAGGGTAAGTCATTTTAGGCTTCATTTGTGTTCACTTTTTTACTAAAAATTTCTAACTTTTTAGGCGTGCAAACTCGCACCGTTTTCTGCGGCCACCTGGATGAGGCCACCGGGAAGGTGGTCCCTGACGAAGATGAGTCAAAGTGCACCGCAGAGACGAAGCCCCTCGACACTGGCGTCTGCGTGGGCGACCCAACAACTGCAGCCTCAGAGAAGGGCTGCCCCGGTCACTGGCTGAGCGGACCCCTAGGCCCCTGTACGCTGCCTTGCGGCGGTGGCCAGCGAAAGCGACCATCCTTTTGCATGCTTGAGAATCCACTCAACGGAGAGCTGAGTGTGGCCACCTCCGTGGAGCGCTGTCTAACTGAGCTGGCGCCCTCCAAGTCGGAGCAGTGCAACATCGAGTCGTGCACCAGTGAGGACCTGATTGCGACAATGGTCGGCTGCAAGGACACCCCCAATGGCTGCTGTCCGCTGGACAATGCCACGCCCGCCGATGAAGACTACCGAAACTGTCCACGGGTTTTGGGAGGAGGGGCGGCGAATGAATCTACTTTGGCTGCAGAGGCGGCCACAGTGGCGCCCATTATTCCCATTGCCAACTGCAAGGAGCTCCCATTCGGCTGCTGTCACGGCGAGCAGTCGCTGGAAGCTTACGGTCCCTTTGGCCTGGGCTGTCCGCTGCGCTGTGAGCACACCAAACACGGCTGCTGCGATGACAATGTGACGGTGGCGGAGAAGGCCGACCGGAGTGACTGTCCGGTGGAGGTGGTCATCACGACGACCACTACAACGACGACCACGCCACAGCCGCCACCGCCTCCGACGACCACTCTAGGTAAGTGGTAGTTTGTTTGTGTGGTATTTTTGCTTTTGAACTTCAACTTTCTACTGTTACTCCTAGCTCCACTTTTAGAGAACAGCTTGAACACCCGCGCCAATGGCAACACCGAGCCGCCGAGCAAGTGCATCGCCGAGGCTGACCTGGAAGGCTCGGGCGATTCGCCTCCCTCCCCCGACTGCGTTCGATCGGTGACCTCCATTCCGGTGGTCGACTGTAAGCAGTCCAAGTATGGCTGCTGTCCGGACGGGTGGACTGACGCCACTGGGCCCAACGGAGATGGCTGTGATGTGGATGGCTCAGGGGATGGAGGAGCAGGCGGAGGCCTGGTCACCACCATCAGCTCCATCGTCACCGGTATACTGAACAAGGTGACCGAAACGCTGGCCACCGATCGCTCACCGGTGCTCTGGCCAGAGACCGATGACTGCAATCTGACGGAGTTTGGCTGCTGTCCGAATGGGCGGACGAAAGCCACCGGGCCGAGGTACTACGGCTGCACCTGTGAGGACTGTGAGTATATATGGCACTTCATTTTAAATACTTTTCTAACCTACCTTTCTTTTTACCGTAGACCCCTTCGGTTGCTGCCAGGACGGCTACACGCCCGCCGCCGGGGACAGCTACGCCGGCTGCCAGTGCGACCGCATGCGCTACGGCTGCTGTCCGGACGGGGCGACGCCCGCCACCGGGCCTGACCAGGATGGCTGCAACTGCGCTAGCTCTACGCACGGCTGCTGCTCGGACATGGTGGCCACGGCAAGGGGGCCCAACTTTGCTGGCTGCCCCTGCGACACGCTCACCTTTGGCTGCTGCCCTGGCTCGACGGTGCCTGCCAAGGGACCGAACTTTGGCGGGTGCACCTGTGCGGAGACGCCCTTTGGCTGCTGCGCAGACGGCGTCACCGTCGCCTATGGACCTAAGTTTGAGGGCTGTCCCTCTGGGCCGCAGCTCGATCTGAAGCTGGCCAGCGAGGTGTGCTCGCTGCCGATGACCGTTGGCAGCTGTCGCAACTTCACCGTCAAGTGGTACTTTGACGTCAGCTACGGCAGCTGCAACCGCTTCTGGTACGGCGGCTGCGAGGGCAACGGCAACCGCTTCAGCTCACAGGAGCTCTGCGAGCGAGCCTGCGTCAAGCCGGAAGGGCCGGAGCGGTGCGCCCTGCCCAAGATCAGCGGCCCCTGCAATGCCAGCGTCGTGGCGTGGCAGTTTGATGCGGCCAGTCGGCGCTGTGAACGCTTCATCTACGGCGGTTGTCTAGGCAATACGAATCGATTTGAGACGGCACAGCAGTGTGAGGAGCACTGCGTCTATCAGGTAAGATTGCGGGTTTGGAGTGATAAAAGGGTTCTAACGATTATTATCATTTTCTAGGAAAAGGCACTGGATCGATGCGACCAGCCCGTGTCGCCCGGACCCTGTCAGGGCAACTACCGCCGCTGGTACTACCGCAAGGAGGAGGGCCGTTGTCGGGAGTTTTTCTACGGTGGCTGCCAGGGCAACCTGAACAATTTCCCCTCAGAGGCAGAGTGTTCCAACGCCTGCGCCCAGCAGACGCCCTTCGAGATTTGCGCCCTTCCCAAGGCGGAGGGCCCCTGTCTAGGAAACTTTCCCCGCTGGAACTTTGAGCAGTCCAGCGGTTTGTGTCGGGAGTTTACGTACAGCGGTTGCGAGGGTAACAAGAACCGTTTCGTCGACCGAGAGTCTTGTGAGAAGCTTTGCAATCAGACCATCACCTACACCTATGAGCCCAATCAACGACTACCTGGTGAGTTTTTTCTTGTAATTTGATTATGATTTCTGACTGATTTTTCCTCTTTTCACACTACACAGCCCCTGCCCCCGAACCTGACGACCCTAACTCGATCTACTCTGACCGCTACGAGTCGGTGTGTGCACTGCCCAAGTCGGAGGGACCCTGTCGCGAGCAAATCATCCAGTGGTGGTTCAACTCAGTGAGCGGCCGCTGCGAGCGCTTCTACTACGGCGGCTGTGACGGCAATGCCAATCGCTTCAACGACCAGGAGTCTTGTGAGCACCGCTGTCTGGCGGCGGCGGGCGCCGGCCGACCGAGACCCACCTACACTGACCCCTGTCTGGAGCCGAAGGACTCGGGCCAGGTGAGTACTCGATTAAAGAGTTTTCTAGAGATTATTTTCTAACTTTAAATTGTATTCTCATTCTTTTAGTGCCAAGACTACTCTGAACGGTGGTACTACGACGTGGAGGACCGCCGTTGCCACCGCTTTTACTTCAGCGGCTGCGGCGGCAACCGCAACAACTACCAGACGCTGGACGAGTGCTCCGCACGCTGTGAACGCCCTCGGGCGGGTCACCCTGGCTCGGCGGGAGCGGCTGGGGCCAGTACGGAGACGCCGCCCGTGGAGGCCTTCAAGGTGGAGTGGTGCTTCAAGAACTTTGACAGTGGGCCCTGTCAGAACAACAAGATCCGCTGGTACTACGACCGGCGCGACGGCGGCTGCAAGGAATTCATCTACGGCGGTTGCAGCGGCAATGAGAACCGCTTCGAGAGTCAGCTTGAGTGCGAGACCAGGTGCTGGAACTCACAGGACATCTGCACACTGTAAGTTGTGGTGGAAGGGGTGAAACAGAGGAACTTTTAGTTTAACTATTTTCACTTGTATGTTCTAGCTCCCCAGCTCGCGGCTCCTGTTCGCTGAACTTCACCCAGTGGTACTTTGACGACTACAGCAAGGAGTGCTACGAGTTTCAGTTCAGCGGCTGTCACGGCAATGCCAATCGCTTTAGCTCTCGCGAGGAGTGCGACCAGCAGTGCAAGTCGCCCAGTCGGCGGCAGAAGCAGCAACAGCCACAACAACGACCACCGACGGCCGCCTCAACGCCGGCTATCGTTTCCCAGCCACCACAGCAAGTGCGCCCAGTGCCCGAGCACTGTCGCCTGCCCCTCGACCCGGGGCCCTGTCTTGCGTACATTCGCAGCTGGTACTACAGTCAGGAGCAGGGGCAGTGTCTGACCTTCGTCTACGGCGGCTGCCAGGGAAATCGGAACCGCTTCACCAGCCGGGACGCCTGTGAGTTGGCCTGCAGCTCGGAAGGAGGCAGTGGAGGCGAGGACCAGGGCCCGATGCCGGGCGACAATCGCGAGGTGGTCTGCCGCCTGCCCGTCGAGTCGGGTCCCTGTCAGGAGACGCGGGCGCTGTGGTTCTACGACGCCGAGAGTCACACCTGTATGCCCTTTGCCTACGGCGGCTGTCGCGGCAACAAGAACCGCTTTCCCAGCTATGAGCACTGCATTGGCTTCTGCGGGGGCGTCCAGTCGAGGGATCTGACGCCGACCAGAGCGCCGCCCACCAATTACTACCCGCCCTATCAGCCGGCACCGCCTCAGCCACAACCTCAACCACAGCCTCAACCGCAACCACAGCCTCCATCTACTCCACCAGAAGACTGTGAGCCGGTGAACTGCGTGGAGGAGCAGTGTCCACTGGGCATTGACTACTTCACCGATCCACGAGGCTGCTACGCCTGCCGCTGCACCAATCCCTGCTATGAGCTGCACTGCCCTGATGACATGAGCTGTGCACTGGAGATGTATCGGTAAGGGGGGGAAGGATTTCAAAAACTTTTTATCATCGTCTAACAAACTCTTTTTTGTCCATTCAGCGACGACTCTGGCAAACCGCGCGGCCACGCCGAGTGTCGCCTGCGCGCCAAGCCGGGCCAGTGTCCGTCGGCGGAAGAGGTGCTGGCGGCTAGCACCTCCGGTCCCCACCTCAATGGCACCAACTGTCTGATGCAGTGCCGCACTGACGCCGACTGTCGCGGCGCCGACAAGTGCTGCGCCAACGGCTGTGCCGACGTCTGCTTCAGCATCTTCGGCGCGCCGGAGCTTCCGCCGTACATGCAACCGCAGTACCCGCAGCCGGCACGACCTCCTGTACAGCCTTCTCAACCTCAACCTCAACCGTCGTATCCTCCTTCGTATCCGCCTCCTCAACCGCAGCCCTCTAGACCTGCTGAACCAGAGGTGGACGCCGACGGTGGCTTTCCCTACGATCCCAACTCTCGACCTGATGAGGTGCCCGAAGATGCTGACCCATACGCGGAGAGCGGTCCTGGTCGTGGTTACGGCGATCCAAATGCCATTCACGTGCCCACAGCTCCCGTCGTGGCAGCAGTTCCAACTGGTGAGAAGGTTGCTGAGGTAATCGTCACCGTGGACGCCGGCGCCGATGCGCTGCTCAACTGTGAACTGCCTGGAGGACAAACAGGAGGACAACAGCTCAGCTCGGTCATCTGGAGTCGGGACGGCCGTCAGGTGGCCCTCGACCTGGGCAAGTACGAGCAGAGCAGCAGTGGCAATGGATCGCTCATCATCAGACGGACTGACTTTGCCGACCACGGAACGTACGCCTGTGTGGGAGAGATTGTCAAAGAGGGAGGTGGTGATGGAGTGGCACAGCAGTCGGAGATGGGCTATGTGAAGCTGCAAGTGAGAGGTAAGTTTTATCGAGTGTTTGCTTTCTTTTTGTCAGCTTTGATGTTTGTGCGCTTTGCTTATGCTTATGCTTTTCCATGTGCTTCTTCTTCTGCAGCTCCGGTGCAGATTCGCCCCGGTCCGACGAAGGTGATCGCCCTGTCTGGCGTCAGCTCGTACCTGCAGTGCAACGCCGTCGGCTTCCCCGACCCGAAGGTCACCTGGTGGCGAGGCGACCGCTCCCTCCCACTGCGCAGCTTCAAGTACGAACAGCTGGCCAACTACACGCTGGTCATTCGCAAGGTGGGCGGCAAGGACGGCGGCGTCTACACCTGCAATGTAAGTGCTGCTGCTTTGGCTTTGTTTTCGTGTGCTTTTGCTAACCCCCTGAATGTCGCTTACTTTTACGCTGCAGGCTTTTAACGGCATCGGCCAGGCGGCCCTCTGGGACGTGACGCTGCTGCTCGACTCGAGGCCGGTCATTGAGACGGACGGCATTGTCGAGTACAATCGCACCTACATTGGAAGGGGCGGTGGCGGCATTGGCGGTCAACAGACCGCCGTCACGCACAAGCCTACCAGCTATCTAGGTCCCTCTTCAAGTTCGAGGAGTTTTCAAGGTTCTAACTTTTTTACTTTTCACTTTACAGACCGCATCGGCGCCGAGGTGACCCTCACTCCGCCGCACTACAAGATCGGCTCTACGCTGGAGCTGAAGTGCCTGGTCCGGTCGCAGATCACCGGCGAGGTGATCAACCCGACGCTGCTCAGCTCCGTCAGCTGGTACGCCAACTCGGACATTCCACTGGCGCCCTCCGCTAACGCTCGTTTCCGCCTGATGAACGGCAACAGCACGCTGATGCTGTACCACCTGATGAAGCAGGACAGCGGCGAGTACCGCTGTCGGGCGAACACTGGACCTTATGCCGAGGCACTCGCCTCGGTGGTCATCATGGTCGACAGTAAGTGCTGCTTTGGAAGATTGAGATCGTATGGAGGTTTTTAATGTTTCATTTTTTAATCTAGACATCTACGTGCCAAACGAGTGCCAGGACAGTCCGTCTTCACCAACTGCGAGCTGATTGTCTCTAGCAACTACTGCAGCAATAGCTTCTACAACAAGTTCTGCTGTCGGTCCTGTTACATTGCCGACGTGAAGGCGGGACGAATCAGAGAGGCGGCGGCGGCGGCGGCAGCGGCTGCTGCTGCTTGATCAATCAATTCAATTCATTCAAGCTTTGTATCCCCATTTCATTTCAAATGCTGCCAACACTCCCCCTCCCACCCCAATCACCGCACTGCTTCATTCATCCTGTCATCACCATATTGACAACTACATTGTTCTTCTTTTTTGACATTGCTACTTACCATTACACACACTCTCTCTCTCTCTTGACTACTACTCAATTACTTATGCTTCCTTTGCTTTTCTTTTTTTTGCTTGATTGGAGCCATTGATTGTCGGCTCGAGCACTTGTTGTCGCCGATCATATCGACACATCATCAGAAGTGCCCAATTTTTTCAGCAAGGCTGGTTATTATTTTTTGCACACACATTTTTTTCTCATTTTTTTATTTTCTGATTTTATCATTCACCACTCTGCCACCGCCACCACAAACACTGAGATCAATTTCAGAAAGCTGTGTTCACTTATCATCTTTTTGTAATTCTCTTTTTGCCTGTAAACACTTTTTCTCATCTTTTTCTTTTGTATCAATAAATGATATTACTATTTGTTCGCAAATCAAAACGTACTTTCAATTTCACTTTGTAGTGTTCCCTTTGGTTTTCCCTATTGAATTGCAGAGCAGAACTCAGCAGCTACTGCAGCTCCAAAGTATGAATTTTTTTATTCACTCATTCTTACTCTCATTTACTTTCACTCTTACTCTCATTTCTCCTCAGTGTCAGTATGAAAAAGCTTCTGGAACAGACGCAGTATATTGAAAGCAGCCGAAATATAGCCTCCTTTTAGTCCGGCTATATTTCTGACTGCTGCTGCTGCACTGGAAGTCCTCCTGCTGTGTAGGCTCCACACCAGGAAGCCCAAAGTGTGCCGCAGCCGAAAAAGTAGCAGTAGCAGCAGCAGCCAGTTAGCAGCTCACAGAGAGACAATGTAGAGCGACACGCAGACGCTCGAGTGCCCAGAGTACCGGAAAGCGAAGGAAAGAGAAAGAGAGAGAGAAGATTCCTTAGAGCGAGCAACACAGCACTGCAATGAGACATTGACCTCTGGTGCTGCTGCTGGTGGTGGATCGCACGCGCGGCCAAGTGAGCCAGTTTAGTTCCGTGTTTTGGCAGTTGCCAACTTTTCTACTGCTGTACGCACAGCTCTCGGTGGCCTGGCCTGCTGCTGGAACGAGCAGGCACCAGAAACACACCACTGCAACCACTGCTCTGTTTTCAGCTTCTCTCCCTCTCTCTTTGTGCACCAGTCCGCCTACGCATTTTTCCCCAGCTCTTCACCTGCGACATTAACTGCTGCTGCTGCTGGTTCTGGTCCCTGCTGGAATGTCCTCCTTGACTGCTCCACTAGCAGCACTAAAGCAGCAGTAGTAGCTGCCAGAGCACAGTAGTGAGACTGCTGTTGACAACACTTCTGCCCTGCCTCGACGAGCTGAAGCTGAAGAGCTTTAAAGGTTCAATTTAGGAAGACCATATCATCACAACTCCTTTCTACTGCCAAAGTTCCGAAAAGAAACGTCAACACTCCTAGGCTCAAGGCTTCACAATGGAGGACGGTAGAACCCTAGAAAGCACCACCGCCTACAGCCTGCAAGAACTTCATGAGCCGCACTGCCTCGAACTGACGACGACCACCACGATCAGCGCTGTACAACAGGCTCAGAGCTTCGAAGGCACCGCCGAAGCCGACAATGGCAGCTCCAGCTGCAGCGAGGTTTCTTCCAACAACAACCAACAACAACAGCAACGTCGATGTCGTCGAGTGCTGCCACCGGTGCCCAGCACTCCTCCCTCGCTCTCTCCACTGCGTCACCTCTACCGCAGTGCCCGAGAGACGCTGCTCAGGGCAAATCCAGCACTGGCCCATACCTTTCACCACGCCACCTCCTCCTCCAGTACGTCCTCTATGAACATGATTGGACTGGGCGGAGGAGGAGGAGGGGCAGCAGCAGGGCCCACCTTGAGTCCGTCACTCTCCTCGACGCCCTTCTCGCCGATGAAGCTGCAGCGTCGATTGGAATCGTTGGCTGCTGCAGTTCACCAGCAGCAGCAGCAGCAGTACCTCCCGCACAATCACCACTCCCTTTCCCATAATCCTCCCCGGCAGTCCTCGGTGGACCGAGTGGGCTACGACTTTGCGACCAACAGCGACGCGGCCAACAGCCCAGTGCCCAGCATCATTGGCGGCAGTGGTCTGCCTGCCGCCTATTTGGGCTCTCTTTCTCCGGCCACCCGGGCCACCTCCACCACCACTTTCCAGTCAGTGGCCAGTGGACAACAGATGATGCTGATAAGACAGAGTGCGCTACAAACTGGTGACTGGAGTGAGCAAAAAGAGCGGGAGAGCGTTCACCTTCGTTACCTGCACAGTCTGTTGGGCTCATCGCGGGAGTGCGTCTCTCGGCTGGAAGCTGGCGCCTCCAGAGAGTCGCTGACTGTTGATATGAACAGCTCAAAGCTCGGAGGAGGAGGAGGTGGTCGATGGTCAAGTCCACTCTCTAGCGGATACCAGAGTCAGCGCTCACGGGACAGCTTTGAGCGGCCCGAAGAAAGCTACAACGAGTATCTGGAGTTGACGGAGCGAGCGGCTGTGGCTTCAGGCGAAGATTCAGGGCTGCCTTCAGGTAACTCTCAGGCTGCCACTTCTACGACTGTTCCCCATCTGCAGCGACCCCGTCGTCGAAGCAACGTTCCACCGCTGGAGCACCTCGACTCAATGGACATCGTCGACTCGCACCTTGATCAGCTGCTCGATCTGCAGTCGGCACAAAAACAACCACCACCACCGCCACCCAAATCTCCCTTTGAGCTGGACCCTCTCCTCAGTCGCGAGTTCACCGTCGGCGTGCTGGCCATCCTCCTCGCCGACCCTCGAAACCTGAATCTGGTCTACTCGCCGTACTGTCTGCAGACGGTGCTGGCGATGCTGGTGCCCGGGGCGGGTGGAAGGACGCAAGACGAGCTGCTGATGGCGCTCTTTGAGGCGCCCTATGAGAGTCCGCTGCTGATGATGGGCAAGTTTGTGGCGATGAATCGGCGAATCTGTGCTCGAAACGTTGACTGTCTGCTCATCACCAGTGGGCTCTACGTTGATGAAAGGTAAGCTTTGGCTTTGGTTTTGTTCTGATTACTAAACAACATTTTTGTTGTTGTCCTTCTAGACTGCGCCTCGAGCCCGCATACACCGACCTCTTGCGGCGAGAGTTTGGCGTCACCGCAAAGGCGATCAACTTTCGCGACCGCACCAACGCCTGCCACCTGGTCAACTGTGACACCAATGAGGCAACCGACGGACTGATCGGCGAGGTTCTGCAGCCCTGTCACCTGCAGCGATGTCCGCCACCGGTGTCGCCGCTCACGCTGCCTCTTCCCATCTCCTCGACATCGCCACTTCCAGGAGGAGGAGGAGGAGGAAGCTCTTTGCAGTCATCTCAGACCACATCCTCTCTCCTGTCTTCAGTGGTGCTGATCAGCACCGCCCTCCTCCGGGCCACCTGGCACCCCTCGTACCCCTTCATCCGCCGTCAGCGGCCCTTCTTCAGCGCCGAGTACTTCTTCGGCGGGCACCGGCGAAAGCCACCGACGCCCACCAGTATGCTCCTGCAGACCTGCCAGCACCCCTTTGTGCATGACGCCCGACTGGGCATCAGAGCGGTGCAGCTAAACTTGGCGCCCATCACCGTGGCCCCTTCTGAAGATGGGGAGCAGGAGACCAACAACCTGTCTGCAATTCATCGCAGTGCTTCGCCGGCAAACGATGAGGCCGCCGCCGCCAACTACCACTTGCAAAGTGGCTATGGTACTTTTCCTCGCCGACAGCGAACAGACGCCCCTGGGCAGCCTGCTGCGCAGCTCACTGAGCGGTGATAATCTTGACTACCTCCTTGAATCGCTGGCGCCGGCCACCGTCGATCTAAGAATGCCTGAGTTCCACCTTGACTTTACCTTTGAGATGGTGGACCAGCTGCGCTGTCTAGGCATGGTCGACGTCTTCAGTCAGCAGAGGGCCGATCTTCGACCAATGCTGATGGCTAGTAATGGAAACGGACCAAGCAAAGAAACATCAGCCCACCATCAGCAGAAACAGAACACAGTGCCCGCAGTGACCGCTGTCCTGCAGCGAGTCATCGTCGAGGTGGACCTCGCCGGCGACGGCACCGGCGGTAGCCAGCCGTGGGCCGGTGGTGGCCACCCTTCGAAGTCCTTCTTAGGTCATCGTGGAGGGCCATCCTCGTTGCTTGACCCCATGGTCATTCACCGTTTCTACGCCGACCGGCCGTTCCTCTTTGCGCTGGTCACCACGGACACGCCGAGGAAGGAGGTGCTCTTCATGGGCGCCATTAATGATCCCACTGTGTAGCATGTGTAGTCTGTGTAATATGTCAGTCAGTCTGTGTGACTTTTTCTTTTCCTACTTTGTGTGATCACCTTCTTTATTTCCTCCGGTCTTGTCAGTAAGCTGTGCTCGCTGTCAAAACAAATTCCTGTTCTTTTTCACACTCACTTTCTCACTTTGAATTCGTATCACCCCTTCAGAAATAGCGTCTTTCTCTCCTTCTCTTGTGTTTTCCCTCGTCAGTGTTAACTTTGCCGCTGCTGATGTTGTTTATTAATAATAAAAAAGATATTTTTGAACTCGAAGCAGATGAACCCTGATATGGCCATGTTGGGCGTGCGTCATGGTCAACTTTTGTCTTCGTGACTGTCGAAAGATCTGAGAGCATGTGCGCATGTGCTGACAGCAGTGTAAAAGAGAGCATCAACAAGGCGGCGATTTTGACTTGCCTAGGTGACAGACCTCACTCTCCCTCTCCCTCTCCCTCTCATTTCCCTTCCCAATCGCTCTCTCGCCCACCCATTTTCCTTCACCACTTCCACCATCTCTCTCCCTTTTATCATCGACTTCACCGGTGCACACCAACTCTACTTGGACCGAAGACCGTCCCGACCCCAAACTTCTTGGACGGAAACTGTGAAGCCAGCGTGGCGGGCCATCACCATCAGCCACTCATCGATTTTAATCATCCGAGGCTCACAGTCCTCTCATCACAAATAGCCGATTACCGTAAGTACCCATTTGATTTTTGTTATTACATATTTCTAATACCTTCTCTTTATTTTTTCAGGAGGCGGTGGACGTGGAGGAAGCGGCTTCGGCGGACCCCGAGGAGGCTTTCAAGAAGGATTCCGTGAAGGCCGAGGCGGCAGTGGCGGGGTCAGTTTTGGCTTTGACCAGAACGCCCCGATGCCGATGACGATCAGCCTTGAGAACAAGATTACCCAGGAGCTGTCCCACGGATCCGAAGGACGCCCGATTGAGCTGCTGGCCAACTTCTACACTGACAGTTTCCGGAGACCGCTCAATTTATCATTACGACATTGACGTCAGTCGAGAGAAGAAGGAACTGGCAGTCTACGAAAGGGACGTCTCGCTCATTGGTTTCTGCGACCTCAGCAACCACTCCTCATCCTCACCTTCCTCCAGCAACAGCAGTGACTTTGAAGGCGCCGTAAACCCAAACCCGAACAATGAGCGCTTTCTGGCAAAGTTCGTCAGTCAGGTGATCGAGAAGATGCTCGCGAAGAACGAGACCTTCACCGGCGTGCGCCATGCTCATGACGGAGTGAAGAATCTCTACACCACAGCGCCGTACAACTTTAACGGTCACAACGGCATTGAGCTTGCGGTGAGGCTCAACATTGACGGTGGACGCCCGGCGGACTTCAAAGTGAGGATGAAGCTAGTGGAAAAGGTGCCCGTCAGTGAGGTACTACGCCAAAAAGAAGAACGACCTCAGCGAGCGGGTCATTTCACTTTTTGAAATAATTCTTCGCTTCATCATGGGAAAGCACTACGTCACTTTCCAGCGAAAACTTTTCGACCTTACCTCTATCACTAGTTCACCCCAGGTAAGAGATCACTTTTGTTTCCACCTATCACTTGCAACCTTTTCCTTTTCAGGTTCGTCTCGCCGAGTTCGTCAGTGGCTTCACCTCGGCTGTCCGCATGACTGAGTTTGGCCTAGCGCTCAACGTTCACCTGAAGACATCCTGCGTGATCAGTCGCAGCCTCACCAGAGTCAGCGACGTTGCTCACGAAGTGGCGGGAATCCAAATTGGCCGTCGTCCGACGAAGCAGCAGATCATGGACTTTAACCGATTCATTTGCTTCTTGCGAGTCTACACCAAACACAGTAAGCGAGAGGTCCAGTACACCGTCGATGGTCTGGTCTGGTCGACTCGACGGTCTACCAGATCAAGTTCATGTGCAAAAAGGCGGGCAAGGAAAAGAGCGTTGCCGATTACTTCATAAACGAGTACAACATCACGCCCGCACAAGACACACCTGCTGTGAAGATGACCAAAAAGGGTGCCTTCCTGCCGCTGGAGCTCCTCTTTCTGGTGCCCAACCAGTTTCTGAGCAACGCCAAAATCAACACTCAAATTCAGCGGGAACTACTGCTGAAGGCGACCAACACCCCCAATGTGTACTTCAACAAATTGGCTAGGGTGGTGGAGCAGGTGGGGGCCAGCGAGTTGGACACCCAGCGAGACTTTGGAATCAGTCTCGACACCAGCCCGGTCTCTTTCATGGGACGCGTCCTGAATGCTCCGAGGCTGCTCAACTCGAACCGCAACGACTGATTCAACCAAGTGGGCCAGATGCCAAAGAGGTGGGGCGTTTTCTGCTTTGACTCGGCCATCACTCAGGAGAATCTGCAGAGTTTTGTGAAGATGATGATTGACCGAGCGCGCTTCTTTGGCCTCGTCCTTGCGGAGCCACATCCTGTGGCCATCATTCAGATCCGAGACCGAAGCATGGTGCTCAACGCCTTCTCTAACCTCGTTTCCAAAGCTGGCGCGGAATTCATCTTTATCGGAATACCCACAAGTAAGTACTTTTTATTTTATTTTTTTTTCATTAATCTAATCTTATTTTTTTTGCAGAGCACCTAGTCGTTCCATTGGCCTAAATGTACGGCCTGATCAAGTACTACTGCGACCAGCAGTTTGGCATTCCCTCGCAGTGTTTCAAGGCAGAGTACATCAACAGACTGCCCAACGGATACTTTGACCAGTTTCTCCTCAAAGTGAACGGAAAGTGTGGCGGAGTGAACTCGCTGGTTGAGGCTAGCCAGCTGCGAGACTTTCCCTTCAACCTGGTTCGCACCATGTTTGTCGGCATTGACGTGAACCACCCGGCGGAGACGGAGAAGATGGCTTCTTCGGTGTCTGCCGCCGTCGGCTCTCTCGACCCCAACTTTAGCCGGTACGCAGCCAGCATCTTCGCACAGAAAAAGAGTCGAGAGGAAATTTTGAAGAACTTCGAGCCGATGATCTGCGAACTGTTCGAGGAGTATCGCACGGCAAACGGTGCACTGCCTGAGAACCTGATCGTCTTCCGCGATGGCGTCTCTGAGGGGCAGTACATGGTGGTGAAAGCCTTGGAGCTGCCCAACATTCGAGCTGCAGTCAACAAGATGACCACTGAGCCCATCAATATTGCGCTGATCATTGTGCAGAAGCGACACAACGCTCGCTTTGCACTGACCACCGTAAACGCCCAAGGACGCAGGCCCACTTGGAATGTGCCCAGCGGAACGGTCGTCGACAACACCATCGTCGAGCCACTGTACAAGACGTTCTACCTGAACAGTCACTTTTCTCCCCTGGTAAGTGCCCAAGTTTGACTGTCATCATTTAATGCTTCCTTTGCTGTAGGGCACCTCTCGACCCACCAAGTACACCATCCTCCAGGATGACCTGAAGATGAGCGCCGACACCCTGCAGAAGATGGCCTTCCTCCTCTGCCACAACAGCGTCCGCACCCGAGGCGTCATTGCCCTGCCCACGCCGGTTCGCTGCGCCGACCTGTGTTGCTATCGCAGCAAACTGCACATCGAAGCTCAGCGCAACCTCGTCGACGGCACCACCGCCAACTCTGGCAAATCGCAGCCGACGCCTGAGGAGGAGAGGGAGATCATCCACCGTCTGAACCGGCTCGTCAAAGTCAATTTCAAGTGCCAGAACAAGCTGTACTACTGCTAGGACAGCTGCACCGACCACAACCCAGTACTTCTAGTCATCGACTTTCATTCCATCCTATACTTCCGATAGAAACCTCATCAAATACCTTCTTCCATTCAGTGTTTTACCACAAACTGTTTTACCTAGATCATGTGATTCTATTTTATTACCTCACTTGGAATGCCAATCAACAATTACCAATAAATGTTTTGAATTATAATTTTAAACATTTTTGATAAAAGTAGCGGATTAAAGTTTGCATAGTTTCCTCGCCGCTGACTGCTTGTTGTCTGTGTTTATCTTAACCCAAACGAACCAGAATGCTGTCTTTCTGTTTTTCAGAACTTAGAATAACAAAAACCTGGTCGTCACGTCAAGTATGTGAAAATTTTGAGGACATTGCTTATGTGAATTTGTTGTCACTCTTTACTTTTTTTTGCCTCAGGTTTTTTGGTGCCTACTCAAGGCGGAACGATTTTTCTCGGAACGACGATATATCTCTGCTTTCTGCTTTGTTTTCTCTCACATTTCACTTTTTGTGAAGACAAGAGAAGACTGATCAATAAAGCCAATTTCTTTTCGTGTGCTCAATCTCACTCTCTGTGCTGGGTAAAAAAAGAAGAGCATTTAATGATGCAATAATGAACAGAGGCGCCCCAAAAATGAATGACAAGAAAGGGGGTGGGGTAGCAGATAAAACCGGTGAAACAAGAACTAAAAAAAGTACTTGTTGGCGAGGAGAACGGCAATGGCGACGACGAGGGCGGCGTAGAAGATGAAGACCTTGCGATGGGCCACTTGGACGGCGTCCACTTCGACAGCACTTCCACCACTGCCTTCCCCTCCACCAGTGGTGTCACGGATCAGCTGCTCAAATGAGTCACTTCGCAGAGGGGCGGAAGGGTCGCTGGTGATTGGGCCGAATCCGCTGCCGCTGCTCTTCACCTGCTCAATCACCGCCTCCTCGCGTTTCACCAGCTCCTTCTGACGCTGGATGAGCTCCTCTTCGGACTCAATCGGCTTCTTCAGTGATGGGACACCACCATCGCTGGTGGCCATCGCCGGAAGCACACGCAGCCACTTGAAGTTGCACTTGCAGCAAGTAGTCAGCGACTTCTCCATCTCGCTGACAAACTCCTCCTGCTGGAGGTAGAACTTGAGGAGCTCCGGATCGAGAGAAAAAGTGGAAGTGGAAGCTTTAGCTGCTTCGGCCTGAACACTTTTGTCCACTTTTGGCAGCGCTTTCAGAGTAGCCTTTTCTTTTTCAAAAGTTGGAGAGGTGGCGCTCTCATGAGGGGCATCACCAAGATTTGCTTCCTGGCCCGTTGAGAAGATTGGCCCCACTTCTTTGAGGTCTTCGTCGTTGTCACCCTCATTTTCTTCATTTTCCTCCTCTTCAGGAGTGTTGACATTGTCAACGTCCTCGAGAGCAGCATTGGCCGCCTTGATCTGTTTGATGACCACCGGAGTGGCAGCCGAATCTTCAGTGATGGCGGTGGTGGAAATGACCGCCTTCTTGGGAAGCGAAACGTCGCCAGCAGAAGACATGTTTCAGCAATGCAGCAAGGTACACAGGAAGATCACACAAAGCCTTTTTGTTTGGTCAATCACTGAGTAAGCTTTCAGTCGAGTCACCTAAGAAGTGAAATGCATGTCAAAGCTGACGAGATATGTGCACTTCTGCTAATGTTCGAAAATAGTGCGCCATTTCGAACACTGTGTTTCTGAGAAACCCTCAACAAGAGCAGTGTAGCATTGTGGCTTTTCATTTTTGAAATGTTCTCTTTTCATTTCTTTCTTTCCTTTAGTTTTTTCAATTACCGCTTCAAAGTTTGCTCCCAAGAAGTGCGTTCTTCACTTTTGGCTCATCAAAAGTTGATAAGAAAGAAGAGTACCACACATACACTCACTACCAAAAAAAGAAATACTTGACAACTTTTTTGTTTGTTTTATCCCCTCCTTACTTTCTTGCGCTAACAAGACTTCTCATTTGCTTTCTTCTCTTTTTTCATGTTTCAGGTCTGCTGCTGCTGCGACAGTCGGCTCGGTTTGTCTCTGGACTGCTGCTGGCTATACCATCGCTCGATTGCAGCCGCTCGACTTTCCAAAGGCGAATCTGCGAGACAGGCGAAGCCAAGCTTCTCCTCCAGGAATTAGTTTCAGCAGCAGCTGCAGCTGCAGAAGCAGTCTTTGACTCCTCTTCCTCTCTATGAAAGGCTAGCTCGCCGAGGCTATATACGACACTGCTGTCACTGGACCACTTTGCCGCTGTTTTGGGGAGCCACTCTCGGTGCAGTGTTCTCGCTGTCTCTGTCTCCTGTCGCCGACGAGAGTGTCTGTGTGTCGGCAAATGTGTGTCAGCGCTGGGCAGCAAAGTTGAGGAGCAAATGAGGCCAACACGACTGCCTGCCTGCCTGACACAGACTGAACCCGAACCAGAACCAGAGAACCCGAATCAGCAGCAGCAGCAGCTCCAGCGGCAGCCGAGCCGAGAAAAGGAAAGGGTACTCTCAACACGGTTTCTCTTCTTTTTCTTCCTCAGCACACTTTGTTTGCCTTGTGCTACGGCTGCTGCTGCTACTGCAGCAGCTGTCTTCCCCACCAAAAGCACACCGTCTGTCTGTTTTCCTGTGTGTGCTTCGGTGTCTCGGGTGCTAAAGATTCTCTGGTGTTGAATTCACTAGCAGCAGCACCAGCACCTCTACCATCACCACTACCACTAGGACATCCTCTAGCCCTTGCCGTCCTCCCTAGGGTCCCCATCATCCCATCATCTTAGCAGGAGATTACCATCACCATCACCACCACCACCAGTGCTCTTACACTTCTCACCTACTGCTCTGTTAAACTACTACTCCAACAAAAAGAAGAAAATAAAGAGGAGACTTTACACTTTGCGTTCTGCTCTAGTGGTCTTCTCGGGTTATGTGCAGGGAATGAATGGATGAGCGAGCGAGCGATGGAGAGTCAGCACCGTCGCTACAAATCAGCTTCCGCCTCAGCCTCAGCAGCCTCCATAGCAGCCGCAGCCAGTCATCATCAACATCGAAGTAGTAGTGGCCATCACCAGAGTAGCAATCCGAATCGCAACACCGCCGCCCTCAGCAACGGCTTCATCGCCTCCCTCAGCGCCGACCGCAGCTTCATCTCGCCCACCACCGCCGCCGCCCACTTTCGCGCTGCCACGCCCTCTGGCCGACGGCGGACACTGCCCGAACTGCCAATGACGCCCTCACTGCCCTCGCCCTCATACAGCCAACGGTCGGCGCAATCCGATCCCAAATCAGTCTGGTCAAAGTCGCCGTACAACCGCCACCAGCAATACAACTACGGCGCTTCCAGTAATCAGTCCCTTTCCGCTCTGGATGGCGGCGGCGGCGTTGGCCTCGGTGGTGGGCGTGGAGCTGGTGGCTACGCCTCTGCCCTCGCCGGGTCAACATGCTGCACCGGTACTCGAGTGTGCCCAAACTGGGCTCCAGCAAGTACCGCGACAGTGCGCCCATGATCAGTCGCTCCTTTGACAACTTCAGCAGTCCCACGCCAGGATCAGTGGTGCGGGAATTTCAGGTGGGGGCAGCAGCATCTGGCCTCGTCCCGGATCGCCCTTTCGCAACCCGAGCCTCTACGACCGCATCCGCTCGCGTGACCACGCTCTGGCGAAGATGTACCGCAACTACCTGAGCAATAATGACCTCGTGCAGCGGTACTCGCAGTCGCAGCCGGGGTCGCCCCTCAGAAATCGTTTCGAATTCGGTGTTGGCGGAGGAGTTCGTGGCGGCAGCGGCGGTGGCTTTCGCCCTGACCCCTTCTCTAGTCGCTCCTACCGGGACCTGGTAGAGAGCAGCAAACTGCGCTACGATCTGACGGGCAGTCCCGCCTCCTCGAGCGGCTACGCCAGCTGGCGAGGTGATCTGCCCGTCGGTGGTGAGCTCTCGTCATCTCTTCACCACAACAATCCGCTTCTTCACCAGCATCGAGGCCGCTTCGGAGAGCTGTCTTCAGTGCTGGCGGGCAGTCCGACGCCGATGAGTCCGGCGAGGAATCAGCGCCTGCGGGAGATCATGGCCCGCTCCAATGCCAACTACTACAACATGAGAGAGTCATACAATCGCCTGCACCAGATTGGCCCCAGTCCGCCGATGTCTCCTCTCGGTAACTTTCTTTCTAGCTTACCTTAACAAAAAGTCTAACATTTTAATTTTTAGGATCTGCTTACAATCGCTACTCCCTCAGCCAACGACCCTCTGCTTACAGCTCTGCCTCTGGTGTCTACGGCGGCTTGGGCGGCGGATCCGGCCTGAGCGCCTACTCCCGTTCCCTCTGCTCTCCGACGCCCGTCGTGATCTGTACTTTGACCAGGAGGCCAACAAGGACCACCTTCTCCTCCACGGCGGTGGTCTCTCTGGCTACTCTGGGCTTACCGACTTTGCCAGCCCGACCACCTTCGAGCAGAGGTACCTCTCTGGGGGCGACCTGACGCTGTACGAGCCCAGTCTCCTCCGGCGGCACTTCATCCTCGACATGATGCGCCTTCTCTTCCGCTCGGAGTTCGCCAACCTCGTCTACTCGCCGTACGCACTGCAGACGATACTGGCGATGCTCATTCCGGGGGCGGGGGGAAATACGCGAGCAGAGCTGATCCGAGGCCTCTTTGACCCGCTGGCCGATGTGGAGCTCTGTGACGCAGAGTCGCTGGTGCACAAGTTTGCGACGATGAACCGCGTGGTGACGAGGCGAAATTCAAATTGCCTAATGGTGACCAACTTTATCTACGTTGATCAGAGGTGAGTGAAAGAGTTTTTTGTTTTCAATTACTAAAAAACATTTTTTGCAGAAAGAACCTCAACCCCGCCTACATGGAGGTGATTCGCAGCGACTTCAGCGCCCTCGCCAAGTCGGTCAACTTCGCTGACCGGATGTCCACTGCAAAGACAATCAACACAGACGTGTACCGGTCCTCGAAAGGCCTGATACCGGAACTGCTTCGGCCCTTTGAGCTGCCAGAACGCGGCTCAGTGGCGCTGGTCAACACCGTCTACATGAAGAGCTACTGGGCAGATCACTGCAGCTTCTTCACCAATGGGCGGCGTTTCCGGTGCAGCACCGGTAAGGCCGTCTTTACAAAGTTTATGATTAGAAAAGGTAACAAATTTGGAGAAAGTTGAGTTAAAAACAGTTTAAGTGAGCAATCCTTTTCCATCACCAGGCCGTCTAATGTACTGCTACGACCCTGAACTGCGCACGCAGGTCGTCCAGCTCGATTACGCCAATCCGCACCTCGCCCTGACCCTCCTCCTGCCTGACGACGAGTACCTCCCTATCACCACTTTCGTCGCCGACTACCTGACCATGTCGCAGTTTGACCGATTGCTGGAGAACCTCCACCAGGACTACGTCGACCTGGTGCTGCCCGAGTTCAAGCTGTCCATCACCCACGGCAACCTCATCCACCAGCTGAAGTGCCTCGGAATTCGGGACGCCTTCGACGAGGGCCGTGCCGACCTGCACCGCATGCTGGGCACCTACAGTCGGGCTGGGGTGAGCAAGGTTCTGCAGAAGGTAGTGGTGGAGGTGAACGCCAGTGGGCGTGCCAGTGGGCTGCTGCACGGCGCGGACGGGCACGGGTCGCTGTCGCTGCTGGACATGGAGATGCAGTCCAATCCGAGGCGCAGTCCGCAGTACCAGGAGTTCCACGCTGATCGCCCTTTCCTCTTTGCGCTCACTTCCACGGAGGGCGTCAAAGAAGGAGATTCTCATGATGGGCGTCATTCTCGACCCGACGGTTCGCTGTTGATGAATGAATGAACTTCAACTCTTCTTTTAAGATTGAATCCTTTGAATCCTTCCTTCCTCCTCTTTCGCCAAACACACTACACATCGAAGCAACATTTTTTCTGTCTCACTCAGCTTTTAGGTTGTACCTCTTTGAGAATTGTCATTGTCGCCTCTCTCTCTCAAACATTTACTCTGTATATCTTACATCATCGAAGCAGCAGCTAAAGAATACTCGATTGTACACTGAAGACCTCTGCCCTCTTCATCGTCGTCGTCTGTCTTACTCACCAGAGCAGGTGCGTTTAGCGTGCAAAAAAGTTCAGAAGTGCATCTCTCCTTCATTCATTGAATCGCTTTCGTCTTCTTCCTCTTCTTCGTCTGTCGCCGTTTTGTATGCCATTTTATTTTATTTTCCGTTTTGCTATTGTTGTTGCTGTTGATTGAAGAGCTCTCTCACTCCTTTTTGTTGTTATTGCTGTTGCTGTTGTTGTTGTTCTGCTGTCATTCTGCTTTGGTTTACCCTTTTCATTCCATTCCATCCCCGAGGCTTTTTGTTGTGGATCTTTTTCTCCATTGAAGTGGCGTCCCCGGCTTTTGTTGTTGCATACCATTTCCCGCCATTGATTTTTATTCCCGACTCTTGTACAGTGCATTCCGCATACTTTCTCCTTTGTTGTCACCACTTCTTCTTCTTTCATTTGATGCCTGCAGCAGCAGCCTGATCTTCTTCACTTGTTGACCACCCTGAGACACACACAAGCAACATCTTAGACATTGTACAGAGACTAAACACAGATTGGTAAAAGATAAAAAAGAAAAAAGATGCGCCAGAAAAAAGAAAGTGGGTAAAGTTCTTTTTTATTTAGCAATAACAGATTGGTAGAGGAGAAGGGGTGGTAAATATATCTTAGAAGTCGGCAACGTTGAATATAGAGGCGAAGTGGATCGGGGAGAAGAGTGATCCGAGAAAAAGTGTAACAGTGTCTTTGAAGAAACAAAAAGTAGAGGCGATAGGACTATCAGGAATAACAGAAGAATAGGAACGGAATTCTGCTTCTGTTTTGAGAGCTTCCTAGGTGGCCAGGCTAGGACTTGAGGAGAGAGAGAGCAAAGGCACTACCATTTGGCTACACGTCGAAGGTAAACAGAAAGAGAGTCGTGACGGGTATAAGAAGTCAGGAGTAAATCACAACAATTAGAGCAAAAGGTAGTAAAGTAAAAGGGGTAAAAGAAAGAGAGGAGACACTCTTTGGCATCTGGAAGTTTCTTGGAGCAAAGATTTGAGTAAGTAAGTTAACGGTAAGGTAATCAGTAAGGTAACGAGGTAACGAGAGAGAGGTAAAGAAATAGAAGAGAGCTAATACAACCATTCGCTCACTAGCACGTCTTCTGTTGGCACCTAGGAATGTATGTGTGTGAAGAGGAGAACTTGAGTACGTAAAGAGATAAAGAAAAAGAACTGATTGAGTTGAAGTTGAACAAAAAAGAGTAAGGGGAAGAAGATATGATTGTTTTAGGTTTAGGCGAGGTTTGGGGGGTCTTAGCTAGTTTATCTGAGCCTCATTTTTCAGTGGCCCCTGGCTGGCGTGGTAAGGTGTGCGTCAGCAGCACCGGCCGGGGGTCGACAAGCACGCCCATCATCAAAATCTCTTGCGAGCAGCCCTTGCTGACCAGTGCCCAGACAAAGGGCCGATTGGCGTGAAATTGCTTCGGCTGTACGGCGCGATTGAAACCATTGAGGCCGTAGGCGAGGCCGCCGCCCAGCGAGTTCAGCGTCGGCTCAGAGCGAGGGTAGTAGGAGGCGGCGGAAGGGGCGGAAGAGGTGCCTCCAAGGTACATCGAAGAAACTGGGAGGGCGTTGGTGGTGGTCACTGTGGAGAAGAGCGTCCCCGCAGAGGCAGATGTAGTCAGAAGTGGGGCGCTGGCGTTGGGCACCGGGTCGGTGCCCTGTTCGTTCACCTCGATGACTACCTTCTGGATGATCTTGGAGACGATGACACGCGGGGGCATGGTGGCCGTAGGGGATGATCCGGTCGAGGTCAGCGCGGTTACGGTCAAAAAGGTCGCGGATGCCCAGGTTGGTCAGCGGGCCGATCAGGTCGGGCAGCGTCAGCTCTAGGCGGAAGCGGGGCAGACTGAGGTTGACGATGGTAGGTGCTAGGCTGGCGAGGACCCGCTCGAAGGCCCTCGTCGTGAGGATGTTCTTGACGTAAGCGGTGATGGAGGCAAAGCCGTCGTCAGGGAGAAGGAGGAGGAGGCTAACATTGCCGCCGCAGGTGCGGTCGTAGTCGAGGGCCACCGCCTTGGTGCGCAGCTCGGCGTCGTAGTAGTAGGGACACTTGCGGTGATTGTACAGAAAGGGAATGGTGACTGCGAAAGAGTTGGGATTAGTTTTTCTCTCAAAAAAAATTTACTACATTTTAGACTCTTACTCTGAACGATGCTGTTCGCCGTAGAGCTGAGCTTAAACTGACTGTTCTTGACGTAAAAAGGGACGTCGTTGCGATGCCGCCTCGTCCACCGCCCCCTAAAAAACATCGCACTGACCAGAATGAGATCGGTAAACTGGCCAATGTCCTCTGGCTTGACCACGTCCCGCACCGAGCCGCCCGTGGCGATGTACACGTCGGAGTTTATCGTCTGACAGGCGGCGTACTGGTTGCAGAAGTTCAGCTCTTTGGCGGTGGCTTCAAAGTGCGCTCGCAGGATGGAGATGAAGTGCGGGTTCAGTTTGGGACATCTAAAGGATAAGGTAAGTTTTTTGCCATGATTTTTTAAAGATTTTTTACCTGGCGTCACTGTACAACGCCACGGCCACCTGCAAGTAGGCGGCATTCCGGACGCAGACAGCATTGTGCATCGCCGCAAAGGAGTCGACGATCTTGTCGGCCAATGCCTGCGGCTCGTAGAACTCCCGTGCCAGGTAGTGACTGTAGAGGACGCGGACAATCTGGTCGCGCGACTCGCCGCTGAGGCCGGCCAGCAGTGTAGTCAACGTCGCCTGCAGCGAGTAGGGCGAGAAGGCGAGGTTCGAGGAGCTGCTGAAGAGCTCCCAGAGAAGGTCGAGGATGAACTCCCGGCGGAAGATGGACGGCTCGAAGTGCGGACCGAGGGCGGTGGTCATCTTGCCGCTCTTCCCACCCTGGTACCGCCGGTAGCGGGAGGGACTGAGGGGCAGCGGTCGCATGGGCAGCGTCGGCAGAAGGCGTGGTCGTCGAAGGCCGCCGTAGTAAACTCCTCCGGCTGGAGAAAACTGATTGTTTTGGTAGTAGCCGCCGTAGCCGCCGAGGCCGCCAACGCCGCCCAGCATGAACTGGTTGCCGCCCAGCATCTGAGCATTGGCCAGCTGCAGATTTTGCTGCTGCTGTTGCTGCTGAGCAGTGGTGGTGCTAGGCTGAAAGAGGGCATTGTACAGATTGGAGATCATGATCAAGAGGAAGAGGAAGAAAAGATGAACGATTCTTCTCCTTCTCCTCTTTTGCCAGCCTCTTTCTCTAAGGCACTCTACTGGGGCTGGGGATAATTGTCGAGTAGATAATCGATGATGATGAAAATAGTGGTGGTGATAATGATGAAATGATGTTCCCGAGCAAAGATGTTCCCAGTGAGGGTGATGATCTTCCTGCACCGCTGACGCAATCCGCTTCTCCCGCAGCGCAATTCACTGCACTTCACTGCACTCTGACTGCTGATCACAGTGGTTGCTGGTTCTTTCTAGAGACAATTCTACAGCGGGAGAGAGTGAGAGATACAGAGAGCGAGATAGCCAATCAAGAATATACAAGCGCGCGCTGTGAGAGAGAAGCGCCGTACAAGAACAGTGCGCACGAAAAGAGAATTGTTATTGTCGCAAAGAGGCTGCTGCTGCAGACCACTACGCAGAGTCACATTGACGGGTCGGGAGAGGGAAAGGAAGGGAAAAGGGAGAGGGAGAAGTGTATCTGCTTGAACTGAACTTGCTGAAAAGTCTTCTATATAGTCAGCGCTGATCCGGGATTCTCGGGTTCCAGTGCAGTGTGTCTAGTGCGTGTGTGTTTATGTTTAGCCTCTGTGCCTCTGCTGTGTGGTGGACATGCTCTCCCCACTGAATATTGGCAAGATGTCAGTGTCAGCCGATGTACGGCAGAGCTGCTGTTCCACTTACGGGGTTGACACATTACACACATTCAGGTTGTTGTTAGCAGGTCAGGTGAGCAGCAGCACCACTGTAATTGTCTGCAGATGTGTGTGGCCTTCACAGGAAATGGAAGAACAAAAGAGAGCATTGCAAACAGTGCTGATGATTGCTAATAGGCCGCTAAATTAGACTAATTATGTCAGCGACGGCAGTACATATAAAAAGTATCATTTTTCTCCTTCTAATTGAAGGCATTCAATGTCGACAATGGTAATGAATGAACTTTTTCCTAAGCGGTGCTTTAGCAATTCAAGAATGATGGTGGCCCTCCTGGTGCTCTTTGCTTTTTCTTTTTCCAGTAAGTTGACCTTCTTTTTATTGGCGGCGACGGTGGTCTCTTTTGGGAATGGCACTTGCAAGAAGAGAGTGCACTTTTCTTACTCGATTTGAATTATTCAAACTCACGCTCTCTATGAGCGTCCGTTGCGTGCACAGACGCGAGGGCGCTGGTGCACCTCGATGGGGCAATGAGAAAAAGAACAAAAACACTGACAGGTTGTCAGAACAGAAGCATCGTCGTCGTCGACTTGAAGCCGGTTCTTTTCTTGTTTTATCCCTAACCCAGATTTACCTAATGTAAGTGTTCCTCTCTTGATCAGATCAACTTCAACTCTCTGTAACCATCAGTATGTCATGCTAAGCTTTACTATTGTGCACTGCTTTGACGAAATCAGTGTTTACTTAAAATTGTGCTTCGATGATTGCTTCGCAGTAGTTGCCTAGATTACCACCGCCGTTTCAGGTGTTCACTGTTGCTGTCATTTCATGGACCGCTTTTGGAAGGCTGTTCTGGTCACTAGTAAGTGAACAAAGCTGTGCTTTGCATGGGTCTTCAGAGTTTTCATTCCATCCTTTCTGCTTATTGCACTTCTACTGCTAATCTTATCACTCCATCGCTTATGGCGCAAGTCCACTTATGCCAGCTCTGTGCGCTTCTCAATTGATGGTGATCAAAGTCTTTGGTGGTGGTAGTGAGGGTGATGATGGTGCTGACTAGAAGTATAGTGACCCGATTATCGAGGCCGATTACCACCAAGTTTGCCACTCAAGCATCTTTTGTTTCAGCCAAGTGGTCGCCATAAAAGTCGCCTACTCGGCAGCTGCTCTGGAAAGGAACACATTTCTAACCTCTGTATATCTTTACGGCCCGGCAACAGCAGCAGGGTTTCCATCATCTCTGAGTAGCGTCTACTGCTACCTCTTTTCCTGAGCTTTTTTATTGTCCCATCATTAGCGCGAGCCGTACACTACTAAACGATATTATGGCCCGTTTACTAATGACACTAACCGTTCTCTATGCAGCTATCACCGCAATCGCCGCCAGTGTTCTCGTTGGCGTGTACCATCAACAGAATCCCCAGCTGTCATTCGTCGGTCAGCAGCTAAGTGACGCCTGGAACTTCTTTTCTTCCTTTTCTTCAATGGATCCCAATTCAGTGGAGGGCCTGGAGGCGGAGCTGAAGGCGAATCCCTTTGATCCAAACAGCTTTGCTCGTCCTGATCAGGTAAGTTAAAGCCTTTCTATTTCATCAATTTCATCAATTTCATCCTTTTCTTTTCTTCGCAGGCTAAAGTCACTCACCTTCATCTCAAGCTTGCAGTCGACTTTACCAAGCACATTCTCGCCGGTCATGTTCTTCTCGACGTTGACCGAGTGGCCGCCAACGCCTCCAAGCTCCTGCTCGACACTGTCGATCTGAAGATTTTCGACATTAAGCTAGTCTCCGGCGGAAAGACCACTTCGCTGAACTTCACCCACCACAAGTCGGTGCCAGAGTTTGGTGCCAAGCTGGAGGTGGACATCTCGAAAGCGACGGAAAAGAAAATTCAGATTGAGGTGCTCTACGAGACGGTGCCCAGCGCTCGAGCGCTTCAGTGGCTCGCACCGGAGCAGACCGACGGAAAGAAGTACCCGTTTGTGTTCTCGCAGAACGAGGCCATCAACGCCCGAAGCATGGTGCCCTGCCAGGATACGCCCTCGGTAAAGTGCACGTATACTGCAGAGGTGAGTTTGAGACAATCGTGTTTTAACAAAAAAATTTTAACACTTTTTGTTACTCTAGATCGAAGCACCCCAGTATGCTACGGTGCTAATGAGCGCCAAGATCAGCAAGCCACCAACTGCTGCTGCGGGAAAAGCCGACCACCATGTGCACCACTTCAACCAGTCGGTTCCCATTCCCAGCTACCTGATTGCTCTGGTCGCCGGCGACCTCGTTTCTCAGAAGCTCGGACCGCGCTCGCACGTCTGGTCGGAGCGGGGGCTGATCAACCGCTCCGCCTGGGAGTTTGAGCAGGTGGACATGATCCTGAAGACGGCCGAATCGATTGCCGGCCCGTACGTCTTTGAGGTGTACGACCTGCTCATTCTCCCGCCCAGCTTTCCCTTTGGCGGCATGGAGAACCCCTGTCTGACCTTTGTCACGCCGACGCTGCTCGCCGGCGATCGATCGCTCGTTTACGGTAAGTTCTTTGGACTGTAATTACCTAGTTTGGCAACTTTTAATTATCACCGCTTTTGTTATTATTAATTCCTCCTGCAGTTGTGGCGCACGAGATAGCGCACTCCTGGACCGGTAACCTGGTGACGAACGCCAACTTTGAGCACTTCTGGCTGAATGAAGGCTTCACCACCTTTCTGGAGCGCAAGATTGCCGGCAAGATTGGCCAGGGCGAGCCGACGCGCCACTTTAACGCTCTCGAGGGCCTGAAGGACCTGAAGGAGACGATCAAGGCGATGGGCGAGAAGAACCAGCTGACGCGCCTGGTGACCGACCTGCGCGGCGTCAACCCCGATGACGCCTTCTCCGTGGTGCCCTATGAAAAGGGGCACAGTTTTCTCTTTTACCTGGAGCAGCTGCTCGGCGGGCCGACCGTCTTTGAGCCATTTTTGCGTGCCTACATTCAGCACTACAAGTACCAGTCGATCAAGACGGAGGACTTTAAGCGCTTCCTCGTGGAGTACTTCAGCAAGACGGAGGAGGGCAAGAAGAAGGTGGCGGCCATCAACTGGGACGGCTGGCTGAACACGCCCGGGCTGCCGCTGGTGATGCCGCAGTACGACACTTCGCTGCTCAACGTCAGCGTCCACCTCGCCGAGAAGTGGGTGCAGGTGCCCGAGGAGCAGATCAAGACGGGAAAGTATGTTTTGTGCTATCATTTTGTTATGATTTGTACTCACTTTTTTTAAATTTCAGTGGCCCCTTCAACTTTGAGGAGTTTCACGCCCTGACCTCCGGCCAGAAGAAGCTCTTTCTGATTGAGCTGGACGAGCGAACGGAGGGCAAGCGGTTGTCGGCGACCAAGCTGGAGCGCCTCACCGCCGTGTACAAGCTTCGAGAGGAGAAGAACGCCGAGGTGAGCTGCGTGTGGATCGTTCTTGGCCTGAAGAGCCACTGGAAGGGCGTCCTCGACGAGGCGAAGCTCTTTGTGGGCGAAATTGGTCGCATGAAGTTCATCCGGCCGATCTACCGGGCGATGTATCAGTGGCCGGAGACGAAGCAGCTGGCGGTGGATACCTTTCTCGCCAACAAGGGCCACATGATGTCGCTGTCCATTGCCGCCATCAAGGCGGAGTTGCACCTGAAGTAAGAAAATTCGGAATTTATATCTGAACCCAAACTGTGAAGCATTTCCTAAAAACCTGTGACAAAAAACGCCTGTGAATTTGCGCTTTTATTTTGTACTCTTTCATACTGTTGTTTCAACGCTGCTCAAATAAAAAGCTGCTCAAATAAAAACCATTTTCTGATTATCATATGCCTCACCAAATCGTTTCATGGAATCCCTTTTCATTCCCTTCAAAAGACGTCATCAGATTTTTAAAATTCCCTAAGCTGTACGGCAGCGCCTCCTACTGTCAGAAACTACTCAGCTGTTGTTTACGTTTTGCTTTGCTGCTGTGAGTTGACTGTTGTTAGGAGAACCAGTGATTCACTTTGCTTTGACAGTCTTTGCTGGTAGGTCGTTGCTTGTGTTGTTGCTGTTTTCTCTGTTTTGTCATTTCTAACATTCATTTCCACCAGAAAAAGATATATTTGCCTTCAAAGAATACTAATCGATCACCAAGGATGTCTGCACCGGATAATAACAACTCTCAGGACAAGCACAGTCCGACGGATCAGATTGAGCAGCGTCTGGCGAAGCTGCGCGACGAGACGAGGCCCGTCTTCACGCAGAAGGAAATCGAGGAGCGCCTAGCGAAGCTGACCAACCGCGACCCAAATTGGTACTCCAGCTCTGACCCGCCCATCAAGATCTACCAGCTGATCAGCCAGCGGGCGGCGATGACAGACACCGAGAAGACGGACCACCTGATGGGCCAGCTGCTCAGTGAGCTGGCCATTGATGAGTCATACGCCAAGGACGGGGCAGCCATTGATGCTGAGATTGAACGGCGACTGGCGCTGCTGAGAGAGGGACAAGCAGGAACTGGGGCAAATGTACAACAAGCACAACATCTGAACCAGCCACTAACGTCGTACAGCAGCAAACCAAAGGGAAGTCGGGAGTTGATCGAGGAGATACTCAACTCACCGGACATGAAAATGAGCAGCCTCAGCGATCTGGATGATTCGGAGGAAGACAAAGCTGATGACAACGACGATGACTACGATGAGACGTTGGACTGGTGCACTACCTGCAACGAAGACGGCACCCTCCGCTGTCTGGACTGTGATGAGGACGTCTACTGTCGGGAGTGCTTCGCTGAGCTGCACACCGACTCGGACATGCGTCGCCACCGAACTGTTCCCCATCAACGGCGAAGTAGTGGTGGTGGTGGTAAGCAGGCAAAGAAGCAGGTCAAGAAGGATAAGAAAAAGAAATCTTAAAAAAGAACGATATCTGAACAGCCTCACTTCATCACGATAATTTATAACTGAAGCCTGCTCTTAAACGGCTTCCCCTATTTCTTCCGAGGACCTTCCACTCCTCTCGACCTCTTTCTCATCTACACCTTCAGTCAATTACCCCCTGACAACTCATTTTGTCAATCTTTTGTTTCTTGTATCTTTTGGATTTGAAAATAAATCTAAAAACTCAAAAAGGTCAATCACTTTAAACTCGTTACGCCGTCTATGAAAAGTGCTGCAGTGGTTTAGCTTGTTGTTTTTTCTTTTTCACAACACACAAAAAAGATGAAGAGAGAAAAAGGGAAAGAGAAATTACTTTGTCTTCACAAAAAAGTCTAGTGGACTCAATCCTCATATCTCCTCATCTCCACTCTTTTCTCATCTGCGTAGCTGAAAGTCGCCATTTCATCACTCGCGTCTTTGCGCTGTCACCTCAAAGCCAAAACACCTGCACACCTGCACCCCCTGGTCATCAAAATGAGTACCGCCGTGCAGCGGATGATGGATCGCTTCGAAAGGCGGAAGAGGAACTTCAAGCGGCAGGTAATTGACATGATCGATGGCCTCTTCGATGAGATGGTCGACGAGTTTGTCACTCTGGTCGACTTCGAGCCGTCGATGGAGGAGATGGAAAATGGAGCCGATGGAGGAAGCGGCAACAGCAGCATTCGGGCGGAAGATGATCAACAGCAGCAGCAACAACAACTGATGGACATTGTTGTGGAGCAGTCTACGGCCCATTTCTCTAAGCGAATAAGGACAGTCATTCCTGAGACGAGGCTCATTCCTCTAGCAGCAGCTACATCAGGTGCAGCTGGTTCCAGTAACGGCCAACAACAAACACAACAACAGCATCAGCAACATCAAAGAGCTAAAAGACCACGAGAGAATGCTGCATCAGTCTTAATTGAAGAACATCGCTCAGCGACTCAAACATCTCCGATGACCTGATGATGGTGCCCCAGGCTGAGCTTCCAGTCAAGTTTGATGAGTTCGAAGAGAACGGTGCTTTTCTCAATCACGATAACAACAATGGGATGGCTGCTCAGATGAACTTCGATGAAATGTTAAGACCAGTGCCGCACTCATCATCGACCATCAACATCACCAGCAAATTTCCACCAACCAGAACGTCCACCAGCTCAGCAGTAGTGAGCAATCGTCACGGGACAACTCACCCACCAGAGCCTTCAGATGACAGCAACTCCTTTGACTCCAGTCACTTTGGCGTATCGGCCAGCCAGGATTCTTCCCGGTACGTCAGCACGGTGAGGCTAAAGTGCTGGGTCCAAAACTGCAACATTCTTTTGAGGGCAAAGCCGCCCTTGATACGCACATCTCCACTGCCCACAACGTAATCGAGGCGTTCTGCTGTTTTTCAAACACTTGCGATAGGACTTTCAAGTACCGGTAAGTAGAGAAAACGATTGTTCACAATTTTGCAAAAAAGTTTCACTATTTTATTTTGTTCATTTTACCTCGCAGCTCACTACGGAACAATCACATACGAACGGCTCACAAGATTAACAACGCTCCGCTGGGCTGCCGCTTTTGCGGTCGTACCTTCAAGAACATGCAAAGCCTCACCTCGCACTTCAACGAGGTCCACGAGGGGGGCACCTTCAGCTGCACCCTCTGCCCGCTCGGCCAGCGTTTCACAGCGGACAATCGGTCTGAGGTGCGAAAGCACGTTCGCATCTTTCACCCGCGCTTCACCTGCTTATGCGGGCGCGCCTTCACCAACCAGGCGACCCTGGACGCCCACCGGATTAAGATGCACATCAGCGACCGTCCCTTTCGGTGCGCCTTTCAAGGCTGTGGCTACTCGGCCACGCGCAAGGGCCAGGTGGTGATGCACGTACGGCGCGTCCACTTCGGCCAACTTCACTCTGTCAGGCAGCAGATTGAGATGGGCGTGGAGGATAGGCGCAACCCCTACCACTACGTCATCGAGGACCAGATCAGAATCGATGAGGAAGGAGGTGGTGGTGGCGATGGAAGTGAAGGAGAAGATGGAGAAGTTGAAGAAGTGCCGCTCGCCGTTGCCAGCTCCAGCAGCAACAACAACAACAAGCTCCAGAGTGCTCCAGCTGCTCCCCATCTACTGAAGGTGGTGCACTCGCTGAAGGGCAATGAGCAAATAGTGTACAATGGCTACACCCTCGAGCGGAACGGCTCGTACACCTCCTCCACCAGATCGGGCGTCACCACCCTCTACTGGCGCTGTGCCCAGTACCACAACAGCAGGTGCGTCTTCAGAGTCTCCACGGGGGATTTTGTGGCGGCAGCGGAGAGTGGTGGCAGCGGCGGTTATCCCTTTCAATCGTACAAAGGTGAGCACACTTGCAGCGCTTCGAAAGAGCTATCAGCCTGTAAAGTGCTGTACAATGAAAGGTAGGTGCCCAAATGAAGGCGAAGAATATATTCTTTTCGCAAGCATTTCCTCTACTTACTGGTCCAATCAACCCACTTTACTCACAATGATTTTGTACAAAGCAGTTTTAAACTTTTTTTACACATTTATACACCAAAGTTTACATCGTCACAGTATTAGAATTTCTAGTAGTAGTAGTACAATTTGCTGTAAAATTGAAAGATAAATCAAACAAAAAGAATATCACAATTGATAAAGGTCGTTGCGGATTAATTTTGCCCTCTAAAAGAGTAAAAAGGAGGTGTATGCACAGTTACAGTTACAGTTGTGAATCAAAAGTGCACTGCTAAGCCATCAGTGTGCAGTATTATCATCATCAAACTACTTAGAAGAGTGGGAGAGAAATATAAATAAAAGCTAAATACAAGAGCATAAGAACGGGCAATCGAGAATGAGGACTACTACCTTTCCTTACTGCAAACCTGACCCTCTCCCCTTTCTCTGCTCTACAGCAACTGCTCCTCCACCTTGATGAAGCTCATCGGATCGCGCGTGTCCACCAGGTTCAGCGCCTGCATCGCCTTCGCTCCAAAGTGCACCATCTGAACGTGCCTAATGGCGTGAATCTTCTGCGTGCCCGCGTACCCGGTGCACTCGGGGAAGACGCACACAAAGGGGCGCAGGTTGAGGTGTATGCGCTCGTGGGCGCGCAGCTTAAAGTCGCCGGCAATCAGTTTGCCGCAGTGCTGGCACCGGCCCGCCTGTCGGCCCTTGCCGCCGTCGCCGGCCGCCTCCGCCGGGTGGCCCTCGGTGATGTGCTGCAGCATGCCGCCGCGGTTGTTGAACACCACGCGACACGGCGCGCCGAAGGCGCACTCGAAGAAGCCGCCCTCGTGGCTGTTGCGGTAGTGGGCGGCCAGCTCGGCGTAGGAGGCAAAGTCCGCCGCCGAGCAGCTCCGGCAGCTGAAGCTCTGCATCAGGGCGCTGTGGATGGCAATGTGCGAGTTGAAGGACTCACTGGAGGGGGAAGGACAAGTTGTTGTACAGAAAATGCCATAGTTTTACTCTCAATTTTCTTACCTTGTTTTAAAGTTGATACCGCAGCCAGTTACGGCGCACTGAAAGAGGCCCGCCCCTTCGTGGTGGTCGTTGAGATGGTGGGCGAGCTGAACATCATTCTCCACTATAATCTTACAGCTGGGCACCAGGCACTTCAGCCCCAGAACCTTGTAGCGAGGGTCCTCTTCTCGGCTTTCAGGCCACTTCACCAGCGAAGCTTTGCTGCTCCTCTTGGTCTGCTTCACCGCTGGCCCCACTGCTGAGTCACCATTTGCCGATGGTGCACGCCGCTTTCGTCCTCGTCCTCGGCCCTTTCCTGGCGCCACTGGTGTTGCTTCTCCGTCTTGTGCTGAAGCTGAAGTTGAAGTTGGCAGAGCAAATTGAGAAGTTGTTGAAGAAAAGGTCTCTCCAGGCGATGTCTGTGTAATCATCTCCAGGCTGCCCGTGGCATTGCCCGAGTCCGCAGAGCAGGCGGAATCGTCTGAGCAGGTGGAAGCCACTGGTTCGGTGAGCGGTGTCAGGCAGTCAATCAACATCTGAATTCCATCCTTGTGATAATGCTGCAGAGGAGTTGAAGTAGAAGAAGTAGGAGTAGAAGTATGAGTAGGAGTAGGAGTAATGGGAAGATGAGGAGGAGAAGGTGGAGTAACAGGAGGAGATAGCTCTGAAGGATTCGGTGAAACAGTAGCCGTCATCACTGGGCGTGGAATACTCTCCGTCTGACTTTGACTGGAAAGATCCTCAGTCGGTCTAATCAGAAGAGAGGCGGGAAAGCGAGGCGGGGGCATGGTGAAGCGGGCTCCGGGCTGGGGCTGAAAGAAGCAGGCGGCGTAGCCCGGTGGCGGCGGCGGCAGACCGGGAAAACGGCGAACAAAGCTCTCTCTTGAGAAGCTCTTCGGCGGTATGATGATGGGACCGAGATGACCGGGATGTGGCCGGCCCATTCGCAGATCCATAGCACCGGTGGCGTCAAAGCGAATGATCTGTCCGTGGACGAGGATCGCGTTGGAGGAAGATGTTGATGAAGTCAGTTTCTGGCTCGGCCCAGCCGGATAAAAGCGATACTGCTGTGGCTGCTGTCCAGGCGGGCAGGCTGGAACGATGTGCCCTGAGGGAGTCATGACGCAGCGAGGGCTTGATTGAGACGCAACGGGAAAGCGTGGCTGAGGGTGGCCAGGTAGGTGGCTAGGGTTAGAAGGTAGATCCATTTTTTCTCCTAAGAATAGACGAATAAGAATAACACAGCAAAACTAAATGGAACAGAGAATGGCTCATCCATAGAACGGTGACTAAGCCGCCGAAATGTCTGCCAATGGAATTGACGCACCTCGATCGAAGCGCTCAAGTGGTAGAAACTTTCCCTAACGCGCGTTCGGGCGGAGCTTAAAATGTGATTGTATTACACTCGGCAAGTTTATTTCACTGTACGAAAATTGCACAAAAAATTCTTTTTTAACCAAACTCGTACAGTGCAAGTTTACATCAGTTGTCTTCACAGTGTAATACAATCACATTTTAGGCTCCGCCTGCACGCGCATTAGGGAACATTTCTGCCACTTGAGCGCTTCGATCGAGGTGCGTCATCTCCATTGGAACAGTCCTCGTTTTCCTCGTGTTCCGCATTGTTCGTTTACCTACTATCTTTCCTCTAATCTTTTTATTTTCTCTTTTAGAAATGAACGCCATTGTGTACTTTCTCGGGCCGCCCACGCTTGCGGTGCCGCCACTCCAGCGGTGCCAAGGTTCTTGAACTTGTGCTGAATTCGCAGCGATCGTAACGTTACGGCTCACCTAAAAAGATTAGAATGGCCGGCGGAATGTGTCGCCTTCTTTTATTGTTTCAGGTAGGTGGCTAAGGTAAGAAGGTAAAGGCATTTTTCTCTCTTAAGAAAAAAGAATAAGAATAACACAACAAAACTAAAGATAGAGAGAATGGCTCATCCATACCACGGTGACTAAGCCGCCGGAATGCTTGCTAATTGACTACATTCCTCTCCCTCTCTTTACTCAAATACGGCCATTTTCGTCGTCGTCATCATCGAGAATCTCAAAGTCATTAAACCTACAAATGTTCTTTCTCTCTCTCTCTCTCTTTCTCTCACCACTTTCTTTGCCCTTCTCTCGTTGGACTCGTGTGTTTCTCCTTGTCGTCACTGGGAATCCATAAATCAAAAGTCTGTTGTTTCTTCTTCTGTCAGCCAGCCATCTAATCAGCTGCAGAATTGCCCCGAATGACTGACTGACTGGCTGAAGCCGACTATTTACCAGACGAAGTCCTCTCTTCACTAATCACTTGCATGGTTGCTCTCGGGCTCTGTACACTGCACACTGAACAACGAGCTTCTGTACACAACCATTTAAGATTACTTTTTTCCCTGAATGCAAGAGAAGGAAAGAAAATCCACTGCACATATTTGTCTTTCATATGCACCGTTTCTGATTAGCTGCTCTCGAAATATTCGCTTTCCTCTATTTCGGCTGATCGAGCCGACAATTAGTACTACTGATGCGGCTTTGATTTGGTTTCGCTTAGCAACGATGTGATGACAAACAGATGGGCAGCAACAACACTAGTGGGGTTGGAAGATTCTACTCTGTTTTGTACGAAAAAAAGTCAATGATAGAATTCAACAAAAGCCAACGTCAAAGTTATTCTCTGAAGAACTGCAGCCTAACTTGAAATATTGAATTGAAAAACTACAGAACCCACACGGTTTGAAGGTGCTGACTGGTGTGTATGTGTTTGTGTGAACTTGAACTTGCTTTGTCAGCTTTCCCAGTTCACGCCACCGAGTTCAATTTTCAAGTTCAAAAACCCAATTTTCGCAGCTGGTTATCGGCAGATTTATACACTCTCTATTATTACGCTGTAGTTTCCTTCTCTCTTTCCCCTCAATTAGTGTCTTCTCTTCTCTGGAAACTGCCCATTTGTTCTTGTTGTGTAGAGAATGGCCGTGTTTGCGTCAGTTGAATCGTGCACAAGCGGCTGCTGCGGCATCGGGCGCCATATGGTGACGGATGCAATGGGAGAAGTTCTAACGGCTCTAATTCTAGGGATAATTTTTTCTCTCTCTTTTTGTTCTGATTGTTCTTCTTGTTTGAATGCTTGCCTGGACTCAGATTTCTTGACAGCCTGGTGAAAACAGCTTGGAGAGGTCACTTTTAATGGAGTTGTTGAGTTGGTAACTCTTGCAATTGGTTAGAGCGCTTTTTCCTGCCAAATTAGAGTGGCAGCTGTGTGCGAAAAAGTGTGAAGTGGTGTATAATGGTAATAGGTTAATTTCCTGATAATAATTATCAACTTGAACTGTAAGCGGATTCGGCAGAACCCTCTCCTCAATCGCCTTATACTTTGGACTTCTCTTTTAGTATTTCGACTTCTCGATTGTGAGCTTTTACTTTTTTTGTGTCTAATAATTCCGCTTATTCTTTCTTTCTTCTTCTTTTCTACAGTTGCCTTTAAATATGGCCTCTTATGATTGGGTAGTAGTGTAGAAGGAGGAGGAGGAGGAGGAGGATTGATGGGGCAAGTTTTACTTGTGACTTTGGCAATTTTGAAGTGTGTTTTTAATTTAACTTACCGCAAAATGGCAAACTTCCTCCTCTGAAATGCACTTGTCAGTGGAGTGCACTCTCTCTTTTGTCTGTCTGTCTCTATTCTGTTCATTTGTTCCGGTATCATCGATTGTGCTGTGAACTGACCATACACTCAATTGACACATTGTACGGGAGAGAGAAAAAGAGATTGATTTGCCTGTCTAGTTCATTATTTACCGAAGAGGGGAGGGGGTGATGCTCTAATGAAGTGGTTGTGAGGGGTGATTGCAGTGGACTTTGTTGCCTGACCATCACCCCCGACTCATTCATTACATTGTGATCATCATCACCACCTCGACTTCGGTGCGATGCTCTGAAGCGGGGAGAAAAGTTTCACTTTTAAATAAATAAATAAATAATGATGGGCAGAGAGGGAATCGTTTTCGCTGTTGTCTCTTTCTCATTTTCGAACGCCACAAGTTCTGGTGGTCGTCTCTCTTTCTTCTCTTTCATTCTGTTATTCTCTGGTTCATCATTCTCTCTTCCCTTCTTTTTCTTCCTCTCCCGAGTGCATTCTCTCTCTCTCTCTCTCTCTCTCTCTCTCTTTCTCTTTCTCTTGTTCAGCAGCAGCAGACCTCTCTCGCCAGACGAGAACTGTACAGCGGCAACTGTTGTACAGCAGAGAAAGAGACAGCTTCTCTGTCTTTCCTTCTCAGTTTGATTTCACGTCTGTTCGTGGACGGTCAATATACGGTCTTTCTTTCTCCCCAGTCATACAGTTTTGCTGTCTTTGTGTGCACACACATTTATTTTATTCCTATTGTACAAGATTGCAACAATTTTTCTCCTTTTTCCAAAAAGCATCTGTTTGGTATACTTTTTGTCTCTTTTATATTAAATAATCCACCAGATAAAAAGAATTTCACAAAAGCGTGTTTCCTTCTTCCGTCGTAAATGAGACGTCAATCTTTCTGTTGAGTGTTCTGCTTTTTTATTCCATCGGCTCTTTCCTTTTTGTTTCAAGATGTACATTTTTAGTTTGCCTTTCACTTTCTCTAATGGCCTAACTGTTGGTGGCGGAATATTCTATTGCTGCGTTTAAACTGCTGCAATGAAATTGGATGCAGCAACCCATTTCCTCGCTCCTCGCTGACTTGTCGAAAGATTGATTGCTTATTTATTGTTTGACACACCGGTGGGCTGACTGCTTTCCAGTGAACACACTTTTTCTCCCTTTTCGAACATTCGACAGCAGCAGCAGCAACTGTTGATGGTGGTGGTGGTGGATCTGGTTGAGTTTGAGGAAGTGAGTGTGTAAACTTCTACCGCCGCTAACCCTTCTGTACCAGATTTGACATAATCAAACTCAGTGGCTTCTTGTTCACTTGAGTTTGTTCTTCCCTGCCACCGCCTGTGTGTATGTGTTATTGATTTGTGACCGGCATTTGTTCTCTGCCGAAGGCCAGCACCGATTTCCTGCTTTTATTGCTTTTTTTTGTTTTCAATCTCAGTTGAAGCATCAGCGAGCGACTTTAGCAGAGATCGAAACACTGTAGACACTTGATGCTGTCGAATGAATCACCACCATTACTATCTAAAGTCTTAAACATTTTACAACATTTTTCACTTTTCATCTGCCAATCATCATATTTCGTATTCAAAGACACACACACTGGTTGAGTCATCATCAGCTACTGCAGAAATGCGACAGTGCCCCCTTGACTGACTTTAGTCGTTCACTGAGTAGCCCATGATCATTTTGGTGTCAGTGAGGGATGTTTTGTCCAATTCATATCCTCTGTTGTCACTAGGGTAAAAGTGTTTCTATTGCTTCAGATGCGCACCATTACCACCATTACCATCATTACCACCATTACCATCATCATCATTAGTACAAAAGCACTTTCACTCGCTCTCTCTCTATCAACACATTAGCCAACTGCTCGATTACGCTTAGTCGCTCTTGATGTATTGTGCATATTTATCACCATTACCGCCACCAGTGTCACACTACCACCACCACCGCCACTGATCATTTGCGGTTTTTAATTGGTCATTTTCCCCTCTATTTTGTTTTTTCTCACTATTTCAAAAAGCTAAAAAGTCAACTTCAGTTGTCAGTATAGCTTCTTTTCAGCTTGTGATCGACAACCATTGACAAAATCTGGGACTACCACCACCATTAAGGCCCTCGCCATTGAGGCCATTGCCATGACGACCTTTGCCAGTGTTGGAGAGGCATTGGCCGAAACATCGAACTCCTTTATTGAACTTTCTAGCGTTACCTCCATTACTTCAACGAATACTTCGAGCTCTGCTGCTGCCACCGCCGCATCAACAGTCGCCTCTGTCTTTCTCATATCCTCTCCTGTTTTGGGCGGGGGAAGTGGAAATGGGAGCACCTCAAATGATTTCTTCAATTATAGTAGCATCACTACTACCACTGAAGTTGACAGTGACGAGAACAGCTGGTTCAGCAGTCCCATCGTCTCCATGTACATCGTCATGGTGGTCAGCTGTCTCTTCTACAGTGAGTACTATTTTTTGCTAGTTCTTGTAATTACATTTTCATTTCTGCTGCAGGCACCGCCTTCATCCTCGGAGCCCTAGGCAACGGCCTGATCATCTACATTGTGTGTAAGTACACTCGAATGCGCAGCCTGTGCAATGTTTTCCTCGCCTCGCTGGCCACCGCCGACTTTCTGCTCGTCTGCGTGTGCATTCCCGTGAAGATGGTCCAGCTGGTGACCTACACCTGGACGCTGGGCGACCTCACCTGTCGACTGCTGCACTACGTCCAGAATGTCAGCGTCTTCTGCTCCGTCCTCACGCTGACGACGATGAGCGTCGAGAGGTGGGTTTTAATGTTAGTTGAGGAGTTTTAAATGATTTGATGAATGTTGTTGCCAAAACCACCACTACAGATACTGGGCCATTCTGCATCCAGTGGAGTGTCGGACCACCTTTTCAATGCACCACATTCAGAAGATTATCATCGTCATTTGGGTGGCGGCGCTGATCCTCGCCGCGCCGACCTTCTTCATCTTTGTACGTTTGCATTGTACTGCTATGTTTCGAAATTTTGTTATCTAATCCTCAACCATTTAGGTGCAGATACCGATCGGCGCCGTGGAGTACGGCTTCAAGCAGCCCTACTGGTACTGCGTGAAGAAGAGCCGCGACCAGGCGATGTGGATGGCGATGGACGGCGAGAGTGCCGAGCGCTGGGAGCTCCTGCGCCGCCTCTACGAGCTCTACATGTTTGTGCTCATCCTCGTCCTGCCGGTGCTCATCATGACCTTCACCTACTGTCGCATCTGCACGCACCTCTGGAGCATCATCAGCCGGCGGACGGCCATTCGCTACGGGCACAGCTGTCATGCGTAAGTGTGGAAAGGGAACAGAGCAGTTTGGGAGTTTAGTTTGAACTTTTTTCTATTTTAGAATGAACACTGAGGTGAAGAAGGCGGTCAAGACGCCGGTTAAGGTGGTCGCCACGGTGGTCAGTCCTAATGGTGGCAATGTCGGTGGTGGTGGTGGAGGGGGCGTCGTCACCACCACCGAAGTCGTGGTCACCACCCCCAAGTCCTCCTCTTCCGTTTCCTCTTCCTACGCCTCTGCTTCAACGACGACCACTGCCTCCTCGACGACCACTGTCTGCTCGTCTTCGACCTCGGCATCCACTGCTCAGCTGCACCAGGACTGCCGCCGCAGCATGGAGGAGGACAACGCCACGGTGAAGCAGGTCATCAAGATGCTCGTGGCCGTCGTCGTTCTCTTTGTCCTCTGCTGGGCACCCCTGTTGCTGATGAATGTGCTGCGGGCTTTTGAGCTAGTCGATGACCTGAACCACGGATGGCTGAAGCATGTGGTGCCCTGTAAGTTCTTGTTTTTTTGTTTTCTATTTCACTTATTTTTGTCTCTGTTCTTTCAGTGGCGTACCTGCTCGCCTACCTCAACTCGGTTATCAACCCCTTTATCTACGGCTTCATGTCGAAAAACTTTCGCCTGTACTTTAAGACGGTCCTCGGGCAGCTGCTGAGCAGTCGGCTCGTTTTTTGGGGCCGTCGTTTCGGGCGTGACGGTTCGGGCACTGAAGCTGGGGTTTATGGCAGCACCAAGTCGGACGCCTCCAATAGAGCGAATGGCGGTGGAAATCACAACAGGGGAGCTCACTTTACTGTGAGAATGGATCGACTTCAAGGGAACGGAAATCAGCGAGGAAAAGGTGCTGGGAGTAGTAACCCTGCCTTTGCTGACGGTTTTCGAAAAAAGACAGCCAGTTCGGGTAGGCCAAGTGCAACTCCGGCGCGGAAGCCCTCTGATCCCAAGACCGAAATGGTTTCGGTGAATGACATTTGGCCAGTGGCGGCCGCGGCTGCATTTGAAGAAAAAGGAGGAAGAGAAGGAGGACAGTGACCAGTGAGAATAATAAGTGGTGTCGTTGCCTCGAGAGCTGTGCACTGCACTGCTACACTGCACTTTGCTGAAGTGTGAGCACATTGCAACGACCGCAAATTGAATTTGAATCGCCACTGCTGCTGCTGTCCTCAAATTGATTTAGCAAAATTGTGTATGTGTGTGGGCGCCACTTGAGACGCGACAGCATCTGTGCGTGTGTACTTTTTGATGATCTCTCTTTCTTCTTCCCTCCTCCTTTGAATCAAACTAAATGTTGTCCCCCTCTTTTGTCACTTTCTACTTCCTCTTCTTTCATCAACTCGCCATCATTGCCATCATCACTTCTCTCCACCTACACCATTTTTCTTCACCAGCGTAAAAAATCAGCGTTTTTGAACTAAAGTTGAACCAAGCAGAAGACGCCATCGGAAGCTGCCCCCTTTCCCTTTTCCCCTGCATTGTTGTTGGTATATTGAATCAGCGAATCGCTTTCGCGGCGGCTGCTGCTGCTGCTGCTTTGTACACTTCACGCCAAAGTTGAAATTGGAGACTTTCTTTTCATTTTGCTCTAATCATCAGCAGCAACGGTCGCCGCCTGTGTTGTAGAAAGTAATGCAATTTAGTCAGGGTTTCTTTCCTTCACTTTCCTTCTCTCTCATCGCTCTCTCACTTGCAATTAGTGGCATCACTTTCGGCTCGGTTTTTCGCTGTTTCCCTCTTCTACTTCTCTCTCCCCATCTCATTACCAGGCCTAATGTAATTTGGACGCGGGATCTGCAGCTCTGGATTGTCGATGACGATGGATCCCATCTTTCCATCCCCTCTATTTCTCTCTTCTCAGTACTCGTACATCAATGTACATCATCAGCAGCTCTCTTTCGCTCTCTCAGATTATCATGTATCGTCTCGGCTTATTTTCCCCGACATTTCATTGACCTCGAGCGCTGTTTCACTCTCTCATTTTTTGGTTCCCCTCTAATGGACACATTCCAAACTGTGGCCACTTCTCTGATCTTTTCTTTCTGTCGCCAATTTCAGTTTGTCGATGATGATGATGGTGATGATCATTAAAAAGATGGTACTTAAGCACTTTCAAAGTTGTCGTTTTTGAAGAATTTTAGGAATTTGACCCAAAAGTGAAATGACTGAGTCGGTGATTGCTGGTGTTCGCTTTTTATTGTAACGTCCATTTGTTTACAGTTTTAATAGAAGTTGGTGGTGGTGGAAAAAAGGAACGAGAGGAGCCGCCTACGCGCGAAGGGCGTACTTGCGCTGGGGCCAGAGTCGCAGCTTGCGGGTCTCCTTGCGCGTCTTCAGGGCCTTCTCCTCGGGCGCCAGCTCACGGCGCTTGGCACGGGTGAGCTTGGGGCGCAGGTCGATGGGCTTCCACGGCTTGCCGCGGTACACCCGTCGGAGGTTCTCCTTTTGCGTCTGGTTGATCACCGTCAGCACGCGGGCGATGTTCTTTCTGAAGACGCGGATCTTGGAGAGCTTCGAGGCGGTGCCGCCGGTCACCTTGGCGACGCGCAGGTTGGCCAGCTCCTGCTTCAGCTCCTCCAGCTGCTTCAGCAGATCGTCCTTCTTCTTGCCGCGCAGATCCTTCATCTTCAGCTTGGTCATTTTCGGTTGATTTGTGGTAGGTGATTAGGTCTGTGTTTTGGTGATGGTCAGCGGTGATGTTGTCAAAATGTCAACCAGAACAGCAAAAGCAGTGGATTCAGGATTCAAGAGGTGTTGGCGGGGACAAGAATTTAGAATTTTGATGAAGGTGGAAGACACACATGCACAACACAAGGCGATCACAACAAAAATGTTGCAGTGGAATATAAGTTGATGTCGAGTTGGAGAGGCGATTATCGATTGAATGGGCGGTTATTTGAGTAAAATGGGGATAAAAGGGCGTCAATTAGTAAGCAGAAGTGGGCAGCAGGGCACGGGAACATTACCTTTGGACCAGAAACCCGATGAAAGCCGGCTAAGATCGCTGGAAAAGAACTCGCGTGCAAAACAGCAACACAGGAAAGGAAGCTAAAAAGTGCTGGACGTCCGCACACGCTGCAGCTCGGTCGCTTTCGTAGAAGACGTGCCAGCTGGCCACAGAGTACTACTCCCGTCGCCGACAGACGGCGGGACAGACGCAGTGTGGAGAGAAAAAAGATTTTTGCCGCGGCAAAATCGTTGCCGGTCGTTGTTTACGTTTGTGCTTTGCGTGTGCGGGGGCCCCAGCGTGGCCCGGTCGTCTGCAAGAACACGCTCTGCTGATGCTGGCCATTTGCTGGTCCCAGTCTGTCTGTCTGTTCCCGTTCGTGTTTACCCAGACTGTCATCGCACACCTGCACACCTGCTTTAGTGAGGTTAATCCCTGTTGATACTACACTTTATACTTCAGAAGAGACAGATCAGTGACCGTTTGAATGGGGCAATTTCTCCATGTCTCCTTTCTCCTCGTCAAACAACCGGACCATGTGATCACCTCACCGTCTCTTTTGCTCACCGTTTGCCTGCATTGCGCCATCACGGCCACCTACTCTCGGATGACGCATTGCCTTGGATTTTCAAGCATGACAGTGATCCGCCGAGGTCAGAGGTCAGAGCAGGACAGTACATGCAGATTGACTTGATAGCAGCAGCAACGACGAGGGCTAATCGTGTGCGCACCGCAACGCAAAAATTTGAATAACTACCACCACTAAATCTGACCGACCAGTGTTCAAGAGACTGTCGAAGGTGGTGGTTGTGAAGTTGCTCCCTGAGCATCAACTCCGTTTTTCACTGCGTGGATGATCTCATTCACATTGCGTTTTCTCAAGAGCAACTCTCGCGAACTAACTGCTGACTGCCTCTGAACAACTTCGTAATAAATCATCGACTACTTGTGTGTGAAGCATAAACACTGCATAGATTTCGCCATCGAAATCTCTCCCTCCCTCTCCCACTCCATTGAGGACGGCAAATCTTCAAACAACGTTTGCCACCGCCACATCCGCCTGGTAGGTGCACTGACTTTTTGCTTTTGCTCTGCATCACTTGCTCATTCCATCATTAGCTGATTACATTTAGCTTTTCCATTATTCGACGGCAGTCTTGTTGTACAAAGCTGTCGCAACACCACTTTTTCTGTCCGTTTGTCTGTTTCTATATCTAATCGCCTTAAAAGATAATGATTGTAGGTCATTTTTCTTGCACTCTCTTTTGAAGAGATTGAAGAGAGATGCTTAGAAATGCCAAGAGTAAAACGAACACGCGGCACCTTTCCCTTTGGGTGGCCAATACACGTACTGCTGGCCCACCCTGTATTAGTAGTAGCTGTAGCTGTAGTAGTTTTCTGTTTCTGATGACTCTTGAAATTTAACCCGTTTCTACTAGAGCAGTACAGTAGTTGGCCGCATCAAAGCACCAGTGAAGCACTACTGACTGAGCATCGGCAGTAGCAGCATCAGCAGTAGCGGCATCCAAACACCAAACACCACCAACGAATCTGGTTGATGTTTTGCGCTCGATAAGCCATTGAAAGTGCGAGAAAGTGAGTGAGAGAAGGAGATGGCTTCCGCTGGAAAAGCTGAATGTTGTGTTGTGTTGTGTGTGTTTGATGGCTGCTGCGCTCTCTGCAAAAAGAAAATCTCATTTCCTCGATCGATCAACGAGCACTACTACTATTGATGCTGCTGATGCTGATCTGCCCTGTCGATAACTGCGGAATATTTTTCCTTTCACTGCTGCTGCTGCTGATTTATATTTGTAGCCGTGGGAATTGCCTCAATTGCTTTCTTGGGCTTGTGATGATCATTCCTTCTGTTCTTTTTCCCTTTCCTTCCTGAAAAGTGGGGAACTGAAAGCGACTGTGTTTGCACACTTGGTCAGCACCAGCATTACCACAACTTCGCCATTTGGCTAATTGCGGCTTCCTCCTGTGTTCTCCTGTTGTGTGTCCAAGTGTTGTCTTCAAGTGTTCAAGTAACAAGAACAATGAGGTGTGCTTTTGTGTGAACACTGTTCGGTTCGGTTGCGTTGAACTGTGCACGCCGAACTGTTTTCTTTTTGCTTTTATTTTCGTAAAATGTTTTTCACTTTCACCGCCATTACCACCACCACGATCACCACCTCTGCCTCCTACGCGGCACCCGCATTCATGTCCATTGTGTAACTTAAATTGGTTTGTTCGATTCTTGATATTCTCCCCTCTTTTGATCGTTTCTTCCTTTCATTGAGAGCAAAGAGCCCCTCAAATGCTTTTCATTTCATTAAATTCAATTCTGCCTTCCTTTGTACGTGCTGTGCTGCTTGCCCTGCTTTTCTTTTCATTCATTCATTCGCCGCCGTCTGCCTTCCCTAGCACTTCACTTGGGGTAAGTGCACACCAACACATTGAAGTGTACAGCAAAACAAGTGGCACATTTAACAGCAGCAGCACCGTTTGCTCGTTATTACTTTGTTATTTGGACAGTTTTTAGTATTTTATTTACTGAGGCGCTGCTGCTTCTGCTGCTGCTGCAGAGTTTTGATTCATGCGAGTTGCTGTTGCCATCGTCCAAATTATTTCGTTGCTGCCATTTTTTCCTCCTTTCACTTCTGTGGCTGTGGCTTCATTATTTATTCATGCAATTCAATGTTAGTGGAGTGCTGCTGGGGCTGGCTTCTCACTCGCTCAGTAGGTCTAGGTTTCCCTCAGTCAGTTTGTCTGTCTGTCTGTCTGTGTTTGTCCCGTTTGGAATGCATAAAATATTCATTTTAAAAACTGAATGAGGCATGAGATGAGAGGAAGGGAGGAGAAAGAGGTGCAGAGATGAAGTGAATGTTGATGTTGATGTGCTTGTTGTGCTTTGCAGTGCTCCTATTGATTCTTATCGATTTGCTTTTTAGCCAGCCAGCCACTGCCTGGAAGAAAAAATTACCAAGATTCGCTTTTGAATTTCTTCTATTCTGTGCTGAGATGTTGGGTGGTTTATTTTGGTTTCTGTTGATGGGTATAGAAAGTGAGGAGAGAAGATGTATGCTTTTCGGAAATTGCCATCTTGGGAAATGAGATGTCTCTTTGCCTGCCTCCTTGCCTCCTTCCTTGCTGTTTCTATCTGCCATTTACAATCTTGAGTAAGTAGTTTATTTTTTCGTTGTTGTAGTAAAGAAACATTTTTAAAGTGTTTTAAGAGGCAATGAAGTCGAAAGAGAGTACAACGAAGAGGCAAAATTCGGATGAACAGTAGAAAATGGCTACTTGCTGGCGCGAGCCTTATCGCCCAGTGCGGTTGTTTTATTGGAACATCGAAGCTTCTACAGAAAGCTATTTTGTGATGCTCATTTTTTTGTTCCGGCGCCGTCGTACGGCGCAATTTACTTTCGTACAACAGGAAGCCTGCTGCAGCTGCCGTTCTTTTGTTTCCCTTTAATTCCTTTTAATTTCTGTAAATTCGTTACTTTTGTTCTTCTCGTCTTGCCTTTCTTTTGCCCCTTGCTCTCTTGCTCACTCCCAGTCTCCCCAAAGTGATAAATGATGAGAGAATATTTTAATTAAATCTGGAAAGGAGTGTGCCGCTTTCTGGAACTGCTTTGAGTCTGTGTCTGGTTGTTTGTGTGTTTGCCCATTGGAACGGCCGTAATTGGGGATTTTAAAGGGAATTCACGTTTGTGTCTGTGACTGTGAACTGCTCTTTTCTCTCCTAAGCACCTTATAATCTTGGCGCTTAATGCCTTCTTTGCTTCTCCTTCATCTTCAAAGTTTGCCTGCCTGCCTGTGCTTTTCCAATTCTAATGGGATGGAATTTGTCATCAGTAGCTACTTTTGCTGTTTTTTGCCGGCTGTTTTTCGTGTGCCTGTCTTCTCTCTAACTCAATGAAAACGAAAATTGGAATTAAAGGGAAATTGGTAGTGAGCGTGAGTCTGAGAATGTATTCAATCCAAGATTGTAAAAACGACCGTCTAGTTGGTTCTGTTTGCCTGTGATGTTTGCTGCAAATGGAAAAAGTTTTTCACGACTTTTCGCCTCTGCTTGAATCGATGGATTATTCCATTTGTTGTTTGCTTGCGTCTGTGTTTATGAAAAGCTACTGCTGTAGCTGGTCTTTTCTTTATTTTCTTTATAAATCTGCCCATTGGCAGCCCAGTGCCTGTGTTCCAGGAGATTGTGGAGAACTTTTTTTCCGGTCACTGTTCGCTCAGTTGGCGAGTTCATTGGTCTCCACTGGCGGCTGCTGCTGTTGTTGCCGCGACAGTTTATTGGATTCGGCAAGCTCTCTCTCAGTGGGCAATCATTGCCACCGTCTGTTTCCATCTCGTTCTGTTATTGCCGAAAAAGAACCGCTCTTATTTGGTGTCAACTGTGTTAACAACTGTGTCGAATAGTCCTCACTTGGTGACATTTAGCAGCATGAGAGAGAGAGCGAGAGGGGGTGCATCCGTTAAAGTGCACAGCTATAAATAAGTCGATAATGGATGGTGGTGGTGGTGGTGGTGGTGGTGATGGTGTAGAGTTGAGGGGTAGTGTCCCAACATGGACACCTACGGTGCTCACTGTTGACTCTGTTGACTTGCTCTATCTATCGGTTATTTGCGAGTTGGTCGCTTCAGCCGCTGCCCGTCCGTCTGCTGCCAGACGGTTTTCCTCGCCTGAGCTCAAAAATCGTGACGTTCGGACGGACGAATGGGCAGCGGCAGCAGCAAAAGCCGAAGCACCGACTGCGGCAAAAATAATCCTGAAGAAGACTAGACAAGAGAGCTCTATGAGTGCAATGCCATTGCCCAACACGTGTGCAATAGTGGTAGTACCAAACAGGCTGGAAAGGAAGGGAGAGAGAGAGAACGGGGAGAAAGGTGAGAAGGCAGGCGAATGAGGAGATGAGTCATCGCAGTCTGTGCAGGTGTGGAAGGTTAATTCGATGTGTGCTGCTCTTTGCTACTTTTGTGCGAGCTGATCGTGTGCGCTATCGTCAATATTGTGCAGCCTTTCGCCTCTCTCTCCTCCCTTTCCTTTTCTTTTTATGTTTCTCTCACCCTACCTTGCTGGCAGTGGACTGAGGGCGCGGTGGTTCTTTCTGCTCTTGAAATGTTGTCGTCGTCGGTGCTTTTGGCTGCAAACTTTGAACCCTTGAAGGTCAGCTCACGGTTCATTAGGTAGTTGGCTGGTGGTGCTGGTGATTGTGGTTTCTTGTCCTGCTTTTCCCTTTTTCCCAATTTCATCTTTCCCACTTTTGTTGTCCACTTTTGATGGGGATGTTGCTGTTGCTGTTGCTAATTAGCCGACTCCTGTCAGGGTGGCTTTCCCTGCAGGCAGGCACACTCAGACAGGGTAGTCCTCTCTTTCGCCTTCTAAATTAGACTTTGACTGACTGGCGCTAATTTAATTGAGGAGTAGACTGCTGCTGCTGCTGCCCGGCTACCGATGAGAAGAAGAGAAAGAGGACGCCGACGATTGAGAAGACCAGCAACAGCAGCACCACATTATCATTGGTGACGGTGCTTTTATAGACGACTTTAGGCTTGAAAATTGAGATGGTAATGTGAGAGTGGGAGAGAGAATGAGAGAGAGAGAGAGAGAGCGTCGCGTGTGAAGTGCTCGTTGGTGGAAGTGATTTTCAGTGTTTGCTGCTGTTTCTGGTGGTAGTGGTTACCCGAAAAGTCTGCTGGTCTGGTTGGTGTGTGGCAATCGATTGCAGTGACTGCCACAGACAATCATTGCACCAAAAGAAAGTGAGAGAGAGAAGAGAGGTAAGTGCTGAAGGCAATCTTGCGGTGGTGGTCGTGGTCGTTGCCAAAGTGGGGATTTGCGGCTACAAATGCCTGATTGAGACGTCATTCGAAAGTGGAGAGCTCGATTCGCCTGAAAACGAGAACTACAGAACCGTTTGCAGTGGCAAATCTGTAGAAGAGCACTTTTCTCTCTAATTCTCCTAGCTTTGGTAATTTTTGGTGTTTTGCCTTGCTTGCATTAGAGTGACAGTTTTTCGCCGCTTTTGCTGTCGCTGTTCTTCTGATATGCAAATTGCGCTGTCTCCTAGCTTTTCGATAGCTTCTTTTTCCTCTCCTTCTGCTTCTGTCTCCCAATTACTTTTAATTCTCGTTTTGGCGCACTCAACTTCATGTTTCGCATATAAGTGTTCGAGCTTCTTATCTTTCATCGGCGATGGACGGCGGCAGCGGCGGTGGCCGTCTGTTGGTCGGACCGCCGCTGCCGCTGCCAGTGAAGTGGCTCGTAAATAACTTTAACAGCAGCAGCATCAGCAGTCCCTAACTTTTGCACGCGTGTTAGTTAGTGTTAGTGTCCTCTCCTCTCTCTTATGTCCTCTGTGTCCCGGGGTGTCCTAGGGGGCACAGTAACTGCAGCAGCAGCACTGTCAATTGAGCAGCTGTTTGACTGTCTAATTGAGCAGCGGCGGCGGCATCAGCTTGTTAGTGCAGGTTGTTGCTAGGTTGTCCCAGTGCTGGTAGCAGTGGTGGTGGTGGTGGTGCTCTTGGTCACCCTGTACTATGTAGATGTGGGTTGACAGTGTCTTTGTGAGTGTGTGGGTTGATGTGAACATCAGGGAAAAAGCATCTTAGCGCCGGGGTAGATGCTATTGAAATTCTGCTGCTGCTGCTCATGGGAAACTGTCACCAGCCTGTTTGACTGTTTGAAGCAGTTGACTGCTGCTCTCACTCTACTTTTGTGTCCACTGTTTCTTTTTCTTCTTCTTTCCTTCAAGCTCCCTCAAGTTCTAGCCACTTTCTCTCTCTTTTTTCTCTTTCGCTTTCTGTTGTCGCCATCATCACCGTCATTTGTCCGCACACACAGTGTGGGGTGCGAGCACATCGACGAGAGACTGAACTGCGACGACAAAGTTGGTTGGGGGTAATAGTAGAAATGCTGCTGCATTCTCTTTCTTTCAACTTTCACTTCATTCCTTGTAAGCAGCATCAGCAGCAGCATTCTACCCCGAATAAGAGCAAGAGAGGAGATGAGGGTACATGTAATACAACTTGGTCTGTTTGTCTGTCTCTTGGTTTGACTGTGTGCGCTCAAGGGATAAACGAGTCTGACGCCATCCTGGACTGAGAAAGTGAGGGAGATAGAGGGAATAAGAGAGGAGAAAATAGCCCTGGCCGCATCATTTCACTTGCCTCGTTTGCGCTCTACTATCTCATTTCCTGCAATTTGCCTTTGCGAGCAGTTCGGAGATCGCGCTGTTTGCGCTGTTCGCTTGGCAGCCGTCTAATCGCATCTGTTTTTATGCATCCTCCTAACGTTCTTTCTTTTATCGTCGGACACCTCGGTGTTCCACGATTCCAGTGGCACTGACACACTCGGTCACCCTGTACTTTTGGTTCGCCTCTGTAGCAGCAGTGGTGGTGGCCCCCTTCGCCGCACCCGACGAGCCACTGAACTCTCTCTCCTCTCTCCAACCCTCATCCGTCGACTGCATCGGTCTGCCTGTGCTGTCTGTGCGATGTGTTCTCTGCTGCTAGGCCAGTGCTGTGTTGCCACTTTTTTCCCCTCTCTCTGTTTTGTGGAACACTGTTCCTGTTTTCTCGGATGCTGGTGGTGGCTCAGTTAGGCTCGGTTCGCTTCAGTTCAGTTGTGTGTGTGTTGTGTGGTCGGCTAAGTGGCCTCTCACTGATGCTGGTGTGAGTGACTGTCTGAGAAGAAGAGAGGGGTACACAGTGTTTGCTACTATTCTTTTACCCCCCCCCCTCCTCAGTGGGATATCTCCCGGAAGACTGATAGACCATTGGCTTTAGCTGCTGCTGCCAACAGCAGCTGGCTCATAGGCTCGCTCCTCTCTCTCTCCTTTTGGATCAATTGCTGGTCCATTCTGCGGGTAGGGTAGCAGTGCTGCTCCTTCCCCTTTTGTCCCCCTTCAGTTCTCTCTCCCTCTTTCAGCAGTCTGTCTCATTCTGCTTATTCTGTTTGCTGGAATAGATTCTGACGCATGCGTTTTGCCTGATCACGCGGTCACTCCCCGGCTGCACGCGAACCAGCATCAGCAGCAGCAGCACCGTCGCCGGACTCTTGCGCCAACCAGCGAAGAATACGACGACAGCAGCGGCGACCAGTCGCGCCTCTTTTTCGGGCTTCTGCTGCTGCTGTTGTTGGTAGTCCTCATGACTGACTCTCTCTTTTCTCTCTCTCTCTCACTAACTCTAAGTTCAGCGGCAGAAAGCAAAACTGAGGGAGCTGAGTTCAGACAGACCAACCAACACAGACAGACGGACTGGCGGCGGCGGTAGCTCCTCGCGCTGATTCTTTCTCCGATTCTGTGTTCTCAGATTCGGGAGCTCTACTACTACTTCTACTACTATTTTTGCTGCCGAATCCGTTCTTTCTCTCTTTTTTCAGTGTCCTTTTTTATCATTCTTTTTCTAACTTTTATTATTATCATCTGCATTTCTATTTGTTGATTTTCCTTCCTTCGATCTTTAGTTGTTTTGTTTATTATTTACTTTTCCGCCGCCTCCGACTCCCTCATCATCAACTGTGCTATTATTTATTATGATTGCCGCTGCTGCTGCCGTTCACTGATACTCCCCATCTGTTTGCTCATCTTCTCATCCCTCTCTCTCTTTCTCTCTTTTGCCCATGCAGAAACCAGCAAGTCCACAGTGTGAAAAACGTTGTGATAATCAATAATCAATCTCTCTCACTTGCGCACACACACACTCACTGTTCCGGTGGTATTTATTGGCTGGTTGGTCGGTCTCTTTGGTCGTTCCTGATCTTCTTCACATCACTTCACCCACACTTTTTCTCGGCCCTCTCTGTTTTTTGCCAACATCTGCTCTAGTGTGGTGCTGCTATTCAATCAAAATTACTGCTGATGCTGCTGGCTGCATCGTTGCCTTCAAATCACCGACCACACAGACGCACACACTTCCACTTCCACATACCGTTAGCGGTGTCGTCTGTTTACACAACTGTCCTTTCTCTTCCTTCTCCATTGCCAGCCAGTGTTCTTCGTACGCCCGCCAGTAATGACCGTCAATCTGTGTGAATTCAATTAACCGGACGACTGAGTGGCTGACTGGCTGACACTCACCAGAGTTCCCCAGCGGTGTGCACTGCACAACCAGTTCACAGTCCAGACGTCCTGGATGCTGCTTTGTTTGATTGCCAAACACAGCTGCCTACAGCATTGGATTGGATTGGATGAAGAGTGGGGCTCATCAACACACGCTCATCTACTCTCGCCCAACAACAGACTCACACTTTGCCAGCTCGCCCTCGTCGCACGACAATTGAATACCGCAGCACTGCACTCTATATTTCCACTGTCAGAATACACTATTCAACATAACTAACAGTGAAGTTAACTGGCAGTGTCAGAGGCAGAGAAAAAGAAGAAGAAGACACCCGGAACCGGGTGGCCGAAACGAGCGTCGGTTTTCTTTTGTTTTGCGCTGATGCTAAAGTTACAAAGTGGCATTGACCACCAGCGACAACACAAAGCCGCCACCGTCGGTCTTTCTCTGTGTGATTGATTGATTGATTGATCTCTTCTAAAACGCGCACACTAAAGAAGAAGAAGAAGATCATCGTCGTCATTGGCACATGCCACACCGACTTTGTCCTCTCAAGAGCGGGCGACCTTTTGTCTTCTCGTCTTTAGCACTTCTGCTTCATCTTTTCCCCCCTCTTCTCCTCGACCTCATCTTCTAATCTTGTCGTATTGATTCCAGCGACCACTTCTTCCCCTCATCCCTGGTGCTGTTGCTCCAACTTTCAACTGACATTCTTCAGTCGTATTAGTTCTCATCGTTAAACTGCAACCACCACCACTTTACGCGATCAGCCAGACTGTCGAGCAGGAGCAGGACTTTAACTTTAAGCCCTTCTGTTTAGTTTTCTTCTTTTCTTTCTCTGCCTCTTTTTCCCGCCTGAGCAGCACATTGCCTGCTTCCTTCACTGCCCTCCTCATCAGCGTTGCAATTGATTTGTTTTCCATCTTGCGCTCTATTGCATGTCTCGGTGGCTTGTGGTTTTTCGCTACACTTGACACCATCACCACCATCACTATCGCCTCGAGGAACGCAGAAGAAGTGTGCGAGAGCGAGTGCAGACGCCACAGATTTCACCTTTGCTGATGCTAGGTAGTGCGGTTGCACCTTGCCTTTTTGCAGTTCACCCCAATCGTTTGTCTCTCTTCCGTGCTCTGCTTTTGAGGCTCAGAAGAAGCCAAGGTGGAACCAGTTTGCCGCCGATGCTATGGACACCACCGTCATCTTCGTTGTAGTCGGGCGTCAGGCAGTCGAAGCTGCTGTTCTTGGTGCTCCTGCATTGCATAACATATGATGATGATGCTTTGCTGTCCTGAGAGTTTATCGACTGCCAAAACAGACTGCTAGCTGATCACACAACTCTCTCACTCACCGATTTGGCCTCAACGAACTCGCGCAAACATTTGCAAGCACACCGCCAAACAAACAGATTTTCCGACTTTCTCTTGAGACACTGCCGCCGCAGCACGCACGCTCGGGGACAATCGAAGTACTTATCAACATTATCAGCATTATCCCCCTTCTATTTTTTTTCTTTTGTGTTTACCCTCGCCACATTTCTGATATCGTCGCCAAACCTCTATTCTTTTCTTCACTCCGTCCCTCTTAAGAGAAGGTAGTGCACTCTTTCTTTCTTTTGCACGCTTCGCTAAAGAAGAGAGTTAGACAGAGATCTCAGTGTCGTCTGCCGTTGTTGGGAAGAAAAAGTGGCTCAGCTATTCTCTCATTAGTGACCTGACGACGACGTTGAGCCTATCGCCAAATATTTTGCTGGTGGAGGTAATTCTTCTGACCCCTTGCTTCATTTGGCTGCTGCTAATGACTTGAGGAAAGAGAAAAGTTGAAAGCACAAATTGTTTGCTTTCCTGTCATCAGTTTCTTCCTTTTCTCTCTGTCGTCGTCTTAAATGACAGCCAAATTCTGCCCGGGTGACTGATCAAGGGAAAGTGAAGAGAGGAAAAAGGATCGCCAGCAGAGTTTCCTCTTCAGGCTAATTTGCCGCCCGCCGCAAGCCCAATTTCCACTTTTATCCTCCCTCTCTGTCTCTCTATCATTGTGGTGCACACCAGCATTCCCATTGCCTACCGATGAATCATCATCTCATTCTGTCATCATCTGAAAGCCGTCAAAGAAGACAGAAGAAGGCAGTCGAGTTGAAGGAGGAGGAGGAAATACTACTGACTGTGCTTCTTTTTCATCGCCATTCTGCAATCTCCACTACCACAATTTCCACTGTACTGCAGACAACCGTACAACGAACACACGTGCTCAAGTTTTAGGCTTTCCAAAAGCTGCAAAGTTCAAATTTTACTACCTTTATACTCTATTACTCATTACTATTCATTGTCTTTGGTTGAATTCTGAACAAAAGATACCTCACTTCTGTCGTCTGCCAGTCAGTCAGTCTCTCTTATTCTCTTTCTCTTTCTCTGCAACGCTGCTGTGATCCACCTTCTTGTTCAGCTCTACTGCTCTTTTCGTGCTATTCTCCGCCGCCGCCACTAATTGCTACTACTTAGCTTTTCTACTTGATTGCCACCACCACCACTTCTTCTTTTTCTTCTTCTTTTGTTGTGATTTCTTCTTACACTTTTTTTACTTACTTTGTACTTTGTACCACTTCTTTTGTTTGTTTATCTACTTAAAACTACCGCCACTCAAGAAAAAACATGGTTTCCGATGAGCCTATCGGTAAGCGAGACTGTTTGTTTGTTTGTTTGTTCGCTTTTCAAATTTAAAGTGCTGACTGGTTTTTTCTGCTTTTTATTTATGACTACTTGTCAACCTGATATCATTCTTTTCGTTTCACTTAAACAGGAAGCCGAGCCAGCGATGGCGTCGCCGACCTCACGCTGATCAGCAACATTGACGAGGGGGGCATCAATGAGAACCTGCGCGTTCGATATGAAAATCAGTCAATTTATGTGAGTGTGATTTGCTTGCTCGTTTGTTTACTTGTAGGGAGTGGAGGACAACCTCTGACCTTGACCTTATGCTAATTTACTTCTGCTCTTTCTCTCTGCAATAAAAAATAGACTTACGCCGGGAGCATACTGATTGCCGTCAACCCCTACGAGGAGCTGGAGATCTACGAGGCAGAGTACCAGGCCCTGTACTGCGGCCAGCGACTGGGCGACCTCGCGCCGCACGTTTTCGCCATCGCCGAGTCCGCCTACCGGAAGCTGTGCACCGACGACGCCGACCAGGCGATAGTGATCAGCGGCGAATCGGGGGCGGGCAAGACCGAGTCAACGAAGTTCATTCTACAATACCTCTGCTCGGTCACCTCTAGTCAGTCCAGCTGGGTGGAGCACCAGATTCTGGAGGCGAACACCATTCTCGAGGCATTTGGCAATGCAAAGACGGCCCGTAATGATAACAGCAGTCGATTTGGAAAGTTTATTCAGGTATGTGTTTTGGAAGATTTCTGATGATTTTTACTTGAACCTCTTCTTTCCACCTGTTCTCCAGGTATGCTTCGACGAGCGGGGCCAGATTGGCGGCTGCGTCGTCCGCGACTACCTCCTTGAGCGATCTCGCATTGCCCTGCAATCTTCCAGCGAACGCAACTACCACGTCTTCTACCAGCTGGTGGCCGCCGCGAGGCGCGATCCGGAGCTGGCAAAACGCCTACAACTAGAAGACTGCGCCAAGCAGGAGTTCACCTACCTCAACCAGAGCGGTTGCACCAGCATCGAGGGCGTCGACGACGCTTCTAACTTTGATTCATTGCGGCTGGCGATGAGCGTCCTTCGCGTGCCGGAGACGATGAGCGAGGGCATCTTTGCGGCTCTCAGTGCCATTCTTTGGCTGGGCAATTTGGAGTTTGAGGAGCAGGCAGAGTCGGAGCGGTGTCGGCTGACAGATAATGATGAGGTAAAGGGAGTTTTAAGTTTGCTGTCCTTTTTATTTATCCGTTTTTGCAGCTAATCATCTCCACAGTGGCCACCCTGCTCGGCGTGGACGCCTACCGCCTGACACTGACCACCCTCCGCCGGCAGATTTCAGTGCGCGGCACAGTGACCGACATTCCGCTGTCGCTGAGGGAGGCCCGGGAGAACCGACACGCCATGTCCATGGCCCTCTACTCGCGCACCTTTGCCTGGCTGGTCAAACACGTCAACGCCTGTACGCTGCCCGACCAGGCGGCGAAGCGCTTCATCGGCGTCCTCGACATCTTTGGCTTTGAGAACTTTGCGCTGAACAGCTTTGAGCAGCTGTGCATCAACTATGCAAATGAGAAGCTGCAGCGCTTCTTCAACCACTACGTTTTTGCGCTGGAACAGCAGATTGTGAGTGCAGTGCAGTGGTTTTTAATAAACATTTTTTCTAATTTTATTTTTTTTGTACAGTACCAAGACGAGGGCATCAGTTTTGAGCACATCGCCTTCACGGACAACACGCCCTGCGTGGAGCTGCTGGAGAAGCCGCCCAAGTGCATTCTCCGGTTGTTGAGTGAAGAGTGCCGCATTCCCCGCGGCACCGACAGCACCTTCCTCCAGAAACTGCACACCGAGTTTGGCTCCGGCTCCAGCGGAGGTCAGACGCCCTCGGGCGGTAGTTCAAACTCCCTGCATCCGTACTACGTCAAAGGGGACGACTGTCGCCGGTGGACGGAGGAGTTTGGCGTGCGCCACTACGCCGGCGAGGTGATGTACCAGGTGGCCGACTTTCTGGCGAAGAACAAGGACGTCGGCCAGGAGCAGCTGTTTGAGATTATGCACGACTCGGGCAATGACTTTGTGCGGGCGATTGCCGGGCTGCAGGACACGGCGGAGTCCATCTACGGGACGATTGGTCGGACGGGGGCGGACGGGACGCTGAAGGGCAGCAAGGGACGGCCGCTGGTGGCGGACGCCTTCAGACAGCAGCTCAGTGCGCTGGTTGATCTGTTGAGGTAAGTCTTGGCGTTTTGTTGTTTTTAGTAACTTTAAACATTTCTTTCTTTCAGTGCCACCCGTCCCTGGTACGTTCGATGCATCAAACCCAACCTGCACAAGAGGCCGCGCAACTACGACGAGGGCCAGGTTAGGCTGCAGCTAAAGTACCTCGGCATGCTGGACATTATTCGCATCCGCCGAGAGGGCTTTCCCGCCCACTTTACCTTTGCCGTCTTTATTGCCCGCTTCCGCTGTCTCCTGGTGGTGCTTTCGCGGACGGCGGCCCGAGGGCTAAAACCGAGTTCCATCAGCGCCAAGGACCTGCTGAATCGACTGAAGATAGACCCGTTGCAGTGGCAGATTGGCCACTCGAAGGTCTTCCTCAAGGCGCTGGTGGCTGACGAGCTGGAGGAGCGGCGGTCAGCGATTCGAGATCGGGCGGCTGTCCGTCTACAGGCCACCTGGAGGTGGCTGCTGAAAAGGAGGCACTACCTTCTTCTGAAAAGCAGTGCCATCATCATTCAGCGGTCTTTCCGGGTCACTAGAGCTCGCCTTCTCTATCAGCGGCAACGAAGGGCTGCCATCACCATTCAGGCTTTCGTTCGGGGCATGTTTGCCCGAGAGGTGGCCAGAGCGTTGCGGAACATGCGAAAGCTGGAGGCGGAACGGGCCATCAGGCGACAGCCTACGGTTGAAGAAGAGGACGATGAAGAAGATGAAGAAAATGGACGGGAGGTGGAGAGGATTTGTGATAATGGCAATGGGCAAGTCAATGGAACACTGCCCCTCAGCTACTCAAAACGCACTTCAACACCAGATGAGCTGGACGTTCTGGAGAGGCAGCTCCAAAATGACGTTCAGCAGCTGTGTATTGGCCAGCAGTCACTACCACTTCCACCGCCACCACCTCCACCACCGCCTTCTCATAACTCATCCGCTCCTTCCGACTCATCCTCTGCCAACTACGAGGAGATTGACCACTTTCCCGCTAAGCAGCCAGAACGGGATAATGGGGCAATGCCAGCAGATCGGAATAACAACAATCTCAATGAGGAGGCACCTGCCGCTGGCAACGGAGGAGGAAGTGGTGCTGCCGCTGAAGAGCTGGCCGCCGTCATTGCACGGCGAAAAAGCTCCACCGGCGGGTCGATTAGCGCTCAGTTTGAGCAGCTGATTGCCAAGGCAGAGCTGGCGGCCACCTCGCTGGAGGCGATTCAGGTGGCCAGCAGTCCAAGGGCCAGGGCAGCTGCTGCGGCTTCCAAGTCAAAGTCCAAGTCAGGCTTGGCTAGTAAGGTAAGCTTAGGTGCTCAAGTGTTTTTTCAGGAGTTTTTATTGTAATTTTCAATTCCTCATAGACTCGCAACAGCACCACCTCACTGGCCGACCAGCTGAAGGCGATCATCAATGTGGAGGACTCGGGAACTGGAACTGGGGCCGACTCTGCGGCCACCTCAGGCATCGACACCGGCAACTCACAGTCGCCGTCCATTTACTCGATGGATTCGGCAGTTTCAGAGGATGGTGCCGCTTCAGAAAATGGACAAACATCCTCTTCCTCATCTTCTTCTTCAGTGGCTGCCTCAGAGGGCGCGGGCACTTCCGCCTCTGACACGCTGATGCTGGCGGCCATCAACGAAGATGCTCCCAATGATGGCACTGGTGGCAAAGGTGGCGCTGGCACCTCTGAATCAGACCGCAGCTCCATTGCATCCTCCTCCATTCTAGACAATCGCACCACCGCCTCTACTACCTCGGACACTACCTCAACTACCGGTACTCGAGAGGACTGCATGAGCATCATGAGTGGTGCCACGGGGACTTCGGGTGAATTTGAGGCGGTTTCCACGGCCAGTCCGGTCAGCTATGGACAGCCGAATGGTACCGCCATGGCTACTAGTCAACTGCAACTTCAGCAGCAACAACAACAGCAACAACAGCAGCTGGCAATGGCACAAATGGCTCAGCAGCAGCAGATGATTTACGGCGTCAGAGGAGGAGTTCCTGGACAGCAACAGCAGCCCACTTACATGACCAACTCTGCCTCGCAGCTGGCGCAGCTCGCAGCCCAACTGGGAGGCAACTACCAAATTATCAACAACCAACTGGTGCCCATTGCTCCACAACAGCAGTCAATGGTTGTACAGCAGCAGCAGCCACCGCCGCCTCAACCGTCCAAGTTTATCAGCAAACAGCTTGAGGCGCACACTGCTCACCACAACAATGGAGGAGCCACTTCTGACAGTCTGAACGGCCCACTCGACGGACCGTTGCCGGAGAAGAACTTTGAGCTGGTGGAGTACGTCGCCCGGTACTGCAACAGCCATCCGAGGGACGCTATGGCAGCAATGTACAGCTGGGCGGCGCTTCGGGCAGTGCGGCTGCTAGTGGCGTTGCTGGAAAAGACCGAACGCTGACGAGGAAGACGAGAAAAGGGTTAATGAAGGTGGAAATAACAACACAGCCAACAACAGCCCGGAGGCGCACCTGACTGCCGCGGAGATGATCACCTGGACGTCAGCGGCCACCATTCCCACCTCTCACGTGCACCTGCACGACCCGCAGAACGTCGTCCTCGCCTGTGCCATCTTCAAGGAGCTGGTCAAGTACACCGCCGGCGAGAAGAAACCGGACGCTGAGGTGCGATTCATTCAGACAGTTATTGGCCATGGCATCGAACGGGAGGAGCTGCGCGATGAGATCTTCCTGCAGGCAGTTCGCCTCTCCAACGACGGACCCAGTCGGGAGCACAGCCTCCGTTGTTGGTCGCTGCTGGCGCTGGCCACGGCCGCTTTTCCGCCCGGCAAGCCGCTCAGTCGGTACCTGCTGACCTACCTGAGGAGGCACCTACGAGCCCATACCTCCATCGCCTGCTACGCCCAATTCTGCCTGGACAACCTGCAGCACGGACGGATCAGCCCGCGGCGGTATCCGCCCTCGGTGGCGGAGGTGAAAGCGGTCACCGCGCTCCGCTCCCTCGTCTGTCGCTTTCACCTGTTGGATGGGCGGACGAAGGCGATTGACCTGCACCCGGCGGACACGGCCGCCGATGCGGTGCTGTCGCTGGCCACCAAACTGGGTCTGCAGAACGTCGACGGCTGGGCGATCTTTGAGGTGACGCCAGACGCGGGGGAGCGAGTGTTGCGAGCGCACGACTACGTCGCCGATGTGCTCACCATCTGGGAGATGAGGGCAAGGGCGGAAGCGAACAGCAGCAGCTCATCCAAGAACTCTTCATCAAATGGGTCATCATCATCGACGTCAGCATCATCGATGGGGCCACCGCAGCGGCAGTGGCCGCCGCCTCCTCCAGCCAGTGCCGATTCGTCTTCAAGAAGCGTCTTTTCCGTCCGGTGCCCAAGGAGGCGCTCATCCCCCAAGACCAGGTGGAGATTGGTCTGCTCTACGCCCAGGCCGTTTATTCGGTGGTTCGCTTGGACGAGTTTCCCGTCTCGGAGCGAATCGCCCTCCAGTTGGCCGGTCTGCAGGCGCAGGTCTCACTGGGCGATTTTATTCACGGCCGGATTCGCTCTTACGAAGACGTGGAAAATTACATCTCCGCCCGAGTGCGACGCTCTGCCGGCCACTCAAGTATGGAGTGGGCAGTGAAGATTGCCGACGCTCACCGAATGTACGGCACCGGGAAGACGCAGCTGATGGCCAAGGTGTGGTACCTCTCACTGGTCATTCAGTACCCGCTCTACGGGGCGGCCCTCTTTCCCGCCCAGTACAAGGGTTTCCTGGCGGTCTTTGGCGCCGGAAGTGGGGGTCACTCGCAGCCCCTCCTCCTTGGAATCCACTCTGCCTGCGTCTTTGTGGTGGCAGCTGCTGATAAGCGCGTGCTGGCCACCTACCGATACGCAGACATTGAGGCGGTCACAATCTACCCAGCGGAGAATCTACTCACTATTCAGCTTTTTAACAAGGCGGATGGGACTGGTCAGTAAAAACGGTTATTGTTTAGGTTTATTGTTTGGAAGCTAAAACTATTTGGTATTTATTTGCATACAGAGCACCACCGGCTCCGACGGCAGCAAGTGTCTCACCTTTGAGACGTCGGCCAAGGAGGAGATTGCCTCGCTGATTGCCGCCTACTCGCCCTCGCACGCCTCCGCCTGGAACATGGCCAATGGAGGTGCTGGCAATGGCAATGGATGGAATGGAGGAAACGGTGCTAATGGCAATGGGCATGGGCAGGACGTCATGGCGACGCCCCTCTCACAAGCGAGGCCCTCGCCGCCTGTTGAAGATGACGCTGGAGGACCGGCTGCGACTGCACCACGAGGTGATCAACGCCAGACGGGCGCTGGCCAATGCGAACATTATGCGCAAACCGGAAATGGAGACGGCGAATAGCAGCGGCTGGAAGAGCACTCTGCGGCGGTTCGGTCGCGGCTCCAGTAAGACCAACAAAAAGGGCGACGCTCGATGAGCACCTTTGACGACGACTACAGCAGTGACGAGGTGCTGAAGAACTACCCACGAGCCTTTTGGGCGTACGTCAAGGAGCCGCTCACCAGCAGTTTGCTGGTGATCTCCGATCCGGATCTGGAGGGCGCCGCGGTGACCATGTTTGAGCAGATTCTCAGCTACTCGGGACTGCGCAGGTAGGCGGTCTTTGTTTGGAGTAAATGAAGTTTATTTAACAACTTTGAACTTTTTTCAGCCTCGCCATTCTCAACCTTCAACAGCAGCAGCAGCAAAATCGCCTAGCACTGAATGGCGGCTGTTCCGACGGCTCCGGCTCCGACCAGGAGGAGTGGTGCATGAAACGGCACAGCGCCACCCACAGCGAACAGGCGCAGATCCGAGCGGCGCAGGCCATCCTCGAGAAGTGCATCGCCTCCGATGCTGACATTCTTCGCAATGAGTTCTTCCTGCAGCTAGTTCGTCAGACCACCGACCACCCGGAGCCGAACTCCAGGGTGAACATTCGTCACTGGCAGCTGCTGACGCTGGCCTGCTCGCTGACGCAGCCCAGCGACCGTCGTGTGCTCGCCTACCTGATGGCCCACTTGCGCCGAATCTCCCTAGACCAGGTCACCCGGGAGGGACAGTACGCGCAGTTTGCACTGCGCAATCTGCAGGGCACTCTGGAGACGAGGGGGCGGCGGCTGGCGCCCTCTCGCCCTGAGATTGCCGCCACCATTCAGTGTCGACGGGTGTACGCAAAGGTCCACTTTCTCAATGGCAATCACCAGGCGGTGGAGTTTGACGCCTGTGCGGTGATAGCGGAGGTGCTCGACCAGATTCAGCTGAAGATTGAGCTGCGAAAGGGCTGTCCGGGCTATGCGCTGTACCAGTCGCTGGGCGCCACCGGAGGAGAGCAGGCGTTGCAGCCGGAGGACAAGGTCGGCGACGCGATTGCCTTCTGGGAGAAGTGGCACGATGAACGGGTGGCCAAGGGAGGTGGAGGGGTGTATGGTACTGTCGGCGGTGGACCAGGACAGGAGCCAGTGCACTCCTTTATCTTTAAGGTAAGTTGGAAAGATCAATGCTTTATTGAATAACTAATGATTTTTATTCGTTTTTAGAAACACCTACAAATCGACGCATTTATTGACCTGAACGACCCGGTGGAACGTGAGCTGCTGTACCACCAGACGCTGTACAACGTCCGCAATGACCGCTTTCCGCTGACCGACCAGGAGGCCATCCTCCTGGTGGCCATCAGGGCGCAGATTGAGTACGGCGATTCGGAGCACCCCAATGTGGGCGGGGGCACTCCTTCTTCGAATGACCGCAGCAGCACGGCTTCTCTGGACGATTCTGCCTATGTGTACCTGCTCAGTACGACGCTGCCCGAGCGGCTGACGGTGCGCATCTCGGTGGCAGAGCTGCGCAGTCAACACCAGGCGCAGTCGGGACTGGACGCCAATCAGGCGAAGATGGCTTTCTTCAATCTGATCCAAAGTTGGCCACTGCACCGGGCGACGGTCTTTGAGGTGCTGCAGACGTACACGAGCAGCTGGCCAAAGACGTTGTGGCTGGCCATTGACCAGAGTGGCATGCACCTGCTGCAACCGAGAAGCAGGGTAAGCTATTTGGGAAATCTGCAAAGTTTGTATTTATTGAAACATTTATTTTTCTACAGAACGTCCTCTGCAGCACCGAGTACCGCAACCTGATCGACTACACCGCCACCTCAAACAGTTGATGATTGTGGCAAACACGCCTACCACAGTGGCCAAGGCGATGAAGTACATCTTCATCACCCATCAGGCGCTGCAGATTGCCCAGCTGCTGCGGGACTACACCAGCAAGGTGGTCAACGCCAACAATCCCAATCGAATGAACAATCACCACGGATTAGGGACTGGAGGACCGAATGGAGGTGGCAGCCCGGCGGGAATCAACGGAGGAGGAGGAGCAGGCAGTGCTGGAGGATCACCTGCAGTTGGTGGAGGAAAAGCGGCGCCCGTCGCAAGTCGGTGGAGTTTGACCTGGCGTTGCGCAACACCACCACCACATGAGCGCATCAACAAGCCCAGTCCTATCCGATGATGCTGGGCAATGGCGGCGGCGGTGGAGGAGGAGGTAATGGATGCTGAACAGCATCGGCGGTCCCATTCCGCAACCTCGTCGCTCGCTGATGTCCGCCGCCACCACCTACGACACTCAGTTCTACATGCAGCACACGGCGGCGCAGGCGGTCGCTGCGGCCGCCGTCCAGCAGGCGGCCACCAGTGGTCAGCTGTACCAGAATCACGCCCAGCTGCAGTACCAGATTCTGCAGCAGCAGTTTGCCGCCCAGCAGCTGCACAATCTGCAGCTCGCCCAGCCGCAGCAGCAGGCCCAAGCGCAGGCTCAGCAACAGCAGCAGCAACTGCTTCAAGGCCAACAGCTTGCCGCCGTACAGCAGGCTCAGGCGGCAGCAGCGGCCAACTCTGGTCAACGAAGGCCGAGGCCTCTGGTGCGACACACTGACGCTGATCACGTCTGATCACCACCACCTCCACCATCACATCATTATCATCAATGGTTTGACTGATGCTCAATGATGCAATGAAGCCCTTCACAACTCGAACAAACAAACACAGACCCTGCTACTTACACTGATTCACTTACCGATTTAAAGTGCCAAAGAATCTTTCTTCTCATCCCTTTGTCCCACCACTACCACTGTAATGCTCATCACAATGTTCGTAGAACACGGACAGTTCTCTGAATGCAGCCGATGTTGATGATTCTGATTCTGATTTGTACCTCTTCTCACTTGTTCTTGTCACTTGTACTGCGACCGATGTTATTATTCTTGTGATATGTCTCCACGCTGCGGTTCTGACTGTTCGTAGAAGTAAATTCTTACCGTTTTTTACCAGAGTTTCCACTATAAGTTTTTGGTTTTTGTGTTGTAGTTTTTGCTGCTGCTTTCTACTTTTATTACAGGCAAAATGGCGTTGTTCAATAGACAATGTTTTCTACCCGATGAACAATGGGCACCAGCAACAAGTGGGAGTCGTTTGTGGTTTGACATTACCTGCATTTAGCTAGTGATGACTTTCTGGCGATTCTACTTCAATGACTATAATTAGCATAACACTTTATAACCAAATTCAAAACACACAAACACCAAGGACATTGGCACGATGTCATAGCCATAGCCAATATCAGTCAGCATAAACCAAAAAGTGTAAACTTCATAGCAGATATACTTAAAAAGCAAATGCAAACAAACAACACACATCAAACTGTCAACGAAAGGAAATAACCTCCAATGCTCGTTTTTAAATTAAATTAGGCTAATTGATTGATTGCTGAGCAGTGCGGAATCTGAGCAATGCTTCTAAACAGCAGCAGCTTCTGTTGCTGTTTGTGTTGGACACTAGTGACTGCCACTAGTGATGATTGCCTTCCCACCAGTTAGCCTGGCAACCGAGGCAGGCAGCAGTCTTTAACTTCAAAGACAATTTTCCGTTGAACAAGGTTTCCAATAGAACTGGCAATGAGCTAAATGATCCAACTGTGACCAAATTGCTACGCGGCACTATATTAGCGAGTCTCAGTAACAAGAAGAAGAAAACCAAAACTGACAAAATGCTGCAGTAAATGAAGAAGAAAAGGGCAAAACAATTTGCCTGTGCTTGATTGATGATCACTGCAGGGGAATTTAATTTAGAATTTCACTACCGCACTGCAGATGAGAGAAGGGGAACGCACACACAAATTTGTCATTACCGACTGATTACCGAATGATTGCCGATTGCCATTACCAGCACCAGCAGCAGAAGCAGCACCCTTCTGCAGTGAATTAGCAGCTGAACTTTCTCCCTTCCCTTTCTTCAACTGTGCCAACAAGTGACACCATTTCTCCTGCAAATCGGTGTTAATCATCACAGCAAAGTGATCAACAAGCACCACCACATCTGGACACTTACACTGCGACTGACCTAATCGAGGACAGAATTGAGTGGGCAAACATTGAGCGGCAGCAGCACCACTTCATTAGCCACCTCAAGAACCGTGTAAGTGAGAGACACTGCACACACAAACAGACACACAAGCAGTGACCGTCTAATTAGCACCAATTAAAGCGTGAAAGTAACTCTCGCTAAGTACTGCAAACTCATAACGCACTCAGACTGCAGATTATTCTATTCATCAGTATTCTAATGTGCGGCTAATGCACTACACTGATCACTGCCTAAACTGAAATTTGTGCAACAAATCACGCAACAAATTCGCTTTGACCGATTAGACGACTAAAAGCAGGCCGGGGCAAGCTCTGAAGTGCTGATTTATGGGCCACATGGTCTCTCTTCTTCTTCCTCTGACCTCATCATCATCATCGTCTTCGTCTCTCTTGGGCCTCTTCCGAGAGTGCCTGAGGAGAAAGAGAGAAAAAGTGGCCGCTGACCATCGGCAGCTCAAAGTGCGTCTGCCACGTGCCTCCGCAGCAGCAGCCGCATCGGCAGTGATCTATGGCCTCAAATAAAGTCGACAACAAGAGGAGCAGACGCAGCAGTCGAACTCCCCTTCAAACATTTTCGAGTGCCCTTTGGTCGATGTAAACATTTCGAGCAGAGCAGGGCATCGCACAGACAGACAATCATTAGGCAATCACAAGGACAGAGACACACAGACACACATAGATCACTGACGAGCGGATCGGCGACAAAGGTCGGGGCCACTGCTGCCAAACAGAACTTTCAAGTACCGACACAGACTAATACAGACAGAAACACAGCGTTCCAGCAGGATCCCTAGCCCTTGATCAATACCGGCATCGGCGTTGTTCTACCACCAGAGAAAAGCAGAAACGCTAAAAATATGTGTGCACTAAGATCTTCAGCATTCAAAGCAGTGCCCTCTTCCTTTCCTCTTCTACTTCTGTCTCTCATATAACGGCTGATTAGTTTCGGAAGCAGCAAGACGCGACTGACACCAAAAGAGCTAGTTTGGCCAGCCAGTCAGCAAGGAGAAGGAAGCAAGTGCAATGTAAATCACTTTACTTCACTTTAGCCGCTCTCTAGGACAGCGCTCCTCTTTTTCCTTGATCCGCCTCACTGGTCCACCTCCAAGTGACGGTGATTCGTGCGTTCGCTGCAGTTGTTGCTGCTAGTGCTAGTGCTAATGGAGCTGATGGTGCTACTGCACACACCAGCAATGTAGCAAAGAGCAGTAGTGATGTGAGCATTCAACAACTGTTGACTGCTGCTCAGATTCACTTACCAGTGAAGAGCATTCAATAGAGTGAACGGGTGAAAGTGAGTGGGTGGGTGGAAACTGATCTAAATTTCTCCAAATGACTTCAATAAAGAGAGAACGAAAGACAGGGAATAGAATCGCAGTGAACACACAGACACACACACTTGTGGCTGACAGTTGCTAATCACCACCTTCAGTGTGCGGTACACTTGATGAGAACACTTTGAGTGAATATTCTGCGTGTGTGCGCCTGTTCAAAATCACTGCCAGCATCAGCCAACTTTATCAATCCATCCGTTTTTGCGAATCGCCTAGTCAACTGATCAGAAAGGTAAGCTGAATCTGTGCAACCTTTGGCCTTTGAACTTCTATTGCTGACACATTGCGGTGTGTTGTGTCTGTGCAGGCACACGAACTTCAAATCAGCGCTTGAACTTGATCTGTTTGTTGCTTGTTGTTTCATTGCCTGTTGACTGCTGCTGGTGATGGTGCTTAGGTTCAGCTGGTAATTATGATGTTAGCAGTGCTTGTGGTAGTGGTGCTGGTGGTGAATATAACAACAGAGCTATTTAGAGAGTGATTCATTCGTTATCTGCGCACTGCTTAATTACCACTCTCATTTGCTCTTTCTCTTCGCTTCTGGTGACACAAAGTACAGCGCTGTGATGATACTGATGTTTCTGAATTGAAGAACAACTATTGGAGGAAGGTTTGAGCTAAAAATATTCAATCTGTCAGAAAGCTTTAGACGCTAACCCGCAGTGACACAAACACAAAACATTGACATTGGGTAAACAAACAAGTGACAGTGACACTGTCCTAAAAAGAAAAGCCAAACTGTTGTTTTTGCTTGGGATCATGGATAGAATGGCAGAGAGGCTTTAGTGTCATTTCCTTTCACCCTCTCCTGGCCTCTCTTTCTCTCTTTCTTTCTCTCTCTCTCTTTTCTGATCTCCTGACAAAGTTGCACTTCTTCTTCTTTTTCATGGTCTGTTTGGGCTAAAACAATATCGCGCACTTTATTGGTCTCCCACTCACTCACTATCCCTCCTCATAATTGGCAATTGATTGGTGCGTGATTAATGGGCTCAATTAGCGGCGCTCGTTAGGAGAGAGAGAAAGAAAGAGGGGGCTAGAGAGCATCTGCATCACCAAACCACCAAACCGTTTACATGTCGTCTGGTGTCGAAGACCACTGACACTCACTCACTTCTTCTCCCTCACTCAGACCTATCTCTCTCTCTCTCTCACTCTCTTTCTCTTCAGCAATGAGCTGGTGCCTCTTTCGACCAGTGAGCAAAGCACATCGCTTGCATTCTTCGACCATTGGTGTGTGTGACTGCTTGTTGCTGGCTGGCTTGCTTGCCGATGTCTCTGCTACCGTTTTTTTCTGCTGAATTCGAGCAAAAAGGAGGCGGGGTCAGCAGCACTTCTGCTGGTGGTGATGATGGTGAACCAAGTGAAATACTGCTGCTTCCACTTTGAAAGAGGTGGTCGCCGTCGTCGTCTAAGGGCCAAAGCGACCAAGTAGTTAGAAGGCAGTAAAAGAAGGAGAGAGAGAGTGCTTGCAACGAAGTCGAAATGAAGCGCGCTCATTAGGTGATGAGCCGCCATCGACGAGAGTTGACTTGTCTTCTTCTTTTTCCAATGTAAAACTGCTTCAGCTGCTTTTGCTCTTGTTCATCCCCAGTGACAGATAATCAGCAGTAACAAAAAGCAACAACAAAAGCATCGAAGGTGACAGAAAGCTGTTCGATTACTAAACACCACCAGCAGCAGCAGCATTGTTACCGCAAAACTACCGTTGCACTGAGCTAATAAAAACATTGTGTTAATTAATTGCCCCTAATCAGTGGTTCTACCTCACCTCCACAACCCTCACCAACTGTTGTGATTAAACAGTGCCATGGATGCTGACGACAGAACACTCCGCCTTGCCTCCTCCACCACCCCTCAAGTATGAATACAACTACAAACGTCGATTCAAACGAATCAGAATCATCGGCGACTACGATCAGGACTGCTGATGTTTTAAAAAAGCCGCCGTTTAAAAGAGCAAACAGTAACAATGATCGCTCTGAACAGCAGAACAGCTCCGGCTCGGAAAAGAAAGCTCCACCGGGAAAACAGCTAAACTTCGGCATGGAGACCATCCTCCGACTGAGCACTGACCTAAAGTCGGCACTTGATCGTAAGTGAAATCTTTTTGCACCAATCTTCCTCAACTAACTTTATTTATCAAACAAAGCTTCCCTAATGTCAGCTTTTGAGATTGTCCAGAGACCGATGCAGCAGTCTACAGGTGGTGGGGGAAGTGGCACTACCAAGCATGCCAACAAGCGAACTACTTCTTCTTCTTCTCCTCATCTTCTTCATCCTCTTCAGCACTAGATCCACCGGGCACAAATCTCTCCCACCTTACCAATCTCAGTCCCTACGAAATCTACGCTGCCACAAAGGCCTACAGCGACAACCTGTACAACAATGGTGGTGGCAATGGCAGCGGCAGCACTTCCGAGCTATCCAATTTTGGCCATCATCAACAGCAGCAACAGCATGAGCTGCCACCAACTGTGCGATCGACGACTGCGGCTACTACGGCATCCACTGTTGCTGTCAATCAGCAGCTGCAACAGCAGCAGCCATCACTCTCCTCGCTGTACCAGTACTACGCCTCACTGGGCGGAAGTACTGGTGGTGGGGGTAACCTCACTGCAGCAACAACAGCCAACTCCGCCGGGCAGAGCCAACAGCTTCAGCCTGGTCAGCAGTTGCCAAACTTGGCTGGCACTTGGCCGCCGACGCCCACTGGCTACGATGCTCTTGGGGCTGCTACTGCTGCTGCTTCTAGAGCACATGTCGGTTCGCTTAGCAAAAACCCATTGTTTGAGAGTAAGTAGACTTGTTGACTACTATGACTTGAATTAGATGACCAGATTAGAAACATTCACTTTTTAACAACCAAACTCAAACTTCCATTTTCTCTGGTACAGCAGTTTTCATTCCCTACGACCAAGACAAGGCCAACAGCAGTAGCAACACTTTGATGGCGCCCACCATCGAGTCCTGTCTGAGCAGTGCCTACCACCAGCTGGGACAGCAGTACGGCGGAGTGCCGTACAGCCACGGCAGCAGCGGCGGCTTCTACCCGAACTACTCCACACTGATGAGCATGACCGGACAGGGACAGAGTGCTATTGGAGCTGGAGCAGGACACAGCCTGGCGATGGCCCAGCAGCAGATGCTGCTGGCCAACAACAGAAAGGCGCTGATGCCCCATGGTGAACACCTGATTGCCCTTCGCGAACAGCACATCAACCCAGCAATTCACAAGGCCTTACAGCCGCAGATATCCTCCACTAGTTTGGCCAGTGTCCACCACCCCCATCCCCATCACCCTCAGCAGCAGCAGCAGTCACAGTCAGGCAACAGTCACAACAGCCAAAATAGAAGCAGCAGCAGCAATGGTCATCACCAGCCGTCGGAGAAGAAGGGCAAGCGTTCCTGGTCGCGTGCCGTCTTCAGCAACAGCCAGCGCCGAGGCCTGGAGAAGCGCTTCCTCCTGCAGAAGTACATCACCAAGCCTGATCGCCGCAATCTAGCCGAGTCACTGGGGTTGACTGATGCCCAAGTCAAGGTCTGGTTTCAGGTATGTGTCTTTTAAGTTTGAGTTTGAGTTTTCCTTCTTATCACCACAATTGAGACGTCAAGCATTTGCTTGCTTGCTTGTTGTTTGTTTGTCGTTCCTGTAGTGAAGATTAATGATTTCCATGTGCCTCGCAAATTGAGCCACTTGTCAATTGGTAGTGAGAATAAGAAGATTAGGTCTCAATTGTCTTCAATGGCGTATTCATATTCATTCCATTGTGTGAGTGAGTGAGAAAGTGTGACCAGGACAAATGAGAGCGGCTCAAAAGTCGGTGCAGGGAATTGTCTCAATTGAGACAAACGAGAGATGAAAAATGAAATGTAAAGTAGTGAGAAAGAGGAGGGAGCAACAGGGTGTCCGGTCTATCGGATGTGATGACTGCCACAGCAGCAGCAACAACACTTCAAATGGGAAATGGACAATTTTCCCCAACGCTGCCTTAGCCTACTGTTTCAGTAGAATCCCCACCAATCGCTCATTAATCTCCATCGACGGTGCCAATGTTTTGATTGCCCACTGAACAGTACTGCCAGTAAGAAAGGCTCTTTTCAGACGCACACACACACACTTCTCCTTCTTCTTGGTCTTCTTCGACTTTGACTGCTTTAATTACCATTAGAGAGCATCACAACCATTCGACTAATTGTGGCCCTCTCTGCCGCCCAGTAACCATAACAAACACACAGGCAGGCAGACACACAAACACGCGAATCGAACCCCGATTGAAACCCATAAACAGCAGCAGCATCAGCAACAGCAGTCATTCTCTCCTCCTTCAGTAAAGTGCTTCCTTTGCCTTTTATTGATCGAATCAAGTGCGCCGTGTGCGGCGGCGGCGGCTGCAGCTCTGACGACGACCATGATCACCGAGATGAGAGTGAGAGTAAACGAGAAAGGGCAATTTATTAGCCGATGGTGGTCGATCTCCGCTGCCGCAAAACTCCTGCAGCTGAAGGAGCTGATCATTAGAATCAGGCAAACTGATTGCGCAATTGCTAATAATAAAGCAGTTCATCCGTTAGTGTAGCAGCAGCGGCAGAAGCAACGGATATCATCGTCATCACACTTTAAATTGTACTCAAAGGCATCGGGCAATATCTCCCCTTTTCTCCCTAACTGCACTGCTATTGCTGCCACCATTTACCGAATCATTGCGCCCAAAAGTGATTGATTCGACGCTTCACCATTCTTTCTCCTCTCCAATTGATGAAATTCTCTCCCACCATTTAGACACAATGATGATATTGAGTATTAAATGGTTATTATTAGCTATTTGCCGCATTGAGGCATTTATTAGCATCAGCAGTGATGGTAATGGTGATGGTGATGGTGGTGGTGGTGGCACACACCGCAGGAGATGCTCCAATGGTGCCGCTGCACCAGCAGCAGCAGCATCCGCCGCCGCGGCCGCATTGTGGGTGGCTCAACCGGCGCCTCTGTTGTTACCAGTTGCTGAATGGATGGAAGTAAAACCATTGAAGAAGGAGAGAAAAAAGGCTCCCTGATTTGCACACTGCAAATCACAGTCATTTACGCCTATTAAGCAGTATTTGCCATATACCAGCACAATCAGCAACAATCAGAAACCGCTTACCGTACACTGAAACAACAACACGGCAGCGGCAACAAAGACAATATTTTATTTATCCCATGGACGGAAAGAGGACGCGCAGCACAAACAGATTTATTTATTCACACATAGTTACATCAGTCAGAGTCCGTCAGTCAGTCAAGTAGTCAAGTTAACCCTATGCTCGAGCTCATTGATTGCGCCAATGGTCTCGGGCTTTATGGTGATTACAGAAATAGGAAAGCAAAAACAGAGAAAGGGAGAGTTCGGTGTAGAATGATGAGCATAGCAAAATTGTGAAATTAGTCTAAATGTTCAGCTCTAAAAGTGTGAGTTGTGTGAATCACTGGTGATAGAAACGAAAGAGAATGAAGAATGAGCAATGAGTAGACAAAGACAAATGGTTGGCCAGTGAGGCCGGTGTGTGTGTGTGAGTGAGTGAGTGTCTGCTGTGGTATGCTTGCAGTGAAGTGCAATTAGTGCCAATTAAGCAAAACACTGGTGGTAATGGGTGTCTGCCTGTCTCGGACAGGACAGGAAGGCAAAACAAACAGAGATCAGTGGCAGTTTAGCTCGGTGATGTATGGAGTTTGCTGTTTGTGCATCTTGCAATTGAGATGTCAGTGGGCTCACATCCAATCTAACTTCCTTCTTCTTCTTCCTCCTCCTCCTCCCACAGAACCGTCGAATGAAGTGGCGTCACTCTAACTTCTACCAAGAGGAGTTACGAGCCTCGCTTCGCCGACAGGAGCTGAGCTCGCTGATGGCCAAGGCGGCGGGCATGCAGGGAAAAGGAGGCGCAGTAGGAGACAGCAGCACCTCCTCTTTCTCCTCAGGTCAACCGGTGCCTAGCACTATGGGCGTGACAGCAGTGCCGGCGGCCCTTTCCCGAGCTGTTCCCGAGATGTTCCACACTAGCATAGTCGGCCCCAACCTGCTTACCTCAAAGGGCGCCATCGACAACAGCAGCTCCGTCTGTTCGTCGCCGCCTTCCTCTCCGCGATCATCGCTGTCATCTTGTCACGGGGTAGTTATGTCGGTGTCGGTGCTCAACAACAGCAGCAGCAGCAGCAGCAAGTCCAGTCCTCCGGTGGTCCTTCACGAGCCAGCAATGCCAAAGCCACAGTACTCGGCCATCAAGCCACTGCTTCTGCACGCAGGCAGCGCCGCTGACTTGCTCTCAGTCAAGTAGTGCCGGTCCAGGAAGGGAGGTGAATGAAGAGGTGATGAAAAGGAGGAAAATGCCAAAAAGAGGTGAAAGGAAAGAATCCCCATGGTAGCACCGCTGTACAATGCCCCTACTTTTCACACTCTACAAATGATTATTATTAGTGAACATTGCGAACATATTACGGTGATTATGCTGATGATGCATGTTTGTTCATCATGTGTGTCGACTCGACACAAACACTATTTATTACAAATACAAATGCTTTAGTTACTCTGCTCGTACTGCAATACCACACACAGACAAACTGAAAGACTGTCTTTTCTCAGAGTGAGTGAAGAAAGATAGAGCACTGCTCTGATGTGATTACGCACGAGGCGCTTTCAACTCCTCACGAGTTCTTCCACCGTTCCTCCTCAGTGGAAACAGATTGAGCAAAGTAGTGCTGCTAATCGGAGACATTGATTATGACAGTGTAAGCAAGTGTTGGACAAAATAGGTTTCAGATTGGTATAGTGTACAGCGTAGAGAATAGAATAGAGTGTATCGGTTTGGCTATCAGAGTTTGAAGGTGCAAGCCAATAAAGAAAAAATAAGAATGGTAAATAAACAAGCATTGTGTTACAATACATGTAAAGGTGGTGGTGGTAGTAGTGTACAATCAAGTTTCAGTTGGTGAATTCTTGCTGGTTTTTGGTAGTAACTGAGTTGTTGTAGTAGATGTCGAACACTAAATATACAGAAGCAAATAGAGGATACTTGGCTTAGCTGAAGCCGTGAAACAAAATAAAGTTTATAATACAAAGCAGGTGGCGGTGAGAAGGTGAGTAGGTACAATCACCTTCTCAGTAGTAATTGGACGACGGTGGTGGTGGTGGCTGACTGTCGTAGTACGAAGAGGCGTAATCTTGAAATGGCGGTGGCGGTTGGCCATGTGCTCTTTGCTGATGAAGATACTGCTGATACTCTTGCTCCGACATGTACTGTGATGGATGCGGTGGTGGTGGCTGATGATCCTGGTAGTGAGGGTGAGCGTACTGACCACCACGTGAGGGATCACCATAGGACGGGTGAGCATAGCCATACTCGTGAGATGAAGGAGGTGGTGGTGGCTCATTCATCATATTCAGTGGAGGCGCAACTTCACCGTACCGTGACTGAAGACAGGGGCAGCACACAAAAGGAGGAAAAGGAGAGTGACAGTGTTAACCGATAGAATTTAACAAAGAAAAGCTCAATCAAATCAAGTACCGAATACGATCAACAATTGAATCAAAAGAAAAGAAAAAACCACTTACCCGCTTGTATTCGCCATAAGAGGAGTACTCCTCCTGGCCGCCGCCGCTGCCACCACTTGACGGTGACTGTCGCTTGTTGCGCATAAAGGCATCTGTTTCAGAGAGGCAAAGAGGCAGGAGGCAAAAAGGTGTTAGGAACAGGGCATGAACAACTGAATACAAGACGGTATGCAAGATGAATGTACAAGAAATGGTGATCAATGTGGGTTGTGTGTGATGATGATGACGATGATAAAAAAGTAATCAATAGCAATGAAACCCAATCAAGCACAGCTGTTGCGCAGCCTTATAGGGCGACTAAGAAGCAACAGCAGCATTCATTCTGCTCGCTGCACTGGCGCAGTCATTCTCACATTTCACACAGCACAAGTACAAGAGAGTGAGACGTGTGCGACAATGTAAACACAGTCAAACACTGACATACATACACACACTTTGGACCGTCATTTGGGTGCTCTTTTACCGCAGCACTGCTCGTACCACTTACCATCAGCACCAGCACTGACAGGCAGCGGCAGTGCTTCACTCTAATAAACAGAATCAATCAAGTGGACATGCCAATATCGTTGGCTGACACGATGATGATTGGACCAGCAGTGCTAAAAAAGGCTGCTGTCGTCTATCAGATAGACCTCTACACACTGTGGTGTGGGTGAAAAGGGGATCGATGGAAGTTGGGAGACATTTGTCACTCACCCCATCTGGACCGATGGCTTGTTGTTTACTCCACCGCCACCACCATGACCATTTGGTGACCTTTGCCCGCGCACCAGCCCGAGTCAAAGGAGTCCCCAAATACCCAAATGCCAAAAGTGGCACTGCCTCATCGATTGGCAATAATATGGAATATATTGGCCATTCGATGCAGTGTAAATACACCACTCTCAAGCATTTGTCGTCGTCGTCGTGTTCAGACTCACTGACAAGTGAGAGAAAGCTCTCAGAAATTCCTTTGAGAAAGTAGCATATACAGGAGAGCACACTGGGTGCCCAGTGACAGCTCAGCGCCAATGAGCAGGCCAATATAAGCCAATAAAATGGTAATGTAAACTGTTTAGAGAAGTGATTTAGCACCGATCGCCAAAGAAGGTCGGCCACAACCGGAGAGAAGAATGAGAATATGCACTTTGCGTAAATAAGAGTGGAGACAGCTGTAGCATGCGCTAATGCAGCTAGTGTGCTAGTAGTGCTCGGCGGTGGTGTGCCGAGAATGCGCGGCTCAGTTCAGAGTGGTCTTTCGAAGTGAAAGGGCAAGAGCAAGAGGAGGAAGAAGACGTCGGACGTGCATCCACCCCACCCCCGCTCTTCAGCACAACAAGCAGACACACACACATCAACGGCAAATCGAAATCAATTAGAGGGAGAGAGTGAGGAATTGCTCCTCAAGAATCGGTGAGAGAGAGAGAAGGACAAACAAGAGGAGGCAGTCGCGCATTAGCGAGAGCAGCATCCACTGCCGAAGAGTGCATCATTCTCTCATCTCTCTCTTCTTCGCCTCAATTCGAGGCGATCAATCAATCAATCAATTAGCGAGCTTCGATTGGCTGTGCTGCTTCTGCTCTTGCTGACATCATTAAAGAAGGAGTTTAAGGAGCAAGGAATATTGGGCTAATGGGGAGGGGGAAGCAACAGCAGCAACATGAACAGAAGCAAAAGGAGCACTTCTTCCGTCAGCCTCAGAAGAGGCTGATGGAGGTTATCACTTTGTAGCTTGATGACTTTGGCGGCGATGAAAGTGCAAAGTGGAAACAATGCAAAGCAAAACAAAACACGCTCATTCTCATTGGCAGGCAATGATTACCACGCACGCCTCAACAGATGTGAGACTACTCACGGTCGTGGTGTGTGGTGTGGTGTGTGTATGGAAATAAAATCGGTCAATATTTACCCGCATCCCGAGGATCAAGGGGAGAAGGAGGACGCTCCTGTTGCTGTTGCTGAAGAGGAGGACGACCACCGCCGTTGTCACTTGCCACCGTCCACGGTGATTGCGGCGGTGCTTCCGCTGATGGCGGGTACTGCGAGAATAAGGAACAGGAACTGGTTAGTAAGCATCCTAAAACCTAAACATGGACACTTACCGATGATGGCGGCACATCACCGGTGTCGTAGTCGCTGTGCACGGTGAGCACCTGCTGCTGCTGCTGCCCTTGATCCTGCTCGGCCAGCGAGACTGCTGCTCCCCCGGGAACCTTGGGTCGAAAGCGCGGCACCTCCGGTCCGACGGCGCCCCTCTCCGAGAGCTTCACCGCCATGGAGTAGGCGTCGACGCGCAGGTACTCGGGCGGCAGCAGCTCCCAGCTGTCGTAGAGCGCCCTGATCTCCGCCAGCGACCGCCCGTGGCGGTTGTGCTTGTAGCAGTGGGCGATGATCTCCTCGCCGGCGATGCAGTCGTCCAGCAGGCGCCGCACAATGGCCTCCATCTCAATCACATACGGAATGAAGTTGTTCTCCACCGCACAGGCGTAGTAGTGGCGGACGTCGGTGAGCGAGGCGTTCACCGAGTCGACAATGACAAAGTCGCCGTAGCCGCTGAGTAGCGTCTTGCGGAAGGCCTTGAAGAGGTTGCACTTGTAGTCGCTCTCCTTCGCCTGGTCGTACTCGTAGACCAGCTGCAGCTGGTCCTCGCTGCTGCAGGCCTTCTCCACCACGAAGTAGTCGTCCAGGCTGAGGAGGCGAATCTTGGCGAGCGGACTGGCCGCCTCTTCCTCCTCCTTGATCGCCCGCGCCAGCGTGCTCTTACCGGAGCCCGGCAGGCCGCGGATGATGAGGACGATGCGCGGCGGGCGACAGCGGCGGGCGGGCGCCTCCAGCAGGTCGTCCAGCGTGAGCGCCTCCTCGGTGAACTTGCGCGGCACCGTGAAGAAGCGTGAATCGGTGTAGGACAGTCGCTGGACAGGCGGTCCAGACTGCTCCTCCTGCTCCGAGTTCTTCTCCAACTGGGCACGCTCCTGCTTCAGGAAGCTCTCAATGTCGGCGGAGGAGAAGTCAAGGGCGCCAACAGGGACGGCGGCGGCGGCACCGGGTGGAAAGCCGTTGCCACCTCCGCTGCCGTTGCTGTTGCCCTGGTGCTCAAAGTAAGTCGACTTGAAGCTTGATCGGTAGGGAAGGGGGGGTTGTGGGGGCGGCGGGGAAGAGGAAGGACGGTGGTGGTGGTGGTGAGCAGAGTCGTAGGCCTCATCGCGTCGAGAGCTGTGCGAACGCGAAGAGGACTCTCGCTCTCGAGAAGACTTGTCTCGTCCGCGTTCGCGGTCTCGATCGCGTTCTCGTTCCCGATCTCGGTCCCAGTGATCGTGGCCACGACCTCGGTCGCGCTCACGCTCCCAGTCCCGAGCTCGGTCGCGATCACGGTCGCGATCCCGATCCAATCTACCTCCTCTTCCTCCTCTCTCCCGTCCTCGTGTTGGGCCAGAGGAATGCTGTCGAGAAGCTGCCGACCCTTCGCCTCCAGCTCCTCCAGGTCTTCTTCATCGGCGGCCAGAACAAAGGTTTTGGCCGACTTTGACTTGAGGGTGGCCGGGCCGAGTCGCTGCAGCTTCATCGACACGCCCGCCTTCTGCCCGGTAAGCGGATCGACGACATCGTCTGCGAGGGCGTCCCCACCCAACGGCGAGCTGGTGTCAATCGCCGTCAGGCTGTTATTGTACTTGCTCTTACTGCTGAAGGCCACCTGAATGGGCTTCGTCTCCTTAAACGAGGTCAGCGGGATGATGTTACTCTGGTTGGCATTGATCAGGGACTTTGGAATGCCCGCAGGGTGTCGCGGTTTTGTGATGGCCGGTTTGGCCGAGCCGAGAACTCCACCACCACCACCGTCGTCGCCAGCAGTGCTCGCCACTCGGCTCTCCTTGAGCAGCTTCAGAGCACTGTTCAGAGCATTGTCCAGCAGAGAGAGGTTGGCACCTCCTTCTTCGCCGCCTCCTCCACTGATTGGAACTGCGGCTGCACTAGGACACCACTGTTTGGAGGACGCCCCTGAATTAGGACCGCTTTTGAGGAGCGACGTTGACGCTGGTAGTCTCCACGACGTGCGGATGCACGTAGACCGAGCCAAGGTTCCGCCTCGGTCGCACCTTCTGGTACATGATGACGTCGTGCATAAACTTGGCCTGGTGGCGGAGAAAGCTAAAGTCGTTGTGGGCGCTCTGAAATTCGACGTCGTTGATGGTGCTCATGATGGACTTGCTGATCGTCTCGTCTACCGCCAGCATCGTCTCTACCTTTCCCATGTCGTGAATGGAGACGCCGGGAATTTTGAAGGTTCCCCGTATGCTGCTGCTGGGAGCGACGACGGCCTTTGCCGTGTCAGTACTGTACACCGGTTTGGCCGTCGTCTGAAGGTCATGATGAAACGGCTCGGCTAGGGCAGCCTTTTCTCTGCCAGGAGGGGCAGTCAACAGCGGCGATGAGGCATTTCCCGATATCAGCGGCACCGTTTTGTTGTTGCTGTTGCTGTACTTTGAGCGAGCTGGTGGCGGCTGCTGCTGCTGCTGAACAGGATGTGGCACTGGAGCTGGAGTGGGAAGCAACGGCGGACCCTGGCCTAGCAGCGGCTGCTGTTGCTGTTGTCGTGAACTGACCACCGGCGCCACCGGATCAGGCAGCAGAGGAGGCAGTTTCTCAGCGGGCAATTCTCTCGAGGTGTTGTTGTTAGCGGTGTTGTGTTCATCTGCTGACTTAGTGATAAAAAGTGGATAATTCTGACAGACCTTTTTGTAGTGATTGTCCAGGTTGTACTCCATCAACTTCATCATCTGCTCACTTCGCGTCAGGAGGTTCTTTTTCCAGTTTTCCCACATCGAGTTGTACTCGTTCAGTGAGTTGTCACCAAAGGATGAGGTGGCACTTGCCATCTTTTGCATCTCCTTCTCAAAGTTAACGAATTCATCGTCAAACTCGACCGCTTCTCGTAGAATCTTTTCCACCGCCGGGCGGTCTTCCTCGCTCAAATACTTGTGCCAGCCGTCCTTGCGATTTCCTGAGTTCAGACGCACTTTGTGCTTTGGTAAGTCAAAGTTGAATGGAACAGCAGTGGGGGCAGAAGCTGGAGCTGGAGCAGGGGCAGCTTGTTCGGCAGGCTTGTTCCTCTGTTCCTCAACTTGCTTGCTCTCCGCTGATTCATTCGAGCTGACGGCAGGTGATGAAGTTCCGGCTGACTGTTGTGAGTAAGTCTGAGAAGTCGCCGCTGCATACTGTTGATGCTGCGGCTGTTGTTGGCTGTGCTGTGGCGGCGGCGGCGGTAGGGGAACTCCCGTCGAACTTGGCACGCCATACTGATAAGCTGGAGCTGGTGGCAGCTGCGGCGGGCCGCTGAGGTCGTTGACCATAAGCGGAAGGTTGCGCAGCATAGGCGGCTGGCGCTGGCCCCAAAGCTCGAGTTGCAGGAGCTGAAACTGGAGTTGGTGCAACTGCAACTGGTGCAGGTGCCGCTACTGCAGGGGGCGGCGGCGGCCGAGGGACCGAAGTGGCAGGAGCTTGAGGGGGCGGTGGCGGTTGAGCATATTGCTGCTGCTGTTGTGGCAGCGGCGGTTGTTGATAGTATTGCTGATATCCCATCTGAGAGTGGTAGTACTGGTGATAGGTGGCTGGATCCATGTACGGATACTGCCCGTACATTGCTCCGTAGGCACTGTACGGTTGCTGTGCGTAGGGCGGGGCGCTAGGTGCGCCATAGGCCCCCGGAGGAGGGGGCGGTAGAGGCATCGGCTGCTGCGAGTACTGACCCGAGTATTGCTGGTGTTGATGGTAGGCGGGCGCCACGCCGGCGGTGTTTGGCGCCGCGGCTGTTTGGTGGCCACTGGCCCCGTTCATCTTCTGCGAAGCTGCACCTGGGTACTCTAGGCCCGAGAAGCTGGAGATGTTCATCCACGAGTCCCAAAGATAGAAGTAGAACAAGGACAAGAATGACAAAAGAAAGAAAATAGAATGACTGTGAAATGGCCGAGCGAACAAAAAACATCTGAAGCGATCCCTTTCTTTTAGAAGGCAGTCCCCAGCAACTAGACAATGCCGTTACTTTCCCTGCACAGTAATGTCATCTGCTGAGTGCCTGCCCAGCGGGCGAGGCAGCCCTAAAGGGGAGCTGGAGACTATCGATCGTCGATTGTTGGAAAAACAGACGAATTTTTGTTTTCAAAAAAAATCAAAATCATCAAAAATTTTTTTTGCACATGAGTATTTCCTGGTCAATCAGTAAATCAGTGGTCTGCAGCTTCCACGAACCTCGCCAAGCGGTCTTTGCACAGCTCATTCGCCCAGTGTCCCTGCTGTTTAAAGTACGAGCCGACAATGGCGGCATTGACGCCGGCGCGCGAAAACTCGCCCACATTCCGCTCAGTTACGCCTGATCCAACGATGATCGGCTCATCGGGAAGAGCGGCCCGAACTCGGGCTACCTCCTCAATGTCCGGACTGTCGCCCGTCTCGCGTCCGGTGATGATCATGCCGTCAGAGAGGAAGAACTTGGCTGCCTTGGCCGTGTCGACGATGTCCACGTCGGCGGTGATCGAGTGCGAGCAGTGCTTCTTCTTGATGTCCGTCAGAATGGCCACCTGATCATCTGCGCCCACCTGTCGGCGGTACCGCAGAAGTGGGCCAGCACAGGCGTCCATCATCCCTTCATCGGCGAGGTGGACCAAAGACGAAGCCCTCGGCGCGAATGAACTGCAGTCGGCGGCCAGGGCGACGGCCATTGCCGCTCGGTTCTGCGCCGCCAGCACCTGAACACCCACTGGTACCGATGCAGGCGTGATCCGGCGAACTTCGTTCGCAACTCGCGTCATGACGGCAATCGTCTCCGGACCGGCATCCTCTGCCTTGACGTACGGCACGTCGAACATGTTCTCCAGGCAGATTCCATCGAGGCGGGCACCACTGTAGACGGCCGCCTCTTCGCAGGCAATGTCCACCAGCTGCTGCACCGACAGTGCCGACCTCGGCGAACCAGGCAGCGCCCGAACGTGGACCATGCCGATGATGGCCATCGTTCGGGCCGAGGAGCGTGGAAAGTGGCGAAAGAAGAGTGATGAAGACATCACCTTGATGAAAATCCTTTAGATCCTTTCTTCAGTTAAGATAGCCAACCGCTTTATCACCAGAAACACTACCCAACCGAGTACTCTCCTCCAAATCCTCGCTCTCGATGATGCAACTCAAGTATTATCTTTTGAGCCTAGGGTACAACAGCAGACACTTTTGTTCCACAGACAACGTACAGCGCACCAACGTTGTGTTTACGATTTTGCGCGCTACTTTTCCACTGACGCCAACCGGTGCACTGCAGCGGCACTTACCATCGTTTCCTCCTCTTCATCATCATTACCCAACTGCACCTCAGGCCGCTAACATCGAAAGGAGAGACAAGATGAAGTTGAACCACCTGACCGTGATCACCTGCTCAATGAAGAAGATTGCCGAAATCAAAGGCGTCCTCGGCGAGGAGATTCCATTTGAGGTGAGAGATGATTTGTTAGTGAACGACTTAGTACATGTGCTCACTGCTGTGCATTTCATCATCGCTGTAGATCATTCACTCAAAGCTCGATCTGGAGGAGTACCAGGGCGATCCGAACGGTGATGAGGACTTTATTGTGAAGGAAAAGTGCAAGTTGGCCGCCAGAACAATTAAGGGACCGGTGATCGTGGAGGACACTTCGGTCATGTAAGCTTGTAGACATGCCAGTTTCAAATTGAATTTCACCACTTTCTTTCCGAATGACTGTAGATTCACTGCACTAAAAGGCTTGCCAGGCCCGTACATCAAGGTAAGTCTGTAATGTCGGGTTTTTCGTGAATAACTGAAAAATAACCTGTTTTTTGTTTTTAGTGGTTCGACGAAACCATCGGCTCCAGTGGAATGTGGCGCATTCTGAAGGACTACGAGGACAAGAGCGCCACGGCCATCTCCAAAATTGCCTTCAGCGAGGGCGTCGACCAGCCGGTGCACGTCTTTGAAGGTCACCTGAAGGGCACCATCGTCGAGCCAAGAGGCAGCGGCTTCACCTGGACCTCGTGTTTCCAACCGGACGGCCAGACGCAGGTCTTTGATGAGATGGAGCTGTCGCTAAAGAACACCCTCTCAGAGCGCTCCTTTGCGGTGAAAAAGTTGAAAGCTTTTCTACTAGAAAAGTACAGTGGCAACTCCAAGGTCAATGGATCATCAACTCAAAACGGCAATGGACTGTCTGTTTAGGCAATTTGTTTTAATCGCATTCCGAGCAACCAAACAAAAGAGTCACATTGTACAATACTGCAAAGTTCTATTTCTCCTCTCTTTGATCATCCGCTAATTTCCCTCCCTAATCTGGGCCCACCTCTTCCAGCGTGAGAAGGCGCGGCAGGAGCTTCTTGCTAAGGGAGGGCAGATAGGTGGCCACGTAATGGAGCAGGAGAAAGGGATGCAGCGAGATCCACACCTCGTCCATGCGATTGGCCAGTGCCACGGCCATCAGCTGGGCACAGCGAGCCGTGGACATGCGACGGGCGGTGGACTGGTGCTCCCGGTCTCCCTCAACTCCCTTGCCCATCGTCCCACCATAGGCACTGGCGAGAAGTTCGAAAAGGTCGGTCCCGGACAGAAGATGGTAATGCTGATCTGGTTCTTTGAGCCCAGTTCATTTCTCAGGCACTCAAAGTAGCCGTGCAGGGCGTGCTTTGAGGCGGTATAGAGGCGGAGACGGGCAGTCCGAGGACGCCCGCCGAACTGGAGGTGACGGCCAGTTGGCCGGACGGATTTGAGCTGAGGTAGTACCGCAGGACGACCCGACTGAGGTTGACCAGACTGAAGACGTTCACCTCAAAGAGCGCCGGTCGACGGTGACGTCGATCTGCTCGAAAAGTGCCCGCTGACTCCTGCCGGCGTTGTTCACGGTGATGTCCAACTGGAAAGGGTGGTTTAAGGTTAGGAAGAACTTGTTTTAGAAAAATGGGAACTTTTACCCGGCCAAAGTGCTCGAGCACCCGTTCCAGCATCGCCTGGTGCACGCCGTAGTTGGTCATGTCGAAGGGCAGCACCAGAACGTTGTCTTGGGACTTGCTCAACTCTAAAAAAGCATTCAGTAAGTTTGATTTGGGTCGTGGTTGTGACTTACCTCTACACTTCTTGGCCACCTTTTCCAGTCGCTCCTGGCTGGTGCCCGAAAGAGCCAGCTTGGCGCCCGTTGACGCGAGGACGTACGCCAGGTGCTCGCCTATGCCTGAGGAGGCGCCGGTGATCCAAATTACCTTGTTGCGTAGGTTTTCTGTGACAACAAGTGAATGGTTAGAACTCTAGTGATGATTTTTAAAGAATTAACACTTACCAATCTTCTGGCCATACAGTTCGGCGAACTTTAACTCAAGGTCGCAGTCCAAAGTTGAAAACCAGTAGAGCACGTAAAAGAAGGCGAGGGTGGTGATCAGGAAAAGGGACAGAGTGATGAAGAAGATCATTTTGGGAGTATTGAAAGAAATCACTTAAAAAACAGTTTTGATGTGCAAAAGTAAATGAAATAAGTGACACGCTCTGTCTGTCAAGCAGGCACTTTTTATCCACCAGAAGCAGAGATTGTCCATAATGTTCTCTGGGTTAGATTGAAGCAGAACAGTCAGTCAGTCGGTGATCACCTGCTAAACAGAAGATACTTTTCAGCAGATGCCGCAGCATGAAATGTACGCAGACCACTGTTGTCTGTCCGTTTTGCACGCAGATCGGCAAAGAAAGAGGACTGGTCGCTAACTGCCACTGATGATGCTGAGAAGATAATCTGCAGAAGGAAAATATCACCATTGCCAGAGGCGGTCTTTGCTCTCCGATGATGAACTTTGATAAGCAACAACAGGCAGTCGAAAACAGCAGTCGGCTGCTACTTGGGGCTAAACTAATGAAGTTGAAGAATATTCCGCCTAAATACTGAGTGAACCGAGTTTTTATTGAACCGACTGGCCATATCAGTGTACAATCAACTCGATTGCCATCATATCATCACTTCACTCATTTTCCCTCTCTGATCCGGTTCATCCGCTCGACAGTCATGAAACGCGGCATCAGCTTTCTCGCCACTGCCGGGAGGTACTGGTTGAAGTAGTGCAGCGTCAGCACCGGCTGAATGGTGATCCACGCCTCGTCAGGCGGTTAATCGTGGCCACGGCCATCAGGTAGGCCGCCCGACTGGTGTCCATGCGGTGGGCGTTTGCGGCATGCGTCACCGGCGACTTCTCCTCGATCTTGCCGGTGAAGCATTGGCGGCGACGTTCGAGAAGACCGGGCCCAGGCAGAGCATGGTAATGCCGATGTTCTTTGAGCCCAGCTCCATTCGCAGGCACTCAAAGTAGCCGTGCAGGGCGTGCTTCGAGCCGGTGTACGAGGCAGAGTAGGGGACGCCCATCAGGCCGGCGGTGCTTGAAGTGACGGCGATCTGCCCGTCCGGATTTGACTCAAAGTAATACTTCAGGACGACGCGCGTCAGGTTGATCAGGCTGAAGACGTTCACCTCAAAAAGTGCCTTATCCACATCAAGGTCAATTTCGTGAAAGAAGGCCCGCTGAGAGCGGCCGGCGTTGTTCACGAGGACGTCAAGCTGTGAAGTAAGAGAATTAGATATCAGAAAAGCCCAGCAAGAAAGTAGTACCTTTTTGAAGTGTTTCAGCACTTGGTCTAGCTTTTCCTGGTGACAGCTCGAGTCGGTCATGTCAAACTGCAGCGTCAACACGTCATTTTTGTCGCTCTTGGAGATGTCTATCAAATAAATCCCTCAATATCTTGATCTCACAAATTAGGAAGTTCCCACTTACTGAGGCACTGCTGTTTGACTTTGTCCAGTCGCTCTTGGTTGGTTCCAGACAGCACCAGCTTTGCGCCCGTTGAAGCGAGTACGTAGGCCAGGCCCTCGCCGACACCGCTCGAAGCGCCGGTTATCCAAACGACCTTGCCTTTGAATTTATCTGAAAAAAGAAAATATTGTCTTGAAAAAACTGTCGAGTTAAAAAAGAACTTCACTTACCGATTGATCGGCCGAACTTGGTGAGCACTAGCGTCTCAAGATCACAGTCAAGGTAAACAAATTGCCAAAGGGCCCATATCATCGCTGCGGCAACTGCCAACACCACTAGAAGACAGAGAAGCATTTTCTGAATATTGTCAATCACTGTTTAGGTGTCAAATGTCCAGAAAGAAATGAGCCAATATCGTCAAAAGGAAATCCTTTAAAAATTAAATGTTTGGTAAGAGATGATGATTTTCAGATGAGAAAATTTGTACGGTTGTACACTTGCAGAGAACGAGGAAAAAGATTTGTACAGTAGCGACAATCCATCATATCACCTTCAGGTACATAGCAGACGCCAGTCGCTTTAGGTTTTTAGAGAAGACAAAAATAGAGTCCAAAAGAGACACTTTTTCATGCAGCAAAGTTATCAACTGAAGGAGATAACAAATATTTAGACGATTTGCTTTCACAACAACTTGTTGACTTCAGTAATGTTGCTGATAAGCAGATTTGAAGTAACCAAAAAACTAGGTGAATCTAAAGTTCAAGATTACTTTTATTAAAAAATTCAGTTCGCCGGTTCTTCGACTTTGTTTTGAAAGTTCTGGCAAAAATCAAAACAAAGGCGCATCCGCAGAGAATGTGTTCATTGGTAAACCCGATTCAGCGCCGATGAGTGCTTTTGAGTGCGTGTTGATCTTTCCAAATACTTTCCAGCTGCTGGCCGGCCACGATTCCTCGCTGGAAACCGGTTTTTGTTTGTCCTCACCTCACTAAACACGCAAAAGAACATCACTCCATTTTCCTAACTCGGTGATTATCAGTGACGGTAGCTACTGTGCCTGTGAATTGTAAAATTGACCAACACGAGGAAACTGATGTCCTTCCTTCAACGGTGAGTACCCCGATTTTCATCACATTTTCCTCTGTTTTACCTCGTTTGTGCGATCAGGCTTGTGTGATTCGGCAATCTCATTTACCTTGTTGTGCCATCTTGCTCCCACGCCACTAAAATACCACCACCACGACCACCCATATTAAGCAAATACATTTCTTAGACGAAAGAGCAACTAGGCAAGTATGTCAAAGGTGGTGACTACCTCATTCAGCACCTCAGTCTCCCGGTCACCTAGTTCACCTGCTCCTTACAGGTGGAATGACCGACAGACCGCTTTCTCTGCTCCCCTTACTCTCTGCCACATTGTCTTTATTGGGTGAGTGAACGGAGTGCGTGTGCTACTGAAAAGTGGCATCACTAAATCTGGCAAATCGGCCACGTATTTATAGCCATTCTCTCTCACTAAACTGAGCGACCATTGTGCTCTTGAAGCGCAATGGCACCACCACCACCAACAACAACAGCCCACAGTTGGCCACACAGTTAGCTTGTTGCCGATAATCCTCGCCAGTGAGTGTGGTAGACACATTTACTCACACTCACAGAACACAGACACAGAAATACAGAAAGATATTGGCCACCGGGAAAAAGTAGAGCGATGTAGGCCAGAGAGGCTTCTTTTGGTGTCAGCGTAGTCGCCTTCTAGGACAGTCGAGCACGGCAAAGTCGGCAATCAGATCAGCGGCGAGGAAGTGTGCGAGTGCTGCACGGCTGCTGCTGCTGCCGCTGACCTAGGCAGAGAGGAGAGAGCCATGGACAAGCAGGTCAAAGTCAAACAGTGGAAATCGAGCACACGCCCCACTTTGAGAGCGAGAAAGAGAGAGGAGGACTACTACCAATGAACGATCAATGGTGGCCATCGGCGGTAGTGTTGTACTGTGGTGATGCGGCGGCATCAGCAGGAAGGCCTTTTACAGAGACAGCATCACTAGTGCGCACTACTGGTTCTACAGTGGCAAGAGCAACAGCCTGATCTGTTGAGCGGCATATTAGACACACTGAATAGTGTAGAGCATCCCGATAGGGGTGTTTTAGCAGTTCTATTCTTTTTAGAAAATAGAATCCACAAGGTCAGTAAGATGATTTGAAGTGTTCAAGTATTGACTTTGACTGTGAGACAGTGAAAAGTGTTAGAAGGGATTTTCTTTCCTCTACACTCGATCTCCTAACAACCAATACCAGAAATCTGGAGACCACGTGAGAGGAAATTAGAGCCGTACAAAGTCTTTTACTGTGTCTGTGTGTAAAGTGTGGCCCACGTTGGCAAACACTGACACTAGCTCGCTCACTTTATCTTTAGCGCTGCTAATCGGTAATTTGCTGGATCTCAGCCATCCACCACCGCCACCGCTAATTACCTGTGTGAGTCGTCAAAACACTTGCTATGCATGGGTAATCTGCTGCTGATGCTTCTGCAGCAGGACATTCTACCACGGCATGACAGTCATTGCCTGCATTGCTGCATGACGACAGCTGCTGCTGCTTCTGCGATGGTTGTCATGTCGTCTCGACGGTGACGTAACCATAAAGGAGCCATTGCCTAGCGGAATGCTGCAACAGCAACTGCTGCTGCTGCTCTCTTCTGCAAAGTACCGAAAAGAAGAAGCAGCCTCAACAGAAGAAGAAGTGGTGGTCGTCGTGGTAGTGTTCAACTCTTGTCTCTCCGTCTGCTTCTGCTGCTTTCACTGGTCTCAGCAGCATCAGTAGTACTAGTGATGACGGTGATGGTCACCGACAGACTGACTGACTGAAAGTGTATGCGAGAGAGAGACAGTAGTTCTGCTGTACGACTGCCCCCTTTTTCATTTTTCTTCCTTCAGCCTGGGCGTCCCTAACTGTTGTGTGTGTGTCAGTGAGTGCTCTGTGCTCAACTCTTTTGTGTTTCGGCCTGGCCAGCTCTGATCTGACACTGCCGGCGACTCTGATGGTGGTGGTGGTGGTGACTCATCATCGTCGTCAGCTTTCACCTCTGCCCAGCCGTAATCATCGTTGCGATTTGTGATCGACGTCAATCGCTGCACGTTGCATCCCCGGCCAATGAGTGTGTTTGTGTTTGTGTGTAATCTGCAGCAGCAACAGTGAAAGACCGATCCGTAGTTAGGTGATACCTCTGAGTGTTTCTCTCTGAGAGTCTCCATTGCCGTGCTGACAGTGCATCCTCACCTGTCGCGCCTGTGTTCCAACACTTTTTTGGCTCCTATTCCTCGTGTTCCACCACTCATCCAAAACATCTTTTTACCTCCTCTTCAACCACAACCACGCACACATCAGATGATCTGAGCAGTCTGAGCTTTGCCACCAAATAGAACACCTCCGTCATCAGAAGATGTACATCACAAATCCGGTAAGTGATGAAATGTACCACCTATTTGAAAGCTAAAACTTACTCAAACTTTTTCCCCAGACCCTGCCGTACTGCGGCCCCATCGGCACGCCGCTGGCGCCCGGTGCGATGATTCGCATCAGCGGCAACGTCTCGCCCTATGCTACCACGTAAGCTTGTGAACTTTCTCATGTAAACTGTTCCTCTGACCACAATTTTCTCTCTCCCCAGCTTTGCCATAAACCTGCAGTGTGGCCCCAGTGTCAATCCGCGCGACGACGTCGCCCTGCACCTCTCTCCGGTCTTCAGCCCACCGCCACGCATCGTCCGCAACTCCATCAGCGGCAACCGGTGGGGCGCCGAGGAGAGCTTCGGCGGCTTTCCCCTCTCCGCCGGTAGCTCCTTTGAGTTTCTCATTCTCGTCGAGCCGTCCGAGTTTCGTATTGCTCTTAACGGAGCCCATTTTACCGAGTTCCGCCACCGACTGCCCTTTGAGCGGATCACCCACCTCGCACTGGACGGCGACGCCACCATCACCACCGTCGTCATTGAGCCCAGTCCCTACTCATCGGCCTCTGCCCCGCCCATGGATATGGGCATGCCAATGCCCGGTGCGCCGCCCTATCCGCCGGGAGGCTCCGGAGGAGGCATGCCACCGCCCTACCCTCCTGGCGGCTCCGGAATGGGCGCTCCACCCGGTCTCTATCCGACCCTGGGCGGGGCGGCAATGGGAGCTGCAGCTGGAGCTGCCTCAGCCATGCCCTATCCCCCCGGTCCTCCCGGTGGTCCCTATCCACCACCTGCCTCTGGTCCTCATGGCTATGTGCCGCAGTCGATGCCCCCAGGTGGGGCGTACCCTGGGGCGCCCGGTGGTGGCGCCTATCCCGGCGGACAGTATCCCGGAGCCTATGGCGGCGGTCAGCAGTACCCGCCCCCACCGCCCGGATATCCAGTACGTGTCTTTTACCCAGCCCCGGTCATCGGGTCAGCTCCCCGAGTAGTTAGATACAGCGGAGCTCCTCCCTACAATGGATCTCCCTTCTTTTCCTATCGCTAGTCAACAACGGTAGCAACAGCACACTAACATTCACCAGCTAACCAGCCTGGTAGTCAAACAAACTTCAGTCCGAGCTTTCAATTCCAGCCAATCTTCTAATCTGTTTTTCTCTTATCTTTTCCTTGACTACCATTTTGTTTGCATGCCTCTTTTCCCTTTTCCAGTTTGATATCAAATACAAAGTTCTTCTTCTACTCATTTCCCTCACTTTCAGTGCCATTATATTCTATAACTTCTCTTTTTTTCTCTCTATTACCTCTCAGCAAGGAGCAAGCGGCAGCAGCGGAAGTGGCGATTGGCGGCAAAATCGGCGCTGGCTTGGGCGCCCTGGGGCTGGGCGCCGCTGCCGGCTCCATTGGTTCTGCACTCGGTTTCGGCAACAAGTCTCCTAAGCACCACGGGCAGTACCCGGGAGGAAGTGGCGTAGGCGGGGCGCTGGGAGGCATTCTCGGCGGTGGCGGCTCTCACGGCAAATCACACGGCTCCAATCCCATTCCCATTGGCAAGATTGCCGTCGGCGCTGGGGCTGCCGCCCTGGGCGCCGCCGTGCTCACCGGTCACCACCCGGTAAGTGTTGTTTGAGCATTTTACGACAATCTTCTAACACCTTTTTCTTCACTACCCTTCCTCACCACAGTTCAAGAAGGCGAAGAAGCTCTTCAAGCACAAAGGTTTCAAGCACAAGGGCTTCAAGCACAAAGGCTGGGGTCACAAGGGCTGGAGCCACAAAGGCTGGGGCAGCAGCAGCAGTAGCTCCAGTGAAGAGGAGGAGTGAGGATCCTGCACACTCTGATCTCCCTCCCTTCAACACCACACACTTTGCATCCAATGCAATCGATCCCCACTTTCAGATCTAATTTTCGCATTTTCCTGTTGGCATTTCGGCATATTCTTTCTCTACGATCTATCTACCCTTCCTCTCACTTCAGCACAATCAACGGAATACTGTTCAAACAAGTAACAATAATAATCCCCGGTGCTACTTTTTCGCAGTTCGAAATGTTGTCATTTAATTTATATACCGTCAGTTGGAAAATAATTGCAATTTTATTTTCTTCGACAACATGCTGTAATTGCTGTTGGTGGTAGTGGTGCCTCTCTCACAGAGGCTAATTTGTTAACAAGGTGTTTAGTGTACAGCTCTTCACAGTGTGTAAATTAATTGATTGGTGCTGGTATGATTTACAAATAATAAAACTTCAACGTGTGTATGTACATTGAACTGTAATTACAAAACTTAAGTTAAGCGGTGTAGGTCGGGAAGAGAAGGGGCGATGGGCCTTTTGCGCCTGTCATCACTCTGTCTTAGGCGTGCTCCCATTGGTCCAGAGGCGTTCGAGAGCATCAGGCATCGACGGCATCGGCAGCTGCGGTTGCTGTCGGCTGGTGGACGGAGTGTTGTTGGTGATGTCGCTGGAGGTGGATGGAGGAGCAGGTCTCGGAACAGGGACGATCTTTTCAAAGACAATCTCAATGTCATCATCAGAGTCATCCTCATTGTTGTCGGCTGGAAAAGGGGGTATTCAGAAGGTGAAAAAATAATGAACTTCATGCAAATTATGGCGGTAACCTACAGATAGAACTTAAAGTGCTACTGCTCGTGCTGCGCCCGCTCTCTCCTCGTCGTCAGAGTCATCAATGGTAATGCACTCCACCTCTTTGGCAGGCTTTTTCACAGGTGAAACTGGCGTGTCTTTATCGTCTTCCTCAGACTTTCGCTTAGCCGAGCCTGAAGCTAGGGGGAATGAAAATGTCAATTGGTTGAAAACCCCTAGTAATAACTAAAACATACAGCTGGGAGTCAGATTACCAAAATTAGGAGCAGAGTTGCCTGGAACACTTGCGTTGTCCTGAATGTACTTGTACTGGCCGTCAGGATAGATTTCCGCTTCTTCGCAATTCGGCGGTGATGACTGAGGATTTCCATGAAGTAACTACAAACAGGCAAGAGACGTTTAGCTAAAAATGCACATAAAATGATTTTGCAAATCACTTACCCATCAACAATCAGATCATCAAACTTGATGAAAATCTTGCAATGTGGACACTTCCACCGAGGAGTAATCTCATTCATTTCGATGAAGGTCTTGGCTTCAAAACAGTGCACGTGATCACACGCAATTGATCTCGCAGGCAGGCTGATTCGAGTTGAAGTGATCTGCAAATAAAAAGGTACAGTGTCAAAAACAGATTCAAATTACTCTGTAAAAAGAAAACAAACCGGACAAAGGAGCGAGACTTTAATCAGATTTTCATTTTCGACGATGGCAATCTCATCTTCATTATCACCAGGGTTAAGCTTCCTTTTGACTTGATGATGAAAGTTTCAGTTAGACAACTGTCAATGTTCTAGAGAGTGTATCAACTTACCAAGATCAATGGAAACCTGGCGATCGATTGGCTTCTTGAACTTGTTTCTGAAAGTTTCAAATAACATTTTATGGTCCATCTTCTTCACAAGAAAGAGTCCATAATAAAACTCGTCCTGGCTTTCGTTAGCATTCAGGTCAATAGAGATTCGAAGATGGACAGTGTCATTGGTTCGTTCGTAGCAGATTCTTGACGTAATATCATAAGGGGCAAAAGTGTACTTATTCTTGACCTAATGAACAGCAAATTGATAAGAAAAACAATGGGTTTTGTCAGAATGCACTTGAAAACGTTACCTGAAAAGCTGCCTGATTAATCATCAGATTGAATGACTTTGGCAAGCAATCGAGCTGATGAGTTTGTCCCCGCACGGGCTTACAGAAGCGTAGAAACACTTGTATTCATCATTAAGAGGGTACAGAACGTTTGAAATATCGCTAATTCTAAATGAGTTTCCCAGCGTGTTGCTTTGGTCTAAATGGAAAAAGATAACAGCAGTTAAAAGAGTAAACACAACGCCTTTCACATGACTTACAGATAGTACGCGGCGGAATTAGCGTCTTTATGTCGTCATAGGAATTGAGCTTCAGAAACTGAACTGAACTTCGAGCACACATCTCATTGTTTCGAGGCATGCTGTAGTTGTAGGTGTTGTTGTTTTGCACGTGATTAGAGGCCATAGCAGGTTGATGTTGTTGTTGTTGCTGCTGCTGTTGTTGGTGGTGGTGGGACTGATGGTACGTCGACACTGAGCCATTCTGGTTGGCCATGTTTGGCATCACTTGAGGAGGAATGCCCATGTTATGAGGCACATGAGAGAGAAGCGAGGAGTTGTGATGTCCCATAACTTGTCCATGGTTGTGCTGAGGCTGCATTCGATTCTGGCCGTAGTGCAAGGTAGTGTTGTTGGAGTATGAGAGGAGGGGCTGGTGCGATTGAGCTAGCACTTGTTGGTGGGGCTGACCTCGATGGTACTGCTGATTATGGCTATAGTTCAGCTGCTGTTGCTGCTGCTGTGGGTGCTGTTGTGGATGATCAGTGGGAAAACGGCGGTGCCCCTGCACTGAAGATGAATGATGGTGGGAGTTTGGGATGTGGGCATTCGGCGGATTGAGGGGCGGCTGAACTCGAGCGTGTTGGTGGTACTGAACCCCCTGATGGTTCCCATAAGCCATCATCGGGTTCTGCACCGACTGCTGGTGGTGCTGATGCCCTTGCTGGTGCATTTTGGACGGTGAAAGCTGAACACGGACCGAAGAGTTCTGAGATCGAGTTGAACGGTCGGGTCGCCTCGCCGACCTGTAGACTTTGCTTCCGCCGGCTCCGCCGCTGCTACTGCTGCTGCTGGAGCTGCTGCTGGAGCTGGTGGGCGACGCGTTGGAGCTGGTCGGGCTGCAACTCTCGCCGGTGTAATTCGGAGCTTTATTGACTGTTGATCTAGTTGGGTAGCGGCTAGTTCGGCGCTGCATTGCGTACGAAATATGTAAACAACAACAACAGCGCTGCTGTTCTACGGCGAGAACCAGATAAGGCCTTCGAAGAAGAAGTTTGTTGAGGGGCGCACACGATACATTTACTGAAGGACTAGCAGGAAAGAATGAAGTTGATATACAGCAACAAAAAAGCGATTCTAAAACGAGGGAAAAGGCAGTCCTTGCAGCGGGAGAAGCAGCAGCAGCCAAACAACAGAGATCGCCAGTGCGCGAGTAGCAAAAAAGGCGGTATCGGTCATGCGCAGCAGTGGCTAGCGACAGACGCCAGGTGTCGCCCTCACTGTGCCTCCTTTACACGATGCAGCTTCTCAAGCGGATGTTCGTTTGCACCGTGAGTTCCAAAAGCGTTCCAAAAGTCTAATTTGCGTAAAAAGGTAATTTCTCATTTGATAAGCTTCCATTTAACATTGCTGTCCATGTTCGATTTTACTGCTGTCTCTTTTTTCCCGATGGTGATAAACCAGATCACGTTACACGTGGTTCCGGTCCCAGCTTAAGGTCATCGTGTAACTGTCAGTTGATGACGTGGCGTGAATAGGCATTTTTCCGTTTCCTAGGCGACGCCAAGCGGCATTGGCGAGCAAGAGCAAGAGCAGCACCGTCCACAGAAGAGGTGCACTGTTTTAAAAAATTTGAGCGGGAGTTTTTTATTTCAAAAAAAGTTGCTTATCAACAGCTGTTCCAGAGAAGGTCATTTGCCGGAGGCACTTGCAACTCTGGTCGGCGTGAAGGCTGGTGAAGCTTCCGCAGTCGGCGCAATCGGCTTAAGCAGCTCCGCCTCCTGGTGCACGATGGGAAACCAGACGTGCGAGCATACGTCCTTGATGGAGGGTCGCTTCGGCGCCTCCGGTTCCAGCAGAAAGTCAATGAGGTGCCTCACTTCGGCGCTGGTCCGTTCCTCTACCTCCGTTCGCAAGCGGTACTGCCGTCTCATCTGGTGCTCCACCATCTTGCTCTTGTCCCGTCGGTCAAAGGGATAGACGTGGTTGAGGAGGATGAAGAGCATCACCCCTGAAAAAAAACTTTGGAGCTATTGTTTACTGATTTCGATGAGAGAGCATTCTTTCAAACCTAGGCACCAGATGTCCGCCTTGAAGGCATCATAGGGGATCTGCTTGAGAATCTCCGGTGGATTGTAGCTCATGGTGCCGCAGTAGGTGTAGCTGAGCTGTACGGTGCCCTTCTCGGTGAAGGAGACGAAGCGGCTAATGGTGGTGGAAAGAAGGTTCTGGTGGTGATTTTATCAATTGGTAAAGTTGTGCAGTAAAAGTACCTGTAGCCGTAGTCGGTGACAATTGCGTTCAGGTACCGATCCAGCAGAATGTTGTCTTGAAAGGTGCCGTGGTTTAGCTTTTTAGAAAGTTGACTTTTTAGCTGCGTTTAACTTACCTAGTTTCAGATCTCTGTGGTAAAACTCAGTGATCAGTAAGTTAGTTAGCATAGCATTGTAATTGATGTTACCGATGGGCAATGTTGTGACTGTGGAGGTAGCGAATGGCCAGCGCAATGGGACAGAACCAAAGCTTGGCGTTCCACTCGCAGAGTCCACTGGGGTGCTTGCGCACCAGCGAGCCAATGGTACCGTTGGGCATGAACTCCATGATAATGTAGATCTTGGAACGAGTCCGAAAAAGCTCCTCAATCTTGATGCAATTCGGGTGTTTCAGGTTCCGTACAATGGTCAGCTCTCGCTGTTAAGTACGGTAAAAGATGGTAAAAAAAGTTTTCTCGGGTTGCAGGCACACTTTGCACTACCTTCAAGTCATCATCCAACTTAGGACAGAGCGGGTTCTCCACGCGGACCACTTTGATTGCGTAGACGACGCCATTCTTCACCGTTCGGTAGACATTGGCCTGGCCGCCGGCGTCAATCTTGACGAACTGCTCGTAACCGCGCTTGAGAAGTTCGTCCATTTAGCTGACTGTTGCAATCCTGTTAGCATTTGTTTTACTAGAGTTTTGTGTCGTTTGTTTGATGAAGCATTCGAGAATAGTAATGCACAGTTGTTCGAACAGTACTTTCAATTCCAAATGTTTTTTTTCGAACAAAATCACGTTCAGAAGCAATCTTTGCATTGATCAGCTGCCGATCAGCATTGCCCACTCTGAATGACACACTCGCTGGCTGGCTGTTTGGCACGTTGCCAGCAAACCAGTTTCTTGCGCGGCCGCCGATCTAATCACTTGTCACTTTTTTCCAAACACACACACACACTCTTCGCGCAATCATTTGCAACAAGAGAAGAGCAAACTAATTATAAATAGACAGCCAGCAAATTGTTTTCTCTCATCACTGGACTCTCGAAGAAGAGCGTATCACAAACACTTTCTTGAGTTACACTTTTGTCCAAAACTAGCAACAAACAACAATAGCAGCAGCAAAAATGCTTCGACAGATGCTTCTTCTTTTTAGCGTCGCAGTGCTCTTTACCTCCTTCCTCGTGGTTCACCAAGTGGACGGTCAGGAGCAGGATCCCTGGAGCCAGACGCCCAATTGCACGACGTACCGCTGTAACCCGGCGGAGGAGGAGGGCTTCACCCTGGAGGAGTGCACCAAGAAGCACGGCGCCGATCGAGTCAAGTTCCACCCGAATGGAAGCTACTGCAACTGCTCCGTCTGCATGAAGATTCTCAGTAAGTTCTGAATAGTTTATATAACATTGCTAAAATACTCACACACCTTTGTCCCTCCACTTCTTGAAACAGGAAAGGGCGAGGACTGCACCCCGCTGACGATCATGGACAGCGCCGCCTACGTCCTCTGCGACACCAATCTCACCTGTAGCTTCAGCAGTCGCACTTGTGAATAAGCAACATCAACTTTGTTTTTTTGCTGGCACTAAATAAAAAGGTTGACACGCATTTCTTGTTTTGACAACGAAGACTTTGTACCTTCTTTTGTTGTTGGTGTTGTGTTGCCTACCACTTTCACTTGTTACTGTTCTGATATCGGTGCAGACAATCTCTGCTGATGCACTAGCATCATCATCAATGAGGATATAATCATCATTCGGCGCCACCATGTGATCCAATGGCAGCCTTCAGCAAACCAGTTTTGTCCCTTCCTTATCATCGCATCATTCATTCATTCCGCCTTCCTATCACTCCCCCTCCTTGATAAGTGGCTTCAATAAATAGCCACCCTTTTCTCTCGACACTAACTCTCTCAAGTGACTTTCAATTAAATAAAAACCCGTAGCCGAAATGCATCGCCGAGTGTTTCTAATTTTCAGCGTGGCAGTTCTCTTCTCGGTGTTCCTCGCTGAGGACAACATTCCGGAAAATCATCCCTGGTACGGCCCTAAAAACTGTACGACCTATCAGTGTAATTCAACCGCTGAAAACGGCCTGACACTGGAGGAGTGCACGAAGAAGCACGGCGCCGATCGAGTGCTCTTCTTCCCCACTGGAAGCTACTGCAACTGTTCAGTGTGCATGAAGAACCTTGGTAAGTAACCAAAGTGAAACGAAGGCTGTTTTGGGTACTCACATTTGAAACCTTTTTGTACAGTAAAAGGCGAAGACTGCTCAGATCTGCTGATCGCCGACCGTCCTGCCTACGTTCGCTGTGGCGCCAATCTCACCTGCAGCATCGCCAGTCAAAAGTGCGAATGAAAAATCAGACACCGCAGAAGCGGCAAAAGTTGAGTTTGTTTTGGGTACTTTTTACTGACATATAGTGAAATGTGGTAACTCCATTTTAAAATGAACGATTCGATTTTTGAAAGTACAGATAATAAACTTCGACGTTGAAAACCATTGAACTGTAATCAAATTTAGTTTAAGGTATTAAGGCATCGGTTGCTGTCGGCTGGTGGACGAAGTGTTGTTGTTGTTGTTGAAGGTTATAATCGGAGCAGAGCTTGGAACTGTCACGATCTTTTCATAGACTATCTCAATGTCATCGTCAGAGTCATCCTCATTGTTGATGGCTGGAAAAGGAAGTTTAGAAGGTGAGAAATAATGAACTCCATGCGAATTATGGCGGTAACCTACAGATAGAACTTAAAGTGCTACTGCTCGTGTTGCGCCCGCTCTCTTCCTCGTCGTCAGAGTCATAAATGGTAATGCACTCCACTTCTTTGGTCTGCTTTTTCACGTGTGAAGATGCCGAGTTTTCCGCAAGCTTTCGCTTGGCTGAACATGAAGCTAGAGGAATGAAAATGTCAATTGGTAAAAGGGATAAAAACAAGCTGAAACAATGAAACATACAGCTTGGGGCAAGATCACTAGGAGATACAGCAGGATAGCCAGAAACATCTCCCAGGACGTACTTGTACTGACCATCAGGATAGATTTCCGCTTCTTCGCAATTAGGCGGCGATGACTTGAGGATCTCCATGAAGTAACTACAGACAAGAGACACTTAGCATGCGAGAAAGAACAATGTATATTTGCAAATCACTTACCCGTCGAGAACCAGATCAGTGAACTTAATAAAAATCTTGCAGTGTGGGCACTTCCAACGATTAGTAATCTCATTCATTTCGATAAAGGTCTTGGCTTCAAAGCAATGCACGTGATCACACGCAATTGATCGCGCAGGCAGGCTGATTCGAGTTGAAGTGATCTGCAAATATAAAGTTAAATGTCAATAACAGGTTCAAATTACTCTGTAAAAAGTAAACAAACCGGACAAAGGAGCGAGACTTTAATCAGATTTTCATTTTCGACGATGGCAATCTCATCTTCATTATCACCAGGGTTAAGCTTCCTTTTGACTTGATGATGAAAGTTTCAGTTAGACAACTGTCAATGTTCTAGAGCGTGTATCAACTTACCAAGATCAATGGAAACCTGGCGATCGATTGGCTTCTTGAATCTGTTTCGGAAAGTTTCGAGCAACATTTTATGGTCCATCTTCTTCACAAGGAAGAGTCCATAGCAAAACTCGTCCTGGCTTTCGTTTGTAGTTTCGTCAGAGGGGTTAATATAGATTCCAAACTTAAAATTATTGCCCGACCCCGAGTTGAATTTTGAAGTCAAGTCCATAGGGACATCCGTGTTCTTAATCTTGACCTAATGAACAGCAAATTGATAAGTAAAACAATGGGTTTTGTCAGAATGCACTTGAAAACGTTACATGAAAAGCTGCCCGATTAATCATCAGATTGAATGACTTTGGCAAGCAATCGAGCTGATGAGTTTGTCCCCGCACGGGCTTACAGAAGCGTAGAAACACCTTGTATTCATCATTAAGAGGGCCAAGAAAGGGCGCAATATCGCTAATTTGAAAGGTGTCTTCCAGACTGTTGCTTTGGCCTAATAGGGAAAAAAGATAGCAGTAGTTAGAAAGAGTAAACACATTGCCTTTCAAATGACTTACAGATAGTACGCGGAGGAACTAGCGTCTTTATGTCGTCATAGGAATTGAGCTTCAGAAACCTAACTGAATTTCTGTTAGGGACCAGAGCTGGTCGCTGTTGCGGCCGCTGCGACATTGTATTTCTCGGGTAGACAAAATGTTCGGCAGAACTTGAGGAGCACGAGAGAACAGTGCGTTGTGCAATGTTCCATTTCATGCCCTTTTATGTGCCTCGCTGAATCATTTGTCATGCGCAGTGACAGGCCGCCAGGGGTCGCCCTCACAATGCCTCCTTTGTACAGTGCAGTTTTTCAAGCGGAAGTGCAACTGAACGGTGTGTTCCAAAAGCGTTTCAGCAGCCTAATTTGTGTGAAAACGGGTTTTTTACCTATTAAAGCTACCTTATTTCTCTGCTGTTTTTGTTCGATGGCTTTAAAGGCATGAATAACCTAGTTAAAATTCAAGGTCACTCAACACGTGGTTCCGGTCTGAGTGACTAGTTCTGTGTAAATGTAATTTAGCTTTCAGCGTGGCATGACTCGGCACTTTTTAGTTGCTAAGGCGACAACAGACTTCTAGCGGCAGTAGAGAGAAGTAAACCGCCGTCCGCAGAAGGTAGTACACTGTTTCAAATCTTCGAGCGGGAGTTTTTATTATTCCCAAACGTTCAGGATTAACAACATTTTATTAAAAGATTTAGAAAACTATCACACTTTTCGCTACAGTTACAGGTAAACGTACTTGCAAACAAGAGACGGGGTTTTAGTGGTGCTCGAGTTGAGCAGCGATTCAGGCGCTTTGGGCGTCGGGTAGATGACGGTGCTGTTGAGGATAGGTTGCCAATGGTGAGGTGGTAGTGGTGGCAGTGATGATGGTGGGAATGGATGAGCTACTGTTGTCGGGAACCAGTAGCTGCTACTGTTGCTTTCATGTTGCTCAGGCCTTATTGAACTGCTTGAAACGGGCGACACTGTGGTGGTTGTCGAAGAAGAAGGCACTGAAGACGAGGAATAAGAACTGGAAATGTGCTGTTCGGTAGTAGGCACACTTTTGGCCGTTGTGGTAGAGGTTTTATTGTAGGAAGAAGAAGTCGTATCAGGAGCGATTGTTGTAGTTGAAGTTCTGGGACGCCTCGAAGTACTACTTTTACTGCCGCTGCTGCTGCTGCTGGTCGTCATCCACACTGGCCTCCCTGAAAAACTTCCTCGAGTGGTCATTGAAAAGGTAGTGCTTCGATTGCTGATTAAGGAAGAGGAGCTCGTCCACGGAAAGCCGGGTCGCAATGTGGAGGGCACTCCCTCTCCTTCTTCTCCTTCCTCCTCACACTGCGCCTCCATCCAGGGAAGACACCGCTTGGCGACCACATCAAACTTGTAGCCGATGGGACAGTACCGGAGGTAGGGGCGCCAGCGGCTGCACAGCCAAAAGCGGTCACACTGCCGATTTCGAAGAACCACACTCTCTGCCGGACAGACAAAGTTTGCCATATCTGCCTCCTGGTGACAGGCTGCCTCTTTCTCGTAGACGCACATCTGCCGACGGACGTCAAAAAGCGTTCCCAGCGGACAGTCGCGAATGGTGTGCAGAGGATGAGCCTGGGAAGGGCTCCACTTCCAGCAGAGGTAGTAGCGGCGACAGTTGCCCGGAAAAGGGTACTTGCCCGAGCTGTGTCCGGTCGTCTCTGTTTCGGGACACTGGAAAGGAGGCCGTTTGAGTAGACGATTTGCTCGCAAACGGATCAGCGAATTAGGATTAGCGGCGAAGGTAGTGCTGATGATGATCATCATCATCAGAAGGAAAAAGTTTGCAATTAAAAAGTGCATTTGTCAGAGTTAGCAGTGTTTGACAGTGTTGCTTAGATGAAGTGAAAGTATTTGCGGGTGACCGTGCTTTTATAGTCCGCAAAAAACACCGGCACTTGCAGACAATGCTCTACTTCTTTTCTCATTTCTTTAATGCGGTGCGAAGGTCTGCTGCTGCTCTGCTGCTGCTGCTGCTGCTGCTGCAGTCTAGAAAGCAAACTCAGTGTGTTGGTCAACAGTGTGAGCAATAAAAATCAGGTGCAAGTAGAAGATCAGGCAAAAGTAGTAGAAGTGGTGTTGGTCTACTTTTTCATCACCTTCTTCTCTTTAGGTTGCATTTTAGTGTGTCAAGATTGTGCCAAAAGTGTTTTGACACAAAAATACACACAACTGTTTTTCTGCGTTTATATGGTTTAATGTAAGCACAGTAGAAAAGCGGTCACACTGCAACTTCTTCATCTCCTTCTCGACTTTTCCACACACTTTTCACACTTTCCCTACTCAAAGATTGTAAACAAAACAGGGGTAAAAAAGTCGTCATCTAAAGACCGGCCAACTTCACACAGTTGCCAATGACAAGAAAGACAATTTTCGAATAGTCGTGTCACTTCCACTTCCAACTGGTCTTTTTCAGTGACTGCTGCTGCTGCTTCTGCTTTTGTCTTTGCTTTGACGTGGAGTTGCTTTTCGTGGTCGAAGTTGAGGAGGAGTTGTTGTCGGAGACGGTAGAGGTAGGCGGCTCCTGTTTACCCTTCTTGAAGGCCCCTCCTCCTCTTTTGCCCATTTTCTTGTTGCTGTTGTTCGATTTGCTTGCTCGGTTCCTCTGATTTGCCACTTTTGGAGCGACCTTTAACTTCCGCTTCCTTCCACTGAGCACCCTGTCTCGGTAGAGGCCGACCACCAGCGCCAAGAGCAGCACCAGCCCCACTACTAGCGCAATGACGCCTCCCACTCCACTGAACAGACTGAACTTTGACTTTTCTCCCAAATTGTCATCATCATAGCCGCCATCATCCTCCAGTGGTGGCCCATCATAGGCGGAGCAGTTGAAGTACCGGCTGAAGGGGACAACCAGTGCCTGCACCGGACTTGATCGACCTCCAGGGAATCTTTGGAACGCCTGAAAGAGGTACGTCGGATCCGGGAAGATGAACACCTGCTGACGGGCGTCAATGGCGAGGTGGAGGGTGCCGCGAACGATGACGCCGAAGACGCCGGGCAGCTCCTCCACCTCGGCAGCTGCTCTTCAGTGACAGCTGAGCTGCTGTTTGGCTGCTGCTGAGTCACTGCTGCTGCTGCCTTCTTTTGTGGAGTACCACCAGGACCAGAGGTGCTGGCGCTGAACTGCACCCAAATGCTTTCTGCGGATGAACGGGTGAGGGCGTAGAAAGAAGGCCTGGGCGGCTGTTCGTGACCGGTAGTGGGAAGATTCATCTGCATGCTCGCCCGATCGAGCACTGGATCGGGGACCCAGGCAACAGCTGCGGAACCAGCGGTAAAGCTGTCTGCTCGCAAGACATAGCTCCGGGTGGCGCCCACGTCTTTTGGGCGGCCATCGCTGATGATGCCGTACTTGCCCAGCATCTGCTGTTGATCTCCATTCACCTCCTGACCATTGACCAGGCTGATTAGCTGGTGGTGAAGCTCCTCTCTCAGCTCGCCCTGAAACTGCACACCAATGAAGCCATCCTCGCCGTCGAACAGGTTCAGCGCTGCAAACCGCCGCCTTTGACTTTGCCCAGTGCCGTAGAGCGCAGCCACTCGATGCGATTCCACCTGCCCAGCTGTTGAGCATTGTCGCTCGAAGACAGCGGCACAACGCCCTTCACACTGTCCACCTCGTCCAGGGGCACACTGGCCGTCCAGTTGTTGATGATCACCAGCAGGCGGTCCTCCTTCATGATGGTCAGCGCTTGCAGGTGGAAGGGGTTGTCGTGGGAGAGCATGGCGCCACAGATGTGACCAGTTTCGGCAGCAGTTGCCTGGTGTTTGCCTTTTTGGAGGATTGAGAGCAGCAAGGTCAGTTGGAGAAAGATGAAAATCACCACTAGCAAAAAACGGAAAAAAAGTTTGGGAACTATCATTCTTTTACAGAAGAGATCAAGGTTCGGGTATTGAATAAAATCAACGTTAATTCGATGATGATGGTGATAATGATGATGTTTTGACCAATCTCTTCTGGTTTAAAGTTCAAAGTTTAAAGCACAACAGTTTTAGTGCAACGTGGCACTGGTATTGTTGTGAGTCAGCACATGCTGCGGTGCAAACGAACTGAACGTTTCCCCTACGTTGAACGATTTCAAGTGCATTGCACCAGACACAATTGCAGCAGCGGTCTCGCGGTCAAAAGGTTCACTCTCTCACTGAAAGTCAGTCCTCTTTCACCTTTTTCCTTTCTCTCTCTCTCTCTCTTTCTCTTTTGAAAACTCCTGTTTTTTCTGGCATCTCCCTTAAGCCATGAACCGAAATAATCAGGCCGGCAATCAAGTGCCGCCGCCGGTGTTCAGCTGTCCCACCTGCTTCAGCCTCTTCATGCGAGAGGACATCTTTCGCCTGCACATTGGCCAGTGCACCGGCAGCCCAGCCATTGAATTGGCCAGGCAGCTGGCGCAGAGAGCCAACTCCTCCTCCTCCTCTTCTTCTTCTTCTTCCTCAAATTCCTCCTCTTCAAATGGCTCCCGAGTGGTGGTGGTGGTCGCTGAGGCCGACTCTACAGTGCCCGATCATCAGCTCAAGAGTTAAATTGTTAAAATATAATTTTTCCGATATCTAGATTTTTCATAAATAAAATTGTAACATTTTCCCTATGCCTTCAATTGAACTTCAGAATTCAGGTGTTTTCCACATTATCATTTGATCAGAGGGGCGCGGAAAACTCGTCACGGGTAGATGGCAGGTACTGTCAGTTGTACGTTCTCTTTGAACATTTTGAAAAGCTCGCAGCGTTAATGAAATTGCATCATTTCTCTCGCTCTCGCTCTCTCCTCTTCCTGCTTCGAGACTTTCACCCAAATCTCCCGCTTGTTCTCAGCTTCAGCTACCAAACAACTCCGCAAAAAATCCTTCTCCTGAAACACGATGGCCCCTGTGCTAAAAGTCAAGTCCACCGATGATCAGATTTTTCCCGTCGAGGAGAAGATTGCTCTCCAATCAGAAGTCTTCAAAAAAATGCTCGAGAACGTAAAAGACTCGGATTCAGAGGCTACCTGCTCTTGTGACTGTGATGGCGCCGTCCTGAAAAAGGCATTGGACTGGCTGACGCATCACCAGGATGACACGATCATCCCCGATGAGGACGATTGCGACTTCAAGGAGAAGGATCTGGACGAGTGGGATGCCAAGTTCTTCAAGAGCATGGACATCGAAACTCACTGCGAACTGCTTATTTTGGCCAACTATCTGGACGCCAAAAGCTTGCTTGTCCACAGCGCCAAAGCCTTGGCTCGTTTAATGAGCGGCAAGACAGTTGAAGAAATGCGCTCCTATATTATGACTGCTGATGAAATTGCCCAAGAAGTTGAGCGCGAGAATGGCGAAAAGATGAAAACTGATGTGAAAGGCGCTGAGAAAAGGGCTAAAAAAGAAAAACCCGAAAAGGAAGATTCCGAGGAGGAAATGTCTCAGGATGAAGAGCCCGAAGAGGAATCATCTTCCGATTCCAGCGATGATTGAGTAAATACTTTCGCTTACTCTAATTTATACCATTCCAAATAATATTTCGTATTGTTTTTTACTTATGTGCTCAGTCGATGTACATTTGAGTTTTGTCGTTTGTTATTGTGAGGAGAATAAAGTCAGTTGTTTTATTCAACATCAGGTGATACCAACAACTCACATCGTTCTCGAACAAATCGACTCAGAAATAAATGCACCTTATTAAGTTACAGGCAATGATCAGTTTCAGTCAGTCAGTCATTTAGTTGGTTGAATCAAGTTCGGTCCCTCTAGCACTCTGGCACCTACTTCTCCTGAAGAAATTCCGCCATCAGCTTGTTCACCTCCGCCGGCTTCTCCAGCTGAATCCAATGCGAGCAGTCCTCAATGTAGTGCACCGTCGACCGGGCGCAGTACCGGGCGCTGTCCGCCGCCAGCACCTCAATCAGCGCCGTGTCATTGCGGCCCCAGAGGATGAGCGTCTTTGGTTGAACTGAAGGCGTGGTCGTCGATGACTCGGGCACCTGTCCGTAGCCGCGCAGTCGGGCGCGGTAGTAGTTCAGAGGGGCGGTGGTGCCGTTCGGCAGCGAAAAGTAGTGCTTGTACACGGCCGTTTCTTCTGGTGCATTTTTCGAGTACTTCCCAAAGAGCACGTCAAAGACCTTGAAGTCGCCGCTGCGCAGGCTGATCTCGGCGAGGCAGGGCACGTTGAAGAAGAACATGTACCAGCTGGCGAAGAACTGCTTCCAGCTGGTGGCGATCCGCTCGACCCAGGCGTCAGGATGGGGCGCATTCATGACGATGAAGCGGTCCACCAGGTCGGGTCGCGTTTGGGCGAGCGTCCAGGCGAGGACGCCGCCCCAGTCGTGGGCCACTAAAACGATCTTGTTCTGCTTTTTGCCGCTCACCAGCGACTCGACTAGCTCCACCAGGTCGGCGACCAGCAGGGGGTAGGCGTAGTTGGCGATTCCTAAGAGAAAAAGGAGTTCGAAAATTAACTTTGTTTCATCTTACTTTCCATTTTCTTTGCTTACCCTTGGGCTTGTCCGATTCTCCGTAGCCGCGCATGTTGACAGCCACGGTGTGGTAGCCGAGGCCCTTGAAGGCGGCCAGCTGGTGGCGCCAGCTGAACCAGCACTCGGGAAAACCGTGCACGAAGAGCATCAGCTGGCCGTCGGTGTTGCCCGCCGAGACGTAGTGCAGCTTGATGCCCGCCTTGGGGAGGGTGATGAAGTGATGGCTGCCGTGGGCGTCCAGCGCCTTCGCCGGCCGTTTCGTGCCGCTCCGGTCCTCAACCGAGAAGTACTTGCTCGGGCCGAGACGAATTATTTCGGTGATCAGGCGGAGGTTGGCGAGGCAGCCGAAGACGAAGGAAAGCCAGTAACCGAGCAGGCGGCCCTGCAGGGTGTTCATTGGAAAGTAGTAGAAGGGAGTCTTTGCCATGATTCAGGGGATGCTTGGGATTCCGAGAATGATGATGATGAGGATGATCGACTCGTGGCCGACTTTCCGACGGCTTTAGTAGTCACTGGTGGAACGCTGCACTGACCGAGGTGCAAGTGCCACACGATGCACTCCTTTTGCCAGTGAGATGACAGTGCACTGATTAGTCAGAGTGCTGGTGCCAGTCTCGGTGTCTGTGTTTGTGTTTGCTTTTGCAGCAGAGCTGTCGGCGTCGCCTCTGAATCTCTAGTGTGCTCTTGTGTACAACAGTGGAAACACTGCCATTTACAGTTGTGCTGCTGCTGCTATCAGTGGGCAATGATATGCGCCGTGGTGTGCCTGCTTTCTTGTGTGCTGCAGTGGTGGTGATGGTAGTGGTGCTTGGGATTGTGCCCGTTGCCAGCACTGCTCGTGGTTGTCATATTAGTCAAGTGTCTGCATGCTGCAATCTCGCTGTCCATCGAGCTGTCACTGTCCAACACTTGCTTGAACATGAGCAGAGCAGAAGGATGAAATTACCACAGCAGCGATGGAAGGGCATTTTTTGTTTAGTTGATGTTTAGTGATCATTTTCTTTTCTGTTAGCAAATAGCTCATGTCGAAAGATTTGCAGTAAACAGTTTCTAGAAAACTTTGAACAAAAATTTTGTTTTAGGCCTGTTCCCAACTAATTATCTCAATCCTTACTAGTGTTTGAACAACTGTCTACGATGAAATAGGGTTGATACCAAGAGAACGTAATAATACTGTCCCATTGCCATCCCTTGTTAGCACTCTTTAATTGCCGCTGTCGACCACAGTGCTCTCTGATGACACCGTCCTGCCGTACTGGCACTGCCGATAATACCGTTCCACTAAAGAAGAAAAAGAAGAATAATGCAAGAAGAAAAGGAAAACCTTTTCTGCCGCATCCTTATCGACCTACTACTTAAGCCACTTTGATACTATTGTGCCTGAAACGTGATAGGTAAAAGGGACAGCTTAACCGACTAGTCACTTATCCAAACTTGATCGGCTGCGCTGATAACCTAGACACCTAAGCACACAAACACTGATCAGCAGCAGCTACAGTAGGACTTCATTTGAAAAGGCCATAAACCAAACGTTGTCCTCTGACGAGATGGCAGGGCTCTAAGACATTTGTATAAAAAGGGAAAAGAGTAGATAAAAGTGCGCATTCAGTCTTGCAGTGTGTGTTCAGTGTCTCGCAAAGTGTAGGCAGCAACAACAACAACAGAAGATGAAATCATCCACTTTTTTCGTGGTGCTGGTGGCCATCCACCTCGGTCTGCTCGCCCTCTCCGTCTCCAGTCTGCCAGCAGCATCTAAACAACAACCAAAAGCAAAGCCCAAAGTAGAGCTGTACTACGAGACACTCTGCCCGTACAGCAAGAACTTCTACCTCGAGCAGCTGGAGCCCACCTTTAAGAAGCTCACTTTAGATGTGGTCGACGTCGAGGTGGTGCCTTTTGGCAACGTGAAGGTCGCCGAGGGCCCGGACGGCATTCCGCTGTTCACCTGTCAGCACGGCGCCGCCGAGTGCTACGGCAACCGCGTGCAGGCCTGCGTCATCGCCCTCACCTCGAATCTGGCCAGTCTCGACTACGTCCGGTGCGTTTTTGCGCAGACCAACTGGAAGGACACCTACACCAACAGCGAACTGTGCGCTAACCAGTTGGGCCTGAACTGGGCGCAGATTAAGACGTGTCACGCCGGCCAGCAAGGTCTCGACCTGATCATCGCCAACTGGAAGCGGACTGACGCCCTCGTGCCCAAGAAGGCCTACGTTCCCTGGATTGTCATTAACGGTAAGTTGGAGAGTTTTAATTTTAAATTTTATTTTAAAACTTTATTTTTCATTATTAAAGGCGTTCACACTGAAGAGCTCCAAGAAGCCGCTCAGACCGATCTGCTCGGGTACCTCTGCAAGAACGATCTCGCGGGACAGAACTTGCCCCAGTGTGCCGCTGCCAAGAACAAGAACTCCAGTGGTTCAAAAGCATCAAACGCCGTCAGCTTTGCTTGAACTTCAACAGCTAGTCCAGTGCCAGTCTTGTGAGCTTCTCCTGTAGCTTTGTTGTGTCCTGAAGCTAACAGCTGCGTGATAATATAAATAAAAAAAGAAATTAGCTCTTTGATGATAACCTATTTATGGATAGTTAGCCCAGTGTTGATATATCAACTGCATCCTCACTTTAGAGGCTATAAAAAGAGTGCCGACGACAGCGGGTCTTTTACCACAAACAAACGATCTTTTTTTGTACAAAACCATGAAGTTCACTGTCATCCTTTTAGCCTTGGTGGGCTTCACCGCTGCTGCTGAACCTGCAGTCAAACCGGTGAAGATCTCTCTTTACTACGAAAGCCTCTGTCCGGACAGTCGCGCCTTTGTGCTCACCCAGTTGGCGCCCACCTACGAGAAGCTGGCCGCCCACCTCACCCTCGACCTGGTGCCCTTTGGCAATGTCAATGTAACTCACGTCAGCAATTCATCCGCACCTCGTTTTGCCTGTCAGCACGGCCCAGCCGAGTGCTACGGAAACATCGCCGAAGCGTGCGTTATTGCCCACCAGCCACCGGCGGCGGCTCTGAGTTTTGTACAGTGCATGTTCCTCGGCGTTCACCGGGCCGTGGACAGTTGGAAAGACACGCACTTCAACGCAGAGGCCTGCGCTAACCTGCTGTTCTCCAACTGGGGCTCCACCGACCTGAAGAAGTGCATCGACGGGCCCGAGGGTGAGAAGCTGATTGAGGCCAACTGGAAGAAGACTGAGGCTCTCAAGCCGAAGCACACCGGCGTCCCCTGGATTCTGGTCAACGAGGCGGTGCACACGCCGGAGGTGCAGCGACAGGCGCAGTTCTCTCTCAAGGACTACCTCTGCAAAGAACACTTTAGCAAGGCGAACCTTTTGGAGTGTATGGCGTAGAAAAAAAAGATTGTTGTGCTGCGAATCGTCATCAATTTGGAATGTACGAAAGTATCGTGCTTTAAAATTGCATAAAAATGTTGTGAATGCACAAAGTGAAAATATGCCCTATAGTCACTCCTTTAATACCGGTGATCCTGCAGCAGCAGCAGCTTCGCCTGAGTTCTCCAAAACATCATTCTCATTTGTGAGAGATGCGGTGATGGCAGCCTCAGTACTTGTTGAGGAAGACTTGTTGCTGAGGGTAATGTGCTGGGCGATGATGGTGCTCAACACTGCTTCTGAACGACTTTTGGCAGTGCCCAGAGCAGAGATGGCCTTGTGCAGTGTTTGTGAGCCTTCAGCAGCGCTAGTGGTGGTGATCTTTTTGCCGCCCGTATTTCGAACTCTTTTACCAGCTCTACCTAGACGAGGTCCTCCACCAGTAGTCGGACCTGGTTTGGCACTACCAGCGATGTGACTGAGCACATCTGCCGCCTGGTTGACCTGAGCCTGGGTGCTTTCACCGGCCAGTAGCCCAACGGTGTACTGACTTTGGTCGTCGTACAGCAGCACAAAGTGCTTCAGGTCGCAAATGTACAGCCTGGCGGTGCCCTGCGCCACCTCGACGACGGCGCCCGGTACCTTGAGAGCTTCTTCGGCCAGCCCCTCCTCCGTCCAGTAGGCGATGTGCAGCTGGCCACTCAGCTGGAAGGTGCTGGGCGCTCGAAGAGGTACCCACTGCCCAGTTCGCCGTAGACTGCTAGTTGAGCATTTTCTCCAGAAAGATTGATAGCCAGTGGACGGCTGTTTGCTGGGGCCACGCCCGTCTCCGTTACCAAGTCGTGGTCGTGGGCCATGGACTCGTTGGCCGGATCAAAGGGGACGACCTCGATGCGGCCGCTGCTGCGGCGCAGCGGGTACGGCTTTGCTTCATCGAGCAGCTTGGTGACAAAGCCTAATAGTGAAAATAAAGATAAAAAGTGCTTAGAAATCCTGATTGATGAACTAACCGGTAACGTAGGCAACCGGACGAAGGTAGATCCGTCCGAGAAGGTAGTAGATCATGTACAGCTCCTGCTCTTCCTCTTCGTAGTAGGCGTTTTCTGTTGGGGCAGCTGAAATGGAGGCAGTGGCCAAAGTTGAAAGATTTGTTTTGCCGCCGGTTTCTTGTGATTTGACTGCACTAGCAGAGGAAGGTTTCCTGGACTTGACTGAAATGGCTGAAGATGGTTTGCTGGTTTTGGCTGTCGATTTGTTGGTCCCAGAAGCAGAGGTGCTCTTGCCTGACGTTTTGACATTCATTTTGTTGGGCGCACTTGTTTTGACAGTTGTTTTAGTGCTGCATTTCGCAGGAATAGTGGGCTTTTTCATGCCACTGGACTTTAAAGCACTGGAAGTTTTACCATTTAAACACAAGTTTGAACGAACCGAAGCTGGCTTCTTCAGCTTACTCGAAGACGGCTGAACTGTTTGCTGTGAGTGAAGAATAAGTGGTTTAATGAAAGGTGATGACAATGAAGTGCACACTTACTTTAGAGTTCATCTTAGGGAACAAGCAGTTTGTCAGGAGTTTATGGCAATGCTAACAACAAATGCGCAAATGATTACTAAGCGTGCATTGGGTGCTTTTGTAAAGAAAGAGATTTGCCCGTTCGAACTTTTTCCCTAATTAAACTTTTATTCTAAATTACTTTTCACAAATGTTTTACCAACCAAAAGTGAGAAAGGGAGTGAGCTACTTTTCTTCGCCTTCTTTGTGGTGTTGGTGGGCGGATTCTCCTTTGCCAGCTTCTCACGAATCTGCTCGAAGAACACCGAAGGACGACAGGTTGAGGTGACCAGCGTCTCCTGAGTGTCCTTGCCCCCAACACCGCCACCTGAGCTATCCCTTGGCCTCGGTTTGGGCGTCCGTGGACCCACTTTCGATACCGCCTTCATCTTCATCTTGGGCTTAGGCTTGGACCTAGGTTTGGAGGACCGGGGACGAGGAGAGACGGCTGGTGGCTTGGCTTTAGGCTTGGCAGATCGAACTGGCGGTGGCATGAGCACAGTGTTCTGGCGTGGAGCCACGGTTGAGTGCTGCTGCTGCGGTGGGCCTTTGCCTTGGACGAGGGTAGGCTGATGGTGTCCATTACCTCCTGTGGTCGGCTTGGGTTTCACAGTGTGAGAAGGCTTCGCTTTTGGAGGGTTGACCGCCGCCGCTGCCGCAGCAATCACCGTCTGAGCCAGTGTCTTGCTCTTGCTGTGGCCAGTCGATCTACTTCGTCTCTTGTGCTTTTTCGCTGTTCTAGTGTGACCTCCTTCTCCTCCACCTCCACCACCCCCACCTCCCGAACTGCCACCACGTGAACGATGGTGATAGGAGCGGTACTCATCGGTGGATCGGTAGTTTCTGTCTCCATCTCCGTTGCCTTTGCTTCCTGTGCAGCAAAGGTAGGCGGATAGAATTAAGACTAAAACCACAAAGGAAATGAAGAGACCGCCGCCAATGAGAACGATGTAGAAACTGCTGTTGTCTGTTGTTGTTCCATTGATGCGCCCATCATCGTGGTTGTCGCCAGCAGAAGCAGTTGTGCCCGCCGGCTCACTGGAAGACTCGCCAGTGGTGCTTTCCAAATTGTGCTGCTGAATAGGAGTGCCCAGGTCTGGGGCTTGAAGCAGCAGAAGGGCGACAGTGATGAGCAGGACAGAATGCTGACGCAACAGCTGCTTAGAGTTTGTCATGCTGAGTGAGGGTAAAATGAAAATAACTAGCTCGCTTTTAGGCATCTCAGTTTAATTAGACTAGGCGGACCATTGTTGACTCAGGTAGGTTTTCATTGTTGAGACTAGAGCCTTTGCTTCCCATCTCAAAAAACGGGGTAAGGACTACTAGCGCCGTCTGTCGGACTGGTAAAAAATGAGTAAATCTGCAAAGCAATAAGCAGAGTATTCAGAAATAATTGAAACGCGCGAATTGACAACAAATATTGAACCCAGTTAGCAACTGGAGTTTTCAAACTAAAACATAATTACAAAAAAATTGCACAAATAATTTTTATCCGAATCATCTTCAAAAGTAGAGTTCTTCTTCGCCGTTTCTTCTACGTTCATAAAATCATTGACTTGGCTTGTAGTCGAGATGTTCTCCTTGTTTTTCGAGTCAAATATCTCAGAGCTAGCACTTTTTTAAATGACAATGCCGCTAAACTCCTTCTCCACTGCTTGCATGTTGACATCGAGTTTTCTCTCTTCATTTTCCAATTTGATAAAGAAGCCTTTCTTGTGAGCTGATGCCTTCGTCGTGGAAACTCTAAAAAGTAGAAACATTGCTGTCACACCTGGCGTTGATTTGGTTGTGTTTACCTCAATACGTGTGGTCTAGTCTAGCGACTTGAGTAGTCGCTTTGACCCTTTTCGCACTTCTTCTAACGTCGTCTTGAGAGGCAGCTCTTTTTCTCTGTTCCTGCAAAAAAATAATGATAGTAAAATGAAAATACAAGTTAAAATGACTTACTCTTGCTGCTGCTGCCACAGATTTCTGGTGAAGCACCGAAAGTAGAATTCGATTGGAGTCCTTGCTGATAAAAGCTGGCGGAGGACGAGGAAGGAGGGGGAGGTTCTGCACGTCCGAGCAAGGCTCAATGGTAGTGGTCAGGCTGACTGGTAGGTGGTGGGGTAGAATCCGGGTTTTTTCCACGTTGCAAATCATCCTAACGGCCCCAGTAGTTTTGCATTGGAACTTGGCATTTGGCTGAGGATAGTAATGGTGCCACCGCCGCTGGGCGGTTTGATGGCATTTTTGACGGGCGATTTGGTGGCAGTTTTGTTAGCGTGCACAGCAGTTTGACCAGTTTCTGAAGGAGTGTGCTGAATGGTCATCGGCTTGCTTACGATCATCGCCTGACCAGGAGCTTGGCCAGAAGTGGGCGTGATGACTCGAATCGTACTGCCAACTCGGAAAGTTTGGTTATTTGATGGAACGATTATCATCTTTACGGCGGCAGCAGTTTTGGCAGTTGAAAGTGCCGTTAGCGGTCTCTTCTGGGCAGACATTGTTCTGATGCTTGTAAAAGATTTTCTTGCAAAATGGTTCAAGTGGCTAAAACAGAAAGTACCAATATTAGTAATCAAACATCACAGAAAAACTAAAGTTGACCACTGATAAATTACTCAGATGAGCCTTCGTGTAGTTCTTGTTGCGCAAGTGCTGGTCACGTCGACGAGTGTTTCAGTTCTTCAAATTGTGATTTTCTTTAAGAAAAGACCAGCGGGCAAAAAAGTTTGCAAATTCAAAACAATGCCACTGACGTTGCGGCAATTTTGCACAGGCTGCTTTGGTCAGACAGTGCTAAAATCAGACAGATGGCGCCAGTAGTCCTTACCCGTCTTTCGAGATGGGACCCATCTGATGGGAAGCAAAGGCTCTAGTTGAGACAGTGCCACTTCAGAGAAGGCACAGTGAGGGCGACCCCTTGCGTCCTGTCACTGAGCATGACAAATGATTCAGCCGAGGCACATATTAATAAAAGGGCATGAAATGGAACATTGCACAACGCACTGTTCTCCTCAAGTTCTGCCGAACACGATGTCGCAGCTGCCACCACGGCGACCTGTTTGGTTCCTGAAGCTCAATTCCTATGACGACATAAAGACGCTAATTCCGCCGCGTACTATCTGTAAGTCATGTGAAAGGCGTTGTGTTTACTCCTTCTAACTGCTGTTATCTTTTTCCATTTAGACCAAAGCAACACTCTGGGAAACTCATTTAGAATAAGCGATATTTCGAACGTTCTGTACCCTCTTAATGATGAATACAAGGTGTTTCTACGCTTCTGTAAGCCCGTGCGAGGACAAATTCATCAGCTCGATTGCTTGCCAAAGTCATTCAATCTGATGATTAATCAGGCAGCTTTTCAGGTAACGTTTTCAAGTGCATTCTGACAAAACCCATTGTTTTTCTTAACAATTTGCTGTTCATTAGGTCAAGAATAAGTACACTTTTGCCCCTTATGATATTACGTCAAGAATTTGCTACGAACGAACCAATGACACTGTCCATCTTCAAATCTCTATTGACCTGAATGCTAACGAAAGCCAGGACAAGTTTTACTATGGACTCTTTCTTGTGAAGAAGAAGAACCATATAATGTTGCTCGGAGCTTTCCGAAACAGATTCACGAATCCACCAATCGATCGCCAGGTTTCCATTGATCTTGGTAAGTTGATACACTCTCTAGAACATTGACAGTTGTCTAACTGAAACTTTCATCATCAAGTCAAAAGGAAGCTTAACCCTGGTGATAATGAAGATGAGATTGCCATCGTCGAAAATGAAAATCTGATTAAAGTCTCACTCCTTTGTCCGGTTTGTTTTCTTTTTACAGAGTATTTTGAATCTGTTTTTGACACTTGACATTTTTGTTTACAGATCACTTCAACTCGAATCAACCAGCCTGCACGATCAATTGCATGTGATCACGTGCACTGCTTTGAAGCCAAGACCTTTATCAAAATGAATGAGATTACTAATCACTGGACGTGCCCACACTGCAAGATTTTTATCAAGTTTAATGATCTGGTTCTCGACGGGTAAGTGATTTGCAAAAGTACATTGTTCTTTCTCGCATGCTAAGTGTCTCTTGTCTGTAGTTACTTCATGGAAATCCTCAAGTCATCACCGCCTAATTGCGAAGAAGCGGAAATCTATCCTGACGGGCAGTACAAGTACGTCCTGGGAGATGTTTCTGGCTATCCTGCTGTATCTCCTAGTGATCTTGCCCCAAGCTGTATGTTTCATTGTTTCAGCTTGTTTTTATCCCTTTTACCAATTGACATTTTCATTCCTCTAGCTTCATGTTCAGCCAAGCGAAAGCTTGCGGAAAACTCGGCATCTTCACACGTGAAAAAGCAGACCAAAGAGGTGGAGTGCATTACCATTGATGACTCTGACGACGAGGGAGAGAGCGGGCGCAGCACGAACAGTAGCACTTAAGTTCTATCTGTAGGTTACCGCCATAATTTGCATGAAGTTCATTATTTGAAACTTTGAATTTTATTATCTGTATTTTAAACAAACACCAACAGTTCATTTTAAAATGGAGTTACCACATTTCATTATATGTCAGTAAAAAGTACCCAAACCAAACTCAGCTTTTGCTGCTTCTGCGGTGTCTGATTTTTCATTCGCACTTTTGACTGGCGATGCTGCAGGTGAGATTAGCGCCACAGCGAACGTAGGCAGGACGGTCGGCGATCAGCAGATCTGAGCAGTCTTCGCCTTTTACTGTACAAAAAGGTTTCAAATGTGAGTACCCAAAACAGCCTTCGTTTCACTTTGGTTACTTACCAAGGTTCTTCATGCACACTGAACAGTTGCAGTAGCTTCCAGTGGGGAAGAAGAGCACTCGATCGGCGCCGCAGCAATCACCGTCTGAGCCAGTGTTTTGTTTTTGCTGTGGCCAGTCGATCTACTTCGTCTCTTGTAGCTTTTTTGCTGTTCTACTGTGACCTCCTCCTCCATTGATGCGCCCATCATCGTGGTTGTCGTCAGCAGAAGCAGTTGTGCCCGCCGGCTCACTGGAAGACTCGCCAGTGGTGCTTTCCAAATTGTGCTGCTGAATAGGAGTGCCCAGGTCTGGGGCTTGAAGCAGCAGAAGGGCGACAGTGATGAGCAGGACAGAATGCTGACCCAGCAGCTGCTTAGAGTTTGTCATGCTTTAGCTGAGTGAGGGTAAAATGAGAATGACTAGCTCGCTTTTAGGCATCTCAGTTTAATTAGACTAGGCGGACCATTGTTGACTCAGGTAGGTTTTCATTGTTGAGACAGTGCCACTTGTCAGGTGGCAGCAGTGCTGACTCAACTGACACAATAAGTATCAGTTATTGCATTCGGTAACGAGTCCTATTTCATTTCCTGTGAGCTTCTTCTCTTGAAGCACCACTTTTTTCACCACTGGTGCAATTGTCAATTGTCAGTCAGTGGCACAACATCAACACACTGCAAAAAAAATTGATGAGCAGCTCGCCTGATATTTGACCATAAAAGGCAGGCGCTGGCGATTACTGCGACTGTCCTTGATTGCCTGGTGAGCCGGTGTACATCTTTTGACCAAATTAGGTAAAGTGGAAAAACTGAAAGTAAAAGTAATGTTGTGATGGTGGTGCACCCCTTTCTGAGGTAATACATAATTACTTGTACTAAGGTGGTGATATAAGACACAGCCAAAGTGACTTAATCAGCGCCTGCATTCAAACTTCTCAACTGAGCGCCTCTCAAACTGGTGCGTTGGCGGGCAAAATCTTGCAAGAGTCCACTGCAACTGCAGAGGCGGAGGAGGTAGTTTCTCGAATGTTGGAGAAGGAGGTAGTGGTAGTGAATCAAATCGGTATATAAAGGTAGGCAAAAGTGCTCATCAGCTCTATTCACAGTCTTTAGAAACTTTGAAGAAATTTGCCTTTGTGTAAGAGTTACATCAACTGCCCAACAAAATGCTCTCCTCTCCTCGATACACTCGTTCGCTCTTTGACTCCATTGACGACGACTTTCACCGGTCGCTGGAGCCCAGTCGCAGCCACCTGCGAAGAGTCTTCAACAGCAGCCTTGATGACGACTTTAACACTCGTCACCACAACATCACCACCTCCTACGAGCAGAAGCCGGCCATTCGCGACGACAAGTTCACCCTCTCGCTCGACTTTCACCAGTTCGAGCCGTCGGACATCAGCGTGAAGGTGGAGGACGGCGACACGCTGCTGGTGAAGGCGAAGCGCGAGAAGAAGGAGGGCGGCATGGTCGAAAGTCGGGAGTTCAGTCAGCGGTACTCGCTGCCGAAGGGCGTCATCGGTGATCGGCTGACGGCCAAGTTGGACGGCGCCGGGTACCTCCAGGTGGAGGCGCCGGTGAAGAAGGAAGAGCCAAAGGAGTACCGACCATCCTACTGCGGAAGTTCCTATCGATACGGTGGGCGTACCATTCCGGTGCAGGTCGTCTACCGATCGCCCTCGTACAAGTTTTAGATGATGATTTCCGGTTGGCCACTGGTTGGCTAATCTGAACTTTTTTCCCTTTGTTTACAATTCTGTTTTTTAAATAAACGCTGTTCTAAATTGATCTTTTTGGGTTTGAAAATGAGGTGTTGTTGAACTTCACTTTACCACTTTGTCACACGTAATCATGGTCGAAGAGTACGGCGGTCGTCACTGTACAATTTGCAAACAACTCACCTTTCTGCCGTTGATTTGCACCGCCTGTGGCCTGCCATTCTGCGAGCTGCACAGTTCAGCAGAGGCACATGGCTGCATTGCAAAGCATCAAGTTTGTAAAACAAATGTTGACGCTTCGTCAGCAGCCGACACTTTATCTGCTTCAGATCAACGATGCATTCAGTGTGGACAGTCGAGTTTGCTGGCTCGCTCGGTGCCACTGCATTGCACTTTCTGTCAGAAGGTAAGGTTTTCTAGATTCTGTATTCAAATTAATCTTTGATCTCTTGAAACTTTAGCCCGTCTGCATCGCCCACCGTCACCGATTCGACCACGCCTGCCCTAAAGCGGAGACGATTCTTGCAGCGGAACGAAATGCCAGAAGCGAAAAGTTGGGGGATGACAGTTCGGATGATTACTCTGAGACAACGCCGATTGGTGCTGCTAGTCGTAGTGGAAGTTGCACATGGCTTCGAAGACTGATGCAGTGGTTTGTTTAGTCTAAGACCGTTGTTTGGTCCGTTTACCACGACCAGAGGTACCCCAGAAAAATAAATGATCTCACCTTTTCGAAAAATCGTCGAAGCGCCGCTGTTGCCATCTGTCACTTTTCAACGGCAAAATCGCCGCCAGTGTTTTTATTTCAGGCACCAGCGGACGGACAGACAGCCTGCAGTGGAGCACAGCACGCACACTCACGAGAGAGAAAGAGAACGAGAGTGGCTCACTATTTTTGCGCCAAGAGACCAAGGAGTGCATTCGTTAATCCATTCAGTCATTCAGTCATTCTTTAGTTCTTTCGCGCCACATCTCTGCTGCACTCTCTTTGTCTCGAGACTCTCCCTCGAGAAGGAGTCAGTTGAAGCTTTCAGCTGAGCGTCGTTGACTTCAACGGCAACAGGTCAACTTTTTCTAAATAGCTAAAGATGCCTCGCAGAGGAAGAAATTCTGGTCGCGCCGCGGCTGCCAATCAGGACGTCGACGAGGAGGTGGCGATGTCAGGTGCCGAGGAGGCTGAGCAGCAGGCTGAGCCATCAGCTAATCAGCAGCAGGCGTCGGTAAGTTAACCCGTTCTTCTAAAATCCTCTTCTAACCACATTCTTCCCCATTCCCTGCAGTCAGCTCCCACTCCTGCCGCTCCCAAACCATTGACGCCCTCCAAGCAGAAGCAGATCCGCCGACAGCGCAACCTGGCCGTCAAGCCCGGCCACGACGCGCCCATGCTGAAGGTGACGCTGGGCGACGAGGACGCCTTCATCGAGCACTTTAGCCGTGTCGCCGATGACTTGCAGACTGTGATCGACCGAAATTCGACGTCTCAGCCCCACGACTGCGGCCCCGCCTGTTTGACGCTCTCCGAGCAGGCGGCCAACACCGAGCCGAGCGGTGAGGGTCAGCTGAAGCAGATTCGCGCCGTTTGCAATCCCTTTCTGGTGCCGATGGCCCTCTACGGCTTCGTGCGCGTGGCCATGGTCCTCAAGCCGAACGCCCGCTGTCTGCTGTGCGAGGCCTTGGAGGAGCCGGGCGACCCCTGTCAGCGGCTGCACATCGCCTACGTGACGCCCTGCGGCAAGGTGCTCTGGTGTCCGGAGCACGTGCGGCAGTTCCTGCAGACGGTGGCCCCGCCGGGCGCCGGTGCAGCGGTTCACTTCAGCGAGAACTACTTTACCTTCAGCATGATCTTTCAGCTGAAGCAGGTCACGGTGGAGGTGAGGGAGCCAGCTTGTAAAAGTACTTTTTCACACATTTCTAACTCTCATTTCCTCACCAGGCCTACGAGTACCTGCCGGACATCTCCCACGGCCTGGAGTCGGTGCCCGTCTCGCTGGTGAACACCGTCAAGGATCTTCCACTGCCCAAGTTCAACTACATTAGAGCCCGCCTGTGGGACGTCGAGCTGCGCTCCCACGTGCCGGAGCTGCCCGAGAGCCCGCGGGACTTTAGCGCCGACTTTAAGAGCTGCTGCAGCTGCACGGACAACTGCACCGGCGAGCAGTGCGAGTGCAAGCAGCTCACCATGCGCGAGAACTGCGGCAAGGTAACTGAGAGTTAGGAGTTTCGAACACACTTCTAATCTAATTCTACTTCTCCTCGTTAGGGTACGTACATGCACCGCCGACTGTACCACCACCTGAAGCGCGGCGTCTACGAGTGCAACAGCAAGTGCCCGTGCAATGCCGCCTGCGAGAATCGCGTCAGCCAGGGCGGCCTCATCTGCCGTCTTCAGTTCTTCCCCTGCGGCCAGAAGGGCTGGGGCGTCCGCACGCTGCACTTTATCCCCAAGGGCATGTTCATCGGCCTCTACAATGGTCGGGTGATTCAGAGCTGGCAGATCAACCCGCAGGACCTGCGCCAGTCGCAGTACATCTGCGAGCTGATGGACGCCAATGAGGGCCACGGCGTCGACGGCGCCGGCGACGATGATGAGGAGGCGCTGGAGAAGAAGCGGCAGAAGGCGAAGAGGGCGAAGAAGAAGCAGCGACGACGGGCGAGGGCGGCGGCCAAGAGGAAGAACAATGCGACGGCGCCTGTGGCTTCGACTTCGGCGGCGGCCGCTGCTGCTGATGCTGCCGCCGCTGACTCTGATTCTTCGGGATCCTCGGGCAGCGAGGAGAGCCCGCCGCCTCCGCCGGCAGCGGATGGGCCTGGCCTGAGCCGCGAGCAGCTCTTTCGGAAGAACACCAGCAAGGAGTTTCTGGTGGACGGCAGCGTGGACGGCAATGTGACCCGTTCTTTCAATCACTCCTGTGCGCCGAACATCTTCTCGCAACAGATCTTCACGGAGACGCACGACATTCGCTTCCCGGAGATGGCCCTCTTTGCGGCGAGGTTTGTTCTAACTTGTGTGATTTTAGTCCCTTTCATTTCACCCTTCTTTTTGCAGAGACATTCACCCGCTGGAGGAGCTCTGCTGGAACTACAGCTACCGCGTGGGCAAGGACCAGAATCGCGTCCTCTACTGCCACTGCAGCACCTTCAACTGTGCCCTGCGACTCATCTAAACACTCCCACACACACATCATCATCATCATAACTTTCCAACTGATCTGACCCAAACCATTATCTGAATAAACGTTTCACAAAAGATTTGGGGCTCTTGAACGAGTGTGGCGACCGACTATTTTTGACAACGTTGGTTCACATGTTTGGCATTGCGTAAGCGCGTTTAAGATTTGCAAATTGCAATGTTTAGGTTTAGGTTTTGATTTAGGTTTAGGGTAGGGCGGGCGGTCCGTTTAGAGTACTTCCGGCCGACCGTCCACGGTCCGGCTATCCAAGTGGATGTTTTTTTAGTTAATTTAGCGCGCAGGCCGCAAAAGCGGCCGGCGTAGGGGGTTATAGGGCGGCGGAGTCAGGTTAAACTCAGTTTGGTCATTGGACTGTACTTCAAAAGATGAAAAGATCAAAAGATGGTGTAACACTCTTTCAAGAGCTGCAAAGATTTTTCCCCTCTGAGAGTGACACCTCTCGGAGAGTTTCGGCAAAGAGAAAGGCAGCGTGTGTTTCGCTGTTGTTATGGTTTCTCCTGTCAGGCAGCGTGACAGTCACGCTGAGCTGAACACCTCAATGAGCTCTGACTGAAAGAGAGATGGAAGGGGCAATCCTTTCACTCGATAGAGGATCTCATCGTCATCACCAGCGAAATGGATGCTTCACCAAAGACTCGAAAGAAACATCACGGCCGCACAGGCCGAGTTCGCGGACGTCGAGCCCGGGAGACGACCAAGCGACCGGTGCCGGACACTAGCCCCGAAATGATCGCCTTGATGCGCTTCCTCAAGAGCCGCGGCTTTGTCAACTCCACCGCCCTTCAGCCGGTGCTCTACGAGGGCCAGGGGCGAGGGCTGCGCTCAAAGCGGTGCACCATAGGCAAGGACAGCCCGATCCTGTGCCTTCCCCTGGAGTGCCTCCTCCTGCCGAGTGCCATCATCAAGTCGAACCCAGCACTGTACAGCAACAAGTCGCTCACCGAGGATGAGATTCTGGTGCACTTTCTCTACAGTCAACGGCAGGCACTGGACCGCGGCGAGACGCCCGAGCCTGAGTGGGCGCCGTACATTCGAGCTTTGCCGCAGAGGTACGAGCGGTGGCCGGAGGATCCCATCAGTTCGCTCGATTTCACTAGCGTTCTGCTGAGCGGCCTTTTGCCGCGTGAATACATTAAGGTGCTGAAGGAGGAGGAAAGTTCCTACAAAAGGATACACTCTAGCCTGCAGAGTCTGGTCGCTCCAAAGCCGCTGGACCGGGGGCTTTTCCAATGGGCCTTCAACGTCTTGGTCACTCGATCTCTGGGCTTTACGTTTCTCGACGAGGAAGAAGGTGGGGAAGAAAACCAGAGGAGATATTCAAGCCTGGTGCCCCTCTTCGACCTGATCAACCACTGTCCCTTCGCCAATGTCGAACTGTGCGTCTCTGAGCAGCAAAATACCTTCCGCCTGATTGCTCGCGAGCGGCCGGTGAAGCGCGGCGCCCAGATACTGATTCACTACGGTCGAACCAAGACGCATCGCCAATTCTTTGCCACCTACGGTATTACGCACATTCCACCAGTTCCAGAGCAGTTTTCTTCACTCGCGGCGGCCGCGGCCGACAGCTTTTCCCTCATTCCCAGTCCAATGGACTTCTTCAAGTTCACCCTGGAGGAGCTGTTTGAGGTGCCGTGGAAGTTTAAACAGGCCCTTCCGGCGAAGTACTCTCAGCCGTGTCTGAAGGCGGCCTCCAATCGGATCTACAATCGAAAGGCTCGGCTGATGAGCCTGCTCCAGCGGAAGCCTCTGGTGAGTGATGGCTACATGCATCTGGTGGTGAACTGGCCGGTTCAGCTGAGCTGTCGAAATGAGCAGTACGTCGTCAGTCTGAAGCGAGACGGGAGGTGAGTGTGTGGCTTAGGAAGGTAAAAAGCTTCATTTCTAACACTTTATCTTTCTCCCAGCTACGCCATCTTTGACCGCAGCAGCCGTCACTGCCTTGAGCCACTGCCCCCGCAGAGCACCTACGGCCGCTACATCTACCCGCACCTGGACAAGCTGCTCTGGCTGCTCAGTGTGCGGCACCTGCCCCCGGAGGAGGCGACTCTGGACCGGCGCGTCGATCGGATGAAACACCGGTTCCGGACGTCAGATATGAACGCCGAGGGCCCGGTGGGCGAGCTGCCCGGCACCGAGGAGCGCCTCCTCTACCTCCACCTGCAGCTGCTGCTCGTCGAGTGGCTGCTCTGGAGTCGATTCACCTCCGAGGAGCTGCCGCAAGCCATGTCTGATCAAGTTGACAAGGGCGATCCGGTGGAGGTGCTGCACCGGTACCGAGCCATTCTGATGTGGTCAGCAAGGGTGATGCCCGGCCAGCTGGCGCAGGTCCTTCTCAACGAGATGGCCATGCTGCTCTTTGTCCGAAAGCTGATTCGGGAGAAGTGCCGCCCGCTGAGGGACAGTTTGGAGGGTGATGAGAGGGCTCGGTTCAAGTGCACCTGTGATTTGTGATTTGATTGCTTTTATATTCGTATTTTTGTACAGGGAGGAGAGTGGGGTAAAATCATTTACCACAGTAATAAACCTTAAGTACATGTGTCCGTGTAAGTGAGTGAGAGAGGAGGGGGAATACCGTGAGTGGGAGAAATACTGCCGTAAAGGAGAAAAAAGATAAGAATCTAAAAACAAAACTAAGATAAAAGAATAAAATACAAAGTGAAGGTGCACGGGGGAGTGTGTCAGTCTGCAGTAAAAGAAGAAGAAGAAGTGAGATGGGGAAGAAGCGTTAAAAGAACAGAAGCATAAGCGAGTAGGTTAAGAGTAGTAGTAGTAGTAGGGGTGGGGTAATACTAGGTAAGTTCCAGTGTTCAGGTTGTGTTTGTTTGTTTGTTTGCATGTTGAGTATTCCAGCGCAGGTTGGCTCGGTGAGTTGACCCGCTAGTTCAGCAGCTCGGTGATCACCTCCAGGTAGTCGTTCGGATTGCGTTGATCGATAATGTTCAGCTCCCTCTGCTTCTTCACCGAACTGGGCAGCTAGGGTGAAAGGGTGAAAGATTAGTTGAGAGAACATTGAAGTAACGCGGAACACCTACCCGAAAATGACGTATCCTGATGTGCTGAATGACGGCGCCGCACTGGGTGCTGCTGTAGCCGCAGCCGGGCCACTTGCAGCAGTACGGCTTCACTTGGGAGTGAATGCGCCGGTGTCGCTTCAGGTAGGAGTAGCACTCAAAGGTGGCGTCGCAGCCGGCGAAGGTGCACACGAACTTGACGTGCTCCGTCTTGGCGTGCTTGTACACCAGGTCGCGAATGGCGGCCACAAAGTCGCAGCCTACGCGGCTGCACCTGAAGATGCCCTCCTCGTGCTGCTGAAACTCGTGCGTGATGAAGGGAAAGTAGCCGTTGAACTTGATCGAGCAGATGGAGCAGGTGTAGTCGGCGTGGCCATTGCGGATGTGCTGCCAGAAGTCCTTTCTGCAAAGGGGTGAGAAGAGGTTTAGGATTGTGAACTTGTTTAGGATTCAAAATCAAATCATCCACCAGACTTACCTGACGTCAAACTGCCGGCCGCAGCCAACCACCCGGCACTGGTAGGGCAGCGTCTTTTCGTGCTCAAAGAAGAGGTGCTGATTGAGCTTCGCCCGGTCCTCCAGCATTGCCTGGCACTCGCCGAACCAGCACTTCAGTCCGACGGTGTCAATCTGGTGGTTGTTGCTCACCGACTCGGACTCCTCCTCGAGGTCTTCCATGTTCTCTGTGGGGTCAGAGGGGCCTCCAATGCCACTGCCATCAATTTCTTCTTTCACCTCTTCTTTATCTCTAGCTCTTCTATCTCGAACATCCTCTGCCGCTTTCGCTTCGGTCCCTCACTGGTGGCGAAAAAGTGCTTTCCCAGGTTGTCGCTGTCCGAGTAGTCGCCCTCTTCGTTGTTCTCATCCTCGTCGTCGTCATTTTCCATCTCCACCTTGACCATCGACTCGTCCATGCAGTCGTAGCACTCGCAGGACTCGTCGTCAGAGTCGCAGAAGCCACTGCCGTGTGGTCCCGGGTGATGAGGGTGATGGCCGTGGTGGTGGTGGTGGTGGTGATTGTTGTGGTGATGTTGGTGGTGGCGCTGGTGATTGGAGGAGTCGTGGTTTGTGGTGATTCAGTCCAGAGCTGCCCTGTGACGACGACTGGAGCAGTGCTGAGGATCTGCCCTGTTGTGCTGTTGTGCCTGAGGGCTGATTGCTCAGTGCTCCAAATGATGTTAAAGACCAGATGTTGGTTTGGTGGTGTTGCCCAATTTCAGCCTTCTCGTCGTCGTCGTCGTACTCGTCCTCCTCATCGTCTTCCTCCTCTTCCTCGCCCTCATTGCACATCTCCTCCTTGACCTTCATCGCCACATGCGCCGCAGCGGGCTTGCTGACGGGCTTTAGCATGGTAAAGGTGGGGAATTTTTTATGCTTTTGATGGTGTAGCTGCCCATCTGCAGGCCATTGCCAATCGCCGGATTTTTGTTTGCTGAAATTGAGGCAGTGGAGATGGTGCCCGAGCCAGAGGGAGGGACCACTACGGGCGCTGATGATGACTTGTTTTGGTTTGTTGTTGTTGGTGGTGGTTGTTGTGGTATGGAGGAGGTGGTGGAGGTGGTGGAGGTGGTGGAGGTGGAAGGCACGACGATGGTGATCGTAGCCCCGCCAGAGGTGGCCATGACGGGATGGAGAACAGGCGGCGGCGGGGTCTTGGTAGTGGTGGTCACCTCGGAGAGCATGAAGGCAAACAGATCATCTACCAGGTCGTTCAGCTTACTCTTGACGGCCATCTTCTTTCGCTCAAAGCGCTCCACCATGGCACCATGGGAGAGCAGTTCCATGGCGGTGAAGACCTTGTGTTTATGTCAGGTAAACTGTTGCTGATGCTGATGCTGCGATGCAAACAATTGAGGTGAAATGCAGATGACGCAGAAGAGGCAAGTGTGTTTGAGTGTGTGTGTGTGTGTGTGTGAGTGGTGGTGGGATTATGTTTGAGGTGAGCAGCAGCAGATGGTAAGATGGTGAAGAAAAGGAGAGAGAGAGGCGAGTTGAAGAGTTGAAGAAGGACAGCTGAAGTCAGTGAACTCTTGAGGAGCAGGCTGCTGTTGTAGGCGCACACTTTGCAGCAGGCCTACCAGGAGTGCTGCTGCTGCTTCAGTGGTGGTGGTGGTGAGGATATCAGTAAGATTCTATTTAGATGTACGACCAGTGCAGGGCTTCTCCAGAGTAGTTACCTCGAACTGATGATAATGATGATAATGATGGTGATGGTGGTGAGGGCGGCCGAGAGCGGCAGTTAACCGAATGCTGACTCGTCAGCGGGACGCGACGCAGAGCAGCAGTTGAATTACCGAGGGAAGGAAAGAAAGAAAGAAGGGAGGCGATCACAATACCAACAAAGCAGCCGCAACGCTCTCTCGGTAACTCTCTGCTGCCGTTTCCTGCGCAACAGCGCTAGATGGCGTACCTCTTGATAAGGCGAGTCGAAATTTTCCAAACAGGTTCTTGATGATGTTTGTGATGTGCATGTGTTGATTCAAATCTCCTGTGATGTGCCGGACAGTGTTGAATGGAAGAGATTACCTCGCATTGCCTCTCCTTGCACCTGCTTTTGGGCGGAATGAGGTTCATTTTCGCAGCTGTTCCAGATCAAACAATGTTAACTTTGAAAATTCATATCTCCTCAATTATTTGAGCTATTTGAATTCTGTTTTCGGGTTATTGCTCTGTTGAACGTGTTCTCTTCATTGCAATAATAAAAGGGTGTGTGTGATTGAGAAAACATTTGTTCAACTTCAAACATTTTCGGTCGTCGAGAGTGAGAGTGCTGGAAAGCCGACTGTGCAGGAAACAGCGTTTTCTCGTTCTTTAAAGGCTTCCAATGCACGGATTCTCTCAGGAAGCAGCCCGGCTAGCTCAACCGGTAGAGCGTAAGACTCTTAATCTTAAGGCTGCGAGATCGAAACTCGCGTCGGCTTTTTTATGTTAAATTCCGATGTTTTTTTGCTTTGGCTGCTTCTTAAAACACACAGGAGTCATTTGGACGAAAACTAGAAGCCGATTGCTCTTGTAGTTCCCGAGATATTGACGATTGAAGTTGAGACTAACTTTTTACATTCACTGTACTGCGGGGAAACATACTAAAGTACTTTGTAACAGGAAACACCCACTTTTTAAGATTCTAAACCAAAGAGGAACATCCACGGAACATTTAGGTGAAAACAGAATCCCGATATCCCAAGTAATTCCCGAGATACGCCTTTTCAAACTCATCGGTTATTTTTTATTCCTCAACAAATACCCGAATGCCCATGCCCCAACACACACAGCAGTGCTTGCCGATGTCTGTGAATGGGAGGGGAAGCCCCCCACGCCGTTTGTTGACGTGCCGATTTGGAGTGTGTGTTTGTGTGCGCTTCAACACACACACTTGACGCAACACAGCGAGAGACGGTTTGCAAGACGAAAAAGTAACCGGAAACAAACTGATCAAGAACTGGTCAACTGAACAGCAGCATCAAGCGAACATGGACTACAATCGTCAAGGTAAGTTGGGATTCGAAGATTTTCCTTTAAAGTCTCAAATTGTCTCTTTCCAGGTGGTGGTCCATCACGACGGCACCCAGCTGCCTCGGCTGCACCGACTACTGGCGACGCCTACTACTCAATGGACTACTCGACCAACCTGTCCGGCTTCGATGACGGCGGAGGGCGGAGGTCGGCGACCGCCACCCCTGGTCCCCCTCCTCATCAGTCGGGCTTTGGTGGCTACGGCGGCGGTGGTGGTGGTGGTAACATCAACACCGGCTTCAATGCTCCAATGGACCAGTCATTCGGTGGTCACCAAAGTGGCCCATACGGTGGTCCACCACCGCAGCCCGCCTTCAACGCTTTTGCCCCTGGTCCGCCTCAGCCACCTCCACAGGCTGGTCAGCCGCCGCCGGGCTTTGCTGCCGGCTTCGGCCCTCAGCAGCAGTTTCTGATGGCCGCCGGTGAGCAGCTGTTCACCAATCCGATGACCAAGGCGGCAATTGACGCCTACACAGGCTCACTGGTGGACAAGAGCAAAACGTGGATTGGCGGGGTAAGTAGAACCTTCATGATTATAAATTGCCTAATTCTAAATACCACCACTCTTAGGTCAAGTGCTACTTCGCCGTGGACACCAGCTACGTGCTGAAGAAGCTGATGCTCATCTTTCTGCCCTTCCTCCACAAGGACTGGTGCATCCGCTACTCCTCGGACGCGGTGACCCCTCGCGAGGAGCCCAACCTCCCCGACCTGTACATCCCCTCGATGGCCTTCATCACCTACTGCCTCCTCTCGGGCTACATTCTCGGACTGCAGAACCGCTTCGCCCCGGAGCAGTTGGGCATCTACGCGAGCAGCGCTCTCGCCTGGCTTCTCCTCGAGGTCTTTGTCATCGTCGTCGCCAAGTACGTGCTCAACATGTCCAGTCTGTTGGGCTTCTTTCACCTGATCGCCTTTGGCGGCTACAAGTTTGTCAGGTAGGTGGTCGGGATGATGTGAAGTGTTTTGTTTTTGTTTCTAACTTCTTCTTTTCTTTTAGCATCGTTGCCATCCTCCTCATGACGCTGATCTTTGGGCAGACGGGCTTTCAGGCGGCCTTCATCTACACGGCCCTCACGCTGATCTACTTTCTTGTAAGTGGACTTTCGCTCTGAATCAAAAGTTCTAACTCGATCTTCTTCCCCTCAGTTAAAAAGCCTGAACGCCAATCTGCAGACTTCGAGCACCTCGAGCTACAGCAGCGAAAGTCCGCGCACCGGACAGTACCTGGTCATCGTCGTCTGCCTCTTTCAGCCAGTGGTCATTTGGTTTCTCACCAACAGCCTCAAACCATCGGCTGCGGCGGCTGCCTCTGCTGCTGGTGGAGCGGCACCCACCGTCTAACTTATTGTCAACACTTTTGTAATTATTAATTTTTCCCTGAAGATCAATACAATATATCACTTGTTGTACAGTAGCTTCTCGAGAAGGCCGTGCTCTTGAACACTTTGGGTACGTGACGAATGGTGAAGGAATAGCGAGTCTGGCGAGGGATCGTCCACCGGTCCTCTTGATCTACAGAAAACGGCTTCAACTCTTCTGCTGGAACGGCGTCGAGGTTGGCAAAGTTCTTAGAATCGCCGCTCCCCTGCCGAGTGATCACATCGGTGGTAAGCTCTTCAATTTCATGCAGATACGAGGTGTAGGCCTGGTGCCGCAGAACGAGCAGACTTCTCGGCCAGAGAAGAAGTGAAAAGACGTACCGCCTGTCAGCGGATCTTCATTTTCTGGTTTGGCGTAAAAGTTGAGTACTGAATGGGAGCCGGTGTTGATGGTGGTGACGGTCGGGTAGAAGAGGGGGCCGTCCTCGTGGGCCTAGGGTGGGAAAAAGAATGTTATTGTTCAACTTCACTTGAAAATTCCCTTACCATGATGCCCTGGTTCGGCTCATATCGATTCATTAGAATGTGATTTGGCTCCTTTCCCTCGAACAGTCCCATCTCCCCCAACCTTCGAGTGTAGACGGTCAGCCAGTCGGGCAACCGTTCGGGAACCATGCCTTTGGATGCGGCAGGCCGCCCCAGTTTTGCAGCGACCGGTTCGCCAGGTAGGTCCACTTGGGCTTGGGCGCCGCCAGGACATTCCCTATGAGGCCTGCCTCCTCCTCGGGGCTGATAAAGTTGGGGATGTAGTAGATGGTGTCGGGGACCTGATATATAACACAAGTTAGCGTCGATTCACTTTGAAACACTTGAACATTTACCAAGCTCGATTTGACGCGGTACTGCTCCAACTCCTCAATCATAGCTAAAGTTTTTGTACTTTTTTCTTTTATTACAACACAAAAGAAGGAGGTTTTTGGTCCCGCTGTCCAGAAAACAGAAAATAAGCCGGCTGACAGATTTTGTAAACATTGATCAAGGCAAAACAAAACCAGTGTGGGGAGCGTCCACAGAAGACGAGATTGGCAACAGCTGATGATGGAGATGATGATGATGAGAAGGAGAAGGAGAAGGCAAGAAAATGGTAGCTGCAAAGACGGTGGATAAATAGATCTGGTCAGGTAAGCAGTTGTCGAAAAGGGGCTGCGCTATCTTCGAGTGCAGGTGAACCAACGGGCGACGTGCCGGTAGAGGTGGTCGACGATGCTGTTGTTGGAGAAGCTGGCGCCGTCGACGTCCTCGATGGGGTGCTCCTCCATGAATTTCTGCAAAGAAAAAAACAGTTAAAATAATGATCATTTCCTCTTAAACCACCCTCACCTGAAGTGGCGACTTGAGCCAGCCGTCCTCCGGCCCGCTCTTGGCGTAGTAGTCGCGAATCGACTCGTACGAGTCGAGGATGATCGCGATAAAGAGACTGACAATGACGTAGATGGCCAGACTGATAAAGAGGTAAAAGTAGATTCGACTGAACCACCAGATGATGCTGTGCGCCTTCACGTTGGTGCTGAAGAAGGTGGCAAACATGTCGTCGCCGTTCATCAGCGAGAAGAGACACTCCGAGGTGCTGGACAGCGTCCTGAACTTCAAGTGGTAGGGCCCCAGGATGATCCAGCCGCAGAAGCAGAAGCCGCTGTAGATGAGCACCGCGCAGAGGAGGAAGCGGAGAATGTTGGGAATCGACTTGCGCACTGTCAGTATGAGAATGTTGTAGCTGGAGAAGTAGCTGAGGTAGCGGAGCAGGCCCAGCCAGACCAGAAGATTGCCCACGCCCAGCATCAGCGAGGCGTCAGTGAAGACCGTCCCGCTGATAATGTCCTCCGTCTCCAGCTTGATCTTCAGCAGCGTCCCGCAGACAATCAGCACGTCATTCACCGCGATCATGATGATCCACAAGTCGAGGAACTCCATCGCCTCGCCGAAGCTGAACCGGGGAAGCTCGAGGGCGGTGGTGAAGAAGCGCTCCGTCTCGGCTCGTAGCAGCTGTCCTCGGTAGACGGATCGTACGCAGAGAACGGTGGAGAGTGTACAAAAGAGAATGACCAGCCAGTTCAGTGCTAGGGACCAGTTGAGGGCGGCCATCGACTGTACGGCGATGATGATGTTCTGACTGCTGCTGCTGCTGCTGTCGTTTTCGGCATTTAGAACGCCCGGCACCGCCCGCCCGTCCACGTCCGCCGACTTGCACTGGTGGACGCGGCGCTCCGTACTGAGGTCAATCGGTATCTCGCCGTCGTGGTCCGAGTTGTCGTACCAGATGGTGATGTTCAGGTCGTAGCAGCGAAGGGTGCTCCCGGTGTAGTAGATGGTCCGCAGTGGAAAGCGCACCTTGAAACTGATCAGCGTCTCAAAGTTTACGGTAAAGTTGACTGAGCGGAAGTACTCGGCGGAGCGGAAGGTGAGCCAACGGGGGTCGCCCGCGGGCGCCCAGCCGCTGAGCACCGCCTCCCGGGTCACCCTCTGGTCGTTGAAGTTGAAGATGTAGCGGCTGGGGTCGATGAAACGCTGGCGGTAGAAGGTCTGCTCAAAGAGCACCACGGGGTACTTGTTGCCATCGCTGGACTGTGAGCCGCCGGTGTCGTAGCCAAAGGCGCCCACCGACTCAGTGCTCAGGTTGGAGTACTGCTGAATGGCGTAATCGACCGACTGGTAGAAGGAGGTACTCGTGTAGATGGCAAAGGAGCCCGTGCTGGGCGGGTAGGTGAACACCTCTCGGGTGGGGTCCCAGCCGCTGAGGAGCATCTCGCGAAAGGCTAAAAAAGAAGTTTTAGTTTTGGGCTTCGATTTAAAAAAACAACTCCTTTACCTGTTCGCGTGTTGTCCTCGTAGGTGAGGTAGTCGGACATCTCATTGCCAAAGGACAGTATCTGCGCCGTGACCAGTATGATCTTCACCAGCTGGAAGAGCAGCTTCAGGGGGAAGCGCTTCTTGAGGCGCCACTTGTCGATGGGCGACATGAAGTAGAAGCGGAGCTTCCGCTGCAACATCGCCTTGCTCGCCAGCTGGGCACTGGGCAGGAGGACTTGGCCGTCGTCACTTGACTGAGGTTGCTGATCATCATTGCTGGTCTCATTGTTGATGCTGTAGTCCGAGTGGTGGCCAGCAAATGTGGTTCGACCAGCAGACGAGGGTGGCGTCCGGAACCATTCTGAGTTGATGGAAAATGATGAGGAGCTGTTTGGTGGATCATTGGAAGAGGAGGAAGAGGAGGCTGGGGACTCCTCCTGAGGATCCTCGTCGATGCGATTCAAATGGTGGTGATGAGGGTGGTGAAGGTGGTGGTGAGGCGCGTTTCGAACTGGGTGAGACATTCTGGTGGTGGTAGAGGTCGTGGAAATGCGTGGTAACAAGAGAAGATAAGATTTATTATGCAGAAAGGTAGAGAGGTATTTTCAGACGCTGGAGCCTAGCACCAGTTCTTCAGGGTGAACACATCGCTGGTGGCCTGGGATTTTAGAGAAAGAAGAAAAAGTTAAAAAGCTTCCAGTTTTCAAGGCCACAGAGTCGTACCTTTTTCAGGCTGATGAGAATTACCACCTCGATGAGCTTTTCAAACTCGAGTAAGCAAGGAATGCAGGTCTAAATAATGTGTCAACTCACTGGTAACAGTGATCACCATCATCAGTGTTTACTTCGACGTAGCGTCTCTCTCTGTTTCTCTTCCAGTGACTGAGCTCTTGGCTCGCTCCCTCACTCTCCACACTCTTGCACTACACTGCACGCGGGGATCTGGTGATGATGATCTACTGAGGCTGCTGTTGTTGATAAAAATAAAAGTCTGCTCTCTCTCTCTAGCTCTACAGTGTCTTCAACTGCGACAGTACACAGCAGTCACATAGCAGGCGATTGGAAGGGGTGATTGATGATGCTGCTGCTGGTGCTTCAGATGAGTCCATCTTATCACATCAACTAACTAGCGATAACCACAATGGACACTTCAGATAGCGGGATTCTTCAATTGAAAGGAACCAGAATCCTGCAGCCGCCTACGCACCCAAAGGAGGAAGAATCTGCAGCTGTTTGGATTATTCCTGGAACACTTGGATATTTCTCTCTCCCAAACCAAAACAAAACACACGCCACCTTAGGATGACAATTTTGCCGACAGATGTCGCCACGACTTCTAAATTCTGATGACCAAACTTTTGGGTTCATTCTAAACGTAAGCTGCGGCTCTCCCAGTACAGCAGCACCACAGCACTGTGGAAGGCGCATATTTGCGTCGTAGACGGCGCCAAATCAGCTTGCCTCTCAATTTCTCGCAGATTTCGCCGCAGCACACATTTATTCTTCTTCTGTTTGTCATCGCGTGCAGACGGTGCGTGTTCTCCGCTCGGCAACAATTTAGAAACCAAAGCTTCAGAAGATCTATCAGCAACTCGAGCGGCGTCTTTCTTCTCTGCCCAGCAAACAGAGGAACACTTCCTTCCTCCCTCTTCCAGGAGAGGATTTTTCTCTCCTCTCTTTCCAGCACTTGAAGATTGTCTGATTTGCACATTCCCTAGAAGAGAAGAAGAAGAGGGGACCAAGGATGAAGAAGGAACCAAATGACACCGGGGGTGGCGGGAGCCCGATGGCTGGCGCCGCCGCCGCCCCAGCCAGCCCCGGCGCTGGTGGCAAGTCCTCGGGCGCGACGCCCAACAACCGCCTGATTCGCTCCTTCACGCTCTTTGACAATCGGGACTTTCTCCCGCGGACTTTTCAGGTAAGAGTTTGAATAAATTCGAATTCTCTGCTGGGAGGGGCTTGTACGGCACTTTTCGAAGTTTTCGAAATTCGAACTTTTGCATCCAAAGGGCTCGTCATCATTCTTGAGACTCGTCATCATTTCTGGAACTCGTCATCTTACGATCTCTTTTCCTCCTCACAGATTGAGCTGTATGAGGCGTGCAAGTTTCGCGACACCATCGTCTTTCTCCGTCCCGGCAACGGCAAGCACTTCATTACCGTGATGCTGGTCAAGTACTTTTCGCCCAAATCGTCAGTCCTGCCGATTGGCGGCGATTCGGGGCATTTTTCCGCTGCCCCGCGCAAGGTCTTCTTCCTCACCAAAATGGTCAACTCCATCCGCCTCTACGCTTCGGTGTTTCGAGCGCACACCGACTTTCGCGTGCTGGAGCACCACGAGGCGGACCCGGAACTGGGCAACGCCCTGCCCTGGACCTACGAAGAGTGGCAGAACAACTTTCTCGCCAATGACATTCATCTCATGCTAGACCTGACGTTTGAGCGCCTCCTTCAGAAGGGCTACCTCGGCGCCGAGAACATTCAGCTGCTGATTCTCGATGACGTCCACAAGATCATCTTTGAGGCCTACCAAGTGGACGAGGGCGATGCAGGTGACTCTCTGCCAAATCAAAAGGACGAGTGCTATACGCGCATCATGCGCTCACTTCGCGCCAAAGGCCTGCAGCGAAACTCTACCAAGTACCGCGTTCTCGGCCTCAGCGCCTCCATTCTGATTGAAAATGTCTCCTCAAAGGTTTGAATTTATTTGCAACAAGATGTATACAGTTTCAGTTTTCAACTTATCATTTTTTAGGTCTTCGAGTCGATGATCGGCCGCATTGAGCAACAACTCGACTGCACCTGCGAAACCTACGCCGACCTGCGAATGATCAACAAGTACTCGGTGCCGTGTCGCATCAACCTTCGCTACTTTCCGCCCATTTTCGTGAACAACCTAACGGCGATGGGAATTGAGCTGCCGAAGCTGCAGGTTTCGCTTTTCAAGATTCGCAACTACACGGTGCAGTTTTTCTCCTTTCTCAAGGACCTGCAAGACACAAAGCTCTCCGATCAGGTGTACCTGGTCACTCACGAGAGCCTGAGCACGGTAAGCCAATGGGTTTAAAAATGGGACAGATGATAACAATTTTCTTCAACTATTTTAGGCAATCACCGACGTCCTCTTTGTGATGTCCATACTCGGCGAGTGGTGCGCCATCAAGCTGGTCGACCTGTACAATCGCGAGATTGTCGACACGATGTCGCTCTGAAAGGCACCAAGTCGAACTACCTGAAGCTGCTCAGCTCCACCTACACCACACTGCTCCTCGTCAAGCAGTCCATTCTCGCCTATCTGCCAGGCCATATTTCTGAAAAGTTTGAAGCCTTTACCAAAACCTCGCCAAATTCTGATACCACCGCTTCTTCGCCAAAGCTGACGCTGGCCGAATTTTTCAGCCTCTCTTCGCCCAAGCTGCACCTGCTGGCGCAGATTCTGCAGGACTACCTGAAGGAGCTGCGCGGCAGTTCGCCCATCCAGTCCACCTTTAGCTTCCCGGCCAACATTTGCGGCATCATCTACGCGGAGCGGCGCGCCACGGTGCGCATCATTGCGGCGTGGATCGCCGAGCTGGTGACGCTCACCGCTGAGGCTGCCCCCTCGCACCCATTCACTTACCTCCTCCCGGACTATGTCTTTCTCAAGGACGAGGACCGCGCCTCAGGAACGTCAAGGTAGGTGTTGAAAATGTTTTGTGTTGAAGTATTTTACTTATCAGCATTTTGTTCCCCACACAGCATTTACACGCAGAAGCAGCAGCAGAAGAGCCTGCACGAGATCTTCTACTACCGCCGGCAGGAGGAGGTGCTGAAGCGCTTTCGCTTTGCGCACAACTGCAACCTCCTCGTGACCAGCTCCATGTCGGCGGAGGGGCTGGACGTGAACCGCTGCAACCTGGTACTCTGCTTTGACCAGCCCAAACTGCTTCCAGGCGTACATTCAGTCAAAGGGGCGCGTCGCTCGGAGAACGGCCTCTTCTACGTGCTGGCGGACGAGTTCAGCGACAGGGAAAAAAACTACTACGACCTCTTCTCCCAGTTTGTGGAGATTGAGAAGATCTTCACCAAGCTGGTGCCGCTGATGAATGAGCTGCGCTTTGAGGCAAAAGGCGGCCGGAAGACGCTCACCTTTGACGTGGCCAGCATCAAGCCTGATTCTTCGGATTCGCCTGCCGTTGCAGCCACCACTGCCTCTGCCCAAAGCGGCCCACCTACCAGCACGGTGCAGCTGACGATGGAGAACGCCATCTCCATACTGAATCGGTACTGCCTCAAGCTGCCCAGTGACACCTTCACCAAGCTCGCCCCGCACTACTACATCGACCCGGTGACCATTCCGCCGGACGGCGTGCAGCTGAATGGCTCGGCGCGCTACCAGTGCCGCCTCTACCTGCCCATCAACTCCACCTTTCGTGATGAGGTCAAGGGTAAGTGTAAAGGGTAGTTGGAATGCGATGAAAAGGCTGCGATGAAATGGCCAGTGTAAAGAAGTATTTTACTAGAAATATTCTATGCTCGTTTTCTTTCCCAGGTGACCCAATGTCGAATCGAGTGATGGCAAAGCGCTCGGCCGCCTTCAAGGCCGTCAAGATTCTCCAGGAGTTGGGCGAACTGGACGCCAACTACTACCCAATTGGCAAGGAGACCAGTCGGTACATTGAGAAGCTCGGCCTGCAGGACTGCTTCATCACCACCACTGCGGCGGGGGCTCGGACCATGGCGGCGGAAGGGGCTTCTCCCGCTTCTGCTACTTTGGCAACCACTAGCTCCACCACCACCACCGCCACCACTACCGCCACCGGACCCGGGCACAATCGCCCGGGCAATCGCTACAACCGCCTGCAGGCGCGCAACATTGCCAGCAAGCGACGGCTCTACTACGACAAGAAGGTCGCCAACTACCTCTCCGCCGGGCGGCCCTTTACTGAGGTAGCCCTGGGCACGCAGAAGCGCTACCGACTGGGCGCCCTCTACGAGTTCACCATGGCGCTCACCTGTCCGCTGCCCGACGAGCAGAATGTCCGTGGGCGGCCGCTGGTGGACCCCGCCAAGACGCGACGCAACTTTGGCATCATCGTCCCCGGAACGCTGCCCGCCATTTGCGACTTTACCATCTACAACCGCAGCGGCGAGGTGACGGTGTCGCTGAAGCAGATTGAGACCACCTCCTCCTCCCTCTCCAGTCGGATGTACAGCGAGGCGGAGATTGACGCGCTGAAGGCCTTTCACACCTTCACCATCGAGGGCGTCCTCCGTCTGGGCAAGAACCAGCTGCGGGCGACCTTTGACGGGGACGCCAGCAACGGCAACTTTCTCATTGTCCCGGTGAATGACAATAGTGTCGACGGTGGCGAGCAGCGAGGCATCGACTGGGACTTTATTCAGCAGATTGTGAAGCACGTCGCCGACCTGGAGGCGACAAAGGCCACCGCCGCTTCAGAAGCCATTCCAGCTGTGATAAACGCTACCACCACCACCACTGAGCCTTTTGTCTTTGTGGCTGAAAAGTACCGCGACGCGGTCGTCATTCCCACCTACCGCCGCGACAAGGCGCAAGCCTTCTTTTACGTCGCCCAGATCTGCGAGCAGCTTTCGCCGATGAGCACCTTTCCCGACCACGGCTTTGCCACCTTCGAGGAGTACTACCGCCTGAAGTACGGCCTGACGATCACCAACACCAAACAACCGCTGCTCGACGTGGACCACACCTCCTCGCGGCTGAATCTGCTCACGCCGCGGTACCTCAACCGCAAGGGCAACCTGGACTCGCTCCTCTTTCCCGCCTCCTCCCTCACCACCACCTCTTCAGCCAGCAAAAAGGCCGCCGAGAAGGCGGCAAAGAAGGGCGCCAACCACTTGCAGCAGAAGCAGATTCTGGTGCCGGAGCTCTGTGCCATCCACCCCTTTCCGGCGTCTTTCTGGCGGAAGGCCGTCACTCTGCCCTGCATGCTCTACCGCCTCAACTCGCTGCTGGTGGCGGAGGAGCTGCGGCAGACGATTGCCCGCGAGGCGAACATTGGCCTGCTCGACCTGCCCGCCGGCATGCGCTGGCCGGCGCTCGACTTTGGCTGGAGCCGCGTCGTCCAGTCGCACTGCCAGGCGGTGAAGGCGAAAGCAGAGGCGGAGGAGCGCAAGGCGGGCCGAGGCGAAAGCAAAACTGAACCGGCCTATGATTTCGTTTGATGAGGAGGACTCAGCTTCTTCGCCGTCGCCCACTGTCACCGATTACGCCAGTCCGACGCGAGACGACGTGGGCGTGAACATGGCGGGAAGACCGGCGGCGAGCGCTCTAGTGCCGGGCAGCACCAAGCGGGCAGCGTCCAGCTGGGCGACTACAGTGTGGACGTCTTCCAGACGCCGCCGCTGCCAACGCTGCCGGAGCCGCTGAAGCCCATCAGCCTGTCACCACCGCCTCCACCGAATGGTAGTGCTGCTGCTGCTCCCAACCAAGTGAAGCTCTCCAAGACGAGCTTTCAGCCGGTGCCCGATGAGCGCCTGGACGAGGACCCCTTCTCGGGGATGGGCGACTGGAACTCCTTTGCCGCGGAGGTGTCCGCCACGCAGCCGGAGCTGCTCAAGGCGCCCACTACCGAAATTGAGATCATCTCCTTTGGCAGCAGCACCGACCCGTCGACGGCCATTCCCGATGGCTTCGGCGACACTGATCCAGAGCTGATTGAGCTGCGGAACCAGGCCGAGGCAAAGCCAGGGAGAAAGCTAGGCTGGCGGCGATGGGCAAGGCAAGTTCGCCTTTGGATTCAGCTTCCTACATTGACGAGCCGGCCATCATCGAAGTGGACGCCGAGGGGAACCCGCTGGAGCGACCCATGCGAATCGGCTCACCGACGCAGTTTGACCAGCGCTCGGACGACGATGACGACGACGACGAGGAGGAGAAAGACAATGAAGACGGCACCTTCTGTAACATTTTTGCCGTGGACACGGTCACCGACTGGACGGTGCCCTGCGACGGCGCCTCAGTGCACAGCGACGATGAGACGACGAGCATAACCGCTGAGGTGGGCAAGTTTACGCTCAATCTCGACGGCCTCTCCAAGGACCTGGAGAACCTGCAGATCTGCGAGGATGACGATTTTCTCGCGGAGATCAGGGAGAACTACGGTGCGCCGAATGAGGGCGGAGAGGACAGCAAGGACAGTAGTGGTGATGGGGGCCAGCTGCGCCTTAAGTCGGCCGGTGATGAGGTGAAGGAGGTGAGCGACGATCTCGACGGCAGCTACTCGGACTTTGACGTTGACGACATGGACGACGAGGATGAGTACTTCCCGGAGCTGGCGGAGGACCTCGACCTGGAGGACCTGGATGACGATGAGGAGCTCGCTTTTGATGACGGTGACGATGACGACGATGACGATGATGACGACAGTTTCAGCGAAGGCGCAAAGACACGCGGCAAAAAGCACAAAAAGAACAGGAAGAGCAACAAGAAGAAGGGAGGCAATGCGAACAACGCTGGCGGTGATTTGTCGGCAATCAACGGCGAAGGCGCCAATGCAGAGAGCACCGCCGCCGGCAGCGACGAGACAAGCGAAGTCAAGGCGAAGAGCTTCATCTACGACATTCTCCGCTACGAACTCCTCTACGACTGTCAGACCTTTGAACGGCAGAGTAAGACGCCGAGGATGTTCGGTGGCGACGGCAGTCAGCTGCTCAATGTCGATCGGCAGAATCGCTCGCGAAACCGAAAGATCTACGAGCGAATCTACCTTGCCGAGCGTACTGAGGTGAGCTCATTGACAGAAGTTTTAATTTTTTATGACCATTTCTTTTTCCGCTCTAGGTCGCACTGGCCGCAGAGAAGGTGATGCAGGAGCTGAAGATGGGCCCATTTGACGACGGGGAGATCAACATCAGCGGCTCTTGGGCGCCGGAGGACATGGTGGAGGCGGTGGACAGCCAGCTGGAGGACGTCGCACTGGCAGGCGAGGATGTCCGCTTCTTCGACGTGCTTACCTGCAAGTTTGACGAGGACAGCCTCTGTCCCTATAAGGTGCCGCCTGATCCGCTCGAGGAGATTGAGAAGCTCAACGAGGAGGACCTGAAGGAGGACCCGCGGGCGCTGATGGCCGACTATGGGCTGGACGGCACCGGCACTGATGAGGTCAAGTTTGGCGAGCTGCTGCCCAACCGAGCTGCCGCTGACGATGACCAATCGGGCGGGAAAAAACAGCCCCAGTTTAGCTTTGACGGCAGTCCCGCAGCCAGCAGCGACCCAAAGGGGCCCACCGGTGGACTCTGCCTGGGGCCGGATCCGAGCCTGATTCTGCAGGCGATCACCATGAGCAACTCCAGTGACGGCATCAACCTCGAGCGACTGGAGACGGTGGGCGATTCATTTTTAAAGTAAGTTACTTTTTGTTGATTGTTGAATGTTTTTGGTAATCTGACTTTTCACTCAGGTACTCCATCACCGCCTTCCTCTTCTGCATGTGCCCCGACCTGAATGAGGGCAAGCTGAGCTTTCTGCGCAGTCGACAGATCTCCAACATTAACCTGCACCGCCTGGGACAGCGCATTCAACTGGGCCAGCTGATGATTGCCTCCAAGTTTGAGCCCAACGACAACTGGTGCCCGCCGGGCTATCGCGTCCTGGAGGAGGCGGAAAATGTCACTACTCAGGTGGACAAGAACAAGGTGCCGTACAATCTGCTGACGCAGCACTCCATTCCCAACAAGTCGATTGCCGACTGCGTGGAGGCTCTGATTGGCACCTACCTCATCAGCAGCGGCTCGCAGGGGGCGATTCAGTTTATGGACTGGCTGGGGCTGAAGGTGATGCCGAAGGAGTTTCGGGCGCTGACGCGCTTCGCCGATACCGTCTCCGCCTTTAGCAGCAACGCCCACGACCAGTGGCTGCCGATGCCCAAGTCGCCGTTGATTGTGCCCAAGGAGGCCGTCACTACTACCGAAGAGCAGCTGCGCGCCAAGTTGGACGCCATTTACCAGCAGCACCGCCTGAACCAATTTGAGCAGGCCATTGGCTACACCTTCAAGGACAAGGCCTACCTGGTGCAGGCCTTCACGCACAACAGCTACTACGAGAACACGGTCACCGACTGCTACCAGCGGCTGGAGTTTCTCGGCGACGCCGTCCTCGACTACCTCATCACGCGCTACCTCTACGAGGACCCGCGCTGCCACTCGCCGGGCACGCTCACCGACCTGCGCTCCGCCCTGGTGAACAACACCTTCTTCGCCAGCCTCGCCGTCAAGTACAGCTTCAACAAGTACCTGATGGAGCTCAGCCACGAGCTGTTTCGCGTCGTCGACGGCTTTGTCAAGAAGTTTAACCTCTGCAATGCCAACCGGCTGGAGGAGGAGCAGAAGGCCAGAGAGGCGGCGGCTGCTGCAGAGAATGTCGATGAGGATCAGGTAGAAGGAGAGGTGGGGGAGGAGGAGGATCCGAGCAAGCGCAGCTGCGTCTACTGGGAGCTCTTTATCAGCGAAAATGAGGCGGAACACCTGGAGGACATTGAGGTGCCGAAGGCGCTGGGCGACATCTTCGAGTCGGTGGCCGGGGCCATTTTCCTCGATTCAGGCATGAGCTTGGACGCCGTCTGGAATGCCTACTACCCCATGATGAAGCCGGAAATTGGTGAGTGCTTACATTCCGGATAGTGTTGTCTTGAGTAGTTTTTCTCACTCTCTTTTCTTATTTTGCAGAGTACTTCAGCTACAATGTGCCAAAGTCGCCGATTCGTGTTCTGCTCGAGAAGCAGCCGCAAAGTGCCAAGTTTGGGTAAGCTTTTTTGGTTTGACTTTTTTGGAATGATTCTCTAACAATCTTTTTTTCACAAAAGAAAACCGGAGATCACCTCTGGCCGCAAGATTCGCGTCTCGGTGGAGGTGTTCAATGTGGGCAAGTTTGTCGGCGTCGGACGCAATAAGCGCATTGCCAAGTGCACGGCCGCCAAGCGAGCGCTTCGAGCGCTGAAGATCATTGATGACCACCAGCGAAAGCGGGCGGAGGAGCTGATGGGCGCTAATCGCGCCTATGAAACTCAGGATGCATTCAGCGAAGAGGCGGGTTTCAAGTTCAGCGAAGAGCCCTTGCCGCGATAGTCTGCTGTGATTTAAACGTCCCAAGCGCAAACGAGCTTCAACAAAACTGGCTTTGCCAGAAATTACCAGAAAAAGAGTATTCCAACTTGTTGCGCCACTTTAACCCACAACACACACACACTTTTCCCTTAACATTTTACTTTACTCGACTGTGCTAACTTTTACCCTTGTTAGGTCTCTTTCACTTTCCAGACTGTCCAAGCATTTCCCCTTTTACATTTCAACTGTTATACACTTTTTAGTTTTACACATTTCTCTTTTTGATGATTTTCACCCCCAGTTATCCCCGATGAAACCGTCCTTTTAAGCCTTTTGAGTCTGCAAACACTGTGCAAATAAACAAAGCAACATTTTCCAGATTTTGAAAAAACCGGGCACCAGTTTCACTGGGAGCCCAGTTGGTGTGGATATAGTGCAGAGGAGGAGTCAGAATTGCCGCCGCGGGCACATGCTTTGTTGATTGCATCAGTTTGGTTTTTTCTTGCGCAGGTGCTCTCTTTCTCGTCGCAACTTTTTCAAAGCGAATCTGTTCTTTTTGCCGTGAATTCTGCACTTTGCAGTTCTTTACAAGGTAAGCTTTTAGGGTTGTTTAGAAACGTGCTCATTACTTTTTTTTCCTCTAGCTCCTTCGCAATGTCTTGGCTTTTTGGATCAAGCCAAAACAGGCAGCATTATCCGGGAAATGTCCCTGCTGGCGGCGGCATTAGCGGCGGTCAGCCACCTTCGGGAAACACCGGCAGCGGCGGTGAACAGCCTCCCGTCGGCAAGATGAACGCCTACCAGTTCGACTCCTCAGCTCTGGAGCGGGCGGCAAAGGCGGCAAAAGACCTGGAGCAGAGCCGCCACGCCAAGGACGCCCTGGAACTAGTCAAACAGCAGGAGACGACAAAGCAGCTGGAGCTGCAGCGGCAGATCAAGGAGTACGAGAGCGCCGTGGCAAATGCGCAAATAGAGGCGAAGAAGGCCGAACAGGAGCACCGGCAACGGATGCTGAAGGAGGAGACGAAGCAGGCGCAACTGAAGGCGCAGTACGAGGACCAGCTGGCGAGGAAGCGTTTCGAAGATCAGCTCGGCCAGCAACGGGCCTCTAATGAGGAAAATATCCGCCGTCAAGAAGAGTCGGTGGCGAAACAGGAGGCCATTAGGCGGGACACCCTGGCCCAGGAGCTGGAGATGCGGGCAAAGGCAGACGCGAAGCGCATCGAAGCGGAGATCCTTGGTCAGGCGAAGGTGGAGCGGGAGAACCGGGACATTCGTCTGGAGCAGCTAAAGGCAAAGGCCGCCGAGGAGCGGACCACATGCTGGAGGCGATCGTCACGGCGGGCAACGTCTTTGGCACCGGCTTTCGCGCCTTCATCTCCGACTGGGAGAAGGTGAGCGCCACGGCGGTGGGCATCTCACTGGCGGCCGCTGGAATTTACGGCGCCAAGCACGGCATCGGCATCGCCGGCCGCCTGATTGAGTCCCGCATTGGAAAGCCCTCTCTAGTAAGAGATACTAGCCGTCTGAACCTAACCGATGGTCTTCGTCACCCGGTGCGCACCGCCGGTCGCTTGCTGGCTTCTCGCAAGCCCGCCGACGCGCTGAAGGGCGTCGTGCTGGAGCCCTCGCTGGAGGAGCGTCTGCGCGACATTGCCATCGCCACAAAGAACACCCGCAAAAACGGCGGCCTCTACCGAAACGTTCTCTTCTACGGTCCACCCGGCACAGGAAAGACGCTCTTTGCGAAGAAGCTCGCCGAGCACTCGGGCATGGACTACGCGCTGATGTCGGGTGGCGACGTGGCGCCGATGGGCCGCGACGGCGTCACCGCCATCCACAAGCTCTTCAACTGGGCGGGCACCAGCCGCCGCGGCCTGCTGCTCTTTGTCGACGAGGCGGACGCCTTTCTGCGGAAGCGAGCCTCAGAGACGCTCAGTGAGGAGCTGCGCTCGACGCTGAACGCCTTTCTCTATCGAACCGGCGAGCAGTCAGGTCGCTTCATGTTGGTGCTCGCCTCAAACACTCCGGAGCAGTTTGACTGGGCCATCAACGACCGCCTCGACGAGCTGATCGCCTTTGAGCTGCCCAGTGAGGGGGAGCGGGAACGACTGGTTCGCCTCTATTTTGACCGCTTCATTCTGGAGCCGTCTGAGGGTAGGCGTAGGTAAGTGTGATTTTATTTTGTTTACTTTGTAATCTTTAACTTTTTTTCTCTTCTACTCAGTCGCCTCAAGTTGGACGTTTTCGACTACGGCGCCACCTGCTCGCTGATTGCCAGTCAGCTGGAGGGATTTTCTGGGCGGGAGATAGCCAAACTGGCCGTTGCCTGGCAGGCAGCCGGTTACGCCAGTGAGGACGGGTTGATCACCCGACAGATGATGCTCGCCAAGGTGGAAGAGGCCAGGGAGCAGCACGCCCGGAAGATGCAGTGGCAGGCGGACGAGGAACGGCTGAAGCGCGTCAAGGCACAGGGCAAGAGTGCCAGTAACGCCAGTGTTGCTGAAGTGGCCAAAAGTGAGATTGGCTCAGATCCTACTCAACCAAACCTGCTCAAAACGGACACTCCTCTGCCCTCGCCTTATTAGCTTTTTTGGAAAAATGAGATCTGAACTTGATGTCTCTTTCTCTCTCCCTCTCACCCTCAAGGTATGTGAGATTTTGTATTATTTTTGTTTCAGTTTGTTTAGTAGTAATTTCTTTAAAAACATACATACAGTAGGAAAATAGTAAAATGCGCCTGTACAGTAGCCGTAAATCTGTGTTGATGTGTGTGTGAGCCTTGGGTGTGTGTGTCCAAAGTAGGACTGAGATCATAAGGCAGTGGTGTGTGTAGTAGGTGGGTTCTTTGAAAAGATATAAAATTGTGTGGGGAAAGTAAAACTGAGGTAATTGAAGAGGGGTGGTAGGGATAACAATAAAAACGATAAGCAGTTCCAGTTAAGTGGTGGGGCAAGGGAAGCTCATCATTTGCTTTTAGCTGGCGACTGCTTCGGCTTTCCGGTGACGCAGACGGTGAAGATGCAGTACCATCGGCGAGCTGATTTCTTTGGCTTTTTTGTGCTGCTCGACTTCGAGTCGGCGTTGTTGTTGTTGTTCAGTGAGTCCAGCTTCTCATTGACGGCTGTTGCTTCTGCTTCAGCTTTCTCCTGCTCATCCTGCTGGTAGTAGTCCATCTCTATAGGCTTCTCCTTTTCCTGATCTTCATTGTTATTTAAATCCTCGGCTGAGGCGGTGTTTTGCAGCACCAGCACTGACCACTGAGATTGCACTTCTCGAAGGTCTTGCTCTAGTTGTTTAATGCTAGTTTGTGGAGGGGGATTAGAGAGATTGGGTAATGGGCTTATTCAGCAGGGTACTTACCGCTCCTTGTCCAGAGCCGACTGCTCCTTGAGCGTCTTCGCTTCGCCGCCAGCCAGCTCAAGCTGCTCTCTGAGCTGCACCAGCTCCAGCTCTCGCTCCTCTAGCTGCAGCTCGAGATCACGCGTCCTCACGATGGCCATTGATTCGCCGAGGTTGTTGCTGTTGCTGTTGTGGTGGTGGTGGTGGTGGTGGTGATGATTGCCACCGTCGCTGCTAGGCAGCAATGTAGTAGTGGTGGTGATGGACGCCGCTCGACTCACTGGATGAGCAGCAGCTCGTCGAGTGGGAGCCGCCGACAGGCTGCGACGGTTGAAGGGCGGCAGGGTCGGTTGTTGTACTACAGTAGCAGCAGCAGCACTGGTCAGCGTGTTGATGGAGCTGGCCTGAGAGAGGGTGTTTGCGGGCAGATCGTTCGAGACCAGCGACACTGTGGAGCTGTTGAAGCGGCGGTGGTGGCGGCGGTGGTGTTCCACTGCGAGCCGCGAGTCGGCCAGCTGGCTGACTATGGAGCGCAATCCGCTGGCCTCCTCTTCGCATTTGACTAGCTGGGACTGGGGGAAACCATGTGAGAGATAGGAGAATAGGTTGAAGAGTTATAGATGGAAGACTTACCCTGAGACACTCCAGCTCCTTGTGCTGCTCGCCGCTCTGCACGTCCATCTCGAGGATGGTCGCCTCGATGGCCGCCTGCTTCGCCTCCATCGCCACCCGGTTCGCCCTTAGCTGATCGTTCTCCTCCTGCAGCTCGCCAATCTCCGCCTGCAGCTGACGGGCCACCGCCTGGTACTCCTCCAGCTCCTTGCCCAGACGACGCTCTCTGGTGCGGAGTTCTTCCAGTTGCGGCGTCAGACTGGCCGTCTGCTGCTGAAGCGCCTCAAAGTCAGCCCTGGGAACGGTGGCGGAGCTGGCCGCTCGCAGGCGGGCCAGCTCGGCGTTGGCCTGCAGCCCGGCCCGCTGCAGCTGCTCTCGGTCGGCCTTCAGCGTCTCGAGGTGCTCCTCCAGGGCGTTGCACTTGCGCTGCAGTGCCTTCCGGCCCTCGTAGACGAGGCGGTACTGCTCCTGCAGCAGGGCATGTCCTGCTTGTCGGGAGACATTTGTGCTGAGTTGGACATGAGCGGGGATGATGTCGGTGAGTTGTTTTTGTTGGTGTTGTTGTTTAGTCCTAGGGACAGGCTTCGATTTGGCAGCGTCGCTGAGCGGTTGCTCGAATGGCTAACCATCGGCGTCTTCTCCAGGTTAAGCATCTTTAGGTGGTGGTGGTGATGATTTTTTTGCCTGTAAAAGGGAGATAAGAGGAGTGACGAGGTTATACAGGAGAAGAGCGATATACTGAGATGAGCTGTTCTCTTTACAGCAGCAGGGAAAAGTATTTTTCTGCTGTTGCCGCTGCCGCAATTGTCAGGTTCTAAAGTTGACAATAAATCACCGTTCAATCTCATTAGTGCTGAATGCTAATTCACAGCTGACGTAGCTGCTGTTTTTGATGACGAAGTGGCCTTGAGTAAGGGGTGAAAGTACCGGAGAGAGGGTACAACAAAGTTTTTTTTTATCATAAAGAGACTTTTTGGTTGATTGACAGCATCTGGCGACAAGTGCGTGTGTGTGTTGAGTAGTGTGTTTCAGACCGGAGATGAAATGATGATGGCGATTGTTAGCTGCTGCTCTTTGCTGTCCTTGCCGCCTATTGTGGCCTAATTTTCTGTGTGTGGTCACGAGGGAGAAATAATAGAGTAGTGGTAGAGGAGGAGAAGGAGGAGAAAGTGGAATGTAGAGCAGACGATTAATCGTTGAAATATGTTCCTTCTTTTTGCTGGTGACAGCGGTGGTGATTGACATTGAATCGAAGTCTCACACTAGAGTGGTGATTTATGGTGATGCTCACCTTTTACTTCACAGCTGGTAGAACTTTCATCAATTGTCGAACGTCAAAACGTCAGTGCAGATCTCTGCTCCTGTTCCTGGTGGCCGCACCTGACCTAGTGATGTGGTGGTGGTCACTGTGTCTGACTGACTGCCTGTTCGTAATCATCAACTGCTTGATTGCAACTTTGAACTTCTTGGCCAGCTGCTGCTGCTGCAAACACTGACCATCGATTGTGTCCGCCACCACGAACCAACAGCTATTTTCTTTCGCAGCACTCTACCAACTCCATATTTGGTTGCTTTTGCTGCTCCAAAATTCTCACTTTCACATTTTCACTTTGCACCAGCATCACTTTAACACGTTTTGTTACCATTACCACCACCACCACCACCACCATCTTATCTTGACCATTTTCGGAAAGTCCACTACCGTTATCGACGTTACGTTTTGCTCACACGTTCATCACGGCTGGTGCACGGCTTCTGCTGTGCACTTGCTGCACTGCCGCTAAACTTTCCTCCCGTTCACGCTTTATAGCGTAATAGCGATCATCGATCAGCACTTCGCCGCTAATCAATCAGCGGTGGTGTGTCTGACGTAAACAACAACAACTGCTGCTGTGGTTGCGGTCTCCTTTGAGGTTAGGAAATCTCTTGTCCCTGCAGCAATCTCTCGACCGGCACTTGAGTACATCGACAATCACTTTCTCCCTCTCACTCCTCGCTAATTACCACTGCACACAATGCGGCTTACCTTTTTCGGCGGCGGAGGCGGTATCCTACTTTGATGAGGTTGAAGTTCGTTGAGTTTGTTCGATTGTTGAGTTTGTCTGTTTGTTGTTGGAAGTACTCCTCTGGTGTTCACAGTGTTCGTGATGTTTGGTGAATGTCAGCCAGCCAGCATTCCGTGGTCAGCACTACTGACTTTTAAAAACACAGTTGTCTCCTTTTCTCACTACTTTGCAGCAGTTGATTAGGATATCCTTTCGTTTTCACTTTTAGATGTGGCGGCTGCTGCTGTTTCCTCTCTGTCGCCTGTTGATTAGTTTGTTGTTGGTCTCACTTGCAGTTATGGACACAAACTAATTGAGATGTACTGGTAAAAGTGTGTTGGTGGTTGGCGTCAGAAAGAGTAGTCGAAAGAAGCAAATCACTTTACACTTTAGCCGTTGTTGGTTGTTTGCCGTTCAATCAGCTGGTGTCTCTTCCTCTAACTCCTTCTGACAGCAGCAGCAACTTGTTGCTCGGTAACGAGGCACTTTCATTCACTTCACAGTACAGCACAAATGCCGAGTTGAAGTAGTGTCGTTGGGCTAACACACCGTCGCCACTGACGGACACCTTTCGACTGACACTACCGAGCAAGCTGGTGAGGAGGATGATGATGGTGATGAAAGCAGTGAGCAGTGAGAATGAAATGAAATCAGTCTGATCGGAGTGAGTGAGTGAGTAAATGGAGGCAGCAACGGTGAATGAGCACGGCGTGTCTGATCTCTGAGCACGCTGTTGTACGGTTGTGTGCGAGTGTGTGTTCACACCACCACCACCACCAGTGCTTGTACGACACGAGAGTCAAGTGTGTGCTGTGTTGTGTAGTACAAGTACAAGACGACAGAGACAGGAGTTGTGTGAGATATCAATCAAACTTGACTTCGTCTTAGCAGCAGCAGCAGCAACCGAGGAAAGAGAAGAGAAGAGGTGTCGGTAGAGTGAGAGAGCAGATTATGATTTGTTTCTGCCTGTCTGCCAGCCTTATCAGCTGGTCGTGGTTGCGAGAACACCAGTGTCGGCTGCTGCTGCTGGTGCTAAATGCTGCGGTAAATTACCGTTAATAGTTGTTGCTGCTGCTGCAGTTCATGGCAGGTACTGTTTGAGGTGGTAAAGATGATCACCAGATTTTACTCTGGAAAAAAGAGGAGGAAAGGAGCAAGGAACACCACCTGTTGCTCTCCATTTTGCATGTGCTAGCAGCAGCCTTCTTCCTAACTTCTTTTCTGTCATGTATTCAGATCACCGTTATACTTCTTTCCTTCTTTTTCTCTCTGAAGTCTTGCTTACACAATCGATTACAGTACTACTAGAACTACGACGACGACGACGACGGGCGGACCACTGTCTGCGACCATTGTCCGCTGTAGCTGTGTCCATACCTTCGGTAATACCTTCTTTTTTCCCTACTGTCATCATCATTGCTCAGACTCACTCGCACAGGTTTCAATAGCACTACACTACTTTTTGCTTTTTCCAGTGCACCTCTTTTCTTCTCCTCCATCACAGAGCTGTCTACAGCTGAGTTGGCTTTTCTCCTTTTCCTTTTCCTTCTTTCGCTCACAATTAATCGAGCCGATGCTAATCGCGAGCAGTGCTCATATGTGATGGGCTGCTACTAAGCCTGGGCCTGGTGGTGGTGCTGGTGGTTTCCGGGAATGAATAAGCGATGATTTATGGTGCTGATGGTGGTGATGATGATGGTAAATATAGCAGAGCGGTCCAGTGTACATGTACTGGACTGCCTGCTTGCCTTCTCTTTGCTTGCTATATTAGATAGCTTAATTAATTACCGACAGTGCAGCAGACTGTGCTCTGTGCTCACTGCTGCTGCTGCTGACAGGACAATGTTTGACTAATGAGGCGCTAATGGAGGGCGCTTTAGGGGATAATGGACCCGTGGTGAATGGACATTGCAGTCCTGGTGGTGATCAGATGATGAATGGCCTAGGTGATGCTGATCTAATGTCGTGGTGGTGGTGGTGGTGGTAATGCGCATTCATTGAAAGAGGTGAAAGCGATAGGGAAAAGTGGTGAAAACGGCTGTGTGCTAAGTGAAATAAAAGGACCTAAAGTGTGAATAATGTGGCGGGGGTGTTGTCGTGTTTTGTGATGTTGCGGAGAATGAGCTTTTTCACTTGTTTCTCTATCAGTGTCTTATCTGCTGTGTTATTCTCCAAACTCATATGTTTTAGCACTTTCATTTTCCCTCTTTCTTTTAGGTCTACTTTCTTTTGTTGCCGTTGTTGTTATCTTTTTATAGTTGTTGTGAGATTATTATTATTATTCATTTCTCTTTCTTTCTCCCCCACCGCTTCCTCCTTCTCCCCCATAGTACGTCAGTAGTCCTCGGAGGCTCATTTCGGTAAATGTCAGCTAGATTAGTGCCGGTGTGCGAGTCAGCGTGAGTGTGTGTGCTCTAGAAATCTAATTTTTGTTTGTTTTTGCCCTTGTTCGGATTAAATGAGTAGTACGACGGCAGTGGAGGCAAACAGACGGAGCTGTACACGCACACACAACCAGGTTGTACGGTTGCTGCTGTACAGGTTTGGGCAAAAGGAGAGGAAAATTAATTTTTGGGTTAATGCTGAGTGGGCTTTAGGGAGAAAGGAAGGAAGGAAAAGTAATGTGAGGGTCAACAGGCTAAATGACGGGGATTTGTAGCCTTTTACTTTTGTTTGTTTATTTGAATTTGCTTCTTCTGACTCTGGTTCCACTACATTCATTTAGACGGTTGGAAACTTAATCAGGAGAAAAAAAGACAGAAAGACTTTGAGACAACTGTTTTATTGTTCTTTGTACAACAGAGGGTGCCAAAGAACAATGGTGGCGGCAATTGCAAATTGCCGCGTTTCCATCGTTTCTTCTCTTGCACCACTACTACTGTCATTAAATTCTTGTATTTCCATTGTACCATTTACTCTGTGTGTAAAAAGTTCTCCTGTCTCATGTCTTTGCATCTGTCGCAGGTGTTTTTGGGTAGCGGTGGTGATGGTGTCACCTGTTCACAAATGCTGGTGGTGCTGATAGGTGCTGACTACTCGTTTACCTTTTGGCAATTACCATTTTGCATTCATCATCCTCAGCGATGATCATTACACACTGGCGAAGAAGGGGAAAGAAAGAGGAGGGGGAATGACGATGTCAGTTTTATTATTTGTGTTGATTTGTTGATTTGAATGCCAGTGAGGTCTTTACTCTCCATCAGCACTCACAGTTTTGCCAGTGGCACTGATCACGATCACGATGGGGCCACTAAGCATCACCACTGTTCACCACCGTTCACCACCACCTAACTGAGCAACTGTTTTGCCAACAAACTCACTGAACGATCATTAATCATAAGAAGAGAGAGAGAGAGAGAGTTATGGCACAGCGACAACGAGTATAACTAATGGTGGTCAGTCAGTGATGGTGCTGTTGCTGCTATTTGTGCAGAGGAAGCGATAGGAAATGAACCAAATGACTTTATCATCGAATGAGTGGATTGGGCAGGAAGGCTTGCAGTGAGAAAGAGTGGCTAATTAGGAAATGCTGCTGCTGCTGCTGTATAGCGAAGTGCACTTTGGGGGCACATTTCACACACAGGCACACAGGTAATATAGTAGTGCTGCCAGTGCACTACTAATGTGTCCACGAAGTGCAAGTGTGTGTGGGCGAGAGCTGGCAATAGTAGTGGTGCAACTGCAGAATGCGGTGGGCAATTCATTTGAAACCATTAGGAATTTTATTCTTCTTGTGTCCATCATTGAGGCACTTTCAAACACTTGCACTGGCTACACCCTGTGATTAAATTAAAGATGGAAATGAAGTCGAAGGAATATTGGTCTTCCGTTTTCCACCACCACCACCACCCTTCCAGACTTTAAGACACAGACAGTGGCAATTAGCCGAGGCGTGTGTCCACCTTGGTCTGTCTGTCTGGTTTGATCATCATCATCACCATCATTGGCAGTATTATTACATTAGTGTTGCTAGGCAAGGGTAGTGTATGTGCCTTTGTCCGTCACGTACGATCACTTTCGCTGTCTGTCACAGACACACTTTTTTCCTCTAAACCTGAGCACCCTGTCTGCTGCATAACCAGTTTAGCCGTAGCCGGAGCAGCAGCAGCCCAGGAACCAAAGCTCTCCTTTACTGCCCAATTTGTCAGGTGCAAATGATGCTTGGAGAGAAAGTGAAGGGAAGGGAAAAGAGAGAATGAGGGTCTATGGCTGACTGGTTGGCATGGCCACTGATGCTGGCTGACTCAAGGCTAGCCAGGCAAGGCTGATGATGCAGTGCCGTTTGGGCTGATGCTCAATTCACGGTGTGTGCTGTGCACTGTTTGCTTGGCAACACAAAATACCCTTCGACGTTGAAGGCAAGAAAGGGAAAGGGAAAGGAGGCTACCAGTGCAATTGATCTCACGGTTGCCGATTCTGATGGCGGTGAGGAATGGCGGCACAAATTCGGATGTGCATCAGCAGCAGCAGCAGCAGTCGATGGACAGTCGATCAGTGCCGTCGCCGCCGTCATATACGCTGATATAGCAGCAACTGTTCGGGCACTACTCTACAGCTGCCTGAGTCGCAGCAGCATCAGCAGCTCTGACTTCTTTCCTTCTTCGCCTCGCTTTAATACTATTTTATAGCTGCTCCCGGTGCTGGTAGTGCTGGCTGGTGCTGGAGTACAGCTGCGGCGCCAAAACCAAGACAGGCACTGTTTAATTGTCGGTCATGGGCGGTGGTGACCGAGTGCGGCGAGAGTGCTCCTGCCGCCGTCGCCGCTGTACTGCGATTTACTCACACACTCGCACACACAACAGTCAAGGTCGTTGGTAGTCGGTGGTGGTAGGAAAGAAATGCAGACAGACCTCCTCAACTGCTACAGCTGCTGCTGCTATTTACAGTGCAGTGCAGTTTTGGCTGGAAACGAAAAATGTGCTTAGCTTTTTTCGGCAAGTAAGCAAGTAAGGCAGCAGCAGCACAGCAGTCGGTCTGACGGCAGTGGTTGCTCATCTCCTCCTTCGTTGATTTGTTTCTTTCCTTGGACGTCGTCGTCTCCCCTGTCGATTCTCTCTTTCCTTCTGACTCGTTAGCCGCAGTGACAAATGGGCGAATGTGAAATGTGAAATGTGTGTGTGTGTGCTCTGCAGTGCTACACACTGTCTGACTGACTGAGGGTTTGCCTGTGCGAGAGAGAAACAGAAAGTGAGAGTGAAAACGACAGCCACCATCGAACTGTCAGACCACCGTCCAACCAGCCAACCGACTGACTGACTGTCTGCTATCACGGAGAGAAAGACTTGCAGCAACTTGCGACCACCACCACCACGACCATTCCTTCACTTCACTCTCTCTGCTGACGGCGTCCAGACTGATACATCACTGGTGAAACTATTTTCCCTTGGCAGCTTTCAAATTCAATATTTTCTTCCTCTTCACTTGCTGAACTTCCTGTTGCAAACTCAATCCAATTTCCCATCCTAATCATCATGTCCACTAGTACCAGCAAACCCCGTCTGTACTACATGCTGGAGTCGCCGCCCTGTCGCACGGTGATGGCCATCGCCCGACTGATCGGCGTCGAGCTGGAGCTGAAGCGAGTCGACCTCAGCAAGAAGGAGCAGCTCAATGAGGAGTTTGTCAAGGTGAGCTTTTTTGTGTCAATATTTGACAATCTCTCGATCGTTCAATATTTGCATTGTAGTACTTTTCTTCTGTTTCTAAGAATAATAATTCATAATAATTCCCACACGCGATTATTGTTGTCCCCCTTTCACAGGTGAACCCCTTTCATGTGGTGCCCACGCTGGAGGACAGCGACGGCTTTGTGGTGTGGGAGTCGCGGGCCATCGCCGCCTACCTCATTCAATCGAGAGGCGGCAAGGATAATCCAAAGGCTGAAGAGCTCTACCCGTCCGAGCTGAAGAAGCGCATCACCGTCGACAAGTTTCTGCAGTACGACCTGGGCACACTCTACCGAGCTATCTCCGATGTCGTGGTAAGTTGAGCCTCAAAGCTTCAAAATCGAAATCTGATCCTCCTGTTCTGTTTCTATTTCCACCTAACCACCTAACCCTCCCAGTACGGCATCTTCACCACCGGGCAGCTGAACGCCGAGAAGGTGCCCCGACTGGAGGAGGTGCTGAAGACGCTGGAGTCCTACATCAGCGGCTCCGGGGGCCCCTTCCTGACCGGCGACCAGGTGACGCTGGCCGACGTCAGCATCAGCCTCTCGCTGACGATGCTCGACCTGGTGCCGCCGGTGGACCTGGCCGCCAGCTACCCGGCGGTGGCCGCCTGGAACGCCAAAGTGGAGGGCGGCACGCTGAAGGCGGTGAACAAGGACGGCAAGTTCACCGAGGCGCGCGCCAACATGAAGGCATACGCGCAGATGCTCAAGGAGAAGGCGCTCAGCGGTGCTCACTAACGCTTCTCATCAGGGCCCCTTTACCCACCACACTTGCTTCTCAATATCGATATTCCACCGAGCATTACTCTTCTGTTCCATTGTTGTTTACTATTCACTAACCCGCGCTCTTGTTGCATTTCTCTCTCTTTCTCAAACACAACCACAGCCACTCAACATAATCCTCCTGATAAAATGCGCTATAAGTTCTACTAATCTATATCCTCCTCCTCCACCTCCTTCTCCAAATCCTTCCTTCCTTCCTTCCTCTCCAGAAACGTCCAATGAACCAGCAGCTTCCCTGGTAGCTTAATCTCTATTTTGCTTCACTATCATTACACGCTGTTGTGTTATATCCTCTCTATTTCTCGTTGTTCTCTTTCTTCTCCTCTTTTAATTCCTACAGTATTTCCGGAATCAATCCCTCTTCTTTATTCTCTTCTATTAAAAATCCACTTGTTCGTTCATTATCTGGTTTCAATGTAAACTCCAACTTTAGAAGACAGTTTCTAGTTTGTAGGTTAAAGATAAAAATAGCATAAAACTGTCTAAAGCCTTGCTAAAAGTTTTCTTTATTAAAAAAATATTTTATACAATTTAAATACAATCAAATCTAAAATGCAGACTACAATTGTGTCGGCAAATAAGCAGATTACCATGCTAAGATTAGCCGTTAGCGAGCGAGGCGACCAGCTGTAGACCAAACACACTTTACGGTCGTAGCCGCTAATAATTTGAGCCTCTTGAAGGTAGTAGCCTAGACGAGTTTTCACTGCATGGAGGTTTGATGCAAGAGCAATGTGACGAGTGGACAGCGAGGGTGACGGCATCAGCAGAGAGGGAATCAGATCAGCGCCAATTAGCAGCTGGGTAGTGGCAGAGCAGCAGCAGCTTTGGTCAGGCATCGGTACCTTCAACAGAGTGGCAACTTCTTTCATCAATGGGACACTCATGACTTTGCTTGAAAATGCAGTGGAAGTTATCTCAAACTGAGCTTCGGCGAACAGCGGTTGAACGGAGCTGTTTTCTGCTGCTGCTGCTGCGGCTGTTGTTGCTGCTTTTCCCAGCTGCACCTTCACCACCTCCCTCTTTTGCCTGCTGGCGAACTCTTTGAACACCTCCGGGCCCACCTTGAGCTCGCTGGCCAGCTGAGTAGACATCATGGAATACGGGGCACCGGTGTCAATATCTGCCATTACCGTTTTAGTGCAGGCATCACTTTTCACGACTAGTGAAAGCTGAGGTCTTATGTTGTAGGGCATCGAATTAGGGCCGACGGTGTTGCCTCTGCCACTGCTTCTGATGCTAAACCACTTCTGTTTGATGATGGGCACAATGGAGGCTGCAAACACATTTCCAAAAAAAGGCCGCTGCAAAAAAATGAGCAAGAAGTAAGGTGTGCTCTGAGCTGATGATTGAAAGGCGGTGGGCAGTGGAAACAAGGAGAAGATATTTGAGGATGAAGGCAAAAAACAGACCGCCAACAGATAAATGAAAACATTAGAATAGATGATCACGCTTGCAAGGAAATCTAAACAAAAAGTTTTAAAACCAAATTAAAATATTGTTAACAAATGATGGTAAGATACACTTACAGATATATTCACACCAGCTTCGTTTGATATCAGAAATGTTAACCGTAAGCATCTTGTTTAGCTCTTCCCTTTTAGCAGGCGACATTTCAATGTCATTAAGAAGATCACTTTTACTCTCTGGACACAGTGCTTTCTTCATTTTCTCAGCGTCAACTGCACATAAAGTCCATTGTTTGAATTTCTCGATATCAAACTTGCCAATAAAAGCTAATCCCATTTTGGTTCTGATGATAGCGAGTGATAGAGTGATGTGGTAAGTTGGTTGCAGTGGTGTCATGTTAAAGTGGGCATTCAGCAAGTCCTGACCAATGACCATGTCAATTCGATACTGTGAACTGGAAGGGTGAAAATTAAAAATGGAAACATTTTTAAATAAACAATTAAAATTACTTTGGCTCTTCTTCTGACCACATAGTCTTCCCAGTTTGCCTGCCGACTGAATCATCGGCAATCCTAGTGAAGCCATTTTCTCTGCCACTAAATCAACCAGGGGTGGGAATCGAGTCCACTTTTCCGCTGTAGCTACACAGCCAACGTTACGCGCCCTCTAGCGTTGGCTGTGTAGCTACTGCGGAAAAGTGGACTCGATTCCCACCCTTGAAATCAACCGGCAGGCACGTATAAAGTTTAGGAATGTCATCAACGGCAATTGATGTTGTCATTGTCACTGATTGGTCTTCCACTGACCACACTGTCAGTTTGTCTATTTTGCGGTACAGCAGTGCTTTTCGCTTCCAAAAAATCCAGTTCCCTACACAGGGCCAAATGTACTGACAAGTGGTACCGTTGGCAGTCAGCAAAGTAGCCAGTCGGCTAGACAAGGACGAATATTCAGCGCCAGAGTCGAGAAGGGCTCGAAAATTGACGGTAAAGCCCGACGAAGGTATGGTTGCCTGAAGGAGCACCGTCGGTACAGAGATGAATGTTTGCCGTGGGATGAAGGTTGGAGTGTACGTTAACTCTGTAGACTCACATAAGTAAGCTGCAAATCGGCGCAAAATGCCGGTGATTTGGTCAGGTTTGATGCAGAGAAAGGTGAAGAAAGCAAAAAACCGATTTGTCCATAGTGATAAGGTTGAGGATGAGAAGGAAGAGGATGGTGAGTCGAGAGTAGAAGATGCTGCTGAAAACACGATTCGATAAAGGGAAATCAAAGGACGAATGAGGATGAAGAAGAAGGTTCGAGCTGAACCAGCACTGTCTGCCATCAATGCAGCTGAACATTTGCTCGCTCAGAAGTCTACACTCATTTTTTGCTTTTAGCAGCTTGATATGTGTTTTCTCGTTTTTAGTCTCTAGTCCCTGCCATAAAACACTTGAGCAAGCACTGAGAACAGGGACCTCTGTGTCCTCCAGGAGGAGCTTACCCCACACAGGCTTATTATATCCCATTGGAAAGCTTGTAACTTAGGGGGCCTTAAACAGGAGTTACCACCCATGGTCAAATTTCACTGTTGTGATTAGCGTTAGCAAAGCCTACACAAACGTAAGCTTGATCATTTTCCCGGTTTCTGCTTCTTTTGAAATTGGTCCTTTTGTACACTACCACAATTTCCCACCACAATTGTTTGGCGCTACAGTCGGTTTGTTTTCTAATTTCTTCTCGTCTGCAGTTGAAGATCAAAGCTATTTTTAGCGCGGACACTGTGATATCTTCTGATTGATCAATACACAACTCCTCCAACAACTTTTCTCTTATCATTAGGCAAAAACCGAGAGAGTGCGCTTGAAGCAGAGAAGAAGTAATCAACTTTCAGTATGCTTCAGGCAGTGTCATACAACAGCGTCTTCAAACGGTGTCTACAATGTCAACTTTGGGACTCTCCTAGCCGTCACCTCCTTTAACCGCCTCTTTGAGGACCGGCACTCTCCGATGCGGGAGATGGGTCGCCGTTTTGGTCTCCGCCTGGCCAGCAGTCTAGCTGCTGCTGCTAGAACTACAGATCACTTTGACGTGGTCATCGTCGGCGGTGGCATCGTCGGCACGGCCACCGCTCGACAGCTCTCGATAAAGCAGGTTTGCCACGCAGTGGGAGTGTCACCGATCACTAATTCTTGTAACTTTCTTTCTTTTATCACAGTAAACCCCAGCTGAAGATGGCCATCCTCGAGAAGGAGGCCGCCCTCGGCCAGCACCAGACCGGTCACAACTCGGGCGTCATCCACGCCGGCATCTACTACAAGCCCGGTTCGCTGAAGGCTCGCCTCTGCGTGGAGGGCTCTGCCCTTGCCTACGAGTACCTCGACGCGAAGGCCTTGCCCTACAAACGTTGCGGTAAGCTGATCGTCGCCACCGACGCCACTGAGGTCGCCCGTCTTGATGAGCTTTGGAAGCGAGCCCTGCAAAACCGCTGTCCCGGGGTGCAACTTCTGGAATCCGCCGAAGCGATTGCCGCCATCGAGCCCAATTGCGTCGGCCTGAAGGCCATCTGGTCGCCCAACACTGGCATCGTCGACTGGGGCCGTGTTAATCAGTCCTACGCAGAGGACTTTGCCCGCGGTGGTGGCCAGGTTTTGACCAGCTTTGAGGTGGCCAAGTTTACCACTTCTTTGGAAACATTGGAAAAACAGCAGAACGACTATCCGATTGTCATCACCGGAGCAGACGGCCGCGAGGTGCGGGCAAAGTACGTAATCACTGCTGCCGGACTGCACTCGGACAAGGTCGCCAAGCTGACGAACGGGAAAAAGGTGCCCAAAATTGGTAAGTTGTTGTGATGATATTGTTTGATTGTTCAAAGTGTAAACAAACGCCTTTCCTCCTAAATCAGTGCCCTTTCGTGGCGAGTACCTGGTTTTAAAAGCGGAAAAGTCGGACATGGTCAAGACGAACATTTATCCGGTGCCTGATCCGCGCTTTCCTTTTCTGGGTGTCCACTTTACGCCGAGAATGGACGGCAGCATTTGGCTAGGTCCGAACGCTGTGCTGGCCTTCAAGCGGGAGGGCTACACCTACTGGGACCTCAGTCCTAGTGAGCTCTTTGAGTCGCTCTTCTTTAGTGGTTTTAGAAAATTAGGTAAGGGATTTGTTTTATCTTGTCACTTAGTTTTTGTTTTGACACAGCCGTTTCTCTATTCCACAGCTTTCAAGTACTTCTCCGCCGGCGTGGACGAGTTCCGCCGGTCGCTGTCGGCGGGTGCCCAGCTGAAGCAGCTCCAGCGCTTCGTCCCCTCCATCACTCTCGATGACATTGACCTGACGAAGAGGGTGGCCGGCGTGCGGGCGCAGGCATTGGACGCGGAGGGCAACCTGGTGGACGACTTTGTCTTTGAGACGAACGAGGAAGCGGTGAAACGAGTGCTGCACGTCCGAAACGCCCCCAGTCCGGGCGCCACCAGCTCACTGGCCATCGCCAAGGTGGTGGCCGAGAAGGCGCAGACGGCTTTTGGTCTTTGAAAGCGTGATTTACTTTGTGATCTTTCTTTTGCGTTTTTGAAATCGCAGTCAAAATAAATTAAAGGAAACTTCCCGAGAGGCATACGAGTCATCGGTGAGCAGAGTGTCGGCAAGCGTACTGTCGTTTTGGAAGGGAGCACTCACTGCACTGCAGCAGCATTGTTTTGGCTTGCGAAACTCTCGCTCCGTTGCTTTTGATACTTGTCTCATCTTGAAGAATCTGAAACCGGGTATTAACCAGTTGCCAATAGATAACGCAACACATCATCATGGCCACCGTGAAGAAGGCGAATCCCTCCATACCCGACGACCTCTCCAATGTGGAGTTTGAGACGTCCGAAGACATTGAGGTGATTCCCAGCTTTGACGCGCTCAACCTCAATGAACATCTGCTTCGCGGTATTTACGCCTACGGTAAGTGACTTCTGGGTGATTTGCCTTTGATCATCATCATTATCATCATCATCATCAACCGTTTGTACAGGTTTCGAGAAGCCCTCCGCCATCCAGCAGCGAGCCATTCGGCCGATCATCAAGGGTCGTGATGTGATCGCCCAGGCGCAATCGGGTACCGGCAAGACGGCCACCTTCTCCATCGGCGTCCTCCAGTCGATTGACACGCAGATTCGCGAGACGCAGGCGCTCATTCTCAGTCCGACGCGCGAGCTGGCACTCCAGCAGCAGAAGGTGATTCTCGCGCTGGGCGAGTACATGAACGTGCAGTGTCACTCTGCATCGGCGGCCGGGCGCTCGGCGAGGACATTCGCAAGCTCGACTACGGCCAGCACGTGGTGGCGGGCACACCGGGCCGCGTCTTTGACATGATCCGCCGGCGAAATCTCCGGACCCGATCCATCAAGATGCTGGTGCTGGACGAGGCCGACGAGATGCTGAACAAGGGCTTCAAGGAGCAGATCTACGACGTCTATCGCTTTCTGCCGCCCTACACGCAGGTGGTGCTGCTCTCCGCCACGCTTCCCCATGAGATTCTCGGTAAGCTGTTTTAGATTGGTTTTCTTTTTCTAAAAGTTTTCTTTCATTTTGTCTAGAAATCACCTCCAAGTTCATGACGGACCCCATTCGCATTCTGGTGAAGCGTGATGAGTTGACGCTGGAGGGTATCAAGCAGTTCTTCGTCGCCGTTGAGCACGAGGAGTGGAAGTTTGACACGTTGTGCGACCTTTACGACACGCTGACCATCACACAGGCGGTCATCTTCTGCAACACCAAGCGCAAGGTGGACTGGCTGACGGAGAAAATGCGCGAGGCGAACTTTACCGTCAGTTCGATGCACGGCGACATGCCGCAGAAGGAACGCGACGGCATTATGAAGGACTTTCGACAGGGCAAAAGGTAAAAAGAGGGAAAAGCTTTTGAAAATGGAGCTAACTTTTTTCATTTCACTTAGCCGAGTGCTGATCACCACCGACGTTTGGGCTCGTGGGATCGACGTGCAGCAAGTCTCACTGGTCATTAACTACGATCTGCCGAACAACCGAGAGCTGTACATTCACAGGTACTTAGTTTTTTATTTTTGTTTTGTTTTTCTGTATACTAAAAAGCATTTTTTCCTGTAGAATCGGTCGCTCAGGTCGATTCGGACGAAAAGGTGTTGCCATCAACTTTGTCAAGTCGGACGACATTCGAATTCTGCGCGACATTGAGCAGTACTACAGTACGCAGATTGACGAGATGCCGATGAACGTCGCCGATCTGATCTAACAAAATCATGGAATGCTAAACACGAACTCTATTACCACCTGCGACCTCGATTCCCTTAGTTCGCAGGCTACTTTCATTTTCTCTCCTTCAATCCATCGTCCCATCTTCATCATCTTCCGAACACTACACCATATTCAACACACACAACGACCAGAACACAGATGAATTTAGCAAGCAAAAGCAGCAGTATGATTTTCCCTCCTTTTTTGTTTGAATCCTCTTACACAACACCGCAACACAAATCCTTTACCGATCCCAATAATGCAACTCTCGCTTGGATGAGAATAGAGCAGAGCTGCGGTAGAAGTGTTATTATTTACGATTATAAAATGATGCAAAATAAAAAACTGATGTAACTGTAACAGATGATGATGATTATGGATGAGAGGGTGCTTTTGTGAGGATAGTATTTACATTCGAATGCCGTAGGCGTCGGGCATTCGCTCGATGGTGTACTGTCGCTGGAGGATGAACATGATCGGCACGCCGGGGATCTTGCGAATGCGTCGCTTCAGGCCCTTGTCGCAGGTGCCCACGATGTAGCACTTGTGCTGGTTCACCCGATTGACGATGCAGTCATCGGCGTAGGTGCCCTTGTGGTCGCAGGGCAGTCGCTCAAACTGCTCCTTGACGATCTTCAGCGCCAGGCGGTACTTTGCGCCCAGCTTCTGCAGCTCCCCGACGATGCAGTCGGTGACCATGGGGATGCACTTCGCCAGCAGACAGTCCATCATCGCCTGGCAGACGTCCAGCTTGTTCTTGATGCTGAAGTTGATGAAGTTGGTGTCGCAGATGACGCGAAAGGGTGGCCCAAGCTGCAGATTGTAGTGAAAGAACATGGTGGTGGAGACAGTGGCCGCCTGCTGGTGGGCCTCCTCCTTGCGCTTCCGCTCCTTCGCCTTGACGCGCTCCTTCTTCTTTAGCGGCCGCGGCTTCAGGGCGAGCTGCTCCTTGACGCGAGAGTCACGCATCGAGAGTATCTTTGGCGTCCTCGCCATGATGGTCTGTCGTCTGAAAGATTAATTAGTTGAAGTACTGTTTGAACAAATCATCTATAGCTTCCGTACCTGTTTCAGGTGACTTTTGCTCGGAACTGATGATCCAAAAAGAGGTGATCCAAAAAATCAGCTCGTGTTTATTTTTTTCTAGCAAGCATGTGCCAGTGTCCTCTATTTCCACAGATCCGACTGCACTGCGGCAATTTAAAAAAAAGTTCCTCAAAGATTTTCCCCTAACAAGGTCTTTACCACCCCCTCATTCCCCAATCGTTGCCTAGACAGTCTGTTGTGTGCTGATGATACCTCATCTTATCATTTGGGCTGTAGAATCCAAAATCAGAATCTAAAATAGAAACCTGAGGATTGGGCGAACAGTGCGGAGTGGAGTGGGAATAGTCGCGCCCAGTGCCACGATCACACTCTCGTCAGTGCTCGGCGAAAGGTGTGTTGCCGTCTGTTGCTGCTGCTGCTTCACATTTCTGTTTTCATATTTTCTGGTCTCTCTTTCTCTCTTTTCCTCTCTTCTTTCCACTCTCTGCCAGTCACCGTTCTCAGTCGGCCAAGTGCAATCACCACCACCATCACCATCATCTTCATCATTCTTCCTTCCTTTGCTCTTCTCTTCTCTTTTGATAGTGCTTGTGGTGACGTGGTGACGTGAACTCTCTTACTCCTTCGCTGGCTGCACAGCTTCTCTCTTTGACTTCTTTTTAATCGACCACCACCACCAGCTGCGGCGACAGTGTCGGCGTCGGTCTCGTCTGCAGACACTACCATCAAGTGGGACAAGAAGAGGTGACAACTTCGACTTCGACAGTCTTCTTCAAGCAGCCACAGCAGTTGAAGCAGTTTGGCGAGGCTAATTCTATAGTTGATCGTAAGTAGAAGCGACAGTCTGCCGCCGGTGTCTTGATACCGGAGACTGACTTCCCATATCTAATTCAAAGTCTACAAACACTTCTCCACTTTCAGATACTTTCGACACACAGCTCCTCACACCATCAACGAGTGCCTTCTCTTCTGGTGCTTTTAACACTTCCTTCTTTTACGTTAACGGCAATATCACATCATCAAAAGACAATCCATCTTACATCCACTGAGGTATGTCGAGCTTTTGTTGTAGTCGTTGTTGAGCAACACCCCCGCCAACTGACCTTTATTTAGTGATCACTTTGAGTACTCTATGTTCTCTCGTATAAGTGGCACTACTTCATCGGTGACGTCAGGCACCACCATCACCAGTCAATCAGTGCGTCCTTTCAGTCAGTGTGTGCACCCAGTGCATTCTCACTTACACTCAACTTTCACGTCTGAATTCGCATTCACCATCACTATAATTAGTCTGCTTATGTTATACCTGCCTACACCTGCCTACGACTCCCCTCCACCAGCTAATGAGCTGCGGCGACTGACTCAAGCCAACAGAACAGTACACTCTACTACTGCTGCTTCGAGTACTGTTCTTCCGTTGCCACAGCGAGTTTGTCAGCAAAGCATCAGTAGCAGCATTCACATCTTTATATTCGAGGTTACCACGTCCCAACTGCCCTTTGTTCTCCGCGACGGCTGTCTGTGAATTAATCACACACTGCTGCCGCATTGACAACAGTATCTCTCCTTCTCCCTTACTGCCTTCTCCGCTGCCAATTGATTAGCGTGAAGTGCACAAAACCGCCAGTGTCAGCCAGTAGTAGTGTTCAGTGGCGTGGAAGGGGCGAGCTGGCTGACTGAAAGCTAAGCGAAAGCGCGCCCGGCACGTACTCCATTCTCTGTTGTACACTGACGCGCTTATCACAGCTCTCTGTCTATCTCTGTACAGAGCGCCCAACATTTTCCCTGAACGGCCCATTCATCAGCATCAGCATCGCCAGCAACCCTTTCCGCATCCATCTCCTCACACATACTCACATCTGTTGAGGTGAAGTGCTCTTTAGAGTGGAGTTTCTTAGTGACAAGGCCGCCGCTACATTCCGCTGAAGTTGTGCCTGTGTGATTTCTGTTGATTCAGCTCGTTTGCTGGGTTACCCACCCTGAGCTGTACACAGCAGTGTACCGTTGTAGCTGGAACTTGAAGCGCCTAAGCTGAAGTTGTTTAGTTTTTCTAAGCTGAAGTTCTTTTCTAAGCAGATATCTCTTTCTGTTTGATGTGAAGTTTCTTGTTCTTTTTCTCGCACGCCTAAAACGTACAAAGTGTGTGCGGTTTGGTGTCTTGTACGACAGAAAATCTTTGGATGGAGATGACTCAGTGGAAGCCGTTTCTTTCTCATCTTCTTTGCCCAACTACCGCGCAGTGTGTTTCAGCGTCTATCTATTTACGGTTATGTCATCACTGTTAATGATCCTCGCTCTCTCTTGCCTGCTGCTGCTGTTGCACTTTTCATTTGCTAGCCATACCATTCTCTTGTTCTCTCTTGCTCTCCCTGTACGACCACCATCACCACTGCTGCTGAGTGTTTATTTGCCAACTCGATTGGTTTTTTATTTGATTACTCGATTGCTTGTGTACAACAAGACGAGTACGGAGCTGACAGACAGACAGTCAGTGCTTAGATCTTGTATCTTCCACTCTCCCCTCAATTGCTTGAATCTCTCTTTTTCTTTCTCTCTCTCTTATTTCAGCCCCGTAGGTATAAGTGGTGTGTGTTCTTCACCGTTTTCTGTGTTTTGGCGGTGTCCATTTTCAGCAGAGCTGCGTTTACACACGCACACTGCTTCCTTGCTGTCCTCGCTGACTCTGACACTACGACACCACTCTTCCCAGACAGTCACGCTGGCAGCCAACTGGCTGGAGCATTGCTGAATCGATAGACGCGATCATCGCGGGGAGTTTGTGTGTGTGTGTGTGTTACAGCTGTACAATTGCTCCTGCTTCTTCTGCTGGCTGATCTCCCTTGTTTTTGGCCTCTCCCGTTGCTGCATGCAACATCAGCGCAGAAATTGGCCAATTTTCTGACAGCCGACTGGTCGCCGTGGTGTGTGTCTGCAGTTTGTGCTCGTGCTGGTGCTCATTATCCGTCACCAGCCTCGCTTTCTTTTTCGAGTTTCTCCAGTGCCAAGTCCACTGAGCAGCCGTTCGTGAATTATCTGTCATCTTTGTCACAAACACAACCAACATCATCATCAGCAAGGCATGCACATACACTAAACTAATCGCGCGACACTTTTTCTGCACCACGACCACTGTCTTCAACAGCAACCAGCAGCAGCCAACTTATTGATCCTTTCTGGTGATGTTGATGAACTTTTGACTTTGTTCTGCTACTACTGCTGCTCAAATTCAAAGTGTGCTCCTTTTTTCAAAATCACAATCTTTCTCTCTCCCTCTTGTCCTTGCAACCGTGCCAGTGTCACTCTTAGGTTAGTGGGTTATCGAGGAGAATGTGTCGTCTGCTTGTCGGTGCCAGCCAGCCAGTGCCTCTATCTTAATGGCTTGTTTGATTGATTTTGCACGATCGCTGCCATCTTTCTCTTTCTATTTCTCTTTTTGTTTTTGTCTTTTTCTCGCTCCCTTTCACTGTTTTTCTGGCGCTACAGGAAACTGTAGCGCGCTGTAGTGTGATAGAGAGTGCTAGTAACAATTGCCAGTGTCTTCGTGTCTGTGAGTGTCTGCCTTGTTTGCCTCCTTTTCTGCTTTTGTCCAGTTGTGACGTTGGATTTCCCGGTGTCCTCTTCGTGTTCTTTTTATATTTTCAACTTTTTTGGTCATCGTGTGGTGTGGCTGGTAATCATCGTCTGTCGTCTGCTGCTTCCGCTCTGTGCCGCCTTTATTTGATTTTGTTGCCTCTTTTTGGTCACTGCCTACTGCTCCCGCCGTGCCGGGGTAGGTCTGACCTTTTGTACATTTAGGGATCAGTTGGAGTTGGAGCTGGTGGTTTCACCGGAAATTGAGCTACATTGAGCTCGATTGCTTTGCATTGGTCAACACTCTGCTCACTCCGATTACAGTGTTGTTTGCCCAGTGCTGCTGCTGCTGCTGCTGCTTCATGCTTTGACATTTACTGTGCACTCTAGCTGTTTAGGTGAATGAAGTGTGTGTGCGTTTGTAGAGTAAACAGCAGTAATAAAGCTGAAGTGGCCACAGTTTTCTAGTATTTGATCATCGTCATAGTTTGGACTGTTTTGGTGGTGGTGCTGGTGGTGGTGGTTCTCCTCGCCGATCAGCCGCTTACTAATCTCTATCTCAATCTCACGACCAGTGAGACGACGACGACGGCAAAGTGGTGATCATCGACCGCCTCGCCCAAGTGGGCATGAAGGTTATCAGCCTATCTCTCATCTGTGTGCGTCTCTGTGAGGACAGCAATGCCCCCTCTATCCTTCCTCTCTTTCTTTGCATCATCAGCAGTCGTGCCATTGTCTTTCTCATTCACTGATTTCTTTTGGGTGTTTACAGTGTGTGTCTGTATGTGTATGGAGGCTGTGTTTCTACAGCCTTTTTGTGGTAGCCGCTCTCTCTCCCTCTTTCTCTCACTTGTCATCACAAACAGCACTATACTGACCAACATTCTTTTCACTTTTTGAAACAGACTAGATACTTTCTTCACCATCAACATTACCACCTGTTTCTTGAGCACTTCTGTCCCGTCCTGACCTACTGAATCACAACAACCACCACCACCGACCCCCCACTACCACCATGTTCTCCTTTCTCAGCAATGGTGAGCGCAAGAAGAACAGCGAGCTGTACGAGAACGTCGTCGAGGGCCTGAAGCGCATCTACCGCACCAAGATTCTGCCCCTCGAGGAGCAGTACCTCTTTCACGACTTTCACTCGCCCCCCTTTGAGGATGCCGACTTTGACGCGAAGCCGATGATTCTGCTGGTCGGCCAGTACAGCACCGGCAAGACCACCTTCATTCGCTACCTGCTGGAGCGCGACTTTCCCGGCATTCGCATCGGCCCCGAGCCGACCACTGACCGCTTCATTGCGGTGATGTACAGCGAACAGGAGGGCATCATCCCCGGCAACGCCCTGGTCGTCGACCCAAAGCGGCAGTTTCGCCCGCTGGCCAAGTTTGGCAACGCCTTCCTCAACCGACTGCAGTGCTCCAACGTGGCCAGCACCATTCTCAAGCAGATCACCATCGTCGACACGCCGGGCATTCTCTCCGGGGAGAAGCAGCGCGTCGACCGCGGCTACGACTTTACCGGCGTCCTCGAGTGGTTCGCCGAACGCGTCGATCGCATTGTCCTGCTCTTTGACGCCCACAAGCTCGACATAAGCGACGAGTTTCGACGCAGCATTGAGGCGTTGCGCGGACATGACGACAAGATTCGCATTGTTCTCAATAAGGTCAGTTGAGAATTTGTATTTACCCTTTACCCATTTTCTCTCTCACTTTTTTAGGCTGACATGATCGACCAGCAGCAGCTGATGCGCGTCTACGGTGCGCTGATGTGGTCCCTCGGCAAGGTGCTCAACACGCCCGAGGTCGCCCGCGTCTACATTGGCTCCTTCTGGGACCAGCCGCTGCGGTACATTCAAAACCGAAAGCTCTTTGAGGCGGAGGAGCAGGACCTGTTCAGCGACATCACCAGTCTGCCGCGAAACGCCGCCCTGCGCAAGCTAAACGACCTCATCAAGCGGGCCCGCCTCGCCAAGGTGCACGCTTACATTATCAGTACGCTGCGCAAAGAGATGCCCTCGATGTTCGGCAAGGACTCGAAGAAGAAGGACCTCATTAAGAACCTCTCCAACATTTACCTGGACATTGAGCGGGAGTTTGGCGTGCCGGCGGGTGACTTTCCCGACCTGCAGGAGATGCAGGAGAAGCTGATCAACCACGACTTCACCAAGTTTCCGCTGCTGAAGAAGAGCCTCCTCGACACGGTGGACAAGATGCTCGCGGAGGACATTGCCAAGCTGATGGCCATGATTCCACAGGTGAGTGTTTCTCATTTGGGGTTTTTTAAAACATGTTTTTTTCACACTTTACCCTTTTTGTGCACAGGAGCAAGTGGACTCGAAGGAGGAGACGGTGATCACCGGCGGCGCCTTTGACGGCATCGTCGACTCGCCCTTTGGCTTCAAGCGTGGCGAGGGCGTCGACGCCGGCTCGATGGAGCCCGGCCACATTTGGATCGTGGAGAAGGACAAGCCAAAGTACGATGAGATGTTTGAGCGCCTGTCGCCCATTGACGGGAAGATCACCGGGGCGGCGGCAAAGGGCGAGATGGTCAAGTCGAACCTGCCCAATCTGGTGCTGAGCAAGATTTGGAAGCTCTCCGATCTCGACAAGGACGGCATGCTCGATGCGGAAGAGTTTGCTCTGGCGATGCACCTCATGCAGATCAAGCTGGACGGACACGACTTGCCGCAGGAGCTGCCGCGTCATCTCATTCCGCCCAATCGAAGGAAGTAAAGTGGAGTGGGTGGAGATGAGGTGTGGTGAAGAGTGGATGGGATGAAGGAGGCGATTAAGCGTTGCGAAATGAATGTGCCTTATTAACAGACTGATCACTAGAGACTGCCCCGATCACCGCAACCGTCATCAGTCCGCCTCGACTGCTCTAAACGTGGACACTTGAAACTTTGAACTTTCACCCCGGGAACTTTTGTTTGTATGGATAGTTTTTGTTTTTGTATCTCCTCCCTGATGATGATATCTTTCGTCTCACCAACCTTGCCTTCTTCCTCCCCTCTCTTTCTTTCTTTACACTCCTATTTATTATTATTCTATTCACCACTCAAGTGCCCCAACACCCCCCACTTCTGTTTCCTTGCATATTTTTATTCTCTTTTAGAATCCTTTTTATATTCTACTTGTTAATCTTTGTTCCCTTTCTCTTTGATTCTTCACTGATTATCTCTCTCACACACACTGTCCCCTCCCTTAATTCCCACCCCACCTTCTTTACCTAATATCAACCCCACACACACACTGAACTGCTAAGAGCTGCTTCCTGAGGTGTTGTTTATTTGCCCATTAAAATAATAAGAGATTTTATTTATTGGAAACTTTATCCCCTTGATTCGTGTTGTTTGATCAGTTTTTGTGTTTGTTGACTTTGATCAGGCGCTCTGCTTTTGTTTGATCTCTATATTTAACTGTTAGTGTACACTACTTGTGTGTACAGACTCTGTACCTGTAGAATCAGATTTGTGGCAGCAGCTGCTGCTGCTAAATTGGGTCTTTGCTTGTTGTCTTGCTTTGGTAGCCAGCGCACGCCAAGCTTTGTTGTGCTGTTATCATCAGTGAACATGCACTTCTTCTCTCCTTTTCATTGAAAACGGTGATTTTGTTGTTATTGCTTCAACGACAACAGCACAATGTGACTTTGGCGATTGTTTCGGCCCCGAAACGTTGAAGCAGGTCATCAGTCATTCTTCGGTCCTGACTGAAATCGACTGAAAAGTGGTTCTCTTTATATCTGCTCTCGATTTCTATCAAGTCGGTCATCATCTTCTAAACACTGCCTACTACTACTTCATCTGTCGATATAATCCTGCTCACCGTGTTGTCCTATTTATCCTCCAGTAGCCAAACTGAGCACTTTTCATTTGCAGCAGCAGCAGCAGCTCATCAGGCATTCTCATCGAGCGGTGTACCTCAATCAGGTGCTGACGGGTAAGTGCTCGCAGTTTTCCCCGCATTTTTTGTTCGATGAAACAGCTTTCTCCGTAGGACACACCGAATGCAGGTGTGCAGCTCATGTTGTATTCCGTTTTACGACCACCCCGACCACCGGTGTTATCTATCTTTTAACTCAGTGTGTTGTGTTTTATGACAGAACTAGGACTGTGTTGACTACTACGTTCTACTTGGGAACCCTCTTTTTCTCTCTGCTTTAGAAAATGAGTTCCAAAGCATTATGGTCACTACAATGACCACCACCACCATCAGAGCACTATCATCATTAATTGCCAGTCAATTAGACCTGAAACTGCTCTGGAACGAGCTTTTACGCTGTTGACCCTCTACATTCTGTAGTGGCGGTGGCGCCTATTCGGTCGCGGCAAATTCTCATTAGAATGCACTGCACTTTGGGCACTGGAGAAAGAGTGAGTGAATGAATGAGTGGAGGTAGCGATGTCATCATGATTCAGTGGCTGCCATTGCCTGCATGGTAACTGGCGGTCGTTTGCAGCAGCCAGGTGAAACCAGGTTTGCCAGGCAAGCAGGTAGCTAATTGAGGCAAAAGAGAGAAGCTGAAAATGAGTAAAGGAGCGAAAGTGAACGGGAGAAAGAGAAAGGGAGAGAGTGCATTGCCTTTCGCCTCTTCTCTCACTATACACCACTGGCACTTCTGGTACTCTGCACTCGGTAACTAACGAGAGACACTGTCTGCTGTACAAGTGCTGTACTGGCTACCGGTCAACAGACGGCGGCTTCCTCCTCGATGTCACTCAGAGTGCTTTGTCAGAGTCTGTCTGCGGAGGAGGACAAGAAGAAGCCAACAAACCCAAACACAAACACACAACACTGCCAGACAGGGAAGACAGTTGCGCGCACAACCACTTGGCTGCTGGCGGCAACCCGATCTCCGGTGTCTTGCAACACACACTCTGTCATTTCATCTTTAGATTCATTTCTTCACTCACCTTCTTCTTCCTCTGTGCCAAGTGATCTCCTGTGTGATTGTAGTGCTCCTGTTTCGCAACTTTTTCCTCCTTCTTCCTCATCTCAAAGAAATCTTGTTTTTCTATTGTTTTTTCTTCCCCGTCTCTTTCCTTACCACCTTTGTCTGCCACATCTCAGCGTGTCAACAATGTTACAGCACTTGTCTGACTGGTGTCGCGTGAGTTGACACAACTGGTGTTGGTAGTGTGATTGATTGCGGAAGAGAAGCCCACAAAGGTATGTATGGCTCAGGTGGTTTTGTTTGTTTGGTTAGAGTTGTTGTATGTTTTGTTTCTGAGCCGGGTACCTGTACTTAGTTTTATGGTTAAACTTTTTTAAAAATTGGAAGTTAGAACTTTAACTCAATTTTCCAAATTTTATGCGTTTTTATGTCAAAAAGCCAATTTTGAGAATCATCATTAATTTACAGTTTGTTCTGCTCATTTTTCCTTCATTTGAAAATGAAAGAATGCCATTTCAAGCAATGAAATTCCAAGCATTCAAGCATTGTTTGCCAATGTTGCTCAATTTTTGCTTATTCTTGTTCTTTTTCATTTACGCTTTTTTGTTCCACTTTTTCTGTTCTTTGTTCTACTTTTGTTTTTACTGTGTGTTGCCTAATTATTCGTACTCGACAATTTGTCTGGCGCCGACAGTGGCCTCTGACTACTATTGCGGCAACGGCAGCGGCTTTTGTCTCAGCAGAAGATCCGCATGCATGGGAGACAACAAATGAATTGCCGCTAGTCACGCAGGTTTGAGAGAGAAAAAGAAGGAAAAAGAGGCAATGGGACAAAGGTAGCTTAGCCGGAGAATAAAAAGTCGAGTGAATGAGGGTCGAGGGTGGTTCAGTGGTGCTTGGGCGTCAAATCCTCTCAATTAGCAAAATGAAGAGGAGATGCCTGAGTGTCTCCAACCTGGCCATTGATTGAATCGGTAATTGTCGATACTGGCAATTGACTTGCCTGATTGAGGGCGAGAGGAGCACTCTGGTTGAAGCTGCTGTTCCCTCTTTAAAGGTGATTACCTCTGAAAAGCTCAAATCTGTCATTTGTTCGCACACAAACACAGGCAGGCAGTGGACAGTTTATGGTGAAGTAGTTAGAGCGGTAAATGGGTGGAAATTGAGGTTAACCAGGCAGTTAGGTAGGTAGTAGGCAGGCTCATCGTTAACCTCATTTAGAAAAGCAAATGAAGGGCCTGGTAGAGAAAGAAAGCTAGAGTGCCAGGTAAAGGAATGTATGCGGGGGTTATCTCTATACTTTCTGGTCGTGTCGAGATAGGTTCCAGGAGCGAGAGAGGGCGCCTGACGCCTTTTGGAATAGCCATTTTCAGTAGTTTAGTGGTGGTGGCAGTGGTTATTGTACAAATGCATGCGATACTTTGATACTTTGTCAGCTCCTGCTGTTGCTGGTGCAAACAATCAACTTTTTGCTTTGGTACTTTGAATTCAAATTAGCACCGGTCCGACAGTTATTTGCAGCACTGTTCTAATACTAGTGCCCCTACTTGAAGACTTCCGTAATTATCGTAAGGGGTAGTCGTTTGGCAGTTTAGTGTTTAGTCAATGCTTTAGTGCTGTAATGCTGGCGAGCAAATTTGACTAACTTGCTAATTGGCAAAGGGGAGCAGTCTAATGACTCGCTAGAGAGACTAGGGATATTTGCATTATTGACGTGTATACTTTTGCTAAGCTGTATAATCCGTTTAATTATCCGAACACCCCAATGCTTCCAACAGTGTTTGACCATTTAGATGCGCCAGATTTGTGTTGTTCAAACCGCACCAGTTATCTGAAATCATTACCTAACAGCTAGTGTTGTTGCATCTGTTTTCAAACCGTTCTCACTTTTATTAAAAATTGTCAAAAGTTTTGCTGCTCTACTTCGGTTTCAAGAAACCAACTCGGAGACTAGCTTTTGTTGTTTGTCTCGCAGTTTGTGTCACGACTGTGAGTTGTGTAGATACCTGTCTTTTTTCCTGCTAACTGGCCACTGGTCAGTTACAAACACTGGCGCCAGTGCTAGACGGCAGTTCTGCAGCTGCTGCTGCTGCAATTCTGTGTACTATTCTGGTTTGTCAGTTTGGTCACGTTTGGATGACGCTGCCTGCCTGCCTGTCCCTGTCGAGGGGCTGTCTGGGCGAGGGGACTCACTAGATTGACTATGAGCAGTGGTCTTCCTTGCCGTCTATTCCCGAAATAACACTGAAAAGGGCAACTCTTGACTGAGAGGGCAGACTAATGAATCGACACTGGTGGTGATAGAAATGGGTCAACCAATGACCAGTAGCTGTTGTTGTGCACACTGTCCTCTAGTTGATACTTTGTAATTTTTGAAAGCTTTTTAGGTTTTCAGCCAGTCAAGGTGAGAGGGGAGGGAGGGGGTGATCTAGAAACGCACTCAAAATTGGAGGTGTGCTTTGTTGAAGGTGCTTAGCGCACCTTTCACAGTTTTTCACAGCTGTTTTTTAATTTTCTCTTCTCTTAGGCTCTTTCAAACATTTGCCAAAACCGTGTTTTCCCCTTTCCCTGAAACACAGTCTCTGTCGTCTGTTTATGTGCTCTTTGAACACTCTCACTGCCAATGCTACTGTGCCCTTGCGACGGTGTGCGGCCACCACCATCGTAGTGCTGCCTTACCGTATTATGAAGCTCAAAACTTTTGCGTTATCTACTCTACAACACTGATAGTGAAACGTGCGCGGAAACGCACACACCTACTGCCTGACTGACTAACTAAGGTAACTGCGTCACTAATTTGTTGTAGTGCACAACGGCTTAACATTTTTTCTCCAATTTTTGAACAGCTCTTTTCCCTTTTTTATCTCTTCCGCATCACCACCTCCACCAGCCAGCAGCCATGTCCAGCGACTTTCACACATTTCAAATTCACTCACAGTTTACACAGCTGCTCGCTCACATTCGTCGTGGCCAACTGGAGCCGATCATCGATCTGCTCTCCTCGCCCACACTGGCCAGTCAGGTGTTGCACTTAAGAGATCGAAATGGCCGAACGGCGCTACACCAGGCGGCAGACACACTTCTTCCACCGACGCCGCCCTCGAACGGAGCCCCCGCCACAACGACCACCACCAAACTCGATCCGAAGTCTCGCTCCAGCCACCTCTTCGACATTGCTCAACTGTTGATCAAACACTCAAAGGGGGCGCTGCTGGAGTGTCAGGACAACGAGGGCAACACGCCTCTTCACCTGGCTGTGATCAACGGCAACCTGGGACTGACGAAGCTGATGTTGAGGTCGCAGGTGAGCGGCAGTCGAGATCAGCATCAGCATGTGAACCTGGTCGATTACGAGCTGCACAGTGCCGTCCACTGGGCGACGGTCTGCGGCGAGCTGGAGTGCCTGGCGGTGGTGCTCGACGCCGGGGCGGCCATCTCCACGCCGGACATCTACGGCGCCCATCCGCTGCACTACGCCACGCAGAGCTTTGCTGAGCTCAACTGGTAAGCAGAGGAGGAGCTGATAAGTAGTTGAAGTGTGTGTGTGTGTGTGTGTGTGCTTAATGAGTGTCTCTGTAATAGAATCGAATTGGGCGGTTACGCTCAGGGATGGGGGTTGTTGTGTACCGAAGCTGTTGACTCGGGTTCGGGCGTGCCTGGGAAGCGGCAATCTCGGGGAGCACCGTAAGCTGGCGTCCCACCGACTTGACGGCGGTTCTCCGAGGGTTCCTTTTGAGAGCGGGAAAGCGAATGAATGATTTGGCTCCTTGGTCCAGCGCACAAGCATAGACCAGAGAGAGAAGGGATCCGTAGACCAGCGCACAAGCGTAGTCCAGAGGGAAAGGGAAAGAAAACACCAGATTTGAGATGACGCAACTGATCACAAGTTCTCTAGATCTGCTCTGTTTCGAGGTTACATTCACACTGCTTCAGCGAGCGGCAGCGTGCTCGCTGTATTGGCACAAATCTGTTAGGGGGCGCTAGTGGCCGCTGGAAAAATCTGGAAAATAGTTACAAGGTTGGCCGCTAGTCGGCAATGCTAGATATAGGAGTGAACTAAATAGGATAAGGGCCAGAAAACATGGGCCTGAGCTATGATTAGAAATAATAATAATAATTAACGAGTAAGAGGTTCAATGGTTTTGTAACACTCTATTTGAAACACACAGCCTTCCGCCGAACACCTCTGCGATGACAGTTCGAGGACAGCAGTCACTCTTTGCCGGCGGCAGCAGTTCCCTCGCCCAGCAGAAGTACAGCGCACGACGGGCGAATGGCCTTCGCATACTGCACCACCTGCTGGCACGACCCAACATTGACGTCAACTGCAGCGACAATGAGGGACGGACACCGTTGCTGTGGGCGGCCAGTTCAGGTAAGTTTACACTATAGATTTTTTATAATTGTTGCTTTCTAGAACCCTAAAGTTTTTGAAGGTTTTATGTTTGTTAGTTTGGGTTTTATAGTTTTTACCACCGGCAACACTTTATAACTTTATTTAGTGTGATTGCCTGTGTTTTCTTCTTTTTATTGTTTCACGCTCTAATAATTTGCCCACTGCTGTACCGCTGAATTGACTTTTAGGTCATTTCCGCTGATTTTCAGGGAAAACAAGAAGAAAAGCGTATAGATTGGTGCGAGTCAATCATCGGATAGACTCAGAGGAAATTAGAGAACTGATATTGGGTGATCTATTCTTCTTCTTCTTCTATTGCACACCCAATCTTTTGCAGTTTAGCCAGCACTGCAGCAGTGGTGTAACCTTCAAATTAATTATCTCACTGGTGCCAGTATAGTGAATGAGCGGACTTGTGTGTAATGAGAGAGTGGGCGAACAGGAGAAGGAAGGAAGAAGAAGAGATAATGAGAACAAACAAGCGCCAGTTATTGCCTGCTATTTCGCGCCCCCTTTTTCGGGGTTCAGCCGTTGCCAAGGTGCTCCTGCGCTGGAACAGCGGTGATGGACAGCAACAGCAGCAGCGAATCCTAGAGCAGTGTCCATTTACGTCGGCATTGAAACGCTCGCTCACTCCCTGAATGAGGTGCCCTGTACAATGCTGCTGCACCACAATCCCGACGTGCCGCCATTTTCCCTTGTGGTGTCATACAGTCAGCCTTTCTGCTGCTTCCTGTCTGTCTGTATCTGTGAAACGGGTTAATTAGAAGAATTGTACTGCTGTGTCATTTGAGTTGAGCTTCAGCTGCTGCTGCTTACTGAAATTGGAAACTGAGTGTTTGAGGCACTGCTTTTGCCTTGACCGAAATGGCCATTGCTGCTGCTGCGGCTGGTCTGCAGTTGCACTGTGCGACGGGAGACATTCCGATGATTGGTGAGTGGATCCAAAAGGAGTGAAAAGAGACAGAATTCAGAATTCTCTCACTCGACACTATCGGTAAATCATCTCTGGCGGCTGTGCTTGTGGTGGTGGTGGTCTTCTGCTGCTGACCACTGCACCACAGATTGCCACTTGCAATCGACAGAGAGCAAGCACTACCATTTCACTGCCAATTTGAAACTCTGTGTCCAGTGCACCTCTAATTTTTCTTCTCCATGTTATGTGAAAATCTTGTCTTTAGACTATAATTTAGTTTTGCTGTGTTGCTGCACAATTTCTCGACTAATTTACCAATCTTCTCTAACACTTTAATTTTGTGTTTTGATTCACCACTTTTTCACACCCAAACCAATTCACACACACAGGAAACAGTGATGCACTGCTGGCGCTGGTGAAGGCTGGCGCGGAGATCTCACAGCAGGACAAGGACGGCCTGTCTGGTAAGTGCTCTTGCAATTAGGTAGATTTGCTGTTTTTAATTTTAAACATAATCATCACCACCCACAGCTCTGCACTGCGCCTCCAGTCGCGGCCACTACAAGTGCGCCGAGATACTGATCATGATCTGCGGCGCCGACGTCCACCAGATTGATTCCAGCGGCTGTACGCCCCTCTTCTACGCCGCCGCCCTCGGCCACCCTGACTGCGTCCGGCTGCTGCTCGAATCGGGGGCGGATGTGGACCATCAGGACCACAAGGGCCGGACGGCGGCGCACTGCGGCGCTTCCAAGGGCCAGCTAGAGACGGTGAAGATACTGCACCAGCAGGGGGCGAATTTGTGGTTGAAGAACGTCAGGGGTGATTTGCCCCTTCATGAAGCCATCAAGTCGGGACGGAGAGGTGAGTAGGAGGAATCGGTTTTAAGCATTAAACTTTACTTGTTTCTTTACACCCCTCTTTCTCCTGAAGACCTCGTCAAGTGGCTCCTCGACCTGAACCCGAAGGCCATCAACGAGGTGAACCTCTACGGGCGGTCAGTGCTGCACATTGCCGCCTTCAACAACAATGTCGACCTGTGTCGTCTGCTAGTGGAGCGGGGCGCCGACTTGAATGCGGTGATGAAGGTGCGCTCGCAGTACCTCACCCCACTGGACGCGGCTCACCAGAACGCCAGCGAAGAGGTGGCCCGATACCTGGCCTCGGTTGGGGCCCAGCCCATTGCGCAGATTGACGAACGTCTGGCAGAGTACTTGCAAACGACGTCGCCCATCAAGGAACTGGGCGCCAGAAGGCAGCGTAGACAGGCTGAAGAGCGGATGGAAACGGGTGCTCAAGGAGCTTCGGGAGATGGAGGTTATGGACGACCAAACTTCCCAACCTGATTGGAGGAGGAGGAGGAGGCGAAGTCCGCCGCCAAGGGCCGAGCACTCTCGAACCGCTCTCTCCACTTCTGCCTCCAGCTCAACGATTGATGCTGCCGCCAATGGATATCACCACCATCACCACCATCACCACCACCCCGGCAATCCAAACAGCACACTGCACAACTGCCGTGAATTTGAAGCCAATTTGCAGTCCTCACTGGAGAAGCCAACACATTTGAAGCAGGCCATCATTACCAATGTTTACCTGACGGCAGGTATGCCTGTGGGCGTGATCGGAACAAATGGCACTAATGGTCCTGGTGGTCCTGGAGTTGTGGCGCCTGTTTATTACGTGAAACGAGTGCCCCCGTTGAAGAAGGGTCATCATCAGATGAAGGGTTCCAGTGGAGGTGGAGGAGCTGGTGGTGGTACTAAAAGAAGATCTGGTGGTGGTGCAGGCGGTGGTGGTGATTCGAGATCACGCTCTCGCTCAAAGGATCAACAAGGGACGACGATGGCAAATGGCTCGGCAGTCATGACCACTGAGGATGATGAGTTTGTACAGACGAAACGGGTGGTAATGGTTTGCACTACCACCCGAAAATGGCTCCGACTGCAAAGGCCTCAGTCATTCTGAAACACATGACACGTATGAGTCGGAGATGGAAATGAGAGACGAAAAGTTGCTCATTACGCAAGAGTTGACCACTGGAAACGGGGATGAAAGGAAGTGATGAAAAGGGTTCCACAGCAAATGATAATTATGATGATCCGGGTGAAACGACTTCAAAAACCGAACGTAAGCAATCGACAGTTTCAAAAACCGGCGACTCGGATGGATCAACAGGCGGAGGTGGACGACGAGGCAAGCGGTCAGTGGGCAGCATTGCAGATGGTGATGGTGGTGGTGATGATAAGAAAAAGGACGGAGATGGGCGGGAAAAAACTGAAGATTGTGAAAACACAGAGGAGGCGGTGGAAGTAGTGGAGCCACTTCGAACTCAGCACGACGATTCAGGATTTGAGACTGAAGCCGCAGCTTCAAAAGCAGCAGCCAAAGAAAAGGCGGCCAAAGCAGAGACGACTGATTCCTCTTCTCGTAAAGCTTCGACTGTTGAGTCGACGGCTAAAGAAGGCGGCGTCGGTGGTGGTCGCTGGGAAGAGGAGAGGAAAAAGGAGCTGCAAAGTGATGAGGACGATGAAAAGCTTAACAAGGAGAAAAATGCTGAAGCTGAAAAGGAAGAAGCTGATGATCAAAGAGGATTTTTTTCAAAAACGACCGATCGACTGAAGGAGACAACGCACAACATTGTCGATGAGACAAAAGAGCTGATTGAGGAGACGTCCACTAAGGTGATGGGTGCTATGGGACTGAAACGAGACGATAGCAATACCAGTTCGAAAGGCGGGGAAGAAAAAGAAAGAAAAGTGTCAAAATCTAAAGACGATGATGAAACTGACAAGGAGTCAGTGGAGACAACACAACGCGATTTTGTGGACAACGTTGAAGACGAAGAAGAGGAGGAGGAAGGAATCGAGACTGAAGTGGCAGAAGAAGAGGAAGCAGATCAGGAAGCGCGTAAAAAGCGGTCCATTTCAAGTGAAAGTGCTGACTTGCAAACTGAAGGTGATAAAACAGGGGTCAATGGAAAGACGCAACAAAGAAAACGACTTTCAAAAGCAGACTCTCGCACTTCAATTGGCTCAATGAAATCGAGAACGGCATCAGTGGGATCGGCCAAATCGGTAAAGTCAACAGCAAAGTCTCCAACTGGAAGTGCAAAAAGCACCACTACCTCTCCTGCTGGCTCACACAAAGGCTCCAGAGCTGCTTCAAGGGAAGGATCGGCAAAAAGTACTAAATCAACACTGCAGGAAAAGTCAGAGGAGGAAGAGCGGCTGACAAGCCTGACAGCCAAACGACAAAGTCACCTGAAGCTTCTGATAACGAAGAGGAAGAAGAGGGAGAGGAAGTAGGTGAGGAGGACCGAAAAGAGCCTGAACGATCAGTTCTAGGCAACATGGTGGAGGATGAGGAACAAGAAGCCGGTGATGAACCAAGAAAAAAGAGATCTATCGGTGAAAAGGAAAAGGAGGAGAAAATTAAGGATGAAGATGTGACAGACGGAGCTGAAGAAGAGGAGGAGGACGATCAACGGCGTCGGGCGAGCAAACCACTTGATCCCATTGTTGAGATGAGCTTTGAAGGCTCGTCCACATCTTTGCGAAAAAACTCTAAACAAGAGATGATCGAAGCTGAGGTGCACGCTCAGCGATCAGTTGACTTGGAGTCGGTGGCAGAAGAGGTGATTGTCCCTAAGAAGGTTGAAGTCGAATCGGATGACGATAAATTTGGAAAAGTGGCTGATGAGGGTGACAGGGATGCTGAAGATGAAAAGGGAGGAGATGATGAGGAAGAAAATGAAAAAGAACTGGCCAAGCCAGCAGAAGCTCAAAGCTCGCGAAAAAGCTCACAGGTGATTGACGGTTTTGCTGAACAAGTGGTCACTGATGCGAAGGAGGAGGGCTTTGAAGATCTGAAGAAGAGTGATGATGAGGGTGGTGATGTGGGTGGAAGTGCTTCAGAGGGTGAGGAGATTGTGGTGCCCATAGCTGCGGTCGGTAGAAGAGGCTCACTAAAACCGGAGCTGGTAGTGGAGCAACGTCGAAAGCGGTCAGTCTCCTATGACACTGCTGCAGATTTGCGATCCCTTATCAGGTATTTTTGGTTGAAGTTTAGTAACTTTAAGTAGCTAGTTTTTAACTCTTGATTAATCTTTACAGTAAGCCAGAGAACGTCGATGAAGGCAAAGAGAAGTCCATAACGGTGGCTGAAGAGAAGAAGAGGAACATGAAAGGCCAACTGAAGAATCACTGGAAACGGGAAGCACAGCTGCTGCAAATTCTTCTACTCGTAAGCTTTCTCGTTCTTCAAAAGAGGCCGCGGTAGTTGAAGATGTAGCTGGCAGCAGTGGCTCAGGAGGTGAGGCATCAACACAACCTCAACATTACCATGGCCATTACCACCACGACCGACTGGACGTGCCTGGAGCAGAGCAAGAAAGTAGATTTTCGGGTAGTTCTCAAGGAGGACTTCTCGATGACGATGACGCAATCAGCGACGCTGCCACCTTTGTTCATGACGGCAGCACTAGACATGCGAGCGAGTACAGCGCTTCAGACGTTTACAAAGCAGGCAGCAGCAGCAAGGCACAACAGTACAAGTACAAAACCAACAAAAAGTACGAGCACATTGGCCCCAAGGTGGACTCTTACTGGAACTACGAGATGGCCCACAACGGCAGTAGCAGTAGCAGAAAGTTGCAGAAAAGTAGAGGAGGAGGAACTGGTTCAAGGGAGATGATCCCCGGAGCTAGCAATCACGGTGATCAGTACGCCGAGGAGCAGTACGCAAAGATCAACCCGAAGATTATTAACCAGACGGTTGAGAAGTACCTGAGGAAGTGAGTTGTTGTCATTCTTTTTGAGGTTTTGACTTTAAGTTGTTTTTTCTTTTTCTTTTTCTTTTTAGGTACTACCTCGAGAGGAAGCTTTTTGAGGAGTTGTACGATCTGAAGCGCTACCAGATTCGCACTGGCAAGTCCAATGAGCCGCAGGCGGTGAAGCGGCTGGTGGAGAAGTTTCGCCGTGACATTCGAGCTCCGGGAATGGCCGACTTCAAGGGACCATTCTCTTATCGAGCTTATGAGATGTACCTGTACGGTAAGTGGGTGTTTGTGATGGGTTGATGAGAGTTTTTGAGTGGTCTTGTTGTGCTTTCTATGTAAAACGGTAATGTAAACAATCATGTGTGATGTCTGCTTTCTATTTTGGCACCCCTCAATCCTTTAATCTTAACTGCACTCTAGATCAACTGCGAAAACTCTCTCGATCCAATGAACGGAAGATTGCCTTTCTTGATAAGGTAAGTCAGGTGATATTGTGACTTTTGTTTTGTTGACAATTGTGCACTTGTTTTACAGTCGGTCAGCTACGAGGACCTGAACTCTAGCTTTGAAAAGTCAGACTTTGAGCGAGGTGACATTTACGCTTCTGGCTACGAATCCTCGTCGCCAACTCGTGAGCCGAGAGCTGGCATCGGCGGTAGTCGACGAAAATCAGTCGAAAGACCAGAACCTCGGGTGGTGGTGGCCCTGGTGGTCTAGGCACTAGCACCGACCAGCAGGACCCTCTGTTGGACTATGACTCAAAACGACCGCCGTACGGCCTCTCCTTTGACTACAAGTACGAGTACCACAAGTCACAGCACATGGACCGGGCGGGCAAAGAGCTGGTGGACGTCATATGCGAGAATCTCTACAAACGAACGGGCATGCACGGGGCCAAGGTGGACGAGGTGGCCATCAGTCGAAAGGTGGTCGAGCGGAAGGGTGGTGACGGAGGAGGGGAAAAGACTGAAGAGACGGAGGAGAAAAGAACTGGCGGTGGTGGTGAAAACGGTGGAGAAGAAGAGCGAAAGGCGAAGGTGCTGCTGCTGATGCAGGACAAAGAGACCAGGTACCTAAGAGTTATCGAGCAAAGGGGCGAGGTTCGAGGTTGCAGGTTGCTGCTGGTGATGGTGATGGCCGTAAGAGTCAAAGGGGAGGAGAAAGAGGAAAGCGAAGCAAAAGACCCAATGGTGATCTCCATTCACTGGCACCTCCTGCTCCTCCTCCTCAGACCCTTTCACTGCCATCACCATCTCCAAAACAACCTTCACCTTCTTCTCCACTCCCCTCACACTCATCACTTTTATCCGGTCCACCACTGTCTTCGTTTTTTCGCAGGCCGAAGCTTAAACGCGAGCCCATGGCCATCCCACCACGCACTCCTATTGTAGTTCCACGCGAGGACATTGAACGGCGGTGGGCAGAGGTAAAACGAAGAGAACGCCAACGACGAGGAGGAGGACGAGGATCCGAACAACAAAACATTGATCAGATCAGCTATTTCCATCACCACCATTCACCCGTTAGACAAAGCAAAACAGCACTGCCAGGCTCTGAGGCCAAAGAAGCGGAGAACAACGTAAGTCTTTGGTTCGAGCTAAACAAGCGACCCTGGCGCGAGTACTACCAGCACCTAGACCACCTTGATAGATACTGTCTATTTTCTCCGTACAACAACAACAACAACAACCAGCTACTGCTCATCTCCATTGCTCTTTTCAGCGGCGGCCGCCGCCCAGCTGCAACTGCACAAACTGCCGCCTGACTGGCACATTCGGGCCTCCAGTCCACGTCGACTGCAGCGCACGCACTCGGATCCGGATTCTATTTTTGATCGGTGATCTGCCAACGTGAAAGCACACGTTTGTAGATTACTTCTGACCTATACACACACTCTCTTTCTCTTTCTTTTTGACTTTGTGATACCCCCGACAACTTTCAATTACCACCGCCACTGATTCTGGTGGAATCCACCTGTTGCTTTTGCTGTTATTTTTAATTTTGTTTTCTCCTTTTTTTGTTTTTGGCTGACACTTGATACAAGAGCACAAAAGTTAGTGTTAGCTCTTTAGGAATTAGGTTTAGTTAGTTGGCACTAAACGTTTAGTGCTAATTAGTGCACCTTTGATTGTAGAGATTGTTTAGCTGTTCACTATTATTATACTGGACACTTTAAGTTGTATGATCGATGATTGGTGATGACTAATAAATTTCATTAAGTAATAGCTCAGTGGTAGCAACAACAAATGTGCAAATGTTACAAATTAATCTGCGCGCACACGTGTTTACCTCATTTCTTCAGCTAAACTAAAGTCAAATATGAATCACTCATTTAGCAGTATAGCTTTAGTGTAAGAAATACTGTCCTCGTGACGGCAAAATCAGATTTCTGTTGACGTTCAACGCTTGGTTTAGATTATTTAGCTATAGTACTCTTCTACAAAGTAGTCAGTATTTCGTTATCAGCACCAACACTTCTACCATCCTCAATTAATTAAGTGCTGATATCAACAATAGCAGAAGATTGCCGTTGTGCTGCACTTTGAATCTTATGTTATCTGGCGAAACACCATCATGATGATCGAACTCATACTCGATGATATCATCCTAATTGCTGTCAATCATTTAACAAATCAGTTTGAAGGCTGAACGAATTTGTGCACGCTTGCTGTTGTGATTGCTGTTTGGTTGTGTTGTTGTTCACAAGCAGACACTCAGGAAGACACACTCAGTCTTCAATCGCTTGAAGATGTGCCGAAGAGAATTTCCAAGCTGACTCATCTTCTCAAATGACTGATTTCAAAACAGTGTTCTTCACCCTCTCTTGTGATTGGTTTGAGTCACTCAAAAAAACATTATCAAGTTGAGTTTTTAAGTTTCATCCACATTCAGCATCAGCTCTCTTTTTTCAGCAGTATATAAACCAACCGATTTTCTATTTTGAAGAATCACAACCAAACGACAACAACTCAACAAATCAACTTCTAAACCCCTCTAAAATAGCACACTTGCTTTCCCATCAAAATGAAGCACCATCCAGCATCAATGGAGGAACAAGATGGCCAATCATCTAATGCCATCTACAGCCGACCGAACCACCTTCGATCGATGATGAGCAAGCTGACCGGCTCTGCAGGTCGGCACCAGTCGACCCTGGTTCCTTTGCTGATCACCGTCAGCACCGTCGCCTCGATTGCCCTCGCCGTCCTGCTGCGTTTCCTCAACAACAACGAGCCCTGGCCGCAGCGAGCGGTGATGTACCTCGAGTTTCCTGGCCACCTGTACATGCGAGCACTGCAGTGTCTCTCAGTGCCGGTGCTCATCGCCAGTCTGGTCTCTGCTTTTGCCAACCAGCAACCGAAGCTGAGCTTTCGAATCGGTCGGCGAACGATTGCCTACTACCTGGGCACCTCAATGTTGGCCATCGGAGTGGGCGTCATGTTGGTGCTGGTGCTGCGACCAGGCGTCGGCACGAGAAGTGCCGATCTGCAGCTGAAACGGATGGAGATGCGCAAGGTGACCAGTGAGGATGCGATTATGGATCTGCTAAGGTAAGCAAGTGCTGAAAATTGTTTGCGTTTTCTAAATTGTAACCATCTTTTTCCACATCTCCAATCTAGAAACTCGATTCCCTCAAACCTGGTCACTGCCTTCTTCAACATGGACGCTACCCATTTGACACCACCGGCAAACACTTCTACCAGCAACATTTCAAGCACTGACATTATGAGCTGGTCCATCTCCATCAAGCCGGTGTCCACCCCCAACTTCCTCGGCCTGATTGTCATCTCCTCGATTGTGGGCCTTTTGGCGGGCACCTTTGCCCGTCACCCTTCAAATCCCCGACCTTTGCTGTCGCTGCTCGCCAACGACGTCAACGATTTTCTGCGCACCGTCGTCCAGTACGTCCTGCTGGTGACGCCCCTGGCGGTGCCCTTTCTGATCATGCCTCGGCTGCTCTCCTTTGAGATCTTTCCCGGTCTCTTCGCTACCACGGGCCGTTTTGTGGTGACTGTGCTGCTCGGCTTTGCCATTCACGGCCTCCTCCTCCTGCCGGCCATCTATTATTTAGTGACAAAGAAGAACCCCTACCGATTTGCTGGTCGAGTCTCTGAGGCGCTTCTGACCGCCTTTGGCACCTGCTCCAGCGCAGTCACTATGCCGGCAACGATGCGAAACCTCGAGGAGCGGGCCCGACTGGACGGCAATCTGGTGCGCTGTACAGTGCCCGTTGGTGCCAGCGTCAACATGGACGGTACGGCGCTGTACGAGGCAGTGGCGGCCATCTTTCTCGCTCAGCTACGCAACATGGAGGGCATGGACTTGGCGAGGGTGCTGGCGGTGAGCATCACCACCACAGTGGCCGTTGCAGGAGCGGCTGGTATTCCTAATGTAAGGCACTTTTTGGTGATTCCTTTCGATTGTTTACAGAATACTTATTCTAAACTGATTCTCTTTCAGGCGGGCATCATCACCATGGCCATGGTCCTCGGCTCACTGAACGTCCCTCTCGAGGACCTGGCACTCCTTATCGCCATTGACTTTGCCCTGCATCGCTTCCGAACGGTGATCAATGTACTCGGTGACGCCTACGGAGCCGCCATTGTGGAGCACCTCAGTCGAGAGGATCTGGCTGCCTTCAAGGCGGTGGAGAGCGGCGCTCAGAAGGGCTCTTCTCATGGAGGCTTTTCTATGGAAGAAGGTGGGGCTTCGTTTTCTGGCTTTGAGAAGACTTCTGCCAGTGATAATTTAGCTGGTAATTTGGCTTCCGCTCACCGCTACGAGAACTCTGCTGCTCCCGTTTCTCCAAATGAAAAAATTACCGCCATTAGCTTCGCTCAGAAGGCAGGTTTTTAGTTTAGTGACAGAAATATAATTGTGCAAGTTTAGCTGATAATGATTCTTGTTTAGATATGTAGCAACTAGTTTAGAAATACTCCAAAAAACTCAAAAACAAATGTCCAAACATTCAAAAACGTTTAAATACAAAATCAAAACCCAATCTTTTATAAACTGCAAACAAACTTAGCAAAAATCATAACAGCTACTACTAAACTTGTGGCCAGTTTCACATGTTCACCTCCACTTCGACACTGACTCCAGTCGTAGTCCCAGACAGACTGCTTCGACTGACCACAGCTGACACTGAGACGGCTACCGATGAGTGATCGACTGCCAACCACCCAGTAGGATTCACAACGGCCACACTCAAATGGATTGTTCAGCAGCTGTAGTTGATTAGCGGAGTTTGACTCAAAGAACGGTCGAAAAACCTCTTCTGGAAGGTAGCGCAGTCGATTGGCCGTCAGGTTGAGGCTTATAGTCAGTGAAGGCTTCAAACGAATGAAATTGACGGCAAAGCTGCGCTCATTCAGGCGATTGTTAAACAGGTCCACCTGAACTTCTTGATGATCTGCATCGCTTTCAAAATCCCGAAACACAAAGGCTTCGCTCTCAATTGTCTCCAGATTATTGGTAATCTTGATTACCTTTAGAGCGGTCAGATTCACAAAAGAGCCACTGCTAATGCTGCTGACGACGCCGTTCAGCGTGATTTGCTGCAGTGCTGGCAGATTGGCCAGCGAGTACTGGCTACCACCGGAGATGATTTTCATCGACTTTAGGCCCAAGTTGAGCTCTAGCGTCTGAAGGGCAGTCAGTGAGGCCAGTGCGTTCAAAGAAGACTGCAGGAGGCGTTCACTTTTGATCTGTAGATAGGTCAAAGTGCTGGCGGTTTTCTGAAAAACAAAAAAGATGTTAGAAAGTCGGTTTTTAAGATTTTACACTTTTTTTACAGTGAAAGCATCCGCCTTAACGGTGGTCAGATTGGTCTCGTAGACGGAGAGGTAGTGGTACTGCAGTGCGCCTAGCTGATTAGCGGTCAGTTGTCCGCCTGTTAACTGCCCGTTGACCACCAGAAGACGGTCCAATTCGGTTGACTGGCCAGCAGAGGTGAGCTGGTCGGCTAACCTTTTGGTGATGTTTTCCAGCAGAATGGTAGATGTGTTTCCCAAGAAGTTTATGCACGAAAGGCTTGGCAAACTTGACTGGACTGTCTCACGAGAGTTGCTGCTGCTGATGATACACGTGCACGGTTCAATCAATGACTGGTCTTCAGGACAGGTGGCAACAGTTTTGTTGGCAGTGCTCAATGTGCAGACGGTACTTGAAATGGCACAAAAGCACACCAACGAAAGGGTGAAAAAGTTGACCATTTTTTAGAAACTGTTTTGTTGTTTGTGAGTGGTGGCAGTGCTTTCAAAGGTGTGTGCGTTACCAAGTCTTCTCTGAACGACGGTCACCTAAGGCACTTAGTTCTCCATCTCTCCTTCTTCTTATCACCATCAACTAGCAGACTATCATTTGCATTATTATTGCTGCCCGACTATCATCCAAAGTTTACTGGTGTTTAAATTACAGACTGTGTCACGTTTTCAGCATCACCACCAACACCACTGCCAGCATATCTCACAAGTTTTATGGTTGTAGGCCAGCCAACGATTATCCAGTTGCCAGTCGCATCAACTGAACTTTTATTGCTACTGTTTACTGCCTTGAAGCAGGTACCTACAACGTACCGGTAAGTAGGCAGCTCATTTTTTTGTTATCATCAGTTACAGACTTTTATTTAGCTTAATCAATCCATTCCACAAAACACAAAACACCTTTCTCTCACTTTGTGCACTGACAGAAGAACTTGTTGTCGTAGCACTCATTGGTCAGCATCTGATTGCCATCCGCCTGTGAGCCGAGATTGTTGGAGCCGACGACGCTGGGCAGCGCGAAGCAGCTGCAGCCAACGAACTTCAGATTGTGCTTAGTGCAGTACGTCGCACAGAGCACAAAGTCACAGTCGAAACACTCGCAGACGCGACTCAGGCCGAGGTACCGCTTAGAGCACTCAGATCGATTGTAACCGTAGCCCACGCAGAAGGGGTCGCAGTCGTTGTTCAGCAGACATCGCTGGAAGGGGATGCTGTCTGGTGAGTGAAAGGGTTTTAAGAAATACTCGCTAAAGATCGGTATCTAACTTACTGAAGAGCTGCAAGTTGAAGGCGGCAATGATGGTGAGCGAAGCGAAGAGCCGAAGCAGAGCAGTGGTTTTCGATGATGATGATAGTGATGATCGTTTCATGGTGGCGGTTGAAGTGGAAGTGATTGCCACCACTGCTGTTGCTGTTCAAGCTTACCATCATCACCAAGCATCAGTTTTCACACATTTGACCCTCAACGCTGTACAAACACAGGCAACAACAGTCAGCAGCGGCGCACAAAGTCACCGGAGGTAATCAACCAATATTTGCAAGTACGCCCTGTCTCGTCGCGGCTGCTGTGGCTGAAGCTATGCATTTTATTACCGCTCACCCTTTTCAAGCTACATCATAAAAATTTACAAAATACGGTCATCAAAAGAGAGAAATAGTGCACGCCAGCAGTTGAATGACCACCACCACCACCGCCATCAACCACCATAACTGCTGGTGAATGTTTGCACTGCCATTGCCGCCCGGCGTCGAGGTGACATTTCCGCCATTGTTGTCTGTATCATTGTTGCAGTGGCTCCAGTCGTAGTTCCAGACTGAATTCTGAGAATTCATATAGCAGTTGACGTTAATTCTATCGCGGGTGAGCGAAGAGTTGCGGATGATCCAGTACGAATCGCAGCGGCCACACTCGAACTTGTTGTTCATCAGTTGCAGTGTGTTGGCGGTGTTCACCTCAAAGAAGGGCCGAAAGATGTCCTCGGGCAGGTAGCGAATCCAGTTGTATGTCAGGTCGAGGTTGATGGAGAGCGAGGGCACCAGGCGGATGAAGCCGGCGCCGAAGCTGTTCTCATCCAGTTTGTTGTTCGACAGGTCAATGGTCACCTCGTGGCTGATGGGCGATTCGGTGCTGTTTGAGGTGCTGTTGCCGGGTGATTCAGTGCTGCTGAAGGTGTCCTGTCCGACGCTTGGAATGTCTTCGCCTCGACCACCGGGCATTCCCGGTCCGCCACCAGGAATGCCGCCACCGCTGGGGCCGCTGGGACCTCCGGGAAGGTTGTTTCGTCCTCCTCCAGGGCTAGGTTCAGGTCCGCCACCGCCATTGCTTTCTCGGCTACTGAAACGACCGTTGTTGCTTTCCTGCATTGAGTTGGGACTGTTGGCGTTGTTGTTGCTATTTCTGTTTGTTTCAGAACTTTCTTCACTAGTACCAAAACTGTTTCCATTATTTTGTTGTTTCTCTCTCGCATATCTCCTCCTCGAGAGTTGTCGCCGTTGTTTCGTTGGTCACCGCCAGTGTTGCCGTTGTTGTTTTCGTCCTCATTCCTTCTCACATCTCCCGAGTAAGGGTAAACCCTTCGACCTTCAGTGGTTGAGGAAGCTTCAGTAGAAGAGGAGGAGCTGGTGTCTGCCTCGCGATCTGCCCAAATGTTTTGACCAAAGTTTCTGTTTCGAGAACTGTCCTCATTGTTGTCGTTGTTGTTGTTGTTCTCCTCTGAACCCGAGCTGCTTCCGTTTCGATTGACCTGATTGTCCGAACTCTGGTTTGGATCGGCGCTTCTCGGCATACTCCACGGGTCGTTGTAAGCTTCGGTAGTGGTCAGCGAGCCATTTGGTGCCGGCGAGTAGGCTTCGGCGCCCTCCTCGGCGTACTCGATGACAAAGGCGTCACTCTCGATGCGCTCCAGCTGATTGGTGACCTTGATCAGCTGCAGGGCAGTCAGGTTAACAAAAGCGTTCCGCTCGATGACGTTGACGACGCCGTTCATCGTCACCCGCTGCAGAGCGGGCATGTTCACCAGGGCATTGCGCGGGATGCGCTCAAAGGAGCTGGTGCCCAGGTTGAGGATGAGCGTGGTGAGCAGCTTCAGTCGGGGCAGGGAGGGAAAGACGTTCTGCAGGCGGTCGCCCTTGATCAGCAGGTACTGCATCGTGTCCTCCATGTCCTGGAGGCGTGTGTGTAAAGAAGTTTTGTTTTTTAGCAGACATTCTAAAACAACTAAAAATATTGATTAACGTACGTAAAAGGAAGCCGGTCCGATATCCGTCAGATTGGTCTCGTAGACGGAGAGGTAGCGAAACTCCAGCCCGTGGAAGAGCGTCTCATTGATGCTGTTTGTCTGACTGTTCACCAGCAGCAGTCGCTCAAACTCCGCTTGCTGCCCATTGGCAGCGAGGTAGTTGGAGAGGTTGCGGAAGATGCGGTCCAGCGGAATCTGTCCGCTGCTGCCGTCAAAGTTGATGCACGATATCTCGGGGAGGCCATTCTTGGAGGTTTTGTTGTTGCTGCAGGTGCACGGGCTGATCAGCGTACGGTCCAGTGGGCAGGTGGCCGTTGAGGATGATGGAGCCGCCTGACGACGACGCCTCAGAAAGCGGTCGTGGTAGTCCTTCTGGTGGTGCAGCGAGTTGTGGTGAATCAGGGTGGGTGCTCGACTGGTCGGCTGCGTTCCTAGGACCCCGTTGAAGGAGTGAAACAACAGCAGAAGGATATGGGGAAGAAGAACTGAGGAAAAAATGATAGGCTGAAGATGTCAAGAACGTCAAACCACCAAGAAAACTTACGTAAGCAAGTACAATGATGCTGTTTGGAGATGATCATGGTGAAAAGAGAAAGAGAATGAGTCGATCTTTCATTCAGAGTTGTGTTGTTTAAAATTGGTGAGTAAAATGAAAACTGTAGAATCGTAAGGGTTGATGAGAATTTAAAAGTTGTTGTTTATTTCAGAACACATCAAAAGACAATAGTAGATTCTCAATACTCGTTTCTAGTGCGTCGAGTCAGCGAGAGACTGATGAACGGAGCTTATGAAATTACCCTGAAACGTTTACATCGACATGTTACTAACTTTTTTGTCTTGATCTGTACAGCACTTTCAGTCGATTGAATTCGGTGCCCCTGTGTGCACTTGTACTTGCTTTCGGTAGATCTCCACTTTTTTCAGAAATGGTTGCGCTCTATCAGCTCTGCCACCTGCCACGACATCATCAGCTCTCTTGGTTCAAACCACCACATTTGCCGTTTGACATCACAAGGTCTAGGTGCTGCTGCATCACCGATGTTGTACTTGTTATCGGCCATTTGTCGCAATTGAATGTCGTCAGTGGCAGGTTGTTGGCAAAAAGGAAGAAGGGTTTCAGTGGGGGCAAAAGTTTTCCACCACCATTCAACTTTTTTGTGCACTTGCTAACTGGCTGGCTGGTGGCACAAACTGTTTGCAGGTGTTCCTCACCGAATTGAACTTAGAGGCAGCCAATCAGCAGCAACAATTCCTCAACGCTCAATCAAGTTCAGCGCGTATGGTACTAAAGTCTTTCACTTTCTCGGTGACACTTGTGCGATGTAGAAATGATTAAAAATGTAGCTGTACTAAACTGCGCCACAACAGCTGCAATTTAATCGTAATGCTATCAATTTTTTGTACTGCATTTGATCTGATCACTACCTTCATTATTTCGTTTGTTTTTGCTGATTGGTATTCAGGTACTCATGTTTTGCTTGAAGTTTTTGTACTTTGTTTTTAATTTCCTCTTACTTTTTCTAGTAGAATTTGGCCAAAATGGAGAAAAGCAGAGCAGTCAACTGTGCAACAAAATTTTGAAATACACTTTTTCTTGCTTCTGCACCAATTCACTACCACTTCATCAAAATGCTAATGTAAGCTTCAGACTTTACTTAGCATGTTTTGTTAACTTTTTTCTTCTGCAAAAAAGTGGAACTCAATTTAGCAGATGGCGCCAAGGCGTCGGTTGAGGAAGCCTGTAAAGCACTGGTATTTCACACAAACTTACACACTCTTTGCTACAGTGCCCAATTTAATTCGGTAAATGAACGGTGCAAGTTTGTTGTTCTGTTTTCTGTTCAAATCACGGTGTGTGATTTCCGCCGTACAGACACTACACAACTTCCCATCTTCTGCCTGTTGTGAGCTGCATCAAAATGCTGTTCTGATTTTATTACCGCTGTACAAGAACACACGTACATGCACACAGACAGAGGGAACAATGTTTTGGCGATGTCCGTCGCGTGGGCGAGATTTGTAGATTCAGTGAGGCGCACACTACACTGCCCAGACTCTGTAATGCCATTAGTGCAGACTTCTTTTTCTGCAGACGGTGCTACAACAGCTATTCCAGCACACTATTCCTCAAGTCATCAGCTGCTGGGTGCCGAACAGCAGCAGCAGCACTGAGTTAGCCGATGAATGGCCACTGGCCGCACTGACCAAAGTGAATGGTAATGGCAATGTGAATGTGTGTGCATGTGAAAAGAGAGTGAGTGAGTGTGTGTATGTTTGTGCAATGGGCAATAAACCATTACTTGCCCATCGTCGGACTACAACTAGAAATAGAGCGGCGGCGGCAATGGTGGAATAGGGGAGAGAAAGTAAATTTGGCACAGAGCTTTTCTCTTTCTATTGAGCTATATCAGCGAAGACGACTACTACCCCGGCAAAGCCAGTGGGCGCTCGTTGCTAGGGCGCCGAGAGTACTATTCTTTGCTATTTGTGCATTTTCATTTCTTTCTCCTTTTCTTTCCGTTATATAACCGTTGGTCGACAGCAGTTTGTCTGTCAGTGGTATGGTTTTCGGTGGCTCTTTAAAAGTAGCCTTCTATCTGAATCACCCTCGCCGCGATGGTGTGAGTGTGAGTGAGTGTATCCAATCGAGGAAACAGTGCACTGCTGTGCTCTGCTTAGTATTTTCCTGAATACTTTATAATACTGCTCCTCTTCTGCCTGAAAGCTAATGAAGTTTGTTGCCGCTCGCACAAAGCTATCCGTTTCTCCTTTTCTCGGGCTCTGGGCCACTGTCGGCTGCATTTCCAGCTAATGTGGTAGTGTGTGTGCTAGAAGTGTGCATTTCCCTTAGCCTGCTAGACACTTTGTGGTGCTGCCGTACTGCCGTACTCTAGTTTTGTACACAGCACTTTCATAGCTCCTCGATCTCTCGATAATATATAGGCGATCTTTTGCTTTTGCCATTGCTTTTACTTCTTCTGCCAGTTCTGTTTCTAGTAGCACTGAGGTCTACAGCGACGATGATCGTTGTAGTAGTGGTAGTAGTAATGGTGGGGATGATGGTGCCAGAAGAGATAAGACCGCTTCATAAATTCACTGTTTCAAATATTGACTGGCAGTCAAAGAGAGGGGAACACACTGGCAGCCAACAAACCAACAGACAAACCGTTTTGGTTGGGTAATAAACGACAGCAGGCGGTGAGTGTGTGTGTGTGTGTTGCTGGTAGTGCAAAAATATCATTTTGTGGTGGCGCTAGTAAAGAAGAGAAAAAGAGACTGCTAGACCAGGAGTGCACAGTTGCTAGTAAAACAGTGCCTGATCATTTTCTGCCCCTCGAACAGTCTTTTGTCTGCCGTTGATGGACGGACAAACTCACATTGGTGATCAGTGCAGAACTATACTCTGAATTGCTGCTGCTGTTGTTGCTGGTGCTACTTTAAGTGCACTGCCACTGTCAGTGTCACCTGAGACCACCGGAGAGTAGAGAAAATCAGGAATCAGCAAGTCAGCAAGGAAATGAATTCCATTTATTGTCTCCTTTGGAAGGGAAATTGAGGCGATTCGATTTTTTCTGGCACTCCAACAATGTTAACAAACAAACACAGTGTGCACTGATCTGTCAGCACAATGGGATATTTTCACCAGACAAACAGTTTTGCACAGAGCTAGTAGAACAAACGTAGGCAAAGTCCATTTACCAGCACTTTTTGCATCTGTCGTTTGGTAAAAGGGGTTTGCAACTGTTTGTAAAGTGCTGCCAATAAGATGCAAATGGCATTGGGAAGCAAAACAGCCAAATTTTTACAACAATTTTATAAAAATGCCTTTTTTATCCTATTGAAGGTTGCCTCACCGTTAACCTTTTCATCCAGGTTTCAACCCACGCACATATATTTCCGCCCCAATTTTAATGTCTCTAAGGCAGGGATTTGTTTGCCCACACACTGTACTTTGGCAGCTATTGTCGATGTGTTATGTCGGGCCCGTTTTCATCATCTTTTGTTTGGTAATATTACAACTACAATTTCAACATCAGCATCAACAGAGAACACTGTCGCCGCCACCTTGCACTTTGTCCTTTTGCTTTTCCTTTAGCAGAGCTTCAATGTTTGATCAGCCAACAGAGGAGCTTAGCAGCAGCAAAAGGAGAGAAGGGGAAGAGTGTTCTTGTTCCGGACCGAAACAGTGCCTGACTACAAACTGCCTACCACTCACTAATCACTGCACACACAAACACACACACACACACATAGCCGCCAATCGTTCAATTGACATTGTCCGAGGGCTAACATGTCAGTGCCTGGCCAGTCTTTCTGGTCAGCTCTATTCTCTCTTTCTTCCCCCTCTTTCATTCTCTATTCATTCCCGTTTCCTCACAATGGCGCCGCTAATTCGGTTGCCGCTGCTGTACCGTCACGCGGACATGTAATGTAGCCTGTGTGTGTGTTTTATGTGGAGGAAGAAACTACAGCTAGCTTAAGCCGTTCAGTCTCGGCCCAGATTGTCTGCTTTCTGTCCCCTCTTCATCTTCTTCTTCTTCTTCTTCTTTTCCCGCTTTGGCCGGCGGCTTAGCCCGGTGCACTAGTCAGCTTTGGTCTGTCGGTCGCACTAGTAGTGCCTGAATAGATACTGGCTCCAGCGTACAATCTGAATAGCAGAACCATGCCCTGCCATAGGCACTGACACAGTGAGAATGAGACCAGAGCATAAGCAGCAGCAGCAGCAGCAGCGCAGCAGCACTGAAGACCACTGACACACTCACCACAGACTCTGACGCTGACGCTATTATATAGGCAGTTTGTACGACAACGGCAACTGCAACTGCACCACCAACGCTGATCCAAAGTCAAGAACCGATCGTTTCTACTTCTGCCGTCGTCGTCGTCGTCATCGTGGGTGCTTTTTCCTTCTTTCTCTCATTCGCCAGGCAGACGTCGGCGAGACGCGCGCGAGGCACAGAACTAGCACCAGCACGAGAGCACCAGCAAACAAGCGACAATCGACGAACAGAATCAACGAGGGCATCGCACACGCATTGAGAGTTGCCTGCCCATTCACTGCAGATAAAATCTCTCTTTTCAGATTTGGCTTTTTCAAGAGAAACACAAGTAAAAGCTTTATGCTAAATTGTTATTTTTTGTTACGGACACAATGACAATCGCCTACTTAGACAACGAACGCCTGAGCTCTGCAATGTCTACACGATGTTAGTGTTGGCTTAATTTTTTAATCCTTTTGCTATGCAAAAGCAAAAGAATGTTATGCATCCTTTTGCCTGTCAACAGCACTTCTGAATCTCGAGTTCCTCTTCCTTCTTCTTTATCTTTATCCAAACCTTAAATCCTCCTTCACTCATCACCCTTACTTCAGTGCAGTACTTCATCGAAGACAATCATCGCTCCAATCATCACACTTTTCTCATTCACATTTTGCCTACTACTTCAGCTTTGCCAATTGCTAATTCTTGTTTTCCTCTTCACAATTACAATCATTGAGGACAATCGACCTTCTTTTTCATTCGTTCTCATTGTTTACCACCGCTGACTGATTACCCAGCACTTTTTTCCCACCAGCCGACTACTAACCGACTGCATAATTGATGAGCACTTAATTATTGAGATCACCTTTCAGATCACATTTCTCTTGATTTTGCAACTTTCCCAACCGCCTTCTCTGGTTTAGATTTTCCCAAAGTCTTGAAGCTCAATTTTTGCTAAGCCCCATTTCTCTTCTTTTTTCCTCCTCCTCAATCAATATATTCTGCGACTTGCAATCAATCTTGCCGTGCCGTGCCGTGCCGGTGCACCCCCCCCCCCCCCCCCGTCAAGCAGTGCAATCAGCAACATCAGCAACAACAACAGGGGACAAAAGTGAGATATAGAAAAAGATAAAAGGCAAAAAACGAATGTGTCCCCTTCAGAGGGCACCCTGATGAGGGAGAAAGGGACGCCGCCTAATTAATTGCCTTGCGACGATTGCATCGCTAATTATTTCATTGCCACCGACAAGTGCTGCTCGCCTCATCACTTCAACTTCATTTCTTCTCTCTGCCTCTCTCTCTCTCTCTCTCTCTCTCTCTCTTCTCTCTCTCTTCTTTCTCTCTCTCAATCCTGCTTTCACCCAATCTTCTCACGCGCCGTCAAGCAAATTGTCACAGGGTCGGGCATCCGGTGTGAATTTTAACAGAGGCAAATCACGCCAAGTGTGCCGTGGTGGCGACGACGACGACGACGGAGAATATTGCCCAAATTAATTAGCCTTCAGAGGCCAACTACGGAAGAGGAAAAAAGAGAAAAGGAAAGAAAAGGGTTAGACAGGCGCTGCCAGCAAGTCGGACAACGCAGAGGAAAAACCCATTTGAAAAGAGTGAAAAGAAAGGCAATTGCTGAAAAGCAAAATGCACCGCTTGTTGACAGGCACGGCCTCCGCCGCATCTGCCGTCAGCGGCAGCGGCGCCAACAGTGGCACCAGTTTCAGTTGCAGTTCCAGTTCCAGCAGCAGCCACCGTCACCGATTTATTATGCGCAAATGTCTGCTCGTTCTGCTTGTCGTCGTCTTCACCTGCGCCAGTGTGCATCTCAGAGGTAAGAACATAAAGAATGAGAAATAGAAGAGAGGGGAGAGAAAGAAAAGTGGTGGTCGTACTGCCTTAGATGCCTTGCACCAGATAGGTGGGCAATCAATTGAGCAGACAGGATGACAAGAGAAACAAGGAATGCGGCAGCAACATTAGCGACACACTTGTCGTCGTCGTCGCCGTTGTTCTGAAGAAAGACATAGCAGCTCCTAATGGAGCCATTCATTAGAGCTACTACTACGACCACTCGGCAGTCGACAAGGCAGGCAACAGCATAGAGCTCAACAGCACAGCACAGTTGGGCGATTAATCGATGTAGACGTGGCTGACGTGAGAAGGCTCAATTGGATTCAATTAGAATAATGTGATGATGCACTTCACCGGAGAATGCCTCTGCTGCTGCTGCTGTTGCGGGAAATGGGGGATTAAGGCTCATTCACTTATTCACAGGGCGGTGACTAGTGTGCAGAACGGCAATTCCCTCAACTGCAACTTCATTTTCGCTTTTGTTATCACTTAATCTTAGGCCTACCGCCGCAGCATAAAAGATGATAAAGTAGGCCAATGGAGACTGTTTGCACACTAACTTGCACTTTAATTTTAATTTAAAGCCAGCAACTGCAATGCTGTTTCTGCTGGCAACTAAATTAGTCGATTGTTCTGTCGGGCTGAAACATTTCACGTCTACTACCAGCCATCCATTTGCCCACATTGGCTCGGTTCGGCCTTTTTGGCCTCCTCTTCTACTGCAGTCCCCCAATTTGCAAATGCCAATTTGGCGCTCCCGTTTCCGAGAGCAGACTGGCAAACACTGGCAGACACTGCAATTTACCGCCTTCATTGTCTGTTCTGCTTTGTCTCTGCTTTTTGCTGTTTCTGCCGAGGTGGAAATTTAATTAACGAACTAACCGTGTCTGTCTGCTCTTTGCTGCCGAACTTGCTTGGGAAGGGTAAAGGTGAAGTGAAGTGGTGTGTACTGATTATGCAGTGCAGTGAAGCACTCCCCAATGAAGATAGGCACTCTACTCAGAGTGATTTTGCTTTTGAGATGGGTAATGAAGTAGTAGTTTCAGTTGCAGCTTCATTTTGCCATTTCCTGATCTGTTTTTACCGTTTGCTTTTAGTCAACTGCTTCTGTTGCCTCTCCCACGCTGTTGACGTTGATTACCGGTGTAGGCACTGTTTCCCATTCATTTGCAATGTCAATGAGAAGAAAGAAGAAAGAATAATACATTCTCACATTTTACCTCGATCGATCGATCGATCCATTAGGGGTGACAGAGCAACGGTAGAATCGATGTTGAGATGCTGGTGCCATACTTTAGTTCTAGTTCTCGCTTGTTCCATTTGGGTGTTCAGAGTTTCAATAACTGATGGAGCTGCTCTGTTCTGAACAACAGTACAACTGGGCAGTTGTGTTGTTTGTGTTTTTGATTGCCAGTCTGATTAGCAATTCAGCAGACGACGTGTCGACGAGGGTGGTGAGGGTGGTGAAAAGAGAGCAAAAGAGCAGTCAGGACACGTAGAACAATTGGGGGTGCAGCAATTGAGCACGGCAATTGAGCGTCTGGCATGTTCCATGCTCGGGAAAAACAGAAAAAGGGGATTCCCGAGGCAAAGCTCCTTTTTTACGTTCTCAAGTTTTTTTCATTTGTCTGAGAAAACAGTGCACAGCAAGAAGAAAGAAGGAGTCGATGTCTCTCGAGTGCTTCGTGCTTTCTCGCCAACACTTGCGCTTGTCTTCACTTCTATTGTCTTCACGGCTGTCTTTTTGCTTCTTTTTCGCTTTCGGCTGCTTTGTCTTTCTCCGCTCTTTTCTCCTTTACAAAGAGCAGTGATAATATATTTTCAAGAAGGTAATAGAAAGGGGGTGATGATGTTGAGAATCGCTCAATCGATTGCACAACAGAGAAAGTGAGAAAGTGAGGCGATAATGAGGCAACCAACGGCAATCATTGGGCTCAAGAGTTGTTGCTGCTTTTTTGCAGCCGCACGCTAATGCGTTGGGTGATTGTCGTTCCCACAAACCCCGAAAAACAGCACTACGAGGCACTTTGAGAGTGACCTTTAAATGAGATTTACTGCCCGTTTTGCCCCTCTTCTGCCGGGTAACACAGTGTAACAGCCTTTGCTCTGCTTTGCTTTTCCACCCCCATTGACGCCGTCGCCGCACACACTACTTTGCCTCTGGAGCGCTTTGATTACCGCAGAGAATTAAACTTTAATGACAGTATAGTTTTCTTCTTCTTTCACTGTATTTGGTTTCCTTCGGTTTCTAATGTCCGTTTTTCTTTCCTTCTTTTACTTCTTTCACAGGCAAACAAAATGTCGGTCTACAGCAGTTTCTTGAGACGCAAGAAACTGAAAATGCAGACGTGGAGACTTCTTTAAATGGCGGTGCCAGTGGTGCCAGCGATGACTTGCTGCTCAGTGAAACTCAAGCTCAAGTGCTCGACGTGGATCGACTGAAGAGCTACTTTGAGTATGATGAAATTTCTGCTGCTGATGCGCCTCCCTCAGGCATCTCCAAAAGTCAAGAGGTAGCTGAAGAGGGTGACTTGGCCAGTGCTGCTGCTGCTGCAAATGAGGTTGACAGCAAAACGGCAAATGCAAATGATGCTGATGACGGCGGCCAGGTCTCCTTTCGAATTCGACGCCTTCAGCAGACGGTGGACAAGGCGAGCAGCAAGGACAGTAAAGACAGTAAAGACAGCGGCAAAGGCAACAAAAATGTCAGTAAAGTGGGCAATGGAAAGAGTCAAGATGCAGCATCGGGAAAGAAGAAGACAAACACGTAAGTGAAGCGATGAGCGAATGGAGTGGATGCTCAGCACGGATGATCACCCGCGCTCAGGACTCGCTCGCAATTAGCACTAATGGAATGTCATTTTTGCTCTTCTTTTTTCCCTTTTCTTCTTTCTTTTCGTTCTCATCTTGCTCTCGTCTTCTCGTCTTTTTGTCAACCCGACACTGACGCATAGCAGAGTGGGCAACAAAACAGCAACCCCAAATGCGCCCAAAGCTGCCGTTCCGACCAGCAAGTCGCCCGTGCTGATCAAGCTGATAGAGCCGACGACGGAGGTCATCTGCTCTCCACCGGCCTACAAGGAGTTTCCGCCTGACATCTTTGGCGACCGGGCCCGCTCTGCCGGCGCCGTCATCTTCCACATTGCCATCATCCTCTACATGTTCTACTGTCTGGCCATTGTCTGCGAAGACTACTTTCTGCCCTCTCTGGAGCAGTGCTGCCAAGTAAGTGCTGTTCAGTAGTGGTAGTCTGGTGCTCGATGAAAGAAGAAGGACAGTCTCCCCAAGGCTAGGCAATTACTCAAATTAGTTGTCCGACTGGAAAGAAACAGAAAAACGGACAGAAAACGGTCAATGCGTAATCTAATAAGTAGATAAATGACAGTGTGTACTTGTTTTGTTACTGGAGCACATTCTAACTCTAACTCTTTGTTTACCTTTTTTGTTTTGAAACACATTTAGCGTCTGAACCTGTCGCAAGACGTTGCAGGTAAGTGCTGCTGCTGCTGCTCCGATTGCATGACCATTTAGCTGCCCATTTCCTGTCCATTTAACCGACTAACTAACTGATTACCTCTTTCTCTTTCTTCAGGTGCTACCTTCATGGCGGCCGGCTCCAGTGCTCCTGAGCTCTTCACGGCCATTCTGGGCGTCTTCATCGCCAAGGGCGACGTGGGCACGGGCACTATCGTCGGCTCGGCCGTCTTCAACATTCTCTTTGTCATTGGCCTCTGTTCGCTCTACACTGGTTAGTAGTAGTAGAACTAGAGATTCCGGCGTCTAAAAAGTGCAGCTTTCACAGTATCCACTAATGGCAGCACTTAGAGAACCTCTCTCTCTCTCTCTCCTGTGACTACTGTTTACTCATTCTGTTTGTTTTTTCTTCCTCTTCTACTTTCTCCTTTTTCGTTTCTTTTTCCTTCTCAATTGTCTCCGCTTGCCACTGCTGCTGCTGCTGCTGCTGTTCACCCAATTTACAATGCTGCTGAACACACACAACCAACACAACACAGTTTCCACTGAACTTAACTGGTGGCCTGTCGCCAGGGACACAGGTAACGCAATCAATCACTGGCCCATTCTCCGGTGCTGTTGACACTAATCGTTGCACCCTTTCCTTTCGTCTCCACAGCCTACTACACCTTCACTGTCTTTGCACTGATCATCGTAAGTGTCATCAAAACCGCCGCCACCACCACACAAAGTGGCCAATCACTCAGTTTGAGTACTAACTAATCCTTCTTCTCATCCTATTCAGTGCATCTACGACGGCGAGGTGTCCACCTACGAGTCCTTCTTCATGCTCCTCCTCTACGGCGTCTACATTCTGATCATGAACAACAACATTCGCCTGCGCGATGCCGTCCTTCACCTGTGGGAAACGCATTTTCCCCAGTTTCAGCAGCAGTTCCTCAACAAAGCCACCGCCGGGACTGGAGGATTAGAGGGAGGAGGAGGAGGAGGCCTAGATGAGCTTAACAATCTCAAGGGGGCGGGTGGCCACGGCGGCAGTGCCCTTCAGGCCGTCCATCACTACCAGTCATTTCGAGGTGGCAATGGCGATTTAGAATACGGCGGTGAGCAGCCAACGCTGGCGGAGACACGCAATCCCTTTGTCGTCCGCATGCCGGAAATCACCATCTTCGAGGCGGCCAACCAAGTCATTGTCATGCACAAACGACTTTTCAAAGGAATAACGAGGTTTCGTTCTGCTGCCTACCTCGTCATGATTCGCTCCAAGAAGGGTAAGTTGATGATGAAACAGGCCGCTTTCGTGCAGTGCATATTTGACTAACGTCGTCGTTGTTGTTTACCTTTCCAGCCAAGGCAAAGAAGGACAACTTCTACAGTGAACTGAACCGAGCCATGTCGATGGACGAGGCGCGGAAGATGTCTCGCATCGGCCCTGATGAGAGCTTCTGGCGGAAAGTGCCCGACCCCAGTGAGTTTTGCCCCAAATGTTTTGAGTTGTTTTTCCTAAAGCTATCTTTCTTTTCTCATCATCAGACGTCGACGGTTTTCCCTACACGGCCAAGTGGGCCGTCCAGGCACCGCTGCACGCCGTCCTTTTCTACACCATTCCCGACTGCAAGGAGAAGAGCCACCTCTTCCTCGTCACCTTCTTCGCCTCCATCACCTGGACGGCCATCTTCAGCTATGTGATGGTGTGGATGGTGACGCTGATCGGCTTCACCTTCGGCATTCCCGACAGCATCATGGGCATCACCTTCTTGGCGGCGGGCACCTCCGTCCTGACGCCTACGCCAGTCTGCATGTGGCAAAGCTAGGTCAGGCGGACATGGCCGTCAGTAACAGCATCGGCAGCAATGTCTTTGACATTCTAGTGGGCCTGGCGCTGCCCTGGTTTGTGGAGACGGCCATCGTCTCGCCTGGGGCCGTTTCGAAGATCAACAGCCGCGGTCTGGTGTACGCCGTCATACTGCTCTTCCTCTCGCTAGTCATCACCGTGTACCTCTTTCACCGGTACCGCTGGACGCTCTGTCCCAGTTTGGGCTACGCCCTCCTTAGCACCTACGCCGCGTTTCTCGTTTTCAGCTCGGCTCTGGAGTTTAACCTCTTTGGTAAGTGTTTTTGTTTGCTGTGTTGTTATCAAAGTTTGACTGTGTGCTTCCTTGTGCTTGTTCAGGTTACGTCAATCCGCCGATGTGTGACAAGTAAAGCTTTTCTCTTCAACCTGATCTCAAACTCCGTGCCCTTCTCTTTCTTTCTCTCTTTTTTCTTGAAACCTTCTCTTCAACAACACTTTTCTGTTTCCTCTGTCTCCCCTTGTGCTTACGTGTCTTTGGTCTATTCAGGCCAGACTCAAACTCAAATTGAAACTCTTTCTTTGTGTGTCTGTTTTGGTTTGTCTTGAAACCCTTATCCTCAGTTCAGCCCTCTCATCCTCTCTCCCCTCCCTTTCTTCACATCCTTCCGATGTGTCCTTGCTTTCTGTCGTCTCTGATGCTGCAGTAGTGAGCTGATCGATCAGCTAATCTAGAGTGCCCTTGCAATGAAACAGAGAAGATTTTCTCTCAACTCGTTGGAAACTAAATCAATCTAGTAGTTAATGATGTGCCGATGATAATCGTACTGCACCATCAATCATACGCTCATGATGCTGTGCAGGCCTCGGACTGGCTTCTGTAGGCTCACTCACTCATTTGCGAGTCAATCAACCTTGATCTTGTTAAATCTTTCTCTCTCTCTCTTTCTCTTTCTTCCTCTGTCCAGAAATATATGTTCTAATAACCGTTGTGAGCGATCTCCGGTGACCACTTCTCTGTGACACCTTCACCCACCCTGACACTAATTTCATTTTCATAAAACACCAAATCATAACTTTCTCCTTTGTACTTTCTAACTTTTGCTTTCAACTGTTCAACTACTGTTTCTCTACTGCATCTTATTTCATGTTATATTTCGCTTCTTTTTATTTTCTGTACCTACTGCCTTCTTCTGTTGTCTCTTTTGTTTTGCTTTTATCCCCCCACCGACCATTTTAATACCACATTGGCCAGAAACCAAAGCTATCATGGATAATAAGAATAAGAACCAAAAAGCTAATACAAATTGCAATCAACGGTGATGACGTGTTACTTTCTGGATCGTTTTAGTTGGCTGTTAGCGCATGTCAGAGAAGTAGAAAAGTTCGATTTCTGGGTGAAATGCTATAAAAGAGGCTGTCTTTTCGCCTTTGGCCACTCACTTTTTCTCGCACTCTCTTGCACGCTGACAAACGCATTGCTCAACTTTTGCACAACTACAACTGCCACGTCATGTCTACCGCCGAATCGTCCTCGTCATCTTTGGCCCCGGCTCCGGCGGAGACCTTCGCCTTTCAGGCGGAGATCGCCCAGCTGATGAGTCTGATCATCAACACCTTCTACTCGAACAAGGAGATCTTTCTGCGCGAGCTGATCAGCAACGCCAGCGACGCTCTCGACAAGATTCGCTACCAGTCGCTGACTGACGCCTCGGTCCTGGCCGCCGTCCCCGAGCTCTTCATTCGCATCACCCCCGACCGCCAGGCGGGCACCCTCACCATCCTCGACTCGGGCATCGGCATGACCAAGGCCGATCTGATCAACTGCCTGGGCACGATCGCCCGCTCCGGAACGCGCGCCTTCCTCGAGGCGCTGGAAGCTGGCGCAGACATCAGCACCATTGGCCAGTTTGGCGTCGGCTTCTACTCTGCCTACCTGGTCGCCGAGCAGGTGACAGTGGTGACGAAGCACAACGACGACGACGCTCAGTACGTCTGGCAGTCCACTGCCAATGGCTCCTTCACCATCACAACGGACAACAGTGGCGAACACAAGTTGGGACGTGGCACCAAGGTGATCCTCAAGCTGAAAGATGACCAGCGTCATTTTCTGGAAGAGCAGCGACTTCGGGACATTGTCCTGAAGCACTCCAAGTTTGTCAATTACCCCATCTCACTGGCGGTGACTAAGGAGCGCGAGATCGAAGTGCCCACCACTTCTTCTGAAGAGGAAGAGGAGGAAGCTAAGCCTGAAGACGTCAAGAAGGAGAAGGTCGAGACTGATGACGCGCCCATCATTGAGGACGTTGCTGAGGACGGCGATGAGAAGCAGCAGTCGTCTGAAGAGGCAAAGAAGAAGGAGAAGAAGAAGCCCCTGAAGGTGAAGGAGCTGTACACCGACTACGAGGAGCTGAACAAGACGAAGCCGCTCTGGCTGCGCAAGCCCTCCGAGATCAGCCAGGAAGAGTACGGCGAGTTCTACCGCAACCTGAGCAACGACTGGGAGGAGCACCTGGCGGTGAAGCACTTTCAGGTGGACGGTCAGCTGCAGTTTCGCGCGCTGCTCTTCGTGCCCAAGCGGGCGCCCTTTGACCTGTACGACGGCAAGGCGCGCCGCAACAACGTCAAGCTCTACGTGCGCCGCGTCTTTGTGATGGACAGCTGCGATGAGCTCTTTCCCAAGTACCTGCACTTCCTGAAAGGCGTCGTCGACAGCGATGACCTGCCGCTGAACATCAGCCGCGAGACGCTGCAACAGAGCAACCTCCTCAAAGTCATTCGCAAAAACCTGGTGAAGAAGAGTCTGGAGCTGTTTCGGGAGATTGCCGACGAGGAGGCGGAGATGTACCGCCTCTTCTACGAGCAGTACAGCAAGAACCTGAAGCTGGGCATCTACGAGACCCGCTCAACCGTCCGCTGTTGGCCGATCTGCTGCGCTACCCGTCGAGCAAGGGAGAGGAGGTGACGCTGAAGGAGTACGTCGGCCGCATGAAACCACAACAGAAGCAGATCTTCTACCTGGCCGGCGAGAACAAGGAGCTGGTAAAGGACCGGAGGTTTTTAAGTTCTCAATGACCACAACTTCTTTTTGCATTTTCAGCTGAAAACCTCCCCTTTTGCCGAGTCGCTGCTCGCCCGCGACTTTGAGATCCTCTACCTGACAGAGCCAATTGACGAGTACGCCATCTCCCATCTGCGCGAGTACGCCGACCACCAGCTGGTGTCGATCGTCAAGGAGGGCGTCGACCTGTGTCTGAGCGAGTCAGAGGCGGCCAAGCTGAAGGAGGCAGAGGCGGAGTACGCCGTGGCCGCAAAGGCCATGCTCGTCGTCCTCGAGAAGTACATCGACAAGGTGGTGGTCAGTGGCCGTCTGCTCACCTCGCCCTGTGTCATTGTCGCCAATCAGCACGCCCAGTCGGGCAACATGGAGCGCATCAGCCGCGGTCAGATGCTCCGCTCGCCGCCCGCCAAGGACATCTGGGGCTCGAAACGTCAGCTGGAGATCAACCCCTCCCACTCGGTGATGCGTCGCCTGAAGACGCTCTACGAGGCAGACCCAAATGACCGATGCGCTCGCGACCTCACCTGGATTCTCTTTGAGACGGCGCTTCTTCAGTCGGGCTTTGCTCTGGAGGATCCCTCGGTGCACACTGAGCGCATCTACCGCATGATCATGATGGGCCTGGGCATTGACCTGGATGGTGGTGAAGAGGATGGTCAGCAGCAGTCTATCGATGGCGCCGGCGATAAAGAAGTGGACAAAGCTGACCAGCTGACGGAGACCGGCGCCGCCGCCGATGATGAGCAAGTTGAAGCGGATGCCAGCAAGCTGCTCGAACTGGACTGAGCGAATTCTTTCTTCTCACGGGCCACTTCTTCTACTGCAAACGATACTTTTAGGCCCTTTTATGGTTTTAGTTTTAGTAGATCTGTTTGTTTGTTGTTTTACACACTTTTGTTATTGTAATTTTTATTTGAAATATTATAAAATTTTTAAACTATGAGCACAGTGCGCGATTTAGTGTTCTTATCACTAAGGCCTGTGTTTTATTGTGAAAAAAATTGTGCGGTTAATGAGTTTCATTTTCTCTGGGGAATGACTTTTGAACTCACAGAAGACTTTGTCCTGCTTGATTGCTATTTATAACTACAATTTTTTTAACATTGGTGACCGCAATCGCCGTGATTCTTCTGGAAAATTTGGCACAACCGTTGAAGTGCTTAAAGACGCTTACATAACAGCCGATGTTATATCACGGGCAGCCACAATCACCCAGTGCCAGCAGCAGCAGATATCAGTGCAGCTGCCCATAAGCACAGGCACTGGCAGCTCATTTTATTGATGTACTGAAATACGAGGTTTCAGCTTATCAGAAAACAACAAGTCCTATCAAGGAAAGACATCCAAAGAACATCAATCACTATCGACTGTGTCTTCTGTGCCACCTTCAAACCACATTGAAATTCTCAGCAGACATTGACGAGGACTAAACTGACAGAGTCAGACAAACAGCATCGAATGATCACGGTCGCTTCAAAGTCCATGTCTGTGAACCGCAGCAGAAGCAGCAACAGTTGCTGATCATCAAACATCTAAATGGTATCAAGACGACCAGTCAAAATAGACTAAAGTTAAAACCTGTGCTCATATCAGCAAAGAGGGTTTGTCTCACTTCACTTTGCTCAAAACAAGGCAAATTATCACCATGATTTCTTTTGAGTACTTTTGCTGAAGACTGAAATAAATAGCCGCCAGTTGACTAGCAGTTGACTGTCATTAGTGTTGTGTCGCACCGCGTCTCTCACTGGCTATCACCCTCATCACCTTCATTCTCATCAGCAGCATCCAGAATGAAAGTTCTCCAGCTGGCCACCCTCCTCCTGTCGGTGGTGGTGGCGACCGTTTTTGCTCAAGAAAGTGGTCACCGAGTTGAGGTGACCGCCAAAGTCGGGCCCGTAGTCGGCGAAACGATCACCGCTGAGCACCGCTCAATTGCTCGCTTCCTTGGAGTGCCCTATGCAAAGGTGCCCCGACGATTTCGTCGATCAGTGCCAGTAGATCGCTGGACGACTCCCCATGAGGCGCTGACCTGGCCGCCAACTGCTGGCAGAACCCTGACCACCCCTTCAACGCCTACACTCGATCGCTGATCATTACTGAGAAGTTGGCCGAGGACTGTCTCAACTTGAACATCTGGACGCCTGTCGATTCGCTGAAGGGAAATCAGGAAGAGCAGCACCTGCGACCGGTCATTGTGTGGTTCCACGGTGGCGCCCTTCTCCTCGGCTCCAGTGCGCTTCGCTGGTACGAGGGTGAGACGCTGGCGGCGCGGGCTGATGCAGTCGTCGTCACAGTCAACTACCGGTACTGATTTTAAGCAATTTCATAGTTGAAAAAATGTACTAAACTTTGTTTCCTTCTCCTAGACTTTCCGCACACGGCTTCCTCTACTCCGATGAGGTGGACGACGTCAAGGGCAACCAGGGCCTTTGGGATCAGTCACTAGCGCTTGAATGGGTGTGTATATGATGGGGAATAATAATAGCAATGAACAGGATATTAATCGTTTTTGTTTTTTGGAACAGGTACAAGAAAACATTCGCTACTTTGGCGGAGACCCCTCCAGCGTCACCATCATGGGCAACAGCGCCGGCGGCTGGTCCGTCTCCTCGCACGTCCTCTCGCCGGTCAGTCGACGCCTCTTCCGTCGGGCCGTCCTCCTGTCGGGCGCCACGGTGAACCAGCACGTGGCCGTGGAGCCGGAGGAGGCGGTCCGCCGGTGGCTGGCGGCCATTCGCCAGGTGGGCTGCGCAGAGGAGAGCGACCGAAGGGTGAGCCAGGCGGTGGTCAGCTGTCTGGAGCAGCTGTCGCCGGAGAAGGTCGACGCGATGGGCTACCTCGTCAGTCAGGGACACTCGGGTAATTGTTGATGATGATGGTGATCCCCTTTGATATGCTAACGTTTGATCTACACTCCCCGTAGAACTACCTCCGCTGATCACCATCGACGGTCAGTTCCTACCTGACCACCCCATTAAACTGCTCCGCTCTGGAAACTACAAGACCGACGTGCAGCTGCTGGTAGACACCGTCAAGGACGAGGGGGCCTTCATGTTCTTCGCCGCCGACCCGCGCTTCGACCGCACCCACCCGCAGCCGATCAACCTGACGGCGGCGACGGAGGCCTTCTTTGCGGCTCTCGACGACAACTTCCACCACCACTCCTCCTCCTCCTCTTCTTCCCCCTATCCAAAGGAGGTCATTCGCAAGCTGTACTTTGACAAACTGCACGGAGACAACGAGGACAGCGATGTGTACCGGCGGGCGGTGGCGGTCGCCTTTGGCGATTTCCTTCTAGGCTGTCCGACGCTGCGCTTCGCACGAGAGGTGTTCGCCAACGCGCCCACCACCGCCACCGTCTATCAGTGGTACCTGACGGCAAAGTTGGGCGGCGAGAAGGTGCTGGACATGAAGTGGCAGGACGGCGCCGCCCACACCGACGACATCTTCCCCATCTTTGGCGGACCCTTCCGCACGCCCCGCTACTTCACCGACCGAGAGCGGGACATCAGCCGCGAGGTGATCACCTTCCTGGGGGCCTTCATTCGCACGGGCAGTGTGCAGGGCGAGGAGCACCGCCAGTGGCAGAGCTACTTTCTGGCGCCCGACGGGCAGACTGTCATTGCGCCCTACTACCACATTGCCAACCAGCACCAGACGCCCGACAGCTTTGGGGTGAATCTGAAGGAGGTAGAGTGCGAATACGTCTGGAATCGTCTTGATCAGTACCAGCAACAGCACCATCGGCAGTAGTGTAAATCTTTTCTAATCGACAGTGCTGAGCTTTTAACAAAATAAACTAGCGTGATTGTTTTGGAACTTTGGGAAAACGATTAAAGTTGAAAGCAAGAAATGAATGTCTGTAGCTAGTTTTTGCACTTGTGACTTCAGTAGTAATGTAATGGTCTGGCATAAAGAGAGGTCGTAGACAAAGTCAAAGTGGCGGTTCACAGGCAAACAGACAAATGATTTCAGCCGAGGAGCAACTACGAGTTCAAAGTCCACGAGCTTCCGATTGTCACCCAAACACCAAAATTGAAAAAAATGAAGATGTTTCCTAAAACGCTCACAGTGCAGCCCTCTATTGCATACCGGAGGAGTTACTTGTGTTTGGGTCGCAGAAGCTTTTGGAAGCAGCAGCAGCACATGTTTTGGTTGTCAGCACCTGAAGTGAACTCTTACTCCCGGACCCGTGGAATCTAGAATCTTCCGTTGTTGCGACCATGCTTCTGCTCACCTCTGTTCAAATTCGATTCACCATCTGTGATCCGGTGAGGGAGGAGGACATCATTCTCATCAGAGACCGTCGACAGCTGTTGACGAACTGCCAAACTGGAAGAAGTGTTGACGATGAGACCAAAGAATCAGCAAAAGAAAACTTGCAATGTGAAACCTGCAAAACGCTTCAATTTGTTCACCTAAATCTCCGCCAGCCCTGTGATTACTGCTCCTTGATGTACTTTGTACTGCACTTTGTCAAGCTGCCTCAATATCGAGCACGGGTCATCTCCACAGTTCAGTCGGCGTTGAATGGTGGTGGTGGTGACCAGCTGAAGGAGCCATCAGAAGTGCCATTATCTTCTGCCACAAGAGAAGTTCAAGCAGTGCTTCACTTTACCGTCCCCAATTGTGATGTCTACACGCCCGTTGACAAGTGCTGGTAAAATCAACTGATGATAAACACTTTGTTATTGTTGGGTTTGAGTTCTTTACTGACCACCTTTTTTCTCTTTGTAGGTCGCAGGAGATGAGCAAGCTGGCGGTGTTGCGCATGGAGATCGAGGAGGGCCTGTCCTGGCTGTCCACCCTCGGCGGCGCCTGCTCCTCGCTGGGCGACCGCAGTGTGCACTTTGCGCGTCGAGCCGGCGCCATATCACTAGACCAGCTGCGCCTCTCGCTGGCCATCGGCGACCCGAATCTGATTGCCCGCTGTTGCATCTACATCAGCCACTCGCTCTGTCAGCAGGGCCAGCGCCGACGGGCGGTCCGCTTCGTCCGCCAGTGCCTCTACCCGCGCCTGGTCGCCCTGGGCGACAAGTGCGACCGCATCGTCGGGCAGATGTACCGGGCGCTGCACTTTCGAATGCTTCACGTCTACCGATAACCACCAAAACAGAACAACCACTGAACAGGATAATTGTCCGATAAGTAGAAGGGCAATAATAAAAAGAATATATTTCCTGGTACAAGATTGGTGTAAAGTGTGTGTGTGTGTGTGTGTAGAAAACGGGGTCGGAAAGAAAGAGTGGAGTTGGTAAAATAAGTGTGTGTGTGTGTGAGTTTAGGAAAAAGAAAAGAAAAGTAAAAATTATGATTGCTACACTGCTGATGCGAAGTATCTTCAGGGGGAAAGGTTAATTGTGATGTTGTGTGTTGGTGGTACTTCTGGTAGTTCTGTTAAATATAAATAGAAGGAAACGATGAAGGAAAAAGATCAGATTTGTGGTAGTATTATTTGTTTCAATCAATCTCGGCACATCATCACTGGGTGTCACACTGCACCAGCACTGTTTCTGCAGGGGTGAGGATGCGCGTTGTTGTTGGGGTTGCACAGAAAAGAAGCGTTTTTTCACTCGCTTCGCAGCTAGTACTCTCCGTCGCCTGGCAGCCCCTCTTCATACTCACCAGCAGTGCCTGGCGAGGTGAACCCATCTTCAACGGCGTAGAGAATGTTCAGCACCTGTTCCTTGAACTCCTTCTCCGATTCGCTGGTGGACTCAGCTTGACTGAGCACTTCAATTTCGCGCAGCTTGTTAAAGTAGAAGTTTCGCTCTCGGGCGAGAGTGTCATTCAGCAGGTTGATTTCCTGCATCTACAGAGAAAAAAGAGAATGAGGGTTATTAAGGACTATGTCAAAAAAACAACAACAGCGGTATGTACCTTCTCCTCCACCTTCTTCACCTCCGAGTCGTAGTCATTCTTGCGACCGTTGTTGGCGAAGGCATTCCTCACTGGGTTGGATGGCCCACCGCCAATCTTGCTGCCGTAGGTGGCCGGGCGGGGCGCCGGCTTGGATGGCACCGATTTGGTGATGCCCACAGAGGCGACCGAGCTGCTGCTGGTGGCAATTGCCTGTCGTCCACGGGCCTCAGTGGCGTTGTACTCGCGCCCATCGTAGTTGGCATCAAAGAATTTCTTGAACCACTGCAGAAACTCAAAGTTATCCTGGAAGCGGCCCTTGACGAGTTTATTTATCATGATTTCCTGCAAAAGAGAACAATGGTTAGATGACATGACATTCACACCAATTACTGCTGTCTTACCTTATCACATCCAACCTTCTTAAAGGAAGCCTGCAGAATCTTGAAGTTCTGAATGTACTCGTGCTCGAGGTTCGTACGGAACTTGACCTTCTTCAGCTGAATGCTGCCGGGGAAGAGCATGTCCATGAAGTTGCAGTAGGCCGCACCTAGAAAGGAGAACGATTAGCAGGACTATCAAAACAACAGCAGCAGACTAGAATGGCGAAAACGCCGGCAACCGGCTTGCAACTGTTTGCAGAAGGGGCAAACCCCTTGCACCGGTAAAACCGAAAACATACCCGAGCAAAGTTCTTCCACCTTCTTGTAGTCAGCGTCCAGAGATTCGTTCACCCAGTTGAGCATGTCATGTCGGCTCATGTTCTCCGAGGTGGCCGACGTCTGGTAGACATTGACGCACTGGTACGACTGAATTGGCTCATTCATGATTGCAGAGATTACGGCAGAATGGATGCAACGGCGGTGTCGGTAGTGATGGTGGTGCAAACCCAATTCCTGGTGGAGGTGGTGGTGGTGACGACACAGATGAGGATTCGCAGAAGAAAGTGGAGAGGGGTAAAACAGACACAGATCGAGACGATTCGAGTTGTGTTGGCTCGAGTCGAGGGAGAGGGAGAGAGAACGAGGTGATCAACAAAAGGAGAGAGAAAGAGAGAGAGAGGCTTGCTCAACTGCCGCTGTTGAGCGACAGTGGCGCTTGGCGTCGCTGCAGGACAGTCTTCTTCACTCAAGTGCCTGCTTTCCCATCTTCACCACCAGCAGCAGCAGTCAACGGCCGACAGCCAACAACGGCGTCGACGACGGCAAAGACGACCACGACTACGACCATCAGTGCGCTGACTTGAACTTGACTTGAGGCTGCCACCACCAGTTCAAGGCGCTGGTAGAGTAATGGTCAGGCGTCGTGGCCACCGCCTCGCTTCACCGCCGACCGGTAATCCGACCGCTACTCGACTCGTTGTCCGTCCTGCTCTTCTTCTTTTCTTCTGTTCTCTTGTTCTCTTGCACGATGAGTTTGTCCGACAGTCTGTCTGCTGAACACTGCTCAATTACCGGCACTTGAAGTGCTGTGTGCTGCCTTCGATTTACTTCGCTCCACTTGCTCTCTCGCCGGAAACAAATTAAGAGCGGTGCCCGACTGCAGCCACAGAAGAAGAAAGGGGTAAGTGCCGGTGACTGGCGCCGGTTATCTATTATCTCCGTTGTGTTGTTCTTCTCCAGTAATCTAATTTCATTTGTACCTTTACCCAACAGAGAGCAATTAAATGGAAGCATGTGCGATGGTATCACTGTGTCAGCGCATTCACTTCGTCTGACCAGCATCAGATCGCTGGAGTAGCACCAGCTGTACTACCACCACTGCCACCACCAAGTTATCCAATCTAAGAGACAATCTAAATATAGAACAACAGACGCTCAGAGACAACACAGCACTTGAACACAAGAAAGTGGACTTTCCCGACAGTGCGACGGCTGACATTGATGGACTACACAGAGCGCGCTCTCTGCTGAACGGTGGTGGTGGTACTCTTAGAAAAAGTAGCAGTCAGCAGTGGTACGGCCCGCCCAGTGGACATCAACCGATGGATCGACCGACTGGAGAGGAATGTGCCAAGGTGTCAAAGTGAACCACCACCATTAGTATACGACAAAGATTGCTGCAGCTTTGTTTGCACTCCCTGGTGGTGGAGGAGGAAAAGATAAGACACTGCACTGCACAGTTACTTTTATTTACTACCAACGAGAGGAGGAACACTCCTAACAGGTTGAAGTGCTAAGGAGCAATTAGAGCCATCATTAATAGTCCATCAGGTGTGTAGAGGCTCACTCACTCCCCATCCAATGGTGTTATCACCAGCAGACGGACAGTCGACAGTGCCTACCTCGTCGGTGGTGAAGTGGCCACTTGGGCCACCCGAAACTAAGCACTGTTGGCTGTGCACAGTGACTTTCCTGGTCACTATCACACTTAGCATTAGGTAATGCGATGATCGCGGGCGCCATCACCTGTCACTCTTTCGCCTGCACAGTCTGTCAGTGGATTGTGCCACTGCTGCTTGGTGTCTGCCCAGTCTAAATCGTCATATTAATCACCACTCTCATGAGTAAAAGAGTCTTGTGTACGCTGCAACTTCATCGGCAGAAACGGCAGTTGCAGTTTAGTTGCCGTACAATGGTGGCTGCAGTTGCACTGATGAGTTGATGTGTGTTTTTGTGCTGCACTTTCCTGGATTGCAGCTTCGACAAGGAGGAGGAGGAGGACGTCGCGACTGCTCCCACTGCTTATCAGTGGTCTAACACAGGTGAATACTGGTGACAAAAAGAAAGAGAGAGAGAGAGAGAGAGAGAGTGAGTGAGACACTGCCCCCAACTAACTATAATTAGCAATGAAGAGCACTGTACGACAGCGACGACAGGTAGCGGAGCTACTGCTGATGATGCTCGTGACGACAGTAAAATGAAGGCATTTTTAGCAGCTAAAAGCTGTTGCACAACAGCTTGCCTGCTTCTCTGACTTGTCAATGCGGGAGAAGGAGGAAGAAAAGGAGGATAATAAAGACTAAGACATCTGAAATCACTGCTACACATCTCTCACCAGGACAAGATAAGACTTTCTGATGAGCAGCAGAGATCCTCTTTCCTCCTCAGAAGCAGCACAAGCAAAGCCTGCTGCGCTAGATGGCAGCTTGCGCACCATTACGCGCAAAAAGCGGCCGCAACTGATATCCATTACAGTATAGACTTCATTAGTAAGTGATAATGAAATGTAAGTACGGGGTACTGGTACTCCATTTCAGCCTCGGTACAGGAAAACTTAAACGCTGGATTTGTGCGTGTGAGGTGCGGCGTTATGTGACAATGTCCCGAGGCGACAGCAACCACTTGTCCACTTGCATCGCTGGTGCAATCTCATCACATCACACACCAACACCACATTCAGCTCGGCTTGGACTTAGTGTGAGCATGCGCACACAGTCAGGAGGACACCATCTCCTGCCATCACCATTGCCCGACACTACTCTTTATTCGCGCCTGACCTTGAGGCATCTACAGACAAACAGAACACACTTCATTGGAGGGGAGGGACAAAGGAAGAGGTGTCAACTCGGAAGTGTCCGCTGATGGCTGCAGTGCGTACCGAGAGCTCTCCACTGCTAAGTCGAGACTGTGTCACATAAACTAGAAAACACTGTCATGGGACCGGTCAATGCCGAGTAAGTGTAGCCACTGTGGTCCCAGCAGCGGACACAGTCTTCGCTGTCTTATCACCACTGGCACACTCGCCTCTTCTCTTCTGGACTTTGAGTATTGGAACCATAGACGCGTGAAGTGTCTCTCGATAAGAAAAGGCAAAAGCAGGCGCAGCAATCGCAGTCAGTTACAGTGGTTCTTATCGGCATTGCACATTTAGGGTGAAATTGACCACATTTCTCTTCTCTTCCCTCATCGTCTATCTCTCTCTCTCTTTCACTTCTATCAGTTTTCCACAGCTGCAGACATCAGTCAACATCGCGCCGACCACAGCGTCAATTACAGTACACTTCAGTAAGCAAGTAGGCAAGGGCATCTTTTAGTTGGGGAAGAGGGACAGCGACATGTTCTCCTCTTCTCTTCTCTTTGACTTTGCCCTTTGCCGCGGCGCCAAACAGAAAGAGAAGCAGAACGGCACAAAACATAGAATGATCTCAGTAACGGATTCACATGTCAGGCAAGTAAGAATCGACCAAAGTTTTTTCTCTTTCCCATCATCGCTAATTCTCTCATCTTTCAATTGAACAGTATGCAAATGTGTGGTGCCACAATGAACAGCAGCAGCAGCAGCAGCAGCAATGAACACGAGCGGCACAGATAAATAAACACTAGATAGAAAGAGGCAACTTTGAGGTGACAATCGACTTTGTTGGAAAGCGAAAGAAAGGAAGACTACTGTCGACAGTGATCACCGCTGTCGTCATTGCCATTTGACATGAGCCAGAGATGAGTTCATTTCACTACAACGCAGACAGAGAAAGCAGACAGGGACAAACTTTGATCGCCCCAGTCCACCGGTCACTGGCTGCAGCAGCAACAGCAGCAGTTTGACATTGAGCCAGCAGCAATGAGCCAGCAAATGATGATCCATTGACAGATAGAGCACATAGGAATAATATGGCAGTAAGAGAGAATGCTGCTGCTGTTGTTGCTTAGCATAGCGCACAAGTGCTGTTTCTCCTTCGTGTGAAAGTGCCTGTTACCCCTGTGTCTGTCTGACTGCCTGTGCGAATGCCGGTGAATGCATTTGTGGTGAATGTTTGTTTAGTCGAGCCTAATTACCACCGCCGAGTCCGCTGAGGCTGAGCACTGCAACCTCCAGCCGTGGTGTTGGAGGAGACAAACTTTGTCGTCCGTTGACGATCAGTTGGGGGCACAATCAGCGATTGCAGCAACAGACGCAGCACCACCTCAACCACCTCAACAACTGAGCCACCACCACCACCACCACCACCACCAGCGATCTTTGCCCATATTTGTTGCGATGTGCGATCAGTAGTAGTGCAGTATCTGCGTAGCTGAAAGGAACTAAAACATACAACGAGCAAACTCGGTGTGTACACCTCGCCCAGCAGTAAATAACTGACAATCTGCTGAGGACAGAACAGGCGAGAGACAATACTGTTTGCAATGCAATGCAGAAAAAGAGAATGAGAAAGAGGATCACATCACACAGTCCACTTGGGCCCACACTCTATGGCCGACGCTAATTTTCAGCGATGGTTCACTGTTCAGTGCTTCAGCAATGTAGTGGGGCTTCAAACCGCTAGCAGCCTTCTTTTTGTATTCTAGCTGTCAAGGCGCGTGCCAATTTCTGGTGGGCGCGCAGGCAAGCTGGCAAATTGGTGCAGAAAATTGAGTGTTCTTGCTGTTGAAAGCAGTCCACGGCTGATTGAGTAACAGCATCAACTGCTGTTCTTTCACTCACTCACTGACTGACTGTCTTTCAGTGTTCACTTCTTTTCACTATCAGCGCCAATCAATCGAAGCGATTCTTTCTTTTCTCTACACACTAGCTAAGTCAAATTGGCAGCAGCAGCTGTCCCACTAAATAATCATCATCATCAGCAGCAGCGGCGGCGGTGGCGGCACTACTTCCCTTCCATTCACCTTGGCCCCGTAAACGTAAACGGAACGCGCAGGTAAATTTCCTTCTCGTGTTAATCGACCTCTTAATGAGGCAGATGTCTCTGAAGAAGAGAGCAAAGCAGAGCCCAAAGACAAATAGAGTAGCACAAGGGCACACAAAGCGAGAGCATTCCAGCACTTACAGCTTCAGTGTCCATTGTGTCCCGCTGCTGGAAGCTAATAATGAGTAGTGTCCAGCGATCCGGTGGTGACTGCTTTCAGAGAGAGGCTCAAGACATCACCTGCTGCCCAGTGCCACCCCACCTCAACCACTGACTGAACAACTACAGCTAATGATGGTCAGACTGGGTTGAGCAGAAGAGAGGAGAGGAGAGGAGATGGGCAATTTCAGAGCTGATCCACAGCCTCCCTTTGTTTATTGCCTTGACCATCACCTTTGGTCATCGCGGTCGTCTTCGATCGCCACGGCCATCCCCTCTTTTTTAAATGAGCCCAATTGTTCGCCAGATTATTGTCACCGATTGTGTGCAGCTCGCATCCCCCCCTCGCTCTACCACCATCCCCGGCAGCTGGCACGCGTTCAGGTGAACTTGAGAAGAGATTGACTTTGCATTAAGGTTAAAGACCACCACGGTCCACCACCACCACCTATCAGTGATCTCATTCTCTCTGAGAATTGAGCAGTGCACTGCATTGTCTGCACTGCACTCGATTCATGAGACAGTTGAGCGGTTCAAAAGTGGACCGAAGCAGGGCGAGCACGCGACCACCACTCTCTCTCTCTCTTCACTGCCCTCAAGGTGACAGACACAGAGTCAGAGTCAGAGGTAGACGGAGGTAGACAAGGTGGCCCTGAAATGAGACAGACACACTCAGCAGGGAACAGTCGAGAGTTGAGTAACAGTGCAGCAGACACCTAACGCTACTTCGCCGACCTCCTCCTCGTCTAACAGGACACTAGGTCTCGTCTGCCGAGCAAACACCTGCCGGAGAAAAGGAGAGAGAGTGGGGGCAGCAGAGGACGTGCCACTTAGCCTACTGGTGCACAGCACCACTCTGATGATGGCCCTAATTAATTTAGGCAGGCAGCAGCAGCAGACTGAGTCTCTGTCCGGTGAGCGCGCGAGGCGGTACTCAAGAAATGTTAGACAATTCCGTCGGCTCTAGGTAACAGCAGCAGCAGAGGGGCTAATCAATCTTGCCTGCACGCACGCCAGTAGCTAAATGGATTTTTAATAAGTTTAGTATGGCAGCAGCAACAGCAGCAGCACAAACTAGGCAACAAGAAGAGTGCTCCAAACTTCGCCACTCAGGGCCTCCACCCTCAATTGACAGCAGAGCGGGTGAACACTTTGCTTTAGAAGGAAGCACCACCATTACATTCGTTACCACACCACAAGCGAAGCTTTCAGACTGACCAGAATTGCAACCAAATATGCTCAAAGCGGAGCTGTCACTTTTCAAAACGAAGTATCCATTTCCAGTCAGCTCAACTCTCACTCAGCTCTCTCTCGGCAAGTTGTCACATCTTCTCCCCTGCTGCTGCAATCGTTATGCAACTTCACCCGAAATTGCACAACCGAGAGTACTGTCTGTCACCAGCACCACTCGGCTCGGACGCCATGAATCACAGTCACACACACATAGCACACAAAGTTAAAAAGCGGTGATTCAGTAAACGCGAGAGAGAGAATGAGCACCCGAGAATATCATGAGAGCACCCAAAATAACCACCCAAGATTGTGTGGCGGAGGAGAATATTCGGTAAATGCGGGTGAGATTCTTTCTGTCTGGCGACCGGGAACTGGCGGGTTGAAGAGAAGGATCGGAGACTGGTTGGCTGGTTGCTGCTGCTGCACACTTCAGCCACCTTAGAGAAAGCAGGCGCACATCTTAAAGCTGCGTTTTTATCAATGGAAAAACTCCGCAACTAGGAAACGTACAACGCTGAGACTCTACCGAGGAAATGAAAGAGCTACAACAGAAAAGAACTTGAGTGATTGAGGCAGGCAGGCAGGCGCTGACTGACTGACTCGGTGAACTTTGAGAGCATCTTTCTTCCTTGACTGACTGCAGAATCGGTAACTATTTACAGCTGAGCACTATTCACTTTCATCACTTCACTCTCTAGTTGCATGTATTTGCTCATTCGCTCATTCGCTTCCTCCTTCTCCTGAATCATCATCATCATCATCTCCTCATCTATTCATTCCCATTCACCAGTCTTCTTTCTCTCTTCCGTCTGACTGTTTTTCTCGTTCTCAAGAGTGGGAGAAACTGTACAATGTACACAGTCGACAAGTTTAGTGAGTTAGGCTGCGGCTGCTGCTGCTGCAAATTCCCCGAAAAAGCTCCGCTGCTGTACAACGGGCGCAGACATTGCCGACCGACAGGCACACTGAGCAAATATTTTCCCCGTGAGTCCTTTGCACCGGCGACGGCGACGACGGCGGCTGTACAACATGTTTGCTGCTGTATAACACACATGAACCTTCAAGAACGTCTATTGGTGCTGTGGCTGTTGTTGTTGAACTGTCTGCCTCTGGGTGTTATTGAGCTGATGTGTCAGTGGCCCCTCTTTCTTCATTGTGAACAAAAACGGTGTGTGCCCATTACCACCGATGAAGATGAGCAAATGAGAAAGCAGAGCTTAATTTGTCTCTTTACGACGATTCGAGTGTTTGCATTAGTTACCTTCAGAGCTGCTGCCTCGTCGGCTGGTTAGCTGTCAGTTGGGAACGGCAGAGACTCATATTTTGACGTCGAACAGGCTGACTGAACAAGCTGAGGAACAGTCTCACCAGAACTGCTCACCCAAACTGGTGGCTGATTGAGCAGAGCCTGAGAAAGAGAGGCTGACTCAATCAGCCAGTAGACTGCTGTTGCTGTTGCCTCTGTTTATCAATTGCAAGAAAAAGAAATATGAAAAGAAACAAATCATCAATTGAGCATTAGGCAATATAAGCGCTGTTCAGCTGACAGCCACTGCTGCAACGGCTGCCTTCTAATCAGTGCACACTGGTGCGCACTAATGTCACTATCACGGTGACGCTGATTAGGTGAGAGCTGAAACCGGTGGGAAAGTGTCTGTGGACTGTGCAAGAAGTGCTTTTTCTCTGCTGAAGTGCAAACGCCCATGCAGCAGGCAGGAAAGCAAATCGCTGCCTTCACTGCTGTACCAAATATTCGGATGATGTTCAGTAAAGAGAGGGCATCCAACTGCTACAGCTGAAAACCAATCAAAATAAAAAATCGAACTAAGCTGTCAGTGCGACTCCCATGTTTTGACCAGCTGCTGGCACCAGAAACATAAATGTCTGTTATGAGTCACTCGCTGTCCTCACCATCGCCGCCGCCGTCGTTTGGGTGACAGTTTGGATATGTACTCCTCCTCATCTATTACTCTGTCCTGTAGTAATAGTAGTAGTGATGCGGCAGCAGTAGAGTTAGTTGCTGCCAGAGTTTGAAGTGTCATAAATTGGTGGCTCCCAGTTGCCCCCGCCATTAATTGCCCGCAACTGCAGCAACCCGAATGGGGCCAGCAAAGGAGCAGCAATTTCCGAACGCGACAGAATCCAGTCAGCAGCAGCATCAGCAGTAGCAGAATCGAGCCTTTGTCCAGTGATGGTGGCCCTCCGAAAGAGGAAAAACTCGTCGACCACACAGTTGCTGTCCTAAAATTGCTCTTTTTGGGAATAGACGGCCTTCTCTGCAGACACTGTCAGAGAGATCCTTTCGGTTGTTTTCCTCGTTCTAAAAAAAGTGACTGACACTTAAGAGAGAGAGAGAAGATATATCGGTCTATTCTCCCCATCTGCTGTTGCTGATGCTGATGATGATGGTGCACAGTTGTCCTCAAAGCTCGCTCTCTCATCTGACACTTTCTGTCGATCTCATTACGTGTTCTCATCCCCATGCCCATCATCACCAGTTCACCACCAGTTCACCACTTTCCTCAAGACCTCTTTCCTGTGTCCGAATCAGTGCTGCTTCTGCATATTATTAAGTAAAGTGTACGCGCACAGGTGATTCTTATCTGACGACTGGCACTAATACAGGCACACTCATACAGCACCTGCAAGCTGTCTGTCAACGCACTGGAGTTAGCAGAGGAGAGGGAGGGAAAAGGTAAAGAGAACTCGAGACATGGCGGTGCAAGGAACTACACTACAGTGCTACAAACGAGGAAAATTCTTGCAAAAATGCTAGTAAAACACACAGACAGTGACAAGTCGAGCAGAGCAGTCTCTCAGATGCATCCTGCACCGCAGTCTGCTATGGGAAAGCAGTGTGTGTGTGTGTGTGGAGTCCACCGTTGCCACACAAGGAACTTCCACAGCACGGTCATACTCCACGCAACAACAAAAAGCACACAAGACGGTGTGTGGTGGCTAAAGACTAATTTGCAAAGCTGCACTACAAATAAATAAGAAAAGCTGCCCTCAAAGAAAGGTTGTGACCACCACCGCCACCACCGTCACTACCAGCAATGACATGGGAACTGACACAGGACAGGCAAATGACCAATTACTGCGGAAATGTGCACAATCCACACTCACTCAGCCAGAGAAGGACTGAAAGACGTGTTGATCCGAGTACAGTAATTCCAAGCAGCACCACCACCACCACCGCCATCCACCTCGTTAGCCAATCTGGTAGTAACCGGTGATGATGTGCTGCTGGGTGAGACAGTAAAATCCACTCAATGGACTCTATCCCTCTTTGCTCTCTCGCTCTATTCCCCAGCAGAGCCCCTCTTCCTTTCCTCCTCTCCGTGCTCTCCGTTTATGTTCGTTTAGTGCCGTTGCCAGGCACTGTTCGTCGGTGACTGACTGGCAGAGACTAGAGAGCTAGTCAGACAGAGAGGCTGCAAAGACAACAGCCGAATAGTAATTAATGAAATCAGTCGGCTAAGCTGCGGCTGCAGCAGCTTCACAATGCAATGTCGGTCAAAGTCAGACACACATGCACCGATTTCCTACGGAGAAAGAGTGCGGCGTCTCTGTGTTTGTGTGTGTCGCAATGGGCGAGAAGGGGAAGGCCAGAGAAGGAAGAGGATCAAGCTGAAGCTCTTCAAGTGCTCCAAAAGCGAGTGGGGCAATAAAAAACACAGCAGCCATCACCACTGCCACCACCACCATCATCAGTCGGCAACGGAAAGAGACAGACCGAAAGGGCCAGCAGCACCACTTGACAACAGGTCGAGAAAGGGAAGCAAGGGAAGCAAGGCCACACAATGTATACATTCACTGGCTCAGTCTTAGTCTTTGTTTCCTAGGACTGCTAATTATAATGCACACTTGTGACTTGCTGCAACACTGTTGCAGCAGCTTGGGGCACTGGCAAAAGGGGAGAGAAAGAGGGAAAGACTGCTCAGAGGCTCAAAGGCGAGGAATTCCAGTGAGTGACCAATCGGCAGCCGAGAATGAACATTTGCAGTCTGTGTGTTCACAGTGAGTGAAGTGAGTGAGTGAAGTGGACCAGTGGGCAACAAACAGTAAAAACAATAAAATACTCCTCAGCGAGGGGCTGAAGAGGCAAAAGAGGAAAGCAATTAAAGAAAGACAGTGCCAGCCTGAGCCTGAGTTTGTCCTTGTCGTCCAAACGAATAAGATAAACGGCCGTTTCAGGCAAGCACACAAACACAAGGGTTAGATGGCCAGAGTCTAAAGGAGAAAAGAAGAACAAAGCGGCGACACCGAAAGTGTTGCGCATTCTCTTCTGCTTCTTCTCATTTGCCCATCAATTCAAAAGGCACACTTTAGAAGTGCAGCAACAGTGTTTAGAAGGTCGAATTGCACAGGAAAGTGAAGCGCAGTTTTTTTCTTGGTAGAAAAGTTTAGGTGTTTGGTTGCGCAAATGGAACTGATCGCTAAAGTCAAAGCTGTAAAGCAGTTTACAGTGCGATAGTGTTTCCAAGTTCGCCGACTGCAAACTCTGCCAGAAAGTGGATAAATCACGTCACCCAACACTGCTGCTACTGCTGCCTGAGTCTCAGTTCCGGAACACATTACGATCCAGGATTAAGAAGGCGGAAAAGAAAGTCAGAAACACACTGGAGTGGATGACGATGACCGCCTTTTGACCCTTGCGTCATATATCTGTCAGATTTGACAAACACTCACTTCGGTCAAGAAATGTTGTGATCCCCAGTGGACAGTGGCAGTGTCAACAGGGCAAGCAATTGATTGCCGGCGGTAAGCAACTGATAGCACAAAAAGACAGGGGCAGGGTTGAAGAAACGTTGAGCTGGCGACTTGAGAAACTAGTCGCCGCCACCACCGCCACAACTACCACGGCACAGTCATTCGAACGAAATTTCAACGTTGCCTGATTGCCTGTTCGACGCACAGTTGTTGTTGTTCAGTGTTGCCGTCCATTCATCGTTCATCAGTACAAAAGCCGAAGCACTACCAGTACACACACTTATTCATTCACTCATTCACTTTGGATGGCAGCAGCAGCAGCTGATGAGTCAAGTTTGTCGTCAATCATGGCTCATCATTGATCTCATCCCACCACCAGCATCATCATTCACCACCACAACTACCAGATTAAAGCAACTGGTTAAGTTCAGTTCAGTAATCAAAATCAGTAAAAATTAGTCATTGAGGACCAATTCAGTGATAGCAGGCGGCAGCAGCAGCAGCCGAACAGCCGGTGCATCAAGCCTGACTAATGGGCGCAATATGCGTAGCAGCAGCAGACCACTGAAATCGATTACGCTCGTTTTCTATTGCTGGCGGTGAACCGCTTTCACTTTCATTGCTTGGTGGTGGTGGTGGTCATCGCAGTGGCCGACCGGAAATTCGCTCATTCGCTCTTGTAGCAACAGTAGTGGTAAAAGTGTCCTCTTCTTCTCCTTCTTTTTCTTCTTCTGTTTTCACCATCATCATCTGTTGCTCTTGGCCAACTAAGCAAACGCAGACAGCAGCAGCAGACGAGTGTTTTGGACACACGCACATACGATGTGCAGACGCACATTCAACAGCAAGCAACAACAGACACATGCGAGCTGAATGTCTGCTGGCTCTTTTCGGTCGTCAGCAGCAGCCGCAACCGAAGCTGGTATAAATGGTGGTAAATGGTGCACGTAAATGTGTGCTGGTGTGTATGTGTGTGCTTTTAGCTCTTTCTCTGGCTGTGTCTCTTGGACGTCAGCAGGAGCAGCAATGAAAGAGGATGATGGCACGTAAAGCAATCAACTCGTTGATGCATTCCATTGCCGGTACTGCTGCCGGAGACAGTGCAGTCGAGCCGACCGAGTGTGTGCAGAGACGGAGACAACTTCGGGGAAACCGCTCTCTCCGGAGGTAACCGACAAGTCCAGACGACAGCAAAGACCAGGACGACAACAACCGAATTGGGCAGAGAGAGAGAGAGAAGGCCTACCCTCTCAACGGCTCAGTCGATTAGTTAGCCCACACCTGCTGCAGCAGGGGGCACTAGGCACTGTCCCCGTCTGGACGACAAGTCCACACACATACACATGTGGACATGGACATTAAATCAGCTGAATCCTTAATTAGAATCAGCAGCAGCACTCTGAGGATCAGCCGTGTAGTAAAGTCAAGTCAAGTCAGTGTCTGTGCCTGGCAGTAAAGTGCAGGCAGATGTGGTTCACTAGCCAGCTCAGTTCAGTTCAGCTCTTCAGAATCGTCACCGCTTTTCTTCCTTCTCTCAGTTTAGTGGGGAAGAAAACGAGACGAAGACAGACGCTGATGATCAAACTTTGCACTGTGTGGTGTGTGTGTGTGTGTGTTGTGTGTGGAGTACTCCCTGGAGTGCTAGTGATGAAGAAGACGACTGCAAAGAAAGCAACAACGACGTCGAAACGTAGCAACACCTCTGCTGCTACTACTACTACTACAGCAACTACTACTACTACTACTAACAAGTGAGATCGTCGATTGAGGAAAAAGTAGAGAAGATATTTCCAGCTAAGCGGAAGATGGAAAGCTAGCTGCTGCTGCTGACTTCTCAATTGATAGGGATAGGGATAGGACATGGATAGGATAGTATACTTCATCAGTCGGAGCGAGCGAGTGTCGATAAGCCGGCAATGATGATGATGGGCAGCAGCAGCAGCTGATAATCAAAGAGGCACCGGTGCACGCCACGGCAATTGATTAGCGGCGAAGATGTCCTCCTCCTTCTGCCGATGCCGTCGCTGTTGCTGCGGCAGTGTAGCTCAAGCTGATCAGCAAATCTGTGACATTCGGTGCAGAGAGTGCATCAATTGACAGCCACTGCAGCCGAAGCCAATAGGAAAGCCTGATGACCAGAAGATGGCCCCGGCCTGGATTGGCAAAATGTATACAACACACACAAATAGACAACACAGTGCGCTCTCATTAGCTCTTCAAAGAAGTGAGAAGAAAGAGAAGAAGGTCTCGGTTGAGGAAGGAAAGTGAAACTTGGGGAGTGAGAGATTACGAGAAGAGGAAAAAGTTGTAGTAGTGGAATCACTGCGACTGCTGCTGCTGAGCTTTGTGTTGCCTTGGGGATTAGCGAGCGAGCTAGAGACACAGCAGCAGTGCTAGTGCGTGCACAGGTTAGTGATGGGCTACGATGATAGTGACAGTGCTGGTGGTGGCTGATCAATCTCTCCCCTAATCACAGTGCTCAGTGCTACGATGGAGTCTGTGCCCTATGAGGCCAGTCAATGCTCTCTCTCCATATATCCCTATCCCTCGCTAAGTCCCGGCTGGGAACAATGCACTACCATAGAGCTGCAGCGGTAGCACACTGTGCCAACACTTGAGAGGGTAGTGTGAGCAGGTAGCCGGTGCAAGAGATTGCTAGAGTCAACTGAAGAAGGCAAGAGGTCAAAGTGCATTCAAACTGGCAGCCGTAGCCGTAGCAACAGCAGCAGCAGCCCAGGGACGGTTAACCTCCAACCGGAGCAGGCAGCCTCCACCCGACCACGAAAAAATCGGGCAGGTGTCACCGAAAGGAGACGGCCCGAACGTTAAGGCCCAAGGCCCGTCCCCTACCTCGATCGCTCGTCTCGTCTCGGATCGACCACTCGGTTCCACCCGACACTCGGTGACACGCAACGGTCGGGGCAGCAGCCGTGGGGGACCGTGGGACACAATCGCCAAAGTGAGTAGCTCGTGGTCGGTGCAGCAGTGGCAGCAATCTGTCGTAATGCAGCAGCGCGGTTAGGTTACCTTTGCAGTGGCTGCTGCTGCAGCAACAAGTACAAACTGCAGGCAGTCAGGCAAGACCTGCTTCGGCTGCTGCCGTTGTTGGAGTTGTCCATTGCTTGCAACCATTGCCAACAGTCTGCCTGGATGCAGCGCAAAGGTGCACATACACTTTCGCGCCGTTGCTTTCGCCTCAAAAATCAAATCTGTCAACGTAGCCATTGGCTAAAGTGAGAAAGTCAAAGAGAGAAATTGCATAACATTAGAGTGAGGTGAGAGAGAGAGAAAACAAACACAAAACAGAAAACATTTGCAAACATCGCCGACATCGCTGCTCGACTCGTTGCAGTGGGAAGACGGCGAAAACAACACATGACAGCGTCAAAGTGGTGGAGATGTAGACGCAAAGAAGGCAGAAAGAAGGAGAAAAGCCTTTGCACTTACCCATTATTTTGGTGAATTAGGTTTAAGCGAGGGATGCTGTGTTGTGTTGTGATCTTATCGCAAATCATCATGTGAGTGTTGGAAGAGGTAAGAACGAGCCTGAGAACGAGTAGCAAAGTAGAGGGACGCATCTAAAAAGAAATACAAAGAAGAGAAGACGGCTGCTGCACTTACCCACTATTGTCAAGGGACCGTGTCGTCGCTGTTGTGAACCAAATAGAATCGACGCCGACAGCAAGCAAAACAATGAGCACCAGAGACGCCCACCCAAAGATGGAGTAATCTGTGTCAAAATAGGAAGCCAAACAAATGTTTTGCTTTTGCTCTTCTTCTTCTTCTTCTTCTGCAGCTCGGGCTTAAGGAATTGAGGTCAATTGCTTCCGCTGGGTGAGAATCCTTTTCTGGTCTGCCGTTTTGGCAAAGAAGGCAAGTGGTGTTGTTGCTGCTGCACCGAGCACAGTCGGGCAAATTGCCATCACAAATGAGGCGGCAGACATGGTGATGGTGGTGGTGGTTATATTGCCCCCATTGCATACTTTGATCCGTCAAGTAAACAAACAAACCCACTCCAGACAGTCTGACAGACCGAGGCAGACAGCGAGAAAGAAAGAGAAAGGCACACAAGAGCAGTTTTGAAAAACAAAGATAAACTTTATTGTTGGGATTATTATTATATTCAGTAATTTCCATATTGGTATTGATAATAATAGATACGGTAATTATAATATGTAGATCAGAAGAATATATGTGGTTGATCGGTTAATAGATATATTTTGTTTAACAATTAAAAGATAAAAACTATGTAGCTATTAGAGTACGGCAAAAGGCAAAGAGGGGAGAAAAGATGATAGAGTTCGTAATTGGTTGTTGGTTGTGGCAAAATAATGCTCATGAAAAAAGAGAAAAAGAAAGGTGAGAAGTACACACAGTAGTTCACAAAGCGCCAGTTCGAAAGTAGAAAGGGGAGGGAGTACGGTACAGCAAAATGAAATTTGAAAATCCTAGGGGTGAATAATAAAGAAGAATAAAGTAGAATAGAATATGTAGGTGTATCAGGTATGCAGGTAGAGGATAATATTGTGGGGGAAGAATATAAGTCAAGATCAGTAGAGGAGAGAATACTCTGCATGGGTTGGGTGGTGGTGGTGGTAGTGTTGATGTGCCGCTGCTGATGCTGTTTACTGCGCAAAAAAGATGCAACCAAAAAAGAGCAAGGAGAGAGTAGTGATCAACTAAACAGGGTAAGGTAATGCAATAGCAATGGAATATGGAATAATGAGAAAAGTGTGTAGGTGTGTGGCGTGTGTCCGTCTGTGTTTATATGTTGGTGTAGGTGAGCAGGTGGTGCGTAATAATAAGAGAATAGAATAGTAGATTCGTAGTTGGGGTGGCGGATGCGGAAAGCGCAGAGAACGGTAGGGAGAAGTACGGTGATGAAGAGTGGTGTGAAACGCACAGCAAATGAGAGTGAGAGAAGCGAGCGAGCACGAGAGGACCTGTATAATGGTGGGGGGTGTAGAGAGTTCGAACTTACGAGTCCTGCTGCATGCTCTTCAGCAGATTCATCAGCCGCTTCTTCTTCTCCTTCTCCGCCTCGAGCGTCTTCTCCAGATTGTAGTTGGTGTTGATTAGCGAAGTCACGTAGTTGGTCGCCTCGTGGAGGATCATGATGCGCGGCGGCCTCTTCTCCGCCGACTTGAGCTTCGGAATCTGGTCCTTCAGGTTGTTGAAGGAGTTGCGCAGGTGATCGCGACGCTTTCGCTCAGAGTCATTGTGCTCGCGACGGCGGAAGGGCGGAGAGTTCTTTCGGTTGTCGTCGCCGCTCGAAGATCCGGAGCCGGAGATGGAGCTCTCCTCAGAGTCCGAGGTGTTGGGACTGATCAGCGTGCTGATGTTGCTAGCAAATTGGTGCACTTTCTTAACATGAACAAGTCGGTTGTTGGAGAGCTTTGTGGTGGTTCCGTTGGTCTTTACGTCAGCAAGGTATGTTTTATTTGGCTGCCCCTTGGTCTTCTTGATTGAAGTCACCTTGTATGACACCTTGCCGTGGATTGTGTTCTCTGGCAGATTTTTAAAGTTTGCCACCTGAAAAATCTGGGGCTTTTGGACAATGCTCGTCTCTCCCTTGCTGATGAGCGAGGATGAAGAAGGTCGATAGATGATGTTTGTTGGGGTGAGGAGTGAAGTGCTGTTCTTGTGTGCTCCGCCAGAGATCTTTTTGCACTTCATCTTGTTAATTTTACCGGCATTGAGAATCTTAATGGGATTCTTACTTAGCAGGCCTACACAAGATGAAGGAAAAAGTGCAATTAGCAATTGGGCAAAACATTAAAAATAGCAGCAGTAGTCATTATGGCTAATTGATGCGCTCATCCGACATTGGCCTAATGAGAGAGAGAATGAAAGAGAGACTTACTCGACTCTTTTTTGACGATAATCTCATCCTCGACTTCCTCCTTAATGGTCGACACTGGACTGGAGCTCTCGTACGAGTGGTCATTTGCCATGCCGGCAAAGACATTGCCAGACTGTTGCTGAAACGATTGCTGCTGTTGCTGCGGCTGGAGCAGGCTGTGTGACTGGGGTGAAGAAGACAGGTCGCTCTCGAGGAGACTGGTCAGCTCGGAGAGGTCAGCAAAGTCAGAGTATGTGAGGTCGCCGAGCAGATTGTTGGTGATGGGCGAAGTGGAAAGATTGAAAGTGCCAGGAGTGTCGGGGCGAGTCCAGGAGCTGCTCATGTTCAATGAGGAATTGCTGGTGCAGCTGGTGGACGGCTTCGCAGAAGAGTTGCAGTGGCCCTCTGAGCACTGGCCTGACCACATGCAGTCGTGGTTGATCAAAGTGAGCTTCTGGTCAAAGTCCATCATCATCTCGTCGCTGTCATCGAGAAGGTTGTCTAGATTTAGATCCATAAAGTCGAGCTTGATCTGCGGCGAGGCGGGCGGTGTTAGGTTGCCCCACATGTCGACGTCCAGATTGGAAAGACAGTCGTTGACTAACTCCTGCTCAAAGTCGGTGAGCAAATCGGCATCGAACGGCGTAGGCGAGCAACAGCGGCTCGAATCCACTTTGACGGGCATTTTCATTGGCGAAGTGGTGGCACTGGGAAGTGGTTGGAAGATAGCTGTGGCGAAACACAGAAGAAGAATATATGGGTAAGATGCACTCGAACAAAAAAAGTCAAACAGGTAGAGTGAGAATCACAAGTGCAAAAGAAAGAAGCATAAAAGTGAAGAGAAGAGGAGATCTGAGCAAAGTGTGCAAGAACAGTGAGAGAAGAACTCGGGTTCACTCTCTAGTTACGCGCGCTTGCAGAGGCAAAGTTTTTAAAGCCGGCAAAAACATATGAGAGAGAGAGCCGGTGTTGGAGAGTGGTAGAGGGTGAGGAGAAGCAAAGTTCCTTCTCTCATCTGGTGTTGCAAACTAACGAAAGAGACAAGTCGATGGCAGTCTGGCTGCTGAAAGAGAGAGAGAGATTGCTGCTGCAAGTGCTAGTGCTGCGATGGCTGCAGGTCCGACGAGGAGAATGGCGGCGGTAGCGGGGTGGCTGCGGCTGGCACTGGCGGCGGCGACTGCGAGAATGTCCCTCTCGATCGGACTGCAGCGCAAATAAATAGACAACTGGAATGAACAGGAGAGAGAACAGGCTGCTGTTTCTGCTGCTGCTGCAGCGCAGCCAGCAGAAGCGAAGCCGAAAGGAACGAGCGAATGCGAGCCAGCGAATGAGCGAAGCGGCAGCCCATCGCCACCGGAGAGCAGCGGCACGCCGCAGAGTGGCGGGAGCGCCAAGAGATCGCCAGAGACCACAGCGGCGGGGTGGCGGCACAGCCCAACGCTGAGCGAGGGGGAGCGAGACACAGAGAGAGGGCAAGAAAGGAGGAGGTGCAGTCTCGCGCTGCTGCCGCTGCTGCTGCCACTGCCGAAAGAAGACGCCGCCGCACCTTGTGCTGCGCGCCACCGAAGCAGCAGCAGCAGCTGAGAGTGGGAATTTTGTGACCGGTGACTCGACGTTTCACTGACACACAGACAGAGGCAGAGAGAAGAGGGAGCGAGCGGCAGAGAACGAGAGGGAGCCGCCAGGGAGCTCGAAACTGGCTCTCCTTTGAAAAGGAAAACTCCGGGACCCGAGTCTGTTTGACAGTGGGAGTGACAGCGGCTCTGCCTGCTGCTGCTGTCAGCTGGTGCAGTGCACGCAAAGTGCAGAGTGCCGGTACACTCCACTGCTGCACACACAGCTGTTCTTGGCATATGGGTCAATTTCGCCGGTAGAGGATCGTGGTAGTGGTGGTGGAGGCGACGGCGGGCGGATCATCGAGTGCGCTTTTAAACAACTCTACGCTGCTAATGTGCATTGTGTTTAAAGGGACAAAGGGAGTTGCAGTGCAGTGGGCAAAGCACAGGACAATCACACTTACCTCTCTTAGGGCCATGACCGTCGGCGGTGTCAGGAGGTGAAGAGAGAGAAACAGTTGTCAGAAGTTGCTGTTGGTGGAGTTGAAGTTGCTGCTGCTGCTAGAAGGCTGCGATGCAATTGGCCTCTTCCTTGGGTCTACAACACACTGTCTCAGTAGGTTATCAGTAGATTGAGTAAGTTTTATCAGCAGTTGTTGAGTGAGAGATGGATAGATAGATGGATGGACAGTCAGTCAATCAGTGTGTTTGTTGGCTGGTTGTTAAATCATCTCAGGTTTATCAGCTGCTTCAGCAATCGGTGGTGCACTACTGGTGCCGCGGTTGCTGCTTCTGTCTTGACTGAGCTTCAGCTGATGATGATGGCGACTCAAGCAAGCTTGCTACTGCCGCTGTCAGTGGCGCGCCGCCGGTACCAGTGGTACAAGTAGTCGATGCTGCAGCAGCTGATGAGAGAGAGAGAGAGAAAGAGAATCCTCTGAGACGCAACGTTGCGGCGACGGCAATGGTTGCGTTGGAAGTGAAAGTAAGCGCTAGTAGTGCACACTTCAAAGAGCACTGCTGCTGCTGCTCAGTCGCCGGCGCCATCATCGGACGCATGCTCCCAGCCAGCCTACCACCGCCAACCAGGCTCTGGCGCTAAACTTCTACTCTCTTCTGTGTGCTTTGGTGTCTATGTTTGCCAGCAACTGCCAACTCTCTCTCACTCTCACTCTCTCCGATCTGTTTGTTTGAGACGCCATATCGTGGCGCCCAGTGAATGAATGAATGCATGTTTTTCCACTGGCAGTGCAATCCGCCTGCAACTCGGGTCTGTGTGTGTCCTGTACACACATTCTTCAGTGGCGACAACTGACTGACTGACTGAATTGACAGTGTCCACTGCGGTTGACCAGTCATCCTCATCATGATGCTCGCTCGGCCGGAGGAGATGCCGGCAAGATGAGGCAGTTTTGGCGGGCAGTGGGATGAGAGTGCGAGAGAGAGAGGATCGAGGATGGAGTTTGACAAGTGGCTGGCTGGCGGACTGGTCGGCTCGACCACTGCTGCTGCTGTCAGCTGTGCTGTGTCTGCGTTGCATAACCTGTGCAATCGGCGGCACCGGCTGTGATGCATCAGCAGCCTCACTGTCACTGTGGCCAGTGCATCAGTCTTTGGGGTAGTGGTCGTCGCCGATGTTGATGGCTGATGCTGCAAACCTTTTGAAGGATCTTTGGCAGTGGTCGCAGAAGCAGCAGCAGTGGCAGCAATCGCGCGCACATATTTCAATGTGCCGGCATCGATGCACTCTCTGCCAGCACTCTCTCTCTCTCTCCACCATCGATGCAGTATTTGGCGCGAATTCTCTGCCAACCAGTCAGGCAGCAGCCAGCAAGACTGCTGTAGCAGCTGAGTGCCGCTGCTGGTCGTTCACTTGGCTTTCCTCCTTGCCAGTGGTAGAGCTACTCCACCGCAGCCATAGCCAAGTACTCTCCTTCTTCTCTCAGTGTATGATGTCTGTCTGCGCTGCCTCCCTCCCCTCTCCAAGACGGTCGATTCGCCACTGCCTGACAACAGCAATCTCACTGTCTCTGTGTGTGTGGTGTGCAAACTACCTACTATCTACTTCTGTCTTCAGCCTTTTAAACACCGCTGGCGAAAGAAGAGAGAGAGAGACCAAGAAGGAGAGAGAGAACGCGCGAAGAGTGGAGTGGAGACTAGTTAAAGTCCAGCAGCAGCAGTCGAAGCAGTAGCACTGCACACGACCTTCACTGACAGGGCAGCAGCTGAGCTGAAGTGACAGCAGAAAGAGGGGTACAAGCAATCAGTGGGGAAATCGGTCAAGTGGTGATGGCAGGCCAGAGCAGGGGCCTAGCCAGTCAGGGTACTAAATTCTCTCCGGTCAACAGGTACATTGACTCGAGGGGAATAAGTGTGTCTTGTCAGTGCCAGTGCTCGTCTACTGTCATTGACACTCGGGTCCGCGTCTGCCAAGTCTACTGAATGGAAGCGAGACGCTAAGAATATATGAAGAGGGCAGACGGAGAAAGAATAGTCTCTTCTTTCCCCTCAGTGGTGGCCACGGCTGATGCACACACCACCACCATCCCACCACCAACACCGCTGAATCTGGTCTAATTTTAGGCGGCCAATTAGGCTTGAGTGAGATTGACTTTAGCAGTAGTGCACTGCACCAGCATCGGCAGCAGCAACCGTCGAATAAAAAGAGCAGTGCCGGTGCCCCCAGTGCCTCTCACTCTTTCACGCTGAGCACCATCAGCAGCACCATTAGCACCAGCACCACTACCAGAGAGAGAAAGTTGGCATTGTCCGCGGACAGCGACACTGAGACAACCAACGAACCAACGAACCACCGCCAACCGACAATAATACACAGACAGACAGACCGACACCGAAGGAATACAAATAAAACAGACACAGACAGATCGTACAATGGCCGTGTGCAAGCAATGTCTCCTTCTCTCCTCTGTCTGCGTTGCTGAGACGGTTGCTGGTTGGCGACGAGCACCTTCCCCTCCTTTCCCTCCTCTGCCCACCATTTCGCCAACTTTGTCATCCCATGGCAGCCCATGCGTCATAGGAAAGACTGCCAGACAAAGAGAAAGAGAGAGAAAGAGAGAGAGAGAGACTGGGCGCTTGGCGCAAGGCGCCGAGCAGAGCAGAGCGCCCGAACGTTGAACCCGAGCCCGGCCGAGACGACCATGGCCAAAGAACGTGCAATAATGACTGCAGCAGCAGGAGCAGCCACGGCCCTGCCAGACAACCAGACACCACCATCAGCTGCAGCAGCAATGTCGTCGTGGCTGCTTCAGCTGCTGGCCAGCATTCCCCTTGCCTCGCCTGGACACTACTGCCATACCGCTATTTGAGCCCTAACGTTCTCTCGATCATCAACTGTATAGTCGAATGTGTGCACACCGTGGATGAGACCAGAGCATTAGAGCGACCTTGCCCTGTTGGAACACGGTGACTGCAGCCTGGTTGCTGCTGTACAGTGCACATCACACATTCAGCTTTGTACAATGCGACGTGTCAGGCAGGCAGAGAGAGAGAGAGAGAGGCGGGCAGGGCAGCATCTGCCATACACTACACGTGTAGTGTACGGCCAATAGTAGGGAACAAGGGCAAGTGCAGGCGAAGCTTCCAGACTCTGTAGGTCGCGAAGAGAGAGAGAGAGAGAGAGAGAGAGAGAGAGAGAGAGAGAGCGAGGGATGCTATGTCGCGTTGGAGGGCTGCTGCTCAAGCAGACCAGACAATATCGATCGGCGGCGGCGATGGCCATGAACTTGGCTGCCGCTCTTCGCTCTGCTGTACATGAACTGTTCTGCCACGGTGGCAGTGATGCCTGGCCTGGTGGCCTGCCCCATGGCCACCACCACCATTCCAGTGCACTCCAATCGAGGTCGGTGGGTCGATTCTGCAGCAACCGTCCTTCTGTCTGTCTGCTCAAACTTTTCGGTTTGCTATTGAGCTCGCCGGGACGACAGAGAGTTTGCCCTAAAATACCAACACGATTTAGTGTGAAATAAGAGAGGCACTGTCGAACTAGAATCGGGGCACATTCTCCCCAATTCTCCTAATCGTCAATTGCTCTCTTGCCCGGACAGTCAGAATGAGAGGCAGAGAAGCTTGGGCGCCAGTCAGCGCCAGAAAGATGATTGCCCTCTCACCAGATTGCTCGTCCAGTAGAAGAAAAAGAAGAAGTGGAATCACTGAACAACAAGCACCACCACCATCACCATCACCAAAAGAAGTCACAGAGTGGTGAGCACACAGTCTTCTGCTTCGCCAGCAGTAATTCACCAGCACTGTCTGGCAGCAGCAGCAGTGACAGTGTTGGAGTGTATTTTCGGTGCCTTGGATCACGTCCAAGACCGCTCTTCTTGACAACGACGACCACAACGATGAGGAGGGGAAGGAGAAGGACGACGGATGGCTGGCTGGCTCGCCCGGTCGCCGGCAGCACTCGAGTCCATTCACATTCGGCAGTAGTTGTAGAGTGTTTAGTCGTCGTTGTGGTCGTGCTGGTTACTGTGCACTGGCACCATTCTTGGCGACACTTTCCTCTTATCTCACTGCAGAATGGCACTCCAGAAGCTGCTGATGCTGATGCTGCTGTTGCTCGGGTGGCTAAGCAGCAGCGGATGAAGGCAGTCATGGCATTATGAGGGCGAGCACATACACACACAAATCGTCGACGAAAACGAGAGAAAAGTCAAACTGCAAAGCTGCACTCTCTTTTCATTTGCAGCTAGATCGGATTTACATTTTGGTCCCAACGTAAAGTAGTGGTGCTCAGCAATTAAGCTTTAACTAGAAGGAAAAAGCAAAAAAGTGAGTGCTCGTTTTCGAATACTCAAACTCAATATCTTCTCAGTACTACACTCTTTGAATTTAGCTGTCAAAGTCAGCAGTGAAGTGAAAAAAACACGACGACATTAGCAATGGAATTTAGTAACAAAAATTCAGCAAAAGTAGTAGTGGTAGTGCGACTGCATCAGTCATCTCCTGGCTGGCTGCCTGGCACAGATATAATTCGATTACCCCCTTCGGCCCCCTTCACATTTGAACACGATCAGAGGACAGATAGACATTTATCATACATACGCGAGGATAGAGAGGATGGCAAGAGAGTGAGTAAACAGGCAAACACATCATCATCGTTTTAATGAGCACCAGACAGAATCTCCTTCTTCTCCCTCTTCGAGAGTGGCACTCAAAAGTGAATGAAAAATGGCACTCGTCTTGCCTCTGATTAGAAGTTAATTAGACACAGATAGAGGTGGCAGTGGTAATGGAAAGCTGCAGCAACAGAAGTGAGAGAATCTCCAAACGCTGCTCCAGGGGTGGTGGTGGTGGTGAAGAAGGCTCGTAAAATCAAAAAGCAGCTAAGGAGGAGGAAGAAGAGGATGGGGGCCACCGCATCTGATTCGACCTGATCAGAGAGAGCTGTGAACAACATCTTAGACTAGCCAAGAATTCGATAAATAAAACTCGGCAGATAGCTTGCCAACCAGCTTCAGCTTAGAACAACAACAACATCAACCAGCTCTAAATTCTAGCACGCTTGCGGTCACTATCAGTACACACTGTAGACAAATTAAATTTTTTTCTATCAGTGGTAGTAGAAGATAGAAAAGGCATTGATCAAGTGTCTCAACTTAAGTTTGTCTTTCCAAGCAAGCAAAATTCCCTTCGAGTTAGACTCTTCTCTCTCTCTCTCTCCATTGGTTTTGAAGTAAAGGACGGAAGAAAGGAAAACAAATCACTTTGAAGCTGACCACCACCACCGCTGGACGACGACGACAAGTGCTTCATCTTCCGTCCATCAATCCGCCTGCCTGCCTTCCAGCGGAACTGTCACTCTTCATGAGAACAAAAAGGGAAAAAAGAGGCGCACAAAGAGAACTCTTTAAAAGCAGTTGCTTCACCACTGCCAATACCACAGCAATAACAATAAACACAGAGAGACACACGCTGATTAGTGGGTCGATTACAGCATAGTGAAAAAGAAGGCAGCAGTACAGCAGCGGCAGCAGGAGTGTAACAAACGCGCAGATCCGTCAGGGCCATCCAGTGCGAGGCAGTGAAAAGGCAAAGGCTAATGGAAAAGAGGCTGCTGCAGCGGCAAAGACGGCACTGGTGACCTTGTACAGTCGTCTCCTAGCGGATCATCGTCGCCATCATCTGCCGGTGGCCTTCATCGTCGTCGAGCAGTCACACTCAGTCACTGAGTGGACGAGCAAGCCTCAGTCTTTACCCCACAACCATACGGAAGTATGGCAAGTGATGGTGGTGGTGGTGGTGGTAGTAGTGCCTCACGTGCGACGACCGTTGTGACTTCAGTAATTGAGCAATTGAGCCTTCAGAGTGAGACTGCCTGAGTAAAAGATCTAAGGATTTACTGCCGCCGCCGCCGTCGCCGACACTCTCCCTCCTTCGCTTCTCCTTTTCTTCGCTCCCATTCTCTCTCAAGGTGACCAAATGTCCGGCGGTGCTGCGGTTGATTTGTTGTTGTTGTCGTTGCTGCCTGCTGCTGCTGTTATGAAGAATGCGCCGCATGAAAGAGAGGAAAATGAAGCAGTACCCAGCAAAAGAGTGAAAGGACGCCGATCTGACAAACGATCTCCTCGACCACTACGACCACCGCTTGTCACTACTTTCCATCTCTCTTCTGTTGTTGCAGTTGCAGCAAACATCGTAACCCTATCCTCTCTTCCCTGTCCTGTACTCTATTTGTCGTTCTGCTGCTGCTCTCTGCATCCTCTTTTATTATCAGCATTCGTGCAGATGTCCATTTGATGGTGTACACAGTGGTGCCAGTTAGTTAGTTAGTTAGTTAGTGAAGCACACACACACACACATGCACATTGAGCACACATACCAAAAGCGCACAGATGCCACTTGTCTCGACCACCACAACACCATCACCACCTCACCATCACCAGCGGCCAAATGGACCGGGCAATCTGCCCTGATGTGGGGAATGTGTGAATGTGCAGTGCAATGAGATGTGCAGGCATCTCAGTGCGGCCGGCCTCACTGTGGTTTCAGGGTCGCGTCTCCAAATGAATACTCTTGATGGGGCACAGTGCTCAGTGGTGCACGGTGCACACACCGCTGCAGAAGTACTAGCCACATTTTGGCGCGCTTTTTCCACTTGGCACTTGCAGCTCTAGTGCAAAGCTCGGGCAAAGTGCGTTGCAGCAACGTCTCCTTCCCCTCCTTCTCAACACACACACACACACAGCACAACAGCAGCAGTTGTTGGCAATTCCATTCAGACGTTCGCACTACGTCCACTGCTGCTGCTGTGGAAACAAACTGTGCCACGGGAGAGTAGTGTTGCTGGCTGCAAACAATGCAACACAATGCACTGTCTGACATTTGCCAGGCTGACTGTCCGAGCGCAAGAGAGGGAAAGCGGCGAGTCACAACACCAACACTACCCCAGTCAGCTTACAGCTCTCTGTGCAGCACACATTTCTGCACGAAGGACCTTCACTGAACAATTCAGATGATTATGGTGCCTCCAAGACCGCAACCACTGGGCCCCTTGCGCACACACTCACACACTCACTAATCTCATTACAGTCCAACTTTTGGCAATGACAGTTGCCTGCAAATGTGCTGGCATTTTCGCAAGTGCAGCAGCAGAAACACGACTTACTGCAAGTGACCACTCATCGCTGACCAGTGGTCACTGGCTGCCCAAAACCATCATCTTCATCCGCAGCCGCAGAAGTGGAAGCCTGCAGCTAGTTCCGAGAAGCCGAAGACCGCTCACAGGGTGCCTGAGCTCTCCCTCTCTCCCTTTACTTACTTAGCCTGTCACAAACAGCAGCAGAGGCTTAGTAGACAGCTAAGCGGGTAGTGCACACAACAAAGGAGCAAAACTGTGAACCTGTTGCCCAGCAGCAGCAGGCCTTGTCACTTGCCACAGCTCACCTCAGCCCATATTGCCGCAAACCACAAATTCATGGAATTTAAAGGTAGAAGCCCAAGTCAGTGACATGTATTCCAGGAACGGTGAAGGTACCACCAACAATGCAACACGAAAGGACCATCTACTCTTACTTCCAATGGCCAAATTTCAGCTAAGGCAGTGCTTGGTCTTGGGTCACAGACGTTTACCTTCAAACACAATGACAGTGGTAATGCGGCCAAATGGATGAAGTAAGGTGAAAGGAAGGGCAATGCGGAGTCAAGGGAAAACAATGTGTGCAAGGCTCACCATCCAACAGCAACACAAGGGGAAACATGAGAACTTTTAATTCCGCTATGAAAGTGCCAAAGTGTTGCGCGCGCGCAAGTCGTTGTGGTGCTGAGACGATGCACGATACAGCATTACAAATACGAAACATAGGCAGTGGAGAAGCGCAAAATGTCAACGAGAGACAAGGGCAAGTTAGCGGGACCAATTGCCGTCCCAGTCAGCCGTCTAAAATGTTGTGCTTCTGTGAGGCACCACACACCACACCATCTTTATCAACTTCACGAAGTTGCCTCAAAAGCAGACAAGTTAAAACGTAGCACCAGAGCAGCTCCCGCCCAATTAGCCGTAATTGGCCTTAATGATCGGTACTCAAGCGACTGCAACTGTTTAGAGGCATGCGATGCATACAAATGCAACAGTGAAGGCCCCAAGAAAACGATAGCAAAAGCAACAGTGACAAGTGCCCCGATATAGGCTCGTGTCCGCACCAAACATTCGCCTTGGCTCTGTCCATCACTGTGCTTGCCTCTGCAATGTCGGTGCTATCTGGTGAGCGGCGCCACGATCACGCCGTCCTCGTTACCTGCCACTGCATCATCAACTTCAAGCAGCTTCATAGCAGAGCTTAGACTCTTCGACAAGCGGAAAGGCACGTGCAAAATCGGGCTCAGGCCCGACTTCAGACGTGTGCTTAGAAGGACTGCGACTGAGCAAGTTTTGCAAGCACGTTGCGCGGCCCCGCAGTGGCAGACGCACCTCGAGCCTAAAAGTGCACACACGTGCCCACGAAATAGGCTCGAGTCGCACCAAAAAAGCAGCAGGAGCACCCACTGTCGCATCACTGTCCGCTTAGGCCCATTTAGCAATGAGTATCGCGTAGCAAGTCTAGCTAGCTGGCTGGCAGTCAGTCTGAATTATCGCCGTCTCCGTTACGCTGCCACTGCCATTCATTTTCAAGCAGTGCAGTAGCAGCAGCTTTTAGCAACAATCTGGTCGACAGACGGAAAGCCGGTGCAAAGAGGTGCACACTGCTGCGGCTGCTGCTGCTTCAGACTGTGGTGACAACATTCCAGACAGACTGAACAGACTGAGGAAGTTTGAGCACTGAACTACGGCGGCGGCGGCCGCCGCATCTGTTTGCTGGCGGCGCATTCCTTCGATGTGTGTGACCTGTCCCGTGTCGGAAGCGGTCAATTGTGTTGCCGACTGCCCGACCCGACCCGACCCGACCCTAGGCCCGCGACACACACGGTTGGAATGCCTCACTCTCAGGTCGGGTACACTACGCTACAAGTACCCGGTGAGTTATGTGAAGAATGCTGCCACAACCACCAGCCACAACTACCACTCTAGGCCCCTTTTTTGTCCCCGCCAAGAGTAGTCACTACCCGGACAAGAAGACAAAGAAGGCGTCCACACGAGGACGAGCTGCTGCTGCTGCTGCTTCGGCACTAAACCTCGAAAGCTCTCAATGAACGTGAAGAGAGCAAGGATCTGTGAATGAGAGTGAATGAGTGAGCGAGTGTGAAGGACGGGCACAAATGGAGGCCACGACAGTGTTTGCAACACACACAGACTGTCAGACACAATAACAATGCTGCTGCTGCACTCTCACTGACATTGCATTGCAGCGGGCACCCCGCGTCAGCTGCTGCTGCTGCTGCTGCAACAACTGTCCTCACTACGACGCGGACACAAAGTGCATCGGTAGTGCTGGCCCAGGTGAGCGCTAGGGCCAGTCGCAGGCTCACACTTGTTGGCAACCTGTCTCATCCCCGATCCCTGATCAAAATCGGGGATGCAAACGAAAGAAAAGGAAAAAATGCCGCGTTCCAAGTGGAGCGAGAGTCCGTCCGTCTCCGGGAATGCCCGAGCGATGAGAGGTATTTGAAAGAAAAAGGTCGGAAATGCCGATGTATTTTTCGGAAAGAAGGAAAAAGTGACTCAATCTCAACTACTCTGAGAACTAGTGCAACGGCCGCGGATTTAGACTTAAAACAGCCGTCTCTTTCTCAGGCAAAATTGTGAAAAATGGACGGTAATGAGAGAGCGTCGTCGGCGGCGGCACAGGTAAAAACCGTTGCCTGCCTACTTCCCCGACACAGCTGCGTCCTGAAAAGAATACCAGCGGAAAGGAGTGCTGGAATGCGCACCAAGGGAGCGTGCTGCTTTTCCAGTGAAAAACAAGTGAAGTCGAGTGAAGGTGCCGACAGAAAGTGTGGCCGAGAGGGCCCTAGCAGACACTAGTGCAGTGGACTGAGAGAGCCAGCGCTAATTACCAACTGACACCAAGTGCTTCCACAGCAGCAGCAGCAGTCTATAGCCGATACTCGGGCAGATCGTTAGCAGGTAGACACTGCTGGGGGCAGTTGCTGCTGCTGCTGCTGCCGACTTTCCTTCCCCTCCTTCCAATACACCAGCACTCATCCCCTCCTTCTCCTTCCCTACCTGTCTTCTTCACCGAGTGGAACGGCTTCAGGCGACAGACAGCAGCAGCCATTGTGGAGTGGATATAATGGCAGGCGAGGATTGATGACAGCCACGGCGGCGGTGTTCGCGAGCGCTCACCTAATTGATGGATCCCAATGGCTGGCAATGCCTCACTGACTGACTGAATATTGGCTCAACTCAACTGAAGGGGGGGGACTACTGTCTACACAACCCTACCACCACCACCACCTTCACTGCTGCTTAGTCATCACGGCGGCAATTAAAGTGAGCGAGAGGTAGAGAGAGCGGGCACCTCCGCGAAAAAAAGGGCTCTTGAGCCGACACTTCAGACATCGCATCGACGTGGCTGCCAATCGCGCCCAGCACACTACTACTGCTGTCGCCACTACTAATAGAATCCATCACGAATGCAAATTGAGGTAGAAGACGTGGAGAGGAAGGGGCAAGTAAAGCAATAAAATTGCAAAGTGGGGGACAAAGTTTAAAAGAAGTGAAATGTGGTGGTACAAAACCGCCACCAGCAATGACGCGGCAAAACCCTTGAAAAGAAACTGGTAGCAGATGCCGTTCACCATGATCACCACAACACCAACGTTGGCCGGTCGTTGTGGTATGGTCGAGAAATGGTATGGTGGGCAGCAGGAGTAGCAGCAGACAAAGTGAACAATTTCTTTCCCTTTTGCAAGCTGCTGTCGGTCGGTGCACCACACACACAAAGAAACTCGGTCACTATAGTGAATGGTAGAAGTAGAAGTGTGCCTCGGTTTTCGGGTGGGTCGCCGGTGCTGATGGGTTTGGTTGGTAGCAGTGGCGGTGGTCTTCATTCTTTCCCACTACCACCACCACCACCAGCCCATCAACCCAACAAAATTGCTCCTGCGCGCCTGCATTGGCAGCTGCTGCAACGCCAGCGCCTGGTATCCCAGTGGCGCACTTCAGGCTTCATTGCCCAGCAGCAGCAGCAGCAACGACGACTGCGACGGCATCAGCAAGCAACTGCTGACCTTCATGGCGGTCAGTGGCTCGCGCCAGCTGCTGTACGAGTAGAGTAGTACAGCACCGAGGAGTTAACACAGTAGTGGCGGCAGAAGGAGCAGCACAATCATCGCCGCCGCCACTGCCACCGAATCCTCTCTCTCTCTCTCTTCTCTCTCTCCCCGCCACCCTCTCTGCTCATTTCAAGGTCACTAGTGAGCCAGCGGCGGCGCGCCGAGCTGATTCGCCTTCTTTCCTTTCTACTTTCTCCTTTCCTTTCTTTCCCTCGTGACGCCTTCCCTCGCGCTCTCACTCGCTCTCACCACTACACCTCTTCGCGTAATAATAACCATAGCCTGTTTCACAGTGCGCGCTCCTCAGCACAGACACACACACACACACACACAAGCTAGTGAAGGCCTCCTCTTTTCTCTTTCGGTGCTTCGACGGTTCGGGTGAAGAGACGACTACGGCAAAGAAGAAAAAGATGAAGAAAGCGAAGACAATCGAAGACAGCGACCATTGCCGCCGCCGCTGTCAGTTGGCCAGTTTGCAACCAGAGAAGAGAGAGTGGTGGTAGTAGTGAAGAGACCGACGCCGAGACGCACTTGAGTCAGGACAGGATGGAAAGAAAGAGTGCTCAGCAGCAGCAGTAGCACACTTCAATTGAGTGCGGCGAAGAGGAGTGATTGAGAGAATGGAATAGACTGAATGCACTGAACAGTGCTGGGAGACTCTCTTTGCGTCTGACAGCGGCCGCGCTGGCTGCCAGGGCTAACCCACCACCACCGCCACCGCCGAAGAGTAGACAAGAGAGTAGGCAGATTGCTGCTCGCCTCGCACCAGCAACCAGCACCACCGGCAAAGGGCACTGCACTGCCGACATTGGCGAATTTGCTCCATTGTACAGCGACAGCAACAGCAACGACTGACCGTGAAAAATACGACACTCTTTCTCACTACACACTGTACAGCAGCAGTACGACTGTGTGTGTACACCGCAAGCTATACAACACAGCACACAGTGGTTGGCCACGTACTGCGCCACAAACCACTGGCCGCTGACGGTGGGGTGTGAGTGCGCGCGCCAGATTTCAGGCGCTGGTGGTGGTAGTTGGGCTAAAACTGTCAGACTGGACGACCGACTCTCTCTCTTCGTTCGTTCGTTCAGTACTCCACTTTTCGCTCTTTCGTCGCCCATTGTCTATATACGGCATTCGGATTCGGTGCTACGCCGCGCTTCCAATGCTGTGAATGGAAAGAGAGAGAACTGTGTGATGCAACTGATCGCTGCTGCTGCTGATGCCTCAAATATGCGAAAGGAAGAGAGAGAGAGAGAGTGGAAAGCGAGAACGCCGCCGCGGCAGTTAACCCAGACATTTTTAATGTGCACAAGCAAAGGGAAAGAAGAGAGGGAGAGGGAGCAGACAAACCATTACGAAAACAGTGCTGCTGGCAGTTAAATGCCTGCCGCTGCTGCTGCTGCAACCTGCTCTCTTCTCAGGCGTCTCTCTCTCTCTTTCCCTGTGAGCGTACACACACTGAAGCAACAGCAATTAATAGCAACCAGACAGCCTTCAAAGCGTTCAGCTGATTGCTGCCGACTGCTGAGAGTGAATGGCAAGCAGCTGAGCGGCAGTGAATTGCAATTGGAGGCACTAAAGGGAAAGAAGAGAGAGACACGAAACGAAGAAGAGACTTGAGAAGGCACGGCAAATGGCGCGAAGCAAAGTTGCTGCCGCTGATGCTGCTGCTGCTGCTGTTGCAGTGATGGCGAAGCAAACTTGGAGGAACGGGGCAAAGGAAAGAGGGAGCGAAGAAGGAGATAGTGAATCGTGAACGAATACGAGTACCTCTCCTTCTCCTTCAAGTGTCCACACTACTGCCGTCAGAGCGAGACTACCTACTGACTGACTGCATTGAGCAGTGTTGCATAAGGGAGAGAGAGATGACTGTTGGACTGTGAACAAGCGATTCTACTACTACAACTACCAGTGAAAGTGAACGATGACTGACTGAGGCTGATGATGATGTTGAAGAGTGAGCGCTTCGGCTGGCGCGATCGACCAGACAAGCTCGAGTTGAGCACTGCTGCTGTCTTGTCAGCTGAAGTAGATAAGCAGGCAGCCAGCTTTAGACGAGGGTAGAAGAAAAAGAAAGAGAGAGAGAGAGGACAATTAACCTGAGCAGAGGCTTAGAGTCCTCGTCGAATGATTTTCGAGTCATTCGGTGGTGATGGCAGTGATGCTGCTGTTGCTGTCGCAGCTTTTGCAATGAGCCTGACTGTTTCTTCGCAATCTTCTCTTCTTCTCTCTTCAACTACTGCTGCTGCTAATCTCCCCGAATCAGTGGTTGTCGATAAAATATATAAAAACGAGAAGAAGCAAAAAGAAGAAAAAGTTACTTTGAGGAGAGAGAGAGAGCTGGGAAAGCCGACAGTGCTGGGGAAAGTGCTGCAGCAAGCTTGCTGGTCGCTTCTGCCGCTTCTGCTGCGACACTTCGCGCACTAAAGGGCCCATTAATTGGCCGGTGTCTAGGAAAAATGTTGTTTGCAGATAGAGCGGCGGTACACATTGCGCTGAGCAAAGGGATTCCACTTCTGTCTGCTTGTCTGGAGAGGCAGAGGAGTTTGAACACCGTCTGTCTCCTCTGTCACCCCATGTCGACATGTTTGCATCTATGTCTGTCTCTCTGTCCCACCTTCTGAAGACCAGTCTTGGCCGAGGTACTTCAGAATGCCACATTCATCACTGCGAAAGACACAACTACCAGCATCAGCAGCAGCCATTTCTTTGCAGTCTCACAGTCAGACAGACACATAATCATCCGCAATAGCAAGAGCAGACACTTCGCCGTCATCGTCATCAGCGGCGGCTGAAGAACAAAAAGAAAAAGAAGCAAAAAGAGCGCACAGTCGATCACGATATCAGACCGGCAAAAAAACACTGGTGCTGGTGGTAGTGGTGGTGGTGTACGAAAGGACACTTGTGCAATTCAACACTCGAACAGCAGCGGCAAAAAAGGGTGAGCGATGGAAAAGGAGATTACAGCTGTCGCTGGAGAGTCCAACTGAGGGGAGAGAGAGAGAAAGCGAGTCAGACGGCAATGAAAGAAAGAAGGACAAGGAGAGTACAGTACGGGGAGGCTGAGAAAGACACACGTACAAAGTGGAGCCGTACAACTCGAGCCGGCAAAGTGGAATTATTGCCATCACCACGCAGCAGTAGAAGAAGAAATCTGCGTCATCTGGGCAGCAGGAGCAGGAGCAGTGTCGATGACCAGCAGCGAGCGCCCATCCAGAAAGTGCCAGTACAGCTGAAGGCCAGACGAGTCTGTCGTACAAGAGTGCAGCAGACAGAGGCGAGTGCACTCACCACCATTAGCAGCAGCAGCCCAACATCTACATTGCCAGCCGCCAGCACATCATCATCATGTGCTTGACCGTGAAATTCGAATCACCGCCGTCGGTGCTGGGCGCCAAGCACTGCGCACTGGCCAGCGCAGCCGAAGCACTTCACAGGCGTCCAAAGTGTCACCGGAGTGTGAGAGCGAGGAAAGAGAGGCAGCGAGAGAGAGAGAGAGTGAGTGTTTGCAGCCGTTTTGCCACCTCCACTCTCTCTCTCTCTCCACTGTCTGTGTCTGTCAGTTAAAATCTGGTCACTGGAGCAGGAGACGAACTGCAGCAACAGCAGCAGCGACGGCGACAACGGAGGCATCGGCAACGGACAGCAACAGTAATCGCCACCGCCGCATCGATGTCGCAATTTGCCAATTTGTCAGTGCCTGCTGCACTGTCGAACTGCGGCCGATCTGATTACCAGTAGGCACACAGTACTCCACAGCACCTCCGCCGTCTGAACCGGCAATTTAGCTTCCTGTGCGCGATCCCCTTCTCTTTCTCTCTCGGTGACTGCTTTTTCCCCAGCACTATTGCTCTCAACTGGTGCCAATTCTTCCGTCCCCCTTTCCCTGCTGACATCTCAACTGCCATCTCTGACGCAGCAGCAGCAGTGTACCTCAAAGGCGGCAAAGAATCGACGGCGTCGGCAACAACCAAAAATCAGTCATTCGCCGGCGCAATCAAGGCTGCTCTCGCTAATGCATACACACAGTCGCACTGAAAAAACAAGAGCGAAGGCTGCGATACTGCTTTGAAGTGAACCATACTTGCCATACAGCCTTCAGACAGAGCCGCCACCAGACACCGGCTTCATCATTCAGTTCGAGACTGCTGGTAATTGGAACACACCAGCACACTCACACTCACTCACGCTAGATTGTACTTGCAGCAGACTAGACTGATACTACGCTATTGACCAAAGCAGGCGTCAATGGCGATAGCTAGTGAAAGGGGTGAGAAGAGGAGGAGGAGAAGGAGCGAACAATCTCTCAACCGTCGTGATAAGCAACAGCAACAGTGCAAAAGGAAACAACAACCATTGCACAATACGGCAGCAGCAGCAACAGCAGAAGCAATTGTCGAAGTGAAAAAGTGGAAAAGAGGGAGAACAATGGCAATGCAAACACCAGCAGCAGCAGCACAACACCAAACAGGCGACTCGATTATTGGACATTCTCTCAGGCAAGATGATGATAATGCAAAGATGGCAATGACTAGTGGCGGGAGGGGGGGGGACTTTTTGCCACTTTCGTCTTCTCGGCGTCTGTGTCGCCAAATTGGCAGATATCCAATAAGTGACTCGGCGAGAGGCAGACAGCGAGAATCACCATCAGTCGATAGGCACGGATGGCCACCGCCACCATCATGACAACAACAACAACAACAGCAACAACAACAAAACAATTCGACCAAAAAGTCAGTCAGTGGCTAGTCGTCAATTTAAATTGCCATTAGCAGCAGCAGCAGCTCAGAGCCATCAACGCCATTCGCCTGCTGCTGGTTGCTCCTGATTCGAAACTCGCGCACAGTGCAGCTAATGATTTTACAGCACTCGGTGCGAGGAGCAAGTGGGAAATTATCGCAAATCCGTTTCCACTGGACGTAAAACGGATGCTGTCAGGCGGTGCTGCTGCTGTTGATGGTGGTGGTAGTAGTGGATGGCTCGATCGATTCGATGCCTGCTGCTGCTGATCACAGCTGCCCAACTTTTGGAGGGGGAGAGAGAGAATGCAGCAAAGAGATCAGCAGGCCGGCGGAAGAGGGGGCACCACCGCAACCATGCAACCACCACTACCCCACAACTTCTGCCGCCGAGTGACACAGAATGAGTTGGAAAAACAGAAAAACAGTTGATCAGAAAGACCAACTGGTGGTGGTGCTGCTGCTGGTGGCACCAAATTGTGCGGCTAGCACCGAATGCAATGATTAAAAGTAAAGGCCCGCATGATTAGCCTGCGTAGTCTGCACTGGACAGTCTCCATCTGGTCCGAATAAATGGTCTACGCTCTCTGTCCAAATGGTTCAAAAGTCATTAGCGAGTTCAAGAGAGTGAGCGCTGATTAAGCAAGCAAACAAACAAACAGTGATCATTGGCAAGTGGGCCACACAATCTCAGTGGCACACTATCTGAGCAGCAAAGGTGGTGGTGCCAGACATGGCAGCGGATGGCACTCGAGCAGATGAAGCAGCTTGTTAGAGAAGGGGAGAGGAAGGAAGCTCTCCGCTAGAATGGTACTCCTCACTCTAGTAGCCCATTAACGCGTTTCATCCGCACAAACAAGCAACTGTTGTCGTTAAGCACTTCGTTACTCAGTTACTAGCTGCCTTCGAGTAGAGGACGCTGGCTGGCTCTAACTAGGTTAGCAAGAGCAGCCTCTGTTTATTTGTGCCCACTGGCCAAGGTCTTCATTGGAGATGGAGAGCAAGGAGAAGAAGGTCGCTCTTCTAAACACACCACAATCATCAAGTGACTGTCTGCTGATGGAGCTGGTGGTAGTAGCTGTTGCATGGTTATTTATTGAGGTGGCTAATTGAGAGAGAGTTAGCCAGCTAGCCAGACAGCTAGCAACAACTGCTGTTTTCATAATAGTCAGTTTTACTATTCGAAAATGCAGCAACATCGACAAAGTAACACGAACAGCATCAGCAGCAGCAGAAGTTTAGATTGAGGGTTCGAAAAAAAGTAAAAAGGGATGAACACTAAAGAGGAAGATCGCAGCAACTCACTCCCTCACAAGCACACAAACAGAGAGCAGATCAGTTAGGATAATGGAGAGAACAAAGGTAAAGTTATACAAAAATTGTCAAAATGACAGCAGCACGGCAGCGACAGCCGTTATTCGGTGTGACCGAGTTGGAGCACAACTGCTGCTGCACAGTCTGCAGCCTACCTGTGCACTCAGTGTGCCAGAAAAGACAAAAAGTAAAAAAAGTGTGATAGTCAAAAGCAACAAAAGGTGAACAAGGTAAAACAAAAATAAAACACTTGGAGTACATTATAACTTCTACTACTTTTTTCACGCACACTACACACTACACTGCAAATGATGATAAGCACAAAAGGAAAGAAAAGTCGCAAAAAGTTGCACACTAACCTTTGATGGGTGATGGGTGGTCCTCATGGTCGTGGTAGCAATTTGCATGCACCGAGTAACTTGATGATCATCGATTAGAAAGGAAAGAGCAATTTGTTTGTCTGCTCTTATTGTTTTTTGTTGTTGGGTAGAGTGGTCCTTCGTAGTACAGCGACCAAGTGCGACTTAAAGCAGACAGTTCGAGTTGGCCATCGTTGTTACCTGAGAAATGGAGGAATGGTTAGTGAGGTTTATACTAGATCTAGCACCAGAATGATACAATAATTGTAAAATGGGAGGAAGACGGATGATGAACCACTAGTCAGAACAAAAACCAAGATGAAAACTAAACAAAAAGAGAGCAGACACACGTGGCAGGCAATGACGCAACGAAAAGCAAAAACACCCATATAAGTAGCTGACGACCATCCATTGTTGAAATAGAATTTCGGAAATGCTGACGGAGCATTGCTGAGATCCAAAAATTCTAAATCCGAAATAAATTACAGCCTGCAATTCAACAATCAATTCATGTACCCCCTTGCTCATTAAGTTATCGGAACTTTACTCCACTCTGCCAAGGTAAATAAAGATCAGCAATCTGCAAATTCAGTAGAAACCGCTGGTGAGCACTGGTTGCGTAACCAGTCAGAGGTATTCACATTGCAGTGAATTCATTGCACCCTCTCTCCGTTAGCTATTTTCGTGTGCCACTGATGCTTGTCTAGTTCCCCCCTGTCTGGCAGATCTTATCATCACAATCACAGTCTGCTTCATCTTCTTTTTCTTCTTTCCAATCTTTTTCCAACCACCACCTCCACCTCTCTCCAGTTCACCTGTACATGATGAGCATCCTAATGCAATTAGCCACAGCAACCCGCAGTGATTTTGTTGGCACTGACACAGACAGCAGCAAGAAACAAAAAAAGACTTTCGTTTTCGACAGTTTTGTCACTGCAAAAAAACTCACTTCAACCCTCATCTCATCATCATCATCATCATCATCATCATCATCATTAGTACCGTTTAAAATTGCAGGTGAATGCGGGTGGCAATACTGCTGGTGATAGCAACCATTGTGCACTGTACCAACTGTGCCTGCTGCCAACAGTTGCCCACTGCAGCAGTTTGTCAATTGACAACACTAGAAAGCAATCTGCAAACAATTTCAGGTAAGGCAAACTTGTGCCGTTGATTCTCAGGTGACACACTCGAGAGTTGATTTCCTACTTTCCTCCTTCTCACTTTCCTCTCTCTCTCTCTGTGTGATCACCTACCTCCCCTCACCTTCGATTGCTCATTAGGTCATTCGGTGGCTGGTGGTGGTGGTGGTGCAGAGAGGAGTCTGCTATTGACAATCGCAATTTGAGGAGCATTGCTGCCTGCTATGATAAGGACGGCGACAGTCGACCTGGCCCGCTGCGGGAAACCAGTGAATTGCTGTCTACTCCTGTTGCAGCAGCTGCAGCGGCAGCAGCAGCAGCAGCAGCCACTCAGTTGACTATCATCGGAGATAGTAGGGGACAAATATACTAGTGCCATTATTATTATTACTACTACCACTGATGACGATAAGTGTGTGCGGAGAGGATCAGTAACAAAGTGTTCCTGTTTCGATTGCGCCCATCGCAGCGGCAGCACATCGCGCGAAAGAGTTGCTACAAAGTAACCCTGCCTCAGAAGCTGCAGTTATCTCTCCTCTCCTGGCGCCCTAGACCACGGCAGTGTACGGCAGCAGCTGTACGACAGTCAGTTTGGTGCTGTTGTCAGTATCTGCGAGTGAATCAGTCAGGCGCCGAGGCAGCCACCACCAAAAGCACCACCATCGAGGTCGGCAGAAGAGAGAAGGTTGATAAGGTAGTACAATCAAACATGAACAGAAAGAAAGAAAAAAGAAGGCAAAACTGGTAATGTACGGCGGCAGCTGCAGCAGCAGATTATAATGGCAACATAATACGCCGTTGATGAGCGGTTGATGAGCGGACCACCTAAAGCAGCACAACACAGTCCTGTGCACTCGATGGCCATCTTCATCATCGTTCGGGAAAAGTGAAGTGAACAACGCAAAAATTGCTGACACTGTCAAAAATAAAAATCTGCGCACTGGCGCACGGTGCCTTGTGATGGTCACAAGCACCACTGTCCCCGGGCACCTACTTTTTCCTCTTATCGAAATTTGCAAGCTCGTTTATGAGTGTGTGTGTGTGCATCAGATAGGTCGCAGAAATCAAGTCAGCAGACAGAGAGAGAGAGAGAGAGAGAGAGTCACGGCCGAGTGCGAGAATAGAAAGAAGAAGGCTGAGAACTAAAACTGCCGCTTGATTGGACTGTGCAGCACGAGTTCGTACGAGGAAATACGAGATGCCACTGACTGTGTGCTCTACTAGTGTTGCTGGTGGACAAAGCAGTGGCTCTGTGTTTTATTGCTAGCAAGTGTACCCTACACACTACACCTCCCGATGATCATGATCGATGAGGCAAAGAGAAAGAGAAAGAGAGAGAGAGAGAGAGAAAGAGAGTCCAGTGCCCTTCTGACCACCACTAAGCATCATCATCGGCATCATCATCAGCGACCAGCTTGCTTGATCACCACATTACCATCACCTGTGTGTGTGTTTGTGTGTGGTACAAGCAAAAAGAACTAAGCATGAACTGTTGCTCTTGAACTGCTGCTGCTGCTGCTAAAAGAGTGCTTTCCCCCTCTTTCCTTCTCTCTTTCTCCACCGGTGGCCTTAAGTGGTGCTCTGGTGGTGGTGATCAAGCTCAGTAGACATTGCAAACATTCATTCAGCCGCAGCAACAGAGACATAGGCAGTGGGAGAATTATTACCATACACCTAATTATAATGCGTCTAGACGAGGAGAGAAAGAGAGAAAGAGAGACGAGAAAGAGACACTACCAGTTGCATATGATGATGAGGATGATCATTCTATTGCAGTGGCGGAATATTCTGCAGAATTGTGCAGTGCAGCATAGCTTGCACTTCTTGTTCGCCTTCGCCTTCAATCTCGACCAGTCTGCACTGGTGCTCTACCGCTACCGCCACCGATGCCGGTGTGTCATCCCCGACCGAAAATAGAGTCTCGCTTCGGTGCACTGTAAATGGATGGTCCGACCAGCAGCAGAAGTACACCGGGAGAAAGAGAAAGAGAGAGAGCTAAATGTCTGCCTGTGTCTGCTAGAGCTCATTTCTCCGAACTCGGTCTGACTGGCTGAATGAATGAAAGAGTGAATTCAACAGCACACACACACACCAACACCGACACACATTCCAAACCAGAGGAAGGGAAAAGGGGAGATATGAACTGGTGCAAGCAGAGAGCACAGAGTGCACTATTCCCTTCACTACTTTTGACACCGTAGAAAGCACCATTGTCAGCATTGTCAGTGGACATTAGTGATGAGCATCAGCAGCAGCAGAAGCAGCAACCGCCGCCGCCGCAACACATCAACCACAGTATCGTACAAAGTGCCTGTGTATATATTTCTACTGTGGAGCTCATTGTGTTCACTGCAACACTCTATTTCTCATACTAATTTTCACCCCTGCACTCTCTCTCTTTCTCTCGCCACTGAGGCTGCTGGAGATTAGCCAGGCGCCAGTGAGGCAGTCCGTTTCAAGTGAATATACTCGAGCACTGCCTGAGGAAAGGGAGCACACACATAACTGATGGTGATGATCTGCTGCTGTTGCTTCGGTGGACATTGTCTGTCGCCGGCAGTGCACAGTCAGTACCAGTCAGTCAGACAATCCTCGATCTGAATGCGCGACGGAGGCACACAGACAATGTTTCTCTATTGTAGCCAGAGAGTTGTGGGCCGCTTATCACCGCTGCGACCGAGATTGTCTGGCAGGCCGCAGCGACGGAGCAAGACTGAGCTCATTCTCTCAATTGAGAACCAACCAGCCAAACAGAGCGAACACTCAATTTGGGATGCACACAGGCCCAGACATGCAGACAGTCACAGAACGCTTGAGACAATCGCTCCGCCAAGTGTACAACAGCAACTGTACAACTGCAACAACTGTCGCTGAAGCAGCAAGTGGCAGCCATCAGCTGATAAGTGCCTTTCTTTCTTCTCTCTCATTCCTTATCATCCTACACTAGCATTAGCATCAGCAACGGCAGCACACCACTTCTGTACCTAATTAGCTCAATTGTACCATTTTCCGCATTTCTCTTTTTGCTGCAGTTGCAGTTACACAACTCCGCTTGCCTGTACAGTTACCACCATCACCACCACCACTGTCGTTACTGCAGAGAGGCACTGGAGACACGAGAGCACTGCAAAGTAAAAAGAAGATGAGCGACAAGAAAAAGAAAAAGAAGAAGAAGAAGAAGCTGCAAAAGAAGCAAAAGAGCACACACAAGTGATCTCCCTCCGGTGCACAGTACTACTAGTGCTGATGGTGTAGTGAAGGATGAGAGTGATAGAAAGCTGTGTGATCTGCCAGTGCGCATCCCCATTTCCCTAAACAGACATTGTCTGACATTGTTTTATTGCGCTTGTGCCTCACACTCACTGATCAGTGCTGATTTGGCAGCAGTAAGCAGACAGGCGGCAGTGAGCACAGAATGAGCTGCAACAATGTCGCACTGGGAAGGGAAGGGAAAGAAAGGCTGTGTTGTATCAGCATCAGTAGTAGCAGCAACAGCAGCAGCAGCAACAGAACCAGACGATCAGCGGTGATGAACGGAGGAAAGTGAAAATGGCGACGCACTAAACAGCAAAAAGAGTAAAGGAAAGTGAGAGACGGCAAAAAATTGACGCGCCAAAAAGTGACAAAAGTGAGAAGTGCTTGTGGGCGAACTCCGCTCACTCCGTTTTTACAGTCGCTCGTGTCGCCGAATTGGTTCTCCGTGTAAGTGGAAAAAAAGAAAAAGAGACGCCGGTACGGTACACGGTGATCGACAAAAAAAAGCAAAATAGACGAAAAACTAGACTACTCCAATTTAACTTCAATCAAGCGCAATGTACAGTCGATTCAGACAGTAGCAACAGTAATAAAACGGCAGCAAATAATGCAGCGAATAATAATGAGCAGTAATGAGCCGTGTTAGAATGAGATTCAGTATGTGATAACTTCTGCTGTTGCTGATGCTGCTTGTGGAGAGCAGTGCACTGGTTATGCAGCCAGCCAGCCAGTTATTATGGTTAGGCACAGACAGTCACTGAAACTTTTGTGCATATTTTCTCGCATTCAAGGCAATATGCCTCAATCCACCTCGAATGTACCGAGTACTGAAAGAGGCGTCAGGCAGCAGCAGCAGCAGCAGCAAAAAACGATGAATCTCAATCACACTCTGTCAGCATCGCAAGTGAGATTTGTCCTTCATCCGCTGGCGAATAGTCATCTGCTGCAGCTTCAGCCAGTGCTTCACCGAGACACTCTTTCTCCCTTTCCTCCTCCCTTTCCCTTTCCCTCTCTCCCACCACCTAAGTAACTCTGCTCAAAGGCTGTCTGTAATGGTGGTCGCCGACACTTTCACTCTCTCTCTCATGCGTACGAGAAGTACCGCAATTCATGAGATTGTCTCTTTTTCTCCCCACCGACGTCTCCGCCGCCTCTCCGGTGTAAACCAGTTGCGAAATGGTGCTACCAGTGGCACACTATCGACAGTGGATACTGATGCTCAGGATGCCGATGGTGGTGGTGGTGGTGATGGTGGTGACGATGATGACGACTGTTGCTGCTGCTGCTGCCGCCGAAGTCGACCAAGTTCGCGCTGTACAGCAGCAGAGTTCTCCTCTCTTTGTGGACTTTGTCAGGGTGCCATTCAGAGAAAGACTACCTCACAGTGAGAGAGGCTGCTGCTGTGGTTGTGTGTTATATTGGCCACCTCGGCGTTGAGGGCGTCTGGCGCCAGGCACTGCCTGAGCTTCCACTGATGATCCATTTTCGATGATCAATTGAGTGAGTGAGTTAGTGAGGGCAAGTTTGCTGCAGCTGCTGGTGCTAAAGCAGTGATAGGAGAAAGAAAGAGCGAATGTAGAAAGATCAAACGGGGGAAGCAATCACTAGCAACAGTGTGGATAAGAAAGAAGTTAGTTACAAAGTATCAGCGACAAGTATCGACGACGATCAGAAAGCAGCAGCAAAGATGATGCGGCAGTTGTACAGTTTGTGTGTGTGAAAGCGTGTGAGTGGCGCCAGTGGTGATAATGGTAATACTAATAATTTACTACGGTGAAAGAAAGGATAGAAGGAAAGAAAAAGAAAAGATAATGCACAAGATGTACTGCGCGAGTGAGCATGAGTGCACGTGCATTACTTACTACTGCTGATGCTGATGATGCTGATGCACTTATCACCTCGCATCATCTCCGCTGTTCGCCGTCGCTGCTCTGAAGTGTAAATGAGAGAGAAAAAAGAAAAGAAAAAAAGATGAGATTTTGTAAGACAGCGTTCTTCACACTAACTGTTGAGCTACAAAATCTGTGTGACAGTGCACTCAAAATTTTGCCCCTCCATCACCCTCTTTCCCTCTTCCCTTCTTTCTCACTCTATCCCCCATCTCACAATGTGTGTGTCCATCATTCACGACCAAGCACTACTGATCTCAATCATCATCAATGGTCGATGAGCCTTCCTTTTTTGCTTTTTGCTGTCCCTTTCCATTCATCAGCTGATAAGTAGAGAGCAAAAGTACAAGAGCAACAGACAAAACAGTACAATACTGTACCACTGGCAACACGCTTCTTTTTTATTGCTTTAATATGCAAAACGGGATGCCGACTAATTAACCGATAGCTGTTGCTGCTGCTGCTAGTGAGCACAGCATCAACTCCCCTTAAAATGCAGTTACATCCAGTGAGCAGAGCACCTGAGGGTGGACATCATCATCAATGAGTATCAACGTCATCTCGCCTCAACGCTGGGTTAAATCCAAGAGGTGAGACTGTCTGTGTCCCCAATCAAAAGCCAAATCAAATCAGAGGCCACCACAACCATTAGATTGTCTTGTGAGCAATGCTCCCAATAAGCAAACAACGGTGGTCAGGTGCTAAAAGTAGTCAGCCAACAAAAGAAAGAATTTTAACTACAACTAGTGATGATGGCAATCCTCTGGGTTAAAGAAAAAACAAATAAAGAAAGCAGATGCATCAAGGTGCAGAATGGGCAATAAATTGGCAATAAATGAAAGCAGGCGATTGATGCTGAGAAAAAGAGGGGATGATGGAAAGGGGGTGCACTCTGATTATATCGTACTAGAAACGACCCTTTTTGATGTGTGCAAATGAGTGAGAACAAACGGTGGCAACCAGAAAGAGGCACCACACCATTATTGCAGTCTGCAGAGAGGGAAAGAAAGAAAGAGAGAGAGAAAGTGAGGGCAACCACCAGTGAGAGTGGTAGCCAACAGATCAGCAGGTCAGTGCAATGGCCGCCAACTACGAGACCAGTAGCAGCAGTAAAAGCGGTAGGACTACGAGTGACTGCCGCCGCTGCTTATCAGTGACACGAATCGAGAGAGAAAGAAAGAAAGAAAGTGAGATTGAGATGCGGAATCAGCCTGCTATGTGATCATCAGCCAGGAGCATTGGTGTCAAGTAGTGGTGGCGGCAGTGTGCTGGCACTCACGTCTCCCCTAGCTACCACCGTCGCCGATCATCACCATCGCCACCATCACCACCAGCACCGTATCACCAATCTGTTTTCCTCCCTCTCCGGCAACTGTTGCAGTAGCATTCTAAATTTAAATAAATTAAAACTCGCAGGGGGAATTGGCGTGCTCCAGACTGCACACAGCTCTCAACTGCTGCAGTAGCAGTGGCATCAGCAATATTGCGCACAGTCGGCAACTAAAGATCTGCTGTTGGATGCAGAGGGAGACAGAGGCAGCCGTAATGTGTACTCTGCATTTGCATTGCTTCATTCTCGCTCTCTTCATTTGTCTTCCTCACTGCAACAGTGTATCTAACTCTCACATACACACACACACACTTCTCCTGTTTCTGTCAATCATCAACGCAAGTGGTGTATGTGAATGTGTGCACAGTGAGCGCACTATCTCCGCCACCACCGGCATCACCAGCTGAGACCAATTGAGATGACTTTACAGAACCGAAGTGGCACAAAGGTGATCCTCTCTCCTTCGCTCTTTCTCCATTTCCACGGCTGGTTCCGTGTCTATCAAGGAGTCAGTCAGGCAGGCAGGCAGAAAAGCAGGCACAGCAACAGCAACTGAATACGATCAGACGGTGATTAGGCAGCGCACAGCCTGCAGAATCAACAACAACCAGCAGCAGTAGCATCAGCATTTGCCGTCATCGAATGTCATTGGGCAGTGATGCTGGTGCTTGCGGTTTACCTCGAGGAAGGTAGACACCTGTGCGTTCAGGCTTCAGCCTCACCAACGCACACACACGCGTCAGTGACAGAAAAAAGCTGAAGGATGGAGAGAATCCAAGGTGACGGTGACTTTGGCACTTCTCCGTCTGGCCGTGCTCAGAGTGCTCGTGTTGCAAATTAGCGATTCAGCAGGCTAGCTCGCTTTCTCTCTCTCTCTCCTTCGGTCTGAAGGCCACACATTCACTTTCAGTGTCTAGTCAATTCAGACACTGTTTGCTCACTGTCTGTCGAACACTGCCTGATTATGTCTGTCTCTGTCTCTAACAGTCTCTTTCTCACTGTGTGTGTGTCCTTTTGGCGCGCAAACATCAGCACCAGCGAAAACGAAAGTGCACTCCTGATCACACTCCGATTGGCAGTCAGGACGACACCATTTGATGCGAGTGTGAGTGTGTGTGTTTACTGAAGTGATTAACAACAACTTCTGCTGCTGCAGCTACAGCCGTCCACGGCCACGAAAACAAAAACAGCAGCAACCGAAAATCAAAGGGGAGCAGCCAGACAACACAGACAGAGACCGGGCAGAGACAGACAGACAAATCATCAGACATCATCAACAGACATGATTCGGCGGCCACAACAGAACACGTCTCTTTCTCCCCCCCCCCAAACTGACTGCCGCATCTAAACTGTGATTTGATCGGTGTTTTTGTAACAATCTTCTCCTCCTCCTCCTGTCTGCTCCCGTGTACAGCTGTCAGGAAAAGTGTCAGGAATTAGACATCTTCAGCAGTGGAACTACTAGGTCCGAAGATTAAGACAAGACAAGACAAGACGCACTCGGCACTCTGTATGTATGTGTCAACCTGCCTGAAAGGGGAAGCTGGTGTTTAAACGACGATTGGAATGTTCCCCTCTTTCCCTTTCTCGTTTAGCACTCGCCCGTCTACTCGACGTGTCACCCTAGCAGCAGTCAGTTGACGTTGTCGTTACGATTGATTGTTCTAAAACACACACACACACACGCCCGTCATCAGCGATCTACAAATAATCTTGACATTAGGAAGTGACATAGACACACAGTAGCACATTTCGAACGATGCATCAGTGCATCATCAGGCGCATCAGCAGCAGCAGCCGTCACTTTGGTGCACCTCGGCGGTGAGCGTAGGTGAAGTAGTAGTGACGAGGGGAAAGCCTGTTGCGCCCAGACGCATTTAGGTGTGTGTTGTATGTTGCACATAGACAGACATAGAAACTGGCAAACACTGGTTCAATTCGTGTAGGCTGATGATGATGCACTGCTGCAGAGAGAAAACTGGTGCACCGGCAGCTTCGGTTGATTGTGTCAGGGGAAAGGGAGGGAGAGAAAGTGCTGCTGTTGCTGCCGGTGATCAGAGAGACACAATACCAAAAGGCGGCTCAAGGCTGAACGGCAGCAGCAGTGGTCCTATTGTTCGGCAGTAGTTTACTTCCTAAATGCCAGTTGTCAGTGCTGCTTTGGATGATGCTGCTGGGAATATATTGTGTACGGCAGTAGCAGCAGCATCTCATCAGCCATGGCAATGTGATCCCGTGGTTTGAAACTCTCAATCTCAAAGTATCTTGCAGAATCAAGAAGGATCCAATTTCACTGCCTACCATCACCACCACCACTTCGTACTGAAGCACCATCTTTTCAGTAGGCAGCAGCAGCAGCAGCCACACTGGTATTATCGCACACGAAGCATTCGAATGCAAAGAACAAAGTCAATCTGGGTGATAGCACTGCTGGGGAGGAAGAGAAGGAGGGGAAAGCAGTGTGCCCGAGATGGCCCAAACAAGGCTCAAAGACCACGTTCTCAGCCAACCAGCCAGCCCGCAGCAGCAGCGCAGCAGCAGCAATCAGCTAATCAGCGAAAGACAATATTTCAGGCTATAACGAGATTCATTCGCGTCGACCGACCGACTGAATTCACCGCATTTCTGCTGCGTCTGCATAAATTACAATAGCACACAATCTAGAGAGGGGACGCACAGCGAGGGGAGATTAGAGAAATACGAGCGAGCGAGAGCAAAAGTCAGTTATGCGAAAATAGAAAACGATGCAGTGCAAATAAAATAAATTGTGACTACTGCGGTTGCGGCTGCTGCTGCTGCTGCTGTGATGGGCGAAAAAGTGTGATGTGAAAAGCCAAACCGGGGGCTCGTGTCACAGAGTTCACAGTGTCCAAGAGACAGCCGCTGATGATCACACTCCGAGACTGGTGTTAGGCTAATGAGCAGCAGCAGCCAATTAATTGAAAGCAATTTCACTTAGGCTGGTAAATCTACCACACAGGTCTCACTGGCACTGCATGAAGTCACTGCAGTGCAAGTTTTTCCCTACTTCCACACCATTGGCAAACCGCAACAGCCAATGTCCTCGCTCTTTCGCCTCAATATCGAGCGACTTTACCGAGTGGCAAATATTTGCACTCGGTAATTAGACCTGCACAAAAAAGTGCTCTCCTTTTCCTTTTTCTTCTTCTTCTTCCCCATTTCTACTTCGTCTTCACGCCACATCACCGGGCACCGCCAGGAGAGGGGGCAGAGGTCACCTCCGCCGTTGGTGGTGGTGATGGTGATAGTGATGGCAATGCTTAGATGTGCAGTGTCAGAGTGCAAGTGCAAGTGTATGTAAATAGAAGTGTGTGTGTGTGTGTATGTGCTCCACTGAATCGACCGAGCAGAATATATACACACACACTGGCTCTTCCAGGGAGTGGGAGACAAGAGGTTGACAGATGGCAGTGAAATGGAAAGCAAGCATCGTGAGGGGCAACAGCACCGAAGCAAGTCATCATTAGACCAATTTCAGTGGGTCTCCTCTTCCTCCAGTCCTTCACAGACACTTTATGACACTTTATGACAGTAGTAGACTCTAGACACTGGAACTAACACTAGAACTTCACTACCGTCCGTCCGGACCACCGGACGTCGGTCAGAGTGGGCAGACTGCCTGTCGACCACGACGACAATCAACAATATTTGATGACACTGCAGTGTCTAGTGTCCACCGAATGCCGGCGGGAAAAAGGCAAGACCACGACAAATAACTACGTCAGCCATTACCACTACTAGCAAATCGGTTACATCAGGGAAAAGAGATAATATAGTTTGAGCAATTCCATGTCTGGCAATAAAAACAACACTTCGACAGCGGCGGCAGCGGCACTGATTACGACTAACTTTCCTATCAGTCACCATTTGGACCAGACGCACAAAAAAGCGAGGAAAATGTGAGAGAAAGAGAGAAAACTCACAAAAAGAGTCGACCCAGAGAGTGTGACATCGAAGCTTTGCAATCTCACCCTCAGCAGCAACAAAACAGCAGTCTCTGAGACGGTTGCAGTGGCTTTCCCCTGTTTTTTTCTGGCAAATAAAGAGAACCCAAATGAGTCTGGCAAATAATACGACGACAACGACGACGGCAATCAAGTGAGTGGATAGGAGCAGTTTCGGCCATTGACGTGCCGTGTGCAAGAAGAGCCTTTCCCGAGGCTTGGCTCAATGGCCAACTGCCAGACTACACAACCGTCTGCATTGCAGCAACAGCAGCAGCAGCAGCACCATTTCTGGAACAGCCAGACGCTGAAATCAGCAGAAGAGAATAAAAAGACAAGTGGCAGCAAAAACGAAACACAGTCGCCGTCGCCGACGAAGCAGAAAACCCAAAGTTAAGAAGAGGGAGAGGGAGAGAGAATTAGCAGGCAGCCAATTAAAGAAGAAGAATAAGAAGGGAACAGCAGCAGTCAAAATGCCCCTCTTTTGCGTAACATTTTGGCTGCTCTTTGTCATGCAAATGACAATTGCTGGAAAGTGCACTGACTGATGCCGACAGACATTGAGGCAGACTGTAACAACAACAGCAGCAACAGCAACAGAAGCTCTTTCTCCCCAGACTTAAACAGCTGAAGAAGACGTATTAGTGGGAGATTGCTTTGGTGCTTGGTGTACTCGTGGCCACCGTGTAGACAACACCGATTATCAACAACCACTATCAGCGACGAATCAAACACACACACACACACACCGGTAATCGGTGCAGCCTGCAACCTTGAAGCAGCCAAGTTGGAAAATTGGACAACAACTAAACGACCGAAAAAAGTAGCAGTGACAGTGAGACAAGTAAAAATGAAGAGTGAAGATATGACAAAGTGTCCTGGTGATGATTGTTGGGTGATTGAGCAGGCTGCACTCACTTCGCTTCGGTCGCACACGTCTGATTGAAATCAGCCAGCTTCTCACTCGCTGTCTCTAAAGTAAAGTCCACCTGATGGTGATAAGCACTGGTGGTGGTGGTAGATGTCTAAGCAAGAGTCAATAAAGATAAGCAAATATGCTAAAGAAATAAGTAAAGAAAAGTGAAAGAAAGTGTGAGCACAAGAGCGAATCGAATCGGCAGCGGCTTTAGCACTGATGATTTAGCAACGAGAAAGATTGCCACGATAGACGAATGTGCGTGTGTGTGCACGCGAATGATTATTCCTCTTTTCAACTTTCTTTTGGTCAAAGTCCTTTCACTTCACTCATTACACACCTTCTTTCCGCTCTCAAAGGCTGCTTCAAAAAGGGCCATTTCTTTCCAGCTTTGCACTGGTGAGCGAGCACCTAAATGAAATTGAATTATTAGGCAAAGTGAAGGCGACTAGTGCAGATTAGCAGCAACAGCAGCAGCAGATCCCTTCGCCTTCAATCGAGCGAGTGTATTTAACGAAGAGAAGAGACTGTGTTTGTGCTCCATCTAATAATATTATTATTTATGCAACCGATTAGTCATCCGGTGTCGGCGACGGCAGTTGAACTGTGGTAGAGCACTTGCCAGAGTTGGCAATTTAATTAGCAGCAGACAGGACAGGACAGACACCTTGCAGCGGCAGCAGCAGCAGCCAGTGAGTCTCACTTCATCGACCGTCCACGCCAACGCAAACGGCAAATTAGCAGGGCAGCATTTAATTAGTACAGCACCGAATTGAGCGACGGCGGCGGCTGCAGGAAAAGAAGAGGAAAAGAGAAAGAGAATAGAGCACAGGTAAAAGTGAAGATGAGAGATAGAGAGAAGGGAAGAATATGAGCTGACACGTTCATCAACAGCAGCGTTCGCGTGTCTCAGCGAAAAAAGCTGATGGTCGGTTCTCATGGCAGTTCTCAACTTTTACTACATCCGAAGCAGAATACTGTAGTGAAATGAGTAGTGAATGTGTGATGTTAAACTGTGTGTGTGCCACTGACGCCCACTTACGGGAAGAGAAGGAGAGCCAAGTGGTACCCACCACCATCGGTAATTACGGGGACATTGAGGAACATAACTGCAAACTGCTCATTTGCAATGGAGAACAGAGGAGATCTGCTGCTTCTGCTGCTGCTGCTGGTAAAAAGAGATCACGATCATCGATCGGTAGGGTACCAACTGTGGCCAACTGTGGGAGGAAAACAGGAACAGAGAGGCAAGGAAAAAAATGTAAACCAGTCAGCAGAAACAGCAGCAGGAGCTTCGTTTTACCTGCCCAAACGGTAATTGGCACTCGTAATCTCTCGCCTCCCCTGGAATGTGTGTTTGTTGTCAGCTGCCTCCTCTGTGGTAGGCAGATCGTGTGGGATTTCAGTGTGTGCCCACAGTGATCTCTGCCTCAGCAAGAAAGGTATCATCACAATGAAGTTGTAGCCGGCTGAAAAATTGCCTGATTAAATGGGCACAGTAATAGAGCCCTGCTGACACTTGCCTTAAATCCCGTGAAACAGAGCAGTGACGGGTAGTGAGGTCCAGGCAGTGAAAGAGAAGTGCTCAAACAAGTGGCAAGGGATGAGCAATACTCCACAGCCAGTGCCCCACCGATACCTCTCCCATCAGTCCATCAATCAGCCAATCGACCGGTGCAATCGATCCTCTTCGGCCGTCACATACCGGCGACGACCACAAGCAGCCGCAGCAGCAGCACATTCTCTTGTCAGTAATTCCTAAATCGTGACTGACTTTGTCCATTTGTTTCAATCGGCACTGAGTGGGCCGCAATAATCTAATTATCGACTCAGTTGTTTAGTTCAGCACAACTCGACTCGGCTCGGCTCAACAGTGAACAATCGTATTAATTTGCTGGCAATCACAACAACAACAACAACAACAACAACAGGAGCAAGATCAACACTGGAAGCCGGCAAGTAGGCAGCACTGGACTACCGAATATGACTATGATGGTGATGATGATGATGATGATGATGTGACTTGCCCACACTGGCTGACCACCATCACCACCATCACCACCACTGTTTTGTTCAACAACACCGAACAAAGGGAGACAACAGCAGTAATGATAATTGCCGAGGCGCGCGAGCAACCAATCTTTTCTCCTCTCCGACTTTTGCCGCCGGTGGTCAGGTAAAGCGCGCAAGTGGTGTCTTTAGTGAAGTCTTTCCAGGCCGTTCTCCAGACCATTCGCCCTCCCTCTTTTATTCTTTTGGTGAAATCTCTCAGGACATACTTTCTCTCTCTCCCTCTCTTTCCCTCTCCTACCCATCGTCACCACCGGCAGCACTTTTGTTTGATGGGCACTTTGGCTGAACCGAAGCTGGCGATTAGAGAAAGTGGCAAAGTGTGCGAAGTGGAGGCAGTAGTAGTCGTAGAAGTAGTTGTAGTAAAAGACACAGTAGTGGCACTGCTAATAATCAGGTGAATCAGTGTCCAGTAATTGGCGCTAATTGCCACTAACATAAACATTAGAGTGCTTTCCTCATTCGGCAGATTCTCTCTTTCTCTCTCGGCACCGGCAAAAAAGGCAATAAAAAGAGATGGATAGAGATGGTCGAGGAGATGAGCGAAATGCTCACTGTCTCTCAATCTGCTCATCCGCTCTCTCATTCACTCTCTAAGTCCGTCAGTGTGTCGTCGGCAACGTCTACGATTGCAGCCAAGAAAACACATTTGCTCCAACCGTCGTCGCCGCCGCCGATGAGCATGAATTAAATGCACACGCACTCGTAATTCGCTAAAGATGCTAATGAAATGAAATGAACATTCAAAGAAGCAGTCAGACAGAGACAAACACTACCAACACCACCATCATCAGTCGTCTGCTAAGGCTGCTGATCCATCACTATCATTATTACGATTACGATTGCTATTGCCTAATACTACTACTACAACAACAACAACTATTACTAGTGTCGATTAATAGAGATGCAACGGCGACGGTGCCCTCGCCACCGTCGCTCGTTGAATCGCTCATTGAGGAGCGCTGGCACTTGCTGCTCATTTGCATAGTCGCCTGCTGCCGTGCTTGCGTCCCGGTAAATTGATGGAGGTGGTGGTGGCAGTTGGTTGGTCAACGTGATGATAATGAGTGCAAAGAGAAAGAGAGAAAAGCCAGCATTCACTTTCACTGTCAAGGTGACCACCACCACCTCCTTCATTGAGTTCAGGTTCAGTGTCACTGAGTGAGTCACATTATTAAATTGTCGCTGCCGCCGGCACCAACTAATGCGGCCACCCAAATGTACTGAAAGTGAACGACTTTCCTGCCACCAGACACACACACACACTTCATCGTTTTCATCAGCTCTTGGTCAGTGCCAGGGCATCACCATCCACACTTTTATCTACACTTCTTATCAGCATCTAAAGCATATCAGCATCAGCACTACAGTTGACCCTGACCAGTGCTTGTGAGCTTGCCTGCACAATGAGTCAGCTTGCGGGGAAATGGTGAAAATGTGATCAGGAGCCCGGGAAAACTCTCTGCCCGGCAACAAGACAACAAGTCCCAGCAGTCGTCAGCAAAAGCTGACTGCAGTCAGTCTGCACATCCTGAGCTCACTGTGCACTGTAGTCAAGAAAAACGAGGGAGAGAGAGATAAGAGGCACTCGTGCGAAAGATGTGCTGTCTGCTGCAGCACAGGCGAATACTAGAGCACAAGAGAAGACTGAACCGAGCCAGGAGATCGACGGCCAGTTCCAGTGGAGCACGAGATGGCAAAGGGCAAGCACACACACACACATACACACACACGTTCACTCACAAATCTCACTGCCAACTGCTCGCCTCATTTGCAGTGGCAGCAACATCAGCAGCAAACATTTCGTCTGGTCAGACAGTGTCGACCCTCCACCACGAGCAGCACAACCACCACCACCAGCATCAGCAGCAGTGCCTCCTGCCTTCCCCTCTTCTTGCGGTGCTCGAAGACGGCTCGAGAACGTCTCAACCGTGCACGAGACACATTCAGACCGCAAAGCACCACCCACCACCACCAAAAAGTACTTCTGTGGATCATCATCATCATCATGTTGATGCTGATGCTGATGACGATGATGATGCGCAATTGGCAAGGCGAAAATTTAGTTGAGCTAGCTGAAACTGAGGCACTTTTACTCTCGCAGCGTTGCAGCAACAGCAGATAAAGTTGCCAATTATTCAAAGCGACAGGAGAGAATGAGAGAAGGGGAGCAATGCAAAACTGCGGCAATGCATTGCACTGCAGCAGTAGTACTGTCTTGTCGATACCATTCATTTTCTGCCTCTTGGAGCTCTACACACTTCCCTCAACCTCCTCCGTTTCGCTTTAGAAGAGTCTTTTGCATGTGACAGCAATTAAGCAAGTGCAGTGCGGCACTTAATATTATTTATTCGGCTTACTACAACAGCAACATCACTACCACCACTGTAGCCAATTAAACGATTATTTGAGCATGCACTTCAAAGTGCAGCTAGAGCGAGCGAGAGAGAAAGCAAGTTAGAAAGTGAGAGAATCCATCAGTTAGAAAGATGCTGCGGCAAGTTAATTAAATTCCTTCTGTCAACGCCAGCAGCAACAACCAAGGAAGGGAAAGAAAGAGGGAGGGAGACTGATGAGAGAGTCTGAATCAGAAAAAAGTCCCAAGTAAAGCAATCAGTGATTCTCATTAGATCAAACAGTGCTGATCTGTACTGGACTGAGCTGATACACTCATCTCAGCATACATCACTCTCTTGAGCGGGTAGCAACTGCGACAGACAGCACAGAAAAGGGAGATGCAAACAAGTGACACAAAAGTGCCGACACACTGCCAGAAAGTAGAGTGCACACTTGCTGGTGCTGCTAGTGGTCACGCAGACCGATTCTCACTAGAGCAGGGAGCGAAAGTTCAGCAGAAAAAGTGGTCGTAATGGTATAAAAGTAAATTGTATGGCTGACACAGTGGTGACAAAGTGCAAGGTGACATTGCTGCAGTGCAGTGAAAAGAACAAGCGGTGAACAAACGGTGTTGCAGGTTGGCTAGAGAAAAGAGTGCTTCAGAAAAATGGCTTCTTAACCATCGCTTCAGTTTTTTCCATCCATTGAGATTGAGCACCTGAGTGGGAACAGCAGAAGCCATTACCGCAGGCAACCAGTTTCCAACCGAAGCAGTCTGGTGCGTCCTAATGAAGCATAGAGAGGGGCTGCTGATGCCGATTGAGGCAGACAATAGAGCAGTAGTACAGTTAATTGATTAGCATAAATGGAGCCATTCATTGAAAAATGTCAGACAGTCCGTGCAGTGGTGGTTGCTGCTGCTAGTCGACCATTCATTCAGCTCAACCATCTCCAAAAGAGAGAAGAGAGAGAGGCCAATAGCCAAAATGGTAATTTAGCTAGAAGCGAGCTCTTCTCTACTCGTTGGACCGTACCCAAGCAGAGTCTGGTTGGCTTGTCTTCTTCTCCAGTCGCCCGTTCTCCCTGCCTAGCTCTTCCACCTAAGCATACTCTAACTGCTGTTCAGTAGTCAGTTCAGTTGGCTGGTCGGTTGGTTGCAGGTAGGGTTTTGAGCCAAAGTCTGTTCAGAAGTGCAATGCACCGCTTTTCATCGATTGTCAGTAAAGAAGAAGAGAGAAAGAGAGCACAGAGAGGGAGAAAAACAGGTAGAAGGTGCACGGTGACCACAAAGTTGCGTGCCAGACAACCACTGAAATAAAATGAAATGAAAAGAAGCAGTCTCTGAATCAACCGGCACTGACAGTTTGTGAAACACTAGCTCTCCTGCTTTCCACTTTAAACATGCCTAAATGCAGTTAAATTAAAATCACCTAAACCGTACAGTGTGACTGCTGTTGTTGTACAGAAGAGGATATGCTGACAGGACATTGTAATGATGATGATGATGATGGTGGTGGTCGTGATGACAGTTACTTTCTCACTTTCTGTGTCCCAGGAGACACTCTCTGCGTGTGACTGATCAAAATCTGTCTGGGTCTACTCTGGTGTTGTGACAAAAAAGAACAAAAAAGTTCTAAAACTTCGTTGCCCAGTGCCACTCTCAACACCAGTGGATCGACCGTTTTTCCTCTTCTTCTTTTTCTCTGTCAGATAAAACCTTCTACTAACACTTGAACACACATTTTGTGTTTCTAGCTGGCATTAGGCTGGCACACTGCTGACAAAACCCGACACTATTAATAGAGCCACCAGGGCAGCGAATTCAAGCTTTGGAGCTGTCAAAAAAAAGTACAGCAGCAGAAAGAAACAGAAACCAAAATTTCCACTAAACTCTTAGCGACAGATTTCGCGCGTATTTAAATTGCCAACTTTGCATTGGAGAGAAGAGAGTGGAGCAATAAAATGCGACTGCTAGCTTTCATTTATGAGGCAGATGCCATCTGGTTCGAGGCGACAGAAGGAGAAAAAGAAAAAGAGGAGCAACAGCATCAGCATTGGCAGAAGCAGCTAGTTGAACGTCATTTGCACTTTGGAGTTGCAGCGGCAGAAGTAATGCTGCCTGCAGCCGCAGGTCCTAGAAAGTAGTGCTTCCGAGAATGTTAAAAGGGAGAAAAACGCTACACTGAATCTCTGTCTGTGATTCGGAAGATTGGGCCTTTCAAAGGCACAGACCGACAACTTCGTAGTGGACAGTGGAGCCAAAACGGAGGAAGCTGAGAGCAAACAAACTCTTCAAAAGCGCACATGCAGTAGTGCTGGTGCAATCGATGTGCGTCCACGGTGATGCTGATGCTGATGGTCACTTCACTTCACTTCAGTCACTACCTGGCGACCGACTCTGTGTAACAAGTGTTTGTGTGTGTGTGTTGTCGGGCAATGGTGTAAATGGCCGTCTGGCTGCCTCTGCACACCACATCACAACCGATTGCCTGCAGGCTTGTCAATAAGAGTCATACTAATACTAATAATAATAATCTCTCTCTCTTTCTCCCTACGTGCCTGCAATAGTGGTCAGCAGTGGTCGTTCTAGGTGCGCGGGCGAGAGATGCCGAGAGCTGAAAGCGGTTGATGCTTCGGACGGATTAGAAGAGGGCGAATCAGCCAGCGACCAAGACTGAGCAGACAACACCGACACAGGCAACAATTCCTCGGAAAATCCTCCGCAGAGGACCCCTTGCCGAGTGAGCAAGAGAGAGAGAGAGATAGACTCATCGTCATCACGAAGCGGACTGCGCCCCGCTTGCCTGATCACTTTTACGGTGTTTGAGGTGGGGCGTGAGATTGTTGTTGCTCAAGGATGTGCACTCGCGTCCTTCTGCAGCACCAAAACAGCGCAACACATTGCTGGAGCAACTTTGTGCTGATTTTGTTAGGCACTCAGCAATCATCACCACCACACCATCACCACAGCAGCTGAAGTGAGAGGGAGGGGCAGAGAAGCTGCACTTTACTACCTACTAATCGGAAGACGCGTTCACAGCTACTGCTGAAACCTGCTGCTGGTCCGGAAAGCTGGAAGTGGAGAGCTTTGCATTTGCAGTTGAGAGAAGAAGCAGCCAGTAAACTTGTGCGCCACCGGCTCCCCCTTCGACCATATGACCAATATGCGATCACGCAGTCAATCATAGCAGGAGAACGAGGAGCTGAGTTGGCTGGCTGGTGGTTTTGGTATGTTGTATTGCAAACATATGCCACCACTACCACGTCCATAGTCCTGCGCTAACGAAGAGACCGATCGGAATGACTAACGTCACAATGAGTCGCCGTTGCACTGCTACTGCGTGAAAACAATCTCCAGACTTCTGAATTCACAAGCAGCTGGCAACTGTGGCATGCGTGAGTGAGTGAGTGAAGCCTATCTTGTGCAACCCTTCTAGCTCTTCCCTTCCTTCCTCATCATCAGTGTCTTTAACGTGTTAGCAGACGAGTCTGCTGCTGTTGCTTCTACTGAAGCGTCAGCAATTGCAGCAATCATCCCACCACACACACCCCACTACTGTACGCGTTTTGGCCACAGAGCACAACGCAGTTCACCGGGTCCGGTGAGCGCAGCAAAGAAAGGCTGCTTCAGTGTGCCGGAGCCAAAGTTTGTGCACGTATTTTTTCTAGCAGGTTCATAAATTGTGCGGTCGAGGTGGTGTGGTACAGTAGACACTTTCTTCTTGATCTCGCTCTTAGAGTGTGCTTGAAACGATTGAAAGGAGAGAGTGCTGCTGCCTGTAACTCGATGTTGCTCGTGCAAGCCTGCACTGCACTACAAGCGTAAGAGCAAACCACTGCTGCCGAAGCCGCTGATCCCTACGTGGCCGCAGATAGCTCCTAAAACTTCTGCTGTTTCTCTGCCTGAAAAGTGCCTGGAAACAGCGGAGACCAGACAAGGCAAAAGAAGACCTCTTCTGTCGGTGCCCGAGACGCACAAAATAGGCAGGCTAGTTTTGTGTGTTAACCGATGCCAACTGATGGCGGTCGAGAGATGATGATGCTGGTACAGCTGCCAGACACTGGCACTTCTGCTGCTGCTGCAGAGTGAATGAGATAGATACTCAACTGAGCGTCAGCTAGCAACAAAGTAACTCTATGTGACTGCTAACGTAACTCAATGCCCGGTGATGATTAGCTGCTCACAAAGCGGGAGTATAGAGCACTCGCTGTGCTGCTGCTGCTGCCTGAGCTTCAATCAGCACAGGCACACACACTCACACTGGCTGTGCTCATTTTAATTTCAACCTGATTAGATTAGTTGTTGTTGTAGGCGAGCTGGCCTGGTATCTCCTGTACGCTTTTCACCAAATGCTGCCGCTGCTGCTGTTGCCGAGAGTATTCGACCTCAATTAAAAAGAAGAAGAAAAGTAACTGGTGCTCTTGCTCCACCAGCGGACACTTCGAGGAGAAAAAGAAGAGGAGCAAGCGGAACCGAACTTGCTGTCACTGCTGGTGCTAGTGCTCAAAGTTATTGGCTAATGGAGAAGGAAACAAATTAGAGTGCGGGGGAGAAGGAAGGTGGTGGTGGTGGTGGTTGTGGTGGTGGATGCTCATTGTAATTGCCAGTTGAGCACTAGAAGAGAGAGGGGGCAAAAGATTGAAGTGAATAAACGAGTAGCTAGTGCTCTTCAATCTCATTAAATGGAGGCAGAAAACTGGAGGGGGGAGAAAGAGGAATAGATCGAATTATACAAGTGCACTTTCACCGTCAATGAAATGAGCTTTTTGAGAGCTGACTGACAGGCGGATAACGGTAGTAATTGAGATTGTAGCAACAGAGGTGAACCAGTGCACTGGTCACGGTTTACACAACAACAGCAGCAGTCGAAGTGGAAGTCTAGGTTGTTGCTATTCCATTCGCGACACATGGCACGTCGCAGAGGGGCTGCTAAAGCCAGTGCTGAAGAGGAGGAGAGAGAGAAGGCTGTCCAGTGCAAGTGCAGTCGATGTCAAAGATGACTAAAGAGGACAAGTGCTCTACCATTTCATCCATTTCAACCAGCAGCACTGCAGTGACTAGGCATTGGGTAATTTGCTACCACCAGAAAAGGTGCCCAGTGAATGTGCACAATCCACTCGCTCGGCGAATGGCCATGCAGTGGATGGGGGACAAATGAGAGAGATATTGCTACTGCTGGTGCTGCTGCTGTTCAGCACTTCGATCGATTTGCTTGCTCTTGCGCTTCGGTGCTGTGAAAGCTCAGTGCACTGAGAGCGCTACTTTTTCTTCTTCTCCTTCTTGCTCACTACCGTCACCTTCACCCCAGCAGTAGGCATCATTATCTGGTCGTTGTCAACACACATACACACTCGTTTAGTGCAACTAACTCAAAGTCAATGCTGGAAATATGTTCGAGAGCTGGAGAAAGTCACAGGACACGGAGTGGATCGAATGCTGAGAAGTGGCAGCAGCAGTTCTACTGCTGAAACACATTTGCCCTCAAGTACGCTCTCTCCGGCTCGCGCCGCTGCCCACCGCCATTACCAACACAAAAAAGTACCAGAGTAAGAACAACTGACACAAACTGAAACAACACACTGATGGTGAAGACAAGACAAAGCCGATGAAAGGCAGCCTCGACGACAACCTCGACGTCGGTCACTGAAAAAACAAAGCAAAGCTCAGCAGTCACCATTTCAAAGAACTTGGTGGTGAAAAATTGCTGAGACTTAGACACACACACACTCAAACAGACAGAATCGAATGCAAAGAATGAAAACGCTGCGCGCGCTCGTCAGGCAGCGTTCGTGCCTCGATTCATTTACGATTTCACGAGTCCATTCAAGCAACGATTTAGCCTGTGCGATTGCTGGCTACTGTCGCACACTTCACTCTCAACTGAACTGAAAGAGAGAGAGAGAGAGAGAGAGAGAGAGAGAGAGAGAGAGAGAGAGAGAGAGAGAGAGAGACCGACTGTGAGCACTAGAGCTGAGCCGAGCTGATTTAGCCGGTAACAATTTAGCAAGCAATTCGGCGGAAAACAATTGCCTTAATTGTTCAGAGCACGGCTGCTCGCAAGGAGGAACCACGGCAGAAGAAGAAGGAGAAGAAGACGCTCTTCTTGCGCGACAAGGCAAAAGCAAAAGAAACGATGATGATGAAGACGAGACAGACAGACAGAGGGACAAACTGACTGACTGACTGAAGACTGTTTGTCATCCCCCTGATGGACAAAGACAAAGACTGTCCAATGAGATGAAGAAAAAGAGAATCAGCAAACAGAAGAAAGCAAGACTGTCAACGAGAGGAGAATGAAAAGTGAATGAGAGAGGTACCCACAGAGTGTTAGAGGACACACTGTTGCGCCTCTTCATTCATTCTTACTCGATGTCCAAATGCCCACTTCTCACGCAGCGATTCTCCGACCAGATTACCGAGGACAGTTGGGGTACACCAGCAGTTGCAGACGCAGCAGCAGCAGCAATACCTCTTGCTCAACATGTACATGAAAAATGGAAAACAACCAAACTGGCCAACCGAGCGTTTTATCTTAACCAGAAGGACCAGGCGTCAGAGCAGCAGAGGGCTAATTGTCAACGACCTAAAACTGGTGCTAGTGCTGCTGCTGCTGTTGCAGGCACAGACAAACAGGCGAAAACAATAAGCACTCAGTTGAGCACTCGGTTACACTACCGACAGCACCACCGACAGTCGATGACACCACCAGAGACCAGAGATGAGAGAAAACCCTGCTGCTGCTGCTGTTGCTGGCAACAGAACGAGAGAGTGCACAAACACACAGACAGAGTGTACAGAGGGGGTGAGGGGCAAGTGATAGCCGCCTCGCTTGGAGACAGAGAAACTAAACCGAGAGAGTGAGAGCCTCTGACTGGAATCAGCAAAGTAAGAGCAGTACCGCCGCCACCGCCGAAACGCCGCCAAGCGAACACAACCAGCGCTTTCTGGCGCTAAAAATAAAGATAAAGCTCTCTCGCTCGCTAGCGCGCGCGCTTAATTTCCCAGCATTTCCGGACTGTTATAATTAGATGAGATGGCACTCTCTCACTTGCACGGTGTGCACTACTACCACTACTGAAACCAACAACGCCGGTCCATGGCAATTTACGGCGACGGCAGCTGCAACAGCAACAGAATCAGCGACGCCGGGCAGAAAGTTTTTCAGTTCGCCCTGCGCCTGGATCAGAGAGTAGAGAAAAAGGGGAAAAAGAAGACCACCACCACCACCACCCGACCACTCTCACACTGGTTGCTGGTAGTGCTGCTGCTGCTGTCTGACCCGTCACGTACACGTACACATCTTCAAACGGAGAGGGAAGGGAAAAGGGGGCGAGTGAAAGAAGTGCCAAGTCAGGACCACCACCACCACCACCATCATCATCCATTTCCATGTTCAGTCAGTGCAGTTTGAAGTATATGGAGAGAGTGAGAGAGAGAATCGTCCCCCACCGCAGAACAGTCTCAGTAGCCATAGATTATCGCAATAGATTGGCACTGAGCACCACCGAGATTTACTAGTAGGCCCACTGCACAGAGCAGTAAAGGGAGAAGAGGTCTGCACTGCTCGCTGGCAATTCTGTACTGTAAATGAACTGCTGTTGCTGATGCTGCACCACTGCACCACATCACCAGCGCCCATCAACTTTACGGGGCATTTATTACGTCCTCTCTCTCTCCACTTTTCACTCTTCACTCAGCGTACACACACACACATCTTCTCTGGTTCGTTTGCGTTTGAAAACGTTTTGCACTTTGACGCGATAGCGGCAGCGCCCGACGACAGTGTGCGGTTTGACACACACACACACACACACTCCAACTCACTGAATGCCGCTGCCACCGTTACGCAAAGCTAAAAACAAAAGTTCAGCAAAAAAGCACCATCGGGAAAAGAGCATCAGCTTCAGGCTTTAGAAAAGAGAGGGGCGACTAATCCGTAGCAGTGTCGACTTCGACGACCAGACACAAAACCTCGCCATTGTACGACAACTAGTGCTGAAGAAGCTAGCCAGCTAGAAAGCTAGCAAGCTGGTAGCGCGCGTGCCGTCGACAGCCCAGACACAATTGTGCAGTGTGTGTTTGTTGCCATCACCACCAGCACCAGAACCCGCACCGATCGAGACAGCCTTCGAACATTGTCTCGAGGCCGTTACATTCGCCGGCCGGCTTCTTTCGCACGTAAGAGAAAGAGAAAGAGAGAGAGAGTCAGCGACAATGACAACGACATCAGCACATCACCGCGCAGACAACACTCCACTCACAAGTGTCATCAGCAACAAAAAGCAGGCACTTTTACTTTCCCTCTTTCTCTTTCTCAGCAGTGACACTTGCCAGCCATTGACACAGCATAAAAAGTGCAGTACCCGATAAGAGGGAAAGAGATGTTGGGAGAAATCGCTGCTCCGGCTGCTGTTGCCACTGCTGTTGAGGATGAGAACAATCGACAGGCTGTGAATGAGGAGGGAGGGAGGGAAAGAAGGAAACAAATGAGCCGTCTTACAAGAGACTACCGAATCACTCTTCGAGGGATGCGCGCCTCCGTTTGAAAACGATCACACTGATCACTTGCACATTGGCAAGGCTAATTGTCTGTCGGTCTGTCGGTGCACTTTGCTAACCTCTGTTAACACTTTCACATTGCAAATTGTCTCAATGAATGCGAGCGGGCGAGTGAGTGAGAACAAGCTCCTGTCGGTGGTAGTGGAAAAGAAGGGGAAAATGGGCACTTTGAACACTCTGAGCAGCGAATCATGTCGATCTCTTCCCCTTTTCCCTGTACCATTGCTGAGAAGTAATAATAATGCATTGAGGTGTCAGTGTGATTACTACTACTACCACCACCACTAGGCAAATGGTTAGCCCATTAAGAAGCATTGCTGTCACTGAACATGCACTGAATTCCACATTCATTATCAGCCACTGCTCTTCGGTGCTGCTATTTGTCAGCTACCAGCTACCAGGCTAGCTAGCTCGACCACTCGATAAATCATCGAGAATTATTAACGCCGGCGGTAGTTACTGAAAAAAGAGGCAGAAGCGATTCTCCCCGCAGAAGTGCCTGACTCACTTTGTGTTCGATGTGCATCTCAGTGCTGCTGCTGCCACATCTTCGTCAGTGACTACAGAATTAACGAAAGATTCGCTGCGATGAGCTGATCTAGCACTGCCAACAAATGGGACGATTAGGAGGGAAAATGATAATTGTTAAAAAAAGAATATCGGTGGATTGATCGGCACAGCAGTACCAGCAGCACAGGTGCAGGTAGGTGCAGGGATCAATTGGCAAAGAAAGGGAAAAATGTGAATCGCCGACTACAATTCAGGTGCTAACTGGTGATGCGAATAATACGTGGTTGTGTAGGCTGTGCAAAAGTGAAAGTGATCGTCGCCGTCATCGTTGCAGCAACAACCACTACCACCACAACAAACACACACACAGACTGACAGGCGGCACTGACAGTTGCCGGCGGTGCACTGCACTGCAGCAAGGTGAGTGCAGTGCTGAGTGCACAGAGCTGATGAAAGGAAAAATCAGAGAAAGAGGGATGCTAAGACACTGTCTTGGCCAGACTGCAAGTGCAAAGTCAGGGGCGAGATGGTCAGCGAGCGGAGGTGAGCCGGAGGCAGCAGCAGCAGCATCATCATCACAGTAAGAACTGACAGAAGAAAAGAGAGAGAGAAGACGCACTCTATGCAAACAAGCAAAATTACACAGAGACGACCACAGACAGGTATTCTCAATGGAAATGTGCTGTGCTGTGCAATTTCTGCTAGTGTGTTACGATTTGAGGCAAGAAAAAGGAAACAAAGACAAAGACAAAGACCGTCTCGAGGTGGTCTCATTCTCTCACCGGGTCTTCTGCCAATGACTGATTGCCAGCCAGTCAGCAACCACACACTGGTGCGCGCCAGTATTCAAAGCGTTTTCGCTCTCAATTCATCAGTCTCTCTGAAGCAGCACTCGCCTCTTATTTTTCATGAATGTAAAGCATGTCTCTCTCTCTCTCTCTTTCTTTTTTCTATTTCTTCACTGCTTGAATGTCAAATAGAAAGCCAGAAGAGTCAATGGGTAACCATTGAAAAATGGCAATAATTACGGCGCACTAATAATATAAATGACCCGATCTCCCTCTTTCTTCGTTGCCACTAGACCAATTACTATTTAAATTATCATTAATCAGACACATATTTGAGCGGTGGTAGTAGTGGTGGTGGTTGCAGTGCAAAGCAGCAACAGCGGCAGCGGCAGACAGGCTGCAGAATAAATAGCCACCCGGTGAAAGAAGCTACGAAGTAAGAAAGCGAGCAAACAAACAGGAAAAGGGGTGAAAGAAAGAGGGGGTAAGAAAAAGAGGGGTGGTCAGCGAAGATGACAGTCTGGAATGCGGTCTTCTGCTGCTGCCGCTTCAACAGCTGTAGCAGCTGATGATGAAGATGATGATGATGGCGGCGGTGGTGGTGGTTATGTTTATGGTAATGGTAAATAGGCAGACGGACAGAGAGTGCTAATAAAAGAAAGAATACGGTCAAATACTGGCTGAGAAAAGCAGCTAAGCGAGTACAAGAGTTCTTAAAGAGAGAAAGAAAAAAGTACAAGCGGAACCTTTTAAGCCTAAGCCAGGTGTGAACAAAGAGAGAAGACGCGAGAGTACTACTTTCAGTGTTAACTTATCAGTAAAACTGCTGCTGGTGCTGGTGCCACTTACCGCATTCATCGATAGAACTCATTGGAAAAAAGTGCAAAACTAAATTCTAAACTAGTGCGCTACTACTGCTGGTGAACTAAAGGTCGAGATTGTGTCACCTTGTGTCCAGCAGCAGCAGCAGCAGATGCCTAGCAGATGTCTCACATCGATCGCCAGTGGCGACACTGAAGCTTAGCCTGTAGTCTGACCTCTGCCACCTCAGTTGACAGCTGAGATACTTTGCCAGAGTGTGTGTGTGATGCGGCATCAAGGAAAAGTGCACAGAATCGACTGATCGATCCTCGGTCGTTAGCAACAGCAGCACCAGCAGCAGCTCATTATGCTGTGACACCAGTCAACTAGCCGGGAAAGTCAAGGAAGTGGAGGTAAAGCATCAGTCAACAGGTCAGACAGAAGGAGAGACCGGGCAGACTCAGTCTTCGGGCACATTCAGTTCAGTGCGTCGAATCTCATTTACCGGCCAACTGCAACTCGTCGTCAAGTGTCTGGCAAAGTGCCAATGGGCTCCTAATTACCACAGCCAGCCAGGCAGCAGTGTTTGGCCATCGACCAGACAAACAAACAGGCAGCACTAGTCAGTGGGTGATGATGACGATGATGATGATGATGCACAGAGTGGACAAGAGCGACAGACAGCCAGATCGGTGGGAGAAGAGTGGGACAACCACCAAGAATGGCTGATGCTGCTGCTGCTGCCGATGCACTCGGTAACAGGCGTAGAGGGGGCAGTATAAATTGATAATGATAGTGCATCGCCAGGGAATTGAATAATAATGAATAATAAATACATTCAAACCACTGAAGAGGGGTAGTAGTAGTGGTAGTAGTGCAGTGGTCCCCTTTTCAGGAGTCAACAACAGTGGCAACAAAATGCATACACACAACCAAGACACAACTCATATTCGCCGACTCTTACTCGCTTCGTCGAACACACTCAGACTCTGGTGCTGCTGCTGCTGCAGCAATCAAAGTGCCAAGAAGAAGTGGAAAGAGCGCGAGCGCGCGCGTCGCGGTAATTATCCTTCTGATTGGAGTCAAGCGTCAAGTGCCTAAAGCCGGCAAAGAAGGAGAGAGAGAGGGCTTAGAGCTTAGCCAATGCGCCGAGAGGCATTCTTCGGTTGGTCTGTGCTCTCGCTCTCTTCAGGTACCCTTCAGCCAGTCGAGCAAGTGGTAGTGGTGGCACTGGTGGCACTGATGGCCACTGCTTGCTGATCAGCGAGCAGTCTTCGGGCTGCCGCCGCCGCCGCTGCCCATCCCTTAATTCATTAAAGTGCGCACGGCGCAGGGAGCAGATCGATTTGCTCTACTCGGACTACTTTAATTAAGATAATATTGATTTGCGGCCCCATATATTGCTGGCTGCCACTGCTGCCCCTGCCTTTGATGGCTGCTCATGCTGACGATTCTCTCTGTGCGACTGAAGAGAGAGATGCCACTGGCACTGAAATAAAGAGAGAAAGATCAGCGAGAAAGAGGGAGAGGGGAGAGAGAGTGATTGGCGATCATGCCATTGCACTGCTCAGTGTGCTATTCTTGAACAGCTCCTCTCCTATTCCTCCACTTGAAGCGCATCTGAGAGCTGCCATCACGAGCATTGATTTATACTACCTTTAATTTAATTATGCAGTCATCGAAGGAAGCGAAGGCGAAGGCGAAGGATGAGTAGTGTGTCTGTCTGTCTCAGTTTGAGTCTGGTTCTGTCGGTCTGCCTGTGCAACACTGAACGTACGAATCTTCACCTTCTTCACCTTCTTCTTCTTGATCTCCTTCGGTTGCTATCGGTCGAGAATATTTCGGTGTGAGCAGACGATGTGGTGGTGAGCTTCTAAAGATCGTGGGATCGTGAAGAAGAAAAAAGAAGAACTAAACTGCTGCTTAACTGCTAGCTGTGGTGATCACAGTGACCAGTGGCCTTAGCCACAGCCACCACCACCACCACCACCACCACCATCAACCCGATAAACAAAATAAACAAAAACATGTAACCTTCACCATTATCATCATCACTATCATCATCATCATCATCATCAGGTAGTGGGCAGCCTAAATATTCAAAGCCAACTTCTTCGTCTTCTACTTCTCTCCCGGCAAAAGCAGAGCCATCAATCGACCATTAGGACCCATAACTCGTCTCACTCGGTGTGTGTTGAGGAGTAATCAGCGCGCTTCTGCTGCTGCTGCCGATCGCCGCCTAACATGATCAGGGCAATTAATTCTAATTGGCATAATGAAGCAGTAAGCAGACAACAGGCAATGGAGTAAGCGTACACACACACTCTCTGGCGCTGCACAATTAACCACAGAGCACTGACTGTGTATTCTGTGTATGAGAGAAAGAGAGAGAGGGGGACATTCTGGGAAATAGAAGGAAAAACCGCTCGAGCAGAATCGAACTTGGCCAAGCACAATGAAGCGAGAGGAAGGCAAAGTACACAGACAGAGAGACAACACACAATCTCACTCTCTTTCTCTCTCACATCCACTTGCAGACAACAGCTTTTGCCAGCTAAATGATGCCGAAAACAAATGACCTGAAAGCGCACTGATGAAAGCTGCCACTAATGAATTTGTTGCAGCGGCAACAAGCATCAACAGCATCAGCAGCAATCCCTCTTTGCTCTGCAGAGCAGCTTTCGAGGGGACGTACTGTGCTGGCAAAGGAGTCTCCTCTGTCTAGGACTAGGGGAAAGCAACGTCTGGTGTCGTGGTGGTGGTGGTTAGCGGTGGTTAGCAACAGCGGAGTCGCTGAGATTGCTGCTGCTGCAGCCGACTCTGTTGCCGGTGGCAGTCAACAACTTTTGCCATTGCAGAGCAAAGGTGTCTGCTGTGTGCAACATAATAATAAAATAAGTACCACAAATGAGCAACGGCAAACAAATAGAAAGAAGAAACAGTTCTACTTACCAGCCAGTTAGTGGTTGTTACTCTGTCGCAAGTTGTCTAGCTGTCGCTGTCGTCGTCGTCGTCGCCGGGGAAAATACCATTGACAGTAGTAAAATCGGTCGCCATTCCATCATATTTATGAAGTTTTAATAACTGCGCACAAAAGTCCCGCATCCATGCATTAAAAAATTGCGGTTGTTGCTGAGAGCCAGGCACTAAGAACTCTCTTGCTGTGCTAAAACACAGGAGTGAAGAAGAATCAATTAGATGGGAGACAAAGTGAGAGAGAGAGAGAGAAGAGAGTGAGCGCCACAGCTGATATTACTTGTGAGAAATGTTTAGAAGCCGGCAATCTGGTCTTGTTGGCCAATGAATGGAGAAGATGGTGGTGGTGGTCACCACGCTTGAGTCTCATTGGCGATGCAGCAGCAGCGAAAACAGTACTTGACGATGCTGAAATCAATTACAAATCGTGACTGGAAAGAGAGAGACTGTCTGCCTTCTTGTCTGCCTGCCTGACTGCCCGGGAGTTACCCGTCTGGCCACGAAGGGCAAGTGAGGGCGAGAGAGGGAGCGGGAGATGATGCGGTGAGTAGTGTGGCGGATGTGATGATCATCGGTGAGGAGGTGGCATGGAGTGACTGCCAAAATGCCGGTATTGATGCTGCTGCTGGTGATGGTGGTGATGGCGATGGCACGACCTCATGGACTCGGACTTTAGAAAGCTCTTGAGCAAGTGAAAGAAGAAATCAAAACAACTGAAAAGCGTAAAAAATTAAGCCATGTCATCAAGAGTTTTGGTAGCTCCCAAAAAGGCGCCAAGATGGTCCATTGCAGTTCACCTTTTCAGTTTTAACAATTTTACAACTGATTTTTTTGCTCTCGTTTAGGCCCACTGTCGCCACCTATCGTCACTTGCTGACGTTGCGCGCTTTTAAAAGTGTCTCCACTTTCCATGTCTCAGTTATCCTCCAGTCATCACCAGTTTTTAGCACTTCCCGGTTATCGTACGGTTTTAGCAGTAACTGCATTGCCGCCTTAATGTGTGGGTAAATTACCTTGAAAGTAAAAGAAAAAAGTGTGCAGCTCTTCAGAGAAAAGCGGCTGCAGCAACATCAGTGTTGTCACTGAAGTAGACAAACGGCTGATAAGAGCGGCACTGCTAAGAGTGGGCATTGCTGTTCTTGAGTCTACTTTAGTGTTATTATTGTCATCATCATCATCATCATCATCCTCAGCTATCATCACCGTCAACATGCACATCAACACAGACAGACAGACAGACAGACACACTTGAGAACAGGCATTTAATGAGCACTGAGCAAATAGACAAACAAATAATGGAGAAAAGGTAGAGCACAATTGGAACCTGCGCCCACAACGAATGCGCAAGATTCTCTTTCTCTCTTTCAGTCCTTCCCCTTATCAGTGGACAGAATCAAGTGTGCAAACAAGACAGCAGCAGCAACCATTGATAATGATGATGATACTGTTGTGTTCTGTGCCCGGACAGTCCTCCAATCTTGGAGATTAGCTGGCAGTAAACAGTGTGTGTATGTTGACCGAGCAGCCTTGTTTGCCAATAAAGCAATCTCTACCTTAGTTTTCTTCCACTTCTTCCAGTTCTCCGAATCCATGAGACGGGTAAACAGAGACAAGACATCGTCTGGCTCCGCCAAGTCATCTACAAGTCATTACTTGATAGTTGTCCAACTCTGCAAACAACTCGCCCAGGAGAATCGTTGAACAGTGCATTTCTTCCATTTCTATTTCTGGTTGCACTTCCAATAAACTGTTTATTTCCACAGTGATCAAGACCACTCTGGTGACCGAGAAAGGGTTGTTTCTTTGTGTCCGTTGTCAAAGCCACCTAAATTATTGAGTGTTCCACAACAAAAAATGGCAGGTAGATAACCCAGATATTGCACACAGAGCAGTCAATCAGGCTCACAGACACAGACACAGACAAACAACGATTGATCATCTGACAGTGACAGTTGGCCAAATCCGAGTTGATTGTTCACTCCGAGACAATCGGGTTATCCGGCAGTTTGTTTTGGTGCTCAGTTATCGACTAAAGGTATCGCTCTCTCACTGGCTGTGCTTGTTTATTGTAAAGGTTGAGAAGAGAAGAAAGAGATGTGCTCTAGACAAGAAGAACAAGAAAAGGAGGAAACGATAAAGAAAAAGAAAGAGGAAGCAACAAAGTGTCTCGGAAGTTGCTACAGTGTTGTTGTTGTGGTTGTACAATGCAGTTTGAAACATAGATAAACATAGGGTAAACAGAATCAGTAGTACTGGCAATAACTCAAAGGTAGTAACATCATCGTGTAATGGTGGAGCGGTAGTGGTAGTTATCAGAGAAATAGAAAAATAAATTTTTACAGTCGCTTCAACAGGAGATAATATAAGTTCGACGTAGTATGGAGAGAGAAGAGGAAAGAAAAAGGTACCGGTAGCTGTTGGTGAAAGTGAGTGTCTGAATGTGAGTGTGTACGTAAGAATCAGGTAGGCTGTTCACAACTGACTGCTTTTTTATCCATTACCTACTTGAATGATGTGAGTGAGTGAGTGTGTGTAAATTGAAACTCTTTACTGACAGTACTCGGTAGTTTTCGGTAGTATCATGTAATGATCTTGTACTCGATTGTATTCGAAGAGAGAGTGGCTAGTTGTGCTGACGAAGAAAAAAGAAGTTTCAGGCAATTTGGCTGAAGTAGTTGTGTGCTTGTGTGTTTGTACTTGAAGAATGACATTGATGGTAGTGAAGGTGATGAAGAAGAAGAAGATGATGATGATGATAACTAGTGAGGCTGAGTCAAGAGTTGTTGTTGTTGAAGAAGAGGAGGAGATTTACAACAAATCAATTGGTAGTGTGTGTATTGAACACAATCGTTGATTGGAGTGAGAAGCACAGAGATTATGTGATAAAGAGAGATGGATGGTGGTGTGCTGAGGTCACTGGAAGAACGATGAATTATCAAGAGGGGCCTTATCTAATCTGATGATGACCGAACAAAAGCTGACAATGTGGCAAACACTCAAACACTCAACATCTGTCTCAAACACTCAACTGAAGCCTCAGTTTCTAGTGTGTGTGTGGTGACTCTAGTGTCGATCATCTACATGAATGTGTCATCAGAACAGTACAGTTCATTCTGGGGGCGTGTGTGTGCTTGGATCATCAGGTAGGCATCAGACTGGTTGAGAAAGCAAAACGAACGGTGATAAGAGCGGGGGAAATTGGGGCGGGGGTGGTCAGCTGCACAGAGTCATTTTATCGCCGTCTTTTGCAGTGTGTAGAAGTGGGGACAAAAACAGGGCAAAAATAAATACAACATCTTGCTGAATAAATGAATGAATGAGTGACCATCGTCATCAATAAGGAATCTCTTATAAATTAAAATACTAAAAAATTTAAACAAAAAAATAATAAGGACAACAAAGGAAGAAAAGAGGTCTAACGAAAAAATGAAGAAAAAGAACAAGAAGATGCGAGTCAATGTCGGGGTTGTGGTGGTGGCGGTGTTGTTGGAACTTCTACTAAAAGATGCTTGTGACGAGGAAGAAGAGGGGGAAGAAAATAGAAGAAAGTGCCTAGGAAGTGTGTGAGTGTGTGTGTGTGTGTGAAGGTGTGTCGAATAAAGTTTAGTGGGGATAAAATAACAAAATATAGAGAAATAGTAGTAAGAACTTTGTATCATTTTGCAGACGGTAAACGAAGATTTCTACACTTTGTACAGGAAAGAGAAACGAAACGAAAAAAATAGAGAGCAGTGATCCAAGAATGGGCAGGGCAGCAATAGTCGGGAGGAGGTGGTGATCATTGTGTGTGAGGGAGAGGGGGCACTTCCTTTGTGAGCTTTTGTTATCAAAGATTACAGTTTTTTCATCATTAGAATTAGAGGCATGTTCAGGTGGTGAAAGAGAAACGAAAAGATGAAGAAAGGAGAAAGAAAAGTGGAAGATGAGATGAGGTGATGTGATTCGAAGAAGAAGAAGAAAAAGTGGTGAGCAACGCTGGATCAACGTAAAAGTGTAGCTGTCGAGTCCCAAATTCAAACTTCCAGATACCTGCGCAGCCAGCTGGTCTGCCTACTTTGCCTACAATAACTTCCGCCACCGCCACCGCAAAACCAGTGACCACCAGTCTACCACAAAACAAAACATAAAATCTTCTGGCCAAACCACTGGATTCAACTACAGTCAAGCACTGGTTCCGGTACTGACTGGCTACCAACTAAAACCAATTGGCATCTGGCGGGGGCGGGCGGGCGGTGACTTCATCAGATCTGATCATCACCACCATCAGTAGTGATCAGCAGTGTGTCAGTTCGATAGCATCTTTTAGGAGTAGTAGTAGTTGTTGTAGTAGTTTCATCATCCCCGTCACTGTGATCATCATCATTTCTTCTCCTACGCAAGCACCCTCGTCTCGAGCATCTCAATGAAGAGCTTATTCATGGGCACACTGCCCTCCTTGAGCACTGTCAGCCAGAGACTGCGCGTGACGGCGTCCAGCTGACGGAGCAGTGGCAGGCAGAGGAAGAGCTGACTGAGGTGGCCGACCACCGCCCCACTGGGCCGCAGAGCGCTCACCGTCTCCTGCAGGGCGTGCACCAGCGTTTCGCGCAGTTTTGCCACGCGCTCGTAGTTCTCCAGGGGAATATCTGGTAAATATGGAGAACAAAGGTTAGATTTAAAATGACAATAAATAAAATGCATTCTAAGCACTGACCAGCATTGGTGAGGATGATGGCCTTCATCAGCAGGTACTCCTCCTTGGCGATCTTCATCTGGTGCAGGCGGCCGATGAGGGCGATCATCTGACTGAAGAAGGCCTCGGCGTTGCACTGCGTCGCCGCCTGGTCGTCCAGAATGTAGTCCGTGGCGAAGACGAGCTTGTTGAAGATGGGCGTCGTCGTGGAGCTGGCGTTGTTCGGACTGAGGCCGGCGGGCGTGTTCGGCGGCGAGCTGTACTGGTGAGATCTGAAAAAGGAGGTGATAATTAGATTTTAGCAAATCTAAAAACTTCAGTTCAAATGCCTACCTGAAAGCAAGCGAGAGGGCAAGTATCTCCGCCCAGGTGGACTGCAGCAGGCGCATCTGATCGTTGAGCGTCAGCTCGCTGAAGCTGGGAATCTGCTTCGCCCAGCCGATCGTCGCCACCAGCTCCTTGTCCACCAGTTCGCTCAGAATGGAGAGGTTCTTGTACTGGCTGCTGCTCACAGAGGCAAAGCTGCCGCCCGAGCTGGAGCTGGGGCTGGACATCAGGCTGCTGTTGAGGACGATCGCCTCCGGCTCGCAGCTGATCAGCGCTGCGACGATGCGATTGTCTGTAGATAAAAAAATATTGAAAACAAAATTAGCAAACGTTCTCCTCCTAATTCTCCTCAACCGTACCATCAATATTGGCCTTCTTCAGTCCAAATCCGTTCACCCCACATCCATTTGAACCTCCGCCTCCATGCCCGCCACCGCCTCCACCGCCGACATGACCGTAGGGCGCCTCCGAGGTGCGTCTGTACTTCTGCCGCCCTCCCCTCACCCGATCCAGCCTGACGCCCTCCTTGAGCATGCCCATGCGCAGGCACTTCTGAAAACGACACGCCTGACAGGCCTTTCGCCGGCGCTTGTTGATCTCGCAGTTGTTGGTCGCCGGACAGGTGTACTCGATGTTGCCTGGAGGGTGATATAGATTAGAATAAAGAAATCAAAGACTCTTCAGATAAAACTTTTACCCTGAATGGTGCGCTTGAAGAAGGCTTTGCAGGCCTCACAGCTGGCCACGCCGTAGTGAAAGCCAGAGGCAGTGTCGCCGCAGACCAGGCAGAGTCGCTTTGGAGAGCCGTCGCCGCGAGAAGTGGCCGCCGTCGCCGAGCCCTTCATCCCACCACCACCACCACCGCCCACCGAGGAGGAGTGGTCACTGCCGGTGGTGGTGTCCAGCAGGTGGTGCTGCTGACCACCACTTCCATCGCCGCCGACCGTACTTGAGCAGAACATGTCCTGTGGGTGTTGGTGGTGGTTCGACGACTCGGCGTTGAAGCTGAGCGGCGAGGAGGAGGGCGACTGCTCCAGGCTGCCCGGTGCGCTGTAGAGATCCTGAGGAAGAGGAAAAAAGACCAGAAATAAAATTAGGTTCGAAGTTTTTAATATGGTGATGCTAAAATGGCAACTACTGAAGTTTAATTATCCAAAGCTCCTCTATTTTTACTCACAAGATTGTTATTGCTGCCATGATGAAGCTGCTGCTGCTGCTGCTTGGCAAAGTCTATCCTCTTCCCCAATGGTCTATTATTATTACTATTGGCAGTTGTGGTGACGGTACTGTTGAGATGATGTTGCTGCTGCCTTTGCAGGCTGCCCGCTGAGGTATTTACTTGGTGGTTGTTGTGAGAGTTATGAGGGTGATGATTGTGGTGATTATTATTATTGTGATGACCGTTTCCGGTATTATTCGCCGCCGCCTTATTGCTGCTGTAGTTGTGGCCATTCTTCACGTCCAGCGACTCCTCTGAGGTGGTCGACGATGAGGAGGAGTTGGGAGTGGTGGTGGTCTTGCAGACGGTCAAATTGCCGCCCGAAGAGCTGCTGATGTAGAGGATGCACTTGCCACCTGAGGCGGCGGCTGCAGCGGCCGCTGCCGCAGCAACGGCGCCAATTCCGTTGGATGAACTTCCGTTTCCACCGCCTCCAAGTCCATTGCCATTAAGTGCTACCTCCACCGAAGACTCATCCTCCGACTTGATGATCTCGAGGTCGGACAGAACCTCCTGCTTGATCGTCTGCTGCTGCTGCTGTTTGCTGATCATCGGATTGATAATGGTCGCCGTGGTGGTGGTGGACATTGCTCAGATGGCTCAGATGGCTGCAGCAGTACTTGATCCCAGCACTTTGTGGTTGACTTTTTCACTCAAAAATTATGTTGAACTACTTTTTGTTTTGCAGTAATGTTTTGCTGATGTTCGAGGTTAGGCTCGCGGCAGTCGGTGCTGCTGCTGCTGCTGGTGAAGTCTTTGAGGAACCACTGTGGTAAGGAAAAGGAGGAGAAGAAGGAAAAGTGAAAAGTCAGTGAGAGTTGCAAACAGAGGCAGTTGGTGAGTGATGAGGTTAGTGAACACAGTAAGGGAAAGCAATGTCTAAAGTAAAGCTGAAGCCTGAAGAGTAGGCCAAAAGTGGGAGAGGAAAATGAAATCATGAAAAGACCAAATCACACACAAACAGCAAAGGAGGTGAGCTGAGCTTGTTGGCTGCCTGGCAGTTCTTGTCAATGTTTCCGCTTCGAGCATTGAGCAGTCAGGACAAGCAGGCAAACAGGCAACAGCAGCAGCACCGGGTAGGCCAAATGCTAGTGTGTGTGTGTGTGTGTGTTCAGTGTGGCGCCCGAAATAGGGCACCCACACACACGCTGAGGATCACTGCCGCCGAAGCCTTGCCTTTCCGTTCGAATCAATGCCAAGCAGCAGCAGCAATCTCAGCTCTATTGTCAGCAGTAGTGTTTCAGCCATTCTTTCTCTCATTCCTTCTCCCTCTCATTCTTCAGTCTTAGAGCCCCTTCTTCTTTGCGAGTGAGCCACTGGCACTGGCCATTGCCCTCCCCTCTCCCTCACATCCCCTTCCAAGCAAAGCCAAATTGATTTCTCTCTGTACCTGCTGCTGCTGCTGTTCGACCTAAAGTCCTCGCCCTGACTGAAATCGCGCAAAGAATTTGCGTGTGCTAACTGAACCCCGCGTGTACCGTGTACAGCAACGCAATACTGTGCGGACAGCAGCAAATCTCTCTCTCTCTCTCTCTTTCTCTCTCACACTTTTAGTCGACAAGTCAAAGAAGAAAAAGAAAAAGAAGAAGTAGAAACAAGCAAAGCGATTGAGTACACACACAGCTTACAACGGAGCAACAAAATGTGCAGTGACATAAAACATGTCGGCTGCAAGACACACACCCCGCTGTACCGCTCTCTGACTGAAAAACAACAACTGTGTGTACAGCAGCTCCAAAATCACTAATTGCCATTCAGCCAGTTCTACGCTGCTGATAAGTGCACAGGCACTGCTGCCTCTACAGCAGTAGCTGAGTACAAGAGACCAACTGAGACCGCAAAGAGCACACAAACAGACAGAGGCTGAGCATTGATTGAACATGGACACCTTTTGCTGCGAGAGACATTAGGCGAGTGGATGGATGGATGGATAGACGGGCTTGTACGTAACCCAACATGTGCATAATGACATGCTCGCAGAGTGACAGAGAGCAGAAAAGGAAAGGAGATGATGATAAAGCAAGCAGACTAAACTGGCTGCAGCTGATAAGTGGGCAGCAGCAACAGCAGCAGCAAGACACTTGCATTGCGTTGACAGCAGAAGGAAGGAAGGAGAAGACGTGGAAGAGGATGTCACTGCTGCTGCTGATGATCGCTGATGATCAGTAAACTGAGAGTGTGTGTGACACCTGACTGACTGACTGAGTGACTGAGTGAGTGACTGAGAAGTGGCATGTTTGAAAACTGTGCCAAGTATTCACTGCCACGGCATCATCGGCGCTGACAGCAGAAGCAGCACAGAATCACTAGTCAATAGAAGGAGAGCGAGGAGAAAGAGAGGCACCGGAGAGCTGAACATGTGGCCACCACCACCACCACCACCCAGAGCGCCAACTTTCACAAGTACTTTACAACCATTGCCATCGGCAATAGCAGTGCTACTATTTCTCGAAGAGCTACTTCTTCAAGGCCGACCACTTGCTGCTGCCGCTGCTGCTACTGCAGACGCCGGGCAGAAGGGTGAAAAGGGAAGAGAACGAAAGAGTGAGTGAAAATCAGAAAAAAAGAAAAGAAAAGAGTGCTAAAAGAGTAATAGTCGGTCAGTAAGGCTGACAGGGGATGAAGTTTAGAAAAAATATTTTGAACAACCATTTCGAATTGGCAATTTTCATGCAGCAACAAAATGCAATAAAAAGATTAACCCTACCACCCCAACTTTTACAGCAGCTTTGGCAAAAGTGAAACAATCAAAGCTCCACCAAGCTGTCTTCTGCAAAGCTAAACTAAAATGAGCTGTTGCAGCTAAAAAGCAAAAGCAAAAGACTGCTCATTAAGCTGATTGCAGCTCGAGTGCACCTCTGGTGGTAGTGAAAGCTGTGCTAAGCCAAGAGCTGAAGAGACTTGGCAGCTAGATTAAAGGTGAAGGTAGCAGCAGGTGCAATCGGTGCCGATCATTGAGCAACACACAGACAGCACTGTGCAGAAGCATCGATGGGCGCGAAAAGAAAGAAAGAAAGAAGTAAGCAAGAAAGCAGATAGGAAGGAAGGAAGAGAAGACTTGACGGCAGGCAAAGACTACAACCGGCCGGCAGCGGTGAGTGCTGTTTCGTCAGCAAACCGATCATCACCATCACCATCACCGGCAAAGGCAGTGTACAATGGTGGGGTGGTGGCGGTGCTGTGAGGTAATCAGGATGGCAGACAGACTGCTGCAGTAGAACAGCTCTGTTCATACACTTCAGCAGCAGCAGCAACTACATGCACTGTCCGATCGACTGGTGCTGATAATCGCGCGCTCTCGAACCTTTCTGCTGCTAAAAGAGTACTCTTTCAAGTTATTAGCTGGCTAACTAGCAAACCAGCTTTTTGTTCAGGCTGTATTGCGCACAGAAGAGGAAGAAAAAGAAGAAGGGCTGTGCGAATAATTAGCCTAGGCGAAAAAAAGAGAAAAGAGGGAAATGAATTGTGAAGAAAGAGGTTGCGGCTGCTGCTGACCAGGCGCCATTGCCACTGCTACACCTCGCGAAAACGAAGGCCACACGAGACAGAAGTGTGTACGGTGTGCGGCACAGTGTGCCTGTAGAACTGTGTCGTCCTCAGCTAATAGCATCATCATCAAGAACACAAATAACACCATCCTTATTTACACTTTCACTTGGCCTGCTTGCCTGCCGACCATTTTAGACGAAAGACGATGATGAAGAAGTGGTTGCTTTCCATCACTTCCAACCGTACAGTAGCTGTACAGCAGTCCTCCACTCTTCTCGAAGATCGTGGCACCACATAACTGCTCTTTAGCTAAACCAACAGGAGCAGCGGCGGTGCCCCTCTTTTCGCTGCATCTACAGCAGCCTCAACAGCAAGCTCAAGGAAAACGTCACCAGAAAGCCACCACCACCACCACCATCTCATCCCATCCTCCCCTTTGCTCTTGTTGTCATCTCATTATTAATAGATTAAAACGACAGCAGATTGAGGCAGATAGCAGCGGCAGCAGTAGTAGTAAGCAAGAGCGAGAGACCGCAAGGTGCAATAATAATAGGTGCTCGCTCTCGGCGGAGCATTGTGTGCCGCTGTGCAGTGGAGATCTGGTAACTGGTAACTGGTAGTCGGTGAGTGAATGAGTGAGTGAGCGAGCATAGTGCATCACCATCACTACCATCACCGCTAACTGCAAATCAGCAGCAGTAGAAGCAAGCAGTGTGGCAGCGTCATCAACTCTGCCGAAGACATCCACTCCTGCCAGGCCTGTTTCCCTGCCTGCCCATCGACGTCATCACGAAGTTGTGAATGGTGCAGCAAATGAAGAATGCTACTTCGGGTGCCTGAAAGCCGGTGTGCTGTTGCTGCTGCTGATGTGCCGGGTGTGTGTGTTGGAATGCTCAACAAACACGGCAAGTTTGTTGCCAGTTTGTTCCCTCTGAATGCAGTCAGTTAGACACAACTTGGCCAACTGGCAGTGATCAGTTGGGAAAAGAATAACAAGGCAAGAATGAAAAGAGCGGAAATGCCTGCAATCCAAATCATGAATTTGACTAAAAACAAATAAACCAGGACCATCCCCTTCAAATAGCTTCCGAGCACCCGGTCAGAAGTGAGTGGTGTTCACTTCACTTCAGCACCTCGCAACACGTGCACGAGTCGTTGAGATGAGATGGCGCCAGCCGTGCCACGTCTCTCGCCGTCTCTCTGTCTGGTGGGCCGTTAGCTGCTGCTGCTGCTGTTATCGTATGTCGGAGCAGAGGCAGGAGGACACTATCGACAAGTACTACTCTCTCACTGCCTGCCTGCCGGTTGTCGTACAGTAGTTTGTGCGACTGCAGTCCTCATGCCACTCGATCCTTCGTGTTTGTGCTGCTGCTGCTGGCGATGGTGATGGTGGTGGAGGTGCTGGTGGAGCTTGAACAGCAGCAGCAGCAGCACTGACAATGCGGCTGAATTTAGCTACAGTAACGGTGAAGATGATGATGGTGGTGGTGGTGGTGAAGAAGAAGAAGGCGACGGCGTCGACGACAAGTCTTGATTAAGATGTACATCATTACCAAACGAACGACTCCTGCCCTGATCAGCAGAGTTTTGGAGTGGCGTGTGTGTGTGTTTGTGCCTGCTGCTGCACATCATCATCAGCAGTGAAAAAGAGTGAAAAGAGTGCACCGGCAATGAACAGGCAAACATGAGCGCAAACATGACGAGGCAAGAGGAAAGTGCGTGAAATGGAGAGAGAGTCAAAGTGAGACCAACTGCACACCACTGACAAACACAGTGCTGCTGGTGCTGCTAATCGACAGATGCAATGAAGAAATAAAGCAGCAGCAAACTCTGGTGCACCAGCAGCAAGATGACAGCAAGTGGCAAGATCTATTGCGAATCAGCCTCAAACTCAGCGGCAACAATGGCACTTCAACAGCAGCTTCAAAGTTCAAGCCAACTTTGAACCAGTGGCCAGCTGACTGGCTGGCAGATGGTGGTCGTGGTCATCATCGCCGCCGCCGATCATCAACTTAATAAGCAATGTTAATGGCTGCCAAAGTGCGAAAAGTAGTGCTGGATCGAGCCAGAGAGCACAGATGGGCTCAGGCTGTACGGCAGCAGCTCGTCTCGCTCCAGAGTGCCTTTAGTGCTATCAGCTGTGTCAGTCGACGACGGTGGCAGCAGCAGCAGCAGAAAGAACACTTTTCTGCCGGCTGATAGCCGTGTGTGTGTGTGATAGGATAGCGCTGGACAAATCGTACAGCACACATTGGTGGAGATGATGCTGCTGCACCGCCAGCACCAACAGCATCAGCATCAGCAGCAGCAGTTGATGATGCGGTTCACTGTTCCCACCTAATCGACCGTACATACTGCCTGAAAAACCGTACACGAGGTGGATAAGATGAGGCACTGCAGCAGCTGTCTGTGTGAGATCAGAACCACCCCCTCTCTCACAGGAAGAGAGAGAGAGAGAGAGAGGAGAGAGAGAGAGGAGAGAGAGAGAGAGAGAGAGAGAGAGAGAGAGAGAGTGATACTTGGCCACTGGGTCAGTCTGTCAGCCAGTGAGCCTACTGACAGCAACTACCGCTGCCTGAGGCCTGGCCAACACGAGGATAACACAAACACACAAACACGGAAAAAAGTTTAACTAAACAACTTTAAAGGTAAGTGCAAACTCACAGAAAAAGAGATGAGCAGTGCTGGTAGTAGTGTTGGGATGCTTGAAGAAGAGACAACGATGTTGGAAGGTAGTGGTGGTGGTGGAGAGAAGGTTGAGGAGTGCAAGTGTGTAGAGAATGACAACAATGGTGGTCCGGTGGTCAAATCGAATGAAGATAATAATCCTAGGGAGATGGAAGTTTCGGCTATGGATGTTGCAACAACAGCAGCAGCAGCCGATGGAACACAGTGGATTGACGACAACACCAACAACAACAGCAAGGAATAACAATAACAACAACCAAAATAAGAAAATAGAACAGACAGTCCGCGACGAGTGTCAGTCAGTCAGTCACCGGAAGAGGAGGATGCTGTCGTCGGTGGAAGACAGACACACTTTCTCACAAGACAAGGAGGAAGGAAGCAAGTCCCACTGCCACTGCTGATGATGGTGATGATGATGCTGCCGCAGCTGCTGCTGCAGAGAGGAGATCACTGCTGCTGCGGCTGCCGCTGGTGCTGCTGCTGAAAAGTGGAGATGGGTGCAGAAGACTGTGTGTGTGTGTGTGTGCACGGAGGACAGGAACAGACAGAACAGAACAGAACAGAACAGACACCGACGGCGGCAGACAGACTGGCAACACACTGGCTGGCTGGATGGCTGGTACAGCAGACAGCACAGGCAGCTACAGTGAAGAAGAAAGGAAGAGAGCGATCCTGGGAGCCACTGAAAGCAAGACCACTGCCAGCGGAGTCTGGTCAGGTAGTGGTAGAGTGGAGGACAGTGGTGAGAGACCAGCTGCCACAGCCACCACCACCGCCGTACCACTATGCAAGCAGAAGCGACAGCACTTCCCGACGCCTCTCTCTCACTAACTCACTTTCCTTCTCCAGTGACGCCAGCGAGCAAGCGACAAAGTGAAAGGAAAAGAAAGGGAGAGAGAAAGATACTCTCTTGCAGGCTACACACATTTCGATCCCGCTTCTGCTGCTGCACCCTGCTCACTGCTTCTGCTTTGCTGTTGTACAGCTACGGTACTCTCCCTCTTACACTACCCGTACACTGGAAGCCTTGACCGAGTGCTGGTCAACTTTGCAGCCGCTGCTGTCTTCTTCTTCTTCTTCCTGCCTCGAAGAGTAGCCTTTGGCTGGAGCGTCAGCTTCTGTCAGTAGTAGTTGCTGTAGCAGGGGTTCTTGAGAAGTTTGCCTGCGAGCGACACAGAGAAAACGATTCGATAATACCTGCTTCTGCTGCTGCAGCTTAAACGTATCTGTCTTGATGTTCAGTGCTAATGGACAGAAGCGGTGGCTGCGGCAGCTAAATGGAATCACAGAAGCCTGGCAAATATCGAGTGAGAGAGAGAACGCCTGAAAAGTCTCTGTCTACCGAAGCATCCGACAACACTGTACAGCAGCGGTGCAGTTTCCTCCTCGACTAATGGTACGGCAGCAGCAGCTATGGATTCGAAAGCAGTGAGCGAGTTATTAAATTAGTCGCGCAAGAAGAAGACGACTGCCTCTGTTCTGCTGCAGTGAGAGAGAGAGAGAGAGAGAGAGAGAGAGAGAGAGAGAGGAGAGAGAGAGAGAGAGAGAGAGAGAGAGAGAGAGAGAGAGAGTATGTATCGCCAACTGCAGCTAAGCGGTAGCAAAAAATAGCTTCAGAGTTAGATCTGCTGTTAATGTCAAAAGGCAATCCTCACAACACATCAACACACACTCACATACTAGATTGTGTGTGTGCATGTCTTGGATTCACAAATGCCGCAGACATAGCTCATTTGCACTTGCCTTGCCTTGCTGCCTCTTTCTTGGCTTGTCTTGACTTGTCAGTCTGCCCACCAGCACCATCACCAGCAAACAACAAAGCAAATGGTCCGTCTTTTCGGTGTCGACGGTGGTTGAGGAGCCAAGAAAGGGCCACGAAGAAAAGGAGAAAGACATACTGTGTGGCCAGCATTGCGAGCCAGCACACACACACGCTGGCAGTACACTAACCAAGATCAGCCAGCATGATAACCGACGTCGAAGAGCAGAGAGCAGAGAGTGGGGAAAAGTTGTGACAAGTGCTAACAGTATTTGGGCGTTGGGTGCTGCTGCCGCCGCCGAGACGTTGCTGCAGCCAGAAGTGCTCTTCTCACTGGTGTCTGTAACTGTGTGCCAAAGTGAAAGTGAGAGAGGGAAAGATTGGGAGAGACCAACTGTCTCGATAAGGGAGAGAAAGTAGTTGATTAGAAGAGCCGGGGCCGAATGGCTGGCTGAGATAGATAGTGCAAGATAGAACAAGAGAAAAGGGAAAGGGAAAGAGATTGGCCAACAGAGAGCGTCGAGATGACACAGCACCGATTGCCATTAACCGAACTGTTTGCGGACTGCTAATTGGATTAACACACAACGACGGCAAAAACTTGGTACTGCTGCTGGTGATCAAAACACAGACAGACGCAGACAGAGACAGACAATCCCCACAGATCACTCTCGCCCGGGAACAACACACACACACCGAGGAATCATCATTCCCAGTGGTGATGGTCTTTTAGCTGCTTCGACGACGACCAACTTTATTTCAATTGCGCCCAACTGTACTGCACTGTACGGTGGCCACTAGACTGATCAGCAGTGCTGCTGGTGGTGCTGGTGTTGGTCAGTTTTGGTCTAGGCAAAAAAGAGAGAGACGTGTGTGTGTGCCTTGCAGACAAACAACTTGGCGTCCTCGCTGTCCGTCGAGACACCGAGACGCCGACCACGGCTGCTGCTGCTGCTGCTTACCTAATCGATCTGAGGTGGCAGGCACACACTCACATTAACGATGAGGAAATGAGAAGAAAAGTGACGAGAGGAAAGAACGAACGAACAAGCGAGCGACCGAAAGAATGCCAAAGCAAGGCTATTGGCGGTGCTGTGGTGTGCTCTTCAAAAAGTTGACTGCTATTTTCTTTCTGCCTCTTTGCTTTTTGTGCATATTAATAGCTCACACCGAAGATGCTGAAGAAGAAAAAGAAAAAGAGGAGACATCAAGCTGTTGTACACTAGGCTAGTTGCTGAGCGAAGTCTAACCAGTAAGAGATTAAAACGAGTGGACTAAAAAAGTGACCGAAAAGATCGGCTGAACGGTTAGTTTGCATGCTGGTCAGCAGCAACAGCACTGCAGTGAGGCCGACCCGCAACATTAGTCGGGCTCAGTAAATCCCCTGCACTGTCCACTGACCAACAAAAAGCTGTCATCGTTTTTCCAGAAAGAAAGAGATGATTTAATTCAATTAACAATGCGCCGACAGAGCGAGAAATAGCGTCCACAGGAGCAAGAAAAAAACGAAAGAAAGTGGCAGCCAGAGCTGCTCGAACTGCCGAAGCAGCAGCAGTCTCAGCTAGCAAACTAAACACACACACACACACTGCAATGAAGATATATCGATGGCAGGCAGTGGCTCATAAGGCACAAATGACGTTTCCATGCAAATGGCTCTCGCTAGTCAAACAGCAACGGATCATCACCAAACTCCACCAAACTGCTCTCACACACCACATTTACCAACGCCCGGGCACACTAGCTGAAAAGCACACACGCTGCTGCTGCAAAACGGCGAGTGCTGGGCAAAAAATGTCTTTGACGATGTCGATGTCGACCACTTTTGCTTTCAGCTACAGTTTTCTGCCAAATCACCCGATGACACAGCCGAGCAGAAAGTGTGAGAGAGAAGAGATGGGAAGGGAGTTCAGTCAAATAAAGTTCTGTCGCTTATTTGCCTAATTCGTTGTGTTCTCCTCCTCCACTCGCTGCAATGGCCTCGCTGCTGCCATGTGTCGCTCCCACCATGGTTTGGCAGTCGATCACCACCACCACCACCATCACCCCACACCACTGCAACCATCATCATCACCACCACCACTGCCACCAAACTGAACCGAACTGAACCGGCAATTATTTGGCCAATTCAGTAGCAGAAAACTATTAACTGTAATGGACACCCAGCTACTACCACCACCGTCTGTACAACGGCAGCAAACGCAGTTCTCCGAAGAGAGCACACACTTCTATTGAAGAAGTGATCATAAACGGTTGACGGCAGCAACGGCGACTTTATGATCATTTACCGTCAACTGTAAATCAAACTGACAAACGAAAAAGAGTCGAACTGACTGACTGTCTGTGAGTGCCATAAGTCTGGTCACCCCTCTCAGTTTGTCTGCCGTTTCGCTTCAAGTTAGAGGCCTGAGGATAGTGAAAATACCGCAGTGACCAAGGTGCCCTTGAACTTGGAGACGACCGCAGGCAAAAGGACTGGGAATAGGACAAGAGCTGAGCGCGGGAATGTTGCACAGGTGGCCAAAGGGTAACACACACACGCTGACATCGGTCATTAGTAGTAGTTGGTTGCCAGCGGCAACTATGCGCCACTCTTGCGTAAGAAGATGCAAGAGAGAGAGAGAGAGAGAGAGAGAGAGAGAGAGAGAGGAGAGAGAGAGAGAGAGAGGCCCTACTCTTTCCCTCTTTCCCTCTTGTCAGGCAAAGAGCGGAAAAGGCAAACAAAGGGGTGAGTGAGTGCACACTTAGGTGGCGGACAGTTAGCAGGCAGCGGGTCACCCAAGACTAAAGACTAAGGACGAGTTGAAGGTGACTGCGGAGAAAGGTCAACGCGATAAGGTGATCCAGGCAAAGGGTAACTGGCAGTGGCACTACCTTTGCACACGCAGTGGGAGTTTGCCCATCAGCAGCAGCAGCATCAGCATCAAACACTTTGCATCTCAATGTAGCGAGCAGTTAGCTGAGCATTGAGCCGATAACTGCTTTCTCCCCTTTCCCTCTTTGAGTCTCTGCTGCACTGCTGTCCCTGACAATGAAAGGGTAAAGAGCAGAGTAGAGGGTAAGACGTTCCAATGGGGTAAGACAAAGGTGAGTGAGTGGGGCGCACAAGTGGTGGCCAGAGAGTCTGGGAACGAGGAACAGATTGCGACGATTGCATCGACGGTGGTCGAAGGAGAAACAGAAGGAGAAGGGGTTACGTGAAGATGCTGTGTCGCTGAAGAAAGTAGAAGAGTTGCTCATGGTGAGAACCAACGCGGAGAGACCGTAAAGAAACGGTGAAGACTGTTCTGTGCAGTATGTGCAAATGCAAATGCAAACGATGCAGTACGTCAGCGTAAACGATATTAATGACTAGGGCCGGCGATGAGTGACGGCGACGGCGGTGAGCACACAACAATAGGCGAAGAAGAAGAAGAAGGTAATGGCAGACAAAGAAAGAAGCAAAGCAAATAATACATAAAATACAGTAGGGAGAGCACAGTTTGCCTGCCCGCTGTCTGCCTGATGACTAGACCAGTATGGTGGATTCATCCCCTGCTCTCCACCCGCACACACGCACATTCCTCCCCTCCCAGCAACATAAAGTGACCACCACCAGTCAGTCAGTCCTTCTTCACACTTATACCGATGGTCAATCAGACAAAGTGGCATGACACTGCAGCTATGGTCATCAGCCATGGAAACACTCGCAGCAGTGGAGCAGTAGGCCACTGGGGCCAAGTCGCAAGACAAACAAGTGCTGGCGATAGTGTGCCTCTGTTTGCTGGTGCAACTCGAGCACATCTGATGGCGACATTGGCCTTGGCGACTGCTGGCGAAGGAGGAAAGAAAGAAAGAGGGAGAGAGAGGTGCTCAGACAACAGCTTACAGCGGTGGTGGTGGCAGAAGTAGTAAGTTTTGCTGGCAGACACACTCCAACTGTGTGCACTATCCTTGCACGTCTGTGTCAGTGTGTGCGCTCGGTAAATAGCTGCTGCTGCTGCTGCTGCCGTTACTGGAATGGCCGTGTAAGTGATGTCAACAAACGATGCGGCTGAATGAAATGAGAGAGAGGGAGAAGGAGAGAGTAAAGAAAAAGTTCATTCCCACACTTGGCAACATCAGACGACGTTACGATTACTGGTACGATTACCACCGCCACCACCACCGCCGTTACTGCCACTGAAGAAAGGAGCGAACAGGTTGCGTGACGAGCACCAGTGAGCAAGAAGAGTTGAGTTGCCTCTGGGAAAGGATGCGGAGAGAAGAGAGGAGAAAGAGCCAAAGAGTGGGCCCTATTGTTCGCCCCAGTGGTGAGCCCTTCACCTTCAAGCTTCGACCCGAAGAAGAGGAGAGTGGAGACATACTCAGTGCGGCCTAGGCACTGCTGACACTTTCACCTTCAACTTGTCCTCTCTGACCGCGACGGGTCGGTCGATCGGTCCCGAGGACACGAAAAGTGCAGTCGGCAATGCCGAATGTTGAACCCCCCAATCTTCCCCTCTCTATGCTAATGGCAATCGATTGCAATTGAGCCTTTGGGCACTGGGCACAAACTTTGTCTCGCCAAAGGAATTGTCTGTCTGTCTTCAGTCTTTCGCTGCGCGCCTTCTGTCAAGGGTCTGTAAAGCTCGCTACCATCACCGTGATCTTCCCTGCTAGGCCTGAGAAAGTGGCCAGTGGTGAAAGTGGAGAGAGAGAGAAGTGCTTTCTTCTTCTGTCATCTCTGAGCAGCAGCACGGTCGTCTTGGCAGTCGGTGATGCATGCACGAGCACCCAGCATCACTGGCGATGATCGGCTTACGGCGGCGGCGGCGGCGACGATGGCCGGTCAAAGGCACCGAGGCTAGAGAGCAGAACAAGGCAAGACAAAGAAGACAGGTAAAGCAGGGACGACGGCAGACAAAAAGAGTATTGCACGCATCAGAGGCTCTTCTTCTCTCTAGTTCACTTCTCTCGATCGTTCAATCGATGTACCAGTAGTACTTCGCTCAATTAGTGCGCTTTAATTGCCCGGAAAGTGACACTATTTGAGAAGCAGTCGAAAGGGGCAAAGGAAGGGTTGTGTGTACTTCAACTAAAAGGAAAAGAAAGAGAAACCGAGGATAAAAGGGGAAAACTATGCGAGAGTAGTGTGTGATTCAAGATGGCTGCCACTGCTGCTGCTGTTGCTGTGCACTTTACGTCAGACATCAGCAGCAGCACCACCAAACCCAATTTTCCTCTGCCGCTCAAGTGGCCTAAAAATGGCTAGTGCTGCTGCTGGTTGTGCAGGCCAATTGACAGCCAACAGAACAGCGGCAGCAGCAGCCTTAGTGAATGAAGTCTTTGGAGCGTGGAACATGAAGAGGAAGAAGCTGTAGCAGCAGCAGCAGCAGTCAAAGAAGCAATCTTTGACGCAATACAGAAGACAAGTAGCCGAAGCGGCAGCAAAAGACGAAGAGATCTAATTTTGGATCTGCTGCTTTTACTGCTGCTGTTGCTGTTGCCGACGAGGTCAACTGTCGTGTTCGGTATGTGTTCGGTATTCGTATTCCAACCACCAATCGATAATGCAAGCAAGTCCAAATGGCACAACTGTGCGCTTCTGTTTCACTGGCTCACGATTGCAGTGCACACAGTGCAAAGCAAAGCACTACTGCTGAATACAAAGCAATTATGCCACTGATACTGTGTGTGTAGTGTGCAATTCATTGTGCCATCAGAGCACGTGTGTGCAAGCGCACAAATGTGTGTGCTATCCCAAGATTACTTCAATCAGATGGGTGATAGCTGCTGCTGCTGGTGGAGAAAGGGATAGCAAGTGCCAGCACTCACCGGTGTGAGCCTCAAAATACGCCTCCCTCCTGTTTTGGAGCTTAAAAAGTACAGTAATGCGCACAGAACTTGTGATGCCCAGAAGAATATAACATCATCATCAGCATCAGTGACTTGGCCTGGTGAGAGGTCAACGTTTGCCTGCTGAGTTTTGCCTTCCTCGCACTTTCCTTTCATTCCCTTCCCTGGTTTAGCCTTTGCACGCCTGATAAGCAAGAGCTTGTCTCCCTTTCCGTCTGTCTGCTGCAACTGTACGGCAATAGGAGCAGCCAGGCCAACAGATTTTGAAAGCTTCACAGCTCAGCTTCAGATTTGTCTGTTTGTCGGTCTGAAGATGATCAAATGCGACAGACTGTGTGCGATGATGACGGTGGTGGTGGTGGTGGTGGTGGTTGTGCTTGCGGTGTTTGTGGTAGAGCACAAGAAGAAGATACACTTTTGCAATTCAAATCATAGCCGATTAGAGTGCTGCTGCAATCGTAAAGTGCCGTACAGTCAAAGAGCAGCAATGCTCACTGCAGATAAGTCAGCAACGGCAACAGCAGCAGCAGTGGCCCTCTCTCTCCCTCTCTGATACAAAGGCAGAGGCTTATGGGAAAGAAGCGGGAAAAAGTGAGAAAGTAGCTGGAGCATTGAGAATACTACTGCAGCAGCAAGGAGACTAGGAAAAAAAAGCAGAAGGAAAACAAAGAAGAAGAGTATTACTTCTCATTCTTCTTCAACTACTGCTGTTGCCGCCGTTAATGCAATTTGCCGCCCCAATTGCCCAAAAAGTGGTCGGCGGCGGCAGTTTGGTCGACTTTGGCACCAACTACCACCACCACCACTGACCACGACGACCGTCGCCTAGTCTCCCTTTCCAATGTACTTTCTCTGTGTGTGTGTAATTCCACACTGACTTTTGCAGCCACCAAAGAGAGTGGACACTGCTGCTGCTGGGAGCCGATTAAGTGAAAGTGAAAGTGACCATGCCAACAGGAGAGAGAGAGAATAGACAGCACACTCACTCAGTCTCACTAGGACGATCGAAATTGGAAGCCTAATCGGCAATTAAACTACTCCCAGCTCTCTCAGTTGCTGCACTGAGTGGATTTATGGTCCGGCTGCCATAAACTATTGTACTGGAGTTGCCGTGGTGGTGTAGTGTTGGAGAAAAGGAAGACCAGTGTCTATTACCAGCACCGGACAGCGCTTTCTCTTAGCAATTGGGCTGCAAGGACTCAAGTCGTTCTGTGAACACAGTTCTTCTCAAACACATATCGAGGCAGTGGTGTATTTAGCAGACGGTAGTGTGTGAGAAAGAACAACAACAACAACAATAATAACAACAAGAAGAGCAGACATTCAGTCGGCGAGCAATTCAATTAGCAGAAGAAAAAAGAAAAGAGCGAATGTACGAAGATAGGACCATGATAGCCAAAGGAGATAGAAAGTGAGAGAGAGACCGGCCTGAAAATAAAACAATCCTAAGCAGTCAGCTCTCTTCCTTTAGTATCTCGTATTCTCTGATGAAAGGCCCGAAAAAGCGGAAAAGGGAGCGGGAGAGAGAGAGGTGTCGTCGAAATGTCGCCCAATCAACATGCCATGCCATCAGCCCAAGTTGAGCACTTTGGCAGCCAACAAAACAGCCAGCCAGCTCTAGCACGGCCACACCAGCACCAGCAGCAGCAGTACCACCAATCGAGCCGCCGCCGCCGGTCGTCATCAGACGAGAGAATGAAAAAGAAAAAGAGGAACAAAGGCTGTAATTACCGCCGACGAATTGGCAGAAGGAAGGGAAAGAGAGAGAGAGAGTACAGTGCACCGGTGGCTGCTGTACACACACACACACACACACGCATTGGGGCCCATAAATCCGAGCCAGGCGGCATTCAATTGAAGCCAGTCAGTCAGTCAGTCAATTGAACAGTCAGCCAAAGTAATACCACTCATTTGAATGAATGAAGCACACCCGAGAGTGCTGCTGGTAGTACCAATTGGAGCAGCAGCTCCACCAAAAAAAACTGCCACCAATTGGCACTCATTCACTGTACTACCAGCGCCCGATTCAGCCGAGAACTGGTAGAGCGGTAAAAAGGAAGTGCAATTTGCCATTTGTATTAGCAGTGTAGAGCCTTTTTACTGGCAGGGCGCCAGAGCTAAATGACATACACAGTCTCAAATGTGGCAAATTCAAGCAAAGGCAGCAGCACAGCAGATCACCCCTCAGTAGCAGCACCACCCCCTCCTTCCACCACCACCACCTAGCTGCGCTATCTAATCATCAGCCTGGCTTGCTTGCATCATCAACCAACCAGGCAACCAAACTAAACCAAAAGTTGGGTTGGTTGGCGTCATAGACTGTGTGATAAAAAGAGAGAGACACACATAATTGATAAGGGTGATAGCAATCAGCAGCTACTGCGACCAGCAGTCAGTCAGTTGGTGAAACGGTCACAAAGCTAGCTACTACACTCTAGGCCCGTATGGGAAAGAAGATGAAAAGAAGAAAGGGAAAAAGAGAAAAAGTGGGAATCGAAATGGCAAACTGCGAGAAAATAAAACAGTCAATCAGTCGTCTGCTCGACGACAACGGTACTGAATGACTGCCTGCCTGCCTGCACCAGACTGAAAGTAGTAATAGTGATCACCACAAGATCTGTGTGCTGGGGGACACTACCGCCAGAGTTTGTGGTGCACATTCAGCGAGGCTCCACAGTGGCATGAATGGAACGCCAATGAAAAAAAGTGCACCGAGAAGGAAAAGAGAGAGAGGGAAAGAGTGACCCAGACATTAATGACGGCGTCCTTCGAATGCTAGTGCTCCTTCTGCTGCTGCTGCTGCTGCTCCAGTAAAGCCATTGTGCCGCTGGCAGCTGAGAAAGAGTGAAGCAGCAGCAAAAGCAAAAGTAGATCGCATCGTAAATCAAACCCGTCGCAGAGAATCATCCACACAGTTGCTGTACAACACACACACACACACAGACGAAGCAAAGTGAGCAAAGTGAAGCTGTTCAGAGAACTGAGCCGGGGAGAGAGGGCGACCACCGAGCTCTACTGAAGTAGAAGAGGGGCCTCGGTAACGAGATTGGGAAGCGAAAGCTCTTTCACTTTTACTCGCTCATAAAGGAAGCGCAAACGAGCCAGCGGAAAAATAAAATGTTGATCACTCCAAAAGTGCTCCAAGAAGGAGGAAGAGGAGGAGGAGGAAAATGAAAACAGCAGCATTTGCGGCTGGTATTTTTGAGTAGCTCTCAAGCCGATGCTGATGATGCTTCTGCCGCTGAAGAAGCCACAACTCAGAAAAAAATACTGATGAAGAATTTGCTGGCAGTAGGAGAAAGAAAGAGAGGCAGGAAAAACAGGCAAACAAAATTGGAGTCGCTACCCGCACCGAGCGCAGTCAGCAGTGTCGGTTACTCTGCCCGTTCCCGTTCGCAAACGCCAACCAACTCTAACTGGCTGCTAAAACGACTCCTCCAGTTTGCCAATTGACAACTAATCCAAACACACACACACACAGAAATAGGAGATGAAGAGAAATTTATCATAAAAAGCGGTGTATAAAAATATACAGAGCTCGTTGAACAACCGAACCCGCTAGTTGACATGACACCGCAGGAGGAGGAGGAGAAGGAGGGAAACGGGGGACAGCCAGAAATGAGCTATCCGAGGATCGGCACCAGAAAAAAAGTTAAAGCAACCACACACACAGAGACAGACTGAAGTTCAACGATGGCATTTGAAGCCGCTGCCATTTAACGGCGGTAATGGAGAACTACGGCGGTGGTGGTGTAGAGCGAGAAAATTGCTGGATGACAGATAGATTCGAATGATGGTGCTGCTGATGTTGCTGCTGCTGCTGCTGTCGTCCGACTAATTGTCCTGCTCACGGCACCAGCGCCGCAAATGAACACAACACACAATACAGCCTGGCACCTCCTTTTCGTGGTCGGCCATTTTGGCGAGCAATTGAACAATGACCCAAAGAGAGAACAAGAGCGTGCCAGCATTCCAGTCAATAGGCGCGCACACCATGACCATTTATCGCCGGTCAATGATGAACGGAGTGGGGAAAGTCGAAATGAAAATGAAAATGAGTTTGCAGCAGAAGCAGCAGTGTCAAGTGGTCAGTTTGAGCTGTGGAGTCTGTGTGAGCCGATGAAAGGGACGACGACAACGACAAACGGACCATCATCAGTCCTGGAAGACTACCAGCACCAGCAGCAGCACTACCATCAATAGCAGCACTGCCATCAGCGAGCACCGGTGCAGCAGTGGGCACTAATTGGCAATTAGTAATGACTCGCTAATGGCAGAGCGCGCTCAGACTTCACCGACAGCGGAACCAGCAGCACCAGAAACAACCGCAACAAGACACACCAATACACTTTCTCTGGCCACGAGAGTCGCATTACTCTCTCTCTCTCTCTCTCTCTCTCTCTCTCTCTCTCTCTCTCCCCACTTTTCCCTCCGCCACCGCCACTCATTCATTTGGGTCGTATTTATAGCTGGCATTGTTTTGGCAATTGCTTCAGCCACACTCTTTTTCTTTTCCTCTCTCTCACTATTTTTCTCTCTGGTTATGCAGCAGTAGTTCAGTGCTGAAATGAGGAGCTGAAAAAAGAGGAGCTTCTGGCGCGCATTACACCAGCAGCAGCAGCGCAGCAGCAGAAGTACCAGAACCAGCACTGCACTGCAGCCCAGTGCACGGCAGTGAATCGAGAATTGATTGCATTAATTTGTGAACACTAACGAAGATGACAACGACGAAGATGAGTGCAGCAGCAGTAGCATTTGCGGTGGTGCTGGAGAATTAGACGAAGAAGTGTGGGGGACAGCAGCAGCAGCAAAGAAAAGAAAGGAAAGAAAGAAAGGAACAAATGCAAAGCAAAGACATTTCCAGGCATTGTCTGTGATTGTGTGAGATTGTGTGCTCTTTCTCTCTCGCCTGAGCTGATTCTCTCCCCTTCGAAAGCAGAGACATTTGCAGGCTAGGGGCTAGCTCGAGGGCTGACACAGTCGCCGTACAGATGCTGCTGCTGTACAGCTCTAGTGTCAAGCAACAAAACACCCTGTTTGCTGGCGCCCAAATTAATACATCATCGTCCGACACCACGGAATGGTGGCACTGCACAGCAGAAACAGTACTACAACAGTAGCACTGCAGCAAAAAGAATCGGCGGCAGTGAAAAGCTGCCGCAGAGATTCAGTTGGAGGATGATGCAGCAGCGCAGTGCAGTGCGTGCACACGCAGACGGAAGGCTCACTTGCCACTGGCAGAGTAAGTAAAGTGCTGGGCAAAAGCAGTACAAAGTGGTGCTGGTGATGGTGGTGGTAAGGCAAACGAAGTAAAAGAAGAAAAGTGAGGCACTGCCGGTTAGGCAACACTGACTGCCACTGAATCGTAGCAGAAGCAGCAGCAGCAGCAGCCAATCGGCCAATTGCCGCCAATCGAAGACATCGGACATGGACGGAGATTGAGAGGAAGAGAGGGAGGGAGTGAGAGAGAGCGATCGTTTGGGGCGAAGAGGGGGCTCTAATTGAAATCGATTAGTAGTAGTAGCTGGTGGTGGTGGTGGTACTTGGCTGACGACGCTACTAGAATGCGGCCTCGACTAAATGATGGCCAATCGAACAGCGCATTCATGAGACGACGACGACGATGATGATGATGATGATGCCCCAGCGAAACACAGCTCCACAGCACATTTGCCTATGATTACGAGGCCTTGCTGCTGCTGGTAGTGCTTTTCTGCTTCCCGGTTTGGCGTAGGCTGCGCGCCGGGCAATGATTGAATACTGCTTGCATAGACTATACATGAGCGGGTGATATTTCATAGAATAGAATATCATAGCCCATTGCCCAGCCATAGAATGGTAGCTGTACAGAATTGAATGCATGAAAACGTAGTAGAGGGATAAAGAGAAAGAAAAATGAATACATAGAGACACTGTGGCAAATGGATGTGTGTGTGTGTGTGCAAAAGTGTATAACTGTGCACTACAAACTGTACAGCGGCAAATTCAATGTTGTTGTCTGTGCGTGTCTTGGCTTGGGGCTCAGCTTAGCTCAGCCAGTGAACGGCTGAGGAAGCATAGAAGGAAGCGTGGCAGAGTGGGAGAGTGAGGGAGCGCCAAAGAAAGCCTTCACAGTTAGTCGGCTTTGTTAGCAAATTAAAGCCAAGACCTTGACCAAACTTGGCAAACTGGAGGAATAATCAGTGAGATGGGAAAGAGTGAGGGAGTGAGGGGCGCTATATAGCAAAGAGGGAGCAAAAGAAGAAGAGAAAGTGCAGACGATGGCTGCGTTTGCTGCTGCTGATTCTGAAGCTGAAGCTGGCGAGCTCCCCTGCACTCCCCAGCAGCCAAAGAATAGAATAGACATCGAAAATAATAGACCAAACAACAGGAAAACGGAGAAGAATTTGGCGAGGGCTGCCGTTGCCGTCGTTGCTGAGAAAGGAGGGAGTGGGAGAGCAAGAATCAGTAGCTAGCCAGGGAACCAGAAATAACAAGGAGGACTGAAGCTGCAGCAGTAGCAGTGTGTGTGTACACTTTGAAGAAACGACAACGACAACGTCGCCGACGACGACGACGATGCAAAGAAAGACAGCGGTGTAGTAGTGCTCTGCCGTCTACAATGTCTGCCAGCACTGTCTGGGCCACGGCCGAGGCCAGAGGAGCAGAAAAACAGGAACTGAGTGAAGCAGTCTGGGGGATGCAAGGCCGCACCGGCAATGGCAGCGGCAGTAGAAACTGCATCGACTGACCAGAATCGATTGCCACTTTGGGTGTGAAGAAGAAAAAAAAGAAAGAGGAAGAGGAAGAAAGGGATGGAGGAAAATGGCAAGGGGCAGTGGGACACACAGTCAGTGTGTGCCAGTAGCACCAGCACCAGCACCAGCAGTAGTCTCAGCCGCCAAACGGCAAATGTCATGGGAATGTAGCAGCAGCGGCGAGGCAATGGAATGGGAAGAACACATTCAGTGGTCCATTCTCTTGAATCAAGTGCCATTGCTGCTGCTGCTGCTGCCGCATTCGAGTGTGCTGGCAAAAAGTAGCAACATGGCCAGGCGGAAAAGAATAGAGGAAGGACTAGAGGCTAAGGCTATCGCAGTAGAGAGAAAGGAAAGAAAGAAAAAAAGAAGCACTTACGATCGATGATGTGGCGCGAAATGGGCGAGAAAAACGCCTGACTGAAATGGCCAAATTGGGAATGCAGGGGATGCGATGAGATGAAAGAGGAAGAGATTCAGCAGAAGAAGAATTGGCAGCTAGAGTCAGAGCCAGCAGTCTCAGTCTCAGTCTCAGTCAGAGTCGTTCTTCTTCGTCAGTTGGAACAGCTGAAATTCGGCCAGTGGGCCAGTAGCGATTGCAGTCCGTCAGTCAGTTAGCCAACAAACTGAATTCAATGTTGGTAGTGAGTGAGAGTTCGTCTCCAGATGAGCACACACACAATTTGTGTTTGAATGTGTGTGTGTTTGGTGAGTTGAAGTTTGAGTTTGAGCACACACACAAGCACAGGCCAAGAGAGTCAAGAAAATGCTATTTTCTCAAGAACAGCAAAAAGAAGCAAGATTGCCCTCAAGGCCTCTTCTTCTTTTCTTCTTATATTTATACTTTCAATTTGATGACGGTGGCTGTGTATTTGGCGAGGCAGTCTCCGTCGTGGCATTAGACTGAAACTTGTATCGATCTGCTTCGAATTGTCACGGTGCAGCTTTTTGGAGCAGAAGGGAATGAGATGAGAAGCGTCTTTGGTCTGTCTTTCTGGCGGCGTGCTCTGCTGACGATGCTGCTGCTGAGTGAACCTTGCTCGGCCAAGATTGAATGCAGTAATAGTTGACGATGGTGAAGAAGAAGAAGCCCAGTGGTATTCCAGGCGAGAGAGGGAGAGAGAAAGAGAGGCACTGGGAACCTTGAGACTGATGAGGAGGCCAGCTAGAGCTAAAAGGGGAGAGATTAATTCCAGAGAGAGAGCAAGGCCTTGGTCACCGCTATATGCCTCCAGCAGTGGCGGCTGACGCAAGCAGCAGCAGCAGCAGCAGCGCCCGGGCCCAGTCAAGCACATGATTGGATTGAACTCGTCCAGCAGCCTAGGGCCAGCCAGCCTGCCTGCCAGCCCCTGTCTACCTGAGACGGCGGGGCGAGGCCAAGGAGGCGACCTAGGTGTCACCGCAGAGGGCACACTGAGTGAGCGCCAGCACTGGGGCCTCCTCCCTCCTTCAGTCTGCTGCCTTAGTATAAAAGCGAATTCTAAGAAGTGTCCCAGACTCAGACTCAGAGCTGAGCTGAGCAGTCTAGACGGCTGTCAGACGGTGGAGAGCAAGCAAGTGCAGTCTGAGAACAGTAGCCGTGGCGGCAGCGACATCATCGCAGGCAATCGTCATTGACGTTGCCACAAAAAGCCTGATAAAGCCTTTCGGAACCAAAAAAGGAAATCAGTTGATGACGCTGCGCAACCACCATCGCCGCCGCCATCATCATCAATTGATTTGCTTAGCCTCTGCCGTCTAAAAGTGGGAGAAAGAAGAGTGCATTTCTCCAGTACACTTTTAATGGCAGCAGCAGTAGTGTGCGTGTGGACACATGTGATGGATGAACGGCGGCACAGCAGCAGTGAAGGCACAGACAGCAAATAGCAGAACAAGAAAAGGAGTCTGTGCCAAATCTATGGTCACCAGAGATAGAGATAGAACAGACGATGGTGACAAGACGATAAGGGAGAGGGAAACTGGTGATTGCACCACGACAACCGCAGCCGAAAGCAGGCTCTCTGACCAGGGCAAGTCTCGCACAGTACATCGCATCAGCAGCATCAGCATCAGCACAGCATATGGCTAATTACGCCCGCCTAACGCCTGGCAGGGAGTCTCTCCCTCTCACTCAATCTTTTTCTGGTAATGCACAACAGACAACAGAGACACCGAAACATGGCCGCAGCCAACGTCAGCGGATGTACACTCTGCTTGGTTGCTTGCTGAGCAGAGTCGTCTGCTGAAACCCTGCCAGATTGGACCTCGTCAGCAGAACTGAACAGCGGCAAAGTGGCGGCGGCGGAGGCGGCGGCGGCAACAGCAAATGCCGAATGATGCAATTTAAATTCTGCACCAGTAGTAATGCCGTCGCTGTCGCTGTCAGTTGGTCTGATGGTGATGGTCGTCTCTCTTTCAGCCTCCTCCTCCTCCCCTGCTTTTTCTGCATTGTTTGGCATTGTTTTCGTGTGGCAAACAACTACTAACCAGTGTCTTGCATCAGCACTACTTTAAAGCAGCAAATGGCTTTCCGATACTCCGTGGCATCAACGAAGACAACGAAGACGCCGAGAGGCGGACTACACTCCTAGCATTGGCACCCGGACAGAGGGAATTCTAGAGGAGAGCTCCTCTAAAAATAAAGAGTAGAACTCAGAGTGGAGTGAGTGGAGTGGAGTGGGCCTTCACTGTGCTGCCTGAGTATCAGTGAAAGTGTTTGTTGGTGTTTGAAATGGCGGTGGTGGCAATCTACGACACACCAACTGAAGTTTGTGGTGGTGGTGGTGGTGGAGCTGGGGTAGAGCTGTGTTCTGTTGTCTTCGGAGAAAGGGAAGACAAACAGGAGAAGGAGGCAATCTTCTCCTCTGGGTAGCTGGCGAAATTCGATAAGACAGCTGCAAAAGAAAAGAAGAAAAAGAAGAAGCAGCAATGCCACAAAAGCAAGTGCACTTTGTCTTCTTTGCAGTCGATATCGAGTGTGTGTGTGTGTGTTTACCAAAGTGAGTGACGTAAGCAGCAAGAGAAAACAGCAAAAGCAAAGATGACAAGAGAGACAGTTACGTTGTTCTGCTGCCGCCGCCGCCGCCGCTTCTCAGCTATTCGCCGGACGTAAAGGGGGATGATAAAGCGGGAGCGCAGAAACGTACGAAGGAAAACCGAGAGCGAGTGAGCGAGCGGGTGAATGAGGTAATTTCGCCGGCAAAGACAATAAAAAGCCAATCGTCATCGAACATGCCTGCCGTTAGAGCACAGTTAGCTGGCAGCAGCTTGTTAGCTGGCAGGCAGTCGATTAGCTGCAGCACTGCTGAACGAGCAGCAAAGTGTGCAGGTAAGTGACGGGGTAGTGTGAGTGAATTAGCGAGTGAGTGAGTGAGTGAGCCACCAGGTAACACACCAAAAAATGCCAGCAATGTTAGCTATGTCAGCCAGTGCAGTGCCGCGTTTGCCACTGACAAACTGACTGACTGAAACTGAAAGTCTGAGTGAAAGTCAGGCGACAGGTCACTGGGCGGAAATGAGCCCAGAGCTAGGCACAGTGCACTGTTAGTGCACCGATTGGTCGCAGTGATTGAGTTGCAGCGTCGGTGCGCTTGGTCACGCATTTCAGTGCGCTGTTACTAACTGACGCTAACGCACTGCGAGCCATCGAATCGAATCGGCAATTTAGCATTTGACAATTAGCCAGTGTGAGTATTCGCATCGTTGTGCTGGTGCTGATGCTGCTGAGACTGTTTTACTGTCACTCTCTCCAATCTGTTCTGAAGAAAGTGAAAGTACGGTTTTAGTAGCAGCGCCACTAATGGAACGTGAAATGGAACCGAATGGACGGCTGGAATGGAATGAAATGGAACGGCTGCCGCCGGCAAGAGAGCAGCTCCGATCCTAAGCTGACTGACGCTGACTGACAAGTAGCGAAAGTGTAGTGAAGTTAAGTAAAGTAGAATAGAGAAATAAAGTACAACTGCCAACAAAGAGAACATGTCTTAATATCAAGGGTGGGAATCGAGTCCACTTTTCCGCTGTAGCTACACAGCCAACGCTAGAGGGCGCGTAACGTTGGCTATGTAGCTACAGCGGAAAAGTGGACTCGATTCCCACCCCTGCTTAATATCCACGGCCATAGCAGCAGCAGTACGACCATCGATTTGCCATCAATTAGCGTCCATTCTGACGCGGAAACGGACGCCAGTCAAATAAGTCTCCCTCTTTCCCTCTCTCCCTCCCTCCCTCGCTTCCTACTACCACCGCTGCCCTAGTCAAGACAGGGCTTTCGGTCTGTGTGTCAGGCAGCCACTGTGACTGGCACACTGCCGTACATCACACACACACACTCACTGTACGGCAGTCGTACAGTCAAGACGACGGAAAGCCAAGACTCTCTGCCTTGGAGCAAGCTAGCTAGCAGCTAGTAAGTAAGAAGTATAAGTATAAGCGCTGCAGATGGTGGAGTGATCATTTCATAAATTACCGAAAGCAAACGACACAGACACAGAGGCTGCCGTTCAAGTCTCTCTCTCTCTCTCTCACAGTCAGCCAAGTGAAGAGATAGCGAGCGCTCACTTCCATGGCCATATATAGTCGGCTCTGGTAGCAGAGCAGCCGAGCACCAGGCCTCGCCAGCAGATACAAAGATACTGCAGGGAGAAAGAATAGAAAGCAGTGAACTAATAGCTGAGTGCAAGTCAACAAGAGAGAAAGGGAGAGAGTGTGTTTCGATTTGCCAGAGTTCAGCGTTTTGAACCGATTTCTGCGAAACCCGTGTCTTCACCTAGTGTTCGACAATCAAACAGACTGCGAAACGGTGTACGGAAACAACAAAAATGTAGCCGACATCATGGCCAAATGAGAGATAGATAGTGCGAAATGATCAATCATATCATTGTAACACCAACACAAACAGAAATAAGAAAACTGGAAATCACTTACCCAATCATCGCCGTCATGGCCATCATCGTCATCGCCGTCACTCTCTCCATCCATCATCATATCGGCGACGGCAGTGTTTCATGGTGGGCGAATAGTGGGGAATTCAGGGAAGATGGCCGAGAAAGGACAAGTACACTCACCGGGAAATGACCAGTTTGCCGGCCAGAGAACAGGGATGATGATAAACAAAAACATCAGAGACAAACAAAAAAAATGTCAGCCATAAGCCGGTTTCTATGATTGGCCCACAGGTGATCAGCTGATTTATCGCGGTAAAAAAGTGTTGAAGAAAGCTCAAAAATGAGCTAAAAAAGTTGGTAACAAGCATAGGTAGACTTGTAAGTAGAGGGAAGATGCTTATAAAGCATTACAACAAACAGTTTCGAACTTCGAGTGAGAAAACTCCACGTCACCAGTGCTACTCTAAAACAAAATGGAATTTGTTTTGAAACAATCACTCGTGAGCATCTTAACAACTACCACTCTTCTTCATTTTTTTTCAAATCACCCAACTTCAATAAGGACTTATTTCTTTGCTGGAGATCGAAAAGCCGTTCAAAATCCGAGCCATACTAAAAACTTGTTGTATATTATAACGGTTGAAAGTACATGCAAATGCGAATGAATAGTAGTAGTATGCGTGAAGAGTATTTACAGGGGTGGATGTGGGTATGTTTAAATCGAGCTTCACAACTTGCGGAAGGTAGCCAACACTGGGGCCATCTTCTCCATGGTGTCGTGGATCTCCTGTCGACTTTTGGCGCCTGGGTACAGTGCTGTTAGTATACAGAAATGCTTCAAAAAGCAGCACTGTTACTTACCAGTGAGGATAATCTTGCCGGAGACAAAGACGAGCAGCACCGTGCGCGGGCGGACCATGCGGTAGATGAGCGCGGGGAAAAAGTCCGGATCGTAGGTGCAAAACTGAGTGTGCACGTGCGACAGCTTGTCCAGGCGGATGGGAAACTTGACGTCCACCGTCGAGACGATGTTCTGTATCTTGAACTCGGTGAACTTGGTCTGCGAAACATTGATGATATTGAAGAACTCAATTAGATTATCATTAAGTCTTGCAGCAGGCTCACCTGATAGCCGACCAGCTGAAGAATGCGACAGCACTTTCGCGCCGCCGTACAGGCCTCCCGATCGCTCTTGGCGCCCGTCACCACCACCTTGCCGCTGCTGAAGAGCATCATCGTCGTCCGCGGCTCGTAGATGCGCATGATGACGGCGCGGAAGCGCTTCGGATTGTACTCCGAGTTGCGAATCTTCACCACCAGCTGGTTGAGGTCCAGCTGGACGCAGTAGTTGGCCGTCGCGACGATGTTGTGAATCACCGGTTCGTCGTAGGGAAAGGGCTGTAGAGGAGGCCTGATGGGTGCCAAAAAACTGGTCGATGAAAGAGGGGTGAAGGTGGTGGACTGCTGAGAAGTGCTAGGGCCAGCTTTAATAGCTATCGATGATAATGATGCGGATGGTGAAGGTGAGAGCGGGGGAGTTGTTGATGGTGATGGGAATGCTGACAGTGGTTTGGGCTGTTCCTCCTCTTCGATGTTGCTGCTGCTCACCTTCACCACCTCATGATCCTCGTCTGTCCTTTGCCGCTTGATGGCGATGATCTCCGGAGAGATGGAAATGACAGTTTCCTCTTTTTTGACGGTCAGCTCTTCTTCTCTTTCGCCATCCTCTTCATCGTCCTCATGTTCTTCCTCGTCGTCGTCCATCCCCCCGTAGGCCGCAATGGCCTCCGCCTCCACCCGGGCCTCATGCTTCTTCAGCTCCTCCTCAAACTCGGCGTCATTGTACTCATCGGCATCGTAAGTCTCGTACTCGTTATCGTCCATTTTTCAGCTGGTGGACTTTGAAGATCCAACAAAAACAACTTCTGCAGCAGCAGCTGATGACACGCCAGTGAAATCAAAACACGCACATTTCACTTTGATTGTTTCATTTTCGATAGTACCGATAGTCTCAAATCGATGGTGGATTCAAAAACCGAAACAAGAAAAGCCCAAATCAGAATAGACTGACAAATGTAAGATCTTTATCAGTTAAGAAGGAGACAAATACGAAAAATACGGATATGAAAAGGACGGACGCCAGTCCAGTAGAAAAAGAACTGAAAAGTAAAATAGTAATAAGTGACTGTTTGGGGAGGTTGGGTAAAAGAAGGAAAAGCAGGCAGAGGTATTCTGGTAGTGAAGAAAGAGAATGCTGCGAATGAAAGGAAAAAGGAAAGATAGTGAAAAGATTAATGTAAAGTGGACACAGATGAGAGTAACAAGATAGTATTAACAAGAACAAAAGCAGCAACAACGCCGTCGCTTAGCACAAAGAGCAGGCCTTACGCCTTAAGCAGCTCCTCATTTCTCATGGTCGACACCAGGTCCTGGTTGATGAGAAAGATAAACTTGAGCGTGCTAAACTCCACCAGCGAGTTGTTGTTGACGCGCGCCGCCGCCCCCGTCAGCAGCGGCTTCCCGTCTACGAAGATCGGCCGCTTGCCTGCGTTAAAGAGGTTAAACTCGCCCGTCGGCTCGAGGCGGATGATCGCCTGCATGCGCGAGATCTTCGAGGAGGGCCCCTCCAGGCTTAGGTCGAACGTCAACAATGAAGTCCTTGGTGGAGCGGCCGATGGTCACCTCGCGTGAGCGCATCAGGTAGCGCACCAGGCGGCCGCGCAACACCGCAAAGGTGTTGTTCTTGGTGTTCTGGTCGGCAAAGTCGCAGGGCGTGACGCCGGTGAAGCTGTCCAGCAGAAACTGGTACTTCGGAATTTCGTTCTCCAGCATGCGAACCTCCAGCATGCTCTTCCGAAAGCTGCTCAGAATCTCCTGGTGGGCGGCCTCGTTGTTGGAGGACGGTGGTGGTGGTGGTGCTGCTGAATTCGGTGTCTGCGGTGACGGCCAGGGAAGACCCAGATCTTCTCTTCCGGGCGTATGAGGTGTACTCGATTGTGACTGATGATGGTGAGAAGTGGATGCTCCCGCTGAGGCCGTCGGTGTGGCGCTGGTGGCAGTGGAAGACGGATGCCGACGCCTCATCATCGCCTCCACCTCCAGCTCCTGCTCGACGATGCGCTCAATCTCGGAGAAGCTGACGACGCTCTCGTGGCGGGGCAGCGGCACCGGCGTCTGGTCCTCCAGCAGCTGGTAGTGGCGGAGGAGAAGCCAGTGCTTGCGCAGCAGCTTCGCCGTCCGACTGGCGAGGAAGACGCGGGCGTTGTCGCCCGTGATCAGCGCATGAAAGTCCTCCAGCTTGGGCAAACTGCGCGACTCGACCTTCCGCAAGAGGGCCTCCTCCGCCTCGCTGAAGAGCGCCCGCGACTCCACCGCCTTCACCACCTCGGGGTGCAGCTGACGGATGCCCGCCAGCGACAGGTTCTTCGCCTGCACGTCGTAGAGGAGGGCGTTCCAGCGCGCCTCCAGGTCCGCCAGGCTGAACTTGATGCTGAATCGGACGCCCTGGTGAACCTTCACGAGGTCGCAGGTCTGCTCGACGTTGATAATCAGCGCCAGGTCGTCTGCCGGCTTCCAGTAGTTGTTCTCTGGCAGACCGTATCGAGGGCCGTTTGGGGGAGCGCCGGCGGCCGCCGCTGTTGCAGCGGATGCTGCCTGGTTGCCCTGCTTGCCACCTCCACCGGCGCCAGATTTCTTTTTGCTTCGTGGATTTAGCTGTAAAAAGGGCGATGACAGGAAGCCACTGGCAGGCGATGATGACGAGAGGGATAGCGGTGAAGCGGAGGCTGATGCTAAAGACGGCGGAAGAAAGCCGGCCGGCGTAGATCCCAGAAGACCTCCTCCACCCCCAGCAGACGTCGATTGCGTCATAGGTGGCTGGTGGTGTTGCAGTGGAATGGTCAAGGGCCACCGTTTTCGAGATGATGATGAAGTAAGGGGTGGTGATCGTTACCAACACCACCAGCTCCACCACCACCCTCCATAACGCCCTCCATCAGCAGATCCTGATCGGTAGAGGGCGGCTTGAGCGGCTTTGGATAGGAAGTGCTCATGCTGTCCACCAGTTCATCGTCAAACTTCTTGCGCTTGATGGAGCGACCACTGCGTCGTGAGGCCATGTCGCCGCCGCCACCGCCTCCACCACTGCCACTGCCACCAGCATGGAAGCCGCCATCGTCGAGGCCCTCTTCGGCTAGGGCTCGGGCGGTCTCCGGGTCCATTGCTGGTGGGGTGATGGTGGTGATGGTGGGGCTGTTGCTGCTGTTTTCGGTGTTGTTGTTGTCGATGTGGGTGATGGTAACTGGAAAAAGAAGAGAAGGAGTAGGCAGATCACCGGAGAAAGTTGGGCGCCCTGTTTGCTGATATCTTCAGCGCTGTTTCTGGTTGGAATGAGGGAAAGTGGAGACAGCAGGCGCGATGATACAGCGCACTGCCTGAAGCTTCGCAAAGACAAAAACCACGCACAATAGCCGGGCGAGCAGCGGCAATGCGCACCTGCTTCAGTCGAAATAGTGACCAAACAAAAACTTTTCCCCTGAAAATAAAAGTGCAACTTTTGGGCTCCTCTTTCTTCGAAATGGGAATGTAAACGAATGATCATCAGATGATGCTGAGGATCAGATGTTGGCCAGATGGTAATCAGATGTTGCCAGCTTTTGGCGATTTAGTAAACATGAATTGTTTGTAGTTTTTGCGGTCAGTCTGTTGGTCCAAAGCAAAACCAAGAGGACTGCTCAACTGCGATCCCAGGTAGAATCCACAGGTGCTTAGAAATTTCGACTTTCTCATTACCGGTCATTTTCTCTTCCTCTCTCCCTCCCCGCCATCACCCTCATCATCATCATCAGTGCTCGCGGACCGCAAACGCGGACGCTTGCTGCATACCACTCTGGCAAAGTAATACATACCTTACCTCTCTCCCTCTCTCACAGGTGGGCCAAGTTCTCTCTCTTTCTGCGGTGTGTAAGAAGAGCCGCTGTCCGAAGAAGCCGACCAACAGCAGCCGCAACAGCAGCAGCCACAACATGGCGGCAAGCACTTCAGTTCTACTATTCACCTGCTCTTTACTACTCTTCAAGTGTCCACTACTACCACGGCCGCTGCTTTGCTGCATCGCTTGCGCTCGCGAGCAGTCTCTCGCCAAGCCAAGTGAGCAGAAGTAGAAGCAACAGCAACAGAAAAAGCAGTACTTCTTCACCTATCGACACACCTTGAGTGGCCGCTTGAGTTCAGCGCTCGGTGATGTGTCCTCGATCATGATACGGCTTTAGTGTCGGCAGCAATCGGTGAACACTTTGTAGCAATCATAACTGATGAAGCTGTTCGGACGCCGGAACTCGGGGCCTTTGATGGCGGCCCAACTTGTTGCCATTAGCAACTGAGCTCTCCTAGCTCATCCTCTCTCCTTCTGTGCCACAACCGCATTCTTTCACTCACTCCACCGCAGCAGCATCAACAAGTGGTGTCCTCGTTATCGGCAGCAATCAAAATACCAGCAGTAGCAGCAGCAGTAGCATTGTGATATCACCACCACCAGCACTGTTCTCTCTCCCTCCCTCCCTCTCAACCCGTCTTTTTTATTGCCTCCGAGCATCGGCGATTATCTTCTTTCCTCACGGCAACCAGCACGTGTGATTGCTGGTGGTGCTACCACAGCTGCGCCAATATTATTGTTGTCATCTGACAGTAGAGAGAGAAAGAGACGATCTCCTGATCGGTGTCCCTTTAACAACAACAACAACCCTGCTCAACATCACAGCAACAGCAGCAGAGATGTTCAGCAAGAAGAAGAAGAAGCCACTCATCTCGGCGCCCTCCAACTTTGAGCACCGGGTGCACACGGGTTTTGACCGAAAAGAAGGCAAGTTTTTGCTTTTTGTTTGTTTTTGCTAACTATCAACTTTCACTTCCTTCCCAAAACCGCACACATAGGCAAATTCGTCGGCCTACCTCCGCAATGGCTTTCGCTAATTCAGGGCTCTGGTGGCGGTGGCGGCAACCGACCGAAGCCCATCGTCGACCCTTCAAATATTACTCCGACAGAGATCATGGACATCAAGAGTCACACTATCGTCCGCGGACAGAGCAACTCAGCCATGAACACCTCCTCCTCTTCAGCGGTAAAGTTCGCCTCCAGTATCCTCAACTCCAGCGAGTCGGGCCACCTCGACCCGGCGGTCATGGCCAGCCGTAATCTGGTGACGCGGTCCAACTCGCTGCGAAGAGTGGAGACACCGCCAAATGGCTCCTCTTCAGGCGCTGGCGTTCCACTCCAACTGCAGGGCAACAACAACAGTCTCAACAACAACCATCACCACCTCCACCAACAGCAGCTCATTCGCAACAGCATTCACCAGAACACAATGTTCAACAATCAGCAGCAACAGCAGCAGCACCAAATACTAGGTAGCCGGCTTTCTGCTAACGAAGCCGCCGACGTGGCCAACGGCAACTTCATTGTAAATACGACATCGCACACCAATGCCAAGTTTATGCAAGCAGCAGCAGCTCCTAACCACCACAGTCCCAGTCACCACACTCCTTCTTCAGCCGCCGCCAACAGCAGCAGCAACCTGAACCATGCCAACATGCTCCAGCAGCAGCAGCAGCTAGCCCAGCAGGCGATGCTCATGCACCAGCAGAACTTCCAAGCGCCCCAAATAATGCCAAACAGTCGAGCCCACCTGCAGCAGCAGCCACATCCGGGACAGATGCCACCGCCCAAAGTCAACAATCTGGTGGCGAACAATTCGGCGAGCATGGTGCCGCCCTCACCACAGCACACGATGGTGCAGCAGCAGCAGCAGCCACCGCAGTTTGGCGGCAAGGCTCGCTTTGCAATGTTGCCTCAGCCACAGCAACCGCAGTTTGTCAGCAACAGCAGTCTTCAGCAGCAGCAGCAGCATAACTTTTCATCGGCGGCCACTGTCAACGGCGGCAGCGGCGGCCACCACCTTGTCAACCATCAACACCAGCACTCTAATTTACCTCAGCAACAACAGGCAGGAATGCCGCCGCAACAGCAGCAGCAACAGAAAGCACAAATTCAGCCTCAAATATCACCCGCCAGCTATACGCAGCAACAGCAGGCAGTGTCCAGCTCTGTTGGCCCGTCAGCTACCACCACCACTCAATACTCAGGCAGCAATCAGCAGCAGCAAATGATGGAGCTAAGCGCCGCTGACCAGTTGAATAATAACCACCACCATCCGAACCACGTCCATAATCCTAATCAACACCAGCAGCAGCAGCAGCCGATGATGAGCAGCAAACAGGGCAGCAGCACCAATCAGTACTTGAGCCAGGTGAACGCCAACTTTGGCAGTCTGTCTATCAGGCCGCCCTTGTCGCAGCCGATGGCGAATGGAGGAGGGCAGGTGCAGCAAATGCAGCAGCAACAGCCACAGCAGCAGCCATCAGTGAACAACAGCAACGGTAATGGCTACAATACGAGCGGTTCGACGACGTCATCACACCAGTCATCGCCGTCATCGGTGATCAATGTAAAGCAGCAGCAACAGCAGCAGCAGCAGCAGCTAGCGAATGGAGCACTTGGCAGTTCGCTGAACAACAACAACTTTAGCAATGGAAACTCTCCCTCCAAAAGTGCCACGGCTCTGAACACTAATGGCAACCAGAACACGATGCAACAGCCTTCGATGACGACCACTCAGGCACCTCCTCCTCCTCCTCAGGTTCCTCCTCACGGGCAGCAACAACAGCAGCAACAGCAGCAGGCTCGAGTAACACATGAACAGTTTCGAGCCGCCCTGCAAATGGTCGTCAACCCAGGTGATCCGAGGTAAGTCAAACTTCAACAACTTTAAGACTTTTACTCACTATCTTTTTCCTCATTTTATGCAGAGCCTTTCTCGACAACTTCCTGAAGATTGGCGAGGGCTCGACGGGCATCGTCTGCATCGCCTACGACGGCAACACCCAGCGCCAGGTGGCGGTGAAGAAGATGGACCTGCGGAAGCAGCAGCGCCGGGAGCTGCTCTTCAACGAGGTGGTCATCATGCGCGACCACCACCACCCGAACATCGTCGAGATGTACAACTCCTTCCTGGTGGAGGACGAGCTCTGGGTGGTCATGGAGTTCCTCCAGGGCGGCGCACTGACGGACATTGTCACCCATGCGAGGTAAGTGCGAGATATAAAAGGAGGGGGAGGTTTCAAAGTGGTTTAATTCTTTTCTATTCAGAATGGACGAGGAGCAGATTGCGACCGTGTGCAAGCAGTGTCTGAAGGCGCTCGCCTACCTCCACTCGCAGGGCGTCATTCACCGAGACATCAAGAGTGACTCCATTCTGCTCGCCAGTGATGGCAGGGTAAGTGTGCTGTTGGCTAATGGTAAAGTGTGCTGATTTAATGCTTCATTTTTTCCATTCAGGTCAAACTGTCCGACTTTGGCTTCTGCGCCCAGGTCTCCAATGAGCTGCCAAAGAGAAAGTCCCTCGTGGGGACGCCCTACTGGATGGCACCGGAAGGTAAGAGTTTTCAGAGCTATTTTGCTTCTTTGAGCTGCTAATGACCCCACTTTTTTGCCACTTTTGCCACTGCAGTCATCTCCCGCCTGCCGTACGGCCCCGAGGTGGACATCTGGTCGCTGGGCATCATGGTCATCGAGATGGTCGACGGCGAGCCGCCCTTCTTCAATGAGCCGCCGCTGCAGGCGATGCGCCGCATCCGCGACATGCCCCCGCCGAAGCTGAAGAACGCCGCCAAGGTCAGCCCCAATCTGCTCGCCTTCCTCGAGAAGATGCTCGTCCGCGACCCGGGCAAACGGGCCACCGCCGCCGAGCTCCTCCAGCATCCCTTCCTCAGACTGGCCGGTCCGCCCCGGCTCCTCGTCCCGCTCATGAGGACTGCCGGATGAGGGGGGGGGAGAGTTTTCAGTTTTTGTGACCAAGCTTTTCCCCGACACTTCCACTCTCCTCCTACAACACTCACAACACCAAAGCCCGACATTAGTGAGACTTTGTTTTTCCCCTTCTCCACTATTATTTATTTTCTTACCTTCCTCTTCTTCTTTTGCCACTTTTTTCCACCTCCACTTTGTCGGGCTTCGGCGATGTGGGTATTTGGTGAGTTTGGGAAGTAGTTATTAAAAAGTGTAAATATAATTCAAGTGTGTATTTTTGTATGCTTGTGTAAAATAAAAGAGACGGTAAAATCCATGCTGATAAAAAGGGGTGGAAGCTCATCGGTGGTGTGTTCAAACGTTGACCACCGCCTTGCCCTCCAGGTAGGACTTGTAGTGGGCCAGCACCGGACTGACCTCCTCGCGAATAAACTCCAGCACCTGGTTGGGCGCACGGCCGATGAAGGTCTTCGGGTCGAGCAGCGAGTCGAGCTCGGCGTGGATGGGCGCAAAGTAGGCGTCCTTGCGGATGCGCTCAATGAGGTCGTTGCTCTGCCCGTCGCGCTTCACCCGCCCGGCGGCCTCGTGCGAGAGGACGCGAATCTTCTCGTGCGCCTCCTGGCGGTTGCCGCCCTTCTTCACTATCGCCACGATGATGTTCTCCGTGGCCATGAAGGGCAGCTCCTGAAAAAGAAAATGGGTTAAAAAACTTTTTCAAAAAAACCCTTCCAATCAGCACCCACCTCCTTAATGTGCTTGCCAATGACGGCGGGGTAGACGACGGTGCCCTCGAAGATGTTCTGCAGCGTGTTGAGGACAATGTCCGCGGTGAGGAAGGCCTCGGCGATGGTAATGCGCCGGTTGGCGCTGTCGTCCAGCGTCCGCTCCAGCCACTGCACCGAGGCGGTGTGCAGCGCATTCGTGCTCAGCGTCATCAGGTGCCGGGCGAGGGAGCAGCAGCGCTCGCTGCGCATCGGATTGCGCTTGTAGGGCATCGCCGAGGAGCCGATCTGCGTGCTCTCAAAGGGCTCCTCAATCTCCTTCCGATTGGCCAGCAGGCGAATGTCAGTGCAGATCTTGTGCACGGCAGAGCCGAGCAGCGACAGGCCCATGAGGACCTCGGCGTCCACCAGGCGGCTGTAAGTTTGCCCGGTGACGGCGTAAGCGCGTCGAAAGCCAGCCATCTCGGTGACGCGCTGGTCGAGCTTCTTCACCTTCTCCTCGTCGCCGTTGAAGAGCTGCATGAAGGAGGCCTGAATATATGGTTAAAGAAAGGTTAGTTGGTTAGGTCAGAAAAGTCGTTTGCCAGCACTGCTTACCTGAGTGCCGGTGGTGCCCTTGCAGCCGCGGAAGGCCAGACTGTCCTTGGCGCGTTCCATGTTGCGCAGGGCAATCATTAGATCGTGCATCCACAGACAGGCTCGCTTACCCACAGTCACCATCTGTGCTGGTTGCTAAAAATCAAAATTAAGTGTTAGTTTTATCAGGTCTCTAGTAAATAGAGAGCAGTTTTACGTAGTGGGTAAAGCCCAGCGTCGGCATCCAATTGTACATCTCGGCAAACTTTGCTAGACGACTAATGCACCGGGCCACTTTGGGCAGGAGAATGTCAAAGCCGTCTCGGATGCAGATGAGGTCGGTGTTGTCGCCGACGTAGCAGCTGGTGGCGCCCAGGTGAATGATCTTCGCCGCGTTGGGGCACTTGTGGCCAAACTCAATGACGTGGGCCATCACGTCGTGTCGCGTCTTCTTCTCTTCCTCGAGAGCAAACTCAAAGTCGATGTTGTCGTAGTTGTTCTCCATCTCGGCAATCTGCTGGTCGGTGATCTCAATGCCCAGCTCCTTCTCCGCCTTCGCGAGGATGATCCACAAGCGACGCCAGGTGCTGAACTTCTTCAGGTCGCTGAAGTTAAAGTTCATCTCCTCGGAGGCGTAGCGCGTCGACAACGGCGACTGGTAGCGGTTCTGGGTGAATTCAGTCATCATGTCACACATTATCCGGTGTCAATTGTCAAACAAGGGGTTCTGCAATGAGAGAAAATGAAGTGGAGCGTTAAATACTCGGTCGGTGGATGATCAATCGCCGGTGAGGGTTGATCGCGCTCGAAGGTGATTGACAAGGATGGAGATGATGAAGATGGAGAGAAGGCGAGTGTTCGGGAGTGATAGAGATGGCGACAGGCGAAACAGACCTCTGTACGGCGAGGGCACTTTCTGGTGGTATGTGAAAGCTATGGCAGAAGCTAAACACAGGAAGGCACTCGCTTGTATAGTGTGGTGGTGGCGAACAAGAGAGGAACAGGAGAGCTCTGTTATCGCAAGCTGATTTATGGTGTTGATAAGTAGAAATGCTTAAGAGTGCTGCACTCAATGATGATGAGGTGAAAACACTGCAGTGTCTGTGGTGGTGAGAAGTAGAGAAGCTATCCTCGGGAGATCACTCTTGCAGTAGGACAATAAGAGTGACAAGGAGGTTTCTGCTGTTTCGAAAGGAAACACGCTCTGGTACGATAAATGGGCTGACTGAAACGGTGGAAACTTGAAATGTGTGGCTACAGAGATATTTCTTCAAAGAAAGAAATGATGAGATTATACTCACTCTACTCTCGGCTCTTATCGCCTCTTCGAATCAGCCAGTGATGGCGGCTGGTGATGACAGTGCTGATAAGGACAGTCTTCGGCCAGTCTCACTTTCTCGAGGTGACGATGTGCTTTCACGCGCTTCTGCTGCAGCAGAAAAACAAATGTGAATTTTCGTAACGGCATTTTTGCCGGAAAATCGGGTCAATCGTAGAGGACGGAAGTCACAGTTTGTTTTCGCGGATTTTTTTTGCTTGTCCATCTGTTTTTCATCTTTTTTCTCTAATTCTGAACTGGTCACTTTCCTGTGGTTTGGATTATTCTCCTCCATTGCTGCCATTTTGACTAGAGAAAGTGCCGGAGGTGATGATCACGACAGGGTGAGGGTTTGTGATTTCCAGTTTTCTTCTTTCTACTTTAGCTGTTTGGGTGAATTGATTGTTTATCGCGTTATCTCTTTCGTTTACTTTTCTGCTACCAATCGGACATGATTGAAACTTCATTTTCTGCCGTACACTATTTTCAGCTTGTATTGCCGAACACTAGGTGAAGACACGGGCTCCCGAAAAAGGCTTTCAAAGCCTACCACAACTTGTACAAAACGTCAAAAGCTGGTGCCACATAACTAGGCACAGTAAAGCGCACTATCGGAAAACCTACACGTACACCTTGACACACCTCGATTTAGTTGGACTTTTACCAAGCGGCCATTCAAAGCGGTCATCGTTACGAGCTCTCATCGCTGAAAGCGGTCACCCCTCAATCACGCATTTGTACGGCGACAGTTTTCACTTTTTCCGCTGTTGTAGAGCGACAGAAATGCGCACTGTACTCGCTACGCTCTGCCGCACTGCTGTCGTCGCCGACTCCACCTGATTGCCTTGACGGATTCGAACTTACTTGAAGAGAGTACAAGAGAAGTGTTTGAGTGTGTGTGTGTGTGTGCAGTCAGCATCAGTGTAGACACCAGCTGTACCGATCGATCGAGTCGAGTACTGCCACACTTGGCTACAGCTCTCTTCTCTCTATTTGCCCACAACACCGAGACTGGTAGGCCACCATCACCACCATCACCATCATCAGCTCCAGCTCTCGTCTCGTCATTTTCACCGATCACCACTTGGCACTTGGCTTTTCAACAGCTCTTGACTTCATCACTATGGGCAACAAGTCGTCGCTGATGCTTCAGGATGAGGAAATTAGCGCCATCCAAAATGAGACTGGCTGTAAGTGTGTTTGCGTTGGCGAAGTCGTGTTTACATTTTACAACTTTTCTTCCTTTCTTTTGTAAACAGTCAGCGCTTCGCAGATTGAACGACTGTACAGTCGGTTCACCAGCCTGGACAAGGGCGACAATGGCACCCTAGGTCGGGAGGACTTTCTGCGAATTCCCGAGCTGGCGATCAACCCACTTGGCGACCGCATTGTGCAGGCCTTCTTCACCGAGAGCGAGTCTTTTGACGAGCGCATCAACTTTCGCCAGTTTATGCGAGTTCTCGCCAGCTTCCGACCGGCCAAGAAGAACCGCGAGTCAAAGCTGAACTCGCGCGAGGATAAGCTTCGCTTTGCCTTTAAAATGTACGACCTGGACGGCGACGAGAAGATCAGCCGCGATGAGTTGCTCTCAGTCTTGCACATGATGGTCGGTTCGAACATCTCAACCGAGCAGCTGGCCAACATTGCCGACCGAACGATCATGGAGGCGGACAAGGACGGCGACAAGTGCATCACCTTCTCCGAGTTCTGCCGGACATTGGAGCGCACCGACGTCGAGGAGAAGATGTCCATTCGATTTCTGCACTGAAGTCGAACTTGTTCTGCTGATGTTACACTTTAACAATGATCACTTTGATATGTCTCCACCACCACCACCGTCAGCTGTTAGAGAATTACACTGAACTTTACCTTTGTCTCGGGACCACCATTCACTGCACTTTCTGCACTTTACGAAGCACTTCCCTCACTGTCACACAATCGCACCAAAGATTGCAGTGCATCTTTTAAAAACTTACTACCTATAAATTATTGTCTTCCCTGTGAATCCACACAGAAAAGAGAGCTGTCATTCCGGTGATTGCCATTCTATTGCGTCCACCAGCAACGACTCAGTGAATGAGTGGTTGCACTCTGTTTTACATGTACCTGAAGTGCTGGCAGGGAAGGCAAGCTAACTGGAGTCGTGCAAACTGGGCAATTCACTCCGTTTTTCTCTGTGTGTGTTTGTGTTTTGAAACCTGCTCTCAGTGAGCTTGAGCTTATTTAGTCAGTCTGTCAGCTGGCGTCGTGACTTACTGTCCAACCAATTTCGACCGTCCCATCACTTCAAAATGACAACGACAGCGACAACAACAACAACAACAGCAGCAAGAGAAGATCAGACAAGTGAGGTCTGCACTGCCGTCCAACTCTCCTATGGTCCGCCCATCACCGTAGATAGTGCCGCTCACCGGACGGCTCAACAGGTCTTGGAGGAGATCTTCACCCAGAATGGCATCGACGCCAAGGACGAGGACAGCACCGCCCTGGCGCTGTGGGTGTGCGCCAGGGGGCTACGCTGCAGATGATGCCCGATCAGAAGCTGGGCGATACGAGGAGGAAGATGAGCCAAATGGTGAAGAACATTCCCTCAGACCAGAAGTGTTGTACCATAGAGTCCGTGGAACCGGAGATTGTCTTCAGAGTGGCACGAAATGGGTTCTACACAAAGGAGGACGAGAAAATCGAGGACGTGCACATCTGCCGGCTGCTGTACTACGAGGCGAAGGGCAACATCCAGGAGAACATCTACCCGCGAACCGCCCTCGACCCCGACCAGGTCATCGCCCTGCGCATCATCGAGGCGCTCATCGATAAGAAGATAACATCAAATGACGACGCCGACCTTGCCGACCGGCAGGCGGTGGTGAAGAAGATCAGCTCGGAGCTGTCGTACAAGAACTCGCTGAGGAAGCGCGTTCTCACGAGGAGCTACAGCAAGTGTGCGGCGAAGCGGCAGAACAGCACGCCCGACTTTGAGCACCTGAATGAGGCGCAGCTGTACCAGCACTACCTGCACATCTGCCGGAAGCTCGACTGCTACGGCGGATTCATCTTTGAAGGGCAGATGGAGCGGTCATTTCTGGAGAGTCTGACGCACGGAGAGTACTACGACAAGAAGGTGGGCATCATCATCAACCCCAAGGGGCTGCACATTGTCAACCTGCACTGTCCGGTAAGTGTTGTTGGTAGTGGTAAAATGGTGAAGGTCACCTTTCGAACTCAATTTTGTGTTGTTGCAGAAAGCTAAAATATTCATTGGACTGGAGAACCTTGAGTGGGGCATCATGGTCCCCCAAAAGGATAATTACCACCCCTGTCTCTACGTGCGAGACGCCGACCTGTCAAAGATGTACCAGATCTTCACCTATCACGCGCACTTTATCGACAAGACGCTGAAAAATTTAAAGAGCGGTGGTGGCAGTAGTTGAGCAATCAGAATCAAACAACAGTTGCCGACTGAATCGACTTATCTAGAGAAATGTTCTAGCATTTGAAACCTGAGACTGTATTAGTTGTTGTTGTTTTTATTTTGTAAATAACTTCCTTTTTACCGTTTTGCAAGTGACCTGGCACACATGGCCGCTCTGTTGAGCGCGCCTACCCTTGACGGTAGGCACACTCTTCACCGAATCATCACTGAATGTATTTTTGGCGGGCTTCAGTAGCAGCAGTAGCAGAAGATCTTCCATGGCACGAACAACGTCAGACTGAAGCAGAGAAAGAGTAACCGCTCGACAGGTGAAGTGTGCGTCACAATCACTGCCACCACCACCACCTGAGTCACGCCTTGCCCTCTCTTTCTCTTTCTCATTCGTTCTTTCCTCTTGTTCTTTCCTCGGTGGCGGTATTGCCGCCGTCAGGCTAGAGGAGAAGTAGAAGAAGTAGTGTGCTGACCAGTCAGAGCTGCTGCTGCTGCCGTTGCCGTTGCCGCCAGCAATTCGTGCTGCGACGTTGCCGTCGCCGCTAATCTTTGCTTGTGTCTTCGGGCTGCTGCTTGGAGAGCACAGGTAGCACTTCGGTTGGCTTCACTCACTCTCACTCGATACCTCTCTCTCTCCCTCCTGTTCACCTGTGCCGGGCGGTCATGAGAAGCAGCAGCAGCAGCCTCGAGCTTTTCTCAAGCCTGTTGCAGCGCAGTGCCACTGACCACCACCACACCACACACAACCGCGATCGTTTGGCATCTCGTGCAATCATCAAATTTTTCGCATGTCCATCGAATCGGCGCCTGTCTTTTTCTTTCTTCTGAGGAGCCTGTTTTTCTTCTTCTTTCGCCCGTCTGGTGGTCCTCATCTGGTCAGCTGCCACCACCAACTCCCTGATGCTCTCTTCTGTGTTGATGTCTCTTCACTGTCTATTTTTTCCCACTCTCTCTCATATCTTTTCAGTCTGTGTTCTATCTCTCGGTCCCAGTGTGCCACCTCACGTGCCATCATTTATGTCGCCTCATCAACAGAAGTAGTGCATCATTACCTCAGTGTTTAGTCACACACAAACACACAAGCTGACGCCGCTTTTTATCTCCTCACTTTGACCAGGGCGCCCTCTCCGACGCCGGCACATTCATCACCGCCAGCAGCAGGTGGACATTTAACAAACAAACGTTGAAGAAGGCGAACGAAGAAGAAGAAGAAGCGCAACTGTCACACATTGATCGTGCAACAGGCAAGCAAACAAATAAACGTCTTATTCATTTCCCCTGCCATTGTTCTTCTTCACCACCACCACCACCACCACCACCTTCATCATCGGCCATCAAGTACCAGTATCACACCGTTGCCATCATCATCATCATCGCCGTCGTCGTTTTCAATCAGTGGACAGTGGCATGAATTGAAGCTGCAGCCACTGTGGCCGCTGCTGTTGATTGTTGATGAATGTCTGTCTGTTTGGTAAGTGATCATCATCTCCCCTCTTTACTTCCTTTGTCGCAACTCATTGGCCTCAGTGGTTCCGTTGCTGTGGCAGCTGTGCGTTTGTGTGTTTGTGTTTGCTGTGTGTGCTGTACAGACATCAGCAGCAGTTAACTGGTTAACTAGTCTCCTTCTACTGCTCCTTTCCCCCCCACCCTCGACAATGTGTCATCCTCGAATGGTTTTTTTCTACTGTCTTGTCTTGCCTTGCCTGTCATTTGCCATCATAGTTGTGGCCGACATTGACAGTCCAAGTGTACCATTAATTAGATTAAGTTAGCTAGCTAAAGTGGTAATGACGGCAAGTAGTGCACTGCATGGAGGCATTCTTCGGGGCATTCAAGTTGTTGTTCTGCTCACTTGGGCAACCGTCGAACAACAAGTGGTGGTGGTGGTGGTGGCTCCCGAATTGTCTCTATCCATTGAGTTATTGCTACTGTTCTTGCACTACCCATAACTGGCATTCTTTTAGTTTCTCCTTCTTTTTTCCCTTCTGTCCGTCTGCAGCGGATGTATTTGTTATATTACTGCAAGTCAGCTGGTGCCATTAGTGTCAAGGTTGGTGCTGCTTCTGCTGCTTTTGCTTTTGCTGTTGATCATCACCGCCATCATCATCAACAACAATAACAACGGGCTGGTTACGAATGGGTTACCACGCCAATATCGGACGTGCTCAGGCACTGACTGTCTCTCTCTATCTTCAGCAGCAGAAGCAGTGCTTCACTTTAGGTGCCAGTCGCCTATGTCTCTCTGTCTCTTGCTGTATTCAATACCATTAGCAACTTAACTGTCGCCGTTTGCCTCGCCTCTGTTCATTGGACTCTGTGTCTTCTCTCTCTATCTTATCACTTCAGGGCGGCTGATAAGACAGTCGTTCACTTGACAACACTGCACATCTCCACACTCCTCCTCCTCCTCTCTAAACACTGATCTTCTGCCTGGTGGGAACTGTTGTCTCTATTTGTCGGTGGCTCTTTCTTTCTCTCTTTCTAGTCAACTGACAAATGTGTGCTGTGCAGTGCTGTTCCTGTGCGTTACACTTAAATTAGACGCCAGTTGACTTCTAATTTCAGCACCTGTACGGCACTCTGCTCTGCTTTGCTGTACACGCAAGCGCCATCACAAGCTCAGAGAGTGTGTTTGACCGGTGGAGACGGTTGTGGAGACAGTTGTTGCGATCATCAACGCTCATCGTGACAATCAAACAGTGAACATTTCTACCGCCCTTGCACGGCGACCCCTTGCTGCACGTCTGCACTTCAGCAGTGCAGTCGTTACCAGTTATCCTTTCTTTATTTCTCTCTTTCTTCAGTCCTACTGTACTTCTACCCTTTTCATCCCCTCTTCCACACATACTCGACAGACTCAGCAGCATCATCATCACATCACCATCACCATGACTTTGCATCCGTTCTAAAGGCAGCAGCAAAGGTATTATTACCAGCCAACATTGTACAGTTTTCTATTATTTTGAGCGTTTGTCATTTTGCTTCGCATGATTTTTGTTTCTTGCTGTCGCATTTTTCACTGGTGAGCGTTTGCACCTGCACAGGGCACCCAAATGCATTGTCTGCCGACCTCAAGAGTGCTCTCTGCGGCAACAATTGCATCGGTGACCACCACCACCACCACGGCAACAATTAGCACACAAACTCCTTATGCAATTGTTTTTAAGGGGCGTTTTGTTTGAGGTTATTTGAGTTTTGATACTCTGTTTGTCTGTTGTCCGGACATTGTCGCCAGGCACATTGCTCCGGCAAAGCATTTCCGTTGCGCAAATCTCAGCAGACACCCTCTGTTACTTCAGTGCAATCTTTTTCCTCTTCATTTGCTTTTCCAACCCACAACGGCACTTTTGTGTCGCCGTTCAACCGTCTCCCAGACCTCCTTCTCCTGACACTGACCGGGAAAAGAATTTTGACGATGTTGTTGGCGGTGGTTATTTTTACGTTTTTGAGCTGACGACTTTTTATTGCCGCCAATATTTGCAGATGATTACCTCCACCAGTCTCCAGTCAGTGTTCGTTGCCAGTCAGCCAGCCATCCAGGTCGGCCTCATAAGCCGCCGCCAGGTGATAGGTGGTATTATTTTGGTTTTATTAAGCCAACTTGCACTTGCTTGCTTGCTTGCTAGCACTGCTCTCTCGTTAAGGCGCTTCAATTTAATTAACGAGCTGCTCCACTTGCAATGACAACCAGATCATCTCCTCTCTCCCTTGCTCTCCCTCCAATGGCAGCTTGCCACCTCAACATTGCCAGGCACTGCAGAGTGAGAGAGCGCAAGACAATGGACAATCGTCGCCTGCAGTGGAATGTCAGGCATTCACTCTACTACCTTTTTCTCTCTTTCACTTGCCTCTGCACGTGGGGTGGCTGTGGTCAGGCGTCAATGGAAGGCATCCTGATGATGATGGTGATGAGGATGCTTTGATTTAATCGTCCTCCCAAGTGCTTGAGACTGATTTCTGATGTCTGATGTTTGGCTGGTAATAGCAAAACAACAAAATCTAGACTGATGCGGCCAGAGCCAATCCAGTGCTGTGGTTCTCAAACGCCGTACCATCATCAACAGGTGATGCGCGCAGCGTTTTAAGATGGGATAATTAAAAGGCAGGCAATATAAAGGCAGTGGAAGTGGTCTCTTGCACCACCACCCTCTCATTGCTCGTTCCGGTGATGGCGCCTGAGAGCGAGAATGCGCGCCACCTTTGTCTGGCCATCATCACTGCAATCCAACTCAATACGTGTGACTAATTACCACCACCACCAGTGTGCAATTAGAATCGATAAATGGCCGCATTGAGAGTGCACGACAGGGGAGATTGTCGTACACAGGCGCCAGTAGTTCTCTTTCTATAAAAGTGAGAGCAGTACTCGGAAAAAGTGCTGGTACTGCACACAATGGCTTCTCCCTCTTCTTTTTCAGTAGCATCAGGACAGAATTCCCCATCTTTGCTGATGTGATGTGCTTCTTCCCCTTCCTCTCAGTTTAGTCTGATCTGGCAGTACCGTCAGCTGTCATCACAGAGAGACAGAGACACCAAGTGTGCTGTACGGCCTGATCAGTTGTGTGGTTGGCTGGCCGTTATCGTCGCCATTAGCGCGTCACCAGTGCGACCACCACCACCTGCTGCTGCTAATTGGCATCGCCTGATTGCACCATTACCAGTGTCTGTGTGTGTCTGTGTGTGTTCACTGTGTGTATTGTTTGCCTATTTGCAAACGCGTTAGCGACCCATTAGGAGTTAGGAGTTGCTGTCACTGCAATCACGGCTGCTGCTGCTGTTTTAAATGCTGCAAATGAGAGGTACAGAACCTGAACTGCAAAATCTGTCACACTCGGGCAAAAAAGGTGTGTGTAAGGTAACTAGAGTAAAAGTGGAGTTTTTCAAAATCAGAAACTTGCTCCTTTTTGGGAGTTTTTCTAGTTTTTTACTTGGCTAATTTGTTTGTCTTTGCCCAAAAGACTGCGTGTTTACTTACTTTTTACTCTTTTGCCGGCAACCGAGAGAAAAGAAAATGCGACTTTATGACTGCAGTATTTGCACAGCTTCTATTTTTTGCCGTTGATTTAGCCGCGCCATGATTTGTGGTCACCACAATTGACAAACTAACACAACTTTCTTCTCCTCCTTTTCAACAGAAAATTCTACAACTAGGCAGCAGAAGCAATCATGACAAACGAAAGCTACAAATTCGAGCAGTGCCGCATCAATCAGCTGCACGAGGAGCGGCTGTACATTCAGAAGAAGACCTTCACAAAATGGATGAACTCATTTCTTCAAAAGGTAAGCGTTTTTAGGCAATCACATGGGCACTCTTTTCATACCTGCCAACTTACTAAATAGGCCAAGATGGAGGTGGACGACATCTTCGTCGACCTGGCCGACGGCAAGAAGCTGCTCAAGCTGCTGGAGATTATCAGCGGCGAGAAGCTCGGCAAGCCAAACAACGGCAAGATGCGCGTGCACAAGATTGAAAACCTCAACAAGTGTCTCGCCTTTCTCCACACCAAAGTAAGCAAATGAAATTGGTTACTTTTACGCAAACAGTCAAATCTAATCAATTTATTACCATTTATCACTAGGTCAAACTGGAGAGCATCGGCGCCGAGGACGTCGTGGACGGCAACAAGACCCTCATCCTCGGCCTCCTCTGGACCATCATCCTGCGCTTTCAAATTCAGGACATTGAGATTGAGCTGGAGGACGAGACGGACCGGAAGGTGCACTCCTCGAAGGAGGCGCTGCTGCTGTGGTGCCAGCGGAAGACGCACGGCTACCCCAATGTGCGCATCGCCGACTTCACGCAGTCCTGGCGAAACGGCATGGCCTTCAACGCGCTCATTCACTCGCAGCGCCCCGACCTGATCAACTACGGCGCCCTCAACCCGAACGCCCACCTCGAGAACCTGAACAGCGCCTTTGAGATTGCCCAGCGCCACCTGGCGATTCAGCCGCTGCTCGACGCGGAGGACGTCGACGTGCCAAAGCCAGACGAACGGTCCATCCTCACCTACGTCAGCAGCTTCTACCACACCTTTGCGAAGTACAACAGCGAGATTATCAGCGGCAAGCGCATCACCAACATCATCTCGCAGCTGATGGAGATTGACCGCTGTCAGCTCAACTACGAGCTCTTCACCACCAACCTCCTCAATTGGATTCAGATGAAGATCTTCGCCCTGAACAGCCGCGACTTTCCCAACAGCCTGGAAGGCATTCACCAGGAGACGATTCAGTTTAAGGAGTACCGGACAGTGGAGAAGCCCCCGAAGTACAAGGAGCGCAGCGAAATTGAGGCGATGCTCTTCAGCGTGCAAACGAAGATGAAGGCGCTGGGGCAGGCGCCGTACAGTCCGCCGGAGGGAAAGCTGGTGCAGGACATTTCGCGGGCGTGGATCAACCTGGAGAAGGCGGAACACAAGCGCGAGCTGGCGCTGCGAGAAGAGGCAATTCGGCTGGAGAAGCTGAACAACCTGGCGCAGAGCTTTCACCGGAAGAGCGAGATTCGCAAGGGCTACCTCAGCGATATGATTGCCGTGCTCAGCGATCCTCGATATGGAGTCAATCTGAGTCAGGTGGAGGCGACGGTGAAGAAGCACGAGGCCATTTGCGTGGACATCACCTCGAGAGGGGAGCGCATTGAGGCGCTCTCGGCGATGGTCGCCGAGCTGGCCGCCGGAAACTATCACGGCCTGGAGGCGGTCCGGCGCATCGAGGCGGAGATTAAGGCGATGTGGGAGCGGATGTTGGCGCTGCTGCAGGCGCACCAGAGCAGCCTGGCCGCCGCCAGCGCCTTTATGGCCTCCATCAAGGAGATTGGCACTGTGGAGAGCGAGCTGAGGGAGCTGAAGGGACGGCTGGGCCTGGACGCCCACCTGAAGGCGGTCGGTCACCTGCGAGCGGTGGAGCAGTGTCTGCAGACGCAGGCACTGATGGAGGCGCAGATTGCCTCCCACGGAGATACGGTCAAGCGGCTGACGGCCACTGCCACTCGGCTGATGGGCGGCGAAGGCGGCAAGGCGAAAACGCCGCTTCAAACAATCAGCTGATTGAGAAGGAGCTGCCCATGCTGCGTTCGGGCATTGACTCGCTGAAGCGCACCTACGCCGAGCTGAAGGAGCTGGCGGCGGCGAAGAGGGAGCAGCTGACCAAGCTGCGCAACTTCTACCAACTGCTGCAGGACGTCGAGGAGGAGGACGCCGCCCTCTCGGAGAAGCAGAACATCTGCCAGGCGATCCTCCCCGGCAAGGACCTCCTCGGCATGCTCTCCCTCCAGCAGAAGCACAATGCCTTTGAGGCGGAGGCGAGGGCCACGAGAGTCGCGTTCGGCAGATTGAGAAGCGCTGCAGGGCGTTCATTGATGGAGCAGAAGGAGGTGGAGGTGATCACTCGGAGAAGGTTTTGGTCGAGGAGAAGCTGACTGCCCTTCTGGCCAAGTGGACGCAGCTGCTCGAGGCAACTCGGCAAAAGTCAAAGGAGCTCGCCGACGCCATGGAGGCCTTCCAGTACCACGCGGACGCCAACGAGGCGGAGTCTTGGCTAAGGGAGCGGATGCAGCTGGCCCGCTCCGAGGACTACGGCGACTCTGAGCAGTCGGCGGCGTCGCTGCTGCAGCGCCATTCGCGCCTCGAAAACGAGGTCACCGCCTACAGCCACGACATTGAGCGCCTCAATGCCCAGTCAGAGCGGATGATCGCCTCGGGCGTGGAGAACCTCTTTCTCCTCTGCGAGGACCCCTTCCTCGCCTCCGCCTACCTCACCGGCGAGACGAACATTGACGAGGACATTGCCGAGGAGGCGGCGGTGCCGACGGTGGTCTACGAGGAGATTGAAATTCCGCAGGTGCAGGTGCTCTACAACTACAAGGGCAACAACGACTACTCGGTGAAGAAGGGCGAGGTGCTGCTGCTGCTCGACCAGACCACCCCGGAGTGGTGGAGCGTCCGACGAGAGGCGGATCCGCCCGCCCTGAAGGGCTTCGTCCCCGCCAACTACGTGAAAGTGGTGGCGCCCAAGCGAAGTCGAATTGCCAGGCAGAAGAAGCCAACTGCTGAGGAGACGGCGGCGGAGAAGGCGAAAAGCCTCGCCAAGAAGAAGGCCTACAACCGGCGACACAGCAAACGCCGCCTCTCCATCGTCAGCAGCGGCACGGAGACGGTGAAGCAGCGCAAGGAGCGCATCAACGGCGAATACCGAGATCTGGTTGAGGCCTGTCAAAATAGGCGCGAGTCGCTGGAGGAGTCGGCAAAGTTGTTTCGCTTCAATCGCGAGTGTGACACCCTCGAAGAGTGGATCGTCGCCTTTGAGGGGCGTTGCGCGAGGCGAATGGCGTCTACCACGATGAGAAGAAGAGGAAGCAGCAGGACGGCAGTCAGCAGTCGGCCAGTCAGCAGATGAGCGCCCAGTTTGAGAAGTTCATCACCGACCTGCTCGCCAACCGCTCCCGCCTCGAGGAGATTGACAAGCTGGCGGCGGAGGTTCGTCTGCCTGCCTACCTCCCGACGGTTCGACGGCGCCAGGAGGCGCTCCACAAAAAGTGGGACAACCTGACCTTCCTGCAGAAGCAGCTCGGCAAGAACATCGAGGGCCTCAGCACGGTGGAGGTCTTCAATGCGGCCTGCGACGAGGCGGCGGAGCGCATCGCCGACAAGCTGGAGAAGATCAACAACGCCCAGGACATGCTTGTTCTCGGCCACGACCTGAAGACGGTGCAGGCGCTCCAGCGTCGCCACGAGAACATTGAACGGGAGCTAGTGCCGATTGAGGACAGCCTGAAGCGGATCATGATGCTCTCGGAGAATGTCAGCTCCTCGTATCCGCTGCAGCGTGAGCACGTTCAGGGCCGCCTGCGCGAGCTGAACCGCCTCTGGGAGGAGCTGAAGGCGTGTTCGGTGCAGAAGCGCGCCCTCCTCGACAAGATGATCGGCCTGCAGATTCTGAAGAACTCGGCGGCGGAGGTGCAGGCCTGGATGACCGGCTACGTTCGCCCGCTGCTCGCCTACGATCCAACGACGGCGGCCGTCTCGCCGAAGGAGCTGCTGCTCAACCTCGATTCAGTCAGCAAGGAGCACCACGACCTGCTGCAGGAGATGGACGGCAAGGCGAACGATGTCAAGGACCTGCAGACGCTCAGTGCCAAACTGGCGCGGCAGATTCCCGCAGAGGAGGTTGCCGCCGTGGAGCGCCTAGCTGAAGACTATCAGGCGCTCTACAAGGACTGGGCGGAGAAGGAGGCCTTCTCAAGCAGTGCCGTGATCTGGTGGTCTTCAACCAGGAAGCGGATCACCTGGAGACGATCATCAACTCGCACCTCGCCTTCCTCGACCTGGACAACCTGGGCAGCAATGTGCACGACGTGGCTTCGCTGGCCAAGCAGCACGACACCTTTATGGCGACGCTCAACGCCCAGGACCAGCGAGTGCACAACTTTGACGACTTTGGCGAGAAGCTGGCGCAGAGTGGGCACTTTGACAAGGCGAACATTGAACAGCGCAGACGACACGTCTCTAAACGGAGGAAGGACCTGAAAGACGCGCCTTTAATCGCGGAAAACTGCTGCGAGAGGCGAAGATCTACCAGGAAATCAAAGCGGACGCCGACGAGTTTCTCGGGTGGTGCGCCGCCAAGGCAAAGCTGCTCGTAGACGACGAAGGTGAGGAGCTGGTTAAGAAGGGACCGGTTAACGCCAAATCGAACATGGAGCGAAAGCTGAAGCGACACCAGGCCGTGGAGGCGGAGGTTCGCGCCAACAAGAGCCTGCTGGACCGAATCACTCGAACCATTGCCGAGGTGAACAAGAGCGGCGAGACGGGCTACGCTTCAAGCGAGCTGGCGGCCATTGGCGATCAGGTGCAGCAGCAGTGGGAGAAGCTGGTGGCGGCGGTGGAGAACCGGGGCCGCCTCTTTGAGCAGGCGGCCATTCAGATTGAGCACGCCAAGTCGCTGGAGGTCGTTCAGGAACGAGTCAGCGAGCTGACGAAGGCTGTGATCCATTCGGAGGACTACGGGAGCAGTCGACGCAGCTGTCGCGAGCTGATGGCCCAGTGCAAGGCGGCGGAAAATGAGCTGAACCTGCTGACCGGACGACTGTCCTCACTGGACGACCGTGGCCAGCGCATCGCCGAGGACGGCCATTTCAACTCTGAGGCGATTCTGAGCAGTGGCGAGCAGCTGACGGAGACGATTGCCGCCCTGAAGAAGCCCCTCGCCGAGCGAAGGCGGCGCCTCGAGGAGGCCAACCAGTACTACCAGTTTGAGTTTGACGTCAACGGCGAGCTGCAGTGGATCAGGGAGCACCTGGCGCTGGCCACCTCTGCCGACGTGCCGCAGAATTTAACCGAGGCGCAGAATGCCATCAAGAAGTTTGAGCAGAACTTTGTGCGCGAGGTGGAGGGCCACGAGAGCTGCATCCGACGAGTGATTGCCAGCGGAGAGCAGCTGATGTCGGCGAAGAAGGAGAATGAAGAAGAAAGTGGGGATCAGACTGACGGAAAGCAGCAGCAGCAACAGCACCTGCAGGCGCCACTCTCCCGAGCGGGCGATATTGGCGAGAAGACCGCCGAGCTGGAGGCGGCCTGGGCGCAGCTGCAGGAGGAGACCGGCCGCCGCCACCAGGCGCTCAAGGCCGCCCTCAGTGTGCAGCAGTTTCTCGCCGAGTGCGCCGAGATTGAGCAGTGGACGGCGGAGAAGCTGAACGTCCTCCACGGCGCCATCTTTGGCAACGACGAGATCACGGTGGTGAAGCTGCTACAGAAGCAGAAGACCGCCGACCTGGAGATTGACACCTACTCGGGTCTGGCCGAGGAGCTCGCTCGACAGGTGGAGAAGTTGGTCGCTGAAAATGAGGGACAGCCGATGATCAGCGAGGCGGACCAGAAGCTGTATCGCAGCCGCGTGCACGACCTTCAGGTTGAGATGAAGCGCCTCAAAAAGCAGAACCACGAGCGCAGCATGGCGCTGATTGAGCTGAAGAAGCTGCACGAGTTTCACCGCGAGTCCACCGACTTTCTCGCGTGGGTCGCCGCGCAGAAGCAGGCGCTGCTCAACGAAGACTACGGCCGCGACCACGAGCACTGCGTCCTCCTGCAGGCCAAGTTTTTTGACCTGAAGCGAGCCATTCTGTCCTCCGAGGAGCGGTACAACGCCTGCGGCGAGTTTGCCGCCAGCCTCTCCAAGTCCGACGACGACAGTCGCGAGGTGGGCAAGCGCATGGACGAGGTGACCGACGCCTGGAACGAGCTGGTGAAGATTCTCAACATTAAGGAGCAGAACTTTCTGGCCGCCGTCAAGATTCACCGTTTCAACCGCGACGTGGCCGACGCCTTTGAGCGCATCAAGGAGAAGGGCACGGCGCTGGCCGAAGCGGACCTGGGCCGAGACACGCACTCCGTTCAGGCGCTCATTCGCCGTCACGACCTCTTTGAAAACGACCTCGTTGTGCTGGAGGCGCAGCTGCAGGTGATGATCAACGACAGCGTCAAGCTGCAGGCCGCCTACCCGGGCGGCAATGCAAAGAACATCAGCGAGCAGCTGACCATCGTCGTGGAGCACTGGGAGGGCCTCAAGGAGAAGAGCCGTCGCCGGCGAGAGGGCCTCTTTGACGCCGAGCTGTACTACCGCTTCTTAGCGGCCGTCCGCCGCCTCGAGCAGTGGGCGCTGAATCTGCTCTCCGAGCTGAAGACGCTGGAGACGGTTCGAGATATTCAGAGCTCACAGGCGCTTAAGGTGGCTCACGAACGGCTCAAAGCGGAGATTGACGGCCGCGAAGAGGAGTTTAGCGCCGTGGTGGCGGAGGCGAACAGCCTCACCTCGAAGACCTTCTACCCGGAGGTAAAGGGCCACACTGAACGCCTGCTGGCCACCCGAGGACAGCTGCACACCGCCTGGCAAGTGAAGAACGTCTACCTCGACCAGCTGATTGACCTGAACTGCTTCCTGCGAGACGTCAAGCAGCTGGATCACCTCTGTCAGCAGGCCCAGAACCGGCTCACCTCTGCCCACGACTTTGGGCAGACGGTGGAAGAGGTGGACGCCGGCCTGCGCAAATTCGACGACTTTATCCGCGTTTTTGAGTCGCAGGAGGGCAAGTTTCGCAGCGTGGAGGAGTGCGGCGGACGGCTGGTGGCGAAGCAGCACTTTGACGCAGAGACCATTCAAGTTCGGCTCGGAGAGCTGCTCGCTCGCCGCCAGAAGCTGGCCGCCCTCATCACCGAGCGGCGAGAGGAGCTCGCCGATGCGCTGATTGCCGTCCAGTTCAAGCGAGACGTCCTCGAGACTGAGGGCTGGATCGACGAGAAGCAGGCGGCGATGGAGAAGGAGCGACACTTTGCCGCCACCAGTCCTGACCAGCAGAACATTGAGGCGAAGATGAAGAAGCTGCAGAAGCACCAGACCTTTGAGGCGGAGATCAACGCCAATGCCTCTCGTATCACTGAGATTCAGGCCAAGGCCGGCCATCTGATTAAAAAGAACCATCCCTCGTCGATTGAGATTCGCAGCCAGCGAGACACGCTGCTGAGAAAGTGGGATCGCCTGGTAGGCCTCTCGCGAGAAACGCTGCAAGGCTTCGAAGAGGCCAAGGACATCTACGAGTTTAACCGCGACATTGGTGCCATTGAGGCGTGGATCCGCGAGAAGCGGGCAATGCTGCAGTTCAATGAGACCGGCGAGGACTTTGAGCACTGTCAGTCGCTGCTGCGCAAGCTCGACGACGTCGGCACAGACATGAAGGTGGACGAGAATCGCATACTGCACCTGAACAACCTCGCCAATAAGCTGATTCACCAGTGCAGCGCCAATGAGTTCTTCAGCGAGGAGACGGTCAACGGACAGCGAAACAGTCTGAATGAAAACTGGGCGCAACTGCAGGCGCGCATCGCCGAGTACCGCAGCCGCCTGGTGGTCGCCCTGGAGGTGCACTCTCTGAATCGCGATCTGGACGACCTGGCCCAGCGGGTGGCGGAGAAGGCGCTCGCAGTGGCGAAGGAGGCGGACGGAAAGGACCTGGCGGCGGTGGAGAACCACCGGCGGAAGCACGAGGCGGTGATGGTGGAGATGGCCGCCATTGAGTACCAGTTCAAGGCGGTGACGGAGAATGAGGCCCGCCGGCTGATCAACAAGTACCCCGACCTGACGGAGGGCTCACGGGCGAAGATTGCCGCCATCAGCGAGAGTCTCCGCCAGGCGACGCAGGACTGCAAGGCGAAGGAGGCGGAGCTGGCCGCCGCCGTCAACCTGCACCGCTTCTTTGACCTGGTCCGGGAGATTGAGCACTGGGCGGAGGAGCTGCTGGCGAAACGGCTCGCCCACAGCAGCAACGCCGTCAGCGTGGCCGAGGCGAAGGCCGACCTGCAGAACCACGAGTACGTCAAGGCGGAGCTGGCCGGACGAAGGGAAAGTCACCAGAGCGTGCGCGACTATGGCCTGCAGCTGGTGCAGCAGATTGAGCAGCAGCAGCAGCATCAGGCAAAGGCCAGTGCAGCAGCAGCAGAGAAACCGCTGACAGCTGCTTCGGAAGCAAAGACCAAGCAAATTGAGGCCTGCGTCGAGCGCCTGGACGACCTCCGAAAGCGACTCGATCTGGCCTGGGAGGAGAAGCACCACTACCTGAAGCAGTGCCTCGAACTGCGCCTCTTCTACGACCTCGGCAAGCAGGTCGACTCGTGGCTCGCCTCGAAGGAGGCCTTCCTCGCCAATGAGGACCTGGGCGGCAACTTGCTGGCGGTGGAGGACCTGCTGCGGAAGCACGACACCTTTGTCAAGTCGCTGGCCGCCGCCCAGCAGGGCCGCCTCACCGAGCTGGTGGCCGCCGCCGAGGGCCTGCTCAAGCGTGCCCACTTTGACAGTGAAGCCATCCAATCGCGGCTCACCGAGACCCAGGCCCGCTGGGAGCGCCTGCAGGCGAGTGCCGAGCAGCGGCGGCGCCAGCTGGAGGACAGCAAGGTCTACTACGCCTTCCTCCGCAACGTCAATGAGATGCTTCGCTGGCTGGGCGAGAAACTAAAGGTGGCGGGCGATGAGTCGTACCGCGACTCGATTAACCTCCTCAGCAAGATTCAACGCCACGCCGCCTTTGAGGCGGAGATTAGCGCCAATCGAGAGCGCGTCGATGCGGTGGTGCGAGAGGGTGAGGCGCTGATTGGCCTGAATCACTTCAAGGCGGAGGACATCAAGGGCCAGCTGTCGACGATGGAGAAGCTGCTGCGCAGTCTGACGGAGGCCGCCTCGCTCAAGCGCGTCCGCCTCAACGAGGCCTACCAGTCGCTGCAGTTCTTCCGCCTCTGCGACGACCTCGACCTGTGGATCAAGGACACGGAGGGGGTGATCAGGGACGAGGACTGCGGCCGAGACCTGACCAGCGTCAAGAACCTGCTGAAGAAGCACCAGCTGGTGGAGAACGACGTGCACAATCACAATGAAAACATTGAACAGGTGAAGGACCACCTGCTGAACTTTACGCAGAGCAAGCACTTTCTGCGGGAGGAGATTGAGGAGCGGGCGGGGCAGATTATCCGCGCCTACAATTCAATCCACGAGCCGATGACCAAGCGGCGGGAGCTGCTCGAGGAGGCGTTGACCTTCTTTCAGTTTAAGCGCGACCTCGAGGACGAGCTGCAGTGGATCAGGGAGCGAGAGCAGGCGATGGCGCAGTACGACAGCGGTGCGACGCTGGCCGACACCCAGCGCCTCCTCAAGCGCCTGAAGATGTTCGAATCGGAGCTGCAGACGCGGGAGCCCCATCTCAGTGCCCTGGTGAGCAAGGGCCACAATATGATCAAGTCGAGCAACAACAACTCGGAGGAGATTCGCCGACTCACCTATGAGCTTCAGCAGCGCATTCAACAGCTGAAGGACGACTGCTCCCTCCGCCGACTGCGCCTGGTGGACTCCCTGGAGGCGCAGCAGTTTTACGCCGATCTGGCCGAAGCGGAGAGCTGGCTCAGCGAGCGTCTGCCGGCGCTGCAGAGCGAGGAGACGCTGGGCAGCGACGAGGAGTCGGTGGCCGGGCTGATGAAGCGCCTCGAGGTGGTGAACAAGGACACTGATCGCTTCTACTCGACGACGATGAGTCGGCTGGTGGCGCAGGCGGCCGCCTTCAGGGAGAAGGGCCACTTTGAGGGGGCGCTCATCGAGGAGCGCATGGACGCCCTGAACGCCCACTTTAACCGCTTTGTGGAGCTGGCCGAGGCGCGAAGGCAGCTCTACCTCCGTCGACGGCAGTACTTTGCCTTTGAGCGGGACGCCGATGAGCTGGCGCTCTGGGCAAAGGACCAGCTGATTGTGGCCAACTCGGAGGACTATGGAACGGTAAGAGTCGGGCTGTTTGTTTTCAAAAGCCTGATAACTAATTTCTGGTTCCTGGAACAGGACGTCGAGCACGTGGAGAAGCTGATTCAGCAGTTTGACACCTTTGCCGCGAATGTCAACGCCAACGAAGAGCGCTTCACAGCGCTGGAGGCGGAGGCGAAGAAGGGCGTCGAGGGCTGCGAGGAGAAGCTGGCGCAGGTGGCCGCGTTGTGGGCGGAGCTGCGCGAGGCGACCGCCGCCCGGCAGGAGGCGCTGCAGGGCGCAAAGAAGGTGCACACCTTCTACCAGAGCGCCGACGAGACCATTTGCTGGATCCGCGAGAAGGAGTCGAGCACGGTGCTCGACGAGGTGAACGTCAACCTCGATGACCTGAGCACCATTCAGGCGAAGATCCGCCAGCTGGAGGGCTTTGACCGCGACCTGGACGCCGTCAAGGAGCAGGTGGAGGCGCTCTTTGTGGAGGCGGACCGCCTGGCGGCCCTCTTTCCCGACATTAGCGAGAACATTGAAGAGCGGAAGAACAATGTGCGGGCGGTGTGGAGCGGCCTGTCCGCCGGCAGCGTCCGCCACCGGGAGAACCTGCTGCAGATTGAGGCCATTCAGTCGTACTTTGACGAGTTCCGCCTGCTGCTCACCTGGATCAAGGAGATGATGGCGCTGATTACGGCGGAGGAGAGGCTAGGAGGGGATCCGGTGGCCGCCGAGGAGCAGCTGCACCGCCACCGAGAGTACAAGGCGGAAATTGACAGCAGGGCGGACCTTTTCACCGCTTTCCTCGCCAGCGGAGAGCACATCATCGCCGGAGGCCACTTTATGGCGGCGGACATTGGCGAGCGGAACGGGAGGGTGAGAACGCTGCACGCCAACCTCCTCGACACCTGGCGACGGCGGCTGACGCTGTACGAGTACAATCTGGACGCGAGGCAGTTTATCCAGGACTCGGAGCAGGTGGAGAAGTGGATCGACGAGCACCTGCCGCTCATCACCGACGACGGCCAGGGCCTGGGCGAGTCGCTGGCCGAGGTGGAGACGCTGCTGCAGAAGCACGACGAGTTTGAGAAGACCATCGAGTCGCAGGCGGACAAGCTGAAGGCCATCGAGCGGGTGACGCTCATTGAGGGCTACTTTGAGGAGTTGAAGGCAGCAGAGGAGGCGAACCGAGTGGCAGAGGCCAATCTAAGGGAGAAGGAGCGCATGGCGGCGCTGGTCGCAGAGGAGCAGCGGAAGATTCTGCACCAGCGGAAGAATGAAGAGGATGCGGCGAGGTTGTACGAGAACACTGCCCAGTTTGCGCAGCAAAGTCCTGGGAAGCAGGCCAGCAAGGAGGGCAACTCGAAGATCTCCGGCCGACGGTCCAGCTTCAACTTCTCCCGAAAGCCGGTCAAAATCCGCCCCGAGGTGGAGAACCTGCCGGTCGCCTGTGAGGGCTTCCTCGAGCGGAAGCAGATCTTCTCGGCGGGCGGGAAGAAGGCGACCAGTCGCAGCTGGAAGACCTACTACACCGTCCTCTGCGGGCAGCTGCTGTGCTTCTTCAAGGACAAGAACGCCTTCTACGGCAACTCCGCCGCCAGTCCGCCCTTCTCCATCCACGACGCCCGCTGTCTGGAGGTGGCCGACTACCGCAAGCGAAAGCACGTCTTTAGCATTCAACTGACCGACATGACCAAGTTCTACTTTGCCGCCAGTGACGCCGGTAAGCTGCGCGACTGGCACAACAAAATTCTCCTATCGGGCGCTGCTGCCCCCTTCCAAGCAGCTGCTCAACGTGGGAGACCTGCAAGCGGCGGCGGAGATGACCGGCGATGATGGACTTAATAAAAGTAGTCCAGAAAAGGGCGGTCATGCGGACGCGCTGGACGGCTCCACCGGTTCCAGCTCCAGTCGCAAGTCGTCGCTCTCTTCGCCGTCTCACCACCACCACCACCAGCAACAACAACATCATCACCATCACAATCACCCTCATTCCTCCACTGCAACTCACTCGCAGAGTAGCCTGACGGGCAGCAGCAGTGGTGGAAAGGCGGCGACGCTGGAGAGGCCTAGTTACAGTAATGGTCATCATCAGAATCACTACCAGAACCACTCGGCCGATCAGCTGGATCAGCACGGCCAGCAGCAGCAGCAGCATCGAATGAGTGCGCCTGCAGAGCAAACGTACGCCAATGGAGCTAACAATTCCGTTGAGCACATTCCCGAGCCAGGACAGACGGAGATGGGTCTCTATGACTGTGAGTATTTGAGTGAAGAATGTTCTTTGAGTAGTTGATAATCGTTTTCACTCTCCAAACAGCCGCCACCTACCAGAACGTTCCCGTGAAGACCAGCAAGTACCGCAGTCTGCCGCCCAACGTCTCACCGCCCACCAGTGGACAGGAGCAGCTGCAGCAGGTCTCAGCAAACAGTGCAAAGTACGACCAGATCAGCCTGCAGTCAGAGGGCAGCCACTCGGTGGGACAGCTCAGGTCGGCAGGTCAGCAGTCAGTGAAGTCCTCCGACCAGGAGGACAGTGCCAGCCTGAGAGGAGAGAACAACAAGATGGGCAAGTCTGCCACCGATGCCAAACCGAAGAAGCGAAAAAGCTTTTTCGGCCGAAAGAAGTAGAGAGTTTCTTTCTTTTCTCAATCCTATATCAAGCCATATGAGTTAACATATTATTTACAGTTTATTACTTTTTCCCCATTTTGATATTTTCCGTTTTCTTATACTTTTCCCCTCCTTTTCTTACATTTGTTTGTTAAATATTAAAAATATTGTGAGCGATTCGAAAGTGCTCTGCACTGTTTTTTGAATATAAAAAGTGTTTTATTTTTTGCCTATTGCTTGATTTTATTATTCTGTTTAGATGATCCAGATGCTGTCTTCTCATGAGCATGATCATTAGAATGTGTGGATAAAGAAAACGGTGACAATGCTATCACCGACGACTAGAGTGCTTCGCAGTGTGCGATCAAGCGTAGAAGGCGGTGATGGAGCTTTTAGCCACGGGCTCACCGAGCAGCGTCACCGAGGTACAGCCGACGATTCGAGCGTCCACAAAGTCGCCCACGTCGATGAGGTCGTCGCCACTGCCATCCTCTGTCGCCCTCCTGGTGAGCACCACCTTCTGGTTGGCTTCATTGCGACCGTACAGCTGATCGGGCGACTTTTTGCTGACTCCCTCGATGAGCAGCAGCTGCCGAGTGCCCACCGTCGCCTGGTTCATCCGCAGACTGCTGAGCCGGTAGAGCTGGTTGAGCTCCGTCAGGCGGGCAATCTTCACCTCCTGCGGAACGTCGTCCACCAGGTGGTAGTGGGCATGCGTCCGCTCTCGCATGCTGTACGCGAAGATGTACGCCACCAGGTAGCCCACTCGCTCCACCAGGTCCAGCGTCTCCTGGTGGTCGGCGTCCGTCTCGCCGCAGAAGCCGCAGATAAAGTCCGAGTTGATGGCGCAGCCGGGAATGGCCGCGCGGATGCGCTCCACGAGGCTGAGGTAGGCGGCCTTGGTGTAGCCGCGGCGCATTCGCTCGAGGACGGCATCACTGCCTGACTGGGCGGGCATGTGCAGTCCCTTGGCAATGTTCGGGTGGCGGGCAATCACCTCGATCACCTCGTCAGTGAAGTCCTTGGGATGGGGCGAGGTGAAGCGGATGCGAACGTCAGGGTGCGCTCTGGCCACCTCATCGAGGAGGACGTCAAAGCCGATGCCGCCCGACTTGAGCTTGTACAGCGTCCGAAAGCCGGCGGCCAGCTTCACCTGCTGCTGCTGCTCTTTCCCTCCACCTGGTCTCCTCCAAAGTCTCGATAGCTGTTGACGTTCTGTCCAAGGAGGATGATCTCCCGTACGCCGGCGTCAACGTAGTGCCGCACCTCTTTGAGGATCGTCTCTATGGACCTTGACCGTTCTCGACCGCGAGTGTGAGGAACGATACAGTACGAGCAGAGGTTGTTGCAGCCTCTGGTGATGGAGACGTAGGCGGATGTTCGAGAGGTGATGGTAGAGCTGTGGGGGTGAACATCTGTTAACACGTCGTCGTACGTCTCATCCAAAGACAGGAGCACATTGACGGCGTTCTGCCCGGTCAGCGAGTTGACGGCCAACAGCTTCGGTAAGTGCCGGTAGGAGTCCGGGCCACCGATCACGTCGATAGTGGGCACCTCCTCCAGTACCTTCGTCTTCAGGCGTTCGGCCATGCAGCCGAGAAGGCCAAACTTCTTCACCGCTCCGGAGCGCTTGGCTCGCTCCAGCTCGCGCAACTTGTGCCAGACTTTGTTTTCGGCGTTCTCGCGAATGGCGCAGGTCATCAGGAAGACGATGTCCGCCTGCAAAAAAAGAAAACAATTTAGTGTTTTAACGTTGAAACGATATTATCAAAGAGACACATACGTCTTCAATATTGGGCATCATCTGGTAGCCGGACTGCGAGAGAATGGCCGAGGCGATTTCAGTGTCATTGACGTTCATCTGACAGCCGTAGGTTTTGATGTGCACTTTAGCATTCTGACCATCTAGATCCTTTGGTTCGATGTACGGCTCGTTTAGATTCTTTCCCCACTTCATGATAAATGGCTCCAGGCGCTGGCTCTTTTCAGCACCTGATGCTGTTGAATAAAGTGCTGCAAATTGGGTCCATCGTTGAGCTTCTGCTGGAAGTCGGCGCCAGTTCTCGGTCCGCTAGACTGTTGCCGACACTGTACAGTAGTGGTACGTGCATGTTGTAGTTTCAGGCGATTCAATCGAGTCTGAAACAAACGAAATAACCGAAATGAAGTCACCATTTCCAACACAAAAGTGACCGCTTTCTGACCAAAACAAAACCAAAAGACACGTACTATGTGTGTGTGACTGCGCAACGCTGTTGAACTGAAAAATGGACTAATTAACAGATTCAAAAGGTAAGTGATAGTTTTTGTGATGAGATGCGACACTTTTATGTGATCATCAAAATAACAGGAGATCAAAATAACAGTTTTAAGCTCTATTTCAGAAAACACAGAGTAATTTTCAAAGTGTAAACAGATACACAGTTTCAATGCCTAGTTCTTCTTTGCCGCATACTCAAGCGTGGCTATCAATCTTGAGGTGTACTGCTGCCAATGCAACGAATCGGGGCCGACGTCAGTTAGCACGTAGTGAATGTTGTAGTGCTCAATAATTTCACAAAGCGATACATTGACGTTTCGGTTTTTCAACTCCTTTTGGATTGCCTCCCAGTTGCCCCAATGCTTGAACTGAATTACATTCAGAAGTTCTCTTTCGTCGCAAGCTCGCCACAAGTAGGGTATACGCGAAATGGCTGTTTGTGTTCGGTCGACCACCTTGACTTGCAAGAAGCCCATGTAGTTGAAGTCCATTTGGTACTCAAATGAAACTGGATGCTCTGTTTTTTGTCGTTTGCTCTTTCGTGATCGCTTGATCGCTAACTCTTGTGAACTGGAGACTTCACTCTTGAACTGACTTTTAGAAGATTGATTGATGCTAAATAGAGTAAAGGTGGCCAAATCCTACAGTAGAAATCATATAACAAACTGGTAAGATATAAGCTGAAGATATAAGCAAATGTCCTCAAGACGAACCGTGTAGTTGAAGGGATGTGTCGCCTTGTGATTTCCCAGTTCAATTTGAGAAACAAAGCACTGGGAAAAAAACAAGAGTCAAATATGGTTTGAAAAGAGACCGGCTAAATTCTGCCTTACCTGCAAACAAAGCTTGAAATTGTCGCATTTCGTACAAGTAAAGCAAATATCTTGAATGAAGTGAACGCAACAAATGCATTCCTGGTAGAGGAACAACAAATCTGAAAAAGGATAAATTGAGCGTCACATGTAAAAAACTGTCATCATTGCACAAGCTTACGTACCCGGGTGAATCGTTTCATACTCCATCTTAAGCTCTTGTCGTTTTTAATTTCAACCATTTATCGGTTTACCATAACAGCATCACAACTTCACAACTTTGCTGACTCAATAACCTGAAATCACGTGACGGAATTACCTAATTAGTCGATTGTAACGTACTGCATGTACTGACCCCGGTGAAGATTTTCCACAAACTTCTAGCCTAGAAGTTCTAGGTACATTTTTACCGTGAAGATTGCCCTACTTTTTGCTTACTGACATTTGCTTCATGGCCTTCCTTTCTACCTCTTTTCTAATTGTTCTGTCACCATGGCAGTAAACCAACTAAAAGTGGTGATTATGAGGGGGCAAAACTTCCATTCAAGCTCGCAACGAAATTCAACGAAAATCCCCACTTGCCGTTGCATAACTACCGTCTCGTGACAGAGAAACCATTGCAGACACCTTTCACTCCACTTATCGGTGGAGTGGTGTTATCGCGCCTCCACTATCACATCATTTTCCCTGAACTTCAGCGCATCTGTGCACGTTTCAGTTTGGAAGAATCTACAGATCAGATCTGGGGAGTGTACACAGAGGAAAACAGAAAGGGGGCAATTATAGAGAGAGACACAAGTGGAGCTTGTTAGTTGAAGAGGCAGACAAGAGGAAGAAAAGAAGGCAACCGTTACTGGAACATCTTGATTGAATAATTTTCCACTTCACAATCGTCACCAGCAGCAGCACCACTTTCGTTGTCTCAGTTTTGTCTTATCTTGTTTGCTCATCATCGGCTTCATTATCCGACTTTTCGTTTGTGGCCCACTACCTGACAAATAAAGGCACTATCGTGCTGTTTTGGTATTATCATCATTACCCCCTCTGTATTGCTGAATTGAAACCTTGATTTTGCCATCGGCAAGTCGCTCAAACGACGGAGAATCAAAGCAGCTATTCTCATCACACAAAAGCGTCCATCTCACAATCCTCAGCTCGACCCTGAATGGCGCATTAAAATGGGTGTGCTATTTGTGGAGAAATACAGCCCGCAGAGATGCTAATCAATTTGTGCCAAGTAGCTACTGTCCAAGTTGATCTTCATTTGCCTCATTAGAAGGAGAACACAACAAAAACTGTCACTAGTGCTTGGTGACACAGCTTGAAGAATGTGAAAATTCAGACACAGGGCGCATTCTCTATCTCTGTCGAATGGGGAAGATATGTGATTGACATCAGTAATGAGAAAGGGAACAACATTTGAATATAGCTGTGTGCCTCTCAATGTCCACGTGCTCATTACCGATTCAGCAGCTCTTCAAGTTCATTACAACGGCTCAACTCGATCTCCCTGGATCAGTCCTGACAGTCTCTCTTTCAGACACTACTTTTTTTAAGTGAGAGCTCAACAGTTGCGAAGAAGAAGAAGAAGAAAATGAAGACTCGAAAAGCCAAGAAGAAGATCGATGTCGATCGGCTCATCATCGGCACTCATTGGCATGCACGGCCAGAGGCGGAGGGCTAACTAACTAACTCTCAATGGTGACACATTTATCACGTTCAGTCTTTAGCTTAGTTTTAGTGGCGATGACTGTGTTTGTATGTGTTTGACTTTGCTTAGCTTTAGTTGCTTCTCCGATGAAAAGGACAAACGCCGAACACCTGTGTCAGTGTATCTGTGTCTGGGCTCGTGCGCCTGGAGACAGCGAAGCTGAGTGAGCTCACTTCATCTTCGCTTTTTTCTTCGACGACGTCTGCTGGCCCACTGTCTGTCTTCTTCTCTCTCTCTCTCTCTCTTCTCTCTCTCTCTCTCTCTCTCTCTCTCTCTCTCTCTCTCTCTCTCTCTCTCTCTCGTTCGTTTAGATGCTCACTCGCCCCATTGCCACAGTGAAGAGAAGAGAGAGAGAGAGAGAGAGAGAGAGAGAGAGAGAGAGAGAGAGAGAGAGAATGGAACAAATGCTGGCGGCGACGACGGCGACGCATCTTTAATGGAAACAATCGAGACGGGGGCAGAAAAGGAGACGATTGCTGCTGATGTGGGGAAGAACAGCTCACAAGTGTCTGTGTCTGTGTGGCCATTGGCGAGATGGGATGAGGGGATAAGCAGGTGGTGAAGTCGCTGGAGGAAGAAGAACAAGGGAAAGGGAGAGCAACAGCAAGAAGAAGGCAACAAACAATCCTTGGGCCGACGACAGAGACAGAGACAGGCAGGACACAACGTGAGAAGAAGATGCGTGCTCAGCAGCAGCAGCATCAGCAGCCAGTCCGTATGGCACTCACTGGCATACTACTGCTACTTGAAGACAGTTGACTGAGGTAGTAACTCATCTTCAACACCGCCACTGTCACCACCGCCGCCACCACCTTCTTTGCCGATGGTGGCAAGTGTATATAAATGGGCGACGGTCGCCCCGGAGAGAACATCCACTTGATCAGTGAGACACACATTGCTGCCATTGTGATTTGAAGTCGCTAGTCCCAGCACCCCAGCTCAACCAACCACTCAAAATGTTCAAGGTAAACGAGCGATCGGATTCTACTTCCTCCTTTTCGCAACTCCCTTCCGAACCTGACTAACTCCCTTCCCCTCTCAACTCCCTCAGGTCCTCGCCATCACTGCCCTCCTCGTGGCCGTCGTCTTTGCGGCGCCAGCCCAGGAAGAAGCCCCCACCCCCTACGAGTTCCAGTTCAACGAGAAGAACGAGAACCACACCCTCTCCCGAACTGAGTCCGGTGATGCGTCCGGCGTCGTCCAGGGCAGCTACACCCTCATCGACCGAGATGGTCGCCAGCGAGTGGTCAACTACCGCGCCGATCCCGTCAACGGATTCACCGCTCAGGTAATACGATTCACTAAAGAACGATCCGGACCTTTCTTCGATCTTTCTTCAACTGACCACAAATTCTCTCTCTCTTTCTCTCCACAGATCCAATCGAACGAGCCTGGTCTGATCAGCTCCAACCCCGCAGCTGCCACCTACAGCGTCCAGTAAAGCTGTATCTCCGCTGAGAATCCCTTTTTAAGTCGCCAGGAAACAGCAGCAGACAGTGAAGCATATCACAGTGGCAGAGCACTCCTACACCGCTAGCACACCACTCCCCACAATCGAGCAACAACAACCTGGTGACACTAAATAAAAAGACAACAACAACAACATCAACAACAACAACCGAAAAAAATGCAACCAAACACCAACCAACCAACAAAAATAGCAGTAACAATCCGTCCATCCAACCCCACCATCCTGTCTGTGTTAGTTCAACGCAATACACTCAATCCTTCTTTTCTGTAATGCAACAACAAATATTATAAAGACTGAGGCAGTTTAAAAAATCGCTGGTTCATTTTTTATTAATGGTATTAATGGTACTAGAAATAGAAATAGAAAGCAGCTTGACAGGTGACGGGCATGTTTGAAAAATGAGGATGATGCTGGAACACAAGTTGCTATGGATAAATGGTTAGACAGCAATGTTGCTCGCGCGCCGAGGGCTAAACCACCACGAAACTCCGACGATACTGATCGGGTGACATTGAGAACGCATGAAATTAGCGTCTAATGGATCGACGGATCCATGGGGAGCGAACGAACAGAGCAAACAGCGAAACAGTGATCGAGATCGAGTGTTGATTGCCGCCGATGGCTTTCCGATAAGGCTAGCTTATACCTGCTAAATGCGCACGAAATCGACATTGCCATGCTAATGAAGAAGGTGGATGGATAGATAGATGGATGAAGCAAACACTTACTTTCCTCTCAAAGACCTCCTCTTTCACCTTTCAGTCCTATGTCCTTCAAGTTCACTAAAAGTACTCGTGTCATTGAACATCGAACACAGATTATAAGAAGCATAATTAGCATTTGAGAATATTCATAAGAAGCTTATCAGAAGTGAAGAGGAAGTGAACCAGAAGAGGGATCATCATGCATTTCATGTTAAGCTCCTGTGTACGTGTTCTTGCATTTGCAACACCTCACAACAGGAGGGAAATTAATGGGAAGTAATTGCGCGAGTTTGCACTCAAATCTCCTGAGACAATTCAGTTCGTTAGTGGCAGTGGTGGTGGTGGTGGAGGTAAATAAATCATGGAAACAGACGGTCATCACTTAAGAATGCATCTCGCGTCTGATTATAAGTCAAGTAAAGAAATTAATTCAACAAAGGCTAGTGCAACAACATTTTTGTTTCCTTTTGCTGGAGTTTAACTCTTTTGCATACGCTTGAGTGTCATTAATTACTCTCAATGAGAGATCTTCATTATCTATTAGCATTTAGCTTCACTTTGTAACTATTGTTTGCTTACACCGTGAATCGGCTGGTGATTCTATTAATAAGAACAAAGATGGTCTAAAGTGATAAGTATGGCCTTCAAAAGCAACCTCTTTTTTCTTTTTTTATGACGTCAGTTTCACAATAGCTTTACCGATTATATTTAGCTGCAAAAGCTGATTTTTTTGCATTGAACATTAAGTGCCATTATCACACAATTAAGTTCCACGTTAAGTGCTGTTCTATGAACTTACTTCATTTCCTTCTTTAATGATAATGTAAAAGGTAAAGTAAATTGATTTTACGCATCTGCTTACTATCAAATCTGATAACTAGAAAACGTTTTAAAAAGAGTCGATTCTGGGAACGACAAAATCTTCCAGACTGTGGGGTGACAAACTTGACAAATTGAGTGCTTTTGAATGATGGCAACATTAGGAAGCAATCAGCCTGTTGATCATCTTCTGACAGTCCTAGTCCAGTACGGATTAGTTGCTCTCTTCTCTCACTTTTTAAGTTAGCAAAATTATTTTTGCATTAGCCATAAGAAAGAATGACCACCAACAAAGTAACAGTAAGCACAGATAAGGAGAAAAGGCACAAGACATCTTTTAATTAAGAAGGCAGACGTGCAGCAGTGATTTGATGCCTCACTTGAAGCATTGAATCTGAATGCGCAAAGAGAAAGAAAGACTGTTGACCACCACCACCACTGCATCTTGGCAAGACAAATTGAAATCATGTTCAAATTATTTGCAGAGTGCTCTGTCTGACTGTCTGTCTGTCTGTCTGTTTGTGTGAAGTCGCTCCATAAATCAACACGCCATTAGCAGATAAAGGTGATAAGCCAAAACTGTCTGCCTTTCTGCGTAACCGACAACTAAGCGACAAATTTCCATGAAGGCAAAAGGTCAGACGACGAGACTTGAAGGACTTATGTGAGTGAGTGTGTGTGTGGTGATTTCTAAATGAAATCTACCGGCGGTAGGTGAAAGATGAAGGCAAAGGGCAGTTTTGTGCTCCGGTGTATAAACTCAGCTTAATTAACTAAATAGACATCATTTGTTAGTGTCTCTAAAAGAGGAAGTTTAGAGATGCAACAGCTGAAGTTCAACAGCAGCAGCAGCAGCATCGGTTCGAAGAACGAAGACGATGCCGGTTCATACTAATTGCCTGATTAGCACAATTAGTCACGTTCCACAGTTTAAATTGACTGTCAGTGCAGAGTCTACGGCGATAGTGAAAGTCAGTTCAACTTTAGAACATCAATGTCAGCAAAAAGCAAAAAAAGTTCAAAGTTCAACAAGAGTGCAAGGCTAGTTCAATGCTAAACTTGAAATCGATTGAAAAAAGAAAATTAAAAGAACTTACCTTAAACTCACTGAATCATACAAGAATAAAGCCACAGAATAAAGTGCAAAAGAAGTCTGTCGATTGAAAGCTGGTGTTCACCAGTAAGTGTAACAGCAGACTGCTAATCTTCAAGTGAAGTGTGCGATGTTGACATCAGTACTGACCACCAACTACTGACGTCCTCGCTGCTTCGGCATCATCATCATCATCATCTTTGAGACCACAGTCTCTCACTCACTTTAAAGATAGCAGGCCCAATTGACAGTGATGAATGTCCAGCAGTTGTCGATTCAAGGCTCTCACTTTCCTGAAACTAGTTCACCTGCACTGTTCAAGTTCATTTGCTGCTAATGCACATGCTTTTTGCATCGCTTTCTCTCACCACTACTTTCACACAGTGGTCTGCAGTGTATTGTTTTTTGTTTGTTGCCCCCCTTCCTTCCAACTCCCGCCAACAGTAGACCTGGTTCTGGTATTCCAGACAGAAAAATCTCCTAAACTAGTGCGCCTCCTGAAAGGTCAGTTGCCCCTACTAAGCTTCTGATTTGCATTGAAGTGATTCCAAATGGATCGGTTGCGCAGTGGTGACAACATTATGCTAATAGTGCAGCGGTCAGTGGGATGGCAATGGTGATACACTTGAGGATGATGAAGATAATGCTACTGCTGAAGATTGAGGAGCTGATGCTATCGATGGATGACACTGATAGGAACAGGGAGACAGGGAGAAGACTGTGAGAAGATGACAAGAAGATCAGTTGTTGGAGTGTGTCCACGTACACACATGGACAAACGACAAATAAAGACGAGGGACAAAGAGAGTGGTGGTGGTGGCGGTGGTGTCACTGGTGCCGCGCCTTCAGCTGGGCTGCTATATAAGCAGACATCCACGGGTTGAGATGCTCCATCAGACATCTTTTGCACCATCTTCACCACCTGTTGCCGTCAATTCAACCGCCACAATGTTCAAGGTAATTAATTGGCTGTGCCTGTGACTGATTCAGTTTGCTCATTCCCCTTTGCCTCTAAACCTCTTTCTCAACCTCTACTTCGTCTTCCTAAACTGGTCACCACCACTCCACCCAAACTGAACCAAATCTCACCCCCTGCTTCTCCAGGTCCTTCTCATCGCCGCCCTGTGCCTGGTCGCCGTGGTCATCTCCGCTCCGGCGCAGGACGAGCCGCCCATGCCGTACGACTTTGAGTTCCAGGAGAGCAACGCCAACCACACCCTCTCCCGCCAGGAGACCGGTGACGCCCAGGGCGTCGTCCGCGGCACCTACACGCTCATCGACAAGGACGGACGACAGCGAACTGTCACCTACACCGCCGACCCCGTCAATGGATTCCAGGCTCAGGTAGGGGGGAGGGATAAAAACACTTTGTCAGGTGATTTAGAGACCCTAACACGCAAACTGTCCGCTTTTTGTTTTATCAAATTCAGATCCAATCGAACGAGCCAGGTCTGGTGTCGCACCAGCCCGCGGGCGCCACCTACAACGTCCAGTAAAAATCCGGAAAGAACAACAGCGGTGAAGCAGAAGCAGGAGGCACACAGTGAGCACACACCCACTACCGCCTAGCCAGGCTTTGCCTCCTTGTTTCTTTCTTGTTTTCCTCTTCTATTTAACTATACACATCAGCGAGCATCAGCAGCAGCAGCAGCAGTGACGAGCAACACACAAGCACAGCACAACCAACCGAATCGAATTTTAAATTCTTCAGTATTCCTTCCTTCTTTCCCCGACTTAATTTTCTTAATAAAAAAGACGCTTCCATCGTGGTCACATCTGTCTGTCTGTCTGTCTCTCTCTTTCTCTTCTAACTGATCAAGTGAATGACTCTCCCCACTGTGAATTCTCCTATCATATCACCTCAATATTGATTGCCACCGTTTGACCTTCAGAACTAAATACTGTAACACTGTGCGCCTCGATTAGCTGTTGCTGCCGTTCCCACATTGGCGTAAACTGGCACAGCAGTGTTGCGAAAACAGCATCAACAGCCGCCATTTGTCGCCTTGAGTTAGTGTATGGTAGTAAAGAGAGGCATCAGCGCGCATTAGCACTCTTTATAAATCAAGCGGCGAGCCATATAAACTCAAGGTGAAGATGAACTGAAATAGTGAGCAAATGTGTGATGGAAAGAGAGTATTTGAGTATGGAGGGCAGTAAAACGGCTGCTGCAGTCAGCGACGCGATTATCTCTGCGCCGGGCTTTATTGCCCCCCATGTACACTGCCCATGCCTTGCCATTCATCTATTCATCATCATCATCATCAGCTTCAATGGGAACAGAAACAGCGAGAGAGAGAGAGAGTGAAGAAATTAACTGCCTCTATGCATGCCCTCTCCTCCCCTCGCTCAATTGAATTATCGCGCAAACAAACACTGCGACGATTGAAAAGGAACGAGTTAGGGGGAAAAGATGTGTGAAAAGCGACCTTTTGTGAAAGAGCATCTCAAACACTGATCACACACAGTTCAGAAGCAGTTCGACAGTTTTAGTGCGACAAAAGGCGTGTTTGTGTGTGTGTGTTCAAGTTCGGTGTGTTGATGTATTTTAGTAGTAGTAGCAGTAGTAACTTGGACACATCGAGGCGAGTGCAGGACGTTTTGTTTAAAAAAACACAACTCTACGCTCTAAATCTTGGCGACAATTATGGATTGCAAGTTCGACAGACGATTTCGCCACGTGTCCAGCGCAGTGTACCGCTGGGTGGACGACTCGGCGTCCAAGACGAGCACTTGGTTCACCTGGTCAATGCGACCTTGAATGGCTCTGTAAAGATCAGTGGTGAATAGGGAGAAACCTAGAATGAGAAACCTGACCACTTACTTGTCAAGAATGCAGGACACCAGAAGGCTTTCCACGTCAGACACGTCAATGTTGAGCTCTTTGGAGATGAACGGAATCTGAATGCGAGTGTACGGCTTGATGAGCTTGATCAGAACCTGGGTGCGAATGTTGGAGAGTAGATCTGAACAAGAGTGTGAGTTTAGTCAAATGAATGTTTGAATGAGAGTGAGCTTCCAAAACAAACCTTCAATGTGCTCCTTGATGAAGGGATCGTCCATTATGGTGCGGCGATTTTCACGGAGAATCTTCTCAAATTCGTTAATATCATTGTTCTGGTAGGCGTTCACCAGATTGGTCATGGCCAGAATTTGCTTATCATTTTTGTACGGCTTTGCCTCTTGAGAGTCAAACGGATTAATGTCCGACTTCATCAACATGTTCGCCAGCACCAGATACTTCAGACAGGTAGTACGCCGAGGTGAGCCAGATTCATCGTAGTTTTTGAAGGCCTCGAAGAAGTCAGTGTGCGCCTTTTCGTACACAGCTTCACGCAAGTGCATCTTTCCACCACATTCTAAGGGAGTTGGCAACAGTTAAAAAACGGTTCACTGCGAATAACCAACAAACCTCGGATGACACCCATGATTAGTGGATGAGGGATTGCTGACTTGATGTGAAGGGACTTTTCGTACAGTTTCTGCAAAATAAGGAAGATTAGCTACAGTGTAAATTGGTAGACTAAACATACCTTAAGCTTTTTGTTGTTCTTCTGTGCGGTGTACATTTGAATTTCAAGGGCGTAAATCTCCAACAGTTGCGTTCCCTTCTTCAGATCATCTGAGCCATCTTCATTCTGACAGGAGAGGTGCAGCTGCTTCAGTATTTTGGACAGCTTCTTGTAGTCTTGAACATCAAAGTACAATTTGCCCAACTTGATGTTTGTCTTGAACCATAGGCGCTCGTTTTTGGCGTCTTTCAACGCTTCAAGCGTAGTTTCGTAAAAGTTCTGCAGTAGCTCCATGTTTTTAGAAGTGGAGATGTAATCGAGAATCGAGTTGATCGACTTTTCCGAGTAGTTTCGGGTGACAGCCGACTTGATGTAGGTGAGAAATACTTTGTAGCGGTTCATCATTTCATTAAAATTTTGCTAACCAAAAAAAGAAAATATTAGCATCAAACAAAAACAATACGGTAAGGTTCAATGTTACCAGTTTGAAATTGATTTTGATCATCTGTTTGAGAGCCTTGAAGCCCCACTCTCCCTTTTCGCCATTTTCAATGTCCAGCACCTTCTGAAAGCTCTCCAGCGCTTTCTGCGGATTGTCCGCCTTCAGCGACTTTGAGTTGTAGTACTGATTCTCCAAGTCAACATCAGGCTCTGAATTGGAGTCTTCAGAGTATTCCTAAAACGAAATAGATGAAAGATGAAAAACACTTACTTCACCTATCACACATTGACTCACCAGATCATAATCCTCATCATCGTCGCACATGAAATCATCTTGATCAGACATCTTGGCAACAGCAGCAGCAACAGCTGTCACAGCTCAACCAGTGGAAAGATAAGCAGTCCTCTTCTTCAAAGCACTCCGCTGTCAGTTGGAATCGGTTGAGCAATGTGGTAGAGAACGCCGAAAGAACCGGTGATGACCGAGATTCAGCGAAAGCAAGCACTGACTTCACAACAACAGAGCAGCGCAAACACAAACATCACGACGTTACGTCTTCTGTGATCACCCCTTCAGATCAACCAGAGAAAATTCAAATTCACCAGATACCGGTACTCTGGATGCTAGCAATGTCTAATGGAAAATCATCACAATATGTCTTTCCACTTTAGCAACGTAACCCGATGACCTGAAGTATCTCCTGAGTCCCGAAACTTCACCCGAACCGAGGGTTCGCCGTACTCTGTGAATGGTCCTCCGCGCATGTGAACTTTCACAAAGAGTGAGAGAGCGAGAGCAAAAGAGAGAGAGAGAGAGAAAAAGCGCTTGAGCGGCTTCTGTTAGTCAAACGTCTTGAGAGTCTCAAGAATACCACAAAAAGACGAAATTCACTTTGATCTCAATTCAATCTCGATTCTCTTGTAACCGCCATGGCGAGTGCAGAGACGGCGACCATGTCCAACCCTGAAGAAGTGTCACCATCGCTTTCTAGCCAAGTTCTAGAGCAAAGCTTCGGCGATAAGGAACTGGTGCGCCGAATCAAGGCTTCAAAAGTTCTACTTGTGGGCGCCGGCGGCATTGGCTGCGAAGTGATAAAAGGCCTTCTGCTGAGCGGCTTCGAAGATATTACCCTCATCGATCTGGACACTATTGACGTCTCCAACTTGAACCGCCAGTTTCTCTACAACAAGACCCATGTCGGCAAGAGCAAGGCCGAGGTGGCGGCATCAGTGTCGGTGGAGCGTTTCTCCCATCGCGATCCCAAAACGAATGAGCCTATCTCAAAGGTGACGCCCATTCGCGGCTCAATCCTCTCGCTCGACTACAACAAGGAGTTCTACAAACAGTTCACCTTCGTAATCAACGCTCTGGACAACAACATGACTCGCGTTCACGTGAACCGAATGTGCTTGACGGCGAACGTTCCGTTGATCGAGTCGGCTTCTGCCGGCTACTATGGAAACATTAAGATGATTCTGGGCGGTGTTACGCCTTGCTTCGAGTGCGAGCCACCCTCTAAGGACGAGAACACCTACGCCAGCTGCACCATTCGAAACACTCCTTCGCTGCCTATTCATTGCATTGTTTGGGCCAAAAACTTATTTGCTCAGCTGTTTGGCCAATCCGATGAAGACATTAGCCCGGATGTTTCCGACCCCAAACTGATGTCGGCTGAAGGTGAAGAGACTTCAGTTCAGAATGGAGTCGCCCAAACTAATGGTGATTCAGGTACTTTATTTGCTTGATCTAGACGATATTGTAGATTTTACATTTGTTTTCTATTTCAGATCAACAACAGCCAATGTCTACGCGGACTTACGTCGAAAATTCCGGCTATGATCCAAAAGTATTGTTTGAAAAGATTTTTTTCAAAGACATTATCTACCTCAAAAAGATGAAGGACTTGTGGAAAAACCGAAAGGCACCTAAAGAATTGAGTTACGATGAAATCTTTTCTGGTGCAGGAAAGTTTGAAGACAACAGTGACAACTCATCTAATGGAACCGAGTCTAACTTTGTTATTCGAGACCAGAAGAAGTGGGACATTTACGAGTGCTTGGAGGTTTTCAGAGACAGCCTGGACACGCTTAAAAAACGTCTCACAGAAAAGCTAGTGATTGAATGGGACAAAGACGATGACGCTGCTCTGGACTTTGTCACTTCAGTGTCCAACTTTCGCTCATACTGCTTTGGCATTGATCGCAAGTCAAAGTTTGAAGTAAAGTCTCTGGCTGGTAACATTATTCCCGCTATTTCAACGACCAACACTATCGTCGGAGGCTTCGTCATCCTCGAAACCATTCGTCTTCTTTCGAGCCTACTTCCAGAGCGCGTTTGGAAGAACGCTGATGTAGACACCACCAAGCTGGACGCTGAGAAGCTAAAAGCTGAAGCCGCTACCATTAAAAAGAACACTTTCTGGGGGTACATTTTAAACAAAAAGGCGAACTCTTCTCGTACGAAAGTGGCCATCGAGTGGAGCAACAAACCGAATCAAAGCTGCCTCGTGTGCTCCTCTGATATAAAGGAGATTGTCGTCGCACTTCCACTCTCAAAGACTACCTTGGGTAGTTTTGTCAAGCAAGTGGTCAAGGATAAGTTCAAAACCATTGCCCCTGACATTAGCGTTCTCGGCACCAGCATCATGCTCTGGGCGGATGATGAGGACGAGGAGGAGGACGGCGACGAGGAGGCGCGCGAAAAGATTCTCTCCAGTTACCCTTTCATGAAGGACGGCGTCACCCTGTCGCTCAGAGATCTGGAGCAGAACTTTGAAGTGCGAATGCTGGTGAAGGACATTGAATTTGATCCGGAGGAGAATGACGGCCTGACCTTCAAGGTCTTTAACCAGTCGGAACTGGACGACATCATCACCGATGCGAAGAACAGTACAACAGTGGAGACCAATGGAAAAGCAGGACCATCAACAGTAGCCGAACCATCAGCCTCTTCAAGCAACGCGTCGGCGGCACCATCAGTGATCACCGTTGACGAGGACGAGTTTGTCTGCCTCGAGGACGAGCAACAACAGCTGGCTGCTGCAAGGCCTTCAATGGTGGAGCCCAACGACGACGACTTTGAAATCATTGAAATGTCTGAGCTGGAAGGCATGGAGACCCGCAAATCGACCACCAAGCGGCCAATCGGCGGCGATGACCTGATCATTCTGGACGACGAGGGGACGAACAACAACGGCAACAACACAGAGCAGAACGGCAACTCCGAAAGTAACCAAACTCCCACCAAACGCATCCGAACCAATTGATGATTACTTCACTTGAAACACTCGTTTGATCTTAAAGCGGATACATCCTAACACACAGCAACGGCACTTCTTTACTCATTACACAAAAAAATTTTCTATTTTTTCAAATCACCTCAAGTATTCTCACAATGAACCCACACACCACAATTTTTCCGTCATTTCTTTCTCGTTGATTTCCGCCACCTTTATATAAAAAAAATTGTGCTTTAATACGGCCACGTTACAGCGAATAAAAACCAACTATTTAATATTCGAAAAGAGGTTTGAAAAGGAGGCAAAACAGCTGTTGTTGTTGTTGCTCACTGTTGGTTACGAAAAGAAAATGGACAACGATCTGGTCGATGACTCAGGACTCTCAGCTGGCATGTACATCCTGGCCGTCTTTCTGGGCATCCTCTTTCACGCCGTCTTTGTGCTCACCGCCTTTCTCGACCTATTCAACTGGGACTGGTGCTTTGGAGAGGCTGATAATGGTGGTGATGGCAATGGCGATGAAGGTGGCACTTCCTCTGAACACTCACGAAGACAGGCAAAAACAACGATTGGAAAATAAAGCAGTTTTTTATTGGCAAATAAATAGTATGTGTGTGTGCTTCGTGTTCAAACATTTGATAACAGGGCTTGCTGGTAACAAAAGGTGATGAAGAAAGACAGGTTGAATTGCCACACGTTGGAAGTCTCGGTGGTGGGATGGGACTACTACTGCTGGAGGTGGAGGCTGAGGAATGTCGAAACTCGGTTGGAATGTCTGTTTGTGATGTGTGCTTGAATAATCTGTGTCTGCATTGTCTGTGTATTGGATGTGTCGCTTTGTCTTTACAGTCGCTCGCTGGCTTCCTTGTTGATCTGCGGCGGGACGTTTATGTCGAACTTCCAGTAGTAGTACGGCGGACCAGCGGTGAAGCAGACCTAAAAGGAAAGAGCGTTAGAAATGGCAAAGACCCATCACCTAGGAAGAAGCGAAAGACCACCACTACCTTTCGATCGAGAATGCGGTCCATTCGATTGACGTAGTACATGATGTAGAAGTTGCACATCTCATCATTGCCGGTGCTGCCGATGTTCACCGTCTCGTCGAGGAAGTTGTACATGGTGCAGCGAGCGGCCACCCAGTCGCCCTGTCGAATCGTCAGCGGCCGCCTCACCGGGTAGAACATCTGCGGCTTCTGCGGGTCGCCCTTGCCGATCATCGTCCACTGGAGGGTGTCCTGGTCGATGCGGTACCCGGTCACCACCTGGCCCAGCTTGTGCGTGTGCGTCCGAAAGGCGAACGGGTGAATCTCGATGGGCTCCTCATTCGGACAGGCCGCCTCGAAGTGTTCTGTGGTGTGTTGTTTGGTGTTTGGTGTTTGGTGTTTGTGAAGATCAAATGTTTACCCATGTTAGTTTTACTGTTTGCTGCCCACCTCCCCGTCACTCACCGGTGGTCTTTCCGTTAATGCGTCCGTCAGTGGCCATCAGGAGGACACCGGCCAGTTTGTTGATTCTGAACGCAAAGGGTAGGGGAAGGAAGGGAAGTGCATGTTTAGTATTACAGTTGTTATTGCAAAGGCGTTCTTATTGACACTCACTCGTTGTTGTCTTGTGGCAACATGCGTAGCGTGATGCCGGAGTGGTCCACTTCACCTTCTGTAGGGCAGGAAGACATTTAGCTTTTTCTCTCTCTCCTATCATCGTGAACCTTTTAATAGTTTTGCACAACGTCACTCATTCGTTCGTCATAAAGGCTCTCTTTGCCTTCTAATTACTACCCAAGAAGGAAGCTTCTACTTACTCTCGACAAATCGATGCACATGTGCGTAATGCACCTGCAACACCAGGTAGTCAATCTTGGTGCCCTGGCCCACTTTGAAGCCCACCCCCTGAGGCATTTTCAGTGCCGGAGCGTCCATCGCCCAGCTGTACACTATCTGCGACTGGCCGTCCTTGCAGATGGGACTGCGCGGGAAGATGGCCTCCTCTGCCTCGCCCTCGGTGCTGGGCGCCATTTCACCGCAGTCCCACACTGCCCTGGGCGTGTCTCGTTCGGCGTATCCCGGGTGCTCACAGCCGTAGATCAGAATGTGGTGGGCCGTCTCCTTGGTCGCATTCGGCAGGTACTCCACGATGAACTGATGAGAGTGGTGGGGCATGCGAAAGGCAGTGCACAGGTACGTCTCGGGCTAGAAAAGGATTTAGGGAAAGATTGTGGGTTGTTTCGATAACTAAACACATCCCACTTACCTTCATGGGCTGCACATCAGGCATCAACAGGGGAAAGTAGGAGCTTCCATCGTAGGATGATGCATCCTGAGACTGGCTGCTGCTGACTGCCTGCAGACAGAGACAGGCGAAAGTGACCAGAAGAAGTTTCATTGCGATTGCTGCCATCTTTGCCATCTATCAATAGTTGACTGACTGAGATCAGAAGGAGTGGGTGATGAACTGAGGGGATTGACTGTAGATTGACTATGTGATTTGGTGAGGTTATCAGGTGATCACTTGATTCAATGCGATCACAGGTCAGGTAACGGTACTCTCAAGTCTTTCAGTTAGTGGTGAAGCAGCAGTGGGAACAGAAGATGCTCTACTGAGGAGGCATTGTGCATGGTGAGAGGTGAGAGAGAGAGGGGGGTGATGAGGGTGATAGGAAGCTGCTAACTGTGCTGAAACAAAAACTTCTACAAGCTGAAGTAAAACAGTCAGTCAGTCGGACAGTCGTTTTTCGTCGGAGTAGTCCAACGTGGAGTGAGAGCAGCAGCAGCAGCAGCAGTTGCAGCAGTAGCCTGAGAATCCTGTTTTGTTGCTTGGTGGGCGCACAATGAGAACACAGCCGCCATTCACTACTTCACTCACTTGCACACACTCACACACACACTTGACATTTGCTCGGTTGGCCACTCTTGCGCCGATATGCTGGTTGGCTAGTTGGCTAGTTGCTCCAATGGTGGTGGATCACCTGCGATGCCACACGGAGCACACTCTATCCCTCTCTGCCTCTCTCCGCAGTTGTTGCCACCAATGTTGCCAGTATTCCCTTTATTTTCCCACTGATTCTTGTGGCGCCCAACGAACAAGATATAGAAAGGATATGGAGCGTATATAGTATACAGTCGATACACTAACGAGCACAGCTGTACAGCGGAAATGTGTCTTTCCCCGCACCAGTGTTCCTTTGCTGTTGCTGATGACGTCAATCGAAAGTAGAAGAGAAGAGAAGAAGCGTTAACAGCGCAACAATTTCGGTATGTTTGGACGATGATCTTAATTTAGGCTCTCTTCGATCACTACGTTGCACCTGTTAGTTGGAAGTGTGCAGCGGCGGTGGCTGCTCTTGGCAAAATCGGAGTCTTACAGTGGAAGACCCAAAGTGTTCCTTCTGTACGTCTGTTTGTTTAGACAGAATTACCAGTTATCACAGCGGCAACAGCAACAGCTAACAGTTGTGCTATCATCAAACGCAGTATCGAAGCACTATTTGTAATCAGTAGAAAATACCGCATAAGCTGCCGTCAAACAAAGGACATATCGAAGCAGGGCACAAGTGGTGCTCAAATGTGGCTAAATAGCATTGTACAGACATGTGGACAACAGTGGACAGTGGATAGCTGCTGATGATGGCAACACAGGGAAACACAGTCGGCGATTGCAATGTTAATGATTCGAAGGTCGACCACTTTATTGGCGATCTTCATCGGTGGCATTGAATTGGATAGCTGCAGTGAAGGAAAAGAGAGAAAGCTGTGTGGACAGTCTTCAATTAGTTCTTACAGCCGTGAAGAGGAATCCGCTGCTGTCTGAGGTAGTCTCGGTGCTTGCGAACCATCGACCAGACGGGCACGGCGATGATGGTGAAGAGGACAAAGACGCTGCCAATGATCAGTGAGGTGGCCAGCAGAGGCGGCGTGTCGACGATGCACCGACTCTGGTTGAGCAGATCCAGCTGAGTGCTCCCCGGACATCGACACAGGCGGTCAGGGGCGCAGTACTGCGGCACCACGTTCAGGTCATCGCCCGGGGCAAAGCGGAGCAGTGGGTCAACATCCACATCTTGATTGGCCTTCTCCGTCTTCTGGTCGGCTTCTGATCTGCCAGCCAGCTTCAGTCCGCCAGCGAAGCAGTCCTGGTCCAGTTCGCACCGGCTTCGGCAGATCTGATCCACCGGATCGAAGACTTGCTTCTTCGCATCCTCTCCGCACTGACACTGCGCCCTGATGCAGAGGATCTTCGGATTTCGGTGGAGCGACTGAAAGGCGCGTCGCTCCTGAAGCTGCCGCCTCGGGTTGGGCTCCTCACTTTCGCCGGTGATCAGCTGCAGCAGATTGCGCAGCACTGGATTGCAGTCGCTGTGCTTGCTGCAGTTGCTGTTGGCTTGAGGTGACAGCTGCGGTGACAGAGTGACCAGGGTGGAAGTGAAGGAAGTTCGGTTCAGATTAGGGGTGATACCCTCTAAGGCAGTAATTAGTAAGAAGAAGACAGTAAACACGGCTACTTGGGCAAACATTGCTCTGGCTTTTTGTTGATCAGCTTGTGTCAACAGCTACAGTTTTTTTTCACTTGTGTCGTACTCATCAGCATTGGCATTGGCACCTACTTTGCTCCTCTACCATGGTAATTATCGCCACCAAATGATGCTACGCTATTTTTTGAAATGATCATCCACGGAATGCCGTAACGCTCTCTACGGGTGCACCATTTGACGGCAAAAAATCAAATGTTTTCAAATAGAGATCATGTTTGAAAGTTGAGATGAAGATGTTCCTGCTTACTGCATTGCCGATTCTGTACCTCAATGACACTGTAAAAGCACATTCTACCTTGTGGCAGAACAATGTACACCTTAGAGGAGCGCGTCTTCATCGTGGAGCACTGCTTCCGAGAAGGCGACAAATACAACCAAACGGTGAAAGATTTGTTTAGGAAGCGGTTTCCCAAAAAGCTGCTGCCACATCGAGACTCAGTACGGGACATGATCAAGCGGTTCAGGACGACGGGCTCTGTGATTGATAAGCATCGCTCTGGCAGGCCAAAGAAGAAGAAGGAGAATGCCGTTCCAGCTGTTGAAAAGAAGGAGCAGTCTTTAGGAGCTGAAAGCAAAACTGCCACATTGTCGCAAAAGGATATCAGTGATTCGGAGCCAGTGTCAGTGGAACAACTGTGTCAACAACTGCCATCGCAGTCTGCCACTTCAAACAGCGAGCCAGAACAGCAGCTAGCAACAGCACTCCAAACCATCTCAAAAGATGCCAAACAAGCACATTTGCAACAAACATTTGAAACGGATTTTTAAATGTAAATACAGCACAATCCTGTAAATATATCTTGTAAATATGAAAAATTGAATTCATTACAAAGGCAGTAAAGTGTATCATTGATCATCGTTATTCCACTGCCGAGATCATTTTAGGTTCAATTCATGCGTTGTGGGTTCTTCATTTTGTTACCAGTGATCCACGAAGTCTGTCAGGACGACTCGATCTCCATCTCAAGTGGTTTGACATCGATTTCCTCGCCAATCTCCGGCTTAACTTGGATTTCCTCTTCTCGTTCATGCGCCAGTGAGGTCAGCATTGCCTGCTTGTTTCGATGGGCCTTTCGCACTCGACAGAGAAGGTGCTCCAAGTTGCTGCGCTTGTACAGGTCGGCAATGTGCGGATTCTGGTCCAGGGCCTCGTCGATGACCTCCTTGATGCGACGGTGCGGATTGTTGCACACCTCCTGGCGCATCGCATAGTCCAGCTTCATCTTGTCGATGAACTGCGGATCACTCTGGTGGTTGTGCTGGTCGTGCTGCGAGATGATTCGCCCGTTCTCCGTCTGCAGCCGAGCCGGACAGCCGATCTTCTGGTGTTCATAGCAGCGCCAGTAGTCCTTCTCGTTGATGACGCGGTCGCGCATGAAGAGAAAGCCGCCAAAGTTGATGTTAGTCGGCAGCATTGACTTGAGCGAGTAGACAAACTCCGGCTCAATGGACGGCTGAAAGTACTGGACGATCTTCGACTGGTATCGCCGTGGATCGATGCACAGCTGCGGATGTCGCTCGGCGCTCTTTCGCAGCATCTCCTTCTCCTCGTTCTTCACCTTGAGCTTGAAGCGCTTACGAAAGAGCAACGCCTGCGCCATGAACTGCTTCACCTGGATGATCTCTCGCAGCGTTCACTGCTCTTCGCCAGCTCAATCGCCACGAACTTCTTCAGGTCGCTGTCCTTGTCGTGCACTTTCATCGCTCTGATGCGCTTCTTGACGCGCTCCTCCAGCTGGTACTTCTCCACGATGGCCTGCTCCGCCTGGTGGTTGTGCTCGTTGATGAAGGAGAGCACATGTCCCTGGGCGTCCGTCACCACCCGGCAGGTGCACTTCTCCAGGTGACGCTCCAGACAGCCCCAGTAGCTCTTCACCTCGTCGGACTTGTCCTTGCGCACTCGGTCTCGGTTGAAGAGGTAGCCCTTGTACTCCAGCAGCTTGTTCTTCTGCCGACTTTGCACAAAGGTGCCCTTTGGCTTTTCTCCACTCTCCAGGTCCATTTGGTCTGTCAGGCTTGGGCGTGTGTCGCTGCAGGGAAAATAATTTGCCAGTCAGTCGTTGATGAAATAGAAAGTCGCAGAGCTGATTTTTTGTTTACCTATGAGCGGATTTAGGACATTTGTACGTTAGCGCAACGGTGCTGCTGCCGCTTCAGTGGCGCCACAGCGAGCCACAGCTCTTTTCTGAAGACGCGATTAAAGAGCGCTCAGTGTGTCAGTGTGGGGCAAAACAAACAAACGAAAAGGCGCCATTAACTTCGTCACAGCTTCACTCTTCACGTTTCACCTGACGCAACAGATGCAACACACCTAGTACGACGATGATGTCAACTGATACCGAAGAGCCATTTGCCGAGAAGGTGGACAAAATTCTGATCGAGTGGCTCAAAAAGCTGTGCCCACCTGTTGGCAAGAGCAGCAAGTCGAAGGATGATCAAAAGCTCATCAAGCCAAATGTCACCGCCAAAACAGTCTGCGAAAAGGCGAAGGAGTACAGCAACTTGCTTGGCAAGCTGGCGCCCAATCAGACCAGTGAAAAGCCCTTCTCCGCCGATCAGAACTGGTACAATGACTTTGTTGCCGGAGCACTTCAGAAGAACATCGAGTTGAAGCCAGCTCCGATCGCCTCACTATCAGACGAACTCACTAGCGGCAAGTACCAGCTAGAGCACATCTGGCTGGGGGCTCACTTTGCTCTCTTTCCTATGCGAATGCCTGAAGGCTCACTATTTGCCAAGGATGAAGTCGCTCGAGGAAAGAAAAGGTCGCGCAAACACCTTTCACTGCTGATCACCGCCAATATGGCAGCCGACTTTCACAGGGTGAAAAGTCTGATTGTCCTTTCCACCGAGGCAGATTTTCAAAAAACGAAGAAGGAATTTGAAGACACAATGGTTATAGAGTGTGACAAGGCAAAAGGTCGATTGTCTAAGAAAATTATGCTAAAGTGGCTGCGAGAGAACTTCTATGAAGAGGCTCGAGCTTACTATGAAGCACAAAATCTGCTGATTAACTCGCAAATTCCGCCCACTGTTCTCTTTCTCAACGAATGCTTCAAAGAGTACTTTGATGATGAAACTCTTCCGCCACTAGTTAAAATTTGCTACTTTTCTGAGGGCCAAAAGATGGAGTTTGGCACTGAAATCAACACAAAAACCTTCATCGTCAAACCCTTTGTGGCTGGCTACATAAAGAAGCTTCTGATGAGCCTTGAGATAGCTAATAAGGACGAATCCATTTTAGACAAGTGGAACGATTGCAGTATCAAAACAGCACTTGGTATCATCGACATACTAATGATTGAATGTCACCGCTCTCACATTGCTGCCTTCATTCCTCAGTTTTGCTTCAATTGTTCTTCAATTTTTACCAATTCCAACGTTCTGCAATCCTTTCAAGACAAAGTTAATGAGACCATTGTACAAATCGTCAAAGATTCCAACCGCCTCGAGCTTGGCATCAGTATTAAAGAGTTGTCTAGTCTCATCGACGACAATCTCAACTTTAGCTCTCTCGTTGAGGACCTAACCGCTACTGATGACGCAATCGTCAACATTATCACACCAGTTACGCCGTCAACCTCTTCCTCCTCTTCGTCGGCAGTTAAACGACCAGCCGACTCGAGCTCTGCCACTCCAAAGTCAAAGCGTGCCAAACTATCGATTTCATTGACCGACCACCAAAAGGGGCAACTCAATTTGCATCTGTTCAACGTAACGAACGCCCTTGACAACCTCACCAAAGCTCAGGACTATCTCAAGAGCTTCTCCGAAAGCAGCCTTGACGTCACCGCCAAACAGGAGCTGCAGAACCTGATTGAGCACTGGGAAAGAAAATCAGCAAAGCTAAAGGAAAGCCTTTCCTTTGGGCACAAGCAGATGTCGATCACCAAGTTCTTCGTGGTCAACAAAAGCACCAGCAGCTCCCAGCAGGGCGGCGACAAATCCGAGCCAAGCAAGTAATGTAATTCCCTCAACAGAGCCTAACCCCGTTTTGGTGGCTATTCACTTTTTGAAACCCTTTACGTTTTTTGTCAACAAAGTATATTCATGTTCATTTATAAAAATAGTTTATTATAAAGAAAATAGAAAAATAATCTATTGCTAACCGGTACCGATTGAATGTGAGAAGAGAGGAATCATAATTTGATAATAATTTGATAAGAACAAGAGAGGAACGTAAGGAGTAGTAGAAGTTTTGTACAACCAGGACGATTTTCCCCGACAGTAGAAGAAAAAGAGCTAAGAATATCAAACGTGGTTTAATGTAGGAGGCATGCACAGTAGGCGGCTTTGGGTAGTAAGTTAGGTTTGGGTAAAGTCTGTTTTGTTTAGTAGCTGCAGCATTTTTGGGGCGGTTTCCACTGGTGACCACACACACACTATAAGGGCGCCACTTGGAGACGCAGCTGTGGCCGCTTAAAGGCCGCCCCGTAGGTGACCGCCCAGGCGAGCATGGCCCACATGAAACCGGCCACCTTCTGCTCCCAGGTGTGGTAGAAGAAGGACGTCTGAATGATCATAAAGTCCCAGACGAGGGTGACCACGGCGTTGACGGTGACGGTGAGCAGTGCCAGCAGGTGAAAGGGCGAGAACCGAAAGCGATATGGCGTGGCGTAGTTCATCGACCGACTTGAGTCCCAGCTGATGTAGCGAAAAACGGTAAACTCCTCAAACTTCCGACTGAGGAAGGTGAGCTCTTCGATGCGAATCAGATTGGAGAAGACCATCAGGAAGATGTGTCCGCTGATGTCGAAGCCTAGTTGCCACTTGCCCTTTAGCCTTTCGCACTCGACGCGATCGTTAACCGAGTCGATTATGGCTGCAAAAGAGAGAGGGTTTCAAATGAGAGCATTGAAAACGATAAAACGAGCTTTCTATACAAACTTACTGGCGTTCTCCTTCAAACGACATTCGCCATTCAAATTGGCGTAGTAGACGAAGAAGTTGACCGAGTAGTACCAAATGAGAGTGGCGACGGCCAGTCTGATGAACGTGGAAAACAGTTCTCGGCCGATTAAAATGGCCGTGTGCTTCCACGCTTTGCTCAGATCAGTGGCCGTGTCTCCTCTCCTTCCGAGGCCTCATGCACCTCCACCACTCTCTTGTCAAGCTGATCATCGACGCTTCGGTCGATGGTGACAACGCCATCCGGACGGTCCTCGAGTGGTTCTCGAAAGTGGACGCTCTTTTTGCGCTTCGAGCTGAGGCCTCCCTGGTCCAGCCTCAGGTCCCTTTCCTTGGACCGCTTAATTAGGTAGAAACGAGTGTAGAGGAAGAAGGGAATCAGTGATATGAACGTCCACAGCCAGCCGAGCTTGACAAAGTACAGGTTGAGAAAGTTGCGCTTATGCGTTCTAAGATTTAGATTTATCCACTCAAGGACGGAGATTGGCAGTGGTGAAGAGGGTGAAGCGAGTAAAAAGTCCCGAACGAGACCGGCGATGATGATGAGGGAAAAGTATGCGAGTAACCGCTTGGTGAGGTATTGTTTGTGGTGATAGTAAATGCCGATTTCTGAAAAAAAGTTGAGCAAAGGAAAAAAGGGTTTAGCACTTTGAGTGTTCCACATAAGCCGGAGAGGCACTTACTCATGAGCCATGTTAGTGCCTTGGATACGGGTACCATCAAGTACGATTTGCGTCCCTTGTAGAGCAGAAAGGAGTCTTCGTAGAGCTGCTGCTTCGTCGGACTGGATGAACTGGAACTGCTGTAGTTACGTATGCTCTTCCGTGGTGAGATGATCGGACATGAGGATATGCCGCCACTGCCACCACCACTGCCTCCAGCAGCAGCAGCAGACCCGCTGACAGGACTGGACGCAGTGGCCGGCAGCAAGTCGCCTGTGGGATCAAAGTGCAAACAAGGAAAAGTTGTACTGCTTGGCAATAAATTTTGCGAGTGCGTTATATATGTCACCAAGTATAAGTAGGAAAGAGCGAGATAGTGTGTGGCTGCCAGAAAAGTAAGTCGTCGGACAGTGCAATGAACGATAGTTGGTGGTTGATGGTTGGACAAGAAGTGCGCTTCAGGCAGCAACAATAAGTGTAAACAATGACTGCAAAGAATCCGACTAAACTAATCAGCTGAATCGATGCTGTCAAAACACTGATGTAAACATTCTGCAATCTCTCTCTCTCTCTCTCGCATGACCCAAAGTGCATTTCATTTTTTAAGAACATAATCTACAACCATCCACCCTTCTTTTTCTAATCTCAAATTAGATCATGCGGCCATTAATTCAACTGCAAATTGCAAGCAGACCAAGCGGAGACATAAAACACGATTGGCAAAAAATAGTGTACGAACCTCCATCGGAGTTGGCATTATCTTGGTTGCCACTGGATTTGTCGCGAGTGCGCTTAATTAATTGCATCGTAGAGGTAGTGGTGAGTGCTCAAACAGTGAAAAACAGTAATAATAACAACAACAAATTAGGAGAAATTAGAGAAGAAAACGATAAGATATCTCATAAAAGTGAATCCATTTGGAAGCCAGTTTCGCTGTCTTGCTGTGTTGTTTTTGCGTGTGTGTTTTCGCAACGGGATTTTTTTTGGTGCCAAATGGTCATTCGCAGAAGACGTGCATCTGCGGTCATTCGAAAACAAACAGCGTTTGAGTTCCTCAAATCTTCATCTGAAGATTCCAGCGGTTCCAGCGGAAATCTTAAAGCGTCAGAATGTCTTTGACATTGACCACGAGGAAGGTCAGTCACAGAAGAGGATAACAGGTGTTGACAGGACAACCCATCAGCGGTGGAGGACGCGCCGTTGCTCGGGAGAAACGATTGGAGGGATGAAGAAGCGGTTGCGACCTTCCATCTTCGCTTGTGTTTTGTCGCAGTCGTCGTCAGTGATGGTTGGAAAAAAGAGGTTTCTCGATGTCTGGTCAGCAAGTGCTGTACCACTGACTGGTCGTTGCCAGGTGATAGTACGAGGTGATACTAGGTGAGGATATCTCTCTCTCTCTCGCTTTCGCTCGCTTGCCGTAACAATTTATGACTTTGCCGTTCTACAACAGATTTCATCCACTTCCCCTGGCAAACTCTTTCAAGGCTCTACACCACCACCAACAACTGCAGCTCTCTTTTTTACCACCGGTACGGTAGTATTCTACGACGACTATCTGCTTTGTTGTCACTGGTTTGTTGTCTAGTTATCATCTCCGCCTCACTTTCACCCTCTATCGGCCCCAGTTTGACTGGTGCACACATACACCAACACACATGATGAAAAAGACACTGTTGGTGATACTTTTTTATGACAACAGGTGCGCACAAATGAGCACACAAACGACTCTTCATGATTATGTCTGTCTCTTATTTAAGTGGCAGGCAAACAACGGGACTGCACGAGGAGAGGACTGCAACAAGCAAAGTGCAGTGCAAACATCAGGAGAAGTGCCACCAACGCACCTCAGTTAATGCACTTCTACCCACACGCGCTCACATCGAACCAGACGACGACGAACCAGAGACAGCGACAGAGATAGAGAGAAGAAGAAAGATCTACTTCAGTACTCCACCAACCTACTGCTGATCCTCATCATCATCATCAGCTGTCACAGCCACAGGATGGACCACCATTGTTCTCCTCTCTTTTACTTCTTCTTCACATATCTTTTACTCCTTTCCACATACTTTCTCCAACCTTCAAGTGCCGCACAAGTCGAAGTTTCATCTCAGCTTCACAGTCTCAAAGCACACCACCACCACGAGTTGGGCTCCTTCTGCAATCCTGTGGAGGGCTGCCTGCGGCCCTCGTTGACGTGCCACAAGAACCGCTGCGAGTGTGCACCTGGCTACGGGCGAAGTGATGAGAATGGAAAGGAGGCGGCGGAGTGCACTAGAGTAGTCTGCCAGAGACACGAAGACTGCAAACTACTGCTGGACCCAGGCCGTCGCTGCCACCAAGGTGCCTGCTCTCGCTGCAAGGACGGCCTACAGCTGGACACTGTCGTCAATCGATGCATCAGCCGCCTCGGCTTCGCCTGCAACAGCACCCGAGACTGCCTGGCCGACAGTTCGCTGTTTCCTCTACTGAATACTGAAGACAACAACAACAACAACATTTCTTTAATCGATGACGCCGAGTCCTCGCCTCCAATTTGCCGCAGTGGCCGGTGCGTGTGCCGTGCCAGTGACTACCCGAATGAGGACTGGTCCGCATGCCAGCGACGGCGCCGAGGCTGCACCTCACATAGCGACTGCAACCCCTTCGGCGACGACCCGTACCGGTACTGCAGCAGCTCTCGCGGGGAGTGCCTCTGCAAGCTGGGCTACTACGAGGAGCCGGTCGCCGGCGGTCTCTGCCTGCCCTACGTGCCCCTTCAGTTCTCGCTGATGATGCCCTTCTGGCTGACGCTGATCATGCTCACCATCTGCATTCTCGTCTACGTCTCACGACGACTGGCCACCTCGGGCAGGGCAGCTGCAGTGGTTGCGGCAGCAGAGAATGGAGGCTCAGCGACGACCGCAGTCAGCGGCACCACAGCAACGGTAGTCAGTCCTGAAGTGGACGCCCTAAACCGCCCTCCGCCGAGCTATGAAACGGTGGTCAAGACCCCTGCTACTACTGTCCCCTCAACGACGCCACCAGCCAACTAGTCCCCACTAACTAACAAACCTAACACACTGGCAAACCTTTTTTTAATTTCTGTACATAATATGAACATATTTTCTTTTTTCCGATTTCCGACCTGCACTCCTCCTCCACAACTCACAGTTCATCAGCTTTAGCCCTTTGACTTTGAGCTGCTGACGCCGGCCAGCTCCTCCGCCTTGAGTGTGTCGGAGAGGTCGTGCGCCGCGGCGTACTCCGCCGCCACCCACTCGTGGTTGATCAGCTGAATGAGGCGCTTCCTCGCCGCCGGATCGGGCGTCAGCATGGCGGCGGTGATGTCGGTCAGCCCCGGGGACACCGCCCCCTCCTTCATCTTCTCCAGCGGCCACTCGTACTTCCTGCCCTTCATGGCGGCCAGCAGCTCCGCCGGCGGCCGCTTGAAGTCAAAGGGCGACTCGAGCGTCATGAGGAGGTAGAGGGCCACGCCCAGCGCCCAGACGTCGACCTGGAAGGCGTCGTACTTCTTCTTCTCGTACAGCTCCGGCGCCATGAAGAGGGGCGTGCCGCAGACGGTCTTGCTCAGCACTATCGCCCCGCTCGCCGGCTCCTTCTTCACGGTGGTGCTCAGGCCAAAGTCGGTCACCCGGAGGAGGTAGTCGCCGCTGATGGAGCGGTCGTTCGCCACCAGCAGCACGTTCTGCAGCTGAAAAGAGAATTTAGTGAAGTGAAGTGAGGTTAGAAAGACACAAATGGTAGGCAAGGCGCAGCAGATTGACCTTCACATCTCGGTGGGCAATGTTGTAGCCGTGCATGTGATTGATGCCGCAGAGAATCTGCGCAAAGTACTTCTTCCCCAGGGCCTCATCGGGGACGCCCGTTTTTTGGATGTACTTGTACAGGTTGCCGCCGTCGGCCAGCTAAAAAAAGAGTTAACTGGTTTAGTTTTGTAAAGTTAGCAAAAAATGTACTACCCACCTCCATGAAGATGTACATGTTGTTCTTGCCGTCAATCTGCACGATAAAGTGACAGTGCAGCCGAATGACGTACGGGTGGCGGACCTGCTCGAGGATCGTCAGCTCATTGCGCGTGTCCAGCATGCGCGGGTCATTGTCGGCGATGCCCAGGTCCATCCACTTGACGGCCACCTTCACGCCCTTGCGATTGTCGCTGGCGATGAAGATGGTGCCGAAACCGCCCTTGTCCAGCTGCTTCTCGATGGTGTACCCGAATGCCTTCACGACGTCCTCCTTCGTCTTCATGTTGTCGCACGGCAGTTTGTAGTAGCGAGTGATCTCCTTTTCCTTGCCCTGCTTCTTCTTCTTCATCGAGCCGGTGCTCGCCGTCGACTTGCTCGACTTTGATTTGGGCTTCGCTTTGGGCTCTGTTTTGGGCTTCATCTTGGAGGACTGTTTTACCTTGGATTTAGGCGGAGGTCGTGGGAGTAAGGTGCCGCTGGCTGGGCCTTTGGTGCTTTTCGATTTGGTCTTTGTCTTTTTAGGCGGCATTCTTTCCTTCTTGCTTTTTGTGAGTTAAAAGGATGCTCCCAAAGCGTGTCAGCTGGGTCTAGTCACTTTTATTATGATTGGTTTGAGTATAAAAGTTCTACAGCTTTGCAGATTCGAATTCGCTTGCGCTTTATACTTTCATTAATTTTAATGACAGTTTTTTTTCACTTTGTTTGTATTGATTATTCAACTCATCATGTTAGCCCTTTTCCTGTTTCTGGTCACTACCTCTGCTTTCCTGGCTGCTGTCTTTCCTCCACCAGCAGCCGTGTCACCACCCTCTCCATCAACCCCCTGCTCACCCCCTGCAACAGCACCGCCGATTGCACTGCCGAGCATGGAATGTGGGCCATCTGTGAAGAGGAGCACTGCATCTGCAGCAATGGCACCACATTCCACGAGAAGACCTGTCTCTCAAAGGGTGATGAGGTAAGAGCTTTTTTTCACAAGTTTCTGTTCAACCTCTAATTTTACCCCCTTCCTTACAGGCACTTCTGCACATCTTCGGCTTCGAAGTTCACCTCAGCTTTCTGCTGATCATCCTGGGCGTCATCTTCTGCCTGCTCACCCCGCTGGCGCTGTACATTCTCTGCACCTGCAACTACTGCTGGAAGATGATCGGCGAGGAGGTGAGAACGGAGGAGAAGGAGGCGGAGGCTCGTCGATCAGAGGAGCTGATGCTGCGAATCGCCTCCACCAAGACCTTTGTCGTGTCGCAGCCATCCTCCAAAAGTCTCTTTCAGCCGCCCAGTCAAGAGAAGGTGGTGGAAGTCGTCGTGGTGGTGTGGAAAGTCGACTGCTGCTGTTGCTGCTGCTCAAAAAGTCAAAGGACAAATCAAAGAAGAGAAAAAGTAGCAACATACTAGTAGAGAAAGAGGCAGTATATTTTACTGAGATTAAGATAAATAAAAACCACCGTTAATCAGAGCTGATGAACACGCTGAGGGTGGCAATCTTGGCCACTACACCTGCTGATTGAGACTGCTGTGGTAAGAAGAGGTAAAAGAAAAAGAAAACATGCACAATGCTAATGGTAAAATAGTTGCAAGAAGGGTAAAATAAGAGAATAAATAAATAGAAAGAGTAGATAGAATAAATAGTGTAGAGGAAGAAGAAGAGGAAAATGCCCAGCGCCCAAACTAGCCTTTAAAATGTCCCTTCACCGTTTGCTGGAGAAAGTCATTGAAGTCAGTGCTAAAAGCCGATGTGTTCAGAGACTTTCCAGCAGGTGGCTGACCGCCGCAAAAAGACTGACCAGAGGCACCGTTAAATGCCACAGCTGGCTGTGGCTGCAGTGGCACGCTGGCAAACGGATTCAAAACACCAAAGTTGCTGTACACTGGTGCTGATGCAGGAGCAGGAGCAGCAAAGGGGTTTGTCGGCACAAGTATAGGCTGCTGCTGCAGCTGCTGAGGCTGAATGGGACGTCGCGGTGGTGGGGGAGCTTGTGAAAAGTACTGTGATTGCTGCACTGGAGTGAAGGCAGTCTTGGGCAGTGGCGAGGTCGAATAATCATCAAGCAAATCGCCTTCACAATTAGCAGCTTGGTATTTACCACCAGCACTGCTTGGAGGAGCTTGTCGGCCACTGGAGGACCCCACCAGATCGTCGAAGAGGTCAGACATTGAGGAAGCAGAGTGCTGCTTCTGCTGGTCGGCGCCAGAGTTAAAGTCGCACAGCAGCAGCAGATCGGCAGAGGGCGGCTGCGATGACTGGAACGGCGGCGAAGGTCCCTCCTCCTCACTGCGTCGATTAGTTTCCAGCCCAGAACAAAGGTAACGTGGTGTTCTTCGCGGGTTCACCCTTGCCACCGTTGCCGCCGCCGCCGCTTAGAATGGACTTCAGCGAGGATGACTTCGCCGACTTGGTCGGATTGCCCAAGTCACAGTGGCTCGCAAAGGGCAGCGTAATGTTGTTGTTGTTGTGGTTGGTGATGATGGTCGTTGTTTTGTTGACGCTGGCAGTGTGGGCGCCGGTGTTGCTGGAAGCATCAGCCACTGCGGCCACCAGAGAGGGCGTCGAGAGGAGCGACCCGGCCATGTGAAAGAAGCCGCCCGAAGAGGAGGAACCGGGCACCTTTCCACCGCCAAACTTGACCATCAGCTGCTCACTGGCGGCGTTCATCTCGGCAAACTGCTGCAGCAGACGGAAACAGCGCTCCGCCGTCCGCGGACTGGTCGCGTGAAAGGCAAAGACGTCATAGCCGCTGAGGCTGCTTCGCTCGCCCAGTGGATAGTTCAGCAGGGGACTTCTCACGCCCGAGTCGGTCGAGGTGTCACTCCAGGCATTGCGAGTGGTAAAGTAGAAGAAGGTGGCGTCACGCTTGCTCAGGCGGACCAGGTCAATGGCGGTGCCCTTGATCTCTAGTGGCAGTGCATTCTCCTCCTCCTCCTCCTGTTGCGGTTGTTGTTGTTGTCGCTGCTGCTGGTCGTCAGTGAGTAGAGCCTCCCACAGCTTGACACCCTGCCCGTCAAATTGCATTTTGACGAAGCTGAGAAAGCTCTTGCTGTGCTGCACCTTCTTCGCGAACATCTTCATTACCATCATGCGCGCAGTGCGGTCTGCCGGCACTGCGCAGTTCATCGGGACGTGGCCGCGGAAGATGGAGAGCATCTCAATTGAGCTGAAGTCGTTCGCAGAAGAGGTGGTGATGGTGGTGGTCGTGGTGGTGGAGGAGGAGGCAATGTTGCCCATGTTGGCTGCTGGCTCGGCGGTTGAAGAGGAGGCGGCGGCGGTGGAGGACGGCGCGATCTGAGGGGGAATCATGGTGGAGGGCGTGATGATGAGAGGCATTGTTGAGGTGAGCTCCCGTAGAGTGAAAGAGCGCGGAGAGTTGCCGCCGCCCATGACTGATGATGATGAGGGCTGTTGATAGGAAACTCGCTGCATGGTCTTTCAAACAAGAAAGAAAGAGGGTTTGGGGAGAAATGAAGAACAGATGCGAATGGGTGTGCGGGCAATGTGAGGACAAGATGCACTGACGAAGATCTCTCTCTTTATAGTCCTGATCACTAGGCACTGTTGCACTTGTCAACGGGCAATTTGACTCACAGTTGAACATTTTGACCATTTTGGGCTTTCTCAAGTTCAACTGCATCATCTGCTGCACAATTCAAATTCATCGCCATCAGTAGTGCCATTGCCGTTCGCCAGGCGTCACTTGCGCTGGCTTGCTGCCAACGTTTTTTGCCCGTTTATATCTGATAAACTTTATCGGTTCAGTTTGCAACTGTGACAGCAAACCGGCAATCGTTAATCTCTGTCACACATTTTTTCTGCCACCCTTATCGTCCTCACCAGTCATTGGGTTGAATTGTGTTCGTTTGGTTCTTTTCCGTGCTCCTGAAAAACACACGCCAAGTTTTTTCGGTTTGTCGCTTCTCGTCTTTCTTTTATCTTTCTTCACCATCTTTCCTATCATCACCATCATCCCGCCAAGTAGGTCAAGTGGGTGATAAATGTGGTAACAAGTCACCGAAAATCTCAGAGCACTTTCTCTCTCCATCTCTTCTTCTGAAGATGTTTATTGTTTTCCCCTGTACACTTCTCCTCTTCGTCTTTCCGACTTATTTGTACCAAATCCTTCTTGATTACAAACGGAGTTGATGATTTATTGGAGTTGGAAAGCAGTCTCTGAGTTTCGCTTACACTTTGATCGAATTGCACTCTGTCTGAGCTCACCGCATCACATGAGCAGCAGCACATCGTCGTGTCACACTTGTCACCCCTGCACTTCAGTCTTCAATTTCATTCTGCCGCTGCCAGCAGCACGAGAAGGCAAAGTGTGACTGTAAAGGCAGGCAGACAGATAGATAGTAACAACAACAATTTGCTTTATATCGATATCTTGGCGGAGATGCCGAAACTCTATCCACAGCGTGGAAGAAAATCGTCAATAGACAAAGAAAAAAGAAAGAGAAACTGCCGCCGCCGAATGAATGTCCTTGAACGTAAACTGCCGTCTGCTCATCTTTCCTCTGGCTATCGGCATCAACATGGCTCTTTGTCTTGCTGCCCCGTATTTTATTGCGCTTTGCATCTCCAAAGGCGACCGCCGCCGCCGCTGTACACAACAACAGTGGTGAGAAGGTCCAATGGTCGGCGATGGATTCACACTGATACGACCGTGAGTTCCAACTGCCACTCTATTGATTTGCAGCAGCACTGCACTCTTCTACACGCTCCACTGCACCAGTGCAGTCTTTAAAGTCTCGTAATCGGCTGATCAGCAGCAGCAGCAGCTGTGCCTCGTGTCCTCTGCGCCGAGAAGCGAGCAGCACTGTAATTTACGGAATTACCGGCCGATTAGGAGGACGTGTGAACAAGGAACGGGAGAAGGGGAGAGAGAGAGAGAGTCACTGCGAACGCCTTCTCCTTCCGAGACTTGTTACCATATGGCCTCTTCACTTCTCCACTGCCTCATCAATCGGTCTCCGTCGTCAGCACACAGCACAATGACTTCCTCTTTGGCGGCAGCCTTTGTCCACTGAGTAGGTGTCTTCACTTATCTTCTCTCTCGCTCGATCGCTCGTTATGTTTACGCTTTACCTTTCTACCTCCTCCTCCTCTCCTCTCCTCCTCCTTTTCCTCCTTTCCTTCGCCTGATCAGCCTTGTCTGCGTGCTGCACTCACGCCAAATTGGTCTCCTCAGTGGTTCTCCTTCTGCTTTTTTGTTGTCTATTGCTCTCTGCTTCGGTGAATCCTCTCTTGCCCAGACACTACGTGCGAAGATCACCGAAGCCTGCTGTTGTTGCTGCTGCTGCTGCTTTATCCGGACGGGCGCTTTGATCTTGCCGCCGAGTTTGCCTCCTTCTCGACCCTCTGCAACCGTGATCAGCGGCTGTCAGTCATGTGACGTCTTTCCCTTCTCTCTCTTTCTCATTTTTTTCTGAAGCATCTGTGCTTTTTACCTTTTACGATAACGATCTTTGCCGTACTCCACCACTGAATGAAGAAAAGATAGCTGCTGCTGCTTTTTCACCACTGCAGCATTGATGCTTTTCACACACCGCCTTCCAGTGCCTAGATTTAAAATGCCAGTGCCAAGTGAAAAGACACCTTTCTTTGTCCTGCTCCTAGTTTGCGGCTTTGTCAGCCCGAGCAAACTGAGTACAGTCAAAAAGGGTACACTTCCAATTGAGAGATTCAACTCAGTCACAGTCACGAGTCATTGTTAGTCTTCACATGTTCGACAAAGCTTCACGATGCCCTCCTAGAGTTTGTCAATTAATTAAATACGAGAATATTATGCAAATTGATGAGTGAAGTGTTGGTGGTGGTGGTGGTGAGAAGTGCTGCCAAAGAAGATGATGATGAAAATGGTAAGACTTTTCGAGAGAGATAGAAAGATTGTTCCAGTCTTTCTCGATGTGATTGCAATATTCACATTTTAATTAAAAACACTGCGGGCAGCATCTTTTCACTGACTCAATATCTTAGCTTCTTCTTCTTCTTTTTCCTTTTCTTGGGCTCACTTTCCAATGCGGGGGGTGACATTCGGGCAGAAGCAGTCGTGTCTCAACACAGTCGTTGGTCCCTTGAGTTTTGCCGTTCTCTCATCTTCTCTTTCTTTTCGGTGCACTTTTAATTTGCCTGTTTGAAGTGTGTGTGTGTGTGTGCTCGATGTGTGCTTGCTGGTTTCAGCTCCTTCACCCAATCGCTCTCAGCAGGAAGCAGTCAAGCTGAGGCTGAGGCTGAGTTTTGTGAAGAGAATCCGCCGAGAATCGCACCCTGAACGAGCCCCCGAGTTTGTCATCTTCATCACAAATTATATAACCAGGCCGAATTGATTTGAAAGTCATCGTCTGCTCTTTTTTTTCTCCCCTTTCTTTTTCCCATTTTCCTCGGTCTACCAGCAAATTCAGCAAATGCACAACTGTCGAGTGAGGTTGATTTTAAAGAGAAAAATATTGATTGCCCTGTTTTTACCCCCTCATGGGCAGAAAAGAGTCGGCGCATCTTTTTGATTTCTGCTGCCGCTACTGGTTCTGTCGCTTTCGGTAACTTGAGAGCTGAGGTTGTGAACTTTTTTAAAACAGCAAAACTGGGGTGCATAGAGGACTCGGTTTCGTGTAGCGATAAAAATCAATTAGTGATCAGTGTTGCTGCTGCTGCTGTGCTGTTCATTGATTGGCCGCGCAGTTGGTGCAGTGACCACACACCACACAATTTAGTGAACCTTGAGAAGATGAGGAGAATACAACAGCGACTACGACGATGGGCAATTTGAACTTTGTCTGCTGTCGCTAATGTGTGGTCGGTGTGTGCTTGCTCTTCACTGTTCCCTTCTCTTCCTTTTCTTTCCCTTTTGGTGGAGCATCGCACAAAAGCAGAGAGAGAGAGAGAGAGAGCGAGCGAAGGAGTCCACTGTCCTCGGCTAATTGCTTCTAATTGCAATTGAATTTGTCTGCCGACCATTTGGTGCTGCTGCTGCTGCCGCTACTTCTGCCCGCTTGTGCTCTTGTCCTGTCTGATTCTTTGGCTTTTTCGCTTCAAAGACTGCTGCTGCTATTCTGCCTCTTTTACTGCCGCCAGTTTTGTGTGCCTCGTCGACCCGGACATTGAATTTCCGATTGGAGCCCTATGTGTGTGTGTGTGTGTGGCAGACTGTGAAAAGACATCGGACACAAAGGCAAGGCAAGGCGCCAGTGAAAGAAACCGATTTGTGCTCCTTTGCTCCCCTGTGCTTCACTGTCCACTGCTGCATCACTGTTTGTGTATGTGTGCAGGCCGAAAGTTGCTGCTGGCAGCGAATACTGACCAGCAGAATTTATATTCTGAATGTTGTCGTGAATGGACTGCAGCTACCGGAAGCCGGCTGGCTGCTGCTCCGTCGCACGTCGCCCTTTCTCTGTCTGTCTGTCTCTGTGTGTCTGTTTGGCTGCCTAATTATTTCCGCTTCTTTGCTGTTGTTCGCTGCCCATTTTCGGGTGCTGGTGGTGGTGGTGGTGGCAGTGCGCTACAACGCCATCATCGACGCTGATGCATTCTTTTGTTTGCAAAACAACGATGTTTTGGGGGCAGGGGTAAGAAGAGCAGTCTGACGCTCTGGACTAAGGGGGCGAAAGCAGTGATGCGACAGTCTCACTGAAGAAGAAAGAAAGTGAAGGAAAGAAAGTCTTGCAATTAGACGCGCCAGGACGTTCCGATTGCTGCCCTGATTGCTGCTGCTGCCTGCTGCTGAACGGATGTGTCCAGGCGCATGCTGAGTTCGTCCGTCCGTTTGTCTCCATTCTGTTGCTCAATTCAATCGTTTTAGTCGTCGTCGTCGTGCACAATTCCTCCTCATCATCATCATGATGCCAATTGGCCCCCACGGCAGGCACATTCTGCCAGTTCAGACATTACTGGACCCGGGCATCGATTAATGCTCATTACTGACGACGTGCTGCTGCTGCTGGTGCTACTGCTGAGAAAAGATGACGGTGATGAGGATGAGAATGAAGATGATGGTGGTGGTGGTGATTGGCTCTCTGGTGTTCAAGGATGGAGGATGGACAGCCAGCCAATTGACCATCACCACCAGCATGATCAGCGACGGCAGTGGCACCGGTAGTGTACGTGAACTACTGCTGCTGTTTCTGCTGCTGCTGCGGCTCCTTCCAAAGTTCTGGTTCGGTGCTCATGTGGTCTGTCTGCCTCACATCAATGGATGGATGACTGCTCTTCTCGCTGTCCTGGACATTGAATGTGTCGATATTTGTGCCATTTCTCTCCTCTCTCTCTCTCTCTCTCTCTCTCTCTCTCTCTCTCTCTCTCAATTTTCAGCTGTGTTGCTGTTGTTGCACCAGCAGCAGCACCAGCAGTCATCCTCTTTGATCTTTGCCGCCGTATTCGTTTTGGCTCGCGCGTCGCGCGGCTTCTTTTTAGCAGCGAAGCTAAAGCCAAAGAAGAAGAAGAAGAAAGAGCCGCCACACTGACTGACTCAGTGCCCTTCGCCCTAGCTTTTTCTTCTTCTTATTCTTCACACGGCCTTCAGTTGTAGAACACATTGACTCACTGACTGACAATACACACATGAGACTTTGATGAAGAGAGGGAGAAGAAACAGAGAATCAACCGAAACCGAGCAAATCAAGTCTCCCTTTCCCTCTCATGCTTTCTCTCACTGCGTAAAGAGGTACTGCAAAGTATACTGCTTGGGTTCGCAGCGGCGGCGATTCACTTTGAGGTCTGATGGTCTCTTGGTGTTGCTGGTGCTGGCCACTCAACGGCAGAATACACACACACGCGCAGTTTCAAAGCCTTCAGAAGTTGTGCAGCTTGAGCAAACAAACAAATTGAATGGCCAACAACTTCACAATCACCCACTACCACCACCACCATCACCCTCCCATTTCCCTTTTGTTTGGACAGGCAAAGTGGATGGACATACAATGCGCGTAGCACTAGAGCCCACTAAATGCAACCACTAATTAAGTCATTTGGCGGTAGTTGGGAGAAACAGCGTTCTTAAAGGGATTCAATTTTCGTTTTCTATTTTTGACTGATTTGAAAATCTTAAAAAGCATGGGAACTTTTTTTCGAACTATCAGCCGTTCATCTTTAGATAGTACCTGTGTACTTTCTTTTTTCTTGCACAAACTCATTAGTAGTCAATAATTAGTCTACATTACTTGCCCTTGGTGGCTGCTTCATTTTAACCGACGACCGGCACAGTCAGTGATTGACATGTGTCTCTTTCCCTTTCTCATTTGACATTTGAAAAGCAGACGGACATTTTGCGGTCGCTTTGAGGGTCAAGTCAAGACAAGTCGCAGCAGTCGTCAACAGCCGTGACAGGCACTGACGGCCGACCACCTCTAGCGACGAACCATTTTGTCTGCCGTTCGCGGCGATTACGACATTCGCAGTGTGTTCCACGCTAAGGCAATCGCGCCAATTTGTCACACTGTCGCGCAATCATTGGTTTTGTGGTTTTCTTTTGCAGACTCAAATTCTTGAGCTTTTTCAGCTGAAAAAGTTCTTTAGCTCGTGTTCCCAGTTTCTTTTTGTCTGTTGCTTGATTTTGAAACTTTCTTTGTCTTTTGGTTTTGCCGACAACCTGTGCACAAGTGCACAGAGATTTGCTGTGATTTTCTTATATCTTTTTTGCATCTTTCTTTTCTCATTTCCCCTTTCTCGTTTGAGTTTGGCGTTAATTACTCAAAGTAGCCGCCGCCGCCGCCTTCGCTTCGATTGCTCCAGTGCACTAGCGGGCCAATATATACTCTTCTACCAACACTACTTTTATTGCCCCTGGTCCCTGGTGGTGCAATTTGTCGCACAGTCTGTGGACACAGTTTGGAAAGAAAGTAGTGTCTAGCTCGCCTCTCTGGTCTTTTTCACCTTCAGGCAAAACAAAGCTGCTTGCAATATATTGCTGGTGCTGGCGCACTAGTGTCAGCTTCCATCTCCTTCTCTTCCTCATCTCAAGTTCATAAAGCAATTCAGTTTACTACCAGCAACTCTCAAACAATTGTATCCATTCTCGGCACCAATCTTTCCTTCTTCTATCAAGTTATGTTTGCTAAAGGATCGATGCACTGTTTAACTGCAACAGCAGCAGCAACACTGACGCGTGGCACGGCTTTTGCAATGCAAACTTGTGCCCTGGCACTTTACGACGATGGACCAGGACGAAGGAAGAAAGAAAGATCAGAGTGCAGGTGCCGCACTGCACGGGACAATCGATACACACACACTGCTCTTTGCTGCTTCTTTTCTTCTACTTGACTAATGTGATCACCTCGCTGTTAGAGTGCTGCTGCTGCTCTTTGAAGAAACTGTTAAACTGAAGCAGCATCAGAAGCAGCATTAAACTGAACTGAGTTGTCGGCAAATTAATTTGATAATGCAAAGTACAATGAGGAGGAGAAAAGTCAAAGTTGCACCGTTGACGAGGGGTAATGCGATTGATTGAGCTTTAGAAAAGCTGCTGCTGTTGTTGCTGCTTCTGCTGATTAAAGAAAAAGAGGTTACGCTTGTCGTTCGTCCCCTCTCTTTCTTTCTCTTCTCTTTGTTTTCTTTCCTTCTTTTCTTTTCCTTCCTGGCACCCATTTGCGGTTCGTGTGCCTTCAAATTGATGATTCGCCGCTTCCGTCACTTTGCGCTAAAGCCGCCGCCGCTGCCACCGTCGCCGCTGCACAGAGTTGTCGAATCGCTTTTAGCCAAGCAATTCTCAAGACTGCAATTAATCACTGAGGAATTTAGTAGATTAATTAGTGAGCAGCTGAACAGCAAACAAAGTGGCTGCAGTTGTTGCAGTTGTTGCAGTTGCTGCTGTTTGGGTGCAAAGTAGTACCCAGCGAGTGTGCACAGATTGCCGAAAGGAAATCACCGAGAGGCAAATCGGCAAATGTCTGCTTGTGCATTTGCTGCTGATGCTACTGTTTTCAAAGCACTGTCTGCCTGTCCGTCTGTCTGTGACTGTGAACAAGCTGCAGCACGGCGCCTTCTTAAATCGGCTGCAATCTAATTTCCGCCTGAGTGCTCTTTATTTGAATAATAATAAAACACATACACACACACACACACACATTGTACCGTACAACAACGTAAAACAATTGACAGCCAGAGTATTTTTTGGCGGAAGAAGTGGAAAAAGATGGTAAAAGGAAAAGTAATAAAGAGAGAAAAGAAAGAAAAGCTCTGGATATGTTCAGCTGAATAGAGACTAAAAGTGCCCCCATTTTCTGAATCAATGGTGGGTGCATCCTCTCTTCCTCATTCACTCATTTTCAAATCCACAGGCATCGTCAAATTAATATACAGGCAACAAAAACGTCGACGTATCCTTTGCAAATTATTTTTTATGAATATTGTCTTCTGCTTTCTGATTTTGCTAGTTTTTAAATTCTTTCATCGCATTATTCTTTCCAAATTTTTTCTGTTTGTCTGCAGAACTGGTGGTAGTGGTGGTCGAACACTTTGCTGATTCTTTTTTATGTTCCCTGCTCTACCACTTTATTTGCTTTTCAATTGAACTGTAAAGTGTGTGCTTGAAAATGTACAACAACAAAAAAAGAGGAAAAGTGAAAATGGCAAATTGCGCAGATGAGCAATCTGCTCAACAGTACAGCTTTGGCAGTTTGAAATTGGTTCACTTGTACAGGTTTTGTTTTCACAGTGTTGCAAAGTGGCTGAGTGAGAGTACTGTTCACAGTGATCAGTGCCCCAGTACTTCTCGCCATTGATTTATTGCCAAGTGGTAATCTCGGTAATGGGCAAGCGAAAAAAGAGATAATTTGCACTGTCTGTGTATGTGTGTGTGTATGCAGTGCCATTATTGGGGCCCGATAGAGAAGCAGCAGCAGCAGCAGAAGCACTATCTTGCTAATAAACACTACGCCCTACTAGCTGAAAGTTTTCCAAAAGGCAAAGAGGCTCCCTGTCTGCTGTACTGTCTTCACTGAATCAGGCGTCATTTGATGAGCCTGTGTGGCTGGCTCATTTGTGCTGTGCAAACAAACCAGCACACATGTTGGGAGAACTCACACATTATCGACAAAAATCCCTGGCAGCAATCCTGGCTGCAAAGTGGAGATTTATGAGCGTCCATTTGACTTCAGAACACTCCTTTCTTGGGTTTTCAATTAGCCAGTGCCTCTTTTTAACATTGGGCTCACTTCATGAGGCGGTGATGATTTATACTGGCTCAGGAACTTTGAACTGTCATGCAATCCATATTCGGTGTTGTCTTATCTTCTGACCGAAAAGCCAATGCACAAAACGGTGAATTTTGTTATTTTTGAACGAGTAAACACTGTCAACTGATTTTTGCTCTGGTGACGACGCAGACAAGACTGAGAAGAAGAAGAGGCCCTCTCCGTCAGTCAGTGTCAATGATCGACAGTTGATAATGCTGCTCAAATTGTAGTGGTAGAAGTAGTGGGGCACATCAGCTGATAACAGGACAAACTCCTTCTTTCTTTCTTTGCACTTTGAGTGCGTTTCATTTTATTCAGCTCATACCGCTGTGAAAATAATAACAACGCAAAACAATCTCCTTGGCTTCACTGTACCCCTCTCCTATCACCCTAGCCTCCACTGATCAATCAGAGCACTGGAAGAGGAGTTGAGCTGATGGCAACTCTGTAGCTCAATTGACTTGAGCTCTCTGCAGAGCTTGATTGGCGCCATTTGTGTTGACTACCGTTTGGCAGATTGCAGCTAGCAGTCGGCAGAGTCGGCTTTCCTTTGAGCTGCTGCTGCTGCTGCCTCTCAATTCACCCGGTCACTTGTCGCGGCTTTTCCTCTTCTGCCATTCTCCCTTCTTCAGTGCTGTACATCTACATTATCACTGAAGCAATGAGGCACTGAAGCTGTTGCCGCTGCTCAAATCAATTGCTGCCCTGCTGGTGCACAGAGTTCGTTTGTTCTTGCCGCCGCCGCCGCTGTGATCACCTAGTGGAGGGCGCCAAAAGTCGCGCCCAAATCAAAGATAACTTTCAGTTCAGTTCAGTTTAGTTCAGTCAGTCATCGTAACAAGAGGCTTACTCACTTGCTTCCTTCCTGCTGACTGAGTTTTAAATTGCCCACAAACAGAGCTTCACACTTCACACACAGTTCAAGCACTTGTGCACGCTGATTCACCGAAGACAATCAGGCAACAACAGCCGACTCACGATTAAGATTAGCCGATTTGTTATTAATCACTGCAGTCAGTCAGTCACACAAGCCGGCCGAGGAGCAGTCGTCAATCGGGGCAGTGTCAATCACCACCACCACCACCATCAGTCAGCAGGGGCGATTACTTGTCTTGTGCAGCAAATCCACCTGCTGATTGGCGTGCACATGTGTGACAGTCAGTGCGCCTTTGCTGCTGATGCCTGGTGCTGGTGCCGGTGCTTCACAGATTGCCCCCTGGTTTGCCACAATTTGGTTAGCCTGTGAGCCTCACACTGTGCTGCCGCTGTTGTGGCTGTGCTGTCGCCAACGATGAATGCTTTAACTGACTGGCCGGCTTGGCAAAGGCAATACCACCGCCACCACCATCAGCATCATCATCATCATTGCCATCAGCCTCATCACCACCATCACCGCCATCATACGATCCAACAATAACACAGTCAACGGAGGCACTTCAAAGGAAAATCTGCCGCCGCTGCAGTCGACAGCCTCAAAATGACATTGCCGTTGCCGCTGTTGCCTCTGCCTGCCTGATCGAGAAACGAAGAGAGTAAAGTTGGTGGTGGTGGTGGTGGTGGTGATGGCAATGGCGATGCAGTGTTATCACTGCCTGAGAAAAAAGAGAGAGAGGAGAGAGAGAGAGAGAGAGAGAGAGAGAGAGAGAGAGAGAGAGAGAGAGGTGCCGAATTACGGTTACAGTGATGGCAGTGAGTGCACCCACCGACTGTACAAGAAGATCAAAGAAAGCTCTTTTGAGTGTCGCAACATTCAACCATCATTCAACCGCCACCGCAACTGAAAGTTCATCAACTAAGAGATTTACTCGGCACAGCACCTGATGTGATGATGGGGGTTCATCGATAAGCTGCATAAAGACGGAAAGTGCCTCCTTCATAAGGTAAGTCAAAGAAATATCATCTTTTTCTGACCTTCACCAGACTGTACGGCACTGCACTTTCACTGCCGCCAAAAGCCACCTGACGATTTAAGCTCACCTGAGCACCCAACGCAGCACTGTCACAGCGGAGACCTGTAGAAGATGAGCGCACGGCTTTTTTGGACAGAGAAAAGCCGTGCTTTTTTGCTTATGTTCAATGCACTGTTTCCCTTCTTCCACTACTCCGTTTTTCTTCGTTATTAAGTTAGCAGTTTTGGTGTGAACTGGCAAATTGTCTTCATTGTCTCGTGTGCACTGCAGCACTCTCTACTGCAGCACTCAAGTGTCTGTCGGCTGAGTTGTAAGTCTCTTACTCGCTTTCCTTCTTTCTTCCTTTCTTTCCTTCTCTGTTTGCGCGCGCGCTCCTTTTTGTCGGTCTGCCTTTGAGGGCTTCGATTAACTCGATCTGACAGCAGCGGCAGCAGTTTGCCCCAGGTACACGCACCCAGGTGTGTGTGAGGAGAGTGAGAGGCTCTCTTTCTTTCTTTTTTCTTCTTTCTCTCTGCTCGCGCGACCTCTTAATTGAGAACACACAGTGCACGTTGCAGTGCTGTTGTTGCCGCCGCTGCAGCAGCACCAAAGGCGGCGGTGGCGGCAAGTGGTCTTTGATCTTCCCTTGCCTGCTCTCCACGCCAAGTGCTTCTTCTTTCTTCGCTCGCCTGTCTTCTCACCGCCTCACCAAAGCCATCACTGAGGACCCAAACGCACGCGTACAGTGCAATGGCCCTGGTGCTGTCAGAAATGGGTGACACCATGACCATCACCACCGAGCTGATCCCTCTTCAGCTGGCAGTGGTGCACTGGTGGCCATCGATGGGCACTCAAACTCACCGCCACAGTTGTCACCAGTTGTCTCAGTTTGTGTTGACCTCACCACCACAATTGCAGCTGATGCCCTTCTCTCGATATATTCTGAGCCTCGGTGCCTGGGAAAATGACTTTGCCCGTTGACCTCTGACCTAACGCACAAGTGTGCCCGAGTGTCAGTGCAATCAGTAAATCAACAGCAGTGCTAGAAGCATAGAAAGAGAGCTAAGTGCTCAGTTTTGAGCCGTTAATTTCTCAATCGTTTCTTTTTCTCTCGGTGTCGGTGTCTCTGTCCCTCTGTCCATCTGTTTTTTACGCAAGGTCGATGATTGAAATGGCCATTCGGTTTGTCACTCACTCACTCACTCACTCACTCACACTTCTTTTTTAGTAGTTCCAGCGAAGTGACGAGTAGTGCCCAGAGTGTACTTTTCTCTTGGAACACATTCTGAGCAGACCTCTTTGTCTGCTGTTGCGTATGTGAAATTGGAGACCACGCAGAGCCCAGGCGGTCAACGAAGAGAACACTGGTTGCACACACTCACTCACTCACTCCTTATCAGCCGCTCTTATGCGGTTGCCTTTCATCTTTGCCGCCAATCAAGCCACAGCATTTGGGCTCGCTGCACTGAAAGCATATGCAAATTTTCGTAATTTTGTTTTGTTTTTCCCCTCCTTCTCCCACTCTCTGAGAGCACTACTTTGTCCATCTTTTCTTTTTTGTTCGATTGCTTTCTCTGTTTTTTCCAGGAGATTCAAATTTGATTAGGCAAAGATTGTTGCTGTCACTCTCATTGAACTGATGCAGTGTGCCAACTGTGTGTGTGTGTTTTGCAGCTAATGACCAAAAAAGAAGTTCTAGGAAGTGATTGGGTCGGTGTGTGCGCTCACCAAAGTATTATTATTGGGATAGTTTTCATCTGTTTTTATTTTGCTTTACTGTTTTGTTCTTTTTCATGTTTGTTGCTGTTGTTGTTTGCGCGATGCCTTTCTAAATCCAATTAGCCAAAAAGAGTCTGCCGCTTCAGATCAAGTTTCCAGTCGTGCTGTTGACCTGCTGTAGTTGATTTGTTCTGCTGCTGTTTGGGTCTTTTCTTTGAAAAATGGCCCTTTTCTTTAGAATATTCTCTATTCAGTATGGTGTTGCAAACAAAAATAAACTAGTTGGTGTGTCCAGTTTTTTTTCTAAAAATCGCTTCCAGAATGACTTTCCCAGAAAAGAAGCAGTCAACAACAGCGGCTAATAATAGTCTCCAGGTTGGACACACAGCTCAAGAAGGGCATTGGCAAGGCCGTTCCGTTGCCGGCCAAGATGGTCAACTGAATTTTCATTATTTATGACCGCTTCTTTATTAATGTTAATTTGCACACACCGCACACAGACTGTATTTAGCAGGCACTTTGAATGCAATAATGTGTGTGTGTTTGCCCTAAAAATAACCGCAGTGTTACAGATTTTATTAGCTGGATGTCGTTGGCGGCGAAGGTGAAGGCAGAAGTGGTGGTGGCAGTGATAGTGCCAGCTAGGTCAAGGTAAGAAGGTCAGAGGCGAGAAAGGGATGTGTTGCGTTGCGTTTCATGGTTCCAGTGGCATCAGCTTTCCATTTATGAGCATATCTACCTTTTTCGTACAGAGAGATTTGTCTTTAGTTTCAGATAGATCTCATTTGGAGCAATGAACAACAGCAGCAGCAGCAGCAGCAGCAACCATCCTCATCACCTCACAGATGATGACTGTGTAGTGATACAATCATGTTGCACTGCACCTTTCTCTCCTTCTGGCTCAAACTCTGGCCTTCGTCTTCTTCACTGCCACCAGCAGATTATTCACACAACGCAACGACGGCGGCTGCGGCGGCGGCTTCTCTTTGATCTTTCTTTTTGCAGTCTTTACTCTCGTGGCCACTTTTAGTGGTCTCTCATGTCTGTCTGCCTGTGTGTGTGTATCAATCTGTCCAAGTCTTCACCTTACTACCTAGCTACTCTTGCCTTACTCTCCAGGTAACTTTGCCTGCCTATCTAAATGGAATCTAATCGTCGACAGACTGAGTATTAATTTGCAATTACGATTCACCACCAATTGTCTGTCTGTCCGCTTTTTGTGTTGGTGGTGGTGGTAGTGGGCAAAACTGTTCTCTTGATGAAATGGCTTGCCACTGACCAAGAAAAGAGAAAGAGCGAAGTACAAAACAAAAAAGAAAAATGATCGCCAATTGTTTGCACTAATTAATCCACACTACGTTCAGAGATAAAGAGTTTACTTTGTTTGATGCATCTCTTACTCTACATTTTTTGAAAGATAAAATCCTCTTTGCTGATAGTACTTTTATCGCCTTCGCTCTCTCTCTCTATCTTTTATCAGTCAGTCCATTGCACCCAGCTCACCCTACGACTACACTTTTTTACTGGGCTCATTATTTGAGAAGATGTGTGTTGTAATCCACACGTCGGTCGAGGGATCGCTGATCGTTTTGTAGAGGGGTAGTTGGAAAAGAAGACAAAAGGCGACCGAATTACTGGTCGCGACTCTAGCCGGCTTGGGCCTCATCTGCTTTTTCCTCCCTCCTCTAGCTTGGGCCACCGCTGCGATGGAAAAGTGGCCGCATCACTCTCTCGTTTTCTCCCTCTGGTCATTTTCTTTTCAATATTTTTTCTTTGATCTTGCCGCCAAGCACTGTTGCACTGTGGCACTTCATCAACTGTTTTATCGACTGTGGAGGGAAACTAAACTTCTGCTGCTGTTGCTGCCTCTCAAGTCGTGTGTCTCACTGTTGTTCTTTCTTTGCTTTCTTGTTGCTTTTTCCTTTTGCTTTCCTTTGATCATCTTCACTTTCTTGGCAGCCTTTTCCCCCTCTTTGCACTCATTTTTGCTCGTCACTCGTCATCGACATCACTTGTCTAATCTGCGCTTTTCTTGCATTTGTATCTCAACAACAACAACAGCAGCCAGTCTGTCTCTTTTTTCTAGACTCGGTCATCGTCATTTGTGTTTAAGCGGAAAACTTTGGGACTCTGCTGATCGTTAGAGCGTTAGATCTTTGATGTTTTTGAGCACTGTTTACCGAATAATATATATTGCAACTAGTCAGTCATGAACGGTACTTTACTCGCACCACTGTTCAGTGTGCTTCGGCAAGCAGTAAACTTAACTGCCCAACGTTAATTATTTTCCGTCTCCTTATTAGCTTTATTAGCATCTGACCACCTCATCAGACAGTGGCAGCAGCAGCAGCAGCGTCTGGGCAGTGTGCGATAATAAATCCTTTTTTCTTTTTTTTCCGTCGAAAGCTGATTAATTAGGCACTTTTCCACATTGTGCCGATCAGCATTAGCAGCAACATTGGTAAGACCAGTGGCTGATGCTGCCACCACCACCACCACTGCCGCATCAGCTGTAGGCAGTGGTCGATTTAATTAGCACTCATTAGTGCCCAAACAAGTGCCCACTAGTAATTGCCACTGCCAAATTGACTTACGCAGTGAAGTGCATTCTCAGTTCCTGGTTTTCTTTAGCTTAATTAAGCTTACATTTCAGTTAACTGCGTTTATGTTATGTGAAGATAAATTCCGTATGGTGCAAGTCATTCCTTGTCATCGTTGTCTAGAGTTAGTGAGTGAGAAAGAGAACGAGAGGGCCACTCACTTAAACACCAATTTGTCTATTTAATTTTCTGCAAATTTTTTAAGTGTTAAAAAAGAAAGTGAGTGTAGAAAAAACTTTTAAAATTTTCATAAATGTCAATTGCAAAGTGAAACTTGCACACTGGCTAAAACTACTTCTTTTGGGAACTTGAAATGTGGTGAAGTGCACCAAGCACTGCCACTCCACAGTCCAGTTTCATCACCCTTGTTTGTGTTTTGTATTTTCAGTAGAAATACCATAATTTTTTTACTGAATTCTGAGGGTAAACAATGTTGAGTGCACTTTCTACAATGATGGCACTCTACACTTTGACACTGCCAACACATAAATTTAAAGGTAAAATTGTGGATAGTATAAAGTTTCGATATTGAGGCTACATCGTAAATTGGCAGCATTTCTTTGCTTTTGTCGTTTTTTGTATCATTTAGAAAATTGTCCACTGGTGCACTGAGAATCACTGTTGTGTATAATGGCAAAACCCTGAAAACAGCAAGTTGACTTTAGTGCACTTATTTGCATTGCTGGAAAGCTACCTCACGTCAAAAAGGAAAAAGTAAAGAGAAGGAAGCTGGCTGACTTTCGATTTGATAGGCAATTGACACGCAGGCTAAGAGAGTAGAGAAGAGAAAGTAAGTCAATGAAGCTGACTTTTGCTGCTGGTGCTAGTGGTCAGTTTAGTGGACCTTCAGTGTGATTTGATGGCTCAGTCGATTACTGTCTGCGATTAATTTGGGCGCCAGTGCTGATCAATTGAGGGGAGGGGCAGTTGTGCCAGCTTACCAGTACCACCTATCCCGTCGTTCGACAGTTCATCTTTTTGCAGAGCACTGCAGCTTTCCCTTCATCAATCGATTAATAGCTTCACTTGAAGTCAGCTACGTGTCTTCCTTTTTCTTGCTTTCTTTCCTCTTTTTTGTTGCCCACGCACTCACATGCACAACTCTATCGACCTTACTGTTTTTAGGCAATTATCGGCCGATTAGTGATTGTGACTTTTTCTTTTTCTTGGTCCTCACTTTCATTTGCCCACTACCTAACTTAGCACGGGTAGTGTCCCTTTTTTCAGAGTCAGCAGTTTGTACTTCACCAGTCCCGTCTTTTAGGTTAACCTCGATTCCGATTTTCGGCGTTTTCTGCTCTGACTACAGGGTGCAGGAGAAAAGTTTAAGCAACTTAACTCAACGGCAGTTTCTTTTGCTATAAATGAAAGTTTCTGCTGTTGCTGCTGCTGCTACTACTGGCGAGCACCCTGTACGTTGTAGGCGACCAATTTAGCTGGTTGGTCACTGTGTCGTGTGAGTGCCTGCCTGCTTGCCGTCCCGGGCGCCCATCATTGCCGGGCGCACTTTCGCCGGTGACATATGGCGCCGGCATGGATGGGCGAAAATGTTTCTTTTGGCGGCACACACACTGACGCCCGGCAATTATAATTACGATCATAGAGACTGACACACACACAAACTGACTGAGTGAATGAGTGAGAGTAAGAGAGTCAGTCAGTCAGCCAGAGACGGTACAAGCGAGCTTTCCTCCACAACCTCCTCCTCCTTTTCTTCCATTTTCTGCTCTTCTTTATACGATCGGTTAGGAGGCTAATTTATATTTGGCAGTAAGCGGCTTTTACTCAGAAGCGAGTCGGCCAGCAGCAGCAGCAGCAGTGTTTTCATTTTTGCTGCAGCAGGCAAAGGAGAAATGAAAGAAAAGGCGAATTTTACGGCCAGCACATTGTCAGCATTAACGAGCCACGAGTCAGAGTGAAAAGAATGAAGAGTGATAGAATGAGTGAGGACACACCGACATTTTATGATCATTGGCACTTTACGACACCAGCACTCACACACACACATTCTCCGACAGAGACAATGGTCGGCGACTGCTTGGGTTGATGTCTGATCTGTGTCGTCCTGGCCGACGATGACGCTGGTGACGATGGTGGTGGTGGCACACCAGCCCATTCGGGTTAAATATCATTGCTGATGATTGCTCCTTTACCACCAAAATACGGCCAGATCCATTTGGGTAAGGCAAGTGGTACAGTGCAGAGAACGGAAAGGTACGGCAACGGGAGACCTGAATGTGTAGACCTGAACCTTGGAGCTTCTGCCACCACTAAACTGGTCACGCCTGTGTGCTCGCTTTTGTACGGTAAAAGGACTGCACCAGCTGTGCTGCGCGCTGAAATTGCTGGAAATCTCACTGTCTGATTGGGCCATCATCTTCACGCTGGCAGTTCTCTTTACGACCACTTATCCTCATTTGGACTGGATTCTTTCCTGGTTGCCGTTGCCTGGCTCCCTTTTGCTGCCGCTGCAGCTGTTGACGGTGATGAGCAAAGCAAGCAAGTGAGTGCAACTAACTCTAACGGTGTTTTCTCCTCTTTTTATTATTTGTCTTTTTTCCGTGGGCGAGGTGTTTACTTACCAGCACTGAGCTCACACAAACACTACCGCCAGTCATCAGTGGTCGCCGTCGTCGTTGTCGGCGATCCTCTCACACACACCATTGTCATCGATGATAGTGTAGTTGTGTGTCTGTGGATTTGCAAATCGCATTGTTTTGTATCGTCAAATACAACAACAGGGCGTACACAGACTATTCACCGACTAGTCAACGTACAATGATCACTGATCCACTGAGGCACTCTTTGCACCACTTTCTTTTCTCCTTTTTTCTTCCTTAACTACATACCCACACACATTCATTCATTTATTCATTCAAGTGCTCCCTTTCTTCTGTTTACTTTATCTGATTATTAGCCAATTCTTACAGCACGCTGATTGTGTCTGTGCGTTTGCTGATGATGTCTCACTGATTTGGAGCACTATTTTAGTTGCTGGCTGGTTATTTTGTTTGTGGTGTGATTAATTGCGCCTGTCATCGGTGCTCTCTGTCATCCTCATTACCAGCCTAGTACACCTGCACTGCTTACCACAGACAAGCAAACAAACAAACACACTTGCACATGCACATCTGCTCTCTAATTAATCGGCACTCTTTTTCACTCGCTTTCCGTACTCGTTTTCATTTTGCAGAATCAGCCCCCGCTCTTCTTACTGTCACTGTAAATTTAAATTTGTTTGCACTCTTTTTTATTTCTTGCTGCTAAATGGTTCTGCTCGCTTCTGTGCCTTCTGTCTCTTCAAGCCATCTCACTCGCACCGGGTGGACAGGAACAAGTGGTGGCAAAGACGGCAGAGGCGAAGAGAAATGGCACATGAGCGGTGAATCCATAAATTACTGGGCGTATGGAGCACAAACAGCAATGAACACACACACAGTCGCTTTCTTAAGATGTCGTTCACTTCTTCCGTCGGAAACCATAGGGGTTCGGACAGGGCTTGAGCAGAAGCAGTGGCAGTGGCAGCAGCAGCCAAAGTCGGCCCAACTTACGCCTACGAAGATACTTTTTTTCTGTTGCACTCTGGCTGTTCTCGCTGTTTTTTTCAGTGTTTTGCATCGCACTAGAGCACAGTTTGTCTCCTTCTCTCTCAGGCTTGTCGTTTTCTGCACTCTGTGTGTGTATGTTTGTGTCCTGTGCCTCACCACAACACAGCATCAGCATCAGCATCAGCAGCACAGTGGTCGCTTGCTTGTTATTTATTATCTGCCTTCGTCGTCAGGCTTCTCTCTTTTGGGTGGCTTTTGAAGCCAAAAACGAAAAGGAAGAAAAAGTGGTAGTGGCGGCGGTGGTGGTGGTGGCGATGGTGAACACAATTTTTTCTCATGCAGTAAAGCTAATTTATTACAAATGAAAGGAAAAAGGGCTGCTTCTGCTGCTGCTGGTAGTACAACTGCAGCTGAAGTTTGGAGAAAGAAGAAGAAACCTTGTTTTAAATGTAGCTACTTTGTGAAACCTCACAAAAACATGTGTTTTTTTCTGGAACACGAGTGTTGCCTGTGTTGGTTGGCGGGTGGTGGTGGTAGAAATACTCACAGAAAGAGAGACCAGGACAAACTCACTTTCTGAGTGATGCACAGAGGGCACAGAACTCTGAAGCAGGCTCACCCACCGTCTTTGTAATTCGATTAATAGGAGAAGGAAAACTGAACCGTACCGAACTAGTACCGTACACAGCTATTGCTCATTATGAATGGGTCACATTCGGGTGACGAGCCGTCATTAGAATCGAGCAGCATAAGAATGCACATGCACATGCACACACACTCACAGGGGCATACAATCACTACGCAGCACTACTAATTCAATTAGCCATCATCTTGCCGTGGAAAAGAATGCTTTCTTCTTTTTTTTACTTTGCAGTAGTCTTCTTTCTTTTTTTTCTAGTTTTTTCTCCTTCTTCTCAATTTGAATGAGGAAGCAGTAAGAGCACATGTGCCTGCTAAAATTACATGCTGGTACAAAGCTGGTACAAACACTGAGCAGTGTGTCAATATTTTGCTTTCTTTGGCATATACACCAAGGAAAACCGCATCTCAAGTACTCGCTTTGCTACTAAATTACAGTTTGCAAATTTTCTAACCCCATCAGTGCCTACTATTTCTCATTTCATTTTTTGGTTTTTCTCTTAGTATTTCAAAGAGTAGCAGAAATTCTTCTGAGAATCAGCTTCTCTATACGTGTAGTTCGATTAAGAAAACCTTTTTTCTTCAACTTGACAAATATTCTAATCATGTGCAAGTAAATATTTTTGCATCTAAACACAAAAACCATTGCAATGCATTTTGTCACTATTCTTGTTTATTTTTGTTGTTGCCCCAGAGTTGACAATCTCAAGCTGGAACTTAGGTGGCCAGTTCTGCTGATTGTTGCTTGTGTCCACTGCTCAAGCACTTTGGACTCTTTTGTTTCTCCTCCGTATGGCGTCCCTTGCTTCTTTCGTTGCTGAAATCTTCATCGTCACACACACACACTTTTGTCTGGCTTCTCTTTCTTTCTTTCCGTCTTTCTTTCTGGTATCAGTCTGTCGACTCGACAGTGTACGGTTGGCAGTTTGCAGGTTGTACAGACAACAGCAGAACACTACCACCACCACCAGCAGGCTCTACTCTGCTGTGAGCACTGCTCCCCAGCACCAATAGCAGTACTTTCTCTCTCACTTTCCTCGCACACTCTTCTTCCACCATCGACGAGGACGGCGACATTGGCGCCGTGTGCCCAGTGCTGCAGTCGACGGAGCAGCACGCAGCCGACCACTGACAGATCGCATCGGGCGACGAAGCAGTGAACATCGTCAAGTGCTCGCTCTCTCCCACTCTCTCTTCTTTCGCGCCCTCACTTCTCTCTCGGCACATTGCCACTTTGCGCTGATGCCCGGGAACAACCGTACTCCACACGTCGCTATTACACGTCGCTTGACACACTCACTCACTCACTTCCCTTTCCTCGCTTTACTTCTCTTTCGATTGCGCAATTTAATTGATACTCACAGGCGAGAAGCGAGCGCTGAATATTCAGTGAGAGCGCATTTTAAAATTTTGCTTTCGGTGCACTTTGATTTGAATTTCCCCTCTTGAAGTTTGCCCCTTTCTTCTTCTTCTTCTTCTTCTTCTTCTTCTCTGTTACCTTGTCAAAGTGTCACTCGCAGCACCCACACCGACTATCAACGTCTGCCGCAGCAGCAGCAGCAGCAGTGTGATAGCTAGTGGTGTGCAAGTGTCGTGGATGTCAAACATCGACAGTTCCTGTGTGACCCTTCACTTCCACTTTTGCTTCTCTTGAGTGTGTGTGTGTTTGCCGTACTCTTTCCGTTGTCGCCGTTTTCCTTTCTCGACGACCATCACCGTCACCATCGCCATCAACGGCAACCCAGCCACAGCAGCAGAGTTCAGTGAGTCGTGTTCACCATGCAGCCATCGAGGCAGGCAGCACCAAGTTGTGATTTAATTAAATAGTTGGCCCATTTGGCCCAACAGCACTCAGCCTTGCCAGCAGCAGCAGCAACAGCAACAACAGCGGCCCTTGCAGTGCCAGAAGCACGACATCTTTGTCTTTGCACGCCGTTTTCTCCTTTTCCCTTTCTTTCTTCTTTCTTCTTCTGCTCTCCGTATTTTTTCAGGTAAACGAAAGTGAGCATCTAGTATTCCTGTTTCACCTTTTCTTTTACCTTCATTGAAAAAAATTTAATTAAAATCTTAACTTATGCCCATATATCTTGCTCCTTGTATATATTCTTGCTCTTGGCATCCTTTTCACTCTTTTTCTTTCTTTTTCGCTCTCTCTCTCTTTCTCTTTCACTAATGACTACACGCTAGCCTAGCTGCATTGAGTAATTTGGCACGCGTACCACCAGCGTGCCATGCCATGCCATATTTTCACTTTGTGCTCTGTTTTCGCTCTTCTTCTTTCTTTTTGCTGAAAAGTGGCGACGACATGGCGCCAGAGCGCAGAGGAAAACCAAAGTCAAAGTCAGTACTTTGGATAGACTGGTGAAACACACACTGCCACTGACACACACAGACAATCTTTGAATACTGTCTGGGTCTATGAATGTGAATGTGTGTATGTGTGTGCTATACCTCACTATACAAAAAGGGAGTAGACGAAAAAGAAAGAGAAAGCAAAGAAGGAAAACAGGAATCATAAATTAGAGCTGCAGAGAACTGACAAAAAGCCGCCAGGGCTCTGTCTAAACTGATTTTTGCTTTCACACACAAAATGAATCTCTTTTTTTTCCCTTTGGCTTGAAAGCTGTCAACTGAAAGAGAGCACCATCATCATCATCATCATCATCAGCAGCAGCAGCAGCAGCAATAGGAGCTGCCTACCTGCTGTACAAGCACTGCTAATGACAAAGTTTACGCGTCTAAGCATTACAACTTTAATTTAATTTTAATATTTAAATTATAATCAACTGCGGTGGGGAGAGATTGTGAGAGTGTGTGTGAGAGAGCAAGGGCAAAGGTGTCATCACTGGTTACTCTGACTTTAGTTGCCTGTCTGCCTGCCTGACTGCTGCTTCTGCTGAGGTCTGCAGAAGGATCATCTGTCAGCGAGTTGGCAGCCCCAGCAATGTTCCAGTGTTCATCCGAAGCTCTTTTTTGCCAGAAGCAGAATTGTCGTATGTCTTTTGGTGTTTGTGTTTGTTTGGTGCATTAGCCTAATGTGTCTAATGTGCCTCTTTATTCAAAAAATTTTTCCCCGTTATAAGAAGCTAACCAAAAAATGTGTCCTCAATTCTGGTTTTGAAGACGAATGCGTGTCCAACTGTTTGCACTCACTGTTTGCTCTGCCTGCTGATCGTTTTGCATGAAACCTAAATTTAGGTCATTAATTTGCTTATTCTTCATCTGTTCTTGTTGTCGACATTGGAAGGTCGGTTTCAGCTGTGTTTGTTCTCTCTTGTGTGTTGCAAATGTGGTATAGTCAAACATTTGTCCTTACGAGAAGCAGATAGTTTCAGTACACTTTAATTCATTAAATTCATTGCACTAATTAAATTTAATTAATTTAAGTAGAAACATTTTCCATTGCTAAAACAGTGCACTTGGTGCTGAACGCCGTTGCCAAAGTTTTTTTGTCGTTTTTCTCCTTTATTTTATCATCTGCTTTTTTCTGTTTTTAGTAGTTTTTTTCAAGCTTAGAAAGCGTTTGAGCCTTCTTTCTTTTTGCATTTAGACAAAAAAACTTTTTTCTGGCTATTAATTAATTTTAATTACATACTATCTTCACAATTGTACAAAGTTTTCAAAGAGTTATTTTTGAGAATCACTTTTAGAAAAAAGACAAAAAGCTTGCAATCGGACAGACGCAGACACACTCAAATAGCCATTTCTATCTGATTAAGTCTTCATTTGCAAAAGTGCTCACTCACTCTTTTCTCCGAGTTTCTTGCGCTGCTCACAAATATTATTTATTAGCCCAGGCCACCGTCGATGATAAATGGTCATCATCGGCGGCGTCTGCGTCGGCGGCGGCCAGACCACCACCATCACCACCACATCGCTACTAAGTGTGTGCACTTGTAGTAGTAGCTGTAGTGGTAGTCAATCTGTCTGCACTCTGAAGCACATATTGCATCGATTCATCTCCTTGATTGCCCGCCATCACCACTGGCGTGTCCGAGTAAATGACACAAGCGGTTATGATGATGAGAATGATGATGATGATGACTGCGATGGGAATGCTGTGCCACCATATTTGACATTTGCCATTTGCAAGTGCCAATATGTCTCTCTTTTTCTTTTTTTTATATGACTACTTTCACTTGTCGCGTAAGCAATCTAAGCATTTGGTGGACAAAGTGGCAGCCAATCGATTTGCCGCCTGCTCTTTCTTGCAGTCTTTTTTTCGTCACTGTTGAACGAATTTTGACTGCTTGACATTTTAAAGAATGCCGGTCGATTGGTCAGCTTTAGCAGTTTTTTCGCTGTTGATGTTGCTGTTGTTGCTGCTACTGTTGCCGTTTCTAAGAAGCAGCTTGTCACTTGAATAAGTTATTATACACTGAATGTTGTACAGTATGCACACTTGGTAATATGCAATATCTCCCGTGCTGTCTACTTGTGCTTTTCCTTTCGGTCTCTGCTTGGGCATGACTTTACAGGAGAAGCAGCAACAACAGCAACAGAGGCAAATCGAATCAATCATCGTTAGTGAGAAAAGATGCAGCTTGCCGCTATCAAAGATTTATGCTCAGTTTGCATGTTGACAAATTGACGTCTGCGGCCATCTTTCTGCATTGGCCCAATTTGGGCAGTCGGGCAACTGCTGATGCTAACGCCATTGCTGCTGCTTCTGCTGCTGCTGGTAGCGCATTCAATTGCCCATCACCGACTGCCTGGTGAACTACATTATTTATTAGCTTATAATTCGAACCTAGGAACTGAGTACACTACAGTACAGTACATGCACACTGAGCTTCTCTTTTGGCCAAGCCTCATCCGATAAGGAGCATATTTAACATGAATTTGCGTTGCTGGCTGTGTTAGGCTGAGAAGAAAATGTGTTCATTTCCTTTCACATTTTCCTGCGTTCCCGTTCTGAGTTGCTGTTGCTGCTGCTGCAGCGGCTGCTGGCACACCCGCAATGTCTGATACATCCAATTGAGAAAGCGAGAATGAGAATGCAAACTGTCGCCTGAAGGCAAACATTCGGTGTGTGGTGTGCTCGGTGGTTTTGCCCCTTTTCAGAGTGTCAGTTGGCAATGCACTTCAGGAATGCTTGTGGGTTTTGTGGCAGCACACGATTCGATTGAGCAATCGAGGGTGAACACCGAATGTTAGCAGTGATGGTGGTGGTGGTTTGTCAGCCGATAAAGTCATCCAACGACGCTTTCCTCTCACTTCTCGCTCCATTCACTGGAAATGTTGATCTTTCTAATTGGCTGCGCCTCCTCCTTCTCTCCCTCCCTTCCTTCTCCTCTTTCTTACATTTGTCATTAATTAAAGTGAGGGCCACTTTCTGAAAAGAGCTCTCTTCATCGTCGCCGTGGTCGTCGTCTTCGGTTCCAGAGTGGCTCTGCTGGTGATCGTGACCACAAGAGCTAAAATCACTACTCTCTCTCTCTCTCTCTCTCTCTCCTCTCTCTCTCTCTCTCTCTCTCTCTCTCTCTCTCTCTCTCTCTCTCTCTCTCTCTCTCTTCTCAGTCTCAGTCTCAGTCCAAGTGGCAGTCACAGCACACAGCTAGATATACATTTGTCTCTGTTTGCCTTCCTTGTCTGTCACTCCTTCAAAAGCGAGCTATAAATCAGGCAATCGTTAGTGCGCGCGCGGCGTTAGTTTGCGTTGCCCAGCAGTTTTCACCGGCGACGACGACCGCAGCAGCGGCAGCATTTTTCTCCTTCAGTCAGTCAGAGGATGCGTCCCCCTTTCCTTTCTTTCTCTTTCGCTGATGTTTCCAGCGGCGATGAACAGCGATTCGATTTTGACTGCCTGAGTTTACCTTCTCCGAGGGCCTCTGTCTGCTTGCCTGGTCTGCAGTGTCTGTAGTGCGGTGCGGCGTAGTGTCCTGCTCTCACGGTGTGCCACGGTGTCCTCTCATCTTTATCCGCCATTTGATTTGCTCTTTGATTCGTTCACTATTTTTTACTTTTTTTCTATTTATTTACTTTCACTTTATCACTCTCGTTTTGCTCCGGTCTGCTTTGCTGAATGTTGTGTGCTTGTGTATGTGTGTGTTTGTCGGTTTGCTGGTGGTGAAGCCACTTGTGCCTGTGTGTATCACTGAGCCCAAAGCTGGGTGATTTATTTCTCTTTCCCTCCCTCTCTCTCTCTTTTTCTTTTTGTGATGGTTGTTTATGTTTGCTGATGTTTTCTCTCTTTCTCCCCTCTGAATGGTGCCCACTTTGTCGACGCCTGCTGCAGTCGTTTAGGAATGGAGCACCAAGCGAAAAGGCAGCCAAATTGACTTTGGCTACGCTTGTGCTTCGCTTCGACTCTTCTTTCACCCTATTCGGGTCTGTCTGTCTGTCTGTTTGTTTGTTTGCTTTCACTGCTTTTTTCACTGCATTTAAACTTTAAACTCTGTCTGGCTTTCTTTGTCGCGTTTTCTGGTTTCACTGTGAAGGTGCACTGAAGAGCACTCTGTCCTTTTTTTCTATGCACTTCACTGCAGCTGCCGCTGATTTGTTCGGTGTCTGGAGGTAGTCTTTGTCGGTAGCCTACTCACTCAAGTTCAATCCTCTCCTTTTTTCCAGACGGGGCAAGGTATCCTCGTAACCTTTTTATCTCAAATACTCTAATATTCAGTAATTTAATTTGTTGCGCTGATTCGACTTTGAAGAGTAGTTCATCAATGTCTGATTTTAACTTTTAGCATTTACAGCAACATCATTGAATATTTGATTTGGAACTTTTGCTTCTTTTGATTGAGGTTAATTTAATGAAAAAGTTGAGTTTTTTAGTCCTAGTAGTCGATAACTAAAATGCCATACTTGCAACACACAGATTTTAGGCTTGACTGACTTCCAAAGAGTTTCAGTTGAACTGGGCATTACTTGCTTTTGCCGCCACCATTGCTGCCCTATCGATTGAACTAGGCTAAAACCACTTTTTGCCAAAGATTCAGCCCAAAAACGACTAGACAAGCACTCACTCACTCACTCTTTCAACCCAATTCCCGAGCCCTATTTTTCCATTATTTTTTAATATTAATTTGTTTGCCCGTTTCGAACTATGCCGCCTCGTGTTTGACATTTCCCTTTTCCTTTCTGGTGGTGTCCAAGCCAACAACAGTTTCCTCTTATTCTTTCTCTCTGTTCAGTCTGGGCCAAGCTGTCCGTCACTTTGTGCCAGCTCTTATCGCCGCCAAACCGCATTTCCCCGCTGCTTGATCGACACTGTTTCATCGATTTGTTTGTCTTTCTTCAGCGCGCGAGATAGCACTTGTGCCCGTCACGAGGCCTTTTTGCCTTTTTATCTGTCAGCTTTTTCCCCTTCATTTTACTTCTTTTTGGCCCACACAAGGCCAACCGCACAAAAGTCAGCCTGGGCAACTCTGTTTTTCCTAACTAATGTTCACTCTTTTACTGGTAACTTTTACTGTGTCTTTAGACTTTTGTTCAAACACTTAGACAGTGCAGTTCACCATTTGGGTACTGAATTCCAAGAAAATTAATCTATTGGCAGCTACTACAGTAACATGGCATTCTGCAGCCACGCAACAGCAGTTGTTCTTTTGCTAATTAGTTTGCCGGCAAGTTGGCATTACTTTTAATTTGTTGACTGGCGATGTTCTTTTTCATTTTTCTACACCTTTGCTTTGCCTGAACAAGACTATGGTTGATGTGCCTTTTTTCTGCATTGCTAATGCTGGTTCCTATTTTTTACTCACTTTGCATCTTTGCTGCTGCAGTGTATCTCTTGTCATCGAATTCTCTTTCTACTCGCCAGAAGAAACTTTGTGATTGAATTTATTTTCGCATGCATGAAGCCATAGGCTGTGCGCCCCCTAGCATCCCTAACGGAATTTGCTTTGAGTTGTTTTGCCTTTTTTGTTTCAGAGTAAAAGCTAGCCTTTTTTGTTGCTCGTTTGCAGCAAATTCTTTTTTCCTTTCTTTTTTGCTGTACAGAACAGCAGTCAAGAAAAGCAGCAACAACAGCAGAAAAATGGCGCACGTTATCAGTTTTTGCTTGTGCTTTCAGGACAAACAAAAGAGAGATGCTGATGCCCTAGCAGTAGCAGATGAAATCGTTTTAAAATGGTAATATGGTTGAGGTGGTGATGGTGGCAGTTCAGTGTGCTGTCAGTGCTCAATTGGCTGTTCAATTCGGCATGGCTTTGGCCACTTCTTTCTTTCTACAAAGCCTCTTTTGCTCTGCACATCTTTGCCTCATCTTGATCGATGCACTACAATAGAATTCAGCAGCATCAGCATCAACAGCAACAGCAAAAGTCGTAGGAAGTTTTAAATACTTCCTACACGAATTCTTTCTCTGGCAAAATTAAAGTTAAAGGCTGACTCGGAGCTTTGCTGCCTGTCGCTCACACAAACTTAAATTAGCTGCTACTAAAGTTAACTAAAGTTAACTGGTGACTAACTCACTTATTCACTCACTCATTAATTTGCATTTAAAAGTTTTTGATGCGAGGGCGTCTGAAAGAGAAAAAGAGAAAGAGAATGACTAGTTGGCTAGATTGTATTATTCTCTGCACAGTGCGTGCAGTGCCCATTGTCCAGCTGTGCACATCACTTGGTGTTCTTCATCACTAAGCTAGCAGCAGGCAGTTAGTTAGTCAGTTAGGGAAAGTTGCAGTGTGCTGTCAACTTGCCCATTACACCCCCAATTATGTCTCTCGACACAATGTCGAACAAGCTCAATTAATTCTCCTTCTTTTTCTTCTTTCTTTCCTTCTGCAGAACTCTTTCCTCCTCCTCCTCAGCAGCCTCTTGGACGTGTCAGCTGGCCGGTGTCTGGCACAAACTGTGTATGCGTGTGTGTATGTGTGAGTTGTGGTTCTGCTGCCTCCTCAGTCTGACACTCAATTAGCTCACTTGCAGAGTGCATTACTGTCAGTGACACGACACAACACTTTACTACCCTGCCACTGGCACACACTGCTACGCAGCCAAACCATCATCAGCACTGACACCAGCTAACAGAATCAGCATCAGCAGCAGTCAGGCAGCAGTCAGGCACTCACCTCGATGCCATTTTCTGGTCTTTTGCACTGGTGCACTAACATTACTTCGACAACAACAACTACTACTACTACTCCTACTACCACTGGTGCCAACTGTCCGCCCTCTTTGAGGATCGATGCACCCCGAGCAGCAGCATCCAGAGCACATCATTCCCATCAGCAGCATCATCATCACTGAGTGCACAATCGCTGAGAAGCCATCTCAGAGTTTTTTCTTTTAACCCAACTGGCAGACAGGCACGCACCGAGCATCTTCTCGTACAAACACATTGTGTCTCATGTCTCCTGTTTCATCTGCCGCAGCCTGGCCTTCGCATCGGTAATGGCAATGCAAATATATCAATAACCGATACGAGCTCGAAGACGACCTAAACGCAGTGGCTTGATATCAAAGTGCCAAGTTGCTTCCTGCCAGAAAAGCACACACACACACACATTCAGTGCTCTGGCACTGGCGTTGGTGGTCGCGCAAAGCATTTAAATTAGCATATTATTGTCATTACAATTCGACTGCGATTTTCTCCCGCTGATATTTAGTTGGCTGGTTGCACTAGATTGCAGAAAAAGAGTGCCAAAGTGCAAATTCTTTCTTCCTGCTCACTTCGACCGACTCATCTTTCCCGCGTGCCCATCGTCCTCTCTTCCTCTTCTTTCTTTGGATGGACACGCGAGGAGGATTCAATTTGAGAATGTTTTGAAAATTCAATTTTCTACTGCTCGGACCTTTTTACTTTATTGTGCACTTCAGGCAGTAGCGCGCACAACACAGCAGCTAAAAATCGATTTATTGAATTTGCTGCACTGTTTTTGCCGTTGCACAGTTTTTTCTCCGATTTTTTGCAGCACTCAAATCATGCGTCCGCTCGGCTCTTCCGTTGTCATTCTTCTCTTCTAAGTGCTCCTTTTTTGGTTTTTCTTTTTACTGGCGGAGCAGAGCTCTGCACTAGAATCCTGCATGTAAATGCCTCAACCACCTGAGCTCCTCAGTCCACTCCTCTGTGCGGCAACTGCATCACCACCATCACCTGCACTACCTCCTTCTCCTTTATCGCCCATCATCACCTCAGTTCAGCCGTCGTCGACGGCGACGTCGACTGGCAGCAGCCACTTCTACCGCAGTACTTTTTCTACTTCATCTTCTACTTCACCTTTCTCCTTCGCTTCCACCACCTCCTCCACTACCACCACCACCACCACTACCTCCTGCTCTCCATCTTTGCCATTGTACTTATCACCTACTACATCTTTATTGACAGCAGCAGCCGTGGCATCGGCGGCATCGCCTTTGATTTGCAGCAGCACTGAACGACAACAACAACGACGGCAGCCGACTAACAAGCAGATGACGGCTGATGATGATGAGGATGATGACGGCTGCGGCCGCCGCTTCACTGACGGCGGCCAAGAACAAAGACGACGGCGGCATCAGCAGCAGCAGCGGCGGCACGAGGCTGATCAGGCAATGGTAGAGCAAAGAGACAGAGCGGAATTGATGCTCCACAATGCCACTGATCAGACTGGTGGCACTACCTACCTGACCGGGAAAAGGCAGCCTACAACTACTACCACTACTACTACTACCTCTTCTCACTCTCACCTTTCATCCTTAATCAGATCATCATCGGCCTCATCAGCCTCGTCATCCTTCTCTGTCGATGCGGAGCTGTTCAAAGAGAGCTGTTTAGGTGCCGATGCTGCCTCCTCCTCATCCTCCTATCGCCGGCATCATCTGCAACCTTCGCACCCTACATCAGAGAGATTGCCGCCGCCGCAGCCGCCGCCGTCAACTATGACAGTTGAGAATCAGCTTCTTCGAAAATCGACGATTATGTACCGGCAACGACGGCAAGAGCTGGAGCAAGGGCAATCATCACCTACCAGCAGCTTACCAGTGCTGGCGCCTCATTGCGCTGATGAACAGGAGAATGAGCCGAAGGAAGGAAGCGGTGGACAGCAACGACAGTATCGACACACTTCAGCAGCGGCGGCGGCGGTAACAGATCACCTAAGCAAGCAAGTGCCCAAGCAGCAGCAGCAGAAAAGGCTAAAGACAACTGCCGAAACAGCTCAAGCAAGGCAACAACGGCAACAGCAACAGCAATCGACAGCTGTCGATGCCGCTGGAGGTACTTACTTAGCTCATAATCGGCTGCCTTCTCCTCCTCCTCTTCACGGCCAGTTCATCGAAGATCAAAGGTGCCGTCCAGACCAATTCGTCGTCAATTTCGGAGAAAAGCAGCAGCAAGCTAAATGGCCAGAGAATGGCCTCCAGAAAGAGGAGAACACTAAGGAGTGCTGCTGCTGCAGCAACAACAGCCCAACGACGACCGTCGCGAAGATTGGTCTTCAGCAGGCACCGCTTGCAGACGATCAGCGGCAGCAGGGAGAGGACCACGGTGGGGGATACAAGACGAAGAGTGGTAGCACCGCCACAAGCCCGACCACTAGCGGCCACTTTGCTACTGCCACCGGCGCAATGGACACTCCTCTGAAGCTAGTGGTCGGCGGTGATAGTGCTGGTGGTGGTGGCAGCAGAGGTTGCAGCAGAGAATATCATCTTGCAGTGCACCACGAGGATCCGAAGAGCACTGTTGCTGCTTCTTCTGCTACTGCTGCATCGTCTGTTTATAAACCTTGCACCGCCTGGCGACCAGCACAGTTGACTTCTGACACTGACAAGAAGAGGACGAAAGTCGACGATAATAATTCTAAAACTCCTCTTTACGAGCAAACTCATCGCTTTCTGAATGATGATCTGCACCCACAAAACGACTACAGCAATCACCTACCACCTTTGTGCCTTGGTTCTTCTCCCAATACTACTTCTTCAGTCGGTCATCATTCCCATCAACAGTTGAGCGCCTCTGCCAACTTCAGCGCTAAATATTCCTCCTCCTCCTCCTCCTCCCCTGCAGGGCTTCGTCCCTCTGAACAGCTCAGCAAAACGGCGAATCCAGCAGTGCTTCGCGCCAAACTTTCTAGTGCCCGTCTTGCAGCGGAGAGCGCAGCATCAGCAGCATCTCGTGCCAGTGCCCGTGGCTACTACCTGCGCCAGGAGGAAGAGGACGACGACGAGAGCACAGCCTCATCTTCAGCTTCGGACGAAGAGGCGGAGGCCACTGAATCTCTGCTGCCTGCTCACACTTCATCATCATCACCACCAGGCCATGCGATCAGCTTTGCCTCGTCTTCTGCTGCAGCCACCCTCTCACCGCACTACAGCAATAGTAAACAACAACAAAAACAGCTGGAGCAGCCATCAGCCATCACAACAAACCACTCTTCCCACTTTTCCTCTTCTTCGTCTTCATTATCTAGTTCCAGCAGCCTTCGCAACTCGGGCATCGTCAGCTGGACCGAGCTACGCAACAAACTGATTCGACTGAAGCGAAAGACTGCCTCTTACCGGCGGCAAAGAGCTACTACCACAAAGGGCGACAAGGCAGCCACAAGCGAGTCTCCACTTCAGCAATCCACTCCAGAAGCTCTGCAACACCGGCATCTGCCTCAACCTCCCGAGCCTCCACTGCTCTATCTTCCTCTTCCAGTGGCAAGCAGCGTCAACTCATCAATCGCAATCTCATTGCCGAGTTTCGCAGCCGTTTTCGTCCAGCCAGTGTTGGTGCTGACAACAGCCACAACAGCTCTTCACTCCTTTACTTTGACAATCCCGTCTCGGCGACAAACAACAACAAGGCGGTCAACTACTCCTACTCATACTACAACTTCTTCTACTACCCACAAAAGCAGCAGCAGCGGCAGCAGGAGTCCCTCTCCACCATTGCCACCATTGATCACCAGCAAACCGCTAAGCCCTTGCCACCCACTGCTGCACAGAACTCGTCGGCCTTGGTCCGCCACGGCTGCCAGACGGAGCATAATCCTCAGCGAAACTTGCACTATCACTCTCTTCAGGCAAAATTAGGAACACCTTTTCAACATCATCACAACTACAACTACAACCACTACCATCAGCCTCAACCGAGCTCTGCTCACCTGGCGACGACCACCTCCCTGACCTCTCTTCTCTCTGCCACCTCCTCTACCACCTCCTCCTTTGCCTCTTCTCCGCCCACACCGGCGCCCCAACTTCCAACTTCTACCTCATCCTCCACCTCTCTGGAATCGCCCTGCTGCACTCAGCAGCATTTCTGTCACTGCAACTTTGAATCAGCGACGGCCACTGGAATCTCCCCCACTGAACGTAACCTCCTTCTGCCTCACTCTGCCTCGGCTGAGCCAGTTCTTGGAGGTACTAACTCTTGCACTCAGGCGCAACACTTAACCAGCAGCAACAGCAATTACTTTCGTCGATTCGGCCATCACATTCTTCCCTACAACTACCACCACCACCATCACCACCACTCTCACCGAAACTCCCTCTGCACTGGTCTTCTCGAGGCGGGACACAACTCCTCCTCTTCTAAAGGAGCTCCTCGACCTTTTGACTGCGGCAGCACGGCTGGTAGCATCGCCGCCATTGCCAGCGACTCGAGCGGCTTTCACCCGCACTCGCACGCCTCCACCTCGTCTTCAGGAGCTGATTCTCGGAAGAGGAGACGTCCTCGTCCTCGAACGGCTGCCTCTCCACCATCATGGAGATTCTCCCACTGCTACTCCTGCTGATCATGGGCGTCATCATCTCGACGACCTGTGCCAAGTACACCTTCCACTCGTCTTCTCCGCCCGCTAATTCAGCCGTTTCCTCCTCTTCCTCGTCGGCTGCCGCCTACCACCACCACCGCTTCAGCGGTCTCAGTCCTCAGTCACCTCCTCCAGGAGGGTACGATCATGAGTCATCCTCAGGTGGTGGTGGTCATCACCCCAGTCAGGAGCCTCGCTCTTCTGGTGATAGAGGCGGTGGTGGTGACAGCAGCCGCCCAGAGCCACCCTACCTGACGATGATGCAGAACGACGACGAGTACTCATCGGCTTCACGCAGCTCGGAAACCTCTAGTGACTCTTCAGTAGAGTCATATGACGGCAGTGAAGGAGGAGGAGCAGGAGGCTTAAAGGCAGTGGATGAGTACATGAAAAAGTCTTCAAGCGGGCATCACAACTACAACTACAACTATCATCACCACCACCACCATCAGCAGCAAAAGGCAATGGCCGATCAGCATCAGTTTGCAGCATCAGGAGGAAACAATGGAAGCCACATCCCCGCCAACAGCAACAGTCCCAATCAGCAGTCAATGCTCGCCCAGCTGGCGCACCAGTACGCGGCAATGCAGCTGAAGTGGGTGGCGAATGCCAGCGCCGCCTGCAACGACGGCACCCGAGCGGGCTACTACATTCGCCGAAACGCCTCCTCCCGCCGGTGGCTGATCTACCTGGAGGGCGGCTGGTACTGCATGTCCAAGACCACCTGTGAACACCGGTGGGCGAAGATGCGCGAGCTGATGACCTCCTTCAGGTGGACGCAGTTTAAGACCTGTAAGTGCTCTCTTTTTGCTTTTCCTTTAGTCAGATAGCTGTTCAGTGACAAACTACAATTCCCTACCGAAAGGTAATCACTCACCTGCATTAGTGTGTGTGTGTGTTTGTTGACAGGTGAACTCAGACGGGCAATTGCCTCCTCTCACTCTCTCTCTCTCTCTCTCTCTCTCTCTCTCTCTCTCTCTCTCTCTTTCTCCTTTTCCTTTCCTTTCCTTTCCGGTCGGCGGCAACCGCCGCACATTAGTCAGTGCGCCAGTGCAGGTGGTCGTCGAGAATAAATGGATTAGATCAGCGCGCAGACAGACAAGTCGAGCTCGCTTACATCATAGAGTAGTAGTAGGTAGGTAGTCGTTGTGTGTGACCTTTGAAGTGCCGCGCACACTGGCAGTTCTTCACAGTCTCAGTCTGCCAGTTACTGCTGCTGCCTATTCGTTATCAGTCGTTCATCTGCTTTTCAATGTTCTGCAGTCTGTCTACCTTTCCTTTCCTTTCCTTTCCGCCCACTCACCAACTACCTGCACACTGTGCACACGCTCCAGACGCACTCGGTGAGTTGGTGCGGTGCTGATTCGCTGTGCTGCTGCCGTAAATTTACCTTGACCTAATGATTAACCCCACTCTCGGTGATGGCTTTTTGCAATGCAGTCTGCGTTTGTCGCTGTCTGCGTCTGAGGCTGTCTGGAGGAGGAGGAGGAGAAGGTGGCGGCAGCTCTACAAAGGACTGATGTGCACTACTGCTCCATTGCCACTGCCAGCGAACCCTTCACCAATGCTTCTAGCCCGGCAGCAGCAGCAGCAGCATCCTCACGAGACAGCAGCGCAAATGATGCCTGAATCCTGTGTCTGCGTCTGGCAATGTCAACCCAACAGACAAAACTGTCACTCTTGAGCTTTGTTGTCGTTCTCCGCTGTTTTTTACTGGTCGAAAGACCCCTTTTTATTAACATCCGAATGACGATAGATTGCACCATGGCAGAGACAATTGGAACTGGAGTCTCTTGCTCCTTTCTTTCTACTTTGTTTTTCTACTTTTGCATTTCAACCGGCATTTACAACTGCCTCTTTTTGCCTTTTTCCTTCTTTTGTTCTTTCTGATCCCTAGCCACAACAGCCACAACGACATTTACGACTTTAGTGCGATGTTTCAGTTCGTTTCTCCGAATTGTTTATTCTGCCGCCCATTGAAGCGCCGGTTTTCGCGCTAAAAACCCTTGTCATAGAAGAGAAGACGACCACAATTGCAATTCTAGTTAAAAGTTGAACCACTGACTGTGTCTAGGGAGACTTTGGCACCGCTTTTCGCGGAAAGATTTGTCCTTAAGTCCTCTGCGACCGCAGTCGCTCTGCACTTGCCACAGACTGCCGGTGCAGTGCACTTGTGCCCACTGCCGAAGCTCTGCTGTCTGCCGAATTGCCCGCGGTGTCGATTAGTTCAATTTGTCTCGCCTGTCATCGCCTGTCGTCAGTGTTGTCAGTGCTCGTCACCGTTTGCAGTGTCCTTTGCACTTTGGCCCTGCACTTGCTCCGCTTGCGCTGTGAAGTGCCCCCACTCGCTCAGTCTCTTTCAATCTCTGTTGCCCTCTCTCGCCTTCTCTTCATTAGGCGGCCAGTTTGGTCTAATGGACCGTAATTAAGCCGCAATAATGGCCATCTCCAGTGCACTCACTGTGTCAGTGGTGGTGGCGATGGCAGTGTCACTTGAGTGAGCGAGTGTGTCTGGCGCGAGCAATCCTCTTCAGTCCTGCAGGACGCACGGCGGCATTCTTCAAAAGAAAGTCACAGTCAGCGAATCACTGCAATGGTCTCTGTTGTCTCTGCTGTGTGTGTGTGCTCATCTGCTGGTCGCTTGATTAGGTCGCCAGCACACCAAATCAGCATACTCAAACTGAAGGAGAAGGGGAGAGAAAAGGGCCAATCACACTGGGCAGATCTGCAGAGCAAACACTGCCACACGTGTGTGTGTGTGTGAGTGTCGCACACTCGAGTCTCGGGGTGTTTGTTCTCCTAATGAATTTCTATTATCACCACTGATGCCGGGACCAAATAGTGCAATGGCCGCTGCTTCGGCTGCTGCTGCTGTTAATGGCACTGACAGTGACTGCTGAGTGCTAATCAGTCATTTGCCTTTTTTGTCTCGCCATTTGTTCTGGGACTGTTTGTCTGGGAAAAAAGTGGCAAACCTAATCATCACTAGAATTAGTTTTATAAAAAACTGGTTTCCTGGTTTCATGACTTTTTAACTCGCCATTTATTTTAATTTTGTCTTTTTCCTTTTTACGTGATGACCAGTTTGGACTAATAAAAGCATCGTCTGTTTACTATCAAACTGACAGATCTATTAAAAAAATTGGCGGAATGTGCACAATTCTGTTTTCGTTCAGTGCTCTATTGTACTCACCCCTCTTTTTCCTCCATCGACAACTTTCTCCTTTTTTAACGACTGTTTACAGCAGCAGCAGCAGTATTTTCAGGCACTCGGTGATCACTCGGTTGCGGTGGTGGTAATGATTTCAGCAAGCAGCATCAAACTTTTTTTGCAACATCTCCGGCACACAAAGAGCTAGTTGATTGTTTGCTTGCAGAACTGTTGAAATTGTGCCCCCCCCCCAGCCGCATCGCCTGGAATGTGTGTCGGTCGGTGTCTGTCTTTCTTCAAAGTGCCAAGTGGCCGCCTTTGTGTGATCGACTTGTGCCGCCGATTTTCTCCATTTGCCGTTATGCTTGTGTTGGTAGTGCATGTTGCCCATTAATTAATCGATGCATTCGCATGTTGAAAGAGAGAGAGAGAGAGAAGAGAGAACTGAAAAGTTCAACAATGGCCACAAGCTTTTCTTTTTCGGCTTCAATTCTGCATCTTTTTTGGCATCTTTTGCCCTCTCTCCATTTTCCTCTATTTTTCCCTCTACTCTCCTCTAATCGCCATCGAAAACACTCTGCTTTTGCCCACAAATTGATTGCTCCTTTCACTCCTTTCGCTCTCTCTCTTTTGTGTGGCCAATAGACACTGGCAGACTAATGAGCCATTAATCTTGCCTTGTCACTCACTGCCGAACTCTGCTGCTGATGCTTTTTCTTCTTGTAAACCAACATAAAATACGGGTCTTCCTTTTCTCTTTACCCGTTTTGTTTGTTTACACACACGCACGCACTCAGTTTACGCAAGCACGAGCGAGCAATGTGTTTTTCCCTTTTTGCGGAAGTAGTTCTAGTGATGATGATGGTGGTGTTGATGTTTTCAAACACTTTTCCACATTTATTGAACTGACACTCATTCTCATTTTTCTTTTTTCCAGTCAACGGCATCCTCTCCGCCTCCCCAACGGTGAACCCGTATCTGTGGGACGCCAATCACGTCTTCATTCCCTACTGCTCCTCGGACATTTGGTCGGGCTCGGCGACTGGGGCCCGTGGCCAGATGAGCTTCCTCGGATCGCGCATCCCTCGACGAGGTGATTCGCACACTCCCCAAAAAGATTTCAATTTTATGCACAAACAACTTTCAGATTCAGGTCATTGAATAGGTTTGCTTTAAATTTAATTTAAAACCCAAAAAACGTTAAATCCTGTTACTGGTGTACAAATGAGCGTCCGTCTATCCAATTCTGCCTTTAAGGTTTTTTTCGTTTAAAATAAATGCCAGTTTTCCTTGCTAAAGTTGGATAGCTGAAACCACTTTCTTTCCTCCTCTCTAGAGTCTGACCAAAAATGATTATTTTTACACGGTTGCTTCTGCTTTTTAAAAATCATCGACTCATTTGTCGCAATTAAATTCCCATTTTGCCCTTTTGATTTCTCTGATTTCTTTCGGCTGTTCATATATGTTCTCCCATCGACTCCTATTACCTCCTATTACTACATCGTAACGTTCATGTCTTTTTCTCTTTTTTTCATTTCTTCTTTCTTGTCAAGATAATATTTTCCTCATTACAGCAGAGACCAGCAAGAGACGGAGGAGGAAGACGTTGTCGTCGGCAGCGAGGATGTCGAAAATGCAATGGAAAATGAATTCGACACTGGTATTTGGTAGTGACAACGGTGGTGGCGGTGGTACGAAGGCTGCCAGCAGTGTACTACACTTCAACTTTACCCCAAGGTACAGTGGTGGGGTAGTAAACAGCGCAATGCAGCACCACCAGCAGCAGCAGACTAAGCAGAACCAGAAGGCACCCTGGCGACAGTGTCGTAATGAGACAAATATCGACGGTCATTAAGATGGGGCACCGGTGTGAGTGTTTTCCAACAGCAGCAGCAACAGCAGTCAGTGTTTTCTCTGTTCCTTTTTTTCAGTTGCTTCCTCATTTGCCATCGTCCCCTTCTTCTCCAATCGTCTTCTTCTTCTACTCAAGGGTCCCAAAGTAGACCTTTGATTTGATGATCGAACGAGAAAATTTTCTCCGTTTTCTTTCTCGTCTTCGTCTTCTTCTCTTGTTGTCCTGTCTTGTCCTGTCGTCTCAAATTGCTATTGAAATGGCAGTGGTGGTGGTGGTGGGTCCTGTTCTCCTTTCTCCCTCTTTAGTTTTCTTCTCTTTATGGCCGCAACTTTGGTGGTGGTGGGCACAGGCAGACAGACAGAGAGTCAGACACAAACAAGACTCCAGTTGCCATTCACTCACTTTGCTTTGGTCGTCGATAAAAGGCGCAAATGGGAAAAACAGGAGAAAAGTGCTGTTGCTGCTGCTGCTGTAGTTTGGGCGCCATTAAGCAGCCAATCAAATCTTTGTCCGACTTTGCCTTCCTTCTTTCCCCTTGTTTTGTTTCTTCGTAACGTCTTTTGCACACACACTCGATCGCTTTCTTCTTTTCTTCTTCTTTTTCTATTTCGGTTGTTGTTCATTTGCACGGACCAAAGTCACTGCCGTCGCTGCCGGTCGATCGTCTGCTGCTGTTTCTGGCAGTGCCTCCTCAGTGCCCTGTCTATCCACCGGGCACTCTCACTTTCTCACTTTGCCACTGCCGCTTTATCGTCGCTGGCCATATTGGCCCCTCACTAGTGCCGATGTGTTTCTCTCTCTCTCTCTCTCTCTCTCTCTCTCTCTCTCTCTCTCGCTTTCACTTTTCCTTTTCTCCCTTTCCTCTGTCCGTCTGTCTGTCTGTTTGTTCCATTGTAATCGCTTCATTACGTCTCCAAATTTGAAGTCATTCCCTTACCTTTTTCTCCTCTTCTCTTCTAGTTTGACTAGCTTTTCTTCCTTTTTCTTCCTTCTTTTATTCATTTGCTCATTCATTCTTTGCCTATGGAAATGCACCTACATAAAAATAGAAAGCATTTTGGTAGGAAAAAAGAGACAGAGGAAAAGATCGAATCGAATTGAAGTCAATTCTTGTCCATTTTTTTCCTGCCGTTGGTCTGTTTTTCCTGCTTTCGTTACCTACGTTGCAGTACCTTCCTTCTTTCTTTCATCTCTCTTCTTTTCACCTAGTCATTGCTCGCTGACGGACAATTTCCAATTTATTTTTGGCCTATTTGCCCGACAACAAACAAATAAAAACAAAACGGCTGCCAAATTACCGGCTGCTACCGAAAAAAGGAGGAAAGAAGACGAAGAAACAGAAGCGGAGGTTGTTGGCCAGCATGCTGAATACTATTTGCCTATTTGGCGGCTTTTACTAGCTTTTCAGCATCATTTACTCTTCCATCGGTTTCTCCTGCTACTGTTTATACCTTTTTCTTGCTTTTATCAGCCCTTACTAGCCTTTTTCAGTTGCAGACAATGCCAAAAGCGGTGTTTCCTTCAGAGGGTGCAAATGCACCAGCGGTAAGCAGCTCGAGCTAGAAAAAAAAGAAAAATTGCTCTAATATGCTTTCCTTCATCGTTTTCTTTAAATGGGTGTCTCATTTAGGCAGTAGACAAACTCACTTCAGGCGTTTCTCTTTTGCTTTTCTTTCCCTTTTTACCTGCAAAGCCAATTTGAATTTACTGTTAAATTTTATTTTTGTATTTTGAAAAATAATTTTGCAATCCTGTTTTCCGTTTTTTGCTAGTTCATTAGTTGCTGTCATCAATAGTTTTTGCGTAGTAAGTGCGAGTATTAAAAATTATTTTATTTTGTATTGAGATGTCGCTGTTTCTTTGAATGGACATAATCGCATAATCTTCCAGTTGCTAGTTTCCTGTAATCCATCCACCCAATTGCTTCATTGATTCACATTTTTGTCGTATTCCTGTCTCGTATTCTGTTTCTCACATTCTTATTATTATCTCTTTGCACTTGAAGTTGACACGTCTTAACTTTTAGCCGTGCGAAACAAGTGCCCTGTGTTTAGGAGTGTGCAAAGCTCTTGGTGATTACAAGGGACAGATAAGCAGTCAGCAAGTGTATGCCTGAATGAGAAACGGAAAACGGTGTGTTTCAGTGCACTTTCTTTCCTTCACACATACTTTCACCTTATCACCTTCATCACATTTTTCTTTCTTAATGTTTGGCATTACTTTCCTCTTTGTAGCTGTAATTGCTGCAATTACCACTCACAACACACACACGCATACTTTTGAATGCTTTCTGCAACTGCTAAAGCCTAAAACACAGCAGCACTTTTTTCTTGACTTCCATTTGCACTCGGTGTGCATGCCTGTGTATGTGTGAAAAAATTAGTTTGCTCTAATTTGTACACGTTGTACGCAACTGCACTGATTTGTTTCTTACAAACGAGCAATTAAGCTTTTTTTCTTTCTTTATACAATCTAAACTTTTTGCTGCACTTGATTTTTCACATGAAAATTCTTTTTTTGTACAAAAATGTAAAAATTTTTTGTTGTTAAAAATTTGCTGGTTAATTTTTCTGGCTAATTTATCTTACATTGAACCTCTTTTCCTAAAACTTAGCCAAAGGTTTGTCCAGTTTGAGTTGTAGAAGGCTACTGCTATGTCAAACTTGGCCTCTCTTGGATACAGGCAGTTTTAAGTGTCTAATTATTCAAAAGTGCACTCAACTGGACTAAATTCTGAGAAAACTGTCAATATGTCTGTGTTTGCTAGGCTGGCAATAAGGTGACGATTCTCGGAATACTGTTTCTTTAAAGGGGCAGTCTTTTAGTTGTGTGAAGAACGGCAGATAGCCAAATTCAGTGAATGAGTCAAATTAAATTGAATTCATTTTTTAAATTTACACTTTTCTGGGCTGTGCTTGAAAAGTACTGGGTTTTGACTTTGGAAATTTCAATTTGACTGTCAACAAAACTAGCAGTCATTTTTGTTAATCTATTGCAGCCATTTTACCCTAAATATCAAAAGTAGTCTCCATTTCTGACTGAGCGGAAATCGTGAGAACTTCGCCTCCTGTACATAGCTCGAAACAATTGCGTGTGGATGCAAAATGGAAACTAATGATATAAGCACACTGAATTTGCACTGGTGTGCATCTTGTTTTTGTTTCTATTTCTGCTTTTGTTTGTTTTTTTCGACAATGTGATATGTTGCCGTTGACTGCCTTCTTATTTTTCCAGTAGTAGCAGCAGCATTACCAGAACGATTACGTTTGTGTTTGTCTATGCGCGCAAAGTTTGCTTCACTGCATCGATTTTCTGCTTTCTTTCTACTTTCTTGAGGCGCCACTACTTTGCTTTGCCAGCCAATGTGTTGCCCATTTACTGGCGATTAGAAAACTATCGACCAGCCACAAAAAAAAGAAGTAGAAAGAAAGAGAGGAGAAAAGGAGGCAGTCAATCAAGTTGATTATCAAATTTGTGTCACATTAAAGTAGTGGTGGTGGTGGCGGCAAGCGGCATTTAGTTTAAAAAGATCTAGCCTGAGTTGAGCTGAGTTTGCGTTGACAGCAGACGGCGATTTGGTGCACTTGAGCAATTTTTAATTTGCTTAAATTTACAAACGCGTAGAAAATGAAAAAATGCAGTAGTTGAAACGCTGGTGAGTGAGTTGCGCAAAAATGCTCATTTATTTATCCTCTTCAATGCAAATTAAATCCAAGCCCGTTCCACGGCCACCACCACCGCCACCACTGGGCAAAAACCACGCAAATTAACATTTTATTGATTTTGATAATAGACAGCAAAATAGAGGCACCCTAATCGTGGCGCATTAAGGAGAAAACCAGCTAAAGAATGAGAGAAGACAAGTGATGATTGTAGATTGGTGCATTTATCCATTTTTCCTTCAGTGCTCTTTTCCCTAATCTAAATCTCGATTATTGCATTCAATTCATTCATTCATTAGGCACTCGCTTTTTTTTCTAACTGTATGCTCAAACTGCTGGCATAATTTATAATTGCCGCTGTTGCCGCAAGACAGCGAATTAGTTGGCTCGATAAACGCCTACAAGAAAAAATAAAGATTTTACTCAAAAGATATAGACAAGAGTTGGCTGTTGCTGCTGCTGATCTCTGTACAGAGTGAACTACAAAAATGCTAAAAGTTGTACAATTTTTAAACAAAAAAAATTTAATTTTTTGTTTGCGTTCTAGAAGGCAAACAGTGGGTAAGTCGGTGGTTTTGCAGAAGCAATCCCAAATAGCCATATTTCTCCGATTACAAGTTTGTGCGTGTGTGTGTTTTGCTCAGTTGCGACAGCTACAGATTGTGCATTTGTGGAGTGCTGGGAAGGGGAACATTTTGTGGGGCAATAATATCTAAATCAAACGGCAGTGTTTCGGTTATTAAATTTGCACTTGTCAATTTGGGTAGTATGTCAGTGCAGTCTGTGTGTTCAGAAGCAAGAAGGGAGTTCGGCTGTTTGTTGACACTCTGTAGCAATTTTCTATCTTTTTTTAGAAAGGGACTTCTGCCACTGCTGTTGCTGCTGTTTCTGTTGAAAGAAAATTGCACTTCGAAAGAGCTCTGCTGATTCACTGCAGCTGATGCTGAGCTGGGTGAGCTCACTCAATGAGCCCACCAAAAGTCGATCTCTCGATTTGGCTGCCGTTTTTTCTTTTTTCTTTTCTTTTTTTCCTTGCCGGCCGCGAACAGTGCAAGTTCTTGGGCACTTCTTTCTTTATTTCACAACTAAGTAGAAGTCTACTGCCTCTGTTGTTGCAGTTTTCACTTTGTGTGTGTGTGTGTGTGTTGATCGGCTGAGAGACTTTTTCTTTTTAGCTTTTCTTAGCCAAGAGAGCCTCTTCTTCTCTTCTCGAGATAAATTGCATCCTGTCTATTGCATTGCCATCCATAATTCTTCTGCTGCTGCTGCTACTAAACAGACAGAACCAAACCGAACTAAACTGTACAAAGTCGCCAGAGCGAGCAAGAGCCGCACACGCTGGGCGCCACGCTACACTGCCAAGTGTGTATGTATGTTTGGAAGCATCGTCCGAACGTTGAATGGATGAACAGAAGACGACGACCAAGACGATGATGACGATGAAGAAGTGGAAAAAGAAGGAAAAGGGACCAGAAATTGGGCTGGCTGTTGTCCGCGCAAGGCGGCTGTTGTTGTTGTTGATGGTGTTTTGTTTTGTTTTCTTCCACTCTTTTGCTTAGAAAGCGAGTGTGTGTGTTCAAACTTTAAAGACCAGTTTGCGGCTCATTCATTGGACTTTGTCGACGCTTTGGCGGCGGTTGCTGCAGCTTTTTGACTCACTTCATATTCAACTTGTTTTTGGCTTCTTCATTCACACAAACAAGCTTTTTATTTTATACTTTTTTACTTTGGGGTCTGACAACAGTGGTGCACCCATTAAAACACGACTGCAAAGGCAACACTACTGTTTTAGCGTGCAACGCAACAAAGTAAAAAACTACTGTTCATTTTTCCTTAGTCAGTTTTTTTCAGTTTTTAAGTTTTTCTTTTTCACTTTTGCACTACAGTCGCTGAGTAAAGCACTTTTCAATGAGAAAATAAAAAAACAAAAATTCAAAACATTTTTTTGGTGCTTTTGTACAGTTGCCGCTTCTGTTGCTGCACCAAGTAAAGTTGCCGTTCTTTTTTCTTTTTTTCTTTTTACCACCAGTATATAACTTATTACGTTTAAATATTTTTTCAATTTGCTAAAGACTACTCAGCAAGTCAGCGGCGGCGGCGGCAGCAGCAACAAGAAAAGAAAAGATACAGCTCAATGTTTGCTCGCGTTGTTAGACTAAAAGGCACACAGAAACAGAGACAGAAAGACAGGCACTAATGGGACAGCTGAAACAGAGAGAAAGAGTAGTTGGAAGGGACCATACAACAGCAGCACTATCACACTTTGCAGCATGAGAAAAGGAAGGAAAAAGGAGTATAATTTGTTGTGGCCGAAACGGCAGCCGAAATTGAAGAGAAAAAAAACGGGGGAAAAAGTGGGTGAAAAAGAGCCGCAAAAAGATGATGGTGCAGCCAGTTCAACAACAGCAGCAGCAGCAGCCTAGCACGCCAGTGCATTTAGTGGCGACGGAATTAAATTGCATTATAATTCTATTAGTCATTTGTGTGTGTGAGTTGGTATGGGTAAAAAAGCAACATGGACGGACAGAAGAGCGACCGGCAGCAGCAGCAGCATCGCCTACTGTCTCTTTGTTTCGCCAAGTCAACTCTTTCATTCCGTTCAGCACTAGCTTTGTGCCCATTATTCGACACTACAACATCAGTCTTTAACAGTGGTTTGCTTTTGTCGATCCTTTTTTGTGTTGTTTAGAGTTGGTCACTGAACAGTGGTTTATTTTGTTCAGTTTTTTTTGCTGAACCACTAAAGCGACAGTGCGCCCATTGCAGTGCATGCTAACCGGCAATTCATTAAAAATGTAATTTTTTACGTTGTTTTTCCACCAATTTTGTTGTGAAAATGTTTTATTTTTTTTGTTTGTAGTGTGACTAGCGTGTGATAATAGAACTCTAGACTTACAAAAATTACAGTTTTCATTGTTTAAAAAATTGCAAAATGACAAAACTCTACTAAAATAGTTGCTAGACTAATCAATTTTAAAGTATATTTTGCCTTAATATTTTAAAAAGTCAGAAAAATTGAAGATTGACCATGCAAATGAGAATGTCTGCATTTAGAAAAAATAAGAAATCATCAGTTAACAGTCAAATGCAGTGAATTTTCAGTTAATTTTAAAATCTCTGGACATCATCATCATCATCATCATCAATGGCAGCATCATCCAGTGGTAATTATCACCACCAAGACACTCCAAATGACCAATTGCATGCGTGAGAAAATTTAAGCCTTTTGTGTTTCCCTCTTAGGCCCTGCACTTTGCAGTACGGTTCAAGTGATGGTGCCAACACCAGCACCAGCACCACCACTGCAACAGTAGTGGAATGTGCTATGCCAATGAAGGCAGCCGCTGCTTCTGTATAGTCAGCGGCAGTGGCACCACCAACGCCAGCGCCAGCAGCAGCAATGGCCCCCTTATAAAACGACCACCGCTTTTCGACTGCAAGTCCAGTGTAAGTGCAGTGCACGTGAAGTGAACACCACACACACAGTCAGACAGACAGACCCGGGCAGCAGCAGCACCAGTTCAGGAAGACGTCTGCTTTGCGCTACGAACGTGAGTGTCTCTGTGATGCTTTCCTTTCATTTGTTATCACTCTTGTCAACTGCCCTGTCGTCTGGTCGGCAGCTTTCTCTCTCTCTCCCTCTGACTTGGTCAGTTTGGCCTCTGTGTTAATCTCTACAAAAACTTGCCCGCCACCGCCACCACCACCAGCAGTGTGATAATTGTTGTGAATTCATTTGCCGCCCTTTGCACCATCAAGTGCATCATGTGCTCTGCTGTGTGACCCTTTCAACTTGTGCTTGGGCTGTCACCAACTTTGGGCTTCAAGCAGAAAACTGTACAACTGTTTCTGACAAAGATGGTGCTTCCTTCTAATTTGTTGCCGTCTTTGTGTTTTTTATTTTTTCTAAAGTTTACTTCTTTTGGTTCATCAGCACTTGCATCGGCTACTGACGCCCACATTTTGTGTCACCTCTTATCATTTCAACACTCTTCTATGCGGCAGATGTTTTTGACTTGTTGACCACATCAGATTTATTTTTGGTAAGTTTCTCTTTTTCAAACGTAAACTGACACTTTTTTACATTTGAAATTGCTGTATTGTTTTAATTTTGAAATGTTGACACTTTTCACTTTGAAAAATAGTCAATTTGTTATAAACTTGCTTCAAAAGTTGTCCGTTTTGAAGTTGTCCAATCTCAGTGGGCATCCAAGTAATTCAATTCAATTTTTTATAAAAGTGGTAGCCAGTTAAAATCTGTCAGTTGAAGGACTTACAGATTGCGCTAAGGAATCAGACACTTTGAATGTTTGCTTATGTCTGACTTTGTATATTCAGGCTATGTTATAAACTTACTTAAACATTTTTTGGTGATGATCGCCAAAAAGATTACTCTTTTTGCCTATTTTTGACAACTGCTAAAATGTGTCGCTTCCGTTTAACCTAATTTTCAACAAGTAAGCAAAAAAGAAGGTTTTAAAAGTTTTGCCTTAAAGTTTAGCCAGTTCTGTTCTGAGAACTTTCAGAAATGTCTTACTGCGCTTACAAACCAGCATTGCTTTAGTAGTTTGTGTGCTAGTCCGTTGGCAATTTGTCATATGCAAATTAAGCACCCATTTTCAAGAAACTGTGGATAAAAATAAAAAACAATAATTTTAAATGCAGAAAAAATAAAATTAGCTTGAACACAAACTTCAGTGGTAAAAAAACTTTGCGAATTGACAAAAATAGAACACCAAAATAATAATAATAAAAACCCACAGAGCAGAGGACAGTAAATCGATAGCAAGTTTGTCTTGTTCGTTTGGCTCCCAAAAAAAGGCAATTAATGCAATGGCCAGTGCCACTACAGTATGTGCCAGTGGAAAGGGTGAGTGCTGCTGCTGCTGCTGCTGCTATCACCAGCACTCTTTGCTATCTGCTGCAAGGATCACTTGTACAATTAATTGGCACAATTTATTAAAGCGTATAATTTAATTAAGAGAGAGACAACTAAAAAAGAGATGAAGAGAACAAAACCACCAATTGACATTTGGAGTGATAGTGTGGAACAAGAAACAGTAGGAAAAAAATGAAAAAATGAAGATGGCCATTTTGAAACATAAAAACAGAGGAGCAAAAAATGACCGACAGCAAAACTGCAGGCGGAAATGATTACAATTAGATAAATACAAAAGACGATATTGATGAACGGATGAGTTGCCTGCTGAAGGAGAGAAAAGTCGTTCACTATCAGCCAATTTTGTTCCCCCTTTTTGAGCAAATGGATGCCCGGCCAATCGTCCAGCAGTCTCTCTGTGTGTGACCAATTGATTGTGACCAACCACACACACACACGCTGGCCATTGTGTGTCTTTGTGCAGCGTTTTTTGTGCGCGGATTGTAGTGCTCAGTTTTGAAAAGAATTCTGCTTGCCTTCGCGGTTTTTGACTGCTGTTGTTGTTGCTGCTGAAGTCTATTGTCCGTTGTCCCGTTTCTGCCCGACACGATGACGAAAGGACAATTATAAATTGAGTTCAGTCTTTCTATGCTCATTTATATTGATCTTCTGCTCTATTGAGCGCCAGAGATGCAAACGGCTGGTCTTTTTGTAAACAAAAACAAGTTTAATTGTCGATTTTATAACATTTTGTTGCATTTTAAATTTTGTTAAAAAAATTTAGCAGACATTTCATTAAATTAAAAATGTTTAAAATGTAAAAACAAAAATTGCTAAAAAGCAAAAAATGGGCATGTTTTTAGTTCTGTAATTGTGTATAATAAAGCTTAATTGTCAGTCAAATTGATACCGATTACAGGCACTGCTGCTTTCTTCTCCTCATGTCACATTACCCCTCTGTTGACGCAAAGTGTTAGCCGTTTGCCGTCAGCTGAATCTAACGTGCACCAAATAGAATGAAGAGAGGGAAACGAGTTTGTTTGCTTTTTTAGTTAAAAACTTTAAAACCAGACATCTAGGTTCTGCTCGATGCACTTGCCTTTAGCCTTTTAGTAGTAAAATGCTTAATGTCGGTGCAATCAGATTCATTTTATAAATGTAAAAGCTTGCAGATTGGAGTGAGCATAAATTATCAATTTGCCTTTTTGTATTTTTTTCCCTGACGGTGTGTGCAGGACTAAAGCAATGCTGCAATCGGCAGGCACTGGTAATGATTGTGCAATGATCACGTCGATTAGTTGTCTGGTCTAATATTGGGTAATTGCATTAAATAAAGAGCAGCATTGCTAATCATAATTAACTATAACGTTCTGATAATAGATGGAAAGAATAAAAAGAAAAGTGGGTCTCTAGTGAAAGGATGAGGGTGGAGGGATGTGAGTAGAAAAGGGAAAGAAGGAAAAAGGCAAAATGCAAAGGGGAAGAAATAAAAGAAAAAAGCAGGAAAAATTAGACAAACAAAAGGCAGGCATTCAAGCAAAGGTAAGCCAACAGTTGTACACTAACAACAACCGAGTGCCTTAAGTGGGCGCTCTTGATGCTGTTTTTCTCCTGCTACTTCTGCTTAACTGTGTCATATTGATGAAAAGGAAATAAAAAGTATAAAGATTTTTTTCCTCAATGCACACACGGCATTTGCCCGTCGGTGTCTGTTTATTTCTTTTTGGTCAGTGTGTGCTTGCTGTGTTTTTTCTGTGAATCAGTGCCTCATTCAGCATCAGATTTCTCTGAACTAGAGGGTAATTGTGTATTACTTTGTGATACATAATCAAAGAGTGTGTGCATTTATTATTAGTCTAATGCACGGTATTGGCGGTGCAGGTGCACAAGCGGTAGGCATTATGAACGATCTATTTATTGCTCCATTAGTGGTGATGGCTAAAAGTGCACCTGAAGAGTAGTAGGGAAAGAGTGAGGGTTGAATGAAACGAGGGTGAGGTAAAGCATGGAGATGTTGCATAATGAAGTAAGCAGTGTAGTAGTGAGTACGCCTGGATGCATGGGCCTTTTCATTATCAATTATTCAGTGATGGGCCATTTTTGCAGTGTTGCGCAGACAAAAGAGAAAGAAAAAGAGAGGCCAGGGGTTACACTTGCCACTGGTCATTTAGAAAGCAGGCTAATAGGCCACTCGGGTAATCGGATTCGCTGGCAAATTAATAATATTTTCAGCCCCCAACTTTGCAGTGGGTGGCGGTGGTGATGACTGCAGTTGGCTTAGCCTGCTGCTTAATGACAACCAGCTACAGGGTGTTTCTGAATGCTCTAGAATGCTACTGTTGGAGGATTCTTCTAATTAGAAATGAAAAGAAGAATGAACTGGGGGAAAAAGCGAATCATGGCACAACTGAATTAGAAGAAGCTGAATTGAGTTGAGCTTTATTTCATTTCCTCCAACTGTGCATTGTGTGGTGGTGCATTCAAAGCAAGTGAAGCAGTGCAGCCGTCTGCTGCTGTTGCTGCTGTTGCACTGCTCGTTGGACGTGATCCGCATTATGCAATTTTATAATTATTTGTGCAAATGGATTAATGGCCAAGCAAATTGCACTACCCGCACTCCATATTTGCGGCGAATTTCCGGCAATTGTTGTGCAGTGCTTTGTTGATTTGTATTTTTCTCTTTTTTTGTGCTCACTGAAAACATATTTTCATTTAAATTGAGATTAATTGGAAAGTCTCTGAAGAGCAGTTTACAGAGGAAATTGTAGTGAAACTAATCTGTGGCGATTTGTGCTTTGAAATTCTGCCATATTTATTGACTAATCTTTTTGCCCTCAAAGGATTGACAAAATGTGCATCAAAATTTTAATACTTGAATCAATTTAGTTGATTGTTTTAGATAAAAATGAACAGTTTTGAAGAATAAAAAACAATTAAATTGCCAAAAAATTTGTGCAGTTTAAATGCAAATGCTGTTGCCTGAAAAAACTTTCCATAAGTTCAGTTTTTCTATTTTAAACGACTTTATTTTCTGCACTCATCGCATTTGTATACAAAATGATGCCATCTCCATCTCATTAGCAGACTCTGATGAGATGGCTACTACGATTCTCAATTACAAATCAAATCTTGACTGTCATTGTTTTCTCCTCTGTTGACCCAGTTGATGAGTGTCTGTTTGTGCGTGTCATCAAAGTGTCGCTGTCCTTTTCCTTACTTCTCCTTGCTCTTTCCGCATTCCATGTTGTTGCTCTGTGCACTAGCATCAGCCCATTCTATTCAGTGACATACTCACTCTGACTGAGAGAGTATCAAATCAATTAATATGATAATAGGCACTCAGTGGCAGTCAACACACACTTACACACAACATACAAAGAAGTGACGCTCAAGTAGCTGATGAAAGAATCACTGTAGTCAACAGCAATGTCAACGAGAACAACACCAGTCGGATCGACGGGTAAGGCAAAACAGCACACCCTAACAGTGGACACACACACAGACTGACGGCCATGGTGTGTAGAATATTCTGCGTTGTAGCAGTCTTTGGAACATGTCTTCTCAGATCGTTTTCTCCTTTTCCTTTTTAGTAGAGAAAAAATTCTTTCTCTTCTTTCTTATTGAAATCTAATTAAATTAATCTGCCCACTTCGTGTGAGTGTCATCGTGTGTCTATCGTCTATTTGCTCATTTTTGCCCTCAGTCAGCCTGCTGCTGCTGCTAACTTTCACTCTTTTGCTACTACTGCTGTTGTGTTAGCTTGTGTGTTTGCTAATGTTTTTTCTCGAGTCTTTCTCTGTTCAGTCACCCCATCACCTCACCGCCCCTTTTTTTCACCCTAAATTCTCAGCCCCAGTTCTCTTTTTAAAACATCCCACTACCACCCTCACTTCCTCCTTCTCTATTGTTTGGGTAGTTTCAATTTTGCAACTCAATCTTTCTGACACTTGTCTCTTTCTCCGGTTTTAAAATTAAATTCTTCATTGTTCTTTTATTTTCTTGCTTTCATTCTTTTTTTGCCAATAGAGATTTTCAAACAAAACAACTCCTTCTTTTATTGTGTTCATTTTAAACTTTTAATATTTAAGAAAAATTAAATTTTGAAACAACACATAAGAAAAAGAATCTGTTTCTGTTTAAGAGAGAATGAAAAGCAGCTGTACAACAACAAAATGCAGTGAGCAAAGTATTTCTGCGTGTACAGTGCAAAAAGCAACAAAAAGAGAAAAAGAAAAGCAATGACAGCACGGAAAGATGTATTTGGTGATTAAATTACACAGTACACAGCCAACAAATGACACGTCTAATGGAAGTGAAAATTAAAATAGAAAAATGCTGAACAATGCTACAATGTGCGCATTCAAATGATATTTTTTTGCAAAAAAATTTTTTTATGGTTTATTTTGTTGCAAACCAAACCGTGTTAGCAAAAAACATTGTTTTTGAGCAAAATAAAACCTAATTTTGTTTTAAAAGAAAAAAAAAATGAATAGAAATCTTGTAAATTATTTTTATCTAATTGTTTCTTTTTTATTTGACTTTTATTTGAGTTTTCTCTTTTATTGTACTTTTTGCCAAAATCTTTATTTTTGACGTTGATTTGTTTTTTTGCACTTATTATTTGTCCAGAGCACTTTGCTGCTAATTTACTTGACTTTGTTGTGTCTGAAAATGAGACTGTGCTTTAGTGCTTTAAACTGGTTTTTGTTTTTTCCTATTGATCGTTTTACTGCATATACTTTGTGTTCAATCTGACTCCTTAGCATGAACTGACCCACTCGGTGCACTTGGTGTTCAAGTTCAACGATTTATAGAAACAGAAAAGAAGAAGAAAAGTGAAACGAGTGGTCATCTTGAGACATCTCAGTTTGTCTGCAGTTAGAACATTTTAATGCTTGCACCACACCAAACTGCTTTTGTATTCATCACACTGCTGGCGACATTTGGCGACCAGATTGAAGATTCAACAGCGGAGCAGTGTGCTCTGGTCAGCAAGCCCATAGCACACAGACACACACACACACTGTGAAGTGAGCAATGTCAATTGGAAACTGGCAGCCAGCAGACATCAAAAGGCCATTTTCAGAAAGAGAGCGCCTTCATTTTCATGCTTCTATCTAGCATCGATTACCATCAGCGGATCAATCCGTGTCTGAATAGGAGCGCAGGGCATTGCCACTTTTATTAACATAATCGATCCCCAACTGCGCCAGAACGACGGCTCGTGTTTGCCAGCTAACAGTAATTTGATTTGATTCAAACTGACTGACTGCAACACTCTAGCCGAGAGAGAACGGGAGATTTGCACAATCGAACACTTCTCCTTGCTTCTCTTTGCGGCTCTCTTCACTGCCGTACATTTTTGATCGCATTTCGCCTCTCCCACCCCCGCTGTCTTCTCACTGGTGCTGCTGCTGTTTCCTCTTTCTCATCGACAGGCACATCAATAAAAATAAATACTGACAGTACACTGAAAGTACTTGATCGGGTGTGTGGTGACAGTGTCGCTGTCAGAATGCATTCAGTAGCACTTTCCTGTGAAAGTGCCTCCTCTTTCAATCTTTACTGTCTGATTGAGCTGCTCAGTTTGCTTAACTTACTGCTTTTAGAAATTTAACCCGATCCTGCCTAAAATCCTAGCAATTCTACTCTTTTTTATACTATCACTGTTGGTGTTGCCTCAACTAGTAACTCACTGGACAGTTGATGATAAATTGTGCGCAATATTTCTCAGAATTCGTTAGGACTGTGTTCATGTTTTTTTGCAGCAGTAAGGCATTTTACTCGTACTTTTGATTTTGATTCTTGGCTAGACTGGAAATGGCTAATAATTTAAACGGTAGATTTTTCTTTCTTTTCTCAAAAATGCTCTACTTTAAAAATCTTTTCACGCTTCACCCTTTTTGGTCTGACAACAGTTTTGGAGTTGTGGCCACCACTACTGCCACTATTATTAATTTGGTTGTCTTTTCTAAAACGTAGTTTTATTTATTTATCTTTTTTCATGACTTTGTATATACTTTTATATTAAATTTCTGGTGTTTATTACTTTTTACAAATAGAAATTAGCAATAAAACAAAATTACTTTTAATTTGATTAATTTGTTACTTATAAGGTTGGAAAACAACTTTTTGTCAACTTAAACTGGTCAAAAAAACTGTTTTTGTTGCCGCTTTTTTTTTTATTTCAAAATTAGAAACCAGTCTCTAGATATTTGTTCAAATAAATTTTGCTGAGGAATCGTTTTTAAGTAAAAAATAAACTAAAAAATCAAACAACTTGTTTCCCAAAATGGCAGAACTACAACTACTTTTTACTACTTTTCCCTTGATAATTAGTTTGCTTTCTTGCGTTTTTGGTCGTAGTAACTGTTGAGTCTAATTTAAATAATTTAATTTTTTAACTTATAAAAATAAAAATTACTTTGTATGTGCTAACTGAATAATTTAAATTACTTTTTTACTTTCAGGTTAAAACCGTCAAGTTGAACTTAATTCAAAACATTTTTTCATTTAATCTCACCTTTTTTGTCATCATCATCATTGCAATATTTTTTCGTTTATGTAAATGTTTCAACTTATTGATATTGAAGAAAAATTCGCAGTTAAACTTTACAATGAAACTCAGTTGACTTACCAATACCGTTTTGCCGTCCCTTTTTTTCAACGTAAAACTGTGCACTCGCAAGTTTAATAAAGAGCAGTTTGTTATGTTATTTTTATAAAGAAAATCATCATTGCAAATTTTCTTCTGGCAAAGTTTTCAAAAGTGTAGTGAGTGCATTCAGTGCACTATGGCTCTGCAGCAAAGGACGCTGACTCCTTCTTCACTCGCTGACCAGTACAGTCCAATTGACTTAATACACCATTGGCCGATTGAAGAATGCACTGAATCGTAAAATGTCATCAACTGATTTGCCGTTGCTATCTTATTCTTCCTCTTCTTTTCCCTCCTTTCTTTGTCCACCACACTGAGGCCACTGTTTTGCCCCAGTGGACGCAGACAGAGAGCTTCACTAGTGCGCAGCACCATCAACGCCATCAGAAGCAGCAGCAGCAGCACTACTGCCACTAATTGCCGCCATCTGAAAACTATCTGTGCAATTTTTAAAATTGAAATTGTTTTCAATCGACTTTGGGTTGCTCTGTCTGCGGTTGCCAGTGTTCACCACCACCACCACCACAGTCAACACTGTTCTTCTCTCACCCCATTGCACATCTTTTCTTCATTTCTCTTTTTTCATCATCGCCATCGTTTTCTTTACTTCTCAACCGCCGTAGTTTTTTCTTCCTCCTTTTCACAATGTTGGACGCAATCAAAGTGCTCTTTGTACTGACCGGTGCCAGCACATATCTGGGTAAGTGAATGCAGCAAAATGCTGCTTTTTCTTTCTACTTTCATTTCTGTATTGAAAGTAATACTTTTACTTTCAACTAGTTTTGATTGATAGATTTGCCGCCGTTTTTGTTAAACAACAGTTCTTTTACAAAACAAAACTAAGTACCGTATAATTGCTTTAACAATTATGAGACAGCTTTAAACTTAATTCTTTGCAACTCTTTCTCTTGTTGTGCAAAAAATAAATAGAGATGTTCAATGTTGTTTGCGTCGAACAGGTACCTCTTTATATTTTTGTACAGAAAAAAAGTGCAGTTTAGAGCAATATCAATTGGATGCTTCTCACGATGACATGAAATTATTAGATTACACCGAGATATTAGGGTGTGTGTGGAAGTTTATTCAGACAAACGTCTTGCGTTTTCCACCGACGACCTACAACATTACTGCCATCAGTCAGCTGCAGGTGCAACAAATTTGCAATAAAAATGCAAACGGTAAATAATACATTTGGCCAACAATAATAATATTTACATAGTCTAATGTATGTTTTATTTATTCAATATTCGCTGCTGATGTTACTGTTGGTGCCACTTTGTGGCTTGCACCCATTTTATACCGATTCTTTTTTGTGTTCTATTTGAAGGCATTTTGTTGTTTAGCACAACAACTGCCGAAGCTTGAAGCTTCTGCTGCGCTGGCTGCATTTGTACAGCTAGCGCAAAGTGCTTTCTTTTTTAGGCTTTTTTCTCTTTTGTCTGTTACCTCAATTCAAAGGACCATTAATTTAAATTTACAATTGCGCTTTTGACTTTTACAAAAAGAGACAGACAGACAAACAGACAAATAGAAAGTGTTAGTGCAAGCACTTTGTGGCGACAAAGCAGTGATGGCAGTGCAATGCACTCTTCTTTCTGATGAGCGCTACTCTGCTGAACCACCTGTTTTGCTATGTCGGTGCCACAAAAAGAGTTGACAATAGTATTTGAAAGATAACAACAAATAAATAATAAAAGCAAACCATTAGGGGGCACCCTGTGCCATTTGCCGCAGACGCAGCAGCGCTGAACTGTCTGAGGTGATACATTCATTGGTGGTGAACATGTGTTCTACTGCATGCAAATCGCTTTACAAGCCCGGCACTTGGCAAAAAGAGGGAAAAAGAGGAAACAAGAGAAGGAATAGGAAAAAGAAGCCCGGCCAAGTCGTCAATGGGCATTGCGCCGTAATGGCCGTTCTTCTCGTCCGCTCGTCTTTTTATTCAGTTATTTTATCGTTGCTATTGCCATTGCCATTGCCGCTGCCGTAGCAATCGATTCCCTTTTTCGGGTCATTTGCTTGATTTATGGCTTGTTGAAACTTTAAATCTACTCGGCTATTTTCTCTCGTCTCTTGCTGCTGCTGATGCTGATGATGCCGCTGACCAGCGTTCTGCACAGCACTACTCAACCAGCACCCTTCTGCCGGCACTGCCTGATTGATTGGCAGTGGAATTTTTCACCATTGAGTACTAGTCTCTCTCTTTTTTTCTGTCTGTGTGTTTGTGTGTGTGTTGTGCCTGCCGCTAAAAAGCAAATTAAAGCAATTATTTACTTTTTCAATTTACTGCCACTGCCCTGATCGGCCCCCTATCGCTCAGAAGGCTCGCAAGAAAATTTGCTGAAGTTTTTTTTCTACAATACTACTTCAAAATGGGCTTTCTTTTCTTGTGTGCTCTGTTTTTTTATATTAAAAACAACACTCGAACTTTGGAGCCGATTTATTTCAAGCACTAGCACCTTCTCAGCGAGAGCGCAGACTGTCATCTTTTTCAATTCATTTTTTGTTTTGTTTTGTTTTCCCCTTTCTCCTCTTTTCTTCTTCTTCTTCTTTTATTCGACCAACATATTTGATTTATACATTATATTGACTTGGCGTGATTTATATTTGGCGTGTGTGAGCTCGCGCGGGCGCCAACTCGGCAAAGGATGTGTGTGTGAGTGTGTGTTGTGCATTTCATCTGTTCGTTTTGCTAGATGGAAATTTGAAATGCACACACCAGCAGTCTACAGTTTTGCTGTTGTTGCTGTTGCTCTTGCTCTTGCTACTCACTCTCTATGCAAAGTCATAAATTTTCTTCTTTTCATACAAATTGTCGATAAGCGGGCTGGAGAGTAAACGAGAGAGAGAGAGGATTCAGTGGCTGGTCCACTCCGGTGCTGATGGTGAGTCAGTTCCAGTCGCCTGCTCAGTGAGAGATGAAGCTGAAGGGCGCACGACACCGACACTTGTGCCGAAAAGATATTACTGCAAAAACGGAGAGATAAATCGAGCCCCCCTCTTTTCGTTTTGCCATCACTGATGGTACCGGTGGTGGTGGTTCGTTTGCATTTTTTCAGAGCCCTTTTTCTGCTGAAGCAGCGTGAACAGAAGCAGTTTTTGGCCCACCACCACCACCACCCCCACCTTTTTCAGTCGGACGGTAGCCTTTTTGTTTTTTTGTTTGTTTGCAGTTCTTTGCCTTCTTCTCATGCACTATAAATTTATATTTGCTGGCCATTTATTTATTGTTTGTCTCCTGCTGCTGCTGCTGCTGCCAGGGTAGTGCTCGTTTGTTCTTCTGCGCTTTCGTATGCATCTTTCCAAGACCGTTTCGCTCAGTCAGGAAAAGGAGATAAAAAGAAAGAGAGAGCCATCGCCTGCTCTACTACTATTTCCCTTTTTCCTACTTTTATTGATGACGATCAAAAGTCGATTCGTTTTCGCTTAGGTTAGGCAGGCAAGCCCTCACACTTTGCTCTGGTTGTGTTTGTGTGTTGTGTCTGGTGCTCAAGGCGGCGAAAAATGCATCTCTAAAAGGCGGCATGAATACGAGTGCAAGAAATATGGCTCAGAAATATTACAAAAGAAGAAGAAGATCAGAGGAGAAAAGTGCTCACCAGAGTTTACATGCACACACTTTCTCAGACACTTTGTCATAGTGTTTGCATTTTTTCTCTTGATCGAGCTTTCTTCATATTCTTTTCTTTGTGTTTCGAGCAAATGGTGGGTTGCCGTGTGGCTGCATTTATCAACAACAACAGTCAGTGTCTGTGTGTGTGTTTGTGTGCGGAGTAGAGCATCCCCATTGACTATGTCGCTTCCGAGGTCCGCTTTCTTTGTGCCCCTTGAAGAGGAGCCACTGAATGAATGAATGAATATTGTTTGTGTGTTCTGTGTGTTCTTTTCCTTACAATGGGAGGTAGTCAAAAAGATGGCTAAAGTTTGGCTTGTGTGCATTGCACAATATATTGCTGCTCTTTAATTTGTTTGCTCTGTACGGCGACGTTGGGGGACAGCAGTAAAAAACTATGGGCTATTCGGCAGTGCATTACCACCACTGTGCAAATGTACTGCTTTTGGAGGGAACAAAGACCAGTCCTACCATTTGCCATTTAAGCGTAGCACAGTTGATAGAGTGGCTACCATTCACTTCTTCTCTCTCTTTTTCTTTTATTAGCCACCTCTACTTGACTGCTATAAAAATGATGTGTGCGTATGCAGCGATTGACTAAATTTCATCCATTTGCAAGAAAGTGCTGTTGAGTGGTTGGAGATAGTGGTGGTAGTGGTGGCAATTGCTGAACACCAAAGTTCTTGTTTGAACGTCGTCTTTCTCGTTCTCGTCGGCGGCAATTTGCCTGGTCAATTGGGAAACAGTTTTGAATGCAGTGCTACTGCTGCCAAGGACCAGAAAGAGCCTTATTTGCGGACATTTGTCTTACTCTGGCCATTTTTGCCCTCCACATACTCTGAATAATAGCACCGAACAATGGTGAATAGCGAAGCAACACAGTAGGAGTCAGTTAGCAGTAGGCAAACAAAAGGCACGAGCCGTTGTCAAGAAGAAAGCAAAAGTTGCTAAGTTATGCACAATTTTGCTTTTTTTCAAAAACAAACAAACAAACATGCAAACACGCTCACTGCTAGTCGGCGAAATGATGCTCGGTAATTGATTACTGAACATGAGAGAAGGAAAGGAGAGCGTTTGTGGTGAAATTAAATTTAAAGTCAATTTGATCCTAGCCTTTCGTTCCTGCTTCGCTGCAATGCTTTGCTTTACACATTAAAAAGTGATAGAAATTACCAGTGACATGACTGTTATTTGTTGTTTTTGATTTTTTAGTGTAGCTCAATGCAGAGAAAAGGTAAGTGTAAAAAAAGATTGGAAAAGTGTTTGAGACTGTGTTGACGAAAAAAAATGTCCGTTTGTCCGTCTGTCTGTTTGTCTGACTGTTTATGAGTTGTGGAAAATATAAATGGCTTTGTTTGTAGCTAAAAGATGGCAATTTACATAAATTTGCGAATAGATGCCAGACGCCGTTGATGCACCATAAGCTTAAACAACGGAAAAGAAAGAGTACCTACTGTTTCTAAAATAAGAAGTAGTAGATTCTATAAAAAACAAAAGCAGTAGTTTAATAGACAATTTAGATGAATTTAGAATTGGTAATATGTCTCTATGGAGAAAGTAAGGGGTAATGAGGGTGGGTAAAAGTAAAAAACGTAGTTAAAGAAAAGCAACAAAAATAGTTTTTCAATATCCATTTTGTTTATTGTTTACCGAATAAGACAGTTCAATGTTTGACCGCCGCAATAAGGGCTACCATTTAAATAGGATACTTTTGTTTTGTTTTTGCTTTGACTTGCTGTTGACTGGATAAATCATTTTTGTCTGGTTTCTTTTTTTGTCCAGTTAGCCCATTGTTTATCAAAAAGTGCTTTTGTGCTCAGCAAACTTCTGACATTGCTGGTTTGCTGACTAACTGGTGCTAGCACCATTCGAACAGCAGCAATTGAACAAAGTGCACTATGGTGAAAATTGAATTAGCTTTTGTGCACCTAGCCAAAAAGGCAATAAAACTTTAATTTACGAGATGAATTATTAAATGTATTAACGCGGAAATATTTTTGCTATGGTGGTGGTGGTGTTGGTGGTCAGACAGCAATAACTTTTAGTGAACAGAAAAAAACCCTTGTATTCAAATTGGTGGTTACTGCAGGGTAGACTAGAAAAGTGCACCTAGAAAAATGAATGGCGATGACGAGTTAAGCCGTTCTCTGCTGATGCTGATGCACCTCACGTGCCATCAGTGGACAGCAAGCCACTGCGGAATTTCCCATCAACCCGGTCATCAGAAAGCAAACGGCTGCAATCTCCCTGTTTCTAACTAATTTAGTTAATTTGCAGTGAGGGTTAGCTCTTGTGATGGTGGGGTTTTTCCCTCTGTCCATGTTCAATCATCTGTTTCATCTGAACGCATGCTAATTAACTGCTGGCTAGTTGGCTGACTAATATTCACGGCGCGACAATAGACACATATTTACACGTTTCACCACGACTGCTCTGCTATTATTAGCATTTTATTGCTAAATTAGCCTTCATTTGCCATTTTGGACTACCGTGAGCTGCTTGCTGTGGCTTGAGCACCATGCAAATGCAATCTGGCGTAATTGGGCGATTCCAATGCTGTTGTTGCTGTTGCTGTTGCTGCTGCTGCTCAACTTCGGCGTCAACTTTTTAAGGCCAATCTTTTGGCCAAGTTCAACTTTCAGCGCTACTATCACCGTCAGCACCGGCAGTTGCCAGCCGTGTGTGCCGACGTCGTGATATCAGCCCGCTATCATTACGCCGGCTCGTGTCTGTCGGTGATGTGATCTATCGATGCATCATAAAGCCTCCGACGAGACAGTGCACAGTGTACAGACAGGCAAGCAGCACACTAGCCCTTGCAATACATCACCAACGTAATCAAATTGAAGCAAGTTGTAGTAAGGGCGCTACCCGAGACTCTTTGCTCTGTTCAAGAGTTTTAAGAGTTCCACTGGGAGCCACTCCACTCTTTTTCCATTGCAGCCACTGTCGAGTGCTGTTGATGCACACTGCTAGATTATAATCTCCCGCTCAGGAAAAATGGCATCTTCTTTGAATCTGCAAAAGGCGGAAGACGAAAAGTTTGCTAAAAAGCAAAGGTATTCATTTTTAATTTTTTTCTTCTTAGCCGTATCATTTTAGAGCGATATGCACAGAGTGAGTGCCTTTTGTGTACAGTTGAGTTATCGCCACCACCGCCGCTGCCATCAAAGTGAGCCAATCTTTCACGGCCACCCTCTTTCTCTCCATCACTATCACAAACTTCAGCCCTTTGGTGGTGTACGGTCGTTTGCATTCCCCTACTGCGGCTCGGCATCATCATCGAATGGCAAAGTGCAGCTAATAAGGGGGATTGCGCATTTTTCTCGCATTTTTTTGCTATCCTGCTGCATTGAGGATTAGCTGCTTGATGCCGCAGCCTCGTCCTGATCGTCATTCTCCAGTCATGATCGGTCATTACCAGTGCCAGTGCCATTACTGTACGGCAGAGCATGGCACGCAATGGTGCCCTATGATTTGGGTGATATGCACTGGGTAATTTGGCCGGGCACCAAATGTGGGGGCGGCACTTTCATTTGGCTGTATCTCCTCTTTTTTCCTAAATCCACTGTATTAGATGCAGTTCTAGCCCCAAAGTTTTTTGCTCTGCATTTTTTTCTAAAATTAACTTTTTTTCTATGCATAGATAGACTGTCCTCTTTTTTAAATTTTATTAAAAACAACAGATAAAAAATGAGATGCCGCTTTTACCACCACAAAGAGACATTAAGCTTCAGCAGTCGTCGCTGAGTCATGCCATTGATCGCATTAAGGAAAAAAATGTGGGCTTTTCTCTATTAAAACGATGATATTGACGGTAATTTGAAAATATAAAATTTTCTCATTTGCTTTTGCACGAACTGTTTCAGTTGCTGTTGTTGCTGTTGAGAATCATTAAAATGTTTTTACTGTTTCCATGATAAGCGTGTGCAACGTAACCTCTTTTTTATTTTCTAGCTGAAAAACTCAATAAAAAACGGCATAGTTGCAGTGGCACAGTGAATCAGATAGAACGACACTGCCTGCCTTGACACTAGCAAAAAGCTGCTGTTCATTTGCAAAAAAAATTAGTTTGCAGTCGTAAAATTGGGTTGTTCGTTTGACTGCACTGGTGCGGCAGCTTCTTTTTCTTCTTTTTTAGACTAGATAACCACAACATACACTTTGCAAATGAAAGTTGAAAATTACTACTGCTGACTTACCAATTGAAACTGCAGCATATTCGCTTCAATTACTGGGCCTGATTTTGCTCAGTGCAGCTAAATTTAGCAAAACAAAAAACTAAGGCTAGACAAACAAAACCAGAGTTTTAAATAATAAAAAACCTAGGTCTCGAAAAGCTCAGTTTAAGTGTGACCGTGGCGTGCTCAATGATGGTGGTAACCCAGCACTGACCGTCAGCAACGACATTGAACAAGCAAAGAAGTTTATCTGTGTATCTAGGCAAAAAAATAAGGAAAAAAAGCAGCAACTCCAAAATAGCACTTTGTTTTGGTGCTGTTTCTCGCAACAGTTTTGTGCCTAACAACTTTATTTGCTCCACTTTGTTACGTGCCACCGCAGTGATGGTGGTGCGGTGGCCACGTTGATGCAAATCATTGTGTGCTAGGGCACTACTACTACTACTACTCTCCTTTGCCCCTTTGCCCCCTAGAGGTCTGGCAGCAGTGGCCCAACGAAATTAGCATGCTACCGACACGGCCTGTTTAATGACCGTTGCCCGTTTTAGCGCAGTCCGTTATCAGTAGGAGACCGACCGACCGACAGTGTGGCTGCAGAAGCACAGCCAATTGTAATTTTGTGACCGGCTAAAGCTAGAGGAGAGGAGAGATATGAAGGAAAGCCCTAAAGGGGAAAAGTGTGTGAGTGAGTGAGTGAGAGTGAAGCTGTGGTGAAATGAATTAATCTGCGATTACTGCCGACGACGACGACGACGACGAGGACGGCCACTGACCACAAACTGAGCTGCACTTTCAGCACAGCAGCAAACTTTACTTTGATTAAACCCGACGTCGCAGTGTAATTGCTTTTGCTGACGAATGATCAAAAGAGTAGTGCTGGTAGTAGTGATGGTGGTGGCACTGTCAAACAGTGTCAGTGTTCTAATGGGAAATGAGAAAAGGTGTCCCGGTGCTTGCAGTGAGTGAATCATCTTTTGATTGAATTGGTGTCTCTTCATTAGCATTTTCAAAAATGTTGTACTGCAACGTTGTTGATAAATGATCGGGAATGTTTACTCAGCTTACAAAGGTGTTCCAGTGACCAGAGATGATTGCTCAATTAAGCTTAGGTTAAAATTGACGTGTTCAAAAAGCAGTGTGCACTGAAAACGTGTTGTTAAGGACACAAATTACCAATGAACACGAACACCACTTGTACTTTTCCTTTTCTTTGTTAATGGCAATTAAATTATGGCAACAATAATTGCAATAACTTTGTGGCCCTTCTGAAATGCCTGTGTGTTAGGTACATCAAACATGCATTTTCAATGGCTACTCACTAGTGTTGCTGGCAACACGTCCCCAGAGGGTCGTATTCAAATTGGCAGTGTTCTACTAGGTGCGCAAACTTTAGTTTAAGTAAATTACTTTTTTATTTTATTTATTATTATCTTCTTGCCTACTTTTATTGATTGCCATTATCGCAGTGCACAACTTTGGTTTTATCCTGCATTTCAAAAACTTCAAGTAAAACACGTGGCTCTCACTAGTTTTTTAAAAATAAAAATAGTTTTTACGACAGTATTTATTGATGATGTAAGTGTGCTGTATTTGTGTACATTATTATTTGTTACTACATGATCTCAAATGACCAAAAATAGAGACAAAAAATGGCGGCCACTTAGCTGATAAGATTACATCAATCTCTCTTGTTTTCCACCATTTTTTTTCGTTTTAGCCGGCTCAAATCTGTAATTAATTGAAGTAGTGAAAAAATCGCTGAAAATCGTCAAAGTCGCAGGCATTTCAGTTGAGCTAGCTAACTTTCGTTTTACTCACAGCTCAGTTTGCTTTCAGCTTATTACAATCAATCTAAATTTAATCATAAACTAAACAAATTAAAGTAGCAAGAGACACACTGGCTCAGTTTGAATCACTGGGGAGAGGGTGTGCAATGGCAAAATAAATCAGACAAATTAGATTAGCGGCGCTAAAGACAATACTGCTAATATTGCTACTGGTGCTGAGGCTGGTAGTCGAATTGTTAGCAGTGCCCACAACAGTAACCGGACAGCCATAAATTGATTATGGTAAATTAACTAAATGGCCATCGTTCTGCTGATTTGATCTCGTAAGAGCTGCACGCCGAGTAGCAAACGGCAAATCGCAATCGCCATTGGAAACACTTGATAAGAGAGGGAAAAACCAATAGCACAAATTGGGTACACGAAAGAGAGGAGAAAGAGGAGGATGAGGGGGCTGAAATGGTCAAGTCAAGTTGAGTCTTTCTTCTCTTGACAGGACAGCCAATTGACCCAATTGACCCACCTTTCACACGCCAAAGCTGTGACGGCCACTCTGTTCATTAAGATACTCGATTTGACGCACCAAAAAACTCTCTTTTTTTAGTTCTCAGCTGCCAAACTTTCAGTACACGTCTAGCTGAGAAATTCTACAAAAGAAAAAAACTGTACAAGAACGACTTGGCTCACTTTTGCTTGAACTCTTCAGTGCTCGTTGGCAGTTCAGATCTTCTAGTAATAGTGCTAGCTCTGTCTCTACTACTACTAATTCGCGTAATGTACTCAACCGAGATTGGCTAATCTGCAACAAATCAAATTACCATGGACAACTGGAGCACAGAACAAGAGAGCATAGGAGAATATAAATAAATAAATTCATAAAACATATACAGATGCAGGCAGTATCAGGCTGCAACGGAGTCGATATCACACAAAATATTTGTCATAATTAGCTCGCACTGTGACTATCATCAAAATGTAATCTGCCCAGTCCAGCAAATGTAGTTGTTGTAGTCATTGTTGCCAAACTACTCAACTAATTGTGCCTGTCTCCAACACCAAATTACTTTAGCCGTACAAGTGTACCGCAGTCCAGCTCTAATGAACACTTCTGTTTGCATGTTTTGCGGTTGTTGTACAATAACCGCACAAAAAAAGAGTTGACCAAAATGAACACCACATCCACTGGCCATTTATACGCAAATTATGAGCCAATTAAAGGACGTTGATCCCAAATTTATTTTATTTTGCGTATGTTACTTTTACTTTTGTAAAATGTACATTTAATTCTTTTTAACATTTACATTTTTTAAATTTTTTGAAAAAATACTTGGATAGATTATTTTTTATAAGGCTAGTAATGCAAAACTAGCATTTTTGTCAATTCAATCTATTAATCTCAATGAATTATGTAAGTTTGAGTTTCACAACTGAATAGTGCTCACGTAACTCTTGATAGCATTGTTTCAACATCCTTTTTATCAGTGTGTTCTAATAAATATTCAATAATTAATATTCAAAAAATGTTTTGCAGTTTTATTTAATTTATAAAAAATTTTATCTAGTGAAGATTTTGTCTGTAAAATGACGTTAGCAACAACGACAAAAGTTCATTTGATATTTGCTTTTGCCTGTCAGCTGAACTTTTTTGTTGTTTTTAGCTTGTTATTTTTCCGTTTGTTTTTGTGTACTTTTGCTTCATCATCAGTCCGGATGCTAATTGATGAACTAATGATTGTTTCAAACAGATAATAAATTATTTTTCTGCAAATAAAATCAATTAAAAGCTTTACTACTGCTATTTTTTTCATGGATGCAATAATGTGAATGGCAAAACAGTACTGCAACTGACAGTGCTAGTTAAAGTCAAAGTAAACTAAGGTTGAAAACAAGTTTTTGTTTATTTTCTGTTTAAAAAATTATTAACATTTTAAAAAATTTCAAATGTTACTAAATTTTACTTATTTGCAAAAAATATTGTTTTAAATGACTGACAAACCTTCTTTGTCATAAAGTGAATTTTAATAACAAAACCTAAACTTTGTTTTTTAACTTAATTTTTGTTTTAAAACTTTCTTACCATTATCAGTTTTGAAACAATTTTATTGGTTTTTTCAATTTAGGTTAATAAAGTTCTCTACGTGAAACCTCTAAGAAGATATTTTTTCATTCCTATTCAATAGTGCACAGACACAAAAAAGTAAACTGGTCACACTGTTTCACTAGAATACATTAACTAAATGGCTTCAGTCTGCTCAGAAAAATGAAATCAACAATTACTTTAACTTTATTTTTAACCAGACTAGACAGTGCACAGACGTTGACCATTTGTATTGACTTTTCATTTTACCAAAACTGAAAATTTTATGCCATTTTGTCACCACTTTTTCTTTTTTCTAAAACTTGCTAGATTTTAACTCTATTTTTGGAAATGAGCTACCATTGCTGATGATGACACTGTTGCTGTCCAAACTAGCTGCATTAATTGTGAAAGTCAGCTAGCAATTTTCTTGCGGTTCGGCAGATCGATTCGATGATATCACACTCAGACAGTTTCAGCTTCTCCACTAGTAGCAGCAAAAGACAGTGAGACAACAGTATTTTGGTGCAAATGAATGCCACATCGCTTCCATTATGGCGGACTGAATCTTCGTTTTGCCTTCTCTCTTTTCTTTCTTTACTTGTCAGCACACAGTGTGTTCTTTCATTGTGACACCACCGCTAAAACTTGACTTTGGTCATTATTTATTGACTTTTCAGCACTAGTGATAAGCACAAAAATGCGTTTCTAGTGCAGTAGCAGTTTATGCAATTTAAATTGCCTTGGAACTTTCTGACTATTGACTAAAAATGTTACTTTTTTAAAACTAAACGCTAATTATTTTAATTACTTTTTTCTTTTTTTGTTTTAAAATAGTAAAGTTTAAAAATAAAAAACATTTTTAGTAGCTATCTTTTATTTAAAAAATCAGGTTTTAAAATTTAAAAATTTACTAACACTCACAATTTAAAAAATAATACAAGCAATTTTTTGTTACAAATACAATGTTTTTGTTAAAATTGTTAAATTAGATTTTCAAAACATTAAATTTTTAAACTACTTTTAGCCATAACTATAGAAAAAACAAAATCTGATTTTTTCAAACATTTCAAACACATGAAACTTTAATTTTTAGCTATGTTTTTCAGTTTTTTGTGCGACACTATTTTTTACAAAAATGATATGCCCATAGGCCGCTACTAAATTTAATATGTAGTTTTCTAGTGATAGTTGTAATGTTTGTGGCAGTTACTTTTGACTTGCCAAATAAATATTTTTACGTTCAAATTTTTAAACTTAGTTTAGATTTTTATTTTGGGCTTTCTTGAAAAGAATTTTAAACAGGGTTTGATTATCTCTGCTGTTACTTGACCGTTAAAAACAAAAAGTTTAATTTTAACAATTGATTCATACAAACATAGTACGCCAAATATCTTGGCAGTTTTTGAACATCCCCATTATTGTGGTTTTGGCAAATTTTTTAGTCACATTTTTTGTTTTTTTTTCACTTGTTCATTTTCTTTTCAATAATCAAATTAAACTTTTTGATTGCCACTGCCAAATTCAACAATGAGTTATTACATTGTTTTTAATAATTAAAATATTTAAAATTAATTTGTCGGCTTTTGTATTATTACTTTTAATTAGCTTTTTTGTTTTTGAGAAAAGAAAACAAATTTTTTATTAGAAATTTTGAGAAAACTGTTTGATTAATATTTTGATTAGTTGATTTAATAATTTGTAAAAAAATTTGACCTACTTCAGACGGTTTTTAATATAATTTTTAAATGTCAACTTTTGTTTTTTAAAACAATCATTTTGTTTAATTAAAAATAACCCACAAATATTTGACATTCCGAATATTCTAGTGTTTTGTTTATTTTGGCACATATTAGTTGGCATTGTTTATTACTTTAGCAACAACAATTCAAAAACATACATTTAAACTCAGTCAATATGCCCTTTTTTAAAATTAAAAGCAGTAAAAACGTTTGCTTTAAAATTTTTGTAAAAAGTTTAAAACAATAAAAAAACTCGGTTCAGTTTTTATTTTCTCATTTAATTTGCAGCATGAAAAATCAGCAAATTAAATTATTGTAATTATGAAGCACAACAGCAATATAAACAACATAAACTGCACCCCTAGCAGTTTGTGGACTGTAATTTACTACTTTCAATAGAAATGTGTGCATTTCGTCTATTAATTCAGCCATCACTCTGTGCGTTTACTTTTACTTTGATTAAAAAGTGCAAAAATAATAAAAATTTAAATATCATTTTTTGTTTAAAAATATTAAAATGATTAAATTTAATTTAACACTGCATACATAAAAGTCAAATTAGTAATGTGCTCTTTTGTGCAAAGTGTATCTGTGTCTTCATGTCAGTTCAGTAGTGGTCGGTGAAAATGTAACGCAGTGAAACTAGCGGTGAAGGGGCAAAAACGTGAGATGGCAGGAAAAGAATAAGCGAAATGAAAAAAAAGGAAACAAAGTGTTGGTGGCAATGGATTTGGGTAGCATTTAGATGCAAATTAGATGCGATCATGTCGCACTAAAGCTAGTGGTGCTGGTGAAGGTAGGGTGATACCGAGATGCACTGGAGCACACGGTGCAAATGAACGAGCAGCAGCAGTAGAAGTGACAGCCAAGCAGACAGTGAGAACGTGCTAATATATGGCAATATTTCCTATTGACATTTTGACACAAATTAATGATAATTTGCCCAGTCGGCTGGTCGCAAAAGAGTGCAAAGTGCAGACAACGGTAAATAAAAAAGACACAATGACTGGAAACATTTTAACAAAAAGACTTGAGTATTGAAAAATATTTTCTTGTTAGTATTTAGACAAAAAGCGGTAGATTAACCTGAAAACTAAATTTGTTGAGCACATTTTTTGGTATTAGGTTTTATGTAAATATAACTTATAATTAAAAATCTTAACAACTTTTTTTTGTTAAACTATGCAAAAAAGTTTAAAAAATTCTGGCGATTGAAACGTAATTTTGATTGTTTAGAACTCCAATATTTGGTTTTTAATAAAAAAGTTTCTTTTTGTATTTAAAACTGGCAGTAAGATTTATATCTATTGACTAACAGACTGGTAGACAGTTTAATTATTTATGCGATTAAATCAAAAGCTGCCCTACTTTGTAGCGGAGCACTGTGCATTGGCTGGAATTATCAAATCTACTGCAGCAACTGTAATCGTTGATACTCTATAAATATTCGATTTATGATTGAGCAATAAATTGCCCGCTTGTCGATTAGTCTGGTGCCAAGATGATGGAGTTGCAGACTGCGGCAAATCTAAGCTGGCGAAAAGATGAGCAGCGACGGCACATTAGACTGCCAGTGCCAGAACTCTCTTTTTCTCCACAATCATCATGAGCACATACAGTAGACCACCACTACCATCACCACCACTACTACTACCATTGCTTGAACGGTAATCACTTGCAATTGACTTTGGTATTTTCTCCCGTTTTTCCCACCCTAAATGAGCTTCCCATTTGTGACAACAGATGATATTTTCCCCGCGCGCGCTCCTTTGAATTAGGCACCACTTAATTGGTGGCTATTTATATTGGGCTCAAATAGACCTAGTTTTGCTTCCATTGTTTTGTCGTGTCTTGCCTACTTGGGTTTGTAACACACACACACACACACATTCATACACTGATAGTTGAACTTTTAAATGACCGTTTAATTTGACACTTTGACAGTGACACTTTAAATGTGCGCGCTTTCCAGTGTGCGGTTTTAATCCTCCATGGTAGTTTAATCTATTGTAATTATTTAAAACTGTTTAATTGCACTTATTGTGATTGTTATTTTGGGGCAATTATTCCTGTTGTTTCTGTTGTTGTTGTTCTTGTTGTTATTTTCATTTTCAACTGAATGGTGGTGGTTTTTCCTCAAGTGTTGGTTGTGGTGGTAGGCATCAAAGGCGCCGCTAATGATAAATCACAGCCGGTTCTTGCCTTTTTGCTTTTCAGTCTGCTCAAAAAGTGAAGATTGGGATAGAATTTTGTTTCGTGTTCCCTTTTCTTTCCATGCTCTTTGCTTAGTAATAAATGGTGGCCACTGTGCCATTAATGACATTATCTTCTTAAGTATTACAGTTGATTGTAACTTGCCATTTGCTGTCTGTCTGTGTCTGTGTCCACCACTCCTCGGTTGCTACTAAATACACAAACAGAGACAAGGGCTAGCTGCTGCTAAGTCTATTAAGTAATTTAGGCCTAATGAGATTGGCCTAACGACGAAAACGAAGACGAAGACGATGGCGAGAAGGCCTGAAATTGGAAAAGGTTTGCCCTTGCTGGCAGCGCACACACATACACACTGAAATATCTTTTTTTGCTACCCCCGTACTCTCTGACTCCCCACGCTCTTTCAAACGGATGAAAGCAACAAAATTCAATAATTTGTCTGTTTGCTTGTCGAATGGATGTAAGCAGCTTGGAAACGAAAGCAAAAGTGAATGACTGTTGTTGCAAGTGGTGGTGGTGGTGGTGCTTACCGATAAAGAGCCAGACGATGAGCCGCCGAGACATTAGCCGCTTAGGTTTCCCTTACTACAAAACGAAGAACTGGAGCTGTTCCAGTGCCGTGTCCACTGTGCACCCACAGCAGCAGCAGTAGTAGCAATCCCACTGTTCTTTGGTCGTTTTTTATTGCTTAGCACAGCAAACATACACACACACAAACTCACAGTTAACTGGCAAGGGAAAAAGAGAGAGAAAACCTCGGCCCAAATCTGGGCTCTCCCGTTGTGCCGTTGCTAAACTGTTCCAAAGTTGTACTTATTACGCTCTCTTTCTCTCACACACTGCTATTTGTGATTTATACAGACAGACTGATTTGATGTCTACAAGGTGTTTGCAGGGAAATAAACACAGAGGCTGATTTGTCTGCACGTATCCAATCGCTTCACCAGCACATCAAACACCACACTTTTCCTGCCACTCTGTAGCGGTCTCAATGCGAGGCCAGAAAGACTTTGAATCGAAATTAGCAGCAACTACAAAACTAGCGTCAGCAACAGCATCAGCAGCAGCAGCAAAACATCAACTCCCGATCCTCCTTTTACTGAGCAAATAAACGATCAGCAACGTCAATGTCCTCACTTTTCGACTTGAGCATCAGTCGGCTCAGTAACATGTATCGATGAACAGAAAAAGAGGATGTGTTTGGCAGAAGCTGCTAATGTGACTTTCTTTCTCCCTATTTAGTCGGCAGTTAACGATGCCGTGTAGGATTTAAAACAGCAAAATTAAGAGGAATTTTGTGCCGTACAACGATGGCAAACCAATTGCCGGTTGACTGTGCTGATGAGCAAAGTAAACGCCGCCAGGTCGACTGAATACCCTACCGACCCTAACCGGTTAATGTCGCACACTCGGGTCGAAGTACTAATCAAAGTGTGCAGCAAAAACAACAAAAAAAACAACAGCAGCAGCAGAGCAGTTAAATTAGGCAATTCATTATGCCTGAATGTGTTTGAATACGAGCCTACGCAAAGTACACACTGCCATATTTCAGTCAAAACGCACTTGATTCACACTGCATTCGAAACCAACTTACCTAGTAGTTTGGCAGAAATGCAAACAACTTAAGTATTTTTAGCCTGAGTAAAAAAATCCGAGTAAAAATCCAGTTGTCCTTAGTTTGCTTGTTTGCAATGATTGCAAGTTAGCAAATTGTTGTGTGTTTGTTGCAGTGCTTTGCTTTATGCACCGTTGTTTGTCTCTGCTTAATTTCTTGTCACCCACAATCGGTAATGTCCCGTTCTCTTCCACTGCAACTGATGCCTGCAGCCGCTCTTGTAGTTGTGCCCATTTATTGCCAATGGATTTAACATGTCGCATGTTGAGAGTGGTAGCCTGAAAACAGTCGCAGTTCACTTTGCATCAAATGTGGTGGTGGTAGTGGAAGTGCTCACTTGAAGTGTTCCTCATTTTGGTTTGTGTAAAATTTATTTCAATTGCTTCATTTAATGTTGATTTATATTGGCGCAAATATATTACATTATGTGAGCCTGTGTGTTTGTGACTTTGCTGGAGCTCAAATGAAAGTCCGTTTCGTTTCGTTTTCCTCTCGTTTACTTACTTACTCACTCTCACTTATTTGCCCAAGTGTCCGAAATGAAATGAATGTGTGCTAAGCATGCGTCGATGTCTTGCTCCTAAACTAATGCGGCACACATTAGAACTGGAGAAAAAAGCAATGTAAAATTTAGTAGAAAATAAAGCTGCTGCTACACTTGGCACACTATCCTAATGGCGCCCAGTTTAGTGCAAAACTCAATTTTTGTAGACTTTAAACGTACACTGACTTTAAAGAAAGAGAGGAAAAATATGATCATTTTTGCAAAACAACTAGAAAAAACTGTCATGTTTAGTTAATGGCAAGATACAATGAAATGTTTTTCAAGCTAAAAAATAAAATTTTTAAATTTTTTATTTGTGTGTTCAACTGTAGTCAAAACCACATTGGGGTTAATTAAAATTGCTTTAATTTTAAACATTTGGTTCAGAAAATATCTAGCTAATGTTTGTCTGCCCAGACACCAAATCTCCTTACAGTCGGTATCAGTACCAATCATAATCGGATTTTCTGTTTCACCATTCAGTGACGTCTGTACTCGGTTTTTTCAGTTCACACAAAAAACCAAAAAAATAATTTTGCTACAAAGTCGTCATCAGAAACTGAAAAGATGACGCAAAACGAAAAATGCTTTCCAAAGACGCCTGCAAGGCAGAAACTTCATTAGCTAGTGTCAAAAGTTTACATAAAAGTGTGCTATTTGATCAGGCGTCATAATGAAATATTAATTGATTTGCAATTAATTAATAATTGTATCATCACAGTTCTCTTCTGTGGGGCGTCAAAACTTTGGCACTAATTCTCTTTTGCTGCTGCCGCCGCCATCGTTGCCTTCTGTCACAATTCGATTACTGAGGTGGTGAGAAAGATGATGAGAGCATGGGAGAAAGAGTGTGAGAGCAAGCGGATCAGCCCGTCAGGTAATGGGCGCCTATCAACGACGGCAGTAGCTTTTGCGGATAAATAATTTACCTTCAGAGAAAGGGATGGAAACGGGTGAGGGGGACAAAAATGGACACCAAATTAGCCACATGTGGCTCATTACTGGGAAAGGGGAGGGAGAGGAATCGGGCAGTACTTTTATCTCTCTGTCTGTCTGTCTGACTGTGTTTTCCCTGGCTGATGGCTTGCCTGTCTGCAATCGATAATCGCTTTGCTGCTGCTGCTGCTGCAAGTGGATTGTGCCAAGGCCCCCACACTGAGCAGCAAGCCCAGGCACTCATTTCCGTGAAGCTTATCGACCTTTCCCTTTTCCCTTCCTCTCCACTTTTCTATCAACTTGTGAGGTTCTCTCCATCTACTTCATCAACTGGTCTTCACACTCATTCCTCCTGTTTTGGATTGCGAGTTAATTTGGTTAGTGATTGTATCTAGTGATTGCATCCGTTGATCGATTCAGGCTAAAGAGAAAAAGAGAAAAGAAAAGAGGGCAAAGTTTGTAAAGAAAGAATTTTTATGTTTTAGCTTAAGAACTGCTTGAATGAATGGGTAAAGTTTAGACTGAAAATGCTGATAATTAATAGACAATAGACAATAGACAAAGTTCAAGTATCAAATAGAGTTAATTTACTTTTCTTTTGTTGAAGTACTATTTAAAATGTTTTTTATTGTGAGCTAAATATGAGTTGTTTAAAGTTAACATCAAATTAAATGCAGTTAGGGAATATTGAACATGCTTCGGCATTTTCCATAAACAATTATATAAAACTTTAGTTGCCAAAGGAGGATACAGAAAATAAAAAATATCCAAAAACAACATCTGATTTATCAAAAAAACAGACATCTTTAAAGTAGCCGTGAAACGACGAGCATCCTTTTTGATGCTTATCAGTCGTTTTTCAACAAATGACGTAACATTACAAAACTCAAAGTATCAAGAGCTGTTTCTGCATTTTATGACTACTTTTTGCGGTGATTTTCTGCTGTATGGTAGCAGCATATGCTAATCGACTATTTAAAGTACTACTATTTCAATTACTTTGCCTCCTTCTCCTTCTCCTCTTCCTCCTTCTCATCATCATCATCAGTAAATTCCTAGTCCGGTCCTCCTCCTCCACCTCTGTTCTATAGCCATGTTAGCAGTGTCCAAGAGAGAAAAGAGGGCGATTAGCGAATGGCGGCAATCCATCAACGTCAACAGCAGCGATTTTCTGCCTAGATTTTTCCGACTTGGATTTGCGTGATCTAAAGATAAAAAATCGCCCGGTCGCAAAGCCGTTCTTCTAGATTGAAAATCTCTTTTGCTCTGTACGGTACCTACTTTTTTCCACTTAAATCAGTTTTTCTCCTCTCTATTTTGGTCAACTATTTATTACTTTAATTTTCTAGTGATTATGATAATGTATGAGTTGCTACTGAGGCAGCTCAATCACTACCGCTCAGAAACGATGGACAAATTTGGTCATTTTTATATTTTGGTCATTGGCCTTTTTTGTTTAACTTTTTTGCCTTTTGAACATTTAAAAATGCAAATTATATAGAGTTAATAGAATCACAAGAGCACGTTTTGAGCTACTAAAAAAGGTTTACTAAAAGTCACGAGATTAAATTCAAGTTAAAGTTGCTGACTACAAAGTTGCAAAATCAGCTGTTTAAAAACAGCTTGTTTTAGTTTTTTAAATTTCAACACTTGTTAACACTTTTTATTGCTTACAAAATAGACAATTGTTGAGAGAGTTTAAAAACACTCACTTTTTTGGTGCCATCTGTAGCACTGAATTTGGAAAGTCATGTCAATGGACTATGACTCATTATGAAACAATTAAGCACGTAATGCAGTTAATTACCTTCGTTTGTATGTAAGTGTGTGTGAACGCTGATTAGAGCAAACGAGATGTGTTTTTGCTGCTGAGGCTGCAATGGTCTGCTGAAAGACCAAAAATCTTCTTTTTTACAAAGAGATGACCGAGGGGAGCTACCACCACTATTACTACCGACAACTCCTATGGGTCGATTGCAAAAAACACACTGTTGGATCTGCAGACTGTTTTTTATTCTTTTAGAATCATTCTGATCATTAGCGCGATCAGGCGCCAATTAGGTGCAATTACGGCCCTAGTTGCCTGCCCTTCTCCAAATGAACCAGCAACAGCAAAAGTCCGTTTTCTGGGGCATTGTAACACGGTGAACAGATTTGACTCAAAAAATGTTACCATCGCCGAATTTGGTATCGTTGGAAAGGTAAAATTGAGCTGAGTACAATGGTTTAGGTCGCTTATTTTTCCTTGATCCGGCGTTTCCGGTTCCGGTCAAAAGGAGTTTAACCGTACAAAAAATCATAACAAAAAATTTTAAAAAGTTTTGAACAAAATTCATTTGGTAAAATTAACTAGATAAGTGATTCTATATAATAAAAAAAAGTTTGCTCAAATCCGATAACAATTGCAAAAAAAAGTATTGTAACTGATTAAAAGTTAAACTAAGTCATTTTTAACAGTGCTTTTAAAGTGCAGGAAAATATGTTACCATCTTAGTTATACATCTAGTAAATAGTTTTAGCCTACGGAGAGTCCATTTCTGGCACTCAAAATTTTTTTTCTGAACCGGAAGTAGAACTTCTTTTTTAAAACTTTTTACTTCCGGTTCCGATTATGCTGAAAAAAATATATAGTAAAGCCCTATTTAAAAAAATAACAATCCGTTTTTTGTTTTATTAAAATCGGACAAGTACAAGTGTTAAAACAAATTATCAAAAAAGGAGTTTTTATTGAGTTTTATTAAACTTCAAAAATTTATTTAAAGTGTTTTTGATGATATTTTAATAAAACAAACATTGTTTTTTATTGTTTATTTAGGTTAATAAACATAATTTTAACTTTTAAATTTTGATTTTGTTGCCGGAAGTTAAACTCCTAAACAAAACTTCTATTTCCGGTTTTAAAAAAACTGAAACATATTAAAAATAGAATATTTGTGTTAGTTAACAATAAAAAACAATGTTTGTTTATCAAAATATTATCAAAAACACTTTAAATAAATTTGAAGTTTAATATAAACTCAATAAAAACTCCTTTTTGATAATTTGTTTAACACTTGTACTTGTCCGATTTTAATAAAACAAAAAACGGATTGTTATTTCTTAAATAGGGCTTTACTATGTATTTTTTCAACATAATCAGAGCCGGAAATAAAAAGTTTCAAAAAAAAGTTCTACTTCCGGTTCAGAAAAAAATTTTAAGTGCTAGAAATGGACTCTCCGTAGGTTTAACTATTTACTAATGTAACTAAGATGGTAAACATATTTCAAGCATTTTAAAAGCACTGATTAAAAATGACATATAGGGGTTTTAATCAGTTAATAACTTGTTTGCAATGTATACAGATTTAAGCAAACTTATTTTATTAAAAGAATACTTATCAGTTAATTTTACCAAAGAATTCGCTCAAACTTATCAAAATTTTTTTTATGATTTTTTGTACGGGTTAAACTCTTTTGACCGAACCGGAACGCGGATCAAGGAAAAATAAGCGACCTAAACATGTATCAGCTCAATTTACCTTTTCAAGTATCAATTCGGCCGATGGTAACATTTTTTGAGTTAATATACTGTAATTTTAATATATAATTATCATGCTTTTTTATCCTAATTCATTAGTAAACCCTCTTTTTAGTATTTTTGCGGTGAGGCTAATTTGTAGGTTTAAAGAATTTATAAGCAAAAAATAAGAATCTTTTCACACTGAAGCTCAGTTAGTGCAAAAGAGAGGTTTTAATTATCTGGCTCTGGTACTCGCAAAAAGGATAATGAAGGCTTTTTCTCCCAAGCACCAAAAAGACTCACCGACCGACCGACCCTCAGACAGACACACTAGGGCGCAATTAGTGCAATTAGGCAAAAGTTGGCGGGTGTCAGTATGCTGTACAATGCTTAGCTGTGGATGACTCAATTAAAAAGAGGGCAGATATCGATGAACAAAGTTTTGCTGCTTTTTTATTTTCTCATCATTTGAGCTGTTTGTCTATTTGTTTCAAATATACATTTATTATAATAGTTTGGTTTGTTAGTGTTTATTTTTGTAGCAAGTTTTTTTAGCAAATTAAAAACAGTGTTCAATGCAATTGCAATTGTAAGCTAACTTTTGTTTGGCTAATGTCAAAAAATGTTAATCGGCAAATAATTTGCAACGACCAACTGCTGTGGTCAGCTTTAGAAAAATGTTATAAATGACCAATCTTTGATGAGTCTGCACTGTTTTGGAATCAATTTACACTTATCACTTATTATCTAAAAACTGTAACCAATGATTTTACAATTGACAGCAAACAACAAATAATAAAACTTCGTTGATTGCTTTTTAATATGTCGTTTACGCCTTCATGCTAGGCAAAAAACATTTCAACTCTAATGTTTTCCTCAATTACAACCTAATCCACAAGAACAGCACCATTCCCAACTAAAGGTCACCATCGAGGTCATCACTCTGGCTTGTCCAACAATCTGCCTGGGCATGGACATGTCGTTTGAGTCCAATGATTACAAGTGAGCACTGCCGCCACTCCGTCACAGTTGTAGTTCTCTTCCTTTTTTCTTCTTTTATCGTCCCCTCCTCGGCTCCCTAGTTGCGATTAATTAATTGGCCATCTATCTTCGGCCTTTTCTCATTTTGCCTACTACCCTGGCGCTCTCAATATCAGTGCTTTCACTGCTCTGTGGCACAGAATTTCCTAAAACAATGGCAGTGTTGTCCAGTGCTGTTGGTCACTGGCCAGTTGTGAGCACTTCTCTGCGTTTCCACTTCTTTTCGGTTGATAATAAATTGATGATTATTTCAATTGTCTTTTTCTTCTTCGTTCTTCTAATTTGCCCTGCCGCCAACAATTCTTGACATTCATTCTTGCATTCTCCAATTGCCTGCCTGCCTGCCTGCTGAATTATTATTACAATCTCGTCGCTCATTTTGATCACACACAAACACATACACTTTCTCAACTGCTGAACCTCTTTTGACTTCTCAAGTTTTTCTTTCTATTGCAAGGGTAGAAGAAGATGTGCCCAGTTCCTTCTGCCCAGTGTTTAGAGTTAATTAATTTGCACGCCATTTTATTATTCACTGCACATTAATTACAAATTTCATTTGCTTTTGCCTTGCCTCAGTGGCACTAGTGCGATGATAGTGCAGTACCGATTTATCTTACTTATCTTTCTTTTAGTAGAAAATAACAAAAAAAGTAAACTCTTGGACACCTAAAACAAAACATTTTTTGAAAATTATTTCATTTTTTCAATTTCTTAAAAAGTAATGAGAATTGAAACCAAATTCAAATTTAGAAAAGTTAAATTATTATTTTTTTATTGCAGCATTGCTCTGAAACTTTCATTCTTGATATTTAGCCCCCATTTTGTCCTTACAATTTTACAAATCTCAATTACGACACACACATCAAAGTTAATTTGCTCAAAAGTAAGCACTGTAAAAAGTTAGAACTAAAAAAATTAGAATTGAAACATTGAGAATTGCTATCAGGTTGCGAATCGCCTAAAGGCAAGTGATAGGCTTGTTTTATAGAACCCTATTGCTTCGTTAAACAAAATTTTAGTTCATTATTTTCTTTTTAGTGTTGTTAATTTAGTTCAGTTTTCCTGCATATCAATTGGGCATCAATTGCAATTACTAGAGTCAAATTATTCAGGTAGTTTCTAGTTTACAAAAATGTTTCAAATGCAGTACAAACACTTTCAGTACATTTTTGTGACATTTTAAGGATGTGTCAGTTTTTTGTGATTTTATTAGTATTTAGTTTTTTTTCAAAAAATTAGTTTTTTGTTAAGTTTTTTTCAAAATCGTTTCAGTTCAGAATTGGAATTTTTTGGAGTCATTTTCTAATGCTGCACAGTGTCACTTGCTTGACTGGTGCGTTTAATTTTTGCTTTTCAATCGAATATCGATTGGCTTTCCTCTTCTTCCTCCTTCAATATAGGGTTTCGGCGATCATCTGCGCCAAAATACTACTGCTATCGATGTCACTGACACACTCTGTCGCAGCTTTTTTCTAATTCTTCTCACTATCCGATCTTTAATAATCGATTTTAATAACCCATCTGTAAAAAATTGTTCTCTCATCTCTTTTTTCCCCTCTTGAATTTAGTCGCCAGTTTTAATTGCAAACCAAACTGCTGACTTGTTTTTAGTTTTAATGAAGAGATCATATAAATTGAATGCAATTTATTTGTTGCTTTGGTAATCAACTAAACTGAAAACAGTTGATAATTGGAACAGTCAGTCAGCCAGTCAGTGGTGAGTTTCTCATCACTGCTCCGCACTCAATTTGCCCTTGAAACTCTGCTCTTTCACAATAGGCTTCAGTTAATAGAATAGAATCCCGAATCTAACTAACTAGATGCAGAGGACAATCAGATTGAGTCGCACTGCAGTGACATTGTCGTCACCGAGTCTAAGTAGTAGTGCACTACAACTACACTGCTTATCTTGCTTGCGTAATTATGCGCATCTGTAAGCACATTAGCATCAGTGACAGTGTGTCTCTGACAAACACTACTACTACTACTACTACTGCTGGTCACTTTCACTTTTGCCCATCGACGGCTATATTTCTTTGCTCTGATTTTTTCCGGCCAGTCCGTCTTGCACTTCTTTTTCTTCTCTTCTGCGCGCCCAAATCACCACCCTGAACGCAAACTCTAATGGACACTTGAACAGCAACAAAGGAACAAAAAATCTGCTGTCCATCTCAATCCATCTGTCGGAATATTTGCCCTTCTTTTTCTCTTTTTTCTTCTTCTTCAGCTGACTGCCGCTGTCGTCGTCTCCGTCGTCACTGCTGGTCAACGTCTGCTGGCACTGATGCGTGCCTTTTTATGTATTATACTCGGACGCTCTCATTATTATTATTATTATTATTTGTGCTGACTTTAACATTTTAATATTATGAAAAACGCCGCTTTCCGCTTTTTTCAACACGCAAAACTGCCTCTGCCGGTTGGTCAACTGCTGCTGCTGTTGCTGCTCAATCGCTCTCCAGTGCACTTCCTCCCCCACTTCTTTTATCCAGTGCAAGTGCAACCAGCAAACCGGAATAGGAATTTGTAGTAAATTCGGGACCGTTTTTTCCAGTCCGAGCTTGAGGACTCCAGATTTGTTTGCACTGAAAAAAAAACATGCACAGCAGCACACTTCAGCAGCCATTTTGGTGACCATCACTGGAAAACTATCTGCTGCCGCCTTTTAGACGACCCCAAAACGCAGTGCAAATTTGCTGTGTGAAAAAGAAAGGGAAAAAGAAAAGGAGCCACTTTTTTGCTGACTGACCGCCTCACTGCTTGAATCTTTTTTCTCTCTCTCAAACGGACAAAACGGAAATTTGATTTGATTTTTCTCCAAAACTCCGTTTCTCCCCTTCTTCACATCTTGACTGCTCGTTATTCTGTTACAACAGTCAAAAAGATAATTTGTACAGTAGACAAGAAAAAAGTCAAGCAAACAGAGTGTGTGTGTGTGTGATGGCCAGCAGACGCTGACTGTGTCCTCCACTTCAGTGCCCAGTCAAAGAAAGTGAAGGACAGTTATTAGAGATGCACATGCACAAACACAGACAGACAAGCAAACAGTAAAGACAATGCTGTTCGAGTAGAATAACACTGCTGTTGCTGCTGTTACTTCTGGGGCTCAATTGGAAGTTTGCTCAAAATACGGTTCAAGTTTGCTGCTTCAGAAGACAACAAAGCAGAGGGGGGGGGGCACATCACAACAAACAAATTGACAATTGCTGCCACTTCCTGTTTAGCCGTTCAATGGCGATGTATCGATAATATCGATTTGAAAATGGGATTCGAAAAAAGAGAGGGAGAGAGAGAGAGATTGCCGGACGACAACGACAACGGAGATTGTCTCCTCTTCTTTTCTCCGGGGTGCTGCTGCTAGATGAGTTGGCAAACTTTTTTCGGTCGTTTTCGGCAGTCTTTGCTCATCATTACCATGATTCTCCTTTTGCTGAACTAAACGGAGTAAAAGCACACAGAGCAAATCGCTTCTAGCAGAAGTGAAGAAGCCTTCATGCAACTTTTTTCCTGACTGCTTGCCTGACAAACAAATTATTCTCACAGGCAAAAACTTTTTTCATCTTCTTTCTTTGAGATTTAAATTGGCTTTTGCCCCTTTCACGACGGTGACAAAGAAAAGACAGCAAAGTCGATGCTTATCTTTTTTAGGTCAATTAGTGTTATCCATTGAGAAAAGGATGCTTTCCAATCTCAAATCAAAACTAATGCCAGTGAACCAGTGCCACTTGCACATTAAATGGCCATCCAGATTGTCCTTTACTTTTTTCTTTTATTTGTCTTCCTACTATTGTCATTTGTTTTTACAACAGTTAAAGTTGTTTTGCATTGAGGCTCTACACAATAAAAAATCTTAAGTACACTGACCAAAAAGTTGGTGATTGCGGCAGTCAGTCGTTTAAGAAGGGAAGATGTCCGCCGTTAGGGCCGATGACTGATTGGTGCATTTATGTGGAGGAAATGCACTTTTAGGTTGTGGTTGTTGTTGTTCTACTTTTTTTTTTTTGCCCTTGTTCCTTTCTGTTTAACTGTTTGGACTGTTTGACTGACTGTCAAGAGAATCAGAGAAAAAGAGGAATCTGAATTTGCAATGCGAACGAGCACGGGCGATGTAAATTGTGAAGTGACCAGAGGCAAGAGTGGGAAAAAGAGTGTGTTCTCTCCATCTTCTCGTTAGGCATTCAGTTCACTCGCCAGACAGTTTACTCGATTGGGCAGCAGTGGACAGCAGTGTGATGTGCACTGGTGGTCAGTCTTTGGTTGGTTGGTTGGTTGTGTTTGTGTGGACAGACGAGGACTGCAAACAAGCAAATTTAGATTGATTGCTACACTGATTGCACGCACAGTGCAAACCAGACAACCGGAGAGAGGGAGGATGAGGACGAGGATGAGGATTCCCTCGGCCAGGAGAACAATTCGCCTTTGGCTTAGTTTGCATCCTCAACCAGCTCCTCTAGCCAAATTCTGTTGGCCTTGGTGCCTCGTTTTAGGATTCTAACTGCTGATCGGCTCACTGAAAACTCTGTTTGTGTGTGTGTCACTGCAACTTTCTTCTTGCTTTTCTCTTTTTAAATCTCGCATCTGAAAACTCAGTTTTTTCCTCTTTTTCTTTTTTGCATTTATACTCACTTTTAATCGGATTTCACTCTTGGCAAAACTAGTTTTCTCGCACTCTTCTTTTTCTTCTCCTTCATTGAGTTGGCTTCCCCGGTTGGCTTGGTTGACAAAAAAAGCGGCTATCGACAAGCTGCTTCTGTCGCAGCTGATTTTTTTGCTCACCACCACCACCATCACTACGAGAAAATGTTGTAGAGACAGAGTTGCAGTCGGAAAGGCAAGTGCGACTTAAAAGTTTGTCGATTTGTCCGCTCTTGTTGTTCCCTTTCCCTAGTTCCCACACTCGCTCATTCATGCAGCCTAGTTAGGGCAATGAAGTTCTAGGTTAGAGTGACGGGAAAGGGCAAAACGGAAGGCAGGAGAAAATGGCCAACCGTTTCAGAGAACTGTGTCTGTGTCAGTGTGTAAGGGAGAAAGAGAGAAAATGTGTCGAGACGAGATTTTGTCAAAAGATAGCCGTCGTTGCAGTTGCTGTCTAAGTTATCACAAGTTGTCGGAAAGTTACCTAAATGAAAACCGTTGGTGCTTTTGTACCAAGTAAATAAACAAAGTAGGAACAAAAAAGTAAAAAGAAAAAAGGGGAAACCAGAGCTTGAAACGGATTGTTATCGTGCCGCACCAGACTGTTGCCCAATTTTAATGTTTTTATTGCATTTATCAAGGCAAACTTTTTTGCTCAATATCTAGGTCAGAAAATTTGTTTCCCAAGGCTGCTTTTGCCGGTACATTCACTGATTGAGATCACCAGCAACACCACTAATAAATCACAATGCAATTTAGCCCTGTTGTCAATTAACAAAATGGCAAATAAATTTGCCTTTTTTTACTTTTATTTTATTTTTACTGTACCACACACTCAATCAATTGGTCGGACAATTAGCACTGCCAAATCATGACTTTTTGATCGAAAAATAAATTGAGCAAACAGATCGTAGTTTCAATTACCTGCCATCACACCTGCTGCGGTGATGTTGGGTCAACTACTGTGGTAGTCATCACACCACATCACAGGCGACTAACTTTCTGCCACCTCAGGCAATGATGCCCGCTCAAATCCATCCATCACTGCTATCCTCTACTAAAGTTAACACATTGAACACAGCTGCGTAATTACAAGTTTCCAAAATAGTTGTTCAGCTCAGTGATCATGTTCTGGTTTGACATTCCTGTCCTGTACAGCAACTTTATCTGTCGTACAGCTTAAAATATTGAGATTTTTCCGCATACTTACCTGATTGAACACCTCACCACCATAATATTACCACTATACAAAGTTGTTTCCATCAATCGCCAAAAAAAGTTGCACATGTGTTATTAAATTTCATCGTTGTGTTGTGTTATTCTCCCCTCAAGGTGGCTGGGCCAATCTCATTAGTATGGTTGCAAAAATTAATTAAGCACAAACCTGCACTAAAAAACCACAAACATAGAAAAAGAGCACTAATTAATCGAATAATTAATTTACCGTAATTAATTGGACAACAATTTTTACTAATCTGTTTTTGTTTTTCTTGTTTTTCTTCCTTTTTTCCCCGTCAAATCACAGTAACAAAGAACTTACCGCACTCGTCTGTGTTACCGCCAGTGACAGCATCAGCAACGGCAGCAGAAGGAAGATCTGCTGCTGGTGTCTGGTGGGCAGGTGGCCCTGACGGCGGTGGTGGCCCTCTCAACTTGACGAGTCCGTGGAGGAGAAGGTCGTCGAGTGATGAAGAGAAGCCTCATCTGCCGTTTACACCGAATGACGACCAGCTGAGAAAGAGCAGCAAATGTGATAACCATGGCAGCGACAATGAGTGCCGCCAACAAATACTCTAACGGTATGTTTTTTGTAGTCACAAAGTGTCAAAGGTACAGCTGTGACATATGGCCTCAAACATGGCTATGAATTTGACAACAATTTGTTTTTATTTCTAATGAGTTTTGTGGAGAAGTGCAAAATAATTGTGGCGCGCTAATTAAGTTATCTCTGAGCTCATGCTTAGAAAAAGGAGAAGGGAAAAAAAGATGTAGCTTTGCTTGCCTGACCAGTGACTATAACTTAAAGGTTGTACAGTTCAAGTTTGGTACAAATTTTTTTCATTTCTGACTGTTAAAAAAATTGTAATTTGACACAAAATGACTTCCTTGTACTGTACTTAATGCTACTGAATATTTAATGAAAACAGGCTGCTAAAGTTGCAACAAAATAGAAAACAAGTATAAAATATTTTTTGCAATAAATTAGACTTTCAGAAAATCAAAATTTGAATTACAGAGTTATCTTTTGAAAATAGCATTTGTGTAGTGTTTACAACTGTTTAAACAATAGTTAGTTTAAATTAAACTTGTTTAAAATAAACAAACCAACTTTAACAATAGTTACAACAGTTTTGATGATGACGCAGATACACCTGATAACAATAAAGTGTTAATCAATTTCCAAATATAACTTTGCAAAACACCAATGCTTTGTCAACGAATTCAATGATAGAATTACCAATGACATCTTTGCTGGTCAAAGTTCACGTTGAAAGCAAAATTGGAAAATGCTGTAACAACTCAAAAGCTGTCACAAAGGCACTAGGCATTTACAACAACGTACCCAAGTTAAACCAGGAATAACAGGCACAAAACACAATTTTATCCGACGACGAGAGCCGACTTTCAGTGAGGAAGAAAGCGAGATTATGCATCGTTTATTTACTGTGCCACTTTCACTCTATTTTTGTCTTCTTTCTATTGTCTACTGGCAGTGCAGCTAGGTTCGTCTGCATTACTTGTCACTTTGTTCACGTTTTGTGCCTGCTCATCTGCTGCATTGCTTCTCTCTCTCTTTTTTTCTCTCTTTCGCCTTGACTTTCCCGCTCGATTCGCAATCGACGATGAGTAATTAATCAACGGCAACATGAATGCACACACAAACATACACAGAGAAAGATACACACACATTTCTCTTGGCGATTGTCGCCGGCAGCAGCAGCAACAACAACGGGAGCACCAACTTTGCACGCCTGGTCGCTCCTGTGCTTCTTTGCGTCAGCTAACAGCAAATGAGCACGGTAGCGCGACACTGTCTTTAATTTGACTAATTTATCAACACACAGAGTGAGAAGGGACCAGGTCACCAGCACTGCACAGCACTATCACCAATTTAGTGTTGGTAAAAGCAGTGTGAACGCATTTACAAAGAATGCATTCAAAATTAATATAATGTGATGAAATGATAAATTTAAATCACGCACTCCTCACCGACCACACATTTTTCTATTGCATTGTCAAATTACTAGTGTTTGAGGTAGGGCTGGTAGTGGCAAAAAAGGGTGGCAGTTAGTACTGTATAAGAAAACACAAAAAAATTGAAAATTGAATCGACTTCCTCATTGAACACTGAAGGCGCGTTAACAATCGAAATTCAAACTAATGAGCATCGTTCTTGATGCGGCAGTGGCTGCGCCTGCATCATCATCATCATCATCATCATCATCAGTAGCAGCAGCAGGCCGACCTTGGCAAAGGCACTGCACACTGCAGTTCCGGCATTGCACAATTGCCCAGTATTCTACGATAAATGAATGTTTTCATTCTCGCTTCGTCGCTGTCGACAGGCGGTGAAACATACTGCGACGACTGCTCTGCCGTGCACACTGCTCAGACACACTGCACTGCCAGTCTCCAGTTACTGCTGATTCGGTTCTGTAGAATATAATAAATTAATGTCGTTATTTATTGCATTTGCCAATTGCACACACACACACTGCACGGTGATTTATTAATTGTCGCAGTGCTGAGCTAAAGAAGATGAGGATGATGATGGCGGTAGTGCTGGGGACCACCAGTTTGAAACTGGCCGATGTGAAATATGCCAAAGGTACTGGGCTAACAAGTTGCAGAAGGCGACTTTCGGCTCACCCAATTTGTTTTTCCTTTCTGCCTTCTAAATATATTCATTAACGCAATTTTAATTTACTTTGCACATCACTTCACAAGCGTTTTAGCGTTAAGGCGAGTTTGGGTGCCGCCGTTGAAAGTGTTTTGCAGTTGGTTTACTGGAAAATCTGGTGATGGTGGTAGTGTGGATTTGCATAAATCCATCACGGATCGCCCCAGTAATCGTCAGTAATTAATCAACTCGATAAAAAGAAAAAGTAGATCCTGCAGTGGCGGTTGCTGCTTCTAATGCTGCCGCCGTCAGTTTGCTGCAGTCGAAAAAGTGCCAAGTGAGCCAAGTGTCAGTGTGCATTACTGAGACACTTTGTCTTTTTTATCCCTTTTTTCAGCAACAAAAGGCAGCATCTATCAATCTGATCTATTTCCTCTGTCTACTTGCTACTAACTTTGCGTACAATATTTTGTTCTCTTACTTTTGCAAAGTGATACCTCAAAAATTAATTTCCTGTTGATCTATTCGCTAAGCTGCTGCACAGCCATCAACCAGATACCAGGTGGCCAACAACTGAGCAGATAATGCTGCCATAAACTGGCAATTGCGAATCAATTTTAAAACTGCAAGCAGACAACAAAACACACAATTCACACAAGCCTGTAGTTACATCTGCAGTAATATATCATCATTCAATTGTGAACTGCCTAGTTTATAGGCCGCCGTCTCTTGTAAATCATTAGCTAGTGAGCACTAGTTTTTCTTGGAATTTGTTGATCGATAAACAGTGTCCAACTTTGTCTGATTGATTGTTTTGCAGTTTTGCTTTCTGTTGAATGATCATCTGCTGTTGCAACAATGGTCGGTTTGAGCCTAGTTGCAAACTGCAATTGACCGTTTTCTCAACACCATCAATGTCTGGGCTATTATTTTGCTGTGCAAAATGTTTATGATCAGTGGTTTTTTATTCTTACTCTTGTAGCGTCTCATTTCACCCGATACACCACCAGTATTTTGGTTCAATGTCAAAATACACTAGTGTGGACAAATTAATCAGCCGACAAGTGAAGCATCTTTTTCAAGCGAGTTGAGTGTTGCCAAGACAATAGAGTGCCCGATGAATAGAAGTGAGCACATCAAAGATACAGTTTTTTACACTTGTGATAGACAAAAAGTGACGCTAAACACTGGTGACACACATTCACTTTAGCAGTGTGAGAGTGTGTGCATAATTAATCACACTAATTGATCTATTGCTTACCAACTTCAACAATTTTTGGCGTTTGCTGCATATCCTCATCAAAATTGCGCAACTTTTTTAATTGACTTTTTATTATAATTGGCAAAAAACATAGAGCAACTCAAAGTGCAACAATAAATATAGAAAATTGGCAAAATGCTTAAAAAAGACGTACTTTAAATACACTTTTTCCTCACTGGTGCATTCTCTTTCATCAGCAGCAGCGTTTTTTAGAAACTTTTTGATTTTTTTTCTTTTTGTCATCAGTCTACATTGATCCACTCGCGCATCACAGAAACTAACAGGCACAGCCACTTCTGGCTTGACTTAATTATAAATGACACCGATCGATGAGTGTCAGTGTCTTCTGACTTTAATCTGCGCAGCTGGCATCAGTACAGCCAAAACAGCAGCAACAGCAGTTTTTTTAGCAGTAGCGCAGTCTACCCAGCCTTTCTCAATAAAGATTCGCTTTTACTCTCACTTTTTCCAATTTTTTTCTAGCTAATTAATTGTCAAGTGGGAGAGATTACACAGAGTGTTTGCGCGCAAAGCCCATTTCCGCAATGACTAATGAGATTTTCAAAAAAGATGTAGTACAATCTTAATTTTGGTGTTTTTCTCACTTGTGTTTCCATTGTGTCTTTTTTCTCTTTTTCTTTTTAACACCAAATATTTTTCAAGAGTACATTATTTTAGAGCAACTTTGGTTGCATTTCTCTCCAACATCAATTTGTCTTTTGTTTTAAAATTAAATGCCTAACGATTAATTAGCTCTTATTAATCATGTCCTTTCTTTATTCTCTTTTCTTCTTTTCCGCATCCAATCTTCTTTCTGGCACTCGACTCGACTTTACTTCCCAATTGGCGCTCTTGTTTTATTCTTGTTTTCTTATCCTCGATTGCCACTTTTCTCTTCTTTGTCTTTCAATTCTTTTTCTTTTTCATGCTAACAAATGTCCGCCACATGCCATTGCTCTCTGACCACTTCGTCGTTTCCTTTTTGTTTCCTTCAATTGTTCTGGTTTCTATTCCATTTTTTATCTTTTCTGTCGCCAACTTTGCCAACTGCTGTTGTGAATGTGTTACACAAAAAATGGTGTTGCAAAAACTTTAAAACAAAACACAACTGTTTTAACAACAAAAATAACTCATCACATTTCAACTGCACAATGAACTTGCCAATTTTGGTGTCGTCGACTTTTTCATTTTGGACTACTTGACTAAATTCAATGTCGTCGACACTCTCATTGCTCAAATACAAAAATCTGCTGTCCACTTTTGAAAATCTAAATCTGGGTGCTCTCTTCCTTTTTTTTCTCCACTTTTCTGTCGTCCGACCGGCATACATTTTTAATGAACATCCTCGCTCTCTTGACACTGCCATCACCTTCACTGGTCACCATCGCCATCACCAACACACGCACACTAATAAATGATGCTCTGAATGACTGTCGAAACGAATTAAAATTGATGCCTCATTGCCGACAAACAATGGACACTGCCATCATCACCATCACCACTGGCTGTGAACTTTATTCTTTTTTGGTGTGTGTGCATCCTAATGATGATTTATCCGGAAACTTCTTTTTTGTTTATTGTGAATATTTTTATACTTTTGCTGGTCTTTTTTCCATCATAATAATTTGACTGCAATATTTTTATTTCACATTTTTGCAATGTAAAATTATTGTGTTTTTATTTTAAAACACAACATATTTTTTATCTGAAACTTTGCCAATTTTCCAATTTTTTGCCAACTAAAATTAAAAACTGGTGGCATCATTTCACCAAAATGGCGTCAATTATTAATGGCCTTCTCTCCACACTGAACACTGTCAATCTGTTGATAAACGCAATATCTTTTTTTCGACAACCAATATTACGACTCATCACTGTACTGCTGTTTACTTACACTGTGGCACTCAAAAACAAAATTTTTTTGCGTTGTTCCTGTTTTCTTGTTTTGTGCTTATAAAAAATTTATTTGTTGCAAAATTTTTTTCGTCATTTCAAAAACCTTGGCGGAACATGCTTCCTACTCGTTTTTTTTGTTTTGCACTCTTCACTTGATCACTTATTTGACCCACTACCCTCAACCATACTGTACGATTTCTACGGCACGGTGCACCTAATTAACGCCATCAATGGCACAAACACACACTCACATGCACTCATCTTTGGGTCGCTGCACCAACAAAAAAATGATGCTATCCAAAACACACGACCAACCATCCAACCAACCAACTTTTTTCACAAAACAGCCACAAACTCCACCAGCGCCTTATTACTAATGAACAACAAAAACAGCAGCAGCAGCAGCAACTACAGTTACAGCAACTTCAATCAACTTTGGCCAAAGTCAGCAATTAGGCCGCCAGCAAATACGACGATGACGACGTGAACAGCATCACCACCGCAACTACTTCTACTCTTTTTCCCTCATCGGGCTTCAACTATCACTACCACACGGTAGCCCAGGAAAAGTTACCAAAAGTCAACGACTCACGACTGTCACCGTCTGAAGCCCTTCGTCTGCGGCTTCCGTCTTTCTCATCTTCTGCCTTGCCCTTTTCAGTGCACCACCACCAGCCAGTAGACGCCGAAGCAAGAAAAAACGGCAGAAAAACGGACACTGCTTTTCATCTGCTTTCTGCACTTTTCCCCACGGCAAGTGGTGACGGCAGCAGCAGCAGCAGCAGCAGCAAATCAGTTGCCGACGAAAGGCAAGAAAAACGGCAGTCGCATCGCTTCCAATTAAGTGCATTAAGTCAATCGCCAAAGACGAGCAGTGGCCAAGTGAATGCTGCCGACTCGCAGCTTTTCGCTGCTTCTGACTTCTCAGCGGACAACGATGGTGCTGCTGCTGCGGCGACTGCCGTTGCCAGCACTGGCCGGTCGCTTTTCAGCATCAGTACGACTGCAGCTGTTAATGATTTGGCTATTAATTTTACTGTCACATCAAACGCATCACTGGCAACAGCAGCGTCCACAAACGATTCTTCCTCCTCCTCCTCCTTTTCTTCTCCCTTTTCACATTCAGCTCATCGACCAAGTGCATTATCATCATCATCATCCAACAACAACAGCAACAGTCAGAGGATAGCAGATTCTCTTTCTTCTGCTTCCTCCTCCTCTTCTGGTCAGCAATCTGCTGTGGAACAGGGGCCTTCCACCACCTCTTTCTCGACCTCACTCGGACAGCCTTTCTACTACAACTTACCACTTGCTGATTACTACTACTACTACGCAAGCAGCAGGCAGGCAACAACAGCAACGCAGCGGAAAACAAACCGCCTGAACAGTACGCCTGTTAATGCCTTAATTACGCCAACTGGAGACAGTGAAACAGGCATCACTACCACCACCACCACCACACCAGTACCAATTCCACTAACGAGCTAAACAGCAGCAGCAGCAGCGGAAGTGAGGTAGCAAAAGCAGCCTTCTTACCGACCCCCTCCTACAGCTCAGGCACCAGTTTACCGACAATTAGCTCGACCATGGCTGGACGTGGTGGTGGCCAGGACGACGAGGACAGCGCTGAGACATCATCGGTCAACGGAGGTGAGGAGGAAGGAGGAGGAGGCGTCGAGGGGGAAGAATCGGCCTTTGATGATGACTACGAGTCGCTCAGTGAAGGAAGAGGAGGAAGAAGAAGAATTGATCAGGAGAGGAAGATGAGCAAAAGTGCTGCAAGGCCTTCTTCTTCCTCGAATTCCAACGCTGGCAGTGGCAATGAGCTTCTTGATAACGAGACGGAAGGCATACAGAGGCGGCAGCAGAAAGAGGCAGCCAGTAGTAGCCTGCGTAATGAGAAGAGCAATCAGAGGAGCAACGTCGAGTCGATTGGCTCTGGCGCCTCTCCTGCTGCCTCTTCTTTTCACTGCCATCAAGACGGAATCGATTGAGGGCAAAAACGAAGAAGGTTTGTCTGCTTTCTTTTTCCTCTTTTTGTGTCAACTAGTGCTAAAGTAGTACTTCTTTATTTTAATATTTCTTTTTTTTTAGTCTACTGCATCAAAGAGTAGCCCAGCCAGCTCAGCTGCCAGTTCTACTGCTCAACAGCCCGTCTATGAGGTGTTCATCAACGAGGAGGACAAAGATTTGCCCAAGAAGCTGTTTCAGGTAGGCAAAACACGATTTTTTTCATTAAATGCAATAAACCTAACAGTAAACTATTTTGACACAAATGAAATCAGTAATATTGCGAAAAATTTTTGCTAAAACTTAAAACGCAGCCAAAAAGCTAAACATAAAAGAGCAAATGCACTAATGATTATGCATTTGTGCACTACAACTCACAGCAAGTGCCAATGCCGGGTGCACCCAATTACGCAATGATTGGCTAAAACATTTGTCAGTGGCAGCAGCAACTTGACGCAAAAGGGAAAAAGAAAATAGCACCGTATTCAGCTTAAAACATTCGTACACACGCACTTATACACAAACTTTAGCAACGTTCAGAGTAGAGTTCACTGAGGAATTTGAATTCAAAGCACTTTCACTACTCTTCGCTTGTCTCTTCTTTAAATGTCTAAATTAGATCATAATTTTTTAGTTTAATTTAATTAAATTAATTGCAAAAAGTCGGACGCCGTTGTGGTGTACTGTAAATGCACTGGGCAAAGTGTTTTCTGAATACTAGAAGGCTTTAATTAATTTTCACTTTTTGTTGTTTTTATTGTCCGTAAACTAGCACTAGCTTTTGCTCCATTTTGCAGAAGCAAATGGTTTGACACTAAAGTAACATGCATCACACTGATGTTGCATTTTTTCATTTTTAAATCTAGTTTGCTTGCTTGCTCAACTTTTATAAAATTGAATTTTTTAATTCACTTTTGCGAAAGAGAGTTGCATGATAGACAAAAGCATTGCAGGAAAGCGAACATTACTTGACGTTGTGTCAACTGAAGCGAACTGTTTTTTTGTGTGCAAGTGTGACTTTCACTTTTATTATTATTTTTTTTGCTCACTTCTTTTGTGCTTTATTGATGTAATTATACTGGACAAAGTTTTTAAATGAAAACTGCAAATGTAAAAATATGCTGTTTTTTGGTGTGCATTCTGCATAACTGCTAAAATAACAATGGTTTAATCAGAGGCTTACTAGTGCAAAAGTCGTTTGTACTAAAAAACTACTATTTAAAAAGTTCCGGTTGAAAAAAAGTAAATCAAAAACTAAAATTGAAATTATTTTGAACTTTTTATCTAATTGCTAAAATTACTGTTTCATTGATGGAATATGATTTTTTTCATATTTTAAAAAATTGACTTGTTATAAATTTTAAGAAAAACAATTTTAAACTTGAGTAATTTTTATAATTATTTGAAAAGTTTTAATTAAAAAAGAAATGTAAAAATTGATGTCAGTGGTAATGTTTTGTAAGTAATAGAATGAAATTAAATGAACAACTTGATAGGTCTACAAAGCATTTAGTCACATACATTTAGTAATGTTCATTTATTGCTTTATTTTTTTAAACACGGTTTTTATTTAAATATAGGACAATTCATTTTTGCTCTGAAAGCTGTTTCAGCAAATTATTAGAGTGTCAAGCAAATATGCGCGGAATTTTTGTGTTTTTTACTCTCTGCTATTGACACAATAAAAACAAAGAATGGAAGGATAAAATCAAAGCAAACTGATTTTCTTTTAAAGGTTGCGTCATAATTTATGCAAAAAAACAAAAAAAAATTGCGCAAGTCAGTAGCGGTCTGAAATGAAGTAGGGTGCTAGTGCTGGTATTGGTGAATTTATTTTATCCATTTGAACAGTGGTTTAGAAAATTTATTATTTTCAATTCAATTACTTGCACACGTCTTTTTGTGGACGGATGAGAGAAAGGAAAATAGGCAAAAGTCCACTGGATTAAACCATTTTAAATATCTTACAAACACACAAAAACGGTTATTTGTTGTTTTTATTAGCTGCAAAATTTATTTTTAAGTGCACTTCTTTTGAGAACAATTAAGTAGTCGTAGTAAACCATCACTACTTTTTACTATTGCTTTTACAAACTGTATTTTTTATTTATCTGTATTATTTTTTTATTTCCTGTTTTCTTTATTTTGTCTCTTGCAAATTAATCTTTCCAATTGAAGTGCTAGTGCACAACAAAACTAAATTGAACATAAAACAAAAACTACTATTCTGGTGGTGGATTTTCATTAACTAAAACCCAAAACACACTCCAACTTGACTTGACTTGTTTTTTTCATTTGCCCACTTCTTGGTCAAGTCGGATTAGCTGTGTGTGTTTTGGTGCTAATGTTGGTGTTGTTGTTGTTTAGTGGTCAAAGTTCTCTTTGCTCATTCCTTTCCTTTTTCATTGTGCTCAAGCCAATTTTGGTGAATTTTGCACATTTTTTTTGTCTTTCTCTTTTACATTGAAAGTCGCTGGTTGTTCTTCAAATTACTCAATGTATTGGCTTGGTAACATTACACGCAGTGAGTGAAAAAAAAGAGAAGTCGACTGAATATTTGCAGCGTATAATTGGATTGCAGTCTGCCTTTGGAAGACAGACGACGACGACGTCAATTCCAGCCAGTGTTGCTTCGTCAATTACATCCAATTGATTCGATTTCCTCTAGAGACACATTACCAGTAGCTGCAGTTGTTGTTCTTGTACATGTATACTGTTCTTGTTGTTGTTGTTCATTTTTCATCAAGGCCAAGACTACCACTTTTTTCTCCTTCTAATTGCAAAGTTCCCAGGCAAAAACATTGGTGGCATCAGTGGCAATAATGACGACGCTAACGAAGGTGGAAATCCTCCTTAATTAGCTTTGAAACCAATAAATGTGTGTTAGGGCTTGTGTTTGTTCACTGCTAAGCTTCATTCAAATTGGACACCCTTAACTGCTTATCTTGGTCATTGACACACACTCAAGCCGATTACCGGCAATGTACAACGGTTCTAGGGAAATCACATTGAGCATTGTGTTTGATGTTTATTGGAACAGTATCGGTGCTCATTTAGAGTGATCTGATTGCGTTGATTAAAATTTACACACAGATTTAAATTGGGTGATTCAAGTAAATTGCTGCTGAATATGCCGGAAACTTTGTCGATTACTTTATTTTTGTTGTCAACATTGACCCTTTAAACTCTAGACAAATGAGAGTCACCAAATTGGCAGTCTGGCTGGTAATCAAATTGACATTTAATTTGCTCATTGAAAAATAGTCTTTTTCTGAATTTATTCAGTTTATGTCTTTTCTAAATTGTGTGTTTGTGTTTTGACAATTGCAGGCAAGTGAACAAGACAAGTGTTCCACTTACAGCTTGCTCAAATAAATCCGCACTTTACTAAACTGGTGATAAAAACCTCTTCTTATTGAAGATCACTCAATGAATGAAAAGGGCAAATACTCAAAAAATCGTCTTTTTAACGCACTCTTTAATTAACCCTGTTCACTATCTCCTTATCTAATTGATAAATCTTAATTAAATGCAGACACAAAAGTTTAATTAAGATTTTTAATTCCTTTTACAAATGCAAGATTTGTTTTTATTTTTTTATTTTTTCTTTATCATTTTTTATGTTAAATTTTATTTCTACTTGATTCTACAAACTTAACTTTAAAATTATTTTTTAAATACATTGTTTTGCACAACAAAAATAGTAACAGAAAAGTGGTTAGAACACTGCTTTGTACAACCCTTCAGTCAGCCATCAGTTCCATCAGAGCGAGTCTACTGCAAGATTTTATTTTTAGAAAAGTGCTCAATTTATTTAAATGAATCTTCTGCACTGCAAATTAATTTGCCTACACCAATCTACTGCTACTACTGCATTCTACCCCTTTTTCTACATCAAAGTGGACAGTTAAACTCGTGAATCACACGCACACACTTCTTTTTCTCTCTCTCTCTCCCTTTGTCCTTCAGTTAGTCAATGTTTGCTCATGTCCAGTGCCCTCCCCTACTTTACAGTAGCCACTGAAGGATAGACAACGATAGCCGTCGAGAATTCTAGTCATCGTCATCGTCGTCGTCATTTCGTATACTAATGATCATTGCCACTTACCAGTGGCGAGAGAGTGAAATTCAACTGCAGCTGCAACTGGTAATGATCACTTTGTTTAGTGGCGAGGGAAGTGCACACACACACACACACACATTGGCTACTTAGCTATGCATTATTGCGCACAATTATCGGGCGATCAGGCTGGCTGGCTAGCAAACACTTCAAAAGTTTACCAGAGTTCTATTGTACTTAGCTGGAAAATGACTTTACTCAGCATTATACAGCACCCTGTGCGCTCATAAACGCACACATACTGTATAAAGTATATTAAAAGTTGATTTAATTTAAATCAGCACAATTCCCAATATGGCCAGAGAATACTCAGCGTTTCAGATTCTTTCTCTGTTTCTCGACTATTCTTCATATTGGTTTTTCATTTTTCTCCTGGCAATGGTTTTAGTGGGAAATCGGCAAATTCGAGACACGTGCTGATTGCCACACGCTGAGATTTTCACTCATTCTGTGGCTCAACTCTTTTGCACTTTGCTTGGCCAACACTTTCAGCTCGGAATGATAACGGAGTGTTTTAGTTGCGTGACCAGATGATATTAAATGGATAGCGCTACTCTTGGCACTGTGTGGGATCATTCTGAAGTGAACAAACTTGGTCTGCTTAGTTTTTTCAGCACTAAATCTACTGCCGTCGATTGTGTCTCTGCTTTGCTGCTTCATCGCTGCTGCTTCGTCCAGTCTCACTCTGGTTTTAGTGCTAGATCTCATTTGAAAGCAATCTTCTTTCTTTATTTGCTTTCAAATGTGCCACTCTCACTCTCTCACTTTCTTTCTAATTTGCGCCACCACTACTTTTGAGCAGACAGAATGAGAGATATATTTTCTCTCTCTCTCTCTCTCTCTTTGGTCGGCGCTGATTCCCCTCACAGTCCTCTGCTATTACTTCTGCTGCTGCTGGTGCTGCCATTGCTGCTGTCTTCCCCGCCAATTTGGCGCAAACCAATGATTCTTAATCACACTTTTCTGCAACGGCATCGGCAGTAAGTGAACTGAGGAGAAGGAGGCAAGCGACGGCCATTTTGTGGGTCGATTCAATTCGATTCGAGGCAGGCAGCAGTAGTTTTTTGCAGTGCTGCTGGTGCTGATGCTGCTGCCTTTTACTTTTGTCTGCGCTTGATCTGCGCCTCACTCCCTCTCTCTCACCCACACAAATTGTCCACTAAATTGTCGCCTTCTCATTTCTCTATTTGCTTCCTAATGATTTAAAATTGCCATCTTCTGGTGACGGCCGTCGCCGCTTTTCGCTGCTGCCTCCTCCTTCTTTTTCCTGCTTGATTGCAGTTTTCTTTTTTGTCATTTTTTACTGTCAAAAAGAAAAAACAGCCGGTTGATAGCAATCCTGCAAAAAAGAATCAACCGCTACTCAAAGCACAGATATCAGCGTTTATCGGAGTTGCTAAAAAACTGATGTCGTTTATAGCAAACTAGAAAAGTTTAACGATATTTTTAAAAAAGACTTGTTAGTTGTTATATATAGAGGACTAATTTGGTAGTATTGCAAAAAAATAAAAGATTTCAAAACTAAAACGGTTTTCTGAAAACAAAACAGTAGTAAAAGGTTTTGTTTTTTAATTAAATCACCGGAACCTTTGGTGTTTTGTGCACTTAATCGGATTTGTTATTTTTGTTCCGGTTAACCTCAACCTTCAAATTTGATTTTAAATAGAAAATCATTAAACTAAACTTGTTTTGGCTCTGCTTTCACTTTTTTCACTAACAACATTGCTTCTTCTTCTTCTTTTCTTCTTTCACCTGACAGGTTAAAGCTTTGATGATAAACGACCTGAACCGAGGAAAGGCGCCTTCCACTGGTGGAAAAAACTCAGCAACGCAAAGTTCTTCCTCCTCATCCTCTGGTTTAATGTTCGTTCTTAGCGGTAAGTTTCACAAGTTTTGAAAAACCACTTTGTTAACCTGATTAGAGGTACTGCACTGAACTGAACTGACCAGGACACTAATCATTTTGTTCCTTCTATTCCTTTTTTCCACCAGGAAATGGTGTCGACTACGAGCACCCCGAGCAGAGCAAGTTTGCCATCAACGCCTTCACCGGAGAGCTCTTTCTCATTGCGCCGGTAGACCGTGATCCACCCACTGGACGGGACGTCTGGCGGCTGAACATCACCGCCGAGGACGAGCGCGGTGAACGGGTGAACGGCAGCGTCCTGGTGCTGGTCCGCGTGCGCGACATCAACGACAATGCCCCCTACTTTGAGCAGGAGCTCTACCACGCCAACGTCAGCGAGAACATGAGCGCCGGCGTGGACGTGATCCGCCTGGTGGCCATCGACCGGGACGTCGACTCCATCGTCCGCTACTCCATCGAGGTGAACCGCGTCAACTCCGAGGGCGAGCTGATCTTCGACATTGACGAGCTGTCAGGGGTGGTGAGCACGGCGGTGTGCTGTCTGGACCGCGAGTCCATTGACTCCTTCACCATCAAGGTCTGCGCCACTGATGAGGCCATCAGCGGCGATTCGGGTTTTCACTGGTCTAATGGTGGCGGTGGAAAGTCGAGTGGAAAGAGGAGGAAAAGCGACTGCCTCGACAAAATCTCCCCTTTCCGCAGCGGCGGCTCAACCAAAGCAACTCCTGCACCTCCGTTGTGATTGACATCACCGACGAAATGACGAGTCGCCGCGTTTCGTCCGTGACAAGTACTTTCTCTCGCTGCCCGACGGCGTCAATGAGCTCTACCCGGGCCGGGTTCTCCTCAACACCACCGTCACTGACGCCGATCTGCCGGAGACGAACCGCTTTGCCTGTCGCCTGGCCGGGGCGATTCGCTTTCCTTCGCTTTCCTCACAAACGAGCTCAACGACGACGACCACCACCGGCACAACCAAAGGAAGCCAACAGCACGTTGACCATCAGCACAATGACACTACTAACGCACTGGTTCCAGTGGGCATGTTCACGCAGCCGATGGGCCTTCACCTGCGAAAGTACTTTAGTTGTGAGGTGAACGCCACCAATGGCAATGTCCGCCTGTTGGTGGCGGAAAATCCGACCATCTACGATCCGGAGAAGTTTCACCGCTCACTGGTCACTGAGTTTGAGACGTACCGGCAATCAGTGTCTGCAGCCCCTTCAGTGCTACCTGAAACAATTGAGCTTCAGTTTAAGATTACCATCACCGATGTAGGCGTCTTTGAGGCGACCTCCGCCGATGAGCAGCCCATTGAACAGCGGCTGACCAGTGCTGATTTAAGTGCCAAGTTTGCCACTGTCAAGCCGCAGATGATTGTTGGTGGTGGAGGTGGTCCAGGGTCAGCAACATCAAATAGTTCCGGTGGACTGCAGCCCTCTCTGGCTGTAGTGGTCACCAAGCAGATCTCTCCGAATGGCTACAACTCAGAGTCAGGCGGAGGCATCGACCTGTTTGGTCAGCTTCGCGCCAAGTGGCAGCTGCTGCTGGTCAACGGAAAAAGTGGCGGCAGTGGCACTCTTCTTCTAGCCGGCAGTGCACTTCTGGTGGTGATCGGCTGCACAATGGCCGTCCTCCTGCTTGTCTTCAGGTTTCGAAAAGGTCGCCGAAGAGGTAATGGCGCAAGTAGTGGTGGTGACAGAAAAGGGAGGGGCTTTCACCAGCACCGCTCAACAGAGTTCATTCCTGGCGCCATTTGCTGCATGGCCGTCGGTGGTGGTGTTGCCGCTCACGCTGACGGCTCCTCGCCACTGCCCATTGCCTCCAATGAGGAGCACTCCAATGGAACCAAATGGGACGACCATCACCTCCGAGCACCAGTTTGGCGGCGTCTGTCCCTCGTACAGTGCCCTTGAGGGTGAAATGGCCGCCATTGTACAAGGCTCCTCAACTGATCACCAACACCACCTTCCTCATCACAGTTTGAGTGGTCATCACTTGCAGTCAAAACAACAACAACAGCCACCGCCCTCACTGTACCACCACCATCACCAGCAGTACAGCCAACTAGCAGAACAGCTGTCTGCCAGCTGTACACCGGAGAGCACCCTGTTCAACTGCCACTCGGCAACAAACTCTGCCAACAACTCCACTTCGGGGCGGACAAACACCGGCAGCAGCATTCTCAGTGACACCAACTACCTCATGGACGCATACAGAGCCAAGAGTCCCTCTACGCTGGATGGATCGACAGATACAAGTGGTGGTGGGAGTGGTGGTGGTGGTGGTGGTCCTCACCTGGTACTTCTTGAGCCGAGTGAATCACACGCCCATCATCACCACCAGCAGCTGGGGTCGCACAGCAGTCACCACCATCACCCGCAGCACAATCTTTCCAGCAGCAGCACTCACCACAACCATAACCATCATCACCAGCAGCAGCAGCAGCAGTACTCTGAGCAGTTGACGACGTACGGCTTTGAGATAAACGCCCCCTACGACACCATTGCACTGTACGACCTGACGCACCTCACGCAGACGATTCCATTTGACTCTACAACTAACGAGGCAGCAGAGAGCAGCTCAAACTTGAAATCGCGCTCTAAATCAACAGCCGCTGCTCTGGAGCAGCTGGAGATGAGTCAACTGCGCTCGAGTACGGTCGACCTGGCGGCCATCTTCAGCGGCAGTAGTGCTGGTGCTGGTGGTGTTGGCGGTGGACATCATCAGACAAATAATAGTGGCGCAGAACTGTCCGGTGCTGTCCTCTCGCCGACCACGGGCGCCCCAGTGCTGCCTGATGTGATCAGCAAGTCACTGTGCGAGACAACGGGCAACTTTCTTCTCATCAACCACGCTTCCAACGGAAAGGTAGTGCAGGTGCTGTCCACCAACACCAACACCAACACCTCCATCACCACCAACTGCTGAGCAGTCCCAGTGGACAGAGAAGTGGTCACAGCAAAGTTTGATCAGCGGCCGAAAACATGTGAAAACAATCAAAAATTTGTTCAAAACCTGTACAGCATTTCTCATTTTTTCATCATCTCAATGTAAATCATCACAGTATCACTCACTCTGCCTTCACTCACTGTTGTCAATTTACGTTGTTGACGTATTTTTGCTACAAAAATTGATGTACAAAAAACTGTTGTTTCTGTTTCACTACACCACATCACATTCATTTACTCACTGTTTCACTATTTCATTCCAAGTTATATTTTCATGTTTCTTTCGTTGAGATAAATCTGTAAAGAATCTGTATCTATCTATTATGATAATATAATACATGAATGTCTATTTTCAAACATGAAACTGTGATTTGGAGCTACATTGTGACTGTTTTCTGAATTTTTTTTGCTTTTTGCAGTAATGGTATCAGTTGTGGCTTTTAAATGGTAAACGACGCTGCCGTAAAAGAGGATGATACGAGCAAGGGTCTCGGCACGGCAACAACTGCTGTCGGGCTGGCGCGATCGCCATCTTTGCCGTCTTTTGAAACTTGAAACTGCCGTAATGTGTCCACTGCTGGTCTCTTCTGTCTCAGTTTGTGCTGGTGCTCTCCATTCTTCTTCTGTGTCGGCTGGTAGGCTCATTTCCTGCAGTTGTTGCAGCACACGTGTCGGCAGACAATGAAAAAAGGCCTTTCACTCTCTCTCGTTTTTTAGTAGGCACTCCATTCAAATAGGACTTTTCTAGCTATTGTGCCTCTTTTCTTCTGGGCAATTCACTTTTCTTTTATTGTTGTAAAAAAAAGTAAAATTTGATACAGTTTTGAATGCTACCGTATCTTATCACGGTATCAACGCCACTGGCCACCACTACACTCTTCAACACTAAGCTGCCTCTGCCTTTGCCGTGAAGATGAAAAGCGACTGCTGAAGAAGAGTGCATTTCTCGGGCACTTTTTTTCGCTTACGGCTGATGGTGATCAGTATCAGTTGCTGCTGCTCTGATTTTGCTGTGTCAATTAATATTCATTACACCTTCTAGCGACAAGACGGTGTCATCATGTCTGTTCAGTCTGGTGCATGATGCAAAATGATGATTGGTCACTGAGGCAAGCTGATGATCGGCTAATGAAATCCACGACTGTCACTGTTTTTGCTTTTGCTAATAGAAAATCATTTGCAGAAAAATCATTTCTGCTTTTTCAAACTCAATGTCAGAATCAATGTGGCACTGTTCTATTCTCTAAATTAACATGTTGCTAAATGTGTAGTAAATAACACTTTTTGGAATTCACTGAATGATCAGGCACACAAACAAGAATTTTCTTTTGCAAGAAATGTTTTTACTGTAAAAAAAGATGAAAACAATTGTGATTATAAATCCGGTTTTAAACAGATGTTGTAGATAAAATCATCATACAAAACCCCTGATGTTTTCTTTGTCTGTGCGTCACTCGATGATGAGTTTTAGAAGGAGCTGATCTGCATCCGTTTTCCGGTTTTTTGTCCAACCACATGTCAGCATTAAAAAGTATCAACAAAAATAAATAATTACCAAAAGGCAGTCACTGAAAAGGACAAAGAAGACAGATTGAGGTTGTCAGAATGGAAGCTGTTTGGTGAATGACCACTAGATACCTGATAAAAATAACTAGTTGTAGCTGAAATCTTCAATTAATTGCTGGTTTTGCTTTTTCCAAGATACTGCTCAAGTACAAAGTGAAACTTTTTAAAATTTAAAGCAATTTTTCTAAACTTTTAACCTAAAGTTTTAAGAGTACTTAAGTTAACACTAAATAAAGTGTAAAAAGAAATAACTAAATGCTTTTTCAAAAATATAAATAGATTTGATACAAAATTGTAAAACACTTTTTCAAAGAAATAAGCAACATTTTAGCGCGTATTTTGAAAAAACAGTTTATAAAATCTATTCAAAAGAAAAACTTTAAAAAATTTTTTGTTTAAAATATCACGCCAAACCTGCTTAAATTTTCCACGTTTATAAAGTAGTTCAATTCAACTAAAAATCATTTTTTAATATTTAAAAATCATCATCAATTTGGAGTCACTTTCTATTTATGACTGCTAATTAAAGTTCATTCAAAAAAGTTCCAACTTTTAAGTGGTTTTAGAGAATTGTTTTGAACAGTGAAACAGAAATCACATTGACTATCATGTCAGATGAAAAAATCAATTTTTTGCCGGAAGAACTAATTGGCACTATTTGTAACTCGATCATAAAAAATTGATCATTAGAATTAGATTGACGGTGGCGTTACACTACGTGGCAATTCCGGTACACAAGCTAAAAGTAACTAAATAAAAAGACTAAATAAAAAGTAAAAAATAAAAAACTGAAAAACAAATAAATGGCTCTGCAAAGTGGGAGGCAAATCTGTACTGCAGCTTAACCAAAACTGCGCCATTTGTTTACCACTTATGCGACAAGTGTTTTTAAAGCCGTTTTAAGTTTTATTATTCTTTTGAAGTAGCTTAGTAGCCATAAACTTAGAACACTACGGAAAAAGCACGCTCAAAATAGGAACACCGTTATCTAATGAGCCTTTTTTGCGTCCACCAAAGCCTCTTCCATTTAAATCAGTTTAAAAAAAGTTAAAGTAAAGAGCGTAACGTTCTTGTGAACTACTTTTACTGCAAAATGACAGACACAAAGTGTTTGAATCCTCTTCAGGTAAGACGTTGAAGCATTTTTTGATTGAGGCATCACAACAGAAGATATCGACAGAAGGATGCACTGCTCGCCGTCTGTTTGTGTTTGTGTGTTTGAGTGTGAATCTGCTCTTTAGAAATTGCTGATTTGAAAAAAGCAGGCAAGAGGCAAACGAATGCAGATGCTTATGTCGATGAGATATCGATGAGCCCGAGTCGAGTGAGAACGAGTGAAGCGAAAACTGAGAATGGGATAACCAAGACTGCGAGTGCCATTTACCGTTCCACTGCTGAACAACACCCGCATCTTTCATCTCGATAATTCACTGGCATCAGAGACGACATTTTCAAGCTGTGAAGCAGTGCATTTGATTTAAATTCACGCCATTTTTCCATTTTCAGCAGGCAGTCTGTTTGTCCTAGTCCTAGTCCTCGTTTTCGACAGACATGGACACACTGAACTGGTACAGCCAGCTGGTAAGCCGTTTTGCGCAGTCATGTTCTCCAATCATCATCATCATCATCCAAGTCAGGCAGGCAATGGCAATGTGAGTGTCCTTGTCGATGTCGAAAAGCAGCATCAAAGCACTCCATTTTTTTCAATATTTTAATCAGCGTCCTTCAATCTGCGCAATCTTCCTTCGACTGAGAAATACTATATCATTATTATTATGAAAATACGATTTTTGCACACATTTGCACTCATTCTCATTCTGTATTTGAACATCTTTATACACTTTTTTGCTGTTCGTTGAAGCCACTGCCACCACCTATCATCTGAAGCGTTAATAATCAGACCCAGTGTTCACACCACACTGGCACTCACACTCACATACTCTCTCCGAGCGAGCCATTTGGGCGATTATTTTTATATACTTCCGTTGGTTTTATATTTTGGTTAGATTGTACGGGCAGATAACCGTCAAAGCTGCTCAAAAGAGCCGCTCAAATGGGAAAATGGGTCGCTGCTGCAGCGTCGTCCGCTTGCGTTGGCATTAGCCGCGCACGACGGCAGAAAGCCATTTTAAGTCGGGCAGTTGAAAAAAGCAGCTTTTCTGTCCGTTGTTGGCCTTTAAATAGTCGCAAATGAAGCTGTTTACTTAGTTGGTACTAGCTGTACTAACTACGACTGAACACTATGCATCTGAGCGGTAATATTATTAACTGAGGCACAGTCAATGTCGTCGGTAATAAATTAGCAATTTGCAAGCAGTCGCTGATTGTCGCTAATGAATTTGTGTGTGAATTTGTGCGAGAGTGATGATAAAGTTGGTTTGGCATGTTTTGATTTTGTTTTAAATTGCTGTCAACTGTTTTAAAAATTTTAAAACTATTGACGATCACTTCAATGTCATTTGGGCGCTAAATGTTGACAGGAAAAACTGAAATGTTTAAAACAGATGCGTCTGGCTGTATATTGGTGGTGTACAGATAAAAAATAATACTTTTGCACTCAAACTTAAAGAGTGACAGAGCGACATCACGGTTGAATTGCTCATTCGAATTAAAGGCGGCAGATTTGGCGGCAGTGGCGTGGCAGCATTTGGCAGCAGCAGCACCAGCAGCATCATCGACCGTCGTACAAAAAGCGTACTAAAATCAATGCGACTGAAGATCGATTCAAAGTGCCGATGTGAAAAAGAATTGATTTGCTGAAATTTAAATTTCTTTTCACTGTGTGTGACTTGAAATTTGAAGTTTCCTAGGCATAGTCTAGGGACAATGTCCATGGCACACAAAAACAGTCAAGAAGCTCTGCCACCGATTGGCAGCTATTACGTAGAACAGCAGAAGCACAAAAACAACAACAACAAAAACCTTGATCTGGTGTCGATGTCTGCAGACTTTTCTTCCAATTGATAACAGCTGATACAGGGTGTGACTAGTGCCGTACAAAGAAAAAACACACAGTTTGTACAAAGCCCAAAGTTTTTTCTTTGTCAAAAAGAGAGTGTGTGTGCATGTGTTAGTCAAGAGTTGTATCGATTTGTCACCATTGTCTTTTTACTCCCTTTTCTTCTTCTTCCCCACTTACTGTGTTTGACCTAACCAAAGTTTTATTCCCTGAGCTGAACTGCTTTCAGTTTTTTGCCGCTGTTTGGGTGCGCCATTTTGCCCACTTGTGAACACTTTTAATTAAAACTGCCTTTTTTGCTGCAATACTACTGCGGCCGCTGTGAGCAATACCGTTAATGAAAGCTGTACAAGGATGGCTGATAAAAAAAATGAAGATAAAAGTGGGCCCCCAAGAGCGAACGAGTGAGTGACATCAAGAGCGAGCTCTGCTCGTTTAATTCCTATTTGTTAATTAATTTGCCCGATTTTGCAAAACTTTAAAGTATTTACTCCTCACAGAAACACACTGCGCACTTCTACTACTGCAAAGCAAAGTGGGATCAAGTGTTTTGAGGAAATCGTCGGTTCAAAGCTGAACCCAGCGGCATCTGCTAAACTTTTTGTCGGCACGATTCAGAACATCTCCAAGAAAAAGCGGTTAACTTGAAACTTAAACAGTTGAAAACCGCCTGACAAAAGAAGCAAATGAGAACACAAAAAATCGGTTAAAATCAGCCTAGGGGGGGGGGTTTCAACGAAAGAGAAAAAAAGAAAGAGAGTTTTCCTTCTTTATTTCGAACCAGTTGTCAGAGATTGCTTTCTGCAGTTGATTTGCAGTGTGTGGTGGCCGATGACAACTCTCTCTCTCTCTCTCTCTCTCTCTCTTCTCTCTCTCTCCTCTTCTCTCTCTCTCTCTCTCTCTCTCTCTCTCTCTCCTCTTCTCAGTGGTAAACTCACTGGTGATTGATCTCACTGTTTACTGCTGTTGTTGCTGATGCCTTCTTCTTCTCTGATCTGCAGCAATCGATTGGCATCCAGTGTTTCAACTAGCTCTTCTTTGCCTTCTTCTCTATTTTTTCAGGACCACCAGTCAATCACTAATTGAGTGCCATCACCCCGAGAAGACAGTTGGACAGTGGACACAGTGTAGTCAGTAGTGTGACAGAGACAGCCAGTCAACTCCACTGTGCACACACTGGTCAGCAGTGCACAGACTATCACAGTGTGACCTCCTTTGGCGCAGACAGCTTTCACAGCCATTCTCAGCAGTCAAAGCAGCGCCCAGTGGGCACTTAGCATCGCTGATGCTGCTTCAATTGAATCTTTGTTTTGTTAGACTTTGTTGACTGTCGAAAGAGAAGGGCCGACAAACATACAGCGAACTGCTGGAGATTGATGAATTAACTCGCCACAAGTCTGAGACATGTCCAGTGAGTGTGTGAGTGTTTGTGGGTCTGTGCCGAGGAGCTTTCTGTTTCTGAAACAGTCGTCGTTTACTTGACTCTTGGCTTTCTTCTCTCTCTCTCTCTCTCTCTCTCAGCAAGGGGTTAACTCCATTTTTTCTCGTTTTTTGCACTAATTTAAAAAAAACTGGCAACACTCAGAGAGCATCAGTCACTGACGTGAGTAGGCCAGGACAGGACAAGACGACTCTATTAGGGAAGCTCGAGCTCATTCCACTCGATGCACAGTGCACTAGGCATTCCGCTTTATAGTATTGTTATTATTCTTATTCTTTTCTTTTTTTCTTTTCGCCCACTCTTTGACTTGCGGATTGACGCACAACAATCGATTTGGAAGTAGAGAAAAAAGTCAAAAGAGATGACTGAAAAATTCTCAATAAGTGAGCCTCTCCCTCCTGTGACATTTCCTCTCCGCTTTTTTTACAAAGGGGATTTCTAGTGCATTCTTCTTACATTTTTTTCAACAGACAATGAGCTACTGTATATTTACTTTCTTTATAAAGATTTTGTCATTGTGGTCGGCACCCAACAGTGTAGCCGATTTAAAATGTGGCAGTCAGGAGACATTCGTTTGACTCAATTTGAAAACCAAATCTTGTTAAAAATTGCGCAACTCGGCTAATTTTTGTGACCACTTTTTAGTTTTTTCATAAGAAGCATGTTATTTTAGATTTTTTTTACTTTGCATGCATATTTTTCAGTGCTCATTAGCAAACAGTGACATCAAATTGGTTTGTGTGCTTTGTTAATCTAAAAGCAAAAGCAGCAGAAGTTATATTGCTTTTGATCTCATTGTGCGATTGCACTTGCCAGTGATTGCCGCAGATCGAAGCAGTCAGTGGTGGTGATGGTAGCAGTGACACTGCTTTCATTAGTCGGCAGAGCAAAAGGGGAATGAAAAAGAGAATAAATCGATATGAACACCACCAGCAACAGCAGCAGAAGTCTCCCCCCACTTGGCACACTTGTGACGCTTTTCCGGTGCTTGCCTTCATCGGTGACGGAAGTTTATCCTGAAACCAAAAAAGTTTTTTGTTTGAATTTATAATCATTTGCCGAGTTGCTTGCAGCATTTCAGAGCAATTGAAAGGGGGTTTCCTATTAAAAGGTAATTTATAATTACCGAGTCTTGCTTCTAAATGAATTACTTAAGTGCACTTGGCAGCGGCAAAAAAAGTAAAAAGTTGCTCAAGATAAAAATTCGATTACCCCTTCACTCAAAGTTTGTGCCCCTGTGATCATCTGCAGTTTTTTGTTCCTCCTTCTGCCCACCATCACTTTGACACAAAAGAGGCGTGAGAGAGAAAAAAGCTCTCGATCAATCGATTGGCATTGCAATATTTGAATATTTAATATGAATCGATTCTTCTCTGTTTTTTCCACTTTGCCCAGCCCAAGTCAGTGACAGCAGCAACAAGGTTTTGTCGTTTTGTGGAACTGCTCCAATGTGGTGCGCCCGGTTGAGCAACTTTTTAGAAAAACCATCAGACTACTTTTTATTTCTATTTTTTCAGGTCTCTAATGAGATGTCAGCATCTGCTTGAGAAGAAAGACAAATCTAGCTGAAAACGGTTGCGGAACGAACTTGATAATTGCTGCAGTGAAAGTGGCTCAGTGAGTGCCCGTGTATGCTCGGCGATCAACAAAGCTCCTTTTTTGTGGCACTGAGAGAAGAAACCCGCCTGACTACTTCCTGGTGTCAGTTTTTGGTGGTTAGTTTTGGGGCTCAAAGGAACCTTCTAGGATCGCCCCACTTGCTACTTTTTCCGTCCTTTTGAGCTGATGAATAATTCATGTGCTCTTCGACTGCTGCTAGGTTGAGCATGTTTGCATGTTTGCCGTGTGCTTTCTCTCTGTCTCTCTGTTTCCCGCTAATATGCCTCTTGTTGTTAATTAAATTTACGTACACTACGCAAATAAGGTAGTGGCTGCTGACATGTTTGCTGGCTGTGCGGTGTTGTGGATGCCGTTGCAATTGACGAGTACGGCTGAAACCAAATGCCAAAGATTGCTCAAGTTATATGCCAGATTTTTCATTCCATTTCTCGTTTAGACAGGTTTGTACAAACATCAGGTGAATCAGTATCACAAAGAAAGGATAAAGCTAACCAATTGCTTTTTGAGATTAGAGAAAATAAAAAGGTCAGTTTTCGTACAGGTACCACAGCGCAAAATGCACAAAGGTGTAGTAGTAAAGAGTCTTATTTAGTATAAAACAATTTATCATTTTTTAGATTTTAAAGAAAAATATGAAAGCAGAAACCATTTTTCTTCATCCTCGTTTGCTCAAAATTGTTTTACCGTTTATGATGATAAATTGTCGGAAAATTACGTTTGTGTGTTTCTGTTTTGGTTTCGTTTTCCGAAAAGTAAACAGGTCGTCTATATTCACATTTGAGGAAATTGTTTATTTAGGCAAAAAAGATAAACAAAGATGCAATTGCGACAGAAAAAACGTTGAAAGAGATGGAAAATCAATTTTCAGTTTTGACAGTTTTAGCGTCGATGAATTTTGAGAATGTAATAAAGAGTAAATGGAGTAGCAAAAACTCACAGGCCAATGCAAACTCAAGTTGATAGTGTTCAATCGATTTTTCAAAACAAAATTCTTTTGCTTGTCATCAAACTCTGCCTAATAAACACACACTCACTAGTCTTTAATGCTTCCCTTTTACACCCTGGTACCTTCATTTTGGAGGTACAAATCATTAGAGAAAAACAAAATGACAAAAAATGAATTTATTGATGCAAAAATGATGACAGAAACTGTCTACTTGTCAATACACATGAATCGTTTCAAAATTGGTTTTTTAAATTTTTTTGTCGCATTTGTTTCTATGAAAAATTAAAAGTGAAAAAAGTAGTCAAAATGTGCCAAAAGTGATTAATACTTTTCTCCAGCCAGCTAGCAAACAGCAATAATGGCCAACAAATTGGCCATCTATTGACTGTTTGCTACTACTGGTAGATGAAACAAATGATAATGAAAACAGCTTAAAGTAGCAACAAACAAGAACACCAACAACCCTAAAGAAAAGGCTCATGTCCATTAGTAGCAGTAACTCATAACTGCTGATGAAAAAACTACTGGATAATTTGCCACAACACCAGCACTTTTGTACTGTGCAGTAGTCCACACACACTAATTGACATTTAATTTGAGGCAAAGCTATGATTGAGATGAAACAAATTACCACTTAGTACCAGAACTCTTCTGAAAAGCAGTTTTTTGGAAAAACGAAATGAAAGTGAGCACCATTTTTTTGCTTTCACTGTTGTTAGTGTTTCACTAATCTAATAGTTTGAGGATTTTGTACTAGAATGTAGAATTTGAGCATTTTAACTGCAACCACAGTTCCACCTGGTGAACCAGAATTTAGACAGATTATTTACTGGAATAATTTTCAAAAATTAAGTTTTTTACAACTCGGCTTTTGCAGACGTATCTTTAGATGGCGACGACTTTTCCCGTGTCTGCGTCTTTGAAATCAACTGCTCATCAGGCGTCTCCTCTGGGTACTGGTTCACCCTGAAACTCTGCAGCACATTAAAGTGCGCCTGAAGAACCTTCCTCTTGGCGGCGGTGATGTTCTCCTTGACGTCAATCAGCAGGTTGAGAATGCGCTTCTCTTCGCTCTCAAAAAAGAGCAGCCCTCGTTCTAGGCCTTTCTGCATGTACTTCAGGTACATGGCGGCCGCCTTTCGCTTCTCTGTTGAGCTCTTCTTTGACATGGACTCTACCTGACTGATGATCTTCTGGGCCTTTTGAAGGTCCTCTCCTTCCAGTGGCTGTTCAGCTGACTTTCTAGAGATGTGTTGAAGGAAAGATGCCGCCAACTGGTCGAGATCTGCTGTACAGTTGGGCAGTGTGACGTGAATGCCCGTCTCACGCCAGAAGAAGAGTCGCATTGACACTGGATCGAGGTGGATCTTGTTGGTCGTCAGGTTGCGCTCTTCATCGTACACTACCGGCTTCAGCGAGGTGAAGTTGGCCACCTTGCAGTTGGGCGGCGTGACAAAGAGTCGAAGCGCCGGAAAGTCCTCCTTGGGCACTGAGTACCGCTTGGTGAGCACCAGCGAGTCCTGTTCACCGTAGTCCTTCACCTCGAGGTTCACCGCAATGACGTCAGTTCGCTTCAGCTTGGCGAGCTGTTTGCCCAGTCGGACAAAGTTCTCGTGGTCGACGCCGTAAGGATAGGGATGGTCAAACTTGACGAGGGCATAGCGAAACCGAGAGACAACCTGGGTTTCAGAAAAAACATTAAGTTTTTTAAAACTGATTTTAAAAATAATCAAAAACTTACTTTGTCAAAAGTAAGTTCATCGAGTGAGAGGACGCCCTTGTAGAGTTCCTCTGTCGTCACTGAGTGCGTCAGTGAGGCGAGCGTGAAAAGGAGAAGGAGAACGTGAAGCACTTTGAAAATCATTGTGTGGATATTTTTTTCACTCTCAATCTAATACTGGTCGTTTTCACTAGCTAAACTTGCTCATTTATACCCTCTTTTTTCCTGCGGGTCATTAAAGATTCTAGGGTGCTTTTTCTGACTTTTTTGCTAATGTTAGCTTGATGACCACTGCAATTTTAGCGCTGTCTCCATGGTGACATTGTGGTGACCGAAAAGCACAGCCAAGTTGATCAAACACAGGAGAAAATCGCCAACCACCATCATCACCATCATCATGACGTGTCATTCGTTTATTTGCCAAGCTTAATTTACCTTTTTACTGTTTACTTTAGATTTCAGACCAAAATAAGAAGAAACTTGTGTCCACAAACAGACAATTGTAGCCGCGCAGCTTATAGAGTCCATTTGCACACTGCTAATCATCCGACTTACTTTCCGATAAATAATTGTCCATTGATCATTTTAGCTGTTGGCTGATTAGAGAGCTAATTACGTCACAGAAAGTATAGCTGGACGACATTTTTAGGCGTTTATCAGCACCTCGGAGACCACCTGCCGTTAATTGGGTTTAGTGAGAAAAAATAAATATAACATAAAAATAAAAGGGCGATCAGGTGACGCTTGTTGAGTAGGTGAGATTAATGGCAATAATTGCCTAATTGATAAAGTTGGGAAACGGTTGAAAGCTGCTGCAAGGGTAATGGGCTTTTAATAGTAGTTTATCAAAGCGATGTACTATTTATGCCCAAATTAAATTAGTTTAAAACTTCACACGTTCAAATTGTTTAAACATTTTCAAGTAAAGTAACTTATTTGTAAAAACACTAAAACTAACAATCGTAAACTTTAAAATCTCCTAAACTGCAATGTACATTTAACAGTCAGTACAACAAACTTACCACAACAAAACGATGCACCTAATTTGGCACCTAAAAGTAAATTGGAATTTAATCACCAACTTGTTGTGTGTGACTAGGTGTTATCAATAGGCGACGATGAGGAAAGGGGAAGGTGAACAAAGAAGGGCCACTTTTGACAAGCTTTATCAAGTGTTAACAGCAGCATTCCAATGTAAATATTTGCATTGAACTGCATGACGTAAGGGAGGCACTGTCTTTCAACCTGCGATCCAGTGAGGATCCGCACTGTGACCACGCTGTGTCGCGTGCACAGAACACTGGCTTCATTCAGGGCTTCATTCACTATCACCAAGTCCAATGTGACCGGTGCACACTTATGACTTAAGCCACTTTTGTTATTATTACAAGTTCCCCTGGTGAGTTTGTCAACAGTGTCGACTTGACTGTCCATCAACCAGTTTGTGAAGCAGTCTCACTGTCTTCTCTCTCTCTCTCCTCTCTCTCTCTCTCTCTCCCTGAAGTGGCGATGTGGGTGATTACATCCGCAAGCATGTGATGGAAGTGCACTCAGTCAAACTGTCTAACGACACACTATCGTCCTTCCTGTGGGTCTTTCTGCTCGGTTCTGCGGTGTTTAGTTTTGCACCGTCGACGGGGGCGACGGTAGAGAGTGAGAACTCAAGCGGCACTCAAGTCGGCTGCTTCAGTCAAAGCAAGGTCAATGTCAATGTTTGACACCTTTCACTAGTGGATGTACATTATCTGACCTCTTTTGCACCTACTCTAAAAAGACGGTAATAATAATACCCAATAAAACAACAGTAAATAACTTGTGCACTAAATGTTCCCAAATTGATATAGAGCACTCACAGTTAGAGTGAGGAAGAGGGAAAGGGAGTGAAATCGTAACTGGCTTCTGGGCACGTATTGCATTTGCCAGCGTCTTAGCCCGTAACTGCTTTGCTCATTAAACTGGTTGTTTATCATAATATTTACCTTTAATTAGTTTAGATAGGAGAAGCAGTAATGAGTAGATTTGTGCCAAGAGTATCAAATGACAGTAGTTTTTAATAGGCAAAATGCGGCAATACTTTTCTCTAGTAACTCTTTGCTTTCCATGAATAAAGATATGTTCATCTTGTTGGAATCACTAGCTGTGACCTAACTGTTGATAATAGTGCACACACTGAAAACAAACTTAAACGTACACACACACACACTTGCCTGATAAACGCCACATTTTTTCTTAATGAAAATCGACCACACATGGCAATAATCGGCACTGCTGAAAATAGAAGTAGCAGCAGTGAAGTGATCACAATTATAGCAACAGGATTCGATGGTTTGATCATCAACCACATCAAAGCTTATCAACGCGCAACTGTTCATGCTGACAGTAGCAGTTGTTAAACAAAGCGAAAATGACCGTACAACACTGGTGACAGCTCTTACAGGCACAAAAAAGAGCAAGTAATTGAGTCTTAATGGGTAATTAATCAGCAGACCACCAGTGCGATGGTGCCGGTATCAGGTGGGAGGCGCTGGTAAGGGGCTCTAAAAGAAGGCAAAAGAGAAAGAGATTGATTTGATAGAAGCAGCACAAGTTTGGCAATGCATCACTCATAAACTGATCGATCAGCGATGTTGGCACTCAAAGGTGGTATATAAAGACCTGCTCGGCACTGCAATCAATCACACCTTTCCTTTCTCTTCCTTCCTACAAAGTGTATCAACTCCTGAAACACTACCCAACAAGAGAAGTATGAAGCTGTTCTTCGTTCTCGCCGCTCTCTGCATCGGCGCCTCCTCGCCGAGGTGTCCCATGAGGACCAGGTCCGCCACGAGGAGATGCTCGCTGAGCTCTGCAAGGAGACCGGCATCTTCCCCAACCCCCACGACCCCGAGGGCCGCACCTTCATCCGATGCGAGCTGGAGCCCGTTGAGCTGCGATGCGACGATGGCTTCATCTTTGACGCCGAGAAGCTGATGTGCGTCGAGGAGCCGAAGCCCGAGCCGGTGCCCGTCGACATGGACAAGGTCGACTGGATGAAGGTGCTGAAGTGCCCCAACTTTGAGGACAAGTACTACCGCAACCCGTACGACTGCCACCGATTCTACCGCTGCTACCAGGAGGGTCACTTCCAGCGCATCGGTCTGGGCCAGTGCGTCCCCAGCATGATCTTCGACGACGTCCTCGAGACCTGTCTGCCCGCTGAACAGTTCAAGTCATACTACGGACATGGCTGCGAGGCCCGCGCTCTGCCCGATGAGTTCAAGCCTGAGCACGAACACAAGCCCGAGCCGGAACCGGAACCGGAGCCGAACCCAGACAATCATGATGATGAGCACAAAGAAGGCGACCACCACACACCGGATAATAACGGTGATGATGAGCACAAAGAGGGGGACAACCACACCCACAATAATGGCGATGAAGAGCAAAAGCATGACGAAACCGACCCAAATCACCAGGATGGGCACAAAGAGGAGGACAACCACACCCACAATAATGGCGATGAAGAGCAAAAGCATGACGAAACCGACCCAAATCACCAGGATGAGCACAAAGAGGAGGACAACCACACCCACAATAATGGCGATGAAGAGCAAAAGCATGACGAAACCGACCCAAATCACCAGGATGGACACAAAGAGGAGGACAACCACACCCACAATAATGGCGATGAAGAAGAGAAAAACGGAGAGCATCACGAGGGTGAGCATGAGCCGGAGCCAGAAAAGGTCCCCTCCCTTAAGGACATTCTTAAGGAGATCCAGGATCTTTTCAACAAAAAGCACTAAGCGCACAACACCTTTGTATTTTGCTACAAAATATTGAATAAAATATTCAGTTTTTAATTTAATTTCTCTTGGCCACATTGTTTGAAATTTAATGCACTTGTAAACCAGTTGCAAAATGGTGTTATTATAAGATACAAAAGTAATAGGTTAGCTTGTAGTTGTATTTAAAATAGTTTGTAAAAATAAAAGCTGAATATCAAAAAACAAAAATGTATGTTGAAACAGCAAAGACAATGTTTAGCTGGTTAATTAAAAAATAAGTTTGTTTTAAAAATTAAGTGCGAAGTAAGGAAGTGTGATCAGGGTTATTTGTCAGTTGTGTGAATTGCAACGTGAAACTTAAGATCCGAGGGAAAATGGAAACGCATTGGACAATGTTCGCATTGATGAGGAGCTATTTCAGACTGGTTTGATGCAATAGATAAATCTGTTGAAGTTTGTGAGAACAATTGTATAACTGTTGCACGCCATTTGAATTCTTGAAGAAAGTGTGTCAGTTCTGAATTGGGTATCAAAGAAGAATCCAAATGTTCTTTTTTGATGTGGTCGCAACCATGATCGATTCGATTAAATTTTTTAAAACACTTTTCAGTAAATCTGCATGCAAAAGATAGTGCCACATTTCCATTTGAATCAGTAGTATGAGAAAAGTAATGTCGCTGTAACATGTGCTTCTTTCCAGCTGTGTAACTACAACCTGCAAATGGACAAAGAAGCAAATCACCCTTTTTCTCAATTGTATTGAATTCTGGAATAGAAGGTTCTGGTGGTTCATTCAATGGAGATGCAGCTGTCTCGCTTTCAAGTCCTTTCCACTCAGTAACTCCTAATGAAATAGTTTCGTTTTGAAGCATAGCATAGTCGATAGTTATACTAGACCCACTTTTTCTGCACCGGGTGTTTTTTAGATGATCAAGGGCTGCTAAATAAAAGTAGAACTTATTGTGACAATTACCACAACTGAAAGGAGTGCTTTTGCGATAAAACAACCGTTTCGACTTCATTTCAGTAGAAGTTTTTTCTTGTGGACGTAGAGTTTTTTCAATGTTTGTTGTTGTAGAAGCTGACTGGAGATAAATTGTTTTGTTTTCTTTGGTAGAAATTGCCAAAAGAGCGTCTTTTTTGGCAATAATGACGTCTTTTTCAACCAATGATCTCTTCAGTTGCTCAATGAGTGTGTTTTGATCATCTAGTTTTCGTTTCAAAACTAATAACTTTTGCTCTTCAATTTTGACTGGCACGGAAAATGAGAAAACGACATTGCTCATGCAAAAATTATCAGCTTGTTCTCCAAGGCAAACAGAAAGTGATTCCGATTCAACGAGATACTCTTTTGCTACTAACTGCAAAACAAGACGGTGCACGTCGGTGGGCTGTAAATGGCGACAAATTGCATAAAAACTAGCTAGTCGATGATGATCCTGAACAGTTTGGTTGGTTGAGCCTGAAACAATAAAACATATATGTTATTGCAAGAGCGTTGACAACTTTATACAACAGCTTACCGCAAAGAATGTCGACTAGTTGAGTTGATGATATGCGCTCTTTACAAGTAGAAGAAAAGGAACCGACAAGTTGGCCAATGGACAACAGAATTTTTTTTGCAATAATAGTAAAGTCTTCCTCTTTGTAGTTATCTTTTGAGAGACAATTGTCACAGGCAGCATCAAAGTTTTTGAAACAGTCACGCCGATCAAAGTTTTCTCCAAAGTATTTGAGAACTTGAGCACGACGACAATCGATTTTGTTTATGCAGAAATTCAAAACGTCACAAAGACAACGAATTGACACTTTTAGCATTTCTCCCTGGTTTGTTTTTGTGAGTAGAGTTTTCCATCGAGTAAAGTCTTGGGATGAAAAGAATAAAATGCAAACAGCGAGCGATCCGTCTCTGCCACCACGTCCAACCTCTTGATAATATCCTTCAAGTGAACTGGGCATCGTTTCGTGAATAACAAAGCGTACATTTGCTTTGTCAATTCCCATTCCGAACGCCGTTGTGGCGACAACAACATGGCATCTTTCATTGATCCAATCTTCTTGAACCTTCTTTCTGACTGCAAAACTGAGTCCGGCGTGATAGGCAGCTACTTTCAATCCATCTTTACAAAGCTTCTTTGCAAGAATATCGCAATCATTTTTCGAAAGGCAGTAAATGATGCCACTTTGGCTTTTATACTGCTGAGCAAGCATACGCACAATTTCACCGTGCGTTTTTTCATTCTTTTGTCGTACTTCAAATTTGAGATTAGGGCGATTGAATGATTGCACAAACCATTTTGTGTTCGTGAATCCTAGATGGTTTGCTATGTCCTTTCGAGTCTGAAAAAAATTGAATAAGTTATAATTCAGCATAAAACATTTGAACAGAATACAAAACCTTTTCAGTCGCAGTTGCGGTGAGTGCAATTAAAGGAACATTTGGAAAATTTGGTCGAAGTTTGGAAAGCTCTTTATACGATGGGCGAAAACTGTTACCCCATTGAATCACACAGTGTGCTTCATCGATGACAAATCGAGCGAGTAACTTTCGTCGGTGCAGATCGGTTAATAGAGTCAGTGAGTTATTCGAGTTGATCTTTTCCGGTGTCACAAATAGAATTTTGATGGTTGGATCACTTGATTGCAAATCAGCAAGGATGCTATTTGATGTCGCTAAACTAGTGTCTCCGGTCAGTGAAGCAGCGCAACCTCTGCTTCGCTCATTCATCTTAGTTTCTTGATCAAGAATAAGTGATAGGAGCGGCGAAATGACTACAGTAACACCAGGAGAAGTCATAGCAGGTAACTGGTAGCAAAGACTTTTCCCTCCTCCGGTAGGCATGACACAAAAAACGTCGAAACCAAGAAGGGCGGCATTAATGGCTTCAAGTTGATTTTGACGAAACTTGGTGAGTTTGAAAACTTTTTCAAATATTTCAAACATCTTTCGAGAATGGTCCAGATTTCGAGAGTTAAGTGGCTTGTCCATGTGAACTGCTGGGATGTTTTCATAATCCTCATCACAAAAAAATGGATCAAAATATTCCTCCATTTTAAAATCTACAAATGAAAACACTGAATGAGAAACTGCACAAAAACAAATGCCCAGCGTCAGAGTCATTCACACAATACGTTTGCTATATCAGCAAGGCAAAACTCCGTTTAATTTCAGGTAGTGTTTTTCATTTCTAAAATGAAGTCAACATTCAATTTTTTTAAGTTTGAAAAGTTTAACAACTGGCTATATCAATTACTGTCGTCCACTGCAAACACTTGTTTTCTAAATTGTTTCCGACATCAATGTGATGGTTTTATTATGTTCCTAGAACCAAACCGAACATCCAGTAGAAATAAACTATTCAGTCTTTAACTTAATTGACTTTTCAAGTATAATTTCAAAGCATATTTGCCTAGCGGAAATACTTGTTTGTCGTAAATATGCCGCACTCTGAAAACAGAACAACTACCAATCACTTGATGTCGATTCCACACGTTTGCTGTAGTTTTATCTGTTATTGTCAGGTCAACCGCGACACAGAATGTTTTCCGTCACTACAGGTAACAATTCGCAAAGCAATTAAAACATTTCAATTAATTATTTATTTTGTGGAATACAGTGGTACAGTAAAAATAGCTCTGCTCTGAAAAAGAGTCTTTGTGAAAGAACTGTCAGAAAAAAAACAAATTGCAACAACATAAAATGACCTTATTTTTGCAATATCAACGGCCACTAACTTTCGCCAAAACTCAACTAATATTCAGAAATGGCAGTCCAAGTTCAAACGCAGTTCCTTCGTTATTTTTTCATATTTTACTCGTAAGTAAGAAAAGTTCAATAAAAAATACTAACTCTTTTTTGTTAACTAGTAACACCGGCATTCAACTGTATCCGTACTCATTTCGCACTCTTCACAACAGTATAAATTTTGTGCAAAATATCTTTGTCAATCTGTTGACCATCTGCGTTCTCTACTCCAGCTCCATCTTTGGCCAGCGATCATTTGGCGGCATTGCCGGTGATGGCAGTAAACCGCTGATGGTCATCTTCTTCAATCTCTTTGTCACACAGGTGTTTCCCAGTCTGGCAGTTTTCAGCGTGATTCACTACACAGTCATTGGTCCGAGAATTCTTCCTCTTCTTGAGAATCCTCGAATCAGGCCTACAGCTCATCAGCCCAACGCAAGGCGCAGTCTTTTCCTTCTTTTCCTCTTCCAGGCAGTGCTTTTCATCTTCCAGACCATTGGCAACATTCCACGCATTCTCTCCTTTTCCACTCACCCCATCTCTAAAATCCTCACTCTCTGCTGTCTGTTTGTCTTCAAGAGTAAGCGGCACTTTCACTACTTCATCTTCCACTACCTCCAGTGGGGCACATTGCAAACGCTGACTAGCATCAGGCAGAAACTTGCCCTCAAGTCGACCACCCTTGATCTGAAGTGTCTGCAGCAGTTCATAGAGCTGGCAAAGACTAATGAGCAGCTGTACCGACTGTTGTCGCTGCAAACACTAGTCTACTACATCATCTTCGCCGTCAATGCAATGGTCTTCTTCTTTGGCCGCTCCTGGAGCCATGCCGTTTACCCCGTTGTGAACAGCGCCTACATCATCTACCTTGTCACGCTGAATAAAAAAATTAGCAGTTTAGTGGAGGAGATTATTGCGGAGTTTCAGGACCGCTTTAGAGGCCAACTGAGACAATCGGTTTACAAGACAAAAACAAAGGAAAACTTCTTCATCAAATGTCACGAGGTGGCTCTTTACAGGGGAAGCTTTGAAATTCGCATCTTCAGCTTCAGCCTGCTCAACTGCTCTTATCTGCTAAGCACCGTTCTGCTGATCAGCAACTACCTTGTTTTCATCTATCAAACCAAGTGAAATTAAGTCTGCAATCAATTTTTTTCAAACATAAGCAAATAATTTGAGTAATACCAAAATGATATAAAATAATTAAAAAGATATTAGCAATTTTTATTCAAACAAAATGTTTTTTGAGGAACAAAGTCACAAGAACAAATACAGAAACAAAAATGTTGGCCAAAATTCAAATCAAAAAGCCAGTTTGTAATTAAATAAATTAAAAACAAATTAGCAAATTTTAATAGTAAACTTTACGACTGATTTTTAAAAATGCTTTAATTCAATACTAACTTATACGTTTTAATTTGAAAATTTAAATAATTTTAATAATAAGACTTTTTTCTTAATCATTCTGTTTATGATTTGTTTCTAGGAAAACTATTGGAAATATAGTATATGTGATAACTGTAAAATGCCTTAAATTAAATGACAGTTATTATTTTGTTTTTTACTTAAAGCAAAATTAAAACAATAACAAAAAAAGTAATTTTCAATATAACAAAGCAGTTGTAGGCAATGCACTGAAAAAACATTGCTAAAGAGTGCAACTCCAACTCATGACATAAATTTAACGCCAAACATTGGAGTAGATTAAATATTTTGAAATCTAAATGATCGTTTCATTGCTTGTTGTCGTTAGTACAAGTGCTCCGGATACAAAAAAAATTATTTTAACACTAAAAATTGACTGACTAGTGATTTATTTATTTTAATAAAACTAAAATGCTTTTAATTCTTTTATAATTTCTTTTACAATTTTATTCACAGTTACAAACTTAAACTTTCTTTAAGCTTGATTTCAAACAGCATTTGCGCAACAGGGCAAATATTTACTGAGCAATTTTGAGCAAAAGCTGCTTCATTCATTAATTTTTTAACAAAGGAAAAATTTAAAAGTTATTTTAAAAGTTGTGCTAATAAATCTGAACAAAATGGCCAAATTTTCTTTTGACTCTTTCTTCTCTTGGCTGGGCAGTCTTCTGCACTACCACTTTGTGGTGCTTTTCTATGACCTGGACACCGTCAAGGACGTCACACTGTACGGCATCGACATGGACGACCTTCTCAAGAAAAACAGCAATTGGCCTCCGGAAAAAAGCAACAAGAAAAAGACTACTGTCATCAACACTCAGTACCTCTTTCCCTTCTCCGTCATTCTCTACACCTTCCTCGACTGTGCGTACATGTTCTACCTGAACAGCTTCTACTACGCCATTGATAAGATGCCGCGAATGTTCTTTCACCTCGTCTGGCCGTCCGCCTTTTGGGAGTTCAGCGACATAATGATGGCCTTCGCCATTGGCATGTGTCTCTTCATGTACCCCAGTCTGCTGACTGACCCACTGCTGGCTAATCACCTGCACACCAAGTTCACCATGTACCTCGAGGTGGAGCGAGTGGGTGGTACCGTGAGGATTCTCTGCAATGGAAAGACTCTCAGGACTGATGAGGCAGAGAAGATCTACTGCTTTCGAAAGCGAATGCGCTCGGCAATGCCGGTGATGATGGTGGAGATCTACCTGCTGATTGAGACCTTCTTCTTCTACTACTTTTACCACGCCTGGATTGGCACCCTTCACGACTACGTGATGCTAATTTGTATAATTCTCTTCTTTTTCTACCTGTGCATAAGTGAGTAAAACTAGTAATTTATTTGCATTAACTCCTTTTCGTCTCTCTGCAGGCAATCTCTTTTTGCTGTACTACTTCTCAATGACTATCAGTTACATTAAAATCAAGCAAGACTTTAGCGAAAAGAAGCTAAACAGTTTGTCCGCCACCATTTCAACGTTGCAAGCAAAATCAGACGTGCACACCACTAGAAAAAGTCTAACTGATCAGCACCGTCCTCTATGGTCAAAGCTGAAGAAGATCAACCGTGAGGTGCTGGCCATCTACGAGGAGATTCGGGCGCAAAATCAGTTTTATTGTCGCTATCTGAGCATATACTTTCTGGTGTACATTGTCGAAATCTGCTATCTATCCTACGTCTTCTTCTTCAACGACTCGCCCGATCTGCTGCTGGAGCGGTGCTTCTGCCTGCTCATGGCCGCTGACTTTCTCCTCATCATCGTCTACGTCACCTTCAAGTGTTCCCTCCTTGTGAGCCGAGGCTGCACTATGGCCCGACAGTCGCAGCAGATCGCCTTGAAGCTGCAACGCGTCCACGCCCTAAAGCTGCCTGATTTGCTGAAAACTGACCAGATGGCCTCCAACTACAAGAACATTGCCGGCATATGCTTTAAACTGCTGAACGACTACAAGATAAACTCGCAAATGTTTCAGCTGGTAAGTGGGTAAAGGTTGAGTTAAATAAGCTAAAAAGTTTCTTTTTTAGATCTTTTCCTACATTTCAATTTTATTTATGATGATTCTTCAGAAACAGCAGAAAGCACACCGGAACAGTATTGAGTTTTAGTCAGAAGTTTAAAATTGGGCTTTGTGTTCACATTTTGAGTGATTACAAGTTTTAATAACCAATTTAGTTTCAATAAAACAAATTATGCACTCGACAAATTGTAGTTTCGTATTGTAATAAAAACTACGTTTCGTTTAATTTAAAACTATTCCCTTTATATTGAAAATCAATCAAAGTGATTTGTAGTAGACTAGAAGTTATACTGAAAAAGGACTCCACATTTGTTCAATTCACATGTTTTTCAGGTTGAAAAACGGCAATAATGTTCTTGCAAAGCTTGAACCAAGGCGCCCTAGCTGTGGTCAACAGCTACCGACAAATCACCGTCGACTGGGACCAAGTGAAGGACGTTTCGGCCCACCTTTCAAGCTGTCCTCCCAGCAACAGTCAAGGAATACACCGACACTACCTTTACCCCTACTCAACGGTGCTCTTTGTCTTCTTCGACTGTCTGTACATCTGGGCGGAAAATGGCTTTCACTACTCGTACACCTCGATGCCCCGCTTCCTCTTTCACTACACCTTCCGCGGGAGTTCTGGCAGCAGGGTGACATTCTCCTCAGTCTGGCGACGCTTATGGCAGTGCTCATCTACCCACTGCTCATGGTGGACCCAATGCTTGACCGGAAGTACGTCATGTACCTGTCAGCAGTGGACCAAAAAAGCACTAAAGCCGCAATAAGGATGAACAGTGAGGCGTTATCAGCAGTGGAAACAGAAAAGATTGTCCAGTTTAGGGCCCGAATGCGCCGCCTTTTCCCACTTCTCGTCTTCAGCATTTGGCTGCCCGTTGAGCTCTTTTACATGTGGAACTTTTTCCAAAAGTGGACCAACTCACTGCGAGACTACTTAATGTCAGCGGTCACTATCATCTTCATGTTTAGCATCTGTATCTGTAAGTATCATTGAAACTTGACATCATGAGTAAAACAATTTTTTCTTTTTCAAGCAAACATTTTTATGTCTTTCTTTTTTGTGATGAGCACCACCTACTACCGAATCAGGCAGCAGTGTAAACTAGTACAACTAGAAAGTCTTTCACAAAAACTTAATCAAAAGTTGGCGAAAATAGCAGTGAAGCAACCTAACTCGGCCTTTCTTCTTCAGTTTCGCAAACTAAACCAAGAGGTTCTCAATTTGTTCAGGGAAATTCCAGCTCAAAATTTGTTCTGGAGTCCATATCTAACACTCTACTTTATCGTTTACATCTTTGCCATTGTTTACCTAACTTACTGCTTCTTTTTTGTGAAAACATCGCTTGATGGACTAAAAAAGTCCTTTTTTCTTCTGTTTGCAAACAACTTCATGACCATTTTAATCATCATCACTTTGGAGTGCACTCGTGTAGTTCGCAACAATATGCAACTCCATCGGCAGTGCATGCAAGTGGCAAAACAATTGCTAGAACTGGTCCCTTTCACGTTGACTGAGCAGCTGAAAATTGACCAACTGATTGCTAATTACAAGTTTGTTGGTCAAATTGGCTTTCGACTTCTAAACAACTACCAAGTTGATGCACACATGTTTCAAATGGTAAAGTTTTTAACTAACAATATATTAATTTTGAAATACTAACGTTTTAGAATTACCGTTTCAGATTTTCACATACACAACGCTTCTTTTTATTATGATTTTCAGAGAAAAATCAAATTATTAAGTGAACATATCGTAACGATATTATCGTTTCTTATATTGATTTTCAACAAAATGTCTTATAACTGCACCAGTTGGTCAAACCAACTAATGGTAATCAGTATCTAATTGAAAAATTAGTCATTAGGAGCTGGCTGCTTCTTTCAAATGTTTGACTTTAAAAGTACTATTTGCACAGGCACAAAAAATAAGATGATTAAACTAATTTTTATTATCTAAATGTACTCAATAAACACTTCTCAATTTTAAATACTGTCTATCATTAATTACAAGTGAAAATCATTTAATGATAATGGCAATTTTATATTTAAACTTTAACTTTTAGTCAAAGAGTTCCAGACGCTACTACCATTTTTTTAAACTTATCATCGGTTTTAGCAAAATTTAAATTAAATCAGCTAAAAATGCAATCCGAAACATTTTCGTATGAAAAGGCAGCTCAAAAACTGTACCACTCGCTTTTCAGTCACATTCGCGTTCTCTTCTACGACCTCGACTGCGTGAAGGACCAGTCGGTGTATGGGTTCACCAAGAGCGAGCTCATCTACGAGGCCTCAAAAGACACTAAAAACAGCACCAAAAGTGACCATCAGCCCAACTTCAACTTCACCTACTTCTTTCCCTTTCTCCTCTCGCTGACCATTGCCACTGACAGCCTGGCACTGTGGGCGGCCAACGACTTCCATTACGAGCCGACGGCCATGGAGGGCCTCTTCAGCCACCTGATCTTCCCGCGCAAAGTCTGGCCCCAGGCGGACATCATGATGGGCCTGGCGGTGGCCATGGCCGTCACCATCTTTCCGCTGCTTTTCGCCGACCGCATGCTTGACCACAAGTTCGCCATGTACCTCTTCACCGACCACCGATCGGGGGACCCGGAGATAGTGACAGGAGGAGGCGGTGGTGGTAATGGGCGAACTCTTCCACCTGATGAGACCCGGAAGATTGTCGCCTACCGCCGGCGGATGCGCTCGCTGATGTCGCTGCTGATGGCGAGCCTGATGGGCACTGCTGAGGCCTTCACCCTCTGGAACCTGTACACGCACTGGAGCAGTGTGACCAGCACTGCCCAGCTCTACCTGATGGCCGTCTGCATTGCGCTCTTCTTCTGCTACGGCTGCTTCAGCAACCTCTTTCTGCTCTACTACTTTGTCCTCGCCACGCGCTACATTCGCATCAAACAGTCCTGTCGTCAGCTCAGACTGACCCGACTGGCGGACATTATCCGGAAAAAGGTGGTCAGCTCTCCTTTTACCAACAACAGTAGAAAGAGCCTTCAGAACAGCTCAGTCTGGCGGGCGTTTCAGCGGCTCAACGGTCAGTTTCTCTTAATTTTCGAGGAGATTTGGGCGCAAAACCGCTTCTGGTGCAAATACTTGACCGTCTACTTTCTCGTGTACATCATTGATATAGTCTACCTCTGGTACTCCTTCTTCTTTCTCGACACCAGCGCTCTAGGCATACTGCAGGTCTTTTTCCCTTTTTTCGCAATAGAGTTCACTCTGCTGCTGGTCATTGTCACACTGGAGTGCTCTTGCATTGTCGCAAAAAACTGCCAAACTCATCGAGATTCTCAGCGAGTGCTGCTGCAGCTGCAACTTGTCTATCCGTTGACAGTGTTTGACCTGCTAAAAATTGACTCAATGGCGGTTAACTACAAGAATATTCCTCAAATATGTTTTAAACTGCTGAACAACTATCAAATTAACTCAAACATGTTTCAAATGGTACTAAACAGTAGTGAATACAGTTACGATTTATTGATAATTTCTATTTTTCAGCTGTTCTCCTATACAAGTCTCCTCTTTCTTATGGTGGTTCAAAAAGGCTAAACGTTTGCAAATTCAATGCGAAAAAGATTTTCTGATAGTGATAAAATGGACAATTTTTTGCATCAATAAAACTCATTTTATTTGTCATAAAACTGCAATTGCTCTTTTTGCTGACAATGCAGAAAAACAAACTTACAGCTAATAATTGCACTTCATGCAAGATACAGACTGATTGATGTCTAATGTCTGCATAAGTTTTTCAACAGATTATCATTACAGCTTGATTTCAACACTCAAGTCGACAAAGTTTCAAAAACTGGTTGTGCTAAATGAAGACTATTTATTGGCTATACTTTTTAATTTTTGCAAATTGACTTTATTTTTCTGCATTTTTTCTACTTGTGAAAATGTCACAACCGTTTGAGAATATTCTTTGCAAAGAAGAGTACGACGAAGAAAACAATTTTCTGTACTGTGAAAAAGTTTGTGTAAAAGAAGAAGAAAATGACGGAGAGACTGAAATAACAGAAACTATCTCAGAAAATATTGACGCGTCATTTCAAACCGTAGTTACAAAATTGAACGACAATGATCGTAACACCAAATTAATTGTTGGTACAGCAAATTTTATTGGTAAGGGTACAGCGTTTTAGCTTTGTAACACTTTAATTTACTTATTTCCTATTAAATCAGGTTCCCAATCGCCCCAGCCATTACCTCAATCTGCTATTAGCAAAAATCATTTGCCACAAGTTGAGAACAATGTTTTCCGGCTATCACCAACAAGTGACCTGCAACAACCAAAGTGCTTGTTTTCAAACTGCAAATCTAAAAAGCATTTGCCTGATAAAGGCGATTTTTGCCAGGAATGCAACAAATGCGTTAGTTATAAAAACTTTTTAAATTACAAAAAATATTTTAAAAATGGTGACCAAGTTTACAAATGTAAAGTGTGTAAAAAGGCATACAAATTTGAGAAATGGTATAAAAAACACCAATTAACTCACCAAAACAATGAAAATAAAATCCACGCTATTCATTCGCCACTCGTAGGTATCACTAGTGTTCCTTATCAACTGAGCCAATTTTTAAGTCGTCCATTAGAAGAACAACTATCAGAAAGCTGTGAACCGGCATTCAGCGAAGTTTATAAGCGCAATTTATGTGGGCAGTGCAACAAGTGGTTTTTTAATTTTCAAGCTCACCAAAAGTTTACTCATCGAAATATTGTTCACATTGCTTCTACAGATAACCTTCAAATTAACGATGGTGATTTCAACAACGGCGAAAAGTTTAAATGTAAGGATTGCGATCAATCGTTTGCAACTGAAGAACTTTTAATAATGCATCAAATAATTCAAAGTGATATAAAAGCTTACAAATGTAATAAATGTGAGAAAACATTTAAAACACAAGGACACCTAAAGATTCACAGCAAAGCTCACAACAACAGTGAGATATTCAAATGTAGCAAGTGTGATAAATCGTACAAAATTAAACATCATTTTGAAGCTCACCAAAACCGTCACAATGAAGCCAATACCCTCAACTGTACAAAATGTTACAAATCATTTGAATCCGAAAAACTTTTAAAGTATCATAGTCAAGTTCACAAAGCATTCAAATGCACAAAATGTGAAAAAGCATACACATTTGAGCAACACTTAATTACTCATCAAAAAACTCATGAAATCAAACTTTACATGTGTCTGGTTTGCTCTAGAACATTTTCATTCAAATATGATCTTGAGGTGCACAAATTAAGTCACTAAAACACCATTTACCGCTTATAATTGTAATTTTTAATATCAAAAAATAAAAATTTTAGTAATTTGTCATCACTAGCAAGTGTCTGTGATTGAGACCACCTTTTTTCGAACTAATATCACGCTACTGCAACACTCTCTCATTTAGTCTATTTAAGCAAAGGACGCGTCACTGAAGGCAACCATACGTGTCTGACGTGTTACTACTGCCGCCTTGTTTTCTGCTGTCCACTTCTGAAACGCGTTTTCCTCCAACTCTCATTCCTTCAAAAACAACTGAGCCGTAGCTTTGCAAGCAAGCAAGCAATCAAGCAGGCAAGATGAGCGAAAACAATGAAAACGCCAACGAGGTGCCCAAGAGCGAGGCCCGCACTGAGGGCACTGAAGGGAAGAGCGAAAAGAGCGGCAAGAGTGGCAAGAGCGGCAAGAGCGGCAAGGATGGAGCTGCTCCTGCCTCCGGCGCCGATGGCGCCCCGTCACCGGTCGCCGACGAGTCCCCGGTGGAGGCCAAGTCCACTGGAGGAGGAGGAGGTGAAGGAGCCGACGGAGAGGCTGGTGAAGCCGGTGGCGCCGAAGCTGGCGCCTCAGCCGAGCAGGTCGAGCCTGACGCATCCAAGGTGAAGAGCGGCCTGGCGAAGGAGAGCGCCGTCAAGTCGGGCGTGAAGAGCGGCGTCGCCGAGGCGGTGGCCAAGTCCGCCGCCAAGAAGTCCTCCAGCGGCAGCGGCAGCGGCGCCAAGCGAGGCAGTGCCAGCAAGACCTCCTCCAGCACCGGCGGCTCGAAGGTGTCCGCCAAGCCGAGTCGCAGCCGCTCCAAGGCGGTGGCCAGCCTGGAGGGCGCCCGCATCGGCTTCATCGGCGCCGGGCGCATGACGGACAGCATCGTCAAGGGCCTGCTCAAGTCGGAGAAGGTGAAGCCGAAGCAGGTGTTCATCGCCGCGAAGACCGCCAAGAACTTCGACGCCTTCAAGGTGCAGGGCATCACCACCAGCACGCGCGCCTACGACATCTTCGGCAAGTTCGACTGCGACGTGGTGATCATGGCGGTGCACGGCTTCGTCATCCGCAACTGCTTCAAGCTGGGCGGCAGCCGTCCGCTCGCCCTCACCACCAACTTCATTCCCACCCGCCGCCGGGCCATCTACGTGCTCTCCCTCATCGGCGGCGTGCCGCTGGCCGACCTGAAGCAGGTGCTGCTGAACCCCGACAGCGAGGGCCGCTACAAGGTGGCCATGCACCGCCTGGTGCTCAACACCAGCGTCGCCTACGGCCTGGGCCTGGGCGCCCTCGACGTGGAGCTCGACTCGAAGAAGTGCGCCCCGGTGGTGCGCGACCTGCTGCAGGCAGTGGCCAAGGTGGAGTACGTCGTCGCCGAGCAGATGGACGCCGTCTGCTCGCTGGCGGGCAACGGCAGCGCCTTCGTCTACTACTTCATCGCCTCCCTCGCCGACGGCGGCTTCAAGATGGGCCTGAACAAGGTGATGGCCGTCAAGCTGGCCACCAAGACCATGCAGAGTGCCGCACTGGCCGTCCTCGAGACGAACAAGGGGCCGGCAGCGCTGCGCGACGCCTCCACCTCGCCCTCGGGGCCGGCCATCTACGGCATCGCCGTCCTCGACAAGCAGGACTGCGCCAGCGGGCTGCAGGCGGCCATCGAGGGCGCCAACCGCCGCCTCAAGGAGCTGGTGGAGAAGGCCGTCTAGGGGCAGCTGCAGCAGAGGGCCACTCCTCTCTGAATTCTTTTGAGCAGACAAATGGTGTGCTGCTGCTCTTTTTCTATTTTGTGGCTTTCATTTGTTTTCGCTCCTGTACTGCCACACTTATTCATTTTCCAAGTTTTTGCATTTTTAGCAACTTTTACTTTTTATTAAAATTTTTGAAAAAAATATTACTAAAGTTAGAACTAAAAGCTTCGAATTTGATGTGGCGCACCTCACAAGCTTCAACAATGCTGACGTTGATTGGAGAAAGCAGATGACAGTGGCTTACACCTGGCACATTCGAGTTTTGTTCTCTCTTTGCTGCTGTTGTCAAGCTAAACTCGTACAAATCGCTCAAATTTCCGCTTTTAACCTTTTTCTCCAGCTTAGTACAGTCAATAGAAGATGCAGGAAGTGAAGAAAGTGGAGCTGGCATCGAATGACGTGAAGCTGCTGGCCATCAAGGGCTACACCGTGGGCGACCCGCTGAACAGCGGCAGCTTCGCCTGCGTCTGCAAGGCCACCGCGAAGGGCAAGCCGGCGGCGGTGAAGGTGATCGACCTGGAGAAGACCTCCGACGACTACCGCCTCAAGTTCCTCCCTCGAGAGCTGTACACGATGAAGAAGCTCAGCCACCCGTACGTCATCCAGGTGCTGGACATCTTCGCCATTGGCAATCGTGTGCTAGGTTTGTGCACTTGTTTTTTGAAGTTTTTTTAGAAAACTAGAAACACACCTCATCTTTGATCAACAGTGTTCATGGAGCTGGCTGATGGGGGCGACATGCTGGACCTGCTGCAGGCCCTGAAGCATCCGCTGAGCGAGGAGAAGGCTCGCGCCTACTACCTTCAGTTTGGAGACGCTCTACGCTACATGCACTCTGTGGTAAGTGGGGGCAACTTTAACTACAGATCTTTACTAAAACTAAATGTTTCTTTTTCCATGCAACAAACAGGGCTTCGCCCACCGAGACATCAAGTGTGAGAACATTCTGCTGAACAAGGACAAGAGCGCCGCCAAGTTGACTGATTTTGGGTACGTCTCCTTCATAGTTGGCCTACGACTTTATTCAGCAACTTTTCTGTTTGTCAAAAAAGCTTTACACGCTCTTGCTTTGAGCGCCAGACTGGCGAGCGAATGCTCAGCGACACCTACTGCGGCTCAACTGGTCAGTTCTAACAATAACTTGAAACAAACTCCCATCTTTTCTACTTCTTCAGCCTACGTTGCTCCTGAGGTGCTCAAGTCTCAGCCGTACAATCCTTTAGTGAGGTAAAGATTGAAGTTGGTTCAGCCCTTTCGCCCTTCAGCTAATCATTTTTTGCCATCTCAGCGACGTCTGGAGCATGGGCATCGTCCTCTACGTCATGGTTCAGGTTGGTGGCCTGTCAGATGTATTGGGAGAATCTTTCATTAAACTTATCTGCATTCTAACCCCTTTAGAGTCGTCTGCCATTCAGCGATCGTGACAGCAAGAAGCTGCAGCAGGCTCAGCTGTCTCGTGACTACAAGGTTTGTAGAACCTAGAGGTGTTTGCCTCTTCTAACACTTGTTCTTTAGTTTGTGAAGCCGTCACTGAGCAAGTCGTGCAAGGACCTCATCAACCTGCACCTGAACCCCAACGCCGCCACTCGAGTGAACATGGACGAGGTGCTCGCCCACAAGTGGTTCGGGCGTGGCCAGGCCAGCGCTGAATCGGTCGAGGAGGAGGAGGACTGAAAGAGTGCTTGCTCGGTTCTGCAGCCACTTTCCTCCTTTTCGCTCCTTTCAGCAGCAAAAGCCCTCGTTTGTCCTCCCACCTGCAATTCAAACTTTTTTTCATTTTTTATTTTGCAGCATTAACGGTTGTCGTGTAGACATTAGGCAACCGCTAGAAGCTTTAGCACCATTAAACTTTGTAATTACAAGCAAATTATTGAACAAGAAGTGAATGAAAGGGCAAAGTATAAATTGGTGTTTTTCACTTACCGACTTTGATGAAGTCAACAATTCACCTTTTGAAGTGATCGGGTCTTTGAGCTGTTTGAAACGGCAATGAAACACAAATCTGGTTTGAAAAGACAAGTTGACACGATTGAGAATTCCTGGAGCTGGAGGAAAGAGAGTTGAGAAACAAAGGTAACATGTTGCTGATCAGGACAAAACTGTGAGAGGAAAAATGATGAAATCTTTTTACTCTGGCAATGACATCGAGGTGGCGCTACAGTTTCGAAAAACGTGACTCAAAATGATTTTTGTTGTTTACATCTGACGATTTTTGAATCTTCATCGGTTTTTTGCTTACCGAAACCAAAAAAGCTAAAACAATGTCTGAATTTCTTACACTTCCCGAAGTAGTGCTCATCAAGATAATAAAACAGTTGCCAGTTTATGAGCAGAAAAATATTTGTTTGGCTTGCAAGTACCTCTACCAAATTCACCAAAGTATTCAAAGGGCACTTTGTAATGAAGTAAGGTCACTTCGAATTGATGCATCTATTTCACTATACGCCTACAAAAGTGGTGATATTGAGTTTCATCAACTGAACACTGGACATGACTTGTATGTTAAAGTACGCGACACCAATGTTAGACCTCAAATGTTAAATATCTTTCCAACCGTTTTTTCAAAAAATGAAAACAACAAGTTGACTGAATCAACAACTCGTCAATATGATTTTTATCTCAACGAAGCAAGTCTTTTTGAGCTGAGCAAAAGGTATCCAAATGTTTGCAGATTAACTTTGCTCAATACTATGGAAAAAGTGGACATAACCTGGTGGCCGGCACTAACAGACATCAAATTGCTGGGCATCTATACACCAACCGAGCTTACTAATCAGTTGAACAAGCTGAAATCTGTCAGAAACCTTTCAGTTGAGATGGAGCTGGAAAATGTTGAAAAGTTGAAAATAATGCCTCATCTAAGAAAGCTCAATTGTCGACTTGAACCGGGCAATGAAGCATCGACCAAAGTTTGGGCTGACAGAGTTAACCAAATTGTGGATACTAATGCCAACTTGGAAAGTATTGGCCTTTGGATTGAATACTTTAAGAATGGAGATTTCAGATTTTCAGAAAATGTTCTACGTAAACTGAATCGCCTCACTTATCGACAGCCCATGATGGTTTCTGATTTCGATTGGATCACCGATCATTTTCACAGTCTTCAGTACCTCGACATTGAGATGCCTAATCAGAAGGACACTCTGATTGTTACGTACATGATTTCTCAGCTACCTAAATTGTCAAAGCTGACTGAGTTCAAGTTTTGCTACTACTCAAGGCCCAGTGGGGCATTTTACGACGCTGAAATTCAAAAGGCCGTTTTGGTACCACTTGTCGTGCCTTCAGTGAAAAAGGTGCAAGTCCTGATCAAAGTCAACTTTCACAGTTTACACTGTTTTCAGAAAATTTTTCCAAATGCTCAGGTCACCTTTGTCATTTCCAGCCATTTCTTCCCCGCTTTTGAGCCCCTTTTCTGCAATGAGCAAAACTGCATTTGCCAAGCGGCTGCACTGTTGATTGCAGAGTGCAAAGCGAGCAAAAGCAGAACCGTTTTGTTGCCTGTTAAGCCCTGGACAGAAGAATCTACCGGAGAAGTTGGTCAGATAAGCAATTTTCTACATCTAACGTGAGCTCTCACCATCGCCTAAACAAATACTCACTAGTAACTGTAACTAATTTAGATGAGAACTCAAGTAAATGACACAATGACACGTGTTTGCCACAGCACTTGATGCAATTTTAGTCTTTTCATTAGCAACAGGTGCTGCTGGTACATCATCGCCGTCGTCAGTGATGTGATGAGCAGCAGCATCAGCAACAACGTATTCTCCATTGGCACTTCAACACGTTCTCTATTACATAAATGAATGGCAGTGGGCACAAAAGGCAATTAGCAGAGGCAGTTTTCAAGTTCAGCACACACACACCATTCAGCGAATGATGTTCGCTCTCGACAGAAGAATCTACCGGAGAAGTTGGTCAGATAAGCAATTTTCTACATCTAACGTGAGCTCTCACCATCGCCTAAACAAATACTCACTAGTAACTGTAACTAATTTAGATGAGAACTCAAGTAAATGACACAATGACACGTGTTTGCCACAGCACTTGATGCAATTTTAGTCTTTTCATTAGCAACAGGTGCTGCTGGTACATCATCGCCGTCGTCAGTGATGTGATGAGCAGCAGCATCAGCAACAACGTATTCTCCATTGGCACTTCAACACGTTCTCTATTACATAAATGAATGGCAGTGGGCACAAAAGGCAATTAGCAGAGGCAGTTTTCAAGTTCAGCACACACACACCATTCAGCGAATGATGTTTCGCTCTCGATATCACACAATAGTGGTCACGTTCCCTATGCTGCTGTTGCTGCTGCTGTACAGCCATCAATAGAAGCCGTCTACTGGCTATCGTTTGAACCATCGTGTTCTTTGGCTTCTCCGGCAAGGGCAGGTGTGTGTGTGTTTGTGTTTCGCGTGTCGGCGGACAACAAGCGCAAACTGTGCCCGCCACCATTGAGATTGAGAGCATTTGTGTGCGCGGTGTCATACTGGACACAGTGTGGTCATCATCGCCATCATCACCAGCTGAAGCAGCAGCAGCAGCAGCAGGTATCACATGGCATAATCCTGAAGCAGGCAACGGACACAATCGTCTTCTCTGTAGTTGTATTGGCTATCGCAATTGCCACCAGCAAAAACCAAAAGACTGGAGCTCTGTTGTCTTCCATCCCACTAAAAGTGTCTGAGTTGCGCAAATCCCACAGTGCAAATGAATCTTTTGAGCTGAATGGTTGTTGGACTACTTGGCCCAAGCAAGTGCAGACACGCACATCTTTTGCTCGTAATATCAACAATAAATGTGCACGCTGGTAATCTGTTGATGAATAGATGCTGCTGCTGCTGTCGTTGGTGACCGACAAAAACGCCTAGGCAACCCTTGGCAGTAGCTTTGCCGAATTAATATGCTACCGTGCATTTTGATGGCTCGGTAATGTCTTTGGCTGCACAATGCCGTCCACCTCCATCACCACTTTCATCACCTTGCCTGCATAATCGCACACTTTATTTCTGCAGCACAGTCCACAGGACTGCCTGGCACCACCATCCCCATTGACAGCACTCGATTGTGCCCATCATTTCGCTAGATAAGAAGGTGCCAGTTGCAGTGTGGAGCACATTTTCGCACCACCGATTAGATTTGCAAATTCACTGGCTAACTGGCACTGTTCGGCCACTCGAACTCTGCAGCCTGTAAAAGTGGCAGTGGTGAAAGTCAATGTTCAGTCAGAGCATCTTTTTTTTGTTTTCAGTGCAGACGCACTCCTGTTGACAGTGAGGACATTTCTGGTGACACACTGCTGATGTCAGTTTGGGGATCAATGGAATATTGGCAACTAGTGAATGCCACAAAGGTGGTCTCCCTGTCTAGTCTAGTAATTTTAGCCAAGCACCCAACGACGGTGACCTTCAGTTTTCCGACTAGATAGATCACGATGCGCTGCCAAGAGCCAAGGTCAAAGGTTTGCCGAGTGATGGGCAATTTTTAAATGTTCATGAGCGATCAAAGAAGTGTTCAGCAGTGTAGAAAGCTCAATAGTAATTGCTTCTTTTTCTCCACGTAAACGATGCATCGATTCAATTGACTCAATAGAGCTTCTAAAACTGATGATGATGACGGTAATGGAGATGATTTACAATTTGATTGGCTAATTTACCTGATATTACGATTATATGCAAATGAGTGTGCTGAAAAGTGCAGAAGCACACTGGTGATGATAGCGTAATGATGCTCATCAGCATTGATGAGCAATCGACGTGCAGCAATCTTTGTACAGCGTGCACCTTTGAAATTGTGAGGGTACAACAAGTGATGCTAAGAGAGACAATGGACAGCCAGTTATTGAACAGAATGTACATCCGGCTTGAAAAGTGCTGGGTTTTTGGAGAAAACTCAGCTGTTGCTCAAATTGCTTCTTACAAAACGCACAGTAGGTGATATACAGACACCACCACCATTTCACGACAAGCCTGTTTACTTGCTTAATTACCGAGGATCATCGATAAATATTCATAAAGTGCGCAGTAATAAAGTCGTTTACTGTATAGCCATTAGTGTGCTTCAAATTATAGTGAGACTCTTTACTTGTACTGTTTTCTCCTCAATAATTGGCTCGCCTAATTGACAGATCGTGTCCGGATGAAAAAGGAGAGAAAAATGCAGCAAAAAGAAGTAATTTTGGATCGATTATGATGGGGTTTACCAAAAAAAATGCAAAGACTCTGGTGCAAAGAGGGTTTTCAATAATGTTTTAGTTAAGTGCTACAATTTTTTTTCTGACGAAATGACAGGTGTGTATGCACAAAGTAAAAATGAAACCGTGTAATTCAAGGCATCTTTTTCTCTAAACGGACATCTGCGTAAATGATGCGTAAGTTTTGCACAGAGCGGCGTATTGAATTTAAAAATTTATTGCTTGGCAAAAGACAAGTAAAACTGTGGTTTGGATTCCAAGTAACTGACGGAGGAGTGAAACAGCGGACAACAAAAAAAGTGGTTTCGCCAACGGAAACACCAAAGGATTAGAGGCCAGAAGATGGTCCTCAAAGACTAAAAACTCAACACTGTGATCGGGAGTGAGGGACAATAGCCGAACTGTTTTGCTATATCCTTCTATGTAACTGACAAGCTCTCTTCAAAGCTTAAATGAGTAAACAGCGACAACTGACAACTGAGTGGAGTCCTGGACAGCGATGTGTGCATAAGCGCAGTACAATTTCAACGAAGAAATGAAGAGGGAGAAGAGAGAGTAAAAATGAAACGGTGTAATTCAAGGCATCTTTTTCTCTAAACGGACCAATCTGCGTAAATGACAGCGTAAGCTTTTGCAGCAGCAGCGGCGTAATTGCAAATTAAATAATCTTCATTGCATTAGGCAAGAGACGAATAACTGTGAAGTTTGGATGCTCCAAGGACTGACCGGAGGCGCAGTGAAACAGCGTGAACAAAAGAAGAAAAAGTGGTCGCCAACGGAACACACAAAACGGTGATATTGAGGAGGGCCCAGACAGATGGTCCTCAACAGTACTCAACAGTACTCAACACTGTGATCCGGGGCAGCTGAGGGCATCAAAATCTGCGCTGATCTGTTTGTTTTTGCCCTTATCTCCCTTGTCTCTTGTCAGCCTGAGCAAGCTCTCTTCAAAGCTTTCAAGGTGAAGCTTACTACAGCTGACCAACTGACAACTGAGTGGACTGTCCTTGAGACCAGGCAGATTGTGTGCAGATGAGCAACAGCAGCAGTACAATTTCAACAAAGCAAAGAGAGAGAAGAGGAGAGAGAGAGAGAGAGAGAGAGAGCATCACTCTAATCAAATCCAAATCAACTTTTACACCAATTAATTACCGGCAGGCTGGATGAAGTAGCAGCAGCAGTGCCAACATGTCTGGCCACTGCCAAGTGGCTGATCGTGTTCATCCTCTAATTGCCCTTCTCCTCCTCCTCCTCCTCCTGCTCCTCTTCATCGTCGCTAAATAATGAGTCTACTAATCAAGCTGCTTGTAACATTTGCATCGACGCAATCGACGTTTTTGCTAAAATGACAGAAAAGCTTAGGGTGACGGTTGCTCGATGTGTGCTGATTGGGTTTTTTCTTTTGATTTGTTTGTCTCCATCCTCACTTGATCTCCTTGATTCAGTCCCCTACTGTGTGTTTATTCAAAGACACTGCACTCACTGCTCTGCACTCATCTCATCTCATTGCATCTTCTTGAATTGTTGTTTTTGTTGGTGTAATCGTAATCGATGTGTGTTCAACACGTCTTTCGATTAGGGGAAGCACTCTTATGCAATGAAATGCACTGTCCCTGTTGTCTTGTTTCTCTGAACAGCAGCAGCAATGTGCTAATGGCGGCATTGCCAAAATGAGTGGCCAAAGTCTTGTCCGCAGACGCTCACAATAAACTGGCCACCACCACAGACTACCAAAGTCAAGTGGTGGTGGTGGTGGTGGTGGTCAGTGAGCACATCCACATCCACACATCCAAATAAACAAACAAGTGGCAAACAAATAAAAAAGTGATGGCGATGGCGAGAAACAAAAAGTACAACAGTAGTAGTAGTGGTGGTGAGTGCACGAGTGCCCTCGCAGATAACAAAATCAACGAGGCAAGGAAAGAGAGAGAAGAGGACAACAATGCTATCAGCCAGTAGCAGTCTGAGAGAAGAAGTGAAAGAGAGCACTTACGCAAAGAGAAAGCGATTCGGAAGATAGAAAGATAAGCGAGAGAAAGAGTGAAAAGAGGAGGAAGAGAAGTGAAGAAAGGAGGAAACAGAAGGATGCTCAAAAGAGGTGAGAAGAAGTGCATTCTCAAGAATCGGAACAGAGAGAGGTGGGATGACCAATTTCAGGAACAGCATTTCCAGACTTGCGCGAGCATTTTCATTTTCGTCATTCTTTCCTGTAAAGTCCCCTCTTTGAAGTTGAGTAGCAGCCAGTGTGTTGCACCAGTTGACCCAAGCTCGTGGCGCCGCTTTCAGCGCACTGCCTGCACTGCTTGCTTCACTGGTTGCACTAATTGACCTACTGCACTGTTCCACTGTGTGCGCCTGCTTGCGTTCACTTCATGTTGACTGCACTCTGATTGATACATCTCGCTGAGAAAGGCAGACAGTGAAAGTGCTTCTTTCATCTGCGACTAATCCAATAAGAAAGACAGTCGATTCATTCATTCCTCCTTCCCCTTTTCCCTCACTCTCTCACTCTGCAATATGTCACTGCTGCTGCTGCCATTGACCTCGATTTTATGTGAACACCAAAGTGAAGTAGACTTTAGAAGATCGGTGAGGGGCAGGTGACCAAGTTGGTGTGTGATGATGCAACGGCATTGCGTGTCACACTCCTTTCCTTTGCCTGACTGCTGTGACAGAAACGCAGGAGTGTGCTTCAGAGTGTGAAATTGTAAGTCTAAAATGTGTGTGTTTGGCGTTATCTTTGTCACCCGAAACCATCCCAATTTTTGGTGTCTTCTTCTTTTGCATCACGGAATAATCGATGCGGTGCAGTGGAAGTGCTTTGCAAGTGTTCAGGCAGCAAATGACACGCAACCTGAGCTCAGAGCTGACGTGATGCGGCATTCACAGAAGCTCAGTAAGTGAGCACGCACAATGGACAATGAAAAGCGATACATTACCTTTTCTTTCATTCTCCACTTTATCTGCCGTTGCAGTTGCAATCTTTTCCACTCCAGCACCGTCTTTGTCTTTGACTAAAACTGACCAGTGCACTTTTTTGTCGGCTGCAACGCCAAAAACGTTTGCAAATGAATCCCCTTTACAGTTTTTCTCTTTTTACCGCATTCAGCATCAGGAGTATTCGTTCTGGGGAATTTTCACTCTTTTTCACTACAACTGATAACCTTTTAGTGCCGTCCGTTGCCGATGCACTACTTTTTGCAGCACTGCTTCATCATCTCATGTTTGGAGAGTAGAGAGTGCGGTCATTTCACTGGCCAACTGCTGCAGCAGCCACTGCCCTTCTGCTTCTTCTTCTTCATCTTCATCTTCTCCGCTCAACCTTGGCGCATCATTACCACTTGCCAAACTTGCCAGTGTGATGTGCGTAATAATTTGGATCAGTGACTACTACTAACACGTAGCACGCAGTGTTTTACTGCGCCACACACGCCGTACACAGCTCTAATTGTCGCCAGCGAGCACAGTTGCACAGACTGTCCGACTGACTGACTGACTGACTGACTGTGCTCAGCGACGAGATTAATTAAAAGCGTGCAGACCAGATGATCGGTGCTCAAGGGAGAAAATGAGAGTTGAAGAGGGGGCGAGCAGGGGAGGGCAGAAGTAGGAGGCTAAAAATCTGTAGAAGAAAGCTGAAAAACGAAAGAAAGAAGGCAGAGAGAAAAGAAAATGAGCTAATTAATATGGCCAACGATGTGTGCTGCACTGGAGCGTCAAGCAGCACAAGAGCAGGGATCAGGCATCAGGACTCGTGCATCATCATTATTATCATCATCACAACAGCAGAAATGGAGAACACTACAAAGCGGATGATCTACTCTGCCTGCCTGTGCTCCGATGTTGAACACTGTCAATTACAACTTGAGAATCGCTAAATGATGTCAAGTTTAAGTTGGTGATACATCAAACTGTTGTTGCCTCACTAAAACACTTTCTCTGACCAAGGTGTACCGATGAAACTTTTTTCTCTTAACTTGTAATTTGGTTTATTTGTTGAGTGCGGTTGCGTGTCACTGTGGAAGCACTCAGTGCTGTCAGCCAGTGTCATTTCAGTCTAATTGCTCGCCATTTAATCAACTGGCTAATTGGAAAATTATTGGCAAATCAAAGGAGCTGCTTTTGTGTGTGAGTGTTTGATTGCTCTCAGTGAGCTATACTGTTGCCTCAGTTTGTGAGTGATACATTTTTTATGCAACAGCACAAACACAATGATAAGTTTACCGTATTTGTTGCCATTAATTAGATCAGAAATTAGCTAATACGTAAATTGCTGTCAACCGGAAATAGAGTGATGCTTCAGGCTATTTGGTGATGAAAGAGCTACTTTATTGTAAAACTGTTTCATTTTAGCCACCAAAAAAAGCTGACCACTATCACCACCACTTTAACTGTCAACAGGTGCAGTTTGAAGGGCAATTTACCGGCTAACGTGTCAGTGTGAAATGAGAAGTGATGCACTTCAACTCAGTCGCCACAAGTGATTGTGGTTTCTCTTGTTTGGGCCAATCAATCAATCAATCAATCAGATGCTCTCTTTCCTTCTTTCTCGTCTCCTCTCTTCTTCTCTCAGTTTCCATCAGTCGACAATTGCCTACGTAATTGCTCGATATCGAGTGACGATACGGTGAATGTGTGTGTGTGTGTGTGTAACCACGGCAAATAGGAAACTGACAATCACCTGTCAAAGGAAGAGAAAGAGAATGAGTGAGTGAGAGATCAGAGTTGTGGCAATCAATCTGTGATGTCGATGATGGGAAAGATGACTAGATCGTCACTTCTTGTTTGTAACAATCGCTTGTCACCAAAGAAGCTAAAAACGGAGTCTTGTTAAAACAGGGACACTATGATTATTGACGCCGTTCTGCTTTTTGCATGCGTTTTGAATGAAACACCAGCACTGTTTTGAAAGTACTAATACGCGCAGTTTAGCCTTTTGAATAGACTTTGGACAAAAACGGGCTTTAAAATGGCCAAAATAGTAAACTTTTTTTCGCTTTGTACTCTGTTTGAACCTTGTAGTAAAGAATGAATAAAAAAGAAAGTTTCTCTTTTGCTCCTAAAGGTATTATTTATGTGGAGCTGGCTTTGAACTTGCTTTGGTGCTCTACTACAGCAGTTGCTTGCTAGCAGCCTTTCACATTTCTAAATCCCCTTGACCGAAACAATGAGCAAGACGAGTGGCAAATATCATCATCACGTTGGCTTTGCTGCAGGATGATGAGGATGATGATGAAGATGAAGGAACAACAACTGAAAAAACTAGAATGACGGTAACAACAAAGCGTCACATACTGCTCTTTTCTAATTGCCAGTTAGAGTGCCTTATTTTTCAAAAAACGAAAACGAGGCACTTGTTTGTTTCCGAGTTGTAAACTTTTAACTAAAATGTGACTTTCAAGCGCCCTGACTTTGTCCTGAACTGAACTGTGCATGTTCTACAACTCTACAAAATTAAATCACTGATTGCCCATCTAATTGAGGTGATGGCCAAAGTGTTAGAGTGTACACTGACGTTGATTTTTAACACAATTTTGTCCAGTAGAGCAGTGATGCAAAAATCTTCAGACTCGTCACCATGTCACGATTAGCAAATCAAATTAATTAATTACGGGCAAAAATCAATTAGGTAGAATACACTACGATCATCGATGAGTTTATGAGGCAATTGCCGCCGTTCAGTTCACACAGTTGACTCAGGTGGTTTTAGAGGTCACCAAGATTGCCTAGAGAAAAGAAAAAGAAAAGAAGACAATTTCACAGCACATCTCGAGCACCTCTCTCTCCCTTCATCAGCAACTCTTTGCAACAATCTGCTCAATTCAATTGTCTCACATAGGCAAGCTTGCAGAAAGAGAAGGAAAAAATTCCACTGCAAGAGCAGTCTAATTGTCCAGCTGATTGCCCACTAATGTGATTTCCACTCGTCACTTGCAAATTGTGATTGTTGCGCAACAGGCTGTGTCTTCTTCTTCTTACGTTTTGGCTGCTTTCAGCTTTTTCAGAGCCAGACAAGCAGAATTTCCGTTGGTGTTTGCCATAATGTAGTTGTGCGTGTGCTTTGCATCAGTCTGTTTGTTCAAATTGATACTTGAACGTGCACCTTTCTTCAGCAGCAGATTTTATTGCTTTTTTCTTTTTTTTGTTTTTGCTGCAGTCTTTGTCTTTGTTGCCCATTTTCTTCACCGCTAATTGCTGCCTCTCTCTCTCTCTCTCTTCTCCCCCGCATCTAAACAGTGTTAGGTGTTTGTTTGTTTGTTTGCTTATCATCAGAGATGCACGAGGTGAGGTGAGCAGAGTGCCACCAGGTGAGCAGAGTAAGTCAAGTGGCTAATAAATCCGCAGATCCGGGTGGCCGGTGGCTGGCGAGCTTGGTGGTGGTGGACAATGGCCAATCAAGTGGACCTTGAATTGTGCTGCTGCTGCTGCAAGAGCAGCAAGGATTAATCGTCGCTGATCGTATCCTGGAACTCGTGCACACTCTGGAAAGATGGAAAAACTGTCGATTTCTCAGCTGACCAGAGACAGACCGTGCCAGGAGCAGAAGAAGAGGAGGATTGAGCAAAAACAAAGAAAAGCCCGTAATTGCGCGCCCTCTTCTGTTGAAATTCTCACCAGCCCTCTCCCCTTTTGCGTCCTCCCGGCTAATTAAAGGCCAGAAATTAGCAGCAGCAGCATCATCATTGGCAGCAATGCCGGCTGGGCAAGAGCAGACTGAATGAGTGGAGGCAGAAGCATGCCATCATGTCTACACTGTGTCTACGGCGGTGTGGCCACTGTCCACCACACTGAAACACGTATCTCCATTTTGTTAATATTCATTTGAATACGAATACGTACAATGGCGTCTGACTGTCTGTCTGACTGTCTGACTGAGTATGTGTGTGTGTAAGTGTGCGGCCGCCCGCTTTCGTAGTACCTTATTATTATCACTCATTATTATATTACGAGCTATTCATTAACAGCTGCTGCGCTGCTGTTGCCTGGAGATCGAAGAAGATGAAGTGAGTGAAAGTGAGTGTAAGAGGGAAAAGGGGAAACCACTGTGATACTTTTTTGCAAGCGCAAAATGTGTGAGTGTGATGATGCTCTTGAGCAGCTAAATTGGGGCCAGTGTCTCAGTGGTGCAGCAACAACAGCAACAAGTGAGTCTAAAGGTTGCAACAATTGGCTCGCTGCAACTGGCCGTTATGTCTACTGCTCCAGCAGGTAGGCTGCTTCTGCTGTTTCTGCCGCTTCTTCAGTGTTTCAGTCTTGTGATGTCCAGCCAAGTATAAAAGTGTTCCAGCGTTCCAGTGAATGCCTCACTTGAACAGCCCACCTCAGCACCTCAACATCGTTTTTCCTTCATTGTTCACCAATTGTTCCCACACATACACAACTGTTGACAATTGTCACCACGATGCTCAAAGTATGTATTTTGGATATGTGCTGAAAAAAATCTTCTTCAACTTGTGATGTGCTGCGCCTCTTTTCCTCAACTGCTTTTTTGTCTCAACTTGTCTTCATCCAATTGTGATTTTTTCTGGTGTTAATTTTAATTCAATTCCATTCTGTTCTATTCTTCTGTGCAGCACTTTGCTCTTCTCTCCACTTTGGTGGTCATCGGTGCCCAGGCCTACGGCTACGGTGCTGGTTCGATGGGCGGCTATGGAGGCGGAATGTCCCTCGGCGGAGGTTACGGAATGATGGGGGGAGGAGGTGGAGGCTATGGTGGTGGTATGGGAGGTTATGGCGGCGGCGGTGGCTACGGAGGAGGAGTCATTCCAGGTATGATTGAATCTATTTTTAGTTACTGAACTCTGATTTTAATAATGTTTTTGTCTTTATTTTAGCTGCGATTCAGGTATTTCTAAACTCAAATTTGTTTTGGAGGTTTTAATTTAACACGATTTGTGGAATCCAATCAGTCCCGCATCATGTTTCCTACTACGACGTTCCTTCCACTGGGTATATGCAACCCGTTTCAGTGGAGGTTGGCGCCAACAGTGTGCCGCTGAACATTCTCTTCCGAAGTGCTTCCTCCAACCTCAACGTCCAGCAGTACCATGAGGGCGCCAAGGGATCGTACCAGGAGAACCATTCCGAAGACGAGCCTCACTACCTGCGACACACGTAAGCGCCTTTGATAGATAAAAAAACTGTTCAAATTCCAGCTCATGTTTTACACTATTTTTCATCCAACTCTTAATCACCAGCGTCAAGAAGCCCATCATCCAGGAGGTATTTGACTCAGGTGATTTCAACGCAGCAAACCCTCAACTAACGTCCATTTTTTCTCCTTCAATTCAGGTTCGGGAAGTCATCTCCCCATACCGTCGCATCACACAGGAGATCAAGTAATTACCCATAAAGTGATAACCTTTAAGAAACTCTAATCTATTTTTAAACTTTGTAAAGGCCTGTTCAGGAGGATGTTACCACCTATGTTGCCCGAGGCCAGCACCAGAAGTATGGCGGCAGTGGTGGCTATGGTGGTGGGGCTGGAGCTGGCTTGTCAATGGGCGGCTATGGCGGAGGAATGTCCCTGGCGGCTACTCAAAGGGCTACTAGAAACAGGTCGACACCTTTTCTACTCCTTCTTCCCCTTTTTCCCCTTCCCTTTCCCCTCTGTACAGTGTCAGTGTCAAAGAAGCAACTAAAAAAGTAGCTGAAGTTTCGATCATTGCAGCTCTGAAGCAGCTCACCAGCAGCCATCAACAACAGCAGCAGCAGCAACCAGTGACCAGACTGAAGCTTTTTTTGGTTGTGTTTTGTTATTATTATTATTGTATCAAATCGTCATTGTCACCGCAATAGTGTTTTAATTTATTTTTTATTTATTAAAAAATTTTTGCTAAACATAAACCGCTTTTTCACTAAAACTTGCGACCATTTGTTGCATTTAGCTACCAAGATTATTGTTGAGGCATTGTTGGTGCTGCAGAGCACCAGAGCGCTTGATGAAGGCATTAGTGTTTGTGTAATTAGCACTACGACTACCAACAACAAACTTCAGAGTTCTATGTCAAGACGGCACGAGTTGACCTAGAATATATTTTAGCAACGGCAAACTAATCCACATTGATGTGATAATCACGTGTCGCTGTTTGTTTGCTAACTGACTGAAAAAACTAAAAACCACAAAACGTGATTCACTTTGATTCGTTTAAAAATTTCACAAAGTAAAAACATTCTGTGGAGGCTTTTGTTAAAAACATTCATAATGTGATACCATGCTGGCGTAAAAACTAAACCAATTTGATTCTCAGCTGAACAAATATACATACATTTTAGTTTTTACTCTTGTTCCTCTCCCCTCCTTCTTTTGGCTAATTGTCCTTGTCAAATAATTAAATTGACTTTACTTGTCTTCCTCTTCACTTGCTCACTTTCTGCCGATTAATCGCCAGTGGCGGGCAACCTACTTTCAAATGCGGTCTAATGGTCACAGGACAGTGCAGCCAGTACGGCACAGTCAGCTTGGGTGGTTGGTGGGCAATTAGCAATTAAGGGGAATGCACACACACTGTATAACCGCAGCAGCAGCACCCAGCAAACAAAGGCAGTTGCTGATGATCTTGATTACCATTGCCAGCAGTGCACTTTGATTCACTTTCGCCTACTGCTGCTGGCAAAGGCACCACCACCAGGCTCTTCGATCTGCTCAGCACAACTCTTCAGTACTCTAATAATTGAGCAAAGACAATGTGTCCCAGCCCCTCTGTTTGTTTGTCTGCTCTTTCCTCTTATCGGTCTAAGCACCAGAGGTACACACATACAGGTTGTGACAAAAGTCAAAGAAAGAGTAAATGACAGGTATTCGTCAATCGGTATATAAGCCACTTCGGTGTCACCAGAGACAGTCATCCAGCAATCGATCGATCTACCGATCAGCACTGAAAGCACAGAAAGATTTTCATTAGAGATTGAAAACCTCTTGGTTTAAAAGCACTTTGCCACTTTTCCTTTCCTCATCACCAACCTCATCACCATCCACCTCACCACCAAAATGCTCAAAGTACGTGTGTTCAATATCTTCAAAGCCTCAGCCAGTGCGACTACTGGAGCAGTCGTGCCTGTCGTTGACTGTTTCATAGTCTCATCCCCTCCCTCACTCACTTTCATTCTTTACCCAACCCTCTTAGCACATTGCTCTCATCTCTACCTTGATGGTCCTCGGATGTCGTGCCAACTACGGTGGTGGAGGAGGTGGCGGCGGCGGCGGGGCTACTCAATGGGAGGCGGTGGTGGCTACGGCGGCGGTGGTGGCGTGGTGGTGGTTACGGAGGCCACGTTGTGCCGGCAGCCGTTCAGAGTCACCAAACAATTAAGTACTACGAGGTTCCCAGCTATGTGCACATCCAGCCAACGACCATTGACGTGCCTGCGAACGTCCTCCCGGTCCAGTTCATCTTTCGCAGCTCATCCAGCCATATTAATGTGAAGCAGGTGCACGAGGGCGCCGCTGGAACTCACAAGGAACGCACAGCACCGATGAGCCTCAGTAAGCAGAACAGTATTTATAGTGATAACCAATGATGCTAATATTTTACCTCCCCCAATGTCACTAAAGCATTCTGAAACACTCAGTCACAAAGCCAAGTAAGTTTAAACAACTTCAGATTAAGTGATAATTACTAACGATTTTCCCGTTTTTTACAGTCATCCAAGAGGTATTTATTCAGAAATGCAGAAGAAATATCAGGTAACCTAATCAACCTTTTCCCTCCAATTCAGGTTCATGAGATCATCACTCCCTCGAGAAAGATCGTTCAGGCATGTTTTACCAGACTATTATCTTGCACTCAACTTATACTAACCAAACTTTGTTAATCCATCAACCAACAGGAGATAAAACCAGTACACGAGTCGATAAAAACGGTGATATAAAATGCCTACTATTTTTTTATGACTGAGGACTAACTGATTTCCAAACTGAACAGATCGTCGCAAGAGGCCACGGCGGCTATGGCCACGGAGGTAGCGGCGGTGGCGGCGGTGGATCCTATGGTGGCTCCTCAGGTGGAGGAGGAGGTGGTGGAGGATACGGTGGTGATTCGGATACGGGGGCGGTGCCCTCGGCGGCATGGGCGGCGGCTACAGCGGCGGCGGCGGTGGCGGCGGTGGTGGTTACTAAGTAGTCTTTTCTAGTTCTTCTCTAGTTCAAAGGTGAAGTTCAGCTCACCTTTTCTTGTTACGTCGTTGTCGTCCTCACTGATGCTGATGTGCGCCCTCTCCAGTGCAAGACACTGGAGAGGGCCTCAGCCAACGCAGCAAACTGTTCCCCTCCTTACACTTCACACTTGAAATGGCATAACTATTTATTTCATTAAATTGCATGTTTTACCCAATTGTGTTGTCCATTCGTCACCGTCATTGTTGTTGTACCGCCATCATCAATATAATTTGTTTAAAACTTGAACTTGACCACGAACAGCTTTTGGTGGATGAGGACAGGGAAATGATAGTAATTAGGAGCAGCAGTCGATGCTGAGTTTACGAACAAAAATCATCATCTTCGACTGAACTATGACCAGCAAACTCAGTGAGTGTGCTTGCAGCGTCTCAATTGTCTCGTGGCAGCACCGCCGCCGCCGCACGTAAGTGGTGCCATTCAGGCGGCAATCATCAGGCAGTTTTCAGTGTCTTCATCGTCGTCATCGTTTTGGGCCAGTGCAACAACGTTAACCGTGGCAGTGGGCACAGTGCCAGTATGGCACACTACGTGCTCAGTCAGTGCATTCAGTTTATCTGTCCAGCGATGATCTAATAATTACCAGTCTTGCGGTCTTGGCCATTCAATCATCAGACCTCGAATTGTCCGCCCGTCACACACTGCAACACGGGAGATCTTTCTCTTTTCTATTTTGTTCTTTTTTGAATCACCAAGAAAATCGGTGATGTCGAGAGCAGCTAGGAGAGAAATGTCAGCAATAAATGCAAAGAATTTTTTTCGTATAAAAGGCATCAGTAGTGGAGCTGCACAACTTGAACGACACGTGAACTGTAACTTTGTGTTGACTGTGCTTACAACTTCCCAAGATGCTTCAAGTATGTTTTGGACTTTTTCAATTGATAAAAGTTTATTTTGATTGTGATTCTTACTTTTTACAGTTCTTCGTCATTTTTGCCGTGCTATTGGTTAGCTGTGAGGCTGCTGGCTACGGTGGTGGTGGTGGTGGAGGAGGATCAATGAGATCAATGATGGGCGGATATGGATCGATGATGATGGGAGGAGGTGGCGGAGGAAGTAAATACGGCGGCGCATCAATGATGATGGGCGGATACGGTGGCATGCCAACCCACCTGGCAGTCAAATCTCACCACAGAATCGAGTATAAGGACACACCCTCTTATGGAATGGTCAAACCAACGTCGATTGAGGTGGGAGCCCAGCACATTCCGCTGACCATTTTGTTTCGCAGTGCCAGTTCACAGCTGAACCTAATGCAGAAGCACGACTCGGCCAAGGGCAGCAACCAAGAGTCGGAGTCTGAGGTAATGTTTTGAACTTTGTTTTTAATTATTTATAAAAATATTTTAACAATCACCTAGGACGAGCCTCACTACCTGAAGCACACCGTGATGAAACCAATCTACAAATCGTTTCAGAAAAAATTGTGCCAAAACGAAAAATAATACAAGTACGAACTTCTGCATGTCTCATTATCACTATAACGCTTACAATGACATTCATTCCCCCCGTCCCACCCTAACATAACAGGAAGTGAAGCCAGTCGAAGAGATGATCGAGGTTAGGATGCTGCTGCGTTGGTGGCGTAAATTACCATGAAATTACTAAACAACCTCTTTTATCTCTCTCCCTCCTCCAGACACTGATTGCTCGCAAGGCCAAAGGAGGGTACGGCGGTGATGGTATGGGCGGAGGCATGGAAATGATGTACGGCGGAGGAGGAGGAGGAGGTGGTGGTGGTTACGGCGGCGGCGGTCGGTGCCAAGTACTAATCCACTTTCATTGGAGTCAGTCAACTGCCTGAAAAAAGCAAAGGATGCTACAGCAGCAGCAGCAGCAGACAGACAAACTGACTCCCACTCACCTAGAAGCTCTATTTAACTTATCAACACAGCTAATTTAATTATTATTTATCTTTCACCACTAAATAAATTAGCACTCAAATCATCGTCACCATCATCTGAATTTGCATATTTTTTTTATTCACCAAAAGACAACTACGGCTGCTCTAGTGTGACGGTGGAAAAGAGAGCATAGCACTTAGAGGAAGAGGACGCGACTGCCGCTTCTGTGTGAGTGAGTTTGTGTACGTGTGCAAATGTCGGCCAATTAATCATCTTTTGGGCAGGTAAAGAAAAGGAAAGAAAAGAAAAAAAGTGCCGCCACCGCCACTGCTCGCATTTTTGCTGATGCTCTAATGAACTTCAATGCGAATATGTCGCCAACTGCTGCTGGTGGTCATCTGCGGTGAAGCAATTGTCTTCTCAATTAGTAGATGCGGCGTTTAATTAGCATACAGCAGACAACAGTGCTCTTTCAGTGTCTTGTGTGTGTGTGTCTTATCAGATCTCATCGGCAAATGAGTCAAACGACGAGCGACAGAGCAAATAGATGCGGCTAATTGGCAAATGTCAGTGAAAATGAAAGTAAATGTGCTGATGATGGTGATGGGACGATCGCTACTGAAACTGCTGCTGCCCATTAGCCAATGTTTGTGTATTCATTGCCAGGTAAAGTGAGAGAAAGGTGTGCAAGATAGTGAGAGAAAGTGAGTGAAAGTGAAAGAGTGGAGGGCAAGCAGGCACACAGTTGGCGATAAAGGGCTACTTCACGAGAAAACGGATACTCTCACTCTCTCTCACCATTGAGGATCATCTCTTGTCGAATTGATGCAGAGAGCACGCGCTCTACTGGCACAATGGCCAATAAACACACTGCTTTGCCTGCCTGCCCGATTGCTGCTGATACTGCTGCTGCTGTTCTGTGGCTTCTAATTGGCAGAGGTGGTAGAGCTGTAGACCTAGTGGTGGCCACTGTCCATCTGGGCAGTATATAAGCGGCCGACAAACAGTGGCAGTGTCATCAGACAGCCACTGACAGCACAGTACTTCACAGTTCTTCACAGTCTTTGAGTCGACACATCCTTAGCACATCACACTACAGCTTCTCAGCATCATGCTTTCTGTAAGTGAAAACTTTGCTTATTTTTTCAGCGTGATGCATATTTTTCGCATTTTTTCAGAAGCTCGCTCTCATCTCAGCCCTTGTGGTGATCGGCGCCCAGGCCTATGGCGGCGGTGGTGGCGGCTATGGTGGTGGACGTGGCATGTCCATGGGCGGTGGCTATGGATCGATGGGAGGCGGAGGAGGAGGTTATGGTGGCGGAGGAGGTTATGGCGGCGGTGTCATCCCAGGTATTGCACTGAGTTTCCTGTACTCTAGATAAATCTTATGCACCTTTAAATCCCGCTCAGCTGCCATTCATCGCGCCACAGAGTGGAGTACAAGGAGTATCCCTCAACCGGATACATACAACCCACTTCGATTGAGGTTGGCGCCTCCCACATTCCCCTGAACATTCTCTTCCGGTCGGCCAGCTCAAACCTCAACGTGAAGCAGTACCACGAGGGCGCCCAGGGCAGCAACCAGGAGTCGCAGTCTGAGGATGAGCCCCACTACCTCCGACACTCGTAAGTTGTAGAACAAATCTTAGACTAAAACTGTGAAACTTTAACCATTTTTCATCACTTTAATTCACGTCACAAACCCATCATCCAGGAGGTATTTTATTCAGAAACGTACTCTGCAACAACAGTTCAACTAACTCATTTTTCCTAATTAGGTCGAGAAGTCATCCTCCACGTCGACCAGGAGATCAAGTATATCAGTAAAGTGATGATTTTATAGTTACTAAAACTATTTACTATATTCGTAATAACAGAGATCCACAGAGGAGAATCCTCACGGTTGTCGCAAAGAGCTCTGGCAAACAGTACGGTGGTGGTGGCGGTTCTGGCGGCTATGGCGGTGGCATGTCCTCCTATGGCGGTGGATCGTCCAAGGGCGGCTACTAAATGGACAATCACTCCCGATTTCCTCGTTGAAGAATCAGAATATTTCTGGTTCATCACCTTCTTTTTCTTCTTCTTCTTCTTTTTCCTCCCTCCTTTTACTCCTTCAGTCGATCATCGTTGCCAAATACTATTTATTTTTGTCTTTCCCCCGACTCTATTTATTGTCAATTACTTGAATAAATAAACTCAAGTGTTTTGCAAGTCAAGCTCAAATTCGACTCAATCTCTTCTTTTTTATTGTTGTTTATTGGTTCATCAACGCCCTCCAGCGCCGTTCAAGTTACCGCATGGTGTGACTGTGCACAGTAGCCAGTAGCCAGTGTTGACCATGAGGTTTTGCCAAGTGCAAACATTCGGTGGTCAAACGGTGCCGCCCGCTGAGATTATCAGATATTAGTGAGAGAGAGAGAGAGAGAAAGAGACAGTCAGACAGAGAAAAACGTTGTCGCATCAATTGTTGATGTGCACACAAACACCGATAGATCTACTGGAGATTACAGCACAAGACACAACAGCCGTAGACGTGCTCTAACGTGTTAACCTCTTTCCTCGCTGATAATCGCCTTATCAGATGAAACAGTCACAGGAGCTGTGACCTTGTTTATCACATAAAAACAGCTGTCTGCTGCTTTTCTTTTCATTATCGCTATTTTTGTTGTTTGCACTGTAATCCGCTGGGTGGACAGTCGTAAATTGAAAATTATTCTGAACCAAACTAGCTGTGCAGTTGACCGTTGACAAAATAAGAGTTTCACCATCCTATCAAAATTTGTCTTCTCGATATATCACTAATTAAGACCAAAACGTGTTGCAAAAAGTGTGCACAAAAATCGAGTAAAGAGGGGAAAGAAGAAGAGTGGCGCAAGTTCAAAGTGATTTAGAGTGCAATTTGCCTACTACAATTTACTACACGCAAACACACATTTTTCCAGGCATTTTTTCACCAACTGTGCACACTTCTGTGTGTACCATTTCGTCGTGCACTGTGCTTGACCGAAACTGATGATGATGCTTACCACTGCAATTGCCTACGCATCATTAAACACACACGGCTACTAATTGACTAATGTTAATTAACCGGGCGGGTAGGTGATGCGGAGCAGTGAGAGAGAGGGAAATGTGAAGAAAAAAGATGCTTCAAAAAGATGTTGCAAGGAAATTCAAATAAAAAGCAAAAGTTGCCGGTGGCAAAAAAACTGCTACTGCTGCTGCAGAGATGCTCTTGAAACAGTCTTGCGCTCTCGTGCAAATGCGTGTTTTACTAAAATACAAAAAATCTTGATGACTTGATTGTCGATAGTCAAAACTGACTGACTGACTGTGTGCTGCTCGGTTGAGTGACAGGGCCCGGGACACTATGCTGATGATGAGATGATGTTCAATTGACAGATAGGTAGATAGTAGATTGACGATTAGATACTGCTCAAAACATGACAAGAACAGAAGAACAGAAAAAACTAGTACTGAACAGAGTATATAAAGCAATGGTCGACGCGGTGAAATTGGTGCAAATCATCGGAAGTTAACTGTGAACACATTTCAATTTTGTTTCAACGCAAATCTTTGTCGCCACGATGTTCAGAGTAAGTTTTACTTTTTGTTTCTTCTTTGCTGGTTTACGCGCTTTTTCCTCCTGTACGACAGATTGTCGTTCTCTTTACGGTGACGATCATCGGGTGCCAGGCAGGCAGCTATGGTGGAATGAGCAGTGGAGGATCGTCATCGTACAGCAGCAGCAGCAACATGGGCGGAAGTGGTTCATCCTACGACAGTGGAAGCTCATACGGAAGCAGCAATCCCATCTCGGTGTCGAGAAAGGTCAACCACCGTGTTCGCTACTACGACACTCCGACCTCTTCGAACTCTAAGCCGACCTTTGTTGAGGTGGGCTCATCGCCAGGTGTCATCAACTTTCTCTTCCGATCTTCCTCCAGTTACATCAATGCAAAGCACAGCACGATTCTGCCAAGGGCAGCAACCAGGATCACAGTCGGAGGATGAGGCTCACTACCTTCGTCACACGTAAGTATCAGCTTTTTATTTGAAAACATTTAAAATTTGTTTTTTCTTTTTTCAATTTTTAAGCGTCACCAAGCCAAGTAAGTTGCAACTGTAATTTTTTAAAATGTAGAAAACTAATTGTTGTATTAAACTTTACAGTTACTCAGGAACTTTATGAGATACTCGTCCCAAAGAGAAAAACGGTGCAAGAAATTCGCCCCGTTGAGGTGAGCTAATCAAGTTTTTTATTATCTAATCACTACTAATGCTTTGAATTAGGAGGAAATTGAAACAGTGGTCGCTAGAAACCAGAACCAAGGTTACGGCAGCAGCAGTTATGGCTCTAGTTCAAGCAAGTCGTATGGCAGTGGCTCAAAAGGAGGTTATTAAAACGCTATCAAAGCTGAATCATCTGCATCTAACCAAGTCTGAGACCTGGACGCTCATGTTCATGTATTTTTTATGTTTTGCATTTATTGATGACTATTTTGTTCACTCAATAAACGATAATTTCTAAATCATTTTGTTGTGGTTAATGTTTTCAATAAAACGCTATTTTTTTATGAAACATCAAAACAAATCAGTTTTACTGTTTTTCCAATATTGAAGAGCAACTTCCTTAATCAAGTTGTTCACATTAAACATTAATTGATGGTGGTACAACTAGCAAAAGCTAATGGACTTAGGAGAGTGGACGAGCAACTAGTTGATGGCTGAACATGGCAATTATGATTTAGAGACGATTAAATTGGTGATGTTTGTAACTGTCACAAATATAAAAGTAAAAACATCAATATCAACAGTTTTAACAAAATGTTTAAAGAATATCTGCACATTTGTTTTAAAACCGACTACATTTGACTCATTAATTGTTTTTTTTGCAACAATTTTCAATGTTTCCCATCTAACTATCTAACTATTTTGTTAACTTTTTGTTTGTTTTAGTGTTGTGTTTTTGTTGTTATTGCAACCTTTCACTAAACGGGCATCAATTAAGCAAAATTTTGACAAACATTTGCAGCATTAGTAAATGTGCTCATGTCTCTGATGAAAATGCAGTCCAATGACGTGCTACTGTGCGAATGGTCGTCAGATTAGCACATTAGCAACAGCAAGAGAAGACAAAATTAAATCCTAGCAAAAGTGTGATCACATTTTAAAGTTGGCGATACTGATCTAAACACAGTGAGGTGATACACATCGTGTACACCACCACCGTGATTTGGCCCGAAAAGCTTGAGTCACTTTTAGCAGAAAAAGAAGCAAGCGACTTGTGTGTTGTTTAGAAAACCATTGCATCTTTTTAGTCAGCCAGTCGTTTCAATTTTACAGCACAGAGGGGAAACAGCAAAAAGTGTTGCACACATTGGACTGGCGACTGTTTTACGAGCTTTAGGAAGTCACTAAACGGTGCAGTGACACCAAACACAAAACGCGCTAAAAGACGATGATGTGGTGGCTGGCTGTCATGTCAGTCAGTGATGACATCGTCACTGAAGCTGTGTGCACTGGAGCACTTGATGGCGATGATGAGTGCCAACCACAGTGCCATCTTCACCGCCAATCGGAAGTGCCAATTGAGAGCGTCTGCACTGGTCTGCAATGTCCTTCTCTCTCTCTCTCTCTCTCTCTCTCTCTCTCGTTCACTTTGAATCTGCCTCAATCCAGACAAATCACTCTGTGGTGTTTGCACCGTGTGGCCATGACCACACACTGACTACACTTTTCTCTAAAAACAACTCAATCTCAGTGCAACAGCTTTTGATCAATTGATTCGGTCATTGCCTAGTTGCGTTCATTCAAGGTGCAAGTGCCCACCGCCAGATCACTACAACCTAAAGCATTGTGTCAAACTATCTATGAGGTGCTTTTGTAAAATGTTTTTAGCCCAAAAAATTGACAGAAATCCACCCCATTAGGATGATTTATCGGTGTTTCACTCTCATTTGGTGGGCTAGCATCCTTTTTTCAAAACAATATTTTAACTTACATTTGACTATATTTATTTTTTCCGCCCATTTCAGCAGTGTTACAGCTAATTGATTTAGTTTTTATTGTGCAACGTTTTTGTGTGCCCTTTTGGGTATTATTGACGGTTGCAGGCTTAGGATTAGACAATCAATTAGATTCGATTAGCTGACTGTTTGTGCACATCCTTTTCTCTCTGCAGTCTGCTTCCTACTCTTTTCGTGGCAGGGCTAACCCAGCTTGAGCTTTTTTACCAGCAGCTAAGAAAGCAAAAACAAGAAAACAGCAACAGGCTAATTTGCCAAAACTTCCCATCATTTATCATGTCGAGGAGCCATAGAGTGCGTGCTTTGTGTGCATGATTAATTAGTCAAGAGGCTGTCTGTTTGAGTGTAAGACTGCAGTTGTTTAAACGATTGCAAAAATGACAATGACCACTGCAAACTGTTCCACTACTACCACCACCAGCTGACACCGGATACTAGTTCCAATCTAAGGTAGCAGGTCAAAGTTTGATCTCTTTTTTAAAACGATCAATTTTAAAAGGCATCAATATTGCTGTGGAAAAAACAGACATTTGTTGGCTATTTTGAAACAACATCAGTAACAAAGGACAGCCCATTTTCATTCAGTTCTTCTTCTGACAACTAACTTCAAAAAACGCCTCTTTTTTCATTTTTTTGTGTTGTCAATTTGCATCCCATCTTTCACTGTAATCGGATTTTTTGTTGATAGTCAGTGTAATTCCAGTGTGATTATGATCCAATTTGAGTGTGCGTGTTTGTCCATAAATCAAAAGCAGCAGATGTACAGCTCTGTAGAAAATAATTTGAACAACAATTTGCACTAAAAATGGATAATATTTTAATTAGGCAGTGAGGTAAATACAGTAGATGAGACAGATGTCATAAGTATCTCACTTTTAATTGCTCTTTTTTGTAAAAACTTCAATTTAACAGGAGTGAAAGAACTGACATAGCACTAGTGACGTATGAAAAAATAAAAGTGATTTGACTATGACAAAAAGAACATCTGCAATTCTTCAAATGTGATCAAACAAGATAAAGATGGCACATACTTGCAAACATTTTAATTATATCGGCCAAACAAAAAAAATTAAAAGACAAATTACCAACAGCAGTGATAACATCAAAAACTGATGACCATCTTAAAGGAAATTGAGCCTTGAAAAAAGGTAAAGTATCTAAGTTATTCTTTTTTTCAGCAGATGATCCAATTATGATGATAACTGGCGACCTCAGCTCACTAAACTGTCGATGTCAATCTGCTATCGCTATCCGAGTGGCGTAATTGGACGATAAACTACTGTCTAACTGACTGACTGGTAATCTTCTTCTTTTCTTTTCTTTCGAGCACTCGATTGATCACACGCCAGTAGGTAGACTGTGTCGTTGAAAAGAAAAGCCAGTGCAACAATTGCAAATGACAGCGAAGAAAAAGAAGAAGAGCATTGCAAAGTGCAACAGTGTTGATGTGTGTGCGGCCAGCTAGAAGGAAGAAGATGAAGAGCACCACCAAGAACGCGTGCAATATGGGGAAGACACGCAGGGGGCAGTTCTCCCTCAGACAAACGCAGTCTTTTCTCTTTTCCTTCATCAAGTCTCAGGTCAGTAGACGTTCTACCGTTGGTGCACAAGTGCTCGGTAGAATAGAACTGAAAAGAGAGGGAGAGAGAGGTGAAAAAGTGTCGAGTTTTCCGACAGTTGGAAGATCGCCATCGATGACACACGCAGAGAAGGAGTTCATCAGCAACAGCAGCAGCAGCAGTAGAAAGAAGAGTGACACTGCCTGAAGACAACTGGTCAGCTGGTCAGTCATAAATTGTCTGGAGACTTTAGCTCAACGGCTCAATCTTTCAACTGGCGCACACACTGGTTGCACACTCTGCTTGTTCACTTTATGTTTGCCTTTAGTGTTGATCACTTCGGTGCAGCCAGTTTGTCAGTCATTCCTCATACAGTCGGCAAACACAATCGACACATGTAAATCCTGTTGGTTTTCAGCTTTACACTTTCTCTTTTCTTCATCACCAGTGTTCTCCAGGCTGCCACCGTTCCGGCCTCCTCTTAATCTTCTTCTGTCTGCAGCAAATTCAAAGTCTAGAAGTAGCAGACTTTACAACTGACAAGACAGTCTAGACGTGAAAAGAACTTTCATATATAAACCGCCTCAAACTTTTCTTATCGGCATTTCATTAGTTTCTTGTTCAGGTTTCTGGTCATTTTTTTGTAAAGTGTTTTTTACATTGTTTTGCTGTGCTGTGTGTTTTCAAAATATAGTGCTTTTTAGTGTGCCGAGCTGTAACTGGCCACAATCATCGTAATTTAATCTACTTTTTCATAATTAAAATTATCTCATCAAAAATGTCTTTTTTGCGCACCAAAATCGGCATGAATCAGCACAAAATAGTGATTTTGCTCATAATCACATTTTTCAACTTGATTGAATCTCGACCGAACGGCAACCCAAACAGCCAATCAAGGAATTTGATCACCATCATTCCTGGTGGCACCAGGAGAATGAACACTCTGCCCGACGCCAGCTTTCTCATTTCCTCACCATCAGAGCAATACCCGCAGTTTAGAAAACGACAATTTTTCAGTCAATCAGATCAATATGCTCCTTCCTCGTCTTCTTATATGAACATTGAAACTAGCAACTACGGCGACTCAGATTCTTTGCATCAGGACATTCCACTCTATCGAGATGAAGGGACCTCATCCTTCTCAAAACGATACTTGGTGGCAGAGAGCAGTTCAAATAGCTACCCATCATCAAAAGGTGGTTATAGCCAACAACCAGCATCTCAGAGCTACAGTGGTTACAGTGGACAGGTGATTCCAGGTAAATTGGCTTGTTGAACTCTAATTTTTCATAATTTAAATAATTACCTCAACTGTAGCTGCAATTCAAAGCAAGCATCAAGTGTCCTACTACGAAGTTCCCTCAACCAATGAACCAGCAAAGCCGACTACCATTGAAGTTGGGGCAAGCAGTGTGCCGCTGAATATTTTGTTCAGAAGGTAATAAGAGTTTGCTTTTGAATTGATTAGGACTATTTATCTTTTGCAATTGCAGTGCTTCCTCAAATTTGAACATAAAGCAAGCTCACGAAGGAAGTCATGGAACCACCCAGGAAACTGAATCACAAGATGAACCGCATTATTTGAAGCACCAAGTGATCAAACCGAGTAAAACAAATTTTTTTTGCAATCAGTTTTTTGCATTTACAGTTTTAACCCAGTCTTTTTTAAAACATTTGCACAGTTTATCAGCGAGTAACCGAGCTTATAAAACCGATAAGGTACATTCAACAGCAAATTTTGCCCGTTCAAGAAACTTTGGTTACTCGGATAGCGACGGTGGCAAGAGAGGCGGGGAAAAAAGAGTACAGCAGCCCAAACAAGGCAAGCACAGAACATTCAGCAGAGTACTCAGCAGGAAGTACTCTGAACAGTTACCAGGCAGTGGAGCAGAGACATGAAACAGCAGCTCCAATAGCTCCCCCACCACCACCGCCGACCATTGTCACCTCCTCAGTGCAGCACCTCGTCCAGGCGCCCGAGTACCAGCAGCCCTCATTACAGGTGGCCTCCATTGCCTCCAATGCTGACGATCAGATATCAGCAATGCATAACAGTTACCAGCCGGAAATGATCGCCGTCAACAGGAGAAGTTCAGGAATTGAGGAGGAAGAGCAGCAGCGGTTTGTACCGACAGAGGCAGCAGCGACTGAACCAGAGCCCAACGATTATCAGCAACACCAACAACAGCTGATTGACCAGATTGGTAAAGAGTACATGACAGCTAGCTCCAGTGCCCTTCTCAGCAGTGTCTATGGCGTTTCAGCCTCAACCTCGCCCAGTAGCAGTAGTGGAAGTGCCTCTTTTCGGCATCAGCAGCAGCAGCAGTCCAGCCAATTCAGCACCGGGCAGCATTCAACTGAACGAGTACACCACCATTGACGCCGACCTGGTCAGGCAGTACATGCCTTGGTCTACGAAGTGATCAACTCAATGGAAAGCGATCGAATGCGAGAGAGGCGGGAGACAGTGGCAGTGGTCAGTGTGACCGGCACCGGTAAGAAGGTAAATGAACAAACACTTTCTCATCAATTATCCTCTATTTATGACACTGACTGGCTGATGTCGTTTTTCTCAAATTTGTCATTGCTGATGATTAATTTTTCTTCTTTGATAATCAATCTTTTGTGGCGCATAGATTTTTCAACGCCGTTTTACAAATAAAGCCCTTTACTTTTCAATATTTTCCTCTCAAGATCATTAATCATCGTTGCGGTGTCAGTGAGTCACTGCTCACTGATGTTTATCGGGTAATGCCGGCGTACTTTCTTGTCATCACAAATGGGCAAAATTGCTTTATCAAGTTTATTTAAACTCTAAAACTTGACCACAAAACGAGCATCAGAAAATGTTGGCTGTAGGCAAGATCCCTTTGGTAATGACGCAAAAAACCCGTAAAAAATACTAAAATAGAAATCTCCACTATAACTGCTGAGCTGAACTTGCAGAGAAAGTAGTGAATTTTTACCAAGCATTTTTTGTGCAGTTTGCAACAAAATGATCAGCGTTTTTGGTGGCACAGTGAAACAGAGAGCGCTAGAAAAGCTATTTCACGGGACATTTGCATTCGATTAGATGAGCCTGATTGGAGCACCGTGTCCGGCGTCAGCAGTCCATGGGCGCCCATGTGACACAAATCGACTGCCTAAAGGCAGCAGCAGCAGCAGCATAATCTCAATGATCGTTCATTAAGAACACATTTGCACCGACATATTTTCTGCTGGCAAAGACATTTCATCTGTCATCGTCGGGAACTAAGGAGAGAGAAAGAGAGAGAGAAAGCTGCTGCTCCGAGCAACGTATATTGAAATGCAAACTTTTAGAAGCTAGACAGAAGTTTATTTAGCAACTTAATTTGCTCTGTTGAAATCATGCGCCTCAATCAGCTGTTCAGTATGGCTCTCTGCTATCGTGCCATTGCAATCTGCTAGTTATTTGTTGCAAGGCGCCAGAGCAGTGAAAACATCTGCCACTTTTTATTAGTCGAGATCAAGATTGAAAAAAGTTTTAGAAGATGATGATGATTTAGAATGAAAAATTTATTGCTTACAGACAGCACAGCAGTTTCACCAGCTTTGGACATACGGCACAGCAGCAACAACAGGCCAAGTTCACCACCAGTCAGTTGGCCATTTTTGGTGCAGACGGCCTTGCCATTGCCATTTACATTCTGCAAAACAAAAGCAATTTAAAATGAATTGTACTTTTTAGTGAGGTGACACACGTGATGACGACTGACGTCAATGAGATGATAATGAGACGATCAGGTGGACGACCGGTGCAATGGTGTTTATAAGTGTTCTGACCAAGTAGACGGAAAACTGCACGAGAGAAATCAATTGAATGAAATCAAGGTGACAAGGTCGACGAGGTGATGATCTGCTTTCAAATCCAAATAATGTTTTAGCAGTTGTAATTTTGCAATTTTGTTGCAAATATATGCTGCATTTTGAAAAAAGTGGACATAAGTTTACTTTAGTGAATTAGTGGAATCAGTATTCAAGGCTAGTAAAAACTGACCAGGTGAACTGAAGAGAAGGGAAACAAACTTGCCATATTCAGCAATGCCGTTGATGAATATGTCACCTGTCATCATCAACATCGTTTCAGTGTTGGTGTTGCCAGCCATTGCCGGTAACTGATGACGGCTGTAAAGTACATGTGTCACTGCTGTTGCTTTGGTTGCACCGTGCACTACTGAATATGGTCAACAACAACCGTTACTTTGGAAAGCTCGGCTAAAAAATGTTCACTCGAGTTTTCAGCCTTTCTGAGCATCACCACCATTTGCAGAAGTGGTAAAGCGTCATTGCTTTGCCTGAACGCTGGCCGCAACGCTGATTGCTTGCAGACAATTTGTTGCAGGTGACAGCGGCCAGTGGGCAGAAATGTCGTTTTTCAGCTGAGTGATAGACAGCCATCTCCGTTGGGCTATCACCGCTCTGCCATCGTCGTCGTCGTTTCTGCTCTCCTAACGTCTCTTGTCGTCTTTGATCACTTAATTTGCACTTTTTCTGTCTGTACTATTTTGCTCTTCTTCTTCTTCTACTAAAGCCTATCAGCGCAGTGCATCTTTTCAAGTGCGCGCATTTGATTAAAAATCAGCGTGTAGAGTTGTGTTCACCAAGTTGATGTGATTTAATCAAATCGAAGTGATTAATTAATTGATGTAGATTACATAAAATGAAAAGAAGCAAAAATGTCAGATGATGGCTCAGTTTGTGTATTTTCTTCTTTTTAAACGTTTTGTCAGTAAAAAGAGTGTCTACAAAATAAACAAAAACATTAGTAAAGTAGAGTGATGGCTTTCTAAAAAAGGGTTTCATTTCAGTAGTGACTTACTTGTTTACAAGTACACACGGGGTTATTTTTAGACCAATCAAACATCAGCAGATGTGCAAAGGCTGATCACGCTGAATCCTCTTAGAAAAACACTAAGCAATGGTGTAAACCATTTGAGGCCACCTGTTGCTTCCTGATAAAAACGACGCTTTAAATCAGGTAAAAGAAGAAGATCCTTTTTATTGGTAATGCATGCTGTAGAATGTGTACATGTAGATGATGATGAAATCCAAACTGTGCACTACGATGAGTTGATCACTAAACCCGGTAACGGTCAACGCTACAGGCGAGTGTGATCAGCTGTGAATCAGTTTGGATTGAGATGACTGGAAGTGTGAAGATGGAAATGGGTGATCAAAGGTTAGATGACTTGGTAGCTGGCGCTGGCGCTAGTCTTGCTGCTGGCCACTGAGGGCTTCTGCACCGACACTGCTGACGCCTTCTCAGAGGCAGCCGCCGCATAGCTGCCCTTGCTGGCGCCCTTGCTGCCCAGTGACTTGAGGGAGCCACCGCCAGCACCGCCAGAGTAGCCACCTCCATGACCACCACCACCACCTCCGCCGAGTATCTCCATAAGACCGCCAGCTCCGCCGCCGAGGGAAAGACCCTGACTTCCAAGGCCGCCAAGGCCACTTCCGCCAAAACCGCCACCGCCGCCTCCTCCATGTCGGTCGCCACCGGTGTTTCGGGCAACAATCTGTGTAAATGGAAAAAACAGTGTCAGAGCTCATTCGGATATTTAAAAGTAAAGTGCTCATTTACGGTCTGAATTTCCTCTTGCACCGGTTGGATTTCCTGTTGGTTGATTGATAATGTTTTAGTTAGTTAATTGATTAAAATAATCAGTTGATCAAATCTTTACCTGAACGATCTTTCGGAAGGGAGTAATAACCTCTCTGGTAGGGGTGAGTCAAAGATGAGTTTATGAAATTGGTAAAAAGATTAAATTGATTAGACACTGGAATGTGTTCAATGTAGTATTCAACTACTTACCGAACCTAAATGATAGAAAGTAATTGAAATTAAAAATTCAAAATTAATTAGTATTTTTTCAACACAAGTTTTCCGATTAAATACCTCCTGGATGACTGTAAGAAAAAAATTGATTAGTATGATTAATTCTCAGTATATTTTTAAATTCTTACTTGGCTTGGTAACTTGGTGCTTCAGAATATGGGGCTCATCCTGAGAAATAAATTTTGTTAAGTTTCTTAAAACAACAGTTTTCAATATAAAAATTACATCACTGCTCGTCTCTTGAGTATCGCCGCCTGCTCCCTGATGTTGCTGCACAACGTTGAGGTTTGATGAAGCACTAATTATGGAAACATTTATTAATTTTATTTTAACAGTACAAACTAGATGAATTACCTTCGGAACAGAATGTTCAAGGGAATTGACGAGGCACCAACTTCGATGGTGGCTAAAGTGAGGGGAAAGTTAGACACAAAAATATTGCACAGGACCTAAGCATTTACCTGGATTTATCGATCCCGTGTTGGATAGTCCGATACTAATTGATGTTTGGTCTGTTGAATTTATCAGTTTAGTTAATCAATCTCAAATAAAACTAAAAACTAGTTTACCTGAATAGCAGCAGGAATGATTCCACCTGAGTAACCAGATCCACCACCACCACCCCCACCACCTCCTCCTCCACCTGAATAACCGGAAGATCCCCCTGATGAATAGCCACCACCACCACTGCCACCACCACCACCTCCACGCCCACCATAGCCACCAGCAGCACTGGCGACGGCAACCATTGCCGAGACTACAAAAATCTACAATCACAACAAAAAGTATATTGAGTAAAAGAGCGAGCACCAGACCTGGTGACCACCACTTACCTTAAACATGTTGAGGTGAAGAAGTGTACTAGACTTACAGACTACTGGTCACTGTCAAAAGTCGAGTCGTTGAAAGAGATGAACAAACGGCAGAGGAGACAAAACGCACTGATGTCGACTGCGGACTGCTCTCCGGTGCTTTTATAGTCAGACAGAAGTCTCCGTTGATCCATCACCATCATCAGCATTACCACCGTCGCAATAACCACACCAGCGGACGGCTCTGTCACCGGACGGACGGACGGACAGATGATGATGGTGGTGGTGGTGGTGGTGGTGAAGGCGAGAAGAAGGGGAAGAAGAGAGAAACATAACCATCCATCCTCGGGAAGACACACTCTCACTCTCACTCACGCACATTCAGTAGAGAACGAGGGAGAAAGTAAAAAAGTGCGAGTTGATGAAAAAGAAAGTAGGAGAAGTAGGAGAAACGGACAAAAACAAAGCTGAAAGTGGAGAAGATAAGACGATAAGTGCAGTAGTGCCAGCAGCAGCAACAGCTGATAGATGGTCGGCAGAGTCAAAAAGAGAGAAAGAAGAGAAGAGATGAGAGAGAGAAAGTAAGTGTCAGTAAGCCGAGTCGCCACTGGTGAGTAGACCAATGTGGTGGTGGTAGTGCTGGAATGCGTCTAAGGTGAGCATCAGAGATGCTTTTCGGGAAAGAAGAGTGAATGAGTGAGAGAAGAGACGTGGTGATGAGAAGATATCGAAAGCTCTGAAAAGAAAGGGATAGAAAGCCATGTTCAGCCAAGTCGCCGAAGCAAGAACTGAAACTACTAATTTTTGCCTAGTCACACTCGCCAGTCATTGAGCACCTTCACATTCAGTAGCGCACAAAGGAGGAAGCCATTTAGTGCTAGGTCAGCGTTGTCCACTGTTGTGAATGTAAGGTAATCCGATTGCTGCTGCTGCTGCAACTTTAAGGTTTGGCCGTCCCGATTAGGTGCCAATTCGGGGGAGGGCAATGAGATGCGATGTGATGTGATGGCAAATGGACGCCATTACTCTACATTAAATTGCACACATTTGTCTAGGCGAGCACACACAGACAGCACCGCCGCCGCCATCGCCACCGAGACTACAAATTGACAAATTAGGTTTTGTTGTAGACTGTGGAAGATGGGACAGTGTAGATTGCGGCTGCTAAACAATGGCTCCATTGGCCTGATAGAAGAGCACTGATAGGGCACTGGTGACGATTAGCAGAAGCAAACTCGGAAGTGGACAGAACGAGGGATAGTTGGCCATTTCAGACTTTGTGTCGTGCATCAAGGCGATTAATTTGCAGTTGCAGTTGATGCTCGTGCTCTGGCCTCATCACCGCTGTTTAATTGAAAGTGGTGCTTGTTTGCTTTTCTCCAGAGAGGATTAAAACAACAACAAAAACCGTGTGGATTACTACTACAACAAAAGCTGAAAAACAAAATTCTGAAAACAAATCGACGACTACTGCCAGTTGTGATAACAGCACACTTTTCAGTCAACTGTTGCTGGACGGTGGTTTCCGCAAAGTTGGCCAAACAGTCAGTCAGTCAGTAGTGTTAGTAGTGCCTGTGCGTGTGTTTTATTGCGCATCCTCTTCTAAGTTGCTATAATTAAAGTCTCCGGTTGATTTGAGAAGCAAACTGCTGATTGTAAACACCGGCTGCAACTGAAGGTATGCAGAGATGTTGATGCTGCTGATGATGATGATGGTGGAGGACGAGTCGGAAAAGTCAGTAAAGTGTTTCACTCAATTTGCCTCCATTTGGCTAATTTACTGAAGCTCACGACTTTTTCAGCACGGTATCAATCAACAGAAGTAGTAGTCAAATGACCAGTGTGCATCTTCAGGTGGAGATTTATTGTCACTACCTGCCAAGTAAGTTTGCATTGAAAATGAATTTTTCAAAATGCAACATCGTTTTTTCTCAGCTCAAAAGCAACTTGCGACAGCATCATTAACTTGTTTGTCAAGCTGATTTAGTACAAAACATGTTGTTTTTTAAAAATTTTTTTAACGCAGTTGAAAAAGAATATATGAATTGTGAGTACCGGAATTCTGAACACAAAGTTGACTCTCAAAGTATATAAAAAATAAAAAACCTTCACGACTGCCCATTTAGTAAGTTAGAGACTGAACGAGACGATGATTAGTGAGCTCGTTGACAACGTGTCAAAGTGACAGGATAATTGTGCGATTGTCTAATGTCCGTCTGTGTCTGTGCCCACAAACGGAACTGATGATGCTGCTGATGCTGCTGTCGTCTGTCTGAAAGTCGCTCGACCGAGCTCAATTACGCGCAGTTTCTCTGACTGGTTACACACTTTCTCCCGCTGTTTCCATCCATCCTATTTCAACTTACAATGTTGACATGAGCACTGTCGTCATTATCATCAGAAAATGTTTTAGTGTTTCAAAAAACAAAAAAATGCAGTTGTGACCACTTTTTAGAAGACAAGTCGACATATCACACACGAAAGATCAGCAAACTGCCTCAATTAACACAGGAACATAAACGGCAGCTTCTTTGATAAGGCAAGAGTATTTTAATTTGAATCAAGTTATAACATTGCAACAATGCAAACAACAGCATAAGAGTAGTTAGTGAGATTCTAAATCGAGGTGAGTAGATTATGTGCGCTTGAGACTAAAAGTCTCCTACTTTTTGTAGCCCTTTTTAAACCCGATGAGGCCCTTTGCTGAGGACAAGCCCCGGCGGGGTTTTTCCACCGGCCTTGCCAAAATCCCTGCCTGAGGTTGCCTTTATTTCAAGGGGGCTGTTGCCTGATGAGGCCATGAAGATGAAAAAGATAAGAAATGCCGCCACGAGGGGGTGCCACCCAATGGGCCCCAAAACCAAGGGGGCCCCCGGCAGACATTTCCCTACCTCCCGATGAAAACCCCCACCATAACCAGATTGGGCTCTGTCCTACCTGAAGAAAAACCCTTAAAATGAACAAATTTTTTCAATTTTACAACCCTACCTCTTTCCTAGCATAACTCTTCGATTACTGGGTGAAATTTCCCGTTTACAAATTTATTGATTAAGTTAGAAAAATAAAAGATTTTTGCTTGATCAAAAAACCCTTTCCGAACGATTTCAGTGTTGGTGTTGCCAGCCATTGCCGGTAACTGATGACGGCTGTAAAGTACATGTGTCACTGCTGTTGCTTTGGTTGCACCGTGCACTACTGAATATGGTCAACAACAACCGTTACTTTGGAAAGCTCGGCTAAAAAATGTTCACTCGAGTTTTCAGCCTTTCTGAGCATCACCACCATTTGCAGAAGTGGTAAAGCGTCATTGCTTTGCCTGAACGCTGGCCGCAACGCTGATTGCTTGCAGACAATTTGTTGCAGGTGACAGCGGGCAGTGGGCAGAAATGTCGTTTTTCAGCTGAGTGATAGACAGCCATCTCCGTTGGGCTATCACCGCTCTGCCATCGTCGTCGTCGTTTCTGCTCTCCTAACGTCTCTTGTCGTCTTTGATCACTTAATTTGCACTTTTTCTGTCTGTACTATTTTGCTCTTCTTCTTCTTCTACTAAAGCCTATCAGTGCAGTGCATCTTTTCAAGTGCGCGCATTTGATTAAAAATCAGCGTGTAGAGTTGTGTTCACCAAGTTGATGTGATTTAATCAAATCGAAGTGATTAATTAATTGATGTAGATTACATAAAATGAAAAGAAGCAAAAATGTCAGATGATGGCTCAGTTTGTGTATTTTCTTCTTTTTAAACGTTTTGTCAGTAAAAAGAGTGTCTACAAAATAAACAAAAACATTAGTAAAGTAGAGTGATGGCTTTCTAAAAAAGGGTTTCATTTTAGTAGTGACTTACTTGTTTACAAGTACACACGGGGTTATTTTTAGACCAATCAAGCATCAGCAGACGTGCAAAGGCTGATCACGCTGAATCCTCTTAGAAAAACACTAAGCAATGGTGTAAACCATTTGAGGCCACCTGTTGCTTCCTGATAAAAACGACGCTTTAAATCAGGTAAAAGAAAAAGATCCTTTTTATTGGTAATGCATGCTGTAGAATGTGTACATGTAGATGATGATGAAATCCAAACTGTGCACTACGATGAGTTGATCACTAAACCCGGTAACGGTCAACGCTACAGGCGAGTGTGATCAGCTGTGAATCAGTTTGGATTGAGATGACTGGAAGTGTGAAGATGGAAATGGGTGATCAAAGCTTAGATGACTTGGTAGCTGGCGCTGGCACTAGTCTTGCTGCTGGCCACTGAGGGTTTCTGCACCGACACTGCTGACGCCTTCTCAGAGGCAGCAGCCGCATAGCCGCCCTTGCTGGCACCCTTGCTGCCCAGTGACTTGAGGGAGCCACCGCCAGCACCGCCAGAGTAGCCACCACCATGACCACCACCACCACCACCTCCGCCCAGAATCTCCATAAGACCGCCAGCTCCGCCGCCGAGGGAAAGACCCTGACTTCCAAGGCCGCCAAGGCCACTTCCGCCAAAACCGCCGCCTCCTCCTCCATGTCGGTCGCCGCCGGTGTTTCGGGCAACAATCTGTGTGAATGAAAAAACAGTGTCAGAGCTCATTCGAATATTCAAAAAGTAAAGTGCTCATTTACGGTCTGAATTTCCTCTTGCACCGGTTGGATTTCCTGTTGGTTGATTGATAATGTTTTAGTTAGTTAATTGATTAAAATAATCAGTTGATCAAAACTTTACCTGAACGATCTTTCGGAAAGGAGTAATAACCTCTCTGATAAAGGTGAGTCAAAGATGAGTTTATGAAATTGGTAAAAAGATTAAATTGATTAGACACTGGAATGTGTTCAATGTAGTATTCAACTACTTACCGAACCTAAATGATAGAAAGTAATTGAAAATAAAAATTCAAAATTAATTAGTATTTTTTCAACACAAGTTTTCCGATTAAATACCTCCTGGATGACTGTGAGAAAAAAATTGATTAGTATGATTAATTCTCAGTATATTTTTAAATTCTTACTTGGCTTGGTAACTTGGTGCTTTAGAATATGGGGCTCATCCTGAGAAATAAATTTTGTTAAGTTTCTTAAAACAACAGTTTTCAATATAAAAATTACATCACTGCTCGTCTCTTGAGTATCGCCGCCTGCTCCCTGGTGCTGTTGCACAACGTTGAGGTTTGATGAAGCACTAAATACAGAGAGATTTATTAATTTCATTTTAACAGTACAAACTAGATGAATTACCTTCGGAACAGAATGTTCAAGGGAATTGACGAGGCACCAACTTCGATGGTGGCTAAAGTGAGGGGAAAGTTAGACACAAAAATATTGTACAGGACCTAAGCATTTACCTGGATTTATCGATCCCGTGTTGGGATAGTCCCGATACTCAATTTGATGTTTGGTCTGTTGAATTTATCAGTTTAGTTAATCAATCTCAAATAAAACTAAAAACTAGTTTACCTGAATAGCAGCAGGAATGATTCCACCTGAGTAACCAGATCCACCACCACCACCCCCACCACCTCCTCCTCCACCTGAATAACCGGAAGATCCCCCTGATGAATAGCCACCACCACCACTGCCACCACCACCACCTCCACGCCCACCATAGCCACCAGCAGCACTGGCGACGGCAACCATTGCCGAGACTACAAAAATCTACAATCACAACAAAAAGTATATTGAGTAAAAGAGCGAGCACCAGACCTGGTGACCACCACTTACCTTAAACATGTTGAGGTGAAGAAGTGTACTAGACTTATAAACTACTGGTCACTGTCAAAAGTCGAGTCGTTGAAAGAGATGAACAAACGGCAGAGGAGACAAAACGCACTGATGTCGACTGCGGACTGCTCTCCGGTGCTTTTATAGTCAGACAGAAGTCTCAGTTGATCCATCACCATCATCAGCATTACCACCGTCGCCATAACCACACCAGCGGACGGCTCTGTCACCGGACGGACGGACGGACAGATGATGATGGTGGTGGTGGTGGTGGTGGTGAAGGCGAGAAGAAGGGGAAGAAGAGAGAAACATAACCATCCATCCTCGGGAAGACACACTCTCACTCTCACTCACGCACATTCAGTAGAGAACGAGGGAGAAAGTAAAAAAGTGCGAGTTGATGAAAAAGAAAGTAGGAGAAGTAGGAGAAACGGACAAAAACAAAGCTGAAAGTGGAGAAGATAAGACGATAAGTGCAGTAGTGCCAGCAGCAGCAACAACAGCTGATAGATGGTCGGCAGAGTCAAAAGGAGAGAAAGAAGAGAAGAGATGAGAGAGAGTAAGTGTCAGTGAGCTGAGTCGCCACTGGTGAGTAGACCAGTGTGGTGGTGGTAGTGCTGGAATGCGTCTAAGGTGAGCATTGGAGATGCTTTTTGGGAAAAGAAGACTGAGTGAGAGAAGAGACGTGGTGATGGGAAGATATCGAAAGCTCTGAAAAGAAAGAGATAGAAAGCCATGTTCAGCTAAGTCTCCGAAGCAAGAACTGAGACTACTAATTTTTGCCTAGTCACACTCGCCAGTCATTGAGCACCTTCACATTCAGTAGCGCACAAAGGAGGAAGCCATTTAGTGCTAGGCCAGCGTTGTCCACTGTTGTGAGTGTAAGGTAATCCGATTGCTGCTGCTGCTGCAACTTTAAGGTTTGGCCGTCCCGATTAGGTGCCAATTCGGGGGAGGGCAATGAGATGCAATGTGATGTGATGGCAAATGGACGCCATTACTCTACATTAAATTGCACACATTTGTCTAGGCGAGCACACACAGACAGCACCGCCGCCGCAGCCGCCGCCATCGCCACCGAGACTACAAATTGACAAATTAGGTTTTGTTGTAGACTGTGGAAGATGGGACAGTGTAGATTGCGGCTGCTAAACAATGGCTCCATTGGCCTGATAGAAAAGCACTGATAGGGCACTGGTGACGATTAGCAGAAGCAAACTCGGAAGTGGACAGAACGAGAGATAGTTGGCCATTTCAGACTTTGTGTCGTGCATCAAGGCGATTAATTTGCAGTTGCAGTTGATGCTCGTGCTCTGGCCTCATCACCGCTGTTTAATTGAAAGTGGTGCTTGTTTGCTTTTCTCCAGAGAGGATTAAAACAACAACAAAAACCGTGTGGATTACTTCCACAACAAAAACTGAAAAAACAAAATTTTGAAAACAAATCGACGACTACTGCCAGTTGTGATAACAGCACATTTTACAGTCAACTGTTGCTGGACGGTGGTTTCCGCAAAGTTGGCCAAACAGTCAGTCAGTCAGTAGTGTCAGTAGTGCCTGTGCGTGTGTTTTATTGCGCATCCTCTTCTAAGTTGCTATAATTAAAGTCTCCGGTTGATTTGAGAAGCAAACTGAAGATTGTAAACACCGGCTGCAACTGAAAGTATGCAGAGATGTTGCTGCTGATGATGATGATGGTGGAGGACGAGTCGGAAAAGTCAGTAAAGTGTTTCACTCAATTTGCCTCCATTTGGCTAATTTACTGTAGCTCACGACTTTTTCAGCACGGTATCAAACAATAGAAGTGGTAGCCAAATGACCAGTGTGCATCTTCAGGTGGAGATTTATTGTCACTACCTGCCAAGTAAGTTTGCATTGAAAATGAGTTTTTCAAAATGCAACATCGTTTTTTCTCAGCTCAAAAGCAACATGCGACAGCATCATTAACTTGTTTGTCAAGCTGATTTAGTACAAAACATGTTGTTTTTTAAAATTTTTTTAACGCAGTTGAAAAAGAATATATGAATTGTGAGTACCGGAATTCTGAACACAAAGTTGACTCTCAAAGTATATAAAAAAATAAAAAAACCTTCACGACTGCCCATTTAGTAAGTTAGAGACTGAACGAGACGATGATTAGTGAGCTCGTTGACAACGTGTCAAAGTGACAGGATAATTGTGCGATTGTCTAATGTCCGTCTGTGTCTGTGCCCACAAACGGAACTGATGATGCTGCTGATGCTGCTGTCGTCTGTCTGAAAGTCGCTCGACCGAGCTCAATTACGCGCAGTTTCTCTGACTGGTTACACACTTTTTCCCGCTGTTTCCATCCATCCTATTCCAACTTACAATGTTGACATGAGCACTGTCGTCATTATCATCAGAAAATGTTTTAGTGTTTCAAAAAAACAAAAAATGCAGTTGTGACCACTTTTTAGTAGACAAGTCGACATATCACACACGAAGATCAGCAGACTGCCTCAATTAACACAGGAACATAAACGGCAGCTTCTTTGATAAGGCAAGAGTATTTTAATTTGAATCAAGTTATAACATTGCAACAATGCAAACAACAACACAAGAGTAGTTAGTGAGATTCTAAATCGAGGTGAGTAGATTATGTGCGCTTGAGACTAAAAAGTCTCCTACTTTTTAGTAGCCCTTTGTTCCACCTGATGAGGCCTTAGCTGAGGATGCATAGCCACCGGCGGTCTTTCCAGCCAGTCCTTTGCCAAGTCCGCTGCCTGAGGTTGCCTTTATTTCAATGGGGCTGCTGTTGCCTGATGAGGCCGATGAAGATGACCAGATGAAGAACTGCCGCCACCGATTGAGATGCCACCGCCAATGGCGCCGCCAAGACCAAGGGAGCCACCGGCAGACATTCCGTAGCCTCCCGACTGACCACCACCACCATAACCAGATTGTCTTGCTCCTGACCTGAAGAAAACCATTAAAATGAATCAAATTCACTTTTAAGTTTACAACGTACCTCTTGCGACAATGGTCATAATCTCTTCAATTACTGGGTGAATCTCCTATTGATCAATTGATGATGATTAAGTTAGTAAAACTATTAAGATTATTGCTTGATCAAAAAACCACTTGCCTGAACGATTTTCCTTGAAGGAGTGATGATTTCGCGAACCTAAATTAGGAAAAAATTGATTAGTTTACCTGTTGTCGATTCGGCAGCAGTTCTCTTAATAATTACCTCTTGGATGACTGAAACAGAAAAGACAAAAAAGAACGATTACAATAAATGATAACTGGGTAAAAACTGAATCTTACTTGGCTTGGTCACTTGGTGCTTCAGAACATGAGGCTCATCCTCAGACTGCGACTCTTGATTGCTGCCTTGGGCACCATCGTGCACTTGCTGAATGTTCAGGTTGGATGAAGCACTACAAAAATCGTTTAAACTTAGAATCTTGAAAACTTATTAAAACTTCAATACCTTCTAAAGAGAATATTGAGGGGAATTGATGATGCACCAACCTCAATGGTGGCTGAAATTTGATAAACAATTTAATGTTGTGATAAAACAAATAAAAACCAAATTACACTAAACCATACCTGGAAAAATTTCTCCAACAGAAGGAACTTCTCTGTAGGTTACTTCATGTTTTGATTGTATTGCGGCTATAAACTTGAATGTTATTAAATGCTTTTAAAAATAAGCATCAAGTAATAAATACCTGGGATGATCTCTCCACTGTAGCCACTTCCACCAGATGAATAACCTCCACCACCACCTCCTCCTCCTCTTGATGAATATCCACCGCCACTGCTTGATGACCTTCCACCACCACCACCACCACCTCCACTGCCATAACCGCCAGCACTGGAGACGGCAACAAGCGCTGAGATGACAATAACCTGTCGAAGAGTAGAGATGATTAGAGGGCAGTTGCAGTGGTAATGGTAGTCCATCAACAGAAACCCACAATAGACAAAGCACAACAAAGCCGCATTTGCACTGCACACTTTACACTTACTTTAAACATCATTTTGTTGGCTGAACAATCAATTTGGACAAAAACGATTTAAGAGCAATTAATGATCACAATTACTAAACTGATGCTTCACTGAAGCTGCATGGACAATACTGATAGAGTCTCCTTTGCCTACATTTGAGCTTTATATATACCCGTTGCTGCTCACCGTCAGTGGCGATTAGCAGGACTCGGGAAAGTAATAGTAGAAGTAGTAGTAGTAGTCAGTTCACTGATAGTGCACACAAACTCACCAGGCATCGACTAATGGGCAATTGAAAGAGTGGGAAATTAGTCAGTCGGACTTACTGACTGACCGACTGGCTGACTTCACGGTAATAGCAACGATAGAGGATGAAGATAGCCGCAGCAGACAATATGCGAACGGCTGAAAAAAGTGCAGAAAAAGAAGCGCAGGATGGGGAGAGATAAAGGTGAGGTGGAAAAACCATGCACAAAAACGACGGTGTGTGTGTGTGTGTGACTGACTCAATTCAACAGGTGGTAAGGAAAGTGAGTGAGAGAGAGAGAGAAAGTCAATGGACGAGGCGGGTTGAAACGGAAGGAGAGGGGGAGAAAGTGAAGAAGGGCAACTCTAAAGCAGAACAGGGTGACCGACTTGTGAGTGGCCACTGGCCATCACCTCACTGATTACCGAGTCACCGAGATTTACCGAGTGAACTACTGTTGCCTACTACTACTACTACTACTGCCCCAACAACCCGACGCAACACTTCATTAACTTGTCGCCTATTGATTAAATAAACTTGTTTTAATTAACACGATAACAACAGGGAATTGTTTTTGTTCCCGTAATGCCTACTACATTTTTGGTGTATTTACAGGTAAGGAAGTGCGCACTATGCACACACACACGCGAGCCGGTGCCGCAGGTGTGCGCTAAGCACTTTCACTGTGTGGCTACTCTTTTTAGGCAGGGAAAAAATCAATGTAAGATCGATTGATGCTGTTAGGAGCTGTAGCGGCAGCAGCAGCAGCAGCTCGACACCAAAATTAACCGTGCACAATTAGCAATCAGGCTTTTCTGACTGGCAGGCTGGAGCTAGTGCAGAGTGCTATCCCGAGCGCACCTCACTTCAATTCCGCATCGAGGTAATGGGCTTCATCTTCGTCTCACAGCATTGTTTTTGTGCTGTTCCTCGCTTGCCTGTTTGCCTGCTTTCTTCCTTCTTTGCTTCCTTTGAAATCTACTTGGCTGAGTTGTCTTTGCGTGTTGGCAATTATCGCCGTAAAAAGCAGTCAGACAGAAGTGTGTCTGTGATGCGTCTACTTTCGGACAAACTGTTTTAGTTTTTTGGACACATTAGCACCACCGACTGGACATTTTAACTGAAAAAACAATTTTAATTATTTATTTTTATTTTTTTAATTAGTCAGTTTTAATTTTAAAAACATTAATTGTAAATTTTTTTGCACGTACTTTTGATTTGAATTTCGTGAATACGAAAACCGTTTCCAACAGCACTTACAACAAAAAACAGCAGCCACAGTACAAATAAGTGAGCACTTTTTGTGCTTTTAATCTATTAATAAGTAGTGCTGCTGAGTGATGCTGATCATCACCGCCACTGAAGGCACTGGTGTTCACATAAATCAACAACTCTCTTTATCTCTCTTTTTTCTTTTTTCAACGACTAGTGTTGCTCATGTCGTGTTTGTCTTCTTATTTCCAGTGTGTTCCATTAATTAGTACATTAATTGCTCAACACAAGACAGACGTTGTTGCCATTCAATTCCATTTCCGAGTCTAGTGATGAGCACTCTCACACTCTCCTTTTTCATTAACTCACTGTCATGCCACTTTCTAAAAATACACAGTTTTAACTTTAAAGTTCATTTTTCATTTTGAAACGATGTGACGATAATAGAAACAGAAAAATACTTGGCTTTACTTTTAAACCACAAACTGTTGATAGCTGCAACAACTTCTGCAGGTCATGCATTATCTACCTTTTGATTTACCTTCACTTTTCATCTTTGTTTTCATTGGCAAAAAGCTTCTATCATATGTTTGGTAATGATTTTATATGATGCGTTATTGTATATAGTCTTAAGATCATTAAAAGCATTGTCAAGTCTATGCTGATTTCATTTATTTTCAGATTGGAGCTGTTTATGTTAACCATTGCCATAAGTTTATCATTAAGTTTTTTTTAATTTGATTGCTTTACACAATCAAAATGCCCAATTAATTCATTGGTTTTACTAGTACTTGTTTTAGTGTTTGGAACGTAAATCACAAGTCAAGTGAAAACTGCTCTTTTTTAAGTTGATCATCAGCATTTATTTCCATTTTAGTTTTTCTTGACGATGAGTCCTTAATTGCGCTCAACCTCTTGATGGTTTTTGCCAAAGGTAATGGCTGCTAATCTTCAGATTATAGAGGATTTGGTCAGTCAATCGTCTTGTGGTTTAACCGTGTTTACGCCAAAATCTTTTTAAACGTGTTTGTCCTAATTAGTCATGTGTGTTAAATTAAATTACGTACACATAAATTCGTTTAAACTTTTTATTGTTTCATTTGGGTTAAATACGACAACAGGTATTAAATTTTAAAACTTACTTTTTTAATTTGAATGCTATTTGTTTACTCATTTTAACTTTAATGTTTTCTAAAAACAAAGATTTTAAATAAATGACAATTTTAAATTAATTGCAAAAGTTGTTCGAAAAGAAAAAGGAAATTGTCAGGAGAATAATTAGATTCACTACCTGATGAGTGAAGAAAAAATGGTTATATTTAATTTGCCTTATACTTGAGTAAAAGGAAAAAGTCTTCAATCATCTTACACAGCAGTAGTTTTGTTATTTTATTTGTAAAGGAAGCAATCGTTGTAGTTGCAGTCAAATGAAAGGGGCAAAGCCAGCATTACTACCTAAACTAGCAAGGCGATAATCGCAATTGATCGGCGCAATTGAGCTTCGGAGATGCAAATATTACATAATCTCTTCAATTGACCAGCACTAGATCTAATTCATTCACCCACTTTCTACTACTACTCTCGATGGTCAATCAAAAGTCTGCACTAACAACAGAAAATGTCTCGAGTGCAATGAGATCAGATGAGCTGCTGGAACTTGGAATGCAGTTGCCTGACGGGCTCTCACACACACACAGAGACTGGTTGATGCTTCAATGCCGTGAGTGGTAGCCATGAACAATCACAATCATCATCGTCGTTCCGTCACATGGACACACACATCACTTGGATAAAAATCATAAAAAATTTGAAAAAAATGAAAAAAGTTAAACTTTAAAATAAATTTAAAAAACAAGTAAAGCTAAATCAGCAAATCGAAGACGATCAAAAATATAGAGAGTTGTTACCTTTATTTGGCATCTCTGATCATGCCATGCCAACTATCATGTTGCCGGAAAGTGTACCGCGCGGTTTAAAGATCTTAGTAAAAAATGCCGTTGACTAGTAAAGGAAACTAAAAAATTCGAAAAAAATTGTTATGTGCGCGCAGTCCCCCCTATTAATTTGCCTTTTACTTGAGTAAAGGAAAAAGTCTTCAATCATCTTACACAGCAGTAGTTTTGTTATTTTATTTGTAAAGGAAGCAATCGTTGTAGTTGCAGTCAAATGAAAGGGGCAAAGCCAGCATTACTACCTAAACTAGCAAGGCGATAATCGCAATTGATCGGCGCAATTGAGCTTCGGAGATGCAAATATTACATAATCTCTTCAATTGACCAGCACTAGATCTAATTCATTCACCCACTTTCTACTACTACTCTCGATGGTCAATCAAAAGTCTGCACTAACAACAGAAAATGTCTCGAGTGCAATGAGATCAGATGAGCTGCTGGAACTTGGAATGCAGTTGCCTGACGGGCTCTCACACACACACAGAGACTGGTTGATGCTTCAATGCCGTGAGTGGTAGCCATGAACAATCACAATCATCATCGTCGTTCCGTCACATGGACACACACATACACACAGTCAGACAAACAGTGAGACAGTTTCAGTCAAATGTCCTAAGTGCACTATTTTGCCCTTTGAATATCGTCCGAGTTGACTGAACTGACTGAATTTCCTGACTCAAAGGCCAAGTGTCACGAGGATGCTCGTTGTCAAATGACTGACAAAAAAACTGTCTTGCTTTTTAATGGTGGTGTCCGACATTGTCGGCGGAAACTGAAAAAATCGGATCGACCTGAAGATGAGGACGAGGAGGAGGAAGATGACGCCCAAACAGACTTTGTTTGACGGGCTTTTGATTAGCCTCTAAAGTTGGGCTGTCAAAAGTAACTGCAACAGCAGCAGTGGCAATACTTCAGTGCTGTCCAGTGGCAGTGAACACAGACAGAGAGACAGCTCATATTTCACAAAATGAGATATGACATGTGCTCACGTGGTACAGTCTTCTTGAGAAGGAGAAAAAGAATAAAAAGTGGCAGATACTTTGCACTTCACTACGGCTGATACATTGGATGATGATGATTACGGTGATGATCATTTGCATAACCATTTAATTATTCATTTACTTAGCATACGGCAGCTACTCACTGACTTCCGTACTAGTAGTTTGTCGACAATTGAGTGTAAATGTAGATCATAATAAGTAGATTAAGTTCATCGGCAGATAATAAGTTTGATAGACTCATTGTAAAAAAATAAAAGTGCAAATGCCGTTCAAAAGAAGAAATTTCTGACAGTAGTTGCTCAACACTAATAGGAAAATTATGAATATTCTTTTGCAGTAATATCAAAGTCAAAACTGAAAATGTGAAAAAGTAATTTACAAACAACTTTGTAAAGTAAACAACACTTGATTTTGAAATTTCTTATAGTCTTCGTTTTTCTGTAATTTTACTCAATCTCCTACATGGCACTTCAAGTGCTTCTCTCAATGCAACTTGAAGATTACTTTTACGATTGCACTCTCCATCGCCATCTGTTGTTGCTGAACCCAAGTTACGATTAAATTTTTATTTGAACTGAAGTTTCTTTTCACGTCGTTCACTGCTACGATCAATGCTACGACTGCTTCTTATTAGGGGCTCCTGGTCCCTTGTAGTTGTACTGCGAGACAGAGGCCACCTTGAGCTGCTTTTTGATGAGGGCGTAGTAACCGGTGCCTGTCGACTTGTTGGACTTTGCACTGGACATGAAAGACGGGAATTCAGAACTTCGAATGTGACCAGGCGTAACTTTGTTTTTGCCAAAACCAAGCGTTTTAGAATCTGGCCGTGAGGGACCTGGTTGCTGTTTGGATGGAAATTGACTGGTTGCAGATTTTGCAATTGCCGACTTTGCAATCACCGATTTTTGTTGCTGCTGCTGCTTCTGTTCTGAAACCGTGCTGCGATTTTCTTCGACAGATACTGCTGACGAGTTCCCACCAAAAGGTTTGGAAGTTGTTGACTTTTTGGTAGTTGAGACCACAGAATTGACCTTACTCTTTTGGCTGTTTTTATGATGACTATGGCGTTGTGGACGGTGGTGAGTGTGGTGATGATGATGATGTTTTTTGGTCTTTTTTCTTGACTGTTTCCGACCTCTTCCTTCTTGTGACTGCTGTTGTTGATCTTCAGTACACAGAGCCAGCAGAACAAAAACCAGACCACTGAGCAGTAGTACTAGGGCAAAGTAAATTAATGATAACATCACCTTTGATAGTGAGAGGTGGTGTTTGTGATTAGGTGTAAAGAAAAGAGTGCTTTTGTTATAAAAAAAATAGTCCAATAGAACTTTTTATAATTCAAAAACTTTGAGTTGCTTTAAAAATGTAATAAAATGTTTCAGTTATCAACAGTTATTTTTAAAGTTGCAACTTTGAAGATTTTAACACATTACTTAAAAACAAAAAACCAACAGTTTTAATGATTGTCTATTTGAGTCTAGCTCAAAAGCACAAAAGTACTGATTACTAAATTGAAAACAATATTATTTACAAAAAAAATTGTGAAAACAATGTTAGAACGCTAAAAATTAGCAGCAGCAAAAGAATGTGTTAGTTTTAGTGAATGCGTTTAGCCTAGTACGCCTTTCCATTCTCCGGGTGCGTCGACACAATGGGCGTGATTCGCTGAAGGTCCTGGTGAACCAGAGCCTCACCGAGCGGAGCGGCGTACGCCTCGGCGGTGATCTGCTGCAGACCAGCGGCGCCTCCAATGGAGTGCTCCAGTGGGGATGCCACTGATGCAGCTGAAAGTTGAAGTTGCTGTTGTGGATGCAGTTGCAATGGTTGCTGTTGATGCTGCTCAAGCGAATAGGAGGCAGGTGCAGCTTGCTGTAGGGGCAGACTGTGCGTCTGCTGGTACACCGGCAGGAGGACGTCTTGCGTGGAAAGGGAGGCGTACTTCATGTACGTGTCCAGCAGAGAGGCGTCCGCAAGGAGTGTGACTGGCGAGGACTGGTGCACTGAGGGACCAGAAATCAGCTGTTGTTGTTGTTGTTGCTGTTGCTGCTGCTGCTGCTGAAGCACCTGCTGCTCCTGGCCGTACAGGCGAGACTCCTGGTTGCCGGTGAGAGTGGCTACCTGCGTGACACCGTCGGCGTGGACGACTGGTGTGGACACCTGTTGGACTGCTTCGTAGTGGCCAACTGGTGCCGACTGAGGCAGTGCTTCCAGGTAGTGTTGTCCAAGTTGTTGTTGTTGTTGTTGCTGCAGTTGCAGTTGCTGATGCGCCTGTGGCTGTTCGTATGCCTGGTTAATGACCAGCGGCGACACTTCGCCAGGGTAGCTCTCCACTTTGACGTTTCCGCCACCTAGAGACAGCTGGCCTCCCTTGGCGTACTCTGCACTGGACTTGATGTCATCCGGTGTCATGTACAGCACTGGTTCCAGCTGGTAGGCGTTGTACATTGCCGGTGGGGCCTTCTGTTGGGCATGAGCCGGTGCTGATGTGGCAATGTGAGTCACCACTTCCTCCTAAAGTTGCAATGTTTACTATTAACAGAACTGTACAAGCGATCACCTGTGAACGTACCTGAAGCGGCGTCACCGTCTGCTGAATCAATCGCACTGGAGCAATAATTTCTCTTATTTCCTAAAAATTATTAAAAAAAAGTTTAACCCTAAATGTTTAAATTTTACTGAATAAAAAAATTTACCTGAATAACCGGCTTCTCAACGGTGTGTCGCAAAATGTGCGGCTCATCCACCGAGTAGGAGTGCTTAGGGCCGCCGTACTGTTTGGCGTACGTCGAATCGTGCGTCTGCTGAATGTTGATCTTGCTGCTGGAGCTGCGGAAGACCAGTGACAGTGGCACCGACTTGGCCATCACCTCCACAATGGCGGGCAGCTCGTGCTCTCCGATGCCGCGCACACCATAGCCCGGTTTCAGGGGGTAGTGGCGGAACTTCAGCTGATGCCTCGACTTGATGGGAATCTTGGCGATGATTTTGCTCTTGTAGGGAAAGCCAAAACCGCCACCCCCACCACCGCCGTGGCTAGATTTGCCACCGCCTGCTGCTGCAATGGCAATCAGATGGCCGCCGATGACGCCATCGTTGATGCCGCCCGCCGAGTAGTGCTGAGGGTTCATCATCACCTGACGAGTCTTTGCGTAGCTGCGACCGCCATACTGCTTGGAAGGTCGGTAAAAACGGTTCAACTTGGGCGGGGAGAGCATCGTCGCCGCGTACTTTGGCACCGTTGATTTGCCTGCCCCTCCCTTCTTGCCCACCATCGGTCGGTAGTAGTCACTGTACGCCTGTACGAGCACTGTACAGCACAGCAGCAGCAGACAAACGGAAGTCCTTAGAGGCAGCATGGTTGTCAAGCACACGGTTCACTGCAATAGCAACGACAACAATGGCAGTGGATGGTGAAACAACAACAACAACGGAACAAATGTGGAAGACACAAATTAGTAAAACTGAAACACGAGTTGATGAGGAAAAAATGAATGAGAAGCGGCAAGCTGAATAGGTCACACTGCTAATAAATAGACAAACGAAAAATACGGACACTCAACTCACCAGAGCGACACAAACGTGTCCGTCGCTGGGCAGCCAGTGAACGCCGACCAGGTGAGTGTATAACATTTTTATATTGAGCCACATTTGAATAGGCAAAAACTTCGATTGATTGAGAAGGAAAGGAGAAAGAGAGAGAGAGAAAAAGACAGTTTCAGCTATAACTGTTGTTCTTGCTTGATTATTGGTAGTAGGCACCACTTCTTCAGGCTGCTCCAATTGATGGACGAGGAGTGTTCGCACACACACAGATACACACAACGGGCAAAAACACGGGAGAATTGACGAGAGTGAGAGTGAGAGCCGCGGACGGCAACCTGAAGTAGCTGCCTAAGAGTGGTCACTAGGTGAGCACTCTCTGCACGGTAGCCAAATGGTGGTGGCGGTTTGCAAGTGAATACTCAACGACGTCCGCTAATCAGTAGGCAAAGGTGCCCGCGCGCTTTAGTCGCTGCCCGAGTTAGCCGTAGAGAAAAGGGCAGTGCCCACGGGGAATGATCAGCAACAGTTGTGGTGATGGTGGTGGAAGTAAAAGTAGGGGCAAAATAGTGAGGACAAAAAGGAAAGGACTGCTTTAGATGAAAGAAAAAAACTTTCTCTATCGATTGATCTAATTACGGCCAATCACAGGCGGATAATTAGGCGATAGAGAAGGGAAAAAGAGAGTCAGCTTTCTGATCCCTTCTTTTCTATTCCTGCCCAAGTGTCGACGGAGGCACCAACGGCACCTTAGCCTTCCTACTTCAGTTGTGGGTGTCCGGTCATCATCAACCACAATGGCAAGTGCGTACGTCCATGATCATCAGTGCTCAAAGAGGCTTATCTCTTGGTGAGCTCAGTGTTTGATGAGCACTTGATCTGCATAGTTAGCCTTTGTAAGCTCTGAGCACTGTATTCACACTGTCGTCCAGCAGTTACACTGCTCCAGGCAGTTGCAGTGCATTGAAGTGAAAAATCTCATCTTCTCAGGCTTCTTGAAGAGTACTTTTTTTAGCAGGCATTAGTAGTAAACTAAAATTAAAGCTCACTCAAAGTGTTATTTGTTTTATTTAGTTTGTGTAGCATTTGCACATCAAGTTGCTGATTTGAATAGGGTGCACTTGTAATTAGGTGCTACAAATACAAACAGCTTTTTCAATGAGCAATTTTATGATTAACATTTTTAATTTAATCTAGTGCATTGTTAAACTTTATAAAAGGTCACTTCAATCTATAGCATGCATTGATCAACAAGTAGCTTTTCCGTAGCTGTGCTGTTCCGGCTTTTTTCTTTTGTTTCAGATTGAGTGCATTATAATGCAATTTATAATATTTGCATGCCAACAACAAAACAGTTAAATTCCTTGTCTAGTAAACGGCATATACCGCAACAAGTATTTCTCCCAGGCGCACGCAACAGCTTAAAGAAGTCGTATTGTTTTGATTGAGCCAGCAATAAAGGTTCCGGAGAAGCCGAGAAATAAATAGCCAGCACTGCTGCGCAAAAACAGTGTAAATGCTTAGGTGTAATTTGACCATCACTCTGGTGTGGTGGTGCTGCTGTTGCTGCTGATGGACAGGTAGGAGCAAACGGACAATCAAACGCACTGCAATGACTTTTCCGTTGTTGAGCACTCTCTTCTTGATTGCCCCCTTACTTACTCCTTTTGTGCTACTGTACCGTAAAATTTGACTCTCTTTTTCTTTTTCTGCGCCACCACTAAAACAGACCACCGAGACCGTCGCTTTTCTCTATAGGATTACATGCGCGAGTGTCAGTTGAGTCATGCCATTCGCTCAACGATCGATGCAAAGATTCATGTACAACTGCTGATGCTTTCTTTCTCTCTGTCATCGCGCTGCCACACTCCCTCTCCGCCTCTTGACAGCTGCCCATTAATCACCCCAGTCTCTGACTGTCTGTTTCTGTGTCTGTTGTCTCTGTCCGGTCAATCATTGATACGGATTTCAGTGCTGCTGTTGCTGTTGTTTCTTGATGATGCATCGACAAATGTTCCAAATTGCAAATTAATCTACAATTTCCCTCTCTTCTTTTGTTTATTATTTTTGTTTGTTTACTGTTCAGCTAAAAACAGGCAAACAACAACTGCTAAATTGGTTTTGTTGATGCCTGTTGTTTCAGTGTTGGTTGTTGCCAGACATTGCCGGTAACTGATGACGGCTGTAAAGTTACATGTAGTCATGCTGTGCTTTGGTGCACCGTTGCACTACTGAAAGGTCAACAAAACAACGTTACTTGTGGAAAGATCGGCTAAAAAATCATCGAGTTTTCAGGCCTTTCGGAAGCTGACCACCAATTGCAGAAGTGGTAAAGCGTCCATGCTTTGCCTGAACGCATGGCGCCAACGCTGATTGCTTGCAGACAATTTGTTGCAGGTGACAGCGGGAAGTGGGCGAAAGTCGTTTTCAGCTGAGGATAGAACAGCCATCTCCGTTGGGCTATCACGCTTTGCATCGTCGTCGTCGTTTCTGCTCTCCTAAGTATCTTGTCGTCTGATACTAATTTGCCACTTTTATGTCTGTACTATTTTTGGATCTTCTTCTCTCACAAAGCTATCAGTGCAGTGCATCTTTTCAAGTGCGCGTGCATTTGATTAAAAATCAGCGTGTAGAGTTGTGTTCACCAAGTTGATGTGATTTAATCAAATCGACAGCTGATTAATTAATTGATGTAGATTACATAAAATGAAAAGAAGCAAAAATGTCAGATGATGGCTCAGTTGGTATTTTCTTCTTTTTAAAACGTTTTGTCAGTAAAAAGAGTGTTACGCAAAATAAACCCCCAAAAAAATAGTAAAGTGAGTGATTGGTTTCTAAAAAAGGGTTGCATTTTAGTAGTGACTACTTGTTTACAAGACACACGGGGTTAATTTTTAGACCAAATCAGCATCAGCAGACTGCAAAGGCGATCACGCTGAATCTCTTAGACAAACACTACGCAATGGTGTAAACCATTTGAGGCCACTGTTGTTTCCTGATAAAAACGACGCTTAATCAGGTAAAAGAAAAAAGATACTTTTTATTGGTTTTAATGCATGCGGTAGAATGTGTACATGTGGATGTGATGGAAACCAAACTGTGCATACGATGAGTTGATCACTACAAACCCGGGTAACGGTCCACGCTACAGGCGAGTGTGATCAGCTGTGAATCAGTTTGCGAGTGAGAGGATGGAAGTGTTGAAGAGGAAAAAAAAACAACTGGGGGGTATCAAGCTGAGAATGACTGGTAGGGCGATGGCACTCGTCTTGGCTGTGGCCACTGAGGGTTTCTGCACCGACACTGTGACGCCTTCCAGAGGCAGCAGCAGCTAGCCGCCCGTGCTGGCACCCTTGCTGCCCAGTGACTTGAGGGAGCACCGCCAGCCCGACAGAGTAGCCACCACCAGACCACCCACCACAACTCCGCCCAGAATCTCAATAAGACGCAGCTCCGCCGCCGAGGGAAAGACCTGACTTCCAAGGCCGCCAAGGCAATTCCGCAAAACCGAGCTCCTCTCCATGTCGGTCGCCGCGGTGTTTCGGGCAACAATCTTGTGAAGGAAAAAACAGTGTCAGAGCTCATTCGAATATTCAAAAAGTAAAGTTGCTCATTTACGGCTGAATTGTTCCCTCGCACCGGTTGGATTCCTGTTGGTTGATTGATAATGTTTTAGTTAGTAAATTGATTAAAATAAGCAGTTATCAAAACTTTACTGAAGATCTTTCGGAAAGGAGTAATACCTCTTGATAAGGGCGTCAAAGATGAGTTTCTGAAATTGGTAAAAGATTAAATGATTAGACACTGGAATGTGTTCAGAGTAGGATTCAAATACTTACGAACCTCAAATGATAGAAAGTAATTGAAAATAAAAAATTCAAAAATTATAGTATTTTGTCAAAACAAGTGTTCCGATTAATACCTCCTGGATGACTGTGGAGAAAAAAAATTGATAGTTGATTAAGTCCCGATTTTTAAATTTTTAATTGGCTTGGTAACTTGGCTGATTGAATATGGGGCTCACCTGAGAAATAAACTTTGTTCAGTTTCGTTAAAAACAGTTTCAATATAAATATAATCACTGCTCGTCTATGAGTATCGCAGCCTGCTCCCTGTGCTGTTGCACAACGTTGAGGTGTGAGGAGCACTAAATTACAAGAGAGATTTATTAATTTCATTTTAAACAGTACAAACTGATGGAATTACCTTCGGAACAGAATGTCACGGGATGCGAGGCCAAATTCGATGGGGGCTAAAAGTGAGGGGAAAGGTAGACACAAAAAATATTGTACAGGACCTAACATTACCTGGATTTATCGATCCCGTGTTGGGATAGTCCGATATCAATTTGATGTTTGGGTCTGTGAAATTTATCAGTTTAGTTAATCAATCTCAAATAAAACTAAAAACTAGTTTACCTGATAGCAGCAGGAATGATTCCACCTGAGAACCAGATCCACCACACCACCACCCCACACCTCCTCCTCCAACTGAATACCGGAAGATCACCTGATGAATAGCCACCACACACTGCACACAACCACCCACCTCCACGTCCACCATAGCCACAGCAGCACTGGCGACGGCAAATTGACCGAGACCTAACAAAATCTACAATCACAAACAAAAAGTATATTGAGTAAAAGACGAGCACAGACTGGTCACACCACTTCCCTTAACATTGGAGGTGAGAAGTTTGCCGCCTTTACCAATTAGCCAATCTGCCCATCACAAGTGGGCAAACATTTAGCTGCTGATCAACCTTGGAGAACATTCATTTGAAGATGATGATGATGATGATGATGGGGATGATTGAGGTACCGATTGAGTGCTGCTTAAACGCTGTGTTTGAAGCACTCAATCAGGCAAAAAGGCAGCACTCAACAGCAACAAAAATCATAATCGGGACTTACACGTGTCGCCAAAAATGTGAGTAAATGCAAAAAGTTACAGTCACACAATGTGACAGAAGAGCTCAGACAGAAGAGAAGAGTGACACAGAGGAAACAAAATTACAAGTGGCGGTAGTGGCTGATTAGACGACCGATGACATGAATCAAATTGCAGCCACTAGTGTCCACCGGCCAGGTCTGGGAAGCAGGGAAAGCACCAGGCATATCGGAACAAGAAACAACAATGTCTGTGTCTGCGTGTGTGACAGGCGATGAGAATTGCCTGACTGATTTATTAGCCCGCCCAGACGAATAAGTAGAAGAAGAAGATGAAGTAGTAGTAGTGTATTATTGTTGTACACACACATCAACGTTCCCTGCTGACCTCTCTATTAGAAAACTTCTCTCTCTTTCTTTCTCATTGCTTGCACACATTTCGTTCGAATGAAACTGAAAATGCACTTTCGTTTGTTCAGCCTTTTCTCCTTTCATCATCTTCTGCTTTGTTGCTCTGATTAGTGGTGATGTCTACTGCTGTCACACACAGACACACATACACAGATCGAGTAGCATGCTCAACAAGCTCGTTAGCAGCAGAAGTTGAAAACGATGATGCCTGCGCACTGAAGTTTAAAGTATCTGCTGCTGTTGCTGCTGCTGCTGATGCATTTGCGGCAACTCGAATTGATTTGCCTGCCGCAAGCACTTCACCAGCAACAGCAGCAGCAGCGGCAGCACCGATCGATTGCACCGCCGACATTGTTCTGGCAGACAGGCAGAGTGCTTGTTACACTTTTCGCTGTGGCTGTCCTGTCTACCAGGTTACACACGGACAAGAAATGCAGTCAGACAGCCGGATAGACAGGCAGTTATCATTTTGATACTCCGTAACTGCTAATGTATGCATTTCAATTAACTCAGTTGTTGGGGTAAAACAAAAAGTGGCGCTACTAAATTCACAACCAAAAAATTTAAATCTAGAATTCAGCAGGAGTTTGACTTAAAAACGGACAAAAGAATAAAAGAGAAAAATCATCAGGTTGTAAAGGGCAAAAAGAAGCAAGTGTTAATCCAATTGAGGTGCAAACAATTAGGTGCTGCTTTACATATCAGCTGTGGGATCTACTGCGGTAACAGTGTTTGTGTGCCAGTGTGTTATCTATCCCTTTGATCAGCCATCTAAGCGGCTAAAGTTTAGTCAATTAAATTAAATACAAATATAATTATCAAACACTACTACTGATGCTTGCTAGTAGCCGCTGACCAACGATACGCAGGAGTACACACTCAGACTTCCTAATATCAGCAGAAAAAGAGAGGAAAAGGGAAAGGGAGAGATTGATTGTGCATAATTATATGAATGAACATTAGGGCTGCTGTTGTTGTTGCTGCTGCTGCTGCTTCTGTGTGCTGGGAGCGGCGATGGCGACGGCTTGCTGTGGCGACTGATCCCGTTCCGTTTGCCCGCAAGAAGTGTAGCCAGCAGGAACAAGAGCAAGAACGGTCTCACAGGTTATTTTTGCTAGACATCAACAGACGATGTTTTTTTGCTGCAGCATCAGAGTCGGCTTGTTGGCATTGACAGCGATGGTTGTAGTGGAAAGCGACAGCGGCCACTGCTGCTGTTCACTCGTTACCTCATCGATGGTCGATAATTTGCTGGCGCCAATGGCCGTGGTAACTTCCGTTTTCTTTCCGCTGTTTCTGCTTGCCTCTACATTGCCATCAGTTTCAGCTGCCGAATCAGCTGCTGCTGATCCATTTGGCCGGCGGTAGTGTTTGATGGCTGTTGATGCTGAAGTTGTCCAGGAACAGTGGCTCTTGAGTTTAGCAAAATGGTTGATTTTCAAATTAAATGCGGTTTTCTGACATTTTTTCTCAAATTTCTAATGCAATAAAGTACAAAGTGCGTTATTGAGGAACAAAAAGTCGGTATTGAATTATTTAGACTGATACAAATAATACTGAAACAGGTGAGTGTGGAAAATAAGCTATGCATTACAATGAAAACAGTTGTATACAATTATCATGAATCAGTTGTAAACATGAATTGATTAGGACATTGAATACAATGAATAACTGCTTTTCTTGGCATTTATTGCTAAACAAAGTTTGTAATTATTTTTAAGAAAACGCAAAAATTTATCGCAAGTGTTCTCACGATGATAATTTCTAATGGTTACTGTATTTTATTTTAACAAAATAAAGTGCTTGTTTTATTTGCAAAGTTTGTTGTTAACTGGTTATCAAAAACGATGTTATGCCGTTTGTAGTTATCTGTCACTTTTTGACCTTGCTGCTAAATTTTTGCAAAACAACATTTTTGCTGCACAATTATTTAGCAACTACGCCTCTAGCAAAAAACATAACTTACTATGGAATTTAATTTTAAACAATTGTTATTTGACTCTTTTGTGAACATTATTGATAAAAAATTCAACATCGATCTTTCTGGTTTGCAAAACCCAACTGAACTGTTTAACTTTCTTAAAATTTTGCATCAAATCTACATATTATATGAACGATATAAAAAAGGAACTAGTATTCAAAGTGAAATAAACAAACTTAATTGTGAATTAGACGAGTTTTGCAAAACATACAAAAATGTTCTTCCAGAAGAATTTCTCAGGCAAGCCGATCAAGTTGGTAAAAACCCCGATGCTTTTCTACAAAGTTTTTATTTAAGAATTCTTTCATTGTGGGGAAATCTTGGAGCTGGATACATTGTAGCTCAAGCTATGATGTACATTGCTCAATGGCGTAATGTGATAAATACAAAAAAAGAAATGAAAGAACTTATTGATGCAGGTCATAGCTATGTTGAAATAAATCAAATTCTAATCCAAATTGAAATTTTACGCAAAAAAGCTAATGATTTAAACCAACTTGTAGAAGAATACCAATGGTCCAAACAATCTAATAACCATTTGCTTGAACAAATACGAAACCAGTTAAAAATAACCAATGAGTATCATTATGAACCCATAATGAAAGATGTTGGTAAGTATATCTACTTTACTAAAAATTAGTAAAAAGTATTTACTGTTTTCATTTATAGAAAAATTAAAACAAAATCTTGAAAATGAAAACGAATCACTTTCTGGTCGTCGCGAGAACGTTGGAATTTGGGAAAAAGCTTCATATGTTGGAGTTGGGATTGGAATTGCAATGGCGCTATTTTCAGCGTATGACTCAAAACAAAATAAAGGCGTTAGTCGAGTTAATCCAAAGTTAGGCTGGACTGTAGCTGCTGCTTCAGCAGGTTCGCTTGGTCTTAGCACAAGCGAAAAATGGAGAGTAGATGGAAGATTGGATTTGGTAAAAGATCGACTCAATCGCTTAGCTGAAGTGGATCAGCAACTGGTTGAAATAAAGGCAATGTTAAACAAGTTTGAAAACGCTATAAATTAGTAGTGTTTTTTATTATTAATAACCATATATCATGTACTTGATTAAATAAAAAGCAAATGTAATGCTTTTAAACAATAAAGTTATTTAAAATTGTTTTGAAAATACATCAATTTTTTAAACTTCTCAAAAACTACTCAAGTTTAACTTTGTAAACTGTTCCTCAATTTCTTCCAGTTTATAGGGAAAAGAAGAAAATTTTGAGTCTAACTTTTCCAATTTGGAATCGGTCATCCACTTGATCAGCTTTGAGTTGCTTGGGCGAAACATTTTGTGCAGCCACTTGAAAACATTGCTGTTAACTTTTTTGGACTGAAAAACAAAAAACCAAATTAACAATTTCATATTTTGCGAAACAGCGAAATGATCAGTGAACGCACCCAAGAGAGCATAATGAACTGTGATGTTGACAACTGATGACCGAAACCATCCTTGACCGCACAGCGCAGTACCAGGCGAGTCAGCTTTGCCAGAAAGCGGACAGAGAAGGCGATGAGAGAGGAGACATGGACGAACCAGAAGTAGCAAAGAGGCCCGGGTGAAAATAGTTGTTGAAGGTGAGGAGACAATCGCCAGACATTCGAAACTGGGTGCCACTGCTTCCGTACTCATAGTGCTCACAAGTGGAACGGAGAGGAAAGAGCTAATTTGGGTGAAAAAATACGAATTAGTTTTGACGGACTTTATAACAATAACATTAACAGGACATACTGAGCGAAGGTGATCATTAGGCACTCGGAAGAGGATGTAGAGCAGCATGTTAAGGCCGTAGCTCTTAAATTGTCCTTCCAGGTAGAGGTCAGTCAGGTGAAATGAAGCTACCGACCAAATGAGTGGGCTGATGTCAGAGAGCAGGTACATGAAGACAAGTTGAGTCGTGCGCCAGAAGCGATCACCTTTGGCTTTCTTAATCTGGCAACAGGCGCATTTGATGCGTTTTGCGGTGCTCGTCTTCCTAGACGGTGGAAAACCGAGAAGCTTTGTGCGTTGATACTCAAGAACGAGGTGGTTGATAAAGATTGAGAAACCACAGAAGAAGAACTTTAAAAAATAAAAAAAATATAAAAGTTTATCAGACAACTAAAAAAATCTTACCAAAAAGACGATGATTGGCAATACGTGCCTGTAGTAGCCAAGGTTCTCTTTAACTTGTTCTGAAAGAAGCGTTTTATTAGTCTAAAGCCGAAAAGTTCTCTTCTTACCACTTGTGAAGGCATTTTGCAGTACAAAAGTTCCATTGAAAAAGCAAATCTTGTTAAAGAAGGACGTTTCATCCAAGTCGAAATCATGGTTAGTTTGACAACTGATCGGCGGTTTGTCTTCCAGAAAACCGGTGTACAGAATCAGGAGGAAAAGAAGCGAGCTTGAGTACAGGGTAAAGTAGAGAGAACTGAAGGGCAGTTTCTGTGGAACTCGTTGCTTTATCTCCGCCTTGGTCCACTCTTGAAAATGGTCAAATATTGTCTTAAGAACGCTATGATCTGCGGCAGCCATCTTCGGGTGTTTGGTGTTTGCTACTGAACTCGGCAGACACTGATTTTGGGAAGACAACCGAGCAGGGGAGATGGGCTGCAATGCAAGGGAGACAGGACAGCACACAAGACAGAGCACCAGCGCTGGTGGTGGTGCTGGTGGTCACACTGTCACCAGGCGGCAAGAAGAGAAGATCAGAGGGGGAGAACTATGAATGGAAGCGGTGATGCCTGCCAGCAGACACAGTGAGTGAGTGAGTGCGAGTGTGCGAGTATGCCGCCAATGATGAAGAGCACTCTTCTGTTGAGCCACTTGTTGAGTGACTCACCGGGATGCTGGTGACTGCTGGTGGTTGACAAAAAACAAAAACATCAATCTATTCAAGCAGCTTGAATTTCAAACCCTAAATGGGTAGTTTTCTGTACCTAAACAAATACTCCTTCTTGTCTGAACGTTTGTTACTTCGTTTAATTGTACTTTTTAAACATATTGAAAAAACTAGCTAAATTCATCATTTGCCTTTATTGCCTTTAGTTGAAAGTTGATGCGAATTGGGTGCAGATGTAGAGGAAAAGGTAGTGTTGGTAGTGATGGCAATAGTATTCGTCTGACCAGTGTAACCTTCCATGTTTATTCCTTGTTTTGGAGAGACTTGTTCCTGATTTTGCCGGTCAATCTTTCGCTGTAAGTGGCTGAAAACTAGAAAGGAGCCAATGAGAGCGCAGTAGATGAGAACATAGCTGTTCAAGAATAACAGATTAGAGATTGGTAAGTTGTGTAAAACCAAAGATTAGATTTACGCAAAAAGAATCCAGATGTAACACGTGTTGCAGAGGTCTTCGTCAACTGTAGTTGTTGAGGCTGTCATTCTTTTAGAGCGTTGTTTTTAAAATATAGATTGACGTCATTTTATTTTTTTAAAAAATTGACAAAAGCTTTTTAAATTCTGTAATTTTTTTGCAACAACTAGTTAATTTAGAAAATTCGATTAAAAAGCACACTTTTTAAATAAAAACAACTTTTTTGCAAAACATTTGCTTTGTCTTCTTTTACCTTTACTTCAATTTGTTTTCATGACAATTATGAACCAAGTTTCATCACTTCTTTTTCTGGCCATTGCCCAGTTATTCTTACCACCCACGCTTGCCACTGACAGCATCTTTGACACCAAGCTATACAAGCTGAAAAACGCCGCATACTTCCTATGTCCTTTGATTTTTGACCCTGCACAAATTTCAGGGCAGAAAAATGTAAAAGACATTCTGGTCGAGAAAGGCCCATTCTACACTTTACAAGTGAAAAGAGCTCTGGCTGGCAAAGCACAGTCTGACGCCAAGAAAAGCACTTGTGGCTGCTGTAAATCTATCGGCTACTTTCTCATGAAATGGACGTTATACGTCGGCCTACTCGGCATTGTCGCCCTTTTTGGGTTTGTCAAAGGAGAAGAAAAACGTCGGCTTGGCTCCTCTACAGAAGACAACGACGACGATATTGAAAACAAAATTAATCGCTCAGAGAAGGTGGATATACCCCCTTTTACTGAGATAAGCAACTCGGGAAAGGTAATCTGGGAGCAGTACAAGCCCTATTACGTCAAAACAGTAAGTGCTGATCAGTGTTGTTTAAAAAATGATAATGCCGATTTTTCAACTACCGCAGATGAACCTCTGGGAAAGCATAGTGACCACCTTCAACAGCAATCCCCGTCTCTTCATCAGTGAGGCGGTGCTCATCGTCATCGGCCTCTGTTTGCTCACCTTCTATCTCATCTCAAGGAGGAGAAGAAACGTTGAGAAGGGCCGCCACCTGACCATCCAAGGCGTCCAGTGTGGCCTGGTGGAAGGTGACGCAAGGAGTAAAGATCATCATGATGATGACGAGCGGAGGATGAAGAGAAGAAAGGTGGGCTGGGGCAGAAGAGGGAAGGTAGTGCGACAGAAGGTGCCAGCAGCCTGGAAAGGGCAACAGGGCTGGTCAGGTTTCAGTCAGTTCTTTGGCGCCAAATGGGAGGGCGGGAAAATGAAGAAGAAAAAAATTGCGTCAAGGGGCGAGAGAATGAAAAGGGGCGCCAACTTGAAGCAGCTTGTTCAAAAGTGGACACCAAAACGGAAAGTTGCTCTTTCAGCTGCTGCTGTTTCCGACAGCGACAACCCCACAGTTCTGGTCATGGCCAGTTCACAGGACCAAAAAAAGCTCAAAGTTTAAAAGTTTTTTCTCAAAACACTTCAAAAAGCCAAGTTACACTTTTACGACTACCACCACAAGTATTTCTCATTAAACCAAACGTGTATTTAGTTTTTCAGTGCAAAAGCTTGTCATTGCGAACCACAGCTGCCGCCACCATCATATTTTTTTAACGCAACTTCAGTTTCGAATTATATTCCGATACAAATCGAGCAAGCTCTAGTGATTAGTCACTAAACTTCCCTCTTTTGCAACATGTCGCAAACTAATTTCGGCGGTGGCGCAAACCTGAACCGAACCTCCTCAACGCAGCTCAACTACATTGAAAAGGGACTCGGCGTTCCAGGAGCCTCCTCCTCAAAGACTAAACCTCAGACGGTGGACTTTTCAGCCCTCACTCGAGCTGATGATGCGGATGGAGACGAGGTCAGCAAGTCGAATGAAAGCACCGCTCATCGCACTTCAATGCCGTCCTCCAGTCCGCCCAGCAATGACTCACTGGAGCCTCTCGAGGAGAAGCTGCAGCCACTGGAGCCAGCATCAACTGAAGTGCAGACTGCTGTTCAAGCTAAGGTGTCTGAAGGTGGCAAGGGGGAGGAGGCTGCAAAAGAGGACAAAAGTTCATCGCCTGGAGCTAATGAGTCGACAAAGGAAACGCCCAAGTAGCATTCTCAAATTTCTTAATTGCTACATTAATTTTAAAGCGAGCATTTTAATGTTAACAATAAGTTGGCAGAACAATTAATAGCACTTGCAAAATAAACCAATACGTATTCACTTCACTCAACTGTGTGTTCTCAACAACAGCACACTCCCAAATGGGAAACGGCTCAAGCAAAAACAACGACTCTTCGGTGGACTTCCTCGGTCCCGAGTCGCCGCTGGTGCAGGCACAGACGCTTGAGTTCACCAGCAGCGGCATTCGCATCAACAACAAGCGCACCTCGGCGATTCTCACTCGGCGCGAGCTGGAGAAGATGCGCCACGCGAACGTCTCCAATGACATTCGCATCATCCTCAATAAGCCCTTCTCCAATGTGGACCGCATCACCGACTCGCTCTACCTGACGGGCATTGGCGGCGTCCTCCTGGAGAACATCAAGGAGCTGAAGATTCGCTGCATCATCAATGCGACGCATGAGATGCCGCTGGCGAAGCTGCCCAAGGTCGCCTCCCTTAGAGTGCCCGTCGATGATGACCCCTCAGAGAACATCTTCATCTACCTGGATGACGTGGCCACCGTCATTCACAACGTCTCCAAGAAGGGAGGACGAACGATGGTGCACTGCCTCGCTGGCGCCAGTCGGTCCTCCACTCTGGTCATCGGTGAGCTGTACCCAAACAAACAAACAAACAAAACTGACTAAACTAACTTCCTTTTTCACCATATTCTTCCGCAGCCTACCTGATCAAGTATCAAGAGTACACGCTGAAAAATGCATTTTGTTACCTCAAGTCACTTCGTCCGTGCGCAAGACCAAACATTGGCTTTTTCAATTATCTGATAAAGTACGAGTCCTTCTACCACAAGAACAACTCCGTGGTGATGCAGGAAGTGAAGATTCAGGGGAAAACGGTCCGCGTTCCAGACTTTTACAAGGCCGAATTTCCCGACCTGTACAGAGTGGAGGTCCAGAAGCAGCTCAATCAGAGCCACATGAGTCAGGTTCGCGTGCAGGAGAGCAACCAGGTGAATTACATCAATCGAAATCGAGGCGTCAAAGAGATGCACAATGACATGGACAAACTTCGACAGGAGTGAGCCTGACCACCAATTAACAAACGCTACTGACATTCCCTTACTATTTTCAACTCAATGAACTCCCTTCCACTTTACCACTCAGTTCCAAAACTAACGGTGTCTTTACTGCGTGCATCTTTAATTTAATTAATGAGAGCTAAACCGCACACACACACAGAGACAATAGCTCAATCAAAAGAATGCAATTGGTCGTATGATTAAAAGTCGGTGCCAAGATCCTCCGCCAATACTACTCGAGCAGTAATCTCTGAGCAGTGTAGCCGTAGATAGAAGGTGGAAAAAAAGTGGCGTGAGGCCGAGCTGCACTGCCGAGTGTCGTCTCCACTGCAGCGAGAGAAAGTGGATGTCTGACGTCACAGTAGACAACAGTGCAGTAGACAACAAACGGATTCACTGTGTCTGAGTCATTTTGTGCCACCACTGCTGATCCTGATGCTGCACTGTCAGTGCCAGTGCCAGTGACAGGCAGACTGGTGTACATCATCAACAACAACAGCATCACTCACCTGAATCCCGATGAACTAAAAGCAACGAGAAGATGAAACTGAGCAGCTCCTTAGCCTTGGCACTACTTTCAGTGCTCTTCTACCTGGCAAGTGGTAAGTGACACGTCAGTGCACCGCCGATGCACCATCACCACAGTCCGCTTTAGGAAGTTTTCTCACACTTTGCACCTTTTTCATTTCACCCCCCCCCCCAAAAGCCAGCAGTGATGAATCGCCAGTCAGTCTGGCAAATCTGCCCGAGAAGATGAGTGAGATGGGCAAGTTTCTGCAGTCACTTCAAGGTCGGCTGAAGAAGTCCACCCGAGCCAGTCCGGAGATTGGCCTGATCATGCGACGGACGATGCTGCGGGAGATTGAAGAGAAACGAGAGGTGGTGGACAGCATCGACCGACTCATTCGGCTGCTCTTCCAGTCGGGCACCATGGCCCGAGATGACCGGGTCGAGCTGGAGCTGCACCTTCGCAACTGCAAGGCCTTCCGAACGCTCACCGATGACATTGTCCAGAAGATTAAGGAGCTCAATCACGCAAATAAATAAAGGAGAAAAACTTGCAACAATGCTCAGCACATTACTTTCATCACTCGGTTCCCCCGTCCATTAGATCTTTACGCTTTCAGTAGGTGCACCTGAACGAACGACCTATTAATAGAGTTGTGAAAGAACTTACATAAACTGCCTCACAAAAGTGTGAGTGTGTATGTGTACAACTGATAATCATTGCGCAACACCGACACTTCCATTGAGAATACTGCAGCAAATGAAAAAAGCATTAGTCTGCGGCAAAGAAATAAAGTGTTCTGCAGTGTGTGTGCCAACACCAGCTTCGTCCGCAATATCCGCCGCCGCCACCGCCTTCAGTGCCTGAGTGCATTTCACTTTTACCAAAAGCAGTAGCCGATTAAGACGAGTACACGAGAAAAGAAAGAAAGAAATAAAGAAAGGAAAGAACCGAAGGCGAGTGATCTCTAAAGGAGACACTAAGAACAACAACACAGCGCAGGAGAAATGGTGAGAAAGAGAGCGAGTGCAGTGTGTAATACTCGACAGTCGTACAGTATATCTACGTGGATCGATAATGGCTTAGAAGACAATGACAATATATGCACAGGGGCAAAAACAGCAGCAGCAGCGGAGGAAAAAGAAGAAGTAGCAGACCGAGACATTGTGCTGGCCGACAGTTTATCAGCTCAAAGTCCGTCGTCTGTCGATGCAAATAGATATGTACCAGTGGCTTGAAGGAGAGGGAGGAAAGAAAGGAAGGGAAAAAGGAAAAGGTGACAACAGTGAAAGAAAGGAGACGAAAGGAAGGAGGCGTCAATTAGTGGACAATGAACGATCGATAGGCAAATTCGATAAGCAGTCGTGCCTTGCGGTCTCAGCAGCAACACCAGCATCACCAGCAGCACTAGCAGACTGGCCGTGGCTTCCTGGAAAAGAGACACAATCAGTCAGACAGTCCAATTGACAATGAATGAATGAATGACGAATTACATCTACCACTGTCGATTACTTACCGAATTAGGCAGGATAGGACAGGACAGTGCGCTAGGACAAACAGTAAACAGCTGCCTCCAGAGACAATTAGCTGACGACAAACGAACATAGGCAGACAAGCTCATAAACTCACTCCAGGGCCGCCATTCTTCCGTGCATGAAATGCTCTACCGGCTGCCTTTCCTGTTGTTGCTGCTGCTGCTGCTAATTCGAGTTCTTCGATTAGCCGGTGGCCGTCAAAAGAGAATGCCACAGTGCCATTCCACTCACAGTGCCGCCATAAAAATGAACGAGTTGCCTGAACCCGATTAAAGGAGGAACGGGAATGAAAAGCTGATGCCATCTTCAAAAACAGACTAATTATCAACCACCATCATCACCACCGCCACTACCACAAAAATGATCTCCTTCCCCTTCCTCAGGTGTTCACTGAGTTTGGTGTTTGTTGATCAGCAGTAGTTTTCATTTCAACAGTAGTCTTTTTTGCACAGTGCCTTTTCTGCTTTGTTTTGTCAAGAGTCAGTCAAGAGAAAGTTCAACGGTAGTGTGTGTGTGTGTGTGAAGAAATGAAAAGAAAACCTACATTGAAAGGGAAACCGGTTTGCGATTTAATTTGACATCGAGCGGCAGTGTGAGAAGCCCGCAGTGGAAGAAAAAGAAAGTTGCCAACGCCAGCAGCAGCAGCAGAAGTCAGTGTCGTGGAGCGATGCTGCGGCAGTGCCAGAGGCAATTGCCAGTTGTCGATCACATTTTTACTTGTTCGCCACTGCACCAACACAGACACAGACACACTCCTTCAATCCGACCGGCGAACTCTTGAACTTGGAGTACACTTTTACTTTACATATGCTCATCTTCCATCTGATGATGCTATTTTCTCTTCATCTCCTGTTTTAGTGATGCACTTATGATCTGCTGTACAGTCGCTTCTGCTGGGCACATTCGCTGTTGAATTCACCATGGCATGATAAACCACACAACCGATGTAAGAAAAATCACAGAAAAAATATTAATTTTTCGCAGAGTCTCAGTTCACAGCAAGACAACAACAAGTTCCCCCTCCTGTGTTGGAGTCTCCTCGCACATCTACCGAGGAAAATACACACACACTTGCACCGGAGTGCAGGTATTGCAGAGAAAATCAGATAACAAAAAAAGTGCACCATGTGACAGCTGAAGACAGTCGAACATTTTTCATCTTTCAGTGCGCTTTTTTCGCCGCCCCCGTGCGGAGAAAAGAAAGAGAAAGTGAGAGTGAGGGGCGCCAAGCATTCGATTTTTGGGCGCAAAGAAAGTAACTTCGCTGTCCTGCTGTGTGCTGTCCTGTGGCTTGTTGTTTACTTGTTGTGTTGATCTTCGATCATCTCGCTTCTCTTTTTCATCCTCTGCTCTTATTTTCAAGGTAAGCTAAAAGCTTCTTCTGTACGGCACGGCAACAGGCAATCACATGATTCAGGTACACATGATAATCGCGGCATTCTTCTCCTTCTCGCTTGATCACATGTCATCAAGTCACTTCAAATTGTGTAGTGGGCAATCGATTCCCTTTCATTCATCAAGTAAATATCATCATCATCATCATCATCAAAGTCGCCGTTGTCGTCGCCGCCAATCAGTTCTCGATTGACGTTGCAGTGGCACTTCTAATCACCGCCAGTAGTAGAAGTAGGCTTGATCGCTCAATAATGGGCAAACAAATTAGTAACACTGCAGGTGCAAACAACTAATTTACTTCTTTTTCGTCGCGCACTTGATTACACTCCGTTGAGGTGATTATTTTCAGTTGAGTTTTCTAAATCCCGCTGGCTAATTCAATTACTTTGTTGCCTGCTTGTTTGTTTCAGCACTTCGTTCATCAGATAAATTGATGTTTTTCGATTGGAGATTTTCTAGTTTAGCCAAAAAGATTTGCTTGTGGGTACACAAATATCTGAAAGGGGTTGTTGATCATGCTAGAAAGATGGCTGGTGGCAACAACAAAAAGCAGCCTAGCACAACAGGTTCACGTAGAGATGATAGGCAGGAGAAGGTGTATGCACCCTCGTCTTGATGATCAAACGTGTTTTTCCCAGTGTGTTAGTTGGTCTTTTTGTAGAGATTTAGTGTGTTCTAGCTTCACTTGAACACGGCACTACGCTTTCCATCTTCCTTCACCATCATCTCGAAGGCGTTTTCTCTCTTCGTAAAAAGGCTCTTTCTTCAGCAAGTAAAAGTGAAATTGCAAGTGAGATCTCTTCAGTGCTAAACCACGGAGAGGGCCACTTTGTGTCGAAGTCACATCGACCATTCACTTTTTCTCTCTCCCTTTATCTTTTCTTTCTTGTTCTTTTTTCTTTCTCTCTTTTAACTGTCTTCAATCTCGTCCTGTTCTCAAGTTCAAGACTGCAAATCTGGAGAAGAGAGAAGATGTCTCACCAAGTGGCATGAAGGAACTCGTGCTCTGTGTAGAGAAAAAAATTGAATCAAAGTCATTTTTTTCTGCATGAAAGAGAAAGCACCTACATTTCGCTGTTTGTCCAATCATCGTCTACAACAATCATCAACAGGAGCTCTTTGCTCTTCATGGAAATGTGCGCTGCGTTTTGAAAATGTGGTAAAGACGCGCAGATCAATCAACTTCGGGATTCTTTGTTTACCGGGAAAATATCGCGCTTTTCACCGTTGAGCGCTCACGCACAGCTGATCAGATGTTGTTATTGTTGTTGTTGTCGCTCCCGTCGTTGTCGTCGTCGTCAGCTACGCCCACTCTTTAATCAGGGAAACATCGACGTTGTTAGCCCCGCCAGCTGGACTGTACTTTCCTTCCATCATCGCCCTCTAATTGTTTTCCGCCATGCCAGCGTTAATTATCACCTGCCACACCTGACACTTCTATTCCAGAGCAGCCGCAACAGCTTTTGCCTACTTACTAATTGTGGTTGCACTTTGTGCACTTGAACTTTTTCTTGTTTTGCCAACAGACGACATCAACAACGAACGAAACCTGTTGCTTTCTTGAAAACATCTGAATTTAGCTTCTTTCAAGAAACCAATCTGCCATTAGTACAATGCCCCCGCCACACAGTGCCGACGAAAACGAGAACCATGTCATCGCTTCAAACAGTGCAAGTGATACTGGCGGAAAAGTGCCTGCCAACGGAGGTAATAGCCACCTCCACCTGGTCGGGCCACAGTCGCTGGACACCTGCTCCCTTACGATGACCTCCACGGAGAACACCGTCCTCTCGGAGGACGAGGAGGACCCGGTGACGATTGCCTCCACGAGGCTGGCCTCCTCTACGACGCCCTCTTCCGCCAAACACCTGACCAGTGGCGGGAGCAACAGCCACCTCGAGGGCGGCTCACCTGTTCCCATGAAAGCTCAACTCTACCAGACGATTCGCCGATTCGTTTGGGTCTTTCCACTGCTTCTCGTCTTTCTGGTGCCCATCGTCTGCCTGACGCCGTAAGCGTTGTTCTTTATCTTAATTTTTAGTTTTCTAAATAATCATTTTTTTGCATCCCAGGTACCTGATGGCGATTCAGTATGGCCACGTTAACCCTGTTTTTCCTTACGTGTCAGACGCAGGAGGCCTGGTACCACAGGCATCCTTTTTCTCTCAACTCCTCGACGTCATTTCCTTTTTCAGTAAGCACTTCCTGATTTTAATTTTTTTTGTTGCAAGTCCTTAATCCCCTGCTGTTTGGCCGTTTCACCTCACCACAGTTCTCATTACCTCATACATTCGCTACAAGATGATCAAGCACTTCATCGTGGTGAAGATGGCCAACTCTGCGAAGATGAGCCAGCGAATGCTCGCTCAGATGCACCAGCTCAACTTCTACGGCGCCCTCACCGCGTACGCTTCAGCCATTGGCGTCGTCATCATAGGCAACTTTCGCGTCACCGAGATGGCCTCCGGGCACTTCTTCGGCTGCATGTTCGCCTTCTTTGGCATGTTCATCTACATGTGCATTATGGTGCGTATGGAATTTTTTCTTTTGTTTGTTTGTTTGCCGATGAGGAGATTTTTTTCTCACCAAAACTTTCTTTCCCTTCTCATCATCAAACATCACCTACCTACCAACTGCTGCTAACTATTTTACTATATTCTCACCATACAAACAGAGCTTCATGTCGTACCAGCTGGCGCGATGTGGCCTCGAGACGAAGCCCTACTCCATGTCTGTGATAAGCATCACCGCCGGTGCCTCGCTCTTCTTCTGCCTCCTCTTCTCGATGGTGTCCATCTACCAGGCGGGCTTTAGCCGCTTCTTTGAGAACAGCTTTCGCCTGAAGTGGACGAAGAAGCAGGACGGCTACACCACACACATCATTGCCACTGCCTTTGAGGTTTGTGTTGATTGCTTTCAAAATTCAGTGAAACAAAAGGTTTAGCATTGACAAAACACTAATTCAATCTTTTTCTTTCCACCTTTTAGTGGATCGCCATCAACACTGTCGGCCCCTTCTACCTCTGCATCTTTGTGCGCATGAAACTGTTTCAAGACTGGGGCAAAGTGGAATTTTAAGTGTATTCGTTTTTCGATTTTAGACTTTTTTAAAAGAAAACCCTTTTTTACTTTTTTCGAACTTTTGGCTCTTTCGAACCACAACAATTGATCACAGCGGGTAGAAAGCTCCCAGACCTGAGCTGTTGACGATCACTTTAGTGAGCACCTTGCGTAGCATTGATCATCTCTTTCTTTCCCTCTCTTGTTCATTTTCTCAGCGTGTGTAAAGTGTCAGTGCAATCATCATGCCAAACAAGTCCACCCTGCCCTACTATGAGTCCTCGTCACTTAGCTCACTGGTCAAAACCTATCGCAGTGACTGCAGCGATCCAGTGGAGTTTGCGCGAAAGAAGGGCTACGAGGTGGTAAATATTATCGCCTCGGGAAGTTTTGGAAAGTAAGCAATCCAGTGTGAAGAATAAGAGCCTGGGGGAGTTATACTAATCGTCTTCTTCTTCTTTCTCTCCTGCAGGGTCTACCGAGTACAGACGAAGGTGCCACGCCGTGACAGCAGCGGCAGCAGCTCCGACGACTCGCAGACAAAGACGGTGAACCTGGCGATGAAGGTCTTCTACCTGGACGACGACAACAACCGCATGTGGGTGGAGCGGTGCCTGAAGAATGAGATGTACATCGCCAAGTACGTCAAACACCAGAACGTCGTGCTGACGCTGGAGGTGCTCAAAACCACCCACCACGGGTACATCTTCATGCAGCTGGGCGAGAATGGCTCCATCAAGTCGGAGCTCTTCAAGCAGCTGAAGCGCCCCTACACCGACGGCGAGGCGAAGGAGCGCTTCAGTGGGCTGCTGCGCGGCCTGCACTACCTCCACTCGCAGAACATCGTCCACCGCGACCTGAAGCTGGACAACTTCCTCCTGACGGAGAAGAACGTGCCCATGATTGGCGACTTTGGCTTCAGCGCCCGCGCCAAGATCAAGGACATCGTCCTCACGCAGCTCCACAAGAAGACCATCTGCGGGACGAAGGGCTACATGGCGCCGGAGATGTTTCCCGGCGTCAAGGCGGACTTTCTCAACGGCGGCTCGTCGCACCACCATCGTTCCCGAGGTCAAGATCAGCAGGGGCAGGGGCAGCAGGGACAGCCCTCCTCCGACTGGGCAGGCTATGACGGGAAGAAGTTGGACGTGTACGCCATGGGCGTCTGCCTCTTTGAGATGCTGCAGCTGCGGAAGCCCTTCGAGGATGAGACGACGAAGGAGACGATGGCGATGATCGCCGCCCACCAGGTGCACTACCACCACGGCGGCGCCGACGTGGAAGAGGCAGCAAAGGAGCTGATTGCCAGCATGACCGCCTTCAAACCTGAAGACCGTCCCTCGGCGGAGGAGGCGCTGAAGCACCGCTGGATCACCGGCCACGGTCACTTTGTCAGCGCCCTCATCAGTCGATTCTCATAGAGTGACACAGTGAGACAGTGAGACTCGGGCACTCATTCGCAAACAGCTTTATTATTATCATTACTTTATGGGGGCAGACGGGGGCAGACAGGTTGCTGCTGCCACTTGCCACATTGTACATTACACTGAGACACTGCTGTTTCTCCCGTGCACTGTTTGTGTTGATTTTTTGTGAATGATTACTCAGCTGAAGCACATGTCCAACCACCTCCAGAAGCAGGGACAGCAGGTAAGGTAGCCGTATTTGTCGGTGCATGGGCTGCAATTGGGAAAGTTGGAGTAATGAATGAAAACAATTGAAAGTGTGCTTTACTAAATCATACCCTGAATGATCGTTGTCGTCAAAACTCATCTGTCGCCATCGATCATTGCCGTCTTCAATATGGTTGGTTGGTTGACTGCTGATGGAGGTTTCAAGCCCCAGCTTTTCATTTTTTAGGTCTAGCTTTGAAGTTGAGTCTTTCTTTTCCATTCTTCTATTTTTAACTTTATTTGGTTGCTGGTTGAAAAAGACAACACCTCAAAATGAGCAGCAATAGCAAAAGATACAGTAATGCTTTTTTAAGAGCACCATAAAAAAAGATAATGCGATAGTAACAAATGACAATTTGCAGTTGATAACGATTTGACTACGCCTTCAAGATATTTTTATTGTGCTAATAGTAAAAACCAGGACACAAGATGGACATTAAAATTAATCCTCTAATTAAAATCAAACTGATTAAGATTTTCTTTACATGTACCTTAAAAGCTTTTGCTTTCACAAAGTAATTTTAGCGGCAATTTAAATTGGCTTTGATTTGGCCAGTGCAGATGGCACTACATCTTCTTTCGACATTTGAGCGATCGAGGGAAAAAACAGCTGACCAAAACTTTCCCTAGCTGATTCTTTATTATTGAAAAAAATATTTTATTCTGATCACAAAAAAAGAAGATAATTTACAATAACGGTTTGTTCGACATATCATCGGCTTCTTTAAACTAATTTTGTACATTTCCCCCTACTCTTCTAGGTAGTCAAAGAGCACCCCATTTTGGTTCAGTCTAGGAATGAGCAGCTGTGGATCGAGTATCGAGGCAGGCGTCACCACTCCAAAGGGAACCTTCAGCGGAGCACAACGAAGCTGCTCGAGCAGCGTGAGCGCCGCATGGACCGCAATGGTGCTCGTGTCAATGTACGCCAGGTTGGAGCCTCGAATGAGCAGCGTGCCCTTCGCGTCATGTTGCCCTGGTGCCGGTCACCGGGGGCAATCCCCTTTGGCCACCCCCTGCCCACCAGGCTGATGGTGAAGAGGTCGTAGGGCAGCGTGTCGTGGTTGGGCAGCGTTCCCTCGGAGAAGAAGCCCAGTGAAAAGAGGTGGGCGTACTGGCGCAGCAGTCGATCGCCCAGCGCCGTCCTGGAGAGCACCGCCAGGTTGAGGTTCATCAGTGCGGTGAGGAGGAGGTGCCGCCAGGTGGGCATGCAGTAGTACGCCTCGAACTGCACCGGCTCCTCATTGAGCACCTGATAGCGGTACAGCTGCGTCCGCTTCACCACAGAGCGGTCGCTGCCGGGGAAAGGGGCAATGTAGCCTCGATGAGGGTCAAGACGGAGGCGGTGCCGTTCTGAAGGAGAAAAAATATGAGAAACAATGGAAAGATCCTTTTTCGAATTAACTTACTCTGCACCATCGGATAGTGGTACGGCCTGTAGAGCGGACCAAACTGCGAAAAGAGCCTTCGGCGCACCTCCCTCAGCTGGTCGGCGTGCTTGAAGCCCTCGATGAGCGAGACCCAGGAGGCAAAGCTGTATCGGTTGGCCGGGTGAAAGGCCGTCTCCAGGTAGTGCTCCACCGTTCCCAGGTGGCCACCGCCCCTGGCACTGAACTGCTCCTTCAGGTACTGCGTGCCCACGTCGGAGGGAATGGAATCGAATCCGCAGCTGCTGACAGCAAAGACCTCATTGTCGCGGGCCGCCTGGTCGTACTGCAGCGCCACCCGCTCCATGAACAGCGGCTCCCCGGAGAGGTCCAGGTAGTGGGCACGGGCGTCGATGGCCGCCCTCAGCACTGGCTCACCCAGCAGACTGTACGGGCCGATGCAGGACATCACCAGCTGGCCCTGGGAGAAGGCGCGCCGCATTGAGGCGAGGTCGGTAACGTCGGCCGCCAGCACCGGCACCTTCGCCTCCAGGTCGGCCACTCCGGTCCGGGCCTCCATTTCCCTCAGGTAGGCCCTCATCTTGGCGGGGCTGCGCACGGCAATGGCCCACCTGGTCGGCTGGTGATTGCTGCTGCTCTTTTGCAACAGTGTCTGCTGTACCAGTCGCTCCACGACGTACCGCCCGGTGAAGCCGCTGGCGCCGAAAATAATCAGATCAAATTTTCTCATGGTAAAAAAAGAGCTTTTAGTTGTGGAATTGTGCAGCACCTTTAAATTTTTGGTGTTGCTGCTGCTGCCTCTTTTCTGTGCCACTGAACTGCCCACAGCCATTGAGTACACATGTACAGAGAAAGGGAGACACAAAAGAAGAGTGTTTACGCAAAAACAGACGACAAACAGCAGCGGAGGAACAGGACTAAAGACATTTGCGCGCACATTTGTTGATTGTTCAGTTGTGATCTAATGGCCAACTGGGACAACATGAAAAACATATAAAATGCATTTGATGTTGGGCAATGACAAACGACCAAATCTGAACGATGATGACTGCTGTCAACTACTGCAGACAAAATGATGAAAGTGGCTGTCAAAAGTAGTTTGGCGCACAACGATGATCCGCAGACATTCAGTGCGGGAAGAAGTGCACCGAAGGACACAGCCAGGACAATTGGTCTGCTAATTGACCATAAAACTTTAACATCAAAGTTGAGGAATGACTACTGTGGAGTTCTGTAACAGCATCATTCTATCTCTTTTCATTTTTGCCAAATCCGCCCGCCAAACGCCGTCAGACCAAAAAGTTGAGCCACTTCAATGGAAATGACTAATCATCGCAGAGAATGGAGTTTGTAGTTCCGAGTTGGATGCCACTTCTTTGTACGGCAAATCACTGATCGGTACAGCGTTGAATTGTGCAGCACCAGTATTCACCAGTAAGCCACAGTATTTTTTGTTCTCGGCAAAGCTCTACTTTTGATAAATTTTGCCCACCACATTGTGTGTGTGATTTAGCGACGCGACAACAACAACAACACCAGCGTCTGAGAGAACGTCATCTTATGAAAGTTTATCGTTGTCGCTTTCCTTATTCAAGAATGGAGTCTGTCTGAGCAGTTGGAGTGCCCAAATCGTTTGCAGCTGTGTGTGCAACTGGCTAGCAAGCAGTTCTCTATGGAACCAGCAAAGAAGGCTATATACGCTGACTCGCCCCACGGGGCACACAGACACAGACAGACCGACTTTGGCAGACTGAATTCAGACTGACTGACTGACTTTTTGGCGGCACACACACTCACAGGCAAATTGGTTTGTGGGAAGGCGGCAAGCAATTCAGTCATCAGCCAGGGGCTGCCAGCGATGCAACGACTTGCTTCGACATCGCACTCTAATTTATCCATCATTGCACTTTCCTTTCACCACCACCACCACCACTCAGCTGCAGACTGGTCAATAGACTGCTCTTCTCCTTCCTCCAATTCTATTCTCTCCCCTTGAGCCCTTTCAGCGCTGACCACCGCACTGTGTCGCACTGTCGAATATCAATTTGCCTGCCACAAATTCACCGGAATTGCCACCGCCGAATGACACTGCTCCTTTTGTGTAGTGCGCCCCCCCCCCCTGCATTTTTCCCTTTTTGTGAGTGCAAATCGATGGCTGTTTCAGCAACTGAGCAGCGCGACCTTCCACTTTGCACTATGCATCAGCCTCAGTGAGCATATTGACTCAATCGCCGCACCACCTCTGCTTCTTTGCATATCCGTCGAAGCGCGTTCTTCGATTACTGACTGGCCACAGAAGCAGCAGCAGTACTCCCAATCAGATGAACGGGTAAACACTGTACTGACACAACGACACACACACTGTCACTGAAATGAGTCAGCACACTGTCCAGTACTCCGTTTTCGTGCCCTGCAAATGATGCCCACTTCCTCTGTGTTGACTGTTGAGTATTTCTAAATCCAGTCAGCGCTGATCGATGCTCAGCACTGCTGCTGTTGCTGCTGGCCAGCACCGTCAACATTCATTCATCTTCTTTCATTCAGTCATTCATTCATTCACCTTCCCAGTCAGTGGTGCGCGTCGCTCGTCTACCAGCGTTTGATTTATTCACCAACTTTTCACATTAGTCAGTGCTGCAGACACCACAGTGCTGAAATACCTTCTTTGACCGCTGAATTATTTATTTTCAAATTCATCGTCTTCGTTGTCGCCTTTTCTTTTTTTTCTACTCTACCAAGCAGTGATGCTACCAAGCAGTTCATCACTGTTGTAAAAAAAGTGAATTTCTGTGCTTAACCGCCGTCCAATCGACCTCGTTGCAATTTTCCATGCCTGGAAAACTGTACATTTCTAACAGACTTTAGATGAACAAATAAAGTGTGAACTGTTGTCTTACTCAACATTTCCAGTGAAATATAAATTTTCTTTTTCTGCGAAAAATCAACTTGGCCAGAAGAAAACGATGAGAAAGGCAGTTTTGCTGACTCTGCCTTGTCTCGTTACCTTTTGACCGAATTGCCGTGTTTTATGTCTTATTTTTTCTCTGAATCTAAAGTAATGGTAGCTATTTCTGTCAGTTTAGTCAAACTAGCAGACAGAGTGCAATTTGTATGTCAATCGTCTCTAATTAGGCGTTTCGTGCACACAATTATTACATGCAAATAGAACTGTTTGAGACATTATTGTAAGATTCTTTATCTGCCAATTAATTAAGATTTGTAATTGAGACTGAGGATTCAGTAAGGATTCTGGTTATTAGAGCATTAGATTGAAACCTGAGACTGAACATCGAATTCGGGCAACACGCTTCACTTGAGGCTGTATTCAAATTAGCTTTTTGCCACTTGTTCTTGTTTTTTTCATTTTTCTCTTTTTGTATGCATTTATGTTTACTAACGTAAGAATTTGCACTTACAGTCAACATTTTTACTGGTTGTCATACTTTGATAATTGATTGGTATGCACTACGACTTTTTGTCGAGGTGCAGTTCAGTGCATATTCATTGGAATTTTGTGATGCGCCAAAATAATTACATGCAATATGACCATCTAAACAAAGTTTTGCTGTTTTTTGCAAATGTTTTTTACTTTTTGTCGTCATTTTTGGGAAACATTCATCATCATTTTGCAGCCAATTGGTGCTCTGATTTTACCACTGACTAAATATAAAGAATGGTTGCATTTGTCAAGTAATTTTTTGTTTTTTAATATTTTTCTTTATTTGTGTCATTTCTGCCATTCAGGCACTCTTGCATGACGCCGAATGCTATTCCCTTTTCCATCTGTCTGCTCAATTAGCCGTTGAGTAATTTTTACTTTTAACTTTGTTTTGTTTTTGTGCGTCAATAGCAGTGCCTCAACTTAAGCACTCACCACTTTTCTCTCTATTTATTTTTTCACTAGAAATGAACCGTTAAAAAGTGCACTAGAGTTTTGTGCCATAAATTAAATTCCACAAAATTTAATTGCCTAATCTGATGAAGCAGTAAGCTAGATGGATGCACTAGCGAACATTTGGAAAACTATTTTAAACATTTACCATTGCGTCGCCTTCTGTGTGCACTAATTACCATTTCTCATCAACAAAAAAAACTGCTTGACACATCTTCTGAGAAAAGAATCATTCGTTTTCAGTGTTACAGTCACCTTGGTCGACATTTTCACCATGTCGGTGCGCTGCACCTCATCAGGCTGTGATGCCACCAAGTTCCTTGAAGAGCCATTCTCCTTGAGCAGCTTCCACCTTTTCCGACTGGCTGATCAAATGAGAAAACTTGTTGTGATGATAACTCTCCTGCAGCTATGTGGTAAGTTGAGCACTGTCAGAATAGGATCGCCATCAGAATACACCAGAACTCACATGTCTTCTGAAACTCAGAGACCAAGTATTTCAGAAAGTCCACCACTACTACCACCACTACGACTAGCTGATTTGCATGACCATTTCTCGTTTCCGCTCGAGCAAACTGCAATGGAAAAATAAGCATTTGTCTGTTGCAGAGCAGATGCCATGCGTTTTATTACCCAACACTGATTTGTGGTTAGTTTTCTTCCGTTGACTGCTGCCGTTGCTGAAATAATCGGCATTGCTCGGCTGAATCACATTTTTTCTCGATCCTTTTTTGTCTGCAGATGCTGTTGTTATTCAGCTGATAGCAACGTCGATACTGCGCCGTAATTGCCTATAATTATGTTATGCAAATGTTGTGGCTGTTGCTTGAATATTCTTGCCTCTGACATTACCCGTCAAGACAGCGCCGACAACATAATACATCCTTGAACAAGTCACTCTGAGACTTGCTCTTAATTAAATTACAATTTACACACTCTGTAGTTCAGAAATTGAGTAAAGTTTTTGTGTGTTTTTCTCTTGTTAAGTGCAATGTTGAGTAGTGCTAATTTTGATCTGAGAGTATTACGACCGTTTGGCTCAATCACCCACTGACACTTTTTATCAAGTAAAGCAATCGATTTTTTCATCAATTTGAATTTGTTTGCCTACAGTAAAAACGCACCGAAAGTTTTCCGTTGGGACTTTGTTAGTGATTACCAGTGTTGTGAGATACAATTCGTTCAGTACACACTTTTCTCAATGAGAAATTCTCACCATTAGCTCTGGTGAAAAAAAAGAAAAGAAAAAGCAAATTAATGAATCGAAATAAAACTAGCATTTTGCTTCGCACTAAGATTTTGTAGCAGTGTCTGCCGCTGACTACTTACTGCGATTCATGCCACGGCCACCATCACCACCACCACCACACCACAAAAAAGCCTTAGGTCAAGTTGAAGTCAAACAATGGACCAGTTTATGAGAGCAGTCCCGGGGAGTTGAAGCACTGATAGTGAGGAAGGGCATTAGCAGAATGTACGACGCAGTGTGTCACCCAGACGGACACTGCATCGGTTTTTGACTCCGGACAGCTGGCAGCGATTATCAAGCCTAACACACACACACACACATACACACAATTTATCATTTGGCTAGAAACAGTCGCCAGCAGATGCAAGTGCAAGTGCCACACCGGCACAGTGCTCACGCGGCGAATGGCCATTTATTACTGTCCCACTTTCTACTGTAATACACATCTACTAAGACCGCATTTTTTTTCTTTTTTTGCTGTTGTCAATTAAGTGACCGCTAAGCATTTGTGCTCATTACGACATTAGCACACATTTGACCAGCGGAGTGAGCAGTTTGGCGCTCCACCAATTTGCACCACTGTGGCGCCCCGGACGCGTCAAGTGAGTCGGAAACGGCAAAGTGCAAAAAAAGGAAAAGTAAAGAATCAAAGTTTGTGGCAGCCGCAGCAGTAGCTGACTATACCAGAGAAAGGAAAAACGAGTTTGATGTTGAAAAGCAAGATGCAAAAAAACTGAGCAAACAAAAATTAAGGCTAGCATTTGGTGAAATGCTATACGACAAACGTGGTCAAAATCTACCAAGTACTCACGTCATTTCTAAAAAAACTTTTACAGTGTTAAAGTTTTCAAGCTTTTTAAAATCTTAAGTAAAAGCGGTATTTGCGGTTAACGAAGCAAAGCAATCCAAAAGTCAAGCAGACCGCATTTTGCTGGAAGCAATTTGAGAAAATGCGCCTCAACTGCCTGACCTTACTGAACAATGGCAAATTGATAGAAAAGGCCAAAAAGTTCTTGAAAGCCTAAAAATAGATGCCAGTGAAAGGACGGGGAAGCACTTGGCACTTGGCCCGTGCTTTTCCTGTTAGTCGGCTGTCCGGTGGACAGCTCCACTCGATTAGAGCCGATGAGCACTGACAAGATAAGTTGCGGTTAAGATAAAGCCAAACTGTCAGCAGTGTAGAGTGGCTGCCACAGTAATCTGCCTTTTCTATCTCATCACACTTTACGAACAAACATTCAGTGTGAAATGCAGTGCAGGCAAGCCAGCAGAGTGCTCGTTGATTAAAGTGCAAATTAAATAGCCACAAAGTTGGCTACTTTCAGCTCATCAGTTTCATTCTTTTTTAATGCTTGCTTTTCTCACACTTTTACCCTTGTGTGTTTGCAAACAGTTCCGGCCACTGAAACTTGAGACTTGCAAGTATAATTTAATTGAATTAAATAGCCTTGCCCTGTGAAACATTGCTTTTCAGTGCTAAATGAGCATTAAAATTGTTTATTTTTGGTCAACTTTTTGGTTATTGTTAAAATTGACAATCGTTTTGGTGGAAAAATGGCATTTGATCTAAACTCATGATGATGATTCATGATGATGACGACGTCTTTTGTCTGATGAACAATTTCCCAGAGATCTGAACGCCTGATGAGCATCAAAATTGAGAAGCAAACTTTTATTGATTTTTTCATTTTCATTATCGAATTCATTTCAGTTGAGTCATTTCTTAGCCATAGTTTACAAAAGTCATTTTTCTCATTTATTGCAGTGCAATACTAGTGCAACATAAATTATATTAAGCGTTCGTACGAGTGTAATATATCTTAACACAAAAAAATTCATTTACTGCTTCAAATTAAACACTGAATCGATTTCACAAGGTATTATCTTTAGTTGTATTAAGCTAAAACACTTCTTTAACTTAAAAATTTTTACAAATTTTGTGAAATTTTTGTTAAATTTTTCGAAACAATTGCAGCATTCAAAAAAGTAATTGCTACTAAATTTAGAAAAATCATTTTTTGTAAGGCATCGTTCACGTGCATTCAAGGAGAGATGCACTAAAAAGATAGCACTCTGCTTTTTAGCAAACACACTCAAAAAGTGTCTTAAAAAATACGCAGAAAAAATAGATAAAAAACGGCTGCATAGCTGAAGAAGATAGAAAGAAAGAAGCGAGTAGCTTTCATTGATCATCACGGCAGTGCGTAATCGCATTACCGTTTACTAATCCAACCATTTTCAATAGTAGCAGAATAAAGGAGGGTTTCAAGAGTGCAAACTGCTGTTTCTGTTTTCCAAACCGCGTGGCAAATTGAACAGCCTACACAAAAAAAGTGAGCAAGCATTGTCTTCGCCTTACTTGTGTGGGCAAAGAATAAATGAATGTCAGGTCACTTTAAAACAAGTGGGGAGTGCAAACGTACTAAAAGTGCCTGCTTAATTGAAAGCACATGCACACAGCAGAGAAGGAGACAGTCAATCAGTGCACAATGTCAGCACATTCTTAGGCACTGTGCTCATTCCTGTGCTCAGTCGTGCACCTCGTTCTACGGCGCCCGTATTCTTTCTCCTCTTCAAACTGCATCAGCCTGGAAAAAGAGTTTTTTAATATCTTTGTTTTTGACTAATAAGAGAAAAAGAAAAAATATTGATTCCTCCATTTCTGCTTGCCCTTTATGTTTTCTTTTCTATTATACGTCTTTTCCAAAGTCGCTCTACTGGAAAGTTTTCATTTAGACAGACAGAGAGAAAGAGACAAGCCAATTGAAAGATCTGCTAAATGTAATTATTTATGACTTGCATTATTATGCGCAGAGCAGAAGTGGTTGATGAAGAGTAGGCTGAAAAATAGCAGAAAATAGGGTGATAATGACGGCTACGGTGGGCACACTCCAAGCTGTCAGCGCAGTATTTGCAAGTGGCAATTTATTTATTAATTTGCCATAGCAAAGTGCATGCCATGATGTGCATGTGATGCTGTTCCATTTTCATAGCTATGCGCTTCTTTTGACTGAAGATTTTGCCTTTCCTACTTTCTGAATTCTGTCAGTTTTAAAAAGTTGCAGATTGCTGCTGCTCGTGTGTGTGTTTGCCAATTTTCATGATAAATGAAAAAATCAAAAACGGTAGACAGCAGATTTTTTCTCACTTTCAAAAATGTAAGGCTTAACTTGAAAGCTCCGTTTCCGTTTCTGATCATGATCATTTCAAAGGGCAGCAAACCATTAAAGGAACCTGGAGAATGCAGGAGTGATGACATGATGGCGAGCCTAATGACTTTCAAGTTGATGCGTTGATTTAATTAGCAAACTATATCTGTAGTGCAACTGTAATTTGTTTTGATGACAGTATGGTTTACATAAATTTTGTATCTTTTAAACTTCTCAACCTCAGCAGTCTTTCAACCACAAAGTGCAGCCATTCACGGCGTGATCGTCAGTCCGAATCGGCAAGGAGCGTCCAATGCTGGCAAGTCGAACAAAGCCGACAATGCAGACCTCTCACAGCGTCACACAACTCAATGGCCAGTCCGAACCCGTACACCCACAGTCAGCAGCACCCAAAGTACTGGGACCCGAACTGGGTGGACTACTCGGGCGAGCAGACCAACGACGAGCGGCGGCTTTTCAACTACCTAATGCGCAACTACGACACCAACATTCGCCCTATTATGAACTCTTCTCAAGCGATCAATATTCGCCTCGGGGTGACGCTCGCTCAAATATTCGATTTGGTATGCAGACAGACAGACAGACATGTAGCGAATTTCTAATTAAAAGAATGCCGCCTTGAAAACAGGACGAGAAAAATCAGGTGCTCACCACAAACATCTGGCTTGACCAGGATGGATCGATGAGTTCCTCACCTGGAACGCCACTGACTACGGAAATATTACCCGCATTCGAGTGCCGTGTACAGGTAGGATCGGTTGGCAAGTTTTTTTTACCATGTGTCTAATCATTTATCTCCCATTTCACATTTCTGCAGCCATCTGGTTACCCGATCTGGTGCTTTACAATAAGTATAATATACCTACTAGACTAGACTGCTGGCATGGCATTTCTCCTGCAGGCGCAATAATAAGTACCTCTCCCTCTCTCTCTTTGTTTGTTCCCATCCATCCTCTCAACATGGCTGCCAACAGTGCCGACGACTACACTCGGGGCTACATGTGCAGCAGGGCGATCGTCTCGCCCTCGGGCAACGTTTCTGGCCACCGCCGACTAAGCTGCGCAGCACCTGTGAGGTGGACGTCACCTACTTTCCCTTCGACGATCAGACCTGTAAGATGAAGCTGGGCTCGTGGATCTACGACGGTCACCAGGTGATTAGTGAGCAGAAAGGGTGTAAAAATAATAACAAAAAGATTTCCACCTCAGGTAAACATCCTCAACCGAACGGAGAACGTCGATCTGAACAACTACGTTCCCAATGGCGAGTGGGACCTGATCGCCACCAAGCTGGTGCGCAACGTCGTCTTCTACCCCTGCTGTCTGGAGCCCTTTCCCGATGTGACCATCACCCTGGTGATTCGCCGGAAGATACTGTACTACCTGTACAACGTCATTCTGCCCTGCATTATGATGTCCGCCCTTACGCTGCTCGTCTTCTGCCTGCCGCCAGAGTCGGGCGAGAAGATCGCCCTCGGCGTCACCGTCCTCCTCGCTTTCTCCGTCTTCATGTTGGCCATCTCGGAGAAGCTGCCGGAAACCTCGGAGTCAATTCCTCTGCTTGGTAAGGAGAGCGATATTTTTCTACTTTTCTTGCTTGGTTTTAATTTCTAGTTTTGCTGCTGCTAACCAGAAATGTACCAATGTTGGCCATCCAAGAATATGGTCAGCTAGTCAACAACAGCCAGAGAGTGAACAAATGCTTGGCTAATTTTGAGCAAGGGGGCATCTCTTTCCCTCCGAAGGGAAATCAAACTAATTATTTGCTCTAAACTGTGCAGTAGGGCAAAGTGTAAGAGTGTGTATTTCAGCAGTGGGCGACGCACTTTGTTTATCTTGCACCGCCTGTTTGATTTGCACTGCTGAGCCAGAAGAAGAGAGGAAAGTAGGCGAAGGGCAAAGAGTGTTTTTGCAAGCAACCAGCCAGCAATGTGCTCTTTGCTAATTTGGCTCTTCAACACATCACCAGCTTTGGATTGAGAAGTGTGTAGTTAGTGCAAGTTAGAGCTGGAGCTTACTGCTATTGACTTTTGATTACCGAAAACAAACAAACAAAGTGACAGAGAGAAGGGTTATTACTTTTGACAAGAAAAACAGAAAAAATCGTAGTTATCGGCTCTTCAGCATTTGGCTGATTGAACTTTGCCTAGAGTTTGTAGAATTTTTCCATTTTGCTTAGAAAATGTAAATATCACTGCTTTCTAGCTAATCCTTCTTATAGATTGAAATTGACAAATATTTATTTGATGTTGCTTAGATGAAACTGGCGACCGTAGCTCTATTTCTCAAAGTGAAACAAATTGACAAATTGGCTTGTTACATCTGGCAATCGATTTCCAGTATATAGCGCATTGAGTGTCACCGAATAATTGGCACTGCAATTACTTGTGAAAATTAGCTGAACAGCTTGTGAAACAGCTTGCTTTTTGGAATTTGCCAGCAGCAAATCATTAGTGAATGACCAGTTTAATTTCGCCCGAGTGGGGCAAAACTTTATACCTGGATTAGCATAGTTCAGGTTGGATTGCTTTCAATTTTAAATTTTGAAATGTTTTAACAAAATCTCGTAAACAAAAATTTTTTAAAAAATCACTGAAACTTTTTACATAATTTTTTGCACTTATTTTTCTCACGATGTTGAGCAGCACAAAACAAACTAAACGCACAATTTTCTTTTTTTCTGCCAGGTGCCTACCTCACCGTTGTGATGGGAATAACTTCAGTGAGCATAGTAAGTGCTAATTAAATACCAGACAAAAAAGCCCGTTCTAACAATGCTGATTTTTTCCGTGGTGCCACTTTCTCACACCCGCCACAGGTGATGACAGTGGTCGTGCTGAACTTCCACTACATTAGCCCACTGAATCGGCGACCATTGCCATCGTGGATCAGACGACTGGCCATCAAAGAGTCCGCTCTGTGCAGCGGTCTCACTGAGCCCTTTGATGAGTTCTGCTCGCGGTACTACGACAAGGCCAGACTCAGCGGCGCCGCTAATTGCTGCCCACCATCGACTCATTCATTTGAGGAGAACACTGCTGTGAATGGACATAAATTAGAGCACAACCACATGTCAGGTAGACAATGCATAAACAGAAGCACCACAGCAGCACTGGACCCGAAGAAGCACACCAGGAGGGCCAACAGTACAACTGAAGCAGCAGCAGCAGCAGCCACTAACGAGACGGGCAATTGGTTTGGTTCGGCATTCCAGTCGCTTCCTTTGAGCAAACGTCACCAGGCACAGCACAACCAACAGTTCGATCATCAACCACCATCATCATCGGTGATGTTCAACAATAATGGCAGCAGCAGCAGCACACAACAACAACAGCAACAACAACAACAGCAAACGGTTCTCCAAGAAGTCAAAGTGGATGGGCCAAGTGGACCGTTTGGCTGCCTCTCTTTTCTCGGGCAGTAGTAGTGGCGTTGGCGGCAGCAGCTCAGCAAACACCAACAAGGTGCACTCGAGTGAACTGGTGCACCAGCAGCACCGTGCCTCGGCGGCGGCGGAGTGCAGCGAAGCACTGCAGCGGAAGGCAAGTGTTGCGGCAAGTGCCAATTGGGCGCAGTCAGTGGGCAGTGCTGCAGCAGTCTTTGCTGGTGGTGGTGGGGGTGTTCTGGCTGCTGGACAGACGCTGCTGGAGAAGACACTGGTCGCAACGGAAGCAGGCTACTACCACTGTCCGGCAAGTGCAGGCAGGCAGAGGAACACTGCTGCTGCTGCGCTGCTGCTGCTCCAGTCAACTCAAGTGCAGTTCAGGTATGTCTGTTCTTGCTGCGTCTCTTTAATTACTTGGTCGCCTGCTCCTCAAATGAATGCACTGCACTGCAATCAAATTGTCGATGCTTCTACACAAAGGCTGTGTGGCGCTAAGTCGTTCGGCCTACCGTTTTCAGACATAATTAATTTTCTTGCCGTTCAGTACAATAATGCCCATTCATGTCAGGAGAGCTGAGCGTAGAAGGTGCTGAATGAAAGAAAGAACGGTTACCAGTGCTGGAGTTATCTTCCTTATCTCCCTACAAATATCATGAATATTCCTATTCGTTTTCTATCCTGATTATTTGCATTTTCTCCAAATTAACGCCATTATTTAGCGAAAGAAAAAAAAGAGAGGTTCACTAGCAGGAGATGTCAGTGAATTAGGCGATGTAATTGATAAAAATAGCAAGAGAAAATTTTGGACAGAGGCAACAAGAAAGACTATTAGGTCAACTGCAACGGTCTAATCGATTGATCTAGTGGGCAGTAGTAGTAAGCAGTTCGGCCACTATGGCGTACACGCTCGATTAGTGCTTCCGTCAATTGGAAAAGGGCAGAGAAAGTGCAGGAGCTCTGGTGATTGGCAGAGAAAGCCATTCGCTTGTCAGCGCGACAAGCACAAGACACAGAACATTTTGCAGCAGAACATCCACTGCCCACACTAACCATCTATCATTGCTGGCTGGCTGCCAGTGCTGCTAGGGCATGCAAATGCACTGACTGGGAATAGCGCGGCAAACATTGGCCAGCAAGCAGAACAAATGTGAGCAAATGGCAGAGTTGACTGCTGTTACAAATCTATTATGCATGCCAGCACCATCACCAGCACCACCATCACCACCATCACCATCACCATCAGGCTGACCTAACCAGCCAGCCAATCTGATCCAATCGGAATCGGGTCCTCTCGGTAATCGGATCGCCGTGTTGGTGGTGGTGTGTATACATTGGCGAGATATGTGATCCGTCGCGATTAGTGCCGCGGCCAGCCGCCATGCGATTCCCACAGCAAACGAGCCGTGACCGAGTGATGTCTTTGATGTTGCCGAAAAGGTTCTTTAGAAGGCAAAAAACGTCTATACAGGTTCTATACAGGGTAAATATTCAACAGCAAAAGCCCATTGTGAAGGAGATCACCAGTGATGCGAATCTCAGTAGGGTAATTACTGATTTGCAATTAATGATGCCAAACGAACGTTGCTGCTGCTGCCATTGAGTTTGGTGGTGTCTTTGGCTTGCTCAATATTCATTTACAATTGTACGAACCAGCTGGGTTAATTATGGAAATCACTTGATTACAATTGAATACAAACGAATGCGGAAGCAATTGCCTAAATTAAGAAAAACAATTTAATTAATTACAACAGTTTAGCAAATAACTTAACTACAGCAATCAAAAGTGTGTTAAAACTTTTATTTTGACATTACCAGAATATTCTTGTAACAAATCAGTCGCCCTCTGTCGACCAGAATCGTTAACATGAATAAAGCTGAACAAATCTTATTTTTTGCCGATAAAAAGATTGGGATCGTAAAATCGAAATGGAAACACTTTCTTCAGGTCTAGTTTGAAATGGATGCCCTTTTCAGTGTCAAATAAAGGCTGCTCAAGGAGTTGCTGGTAGTACTCGTCGAGAGTGAATTTCGTGGTCAGAGTTTGAACTTCTTTTTCAGTTCCACAACGAAGTGAGAACAATGGCCTGTTTGAGTAGGCAAACATGTAGTGCATCAACTCGTAGTTCATTCGTGCTGATAGTTCGCGAAGAAAAATAAGGCTCATTCGAATGACATTGCCCATTTTGGTAGTGTAGCTTGCCCAGTTGGCGACCGTTTCAATGGGTCTAAGCGTGATGGTCAGGTATTCATCAATCATCGTAATAATAGTTCGCAGTTGATTGACATTTGGTGGTGGAGCAAATTTGTTGTAAGGCCGCTTGCGATGAAAAATGTTGATCTTTTGAATTTGGCGATCAATCAGCTGCAGGTCACAGACGTTGTCTAGTTTTATGCGGTATTTGTGCCAAAGGATTCCCGACATGATAGCACAACCGTTGACAATTTTTTGGGTAGTATTTGACTCAAAGAGTGGTTTCAAAAGCAGAAAAACACGTCGATTCAGCTCTTCTTCTTTTTCGTCTAAATTATTGAAACAAAAAGCGTAGTTTGCTTCACCCGTAGAAAAACAAAAGTAGGAGTATTTCATGTCTGCAAGAACATTTTGCATAAACAGGGGACGATTGAGTTGATGCACATTTTCCACGGTGTTGTTGCATGCATTCAGTAAGTTTTCATCACTTTGAGGAAGAATCACAAACCCGATCATCGCTTCAGCTTTGAGTTTGTTGACAACTTTTGCACATTGTTCAAAATACTCCACAAGATCATCTGTTGAATAGACACTTTTTCGTTGAATCAACTCAATATCATTTGAAGCAGGCAGCTGCAAAGCTTCTAGGTCAATGATAATATTGTCGTCGTCTTTGCTCAGGTCGATCTCTTTGAAGAGAAAAGACAGGATGTTTTGTTGATTCTTTTCTTTCTTTTCGTAAAAAATTGGCTTTGATTTTAGTACTGAGTTGTCAACGAAAATTTTGTTTGACACTTCACTGTAATTAAGATTAAATAAATTAGTCTTTGATTCAGTGAAATAACCGATACAGACCTAGAAATAGGAGGCTCTTTTTCGTTTGACTTCGGATGGTTAGAATTGAAGGCCGCTTGAGAAAATGTCGACTGGGTTTTTTCAGTGTTACTTGTCGAGAGTTCAACAATACGCCAACGACAAATGTGCATTCCCATGAGAGTGTGTTTGCTTAACTTTTTGGCGTTGATAGAGACGTTTTTTAACTCGAGAAAGAGGTTTTCACAATCGAAGGAAAAATCACCGAGAAGACCGCTGACTGAGTCTCCATTGTGGAGAACAAACTGCAGATTGGCGTTGATAAGGTTCCCTTTGTTCAGCGACTCTTGCAACTTTGTGTACGTTTGCCAGGGACACTCCATTTCAAGAGGTTCTAGTACGATTCGTTGTAAGATACAGAAGTTGAAAGAAGATCGTCAAACTCGTCTGTTGTTTTTAGGAAAACAAAAAAATCATTTTTGCCTTGCCATATGCGCCGTTCATAGAAAGCATTACTCTGAAAAGCTTTATCATTTATCACTTATCTTATCTTTTCATTTCTCCTTACAGGATTCTCGTCTTCAACGACCAAGAACGGCCTCATCAGTGCCACTGGCAGCGAGCAGCAGCATCGGCGGCGCCTTTAACCGTGACCAGCTGCAGCGGTCAACGATGCTCTCCAGTATCACGCCTTACCTTCTCTGTGCGGCATCCCGAGTGGTTGAGCCCAATCAGCGACAGCCAGCGCTGTCCACCATTGCCGGTGATCAGATTGTGAATTACAGTGGACTTGCCAGCACTGATAAACGCAAAATGCAGTACTGCAGAAGTGGACAGCTGCAGCACTCCTCTTCTGCGTACAGTCACCACCACCATTCACTTGGGCCCTGGACGTCGAGTTGGCGGATGACGAAGCGGAGGAGGAGGAGGAGGAGGAAGAGGAGCTCAATGAGGATGACTACTCCGATAGCCTACACTACTCTGATGGTCTTCACTATCGACGAACCAATGAGTTTGCTCAGTCAGCGCCATCAGCTGCACCTCTTCCTCCTGCTCCCACTTCATCAAATGATGCGGCCGAAGAGGTGATGGTCATGCTGCGGTACCTGATGCACCGACAGGAGACTGAAGACGACTGCACACGGCGCATTCACGAGTGGCGGCAGCTGTCAATGTTCATCGACAAGGTCCTCTTCTGGATCTTCACCATCGTCACCGTCCTCACCAGTTGCATCTTTCTCGTTTTCATTCCCATCATGCGCCGAACAGCTGTCGTCTAAGCGAAATGTTTCGTGCTCGTCCCCGCTCAAATAGCAAACACCATTTTATTGACACTGAAAGAGATGTATCCAAATCAAATCACTTACAACAAATAAATCTCTAGCAGCAATTAATAAGCAACATAAGAAGGAAAGGAGGAAAAGAAGTGTCAATGTCAATGTCATATTTGAATTAGCAAAACAAAATAGTACATGTCAAATCAGAGAAGTGACTCCATTTCTTCGGCACTTCGGCTGAGTCGTGCACTGTTCTGATGGGCAGAAGTGTTCATTTGCCCCTTTCTACTACTGCTACTACTACTAGTTTTGGAGTTCATCGCCTCCAGGTCAGTGGAGACGGCAGAGGAAAAGTTGAATACGGAGGCCATCAATTTGCTGCTCAGACTGGACAACGGCGCTGGAGTTGGCTTGGAGTTGGCCACTGCTGGCTTAGCTGTACGCAGAGTTGTCCGACTGTGAACGTCAACGCTCGCAGTGTTCAACTGTTCAGCTGATGTTCGGCGAATGGCGTTGCCGAGGCTGATCGGTTTGTTGTTGGCAATGCTGCTGCTGATGCAGCTCAGATGATGGCCAGTGGACGGTGGTGCACCACCTCCTCCCAGGTGGCGGCTGCCAAAGTTCAACGTCGGCGACCACTTGCCCTCCAGCTGACCGGCAATGGTGGTGCTCTGCAGACTGAGCTTCGTCGCTTGGCGGTCCTCCTGTGATCGGTCGTCCTTCTGGGCGCCACCAGGGCGAACCACTCGTTGTCGGCCGGAAGACAGAGGCTGAAGCTCAGAGGAGCTGTGGAGGCGGTGGTTGTGCTGGTGCAGGGCGTCAGAGGGGTAGCCGGTGCTGCTGATCACTGGGTGGTTGTGCTGGCGCACAATGGACGGTGCTGAAGAGGAGCAGGAGTTGGTAATGTTGTTGTTGTTGATGCTGCTGATGTTGCTGTTGTTTCGCTGTTGCTGAGTGACCCCGGTCACCGAGCAGTGGTGGCGGATGGTGGAGCCGCTCAACGAGAGTGACACCGTCGACTGGTCGTCATCCTCATCCTCGGACCAGTGCTCCAGGGTGTGCTTGTGCTGTTCCAGGGAGAGCAGCGTCGGAAAGACGGTGTCGCAGATGGAGCAGCCAAAGTGACGTCGGTGCACCTGATGCTTTGCCAGACACCGAGCGGTGCGGTACGTTCGGTCGCAGACGTTACAGGCAAAGAACTCCATCTCACGCAGACAGGATGCCATGCCGTCCTCCTCCTCTTCCTTCTGATTTTCTGCACAAGTGTCTTCCTCGTCATCCTCATCCTCATCGTCGGTCATCATTGATCCGCCTCGCTGGGGGTGGTGATGAGTGGTGGTGGTGATGAATAGTGCGCATCGGAAAGCTGTTTGCCGTGCAGTTGAGGTTCTCCTCATCCTCCTCTTCCTCCTCCTCCTCATCGTCCTCCTCATCGTCTTCATCTTCATCCGTCTCTTCATTATCATCGCCTTCCTCCTCTCCTGATTCTTCCTCTTCCTCCTCCTCAACATTCGAATTGCACTTTGTCTCCTCTCCCTCTTCGTCATCATTATCCGAACTCAACTCCTCTTCCTCGCCATCATCTTCATCGGTGTCTGCCTCCTCCTCCTCCTCCTGATCCCCCTCCTCCATTCGAGTGCAGTTGTTGTTGAGGCAATTTGACTTGGAGTGTGAGCCACAGCCTGCAGCGTGACAGTGACAATCTGAGTGCTTTGAACTGAAGGCAGTGATGGTGACTGGACGTGGATGCTGGACAACTGCTCGGGGACTGCTGCTGTAGATTGCTATTGCCGCCATTGATGCAGCACTGCTGTTGGCCAAGTGATGCGGATGTTGTTTTTGCAGCTGCGGCGTCCTCTGCTGACGATGGATCACACTTGCAACGGAAAGACAAATCTGAAAACAAATGGAAGAAAATATATTAGTGGACGTTTAACAAAAGAAAAACAGTTTGTGTGTTTGTCAGTCAACCATGGTAGCGTCCTTGACAGGGCAAAAATATTTTAATGACTTTATACGCAAAAAATAGATCAAACGTTGCTCTAAACGTTTTGCAGCATGTCCGCAGCAGAGAATGCGCTCTATTTTTTTTTGGAGCAAGTCATCTTCCAGGGTCGACCATCACAGTGTCTGTGCTGGTAATGATGGCACCATGTTTGTCGTTGTCGTCGTCATCATCATCATCATCCTCTGAAACTGTGGCCTAGTACTATCGACCAGTGTGACCATCATGGTAGGGTAATTGCTGCGCCGTTGTGTACAGTGGCACTGCATCGAATTGAGCCCACCAACAGTGGCAGGCACCAGTGACTAACTGAACAGGGATGATGTTAACAACCATTTAATAACAATGAAGGGAAAGGCAACTCGATAAATAGATAATGGATGGCAGAGCGAACGGCAGGGAGGCACATCTCCCTTTGGCATGGTAATGCGACAAACGCACACACTTTTCAAATCTCGATTTTAGGACCTAACAAAATCAGGCCACTAGTGCGTCTTACTTGTTGTATGTGCATGCAAAAGAAGAACAGCAGTCAATTGGTCAAAAGTAGTCAATCTTGTCTGGGGGAAAAACGTGTTTGAGAAATGAAGAAGTGCACTTGATAACAGTAGTTCAACTCAGATGCCGAATCTCCTCGACCGCAGACAGTAAAAAATTGCATTTGAACAATCTGAAAGCAGTAAAAAATGTCAAACTCTAGTAAATCGTTTTGGATTTCCGCCTATCTTTTTTTGCTGTCGCTCTTTCTGTAACACACTCAATAAAATGGAGTTTCTTTCAAGACCATTGGGGGATTCGGTATGAGTAAGCCAAGTGAACACACTTTTTGCAGTGTTTGGCTGTTTTAATACAATACAATGCAGTGTAGTCCCCTTTTTCTCTCTGACAGGAAAAGTGTCATTCATTAAAGTGGCCGTTTGTCAGAATGGCCAATAAATAATAATGATGATCTGAAAGTGAACGCCTGAGCAGAAAAAACTAAACACAGAAGTGAATTGCATTTGGTCGATCTAGGTTTTCCTTTGGGAGCAAAAAAGTACAAGACGAGCTTTTGATTTTGTCACTGTTTTAGAATGCAATAACAAATTTGTCATAACTGTCTTTGGCACATCACAATTCAATTTTAAAACTTGTTTGCCCGAAAAATGAAAAAAAAAAAATAAAACGCGTGTACTGTAAGTGAATGTGTGAATTTTCGATGGTTGTTGCCAGGCTGCAGATACATTCAGTGAACGGGCATTTTGTCTCGACAATTGCCAAAACAGTGTCATCCGCTTCGTGTTTTCTCTTTCTTTTTGTGTTCTTGTTTCCTATTGCCTCTTTTCCCCCGGAATCGAATTTGCCCTATATTTCAGTTTTTGAAAATTTATTGCTTTTTACTATTTTACATTTCATTTTTTTGTCAATTTCAAACACCAGTTTTGATAGTGTCGTTATTGTCGTGCAATCAGTTCTTTTTTGATGTGTAATGTTTTTCTGCTGTTGTCAAGTGCATCTACAATTACAGTTTTGGTAGCTACTACAGTTAGTTTCTTGTTTTATATTTGTTTATCATCAAAACTTATTTTTATTTGTGCGATTATTTCATTACTGACTAAATGTTTACTGTTGTCAATTTGTTTTAATCTATTCAGTCATTCTGCTGCTCAAAACTTCTTTTATGTGATTTTCTATAAACAAAAATCATCTTGTTTTTATAAAAACAAAATCAAATCTCTATAACAGTGCAAATGGAGCATTTTAAAATGCCTAGTAAAGCTCTGAGAAAAAAGAAGCAGTCATTGTCATCAGCCTGACTGTGTGACAACGAAAGAAAAAGCATCAAAAGTGAAAAGTGCAGCACGTCAAACTTAATTATTATCGCTGCAGAACACGAACGAGAAACGCGATTCGTCCGTTTGATTTTTTTTCTATTTTCATTTTTCCCTTTTGCAGTCGTTCAAATGCTAGGCGTTCATGGTGGCAAGAATTTAATTTTCGCAAAGTAAACGCGCTCACTCGTCCGCCACTTTTTCCTCTTTCCTTTCCACTTTTTTTCATCTTTCTCTTCATCTACTTTTGCTGGCGCCACACACTCTGTCCGCTGTAATCGAATTAGCCGAGTGATTAATTCTCATAATAACTGCAGACAGTCTCTATCACTGGTAGTGGCCAGAGTGAGAAGATGAGAACCGAGGCCACTGGTGTCCCTCTTTTGTCAGTTGTCTCCCTCTCGAGTTGCATTTTAAAATGGGGCAAAGTGTACAGTCAGTCAGAGTGAGTGCAACTCACTTGACATCGAGCACTGAGCACATCAGCTCTCTTTCCTTTCCTTCTAATTATTTCCACTGCTGACACTTTTCCTCTGGCACTATCTACCCATTCTCCTTCTTTGTTCCTTCTTCTGGAAGCATGCCTGTCACTAAATTAGAACAGGAAACATTCACTGAGTCTAGCATCGAATTGAGAGTTGTGACAAGGCCAGTCTACTAAATCATTTGCATTTAGCTTTAGCAATCGATCTGTTTTGTCTTTTTTCCTCTTTTCTCCTCGCATCAGCACTGTCAGTTTCTTGCTCTGCGCTGTTCTTCTCTTCCTCTGTACACTGATCGTGCACTTTTAGACACACATGTACTTAATAATTTAGCATTGGAAGACTCCGCCGCTTGTGATCACAGTAGTGAAGACCTTACACTGTCGCTTCTGTGCATTAACTTCTTTCCACTCATGTCACCCAAAATGTGTAATGTTTTTTTCCTTTTTATTTTATTGTTTTCATTCTCAGTACACGCAGTTTCCCATTTCACAAAGTAAACACAGACTTTTGACCAATTTCGAAAGAAAAATGTAAGGTACTGGCAAACAGTTCTAAGCAATGTCATTGGCTTTGATAGTGCTTCTCAATGAGTCCCTTTTGAAGAAGACAACGAGTTCATGTTTCCGCTAAAAGCAGCCTTAAGCCACATTTGGCATTCATATTCTTCAGTGCTGTGGTATGCAGGGGCATCACCAGTTTGTGGTAAAAAAGAAAAGTTCAATTGTAAACCTCCGTTAAACTTGGCTTTCTAATTTGTGTTTCATTCTTTACACATTTTTTCATCTACCATTTTCACACAGGAAAAGTAAGTGAGGGAGCTATCAGTAGTGAGTAGTGTTCTGTCATGTCATCAATAATGAATGTGTCTGTGTCTGTGTGTTCGCTACCGCTAAATGCATTGTACCATTGTGTGTCGCCAGAGCACTGTCAGTGTGTTAGTGTGTGTGTGTCTGTGCTAATGTCGGCGCTGCAAATATCTCTTGTCATCTTCAATTGATTGGTGCACTATTTCATATTTCGTATTTGATCCCTTCAATTCTTTCATTCGTCTTTTAGTCAGTCTTCTCATTCATTCCATCTCTTTTTCTATTGCTTGTGTCTTGGGTGCCTGTCTCTCTCTCTCTCTCTCTCTCTCTCCTCTTTGCCTGTCGATCATAACGGTTTTTAGAGAAAAACCAAATAAAAGCCCGAATCGGCTAGCAATTTAATAAGTAGATACTGTGCAGTTTATTTTAAGAAAAACACACACTTTTTCCTTTATGTCCTTACTTAACAGACTTTTTGTTTAAAAAAGGATGCCACACAAAGCCAAGTCACTTTATAAATGGTCAAAAGATGTAAAAGTGTGCTTCAATTATTTTTATTTGCCAACCATTTAGTTCTAGCTTTTTTCCAAGTGTTGTTTTGTAGAAACCAGATACATACAAACACAATCAATCTAAACTTATAAAGCAACATTTAATGCTTAAATTGTGCTTAGGTTGTAATTATTGTTTTTGAATAGTCAAAAACTATATAACAAAAAATTTTTTTTGAACAACACAAATCATTACTATTCAGGGTTTTACTTTAAATTTAAAAATATAAAACTTTTGAACAGTAAAATAGAACAATGGACAAAACTCTTCAACTAAAAATTGCTTTATCTGCAGGGCATTTGATTAAATTGCAAATTAATTACTGTTCAAAATTAATATTTCAACTCTTAATAATGTCCATAGGGTCCTTAATTAAAAAACAATTAAATTCGTATTAACATTTTTTAAACTTTAGTTGATCCGTTTTTAGCATAAAAATAGCAAAATAAAGCTTAAAAGTTTCAAACAGTTTAAATTAACTGCAACTTTAAAGTTTAACCAGCTTGCAGCTCAATTAATTTCTACTTAAGTTTACACTCAACTTTTATTTTTAAGTTAATTTAAAACTTATTTTTGAATAACAAACCCTATCTATTGTTCGTTGTCAAAAAAAGCTGTAAATAAACAGTGTAATTCCTCTTTTTAGTAAAAACTAAATACTCAAAATTTTAATTAATTAAAATAGTGCAACTATAAAAAGCGATTCAACAAAAATCTACGTTTTTTGTCGCACAGTATCATTGCCTGCTAAACTTTAATTAAAACTTGTTCTGTTTTCAAATGAATCCGGATGTATGATGATGTGACGACCAGAGAGCCAACGTTTTTTTGCTTTGCACTGATGAGGAAATTTGTGCTTGTTGTGTGCAGATTTAAGCTGCTGTTTGCCGTGCAAATGCAAAAACTTAATTAGCTTTGTCCAATAGAAAAGAGCATCAGCGTGGCCTTGGTGTCGCTGACCGTTTGTGCGGCATTTTTTTCTCTTTCTCACTTTCACTCTCTTTTTTCATCTGAATTGCAACAAAAGTTCATTATCCGCATAAGCGTGACTACAACACGGCAATAGTGTATCCGTAAATATGATTAAAACTGCTTCAACCAAAACCAATCCACACGGAATTAACTGCATTAATCGCAATGTTTTGTGCTTGCGCAATTTGATTATTAAACCGACAGACAAGCCAGTCACAATCGACACACAGCAACTTGCCAGATTGAACTGAAAACGCCTCATTTTTCTCTTTTTTCCTAGCAGATACTTTCAATCAGGAGGCAAATGAGCGCAAAACTCGAGGGATTTTTCATTATGTGCATTGAGCTAAGCAAAAACATTGAGCAAAAGCAAAAAGCACAGTTTCAGTTGACAGTCACGTCTAGACCACTAGGCGCCACATCTCTGAACCATAAATTTAAATTTAAATTAAGCAACTTATAATGAGTTTTTTGCAGACTCTGCAGTTTTTGATTAGCAATTCTCGAGAAAAAGAAGGCGGCATTTTAAAAACGCAATTTAAATATGCTTTGTTAATTGGTTTCAGCAAATTTATAATGCCAATGAATAAGCCTGATTCATCATTTACAATAAAAAGCAAAAAATGAAAAGAATTAAAATGACGCCAAAGGTCTAAAGTTTGCTTACAAAGTGCCGATTGAGTGCGCGGTTTCTGGTGCTAATTTGTAATTTCAATCGTCATATTTGATAAAATACTTTTACAAAAAAATATGCTCTGAAACGCACGTATTTCCTCAATTTCATTGGGCACACTGAAGTTTGAGCAGCAAAAAAAACAGTTTTTACAAGCACGTTCCTACTTGCTAATTTCATTTATGCTTCGCATTTTCTTTTGAAGGAGCAACATTTAGCGTGTGCTTTTTAGCAGTATTTCTAATTATTCTGATTAACCTAAAAATATTGCAGCAAATTTTAAAAAACTCATAAATTAGTACGCAAAAAACCTAAAGTGTAAAAAAGAAAGTGGCAAAAAAGTATAGCTGCTTTCCAATTAGGCAGCATTTCTAATGAACTTGTCAGATAGCATTATACTAAATTGTGTTTTGTGCAAATTTTTTCTTCCGCAACAAATTATTAAATTTTAAATTATTTCTCTTTGTTTTACTGTAAAAAATATGCTTTCAGTTTAGAAAAAAAAAGAAATTTGGTTTCGCTTCGACTGACGCAAATTAAACGCTAGTTTCATATTGAGTACATTTGCATATGAAAATCATTTTAAATTAAAACACTCCACTACTGTTTTTTTTTGCGCCTGCCTACCTGATTGGCACTGGTGGTGATCTCCACTGTTGTTGGCTGACTTGTTGGGCGTTGAAGCACTGCAGCAAGTGGTGCCACTCTTGCCACTTGAACTGCCGTGGTGCTGTCGTTCGGCACAGCAAAAGTGCCACTTGAACTGACGCATGGCCAGATCGGAGGTGGGCGTGCTGGTGGTGATTGGCTGTCGGAGACAGGGCGCCATCACCGTCATTGTGTTGCTCATCCTTGCCGAGCGCAGCTGCTGGTCGGACAGGTACGTGTTGAAGCCATTCAGACTGAAGCTGGTCGTAGTGCTGCTCGTGGTGGCCGTATTCGTTCCCGTTGTGCTGCTGATGGTGATGGTATTTGTCGGGGAGGGGGAATGATGAGAAATGGAGGCGTGTTCACCAGTACTGGCCACTGGTTCTACTGTTGAAGATTGATGAATATCGAGAGAACTTTTGACGATTTCTACTTCCTGACGATGCTCCTTGCTTTCTGTACAGCAGTGACTGTGCTGTGAGCAGAGATAGCGATGCTCGGCAGGTGCACCTTTTCCTCCTCCTCCTCCTCCTCCGGTGGGTTTCACCGACAGCCTACGTTGTGCCTGTGCTGCCGCTCGACATCTCACCCTGCAGTGCTTTTTGGTGGTGGATTTCTCCGAACATTGCCCGACATTTCCCTGCTCTTCCTCCTCATCGACATTTCGTCTGCTTTGCGGATGCTGTTGACTTTGGCGGCCACCCCCATGGTGGCCATCTCCTGGACTACATTTGGCGGCACTTTGCTCAGTGGCACAATCTCTACCTCCACCTCTGTGCAGTGACCTAGCCGCTCTAGCTGGCGCATCAACTTTAGACTGTTGTTGTCCAGTGCAATGAAGGAGCCGTCCTTTTCGGTGACTTGCAGCTTCTTTGGCAGGCAGAAAGGCACTGTGGCCACAGTGGTCGTGTCGTTAGAGCAGTCTTTTTTAGCGTATCCTCCATTTCGAGTATTGTTGTTGTTATTGTTGTTGTTGTTGTGGTTGTTGTTGTTGTTGTTGCAGTATCCATTTTCCAAGCCACCGTTCCTGCCTGCCACCTTCATCTGTCGACCCACTCTGCCCTCATGTTGATCTTGAATTTGCAGAAAGTGAATCGCAGACGGAGCGAGCCACTGCGTTTGCACATGGTCAGTGGCCGACCGGTGACCACCGAACCTGAAGAGACCAATGATGGACACCAGCTTGACGGAAAGGAAAAGAGAGGTGGGCAGAGCAAAAGAGGAGGAGAAGGTTTCAGGAGCTCACTTCAAGATCACCACTTTGGATGATTAGTCTGGAGAAAAAAACGAAGACGAAGCAGCAGTGACACCGGAGAGTCTCTGTAACAATAATAAAGGAAAAACCAATTTAGTTACACTGTCAAGTAATGCGCAAAACGTGTTTTTGTTTTGCAAGAAAAAAGAAAAGAAAGCAAACAGCGTACTGATGAACGCAACCATTAGACGGTAAATGAAACTGGGTCCTCTGTTTACCAGCAAAGAAGAAAGAAAGAAAGAAAGAAAAGCGAACGAGCTTTTCTCTTTTCTTTTACTTTCTTTGTTCTTTTGTGCTCGTTAACTGTAACCACAAATGAAGTCAAATGCAGGCTCAATTTGCAATTGCCTTTATTGCAATTGTCACTTGTCGGGGAGCAACTCAAGTACTTTGCCTGGGCCAGTTCTGCTCTTGAGATCTTGAGCAAATTTTAAGTCAAGCCTGCAGCAGTTCTAATTGCCACTTCATCGCACACGGCAGTAATCAATTCTAATGCAGCTCACTCACTCATCCTCTGTCTTTCACGACCAGATTCAGTTGACCTTAAAGTATTAATTTGTCAAGAGCACTGTGTGTGGCTATTGGCGTATGGTGCCTCTTTGTCTGCAAAAAAAAACTCCATTCTCAGCCACACTGTGCGCGGCCACTTATTAGCAACCATCAATTTAAATTTACTCACAGAACAGTGCATCTTTTCAACTGCTGTTTTCAACTGCAAAACTCAGTTTTCACTTGAAAAGTGCAACCAAACAAAAAGAATTTGTCAATTGCCACTAGAAAGAAAGAGTGAGCAAAACGAAGGAGAGAAAGAAAGAGAGCACCTCCCAGGAAAGTAACCAGCGACCAAATTTTCTCGTCAGTTCCGCTCTTTTTCCTCTCTGGAGAATGTCCCAACAACAGCAGCAACTGTTTAGAGCGGCACTAGTGTTTGTGACGGAGAAGTAGTTGTCGTTTCCGTCCGGACTCTGACTTCTCATTCTTTTCTTCTTCCTCTTCCTCTTCTTCACTGCCGCTACACTGTCGCTAATTTGCTCTAACTAATTAGCGATCTTTCCTCGTTTTTTAAAAGCGAGGCCAATCAAGAAGTAATGTCGGCAAGTCATCATCAGCCTCATCATCAGTCTAATTTACGTAAATTGTTCCGCTAGCTGACGACCGATTACAGCTAAGGGGACCACTGAGCAGCTTAGCCTAGAAGTCCCTGTTCTCACTCTTTAGTTCAGTCAAACATATTTTCTTGGAAAAATAAAAGAAAAGAGGCATCTCTTCTTATTTAAGAAGTAAACTAGGCCGCACTACACTATTTAGTTTGCTTCGACTAATGCTGCCGCTGCTGATGTTGTCTTGGATTGACTTAATCACACACTGACGCCGAGGAAATCCTCTCTGCTTCGGTGTTCTCCGAAACGCATCTTCACAGTCACCATTTTCATTTACTCTCTGACTGACTGGCTGCCACCTCTGAGCAGTGGACGGTGACACAGTAAGAAACGACGAAGAAGCAGTGCCTAATTAGAATGTCAATTCGCTTCGTCGTCTTAAAGATTCCTTTTTGCTTTCTTTCTTTTCTTTTCTCTTTTATTCCCAATCTTCTCTTTTCTTCTGAGGCACTGGCATGCAGCAGTTTTGTCTCCGTTTTCAGTTGTGTCTCCTTCTTTTTGCTTTCCTTTGTCTCCGCTATTACGCTCACTGCCCGTTTGGAATTACACGGCCGCACTTGGAATTAGCCACCAGTCGGCCCTTCACCACTGTTGATGAGTTGACAATGAAATTGTGCTGCCATGGCAATCGTCATTTGCCCAACAGGGAGAACAACCTGTTTTTGGGGGTGTCATTTTCAGAGAATCAGCTGCCTGCACAGTGTCTCAGAGTTCTCTTTGCCTTATTCTAAAAGTAATGGGCAATTTATTAACTTTTGCCATTATTAGTTGCTTAATCAGTAATGATCAGTAGATTTTAATGTTTTTAAATAAGTAGACACCTAAAACAAAATTATATGCTTAGGTTTTTAAAAACATTTCAATTTTCAAAAATTACAAAATGTATAGTTTTAGAAGGGAGCACACCCCAAGTCAACAGATGCTGCTCCACATCCTGGAGGACAGTCAAGTCAACAGCCTTCAGTTTTTGGCAATTGACACACAAATTAAACTTGTTGTACGCTCGCCAACTTTAATCAGGGAATCCCTTTGTTGTGCAGTGTGCCAATTGCTGTCAGAAAAGACAAACTTTTAATTTTTAAAATACAAAACTTGTTTTCCGTCATCGCTCGTTTGCTTGTTTGAGCAGTTTTGTCGACTTTAGTGCCACTGAGGCTTCCAACAACATTTGTTGGCAAGCTGACAAGCTGTCGCGTTAGTGTCAGAGCACTCACAGTGCAAAGCACAAACATACACATTTTACACACACACAGTATTGTTAAAAATGGGTGACATTTTTGGATGCAGTTTAACTAAACAACAACATTTTGCAGTGGGCAATCAATGCGCCATCAATTAGAAGTCTCCTCAACTGCCCAGTGCCCTTGCCAGTGGCAGTCAGTTCCAGAACTGCTGCTGCTGCTACTGTCGTAAATAGTTCTCTGTGTTCTCGGTACTACAATGCACACAACAGCCTTGTGCACTTTGACTTTGATGGAGCACATAACGTATTGATTTGTCGAATCGTCTAATGAATTGCTCAGCGGAGACAAATGCACTGGGCGCACTCGTCTTCACTGCACTTCACTGTTCACTTCACTGCAGTGCATTTCCCTTTATCTTCCTCTGCCCTCTTTTTTTCTCCGCTTTTGGCCGATGAATGGGCGGCTAATTAGCGAGAAGAGCGCATCATTGCCTGTCTGCTGCACGACAGCATCTCTATCTCCTCCGGCATCAGTGTGTGTGTTTCTCCCTTTCGGTGTCCATTAATCAGTGGCTAAGACAGTGCAGCAAAGAAGAGTGCCTGTCCTCGTCTGCCCAAGTGCCTGCCCATTTGCCCAGTGCCATTTACTGCAATTGTCTGCGTGAGTATGTGCGTATGTGAATGTATTTTCACTTTTTCCATTGTTTTTTATGTTGCGTTTTTCTTTAAAAACTCGCCTCTTATCACTTATTACTCTCACACTAAATTCAAGTTTCAAGTGATTTTTATAACCTTTTTTGGCAGCAATCAACAATAATGGCGAGTGCCGTGCGATTAGTGCGTTTGTGTATAACTTTGTAATTTATTTATTAAATGAAGAGGTACTTAGCAGGCAGATAAATGCCTGCTCTTCAGCAGTGTGTGTGTGATGTGAGAAAAGACAGTATACAGTGCTTCTAACGAATGTGTAGCCACTTGCAAGATAGGCACGCAGAGATAGAGAGTTATGATGAACTAAAGAGAAAAAATGAAGGAAATGAGGGAAAGGGCCAACAACAAAAAGTGATCAAGCAACTGGACGAAGCAGAAAGCAGAGCAAAGCTTCTGCACATTTGAAATAAGAAACGAGAGAAAAAGAAAGAGAAAGAGAGATTACCGCTCTCTCAGTTGCAGCAGTGAAGTGCACGAAAAGATGCAATCAGATGAGCTCTCCTGTGGTCCTGGCTGCCATCAGTCAGACAGGCCTCCACCTCCTTCTTTTCATTTTTATTGTATCACATTCACGGGCACTGGCAGATTAATTGGCCATGTGTGGAAAAAAAGGGCACTGCAAAGCAACACATCATCGTTGTGGTCAATTGAGCGGTTGTCTGGCCTGCCCAGCCGCCCATTCGCACCGGTCATCTGGCTGCGAAAATTAAAAGTGAAGCAACAACAACAACAAAAAGGCCATTTAATTGGAGGCAATAAATCTAAAAGTAATCCACTTAAGTGTTTGTGAAACAGTCTTCAACAATAACCATCTTGAGAAAGAGAGCAAAGGTGCAGCTGTTTTTTTGTTTTTCTTTGCTTTCAAGTGTAAAACGTGCTAAGTAAAAAGAATTAAACTTTTTAATAAAACGCACTCTAAAGTGAACAAAAGCACGCTGGTAATTGTCACACGTTTTCACAAGCACTCACTCGCAGCCACTCATGCACCACCACTTACACCAGCATGAATAATAAATGGCAAACACACACACACAAATAAGTTTTTTTACATGTCATCACAAAAAGCAAACGGATTAAAAAATGCTAGTAAAATGCGGCATTGCCGGGCGAAAAATATAGCAAATTAGATTAAGAAGCAACAACTACAACTTTTAAATTGCAAGCTAAGTTTAAAACAATAGCCGAAAAGAATCAGTAAATTGCAAAGTCATAAAGAACGAGTGCACAGCGTAAAATCAAGCAAACACAAGCAAAAACACACACACACTCGCTTGTCAAAAGTGTGTGTGCATTTGCTGCAGTTGACTTATTTAACTGCATCCGTGTGGCAAAACAGTCACAAAAAAGCAAGAAACAGAAGCAAAAGAAAGCAATGAGCAAAGATAATAAACGAGGCCAATAACACAAGGCGACGCAATGGAAAGAGGCAAAACCAGACTACACTAGAGCAGAAATGGGGTAAGTCGACGCTTAGTGTTAGTCGATTGCTTTGTCGCATTTCACCCCCTTTCCCTTTTTTGCTCTGGCTAATTTCTCGATGTTCTTTCAGTTGAGTTTTAGGGTGCTTGTGCCTATCTAGTAGAGCAGTCAGTCAGCAGCCACCCTCAGCAGAGTCTACTGCAGCAGTTGCAAATTATTGAGTTTAACCATTGTCTTTAAAAAACAACAGACCAATGTATCACCAAGGAAAAGGGACACTGGGACAAAGTTAGAAGCAGAATGGGTCAAAAAAAAAGAAAACAAGCAAAAACAAGATTGTGATTAATCATGCAGTCCAATGGCACATGGCCATTTCCTTCGGCGTGACAACTCAACCGCTCGATGCTCAACTGCTGCAAAGCGCAGTGTTTGCTGGCATTTGTCTGTTCGCTCGATAAAGTGCAAAGTGAGATGGTGGTGGTTAGAGATGGGCGACAAGCAACGCAGACGGCAATAATTAGTGGGCGCTCCAGCGTAGTGTAGAGGGCCCTGATGATGCAAAGATTGGGCTTTCTTTGCACCGCAACAGCCAAGATGAAATCTGGCAAACTCGGTTTGCACTTTTTTTTACCACAAACCACTTTGCTGTTGTGGTTTGCCTCTCACAGTCTTTTGTGTTTTTGCAGAAAAACTTTGCTTAAATGAAAACAAAAAAAATAAATTTACATGGAGTCTGGAGAAAAACAATGATGATGGTGGTGGTGGTTGTGCTGGGAAATAAAAAGTACATCGAGATAAAACTTCACTTGCAGACTGAAAAAAGTAAATTTTTTCAGTTTTTCAGAAAAGGACACATTAGGTACTTTGTGACAAGCACTGGCGTTGGCAAGTAAATTAAATAGAATTTTATCAGTAGATTTGCCAGATCTGTTGATCAACAAAGTGAAAAGTTTTGATTGATATTTCTGAGAAAATGTATTTACAAAAATTGCGACTGTTTAAAAAAGAAAATGTGCTGCCATTGGTTGTAGGTGTAATGCAGACAGTGTAAATCTATAGTTAATTCAATGTTCTCTAACTGAACTATCAAAATAGTTTTTAGCGTCTTGTTGAACTGTCAAACACAGCAGTTGACTATGCATTTACTTGTTCAAAAGACTCTTCATATGATCAAACCAGCTCTAGCATAATGCTCTCTAATTAACTCAAAACCTTCTTTTAGCTTGTGAAACTAATATAAATTAAAATTGCCTAAAAAAGGAAATTGTGCGTGATTTATTTAGCAACTAATTAAAGCTGACATTTGTGCAAAAAAAAGTGAAAATGAAAAACCAAAAACGTAAAATGATCCGAGTTGACTTGCCAAGGCCAATAACACTGGTCGACAAACCAAGACAATTTTTACGGAGACAACGATATTTAAATTGATCTTTACTAATTCGAGTACGCTGAATCCAATGGTGCCAACCATTTTTTAATCTGGTCGTCTAGATTTTGAGATAATCGATCTTGAAAGTGTCAAAATAGGCGTTTTTGGCACTTTTCACCGTCATATTAAAAATAGTTGCAGTGGTCGCCAAATATTGAAATTAGTTTTTTCTAAACGCTTTTTGCCTCATCTTTTCATTTCAGAAGAGAGAATTCAAGAATATCACTTAGAACATTAGTAATCTGATCACAAATCTGATTTTAAAATTTCACTGAATGTTGGCTTCACCTTGAGCCACTTTGGTGCATTTAGACGCCAATCAGTTTAAAACTTTTAATTTGATTTAATTATATTAGAAAATGATTTGAGGTCACAAATAAGCAGATAGTACATTCTAAATTAAGAAATTGACTTATAAAGTATGTTCAATTTAAAAAAACATATAAAAACAAAAGAACAAGTTATTTTTTATTTAATTAAAAAAAGAAGATTGTTTGGCTATTTACACCTGTGCTGTGCAGCCAAAAAGTTGAAGTTCAGTCATTTTGTTTTGGCTTAAATAAATTAATTTAATTAGTTTGCTTAAATTCTCTCTTCTGAAATGAAAAGATGAGGCAAAAAGCGTTTAGAAAAAACTATTCTCAATATTTGGCGACCACTGCAACTATTTTTAATATGACGGTGAAAAGTGCCAAAAACGGCTATTTTGACACTTTCAAGATCGATTATCTCAAAATCTAGACGACCAGATTAAAAAATGGTTGGCACCATTGGATTCAGCGTACTCGAATTAGTAAAGATCAAATAAAATACTTTCGTCTCCACTGGCCTGTCGGCCAGTGTAAAGTGCTTTTGGTGGCACTTAAGTATTTGTGCGCTGCCTATTTAGCTTTTCGGCAGAAAATTGAAAATCAACAACTCCGGGATACGACTATGCACTAGTTTTCTTATTTTCTTTCAATTAAAAGACTTTTTTGCAAAGTAACGTGCCAATTAAGCTTCGCATTTAAGAGAAAAAGAGCCCAAAAATGCTGTTGAGTGTTTTCAAACCAAAGCAAAGGTTGCTTTGATTTGCAGCTTGATGTCAATTGCAGTCCTCTAGATTCCCGCACTTGCACTGCTGGAGGAAAAGTGAACCGATAGTTAGTGACCAATTGCCACTACCATTACCACAAGTTGCCACCCCACAAGTCTGGCGGAGAGAGTTTTTTGGAGTGTAAGCAAAGTTTTTCCCCTTTTCCCTTTCCCAGTAATTATGCCTGCCAGATCTCGTTTATAGCCTAGTTCATCGACGACTGTCCATCCTGTACAACCTCTCTCGCTCTCTCAACCGCCGACCATTGCCCGTTGGGCCGGACAGTGAGTGGAACAGGCAGGGAGGCAGACACACCACTGTCAGCAACTGTACTAGACTTGTGCAAATTGAAAGGCTGCAGTTGCTGGTGGCGGTGGTGGTGGTGGTGGTGCGGCAGTAACATCATCAGACAGCTACCGCTCTGAGCGGCGCAATAAAAAGGCCATGTAAAGTCAAATGGCTGGCCAGGAAGCGGTGCCACTAGTGCGGACTATTAAGGCAAATTATTATTACATTAAGGCAAAAAAGAGAGAAGAAGGAAAGTGAGAGAAAAAGAGAGAAAGTCTTCTTATTACTGCGCTTGCTAATAGGAAAAGAGAGCATCGACTGTGAGGACGCTCTCAGGCAGTCACAGGCAAGTGGAGAGACTGAGTGCAACGAATTCAGCGTATTAATAATTGAAGAATCAATTTGTTTAATGTGATGCCAGGCACTGCGACAGACTACACCGAGTTATGGCAATGGCCGCAGCAACAGCACTGACCAGAACTGACCACGGCAATTGGTGGATATCACCAGTAGACCAGTGGCAGACGGAGACAGAAAGCAGAATTGCTTGCGACAAATGGACATCACATTATGGCAAACTGTGCGTAGAAGTCTATGTGCTTGTCAGGTTTGATGGTCACCGAACAATTGGCCGCCGAACACAAAGATGCCGCACACGCTGGGCATTGTCTCCTTTCCTCTTTCTCCAGCCCTCTCTGAATACCCCTTTAATAACTCTTCGTTGCGGTTATCCATTAATAATAATGCAGTAATAAAGAAAATGAAGAATGAAAATGCGCTCGTATTGCGGCCATAAATTTGCCTCCCTGCAATAGTCTTCTTCAACCAAAAAAGAGCTAACTTTGCAAGCGAATTAGTTGGCTGCGTACAAGAGAAAAAGAGGGGGCCGCTTGTCAACTTGGTGTCGGCCAAATTCAATTTAAAACGGCACTTTTTCACATAGAATGCGACCTAGTTGAGAAAAGTTGATTTCCTCCTTGCTGCAGCATCGATTAGCAAGATCGGCAAGCAGAGGGGGCAGTCAAGCAAGCCGACAAAAGGCCAGTGCAATAGCAATTACTATTTCATTTGTCCTACATCTATTTTGTTGGCCATTTTAACTGTCCATTTTGTGGCCTTCCCGCCTAGCAGCATCAACCCTTGTTCAGTGAAACGGGCCATTGCCAATAAAAATTGTAATCAAATAAAGTGCGTTTATCTGCCTTAAATTTGGCTTTATGTTTGCATCCAAAGAAGCAGCAGCAGCAGCGGAATTGTGTTATGCAAAACCATCACCAGTGACCATTGGCTAGCTTTCTCAAGTTGGCATAATAAATTTTAATTAACGCCTCCACTTGCTGCACGTCTATTAAGATAAACGACAGTGCCTTTAAATTGAAAGGAGATGCTAGTGCTTTAGTGTTTGAGTGGCTTGTGGCAATTATCAAAAGAGTGCTCTGGTAAATGGGCAAAATTAACTCAAACTGCATTTGAAGAGTGCCTCAGTTTAAATGAGATGACTATGCAACTTTTTGTTTCCGACTGTAAAAAACTTTTATTTATTTAAATGCAAACAGTATCTGAGAAGCGTTCACACACCCTACCAGTAAGAACAAAATGATAAAAACTTGAAAAATATAAAGTAAAAGGGTGAACAAAAAACAGTTAATGAATTAATTATTCAAACAAATAGTCTAACAGTAGGCAATAGATTTAAATTAGAAACGTAAAAACTCATTACTTCCCGCGCGTTGTCACTTTGCTCGTTAACAGGAGGGAGACAAAGTCCGTACACGAAATGTGTGACCGTTTGTCAGCGGTAAGGGACATTGTGTTGCTTTGATAGAGGTGTCCGACTGAGAAATGCCCGCCGAAATCACAATGCAGTGAGCGGCAGTAGAGCACACAATGTAGCGTTCACATTTACAAAAGCAAACAAATGAATGGACACAATGATTGGTGTGTGTGTGCGTGTCTGTAACTGGCTGCTTTTTGTTCTCCACTAGGCAATGAAATTGGCATTATTAATTATCATGATTTAATAGAGTCACTCTTGAGGCGAGAAGGAATTCATGTAACCAGTAATATCAGCGCAGGTATTCTTGGTAATACTATTTTGTTCATTGTTTTGCTTTTTTCCTCTTTGCAAAGGGCAAGGTTTCCCGTCTTTTGACTGTTTGATGCTGATTCAAATGGTTGTAGGGGGTAGTGATGCAGGTAGAGCAACTGCCTCTCCACTGCCTCTCTACTGTAGGTAATGCTCAAACAGGCAACACATCGAATCAGGGGCAAATATGAAAGATGGGGAAAGATGGGAGTACGATGATGAGGACTTTTAGCAAAGTACTAGCACTACTGCTGCTGCACGAACACAATTGTGTGCGCCGTGCAATAGATTGTGATTCAATTTGACACATTCGTCAGTGGGCAGGAAGGAAAACGCAAGGAATAAATCATCACCCAAGGAAGAGAGACAAAACGAAATTAGTGCTTTTTGCTCTGCAGACGATTGCCACAGACTGCTGACAGCAACAACAACAGCAGGGCACACCGACGACTGCCACACTATTCTCGTCACTGCCGCCTCTGATGTGCTTCTGACTGCCTGTTTGGAGGAATTGGCTGGTAAAAAAAGAAAGAGAAAAGAAAGAAACACACTTCGATGATTGATAATGAGCTGCAAATAAATGCATTGTTGGTGCTTTTGATAAAATGTAAAATGTTTTTCGCTTTTATTCAAAGTTTGTGAAGGAGATGGATGAGTTTGCGTGGTCTGCATGTCGACAATGACAACAAATGAAAGCCAAATGAGGCAAATGAAAGGGGATTTGCAGTGATTAAAACAATGACAGATTTTGTCTGGTTGTAGCCTGTACAAGAACAAAGTTGACCTCATTTGCCTAACGAAAAAGGATGCAAGCAAGAAAATTTCATCAATTTGCAAAACTTTTATTTGAAACAAAAAATTCAAGTTTTTTTAAAAACTGTCATAATTGGTTAACAATAGCCACACAAATTGTTGATTTTTTTTGCTAAAAATTTGCTTGTATGTGTTGAGTTTTCATTATGCAAAACGACATAGTATGTCAAGTCAATTGTTCACAGGATTACTCATCAATGAAAAGTTGTCCATCTTAATAAGCACCAGGTGGGCGCTCATCAATTTCAAAAGAAATGAGAAATGTCAGTCTACCAGCTGCAACAGTTCAAACATGCTACTGCCATTCCACTGATTTATTCTGCATCGATTATCTGTCGCACATCACTGCTCTCTCCACCACAATTGTTTTGTCTTGCATTTCATTAGTGAACCGACTTGTACGGGCATAGCATATCGTGTCAATCAGGTCAATATTGCCATCAATGAGCACCAATAGTTTCCGATGTTACCACTACTACACATATACACTGGCATCGTTCTATAGAACGTTTGGCTCTTGGCTCATTTCAGTAAATAAAAGAAATAAGAAGAAAAAATGTATTATCAAGTATACGAAAGATTGCAAAGTTATAAAGAAATGTATAGTAATTATAAGGAATGATATCATTGCGTACAACATTTATGGTCGAGACATGAAATCAACAGTCATTTGATATTGACCAGTATTTCTTTATATACGAGTTAGTGAATGCCCATTGTAAATAGGCATCTTTTCGTGTCTATTCCGTATTGGCCATGCAATTGAGCGCCCAGCCAGAAGACAGCTCGAGTGTTTAAAATATTTGCAAGCCAAGTAGTGCGCGCTGGTAGTGTTTCCGTATTTAGCTGATGTTACCATTTTTTACGGTCATTCTACGTAATAGAATGTCAAGGTAACTGTGTCCCGTTTTATCCCGAGACCTTGAGAGTGCACTGCAGCCAGACGCAGGTCGTTAGCTGGTACCGCAAAATATATATGAAAACTATTTCTATCGACCTCTGACGTAACTGGTGACACAGCTACACATTAGTTATTGTGTACCGTCATTCTATGTACAGTTACCACATGCAACTTCCGTCTCATCGGGCCCGCTCGCTTCGTCCGATGACCCCGTGACGGAAGTTGACAGGCCAAGTCACATCAGACTCGCGGCTTAGAGACTGTTGGCACCTAAAATATACGATTACTGTGTCTGCACAACAAATTATATTTACCGTCAATCTCTGACGTGACTTGGCCAGTGTCAACGTCCGTCTCCTCGGGTCCCGCTCGCTTCGCTCGCGAGACCCTCGTCGACGGACGTTGACACTGGCCAAGTCACGTCAGACCTCGCGGTCGTTAGCTGTGCACCGCTACAATATTAAAACTATTTTACTCATCGATCTCTGACGTAACTTGCACAGCTAAAACATTTGAGTTATTTTGCCGTCAATCTCTGATGTGACTTGACCACTGTCAACTTCCGTCTCCTCGGGCCCCGCTCGCTTCGCTCGCGGGACCCTCGTCGACGGAAGTTGACAGTGGTCAAGTCACATCAGACCTCGCGGCCTTGAGGCGTGCACTGCTGAGGAACGCATATACGATCACTGTGTTAGGCTAACAACAAAACATTGGCTGATATCGCTCTGATATCCTACTTAGTCATAGGTCAAAGCATGATTGCAGTAAAAGACATTCAAGTTGGCCAAACTTTCTGCTGATGCCAGCAGATGGCGTCTGTAGGAAAACTTTGGACTCCCTTTTCTAGGGTCAATTTTGGTCCTACAACTCCCATCTTCGAACTCGACATACAACTTTGTACTAAGTCTCTCTGTTCCAAATTTCACGTTTCTACGATGTTTGGAACATAGCTAGAATTGAAAGTGTTAGGGAGAGACAGACCGACAGACAGGCGGACGACAGACAGACAGACAGACAGACAGACAGACTGGCAAAGTAATAAGCGGGCTTTTGCCCTACCGGGCCGCCCGCCAAAACACACACACACTCACTCATTCATTCATGATGGCACGACCTTTGAAGTTGGGCAACGTTGTTGCAGTAGAACAAATGGCCGCAGGCTGAGCAGTGGTGCAAATCGAGTTCGTGTCAAACAAGTGGAAAGGGAAGGAAAGGGAAAGGGAAAAGAAGGAAGAGTGAGGACTGAGGAAGAAACAACGTGACGTAAGAAGAATTAGCAAGTGAAGCAGAAAAGCGCAGAGGGAAAGAGTGAGTAGACAGGGTGCACACTACACTCTTTGCTAGTACACCCTGTGGCGAGAAACAAACAAGCGACCACAGCAGGCAAATGTTTAATTTAAACTTCATAAAATGTGAATTTAATTAAAGTCACGACATATCGCCTTCATGTGTTGCACAACACACGCACACACAAGCCCTGTCAATGGAGCCACCAATGGTTCCCCCACCACAACCACAAAAAACAGTGCTCCATTCACTCTTTGCTGTTTTTATGGTGAAACTCATTTAAATAATGCGCCTCACTTCAAGACGAATTTGCCGGAAAATTGTAAGAACAAACTGCGGAATGCAGAATAATATAATATATATTGGAGCAAAATGGATAGCAGGCTGATATAAAAGAGAGCGCTCAAATCAAACGAAAACAATTAAAATGCAAGAAAGAGAGTAAAGAGGAAAAACAAGCTAACACAATTTGAATTTGCATTAAAATGGAGAAAAGCGACAGCACTACTGCATAATTAGAGGATTAATCAACGGATGCAGCAGTGATTCAGCATCAAGCAGTGCGATGGCAATTGGAAGTTTTCTAGGCAAACAAGAAATTGGCAGCCTTGTCATTTCTTACAGTAAAAAAAGGCTCACTAGGTTTGACTTTTTTGACAGTGGTCACATATAGTCGACATGTGTTTCGGTGCTGTGTGTTCATTTACTCAAAACAAACAATCTGCCATCACTACTACTGCTGCTGCTCTATCTGCTTCCATTTCCTCTGGCCCATTTTTTTCGACACGGCCAAACTGCTCTGGTGCACGACACCCGACGACACATACAAACACAGCTAGCATGGAATAGCTTGTTCTCCCCCTCAAATCAATAGCAAATAAGGGAGGAAGTACAAATCAAAATTTAAATGCACCCGAGAAACCCACATTAATTTAAAATATATTAGTGTCAGTGCACAGGCACTGCCTGTCAATGCCTGTCGTGTCGTTCCATTACCAAATAGTCAGTCAGTCAGCCTGTAAACATCTTAGCAAGTCTATCTGCTGCTGCTGTTAAATAGAGCCGATTTGCCCTTGAATGACTGATAGCACTGTTTGTCCATTAGGGCATGACTTTACATCTTAATTTGGCTTTTTTACACTACATGCTCAATCATTATTGATTCATTCATTGAACTTTAAAACTGCTGCTGTTGTCTCATTTTGGTTGCGTCTCATTCAATGGAAACCACTTGTTTACTCACTACAGTTAGTACAGCAGTAAATTAGTTTTGTTCAAAAATATGCAAAGTTGCAGACGTTTCCTGTGAGCCCTTTGCTGAATGTTTTTCCTCTGGGAGTTTATCACTTTTATATGCTTTTGTTTGCTCTTGTATGCTTTTTGTGTTTCCCTAAAGTCTACATAAGTTTTTATGCTCATGATTTTTCTTAAAATAAACAAAAAACACTTGAAAAAATTATTTTGAATAAAATGCTAATGAATGTGCCTATGATAAGTGTACAAATTAAAAGTAAGACAGATTCACTCAGGCAACAGGGCAAGATGGGTACAGTTTGCATAAATGTAAGCTTTTCTGCAGTGCATTTCCCAGCAAACAGTCTGATGTTGTCACAACAACAGCTCAATAACAATAGCAATTGTTTCAATTAATATTCAAAACTTGTCCATAAAAAAGGGAAAATGTTTGTGCGAGTCGAAACACAGTTGCAAATTGTGCAGATAATGCAAACTTTATGTCTACTGGGAAATGTCCTGTCTGCTTAGTTGCTATTTTTTACTGCATCAGCCCAAGTAAACCGAATAGCCATACTGCCAAATCGACATTGTTGGCACAACCCAAACGGATCATCACCAGTGCCTGCGAGGGAGTTTCAATTCAATTGTGATCGATGTAATTTGTTTGTGTGCGTGTCATCCCAACTTTCCTGCTTGCCTGCCGCTTCTGCTGAATGGCAAATCGAGCCAGGCATTCGGCAATGTGAGCATTTTAAAATGGTGTGAGAGTGAACGTGATGGAGGACGACATGAAAATGAGACACAAAAACACATATTGAGACAAAGACAAAGTGCATTTGACTAGGGAAAAATGCAATATTGCTCAATGAGACAATGGGCTAAAAGGAAGTGTGCTTGCTAAAAGAGGGGACAATCGACGATGTGTCGGCAAATGTGTTTTGTCTCCAGCAAATTGGCTGCACTGGAAACGTCGGCAGAACACTAAAAGGCGGCAATGGCTGCTGTTTAGCACTCTGCACAACAATCACAGTGTTTTCTGCAGATTTTGACTGTGTGATGGGCAGTGGTAGTTTGATCCTATAGCCCCTTTGCAACAGTGTAAGCTAAAAACGGTCTGACTGTCGGTGTCATCACTGTCACAGCAAGCAGAAACTGTTTCCGTTGTCCATGCTGCTTCTGATGCAGCTAATACTGTGTCTTGTTTTTGCTACAACCTCAATTCAATTTAAACTTCATGTTCTTCGATGTGCTTGTCTGCACTTGTCGACGTTTCCTCTCTTTTTCTCTGTCTTTTTCACTTCAACTGTACCAATGTCTGCTCATTTTCTGCAAACCCGTTTGAGTTGATGCGCTGCCGCCGCTGTTGCTGCTATTGTGGAACAGATGACTACTGTGTTTGGTGTGTGTTGTGTGTTCCAGTGGGCACCAAATGGTCAGTGCTGTGGTGCGTTTAATATGCTCGCCTCGTTCAGTGAACAGAGATTCAGTGGAGAAAACGAGAAAATAGAGGCAAAAGAAAGAAGATGCTACAGCAGACTGGTGACTGGTGTCGCTGCAAAACCGGAGAAGTGCAGAGAAGGGCGTTCAATCAAAGCGAGCAGAGGCATCAGACGGAGGAGACAGCACACGACGATGATGACCATGACGCCAGTCGGCACTTCAACATCACTGCCAGCGATGTAGAGCAAGACAAATTGTACTCTTCTTTTTCCTTTTTCACCCTCTCTCTGATGTCACCGACAATGTCGCCTTGAAACTTCCACCACACACATCATTCCGCCATTTTTGCCAAACTGTCCTTTTGATTTCCTTTTTTTCCTCTTTTTATCGTTCAAAGTTTTGCTTTGACTTTTAAATTTTGTCGTTTTATTGCTCACCACCGTCAATATATTTTTTACTAGTTGAAAACTTTTATAAAAAACCACCAAGAGAGATAAATTGGCAATAAACAGAGTAAGAAGAGACTGCACATTATATTAGAGAAACTGCACTTGTTTACAAACAGGCTTTTTCTTACTAAAGTATTACAATCAAATTCACAACAGAAGTGCCATCAATTTTCTTAGGAAAGTAGTGATTTGCCATTAAAAAGTGAATAAAATTTACAACAGACAGGCAAAGCAAATATCACAATAAATGGAAATAAAGAGAAATGCATGAAAAATTTATGAATTATTTGCATTTAAAAACAGCTAATAAGATGAATTCAAATACAAAAGAAATGGAGCAAAATGCATGTAAACATCGATTTTTTAAAGTTAAAGTGCAGCGATTAAAAAATATTTGATTTGAGAGCGACTCAGTTTAGAAAACAAACAAATTGTTTTATTTTTAGGTTCATGGCCAATGATAATTTTTATTTACAAGAAAAACAAAAATATGCACTAGAAAATGTAAAAGCAAAAATTAGTAAATGAAAGATGTAGAAAAATTGACTGCAGACCCAGCCAACGCAACACTTAATCAAGGGACAATACTAAACTTTGTTGCCATTTTGCACTATCTGTTTTTCTTTAGTTTTCCTCCTTTTACGCTCCAATGTTCTGCAACAGCAAATCTCGATTACCAAGTGACAGTCTGTGAGCAGCGTACTACTGTCTTAGGAAAAACATTGCTGACAAACAATGCTTGCTTGCTTGTTTGCGCCTACTGCACAAATACAAAGGCTTTGCTTTCTCTGTTCTCCCCTTCTTCATCCCACACACACACCACTTTTTGCCCGGTCGCATTGTTTCAATCCAATTTTCACACCTGTCCTTAGCATCAACTCAACTGTCGACTGCTTTTTCTTCTTTTTTCATCTTTCCACTGCTTTCTTCTTCTTTTGTCTGTGCACCCTGTTCATTTCTTTGCAGCAAACTGTCTAAAAATAAAATTAGATTAAATTCCAACCAAGCAAAAACATGGAACAGTGAAGGCGGCCAACAAACAAAAAACACACACACTAGACAGATGCATTCATTCAGTGGGGTAAAAAAGTGGTGAGACGCACCAGTGCTCGCAGTGCATTCATTGCTGTAGTCAGTGCAGCGACTGAACACACAACAAAACTCTGTACAGTTTGTCAGAGTATGTTTTCATTTTAAAGTTAATATGCTTCGACAGACTGCAGTCAGCTTAGCCTGGCCCTGCGTCCAAGGTGTGCAAGTGTGGAGAAGTAGAAGAGAGAGGAAGTGTCCTGCTCCAGCGGAGACACTTGAAAGTGGCCACTTGGACCTCCGCCAATTATGAGTTCTTGTCAGCACACACACACTCGCACACTTTTTTCTGCTGATTTTGTCGGGGGTGCTGTTAATGGCAGCCAAGTGGCTTCTACTTTCTGTTTGTCTCCTTTTTCTTCTCCTCCTCATCATCGTTGTTTTCGTCCTCTCTCCACACTCCCTATTATTACTACTACGGCGCTCAAGTGAAAAATGACCAAGCAATGGTGGTGGTAGACTGGTGCTCACAGACGATGAGTTCGGTGCCGTCCCCAGAGAAGGGCCACTGCTCTCAAGTTCTTCCCCTGCTGCTTGTTCAGGCTGGCAGGCGCTGGACACTGCTTTCATCAGCCCTTCTCTCCAGTGAGGAGGAGGAACCAATTGCCGACAGTTGATACTAAAGACATAACTCAGTACGAGACGCGCCATTTTCCTGTCAAAACAGCTAATTTACCGAAGTGTGCAGTATCAGTGGCAGCAGTGTTTCTCAGTAGCAGTAGCCGCCGTAGAAGTACCAGGGGCACTGTACAAATGAGACAGCATGGGGCAACTGATCGAATTGGCCAGTCTTCAGTTTTTTTTCTCTTTTTCTCTCACACAGCTCAAAATATGTTTTCTCTTAGTTAGTCCTCTTCAATTCTTTGCTCTTTTCTTTTACTTTTATTTATCTCGCCGACGGACTGGAGACTGGCAAACACGGGCACGGACATGGACACAGACAAATTGCAGAGCGGTAATTTGCAGTGTTCAAGGCAGTAAGGTAGCAATTGAAAGCAACAGCACACGCGAGTGGTAGGGGCAATATGAAAGGACAAACAGAATGTCGTGCCAGTCCAGAGAGGGCTACTGCACTACTTTCTTTGCCTAGCCACCGGCGGCTCAATAACATGCTTTGCCCTCTCTGACGTTGCCTAGAGTTTTCCTTCCTTTTCATTATGTTGCTTTAGTTTTCTTTCATTTTTTCCCTCCTCAATCCTCACTATTCAGTCGCCCTTTTCCTTGATCGCCGGCCAAGTAGCTAAATTAACCATTGAACGGTTGGGTTTTGGAAGGCAACCCTGTAATCGTTTGATTGGCCAGAAAAAAGTGCACTGCCGTTATTGCTATGAATTTAGTTTATTTCAGTTTCCATCTTAAGATGTGAATAAATATTAAGAAAATGTAATGAGTTTTTTCAGATCAGAAAATGCAGGAAGAAACTGCTGCAAAGGGCACTTGAGGACAAATTGGCAAAGAGGTAATTAATTGAATTTGCGACGATAAATCTCAATTGTAAACAGGCAAATTTACTTGAGTGCCAGTCTGTGTCTGTGTCTGCGGTTCAGGAATGAAAATGGATAATGGGTGATATTAATTTATAGTTGCCACTTTGCGGACAAGTCAGAGCTTGGTGATTGCGGTGTAGTGCAATGAAGTGAATGTGTGTGTGTTCTCTTTCCCTTCTAAACCCACATTTGGGCAGGAAAGTGTTCAGTGACACTATCTCATTCTATTTCTCCTGCATTTTAATTCCCCCTCCTCTCTGTTCTACACTATTGTCGACGACCATTAGTTGTCACATTCGACAGCACTCTAATTAATAATGTTCATTAGCGCCCCGTTAATGACGGCCAAATGGTTGCCAGTGGTTGTACATTCTTAACATTTCCACAAAAGCAAACTGGGCGATTTGAATTTCAATGAAAAGACTGAGCGGCCAATGTGAAAAGGGCAACGCTGGCCACAGCGTAAGGAGCAGTCGTTGCAGCTTAATTAATTGCAAATTAGATCATCACCAGCAGCAGCAGCAGCATTGTCTGCAGTGTGTGTGTGTGTCTGGTTTGCCAACACTGAACAGAGGCAATCATGTCTGGCGATTTGGCTGCCATCGCCGCCATCGTCTTTCGTCTCCTTTGTGCTGATGTCAAGCAAGTCAGGCAGCCATACAATACCAGCAAATATTGCAATAGTGGTAATAATTTATTTACCAAACACAAATCAACAAAGTGGAAACGAATCCGTGGGCAGATAGAACGATGAGGGGGAGGGGAGGTAATGGACAGGAGGGGACGAAAGGAAAGAACGAACGAAAGAAGGAGAAGGAAAAGTGCAAACGGGAAAGAGAGTGGAAACGACCAGAGACGACGACGACGGTCAGTGGAAAGACAAGGAATCAATTGGACCAGAAAGTGAGGGGGCAGACAGCTACTGGTACATGTCGGAAAAAGAAAAAGAAGGAGAGCAAAGAGAACAGAAATAGAGATAGATCCGCAGCAGTCCAAGAAGTCTCAGAAGTTAGAAGTCAGAGCTTGAGCCAAGAGCAAAGAGCATGAGCAGCATTGCAGCAACAACAGCAGAAGCAGAAGCAGCAGTAGTGCCATAAATCCAAGTGTAGTGTACGGCAGTACGGCGAAATTGGGAATTATAATGGATTACCAAGTTACTGAACAGCCACTAGCAGTGGTACTTCTGCTGCTTAGTTGAGCCACCAGCACTGCATCATGTCTCAGTAGTGAATGAGTAGTAGCGAATGAAGCACACACTGGTGCGGGCGATGATACATATGTAAATGAATGTGCGCAATGGATGGCAAACGCGGTGGTGATGGGGAAGACTGCAAAGTGTGTGTGTGTTTGTGTGTGCGAGTAGTTGAATGCCACTACAGCAGTAAGCAAGATAAGTACTGAGGGCAGAAAAAAAGAAAAAGAAAAAACATTTGCCATACAAAAAACGAAGACCTAAACTCAAAGAAAAATTTCATTCAGTGTTGTGAGCAAAAAAGAATCTAACTATCAAAAGCAAACAGGACAAATTGAAATTGAAATTTGAAATTTGAAATTTGATCTTGCACTCCCAAAAAAGTAAAACTGAAACAAAGCAGCATCAGCTGAGCCAAATCAGTGACAGAAGATGAAAATATGGTAATGCACCAAAAAAGAGCTTTGTGAATAGGCAATCAAAAGCAGATCGAAAACTTTTACCGGGAAAATGGGTAGAAAAAAGTGTAACTAACTGCTAACACTGTTGAACAGCAAAGACAAGCACTTGCAACGTCTTCAAAAGAAGAAGCCCCTTTCCAAAAAATGCCACTGTTTTTTTCTGCTCTTTTTGTCAACCCACACACTCCCATTCTGTCATTTATATTCATTACAATAATTGCCAGTCGATAAGGCGTCGCATGAATTTGTAGCAATTAATTAATTGTTTGTTCAGCGACGGCTGACGGCTTCGACCGGTAATGATGTTTGACAATGCTGCCTGCCTGTCTGCTGGAAATCGAAGAGAACAGACAGCAGACACAAATAACAACAAATGAGAAAAGCAAGGGGGGGCAAAAGATCGAAAGCGAGACAAGTGGGAAGAGAACAAACGAGACGCCAGACGAGAGGAGAAAGAGAAGGACAAACATGTTCAAGTTGGGCCAAGTACAAAGTGAGGGCCAAGCCCCCGAAGTGAAGAGTACTAGGGCGACTGAGTTTGTCTACTGCTGCTGCTGCTACTACTTCAGCTTCATCTTTAGCTGCAGCATCTCTTGCAGGCGAGCAGCCTCGTATTAACATTAACTTAATGAATAATTAATCAAACACTGATCGATGGCTGATCGATGACTGCAGTGTCGCCAGCAGTGTCCTCTGTGAACCTCGTTTTGTGCGTGTCTTTTTTTGTCAAGGCCTGTGCAGGCACTGACTATCTGACTATCTGACTTGCTGCCCCGCCGAAGTGCGAAACCATTTGGCGGGCTTGCACATGAAAAGTCAATTATCAATCAATCAAAGCTTGCGCGAACGAGCAAAAGAACAGAAATCGACTCGAGAGCAGAGGAGGGCACTGGAGATTAATAGTTTAGTTTTGTCCGGTTGGAGGAAAGGAAAGAGGGCAAAGCCACTACTGCTACTGCTGCTACCGTTTCTGATGGCTAACTTTCAATTGGAAGCCTCTCTCTCTTTTCTTGCCTGCTCCTGTGAATATATGCACTCGATTAAATATCGATCCCAAAGTGGTGAGAAAACACTAGCAGAGTAAACGATGCGGACAGTGAGATCACTTGAGATCAGCCGTCGGAGAAATAAGGCGGCGGTGGCGCAGGCAAGATGTGCTGTTTTTCTTAAAGAAAAAAGACAATTTGAAAAAGTTTTTACTTCGTTCTCTCTCTCTTTTCTCAAGTGCCCCACACAAGTGCGTATCACTGAGTAAAATTGATAATGTTTGCCGTCTGTCTGCCAGACAAGTAAATGAAGAGAAATGAAAAGAAACGCGACAGTGGTTTGAAACAAAAACCCGGGTAAAAACGCAGGTTTTTGGTGTTATGCAAAAAAACATTGGCTGCTTTGCCTGCCACCACCAACAGATCATCAACACACACAAACAGCCAACTTCACTGCAGTGTGCACACAAAGCAAATTATGAAAAAAAGACGACATTCCTCAGGGAACACCCTTTTTGCAGGCATTTGTATTCAGAAGGGAAGGAAAGAAATTAAATTGGGCAAATCGATTTTAAACATTCAGCAGCTGCACAGTAGATTCAAGTCACAGTGGTAATATAACTTTTGTCACAGTCGTGCACAGCTCACTCAGTCGACCGACGGCAGGAAAGGCTGTACACAAGACTTGCCAATTAGGACAAATGGACGTGATTTGCCACTTGGCTGGTGAACCAAAAAACAATGTTCTGTGTTGTGGGGTTTTTGCTTTACGTTTCAGCAAGGACAAATGATCATTTCACTTTAGAGACTACCTACTTTGAAGTCAGACTGGTGATTTATGAAGCCCAAACAAATGCAATAGCTATTTTTCTTTTCTATTTTCTGCTACATTAAGAAGAAGCAGTGCATAAAAAAGTTTTTGAAACTCTATACTGTTTGGGATGATATAATAATAAATAAAAGTATAAAAACTATGCCCCAAGTTAATCATAAAGAAAGTGAAAGAGAACGAGAAAAACAGTACTTACAGTTGGCAATAGCAGAGCAGCAAATAATTACTGACCAGCGGTACTTCAGTAGACTTTGGTCTCAAAATTCAGCGTCGCCTCTCAATGACAGCTTGCAAAATTGAATCGTGGTGATTGCCTTGTGGCCCAAAAAGTGTGTGGGTTGTGTTGATGGAAATCTGATGCGATTCAACAAACGATGGAAGTATCAAGTGGTACTGCTGGTGCTGCTGTTGCTGCTGTTGATGGGCTGCAACCAATTGGACAGTGTGCAGATGTGTGCTGCCCACTTGACGAAATCGAATTCGATAGAGTGTGTTTGGAGAAAAAAGATTGCCTGCCGATGATTGAAGACCGACCGGGGCCGTGAAAGAAGAAGAATAACGAAATCTCCTCCAAAAGTGCAATAACCAAAGAATTGTTCAAGTTTTTCGCAAGTGTGCCTGTGCGTCTGTTTGCCAAAACTGTTGATTTTTTTCAAAATTGTCAATTTGGTGAGTTCAGCGGCGAGTTTCGGCCTGTCTGTTTCTCTGCATGTGTGTTCATGCAAATGTGTGCGCCGCAGCAATGTGTTGCAAGCTGTTGTGGCTGAGGAGTGTTCCGTTTAGTGAAGTGCAAAGATGCAAAACAAAGTAGTCGTCGTCGCCTTTGTTGTGGTGGTGGTGTGGTGGCAATGGTTTTTGCCGTCGTCTTTCCGCTTCAGTGTCAAGTCATCGAATGACTGTGAGCTGGTGCTCGGTGCGCCTCTTCATTCATTCCTCCACAGTGCACACTGTGTGCACCATGTGCACCACCAGCAAAGTCTGTTGAGGTCGGCTGAGCGGTACTCTCCGCTCTGCTTTGTGCTCTCTCTCAGTTTGGGTAGTGGTATAGAAATTACCCGTTTGAAGAGAATAGAAACAAGCGGCAGTAGTGGTAGTAGTAGTAGTAGTAGCAGCAGCAGCAGCAGTGGTTGAAAAAACTGATCACCGACGTCCATCGTCTGAAGACAATCTAAAAATGGTTGCATATTTTTTTTGCTTAGAAAAGATGAGCATGTTAGAAGTATGGGTGCAACACGAGGAATCATTTACAATTTACTCGTTTCTCAATATTGAATTAAGCCTGTGTCTACTAAAAGTGGAAGGCCACCAAAACGTCGGCGTCGGCGGCAGATTAAGTCTCTACAAGGAGGATTTAAGTCGGGTATATGCTCGGTTTTTGTTATTTTTTTTGGTGGGAGAAATACTAGAGCATAAAAGCAGTAAGTGCTCATGTAGTGTCTTCTTTCTTTTCTTAGTTGCACTCTCTTTTTCTCTCTCTTTGGGTCGGGTCGCGGCGGGAATATAATTGAAAGAGGGCGAGAGCTCAAACGTTCACTTAGATTAACCGGGCCATTGTTTTATCAAACGCAGACAGGCGAAACAGTGTAAGCGAGTGTACGTGTGAGTGCGTGTGATGCACCAAGAGAATATGTAAAATTTGAATGTTATCTTTGTCAAAGTTTTTCAAAAAGAAGAAATGGAAACAAGAAAGTGAGTGAAACGCGCGTAAATTGATGCATTGAAAATGGCAGTGGTGGAAGAGTAGGAAGCAGGAGAGGTAACCAAAATTGAAGCAGCACGTTCGACACTATCTTTTTGCTACTACGGCTAGTTTTTCAGCTCAATTTTGCACTCTCTCTTGTCTCGAACTTTACAACGATAAATTACAACAGCAACGGGTTACAAACGTGCCCGTGTAGGTGTAAGTGTGCTGGTGAGTGCATCGTCGGTGTCTGTCTCGATGTGCCTCAAAGGCTTAGCCTGACTGCTGCTGCTGCTAAGAGGTAGCTGCTGCTGCTGCCTTTTCTCTGCTGCCACTTTTTGAGTAGAGCATAGAATATAAATCTTTATTATCGTTTCACTTTCACTCTTTCACTGTTTCGGTCCACTGAAATTAACGCCACCGTCTAGAGAAAATGGTAGCGGAAAGAGAAGAGGAGAGCACACCGGGGGATTGGCAGCACACATTTGCCCAATGAGTGCTACTGCTGCTGGTGCCTCAGTGACGGCGGTGACTGGCCATGCAGCAGTGCCACTTCAGCGACTGCTGCAGTCAATCAGTGAATTAATGCCAAACACACTCGCCAGTGTAACGTCTGTGTGCATGTGAATTTGTGTCGTTTCCTCTTTTTCTCCGTTTTTCTGAAGTCTTTAGGACTGGTTTGACACTGAACTACTACTAGTTGACTTAGTTGACAAATGGATTGATCATTGTGAGGTAAACTGTGACTGAACTGAAATTACACAGTAGTTTGTGTCTGGCAATCTACCGAAACGTGTATCTGGACGTCAATTCACGTGTATTACGTCAAGTAACATTATTTTTAAAAATGATAAAACTTATTGCTCAATAAAACAAAAAACAAAAAATACTTAACAAGCCTAATGCAAGTGCAACGCAGATGACCGAGATTTATTGCAAATTGAGGCAATTAAAGATTACCACTGAGTTTGATACCGCAGCAAATCAGATTGAGCCAATAGAATTAACGGCAAAAGTTGACAACCACAATGAGGAGGTCAAGTAAATTGACCAAGTTGCAATTGAATTTGCAATTTGCCCAACTAATTTTGCTCCATTGCAGTTTGCCGAACAGCCACTAGCATCAAAGGGCACATTAAATTTGGCTCCATCTTGGGCAGCAAATTAGTGACCCAAAATGATGGCGAAGTGCACAGCCGTTATTCCAGCAAATTAAGCGAACTAATGAAATATGACAGTTTGCTTGAGTGAGGCATATATGAGCAGCAGCAAATGGGCATAGAGCACACAAACATCCTAAATATCGCTTCACTTGGCGAATCGATTATTCTAGCTTTAGGAAAGCTTCCTGCAATGTGCTTTAGATGGCTAATTTTCAGCATTAATTATTAATAACTCAATTAAAAGTGGCATCTTAAGGCGACAAACGACGTGACCTCGCTAGAAATTAAAATGAAAATGGTGAAAGTCAAATGCAAAGCTAAAAAAGTTTCATTAGTAAATTAAACTAAAGACTCATGTGAGGATTAGTTCAAGTTGAAATGTAAGCAAAAACAAACTCAAGAGTAAACTGGAGCGGCAAAAACAATACCGAACATTTTTTATAAATGTGCCAATAAATATAATTAAAAGCAAGTCAAAGCAAGATAACTAGGCAATTTTTTGCCATTAATGTTTTACCAATTAAAACCGCAAACTTTTTTTGTTTAAAAAATCTTTGCATGAAAAACTGCAATACATTTTGAAAACTTAAATAAAAACGTATTTTGCAAATGTCACAACAACACAACCGTTTTTAAAGTTTAAACACAGTATTCACTAGTTGACTAGCTGACTATCTTTTCTTGTTTCAATATCTTTATTACTGCTTGACTTATAATGAAAAATGTCCAAGCACAACTTATAAAATGAAATGAAATGAAAAAGCAAATGGCAAGGAGCAAAGATTTTTTTAGCAAAAAAAAGCAAAAGTACGCTGGAAAACAAGACAAGACACTAGAGAAGCTGCTGGAACAAGCTCAAACAGCCGGTGAAAAAGATCACTCAAAGAGAGCAGAAGGCTGAAAGAGGACTGCACTGCACTGCATTTAGACTTCGATTTAAAGATTGCCTTCTGCTCCAATTGAGTTGCTGTTCGCTTTTTCTGTAAAACCAATTTAAAGGAACAAGTGGTACTAGTTGTAGTAATAATAACAGTAGTAGAAGTAGTTGTAGTTCCGATGGGGTAGTGCAATTACTTCCCTTTCGGTCTCTCACTTCTCTCACAAGCTCAGCGCAATTGCCCGTGGATTTATCATTGCATTGTTTGCGCGGCTGTTTGAGAAGCTCTTTTGAAGCTGTTGAAAAGCCCAATTGACTTAAATGATTTGCGTGGCTCGAATGTCAATTGTCAGCTTTGCAGTGTTGAAGATGCCGCCGCCGCTTGTGCCTAGACACTAGCCACCGATCTGAGCTGAGTGAAAGAGTGAACACAGACACCAAAGCCAGACACTCTTCTTCAAAATGTGGTAATCACCAAATGGCATCGGTTTCAATTAAGTCCAGCCGGCCTGTAGTGCCTTAAGCGCCCCTGCCGACACTGGGCACTAAATGTCACTGCAAACACGATAAGTGGATGAGTGGTGGCCAGTGACCAGCAGCAGCAGTGTAGTACAGCTTAGCTCAGCCAGTGATGACGGTGAGCTCACGACCGCTGCCCGTCATTTGAGGCAGCTTATCGCCTTTTTCAGCACTCAACCAAAGTGTAGAAACTGCAGAAACACACTCACACACACATAAAAGAAAGTACAGAGAAGAGAGACAACCGCCGTCAAATACTCTTATAGCTTAGATTGTAATTGAGAGCTCTTGGTCTGGCAGAGCAGACAATGATGATCAGCTGCAGTGCATCAGTAGTAGTGATAATACCAGTCAGCAAGTAGTGTAGTGCAGCGATGACACTTTCAATCACAGTATTAATTGCTCATTACGGAGTCATCGAAATGTCAGAGCACGATTTGGCCTAGCCGAAGGGAAGGAACAACAGGATGCAAGAGTGAAGGAAAGAGAGAGATAGAGGGAAAGAGAGCAAAAGAGAGCAAAAGTGAGTGTGGCCACTTTTTGCGACCGCACTTTCTCATTCTTCCCTGTTTGAGTTCTTTACTCTGCTTCTTAGTCGACGCTTCCTTAGAGTAAACACACACGACCACAACTTCACTTTACTTCGGCGGACGTCTGGCTGTCTGGCTAGCAGGCAGGCGTTAATTTACTTTGACGATTTACACGACAAAAATTTGTATGCTGTTCGGGGCATGCGATGGGCAAGTTTGTCGATGACGCGACAGAGAGCAAGTGATCGATTATTTTGCAGAGAATCTTCAAAGGAGGAGGAGGGGAAGTGGAGAAAGAATGGAATATAAAAGGGGAACAAGTAAGCGCAAGATAATTGAGGCCAGGGCTTTAAATAGTCAGTGTGTGTGTTTGTAGTTCAGGGCGCAGAATGTGGTGTAGCGGCAAAAGGCTAAGACACCGTGCTGTCAATTAGAGTCATGATGATGATGATGATGATGTTGCTGCTGCTGCCGCTGTTGTTTCTACAAAATGAAGACAACCAACGAAGCGGTGGTAATGGCAAAGATAACGGGCTGATTGTGCCTCTGCTGCCGCTTTTGCTGCTGCTGCTGCTTGTCGATTGGCCTGTCCACCATTGTCTTTCCCATTGACTTACTTGACTCGATTACATAAGCATTCCATTAGTGGGCAGCAGTGCTGGTGGATGGCAGCATTAAAGAATAGACAGTCAAGAGAGGACGGAGTGGTGGTGGTGGTGGATCAATTGAGATGGGGCCGAGAATGCGGCAGAAGGGATGGAAAGAATGAAGAGGAGAGAGAGAGGAGAGAGGAGAGAGAGGGAAGAGAGAGAGAGAAGAGAGAGAGAGAGGAGAGAGAGTGAGAGAAAGAAGGGGAGAGAGAGACATGGAGAATGAGGGAGGAGAGAGAGGAGGGAGAGTATAAGAAAGAGCAAGGGGAGAGATGAGAACTGAATGAAGAAAAAGGAATGAGCACAGAGAGCTGCAGTGAAGCAGTCGAGCAGGCATGAACTGATGCCTACTAAATAATGCCAGACAATAAACACTTGATACGTATGAAAGTGTGATGTGATGGGCCTTGTCATAGCATGCAGGGAGCTCAATGCTATCACCAGCGAAAGATGCAGAATCAATTGGCCAAATGCGAGATAAATGGGAATGTAAGCCACTTGACAGCAGGCATTTTTAGTTGCTCAGCAGGAAAGGCTGCTTAGTCGATGATCGCACTTGTCATGAGCAGCTAATGGCTTGCACAATTCACTGTCATGACAATACACCATGTGGTTGTTTCTGTGCTTAGCAGAAGGATGATGACCAATTGCAGTCGCGGCACTTTGCGTGGATAAGTGCACATTTCAGTGCGAACGTGTTTATGAATGTTGAATTGTGCGGACATGGAGAGCAGAGGAACGTCGTTAAAAAGTGCCGGCACAGCTAAGCAAGCAGAATTTAGTTGGATGCAAGTGAAGTGGCAACGCAATTGTACGCAAGTGCTCTACTGCTCACTGCTAAAAAGCAGCCTGGCATTTTTGTGTTTGCTTTTATTAGTTGACTGAATCACTGGGGCCTCTTTGTTTTTTAAAAAGGGCATTAAGTTTCATTATTTACCAATTGGAAAGCCTTTTATGATCGTTATTGTGCTGAATGAAAGACCAAGATGTGCGGTGAGGGTGGAAATTGAAAGAGGGGGGATTTAAGTGGACCAAGGGGAAAAGTGGATTAAAGTGCCACTGGCACCACGCTAACAAAAGAAGGCCCTGGTGTGAGTATTTATTTTTTTGCGAATACCCCCTCTCCCCCGTGTGGTTTGTGATCTGGTATGCGAGAAAGGAAACCCCTTTTTTGATGTAAAACCCAAATTTAAATCGCCGGTCCCGGGAGGCTGATGGGCGGGAATTTTCCCAAAAAATGTGGTGAGGGGAGGGAAAAAAGGCCGGGGGGGAGAAAAGTGGGGTTTTTGTGGCCACTGGACCCCCCGCTAACAAACAGAATGGCCCTGGATGGAGTATTGAGTCGCTTAGTTTGTCGGATTGCTGCAGTGTGTGCAGTGTTGCCGGGCGGCAATTGCCCGCCAATACGCTTGCCTCAGCACTATTTCCGCCAAATGGAAAGGCACGCAGTGCAAACGCACACACACACACACACACAATCAACATCATCACCAGTGATCGAGCAGGTCCTGCGCTCTCTCTCTCTCTCTCTTTCTCTCTCTTATTTAAATGTCTGTCCCAGTGTGCCACTACCGTACAATGGCCAAAATATCTTCCAAGTGCATTTGTAATGGTAAATGCTCCTATCGCACACACACACTTTTTTCTGGTCACAGTTCGTCGAACCGAAAATGGCGAATGGCGAAAAGAAGAAGAAAGTGTGCAGGATCCAGACTGCAGAACAGCGATTCACGGTGTGTTCTCTGCTGACAATGACGACTGTGGCTTGTTTGTCTGCAGTTTTGCCACTGGAGCTTTCTTTCTTTCTTTCTTTCTCTACTGCTCAATTGCTTCGTTAGTGGCCTTGGTGGGGGGAGGAAGGCTGAGGAAGGCCAACCGCTCTCAACCGCTGGGCTCGTTTCACCGATGCTGTCGATGGCGTCAAAGGCACGCAGTGGTGAAGTCAGGGCTCCACCGCAGCACTCACCGTCAGTCTCACTCCCTTCCCAACTGGGCGCAAATTAGCGCAATATTTCATTACATGAGTGAGCCGACTATTTACTGCTGCTTACACATGGCACACAATTCAATTGCTGGCGCAGCCCCGCGATCTACGGGCCTAACCAAACTGCTGCTGCTGCTTTTTGAAAGGCTGCAGACTTGAATTTAATTAAAGGGAAAGAGTGAAGAGTTAGCCGCAAATGTGATTTCATGGGCACCCAATCTTGTTGACTTTCTCTGCCTGTCTGTCTGTCTCTCTCTCTCTTTCTCTTTGTGAATGCTGCTTGGACACGCCAAAAAGTCAACCCCTTTAGCTGTTGCACACTCTTTGACTAACATTACCGCCATTAAAACCACTCTTACAAGTGCAGCACTAGTACATTTTGAGTTTATTTAATTTTTTTAAATCTCATGTTTATTAATTAATGCGAATCTGTTCTTCTTTCTCGCTCTCTCTCTCTTTTATGTAGTGACTGTTGCTAGATTTGTGTACTCTGGGGTAAATGAATGCGATTAGTGCCCCTGCTCGTGTCCGTCTGTCGGTGCTTTCCAGTGGGCTTTTCATTGTTGTTGGCGCTAAAGACTCTGGACATCAGCCATGGCGAGATAGTGGATAGTAGTGCCAGGCAGCCTATTAGTGGACAGGAACTACTAGTGCCTGCAAACAATGGGACTTCTCAAGGCTGAAGGATGTGATCCTCACCGTTTGGTCATTTCTGCTTTTTTCATTGTAGTGCTGATGTTCTTGTTGCTGTTGTTGTTTCTGGTATTTGAGCACCATTCACTGGTAAATTCGAGTGCATTGCTGTTCTGCAGCCTCTGTTGTTGTTGCTTTTGCTACTGTTGGTGCAGCACACGTAGGCCAATTGAGGCTTCGCTTTATCTTCATTACCGCTGATCATCATTAACTTAATTAGACTGCGTTCCCCGTTTTGCTGTTTGCTGCTGTTCATTTCTTCTGTTCGCTGCAGCAACATCAGTTTTTGTTTGGGTGTTTTACCAGCTTTTTTTGTTAGCGCGACAGTGTAAGGAGAGATTGTTACAAATGCACGTAGTGCAATGGAGATAAATTGGCTCTGTTGTGCAGCACACTCACTAATGGGACAGCCATTTGCGAGGAAGGCACAGAACACCAGTGTGTGACTGCTCACCAGTGTCGACCATAGACCGTACACAACAAAGCTACAGGACTACAGTAACCGGTTTCCTTCTCCGGTGCCTCCTCTGCAAAAAAAGTGAAAAAAACGCCAAAGGAAGAGGAAAAAGAACAGATCAAACCGTTTTCCCTGTGAATCAAACATATCAAATTGGAAGACTTGCAAAACAAACAAAAAAGTAATAGCTTCCAATGCTGACAATTGGCGGTGGTAGTGCAGTCAACTGCAGCTCCATATGTGGTTGTCAGTTGTCGGTGGTTCTGCTGGTGGTTTTCAGCTTCACTGCTTTGCTATTTTTAAAAGTTACCCCTCGCACAGGTCGTCGTCGTCGTCGTCGTCGTCACCCAATGTCAACAGACCGACACATAACACATAGGTGGTCTGGAAACACCTCTATAAATAGACACACACCATCAATATTTGCAGGGCAATGGTCGACGAAGGGAAAATTGCCTCAATAATAAGAAATTTAATTTAAGGTAACAACGACCATCGACGAGCCGATGAACGTGACTTTGGCAGCTGGGCAAAATGTTAAAAAGCTTCAGTTTTGGAAACAAATTGCCAAAAACATGAAGAATCGTTCAGAGAACAACAGCATTCATTTAACTTGAGCACTGAATAATTTGATTGCCCTGTGTGCCAGCGTGAAAAAATGCGCCCTAGGCTTCCAGTGGTAACCTTTGCTCTGGAAATTGAAAGAAGAAAAATGGCGTAACAAAGGCCTGGCACTCTTTGGCTATATATCATATCATATGTTTGCTGCCAACAATATTGAGAGTTTATTCTGTCAGAAAAAAAGAGGAAAGAAAACAACAGATTGTGAACATCGGCAGTTCCAGTTGGCCTGCCGATCGGAGGCAGATTATCGACGCGTTGAAGTGAACAGTAGTCAGTCAGTCAGACAGACAGTATGTTAGACAGTGGAACATTTATCTACAAAAAAGCAAATGGCCTCCAAAAAGAGATAGGACAGAGTGAATCAATGCCCATCGCTCACAGTTGACTTGCTCTGGCGCCGCCAGACAGACAGACCCAGTTGACTGCAGTTGTCTGTCTGACTTTCTGTTTGCTTGTCGTTTGTCTGCACAGTTGTTCCACTTTGATATACCGCTCAGTGTGTCATATTCGTTCTTTTAGCCATGCAAACAAAGTCAGCCTTCCTCTCTCTCTTTCTTTTTCTTTTGAGTAGAGTCTATTCGGGTGAAACCCAGCCAATGGTAGTATGTATCAATAGTGGTAGTTTCAGTGTCCGGTGTCTCGGCAAGTTCTCAGTGCTCGGCGCTGGCAGAAAGTCACTTTCATATGGGCGAAAAAAAGTTAAGTTAAGTAAACAGAAACGGGCAAACATGAAAGCGACTTTGTCTTTGCTTGTTTTTTCCCTCTCTGGAAAAAGAGAGAGATGGTGTTGACGTAAACAACGGGAAGAACCAGGGGCAAAAAACTTGACAGAGGTGAGAGTGGGTGGGAGGATGGCTAAAAGGAATGGAAAAGGAGCACTCCATTCTTCAGGTAGATTAACTCGCCCTGAGTGCCAGGCCTCACTGCAGTGTGTCAGGCGGGCACTTGCAACTTGGTGAACAAACAAAAAGTAGAGGAAACCTTGTGAACAAAGTGAAGATGGAAGTTAATGGCACAAATTAATCGATTGCCACTTGCGAGGGCACACGGCCTTCACGGACATGCACACAATTCAGGAAGGGAAAGGAAAGAGAACGCCTGTCAGCGAGGAAAAAGTGGACTGAGTGTGTGTGTGTGTGCAGCAGTTCAATTGGCACGCCATTTGTAGACCGGTGCTCTTGATGTTGATGCTGATGCTGGCGTTGGTACCTTTTCTCGAAGGCCACTAAGCACTGGTCGATACTGGTCCACTTCATCCTCCTCCTCCTTTTCCTTCTTCAGTTTTCCTCTTTTAAAGATTGCATTGAAAGTGCACTTGATCGTGGCAGATTGATCGGCAAATTGAATTATAAAATGGCCACTGCTGCTGCTACTGCCCAACCGAACAGTCGAGAGGATGATGAAAAAGTGTACTTAAAAAGTTTTAGTTTTCAGTTTTAGCACATTGCCACTGCGTTGAGCTGCTGCTGCGCCAAAACCGAGCAGTGAAACAGTGGAAACATTTAACTCAGTTCGCTCCATGCACCGTGCACTTGGTAATTGAGCGATGCGGCTCTATTTCTTGCTCCCTCTACTGAAATTGGAGAAATTGGTCACAAATTGTAGGCGCAGTAAAAGCACATTCTGGAAAAAGAATTTCCACAAAAACAAAGTCAACTTCAACTACAAACAAAAGCTTTAATTTTCAGCGTTTAAACGTGTTAAGTGCACCTCTTACAGACGTTCATCCATCAAATGGGCACTTCTCTTTTTCAACTTATCAACGACAAGCGAAAATTAGACGCACGTTTAATTAATGCTAGACAAATGCCAGACAACTGCTGCTGCTACTGTATAAATAAATAATACACAGTGCCCAGTGAATCACTGCACTGTCGTCAATTAATTACTTTTGCTGAGAATTCGTTTAAAAAGAAGCGTGCCAATGAGTAATTTGAGAAAACAAACGAGTGAAGGAGAAAGCAAAGTGCACTTTTTTTGCCCAAGTTTTCACCGATGCAAAGTGCACAGTGAACACCCATCCTTAACAACAATCCTTTGTTGCCATCAATCTTGGTTTATCTTCGTTCTTAGAATTGTGCCTGGGCAGGCTGAGAGTGGCGTATTGAGAGTGAATTACACACCGGGGAGTCGATATCTGTCGAAACAAATGCGAGTGAGTAGTAGTCCAGGCGCAGAGAATACAGGCTCATTGAGTCTGAGCCACACCGTGGTCGAGTGATTCAATCAAAGTGGCCAACAACGGTGACCGACAACAGAGGAGAGAGGGAGAGTGAAAGTGAAGAGGCAGCAGCATCTTCAACTCGATATGTCCTGCACGCCTGTGGAACATAAATTCACGTGTCAGACTGTGCTCCAGTCAGCTCCAGTCTGCAGGAGTCTGTTCACAGTGGCAGTGGGCTGGAAGTGCACTCCATAAATCATCACACGGCTCACTGCGACCCGAGACGCACTGCATAAAAAAGAGTGCGCCGGGCTGGCTGGCAAGTTGCTGTCTACTAACGGAACAACAACTACTCACTGTACAGCATTATACAACACCGCTCAAACATAATTAACGATGTCTATTCTCGTTTTCACTTTTTCACACACAGAAATACGCGTCAAATATATTTGAATCTTGGTAAATCTTCAAAAATATTTGACCGTTTTTGTCAAATATATTTGACTTTTAGTGCTCGAAAACGGCACATATAAAGTCAAGCATATTTGACTTTATTGGGTCAAATATATTTGACTTTGGCAAAAGCAAATTCTCACTCACACACGCCTCTTATGAACCGACCTCCAGACACTCTAAATCACCCCACTTTTCGCACTCCCATTCTTTGCTCTCACTCTTACACCCTATTAACTCCGAAAGAAACGCTTTTGCAACTTTTGTCCTGGGACTCGAACTGCTGACCTAACTGCTTAAACGCAATGCTGCTGCAAGTTACGCTACTGCGCCTAGTTTCAATATGCTTACCAACAAAAACCTCTTTAAGCAAACTCAAAAAATATTTTACAAAAATATCGTTTATGTGTTATTTAAGCAAATTTTGACCTATTTCTTTATCACTAATGCTCGAAGAACTTAAAATCTATTCCTTTATTGATTTCAAAGTTTTATTATCTTTTATTTTTGTTCCAAGTCAAATATACTTGACCTCATGAAGTAGAGTCAAAAATATTTGACTTCTTAGACTTAAAAAACAAAATTTTCTAAGTCAAAACTCAGGTTGAATATATTTGACCAAAAAATCAAATATATTTGACCGCTGTTGATAAGGTCAAATATATTTGACTTCACAAAAACCAAAATTTCTAAGTCCAAAAATGAGTCAAATATATTTGACTTGGTCAAAATTGTGAGCTTTTAAATCTCATTTTGAAAGCAACTTTTGCTTTTTAGTAAATGATGGATGAAGATGCAACATGATTCATTTTATTTTGCTGATTGACATGTCACAATATGTTTCTTCACTCGATTGCCGTTTGTTAGATTTTTTCCGAACTATATGTCTGCACAACAATAGATGTCTGATGTGTGTCTAAATGCTCTGGTCATTACTCACATGTGGGCCAAATGAAGACGCCCTACGCTGCATCACCGCTTCTTCGTCTTGAATTATTTAAAATCCGATGCATTGCAATGATATTGTGCATTATTAAAATCACTTTCCTTTGCCAACCCAGCTTATTGCGCTGACTATGTATTAGGTGCGTGGATGAGGGCATGCTAACACATAATCTGCAAAGAAACAATGTCGCTTTCTCTTATTCAACTGTGACTCAACCGGAATGTTGTTGGTTGTGCATTCTGTTTGGTGTCTCACCACTTCAATTTGATCAAGCTGGTACCACTGCCGGTGTTTCTGAATAGCACTTTTTGCACATCTTCTAGAACTGCACTGAGACAAGACCCGATTCATCGTTGATTTTGTGCATGATTCCTGATCCATGTTATCCCTTCCACGTCCCTATGCCGCTGAAGCATGTGTTTTCCGTAATGCATTCTGAGGCTCAGCTACCACAATAGGTGCTCAGACAATGGGATTTAATAATTCCCGGCGTTTTCTAATTGCGCCAATTCAGCCTACCACTAATTACACCTTTCGTGTATTAGAGAATCACAGCAACAATAGCTGCCTGGGAATTAAATAATTCGTAATACATTGTCAAGAACAATCACTTTAACGTTACACAGCACAAAAATTGCATTGTTCGCCGAGTTTTGTTCATAGGAACATGGATGAATCTTCAACTCAACAAACGCTGTAATTTTGCAGAAGAATATCAATTTGTAGCTCTTATCTCGTCGGAAAAAGTTTGATAACACCGGAAATACGTTTTGTGTTGTTGATGTCTGTGGTGACACCTGACTTCCGTGACTCACTTGTATTTGATAATTAGGTCACGAGAGACGCATTTGTTGTCGTCCTTGACGTGTCAAAATTACCCAAGCGTGGCTTTGCCAATTCCTCCTCTTCACTAAACTCATTTCAATAGTTTCTTCCCCGACCATGTCGATAGCATCCAGACCAGCCACTCATCAACCTGTAACAGGCACTTCTCTCTTCACTAAAGTGACAAGTGTCATAAAATAGATCACCCAAATATGGATCACCACAATCACTTTAAAACCAACGCGGTTTTTCTAAAAATACCCTTCCAGTCAACCCTAAATTACTTTATTAAGGAATTGACACAGCAAAAAACTTTGACATTTAAAGTTTAATTTCAGTAAAACATGATAAGGAAACTGCAGTTTTATAACGTTCACAGCAGAAACAAAAAAAGTTTGCATGAGTAGCGGCCCGCGTTTTTTTTCATAGAAAACAATGTATTTGATTTTACAATCTTAAAACCGGGTAAGATAATGTTTTTAAAAAAAACAGAAGAAATCATTTTGATGCATCATAGTAGCATCTAACCTCAGGAAAAAAAGTTAAAAACAAAATACCCGTTTTTGGTTTCTGTGTTGTGGTGAACAACGCAACAAGTTGGTGAGATTCATCTTTAGGTGGTGAGCTGTAAGAAAGAAAACCAGCTCGTTGTCGTCCTTGACGTCGTCAAAATTACCCAAGATAGCGTGGGCTTTTTTGCCAATTTTCCCTCCTCTTACACTTAAACACCTCATTTCAAACTAGTACAGCTCTCACCGACCACTGTACGATAGCATCCAGTGAACCAGCCACTCAATCAACTCTGATTAACTAGTTGCCTCCTTCTCCTCTTCACTAGAAGTGAAAAGTTGTCATAAAAATAGATCACCCAAATCATGGAATCACCACCACTGCTTGGCAATCATCTCTTAGCTTGCATCCACTGATGCATTGATCGACTATATAAAGACTTTTCTAGTGGTGAGCATCATCATCATCATCCAGTTCACTCAAATTATCATCAGCTGTAGCATCATCCCTCTTAGACCCCTCTAACTTTAGCGACCCTTCAAAATGGCATCCAAATGTGCCCTCTTGTTGGCATTCCTTTTTGTGACCATCGCCCTCGTCCAGGCCAAGTCCGCCTGCGAAGAGCACCGTGACAGGGAGGCCAAGAACACTGGTGCCAGCAAGCTGGACGTTCGCTGCGCCGCCAACGGCGACTACGCTCCCCTTCAGTGTTTTCCCAGCACCAAGTTCTGCTACTGCGCCTCGCCCACCGGTGAACAGCTGACATCGCCCAACAAGAACCGCAAGTTCTGCACTTGTGAGATGAAGAAGGCGGAGCTGCTGAAGAAGCTGGGAAAGGAAGCCAACGGCCGCCCCGTGGATCGTAAGTCCATTTAGAATTCTTTTGCTTTTATTTTGACTTTGGTTTGACGTTTTCTTTCTTCCTCTCCGAGCAGCCCCTAACGGAACCTGGGTGCCCAAGTGTCAGCGAGACGGCCTCTTCTACGGAAAGCAATGCGAGACGGGCACCAACGTCTGCTGGTGCGTCAACGCCGAAGGCGTCCAGTCGTCGAAGGACAAGAAGGTGGGCATCACCTGCTCTTAGAGGACGTACGCTGATTGGAAAACTGATTTCTTGGCCTTCTGGTTTTTGCCTTTCTGGTCACCCCTTTGTTTGCTCAGTCTTGTTTTAATTACTAGCATTGCCTCTTTTCACCATTCTTGTGGCCATTGCCTTTTCTTTTACTCTGTTAGAACCAATATGACTAGATTACCCTTTTAATCTTTTGTATGTGCTCAGCGTGTCTTAAAAAAGCTGCCTTCTTGCCTTATTAAACTCTGCAATAAAAAGCAAAACTCTAGTTTATGAAGTAAACAAATGGACAATGAAAACGTAAAATGCACTCAGCTCACACAAATTAAATTAATTCATTTAATTTTGAAAATGCATGTCGTCTGCTACAATCTTCACATAACACTGTTAGTATTTATGTTTGTTTGTTGTCCAATTCAGCACGATGGCGGCGTCGTTTTAAAACTGTGCACTCTTTGGCAATCACTACCAGTCTACTGCATTAGTAAAATTAAAGTATGAAGCAAAGTGAACAATAAGATGACAAAACGACTGCTGGGCACTATCTGGTCTTCTAGAATTGCCTATAATGCGCACAAGTTTCTCCTTCTACAGCCAACTAAAAAGCGATACAATTTACGACTAAAATGGCACAGACAATGGCAAAAGAAACAAAAGGTAAAATGGCAACCAATTGCTAGAATCTAATTGAATTCAAAACTTCAGCTCCACTTTGGTATTTCCGGCACTTTCTTGTGTTGCTTCAATGAGAAGTTGAGAAAAAATGAAAGAAGAAAAGAAGAGCACTTTTCTCCTTTCTTCCATCTTGTTCGTTCTTTTCAAATAGGCACTTGGGTCTTTTTAAATGAAAGCGCGCACACACACTCACTGCACACACACAGAGACACTGTCCAATTAATATGAATTTCATTATTTGAGTCGCTGCAATTGGAGTCGAGAAGTAAATTCTCATCCACAATCATAAATTGGTGCTCAATCAAGAGAGGCAGACCAATGGGGCAGACTGGGCAATTAGAGCGGCAGAGTGCCGCTGCACCACTCAATCAGCTCTTGCTCAGTGCTCGCCCAAGAACAGACACTGAGAGAACAGAAGAGGAAAAGCCCTGTAAAAGGCGATTTTTTTGTGCACAAAAACGGGGTTTCATTTTAAAGAAGTACTCATTTGAAGAGCAAAAACGGCACACAATCGGCTTCTCACAGTTCGTTCCGCCACGGGCGTTCTCCAAAGTCAAAAGTTATGCTTGAGGATGAAGACGGTTGAGCTGCCGCTGCTGCTGTAGCGCAGTCGACGGTGCTTTTTCGGACAGTTCTCCTCCGTTAAAGAACCGGGAACTGGCTCAGATTCGCAGAATGTGCTCGAGAGAGTGCTACTGCTGCTGTGCCAAGTGCTGCCAGTATGACTGGAGGCAGTGGAGAGAGTGTCATCGTCCGGTGATGTTGCTGCTGCTGTTGTCGTTGAAGTGGCTTCCAAATGCCGGTGTCCTCCTTCAGCAGACTGCATCGCTCTCATCCTTTTCTTTCTTTTCTGAACTATTTGCCGGCGGATTAGTGTGGCGCAAACGGTTCCAAAGACTACAGCAGCGAGTATGATGTACGGCGTCCAGTCGAACCAGTCTCGAGCCAGATCACCACCACCTCCATCGCAGTCACCTTGGTCAGCACATTTAGATGCAATCATTGAGTTGTTCATAAGAAGTTCAAGAGAGGAGAAAGAGAAAGAGGAAGAGACTAAACAAGAAACAAAAACAACAAAAGGTGAAAGTAAAAGTCACAAAAAGAACAAGTTCAGTTCAGTGATCGAGCCGAGCTAGGCGTCCTCAACTGAGCGTCCTCAGTCGCTGCCAGTTTAGTCAGCGGCAACCAAAAAGAGGTTACCAGCAAACAGAGAGACAGACGGAGAAGACAGAGAAAAGACAGTGCGTCTTGACACGCAAGTCTTGGCAGTCAGTCGCCCCGTGAAACGGGATTGATTTTATGGCACCTTTCTGGTTGGCAGGCAGACGGACAGTTTGATAATAGAATACGACCACCACTACCGCTACTACTATATCCACTGGTGTACGGGGGTGATGATTTGCACCATAGTGACACGACAACGAGTTTGCACTCAAACACACAAAAACACTAATTTTAGAGTAGAAAAGGCGCCCTACACCTGAAGACACTGAAGAATGAAGTTGACACACACAAAGCGAGGCCTCCTCCACACAAAGTATCTCTCCTTTTTGAACCTTGAGCTGTGTTCTTTCTGGTTTCAACGCCGTGTAACACAATATTTTCTCCAGTGAGCAAGTGGAGGAATCCCATTCGATGATTGTAAAGTGAGATGATTCGGCTGCAAAATAAAGAAGGCGAGTATTTCTTTTTATTCTGTAAACATGCAACTTGAAGCCTGAAGCCTGAGAGTCGGGTACTCCACACACTCCAAGCACACCACATCAGACAGATCAAATATTCTATTCAGAACAGATGTGAAGTGCCATCAGTGTGCAGATGTGTGCAGTCTTTCAATACGGCAACGGCAGCATAAGCGAAAAAGCCTAAATAAACAAAAGCAGAAATCTTTTGCGGGTGGCTTTTGTCATCAGATGAAAGGTGACTTCAGCCTTATTTGCCTTGACATTTTCCTTCCTTTTCTGCTGCTGTACCGAAGAAGACCTGCAGTGAAAGGACGAAGAAGCAGTGGCAGTGCAAATGTTGCCAAAGATTGCACAAATCTTGATCGACTTTGTGCATTTTAGGCTCCTTTCAGTGGAAGATTAGTTTGTTTGCGGCCCCTATGAAGAAAGAAAGCAGTGCACTTACTTATTGCATTACTAAATTATCACCAGTACATTGACATGAGAAAGACACTGTCAAACAGCAACAACAACAACAAGACAACCTTCCTATACAAAACCAAATCATCATCATCATCATCATCATACAAAGCCATGTACAGTACATATTACATACTGTCACCTTTTCAGTTTCAATTAGCGAGCACTTTACCAGCGTAACAAGTGCTGCAAAGAGCAGATGACAGAAACAATTACTAAATTACGGTTGCACTTTCAGCAATCAGATAGTGGAAAGGCAGTCTAGAGCAGGGCAGCAGACTCGGCTTACGGTCGATGAAGTGAGCTCCTACGTTCCCAGACTTCATTTTTCTGCTTTGTTTTTGATTTTGTGCTCGCTTGCTTGCTTGGTGTTCAGGCAGTCACTCACGCCATGTTCACTGTCATTGTGTCGTTTTGTGTGCTACTAATTTTGCTGAAAACCTACTTCAAGTTATGCGGTCCGGTGTTGGGTGGAAGTAATCACCAAAAGTTCACCTGGCTGGTTGATGGCAAAGACAGTGGCAGACAGCAGCAGTGGGCGGTGATAACGGGTGCCAGCTCCGGAATCGGCTTCCAGTTTTCCCTTCAACTTGCCCGCAAAGGGTACCACCTAATGCTGATTAGTCGAAGTGAAAGCAAACTAGCTGAAGCCAAGAAGAGGATAGAAGCTGATCTGAAAGCGGACGGTCGACTGGTGGAGATTCGCACACTGGCTGCCGATTTCACCCGTTTGGACATTTACGAGGCTATATCCAGTTTTGTGAACTTGAAGAAAAATGATGTACGCGTTCTGGTGAACAACGTCGGCCAGTGTCCGCCCTACCCAAAGCTGTTCACTGACGAGCTGCCGGCTGACCACGATGCAATGCTGCACGTCAACGTCCTGGCCGCCACTCGAATGCTCCAGCTGATACTGCCGTCCATGGTGGAACGAGGTGGCGGAGGAGGAAGACTGGTGATCAACGTGGCCTCCATCGCCGCTCGTCACCTCTTTCCGCTGTCGAGCATCTACGCTGCCACAAAGGCGTACATCGGCCAGCTGTCCGAGTGCCTGGCACTGGAGTACCGCAACCGAGGCATCACCTTCTGCACGCTCTACCCCTCGGCCGTGTCCACGGCGATGATCCACAACGCCAGAGAGGACTTTATGACCGTCTCGGCGGAGCGGTACGTCAGCAGTGCCCTCGCCTCCATTTGCAGCACCACAACGGGCGTCCACTGGACCGGTTACTGGACTCATTCGCTGGTGGAAGGGCTGGCCAACACTATCGCTCTGGCCACTTCTCGGGAGTTTGTCGGCACTCTAATTGAGCACCTCTCACTGGGCTATGGAGCGCTGGTGAGGCAGATGCAGGCAAGCAAGACTGACGGACTGGGTAATTTTAACATGTGGAATGCACTCATTCAAACGAGTGAGAAAGGTAAAATTCATTAAAACAGTATTCAATTGATTGTCAATTGGACAATTGAACAAACAATTAAAGGGCGTCGTTGATTACAATTGATTTCAATTGACTAATCTGAAACATGACGACAACAACGTTGACACAGGTCAACTAGTGAGAGAGTAGATGGCATCATCTTCTTCATTAGCTGGGGGCAGCAATCGGCAGCCTGACTAGCCTGACTGGTTTGATGGAGTGAAAAGCAGCAGAGTGCTGAGTGAAGATGAGCAAAAGAGTATGCGTGACCACGATTGAGACAAGTGTTCTCTCTCCACTCACTGCGCATACCGAGACTCGGTAAAACAGACAGTCATCATACTACCGACAACTGATAGCTGAAACAATGGAAATTAAACTTGAATTGAGCTACTCGATTAAGCAGCAAAGTTAAAGTGTCATCGCCTGTCGCAACACCGTTTACCAGTTGCTCACCTCACCTCAACAGTAGCACGGAACTCATCAAAAATGTTCTTTAGGATTGCCATTTTGCTGTGTGTTCCCATTGCAACTCGGCTAATCATCGAGTTTATTCGAATATGGAGACGAAAGCCTTTCATTTGGTGGAACACTGGCGAGCAGTGGGCGGTAGTGACCGGAAGCACTGATGGAATTGGCTTTGAATTCGCCAGACAGCTTGCACTGAAAGGCTATCACCTCATGTTGATTAGGTAATTTTAATTTCAACAAATTTTTAAATGATAACTTCTACTTGAACCGACAAGCCGAAACGCAGAAAAACTGAAGGCAACCAGAAAGAGGATACTCAACGAGCTACAAAACCCGACAATTCAAATTCGAACACACGCAGCTGACTTTAGTCGACTGGACATCTATGAGGGAATTGAACTCTTTCTGGACACCTCCCGTCATGAAATTTTCATTCTGGTGAACAACGTCGGCACTGCTTGCGACCTTCCGGCTCGCTTCCTCAACGGCGAGCACGCTTCCCAGCGAAACGAGTCCCTCCTCAACGTAAACCTCGTAAGCATGACCAAGATGTGCGAGCTGGTGCTGCCGGCAATGGAACGCCGACGTCGAGGTCTGGTGATCAACATCTCCTCCTCCTCATCGCTCATTCCCTCGCCACTGCTGAGTGTGTATGCAGCCACGAAAGCGTACATGAACAAGCTAAATGAGTGCCTGGCGGCGGAGTACCGCTCCAGAGGAGTGGTCTTTGCCCTGCTGCCCGTTTGGCTAGTGTCAACCAACATGACCCACAATTTGGCCACTGACGATAGTAGCTGGTGGGCGGTGGTGCCCTCGGCGGAAAGGTACGTGCGCAGCGCCCTCGCCTCCATTCGCCACCAGGAGAGCTTCCAGTCGACGGGATACTGGCCACACGCACTGCTAGGCATGGCCATGGCCAGTGTGCAGATGGTCCTCTCTTCGAGGCTGCTCAGCCACGGCATGATCTGGTACTTTGCCAAGCTGAGAAAGTACATTCGGTTGAGGGAGCAGTGCTCAGGAGAAGATGGCGGAAACTCCTCCGCTTCTCCGGTTCGCCTCAGCGTGATGAAGGTCATTAAAATGCAGTGACACACCTCATTTCTGGACTGCTGAATTCTTTGCATGTGTGTACAATTTTTAAAATTGAGCAAATAAATTGACAACAATGCGCATATTTGGAAAACGCATCAAAGAGGAAGTGTTTTCAAAAGAGCAAAAATGAAATGAAACTCATCACGAGACGGATCATCATCATCATCATCAAGAGGAGCATCCCCAGTCTCGCACACTGAAAAAGAGTGAGAGAGCACACGTGGTCAAGCAGAGAAGCAGGTTTTTTCATGAGCTTACCGTGTTTGATGAAAGTGAGGAGAGAAAGAGAAAAAGAGAAAAGAGACAGAAAAATGGGCAATGGTGAAACACGGTCAGCAATAAAACTGCCCGTGATTGCTGGAGACGGGAGCACGCAACTATCTCAGTTGCCATCCCGAAAGTGGGCACACACTGATCATGATCCACAGCATCGCCGTACTGCTCACCGTACTGCTGGGCATTCGCATTGCCAGTGAAATCGTCGTCCGCCTCTTCATCCGCCGACGATTCGTCTGGCCGAAAAATGTCGGCAATGGCGCCAGCTGGGCCGTGGTCACCGGCGCCGGTTCAGGCATCGGCTTCGAGTGGGCCCGTCAGCTGGCACTGAAGGGCTACAGTCTGCTGATGATCGGCCTGGTGGAGGAGGAGCTGGCGCAGGCGAAGGTGATGATCGCCCGGGAGGTGAAGCTGCAGACGACCCACGACATCACCATTCAGACGATGACAGTGGACTTTAATGCGGTGACCGAAGATGAGAAGATGTACGAGCGCATTGAGGCGGCACTCGATCTGCCCAGGCGGGAGGTCTTTGTGCTGGTGAACAACGCCGGCACCAATGCCGGTCTGCCGGATGACTTTCTCAGCGGCGACTACGTGAAACGGAATCGGACGCTGATCAACGTGAACATCGTGCCCATGACCCGACTGACGGAGATGGTGCTGCCCAGTATGGTCAAGCGAAACCGGGGCCTGATCATCAACATGGCCTCGGGGTCGTGCTTTATGCCCGTGTCGCTGCTCACTGCGTACGCGGCAACCAAGGTGAGTAGTGCGAAATTTCTTTTTTAACTCTCTAATTCTTGATAACACTTCACAGAGCTACGTTTGGAAGTTCTCGGAGTGCCTGGCGGCAGAGTACCGCGACAGCAACGTCAACATCGTCGCCTTCGGTCCGCTGGTGGTCAGCACGCCGATGACCAACAACCCGAGGACGCAGGCCTTTGTGCTGAGCGCCCGTGACTACGTAGAGAAGGCACTGGCTTCCATTCGGTACCACCAGTTCTCCTGGTCGCACGTCTACTGGGGCCACTGGGTGCACAATGCGGTGGTGCAGAGCATCGGCTGGCTCTTCACGCCGATGGCGCTGGAGCGATTTCACATCTGGAGCATGCCACGGATGAAGCGAACGGCCGACAGTATGCTCAGCGATGGCCGGCACTTCAACTGGTGGCAGCAGATTAAGTTTCTCTTCTTCGATGACCACAAAAAGTGCTCACTGTGATTACTTTCATTGTTTCATGATATACTCCTGTTGTAATAAAAAACATCGGTTGTATACAAAGTTGACAAATCAAAGGCTGCAGTGTTTCAGTCGTTGTGGTGGTGGTCAAACTGGTTTTTGCAAAAAACTGATTCTAATTTTCGTTTTGTTCAGTAGAATGTGTGTGTGAGCTATCTTGTTCAGCTGATCTAGAGAGTGCTGCTGCCAAAGCGCTAGCCGGATGCGCCGACTGCCCCAAAGGCAATTGGCCTCATTTGAGAGAAAGAGAAAAGAAAAGAGAGAAGTGAAAAGGTTGTCCGAGCTCAGATGTTGTGTGTTTTCAGCTGTTTAGACCACACAACTGTTTGTTCCTATCGCGTGCTATCTGTCACTTTGCTCGTCATCATTTTAAAGTTTTTTAAAACTCAACTACCGCAAATTACGGCGCTTATTCTTATTCCTTTTGGTGGTCTAATTTCTCCATGTGCATCATATCCGCATTGAAGTCGCACAACCTTTAGTGAACTACCGAATGGCTGATGTCTCATTTAAATTAAAACTTTAAAGTGCATCCGTTAAAAATTGCTAAAAATGCTGGCGCTCATTGGACTTGTCGTGCTGATTTTAGCCGCTGTGAAGGTGCTCTTCTATCTCTATGAACACTTTCGAAGAGAACGCTTTCTTTGGCTGGTCGAGGACCAGTGGTGCGTGGTGACCGGTTGCACCAGTGGCCTAGGGTATGGTGCTTGGGAATTAGAGCTCTCCAATTCCTTTAACTAAATCCCGCTCTTTCTCCAGATTTGAGTTTGCACGTCAGCTGGCACTAAAGGGCTACAACTTGATGCTGATCAGTCGAAGTGCCGACAAGCTGGAAGCCACTAAAAAGGCGATCCAGAGTGAAGTTCGGAGCTCGGGCGCTCAAATACAAATTCGCACTCTAGCAGTGGACTTTACGCGAGTGGACATCTACGACCAGGTGAAGGCATTCCTCGACGCAGGCAGAACCAGGTCCATTTACATTCTGGTAAACAATGTCGGCAATGCGCCCTCATCACTGGACTACTTCTCAGCACTGAGCACCGTCTTGACCCGGACATCAACCAGAAGCTGATCACCGTCAATGCAATCGCAACGACAAAAATGATCGAGCTGGTGCTGCCTTCGATGGTGGAGAACGGCCGTGGACTGTTGATCAACGTTGGGTCCATGTCATCCCGTCATATCGTGCCGATGATCTCGCTGTACTCGGCGACAAAGGTACAGTACGAAGGCTGATGTAATCCAAAACTAATCAAAAACAAATTTCTTCCCAGGCATTCGTCTCTCATCTGTCGGAATCATTGGCCGTGGAGTATGGACCCAAGGGGATCACTGTGCAACGCTGCTGCCCTCCCAAATTGCCACAAACAAACTGAAAAGTTGAATCAATCGCGGCTTACGTTGCCGCGAGACTACGTGCAGAGTGCACTGGCGGCCATCAAGTACAAACAGGGCTTCACCGGCACCGGCTACTGGGCCCACTCTGTGATGAACTTTCTTCTGCTGCTGTTGAATGGTCTTACTTCAAAACAATTCACAGCTCGGCTAATTCAGATGAGCTTTCAAAGTGAGAAGGCGGCCTTGGGCTACAAGAGCGATTGAGGCCGCACAACAATAAAAGCACGCTTTTGCCAGATGGAAGGGTTTTTATTTTGTAGGCTTGAAAAGGTTGTTACAACTGCGAGACTTCCACTTATTTGGCAGATGCGGCGGCGGCCTTACGCTGTTGGACGATGACCGAGGACATCTCATCACGCTTCCTCTTGCCGCGGAGGTGGGTGCCGAGTCGCTTCTTGAGGAACTTCAGAGCACGCTTATCCTTGGACACACGCAGCAACTCCATGGATCGTCGCTCGTAGGGAGCAAAGCCGACGATCTCGCGAACGACGCTGCGGATGAACTTGTTGTGCTTGGTGACGGCCTAGGGAGGGGGAAAGCACAGATCAGAATCTGGAAACAGGCGAAAGGTCGGCAAAAGATTGAGAGTACTTACACCCTTCTTGCGGGATGGTCGGTTCTGGTAGCCGTCGTTCTTGGTCACCTTGTGGCCCTTGTTCATGCCGACCACCGTCTCGTAACGGGTATTCGCCATTTCAGTCTGGGTGTGGAAAGTGCCGGTTAGTCGGGAACGGGGGACTAAAAAACCAGAAAAACTTACGATGTTCTGAAATCAAAACAGAAAAAGGTGAAGAGACAGCACAACAGCAGCAGCTAAAAGGCCTGCAACTTCCTCTCACAACGTCGGAAAGCGTGCTCGCCTGTACGTACTGTGCGAGGCCCCCCAAACGAACCGTCGTAAACTACGGACACCAAAATTATGAAAATCAAAACAATCTTTAAAATGGATTTATTTTTGAATGTTCCAAGATTAATTAGATTATGAGATTGCATTTAAAAATCAGCCTGACGAGCCACCGGCGCGAAACTGACTCCAGTCCATATTCTTCAGTTTCTCTTTAATCTGCGACTTTAAGTACTCCTTGTACGCCGTTTCATCGTTGTTCTCCGCCACTTGGGCACTATTTTTCTGCACAAGTTCGCGTTCCAGCGATTTGAGAAACTTCTCCAGCGATGCATTGTCGCCCAAGGACGCCTGCATCTGCTCCAGCTTGGAAGCGGCTCGCTGAATAATGCGCTCCGGCATGCCCACGCTCTTGGCGAGCTCAATTCCAAAGGAGTTTGTGGCCGTGCCCTCCTCCGCTTCGTAGTGATTCACAAAGACATCCTCCACCATTGATGTCTTCATCGCCAGGCGGCCCACCGTAGGAATGTCCATCGCCAGGTGGTGAAAGTGGGTGGCAAAGAGAGTGTACGCTTTGGTGGTGTTGGCCAGGCACTCGCTGATGCCCTGTGCAATGCCAAATCCATCGAAAGTGCCCGTCGAACGGCCCAGCTCATCGATGACAATGAGCGAATCGGAGGTGGAGGAGCGCAGAATGGCCGCGGCTTCCACCATTTCTGACATGAAGGTCGACAGGCCGAGGGCGGGATTATCACTGGCGCTGATTCGCGTGTAGATTGCATCCACAATGGAAATGGTCGCCTCTTCACAGGGCACAAAGCTGCCGATCTGCGCCATCAGCACGCTGATGGCCACTGAACGAATGAAGGTGGACTTGCCGCCCATGTTCGGCCCGGTGATGACGTAGAACTTGAAGGCATCCTTGTCAAATGTGATCGAATTGGCGACAAAGCTCATGTCTTTGATTATCTCAATAATGGGGTGGCGAAACTTTTTCAGTACCAGCTGGCCTGATCCCTTGGGCAGCATCTTTGGCCGAGTGTAGTTTGCCTGCTGTGCGGCCTTTGCAAAGGCAACCAACACATCAGTGTAGGCGAGAATCTTTTCCAGCTTCAGAATTGGCTCCATGTATTGGCGCGTCTGATCGATAAACTCGGCAATGAACGTTTGCTGAAGCTCTTCGTAATTTCTGGAGCAGTTGTCAAAGTCAATGTTGATGTCTTTGATCTTTTTGCTGATAAAGCCATCCTTGATTGACCCTCCTTTTGGAACATCTTCGTAAGACTTGTCGTCTAAAATTTTGTAGTATGTGCCCTTTTTCAATACGCGAAAGTAGTAGCCAAATTGATCATCAATTTCCATCGTGAATTCGCTTTGATCGATATCAAACTTGCGCTGCAGGTCGCGCAAAACTTCATTTGATTCTTTTCTAGCGAGCGGCTCTAGGCTTCCATCTCATTCTTCAGCTCAACTAGTTCATCGCTCACTGATGCGTTCATCCAAAACTGGTGAGTCTTTTCAAAGTGCTCAAAGTCAATTGATTCATTGGCCAACTTTTTGAAAGGCTCCAGTTCGGTGAGCAAGTCTTTTAGTCGGTCGTAGATTCTGATCTTTACTGATTCAGGCAATGAATCGTAGTCAAAAGCATCCAGCATTGTCGGCAATAGTTCAACAACCTGGAACACCTGAAAAACATCTTGCAGCTTGCAGCGTCCATTGGTGAACTTTTTGTAGACTTTGGTAATGTCAGGGATTTTGGCGAGAAAATCATTATGAAACTGTGAGGTGATATCTCCGGGTTTTGGCAGAAAAATTCAACAATGTCGAGGCGCTGTTCAATGTGTTTCAAGTTAGTTAGCGGCTGGCGAATGTAGCTATCCAGCAATTTGCGACCAGACGCAGATTTGCAGTGATTCAAAACTTGAAAGAGACTGTGAACGTTTTTGCTTTTGTCACTACTTTTTGGAAACAGATGCAAGTTTGAGATGGACGACAGATCAAGGCGAACAAATGTTTCATAATTCAACGTCTTGAGATGATAGTTAGATTCGCAATAAGGATCGTTTAAAATGTTGAGAAGTTTAGTAATCCGTTGAAAGGAATCAGCGCCTTTTGGTTATTAGTCAAAATTTCCGACAAAGTTGTAGAGGTAAAGTTTTCTTTGACCAGCTTCTTTACGATATTCTCAATTTTTTTCAATGAATTTGGATCAGGAATGTAGTTGCTGAAGAGAATGTTATTCTTTCGAAGCAAAATTTTGATTCGTTCTTTGGCAAAACCGTTTGGCAGAAGGCACTCTTTTGGATTGAGTTGAACAATGAGACTTTCCAGGCGAGTGTAAGAGTTATTGTCGGCAAAGGAACCAAGGGAAATGGTGCAGTTGGTGCTGTTGACACAAGCAAAGTGCACGAGGCCTTCAAAGTCAAGGTACAAGGCAGCCGTATTCTGATTGATCACTTCTTGATGATTAAACTTATCGATAATGTACTCAAACTCGCCAAGATTGCCCGGCGTGGCCTTTGACTTTAACTTCCAATCGTTGTCTGATTTGCCCTTTGTGTAAATCTCCACTTGATAGTTATTTTCCACAAGAAGATAGTGAAGCAAAGTCTCAAAGCGTGAATCACTGATAGACACCGACTCGAGCTGATTATTTTCCGGGCCAATATTTTAATCGCTTGACAGGTGTTGAGAAAGTTGTTGGCCACCATGACAGCAGCCTCCCCGTGAATAGTGTGATAGCCACCTGTCAAAATAAAAGGTCAAGTCCGGTTTGTTTCAGGTGTCTGATTGAAAGCTTACCTCGGTAAAAGAGACGAATAACTTCGAGTCACATTTCGTCATCGACTTGAAGAACGCCACAAAAGTGGGCTCATTGGGAACCTCAACCGTGGTGACAGCCGAATCGTCGGCCATTCTTGTGCAACGTTGTCAGCAATGGAAAGGAACAGATCAGATCAGAGTAGTAAGAACTAGATCAGAACTTCGCATCAGAAGACTGAAAATCGCCGTACAGATTTTAGCGCGATCTTCAACCAAAAAAATTATTTGTTGTTTACACCAGTATCGATTGTCGCAACCGATAAGCCAATTTCGTCCGTCTCCTGTTTTTGGCCGCATTTCATCATCGTCTGTGAATCAGTTTTGATATTCTGGCGCCCTGATATTTACCGAATCCCCTTCTGACGTCGTCGTCGTCGTCGATCAAGATGGACTTGTACCTTGAATTCGAGCAGGAGATGCTGCTGAATGTGATGAATGAAAACAGCCTCACAATCACCTCAAAAGGCATCGCCAATGACCGCCTGCTGTTGAATCTGGTGCGCGTCTTCTCTACCTCATGCAAACTTGTTCTGGTAATTGGCGCCGATCAACCGGAGGAAGAAAGTGTCATCATGCAGATGGCGGAGATTCTGGAAAAGCAGTCTTCGACTGATGTCGACGAGAATTACGTTCCTCCAAAGCGAATTGTCTGTGAGCCTGGTCAGGCGGCAAATCGTCGTGATATTTACCTCTCCGGTGGTGTGATGTTTATCACCACTCGTATTCTCGTCGTTGACATGCTCACCAAGCGACTGCCTTTTGAAGCAGTGACCGGTTTTATCGTTGTGAATGCCCATCGAGTGCTCAAAGACTGTCACATGTCCTTTATTCTGCGGCTCTTTCGTCTGCACAACAAGACTGGCTTTATCACGGCAATGTCGCAGAATGCACAAGCCTTTCTCGGATCATTCGCTAAGCTGGAGCGCATCATGCGAAAGCTCTTTGTTACAAAAGTTTTCCTATGGCCTCGATTCCACGCCGCCATCAACAATTCCCTTTCCACGCGACTGATTCCCGAAGTGATTGAGGTGAATATTCCCATGACGTCGGCGATGGAGCAGATTCAATTTGCATTGATGGACCTCATTTCCAAGTGCGTCAAGGAGCTGAGCAGCATGAACTCCTTCATCTACTCGAGCTCTATGAGCTTGGAAACTAAGGACACCGAGAATGAGGATGCCCTCACTACGATCAATGTCATCGCAAAGAGCTTCAACAAAATTGTTCGCGCCCACCTCGACTCAGTTTGGTTTCAGCTGTCTCCTCGAGCTCGGCGACTGATCGTGATATTCGCCAGCTGAAGACGCTTCTTTCCACCTCACTGAACTTGACGCTGTGCAATTTTACAGTGAACTGAAGCACATTCGAGATAAGGTCAGCATTGACTCCAATCCGGCTGATTGGCTCTTCTGGGGACCGACTGACACCTTGTTCAAAGTGGCTGAAGAGAGGGTTTTCCTCGGCATCAGCTCAGCGGGGAAACGCGACTACAATATTGAAATTAATCCAAAGCTCGAAGAACTGGATAAAACATTAAATGAAATCGAAGAGGAGTTTTTAAGTGGCATAAAAAAGAAGCGCTCCCGAGTGAGTGATGGCGAAGATGGTGACGGCCAGACGTCTGAGCCGATTGATTCAGACGCAGTGCTGGACATCATCATCGTCGTGGAGAATCGCTATTCCAGTCTTCAAATCGACGCCTTTCGCGACAAAGGTACTTTAACCAAAACAGCATTTCCCAGCAGTTTAAACTCATTCCTCCTTTTCTAATCTAGGCATGAGCGTCGTCCTGTCCGACATGAAGAACAAGTGTGATCTACTGTGCGACAACAAACTGATGAAGGCACTCTTGAAAGACTCCGCCAAGCCAACAAAAGCGGGCCGCCTTCGTAGCAATGCAGTGGAAGAGTTTGAGGAGCACTGACGCTGACGCAGATGCTGGCGCAGTACCAGACCGAGGAGGAAACCATCAGTCGGAAGCACAACCGCCTGCGACTGAACTACTTCGAGTGGGGCGGCGACAGCAACTGCGCCCTCGGTCTGAAGCAGATGCTCGCCGCCATTCAGCCGAGGCACGTCCTCCTCTACGAGCCGGAGATGGCCTGCATTCGCCAGGTGGAGCTGTACCAGGCGCTGTACGGCGGCGGCTGCAGGCGAAGTACGGCGGCGTCTTCGCGTCCACTACTTCATCTACGTCGGCTCGGCGGAGGAGCAGCGCTACCTGCGCAACCTGCAGCTGGAGAAGGACTCTTTGAGCGGCTGATTGAGGAGAAGGCGAAGCTGGCGAAGGCGATGGACGGCGATGGCACCGCCGGCCTCCACCCTGATCTCATTCGCGGCTCGCAGCCCTTTCTCCACCCGGAGGAGAAGTCAGGCGGAGGCGGCGGCAGTAGCTCTCGAATGGGCGGCGGTGGAGCTGCCGTCCAGACGAGCAGTGAGGCGGTGGTGCGCCAGGTGCTGGTGGACATGCGCGAGTTTCGCTCGCTGCTGCCCTCCTGCGTCCACAAGATGGACATTGAACTGGAGCCGGTGACGCTGGAGATTGGCGACTACGTCCTCTCGCCGGACACCTGTCTGGAGCGCAAGTCGGTCGCCGATCTGATTGGCTCACTGAACAACGGCCGCCTCTACTCGCAGGCGCAGGTGATGACGCGCTACTACAAGCGGCCGCTGCTGCTGATCGAATTCGACGAGCCGAAGTCCTTCAACTTCAAGGCCCGGTACTGGAGCTCGGCGCAGCACGCCGGCGGCGCCAGCAATCCCTTCACCAGCTCCTCGCGGCCCAGTCCACTGCTGCAGCTGTCCGTCCTGGCGATTCACTTTCCGCAGCTGCGCTTCATCTGGTCGCCCTCGCCCGCCTTCAGCGCCGAGATCATCGACCAGCTGAAGCAGGGCAAGGAGGAGCCCACCAAGGAGCGGGACATTGTCCGCACCAGTCAGCAGTCGGCGGCGGGCGGCGGCGGTCAGGGCGAGCTGCCCATCGAGTACATCACCGACCGGTACGACATTGAGGCGAAGGAGTTTCTCTTCTGCCTGCCCGGCGTCACCTCGGCCAACATCTACTCGATCATGAACCAGGTGAAGTCACTTGCCGCCCTCGTCGACCTCTCCATCGAGGAGCTGACGGAAATAATGGAAAGCAGCGTTCACGCAACGATGCTGCACCGGGCGCTGCACAGCAAGCTGGTCATGCCCTCCGAGTCGGAGATGGAGAAGGAGAAGGCAAAGGCAAATGCGAAGAAGCGATTTGCCTACGCCCGAAAGAAGCCCGCAGCCAAGTGAGGCAAGTCAACGTCTCCTTCTTCTCTACCTCTACCCACTTTTATCTTACCCACTTTCTGTCTGTGATTACACAAGCGTTTGACATTGTGCTAAAAGCTGTATTATGTATATTCATTTGTTGTCAATAACCTCTATTTGCTCTCTTGTGATCTTCGCCTTCGGCCGACCATCTTATCGCGCACTCCGAGTGCGCTTGGCACTCACTGGTGAACAACATTGCAATTCCAATCGCGGTGCAATATCAGTCGATATCATATTTTCTGACAGACTGGGATGTTGTTAGTGTTGGTGCTGGTGAATTGGCCTTTCCAAACACGACTGACCATTTCTGACCAGGCTTTTATTCAGGTAGAGCAAACAGAGCCAGTCATCAGGTGAGTGAATGCGTGAGGAGGAATGTGCAGCGCCCATTTTCTCCGATGACATCCACACCGATTGCACCGGCACGCCGCATTAGCAACCACTACTGCTGCCATTACTGCTACAACGCTGAAATCGCTTTCGGTCGTCTGGTGACAGTGTACAAATTAGACCGAATAGCACTTTCTGGTAATCGAAATAGGCCGCCGCCGTACATTTCACTCTGAAATGATTTCACTTTGAATTTGTCAGTGTGTAGTGGACCTGTCTTTTACGAGCGTTGCCAGGGTGCGCACTTTTCTTCTTTTGCTATTTTTGACTCATCTTTTCTGCCTTTTGGGCCCTAGTGACAGACGCTGGTGAAGAAGAGACTGACACTTGAAGCTCGCTTCTTGCTATCTCTGCCACCTTATCTCCTCTGCAAGTCTATCGCCTGTGACAGGCTGCCCATCGCCGTGCAATCACTGGTTGCTTCAGTAATCCTTCAGTGGCCGCCTGTCTGTCTGTCGTGAGTGTGTTCGTTCTGCAGCTACGACGCGCGCTTATCACTCGCCGCTTTCGTCACCGGCAACTCGAGACTCGCACAACAGCGATCTCAATTCGAGAAGCGGCAAGCAATCTTCTGCTTCTTCATCATCCTCGGCAAACAACTGCGTATCAGCGCTATAAATTGGCCGTCCACCCCGACCAGGCCAGTCAGTGTTCACACCGATTGCCGCTCTGCCGAAGCGCACTTCACTTTAACTTCAACTGATCGACATCACCACCGACAACTGTTGATAGCAACAATGAAATTCAGGCTCTTACTGGCCGTCTCTCTGGCGGTCCTCTGCCTCGTCGAGGCCTCCTCCTCTTCAAACAGCAGCCCGCTGGTGCGTGTCCAGCTGCACAAGACCCAGTCGCTGCGTAGTAAGTTCGTGGAGGTCGACTCGCCGATCAAGCTCGCCTACACCACCCACCAATTCAAGCACTGGTACCATGGCACTCCGGAGCCGCTGTCCAACTACGCCGACGCGCAGTACTACGGCGAAATCAGCATTGGCACTCCTCCGCAGAAGTTTTTGGTATGTCGCGCTGTTCTACGTGTTTGTTTGACACATCTTAACATGCTAATTCCTCTTCTACTCATGCTAGGTCATCTTCGACACTGGCAGCTCGAACCTGTGGGTGCCTTCCAAGAAGTGCAAGTTCACCAACATTGCCTGCCTCCTGGTACGTTCTATTTTTGCCAATCTATGTAAGACTTTTTTTCATTGACTTGTTATCACTACCCAACAGCACAACAAATACGATAGCACCAAGTCATCTACTTACGTGAACAATGGGACTGCCTTTGAGATCCGCTATGGAACTGGCAGTATGACTGGCTTCCTCTCCACGGACACCGTCACCGTGGCCGGCCTGCCATCAGCAACCAGACCTTTGCGGAGGCGGTCACCGAGCCCGGCATCACCTTCCTGGCGGCCAAGTTTGACGGCATTCTCGGCCTGGGCTTCCAGACCATCTCCGTCGATGGCGTGCCCATTGTCTTCGACAACATGGTCAAGCAGGGCCTCGTTCAGCAGCCCATCTTCTCCTTCTACCTGAACCGCGATGTGGACGGCAAGGTCGGCGGTGAGATCATCTTCGGCGGCTCTGATCCGAACTTTACCAGGGCGAGTTCACCTACGCTCCGCTGACCAAGCTCGGCTACTGGCAGTTCACCATGCACGGCATTCTGATTGAGAACCAGAGCGACAACAAGATTGTCGGCCATGTCTGCGAGTCAGGCTGCGAGGCCATCGCCGACACTGGCACCTCGCTCATTGCCGGCCCTAAGGACCAGGTGGACCACCTGAACCGCGCCCTGGGCGCCATGGGTCCCATCAAGGGCATTTACATGTTCAACTGCAACACCACCAGCTCGCTGCCGAAGATCATCTTCCAGATCAACGGAAAGCAGTTCCCGCTGACCGCCGACCAGTACGTCTTCAAGCAGTCTGCCATGGGCCAGGATATTTGCATCAGCTCCTTCATTGCTCTCCCCGCGGAGATCCCCCTGTGGATTCTGGGTGACGTCTTCATCGGCAACTACTACACCGAGTTTGACTATGGCAACAAGCGCCTTGGCTTTGCCCCAACCAAGTTCACCAACACCATCAACGCTGTTTAGAAGATGATGATAACCACACACACACAAACAACACTCTGGTCACCATGACGACAACAGTTGCCACCAAAAAGCAAAGCCTCTCTATTCCCCTTCTCTTTTCTAGCTGTCATTTTTCCTTTCCTTTTGTACTACTACTCACCATTACTTCTGTAAGACAATAAACAAAGAAGCACAATCTTATTTAATGAAAAGTGATTTATTTTAAAGAAAAAAGAAGGGAAAAATCATCGTCAAGTTATGAGAATAGATAGTGAGAGAGAAAAGATCGCTTGTTTGTGGAATTACACAATTTGCGCTGCTTGAATTGAGAAGACGACGGGGGAGACGACGACGGCGAGAGGGAATCACGAATGCGCGCACCACAAAGAGACCAAGACGGATGATTGCATTGAAAAGAAGGAAGAGAGCAGAGGGAAGGAGATTGAAGAAAATATGAGGGCGTAGTGGGGTGGTGGTGTGACAAGCATACGCGTGCAGTTAGGCGCGGCGGTACGGGTGGTACGAGCCAGAGTTCTGAGAGCCACCACCACTGCCGCCATTAGCTCCACCGCCGCGAGATCCAAAGGAAAGGGCGCCATTAAATGCGTTCTGGTGCATGCCAGGCGGCAGACCGACGTGCTCACTGCCCGGGTGGTGGTGATGAGGACCACCTGGGGGTGGTCCTCCGGGTGGAGGCGGGGGAGGGAGGTGCATCGACGAAGCCCCGGGGCCAGAGCCACCACCAGGTCCGCCGCCACCTCCGCCAAAGGGTCCAAAGTTGTTGTGAGTATTGTTGTAAGCGGAGGAGGCGGCTTGGACAAAGCTGCTGGAAATGTCCGCACGCGGGAACCCGTTGGCTGACTCGTGATGGCTAAAGTTGCCGCCGCTGCTGTTGGGGCCGGGCGGCCCTGGCATGTTAGGAACGTTCTGGCTCATACTGGCGACGTGGCTGCTGCCCGGTGCTGCTGCCGCGTGGGGAAAAGGATGAGGCGGCGGGGGCGGCGGGGGGCCCCCAGCTGAACTTGCTGGGTGGGGGCCATGGCCGTTCGAACCTGCTGCTGGGGAGTTGGCTGAGTTTGGCGGCTGAAAAGCATGATGTGGTGCTTTTAACCAAACACATAAAACACATGAACGTTTACAAAATGTCATGCAAGGGAAGGAAAGGGGCGAGCAGGCGGCTTACCATAGGGACCGTGCGAGGGGGCTCCGGGCCAGGGCGCCCCGTGGGGCGGCGGGGGCGGCTGCGGGGGAAAGCAGAAGCCCGGCCAGTTGCCTTGTGAGTTGGTGGCGGCGGCGGCGGCACAGGCGGCGGCGCAGGCGGCCGCTGTCGCCGGGTTCCAGGCAGCAGCGTTCTGGTAGTTCTGGTAGTTCATCGCAGAGGGATTCATGCCGGGAGGAACGCCGGGCATCTGCGGGGGCCACATGTTCCAGGGCGGGCCCATTGTGTAGAAGGGCGGCATGGCCATGTTGCCGGGGTGGTGGGGGTGGTGATGATGTGCGTTGCCATTTGGCGTCGGAGGACCCGACTTCATGTTCTGCGGTTCGGCACGTTTCACCTCAACCTGAAATGAAAGAGAGTTTGAGTATTAGAAAGATGTCAACTCTACAGCAACTTCAGCACTACAGTAAATGCAATAAATTAAAACTAAATCGAAATTAAAGTAAAACAAATAATTTCAAACTGAAACAAGACAAGACAAAAATCTGAAAGACAAAAGCAATTAAGAGTTGTGATCATATAATAACCTGTTTTCCATTGATGTTTACATAGTGCTCGGCCACTAATTTAGATATACAGTCTTCATTCTCGAAGGAAAGAAACCCGAATCCTTAATTGGCAATTGGGTGTGATGTGAAAGCAGATGGTCGCAGACGGTATAAGAGTTTGAGAATTGTCAAATGATGTTAAACAAATCACAAATCGAGCAAGTAGGAGTGAATAGGAAACATAAAAATACGGTTATATACAAATTAATTAGCATTACAGAGAATAGTTTATGCTTAGTTTATGTTAGAATCTAAATAAATGATTTTTAAAACTATCAAAGGTATGAATAGTTTAAATTAGTGTTATCAATCAAAGTTTTTAGATTTCTAAATATATTGATACGTTTGTAAGCAATAAACTATTCGTTGTAAATGAACAACAGTTGACGATTTTCAAACACAAACCTCGAGATTTTTTCTTCTCTTGATCGTACATGATTATCACCTCAGTCACCTAAACCAGATATCAGCTTTTGTTTAACCCGCCATTACATTGAAACATACACAGATGAACTTACTTTGCCGTGTTTGCTGAAGTAATCCTTAAGCTGCGTCTCGGTAATGTTTGCCGGCAGACCACCGAGAAAAATCTTTGGTACGTTACCATGCTTTCCTTCTCTTCTGACTTTATTACCGGGGTTCTTAGGGTTGCATTCTTTTGGATCGATCTACCAACAAAAAAGCAGTTATTAAACAAGAGAAATGCAGATTGATTTAGAAATACCACATACCGGTCGACCGTCGAGCTGATGCATGGGAGCTGAAAGGACAAGCTTCACTGAATGAGGATCTCGGAAGGTGACGAAACCGAAGCCTCTTGATTTGCCGGTCTCCTGATTCTTCATCACCAAACAGGAGACGACCTCGCCAAACTCGGAGAAGTACCCCTTCAGCCGTTCTGTAAGTACAAGTAGAAGAACACAGTTGAATTTCCGAGTCAATGAAAGTCAAGTCAAGGGAGAAGAGTAAATGCAAACCTTCATCCGTCTCCCAGCTGAGACCGCCGACGAATATTTTACTGTACGAGAGAATAGAAACAAGGTTAGTGATGCTCTAAACTGGAACACTGATAGATTGAGGATGAGCATACTTCTCCGGTCCGTCGTAATGGTTCATTGTTATGATGGAGGAGGATGTGTGTTGCGTAGACAGCCGAGCGTTGACAGATGCTGCTGCTGCCGTGGGATACGCGAAGGCGCCTGCTGCCCAAGAGACAAAACGGCGTGAGGTGAACTGGTCTCAAAGAGCACTGACCAGCCTCTGACCGCGGTGAGTGATGGGTGTGTGCAGGAAGCAGGCACTGAATACTGAGGAGTGAGATGACTGAGACGCCGATCTGGATCAATCGCCACTCTGGATCGGCCTTTCTTTGCTGCCTCTGTCTTCGTCTTTCACTGTGCTACTCGCCGCACTGTGTGCCGTCAGTCTGCCGCATCGAGCGAGAGAGAGCGAGAAAGAAAGAAAGGGATGACAGCGAGCGGCGCGCGACTGGACAACAGCCGACGGCGCACTGTACAGACTGTGCAGTGCAATGCAATGCACACACAATGAAACTCGGCCCGGCAATGAAACCTCTTTCGCGCCAACATCTCTCCCCTCTCCTGGCTACCAGTTCCTGCCACTCGTGTCACCAACTAATGAGATGCTTTTTTAAAATGTCCTTATCCAGCGATTATCGAAGCTGATAAGGCGATTTTTTAAAAGGCAGCTTTGTTACGTCCTCTGCGAACGGCGACCGTTGTGGTCAGGGGCGCTGCCGCACCCAAGCGCTCTGCCCTCGCACTTGCTGTACTGCTCGCTGTGAGTTGACCACTTCAGTGATGGGCGCGATTTTCAAGCGGCGGCGGCGCACAAAGGAGCTGTCAAAGCTCTGATCGCCGGTAATTAATCATCATTTGCTTTATTGATGAATGAATGACGTAAGCTGAGGAGATGGGCTCGAACTGGGCTGACGACTTGCAGCATCTCAATGATGCGCTTAAAGATTCGCTTGTTCTCGTAGAATACAGTGCACGTGCAAATGATGGCGAGCACGAGAAGGGCCGCAAGAACGGACGTAGAGATAAGCATCAGCTGCGTGAGCGAAACCATACGCTGGTCCAAGTTGGGCGAGTCCACTGTGCCGCAGTTGAAAAACTGATTTATGGGAATCTATGAAAGGGAAAAAACTGTTACTGTTTTGCGACAAACTGTTTCTGGGCTACGAACCTCCAACTTGGAAATGGATAACTTTTTGGAGTCAGGTCCATCAGCCTTCTAACCACATTTTGATGTCGCAGTCCAAAGAGGGAAGTACTCTCCTGGACAATGTAGTTATTACCGTTAAACGTAAACACTCCCGTGTAGAGGTCACTACTGTTTCGGACCGACTGCCTAAACTCCCACTTCTTTCGGACATCTGTGAAAGCTCGGTAGCCGGTATCCAAGTGGATCCAACCATAGTAGGGTGGATTCTGGTGCAGCAGCGCCCAGAGATATCGAGACTTTGGGTCAAAGAAGTACAGTCGGTGTTTGGTGGTGAAGGCGGTGGTTATTTGTGGACTAAGCAATGTCGATGACTTCTTTCGACTGCAGGTATAAGCATCAAAAAGTGCCCCATGGTCTAGTGTAGACTGAGTTTCGCAGTACTGCAGCTCATATGCTCGGTAGTCCATCTGATCAGCGTCGTCCTCATAGCCAACTGGATCTCGATAGTAGAACTGCACGTACAACTCGTCATTGTGAAAGCCGCCCTGGAGAATGTCTAAAGGTGCTTTAGAAAATGAAAAAAAAGTTTAGAGTGCTTTCAACTTACACGTCCACCTGTTAATCTGCTGTGTGAAGTGCGTAAAGTTGGTGAAACGACGGGCAACCGAATCGTAGCTGACTGCAAAGGAGTTCACTTCCTTTGTCCACGGCTGACTGACCACAAAACGGTAGCTGTGGCCATCAAAGAAGACTGCGTCAAAGTACGGCTGAGAGCAGAATCGATGCTTCGCATCACTCTGTGTGCGTGTCAGCTGAAGGGACAAGAAGCTGACTAGAAGACGGAAATACTTTGATGAAGGTGACATTACTTAGACTGAGGTTGATTGGAGAGGGAAAATCAATTAAAAACAGCTTGAAAACAGTTCTAAAAACCGTAATGTCAATGTCGTAAACTGCGCAGTTGCTTTGTAGATCACTTTGTTTCAATTCTCTCCTAGGACATGGACAAGGACGATCACGTGCCGAACGCCCTGGAGAAGCTCACCCACTGGCTGTGCGTGGTCCTGCTCACCTTCACCACCTCCTTCACCGTCTACTTCTTCCTGCTGGTCTTCCCCACCGACGCCATCCTCAGTCTGCTCTCATTCTGCCTCCGTCGACGGAAGAAGAAGCAGAGGCAGGAGGTTGCAGCAGTTGGCTCCAATGGAGAGCCGATTATGGCGGCGGCCTCCTCCGTCGTCTCCAGTCAGGCCACTCGTCTCGCTGTGAGCAAGTTTATTCGTGAATAACAACAACAACAATAAAAAGGGAAACTGTGTCTACGTAGTGCTAAGTAGCTGCCAAAGGTGTGGTCCGCTGAGACGCAGCTCGAGCTGGTGAAAGCGCCGCAGGCTGTCCCGGTGGCCGCAGCTGACCAGGGTAATGGAGTGGGCGGCCAGCTGCGCCAGTATCTTCTGCTCCATGTCCGCCGGCAGCGCCGTGGTCGCCTCGTCGAGGAAGACCAGTCGAGGGCGGTGGTAGAGGACGCGGGCGAGGGCCAGCCGCTGCACCTCACCCGCCGACAGGTGGTCCGCCCAGTTGAGGTTCAGGTCGAGGAAGAGGTCGTAGTGCAGGCGCTCGAGGACGGCCTGCTCCAGATCGAGGAAGCGCAGAATGTCCACGACGCGATCCACAAATTGCTTGTCCATGAAGTAGTCCTCCTTTCGGTACACCTTCGGGTAGACGATTTGCTGAAAGGAAATAAATAAAGAGGAAGGGAAAATCGGTGAAAGGTTTTAAATGAAAATAGAAGAGCACCTACCTCGGCCAGCGACCCAGTGGTAAGTACCGCCTTCTGCGGAATAAAGAGCACCGAGTTGGGATTGTCCAGCTGGAGGTGTCGCTTCACCAGCCCTCCACTGAGTGGCCAGATGTTCTTCAGCACCCTCATCAGAGAGCTCTTCCCAGTGCCGCTCGGTCCGGTGATGATGATGTTCTGCTTGGGCCGAATCTGAAAGCTCATATCGGTGATGATGTTTCGCTGTTTGGCGAGGCACTCGGGTGTGTCCACTGAGAGGTGGGCACAGTCGAAGAAGACATCTTCCTCAGCGGTATTGGCCGACTGCTCAACTGCCTCACTGCTGCTGCCCTGATAGTTCTGAACGCCGAGATCACCACTGCCAACGCTGACAGTGGAGGTGCTCTCGGTAGCTAACTGCTGGGGACTAGTGTTGCTGCTGCCACTGTTCTCTTTGAACCACTGGTACAGCTCAGCAATTCGGCCCGCCGTGCCGAGGAATGTAGAGAATACGGCGGCCAGGTCGATGAGTCGGGTGAAGCAGTTGATGAGGTAGATGGTGAAGAAGGAGTTCTCGCTGATGAGCTTGCTCAGCTCGCCCGGCGCCAGGTTGTTGTAGAGGCCGGCGAAGAGGGGAATGGACAGGGCGATGAAGGAGAGAATGCTGCCCAGGTAGTCGCACAGGTAGATGCTCACCTTCAGACCGAGCTGGCGGAGGATGAGCGAGCGCTGGGTGGAGATGAGGCCGTCGAGAAAGTGCTCGCACTTCACCTGCTCCATTGACTCGCCGCTGTACAGCAGAGGAGATATTAGCAAAAGATAAATTGCCATGATAAAGATGAACCACCTGAGAAAGGCAATCGACTCTGCGTGATTGCGAACTCGCAGGTGCTGAAAGCGAAAGTTGCCCTCGCACCGCTCCTGAGCGTACACATAGCGGCTCACCTGTGCAATGAGGTACCTGTTGATGAGGGTGCTCAGCAGGAAGAAGGTGACACAGCCCAGCGGACCGACCAGGCCGCTCACCGAGTAGCACCGGTAACTGTAGAATACTGCACGGCGTTAGTGTGTTCAGATGCCAGCAAACAGCCCAGCCCAGTGCTTACCAATAATAAAGGGCGAGACCATAAGCTCGGGAATGATCACACTGAGACTGTTGGCCATCTTGTCCACGTCCTGGGTGATTCGCTGGTCGACGTTGTCAGTGCCGCCGGTCACCGGGCCGGAAATCGTCGACTGCTGTTCGCTGTTCACATTGAGCACATTCAACCGGTAGAAGGCCATGTCGCGAAAGTAGTGCCGCTGCAGGTCGGTGGTCACCGCCGCCCGCCACTGCACGTAGATCATCGAGCCGACAAACTCCTTGAAGCTCTTCAGCAGTGAGATGGCCACAATGAGCAGCAGCGACTTCAGTGTCTGGTGAAGGAAGGCGCCCTCGTCCTTGTCGTTCAGTATGCGGTAGTAGTCGCCGGTGATGAGGCCGATGTTGTAGATGGCCACCTCGTTGGCGATGGCCAGCGCCAGCAGCAGCGCCAGCATCACCAGGACCACCCGTTGCCGGTGGAGGGTGGCGAGGAGCCGCCAAAACTGCACAAAGTTCATGATTCTTCACTTCTAAAAGACACACCTGTTTAATCTCTAGTGAAAAAGTGGAGGAAAGTTAGATGATGAATCTGTGTGGCATGGCGAAACGGCCACTGCCAAATTGAGGAAGCTACTCTGTGCTGCAGCCGTGAGTGAATGTGTGCCATTGCGCACAAATATGGAATTGACGGCAGTAGAAGTGTGTTCATCAGTACACGCAGGGCTGGGTAAACTCAGTGACTGAAATTGAATTTGAGTGCAAAAGTACTAAAGTGGAGATCGCCGTGCCACTCTTTTCCTTCGGTCTCATGTCTCTTGGAAATTCACACACATAAAGGGGGCTTTGATTTAGCAATTAAATTAAGCGAAATAAGATATGCCCCCAGTTTGGGCGCATGAGTGATGATGGTAATATTTAATCAGTTTGGGTATAAAAATAATTCAAAGCAAATATTGACTCGAATTGACTTGCAAATAGAAGTGCTGCAGATGAGGATAAATGGCGAAAAATTATAAAGTTTGCCTAAGAGCGAATTGAATGTAATGAAGTTATCGCAGTAAATCAGTCAATGGCAATTGTAAGTGCAAAGTGCCCCAGTAAAAGTTCCAAAATGGAATGAACTATCTAATGCTATTCCGTCTATAAATAAAACCCTGGCCTAAACATTTTGAAAAAGCTTCACAGACCTGAAGAACTTATAATTTCTGTTTCCGCAATGTCGGGTGACAAGAAAACGGCCACACACTTCACTATGTCGGAGGTTGCTAAGCACACCGATCCAAATCACGCCCTGTGGATGGTGATTGACGGCAATGTACTCGATTTGACGGCCTTCTTTGAAGAGCACCCAGGCGGACAGGATGTACTGCGTAATTACGCCGGTAAAGACGCCACCACGGTCTTTAATAGCAGCCACTCAACGCATGCAAAGCAACTGGCCAAGTCGTTTGTCATCGGTAAATTGGCTCACCACGGGGAAAACAAGTGTAAAAGCAACAAGTCGGGTAAGCACCAGCATTGACACATCACAGTGGTGGTCGGTGGTTGATCGTCCTGCTGAGCAGCCGTCGGTAAGCGTCCATTTGATGAAGGCACGATGGCGTTTTTATTTTCTGTAATTAAAAAGCACCATTAGTTGGAGATTTTCCTTTTGATTGTATAAAACAAACACTCGCAGTGGATGCTAATGAAGCAAGTGAGTGCGCGCGCGAGTCCATGCTTGTTGCTATGAGAGCTTCCATTGCGCAATGTGCGCGCTCTTTGTTGTTGTTATCACTTGCACCAGTTTGACCTTACCAAAATAGACGAGTGGCATCGGTGTGCATCAAGTACAACCACTGTATAAGGTGGCCAAAAGTGATGGAGACTGAGAAAATGTCCAGTGAAGATGGGGTATTTTGAATGATCACCTGATGCTGTCAAAACAAGTTGTGTCCAGAAGCTCGTCATTGTAAACAAAGTGTTCACTCGCTTCTGGCGTCTTGCTTTCACTTATGAGGTGCTGCTCTTCATGATGATTCTGAACCAGATGATGCATTTAGAAAAGCAAACGTTGATTTGTGTTGATTCGGGTTCTGATTTTGTAAACAAATTCTTCACCCCGGCAAAAAAACGTGAAAACAACAAAATGTACTGCTGTTTGTGTACGTGATTGCCGAAATGAAAAAAAATTCAAAAATGAAAAACAATTTTCGGGTATTTTTCAAGTTCTAAAAATTAAAACCAGCTTGAGCTCAACAAACAATGGCCGGGTATGTAAAAACTGATGTTTGATGACGATTAGCTATTCATTTTATTTTAGATTCGTTGAACTTAATGGCACAATTTTTCAATTTTGGCTTGGATTCTTTGAAGCTGGGTGCCAATCTCCAGTCCCAGGCGAATGACGATTCAGCAAATGAAGATGTTGATCTCCTGGACGAGTTGATGACCAAGCTGAAAAATGACTTCTTCATCACCCAATATGCGGCTCGCAATGAGTATCAAAAGCTGGTCAACCATCTGTTCAACCTCGAAAGCGACTTTCCGTATCACAAAATCAAGCAGTACATCTTTCGACAGATGACTTGCTCTAAGGCTGCTCACCAGAAGAACAGCGCCAAGGCAAAGAGTTTTCTCAAAGCTGGCGATGATTTCTACGCCATGACCAACTTTAGTGCAGCCATTGAACAGTATGGATTGGTAAGCAGCTCACAGCTACTTTAGTTTGCCACTCATTGACCATTCCCATGCTCTTTCCCAGGCCATCAAATCGACGCCCTATCAGCTTCCACTCAGCGACGATTGCCACCTGGCCAAATTGTACGCCAGACGATCGATGTGCTTCTTTCTGTGCAACTCCCTGGAAGAGGCCGAGTTCGACTATCAAATTACCGCTGCCCTAGACGCCGAAACCGCCGGCCAGTGCCTGTTGAAGGTGCTGGGTTTGATGTCCACTTCACTGCCGGCCATTCTCAACCTTGATGCAGTGTTGATTAGCGAGAAGGTCGTTCAGCTGTACAGCGACAAATCCAACAAGGCCAGCAAGGTGGCTCCAAAGAAGGTCGACTACGACCCACAACTGCTCAGTTTGTGGTTCGACAATCGAGTTCGAAAAGGCGGCGGCGGTCGTGGTCACGATGGCGCCCACTTTCTCTGCGCCAAGGCGGACATTGACGCCGGAGCGGTGGTGCTCGAGGAGCTGCCCATCGTCACCGTCAGCTGCTCCTCAGCGGACTGCCTGCAGATTTGCGCCGGTTGCAACCGTCGCCTTTCAGGGCGCTCCTTTTGGCCCTGTGACGCCTGCGACGAGGCGGCCTTCTGCTCGGTGGACTGCTTCGGCCGTGCCCGCAATGAGCACCACCGTTTGGAGTGCGGACTGGCCAGCTATCTGCGCGCCACTCTCTCCCCTCTGGGCGCCATTCTCTTTCAGCTGTACCTGCGCACGCAGTGTCCGGTGGAGTTCAGTCAGCACACCGACCTGGCCATTCGCTCCAACCTGCCCACTGACGCTGATGTCCACTTTGGTCAGCAGCAGCAGCAGAAAACGGACAGCAGTACCTGGGCCAATCCGAGCAAGCTACCGAAGCGCAGCTACCAGTACCGCTACTTTCTCCTCGCCAATGAGGCCGCTCAAAGGCGCAACAGCAGCTGAACTTGCACGACCTGCAGCCATTTGAGGGGATGCTGGCGCTGCGTGAGTCGGCGGACAACAAGGCGGCAGTCTGCCTCAGATTGCCGACACCATCAAAGTGGACACTGTCCTTGCGAGTCCATTCAGCTGCTCTTTGCGCTGGAATTTGTCACCAAAGACCACAGCAGCATTAGCAGCCTGCCTCGTAAGCATCAGCAGCAGCAGGAGGCCGCGAAGCACCGACTGAAGGGCATCATCGAGGACTACTGTCGCCTGTACCGCCTGAACACCGGTCAGGGCCATGTGGTTGTGCCCGGCGAGAAGCCCTTCTTTGCGCAGCCAATTCTGGGCACCTCATTCTGGCCCTCTGCCACGCCCAATGTGGAGGCGGTCTTCTGCGGCGGCAGTGGCACACTGCAGTACCGCACCACTCGCCCGGTGAAGCGATTCGACAAGCTGACCATCGCCTTTCCCGCTGACTATCTGCCTTCAGCAGTTTAGCAGTCTCATCTTCAAGCGCAGATAAATGCAGGCATTAAAATGTTTACAAAAGTTTAATTTAAAGGTGGCCTTTGCCACTCTGAGCAATCATAGCGAGTTACTGCTGCTGATGCATCAACAATATTGCACAAGAAAACAGTCAAAAAGAAAGAAAAGAAAATGGCGATGGTCACTTGCCGACGGGGTACACCAAACGCCCTCCACTGCCGCCGCCTTCCTCTTCATCCTCCTCCTCTTCGGCATCGCTAGTCAGACAGCGCAGCCCGGCGGTGGCCTTCTTCAGCTGCCCTCCGCTGAGGCGGACGCCCGGTCGAGTGTAGACCGCCCAGTCGATGTACTCCGGGAGGAGGAGGCCAGTTTGGAAGACGGTGAAGTAGCGCTCCGGCTGGGTGGCGTCCACCAGCAGCACCGGCAGCTTGATGATGTGCTCGCCCACGGGCAGCAGACTGAAGAGAATGGCCGGCTGGGCGACCTCCGCCAGCTGCACCAGCTGAATGACGTAGTCCTTCGGATTGCCCGCCTCCTTCAGACTGCCCGTCAGCAGGTGCACGCTGCCCCCCTGCAGCTGGCTGTACTCCAGGTGGATGGCCACCGCCTGCCGCTTGCCCGGCTCGCGGTAGTACGCCAGCGTCCACTCGCCGGCCAGTTCCGCAAGACTGGCGGTGCCTCCCTTAGAGGTGCACTTGCTGATGGTCTGCTCGACGCTGCTCAGCAGCTCCTCCACCTGGCCTTCATCTCCGCGAGGCTCTTCTCGTCCAGCTGTGGTGGTGGTTGGTTGCCCCCGCCGCCCAGAATCTTCGCTCGGGCCTTCTCGCTGAGAGCGGCCGAACGCTCGCTTAGCTGCTGCTGATGCTGTTTCTCTGAGGCGATCACCATCTTCCGCTTGCCGTGTTTGCCCTCAATCGAGGAGAAGAGGCTGAAGGCGAGCAGGACCAAGAGGATGAGGAGGAGAAAAGAGTACAGTCCGCCGGTGGAAGTGGCCTTCATGGCTGGGTGCGGGTCTCTCTGTTGAAAAGGCTGTAACAAGGCAAATAGTCAAGAGTTGTTGTCAGGAACTGTTTTTTTTTGTTGAAGACAATTTTTGCGAAAGTGATGACAGGTCGATTTGAAAGTTTGCGTCATTTTATTATTTTCAACGATGACAGCAAGGGAAATAGTTCTAAAATTTTGAGGCTTATTTCAAGTCACTCACTTGTATTTTTTGTTTCTTTTAGCAAAAGATGCCTGGCTACGAGGTGGACCGCTTTGTGGGCTACCCGGAGAACGAGGCCACCTGTCAGCTGCTGAAGGACCTCAGCTGTTCGATCTGCCTGGAGGTGCTCTGCCGCCCGGTGCTCACCGGTGGCTGCTGCTACGAGGCGTACTGCGAGTCCTGTCTCAAGGTCTGGCTCGAGGCCAATCACACCTGTCCCAGTGACAATAAGCTGCTGAAGGAGGAGGCGCTGGCGCCGCCGCCCACGCTCCTGGTCAAGCAGATCGGCAAGCTCAAGCTGAAGTGCGTCTTTGAGGAGCGAGGCTGCAAGGTGGTAAGTGAGGAGGATGACTGGAGCTTCTCTGTGTTTTGTTTTCAAGCAGTAATTCTTTTTCAGGTAACCACAGTGGCCAAAATCGAAGCTCACGAGAAGAGCTGCCCACTGAATGGCGAGCCGTGCGGCACCTGTGGCCTCTACCCGGGCGCTAATGGAAATGGTAATGGCTCCTCCTCTCACAGCTGTCTGAAGGCGCTGCTGGAGCACCGGAAGACCGTCTCCGCGGCCATGGACCGCCTCTGTCTGGAGATGGACGAGGCGGAGATGGAGCACCGCAATGTGCGCTCGCAGATTGACAACTGCAAGAAGATACTGAAGGCACTCACCGTGGAACGCGTCAGCCAGAGTCACTCCCGGCCCAGTTCAAGCTCATCTTCATCCTCCTCCTCGAGTGGACGCATTCGCGACCAGCGAGACCTGCTGACCGAGGCCCGTCGCTACATCGGCTCGCCCATCGTCGAGGCCCGCCAGACCCGGAAGGAGCTGGTGGAGCGAGTGCTGGAGGTGGTGAAGGAGGCGGTCACCGGCGGTGGTCAGCACTTTGAGGAGTTCAAGCACGCCCACGGTGGCCGGTCACACTACCGCCACAACCCGGTGGAGTTTGTGGTGCGCTACGTGAAGGAGGCACTCGATGGCAGCTGTCTGGGCGACTGGAACGCCTACGCACGATACAACGGACTGGGCGCCGTTTGTCACCACCTGCTGGAGGATGGCTTTGTGGAGATGAAGCTGGGCAAGGTGACCATCACCGTGTTTAGGACGGTTGAATCGGTAGGGCTTTGTTTGGGGGAGTTTATTTTTGTAATGCTAATCTCAAACCCTCTCTCCTTTGCAGCTCTCCTTCTCCCGCCTCTGTTCGCTCATCAAGGCCGGCGCAGTGCACGACTTTGCCCTCACCAAGCCGAGCGCTGAAGAGTCAAAGTCGAATCGAGACGTGGAAAAGGTGGCCCTCGCCTGTCTGCACAGCACTTCCTCCTTGAGTGAGTTCACTGAGAAGGTCAACCTCGATCTGGCCTCTCACATGGGCGGTGTCTGGAGCTGTTGTGTCCACCAGAGCGGTTGTGGCTACCTGGCCACTCGATCCAGCTCCAGTCCCAAATCTAATCCTGATGTTTGCACCTACACACTCCAAGCCGGGGACGTGAAGATTCTCCTCTTTCACACTAAGAAAGTCAATGAGTAGTTGGAGAGCAGACTAGAACTTCAAAATAAAGTTTTGTTGTCGCGTTTTAGAACTTTCTTTAGAGCATAAAAACCAGTGAACTTTGACTCTTTTCAACTCATCAGAAGTGTGAGTACGTGTACCAAGCTTCAGCATTCATCTTACTCGATTCTCACTTGAACCCGAAACGATGAGCCACAAGTCAAACGTTCCGAACAGTCCTCAGAAGGGCGAGGGCAGCAAGAGTCACCTGCACCACAGTAAGAGCCACACCAAAAGTGAAGTAGCTGGTGGTAGTCATCACAGCAAGAGCGGCCTTCACCACAGCAAAAGCTCCGATCACCACAGCAGCAAAAGTGGCGTTCACCAGCACAGCAAAAGTGGGGTCCAACACAGCAGCAAAAGCGGCGTCCACCACAAGTCAACCGATGGCCCTAGCTTGAATCGCGCCCTCAGCAAGAGCAAGAGCGGCGAAGGAGCAGGGCTGAAGCGATCGGGCTCGCAGCGAAGCGGCAAAAAGGAGAACACCTCTCCGCTGGCCGCTCACCACAGCAAGTCACACAGCGGCAGCAAGTCCTCTCTCGGCCACGGCAAAAGTCACCACTCGAAGAGCCAGGTCAAGTCGAGCATCTTCTCCGCCGCCGGCGCGGGCAAGTCCCAGTCCTACAAGAGCAGCCTGGGCCCGATGCACATCAACAACTTCGGGAAGCTGCACGAGCTGCAGAAGAGCGTCGTCAAGAGTCGCATCGAGGTGGGACCGGCAGAAAAGGCAGCGGCAGCGGGTGGCAAGAGTGGCCACGAGAAGAGCGGCGTGGGCAGCTCAAAGTCGCCGCGAAGTCGAGAACGCGTCGATCCCCGCACGATGAAGCGCAATGACAACAAACCGGTGGAGGCCTCGGCGGCGCACACCTCAGCGAAGAAGGGCCGCAACGAGGAGGAGGAGGAGGAGAGCTACCTGATCAAGCAGCCAGGCAGCTCGGGGGCGTACTTCGACATGGCCCTTCTCCCGGTGAAGGTGTACACCGTGGACGTGCGCTACGAGTTCCAGACCTCGGTGATGAGCAACATCGGCGGCACGCCCTACGACCCGCTCAAGTTCCTCAAGCCGCCCAGCGACCTGAACCAGAGGAAGAACTTTCTCTTTCGCCACATCGACCCGGAGAAGGTGATCGACTTTATGTACCACCACATGAAGGTGTACTACGACCTGGAGGCTGACCCCGACCCCTACAGCGGCAAGCGCCAGAACATGGACAACTGTCTCTGGGACAATCTGGCCTTCATCATTCCCATGCTCTGTCGGGATGTCATTGACACTATGGATAAGGAGGTGGGTTTTACTTTTCGAAAGAAACTGCAACATGTTCAACAGCTATTTTAACCCACCCCTCCCTTCCTCCCCCTCCCTAGCCGATGATCATCAGCATCGACGTCGACCCTGACGTCATCATCTTCGGCGACATCCACGGGAACTTCAATGACATCCACCACATTTACAAGCACTACATCAGCAATCCCGAGTACAAGGAGACCAAGTTCCTCTTTCTGGGCGACTACGTCGACCGCGGCCCAAAGCCGGTGGAGGTGCTCTGCTTTCTCTTTGCGCTGCGACTCTCCAATCCAAAGCGCTTCTTCATTCTGCGCGGCAACCACGGTGAGTAGCACTTCTTGAGCACTTCTTACTCAAACTCTAATTGAAACAACTCAAGAGGTGCTGAAGATCAACCGCAAGTACGGCTTCCAGCACATGTGCTGTCACCTCTTCCTCGACACGTACGTCGCCAAGCCGACACTGGCCGAGCTCAACTACAAGTCCTTTAACCGGGCCTTCTGCTACCTGCCCTGCGCCGCCGTCATCAAGGGCTCCGCCTCGCGCTCTCCGGCTCTTCCTCAGGCTCTGGCTCAAGCTCCAAATCAGGGGCCGAGTCTTCCAAGTCGGGAACTGGGTCAAAGTCCGGCACTGACTCAAAGTCGGGAAGTGGTTCGAAATCGGGCAGCTCTGAGTCCAAGTCGGGGTCTAAGTCTGGAAGCGGCAGCAGCAGTGGCAGCTCCTCTCACTGGAGCAACGTCGATGGCGGCGGCGGCGGGGTGAAGCGCATCTTCTGCTGCCACGGCGGCGTGCCCTCCTACCGCAAGGAGGAGAAGAGCAAGAGCAAGAGCAAGAGCGGCACCGAGGTGGGCGGCAGCAAGAGCAAGGCCGAGCCGGTGGAGGGCGCCACCATTTGGACGGTGGAGGCGCTGAACGCGGCGGTGAAGAAGCCCGCCAGTCTGGAGCCGAGTCGCCACGGCCCGCCCGGCGAGTACGCCTTCAATGAGATCCTCTGGAACGATCCCATTCCGAAGGGGATGCGGAACACCGCCCAGCACCCCTACAAGTACTACATCAACCGGAAGCGGGGCGGCCACTGCTGCTTCTTCTCCGAGTCCGGGCTGAGGGCCTTCCTGGAGGCGAACGGGCTGTCGCTGGTGGTGCGCGGCCACCAGTACCGCCACAGCATGGCCACCGGCTACCACTACGACTTTGAGGGGCACCTGCTGACGGTCTTCAGCAGCAGCAACTACTGCGGCACCGAGGAGAACGCCACCGGGTACGTGCACGTCAAGGGCCCCGACTGCCACGTCACGCCGCACACGCTGCGCACCGTCGCCCAGGCGGAGCCCTACCGACAGTTCAACATTCTCAAGATTGTCGTCGACGAGCACACGCACGCCGTCACTGATGTCGCCTTCTAAAAGAGGAGGGAGTAGGTAGGTTTGAGATGTTCAAAGATGTGTTAGATATCTTTAGACACTTTTTATTATTATTACTGTCATCTCACTGTGCCATTTGCTCTCTTTCTCTCTCTTTGGGCACTCATTAAAAATGCAGCAATTAGCGAACCCTGCAATTTAGGAAGAAGGTAGTATAAAGCGTTTAATTGAATAAAATTTGAGAAATTGCACAAATTACAGCGGTGCCTTGAGCGTGCTTGGACCATCAGCCATCAGCCCACCACTGCTACTTCAGATCAGACATCGACTGCGCCATACGTTTCGACACAGTGGAGTTCTCAGTAGAGGAGGAAGAGGAAGAGCTGCTGCTGCTGCTGTTCCCACTACTGCTGCCTGGAGCAGCACCACTGCTGCTGCTTCCACTGCCACTGCCGTGGTCACTGCTGTTGGGCGGCTGGGAGACCTTGGACATGAACTCCGCCACGGTCTTGTACTTGGCCACCAGCTCGATGAGCGCCTTGAGGATGGCCGTCTTGTCGGCGGTGGCGTGGCTGGCGAAGGCGTCACTGGCGAGGATCTCCTCGAAGAAGTACTTCAGCCAGATGATGTTCGACTGCGGGTACCACTGCTTCCACTGGTCGCCCACCAGCTGGTACATCTTCTTGTAGGCCACCTCCTGCCCGTCGGGGTTGGCGTTGGAGGCGGCGCCCTTCAGTCGCGAGCTGAGGTCGACGAAGAAGGTCTGCCCGGCGATGGCCATGCGCGAGAAGGTGGCGTCGATGATGCAGGCCTTGATGCCGTACGTGAGGACGGTGTACTCCGCCGAGCGGTACTTGAAGATGGCCAGCTTCTTCTTCGTCGCCTTCACCAGGACGTTGCAGACGTGCAGGTCGCGGTGCTCAAACTGGTAGACGCCCTCGGCCACCGCCAGCGCAAAGGTCACCTGAAAGCAGACGCTGATCAGCTGGTCGACCGTCATCGGCTCCGGCTTGGCGTTCGCCTGAATGCGGTCCCAAAGGGAGTCGCCGCCGAACTTCATCACCGTCACCAGGTGCTCGCGCGGCGGCCCGAAGGAGTCCTCGAAGTGCTCCATCACCTTCACCTTGCGGAAGGTCTCGTCGAAGCGGCGGATGATGAAGTAGTTGGGAATCGGTCCGTGGACGATGCGCGTGCGGAAGATGCGCGGAAAGGAGTGCGACTGGTACTCGTAGCCGGCCGTGTCCACCACGTCTCGTGCAGGTTGGAGAGCAGGTAGAGGATGACGATCTCCTGGTAGACGTCCTGGTACAGCTCGCAGCCCTTGAAGCTCAGCTCACTCAGGCGGTGCATCGTCTGACGTTGAAGCACTTTGATGATCTGCCGAATTCGAATGAATGGGGTGTTGAGTAACATGGCAGTAACAATCACCCCCGACTGCTGACTCACCTTTAGCACGACCGGCGTGTGGTCGTTTTCCAGGTCGATGGCCTTCATCACGTGACTGTAGGTGCCCGAGTCGAGGTACTCCAGCTTGGCGAAGGAGCTGCTGGGAAAGTCCAGCGCAAAGTGACCTGGGTTGCGCTGGCGACAGAGCATCAGCACTCGGTGCCAGTAGTCATCCGACTGGCTGATCACCGAGCACAGACTCGCCACGTCGAGGTGGTCTCGGCGAACGGGACTGGGCGTCTGCTCGAGGCCATTCTTAGAGGGCTCTGTCTGAGCTCCGGTGGGTGCTGCTGGTGGTGGCGGAGGTGGTGGTGGTGGTGGAACCATTTGTTCTTAGTTTGAGAATAGAGCGGGGGGAGTAACTCTGTTCAGTCAATGGAAAAAATGAATGACTGGGAAAATGGTGGGCGGTGCTTTTTACAGTGTTTTACAGTGATGATTGAGTGAAAATCGAATAAAATCTCAAAGTAGTCAAAAAATTTATTGCAACAATGAAAACCCTTTTACAAATTCAGTTTTTAGATTTGCATTTCTTGCTGCATCACTATCACTTCCAATTCATCTCGATTCAGGCAGTAATAGGTACCATTTTTCCGGTACTTAAATGTGTGCAACCTAAGCAGCCCTAGTGGCACCTTGAAAGCCCTAAAGACGTTTGCCCTTCGGTCCATAAAACGGACCTTGAGGTACTCAACTGCTGGGAAGACGTGCTGCAGTGGGCACTTGGCCAGATCAGTGTCGGCGATGGTGCACCGCAGTGTCAGCCATCGGACTGACTGCAGTGAGGGCAGATTGACTGCAGAGCAATCTTGATGGCTCATTTCCAAGCTCAGCGTCATTGTTAGGTGGGTGAGCTGCTGAAGTGTGGCCAGTGACAAGAAAAGCTGACTCAATGATTTGCAGCTGTATGTGTCCACGTTCACAATGCGCAGAGAGCTGAAGTGGGCGGCAAAGTGATTGTAAAAGTACGCGGACAGTGCCTTAGAGGTTAGGCGGGAAAATAGTGGCGCAACTTGCATCAGCCTAGCCTTGGGCTTCAAATCGCTATCAAAGCACATTTCCAAGTCATTGATGGAGGGCAGATCAATGCTGCACTTTGGCTTGCTTTGTGATTTACTGGCGATGCGCTGGTAGTCAGCCAAAGTGGGCAAAAGGGACTCAATGCCGTTGGCACTGGCCAGACTGAAACTGCTTAACTGAGAGAGAATCGGCAGCTTCAACGGTTTTAAACGAAACGTCCCGATGTCCAGAGTTAGATGACGAAGTGCAGGCACAAGTTTAGTGGGAGCATTGCACACTTTCAGCAGTGAGGAGCGCAACTTGGAGGTGGAAAAGTTAGACCACAGGGAGAAAGAGACTAGGCGGTGCGACCATCCGTCATCTAGCAGATCAGCAATCAGCAGGTGATCATTGCGGACTTTATCTAAAGTAGGTGGTTTTTTAGTTAATCAAATAAAGCTTATGTAGTGCACTTACTATGGAGGCTGATGCCAAAGAAGCGAACATTGGGGAAAGTGGCCTTTATGTTGGCCACTACTTCACTGGTCACACTAGTCAGCTTGAGAAATGATCTCGACAGTTGGTAAAGGGCCTTCAGCGGTGTTACACCGTCAGGAGCGAGCAAATCTTGCCCAGTGTTAAATGGCGACTTCCTGATCAGCCCCTGTGAATACCTTGGGTCATCATCCCTTTCATCGATGAGCAGTGTTAGGGTGTCTCGGTGGGTGAGAGCAGTGACGGTGAGAGTGGCCCAGCGATGACAGACGATGCTAAAGGAGAGCAGCTTGGAGAGGGGCAACTCTGCAAAGACGTGCAGAAGATTGTCATCGCTGAGGTCGTTGAAATTCATTGTCGTTGAAGTTGTTGAGGGTCCGAGTGTTCATCGCCTGCTTTTATACCTCTTTCAGCATGATAAGATATGATAAGTTTTCAAGTTTCAACACCCCATGAGACTTGAGTGCATCGCCAGAAAAATAATCTCATTTGTCGTTTGCTTGAGCAAACAAGTTAGCTAACATAATCAGCAGTAACAACAACCAGCTCTGAAACAGCAGGCGCAACAATAGTAATAATAATAATCTCCTGTCATTGCAAAGTAAAAGTTGAAGGGTAGTGTGTTAGTGGTGGTGGTGTGATGTGTTTCAGCGCTTGAAGTACGCCTGGTGGCGAATGTCCTCGATGGGCAGGCGCTTGCTTTGCACTGAGGTGGTCAACGAGGCGATCAACGGCGGCAGATTGCGATGCTGTTCCGCCTCAGCGCTGCCCTCCTCTAGCACCAACTTGACGCCCTCTGCGCCGATCTCCTGTTTTGCCGCCAGCAGCTTCTTCTTGGGCACATCGGCAAAGGGCGAGCCAATGCGCAGCAGTTGGTAGGCGAGAATGCCGATGCTGTAGGCGTCCAGGCTGCTGGCGATGAACTCCGACTCGAAGCACTCCGGCGGGAGGTGCTCGATGTGGCTCAGGTCGAGGTGCTCCTCAGAGGTGGGCGCCTCGAAGCCCTTCACCGCGATGATGCAGTCCGACTCGACGTTGTAGTAGACGATGGGGCGCGTCAGTCCGGTGAGGACTACCTTGCAGTGCGACAGACTGCTGCCTCTACTGGAGTTGCCGCCGCCACTGGAGGACGGCGGGAGAAGGGTGAGGTTGTCCGGGGTGATGGCGCAGTGGGCGATGAACATGTTGTTGAGGTAGGCCGCCGCCTTGCTCACCTGCTTCACAATGCGCACCACCTCGGACTTTTTCAGCCCTGAGGTGCGGAGAAGGGACGAGGGAGGTGTTGGTGATTGCTGCTGTTTGCTTGTCGTTCCCTTCTTCTCCAGTGAGCTCTCGCTCTTCTTCTTCGCCGTCTTCTGACTGCCCTTGCCCAGCGACTCGAGGTGCACTGCCAGCGTTCGAGTGCTCTCCAGCGGCACCATAAAGGTGTACACCTTGGAGTCAGTGGCCAGCACCTCGATGATCTTGATAAAGTGTGGCATCTTCTCGAAGTTCACCGTCAGGTAGCGGGCCAGTCGGGTGGAGTACTTGAAGAAGTCGGCTCGGTGGCGGTTGGACCACTTGTTGAGGAGCGTCACCTTGCAGTAGCACCGGTCACCTGCCTTGCTGGTGGCCGCGTAGATGGTCGAGGCGGAGCAGCTCGCCTGGATGATCGCCCCGCGGTCAATGGTGAAGCCATGCCGACGGCTGATCAGCTCCTCATCGGTGACGCGCCACATGTCGTCCAGGGCCATCATCGCCAGCAGGTGGGCCTTTGTGTCCCGGCGACGAGCGAGCTCACGCGCCTCCGCCTTCAGCGAGCCCTTGATGGCCGCCTCCAGCTCGGTGATGGTCGCCTCTAGTCGGCCGCGTTCCTCCCGGTACTCCGTCTCCAGTCGGGCTCGAGCGGTCTCCAGTTCTTTGGCCAGCGCCTGCTTCGCCGCCTGCTGCTGCCTAGCCGCCTCCTTTGCACTGGCCGTCCTTGCCTGATCAATGGAGGCGGCCAGCTGCTCGTTGAGGCGGGCGACTCTCCTCCGCCTGGCTCTTCGCGAATCGCTCCTTGATCTGGTTGACCTTGTTCGTCGCCGACAGCTTGCTCGTCTGCTCGTCGTTGCGCAGCTCCAGCTGGTGCTTCTGCTTCACCTGCTCCAGCAACTTCTCCGTGGCCGCTCGGTGCCGGGCGCTGTACTCCTCAATGTCCGTCTGGCACTGCTCGGTTGCGCGCTTGATTTGCTCCTCTAGCTCTGCCTCCCGCTTCCGTCGGTACTTCTCCACCTCATCGTTGGCGGTCTTCTGCAGCTTGGCCAGCTCACGTTCCAGCTGGGCCTGTCGTTCCTCGCTGGCGCCCGCACCCACGCCCTCCTCCTCCTTCACCTTGTTCACCTCCTTCGCCTGTTGACTCTCCAGCTTGGCCTTGGTCTCGTCCATCTTCTGCTGGTAGGCGGCTTGCAGCGATCGAATGGTCTCCTCAAGAGCGGCGGTGTTCTTCTCTTGAAGTTCCTTCGCCTGGTCCGCCTCCGCCACCTCGAATTTCTTTTTCTCCTCGTTCTCCTTCTCTCGCCAGCGGGCGTCCAGCTTCTGCAGCTGTTGTCGAACTTTCTCCAGGTGGAGGTTCGCCTCGGAGGCGCCACCGGCGGCGATGGCTTTCAGCGCCTTTGCCGCATCGGCGGAAGGGCTGCTCTTCAGCGTCACCTTCACATTGGATGTTTTGGCCTTGGTGGTGGGCGTCGGAACGGGCTGCTTCTTCTTTGAACGGACACTCTGCAAAGTAATGTAAGTTATGAGCTCGATTAGCATTTGATGGAGAAAACAACCTTCTTGAGGCTCTTGTTGTTCTTCTCTGACACCGGTGTTTTGGGTGTTTTGGCGTGGGCTGATTTTCTCTCATTTTGAGAAGCTGGCGAGTGAGGCTTACTGCGGCGTGTTTTATTTTCTGCCGAGGACTTGCCCTTCCTTGATTTAGCACTTTTGTCCTAGTGTTTATCAAAAGAATGGGTTAGCTGATTGAGTGAACATGGACATTCTTCCCACTCACCGGCGACTTGATGGACTTTTTCGACTTTCGACTCTTCTTATTGACGCTCATAGTTTGTAGAAGGAAACGAGGAATGAACACAACTGCCCAGTAAAACGTGTCATTTGTACTTAAAACAAGCAGCAAACCACTACATAACATTTCGAATTTGATTGCATCACTACTTCTAGCAATAAAAGAGAAAGAGAGTGCCTGCGCAGTTTTCAGAAGCAGAAGGCAAAGATTTTGTTTAAGTCAAGGAAGCTTTGTTTACTTTAGCCCAGTTCAGGAAGCTAAAGTAAGGCTGCAGTTCTGTCATCTCATCACCATCAAGATGAGCAACGTCTCCGAATCGCCGCTGGTGAAGAAGCTACTCGATGATAAGAAGTACGAACAGCTTGAGGAAGGCGATGAAAGGACCGGTATTCGAAGCAGCAGCCGTGAGCGGCACTACGCGAGGATGCGCTACGCGGTGAAGCAGTACGGCCGGCTGATCAGCCGCTTCGGCGAGTCGATCTACGAGCAGGCGGCCGAGTACGACCTGGAGCACAGCAAGTCGCCGGCGGTGTGGGAGCCGCAGGCGTACATCGCCCGCCGCCTCCACTCCATGCACCGAATGGACGCGACGTTGCTCGCCGAGGACGACTTCCGCCGACTGGTGGAGGCGGTGAACGGGGCGCTCCGTCACATGGCCGTCCGCTGGGCGACTGGGAGGACATGCTGGCGCTGCTCAGGCTGTACCTGCTCCGGGCAGAGGTGGCCGCCGATCGGGCGGAAGAGGCGGTGGCCATCGCCGACCTGCGCCACGCCGCCGCCGTCCTCAGGCACTACCGGCGAGCAGGAGCTGATGATCAAGTACTTCGTGGGTGAGGAGGGCTCGGCGGCCAAGAACGGCAGCCAACTGAAGAGGGACAGCAGCTGCTGCTGACGATGCTCTGGCTGCAGCAGAAACTGCTGGGCAAGGTGGTCAAGAGCCCGACGGTGAAGACGCCGACGGTGATGGTGGGCGGCATCAACGGCCGCGCCGACGTCTACCAGGCGATCGAGGCGATTCGGGTGCATGACAGCCTCTACGAGGCGGCGATGGCGGCGGAGGACAAACAGGAAGAGCAGCATCAAAAGCAGCAGCCAAATCAGGAGCACTGGCGAGCAGGAGGCAACTTTCAGATGACGAAGAAGGCGACGCTGACCAACGACCCGAACGCTGGTCGGTGCTGGAAGGCGACCGAAGCCATCGACGAGGGCGAGGCGATCATGTTCGAGCGGCCGCAGGTGGTGGTGCTCTTCGAGGAGCAGTTCAGCTGCTACTGCGACCACTGCCACCGCCGCCTGGTCACCTTCTGGCCGTGCTCTGGCTGCACCGAGCTGACCTACTGCTCGGCGGAGTGCGCCCAGGCCGCCTTCGGGCACTACCACCACGCCGAGTGCGGCATCTACGGCTTCATCATGAACGAGGGCAACTACAATGCCGCACTCGCCTACCGACACTACGCCACCTTTGGCGTACAGATGGCCACACAGTGCGAGCAGGAGTGGGCGGCCATGGAGGTGGCGGAGGAGGAGAGTGAAGAGACAGGCAACGGCAGCTGTGATCAGCCGATGGCTGACTTCTTCGCCTGCCAGCCCATTCACAGCAAGCCCTACTCGCAGCTGGGCGAGGCGGAGAGGAAGGTGCTGTGCAAGGCACTGACCGGACAGCTGTCCCACCGCGGCCACCACCTCCCCCTCAATGAGATCTACCAGACGGTGCGGGCGATCATCCTCGTGGAGTGCCTCTTCTACAAGGCCGTCGTCGGGCCGGAGCTCTTCCTCGACGGCCACCGGTACGCCGCCCTGCTGGAGCACATCGCCATGAGCATCATGCGCACCGTCACTAACGCCTTCTCCTGGGACCAGGCGGCGGAGGCGCCCGAGGAGGGCGAGAGGAGGGGGAGAAGGCTCGCGTCGGCTGTGCCACGGCACTGCAGCCAGCCTCTTCAACCACTGCTGCGACCCGAACGTCGCCTGGACCATCACCGAGGGCGTCCTCCACATGGAGGCGATCAGGGCGATCGCGCCCGGCGAGGAGCTCACCATCAGCTACGGCCCTCGCCCGGGATCCTCTCTCCAAAGTCGACAGCTGCGCCTCCGTCGGGACTACATCTTCGACTGTCGCTGTGCGCTGTGTCGCTCTGAGTTGGCGCAGCCTGCCGGTGAGCAGACGACAGAGCTCGTCGCCAGTGAGCCGATCCTGGACATTAGATCGGAAGAGGAGGAGAAGCAAGTGCCCAGAGAACTGGTCTTGAGCCGCTCGAGGGATGATAACGCACTGGCACAGCTGTGCAGCAAATTGAAATGCCACACAGCTCATGCATTATTTTAATAAAACGTTTTAAAACGAACAATCAGAGTGTTATTACTGCAAACAACACTGATGATCGTGTAGCTGCCTATTCCAATTGGAACACCTTATCTAAACCTGGTAGCTCTTGAGAAAGCCCAGCTAAAGCGGAACAATGCGAATTTACGCGCGCCGAGACGAGCTTGGCTGGTTGTGTCGAAAAAGACGGTGTGCTTTCAGCGGCCAGCAGCACTGCTGGCAGTAGGGCACTACGTCACTTGCCTTTCAGCAGTGCTCTCCTATCGCACTGTCTCCGCCCGTTGGAGCTCACCATCCGATGACAAACTGTAAACAGTCTGAAGATTCACATTTCAGATCCTTTTTTTCAAAATGTTCTGGGACGACCAGAGTTCCGCCATTGACGCCCTTCTCGGCCAGGAGGTAGGTGACAGAAGCAGATGGCAACGAAGAATTGCCGATCTTGTAATCGCTCTCCAAATCTCTTATTACAATTGCCTTTTGTTTTCTCGCGCAGGGTGTTACACTCGAAACAATTCTCAATGAAGATGACGTTCTTCAGGAGTGCCGGAGTCCGAATAAGGCACTCCTCGATTTGTAAGTCCCTTTTGTTGTACCAGCTCACATTAAATTATAACTTGTGTCATTGTTTCTTGACTTTAGCTTGTGTAAAGAAGAGAACTTAACAACGATGTTGTCTGTGATCACCAGTGAGCCATCTGAAACGACCAGTGAGATGGAGCGTTTCAAGAATGCTAATTTAATTTGTGAAATACTGACATACGAAAGCAATCCTTTCATTGATATCATCGTCAACGATGACAAGTACATGAAGCAGCTGTGGGCCTTTGTTCAATTGACGGGGCAACTGATTCTCTCGACGTTGTGCCTAAACAATCAACGACCCTCAACCCTCTACTTGCAAGCTTTTTCACTAAAGTGTTCCTTCATCTCTTTACACATAAACTGGACATTGTAATGGACTTTCTTAGTCGTCAGGAGCCACCGAATGACTTTGTGTCTGTCATCCTTCGTCATATTAACGCTTCGGCAATCATGGATCTTATGTTTAAAACATGGGAGTACGTCCAACTAGACAGAAAAAGCGACAAAATAAGCAAGTACAATGAGGTAAGTTGTGATTTACTATTGTTTGTGCTCTTTTTCAAACGATGACCTTTTGTAGATCCTAGAAAAGAACAATTTTATTGAAAAGCTGATCAGCATTTTTGGTGATAAAGATGCCGATTTGAAGCAGACTAATGTCGCAAATTTGGTGTCTGATCTCGTGAAAACGGGCCGAGAATTTCTGATTCGTTTTCCTGACAATGACGATAGAGGTGACGAAAAGAAAGAAAGCTCAGAAGTTAAAGTGGACGGAATTTTGCTGCAGTTTGAGAAAACCGAAGTATCACAGGATTTACTGCAGAAAATGTTTGCTGCTCAAACAAAGTACTCAATTGCCAGCGGTCTCAAGATCATTCAGGACCTTCTTGTCTATCGTATGCAAATGTGAGTGTTTCTTTGGTCATTGCATTCGCTTACTAACTACCTTGTTTACCTGTACCAGGGAGCAACTGATGAGACAGCATCAGAATGCTCATCTGCCCTCACTGAACGGCAATGTCAAGGCTGAGGAAGTGGTGCAGCAAGACGTCGGCATGGAGGCGATGCCCACCTTTCTGAAGGCCAGCAGTAGCCCTTCATCATCGGAGTGCCAGTTCATGCCGCCTCAACTGCTATCGCCCATTGACGTTCACGGCGAGCACTTGGCTCGTTGCGTGCGCAACGTCTCCATTGCTCTCCACGAGCGACTGGACGACTTTGTGGCCCTTCTCATCAACCCCTCTGGCCTGGCGCCGATCACCACCACCGTTGGCGTCATTGAGCGCCCGCTTGGACTGATTCGAATGAAGTGATTCATCTCTTTGTGGCCCTCTTCGCTACCTCTGACTACTCCATTCTGGAGAAGTGCTCTCAACTGCATATACTAAAGCTTCTCACTGTTAGTCTTTCACCCGTTTCATCTTTAAGCTTTCACACAACCAAACTAACCATTTTGCTTTTCCGTTCTTTGCAGGATCTCTTCTTTGAATATAGTCATAACAACCAACTGCACAAGTACTATGAACAGATCATCGAGTATTTGTTTCAAAATTATTCAAACTTTAAAAGCATCTACAACAAACACAAGGCGAATGAGGTGCACGGCGACAAGCCTGCTGATGTTGTTGCTGCTGTAGCTGCTTCATCGCCTGATTCAACCTCATCTGACTCTGCCGATATCACTGAGGTTTGCGAGCCTGCTACTGCTACTGAAGTAAAAGTAGAAGAGGAAGAGAAGGAAAAGGCTTCTTCAGAGCCGCAGAAATGGACACTATGAACAGTGACAGCAATGAAGAGTGCAGCCAGCAAACCTCCGAACAATGAGAAAATTTTATATTTTGAAAAACTGTATAGTATTTCCCAAGTGCTCGTCAAGCAGGTGATCGGCGAATGTCGCTTGATTGAAAAGATTCTCGACAGTTACGCTCAAGAAACGATTCCTGTCAAGAGTCAGCGAAATCAGCCACAGCCGCTGGATGAGGGTGAAGAGAAGTCGTTCGGTGAAGAGGTTTTAAAGCAGGAGTTGCATGCAGAGGTTAATCCGCCCGTAGAAAAGGATGATTCAAATGATGTTGAGAAGATGGAAGTTGACTCGGAAGTTCAAAGTGTTCTGGAGGATACTTTTGCTGCTGCTGCTGCTGCAGCTGCTCCCTCTACTGCTGCTCCCTCTGCTGTTACTGATGAGACAGAGGATGTAAAAATTGAGGAAGTGGAAGATATAGTGCCACTGCAAATAATTAAACGTGCGAAGCGACCAGGGTACATGGGTCACTTGCGGCTGATTGCCAACGTTCTCAAGGACCGGTGCCCTCAGGAACTTCTCGAAGAGTGTGAACTGAGCGGTGAAGTGCTGCAGCGATGGACGGATTTTAAGGCGGGCAAGCTGGCTCAGCTGAACGAGCTGATTGCCAACAAACTGGTCGAGGAGACCAAGTACGGGGAGATGTTCGGCAGCGAGGTTGGTGCTTTATTGCTTATCTTTTCAATTAAAAAGGAGGCTTACCATGACTACGTTTTAGGGCATGTTTGACCGGTACCCAATGGAGTCGATTGTGCAGAATTTGACCGCAAGAATTCCCCTGTTTGCTAACGAGTTTAACAGAGACCCACTTGATGAGGCAAAGTATGGACATTGTTTATTTAACTTTTTTCCCCTAACCATTTTCCATTTGTAACAGTCAAATCAAAATGCCGGACTCGCCAGACTTTGATTTTGAAAAGTATTGGGTATGTAAACATGTCCCGATGTCTTTTTATAGAAAGTTATTCACATTTTTCTTTCTTTCTTTCTTTGCCAATTGATGGTTTTGTAGAATCAATCACCGGAGAATAAGTTTAATGAATTTGAAAAGTATTTCGACGAAAAGTGCTCTTCCATCTTTGACGACGACGACGATGATGCCTTCAAGAGCACCGAGAATCCTCTTGGGGTTGCCTTCAAGAAGGAGAGACCTACTCAGCTAACCAAAACAATGCAAGAGGATTTTGCTCCCTTCACGTGAAATCATCGGCAACAGCTCGTAACCATTGCACGGCTGCACTGCTGTCAATTGAGACCCCCTAGATAAAGTAAATGTAATCAATGTCGAAAAAAGCTGTCAATGAGTAATGACAATTCAATGTAGAGGATTTAAAGGGGGCGCATCCTCTGCTTTTCGTGTGACAGTGTGTCCGTTTAAAAGGAATGCTCCAAGAGAAGGTGAGAGGCAAATGACCCTACCGACAGCGAGAAATTCTCTCCGTTTGTCGGATGCACTCGACGGTAACCACTTCCTCGACGACGACAGTTTATTTTTACTCACAAAAAGTAGGTATAAAATGGCACTGTGGGCGTCAGCAGATTGAAATTCTTTTTGGCGGTGCATTGTTTTACCTGAGTTTTTTTTAAACTTTGATGATATTTTTAGTGTCACTGCCTCGCTGCTAATCGGCTAATTGCCTTACCTACCCTATGCTCTTCAACTCGCTGGTTGCTACCTGTTGAGTGGTGGTGAACTCACCATCACATTCACTTTCCACTATTGGACAGCAGCAGCAGGCAGCAGCAGTGATGCGTGCAGTTATGGTGATGATGATGGTGGTGGTGGTCCAGGCACTGAAACTGTCCCCTCTCTCTCTCTCCTCTCTCCTCTTTTTCTCTCAGGCACTGTTGTCTTTTCTTTCAGTGCCTTTCCCTCAAATCACAGCTAATTTAAGGCCGTCGATGAAGAAAGATAGAGAGAGAGGCCCCTGCGACACTGTCGCTCACCTCTCACACCCCTTCATTTCACTAATGGGCGGAAATGGAGAGAGAGAGAGAGAGTGCTGTGGTGGACAGGAGAAGAAGAAGGACATGACAGTGATGGCATGGACTGGGCTGTGTGTGATTCTTCAAGGCAGATATCCCCTATTCAGTCAATTAGATGCCTGCAGCATCTGCTGCACGCGCATCTCAGGCGACTGCGGATGATTGCTGCCCAGTCTCTCAGTGGGCAGGTGCCCAGTGCGTGCCGTGCGATGCTGTCATTTCTCAAGGCTGCTCAAGAGAGCCTTCCTTTTTCTGGACGATCACATGGCTGATTCCAAGTGGAACCACCACCACCGTCAATTTATTCAGCAATTCTTTCGGTAAATTACAATTGATGATTCTCAGTATTACTGCATGCTGATGCTCATCATCGTTTACCCAGCCAATGTTGTCAGGCTGTTGCCTTCTGTTGCACTGTTGCACTGCTGCTGCCGCACAAAGGAACCGTGCATCAATGATCACCGTTAATCGTGAACGCATCTCTCTCTCTCTATTTTTTACCATCCTAGCGCATTCTCTCCACTCTTCATCTGAGGTGCTTGCCTAAAGTGAAAGTTTTGTTGGTTTCCCACTCTCTCTCTCTCTCACTCTGCACTTTTCTTAGCGCCAATAGCCTATTCGATGTTCACCTTTTTCCTCAAGCTAGCTACCTAGCTAGCCTGGTGTATCGCATTAATTAGTCAAATTACAGAGCACCTCACTCACTTAAGCTTTTACCTTACCTTACCTGTCCGCTGATTTGCGCAATCGGCTTTAATTAAATGTACATTGCCGCAGTGCTGCAGGTCGTGCTGCAGGAGATGCTAGTTGGTAGTTGCCTTTCAGGAAAGAGTCAGTCAGTGGATGAGTGGATGAATGAGTGACGTGACAACAGCAGTTGACTGAATCCTCAATGTGCAGATGTGTGTGGGTGCACACTGTGCGCAGACACAGAACTTGGGTGGCAGCAACAGCATCAGCAGCATCAGCAGTCGTCACACCGTCGTACCTCAAGTTGAACGAAAGTATGGTTGCCCAAAATGGTCTACCGAAAATATATCTGCTGGCAATTGAATAGAAAGAGGTGAGAAGGGAAGAGGGGAAGGGAGAAGAAATGAAAGAGTGCAAAGAACCAAAAACTGGTCCGACATTCACCGATGAAGAAGCAACAGCAGCAGCAGGTACGACAGAGGACATTGGCCGAGGCAGACAGCGGCAGACAGACAGACAGAGAAGAGAAGAGAAGAAAGCAGACAGCTCACGTCAATTGAGCGCCGACGAGCATTATTTTGGTGCACTTCAGGTTCACATTAGAAAACCGGTGAATGTGCACAACTTCTCTGATTGATCATACCGACTGTGCACAGCCTAGCTTAGATTTCATTGGCATTTAGCAAACTGTTTTTAGCTGATCTAAACTTTCTTTTTTCTTGCAAACAAATCTGCTCAATCTCAACATATTGCTGCAGCAATTATGTAATTTGGCTCATGTACACTTGCGCACTAGACTACATTTTTGTATCCCTCTTCCCTCTCATCTTCTTCTTCTTCTTTCTTCATTTAAATTCCTCAGGCAAGATGACAGGTGACTGGAGGACAACAGGTGTATTTATGGCAGCAAAGTGTCGCGCCGAGGTGCTGCGGCGAGCTTCCTCAAATTTCCCCCTTTTCACTAATATCCTCTATGGTATGGCACTTCTTCTTCGATCACCGGCGCCGATAGCGTCAATTCACCTTCGGTGTTTTCAGTTGCGTATAGCAACACTGTGCTGAAGTGTGTGTGTGAGAGAGAGAAAGCGGTTGCTTTAGAGTGTTTTCAGAGCTGATGGCTGCCTCGGCAATTTATCCGCTCTCTCTCGGCTAATGCTTCAGCCCTAAGTAGACTCTGCACTTCCAAATCTATGACAAGTCTCGCACCGCCACAGAACTCACTGCACTGTGACTGAAGTTGGTCGAATATCTCTCTTTCTTTTTCTTTTTAACTGACACTTTGTGTAGCATGTCGGTGGATAGCAATGAGAGATAAAACAGTGTGTAATGAGTCTAAATGCACCTATCTGATTCTTTGCCGCTTTCTTCGGTCGATTGTCTTTTCTGTGCCCGGTGCTGACCGATTAAAGGGCAATGCTGGCAGAGGGAAAGACAGTCGTCTCTGCTGCTGCTGCTGCTGCTGCTGTTTATCTACTTGAGTTTTTGTAGATGAAAAAGTTTACAACACTCGTACAGTGGTCAGCCGGAAAGAGAACCAGATTTATTCATTCATCGTATTCCGACACTACAACTGAGAAAAGGCTATCGTACAGCACCATCGCCACAACTGTCGCCATCGATCTCATGCCGCAGCCGTTCAACTTCTCAGCTTTTCTCTTTCTTTCAACTTCTTTCTATCTCACAAACTCACACTAACATACCCATTTTGTGGTGGGGATGGTGGCGGCAGCGGTTGCTGTACACCTACACTGGAAGATTAGCCTGAAGATAGACAGCTGACAAGTGCGTGAGAGAGAGAAAAGAAAGTTGTGCCCTGGAAGAACTCCGGCTGGCCCATCCGGCAGGCGCCCAACTAATGTCTAATCTGTGTCACTCGCTTGCTCTCGCCTGCCTTTTCGGCAACGGCAAAGAAAGCTCTGAAGGCTCTCTATGGGAAAAGAAAGTATGGTGCTGTGCTGTGTGATTCAGCACTGGCCGACGATGGGCCGATTGTACCCCAGCCACAGCATCATCATCATCATCATCACTACCACCTCTCGAGGCAGTGGCTAGTGCAAAGTGCAAATCGATCCGAGAGAGAGAGAGAGAGAGAGAGAGAGAGAGAGAGAGAGAGAGAGAGAGAGAGATGATTTTCATTAATAACGTATATTTCAGACGAAGAAAAGTGCTGGATGCTGGCTGCCTTTGGTAACAAGATAATGGCCAGTTTCGGTTCGATTTGCAGGCATCGCAAATGCAGATGATGATGATGATGCTGTTGCTGCTGTTGCAGGCGTTGGCGCTGGCACTGCCATGCTGGCGAGATTTGAGAAGTGCATAAACGAACGAGCAGTGTTCGATGTGCAAATAACTGTGCTGCTCTGCTAGGCATTATCATGGCTGCTGCTGCTGCTGCTGCTGCCTCTCTGGTGTGCTTAGCACATCAACTGTGCCTGACAACGGTGCTTTACGTCATCTCCAGTTCAGGCTGAGAAGTTCAACTAATAATGAACAAGTGAAAGCATTACATTGATAAAACATTCAAGGAAAAAGTAATGACACCTGAAGAGCACTTTCACTTGGGAACATCATAGAATCGAGAGCTGAATCAATAGCCAATCACTGGTCTTTAGCTTTAGGAGTGGCAAAAGAAAAAACAGGGTAATAAAAAAGTATCTGATAGCGGCAAGTAAAAAGGAGCTTTACTATGAAATGAAAGTAGGAGAGATTCATGGTGAAATGATCGTCTGGCGGATTGGTGGTGGTGGTGTTATGGCAGTGGTATGTAGTTGTGGGGACAGTGGTGGTGGTGTGAACAGTGCTGGCTGGTAGTATTGCCAAAAGGTTATGTGTACAATGCTGTGATGTACAAAGTATTGATAAGAGAGTGATAGGTAAGATAGGGTCAAATGGAGGAAAAGGGGACTGATTCACTGAGTGAAGAAAGGGCAGAAGGAGGATGATAACAATGGTGCTGCTGCTGAAGATGCAGCTCACTAGGAAGTGCGCCTGGTTGTGATGCTGGTGGTGGTGGTGGAGGTCTCCGCGGACACATCTGTGGGAACCAGGCACATCTGGAGGAAGCCAGTGAGTGAGTGAGTGACTGGTTGCACTTGCACCACCACCACCACTTGATCTCAATTCAGTCGACAGCAGGCAAACTGTTACATAGTTGCCAGCACACAACTGTGGACTTTGTTGGCAACACTGGTGATTTGCACTCGGTGCGGCGGCACTGTCACCCTTTGGATGGCCCTTTAAACGACACTATCTTTAAAAGTCCCCGACGTACACACACACACAACACTTCTGCCTTTAGCCCTGCTTTGACTTATCCTTCGCGGCCACAACTTTTTGTTTATGTTCCATCACGCGGTGTTATGCTTTGCTGATCTCTCTCTCTCCTTTCTCTTTCTCCCTTCCTCCCCTGTCTCTGATAGCACCAGCACTTGTCAAAATGTATCAATTTGGTTCTGGTGTTTATGCTCAGCCTTAACTTGCTCGACTGTTTCAGTGACTCAGCGATAATTGAGAGGAGAGAAGGGGAAGAAACACTTCGACACACAAATGAAAGGAAAGGAACACCCGTACTCGGTAGCAACAGTAGTAGTGGTAGTAGTGGTGGTGGTGGTAGTATTGCTGAACACCGATGCCAGGAAATACCTGCTACAATTTGAACACCCGTTGATTGACACCTGTGACAAGGAGAGCAGGGGGAACCAGTTAGCTAGTAGACAAAAGCTGCAGAGAAAAACGATAATGCTAAGTGAGCTATCAGCTACAATTTAGCTTGTCAATCAATGCTTCCGTGATCATCGGAAACGAATGTGGACGATGATGATGATGACCAGGCATCAAGTATGACATCAAGTGAACGGCATATTTTTTTCTCACAATAAAAGTGCTAATCGAATAACACTTGTTGCCAAGTTGGCCATTCTGAACCAATACCAATGGCGCCCATTGTCGATTCGCTCAGTTGGTAGCACTATTTGCTGAACATGACAGACGGGATGGAGGCCTTTTATGTTTGCCTGTCTGCTTTCATTCATTTGTCTGATCACGACCAATTAAAGTCTGAAAGGAGTGAGTGTGTATGTCTGGTAAAATTGTAGTTGAATTGATCATACTTTCAGTCGACCATTTCATCGGCGCATCACTGAAATGACAAAAAGGAGGGCGACAGTCGAGTGATGGTGAAGTATGCCAACAATGTGCTTGGCGGCAACAAAATTCTTCATCAATAAAATCCTGGCTGCACTTTTCTTGTAGTAATTTACCAACAAGTTTTTAGTCAAAGAACACCGAAATGTTTAGGCTCCTCATTTTAATCCTAGCTCACCGATTTCCGTACACTTGTCACCAGCTGCGTGGACTGTAGTAGTACGAAACGACGGTTATCCGCTCGTTGACATCGTTCAGTGGACTGGCCATCATCTTCATCGATCAGCCGGCAGAGCAACTGATACCACCAGGCAAGGCACCACTGACAAAGGTCACTCGCTGATTGTTGTGTGCCTTCTCCTTTGAACGCCCTTATCAGCGCTCACCACGCTCGTTTCTTCTAATAAATTTGCAACACAGCTGCTGACCTAGTTGATTGACTTAGCTTGCTCAAGATTCAGTTGACAGATATGTGACGCACACTCTAGAGTGACGGAAGGGAAAGAGCGCTCATTCATAAATTGATTGAAGCCAGAAGTGCACTGACCAATGACTGAAAATGAGGATTCACTTGCCTCAGCACTTTTGTGGTGGACTTTCTTTATTACATTGTAGATCAGCAGCTTACCTGTACAGCTCATTTGGTCCTTCTAATAGTTTTTTTTGTAATTGACATCGACGGTTAAAAAATGGCAATGACGTATTTGATTGCATTGTGATCGTACGAGAACTGTGCATCGGATTAGCCTTGGCGGAGGTTTGCGAAATGTGCCTTCTTCACTGAATGATAGGGCAACTGTGCTGTGAGTCGAGTGGCACCCACCAAATTGTAGTAATGGCGGTGGTGATCACCATCCATCCCACTATCGCCTCAATGAACCAGTTTCCCCTGTTGGTGAGCACTTTCTCTCTCTCATTGCTAGTGGTTTCTAGTTTCGCTTAGTGAGCACTTTTTTTTACTTCCCCCCTCTTTTCTCTTCCCAGGCTAGAGCTTTTTAGGAGCAAACTGGCAGACTGTGTCACTCCCCTCACGTTGACAAGGATTCAGTAAGACTACTAAACGGAGTGCCATTTGATGGCAATTGGTGATTGGTGGAATAGCACATAATTGCCCAATGTGTATCACGTTTGCTTCCTCGTGGAAGGAAAGCGAGAAAGGAGAAAGTGCACTCATCAGTGCGCTGGTATTGGTGCTGCCAAGGCTGATAAAGCCGCTGAAAAGGGTGAAACTGAATCACCTACTGGGTAGAGTACAGAAGCCTGCAGACTGTGATAACTGCTTTGTTTAAACATTGTTGCAGTCTCCTCTCTTTACCAGTGCCACTGATCATGTCAATCAGTTGAGACGCCAAGTTGCTACTTGTTCGGTGTTGTCTAATCGGCATTGTCCCGAAATACCATTTTTGCTAATCACACTAGTTGCACAATAGATGAGTGGACTCTAAACTTTGAAGTCAGTTGCTGGTGAGAAGGCTGGCAACAGAAAACAGACTCTAAACCAAATTGTTCACATTCGCATTTGCACCATAATTTCAGAGGTTCCACAGTCTCTCACTTTGGGAAATTGCCGTTTGTGGATCATCGAGCACACTGTTGCTACCAGTGCTTGTGCAGCTGCTCGATTTGAGGGTAGCCATACCAGCACACCAGGCTTTTACTCAAGTCTCAAAACGAGAGCAAAAAAGTGTCTGCAGAGACAGGGACAGCAGCAGTAGAAATTGTCGCCATAGCAGCTCAGTAAATCCACAGCAGCAAATTACCCTTAGAACAGCTTTGCTTTTACTCCCTCTCTGCTGCACTTCCATTGACAATTGAACTCTCTCTCTCTCTCTCTCTCTCTCTCTCTCTCTTTCTCCATCGGACTGCTTCTTTTTTATTTTTATTGTTACTGCAGTCTCCATCTAATTGCCAGCGACACGCAAGAGTGGTGCAAGAGTGGCACTAGACTGAAACAAAAAGTGTGCCCTTCTCAGCAGCGAGCACATTCTTTGACTTTTGATAGAACAGAATTTCAATATGCAATATGTAATACATTCAATTGAATGGCAGCAATACCGATCGGCATAAGCGTGCATCGACATGCACTCAAGTCAATGGCACTGTCGCGTGTCAGCACTCTGTTTACAGGTAGCGCACAGGCCATCGATACCTTGTGGGCCACCTCATTCAATTGACTCATTGGGTCCACCTCCACTCAAGGTGACACAGGGACAGCTGTCGCCTGACGACGGCGAGCATGTTGATGCAGGTTGGCCTGTGATCCAGTCACGCAAAGGCACAGTGACACTGTGTCGAAGCTGCCAAACGCTGCTATTGTTTGTCGCTTGTGAAACACACACACATTCCAGCAGTGCTGCAAACAAAAGGGACAAAAGTGAGAATTCACTTCAAAACACAGCGTACAAATTGCTGACTGATGAATGGAATAAAGTGAGTAAACTTTTAAATATATGACCGTTTGTCCTAAGAGTCAATTGTTAATCTGATTACTGTAAAGCATGTGCTTCCTCTGTGACACACGTGGAGGGGGTAACTCAAGCACATTGTCTGCCTGACGATGATGATGATGATGACTGTGTGTGAGAGAGTGAAAGACAATCAACTGCCAAAACGACGACGACGACCACCACCTTATCAGACAAGGGTGATAATGAGTGGTGAGTGTTGCAGCACTCTGTCGTCTGCGTCGTCTGCTCTCCCGTCGGCTGCTGCCGTTCAGCCACTCTCTCACTCTCTGTACATGACTCTGATAAGTTTTCAAGTGATCTCTCATCTTTTTCTGCTCATCTTCTCTGCACTGCTCAGCACTTCCTCGTTTTCATCGGCAACCTCTTCTAACCTCATGCTCACTCTCCTGACAGCACTCATTGCTGTCACTAAAAACGATTGCGCAGTCCATTTGCCAGAGACGGCGTCGGCGACGTCAACATCAGCATCAGTAGCGAGCAGTAGCGGTGAATACAAGTCAGCACAGGTTCGTGTTCCCTTCCTTTTCTTTCCTCCCTTTAATAGATTAATAATTAAAAGGCAATTTAAAAGGCAAGGATACGCCAGAAGAGTGAGAACAGACATCAGGCGACGGCACTGAGCACACTGCGCTGGCACCGCTGGCTGGCAGGTAATGTGCCGAGAAATTAGAGGCGCCGACTTGCAGGCGGCGAGACTGCTGGCATCGAGATTGCCGTCTCAATTGTTCCAGATGTGTCTCGCTCTCTCCTGGCCTGCCTGACTGCCTCTTTCTTCTGTCTTTGCCGTTGTGTGCTCGTTGTTCTTGGTTGCCTGTCCTCATTGAACACCCATTTGCGATGCCCTTTGCTTCGTGTCACGTAATCGAAGCCGGTGATGTTCGGTTTGTCTGTCTGCCTGCACCAGTCTGGTGCTTGGGTGCAGCAAATCATCCACTGCTACTGCATATCGCCGACACAGCAGCAGCAGCAGCAGCAGTAGTAGTAACACAGGCCACTGCCGCCGCCGCCGATGTGACTGAAATCACTTCACGCGGACATATTTTGTCACACCAAAAGTACAGATACTTTAGTTGGCTTCACCAATAAAGCGCCTTCTTTCTCTCTATAGCTGATTTCAAATTAGCTATAGCTATTCCGTGTGAATGCTGTCAAAACCAATGTGCCGGTTTGCTGGAGCTGTTGTCGTTGTTGTTGCTAACGGTTAAGTAATGACAGCCTTTTTTGCTGCTCACACCGCTTTCTGATTCATCGCCGCATTGTTGTCACTAGTTCCTCGAATCCTCATGTATCATTTGCTGATATTTGTCATTTATTTATACACTCAGGAAATAGTAAACTGGCGAGCGTCTGTTTCTGATTCTGACGAGGGAGTATGAAAAGACTGCAGACGACAAAAAAAGTGAAATGATTCCGGCTGAAAGGGGGGGGGGAGTGAGAGAATATCCACAGTTAAGAACGGCAATTATTGCGTGGTTAGTACGACAAAGTGCTTTCACAGCAAAGTGTCGCCGCCACTATTCCTAGGGAGCCAAGATTTCATCGATGAAATTTCCTATGAATGAGTGTGTGCATCTTGGGCTAAAAATATTCCTTCTCTTCTTCTCCATCTTCATTGCCACATCGTCTGTCCAGTGACAGATTAAGGGTAAACTTGAAGGCGCCTTTAGGAAGGAAGGGAGAGAGAGCGAAAGAGAAAGAGCAAGAAAGTGACGACACCGAGGATGAGAGCACATGGCAGGCAGTGCACTGCCTCGTCTCCCCGGCACTATCACCATCACCAACTGTGGTTGAGGATCATCACCAGCAGCGTTGATGAGAACAGACGATGTTGCTTGCAGACGACAAACACTTCACCCTTAAAAGCACTGCTGTCGGCTGTTAAAAGTGTACGGCGTGGTGGGCCACCGGTGCTCCAGCCGGTGCTGGTAGTGTGTACACTGGTAGTGGATTGCTCAGTGGAATGCTGCTGCATCGGCAGTGCTGTGGTGCTCATCATGTTGCTACACACTGCTGCTGGCTAAAGTTGCCTGTCATGAAAAAGAAAAAAAAGTAAAAAAGTGTACAATGTTACTTGGAAATAAGTAAGGTAGTAAACACTGACTGATCATGTTAAGTGGTTTACTCGTCGTCGTCCATGAGATCTAGGTGATAGGGCAGCAGCAGAGCTGAGCACTTGCACCCAGTGCTTACCAGCACCACAGAAGACCACTACCGCTTGAGTGAGAAGGGCGAGAAAAGAGTTAGTTTGAGAAGGACAGGTTAGAAATGACGACAGGAGGAGGAGGTAGTGAAGAATGTGGTAGTGCAGGTGTTGTTCGGAATTATACAAAAAATTAACGAGGATTTACTCAAATGCCTTTTATTGTCGAATAAGTCGCATTAGCCTGTGCTTTAGCCCTTTTCCTGTCCATGCTTGTTTGTTGTTGGCCAATGATAATTTGCAGCGCCGTACTGTAATCTCAAGCACACTAAGTTGTGTTGTCTAATGTGGAAGTGCTCGACGTTTTAGGGTAAGCGTTTTATTGACGCTGCTAGGATGATGTTGATGATGATGATGATATGAATTGATCTAACCTAAAGAGTTGGCTTGACAAAAAGGGACACTGTGTGCTGTACTGGGCTGCAATCACCGGTGATAACTGGGACACAATTGATTCGATTGTCTTGCTGTCGCTGGCGCAGCTCTCTGCCTGCCTGCCTGTCTGAGTCTAGACACCAATTTGGCTCCAGAGTGAAGATGAGATGTGTGGTTGTGCCTGTGTGTCCTCATCTCTATTGTGTTTGCCAATAGTGCACCATTACCAACGAGAGAATTGCCTTCCAGCACTGTCGCACTGACACAGACTCAGGCTCGCAGTGTCTCCCTGTCACGCCGATCTAACTTACACTGACACTCTCGATTTCTTCCTTCTTAGTATTTGGTTGTTATCGCTGGCGAAGGACAATAAAACAAAACGCTAGTAAATTGCTATTTAAGTGTGTACTGCACTTTGCCCCTATTTGCCTTGCTGTCTTGTTTTCACTAAATTTTATTTTTTTTATTCAAACACTGTGGTGATTCTCAGGGGCTAGAGAAAAGGAGGGGGTGATGAAGAGGATGCAAAACGGTGATGGATGTTGTCTGTTGTGGGAGGAATGCCTTGAAACCAGTCATGTATTGCTAATTCACTTACAGTACCAAACAGGATGGCTCTAATTGGCTTTAGCTGAGAAGTTTTTCATTTTCTTTGAAAGCCAGCAAACGACATAGGTTGACTGGCTGAGAAAGTGAACATCACTCTTGGACACGCTTCAACTGGCCACTCACTTTCTCTTAGTCTAAACTGATATTGTCTTTGCGTTTCAAGCACTACTAAACGAACACTTTCTAATCATTTGCATATTCATAATAACTCTCCAAATTCATTGAAAAGAATCATACTGTGAAGGCATCACTTCTTTGCGTTTAGTGTAAATGAAGATTAGAAATACGTTTTATCAAATTCGTTAAACTTCTAAAGTAAACGTTGTGTTGCGTTGTGGTGACGACCAGCGTTCAAGGAGCTTTGAGAACCGTTGAGATGGCCACCACTCACTCATCGAAGTAATTAGAGAGGGCCACACAAAACCGTTCCAAGCCGTGGTAGCAGTTGCTAGCAGGTGGTTTCTCATCTGCTCAGCCAGCGGTCTGGAGAACAGTAGTTTTAATTCTTTTTTATGGCAGAGTAGTGGACACTAATCACACGCACTCACTCACACACACTTCAGTGTTTGGTGGTGCATCGATGACTGACAACTGATTTTTCCTGTGAATCGGGCACTAGGCAAATGTCCTCTTCAGTGTCCTGTGAATGGCCAGTCAGTTCTCTTTAGACATACAGAGTGGTTCAACCACCGCTAATGGGGCACCCTTTTCAAAAAACAAAAATGTATTGAGCAACAATGGCCACAATGAGAAACACCGAATCAATGCAGTGAGACTGTGCTGATGCAAAGCTGTTGCTGCTGCTAAACAGATGCAATCGCCAACAGTGCATTGATAACGGTCATATGAAACGGGATGAGGGAAAAAGTGAGGGAGAGTGAAGGAGGCGCTCTTACACAGCATCTTCATCAGAACAGTGCATTAATGGTTCATTGTCTGCACGTTCTCTTCCTAAAAAGGAAGAGAAGAAAAGAAAGAGGTCAATAGACGACCACTTAGGAGGCACCCGGACAATTAGTAGTGCGCAAAAAATGACGAGGATGCACACAGTAAAGTATGAGAGAAAGAGGGAAACTTTCACCTAAAGGGTTGCTGCTGATTGAGCTAAAAATATTTAAAAAAGAGGCCATTGTGCAGACTGACCTGCTGTTGACAGCTGCTCATTCAGCCTGCACCAATTCATTGGCTTGTAATTACCTGCATAGTTTTTTTCACGGCCATTTGCCGTTCTCACATACCAACGAGTGCTCTGGCACACTGATCAGTGTGCTCAGTAACAACTGCAAAGCTAGTCAACTGGAAAGAGTGAGCTGAAGCTGCTCGAAATGTGGTGCAAAGTTGTGGGCGACCGTCATCATCATCATCAACAACATTACCATCAGCGTCAGTCAGTTCAGAGGAGGAAAAGTGGATTAGTAGCAGCAGTGATAATGTTCGATTAGATGCCTATCGACTTTCACTGGTGTACCAGAGCTCAGTGTTTGTGTGTGCATGTGTTATGTATTTGTGGGAGCGAGTCTGTTTAAATGTGTATCAAGAGTGTGCTTACTGCACCGTTGTCAAAGTCGACACTAGAGTTAATCAACACTTTGGTGGGCGAATGTTTGGCTGTGGGAACGACTGCTGACAACGACGACAACAAAAAGGGGACAGCAAGTACTCGAGTGCTGGTCAAAGGTGACCACCACCACCATCACTGCCAAATGACAGGAGAGTGCGAAAAAGGAGAAAGTCATGACCTAGAGGTCGATCCCGTACTCGCCACTGTCCAATCGCAGTGACTGTTCACTGACTCGAATGTTTTCCTTTGCTCAGTGCACTGGCCAAGAAAAGTTGTGTGCTGCTAAGATGGCGAAGCACAAGTCACAGTCATCCACCAGGCTGTACACCTTTTTAATGAGCAGTATACATTTATTAATACCTCGTTGCTGTGCACACACAAAAGCACTACGTTGAGCTCGGCGTGCAAATGAAGTTGCTGTCATTAAAAAACTGCCGCTGATGTAAATGAACTTACGCCAAAGTAAGGTAAGGTAAGCACTCTTCTCTCCGTATTAGTGTGCAATTTCATGCTAAAGAATGTTCCTTCCTTCCTTCCTTTCTTTCACTCCTAGTCAATCGTTCTCTTTCTTTCCTTAGCATTGCTTTTCGGCTGCTGCTGTTGTTGAGGTAGCTGAGGAAGCTTTCCCAGACGACAGCCCTTTAAAGTTTAAAAGCCAACAGCAAGAGAGCACTACCAGTGTTAGAGTTGTCATTCACAAAAATAGACACGTGGCGGTAGTGGTAGTGGTAGTGTAGAGACAGTTCATTAGCTATAGGGTGATTCATTGCTGCTGGGCAGCTTCATCGGAAGAATGCCAGTGTTTCCGATGACAACAACCGTTTAGGCTAGCCAGTTCAAGGTCAGCGAAACTGTAGATGGATTTGCCGGCTTTGATCGTTTTTTGGAACTAAAAGAGAGAGAGAGAGAAAGAGAAAATGACAAGCACTACAAACGATGTCGCTTGTTTTTTCTCTGCTCACAAGTGCGACACATCTGGTGACCACAGTAGTTTGTTTTAGCTTTACGTAATGGTGCTGTACTGTTTTGAGCACATTTCAACTGACATTGACAGTGAAAAGGATGCCGCCTCAACGGCGATCATCGCTGCACTTTTTTTCCTGGTGCAAGGGCCGACTGGCCGTGGTGGTGGTGGTGGTGGTGGTAGTGATCGTAGTGGTTCAATGACACTGCCACCACAGTCAATGGGGTCTTTGCCTGCGAGACTCCTTTTCTGACTGTTTCTCTCTACTGGAATGTGTTTGTTTGTTTGTTTTTCTGAAAGAAGATGAGAGAAGAAGAAGAGGCAAGAAAGTGAAATCATCCTGTCAATTAGAGGGAAAGAGAGGTAGAAGGATGCAAACTCTTTAATTGACATTTGTGTGTGGTCAAACTGTGTGCAAACTGGTGGAAGACTGGTGGTGGAACCCTAGTGGATGATATACTCGTAAAGAAAGTAAAGAAGTGAAAGAGATGCTTTTCTAATTGAGTGAACAAGGAAATTCGGGTGACATTAAGCGTTGGAAGCTTAGGCACTGAGCAGGCATTTGCTGTTGCTGCTGCACGCTTTCAGTCGCCGTGTGTGCCCTCAGCGACAGACAGACACCGACACTGGTGATGACCAGACTGGTTGCACTTGGCCGGGTTATCGCACCACTGAGAAAACGATGCGCCGCTGGTGGCTGCTTCTGCTACTGCTGCCAGTGCACTGCAGAGGTTTATTTTCGGGCGACAGTAGACGTGTATGAGTGTATGAGTGCTTGCCTGTCTGCTTGTGCTTGCCTGTGTGTCTGTGCCTGAGAAAGGAAAGACAAATTATGTGCGAAAGAAGAGCTGGGCCGTACAAAGAAATGAATGGAAAGGGGAAAAGGGAGAGAAAGTGACGCAGAATAGACTGGATTTAAGTGGAAAGGACACCAGTGGCGAGCCAGAGTAGGTTCACTGACAGCACCAGCAACAGAAGCAGCAGACACTTGGAACTCAGGCCGAAAGCAGACTCCTCATCATCAGCGCCGACGACGACGACAGTCTTCCCAACTAACCAACCAACGGGAAACAACAAAAAGAAAGTATGCAGAGGGGGGAGGGCATTGGTAAGGTAGCATTGAAACGAGAATGAGCATTCGTATTGCATACGTGCGTGTGTTGCCAGTGTGTGTGTGTGTGTGTGGCGCCAAGAATCTACTGGAAAGAAAATGATGAAAAAGAAGAAGTCTGCGGGAGGAAGAAGTGGAGTGGAGGGGGGAGGAGAGGCAATGAAAGTCAATTGCAAGTGTAAGTGTACTAACACAACTAACCGAGTGACTTTGAAGACACCAGTGGAAGGAAAGAAGGAGCGAAGGAGCGCACGCCGCGGCATTGCCGTCGCCGACGTCGCAGACGACGACGAAGACGCCGCTGGTGACGATGCTGTTGCTGTTGCTGCAGCAATGAATTGAGGTTAGGAAGGAGCACAGTCCTGAGAGCACATCACCTCGGTGCAGCAGTTGCCGGTCTTTTAAGAGAGAAAGAGAGAGTTGCCGGCGACAGGAGACGCCGGGAGAATGAACACCACCGTCTGAGTGAGTCTGTCTGAGTGAGGAGCAGTCAGTGTTGAACAGACGCCCGGCGATCAAGTAAGTGAGTGACTGACTGATTCAGGCAGGCAGGCAGACGAAGCGAGCTCTTGCTCGTAGAAAGGCTCCCCGGCGAATGTCACTGTTCAGGTTGTTCACTTGCTTTTCATCTTCTCTTCTTCTCTTTGACTCTACCTTTTTTTGCAGTCTGCCGTCTGCTGTTCTCCCCCCTCAGCAGTAGCAACCAACTTTTTTCCTACATATACCTGGTTAAAGAGAAGTCTGCTGCCGCTGAAACTTCACTTTTTTGACGTGTGCCTGCCTGCCTGCTTTCCACTGACTGCAACTTGCCAAAATTGCGGAAACAAAAAGAAAGAGAATGAACAACAAAAACCGACGCCAGTGAACAACAGCAGTCTGTTTGAAGACACTACTCACAGCAAATAAGGGAAAGTGGATGAGTGGATGGGATGGGAGAAGAAGAAAGGGCGACCACGACTGAACAATGCTCTTGATTTATTGGCGGCGCTGATCTGGTGCTCGCGCCGGCACTGCTGTGTGACTCCTTCGCTAGTTAGCACACACTTGACAGGAGCGAGGGAGTTCATGTTCATCATGGACAGATAGACACGAACTCGTCAATTGCTCCCTCCCCGCTTCAATTGCCTTCAGTTCCCATCTTCTTTCAGGTGGTTGCTCGCTCAGGCACAGAGGATGACAATTGCTCCCGCTCCTGCGCCTGCCATCCATCGCCCCCATTGTCTTCGTCACTCCACCGGCTCTGGTCACTGGTCGTAATTGCTTTCTTCTTCTTCTTCTTCTTGGTTTTTTCTCTTTTTTTTCTTCTTCTTTCCACTCCCAACAACCCCTTCCCAACAGAACTGGTTCAATCATGAGCACTGATCATTAACCTTTTGTAAAAAACTTCTTTTTTCACTTTCAGCACTGTGTGATTGGATCGATTAATGGCCACCGGCTGGCACTGGCTGCCGACGCCAGCCAATGTGTCACCGTCCTGCCCACAGTCAGTGAAGAGGGTGAAAGTGAAATGAAGGGGGGGGGGGAGATCGTGAGTCGTAAAGTAGAACGTCGTCTGCACACGTAGTGTCTAGGAGAAGGCAAGTCTGGTTCACCTCTTCTTCTTCTTCTTCTTCTTTCTTCTCTCGGTCAGTGCGCCACAATTATCCGATCGTTGCCGTGATTGTTGATATTGCTGCTTTGGCTGCCTGTGACGCCGTTGCCAGTGCTCCTGCTGCTGCTGCGACCATTGCGCTGTTGCAGATGTGGAGGGTGGTAAAGGAAAACAGAGTGATTACCTACTGACTACTACAGCGACTATTACTGCACACTACTACCTGCACAGCAGTGTTCGTCTGATAGTGAAAGTGATTTCCATCATTTGTGTCTTGCCTGTGTTTGTGCTTGTGCCTCTACCACCACCTCCTTCAGTGGCGCCATGAGAATGTGGGCAATCAAGAGAGGGAGCGAGAAAAGGGATGATTTTTATCAAACTGCCGCCACTGCCACCAATCAAGCACACTGCAGCAGCAGCAGAAGCAGCAGGCAAAAAATGATGTACGAATAGCCAATGACCAGACTGAATGAATGCGAATTACCACTGCTGCTACTGCTGCTGCTGATCCGTTGCCGGGCGTACGTGTTTTTGTATGTGTTTGTGTGTGTGTTTGTGTGCACTGCGGTGCACCTTCTTCTGGCTGACCAGAAGGAGTGAGAACATTAACTCGGTGATTTAGAGGCCAGCGATTAGTCAAAATTTGAAGTGAGAAGATTACCGCGGGGATGTTGAGGAGAAGAAATGAAAGAAGGGGATGATGAAGAAGAAGAAGATTACTGGCTACGACTCAGTAGTCATCTTTAATTGACGGCTTACATTGCCACCTGTTGCTGATGCTGCTGATGCTGCACTCGCCGGTGCTCCCCAGTTGATGCCCAGTGCTCAATTCAGCTCAATTGGGTGATCACCAATAAAACAACAGATGAGTTGATTTAGTAGACGTAGCCGTAATAGAGGGAAAAAGTTGCGCCCGTGGTCTACCTGACCAACTCACCATCACCCCACAGCCACCACCTAAACTAGTCTGCTTATCAGGTGCATCCAACACTGGCTGTCGATTCTGAGCACTCTCTGTCTTTCAATTTTTTTCCTACCCGTACATCTGTTGCAGTGATACTCCCTAGTAGAGCAATTGTCGAGTTCATTGTATTTTGTGGTAGTGGAAGGGAGAACAAGAGAGGTAAGGAGCAAAAAGAAACAAGAAAACAGAGAATAAATAGAGAGAGAGAGAGCTAGTGTACACGACACAGCATCAATGCGAAATTGTGAAATCAGCCTTTGCCACTGCCGCTCTCTTCTCTTTTTATTTGCCGGCTCGTTGTGTGTACATGCTCGAATGGAAGCGTTCGGTGCACGGCAGCGAGACGTCAAAGATAGAAAGAAGAAAAGGAGTACTGCTGAAAACAGAAAGAAAAAAGTTTGCAAAAATAAAAAGAGTTTACCAGTTCTTAAAAAGCGAGAATAGTGAAAGTGAGTGTTGCGCGGCTTGGTGATAAGACAGGCTGCAGAGGAGGGAGTAAGCTGAAGTGGAGACAATGCCGGCACTTCTCTTTTTCTGGAAACCAAAAGTAGTTCTGGTTTTGCTGTACACAAGCTCACCACTGCCCAAACACTGGTCACAAGCTGCAATGACGGTTCTTCGTTTTTTGTTTTTATTCTCCTTTCTCCCCGACTAGAACTGAATCCCCAACTGGCTCTGCCGGATCAAGTGCCAATTTGAGCAATGCTCGTAAATGCGAATAAGAAGAAAGGAACGACTGTTGCTAACTGCATGTGCGCATTTTTTAGCCAGTAAAAGCAGTAATATCTTTGCATTTTTTGTTTTTCAATCGTCACTTTTTTCTCGAAAACCCAGCAGAACTTGTTAATGAAAGTTTTGTGACTCCCTTCTTTTCTTTTGCGGTTTCAAGCTGAGAATGACTGGGTAGCTTAAAATGACTGCTAAAACAAACTGCCTGTTTATGCTGTAGTGTAAATTCGCTTCGGCAGTGTGGTGCTACTGTTCCTCCTGCTGCTGACTGCCAGAATTTAGGGTAGAAAGACAGAGTGGGGCTTAAGTGGATTACTGGTCAATGGCCCGAGTGTGCCTACTGCTGCTGCTGTTGCTGCTGCCATTTATTTATCAAGTCCTGGTGCACTACACAGCACTGTACTGAACTACGAACCATTGACTGTGTGAATTATTGGATGGGCAGTTTCTTTTGGGGAGTGTGTCTGACTAAGCTGAATTCTAGCTCTCTTGCTGTCTTTCTTAAAAAGTGTCAACAGCACTGTTTTTATTTTCCTTTCTGGTGTCACTGGCCGACCGAGGATTGTGCGACGGCTGCTGCTGGTGGACGGGCAGTGGTTGCCACTCAGACGAGCTAACTCTTCATCATCTGCCTCTTCTTCTTCTTCTTCTTCCCACAGTTTCCCCTCATCTTCAGAATCTGTCTGCGAACTGGGCGCGCACACGGAATTCACCGCGCGCCCGTCACTTACTGAAAATAGAGAGAGAGAGAGAGAGAGACTCCAAAGTCGCAGTCGTCTCCGACTGTCTTCGCCGTCGCCGGCGTCTTTTGCCGCGCACCAGACAATCGACTATTGACTGATGCCCGCGCCGAAAATCTGAGAAAGAAAGAGTGAACCGGCAACCAGCAAACAGCCAGATCTTTCTTTCCGCGCAAGCTTTCCCGCCGTTGCTGCTGCTGCCGCAGCGCCGGAATGGCGCCCGATTTGGCGGCAATTGCATACGACCACACACACAACCCTTACATCAGAACTGCAAAGCATTGCAGCAACAAAAGCAGCAGCAAAAACATGTACACAGACCAATGTTGAAGCAACCGAGGCTTGAGAAGACCACTAGAATATGTCTAGCAGAATTTGTTTGGATTGAATGAAACGCAATTAGTGAAACTGTCTATCATAAATGAAGGTGATTTTTTCAGTAATTTTTTTTCTACTTTCCTCAACTGATTATGGATCAAAAGCTGAGCTAATGTGCTGATCAGTGTGAGCAGTCTGCTGCAGAGTCTGCTCTATCAGCATTGCATGCAACTAGTTGTTGTTGCTAGAGATAACTTTCTGTGACTAGGCAGATGATGAACAGACGACGCACGCAAAAAGCCGAAGAAGAACAGTCGACAAAAGGGACACATGTGGTGATCAGCACTGCTGCTGCCGTCTGCCACTACTACTGCTCGCATGGGGCACTTCCAACACAGCGACCACCACCACCACTGCTTGCACTGTCCTCCTTGCTACCTCCTCTGCTAGCCCCGGCACTGCGACGACGGTAGTCTGTGGTGGCTGTCTGTCTGTGGGGAGTCTGCCAGTGGTGAAAGTCTGTCAGAGCTGCTGCTGCCGATGTATTGAAAATGCCGCTGCTCTGCCAGTCGAGGCTGCAGTCGTCGTCGCAGTCGCCTGTTGCGCGCTTCACTCCTTCACTTCGTTTTGCTGGAATTAAATAAAACATTTTTTCCCATTTCCAACTTTACCATACTTAAACTTTTTTTTGTGGGTAAAAGTTAGTCTGCTTTTTCTGGTTTTTGTGGATCATTTTTTTCTGTTTCATCCCTTTCTAAACGACATCACCGGTGGAACCCCCAATGCGACACCCACCACAATGCTAGTTGTCACCCACCCACTGGCCCCTGACGCCCTCGACACTCCTCCCTTTTCACCAGCTCACTTTTGGCCATCACACTAGAATTGAGCTGAGTTGCAAAGAGTTGAAAAGAGGCCTGAAAATGCTTTGCCAACAATGATGACCGTTTCACTGCTCAACTTTCCCTTTTTCTCATTTTCGCTTTCTCAATTTTTCCTCCTCACCAAGTATTCATTTGCATTTCATCTTTATTGTCGTGCATTTCTTTATCACCTCATTATCTGATCGCCAACCTTTGATTGTGTGCTTTACATGAAGCCTCTCTCTCTCTCTTAGCTAAGGCTTAAAGTTGAGATTTTCTTCTTCAGTCACTTTCAACTTTAAACATGAACTCTGTCACCTGTTAAATTGTTCAACTTTTTTCTGCCCATGTTGCGTTTTTGTCACCAAATCTAAATCGCACTTGGAGGACAATTTGGAGAAAAGAAGAGAAACGACGTTTCTCGTCGTCGTCGTCGTCGGCATTTCGACCTCCAGCTTCTCTACCGCTACTGTGGCTGCTGGCAGAACGAATCATCGACGATCATCACCGCTACCACCACCACCACCACCACCACACGCCATCCTCGTCATCATGTTCTCGCACCCGACTGCAAACAATCTAATCTGCACTGAGCCTAGTCCAAAAACGCCGACACCGGAGAAGTTCTTTGAAAGTGAAGCTGTCTCGAATAATAGCTCATCGTCCAATCACAACAGCACGAATGATGCGACAACACTGTCCAGTGGCAGTGGCAGTGGCAACGGCAGTGGTGCAGGTAGCGGCAACGGCAACGGAAGTGATTGCACCTCCAGTCCGACGCTCTCCGATGCGAGCAGCAGCGGCTATGAATCACTGCTGGACGACAGCTCTCAGCCGGACAACACTGGTGAGCTGCTGCTGAATATGGGACAGCAGCCACATCAGCAACATCAGAAGCAACAGCAGCAGCAGCAACAACAGCAGCTATTGTTGCCAGCTGACGCCGATGAGATCTACTACACTGAGGCGCCCAGAGACAGTCCCATTCTGGACGACTTTCGTGCCACCCGTCAGATGCTGCACATCGAGGACCGCTACGTGCCCTGGGGCGTCGATGAGGAGGTCTACCGATGCGGCAAGTACGAGAGCGACGAGAAGGCACGTCGCATTGTCACCGAGTGGATGCTAGAGGTAAGCTGGCCAAAGTGGTTTCTTTTTCTTTTGTGTGCCTTTCCGGCCCAAAGCCCAAGGGTCGGAGACAGGAGCTATTGTTCACTGATTTTCCGCACTTGTTGAGCCGTTGAGTCAGTTCAGTTGTTCATTCGCAAAAATGTCAACGTTTGCCAGCTCAGTGAGCTGAGTTTACACAAAACAGACGCATAGCAGACATTCCATTCTATTTACGCGAGGTAGTACGTGCCGATCCTCCTCTCAGGAAAAGACCTTGCACGCATTCCCAGAGACTTTTACGTTTTAGTGTTCATTCATAACATTTTTCTCCTCTTTCTTTCTTCCTCTTTTTCACTCCTTGGCAGGTATGCGAAGAGCTAAAGTGTGAAGAGGTGATCTTTACGCTAGCCGTCAACTACCTGGACCGTTTCCTCCTTGCCACTCCTGAGCTTCGCAAGTTCCAGCTGCAACTGGTGGCCGTCGTCTGTCTGCTGATTGCCTCCAAGCTGCGCCAGTGCGAGTCACTTGACCCAAAAGAGCTGAGTTACATGTCGGACAATTCAGTCACGGTGACGCAAATTCTGGTAAATCATTCTATTTTGGTGTAAAGCTTTTCTGTTCTTTACTCCTCTCTTTTTCCACCTCTGCAGAGCTGGGAGCCACTAGTCCTGAAGCGACTCAACTGGGACGTTTCCTCGGTGCTCGCCATCGACTATCTCGACCACATTCTCGTCAAGCTGCCTGAGCTCTGTCAAGCCACAGGAGAGCATCATCAGCAGCGCCCAAAAACAGTCTACAAATACAGTCCATCCACCGCTTCCAGTCCTCTTCGTTCCAGCAATATCCTAAGTCAATCTTCTTCTACATTTTCCTCTTCTATTTCCTCTTCTTCTTCTGCAATAAGCTCACCCCGTTCGACAAAACGGCCCTTCTGGACAATGACGTCTTTCAGCTCTTCATCCTCCTCTCATCCTCCTCCTCTTCCTCTCCTTCCCGCTCTCCCTGCTCGCCGAAGAAGCGCATTCGATCTTCTGAGCTGCACTCCAGCAAAACAGTCCTAGAACCCCAGTCAGACCTGAAATCATTCTGGGCACTGTCAAACAGTAGTGCCACCAGCAGTCTGCAGGACACCGTTCGTCGACATGCCAGTACGCTTATTTCCCTCTGCTCCACCGGTAAGTGCTGTTTTTTCTTAATTTTTTACATCACTTTTTCACCCATTGAACACTCTGCTGTACACAGCTGTTTTACACCACCACTTTTGCTACTAACTACTAAAGTTCTTTGACCACCCATGAATTACTAGCACGTTGCGCACAGCAAACGAATTACAGTCGTTTGCTTGCCCGCACGTATTTAGCCGTAATTTGAACCTTTTTGGCCCCCTGGAGAAGGCCAATCCCCTCTTATTCTCCGAGTCCACTGACCGCTACCCAGTGCTACTGTTAAGCCTTTTTATCTCTAGTTGGGTGATCTTTTTGTGTGTGTTTTTGTGTGGCCAAGAAGAGAAAGCAGGGTTGTTTTGAGCACTGCGCTCATTGCCCGTTTACTCACTCATTCATTCACTCACTTGAACTGGCCCGAGTTCTCTGACCCTTGAATGCTTTGTTTGTGTTTTCCTCGTGTCTTTCACCACCTAGTGTCTTCCCTGCCATTTTCTTGCACTTGTTGACGGACAGACGACCGTGTGTCTCTTTTACTTCACTCACTCACTCACTCTGGCTGGCTGGTGACTGTCAACTTTGGGTGTTCATGGTTTATTTAACGTGTTGCATCTTCAGTGACAAAAGCCGACTACACTCCGGACTGCACCAGTTTTGTCAAAGCCTTACTGTCTGAGTGGCAAGGCAACGCTGAGTGTCGTTTAAATATAGCCAGAGAGTAGGCTGTCTGAAGGCGACTCAGGTCACTTCCAGACTGCCGCTGTTCACAGTGCCCTCCTTGCACATCCCTGGTGGAAAAAAAGAAAGAAGAAGAAAGACTAGTGTAGTAATAGACTGTGACTCAACTGAACGTCCCATTGGACCTACTTGAGTTTGATGCTGATATTTGGTTATAAGCTATCATCGGCAGAAAAAGCAATCACTGCTGTTGCTAGTGATTGCCTTTAATAATGAAAATTTATATGCAATTTCCCTTTTTGCAGCCATTTACTACAAAAAAAGTTTTTTTAAAAGTAAAAAGTCTACAACACCAGCTGGTGATTAATTCTCATTAATTTGCAAGTGGCTAAAACGAATGCCCACCCAACGATTCTTTTTTTCACACACATCCTCCCTTTTTAATCCAGCAAAAGAAACTGTGCCCAACCATACATCAATCGTGCAATTGGTTCACTCTTTCTCTCTCACTCCCTTTCTTTCTCATTTTCTGGCTGTTTCGTGCTCAATTAATTCCTACTGTCTTCAGCTCAACTTAAAGTGTCTATTTTCGGTTTTCAAAAAAAGTCGCAGCCGTCGAAGAGAGAGTACAGAGAGAAAGTGCCATTGCTCAATCTCTCTTCTTCAAATTGCGCCGTGTTTGTGTCAGTTGACCCTTTGCCAGTTATATTTATAAGCGCAGACACTGTAAATGTGTCTGTGCACTACCATTTTGCACCCTCTCGTTTACGTTTTTCAGTACAAATACAGCGCAACGCAACTACCGTTTTCAAATTGGTCCGGGTGCCCGCACAAATGAGGCTAACGGGTGCTAATGCTGTCGTCTTCGTTGATGATGATATGAGGGTAAATGAAGAGAGCGCCTCAGTGACCAGTCTACTTCAGTCCCTCTTTTCCTTCATCTTCAACCTCTTTCTTTCACACTGTCGTCGTCGTCTGCGGCGTCTTTTGCATTTCAGCACAGTCAGTGCTAGTCACTGTCTACCTCACTGCTTTCTTTTTCCCGAGCGATACACATTGGGCGAGCGACAGCAAACGCCGGCGTCGATGCCGGCGCCTCTCTTAGAAACAGGAAAGGAAGACGGCATGAAAAGAAAGAAAGAAAGAAAGAGTCAGCAGAATGAGCTAGTCAGCTTAACTGAACAACAAAGAGACAAAGACGATGAAAGTGAAAGTGAAGGAGTGAGTGAGTGTGTTTGCCAAACAGGGAAGTTGTCTTCTGGTCGGTCGTCGTTGGTTGGTTGTCTGTTGGTCGCTCGGACACTGTCTGTCTGGCTGTGACTACTTACCACCAGCACCACCACCACTACCCCGACCACCGTCATCAAACTAGTTTGGAGTGTACTGGCGCCCAGTGTCTGTGGTGTCTGACTAGATCACCCCCTCTACCCCCCTCTTCCACTACTTCTCCACTTTTCACCTGTCTCTGATTGACTGCTGCCCAGATTTTCTGTCGATTCATCTTGCGCCTCGTCATCTAATGCTACCAGTACGCCGCCAAATGGTACTACCTCACCCCCTCTCGGTGGACACAATTCACAGTAGCTCACGCACGGTGCGTCTGACCGGGCAATCTAGTGCATCGGCGGTGCATCTACGGTTGTGCCCACTTCTGAATTTCACCAGCGATTATCAGTGGCTACCTCAATTGGTGTCACCTAAGTCTCGACTACGCTCGGGGCTTTTCCACACGCGGCAGCAGCAGTTGAGAATAGCACTCCACTTAAATAGCACCTCTAATGATCATCATTAGCATCAGGGGAAGGGGTGCAAAGCATCACAGCCAAGACAAATTAGTTAGAGTATGCTGAATTGAAGTTGTTTTTGGGGGTAGAGGCACAATAATGCTGTACAAAGCAGTTAATGAATTTTTTGCAACTTTTGCAACTTTTTTTCTGAAAAGAGTGTTTATTTTTGGTTGCTCTTGTTTTTTGCGTAATTTCGCTCATTTGTCCCTTGTTCACCCAAACACACATACCTTGTTAGTGATGATAGTGCTTCTTCTTTTTCAATGACTGCCAACTCCGTCAATGTTTGTCATTGTGTCTGTGCATGCAATTAAGCCTGTTAGGCTTCTCTGTTTTGTGCAGTGCTCTGCATCCCCGTACACACTTGTGTGTTTCGTTTTGTTTGAGCTGTTCGCCGACGACTGCAACAACGTTGCAAAAGGTCACTGTCTGATCTGTCTGCTGGTGATAGAAAAGCTGCTGCTGCTACTGATGCTACTGCTGTTACCTGTTGCTGCTTGTGTGCACAGCCTGTGTTCAGGTACAGGCACGCACAGAGACACAATCGACTCGCGTTAGTAAAAGTGAAGAAAGAGTGAGAGTGAAATGGAAAAAACAACAAAAAATTGTACAGGTATCCTGGCTACCTGTCAGCTTGCCAGCTAGACGGGTGGCCTGAGTGCTGCTGCTGCTGGTGCTTTATGTGATTCACTGTTTGTCTATGGGGACGATGAGGAGCATCATCATCATCATTGCCAGGACTGTTCTCAGTTTGCCCTCGATCAGTGTCATTCTTTTACGTATTACTTATTATTTATTGGCAATTCCACCTTTGACCAGTGAGGGTAACCTCGTTAATCTTAGTTTTTTTCAGGTGAGTGAGTGTGTTTTCCTTTAATTCTGTAAAGTCACTGCCATTTGCCATCATTCTCCCCCCCCCTGAAAGGCTCGTGCCACATGTTGACGCTCTTGTTCGGCGCTGAAAAAAAGGTGTTCAACAGAGGTGGCTTTCACTTCAGTGGCAAGTGTCTTGTCTGTGTAATGTTTGGCAAATTGACGCCGTAAGTGGCAGAAGAAGTGTGTGTGTGCAGAAGGACCGCACACATCTTGGCGACACTTACCACTGTTCTGTTGTGTTGATTTCAATGACAGACAAGAAAGTGCACCAGTGTCTTCTCTGGTACTCAGCTGCTACCTTCCTCCCCCCTCTGGTTGTCTGCGTCGTCTGTTCACATGTTTGAAACTGCCGCATAGAAACTGCTGCTGTTCAGACAGACTAAAAAAGTATGTGGCCGTGCATTGAGCCGATTTGATGAGGGCGAGAGCGCTGGTAGACAGACAGGCAGCAGCAGCCCACTTTTGACGTCTCACTCGAGAGCAGAATCATCATTATCATGCATGCATGCAGTCTCTTTGGTAGTGTCTCGGTGACGATGACGCCAGTCTCTCCAGTGACAGTCGGTATCTGCTTTCGCCACTGCCATCACCAGCACTACCATCATTACCACAATTCTAGCGCATCCACTACAGTTGTTTCTCCTCTTTTTTCTGGTTAAAGTGTTTGACGCTTGAAGACATCGCAGCATATGGTTCGGCTGACACTGACACTGCTGCGACACTTCGGCTGCGGCTGATGCTGCTCCTATTGCGTCTGCCACACAGCAGAAGCAGACAGCGTTGGGAAAATAATCCGCTGTCAGCTGTGTGCTGTCTAACCAACAGTTGCTGTTCCCACTCTGCCCTTCTGTCTGACAGTTTTGTTTTCAGTCTGCACTGTAGTTTGTACGACACTCACCTGAAATTGGCCAAAGTGGCTGTACTTTGATGTTGTACTGAAGTTGATCCTCCCTTCTTGCTCACAACTCACTTGTCTTTCCTCTCCTCCCTCCTTTCCTTCTCTCTCTCTCACACACAGTGAAACCTTAGCTCGATCCCACGATAAAAGGCTGATGACACTTCTCTGTCTGTCTTCTTCTTTATTGGCTTCTTCATCTTCTGTAGTCAAAAAGCCATCAACAACAACAGCAGCAGCAACTCGGTAACACGACCAGGCGTCATGTACACGTACAGATCGTCGGCCTCTTCTCACTTACTCACTCAGTCTGACTGTCAGTCACCTAAGAGAAGATCAGCTTGTACACTCACTCTCACACAGTCAATCAATGGTAGTGGTGCTCCTGGTGGCTGTATGCCTTTCTTTCCTTTGCCAGCACACACACCAGCATCTTCTCCATCGTTTTCGTGCTCGGCAACAACTCTCTTTCTCTTTCTCTTGCCGGTTGTGTGGGCTACTGACCGACTGCAAGGTCATCGCTGGCTGCTGCTGCTGCTGCTAAGGCGTCGGTATAGTTTCGCTGCCGCTCTTTCCTTTCCTCCCTCCACACCAAAGCGGACCTTAGCTAATAATGTGTGTTCCGGTGAACGATATTGTATTTTGTACGACAGTGTATTGGCAGTTGTCGGCACTAATGGAGGGGGGGGGGTGAAGGATACGCACACACACACACACACTCTTTCTCTTTCTCTTTTTTGCACACGTACAATTGACGCCGAGTACTCTGACGGCGGCTTCGGCGTTTTTCCTTAGAGGAAACAACAAAAAGATGACTGATAAATCGTCTGCAGGCGCCCGCTTTCTCTCTCCGCTTTCTCTGCGAGCATCTCCCCCCTTGGCTGAACTGGCACTGGCAGCATCAGCCTCAGCAGCCAGAGCAGCTGTGGTGTCTGTCGTCTGCCCGCTTGCCTCCTTCTTTCCAGTGCTTCCCTTTTTCCACTTCTATTTCGCAACTCTTTTTTCCTTCTTCCCTTCTTTCCTTCGTCGTCTGTGCGCGGACTCTGCCGTACAGTGTTGTGGTAGTGTTCACTAGTATAATATTGCATAAACTACCGCCTCGCAGCAGTGGTGACATTGTATCAACTCTCTCCCTTGTGGACTCATTAAGCCGGTGTCACTCTTCACTCATGGCATGATGATGATGATGATTGTAATCATCAATTAAAATGTATCAACTCTATGCGACGACACCCCCTGTTCATAAATAATATCTCTGGCACGCTTATCGCCTTTTCTTTTTCTTACTGAGTTGGGGTTATCAGCTCTGAGTGTGTGTGTGTGTGCTTCTGCTGCTACTCGATTATCGCACTTTTTGCTTGCTTTGCTTGCTCAGTAAGGAAAAAGTGTTTCACCAGTCGATTAAAGTGGAAGCGAGCACCACTTTAAAGGGATTCCTTTTAATCGAGTGTGCTCACTTTCTCACTGGTGCACTCTGGTTTGCTCTGTGCTTGACTTTTGTAAGTTGTTTGAGTATTGTCATTCAACAGGTGGTCAGGGTGGTTGTTTCCGCAGCATCATCATTGATTTAGTTTAGCTTTTTTCAGTAAAATATTGATTGAATATAGTTTATTTGTTACTAGTCATATTTCCTGTATTGCCTTGAGTGCGTGTCAAAGTTCATATGTTGTCGTCATACTGTTTTTTCTCAGTCCGCTATAACTGATTCGTGCCTTTGCACTTGTAGCAAAATTTTTATTGTTTGTTTGTGTATGTGCTGTCTTTCTTTGAAGTGGGCGCCACTTGCCGCGCCAACTCGACCAACTCTCAAGGCACCAGTAGCCTCTTTCCCATTGACAGTTCCATGAACTTGTGACTTCCATTTCGTTCTTCCTCTCTCCCTCTCAAATGTTGTTCACGTTGTCCATTCGCCTCTTGAACTGCCAATGTTACGAGTCATTGGCTTTTTGTTTCAACTCCACTCTCTAATTCTCTTGGCCTCTCATTCTCTTTCTCTCCTGAGTGAGAGGCCCCTGACACATAGCAGCAGGTCGTGCTCATTGCTCAGTGTTGGCTGTTGTGAGTGCTACTGTTGAGCCCATCTTACCTTTCACTCGGCCAGTTGCGAGATGCAGTTCAGCTGATGTTGTTGATGATGTTGATGGGATTGTTGCTTCCTATTTTGACTCGCATCACTAGATAGAAGAAGAAAAGCAAGGGGCCCCACCACCACCATCACTCGCGTGATCGCTCTGTCCGACTGATGATGACGCCGGGCGCCTCTTTTGCCTCTTACGCCTCTGCCTCAGCCTTTGCCTCTCTCTTTCTTTCTCCATTGTCTCTCCATTCACTGATACTCAGTCAGTGCAAGGAGTGTGTGTGTGTTTGCATCCAAGCATTCAGTAGCAGGCATTCACTGTCTTTGGTTATGTAATCCGATTGTTGTGCACACAAACACTGAACCCGGCTTTGTGTCAGCACCGACTAGTAAAACGTAGTGTCGCCTTCTGTCACTTGAATTAATTTGTATAAGAGCAAGGTTGGTTAGCTTTTTAGAGTAGCTACAATGTTTCCTTCTCTTGCAAACTGACTACCCCATCACTGCAGTCTGTACACCACAATTTATCATCATGTCGGCGAGTGCTGTACAAACCGTCAATCACTGGTGCATCAATCTGGTTGGTGTCGTCATCAGTGCAATAACCCAAGCGCCATCGGCAGCACCAGCAGTGCACCTTTTTCCTTCTTTGCCAAAAGAAAGAAGCCCCCTTCTTCTTCTTTCTCGTCTGCTACTTTTATTTCTTTGAATGCACCCTTTTCGGGTTTACTAGCCACTAGCACTACTGCCACCTCCCGCCGTCTTTGGAGGAGAAGAAGGACGTGTTTGTCGTTGCCGATGACACCAGCCTGGCTGTTGCCTGCCATCATTGGCATCATTCGCAGCAACAAGGGATGACTCCCGGTGAGAGGAACTACTTTTCACAGACACACAGACGCACTCACTCATAATAAACTCAGACACTCATAACTTTCCCCGCTTTCTCTTTCTCTTTCTCTCGTCAATGGCAGCCTTCAGTGTCTGTATGTTCGTCGTGTCTGGTTTGCTTACCTTTACTCGGCGAACTTTGATTTGCTTGAATCACCCCCCTTTCAGGCGGCTTGTCGTCGCCATCGCCGTCACCGGCGTCTGGTAGTAGTGGTGCTGATCATTACGGCAGTGAGCAGATTCAATAAAGGAAAATAATTGCTCTATCTCTTTCGTTCTCTTTTATTATTCTGCAAGTTGAAAGTGGAGTTTGCCAAAAAAGGGGGATAGCGCGCCAGTGAGAGTGCAAAGGCAGTGATGGAAAGTGGCAACAGCAGCAACAGTTGTTGCATTGTGCCATTGCGAGCTTGCAACCAAAACTGATCAAAACTGCTGTGTGGTGCGCTGAGACACTTACCTAAGGCTGACTAATGCTGTTTTCCTCCCCCCTCTGCTGCCTAATTGTGCATCTAATCGGTCGCGTTGAGGATCCTCTGCCAGGACGATCACCTCTGCCTCGATCAACTCTGCCTGCCATGACCATGTGACACTGTGACTCTCATTCACTCCCTCTGCTTTCACTCTCCCCGTGACCTCTCTCTTTCTCTCTCCGGTACACAATGGAAGGCGCAGGTTGAAGGCTCTTCTCTTTCTCTTAGCATTCTGGTGCTTCTTGGTTGACCTTTGCCTGAGCGGAGGAGCAGTGAAGAGAGAGAGAGAGAGAGAGAGAGAGAAGAGAGAGAGAGAGAGAGAGAGAGAGAGAATGTCACGAGCAAAGGTTCCCGCGCCTGCTGCCGCTGCTGCTTCATTTCCCTCCGCCTTTCCTTCAGTCTGTTTTGCTCTGCTCTGCAGTCATATAAATATTTGCCATTTGATTCATTGGCTGCCATGGTGCCCCGAGCTGAGTGCGCATTCTTGATCACGTTTGACGCCAGCGCCCGTGCGCCCGACACTGCGGCTCATTCTCTGCGCATTCTACTGACCCCACCACCACTCGACTGGCCGATTCGACCTGCTCGCTCGATTTCCCCAGTGCCTACCAAAGGGGACTTCTCTCTCTCTCTCTTATCACAGTAGACGTCTAATTAGCGTGCACTAATTTGGATGCTTGCTCTGGTGACTGGTGGCCTGAGTGTGCTGAGTGGCTGGCAAGTGTAGGCACACAAGTGGGTATCAACATCACTCGGGTCAAGTATCAGCACAGCAGCAGCAACAGGCAAGGTCACTGCAGGTCACCACAGAGCAAGACAGAGCTACAAGTTGCTTTTTTCTTGGGCAAACAATGAAATGCTGCGATATTGTGTTCTAGAGATCAGTGCTGCTGCTGGTGGTGGCGATGTTTAAGACAGTGTTGATCTCATTGACAGCATTTGAGGAGAATCCTCTGCCATTTTTCTCCTCTTTCAGTCGCTCCCTCCCTTGAGGCTACGACGTTTTGTTGTCGTAAACGCCACTCACTCATTTGTCGGCTAGTTTTGCTGAACATGTGTCCCGGCATAACACAAAACGCTAATTGATTGTCGCTCTCCAAAGACAGAGGTGATCGTCCCATTTCAATTCACCCTTTTTACGAGGTGCTAAAGCACGTGCCTGCTTAAGATTTGTTTCCCTTTTTCAGTTTCTCCTTCTCTGCTTTTATATATCCTCAGGCAACTGTGTGATTGCCGTCTTCTTTCCTTCTTTTCCTCTCATTTTCAAACCATCACAGTGGTCAGCAGTCTCTTTTCCCTCTTTTTTGTAGTAATTGTCCTCTAATGAGCACATTTGGATTAACTCTTTTGTGCTACTGCTGAAAGTACTGACAGTAGAACATATCCGCTTCCGCTGTCAATTGAAAGTGAAAACGTATGTAAAGCAGGCAGGCTGTAAAAACAGAAAAAATGAAACTGCAGGGTGTGCGTTTTAGACATGAACAAAAAAAGTTTGGGGCAAAACGTAGAAAAAGGCAGCAGCAGCTTTGAACGGAAAAGGTGCTTAGCAGGCACACGAGACTCGGGGTAATTGCCGAGTGCATCTACTGCTGCTGCTGCTGCTGCTGCTGGTGATCTTTGCTAAATTGAATGCACCTGAAAATATAAACGTCAGCAAGGACACTTACTACTGCAGATGCCTGCAGATGGGTTGTGCAAACCCAACATCATCCTCATTCACTACTACTACTACTACTACTTTGTCATGTTTTGTCAAACTAAAAAAACTGCTTCAACTCTGCCATCTGTGCAGGGTCCTCTGCCACTGCCAAGCGATCCACCAGAAGTGACATCGCCCTCTGCACAATGGCAACAGCACTCTTTCGGCCCTGTGCACACAATTGCCATTGTCTCAGCTGCTGCTGCTGCTGCAGATGCCCCCTTTAACTCGGGTCCCGGTTATTACTGCAATCCGGGTGCGCATGCAGTTTGCAGTGGCGGATTGTTCAGCCTATTGTTTGGCCCAATCACTCTCTGTAAGAGTATTTGCATAACTACACTCTGCGAGCTTCAGTTCAGTTCGGGTATGTTTGAGTTGACGCTAAATGACGCTCACTAGTGGTAGTGATGGATTGGGCACCCGACAGCTTACATTTCACCGCACAGACCAACTGACAGACACAGCTTTAGAAGCAGTGCCACGTGGCAAGGGCCACTGTTCCCCCTCCTCCTCCTTCTCTTCTCATTTTGACCTCTAGCCGACCACTGCTAACGAACATATGTTCTAGGCAAGCGGTGCAGTGTTCGTTGAGTTGGAAATTGGCCCCTCTGCCCCTGTGCCTGCCAGCGGCCGTCTGCTTTCAGTCTGCCATCGCCATCATCACTCAGTCTCCGCTGATGCTGCTGCTAGCTAACACTCGGACCTTGACTTTAACCTTAGCAAATTGACTTGTTGCGCTAAGTAGTGCGCGGCTGCAGTGGAGCTGTGGTGCACCCGAATTACGGTGCAGTGGCCCTCTGGCCATCACATCAGTAGCAGCAGCAGCAGTAGCACTACTGCATCACGTAACAATTACGCCACTGAGGCACGTGTCTGGGGCCCGGTGTTTTTTGCTCGGCGTAGTGTAGTTGGCCTCATTATATTTTTAGCTGCCTGAACTAGTCCGTTTTGTCAGGGCTATAGATCGGCCTTTTCTTATAACGGTTTCGATCAAATAATAAAACCCTCCGATTCAGCAATGACAAACTGATGCACAGTGAAATAAAACAAACTTGCCGTTGTATTTGCTCACTGGATTGCTTTTGATGTTTTACTCGCTGCATTCCTTTGGGCCTAGCGAGTTGTATTTATGTGTGTGTGGAACATCTGTGCACAGAGTCCTTTTACCCGTCTTTTTCCTGCACATCCGTTGCTGTCTGCCCGCAGAGGTATTTTCCGGAACACTCTCTATTGTTTGTTGTAGTGCTTTATGGCATTGTGTTATATCTACCGACGTTCCTAGTCCGGACATACTCACACAAATACTCACAATCACAATTGCAGCAGGGAATTCCAGCTAACTTGAGCTTTTTAACCTCGGGCACGTGCCACTGTCCAATTGGAAGTGTCACTCGCCTCACAAAGCAGTCGAAACTGACCCGGCTCAGTTTTTTTGCTGGCAATACTGTTGCGCAGACTTTTAATAGCTGCATGTCGATTTAATAGTTAAATTGCCAAAGTTGGACACAATGGCCACAGAGGAAGTGCCCCACCGGAGCTCTCTCGCGGTGCCCCAGCACCTATCTACTTTTACCTCTGTCAGTGCGTCAGCATTGTCTGGGGCAATGCCTTCACTGCCTCATCGACCTCGTCTACGTCTGTTCTCCCGGCAGATGTGTCACCCTGCCGATCAGAAAGACGCACGCGTTTGGCTCACTTTCACTTTTGAATCAACTACGCAGGGAGAGACCTTCATTCACCTTTGCACATGATGTCGCCATTAAATGCCAGCAGAAGGCAAGGCAAGGCCATGACAATGATGGCAATATATCGTGGCCTATGTGTGCTCAATGGCATCTCTTTTTATTCCTACCAACTAAAATAACCATCCCTAACTTTGCTCAAATTGACCATATGGACGGTGGTAAGAAGTAGCTGGACACAGCTAGAGGTACTCGCTCCACCAGACACGATCATTACGGGTTTTGCGATTAGAGCTACGTGTAGGTGACGGATGTCTTGTCGGTGCACTTGGAAGAGTATTCGGAGATGGAGATGCCAATTTGAATGTCATTATGCGCATCACGTACTGCAACTTCGTAGGGAACTGCCTGACAAGACCAGTGACAGTGTGCTCAGTGTGGATGAGTTGTTTTTCAGTGAAAGAGGGGTGGTACAGCTAGGCAAAGAGGATGAAACCTACCTGTTGACTTTCTGTTGCCTTCTCTCGCTTTCTCTACAGGACCGATCATTAGCACGATAGCTCTTTCTTCTGCTGTTCTCTCTTTCTCCCATCATTCTAACTGTGTGACCGAGTGACATCTGTCGAGACACCTTCCTTCGAGGTCAGTTGGGCAAATGCAGCAACAGAAACAGCACTTTATCGAGTCGGCTATCTTTTCTTCTTCTTCTCCACCAGTTGCATCACCACTGGCGACCAACTCAGAGCGAGAGCATCTGCTTGGCACGAGGCAGCCTTGTCCACCTTTTACCTCAGTGTGTACCTCGAGGTGCCAATGTACCGCTTACCTTATTATCTGCTACATTTGCCCATTGTTTCTATCTTCTGTTTGCTAGTTTAGTCGAGTTCACTGTCAAGGACAAGGGCAGAACCACAGTGTGTGTGTGTTCTGGAGTAATCGTCATGTAGTTTGCTTAGCAGATTCGTGTTAATTCAGTAGTGCAGGGGTGCTAGGAATTGTCATTCACCTTAGGTATTGCTTTAAATGGCTTAAATCGGCCTTCATCCGGCAATCATCCGATCACCGAGTGAACGGACTGGTGAACACCAGATTGCAGATTTAGCCTCACTACTAACTCTTTCTCTCCATTTGCGTGCAAATTTGTTGCAATCTCTGCAGGCACTAACACTCACCGTCCACCGTGCACAAATGGTTTCCCTCTAATGAGGTCGACCAACCTGAGCAGCTTGACCTTAGCACTCACCTACGAATTTTGTCCTGTCATCGGCATTGTTCGGAGGCACGCGTACCCAACTGAATGGGAGAGGGGGCAATGGTACTGCACACTGACCGAAAGGGGTTGCTGCTGGGGAAGCAATTTGCTTTCTTCTGCCACCCTACCACCACCACCACGACCATCCGTCCAATAGGGCAATTAGTGATCTCGGTCGATTGTCGCCAATTACCCACTAGGCCTATGGTCTCATTTGCCGGTCCTGCAGACTGCAGAAAATTGACCGTTAGCTGAATTCAGTGCTCAATGCAGATGATGTTGATTTGCTTTGGTTTGCTTGTGCAGTGACAGTGCCAAGGCACTCTGTGAAGGCACTCTCTTGGTCGCGTGGCACTCACTCTCGTTCTGTGTGTCCATTGTGAGGCACTTCCAAGTGCCACCACCACCACCACCACCACCAACTGTCTCTCAGTCTGCGGTCCTTGCCCGTCTTTTATTGCCTTTGACCTCAGGTCAGCCACTGCTCCTCTTGGCCCCTTGGATCAAATCTCTTGTTCAGGTTCAGGTTTGCTTGCTCAGGTCTCAGCTAGGGTTCATCTGCCTCGGGGGAGGACGAGGCTGCTGCGATTGACCGGCGACTGAGATTGTTGCTCGAGCACACATTAGCATAAGAGAGAGGGAATGCTTACACAGTGCACTGTGTTGCCACGTAATTTACCTATCGAAGCAGCACGTGTTCAGCTAAAGAGAGCGAGAGCAGAAACAGCCGCCTTGCCGGCTGTCTTCTTCTTCTTCTGACGAGTCGTAAATAGTCCAACAACAGCAATGATGCACACTCTCTCACCTCTGACCTGCGCTCACATATGCTGTGTTGACGAGCTGATGCTCACCTCTGCCACCCATCTAATTGCAGAGAAGAAGAGAGATCTCCTGAAATGACTCTAATGAGTCAATCATTGCCTCTAATGAGCACTGCAGTTTATGAATGCGCACTGTGCAACAGTTTTTTCATTCATTCAGCTTTTTTCAATGAGCAGTCGATGTGCATTTGTGTGATGGTGATCAACAGCAGCAGCAGCCTTGATGCTCGACCCAATTCTGCTGTTCACGCATACTGCCGTAAGTTTTTCTTTTCTTATCTTACACTCGCACACTTTCGTCCTTGGTCTCAGTCAGTCATTCAGTCAGCTTTCTTTTTCATTGTTAGGCAGACAGGAAAAGTCCTGCGTTTTTTACCCTCTTCCTCTGCAGACAATAGACTCGATCACCGCGTTCAATGTCGAGGGGGAAAGGAAGGAAAATGCTTCGGCAGTATCGCAATGATGCAAAAAAAAACTTGCACCACTGCGCATCGATTGATCGATTTCTCAAGTTGACTGTCGAGGGAAACTGTCGGCACTCTGTCTCTCTCTGTTTGCGATGTGCAATGTTCAATGACCGACAGATTGCCGGCGACGGGAACGGAAGCAAAGAGGTCGACTACACGGCTAACTAACTGTGTCTGTCTGTTTGTGTCTTTCTCTCTTTATGACCTTTGCTACCACTACCTTTTTGCAACTTGAGAGAGAGTCAATGAATGCACACTGGGCCCATCCGTGCAAACAGACACATTGTTGCACTGTTTTCATCATCATCATCAGAAGATGCTGCTGCCGATGCTCTGCTGTTTGCTTTTCCCTCGTCATCGATATACCACATTGCAAAGATGCAGAAACACTCTCCTCCATCCAGTGCGCTGGCCTATTAATGGCTAGTAATGGCCTTTTAATTGCCCATTTGCATGTTCACTTTCGGGTGTGCTTCAAGCAAACTATTGGAATATTTGGACGAATGTGATGAAGGGGAGGAGAGAATGGGGCATTACTTGGCACGAGCAGTAATGATGCTATTAGCGAATATACTGCTCGTGTTTGCTTATTTGGCCAGCTGCCGTTCCAAACAGCAGCACTAGTCGATCCTGTTTCGCTGTGTGTGCCTTGCGGTTTACCTGTTGACACTTACCTCAATTACAGCAGTGCCAATTGCGATTTATGGGCAATCTGTGCGCGTTGTTGCGTGGCAGACTGAGTGAGTGCCTGTGTGTTCTTGTTGTTGTTGGCCTACCTGATGCTGGTCACTCCTCACTGTCGTCCACTAGAGCAATTTTTTATTTCAGCGGCGGTCACTTCACTATAACACGTGTTGATTCAAGCACCGCAGCAATAGTTTTTTAGAGCAATAAATCAGAATGCTGCTTCTGTCGCTGTTGGTGCTTAATTGGACTGGGCTTGACAGGAAGGCGAGCAGCAGCAGCTCAACACCTTTCCAGTAATTTGGAACACTCAGTAGCAGCAACAGGCTCAGACAGTGCGCAGACGGACACTGTTGCATCTCGTGCTGCTGACCCACTTGATGATGATGATGATGATGATTTTTCGGTTGTTGCTGAAACAGCAGCGACAGCAGCTGACAGCACAGTTCCAGTCACTCTTTCTCCTTCTTTAGTTTCAATTTTCAACTGTCCAATTAGTGAGCAGTCTGGCGAGTGCGCTCGGCTAAAGTGGCTTAGTCTCGTGAAGTAACTCGATTCAATGCGATTGACTGAGTTGCTGCTGCCGCTGCTGCTGCCAATCAGCCTGTTCCATCAAACGCCCCCGCGCAGAGTATAAAGACGGTAGATGCTATCGACTCATTGACGATTCAATTGACCCGTTTGTGCGTCCACTACCACTACCATTACCATTACCACCGTAGATCTGCTCAGATCGATCCAATTTGTTTGTGTAAACGGCAAGCAGAAGTGAGAATAAATGAGTGAATGAATGGGAAAGAAAGGCCAAAACCGCTTCGATTCGATCAATCATTTCCATCATTATTTAGACGGCCCGTGCCTGCGTTGGGGGGGGGGAGAAGTGGGAAATTTGTTTTGTCCATCTCCTGTCTTTAGACAACAGCAAAAAAATGTTGCACAGTGGTCAGTGGTGAACGCGTGTGCAGACGGTTTTTTACAGCAGACGGTGTGTCAAAAGTAAAGTTAAAAGACTAGCAGAGACTGGTAGACGCTACAGTTTTTGTCACTGGGCAGCGGGTACTTGCACGCGCACAAACACACAAACACACACGCAGACACAGTAGCTCTAGATCAGCGACAGTAGTAGTGGGGCAGGTGTAGGTAGACAGAGAGAAAGAAAGAGAGAGAGGTCATTGCGAGGTGGCCTTTCTTTTCGTTTCCTAAGTGTCTCGCCGCTGAAGTACCGTTCCTTGAAATGGGCACCGCTGTCTGGCTTGGACAGACTGTCACTGTCAAGCAGACAGCGGAAAAGAGCGTTTCTGAGCGACGATGACCGCAGCAGTTGCGCAACGCGTGCTCTCAATTCCAAATTGGCCGCTTTCCGCTCCTTCTACTTCCTGGGATCTTTCTCACTTAAACTCTTTACTCAATTTGCTAGCCTCTGGTTAGTTCCATAGAAACCAAATATTTTTGTCTGTCTGGCTGCCAGCCAGTGGTTGTCGCCTTCTCAAAAAGGCTTTCCAGCATAGATTTTGTTTCTACTCAAAAAGAGTTGTGCATTTTCTAGCTTTTAATTAATTAGCTGGAAGCGTTTCTAATCTGCACTACTGCTGTCTGATCACTAATGCTGGATGAGTGGAATGAGGCTGGCTGGCGTGTAACGGATGGTTTCATCACCGTGCTGCTCTGTCGGCGACAATTTCACAGTCACCACAGACAGAGCTTTTTCTGTCTCTCTTTCTCAGTGTGTTGGCCTTGTTGGATACTGGAAAACACAGCAAAGCCATCTCACCACAACCAGCCAAAACTGGCACACGAAGAAAGCGAGTGACACTGTGCCGACCCAGCAGGTCACAGTGACCTTTCAGGTAGACGACGGCAGAGTGCTCTATGGAATAGATTTCCCCAAGATGGCGACCACTTTTGGCGGGCTACTTTCTCAAAGAATAGGCGCGCAACCGAACGGAAATCGGGACTCTCTCTCTTTTTCTCAGTTTCTTCTCTTTTCCTTCTTTGAAAGCTGACGCGCCAGCTGTTCCCGCGCAAAGGGAGACCATATGCAGAGAGCACTGTTCTTTGTTCTCCTGAGACCTCCAAAACGGCCAAGGCATCGACCATGATGGTTTCTTTCCTCTCGATAGATCTTTCTTCTCACCGCCATCACATTTGCTGATGGCACAGATGGGCGCGAAAATTTTCCCTCGCTTTTTGTGTCACTCGTTTCCTCTTGATCCTTTGTCCTCCTGGTTCCTTTCCAGAGAGTAAAGTGTCAAAATGGTGGAGCAACTACATTGCAGTGGAGTGCACTGCTGCTGTTGCTTCAGCATGCCGCTACACAAGGTGTGCCCGAGGTTTACCTTCTCACACACACACAGACGCACACTACCCGAGACCTAGCGAGGGGACACAGACGGAAAAGAGAGAGAGAGAGAGAGAAGAGAGAGAGAGAGAGAGAGAGAGAGAGAGAGAGAGAGAGAGGAAAGTGGAGAAAGCGGGCTATTCTCTTTCTCACAGGGAAGGCAGCCACTGCGCAGTCCTCTCCCCGTTTCTCTCGCTCGCTTCATCTGAGCCTGTCTGGGCCCATATGTTTACCTAATCGGCAGACATTTAAATGTTGACCATGTGATTTGCCCTTCTTCATGCAGTCGTTCAGTAGTAAGGAACAGAGGGGAAAGAGGAGCGAAATTGGTGTTACGATGTCGCTTTCTTTCTCGTTTTACGGCAATTGACTCGTTAAAGCAGCCTTCCCCCCCCCCTTCCTGTGCAGTGTTGATGATGATGGCCAATGATGGCCAATCTAGTGTGCAATCTGGACTGTTTAGGCGGAAAAGACGACAACCCGACACAGTTGATTGAGATTTAGGAAAAACTGGGTATAAAATAAACAGATTCATTCTGAGTTATCACGGTAATTACTTGTTGCACGCTACTTCCGCGCTGGTGACTACTGAACTACATTTTTGGGCTGTAGATTACCAATTCTGAGTTTAAATGGGCAGTTTTACCGATACAATTTTTTCAAAACAGAAACAACTGTTGACATTGCACTTTGAACTTTTAGCGACTGTCCTGTGCGACAACAGTTGTTGCAGCCTGAGTTTTTATTCTAGCCAAAGATATATTTTGTATTAATGAGCTTTAATACTCTTTACTTCATCTTTATGTTATGGTTATTTGTGCATATTATGATTGCCTGCCAATAACAAATTGTTCTCATGTTCAGTCTCTCTGCTCTCTACTGGTAATGTGCCATAGATCCGTCCCTGGGTAATGTCTGTGCGCATCATCGAATAATGATGATCCCACTCTCTTTCAGTGTTCTCATTCTCATCACACTGCCATCAACGAGAACAGTCTGCCAGTGAGAGTGTGTGTATGTGTGTATGTGTGTTTACCCTAGCAATGTGTGTTTACATCATCTCCAACATCAGTCGGTGCTTCTGTTGCTCTGCTCTCACTCGTTCACTCTGCATTTCATTAATGACCATATTTTCATTGATGCAAATGATATCCATTACTACTACTACTACTACTACTTCCAATGCATTCTTCTTAACGTGGTGGTCTACCGTGTTTATGTGTGCGTGTTAGTGCAGTAGTGTAGGTGTGACTGGGCAGCAATCATAATTATGGAGTGCTGCCTACCTATTTGCCACCACTTGCCAGACAATTTAGGGAATTTTTTTCATTGATAACATTTGAGAATACGTTGTCCGGTAAATGACCACTTGATGCTAATCGGCCTTTCTTCTTCTTTCTTCTCCTCCTCTTCTTCACACAGAACTGCAATTTGCCTGCGTTCGACCATCAGTGATCGCCGCCGCCTGTGTGGCCACCGCCGTGCGAGGCATCCTCCAGCGAGCACAGTGCTCTCATTCAATTGCCTCGACACTTGCCTTCTTCTCTGCTCAGCTCCAAATTGACATTGATTCGGTAAGTCGTGCAATACTATGTCATTTTTAATTCACTTTTCATTCCACCTCTCACTTCTGTTGAAATAATCTCTAACAACATTTTTAAACTTTTTTTCTCTTTATCATATTTTCTGCAGGAGAGCATCCGATATTACATGAACCAAATTGAGCGTCTTCTATCGCTGCGCTTTCCCAAGTTTTCCAACGTCAACAGCAGTGAACATCAACAAGCTAGCAGCACCAGTGTAGCAGACGTCAAAACGAAGGCTTCATCAAAAACTCCAGCTGCTGATGTGAAACAGCACTATCACTCTAACCAGCACCAGCACCGAATTCACCCACTGGAACAGCACTATCAACACCAGCAACACCTTCATCCCTACCTTCCATATCGATCATCTGCCCCCGTTCATCACCACCATCACCACCACTATGGTTCTCCAGTACATTCCACCAATGGCCACTCTCCAAATGCTTCCTGCATCGGCGGCCCTGCTGCCGCATCCGCTGCTGCTGCTGCTGCTGCTGCGGCCGCGCCGCCGCCGCCACCGGTATCACCTCGATGCACTCGCCTTCCCGCTTTTCGCCCATTACCTTTCACCACTGCAACAATGTTCCCACGGCACAGGTGATCAGCGCAAAGATGCTTCTTCTCAATCAGCAGCGATCGCCCCCGAATCGTGTCTACCACCTTCGCCAGCAACAGCAGCAACCGCAGCATCAGCACATTCCAGAAGCTTCGCCATTTCTCGCACGATGCTCAACACAGTCCTCAGTGGGCCATAATCACCTGCACGATTCAAGCAACACCTCCACTTTCTCTTCTCCTTCTTCCTCCTCCTCTCCTCATCTTCTTCAGGCAGTGGAAACGACAACTTCGACAGTGGCAGCATCTTCAAGTCGAAGCTAATCAACTTTAACTGTTTTTCGGAAAGCGTCGGCAACTTTATCACTACCAGCACTTCAACTGAACAGTTTGATGATGAAGATCGCGAGAACATGGCTCCTGGTTCTGCCGTCGCTTTATCCGGTGAGAGTAACTCTTTAGACGCTCTACTGCTCTCCACTGAAGATCTGTCAGAGCTGTCCGATGATGAGGATAGCAATCTGCATGAGTTCTACTAGAGCCGCTTTTCAAGGCTCGATTTTCAACCAAAGAGTTCACACGATTTTTTGGCAATCACCAGCACCACCATCACCACCGTCGCACAACTATTATTCCCTTTTTAATCGACTATCCAATCAACTTATTTGGCTCCTGTATATCCTGAAACTCGCATGTGATATTCTTTCTTTCTCTCATTCTCTCTCCGACTCTCACTCCTCTTTTCTGGCTTCCCTGGATAACAGTTGCTTTCAACTTTTTTTTAACTTTTTTTTACTACAACGACCGTCAATCAATCTGTATTTTGTAGACCGTAAATTCGACTTATTCTTTTTCTTCTTCTTCTTCTTGTCCACATTTCCTGAGCTCACTACTTTCGCCGAACAGCGTCGCACAGTGCGATCAGTCTCGCCGAGTCTAAACACAAATCCTGCCCTTTCTTCGTCTTTTCTGGTAGTTCCAAACCCCAGTACTTATCACTTTCAGCTTTTGAACCGTACCTCCAATTCAATTTTTTCAACTTTTTTTCTGCGTGTGCAACAGCAAAAAGTCTGCCAAATCCGCACAACAGCAAATTGCTCCACTCGGAATCGCCACCATCTCAATCTATTTTTACACTTTTTTTCATTTTTTCTATCTTAACTTTTCATTTTACATCATATTTTTCTATTTAAAAATTTATGAACACTTTTAGGTTTTTTAAAATTGATGACATCTTTTAGGATTTTCAAATTATATAAATAATACAATTTTTTTAATTTTAAAAAAAGCTTGCATTAAAATTTCTTGCATTTAAAATGCACTCTAAAATGTGATCGTTTCCTCTTTTTCTGTCTTCTTTGCTCCCTTGCACTCACACTCCCTGTTTGGTACTTTTAAAACTGCTTTTCTTTTCTTGTCTTCCACCTACTCGAGCTCATCACCTTGTCACCTCTCATTTCCAATTTCACTCTCACCAAAGTTCTAAACTTTGTCTTCTTTTCCTCCAGTCAAACTCTGTCGCTAAACTTTTTTTTCTAAATCAGTTATGAGTTGACTTAAAACAATTTCAAATGGCAAAAACATACACCACACACACACACTCCAGTCCTCCCAACTCCACACCAGTCTGCTCAAGTCTAGTTCATAGGCACGGTGGTGTCATTGAGGACGTGTGGCAAGCAAGACCCTCCAAAGGAGGTCACATAGTCTGCCGCCCCTCTCTCTCTTCTCGCCGTGACCACCCACGCATAAATATCAAATATATTACCACTACAACAAATACTACTACGCTATTATACTTTTACACATACGCTCTATGACTATCACCACAACTTTATTTGCTGCACCACTAGTCTCACCCCCAACGAATCACACAGTCCTCTCTCTCTCTCTATCTGCTTTATCTTCCTTCTCAATTGATACAAAGTTGTAACTTATTTATTCTTCTCACCGAACGGTTATGTGCAAATTGTCATAAGTCAGGCGCCACTTTGTTGTGCTTTGTTGGCTGTGCTGATGGGTGCCCCCTGATCACGCATACATACAGCCACTTCACTTCACCTGTACCTGTGTGTACCTTTTCAATGATGTATTAACACTACTGGAACATTGCTTTCGGAAATCCTTCTTTTTTGTTAGTGATGATTTCTATCTCAACTTTCCTTTGGCGTCTTTTGAAGACATTGTTTGCAAAAAGAATAGTTGTTTCATGTTAACCAGAAGGTGATCCTTATCATCAGGCGTCTTGTAAAACACACACACATTCAACATATGCTCAAATGCTGTATGACAAATCCGCTCACCGGTACACTTTTGCACGGTCGATTTTGTATTTTTTTTCTTTCAATAAACCCATACATTCTATTGCCTTAAAAATGATAAAAAGCTGGTAATTTGTCATTTCTTGTGAGCACAAATACTCTTTTAACCCAATTGAGCGTAAAATTAATTTTAGTAGACTGAAGAGTTGAAGTGCTAGTTGCCGGCGCCTGACCTCACAAGGCGAAATGTTCAGGACCCTTTCAAGTAAATTAGTTCTCTCTCACTTTCACTAGCACTCATCATTGGTGCTAATTGCCGGCATCTGAAATTGTGGCCGCAAAAGGGAGGTTGCCAGGGTTGAGAGTGCTAATGATGAGTGCAGTGGTGGTGGATGCTGCTGCTCATCAATCAGCACCGCTGTCACTCTCACTGCTACTGAAAACCGTCTCTATTTTTGAACACCACTACAATTTGAAATTTTAGTTGCCTCTGTGCTTTGCGGTTGTTTGTGCTCGTTCTCAAGTGACTCCTTCTCAGTTTTGAAGGATTCACTCACTCACTAACTCATTCATGTATTCTCGCTGAGTGAAAAAAAAGTCAGAGGCTAATGAACGCAAAACTACTTTTTCTTGGTGCGGCAATTAATTGCAGCCCGATTTGTAACGGCTCAATTCATCAAGAAGAATTGTTTGCGCTACGTTATTTTTTCTTTTTCACTGTTTTCTTTGCCTGACTGCAACTTTGTAACAAAAATGTTTTTTGCCGCAGAATAAATGAGTGCGGGTGGAAAAGGCTTAACTTGTGGTATTTTTATCTTTTGTCAACGTCAGCTGGTGACAATTTAAAGAGTACCGTTTCTCCATTCATCTTGACTTGACTTGTCATCAGTGGCAACACTACAATTGTTGCTTACCACATTCAGGTGAAAGTTGCTTGCTTACAGCACACAGTGCACTGACATCACCGTTTTCATCGTTTTGCTGATAGATAAGGAGGAAAAAAGAGAGGGACATCAGAGTTTGCAAGAAAGGAAACAACAAAATGCAAACACAAACGATGGGAAAATTGTACAGTGTTTATTTAATTTGGCTGAGGCAAGCATTAATTTGATTTCTCAGTTAGCAATATTAACATTGAACCAACTAGTGGAAAAATTGTGGGGCCCCAATTGTCGTACAATGTGGTATTGACGTTGTACAAACACTTTGTACAGCGAAATTGCAACTACAACTTGATGTACTTGGAATTTTACAATGAACCTGAGAAGCTGAGGTTGATTTGTGTCACTAGTGTTTTTTGTTTGTTTGCCCAACGCTAAAGATGCAGAGACTTCCTCTATGGCACAGAGTGATCCAGTGAGGGCACAGCGACTATGCGTCTCATGAACGGAAGTGAAACCCACTTTCATTGACGGCTACCCCTTATCTGCTGCATCGACTGTTCAGTTTTCTCTCTGATATGGCCGAGCAGTCCATGAATCGAACAGTCACCACTGTCTGCAATGTCTGTAATGTGATCAGGCACCAGCAGCATCAGCACCGGCGACTGGGTAATGCGACTCTGTTTGGTTTGTGTGGCGCCATTTACGCCGTTGATCAGCAGAAGGTTGCGACAGCGGCGGCGGCGGCAGCCTCTGTTTGTCTGCCGTCAAATAATCTTCCCTCTCTCCTTCCACCCGTTTCAGTTGGGTTGGCAGTGTGTGTCTGTGTTGTGGACTGAGCCGACGCTCACTCATCAAAATACACACTTCGAATAAACACCCGCAAAGACTCGCACTATTAGAGATATCGCCATAAACTTCATTCATTAATCTGTCGCTTTAGAGGGGGGGGGGCACTACTAAATAAAAGCACAATAAAGGGAATACTGCAAACGGTTTTTCCGTTAGACGTTATACACTTGAGTACGGCAAAAACACATGTGCGCTACATTAGCTGACTCATTTGAAAAGGATTTTCTAGAGTTTTTAATTTTATCTTTACTACTGCATCAAACAAAGACCAAAGCAAAAGAATGACCACCACCTTACAGCAAAGAATTGTGCTTGCCTTTTTTGAGCACAATGGCCCCTGTTCCCTTACTAGCAGCAGTGGCCGTCGTCTTTTTGCTGTCGTTGGTCTTTGACTTCACCTTGAAGGTGACTGTTTTTGTGGTGGAGTTAGTCTTTGACTTGGACTTTATCGAGGAGTTAGAGGGCAGATGACGATCCAGCAGTGGGTGACCGCTTGCGGAGAGCTTCGTAGGAGTGGTCTTTGCCGTGAAGAGGCTGCCTGACGTCTTTCCTTCCTTCAGCGACAGGTAGATGTCCCGATCGACGAGAAGCAGGCCCTCATTGTGCGGATCATAAGTGGGATCCTCTTTTGCAGTGGTAGCCAACGCCTTCAAATCGGCTGCCACGAGCTCTTTCACATGGCCCGATCTAATGCGAGCCGGGTTTTTTGGCTGCTGCTGCTGCTTGTGAGGTCGATGGCGATGACCTTTTCCTTTCACTTCAGATTTCTTTTTCTTTGACGAAGAGCATTCTTTTTTCTTCTTTGAGCTATCCGAATCGTCTGAAGAGTTTTCAGCTCCAAAAAACCAAATGTCAAAATTGGCACAAATGACTACTCCAAGTATCAGCAAAGACGAAGCAGTAAAAATCAAAATGAAGTAGTGGTAGAAGTTTAAGGACACGGAGTACAATGAAGATAAAGATTTGTGAGTCATTTTTTAGAATGCACAGTTTTGAAAGTTTATGAAAAGGTAAGAGCAATGGCATTTTATTTTTTGCAAATAGTGATAGAACTTTAATCATTTGTAAAACAATTCGATATTTTTTCTCAAACACAACGCTTATCAAAATCATAAAACGTTTAATAATCATCACGTAAATGGGCACAAAAAAGCAAAGCATTCAATAGCAAGTCACCTTTATGAGAGGTGTAGTAATACCACAGAAAATCATTGGCAAAGTTAATGAAAATGATGCAAGTTTTTACAAAACATGTAGCAATGATGAATAGGATTAGTAAGAAAATAGATCTATGAAAAAGTGAAAAACTCAATAAGCAGCACATCACACTGAGAAAGCAAGAGATTGAGAAATAGCGATGATTGGCCAACGCTGGATTGACAGAATGTTGGAGAATCACAAATAGTTGCGTCAATAGGGGTTCTCTAAGGAAAGTAAGTTTCAAGCAGTGAAGGAATGAAAGATCAAGGAAAACACAACACGCGGCGGTAGTCTCACACAGCACCTTCTTCGCTTTACAACAATTTCCACATTCACTTTTTCTTTTTATTCTTCCTGTTATCAGAAGCACTTTCCACCGAAGCCACACTTAGGTCTGACTTGAAACTGGTGTTTTTGCTTAGCGTACTGCTTCGAGGTGTAGTCGAGGCTGCAGCGTGGATCGGTCCATTTTGACTCGGTGACTGTTGATTGCTTTTGTAATCTGAAGCGACGTTTGGTTTGAATTCTTTGTACATCATCTGTAAAAAGGAAAAGTTGTCGTTTAGTCGGCCAGTCTCAATCAACCAAAAACAAAACAATCAGCACACCTTTTGATCAATGTCAGGCACGCGGGACAAAAAGTCGAGAAGTTCGTTGTTGTTGATGGCATCAGGCGCCCGGAACTTTTTAGTAAACTTGTTCACGCCCCACGCGAGAATCAAGTACCGAATGGGAATGTGGTAGAGGATTAGGGTGGCAATACTGAGTACGATTACGGCTAGCCAAGAAAGGAAAGGCACACTAAAATTTGACGTGCTAAATTGTGGAATAAAAAGTACAAAAATGGTATTAGTTAAAAATGTCATTTTGATGAAAAGTTATACTTTTTAATCCGTTCAATGTAGGATGCAATTTCTCCAATAATGTTCATCACCACAGTAGAAATTTCTTGCACCGTTTGAAGCTTCTCCTTTAATGACTTTTTCTCTTCCGCTTTCTCGTCGTCATCCTCATCAAAGGCAGTCTCGTCAATAAATTCAATCTGTCGGTCAACATTGTTAATTAGAAATAGTGATGCGAAACTTTGATTGTGTTTTTAGAGCAAAACAAACCTCTTCTTCACGATGGTTCGGGTTAAAGTAGGCTTCAATTTTTTGCCAAATAAAGTTCTTTAGCAGCAGCAGTAGCAGCAGCTGGGGAACCATGTACAGCTCAAAAAAGTACACAAAGGTAAGAAAGAAGATAAAGGCAATCAGAGATCGAGTTGGAGATTCCCACTGAATGCAGGAGTTGAGAAACTGGCCCCACTCTAGCAGTTCCATGCAGACGTTTTTCAGGCGAATGGCATTGCGAACAAAAAGAGCTCGTTTAAACTTAATTTCAGGCTGAATGTATTTTGGTTCACGTGGAGTAAACGTGCGAACGCTTGCTTTGAACTATTTAAAATGTAAAAACTTGTAAGATCATACCCGAAAATGATAGTTTGAAACAGCTTACATTGTTAAATGAGATCCAAAACTCCAGTTGAACATGGCCTTTTACCCTGTGTTGAAGCTTCTTATCTTTGAGCGCGTACCATTTCTTTTCTCCGCTTTTAATCTGCAAAAGATCTTTTTATTGAAATTATTTCAACAGAAAAGGCTTTTTACTTTGAGCAATGGGATGGCAACTTTGCCTAAAAATTCGCAACGATCTTTATCTTCATCGTAAACGGTCACTTCAAGCACTTCGTGAATATCCTTAATGTTACTGAGTAAAAGATAAAAAGTTAAAACATTTTTTCAAAACAAAAACTTTAAAAACTTACAACTCAAACACTTTGTTCCATTCAGGACAGAGCGTTTTGTACTCTGTGCCTGTCCGAAGTCTCTCGTTGACCAGCTCAAGGACACAAAATGGATCGCTTTTTCCATTGATGTCGGCGGAGACTAGATTTTCAGCTTTGTAAACTGTAAAACCAAGATTAAGTAATTACTGAAGCAATGTTTTTGTTTGCAGCAGACTGTTACAACAGCTGACATGTGACCTCTGGCCGCAGTTTGGCCTCTGAATGCTATTTACACTTTTCCACTCAAAGAAAAAAAAGAAAAGCAGCAATGTACCTTTGACAATCAAGTGACCAACATCGGGTAATTCATTCAAACTGTGAAGAAAGTTCTGAAACCAGAAAATCTATTTTTAGCAAGAATTTATCAAAATGGGCGAAAACTTACATATTTCTTGCAAATGTCCGCGTACGTTCTTGAGCGCGTCACCGGACAGTTGAGGTTACTCGAGGATATGTGATTGTTGTTGTTTTGGCCGACGGCGGCCCCTGTTGGCTGCCGGTGATGGTCACCAGCAGCTCAATGCTCCGCTGGTCGACGTTGAACTTCTGCACTATCTGGTGCGACTTTTCAATGGGCAGCTCGCTGAGATCAATGCACGACTTCTCGATGAAGTCAGATGCCGACTGATTCACCCCACAGAGCGTTATTTCCAGCACCTTGGACTGGTCGGTGAAGAGGCGCAAGTCAAACTGTTCGCCCCAGTAGGGCGACGATGTCGTCTTGGCGACCACCTGATCAGGGTTTAGAGTTAAACAGTGAAGATCAGTCAAGCGTAACAATGATTTTTTGTTGTTCACTCCGTCACAACTGATTACTCACCTTGCTTTTGTACTTTTCATTAGCCAGCTTGAACTTGATGCAGTAGTCCGTTTCAAGGGAAATGTTATTCCCCTTGATCAGCATCACATTGACCACACTGTCGTACGCCTGTGTGCGCACCTTCTTGCTCGGTCCGTCGACGCCAAAGCTGGTGACCCACTTTCCGCGTCCGTAAAACTGTATTCGGGTTGTACAGAGGAGAGAAAAATATAATCACCAGTGATTTTTTGTTAGTCATTAAAGTAAATGAAGCCACCGTGAAGTGGATTTCTCTCCACAAAAAGAATCTTACGTGCTCCTTCTCCTCTTGAGACTTTGGGTTTAGCTTCACTGAGACGACCACTTTTCCCCACTTTTCATCAACGTTCGCCTTCTCGGCATCGTCATTTTCGTGCAAAAACAGTTCAAGCTCAGTGGAGCTATCGATCAAAAGAGGGGAAAAAATGGAGGGGGTGAGAAAAAGAAGATTATCACTAAAACGGCTCAAATGGGAGCAGCGCATTTGAGTGCAGACAAAGTAAACATTTGGGCAAATGTTAAACAGTGCAACTTACACGTTAGGCTCCAATTTAGTGAGATCGATGTGCGTCGAGCCGAGATAGTCATCAACGAAGAGAAGGTCGTGGTCGTACACTTTGAGCACTATTGGCTCAAAGATGTCGTCTACTGGCACAACAAAGTACTCATCCCAGATTGGATTTAGCGTTTTGAAGATTGTCCTGCTCTTGTGAATAATCTGGTTGCCTACTTTGAACTTGACGTACGGATCACTGGTTCCTGAAACAAAATTCAGCAAAAAAGATTACTATTTGAATATGCTTTAGAAGTCTGAAAAAATACCACATGAATCTTTTGCCAGCAAGTTTGATGCACTTCGAAGGTGAATGTCCACTTGATAGAAGGGATACTTTAGTAGTTTGCTGATTTTTTGTCTCTGCAAAATTGTTTCCTAAATGGAAACAGTTGTTGTCAAATACGAAAAAATTTTCAAAAAACTGCCTTGAAACTTACATAGTTTTCTACTTTATCAAGTGGAATGCCTCCGCTAGGTAGTTCAGGCTGTCCGATGAGACTGTCCAACTGTGGAGCACCAAAAGAGGTAAAGTTCTCCAGATCGTCATCGTCGAAATGTTCTATTGAGGACTGCTTGTATCCTCCGTTGTTAGTTGTCGCACAGTCCTCCTTCAAGTCAGCACTGTTGATGATGGCATTGTTTGCCAGCAGTTGCACATTCTCCTCATCCTTTGCCTTATCTCTGCTGCTGCTGTTGTTTGGCTTTAGACTGCCATTCTGATCACAGAGCTCGTAGTCACTGGAGCTGTCTCGAGTGACGCAACGCTGCATGTCACGTTTAATCTTCTTGATTCGACTCAAAGGTGAGGAAGAGCTCTTTGAGTGGGAGGATGAGACGTCATGATGGCCGCCCGACAGCTCCATCTTCTCCTTCTTTATTCTCAGCATTTTCTCCTCGCCGTCCTGTGGATGCTGGCTTGAAGGGTGGATGCTGTGGATGCTGATCTCCGGGTGACTCGAGTACAGACCGTACTGCTCTTTGGTGTTGTTGTTATTGTTATTGTTATTGTGATGGTGGTGTTTTCTCCTCGCAAACGGCGACCAAGAAAGCCGGCACGAGCCTGCAGCAGTGTCGTGCACCAGATGTTCGTTCTCACTGGCACTCAGCTTCCGGCGATGATGATGGTGGTGACGGTGTTTGCCGTTGTCCTCCTCTTCTTCGTCCTCCACCTCCTCCTCTCCGTCTTCCTCCTCCTCCTCGTCGTCGCCAGCCTGAGCTGACGTCCTCGGCCTGTGGATCGGCGAGAAGCGTTTCACAGCGAACCACAACTGCTGGAAGCGTTTGGAGCCAAAGAGTGCCGCGTGGTGGGGATGTCGTTGTCCGGAGGACAGACTGGCTGCCTCATCGTACTGTCGGTGGCCTAAGTAAAGAAGAGTGATCAGCACTAGGCAGCAGTAGATTGAAGGGGGAATGACGGGCAGATAGACCAGCGCGAGCAGGCCTAGGTGGATCGGTCGAATGAGGCTGAACTCTTTCATTGTCACTTTCACTTAGGCGAATTTCACTCCATTGTGGGAACGAGAACAGACATTCAGACACGCACTTGCACAGTTTCCGCAGAAGCAGCAGCAGTGCAAACCACGCACCACTTTTTTCTTGGCAAAAACAGCGGCAGTGGTTTCACACACTCGTCTAAAACAATCAACTACCCCCTCACTTGCGAGCATTCATCTTTTTTTCTGCAGAGAAACACGACATGAATAAATTAACCGGTTGTGGTGGATGTCTTCAACGTGTGAAAAAGAAAAAGGCAACCAGTGCTGCACTGGCTGACCTTGAAGCGCCAAAGTAAAACAAACGCCAGTGATGGTTTGTTTGCACGTAAAAAATAATGCACTTCTTTTCTCCTCTTTTCTCTCAATCAGTATGCGTAGTGAAAGGGAAAAACGACGGCAGAAGATACTGCCAGAAGAGCAGTGCACAGACAGGCCAACAGAAAAAAACAGAAGAGGCACAGACTGACTTCAGACCTTGAAGTTCACTGCACAGCAATCGTGCTTTCAACTTTCTCCGCCACATCGCAGCATCACTGGCCACTGGTAATGAGTGCCAGTATCATTTGCCTAGTGTTTGCCGCTTCAAGCGCACACCGTCTGCCAACAAACTCCATCTTGAGCACTGGTGACGACAAGGAAGGCAGAAGACAAAAGAAGAGGCACTCTGCAAAAAGGGTGCCACACACACAGTGAAGCAATCACAACAGCAGCAGTCAATTGATTGCAGTTTGGCAATTCCCTGTTTTTTCATTTGTTTGTTCACTACAGCTGGTAATGAAGTTAGAGAAAAAAGCAGCGTCTTAAAAATAGAGTGCAATTTAGAAAGTCGAAAAAAACAGCCAAACCTAAATGTGAATCTACAGGAATGGCAGCCTACAACTTACACTTCTTCTGCTGATGACAACAAACTCAGTTTGATAGCCAATTTGAATTGCCAATTGGTGTGGCGCACATGTGCTCGGTGCAGCGGTACTGCCGTTGTCCTGGGTCATTCCTCATGAAAGTGTAAAAGTGTATCAAAAATGCCCAGGCACACAATAATAACTGTCAAGAAGGCAACCAGTCACTCAACATAGCAATCATGTATTCAATATATCGCTCTGTGTCTGTCTGAGTGTAGATGTAGGCCAAGATTTATTCACGTCAATTTTGCCCGGCACACATTTACACAGCGACGCACCAAATTGTCTGTCCGCAAAAAAAAGAATGTTGTGTCTCTTGTGTAACTGTAACTAAGGAGCACTGAGGAGCACGCCATACGAAAGAATGAAGAAGCAGTTGCCAAAATATATATTCTAAGAGTTTTTTAATTTTAAAAATTGAACCAAAACTAAGTGATGAATTGCGAAGGCACTTGGAGAGTGCTTGAGACAATTTAATTTGTCTTTACTGGCGCTGACAACACTGCCGTACAGCTACTTCTGCAGTTCCACTACAACTACAACTTTTGTACAGTGCCTTACTTCAGCTACTTCCTTCCTTGTACTTACAGTCGTTATCGGTGGAATGCATGGCCGCTGTTGTGAGGCTCGAAGCTCGGCCTGCTTTATTGCCGCCACCCCTGGTGCTGTCAACTTCAATGGGGTCGGACTGTTGGTAGTGCTGTCCTTCTTCAGCAGTACTCTTATTGATGGCACCACATTGAAGTTCATTCAATTGGGCAGTGTGCTCGTGGTGGTGGTGGTGGTCAGTCGAGGCAGCACAATTACCAACAAGAACACCGCTGACAACAGAGCTCCTCACTAGACTTTCTGGTGAGTCGGCCGACATTGTAAAGAAAAGAGAGAAGAAGAAGAAGAAGTTGTGGTGTTTGCAACAAAGTGCCAGTCTGATTTAGACCAACTGCACAATGGCCGAGAGTTTCATCTCGAGAGTTATTGCCCACTGCCACTGTAGTGTTCATAGTGAAGGAGAATGGGGCAGATTCTTAGTGAAAAAAAATAAAAATTCCAAATGTAGCAATAATGATGAAACTTTGCGGCAAAGTAAAGCAGTGCACATTCACTCAAATTGAAAGTAAAGTGGCTCGTCAGTTGTTGTTCTCTGGTGATCGATGTGCACTGAAGAAGTAGAGGAAGAAGAATGGCGGCGACAACAATGACCACGACCACAGTGTGTGCCCGTCACATCGCCACTGGTGGGCGACAGTTTAGTCGCAATGTCGCCATGTAGACGTGATAGTTCAATTGTGCCTGCCGAGCGAATTTACCAGCTGACAGGCTTTGTGTTGCAGTAATTGTCCCCTAACAGAAGCAAAATGCTCATTCTGGTGTGTATGTGCTGGACTCTGCTGGTTCACACGGTCGTCAACGTGGGCACTTTCCTTTCTTTGTAATTCACACCGCCTCACTGCTGTTTCTTGTATTGATTTCGCTCTGTCGAATTAATTAACCTTCTCGTAAAGGAGTAGACTGGTGGTTGTGGCTGTGGAGGCGACGGCGCGGTGGTGGTAGTATCTGAGGATATGCAAATTACGTGTACAGCCAATAATTCCAGTAGTTAGTGTGTGTGCGTGTATGTGCAAGTGAGTTGCCTGCTTCTCGATTTAGTTTGGCGTCTGCAACAAACAACTGAACAACGGCACAAAGGCGATTAAAGTATTATTATACCGAGGAAAATGGGGTAGGGTTTGTAGCGCCAAAACACCAAATTTACTCCACAAAACTGATTGCCGTGTTTTGTAGAACATGCAGCACTACATGCAACAGCAGCAGCAGCTATCTTCTTCCTTTGCAAATGTAATATAAAATGCTAATTGACTTTGGTGAATAATTTGTAGTACCGTTGGGAAGTGCGATATCAGATAGGAAGTAAACTTTCCAGCAATTTGTCAGTAGTGTTTCTTTTTATTAGAGAAAACAGACGACGGCGTTCATGTGTTTACAAAGTTTTTGCAAACAACTTTGTCACATTTTAGGACCAATATTTGTTGCCAACTAATTTTCGATGCTCTAATTGACTTAGCTATCAATTGCATTTACAGAATTGGGGCAAATTGAATTATTATTTGCTTTACTGAGAAAACACTTGAATCAGTGGCGACAAAAAAGTGGCACTCTTTATTAGAAAAGCGAAGAAATGGCTACACTTTAGGAAAAACTATGATGAAATGTAAACACTACCGGAAAGCACCATTTCCAGGCAAACACGAGCAGTGCTTTGCATACTTAATTATGGAAGAAGAGGTAGTCGTATACTTTCTCTATGCAGTGCAATAAAAAGACAATGTTGTCTTTGCAAAAGTGGCCCACTATTTGCCACCCTAATGTGCCACAGCAGCACTTCCATTTGGGATTTATTTTGAATATTACTGCCTCTGAGAGTGGCCCTTCAAGTGTGCTGAGCTGTTAATCTATGTTAAGTCTGCCATTTTGTCTCTGAAAATTTCTGGAAGTGTAGACTATTTTATATTACAACATCCTTGTCTAGAAAAGGTGATGGTTTTTTTCATCTTTGCAGCAAAAACAAAGAACTAGGAGAAGCTTCATTATAATGGGAAAAAATCGATAGACCGAAGTACGATGTAATTAAGGAAATGAAATGAGAACATTCAACAAATGCAGCAAATAGCTGCGTGCGTGTGCAGCCTCAGTCTGCAGTTTGTCGATAAAATTGTGTCTAACTGTGTAGTGAAAGTAGTGGTGGTGGTGCCCAGAAATAAATGCTTCATCGAACTGAAGCAGCAGCCAGCAACCTTCATGCTCAGGTGCTTCCTTGTCTTCTACCACCAGCACCACCACAACCCCCTTTTCTCCTCCTTCTCATTGAACCGCTGACCGTGCAGAGCATGCTAAATTATGAAACAAATACTCAGACTTCTATTGCATTATTTACAACCGTCTATTGCCCTGCAGAACTAGCTGCTAAATGGTGCTAGTCAGTGCTTCGTAAAACTCACCACTGATCCACAGCCACTGGAGCTAGAGTTTAGTTTTTGCCTGTTTGCTAGCACCTTCTTTCTTTCTTTGCTTCTAAACGTTCCACGACAAAGTGCTTTTCAATTATGAATAGAATAGTGCTGCAAAACTGTGACGACTTTGCTGATGATCACATTGCATTTTAGAGACAACTGCTCTAGTGTTTCACTGCTTTCCTGTTTAAATGTATTGTTCAAATTAATTGCTTGCAAACGTTTTATAGCTGTACAAAATGGCAACACTAACGGTGTTTTGCTTCAGCCCTGGTTATTGCCCATGCGGGTGAACGCGAATGACTGGGCAAGCAAATGTGAGCTTTACTGCGCCACTTTTCTGCACCTTTATTTGTAAAAGTACTTATTCTTGGCGACCAAGAGAAAGAGATTCTATGAACTGAAAATCCATAAATCAAACATTGCTCTTGGTAAACAATCAAACTTTTAAAATGTTTCTCCTTCAGTTGACATTTTATTATCTTTTGTTTTCATTTTGACTACTTGGTAAATAAAAGCAGAAAAATAGAGGTTTTGTTATTCTAATAATGGCAAACAAAATGGCCATAAGGGAACGATTAATTCAGATAAAATTATACACGCATCCTGACAATAAATAAGTGCATTCTTAGCAACAGAAGCCTGTTTTGATCTTTCGCTTCACTTGAGTGGAAAGTTAATTAAAGCTTTGTCGCAGCATGAAAGCCAGTCGACCAACGGCAACTTTAACAAAATGAGCAGAGTCGCAAAGCAGTTCTGTCAATTAAAAGTAAAATTAAAGTGCTTTGATAAAAATAACGATCAAGAGAATGTCTATCTACTCAATGCTCGCCCGCAAAAGCGCAACCTTGAAACAGCACTTTACCGGCTCTGGTGCCACTTTCACTTTGTCAAGTAAAAGCAAATTCAAATTAGGTTAGCAGCAGTTCTAATTAACTTTAATGAGTTTACCAAAGTGGAAAGCGATGAAAACATGAGAAACAGACGGTTGCCGTAGCCACAAAACGTGTGCGGTTAGCTGAAAAAGTAAGAATCTTGCAGAATGGTCAACTAAAAGAGAGATGACTGATCACCGTTTTCAGCTGTGTTAATTGACTAATCAAGTTTAGTAAGTTGGCAGTTGAAAAAACAATGTCCATGTGGATAAATTAAGAAAAATAAATAAAGTTGTAAATACTAACACGCACGCACACATTCGCAGACAACTAAATTGATTTCCCACACATTTGCAGAAATTTCACTTTTTATCCACTGTCATTAAAAAAGTATGTGGGTTTTTATTGTACAAAATGAGTTTTCAAAATATTAAAAACCGCAAAAAGCAAAAAAGTATGAACTAATGTTGCTAATGGGGCATAAGGTGAAAATTTTTGTCGACAAATGGAGTTGCGGACTCTACAAAGCATGCAGTTTTTTATATCGTGTGAATTACATTACCAGAAAAAGCAGACACTCACATTTAGAGACCGAACAGGCAAGCAGCACTAACCTTTACATTGAGAATGGCCCGTATCGAAGTGGGAATGCATTGAAACGGCAAAGAATGCTGGGCCGGAAGTAGTGCACCCAAGAAGAAAATTGGAAAAAGCACAATTGAAAAAACTCTGCAGGTTGTCGAAATGTGTTTTTAGCGATGGCAATGACAAAAATGAAAACGACAGCAAAAACTGAAAAAACGGTGTGGCAATGCGGCGAACAAAACAAAAAAATGAGTCCTCAGAGAGGGAGACAGCTCGATATACTGGGGAATCGCTTTTGGGGATTATCTCCAGTGAATCAATGGCAGAGAAAAAGAGTAAAAATAGGTAGAACACAACGAATAAAGTGTGGGCACTCAGCTGTGTACTCTATCTTTCCATCTCTCACTCTCTTCCAAGTTCGGTCTCTTTCATCGCCGAACTCAAACACTCAAACAGAACCGCGTGCGTCTGTCCGCCCAGTGTGTCACGGGCAATGTGAGAAGCGGCGGTGATAGGCACTGGAATTTTGTTTGGGCAAGCCAATGTCGGCAGAACCAACTGCCCGCACACAAATACTACCCGAGCTCTCTTTCTACCGTACAGTTGCACTATGGTCGCGGACAGTGTCTCTGGCTATTTAGTGTGCTGTGCTCTCTCTTTGGAGGCCTTGCGTTTGCTGCTGTACAGCAGCAGCATTGGCATGTGTCGACTGCGGCTGCAGTGTGGAAGCCGTTGCTGTTCAACCACCGCCGCCAGCACTTCCAGCAGCAGCAGCAGGCACCACTGTGGCAAATGGGTCTCTAGAGCACTTGTGTGTGTGTTTGGGCTTCAGTCTGGCAACTACCCCTGCATCGACCATGTCCGCTATCCGTACAGCCGGCCGTGCTGCTAGCACTCTCTGCTAGCACTCTCCACAGTTGTTCCAGTGTTTCAAACTGTGTTGGATCAGCAGCTGAGCGATGGCTCCCAGCCGTTGCCGCTGCTACTGCTGCATCAGACTTTGGCGGAGAATTAGCGCGGCGAAATTCGAATGTGACTAGCGTGTGTGAAGAGCAGAGGAAGAAAAGGAAAGGGAAAAGGAAAGGGGCCAACGATTAAGTGGGCTCGATAAGGCGGCGACGGATGAGACCAAAGAACAAGACTGCTGTGCGCTTTTCTTTTTTTCCTTTTTTATATTATTCATCCTGCTTCATTGCATCTCATTCATCGCAATTCAGTGGCAGACGTACGCAGACAGACAGACAGACAGATATAGAGGACGACGAGAATTGCCCTCTTCACAAGCGTTCTACGATTTGCTGACTGTCAGCTTTAAACGAAAAGGAGCGCCAGACTGTGCTGCCAGACACTACTCACAATCACTGTCAAGTGATTTCAATGATTCAACAGCAACAACAGCAGCAAAGCTATGAAAGCCGTTGTACGCGGGGCATCTACTTTACAATCACACAGTTATTCTATGATGCTGCAAGTGACAAATGATATCAATGACGGCGGCAGTACCCAAAGTGAAAGTGAAAGCTTTCACATTCTGTCTAAACTCTCCTGAGCTTTGTCTACAGGCTGTTTGGCTATTTACCAACGTAGACAGAACAACAGCTGACAGAGTAAGTGAGCATCAGCAGTGAATTATCAGCAGAGAGTAAAGAGGATTATTAGAAAGGTGCACGCACTTTACTTGACACACACCAAATGAGGTGCTAAAGTGAGGAAAACACTGCAAATAGCTCCATTGCCTAGAAACACACATAATATAAAAACTGTGTGATTAATGAAAATAAATGCGATCAGAGAAAAGGTGTGAGTGAACGAGTAAAGAGTGCAGGCAAAGAAGATTACTGCTAGAAGGCAATATCAAGAATACTGCACAGACTGCATCGATTGGGCGTAACTTTGACTTTGTCAATCTGATAAACTGGACAAATGTGTTTCGCAACACCAAAGTATGTTTGTGCAACTCATTAATGCGATTGGCACATTACGGCTGATTGAGCTGATTGGTTTGTTTGGAACATTTGGAACTCTAGAGAACACTTGGTCAAAACAAACCAAGTAAGTTTGAGTTCGGGCTACCAAATGGCAACTATTTGATTGTGAAGGAAAGCTGCTGCTGTCAGGAGGTACTGTACGAAAACCGTACAAAAGTAATGCTCAGACAAATGCCACTCATTTGCAACAGAAAAGAGGAATTTGAGGAAATTAGCAGACGTTACCAGTTATTGATTTTTGGCACCATGTTCATTAAATGAGACAAACTTGAACACCAATCAAGTAAAGATGCAAGCTTAAAAAAGGTGTCAGTGCATGCCTCGTTATTAAAAAACGACAAAATCAACTATGCCGAAAGCAATTTTTTTAAAAAAAAATGTATAAAAATCAAGTGCAAAAAAGTTTTTTCTTTTGTAGAAAACCTCAATCAACCAAACAAGTCGTAGGCAGTAAAGTTTCCACAAATTCGGGCGACAACTTATACGTTTAAGTAGTTGAAGTAGTAAATGTGGCGACGTTCAAGTAAACTTGCCGTTTAGCAAAAATTGGTATCGTTGCAAGTAAAGCAGTATAAAGTTAGTTTGAACGGTTGTCAATTAATTGCCGTACAATTCTATAGTCAGAAAGCACCCTGAAACTGAGAAAATAGGCTTTTTCAACTTTATTATCGATTTTCAGTGCAGTGCTTTGTTTATTTTGTAGCCTTCCGAACTGTATTGATCACAAAACAGCAAAAATTGTCTGTTCAAACTCAATTTGGCCATAAAACGAAAGGCCCAACTTTACTGTACAGTAGCTCCTAACATAGCTAGGACTTTGTCGTACCAGAAAAAAGCCTATTTGGCGACCGGAAAAGCATTAGTCAGGCATTAGGTGAAGCACTTTTGCCTGAAGATGCGCCTAAAGAGACTAAGAGCGTGTGTGTGCAATTGTTCAATCAGAAAAATATTTGGGAACACTTATATTTCAGAAACATACCTTTTTGCAATGATTCAGGAAACGTTGTGAAAAAGCAGAAAAAACAAATGTGCTTAGAAATGGTGGAATGTATTGCTCATCAGTTTGGAATGCACCAAAGTTCACAATGTCAAAGTCACAAGGTCCATTATTTAGAGCAAAACACCGCTCAAAACGTGAACGTGACAGCGATCAGGTGCAATAAACAACCACCGAACAACTGCCAAAAAATTCATCCCAAAAAGGACACTGTTTCAAGGAAAAAAATGCACTGGAAGTTTCGATGCGCTACATCAACAGCAACAACGCACACACACGCAAATTAACACAGACCAGATGTGCCGTTGTTTTCGGTCGACTGAAACACCAGCAAACCCATTCGGAAGAAATGATGGCAGGTGGCAGATGATGATTATGATGGTAGTGCTGCTGCTGCTGCGGCTGATGTATCTGAATTTCTGGTAAAACCATATGATTCACAATGTTTTTTCTTCTGTCAGGGAGGTCAGTGTTGCTTCTGCTGCTTGTTTTGCTGTACAAGGTTGCACATGCAGTACGGAAGTGGAGGTGTCTGCCTGCTAATCGTACATCACACAAACACAAACACACCGTTGCACTGTGTTTCCACCTTCTGTTCTGTGCTCTGCCCCACTGCCAATTTGGCAACTTGCACATCTGCTCAGGTTGGTGTGAGCCAGCAAGATAAGCCGATCAGAGAGGGAAAACTGTCTCCACGGGCGGTACACTGACTTCAGCATCAAAGAGTGCTACTACCGCTGCTGATGCTGGATTGCTATTGCCATCGACCGGTTCTGTGGTGCAATTGCCCTTTTCTTTTGGTTACTTTCTGCTCACTTTTGAACGTTTTGCGGTTTCATCTTTTATCTTTTATGATATAAAGATGATATAGAAATAAGGGTTGTTTTCCTTAATTTAAAATGCTACTTAAAACACAACCTTTCAATTTTTCTTTACTAATACAAAACCAGTTTTTCAAGGTTTTTAAATTGCTTAATTTAAATTAGCGCTTTAATAATGCTTCATTAGCACAAGGAAGTGGTTTCTTTTAGCATTGTGCCGTATTGGCTAAAAGCATGCCATTTATATTGTTTGAACTTTTAGGATTTAAAAGTTGCCCAAAATGTTACTTTTAAATGTTAAATTAATAATTAGAGTTAGGGCAAATTACTTTAATGCATTTAAGCATGAAACCAGTGTTTCAAAAGTGCACATCTCTCTAATAAACGATGTGTCAACTTTAATTAAAACTTGGCAGTTTATGGCTCTGGCATGAGCTGCACTTGCAACTGACCTGAATTGCCACAAAAAGTTGTCGACAATGATGTTGGCTCTTGTTTTTAAAAATGAGAAGTTTTCAGTGCAAAAGAATACCTCAAGTGTAGGTGCAGTTTGAAATGCCCATTGCAATGAGCTTTAGATTTACAGGCATTTCCCATTAGTGTGCAAAAACAGCAAAACCACTACAACATGACATAAAAGGTCAATTTGTTTTTTATTGAGCGCAATTTAATAAGCATCCACTGCCACAAAACTAATGCTGAATGATGGGGACTTTGAAAAAATCAAAAATCAATTTTTCATTTTAAAAATCAACAAACGTTGTGCCATCTGACGCTTGAAAATGACAACAATCTTCAAACTGCATTTCAAAGCAAAAGAAATCATTTTCATAATTTTTCCATCAAATGGATGTTTTCAATCTAGATGAATTTTTAACACTTTGTCTCAAAAAGGCCATATTAAAGATAATATGTTTTGCAGGGCAATTAATATTCATTTGCTATCAACCGCATGTTCACACAGTTCTCTAGAAAAATAAGAAGATTAATGGTGCTGTAATTTGTGTAAACGAAAAAATGTGTCAATTGCCTTGGTTGCTATGTAAATTGAGTAAAACATCTTCCGATTGTACTTTTACTAATGTTTTTGTAGCTTCATTTTTCGTTTAATGTTACAAACTAAAAAATTAAATGATTTTCAAATATAACCTTTTTGACATTTGTGGCTTACGATCAATTTTTAAAGTGCCATTTGAAAATAGATTTTTAGCAAAATGCTTTTTAAATAACTTTTGGCTGAACTTTAGTTTTCATGATTACTAGCAGCATTTCCACACAACAGCTCCCAAACCAAATGCTAGTGTCAGTGCTGGTTGCTGATGCCAATGATCAGCACTGGTTGTGACGCATCCTAATCGGTCGTCGTAACAGAAAAGCCTTACTCAACGCCGCACAAACACGCACTGACAAGCTTCTAATCGTTTTGCAAGTGTTGCTGTCCCTTTTGCATTCTCTGACTGCTGCAGGCCCACAGTGCATAGTGATAATCGACATGCGGTGCAGATGCGGCATTGGCAAATAAAGAGTACATTATGAGATGGTGGTGGTGGCGGTGGTAGTGCTCGGTCAACACTGATACTCCTCTTTCTCTCTCCCGCTCCCGCTCTCACTCTCAGTGTGACTGACATCACAGTGGATCGAGTGTGGAGTGTTTAGTTTACACTGACATGGCAAGATGTCATCGACGAGGATGGCTCTACCGAGTGTGCTGGCAGTGTGCTGGTTCACTGTGACACTGCAGCACGTCTCCATCTCTGTAACAACTTACTGGACGAGAGGATGGGAGGTGATTAGATTAGACGGGAGAGAGAGTAGAGGGAAAAAGGAAGACGACTTTAGGACCGTAATGTTTTGGTGAGGCAAAAAAAGTAAAGAAGATTGGGAAAACCAATTTTTTGTAAGTTTGAAGACTCCTTCTTTTCTGACCAGGCTGATCGCTGTTGCTGTGTGCAAGGCAAAACACTAGTGATGGTGTAGTATTTTCGCTGTATTGTGATCTTCTTTGTACGACAACGTTCCTCCTTTTCTCTCACTGTACAGCAGTATAGCCCAAACGGTTGTTATCAAAGAGCATGTTTCTTTCTTATCAATGAGCTGCTGTGTGTCTGTGTATGTTTGCCTTCATGTTGCACTGATGATCTTTCTTGATTGCTGGTTGAGTAAGAGAGAGTGAGCGAACTAGTACTTTCTCCTCCAGTCTCCTCTTCTCATAGGCCGCATCAAATGAAGCGTTTCAATACTCATTCAATACTCACTCACTCACTCACTCGCCATCAGCATCCTCAGCAGTGAATCAGTTCTGATGAGCCAATTAGCAGCACCAGAAGTAATCGTCACATGTGCTCGTGCCACACATACGTGATCCTCTGAACGACTTATAGCATCAAGGAGGACAGTCTATCAGTGACGGGCTGATCATCGCCACAGCCACTTTTGGTGGCGCATTCAAATTGATCAACCTGCTGATGATGAGCATCAGTTGAAGTCTAGCCGCCATCACCATCATCATCACCACCACCGCACGGCAAACACCACAATCACCAATAGCATTTCAGCACTCACCACCAAGCGCCCATTAGCTAGATCGCGACATTTGTTGTTTCGCTTCCGATGGCCGTTCTATTTTTTCCTCTCACTCACTTTCATTGCCTGCCAGCAACGTGACCGGAATGAACTGCTTTGCCAGTTTGTAACTTCAAATTGCTGTAATAATTTTCCACTCGATTTACAAACACTTCGACTAGTGAAAACGGGTGTTCATGTGCGTCTTTTGCCAGTTTCACAACTGTCAATTGTCAGCAATTCTTCACACACAACTGACTATCTTCTGCTTCTTCTTTTATTAACATCAACAACAACAAAAAGTATTATTTTAGAAGTGCATTACAACCAAAATCTCTTGAGATCACTTGCTGAGAGGATGCAAAGTTTTGTTAGCTAAAAGGCAAACTACAGCAGCAACCACAATTGCGACATTGTTGTTGTTAGGAAGACACGTCGATTAGCATCAACATCAAAGGTGAAAAGCAGAAACGCGTTAGAAAAAAAAGCTGAATTGATAAGCAAATTGGACACTTTCCATTGAGCACTGTTTACCACTTGACTTGTGAGCCCATCACCTTGCTAACTCTCCTGCTTCTGCGATAAAAGGACACAAATCTGAGCTTGCAGTTTGAGCCAGCAAGTAGTTTGAATCTGCAGCAGTAAACAGATAAAGAGAAGGCAGCTAATCGTCGTGATAATCAATCACGCAAACACTGTTTGCAAACTGGTGCTCGTTTTGGCCACAGTAGACACAGTAGTCGCTCGACTGATTTTACGAGCAGTTGCACCGGACGGACGAGTAGATCAACAGAAAAAAATAAAAGCATTTTAAGCACAAGCAAACTTCCAGTAGGGTAGTAAACAAAAAAAATATTCCAGAGAGGCAGACAAACACCTCAGCCGCAGCGGCATCGAGCAAACTACTTCACTGTGCAAAAGCATTGCTCGGCTGACAATCCCTAGCCTTCGAAGACGACGACTAACAGTTGAAGACCTTCTCGGCTGATCAGCCATGCACTGAGACAACAACACACTCACAGATACAAACATCAGCAACTTACGACGACGACGACGACGATTACTGCCACTGCTTGGGAAGTGGCCAGCACCATCAGAAGCACCACTACCATCATCACCATCAGCTACACTGACGCATCTTGTGCAGTACAGCAGAGTGCACAGACTCAGAGACTGAAAACAGCGCGGAATTGATTAATTGGCTGATTGCAATCATCTTTGATGCTGTTGCTGCTGCTGTTGCAGCCACGTGATACCTTCTTTGAAGTCTGAGATTGTGTGTTTGGTGTGCGACTGTGAGGTGTGCGTAAAAACAAATCACCGCAAAGTGCATCATTGCATCAGCAGAAGACCGCTGACTCTCTCCACTTCTATATGATCTTTTTGCAGCTCTGTCTGTGTCTCTCACTGCCCTGCTTCACGGGAGCATCTTCTCTCTCAACGACACACACACGACCACTGAGTGCTCTCAATCCAATTGACACTTTGCACGTGTCGCACACCTCACGACACAAAGTTGAATTGCTAATTTGACTTGCGGTCTCATAATCATCGCTCATCGTCGACATGACGTCTCCTCACCAAAGCTGTGTCAGCACGTTCTCCGTCTCCTCATCTCTCATCATCGGCTTTCTTTTCGCACTCAGCATTCTGCTGGATTCTCTCCCACCCTCGAGTGCTTCATTTCCCAATCATCAGAGCGTCATCATTCTCAGCAATTCTTCAGCAAACAGTCGAGTGAACAGTGTAAGGCAGCCGGCAAATGACTCGCTCAAAAAGAACTATCGCTACTTTTCACTCTCACAAAACTCCAAGCCAGTTAGGCATATTGTGCGAGGCTACAAAGAGCAGTGCTCTTCAGAAGTGTCCAGCACTTTTGTGCCCAGCACTGGGCAAACGTTGCTGCCCGAGACGGGCAATCACACTCAGTGTGCCCTGATCTATGTGTGCTTCCACGGCACCTGTCGATGTCCACCTGGTCATGCTCACGCTACCAACTACAACTCCACTTTGGGACTAGTGCACCAGTGTAAAAAGTTCAGTGAGTTCAGCTGTCAGACTGATGGCCAATGCCAAGACATTGACCCCAATGTGGTGTGCCATAACGGTAGCAGGCAGTGCCGCTGCAGGCTAGGTTTTGCCATTGAAACCGAAACTGGCTACTGTAAAAAAGTAAGTTGCAAAAACTTTAAAATTTTTTTTCAATAAAAAAATAATAAAATTTTTAGTCATATGAAAAATACAAAGTGCAGTCGCTGATCAACGTCTTCAAGAAGAAAGAACGAAACACTGCCTCGACAGCCCCTGTGCCAACGCAGAGTAGTCAATTCTTTACAAACAATGCCGAGTGCAAGGGAAACAGCCACTGCACCGGCGAGTACACCTACTGCCACCGAGGACGGTGCAAGTGCTGGCCAGAGTTTCAGTTCGTTCTTGGTCGTCAGCTGCTGACACTGCCAAATAGCGGTGATCTCCTAAACGGCACTTCCGGTGATACGATGAGCTTCAGCAACAATTCGACTACCACCTCAGCAACTACCATCAACGAACAGTTCGACCAGATTGATCAGGCAATGAACGAGACTGTCTTCCTTGAAAACGACGAAAACTTCTTTGCACAAGGCTACTGCATACGAAAGCTCTGTCAGCTGGACAGTCAGTGTCAGACAGAGGACAACCCCAACTTGGTCTGCAATAAAACCATATGCGAGTGTCGCTATGGCTTTATCATGTACAAGGAGACCAAGGTAAGGATCTTTAAAGTGTACTAAATGTTTCAACTTTTTAAACCGTTTTCCTTTCCATTGCAGGTGTGCATCAAGTACGCCGTCCGGCGGCAGAGCTGCGACCTGACGTGTCGCATCATCGGCGGTCTCTTCGCCTCCATCTTCATGCTGACGCTGATCTACTGGTGCTTCTACTGCTGCTACTCCATCATCAAGAACTACCGCAACCACCGCCTGTCGTCGAGGTGCAGCCGCGGAGGTCGACGCGGTGACCCCAACTCCTACCTACGCAACATGTACGACTTTGAGCCGATAGACTACGAGCGGTACCTCTCGGCGACCACCCTGTCGCGCAATGCCGCACTCCGCTCGGGACAGTCCACCTCTCGCTTTCCCGTCAACCTGAGCACCTTCCTTCGACTGCCACTCAACGACGACCCGCCGTCGTACAATCAGGCGACGGCGGATGAGTACCTGCCCGACTATGATGCCGTCATGGAGCTGCAGGAGTTGCGCAAGGAGGAGAACAATGCCAAGCCAGAGTAGGCAGCTAGCTAGTAGTAGTGGTCAGCTTCTTTCTTCTTTCCTTCCTTTTTTGTTCTTTTCTGTGTTCTCCTCTTTGTTTGTTTGTTTTTCCGTTTCTCCCTTCTTCTTCTTCTTTCTTATCACGTGTCGGAACCACCACCGCCGGTCGGTGGTCATCATCACCGCTGACCGGCGGTGGTGGTGGGCACTGTTGTGAAACATTAGTCGTTCACTCTCACAAACACAAACACACACACACTCAGTCATTGCCTTTGTGATCCTTCATATAAACACACACACACACATCTTTTGTGTTCTCATTTTTTGTCTCTTCTTCTTCTTCGACTACTGAAGCAGTGCATCTCACTTCATTATTTCGCATTTTCTCCCCTCGCTCAGCTGTACATATTCCCCTTCTTCCTCCCTTTTTGTACTTTCTATATTTTTCTTAATGTAGTATATAATAATATTATAAAAAGTCGTGTTCCAATTAGAGAAGCAAATTGCTTTGCACGGGAAGCAAGTAGGCGCAGTGAATTGGCGTCTAGCTAGCAGCAGGCGTCAATGGCAGCAAATGGCACTGCAGTGGACTGCACACCACTTCATTGTGAACTTTGTTAAGTTCCAACGAGAGAGAGGGAAAACTGGGCAATTCCGTGATTCGTCACTATTGAAGCTATGGTGGAATATGAAATACCAACAAGGGTATAATTAACCTCATTTGACTGTGCGTAAACGTGCTTATAATTAGGCAATTACACACACAGTGACCAAAAAGAAACAGATATATCTTAATTTTGTCGTCGCCTAGAATGCTATCTCTCTCCTTTTCTTTTCTGCACCTTGACACTCGATGAGACACACCAGTGAAGGTCTGACCAATTGACATTTAGTATGTCTGGCCAGACGGTAATTGGCTACTTCAATTACCATATTTCAACAGAAGATTGAGGAAACTGCTGCCTGCGACATAGATGAGATCAAAACTGAAAAAGATTGACAACTGTTCCGTTGATCTGTTGTTGTATGCAAAAGACAGCAAAGTAGTAAGATAAACAAAAGGCGACAATTAGCTGGTAACAAAATCATGAATACAAAAGGACAGTAGTAGTATAACAACACAGCTTAACAACAGCAGACAACAATCTCGGTCGAACACGAGATGAGAAGCACTGCAGTGTGTGTGTTGCACTGCTGAAGTGATACTCGCAGTGTGTGGCGTTGATGCGGTAATTGAGCTCGGCATGGACACTACAGCCACTTCTAAAGCACACAAACTTGCACTCATCGGTCATTTACTCGTTCTCTCTCACTCCCCCTCCTCCCCCATCTTCTTTGACGCAGACAATGGCCACGTGCGTCAGTGTGTACACGGTGACAGAGGCCATTATCACTGCACAGCGCGATGATGATGATGAAAAGCGGCTCAATTGTCGACCGAGCAGTAGTCATTATCATCGGATACCACTGTCTAAGTGAAAGTTTGTGAGCTTGTGAGCCATGTTCACCGCCATCGATGTCCGTTGTTCTTCAAAAGCAGCAGCAGCGGCAGCATCAGTAATAATGTGCTTCCCATTGAATGAACTGATGCTGCTGCTGCTGTGCTCATTTGGCAATGACTGCGACGCCGGACGCACGATCTAGATCAGGAGCACTCATTACCGCCCATGTCATACTGTTTTGCAGTCATCAGCTGTGCGTGTGTGTGTGTGTGCTTCAGTTCCTATGCATCTCAAGTGGCTGGCAGAAGGGGCCGGGACTGCTCTGCTCGGCGCAATTACCGGTGCAGCAAGGGACAACAGCAGCGGCAGTGCCGATGATGCATTAATCGACACACGACTCACACACTGCTCAGTGAAGTGCTGCCAAACTGCAGTGGAGATAGATCAGATATCGACATCGTTTGTTACTCGCATTGTGATGAAGGCAATCGATTTGATAATGAGCTCACTCGATTTTCGGATAGAGCAGATGAAGAGAAAGAAACAGAAACAGAGAAAAAAAGAAAGGCAAAAAACAGGAGAAACACTGCAGTGCTTCGAGTCATCAGGCTAATTGAATCGATCAGTACTTGGGAGTGCGAAAGACACAGACGAGCACTGAGATCAGGCATACACACACAGCCAGCCACTGCCAACACTCTTCTCTAGGCTGCTGGCGAGCACTCGTCGTCGTCGTGACGTGCAATGAAATTCAGTAAATCATACACTGCCGCTGAGACCTATTGGCAGTAAAGGGCTCCGATCAGGCTGACGACTGCCACTAAGTGGCTAGACAAGAGCAGAAGACGGCTACTCTCACGCCCGGAAAGGAGAGATGCCGTCTGCTGAAGAGGATGATGCGGCGGCGGCGGCAAAACGATGCTAAGATGGTGCTAAAGTAAGTGAATGGCTGCTGCTGCTGCTCGTTTCAGTGACATGCTGCTGCTGCTTCGGTTAGCTGTATGGCGATAATTAATGAATCAATGCGGTGCACCACCACCACCACCACCACCACTGCGATTGTCTCGGTACAGACGAGGCACTGCGTAGATTAATTAGCAGCAGTAGTAGTAGTAGTAGTGGTATTAACAAAATGATCGTAGATGACTACTTTTATCGAGAGGAAATGGACTCGAGAGCGACGGGGCAGCAAACTGCAGATGTAATAATGTGCTCTGTGGCGTACACACTGCAACCTCAAATACACCGGAAAAGTAGTGGATATCCAATCACAAAAGGAGAAAAAGGAATGCCAATGCTTGAAACATTGAAACACACAGCATTTGGAACAGCATGCAGCGGCATTTATCGGGTATAGTGCACAAATGAAGCTGATGAGATAGATGAAACAAGTAAGTAGTCAATGAAGAGGGATGGTGCAACTAATTAAAGGAAATAGAAAAAGACGCCAAGTGCATTTAGTACAGGAAAACTCCACTGACAGTCAAAGATGTAGAGATGCAAATTTTGGTTAGTGCACTGTATAGCAGAAGTTTTCTCCCTAAAGTCAGGTCAGTAATCTTGGCCATCTGTCACAACCAAAGTCAAATTGATAAGTCAACGCTAACGTGATCATCACGAATCAGTGAAAGTGTATCTTCTACTTTGAACTGAGCGTGATTTTTCGATGAGCAAATTGCGACATCGTGCACCAGTGATCGGTGATGCATCGGCGAGCTGATAAAGAAGGGAAGAAGAAAAAGTTTGAAATCAATTGACAGTCACTTATCGCCTGACACTCACTGTTGAGGCACAATTTGCAGGAAAATTCCGTTTCTGTTTCCGATCGTCAAACTCTGGTGGAGAAGGATAATAAATCAACAGACGTACGTGTAGTACACGAAAGAGTGCAAAAAACTGTCGTCTCTTTTTGCAGTTTTTTTCAATAACAAAAAAAGTGCAAACACGAGTCGCAAATTGTGTGTAAGTTTGGCAGACACTCTTCTTGATTCTGCTTGCAAGAAAAGTTGTCGTCTTAATTTAATAAGGAACATGTTATCAATTTTGGTGTGAAAATAGAGGAAAAAGATCACAAAGCGAGGCAAAATTGCAAATATATAACAATCTATTGACAAAAAAAGAAAAAGATGGATGTTCACTTACCAGAAATAGACGATCATCATCGACTGAGTAAATGGGCAAGTGCAAGTGCATGTGCATGTGTGTAGGAAGCATTCCCCAAACGACTACGGTACATGGCCGGAAATGTATGTCTGTATGTGTCCGTCTGTGAACGCGAATGTTTGTCGTCAAATGACTCAATTGGTGATCATCACTACTGGGTCGATCACCAAACAGCACCATTCATTTTGGTGACCGCCCAGCGGCGGCAGTAGCAGAAACTTGAGCGCAAATTACCCATTAGTGCAAATCCAAAATGGAAGAAAACGGAAGATTAGCGTGTGCCAAAGACGAGAGGCATCAGCTGCTGAGTCTGTCTGTCTGTCTCTTTGTGTGTTTGTTGTCAGTCGATAGCGTGCCAGCTGATTACCTCAGGAGAGCTACTAAATAACAACAAAAGAGTTTGCCTATCCAAAGTGCCCAGATGCTACTTGCACTGCGAGATCCACTGTAGTGCCAATGCATTCATACAGCACCATCATCACCTTTGAATGGCTCCAGTGGCCGCAAAGACTGCTGGCGTACGTAGGTAACAACAGCAACAACAAACGGGCAACTGCAATTGAGTGTTTGACTGTTTACTTTTATCTCACAGGTTGCTTTGAATGGAACTCGCGTTAACAGATTGCCAATTGGAAATTAGGCGAATGAGGCATAGGCGAGGATGGAGATGAAGGTGCTGCTCCGTGATGCTGCTCACTGATGCTCAATTAACAGTTTGTGCGCTTTTTTGTGAAGTCGACAAAAGTATCAAGACAGAAGTGTTTGGACTTTCTCCATCAGTAGACCAGTAATGTTGTTGCTACTGTTGTTGCTGTTGCTAGATTAGATCTAGTCATCACACTTGAAAAAAGATGAAGAGTATAAAAACAAAAAATGCATCATGCAGGCAACTATTTGCAAATTAAAACATCGCTTCATGAGAGTGCCAATTGGAAGTTAATTTGCACTTTTACAGACTCTGCCTGTAGTTGAAAAGTTTTTGCTCTAGACAAAATGTATTAATTGTCCTATTAATGACTGAGTTGCTGGGAAACGATTTCACAAGTAAAGTTTAGTCAGTTAGTTTCCACTCAGCCTAAATAACTTTCAAACTGATAGCGAATCTAACTTTGGTTTTAGATCAACAAAATAATACCTTTTACAGTAAGAGTTGATCATTATTTCAAGTAACGGAGTAAAATGGCCCAGAGTAATTGAATTAATATTCATGCCAACTGCAAATGCCATGGAAAAAAACATCATCATCTCATTAAACGCAGATGCTTGTAAGTTCAGCCAACAGCAGTGACAATCACCAGCAGCATGTGCAGCCTAAGCAGGTGAGCCAAATGTGCAGTGTTTTTTTGTTTATTTGTCGTACAGTTTATTAGAAAAGAAAAAGATGTGAAAAAGTTGAAAAGATCTCGTTTGCAGTAATTGACATTTCCAAGAGGCCAAAAAGTGAATGTGTGTGTGCTGTAATTTGAAGAAGCAAAAACAACACTCGGCGTACTCTCTGCCGTTGAGCTGTTGCACAAATGAATCTGCTTATCTGAACTGAGAAGACTAGTGTTTCCTGTGAAGTAGTGTCATTACCACTAATGAGTGCAAGGCAATCGATGTGTACAGACCAAATTGTGTGTCTGAGAAATGGCACAATTGCCAAGTTAGCACTGCTCACCACTGGTGCCTCTTCTCTGTTGCACGATTAGACTGAGACTTGAAATTTCAGTCCCTATATACGAGTGATAATCAATCAGTGGTACAGTGCAGCTCAGAAAACCGCTTTGCTAAACCCGATACTTTTTCAGCACTGACTTTAAACTTTAAACTGGACGCACAGTGGTGGACTGACTCGCTGATATGAATCACACAAACGAAGCTTCAAATGGCCTTACAAACAAATTGCCTTCATTTGTCGAATAACATTCACTAGCACTAGGATGCACCTCAAAAGGCCTTGTTTCATTGAAATACAGTCTTATTACTAATAAATTAAAAAACAATTTAAAATTTTTTTAACAAAGCTTCTTACTATTGAGGTGAGAAGTATGCGTAAATATTTTGCCATGTTTGCACTTTTTCACAACACAGTCATGAGTTTCTTTAATTCCCATTTTCTATTTTGTCTTTTCTGCAAACGTTTTACTCCTTTCAAAGTGGTACAGAGTATTCTTTCTGACTCAGTACAGGTGTGTGTAACCGGGAAAATATATTTTTTGCTGAGCTGGCTGCAAAAAATGCAGAGTTTAGTTCTAAATTATTGACTTGCTTGAGAGGTTTCAATTTGAAATGGCACATTGGTTCTTGGCAATAAATGCAAAAAAGTCTAGAATAAATTGAGAATTTGCTTTTGAATCTAGAAAACAATATTTAAATTTGAAAATGCACTTTCAGATTTGGTGAAAATTGAAAAGTGAATTCATTTGAAATGCAACAAAAGTAAGCGTATTACTGGCAGAAGCACTCAATTCGACATTTTGTTTTATTCAGATTGTCACCCGTGAGGGCATTTCGGTAACAAATTGACAGGAAGCGATTACCGATCACAATTGCAGTGCCAATAGATAACAAATCGGTAGTGGTAGCAGTCATTTGCCCGGCGGTGCTTTATTTATCTTAATCTACCACCAGAGCAGATATTTATAGCTCAGTAAACACTGCCTTCACCAGACTCATTATCAGAAACACTTTTGTTACTTTGTTACATTGTTAACTGTCCACACAGTTGAGAATGAAGCTAATGAGAGGTGGTCGATTAATTGACATCAAAGACGACAAATAGTGAGAAGAGAAGAGGTGAAGAAAGAGGAACTCTTTAAAACGCCAACGGAACAGCAAGTTTGCTGGGCATTTAGTCACGCAATCAGCAAACTCGTCCGTTGCTAATCAGACATTGAATCAATCGATTCAAACTTAAATAAAACATTGCTTTTCTTTGATAAAGTATTTGATCAAACTAAAACAGAAATAGTAAAAACAAAAATTTCAACTATACAATTAAAGTATTTTTTTGTAAATCAATCGATTTAATGGGGCTGATGACTAGATGCTCCACTAAATTGATGATTGGCGATGGACAAAAAAGAATTTTCTACAGCAAAAAATAAGGACAAGGTCACTTCATCTGAAGTGCCTCAAAATTGGCCATTAGCTTAATTAGAACTGAAGTAAGAAACAGAAAAAGAAAGAGTACAACGATCAATTGCCACTGAGGAAGTAAAGGGAGACAAACAAAAAATCACCCGTTGACACCAATTGCAGCTGACACATCGACGGCGAGTCTCAGTCTCGGTAATGCTGCTGGTGATTGAACAAAAGGCGTTTTCGGGGAAAAGTGCTCAGTGCAGTTAAAGGGAACCAGATTTGCCAGTAATAGAGTCAAGAGCAGACAAAAGTGAGGGAGAGAGAGGGAAAGAGGGATGGCGTCGAAGGCATTCATGCATCCCCGTCGTTGGCGATGGCGACAATACTGGGCCGACAATTATCAGCAGCATGAGCATTCAGTGCGGCGAGAAAAACAGTAAAGTAGTGCAGTGTCGTGTGTGAGTTTGTGTGTGTTGGTGTGTTGGTGTGCCGCTTCACAACATTGACCTCTCTCTCTCTCTCTCTCTCTCTCTCTCTCTCTCTCCTCTTCAGGTGATCTTAATTTGGCCAGTCAGAGGGAGAAGTAGTAGCAGCAGAAGAAGCAGCAGCAGTGTAGTGCTTCTCTGTCACTAATATAGTCATTTACGAGTAGTGACCTTAGCGCTCGCTCGAATCGTCACTTGTCTGTCTCTTCTCTTCCCTTTCTCTTCCTCTCACCGACTTCAACGTGAGCAACCTAAAGACTTTGACCTAATCAGAGACGAAGATTGCAGATTAGGCCAAAATTGTGCAACATTATCGATGACAGAGGGACAGCGCTGATGTGCGCGATCATCGCCGGTCGATCACTCGGCGGATGATGACGATAGGCCTGAGGTGAGCAGGCGGAGAAACTAGAATAGAATGAAAGCTGGCCACCTAGCTCGTGTCTAGGTGATTTGCACAGTACAGTGATCTTGATCTTCAATCACCAATGAATGAGGAGGGGAAAACATATACTACGAGACTTTGAAGGCGATAAAAGACCAAGGAGACAATGAATGAACTGAAGCGTTGGTAGGCTGATAGTGTGCAACTGAAAACTGACTGACTGACTGACGTGTGTTGCCTGATACCATCTCATCTCATAACAGAACAGCGATATTGCTGCTGATAGCGAGACGAGCTAAGTGATCAAGTGATGGCGCACTACCGATTAAGCAGGTTGAGGCCGCTAGAACGATCAAATTCAAATTGGTGTCCATTGAGACGGCGTGCAAATGGCAATTTGCGTGACATTTGCAAACATTTTCCTCGCAACACACTTTTTCGCCTTTCAAGTGCAACTTTTACTTTCCGTGAATGATTTTATGGCAGAACTCTCTCTTTCTTTCTCTTTCCATTTCCTTTTCTCTTTTGTGTTTAAAGAAAACCCGACGGAAAGAGTTTTTTCCGATAGGCATAGAGTGCGTATCAAAAATTCACAACGTAGTGCTTGAACACGGGCAGTTCAATTGAATAGTGCAGACTGCTTCATGTTTGCTATATTTTTTGTGCTGTACTGTACTGTTTTTATAAATAAAACATTTGTTGGCAACACCTTTGGGAGAAGACTGCTGAGATGAAATAAAATCAAACACTTATTATTGTCGCAACAAGGCCAGCAGCAGCTGAAAAAAACGGCATAAAATGAAAGTCTTTTTGTGTGTACGTGAGTGCAAAAGTGTTGCCGTGCAAGTCCGGTCAGGTAGCCGTTGCTGTTTGCCGAAAAGATGGAGACACGAAAAAAGTAGAGCTAAGGCCAAGAAGAGTACAGTGAACAGTTGTAGTCGTGCCACGGGCAAAAATGCCAGACAGACAGACACACAAAGACACAAACCAAGTTTTTCAGTTTGCCAATGTGCCAGAGCACTGCTCGTTAATGTTGCTAATTAATTTAGTGGTCACAGTTGCCCAAATGAGAGACGTCACCATGTGCGAGTGACAGTCGGACACACTGCAAACAAACACAGACTCGGACACAAGTTCAGACAGAGAGACAGAGACTCTGCCAAGTCAAGAACAAAAAGTGAGAGGAAAAAAGTGCAAGTGCAAGTAAAGTCCGAGCAAACAGTACTGTTTGACACTGTGCCCGGACACACAGAGCGGCGTTTTTGCCGTTTGGTGTCGCAAGGTGGTTGCTGGTCGCCTCAGCTAGTTGTCGCCCGTTTATTGATTTGTCATCGTGAGTGAGTGAGTGAGTGAGTGTCCAGGCTGCTGGCCAGTGCTGGCACACACAGCTGTGGTCACCATGGCCTGGCATTGACATTAAAACACCACCAGCACTGTGTAGCCTGTTCAGTTCTGGGCCACTGTCAGCGAGAGATAGAGAGGGATAGTAGTGATGTAGTAGTCTGCAGTCGTGCTGTGTACTGCTGTTGCTGCTGCTCTAATTGCATTACACAAGAGGATCACAACAACAGAGAGTAAATTAATAATATGTGATTTGAGACACTGAACAGGCACCTTTAATGTGTGCCTTCTTGCCTCATCAATTATCGCTGTAATTGATTGTGCACATCGTTGGCTAGTTTGTTGTACTTTTTTCTTTTTCACTTCTTTTCACGTCGATAAACTTGATCTCTTTACGGTGGTGGTGGGAGACAAACACTGTGAGCAGATTGTGCTGATGCACTGGGCACCATGCACTGCACAGCACTGCACTGATGCAGCTTGGCCAGCAACAGCAGCAGCAGGTCAACATCACAAGATGAGCTTTAATTACGAGGAAGTGAGTAAAGCAGCAGCAGCAGCAGTAGTAGTAGTAATATCAACTAGTAGATGTGCCGAGTTGCAAGAGTATCTGTGACGTTCCAAGTTAGGTGCGCGATCCAATGGTGGTCATTGTTGGCACGACCAGTCTGCTGTCTCTGTGCTGTCTCAGTGTGAGCCACCATCGCCGTTGTTGTCTGTCTGCACAGTCAATGATGATGATGCGGCACTTAGGGAGATGCATGTGTCCTGTGTTTTTGCTCTAGGAAGGATGCCCTTGCACTTCGAAGCACAAGCAGAGCAGCCCTGGCCCAGTGGGCCACCCCAACGTCCTACGGTCATCGCCGTTGGGTTTCAGTTTGTCGAGTTTGTTTTGCAAAGGGCACACACACACGGACAGTCTGCCGCCCAGTCGGTTGGCAGTCGTACTTGATTAATGGCAGCCATTGTCTTTGGAGTTTTCCACTGTCTACGAAGTTGATCACCAAGACCACCACCACCACCACCACTACTACCGGAAACTTTGAAATTCAATACTAAGCACAGAGCAGCCAATGATCGTTATGTTTTGCTATCAAACGAATAACATTAATAAATTAGTCATTTCTGTTCCAGCAAAATGTGAAAGTGGCACCGGCATTACCGAAAAGTACATTCAAATTAGGCCATTTGGCGATCTGATCTAATGCATTTACCGCATACACTTTGGGTGATCAATTTAATAGACGGGCAAATCTGATCAAAGATCTAAACATACCGCACTGCAAACGGTAAAGTCGGTACGCAGGGCAATAAATTCCCAAACTCCGATTGCCAAATCAATGTACGGTCAACATTCTGCTGCTGTTGCTGATGACTGGACAGCAAGAGCTGATAGCATTTTCTGTATTAGCGACTCATAAATCTGCCTACATCCTCTCCCTGTGGCAAATGGTACGGCAAATTGAAAGGGGCTGCAGAATTGCCGTTGATATAGAGATGTAAATTGCAAATAAAATGGCTGCTGCACTGCATGCTAATGGCACCGCAAATGTGTGCTCCTCAAAAAAGGGAAGAAGAAACACATGTTCTGCATCCTGGCACCATTGTGCCACCACCACTACCATCATCACCACAACCAGGCAAACGATTTAATGCCGTCTGGTAAACGGCACACCGACCGACAAACAATGGCGGCAGAATATTATGGCCCACTGCAGATGTGCAAAGTTGTGTCCCTGATTAGGCAGTGGCGCGCACATGATAATTACCACCCGTCTAATGTCCTATTAATGGCACAGACAGACATCACTGCCAACACTGCCAACCAAACGTCAACGGAAGTATGTTTGCGCATCGTTTTCTTCCTCTCCCTCGCTGGCTCGAGACACTACGAATTATCACTCGCCTAGACGAGACACGACCAGTCGCTCATAATGAGTGGCTTGCCGTTGTCCACAAAGACAGCAGCAACTTACTTTGGTGTTTCTTCTTGAGACAGAAGAAACACGTGTAGATCGTGTCACATCTTTGTGTTTGCAAAGCTGCCACAAATTCCTTGCCGTACGACCAGTGATCATTTCACCTTCACAACTACCTAAAATTGCCGACAAACCGACAAAGAGCGCCAGTTGACGTTGAAAGGCCGACTGGCAAGCAGTCAAACAAAGAGAATGACACTTTGTTCAAAGTTTTGCTTTCAACGACTTGCTTGACAGCCTAATTGGTCGACCACTTGACGAGATGGTCAGATGATACGACTTTACTGGACTGCTCTGTGTGATGCTAACAGTGTGCTCTATGTGCGCATCATCTACTTCCACAGTAGTAATCAGCACAGATGAAGTGCATTTTGTTCACTTTCTTATCTCATTGTCGGTGTGTATCCTATCATTCCGTCCGCATCTAACTTTACATAATGACCACCACCACCGCCACACCACAGCAAAGTAGCAATTAGCGGCCGTCTTGTGCACACACACACAACATAAAATTCAGACCGGTGCAGGCTGTGTAGGCAATCACGAGCAGCATTGTCTGCCCAGCAATGTGACCATTGGCCATTGTTTGTGCTCCAGCGCACTGTGCTGACCAGTCCGTCTATACGAATCAATTAGCACTGCAGGGGATCTGCAGTTAATGGCGGCATTTTGGTGGCCGCAAATGCTGCTGCCAATGATGCTGCAGCGGTAATCATAATCAGCCTCGGTGTCCTGGTAAATTACGGCCATTTCAACACGAGGGCAAATATATGGCAAAAGGCGGGTAATTAATAACGAAAAAGCGGACTGTAGGCGGCTGTGCCTCTGGATGTGCCTGTGTGTGCTCCACCTTTAAGCTCAGTTTCAACGCTAAATACAGAGCAGTTACCGAGTTCTTTTGCAGGTCTAAAAATATGTAAATTTCCCGCAAATGTGTTGTGTTCGGGTGAGCAGTGCGTGTGCGGATGCAAAGGACGATAATCAAGTGAGTGTTCGCTCATCAGATCGGACATTGATTTGAATGTAAAGCACACTCTCACACACATTTAGCGCCTACAAATCGACCACATTACGCCAAAAAGAGCAACTTTGGTCATCATCGATGGTCATCATAGGAGCACATCGAGAGCACCACATTAAGGCCGTTAGACGAGTTGAGGCGGTCGCCACAAATGATGACGACCATCAAACGAGGACGACAACGGCGGCAGTAGTTTCCTTTCCCTTTCCCGGCTGCAATGTAGTGCTGCTTAACTTTCTCACTTTCACTTTCTTCCCATTTACTCCTCAATAAGTCTGTCAGCTAAGGCGGATAAGAGTGAAAGTGAAAGTAGAGGTGGAAGTAGTTGCAGCAGCAGTAGAAGTAACCGTGGAAGGCCGAAGATTTCCGCAGCACCGGCAGTGACAATTACCGCAGCACCACTTTATAATTAGACTCTTTTAATTATTAGCATAGTGGGGGCGCTTTGTAAACAACAACAGCAGCAGCAGCGACTGCAGCAAGTGCGCTAATTACCCGCAGAGAGTCGACCGTATAAATGACATTTCCAATATCAATCATTGCTGATCAATAGCACTGAACAGCGGCTGATTGCTGAGCAGGGGCTCAATGGGCGCTGATTGGCAAGTGTGCTCTGTGGCTAGTGGCTAGTGCTGCTGCTGCTGTTGTTGCTTCGCACTGAGTTTCAGTGAATGGCAAAGTATCACTAGTCTAAATCTAAACCGCATACTCGCGCACACTAAATACGGAAGTTCATCATCAGCAGGCCTAATAAAAGTTGAAGCAGTAGGCAAAAAAGAAAAAGGATAGCGGGCAAAAACAGCAGCAGCAGCAGCTCACTCTCAGTGTTTTTTCGGCTGTTGATAGATGTCTGCGGCTGAGCTGGCCATTATACACCGCTGCCTGGCGCCGATCGCATCACGCCAAGACTAATCCAATTTAAAGTGCCCCCAAGGATGACTGCGAAGAAGAGAAGAGGAGAGAAGGAAGAGGAGGGAGGAAGGAAGAGTAGAGAGAAGAAAGTATCTTGGTAAACTTGACACTAAACCGAATTGCGGTAGCTGCCAGAAAAAGGGAGATGAGATGAGCTGACTGCCTGGAAGTTGCCTGCCTGCCAATCAAACCGACAGTGCTCTTGCTGCTGCTGCTGCTGCTGCCACTGACAGACGGCAACCTGTGCTGTTGGGCTGCTGGCGGTACGGCTGAAGTGCCCGGATTATGGACGCACAGATTGACGCTCTATGCAAATCGCAGTCAACGTGGAAAAACGAGAGACCATTATGATCGATCAGTGCTCACAATTGCAGTGCGGATGCCGTTGATGCACACTTCGATTGCTGCAGCAATTGAAACCCTCTCTCTCCTTTTCTTCTTTTTACTGTCCGTCAGTCGGGAAGCCACTGCCTTCTCTGTAACTACAATCGCCTTCCCGATTAATTTGTTTTCAATACAACAGGAGCGAGGAAAGCGGATAACAGAAAGCGACAGCAATTTGCATTACAATTGAACTCAAGAGGAGGAGGAGGAGGAGAGCTTCTTGCTTGTCAACCATTCTTCATTTCACTCTTTCTTTCTTGTGTCGATTTTGTTTGCACCACTATGACCACTACCACCACCACCACCACCACTTCTGAGCAGTAGAAAAGGGCTGATCAGCAGTGCGGAAAGGGGCGAAGGTGGTGCTGGTGGTGATCAATAGCATCAATAGCATCGTTATCTGATCGTAATGAAAAAAATAAGCATGGGATGTTGGAGCTTCGCCGGCTCTACTGCTTCGAAAGCACTTTCACCGGCAGTACTCACTGACTGCCAGTGCATCCGCCCACACTTAACGGCTATGGTGTTAGTTTGTTGTTGTGGTGGTGGTGGCGGTGGTCCAATCGAACTGGCGGCACTTTTTGTTTTTATTTACACCTTTTCACTCCTTTCGACTTTAGCCTCTTCTCAGTGCTACTGTTGCTGTTTTCTGTTTTGTCTTTTCTTCTTTCTTCTTCTCTTTCTCTCTCCCATTTTCTGGGCAGCTATTAGAGGCTGCATTAGATAGATTAACAGAGCATTGCATTTGTTTACAATGCTCACGTCGGAGCGGACGTATTACTGCTGCTGCTGCGACGAGGGCGATTGTCGGTGATAGAAGGTGGCGAAGGCAGAGAAAGAGAAAGAGAAAGTGAATGGTGTGTGTGTGTGTTCAGACGTCGATGGCCACGGCGCCAGTGAATGGGCAATTAGAGCAGCAGCAGCAGTCAGGAGCAAACAAAAGGGCAGACAATCAATTGGCCATTAGAACGGGCGAACATACAAACGGACAGACGGACAGACGGACGGTGGCGACGGCATTGGGCGCCGGAAAATGCAGTTATCGAGCAGAGTTGGGCTGTACGGTCAGCAGCAGTACCGACGGCTAGCACAGCATAGACTACTTTATCGTCCGATTCAGTCACACTGTACACACACTACGGTTTCACTACTGGTCACACTAATCAAATTAGCGCAGTCATACTCCTTCAATCAGACAACATCAGCCCTAATTGCACACATTACCGCTACCACTCTTCCTTTTGATTTCTTTTCCTTCTCTTTCTCTTTTTCCCTTTTTTCTTCCCCTACCCAAAGTAGCCTTTTTGCAGTGGCTGCTACTGCTCTCCGATTGGCGCCTTTCTTTCCCGGTTCGAGCAAAAGGCTGCACACGATCAAAGTTGGCGATGGCAGTCACTTGATCGATCTATTTTGAAGAAGGAGCAATTAATTCACACAATGTAACACAGCCGCCTAATGAATAGCAACAGCAGCGCCAGCACACGCGTACTGCAGTTGGCCATTTAAATGCTAATGCCTAATTGCTCTCATACTCGCGTCACTTGGACACACTAAACACGCTGCAACTAAGCACACAGTGTAGTGTGCCTTGTGAGCACCGTGTGCACTCATGTTCAGAACATGGCCATATTTGCATAGTTGGCGGCAAAATCAACTTTGTTCCTGGAACATTCTTCGGCGCGGCAGTGCACTCAAAGTCGTGATCACCAATATTGGCCATACACTACTGCTAAATACCATCTAGTATCTGGTGGTGATAAGCGTAAAACACGGCTGCCGTACAGTAGTGCAGTAGCTGCTGCTGCTGTTATCAGCCACTGAAGCAGCTGCAATTTAAAATTCAAATCACCAAAGGCAAGCGTGTTGATCACTGCAGAGTTGAGCCTCTATGATTGTCGTCGCATTAGCTAATTTGCATGGCGAACAATTAGTTATGACAATTTGTAGCCATTTGCCGATAACCAGGCCTCAGTGGACATTTCCTCACTGGCGTGTTCAAAATGTAATTATCACTGCTTAGAACAAGTCAGAGCTATGTGAAAATCGTTTAGGAAAATCTGCAGTTTTCCCAGTAAACCCTGTCAATATCAGCAATTGGTATCGGTAATGATATTAAACTGTGAAAACAAACTTTCCCTCTTGTTCAGTGTTACGCTTAGTGAAGATGTGATAAGGCCAACTACAACAAAAACTAGAAAAACAAATTATTGGCAGTTAAGTGTCTTATTGATAGTAAAGGAAACAAAAACTTTCATAGTTTGGGATACTTCTCAGCAGAAAATTGTGGCTAAATTGGGCAATTTCTCCCAACAGCAAACAGGTGCAACACCTGTCTGGTGTCTTCTTCAACTGCCGCAGAAGAAGCGGAAATTAACTCAAAATCAGAGTGGTGCCGCCCAAGAAATAGCTGCGCAAGAAAAAAGGAGTGACCGCCAATCAATCACCAGTGTCGATTGCCATTGTCAAGTAATGTAGAGTAGAGCAAAAAAAGAGAATGTTGTGCAGTCAGAATCAAATTTGATTTAAATTAGCACTAAGCAAATTGTCTACAATGTGCGCCTGTGTGCTGAAAGAGTTAACCATTGCCGCCACTGCTACAACCAAAGCTCACCGCCTAGGCACCACACCGATTTTTGTTTGCAGTGTAATTGTTCGCTAATGACCATCATAATCCTCGCTAATGAACATTGCCGGATTGTCGAGTGAGCCTGACGAATAGGAGGGAGAGAGAAAGCAACTGAGAAAAGGAGAGAGAGAAAGAGGGGCAACGGCAACGGTAAAGACGGCAATTACACTTTCACTCGGCCATTTGTGCTGCAGCTCTCACCAATTGAAAAGCACAGCGAACCATTCGGGTGACGAACCAGAAACACTGTGTTGTATTGTCTGCAGGTGCCTGCCTGCCTGCCCGGCTGTCAACTTCCCTCATACAGGAAGATCATTTACATGTACTGTGTTGGCTGAACAGCGACACCATCATCATCAGCAGCAGGAGCAGCAACGGCAACAGCAGCAGCGGCAGACACTTGACAGCGAAAAAACAATATGCAACAATTTGCAAACATTTTAGTCCCGACTACTTAGCCTGCTGCAGCGGCTGCACAGTCACCTGGCGCAATTCAAAGTCAACTGACTCTTCAAATCTTCAGCCACTGTCCTTTCTCTCAGTCACACTCATAAGTCACTCTAATCAGCTTTGTCTCACCTGTTGTCGAAGTGCCCGAGTGCACCGACTTTTGTTGGTGCTACTGTTGTTGATAGTTCTCCAAAAAGTGGTAGTTCACAGAAATATATTCACCGGGTGTGAGTTTGTCTGTGTGTGTGTGTGTGACTGCACTACCAATGAAGAGGTGAAGACTCTTCACCTCTTTATTAGTCCGGTGCTCCACTGCTGATCTATCACCGGTGGCCTGACTAATTTATCAATTTGTGTCTGCAAATTGCAACCGCTCGTGCGCGTCAGTAGACGTTTCAGCAGCACCGAAGTCGCAAAGTCATGTCTGCCTTATCGCCGCACTTTTACTTTCTATTTTTCTCTCTTTCTTTTTCTCTGTGTATATTTTTATATTTTGGTATTTGAACGGTTTTCTTTTTCTTCTTCTTCTTTCTCTGAATTATCATCTGTAAGCGGCAGTAGTTTTGGTAGTGGTGGTGGTGGTGGGCAAATAGTAGTCGGTATAATGCAAATTAGCCCAGTGTGGTAGTAAGTGTAAATAACATCAAACATGAAAATGAGCTAATAGAGCAAACAGGAAAGCCTACAGCCACAAGAAAAAGGTGAAATTAGCTGTGGGGAAAGCAGTGTCAGAGACTGAGGGAACTGAGTGAGTGAGCAAATGAACAAGTGCACAATTACCGGACAGGAACAGACGATTGATTTTGATACTCGTCCGCTGCTCGACTTCGATTGATGCTAAATTAAATCAAAGCAGGCAGAACAAGCATGGCAGATGGCTGCATTGCGGGAAAACGGGAGAGAAGGTATCGATTTGCACATGATCAGCCAGCAGGTGATGAAGAGGAAGCAGAGGATAACGGTTTTGCCTTTTTCCTGTTCTCTCCTTTACTTCCCTTCACCGGTGACCTCACGGCTGTGATGACAGACATGTGACCAGGTAAAGTGAAGAAAAGAAGAAGAAACTAGAAGTTGTTGTTTGCTGCTACCACCAAAATGACTTCACTGTTATTATTTGTTATTTGCCGCCTGACTTGATTATGGCGATGCTCTGAAGAGAACAGCAAAAACCGCAAACAAGACGTTCACGTTTTGACAGACAGCTTCTCCCAACATCAAATTGATATCAATCGAAAAAAAGAAGGAAAACATCAAAAAGAAAAAAACAACAACAGCTGCTGTTTTAAAGAATTGGTTGTCGTCAAAGTGACATCAACTAAACGATGAATAACGATTTTTTCTGTGATACTTGATTTGACAAATCGATGATGTTTTTCTTAACTAAACAGTGCAGCCCTTACCAAAAAATCAGGAGCAGGTGACCGACTGGCAATTAGGATTGGCAATGTGTGTGTGTGTAACTGCAGTAATCAATTTATGTTTGCTGATCGACAGCCAATGTCTTCTTTTGTGTGAGATCGTATGCGCCGTTGTCTTGCCAAAATTTTAAGGCCACACACTTTTCACTTCACCCTTTTCGACAGACAGCTGGATATTAGGAAATGGTAGCAGGAAAAATCAGCAAAAGCAGAGCGTGCCGATAAGGCCGATTAGAGGAACACAATGCCAATGCAGAGAAGGCAAACAGCGAAGCGTTGAGCAATGCATTCACAACCTGTGCTGCATCAGCTCCAGCAGCCCATCGGAAGGCGCAAGCATCTCTCGTTTTGCTTGCTTTTTCCCCCCACTGATTGGTTAATGTCCGAGGCTGACGGATAATGTGATATAACGGACCAATTGCCGTACAGGCAGGCATCAACAACAACAACAGCAAAAAGACGGACAGCAGTTTTGTCGACAGGACTTACAGCAGTCGGCGTCATCATCACCACCACAACGGCAACTACTGCTGCTAATCTAAAGCACACACACATAAACACATGTAAAATTTCCCCTAAAATTTTCCTGCCACGATCGATCGATTTAATTTCAATAAATCCGATAAGGAAGTTGTAATAGCAGTGTTAGTAGTCGTAGTAGTAGTAGCTGTTGTTCCCTTCTGATGGATTGGTAGTCGTAGGTGCTAGCCGTCGGACAAGACTGTCTGTTCAGCTGCGTTTTTCTTGTGGCTCAGGTGAGCCAACCCCATCACTGTCAGGGCATCCTCTCACCTTTTCCATTCACAGAAGGGCTTTCACTGTTTCACCTTGCTCCTTTTCTTCTTTTTCTTCTTCTTTTTCATCTCCGGCATTGATTAGGCGCAGCTCTGAGCCTTTTTTTCGGTGTCCTGCACGACTGAACTGCAACAACGCATGACGACAATAAACCTTGACTCACGTAGGTCAGATGCTGCTGTAGCAGACCTACTGATCTACAGTAATGAGCACTGGAAACTAACTGGTGCAGCACTGAGGTGGCGGCGGTGGCCACTGGCCAGTCGACGACGAGAGCAAAGTAATTAAGAAGAGAAACGACTAATTGATTAGTAGAGCAGCAGGGAGAGAGAGGAGGAAAACAAAAGGGCACTTTGCAATGAGTGGATGGCTAATGCCAAATCAATCACATTCTCTTCCTCCCGTTGAGTCCATTCATCTATGGGCTCATCTACGGACACTGAAAGATCGATGTCAGCAAACACGTGCAGAGTAGTAGAAGTAGTGTTTGTACTTAAGAGGAGACCGAAAAAGAGATCCTCTAGTGCGCTAATGTGGCGCGTAATCGACAAAGAGGGCAAGCGACTCATCTACAACATCAGCAACAGCACTGGCACTCTACTGTCCGTTAATTGCTAATGAGAATGGACATTTAGTTGATATTGATTGTAATGGCTTTAATTAACTGCAGAAAAAAGAAGAGAAAGAAAACTGCTGTGAAGAAAAAGAAGAGACGATGCTCGCCGCCTGCCGGGACTCAAGTGGAGTAGCATCAATAGTGAAGAGAGTGAAGTTTTTGATAGTTCACTCACGACTGCCCACTGCAATTGCTTAATCACTTAATGCTCCAGTGCAATGTGTGTCCAGTTTCTAGTATGGCAGTGACAGCATACACACTCACACTCACACTAACAGCAGATTTGACATTCACCGGTGTTTCTCCAGTGACACATCACATCACTGGTGCTGCAGCAGCACAGAGGCGCACACCACCGACGGCAGATGCCGATGATGATACTGATGCTAATCTGCTTCCCCCCGTTTGCACTCGCCAGGTGGAGAGAAGTGATGAATCCGCTTTTCTTTGAAAACAAAACACACAAAGTGAAAGTGAGAGGACATTGCTGTGCGACGGCACCACTTGCTACGGCTACTGCCGCCGTCGCCATCGCCGTTGTCTCCTAATCGCACTCATTAGAGGAAAGGGGAGAGCATGAAAAGTGTCCGTGACAGCGTTCATTACAAAACATGCGCCAGCATGCAAATGCGCCCTCTGCATCATCATCATCAGCAGCAGCAGCAGCAGCAGCACTACCGCCGCCACCAGCACCTGAGATCGAAGCCTTTCTCTCTCACTTTCAGGTCCCTCTCGGTAATCTGCCCACAATTGCCCAATCGATCAATGGGATTGGTGGCCATATGTGCGGTAATTGCCGTCTTCAGACAGGAACAAGAGCGCAGAAGGGGAGGAGGAGCATAGTGAAAAGATGTGCAAATAATGCTTGACCGCAAGGGACGCGGTAATGTGTGGCGCTGCCTGGCACACTGCTGCTGGTGCTCTTGTTGTTGTTGTTGTTGTTAGCCAAAACAAATTGTCAGTAGACATGCAAACAAATATGACAGACTAGTTTTGTGTCAATTTGATACACTATTTGTCTAAGAAAGCACACCCCATTGCTGACATTATTTATTTGTATTTTAGTTAAGTAGTCAGGTGCTCAAAATGGAGTTTTGAACCAGTACAAACTGAACACACACTAAAAGTGCACTGTCACTACAACAACGGCCGTTCTCGGTCAATGGAGGTGCTTTACTGCTGCTGCAGTAGCAACAAGCTATGTAAAGTATTCATTAGTTCAGGCGATGATGCCCCAGTAAAACTTTCATGTGCTAGTACTAATTCTAGAGCTCACTAAAAATTAAGTGGAAAAGTGTATCATTAGAAAGGAAGGTAAAATTAGCAAAATCAACGGCACTGATCACCTCTGAAACAGGTGTGGGTGATGATGGCTGAAAGAGCGGAAAGACGGCTCGACATCACTAAAAAAAGTGTGTTCTCGTCTGCTCGATATTTTATTGCAAGCACTGCGTCTTCATCAGTTTGGCTGTCATAGCACTGCAATGTACACTGCAGTATTAAGTAGACGACTTCAATTTTGTGCGCAGTCACTCATGACCAATCAACTAGTGTGTCCCGTGCGCCCCCGCACCAAAACAAAAAGGAGTGCAACCAGTTGTCAGATGTCCAATTAAAAAGTAGGTAACACAACGCAGGTATGGGGAGCGTATAAAACACGAGCAGAAAAAAGGAGGGACGCTGGTCTTGCACCGATTACCAAAAAGGAAGATGACTGGAGTGTTGAGTGCACAGCTGACTACCAAACAAAGTCGGACTACTGCAGTCTTCACCTTCAGCTGTGAAAGGGGCAAAGTCTGAGACAGCAGACAGTAGCTGTAGTCTGCCTTTCCCTGTCATTAGCAGTCGTTGATTTCCTCCACCAATTAGACTACCATCATTTGACTACTACTGTGCATTGGTGCATCGTCATCCACTACTACTACTTTTGGCGAGTTGCTGTTAACTCGCTTAGTTTGGATCAACTTGGAAGCGGCAGCTACTGCTTAGGCAGCAAAGTGACCCTTGAACTGATGTGTGTTGTAGAGTTTGGAAGCTGCAGCAACCTGTGTAGTGTAGTCGTTGTCTTACATTTCTTTCTCTCTCTCTCTTTTCCTTCGAGAGAGATCTTTAGATCCAAAGCGCTCCATAGCGTCTCTTTGCCTGCTTCTCCACACACTTGTAGCTCTCTCTCTCCTTTCGTTCCCGCTCCCTCTCTTTCTCTCTCTCCTACTCTGGCGTCAATTGTCTGTGTTACACATTTCACTTTCACTAACTCCTCACCGAAAAAAAACTTTCTCTCGCTCTTGCTCTCTTACTCTTTTGGGGCTCTTCCTTGCAAGCATATAAAAGGTGGCCAGACTGCCACCGAGCAGCATCAATCACCCAGTGTTCTCCAGCGCAGTTGGCCAGGCCTACAGAGTTTGAACGTGTATACTTTTTGCCCCCTCATCACTTAGTGTTCCATCTACCTGGATACATAGTCTTCAGTACTTCTCAAGTCACCATGCTGAAGGTGAGTCTGCATTACTTCTGCTACTACTCTTCCAGAACTCTTCCACAACTCAGTCAAGTCATCAATTCTACACACTACTTCAGTCAGCTGTAGCTTGCAGAAATCAGAAAATCAGTTCACAGTTTACTTCTTCTAATCATATCGACCAGACCTAATTGGGCAGTGTATGCACACGATGGTGTTTCTCTAGTCGGTGCTGCTCGCCAATTTTGCCAGCTACATTGTTTCTTTAGTTTCAAAAATCGCAGTGAAGCCTAGATACTTTTGTTGTGCACAATTAGTTGAGTCGCAGTGCAGAGCAGTAAATCAATTTGCACAAACAAGAGAGAGACACTGCACGACAACAGTAAATGAGGCAGCGACGGGCAAAGGGTGCAATCAACTGTGCCGTAGCACCTAGTTTCGATGATCACAAGTTTTAGTAGCCTAGTAGCAATTTTTTTTAAACCGTTATACAAAGCAAGTGAGCGCAGTGGTGTCATCGAAGCTATTGATTTTCACTGCCCATTCATCATTGCTCTCGCTCGCTTCCTGTCGTTTGCGGACGGGCAGCTGATGACTGCCTTTGTTGCTGTTCGCTTTGGTCAATCATCTAACCATCTTTCCCCCTTTTTTCAGTTTGTCATTCTCTCGACTGCGGTCGTCCTCTGCAGTGCTTCCTACGGCGGCGGTGGCGGCGGCGGCTACGGGTACCACCCGATCGAGGCGGCCATCTACTCGAACCACCACACCTCAGTGTACCCCGTGCCCAGCACTCGCTATGCCAAACCGACGTACGTCGACGTGCCCGCCGGCATGACGCCCGTCTACATCAACTTCCAGTCGCAGTCAAGCCCAGTGTACGTCAAGCAGCAGCACTACGGCATGAGCGGCAGCTACCAGGTAAGCATCCGCCGCACTGCTAATTTAATTTTAGTCAGTTAATTAGGGCGCACAAGAGCGCAGAATTAGCAAGAAACAAAAACGTTATACAGTAATTTAAAGTGACACAGCCGAGTTGTAGTTTTTAGCACTAAAAACAGCCTTTTGTGCTCTCAAATACTAATGCCATCGTTTCCTTTCCAAAAAACAGCACTCGCACAGCTACGATGAGCCACACAGACTGGTAAGTGATTAGCGGCAGAAAAATGCTTTTTAGCAGCAATCTCTTAACACTTCATTTAATCTAATTACAGGTGCACGAAGTGACCAAGCCCATCCAGCAAATCGTCAAGGAGACGATCGTTCCCAGCAGAAAGGTCGTCCAGACCATTCAGCCCGTCCACGAGTCCGTTGAGACCAAGGTCTACAAGGGAACTCACGGCTACGGAGGCTACGGAAAGATGGGCGGTGGTGGCGGCGGCGGCGGCGGAGGTATGCGTATACTAAATTGACCCAAGTAAACTCATTTCTAATATTAAACATTTGTAAAAAACCTAGGCGGATACGGCAAGATGTACGGCGGTGGCGGCGGCGGCGGCGGAGGTAAGTAAAGTTTAGCATGATGAACTTTTTTGCTATACAAAAAAGTTCAAATCAGACTAAAAATCGGGCAATTTCAGGCTACGGAAAGATGGGTGGTGGCGGCGGCGGAGGTTACGGTAAACCCAAATACGGCGGAGAGATGGCTGGAGGCGGCTATGGTGGCGGGTACTAAGTTCCAAAAACTGTGGAACAACTTCCGGTTGGGGAAGGGGCTGAAGCTAGCTGAAGCTGCTACGGTTGCGGTTATCACTTTTCCTTTTCTCCTTCCTGCTTCTTCTTCTCCTCCTACTCTTCCTTCCTCTTCACCTTCTCCTCATTCCTTCTCCTACTCCTCCTTCTCACTCATGGTCATCCTCACTTCATTATCCAATTCTCTCCTTTTCTCCCCATGTCGGCCGCTGCTGCTGCTGCAGATGAGGGTGGCGAATACTGAAAAGCCTTTACTGACTTTGCGCCAGCTGCAGCGCCACACAAAGACCACTGCCACAACATCACTCCCATCAATCACAGCTACTACTGAAGACGAAGAGTAGATAGCGTAGAGAAGACATCGCCAGAAATTGCATTGCCACTGGAGGGAGAGCCAATATTCCACCTTAACCGTGCACTCGGAACACACACACCTCCCTCTCGCATTTTTCTCTCTTTTTCTCCTTTTTCCAGTCACTTCCGGGTCACGGTACAAACGTATTAGTAGTAGAAGTAGAATGGCGGACAGCAGTCGAATCATCATCATCACACGCCCACACATCCACACTTTTTCCATTGGCAGACAGCAGCAGCATCAAGCAGCAGGCGTTGGAGGGCATGGACAGCTGAATTGAATTCATCGCCAGTTTCTCCTTCCGCTCTTGGTGCAGCACTCTCTCTCTCTCTCTCACCCGTCACTTGTGCCTAATAGACTAATTTATTTTGCACAAGTTACACACTCTTCGCACCATTTACCATTCACTGCGCGCCATTCTCCTCTTCTCGCTCTCTCTATCTCCAGTGCTTTGTCTTCAGTGTGTCTTCAAAGATGATCACACCTGCACCAACTGATGATCACCACAACTCTTTTCTTCCTCTCTCTCTCTCTCCTTCGTCTAACTGGTAGCTTGTAAATATGCTCCTCTCTATTGAATAAAACTCTCGTTTTCTTCCTATCTCCATTACTGAGGTGTATCATTACTATTCACTACAACAACAACTAATACTAAGCTGCTTACGTGTGTTAGTGTTACTGTCTGTTTGTTTGTGCGAGTGCACTGCACGACAATCAATCGATAGCTAGCCAATTTGTCTGGGCAGCTGCAGCTGCTGCTGCTGCAAAGGGCAGATTGCCCGCATAATAATAGCCAGGGAGAATCGAGAGAAGAGAGTGGTTGCCGTTGAAACCGCTGAATCGTCCAGACGATGGGATCGGTCAGATAAGGAAGCGAAAACAGAGACAAAGAGGAAAATGGGGGAAAAAGGAGAGCACCCGAGACGCCGTTGGCGCGTTGCAAAGTGGCACTTGCCCCGTTCATTAATCGGTTCCGTTTCGTTGCATTTGTAAACATAATTAAAGTCAATTAATTGATTAGAAGAGCAGGGGAGCCTGCCTGCTTGCTTTCTCTCTACCACCAACGGCTGATTTGACCACTGGCGCAGCGAACCTCTTCAGCTGACTCAGCTGAAGGCAGTTCACTTCATTTCCGTGGATCTATCATCAACTGCTGCAGCTGGTGTCCCCTTGGCTGTTCCCCTGTGCACGCTCTTTAGCCAACTCCAACTCTAACTCATTCCCTTAAACCACTGTTTCTTTCGTTACAGTATAAATAAAGTTCAACTACTGTTATGTAATATGTAAAAAATGTGAAGAGCAAACGAAGCAGACAACAACAACAGAAGTTGACCGCCGTGTCGTATGCGTACTTTTTGCATTGGACACTTTTCCTCCATCGAGGAAGTTGCAGTGTGTCTTTATGTGTGTTTTTTCTAAGCTCACAGTAAGAAAAAGTGCCTCTGCAAAGATGCGGAGTGAAGAGAGGGGAGAGAACAGATAAACAATAAATCACGACAGTGGACTTGAGATGACCACCACCACTGCTGGTTGGCTCTGATTTGAGCGAACAAGATCATGGTGGCGAGTGGCAGTGAAGCAGTGAATGGTAAAAAGTGCTGCTCAAATGAACACTGGTCGACTGCTAAAGAGAAAGGGAGAAAGAGACTACTGATTGATCTTCCACTGGACATCTGTGGCCAGCCAAGATTGCCCACTGTGATTCACTGAGAGACAGTTTCACTGCGGATAGTCTCCTACTGCACTAGGCGTGCACTGTACTGTTTGACGACTTGGCAGATAAGCAAAAGAAGAAGAAGCAAAAGAAGATGCAGTTTGCAAAAAAATACTAAAGTGTGACATACCAGCCAGTGAGATGTGAGATGTGCTGCCTTGATTTTAATGTGTGCTTGATCTGTTGGAAAAGAGAGTCATGCGACAGGCAGTGTATTAGTGGAAGCGCTTGAGTGATGATGGCACATTATTCAAATTGGAGTTGCTGCTGTTGCTGCTGAGACCGTTGCAGTGGTGCAAAAAAGATGGCCTGAATGCTGTTGAAAGAACTAAAATGAAAACAGTGCATGCTGGGAGCTGTGCGTGAACATCGATGGGTGCAATGAAGAGTGACAGAGTTCGCAGTCCCCAGAGATTCCACAGCAACGGCGACGTCGGCGACAAATTCGCCAAGATCACCAGACTTTGAAACAGTAGCAACAGACAAAAACAGCTGGTGAAAAGGTCATCGATTAGAACAACACTGCCAAAAAAAGTCAATCTCAATGTCAAAAGGCAGCAAAGAAAGCAAAGAAAGTTCAATACAGCGCCATAAGTCACTATCACATTGATCACAACTTTCTTCCCCTTCCTCCCACTCGTTTTTCAAATGCTTGCTTAAAAATTAGCAAAATGTGATTTTGGTTTTTTCCTATCATAAGATTCATAGTTCAAGTCAAGTAAACTTTTGTAGACTGTGAAGTTGCAATAAAGGCTGAAAGAGAGATTGACAAACCCGATAAAGTAACTGTAGTGTCAACTAATTACCATTCGAGATTAAGTGCCATGATAGATGGCAAGTGCGTGCGTTCTGATTACTTACTGCATTAGTAGGCAAAGCGAAAAAACCAAAAAAGTTCAAAAGCGTTGGTAAGTAAAAATAAAATTTATTTAAATTAAGGTAGTAATATTTATAATAGGTTTGGCTATGTGGTGTAATGTTTGTTAAATAAAATAATAATGATATAATGTGTTGTCTGTGTGTTGTTAGTGTGAAATTGAAGTTGTGGAATCGTCGAGAGAGAATAAATGCTCCTCGTGGAAGGACTCAATAGTGTATATGTGTGTTGACGGTGGTGTTGACTGGAACGGGTGAAAAGAGAATCGTTGAAAAAAAGGTTGTCCGAGAAGGAGAAAGATGACTAGATTCAGATGAGAGCGTTGCAATGCTGCAACAAAATGACGTTATCATTACTGCACTTTTAAAATGAGATTTGTTTGTTTGGCAGTCGAACAAGCAAACAATGGTTGCGCAATCTTGATACGGTTAAAAGAGGGAAAAGTGTGTGACTTGTTGAAGAAGGTGAGACCATGAACGAGTGCTTCAACCTGGTCATATGCTCTCACTTTTTGCTCTTGCTCCTAACGAGTAGTGGGCTCAAGAGTGGCGAGAGGAAGTGACGAGAAAAAGAAAGAGAATGAGAGAGTGAAAAAGATGAGTGGATGCAGGTTGAGAGGAAGATATATAAACAAGCAATTAAAGTAGTAATTCGTAACAATGCGTCAAATTGAAGGTAATTTGTTGTGGCGCCGACAGGTGTGTCAGTGGTGGTAATGCGATGAGGGAGTGGTAACAAGGTGATTAGACTAGATGAGGAGGATGATGATGATGATGACAAAGATAGGAAGAGGGGGTAGTGAGGAGGAGGGGGAAATAAGCGGGATCGTACTGATCAGCTGATTGAGGTATTTGGGACATTAAAAAGGGAATAAGGAGGAGGAGGAGGAGGAGGAGGAGAAGGGAAAAAGTATAAACTGAAGTTGGGGAAAGTGAAAAGTGGGAAAAGCTAGTGATAGTAACACAGGTGTGTCGCAAGGAAGAAAATAAGAAGAGGAGGAAAGGATCATTAGGAGGAGGATCAAGAGAGCTGGCCGCTGGAAAGAGCAGTGGCAAAGCAGTTCAGAGAAAAGGGTTTTTAGTTCAGTTAGGTTCCCTGGGCGCCACTGCGTTCTTGCCTAGCAGTCACCACCACCACTGCTGTCTGACAGTCTGCAGTATTGGCGCCCAATTCCCCAGTGCCATTGTCAGTGACCATAGGCAAAGAAAGAAAATGAGCGTGAAAATAACAATAAGAAAAAATAGCGTGCGCTTATGCGAGGGACAATGTGATGCAATGGAGATGATAGCGTCGAAAAGAGATGGGTGTGATGAAGATGATGAAATAGAAAGAAAATGTGAAAAGAGGAACAAAATCATCAATAGATTTGTTGGCTTTTGTAAACTAAAAATATTAAATGTCAACGAAGGGAAAGAGAAAAAGAGAGAATTTGGAAACAAAAGAAAGGATGGAAAACAAATACAGCAGATGGAGGAAGCAAAAATAATCGAAGAAAGCGGAATGTGTTGCTGCTGTTGATATTTGCACTGGCTGGACACATTGACGGCAAATTAGTGCGAGAATTGCAGTTGACAGAACGAAAAAAAATGGCGTTTTGTGCGTTGGTTGTCGCCGTCTGTGTAAATGTGTGTCTATGTGCATTTTGGTGCAAAGGCGGCGAATTAATAACAAGTCAATAGTAGCAGTAGCTTTCTGGTGATCGGTTGATCGGCTGCAGCCTTCACCCAAATGCAGTTGATAAATACAATTAAATGTCAGTTTGGTGCAATTTGCAACATTGGCAACATTGCATTTAGAAATTGGCAAAAATGCTGGCATCACAGGAGGGCAAGCTAGTTTGTTTGAGACACCTCTTCCTCTTCCTCTTCCTCCATTTGGATTTGAAAGTGATGTCACTTGCTTGTAAACTCATCTGATAATGCTGCACGTCTTGGGTAAATTTTCCGCCAAATACTTGACCATGTCTTTAGTGGCTGTGGCGCAATTTGTCAGCTCTAGCTCCTCCAGTTGCTGCATTCGCACAAGAAAAGACAGCCCGGTGATGGTGACGTGTGAACAGCCTAAATGAAAGAGAAGGAAAGATAGAGGATGAATGTGGTGATTATTGTTATTACATTGCGGTGAAAGAGAGAAAGAGTGAGTAAAGGAGATAGATAAAGACTACGAATTGAACTAAAGAAAAGGATGACTCTCCAGTCACTTACCGGCAATTGACAGTGTTCGCAGTGATCGCAGTGATATGAGCGCCTGCAGTCCAAAATCACGCACCTGCGGACACCAGCGAACGGAAAGACTCTCAAGGTGGGCCATTGTGGCGATGTAGCCTAGGCCAATGTCGGTGATGTGCAAACATCTAAAAACAAAGAGAAAAAGAAAAAAGAAAAAACATGAGATAATGGCACAAAATCGTTTATTACAGTCGTTATCACGCATTGACAAACGATGATTTAAATTGGTAATAAAAGAATAGAGTGCTTGTACGCTGCTTCAAGAAGAATCAGTGGTGCCCAAAGATGGTCTACTGGAAGTAATGAATGCTGACAGAAGGTATGAGTGTGATGCGGCAAAGAATTGTGTGCTCTCAAGTTGGCCCAATGGTATATTGCAAATAATAATTGCCCACAAAGCAGGCCAAAAGCATTAAGTGACAGCGAGTATGGCCTCATAAATAGCCAGCGAGAAAGTTGCTGGTCTGTGTCATCGATGATAGTAGCAGATGGAGCACTGCAACAGCACTAGTTAATCAGCTTTACTCTCAGTTTGCAAATTGGTCCCAATGGGTAAAGCTGAGCCATATTTGAGGACACCATTAAAAGACGATTTATTTTACAGAGTGTCCGTTCATTATGACTGCAACAACAAAACTACACACATTCTGATGCACAACTTATTTAGCTGGCAAAAGTAGCCGTTGAAATATACATTATGCCCCTTTAATTGCAAAAAGAATATTCTTTAGCAGAATAAATGGCAAAAGTAGTGAATAAACGTAAATGTACAAGTCTTTTTTGCTTGGACAAACTCTGACAACATTGTGCAGACAAGTTGTTGCTAGCCAATTTTCTCCTCCAGTTAATCATAGTTGAGTGAGTAGAAGAAGTGTAAAAGTAGTTGATAAGTTGTCAACAATAAGTTTGTGCCTGTGTTAGTTTGCGCCTTTGATGTGCATGCACTTTGCCATCATCAGGGCGCGACAAGGGGGCAACGGTGAACAGCGATGGGCACACTAATTGGCGACGGGCAAATGTTTGCATTTTTGTTGTTGTTGTTGCTGCCGCTGCCAAGAAGAAGAAGCATATGCAGCGGCAATTAGCTACTGCGCTGGAAAGTGAGTGCTAGTAAGGCGCTGAACTACTTTTGCACTACTACTCTCTTTCATCACTGCTCCTAAGTTGACTTAATTAAAGCAGTGAATCATTAAGAAGTGCAGCAATAATTATAATTGATATTAGGCGAGAAGAAGAGGAGGCATCAACGAAAAAGGAAGAAGAGAAAGGGAGCACGCAGTCGACTGCAATTCATCATTCAGAAGAGCACTGAAGCGCGCAGTAGTCGGTGAGGAGATGATGGAAAAGAAGATGAAGTTCAAAGTGAATTCACTCTCTCCACATGTGCGTGTGTGTATGTTTGGTGCCCTGCAGGAGATTAACGGGTGAAAAAAAGAAGAGTAGTGAGTGCACAATAGTGAGTGCACCATTCAGTGAGTCTGTTTAGGGCAACAATTAAGAGTGCAAAACAGCAGCAGCAGTTTTCGCCAGTATAAGGGGTCTTAGCACGACATTCTTCTGGCAAAAGAAAAGCTATTGAAAGAAAAAGCAAGAGTACGCACTCGACTTGTTTTCTTCTGCTTGGGCAAGTGCCGATAATTAAATGCACTGTTCTTTTCCTCCCTGTTGAGTGTTTTCTCCAACTCTGACAACGAACACGGTACCAGAGAGAAAGGGAAAAGCGAAAAAGAATGCATGTGCTCTCGAATTGCCACTGAATCTCAATGTAATGTCGCCGTCGTCGTCGTCGTATTCGTTTTCTTTTCTCTCGTCTTTCTAATCTCTTTTGCATTGCATAGGCAAATGTACTCTTTATGGAAGGAATTGGGCACACTGCTAAGTAGATGCTCAACTACTAATCAGTCGAAGGATTAGCAAGATGTGCCGTTGCTACTGTTCAAATGTGCATGGCAATCGACGCCAGCGAGCACTGCAATTCAATCTCATTTATTATTAATATTAATTCGCCCGTAATTACTGGCGCTCTCTGAAGAAGGATGAGGAAGGAGGGGAAAGAGAAAAGACGGAGAAAGAAGAAGAAGAAGCTAATAGAGTAGTAGAAATTGAAGTGCCTGAAGTATGTGCCTTCTTTAGCTTTTCTTTTTCCTTCCCTAGTTCATCTCATCTAGTTCCGGCCATTACACCACCGCTCGACAGGAAGAGAGCACTTTGTGTTAATTGAAAACATGCAACTAGATAGCTCAACTACTTAAATGGAAAGAGGCAAAGACTTACCGATCCAAGACGAGCGTTTCTAGTGACTCTGCTAAATCACAAGCAATGTATTCAAGGGCGGCATCGCTGATTCGAGGACACCAGGAAAGATCTAACAGTTTCAAGCCTCGAAGTTGCTCGGCAATTATTTCAATTGCCTCATCGGTGACCTGAAAATGTTGTTTAATGTGTGTCAGCGTTAAACTTTAGCAATTTTTTAAACTAAACCAACCTTTGAGCAGCCAGACAGCGAAAGTGATGTCAAGTTAGGCAAACTGTGCGCCAGATTGACCACTCCTTGGTTGGTGATTTCCCAGCAGTGACTCAGTATCAGTGTGCGCAGGGTCTCCCGAAGCATTGAAGTGCTAAAGTACGCCATAGAAGAGTCGGTCACGTGGTAAGCCTAAATTAGGTCATTTGGGTTAATGAGAACAATTGAAAAAAACAAGTAGAGCTTCTCAAAACTCACTTGAATGTGCAGCGTCTTCAGAGAGGTAAGCAACTGACAAATGGCGGCAATAGTCTCATCAGAAACATTGATGCAATCTTGAATACTAAGACTTTTTAAGTTTGGCACTAGACCCGTCCACAGGCCTGAATCGGAGATTTCATTGCATCCTAAATGAGGTGTTTGAAAAGATAGAGCATTAACACATTATTTTGACAGCAACAGCAACAACAACAACAGCGATCAACTTACCAATGAGCTCAAATGACTGCAGCGAGCGGGCAATGGAGGCGAGAAAGACCTCCAGTCCCTTGTCGGTGATGGAGGAGTGTCGAATGGAGACGTGGACAAACTTCTCCAGGCCGTCATTCAGCGCCGCCTGAGTGGTGAACTCGATGATGTCCGCATCGGTGGCGCCTTGCAGGCAGATTGAGTCAAAGGCGCGCATCTTCACGCTGAGGTACAGCCGACTGCGACAGTCGGCCTCGCTCTTGCACTGCTCCAAGGCAAGTGTCGAGTAGTGAGGTGCCGCTGTTGTTGTTGTTGTTGCTGTTGTTGTAGTTGCAGTGGCTGTGGGCATCATCAGCATTCTGGCGTAGAAGGCCGGACTGCCATTCAGTGCCACGTCAAAGGGATTGCTCGTGTCGGCGGAGGAGAAGGCCCCCTGCTGCTGTTGCTGTTGTTGTGACCATTTGCTTTGGTGAGCACCAGCACCAGCAGCAGCACTATCGTCCATCTGTGCATCCCAGGGTGTTCCCGCGTAGTCGGTGTTGTTCATCTTGGCCTCCTCACTGTTGGCCGTCGCACTCGCTGAAACTCGATCCCCACTGGCATTTAAATTGGCACTAGGTGCAGCTCGATTGGCGACAGCGGCGGCGGCGGCGACAACACTGCCATTGCTAGCGTTGGCCATCGTCGTCGTCTTGTTTGTCACTTGATTGGCATTATTTATGGACTGCTGCTCTGTTGAGCTGCTGCTGGCGCCATTAGCGCTATTGATATTACTGCTGGTGGACGGCACTGTCTGAAGTGAATGACTGGTGGACCCGGGCACTGTCTCTTCCGCCGTCAGGCAGCTCTGTCTGAATTGATTGTAGTAAATCACGAACGTCAAATTCTGCCAGTATCGACTGTCATCGTACAGTAAGTGGCACCACAGCTTGCAAACCTGCAGAGGAGTAGAGAAATATTGAGAAAGTGAGAGAGTGAATGAAAGAATGATTGAAGGGGGCTCGAGGAAACAATAGACGAAGAGCAGAGAAGTGGCGGCGGTGAGGGACAAGTGTGCCGAGCAGTGGTGACTGGGTGCCTGCTGAAAAAGTCATTTGGCTGCCCAGTGGATACAGCAGTGCATCGTTAGAGGCAGAAGACGCTGCTGCGCCAGCGACGGCTGTCACCAGACAAAGTGGCTGCCATTCTTTGATGATCATGCTGCCAGTGCTACTCTTCTGCCTTTTTCCCTTTTTCAGCTCATCACACTTTGCAATTCTGCCCTCTTATTCTCTCTCTCTCTTTTTCCTCTAGCTTTCTTGGTAATGGCAGCTCGTTAATTGCTGTACGACACTCACAAATCATTGTGTGTATGTTATGTGCTCTTCTTCTAGGTTTTTATAGAAGTCGCACTCATGTCACGTCAAGTCAGTGGTGCTGGTAGTGACCGCAGACAAAGCTTAAGCTTTTTCGACAAACTGACCAAAAGCCAAACCCTTCAGAGATAAAGTTAGACATGACAGGCATTGCTGACATAGACAAAATGGCTGTTTGAGAGAAGTAGTGGAAAACAAGTGTTTGCAGACATTAATTCAAAAAGTGGATTGGGAGCTGAAGTGACAATTTGGATGTCGTGCTGGGAAAAAAGACCCACACAAACAGGCAAATAAATCCAATTAATGCAAAGCAAATCTACACTACTGTGATAATCTAATCGGCTCAAGACTTTGGTGAAAAGACAGGCAGGAGAAATAATTGAGGAAACTAAAAACAAAACAACAGATGAAAGGAAAAAACTCAGAGACTGTCTGAAAAACAAGAAGCTGTAATTAAATAAATTAATGGGTGTGCAGAGAGGGTGACAGCAGTGCCGCAATGATGAAGCATTGAAAGATGAAAGAGTGGGCTGGTGGAAAGCTCACTGTACAACATCAGCACTAAAAACTCATCAGTGCGACGCAAGCAAATCGCTTTTCAAAAAGCCTCCCTAACAACTAAATAACAACAAATATGGTAAAGAATTCTAAAACAAAGAAAAACAAATTATAAGCTTGCAAATCACAAGGGCGAAGAATGGAGGCAAAAATAGCTGCAGTTTATGAAGTGAGGGAGAACAAAGTGCGTTTGTGTATTAGAAGAAAACTGCTGTAGAAGTTGCTTCAGCTGATAAATTGAGCCTGACAGTTGGACAACAAATGCGCTGGGCGCCGGGAACCAGTAAATGAAATTGGCGGCAAATAGAGGCAGGCAAACAATGCGCATTATGCAGTGGCTTTTTTCCTCTATCAGAGAAAAGAGAAGACAGATTAGCACTAAATTGAAGCACTTTTTCTACTGCAAAACAAAACTGGTCGTAGTGATAGTGAAATAGACACTGAAATCGACACTGACGAGCATGCCTTTTCTTTGTCTCAGTCCATCGACACAGCAAATTCAGCAGTCCAAGTTTGCATTTTCTTTTTTAGATCCCAACTTGACTATTGCTAGACAAACCAAAAATTGCTACTATCAGAAAGGCACACATACACACACTCACACACATCAGCACCGCTCATTAGCAGTAGTGCAGTTGGTGGTAGAGGCACCCTTTTGCTCACTGGGCGCCCAATTGGCGCCCACCAGTGATGAGCGTCCTGGGTATCGCCGCTGATGGGCGAAAAAAAAGAGAAAGAGTGCGCGTTCAATTTGAAAAGACCACAGTGCCGGCACACTGACAGTCCACAGTCGTCGTCGTAGATTCAGTAGTAGAGCCAATTGGAAAGCAATCGAGTACAGAACACATACACGGGCACAGTGTACCGCAGTGAGCACTCGGGTGACTTGGAAGCTACACCACTGCTGAACAGAAGGAAAAAATGCAACGACAGCAAGCAAACATACAGAGAGAAGACAAGCCAAGGCAGGCCAGCTTTTCAAATATTTATGTCAATAACGGGAATGGATTATAAATTAAAAATTACTCAAATTGAATTGGCAGTAGAAGAAATGTGAGGCGGACAGACAGTGGGGCAGGCAGAAAGGAAGATTGCTTCCACCGCTAACAACAACAACAACAACAAAAACTGGTTGTACCAGAGTACCAGAGTCGAGCTTTTCCATTTTTCCTTTTCAGGTGGCCAGTGACAGTGACACAGTGGGCTCATTCATTTGCCTGCCATTCACACACACACACACATACACACAATCAGCCAGTGATTGCCCCATTGTCTACCGCTGTTCTCTCTTTCTCTTTTTTTCCAGCAAAAAGGCCACTCTCTAATTTTCCACGTCATTGTCTGTCATCTGTCGACTGGTCCATTTACCGAGAGAGAGACAGTTGTACAAAGTACCCCCTCGTTGTAGTGAAGGGCAATTTGTCTTTTCACAATCGACCACCAGGAGGATCTTTTGGCGTCCACCACCACCGCAAAGCTAAACGAGGCAGCTGCAGTGTACTTTTTTTCATCTCCTCCAGTCTGCGCAATGTTCTCACATCAATGGACAGAGAGATGAACGATGAGTGATAGGCTGCAGTAGGGTGATAGCAGGCAATCAGAAGCAAGGCCAAGGAGGCAAGAAAATGAGTCTGCTGCTCTCTCTTCCATTGTCTCTCTCTCTCTCTTTTCTCTTTTTCATTCTCCGTCTGCTCTGCCAATCATCGACTATCTATCAGCAGTCGTCTCTGGTCTGCTTGCTACATTACCCACAAAGTAGAGGACGGCTGTGTGGCCATTGTGATGACTTCTGCTGGTGCTGGTAGTAGTGGTGGTGGTGGTGGCTTAAGCTTAACGATGAGCCATGCTCGACCACACTAAATCGATGCCCAGTAAAGATCGAGCGGAGCAGATCGAAGCAATCGGTGCCAGGCAAGAAGACAATGTAACAGCAGCAGCAGAAACAGCAGCAAAAGAAGAAAAAGAAGAAGCAACTCAATGCAGATCCATCATCAGCGACTCTGCACAATGGCAAGTGAAAGCAAACAAAAAAAGAGAGAAAACGAGAACGAAAGCTGTGCTAGCGCTAAATGGTCAGAGTTTGGTCGTCAGGAACCGGGCCAAATCGATTTGCCATAAATCCAAGCAACAGCAGCGTCACACCACAGTCGCAACAAAACTAGCGCCTTTAAATTATTCATGTTCGTTAGTGTATAAATAGCAAAAAGAACAGCAGTTCAGTCAAAGTTTAGAAAGTGACTTTTCCTAAAACGGAAGTAAGTCTAGGAGAGAAAAAAGTGAACTTTGCCTGAGTTAGAAAAAAACAATCAAAACAGTAAGAGGCAAAACAAGTAGTCAAAAATTCATTTCACTTTCCGAACAAGGGACAACCAGAAAAAACAACGCAGTGCAGGGGTAATAATTAATTAATTAGAAATCGATTGTTCTGTGCAGTCAAAAGCTCAGTGAAAACAAGGGACAAATAGACACAGCCAGTTTGTCTTTCATTAAAAGTCAGCTTGCAGTTTTGAGGCGAACAGTTTCATTAGCAGTTTCCCGGTGGTTTCCAGCCGATCTTCAAGGCTAATGGCTCCATCCAATTTGCCCTCACGTCTCACACTGCAGCACTGTGCGCCTGCTGTGCTGTCTGAGCTGAGCTGTGCTCAGAGTGCCGTGCCGAAAAGTAATGTTGTCCGCATAGACACACACACACACACACACAACCAGCAAATGAAACTTGATATTATTATTCAAATTAAGCTAAAAGGCCACGATGATCTTTGAAGGGAGAATGCACCAGTTGTATTGTGATTGGGCACAAGTCAATGTTTACAGTAACGGTAGCGGCAGTGCTGAGGCTGCTGCTGCTGCTGCTGCTGCTGCTGCTAATGCTGCTGATGCACCGCAGAAGCAGAGAATGAGTCCCCGTTGTTTGCACTACTGTTTGCCTTGCTGATGCTGCTGCTGTTGCCTTGCCTCGCTCTGCAAGGGCCAATTAGGTTGTACTGCCGATTAACCGCCGCGACACACGTTTTCAGCACACACACACACACACAAACATTGCCACTGCCACTACCGACCAAAAACTGCCTGCTGAATGCTGAATTGCACTTCCTCAAGACAAGATGGCAATAAATCAGTCAACTTTGACGGCAGTGCTGTCAATAAAAAATAAGTTTTAAAACATTGCTAGTAAACTTTGCTATTGTGGCTGTGGAGTGGAATAGTGGGGAAAAAGAAAAAAGTTGTAAGTAATGCACGCGCAGAGGAAAATGATTGCAAAGTGCACCACAAGAAGGCAAATAAATAACAAAAATAGTAACCATAATGTCGAACAAGGCACATCAACACCATCATCATCGTCGTCGTTGGTAGCCGATGATGATGAATCTGGTGTATCGACTTAGTGCACCGAAACACTACTCCGGCATCACTAAAATCACTAAAAAGTAGGGTAAATCAAATTAGCGCCATTATGAGCATTCACCCAACGGCCATCATTGTGCCACTGGCACTGTACTGAATGTGTGGTCTTTGGTGTGTAGGCCTTTGAAGCACTGTCGGCTCTACCATTGATAATCAAATGGCTTTCGCACTGCAGCAATGGCGGCACGCTTGATTGTGCCAAAGTTGGGCAAACAGAGGCGATGCCCTAATGATACACTTTCACTAGAAAGAGATGCCTATTCAGTGGAAGTAAACCATACTACCCAAAACTTGTACAACTTTGACAATGCGCAAACGATACGTGACGGCATTTGTTAGGCTCCGTCGTCGCTCTCACTGACGATGCTGGTGCAGTCGCCGGAAGATGTACAAGCCTCTTGATAACTTGGCCATTTGCCAATCGGCAAACAGCAACAACAACAAAGACAGCATCACCACCATCCATTAGGGTATTTATGAAAATGTAATCTTTATCGCAGCAAGTAAGCTTCTCAGTCATTTATCTACTGGTCAAAGTTGAACTAAAATTAGCCGAAAAATAGGAAATAGTTCTTTATTCTTTCTTTTTTTGCTCTTTTTTCAGAAATCAACAGCCAGCTAAACTGAGGCAAAAGTCATTAGTTTAAATGGCAGATAATCTTTGGCATCTTGCCGGGTAATCAAATTAGTGGTAAGCTAGAGTTGTGGTTTTCAGCTAACTGAGCAACAAAACAAGCAAGCAATCTTTGATTTTAGGTTTTCTAAAACTTAAAAACAGTATTTTTGGGCGCAACACTTACCTGGCTAATTGTGCATCGATCAAGTGGCGATACGCAGGCAAAAAGGCGTTTCAAGAAGGTGACATTAGCAAAAAGTTCTTCAAGGGTGTTTGGTTTTTTCAGATTTAGCAAATAGTTTTTGCGACGAGCTCGTGTGGTCTTTGGTGGTGCTTTGGGCGGAGGGCCGTGTCGGGAGGGACGACGTTGTTGTAGCTGCGGTTGGGATTGTTGTTGTTGTTGTTGTTGTTGCTGTTGTTGTTGTTGTCTGCTAGGCGTACCCGGTGGATTCATGGTCCCCGACAGCTGAATGTCCGTCAGGTGGACAGTGCCCTGATTGTTATGTTGGCTGCGTTGTTAGAGTGGTAGTGGACAGACGATGTGGAGCCAGAGTAGCCATTCACATGATTATTACTCGATGGCGCTGGGCTGGATTTGTTTGCTGTTCCGTACGGCGTGGACAATATCAATTTAGTTATAGGAATTTAAAAAAGGCAGTAAACAAATTCAAAACTAACCGTTAGAGTGCGATGATGATGATGATGAGGCCTTTTCGCCGCCGCCGGAAAACAGTCGGCGATTTGTGCGTACAGTTGATGGTGAGGATGAGGATGAGGATAATGAGGTGCAGTTGTTGTTGTCCGAGTGTGGCAATAGTGTTGCTGTGGGGCCCTTGGCGTCGCCCTGTCCGCCCTCAGTGTTGTTGGCAGCAGCAGCGGTGGAGGAGGTAGAGGAGGAGGAGGAGGAGGAAGAGGATGTCCGCGAGACATTGAAGCACAAACGAGATAACTCAGCCGCTGCTCGCTTGGTGAAGCTGACTTCGGCTGACATGCCCCCGTTACTATTGCTGCTACGCCAAGCGGCTCGAAGTCCACCTAGGATACAAGCCGTTTTGACCAACGGGCTTCGATGCGATCCTGCAGAAATGTAGACAGAAGAAGAAGAAAGGAGAATGCAATTAGGGAAATTAGTCAGGCAGTGGAGCTGCAGGGGAGCTTATATGGAGCAAACAGTGCAAACATGCTTCAACTGTAAACTGCTGCATTTTGATTTAATTTAGGGCTCGGCAGAGCTATTCAGCATTAGAGCTTCTCAGCAAACTAACTGCACAACGTGCTAATGCAATGCAGAGAAGCCGATTTACGGTCAAGTCGCCGATTCAGTGCAACTTTCAAGTAAGGGTCGTCGTTCGCTACTGCTGTGCAGACGACCGAAACAAGTTCAGAGTAAAAAAACTTGTCAAGAAAAAAGTAAAGTTATTCGCCTAAAATTGAGTTACCCTTAATGGTAAAAAGTGTCTAATTACGATTTAAATTCGATAAATCAACCCAGCTGGCAGCGTGTCGAGTGAACGTAGCAGCAGTAGCCGTATTTCAGAAAAAAAGAAAAAGAAGTAGATGAAAAACAACTCTCCAGCGAATTTGCCTCAATAGTGTAGTGATGTTGGCGCAAGAGGGGACTGCACGGAAGACTTTTTTTGCCCTGTGCAACTGTACAACTGTCTCTAATAGAGTTCAATGGCTGCTCTGCTATGCACTTTCTGTCCCAGAGTGTCCCGAACACTGTGCAGTCACTGTGACAACACACTCCGAGCCAGACACACAGGCGAATGTTTGCAGACAGATTGCAGACAGAGCCCCTCAAATGGTCATCTTTGGGCGGCAATATTGCATCTCTGAGATGTCGACGACATGGCTAAAAGAGAGAAAAAAGTAGAAATTGAGATCATTCATACATAGCAACTGGGCAGCACAAGCACTGTAATCAATGATCAATGTTCGGACAGCACTTGTACAATTTTTTTTCCCAAATTAAAGCTGTCACTTAATAAAAGGAAACCCGTCAGTTTTCTCAAATCATAAAATGCAATAAAAAACTTTTTTTACAGATGCATTGAATTTGATTAGAGAGTTAACATTTCACGTCAAAATGAATTTTAACAAAGTGCTCACAGTTCCTCACAGGTGTTTTCCAGTTTGAGTCAGTTAAAAGCGAATTGACTATTTTAGGGACCGACTTTGCGGAGGCAGCACAATTGTGCTCCCAAACACCCCGAGGAAGATGAAATGCAAACAAACTCAAGTTTGGCTGTGAGTTTGCCTTTCAAATGTCACAGGTAGTAAAGCCCGGTATCTACGTTGACAGTAGTTCCTGCCATATACTATCTTGATTTTGGCAAAATGAACAGCTGCAACACAGCAAAACGGTCTTTAACTATTAACAGCAGCCATCACCAGTTTGCCAGTTGCAGCCAAAATTAGGCTTCTTTTTCTAATTCAGCAAATGCAATTTACGTGCTCATTTGCTTTGTGAGCTACTGGCTTTACTCTGCGCCTCTAGGTGCCCTCAGTCTGGATGCCTTCTTATTAATAAGTGCCCTAGTGTGTGCTTAGCTCTTGCACCAGCAGCAATTGAAGGGCAATGAAATGTTCAGCAGAGGAGAAGGAAAGTGCGCCTCGGAGGGCACATTAAATCGATCCTAATTGGCGCCATCAGAAGACAATCTGTGCAGCCAGCAACAGCAAAAAAGGGAATGACACACTTGCTGAACAAAATGCAAATATATCAGCGGTTACGGAGCAGGCAGCTATTACTACTAAAAGCACTCCCTTTTTCTTTTTCTAACAAAAAAGCAATTTTTAATTCAAATGAGCTCTAACGGTGTCTGTACAACACCAAATGTGTAGTGTATGTGCTTGCCGCCATCAATCATTGCATACTGCTTTTTTAGAGCCTGCAATAGACCGCACTCAGGCGACCGTCTACCCTCTTTTATTCAATTACAATTTCACTACACTGTCACATGACAACGTCTTTGGAAAGCCACTTTAAAATTGCAGTGCACCAAAACAGTGAACCAATTTTTTTAGTCAAACAAAGTGAAGAGTTATCACCGTTTTGCTTTTGGTTAGGCGACAGAAAGCAGCAGCATTCTGTTTCAGTTCATTGTGATTTGTAGAGAAAATGTGAGAAAAAAATAAGAAAAGAGAGAGATAAGTGCACAACTTGGTTCCCCTTTTCTCAAGAAGCTTGGTAAACAAGACCAATGGTAGCATAGGGAAGTAGTGAATGCTCAAATTGTGCACTTTTAGCAGATATTGCAAAAAAGTGGTGCACTCGAGTGCTGCATAATCTTCCCCCGATTTGGCAGTGCAGTGCAGTGGAGAGAGTCATCGGTGGCGATGGCCGGGAGAAAATGGATAAATGAAGGCATCAAGAGAGCAGTTTGTTGGTACAGTACACGGCAACTTCGGGTACAAAACTGCTCACTTCACCGAAACTGGTCAAATGGACTTGGAACAAAGCATCAGCATCAGCATCTCAACATCAGTAGCAGCAGGCACTGTTTGAGCAAGTGGCAATTGAGAGTGAGAGAGCGCTTCAGCAGAAAACACAGCACACGCAGAATGTATTGAGAAAGCAAGGGCGAGCTTAGGTGAAACAAAGGAAGAGAGCTGCTAAGCAGCAAACAATCAACCAAATTGCCAGCCGAACATGTACAACACCGAATTGGCGGTGACAGTGACGGTGATGGGGCTGCCTCTCTCTCTCTCTCTCTCTCTCTCTCTCTCTCTCTCTCTCTCTCTCTCTGTGCGCCCAAGTGGTCGGAAGTGAACGACTACAACGACGGCAGCTGCAACTGCAGCACCTTCGCCAGTCGGCTACGCCAACGCAAAGTAAACTTGACGGGTTCTGGGAAATTTGAAGGCCGACAGAGTTCGGCGTGGGCCTTGCAGTGGGAAAGAGGTGCAAGGCAAATACCTCTGTTTTTCTCTTTCTCTTTTCGCTTCCCAGTTGATTCAACCAAAAGGCTCAATTTAGCACGCCGTTGTCTTTCTCTCGCTCCTTCTTTTTCCTCTTTTTTTCACACAGACACAAACCGTCCTTCGAATGTAAATTTTCACACCATTCATCAAGAGGAGTGCGGTACGTCAGCAGCGGAAGGGGGAAAGCAGTTGGAAAAAACGACAAGTTTTTTGTAGCTAGAAAATTAGATCAGATAAAACTTTGAAGAAAAAATGACATACTTTGCCATGACAACTCCTGTACCATCAACTCACTTCCGTTGATTTTTTAAAAAGGCAGAGTATTACTAGTGAACGGGTAAATCAAATTTACCAAACTACCAATTGCTATATGTCAAGTGCAATTTTTTAATTAATTTACAGTAAAATTACAAATTAATTCGATAGTAGCGTACTAAATCAAAATTATATATTTGCCAGTCAGTGTTGCGTGCAAGAAAAAAGAAAAAAGAGGAGGAGGAGGAGGAGAAGGCATCCAACAAAAAGGGTGAATAAAAGTGAGAAGGAGAAGAAGGAAAGGGAAGCAAAGTTTCCGTTTTAATGGCCGTTTTGAAACGACTGTACCAGCAGCAGCAGCAGCTGCACAAGTCAACAGACGTGAAAGACGATACGGTGGCATGCACTGCTGTCTATTTATAGCACTTCAAGGTGCCCAGCGCCGCTCGACCATGACCGCCTGACACGACCTGCTATAGGGGCGCGCTGGGCCAGTGGTGGCACTTGTAGGGTCTGAGCATCTTTCTGCCTCTCTCCCTCTGCTAACCTTTTCCTAACAGCTCCCCACAGACCAGAGCATAAGCATCGCCGAAGCAGGTGCAGCCAATCGATGTACAGCAATCACAGTGTGCAGCTACCATTTTTTCTCCCAATCTGGCTTTTCATTTTATGATGACATGTCGCTGCACACAACACCACCGAACCACTGCCCACACAATGAATGAGCTAGCAAGTAAATGCAGTGAATAAATGTGCCAAATGAACGTGTGCCCGATATTTACGCCAACTCTTAACCGAACAGGCAAATAAAAAGAAGCTGCTGCTGCTGGTGCCGCATCAACAACAACTTCGACAGTAAGATTCCAGCGATTGGCGTAAATGCGTTCTGATTGTTTGCTCTACTGACTGCAAAAGCCGCCTCTGAATGCCTCTAAGCCCTCTCACACTCATTCATTTGCTTTTTAGGAGAGAGCATTCCAACGGCTGCAAAATCGATTCGGCCGTTGTACAACAGCAAAAACTGAGCTCACTGGACCAGTGGGCAACGGTCAGTGTGGCAAAACTGGCAAATATTATTCGAAGGCATTCAATCGAAGCAAGAAGCGCACGATATTAGGGCGGCTTTCCGTGCTCACACTGCAACAGCAACCACAGCTCACTGCAAATGCAAACACATTTCCAAGACGCTCAATCTTGGGTGAAGAGTAATAAAGTGAAAGGAAGGAGAAAACGTGCCGAAGGTTGTACAACAAAGGCAGTGTACAACAGTGTCGAATATCATAACATTTCAAAAACAGACAGTAAAAGTGAGAAAGCGTTCCCAACGAGTGAATAGTGACTGGCAGCAGATGAACAACAACAACAACAACAACAAGGAACAACACTGGGCAGCAGCATCACCCTCCCGCCATCAACATCACGAAACAGTCTTGTAAAGTTAAGTGGTCGATGATAGAGCACATGGTCGGCACAACAACAGCAGCAGCAACTAGCTGAATTCAATGTCGCACATTGAGTGTACGGTGTTGGCAACGGAAGTGCACGGTTCATCATCAGTCAAACACTCGGTGATTGATCATTATCGACAACTGCTCATTTTCCCACTGCAATGCTGCCTAGCTGTTTTTGCTAAAGATTTACTAAAGTTTGAGTTGAATCAGTTCGGAAATGAAAAGTGAGGCCAAAAACAGACGAACCACTTTGGCGGACTGCAAACAGACACTGACTGCAAAACGCTTTCTTTTCCTATTTTTCCGTTTTTGATGATCTCTCTGTATCGGTAAGTAAACAGGCGGACAGCCTATGTACACTGGAAAGCCCAGCAGTTGCTGTTGGTCAGTTTTACTTTGCAGTGCACTGTCCACTGCTGTGCCTGAAAATGGTGTGCCAGCCTAACGGGTAATCGATCAATTAGAAGGAAGGAGTATTTGGCGATGACACAAGCCTCCAGACGCACAATTGCAGTTTTGTTTCCCATTAAAAGTAGTCTTGTCTTGTGAGCACCCCCTGAAAGGATTCAGAGATGTACTCGATTTACCAGCTCCCTAACTTTTAATGTCAATAGTTTTTCCTATTTCTGCTGAAAAATGGAGAATATTCTGCATTTTCAATTCAGTTGCTTAGCTTAAAGGAGAAAATTGCATTGCCAAATTGGCAGTATTGCGCCACTCTTTTCAATGAGAACATTGCACTGTGGAAAAAAGCCAGAAAGTCCTCTGAGCCAATTCAGCTAGGTCGAATTAATGCAATTACAAGTCGATTAAGTGGTGGCGCAGCCTGGAATACTAAACAAACAGACTGCAGATCGAGTGGAGTTGAGGCTTCTCGATGCACTCTAATGCACAGTCAAAACCTGCAGCGAATGCAAAGTCAACAGCGACAACGAGGACGACGACAAAAAACGAGAAGTGGAGAATCCATCTGCTTCTTCTTCTTCTTATTCTTTTTTTCTGCCAAAATTGCCTAACCAACAACTTTTAGGACAGAAGAAGAAGAAGGAGAAGAAGCCGCTTTGTGTCGGAAGCACATTTCAGCAATGATGAGCCGCCAGTCTCGAGTAGACAAAGACGTCAGACTTTTCAAGTGCAGCTCTAGAAATGGAAAAAAACATTCTGCCGAAACGACAACGACCACACTAACGAGCGAACAAAGTGCGACCCTATCTTTTCATTGGGTGCAATCGATAGACCAGAGCCAGCACCACAACAACAAAATAGAACATGAGGCAAAAGTAAAAGTAGTAGTTCAGGTAGAGCAGACAGCAAGACAGGTCAGACACTTACAAACAACCCACCAAGAATAAGAAGAATAAATGGTAGAATCAAAGCATGAGGCTTCCAAACTAATGATCGATCTGGTTGAGTAAGGGATAGCAAGAAATACTAGGAAGGAAGAGAAAGAAGAGAGAGAGACCCGAATCCAATTGGCGGCATCGCAGCGACGAATAATGCGCACCCGACAACAGCAGCGGAGGAGCTGACTGCGGCAGGCACTGACAGGGAGAAACAGTTCGCTAATTGCGATCGATGCCGAGGTGCCAAAGCCAAAAGAGAAGGAAAAGGAGCGTCCTGTGCTTCTGAGAAAGCGGCCGATATTTGGAGGAGAGAACTCCTTTGGTTTTACCCTGCTTGAGCTCTAGCTTCTCTCTCTCTCTCCTCTCTCTCTCTCTCTCTCTCTCTCTCTCTCTCTCTCTCTCACTCTAGCCTTCTTCTCCAGCAACTCTTGTTGTTGTCTGCAATAATAGTGCAAATAATTCAGAGGAAAGCAAACACCGAGAAGCGGACAAGAGGGTGAGTAGGAGGATAGGAGGGCAGTGGAGAAAAAAGGCACTGGAAAGGAAGTGGCAGAGAAGGCACTGGAAGGAGAAGAAGAAGAAGGCAAAGCAAAGAGACCGCTATCTTGGCACACGGCAAGTGTTAACTCGACCGAAAATGTTCAGGATTACAGCTGCCGATTGGCGCGTGCACCAGACAGACGTCCGACCTGACGGTGCGAGAAAAGGCAAAAGAAGAAGAAGAAGAAGAAGAAGAAGGGAAAGTAGTAGACAAGAAGAAGGCACATTGTGGTGTGCTAGCAGTGGTGTTTGGTGTTCTCGACAGCCAACCACCACCACCACCACCACCAGCAGAAAACGAGGAAAAAGCGATCCGATTTTGGAAACGTCAATCGGAAACGCTGCACTGCACTGCAAGCCATTTCAGGACACAAAAAGTGCACACAAAGGGAAACAGCTGCAGATGCGGCTACTGCTATGAGAGACCGACAAGTGCACAAGAGGACGATGACAACGTCGACAGGACAGTGGTCTTCCCGACCACTTCATGTGTGACCAAAGTTCTCTGGTTGTGCCACTTGATATTGTCAGGCCAAGTGATCTTGTTCAAGCTGCCGTACAGCTGACGGACTGACTAATTGACAGTGGACATTCACTGCTTCGTTTTTAAAGGGCAGACACACGGCCAACTTCATCAGAAGAATGAAACAGACAGGCACTGAAATCGAGAGGAAAAGGTTATGCTTTGTGCTTTTGGGTGCCGATTAGAGTGCAGTCAGTTGCGCTGCTGTCAGAACACAGAGACAGTGCTGACAGGACAAACTGTTGTGACGTCGACGTTGTCTGCGTTTGCACGACAAACTTTAATCCTGTTGACTGATTCGGCAGCTTTTTCCGAAGTGCAGAGGTAAACTTTTAGGCTATGTTTGTACGTGTGAGTAGTGTGAGGAAGTGACAGGCAAAAGTTAATTTGCCAACGGCCTCACTTGATAGAGGTGCACTAACCGTGCTGAAAGTGGAACAAGAGCAGCAGCAACAGCAAGATTCACAACAACAACGACGACTACAACGACGACAGCTCGGGGCCTTTTAGAATCAGCAATAATAAAATGAGGAGAATTCAATTGCATTCGAATTTGATTGCGCGAGCAAAGCACAACAACACAATTTTCACTTTGTTCACTGCCTAGCACTTTGGGGTAGCTTGCCGTACATTGACGGCACTCTCTGCATTCTTTCTCAACAACTCTCAATTACCGACTGTGTTTTTCTGGTTAAAAATTGATCTTTTCAAATTGCACACTCTAGTGTTGTGACCGATGTTTCTTCAATTAAACTGCACTCAAATGCAATTTAGTTTTGAAAGGGAAAAAGCGGGGAAAGGGACAGAAAGCACACGCAAAATGCAAAGTGAAAATACTGTGCACAGTTGTTGAAGAGGAGACAACACTTTACTGCACCAAAGTAGTCGGTTCGTTTTTTCCTTCTACTTTAGAGCTGGCTACAATTCACATTGAATTAATTCAAAAGGAAAAGAAGCAGTGAGAGAGAAAGAGAGAGCAAAGGCTTAACAACGCTAGCAACGCCAAAATGGTCGGTAATGATAGGCTGCTGCTGCTAGTGCTGCTAACAGTGGAGGGTAAAATATTCGAGCTCAAAATAAGCAGGCAGTGATGTCGCAGTGTTGCCGCTAGAAAAAAAGTAGGCTTTTTGTGCCCTACGTCTGTGTAGAGTGTACCTTTCTCCAAATGATGATGCCTGCCTATCCTCCTCAATCTTCTTTCCTCCTTTGTCGGGGACGTGATCGACTTGAGCAGACAGCCAACCGACGGACCGACCGACCGGCAGACAAACAGGCATGCTGTACCGAAAGCGGCCTCGTACCAAAAGCAAATTAAGTGGGCTATTTGCTGATCCGGCAGCGGTGAAACTGCTGCCGCTGCTACAGACCCTCTCGTTTTCTTTCCTTTTCCTTTCTCTCTGGTAATGAAGCGACTCGTAAGTGAACTCGGTACTAATCAACGCACCGACGCCACCATCAGCAGCCCTGGCGCCATCATCAGCATCTGCAGTGTGTGTGTGTGAGAGAGAGAGAGAGAGAGAGATGTGTGCCTGAGACAGATACATTTTTCACTGCCAAAGTGAACCTTTGTGAAAGCCCGTGATTTATTGGTGCGCATTAGGAAGAAAGGAGGAAAGCTGCACTGTGAACAGCAGCCGCAGCAGCAGCAGCAGCATCAGATCCTCACTGGTAAGAAAGTGTCTGTAAGGCGAATTACTTAGCGAACAAAGTGCGCAAGCATGTTAGCAGCCAAATTGAACCGTCCCCAGAGAGTTAGCCCCCGACACTCAGTGGGCCAAATGAGGGAGAAGGAAAGGAGCAAAGGAGCAAAAATGAGCGTGAGCGGGCGCCGGTGTTCAATGGACACTTTTTTCCTTCTTTTCTTCTTGGAGCAATGTGAACGACGATCATTGCAGTCTCACATCGATCTGTCTGTCTGTCTGCCTGTCTGTGTTTGTGTGGGCGAACGAAACAAGAGTCTGGCAATGATGATGAGTCGTGTCTCAGCGTAAGGTCGCGACACTTGCTCACTTGCTCAAATTACAGCTGTGCCAATTGGAGCAAATTCAATTAGCACACTTTGACAACTAGCACTGTTGGTCGAACAGTTTGGGTTGTGAGAAACTTTGCCAACTTTGCAGCGACTGCAGCAACAGCACCAACAACAGTTCCAAATGTTTCCTGTGCCCGGATAGACTGAAGAAGCTAAAGAAGCACTGATAAGGCCACAGTAGTGTGACAAACGCAAACAAGGACTGGCTAAAGTAAGCTAACAGCAGTGGTAAAGGGCAAACTTTTGCCCAGTAAAGTACGCCAATAGTGAGTTAGTGAGCAGTGAGTTTGCAGGTGTACGTACGTGATCAAAATGGACAATCAGCAGCAGCACTGACTACACTGACGACAACACAGACGGAGAGGGACAACAGCGTCTTCAGCGACTTTGGTCTTTAGACGACGACGAGTGGAGGGACGTGTGTCAGTGTGCTGGTACTGAAGACAAATTTGCAAATGATCTGCTGCAAATGTTGATGGGACAGTGAGGAGTAGTGAAGAGTAGTGGAAGAAGAATGAAGACAGGACACGACTATTGTCGATGGCGGTGCACTGTCCAGTCAAGTGCACTTACGCACTCTTTCAGTGAGTGTATATGTGAGTGGACAAGAGGACAGGAGAGCAGATGATGTTTGGTGAATTTGGCCTGTTCTAGGCTATTCTTTTATTGGTGAAAAACACAATGCAGCCAAATAGGATAGGAAGGAGAAAAAGGCCACTGCAGTAGCGCCACCAAGAGAAATCAACGGCCAAGTAAAACTCTTCATTCATTCATTTATAGACGCCAATTAGGCGACTAGAAGGATAATCACAGGTTAATTGATTCGAAGACTCGAAAACTGCTGCCGCTGCAATATTTTTCTGTCCCAGTGCTGACTGTGCTGATGGATAGAGCGGTAGGGTAGAGCAGAGTGTGGAATAGAGTGCACATGACAGAGGGTGCATGAACTGCGATGGAATTATTATTTTTATTTGGATTTTCGGGCTATTTGCGAGTAGAGAAGAGAAAACAAAAAAAATGAGAGAAAATCAGCTACACTTTGGCTGATTTTGTGCTCCAAATGGGACAGTGAACAACACACAAAGAACGGTGCTCTAATGGCGAGCGAACAGTCACATGGAGTAGTAGGCACTGGCAGTAGTAGTAGTAGTAGTGGAAGCTGCTGTCGGCGTCTCCTTTATGGCCGGTCGGCAGGCGCGCACAGACGGCAAAAACCAACAGACTCACACATTCACTCTGATATATGCACAGAGAAAGGCGCCAATGGTCGTCAGAAATATTGGGTAGCGCTGGTAGTCGGGCAGGAGCAAAGTAGCCAACTAGCAAGCTAGCTGCCGGCTGAAGAATTTCAACTATGCAAATGCAATTAAAGCAGCGAACAGACAACTGTGCTGTGAGTAGTGATTGGCACTATGGCTTTTTCCTTTTGGCTGTTATTGAGGGACGTGAACAGCAGGTGATGCGACTGTCGATGCTGACGTCAATTAGGTGTGCATGTGTCAAACTGTGCCGGTGCTTTCATCGGAGAAAAAAACTTTCACTTTGAAGACTAGCGGCGCACAACGAAACTTCTTAAACTTTTGAAGCCCATCAGCTGAAGGTGGTGGTGGTGGTGGTGATGAGACGTTGTCTTTGTGAAGGATGTGTGTCTGTGAGCTGTTTGAATGGATGACAGATCACAACAAATCACCGAGAAGGATGGTGGTGGTGTGTGTAGTTAACGACCACACAAGTGCATCACCGGCAGTGCCGCCAACCAAACACCAACAGCCAGTGGATGCACTGTCTTTGGCGGGCCACTTGTCTGGGTGACAGTCGACAGTTGTACAACAGCGGCAATTGGCAGTACACAGCACATACACACCAAAACACTGACAAAACACTACTGCCAATATCAGAGGAAAAGCTGCTGCAGCCGACTAAAAGATGATGAGAAGGCCTAGCAGTGGCTGAAGCTGAAGCTGAAACTGCCGTTGCCGCCGCGCTGCCGCCGTTGCTGTTGGTGATGTTGCGGCCCTCGGCGTTGGTATTGTTTTCCCAAAATAGAAATGCAATTGAAATGGAAAAAGCGAATAGAGAAAATGCAAGCGATGCTTGCACAGAGTGGTGAAGGGTTTGCGCCGTTGTGGCTGACTGAGAAAGAAGCAAGCAAGAGAACAGCAATCGTGAACAGACAGTCAGCATCCAAAACACAAACGCCGCGAAGACGAGGGAAGAGGAAGGTTGTTTCCACCAGACGGAATAGACGGCAACGAGGAAAGAAGACAAGAGAAAGAGAGAGAGAGAGAACGCAGACTGACTGCTGAGGCAATAGTTGACGGCTGTTTGGTCGGTCGGGCGAACGAACGAACCAAGGAGCGAAAGAGCGAAAGAGCGATGAGCACTGCTTCGATTCTGGCCACTGAGTGAAAGTGAAGCGACGAACGCCGCTTGGGCTCAACTGCCAAACATGCTCGCTCGCTGGTAGCAGAGAAAGAGAAAGAGAGAAAATGAGAGACCGATGGATTCGAATGCTGGCGAGCAGTGTGTGTGCATGTGTGTGTGTGTGTGGAGCAGTACCAGAACAGCGTACTGTTCCCTACTGCTTGTGCCAGCAGTGCCTTGCCATCAGCGGCGAATGCTGGTTTCCACTGTCTCTCTCTCTCTCACTTTCTCGCTGGTATGGAGCACGAATACACACGCCCCAGCAGAGTCGGTGGCATGTTCCAAGCAGCGGCAGTAAGTTCTCTCTTTCTCTCCCTTGCCTTGTGTGCGTTCTCTTCCGTCACCGCCGCTGCCGTTGCCGCCGTCGCCGCGTGCTCTACCGCCGAGTGAAGAGAATTCGGGTAGGAGCTATCCAAATGCACTGGCAAACACCGGGCCGCCGACACTGACATCGACGACTAAGGCAGCCAGTCTGCCAGCCAGCCAGCCAGCCTAACTGCCTGTGCGTGCCACAAACACACTGACACTGAAGACACTGGCCCACACAGCCAGGAAGCACAGGAAGACAAAGAGAAAGAGAAAGAAGAAGAAGAAGATGAACAGACCGATGCTTGGCGTACATCACCGCCGCCATCAGCATTAATGGCCAAAACAAATGTTGAATATGGCGGTGTGTGTGTGTGTGTGTGTGTTCCTCTCAGTGTGTCAGTTTTCGGTGTCGGTGCGCTTCTTTTATGTTGAAAGTTTTGTTTCATCTGTCTGGCAGTGTTGCGGCCACAGGCCGATTATCATTTCCAGAGTGCCAAGTGCTATTTGCTCAAGTAACAGAAAAGAGTGCTAGCGGCGATGTAGTTGAGTGCAAAGGCAGTACTAGGTAAGGAGAAAGGCTAATGGAAATGAAATAGTGTGAAGAAACAAAGGCACACTTCGGAACACATCGTCTTTGTCAGCTGCTGCAGTCGAGTACATGTGCCTTGAAGTAGGCATTCAATGCCAATGTGATGTCACCAGCCACATTTGCCTAAGAACCGGACATGAACGTTCGGGAATATTTTCTCATTTTGTTTTGTTGCAACATTCGTACTAAGTCCCTTTCTTTCATTCTATTTTTGGTCCAGTGGACCATTTAGAAGCAGGCAAACAAAGCAATAACAACAGCAACAACAGCAGCAGCTATAATTGATTTCAGTGCCGTCATCGAAGGGAGGAAAATGTCACCGGTATTGGTGGGCAGAATGGCGAAGCCGTATAGAGAAAATGGGGGCACCACTCTGCCACTCTGCATTCAACAGGAACGACAGCCCAAATGGACAGTGAAAGGGAACGAGCCCAAAATGAACGGCATTCGATCAGAGGATCGATCCGATAGCTGAGCCGACCACACACTACAGCACACATTTGCCAAAAGAAAGTGATCACCGTCTGCTCGATAGCGTTTCCGTTGCGATACCACCAAGACACTCTGACATAAACATCCGTGCAAGTCTGTCAGAAGCAATAAAAATGCTATTTTCGGGAAACAACTCGCATAGCCCGTTTCTATTCAGTGCTGGCAGTACCCCACTGTAATTATTCACGCCATATTAACGCTTTGAAAAAACTGTAAAATCTTTCAAATACGATCATCAGCCACATCAAAAACAAAGTGGAACACAAGAAAAAAATGACGAAAAAAAGGAAAAAGTTGCATTACCCATTAGCGCAGAAAAGAGATATTGTAGGAGTAGAAAAAACGAAAAAGAAGAAAAAGAAAGCTGACAGTGAAAATGCTGACAGTCCCAGTTCTAGTGCCGCCCCGATTTACATATTCTTCCAAAAAAAGTGCCCTCACTGCCCGCCTGCACTCATATCAATTGACTGCACACAGTTCGGTAGACATTTTGCATTCACAAGCCCGGAAAGACACATTACTCGGTTGCCTCATAGATGAGCCATTTGCTGTGCTTTGAAGGGGAGAGAGGAGAATGAGGCAGTGGAAAATGGCAATTACAAGATCAGTGAGGGGGTGCGCAATGTGGACAGGACAGGACGGGATAGCTTTGGCCAATCCCCGGAACACCGTTCTTCGGCTCACCCCTGACATGACCGCAGTGACGCAGGGTCAGCGTCAACGGTGAACACAGTGTGGCTGACGCGTGATGCAGTTCACTGGGTGGGTAGTCACTGCAAAGCACTGGATGACTGGTAGTGTCCAGGCCCAGTGTCCAGTGTCCAGTGATGCAGTGCAAAGCTCAGAGCTCCGAGCTCCAGTGGCTCAGTGGCTCACTGTGAATCACGACAACTGCCGCCACTGCTTCTGCTTCTGCTGGTGCGTTCCATAATTTATGGGTCATTTTCTGTGCCGATAAAGACAATAATAAATGATGGCCAATGGTGGATGAGAGGATGAAAGGAAAGGAAAAAAAGGCAAAGAGGGGATAAAAGCCCTGCAAACACACACTGACAAGGGCAACGAAAGACAAAGTGCTGAGCAAAGGAGAAAGCTGCTGCTGCTGCTTTGGTGGATGCTTCTTCTACCGCCAGCTTCTTTGCCATCATTTTACAATTGACTGCAGCATCTGCAGCGACGTTTTGAGGCTGCAGCAGCAGCAGCATTGAGCTCCTTGAGCACAAAGGGAACGATTAATCGATTCCTACAGGAGCGCGTAAATGAAGATGAATTCAATTGCCAGCTAGACTGAAAGCGAAAACACTGAAAGAGAAAGAGACTGAAGGAAGAAGAGAGTGCGCTGCTCTAAAATCGATTGCTCAAATCGACGCCAAATCGAGGCGCCTACGTTTTCGTCTTTACTTCGATTTTTTCAGTGAAGAGCACTGCTTTTTGGGTGCTGTTTTTTCGTGTTTTTTTAGCAGCACAACAACCATACTGTCATGGTGGCCTTGAAGCAGTTGACAAACACAGACACTAAAATAGACACACACTCAGCGATCACACGGCCATACGTGAGCTCTACAGCACTGCATGAGGTAAATCAGAAAAAAGGCAATGAAAAAATGAGGAAAAGGAGAATAGAGTGCAATTTAATCTTCGACCAGAGGAATTGGACAGAGGGAAGAAGAAGAAGTGGAGATGGTGGGCACTGCTGGAATTGGAACCTGTCTGTCTCCACTGGTTGTCCCCCAGTTCTCTGTGTATTATAACCGACTGCATCGTCAGCTGCTGTGCCACATTGCCCAAATTCAATTTCAATTTGCCCGGCACGTTGCAGCGATAATTAGAATCGATTGACTGCCTCTCCTCTCCACTGCACCGCACGACGCTTCTTCGCTCATTCTTTGGCAGAGAATGTCAGCCCCGTCTGACGTCTTGTCAGCAGCCCTTTTCCCTCTCATTCCTACCAGAAACCCCATCACTTCACTCCTTTTGTTGTGCCACCCCAATTGTCGCCTGCTAATTAATGTACCATCAAACGATGAAAGGAACAGAAATACCGAAAAAAATAAGAAAAACAAAAACTGGAGCCAGTGCACAATAGAAACAAATAGTGACGCATCTCGTCGATATTAAAATTCGACTGGCGTCTAAATTGTGCCACTTGAGCGTTGAGTGCATTGAGGCTCTTCCGTCGCAGCTCCCTCGCTAAATGTAGTCAAAATTCACAGTGCCAGAGACAGTGTGACTGTTTAGTGGCCCCAGGCAATGGGAGACGGACGCATCTCAGCTGAAGTGAACAACTGCTGCAGCAACGACTAAATCAAAACTCAAGTGCGCAATTTTGAATTTACAGTAAATTGAATTTTCCATTTCTCCAGTGGCGCTCAGAATGAACACAGACAGACAGACAGTGCAGTGCAGCTAGCTAGACATCTCCTAATTAAGTGCGACATGCACTGCCGCCGCACAACAGCAACCAAAAAAGAAAAAAAGAAGACAAAATCTAAAAAAGCACTGTAAAGCCAAATATTATTACTACCACTATTTGAGTAGTGTCCTGTGTTTGTTCAGGCAAAGTCCTCCTTTCGATGCCTACCCCTTCTTTCTTTCTTTCTTTCTCCTTTGCAAAATGCATTTTAAAGTTGTAAGTTAAAGTCTTTCAAAAGTCTTGAAAACTAGCGAATGCCCGTTTAAGCTACCCACTGAAGAAAAGTGAGCGACTCTGAGTCATCATCATCATTTTCTCGCTTCGATTATTCGGAGCATCTTTACCAGGAAGAAGAATGGCATCATCAGCAGCAGTGAAAGTAAAGCCTTAGTGAAAAGGAAAGTGAAAAGCGGACATTTCTAATATTGGCAAAAGCAGGCAACTAAAGAAGGTCAGTGAAAAATTGTAGTGGCGCAAAGCAGTGTAATTAAAAGTTGATTCTATTTAAGCACACATTGAGGCACACCACTGACACACATTCAGTGCACTTAATGGCTACAGTGACAGTGAAAAAGAGTACCCCGCTCAATGGAAGGCCAATATCAGGACAAACCCAGGTAATAATGGTAATACAAAGACAGTTAGATAAATTAAACTAGAGCCAACCGCTAATAATCATAAATTCGTCGAATTCGACAATAAAAAAATGGGCAATAAAGTTACCATTGAAAATTGTGTCCTTCTAACCGGCAATGTGAAAACAGGCCGAATACACGGACGAACCTGAATTGATTTAATTTGGGCAGATTACCAGATTCGTCGTATGAATGCGGTGCTTGACAGAAGGACCAGCAGTGGAAAATCAGTGCCCGGCAAAGGGAATTGATGGTGACAAAATGCCGTCAGCGCATGGTGTGTCTGTGTCTGTGTGTGAAGTCAAACACTGACTCAGTGTGGCGTCAACTGGAGTAGTCGACCGGCAGAACTGCAGCTGCCAGTGAAGATTTTCTTTTTTCTTTCTTTCTTTCTACGTACGTCACAATTTGGAGAACATCGCCTTTCTTCTTCGATAATGAAAACGGCAAGTGTAGTAGCCATTGAAGTGGTCGAGATGAGGAAGAAGAGGTTGCACTCTACAGCAAAACTGTGCCTGACTTTCTAAGCAAACATACTCGGAACAGCGTCGTGAGCCCTCAAACATGCAGAATGGCAAGAGCGAGAGAGAAAAAGCAAGGGAGCAAATTAGTAAAGAGTACTTAAAAAGAATGCACCAAGATGATGCAACTCGTGATGATGGTGGCAGATGAAGAAAAAGACAAAGTCAAGTGAGAAGCCGTACAGAGCGAGACAAAGAGATGGCGAGAAAGAATAAAGAAAGAAAGAAAGAAAGAGAATGTGAGTCTGCCTGCATGGGCTAGCTCCTCAGCCTTCTCCCTGGTGTCTGCGTCTGTCTGCTCATATTTCTTCCTCCTCAATTGGCTCTTCTTCATTAATCGAATCTTCACTGCACTGGTGCCAGCCAGTGGAGCGAGCCAGCCGAGCAAACGAACCAAACGAGGCCCTTGTCAGTAGTTGTGGCTTCAGCCATTCTTGTCACTGTTTTTCCCTCTCAAGACTGCAAAACTGCATCGCTTTTTCTAGGAAAGAAAAAATGGAAATTTCGCATTAACCAGCAAAGGAAGTGGACGTCATCTGAGGAGTCAGTAAAAACAGGGTAGAAATAATAGAAAATGATGACTCAAAAAGTGTATAACGCATTATACTGCTTCTAGAAATAATAATAAAAGTAGACTGAGTTAATTAAAAATTGGCTGTTCCAGCATAATACAAACAAAAAAGTGGCACCACAGTTTTTTCACAATGTGCTGGTAAAGTGATAGCAATTCTACTAAAAATAGGACGCAAAAGCAAATGCACAGCCATTCAATGCAACGTGTCGCTACCAATACCAAAAAACTATCAATTCTTTAGTTGTGGCTAGAGCTAATGCTATGATTGTTCCTCACTGTTACAAACAACAAACATGAAGTACTTAATCTGCACTTTGCAATGTTATTCTTCCCAAAAAAGTTGCACTGGTGGGAAAGCTATGTAATGATGATGAAGAATGAAAAAAGAGAAATTGCAAGATGTTTCAAAAAGTGCTACTGAAGAAAAATAAACAAACACATTGCCAAGTGCTAAATTCTCACTTTGATTGCCGACTAATTTGAAGAATTTTTCTCTGCTAAAAAGCGTTTAGACTGAGAAATCAGCACAGTAAACGAGAAGAAAGTGAGAAAAAGTAATCGTCGTTTTATTGGAGTAAACATGGTGATCGACAGACACGCAGAAATGTTTGTATGTTGGTACTTTTTTAGCCACTGGTAGTGACAGTGAAGCTGTGCATGCAATCACAGCTATGGCGGAAATAAACTTCAGCTTACTTACTTCAGCAGTGAGTGAGCAAGTGAAGTGGGCACTTTACCGAGTTGTTTCAGCATCGTGTGTACTGCACCAGCAATTTGAAAAGGCGCCTTTATTGGTTGATGCGGGCGGATTGCACAGCCACAATTGCACAGTTGCTGGCGACGACGAAAGAACGACAAATTGAATTAGTCAGTAGTAGTGCTCACTAATCGGACGATGTCAAGGCATCAGTGAGTGTGAATGTGTGTGCACTGGCAACAAAATGCATCAATCAATTAGCCGCAATTATGGAGAAGCACTGTGATTTTGGGGATAGGCACAGCTTTGAGCCAAAAGGCACCAAACTCTGCTACAACACTCAAACTTGGTACTTTAGGAGCGTTCACCAGAATTCGACACTTTACTGATCATTAGAAGGCGGTGTTGGCACCGACATGACGAGGACAGAAAATCAATTGACATTCCAAAGCGTTCCATCTTTTGATTTTGACGCCTGGTTTCAGTTCTAGGTCTGCACTACTATCAAAATGATCAACAAAGTTTTCAGTACTAACGGATACAGTGCACTTTGGCTTGCTGATGCTACTTTGTTCCTAAAAGTTGTCGAATACTCAAAATTGCCATCGATCTCAATAAAGGCAAAGATCATTTTATTTTCCCAGCTGGAACTGAAATTGCCATCTGATGGTAAAACGCTAGCACTTCTGCAACTCTGATTTGATTCATCACCTGCAATAAAAAAAGATTAAATGCTGTCTTTTTCTCACTCTCGTCATCACTCCTGTCATAGTCACACCATTATCATTTTATGAGCTGCTGTTTTTTGTTATTACAAGCACCCGTTACGCATTTACTGTCGGACAGAACGAGGAGTCTGTTTGAGGGCATCCACATTGACTTGATGCTGTGCTGTCTAATTGGCTGATTACACCTGACTACTAACCAGTGATAAGCAGTGTGAGCCCGGTGTCTTATCGTCGACACTGTGAATTACTTTACTCTTTCATTTAATTGTGTAACCATTAGAGGAGAACAATTAAGGATGGTGTACACACGCACACAAAAGCGCTATCCTGTACGACTGCTCCATATCAGTGGTGGTGGTGGTGGTGGTGGTGGGCAATTGTGCTGATGGACAAGAAAAAGGATGATGATGGTGGTGATGTCTAAAGCAAACACACAGTGTCGCAATACCAAACAGCTCACTTGGTTGGCCAAAAGTGGTGGACAAAGAAAAGAAAAATGAAACACTGATGTCTGCACCTAAATAAAGTTTCAATTGCCTGGTCAGTAGATGCAGCCAGATTGCCAATTTCCATTGTAGGCAGTCAGCAGTATAGGTGTGCTGTTGCAGATTGAATCAGAGTCTTTGCAGCAGTGCAGTGTTTTGGTCAATATTTGGTTTAGCTTCAGGCGAGGAGCAATTGAGTAGTGAGCAGAGCAAGCAGAGTGACCAAATTAGATCGTCTCCAAATGGCTGCAGTAAGTGTGTGCCTGGCAGGCACTGGCTGGCACCAGCACACCGACCAGTCTGTCAACCTGACTGCCCTTCTCCCTCTTTCTTTTACTTCTTCTTCTTCTTATTCTTTTTCCTTCACCACCGTCAAACCAGCAAATGGAAACTTTATTTCTCCAACTTGGAAAGGTCATTTTGTTACACTTGCGTCTCTACTGCTGCCGCCATCGCCACCACCACCACCACAACCAGCAGACATTAGTAGACATCATTTGCTGTGTGCCTGTGTGTCGTGAAAGTGCCAATAAAAACGGCGGCGGGCAATAGGAAATGATTACTACTATTTAAACTGGCCTGCACTGGAAATATTATTACCGCTACTAGTGGAACCAGCAGTGAGAGTTACCAATTCACTTGTGCTGTACACTCAAAGCCACGCTCGTACATGGGCGGCAGACATTGGGAGCGACTGTAGCCACACCAGCAAAAGTCAATACCTAAATGTGCAGCAGCACTAGCAATACGGTGAGTGGGCCTTAGTGACAGGCGACAGCAGGAACTGTCAACTGAAGAAAAGATGTGCTTTAGTTCTAATAATCTTTGAGGCTAAAAAGATCATAACTGGTAACTGCTTATCAATTGTAATTATTACCTGTTCTAGTGTAGTGATTTTAATGCCATCAAAAAACAAGTTTTTGTTGTAGGTTTCAGGACAGGATACTTACTACAAGCAAGAGTCAAAGTTCACGTGGTTTGGCAATGTTCTCAGTTTGGCAGATTAGTTTAGCAGCGACGACCCAAACCAGAGTGAAATTGTGTGTATAGAGCACGACTGTTGTTGCCGTGGTGGCAGGCATTAGCAGCACAACACCAAACCGCAGCTCCTTTATGGCTCCCTTGATCTGCTCTCGATTAGCAACAATGACAGCAATGTTAGAAGACAAGGTTCAAGAGAAGAGCTGAGAAGAGCCAGCGTGTCTGCCTGTCAGAACTGCTGCTGAGAAGTCATCAGGCACTTTGCACACACAGCAACGGCGGTCCAACACCTCACCAATCAGAGAGAAAGAGAGAGAAAGCCAACTTTAGGTTAGCTGTGCGAGCAGTATAAATTGGTCAGACTTACCGGTGGGTGCTTTCTGTCAGTCCTGCCTCTACTGTTGAGAAAAAGAAACTCCAAGTTTTGCTGTCAAAAAAAGAACCATTCAGTTAATCTCTACATTTGCAGTGTAGCTCACCGAGCTGGAAACCGGCCATAACTTGAATAAGTAAGCTTACCAGCAGTTGTGGTGGTGGCGGTGATTTACGTGATCGATACCCAAGCAATATTGAATATTTAAATCGATCGATGTCACATGTACACTTACCACCGGCAGCAGCAGCAGTCAATAACCGTACAATTGCTTTTTTCATTTTTTGTTGTTGTAGACTGCATATGCTTGAGTGACGTCAGAGGAGCGGAAAGTCCCACTCTGAGCTCTTGCCACCCGCAAATCAGCAGCAGCAACACTTGCTGTCTTCGTGACCGGACACCGAGCGGCCCCGGCACCGTCTCGTCATCAGCAGCATGATCGGTTCGACTCGCCACCATCAGAGCCTTGATCTACTGGAGAGTTACATTGAAAATCTGAAAAGCATCATCTGACAGTTTGTTGCATGTGCCCGTGTTGGAGGCGCATTGTTGAAGTGCTGCTTTTCAGGCATCTAAGCAGGCATCTAGGCAGACAGACATTGAGTCCAGTCAGTGTTGGAAGCGGTGTAAACACACACAGGTAACCAAAACCAACTCGACACAAAGGCGCACACAGCTTCCCGGCCATAAATCGCTCAGTTGCAGCAACTGCCGCAACAGCAACAGCAACTCGAGCAGCAGCAACGGCATCATCATCATCAGCCCCTGGTCATAAAAATACTTGGCCTGCCAGCAGCAGCAGTGATAGTGAACCAAAGTATAGAAATAATTTACCGCACTCTCGAATCAGCCATCAGCCTAATCGATATTTCTCCGGGCAGGTTATGTGGCAATAAATAGTATTAGCTGCCGTACATTCATTCACTAGTCATCAGTTTGCAGTATTATTATTAGCACATATATTGTACTATGGCACTGTACTCTCTGTGCATCTGGCATTTGGTTTTCACTTTTTGGGTCTAATCAGAGCAGGGAGAGCTGAGAGCAGCAGTTGGCGCCACAGTTGGCTTCAGTCAGCGGTGGGCACAGTACCAGTCTAAAAACAACATTTTTTCTTTCCCCATTCTCCTCCTCCTCTTAAATGACCAGTCCACAGATTCAGATTCTGCTCGTCAACCACCGAGTCTGTCCCTGAGTGCTGAATCCATTTCAACCCACTTTGAGTGTGCCTGCAATGTGTCCCAAATGGTGGCCACTCTTTTTGTTGTTCTGCAGCGGACTTCTGGTGCCTAATCACCTCATCACATCTACCAACTGTCAGATTGTTGACTTTCCCAGTCCTGATACTGATCTAGGTTTCACGATGGATTCCCCTGAGAACATGACCACGTCCACTGTGAACTGGACCAGCAGCACAGTGGGCGATGGCACCACTGCACCACCTACTGCAGAGAACACCACCCAGAAAGTCGTTGTCGAGCCCGTCCACTGCACGTCGGACAAGGACTGCGAAATAGAGTTTGGCGATCCGAAGGTGGTCTTTATCTGCAACCCTTCAGTGGGAATGTGCGTCGTGGGCAAGCCGGTGGAGCCGCCCAATAATGGAGAAACTATCCCACCGACGACACAACGGCCGAAACGGACCACACCAGGCCCCAATGTCCAGCCACCAGCAAAGCCCTCGAGCACCGCCGCTCCGCCGAACCCTGGTGAGAACAAGCAGACTGACTTCAGCAACGTTCCCTACGTTGTCTGGATACTGATGGTCATTCCCTTCGTCTCCATCATCGTCCTGGGCGTCCTCTGCGGCCGACGGCTGAAAGCGCAGAGTCTGAACATTCAGGAGAACCTGATGCGGACGACCATCAACGGCGTCCACGTCGACCAGCTGCTCTCCCAGCGAGAACTGCTCAACTCACTCGCCTTCTCTCGGCCGCCGCCCACCTACGAGAAGGCCACCGGTGAGATTCCGCCCAGCTACGAGACCTTTCTCCAGGCGCTGCAAGAGAAACGCCAGTCCATCTTCAACTGTGACTCGCTGATGAATGAGCCCGACAAGCTAGAGAGGGGCAGTCTTTCAGCAGAAAGTTTCAGCAGCGGCAGTGGCAGTCTGCGCAGTTTGCCCACAACAACCACCACCACCACCACCGAACTGGTCGAGGCAGTCCGCTCATCTTTGCAATATCGCACACTAACGTTCCCTGATAAGGTGTGCTCACAGCTAACAAAACCACAAATCTGAAACAAAATTTTACAACTTTTTTTAACTTTGTACAAAAAAAGTTTCAACTGAAATTCAAGATTGATTCAATCACTGAGTCGGTGCAAGCAGTGTCCTTTGCCAAGGTGGTCCTGTGTCTGTTTGCACTCTAGTAAATTCATTTGGTTTCTTCCACTTTCATTTGTAATTACTCAGCATCACTTTGCCCTCTTTTTTATGATTTGCCAAATAAAAGACAGCCAACAGATTATGTGCTCACAGGCTGTCTGCCATGGTGTCGGCAATCCACTGTCTGTAGTAGGCCACCCTGGCCGCCACGGACGGGTACTTGTCCTCGGCACAGCCCACTGCCCACGAGGTAAGACCGTACAGTGTCCACCGGAGATCATCATCACCATCATCAGACTTGCCAGAAGGCATTGTTGGACTGCTGTTCAGACACTGGGTGGGCCTCCTGAATCGCCTAAAAGGATAAAACTGGTCAAAAACTGGCTACAATAATCCATCCTAGCTCTCACCTGAACAGGTGCCAGCATTCAGCTGACCACTGCAAATCATCCCCGCAGTGACATTGACGTGCTCTTCATATGCCTTCTGACAGGTTTCCTGCTCCACCCATTTGACGGGAACCTTCTGGAGAATCTTCGGGAATTCTCCCTCAAACTTCAGCCTTCCCCAGCCTGTTGAGTAGCAGCCTCTCTCTCGGTTTCTCTGCTCTTTTCTGCCGACTGCTTGCCAACGCAAATGGGCACCAGTTTGCTGGTGGTGTTCAGTTGAAGAGGCTGCGCCAGCTTGATCAGGTTTATATCGTGGTCTATGGTGCTGAGGTTGAAACCAGTGTGGGAGAGAATCTAAGCTCAAAATCAAGGTTAAGAGAGAGTATTTCAGGAAGAAAACTGTAGAAAAGTCCTACCCTAGAGACATTGACATCGATCTCATCGCCCTCTCGTTTGCTGTAGTCGTACTCGCCCAGCCGCACCATAAACTGGTCCGCCGTTGCATTCGCGCCCAGTGTGCAGTGTGCTGCAGTGAGAATGAAGGAGTTGTCGATGAGAGCGCCGCCGCAGGTGTGGAACCACCTTTGTGCCTTGGGACTCCACCGGCGCAGTGATACCTGCCAGGGAAACTCAAACCTGTCGGCCGAAGTTCCACCTACGATCCGGTACGATCCGGTATCATTGGGTGAACTGCTGTTGTTGTTGTTACTGATGCTGCTGGTGTTTGAGCTGTCAGCCTCTCGGTGAATGTTAGTGCCACAGTACGACTGGTGCTTCACCAGCAGATCGTCCAACTTGTCAGCGCTGACGACAGTTGTGCAGAAGAGCAGCACAGTTAGGTGCAGTACAGTCTTTGCATGGCCATTGCTGAAATTCCTGAAAATGGAATTGGAGCCTGGAGCACACTTTTATAGACACTTCCAAAGAAGTGAAGGAGCGTTGGCGTTGGCGGCTGTTGAATGAGGAGGCTCTGTTAATGTCAACCAGTGTGGTGATTGTACTGTGCAGTGGGCAAAGTGGGCCATCAGACACCAGTACTGACCACTTCCTCTATTTGTCCTCAGTGTCATCTGATCTGCTGGCTCCAAGGTTTACCGCTCTTCCTCTCTCACTCTCTATGTCAACCTTTCTAAATGGTGTCAATAGCATTGGCAGCAGAGTAACCTTTGCTTTTTCCGTTGAAGCAGTGCACGTGCTCAAGTAGTAGCACTACTGCTGACGGTGAGAAATGGGCTGCATTCACAAAATGTGCTTTGGTTTTTAGTTTACTTTTAAAACTATTTAATTTGCAAAACTTTTCAAATATAAAAAACACAGTCTAGTAGACATTAGCTTTGCAAAGGCGCTTCTTGGACCAGAAGAAAGACTCGCGAGCGTAAGTGTAGGCGGTCACAAAGATGGCCACCACTGAGCACACCTGGAAGGGCTCCAGCTGTTCAAAGATGACGGTAATGAAATAGCCAAGAGCATGCCAGATGATGTACTCGATGATGTTCCACTCTATGGGAACGTAGTAACTGGAGGGCAGCTTACGAGTTTTGCAAATCAAAGCCAGAAACTTAGTGCCCAACAAGACAAGAAAGGCGAGAAGAAGGCAACGAAAAACGGCCAGAATGATCAGATTGAAGATGAGCGGCAGGCTATCTTTGGTCTTATTCAGGTATTCCTCACTCCAAAATATGCCCATGTTTTGGTAGAAAAACTGCAGCATAGACTCAAGCTCGGCGAGTAAACCGTAGGTGGACAGCGACTTGAGGACATTCCAAAAGGGACTGTTGTACTCAAAGACCTGGTTAAAAAAAGTTATGATGATTTTAAAAAGATTAGAAAATAAATTCGAAGTACCTGAAAGTCGGCCAGTGGCACCATCGAGAAGGCAAAGGCCGTCATGAGAAGGTTGTGCACAAAGTAGAACTGATTGTCGACGAAGGCAATGGCGGTAGGCAGAGCTTCGGTGCTCTCGCGGTGGCTCACAAAGATGGCCAGCGAGAAGAAGCTGAGCATGCCGACGATGATCAGACCGATACGGAACTTGGTTCGCCCTGAGTAGTGCTTCGGCACCACCGATAACTCCACCTTCGTTGGGACTGACTTGCAAAAGGTGTGCATGACTTGTCTTGAGGGGACACTAGAGCAGAATAATGAGCTGCAGAACAGCAGCAGTGTGCACAGTCAGCCTAAGGATAAATTCGATAAAAGACGCTGTTTATTGGGCAAACACTCACTCATAAAGGGCGAAATTGCCGTCGTGGTCTTATAATACATGACATGAATAAAATAAATCAACAACGAATGATATGAGGGTATCATCATCAACAAGGTCATAGTAACTCAACTTAACAGAAATCATAACAATGAAATAAACATGGAAACGCTAGTACAGCTCAAACTCACTGCGTATACGTGTGAGGAAGGCGTGCAGCTTCAGCGCCGGCCCGAGCTAATTGGGAAACGACTGATGATGTCCTGGCGGCTCAGCAGCAGCAGAGACATGCCGTCCACCTGATTGTCCAGTGCAAACTGGGCACATGATACGAAGCCAATTGAGTTGAAGAAGAGGTTCACGTCCTGACACGACCATTTGAGGACATTGGTGGATAGACCATTGAACGGCTTCGGGTCGAATTTGCTGTGGGGAAAAGAGTGAAAATATATAGTAAAGTTGTAAGAACGTGAACCACAGCACAACACTTACACCAGATGTTTAAACTCGCAGCTGACCCAGGCCATGAAGTTGTGCTTCATCTCCGAGCAGGAGTTTTCGCCAAAGAGCAACTTGATATTCGGACCAGATCGAGCAGGGCGCTTTCTCGTCTCCGGTGCTGTAGCAGGCTGGGAGGATGCTATGGCGGCGAGAGTGGTAGTGAAGGAGAAGTTGGAAGGAGGGTGGTAGAGAGGGACTTGGAAGTGGCGGCAGGGTGGAATCGGAAGGGGAATCGTTGACTGGAGCAGACGCGTGGTTAATCTCGTTTGCCTCCTCCTCCTTGATTTCGTCATTGTCTAAAGTTCCTGCACAAATAAACAAAATTGTAAGCTTCCTTTGGTTATGCAGACAGCAACAACAAGACCTACCCGCAGGCTTATCAACTGGCTTTATCAGCGACTGCTGCTTCGGTTTACTACCGTTCTTCTTCACTTTAACGTTTTTCTGCGCAGGTGGCTGCTTGGCTTCAGGCTCGCTGCTTCCGTTCATCGTCGGGCTGCTTTCAGAGTGATTTTGCAGTCGTTCAGCGTTTCGAAACAGCAGTATTTCCGATCTATTCTTTCTATTGAACTTTTTATCGTACTTTTTATTGAACTTTTCCATTTCGCTGCTGGTCATGACTTTCGGCGGACGAGTCCCATAACTGGCCGTCATGCCACAATGGGAGTATATGGTAACGGGCATCAGAAGACTGTTTGAAGCAGGCGTTTCGCTGCTCGCTGGTTTAGGCAGCAGCATAGTGGTCTCCTTGGGATTGTAATTGAGTGTGGGTTGGCTCACTTTTTTGAGCTGTTGCTTTGAAGGTGCTGATGAAGCTGCCATCTAATTGGATGGCGGTGGAATTGAGTTGATTAAATGGAGATGAAAAGGGATTACAAACATGGTAATCTTACCGAAGAGGATGCCTTTGGAAGAAGGGACTTCGATGAGGCAATCGTCCCGTTACCGGTGATAATGGTCGGCGTAATTTGCTTGCCGATAGGCTTGATTGTGAAGCTCACCTTGGGTGTGGCCGCCAGTCGTCACTGGCACTTGCATTTGCACCTTCCTTCTGATCAGCTTCAAGGCAATGTGTGCAGTGCCAGGTGGTGTTGTCTACAATCGAAAGAATGATGATAAAAATAGAGCGTTGAGAAAAAAAGTCACCATCAGTGGCTGTTCACATACCGGGTGAAGTTTGCGCCACACTGGTGCAGCAGGTGTGAAAGCCGCGCTTGCAGGCCGTGCACGAGATGATGAACTCCTGTTAAAAGAGCAAATGTGCTCAGTGAGATAGTTTTGTTGGAGAAGAAAGCACACTTTTTGATAAGTTGCCTACCTTTCGCTTACTCTTGATGCTGCACACCGAGCAGACGCCACAAGCGGCGCACTTCCACTGCGACTTGGAGCCGATTTGCTCCTTTAGCGAAAGGCAGGCGGTGTGAACTGCAGAGAAGAAGAAGAAAAAGGTGTTAGCTTTTGTGACTGTTTTGAGTTTTTGAGGCATAGTATCCTCCTCCTCAAGAACAAACCTTTCAGCACACAGCTGCTGCACTGAATGAGGCCCTTTTCCAGCTCATGTTTGTCATTGCTGCCTCCTGGTTTCGCCTTCGTTCGTCCCATGATGGAGGGCTTCCCTTTGGTGAGGAGGACATTGCACATGCCGCACTTGAGCGAGGCATTCGGCTCCTTCATGTAGTACGCCATCTGATCAGAGGAGTCCACAAAGTCGGGTCCCAGAGACTTTTTGAATCGCTGTAAAGAGAGAAGGGGCAGTTTGGGTTGTTGTTTACTATTTGGTGCAAAGCATTGGGACTAACTTACCTTTCGCGTGCTGACTCTCTGCGGAACATTAGAAATATCCTTCACCTCAGGACTTTTCGAGGAGTCTACAAGAGAAAGAGTGTTTGCATGTTAGAAATGTTATGAAAAGCTAGTGACAGCACTGCATCGTCTTACCTTCGTTGACGATTTCCTTGCTCTCCCCAATCTCATTGGTAATGGGCTCCTTTATAGTCTTCCCAGTTATCCCATTCAGCAGTATCTCCCATGTCGTGGTCAGTGTTAGCGTCCGCTTCTTCCTCCTCCTCCTCTTCTCCCTCTTCTTCGCCCTCGTCGTCGTCGTCGTCCTCACGAGGACGCCGTCTGGAGGAGGAAGTGGAAGACGCCGCTGACTTGACTCCCGGAGACAAATCTGAGTCACTGAACTTGTCGGCAGTGCTGTTCTTGGAATTGTTGTTTGTGCTAGTGCTGCCGTTGCTACCGTTGCTGCCATTTGAGTCACGCTTAGGCTTTTTTGGCGTGCGGTGCACCGGTGATGGCTTCACCACCACCACCTGACTAGTTCCAGGTGAGCTTCTCTCCTCCTCCTCCTGCCTCCTCTCCTGCAAAGTGGTGGTCATTCGGAGTGGCCACACTGCCCACTACTACAGTGGCACAGTTGTAGGGAAGCAGCTGAATGCCCAGTTGACGTCGGCACAGGTTAGTCAGTGTGTAGAACTGGCGGGGAAGCATCGTTGCGAGTCCTAGAACAGACAGAGAGGAAAGGAGAAGAGATGCAGCGGAATTAGTTTGGTGGTAAACAAAAGCCATGTGCACCTAGTCAGTGTCCCTGTACAAGTACCCTCTTTGATGGCGATGGGCATCACCTTCTGCGTGATTATCTTTGCGTGGTAGTTAAGTAGACGGAGGTTGTCGTGCAGCCGATCGAGAATCTCCTTCACCGAGACGCCGATGCCCTTGGGCGACTCCTCGGTGGACTCCGGCGCGGCCTCCTCCACCTCGCCGATCACCTGCAGCACCTCGAGGACGACCGAGTGCGGCACCTCGCCCTCCCAGGCGACGATCTTCGTGACGCGCAGCATGCGGCCAATCTTGGAGGGCGTTCGGAAGGAGTACACCTCGAGGTTGTTCACCAGGACGATCAGCGACTGGGCGAGGGCGTCGTTGATCAGCCGCTCGGCCAGGCCCGGATCGGCGCGCACCTCCTCGGGGAAGTGCTTCTCCAGGTAGCTGTAGATGCGCTCCTTGTCGGGCTTAGCTTGCGCGTCTGCAGCATCTCCACGGCGGCCACCACTGCGGCCGTGCTCGCCCGGATGCGCTCAGTGTTGATCTGAATGGTGCCCTGCGGGTGCATCATAAAGGAGGGATGCGGTATGCCGCTGTTGTCGGCATAGGGCAGCAGCGATGGAGTCTCTCGAGCTGCCATGGTCTCAGTGTTGATTTCTCTCAGTAGAGTTGCCTGCTGAAGCTGTTGTTGTGGGGTGGAACGACGAAGCAGTTCAGGGGGAGGAGGAATAGGAGGTGGGAAAGGGGTGGTAAAAACGAAAATGGCACAGAGTTATTTGACTGGAACCTGGGCTAGTCACTGGTTGTGTGCGACCATATGTGTGTGAGTCTGTTGCTCAATATTCGCTTTCTATTTCTCTCTTTCTCTCTCGCTCTGTGCTTGGTCAGCGCAGTCACTAGGCTACTTTACTTGCAGTGCAAGCCAATTTAAATGTATATTCACCTCACAAGGAGGTGGCGCCACCAGATCGGTGCTGATAACAATCTAGGTATAGTACTCCGACTCAAATTGTCTGGAGATTGGTGGCCCACAATGGGCAGAAGACACTGGATCACGACATGGCCGCCGCTAAAACAAACAAGCACAATGCAGTAGGAGCGTAGCGAAATGTACCGCTGAATGAGCGCAAGTTACGAGTCCAAACATTGCCAAACGCAGCAGCAGAAGCAGTGGCTGCGGTAGCACACTTTGGTAGTGCGAGAGCCCCGTAGAGCGAAGAGGGCAGATGAGTGGAGTCAGGTTAGGTGCGATACGGCGAAATGAAACAGGTACAAACCTTGTTGGGAACGGCGTTTCGCCCTTAATGAGCTTCCTGAAAGACTACCTGGCGGTGATGAGCGGTCGGCGTGGAGAAGGTGGTGGTACGAGCACGGCGTCGAGTATCGTGCGCCTACCAACACTTGTGCGCTGCAATTAGTGCGACAACAGGTCAGGAGGAAGCTGCGAGGACGGTGCGCAATTAGCTTACACGAAAGAGTGTCGCACCTGGGAGTGCTTGATGAGTCCACCAATTAGTGAATCATAAGAGTGAAAGGTTAGAAGTGTTCAGGTGGTGAGGTCGAATGTGGAAGACCAGTGGAAGAGTGTGCCAGTGGCAGACAGGGGCACTCTCCAGAAGAGCACAGCTCAGTAAAGAGGTGAGCACAGATGAAGAGGGTCGAGGGCGAGTTTGGAATCAATCAGCAAGGTTTGCTAATGAATTCTACGCCCCGTAGAGCCGCTTATCAGAGAGAGATGAAGGTGTGATTGCTGGTGCGATGATGCACTGCGATGATCCGCAATTCTAAATGCTCCCTTCGCTCTTGGTCTGCAGCGGCAAATGAAAACACAGGCAGGCCTCCATCAAAGCGACACCTAGCGTGAAGTCGGTTTTCCGAAGCAAATATTAATTCTTTGCAGCCATTCTTGGGGGTAGTCGGGTAAGTTTTCAATACCACAAAAATAAACCTAACCGGACACAGCTGCAGCGCAGAATCAGCACGACACAAGCATTTTGACAAGCTGACAAGTTGTGAACCCGAAAACTGACCAGGTAGTTCAGTGTGACGATGGTGGTGGTGAGCAACAAGGGAAGATTGGCTTACAAAGCAAAGGATTCATTGATCTGAAGTTCAATTGTCAAAACCTCAAAACCTTTCACCGAATGATAGTAAAAAGGGTAGAGGATGGACAGGAACTTACGTTTTGAAGTTCTTGAATATAAAAGTTGATTTCTTGAATTCTGGTCAAAACGATGCATCGATACTTCGATGTATCACAATGGGAAACAATCGTCTCCCCAAAAAAAATAAAAATCACATGTTTGTTTTGGTGCCTGATCTTCTGCATCTTCTTCTTCGGTTGAAGCAAGTTGAACTGACCACCGTTCTCCCAAACACCTAATCATGGTCTGGCCACACAAGGCCGGCTTCGGCATCAAGCTGGTGCGAATGGGCTGCAAGAACCGACCGTACTACCAGATCGGCGCAATGCCCTCACGTCGGCGGACCGGCCTTCTGCCCGACGAAGTCATCGGCTCTCTCGATCCCATTCCCAATGAACGCAACGAAATTGTGGCCGCCGTCGATCTGAGTCGACTTTCCTACTGGCAAGGGCGTGGCGGCAGACTCAGTGTCGGCATGGAGACACTACTCGGTAAGTACTCTACCGCTGAACACTGACATGGAATAACTTCTTACTGAGCCTTCGTTTCTACTTTAGGGTTAGCCGGCTGGACACCGGTGCCGCCGCATGTGTACCTCAAAGCGAAGGAGGAACGCGACAAGGAGGCCACTGCCAAGAGCAGAGAAGGTGAGGGGAAGGAAGACGAAGAACCTCAGGTGGAAAGAGTACTCCCCAAGAAGTTGCCATTCTAGTTGCATTGGGTCAGTAGGAAGGTGCCCTTGCCTGTACATAGTAGCTGTTTGCTTGTTTCTCAAATAGATCTTTTTTATTTACATTCGAATGATAAAACATGTGTGGGGGGTTCATAGTTTATACATGAAATTACTCAGCTAGCTCACTGAATGCAGCAGCTGCTCATTGCTCGTGCTGTTCATTGCTGCAAAAGAACTGCTGCAATGTCTCTGAATTCGAAGTCAAGTCAAAGTCTAACATCACACAGATAAATGAAGACTGACTTGAACACACTTCGAAAAGCACAGAGAGCTAGCTAAAGCTGGCGGGATGAGGAGAAAGAGGAAGAGAGGAAAATGAGATAGAGAGAGAGAGAGAGAGAAGAGAGAGAGAGAGAGAGAGAGAGAGAGAGAGAGAGAGAGAGAGAGAGAGAGAGGTGGTGTGTTTGGAGAAATGGCATCAGCAGCGGCCGAGTCGGCGGTGGTCTTCTCCAGCTGTAGCACAGTTGCAAACTTAATAGGAGGAAAACAAGGAAAACAAGATGGTACAAGGTAGGTAAAAGAATAGAGAATGGAAGAGCACAGAAGAAACGGAGAGAATAGTAATAAATAGAATTATAACGGAGTGTGGGGGGAGGGGGTGTTCATCCTCGGTTCTGTCTTTTTGGGGATGGCTGCGCGGTGGAGGTTGTCTTGAGAGAGAGAAGAGAGAGAGAGAAAGACGGTAGAGGTGTGTTGTTAAAAAGGTATAAACCCAGTTCAATCAGTTTTTATTATGACTGGTAAGGGAGAGACGAGGTTAGCCATTGTGCAAACGGTTACTTGTAGTGTGGTAGTGTGGTGATGGTGGTGATGCTGTTCCTCTTCGTCGAATACTAACAGCTGCAGAGAGGAGTGTGTTTATGCTTTGTTTCAGCAAGCGATGGTGGAACAGAGCTGCTGAAGCACAGAGCACAACACCGCTGTTTTTGTTCATCATTAGCCGTCGCCCTGTGGCGGAGTGTACCAGCCTGTGCAAGAGAGAAAGGGTTTAGTGAAGTTAGGGGAATATCAATGGCGGCGGCTAAAAGAAAAGTACATACCGCTCTTTTCGTGAATCTGCACTAATGAGCGAAATGATTGCTGAGCTCGTGCAAGGTTGTACTGACCCTAAAAGAAGGAAAAGAAGAAGGTAAACATCATGAGAATCACTGTTTTTCACTCATCCGCGGCTGTACTTACCCTGCTGCTGCCGGTAAAGGAAATTCGAGCCTTTCCTTTGACAAGGGTCGCTGAGATCTGTAGAATGATGGCCTCCATCGAGTATGCGCTGCTCCATCCCTGAATGAGAGTACAAAGAAAAAAAGGTTAGCATGGCGGTGAGACAATCTCTAAAAGCATTCCGTACCTGTTTGGTGAGGAGCTCCATGCAGATAGCACCGCCGCCCAGAACGTAGCCGCCGTTGATGAAGGGGTGGACGACGCGAATAAAGGGAGGCTCAAAGGGGTAGGTGTCCTTGAAGATGACATTGAGTAGAATGGAGTCCCGGCCCTCCTTCTCCTTCAGCACGGCCAGGTCGGCGTGCAGCTGCGAGTCAGGGTCGACCTTCATCAGGCGGACATTCCACTCGTAGAGGTTGTCGTTGATAAGCTCCACCGCAAAGACGCCCTTCTTGACGCTGTCACTCTGAAAGACCTCGCGCAGCTCCTTCATCAGCCGATCAGTCGCCTGGACGGAATAGGCCACCGAGCCGTTCTGGTAGTTCTCCCGTTGGTTCTGCCGTATTCGCTCCAGCGTCGCCAGGTCCTCCGTCCTGATGCCGTCATTGCTCTGATTGTCCGGTCCCTCCTCCTCCATTTCAATGTGAATATCAGCGTCGTCGTCCATGTCCTCGTCGGAGTTGAGGTCGTTCAGGTCGTCGTCGTCCTCGTCAATCGATTCGTGCTTCACGGTCGATCTGACCTGGACCGTAGAGTCGCTGGAAGTAGAGTTGGAGCTGCGAGCCTTCTTATTGCTCTCCGGGGCCTGCATGGCCGCTGCGTGCTGCTTCACCGCCGTCGATGAAGTCGTGGTGGAGGAGATTTTTGGCAATTGATTCAGCCTTACGGCTGCAGAGGTAATGTGGTTGATTTGAGATGAGCCGAAGGAGTTCAGCGAGGAGATAGAGCTGGTGGAGGAGGAGTTCGAGGAGGAGAAGGACGACGAGTGGCCGTTCTCGCCATTTTCGACCGGCAGCAGGCTCTTCGCCGCCGTGCCATTGCTCACCGCCGGACCGTTGCTCTTGTTGAGTCGCTGGTTGAGCACAATTGACTGGGTGGTGTACGGGTTCAGCCACTGATCTCGCATCTTCACCATGTCTGCCTCTGGAGGGGTGATTTTAAACTGGTGACACAGGTGCTCCAGCAAAAGGACAACTTGACCAAGAAGCTACGGGTAAAAAATGTAAACATGTCAGTACACAATCAGCAAAAATGGCGTTGAGCAAAAAAAAGCTGCTTACATAGTTGTCATTGCCCTCGGTGGTGGCTAGAACTTGGACTGAGCCGGAGATATCATCAGAGTCGGAGAACCACACCGGCGGGTCCGAGGGGTAGTTCTCGGTTATGTTGGCATTTATAGAGTACTTCTTCTCACTTGATCCCTTCTTCACAACAAAGGAGCAGGTTATCTCGTCGACGGTGGCGCTCGTTACTCGAAACAGCGAATGCGTAGGCGGAAATATCTCACACAAAATGCGAATATCGGATTTCAGGCGATTGAGACAGGCCATATCTGAGAGGTAAGAGGACATTGAGTTATCAGCATTCATCAACACATTTTAAGCATTCTTTACCTTTGCATAAAAATAACGTAAGATAACTTTATAGTAAAAAGTATGGAAATCGGTTGAAGCTTGACCCAGGTAAAAAGAGAACGGTATCAAAAGCAGGCAGTATCTGTGAGGATAAAATAGAACATTTAGAATCTGACAATTCAATTACAAGTGGACAACTGACAGATGGAGAAACTTTGCAAGTTACGTCGATTGTTTTTGTAGAGAAAGATCACTGAAGCTAGAAATGACCCATTGCTGGAGCGATTTTCAGACTAATTAATGCTATTGAACTTCACAGTGGTTGTTTGGTGGAAGAAGCAGTTCCCTTGGCTGGTAGCTAACTTAGATAACACGCACTTTAGTGAGAACACCTTCACACTTTCGCAGACACGGCGGCATTGGACAGCAGAAGTAGGCGAGAGCACAGCACAGGTCGAGCGAATTCACTTGGGCGCTAGAGAACATTGCAGGGCAAACAAAGCATTGCCGACGCTTCCTTTTCTTTCACTTTTTTCAATTGAGTTGCGGTATCCTGGTGGTGGTGGTGGTGGTGATTTAACTTGACTCGCCAATAACAACAGAGTAAAAACAATTCGCTCGCAGACAATGATTTCAAGACAGACGTAGAGTGCTGGTGCTGGTGTGGTGTTGGTAGTGCTCGGCTGTTGGCAAGTTCGTCTGAGTCGGTCTGGCTCCGGGGCCTGCTGGTGGTGGTGGTGCACTCGGTAGCGCTCGTGTGGTTCGGCTCGGGTTCGGCTGTTTCTAACCGTGAATGAGAGAGAAAGAAAGCTGGTGAAGAGTTCTATATGGGCCAACATGCGAAGACCCCAAAAATGACGACAGTCTGCGAATGTTGCAAAGTGCGGAGAGAGCGTTATACAGTGTGAGGGACACCGACACAGTGAAGGCGAATTCGGGTGCGCTCGCTCACACAGACGGAGTCTTGCTGGCTGCTGGTGGTGCTGGTAGAGTGTGCCGTACTGGTAAACAGGCGTCGGTGAGGGCGAGAGAGTGAGTGAGAGAGTGAGTGAGACTGGCACGATGGCCAAGCAGGAGAAGAAGGTATCGTCAAGGCAGGCAGTCACTGGGAGCAGACACTGGAGAATGGTGGTGGATGGACGCACACACAGGCTCAAGTGAGTAGCTGCTGCTGCTCCAAGGGAAGACCGAGCAGACGATGGCACTGGAGACTGGAGAGACTCACATTCCCCGCAGACGCTTTCCCTTCCACAGTGCGCCGCAGTGCTGCCCTCTGTACCGCTGACTGCGAGAAGGTTGACCTCTTCGAGCGCCGGGAATGAGCGACGCTGCGTGGATTGACTCGCTCAGAGCGCCGCGTTTGGGTCGACTGGCCGCGAAAAGCTCTGCGACTCGCAGTTGGGGAAAGGGATCGAGTAGCGGCGGTGCAGCTTTACGTCTGAAGATGACTCAAAGGTGAGGCGATCAGCACTCGGTGAGAGACACTGCGCAATACACGGCTGGACGTGGGCGCTGGTGGGCGCTGCGGTGTGGGCACTGGCCACCTCTGGCCAGGACAGTCACTGCCTCGATGAAAGTCGTGGTCCTCGGCAGTCTCTCTTCAGTGCTTCCACTAGAAGATGTTTACATTTCTTCAGTTCCCTTTCTTTCTTCTCTCTCTCACTTCTTCCTTCTCTGGATGGTGCGTCGCATCAGAAGGCGAGAAGGCGCCTGATGGAGGATCACTGCGGCATTGAGGCATTGCCGCCGCTGCAACAGGATATCTGATCAGATTGATAGATCGAAAGAAGGACAAACTGTGTGCGTCAGATGACACTGCCCAGTTAGTAGATGGCTGAAGGAAATAAAGCTCTCCTCCAGGTCTAAAAAGGGAATTCAGCTCATTCCTTCTGGTGGAACGCGCCGCTTGGTGGCATTTCCCGAACCTTTTTTCACTGAGCGTTGGCGAAAGTAGTGCTCCACCGCCGATGCCAATGTACGAGAACTGGCCGGGAACCCATATTCAAGCGACTCCCTGGAGAAGAAGAAGAGGACTGAGAGTGGAGAAGCAGGCAAGCAGTTCCAGGGAATCACTCAGCAGTTCGGACTCAACAGACTGACAACAGCCGTTTGCTCACTGTCTCAGCAAGTGCCGATTTGGACCGGTGAGAGAGAGCGAGAGTGCCACTGGCAGTGTGGGCGACGGCGCCTGAGTAGTTGTCCTACTAACCCAGCGAAAGCGAGAGCGACAGCCAGCGAGTGGCAGCCAGCGTTCCGAGCAGCAGCATCAGCCAACTGCAGACAATGAGTACAGCAGCTGCAGAAGTGCACTACTGAGCATCTCTCAACGCCGGTCGCCAACCTCTTTTCAGCAGCACCAGCATCTCTCCACTCTCCTCGACAACACCTGACCAAGCATCATCATCACCATCTTCACTACCAGCCAAGCTTTGTTCCAAATGAGGTCCCAAGCCAGCACCAGCAGCATCGCCTCCGACAGTGTCTCTTGTCGCACCTTCTTCTTCACCTCTTCATCACCCTCCTCCTCCTCCTGTTGTTGTTCTTGTCCCTGCTGCTAAACAGCTGTTCACCCACCTCACTCACTCCTGCATTTCTTCCTTGATACCTCTGTACCAGCAAAATGGCCCACAGTTGTTGCGCCCACAATGCCGAGGATACAGTGGCCTCCGCCGCCAAGCAACTGGCGGCACTTGAAATGGCCATGGACAAGGAGGTACTGGACGTCCTCAGCAAGTTCATCATCGACGGCGTCCTCTCCTACGAGTCGATGCAGCCTCTGGAGCGCTTCAACAAGACACTCATCAACCAGAACCTCGACGTCTGCTCGATCGTCTTTCCGGCACCCGACGAGGACGGCGGATATGCGGGTGGTGGGCCGGCTGATCACCATCATCCACCTGCAGCAGCAGCAGCAGGAGCACCAGCCGCGGAGAACAGTTGTCTGTACCGGCTGACGCCGCTGATGTTGGCCGTCTTCCACGGGCGCACCGCCATCGTGCAGTACCTGCTGGAGAACTACTCGCCCAACCTGGAGGTGGAGGGCACGCTGGTGATGGACCAGTCGGCCGTGCCAGGGCGTCACCGTCCTCTGGCTGGCAGTCAGCTGTAAACAGCAGGAGACGGTCCTCTCGCTGCTGCAGCACGGCGCACAGATTAACCACTGCACCAAGTAAGTGCACTGGTTTTCAAATCCAAAGCTGTTCCAAACACACATTCTAACAAAATTCTACCCTCCTCCTTTTCAGGTCTGGCTCATCTCCCATTCGCGTCGCCTGCTTCGACAACAACATCGACATGGTCAGCCTGCTGATCAAGCACTCGGCGGACGTAAACCTGCCGAATCACTTTCAGAACACCTGCCTGATGCTCGCCGCGCACATGGGCTACGAGGAGGTGGCCCGGCTGCTGATCGAGGCGAACGCGGACATTGACCGGCAGGCGCTGTGCGGCGCCACGGCGCTGCACTTCTCCGCCCAGCAGGGCCACAACAACATCGTCAAGCTGCTGCTGTACCACGGCGCCCGCTTCATGGTGAACAACAACGGCTTCACGCCGCTGTACGTCGCCGCGGAGAACACCAAGGAGGCGGTGGTCAATCAGATCATCGCCATGCCCAATCTGACGACGCTGGAGGAGCGCATCACCGCCTGCGAGCTGCTGGGCGCCTCCTACGCGACCACCACCGACCGCCTCGACGACTACCGCTTCATCCTCCAGTCGTACACCTGGTTCTACAATGCCTTCCTCTCGCGATACTCCAACAAGCTCTCTCCCACGGAGGGCGGCAGTTCTGCTGGAGGTGGTGGTGGGGGTGGTAGTGACACCGACGTGAGCAACGCCTTTGAGCACAGCGAGCTGCCGAAGATCGCCAAGCCGACGCCGAGCGAGGCCCTGCCCGCCTACAACTACCACCGCGAGTGCCAGACGCTGGCCGAGCTGAAGGCCATCAAGTCGAATCAGATTCGCATGCTCTTCGAGTGTTTCGTCATTCTGGAGCGCATTCTCGGCACGAAGAGTCTGATTCTGGCGGAGGCGCTGGTGATTCGAGGGGCGGAGTTTGCCGATGTCGGCCAATTCGGGCAGTCCTGCCTGCTCTGGCTGCGCGCCATTCGCATCAAGCTGAACGCGAAGGTCTTCATCGGCGAGGACTACCTTCCGCTTCATTCGCGTCCTCGAGCGGATGATCCAGGAGCGGATCGCCTACCACGAGTACATTGAACAGCTGCTGGAGCTGTGCATTGAGTACTACACCCTGCGACCGAGGCTGTCCGGCTACCGGAAGCTCTGCTACCGCGTCAATGTGGGCAACCCGGACGCCTTCGATGAGTTCACCTACAATGAGCTGAAGCGCGACGTGACGCCGGTGCTGAAGTGCAACAACAACCTCGACCTCTGGAACAAGCTCGACTCGGACGTCGACTCGGACCAGGTGCTCCTCGCCACGCTCTACCTCAGCACCTTTGTCGCCAAGGTAAATGAGGAGCTTTACAAAAAAAGTGTGACGTCTAACTCACCACTTGTTTTTGCAGTTCATCAACGAGTTTCCCGACGACTCTGGCTCCCGTCTGAAGAAGCTCTTTCACCGCTTCTGCAAGCTGAATGTGACGCAGAACATCAGCGGTCGGACGCTGCTGCACCTGGCCATGTGCCAGGAGCCCGATGAGGAGTTTCACTTTAACAACCGCTTTAACAACATTCTCATCAGGTTTGGCAGTTTTAAGCAGTGTTTTAGAAACTTTCCTCTTTAATCTGCTATATGGTGTTTCAGGTACCCCAGCGTAATTACCGCCCGCTTCCTGATCAGCTGCGGCGCCGACGTGACGGCCACTGACTGGGCGTACAACACGCCGCTGCACTTTCTCTCCGCCTTCACCATCCACGACGCCGAGGCGAGGACGGAGAACCAGTACGAGCTGTACAACGTCCTCATGACCACCAAGATGACCTCGGCCGATCTCAGCCCGAGGCCGTCTATTCCATCGGCTGCCTCGCTGGAGGTTGAAGGCAAAAAAAGATTATCATCAGCTCCGCTCTCGCAGATGACCGGCAAGCGGTGTCACCCCTTCTACGGAGGGGAGTCGGGCACTCACGTTGACGCGTCGAACGTCTTCGGGCAGACGGCGATGCAGAGCTCCGCCTCGGTAGTGGGCGATCTCATCTTTCGCAACTCCCGTTTCGTCTTCTCGCTGAAGTGCTTCGCCGCCCGCGTCGTCCACAAGACCTTCCTGAAGTGTGAGGCCTGTCGGCGGCGGACGGGCGGCTTCCTCCTCACCAATGAGACGGCGGGCGTCATTGCCGCGGGCAACTCGGCTGGGGGCAACGGTAGCAGCAGTCTGGCAGAGAACGCCCGTGCCCGTAAGTTGCTGCTGTACAGTGAGGAGTACGTAAAGATGCGGCGGTCCTTCCGCGGCAGTCGAATGCGCTTTCCCCACCTGGACAGCTACTACCTGCACGGCGTCGTCCACTTTGACGCCCACCAGGTGTGGCACGTCAGCAATCGCTTCGCCCAGAAGCTGAACATCTCACTGGAGTTGGCGCAGTTTGTGGAGATGCACGGCCCCTGCAAGTTTGTCCACTTTCCCGCCGGTGGGCGGCACTTCTTATCCTCCTCCTCTTCCTCTTTCTCCAGCATGCCCTCGCCGCCTTTTAATTGTTTCCTCTGTGAGGAGCACTCCAACTAATGACTGACTGACCACACTCCCTCGTTCTTCCCCTCAACTCTGTTATATAACTCCTCGCCTCCTACTTCTCCTCCTTTTCCCTGTAGCCCTGGCTTGCCTTGGCTGGTCACTTTCTTATCAACGATTGCCAACTACCGCCGCCACTACTTCGAATCCCCTCTTTCATTCTCCTTACCCTATTGCCGTTAAACCTGTAGTTCTGTTGAAGCTGACTGAAGAAATGACTGAAATTGTTAATTACTATTACGACTGTACTACATGCATTATTACATAATACCGAAGGCGGTTGATTACCACCACCACCACTGCAGACAGGCACTTTCATTCTTTTCAATTTGCTTCAAAGGAGCCGGAAGGAAAGTAGGCCGCCGCCGCCGGTGGTCAGAGCCGAGTCAGAAGTCAGTGCATTTGGTATTTGCCCGCGTTTTCTCTTGAAAACAACGACGCAACGATAAATCTTGCCTTTTTGTACAGCACAGTTTACGAGTTGCAACACACAACGCCAAAGAGGATTAGATCGCAAATCATTTGCATGGGAAGTTTAGCAGAGTTTTTTCGCACAGCACAACCACCGAGAACGTGCTCAATCTACCTCTCGCAGTGAATCCTGCTGAATGAGCAAGGAACAACAACACTGACACCATCAGATAAGGGACAATATCGGTACAGCAAAGTACCACCGGCAATTGCGAACTGTTACCACCACCAGTCAAACAGTTTACCCTTGTCCCACAAACACTGCCTGCTTCCCTCTGCACACACCGAGCATTTGCTAATGATTTATTGACTGCTGCTCTGATTGCCTGGAAGACTATGCAAAGAATCACATCAAGATGATGGCTGGTGGTGCTGGTGGTGTTGATAAGTACCAGCGTGATTTGCAAGTGGCAGCGAAACACGCAAGGCAATTCACTCTTCAATCAGTTGATTTGGGCAGTGGCAGTGGTTGGCCACCACTAGTTTGTCCACCAGTGATTGCGGTCAGCAGCAGCAGCAGCAGCAGCAGTACGTAGTAGTAGCAGTACCTACTGTAATTGAGCCGCCATTATCGCCCCTAGCTGGCCAATTAGAGAGAGGACGATAAAAATGGGCACACTGAAGAAGCGACTTCTGTTCGGAGCAGAGGTTGAAGTAGTGAGAGCCGAAGCTGTGCTTTGTGGTTGCTGCTGTCCAGCCAGTTAAAAGTGTGTCAGAACGCCCAAAGAATGAACTGAAGAGAGGACAGAGAGTGAGCACTGTGTGTCCCTGTAATGGCGTCCACTGGGAAGGTGCACCGGCGGTGACCAGTGCCTTCCAACAGTGACCATCGACACTGTAGCTTTAATCAATCTTCACCTCACTCCAGTGGCACACTTAAGTGCTGCCAACCTGCGCTTCTGTCTGTCTGACCACAGTCCACTGCAGCACGGCCTCATATCAGCCTAAGCACCAGTTCTCTCTCTCGTGATCGTGCCTTGTCGCAGACGTTACCAGCACCCAGTGGGATTCACCTCGATCACATACTGAAAACAAACACTCTACAAACACTTTACTTTTTGATTCAGCCATCTTTGAAAGCGGCTCCGAACAATTGACGTGAGATTGACTTTACAATCTTGGTTCGACGTCTGCTATACTATCAGCTTCTTCTTCTTCGTCTTCTTCAGAGATGCCTTCTATTAAGGAAAAGTGTGTTTGTCAAATCTGCATTTGCGGGTAAGTTTTCTCTTGCTTTTTATTACATTTTAGATAAGGTTTATAAAAGTGAAAACGATTTTAGCTTCATGATAAAAACATTATTTACACAAACTGGTCATTTTTACTTGAAAGCTCTGCTTTGATTTTTCCCTGAAATGTTCATTTACTTACCCAGCCTAAGTGCCCATCATCAAATCTCTTTTTTGAGCAGACTAAAGATTGTCGTTTTAGCCAAGCTCACGCAAACGCTCTAAATGGACCGATTTGTGGTGCTCCCAAATGAGCGCATCCTTTTAATAATTAATCGGTCATTGGAAAAGCAGCAGCAGCAGCACCGGCGGCGTCTGTTCTCGCATGATCGTCTGTTCGTACCCTAGAACCCCCTCTACTCACCACACAGCTCCGCTCATCTGACCTCCTTTTAGTGAATATTAAGCCAATCTGTATCTCTGTACCTTCTCTGCCTCTGTTCGGTAACTACAAACGTGCTCTACCGTACTCTCTAATGGCAGCTGAGCCGCTGATCGGTGACAGCTCCCACTACTGCGGCGCACAAAATTCGCAGAGGATAATCGAGCCGAAATGCAATGTGGTAGTCGTTACTCATAAACTCTTTGCCGACAAATGCTGCCACTTTATGGTGGTCAGCGGCCACAGATGACATTTGACACAGACAGTACTGTGTGCAGTACTAAATTGCATGCAACTCACGCACACACTTTCCTCCGTTCCAATTGGCAATTAGGTGAGTGCGTGCCACTGGACTGAGCAGTGCTGCTGCTGCTGAAGAGATGATGATGGCCAGACACTGCTGCTGCTGGTCACTTCAGCTAGGGTCGCTCGCTCGCTCGCCTATCTCGGTGACTGCCTGTGCACTGTACAGGCACTAAGGCAGATTAATTAATTCGATTGGCAGTACCCTACAATTACTTCCTGGCGAACCGGGCAGTAGTGGTAGCAGCTGAAACTGTGGCTCTCCTGGGTCGTCACACCAGTGACACTAGCACCACCGCCACCAAAAAGTTGCTGACCCACAAAACCTGAGTACCTGTGCACAGACACAGACACATTTTGATTGGATTCGCCTTCCTACCTTCCTTTCTTCCCACCTTCATCTGCGATATTAAAAAATGTTTCACTTTTTAGCCAGTTTCATTTTGATCGATCATTAGGGGAAGGAATGGCTCTGCATGCGTGTCTGCTCTGATGGAATCAGGCAATCAGGTGAATCTTCTCTCAAAATGCTTTTACTGCTGCTGGAATGCTCGGTGAGCACTGCGATAAAGGCTATTGCACCAGGCGTATTGCCCGTCTGCTGGACAACAATGCGAGTGGCAATGTTTAATTACGCCAGTCAGAATGAAAGTGCTGGTGCTGCAGTGTCAATGGTATGGGTAAGTGAAAGATGAACAACCTCGATAGTGGGCAACCCTACTCGCCACTGAGAGGAAGAGTAGGTCAATGGGCGCATTAGCTTTCCCACTTCCCGAGAAGTAGACTTCGGTTGTTTATCAGCACGCAAAGAGGGTAATTTATTCATCAGGCAGTGGCAGTGGTAGTAGTCTCTCTCACCTATCCTGAGTCACCCCTTCTCTCACCCTCCTCCTCCTGCTCAGTGTCGTGAGCTCTTCCCAATCGAGTCAGTAGGGTGGTAGAAGCAGAAGCAGTAGCAGCTAATCGTTAGTGAATGCCACTGCGTACGGCTCAATTAGGTTGCTGCTTCCTGGTCACTGTGAGGTGTCGGGTTCTGTTTCTGTACGCAAGAGGAGAGAGAGAGAGAGAGAGAGAGAGAGAGAGAGAGAGAGAGAGACGATTTCAGGCTCGTGCAGAAATGACCAACGATTTTTGCTGAATAGAAAAAGTGCTACTCTGCACACGGCTCAGCAGCCATTGCTTCCAAATGCGGTAATCATCGGCCACTGAGCAGCAGTGACCACACTGTCCAACTATATGGTCAGTGGCAGTAGGTGATGGAGAGAAGGAAGGAAGAGGAGAGAGGGGCGGGATAAGCTCATTCTTTTCTCTCTCTCTTTAGAGAAGTGCCACTTTCGCTGGTTACCTGGTCACTGTCTGGCAATTAACAAGCGGGAAGTGTTCTGGAGAGAGAGGAAGCCCATAAAGCAGAAGGATTCATCTCCGACGATCTGTAGTGGCAGTGTGCAATATAGAACGTGTGCTGAATCGTCGGCAAAAGAGTTGACCAGAGTTGGTCAGCAAAAGTTCTGTGTGTGTGTGTTCTGTTGAGTGAATCAGACAGTGCTTGTGACACGGTGAGGGCCACCACACTCCTGCTCTTGTTGCAGACACTGTACCAGTAGCTTCTCAAGGCAAGCTCCCCTCGCCGACCTCGGTTCACATTCTCCGGCCAATTTGGGTTTGTGAATATTCACCACCACCACCACACTGTTCGCTCATTTCCATTCGAGTGCTCTGTGCTAGCCAGCAACGAACACTTTGCTAAACTTTACTACAACGACTTTCCCCTTCTTCCTCTTTTCAACCTAACAGAAAGCATCACTGCGGCGAGGAGATCACCTTTCCATCGTTGATTGAAGCGACCAGTGGTGAGCAGTGCAAAGGTCAAACAACAACAGCAGCAGCAGTTCCAGGACAGCCGATTCTGAAAAGCAGCAGCACAACTACCCTCCTCCAAGCTGAAGTTCTGCAAAACTATGATTCAAAAGAGCGAAAAGACGGCAGTGGGCGGCAGCAGCTAATCGAGGACGACACGCAAAGTGACGGTGACCAGCAGAACCACCAGCACCATCATCATCAGCAAACAACAACAGCAAACACGCAGCCTCGGTGGTTGTGAGCAGTCACGACAGCGAGTGGTGACCACCATCACCACACTGACCAGAAAGACCAGTCAACAGCGCCGAAAAGCTAACAAAGAGGAAGAGGAGGAGGAGGACAAGGAGGAGATAGAGAAAGGGGCAGAAGAAGAAGAGGAAAAGAACAGAATGAAGCAGCAGCAAACACAGCCAACCGACGGTGGTGGTGATGAGCAGCAGAAGCAGCAGAAACGAATTGCCGGCGATGAGAAAGCGACCGGCGACCGAGAGGAGGCCGATTCAATCACGATCTCAAAGACCTCCTCTCAGCGGAAAACCTGGCAGACGTCACCCGAGGAGGTGGAGGAGCTGACGCGGTCGCTCTCCCGTCTGCGCACCGATCCCGAACACGGCGGCTACCTCTACGAGAAGATGGTCGAGAAGGAGAAGAGTAAGACCATTTCCAGCAACGCAGGTAACCGACGGCAGACTAAGCAGGGCGGAAAAACGGCGGCGGCAAAACAGCATCAATGAGCACTCAGCCCATACTGATCAGCTCCACTACGACCATGATTGACCAGCCTCACCTGGTCAATGGCAGTGGAAACCATCAGCAGCATCATCATCAGCAGCAGCAGCAGTACGTGGTAAAGCAACTGAACAATGGGCCAACAACTACACAGCCGGCAAAAGCGGAGCCCTTTCTGCCTCCACTGACCGGCTTCAGCGACTCTGATCTCCTTTGGTTCTTTTTCCTGCTCCGTAGAAGGTGATCACCACCTACTGCCAACTAGCTCAACTGCCGGCGCTTCCGGTGACCACCGTCAAGTGCAGTGCATCTGTGAGTCGCTGAAGAAGAGCAAACTGGAGGAGACGGAGAACTTTGATGGTAATGCTGCTAACGGTGGTGCTGCTGGGAGAAATGGCGGGAACATCAACTTCATCGACGTGGACGACAACTGGATCGTGACGCGACCGAAGCGGAGCAAACCACGGGACAACCTCCGCCTGGAGGGGCCGATGGAGATGGAGACGACCTTCCGGTCGACCTACGAGACCACGGCTCAGCGGATGATCACCGACCGAGAGAAGAGAGGGCTCGATGAAGGCGGCCTCGTCGAAGCGCTCCACTGCGGCCACCTCCCGCCAGGGCAGCAAGGGCAGCTGCGGCAGTCCGAGCAGTGGTGGTGGCCTGTACCTGAACACTCGTCGAGGACGGAATGGACTGCCGGCGACGCCGCTGCTCCGCTCAGCCAAGTCACGCCGTCGACACACCCGCAACCGACCGATGACCAGTCTGAAGGCAGGCGGAGACGGCTACTACAACACCATCAGTCGAGATGCCTACAAGAACTTTATCATTGTCAATGGCGAGGCGAAGATGGTCGGGTGGTGGAGGTGGTGGTGGTGGTGTGGCGGAATTGATGGCGGTCACCATGTGAAGCTGCCCAAGGTGGTCACCAAGACGACGCTCACCACCAGCGAGGAGAAGAACCGGCAAAAGTTTGCAAAAAGCGGCGGCGGTAAGTCGGCAAAGATCGGCGGCATGGAGGCAAAGATGGTGGTGGCGAAAACAAGCGATGAACAACTGGAGAAGATGGTGATGATTGGCGGCGAGCAGATTCGCAAGTTTGAGAAGAAGTCCTACATTGCCAAGAGTGATGGCGGACAGGAGGTGACGGACGTCGAGAGGAAGATCATTCGAAAGGTGAAGTGTGCCGGCGGTGGGACCAAAGGATGCAAACGGGGAAGGCCACAAAGATGACGATGAGGAGGGTGATGGTGAGGCAGCCAGAGAGAAGGCAGCAGATCATGACGAGCAGCCTGTGGGCACTCAGAACTACACCATTGACACCATTTCGGGCGCTCCGAGGCGACCCTTCCACGCTCGCTACCAGGACAACATCAGAGAGCTCGGTCTGCTGGACCGCAGTGACGAGGCAATGGCGGCGGGCAACATGGCGGACACCAACTACCGACACACCACGCGACGACTGCACGAGACCTCGAAGGACTTCAACCTGCAGATGCCGGCCAGTCCGGGGCCGGGGCTGAGGGCGCCCGGTCGGCAGCTGCCCAAGGCGCGGCCTGAGGTGAAGGTGAAGCTGCAGAGTGAGGCGGAGGCGCTGAAAGCCGCCTCCTCCCGCCCATCGCGAATGGTCGCCAATGGGAGCCACGTGATGGCCAGGCCGGCGCACAAGCCCTTCATTCTGCCGCAGCGCATTCACCGCCACAAGAATGAGTGCTCGGTGAACGTCTTCGAGGGCGACATTGACTTTACCACCACCAATCGATGGGCTTATGGAGACGTCCGAGAAGGAGGAGGAGGAGGAGGTGGAGGAGGGCGAAAGAGCTCAGTCGAGTTGGCTCGGCTCAGCGAAAGCGGACCGCCGGTCGGCGGTACCTGAAGTCGAGCAAGAGGCGCAATCTCTTTCGACAGTCGAGCGATTCGATGTTCAGCAGTCCCGGGCAGGGACAGGAGACGGGAGCGTGGGCGGCGGCGGCCGCGACCAAAGAAAGTTCCGGTGCAGCTGCTTCTACTTCCATGGCTGGTCATGATCATGCCGAGCAGCAGGCCACCATCACCTCCACCTACCAGAAGAACTTTGACGACCGTCTGTACTGCCCGGCACTGGACGTGGCCTGCCAGAGCCACAACAACAACAACAACAACAGTGAGAACTTCAAGTACACCGGAGAGGCAGGTGGACACAAGTACTACCTTTCCTCCAACTACAGCTAAGTTTCCACGATGAAGGAGAGTACACCTGACAATACCACACTTTTTCTGACAATCACACACTTTGTGACAATCTTTCTTTTCTTCCCCACACACTTACACACCCTATACACCTGCTTTCGACACTGCTTTTTCTTTCTGATCAATTTACGCTACCGTTTCATTCTTTTGTGAAGCATCCTCTCATTCGGTTCTGTGTTATGATGTGTTATATGCTGATGTTACACGATAAACTTCTACTCCCCTACCCTGCACCAGTGATTTCTTCCTTGGCTCAGCATTGAAACGGGCAATTTTGTTTGAGGTTGTCTAAACACACTAACATACACACACACATACACGTTTCCTTCCCTGAAAGTCTATCTGTAAGGAGATAAATAAAGATCACTGTTTGTCTTAGCACTGACTGCTGGTGCACTTGCGATAAGGCGCGCTCTTGAGATGATAAGTGGCAGACATGTCTGTGCCATTTCAAAGGAGAGGGAGAGTAAGTTTGAGTGTCGTTCACGGTGTGCTCAGTCTGCTGAATGGCAATGAGTGAAGTGGCAGTGAGCGAGGATGGAGAAGGAGATCATGTGGGAAGAGAAGATGCGCCGTTTGGCGGAGGAAAACGGATGGACCTTCATCGGCATCACCGGAATTACCAACAGTGGCAAGTCGACAGTGGCGAAGAGGATCGCTGAAAGAGTGCCTGCTGAGACGGTCAACCAGGATGTCTACTTTCGGGTAGGTTTGATAAAAAAACTTTGAGATCGTCATTGGTCAATGTTTTGAGTATGTTTGCAGGACCTCGATGATCCGAATCACATTTGGGTGGATTTGAAACCGACTGGAAGGTACCAGAACTGGGAGCTACTCATCTGTATTGACTGGGACAAAATGTGTGAGCGAGTTTGTGAGATCATCTCCAAGCGGGCACCCACTGGTCGAGCCTTTCTCATTCTTGACGGTCACATTATCCTCAACTATCGGTAAGTTTAATCCTCATGATAACTGTCGCCTAAACACTGACCCCTCTTTTGAAGACCGTTTGCCAATCTGTGCCTAGAAAAGTTCTTCATTGAACTTGACCAGGAGACGGTGCATTCTCGACGGTTACAGCGCTCTGACCAACCTGATCCTCCGGGATACTTTCACCAGTGGACATGGCCGATGTATCTGCGAAACAAGAGAGAAATAGAAGATCAGCAAATAAGTAAGTGCTCACAGCTTGATCAAATGAAATGGTAATGAGATTGTTTTCTTTCTTCCAAAAAGCCTACATAGATGGATCGCAGAGCAAAGATGCCATATTTGAGGCGGTTTTCAGTAAACTAAAGCCATACTTGTCATCGTGAAATCAGCAGTGATACTCACATTTCTACCAATAAAAAAGGCCACATTTGGAAATGATTTGCCAAATGCCAAAAGTGCTTGTTTGCAAGTAGGTAGCGCGATGACAACAGCGAGATTGTTTTTGTTTTGCATCTGCGCGCACGTTTCTGTTTAGCTTTCAGTTCAGCAACCGTTTTCAGCTGCTGACGCCTGAATTTCGCTTGAGTTGTTGAACAATGCACAGCGGAGAATCACTTTTCTGATGATCAAGTTGTAAAAAGAGGAGACTCTTTTTCTGGAGAAGTACTTCTAGGTTCTCTTGGTAAAGAAGACACCGACAATGACAAACTGGCAGGAGAAGATGCGCCAGTTGGCCAGGAGCAAGACCAACAAATGGATCATTGTCGCCATCACTGGGTTTGTTATTTCATTTTATTCTTGAATTTTTCGTCCTTATTCCATTTTCTCACAGTGTCACCAACAGCGGCAAGACATCGCTGGCAGCGAATCTGATGAAGACTTTGCAGCCGTCAGTAACGGTCAATCAGGATCCCTTCTTTCGGGTAAGGAAGTGTGTTTACCTTGCATTGCATCATTCTAAGGTTGAATGAATCCTCCCTCTTCATGCAGTCTGAAGATGACCCCAATCACGTTTGGGTGGACCTGGTGCCGCCGAGGAGGCACCAGAACTGGGAACGCCTAGAGTGCGTCAACTGGGACGCCATGTGTGAGCGCATCTGTCAGGTGCTCGCCCAACCGGTGACCACCGGTGCAAAGCACGGCTTTCTATTTCTCGACGGTCATATCGTACTCAATTACCGGTAGGGGAAAGTTGGCCATTTACAACAACATCTTACTCATCATTGAACCCCTATTTAGGCCGATTGCTGAGATTTGCCACGAAAAGTTTTTCATCGACCTCGACAAGGAGACGGTTCTCTCGCGTCGGGTACACCGCAACTACATTCCCGCCGACCCGCCGGGGTACTTTGAGCAGTGGGTTTGGCCGATGTACGTAAAGAACAAGGAAGAACTGAAGGACCAGAAAGACATCAGTGAGTTGTTGATTACATGAGGGTGTTTTTTATTGGTGATAGTAATGGTTTAATGATGGTTTATCTTTTTTCCCACTCACTAACAGAGTACATTGATGGATCACAGAGTATTGACACAATTTTTCGATTGGTTTACAATAAATTAAAAAGCTACCAGTAACCGGGTGGATGTCGTACATAAATTAATAAAAGTCGTTATAATCATACCTCACGATCTGACAGTGTGTCTAATCTTGAGAATACATTACGGTAACTGAGAGGTTTAATTAGGCGGAATCACATCTTTAAACTTTAAATTTAGCCTAGTGTAAAACTAATTCCGGTAAAATTGCAAGTGGAAAGGAGATCCTCTTCATCCTTTCTCATTTCATAATCTTCTTCACCAGTCGGCGTTTGTCGTTAATTTTGGACATACGACTCTTCTGTTGACTAGAGTGTTTTCGAAAATACTGAGATTTAATGTCCTCAATATCCATGGTTGTGCCGACTTTGCGGTTGATCTGTAAATGCATACAAAGTGAAATAAGAAACTGCTTCGAAAAAAGGCTTTGTGAACAATTACGATATAAGTGATGACGACCCAGAAGAAGTCTCGCTCATAATTATTCAAATCGCGCGGCTTTTTGAACTTTTTCATGTACACCTTGTAGACCTTGTCTACATATTTGCGAATCTGTCGTCGGAAGCTCTTGGAAAACTTGGAGTCAAAGGGCCTGACGTTGGCGGCAGTTGTGGGGGCATTGTTGGAATCAGTGGCGTCATGTTCGGCGAGATCGCTCATTGAAGAAGGGGATCAAGTGGACGGGAAGACGGGAGTGGCCCTTTGGGTGGGGAGTGGAATCTTGGAGAGAGAGATAAGAAGGAAGATCTCTTCACCTTCTATTTGGTGGAATGCCGGTTCTGTTTTGGCACTTTCTTGTGTGCAAGACAAAGCCTTTATGTTTTGTGCGACTGACGCCAGAGCGCTAGCCGGCTTCCGTCTTCTGTGAAGGGGCGCCGAAGCGCTGCAGAAGCTAAACAATGTAAAATCCATGCTTTCTCTTTCTTTCTCTCAATCTCTCTCTTCTAGAAGAACCGCCTAGAAAGTGTGTTTGTGCGAAGACATTATCACCATCTCCAGGCTTTATCATCATCACCCACTGACCACCGTCACTTATTCTCCTCCAAACACCTCTTAGTTTTCTTAACCGGCACCAGTTCTAATTGAAGATGTACGCTCAACAGCCGCAGATTCTCGTGCTCAGTAAGTTTTGCCGGCTAGGCGTATTGTGCAAAGCGATGCTTTGTTGTTTTCAAAACGCTAACAACCACTCCCATTTGTTTTACAGAGGATTCGATCAGACGCGAATCCGGCCGCAAGGTGCAGCTTGAAAATGTAAAGGCCGCCAAGGCGATTGCCGACGTCATTCGCACCAGTCTCGGGCCCCGTGCTATGCTTAAGGTAGGCGGAGGTGTTGCGCAACAAAACTGCGAGTTCAACAAACTAACTCTTTTCTCCTTTCTTTGGTAGATGCTACTGAACCCGATGGGCAGCATCGTCATGACCAACGATGGTAATGCCATTTTGCGGGAGATCACCGTGAAGCACCCTGCTGCGAAGACCATGATCGAGATCAGCCGCACTCAGGACGAGGAAGTTGGTGACGGCACCACCTCGGTCATCATTCTCGCCGGCGAATTTCTCTCCCTCGCGCAGCAGTTTCTCGAGCAAAACATTCACCCGACTGTGATTGTTTCTGCCTACCGACAGGCTCTGGACGACGCGCTGGTCATTCTCAAAGAGAAGGTGGCCATCTCCATTGACATCACCAATGATGAGAAGATTCTCGAGCTGGTGCGCAGCTGCATTGGCACCAAGATTCTCGGCAAGCTGGGCGACTTTGCCTGCCAGCTTGCTCTTGATGCCGTCAAGACGGTTTTCATTGAGGAAAACGGCCGCAAGGAGATTGACATCAAGAAGTACGCTCGAGTGGAGAAGATCCCCGGTGCTTCGATTGAAGAGTCAACCGTCCTCGACGGCATCCTGCTCAACAAAGACGTCATTCATGCCAACATGAGAAGGTATAATAATTTTCTTTGGTTTCTTTGTTATTTACCAAATGTTTTACTCTACCAGACGCATTGAAAACCCGCGAATTCTCCTGCTCGACTGTGGCCTCGAGTACAAGAAGGGCGAAAGTCAGACTGACGTTGAGATCACCAACGAGGCGGACTTTACGCGAATGCTGGAGATTGAGGAGGAGTTCATTCAGAAGATGTGCGATGACATTGTCCGCTTCAAGCCTGACCTGGTCATCACCGAGAAGGGCGTCTCTGACTTGGCGCAGCACTACCTGGCCAAGGCCAATATCTCCGTGATTCGCCGCGTGAAGAAGACGGACAACAACCGCGTCTCGCGCGCCACCGGCGCCAACATTGTCTTCCGCACTGAGGAGATCCGCGAGGAGGACATTGGCAATGGTTGCGGCCTCTTTGAGGTCCAGAAGATTGGCGATGAGTAAGTGGGACCACTCTTTTTGTTACTACTCAAATGTTTACACCCATATTTTTCCCCAATCGTAGGTACTTTACCTACCTGGTGAAGTGCAAGAACCCCAAGGCGTGCACCATTGTGCTGCGAGGCGCCAGCAAGGACATGCTGAACGAGGTGGAGCGCAACCTGCAGGACGCCATGTGCGTCGCCCGGAACATGCTCCTCGACCCGTACGTTCTGCCGGGCGGCGGCGCCGTGGAGATGGCCGTGGGCAAGCTACTTAACGAGAAGGCCAAGTCCATCAAGGGCGTCCACCAGTGGCCGTACCGGCAGGTGGCGAAGGCGCTGGAGGTCATTCCCCGGACGCTCATTCAGAACTGTGGCGGCGACAGTATTCGCACTCTGACCGCTCTGCGGGCAAAACATGCCGCCAGTGAGGACAACAAGAACTGGGGCATTGACGGCGAGAAGGGCGGCATTGTCGACATGACCAAGCTGGGCGTCTGGGAGCCACTGGTCGTCAAGTCGCAGGCCTACAAGACTGCTATTGAGGTAGGCTAGAGCTTGATGATGACGATGATGTTGATGATCTAACACGTGATTTTACTTGCCCCTAGACTGCAATACTCTTGCTGAGAATCGATGAAATCGTCTCGGGATCAAAGAAGCGCGAGCAGTTTGAGAAGGAGCAGCACGCTGAGCGCAACATGCAGGCTATGCCCACTGAGGAGTCGATGAAGAATGAGTAGACGATGATCACACCTGGATGGCCTTTCTCCTCTATCTCGGCCACTACTCTTGATGATATTATGATTAATGAAATTTTCACTCTAAGGCTTCTACTACTCCTCCTCTTTGCTTTCTCACCGATGCACTCTGGTTGATATTAAATTATTTACATGCTTGAATTAAAGAGAGCAGCAACAGCAATCATTGCCTCAGACGTTGCCCGACTTTGAGGACTTGACCTTGGAGCGAGCCTTTCGCGAGCTGATTCTCGACTTGGGCTCGAGGATGGGCACCGCAGTCTCCTCGAGGACGGAGCGACACGAGGGGCCTTGGCGGTTCGCCTTGGTGGTGGCCCCCGCCTGCCCGGTGGGCTTCTTCATCTCGTAGATGCTGGAGATGTACTTGCGCAGGTCCTCCTGGGCGTCCTTGTACACCGACATCGAGGCGAGATTCGCCTCCTCGTGGCCGCGGTCGGAGGAGCGCTGCAGGCAGATGCAGGCGGACATGATGCACACCGTGAAGGAGAAGGTGAAGAGGGTGACCACCAGCAGAAAGGGGTGCTTCACCAGCTTCACAGTGGTGGTGGTGGTAGGCATGCTGCTGCTGCTAATGCTTGAGGTGACCTGGTCATTCTCATCTGGACTGGAATGGTCGGAAGTGGCGGTACTGGTAGTACTGCTGCTGCTGTTGCCGTTCCCCTCGGCTGCCAAGGTGGTGATGACGATCTGCACAGCTTGCATTGGTGGTGGTCTTCAGTGTGACGACGACGCCTTGAGCTAGGAATCCGGCAGTGAGGAGCATCAGAAGAATGCTGGCCCATTCGCTTGAGGGCGATTTGCTGGGGCTGATTTGCATGTTGCTGAAGGTTGGCAGAAAAAGCAGTGCTACTGCTATCGAAGGTTCGAAATGAAATGACCGGACTGGTGCGTAGTTATCAGTGTTTTATATGTCGTCAGGTTAATTATTACTGTGTGATCACAACAAAATAGAATGATTTTTGTTTCGTCAGTTGAGCAATCTGTAGCAGCTGTGGGGACAATTAGAAAAATAAATAGATCCTAGTAGTTCAACAAAACAATCAGTCAAGAGGATATGTGGGTGTGGGTGGATTTGTGAGTGGGGACTAAGGTGCTAAATGCGAGTAGTGGTGAGTGGGACAACAGTGAAGAGTCAGTGATGGCAGCCACCACTGCTTGACTTTGTCATCATAGTCAGTCAGATCGGACATGTGTCGGGTTATCACTTCTTGGGGAAGGCACTGAGGGACTTTTGGTAGTCTCTGATCACGTTCAGGTGAATGTCGGCGAGGTAGATGTGGGGACGCTTCGACTGGATCATCTCCACCGCCTGGTCGACGCTTAGATTATGGCGCTGTAGAAGAAGAAAAGTAAGTGGGTGAAAAGTGGTTGTTTACAAGTGCCGCCAAGACAAACACCTTCGAAGAGAGCCAAAAAACACACACACTTACTTTGACCAGATAACAGGCGACAAGAGTGGCACTGCGAGTGCGACCAGCTTTGCAATGAACGTAAACACTGGCCGAGGGAATGTACTTCTCGATCAGCTCGACGCCGCGGTAAATGTGCTCCAGCGAGGGCGCCTCCACAAAGTCACGCGTCGGCAGTTGGAGGAACTCCACGCCAATGGACTTCCACTCCTCGAAGGTCGGCGAGAAGGGCTTAAGCTCGTAGTCCTGGTTCATCGAGATCACCGCGCGGACGTTCTCCTGCTCCACTAGCTGAAAAAGATGTTGTGGTTAGGTTGGTCATCTAGCTACAACAGAGCAGCAGTAGAACTCTACGAACCATCCGCGAGGACTTGCCTCTGAAGGGCAGAGCGCCGAGGATGACCGTCTGGTCGATGCGGTCGTACCATCGTCGGTACTGCAGCTTGTTCAGCACCACATTGTAGGCGAGGGAGGAGTAGAAGATGGCGTTCTCTAGGACCATACTGCTATTGGTGGCGTGCTAGTTGTTCGGTGTCTTTGTTTGGGGTGGTGATGCTGAAGTGGCCGCTGATGTGACGATGGTAACAATGACGATGATGAAAATAGAGTGACACAGGACAGACGTCTCAAGTTGAGCAAGCGCGAAGAGACGAGCACGCGCGCGGCCAGAGCGATAACGAGAGCTGTCTCTGTGTCACGAGATCCAGTCAACAAAGTATAAAATTGATCGCCTCCAGAGAAGGATACGTTACGCAACAGTCTCCTGACGACGATTAGCGGTTGTTTTCCACGAGTAGTGCCCTTACCGGACAGAAGATGGAGACTCATTAGGCGTCAGAAGAGTCAGAATCTCTTTCCTGCTGGCCACTACTACCACCACCACCGCTGCTAAGAGCAATTTCAATGTCACAGACCCCCGAACAGTGTGTAATGGAAGCCGCAGCTGCGTCTGCCGAAGTTGCAGTTGCTAGCGGTAGCATCACATGACATCGACTTGCAGGCAACAGCGGCAGCAGTTGGCCAAGGCCAAACTCTCTCTCGCTATCCTCTCCTCAAATAGCGAGGGTAGCTGTCGTCGTCGTCGAGATGTCTCCTCAAGCCTGGCAAACATCTGCATCGCTGTTCAATGTTCTTCTCTACCTACCTACCTGTCTGTCCACAAGGCTAGAGCTATCCCCCTTTGGTTACGTAATGACAACAACACTGCTGCTACTGGCACAGAGAGCAGCGTGACAACGTGATCATCGAGTAGAGGAGTAAACAACAGAATTACATACAGAGAAGGAAAAGATATTTGGGGAGAAAAGCCAACACCAAAGGTGGTGGCGACGGCGGAGGCTAAATTTAACCCAGGACAGTTATCGGTAGTGTAGTGTGTAGAAGTGCTGACTGGCTGCCTAGTTGGTTGGTTGCCTGGTTGGCTGTTGTCGAGTTGTTGCCTAACTGCCTCATTGCTAATCACTCACTCACTCACTTGAGCTGTACAGGGTGTCCCCACTGGCACACACCACAAGTAGAAGAGCCCGGAATTGGCAACCGCACACAGGGATGCAGCAGCAGCAGCAGCTGTAACCTTGAAGTGTACTGAAAGCAAACGAAGGCGGAGATGCTGACACGTCGTGTTTTTTGTTTGTTGCCATCAATGAAACAAATCATCCAAAGGGGGATGACGATGCTGCTGCTGCTGCTGCTAAGGATCAAGGCGACTCTACTCCACAAGCCTCCAGAAGACACTCGATTCCACTAGGCTACCCTCGAACTTCCGCCACCAAACGAGGGTCTTCGAGAAGCGGAGTCCATTCATCATCACCACTGTATCCCTCTGCTCATCAACACCACCAGTTCTAAGCTGTAATCGAATTGGATTCTTCTTCTCCAACGGTGGCGATTATCACCATCATCTCCTGTACATGTGGTGGTGTGAAAGAGGAGCATTTGGCGGCAGCAGCGCCAGCAGAAGAGGCTGTCGTCACTGCCTCTACTGCCGCTGTCTGAAGTCCCTCCCCCTTTGCAGATTGTGTTTTGGCCTTTCCTCTCTCTCTCTCTCTCTCTTCCCGTTCAGTCATCTCGCCCACCACATTGCTCTGTGGCGGCGCTGGCGAGAGCAGCACACTCTTTGCATGTTTGGATGAGAGCGATCGAGTGTGTGTGTGTGTGTGTGCAAGCACGTTGTCTCCTCTCTCAATCTGTTCCTCTCACTCTCTCAGCACACTCTTCTTCTTCCCTGCACACACACTGTCCCCTGCCAACTTTTTTTCGGTGTTCCTGTTCTTTTTGTTGTTTGTTTGTTTGCCTCGCTGTTGCCACTTGGTCCACCAACTTACCGCTACTCCCTCTCGGTGTCCATTGACTTTCTGACTTCCGAATCCACAGGACAGCTCTTCGCTCTTTCAGATCTCCACTGTGATGGTCACTAGAACTAGACTCAAAGCAGTGCCACCACCACCACGACCACCACGTGAGCGTCGCCGAAGCGTCGTCAACGAGCCCCGAAAAAGAAGTAGTGTCGCCTTGTCACCGGTGCCGACGACCACCTCAATGGTGCCTCGTCCTCCTACTGCCTAGACAGGTGTTACCTGTTCGAGGTGATCACCTGAACCCTCGTGATCGCTGACCATCGCGACCACTGACCAGCAAACAGAAACTCTTCTCGACAAAACATTCTCTCTCTCTCCACCTTGCATAGCAGTACTTTTTTTTCAAGCCCATCGGACGCCGTTGCAATCGCCCTTCAAGCCACTACCATAATAACAGCCAATCAACCACCATTTTGTACATTTGGCTTTCATCACATCACTTTTCGCCACTTTCCTTAGACTTCAAATTGGCCGTGCCTGTCACTACTCGACCACTGTACAACTCTTGCTTATCATCAGGAAAACAAAGTCGCCCCTTTTTCACTGAAGGTAAGTTTCTTCTTCTTCCTTTTCCCACATGCTTCTACACTACCGACTTTTTTGCCTGGGAGTTGGGGGTTCTCCTCCTTTCCCTACTTTTGATGGTCGCCTCTCTCTTTCCAGCGACAGCAGTCAACATTTGTGCTCCTTTAATCTTAAATCGATATTTGTCTGTTTTTATTTTTGTTTGCCTCCTAATTTCTCATATAATTGGCACGAGAGCAGCTCCCAAAGAACATGTTCATTTGCTCTTTACCCAATCTTTGCCTCTCTCTCAGTCTGTCTGGTTGGCAGTCGTCTTTTTTATTGTCGTTTTGATAAGCGCCAATTTTGCCGTGGAATATATAGCAGCAATAGCAGCAGTACAGCGCATTGAGGCAACAGTAACTAAAACTCTCAGATATCATGTTTGTGATCAAGCTTTAGCACGCTTGTGTGTTTAATAATAGAAAGGGGCGATAAACGATTGGCGAACCGGTGTTGGGTTGTCGGTTGCACAGCGGCTCTGGTAGTGCTCGAGCTCCTCTGCTATGCTGCTGTCCACCAGTGAGGCCAATTGGTTTCATTGTTGGTAAATTGAGCTAATTGGCGAAATTCGCTGAATCTGCCCTCTACTAACTTCTACTGCTTTACAGCTCTCAGGAGACTGCCGTTTAGATGAGCTTAGCAGGAGACTCCCTGCGTGGCAGCAGGGCCCACAGACAGACAGACAGACACTTGCTCGGCCTAGCTTGCCGGAATTTTGTCCTTCTCAAAGGAGAAGGACACTTTTCTCACGTAGCAGTGAGAGAGAGAGTGAGCGAGCGGTGGCAGAGTCTCACAGTCGTCCTGGCCATATCGCGCTAAATCTGCACTACCACTGGCGCGATAGAGTGTGTATGGCAACGAAAGTTGTCCTGCCAATTAGTGTTGGGATGGCTGTGTGCCTTAGGTGCTTTTCCATTCATTCCCTTTCACGCTCTTCTCCTCTTTACTTGCCGTCCTGGTGTACAGTGGCTCTCTGTCTGGCGGCGCTACTATTGTGCTACTCACTGTCCGCAGGAGTCCTCTCACTCTTTCACTCTCTTTCTCTATCTCTTTGACCACATGCCGATTGATCCCCCTCTCCGGGCATCCCTGTCTGCGCCGGTGTCTAGCCCTTTCTTTCGTCTACCACACACTGCCCAGATAATACAAATCACAGCCGTAGGCGTTTTGCAGAATCTCGGCAAACCTTGGCAACCGCTGTACAACACACGCTGATGGTTGTTGTTCAATTCTCCTAGGCGCCAGTTTTGCCAATACCAACGACAACACTTTAATGAGCTTGGCTAAAATTAGATCTAATCAGGCGCTTTTTTTATTTGCCCATTTCTCGCCAATTTCTCTCGAGATGGTGTTTTGCAGTCTTTTCTCTCTCTCTTCCCCTCTTTTTCCCGTTATCGTACTGTTTTGATGTTCGAACAACAGAGCATCTAAAGGAACAACGACTAGCTTAGATGGATACTCGATGAGGACGACGTCTGCTTCAGCTGTCCATTGATTGCTATCTCTTGGCGATGATGATTATTTTTTTCTGATTCAATAGTCCTGATCTTGCCAACTAGCTAGCCCCATTCATTATAACTGCCACTTTTACTTATCAAAGTGCCCACTGAATCGACGATGATGTGTGATGGATGCTCCTCACGATGAGCTTCGTTAACTCTTCACTGACTCTTTAATGCTCTCAATTACTGGCACAGTTTTGTGCCTGGTATCGGTCGGTCGGTCGGTTTGGTCTGTGTAAGCACTTAATGGCACACATTCTCCTCTCTTACGTCTGATGCCCAGTCACGCCAATTATCTCTCGCTCACTGAATGAGCTCGTTAGCCGCTCAGAATCGAAGAGCCGTTTTGGCCTGCAGGCTTTTTCAGTTTAATTTTTCCAAATGCCCACTCACAATAGCCAGCACTTTCTTTAGAGGTCCAATGCCTTTTTCACTCTTTGTCACTCCTTGGCACTTGTAGCGTATTGCACAGACAGCTGAGTCGTACAAATGCCGTATCAGCACAGTGCTCTACGTGTATTGGTGGCAGGCAGCAAAATATGTCCTCTTGTTCAACGTTCTTTCTTTGCTGACGGCACTTCACTTGAACACAGAGACAGCGACGGTCTCGTGTTTGGCTCAAAAATGTGCCTCGTCTCTGGCGCATGGCTCACATCAGACTACCCAACCACCATCATCATCAGTGCTCTACCAGACTGCCTGTCGCTGATGATTTGTTGTTGTTGTCTTTCGGTGTGTGTGTTAACATTGGCCTGCTCTGCCAAACAGATGCTGCACCCTTCACTTTTAGCCTGGCGACCAGTCCACTGGCTTCCTCAGTCCTCCCTCCTCTCTCTCTCCCTCTTTCTGTCTCGCAAACAATCTCCCTTATCGACAGCAGTGGCAGTGCCAATGCGCGCAACTGTGCAATGGTTAATGGGTTGAAGAGGAGGAAAAAGAAGAAGCAGAAGAAGAGGGCAGCAGACAACAACAACAGCGTCCAACTAACAAACTAATCTACCTGTCTGACGCAGCAGCAGCAGCTTTTCTTCTTGTCTGTCTGCTCACTGAGGAAAGTGCTACTGTTGCTGCTACTGAAAGTGAAATGGCTGGCGGCGGCGGCAAGGTCAAGCGAAGGAATGCAAAACAGCAGCGGCGGCGACGGCAGCCACCATCGTCGCGACCCAAGTCTGGCCGTACAAGCTGTTTAGCGCAGTGTTGTGTCTGAAGGAGAGTGTGGAGCATCGGTTTTTGTGCATTGGCCACTTTTCGGCTTCTAATTCCCATTAATGTTCCTTATTACTACCCATCAGAGACAGTGAAGGGACTTCTGTTCCTTCGCCGACCGACTGTCCCCCACTAATTAGGCATATTAGCGCAGACTTGTTTATAGATCAGCAGCAGTATGTTTCCACTCTACCAGTGCCGCATGACAGAGCACCACTTTGCTTCGTCTTTGCTGCTGCTGCTGCTGTGTAGTAGTTGTTGTAGTGTACTTGGCACTTGTGGCCATTTGGGTTGATTACATTAGACAGTGGGCTCAAACTGGCAGCAATGCTGCTCGGAGATGTGCTTTTGTGTTTGTGTTGATTCCAGTGCGAAATTGCTTTCATTTGCTGCTTCTTGTCAACTGCAGAATCTTCGCTCCCGAAGTCGCTTTGCCGGACAGACCGGGACAGTTCGAGTCATGACCATAATTTACTAGAACACACTGGAAAGAGGAGATATTTGCATTTGCTGACGTCTCATTTTGGAATGTTTATTTATTGATATGGATATTTTGTCCTTGCTGTGACAGTTTGTAGTAATGCTTTCCCTCTCTTTCTCCCTTCTTTTTTCTTTCAGCCATTTTTTAGACGATCAGCGGAAGTCAGCGGCTCGTCTAGTCGCAATTCAACTCGCAGCACCACTCTCTGTATGTCATTGGCAACTCACGATGATGGTCCCATCACCCGGGCAAATTGGGCCGATGATGCGCACCATCTCCGAGACCAATGGTGATCTGTCCCGCCGACCGAACCCGGGCACCGGCCACTTCAACAACCTGGACTTTAACATCTCCCCAAACTGCTCTCGATCGCTCTTTAACACGTCAAACTTCTCCTCGTCCGCGGAAGCTGCTGACCGCTCCTCCTCCTCCTCGAACATGCTCATCGAGAAGGGCCCAACTCCTGATGCGAAACGGATGGCTGGCTCTGGCGGCGGCAGCCAGCGTTGGCAGTGAGAACCACAGCAGTGCCAGCTCGGAGCAGCAGGCCGAGGACGAGGATGGCGATCTGGAGATGATCTTTATGAGCATCGGCGCACTGAACAGCACCGGCATTGACGAGTCGGAAGACGATGTGCCCGCCGCCACTGTTCAACAGCAGTCAACGTCCACCACCAACAGCACCTTTGCCTCGATCGCCCAGCGCAACATTGCCTCTGTCCTCCAGCAGCAGCAGCAGCAGCCCCTCTCGCACATTCAGTCACCGCCGTCCAGTGGCCAGGGATCGATGGTTCGACCACAGCAGCAGCAGCCACTGGCGCCCATCATCAGCAGCAGTCCTCACGGACCTGCCGGACCGACGTCTCCGCCGCAGCAGCAGCAGCAGCAGCAGCAGTCGACGGCGACGACCACGTCTGCCGCTGCTGTCGTCACCCGATGCACCGACGGCAAACTCATCACCTACAATCCGGACATCTACGAGGAGGCGGACATTCTCCTCAGCAATGAGAAGAACGTCAGTAACATTCGGTAGGTGGTACCTTTTATTATACTCTCGCTCGCTCGCTCATTTGTACGCTGTTTGCCCAGCGTCAACACACGCTCACTATCTCTACTGGCACACACACACATTAGCTAAACTGACTAGGGACTCAGACTAGTGGTCTCTGATTTTGGTCACCTGTTTGCGAAGCAAAAGTAGCAACCTGGTACCAGCTGCCAGCTGCACGCCGCCGCCTACACAGGCCGCTGATCATCTGGGCAGATAGGCTGTTCGCCGAACGGAGCGGAACGAGCTGCAAATAGGGGGCACAAATTGCCTCTGTTCACGTGAAGATGAGTTGAAGCTGTTCTCTGCAGCACTTTCCATTCGACCAGTTGCCCAAGTTTTCACACAGTCACCGGAAAGTAATTCGGTTTGCTGTGCTTCATTGTACACTGAGGCTCTTCTCAGTATGTCGTCCATAGCTAGGCGCTGAATTGTCAGCTGCTTACTGCGCAGCTTGGTGTGGTCGCAGATCCTGAAACTGTGGCGACGGTTGGTTGGTGGAGAAGCGCATTCATTCCTGCGTGTTCCACTCCTGCGACGCACCGAGCGCGTGATGTGATGGCTTCAGTCAAATTGAGTGTAACTGAACTGAACTAGTAGTAGTGAAGAGCACCACTGCCGTAGTGTTTGTTTGTTTCAGCAGTGCTGTGCACTCCTCTCTCTGCAGCCAGTGTTTCCTCATTGCAAACTGAGGGGAGGGGGTGGAAGCGCTCGCACAAATGTCTGCTGGTGGTTGTCCTACCAACCTACACTCGATGGCTACTGTCAAGGTGACGGAGGTGGTGGTGGATGCTACTTTCCGCTTGGACAGTACAGTACCGTGCATTATTAATTGCCTTCTGTCAGACACTGACTTTTGTTGTGCTCCCATGCCGAGCTGTCTGTTTGTGTGTGTGTGTGTGGTGAATGGGTTGTCGGCGGCAGCCTACACAGGAATGTTGTCAGGTCTGGGGAGAAGGCAAGGGTAAAAAAGTTTTCATGTCCCTAATGCACTTTGGCTCATCTGGGAATCTGGCTGCTGCTGTCTGCCCAGTCCTTTTCCCTGGTTGACTGGCTGATTTTCTGCCGGTAGAATGTGCAGAATAGAGTGCTGGCACTCTGTCTTTTCACTCATTCATTCATGAAAAGTCAAGTCAGCATTTAGTGTACTCACTCTCTAACCTGGCCAAACTTCTTACGTGTCGGCGGTGGTGGTGGTGATGAGATTGTGGCTGCCACTTGCCTCCTCCTCCTCCTATCATCTCTCTTGTCTACAGGCTGCTGCCATTCGCACATGCACACTTCTCGATTGTTCTTTCTTTCGGTGGTGGTGGTAATGCCTCTTCGGTCCAGACTCTCTCTTTCGCTTTTTCTTGCGCGGCAAGTTCCCACCACCACCACCACCACCACCACCGGCAGGACAACCACCGCGGCGCGACTTGGTCGTCAAAGGCGCGCGCTCGCTCGCAGAGGCAGCCAAGGCAGCTAGCTAGTCAGCTAGCAAGATCGTCGGCTACTCTGGCGCCACTACGGGGCGATGTGATGCGCGCCCTTCTTCTTCCTCTTCTTCCCGTGGTCTCAATCCAGTTATGTCATCGTGTGCCTGCGCGCCTCGGACGCAGGCGCAACGGGCTTGTTTATGGTCTCTCTCTCTCTCTCTTTCTCTTTCTCTATCTTTCTCCACACCGCCAGCAGCACTCTCTGCTGTACGACAGAGTGGCAGAACAGGCACTGTGCGGCGACGACTGCTGCTGCTGTGCCATCCTCCTCCAAAACAGAGTCACGTCGTCCAGGCTGAGAGCGAGGAGAGAGATGGTAGTCAGTCGACAGAAGACCATTCGGCGACGGCACACTATCGCACACACACGCTCTCTCTGTCAGTCGACTGCGATCAGACACTGAATAAAATCACACACTTGGTCTTTTCTCGTGGCTGCTACTGCTGCCCAACTGCACCCATTTCACACTGTGCTACAAAGTTTTCTTTCTTCTCTGTCACTGGCGCCAATTACCTACCTACCCTCAGCTTAGTGTCTTGATCTCACTCTGAGAGACTGTCCTGCGTCGGTGTTTGTGTCTGATGTGAAGATTGAGATGCCACTTGGTGGTGGTGGTGGTGGAGGGCTTGCATTGCCACTTGAAGTGTTCCCCTTTCGTCGTTAGCCCATTCTTTCCCCCGCTCTCACATCTTTCGTGCGACCACCCTTCTCTTTCGCCGTCGACTTCCTTTTCCGCCGCCGCCGCCGCCGCCGTCGTCGTTTGTCATCTGTTGAATCATCATCGTTTTCGTTTCGTTTTGTTTTCTGCACCCGTGTGATCTCATCTACAGTTTTATATTATATGCTCTCTTTGTTTCGTCGTTTGCCACGCATTCAGCTCACTTTCCTGAAGATCTTCTTCTTTTTAGTCCACCCCTTTTCACCGTGTCGACCTACACCTTGACAGCCACCAAGCTGTCAGCGTCCAGCACACATACACACACGCACACACTGGCCTTGTGACATCAGCACCGGCGCAACGCTTTTGTCCTTCGCACACACACTGGCTGTTCACTGTGCTCGGTTTCGGCCAATTACCTGTGTGCTGATGATGATGCTCACATCAACTGCATCAACTGCTCACTGAATGAATTGCAGTGGTGGTTGCGACAAGCGGCACCGTTTCAAGGCACACTTTGACGCTGGTAGTTTGGTGCTGAAGTAGTGAACCGGTGCTTGAATGAATGAATGCTGCTGCCGCCGCCGACACGCTGCTTCTCGCTGTATCCTGGTCAGCAGAGTGAATGCAGTCAGTCAGTGCACTTGACTTGGTCTCTTGCATAACATTAAAGCTCGTGCAGAGTTTGCACTTAACGTCTGATTGCTCCGCTTCTTTTGCTCCACTTGGCAGTACTGTCAACCACTGCACCGCCAGCACCTCCTCCTCCTCCCACCACCTTCTTATCCGCAATCCGTTGTCTACTGTTTTCTTCTCCTTCTTCAGCTGTGTTAGTTCAGTGTGTGTTCTCGTCACGGCTCATTCTCCGGTCTCTCGTTCTCGGACGCGCGCCATTGCCGATCAGTGCTAGTCACGTGAGCCAGTGTGTGTGTGTCAGTGTGCACCTTGGTCGAAGCTTTGGTGCCGGTCGGGCTGGTCGGTGCGGTCAGTCGCAGCTGAAGTTGCTCATTGCTCAGTGTTCACTTTCACTGACACGATGTACGACAACTCGTTCCTCAGCACTGCCGGAATTGTCGGCATAATGCAGCATCACTGTCGGTGATTGTCAAGAATTGATTTCCACTGTCAGCACTGAAAATGGTGGCTTCTCAAGCTCTAAGAAGTTTGACTGCTGTACGGCATCGGAAGGTTGGCTGCTTGGCTGAATTGACCAGTGCCAGTGCCATTGCCACAACGACCTCCTCCACCACCTTCTGCCGCTTGTCTGGCACTGTCTCGAAGGACTACTACCACTGCTGGCATCATCTCGACTCAACGACGACTAGCCTCATGACTTAACTCTCTATCACCGTTTTCATCGTTTCAACCTATTGTGATTGTGTCGTGTGATCTTCCTTCCTCCTCCCTCCAATCGTGTTTATATTCTTGTCAAGCAAACTCCACTTGATTGTTGTTGTTGATCGTTGTTGTTTTGTTTGTTTGTTTATCCTCCATATTATCTATTAACTTTAAGTCAGTCCGAAGTGAAAATGCCTGCCACTACCGCTGCCGTCTCCGGCAGTCAGCAGCAACAGCAGCAGCACCCAAGTCAGGCGACCAATTCTCTGGTCAGTAGTAATGGTGTCGGGTGGCGTGGCCACCAACAGCAGCAGTACTACTAAGTCATCGATGCGACCATCACATGTGAACCGCGGTGGCCACCACCACCACCTCATCAGCAGCACCAATGGCCACCACGCCAACAGTCACACTAATGGCGGCACCTACGTGAACGGCACCAGCAACGGTGGCAGCCGGAACAATGCTCACTCAACATCCAACTCAACATCCTCCACTAGTGCTAATCATGGCAATGGCAATAGTAGTAATCATGCAAGTAATAACAGCACCGCCGCAAAGGGCATCATCGCCGCCGCCGCCGCCGCATCTTCGGTGTCGGGTTGCGGGCACTCTGGTGCGACTCTGGGCACTCGGACCACTGTGCAGCAGCATCTTCATCCACCGTCAACAGCAGCATGTCAACAGCGACGGCTTCTTCAGTAGTCAACAACTCGAGTAACCATACTCCGCAACTCAGTGGCGGTGGTGGTCATCACCGGTCATCGACTGTGAACTTGGAGGCTCCAGTGTCGCCTCCGGAGAAGTCTCTGCACTTGACGTGAGTTTGTCTTCAGTACAGTACAGCAGTACAGTACTGTACAGGGTGCTTCAGGCAAAGGAGGGAGCACTACTATCTTGTGTCCGCATTGTAGTCAGGTAGTCGTGGTGGTGGTGGCCCCGATTGCTGCCGACGACCATTGGCGCCCTTTGCGTTTTTTATTTTGATTTTGATGTTTCTCTCTGATCTGCGACGTATTGCGCAGTAGAGCGGCAGCTCTTGCTACTGTCTCTGTCCTGAGAGAGAAAGAAAGTGCTCACACGTGTTGGAAGCTCGAAGAAAGAAGAAGAAGTCTGCCGAGGCCATTGACACTCGAGAGAAAGACAGTGAGTCGCGCCATCACTCGTCGACGCTGTGTCTGCTCTTGCTCATTCACTCACTCTCTTGCCACACTTTCGTCGTCGTGCAAGTCAGCCAGCCAGCCAGGCTGTCTGCAACTGTGCCTAACTCCTCAGCAGACAGCACCACTTGGTCGCCTACTTTCGTTTTATGAGGAGCTGTTTATGTGTGTGTGTGTGTTAGACAGCGGTCTTTTAGTGCAAAAGTAGCGGTGTGCACTGTAATGTGAAGTAACAAGTCAAGTGCCTGGAACAGAAGTGTCGAGGTGTGAGAGCAGCAGCAGTCAATGACCGACTCACTGGTACGGTGAGTGCAGACAATGGACGACGCCGACAAAGGTCAACGGCGGCGGCAGCAGCTATATTACCACACTCCAGAGAGAGTGGTTATTGTGCACTGCTTGGCCGAGTTTTCCTTCTTTTCTCAGACCTCTTCCAAGTGGAGCGTACCACGTGTTCGCCCTCAGACGCCTCTTCACTTCCAGTCCAGTGTACGGCGTCACATTCTTCTCTGCTGACGAGTGTGTATATAGGGACCTTTCAAGATCATGGGGATTACATGATCGATGTGGTCTTTTGTTTTCCTCCCACCCGCCTCACTCTTGTACATCATTCTTAGACTGTGCCATATGCGATCACACACATGTCGACACTCGTAGTTTACACCAGCAGTGGAATTGTTCAATTGATGATGCGTGTTCCACCAGCCATCCAAAGTCTAATGAATTTCCCTCCTTTCCGGTACTCTTCTCTTCCCTCCTCTTCCACCCTTCCCTTCCCTTCTCTCTCTTTTCTCGCACAGTTACCTGAAGGAGTTTCGCGTGGAGCAGTGTGGCAACTTTCTGCAGCACAAGTGCAACCAGCACAAGCCCTTCAGCTGCTTCAACTGGCACTTTGCCAACCAGCGTCGTCGTCGGCCGATTCGCAGACGGGACGGAACCTTCAACTACTCGCCCGATACGTACTGCAGCAAGTACGACGAAACCACCGGCAACTGCCCCGACGGGGAAGAGTAAGTGACGCCCAACTTTCTGTTGACTACCGCAGTTTAGAACTCCTTCCTTCCTCTCCCTTCCCCCCCCTTGCACTTGCCTGCTCTGAGTAACAGTGTTTATCCATTTGGCTTTCAGAGTAGGCTGCGACGACCTAGTGCCATTCTCTTTTATGATTACAGCCTGTGTCGATCACTGATTGCGCACTGCCTGCCATTACCTCGAATCTCTGGCTTGGCCGCACAGCTTTTTGTGTGTTAGCAGCTAACAAAACAAATGAGGTGTCTCGTGTTTCAGTGCACCACCAGTCAACCCGTTTGTCCAGTGGCTGTTGTGACAAATTGCCATCTCTCTCTCTCAGGTCTCGCTCACTGCTTGTCGTTTACTCTCGTCAGTGTCCTGTCAGTGGTTGTCCGCTTGTCATCTCACTGCGCACCATTCCCATACATCACCAGCCATTTAGCGCATATTATGACTACTTTTTTACGCTGCTCTCTCTCAATTGATTGTTGCTTGTCGTGAGCTTCGGTGCGTGCGTTCGACCCAGCCATCAACTGAACACAGACGATGGCGAGGACAGTACTACTACAGGTGCGCTCACCTCACCTCACTTTGCTCCTTTGCACTGGTCACGTGTGCTTTTGGTGGAGTTTCCTCCATGCATCTGCCTGTTGTTGCCCCATCAACCGCACGTGTTGAGGTCAGTTTGATGATGCGGCAGATGATATGTGGCTTCTGAGGGGAGGAAGCATAAAAATGTGATGCACTGCCTGAGGCATTGTCAATTGAATGAGTTCATGGTGCAGTACTGTTTTCCCATCCTTTCATTCAGACTTGCCCTTTTGCTGATTAGATCACTGCTCTAAACAGTAGTGGATGATTGCTCTGCGCTCAATTATTATTTACTGTTCGTTGACACCTTTGCTAGCTGTTTGGGGGCTTGTGTCTGGCTTCTTTTGGAAAGACGATGCCTTCTCTCGGTCCTTTTTCCCCTTTGTCTGTGCGCTATTGTTCTCTCCTCTGGGCGTGTGCTTCTAATAGTTTTCCCCTCTTGTCTTTCTAATCGCCCATCACTTTCCACACCAACCACCACCACCGACTTAATGTTCACTAATCCAGCAACAGCAGCACATGTACACTTTTTGTTGCAATGCTACGCAGTCTTAGTTCTGGTGGTGGTGGTGGTGTTATATTTTGCGCCAACGCGCTGACATGAATGTTGACATGAACTCCTCACAAGGCCGTCGTCTGTGTCGCCCTATCTCTTCTTCTCCCCGTGTTTGTTTGCCTACTGTCTCCAAGTGCAGCATCCAAGTTGTTGTGGTACTTCTCTCTCTCTCTCTCTCTCTCCTTCCTCACTCCTTGAATCCAGTGCTAGTTTTGCTTTTCTTGTTGTTGTTCCTGCCAATGTTTCTCACGTTGACAGTGTGTCTGAAGGAGAGAGAAAGTCGGCACTGTCGCTGATTTTGGTTTGTGTCCCTGCAGCCATGATCGTACCTTTGCTCACCAGCCTCATCATCATCGGCAGCAGCACACGTCACCCCAACAACATGTTGCCCCTTTCTCCAAGTGAACCATTTATCAGACAGTCCAGACGATTAATCTCGTATAGTCTCCAGTTAATCTCTGCGTGCCTCGCGCACATACTCGCTCACTTGCTCAAACTCGTAAACAACTTTTCCCTGCTTATCCAAGTGCTGCCGAAGTGTGTATCTTCTATACACACAGTACCTTATTTTAGTCCTCTTGTAGCATTGGTGGTAGTTGATAGTTAGTGGTAGCACTTTGACTGTTCGAACCAAAGTTCACTCGTCGCTGACCAACTTTGTTGTTTTGATCAGCAGCCAGCAGCATCAACAGCGCACACACACGACAGCAGCCCACCAGTTGCTGTGCTCTAATCAGTTCTTGGAACTGAATGTGTTTGTGTGCATAACCAGTGCAAGCCCATCAGTTAACTCGATGATGACTATCTCTGGCGTCGAAGACATCTCTCTCCCTTTCGCTTGGAGACAATGGAGCGTACATGTTTGTGAGTGTGTGTGTGTGTGCCTGTGACAGCAACTGCAATTGCTTTCTGCAGTGAAAGAAGGCCCTCGCCCTTTTGCCGGCTCGAATCTCAAACTGTGTCTGTGTGTGTGTTTATCAGTGTTTTTCTTGCCTTTTCTCTCTCCCTCTCTCTGCCTCCTTTTCTTTGGCATGGCTACTACTGCTGCTGTTGATTTTCTGCCTCTGTTGATGCTTTATTTACCTTGTCTCGTATCTTGTGAGCTGCAGATTTGACGTGACGTTTCGCTGTGTGTGTGTATCTGTCGGCCTGTCATGTACTGTGTTGCCCGCCATCACCACCACTGTTTTGATGGTGGTTGTGTTCTTCTTCAAGGGCACACTACTAATATATCATATGATGCCATCACCATCATAGAGTACTCACTCTCCGCCACAGTATCGCAGTCTTTTTCTGTGCCGGTGTTGTCGCACCACTGTATCACCCACTCTAGAGCAGCCTCTTCTTTCCTAACACACACATAGTTTACCTGTGGGCATTCATTATTGTTACATAACACACTTCTTTACATCAGTGCTGGCAGCTTCTAGCTGACGACTCTGACTGACTGTCGCTGATTCTCTCAACAGATTTGTTTCGCATTCTGAGCAAACTGAGCAAAGACCTACTTTTTTTAACTTTTCTATTTCTAGTTAACTGGTGTTTGTCGATGCTCACATTGCTAAATGTCAGATGTTAATTGGGCGCTAGAAATAAAGTTGAGAAAACACTAGTCTTGGTTTCTGAGAAGGTTAGAGGTGCTCCATTCTTTACAGAGAGGTGTCATTAGAGTTTGAGTTTTTTTCGCCTATTCTAAGGTGTCTGTTTGGCAGCCAGAATGTTCTCTGACAGAGGGTTATCACATTGTAACTGTGTGTCTCGTTAACACTAGTCTCGCACGACTGATTGCTATTGTGTGCGTGTAGGCTGCATCTGCGGCTCTCTCTTTTCTCGGTGACTTTGGATTTCCGGTCATTCGTTTTATCATTACTGTGGGGCGATTGTGTCTGCGAAGCTGGCAAGCAGTCTGCGATAGAGAGTGGCCAGTGATAGGCAAACCTGTTTGCACAGAAGCTACGCCAGCAAGCACACATTTGACCTTTTGCTCTGACCACCACACTTTCTCTGACGCCGACACCGATTCTGTGCTCGACGATTCTGTGGGCGTACATCAGAGAAGGGCAACGTCTTAACACCTGCCTCAAGCCATCTGTGTAAGACTGAGTGTCCTCAGAATTTTATGGAGTATTCAGTTGGTTTTGCGAAAGCAGTCCAATGAAAGGGGTCTGTTTGGGTGCAGCTGATCTTAAATGACTGCTGGCCAGCTGTGTTGCACACTCGCATTCAGTGTCCGCCACTGTGCTCGCAATAACTGCCCATCCAGCTCCTTTGCACTTCACTCAATGGCTGTGTAATTTGAGCGAAACTGTAAACCGGGGGATTACCCGGTCAAACTTTTTTCGTAATGTGATAACAGTTTTGCGCCTCAATTGTGTGCCCTTTTAAGCGCTGATACGACTACCACTAGCACCACCACCCAAATTGAGTGTTTGCTTGGCTGAATGTCTGTCCACTATGGACAATTCAACGGCAGTGTTTCATTGTTTCTCATTTAAATAAGAATTGACTTGTTGGAAAAGTTTTGAATACTTTGTGTGTGTTTGTCTGTGTCTTGCAGCCTACACTTCAACTAACATCTCTGCTGCACGACCCTATTCTCTTTTACTCTTTTAGTGTGAACTCCACCTTTCAATTTTAGCAGTTTTTATATTATTTTGTGCTCTCGTCTTTTGTGTGAGCGTGTGCTGTCACTGCCACTGTCATCGATTTCACCATTCTTAGAGCGTAGAGCTTTTAAAAAACGTAAATTTGATTTAGCATGAAAAGCAAACTTTTGGGTAGATTTTTAAGTTTTCTATTTGGAACACAGACACAAAGAAATTGGAACAGCCAGGCGGCTTTAGAATGAATAGAGTGTGAGGGAGGTGGAAGAGTAGTGTGAGTGTGCGAAGACAAATAATAATGAGACTTCTATTGCCGTTGCCTAGTGCAATACTGAAGTACTTTTTTGCTGGAATTTTCCAGCAATTACTGCAGTTGACCAGACGTGATCCAGGACAGAATCGGCGCAATAAGAGGCTCATTAAATGGAGAGACGAAGTAGTTGAGCGAAATGGATGACAATTTTTTGGCGTAGAGAAACTGCTGACCTGCCATTTGAACTGAAGGCAGTGAGGGGCATTTGTTTTTTCATTTGTGCATGCCGACGACCATCTGCCGAGTGAGTTGTTAATCTCAGGAAATGACAGACTCTGCTTTAAAGTCTTCTTAACGAGCAAACTCTCTTTTTTCACTCTTTTCACTGGCACTCACCGTTTTGCGCTGTGTGCAATCGATGCGCCAATTAGTGCTGGCCCCGACCACGTGTCGCTCACGGTGGGGCCAAATAGACGGGCAGATTGCACAAACACACCTTGCTGCGTGTTTGTTTGCTCACTCACCGGCAGGCACTGACTTCAACTCTTCGGCACCTTCATTTCCATCTGCCAGTGCAGTCTTCTGAACAGTGAAGACGTGTGAAGACGTGTTAACGGTGATTGTGGTGGTGGCGACTGCTCAGCTCCAATTAACTCTCTGAAACACTCACAGGGGTGAATGGCTTGAGATGTGAAGAGTGTACTGCTGCCCTGCAGGCTCCACTTCTTTAAATATATGTTCTGAACTGCAGATGTCTTGAGCTGCCACAGACTACTTTACAGCTAAATTGTCTTCCCAAGGCGGCGAGACACTGACACTTTCTTCAAGTGTTCATAATATTGGCGCCTTTTTCTGCGCTAAAATCTGTCCATTTCTTGCATAACAGCCCTTCACTAGCAGACACATCACAAGACGACTTTGCTTGCACCGGCACACTTGTTTATTTCCTCCTCCTATTCTTTTTGTTTTGTCACTCAGTTCACTCCTTTGCACACTCACACACACAGTTCTTTCTTTGTTGTTTGTTTGTCTTTGTGTAGATAAATGTGTGTGTGTGTGTTCTTCCTAGTAGAAATACCTGTGCACTTGCCTATTTTTAGCAGGGAAAGATGCCGTACATGGCTGCTCATGATGTGTGCTGTGTCTGACTTGCCGCCGCTGTCGGCGTTTTCGTTGTTGTCGTCGTTGTTGTACTTAACTGGAATTGTCGCTAAAAGGTAGAGGTGTGCTGAGAATTGGTAGTAGTGATGATGCAAGTACTGCAAGTGGGGATAGGGGATTTTTCCTTTCCTCCCTGTCATGATGGTGGTGGTTGTTGTTCAACTCAACTGATGGCTAATGAATGTCTGCGCTTTTCTTTTCTTTTTCTTCCCTTGCAGATGTCCGAACCTGCACCGCACTGCCGGCGACACGGAGCGTCGGTACCACCTGCGCTACTACAAGACGGGCATGTGCGTCTACGAGACTGACCGTAACACCGGCTTTTGCATGAAAACGGCGCCCATTGCGCCTTTGCACACGGACAGCACGACCTTCGGCAGCCAATCTTCGACTCGCGAGACTCGCAGGCCAACGCCGACGGAGAGGCCGGTGAAGGAGGCGGTGGTGGAGGCGGTAATGGCGGCAGCGGCGGTGGCCAGTCGAACGGTCACGGCTGCGGCGGCGGCGGCGGCCTCTACGACAAGGACCGAAACGCCGTCAATGAGGATCCTCGCTGGCAGGACATTGCCTTTGTCCTCGCCAACTACAAGACGGACATTTGCAAGCGTCCGCCTCGATTATGTCGTCAAGGGTAAGTGTGCTCTCTTTTATTGTTTGCAAAGTTGTTTTCTCTTTCGCCCAATGTTAGTCAGCTGTTTGTTTACTCTTATCGGCGACTATCTGTTTGTTCTAGTCTAGTCTAGTCTAATCTAGTCGGGCCTGGTCTGCTCTAGGGCAGTCTCTCTCTGTGCCCAACACTGCTCTACTGACTGGCTGACTTTCTCTTTCTCTTTTTCTTCACCTAACTTGCGTGCTGCAAGTCGCTCTATTAGCGATTAGTGAAAGTTATAACACTGTTGTACACTCTGCTGTAGGATGATTGATTGATTGAGGAGGTATTACTTGGCACCTCTTTGCTCTCTCTTTGTATGAGTCTACTATTTTCACAGGATACATTGGATGTGTATTTTTGTTTCACGTAATTCCAGGAGCTATTTTCGGGGCAGCAGCAGCCAGCCTGAGTCAGAGTCTGCCAGAATGTATTCCAATCGGTGCTGTCATGTCAGAGCTCTGAGCTGGCAGTGGTGAATCGATTGAGATTGCCACTGGTGAAAGACATACAGACAGACAGGACAGGACATTCCCTCATGTTGGCGATCGATAATCGGATACTGTTTATTCGTTTGCTCGCTATTATGATCAGGCTTTCTTGCCCACTTTTCTCCTGTCGATCTGTCGGTCTTTTTGTTGATGATCGACCCTTTTGGAAACATATCTCTATGAGGTGACCAATAATATGTGTGTGTGTGATCTGCCAAGCTCTCAGACCGTTCATGCTCATTTGTTATTCATAGAATGCTCCAGTTTGATGTGATTGGCCACACTCTCTTTTGCCTTCCCCTGATACCCTCTGGGCGCCTGAGATTTCCAGTCTGCCATCTTTGTTTGTCATCTAGGCGGTGTCAGTGTTACACGCAGCTCTCGGCGAATCAGACTCTTTAATCTGATTATTGTTATTGGAAATTGCCTGAGAATGCTTACACCTGCCTATTCATTCATTCATTCATTCATTCAGTGAGAGGGGGGAAGATGTAGGACAAAGTTTGCCAGTATTGCTCAATTCCCAATTGGTGCTGCTGTTACACTGCTGTTTGCTCGGCAGTTTACGTTGAATTACTGCTAGTGACATTGTGTAAATAAGTAATGTACATTGACATTCTTTTTTTGGGAGAGGGAATACGAATACTCTTTGCTCAACTTGTCAGCTCGCTTTGATTTGATGCCCAGAGTTTGAAGATGATGTGCAGTTGAAGAAGGAAAAGAGGAAAAGAGGGTTATGTGCACAATGTGCCAAGTGGCGGCTTTCTGCTGTTGTGTTTAGCAGGAAAAGAGGTATGCTGTGTGTATGATGGCAAAGAGGCCACTGCTGTGCCTCTGTGAGTTCAGGAAAAAAGGGGAGCACTTTAAAATTTCATTTGCTTGGCAAACATAGCAACACTATGTGTACAGCACACCGACGATTCATTATTGATGAGGAAGGATGTGTGTGTGCTCTGTTTCATACTCCCGTCCTTCTAGTTCTCCTCGGATCCAGTCTTCTGATTTCTAATCTCCTTCAGTTGCACTGGTGCAAATTGCAAATGCCATGTCTCCCCTGAAGTGGTGTGTGTGAGTGTGTGTGTTCCACCACCACCTCACTCTCAGCATGAACTCTGCAGCAATTTTTTGTTTCCTTTGAACTAGCACACTGTTTCTCTCCCCCATTTCTGTGAATTTTATACTCGACTCCATTTGCAGTTTTTTGGTCGCCTCTTTTTGACTTGCTTCTCAAGTGGCGGTCTCTCCGACACAGTACTTACACAGGTCCTCTTTGTGATTCACCGTTGAGTTGAGTTCTGAACCTGGGTCACCACCATCATCGTCGTCGTCGTCGTCGGCGTTGTTCGTTCTGGTGAAGGACTGCTTTTAGTGTCCAGAGATGCCTCTCCAGAGTGGTTGGCGCTCAGCATTTCGTTACTTTACCAATTTACGATTAGAGAGTTGTTTATTTACTACTCAGCCCCACTTTCGGCGTCTTTCGCCGCTTTTTCCTCCTCTCCTCCTCTTCATCTGTGATAGTCTCCGGTGAATTGGCTGTCAAAGTCAGATGTGCTGTGCTTCGCTTTGCCACTTTGCCGCCGCTTGACGATTGAATTAAGCGTGCCCGTACACCACCGCGCTCTACACACTGTTGTAGGCAGTTTTGTTTCTAATAGTTTCTACACTCTCTCTGTATGAGAGCTCTGGTCTTCCCTTCCTTTTTATGTGCGCCAGTGAGCTTGTCTCCTCTAAACTGATGCTGCTGCTGCTGCTGATGCTAACTACACAGCTTTATTGGACACATTAGCGTTGTTAAATTGAATTGACTTTTAGTTTTTTTCCGGCAGTGTCAGTAGTAGTAGTAGGTAGTCAGCAGCAAATCGCCGCCGCTGATCGGCTTTAAAGTGTGTGCCCACCACTGATTCGGTACTGGACGGGAGGGGAACCTGTTTGGCCATCATCAGCTGGCCTTTTTGTTTATCAAAATGTCCAGTTCATGTTCGGCTAATTTTCTTTGTGGTGGCGATTAGATTTGATGATGTTGCTGCCGCGTCGTCGTTTGCAAGTGTCATTTGTGCCTGGCTACTGTGTGCCTCCTGGGTTTGTGTTTGTCTAGTGGCTGTTGCTGGTTGTTCTTATCAGTGCCCCGTGTGTGTCACTCACGTCAGCACAGTCTGGTCACCACAGCTGAGCATTGCTTTTCAGCGCAGTAGTAGTAGCTGCTGGTGGTTGACGACACGCCACTTTGAGGAGAAGATCGATCGGTGGGCACCGACATCAGCAGCATCAGCAATGTTTGCACCGCCGGTAGGGAATGTCGTGTCTGTCACTCACTCAGCCCACTGTTTAGTCCTGGTCTTCCTTCTCTCCCTCTCCCACTTTCTCTTTGTCTCAACCCGGGCAATCCTCTATTCTGCGAGACCTTATTATCGTCTTCTCTCTCTGGTGCATCTGTCTGTGTCTACTCTTCTGCGGTGGCTTGATGGTGATGACGATGGTGGTGGTACAGTGTTCACCCAAAATAGCTAAACAACGGCGGTCGTGTTTGCCTTGCCTTGTCGATGGCAATGTCTCTGCTTTGCACTGTGTCTGTCACCCAAGAAGAAGGGGAGACACACACAGGAGTGCTGGCAGTGCTGGCAGCCCAGACAACACACTCTCTCGCTCTCACTTACTCTTTGTGGTAACGATAACGGTGTTTTCTGGTTGCGTCAATCGACGCCGATTAGCTCACTCTCATCAGGCATCACCCACCACTGCCACCACCACCGACACCGTTGCCTCCTTTTACTCTGATTGGTAAATGCTTTGTTTACTACTGCTGGCTCTGCCTTCCATCTCCAGTCATGTGACTTCACTCGCCCACCGATGCGCCCAATGGCAGCCAGGCGAATTCCTTCACGGGACTTCTCCGGGATGTTGCAGTTGTCTCTTTGGTGCTCTGTCTGTGCTACTCTTCTGCGGTGCATGGTGATGACGATGGGTGGTACAGTGCACCCAAAAAAGCTAAACAAAGGCTGTGTTTGCCTTTCCTTGTCGATGGCAATGTCTCTGCTTTGCACTGTGTCTGTCACCCAAGAAGAAGGGGAGACACACACAGGAGTGCTGGCAGTGTGGCAGCCCAGACAACACACTCTCTCGCTCTCACTTACTCTTTGTGGTAACGATAACGGTGTTTTCTGGTTGCGTCAATCGACGCCGATTAGCTCACTCTCATCAGGCATCACCCACCACTGCCACCATCACCGACACCGTTGCCTCCTTTTACTCTGATTGGTAAATGCTTTGTTTACTACTGCTGCTGCTGCTTCTGCCTATCACCAGTCATGTGACTTCACTCGCCCACCGATGCGCCCAATGGCAGCCAGGCGAATTCCTTCACGGGGACTTCTCCGGTGATGTTGCAGTTGCTGTTGCTCTTTTTGGGTAGGCTTTTTGGGCTTTGCTGCTGCTTCTGTTGGTAGTTGTCGCATGTCGGCACTACCACTACCACCACCAGTACAGTAGCAATGCCAACAAGGCGAGCACACTTGTAAACACATTGCTGAGGGGGTTATTGAGCTGGCTGAAGTGTATTTCTTGTTCGCTAATTGTCATCCAGTGATAGTCAAATGGTGATCGCAAAGGATGTGATCTGACTGTGGCATCCACTACTGCTGCTTCACCGGGTGACAGACAGGCAGGCCAAGCCATCGTCGTCAAATCGAACTTTGTTTGTCTTTTTTTCTCTCGTCTATTTGCGTACGATCGACTTTGACTATTTAAATGATGACGTTCAGAGAAGGCCAATGTGGGTAAGATGATGATGAAGACGAAGAAGAAGAAGAAGAGGCTGCATCGATCGGCTAAAAATAGCTGTCAAGTTGGGCCTGTTTTCTTCCTCGGTAGGCGACGGACCACTCCGGCGTCTCTGTCTCCCCCATTTTTTCCGTTCGTTCACTCTTTTTTTGCTGTTGGACTGACTGCAAAGTAGCCGCCGACAAAGCTGCGGTGAGCAAGCAGCTGTGCGAACCTGAAACTGGTTTCTGCAACTTTTCATTTCACTTTTCAGCCTCGTCTTTTTAGTTGTTGCAACAGCAGTGCTGTAGACATCTTCTAGGCTGAATGTCTTCTTTCAGTCTCCTTTTCTAGTCGATTAGGTCACTCACTGGTGTGGTGTGGTGTGAGTGTGCTCATCTTCACCTCTGTATCTCGGCATCTCAATATGTCTCTCTTTCTTTCTTCACTCGACCCTTCTCAAAGCGACTGCTTTTGAGAGAGAGAGATTTGCGTGGGCACCATCAGCAACAAAGTAGACATTGGAAGACAGGCTAGCTCACAGGCAACAGCAGCAGTGATGGCGTGTAGAGTATTTCAAGGTCGAGCGGTCGTAGACCACTTTGTTTGTGTCTTTCTCTCCTTTCTCATCTTCCCAGACACCACTTGTGCACAGTTTGCAGCAGTTGCACTCTCGCCGCACTACTACACACACTGTCAAACACTCTGCAACTGATCTATTTTTCTGACTATACCGTTGTTGCCATGAGCTCTCTGCTGAGAGAGCTGATGATGATGGTGGTGATCTCATGCTGCCGCCTCCTCGCTCGTCCAGATTTGATCGTTCAGTGCCTGACTGACTGACTGACTGTTCGGTGGCGTTGGCACTGAACAGCTAATTCTTCATCGCACCAACAAAGCCGGCGCCGCCAGCCAGCCACAGCTGCAGATGAAGCTGAACGGCGAAACTACTCTTTCGATCTCTGTCTTTTCTTCTTTGTCTCTCTTCCATGCTTGCTTCTCATTATTATTTATAGCCATGTCAGGCGAGAAGCAAATGGTGGAGATGTTGTCTCTCTCGATTTAGAGGTGGTAGACAAGTTGCCGTTTTGGTAAATGTGTGTGTGTGTGTGTGCCGCTAAGAGGATGACTTGTTAGTAGGCTAGGGCCTCTGGGAACCGCTGATCTAGCAGTGTGTAGTATCTTTGATAACAGCAGGCTTGACGTGTAAATTGCCGGTAAACAGAGACAGGCAGTGGGCACATTGCTCTATTGTAGTGTGCCTATCATTACAAACACACTGCTGGCGGCAATTACTGCTGGACGCCAACGCACGCATCGTATTTTTGTTTTTGTTTGTACACTAATTGCCTAAATGCAGAAAAAGAGATTGAGGCTCATTTACCGCCCCTCTGATGCACTAAAATTAAAATCGACGAAAGGAAGAGGGAAGGTAGTGCTACAATGGAGAGGGCATCCCATTTTTACTGTGAAATATCCTCTCGCTGCTTTGGCCGGCCACACACAAGCACACATCAATGCTGTCACTGTGGTGTTTTAGCACCACTTTGATTTACTTCACCACCACCACTGCCACCGACCTTGGCCAGTCTTTGCCTCGGACACGTGTGTCGAAGGGTGTCGGTTTGTCCTTGAAGGTCACTGTCGTAACGACCACAACCACAGTTCTTTTGCCGAATTTTAAATGCCCTGAATGCACTACTTTAGAACTGCTCTCTGACCGGACACCCCTATTCGCCGGGTGGTAACTTAACTGTTTCCAAGCATTGGTGACCTTGCTCCTCGTAACCGCGAGACGCGCACCCTGTGCTAGTTGTGTGTGTGTGAGTTTGGTCAATATTTCATTCGAAGATTTAAGCACTGCACAGTCGCTCATTTGCATTTAAATCGTGCCACCCATTTGCCAGGTTTTGTGCTGAATGAATAAGGTGCCCACCAAGACGACGGGCACATTTTATTCATTACACTCGCTGGGCGCATTTGTGTGCTTTTTAGCCATTTTCTTGTAGCTTTATAATAATACCCTCCCTCGTTCTCTTTAGTAGTGGTGCTATGCGCCGCAGTGAGAGATTGCCAGCTAGTTGCTGCAGCAACGCGGTTGCATTGCATCCCTGAGCTGTTTGCAACTAAATGCGCCACTTTATGTCTTCTCCCTTGCTTTCCCCCTTCCCTTTTCATCTCATGTCGATGGCACACAGCGACAAAAGCAGCGAGAAGGAGGGGGTGGGAAAGTGGGCTCCCCTCTGCTGTGAAAGTCTCTGGCGTGCTATTGAAAAGAAAACAGTTGGGGGAAAGTTGAGTTGCCGAGTTAGCTGCTGCTGCTGCTGCGCTGTGGTCGTCGACTGGAGATGCCTGTTTATCTGCTTTGATGGAGTGTATAACTCACTCACACAGTACTACCACCACTGTCGTTCACATGAGCACTATTTTTATGCCATCAAAAGCTGCTACTCTTTCTCCCTGCTCTCTCGCCAAATGGCAAAGCCATATGGTGGTGGTGGTGCAGCAATGAGGCCCAATGTCCAGCAGTGGCAGCAGCGGCAGAACTGTAGTGCCTTTTCAGAGGGTTGCCAGATTCAAGGTCATGGCCAAGTGAAAGGTGCCACACTGTGCTCGCACACTTGCTACAGTGAAGGGCGACACTGTGAGGGGGACACTCTGTGTATGTGTGTGTGCTACTCTCTTTCTCGATTCTAGCTGCTGCTGCTGTACTACCAGCGTGAGAGAACCAGCGCTGACATTACATTAACTTGGCAAAACTTGGCCAAAGTAGCAGTGGCTATATAGTCGAGGAGGCATACACACACATACACACACAGGCTGCCACCGTGAAAGTGGTCTGATCTGCTGTAACTGCTGGCTAACTTTACTGGTGCAGCAGCAGCAGCAGCTGCCAAGCTGCTGACTTGCTTGGCGCCAAAACGAGAGGCACTGGCACTGAACAGCAGCAGCAGCAAGAACTGAAGCAGGTGAACTGAACTGTCACCAGCAGCAGTTGTGGGCCCCTCACTCTGCTGTCACTCTGTCTGACTCTCTGTCAGTCAATTGGTCCATTACTTTGGTGCTATTTGAAAGGGGTACTACTAGGTACTGACTCAAAGTAGTTCCAAAGGAGGCAATTGACTGGGGAGATGATTGATGATGTGTGAGATGATGGGCACTGAGGAGGGGGTGGTGATAATGATGCACTGGTTCGGTAGTGGAGGAAAGAGGAATCACAGAGTGGATTTATTACTATTCTCATTTGCTTTAATTCCCTCTGGTGTGGTGGTCAGCACACGTGGCTAGTGGCCATTGCCTTTATGATTTTTAATGGATTTTTTGCCAAGTTTGTTCTCGCCTTAAAACGAGTAGACAAACAAACAACGATCATCAGGCATTGATGGAAATGTAAAAGAAATCCGTCATAATAGTTTTCAAAATCTTTTTTTCATTAGTTGCTTTAATTAGTCGCGGGAGGATCAAGAGGCTATCGATTAACTTTGCAGCATTGTGTGCTTTTCTATATTTACCGCTTCTCTTTGTAGTCCCTGAACAAAGCCAGATGAGTCTTTCCCCCATTTGGTTTTGTACTCATGTCAACCCTTTTGTTGTTGAGAGCATCACAGACTCATTGTAGCACAATGGCCAGCATCTACTGGATATGTCTCTAACCTGTCTTTTCCGTCTCTTCACCTCTTCTTGCTAGCTATGCCTGTCCGCAGTACCACAACAACAAGGACCGTCGTCGTACGCCGAAGAACTTCAACTACCGCTCAACGCCCTGTCCCAGCGTGAAGCAGGGCGATGAGTGGGGCGATCCGTCAAACTGCGAAAATGAGGAGAAGTGCCAGTACTGCCACACTCGCACTGAGCAGCAGTTCCACCCGGAGATCTACAAGAGCACCAAGTGCAATGACATTCAACAGTCGAACCACTGTCCACGAGGCCCCTTCTGTGCCTTTGCCCACTCGGAGAGCTGTGGTAGGTGATCGAACTGCTGCTTAGGCAGTCGTTGTCGCTAATCTAATCGCCACACTACATCTTTTTAATCCTTTACCCTCTCCCCTTAGATGAGATCAAGGCAGCACGCGAGTTCAGCACTGACCCTACCACTGACCTCCCACCGAGCCTGAGCAATGCTAATCACTCTGGTGGTGGTGGTGGTGGTGGTGGTGGCCACAAGAACCTGGCCAACCTGAACAACTGCAACAACAACACCTCACCAGTGGACATTGCCCGCGCCAATTCGCTGTCCGCGTACAGTCGGCCGAATATCGTTCAGACGATTCCATCCTCTCTGCCTGACCACTTTGATATTCACAAGTATGAGCTGGCCACTCAACAGCAGTTGTCTTTGGTAAGTGATTTTGTTTGATTTCATTTGTTTTCAAGTTTGCCTAATTATTTCCCCTGTTCTCTTTCAGCTTCATCAGCACGAGCAGCACTCAGGAAACGGCGGCGCTCATGGAGGGTGCAGTCTGGGGCCGATAGCTCGACCGCGATCCTTCTCCACCTCTGCCTCGACGCACGCCACCAACAGCAAATCAGGAGTGCTGCCCTGGAGTCTCCTGGAGAAGAACAATCTCCTCGGCAACAAGGGCAACAACATTCCCCATTCGAACAACAACTCGCTCGGATCGACCATCTTCTCGGCCGCCTCCTCCAGCACTTCGCTGTACCAGGAGCACCAGAATCAGCTCCAACATCAGCACCAACAGCATCAACAGCAGCATCAACAGCAGCAGCATCAACAGCAGCAGCATCAGCATCAGCAATCTTCTTCCTCATCTTTTACCTCCACTCTGACGTCGTCCACCGGCACCGGCTTCTTCGGCATGTCTCAGCAGAGCTCGGCAGAAGTCTCCGGACTGATGGAGTCGGTGCTGTCGCACATGGAGGAAACCCTTAGCTTTGCGGAGGGAGGTGGTGCTGGGGGTGGTGGTGCTGGTGGGAAGATGCAGGTCATGGGCCCAGCGCCGCCCAATGGTAATAATGCTGGAGGTTCAGTCCTCGACAATCCTCACAACAGCTCGATGGGCGGCATGGCCGACATGGCCAACAACTCGCTCGGCTCGGTGAACGTGCTCCGACGAAGTTCACTTCTCAATGACCCCTCTGCACCCATCAATATTCCAGGTACTGGTTGGCAATGGGGTGGTAATGTTTGAACCTCTTAATGAATGCTCTTTGTTCTTTTCTCCCCTCCTCCTCAGGACAACGAATGGGCCCACAGTCCTCGATGCTGGGCGGCGGCGCCGACCCGCGTTCCGCCTCCGCCACTGGCTTCAACCTGTCGCCGCCGATGATCGGCAGTGGACAGCTGGCCGCCAATTCGCCCTCCGCCTTCATCGGGCCGATGGTGGCCTCCTCCTCGGTGGGCTCCTTCTCCCGGCAGACGTCCTGTCCGCCTGGCTCCTCCTCGATTGGCTCCTCTCAGTCCATCTTTGATGCCTTTCCCACGGCGATGAACCTCGGCGGCGGCGGTGGCGGCGGACCGCCGCAGAACACCCCGGTGGCGCACTCTGCGCTGGCTCAGCTGAACATGAGCAAGCAGGAGATGGCGATGATGGTGATGGAGGTGCAGCGATACCGAGATGAGAATCTAATGCAGAAGACGCAGATGTTCAATTTACAGGTACTGATAGCTCTGTGTTTTGTACACCACTTTGTGGCATGTTTTTCATCTTTTGCCCTACTTTCTTTCAGAATCTGAACCAAATGATGCAGCAGCAGTTTCAGGAGGCGGCGGCTCGAGAGAAGATGGCAGAGAAGGCTCGTGACGAGGTAGGCGTTTGGGGGGTGGTCTGCTGCTGATTGAGAGAGGGCTTTGACTAATCTTTTCTGCACCCAGGCAATCGACATGCTGAACTCGACTCAGAAGGAGCTGGAGATGGTGCGAAACACCGATTCATTCCGTCGCCTACGACCAAATGAGCTGAGCGGAATGTCCCTTCAGCAGCTGTACCAGATTCAGCAGCAGATTCAGCAGGACCTGCAATACGTTGACGAGGTACTTGCTGAGTTTGAAGCCTCAGTTGAGCAGCTTTTCACCAATTTTTCCCTTTACTTTTACAGGCCATTCAACGAGCGTCCATTTAGGGCTAGTAGCATTGAAATGAGTGAAACATCGTATTTCTCAGGTGACTTCTTCTACCCAGATTCAATGCTTCAACGGTCTGGTCCCCATCTCACTCACCATGCCACTCCTTCTCTCACCAGCACATAATATAAACACAAGTGCACAAGCCATAATCACAATCATGCAAAGAGAATATATCACCTACTTTCCATCTTCTTGTGCGCATCATCCTTCAACAATAATCCTCACAAGTACTAGACAATATCACCGCCACCATCACCACCACCACCACCACCAACGAGAGACCGTCGCCTTTTGTTTCTTCAACTGTTATTACCGCTGAACATAGTTTAATTATTTTTCCAAAGCTATACCACACACACACACATACATACATATTATATTTCTATATTTTTAGATCATTTTCCAATTACCATTGCTTAGGATATATCATATTTTTCCATTTCTTATTACCCCTTCTCTCCCTCATCATATTTTTGACTCACCACTTTTGACCGGTTCCATCTATTTCCTTCTCTCTCTCTCTCTTCTTTTCCATGCCGATGCGTTCTTCCATCCTTCCTTCGTCTCCCAATACTTCAATACTTCGTAGAGAACCACCACCAACCAATTACCAACCATTTCTTAACAACAAGAATAATATCTTTTGAAAAAAAACAAAAAGTTACCCAATTAAACTACCCCTAGCTTTTGCAAGATTGTCTTTGCTCTCTTCCTCGTGAGAAGTGTGTTCCCGCTGTCTGTTTGGCTTCCAGCACACACTCACACAGGGTTATCACAGTCAGCCAGACAGGCGGCACACCGGCTGCCACACATGACCATCATCACCGTCATACATCGAGCTAAGATGTCACTTATCAACATCTGCAAATATAGTTTACACACACACTCACTCACTCACTAACACACATTACAGACAGTGTAATCAGTGCACTACTTTTTTTCGTCTTTGACAGTAGGGTGGCTGCACTCCAGTGTTTGACACCCGTTTCGCTTCCACTTGATACTTAACTTTCTCTCTCTCTCCCTCTCTCACCTTCGTTGTTCTCTGTGTTATTATTCAGTCCTTCGTTTCCTTCCTCCTAGTGATTCTCCTGTTTTAATCTTCTTCCTCCTTTTTTTGCATTGAGATCTGGCACTCACACCCAATACACACCCAATACACACTCACACTCACAATTCCATCCTTAGTTGTTTATCCATTTTCCAATTCGGGTAGTGTGGACCCCGGTCATCACCTGTAGTCACCGACCGACCGGGCCACCCATAACTGTAATGTTCACCTGTTCACCTGTTCACCACCAGCAGCAGCACATTTGAACAGCTTTCTAGACCACCATTACCAGAAACCTCCATCCTTCATCCTCCAGCCATATTTCTCGACCTCTCTCGTTACCCTCTTCTCTACACTCTATTTTGTAAAACTCTATCTCTATTTTTTTCTCTCTCTCATCTTGCCTAGCAAACCCTGTGCTCCAACAAAGAATTATATACTACTGCATTCTAGAAAAGATCAGATCTATTTTATTTTGCAATTGCTATTATATCCTATGACAATTTATATATTTTATTGATTATTGCAATTATTAATTATTACTCTTCTTCTTACATTACAACATTACAATTACTATGATGATATCAACTAATTGTAGTCGTTTTCTATATTTTTGATATGATTTCTTTTCATTATCATGTTCTTTTCCACTGTTGACCGATGCTGATGAAAGCCAAAACACCCCACAAACCAACTGAAACTTGTCTAACGAACTCTTCTTAAATCTCTCTTTCTTCACTTTTTCTGATACACTCTATCTCTCTCTCTTTTAGTACCCTCTTCTGTTTCTTACAATTCTTCTTACCAATACAAACTGTAAACGATTGTAATAATTTAAAACAAAACAATAAAGAGATGCTTACTGAGATTCGCTAGACCAGCTGATAAGGCTGTTCGACTTCTGTTGACTCACTGTCATCAGCTGTGAGTTGAACTTGACTGTGAAAGAGCGTTGTCGCGTGAGCGAAATGTCAGTTTATTGACGCCCTGAGGCTTGCACACATTCACCCATTTAGAATCGGAATCACCCTCATTATCTCTTCTCTCCTGTTTTTATTCCCATTCCATTGATCCATTTCATTCCAAAGCATGGCTAACCGTAATGTCAGAAGTACCATCAAGGAGCCATCTGCCATTCAGATGTACGATTACAAGAGCAAGGTATTCAAGGACAAGGTAATGGACTGAAACTGGACTGAAATCTTAGGGTAACTCGATCGTTGTCGTTTGTTTTGGATCTTTGTGGCAGTCATCGCTGCTGCATCCAATCCGTTTGCCGGCCGGAACTGTTCACGGCAGCGAAGCGGGGCGCATTCCCAGCGATAATCACATGATTGGGCATCCCACGCATCCACACGTACACAGCACGTAACCGACGCGAGAACGTTCCTCCACTTGACCAGATACAGCTCCTCCTCCTCCTCCTTCTCCTGCACTACACCTAACGACTTGTCTACGTTTGCACCCACAGAAAGCAGTACCGAGCCTAGGCAGGCAGTATCAATCTGCCGGTAGGAACGAGGATGCGCCGACGAGCACCACCACAGTGGATGTGGAGAAGTGCCGCCCCGGCGGCGGCGGGGGAGCAAAGACTGCTGCCGATCACAGCAGCAGCCTGCCCTGGTACCACTGTGCGCCGATGGGCATCGATCACCCCTGCTTCAAACTGGGCCTCTTCATCACCGCCACCGTCACCGTCTTCCTCCTCTACCTCCTCGTCCGAGTCTTTATCAAGTAGTAATGCGGCATCTCTCGGTTACTAGTCCTCATCATATTTTCTCATCAGGAATTCCATTCCTCTTTAATAAAGACCAAATAAAGACAGAGGTTACAGTAAAGCACTAGAGTGGGGGAGGAAGTGAGTAGGTGAGCCAGTCAGTCAGTCAGAGTTTTGGCGGGATTCGCGCCTCGGTGCACTAGCAGAGAGCGGTGATGCAATTGGCCGTTAGGTTGCACGTTGCGCGCTGTACAGCTGTGTAGTGGCGCTGACTGTCATTCAGAGCAGCGCCGCTGCTGTAGAGTACGAACTTTACGAACTTGCCTTAAGACAACAAAACAGTGTCTCGGGCTGGTGTTTGATTCATTTGTGATCGTTCTTCCAACGCGTCAACATCTCTCGCAACTCTCTCACCTCGCTTACCTCAACTCGATTCGTCAAGACACCCGCCTCGTTTCTTTGACTTTGCAACTTCCGTTGTTCTCAGCACAACCGGTAAGTCGTACTTGATTTTGTTTTTCACTGTCTTGCTTGCGGGATTCCCGTTCTGAGACACCTTTGCGATTCTGATTTCTTCGAGAATTTCATCATTTCGAGCCAAGAAGCGGCCGCTGTCCATCAGAGCTGTGCAGTCATCCCCGCAGCCGCCATCTTTTCCCTCTAGAAGTTTGATCCGTAGTATATAGTTCTACTTGCACTAGCGCATATAGTTTTCATCCGGTCCTAAGCCGGGAGGACATGTGGCTCGATGACATGCTGCAACGAGTCCAGGGTGCATTTCCATCTCACTTCCTCTTTTTCTCTTCTCTTTTCTGATCGATACTGTTCACGCGAATAACAACAGCGCGAGCGCCTTTTTCACTTGACCAGCAGCGTTTTAGGTATATAGCGCGATTTCTATTTCGGGATTCATACGCGAGCGACTTACGGTGTTCTCTCTTTCTCTCTTACACCACCCACCCGTGACACGACTGAATCCAGTTCCTCTGCATTGCATCGTCGTCCTGGTACGGCACACTCACTCGTTGAAGGAGCATTTCGTGTCCATTACTCAATAATTCCCACTTGCTTACTCTCCTCGACCAGCTTGTGCGCCTGTGCCATGCACGCATGCCCGGTCACACCGTTGGAGTACATCTACACTGATCTTCGATGACTCCTACACGGCCGCGACAGCAGAAGCAGCCCAACCACAGTCACAGCACTCTTGCGTTTGCCGCTAGCCTTAGCGATTGCTCTCTTGGCGGCGGCGGGGAAATGAATTTTGAAATTGGCTGTACAAGCTATCTCGTTTCTATTCTTTTCCTCTTTTCTCAATCATCAGCCAGGTGTGGTAATGATGACCAGGTCAGCGACAGTGGTGGACGACCTGGTCAGGTCAGCTTGAGCAGTCGTTGCCACTCGGCTTTGACCTGATCCTCGGTCAAGTGTCGCTTCTGGCGCGCAGATACTCGCTCCCTATTTTCTCTCTCCTCGCTCTCGCTGCTGCCTCAGCAGCTCAGTCCGTGCACATCCCCACCTTTGTCCGCTTTGCCAGCCAGTTGTCCCGCCTTTGGCTGCTGACACGCAAAGGCACAACGGCGGTGGCAGCAGCAGTAGCAGCCATCTTTGCACGGAGTACAGCTGCTTGCCACTCTCGCTCTTGCCACCACTCGCTTCGCTCCTGCGTCCCACCGTCCCTGGAACTCTGACTTTTCGCCCGGACCCGGTCCCATCTTGCGCCCTCACCTCCATTGCACTTTGACCTCGAGTACTTGTTTGAGCTCTCTGACCACTCTTTCACCGGTAAGCAGGTGACTTTCCACCACCTTTGAACCCTGAATCTTAGGGTGTCTTTGTTGTGTTGTGTTTTTCTCGTTCTGATTTCCGAGCTGAGCACAACTTGTCTTGACGTGCTGCTTGCCTATCGCGCTTTCTCGCTCGCTCGCTCGCCTTCTGGCGTATTCCTCTCGCTCGCTGGCTCTCGTTGTGTGAGAGAAGGGAGCACAAAACAAACATGGCGTCGTTTTGGCTCGCTCACAGCAGCCACTACAACCGCTGCTCGCCTAACCTTTGTGTGTACGTCTGTTGCACCGCCGCTCGTACCTGATTGTGTACCTAGAATCCTCGTGACTTTTGACATTTGCCCTTTACCGGTTAGTTTTTACTTATTTTTTTCTCAATGTACTTGCTCTCGTGACAAGACTCGCAGCGTGTACTCTGCGCTCTACCTTGCGCTTTGATGGTGGTAGAGCGCTACGCTCTGGTTGAGTGGCCTGCGGTGGTTGCTGCCTCTGCATCTGCCACCGCAACTACGTCACACAGTGTGGGGAGAGTCGCGCTACATTTGCAGCCTCGATTTGAATTTCTCCAACTTTGATAGATTATCGCCGTGCTTGTCTACTATACAGTAAAAACAAACTTCCCTTTCTAACTCGTGCTCTCTTTTTCCTTCATAAACCAACTCACAGACTAACTCGCAATGGCTCGTACCAAGCAGACCGCTCGTAAATCCACCGGAGGAAAGGCTCCCCGAAAGCAGCTGGGTAAGTGCACAACGTTTTGTTTACGTTTTTCTTATCTCTCACGTTTTGTAATCGTTTAGCTACAAGGCTGCCCGCAAGTCGGCCCCGTCGACTGGTGGCGTGAAGAAGCCGCATCGCTACCGCCCCGGTACTGTCGCTCTTCGTGAGATCCGTCGTTACCAGAAGTCGACTGAGCTGCTGATCCGCAAGCTCCCATTCCAGCGTCTGGTTCGTGAAATCGCTCAGGACTTCAAGACTGACTTGCGCTTCCAGAGTGCTGCCATCGGCGCCCTGCAAGTAAGTGACTACGACTGTGTGTGTCTGTTTTGACATCTTGCTCATTCATTTTCTTTTCTTGTTTCTTAGGAAGCCTCTGAGCTTACCTGGTCGGTCTCTTTGAGGACACCAACTTGTGCGCCATTCACGCCAAGCGCGTCACCATCATGCCGAAGGACATTCAGCTGGCTCGCCGCATTCGCGGAGAGCGAGCGTAAGCGCTTCCATCACTAAATGTCTCAAGCAGCTGCGCGCCTCCTCAACATCGACCAGCGTGCACGAATTCTTCAGGCGCATTGGCACCCGCACTCTTCTCTCGGCGTTGCCTCCAAACAGCAAAATGCACCCATCTCATTCTTTGATTAAACACTACCTATTTCTTCATTTATATCCTCCTCCTCCTCCTTTTGTATCTCGTACCCACCATCGTAACACCTACAACAACCATACAACACCACCATACCCTACAATATGCTAAGCAAGTACGAAGCACATCAGTTGCTAATTGTCTTCTCTTCTCTTCCCAATAATATATGCTAATAACCACTAGATGATATCTGCGTGTGAATGACGACTACTACCACTACTACTCAATCAAGCATTCTATTCATTTCTGCACCAGCATCAGATTGAGAGTGAGAGCGAGTGAGATTCTGTAATGTCACCAACAGACCACCACCACCAAACATGACAGCGAGAGCCACCCAGGCGTAGGCGAATTGTGTTCCACTGCACTCTCTTATTCTGTTGTCTGTTTTTCAGAAACACACACCACAATGGATTTATGTTTGCTTCTCACCTCATTTCTGACACACATTTCTGCACACCTGATGATATTCCTCCATCCCATTCGAGCGGTAGAGCCCACATAAAGAGCGTCTCTTTTGAACCTTCCCAACAAGCGTTTTTTCAAACTCCCTTTTCACTCCAAAAAAAGTTGACTTTGTCATCCTCCCATTCTCTCTCTTCCTCTCAGTTTAGCTTGGCACAACAGTGGCGTTTACAAGCGCACTACCACCCACCAACACCAGAAAGAAGCGTTTTCACTAATCGCCCACTTCCACAACAATCCACCTTTGTGCTACATCAAAATTTTTCCTCAATAAACGAAACTTTTTGTTCCAACCAACCAGCAAACCATTTTATTGCACCTTGTGTTTGCTTGGCCGCCTCCGCCCAGCTGCCTGCTCTTTTCTGCTGTCGTCCAGCTCTGAGGGCACTCGATAGCTCTCATAGGAGGGCATGTTGCCGATGCCAGTCTGTCCGTCGGCCTCGGTGAATCCGGCCAGGTGGTAGAGCAGGTAGTCGATGAAGTACATCGTCACGGGGGTGAAGCCGGTGAAGGTGATGGCCTGCTGGCTGCAGCAGCCAAGCCGCCGCCCTTGATGGGCAGCACATTGGAGCTCCAGTAGGAGTCAAAGACGGACAGCAGCTCCGGCATGAGGTGCTTCTCAGGGCGATACGGGTGAAAACGGGAGCCTCCCCGGGCGTCCAGTGTGTTCGCCGGCCTGACGCCCCGTCTCGCCAGCAGCATGCCAATGTAGGCGTCAAAGGTGGCGCTGTACACCGCCGCACCCGTGTCGATGTTCAGACAGGCGGCGTCGCTGGTGAAGACGCCCTCGGCCAGGAGCAGCTGCACGGCGCCCCGACTGAGCACGATGCCCGAGTCGAGGGCGTTGTAGACGCCCAGGAAGTAGTGGTGCACTGGGCGGCCGAGGTAGAGCGGCGTGGAGGCGTTCACCGGGGCCAGGTACTGACGGAGGTTGTCCACGATTGCGTAGGTGTGGTCGGTGGTGATCAGAAGCCAGTCGAACTGGGACCAGCCACCACCACCACCTCTGCTGCTGCTGCTGCCGCTGGTCACTCCGACAAAGGCTCGGCAGAAGGTGCGCGGCGAGAGGAGGCTGTTGTCGAGTAGCTGCAGCCTCACCAGGCGATCGTTCTTCCGGTCGGCGAACTTGGCGAAGAAGACCACCTCATTGCAGTGTCTGGTCCAGGTGTGGCGCAGCGCTCGCGAGCGGTTCTTCGTGCCGGCCATCACCATACACAGCACTCGGCTGCGGTTGAAGAGAAAGGCCGACTCGGTCTCCCGCTCCTTCCTCTCCACCGCCCATAGCTCAGCTCCTCTCGGGGAATGGGCACACTGACCAGCCCTGGGCGGCGAGCCAGTCGGCGTAAGAGGTGGCGTTGAGGCCAGTGCTCGACAGCTGTCGGCTCCATTCTCTGGCACCGTTCTTTCCTCCGCCCAGCGGAGAGTGCAGACTGCCAATTCGACTGACCACTAGTTCGTAGTGCCGCCAGACGACGGCAAAGAGGGCGCCCGAGAGAATGGAGAGGATGATCAGTAGGCCCTTGATGAGGCGAATGCAGGACATTGCCAGGCGAAGTGTTCAGTGCTACGACAATCTTCTCATGAGCACCTGTTGATGGCGCAGAGCTGATGATGATGATGACAGTGGTGGCTCGCAGAATGCGAGTGAAGGTTCATTGTGGGGTTTAGCTCTGAATGAAGGAAGGAAGTGTTCAGTGATCAGTGTTGGCAAGTTTGTTTTTCTTTTTTCTTTTGATGTAGAGTTGGCTTACCTGATGATGACTGATAGTAGTGCAGGTGTGTGTGCGTGAATAATTGTGCACACACTGTGCTGGGCAGCAAAACTCGACTTTCAATGAGTTGCTGAGTTCAGATCTTCAGAGGTTCGAGAGGTAGTGCTTGAAGAGCCGTCAGATGACGACACTGTCGCGAAAACGTGAGCTGATTTTCAGTTTTTTGAAAACAAAAGTTTTAGCTGAAGCGAAAAAAAAGTTTTTTCAATGAGACTTTATTTTGGGTGAAAAATTGATGAAAAAGCGTATGAACAAAAAGAGACAATGAGAGAGTGAAATGGAAAAGTGAAAAGATGGAGTGATGGAAGGAGGGAGATGGCAAGTGCTGAACTGATGTACCTTTGTAGGTTTGAAAGCTACCCAATTCATTGATGCCACGAACACTGAGCCAGATGACTGCACCAAGGGGCCAAGTGCGAGGGAAAGAAAAAGAGGAGAGTGACTGGCTCTTGGTGGTTGTTTTGGCCAATGCTGCTGCTGCTGTTGCAGAGGGTCGTCGAGTCATCAAGGACATCATCACCCTAGGCCCTCTTTCGGTAGGCGTTGATGCCGCTGAGGCCGGAGCTTCGGCTGCTGCCGCCCTCGAGGATGCGAATCTGATTGCCGCCGCGTACTCCGACGAGGAGGAGGCAGAGGAGGGGGACACCGCCGCAGAGGCCACCTTGGAGGGAATGCGAGAGGCGGGCGCCGACGAGGCCACATACTGCACGCCGCTGTTGTCGTTGAAGTAGGAGACACCACCGCCGGAGCTGCCTGATGACTTGCTGCTGCTGCGAGGTGAGGCCACTGCAGAGGGTGGGTTGCTGGCCGCCGCATAGCCGCCTGAGCTGGAGGACTTTGAGCCACCGCCATAGCCGCCACCGCCTCCACCGCCAATGGACAGACCACCGCCAAGACCACCGCCCAGACCACCTCCGAGACCGCCGCCCAGACCGCCGTCGCCTCCAGTGTTGCGAGACTCGCCCTTGGCAATGATCTATCAGGGAAGAGTACCGTAAGACTACTGTGTAGAAGTAAAGTAGAAAATCACCCACCGTTTGGATCTCCTCTTGCACTGGGCTTTTTAAGGAAGTTCAAATAAAAAATTAGCCTCCTTTCAATTTTGCACGATAGAAATTTTAAAGGATAGAATACTACTTACCGAACTTCTTGAGTAACCTAAGATAACGGGAATAGATAAAATGTTAATTTGATTCTATTTCAATGAATCTTCTAAAACTTACTCGACGGTACGGAGTGATGATTTCTCGGACCTGACCAGAAGTAAAGGAAAAAGATGATTAGATTACCTAGTCCTCTTGTTACCGTTGCACATTTTCAAGTAAATACCTCTTGAATGACTGGCTTTGTGACCTCATGGACCAAGCGGTGAGGCTCATCTTCCTGCAGAGGAAAACAGTTTGAGTAACGTGCACAGTCAAACCCACACTTCTAAATTACCGATGAAGTGTGCTGCGGCTCGCCGGCCTGACCAGGCTGGTGGGTCTGAACGACGTTCAGAGCAGAGGAGGCCGATTTGAAGTGAATAGTCAGTGGGAGATTGCCCGCCTCCACTTCGACAATCTGCGGTTGGGGCTGCTCCTGGGGTACATTGACATGGCGGATCTCCACGGTGTGCGTCGACTGGACGGCCGCAGTGACCGGGCCGCCTCCGAAACCGCTGACCAGTCCTCCGCCACTGCCTCCACCACCTCCGGAGCCGTATGACGAACCACCGCCACCACCTCCTGAACCATAGGACGATCCACCACCTCCTCCACCGCTACTGCCGCCATAACCTCCCGCAGAGACGACCACAAAAAGACCACACACCAGGACGAACTGCACAGAAGAGGGTTAGTTTGAGTTCAGGTCATCGTTTGTAGGCACAAGCAGCAGCTGCAGTAGTACTACCTTCAACATGATGAGATGAGAAGAGGGAAGAAGGAAACAGGTGATGAACTCCAAAGAAAATGTTGAGGTGTATAACAGTCTAGGCAAATGTGATCATTTTGGCGTTTTGCGGGAAGCTTTTATAGCCGCAGATTTTCCCTAGCACAAAGTGCTAGACTCATCTGCAGCAACAGCAACAGCACCTCAACTCTTCTTCTTCTCTTCGACTCTTTCTCCTCTCTTGTGTGTCCGAGCAGCGGACTATCGGCGGACGGCGGACAGCAGCAGCTGAACCTGGGAGCACTTTGTTCACTTTCTCTTTCTTTTTCGTTCTTTCTCTCTTTCTTTGGGATCACGCTCAGCGACGACTGCGGCAGCAGTGCAGGATGACTACCGCTAATTACCATTAACCTGCTTCTTCTTCATCAGTTTGTCCTTCTGCGTCTTCATCATCTTCTCCTCTTTTAGCATCTTCTCCCATCTGATCCACTCGTTCACTCCTCGGACGACCACTGCAGCAGCAGCAGCAGCAGCACGGCCGCACTTTGCACTCCTGTACGACCAATTGCTCCTTAATTTGTCTTCTCTCCCTCTCTCTCCTCTCCTCTCTCTCTCTCTCTCTCTCCTCTCCTCTCTCCTCTCTCTCTTTTCTTCTGCAAAGTTCTTCTTCTTCTTGTTTTGTATGTTTGTCTTGGTTGTTCATTCTTCTCCTTTATTCGTTTCTTCTGTTTCCCGCTGTCTACGCTCACTCTTCTCCATGATCATCTTCTATTGAATGCATCCTCTCCTATTGCCGTCGCCCAAGTATTGACACCAATCACAGCGACATCCACGGCTTCATTAACACTGCAAACACAATTACCATGCACGCTACAATTCTGCTGCCGTGGACGTGCACTGACATCTGCAATGTTTCAGGCGCGCATATCCTCGGTTGGCAAATTAACAAGTGAAACCCAGTGATGTCAATTAATGGCAGCATTATTTTACGATTTCTGCTCTGCTCGTGCTGTGCACTAGTCATCAGCACTGGCAACATTTTGAACTGATGCACAGCACTTCTTAATTTAAAAGTTGGCTGGTTGCGGCGACAATTGAAAAGCAGAATTTAAAGATGATGAACAAGCGGCGCGTATGACAACAAAGTAAAGGCACTGCCTTATCTAGTGATAGCGGTGTTTGGTGTTCCCTTCAAGTGACCACTGTCCACTGTTTGCTGGATCAGTTTGTAGCGCGTCTTTTAGGAAGAGGATGGCTCGGACACGAACTCCAAATTTAGCCTTTCACGTTTTATGTAATTGGGCTGATTTGCAGGACGTTGAGGCAAAAAAGCAAGGATTTAAAAGCATAAAGTGAAAGCAAAAGATGACTGAAAAGCTGACAGAATATGTCATTTTAGAAAAAGAAAAAAGCGGAATGGTAATGTAGTGTAGCTGCTTGATTGAAAAGGATTAGCTTTCAGAAAAACCAATGAAATCCGTCGGTGATGATGCCCACAGGGCACACTGACCACTGGCGGAAATCAAGTGTTGTGGTGGTGGTGGTGGTGATTTGGCACTCGTGTGGCTGATTAATTAGCACTCAAATGCTTGCCTGCTCGTCGTCTTTCACCGGTAGTCATTTCTTTCTTTCGCCTCCACGCAACAACAATGCGTTCAATTCTACTCTCTTTGATCTCATTATTCAACTGTGGTGTTTCGCATTACCATATATTCAAATTTTCAGCCGCCGATTATCGCCCATTTAGATGTGCAACGTGTGCTTTATGGTAGGGGGCATGCCTGCCAACACTCCAGTAAAACGAGGGGATTTTTTTTATTGAGAAAGAGATAATGTTCATGGCATTTTGGCCAAAATAGGCAGACTCTAAAGTGCGGCCGTCTGGCAGTAGATTTGCTCCAGTATCTTCTTTGTTGTGGTCGGTTTACTGGCAAGTGGCTGTAGGCTTTGCAGTTCCTGGTTTCTCCTCTTATCATTTCTTTTTCTTACTCTTCTTTTTTTATCCGTGACTTCTGATTTCAGTTTACGAGCCGCTGACTCATTTCCATCGCAAACACCTTTCCTCCTTCTTCTTCTTCCTCCTCTTCTTCATTTGCGCGGTACCTTTGAGAAACCCTGAGATTGTTTGAAGAGGACTTTTTCATGAAATAAACGATGCAACGACGTAGCAGAGAGTCAGTGGAAGCGCCAGGAGAGAGACCAGCAGCAGTACAATGAGAGATAGGAGATTGCGTGGAGAAGTGGCAGATCAGCGGAAAACCATCCGTAGAGAAGAAGGAAGGCAAAGCTGCCGGTCACCAGTGTGCCCACCAGTGCCGGACTCTGCAGAAGGGCGAAGATTCTCCCTGAATGCTTCTTCTTCTGGCGCTCCAGATGACGAGAACGGTTGTTTATGTTCATGACTGAGGTGATATTTGAGATCATGCGTTTCAATGAGTGTGTGTGTGTTTGTGAAATCGCCAACAGTTGCTCACATTTCCAGCCGACGTTCAATATTGATGCTTTTGTTTCTAGTGATGCTATCGGTTTGAATCATCAATGAGTGTGTGTGTGTGTTTGTGTACTTTTGTTGCCTTTTTTCTTGCTCCAAGCAACCACCGATTGCCAGGGCTGCAATGCTCAGTCTCTGTGCGTGTAATCAATCAGCGCCACAGTCGGCGTCATCGTCATTAGCCGCCGTTAATAAGCCTTCTCAAGTTGGTTTTTGTACCATCGTCAGTACCGCAAATATATCAGTGTATATTTTGTTCTCTGCACAAATACAAAGCAGTCAATACTGTGTTGATGAGGATGAACAGTGAGGATGAACAGGAAATGAATCTTGATTAGGTGTTTATACTACGAACGGTAATTTTATACCGGCACTGATGCGTTCTGATGTTTTCATTTGCTGAAAGATGATCAGTGGTTATTGTAAAAGTTTTATGCAGAAAGTCGAATTCGTTGTTTGTCAGAGGATGAGTGGGCTACATCTGAACGTAAGTGTCACGAAGCTGAAGCTGGCTTGACCGTGATTTGAGGTACTTTGAAAGGTTCATCCATAGACGAGGAAGAGAGGCGGCAATGGCGACAAGCACTAGTAGAACGACCAGAATGACGGTGACAGTGTGCTCAAAGTAGGGTGAATCACCAGGGCTGGTGCCGTTTGATGGGAGGACTGAAAAGGGAGTGGTTGTACTGCTGCCACCACCACCACCTAAAACTTGGTCCATTTGCGTAGACATCGTTTGTAACTTTTCTTAAATATGATGTGCATCGGAGGGTGAGCAGGGAAAAAGAACAACAAAAAGGAAATTTAAGCCGAGAGCAGCAGAGTACTTTATATCAATTGGTGGCGCAATTGTCGTAATCAGGCAAGTGCTGCTGCTGCTGCTGCCGCCGTTGTTGCCGCTGTTGCTGCTGCCACAGCTAATACACCCACAACTACCGCGGTTATAACACCTACTGTGCTGTTGATGCTGATGCTGCTGCTGCTTCAAAGTACGGCTACAGGCCGCTTTATGATATCATCGAATTAAAATGGAGGACATTTAATGATTGCACTTTGAGCAGTAAGTGGAACTGCTAAGTGCAGCACTCAGCAGAGCAATCTCCACCACCACCGCTAAACAACTTCTCGCAGCAAAACTTCTCCTGCATATAACAATGGACTAAAATAGCGTGTGTAGTGCAAAAAGGCGACACTTTTATTATTTACAACAAAGCAGGTTTAAAGAGATCAGTGCATTTTTCTACTGAAAACACAGCTACTACTTTAGGTAGAAAAAAATGTTGTTGCTTGGTTGACTGACTGGTTGGGAAGGGGAAAACTGGTCGGTAATACTGCGCACAGGTAAAGGGAGGAAAGAGCGGTGAGGTGAGGGGAGGAATGGATTAGCTTTTTTCACCGACAAAACAGGTGACCGGATTAAAGTAGCAACGGTTCAACCGCATCCACTTTCGCTTGTACTCCTCTATCTTCAGTGGGTTAATTGGAGGGGGACGCTTTGTGCCGGCAATTCCGTCTCCACCTCTTGCCTTGCCACCTGCTCTCTGATAATGATTGGGTGGTCGGGGATGAATTGACGGTTGCAATTGAGGTTCTGGAGGTGTTGCCTCCTCCTCCTCTGGCACACTGATCGTCTCAATGAGCTTTCCTTGTAGAAGACCTGCACGTGGGTTTCATTGACGCGTTCAAAGGTGACATTGGAGGGAATCCACGTCGGGGCACCGGTCACTTCTCCAATGTCCACTACTAGGTGAACGGAGAGGAGAAGTACTGGTAGTAGTACTGGTAGTACGACTGAAAGGCTTCTCTTCATGGTCAGCTTTGTTGAAGTGTTGAGTGTTTCTTTTTGATCAATTTTAATCTTATGCAATGGTGCATTTCAGCTTTAGAAGGTTCAGGCATAAAATAGCTTTCACCGCTTTAGTGCACTGCTGATAGCCACAAACTTGACATTCAATAATTTTCTGAATAATATTTCAAACTCGAAAAGCATTTCACTCTTATATATAGCCAAGAAACAGTGAGTGCAGATAACATTTGTTTGATAAGATTGCGTCCATCTGTCTGTCTAGGTGATAGAGCGCACAGATTATGACACTTTCGGTGCGTAAGCACATGATTGCAGTCCGTCTCTTTCAGTTCGTAGTAGTAACTGTTCTGTAGCACTACTACGGCTCAAAGTTCGCTCTTTCATTGAGAAGAAGAGATGTCAACACAGAGGAGAGCCGATCACACCGAACTGGCAATGTTTGACAACAGTCTTTACATAACTTTACACACAACTTGGAGGGTGGAAAGTTACTCAGTCACTTGAGCAATGTAGAGGTGTGCAATCGAAAAAATTTTCCGGAAACGTCAAAACAAAAATTAGCACCACCCTTCTTTCAGAACAAAATTAGCAATTCAAAGTTTGTTTTTCTAAAATCAGTTATGATGTAATGTAAAAATAAATATATATCAAAGTGCTTAAAAACAGCGGTGGGTTGTTTGTGTTACAACAATTGTGGCTGCAAAGGCAAAAATAGCAATTAGCTTGTGACTGTCTTATGGAATAATAATGTAATGCGATGCCGATGGTGATAAATAAGATAAAAATGTTTCCATTAACCTTCCAAAAGAGATACTCCAAATGGCTTTTGGTACTTGCTGCAGAGTTGGGCGAGAAATTCCCGCTCCTCGATAAGCATTTTCTGGTGAGCGGCCACTGCTGCCTCGTATCTTTGTTCGAGAATCTTCAATTTGCAGTACAGCGCTTTCATTCGCTTCATTTTCTCTTCTTTTGTTAGTTCACTTGACTGCTCCAGTTTGAGTCGCTTTACGGCAATCAGCTCCACCAGATTGTCGGTTTCGTTTTGAGATCGCTTATTGCCTAGATTCCTGATGTGTACTTGCTGAGATCTAGTGACATGAGTGATTGTCAAACTGTTAAAAACGGGTTGCTTTTTAAAAATTTTGCAGAAAAGTTGTCGAATGAGAATAAATGTCAACATTGAAAAGGCAAGTGCGTAGAGTAGGAGCAGCATTCAGCACTTGGAATGGCGACTAGGCGAGCGGAAGGAATAATTGTGCTTGAGGGTTGTCATTTCACGCGCTTGTGTCTGGGAAAAGATGTTTAGATGAAACTGAAAAGGCTGCGGTTTCACCAGTAAACAAACCACTGAACACTCATCAGTTCAACATTTAATCGATGATGGCTGAAAAAATGACATTTAGCGCTCTGGTGAAGCAGTTGACTGAGTGAACAGTGGTGAATCAGCGGCGCTGATGCAGTTGGCAATAGGGGCATTGTACAAGCGTGTCTGCTGCAGTCTACGTCACCAACAAGTGGGGGATGATGGAGGGAAAGAAAGAGAGAGAAAATGAAAAAAGCATAACAAAGAAAACTGTCACACTGGCACAGTTAGAGCACAAGGTCACTGGCTGCGACATTATACGCTCAATTGAAAAGTGGCACTTCCAGTTGGTTGGACTTGTTTGTTCTGTACCAGTATTGCATTCAAACTGGCTTGCTGCTGCTGCTGCTGCAGAACTTTCACTCGTGCTTCATTCTCAATATAATGCATTTGCTCACTAATGAATTGTGCATTTGCTGTGATTTCAAGCATGTTCACTGCTTAATGACAATCAGTGATTCATTAGCTGTGTGCTGTGCTGCTACCGGCATGAAACACCTCAGTTTAAAATGTAAAACTGTCAACAGCACTTTTCCCTTTTTTCATTGTGAAATCAGACAACTTTCAGCAAACACACAAGCAGACAGACAGTTAAGCCGTATTCGTGATCATTTCCACCAACACTCAAAAGTTGCGCTCAAAAGTCGTGGTGCTTAAAAGTGCCTGGGCTGTTGTATATGATCACGGGACAGAAAAATCATCGGCAGATTACGATGGCCACGCGAAGCACCACTTGCCGGACACGGACTGCAAATTGTCAGCGCCTGAGAATGGTTGGTCACCGATCTTGATGAAAACCAGACGCACCCGTCTAGACTTCGCTTTCCTCAAAAATTGTTAGTAGACGGAAAGTGGTCTTTTCTGAAGTCAAAGAGAGTTTCCTTGCTACCTGTGAAGCAAAACGTATGTAAATGTCCGCCAATTGTCGGTGAGACGGTGAGATAGAAGAAGAGAGGTGCCTGGTGATTACTTGGCTAGCCAATCAGTGTGTGCCCGGCAATCGAGACAAGCCGATTAGCTCAATGGGGAAAAAGTTGGCATTTCCGAGTTTTAATTAGAAAAGGAAAGTGAATCCTCTTCACCTACAGCAAGGAAAGAGTCGGGTAAACTTCTAAACGAGTACGTGTTTATGTACCATCAGCAGGAGAAAGTGAAAATGAAAGAGACTGTTGTTGTTTGCTAATTTGACTAGCAACAGTCCTCTAATCGGCAATTTGTGACTATCCGATAAGCTGACCAGTGGTCAACAGCCGCCGCCGCAATCTGCCCGTTTGCCTGTCGACACTGAGCTTCATCAACGGTCCGCTAATGGGCGCAACTGCAATTAGGAGCATCTTAGAAGATAATTAATAATTAGAGGTATTTGAGTGGACTACGGCACTGAGTAGGGATAGAAAGAAAGAAAGAAAGGAGGAAAGAAAGGAGATCAATTAGTGCGCGGCGTGCTCTGTGTGTGCCTCTGTGCGCACTAATAAAGTCGGAAATGGCGGCACTGGTCATCAATCCTCGTGCCGTCGATTGTCTGCACTGCTCAATGGCGTGCTTTCACTCTCTCTCAATGGTACTTTCCCCAAGCTTCACACAAGCACCATCCTCAATGTTGTTGTTGTTGCTGTTGCTGGCGAATCTCCTTCAGTATTTTGCGGCACCTGTCAAAGAGCTTCGCAGACTACTTTTTGCAGGGCCGAAACTATGCCTACAACTATCAAAGCCATGCATAGCTAATGAGAGAGGACTTTGTACTTCTGCTGCTACTGCTCACCACTTTCCGGTAAAATGGTAGCAACAGCAGCACTCAGTTGATTTATTGAAAAGGAACACACACGCGTTGGGCACGGTGAGCACATGTGAGCCTTTTGCGGTAGTGCCCTGTTGCTGTTGCTGGAACACGTGTGTGTCTGCAGTTGTTCAAAGTGCACTTTTCCTAAACTGACCGTTTTGTGCTGGACAAAAAAGAGTTCTAGTTTACTGCATTGAATGAGTTGCGGCAGCCATTGAAGCGGTTGCTCTGAAAGGGAACCCATTTTGATTGCCGTATCACGAATAGAACACTGAACAGTGCGTACCGTTTGAGGTGCTGTGGCAACAACAACAGTGGCAATCGGAAGAAGAGCAGCACGGCAATTTGTTTCACAAAAAGACAAAGAAGAAAAGCCAAAAGTAGAAATGGCTACTGACTGACTGGCGCAGGACGACGATAACGATGACAATGGCAGGAATAGCACACAAGTGTAATAGAAGGGCAAAATTGAAAAGAAAGAGAAGGATTGAATGATTTATTTGCTGGAAAGAAATCGCAAATGGATGTTGAGTGGGACCGAGATTGATCGCATTGCATGCTGCAATCTATACTCCATGCGACACTCTTCCAACGGTTTCAGTTTCAGTTCATCAGTTTAAGGAGTTGTTATAAATAGCAAAAGATCTCTTTTTTAAATAACAGATTTAATTCATCTGCTTTTCACCATCACAACAATCGCCACATTAGATCGGCAATAGATTTCTGTCACGTGAATCGACTCAATTTAATTGAAATAAAGCAGTTTAAATGTAAAACGCTAAATGGTAGCCTCTCTCCATCTAATTACCTCTACCGCAAGTTGAGCACTCTTGTTTTTGTTATAAAAATCTAACTCGTTCTCTCCCTTTCTTTTTTACTCTTTCAATCGCAACCAGTTTTGGCGACTCGTTACTTTGGCTCACTTTTATCAGCATTAAGCAGTGGCAGCAGCATCTATTTAGTTGACTTTTCTTTTCATCGTATCCTACCAACAATCAACCTATCTGTCAAACCCATCTAATTTTATCGACTTGTTTTTGTTTTTTGCTGTAACTTTTATTTGCGGCGGGCTTTACTAGCTTGTTTGCATTGTAAAGTAGAGTTGATTTACATAGGTGAAATATTGAATGCAGGAAGAGCAAACAAACAGTTTAACCCTTTTTGCTTATCAAAAACTACAATCTCTAGAAACATGCATTTTTAATTTAGTCAAAATTTTAAATATTGTAAAGTAAAACACAAGTTAGAATTACAGTTTTGAAAACTTACAACAAAAAACCAATTAGAAAATACGTTTTTTATTTCAATCTCGTTAACGATCGATTTTATTCAATTTTTATGAAAGGAAACCGAAACGCCATCTGCCTTTACAACTTAAAAGCACACCTGTTGATTTTGTGCACTTTTGTGATAACGTTAACTTCTTCAAGGAGTTGCATTGAAAAGTTTATTTGTAAAACAACAAAATGTTTTAAAAGATTTTAAAAACTAACTGAAAATGCAAAATGCAAAAGTAAAATGCGGTAAATGTTGGGAAAGGGAGGCAAAATGGCTGCCGCAAGGATGGTCCCCTCTGAAAGGAGAATTGAAAGAAGAAGAAGGAGCGCGAGACGGGAAGTCCCTTTCTACCTCCTTTCACTTAACCTCTCTCCGCTAAACAAACTCAATTTCGTTGAATGAGCGGACGCGGGGCAGGCGTTTCGCCTCCGCATCCAGCTTCTCAATGTTGCGGCGGTGGGTGAGGACCATGACGACGATGAGCCCGGCGGCGATGGCCGCCTTCGCCTCGTCGGCGTTCTTCGTCAGGAAGAGCACCTCCGCGGCGGGCAGCTGCACCTTCTCCAGAACCTTACTGAAGGTCTCCGCGGCGGTCAGCTGGCCGAGGGTGGTGTCCAGGTGCTCGTCAATCAGCAGGTTCATGTCGCCGTGGTTGGTGCGCGAGAGGAAGCGCTTCGTCGCCTCGGCCCAGCCATTGCTCAGCACCACCAGCTTGATCTCCAGGTCGCAGCGCCACTTCTGTATCTGAATGGCCACGTCAGAGTAGACCGGCGTCTCGATGCGTTCGCGCTTGTACCCGTCGAACCACATGTGGAAGCTAAAGGCGAGGAGAAGATGTTGTGAAATGACTGCCGATTTCACAACTGACATCCTCGTTTTCCGCACTCACCGCAGCAAGGTGATCGCCTTGTTCTCCACCTTTCCATCAGAGGCCCACTTGACGTACTCGATGACCGCCTTGATGAGCTTCTCGCGACCCGCGTCCGGCCCTGGGATCTTCGGCGCAGCCGAGTCTTTGGCCGCCTCTGCGCGCAGATTCTCAATGTCCGCCTTGACGTTGCGCTGGTCAAAGTTCTCCTCAAGGTAGGTGGAGATGTTCTCCTTGATGTACGGCATCAGCACCTTGTCGATGAAGCTCGACTTGGCCACCGTTCCGGAGATATCAAATAGGATGCATTTTGGCTTCTTCACCTGCAACTGCACCATCGTCTTGGAGTGTGCTACTGAAGAATATTGTGAAGAGTGGAAGAGTTTAGTAAAGACACAAACAATCAGATGATCAACGTTTCAAATTCAAGGGCTAAAGTGGAGACTCAAGTGTGACTAGAAAAAATGAAAACGTTGTACGACGTCATTGTTGACGACTGATGATGATTGGTAAGTTCAAAGTTCGAATTGTTCGGTAAAAAGTTTAATTTTAAAAAGTTTCGGTCAACAAATTGTGCGTCAGTTTGGTTGCTTGTTTGGTCAAAGTGACAAAGCATTTTTAGTATCGGTCAAATCCAGAAGAATGTTGTCGGTCAAATCCAGATGAGTGTTGTCGCTCAACTCCAGAGTGTTGACGTCGATATCCGCCGCCTCCACCAAATCCCGAAAAGTTATTTTGAGGAGGCTGCTCGTCGATGAGCTTGCTCAGCTCATTGCATACTTGCTCCAAGTTTTGCTGCCCAAAAAACAAACAATAGTAGTGTTAGATCAGAAAGATCATTATCAACTTTGCTCTACTGTACCTTGTGATTTTGAATGGTCTGAAGTGTCTCCTTGTCCAGCACCTGGTAGTAGCCGTACTGCAGCAGCTTCTCAATCAACTTGTCGCCCTTCTGTACAGTGGCGTACCGTCGACTGACGGAGATGTTACTGGCTGGCACTGCCACAAACTGCTCAATGTCACGAAAGAGAATCTCCATGCGCTGCTCATTGAGGTTACTGTCAGAGGACCAGCTGGTGTTGCCGCGGGAGGTCGGCGAGTCGGCGCCGCGGCACAGTTCACTGATCACTTCTGAATGTCTCGTTTGTAGTTGCGAATGCTCTTCAGGGTTTCCGCGTCCTAAAAAACATAGTGACAAGATGAGTTAGTGTACTACTGAACCTTAGTAGGCATCAGTTCCTTACCTGCAGGTGAAAGTAGCCCAGTTCTCCAGCCGCTCAATGTACCGATCGCCCTTGTCAATGAGCGCCTGGCGGCGATTGGTGGGCACGTTGAGCGCCGAGGTGCGCAGAAAGTTGTCCACGTCGTCCATGAGCAGCTCCCTCCTCTGGACGGCCAGCTCATTGCTGGAGGCGTCCGCCGCCGCCGCCGCCGAGCCGGCCCCCTCCTCCGAGTCGATGTACTCGCTCAGCTGTGAGATGCGCTCCTCCAGGCGACCGCGGTACAGCTCAAACTTCCCCAGGGCGTCCTCGCTCAGCAGCTCATTCTGCGACAGCTCGTCGATTCGATCAATCAGCTTGTCGATCTTGCTGATGTACGTTGACACCTTGAAGGAGGAGGATTTTTTCGATTCCTCTTTATCACCTTCCTTCTCTGGCTTTGGATCGAGTGCCAGCAGATTGCTGATGGCTTTGATCAGGACATCGACACGCTGTTCGGTCAGTCGAGAGCTCACCCCAGATCGATTGTCGGTTTTCGCCGAAACACCACCACCACCACCGCTCTTTTTCTCCAATTCTCCGTTAACTGCAGCCATGTTATTGAAGGTAATTGGTGTGTCTTGTTTGTGTTGTGATGTGTTGTATTGTTTCACTCTCTACTCAAAAACTCTCTGTAATGTGCCTCAACTCCTGCAGTGTCAGGCTATTTGTTAATAAAGTAGTCACGTCACTGTACGGTTGCGATAACCAACAACAGACAAGAGGACTGCCATCACCATCACGGGCAGCAGCAGCAGCTACGACAGCACCAGCAGTAGGCAACTATCAGCGTCGGCCTTGTTTACCGGCGATTGTTGCCATACACTGCTCTGGAACCCTTTTGGAAGAATGAACGTCGACAATGTGCATGGGGGGCCAGATTGTGCTTTGTATAGAGGCAGTCAGAGGGAGTCAAACTGCTAAATACGCCAGTCTAAGAAAGGAACATTCAACGGGTATCGTGTGCACTTTGCTAGTCACAGATAGCCATTTGGAATCGCCTGGTTGTTAGCATTTGCACTCCGCTGTCTTATCAGCAAATCTGATGTTACTACTTCTCTGTTATTGTGGCTTTGTACACCTGTGATGCCATTTTGGAGAGAGAGAGAGGAGAGAGAGAGAGAGAGAGAGAGAGAGAGAGAGAGAATGGACAAGTGGTGCACCAGTATTGATGATTAGCTCACCCAGACCAGACAGTGTCATAGTGCAGCCAGTTTATAGCCCTAAGCCATAAAGTAGTGGACAGTACTTTCTCTCTTCTGGTGATTTCTCCACCACAATCATTCTTGGAGATCATTGCCATGTTTGCTCTGAAAAGTGGAAATTTTACTGAGCTCGTGACCTGACCACGCATCAACTGCCCAATAAAAGATAATGCGATGATAGTGATGTACAGAGTGCAGGATGTGATTTCAATTGGACTGAAAATTTGAAAGCAATCAAAAGTTTAATACGATGAAAAAAGTGTTGTAGTATAAAAAGCTTACATTTTATAATGAACTTCATTGAAAACGAGTGCAGAATCAAGTGCATTTAATCAGCTTATGTTTTGCTGTTCTTGACACACCAGCAAGTTGTTTACGCCGGCCAGAAGTTGCACCTTTTTTATGAATAGCCGCAACAGGTAAAGCGTACAGGTAAAACTTGCTTCGCAATTAAATGCCAGTTTAAAAATGATTTTCATTTTTACCATTTTAAGACAGATTTCAGTTTAAAGCACACCACCAGACGGACAATGATTAATAAACTCGTCTGAAATCGCAATGTCGTCTCTCCGCTTTGCCTATTTTCGCAGTCAATGTCAATGGAAAATGAAATGAGGAACTTTCTCTCTCGTCTTCTCTCCCTTTATTCACTGAAAGTAAAATTGAAAAAACTAATCGTTCGTAATTGTCCCGCGGAAAGCGTTTAGGCTTGATTTGCATCGTTGCATCCTTTGTGTAATCAGTTGCCGCATCTTCTCCGCCTGTCTTCTTTACCGGCGGAAACAGCCAGCCAGTCAGTCAGTCAGAGTCAGTGGCTCCACTTCATTCGTATGTGCTGGTGATGCTCACTCATAGTCGAATCGATTGCGGCTGCTGTAGTAAACAGTAGTCTCACCAAGTAGTGCTCAATTGTGGTGACTCAAATCACAGAAAAAGAGACAGACAGACAGACATACACAGACAGAATAGTGCTCAATTAGAAATAGATTTGCCTTCTCGCCTTGTTATCTCCTTCTCATCACTAGCTGATCAGATGAAGATGCGGTTGTGAGTGCTGCTGCTGCTGCTGTTGGACCACTTCTTCTCCTGTTCTCCTCTTCTGCTGCTTCCGCCCGGCGAAACATCCGAATCAGACAGCCAGTTAGACAGTTAGCAGTGTACGGCAGTGTGACTGCCATTCTGCAAAGGACGTCTGCGATGGAGACCACAGGTGAATCTGTCCGTTTGTTTGTAAATTTCAATTTCGATCAATCTCTCCCTTTTCCTCCCTCTTTTTCCCTTTGATTGCTGCTCGTCAATGTTCAGTCAATCGTTTGATGATGGCGCATTGCTGTTCTTTTCTCCTTTCAATTGATGGAGCATCTCCCTTCTTTCTTCTTCTTCTTCTTCTGCAGAGCCTTGGTCGCCAAACGATGACGAGCTGCTGAAATGCAAATGTTAATTGCCACTAAGCAAACACTGTCGGAGCACTCTAGTGAGATGTTAATTGTCCGGAGACTAGATCGGCTGGGCAGATTCACCCCATCCATCCATCCATCCATCTGCCGCATTACTTCTTAGCACTCAACGCCCGTCGATGCCGTCGTTGTCGTCGTGTACGTAGTTCGGTGGCCTGTGTCTTGGCAGGCTACAATCACCGAAACAACTCAAAAACTGGAAGAATGCTTCTCGAACATACACGCGTGCATGACTTCGATCAGCGGTGATGTGCATCGACCTCATCAGTTGCTGTTGTTGCTGCTGCTGCTGTTGCAGACTCCTCCGCAACTTTCTCTCCGCTTGTTTAGACTTTCGCTTCTTTCTCTCTCTCACTCACTTCCTCTTCGGCTGATCGACCACACGTACGGGCACAGTTGTCCCGTTCTGTTCACGATGCCCGTGTGTGTGAGTGAGTGTGTGTGTGTTCTCAGTGTTCTCAGTGTCACACTTTTCCCGGTGGCGCAATTCACGGGCACAACGTGTAATCATATCCGTGTGCTCTACCACGGCCTGTGATGGCCATCGACCGCCATCGGTCACCGCCACCACAACTGCAACTGCCTCTGTTGTCTAAAAGACGCAAATTGATCGTTGTCTTTGGGAAAATGATGCTGGTGGTGGTGGTGGTGGTGGTGATGGTGATGGCCTTTAGCTATTGCCCATATGGCCACCAAGAGACTGGGCGATCAGCACTGGCATTGCACTAGCTGGACACTGCCACTGATGCTCACTCTTGACACTGCTGATGACCATTTTTCTTCCTAATGAAAAAAACAAGCCACTTGCAATGCTATCACTGCTGCTGCTGGTTGAGATTCGCCAGCAGCAATGGCAGCAGTGGTCAAACACGGTAATCACGGTGACGGAGAAAGAAAGAAGTGCAATAACAACATCATGTGGTTTCAATGGTCAACATCAAGACATGTTGAGCACACTCGTGGACCGGAGGAAGCAACGCTGGCCATTCTCAAAATTAGCGACAGCGACTGCGGCATCATCGATGATTGTCATTTGCATTGTGCAGTCCAATTGTCGACAATTAAGCAAATACTTCTTTTCTTTTTCTTTTCTCTTTCCCCTTCTCCCCTTTCCACTTTTTCTTTGTCCTCTTTCACTTTACTTCTGAATGAGTGAAAGTTTGACAACGATTACGCGTTTGCGCGCTAAAGTGGAAAGAAGTAGAAAGAAGCGCATTAGTCAATTGATTGATTGATTGGCCAGCAGCATGTTATCGCTAATTAGTGCAAGCCATCTTTGTCGCTGCGCATTGTCGTAAAGTGATCTGATTTACTAGTACTCTACCAGTCGTTTATTGGCTTCAAAGCAAGCATTTATCGGGTCGATGAGCTGTACCAGGCTGGCCAGTAGTCACAGTCATCACATTGGATAGTGCACACAAAAGAAGAAAAGATACGTGTTCGTTTGAACAGAAACGTGAATGCGGCTGCTCTTCTTCTTCCTAAACAATCTAATCCCCTGTCTAGTCAGTTGTGGAAGACCACTTCCACAACTGTCAATCGGCTGATTGACGCCCTTTGTTTGTGACGTTGAGCCTGATTAATTGACTGCTGATTTGTGCTAATTAGCGGCGCCCGCAGTCCTTGCCATTGACTCGTGCAGAACGGCTGGCAAGCGAAAAACATGCAAAGTAAATAAATGTAATTTGTATGTCATTTTGCGTCAATGGTTTTTAGGTGAATTCGGTTGCTCCGGTGAAAATATGCCTGGTGATGATGAAACGGTACTGTCAAGTGACACTGAACGATGATGGCCGCTAGGGTGGGCACACCGCCGATTGTGCTCTATTTTTGCCAATGATTTGATTTGTTCATGGGCGATGAAGTGCCACTTGTCGCACCGATGCTGCTGCTGCTGGAACGTGATGAATGGCTGGCTAACGATGAGTGCAAACAACAGGTTAACCCAATGAGAGAGAGAGAGAAAGGATGCAATTTGTTTTGTCCATGTGTGTCGGTGCTCTGTGCTTGTCTCCTGTTGTCCACTCTGTAGTTAGTGAGTAATAATAATTGAATGAATTGGAATGTCTTATGAATGGCAATGAGTGGTAAACACAGTGCGGTATTTGTTAGTACTTGTTGCTGGTAGCATCGTCAGCTGTGCGCTGGCTGCCCATTTTCATGTCCGTCTCCGCCTTGTTAGCCACTCTATCTCCGCAAATAGATCTATCAGAAGAAGATCAGATGATGATTTCACTTTTCTCCACTGCACATTCTTTGCACATCGACAGTTGGACTCCACTGATTGCTCGATTAATTGGATGGTTTATCTAGTTTGTAGTAGCAGTGCACTACCTCTTCGGCAGGCAGCCACTACTGTGCTTCTTTTATCCCTTCTATGCATGTGTCTGCTTACTTCAATTGTTGTTATGATTGTTATTGTGTCTACACTACCTTGGCTGGCACTCTACTTTAATTATCTGGTGTTTCAAAGTTTATTTTCGACTGTGTGGACTGTGTGGAGAGTGCACAACCAATTCAGTGCACACACTCGTGCCGAGCTGCCGAGTGCAAGAGCAGAGGGAGGCAATTATACTCAAAAATGCAGATGTAGAGGAAACGATGGGGGAGAAAATGAGGCAAAACAAAAGCGATGCTGATGCCGTTGATCAGTGAGCGATGAGCTACAAGCCTACGATACGCTCTCACGTGTTGTTGTGTTAGCTGGAGTTTGCTTAGCAGTGAGCTTCACAAGTGCCAATTGTTGCGAACAAACTTGGTGTGTGTGTGTGAAAGGAAGAAAGATTACGAAGAGATATTAACTCCGATAGTTTACAATGAAGCCCATGTAACATCACTGAACAAGAGGAGTGCAGTGTAGGTAATCGGTGCTGAGTAGCATCACTTTCGGTGTTCAGTTTACTTAGGCTTAAGTGTGGCTAAGCGCACAAGCTCACACAGTTTTTTATCTCAAAGTCGGCTGCCGTGTGCTTGCAAATTGTTCCTTCTATTTGCTAATTTCTTGCAAAGTGTCCGCTATTCAAAAAGGAGAAAAATGTCCGGTAATTTGAGCAAGTGTTGGTGCATGGCTCGGTCACGAGGGCGGCAACAAGTGGCGGCGGCGGCTTTTTCACAAAGCGGATGTCTCACAGTCTTCTTTGTTTCTTTTTTGCAATTTTTGCTTTGTTTCCTGTAGCAACGATCAACATTCATGACTTTACAGTGTTTTACTGGTCAATTTAATTCTTGAACAAGAATGCACTTCTTGGAATTTAATTTTGGTTCAGTTTAGATGATTTTGTCCATATGATAGGGTTGCTCACTGTCCATCTTTTGACTTTCTTCCAAAAATAGCCTTTTCCAATTTTGCGAGCAATTAAACTGATTTGAACGCAGGTGGGGCAGAAAAGAGAGCAGTTGAAATCAATCAATCAGCAAATGGTTTCCAGCAACGGAGCCTTTCTCCGTTGTGAGCAGGCATAAATGACTCACTTACCGGTCATCGCCAACATCAGAAGCATTTTTCATTTTTCTTTCTGACACAGTGAGTTTGGTGATTGATGGCTTGAAATGATACCACACTGCTTGCGTGCCATATCGGTTGTCGTCTTTTTGGCGCCAGCTCTTTTTCCAGCGTAATGCACCAAAAGCACTGATGTCAGTGGCGCTAATTGCGCTGCAATGAAAAATGATGCCGCTCAGTAGCCTGCATGGGCTTCTCCAAATTGCAAATTGTTGCCGGCTATTGTCCACTTGTCGCCAATCAGTGACTGATATCTACGTTGCTTATCTCTAATTTGGTATTTATAGTAATTTGCAGTTGTAAAGCAACAGTCTCAGCCAAGACGACGTTTGTTTTTTGTCTTGTTTGGAGAAAAAAGGCAAAATACAATGCAGCTGAAATCAATATAATTTGCCTCTTCTTTTTCCGGTATTTTTTCCTGTCGTTGACCAGTTCCCGTGCGATGCTTGGCGCTAGATGTTTTTCCTCTTCAGAGCATTACCTCTTTATTGCAGGTAATTTAGGCTCACTTTTGAAACACGCTGTCGAGTGATATTAATTGCAGTTATCCAGTGAAGATGAGTGCAGCTTTTTCTACCTTTTCCTCTTCTTCATCTTCATCTTCTGCCATTGATTTAATCAAGTGCTCTTTGATCAAGTTGAAAAAGTCTAAAGCAGCGTGTGCTTCTTCAAACTATCGACAACTGTGGGCGCCCAACGTTTCAACCGGTGGATTTAAATTCACACTCACGATGAAGCATTAAAGGGGGCTCAAACTGTGCTGAGTAATGGACTCTACAGTCTTTGGACTCTTTCAATTGATGCAGTCAGTGAGTACACATACAAGCTGCAACTCATCAAAAATGCAAAGTTCAGATTTAAAACGTGCCAGGTCCTTCAGGTTAGCTGTTCTTCATCTTCTTCTTCTTTTTGTTCTTTCATCCATCTATGTATCAAGTCTCAATCAGACTATCTGGTGGCGAGTCTGGCAATCTGATGTGCAATCTGCACACAGACAGGCAAGCAGGCAAGCAATGCTCGCCCGGCAATTGGCATAGCCGACATTTGCAAAGTAGTAGGAAATCGAAATCACTCATCCACTTGAGATAGTTTGCAAACAAACGAAGACAAATGAAAGCGCCGCAGCGCCAGTGTGTTCATTGTGTTCACTGCGCTCTTCGAGATCATCGAGAGCCTGTGTGTTTGTGTGTGTGTCTCCCGAGGAGTCTCGCATAGTTTTGCCATCTCATGTCTTTGGCAGTCGTCATCGTCTCTTCGTTGTTGTCGTCCAGCCGACTGTCTGCTGTTGTTTTGATAGCAAACAGCACACCACTTAATTGAAGCAGGCAAATTTAATTTGCTCTGTTATTCCTCCTTCTCCTCTTCATCTTTGCATCCTCTTGTCTTTATCCACGTGCTGCAGCTCTGTGGCTGAGACTGAGACAATGACACGCGTCGCTCGGCGGCGGCGACGGCGACTGTGGTGATCACCGAGCTGTGGTGTCTTCGCTGCCGAGCGCCCGCCGTTGGTTGGTGTATCACCGACCGACATCACTCTGTCTGACGGACGGACGGGCATCCCTTCTTTCTGCCTGTTCATAATGAGGCAGTAATGGACGAATGGAGCTCGGGCGCCATGAATACAGTGAGCGGTGTACACCGCAGTGTATTGTTTAAAGTCGCCTGGTCACCATCAGCATCGCCACCGACAAATTGTTGCTCCCCCTCGCTCTCTCTCTCCTTCTCAGACCAGCAATTAGAGACGCCTAATTGGGCAGTGTCATTTTCACTTTTAACAGTAGCAGCAGAGCAGTGATCAGTGGTCGCCCTTCTTCGCCCTGCTCAAAGAGCAGCGCTTTTCACTCTCTCGCCCTGTGTGATCATCAGGCCGATCTAATTCAATAATGAAATTACTAAATTAGTAAGACTAATTGTGGCCTCGGCGGTGACGATAACCGCGGCGCAAAAGCAGCAGCATCAGCAGCAGCAGTAGACAGTAGCAGGCTTCTTCCGCCGGAGCAAGGTTGCAATTAGCGGGCAGGACGGCGGCGGCTTATCTGCCCAGACGATGACGATGAAGCCAACGACGACGATGATGCGCCACTGCTGCTACGACGAGTGCTCCTTAATGAGAGTTACCGGTCGCAGAGAGTCACACCCCGAGAGGAAGTTGTGCGCTGAGTGTGTGAGTGTGTGTGTGTGTGCTCTGTAACTGACATGATCAGACAAAAGGGATGACAAGTGCCCAATTGCAGCGGAGATGCCTGGCCCTGCTGCTGTTCAAGTAGTTTTTTGCTTGAGCAATTGACACTGATGCGTCAGTGTATCTTCTACAGCCACCACCACCACCACCATTGCACTTCGAAGATGATAGGCAATTGCCGTTGTAGTCGTCGGGGTGGCCCAACTCTTTCTCACATACACTTTTCCCCCCTCCCTTTCCCTCTCGGTAATGGCTACATTTTGGCCACTTGACGCTGTCTGCGGTAGTCTCAGTCACCGGCGGCAGCTCACCATTACTCGCCTTTGCAACGGTAGACACGTTCCTAAAACTGAAATTGCTTCTCATTTGTTTGTTTACAATCGGCACACGTCGTTGAGGACGCAGCAGCAGCAGCAGCAGTAGCTGCAAAACCGCATCCTTTCTGGTGGTGGCGGTGGTGATGGCGATGATGGCGGTGGCCAACACATTAAATGTTATCCCGCAACATCTTTGCTACACAGTGAAAAGAGTTTTTCCCTCTATTTATCTAGATAGCCTTTCTTTTTATTGCCCCTCATCAGCTGCTGCCGCACTGATTGTGCTGATTTAGATGTGCGCTAATTTGACGCATATATTAGCGTAGGTGAAATCGGTGTGAATCACTTTCACTTAAAAGGCGGGAAAGGGAAGAAAAGGTTATCTTTGCAAAAAAAGAACAAACAAACAGTGTGTGACATTCCAGGTGGTGTCAATCTTGTCGGCACATTGAGCTTGATGACATCGCAGTTTAAGGACGGATGACAGATTACTAATTAAATTGCAGTGTTGACCGAATTCTGAGCACACAACACAGCTAGATCACCAGAGGCAATCGGTCAAATGGAAGAAATGCAAACTATGCACTGCAATGCACTGCTGTGAATGGGTTGCAAAAATAGCCAACCACATTGGTATGAGTGCCGGTCACTGTGGCCAAGTTCTGCAGAAGAGTGCACCAGAGATGAATGCCTGCTTTTTGTTGTATCTTTCCTCCATCACTTCGCCACCAGTGACACTCTCCCCCTCTAGGCAGTTGTCATCAGCAGAGTGGCATGACTTATGAGCACTTCAGGTGCACACACTGCACACTGAATGTATCATTTGAGTGCAACCATTCAGCTGAATGGCTGTGTTTGTTTTGCGACCTATTCAAGGCGCCCTGTTTGCACCTGCTTGAACTGAGACGATACTGAAACGGACGATACTGCACTACAAACACAGTGTGAGTTATTGAAATACTGAAAGTGAGTGTGTGTGTTCGGGAGCAGTGAGCACAGTGAACAGCAGCATCAGCGCAGTAACGAGAAGCAACGAAGAGCACAACTCATCGCTCCTTCGAACTCATCTCTTTCTCTTTCCTCCTGCTTTCCACTGTACTGAATCTGTTGCTGCCGCTCTTCCACCCGTTTGAAGACACCGTTTGTCTGTCTCACTATAAAAACTAACTGTCCGCAGACGGCACTGACTTATTTCGATTGTGACTCCGCAGGAGACAATGCACACGCCGATGCCGTTGTCGATGTTGTCTCCTCTTCTTCTTCCTTCTTCTTCTTCTTCTCCTGTTGCACTTTCACTTGTTCAGTGTAATCAGTGCTAGTGTGTAGTAGCAGTCGTTGTGTGTTCTTCTTTGCTCAATTGCTACCGATTTTTTTCCGTTTCATCATTCGCATCATCAACTACTTCCCCATCTGTACGACTGCCATTCATATCACTGCCATCTTCATCATCATCTCCATCTTTGCCAAAAATGAGAAAACTTAGTCGGAATATGGTAAGTTTGTTTTAACAAGGTAATTTTTCTAACCTTTTTATATTTAAAAATTATTGTTTTCTTTAGCATCTTTTATTATTTACGGTGTGTAGTCTTCTGCTGCTGGTGCTCAGTGCCACCACCAGTGCTCAGGAAGACGACATTGACTCCAACAAAGTGCTCAGTGACTTCATCTGGGCAAAGATCATCTCAGTGAACAGCAAGAACAACCACTCACCTTCATCGAGCTCAAAACACGCCAAACAGCAGCCCAACTTAAAGCTAGTGACCATTCCCTACAAACCCTCATCTTCATCCAAACCTTCATCCTTTCCTCTTCATCATTTTCACCCTCATCCTCATCTTCAATGAAATCTGCCATATCACGACGATCATCATACCACAGCACCTCACACCATCCAATTGCCACGGCAGCATCCTCGTCCAGTTACGCCTACGAGCCAAGCAACAAGTACATGTCTGCAATCAAGTCAAACGCCTCTTATCGCAGTGCCTACAGTGCAGTTCAGACAAATCCATCCTCCTCCTCCTCATCTTCTTCCACTTCGGCTTCCAGTTCAAACAGCATTCCTAAAATTCTCCCTGCACCTCAGCTTAAGTCAAGCACTTACAGTGGCTCAGAGTCAGGAAAGAACTACTTTGTTGACATCGTTGCCAGCCCTTCGACCTCCTCAAAGAACACTCATGAGTCGTCCAAGTCACTGTACGACCTTGTGCCAATGCCCACTTACGGCGACTTTAGCAAGTATTCTGGTGGTGATGAGGGAAACAATCTTTATCAGAAGAAACGAACACTAGAGATTGCGCCGATGATTAGAGAAGATGACAAACAGTCTTACGGACAACAACCAGTCATGGAGCCACAGATTATTGAAGTGACACCCGATGATCAGCCAATTCAGATAGTCTTCCGCTCTACCTCAACTCCAGTGAGTGCATCATGAGGATGGATTTATAGAAAACTGGTCTAATTTTCCAATTTCAGGTTCAAATAAAGCAAATTCACACTCCATCAGCTCCAATGGAAATTGAGAAAACAATGACTGAAGAGGAGCCACAACGTGTTCAACATCAGGTGCGTTTCTTTCACAACATTTTATTGGTATTAACTTATTTGTTTTTTTATTCGCTATTTGCAGTTGACTCGACCAGTTATACAAGAGGTAATTTAACGGCTCATTTTTTGCTTGCATTTAACTTTTTTTATAACTTAGGTGTTTGAAATTATTCAGCCATACCGGTGAGTTACATTAGAACAAACTGAAATCATTTTGAGTTATTATCTTACTCTTTTTATTACAGCAAGATCACCCAGATGGTGAATCCAGTGCAAGAGGAGATACACACGGTACCCTTAATTAATGATTTTACCTGTTTTTATTAGAATTCTAACTCTTTTTAATCAACAGGTGGTTGCAAAACAAGCGCATTCTGAAAATGGGCCCCACGGCGGAGGAGGAGGAGGAGGTGGAAATGGAGGTCATTATTCAGGCCAGCAGGGAATGTACGGCGGCGCACCCTACGGACGTACCAGCAGCTACAACTCCGGCTATCGAGGCAGTCAGATGAGCAGCGGTGGCTATGATCAACGAAATAAAGGACCAAACTACGGATAAACTGAATAGAGAGCGCAGAAGAACAGACACTCCGGAACACAGGCATCAAATTGCTGGTGATTAATGGGCACTGGGTGCACCGTATTATTCGCCATCATGCCAATGCCTAATCATTGCCATGTCACCGAGCTATTGTGTCACACTGACTCCTCACTCACTCACTCAGCACTACTCGTTCACCTAATCCTCTTTCTCCCTCTCCTCTCCACCACTATTAGCCTCAACAACATTCATCATCATGCTGTCAGACTTTAAACTGAAAGCTCCTTCTCTACAGTGAAAGTGTGGCAGCATCGGCAGCGGCGGTAGTGGAGGCTGCAAAGTCACAGGCGACCACCGAGTTTGACGTCGATTGAACGGCTGGATCGGCAATGCGACGACAACTACGACGCCGACCACAACCACACTGCCAAGCATCACCTGTTTTTACCTGTCAGCATTGTACATTTCTTTCGCTTTACATTTTCATTTTTTTATTAATAAACCGATACCGATTTGACGATGCTCTCTGGCTGCCACTACACCACCACCATCACTGGTTGTCGCCTTTGTTTGGCCACTTTGCACAGTAGTGCTAGTCGCCCAACACTGTCTGCTGCCGCTGTAGTACGGCTTTTGTTAAACCGTGGCACTAGTTTTTCTTTTTGTTGTTGTTCTCAACTACTGAGACGTCTTTTCTTTCCTTTCCTTTTTCTTCTCCCCCCCCCTTCCTCCCAACGTATTGTTGTCCACAAATTGGCCATTTTGTCTTCCTCAATTGCCGCCGAAGACATCGCCGTCCGCCAATCGAAGCACCGCTCAGCCTTGCTCGCCATCCATTAGTCGACCATCAGAGTGGGCCAATGTAAATGTCAGCGTCTGTCTGTCTGTCTCACTTTTACTCGTTGCCTGGCCACTGGCCAACCATTGGACACACACACATTCATTCTCCTAGTCACTGATATAAACCTGTGCTCCACTGCCACCCGAATGATCTTCACTAGTTGCAGTGCTCATTACATTTCACTTTCATTAGTGTGTTCAGTGTCTCTCCCTCTCCTTCTCCATCTCTTTCTCTCCTTCTCTTCCTCTCCCTGACATTAACAATCAAAAAGCAATATGTCTAAATCTGCCTCTAATGTTCTCCTTATCGCCGTCATTCTCTGCACTCTGAGCCTGAACTATGGTAAAACAGAGGAGTCGGTGATAATGGCGGGCCACGGTGAACCTGGTAATGATATTGTCGGTGGCGTAGAGACGAGCATCAGCAAGAAGCAGCAGTCGGAGAGAGACCGACAGTACGACATCATTTTGGGAGACCTCAATGGGGCTCAACCTGGAGCTAGTCCGGTTCCATTGAGAGAGGGCACGCCCAGTTCAGAGGCTGAGGCGAGGACTAGCTCCACAGCTGCTGCCACTTCAACTGAAGGTTCGACAACAGCAAACGCGGCCTCGACGACCACCACTGCAAAGCCGACCACTTCAACGACCACCAGTATACCGACTCCTGCAGTGTACCTTCCAGTGAACTTTACCTATCCATCGCGCATTTACGCCATTGCAAAGGCGTTCAACTTTACCGATTTGAAAGAGCTGAACTTTACTTACGTATGATCTTATCATTCATAAGTTTGCTTGTCGCAAAACAAAAGTAATTGTTTCCTTTTTTCAGAATCACGTGGATAAATTTGGCTACGTCGCACACGTCGAGCGAATTATGAACTTCCGAAGAAATCGCCGGCAGGCAAGCAACACCGACAGTGATGAAACGGTCGTAAACAACTTTAGATGGGCACTAAAGTTCTATCAAAAGTTTATGGGGTTGCCCATTACAGGCAGGCAGCAGCTACTGATTTTTTGTATTCAGAAGACAAATACTAATTTAGGGTGCTCTCTACATTTGCTTTCCCCTTTCCCTAATCACACACAGGTAATCTAGACACAGAGACAATTGGGCACATGAAAAAGCCCAGATGCGGCAATCGAGATCTGGGCGCTGAGTTTCGTCATCAGAAGGAGACGGGTATAAGGAAAGTGAATGGCAGATCAAAACGCTACTTCCTTGCTGGTAGGTTTACACACGCACACTGTTTTAAAACAGCAACTCTCAAACTCTTCAAATTAACAAATGCACAGGCAGTCGATGGAGGCGTAATCCGGAAAACCTCCTTCGTTACTGCATCAGTCGATTTCCCCGTCGAGCGACAGAGAGCAACCTGACTAACTTGGTGCACTACGAAATATGGAGAGCATTCAAAGCCTGGTCAGCGCACATTCCCTTCAAGTTTAAGCCAATGCCGTGCGTCAATCGAGCTGGAGAAAAAGTAACGGAAAAAATCAGTATTAGCGCCCAGCATCATTTTATTAACTTTTGTTTCCAAACAGATAAAAGTGCCAAACATTGATGTTCGATTTGAGATGGGCGAACACGGCGACGGAGACCCCTTTGACGGGCCTGGTGGAGTGCTGGCACATGCCTACTTTCCTGAATTTGGCGGTGATCTGCACTTTGATGAATCAGAGCGGTGGACTAATAGCGAACAGGGAACAAATCTCTTTGCTGTCTCACTGCACGAGATTGGTCATGTGCTCGGTTTGGAGCACAGTGAAAAGCCAGATGCCATAATGGCGCCTGTTTACAAGTACACGCCCAATATGAAGCTAACACCTGACGATATCATTGGCGTGCATGCAATCTATGACCAGTAGAGGATGATTTACACTGTTTTCACATGAACTAATAAAAATGCACTTTTTGAAAGTTAGGAGCAGGCACTTCTAATTTTTGCATTAGTTTACTACACAAACAGTTTAAGATTCAATATCTAGATTGCTCAGTTTCGGAACTGAAAAAGTTTGATGATTGTTTGCATTTCAACAAATTTTTTTTACTAAAATGAACTTTTTACTACCAAAAATGAAATGATTATAAATCATAGCACTAAGCCTTCTAATGCCTGAAGCTAGCACACTTAACATTTTGCCACCTGTTTTAAGTGTGCGGTTAGTGCAGTAGCCACACTCATTAATGACAGCATAAAAACTTGCGTGCGCTTTTTGTTTTTTAGTGCCATTTTAATAAGAAAGGATTTATGACAATGACTGCTTTCACACAATCCACCAGAAGCAAGCACAAGTGCTTGACCTGTGTTTAAGTGTGTGTTAATTGTTCATCCTCATTTTAACAGTAAAAACGACTCATTTCCTATTCTGTGCGTTTGACTGCAGGGGAACTTTCCGGATGACGATTTGATTACTGTCTCAAAAAGCAATGCCTTTTTTGCTCTTTTAAAAAGGCACTTAGAGGTGCTCCTTCTAATTTCCGTTAATCGATTTTATTCAATTTAGTGTGCTATTGTCGCAAACAGTCTTTTTGTGCAAAAAAATGCACAATGTTTCGAAACACAAGTGTATATATCTGACTTTTTAGACACTAATAACACAAACGATAAAACATTTTGCGACAGAGCAGTGTTCCTAACTTTTGAAGATAGACACACACACTTTAGTTTCTAGTGCACTTGTGGGCACTTTGAAAAAGAAAAAGGGAGATGTGCGTTCAAACAAGAACAAGATGAGCCGCTTTTCAGCAGCTTCAAGAGCGGCCATTGTGAATGAGAGGGAAAACGGAGATGCTTAACAGTCTATCTGCTTTTTGCATAGACATTCACCAGAGAGCTGTTGCCCATCAGTGCTACTCATCAATGCTGCGGCCACGAAATGGTCATCGTCGTCGTCGCCGATTTCCTGCCACGATCAGAGTAGCCTCCTCAATCTTTTATTTTTCACTGATGGCAATTGTCTGAATGCACGTGATAGAAGGCAGATTAATGTAGACTGGACTTGGTCACTTCTATCTTTTATTGTCTATTCACTTTGGGTCGATTGAAACAACCCGTCTGTTGCCGGTTTTGTGCACAAGCATTCACTCTCGAATGCCATTTTCTTTTGCCTGCTATCGGTGTTTCCCTTTTCTTTCAGGGTGGAATTATACCATTCTCTCAGTTTGCAGAAACAGTTAAAGAGAAACATAATCACAGCTGGCCGGTGACAACTGTGAACGTTTATAAAAAGGCTTTTTTGTTCAAATGCGGGTTTTCATTGTTTGGAAGCCTACAAGCTTGTCTGAATTTCTTTACAATTCTATCCTCGTATTACTAATTGTTTATCTTTTGCTAAGAACTTTTCTAGTCTATTGAAAAAATATTCTTTTTTTTGTGTTTACAAAAATCGAACAAACACTCTTCAACAATCATTTTGGGAGTTTACATCACTGTATGTCCCACACATCTCTCTGCTACTGACCACGTCATCATCAGAGAACTGTTAAAAGTTTTCAAGTTGTCCATCACACCACATCTCATCTCGACTACTCTCTCTCCCGTTCAAAATGTCCAACAACGATCTTCCAAAGGTGAGCAAATCGAAGTTTGTTGTCGGCAAGCACCACCCCTCAATGCAGAAGAACCGAGAAAACAGCGGCGCCGGTGGCAGTGGAACGGCCTTGACGGCTCGTCGCCAGCACAGCATCGACACGGTCGCCTCCAAGCTGAGCATGATGACCACCAAGGAGCTCCCCGCCCTCTCCACGGTCTCCACAAAAGGCAGTCAAGATCCGATGACCTTTCTGGAGTTCCGCGGCTACCACGTCGTCAAAGAGCTCGGAGCGGGAGGATTTGCCCAGTAAGTGGTTCTTCACTGGGAAAACCATCTCTTTCTCGTTCCCACTAATCCCTTCTCGTTTATCAGCATTACAAAGGCCGCGCCAAGAAGGCCAGTCGGGCGATGGCCTCGGCAGTCGGTAGCGATCAAGGTCTTTGATCTCACTGATGAGAGTAAACAGGGCTGGATCATCAACTGTCTCAAGCGGGAAATGCTCATAGCGAAGAACCTCCAACACAAGAACATCGTCACAACCTATGAGGTCTTTAAGACGCAGCGAAACGGCTTCATCGTCATGAAGCTGGCCGACGGCGGCGACCTCAGCGCAAAGATGATCAAACAGAATGAACCGTACAGTGAGGATGAGACGCGCAAGTACTTTCGCCAGCTGATGGAAGGCCTGGCGTACATGCACTCACAGAACACTGCACATCGCGACTTGAAGCTGGAAAACTTTCTCCTCTTCCTCGAAGACGACCGACCGGTGATCAGCGACTTCGGTACGTACTGCTCACAGCTATCTAGCCATGATGACACCTTCTTACACTTTCACTTCTCCACTTTAGGTTTTGCCGTTTGTGCCACTCAGACGCACACTGTGCTCACCGAGATGATGCGCAACTCCTTCTGTGGAACGCCGGGGTACATGGCGCCGGAGGTGAGCGCCGGTCGCCCGTACGACTCTAAGGTAGGCTTGTTTACGCTTGTTTGTTTACTGTCAGTTTTGTACTGTTTGCTTTCTTCATTCCCAGGCGGTTGACGTCTACGCAATGGGCGTTAGCCTCTTTGAGATGCTGAATGGCAAAAAGCCGGCGGCGCAGGGTGACCTCAGATATCGAGTGCAGCTGCCTGCCTCCTGTCGGGCCCTGATTGAGTCCATGCTCATGTCGCGCGCCTCTCGCCGCCCCAAAGCCGCCCAAGTGCTCGAAGACAAGTGGCTGACGCCCAATGTAGCGAATCGCATTGGCAATATGCTGGGCTTCACCTGATAAGCTCACACACTCGCTCTTTACGCTTTTTGGAGAACGAGTTGTTTGCTCATCTCACTATTTTGCATTTTATTTGATCAAATAACTTTTGACTTTTGTAAAAGATGTGTGATAGCATTTGTAACAACAATTAATTGCAATAGGCTGCTTTTCTTTCTTTCTTTCTTTCTTGCAAGATCGATAACTTCTGGTTCATTGTCAGCCGTACAGCAAACAAATCGCAGACAAATTAAGTGGGCGCTGATCGAGTTATGTACGACAAATGCTGCTGCCACTTGCTGTGTGCTTGCTTGTGCACAATTGACATTGGACGCCTGTTCAGGCACAAATGTCCATCGACGAGGGGCAATCGGAACAAACAAATAGACAGACAGGCAGTCAGACTGCTGCTGCCGATGTCCATTTGGCGTCCAATCACAGGGGCACAATTGCACAAACATACTCTCTCTCTCTCACACAGTGGAGGACGATGTACTTTGTTCTCCTCGTTAGGTGTCGATCAAATGTCTAATTCGATTACAGGTGCTGCTGCTGCTGCTGAAGTGCTCGATGCAGCAGTCGATTTGACTCCATTACCACACAGCGACATTATCATCAATTTCGATTGCTGATTGATAGCAGCAGCAGCAGTTTCGACTGTTCCGCATTGTCGCAGCAGTTTGCTCACATTCAACTTGAAGCACCTTTTTACTTCTTTTTTGTTTTTCTTTGTAGATGTTTAAATGTCCTACAGTTTAATATTCCATCTCAATTGACAATCGGTTGCAGGTGATATTTGTCTCTTTGTTTGTCAAACAACACTTTGATTTTCTATCATTTAGTTAATAAAAACTTGTTCTTGTGTATAAACAATTCTTTGTATTTAATTATAGGATTGAAAAAAATGTGAATATGTATGGGGAACAGATATTGCTAGAATTGCAGTGGTAATGACTAGTTCCTTTACATTGTCTATTGAATTGTCCGAATACTTTAGAGTTAGTAATAAATCAACGAGTGTATAACAGTCTATTCCTAAAAGAAAGATGTTTCTTCTTCTATATGTTCTAAGTCACCAACTAGATAAATAAAATAATATGAATGTAAGATGTGCAGATGTGAAGAGAAAAATGCTCAAGAAATGCAAAAAGAAGTTTCGTTTTGTTAACGTCTCTCCGCTACTCTTTGCCAGAACCGCTGAACTCTCTCTTACTGCGGCCATTGAAACGGGACTGTGTAGTGGAGTCGTCTTTGGAGTGTGAACGCTTCAGACTAGAGTTTCCCAACTTTACGTTGACCTTCTCTTGTTGGCTGCTAGTGCCACCGGTGGACTCCTCGTGGTCATAGTTGGACTCAACTTTGACCACCTGTGAGGCTCGCGACGATGAGGAGGAGCTGCCTTCACCTAAGGTAGCGCGAGGACTCTTGATTACCGGCATGCCAACGTCGACTTTGTCAGCTACAAAAGTGGAAAAGGAGTTTGCTTGATGACTGCTGCATTCAGTGATGGTGCTACTGTTGTTGTTGTTGTTGTTGTGATGACGGCAGGGGTCAAAGAATGTCGCCGGAAGTTGAATGCTCTTCAGGTATAACTCTGGCTATTGGTGTAGAAAGGGAACGCTGGACGAGAGCCGCCCTGAACTATGGTCGTCCTCAAGAGGTCTGTGAAGCGGTAATTACCGGTGATGATATCGCTGCCGGTGATGCCAGTGCCTGGTCCACCCAAAACTGGACTCTTCTTTTCCTCATCACCATGACCATTTTTGACTCGCCCCTCACCACCTCTGTCGGCGGCGGCTCCTGGTCCTCCGTCATCATCTTGTTGATGTAATGATCTCCCGCCTGACCTTCGCTGACCACGTCAATCTCCGGAGTGCTGCTGCGCCGACGATGAGCCGATGACGACTGTTTGTCAGCGTTCCTCGCAGCTTCCTCGTGAGAGAGGCCAACAATACCGCTGCTGTCAGTGATGATGGAGGACAGGGATGTCACCTGATGAGATTGCGGCAAACGGTGATGGTCACTGATTGAGGCGGTGGAACCAGAGTGTGGGGGCGGCAGGTTGTAGGGCGAAAAGGCCAAACTGGCACAGGCTGCCACCGCCGCCGCTGGATACGTCGGAAAGAGGCGACCAATCTGGGCGATCTGCTGTGTGCCATCTCGAGCTGATGATGAGGGTGGTGGCATGTAGAGGCCACCTACACCTACTGTGGGCAGATGTTTAGATGTGGGCAGCATAAATGGCGGTGAAGGGTAACGCTGGGTGACAGTGGTCCGACTGCTGCTTCGAGTAGAAACGGCAGCAGAGGCAGATTCTTTCGGGAGTTCCTGGGCTTTGCGCCATTTGGCTCTGATGAAGTTGAGGTGAGGTAGTGCTCAGTAAATGAAGGAGCTCTTTCCCTTTTTTAAATGAACACGTATAGTACTTACCGACGATTTTGAAACCATACTTGAACGCGCGATTCAGTAAGGTTAATACTCCTGAAAACAAAATTTGAGTTGAACTGGAAAATCTGCTGAGGGACACATTTGAGTTGTCTGAATTACTCACTTTGCCAGGTCTTCTCGCAGCACAACGTCAGGGTAGCGAGTCCTCTTGAAGAGTGCCTCCAGTTTGGCCAATTGTTCAGGGGAAAATGTGGTGCGGTTTCGTCGCTGGTTAGGGATCTAAGGTTTATTAAAGTGTTTGACGGCGGTGATGGTGATGAGTATGATGACAGTGCTCAGTGCTCACTTATTAAAAAGTCTTACCTGGCGACGGCGATTAGCGAACACTTCAGAGTTGGAGTCACTCTCACTGTCTCTTGTTACGGGCGTGGAAGAGTGAGGCACTGACGCCATTGAAAAGCCTGCACCAGCAGTGGCCATCGACTTTGAGGATGCTTCAGAGAGCAAAGCACCACCACCACCACCACCATATTTGACTAAAGAGTTGCCGGGAAAGAAGTAAGCTGCAGGGTTTTGCGATGTGTTGTAGCCAGGCAGAAAGGGAAATGGGCCGTTCCAGGAACTGCTGCTTTGACCATCGCCCATCATTGGCTGGTTCGAAGTGCTGCCAAGTACGGTCTGTGAGAGTACATTTGAGATTGGGTTGAGATTGCTCCCAGAGCTGCCACTGGACATTGAGGGCATGGGTACATTTGGGAAGTTTTCGTTGAAAAACTGGTTCAAAACTCCGTCGGTAGAAATAGAACTGGAAGGTGTCTCGATTGGCACCACGCTTTCAAAGTTGGGCGAATTCTTTTCCGTCTCATCTTCCTCCTCGGATTTTGGAGATGAGGGCGAGGCGACGCTTGGAGAACTGCTGATCACTAACGACTTTGGAGACTTTTCATCATTGCCTTCGCTCTTGATAGACAAATCCATCATAGGGGAAAATTATCAAACTCTTTTTCTATTTCAAAATGGTAACACAAGGTAAAATGTCAGTATGAAATGATTAGTCAAAATGCAGTAACAGCAATAGTTTAGAGATGGTAAATTGCATTGCCATTTATCAGAGTATTTGATAATTTGATTCGATTTCACTCTGCTCTCTATTGCAGGAAAACAGCCGTCCTTTAATGGACACTTAGTGAATGCTTGCGATGAAACGATCATTGGTGGAAAGTGATGATCTGTTTGTTCTGTTTAACTGGCGTGAGAACACGGTAGATCACACTTTCAAAGTGTGATTTGCCAATTGATCCTGATAAAAGCCATACGATGTGGCGAATGTACGAAAAACACCCAATGATTATAGAACGATGCTATTGATGATTTCAACTAGGACCAATTGAGGACACGCCGTACATATTAATGACGGAGTAAAAGGAATGCATTTGGCCGTCGGAAATGCGATTTCGTAGGTGTGATGTCTTGCTTCTTGTTTAACTGGATATGACTACAGGTTCCGCCTTGTAGTGTGATTTGCCTATGTCCTTCTCGAAGCCATACGCATGGGTTACGTAAACTGAGTCAGCGAATCGAGTTGATTCATCGAGAAATGTGTGTGAGTTGTTGATGCAACCATCAGTTGGCCACAACGGTCAGGCAGACACGCTATTAGCAATTGATACGAGTTGAGTGCAGCCTTAGTATTTTGTTTCGACTCGTCGTCAGAGAAGCGAGTCGGGGACTCTTTGTCCGCATGTTTGCAAAAGTTGGAATGGCGAAATGTATGTTGCCAATTAGCAATTGAATTTTGTTCTTGAGATCAACTTTGAAGTTTGCCTTCTTAATGAAATCGCTTGTAACGTTGAGCACGTGATGATATGTGATTCACGAATAGTTGAAAGATATATGGTCTTTTGATGCATAACAGCAAATCGTTGGCAAACGGTACGCTCTGAGAAAGTTTTCATTACCCCAAATGAACAATATAGTTAGGATTCAGAGAAGCTCCTTCATCAGGTGCAGATTTTATACTATATTAATGTAAGTTAAAAAAGGCAAAGAAGTCGGGCTCATTTTAGTTGAGATTGCTACGCTGCGAGCATTGTAAAGTTATTGTTGAAATTGAAATTGAAACTTTTATGTACTGAGAAAATAGATTTGTAGGGCGATTGGCTTTAGAGAGGTAGCAATTATGCTTATTGAAATCTCAGGCTTATCATTGACTTCTCGTTAGCCAGTGTCCAGGTGACATAGTAGAAATTTCTGCTAGGTCGGACGAATTGAACATTGTAACAGTAAGACAAATTCATTCTTCATTAGTGGTAAAGTACTTAGAAGTTGATATGAATAAGGGTTGAAGCGGACAGTTCAAAAGAGATTTTTTCATTAAAACCCCAAAATGATAACAATAAATTAGATTAGGCATACAAAGAAGAAGCTCAGCTTTCAACTTGCAAGGTTGCAGATGTTTTACATAATATAATTAAGTTTATTAAAAGAATGGTCAAATGAAGTATGAGGGCTCATATTGCTAGTATGAGACTGCTACGCTGCGCAGCCATTTTAAAGTTATCTAGTTTTGAAAATTGAATTAAACTTTTAGTACCGAGAACAATAGATTTGTAGTGGCGATTGTGCTTTAGAGAGGGAGACAATATAATCGCTTGAAGTGCTCAGTGCTCGTATCATTGCGACCTTCTCAGGTTACCGCCCAGAGGTGTCCAGTGACATTAGTAGACACTTTCTGCTATGGTTCGGAGAGAATTGAAGGCCATTGTAACAGTAAAGACAAAATTGCATTTCTTCAATTAGTGGTAAAGTACTTAGAAGTTGTGATATGATTAAAGTGGAGTTTGAAAGGCTGGAAGTTCAAAAAGAGGTTAATGCTGATTTAAATACTGCAAATATGTTCAATCCTAGATAACATTTTAAAGACAAAACAAGATATAAAAATAAAAAATCTTTTATTAGTTTCATGATGTTTATCTAAGAATCCTTCCAGGATCAACTTGTAGCGCAGATCTTATCAAGTTTTTTCATTCAATATAGTCTATTTTCGAAAGTAGCGGTGCTCCTTGCCACAGAGTCTGTGGTAATAGTCAGCTGATGAGGGAAAGCGCACCTTTTGTCAACAAACTGTTACCTAACATCAGCCCTCCACGGTGCTCCTCACTCAAGAGAAAGAGGAAAGAGGAGCACTGTGGAGGGCAGGTGTTTGGCGAGACGCTTGCTGCACTCTTCGCTGTCCAGCTGGTAAACACATCACGCTTTGGTGGTGGTTGTTCCTTCGCCGCCGATCCAATTTACCATGCCCTTGTTTTTATTATTGTGATACCTACTTACGTGCAAAAAAGCCAACCTGATCTCACCACCAGCACACCTACTTCATCACCGACTTCATCAAAGAGAAAATACCGGATAGCTAGCCTGACTGGCGAGAAGAGCATCCGCTGTGGTCCGCCTTCTCCGCTTGCACGCATCGAGTGATGTCTGAACTGCAATCTGAGGACATTGTCAACTCCTCACCAACTGCCACCAAGAGTGATAACCACTGCTCAACTAGCCCAACAACTGTGATCAACAATGGACCGACGCTTAACGGCCACTGGACGGGCAAAGATGAAGAAGAAAAAGAAGTCCAAAGGGGTGGACAGCCAAATGGAAGCCACAAACAGCAGTCAGCTGCATCGCCTGAGCACCCGTCTGTTTTGCAATCACAATCGGCGGAAAGTGGACAGAGGCTACTTCTCAATGGCAATGACCTTGCCGGAGATGAGGAGGAGGCCGACGATTCCGACGCCCTCTTTCCGGTGCAGTATCCCGACATTGATGTGCTAATTATGAGCGAAGCTGGCAAGCCAATTTACTGCTACTCGACCGGGCAGATCACACTACGTTGATGAGCGTCTGTGTGGCCTTGCTGAACTTTGTTTGAAGACGCAGAACGACAACCTCCGGTCGATTCACACTCGCACTGGACTGCACATCAACTTTGCCCATCGCTCTCCTCTGGTGATTGTGGTCGTCTGTCGGCAGCACAGCTGCTTCGACGAGCAGACGCTTATCAATCAGATTCACGCTCAAATCATCACAACGACCACTTTGCAGATGCTCAAGTCCATCTTTCAAAAGGCACCAACGTACGACATGAAACGGGGCATCAACAGTAAGTGTTGCAAGTGTGCTCATTCCATAGGCACTCAATCTAACTTTCTTTTGCCTTCCCAACAGCCAACGAGTATCGGAGAATGAACATACTAGTGCAATCCATTTCTTCGCCAATAGCCGACTTATTTACCACCTACTGTGACTACCTTCGTGCAAACTACGCACGTCGATCCAAGCTAAAGTCTAGACTTTTAACAACGTCATCTCTTTCTACACTTCTACGTCCATTTCCGGGCCCTCACTCACTCTGCCTGGCCCAGTATCGCCACAGGCCTCATCCCCATCATCCAGTCAAAGCTCTAGTAGCTCCCCGCTGGTAGTTCTTCATGAGCACCGGTCCAATGTCCTCAGTCGCGTGTACGTGCCCATTGCCATCATTCCCTCGACCGTTCGTGAGCAGATTGCCGGTATTATCAAGGATGCAGTCGCCAACTACAGTGACATCGTCTTTAGCATTCTCTTCACGATCGTCGATGAGGACGCCGATGAGCTTGATGAGCTTGGGGAGCAGTTTGAAATTGTCAACCGCCGAAACACCACTCGATCGAGCTGTACGAGTGGTCAATCGATGACGATGAGCGGCAGTGAGGACGAGTTTCTCGACGCCGTTGAGGGAATGTCCCTCTCTGGTGGGGGTAATAGCGGTGGTGGTGTGGCGGAGCAGTCCCAGCTGCAGAGGGTGATGAGTCCACCCAGCCGACGATCAAGCTGAAGACCCTCAAGCTGGTCACTGTGGGCAATCACAACGCCAAGCTGCGCATCAGTCCGCTGGACATTCAGTTGATATACGCGCTGATCAAGGCGAGCCACAGTCAGCTGGCCATCAGCGAGTCCCTCTGGATAGCGCTCTGTCTCAGTCGGATCGACCCGAATCGCTTCCTCTACGCCCACATATCCTACCTGACGGAGAAGTACTGCCTCGTTCTGCTGGACCTTGATCACGAGGACTTTTCGCAGTGTCGACAGGTAACGGATTTGTTTGTTTTTGTTTTATTCTGATCAAAAAACGGATGACTAACAACAACTGCTTTATTTTATTCACAGGCCAAAGAGACCATCCAGACAAAGTTGACGTCCATTCACCTGACCGAGCCACTGAGGGAGATTCGCTCGGCGATCAGCGAGCTGGGCCAGCACCACCTGCAGTACATCTGCCACCAGACGCCGAGGCACTGCATCATGTGGCAGGCGAGCACCCAGACGGAGTTCTCCCCGCTGAACTACTACCTGATTGACCGCATGCAGCGGTCATCGCTGAAGACCTGCTGGCTGCGCAGCTCCCGCGAGCAGGTGGCCCTTCTGGGCTGGCACTCCACCACCTTTCAGCTGTACGCACAGTTTGACGTCACCGTGTCCCAGTACGAGGCACTGGACACCGTGCAGAGCTTCATCAAGTGGTTCAAGAAGGAGGAGGACAAGCTAATCATCAAAGACGGATGAGCGAGAAGAGAAGTCCAAAGCAGTCATCAGAACAGGAGGTCACAAGGAGTATCTTCGCGTCAAATACCAAAAAAATGAGTCTTGTCAAGTTTTCGTTAGTCATTTCTCCCAAGTTTACTTCCCATTTTATTGCGAATTGAATGTAATATAAATCAACAAATGTATAACTCTATTCTGGTGCTCAAGTGTTGCACAATGATGCACTAGGGTGTCAGATCACAGATTTACTTTTTGCAAATTAACGCTCTGTCCTTCAACTAATTTGGTACTGTTTTGTGAAGACGGCCTAAACTTATCATTTGAAGCATAAACCGATGCCTTTCATTTTCCCTGCACAAGGCGGTTGTTTATTGTATAATAACAGTGCCCCATCATTCAGATGGAGAAAGTTGGTCACAAGAAGTACAGTAATCTTAATGCTGGTGCTGATGATCAATTGTGACACTGATGCGGACTTGCCACATACACACACACACACATTGATTGAACTGTCGTCTCACTTGCACTCCACACATTATCAGCCACCAATGTGAATGACGCCACTTGTGTTTGTGATGAGACACACCTTATCAGTCCAATGGCAATGATGTGCATTGATTGGCAAGGAGTCAGCCTGCTGTCTGAGGCAGACTCCTTTTGTTGAACTGTCGTTTGTCGTCGTCCTCGTCGCAGAAAAAATCACAGTCATCGTCAAGTTGAGGACTGGCGCTGGCGTCAAGGCACTACAAGAACACCTTTAGTCATCGCCGAAACGAAATCATCGCTCTCTTTATAAGGACCCTCCAGTCTGGTGTTCAGTGTTGAGGCACTTCTTTGCTCATTCAACAGTCTCTTCTGTTTATCAATCACCATGGCATCACCTCGGCCGTCTTCGAGCTTACCGCTCCACCATCACCTCTTGAAAACCACCATCTTGCTGATCGTTCTCTTCTGCTCGCCCTTCTCTTCAGCAGCAGTAAATGGAACAACAACAACAACCACAACTACGACCACCACCACTACGACCACAACGGCACCTCCATCGACTACTCCCTCTCCAGCACCAGCCACCGTTCTCCGCCACCTGCAGATCGTCTTCCGCCACGGTGATCGCGCCCCGCTGGAGCCCCTCTTTCCCAATGACCCCTTCAGAAGGCAGGCCGACTGGCCGCACGGCCTCGACCAGCTGACCAACGAGGGACGGGCGCGAATGTTCCGCCTCGGGCAGATGATTCGCCACACGTACGGCCACTACCTGGGCGATGACTTCTCGCCGAGGGAGATCTTTGCGCGAAGCAGTGCAATTGACCGCTGTCTGGAGAGCGCCCAGCTGGTGCTCGCTGGTAAGTCGCTGGAATGCTGTGAAACTGTTGTTTACTAACTAGAATGTCCTTGTCCTTCTCCTCCCCACAGGCTCCTACCCACCCAACTCGAGCACCTGGCAGTGGGACAAGAACGGCTCTCCCCTGCCGCTGGCCAAGCTCTGGCAGCCCATCCCCGTGGCCTCCTTTCTCCCGCCCAATGATGACTCGCTGCTGCGCACCAAGCGACCCTGTCCGAAAGCGGAAGCCGAACGACAGGCGATTCTCACCTCTCCGGCAATGCAGGCGCTCCTCACCGAACACGCCGCCCTCCTCGCCGAGGTGTCCACCGTCTCCGGCCTGAAGGTTGACCAGATCATCGAGGCGGACCGCTTTCACGAGAACACCATCATCGAGCACGAGAATGGCCTCTTCTGGTCGGAGCGGCTCAACGCTGGCTCAATGCCCGGCGGCTTCAACTGGACAAAGGAGCGCGAGGTGGAGGTGGTCCGCCAGCTGAAGGTCTTCAGCTACGCCCGCTGGAACAACGAGTGGAACTCGCGGTTGATTCAGCGCGTCCGCGCCGGTGAGCTGCTGGCCACCCTGGCCGATGCCTTCCACCAGAAGCGGTCCATTCGAGACGTGGAGAACGCCGACCAGAACAAGCTGATGCTCTTCTCCTCGCACGACACCAAGGTGGCCGCCCTCCTCTGGGCGCTGGACCTCTGGAACGGCATCTTCATTCCCTACGGCGCGGCGCTCTTCTTTGAGCTGCACCAGCTGGTCGGCGATGGCAGCAACGTGACCACCAGTGCCAGCACCGACTCTGGCTACTTTGTCGCCGTCAAGTACATGAACGAGACCATGTCCCTGCTGCAGGACAAGAACAACAACCTGGCCAGCGGCGGCAGCAGCAGCAGCAGCAGCACCTTCAAGGACGCCTACGCCCTCTCGCTGCCAAAGTGCGCCGGGAAGGAGGTGCACCTGGCGGGCAGCCCTCCGCTCTGTCCGCTGGAGACCTTCCTCGAGCTGGTGGAGCAGTTCAAGGTGGCCAACTGGGACGAGGAGTGCGGCATTGAGCAGTACAGCGGCGACGGCAAGTACCTCTCGCTGATCAACGTTCTCCTGCTGATCGCCAATCTGGTCGTCCTGGGCGTCCTGCTGCTCCTCGTCATGTACTTTATCACCAAGATTCGCTCTCGGCCGGGCTATCAGCCTCTCGAGTAGTAGTAGTAGTAGGACGCACCAAAACAGTGTCAACCGCCACCGCCGTACAGTGCTACCTTATCTTATCTTGTGCATTGATCTCACCGCACTGCAGTGTTCAGATGCGCGCACATTCATTTGTAGTTTCCCACTTCTGAACTTTCTTTTCTTAAATTATTTATCTATCGCCATTTTATTACAATTTACACCAAAATATTAAGCTGCTCTTCAGACTGCGATGGTGCTCTGAGCAAATTAATTTTATCTTACCAGGAAGCGTTCCTTCTCCTTGTTTCTCACCCCAATCTTTGTGACGACTGTGGTGCTGCTGGTTGTTGCTGCTGTTATCAGCGTCGATGATCAACCAGTCATTTCTGAGTCAGCGGCCGCCGCCGGGCGATTCGCACGCCACCCTTTGTGTTTACTGAAGAATACACAGCAGCAGCAGCAGCAGCGCCGCAACTACGCTCTAACTTTGACAGTGGCAGCAGCAGCGACAGTAGCGGCAGCAGCACTGGAAGAACAACATTGCGTGAAGACACTTTCCCTTCTGCTGCTCCTCATTTGAGCTTTCGCGTTCCCCCTGACGAGGTCTCAACAACACTTCTCGGTCTCTGCCAGTTTGGCTCTCGCTCTCCTTCTTTGTCCTTCCTCTCTCCCGAGCTCTCTCGTGCCTGTATTCTTCTCATTCCACACCTGAGTACCTGACCGTCTTCCCCAACAAGCAACAACAACCACCAGTCCGAGAACAGCATGTCTCTGGGAGTCATTCGCCGCCGCATTCTGGGAGCTCTGAAGAACTTCATCTCCGAACTGTCTCTGGAGGGAGACGCCTGCGTCAAGCAGTACGTCCCCTACTCGCCCACTGAGCCGGATCCGCTGGAGCAGACCACCATTCTGGTGCTCCTAGGCGTCATTGCGTCATTGGCCATCATGATCATTGTTCTCCTGATCACTCTTGTTCACTATGGTAACCTAATGCATCGTTGCACTTTCTAATGCGTATTTAGTATTTGCAACTAACAGCTACTTTTGTCTTATTGTTGATAATCAGCTAAAAAGCAAAGCCGAGCTTCAGCGTTGATGCTGCTGCAAGTGGAAACCTTGGCCAAGAGCTTTGCTGAGCTGAGCAACAACAACAACAACAACAACTCTAGCCCTTCTGGCGACGAGTCTCTGAGCTCTGTTGAATCTGCCTGCGATTGTTGCGAGAAGCCTAAGCCTTCTACCGATTCTACCGATGCGGGTAATGACGACTCGGCTTTTGATGCTAACGAGGGCACATTCGTGAACGTTCTCGATGAGATGATCATCACCGATGAGGGTGATCGTTTGTTGCTCGCCTCGCAGCTTAACGATTCACCCCTCAAGCCTTTTGATATGACCAACGGTCAGGACGACGATGGCGAGGAGAGCGATGTCTCTGTCGAGGACAACAACAACTAATTCATTGCCTGCGAGCATTCATTCCCAGACCCTCTCTCTCTCTCTCTACTCACTTCATGATCTATATTCTACGTATCTCACGCACAGGCCTATTCGATGATAAGAAATCGACAATATCGCTTGATAATGAACACACTTTTTTTCTTCAGTACATGTACAGTGTATTACTTTATCCTCTCTAAAAGTTACTTCGGCTCTTTTTGTATATTTCTATACTAATTTCGTAACATTAAACTCTCTGTAATAGATTACCATGCTTTGTTACGGACTCTTGTTGGCTCTCCTCTTTTGTTCCCTCTTGATGACATTGTGTAACACTCTCTAATCATCCAAAAGTAGTTGGCATATCAAACCAGGTGGGACCAATAGTAGTATTGCAGTGGCAGGTAAGCCAGACAACTCGATTTGTTTGGCACATCAACTCACCAAGGACTGATAAAGCACCAATATGGCAGTCAATATAAAAGTCCTCCTCCACACTTGATATATCAATTCATTGGCAGTAAACAACAACCAAAAACCCAAAATGTCGTCAGGTAGTAATGTGCTGCTGCTCTTTGCAATCTTTGCCTCTGTTTTCCTCCTCTTCTCCGAGCTCGCTCACTGCGAAGACCTGGTCATTGAGTACGGTAATGTGGCCGTTCACCAGGGCACTGAGCTGACGCCGAAGCAGACACACCTTCCGCCCACCGTCCTCTCCTGGCCCACTGAACCGGAGACGCTGTACACGCTGCTGGTGACGGACGCCGATGTGCCCGCCAAGGTACGGGAGATTAATCACTGGACCATTGTCAACATCGCCGGAACTAATGTGGCCACCGGAGAGACCCTGGAGCAGTACACCGGAGCTAATCCGCCGCAAGGATCAGGCACTCACCGGTACGTCTTTCGGGTGTACAAGCAGAGCGAGAAGAACCACATGAAGCGCTTCACCACCCGAACCTCCTTCAACAGTACGCGCTTCATCCTCGAGAACCACCTCGAAGGCCCACTGGCGGAGAACTTTTTTGTATCGCAGTACCAGCCAGAGAATTAAACATAGACGACATTTTTTATTTGTATTAATCTTTTATTAATTTTTGTGTGTGAAAGTGATCATTCTTAGCCCGTTGTATCAAGTGTATTAACAGGCACAACAGAGTCAGATGTTCAGTTGCACTTGCACATGTTGACAGTGCGAGTTATACCAGCGCAGGTCTCTCTGCTTTTGACGCACCGTCCACCGCTGTTACCTCGTTTCTTGCACACGTCATTGCATCGAGCGTAGCCTAATTTAGCCCAAAAGTCTTCATTGTCACAGCGAGACCCAGTGAGGAAGTTCCAGCAGTCGCCGGCTTCACTTTGGTGGACCAGCGAGCAGCCAACCAGACACAGGAGTCCGAAAACGATGTAGATTTTCATGATTGCAGTTATTGTTTGGGAAATAAATGGCTTGATTTTACCTACCTTTCAGTTCTGAGCTTTTATAGGAAAAATTATTTGGATTTCACTTTTTACCTAAGACTGAATGAAGAAGTTTTTAATTGCATTTTACCTTTTACCAAAGATTTGTCCCTCTTTATTGCACAACTTTACGACCTAGATAACGGATTAGCCGATTCTATTGCTAATTAACTGGGCGTTTTATGACTCGCTACCTCAAGTTGGAGGAACAAGAGAAGAAGACAAAGTCAACGATCTCAAAGAACTCAATTGGACGTCTGGAGTCAATGTGGTGTTGCCATCACACGAGGAAATAACATAGGTGAATGAATTAAAACGGAATGCGGAAAAATGAGTTGTTTGCTCAGGCTGCTGGAAAAGAAACACCTTTCCTCGACTCTGAACAAGCTATACAGTGTACGACAATCACCAACATCATTATTATCATGAAAGTTAAAAAATAGCCATTTTTATTAATCTTTTCAGTAAAAGTGATCATTCCTCTTCCTAGTCCTGTTGTCTAGTGTTGTCGGATTGCCCATTGAAGCCCATTGTACACAGGTAAGCCACTGCACAGAACGAGCTCAGTTGCACTTGCACATGTTGACAGTGCGAGTCAAACCGCCACAGGTCTCTTTGCTTTTGACGCACCGGCCACCTCTGTTACCTCGCTTCTTGCACTCGTCATTGCAGCGAGCGTAGCCTAATGTGGCCCAAAAGTCTTCATTGTCACAGCGAGACCCAGTGATGAAGTTCCAGCAGTCGGCGGCTTCACTTTGGTGGACCAGCGAACAACCGACCAGACACAGGAGTCCGAAAACGATGTAGATTTTCATGGTTGAAGTAACTACTCAGGGAGTAATAAACTGGTTGATATTACTCTACTTTGAGCTTGGAGCTTATATAGCGCCAATCTTGACAGGAATCAAGAAAGATGGTAGGCAAAAGAGCAGCTGTTTTTACTGATTGCAATCAGTTTTTCAAATAATTAAGCAGTACATCTGCTTCCAGGTGATTATGATTTGTGGCGTTCACTTCTGGCGGAGTTCTTGGAAATGTTAATATTTGATAACATCTGTTTTTTTGGTACCATTCGGAAGCATCAACTTGACAGCTGACAATTGAAACAGACCCATTTATGTCTCTGTACAGCGCTCCAACCAATGTCAAGTAGAGTACTCTTTCAATTTAATTTAAATTATTAAAACCGATTTTTAGCAATATTTACAAATTGTTCAAAGTTAAAACCATATAATTCATGAGCTTCTTTCACCAAGATAACTTATCGCCCGATTAATTGAGATGTGATATGGTTTTGCGCTCATCTTCAGCAGAAGCCGATCAAGTTGACTTGCAGTACTGCTGCACTGACGACTGAAATTGTCTCTGATATCATCAGCACTCTTCCAAATGGAGTCAAACGTGGCTGCCAACATCAGCAAGCAGGCGAAGTGATAGGCTTCCAGCAGAAATGGGTTAGTAGACTGGCTTTCATCTGGTGCAGCAGTGGAGGACATCCGCTCTTCTGCACGTTCGAACTCTGCCTGACTGTAGGTGACCGAGTTGCCAAAGTCGAGCAGCAGTAGTTTGGAGATTGCCACTTGTCCACCATCGTCCACCACTTTGACGCCAATGTTTGCCAGTTTGAGGTCCCGGTGGCAGACGTAATGCTTTGAGTGCAAGTACTTAAGTGCACTGCCAATCTAGCAACGAGGCAAAGAGGTTTCGTGGTTGTTTGATTGTTTGCACTGATCTGAATTGATCAATAAATACCTGATCGAACAGCAGCCTCAACTGGTGGCCATCCAGTCTTCTGCCCTCTAGCCACTGGGCAAGATTGAGGTGCACCAGTTCAAGTAGGTGACCGGCGAGCAGTAGCGTCTGCTCGTAATTACAGGCCTCATCAGTGCGTAGTGACAGGTGAAAGTGCCCCTCACTGTGCTGCTGCTGACAGTACACCTGAAAGGAGGTGAAGTGCTTGATGATGTGCCGGTGGGAGAGTCGCCGGAGAAGGGTCGCCTCGGTGGTGAAGTTTTCTCGTCGGAAGCTGTGAGGGCATTGATTGAGATTGTGTGGGATGGGAGAAGAAAGTTAAGCCTGAAACCTGAAACTGAAACAAAACTGGCTCACTCAAAGAGGCGATCATCAGCGGTCCAGCTTTTGCCAAAGAGGAACGCCTTGCAGGCGTAGAGGCGGCCATCAGCTGGCTGACGAACGGCAAAGACGGTACTGAAGAAGCCCTCTGCGAGATGATGCACCTCACTGAGGCCTAGCTGACTTTGCAGCAGCTGACAGCACTCGAACTCGCCTAGAGTGTCAGGCAGTCGCAGGTTTAGCTGAGGAGGAAGTCGATTGGCGGCACTGTCCAGGCATGCAGGCGGAAGGAGAGCAGCAGGCACTGCTGAACTAGTTCTACTGATCTGCTCAAACAAGTGGTGGTGGTGGTCCTTCCGTGTGGTCTCAATGGGTGACAGTGTCGAGAGCGTCGAGTTCAAGTGAATGTCCGCCGACTTTCCTGTCACTGATTTGCCACCAGTGCTCTGCAACTTCACTGCAACTTTACGCGGGGAGTCGGAAGTGGTGGAGTCGGAGTGACAGCAAACAGTGAACAGATGCCGGAGAAAACCCATGACGATCGCCAGGCAAGGGGAAAGTGGAGAAGAGGACAACAACAAACACAATATCGGCTGAATGAGGAATGAAATGAGAGGATGAGACTGAATTTGGCAACACGAGCCGCTGCAAGTGCATGTGCATTTTGTGATAAGAAGTACGATAAACAAAAGCCCACGTTGAACTTGAGCCATTGCTGATAATGAACTTCTCGATTACATATGCTGGCACAGTAATAATCTTGGCAGCATCATATCGCACACACACACATTCTACCATGCATGAAAAAACATTGAGATTTTTTTGCAAAAATTTTTAATTTGAAAAGCTTTGTTCGTTTTGGTAGAAAAGAGTTGCATAGAAAAGAAGTTTCATGTTTTCAGCATGTTTGTTCGAGATTCAAACAGAGAGGAAGGAAGGAAGTGATAGTGAAAAGTGTGAATAAAGCAGAGTCTACAAAAAGCCAGTGTGTGAGGGTATCAAAAATTGAAAATAGAGGAAAGGAAATAGGAGGAACACAGTAATTGGAAAAAGGTGAATACACTACAGTTTTATACATATTGGTAAACGCGTCAATGGCACAGTGAGTATTGAATAAGCCATAGGCGATTGGTTCAGTTCAGTGCGCCCTGAGAGAGTAGCAGGCATTCAAGGTGGTCTTTAAGGTGCTAATTAGCCTCTCAGCTGCTTCTGTTGTTGTTGTTGTTGTTGCTGGTGGTGGTGGTAGTAACGGTGCTGATGGTGATGCAGTACTTCTAATGGGCAGTACTCATTTGTTTGCAAGATATTCTTGTTGTTGTTGTTGCTGCTGCTGTTGTTTTTACTTTGCTAATTTTTTTCTACCGCTCACCGTACCTCTACTTCTGCCGACGGCAGCACAGACAACTGCAGATACACTTGATAAGCGTGAAGATGATGCAGAGGAAGAGGACGATGATGATGATGAGGGCGACGGGGTGCAGACAGTCGGTGAGACCGTCTGTGCCGTTGATGCAGTCGACGTTCAGGGCCTTCGCCACGTCCACCACCACCTCGGCGGGGTTGCTCTCCGAGCCGCACCAGAGGTAGGCGATGGCCTTGGTGCAGTCGCGACGGGCCAGCGAGGAGCAGCATCGGCCCTTGCGCTCGTCGCCGAGCACCTTCGGCTGAACGGTGTACAGCGGGTTGACCACCGAGGTGCAGGTGTCGTACTTCTTGGTGTGCTGCAGCGGACAGGCCAGGGCGTTCAGGGCGGAGTTCGCATCGTCGATGATGCCGCACTGGGCGAGGCCGACCAGACTGAGGACGAGGGCCACGCTGACCAGGCCGAGCAGGCCCATCATTTCCTTAATACTTGTGGAGCTGGTGGTGGTGGCCATCTTTAGAGGTGGGCGATGAACAGTGAAAGAGAGAGGAATAGCTGAAGAGCAATTGATCAAGTGTGTCTGAGGGTGATCTTGAGCAAGTACAGGAGGCTGCTGCTGCGCTGCTGTCCGAGGTACACTCTCACATTCGCACCACAGCTGTGTGTGTGTGTGTTTACTACTACTCGTGAAAACGCATTGAGTGAAACGCAGTTTTTTTTCGGATTAGCCGCGCCTCTTTCAGTAGAGCTCCATTGGCTGTTCGGTGGTTTGAACGGTGGTGAGGAGCAGGAGCGACAGAGAGAGCGCGCCAACTGTGAGCCACAGGCCAAGCTCAGGCCAACGCATGGCCAGTGTCTGTGCCTGTGTCTGTGTGCAAAAGTGGCCACCACCACCACCACCACCACGACCACCATCCCAAGCAGCTATGTGCGCAGAAGACTGAAAGTGCTTTGCGACACTGTGGGCAAGTAGAAGCACTAGTCCATTGCCAGAGCAACGGACACACACACAGTGTGCTTTGTACAAAACTGCCCAAACACCACACTGAAGCTAAGCGTGGACAAGTGTGCAATACAGCGTCGAAGACTTGACCATCACAACTGTCGCTCAGTGCTGCTGCTGCTCCTGCTGCTACCTCGGAGATCGTAATCTTCGCAGCAGAGGTGGCGACTGCATGGTGGAAGCGAAAGTGGCGAAAACAGCATTAGACTTTCCGAGGAAAAACTTGCTGAATGCATGCTGTTTATTCAATAATTTACGATTGTAGTATTTACAAAAAAATCCTTATCTTGGTTCACCACTTGCTTACTTGCAGCTGGATGTTCTTTGCGCTGACAATGCCAATTTTGTTGTAGACCATAGGGATTTCAGTCTCTGCCGTGGGGGCAAACTTGTACTGGCGAACGATCTTGGCGAGACAGAGACGAGCTCCTGGTAGGCGAATCGCATGCCAACACTGTAAATAAAATTCAGTAAGTCTCAGTAACTTTTAAAAGCGTTTTTCCAAATTACCAATTTCGAGGACCTGAAAAAAAGAACAAGTTTATAACAACTGAAACTACTGATAATCATGTGAAAAACGTACCAGCGCCAAAGGGCAGATAGGTGTAGGGGACCAGTTTGTGCTTGTTCTCCGGCATGAATCGATCCGGGTTAAACTTTGAGGGCTCCGGGTAGTACTCGTCGGAATGGTGAATCGCGTACACGGCCACCTCCACTGTCACGTCCTTTGGCAGGGTCACTCCGTTCAGTTTGTAGGTGTCAGTGCCTACACGGCGCTGAAGTCGCGGCACCGGCGGCGTCATTCTCAGCGTTTCTTTGATTACCTACACAGAATCAGTGTTTAAAAAACTTGTTGAAAACTATTCGATGTAAACAAGTGCAACGTACAGCTTCCAAGTAAGGAATTTTTCCGTTGACTATGTCAAAGTGCTCGCTGCTGTTCTCGTCTACTCCCTCTAGTGCCATCTCTAACTCTGAGTGCAGTCGTTCTTGAGCGTCCGGATTCAGTGCCAAGTTATACAAAACGTTGGCAATGGTCTGTGAAAAGTAAAAATTTATATTTTTTACTGGAAACAAGAGTAAAAGGACTTACAGTTCCGGTAGTTTCAAACCTAGTGTAAAAGCATATGTTAAAGTACTATTTTTTAAGTTAAAAAGTTATTAAACTTACCCAGCTAAGAAAAAGATGATACATTGAGCAATAATTTCGTTTTCGCTGTTTAGGATTAAATATAAGGTAACTAACTGTAAATTGTTTTAAAATAACCATTTTTACCTCAAGGAGCGTTTGATTGAGCCAGTTTTGTGCTCTTTTTCAACTGTCTTCTCGTGATCTGAAAATTGTAATGTTTTTAGTAAAATGAAGCAATTTGCTTGCAACAAGAATTACCATGGTCCTCAGTGGTTTCCAACTTGTCGAAACCCTTCAGATCTTCATCATATACAAAAGCGTCCATCATCAGCTGAACGAGATCATTGCGTTTGGCGCCTGTTTGCCTTCTGCGCTGCTTGATGATCTCTCGGGACAAGTCAATGAAAAAGTTCATCACTTTGGGATCTCCTCCAGTTTCGTTGTTAATCCACTTGTTGAACTTTTTGGGTAACAGAAACAAAAGCACGAATCGGAAAAAGTTAAAATCAAAAACTTTAACGCCGTTCTCTAAAAACGGATTCTTCTTGGATCGATCATCGTTAGCGTTTGTTTCGGTACCTGTTATAAAATGAGTTTATTTACAAAATGTTTTAAAATGTTGGGTAGGCACAACAACAGTACCGAACGATGTGCTGGCTATCACGTCAATCGTGAACCCCATAGCCACTTCCTTAATGTTCATTTTTCCACTATCAGTGTTGATTGCTTTGGAGAAATAATCACACAGTTTATCGACTGATTTGTTCATCAATCCGTGCATTCCTTTGAGTTTTCCGCTAGTAAATGAGAAATGTTAGTGTTTTCAAATGGCGGTAAAGTCTTAAAACCAACCTGGTAAAACTGGGAGATGTAATTGCTCGAATTCGGCGCCACACTACATCTTCAGAGTTGAAAAGATTCAATGCCAAAATTTCGTGATCATTCAAATTCACTTGACGGTTAACAAATGTTGGGAAGTCTAAAAACGGATTTCATTGTTTCATTGAGAAGCCAAAAACGCCAAAGAAACTCACCTTTGACAAGAACAGTCTTCACAAGTTCAGGCTCGAGAATTGTGTAAACCGGATTCAAGCCTTGATAAATCTGATACAAAAAGTTGTTATTGTCTTATTTAAAATTTGTTTTATATCACTTACGCCATAACTCTTGCCATACTTTGCCGCCCATTTCTTTTCCATGTTCACTTGACCGTACAAAAACAAATCTAAAAAGTTGCCTACTAAAAACTTTGGCTTGGGCCCTGGAACTCCACGATCCGTCCAAAAGCTGTACCGGCGATTAATATAACTGAAAAAGTAAATAAATAATTTAGTAATTTAAACGGTTCAATGAATAGACAAACAACTTACTAGTAAATTGCTAACAAAGCAACAATTACTTGCAAGGCAATTGTCCAGTACTCCATCTTTAGATGTTTTTTAGTAGTTGCAGGACTTTGCAGGATTACTGTCAATATTGTCAGTTTTGGTTAGAATCCTCGTATATATAGACGACTAGTTTAATGCTTTTCAATCTAATCATTTGCACATTTTTCTCACTGGCGGTACCCTTACAAATGTAACCAATTTCCACTAAAGCTTGGGTGGTTGCGAAGGCCGTTTTAATCATTGAAGCAAAAACAGTGATTGCAATTATCAGCACGTGAGCTGATCCCACTATCGTAATGTAATGTCCGAAGGCTCTCCTCACACAGCCATGCATTTTCTTTTATTGTACCGCCTGTGTGCTATGTAGTTGACAACACAAGCAAAAAACAGAAAGACAAATAAAAAATGATTATTCGATTTACTACTTTAAATTATTCAATAACTAAAGTAACTCCAATGAACGTACTGTTGCAGCACTTTATGTATTCAAAATTAATTTTTCTGTACAAGTCTTTTTAGATTTCAGGCACGCAACTGCACAAATTAAATATTTAAAGGTCCTTATGCAAAATTGACATTTGAGAAGTTGTAAACAGGTTTAGTAAACAAGTAACTCTAACATAAGGGCAAATGGTTCATTGAAAAAGCAAAACTTGAACCGACTGACTTTTTTTACAAATGACATAATTTTAATAAAATGTCTTTTATTGGGAATACTATGGTGAACCCGTTATTTCAGCTCTCAGGTCAACTAAAACATCAGTTGGAAGAACATTTGAAGATATTGGCTGGAAATCTTGACCCACTGAAAGACGCCAGTCCAGAAAACCGATCCTTTTTAAAGCGCTCATTGAAACGCGCAGTCATCTCAAAGCACTATGCATTTGCCTTCTTTGTGTCATTCTACATTGCGGTGGATATGTTCGTTGTGTTGGCGCAGAATAAGTTTGCCTATTCTTCTAAAGGGTTACCTAACCTTTTCACTCACAAGGTCTTTCCCGAGGAGCTGTGGCCTCAAAGTGACATTGTAATGAACTTGGGCTTTCTAATGGGCCTAATTATATACAGCACACTAATGCACAAATGTATGCTCAAGTACAAGTTTATTATGTTCTTTGTTGGTAACAAAAATATGAAAACATTCAAGATTTACATGGACAATCGAGGTACCTAACGTGTTGAAAGTGTTGTCAACATTGTCATCTTTAAAATCCTGTCTATTTTTAGAGTTACCCCAAATTGAAGCCCAAAAGATTTACTATTTCCGAAACAAAACAAAGCGCATTCTAGCCGTGGTAAGTTGTGAACATTGGTTTGACGATCACATTTTAAAATGTCTGAAATAATTTTAGGTCATGAGTGTCATGTTTTTTCAAGCGGAATTCTTTCACATATCTCAATTTATCCTTCACTTTACCGGCTCAATTCGTGATTTCTGTTTGCTTCTCTACACGCCCATCACCTACGCATACTTGTGCCACAGTGCCCTCTTCACTAGATACTATTTCATTTTTACCAGTGGCTACGTGTCCATCCAACAGTCGGAAATGCTGTCCAACTTGATAAAGCTGTCTCGTCAAATTGGCGGCAACAACAGCGGCAGCAGCAGAAGTTATCACTCGTCGTCAAGGCAGCACTTGCTGTTTACTGCTAGCCAGTCGGGCAGCTCTCACTTGGCTCAGTTTCGAGGTCTCTACCAGCAGGTGATGCGGCTGCATGAGCAGATTGAGGCCCACGATGCCCTCTGGAGACCCATTCTCAGCTGCTACTTTGCCGTGTACATCGTCGAGGTGTGCTTCTACTCGTACATCTTCATCTTCCTCTCAGAGATTTCAGTGCAAAGCGAGTACAAGTCATTCTTCACCGTCTTTCCACTCGACTTTGCCTCTACGCTCCTCTTCATGACGTTTCAGGTAAATAGCTGCAAGTAGAAGCAAGTTAAAAAATTCTATTTTAATGAGAGTACATTTTTTACCCTAAGTGCACAATGGTGGTAGTCAAGAATGTGCAAATTCTGCAAATGTTGAGAAGGATATCCTATCAGCTGATGAGGGATTGCTCCAAACCGTCCGATATTCATCACCTTTTACTGGTAAGGCATTGCAGTCTTGACATAAGCACATTAAGCAACTTTTGTTTACAGTTTGATGGCATCGAGTCGAAGCATCGAGGGTTCAGACGAGTCGGCTTCTCACTTATCAATGGCGTTCAAATTAATTCACAGATGTTTGAAGTGGTAAGCTGTGAACACTGGTCAGATGCTCACATTTTAAACTGTCTGTAATAATTGTAGGTCATTGCTGGCGTAAGCACTCTCTTTATGCGAATCACTAAGTAAATTGGCAATCACCACATCTGCACTCAACTTCTGAAGCATATTATCAGCGAATCTTGCGCCAGAAATAACAACGAGGGCGATAACAAACGTAGCGCCCTCTCTGCTGCAGTGCATTTTTATTACAAATGTTTTACAATGTTGTTGAACTAAATCAGGACTTTCTCTCCAAAAGGCAAACACTACTACTCAAATTTTGAGCTTGTTTTTGGGCACATTTTACTTTGATTTTTCCAGCAATGAGCAGCATCAAGTGCTCAGTTTGTGGTGATGATTCCCGATGTGGATACAACTACTCAGCAATTTCATGCGTAAGCTGTCGTACATTCTTCATTAGAAACTCTACCAGAGCTGAGGTAACAAAACAAACAATCATTTTGTCAGAATTTAATCCGTTTTTCTTTTGTTGCAGAAACTAAAATGCATCAAAGACAATCAATGCCAAATAGACGTTGCAACGCGCAAGTGCTGTTCGCTTTGCCGCTACTCAAAATGTATCTCAGGTATGTTGGAGGTCTCAATTTATTTGAGTTTAGCGATCTTTAATAATTTTTTACTTTTCCTTTAGTCGGAATGAAAGTGAAGCACTCCGGCAGCACTAATGTTGATGATCAGCCCAACAAAGATGATCAATCAAGCTCAGCCCTTGAGTTTCTTCATCATCAAATCGACCGACTTCATATTTCAACTACCCATCAAGACAACGAAAACGAAAAAGTGGTGGCTTCGCAACAAACACCCATGGAGGTGGCGAGTGGACCGAAAGTACAACACCGAAAGAGGACCTACGCCAGTAGCCTTGGTGAATGTGAACGACAGCTGATCTACGAGCTGCAGAATGCCATGTCAGTGTTTGTCGATGAGCGCACGCTGCCTGAATCAAGGGAGACTTGTGCAATAGAAGATCTGATCAACTGGCCCACCGTCTACGCCCGTAGAATTATCACATTTTGCAAGAACTTGCAGTCTTTCAAGTCGATGCACTCCGACTCTCAGCTGCTGATACTAAAGGCGTTCTACCTTCCACAGCTGCTCATTCGCGCAATGTTCAACTACGATGTCAAACGCGAAGGGTATCCCGTTTTAGAAGTAGGTTTTTCTCTTGTCAATCAGTTTTACCAGATACCGTTTGTATTGTCAGGACGAACTTGGTACACGATCTCTGTTTATCAAACTCCAACAGAGTACACTGTACAAATGTGACGCCAAAACACATGAATTTACGGGAAACTTTGCTCGCTCAGTTCACGAGCAAATGGAAAATGATGTCACAATAAGGGATTTGGTATGTCAAAAGATGCACAAAATTATCAATTATTATTTATTTTTCAATTTTTCAGCTTATTGCACAACTTTTATTTCGTTCTACTGATGGGCTAGCTGATTGCGAATTTGCTAGGTATTTTCTCTTTTACTTTTCATTAAACTTTTTCTGACAAAAGCAATTTATTTTTTCAGACTGCAGTTCTGGAAATACTCCCTACTACTTAAAAGATACCTAGTCTCAAAGTACAAAAACGTTAATAATGCCACCAAAAAGTATCTCAAACTCATAAACATGCTCAAGTCGGTGGACATTGCCATGGAAAAGAATCGATCCGCCATGTCTCACTTGGAAATTTCAAAATTTGATCATTTTCTCGTTGAGCTTTATGGACTGGTGCAGGAGTAATGTACTTATTGTGTTTGACTGTATCAATTAATCATCGATAATGTCCCCAGGTGATTGTTCTCACGGTAATGCTATCTGCTAGTGACACAAATTTGTGCTATTGTTAAAGTTGCGCAAAAAGGACATCTCACAGACAATTTTGATTGTAATAATAACTGACTAACTTGTAAAAACAGACAATGGATTGAAATGATTTGTAAAAAAGTTTAGTGTACATTAATAGACATTTTTCAATTTCATAATCACATTTAGTTAATTTTTTAAAATAATTGATAAGAAAACAATATGGTTTTGCAGTTTTTATATTTGAAGTATTCATTTCAAGGAACCTTAACAACATGAGAGTGCTTTATCATTCAAAAATTTACCAAAACATCAGAATGCATATCCGTTTACTACCGTTTTTTAATGTATCATTTTTATCAACAATAATTTGTTGAAAAGTACGACATTTTTATGATTGTAAAGGCTGCCAACTTTGCAATTTGCGGGAATTCATTAAAATGCACATGATGATGATTATCAAGCTCAGGGTGCGCTCGGATCTTACAGTTTTGATGTCTACATGTGACCCTTTCTGTTTTGCGACAGTTTTCATTTCCGATTGCTACTCAGCTCTGAAACTATACTGATACACATTATAATATTAGCTGTAAACATGATTAAACAAAAATTTTCCATCTTCAAGATACACGCTATTTTGATAACAAGAAGAAAATGAAAACGTATTGATAATGTGTTGACGTTGAGACAACGTCGTTGACAGTCAATATAATTATGCCAATTTCTATGCATGTACGGTGTTCTTTAGTTTTGATAACTTTTGTTAGTTATTATTTAGTTACTATCCACAAGTGATATCAGCAAATGAGGCCATGAAAACACTGCTACTATCTTAATTTTCAACTACTATAAAAACTCGAATGCCGGCATTCTGAAAATCATTCAAACAGCTACACAACAAACCATTTCTTTACTTAATTGATCAAGCTGCCCATGATGTACCGTCATTTTGTGGTTTTGAGTTTAGTTGGCTTAATTGCCATTGCCAACGCGGACCCGGTGCCAAAGCCTAAGCTGAAGGGCACAACGTTGATCATCCCACCGATTGTCACTTTGGATGGTACCACATTCTCTGGATACGGTGCTGAACTGGTTGGCAAAATTGCCGAGAAGGCTGGTTTCGAGTACGAGCTGAGCCTTTCTCCGGATCTCTCTTATGGCTCGATTGTGGACAACAAACCCACCGGCATGATTGGTCAGGTTTTGAAAAGGTAAGCTTAATACATTAACTGTTTGGCAACTTAAACTAATATGTAAATTCTTCATTTCAGAAAGCTGACTTTGCTCTAGCCGATTTGACCATCACTGAAGAGCGAAAGAGATTCGTTGACTTCACCGAGCCGATCATTGAGAATCAACTTTCCGCGCTGATTCGCAAGGAGGACGCCACCGGACTGACCACCATGGAGGACCTGGTGAAGAGGAACCAAGAGGCGGCCAAGTCGACGCCTCCGGGGGCCATTGTCTCTACGGTGTAGTGAAGGGCGGCTCCACCTACTCCAGACTGTCTTCCACCACCGATGAGGTTGGTCGGGAGATCTTCAGTGCCCTTCGCCCTGAGTCGCTGATGCCGTCGATTAACAGCGGCAAGGAGAAGGTTGCTGCAGAAGGTGGCTTTGCCATGATTGTCGAGTCCACCATGGCTGACTACATTGTCGGCCAGAACTGCAACCTGACGGCACTGCCCGACACGCGCAACATTCACCCGCGTCTGCATGCCATCGCCCTGGCCAAGGGCTCGCCGTACCTAGAGCCAATCAACCAAGCCATTCGCGAGCTGAAGGCAGATGGAACCATGGCAAGCCTGAAGGCAAAGTACTGGAAGAAAAACTGCTAAAACCTTGTCAATGTGTGAAGTGTTTTTTCATTTATGACAGTTGTAGAACAATCTAGATTGTGATAGTGTAGACAAACTTGGGACTTTACTCTTTAGTGCAAATAATTATCAAATGTAGTACAATAAATTATCAGCTTATATCTGCATATAGAAACTTAGTAAACAAGATAACAGAAAGAGGACCTTCGGAACGAACCTTCAACGGCTACACCAACTTGAACCAGTACATTAGATACTCGGTGTACACAAGAAGAAACTTGAAGATATCAAATGCAAATAAAAATAGTAAGTAATCAATCAATCAGTGAAGTGATAAGCATACCTTAGCAAAGGTAGGAAAAGTGATCATGCAAATTTTCCCATAAGAGATTCCGTGCTGTCTAGAGGTGACACGAAGCACCTCATTAGCCAATTTGATTCGACTGAGCGTCGTCAGGTGCAGCTGACAGTGACAGTGACCGTCCTGTGCACTCCAGTGAAAGAGATGTCCAGCCGGCTTTCGTATCCGTTCAGTGTAGCTGGCGCCGATCATGTGAAAGCCAAGCAGTACCCAGTACTGGTACAGCAGCTGAATGCTCAATGTCAGCTTGGTCTGCGGCAAAAAGTACTTCCCTGAGATGATCAGCGAAAGCAGGTAGGTGTTCACCGGAAAGGTCAGTACTATGTAGAAGAGCAGCATAGTGCCATAGATTTGATTGGCCTCAGAGATGTTGCGTAGAATGGTGACGTGGTACTGCTTGAAAGAACGCAGAACTTTCCAGTTGAACTTGCAACTGCTGGTGCCAGAAGGTGGTTTCAGGAGGCGGTTTGATTCTGCCAGCTGTATAAAAGTGACACGTGTAAAGATGAAGAATGATCCAGTGGTAATGATGTGCGTTATGACAATCAGAGCAATGTAGAAGTAGTGAAGTAGATCACTGACTACGAGTAGAGCCAAGTAGAAAATGCCCACTGGAAGACTGTCGGTAAAGTGAGAACGATGCGTGAAAATGAGTTGAAGTCCTTTCAGTTGGTACTTGAAAAACAAGTAACCTGATTTTCAAGTCAAAAGATAAAGCACTGTTAAGCAAAATTATTTGTCAACAACACCACAACTCTATACTTAAAACAGTAATTATGATCTTGGTATAGCTCAAATATTTCAGTGAGCTTCGTCGAGTTTTGATGATTGACTGTTTGTTAATAAAAAGATTGACTTTTGAGCTACTGTCACCTAATTTAAAGTCCAAAACGGTGCTAATTGTTCGAACGACAACGTTCAGCGACTTTTGTTTAAAGAAATGCATACGAAAGAGAAAGAAAAACATCTCAATGCCAAAAGAGAAGTGCAGCAAATTGAATTGCGGTGGAAGGTGTTTAAAGGACAACGTGTCCACATTGATAATGGCCCAGACTGTGGGATTTTTAAAGTGAAAAGGATTCTCAAAACAAAGCATTGCAAGTTGAACTGATCGAACTGAGACAAGACCAAGGAGAAAGTGTACTCGTTTAAGTTCGCAACTGTCCATTGGATCGACGGAAATTGAAATTAGATACCGCTTTATCACATTGACAGAGTCCCATAAATAGGGCAAGTTCAGAAGTTCACCAAATAGAACATCGCCGTACGGCTTGAGTTGTTTATGCATCTTTAGAAGTACAAAAGGATTCATCTTACTCACTTCATTGAAGTGTTCTGATCAAACAGCCACAGATATGAAGTAAAAATGACAGCTAACTATAACGTTTGACTTTTTATTTAATTAACCTTGTTCAGCCAATTTTTTTCTTTTGAAAAAAACTTCTCTTGTTTTTTGCCGTTGTAAGTGTAGTTATCAATAATTTAGCAGTTTGAAAAACTTACTACGGAAGTTATTAATTATTTGCTTAGTCTGAAAAACTGACTTTTAAAAATTGTTAAAAACAAAACATAACAGTTGATTCACAAAGTCAAACGACAAAGAGAAAATTGATCGCATTTGCACATAACAGTAGAGAATGTTCTGAATGTTCAAAACAACTCTTACAAACAAGTGATTGATATGCTTGCACCGTGACATCTTTATTTTCAAGAAAAAATCCTCAAAATGTTTCCAACAAATATGTTCTGTTATATCACATAAAAATACTTGTACACATTGTAGTGAATTGCAATGCCAGAAAAGACAACAAAAATGGTCACTGAAAGAAGATAAAAGCGGGTTTGCTTAGAGAAAGAAAATTATGGAAAATATGAAAACGACAAAGGTATCAAAAACAAAAAATGGAAACATAAATATCAAAATTATAAATAAAATCACAGTTAGAAAAGGAAATTGACAAAGATTAAAAGGAGAGAGAGAGAGAGAGAGAAGATTGAAAATAAACATTTGGCGTATGACTTGAATGGCGTTGACTGAGTGGACTGTGTCACCGGACAGCTTCTGTCAGAGGAGTATACTTGCTTGAAACATTAACAGGTGTGGTCTTGTCTACTGGTCGGTGTGTGTGTGTGTTAGGCTAGGTAGCTCTAACTTGAGTGGAAAGTGGCAACTGCACAAACTGAGTTTGAAATTGCAGCATCGATTGAGGCTGAAAGGGCGGCAGGGTGACGATGGTGGCGGCTGCCTGAGCTGGGAGCGAATTGTCAGCGTTGCAGTTGCGGCTGTTTATTTGCGGCTGCTGTGACTGCTGCTGGTGATCTCCAGCAGTAGCGGAATGTCCTAATGGCAGCCACTCACTGCCGACCACCGCCGTACTTGGTGGCAGTGGTCGATCAGGAGACTTGGGAGAAGCAGAACGGCCCTTGTTGCCGCTGCCCACCACCGACAGGGCAGACAGCAGCGAAGACCAGATGAGATGGGTGTTGAACTGGGGCAACAGGCGATGATATGAGGAGGAGGACGTGGAGGTGGTAGACAGTGGTGTTGAGTGGCCGGAGAAGAGTGGCGTAGAGCTGTCTGCTGCCGATGATGAGGATGGGGATGAGGAGGAGTGTACGTAACGTCCGCTCTGGTCGATCTGGTTAGAGGTGACAAACTGAAGTGACACTGAAACAGGTGGTGCTGGAGGTGGTGGTGGTAGTAGTGAAATTTGCTGTGGCTGCTGCTGCTGCTGCTGCTGATACTCATCATGCACTGAGGGCTGCAACAACGGCTGCTGACTAGACGGCATCAACCCTTGCATGGCATGGTTGGGGTTAGCAGTGCCATTGGAGATGAAGACGGCAGTCGGGCGACATGGCTCCAGAGTGTAGTTGTTGTTGTTGTTGTTGTTGGCTGTCAAGCCGTCGTGTGGCATGACCATGCTGGTGTGGTTCTGGCCGTCATAGACCATCATATGACGACTGCGAGTCTGCGAGTCACGACGTTCACGACGCCAGCTCGACTTGTAGCGACCACGCTTCTTCAGTCGGCCACCCAGAGAGCGGTCCGTCTTTGGCGGGAAGCGACCGTAGAGGTAGATGAGCGTAAAGAAGAAGCCGAAACCTAAATAGTAATTAAAGCATATGGGTCATTTTCCAGTATAAAAATCCCTCCATCTTTCAAAGTTACCAAGTGCAATGGGAATCACACTGGAGCCTTTCCAGAACCAGGAGTAGCCCAGGTAGCGCGAGTTAATGACCAGATCGTACTCAATTAGCGAGTGGTTGGCACTGTCGTGCATCGTCAGTCGTTGCTCAAACGTCCAGACGGTGTAGTTGCTCAGCTCGGGATCTTCCAGGTCGATACGCTCAGGGACGGTCGTCTCATTGACAGTGTGCACTTGATTCGTTTTCGGGTCAACGTACTGTCCGAAATCAGCCGGATTGTAGATAATTTGGTTCTTCCACATGTTTAAATCGAGCATCATGACAAAAATTATGATTGAGTAGTTGAACCATTTCCCTGGGTTAAAAGTAATTAAAATTGTCGTTAATGAGTAAATGTATTACAAAAAATTGCTTTTTAGTACTACTACATACTACTAGACAGCTTACCACTAATTTTAATTTCAGTCGCCGGAAACTTGACTGACTTGCGACAAAAGTTGAGTGTGTACGATGGTCGAAGCATGCCGGGCAGTTTGATGTTTAGGTCACTGACAAAATGGGGAAAATCCCAATCCTGTGAAGAGAAAAAAATTGCAATTGATAATTATGTAATTAACTGGACAGTGATCTTTTTCAAAATTTTTTCTGATCAACAAACCTGCATGACAATGAGCAAATCCATGAAAAGAATGGCACAGGCAACGTAAGCTCGAGAAAGTTCGGTTGTTGAAATGAGTCCTAGATTGATGTAGTCCCAGCAGATTAAATCGGTAAGAATGATGGTGATGACCAGCGCAGCAATGACGAGCGCGCCTGACCAGAAAACGACAATTCGAATGGTCGTGTGGAGATGCCAAAATTTGCGCAGACCTGGAGCCCATTCTGGATAGAGGTTGTCCTGTAGCATCATATCAGTGATCATCCAAGCGGTGAAAAAGTCTTCACAAGAAATGACAATGCTATTTAGTTGTTCCTTCATTAAAACTCGCTATAAACTTACCTCCCATCCAGGTTCCACAAGCAGCAATTTTCATGAAGCTAGCAAAGCTTATGCCAATTCTTGAATTAACCAGATAGAGGCCCGGGTCATGGTGGAACATCTTCAGTGTAATGTTGTACAGCTTCGATACGAAGTAGCCAATTAGCACTGTTGTGATGAGCATGATCATCCAAGAGCCACTTTCATCTCGAAACATTTTCAACCGAAAGAGCTTTCTCAGGATAAAGTGATGGCAAAAGTACTTGCCAACAACCAGGCCCAAAATGATGGCTAAAATGCAAAGAGAGCTCTTGATAAGTTGCCAGTGAACCTCAGGTGGATATTTTGTAAATAAGAAAGAGATGACGTTGCCAAGCACAGGAATGGAGCATTCGCGTAGTGAGTGGCTTAGCGGGTCTTCGGCAAAGATGAAAAAGTTACAAAAGATGACAAAGTATGCGATAAAGAAACGGGAGTATGGGTGCTGAAAGTAGTACCTGGTAACAGATAAGAAAGTTATTAACATATCAACAAATACTCAAAAGCAACAGAAATAACTCACCGAAAGTCCTTATTCATATGCATTGAATAGATGCTTCCGGTCTCAATGGTGTTAAGCGTATCCGTGCCCCCAGTACTAAGAGTCACCGGGTTGCAGTTGCATCGAAACGGGTAGCTAGGGTCAAAGTTATCGAACCACAGGTTACACTTTCGGCAGTACTGGGGGAGGTCTTCATCGTTATCATCTTCATTACTTTGCTCATAAAGGCCCTCTACACCACCTTCTTCTTTTTGGAAATTGTAGGTGTCATTGTTGATCAAACGGGCTTCCGATGGGTGACTTTTGAAATTGAGGAAAGTATCATCTTCATCACATGAAGACGACTTTTTAACTCTATGGTTCATTGAATCAATGCTGATGACAGTGTCTTTGTACGGTGACTGGTTGTCCTCGTTGTCATCCTCTTTGACGTCTTCGTGATGCTCCTCTTCCTCGTCAAGAAAGGACATCTCAGTTAGCTCTGAGCTGCAGTTTGACGGCTCTGATTTGTGAGAGTGCTGCGAGTTGTTGGCGTGTGCTGAAAATGATGATGATGAAATCTGCTCTTCATCGTCATCGTTCATGTACGGCGCTGCCATGGGACTATCTTTGTAATCATCCGATCTTACTGGAGCAGAAGCAGAAGCGGCATCAGCAGCAACAGCAGAAGTGGCGGGGCTGCAGCCATTAGTCTGCATCGCCAGATTTCGCATAAACTCATTACCGGCTCGAATGTTGTTGTTGTCGTTTTGTTGTTGCTGTTGCTGGCGGTTGTTGTGCTGTTTGCTATTGCCATGTGCCGAGTGATGACGATGGTGATGATGGCTGCTGTGGTGGAGCTTGTTGATTGAGATGATTGAGTTGGCCACTGACTGGGCAGGATCAAAGAGAATCTCCTCGCTCTTCGTCGGCGTCAGTATGTGCACTGATTTGGCAGGCGGCGTCGCAGCGCTGTCCAGGTGACAGGTGCAGGGCTCCAGGGCCGGTGCTGCTGCTGCGACCATATCAAATGAGTCAGTGAGATCAGTGGAGGCGTCAAAGAAGGGCGAATGTTCCTCTTCCGTGGAATGCTCAGCAGTTTGATGACTGCGATGACTGCCTCGGTGACTACCCTTGCAGGATGGCTCATCTACGGAGTGGCCTCCAAAGAGACGCCAACGACGGTGATCATTCGAGGTGGTAGAGGAGATGGAGCCTTTGCTGGAATGAATTGCGTCACCGCTCATGTTACGACCTGTTGTGGTGGGTGAAAAAGAACAGTATTTGCATTAGCACAAATTATATAATAATTAAACAACATTTCACTAATTAGAAAGTATCACAGCAAAAAGAAATGTATCACTCAATTGGCTAAATGCAAGGAATGCAGATCCAAATCGGCCAGTTACAACGGAGAGACAAGTGCCCCTTTCCTGTGTTGATATAAACTAAAACAGTGATGGAGATTGCTTGAACAAACACCGGTGTTGGTGTGTTTGAGGTAGGCAATCAAAGCCTAGCACTTCTCGACATTGACAGTCAATCAAGAATGAGTGTCAGTGTGTGAGAGAGGAAAAGAACAATTAGCTGTTGGATGTGGATGTTGACTTGGACTAATCAGTTCAGCACATTTTTTTTTTCATTAAAGACTACGTACTTTTCCACTTCTTTCTAAACAACCGATAAATTGACACAATTTTATATTGATCATGTCAAAGTGACATGTGTATGCAAATTATTTTCAGTTTAACTTTTCAAAACACACTTTGTTTTGGCAGTTGTGCCTTTTTGCCCTTCTTTCCTCAAAGCAATCAAATGAAGAGGGCTCAACATGTAATTAAATTACCGTATACTAAAGTGCTGTTATTTACAAAGTTTTGTTTTCAGGAAAAAACTATCAAAAATACGTGCTTGAACCTATCAATCAGAAGAGGATTTCTCGTTTCTAGAATAATCGAAACACTCATTCATTGACAGGCTTTAGTCTAGTTCGGGATGGTACCTTATTTAACTTTTTGGATTTCCAGTTTAGTTTTAATGCTTACTGCTGGTGAATGAATGTGAGTGATCGTTTGCAGAAAATGTAGCACGGGGTGAATTAACTGCTGAAAAGTTGAACACATGCCAACTGTCTCCTTTCCTTTACTTTCCCTTACTCTAAACTGAAAAATCGACAGTTAAACAACCACTCTGTTCACACGCAGTCGTCACCACTTTTTTCAACAACTGCCATCGATCAGGTTCAAGAAAAGCAAAATAAACAACAGCGAGTAGACTAGACAGTTTAAAATGTCAAACGTGTTTTGTTTCCAAGTTTGCTTTGGGTAAAACTGCCTAAGCAGCTTTGTTCTTCTCTCACAGAATCCATTTTGGCAAACCGGAACAGTTTTTGTTTGCGAGCAGTTCACTAAAATGAATGTCGGCAAAAAATGTGCTTGTTTATTCTTTGAGCTGTCGGAAATGAGGATCCTCTTTGTCTCGTTAGCAATGCAAAGTGTGGTTGCTCGCCAATTAGAACTGCCGAATTCGTAAGCAATTTCATCTTTGGTTTATGCATTTCATGCAAAATTTAATGATTTTTTTTGGCGGAAAAGCTTATAATTAATTACATCAGGAGATGCTCAATGTCAAATTGAGTTGGATTATGATGACGGCAGTATGTTTTTTACTCGAGCTAATTAGCAGTGCGTCGGAAGTGCACTGCTAAATACATTTAACCAAATGTAAAAAACTTTTAGTTTCAAAACAACAGAGTTTCAAGTTTCAAAGACAATCTAATGGAAAATATAAAACTACATAAACTAAGAATGTCGATTATTTTCACACGCTTTAAGAAAACTTAAAGACTACTCTGATTGATTTGGTGCAGCAGTTACACACAAAGGCACACTTGTTGTGCCCTACTTTGTAGAGAAATAGGGGAAAAAGTGAACAGTTGTTAGTATGCTTGTTTTCAGATGCATTCAAGTGAAACGACTTTCAATCAGAAGAAATAAAACTGCTGAAGAATGTGCCATCTGCTCTGCATTCTCACTTTGTGGTTGATACACACTTTAGCCAATACACTGTAGTCAATATACTACATTGCTTTCCAGCGCACATCAACTTCTCGGCGATTGAGGGCAAAGATGCAGCAGCTCATTTGAGGAAATAGAATTGGAAAAAGGAGAAAGGGAACGGTAAATTTGCATGCAGCCCATTCAGCGAATTTTCTCACTCTCTTCTGATTCACACTCAGCTGAATTGCTTGTGCTAGTAGCAAAAACGTAAAAATGCAAGGCAAGGCAAGACGGCCTTCAAACTTCAACAACAGAAGCAACTGCCGAAGCACTAAGCTCTCCTTCTCTCCTTCATCTTGGCAATGAATTGTTGTTGTTGAGTGCCGTACTTTGGTGCACTCTATTACACCATCGCCTTGCCACACTTGACTAATTAATCGAGTAGTTCTTGACATAGAAAAGCGACAATCTTTGTTGAGCAAATTCTGAATGTTTTATATTTTTTTCTAAATGGAAATGATATTCTCAGTAGCTTCCACAACAAACTTGTCCAAATTCAAGTGAAGAAAGTAGTGCAACTTGTTATCACGTACTGAACAGGATAGATTAGGTTACTATTTGGCAAAGGCAGCAGCACCAGATTTGTAGTTTTACAGCCGTCTCTCGCAAGTGCAGATACAAATCTCGGGATATGTGAGAACAAATAAAAAGAGAAAATTCCAAAACGGCTGCTTCTACAGCACCTAAAGCGTTGGTAATCTTGTTTCACACACTACAACAGGCTAAAATATGAAACTTTTTTACTTGTGACAGCTTGTGAACAAGAGTAGGCAGTTCAGAGCGGTTTTAAGTAAATACCGGCGCAGTTAGCTTTAGCAAATAGGGATTTTACCAGCGCAGTGGTAGTAATTTTTGGCCCAGTCGGATTCTCAAAATATACTGTCAACTACTCTCAATGACAGGTGCACGTCATGCTTTTAAACAAAAGCATTTTAGTAAAATTATGAACTGTCTGAAAGATATTTGAAAAAATAAAAAAACAATGTTCACTTACTTCTAGGACATGTCCTTCGATGTCCCCCGAAGACAAAGGGCGTGGACGCTTTGAGGATGCTAGGTCGCAGCGGTGGTTTTCCGTGAACCGTGAAGCTATGTTCAGTCGTAGAAGTGGCCCCTTTCAACAGAGAAACTGGGAACTGTACATTTTTTGCCGGTGCGTGAACACTTTGAAGAGAGGAATCACTGGTGACGATGGCCCTGCTGCTCAGGGGTGGTCGGCGATTTTTGGCTGATGATGATGATGAAGTAGTGGTGGAAGTCGATTGGTTTTGGGCGGTAGTCGTTGGCAGATTGGCAATGGTGGCTAGTGAGTCAGTTCGATAGGAGGACTGTATCGGTATGGCAGGGAATGGCGGCACTGGGTGAAAGACTACCGAGGAGGAGGAGGAGGTTGGAGTGTTCAGATGGTGGCTGGTGCCTGAGGAGATCGTTTTGGAGAGCTGCCTTTACCGGGTCGACTCCCTCCGAGAAGGTGCGCACACTGAAGCGAAGACGACGGCGGCTGAGCTGCTTTGCACTGTCTGTTGAATCACCCAAATCAGAAGAAGGATGCTGCTGGGGTTAAACGGAGAAAGGCAAATAAGAAAATAAGAAAACACATAAGAATACCGACAAATAAAAAATTGCAGGCGATTGCTAGGTTGAAAGCAAGCCAGCAAGCAAAAACGTCCAACTGTAGCCGCAGCTGTTGCTGCTGACTGTGCACTCACCTTCTTCAGCGTGGAATGTCGCTCCGGTGGCGACGGTAGTGCTCCTACTACTGCCTGCTCGAACCTATCGTCGACTTCCATTTTCAGCGAGTCATCCTCGTCATTGTCGTACGACTGCTGTTGTACACTGCCATCAGCGCCTGCACTTGCCCTACTACCACCACCACCACAATCACCCGAGACAGAAGTATCCTTGTTTACATATGTCGTAGTGGTCACGTTGCTGCTGCTGCTGCTGGCGTGTCTTCGCTGCCGCTGACTTTCCTTAAGTCATCCTCCGGTGAGTGTAGTAGGTGGTCTACGGCGTCTAGGTACAGCTCCTCATCGTCGTCGTCATCATCATCACCGGCGCCATCCTCCTTCTTTGCCGATGTTTCATCTTCATGATCATGATCATCTTCCTCCTCCTCTTCATCCTCCTTTCTGAATGACTGGAAGTGCACATGGCCGTTACTTTGGGCGAGCTTCATTCGCGATCTACCGTTCGACTGACTAGACTGCTTTGGTGGTGGTGATACAGGTGGTGGTGACTGCTGGGGTGACAGTGGTAGCAGGGGCAACCGATGTGCCTTGGAGACCGCCGTTGGACTGCCGTAGGAAGACTCACTTTCACCGACACTGCTGTTGTGCATTCTCAGCGACAGTCTCGGCATAGCACACCGAGACAAACAGGGTCACAGTGTGAAGAAGGAGCGCAGTGACAAAAAGCAGTGAGAGAAAGGGGGAGGGCAGATTTACTTGCGTAAGAAGAATAAGGGCAGAAATGGTTGATTGACCATGTTTGATGATTTAAAATGGGAAAAAAGAAATAGAGAACACAACAGCAAACTGCTTCAGTTCATAGGAAGTAAACGAACAAGTTTTCCTTTTGCCGTTGCTTCCTCATCGAGGTAGAGCACACACACACACTTGCACTAAGAGTACAATGGCGGACAATGAAGTTGTCAGTTAGACTTTTTTATGATGAGTTCATAGACGTTGGCAAGTTCAGATATTTTAGAGCAAAAAGTTGATCACTGTAGAGCTGCAAAACTGATTATCAAAATGGCAATGTTGACTGCTGTGTCCACAGGAAATAAAAGAAGTGTTCTTAATGTTTTAAGTTTGTTGCAAGTATCAAAGACACTGACTGACTAGCTGGTGTTGTTTGTGTCAGACAGAGCAGAGAGGCAAGAGAATTACCGCTTTTCTCGGAGAAGCTGAATAAAATTACGCAAAGTGAAGAAGAGTTGTAGTTTTGCGGTGTTTTAGTGCCGCCTGTGACGAGGCACTGTACGAGTAGTAAACTTCTAATGCAGCTGGTCTTTGCTAGTAGTGGTGATTCTCTCCTCTGAAGAACAGTTTCGGTGGTGTCGACTGTGTTGGCTGCTGTTACTGTTGCGCCTGGCGTGAACAGCTCACCGGTACGTTAAAACGTTACTCTTGGTTAGTTGTGTCGGGCTATAAATAGAAAAAGGAAACACGAGTTTTAGTTCTCTTTCAGGCTGCTCAAGAGTGTCAGTGCTAGTTGACGACTATTTGGGTGATTCAATAGTGTTTTATTGAAAAGGGGGAGTGAAAGCGATAAACTTGGAAAGGCTACTCTACTGTTTAAAACAAAAAAACTTTATAACTTTTGAATCAATCATTACAAAGTAGAATAAAAACTGAAGATAACCAAATAACGTTTTTGATTGATTGGGTGAAATCGAAATTGAAATTGAATTATAATAATTTTTAGCTTTCTGTTTTAAAAGTTGTTGATCTTATGAGGAGAAATATATCTTGGTCATGAGCTAAAGTACTTTTGATAGATTGTGGAGGCTTTTACTCTCTTTCTCTTTGCCTCATTGTTGGCAGAGCACAAGGAAATCACGAGCCCCACTGATGCTGCTGCACAGTGTACGACGGCACTGAACCTCAACTGAACAGCACTGTAACCTCGGCTGTTGATTCTTTCAGTCACGGCAGTCATTGCCGATGTCAGAAGATCTGCCAGAATCTGTCAATGACAATATGCATCACCCGGCATTTCCGACCATTAACAGAAGGAAGCAACATCGAAAGAAAGAGGGAGAAGAAAAGATGGAGTTTTTCCGTGATGTACATTTACAGCCGTTGCTGAGATTGTCATTTTGTTTATTGTGCAAAAGGCGACTGAGATAAAAGAGTGGCAATAAAGAGACTGTTTTTATGTGATTCTTTACGGAAAAAAGGCTTTTGCTCTTTGCTACTAGTGCTACGTGTGCGTATAAATAGATTTTAGAGATGGAAGGAGGGACTAATTAACGTGAGTACATTATTTGGTAAGCTTACGACCTCTTTCAAGTGAGAAGTGCTGCAGAACCAACATAGCAAGTCAAGTCAAGTTAAGCAGACAAACTCAATTAGTGCGGGTGTGTTTGACAAACCCCCTTCTAATTCCTAATTGAAACACTGACTTCAGCACTTACCTCTCAAGACAGTTGGTACAAAACTGCACACACACTGTACAGCTGCAACAAAAGAGACAATTTAAAATTTCTAGGATAGGAAGTTTCTATTGAAGAAAGGCTTCGAGGAAATGGGCAATTTGGCAAGTTCGGAAGTTGCTGTTGTTGTTGTTGCTGCTGCTGCAGGCTCACAATTCAAACAAATTGCAGAGAGCAATACTACTGTACACTACAACATTGGAGACAAACTGTTGCTGTTGTACAACTCAAGTAAAAACTTGTATATTCAGAGCTGAGGACACAACACAACAGAAATGCCTGACAAAACTTGAACTTTGATAAACACTTAATGAAAAATAGTTAGAAGGGGGTGTGACGTCAATAGTGAACAGTAGAATAGGACAGAGATAGTGCAGGTGCAAATGAAGCAGACAATAATATTATACATTTGTTTATATAGCATTGAAGGTTGATATCGATTGATGAAGGATTGAGAGAGCGAGACATTGATGACAATCTAACATCGACTCGGCCTCAGAAGAAGAAGAAGAAGGTCAGCAAGTGAGAAAGTAAAGTGTAAAGTAAAAACGCAAGGATTACAATACTGCAGGCCCTATTGAGCAGAGCGGTGATCATAGTGGCTCTGCACTGAATGAGAGGAAACAATGGATGCGACCATCCAGCCGACTGCTATCAAACTGGGCAGGCTTTATTTTCCCACTTTAAAACACCACCATCATCATCATCATCATCTAGCGCAGCACATCTGCCCACTGCTTTGAAACAGTTAATCTGATATTACCGATTGAAAAAACTTGATTGTTGGACTGGACTGTGTAGTAGCAGTGTGCAGCAGCGATGCAAAGACACTGGCGTTAGTGGCGTGATTCGCCGGATGATGATGATGTTGTTACTGCTGTGGCAGTTAAAAGTGAAGAAGACTAACTAACGCATATTCAAAAGGGTGACACAGGGAATGTTTCCCAGTAGGAAAAACAGCAACAACAGAAAACTTTGTGCTCACCACACGCACAGACACACACAATATGGTAAGAGAACGGATGGAGAAGCAGGTGTAACGCAAGTGATGACGAAATGAAAAACCACAGAGAGAGAGATGTAATTAAAATAATCTCGCCAGCAAGGGGTAATTTTACCGAGCAGGAGCTACAGAAAAAGATGATGTTGGACTTAACCGGACTCCATCACCCTCTAGTTGAAGAGCACAAAACACAATACTGCAGTGCACATGGGTGAACTGTGTGGATGCTGTGCTGGCGATGGGGAAGAAGAAGCTGGAAGAATTGAAGAGTGCTTGTCTCTTCGCGATCAAGACGCTGCTCACCTGACGTCGATCTAGAGGTAGTGCAAGTCCTAATCGCAGACTAATTAAATTGAAAGTTTGTAAATAAGATCGTTTGAAGTTTGACGTAAGAGAGGATGAGAAGTGCAGAGAATGGAAAAAATGGTAACATTATTGACAGCAGCTGGCAGTAGTAATGACTGTTTGGTGTCTTTGATGAAAATGAGTATAAAGGGAGAAAGAGAAACAGAGAGAAAAACATAAATAGAAAATCTATTCAGTATAATCAGTGACGCCAATGACTTCATCAATAGTACTAATAGAATGACCATTAGACGTAACACAATTTGAGTTTAAACACAAACACACAGACTATAATCGTGATTGCAAGATAAAGCGGTGTTTGCGGCTACCATTTCATTGAAAGGGAGAGAGAGAGTGCACTTGGGAATGGAGGGAGCATCTTGCAAGGAGGGTGACTAGTGGTTATATACAACAAACGAAAAATACTAAATATTATGCAACGGAAATTATTTAAAGTAATGAGACTGGGGACGTGGCTTTTTTGGTTGTTAGCCCCCGGAAAAGGGTGTGCTTTTGTGTTTCTTCAATCTGTAACAGGTTGACGGGGGTGGAATTTGTCCCTCAAGGTGTAAAACCGCAAAAGTGGGCGGGGCGGGTTGAACAAAAATCAAACGCCAAAAAACAGTGTAAAAGGAGTTCCGGTTGCCAGATAAACCAAATCCCACCTTTTCCAAACGGGGGGGTACTGATGTCTTTCATTTTGGGGGGGACATTTAATTTAAACATTCCTTATTAAAATTAAAAATTGTAGCATCAAAAAACCCCAAACAACCACCAAGGAGGGGAAAATGGGGTAAAAAAGGCGTTTGTTTCTACCTCGCTGATAATAAAAAAAAAACCAAAAAGAAACGCAAACAAACAAAGATAAAAGGGAAATTTGGGGGTTTACCCAAAGTTTAACAGGTGGCGAATTGGGGGGTTTCTTTTTAGGTAAAAAGCTACTGAACCCAATAGAGAGGGGGAGTGCATGTGTTGTAAACATGTTAGACAAAAAAAGAAAATTTTAGGTATCATAGTAAAGGCGGAAAAACATTTGTTAAAATAATTTTTGTCAAAAAAAAGTTACAAAACCCAAGTTAAACCAAAAACCAAAGCGTTTTTCAAAAGGAAACAATGAGATGAAGAGTATTAAGAATTTGGCTAACAATTCCCTTTTGGGAATTTATTGAACCGGTTTGTTGTTAGTTTTTCAAAATAGATTCATTTTACTTAACGTGTAATTTAAAGGGGGTTTCGTGTTGTTTTTTTCCCCAAGACGGAATTCAAGAAGTCAAAAGGGGTTTGAGGCATACCATTGTAAGCTTGAAAGTTGCGAATTAATTTAAATACATTCTCGTTGAACCACCCGGGTTTGGGTTAATTGGTTTTTCCCTTACTTTTTAAAAGAAAATCGTTTCCGGGTTTTCTTAAACCATTGTTTAAAGAAAAAATTGGGCAGAGAAAAACAAAAACTCATTTTAAAAGAAATTTTTAGAATTTTTTAAAATTTGAGTAGTATTTTCAGTCTAGTTTTATAAAAAAAAGAAAAATTGACAAATACCAAAAACTTTGATCTGATACAGCTTGCAGGTTAACTTCTAAGTATTTGGGAAAACAATAAAAACTGAGCAGTTTAAAACAAATATTTATCTACAGGTTATCATTTAAGAGTCCAAGTGCATATCACTTTTCCAGTTAAACAAGTGGGAATCGCAAATAAAATGTAATAAAAAGTATTGCAGATGGCAATCGCCGGTCTCCAATAATTGCCATGTGGCTCTCCTATGACAACAGTGGAAAAGCAGGTAAAGACACATTGCAACATTCGCAGACAGACAGAAAGAGTGTCGTCTGCACAATCATCTCTCGTCTCATTGACCGTTGAGTTGCCTCACAGACATTGGCGGAGGCTTCAAGTGGCGTGATCTCTACAGTGGAAGTGACAAGAGAAGAGCACAATGAGCTGAGGAAAACCGGTGAGCAGCAGCAGGTGCCTCCCAAGTAGAGGCAACAAACGAGGTAACCAGATGAAAAGTCAGCCGATGTCTGTGTCTGTGCGTTGCAGCCGACCACTCTACCTCTACCTCAACTTCACTCATCTGAAAACTGCCATTGGTTTGAAAATAGATGGCTTGGCCAGCAATAACAGCTTTAGGGGGTTCCAATATTGACGTAATGATTGAGTTGAGCAGAGTGCATAGAGATGCACAACAAACGAAAGCAGCAGATGAAACCTATTTGACAATGTGCTAAATAACAAGCTTCTGATATTTTGTGAGAAAACATGTACTCAAAAAGTCCAATTTTTGACATCGACATACACTTGTTTTAAAAATTGGCTATGTTTTTTGAAATGTTTAAAAATGTGTTTTCAAAATAACATTTTAAACTGACATCTTTTGCGCCATCTTTTGATTTTAATTGCTGACTGCTACTAAAAATAGATCTGATTTAAAAATATCAAGTCGGAAATGCTAGGCATTGGTAAAACAGATATTTAAATATTAACATATTTATGAATTATAAAAATAATACAAAAATTAATGTGAATTGACATGTTTGAGAAAATAAAAGCAAAAGAAGCAAAAAACTTTATTTTTAAATGATTTTAGCAAGAATAGACAATATTGGATGAAGAAAAAATTGGTGACACCAAAAGTAATGAAGATATTGAATAAAGTTGCTTTTTAGTTTTTGGTTAAATAATAATTGCACTGAGGATGAGTAGCCAATCAAGGTAAAAAGGTGGGGGTAGGTGAAAATAAATACACCAGGGAAATAATGAGTGAGTGAGAAAAAATGTTACAAAGAGGAATAAAGTATAGAAACAGAATTGTATCGAGCAAATAAACTATTGCTGTGGGTGTAGGTGATTGTGTGTGAGTGAGTGAGTGAGTGAAAAAAATTTTAAAAGGTGTGTGAGGTGCAAAAATAATTACATTTCCAAACCAAATTGAACTCATGTTTTGTGATAGCTCAGTCAATCGATCAACAGGTAGAGAGATAAGTCAGCAAATCACAAGTAGCTCTTTCCTAACTTATTTAGAGTTTATCACATGTCTACAAAATCATCAAAGTTGGAGAAAATTGTCGCAAATGATCACATTTCAGTATTATTAATGGTTAAGTCTAAACTCTTTAAAAGTGAGAGTTTGAGAAAAACAAAACTACTGCTGCAACAAATCCAGCAAAAACAGGTTTTTGATGTATGGTTGGAATAAAAAAATGCCACAAAAAGATGATAATTATGAGAAAATTGAACTGAAATATGAAAGATTGAATATTGCAGAAGAAATGAGTAAATCCGAAAATGAAACGCTGGCATCACTCAATCCAAGGTGAGGTGAATGAAAGTGAATTTGTGTGTATAATAATAAAATGTGAACAAAAAAGCAAAACAACTTTAGAAAAGCAGAACACATACAAACAATAACTTTGGTCCTTGAGAAGACCTCCCTTAGTCTGTCTGATCGATCGAGATTAGTCTGCGTCAGTGTGCATCTGTATCAACGGCATCAAAAAGCGCAAAAATGAAGTGAGAAAGGACATTAGGAGAGGAAAGAAAGAGAAAGAGAAAGGGAGAGAAGAAAAGGTTAGTAAGAAGAGTTAGTTTAGAGGTTGTAAGAGCTGAGCAAAACTCAGAAATAGGTATAAGGAACAGCAGTAAAGGGGGAGAAAGGGGGGAACTGTTTAGCAAGAGAACTGTTTAGAACTAACTGATTGCAGCCACCTTAACATCGATGAAGAGATTGTGGGCATCAGTGGGCGGCTTGTAGGTGACGAATCCTCGCGAGACGACGTTCAGGTAGAAGCGGCGGCGGGCGTTGCGGCGCGCCAGATCAGTGCACAGACTGACGACATTGTCGCTGACGTTGGAGCAGTAGTGCAGGTCAAGGTTGGTCAGGCGGGTCATCCTCGAGAGGGACTTGCAGATTTCCCCGTCGATGATGACCCGGTGAAGTTTGAGGTGCGTCAGGTGGGGCAGGCTGGCGATGCCCTTCCACACTGAATGGGAGCAATTGGTGCAGATGCGGTGGCCGTACCTAGATTTTCAACAGACAGAAGTGGTTAGTTTGAGGGTTTCGACAGAAAATATGGAAACTCAAACCTTCTGCCAAGGTGATCACAGCGAAACTCGACGGCATGGAGGATGAGCTTCTTCAGCTGCGGCAGGTTCTCGCCAATGGCACGCACTGACTCCTCGGTGATGGAGGCGTACTGAATGCTGAGCGACTTCACCGAAGACCAGCCGAGCTGAATTAGCTTTTTGAAGGGTGAGTCGACGTTGCCGGTGCTGAACTGCAGATTGAGCTCGTAGAGATTGTCAAAGAGCAGATTGGCAGGCGTGGCGACGTCAATGTCGGCGTTGTGCAGACGCAGGTGCAGTGAGCGCAGGTTGGAGAAGTTGGAGCCGATGGTGGAGATGACCGAGTCGATCAGCTCGGGCGGCACGTCCACACGACCTGAAAACATAGGAGTAAATTGTATATTGAATTGAGAATGAAAACAGATGATTAAGCACTGGGACAGGGAACACTAATAATAGACGACAGTAGTAGTGTACAGTGCACTCAACTCACCTAAATTGATGACCTTCTCGGCGTAATTGCGGAAGGCGAGCAGCGAGACACACTCCAGACCTACACACACACAGCCAAACACAAATAAAGGAAGGAGTCAACATGCGTGAATTTGAGACAAAAAGACCATTTAGCGAGAGAGTAAAACAACAAAACAGCAGCAGCAGCAAGTATCAACAACAAAAAAAGGTCAAAATACCAATGCCGTGCTCGCAGTTGATGTAGATGCGCTTGACGGTGTGCTTGATGATCGTCAGGTAGGAGAGAATGTCAATCTCATTGTTGATTCTCAGCTCGTCCAGGGCGACGCAGTACTTGAGCAGCAGGTCGATGACCACCTGGTCCACCGACGTCAGCCCGCCAATGGAGAGCACCTTGATCTGGGCGCCGAACTTCTTCGAGAAGAGCTTCCAGTGCATCAGATGCGACTGGCGACACTCCCGACGGCGCTGCTCCTGCTCGACGAACGCCTGAATGTCATCGAAGCGGCTGATGGCGAGCGCATTGTCAATGGAGTTGTTGTTGGTGTTGCCCGCCAGGACGGTGGTGTGCTGCTCCTTGTGGTGGTGGTGGCCGGCGTTGGCGTGCTTTCGATGGTTGCGGCTGTGGTAGTTTCGACCGTGGCGACCGTGTGCCTGTGGAAGAAAAGTGGACAAACTGATTAGTCTCTGTTTGGAACTTCAATAAATAATCATTATTATGATTGTAATCACCTGTGGCGGGTGTGAAATGGGTCCGTTTGAGCTCTCCGCCGAGCTGCCCTCCTCCCCACTACTTCCGCCACTGTTACTGTGACTGCTGGTGTAGCGGACGTCCGAGTCAGTTCGATCCGTCTGCAGTGAGGAGATATTGGGCGCAATGTTGGGCGACACAAGGTGTCGCCTGGCGCCGGCGGCCGAGCTCGAGTTGGAGTCCTCATTGCCTAGGCTGCTGTTGTGTTGTTGTTGACGTTGTTGGCGTTGTTGGCATGGCCGCTGGTCGTCGCCGTAGTAGTGGTTGTCATTTCAATGGCAGTCGTCGACAGAGCCGTCTCCTCGTCCGATTGATTGCCCGCCTGTAGAGGAAGAGGAAGAGGGAGTGAGAGAGAGAGGCATTAGTGAATGATTACGGCTCATAAATCACACTGGCTGACTGACTGGCAGTGCTTGCCACTAGCCATAGACTACCCAAAGTGACCTCCAAATCTTCACAAAGCACTAGGACATTGTTTTCCCAATTGAATTGCCAATCAAACTTACTCAGACATCTTAGGAAAAACTACCTACCCATTTTGCGTCTCTTTTGTCTAAATCTTCCCTTCTTATTAAATTATTCTGCACTAGTACTGCGTTTGTCACCTGTCACCGCTGTGGTCTCTCTGCCTTCCCTCTATCCTTCGCTCTCCGGTGCACCTTCTCTCTCTCTCTTTACCTGATTGGCAGGCAGAACCGTAGTAGTGCCTGCAGCTGCCGCCGCCGCCAGTTGCTGCTGTTGCTGAGCAAGCAGCTGCAGCGTACGATTATGACTGGATCGATGGCGAGACCACTCTCGTCGTCGTTGCTGGGCTCGCCGCTGGCCGATGGCGTTGGAGAGCGCAGCCGCCGTCACTGCCGAGGCAATGTTCGAGTTGGACGTCTTCCCCGAGGCTGGCCCGTTCGCCATTGCCATTGCCAGCGGCGTCGACGTGCCTGCCGTGGTCGTGCCCACCGTCTCGTTCAGTGAGTACTTGGAGTCATACTGCTGCTGCTGCTGCTGCTGTTGGTACTGCTGTTGCTGTTGCTGGTACTTGCTGATCACCTGTACATTCGAGCTGGGACTCGTCATCTCTGGGCTCTGTGGGGGGGGGGGAATGGTGGTCAATTGAACACTGAAAGTAGTCAACACTAAAGGTGTGAACTCGTACCTGGTAGGCATTGGCAGTCGTAGCGGTGATGTTTGGATAGGACAGATTGGGCGGGTAGCCCTTGTGGTGCAGGCCCATCGCCAGATCGACGGCTCCCTTTGAGCCTCTGTGTTTGCTGTTGGCGCCGTTCGTTATCTGTGAACTGCCACTCTTTGCCGGTGAGGGAGAGGGCGATGAGCGGGTCACCTTCAGTGATCGATCTAGATCAGCTGTTTCCTGGACTCTTCGATTGCCACTGTGATTGTTCTGGTGGTGATGCAGGTTGGCCGTTGATGCCGACTGGTTCTGTTGCTGATGCTGTTGGTGACTGGACTTGGTGCCACCACCAGTGTACTTCACTGCCTGCTGGTTGATGGCAGCAGTAGGTGAGTTAAGGTTGCTGCTGTCCCCGTTGACCATTGCCTTAGCATCAGTCGTCTGCTTTTGCTTGGCCGGCTTTCGAGTGCTCAGCTTGCGCATCAGTCCACCAAAAACGGCCAACTGCTCGGTGGCGAATGCACTGACGGCCGAGGTGACGGTGGTCTCCTCAGAGTGGTGTCCACCACCACCACCACCACCACCGGCACCTCCCACGTGTCCATTGCTGAGTAGTTCATCTGAACTGTGAGCCGTTCGATTGTTCGACGTAGAGCCCTGGAGGTCAGTGGCCGTGGCCGCAGTCGAGGGCGAGGAGATGTCCAGATCTAGGTCGTCACTGCCCTCTTCAAGACGAATGTCATTGAGGTGAAGACACTCGACATGGTCTGAGTACGTCATGATGATCTGGTAAAAAGAATGAAAATACAAAAAAGTGAAAAATCTTTCATTAAAAAGAAACCCCACTACTACTACTAAAACAACTATTGTTCTGAAACAAAGTTTTCAAGTGGGACGAGCTTTCTTTTCCTGGAAGATTCGGACAATTAAAGTTTAAAACGAAAACTTGATTACAAGTGCCACTCAAAGTTGAAAACGTCTGCCAAACTCTACTCTAACCGTTTTTTGCCACCAATTTTCAAGCAGAGTTTCCCTTCCCTTCACATCATCATCATCATCATCTTTTTACCTGCAGTGCCTGATCATCAAGGTAGCAGTGCGAAAAGTTGATGCACTTCAGCTTGCGACAGAGCGAGAGGAGGTACCGGAGCAGCGAGTTCGGGTAGACGATGTAGCCGGCACTGTCGCGGGGAAACTTCTTCACCGGCGGCAGGTCCCAGCTGGGGTAGTAGGCACAGGTGCAGTTGCACTTCACCGAGTGCTCGCCGATCTTCAGCGAGGCCGGCGCCAGCAGCGAGGTCCGTATCAGCGTCTGCCACCGCCGACAGACGCGCTCGTAGTACATCCGCTCGCGAAGGCTGAAGAACTCGAAGATACTTTGCAGTGAGCGGTCATCCAGCTCGTTCAGCTTCAGGTGGTGATGCTTCGCCTTGCGACTGCTTCGATTGAGGATGTTCCCGCTGTGGTAGATCACCTGGTGATTTGCCGACGAGCCGTGGTGGTAGGTGGCAGAGGTCGGCTGGCGCACCTGGGCGCCCGACGAGGAGTTGCTGTTCCGCCGGTCTTTCGGCTCTTTCGGGCTCTAGGTAGGTGGAAATAGTAGTGTGAGACAGCTGACTACCAGCTGATTACAGTTACACTTTGAAGAAGCAACAAACAAGTACCTGATCAGTAAAGTGAAAGTTGAAGCGCTTATTGAGAATGCGTAAACTGGAAGCTCGCTTACTTCGGCCCATCTGCTCGGCGGTCATTCCCTCGCCGGCCGAGCCCTTGCCGCCCAACTTTCCGCCCAACTTGCCGGCATTACTGCCCGGACAGCAGCACTTCCGCCCGCTGGGGCTCTTCTCCCCGTGATGGCCACCGCCACCACCACCGCCTGCGCCCTCTGCGTTCAGTCGAATCTGGTGGGGACAGTGCGAGGCGGACCGCTGTCGGTGCATCTTGTCGGCCTTGATGGCGGCGCTGGCACTGCCGCCTCCGCTGCTGCAGCCACCACCACCGCCACCTGAGCCAGCCAGGTTAGAGTTGTTCCTGAGGTAGCGCCCGGTGGAGCGAGAGCGGTCACTGCCACTGGAGCCTAGGTCTGATCCGCCCGGGTAGTGGTTGGAGCGTGAGCTGCTCTGGTAGTCGCAGTAGTTGTGGTTACTCGCCGAGTAGGAGGTGCTCTTGTAGGAGAGCGGGTGGTGAGCAGGACTGGTGGAACTGCAGTGGCCAGCAGTAGTCGGAGCAGTGCTCGAGTTCCCGTGGCAGCTCTCTCCCGAGCTGTGGTGGTGGTGACTGTGGTCAAAGATGGACTGGTAGCGGCCGAAGAAGAGAAAGCGACAGTGGTTGTGCAGAAACTCACATAGACGGCTCTTTTGACAGTTGCCCATTACATTAGGGAACGGGGTGTCGAGGTGGACGGAGAGGTGGTTGTCGTGGTGGTGGTGGTGGTGGTGGTGGTAGTGCACTGTCTGAAAAACCGTTCACACGGGACAACTGGGTCACTAAAGAAGGGAGTTGTTACTGGAGTGTTTGTTCTCTTCTTGTTGCCGGGTAGATGATGATGTTGAGTTTACATAAACATTACGTAGGTGGAAACACAGGCACTAATCACAGAACAACAAGATGACAATATGAATGTAGTTTATTTGATGCTTGCATTAAAGATTGTAGTGGATGAAATTTTTATTTGCCAGACGTCGATCTCCATTTGAACAGCTGTTTGTTTGTGGCTGGCAAAACTAAACGGCTACAAAGATTTTCAATGTTGAGCGCAAGAGTTTGCTGAATTTGAATGTAGTTTTAAATCATAACTTGATTTCAAGTGTTGGCATGTTGTAAAATCTGTTTAGTAATAAAATAAAAAATTTAAAAAATTGCTTGGCAGTTTTTGTTTTAGCTGAAAATAATAAACTTTTGCTAAAAATTGATTAAACTCAAAATATCCTAGAAAGTCAATATGACAGACTGTCTAAACTGTAAAACTAATTATTTTTCAAAAAACAATCATTTTTATCTGAAAAATTTGCCCTTGCGAACAAATGAAACTAGTTGTGTACTTCTTGAAACATGCTCTAAAACAATAAAAATAAGTTAACAAAAATATTTTTTAAAACTAAAAAAAATTTTAAGTAATAAATGCCCTAATGATTAGCAGAAAAACGCCATGAATTTAGCTTTACACAAAACAAGGTACTCTGAGGGCAATTACTACCATGTTATACCCTGGTTGCTCAAAAACATGTGCTCGATACTGTGACTACTTTTTGTTCATCTTTCATCATTCTATTCGCATTGCCGTCACACTTTTTTCTTTTTCCTACTGTGTGTGAGTTTAAAAGTTTGACCTGATCTCACCAGTGTGATCTGCTCAGAGCTCCAAAATGAGTTTATTTTGTCTATTGTTAAAAACTTTACAAACAGGGGGGTAAGTCTGGCAAGCCAGGACTACAGCGAGCCTTTTTTTGCGTGCACTGCTAGGACTTTGCAGATTTTAATTGTGCATCAATAGGAACTTGCAATTACTGTCGACGGAAATTGAGAGAGGTCAAGTCACACCAAACCTAGCCACGTTTAGCCGTGCAACGCTAGGAATTAAAAACTTCTTTATCGCGAATCTCTGATGTGACTTGACCACTGTCAACTTCCGTCTCCTCGGGCCCTGCTCGCTTCGCTCGCAGGACCCGAGGAGACGGAAGTTAACAGTGATCAAGACACATCAGACCTCGCGAAGTGTAGGCGTGCACCGCTAAAAAACATCGATCATTTTACCTGCGGCTCACCCGACATCGCTTGTACACTTTAAACTTCCGCCGCCTCGGGCCCCGCTCGCTTCGCTCGCGGGACCCGAGGCAGCGGAAGTTTAAAGTGTACAAGTGGTGCCAGACCTCGCCGCCATGTGTCGTGCATCGCTAGGTTTTCGCAGTTACTCTACTGTCGACGGAAATTGAGAGAGGTCAAGTCACACCAAACCTAGCCACGTTTAGCCGTGCAACGCTAGGACTTAAAAACTACTTTATCGCGAATCTCTGATGTGACTTGACCACTGTCAACTTCCGTCTCCTCGGGCCCCGCTCGCTTCGCTCGCGGGACCCTCGTCGACGGAAGTTAACAGTGGTCAAGTCACATCAGACCTCGCGAATTTGAGGCGTGCTGAAAAAAAACACATTAGTTGTAAACAAAAGGAAAAACTTCGTCCCTCCTAGCGAAGGGAATGGTAGCGCTCCCTGCAGAAGGGACCGCAAACTGTTTACATTTGGTAGCAGCAGCAGGCGCTCACACGTTGGCTGCAGCGTCTCTCTCTCTCCCTGCAGCCTGCTCACTGCTCACTAGAGCGCCCGAGCCATCTCGCATGTGGTGCCAGGGGGTGGAGCCTATTGCAGTGAAGCATGCAGTCAGTGCATTGCTTTCTGCATCAATCATTTTTCAGTTGCAAACTAGTTAACTGAAAAATTAAATTTTTAGCAAAAGAAACTTGTTATAAACAATAAATGTTTTGCATAATAAGTTTACTACAAGAATTCTCTGGTCAAAAACTGGTGAAGTTTGTCTAAAGCTATTCAGAAGCAAATAAGAAGCACCGAACAAATCTAAACCTCGGGCCTTTCGTGTTTTGATCATAAAACTTTTGTGAATGAATGTTGACAATGTTCAATTAACGCAATAGTAATACTTAACAAATCAATGACCTAAAAACAATTTTAAAAACTAGGTAAAATGGAGAATAAGTCTGCCTACTAGTTTTTAAGGAAAGGGTAAGTTTATTTGAAAGGCACTGATCGTTTTATCCAAACTTTTCCAACTTTTTGCTTAAAAAATCTTTTTAGCTAACTAAGTAATGTGCATAATATTTATTTTTATCAAAACAACTTTTTCTTGAAAATAAAATCTGTTTCAGAATGCGCGGGTGCACTTTTGAGTAAAAATTCAGGTACATTTCAACTAATTGACAAGTTAGCGAAATGTTGCACTTAACGTTGGCTGAACAAAATGAGAGCTTCACTGCAATAGACTCCACCCAGTGCCACCACATGCGAGATGGCTCGGGCGCTCTAGTGCTCACACAGCCTGAGTCATGCTTTCCTGCACGCCACGTCTGCTACTGTCCGCCGTTCTCCTCTCTCTGTACCTTCCACAGTGCTTTTATTTTGGTTTTTTCGGGTCCCTGTATCTCGGGACCCGTTGGTCGTACGACTCTAATTCTTTCGCCTGAATTTTTGTTTGAATTAATGTGATTTTTGTGCCAAGTTTGGGCAAAATCGGAAAATGGGAAGAGGTTTTTCGACACGTCATTACGGACGGACACAGAGCGAGATTAAAAGCGAGATTTTTTTTAAAAAAAAACTTTACAAAAAGGTAAAAGAAAATTCACAAACACTAGAAAAATAAAAGGGGAGTGAGATCTGTGAGCGACTTGAGGCGTCGCTCTTTCCTGCATTGCATTTCTATTAGACGGTATATTAATTTAAAATGAAAATTGTCAGTTGCAGTTTGCTGCTGCTGCTGCTGTTGCTGCCGTGCCATCTACTCCTCTGTGCAATGACAACGAAGAGCTGGTAAATACATTAATAATGCATTAACGAAGAGAGAGAGAGAAAGAGGACAATTATGGGGAGCGACAGTGTGTGTGTGTGTTTGGAATGACAGACGACGACGACGACGGCCAAGACGAAAACGGCAGTGAAGGCAAAGACGACCATAAGATCTAATGATTTGAGGTGAAGCGAATCATGGTTCCCTGCCGCTGTTGCTTCAGCTTGATAAATTGTGTTTTGCTTTTAGCACTCCCCCATGCACTGCCAGGAGACGGAAAGACGAACTTCATCTACCTGCCTGCAAACTTACCTGCAAACTACTGAGCTACTGCGCGCCTTCCTACTCTCCTGCTTTGTCGTCTGTTTACTTTCTGCCAAAATTTATGATTTTCTCACTTAGGAGTGTGTGTGTGTGTGTGTGTGTTTGGGAGAGTGAAAGAGAAAGAGAAAGAGAGAGAGAGCAAGAACTGTGCATTTAAAATGTAGCGTCCATTTTTGGGTAAATTAGCAGTAGCAATGAGTATAGATTGTCTGCATGAATAATATACGTTTGCCAAACAAAAAATAGAAATAGAACTGAAAGCGGTTATGAAGAATACGCCAACGCTGGTGCTGGCAGTTTGCTGATGAATTGAACTAAACTTAATGCTTGCCGCATGATTTGCTCCATTTTCTTTTTGGTTTTTCCTTTCTTTCATTTGGAGTACATTAGAATAACAATCATTAGAAGTCGGCACTCTGGTGCTTCCTGATAAACAAAATCATTTTTGGCTGTCTGGCTGTCTGTTTTTCTCACTTTCCGTCTTCACTCACACACACACACAATTGTTGTCCGCACTCTTCTTTTCAATTAAAGGCCCTTTCAAGACATGTTTTCTCCAATGCGGAAATGGTTAAATTCAAAGAAAATCGCAGAACGCTTTCATCGAAAGCCAGAAAAAAATTATTGACCTACAGAAAAACAAAGAAAAAAAGAAAACATTTTTCTAACTGTTAAACTCAAGTGTGCACTTCATTTTGTTTTGTTATTATTTACCTGGCTACAGTCGAGTGAGAAAGTGAGTGGTAGAGTGCGAGAGTCGTGGTGGCCATTTATGAGGTAAACATATTGAAAAGCAAACGGCTACCTCTAATAATATTAAATTCATAGAAATGACAACTCAAGTGCACCAACCGACTCTCTCAATTGAATCACCTCTCTTTCACTTTTTTCTCTTTAGGTTGAATGAACATATGAACTTGGTACGCACACACACACACACACATACAGGCAGGTAGAGGTTTTCAGGAAAATGAAAATGACATGAGTGAGCGAACGCTATTTTTAGTGGTAGTCGATGGTAATATTGCTACTGCTGACACACAACACACACACACACACACACACACTGACGCGTGTGACTTTTGATCATTTATTGCTAGACAATGCCTTGTTGTGTGCTTCCTGAAAAAAATTACTAAATTTCCAGGGAGCGGTGTACTTTTAGCGCTGTGAAAAAGAGAAAAAGGGCACAGCTAGACTAGTTGCAAACAGGGAGTACTGATACTTTATCGCAAGAAAGTTGCTGTTCTAAAGTGAAAGTTTTGAATCAGTTTGGCCAAGTTTAAATAAAATAGATTTATTTTAAAAATTCTACTGAATCTTTTGTTGCCGCTAAAACTGCAAAAACTTTTAATTGCTTTTCAATTCAGCATTTCAACACTGATGTAGTTTCAATAGTTTGCGTGCAAACCAATTGTGGTGGCTGAAAGTTTGCACTAGCCAGCCACACCGGAAAGTGCACTGATAGCTGTTACCCAGAACAGCACCACCAGAACTGTCATTTAAAATGTTTCAATAGACAAAAATGCAAAAGTTTAGAGGTCAGTAGTTGCAGTGGAAGCGGTGGTAGTGCTGTGTTGCTGTTTGACTTTGTTTACCATCACTGGCTACCACTTTGTCAACAAGGGCGACTACTTCTCGAGTACCCATCTGTTTACTGAACCGGTGACTGTCGACGGCAAAGTTGCCGGCAGAGGCCATTTCAAAAGTTTCCCCTCAAAAAACGACAAACTGCAACTGCAACAAACTCTTTTTCTTCTACAAAACTACTTGGCATTTGCGCTGTTTGACCGTATTACTTTTTTTCTCTCAGGTAATTTATTATCTTCTTTCTTTTCTTCTAAATAATGGTGGTGATGGCGGAGAACAAATGCAAAGTTTCTCTTTCTCATTCAGCTAACTGTTACAATTTATGAGATCCCAAGATAAAGAGAATAAAAGACAAAAAAGAGCAGTCATCTGCTCAGGCATTGTGTGTGTGTGTGTTTTTGTCGTGTCAACCACTTGCTTGTACAAGTCTTGTTTTTGTTATCTCCTCTAAGCTAACCTAAAATAGAGTCAGTCAATAGCTGCTTTCCCCTTCTTCTTCTTATTCCCTCACTTTTTCCTTTCTTGTTTTGCTCGATGGCTGTCAATAATAGCCACCTGACCCCTCCCCTTACACATCCCTCTTTCTCTCTCGTTTTGGCAGTCATAATGAGAACGTTAATTGATTTCTAATTTTTTTCCTTCTAATTGTATTATTTTCCATTATCATAAAATTGTATACGGCACACCACACACACATGTACTGCCTATTTGCTGCTATCATTATGTTTATTTGACTGCTGTACGTGTCGTTGCCAGTGTTTGACAGACAACACACACTCGAAGCAAAAAGAAGAAACAGTGGAGGGGAAGAGAATAAATTACCAAAATGTAGCACACATTTCCTCTTCAGGTGTTTGCATGCACACAAGTCGAGACAAGTCACAAGTCGGCGGATGAGGAAGAGAACTGAAAATACACTACACAGTGATGACCTAGATGCTAAACTGATATACCCAGCTATCAGATAGGGAAGAGAGCCGATCGATGTGCAGTGAATTGCTCCAAAATAGATGCTTCTAAATATATTGACAGCTTAGCAAAAGAGAGAGAGAGAGAGAGGAGCCAAAAGAGAAGGAGGAAGCCATCGATTGTCAGCTTAACAGGACTTTTAAAGTAGGCAAACATTAGGCGGCGAGACACTAGTGATCATGGACGATCAAACAAAGCGGCACCAAATCCCCAGAGAAGTCGTTAAAACCGTTTTTTTTATTTGCCTCCAAGTGAGCGAGCATGTCCGAGCCGACTTTTTATTCGATCTCTTATTATTGAGGAGTGAAGACTGGACTCGCAGTAGAGAAGGCACCATCTCCAGCAGCAGCAGCAGCAGAAGCAGTTGTCTCTGTCGGATTGATCGAAAACTGTCACGACAACGGTGTGCTCCCTCTGCCTCCTCCTCCTCTTCAGTGGCAGTCTTTATCTGCTGCTGCTGCTTCGTTGTCTCCTCGACGACTTTCTAAATTCTCTCTCTCGCTCTCATCAGAGCCAGTAGCCAGCTCTTTGCCAGCTCCATTTGCCCTGCTCAAGCCACTGACACTTGCTCTCTCAATTGTTGTTGTTGTTGCCTGCCTGCCTCACTCCGCTACCTTGCCCGCCAAGTGTGTCCTGAGTGCTAGGCAGTATCATGGCGGCAAGTCGCGTCATAATTACATTAGAAAGCACAAGCAAGCAAGCAAGCAAATGTATCTTTGCTTTCCGTTCTCAATTACCCGAGACTAGCGCTTCTGTTTCCTTTTTCTCAAAAGCCAACCAGTGGGTGAGAGTGAGATCGCAGAGAGAGAGAGAGAGAGAGAGAGAGAGAGAGAGAGAGAGAGAGAGAGAGAGAGAGAGCATTTGCCGGCAAAGATAGACGACAAGTAAAAGAAGAGGCGAATATCATGTGGAGTTATAGAGAATAGAGATCGACTTGTTTGGCAGCAGCACTATCGTTTGTCTCATTGGTAACTGGTACGACTGAACTGGTACCGTTGTCCTGTACGGTACAAATGGTACGCAGCACTACTCCAGGGCTGCATTAACGATTGCACTGTGAGAACAACCGCCAAGAAGGTAGCAGGAGATCAGCAACAGGGCTGCGATCACCACTGAAGCAGCCATGATCGTCGTGGGCACACGCAAATGCTAGTTCGACTGAGCCAGTTGCCAGTCACCCATCACTGTTGACTCACTTCTTCTCTCTCTCTTCCTCTCCTCTCTTCTCTTTCTCTTCTTCTCTCCTACCCCTCTGTCCTTCTACGCTCTCCTCTCTATAGCTTCAGGACGTTAATACATTTGCTGATTGGTGCAGTTTAACCCGGTAACACCACTGAGTGGTACAGTGAGTAGTACGCTACTTCTGCTACTGTAGAACAAACTGATCAATGTGAACAGTAAATCCCTTGTTTGAACTACTGAAATATTAATAAACTCAGGTAAATAGACCAATGGTGTGATGATAATAGTGTGCTGATGAGGGGAAGAATGGAAAAAACCAAGAACAGTGGGCATCCGCAAATCGTGACAAAAGTAGCCGGTTTTTTATCGGCAGACATCAAAGTGTCTACAAAAAGGTTTTGAAAAAAAGAAAGTAAAATTGGTGACGCACACTGAAACACAGGTAATGGTTTCAAAGAAAAAATAACTAAAAGGTTAACTACGACAGAATTAGTTTCCGTAAAAAGAAGAGTAAATCTTGATTATTTTTAATTTATAACATTTTAAAATAACCTTTATTGACTGCTTTGTTTTCAAGCTCAGGTTTTTAAGTGTTCAGTCAAGGCCAACTGTATCATAACTAGTGGCAATTATGCCACATATACGCGTTCTTTCCAAGAAACTGCTATCTAAATTACAAAAACCAAACTTTTGCGGATAAAATACAGTTGTATTAAGGAATAATGACATCAATCTTGTGAGCTTACTTTTAATCTGTTGCAAAACTAAAATACAACTTTTGCAAAAAATATTTGAAAGTTTATCTAATTTTACTACTGCATATCCGGTTAAACTCAAAATTAAATGATGAAACAACTTATGCAAAAACTTTTTAATATCTATAAATTAAAAAACTACAAAATTTACACACATGAACGGTGCATTCCAATAAAGTTTTTTATTGTCAATATTTTTAAATATTGCAATCAATAAACGAATAGACAAAACACTATTAGAGTGCAAAGTGTGCCATATTATTAAACTGTTTCAATTTTGTATCATATTTGTTTGCACCAAAGAAAATAACAAAAATGGTTTCAGTTTAGTGACAAAAAAACAAAAGATTGAAAAACGTTTAAGTGCTCTATTGTATTCCAATCATTTCTTCACCCTGACCGACCTTTTGTTTTATGTTAAATATTTGCAATTGAAAAAACTACATTTGAATACCAAATAAAAAATAAATTAAACTTTTTGATATTAACATTTAATTTATATGTTTGTGTTTGAAATATACAAAAGAGGAAGCAAAAAAATGAAACAAAATTGTCATTAAAAGTTGTACAGTAAAAACAACCTTTTACTAATTTAGTTCAGAATGAACAGTGTAATTTGTAGTGCAAACTATAAAAAGTATATCATTTATAAAACAATTTAATCAAAACAATAAGTGAAAAATTAAATTAATTGCTGCAATACCAAGTTTGTGAAAAAATTATTGGATTTAGCTATAAAAGCATTTATTAAATATGTTTTAAAATATGAACTCAAGTTAAATAAAAAAAATTGACAATTAGATTTTTTGTATTTTTAAAACTAAATTGTCAACTGCTTTTAGTTCAACACATCAAAAAGTCCCAATTTAATAAATATAATGCAATTTAAAAACGTGTTTAGAATAAGATGACTCACAGGAAACAATAAATTAATAAAGTTAGTTTTTAGGTTTATCCAGTTTACAATTCAACCTATATAACTTTAACTTGTAAGTGCACCTGTAGACTTCAGTTATTGTTTAGCAAAAATTTATACCAAATTGTCAGTAATTTTGTCTGGACTGATTAAACATTTAGTTGTTTGTTTTTAATCCTAATTCAAATTTTAAATGAGTAATATTTTTAGTTATAAAACTAAAGTTAATCCGATTTTAAATTTAATTTACAAATGCTGCAACAATTACTGTTTTTTAAAATTTTGTTTTTGAGTGTGTAAAAATGTTTTAAAAAATATTATTAACTTGGTTAAAAAGTATGTCATATTGATTCAATTATTTAAAAATCGTCAATAAAATAAAAATAAAAAGCTTACCGTTAATACTAGTGACAAGTTGGCGTAAAAAACCTTAAAGAAAATCTGCGTTTCAAAATTTGAGATTTTAAAATTAATTTGAAGTGTCAGAACAACAAAAAAAGAAAATTGAGAAAAGCAAACAAAATCAATATTTTAAAACTAATGATGACAAGTTCAAACTGTCTGTTTTTGTTTGTTTGTGCAAATACTAAAAATTAGAAAATGTTAAGTTTTGGTGGTTTCAGATTCACTTTTGAAAAAATAAAAAAGATTGTGTTGAAACAAAAAAGCAAGTAAGAAGTAGTAGTAGTTGCAAAACAATATTAATTAAAATTTAATTAGTGTTCTGCAAATTAGTTGCCGAGGATGAAAAATGCTGCTGATGATAGTGGTAGTTGTGGTGTTAGGTTTTACATAATTATACTGCAAACAACAACAAAAATTCTAAAAGAAGAATGTAAAAGGCAGAGATGATATTTGAAACCAAAAAACACAAAATTAATTAAATTTTTAAATTAATTGATTTTGTTTCCAAAAGTTCACAACTGCAAATCACTAAAACGTTGTTTTTGGTCGTGTGTTTGTTATATTTAGAAACGGAGAAAAATAAATAAAAGTGATGATAGTCAAACAATAGAAAGTGGGTGAATTTGTTAAACGATAGTAACGTAAATAAAACAACAATTGAAAACTACCAGGAGACTAAAAACTTCAAGTGATTATCTTCTTTTAATGTAATGGCCGCTTCTGCAAACGATCACTGTGACGAAAGAGAGGGGCAAATAAAAACCGAAAAAACGGCATTGGTGCAAGTCAGTCAATCAATCAATCAGTGATTCAAAGTGGGAAAATCATTCTAAACTGTGAAAATGAAAAACACTAAAAAGAGAAGTAAAAAAAGATAAACTTTGGTCCGAGAGGTGATGAGATGAGGAAGAGTACGGGGATAAAGCCAAAAAAATAAGAGCCGTGCGTCTGTGTGTGTGTTGTCTGCTGACAGCGGATACATTCAACAATGTGCAGAGCGTGTGGGGAGCAATGGTTATTCTTCTCTGGCAGACCGAAAACCCACTTTCCGCCGATACAAATTCTGGCGCCAGTGTTTCGGGTGGTCTGCTTGCAGTGCTCACTCTTCTCCTCGACGCCGCTTGTGCCGCATGTCGAGAAGGAAGAGAGAGTGAACGTAGAGTGAGAGAATCGACCAGAGAGAATGCTTACTTATTGGTAGACGGTGGAGAAGGAGAGAAGGAGAGAAAGAGAAAAAATCCAACCATTATCAAAACGCATGCGTATCATGAAAGCGAGAGCAAAATGCGACAGTGATCAGGAGACGAAAAAAGAAGAAAGAAGAAGATGGTGGTGGAGATCAAGAATGAAGAAAAAAGAATAATACAGTGGGCAGTTGCTGTTGCTGCTGCCAATTGACTTTCATTTCAATTTACTGCTAACAAATGCAATTAGTGATGGCGCTTTGGTGGCAGTTCGAAGTGCTGCCCTTCTGAACTGGAGGAACGAGGCTAATGTAATCGAAAGTAAAAGAATATAAACCCAAAAGCAAAAAACAAATACTTCAGTGAAACGAAGAAAGACAAAAAGCAGAGAGGAACGAGTGGGACACTCTCCTGAAGTTGATAAGAGCAAAAAATTATCATTTGTAGTAGTGTAGAAAATTGCCAATCAATACTTGTGCTCTCTGTTTGACTCTTTAAATTTTTTTCGTTTTTTTGCAAACTACCGAGACAGTGCTAATTTATCGGATCATCAAGCAGAAAAAGTACTGACTGAAAAATGGAGGGTAAATTATAAAGTTGATTTTAATTATTATGTTTTCTTATAAACTCGCACCAAAAATGTGTTCGTTTTTCTTTCTAGTGGTGTTGATGGTTTTTTGTTGAAGTAAAAAAGCAGTTGACTTGTTAATATTTTTGCAGTTTTAAAAACTTGTTAAGTTTTTAAAATTAAAGATTATAAAAAATCAATACAACATCATATTTTTTCATGTGTTTTAATTTTTTATTCAAAACCAATTTTTAGAAACTATCTTAAAATTTGTTTAATAAAATTGTGCCTAACTTTAGCTTTGCCATTTTCTGAGCGACTGAAAAGTCAAATCAAAACGTAAAAAACTTTCTGTTAATTTGTCCCTAGTTTGCTATTAATTTTGCTTATTTAGTTCTGCAACTGTTTAGTGTAAACTGTCCCCAGACGATGCACACATAGAAAAATGAAAAACAAAAAATTCTAACAAATTGAGTACTAAATTGCGGTCATTTTCAGTGAATAAAGTCTGCTTGTTATTTTTCAGCTACCTTAGCTGATACTTAAAAACTAAAGAGATGTTAAGAAAATAAGATGGCACTAGAAATTTGCAGTTTGTTGTTTTACAATTCAGTAAAATAGTTTTTCAATCAAGTCAATAAAAAGGAATAGTAAACAAAAAATGTAAAATATTTTGACAATTTGATTTGAGTAAATCAACTTGAAAACATGTTTTAGGCTGTTTTGTTCGCCTATCCTTTCGTTATCACTAACGCTGTCCCTCTTTAAAATTCAAAGCCCAGAACCGCCAAATGGGTTTGTTTTTCAGTTGTATTTGTGTTCGACTGATTGTGTGTGGTGTGTGGAAAAAATAAAAAAACAAGGGGCCTGGTGGTAGTGGGTGACTGCTGATGTTGTCTTGGCACAACGGTGAAATGGCAAATAAACCAAATGTATTTCCGGTTTCCCTTTGACTTACCCATTTTAGATCGATTCCATTTCCTGAACGGTTTCTTTCACTTGCTTAGCTTGGTGATAAACTGGAAGCAAAGAGCACAAAGTCCTCTTTATTGGTCTTCTCGTCGAAACTACAGTTGTTGTAAATAGCTTTTTAAATAATGAATTCCGTATCAATAGAAGAAAAAAGAAAACCCTATTCTTTTTTGTGTGGGCAAGTAAGGTTTTTGTTTCTAAGGTCAGTTACAGTTTTTGTGTATGTAGCAATAATTATTCTGCCCTAACTGTACATAAACGTGGTTACTTGATTTAAAAAAAAGATAAACATTCAAGTTTTATTTTTTGTAAAGTAACGGTTTTCTCTGTTTCACTGTCTTCTTGTGTTGACAGTACAAGAGAATCGCTGCTAGTGAATGAGCTTTAGCATGAATGAGAACAAAACAAAAAAACATGCTTACTGCCCAAATGATTTGTGTGTGCAGATGCTAGTGTGCCCCATCTTTACAAAAAAGTCATTGCAAAAGCAACATTTGCTCCGAATGTCACTATAAGTTTTCTTCAAGTTAAACATGAAATTTTAAAGTAAAGTCGCAGCAGGCTGCAGTGGCAGTGGTGATGATGATAAAGGGACTTCTCTGCGTTTCTTTAAACTGTACTTCTGTTTTTATTGTTCTCAATAATATTCTCTTTTACCCACAAAAGTGTCATTTGCTCCTCACATTTTGCCTCCAAATGTGGAGGAACAAACCCACACAAACACACACACATATGGCTATTGCGTTTCGGTTTCTTACTTTTCTTGTTTGAAGTAAAACATTAGCAAGAAAAAACTAGTCATATGTTCTACGTTTGGACAGAAGTTGCAACCGTTTTTAAATATTTACACAAAACTATATGTGCTGATTCAAATTGAATAGCTTTGCAGTATCTGCATTTTACATTTTTTGTTAAAATTTAAATTTAATTTGATATATTTGAAGAACTTTTTTTACTTTATAAACTCATTAAATATTGAACATTACGTTCAACGGAAATTAGCTTTCATTTAGTTTTTTCATAGTATTTTTGAAATTCACATTAATTGATTTAATTGTTTTGTAAAAGAATTATACTTTTTTGCAATTTTGTATTTACTTTAAAGAGCGCAGACATTTTAAATTAAGTTTAAGTTTTTAATGTTACAAAAAACTTTGTTTGTGAATAATTTGAACTTTTTTAAAGTATGCTTCTTATTTACAGATATTTAAAATTTACTCAATAAGTAAACAGAGGTTTGAAATAATCACCTGCTTTTAATATTCACAGGTGTGTAGTTTTTCTTTTTACATATACACAGCTTAACCTAATTAGTTTCCTTAGAAGCAAAAAATATTATCACCTTATGTAATTCTAATTAGCTACAATTCCAAGTAGGAAGCTCTCTTCAAAATTGCCTTTATGTGATTCAGGCTAAAAATTAGGCTAATTAGAATATGCTTCTGTCTTTTGGTCTCTACTTGCTGTTCACCGAAGCAAAATTTGCAGAATGAGTAAGAAATTAAGAAAGCCATTGCATCTTTTCCGATAACCTAATTCCCAGCTGTGTACTATTACTTGGACAAGCACAACTACTAGTGCCGCTCTCCACCAAACTCTCGACATATCATGTTTGTACAAAATTCAGCGCACAGTACCCTCCATTTGGTTCTCTACTTTTCATTACATGCTGCTACCTAATTTAATGTCGGCAAATTAGTCGCAGGAAGTGAGAGGAGAGCGAAAGCAAAAAAGGCAAAATCAAGCAGACAGACGCGTTAATTGTTCAGCAGAACTAGTCAGTTTGAGGCAGTGACCAGGACCGAAAAGAGCACCGATACTCTCTCAGGTGCGTACACCGCTGACACTATCTGCTAAGTGTAGTCACAGTGCCCGTGTTTCACTTTAAGATTGCTCTCTCTCTCTCTCTCTCTCTCTCTCTCTCTCTCTCTCTCTCTCTCTTCACTACAAACACCTGAGAGAGGTGCTACGCGGCTAGGTGGCAATAAAAAGCAGTGAGCGATCGAGGAGTAATTAAATTATGCTGTTCGATGTTTTATTGAGCAAGGAAAAGACAAACTGAAAAAGGGGGGAGTGTCCCCAAAAAAACCTTGGGGCTGTTTTCCATTTAAGAAAATTGTTTAAACAAATTTTTTAAAAAAATTTTTTTACCAAAACGAAGGGAGGGGTTCCAAAAAAATTTGGGAGTTGGGAAAAAATGCCCCGTTAGTATAGGTACATTTTTGGGCAAGCCTATTTTTGGCCAAAAAAAAAAACTTTGAGCAAATTTTTTTTTGCATTTTTTGTCCCAAGGGCCCGGAAAACTTTTAGTTTTTTTCATTCAAATTTCAACTGAAAAAATTTTTTTTGGGCAGAAGACACGTTCATGATTAAACATGCTATGAGATTTCGGGAACGGGGGCCAAAAAACTTTTGTTATTTTTAAAAATTGTTTTTTGGTTTTAAAAATTTTTAAAAAATTCGCTCCTGTTTCAAGCATGGGAAAAAACTAGTGAAGTAAACTGATTTAAACAATTCCTAAATTTTGTGGGGTTGTTAACATAAATTGCTTCATTTCAAATCAATAAAAATTGTAATACAAATTCAAAACAAAGAAAACAAAACAAATTTTTAAGTTCTAACTTAATTATTTTCTTTCACCAAAAAATTTTCCCTTTTGAAATTTTTTAATTAAATAAAAATAAAAAGATGTCAAAAAATGGTAAAACCAATTTTTTCATTTTAAAAATTTTTCCAGGGTTTTAAAAACTTTTGAAGACAAAATAATTAACAAATGTAATAAACTAAAATTTGAAAATTAATGTGTAAAACACTTTTTAAAAGATTTTTTTTATGTTAAAAATTTTATTATATTTGAAAAAAACAATTTTTTTTACCCAAAAAAAAACTGAAATTTTAGAATAACATAAAATTTTTTTTCAAACCCAAATTTTAAATGTTTAAATAAAATGTATTTTGTTTCATAAAGTTTTTTTTAAAAAAATTTCAAACAACCCAAAACAAAATTTTCAACTTTTTTTGTAGAATTTTTAATCTTTAAAAACCCCTTTTTTGGGGAAAATTTTTTGTTTTTTTTTCGCCAAAAATTGGGAGAACCCAAAATACTTTTTTTTAAAAATATGTTTTTTGGGTTTAAATTTTAAAAAACCCCCTTAAACAGGGGAAGCCTCGAAGGGAAAATATTATAATTTTAATTTTTGTTAAAAATTTTCCTTTAAAAATTCCAAAAGGTGTGATAAAATTTAAAAAATAAAAAAAATAAAAAAATTTTTTTTTTCCCCACTCTAACCTTTTTTGCCAAAAAAAAAAAAATTCCTTTCCTTTTAAAAAATTTCCCAACAAAAGGATTAAAAATGAAAAACACAAAAAACTTTTTTTTTTTTTAAATAAAATTTTTGGTTTTAAAAATTCAGGAAAACGTTAACCCAAAATGTTAAAAAAGCTAAATTTTCCCCCTTTTTGGTCGCATTTTACCCAAAGGATGCCTTTATGATAGGGCCCAAAAAAAAAATTTTTCACCCAAAAAAAAAGGGGTTTAAGTAACCCCAATTTTTTTGAAGCATGGAAGCCCCGGGGAGAAGTTTTTTTTATTTTTTTTTAAAAATGTTTTTTAAAAACCCCCAAAAATTTTTAACCCCCCAAAAAACTTTTCTTTTTAACCCATCTCTTTCTTCTATCTCTTCTTTTTTTCATTTCTCTACTTTTTCCCCGGTTAAAAACATATTTCTACCTTTGGAATAAAGGTGGGATCCTGAAGTAATTAAATTATACTGTTCGATGTTTTATTGAGCAAGGAAAAAGACAAATGGCGCCTGGCATACCTCGCCTTCTAAGTGGTTGCAGAGAAAGCCCGAAACTAGTCAATTGCCATTTGGACAGTTGTTTATGCCTAGGTTTAGTAATACACTCTTAGGGCAAGCCCAGGAGACCAATGAAAACTGAAAAAATTGTATTTTGCATTTTTCTATGAATTTCAGTTCAGTACTAATGGTTGGCGGTCAGAGAAAAGAGAGGCAGACTATTGATTTCCACGTTAGGCTATACTTTTGAGTTGTTTTTTGTGACTTTGTCTTTTTGCAAAAGCTGAAAATGTTACCTGTCCTCTCTGTTTCTCAGAACTAAATTGGAGCTAACTGAAATCAAATTTTGTGTGTGACTTTCTAACATTTCACGTTTGCATTTCAATCAATATATTTATATAATAATGCAAAAATAGAGCTCCATTTTGCAAGGTCAATAGATTAATTTATGTTCATTTATTTCTAGTTGAATTGTGTATTGTATAAAAATGATAAGTACAGTTAAGTTGAAACCAGCTTAAGCACAATTTTTAATTGCATCTGTAGAGAACAACTATTACATTAAAACTGCTATTTTGAGAAATTATTATAGCTTGGTTTGCACATTTCAATGAGTTTTTTATTATGACAATAAAATTGATTCCATTATTATTTGTAAAGCTTAAAAAATTTTATTTTTTGTTACTAATAACACTGACAATTGTTATGAACTAACAATAAAAATTAAAACAATTGAAAATAAGTTTAAAATAATTAATCGTATCAGTTATAGGAAGTTTGTTATATTCAAAACATACAAAACAAGTTCATTTTGTCAACTTGGTAAAAATAAATATCAGCATAAACGACTTTCAATTATTAATTAAGTATAAAACAATAGCTTAGTTAAAATGTTTTTTATAATGTTTAAAATGAAATACTGAAACCAACACTTAAAAAACCATTACTATAATAGTGTTTTTATTAATTAAAAAGGCGCTTGCACTATTAAATTTGTCAAAGGATTAATACGGTCAGTCTGTCGTTGTTTTTGATTCTTTTGTAGTTTTACTGTGTAAAACACTGATTTTTACAACACTTTTTGTTCTATTTAACTTACTTCATGTTTAACAACTTTCTTTATATTTAAGTATGATGCTATAAAAGCAACTGAACGTTTACCGGAAAAAAGTAGTTGTCTAGTTAAATTGCGTGTGTAAAAATACAAACTATGCTACAGAAACAAAAATACATAAGCTCATTCTTTTGATAACTTTCAACTTTTCCGCAAAACAATAACTTTTTTAAATTTTTATAGTTTTTTCATAATTTAATTTATATTAATGTTTTTGAAAGCTTTCTTATGCTTACTCATTGTACTGTATCTTGTTAATTATTCAATTTTTGTTTTTATTCTTTTGTTGACCCTCATTACTCACAATTCTAACTGCCCCCACTGTAAACTCCATTGAAAAAAATAAATGCTTTTAAGAAAGAAAGCAACAAAACTAAAACCTGAAAATTAATTATATTTGTGGTTGCTTTGTCTTTTGACTCAAACACTTAGGCTGTCAGGAAAGAAAATCAGATAGCTATACCAGTGTGGCTCGTACCTACAGTTCTGCAGTACTTTCTTTATATGCTCACATTTTCAATTCTGCTGCTATCCTAAATATGCTGTCATTTAAGGGATTAGAATAATAAGACTTTTGCAAAAACTAGTGGTTTTTTTGTAAAATAACAAGTTTATTTTTTGTTTATAAAAAGATAAAAGATCTTGAACTTGTGTAAAATCAAAGAATTTAATTGCATTTCAGTGCATGCAGTTGTAATTACCTTTTCAATGAACTAAAAACAAATAAAAATTTTCATTTTTTAGTTAAACAAACATTTTGAATCAAGTTGTGAATTTTATGAATCTGTGGTTTCAATAGATTTCTCCGAAAACCAGCTAAAAATCTTATTATTATATTATACAGTAATAAAATAATGCACCTGAATTTCTTGGCATTTCTAATTCCCCCGTAATTTGATGTTTGATTTTCATTTTGATGTACAGTCTATATCTGTCTAAAGATTTTGCTTTGTTCTTCAATGTCTATAATTTTCCAGAAATTTTCAGTTTAGCTCCGTTCACCTAAGTCAACGTCTGACAATGTCTGCTCTTTGCTCTCTTGCCGTTTCTGTTTGCCAATGTCTCATTAATTTGGTTATTATGTAAATTTTTAGCCGATAGAATAGAACTGCTTTTTGAGATGTGCCGTGGTGAAGTTTTAGTGGCACTTTGTCAAGAACAGAAAGAGATTCCTGTGCAGTTAACTACAACTTTTTCTTCAATCTTTCACATAGTATAATTAATTAATCTTGAGCCCTGAAAATACACACATTTACCCTTTCTTTGCTGTACTGATTTACTATGTTGAACAGTCAATTGTTTGACTATGTCATTAATGAATGAAAACTTAAGAGGAAAGCAGTTCCATTTTTTCCCAATTTAGTAGTGCTCATTCACCTCACTTCAAACCACTTCATTTTTTCTCATGTTGAATAATCCATCTTTTTACTTTTTTCAAAAAATACACATACATTTTTTTATTAAACTACATCTAACTGAACTTGTTCAAAGTTTTTTCATAAATTAAAAAATTTTATTTTAAAAATTTTTTAAATAAAAGATCTAACAAAGAAAACAATAGTGAAAACATAAAAAAGATTTTTTCATAAACAAAACTTGCCTTTTTACATTTGACAATTTGACCTGAACAGTTTGACATTAAGTTTAAAAAGGCATTGAGCTTTACCAAAAATATAATTATATTGTGTTGACGCTAAACTTTTTTAAAAAAACTATGCAAAAAATCAATGTTGTTGACAAAAAAATAAAACTAAGTTTAACTTGAAAGTATTTTGCATTTCATTCTATTGTTGACAAAAATTAATATTTTTGACTGACATATTCAAACGTAACAAAATGGTAAAGTGAGCAAGTTTACTCTTGATCGATACAAAAGTCATCATTTGAAAGAATAGATATTGTAATTTAATTATAATTTTAAAAAAATTGAAAAGTTTTAAAACTATCAAACGATTTTGAGCAAATCATAAAAGTAATCTTTGCATGCAAGCAACTGATAAGCACACGTCGGGAAACTGCAAAAATCTTTTTTTATTATTGAGTACGCATGTGTCACAGTCAAAATTGCGTGTTTAGGCTAGTTCTTCTTTGACTTTGACCTTGAAAAGGAGAAATAGTGTTGACGAGTTCCTTTGGATATGGTTGTTAATACTGAGTACGTCAATTCTTTTCTGCCTGACCACAAAGAAAAATAAAAGAGGACAGAAAAGGAAACTGCTTTACTGTTGCTGCCAAGATTGTTGTTGGTGTTGATGCCCAAACTAATCAATATCCAACGAGGGAGAGAAACTCCCGCGAGGCTGTTCAACAGGGCAAAACCGAGCATGCAAAGCAGTGCTGAGAAGAGACGTGGGAAATGGCAAGTAGCAAACTGTTGAAAGACAGCTGAATTCGCCTTAAAAGGGGACAAGGTGTCTGCTTTGGCTCTGAGAGAACAGCCACCACCGTCAGGAGAATGATTTGTGTCGGACAAAGTACGGACCAGCAAAGTGCTAAATCATCTGGCCACCATCACAAACCATCGTAAGCCATACTTTAAAGTTCTTTCCCTCTCCCTCTTCCCTTCCTTTTTCACTTTTCCACCATCTGCTCGTTCAAAAGCCCGTAACTTGCCATTTGCGTGGTTCTATTTCAGGCAAAGGTTGTGTCTGTTCGGTGCTACAACAATTCTTCGATAGCCTGTCCTCTTTGACTCAAGCACTCACACTCACTGGCAACACATACACAGAACTGTTCTTAGGCTAATTACCCAGTGTTAGTGAAAAAGATCAGCCGTTGGGATAATTTACCTCTGAAGTGCTTGGTGTGTGTGTGTGTTCTTTCCCTCTATTAATAGCTACTAGCTAAAATTTTCATTTTCCACTGAAATGCAGTGAAAGAACCAGGGAGCCATCTATAACTATTGGGAAAACGGTAATCGTCATGTGGTGGTGCGGTGATGTCTGTCTAAAAATAATACTCTAAAGTGAAACAAAGTACTTGAATGCTAAGGGGGGAACCTCACATTGAGCCCAATCAGTTGTGATCAGTAGGGGAAGTATTGTTGGCCACCAGTACGAATATGTCAAGGTCTAAATGGCAAACAAATCATCGCTCCTTTCTTACTTTCCCTTCCCTCCTTTGCACTCTTTTGCCAAATGTCATTTAGTATGTAAATCGCACTGAAAGGCCCTGCTCTGCTGAGAACACCTACTGCTTCGTCCACTTTGTCTTTGTGTCCTTATGTTTTCTGTCTGTCCTGCAAATCAATAAATATCGATTCGATTATCACCGGGTAGAAAGAGAAAATATGTCAAAAACATGACGCAAATTAACACACACAACACACACACACAAGCACACGGCCAGTTTGTGGCGACATTTTGGCAACAAACGCTGAAAAGGCGAGTGAGAAATTGACAATTGGCCATTTACGAGAAGCAAATCAAAAATCAGCCTCTGTTTGTGTTTGCTCGGTAAAACACACACATAAAAAATAATTTTTTATTGCCACAAAAAAGGTAGTCGTGGTAGTGGTTTTTATCATTGGATTGATTTACTTTTATTAGGAAAACCTCTCTCTTTCTTTGGCTTTGAGGTAAGAATGTAATTTGATAAAAAAAACAACAAAATTGCATTTTTATCGTTATTATTCAAATTCATTTGTGCATGAGTCGTTCAGGTTGCTTTTAGGTAGCCTTTTATTGAAAACTAGCTTTTAGGGGAGGGTAATAGTGTTGCTAGTCATGCAATATACAACCAAGCTAGTTTGAATTGATTTTGAAACTTTTCTGCAGTCTAGTCAATCGTAGAGGATATTTGCCTTTTCTCTTACCCCTGTACTAAAATAGCCTTTTCTTTTAACAAGCTACTACATTTTAGCTAGCATTAAAAATTATTAGTCATATCTTCAAATGTGTACTAATTGCGTCGCTTCATTAGCTAGCACAGACAAGTTTAAATGTCAGACAACAAAAAAGTACAAATTGTTGCAATTCAATTTTACCTCACTCATACGTTTGTTGTACGACCACTGCTTATGTTATTCAACTTTGCGGGTACGACGGAAAGAGTAAAAACAAAAAGAATGTTGTAATGAAACGCTGCTGTTACAAAAAGGTTGTTGAAATTTCTCCTGAGCAAATGTTCGTAAGCACTGAACCAAGTAAATGACATTTGAAATGTAAAGTCTAAATATTTCTATTTTCCACTCTTTTACACCAGCTCAAACAAACTATTACAATTTTAAATTTAAACAGTGCAAACTGTGAAAATGATTTCACTCGTGATTTCATTGACCTTTGGCAAGAACTAAAGTTGTGATCATTCGCACTGCTGAAAACTGCCAAGTTTTTTACACTTGTTTAACAGTATAAATTACTTCACAAGTTTTGAAGTTTTAAAGATTACATTAGGTGCCAATTGAGACGAAAGTAAAGTAAAGTGAGGCAGGGAAGTTTCTGCTCTTTCCCATTAATCATAAGATTAGAAATGATGATAATTTAAATTTTTTTGTGTTGCGTTGTAAAAAATACAGTAATTGCATTTGGATAATTTGTTTTTAACCTTAAGTTACAATGTGATAGCAAGCAAGGTGCAGTCTCTAAACTAAATTAGCCTATTTTATGCTTGAAAATAAAACAAACAAACAAAGAAAACAGTTCACTGGAAGATTAATTAGTCAACACTGACAAGTGATGGCGATAATAAATGACTGCAGACACAGTGATTCTTGAGGGTGTTGCTTTGTGGGCCATAGACGAACTGTCGTGTTGCGACAAATGGAACTTTGCCCTTGCCTGATAACTTACATTAATTTAAATTTAATAAACAGATTGACTTTATTGCGACTGCAGAGGTCATATACAGTGCACTTGCTGCATGCAAATGGCAACCATTAGGACTATAATGTCATTCGTCAATAAAGTCAACGCCAACGCTTAACCAGAAAAGTGCACACAATGGAAGCACTTGTCAGGCGGAATATGGTAAATTTAGATCTCGCTCATTGCAAGGTCGTTTTGAGAATAGTATCTCTTGTTGAAAAATAGAAGATTAGCTTTCTGGTCGTTCTCGAAAGGCAAGTGACTGGCAAGTGACAAAATGCGTTTGTGTATCTGTGTGATACATGACAATGAGTGGCAAATTGCAAATGTCCATTTGTCGATTTGTGAGTGGTGAAGCAGGAGCTTGCTGCCTGTTACAAGACAGCAAAACACAAAAGAAATTGCAATGTCAACAGTGTGTTTGTGTGTACTTAGAGTGGATGGCAGCAAAAAAATGATTGAAAATTCAGGTACAGAGAGCAGCAAATCACAAGAGACCAAAACTTGCATGCATGCAGATAATACAAATGTGACATTGTGTGAATGTGCAAAAGTGTGAATGAAACAAGCCAACAACACCTCACGCCAACTTGCCAAAGTTTCCTATCGCTGATGAAGCATTTAAATGTTACAGTTTTTTGTGTGTTTTTCTGCTAAATTATTTACCAAACTTTTTATGTGCTTTTTCCATGACTAACTGCATTTGCAGTGCCCTTATGAGCACTTCATTTTACCTTAAAAGTGTTGCTGCGTATGATAGCAACTTTTTGACAAGAAAAAAACGTTCTTTCTAGTGCTGTCCAATTGTGATCCAATAGACTCTCATTCTCGAACGGTAGTACTCAATTGTTTTGCACTGCAAATCGATAAGCTGGATAGAAATAAACAAAAGTAGTAGATTACAGTAAGTAGATTATATGCACATCAATTGACTTACATTTAGAACCCCCCTTCTCTTTTTCTATGTCCCCATTGACGTAATGGAACTATTTCCTGTAGATCAGGAAGGAGGATCAAAAAGTGGGGGAGTACAGGCAGCATATTTCACTTCAGCCAAGTTCTAGTAGCGGCGGTTCATTCAACTTTGGTCTTGCGGTTTAATTGATATGTCCGTAGTGTAACCTTTTGCAAGTTTGTGCTGGAGCCACCGGTATGTGATCCTCTCTGTGCTCGGCTGCAGTGTCTTCCGTTTTTTCCACTCTCTGTGACAAACACTTTAATCAACTCAATTAGTTTCCGCTCTCATCACAACACAGTGCTGCTGCTGCTGGTGGTGATGGCTATCACAGTTTGCGGCTGTTCAGCAGACAAATAAATAGTGTAGCACTTAATTACTTGCCACTGCTGCTGCTGCTGCTTCTGTTTCGGCTAGTGTCAGTGTCATTGTCAGTGCTGTGCTTCTTTTCTTTGTCTTTCTTGTCTTCTCACTTCGTTGTATTAATTTTTCGCTCCTATTCATTATTATTTAACCATATTGTAAGAGAAAAGTACTTTACTGGCTACAAACGAGTACTGTGCTCGACTGACTCGGCCACATAACGGCACTTTCGCCAGGCTTCTTTCGGGCTGACCACTGATTAGGAGACTAGAAAAGCGAGAGAGCAAGAGTGGAATGCACACCGGAAATGAACTGCGGTTTTTGGTGAAAGGCTGCAGCAGCACACCAACTTTTGATTCCTTGAATTTAAGAAAACGGCAGCAACTCTTTACTAGAGTGCTGAACTTTAGCGCTTTGATAAATCGAGTTGGTGAATGCATTATTTAGGCGCACAGCAATTGCATCCACTGAAACAAGCAAGCAAGCAAGCAAGTGCAGGCAAACAACTTGCCAAATGCACTTTACTGACTAAAACGTCTGTTTACTTCTAAACGTGAAACAATTCATAAAAAATTATTATACGATGAAAAACAAGCAAGCCGAAATGAAGTTAACAATGGTGGAAAGTTTAGAGTTTAGCAGTGTGGCTGCAAAATGTGGCTGCTGCTGCTGCTGAAGTAAATGATGGAATGACTCGTTGAAGGGTAAAATTATAGTACCAGCAGAATGGGCCAGCCGAATCGACGGGTCTGGCAGCAGTAGCAGCAGTGGTAGCAGTGGCGGTGAGCCATTAGAAATGCGAGAAACGTAGCTACAATCACAGCTATTCTAAATGACAAACACCACTGACTCTAAGCTTCAGTGGGCACCACACAACTCACCAAGAACTGCAAGCTTTAGGGCCAACACAAGAAGCCCATAGGATAATGGGAGCAGCTCGCAGCAGCTTTTTATTGCCATGATCATTTTGCCGAGATATTATATGGATTTTTTTTAAAATAGTAAAATACTGAACGAACGTTGGGGTGATATCAAAGCAACGGCATTAGACACACACACACACACAGTAAATAAAAACAATCAAAGTAAAAGAATGGATTTCTCACTAGTGACGACCAGAAAGTTAATGTATAGAAAACGATAAGAAACAAGACAAGATGATTGTCGGTGAAGTAAGTGATAATAAATAAATAAAAAAGCGATATCAATTGCCGGCTGCAGTGGTGCTGCTGCACTCCTTCCATCGGTACTGCGAGCCACTGTCCCCTTCGGCGGTGGGAGTGGATCGATACAGTCGGTAGTGTCGAAAGTAACGAGGCTGCTCAGTGGGAAAGTACAACCGGGTAATGTTTCGATTGTGGTGGTCCAGAAAGAACTTGAAGACGCCCCGAATGTCAGAGACAAAGTGAGGCGGCTCAACGTAGGGTGAGGTGGAAAACTTCTGCAACGTTCAAAAAACATGTTTCGAATTAGTAAAATTACTATCAATTAGTGTCATTGCTCGCTACAAACCTTAAGAATATCCTGGTCCTTTAGCTTAATGGCAAAGTTAAAGTAGTGCAGAGTCTGTGGTGACCTTTGAATGTCAAAGTACACGGGATGCACGACTAGCAGTTTCCTCTCCGGGTCGTACACATCCCAGTACTTTTTGGCGTTTCCAAAGGAGACTGAAGCACGGCGAATGTCAAACAGCGGAATGCCGTTGCCGTTTCTCCGATTGAGCAGGGCGCTCACCACTGCTCCCGTTTGAAGATTGATGGCACTTCCATAGACTACAGGAGCGGGTATTGTCGCCTCGCCGATCATTCCAGTGCTAATGGTAATGGAGCGAGTATTCAGCTCACCGGTAAAGGCGCACACCAAATTAATGGTGAACCGTGAGGCCAGTGAGTTGAATGTCTTCAGCAGGTAGATGGCCAGGTCTTCTGATATTCTCTTCTCATCGCAGTACCCGCCAATTAGATATAGGTCGAACGTTGCATCGATTCATCACGTTCAGCTTCAGCTGATTTACTGTCCCCGCCGTTTCCCAGGCGAATCATCCGAGTGAGCGCTGCCTCCAGCGACTCCCCCAGAAGATTGTCATCTAGCGGACGATCAAAGTGTGTGAGCGAGGTGACGCCCGAGCTGCAGTGGCGGATGATTCCTGTTATACAGGTGGTCGTGTCGTCGGTCATCACAATTTGAATAGTGTCTGCAATGGTAAAGCAGTTTCAATAAATGATGATAACCTCAAAATGGGGAACAGGTGAAGCTTACCATCACGAGGAGAAACAATGGCCGTTTCACCTTGCATCACATACAGAACTGGATCCCGTTCACTGTCATATGTTTGCGCTGATTCAGGCCCGGCGTTGAACACAGAATTGGTCGATTCCTGGAAGTAATCAAGTGATTATGATTCGAGTTTATCATCAAGTATAAAATTAAATACCTTAAGCTCGGGGAAATCGGCAAAGAGCTGGCGAGTAGAGGTGAAGTCGTAGTCGGGACTGAGTGTCTCTGTTTTGCCAATGATTAACGGCATTTTTGCGGTAGGAAGGGCTCAATGTGATGAAGCAATGAATGAAAATTTTTAATTTGGAAACACGAATCCAATAAGTTAAAGTCAATTTGCGTTTGTTTGTCTGTGTATCGCTTAAAAAATGTTATAGCTTCTATTTGAATGGTGATGCTCATAAAGACGGGCGAGACAATAAAATGCAGCTTCTGATGATAAAACCAAGGCAATAATCCTCGTTGCAACACCTTCACTAGAAAGACAAGAAAGCCAAGTTGCCGTCGTCGCCGTTGTTTACATCCAGTTTTTAACTACCCAACACCGACAGATGGCCTTACTGACGAGGTTTTTTGCAAGGGATGCTTTTCGAATTTTTGAATAAAAAACTGCGGAAGTTTTTAACAAGAAAACGTATAAAACAGTTTTAGTAGTCGAATCAAATAGGCAGTATGAAATTTTGATTTGAACTCTCAAACAGTATCATGTCATCAAAGCATGGTAAAACTCGTGTCGTTCGTCGAAACAGCAAGAAGGCAGCACTGAATGCAGACGTGGTGGACAACAGCCACAACTTTGAGACGCCCGTCTCCTCAAGCGAACCGGTGCCTCTTCGCCCCTTTCAGCTGGGCGGCGCGGGGAAGATGATGCTGATGAAGAAGACGCTGTTCAAGTCACCCCGCAAGGACTACAAGCCCAGCTACCACCTGGGAGTGACGTACAACATTCGTCAGTCGGTGCGAGGAGCAAACATGCCAGGCTCTCAGGTGGTGGTTGGCACACCGAGCAGCAGTCTGCAGCCAATGGGCACCTGTCGCAAGTGCAAGCACATCAACCTCGATCATGGCCACATCAAGCGTAGATTTCTGGCCAAGAAGGAAACAAAGAGCGTCAAGTCAAGTCTTGACAGCAAGAACAACAGCAAGTCGGCAAAGAACAACTCGCTGGGAAAGCAAGGCAAAGTGGGAGGCTTTTCTACGCCTGAACCAAGGAAAAAACGACGACGTCGACCACCAGAACAGCAGCTTCTTTCTGGACAGCGACAACAACATTACGCAGCAGATCAAGGAGACCATTGCCATCTCGCCCTACGTTCGAAACTACCTTGAAAAGAAGCTGAAGGAAAAGCTGAAGCAACAGGGACAGGAGGGCAACAGCCTTTGGAAGCAGTCCATCAAGAACCTCAAGTTCCGACAGTCGGCCAACTTGGACGAGCTAGAGCTGGTCATCAATCTGGAGCAGATGGCCGAAGGAGATGCCGATGCTCTTCCTAAGGAGGTGGAAAAACCAGCAGGCAAGACTCACACTGTCCGCCGTCGTCGTCCACTGCGTGAGTTATCCGGCAAGGAGGGCCAGGAGCTCCAGACGAGCATTGACATTCGCAAGGCTGCTGCTGTGGTCTCTAAAATGGCGGGCAAGGAGAACAAGTTGCCTCCACCCGAGATCAAGCGCCAGTACTTTACTCGTTTTAAGGCTCGCACTATGAAGGGGGTCACTACCACCACCGCCACCACCACCACCGCCCAGATCCCTCAGCTTAAAGTTAAACAGCAGCAGCAGCCGCCGCCGTCAAATGCTTTGAGCGTCTTCTCTACTTCCACTGCCGTGAAGATGCCTGCCAAGCAGGCAAAGGAGCGCCGTTTCGTCCCCCAAAAGACGATGACCACTCGGACGATGGTGAAGGCGGCTAAAGCTGCCCCTGTCGCCAGTAAGGCTCCGGCCGTCGTTCAGAGCACTTGCCCTCGATTCACCCGAAGATGCCAGACACTGGCTGCAAATGAGCTGATCAACTGTGGTGGTGGTGGTGGTAAGGTGAGCACCAAAGTGGTGATGGAAGGTGCCCCAGCGGGCACTTCCACCACTACCACCACTCGAGCGCCGCCCATTGTGCCTCGAACAGCTGTGAAAACTCGAATGCCTCGCAAATCGAACATTCCCGTCTTCACTGGTGGCAAGACCAAGATCGCCTTCAAGTGACGCCCCTTTTTGCCAGCTTTGACACGCCTCTAGTGCCAGGCACGCCTTTACAAGTTTCTAAATTCTTACTCATTTTATTAGAGGCACCCCTTTGTTGCAATTAATTTATTAAGCATTGTGCAAAAAAAGTTCTACATTTGCCGGCAGGCAAAACCGGACTTTCTAGCTGACTTTTGTTAGTCATCATTTACCTGTGCTAAAGAAAACCGTCGTTTTGTTTCTGTTTCGGCAGCAACCATGGGCTATGAAAACACAACAAAAGGCGGCAAGAAGGAGAAGAAGAAGGATAGGGAGAGTTACCGAAAGACTACGCAACTAAGTCGAATGGGCTCTACTGGTGGCGGCGGTTCTCCTGGTGGAGCCAAAGCTACCGCCGCCGCCGCCGATGACTACCTGCGGATTGACGCGACGAACATGACCAGTGAAAATCTGGAGAACCGCGGCGCCAACCCCTTCGTCTCGAACGCCTTCGACACGAAGCGGCTCATCTTTGAGAACAAGGACAACCAACTGGTGGAGGTGAAGCGCCGACTGACCGCCATGAATCACGTCATCTGCGAGCTGGTGGGCAGAGGCACCTACGCCGAGGTGTATCGCGGCCGAAACGAGGACGCCGGCAAGGACGTCGCCATCAAGGTGATCGCCCTCACCGAGGCCAATCGCCACTACCAGGAGACCTTTCTCCAGAATGAGATTGAGGTCATACAGAAGCTGAAGCACCGGCGCATCATTCGCCTCTACTCCATTTTCCAGGTGGACAATAAGATTGTGATGGTGATGGAGTACGCGGAACGGGGCACCCTGGGCGACCTCATCTCCAAACGGGGCGCCCTGCGCGAGCTGCCCAGCTGGGCGATGTTCAAGGAGGCCCACTCCGGACTGACCTACATGCACGACCGCCTCTCCATTGCCCACCGTGACCTGAAGCTGGAGAACATTCTCATCACCCGGAACTGGGTGCCCAAGCTGGCCGACTTCTCCTTCAGCGTCACCTTCGACGGGCACACGCTGCACACGCAGTGGTGCGGCAGTCTGCCGTACTTTGCCCCTGAGCTGCTTCGAAATGAGCCCTACAACCCGCTGGCCACTGACATCTGGAGCATGGGCGTCTGTCTGTACATCATCAGCAATGACACCTTCCCCTTCAAGACGGACAACGACGAGGAGATGCTGAAGGCGCAGATGGAGCGCCGGTGGGTGCTGCGCCCTCGTACGGAGAAGACCTACTCGCCGCGCTACAAGGACCTCCTTCGGCTGATGCTCGAACCAAAGGTGCGCTACCGGGCAACGGCCAAGCAGGTGGAGGCCACCGATGGGTGGCCACTGACATGACCAAGCGAGATTGAGATTCGTTGTTTGCAGTTTGCATTTTCAAATTCTCAGTATCTTTTAAATCCGCCACTAGAGGGCAAGTTTTCACAGCTATATCGACTGCGCTGATGTCAATTTTTGCAGCGAGCGCAATTTTCAGATTTCCAGTTTTATTTGTATTTGTCGATCTTCTCCGATGAAGCTGTAAGTGTTCCAACAAAATGTTGAAGTTAATTAATAGCTGTTTTTTTGTAGAATCTAGATTATTGTTGACCTGAAGTTGTTGCTGTCGTTTCGGTTGCTGTTGCTGCATCATGACTTCAAAGAGTAGCAAAAGCCGCACCTCCTCTCGCCTGGCACATAAACACAAGAACGGCGATAAGCCCGGCGAAGAACCGCCGACAATTGTGTCTTTGGGCCAAAATGGCCAGCCCCTGGATGAGATCGACATGATGTTCGACAAGTATCGCTCAAAGTTCTTCCAATTTGCGGTCCTGATAAGAATAAGAAGGTGAACTCGCACAACTTTGCCGAGATTCCCTCCATTCAGCTGTTGCAGTCAGATGATGACAACAGCCTGGGAGGGGAGAATGCTTCGCAGAATAGCGAAAGTGCTGATGGATTTCGGAAGAACTACGGCAAACGGAAGAATGCGAACAGTCTGATTGAGTCTAAGAACAAGTTTCGTCAACTGCTCAATCAAATTCAAATTAAGTCAAGGCCAATGACAAATGGAGCCTCAAAGTGTGACTCTCAGTTTGATGGCTACGAGCTGAAGAGCCGCAGAGTGCGGTACCAACCGAGACGATCTCGTCACGAAATGGCGGAAAACAACATGAACATGCGAAACTCCTTCTCTGGCGAGTATTTGGTGAAAGTCCTCGATAAGACCATCGACTTGACGCCCTACTGCAAACGTGATCCGAACAAGTACGTTTCACTGTACCCGATCTGCCGAATGTGGGCTCGCAATAACTACGGCATTCCCGATTACCTTCGTGCAAAGCGCAATCTGCCCCACCGCCCATGACTGATCAGACCATCGACCCGGATGGTCCGTACTCCGACACTCCAGTGGACATCTACCACATGCCGAAGCCTGAGCCGATGCCTGTTGATGAGGAGGGAAATGTGATTAACATTCGCATTCCGCAATTTGTGCGCGAGTTTAAGCCTCCGAAAACGGAAATTGCCGATCACCTAAACTCAATGGAAGCTCTCAGTCAGGAGGAGCTGCTCGCCTTGAATATGCCTCATTGGAAGTTTGTTCGGAGAGAGTTTCTCAAGGCAGCTCGCCAGAATGAGGCGCGCTACCACCACAGCTTTCTAATGCTCAAGTCCATGTTTGAAAAGTATGCCTTGTTTTTATTGTCGTGTTTGAGAATCTGTTTAGTAACCGCATTTATTTTTTTCTAGAGCAAACCACGGCGACCATGAGGTGTCTTTTTACAAGAACCCTCCTTACGAAACTGACATCTCTGATTCACCTGTCAAAGGACTAAAGCCATTAGCTAATGTATGAATTGGCCTAGCTTCTTACAAAAGCTCTGCCTCACAATTATTGAATACACTGTACAGGGTGAGTCAAAAGTTCTGTCAGTATATCTTTAACCAGCGGTATCAATGAAGAAACAAAATTAGGAAAACCATGTGCCTCACAGACACAACTTTACTCACAGTATACAGTAGAATTATTCCATTCAGAGGTAAGTTGGAAAAATTATTGCTATTTATGTACAGTTTCTTTAAGTTTTGAATCTTTTACAAAATTAGCTTGCATCTATAAAATTTATTTTTGGTTTTATTACCTTCACTTGTGCTGATTTCCTTTGGAAATGAGAAAGCGCCCAAATGAACAGCACTGTTTAGTGAATAGCATCATGGTCATACTGGCCAATGCTAATCCTTTTTACACACACTAAAATTTTATAAAAAGTGGTTTTATTACAATTATTCAACAGTATGAACAAGATGCGATTAATGGTTGGTAGAGTGAATGAGGAGAGTGAATGAGAGTGCACACTTGAGGATGCATAAATAATGAAGTATGTGGCCCAAAGAGTGTGTGAGAGAGAGGGAGACTGTGTTTGTGGGCCACTTTTTGGCCTGCTTCGTCAGCGCTGATTTTCCATCTGCAGTTGCAACTTTTGCAACTTTGCCCTGTTCACTGTCTGCCCGCCATGACTGGAACTGCCGGCCCCATGTAGTTTGACTGGTACACGGGAATACCGTTCTTGAGGAAGACCTTGCTCCTTCGAAGGACCATCGAGGAGGCGGGCATTGCCGCCATCGTCCGGTGGCCACTTTCACTCGGACTGGGCTCGTACTGCAGCTGGTGGTGGCCCATTAGGTGGCCAGTCGCTGCCGACAGTACAGCTTTGGTGTACAGCTGTTTCGATTCAGCAGACAGTCCGCCGTAGGACATGCCACCGCCGCCGCCGTGACCGTAGGACATGTGTCCGCCAGCACCACCTCCTCCGCCATTTCCGGCTCCGCCGCCAGCACCGCCCCCGACTCCACTTCCGCTGCTTTTGGCCACCAGTGTCCTGTTTGAGTAAGCGGTAGGGTAGTTAGTCTCTTTCAAAGAAACCAATCAGCTTACCGTATCTCTTCTTGCACCGGTCTAGGCAGAAGATTAATAAATAAATTGGTATTAGCTTTTTTTGTACATTAAAACTCCATTCAACAGCAATTCAATACCTTATTTCCTGCGTCACTCTTCGATATGGCTGTATGTTTGTAAACACAAATACACAGATATTAGTAGTGTCTTAGACTATGGTATGGTTCTCTCTAGCTGATCTTACCTGGATGATTTCTCTAACGTCTGGCAAAGTGAAGGTCAAGCAAAAGTTGTGTCAGTTAATGTGTTCAGTTCCTGAAACAAAACCTTGAAACTTACCTTGAATGATAGGGCGCACGACTTCATGCACAACTCTATCAAAATAATTAGCAATGAGATTACAATTATAAAAAGGAGTTCAGTTTGAAAATGTGAGCTTTCCCCTTAACCAGATTGATTAGAGCAGTTTTTTAACTTTACCTGTGCGGTTCCTCGTGACTTTTTGTATATTTCACCTCTGGTTTTGGACCTATTTATGGAAAAAAAATAAAAAAAGCATTTTGGTTTTTGACTCTCCATTTAAAAATTTTAAACAGAGTAGCTCATGTTTATCATCTACAAATACGGTTGTTTTTAAATTAATCACCGAGACTATCGCTGACTGGATCACACAAACACATCGACTACTTCTCGTTTTCCCCCCAATGACTACGCCGACTTTAATTTATCAGCTGCCCAGCTTGGTGATAAGTTTGCGTAGCAAAACACACACTTTCTCTCTCCAACAAAGTTTGTGTGCAGCCAACATATGTCGATTACGACAACAATTAAAACAAACTGTCAAAGAGAAACACTGCCTGTGCTATGTAGGTCCCTTGTGCTGACCTCATTTTAGGCTGATCTTTGAACTGAAAAGCACACAAGAACACCTACCTGGAATGCGCGTCTGGTGGACCATGATTGGCTGTGAGTGCGTTCGGTAGTGCAGTGTGATGGGCTTGTGGTCAGGGGTGATGGTGATCTCCTTGCCCTTCATGTAGCCGGACATGTCGTGCTTGTAGCCGCCGCCCCGCCGCCGCCTCCATGGTAGCCTCCGCTCTGGTATCCTCCTCCTCCGCCTCCATGTCCGTACTGTTCGTATGGCTCCTGTTCCATGGAGTCCATGCCACCGGGGCCTCCCGAGTAGCCCCCGTCCTCCTCCTGCGAGGAGGAGCCCCAGTACTCTGAAGCGGCCTTCTGCTGGTCCATCATCATCATCTTCTGCTCCGGCTCGTAGGAGGGCCTGGTGAAGAAGGCAGAGGAGGCGGCTCGCGGCGAGATTTTAGCTGGTGAAGGGGCGGAGGGCGTTGTCAGCAGGGGCGAGATGGCACTGCGCTTCATCAGCTCAAAGTACCGCCTCGAGAGAGGAGGCATCGAGTCGAGGTTGAGGCTGCTGCTGCCACTGCCTCCACTGCTGCCGCCAAATCGAACCGCCGAGCTCTCTGCCGCCAGCATCGGATCGCCATCTCTGTTTCGACCTTCCTGGCTGATGCTGCTGCTGCTGCTGATGCCGTGGACGCCTGCTATGCTGAAGACTGCTCCTACCAGTACCCACACTGGTAGTTGGTGGTGGTGGTGGACCATCCTATCAGAAGAGAGACCATTCAGCAGTCAGGAAGGAAATTAAAGGGCAGCTGATTAGTAAAATGGCGCTGGGGATTCTTTGCGTGCTCATTGTTTTCCCTTTTTCAGACTGAGAGAGAGAGAGAGAAAGGAAAAGAAGAGACAGGTGTTTGTCTTCCTAGCTGCTGCTGCCTCCCTCCTGCTGTAACTCGCAATCAATTTACTTCCAAGCACACAGTTGGTCAAAATTGCAAATGGGTTTCCCCGTTTTCGGCTACTGCAGACTTCCACACTCATACTCACAGACAGCTACTTTTCAGTACCAAAGTATTTGTGCATGTCTCTCTGTTTCCTCTCTTTCTCTGTGACTGTGACGGCAACGCACTTGAAGAGGAGACCCAGGCAATTTCAATCCACTTTTGGCGGTGATCGTACAGCAGCAGCAAAGTCACAGTTGATAAGTCACCGTTCGACAGTGGCCGACAGGTGAACAGGCACACAGCTGCCTCTACTCATATCTTCACACTTGGCTGGCTGATTATGATCAATCGATGATTTGCTCCAATGCCTGGGCGCGCAGTGCAGCAGCAGCGGCGGCGGCAACGGCTACCCGAGCGCATATATCTCCAGCCTTCTTCTCTTACTTTCTTCTACTCTTCTCTACTCTTTTCTCTTCTCTTTCTGCACCCCAAACTCGTAATGACACTCGACACACACACTAGGCAAAGTGGCCAATTTGTGAGGTTCTCCTCCTCCTCCTCCTTCTTCTTCTTCGTCTTCTCCTGTTCTTTCGGTCTTTTCTGCTCCCTTTCAACTGCTAATCTAATTAGCTGAATCACACACACACACACAAACAGACAGACATGCACACAATTTCGCTTTCATTTGCGCGCGGGTATTCTGCTGAGCCAGCTAGCTAGCTAGCCTACTTGCTCAAAAGTCACTTGAGAATTCAGGAGAATTCGAGAGGAGTCGCGTCGAGATGAATTGTGTGCTGTTTGGCCTGATCACCAACACCGGCAGCAGTACTTCCTGGCAGCTGAAGTTGAGTTGAGTTGCACCACTCTTCACTTCATTACCACTAGTGAGCGTGATATCTGATGTACTGCTAGTTCTACTTCTAGTTCTAGTTCTACTTTGGCGTGGGCAGCACTACCAACACACTGCCACCGGCTCCTATTCTGCTTTTTGTGACATTATTTTTTTGCAACTTGGCAGTCTGGCTGCTGCACTCAGGCAAAGTTTTTAGCTACTTCTGCATTTGTGTGTGTGTGTCTCTGGGTAATGGAAATTAACAGCGCTCAGTGGTTTTTTGTGTTAGCGTAGAGTGGGTATTTATTCAATGGAACTGCAGTGAAGTAGTGCTTGTGAAGTAGTGGTTGTGCAAACACTCACCTAAATGCTTGGGATGGAGATGAGATGAAGAAAGCTTTCCGATAACAAAAGCGCCGGGTGCACACCACAAACACTGTAGTTGAGTTGAAGGGGGAAGGGTAGTACTGATGCGGGCGACTACTACTACTAAATAAATCCGGTTAGGTAGGACTCATGGGGGCAGGTTATAATTCACTGCAAGGTATCAGTACCAGTAAGTACAGCAAATATACACACTGTTTGGTGGTACAAGCACACAAACACACACAGAGTCAAGTTTTGAGGCTGCTGTTGCGGCCTTGTTTCGCTCAATAACCGTACTGAACTGAGAGGTGAACAGCACTTGGCCATTTAAATACTCCGATTATTGGAGTCCATGTGAGGCTGCTGCTGAGTGAATGAGAGTGCACTGCTGTTGTGCTGCTGCTGTGTAAGTGTTTGCAACAGTGCCACCACCTCCTCCCTCTCCTCCTCCTCCTTCTTCTCCTTCTTTCATTGGCGCCCACCGACTTACCTGTAGAAGAAAGCAGAAAACGAAATCAGAGAGCACAGTCAGTCAGTAGTAAGTGAGCAAAGTAAGTGAGGCAGTGTGTTGTTTGGTGTTTGTGTGCCTTCCCTCCTCTCCCGTGCTGATCACTCCTGCACTTCGGCACGACTTGCCGTCTCAGACTGCCTATCTGTTTGACTCTGCTGAACTACTGATCTGCATTGTCTGTGTGTTAACTTAATTTAAGACGGCAACAAGAGGACAACAGGTAAATGACTGGGAGTAAGCGATTAGAGAAAGTGATGGAGGCTAAAGCGCACAGAATGCACACAAAGCATTGGAAAAAATGGAGTTTACATTCTATGCCTCATTCTAATTTTTCTGAAAATTTATCTGAGCATAGCAAAGGTACTCTAAATGACCGTAGGATAAGGGTGTTTATCACCCTAAATAACTTTTGCAAATGTAAAGATCAATAGCCCAAACTGCAGGAAGTAAAGCTGCACCTCTGGCAAACGCTTCACTACCGGATACAGTAGTTTAGCTGCAGCAGCTGCAGCAGCAGCATTAGCAAATCGACCAGTCATCATCATCATCATCATCATCGCCAAATTAGACTACTATAATTAGCACCTTCTTAGCGTTTGGACTTCTATTGTTTACCACTGTTTCACCGGCTATATTTGGCCAGTCAATAATTTGCGGCACTCGGCGGTGGTGATGCATAATCAATTGAGACACCAGGCAGACACTACCGTTTTGAGCAATATTCACCTCGTTCTTTCTTTTCTTCTTCTTCTCTTTTTCCATCTACCATTACACACTCTCTGCGTTTTGACTTGTTTTGTTGCTGCTACTGCTGATAATTGCGGCCGTCTTTAAGCGCGCGCGCCAAGCATTGCGGATACGACGCACAGGCGAGAGAAGAAAAAAGAGCTGCCATCATTTTCCTAATTGGCATATGAGACAGTACTAGCCGGGGAGAAGGAGACAGAGACACTACTATTGGAAAATAGTGCTCAGCAGCAGCAGCAGCAGTGATTAGGTGATTACATGCGACAACGACATCAGCACGGGCAGTAGCTGTGCACACAACAAGTGCGGGGGATTTGCAAGCTGGACTGCTGTGTAAGCTGCAAGATGACATACGCCGAACGGCCACCGTGGAACGACAATACGACGAATTTCAATGTGAATGGTGCTACTGCTGACGCCGAGAGAGAGAGAGAGAGAGGAGAGTTTACCTTGACGACAGAGTGAAAGCTCTCTCTCTCTCTCTCTCTCTCTCTCTCTCTTCTCTCTCTCTTCACTTGTGGAAAGTTATGGACATATTCGACGGAGTTGCTGTCAACAACAACAGCAGCCAAAGCAGCAGCAGCAATTGCTCTCATTGTTCAGGACAGACCGACAGGCTTCGTCACAGTGGTGGTTGTCTTCATCAGTGTGACTTTTTCCGTCAGCAGCTTCGCCTTGACCCAGGGCTGCTTCGACTGCTCGTGATCCAACACTGCTAATGACCGATAAGGAGATTATAATTCCGCATATATTGTTCAGTTGCTGCTGATGCTTGTTGATGTGCACACCGTTGGTGGTGGTGGTGGTGCCGCTGCTGGTGCCTGTTGATCACGGCCAGAAGTCACGCGTAGTTTCAAGTGCACTGAAGCTCACATCTCTTTCTGCTCTGAGGCGCGCCTAATTTTACCGGTGTTGCTCTAGAGAAAAAATGTCCACAAATCAATTGTCTCTTTTGAGGGGCTAATACTGGACTGACTGTTTTTCTCAGAATTGACTGGCTCAGTCAATGCAATAGTCAGTCGAACACCGTTTAGTGCTGATAAAGGCATCAGAGCGTTTGGATTCAGCAGGCCAGTGGAGATTAGCCTTTTTGTTGACTAGAAACTTCCACACGTAAGCGCCACCGCTGCTTTTGTTCATCGACACAGCTTGATCTCCTGCCCGTTACCTTGCCATATAATCAGCACATTCAAACGTCGTATTAGAGCCCCTTTTTTCTTGTTGACTACTTTGGCGAAAGAAGTCAAGTTCATCTAGAGTTTGCATCTGCCTGTATTGTATTTATTGTCGACAAACAAAGGCGAAGAAAAGTGTGTCCGTTTGTTTTGCCCACTGATACAATCATCAGCTGAAGCCACTACTGCCACTACTTATCAGCGCCCAGTGATCGCCAAGACGCTTTTGCTAGCGTAAGCGGCGATTTGCTGCGATCGGTTGAGTTGCAGTGAAAGCTGCTGCTGCTAAGAGAGTCGACAAAGCTGGTCGTCCGATTTGTCAGTGTTGGTTGGTCAGAATGTGCAGTTGAACAGTTGACTGTTCACAGTTGCTGCTGTCGTGGTAAGTCACCGCCGCCGCTGGCTGACTGGCAGTGTCGCCACGGTAGTTTTTCCTCACTCCCCCAGCACCACCACCACCACCACAACAACCGCAGCAGCATTGTGCTCCACAGCAACTATTGTTTTAATATATCAATCATTAGGACACGATAATTAGCATATACTGTGGCCCACAACGACGGTGACACTTGCACTTTACCTCTAAGCAGCAGTAGCAGTAGTGGCAGTTGCAGTTGGAATTGGACAAACAGGCAGTTTTAGAAGAGCACTAGAGTCACTGCTTAGGTCAACGGCAGTGCGCACGGCTGTAACGGCTAAGCTGAGCAGAGCAACACGCTCTCTGCTGTCACACTTTCCTTCTCCGCCTCCACAACTGTCTTTGTATACATTTTTTTTATTATCATCCATTAATGAGCCAATTCATTATTAATGTTATTTAAATTTCCAGTATCACACTACTACTACTAGCAAGCAAGCACGATCTAGTTTTGCCGGACTACTACTATTTGAGCACTGGGCAACGGCAGTGCTCTATGTGTTTTTCCGCAAAGGCGGCCATTCTACCTGTGTCTGGCCATCAAAAATATAATAATAATCTGAATCTATCGATTGGCACTTACAGCAGCAGCAGCAGAAGAAGAAGAAGAAGTAAAGGACAATTTTCCAATGTCCGGCAGTAGAAAGACAGTCGGAATTGCGTTCTCTCTTTCGCTATCTAGATGAGTGTCAGCCATTGGCAAAGAAACACCGCAAGAGAAGAGAGATTGCAATTGGAAAGTTTTGTCTGCTAGTGCAACTTCAAGTTGTTACATTTGCGTTAAATCTATTTCTCAGCTGGTGACCATTGATTTCACTTTTCCAAGTGCAAGTGATTACTTGTGTGATAACGATTATTTCGTTTTGTTTCTCTACTTTATTCTCTCATTACCATTTGACTAACTGGCACAACTACAGTGAGCTTTGCTGTGGAATCAATTGTATTTTTTTCACTCTCGAGACCATGTGATTCTAGCCATCTCATTTTATTGCCGTTGCCTTTACAGAAGCACTTGTCCAATAGAACGATGATGTCCTGGGACTGTGACAGATTGCACGAGATTGCCCCAGACCGGACTACATCTAGATGGGGCAATTTGATTGTTTTTTTCCGAATGATTAATTGCTTGATTAGCTGAAGAAAACGAAGAAGAAGAAGTGGTGATGTGGTGGCGGAGGTGGTCATGGTGATGACATTGAAAGGTCACACACGGAGACGCACACTTGTGGGTCACAAAGATCGGTGCTCAGTGATTTGCTGGCAATTCGCGGACGTCCTTCAAAGTAGGTTTTCACCTTTTTGCATAGGCACCTTAAACTCACAACTTTCTCATCACTTGCAGGCAGCCTTTCTCACCTGAAGGTGGTTGCACTCGCCAGTCATCATCACTCATTCAGGCGATGATTGGTGGCACTACTTTCTTTTCAGCTAATTGCCCTTAATTGGACCATCATATCGATTGCCTTTAGCTGCGGTGGCTGTTGGTGCATGCCAGTGCACAGCGATGGCTCTTCTTCTTCTTCTTCTTCTTCTTCCCCTTTGTTTCATTCAATCTTCAACCGATTTGTGACGGCCCCACGATTTCATCGATCTACGACACTCTCATTGGACTGCTCTTTCTCTGCCGTTCTCATACTCTAAATTTAACTGGCACGCAATGCTTAGAACTAACTCTCTTTCAGCGATCATATATTTGTACTTACTGCAGACGCATGCAAACACACTGAGAGAGCGAGAGTGAGTAAACAATCAGCAGTAGTCCGATTATCTGGTCGGTAATTGGTCGCCCGCAATCGACGGCTTATTTATTGCCCTGATTGATTGTTGGTGGTGGTAATTGCAAACGGTAATTCACACACAGTGCACACATTGAGTGTGCTAATTGCTGTCGCCACCACCACTGCTGGTCTGCACTCTTTCCCCTTTGACAAACAACGTTCAAAATGAAGAGTGCATCTCACTCCACTCGGCTGAACTAATACTACCTGGTGGACATCGGTGGTTCAGGCCACTGCAGAGCACTGTTCTGCTGCTGCTGGGTTCGGCACTCTGCACTAGTTCAAAGTCATCCAGTACGTTACCAAAGTTTTCCTCACTTATCAGGTGCTGATCGGGTGCTGAGTGTTCTTGCGAGAAATCACCGCCATCAAATTCGGGATAGTGCTGGTCAGTGCTGCCAGAGACGACCACCGTCTCCATACGGTCGCTGTCTGCCATGTCTCGGTCAAAGTGTCCCTCCTCCTCTGCCGCTTCCCTAAAGTGACCGCCGCCAGTTTGATGATGCTCAAAGTGCGGTTGAACATTGTAGTTGAATAGCCGACGCTCTAAAATATTGAATAAATTTTTGCTCAGTTTTTTTATTTGATTGAGTTTTCACTCTAATTACACATACTTTTGGCTGCAAAGTAGTCGCCTAGCTGTTGCTGATTGTTGTTGCTGTCGTCGTCGTCATTGTTGTTGTTGTCGTAGTGATGATGGTGGTGGTGGTGGTTGTTAGCACTGTCGGGCATCATTGGCACGTAGACGAGTTCACTGGATCCAAACTGCATTGGACTGTTGGACTGTTGAGTGGAGCCAACGAGACCTCGAAATCTATTACCGTTAATAATGGGGCCAGAGGTAGATCGATGATGACGCTGATGAACTCGGTGAAAGCCATCCACATCCTGTTGAGTCCGTCGTTGAACTCGGTGGCGACTTTCACTTCCCTTTACCGAGTCGTAGTTGGGTGACGATTGCCGAATCTACCGTTTCCCGTGTGTTGTTGTTGGAGCTGCTGCTGCTGTTGCAGTTGATATCCAGGACTGATGGGACGAGATGATGATGGTGGTGGTGTTTTCAGTGAGCCCTTTCTTGGCATCACCATTCCAATGGTGGGGCTCCACTGGTCGGCTCCACTGTTTGCTCTGCCCCCCGTTGAGCCTGATATTCCGCCAAATGAAGGTCTGGCTGATTGATTGATTGAGCCTGATATGCCGCCCTGGTGCTGGTGCTGTACGTCACTGTCCTTGGGGACAATCGTTCTAATGTCCTCAATCACCGGCTTCAGCGTTTGTATCACCGTCCTATAGGGCTGTATGAATTCTTTAACGGTTTGTATTATTGGCTTGTGAACTTCGTGGGAGATTCGGTACGGCTGGTCCATTGTCACCGTCTCCTCAACCGCTTTCATTGGTGCTGCAAAACAGAGAGAACAAAAAATATTGTACAGATAATGGCAAAACAAGCCAACTCCGCAATGCTTACGTGACATGTGCGACTGGGTGACGACAATCGCAGCTGACTGTGACTTGAAGTGCAGTCGCAGTGGCATCGAATCGGAGGAAATTTCAATCATCCTTGGCTGTCGCATATCGTCGCGGTCAAAGTGCACCGGCACAAACTCAAAACGCCGCTTACTCTTCACGGCAATGCGAATGTTTGAGTCCGAGGTGTCAGTTCCGCTGTGATCATGTTCCGCCCCTCTACCCCCCGAAAATGACTGCTGCTGTTCAATCATATTATTTGTCTGCTCAACCATGGGCAGCTGGGCGGCGTCGGCGTAGGCTGAGTTGACCGCCTTCGAGCGCATCTCCTTCACCAGATTGTCCATGCTCTGGCGGGCCGACTTGCCCGAATCCATGAGCATGCTGTTGCTGGTGCTGCCCTTCGGTTCGCTGATCACCGCCTGCTCGTGCTCTCGATCCAATTCGTCTGATTCGATAGAGGAGCTCCCATAGCCCCGATGATCACCGATGATGCCACCATCCTGGTGCTGCTGTTCGTCCAGTCTGCTGCCTCTTCCTTCCTGCTCCGCCGTCTGGCCCATCTTCAGCGTCTCCTCTTCCGGTGTGCTGTAGGAGAGCTTCCGCTGTCGTAGTGTCGTCTTACTTTGCTCATCGCCGCGGCTCCAGTTGTCGGCTTTGCTGAAGCTGATGAACTGGCTCTCGAAGAGGAGGAGCAGACAGAGAATTAGGTGGACAAGGTGCACTGTAGAATTCATTTGGGGAATGATAAAAGTAGAGAATGATGATGATGTGTTGCAAAGTTGTGTGTTTTTGTGTTTAATGTTGACCAGACTAGAGGGGAAAACTGGATCGTTTGTCTGTGCTCTTTTAAAAAACGTGATCGTCTTTTATATTGACCACACAGGCCCTCAACCGGGAACATCTCTCCGCCACATTTGTCACTCACATTGTCGTTTAATATCGATGATATCTCGGTATCTCTTTTTCTCCGACTGACCGGGCATTCTTCTTCTTTGACGCAATTTACATTTTATCACAAGGAAAAACTGCAATGTTTTATGTGAAAAGTAACCCCCTCCTTTTCCTCCTTTCCCTTTCTCTGTTTTTTAGTGTGCGCGTGCCAATGGGCACTGGTGAGACGTGAGACCGCAGTGTGCAGCAAATGGACACTGTCCAAGTGTATCGATCAACTCGTAGACTTCTCGGAGACTAGCTGGTGGTGGGAAAGTCAACTGTCGACCACCACCACCACCACTTTACAGTGACCATTTGAATATGCCGTTAGTGCGGCAACTCTCTTCTGATCCGGACGTATTCCTTTATTACAAACGAAGACGAGGTGCGCATGCTGCTGTTTCTTCCGAGAAGACGAAGGCAGCGGCAAAAAATGCACTGCCCCGTTTATCTTGATCGTCTATCTGAAGAAAGTGAGCTGATCGATGACAGAGCAAACGGATAGTGCACCTTGTCTCAACCGGCGATTGAATGTGAATACTGCTGCTGATGGTGCTGTCGCAGTTGTCTGCAAACAAAACAAAGAGCACTTTCGGCAACTCATCGGAGGAGCTTTCTCGTCAATTGGTTCACCTTCGCAGGAAAAAAACAGCTGAGACATGTCCCCAATGTGCAGTGCTTTTAGGTGAACTTCAGCGCAGTGATGTTTTTTTCTAAAGTTCACCACCACCATCACCACCTCATTCTCTATTTGAGATCAATCATCGGCTTCTTCGGTGTTCCTCTCTCGATTAGCTTTCTCTCTTTTCCCCATTAAACACACTGTAAAAACAGTAAAGTTACATTTACCAGCGTGTGCCGCACCGCTGCCAAACACCGCTGATCGATGCCCGTGTGATTGATTGTGGGCGCACTAATGTTTGCGCTAATGTTGATTTTGATCATAATTAATTTAAAAGGTCTTCGGTACTGCAGTCAGTGCAAGCACTGGAAAAGAAAAAAAGTGAGAGACACTCGACGCAGAAACTGCTGGATGTTTGCCGGCATTGCAAGAGTTTCGCTATACGACGATGTCGGTACACACAAGTTGACAGCTGCACCACAGCGTGATGACTTTTACCAGTGCCAGTGAAAACGGAGAGCACTGCAGTTTTTTGGTAACCACTGCCAAGTAAATGAGAACATCAGCAATTGCAATTGCACCCTCTCTCTCTCTCTCTTTCTCTCTCTCTCTTTCTCTAATAGAAAGTCATGTTCCTTCGGCCTCTGCCTGTCACTGCTGATCGGTATCAACACTCAGTCGGCCCAATCGGCAGCAATTTCAGTCAGAAGAACCCTGCAATGCTGTTTTTTGGGGGGTAATTTGACAGTCGAGCGCCCGTTGAGAACAAGCAAAAGGGGGTGAGGGCTGCGATCCAAATGAAATGCCGATTCACCCAACTTTGGGAATGTAGCACTGTTTCCCCCTTTTGTATGGCAGTTTGCAGCTGCATTCGCTCACTCAACGATGTGGCCTAATTGGTAGCAGGTTACTTGCAAGCAAGTGGGCGCCAATTAATGCAAGATGGCCTCGTTGGAAAGAAAAATGGGGAGAGAATGGGAGAGAGAAAGTACAGTGAAAGGAGTGGAGGTGCCACGTTTGTGCGTGAGCCATGTTGCCAGCATCATCACCACCATCACCACCACCAGCACCATCGACGGCAGCTGCTGCAGCATCAGCATCGACAGAAGGGGCCACCCCACTTCCTACGACGTGCTACTGCGCCGTCAGTCTGCCTAGTTAGGATGGCACTTGTACCGCCACCGCCACCGCCACCACAACCGCGGACACTATCATCATCACCATCAGCACCAGCACCAGTGCCATCAGCACAGGCACATACTTTATTGCACAGGCAAATAGTTTCACTCTTGGGCTCACTACTACTACTTCAGGTTTTGTGTGGGCTATATCCGCTTTGCTGCAGATTTCGGGTATAGCACAGCAAGGGCACAGCGCAGCAGCAGCGGCGGCGGCGAGCAACGGCGAGAAACTTGGCACGCCTGCCCACCAAGTTTACTGGTGGCACTGCTGTTCTCTGGCACCACCAGCTCTGGCAGTGAAAGCTCTGGCGTCCTCCACGCGTCCAGCCAACGTGACGAAGCTGGCAGCAGCTCGCAGACTCACTCACTTTCTCTCTATCTCAGCGAGTCTGTGTGTGTGTCAGCACCAGCTTCAGCACACAGTTTTGTTAACTGCGTCCCCTGTCCGTGATCTCTCTCTCTCCCACACACTATCACTGGCACTGGCAGCGTCTGTCTGTAAGTATGCCTTGATAGCCCGAGATCTGCCTCCCTTTGCATCGCCCTGAACTGACGGACTGACTGGTCTGGTCTGTCACACACTATATAACGGACAGGAAAGTACCACCACTACCAGCAGCCTCGGCAGTGGTCGCGATATCTTCACTCGATTTTACCCGTAATTATCTGCTGCTGTTTATTTGCGCCTCAGTCGTCTACTTGCGTGTTTGCTCGCACTCGAAACAACCCGCACCTCGCTCTCTCTCTCTCTCTCACTTTTTCCTCTGGTCAGTCCACCACCGTTGTTAGCAGACGTTGAAAAATTATCTCTGGCACACTAGTCAGAAGTGACTTCTGTGCAAACAAACTTCAACTTTGTCTTTGTCACTCTGCGGATACTAATCATTCTCTCGGTTTTTCCTCTGCCACAACAGCTCTTTTGCCCACGTCCAAACCAACCGCCTCTAACCAAATTGTAAGTCTATTGGCTTGCTTGTGTACCTTGTTTCCCAATCTCTTTACGCTCACTCAAATCACTCACTAACTCATTCATCTTCTTTCTTCTCTTCACTGTTTGCTCAACTCATCATTGACCTTGTCAATGACATTGCTGCCATTTTTTCTGGTTCACCTCTCGCTCTCACTGCTCACGTACAGCTCTGCTGCCGACCATGTCTGTGACACAAAACTTTGACTCGTACAGCGCCGGCAACACCGCCGCCGCCGCCGGTGGTGGAGGTGGTGCGCCCAATGCTGACTTTGATCTGAAAGACGCCCAGCTCGATGAGGCGTCCGCCGGTGGCGCCGAAGGACAGAGCGGCATTCTCAGCGGCGGCATCGGTCAGGTTGCCCAGAATGCCACACAGATGGTGAGTTGGCCTGCTTTCACTACTACTACTGCTACATCTTCTTTTACACTTTTCTCGCCAAACGGCTATTTTCTTGGAAAAGTTCTTTTTTGCATTCTCAGTTTCACATTCCTTGCTTTCTTTGGATTGTGTGTCTTCTTTTCCTAACCCTTATAAGTTTACGACCACCACTACGGTTTTAGCGCCCTAGTTGCATTCTTTTGCTAATTAGTCGCAGATTAATGCAATTATAATGTAGAGTGCAGAGGGGCAGGAGCAGTCGGTGTAAAACTGGATGATGGAAGGACGGTGTGAAAGAAGAAGATGATGATGAAGAAAAAAGGAGAAGAAGCAAAAGTGTCATTTTGTGTAGCTTAGTGCGCTTGTTGCCACACCACAGTGAGTGCCTGGGAGACCGGAGACAGAGACAGAGACCAAAGAGGGAGCACGACACCCAATCTGCCACTGGTCATGAATCACTCCGCCCGTTGACAAGGCAGCTGCTGCTGTCTCGGTGGTCACGTCTTTGTCCCCACAACAGCACAGCACCGCACCAGCTGCCTACAAGTAAATTGAAAAGATACAATGATGAATAATACTCCCTCCCTTTGCTTGCATGTACAGTACAGTGTGGAGTGTCACTATTGAAGTTTAGAGTGAAAACTGAAAGAGCTGGAAAGAAGAGAGGCTTGTCGCCTACTATGCTAAATTATTAGATTAGCCAGTGAAGTGTGAGCACCACACTGATGAGCACCCATTTTAAGTTGTCCTACTGCTGCTGCTGCTGTTGCCAGTTGTGCTGTGTTGCCTGCACTGCATTCAGCACAGGCACCACAGGCAGTTGTGATAAAGTCACAAAGCGAATCCAATTGAATTAAGGTGCTCACTTTTTGGCAATTGAGTTCTCACTTACTCCCTTGCCCTTTTCTAAACAAACTGAACCACTTGAACAAAAGCAGCAGTGAGCACTGAGCAATCACCGAGCAGCTCTGCTCTGCGCTCAGCGGACTTGCTAATTGGCGTCAATTGAACTAAGCACTGATTCTCTGCCTCTTTGCCTCTTGCTTTCCCTCTGTTTACTGCCTCACTCATTACACTGTGCGGTGATTGCACTAACAACACTGCTCCCACTTGATTGAGCGCTATTATCACTTGCCATCACTTGGCAGATTTTGTTGCCGCTGGAATAATGAATGAACCTTGCTCAACTGGCAGTGCCAACTTGCCTGAGCCTGTGTTAGCTGCTGCTGCTGCTGCTGCTGTCAAGATTAGCCAAGACAGTGATGCATCATGCATGAGGGAAGGGAAAAACTGCAGCAGAGGGGTTCCTGAAACAACAAACTAGGTCAGATTTAGAGAAAGAGTGACTGACTGAATGAGCCGACCACTTTCAATGTCAAGTTGAGTTGCCGAGTTGCTAAAAATAGCCTCGTACTTTCTTGGCAAATTCCCCTGCTTCTGTTTCTTCTTCTTCTTCTTTCACTTTCGGCCTTACGCCCAGACGGCCCGTCGGTCATCGGGCCAATTGTGTGCTGCATCGGCAGCATCGCAGCAGCAACAGTCGCCAAATCAGTGGCACTCAGACTCACTCAGACTGCTGCTGCTGTCTTCGGCCAGGCAATATTTGCCGACCTTGTACTTTTAAATTGGGAATCCGTAATGACAGACGTTCGGCAGTGTATGGGGCCTGTTCCAAGGCCTGCACAGCAGGCAGTGCCTGTGTAGCACTAGTCTAGGATCCACTGCGATTCTACTATATAGCTGAAGAATCTCTTTGCCTGCGAGCTCCTTTCCATGACAGCTGCCAAGTTGCACCATAAACCCAGTGGCCCAGTCTAGTTCAGTGTGTCTGTATGGCAATGCTCACTATATACCGCTGTCAATTTAGTACTAGGCTGGCTATGCTGAGAGAGACTAGCGCTAGCAAATCGATATTACATTCTTCTTTTCTGCGTCTTGTTCTGGTGCTTACTGTTTTCAACAACCAAAATATGCTTTCTTCTGTTTATTCAGTTTTGTGGCCTCTACTCAAACAATCAAATGGCACTGTGCAGTGTCCACCAGTGCCAGTTCAGTTCAATGTTTAACAGTTTAGCAGTTTAGGTACATGCATGCATGCAGTCACCATTGTCTGTCGATCGGAAATGAAGATGACCAGTCAGGTGTCTTCTGCCATTTACTGAACAAAACAATAAAGCGGGAAAAAGGGAAAACGACATTTTCTGTCTGCTGAAACACTAAAACCTCATTTTGAGCGGCTGACACTACTCTCACAGTGCAGCAATATTTTGTTGCTTTGTTTAGCTGAGGCGGCCGCCCGGGCACCTAAAAGAGCGGATACAAATCTTTGAGCTGAGCCTAGTAATAACAGTCTCCGTGCCTCTTGCCTCCGTGACCATAGATACAGCTGGCCAACTACCGAAAAGCCCCACCATTGACGTCACCCAGGACATACCCGCGCCCAAGTGCACAATGTGTTTGCAGCAGCAGCACTCTTTGCCTAATTTTCGATCAATTTGAAGCCGTAGTAGGCAAAAAAGCAGCCGAGTTTTGAGTGAATTTTCAGTGCATTGAGAAAGCTGCCTTATCTAGTGAAAGAAGAAATGAGCAAGGAGTTGGTAGTAGTGGTCATTGGTAGCTCCTAGTCGGAAAGCTGCTTCATGAATAGAGGCAGCAGCAATTGACTTTGAATGAAAACGACTGCCGATAAGGACTGCTGTACATTAGAATGTTGCTGTACGATAGACAGCCCTTAGCATGCATTAGCATGCACGACCACACTTGGTCAATTGAAAGGCGGCAATTCTCTCCTTCTCACTCAAACACACACTCTTTAAATAATGTTCCATGTTCCAGAACAGCAGCCGTGGTGGTGCTGCTGATCAGCAGACGCAGCAACGGTGGAACAAACTGCCGAACAGACTGCTTAAAGATTAATGCTAACGATGTCTACTCTTTTTTCTACTCTTTTTTTCAATTCCTGTTCACTGCACACTTGGCGTGTTTGCTCGTTTGCACACAGGCCAAACAGGGAGCAGACGCAGTGGTGAACGCCGGCAAGGGCATCGTCGAGATGGGCGGCTCCTTGATCTCCGGTCTGAAGCGAGGTTTCAGCAAGACCAGCGAGACTGGCGGTGAATGAACGGAGATCTGGCTAATCTAGCACAACCACCATCACTACCAAAAACAACAACAACAACAACTACAACAAAAGCAACACCAAACCATCTAGGCTACCACCGGCAACAACAGCATCATCACAGCCCAAACAAAACAGAGAGAACACTATCTTCACGTAACACACCAACTCATCGCGGCGAAGCATGTACATTATTATGCATTGACATCCGATTGGAGGAAGGAGGAGGAGGGGAGGACGAGATGCACAAAAACATCCAAACAATACCTCGTCTACCTGGCTGCGTCAATGTATCACTTTGGTCACTTCCAACGACTTTATATTTCTAGCACCTTAGCGCGTCAGCAGCAGCAATAATGCAACTGTGTCTATTATCTTTGACTCTTATTTTTGGTCAATTGAAAGAAGATGGCAAATTCTACCACTCCACCTTTCTCTCCTTCGAGCGTCCAAAAAACACTTGCATTGTATTTTCAATTTGTTGCCTTTTCTTGTCTCTCGGTTCTTTCTCCCCTTCCATCTATGGTTCTACTTTAATCAACTTCAGTCTCACCTGGTAAGATCATTCCAATGATCTTTGCAGCCTCATCATCACCTGAGCCGAGCAGAAGTTTTATACTCGCAAAACTTTTTCATCCCTTTCTCCCTTTTGAACCTCCAGGCCCAATGTTTGTCCATCCAGTGAACCAAAAAACTGATTCTTGGCGCAGTCACACCTCCTTTATCTCTACAGCCCCACTACACACATTCCTTCTCTCTCTCTCTCTCTCTACTTTTTCTCTTCACTTTAGCTGTCACTTTTCTCCTTACTCTGAATAGAATTGTCTGCCAATTTCGTTAGTGTCAATTCCCGTTTCCCCTTATTTTCCTTTATTCTTTTTTCTTCTTTTTTAGTAATGTGTATGCGTAATCCTGATTCGCTGACCTGATGATGTCCTTCATGCAGCATCCATCAAGCTGCACTTTCCATCCTTTTAACGTCACCTACTCAGAGGCTCACTTTTCCATGCACAATCATCCCCATGCATCTTCTCTATCTTCAGTCCCAATTTTCGTTCTCTCCGTTTTTTGGTTCATTTCATTTTGGCTTACCTGTGCTGAATCTTTCCTTCTTTATTCTTTTACCCCTCCCGAGCATCTTCTTTTATTTTTTCTTTCTTTTTTCTCTTTTCTTTGTTGTGAGCGCTATCTCAATCGACAAATAATAAAAGCAGACGTTTGCGTGTGTGTGTTTGACTTTAACAACAAAAACCAAGGGATTACCGTTGAATGAACAGCAAACAAGAATCCTTGTTTCGCTAGAATTTAATTTGGAAAGACAATGGAATATTGGAATTCATGCATAGCTCCTAACCAGCATGACTGAATCACAGAATTAAGATGCATACATTGGAAAAAAGGAATAAATTGAGGATTAGACAGTGACTGCTGTTTTGGGAGCAAAAACTTTGCCCTCACCTTCCCTGTAATTGGACGTGAATTTTAGAAATGGAAGCGGTGGTGGTGGAAGTTGTCATGTTGAAACATCAGAACAGAGCCTAGTCACCGCAGCAACACTCAAAACAGCTAGTAAACACTTCAAATGATGTAGTGCAGCAATTCTCCAGACTCTCCAAACACGAGCCATCGTCAATTTCAGCAGCTTCCGGTGTGGTCACATTTCCAGCAGACGTCGGCTGGCTTGAGGTCACTATTTGGTCCATCCGTTTTCTTAGGGCAAAACCACTTATCTTGTTGTTTGGGCAAACATCAAAGCAAAGCACGACCTGCTGTCAACTGAAATGAGCACTTTCTTGCAGCTCATCACTTTGAGCATCTTGCAATGCTTCTTGCATTGCACTGTTGTTGTAGGTGGACGGTGGTGGCAATGCAGTCCACCACTGCCGTACATGGTCAGTGTATTGCACACAGCCATCGCTGATTCAATCTCAGATGAACTGCATGTTTTGGCAGATTAGGTGAAAGCAGAAAACCTGTAAAACTTTGAACTGTTAAATGCTATCAGTTATAAAGTGTCGCGAAAAATGCTTACCCATTCAGGTATTTATTTCAGCAAACTTTAACATATTTGGGGTGATTTGTAAGCACGGTAAGCACAATTCACGATGCCCAAAAACCTCAAGTCATGATACATTTTCAATAAATTGATTTTTTGCACTTTTCAACAATGAGAAATGCAGAAAATTGGAAAATTAAATCAAATCAAGGTACTTTAATTCTATCAATGAGCACCTAATAGATGGCTATTCTGCGCAGTGCAAAATTAGCAATTAACAGTAAAATGAATATGAATGAAATGCAAATTTCTTTAGTCAAAACATTCTGTGAGTGTGATTTCTAACACTTTCCAGAAGAAGCAGTGTCTCTTCAGGTAAATACGCGGCCACCTGGCCTGCTTGATGCATCAACACACTTCAGCAGTACTGTCACGTATCTTCCGACCTGCTCATAGTGCACTGACTCAAATGGAACCTAGCACTTGCTTGGCTCCAGCGAAGGGGACCTGTTAGAAGTGATGCTTCAATTATAAAAATATCCTAAAACCAAATTAGCATTTGGACGTATCTACTTTTTAAGAAAATCTTTTCCAAAAATTAGTGCACTGTCCTGTACAGCTGTGTGTAACACACAGTGTGTTGGTGGTGGCAATCAGTTGTTGTTGTGCTATTCACGGCAATTTGAGGCTCGTATCGTTTCAAGTGCATCTCTTCATTTTTGGGCAACAGCAGCAGCAGCAGCAACTGAATCGTAGCACAACCACTGAGTGCAGCACCCTCTTCATCGACACATTCTGTTTCCAGCACTTCATCTTATCGCCATCATATCGCGCCCAATCAGTGTGACAGGTGTTACACTGCTGACTGGACTGATAAGGTCTCTGGAGTGTGTGTGTCACTGGCGAGGGGGAGGTGTCGCCTGGAAACGCACCAGCAGAAGCATCAGCACTGCTTTAGCCTGTACTTTCACCAGGCATCGACTTTGACTTAGCACCTGCAGCATCAGCATCAGCTCACGGCCATTGGCTTTCTTGTACGGTGCTGCTCAGTACACAACTGTACGACTGCTACGACAACAACAACAACAGACTTTCGGTGACATTTAGTGTCTCGAAGGCGGCTCTATTGTCTGTTTCGCTGTAAGTGAACTGAGTGCTCTGTTTTTGCAGCGTCACAGCTTTTATAACATTGGCCTTTTCTTTATTACGGCACACTAGAAGATCAACAGCGCTCATTTTTCTCATCTCCATCCCATCTCCATCATCATCATCATCCTCTCAACCATAAACATGTCAACGACGTCAACAAACCGAAGTGGCCCAGGCAGTGGTGGGCAGCAGTTTAAAGTGGTTTTGCTTGGTGAAGGCTGCGTCGGAAAGACTTCGGTCGTCCTCCGTTATGTCAACAACAAGTTCAAGTAAGTTCAGGCAATGAACGGGAACTTGATTGCTTTTTGTTTCCAAGAACATTAATGGCAAAATGTTTTCCTGTTTTAGCGATGCTCACCAGTCAACACTGCAAGCCTCATTTTTGACAAAAAAGATTTTCGTTAACAACGTTTCAGTGACGCTAAACATCTGGGACACTGCCGGTCAGGAGCGGTTCCACGCTTTAGGTGAGACTAGTGTAGGATGCTCAAAATCAAACAAAAAAACTATTGGAAATACTAAAACACTAAAACCATTGCGATCCAAGGCCCCATCTACTACCGAGACTCCAATGGCGCCCTCCTCGTGTACGACGTCACCGATCCCGATTCACTCTCCAAGGTGAAGGTGTGGGTGAAAGAGCTTCGGAAGATGCTGGGAAACAACGTCTGCCTGGCGATTGTCGGCAACAAGGCCGACCTGTTGACGGGCAGCGAGAAGGCGCAGATGAGCAACGACCTCATCGTCGAGGGGCAGAACTACGCCAAGCAGAGCAACGCGACGCATCACTGCACCTCGGCAAAGACCAACTTCGGAATTGATGATCTATTCGTTGATCTGACCAAGCGTGAGTGTTGAATGATGATGATCTGCTACAACCTCTGTTACCTCTATAACCAACCTCTTTTGCTATTTTGTTGCACAGAAATGATTTCATTCAACGATGCTCAACAGACAAACGCAAGATCATCGACGCCTGGCGCCTCGTCGAGGTAACAAAAAGCCTTCCTCACTTTACTGATGTGTTTAACGTGATATTGAAAATTCCTTTATTTCAGCAGAGGCATTTCGGTTGCAGCAGACAACGAAGTGGCGCCAGAAGGTCAAACAAGTCGAAAGTGCTGCTAACTCCTCCTGTATACTCCTGTAAACACCAGTCAAACCAGTGAAAGACATTTGTGATAACACTTCTGCGGTTTCTCAGCAACAACCATCAAGTCAGCTACCGAAAGACCGATTACGTATTAGTAATGCGGTATTACGCACTTGGTCACAACACTCCTCTACTCTTCTCTTCTCCCACTCTTTTCCCCCTTTGCACTTGCGTCAGCCGAAGTTCTTGTCCCTCAAGAGGAACTTTTTGATGATGATCTTCTCAACTTGTTTTACTTTTTCTGTGGACGGTTGGTGACGATGGTGTGTTGCAATGCAGCAGGGCTTTGACGATCCTTTCCAAATTGGCCAATTGTTGGCAAGCACTTTCATTTCGAAGTTTCTTCGAAGCCAGTTTCTTTCCTTGCACGCGCTCATCTACACACCGTTTCTTCACCTATACGCCTTATCGGTTGTCTATATTACCTCTAGTTTTTTATAATGGCAATTAAATGTAAGATAATCATCTGTTGAGCTTCACTAGATGACTTCGCTCTTTTCCCTGTTCTCTCCTTTGGCTTTCGCTTCAGAGATCGAGTAAAACCTCTCGACTGATTCTGGATTTTGAAATACTTTTGAGGCACTTTTTCCCACTTTTGCCAGCTTGTCATCATCACTTTCAGACTTTATGCTCTTGGTGAGCGTCTTGATGTTTTGCGTCTGTCCGATTTGGTCACCAGTTACAATGACTGTCACCAAGGGCTGACCAGAAGTGACAGTGGGGGTGGAAGTCTGTGGAGTGGAGCTAGTAGCAGGTGAAGGGTAAGGTTGAGGCGTGCTGGATGTGGTGGCAGTGACTTCGGTGCTCTTGGTTGAAGCACTTGCTGAACTAGTCAGAGAGCCTGAAATCGATTGTGAAGTTTCTTTTGGGACTGCACTGCTAGCTGGAGTTAAGGAAAGGGTCACCGCCGTCGTAGGGGCGTCCCTTTTCAACGCAGTATTGATTTCCGTCTCTTTGCCCAGCCTGGAAATATATTTTCGGTATTCAGCCATCCTCTTGCTCTCAATGTCACCTATATTTCTCTTTCCTGTTCCATCGGTAAAAGGCCAGATCTTGTACTTCTGCAGCAGCAACACCGTCGATGTGATGAAGAGGACCAGCGAAATGATAAAGAGCAAAACCACCAGCCAGTTGGAAGAGCTTCCTCCTTCGGTAGACCTTTCTGGAAGAACGGTGACGATGACGGTCACTGCAGGGGCAGCTGATGAGGCCGGAGAAGACGGTCGTTGCGTCGTTGAGGTCGTCGTTTCATTTGCATCTTGCCTTGTAAGTGAAAGATAGCAAAGTCTGCTAACGACAAGAAGCCAAAAGTGAAAAACCGTCATCACAGTCACAAACAAACAGCCAGTGAAATGGCAATTCTGGACACAGACTAACTAGAAAGGCATTGTCGCCTTCATTGTTGTCCCATTTCCGGTATTTTTGTTCGAGGGCCAATTTTTGATCGACACCTTTACCTGGTTCTGTTGATGCGGCGCAGATGATGGTCTGGTCGCCGTTCACTCCGTTGCAAGAAAAAACGTAAACATTGGCAGTGAGCATGCGCGGCGAAGAATAACTCGATTGCGTCAAACGTAGCGAGAGTGCTTCAAGGCTTCAAAAAGTCTTGAGAGTCTTCAAGACTGTCCAACATTTGCTACGTTTCTCATTCCCATCAACCGACTGACCTATTCCCTTCTCGAAAATACTCACCACCTTCATCTCTCTCACCTGACAACGCAAGCATATCAGCATCAAACGTCACCGGTAGTCAAAACACCGTTTCTTTCTTTTATCGCCTTGTCATCTTCTAATTAAACACCAAGTTATCTTCGCCGTCATTCTCACTTTGTCCTTTTCTTCAAGCAGGGCTTTTTCTTGTCAAAGTCACCAGACTGATTTACTGTGAAATGCTCTTGAGCAAGTGCTGCTCTGATTTATCTCTGTGGACCAATCTCTGCTAGCCAAGGAAACATCAGTTGATAAAAGCTGGTGATGAGCTTCTCGAGGTGCTGGTGAGGTGTTGCACACACACAACTCGATTGCAGCCATTGTTTCCTCGTTACCGATTGTGATGTCCACATTCGAGCTATTTTAAACGCAGTATTACTACCTTCGTCAACAAAGTTCGCCAGTTTTAAAGTGTCCTCGCAATTATCGGTAGTAGCCACTGCTATCTAGCACTGCTTTGCCAACAAATTGACGTCACTGGCGCTTTAATTGGCCCTTCTCTCTTGCCAATTACTGTATTTGAAGTATCGGCAAGAGTACTCACTCAAGACACTCAAGACTGAAGACGCCAGGCCGCCAGGCACCAATCTCCGCGAAGAGGTACTGCTAATCTGCATTTCCACTCTTGCTTACTGACACCATTGATCATGCTCTTTTTCCTTTCTTCTGTAGGCCGCCTACTGTCAACCTTACATGTGTGCACAAAAGCTATCGGCGTGAATGGCGTTATCGAGCCAATGTCATCGTTGCTTCGTGTGCCTGCTGCTGTTGTCTCAATACTCATCATACTCTGTACTTTGACTACTCCGCGCTCCTTCGCGCAATAACAATAACCACAACAAATGTACAGTCAACAGTCAAACAAGTGTCTTGTGGCCATTGTGAAGGACTTCTTAAAGGAGTTTGACGATGAGTTGACAGTGAAACGTGGACAAGTGGTGCAATTTGTGGGCAAACTTGATCGATACTGGTTCGAAGTTTACTGTGATGGCCAGACGGCAAAGTGCCCATCTCCAGCTGTCGAGAATGGAACTCCCAAGAAATGTCCTCCATTCGGCTGGTGAAGGCATCCCAACAGGCGGCATTCGTCTCCAAGTACGACTTTTTGAATGACTGCGTCGAAGGCGATTTGCGCTTCTCTGCATTCGAAATCATCATCGGTAATTGTTTTTTAAAGTTTAAACTTTTCAAACTAATTTATTGTCTTTTTTCGACAGGTTTTGAAGCGGCCAACGATGACTGGTGGAAGGGAACTCGCCTGGCGTCAATCAAAAACAGCATTACCTCCCTCTCCGTAAGGGAGGAAAACTGCGGCATCTTTCCCCTGACTCATGTGTGGCGGCTTCGCGAGGATCTCCTGCCGGATAGTGTGTTCACCGCCAACGGCGTCATCATCAGCAGCTCAAATGATTCCAGCGAAATTGAGCCGGCACTCGGTGTGCCTGTTTCTGAGGCTATTCCCGAGGCGACCGAGCACTTCTATGTGAAGGTGAAAAAGACCATGACGCCTCATTTGCGGGAGGAAATGGAGCTGCCGGAGATTGGCGAAATTCTCCTCGTCACTGCCATCCCCGACAAGCTCTACTACTTCGGACAGAGCCTGGACGGCGCCAGGGTTGGCATGTTTCCCAAGCACTTCGTGCAGGTTGAAGACAATTACGAACCACCACCATCACCACCACCTCAGTGCGACCTTCACTCGACCAACTCATCGACATCATCTCCCATTCCTAGCTCCAACCTCCCTCCGCCTACCATTCCGCCTCCTTCTCCTCCACACATATCAATAAACTTTGGAAAGCACCTCAGCGTGGACTTTGCCGATGGACAGGGAAACCGGCTGCCGCGAACTCCCGTCGACACACCGCCCTCATACGAGGCCGCCATCTGCTGTGAGCCCGTCTCCTATGGCTACGCCACGCAGATGTTCAGTGAAATTGAGTCCTACGGCAGGGTGCTCTTCAACTTTGATGCACAGGACGAAAATGAGCTGACGCTTCGGGAAAGTCAAATTGTGCGGCTCTTCCGTCACGTGGACGACGGGTGGATGGAGGGCGAGCTGGACGGCAAGGTGGGCCTCTTTCCCAAGAGCTACATTGACATCATCGTCGACTGTGAGGCCAACGCTCCGGCTGACTTTGTGGCAGACAGCTCCACTGGTGGCGGCGCCAACAGCAACTGCCAGAACCAGGTGGTGGCCATTGACTACCCGCCAACACCCGAGCTCGCGTGCTCTACGACTTTGACCCGGAAATGGAGCAGGACTTGAGAGTGCGCGCCGGGGAGACGATTGTTCTGCTGAAGCACTTTACCACCACCGATTGGGTGGAGGCTTGCAATGCCTCGGGCACCGTTGGCTTCATTCACTTGAACTTCTGTGAAATGCTCAGCTCTGCGCCAGCACCACACCTCAGCACGCAGCAACAGGGTCATCGAGCAGTCAGTCTCCACATGAAAAGAGCTCCCACTTGTACGCCAACATTGACAGTTTTACCACCAGCTACTGAACAAAAAGTCAAACCTCCGGAACAGCAGAGTGTTGTTGTTAAGCCTCCTGCACCCAGTACTTCCTTTGCGCACATCGCTTATGAAAACGCGTTCGGTCCCGCTCTTCGAACATGAGCTTTCTATTAGTAGCCTCACCGCCGGCGCACGCGCTCCACGCGGGACAACATCTTCCCACATTCAATCAGTTTTGATGACGAAAAACAGGACATTGAAAGTTTGAAATTCGGTCCCGGCCGAGTGGTGGTGGTGGTGAGTTGCAAGTGGCCAAGCATCAGCTCGAGCGGGGACCTCGAAGGGCACTCAGTGCAGTCCTTGCACAATAAAGTAAGCTGTTGCAATCATGAAGTTTCATTTTTGCTTTGCTGAAAAAGTGACATGTAATTAACGTGTTTTTAACTCGCTATACCACCCTGTTTTAGCGGCAATGTGTCTCCAGAGCTGATCCAAACGGAACGGACTACTGTCACGCGATGAAGTCTGCCTGAATGTCTTGCGGCAAAGCGCGAGGCGGAGCGTTGCGGCATATGACACTGAAAGCTCTTTGGGACGATGAAGACGGTGGGACGTCTCGAAGAGTCTGCTGAAGCTGCTCGACAACTACGCAAACATCGGCCCTTTGTCGACCACGAGTGGCAATTGCTTTCTCGACTTGAAATTCGAGTACGAGACCTTTCGTCTCCTACGCAGAGTCATGACTGACAAGCAGTGCTGCGGTTTACGAAGGTTGGTCACTTTAGCGGCAGGCGCCTACGGCACTGCACAGCGTCGCGAGCGTGAGCAACTGAGAGCGATCTACTGTGATGATGACTAATGCCGAGTGACATGATTTACGAGATTTCTTTCTTCTTCTACTAGCCGACTCAAGTCGAGTGATTCATGCGGCCTGCCAGACGGAGATTCAACGGCAGACGAACTGCTTCACCGGCCCCATTGTCATAGCGGTGCAGCGAATTCTCAAGTATCCTCTGATCAGACCGACTGAGCAGTGCACCGAGAGGGCCACTGACTGGGAGCCGCTGGCGGCCATGGAGATGCTCACCGACATTCGCAGAGTATCAATGAGAACAAACGCGGCAGGACTGATACAGAGTACTGCAAGCAGTGGACACCTCCTTCAGCATCGCCGAAGAGTCTCAATGCGCACACGGTGAGAGATAGGGCTCGCGCATTGGCAAATCGCATCATTCAATCTCACTTTACTCTTCGTTCACATGTAGGCACATTGTTTCAATGCCGGTGCAACTTAACCAGTATTATTATTATTACTTTTGCAGGATGAAAACTACGATGCCGTCTTTCACAAGTTTCAAGGCGTCGACAAGGCGATCAGGTCATTTGTGAAGTGCATTCAGGCGTACTTGAACTCCCTCAATGAGTACTACCATCAGTCGTTGGCGGTGGCCAATTCAATGCTTGAATACTACGGTTCAAAAAGGAGTGGAAGATTTGCGCACTACTCATCATGAAATCTACACAAAGTATTTCGCCGATTTTAGAGCCGTCGTCGAGCGTGATGTCGTCAATCTGCTCTACAAGTTGACGGACAAGTTCAAAGGTAGAGGTTCATTCAGTGTTCTAGAGAGATACAAACTTAACATCTGTTTTTTACAAACAGGCCATGGATTTTATAAATAAACGAAAACTAAACGTTGATTACGATGCTAGTCTCAAATCGAAGAACATGACTGCAATTGGCCGAAAATACTTTCAAGGCGTCGACAAGGCGATCAGGTCATTTGTGAAGTGCATTCAGGCGTACTTGAACTCCCTCAATGAGTACTACCATCAGTCGTTGGCGGTGGCCAATTCAATGCTTGAATACTACGGCTCGAAAAAGGAGGTGGAAGATTTGCGCACTACTCATCATGAAATCTACACAAAGTATTTCGCCGATTTTAGAGCCGTCGTCGAGCGTGATGTCGTCAATCTGCTCTACAAGTTGACGGACAAGTTCAAAGGTAGAGGTTCATTCAGTATTCTAGAGAGATACAAACTTAACATCTGTTTTTTACAAATCAGGGCCATGGATTTTAATAAATAAACGAAAAGATAAACTGGTTGATTACGATGCTAGTCTCAAATCGAAGAACAGTGACTGCAATTTGGCAAAAAATACTTTTGAGGCGTTGAATCAACAGCTAATTGAAGAGTTGCCAATGTTGACTGATTTATCACTGCAAGTTTTCGTCAACTGTCTTCAAACATTCACAACAGCAAACAAGACTTTAATAATGCGTTCAGCGAGATTATTTCTCACCCTTCATCAGTTGCCATTTATAAAGAATTCGCCTTTTGGTGAGAACATTTTTCGTATTTTTGTTTTACAAATTTTTAAATACTTTTTTTGCAGGCTACTACCAAGACATTGAAGAGGCGTTTAGAGTGAAGCATAATTTGGTGTTCTCGCAAATGCTGCATGACTTTAGTTTGATCCACTCAAGTGCCTTTCCAAACAGCGCCAATGGCCCACATGCTGCTGATGGTGGGTGCTCTTCCACACTGACGGGCACTCTGAGCCGCCTTCACATTCACCGAAGCAGCACCAGCTCCAACACGTGGAAGAACTCGCTGCCTGCTCGGAAGACCTCTCAGGGCGGCGGCACTTCGGATAATGACAAAGTAAGTGGTGCATGCATGTGTATGTGTATGTTCACATATGTCAATGGTTTCTATTATTTGTTCGCAGAAGGTGCAAGATTCCAGTCAAAAGCGAAAACTTATCAAATCGTACCGGCAGGATGACCTGTTTATAGTTAGGCAGACTTACACACCCTGTGATGTACTTGACCTGTACGCGCAGCAGGAAGATATAGTAGGCGTCATTAAGCGGAAAGATCCGAGTGGTCAGGACCACCGGTGGTACGTCGATCGAGGCGAGATGAAGGGCTTCCTTCCGCAGGCCATTCTCGCGCCGTACCAGAAGCAGCAAAATGCCAGTTTGTTTCAGACGCAGCACTCTGCCTCCGACAGTTTATCCTCCCTAGGGAGCTCTCAATCGGCGGAGATGCTGCCACTTCCGTCCTATGAGAATGTCGACCTGCTCACTGCTGACCACCGCTACGACTCGGTGCCGGAGGAAGAAGCTCCTGATCATCCTCACTCCAGTTTACTTTCCTTTGATGAAATTGAGCACCCTGCAGCTAGCTTTGAAACGCAAAATTCGCTTCTTCAGTTTGACCCGCTCCTTGCGCCGAGCTCTTCTCAAAATCATGCAAATTCATCAGTGCCGGAAAAGCACAGCAACTCCAACCACTCAGCAGGTCAGCCGTCGAGCAAAAGCGTCGTCGGTGCACCTCCACTCATTCCTCAGCCGTCCACCCAGCCACCGTCTACACAGCGGACGCTGTCTACCACGCCGCGTACCCCTTCAAGGCAGGTGATCAAAATCAGCTGTCCCTTGAATTTGGCCAACGTGTGCTGGTGAAGGCGAAATGTGATCTTCAAGGTAATGGCGAATGGTGGCTGGTGAGAAGCGCTCTAGGAAAGGAGGGCTACGTCCAGCTAATTACCTTCGCAAAAACTAGTGGTGTCATTATTTTGATTGTCGTCGGCTGACACTGAGTCAGTCCAATGCCACTTCCACAACTTACCTTGATGCCTTAACTTTACTCAAGTGCATTATCTACACACTCAAACACACACACTAGCTCAAACCGGTGAAAGAGAAAAACAAACAAACAATTTAAAAAGTGTTGAAATGTTGCAGCAATTGCCCCTATCACATTGCACTGAAGGGGAAGTGTCAGTAGAAGGTGAAAGTCTTTCTATGTTGAATGTTTTTATTAGATCAACAAAACATGTGCTGTGCAATTCGATGTTTCGTGCTTGCTTTACGAAAATATACAAGAGTAAATGAAGAGCAAATGAAAAGAGAACAATGGAACTATGATGCTTGTGAGAGAGTTGCCTGGTTGTGTGTGTGGATGAGAGAGAAAGAGAGTTGCCTATGTACAAGAAAATGAATGAGAGTGTGTGACAAAGGAGAAAAAACTGTGTGTGCGAGTTGGGCGATTTGAGAGGCAATTTGGGGAACAAAACAAAAAATCTCATTTGGTGGTCTGCACCAAATGATTACCAGGAGAAGCACAGACAGCCGGAAGATCGCTCACTCTGGGTGCTGCTCTTGCTCGGCTTCTCCGCCTCCTGACTGGCCATCTTGATCTTGTGAATGTCTCGCATCAGATCCAGGAAAACCTAAGTGAAAAGGGGGCGGACAAAATGTCATTATTAAGCATCATAGAAAATGGTTGAAAAACGATAAAAAGCTTACCTCGCTGACGTTCACCTTCGTCTTGGCACTGGTCTCCACGTAGGGGACGTTCCACATGCGTGCCAGCTGCAGCGCCTCCTCCTGTGACACCTTTCGCTGGCTCTCCTCCAGATCGGCCTTGTTGCCCACCAGAATGAAGGGCACCGAGTCGTCGTTCTTCACGCGCAAAATCTGCTCGTGAAACTCATTCACCGCGGAGAAGCTTTCGTGCTCGGTAATGGAGAAGACGCAGAGGAAGCCCTCTCCGGAGCGGAAGTAGTTGTCGCGAATGGCCGCGTAGTCCTCCTGACCGGCCGTGTCGAGGATGTCAATTTGCACCTCCTCCTCGTCGAGCATCACCTTCTTTCGGTAGGAGTCTGCCTTTGTTGGCTCGTAGTCCTCCACGAACTGATTGAAAAGAAAAGATAGTAGAGTTTTAGTAGTGAATGGAGGATGGAGGACGATGGGAAACATGGAGTGCGCTACTCAATTAGAGCTGACAATGGCGGGGGGGCAATTTTGTAATTGAAATAGTAAGGCAGTGATCTCGATTCTGAATGCGACATCTGCTACCATTAGTGCGCTTGCTTGTGTGTGAGTGTGTGTGATACCTGTTCTTCCCGCAACCTTTTGTTGTTATTAACTACCGTATATATGAAAACTACCAATGAGAGAATCATTAGTGTGTGCTAATGTGAACAATGTGAAAATGACTGCTATAAATAGCAGCAGCCCACGTATAAGAGTTCAGAGAGGACTGCAGTGGACATTCAGTTCGCTCCTTATCTCCTTCTTTCATTGTGTCTGCCTGTGTGTGTCAATTAACTGCAAACTGGGCACATCTGCTGCCGCTGAATTGAATTGAGTGTGTCCGCGTGAACGTGCTGCTGCTGCGGTTGATTGTCTCAATGAGCACTGCTGCCGTTGTCTGCGACCACCTTTCTCACCGCCCGCCACCGGTGCTCGTCTTCACAATTTAGCAGCAGTTAAGTCATGAATTGAAAGAAAATACTCTCTGACCAGAGCTGCTACTGTCACATCGACGGAAGAAAGGTGCTTGTGAAAGTAGTCGCCTTGCCGCCATCACGGCAAAGACAATGTGTGGCGGTGTGCTCCCGATGCACTTGATTGGCTGAATGAGCACTGTTGCTCAAAGTCACTCAACACACCCATCATCACTTACAAAAGAAGGAGAAGGAAAAAAGTCCGATTTGCAAGAGTGTGAAGATGGCGATTACTGACGCGCGATCACAGACAAACGACCAAAATATAAAGAAGTGGTAGAGGTAGCGGGGGAGGCAGAGAATGAAGAGGGCGATGAGAATACACCGAGAGAGAGGCTACCATTAGCCGATAATGGACGCAAATCCGAACAGGCGAAAAATAGAACAGACTGTCGTTAGCTGCTGCAACAATCGGCAGAAGTTACAGCCCCGATGAGGCGTCAATTGCCATTGTGTTGCGGTGGTGGTACTCATTCTCTGCAAAATAGAGTCTACAGTGCTCAATTCACTGCCAATCAGCGCCTGTCTACCTGCCCCGAGAGTTCAGCCCTGATCGGTAATTATCGCCACTAATCGATCTTTCTCGGCAATCCACTCACTCAGTGATCAAGTAGGCAATTGCATTGCATAGCGGGCACAATACCACTACACTTCCACTTCTGCTTCTGCTTCTATTACCTGCACACCTGCTCTACTTTCAATTGCCTCAATTGCTGCAATTCACAGTGGATATTCTGTGTGTATGTGTGTGCTAAACAAGCGACTGTGTATTTGCACTGGTGGTCACAACAGCAGTAAGGTATAAAATTATCCATTAGACCGTCCACTGTAGCTCCACTTTAAGGAGATTGCATTTGTTGTGAGGATGGATGCTGGCGCCTGATGTTTGCCTTCAAGTTGTGCTAATGCTTTACATTGTATGGCTTTTCAGGCAGTGAGTCTGCTCAGCTATGGTCTTTATTTAGTGCGTCGCTCTCTTTCTTCCTCCCACCCCAGCACTCTGTTGCCGTTATTTGAGTGTAATTTGGTCGTGTTTTGGCCTGTTCAGGAGGCTCCAGGCGCATTACATCTGAATGGTCAGGTACAGCATGGTGCATACAATAGCAGTAGGCCAAGCCAGGTAATGGGCTAAGGTGCTTGGAGAAATGCAGTATTTATGGTAATGAAACGGCCGCAAAGGAGCTCTACGGAGCACAACAACTACCACCACCAGCATCACCACCAGCACCACAGAGGCCACGAGAGAGTGGTCGAGTAATGAGCGCACGAGTCGACACAGTGTACGAAGACGATACGATATGCCGAAGACGACGGTGAAAAAAATGGAAACCTGTTTAACCGACGCCCGGCGTGTACTCGCGTGTCCAGTCGTCAGTTTGCCTTCGTCTTCCAGTCGTCACTGGTCAGCTCATTTCCTCTGCTGCAGTTGCCTCTTTCAGCATACCTAAATTAGCAGCATCGCAATACACAAAAGAATGTCCATCCTCAGTGAGTCTTAATAATCTAATTGTCCTCTCTGTGTAGTGGTGCACGACACACACACACACAGACAAATAGACTGGAAGAAGAGAGGAGGACAATCTTCTTTTTCTTTTTTGAGGGGACAGGACACAGGCAAGTGAGTTAATGGGAGAGTGAATGATCAATGGGCCAACGGGTATGCTTCCGCTGAGCTCCCTCTCACTCACACTCCGCTCGTTAGTGTGAATCAGCAACTGTTACTGTGCAGGTAACTGTGCTCGCTGACAAAAAAAGTAATTATCATCAAGAGAAGAGAATGCTCATCTCTGCTCAACGGCGGAATTGCAGTGAGGTCTGCCTGCACGCTGGCCTACTCTTCTCATCTCATTTCATTCATCTCAGACGGCAAGTGAAACACACACACACCGAGCAGTCGTGTTGACACACGCTGGCGCCAAGTTTGGTGAGGAGAAGGAAGAACTAACTGAACTGAAGACATCACACTGGCCAGCTGGTTGTGAAGTTGACGTGAAGCTGTCAGGTGCTGCTGGGCTGAGTGTGAGTGAGTAGTGTGCGCCGCCACCGCTGGAGAAGAAGAAGAATTTGTGCACTGCTGCAGCCAGTGCTGATCATCGAGAGCTGTCTTCTCTGGTGAGGAGAGGAGGAAGAAGAAAACGGTGCACACAGTACAGGTGAGTAGTAGAGGTGACTCACCTCACTTAGAGAGAGATAGCAGTCATTGGCACTGCAGACACCTCTTGCGGTATGCAGAGGAGAGGTACTGCAGAGACAGCTCCGTTCGGAAGTCAGCACTGATCATCACCACCACACCACCATTTGCCGAACTCTCCTCCCGACAATTGACCACCACCACTGCAGCAGCAGCAAAACAGCCAATTTGTTAGCAAAGACGGCAGCTAGTCGGCTGATTATCTTCCACCCAGCAATTCATCCAAAGAGAAGGAGGTGGTGGTGGTGGTGGAAAAACACAATGAGGTCATTGCAGGTGGTGGTGGTGATGATGATGGTAGTGCTGTGCTGTGGTAGTGTCAGACAAAGGTGGCAAGCACTACTATCAGCATCAAGCTGGAAGCGCCAGTGAGGTACCGTCTGGCTACAGTTCAGTGTTCTTTGCTTCTAGGCTAGTTAGCTATCCTTCACCAGTTGAGTATTCCCTCTCTTCCTCTCCTGTGTTGGTGTTGACTCAATCAATTAGTGGTGCTGGTGGTGGTTGTGAAATTGCGCCCTCTCACTGACATCTCACCACCCTCATTCTGTCTTCTCCTCTCTAACTAATCGATCTTTAACTAATTGCCCAGTCTGCCAAGTGTTGCGTGAAACAAAGGAAGCAGAGTAGCTGCTGCTGCTTGTAAACTTACCTCGTCGTACATGAACTGAAGCGTCAGTGCGGACTTGCCCACGCCACCGGAGCCGACCATGATGACCTTGTGCACCGGTGCCACTGTCGACTGCGGCTGAGAGGTCTGCGGATGCACAGTGGACGTCTTCATGGGCGCCTCTTCATCCTTGCTGAACGTCCTGAAGAGTTGTGGGAGCAGTAGTGGTGGGAGGCAGTAGTAATCAAGCTTTAGTAATTGTCCATTTCCTTTCCCATCCTAGTCACATCATCACTCACCTGATGGCAAAGGCACGAGCCCGCTCGTAGAGTGTTCTGGCCGATTCCACCGTTTGGTCGTAAACTTTGCGAATGTTCTCCATTGTGCGTGTTGTCCTCCTCTTGTCCTCCTCTTGTTGCTCGGCAGATCGGCGCTGTTCAGTGTTCATTCACTCAGTCACTCACTAGCACTGCTACGTCGATTAGAGAGGAAAAATGCTGCGTTGTGGCTTTTTCTTTTGTTGTGCCCGGGCTGTAATAATAATAATACTGCAACAATAATTTCGAATCTTCTTCACTTTTGGGGTACTTTACTGCCAAAAAGCAAAATGCAGTAAGGTCGGTGATCGTGGATGAACGTTTTGAACACACACACCACGCTCACAAATATACACCCCAAAAAGCAAAGTTAGAGAAGAGCACGATGCACGTTTGGAGCAGTCCAATTGTTGTCTCGAGTAATAATAATAAGGCTGATGTGATGTGATGTGCCGTTATTTATAGTTTGCAGCGCAGAAGTGTATCTTCTCAGTCACTACTTGCGGCAAGTTTTGTGAAATACCAGATTCTTCACACACACAGGCAGGCAGAAAAAGTGGAGGGAGAAAGAGTGTGTGTGTATACAATTTTTCTTCCTACTCGCGTGTATCGAGTTCGTCTCTGAACTGAACTGAAGTGCACTGCTGCTGCTGCTCTCGCTGCACTAGTTGCTCACTTGCTCCAACTTTTTTCGTTGTGTTTGTCCTTTTTACGCAATTGATGATTAGCGGTAATTAGTTTGTTAGCTTGTTAGTTCTCGATGCGGCACACGAAGATCAACAAAGCAGCAGTGATGATCAACAAAGAAAAGTGCTGTGTGTGAGTGCGCAGTCTCGGTTTTTTATTGGCTCGATGACCGGATGAGTGATTGAAGACAATTGTGGCCACTAATTGAATGTGCCTTCACTCTTAATTGAAGGAAACTGCCGTTGTTGCCGTTGTTGCTCAATTGTGCTTCACTTTTGTTGCAAGAAAAAGGAAGAAAAGCTGTAGGCTTTCTTAGCGGGATTTTCAGACACAGATGTTTGGTCGTTATTTGATGTTTGCGGAGGATGGCTGTTAAAACTCACTGATGTAGGAAGAGAAAGAGAAACAACTGCAGTGCCTCAACTTTCAATAAATGTGAATCAATTCTTCTAGTTGTCGCAGATGATTAGTTCCGCGTCTGAATGTCTGTTGCACTTGGCCTTAAATACGCAATTTAAGCTCAAGTAGGTAGATTGAGTCACCAAAACGGGTAGAGGAGGAGGGCTGTGTGCAAAAGAAAACAAAAGAAAGAAAGATGAGCTTAGGTGACACCAATCAAGGAAATGTGGGCAATTCAGAGCACGAGTGAATGAGGAGCACCTCAATGCTGAAAAGACACTCTCTGCGATCTGGACGTGTGCTGAGAACGTGCGGGTTGCTTTATGAGGAATAGGTGACAGTGGCAGCAGAGTCAGCAGCAGCAGCAGGTGACAGTGGAGGCAATCTGCCTTCTCGCTTTCTTTCCCAATAGGCAGATAGAGAAAGAAAGGTCCGTTGGTAATGCTTTCGCTATGAATCAGTCGCGCAGCCAAAGCACACAGGTAAATGCTGCGACTGCAGTGAGACAGTCTGACAGCAAACAATGCCTGCAATGCACTAGCTCACTCACCGAGCTGACGAAGAGCTTATCTACACTACTGTGTGTTCCATTGCCAGGACTACTTTAGTTTGCACTGGCACTGCCACTGCCAGCACTACCTACTGACGCTCTGACAGCCTTTGTTTGGTCTATCATTTCACTTGCTGTGCTGTGTGCTGCTGTTGCTTAATTACAGCACTGTTGTTGTGTGCTGCTGCTGCCGCTTCTGCTGCCGCAAATGTCCATTTTGATCGGTAATTGGTGGTGGTGGTACTAGTCTTCCTCTACTGCCACATTCGGTAGTCAATTCGAGGTAGCCTGTACACAAGCTGAGCACCACAATGTGGCACAGAATCACAATCACAGATGAGCAATCTGCGCTCTAATCGTAATGAGCGGGTGTTTCACATGTTTTGTGTGCCGTTGAGGACACCAACACACACACAGGCGCCACTGAATCGCTTTGTCACTCACCCAAAGAAGTTATTAATAATTCACGACACCAAACACCAGAGCACAACGGCGACGGACAATTCACCAAATACCACTGAACAAACGCCACAATCAATGTCTACAAAAGCTGGTGCTGTTTGCTCCAAATGAAAAGCGGGAAAAAAGACTAAAACACAAAATTTAAATAAAAAGAGGCAACGCACACCACTTTTGGCACAAAGTTGTATCGTCTAATCGCCGGCTCTTTGCTGATCAATGCTGCAACTGATGCGGCCTGTCAATGCGTCAAGAAGATCGGCGAGAAGTGTCGATTTGATGGACGTCAGTGAATGTGTACCACTGCTGCTGTTGTGGTACTTCTGATCATCGGTGATGCTGCTCTTGCTGGTGCAGAGGAATGGAAAAACAACAAACACACTGACATGAGGTCTGAGGAGATGCTGTCGCACAATGATCTCCGCTGAGGACTGCCGCTGCCGCTGCTGGTGGTGCATCCAACAACACACTGCCGACTGGCTCGCAACACTGCATTCACTCAGCAGGCCTCTCTCTCTGTGCCTCTGTGTTTGTCTGTGTGTCCAACTGCTTCTTCTTCTGCTGCTGCTGCTGCTGGTTCTGCCGCCGTCTCTGCTCTCTGAAAGTGCTCACTTTCACAGTGCATTTTGCTTTCGTGCCACATCTCCCCTAAAAGAGAAAAAGAGAGTTGAGAGAAAAAAGAGAGACTTCCAGACTTTGACAGTCCAATGGCAGACTTCTTCGACCGATGACTGCTCCGACCGGTGATGGTGGTGGCGCAAATGCTGCTGGTGCAGTGCCCTGTGCAAAAATGCCAATCAATTAGTTAGTGCCATCTCAATGCAGATGAAGATGATGATGATGCACAGACATCATATCTTCAATGGCTAGTCGATGCATTTGCTCTTGTTTTCTCTCTTTCTCCATTTATTTAGTTTGCCCCGTTTTGGCCGGCCAATGTCGTTAGTCAATGTTTGCGTCTGTGTCTGTGTGTGTTCTCTCTTGGCAACAGCACCACGTGTTTGCTACGCCCAATGCTGTACACTTCATTGTTGCTGCACTGTTACTGCCAATGTCGCCATTATCGTTCGACTTCAGTGGCAGTGACAATCGACCTACGATTTACGATTGGGAGTTACACTGCACTACTAAAGTCCTACAATGGTATCCATTAGCCAGTGCCTGAGCAGAACAACAATATCACCATTGACATTTATCGATCAGTCTCACTCTCTCCTCCTTTATCTTTTCCTGCGTCTTTTCACTTGCATTGTGTGGAGAATGCTACTTTCTGAATGATCTGCCTGAATAGCTGTAGTTGTTGTTTGTTTCGCCGATGATTGCTTATCCACTTTATCCACTTGGTCAGCTTTTTTGCATACTTTTCCGTAGAAGTGCGCCGCCACTCACGTGGTTGTCCTCGCTACATGTGCTTAGTACATGAGTAGCGAAACGAAGAGCACAGCAGTGTCACAGCAGTGGCAACTGTCAAGTGGATTATTAATTAGGTGACCAATTAAGCGGCATTGTCGCTAGGTGTATGTACTTTTTGTCATTTGCACGCAACGGCGCAACTTTCTCTTCACTTGACTGTAGAGTGCAGCGACAACTGCAGAGGAGCACCTCCAGCTCAAGCACTACAACTCATTGTCGATAGAAGACGGACAACTCTTTTTTCCAGTCAATTCAAATGACACCCAGTGAGTGACGGAGAGAGAAGACGAAGAAGACAATCAGAGGGACACAATGCATCCATTCGTTACTTCTCAGCGCGTCAATCCGCTTGATCGTGGCCAATTGAGTGTTGCGTAATCAGCCCAGCTGCGGCAGCGACACCCGACGAAACGCCTTGTCGCGTCGGTGAGCGCCGTACACTGGCCAGTGCAGTGTTGCCTGGGAATGGCTGGCCTGGTCTGCTGGCCTGTGTGCGTCGTGACAAGTGGTGCAAGACGAAGGTGTAGTGTCCTATGGTGTCCAGCTGGCCATAAGCTCTTCTGGCAGACACCACTCACCACCACCGGAAGAGGCAGCCAAGAAGACGGAGGTGAGGGAAAGGTGATCCTGAGAGACTGCTGTCTTGTCAATTGAAATGTAAAGTTTCTCTACGCTTTTATTTGCTTATACAGCTGGCGGCTCGCCAACAAAGTCAGGCAGTCAAAGTGAAAGAACAACGAGACTGATCGGAAAAGTTAGCTACACTTAATCGGCCTAATTATCATTAGATGGTCGCCTGTTGTTTGCTCTGCTGTCTTGCCGTGTTGTAGGCAACACTACAACTAATAAGTAAACTGCTGCATATATGCAATTTGAAGCCTGTGTCTGTGTGCCTTTGTCTGTGCTCCGAAGTTCAGTTCAGTTCATTTCAGTGCCGCCAGTCAGTGTGTCTTTTCAGTCACTCTTGATCAACCAAGGCTGCAAACTTTGCAGCACTGTAATCACTGAACGTTGTCGTAGGTTGCTGCTCTGCTGCTGCAGCTCGGTTGCAGCCTTCTCACTCCCTCGCCAGAATTAGGTTCGCATGACCACTGGAAACCACTGTCATTACTGATGATGATGATCCTATTACCTGGAGCCATGTGGCAGAAGTTGCACCAGGTAGCTAAAGTGTGATCGCCGCTGCTGCTGCTGCTGCTGTCGCCTGTGACCACCCTCATGACGTCAGCACAAATCGGCGTGTCGGTGCGGTTTATGAGCTCACCCAAATGAATTGCTCATTTGGCAACACTTTCTACATTAGCAGAGGCACAAATACATTGAAATTACCCCCGCTGTGAATTACAGCAGTTCCCTGTCCCGGAGCAGCGTGTTCGACCCAAGTAGAGCAGTGCACGCTGATGACCTTGTTGTAGCACTCACTCACTCATTCACTCACACTTCACACACTGCACTGTTGTTTTAACTATGTGCTGTTCCAAGTGAATAGCAATAAGCTGTCGTCCTAAATAAAGCGAAAACAATTTGTTATTCTCCAATTGGCAGTACACCAAACTTTTTTGTTGCTGTTTTTTCCTCTAAATTAACAAACACACTGTGGTGGTGGACAGTGAAGAAAAAAGCACACTCACGCAAGCAGCCAATTGTGTGCTGCTTGTCAATCGTTTGCCCTGTCTTATCGGACAGGGCAAATAAGGGTCTGATAAGGGCCTTCAGCTCTGCTTATCAGTGATATCGTAGATAGATATGAACTGCAGATAGCACTGATGTAGGGTTAGGGCAGAGTGAAGACAAACATAGTGATTCGGTTCAGTCGACTTCAGCCTGACTGACTGCGTCAGCTTTTTTTGCGCAGTTGTCAGTCCAATCACCATAATAAGTAGAAAACATGAAGAAACTCGCCAATTACCTGCCGGCGATGTTTCCCTCTTTGAAATTGATTTTCTGCCTTTCCCTACTCCTCCTTCCACTCATTGACCGCACTGAATCGGTTAGAATTGAGGTGGAAAATCTGCCTGAACGATGTGACTTTTCCAAGTGCGCAGCAGTGAGTGACCGCCAACTCAATGTTCATCTGGTTCCGCATACACACGCAGACGTCGGCTGGCTGAAGGTACCGCCCGAATTGAGATTCCACCAAAGAAGCCTAAAACTGACCTATTTCTTTAGACCGTAGATCAGTACTACTATGGATCCCGGTCGGACATTCAGAAGGCCGGCGTACAGTACATTTTGGATTCAGTGGTGCAGGCACTGGTCCGTAACAAGGACCGTCGGTTCATCTTTGTGGAGACGGTTTTCTTTGCAAAGTGTGGTCAGGAACAGGACGAAGCAAAGGCCGTCGTCAAAGAGCTAGTCAACTGGTCAGCTGGAGTTCATCGCGTGGGGGACATGAACTGCGAAGCCACGACAATTACAGCTCCACAATTGACCGATCACTTGGCATCAACTGGCTAAATGAGAATTGGCCACTGCGCACGCCAAGGGTAGCCTGCAAATTGATCCTTTTGGTCATTCACGGAGCAGGCAACTTTTGCGCAAAATGAACTTGACGGTCTCTTTTTTGCGCGCACGACTTTGAGGATCAACTTCCGACGAACTGAGAAGACATGGAGCCGTCTGGCATGGAAGGACGATCTGGCGCTGGTCGATCTTGTACCAGTGTCATCAACACGGCTATGGTACAAACTGCAACTTGCCAACAAACTTTTAACTTTTGTTGCACTTAGGCCACCTGAAGGCTTAATGGGACCTGATTGGGGCGAGACGAGCCAGTGATGACAACACAGTGAGAGCTACAATTTGATGCCATTGTGAAGTTGTCACTGTTCCAAGCGGTACATCTAATCTACGCACCAATACATCTCTTTCCATGGTGAAGACTCATCTACCCAGTCACGAATTTGGGATAAACCGGATAACCTTCAGACGTCAATCAGCGACAAATCAAGGCGTGTCTTTACTCGACGCCTTCTGCTACTGAAGCATGCACGACACTGGACACGTCTCACCAAAAGGAGGACGACTTCTTTCCCTACTCAGCGACCGAACGCTTCTGGATGGATACTTCACCAGCCGACTACGTTGAAGCGATTCTGCGGGGGGCAACAACTGCTAGTGTAAACACTCGATGTTCTGGCGGCCACGAAGGCGCCTTGATGGAAGCACGGAAGCTTAAGGAGGCAATGGGCGTCATGATCACCACGACGCAGTGGCAGGTTGTGGTGATCGGGGGGGGGGCAGAAGCTCTTACGCTCTCGATTCGATTATATCGACAATCGAGCTTATACAATGCTAATTCCCCATGTGTTTTCCAATTCTTCTCGTTTTTGCAGGCACTGAAAGCACATGTCGCAATGACTACCAAGCGCTCCAGTTGGGGATCGATATTGTCAAAATGTAATCAATCATGTCTAAGCAGTCTGACCAGGCTTTCGACAAACTCAATCGGCGACAGTGTTGAAACATCCGACGACTTCCAGTCTGGATCGCTTAACATTAGCCTTGCTCGCCACAAAGTACCGCAATTTGTCGTCACACTCACAACCCGTACGCCTTCAGTTAGAGACACACCGTCGATCCAGTTGAAGCGATTCGTGCGGGTGGGCAACAACTGGCATCAGGCGTGTAAACAACTCGATGTTCTGGCGGCTCACGAAGGCGCCTTTGAGTGGAAGCTACGGAAGCTTAAGGAGGCAATGGGCGTCATGACACACCACGACGCAGTGGCAGGTTTGTGGTGATCGGGGGGGGGGCAGAGCTCATTACGCTCTCGATTATCGATTATATCGATCAATCGAGCTTATACAAATGCTAATTCACTGCTTGTTGTTTTCCAATCTCTTCTCGTTTTTTGCAGGCACTGAAAAGCAGCATGTCGCAAATGACTACGCAAAGCAGCTCCAGTTGGGGATCGATAATTGCAAAGATGTAATCAATCATGCTCTGAAGCAGCTGACCAGTGGCTTTCGCACAAACGCAATCGGCGACAGTGTGAAACAGTCCGACGACTTCCAGTTCTGTGATCTGCTTAACATTAGCTCTTGCTACGCCACTGAAACGTACCGCAATTTGGTCGTCACACTGTACAACCCGTACAGCCATTCAGTTAGAGGACACACCGTTCGACTGCCAGTCAAGGTTGAAAAGGGCCAGTTCATCGAAGTTCTCGATGGCCGTCAAAGGCCAGTTTCCTCGACGCTCTTTCCCATTGCCAAGTGGATTCGCACTATTCCCGGACGATCAAGTCGAGCTTCCTATGAGTTGGTTTTTGATGTTGCAGAAATTCCACCACTTGGATTTGTTTCGCTGTTTATCAAAAGAACGGACACTGAATCAGAAAATTCCGCAGCAGAGGCCATTGGGCAGGTCATCAACGAGCAGACCGTTTTTCGCCAGGGAGAGAAGAAGATTTTCTTTTCCAAAAACGGTGCACTGGAGAGAATTTCACTGGCCGGCAGAACGGTTGAGGTTAAAAACAGTTTTACTACTACGAAGGACACACTGGCAACAATAAGATCTTCACCAATCGTTCCTCAGGGGCGTACATCTTCCGGCCAAAGGAGCAGACTGCCAAGCCGCTAGGTCGCCTTCTTCGCGCAGAGGCCTTCACTGACGCTCGACCAGGAAGCAGCGGACTGCTGGAGATTCAGCAGACGTACGACTCCTTTGTGCAGCAAAGCATTCGCATTCACCCGAAAAAGAACTTTATTGAGTTTGACTGGTTCGTTGGCTCGATTCCCGTGGAGGATGGTGTGGGAAAGGAGGTAGTGGCCCGCTATTCCACCAGTCTAATCACCCGAGGAGCCTTCTACACTGACGCCAATGGACGGCAGATACTGAAGCGCATTCGAAACTACCGCCCCTCCTGGAACTACACCGTCTTGAGCCGGTGGCCGGCAATTACTACCCGGTGAACAGTCGCCTCTTTCTGCGCGACCTCGAGCAGGCCAGCCAGCTGCAGATGACCCTGCTCACTGACCGCACTCAGGGCGGCGGCAGTCTTCGAGATGGCCAGCTGGAGCTGATGCTTCACCGTCGGCTGCTGCACGATGACGCCTTGGCGTGGCAGAGGCGCTCAACGAGACCGGTCCTGATGGGCGAGGGCTGCAGGTCCTAGGACGACACCTGCTGCTGCTCAGTCCAGTCGACGCTGCCGCCGCCGAGCACCGTCCACTCAGTCAGCAGCTGTACCTGGAGCCAGTGATCGCCTTCCTGCCGAAGTACAATCTGCATCGTACCAACATCACTACCGAACCGTGTTTAGCGGTATCCACCAGCGAGGAGGAGGCCATCTTCCCGCCAATGTGCACGTTCTCACGCTGGAGCAGTGGCGGCCAAAGTCGGTTCTTCTACGTCTCGAGCACTTCTACCAGGAAAACGAGGATTCAGTGCTCAGCAAGCCGGCCACTGTTCAGCTGATGGTCTCTTCCCTCTTATAAAGATTGTTCAACTTCAAGAGATGACGCTGAGTGCAAACCAAGACATTGGGGCTCAGAGGAGACGACTTCAGTTCAGGTATAAGGGTGAAAGACACAGCTATCGCCTGCAACCGATTGTCAATGGCACTGTTCAGTTGAAGCCAATGCAAATTCGAACTTTCATAGTCACCTATTTGTGAGCAGTTCAAACAAAAGATGAAAAGAATGTCAGCTTTTTTGTAAAAATAAATTTGATGATTTGAAAAAGTTTAATTGAAACAAAAGTGAATGTGTTCAAATGGAAACGGCAAATTTGGCACTACTCAATAATGGAGGGTTAAATAATAACTACAAGTAGTTGCTGCTACTGAAAATTCAGTGAGAATGGCTTCACCAAAGTCAACTAAAAACCGTAAACAAGTTGCCGAGGTTGCGATGTGTGCTGGTAAATGCGTCTTCATTCAGACTCCTGCGCCGGGTCAAAGTTTGGAATGGTTTCAGGAAGTTCGTAGTCTCTTTGACCACAAAGGCGAAGGAAGTTGGTCATGAACTGCTGGCTCGGGTCGCCACTGACGTCGTAGAGCATTTCGGCTTTGCCATGGAAGAGGTTGAGAAAATTGGCCATCTGAAACAGCTTAGCCCATCCTTGGCGATTTCCGAAGCTTTTAGCCTGTGCCAGAACGTACACAGCTCCAGCACGAGAAAGGGCCACATTGAGGCGACGAATGTCTGATGCGAAACCGACTGATCCGTCAATGTCTTCAGAGGCTCAGTTCAGCGATGTTTTGAGAAGCTGCATTCCGAACTCGGCTTCTTTTTCGGAGTGCCTCGAAAAACTGCTTCCAGAGACTTTGTCAGTCCAGTAGCGAGAAGTAAATACAGCGAATGGTAGATGGTTCTCAACCTTGCGCCAGTTGCCGTCGCGAGAGGTGGTAAGGTGATCGTCGCTCTTGTAAGAAATGCTGTTGATAATACAGGCGATAGAATCATGCATTCGAAATTGAAGTCTCAAACGATGAACAACACCTGGTTTGTCGGCAAGCAGAGAGCAGACGAGTAAAAGTTGACGTGACAAAACGAAAAGTTTGAGTTAAGGTTAACCACACAAGGCAAACTTACTTCATTAAAAGTCCGAATGATTGTCGACAAAGCGGTGGAATAATAAACGCTAGGTTGTCCCAAAGAAGGTCGTCTTGGACCCAGCGTTGCTCACCGAAGACATTCCTATCAGACTGGAGGTCATAGTAGACACGCATATAATTGACCAACCAGCTTATCCCATCCTTGGCGGTTTCAGAAGCTTTAAGTCTGTGCCAGAACGTACACGGCTCCAGCACGTGAAAGGGCTACGTTGAGACGACGAATGTCTGATGCGAAGCCGACTGATCCGTCGATGTCTTCAGAGGTTCGGACTGCGCTAATAATGGCAATGTCCACCTCTGAGCCTTGCATTTGGTCAACAGTCGCAACTTTGACAACGTGTTGAAGGTTTTCGCGCTTTACTAAATTGCAGTAAAGCTTCACTTGAGATTTGTAAAGCGGAATGATTGCGTATTGGAGCTGTTCAAAGCCGGGTTTAAAACTGTTAGTCTCAAAATTGAAACCAGCAAGCTTCAGTGATGCTTTGAGAAGCTGCATTCCAAACTCAGCTTCTTTTTCGGAGTGTCGCGAAAAACTCCCTCCAGAAACTTCGTCAATCCAGTTGCGAGAGGTAAATACTGCGAATGGAAGATGGCTCTCAACTTTGCGCCAGTTGCCGTCGGGAGATGTGATAAGGCAATCGTCGCTCTTGTATGAAATGCTGTTGACAATACGGGTGATAGAGTCATGCATTCGAAACTGAAGTCTCAAACGATGAAAAACACCTGGTTTGTCGGCAAGTAGAGAGCAGAGACGAGTAAATGTTGACGTGATCTTTGGGGAATATCGCTGAAGCAAGTGGGATTTGTAAATCGGTCCAAGTTGACGAGGGTCGCCGATGATGAAGAGCTTTGAGAGTGAGTTAAAGTGGAGGGGAAGAAGAATTTCCTCGACCTTTGACTGTCCTGCTTCGTCGATGAACAGTAAAGTAAACTTTAGCTTGGCTCGGTTGCTAACCAGTTCAGTGGTCTGCGCAGATCCAAGTGTGGAGACAACGATTTGTGCTTTTCGAAGAAAGTATTTTTTGGCGAGTATTTCTGATGCTTCTTCACCGTACTTTTCCTGAAATTTGTTTGGATTCTTCTTTTCTCGTTTTGTGAGCTTTTCCAATATATCACTTTTCTGATCATCCATTCGACTTTTGACTACAGCTGAAATTCGCGTGTTTTCTCCAACTCGGTAGATGTGCATGGTAACAAAATCAAAACCAGCAATTCGAAGAGACGCCTTTAGCAGGTGCATGCCAGTCTCCGCCTCTTTGTAGGAAATTCGCGAGTGTGTGTTGTCCTGTTGAGTATCTTTCCACTGGTCACTTGAAAAAACCTAAAAATTCAACTGTTATCACAAGATAAAATGCGACATAGCTACAAAAAAACACATACCAGCAGTGGGGGGAGTAGGCCACGAAGCTTCGTGTACTTTCCAGCTGAATCGGCAATGATGGTGATGTCGTTGACTCAATAGGAAGTATTTCCAATCAGCTTGGCGACAATTGGGTGCAGGCGATACTGATGTGTCAGTTTCGATGTACATGGGTGTGTGCCATAGCGTGCGAATAGGTTGATAAACAATGAGCAGCGCTTGAGCGCCAAGCTGGCAAAAATCTTTGACGTGCAAACTGGGCGCAACTGAAAGGGGTCGCCAATGAGCATCACTCGCTCAATGCTTGTGAGGTGCAGTGGAAGGAGAAGCTCAACAAGTTGAGCCTGAGTGCACTCGTCAACAATCAGGAGTGAAAACTTGGCTTGCTCGCGAATTGAAATCAACTTGTCGCACTGTGATGAGCCGAGAGTGCAGACGACAATCTGCGCTTCACCGAACCAGATCACCTCAAAATCCGCCTCGTGGAGTTGATCTTCAGCGAGTGCGTATTTTTCGGCAATTTCAGCTTTCTTTGCCTGATTGGAGAGAATGCTTGCTTTGAACTTGCGCAGCGCATCATTCATAGCCTGACGGCCATTTCGGGTGAAGTTGTGTGGATTACCCATGCGGGCGATCAGAATTTCAGGAAACGAGTGTTTGATTTTGATGAAGAAAACATCACAGGCGGCATTTGAAGGCGCGCACATCATGACGCGCTCGTGCTTGTTTGCAATGAGGTAGTTGCCGACGGGACCTGCAGTGTTTGATGTCCTCTATCGTCGTAATCGCCGAGGAAAATGAATTTGGTGGTTGCGTACTTGGGTTTTGAAATGAAGTTGACGTAAATGAAATGAATGTCATTGAAGTTGCCGTGAATGTCACCAAAGATGATGACGTTCGGCTCAATGCCAATCACAATCATTGGCTAGAAGAAAATACAAAACGAAAAGTTTGAGTTAAGGTTAGCCACACAATTCAGACAACTTACTTCTTTTTAAAAGTCTGAATGATTTGTAGACAGAGCGGTGGAATAATAAACGCTAGGTTGTCCCAAAGAAGGTCGTCTTGGGCGTAGCGTTGCTCACTGAAAACATTCCCATCCGACCGGAGATCATAGTAGACGCGCATATAATTGACCATATAGTCGATCAATTTGTGTGGGTCGACAAGTTTGTACAGATAACTGACGTTTTCTATCTGCCCAGATATCAAAAACTTATTCGGGTCGTAAAGAGTACCTTTCAGTTTAGACATCACGTTTGGGGAAAACTCAGTGCGGACTTCCTCAGTGAAGATACTTGAGTCTTCAAGAGCAGGGTCAAATATGACAACAGTTGTGTGCAAAGCCTGTTCGCTCATGTCGATAGTTTGATGAGCATTGGTTGGCGTAGGCTTATTATCGTTGCGAATAGCCTGATGTGGATTAGTACGCTGCGAGGGATTGCGCGAGTGTTTGATTCTTGACCTTGTGCACCACGTGCGTTAAAAACTTGCTCCATACGACTTTTCTGTACATTTCTCTGTACAAAGTTAAATTTTTCCATGGTTCGAATTGATTCTGTTGTGTGAGAGTGAATAAACGTTAATAGATTGCTACCACAAAACATTTTTTTGTCTCATCATGCACAGTAGCACGTTTACCGATGTGGTGATCGTCTGCATTTTCAGCCGTCTTGGTTGGCTTTGGAGTACGATGTATTTTTGCAGTACTTTTGACTTTAGTCACGTTAGTCTTTTTGGCGGACAGATCGAGGGACGAGTTTTGGGTAATCACTGTCCGAACCAATGGAGTTTTCTTCTTTGTCAACAGCCTTGTGTGGACTCTCCTTGCGAGCGGTCTTAGGAGCTTCATTTTTTGGCTAGTGTTACGGGTGTATGATGTATTCGTCTATTCGTCATCGGCTAGAGAAAAATACAAAACGATTAGTTCGAGTTGAAATCAACTGCAGAAGGCAAACTTATTTCGGTAAGGAAAACATCTATTAGATCGTAACAGCAAACCAACTTTATTACATTACCCGAAAAGGGAGTAAGAACGACGGAAAGATACACATCCTCAGACTTTCTCAAACCCTCGCAAGGGTGCTCGACGACTCGGGTGGTCAGAGGATCTCGTTGCTGGCATCTTCTTGCTACGGTGGGACGACCTGCTTCTCCGAGCTCCAAAACTCAACTGCCGAGCTAGCTCTCTTGCTGCTCTCCACAACGGCTCGCCAGCGGAACACGCTGTTTTAGGGGCTCTCGTAGAGGACGACTCGTAGGCTACGAGTCGTAGAGACGCCCGCAGAGGACGACTCCTAGAATCCTTCAGCATAACAACTTCAATAACTTACGGAAAAACATGGGAATGATGTAAGCCAGATTATCCCAGAGGTAGTTATCCAGTTCCTAGAGACGGCCACTTTTTTCAGGTTGCTGACTTATCTTTTAAAATAGGAAGTAAGGTGTTACTTGTGAACAAACAATGTGGTGTGACGACTGCTTTTATGGAAACTATAGGTGACGTGACTTTGCTCACGCAAAATTTGAAATCTCTCAAAAGCAGCTACTCTCTGATAAGCTACGTATGCTTGTAAATCTCTTTTTGTCGTTTTAAATTTAAATTTAATTAGTATTTATATAATAGAAACACAAGGAAAAGCGACATTTGGGTTTAGGATTTCCAGTGAAATGGGAAGTTTGTAACATTGCCTTGCTGAAAAGCAATTCAATCTGAGAAGACAGAGTTAACAAAAAAAAGAAAAGAAATGAAGCAAGTGTGTGTGATGTGTTTGTGTTACATGTTCACAACAGCAAGTATTTTTCTTTGTACAATCCAAAAATAAATTATCCGATGCAACACTCGGGTGAGAAAGGTCAGTAAAGCCAATTTTTGTTGTTAATGGTTAGCTGTTTGGAGAATGGGTTGAATGAAAGAGGAAAAGAAGGAAGAAGAGGAAAGTGTATGCAAAGTGCAAAGGAACAGAGTCACTACTGAGGGAAGATGTCTTTTCAGGCTCTGTTTGAATAAGGAGTAGTGTGGGTTCAAGCAAGGAAGGAAGAGAAAAGGAAAAGAGAGTCACACGTAGGTTTGGATTTGGGTCAACAAATACTTAGATTAATTAGTCAAATGGGAAAAACAAAACAAAAGCTCAATTTGAATTGAATTAAAGAAGAAGAAGAAAAAGAGAGTAATAGTGTCGGCCCGAGTTGAATGGAATGATGAGTGAAGTGGAGTTCTTGCAAGAGTGACTGCTGCTTCTGAAAGTGTTTGTGTGTGTGTGTGTCTACTTCTGGGTCCTACAAAAGTGTCTGCATGACTACATTTTCTTTCAGTAAAGAACTGCTGGTAGCGAACTCGATTTGCGAGTGTTCACTAGTTGGAAGAGAAGTAGTGTTATGGCACACGACATGTTCAATTCACGACCGAAGATCAAGAAGGGAATGGGGAAAAGGTGGGAAGAAGGGCTGAGAGTGCTGGCTTCGGTGACCAAAGCACTCCTTCTGCTTGTGTAGGTGTGTGTGAGTGTGTGGGAATGTTTTAGTGGTGGTTGTTGTTGTTGTTGCAATCTGTGTCTGCAGCTGGGGCGTGTAAAAGAGAGGGTATAATACAAAATAGGGTGAAACTGACTGAGAGCAAAAGTGTCGTTGTTTGATGTAGCATGGTTGGGTGTAATCGAGCAAAAAAGAAGAAAATAAAAAGAGCTGATCACTTTTGTTGGGCCAAGTGACCGAGTTGAAGAGGCAATGGGAGAAATAAAAGTAAAAGAAAAGGAGTTTACAAAAATGAAGGAAACAAAAAAGGTAACGATATGAAAAGAGGATGAAATCTGATTACTACTTGTTTTTGCCAAGAATTAAAAGAGGCGGAAAATGTGGTTTACTCGTCTTTACTGCTCTCGTTAATAACTGATGTTTGACTTTCAACACCACTCAAAGTTCAGAACCGCTTACGCTTATGAGGGCAACTTGAACTTTCTCTTTTTCATAAAGATAGCTTCTACGGTTTGAAGTGGGAGCTTGCGTGCTCAAAGTGGATTCGATAATTGTGTTACCGGTGTAAGTGGTTTGTTTGTAAAGTGTTTGACTGTGTGTTTGAATGGTGTGTTGAAGTGGCCTTGAGCCTAAATCGGAATTTCCTCCTCTATTGAAAAAATAAGTGCTCTTCAGCTTCAACGCTAGAAGAAGGCATGTGAATGTGTGTGTGTGTGTATGTTTGGCTATATTGGCCATCGTAATGTACAGGACACTGTCATCAAATTGCTTGACTTCACTAGCCACAACAACGAGAGTAATGGGAAAGCAAATAAGCTGATGAGCTGGGCGAGGAATGTTTGAGGAAGGAATATAAGGAAAGTGAATCACATCAGAAATGATATTACGAATGAACGCTCACCAAGGAGCAATGACTGATCAACTGTGGCCAGGGTTCGGGCATTCTCTGTGTGGTGCAGAAGAGAGCAGCACTCATCAGCTTGTAATCAGATGTAATCCATTAAACACTGATCGCTAGGCAATCGGCCAAAAAGCGGAAGAAGGAACGCTGGAAGAGAGTGAGGAGGTGAAGCTAGAGCTAGAGCAAAGAGTTCTTGGCAAACTATGTACAATGTGGTGAAAGAGGTGTTTGAAAAAACAAAAGAAAGACGCCAAACACGGTAGAGGATATCCGAGGCAAAGCCTATCGAATGTGCTGTGGAATGTTGATCCAATCATCAGTGTCAGACCAGTGTTGTGGTGTTGATGAAGTTTGCAGAAGAAGACGAAAACGAAGAAGATGAAGGAAGAATGCGTAAATGGTTGAATGGGAATAAATAGAGGCGTCGGTGAGTGGCCAACTGCAGGTGGGCTTGCCCTGTTTTGGCATTGTTTTTGTCAACTGCCCACCAGCTGTTGGGGAATGTTCTGCCTGGTAAAACTTGAAGGTGAAGAGGTGAAATGACTGCAAATGTGAAGACCAACAAAATGTGTGTATCTTCTTTTTAGTTGTCCTTTCCACCACCGTCCTCAGGGTCCTTCAGCGAGTGCCATTGAGCAATGGGTCTTCGCGGAGAGGCAAGCATGTCCATCCAATGGCGCAGTTCGGTTCCTGATGCGTTGCAGCCAAGTACCACCTAATGATTTCAATGAAAAGTAGCCGAGGTGAGCAAACATTTTCAAAAGTAGAATAGGTAAAGCATACCTTTCCGATCGGCTCCGAAGTGCCGATTCGATCGTAGTCAACGACAGTGACCACCAGTACGACCTTCTGGATCTGCTCAAATGGTATCTCAAAGGTGAAGGACTCGTTGTAGTAGGGATTCAATGTGCACTTTTTGATCGACGTCTTTTTCTTCTTCAGTCGTTTGCCTATAAAGTTATTACTTTGTTAAAACTGTAATATTACGCTGACCAAAAGGCACGTACCATTTTGCATTAAGGCAATCTTTACGTATGGATCACTGAGACCGCCGACGTCCATCTTCTTGAGGTTCTTTGCCTCGAGGACGACCACTGTCAGCTTGCCGGCGGTGGGAACGTAACGCAGTGAAAAGCAAATATCGCCCAGCTTATTTTCCTGTTGTACAAAAAGGAGATAAAGCAAAAGAGGCATTGAAATGAGGTCTGAAAGTAGCAAGTTGAGCGGTAGAGGAAGGGAAGAAAAAGGAAGAAGAGGAGGAGAAAGAAGTGATTTCGCTGCACAGTTTAGCTCCTTGATTCCTAGTCAAAACTCGCAGAACATGGTTAGGACTTCGTATACGCGTTGCTTACTTAATTTTGTGCAAACAACTGCAGTAAGTTCTCTGCTTTTGTTGCAATCCCTGTTTTGGTCAGTTGCTTTCAAACATAGAAAGCACAAAAACCCTTTTGAAATAGAAAAATGGTCTGATTCGTATGAAACAGTAGAAAAAGATATAATGGTAAATCGCAACTACTGAACGCGTGAACACACACAGTGCTGGTGCAAAAAATCAGTTAAAAGTAGTGAAGATCAAAGAGACTGTCAGCACACAGAGAGAATCACACAAAACGAAACAGATTGAAAGACACACACTCTGGCTGTGCTGTCTGACCGGGTGCTAACTGATCAGATCAGTTGGCAGCCGTCAGCCAGTCAGTCAGTCACAGTGGGACACTTTGATCAATAGTCAAAAGGAAAACAGGTGCATTCTGCCAGGTAGGCTGCAGTGGCAGTGCAATGGTTTGGTAAGCGCAAATTGAATAGCAGTAAAGCGGTAAAATAGAGAAAACGAGTTTAAGCATGGCTGTGGGTGTTTGTTTTGGTTTGGTTTGGTTTGGTAGGATGGCTTGGTTAGTTGATACTTACCAAGAGACGATGGCCAGAGACACATTAAACAGTTTATTAGTTTGACAAGTGAAGAGTTTAAAGTTGATTGAATCAGATCGGTACACGAAGAAAGTTGAGCGATTTGAAGACAAAGAGTTGATTAAAGTTATTAGGTAGAGGGAAAGTGGAATGAAGTAAAATGGGTTAGTTCTAGCTTAGAGAAAATGGCCGGAAGAAAAGGGCAAAGGAGGGAGGTAGATGACGGCAAAAGCCAAAAATGCAGGCAAAAGGGGAGGGGCGGAGAAGATTCACGCAAGCCCAGGCAATGGACAGCCAATCAATCAGCTAAAAAATCATGCGGCAAAACACGGCAAACAATTTTCGGGCATTGACAAAATGCAAACGATGCTAAGAAAGGTCAAAAGAAGAAGCGCTTGCAAGTGAACTCGCAACTGTTCTAGTTACATTAGACTCTATTGCATGCACAAACTTTTTATTGTAGGATTTTGATCAGGAGTTTACTGCAAATTATTGACCTCATTATTAAATTCATTATCAGCTAAGCCTAATTTAGTGGAGCAAAAGTCAAAAAAAAATATTTAGACTTATAAAGAGCATTAGCAGCTTGATGCTCAAGTATCAGTGGTAGTAAGGAAATGTGGTTGAATCATACTAAAAATATTATGGGAATAATAAAAAATGTAGAACAAAAATAACAAAAAATAAAAATTCATTTGCAATTTGCATTGAGACTGCATTATGCGTTAAATAGGATTTCTTTATAAGGATCAAGCGGCCATTTTTTGCATAGTATTCGGCCGGCTTGCATGCTTGCACGTGCCAGTTTTGCTTTGTGGCAGGTTAGAACATTTTAGAAAATAAAATAATGTTAACTATAAACATAGGAATTTGGAGTTGAGGAGATAGATGGAAGGAAAAATAAAAAGCTAATGGCAAAGATTGTGTTTGACTTGATGATAGACTGCACCTGGAGACTGAACAAATCAGATAGGCATGACTGTTTACCTGTCCTTGGGCGTCTTCCACGCTGGTCAAATCGCGCCACTCTTCGATTGTTTGCGCCAAATCGATCTGGTTCAGTGGAATCTTCACCTCACCAATTTGATCGTGCTTTGAGAATCTGCACAAAAAAGTGTGTTAGAAATATACTTTATGCAAAACCAGTTATGCAAATCCAATTTGATCAAAGTCACCTGTCAAAGTCATAGACTGCAAAACCAGTGTTTTGGTGGTGATTTCCGCGTAGGGAACCTTGAAGTTGAAAGTTTCATTGAACACTGGATTTAGTGTCTTGCGGTGCACTTTAGTTTCAAACTTCTTTTTCTTGTCCGGCAGTAAGTAGACCTGAACATGGAAATGAATTGTAGTTTACTAAACAACAACACCACTAAAACTCTTAGGATACCTTAACATAGGGATCACTTGTTCCTGACATGTCGAGACCAGGCAGGTCCTCTGCTTGAAGAACTCCAACACCAAGCTGGAAAGTTAAAAAAGTGATAAGTCATCAAGAGGGAGAAAAATCAAACAAGAATAAATACCTGAGACTGATTAAAATCGTAGTCTATCTTGAACTGCAGTCTGCCCAGCTTCACCTCCTCCTTGGTGTCCTCCTTGCCGGCCTCATTCTGCTCCATGTCCTTGGTCAGCTCCTCCATGTCGGGCTGCACCTTCTCCTTGTACGTCTGTCCGAGCAGCTGCACCGACTTGAGGTCCACCTTGCCGCCCATGAAGCCCTTGCCGCCCTCCTTGCCGCGGAACTTGCGCCACCATCGCTGGAGACAGCAGAAGAAGACGAGCGCGAAGATGCCCACAATGAGGAGGAAGATCATGAAGATGACGATGAAGGGGATGCTGGTCTCCTTCGACACCTTCTTCATCATGTCCTCGCCCTGCTGCTCCACCTTCTCGAAGAAGTTGGGCGCCTGTGAGGTGACCTCCGCCTTGGTGCTCTCCACCAGGCTGCTAATGGTGGAGCTGATCACATTGCGCAGTGTGCCGCTGGCCGACTCGGACTCGCCGTCGGAGTTCTCCACTCGGCCGCGCATCAGATTGGCAGCAGCAGCAGCTGACGGCTCCTTTACGGCGGACGTTCCCAGGCGGTGGGCCGCCTCGCCGGGGCTCATCGTGGAGGCCAGCTGTGACTCTTTCTCCTCGGCAGTGCCTGAATTGGCCACCACCTCGGCCATGCCGGCGCGGATCTGGCGCAGGAGGGCGGTGCCATTCGATCTGGCCGAGCGGGAGAACATTCGGTCGAAGAGGAGTGCATTGGAGAAGTGCGGATTCAGTAGGTTGTACGGCGGCATCTTGGCAACGGCTCTTGCTGTGTATCTGTCTGTCTGAATGAGTAAGTGAAAGTGAGTGTATGTGTGGGCGAGCGTGGGAGTGAAAGTTTGGGAAAAACAAGCTGGAATTGGTGCTTGTGTGTTTCTCTCTTTTTCTCAAACGACGAGCAATAGTGCGGAGGAGGAAGAAGAGTAGCCGATGGTAGCGGTGGTAATGGTGATGTGGCTGGTAAGTGCGGCTTGCGTTATATACTCCTCTGTCCGCTTGAAAACGGCAGTGCCGCAGTGTCACCAGTTCAGGAAATGTCAGCGGGGGTAGGAAGCAATAACAACAACAACACCGAAAACCGCAGCAGCATTAGCTGTTGTTCGTTTGTGGTCAACGGTAAACACACACACACCGCCTGTGTCAGATAAACAGTTGATAAAGAGAGTTAGTAAAGCGGCGGTAGAGTGTCAATAGAGTGGCAAAGTAGTGGCTTTTCATTTTTCTAGCTGACGGAAAAAATCGGCAGCCTATTCCGTAGGGTCTTAGCAGTTGTTGGCAGGAAAAAAGCAAAAACAAACTCTCACGGCCTACTTGCTGTCTACCTGCTGTCTGCCACCTGCCGCCTCCGTTCAGTCTGTCAAACGAAGAAAGTCCTGTCAATTGGCAGTTTTCCAGGCAATTTACTTTGGATTAAGGCGCGCGCAAGACTAGGCAAGGGAAAACAAAGCACCGAAGTAAGTAAGAAGAGAGAAAAGCGCTGCCGCGAAGCCAGCATTCTCAGCGTGTGTGTGTGTGTGTGTGTGTTCGGCCCCATCAGAGAGTCGTACACGGCAGCAGCGGTGAGCGCCCACTTAGTGTACGGCGTCACTAAAGTGCAGTCAAAAAAGTGAAGCTAATAAATGTTGCATAAGCCATATGTTGGCGAGATTGCCAGCAGATTGAGAGATTGGAAGGAAGAGCGGCGGCAAGAGGGCAAGAGGTAGTGTGAGTGTGTAAGACTGCATGCGATGTCAGTTTGCTGTGCCTGTGCTGTCGGTGCTGGGGCACCGCTACGCACTTGGAGGAACACACAACACAACACTGAATATGCAGAGTATTTCCCCTCTTCGCTTTCTTTCTCAGTAAGGCGAAGACCGTCACTAATTGGACTGGCGATCCGCTTCACTTCATGCCAAAACTGAGTGAGTCGCTGGGTGTCCCGTGCATGTGTTTAGAAAGAAATAGAAGGAAAGAAAGAGAGAGAGAGTGGACACACAGCAGAACAGTGTGAAAGATGTCGAGAATGATGATGATGATGATGATGATGATGATGAGCAGCAGCAACAACAACACCGACACCAGGGGTGGGAAAGTGAGAGGGGCACAAGGGGCAAGAGCAAAAAGATGTGGCGGAAAGCCGCACTCCGGTGTTGCTGCTGCTGGTGGTGGTGGTGGTCATAGCCAGTGGACCAGCCATCAATTAGCGCAATGAGTGGTAGCAGGGGAAGGAAAGAGAAGGCACAGCAGGCAGACCACTCGCACTTTACTCCTTTCGGATCCTGCTGTACGTGAGTGTGTGTAAAAAAGAGTACTACTGGCACTCCTTTGAGATGGCAAAGCCTTCAGATGCTACCGTAGGTGTGAAAAGGCAGTACTGCACTACTTCTTCTCGTCCTTTCGGGGAAGGGAACAAAAAAGTGCCTTCTGGTGCCACGGTGGCTGTCACCACCAGCACCAGCACCACTGCACTTGGCAACAGGCCTCTTCTTTTTCCTCGGTGGGCAAATATTGACACTTTATCAGTGCTCACTGGTTTTCACGAGCAGCTCACTCTCCAGTTCTCACTATCTTTTCCCCCGGTGTTTGTGCAAATGTGTGTGTGTGTGTGTGAGTGTGTGTGCACGCCTGTGTCTGTTTGTCTAATTCATTGGAGACGAACCTGTGTGCCTATTGTGTTATCGGCAGCCAGAAAGGGAAAAAAGAAAAAGTCAGTAGACCGGAGTCATCTGTCTTCTTCACCTGCACGCTTTTATGCACACTAAATGGAAGTGGAAAAGGTCAACTTTGTGGAATGTTCCCTGAGAGAGGCGTCAATGTTCAGTAGTGGGAATCTTACAAAAGAGAAATAGAAAGGCAAACAAGAGCTCTAGCTCACAGATACAGTAGTGAACTGACCACTGTAAACAGCTGTTTCAGGAGCAGCAGCTACCTGTCAAAATCTACTAAAGAGAACAACTATTGATATATTACTCACCTATAGATGAAAACGGAACAACTTAATTCAAAAGATGAGAACAGATTTAAAAGTAGGAGTAATGATGATAGTCACTTAAATACTGGACGAATTGATGGTGATGAGAATGGCGGTGTAGAAAACAGCACTATAGAAACTGCAATTCAATCAACCGAAAAGGAAGCCTAAAGATTCACACACATGCAACCTAAGTGCAGATGTGGTGGAGGTGGCACAGATGGTCGACAGGAAAGTGGAGGTAGTCGTAGTAGGAGGAGGATACTAGCAGGCGAGGCAGGCAGGTGATGCGAGGCCAAGTGGTGACATTGTGCGCTGCACTGGGGCCCTCCGCTTCAGAGCTGCTGAAGCGCTACTTGAACTGCTTGTCCTCGTCGGTCGGTGGGCAACGAGGTTCTCAGGCGGTTCTCACCAAACAAGCACATACACAAGTCGACTACGATGCTCGATAATGCTCAGTGGTGGTGATGATGATGTTGCAGCTGCTTCTGGTTTCTAGTGCTGGTGCTTGTATCCATCCAGTGGAAGTCAGTTAGTGGAGCCAGCCAGCCTCGAGCAGCAGCGGTCCTCGTACACTTGGAACATCGGCAACATCAGCAGCATCAGCAGCAGCAGCAGCATCGACTGTCGTCAGAGAGACTTGCCCGAAGTGGTACAGCAGTGTTGGTACGACAGCGGCAGTGGCCAGTGGTATCGGGGTTATCGCTGGCTGGCAGACACACACATACACTCAGTGTGTCTCCACAAGGAGAAATGCTGTGCTGTACAGTGTCAGAGTGTGAGAGTGTGCAGAAAGAGAGAGCGTCAGCAGTGGAACCGTCATCTACCTACCAGCCCAATCGTTCGGGTACGACCGCGCAGTCCTCTCTCTATATACGCAACGATCTCTCTCTCTCTTCTTCGAGGAAAGTTGCCAGTTGGCCTAGCGGTGCCCGCTAAGAGCGCTAGGACCAGAGGCTGTGCACTACAACTCTGTGCTCTCTGCCTACTACGGTCTACTGCTCATGTTCCCCACTGCTGTACGTAGGTGATGTCATCCCGAATGCAGCTATATGACTCAACAGCACCAGCACCAGTTCCAGCATTGGCGTCAGCAGAGTTCTCTCTCCCTTTCTCTCTCTCTGTTTGTGTATGCTGCTCGGAAGAGTACCAGTCAGCGACAGCTGCCTCGGTGGCAGTTATTGCGTCCGTAGCCGCTGGCACAGAGGAGGAGGATAGGAGAGGTTTCCGCTGATGGTCCCACTGCTGCAATTGAAGCAGGCACTCACACAGTGTTCCATTCAGCCGGTGTCTCTGCCAGTCTCTCCTTCTCACTTATTCGGTTTCATTAGTGTGTCTTCACTTGCGCAGGAGTCATCACCATCATCATCATTGCGTGCTGAGTAGCAGCAGCAGCACTGTCTCAGCCCTGTTCTTCCCCTTCCACATCGCACCACCAGCAGTTTGGCAATGGAGAGCCGGCGCCCAGCTGGCACTGCTGTGCACACACTCTTCTACTTCGAATGGTCTCCAACTCCAAGTCTATAGACGAGCAAGCACTGCCGGAGAACACGCTTCGGAGCTGTACTCGGCGGCGGCGGCGGCGTCCAACACTATCGTCATGGTAATCAGAGATCGATTTGTTTGCCACTTTATCCGGTGTCGCTCGCTCTCTTTCACTCCCTTCGGACTGGGCTTATATTGAATGGCCAATGGCGTCAAGAAGGGGCAGAGGGAGAACTAGAGAGAGAGAGAGAGAGCGGCTAACTCGATTAGAGAAGAGGCTCAGCAAGAAGACACCACCGAAATAGGTTAACCGGACTCGGTCACCAGCCAACTCGAACACTGCTGGCCACTGCTGAATGAAGGAAGGAAGGGGCACTTCTCTGATCAATGCTGTGTCAATGCAGAGCACACGTGTGCGACACACTGGGCGGCTGCTGCTGCTGCTGTGCCGGAGCATAATCAGCCTCACTAATTAGTTAGCAACTACTACTGTCCACATCCGGTCGGTGGCAACCATCGAAGCATACCACTCGGATCATTGTAACGGATCCACCTTACGGTGGCAAAATAACAACAACAAAAGGGACGGATTCAATCCGTCCTACCAGTGAGTCAGTGTGCACCTCTACACTGAAACTATGCAGCGGGTCTAAAATGAAAAAACTTTTTCCCTTTTGATAAAAAGCATGCATGCATAGATGATTCCGATTCGGTGAGCAGACTAATTGAAGGGTTGAAGTTTAATTCTCGGGAGGCAATGTCAGAATTGTGTCCGCTTCACTGCCGTTGAATTCGGTCAGCGAGAATTCTTTTTTGTTAAAAATGATTTCTCGAAACTCATCGACAGGTGGCAGCATCTGTCAGACTATCTAGAGGTTTCTGCCTGCAAATCAAAACAATCACCGTTTTAAAATCCAAGTGGTGATATTTGACTGCGACCGTAAGTTGTCATTTGCAATTGTCATTGTTACTAAAGTACTTTTTTATCCAGAACAAAGTCAACCCGTCTATCATGAAGTGCCCGGATTGTTGCTCGGTCAACACAGGCATTGAAAATTCTATTGAAATTTGCTTCGACTGTGGAACGGTGGTAAATGAGATTCCAGTAAGAATTGAGCAAGGACATGGCGAATATCATAACAACGTTGCAGTCAATAAAGTTTCAGTCAAGAACAAAAGCGTCGGTGATTACTTCAAATACTACACTGCAAAACTTATCCCGAGAAAGACAAGCCCAGTCAGGCATGGAATTGATGTTATTATAAACGTCGGCAAAAACCTAAACATTCCTTATTCAATGTTACAAACTGCAAAAAGTCTTTTTGAAGAGATTGCTATGAGTCAGCCATTTAAGAAAGACTTTAGCAACACCAAACTATGCCTTGCCCTTTCCTGTCTTTACGTGGTATCCAATCGCGATTTTCATCCAATTACTCTCAATGACCTTCTAAACAACTCGGACTGTGCCTTTGACCATTTTGGAGCAGTATTTTTGCGTTTGGAAAAACACTACCCCAATCTGTACCCAAATAAGTCCAAAAATATCGAGGTCCTTGTACCGTACCACTTGTTCAAGCTCACCATCAACGACAAAGAAAAGCTAACCATTGCCGACTACGCAACCAATCTCCTCTGGATGTGGCGCGAAGCTATGCTTGTGCAGAGCTACAATCCTGTGTACGTGATCTACTCTGCCTTTTATTTCGCATGGAAAGCAGTGTCTGTGGATCGCTACCAAGTGAGCTGCACTGAGTTTTGCAAGCGCGTTAAAATTGAGCATAAGCCAATAATTTCTCAGCGAGCTACATTTTACCAGCAAATTCTGCGGGATTTTTACCGCTGCAATCCTCTTCACGCAAGCGAAACCATCCATCCCAATTTGATTTGCTCGAAAATAAAAGAAATTATTGCAATGAAGAGGATCATCCTGTGGAATTACAATAAATCACAATTGAACTACCACACACAGGAAATTAAAAAGCGAAAAAATGACGACGTTGAAGTGCCTGAAATGTCTGCAAAGAAAATTCGAGCAAGTATTAAAGCGGAAAGTGATGACGAGGACGAAGACATTTCCGACAGTGAAATTGAATCGTACATTCGCTCATCGGACGAAGTGTACTGTCTCAAAAAACTGAAAGATGCCTCTGATGAATGTGATAGAGGTGATGAACTTCAAGAAGTTTGATATAATTTGGTGCCTTATGTATTGATCTCATTTGTTGCATTATTAAAGTTTTTTCGTAAACTACCCGCAAGATTGAATAATAGCTTTCGATTCACCGCTAATTTTTAATACTACTTGTCAGCCACCGAGAGAGGTAAGAATTGATATAATATAAGAAGATTACAATTTTATTGTTTGGTATGGTTACAAGAGAGAAAGAGTTGGTTAATTTAGATTGATGAGAGAGAGAGTGAGGGTAGGAGGATAGAGAGAGATATTAGATAAATAGATAAATAGATAGATAAGATAGAGACTAGGCAAGAGTCGGTGGAGAGACTCGCTCAGCTTGACGATTAGAAGCAGACGGCGGTACTGTTGAAGTAGAAAGTAAAGTGTTTGGTGTCGAAGCCAGCATTGCCAGTGTTGTGCTGCTGAGCCACTGCCCAGAAGGCCACTGCCCGCAGATGTGAGTGTGTGTGGAGTTTGTGGTGCTGCTACTTGATTTTCTTTTTTTGCTGTGTGGAGAGGCACACACCTGCAGGAGGAGGACACTCTGAAGTGGTCAGAAGTTTTCAGACAGGGCAGACAGGCAAAGGTTGACTTCGCACTGTGGATGGCCATCGCCGTCGCCGTCGTCGTCGTCGGGTAAATGGGTAAATAGGTGTGGTGATTCGGAAAAGAGTGTGTGTGTGTGTTATACAATAGTAGTAGAATAATAAATTAGAACATGAGTAGTAGTAGTATTGCTCGGTGGCACACACTAGAGTAAAGAATATTAAAGAGTTGTAATTGTAATAATTGTAGTAATAAATAGTAATAAGTAAAGTAAATGCAAGATGAAGAAAAGGACGGTGGGTGTTTGCTGAGGGGCTGCTTACGAATCAGGGATTGGTGTTGGCTAGCTAGGCAATTGGTGGTGGTGGTGGTGGTGGTGGTGACCGCTTACTCGTCCTCAGCTCGTGCCTTTGGTCGGGGCTTCTGCATTGGCTGTGGGGAAGAAGAGAAAGAAAGAAGAGAAAGTTAGCTGACCGATGCTTGATCATTTGTTATCACACTAGCTACACTGGGACACTTACGCCGGGACTGACGCCGCGCGTGGCGGAAGCAGAACTCCTGTTTCGGGCACGGAGCTTGGCGAGGGCGTTCTCCGACATGTCGGCGCGCTCCTCGGCGTCCTCCAGCTCCTGCTGCACCTTGCGGTACTTGGCGAGGTTGAGGGCGGCGATCTCCTCCGCCTCCTCAATCTGCCGCTTGTACGTCTTGATCTTCTGCTGGAGCTTGTCCACCAGGTCCTGGATGCGCTCGTAGTTCTTGCGGTCCTCATCCGCCTGGAACTGCAGCTCCTTGATGCGGCGCTCCGACTTGCGCAGGTTCTTGCTGGCGTCGCCGTGGCGGCGCTGCTCCGACTCCAGCTCCTGCTCCAGCTCGCGCACCTTCTGCTCCAGCTTCTGGATGGTCTTCTTGCCGCCCTTCAGCGCCGCCGCCTCCGCCTCCTCCAGGCGCACCTGCAGGTCCTTGATCGTCTGCTCCATGTTCTTCCGCAGCTTCTCCTGCTGCTGGGCGTGCTCCTGCTCGGCGCGGAGCTCGTCGGCCAGCCGGGCCGCGTCGACCATCGCCTTCTTCGCCTTCTCCTCGCTCTGCTTCGCCTCGTTCAGCATCTCGTCGAGGTCGGCCTGCAGCGCCTGCATCTCGCCCTCCAGCTTGCGCTTCGCCATCGACAGGGAGGCGTTGTTTGCGGACAGCTCATTGGCGGTGTCGTGCAGCTCGGCCAGCTCGGCCTCGGCGGAGCGGCGGCCGCGGTCGGCCTGCTCCAGCAGCTGGCGGCTCTCCTCGAGCTCACCCTGGAGGGCGTTGCAACGGCGCTCCGCCATGGCGTACTGCTCGCGGGCCTCGTCGCGGGCGCGCTGCTCCTCCTCGTAGGCGGCCTGCAGCTCCTTCAGCGTCTGCTGGTACTTCTTGATGTTCTTCTGCGCCTCGGCGTTGGCCTTGTTCGCGTGGTCGAGGGCAATCTCCAGCTCGTTGATGTCGCTCTCCAGCTTCTTCTTCATGCGGAGCGCCTCGGCCTTGCCGCGCGACTCCGCCTCCAGGCTGGCCTGCATGCTGTCCAGGGCGCGCTGGTGGTTCTTCCGCGTGTTCTCGAACTCCTCCTCCTTCTCCTGCAGCCGGCGGTCGATCTCCTGGCGCACCTGCGACAGCTCCAGCTGGGCGCGCAGCACCTTATTTCTCCTCCTGCTCCAGCGCGGCCTCGGCCTCCTCCAGCGCCGCCTGCAGCTCCTCCTTCTCCATCTCCAGGCGCTTGCGCGACTTCTCCAGCTCGTGCACCGACCGGCCGCCCTCGCCCAGCTGGTCCAGCAGGTCCTTGATCTCATCCTGGAGGTTCTTGTTCTCACGCTTCACGCCCTCGTACTGCTCCTGGCTCTCCTCGAAGGCGGCGCGCAGCTTGAAGAGCTCGGTGGAGTAGTTGCGGCACTCCTTCTGCGAGGCGTCCAGCTCCGCCGTCAGGTCGTCCGTCTTCTGCTTCCACTCGGAGATGACCTTGTCGAAGGTCTTCTGCTTCTTCTCCAGCGTGGCGGCCAGCGCATTCGCTCGCTCCACCTCAATTGACATGTCCTCAATTTCGCCACTGAGGCGCTGCTTCGTCTTCTCCAGGCCGCTCAGCTTGCCGTTCAGCTGCTCGATGTGCTCGTCGGCCTCCTGCAGCTTCACGCCCAGTTTCTTCTTCGCCTCCTCCAGCTCCTCCAGGCGGGCCAGTCCCTCGCTCTCGAACTTGGTGCGCCACTGCTGGATCTCGGCGTTGGCCTTGGCCAGCTGTCGCTGCATGTCCGCCTTCGACTCGACCTCCTCCTCGAGGGCCTCTCGGGCGCCGTCCAGGTCGTGCTCCAGGTTGCGGAATTTGCCCAGGATCGAGGCGCGTTCCTGATGGAGGAAATTGTTAGTAATTTGTGCTGAGCAAACTCTATTTTCGAAACTTACTCGGCTCTCCTCGTCGGCGGTGCGCTTAGCCTCCTCGAGCTGCGTCTGGAGCGAGCTCTTGAGCTTGGTCAGCTGGTTCACCTGCGACTCGGCCTCCTCCAGCTGGCGCTGGAGCTCGGCGTTCTCCGCGGCGAGCTTCTTCTTGGAGGCGTCAAAGTCGCCCAGGTGCGGTTCGTCTCGTCCAACTTGCCCGTCACCTCGGACAGCTGCATCTCCATCTGCTTGTTCTGCTTCTCGGTGTTGGCCTGGTCAAGTTCAAGAGAAAGGTGTTAGTTGTGGTGGAATTTTTTGTTTTCAGTCAGACAGTAGAACAGAGCTAATCATCATCGTATTTTTCAACCGTCATCATCGTCCAATTGAGCTGAACTGTTTTTATCCCATTTTAGAGAATTAAATTGTTCCCTCCCAGTAAAAAGAAAAGAAGTAGAAAAACGCCGTTGCGCGATTTGGTTACCTGATTCTTTGTGGCATGGTCAACAATTCCTTGCAGGTCGGAGACTTCAGCAGCCAGTGTGGCCTTCTCCTTCTCGAGTCTGATGTATGATTGTCATCAACAAAACAAATGGATACAACAAGGGGGTACAACAAGTGTCAGTTAGGACTATGTTCTCGGGCAAAGGGCGAGCAAGTTTGAAGCCATTCCGCAAAGAAAAAAGAAAGAAAATGGATGCAAAAAAGTGGTTGGTCCGATGATTTCCAACCACCACCACTTACCTTGACACCTTCCTTCCTAAACTTTCCTGTAAATCTGAACCCTAAACCTGACCCTATCACTAATTCTGCCTGTGTCGAACGATGATGTTGAAGTACCCTTCTACTACTACCTACAACTCTACAACTACTACTCGACATTTACCTTGTCCTTAGCGAGGTGGTCAACGCTGGCCTTAAGGTCATCAAACTCAGACTTGATCTGTTGCTTTTCCTTCTCAAGTCTATTGTGTGATTTGAATGTTTCGGGGATAAAGGGGGAGAAGGGACAAATCAAAGTTGTATTGTAGTTTTGGTCATAAAGTGTTTTTTTCTAATCTCTACACACTGCACACCAAAAAACTAGAAAGTTAAAGTGTTTCTAGAAAAAAATTAGCTAAAAGTTAAGGTCTACTAAAAGTTAAAAATCAAACTATGAAAATTAGTTTTCAGTTGATTGGTTAAGTTTGAAAAACAACACACCAAAAACACAACAAACAAAAACACACACAAAACGTTATCAAACTATCTAAATTAGGGTTAGGTCAAAAGGTCTTCATCGGTTAGTAATCAAACAAACTACTAAACTAGTAAGTAAAGTTAGGCAAGCTAGAAGCGGTACAACATGCACAAACAAAAAGTAGTGTAAGAAAGCATTATTCATGCGGGCACACAATAGAAAGACAATAAAAAGTGGTGGTCACTTACCGCTGCTTGGCCTTGTTCAGCTGGTCCACCTGTTCGCTGAGCTCGGTGACGGTGTCGTTGCCCTTCTTGCGCAGCGCCGACATCGTCTGCTCGTGGTTGATGTTCGCCTCCTCGAGGTCTCGTCGCAGCTTGCTCATCTCCGCCTCGCGGCGCTTGTTGAGCTCCACCTGAGCGGAGGTGGCGCCGCCGGCCTCCTCCAGCCGCTCGCTGAGCTCCTCAATCTCGCGGGCCAGATCGGCGCGCTGCTTCTCCGCCTTGGCGCGCGCCTGGCGCTCAGCCTCGAGCTCCTCCTCGAGCTCCTCGATGCGCGCCTGCAGCTCCTTGATCTGCTTCTGCAGCTTCGCCACCAGCGCCTGCTCGTCCTCCAGCTTGGAGGCGAGCGCCTGGAGCTCCTTCTCCTTGCGCTGCAGGTTCTGCTCCTGCTCCTTCTTGTTCTTCTCCAGGTCGGCGACCGCCTCCTGCGCCAGCTTCAGGTCGCCCTCCACCTTGCGCTTGTTCTTCTCAATCTCGGCGCGCTGCTTCTTCTCGCGCTCCAGACTGTCCTCCAGCTCGTCCAGCGTCTGCTCCAGCTTCGACTTGACCTTGTTCAGGTGGTTCACCTTGTCCTCAGTGGCCTGCAGGTCCTCCGCCGTCTTCTGGCTGATCTCCTGCAGGTTCTTCTTCTCCTTGTTCAGCTTGTTGATCAGCTCATCCTGGTGGGCGATCTCGTCGTTCAGGTTGCGGATCTGGTGGTCCTTCGAGGACTTGTCCTGCTCGGCCTTCTGCAGCGCCAGCTCCAGGTCCTCGATCTCCTTCTTCTGGTTGGAGATCTCACCCTCGAGCTTCTTCTTCGAGGAGTTCAGCGAGGCGTGGGCGTCCTCCTCGTGGGAGAGGCGGTCTTGCAAGTCCTAACGGGGGAGGGGGAGAAAAGAAGTTAGCAAGTGTGTTGACAAAAAAAGTAAGTGAATGAGTTCGACGCACAGTGAGCTGACTCTCGAGGTCGTTCTTCTGCGAGATGGCCTTCATCAGGCGCTCCTCGACGTCGCCGCTGCTGGAGCGCTCCGACTCGAGCTGCAGGTAGAGGTCGTTCTTCTCCTGGAGCAGCTTGACGTTCTGCACCTCCAGCTCCTTGCGCAGCTTCTCCTCCTTCTCAAAGGCCTCGTGCTCCTTCTTCAGCTTCTCCTCCAGCGCCTTCAGCTCGTCCTCGACGCGGGCCACATTGAGCAGCGGCTTCACCTTCGAGTACAGCTTCCACCAGAGCCAGTTGCGCAGCGTGAGGAACTTGCGCAGGTTGCGCTGGATGACCAGCAGGGCGATGCGCTGGTCCTGCAGCTTCTTGAAGGTCTTCTTGACGAAGTACCAGCGAATCCAGGACTGCACCCAGGTGATGATCTTCGCCAGGCGCTCATCGCGCATCTCCTCCAGACGACCCAGCACACCGGCGCGGAAGAAGATCTACTCGACCGATGGTAAAGTGATTGTGAGGTAAAAGAAGGCGAAATTAGGTATTTTGTTGATAAGAAAAGGGGGAGAGAGGGAAAGGTGGGAGAGGAGAGGAAGAGAGTGAAAAGGAAGGAAAGGATAGGAAAGCATTCAAATAACAACACAAGCAATCAAAAGGCGGCAAACCGAAAAGGTTAGTTTCAAAATCAAACGGGCATCAAACTGGCCGACTGGTTAAAAAGCGAGTTAGTGCTGAAGTACCAGAAAAGGTTACCTTAGTGTGGCCAAACTTGTGTTCGCCCTCATCGAGATTGATGGCGGCGACCAGCTTCTCAGTGGCAACTTTAGCATCTACAAAGCCCCGTGGCAAGGCGGTAGGAGCCAGAATGGTATAACTAGGGAGATGAGTAAAAGCAAAAAAGGAGTTTGGAAGTTGGCGTTTTGGAGTAAAGGAGGATTGTTATGCCAGAAGAGAGTTTTGGATTCAGGAAGAAGGAGAATGAGGAAAAGGTTGGATGAGGAGAAGAAAACCAAGAAGAGTGCAAACAAAACATGGAGAAAAACAGGAGGAAAAAGGAGGATTAAAACACACAAATTAGTCGCGCGTCACTACGGATTAACTGGTCAACTCAAAGATTGCCCAAGACTACTCTTTAAAGCTAAGTTAGGAAGGGGCGATATTATTGGTAAAGAAAATTATAAAATTAAAGGGAGGAAAAGTAAAACTAAAGCTATGGGGAAAAGTGGTGGAAAAGGTTGTGAGGGTGGGGAAGAGAGGGAGGGAGGGAGAAGACACCGGAGAAAGAAGACATGCCTTAGTATGTCCGAATTTGTGGTCATTATCATCCAGTTGGATGGCCGCCACCACCTTCTCAGTGGTAATTTTGGCGTCAACAAAACCTTTGGGAACAGCGGTCGGAGCAAGGATAGTGTATCTGTTTGGTTTTGGTAGAAATGAAGGAAAGAGAGAGAGGGATTGGATTGGAGATGGGACACAGATTAGATTAGTTTTTGGGTGGTAGGCCGGTGAGGTTGAATCTGATTAGTTACTTTAGGGTTTTAGAAATAAAGTAAAATTAACTCTAACGAGGGAACATGCTCAACACACGAAGGGCTCAAAGGGAGACTTTGGGTTTAGATACGGATTTAGGGACTCATAGTACATGGGTTTACTTGGGGGCAGCAGTGGAACCAGAAAAATAGGGTGTTTAAATGGGGGCAAAAACGTGGGGGCATGCTAATCGGGCACACAAAAGGACTAGTTTAGATCATTCAGACTGAAATCTAAATCAGGGGGCAGCGATGCTTTGCAGAAGGGGGGAAAATGGAACCAAAAACACACAGGGAAAATGAACGCGAAATCGGGGGCTAGATTTAGAGGGTTTGGAGTACTCTCAGAAAAAGGGGAAGATTGAGAACTGGTGGTGGTGGTGATTGGGGGCATTTTTTAGGGTGTGAGGGAAGGTCTATTGCTTGCCTTAGTGTGACCCAGCTTGTGGTCATTATCATCAAGGTTAATGGCCTCGCACACCTTGGCAGTGGCAACACGGGCGTCAACGAAGCCCTTGGGCACTGCAGTGGGAGCCAGGATGATGTATCTAAAAGTACGATGAGTAATGTGGTGTTTCGGTCAGTGACATGTAGAAAATTGGTGCTCGGTCGGTTAGGGGCTGATTTTGCTGTGAAGACTTTGTGATTTTTTAAGGGGGAAAGGGGCCTGAATCTTTCTTTTAGAGGGCGCCTGTGCTTATGACTGATCTATCTTGCTAACTATTCTTCCTCGTCGGCCAAACGTTGAAAAGTAAAAAATTATGCTAAAACTATTGACTACTAAAGTATAGTGACCCTAACAATGATTGGACAGGTGAATACGTACCGCTGCTTGAAGTCAGGGTAGACCATTCGATTGGGGAAGCCCTTTCGGCAAATACGGATACCTTCAAGTACACCGTTGCAAGTAAGCTGGTGGAGCACAAGGTGGGCATCGATGACACCTGTAGGAGGAGGGGAAGAAAATAAGGCATTAGCATTACAGGGTTTAGCTTCGAAGTGAGCCGTTGAGAGCAGCCGCACTGTACACGCAAAAGAAAACAGAACAGTGTACAGTTCAGTGTCGCAGGTCTCCATGTCTTCTCCGGTCTTCAACTGCGCTACAACTACTACCACTACAGAACTAATATTAACTAAATCACCACAGCAGGAAGTAATAGTGAAGAACTAAACGGGGGCCGATCGATTACCTGGCGATTTGGTCTCGTTGGGAATGATACAACGAACAAAGTGAGGATGAGTCGACTTCAGGGTAGTCATGAGCTTATTCAGTTGTTCCTATGAGATGGGGAAAGGGGGGCAGTTGTTGTTTCAGATTTGGTATGGTTTGGGGGGAAAATACGATAAAAATAATCATGAGTGGGGGCAGTGCTATTTATTGAGAGAAAAAGTTTTTTAAAAAGATTAAAAATTATATTACTACAAAACCCGTTTCTAGACCCTTTTCTCAACCTGATAACCTGATAAACCTGATAACCAACACTATAGAGGGGAAGAGGGGGCATTGCAAAAACACAGGGAGACAAACGGGGGTAGTTGGGTGCTAGGGGCTGCTAGTAGTAATGGGGGAGGGAAATGCTTAAAATATTAGAAGGAGGGAAAAGGAAGTATCGACTGAGTGTGAGGGGAATGGAGACACACGGAGACAGACAGACAGTGGAGAGAAGGAGACAGAGAGACAGAAGGTGCGACTGGTAGTGAAAGAAGCTGGAAGAAGGTAGAAGAGGAAAGGATACCTGGGGATTTGGTTTCATTGGGGATGATGCATCGAACAAAGTGGGGCTGCGTCTGGCGCAAGGTGGTCATCAGCTTGTTCAATTGTTCCTACAGTCAATGCACCACCATTGGGCATGAATGCAGTCGAATGAAGAGTAGAGGATCGAGGAGGAAAAGTGGAGAAAAGCACACACACAAGGGATAGGAAAAGTGACACACATGGACAGGCGAGGAAGTGGAGCGGAAGGGAGAGGAGGAAGTGGAAAGGAGGAGGAAGAAGCGTTGGTTGGGTAAAAGATAGAACCGTTATAGTCATACTTAGTTTACATAGTTTACCTATTCAAAATAAAGTAAAACGTTCACTAGTTCTAACGCTAACCCTAGTTTAGTTATTCGGAAGTTTAGAGGAAGTTATTATCCTAAATCTATCCAAATGATAAAGAAGAAGAAGAGAGAAAAAGAAAGGCGCGTCTTACTCGGTACAGGCCAGAGACAGTCTGGAAGCCAGAGCCCTTCTTGCGGCCACCGCCCTTGCCGCCCTTGCCGCCACCGTCATCGCCGCCGCCCAGACCAGGATGGTCCTCGAAGATGATCTGCAGGACCTTGTTCGAGCCGTGCTTGAACTGGTCGACGACGCAGTCGTTCAGCGGATCCTTGTTCTTCTCCAGCCAGTTGGTGACCGAGTAGGCGACCGTGCCGGCGTAGTGCACAATGGCGAAGTGGGCGCTGGAGGCACCCTTTGCGCCAGGCTTCGGGGCCTGGAAGTTGGGGTGCTTGCCCAGGTGGTTCGTCTTCAGCTTGTCCTCGAAGGTCTTGTCGGTGGCCTTGGGGAACATAGACTCTTCCTCGAGGATGGACAAGATGCCCATGGGCTGGGAAGGGTGGGGAGGGAAAAACGGAGAAAAACAAGTATAAGCAGTCGAACAGTAGGAGCACTAGTCTACAAGTGTAAATATACCTTCTCAATGAGCTCAATGCAGGCGAGCAAGTCCATGCCGAAGTCGATAAAGTCCCAGTCAATGCCCTCACGCTTGTACTCCTCCTGCTCGAGGACGAACATGTGGTGGTTGAAGAACTGCTGCAGCTTCTCATTGGTGAAGTTGATGCACAGCTGCTCGAAGCCGTTGTAGTCGAAGATCTCAAAGCCGGCAATGTCGAGCACACCGATGAAGTGCTGGCGCTTCTGCTGGGTGTCCAGCGTCTCGTTCAGCTTCTTCACCATCCACTTGAAGAGCCGATCGAACATCGCCTTCGCCAGGGCGCCGATCGAGTAGGAGACCTGGGCGGCGTTACGGCCCTGGGTGACGAACTCATTGCCGACCTTAATGCGGGGCTTGCTCAGGTTCTTGTAGAGGTCGGCGGCGTTCAGGCCGAGCAGGTGAGAGGTCTTCTCGCCCTCCTCCATGCCGTCGGGCTCGCACTGCTCCTCGCGCGGGCGTTGCTTGAACTTCATCGAGCCGATGTGCATGACAGCGGCGGTGATTCGGTAGATGTCGAACTTCTCATCGGCGCTGAAGCCCAGCACGTCGAAGGCTTCCTGAAAGGGGGGAATTCAATGAGCAGGGCAGAAAGGATGTGATATTAGTTTCAAAATAGTGACTAAAGGAAGGGTGTGTGTGCTGTCCACAAACGTCACCTGACACACACACACCCACCAAAAAACTACTAAGGATTAGAAGTAGTTGAAGAAGCAGTAAAGCATTATATTGACAGCGAGGACATTTCAAATATTAGAGACAGCAAAAGAGAGCAGGAAATGGTAGTTGAGAAAGCAAAGCAAGGTGAGTAGTAGAGAATAGTGGTGGCTTACATCGGTGATAGTAAACTCCTCCTTGTCATCAACACCGGGAATTGTAGTTTTACCCTGAGACACAAAGTAGAACTTTGTGATGTCATTGCCGAGCAGCAGTTTGTCTGCAGTGCGGCATCATCAGGCGGATAGGAGAGAGAATAGCCAAGAGAGAATAGGAGAAAAGAGGCGAAGGTGTGGAGAAGTGAGAAGAAGGAGAAGGAATTGAAGGAATTGAAAAGGAATTGAAGGAATTGAAGGAGAAGGAAAGGCGGAGGTGGAGATAGTTCAGAGAACGGAGAGAACATCAAGTCCATGGAAGGCAAGACGGAAACAAGGTGGTCAGCATAGAGGAGAGTCATTCAGGGAAACAGGTTGGAGAGTGAAGTTTTTTTGGTAGGTAGGCGAGAGAAGTAGGTGGGAAAAAAGGTAAAACGATTATTGAAACTGCTAACTCCTGCTGATATCTACTACAACAACTACTACAAATCCACCAGATGGTGGCGACCGAACTCTGTGTCAACTGGGTTTTTTACTCGTAGAGACGCAGAGAACCGATTTGGACCAAATAATAGATGGGGTGACCTTTAACAGACTGACTGACCTAATGTGGACAAGGGGGGGGCAATGTGTTGTAATGTGGAAAAATGGTGCTCGTTTGACCTGAAATATGTTTCTTTGCGAGGATGGTGGGGGCAATGCAAACACATGCAAAACAATGGGGGCAAAAGTAGAAAGCGGGAAGATGCCATTGGATTTGAATTGCAACAGCAGCAGCCAAACGGATTCAAAGTGGGGGGCGTTTGAGGCAAAGGGGCAAATTTCACACTGGCGCGCGGGCGAATGCTGTCCACACACACACACAGGGGCAGACTACTCACATCAGTCATGATGAATTCTTCCTTGTCATCGACGCCGGGAATAGTAGTTTTGCCTTGAGACACAAAGTAGAACTTTGTGATGTCATCGCCAAGAAGCAGTTTGTCTGCAGTTGGTGGAGATTTTCGCAAATTGAGATAGCAAAGATAGATCAAAATAACAAAAAAAATAGTTTGTGAATGGGGGCAGAAGAAGAAGAAGAAAAAGACGGTAGGTTAAGAAAATGATTTAGAAAGGGGGGCAATGTAAAGTGGTTGTGAGGGGCCTAAGTTTGTTTGGGGTGGGACACTCGTGTTTGGAGATTGGTCGTTAAGAGAGAAAGAGTGGTCGGTATATATTTGGAATATTTGGAAAGTCCAGTTCAGCCTAGTGAGCTTCACACAGCACTCACAAACGTGAACTAAACTAAACTACACTTAGCCGGCGCGGCGCTCTTACCTGTCAGGCCGGGAACACCACCAGACATGATCTGGTAGAAGATGTGGTAAGATCGCTCCAGAGGCTGCTGCGAGATGACACGGGCCTTCTCCAGCAGATCTGCGAAAGTAAAGGACAAAGTAAAAAAAGTGTGAGCAGAGTGGGCACAAAGGGAACTTAGTTTACTTACAGGTCTCAATATCGGCACCGGCCAGCTTGCCCATGGGGCCGAAGTGAATACGGATGAATTTACCGAATCGGGAGGAGTTGTCGTTACGCACGGTCTTGGCGTTACCGAAAGCCTCAAGCACAGGGTTAGTCTGCACGACTTGATCTTCCAAGTTGCCCTGAATTTCAGAAAGAAGGTGAGTCAAAACAGTGTCAATACAAGTGGTTGTTGGAGGATTAGTGAGAGAGGGTGTTAGTGAGAGAGAAGAAAGCGGGGTGTTAGTGGTACGATTAGTGATCAATCACACGCACACACACACATGGGAGAGAGAGAATGAGGAATGACCGGAGGGGAGTCCGGGGGAAGAGAGGACTAAAGAAGTTCAGGGAGCTGAGGGAGGAGAACAGAGAACAAGCATGTCTAGAGGAGCTAGAGGAGATTTTGGAGGAAGGAGGATAAGGAGGAAGACATTGAAGGGCAGAGTGGCTAAGGGATAGGGCTGTGCTCAGGGATAGGGTCTGAGGATAGGGGCAGGGGACGGTATGTACCTTTCCTTTCTTTTCGCTAGGCTTGGTGGAGGCGCCGACATTGGCGAAGTAGGCAATGACCTTCTTGGTGTTTTCAGTCTTACCGGCACCAGATTCACCACTGGGGGTGGGTGGGTTGAGTGTTGCAGGGGGTGGAAATTACGGTTAGTAGATGACAAACGTAGTGACGGTGAGAATGACTCTCTCGTGGTGGAAGTGGAAGATGGGAAGTGGGAGATGGGAAGTGGGCAGGGAAAAGAATGAGATGTTCTAGAGATGTTCTAAACACCTGACACCTAAGGACTCTACCAAACTGACCTAACTATCCTGTGGTTTACCTCAACTTTTTTCACCTGTTGATCGGCACACTCTCACTCTCTCTTTCTCGCATTCTTCATATTCAGGCAATAAAATAGAAAAGACAGCTGCAAAATGTAAACAGAGCAAACACTTACACCGGAGGAAAACTTATGCTTAAAGCCAGACTTGGCGACAGTGGCGAAGTAGGTGATAACCTTCTTGGTGTTCTCCGTCTTACCGGCACCCGACTCGCCGCTAAATGTAAGTTATCAGTTACAGTTCAATTGGTCAAAAGTGGCGGTTGATTAATGATACTAAACTGCCCCTAAACTTTTTCTTTCCCTAGTTCTGACTGTCAAAAAATCATTTTTTTTGTTCCCACTAAAGTTGCTAAAAAATCTAGTTTCTCTAAAAAAGACTAAAGGTGGACCAAAGAAGAGGAAGAGGATAAACAGAGAGTCTTTTTTTGCTGTTTTTCGGTCAATACTTACGTAATAAGCATAGACTGGTTCTCGCGGTCTGTGGGGGTAAGAATAATAATGACATTGAGTTACAAGTGAAAATAAACGTGTGTCTTGTTTTTGTGTACACAGAATATGCAATTCTCGCTAATAATCGCCCCTGCTTTATTTCCGCCGCGCCATCAAATAATTTCCACAAAAATATGCAAGACTGCTCCGACTTTGATAAACAAACTCGCCTTTTCTTCCACTTAATTTCTACATTTTTCAACTTTTCCCTTTCTTTCTTTCGTTCGGTGCTCGCCATTGCCACCATTTGCCACCAGTTGCCCGTGTCATAAACAGATGTGCGTCTGTTCATCTCGACAATGGCCCAGAAATGTTGCAGGCAACAAAAACGGCGGAGGCGACAAAGACGTCAAAAACGGTCGAGCCCGAGAGAACTGACTCAAGAGACAACACTCTTCGAGAAGAGCAGTAGTCAGTAGTCCTCGCATGAGAGCTGGCTGGCTCACGGGTGAGGGGGCTCATTAAAAAGAAGAAAAGCGCAAATTGTTGGTTCGCTCGGTAGCAAGAATTCGATGTGCGTGGAATGCACGCAGTGCCAGCAACAGTAGCTTCCTCTCGTTCTTTCTTTCCAGCGCACCAAGATTGGCATCGCCAGTCAGAGAGAGGGCACACTGTGTGCTTCAGTGCCTGTAGTCTCTTGGTGGAAGCAAGGCAGCCAGCCAGTCAGTCAGCCACTTTGTACGGCTTACTTCGCTGCTCCAGTGCTGGAGGTGCCCTTAAAAGGCAGCGATTTGATTCAAGCACCGACTGACTGAAAGCGAGCAGCACCCGACAGTGCTCGGGCAGCAAACATCAACAGCCAGAGCGAGAAGAAGAAGAAGTGAGAATCGGTAGCTAAAGATAACTGAGCGGGCGTGTGGCCCACATTTACACGCCGCATCATCTACAAAGGCTTTAATTAGCGCTATATATAGAGTAGTGGAAGTGAGAGTGGAAGAAGGAGATCTAAAAGAACTGAAAGAAAAAGGAAAGTAAAGACAACTACGGCAACAGTGTGTATCTTTCTACGTGATTACTAGCGGAGAGCAATCACGGGCAAAGTCTACTACTGCTAGTGCTGGTTGGCAAGTTAAACTTGGCGCGCTTTGCCTGCCTGCCAACTGACTGTGGAATGTGCAGGATGTCAGGAGATCGGTAGAGTGGGGTGGGGGATTGGCAGATTTAGGCAAACACCGCCGATCCGAGCTGCTATGCAGGCCTGATGTCAACTCCAACAACGGAGGGGAGAAAGAGAAAGAGAAAGAATGCCTTTCGTGCGGGCAGATTGGTAGAGCGATTAAGGCGAAAAACGCAAACAGAGGAGAAAGAGAGAGAACTGTGCCTGACTGCGGCAAAAACGGGCGGAAGTGGGCAAATGTAGAACGCGAGAAGGTAGAACTGGTAGCAAGTGAGCACCCTATGTTTATTGCATTGTGTGTAGGCGTGTGTGTACTGGTACTTACTGGTCAACATCTCGGTGTAGGCGCCGTCAGAGATGGCGAAGAGATGGGGCGGCACTTCAGTGCGACGACGGCCACGGTACATCTGCACTACTCGGTTGGTGTAGATGGGGAAGCGCTTGTAGGGGTTGATTACCACGCAGAACAAACCAGAGTAGGTCTACAGGTGAGGTGAGCATTGTGGTAATAGGTGAGAAAGAAAAAAGGTGAATTAGTTAGGTGAACAATTGTAACTGAGGAGGTTAGGTACTACTAGAGATGGGTCAAAGAGGGTTGGGTAGGGGAAGGGGTGTTCAGTTAGGGGCTAGGTCACACTACTGTTGAAGTAACTACTAATACTACTATTACTACTACTACTACTACTACTAGTACTTCTACTACTAGATACTATTGGGGTGGGGTGGGGTACTTTAGAACGGGTGTTATGGGAGTTGGGTGATGTTGAGATGAACTAATTTATGGTCAGAGAGTGGGGTCACTAGGGTGACCACTTCCGGCACGAGGAGAGGGGAAAGAGTGCCAGGGAAGGGTCTCGATTCTTACGTAGATCAGCTGGTTAACGTAACGCTCTTTCAGATTGTACAAGACCGAGGCATCGTTCAAGTAGGTCAAGTTGGACATGTCTTCCGTCTTCTCGTACTTGGGCGGGTTCACTTGTTGCAACAGATCTTTTTTCAGGGTTTTCTGTTTGGGGCATGATTGAAGGAAGGGGGTTTGGTTTGGTTTGGGTATTTGGTAGAACGAGTATGGTACGAGATATGGGAAATTGATAGTTTGGGGGCACCGTAGGGAAGTTATTGAATTATGGAGAGTAACGGAAATGGGGGAATGGAGAATTAAGTACGAAAGGGGGTAACGGTAACGGTAATGGTGGGGGCAGAGAGAAAGACAAAAAGAAAGAGAGCATTAGTAATGTGATTAGCAGTACTTACATAGATCATATTGTTAATGTATCGCTCCCTAAGATTGTGCAAGACCGAGGCATCATTCAAGTACGTCAAATTAGCCATGTCTTCGGTCTTTTCAAACTTGGGAGGATTCACTTGCTGGAGGAGGTCTTTTTTCATTGTTCGCTAAACACAACGGAAAACTGGTTATCATCGAATCAAAACAAAACACTGATCAGCTGACTGAAAGGACGATCCTGAACTGACATTCGCATGCACTGTTTTACTCATTTGTTGCTAACGAAGATAACTGCAGGAAATCTGTTAACTGAAAGTGTTTGACCTAAGATGACTCAATTGCACAAAGAAGGCTAAAAAGATTATAAGATAAGATAAAAGTAATTTTTCTTTTGCCTATGTGTATATCACTAGAATGGCGGTCATACCTCTTCGCCCTTGATCTCGACGGTGACCATGTCTCCCTTGGTGCTGACGATGTTGCCCAGCAGGTAGCACTCCTTGTCATCAGGCACCCAGACCATCTTCTTGCCATCGTACGGCTTGGTCTGGTCCTTTCGCTTCATCTCCAGGGAGACGATCAGATACTGGCTCGGATCGGGGTCTTCGGCCATTGTTGCTGCTTGCTGGTGGTAAGGTCAGAACAAGAAGACGACGAAGGGGGTGAACAGAAACGGGGTTCTCTGCAACGGGACAGAGTCTTCAAACAGGTTGAGCTGATGGAAGCGCAGCACCACAACAACTGTGTCTTCTCCCTGTGTCGAAAGGTAGGAAAGAAGGAAGAGGAAGAGGAAGAAGAAAGAGGGGCTCTTGTTAGTTGGCTGTTGATTGTTCAATTGGAAGCCGATGATGAAGCGGTAAAAGGTTGGAGAGCTGTCGACGAGGACTGACGAAAGAAGGAGAGGGGGTGAAGGGAAGGGAGGTAGACTGTGCACGTCTAGTGCAGACAGAGAGACACCGGGTGCACAAACGAGTGGACACACAAACGCGATCTTGATGCTCACTTCTTCTTCTTCTTCTTCCTTTCCTTCGTCGTCGTCGACAGTTTGTAGCAGGGAGCAATGGAGCAACGGCTAAACAGCTCGACAGCGAAACGAAACAAACACTTACACACTTAGAAGCTGCACAGCACAGAATGTGAACACTGTGACTAGTGAAGATCACTTTTAAGCGACGATGCTCGAAAATGGGCGCCGATGCCGTCCCGGATAGTGGGGCAGTGGTATGGCCCACAGAGGAGACGGGAAGACGGGAAGACGCCGACCATGCACTACCAAACTACCGCACTAGCGCCCAGTGCCATTCGCTCTTTCCGATGCGACTGTGTGTGTCTTTCCATGTCTCCCTTTACTTTCTTCCTTCTATTCTCCTATTCGACGTCACGGTGACGCCCAGCTTGCCATACAAGTCACTCGGCTCATCAGCAGCAGCAGCAGCAGAAGATGAGTAGAGCTGCTGCGGTGGTGGTGGCTGACGAGCGAGCAGCAGAGGAGCATTGTGTGGTAGGCGATTCGAGGAAGGGGAGAATCCAGTCCACCGAATAGACGATATCGAAAATAGACGAGCGAGAGGAGTGTGTGAGTCTGTGAGTGAAAGTGAGAGTGTTTGTGGCTGCTTTCTGCTTGTCTGACTGACTGCTGGCGTGCTACCGGGCGCCTCCATCACTACCTTGCTGTGGGAGCAGCCATTTTTGGGTCAAGCATACGCCCAGGCTGAGGCTGAGGTTGAAAACGCAAGAGAAGGAGATTCGGTATTCTCTGCGATGGCTGGCAGAGCAAACCAGACGGTGGTGCTGCTGCTGATGCTGCCAGCACAACTTCTTTCTGCTCACAGCCAGAGCTGGCATTGGTGTTCATCGCTTTGCCTTACAGCCTGGCTATCCGCTGATTCTCTGCTAGCTCCTGTTGCTTCTGCTGCTGCTGCTGTTATTTTGGTGTCTCTATCCTCCACTCACAAGTCTACTGCTGCTGCTGCCCCTGTGTTTGGGGAATCAGTCAGCTTCTTCTCTTTTCTCTTCTCTATCTCACTTCTGTCTTCGACCATACGACGACGGTTGTACAAAGGGAAAAATGGAGAGAATGAGAGAAGAAGGCTTTGCTTTGCACCGACGTGTGTTTCAGTACTCCATCTCACTTATTTCTGGTATTTGTGCTGGGCGCAGTGGAAAGTGAGGGAGAGTGTGTGGCAGCCGCTGCAGCAGCAGTAGACAATCGAGCCGCAGAGGGATGAAATACTTTAACACATTCCAAGGAAGAGAGCGCAGCAGATAAAGAGAGCCTCAGGAACGGCATGTTGGCAATGGTTTAGGCACTCTGTGCCGGTAGAATAGGCAGGCTGGCAGGCAGGCATCGTCTGCATCCACTTCTTCTTCTTCTTCGTCTTCTTCTACTTCACCAGTTGTTGCCGTTCGTTTCGTTGACGTTGCATCTGACAATCGAATGGGCAAGAATGCCTGGAAGCTATTCTATTCTCGATTTGAGAAGCAGCCTGCTGGCGACTTTCTGGGGAATAAGAGAGAGAAAGAGAGAGCCTCATGCTTGCAAAGTTAACATAACAATCGAACTAGCAACAGCAGCAGAATCTGCAGACGACCTGGTGGTGCAGACTGCCGTCGAGCGTAGTTTAGCCCTGATGTGCTGCCTGATGCACTGTAGAATGTGAACAATGCATCGGCGGACGGATGCAAATTAGCAGTTGTACGGGCAAATGTATTGATGTAGACCATGTGGAGCTGTAGACTGCATTTTACTGCAAGAGGAGAAGAAAGTTAATGCCACAGGTGACCTTCAGTGAACTTTACTATCAGATGTGCTTGCTTTTGTGTCCAAGCGCTTCAAGCTCTCCAAGTGCAGCCATTTGCCCGTCACCCATCCTCTGTGCTAATTGTTCAACTTTGACTGGTCTTTTTTGTCAATTGGTAGTAAGCATCAGAAGTCAGTGATTCCCTTTGCACCGAGCACTCGTGGTGTCAATCGAAGCATCAATAAATCTGCCGATTAATAAGTCAACCTGGGTAGTATGGGCAATAAATCGATGAGCAAAGGAAAGTGTTTCGGTTGTAGTCTGTGCTAACTATTTGGGCTAGCATTGCTGCCTGTCTACCAGTGGATGCACAAGTGAAAGAGAGAAAAAGATTCATTCCTCTTGAATACCATTCTTTTCTCTCTCATTTGAGGAGAATTTAAGCAAGTACTGCAGACAAAAACAGTGTGCCTCTTTCTCTTCTTGTTTTCCATATTTAAGTAAATTTAGATTTGAACGCTGAAGAGAAAACCGAGAAGAGTGCAGCGACGGTGCTAACCGTAGACAAGTACGAGAATAGACAGTGCAACGATTTTCGGTGAGCACCTCTTTCCTCACAGTGCAAAGCCAAACGGAGGTGCCGTTTTGGAGGAAGACAAGATGTGTCAGTGACGACACTGTGCGCGTCGACGCCCATTGAGGATATCACCGACAGCAAATGGGCGACATAGCAGCAGAGAAAAGGGTTCCTTTATGTCACTGGAATCTGAAGCACTACTGATAAAGAGAGAATACAGATGCATTAGACGGTCCAAAAAGAGTAAGGCAGTGCACATTCTGTGCTGTTTTCATAATCCTATGCTAATCACCAGCCAATATGTGTTTTATGGAAGTAAGTTTACTTCGTTGAAAAGCAGCAAGTTTTTTTGTCAGTAAATCAACTTGTGGCCACATTTAGCACTTACACAGTGTATCCATTTGAAACGAATATTCAATCTGATTTCATTGTGATTAACATACTTAAGTATGTAGTTGATAGTAATTTAGAGTAAAGTGAAAAAGGTGGCGGCGACCTTGTGGCTCACTGAACCGATCAATGGCTAGCACAGTCAAGTGAGTGTATAAACACAGCGAAAGTAGAGCAAGACCAGCTGCTGCTGCTGTGCAAGGCTACCACTGGCGGATTAATTGGCAGATTTGCAATAGGAGCTCTTTCTTCTCTGAAGCTCAGAAGCTCGGAAGCTGCAGAAGAGGAGATAAGGTGAAGAGGAGAAGGAGGAGGAGGAGTGCACGGCATTGGAACGTAACGTGTGCACGTAGACACTCGCCAGGTTATTCGCTGCCTTCAAGACACTAGCGGCACTAGCAGCACTCATTCAATTTCACAAACTGCCAGTTGGCAGGCTTGGGCACCAGTCCAACTGTAAGGAACACCGAAGAATGTTCCTTCTCTCACTTAGACAGCGTAGAGAAAGCTCACAGTGCGAGCCAGTGACAGGCAAAAAATGTGTCTAAACAAGTGAAGAGGCAGCAAGTGAAAAGGCTTGAATAGTATTGAGATAATCGAGTTGGTTGAACACAATTGCTCAAAGATCGAGTTTGTTGTTTCAAATTTGTTCTAGCACAGGTTGTTCTTATTAAAAGTAAACATGTTGTGAACAGTAAATCATTGGTAATGGAAAGCAGTTGCTGGCAACTTTGGCAGTACAGAAATGTTGGCAGATTATAAAATTAAAGTAATGAAAATTATAAAATCAGCTGAGAAATTAAATGTCAATCTCTGCAAACTCGCTATCAATAAGTAAATCGCCAATGTTAACGCCGTCCTTGGTGAGGATACATACAGGAGGCCGCTTGAGCCGTTAGAAATCGCGCAGACACTCATCGAGAAAATTTGACTTGGTCTCTGAAAAACTCATTAGCTTCTCTGCTCCACTTTTCAGAGGTAGGCTTGACAACTGCAAAAACAATGATACATGATTACAAATTTTTTTCTAAAAGCAGATGCGACTTACAAGCGAGAGATGCTTTAATGGCTCGAGGTGGCTCGTACTTGAACTGGCTATCAAGCTCAAAAATGTCCTCCTTTTTGATGGTGCCAATGACTCCCTTGTCAAAGAGCAGACAGGAGAAGTGACCTTCCTTGAAGGGAGTGAGGATGAGCAGACGAGTCAGCTGGTCATTGTAGCGTGTAGTGTACAGCTCGTTGGTGTTAATTGGGTCGGCTTGTTCAGGTGGACTGTCCTTGTAAAAGGCATTCATCTCGTCGACGAAAGCTTTAAAGCGGTCATCTTTTTCAAGCTTCAAGTAAAACTCAAAGGGATTGAAAACTTGCTGGCACTTCATAGTCAAAGGCTTCTCGCCTTCATAAGTGCCCTCTTCCACTGGCAGTACGAATCGAGGCGTTCCACTTTGATGCGGTACAACTTGGCAAGTGTTCCAGTTTCAGTGGCTTCAATGTGTGCCCTCATAGCGTCGCTTACCTTGTTATGAGGTAAATCGGTTGCATGCTTGATAAACTCGACCAAAAAGTCGTTGACAGACACCTCGCTTAGTTTCCGGTCTTTGTAGCTCAGCCGTATCTTATTGCCATCAGTGATGGTAATGGAAAAGTTGGTCTTAGTATTGGCCACTTTCTGCAGGCCATAGTTGATGATGTATTGCATCTTTCTGTCGCAGTCTAGTTCAATGTCAAGTGGCAGAGTGTACGCTTGAGAGGGCTCCTTCAGGTAATCTTCATTGGAGTTTAGAATCAAGTCTTTTTCGCTGGCCATGCAAGTGAAGCCTTCGTCAATTAGTTGGACGTAGTACTGCAATAAATACTTTTTTAGCGATATTTATTTTAGAGCAAACAAAAACGAAAACATTACGGTTTTGCCTGGCCAATCTTGAAGAACTTTTGCCCGATGGTACAATCCTTGGCGGTGGAGAATATAAAGATGATCTTTTACGGTCTCTTCTGGCACGGAATCAATAAAAGTGGTAACTCTTCCAGCGTAGTAGCGCTGCAAATCTTTAAAGAGAAACACATAATCTTCCTAAACAAAGAGAACAGATACAAATTAGAATTATACAAAATAAACGTGTACAAAAGCGGTACAAACCATATTGTCAATCAAACGGAAGCAAATCTTGTTCATGGACACCACCTTGGTGATGTACACCGGGTGCGGTACTCCCTTTTCGGGCAACGGCAATGATTCAATGGTAAAAGGCATGGCTCTTGAAGTATAATATCGAAAAGAGGTAAACTAGAAATACAATTTTTCGGCGTGGTTCGGCCGAGCATAAACAATCGAAGCTAGCCCGTAGAAGCCTTTGTCACAACTGCCGCTCAAATCTCAACAACTTATCACAAGTGACTCATCACAAGGTCTCATCAATGCAGCGCCCTCCAGCTGCAGAAGTTTAGCAAGTTGTTATCTTGATCGACTTTAAAAAAATCGTGCAAAATTCGCTAGTAATGATGCATTGGCGGCATCTTGTGAGGTGGTTTAAGAAAGGCAAATTAAAACAGTAGCATCAGCATCAAACAGTGGGAAACAACCTGAAAAGCCAAGTTTATTTACCACCCAACCGATTAACCAACTAAAACTTCTTTTGTTAACTGGACTTTTGTGGTACTTGGCAAGTACCACACAATTAATAGGAAAAGCAACAAGTATTTTTTTCGGTGACTAGATGTTAACTCATTTGCATTTTATTTTGATCGATTTAAAAAGGGTGACATTCTAGAAAAGGGTAATAATACAATCAGTGTCCGTTGTTGCTGTTGTTGTTGAGTTGCAGTTTGGTGGTGCTGTTGTTCTTCTCTTGCTTTGCTGGCCGTTGGCAGCATTGGTGGTAAAGGTGTTGGGCATACAGAGCTGTGTGTGTGAGAGAGAGAGTGCAATCGGATATAATAAATAATATAAATATAGAAAGCGGAAACAAGGCACAGGAGATTTGGATTGTGACAGACTGGGCGGGCAGGTGTGTTTGCTTGTCGAGATTGTGGCCTGGGATTGAGTGGTAGCGGTGAGGGGGTAGATGCCTAGTAGCCGGTGAGCTCGGCAAAGGTCTGGTCCAGCTCGTCCGAGATTGACTTGTACTTTCCTTCTCGTGCACCAGCTCGTCTGTGGGGGGGGAGAGATTTGTGCAAAGAAAAAATGATTAGTTCTGGTATTATAGCATAGACCAAAAAAAGCTCACCTTCCAGTCGGTCGACCTCCTTCTGGAGCTTCTGAACCGATCGCTCAGCAAACTCGGCGCGAGCCTCAGCCTGAAGGTGAGGGAAAGAAGGAAAAAGTAAAGAAGTTAGAAATTGAAGAGCTTGAAAAGAAAGGGGCAAGGGAAAGGAATATGACTCGGAATGAAGACCAATTCAGACGATGGCATGCTTTCAGGTGTGGGGTGGCAGAAAGAGTGATCTTGATTTCTACCAAATGGCCACTTTAGCCACCACTGTTTGGACCACCACTTGTTGTTCTAACCTGTTGCAGCCGTCCTGACTGTGACTTGATGACGCGCATGTACTCATCTTCTTTGCTCATCGACTGACATCGATTGCCAAAGATTGGGCCATTGGTCATTGGGAAGTTGAGGGCAAGGGGTGGGGAGAAAGAAAAAGGAAATGATTAGACGATGACGCCTACCTCCTTGAGCTTAGAAGTCATGATGCGGATTTGTTGCTCATAGGCCTCCTCGCGTTGTTGGGCCTAGTTATTCATTGGTAGTAGTGGTAGTGGTAGTTGGCGTGCAGGTAGTAAAATCACAAAACATTCCAGTGGCGGTAATGGGTAAGGGGTAATGGGCAAAAGGTGTGGAAAGGGGTGAGGAATTCAAGGAATCAAACACACACACAAATGTGAGGAAACAATTGCAGATGCAGGAGGGGGAGGTAGGGAGAAAACAAGTGATCATTAGTGATTAGTTTTTGCAAACATCGCACCACAACTCATTGCTAGTAAAAAGTTTAGAGTGCATCAGCACAGCACAGGAACAACTCGTACCTTCTCCTCGCTGACTTCGAGAGACTTCAGGTTGTTGCCGACGACGCGCAGCTCCTCTCGAGCTCGACGATCTTGCTGTGATTTTGCAAATAAAAGAAGGGGAAGGGGCAAAGGTGAGTGATCTAAATGACAAAAAAAGGACAAAAGTAGATTGACTTACGATTCACCAGTCTCGGCACGCTCCTCAGCGCGCTCCAGATCGGCCTCAACCATGGCCAGCTTACGGGCGACCTCATCGTACTTGCGGTCAGCGTCCTCGGCCATCAGGCGGGCCTCCTTCAGCTGGCTCTCCAGGCCGTCCATGCGCTCCTCATCGGTGATGCTTCGGTGCTCAAGCATCTTGCGCATGCTGAAAAAAGGGGAGAAAAGGAAAGGGATGGTCAGAAATTGGCGTGGACATGTTGGTCAGTAGTAGTTAATGAATTACCGCTCGGATTCATCAGCGGAATGGGAAGCCTCCTCAAGCTTGGCGGTGGCCACCTTGAGACGCTCCTCAGATCGCTCGAGGTCCTCCTCGATGAGCTGGATGCGTCGGTTGAGGGCAGCGACATCGGCTTCGGCCTATTGATGAGGGTTTGATCAAAATAGTACAGAAAAAAGTTGATTAGTAAATCGTACTAAAACAGTTCAATTGGGCACTTTTTTCTTTGCAATCACAAATCAACATTTTTTTCTAGCGCATATTAAAATTTTAATTTCCGCCCGCACTCACATTTCAACACTGCCTTTCCCCCCTTTGGCGCCATCAACAGTGGCGGCAGTAGGAGTAGTAAGGACATGGTAGAGCAAGAGGGAAAGAAAGTATAGTTGGCAAGTAGTAGTTAATAATAGCAATGCAACAGCAGCAGCCGAATGCCTGCAAAGAACCTTAAATGACTAAAGAATGCCAACTGTGGCTGTGGAGTGCAATTCTCTGAAGAAGAAGAAGAAGTTGGCACAGGCACCAGAACGCCAAATAATACATACACACAGCAAACACCGACTCTTTCCGAATAGGCGGTGATGACACCGTTAGGCAGGGGCGGATATTTTTAAAGCACTGCACAAGTCATGCAAAGCTAGTATGCAGTGTGCTTTAATTAAACGTCGGCGCATGTCCAAGGTAGAGGAAAGCAGGCAGGAAGGATGGCCCATCTGCCGAGTCCTTGAACGATCGAGTGCCTGCTCACTGCCTTTTTGGGACAGCCATTGAAAGAGAGAGAGAGAGAGAATAGAGTAAAGGCGGAATTCTGCCAAGAGGGAGCAATAGTGAGTGAAAGAGAGGGAAAGAGATATTCCCGACCGGGCGCGCCCGAGCACACACCCTTTCGCTCTCATGTGTGCACACATGCAACACAAATGCCCGCAGATGCATTGCTGTTGCACCTCAATCGATTAAAGACCATTTCATTCAGACTTTTTAAAATTCTTTAATCAGCAAAGTTTAGCAATTAAAAGGTGATTGGTAAATCGAGTACAAAAGGGGGGTTATCTCAGCATTGAAAAAATGGATATTGGGCATAATGAGAATTCGGTCGGTCACTGTAAAGGAGTGATGTGAGCCAACAGGTGTTTACGGTTGGTCTGCACCCTCAGCATTGCTTTCAGGCTCAGTTTCAGTGGTTTGTGGCTCCGTATTCTCGGCATTCTCTGAATTCTCATTCCCTGCTGTCTCTGTCTGCTGTTCGGCGTTCTCTGCAGCCTTAGCGTTCTCTGCGGTTTCAGCATTCTCAGCATTCTCAGCGTTCGCCTCTGTTGCCTTCTGCTGCTGCTCCTCAGTAGTTTTATCCCTCTCGGCAAGTAAAGACCCGCTTTAATCATGGCCAGTTTAGTCTGCTCTAGCTTAAGCAGCAGTCTAACGCGTTGCTTCAACATGTCGATCTGTGAGAAGAACGAAGCAGAAAGACACACAAAGGTCAGAGGCGGCCGAGAAGAGGCGGTAAAGACGCAGCCCTAGCGGTTACTAACAACGGTCTAAACTATTGAAATAAGTGGTCAAATCACTCAACTAGTGCTCTAATGACTTGTGATCGCGCAAAGAACAAGTGTACCGAAAAGAAAAGTTACTTACAGTCTGGAGGGCCTTCTCCTTCTCCTCGAGCTTGGTGGTGGCCTGGGTCAGGTTCTCCTGGACTTGGTCCAGTTCGTTCTCAATCTGCTGGATCTTCTTCTGCAGAGCGCGAACTTCCTCCTCAGTCTAGTGCGAGAATATAAAGAAAATCGAAATTAGAATGGACTGGCTGGCTATTATTCTCCTGAGGAGAGAGCTTCAGCACGTACCTTCTCAGACTTGAGGTTGGCATCGCGAGCCTTCTGCTCGGCAATCTCAGCTCGGTCGATGGCATTGTCCTTCTCGAGCTTCATCGCCTGCATCTTCTTCTTAATGGCCTCCATTTTTTATTGATTGGTTGGTGCTTTACTGGAACTATAGAGAAGAGAGGGCAGAGAAAACAGATCAGCAACTGGTTGCACAAATATTTCAGTAGAGTTGTTCAAGCAGAAGTAAGCACTGTGGTTTAGCAGAGAAATGAGTCGGGGTCAACTGTAGGTCGAGTTGAACCAGCCGAGGTAGAAAGGTAAAAAGACGGTCCCAGGCGGTACCGGGTCAGTGAGTGAAAAGGTGTGCTTGTCTTTAGGCAAAAACAATGAGCTAAGAGAGTGAAGAAGCGGCAGTGTCGTACCAGCAACGGACAGGGCAGAAGAGATTCACAAAGTCACACGAGGACACACACTGAAGAACTGTGGTGGCGGGGAAATGTGGAAACGGCAGCGAAGACTGACACTCACACACACACAGCAAACACTAACTTTACACGCTGACACAAATCTTGCTACTGACGATGGCTTCGGCAAAGGGAGCCCGCTAAATCCTCCAGTTGGGAATAGTCTCGCTGAGAAATGAAGAAGCAGATGCTTCAGTTTGGGCGCTGGGTGGGTGGAAGCAGCGGGCGCCAGCGAGCGGCACTGGCTGATGAGGAGGCACCACAAACTTCTCTCACTCACTGCAGCTAACGGCACATTCCTCCTCCCCACCAGAATACGCCAGCAGCAACGGGTACTCTGGGCGGTGGAGGAGGAAAACGAAAGGGAGAGAGAGAGAGAGAAGCACTATCCTTAGCACCGACGCCACCACTACAAAATGAGAGAGAGAATACGCAAAGAATCCAATCGGACAGACGATGCGGACATGTCAATTGTGTGTGTCTGTGGCTGAATGAAGAAGCGCCGAGCGGGCCTTCACAACCACACACACACATACACACACTAATGCCTCCCTCCGAATTTCTAATTCGGGAATCCTGTGTCTGACTGTGTGTGCGTGCAAGAGGAGCAGTAGAGTATTCTCCGGCAGCAGCAGCAAATCTGTGCCTTATCGAGCCATCGACTAATTTGGGAGCAAATTTTTCAGTCTTTACCCAGAGGAGAAAAAGGCAAAAGAGTGCAGCGAGGTGCTGCTGCTGCTGCTGGCACCGGAGAGAAGGAAAGAGTAGGAAAGAGGGAGTTGAGCAGCAGCAGCAGCAGCAGTTGTCTACCAGGCAACTTGAGATTTGCCTGTTGCATCTTTCGCCACCACTTTCGCCACCGAGGAGGGAAAGGCGTCGGCACTGGGAGACTAGCGGCACTGGGATGGGAGCTGGTGGCGCCTGGCGGTAGTGAATGGAGGAAAGTGGGTGAATGAGGTGAGAGAGAGTGCTGGGGGAGGACACTATTCTAGGGCGACTGACTTGGCGTCACACTGAAGACATGGCCATATGCAACTGAAGCTACTTCTAGCTGGTGAAGATGCTCACCAAGATGTCTCTTTCCCTTCAATCTGTCTGTGCGTGTGTAGACCGTTTCAAAGCGTAGCACGTCGCCGGTAGGCCTCGCGCGGCATTGCATCGAGTTAATGTAAATACGAAGAATTTTTCTGCCAGTTTTTTGTGCTGCTGCTGCTCTGTCTTACAGCTCTGCTGCCTACTACCTAAAATATTTTCGGCTGCAGATTGATTCGGTGAGGGGAAATACGCCTAATCTCAGACTGAAAAGAGAAAGAGAGAGTGCTCGCTTTCACCAGATAGGCACACTTTGTGATCTTTGAACCTTTTTGCATTCGTTCTGAGTCGCTGGTCGGTAATCATAAAGTCAGGCCAACAATTGTTGCCATTTAGTATCGGAGTAAAGAATGTTCTGCCCACTGTGTTGCTTAGTGTGTCAATTTGGCAATGAAGCGCCTTGACAAGTCGATTGACGTCGATGGCAATTCGGCGGGGCATTAGCCATTCCGCTGTTGAGTGCAAAATGTAAATTTAGCCAGTTGCTTCAAAAGCATCTCGCTTCGGCGTGTCCGATATTGTACAATGTGGTGGTGGTGAAGAAGCGGATCACGCCACACACAGTAGCTGCAGTTGCACAGCAAGTGCAAGCGATGCATGAAACAAATGAATGGTGGCCGATATTCAAGTGCACTCTGTTTACATAACACAACTACAAGGCTAGAAAGACTAGACTGTGTCGGTCTGGGAGAGAACAGGGTGTTTGTGGTTGTGGCTCTTTATTGCCACACTATACACTATGGCCTCATCCGGTCGGATTTGATTGAGGAGGCTCTGCTGAACCTGCCTAAAGGCGCTAAAACGGGACTTTGATTAAGAAAGATGTTGATGACCGGTAAGATGATAGAAAATGTGGCTGGTAAAGTGTGCGAGAAAAGATATTCTGCCAAATAAGAATAAAAGTAGCCCATTCTCTGCGGAGAGCATTATTACAGGCAAGAGAGGCAAATCACGGCAAGCTGGTAACGGTGGTGGTGGTGGTGGCAGCGGAAAGAACACACATTCTTGCAGCAGCGCGGCGGTTACTGCGCCCACTAAATATAGAATCAGTTCACTCTTTCCACGACAGCTCGGCGGCGGCGGCAGTAGCAGACGACTGAACTATTTGTTGAAGAAGCTTTTTACCATACGTTGACTTGAGCGACTTCAGCGAAGACAACACACTAATTTTAAGGTTAAATTGAGGAATTTTTCTTTTGCACAGACATCATCTTCAAAAGTTGTGGTGGTGGCAGTGGTGGTGATGATGATGGTATATTAGCGGACGAAATATCAGGAAAAGTGACAGCACATTTAGTGTGATAGAGTAGCTAGCCGTCACGATGCAATAAATGGTCGAGCTCCAATGATGCTGCTGCTGCTCTGGTTGCTGCTGTTGACACACTGCTGCTGTACATTGAAACCATAAAAGCAGACACCGTTCTCTCTCTTATCAGTTGTCATATTCACCAGAATCGAAGTTTGCCTAGTGTTTTGATAAGCTAATTGGCAAAATGGAAAAGTGTACGTGTACACTGATTAGCAAATCAAGAATGTCTCTATCGCAGTGAGAGAGAAGAGTCTCGCTAATCAAAACATGAGATCATTAGCAAGTTAACAAACGCGAGCTGAATGTGTTTGTTTTCTTTACATACCGTTGGTGCTATAAAAACAATACAGATGAAAAATATCTTGTTATACGCAAATGGTGTTGATGTGTTAAAAAAGATGAGTTAAAGATGGTCAAAGAGTTGCTGTTAGATGATCCAAGCTGGATCACTAAAATACGGACAGTAATTTAAAAACATGAAAATAAATGCCACTTTGAAAAAATTCAAAAACATTTTTTTGACAGTCGCTGCAGCCATCTACCGTCAAAAAGTGACACCAGCTGCAAATCGTGTCTGCGCTGTGACTATATCGACTGCAGTAGCAGCACTCAAGGCACGCTTTTCTCGGCGAAGAAGCTTCCGCTGTGACAACAGCGCTGATCTTCCTTTTGCTTGCAAACCTCAAGCTAAAACGCTCATTTGGCTCTGTTTCCGTAAGTGCACCTCCTTTTCTCCCCTTTCCCGGGCCCCTTTCGCCTGGTCCTCGGTTGCCAGATGGCTCAGAATATTAGGGGCTCTCATTTGAGCTATTCCTCAGCCCGCTGCCTGTTAAACTGGCGTCGTGGCCGCATTTTGCCGCATTGTTTGTCTGCCAACACGTGGTTAACTCTTGTGTTCCCCTCTTTTCAGGTTAACTAACCGTTACTACTAAAAGTTAACACCAAGATGTCGGGCGGACTTGCTGGATTGCAACTTACCGAAGACGATGTGACCAAGTTCCTGGCTAGTGGAACCCACCTGGGCACCAACAACCTGGACTTCCAGATGGAGACCTATGTGCACAAGCGCCGAAATGACGGTATTCTTTCTCGATTTTTGGTCCTTTTGATTTTGTTTCTAAATCCTCTGTTTACCACCCTGTTTAGGTGTGCACATCATCAACATCCGCAAGACCTGGGAGAAGATCTTGCTCGCTGCGCGTGCCATCGTGGCCATTGAGAACCCGGCTGACATCTTCGTCATCTCCAGCCGTCCTTTTGGCCAACGTGCGGTGCTCAAGTTCGCTTCGGCCACCAAGGCCACTCCCATCGCTGGCCGATTCACTCCTGGTACCTTCACTAACCAGAGCCGAAGCGAGTCCTTCCGCGAGCCTCGCCTGCTGATCGTCTGCGACCCCCGCACCGACCACCAGCCCATCACCGAGGCCTCGTACGTGAACATCCCGGTCATTGCGCTGTGCAACACCGACTCGCCGCTGCGCTACGTCGATGTGGCCATCCCGTGCAACAACAAGGGCATCCACTCCATTGGTCTGATGCTCTGGATGCTGGCCCGTGAGGTCCTTCGCATGCGCGGAGCCCTCTCCCGCACCACCCCCTGGGAGGTCATGGTGGACATGTACTTTTACCGCGAGGCCGAGGAGCAGGAGAAGGAAGAACAGGTGGCCCTCACTGAGGCTCGCCCGAGCAAGCCCGAGGAGGAGGTGACTGACGCTCCGGTGGTTGGCTTCAGCGAGGCAGTTGGCGCCGCTCCCGAGGAGGACTGGAACGCCCAGGTGGCCGACGAGTGGACTGCCCAGCCCGTCGCCCCCGGTGGCATGACCGAGGACTGGGGCGCTGCCACCCAGGACTGGACCTCTGCGGCCTAAACTCTCCTCTTTTTATTTTGCTATCAAAATTTCCAGAGAAAACATTTTCAAAATGAATAAAATCTGATTTGAAAAATATGCAAATGGCCCGATCATTTCCGACGGATAAGAGTGAGTGAGAGTCTGCAAATATGGCTTTCACGAAGTGTGTGCTCAGAGAGAGGAAGAGAAATGGTCAGCTATGCGCGCTCCCTTCAGTTCGATTTGGGTTCAACTGCTGCTTACTGTGGTGGTAATGTGCAGGTGCAGTCATCACTTGCTTGGCTTTGGGTGGGTCAATCAATCTGTGGGTAATGAGCAATCCCTATCGTAGCCCGAGCTGGCTGGCTGGCTGGCCGCATCACACTCACTTCGGGGCAATGCACCCGCGTCCACGTGTGATGATCCGAAGATTTGAAGATGAATCTGCTGCCGATTTGATTTCGATCAGCTCAGCTAAAGATAGTGACCAATGCAGAGAAGGTGATCAGCCAGAACAGAGCTCACCGATGATCAGAGACAGTCACACAGACACACAGGCAGGCAGATTTGTATCGACTGATTGCCCTGCTGCTGCTGCCGTTGATGCTGATGCTGATTGATGGTCACTGGACAAAGCAAAGCAGCAGCAGCACAATGCTGCTGAAGTCACTGCAGAAGATTAGCACACTGTGGCAAGGAGTCGCAGAAAGAGTGGCATTTGTTCAACATCACACAGGGAATTTGCATTGTAGTGAGTTGCTGATCAACAAGTGTGGCCAGTTTCTACATTGACAGTAGAAAAGAAAAGGAAAAATCTAAAATGAGGTGGCCTACTGCGACCGCTAATTGCAGCTTTGAGCTCACGTGAGTAAGTAAGTAAGTAAGTGACTGGGCATTTATTTTACCCGATTAGACTGACTGCTGAACAAAGATGACAATTCTTTCATCTTTCTTCCTTCTAATCTTCAATGCAGTTGCAGGTTGAGTGAAAAATTGATTACTAAAAGTTGCTTTGCAAAATATTCATGATGATAACAGAAAACCAGAGTGGTGACAAGTGACTGCACCACAGACAAAACGTTCTGTCGTTTCCAGGTGGTGATTAATTGTCAACTCTAACAAAGCGTTCCTGCGCGGCACCACCTTAACTCTTTGGCGATTAATACCTTGTTGTCACCTGACTGAAATGGCCAAAAAAGAGACCACAAAATGTAGCACATTTCCGCTCATCTTGATCACGAGATCTTCTTCCCTTCACTTCTCTCTACTTTGCAACTACTTTGCATTCGTTTTTGTCGTCAAGAAGTGTTGACGAATTGGCCGGCTGTGAAGATTAGTGCCTGAGTGAACTGCAATGAATAAGTCAGCCAGTACATCAGTGAGCACTATCATCGTCATCCCACCAGCAGTGCCAGCACTGACTAACGAGTTCAGCTAAGCTCAGTGGCCAAAGATGTCTGTGTCTACGGAGTGTGTGGTTAATACTGCAGATTATCAGTGCAGTCATTTGTTCTGGATCACCCAGACAGACACAGACACAGACGTTTCACTTTGTTTGCATGACCATGCGCATTTCCTCGTGGTGAGCAGCAGCAGCATCTCATCGGTCAGCATCAGCAACAGTCGATGTTCACTCATAATTAGATGGACGACTTATTACTACAGCGCAGAACACAGAACACAGAGTCGCTGCTGTTTGAAACTCACTGCGGGAAGAACACACACAGATTTGAATTACTACCGATTGCAGTAGACGGTGTTCTGTTTCACTTCGCCACGAGACAGTGCACTTCTCAGTGGCCAATGCTCAATCTTCTCTCTCTTTCGGTCTCTCTTTTATGCACTACAAACGACGATCGATTGCCTTTCAGTGCACTCAGCAAGCTCTGCTTCCGAAGCACGCATCTTTCCTCAACTAGCTAGGCAAAAGTATTGTCGTGCCTCTAACTGCCTAATTGGTCCAATCAATGGACGATGATGCCTCCTCCAAGTTTCATGGGTGCTTCGTTGCCTTTTTAAACCTTTCCCCCTCCCCCTCCTCTCATGTCACCACTACCACACCTGTCAAATGTCTTCCTTTAAGCAGTATGAAAAATGTCCGAAATTTTCAGCTACTTTCGTTCACACTGCACCTCTGCAGTCACAGGTTGACAGCTGTGAGACACCAGTGGCCGACTAGTGATGCATTGAGAGAGAGGGGGAAAACATGTGGCATACACTGCTTTACATTGTCTTCATCATAGACGAGAAGTGCAATGCATGCATTTGCATTCATTCATCACTCTCACTTTCATCTTTAGTCTCTTTCCCCTCTTCCCTAGTCGACCCATTTTGATAGCAACCCATTGCCGGTCTCACACACGCTAACGCAACACACCAACCACTACACTTGAACTGCTTTCACTTTTATCTCCGCTCAACAGCAACAGCAACAGAAACAACAACATTATTAAATAGAGTGGATAACCAGGATAGACACTTGTTGAGCAAATTGGAAAATCTCACCGTCATCAGAGGCATGAAAGCGCAGACAATGGGCCCAATTAGCGGCGCCAATTAGCGCCTCAATTGACACTGTGTTCAGGGAGACTGGACTGGATGCGGAGATGTGCTAGCATGTTCTTTTGAAAATGATGTAATTGACAAAAGACGTTGTTGTTCTTTTAATCCACTGCACGTGCACTGCTCATCAGACTAGTGATGCTTAACTCGTGTTTAATTGCCTGGTCACTTTCAATTCTTCGTCTGCGCCTCTTCTTCTTCATCTACTTTGTCATTCATCTTCTCTTGTGGGTTCGTCGGCTCATTTGAAAGTGAAAACGCAGTTTTCCGGGCAGCTTAGCACCACAACTGGTTTGCCTGCAAACATGGTTTCTAAGAACGCTGCTAGTTCTCCACTACAAAGCAACAGATGATACTAGTTCTTGTAGTTTCTTTCGGGTTTTCTAGACTGCGCACACGCTCAGCAACAAGCGCTGCTCGATCAGTGCTTTCGCTAATCAGCCAAGTGCACTCTTTTAGCGTCCCTTAATTTGCGGTAATAACAGTACAGAGCAGGAACGGTAATGGTTTTGTTCGCCCCCTTTCTCTTCTTTCAAAATTAGTGTTAATGTCCAGTGTTACATGAGTTTGCTTCTGCTGGTTGATGGTCTTCAGTGCTGTTGAACACAATCACCACAATTTGCCGTTGCACCGTTTTTGTCCTCCTCATCGGCAGTCATGATAACTTCTCTTTAGTGTTTGTCACTGTCCTTTAGAGGAGCACACGACGAGTAATCGGCCAAGTGCCCATCAAAAAGAGGCACAAGTTTTTGCTGCACTTTGCCATCTCGTTAGCAGTAGTAATTGGTTGTTGATGCCTGCTGATGCCTCCCCCGGATCTTCTCAATTCCCGACAAACACTAAGTGATCGATCAGTGGAGATCGTGCAATGCAGCACTGGTGGGGGGATGAACCGGCGGTGGTAAGCACTTTCTCAGCAGACGTTTAGCCCAACTTGGTGGCGTTCACCACCAACTCCTACGAGGGATGTCCACTGCAGCGTTGCATTGCCCATTTCGATGTCTCTTTTTCTTCTTCAGCATCAGCAGCAGCAACAACAACAACAGCATCCACAGCTGCTGCTGCTGTCACTGTCCGAGAAAAGGCGCGATGACATGCGTTCAAAAATAGAACAAGATCATCGTCGGTTGAAGAGAGAGAGAGAGAGAGAGTTGCTCGCTCGTTCTCTCACGAGCTCACACAGTCCCTTTTCGTGCAGTGCAGAGAGTTCTTTGCATGCGGATCCGCTGCGCAGTGCTGGTCAGTGCTGGTGGTGAGAGGTGTACAGAGACGGCCAACATCAACATACAGCAGCATCAGCAGCAGTGTGCGAGGTAGAAAAGTCTCATCACTTTTACTATTATTACCCGCAATGAGTCGCATCAGCAGCAACAGCAGTAGATGATCGGAGAAACATCAAACGCGCATTCATTTGCTTTGCAGTGTCTTGGCTCACTCACTCTCTCTCTTTCTCTCACTTGGTGCGATGTATGCTTTTAGTACCTGGGCAAATATTCACTAGGACTGCTGCTGCTGTTGATCAGCACTGGTGGTGGTGGTAGTGGTGATGGTTCGTAAGCTGCTATAAATAGCACCCGTCGAGCACACTATCATCGCCTATTTGGTCAACGGTTATCGTCGTCACCATCATTACCGACTTTGGCTGCTGTTGCGGCGTTTGCACTCATCAGGTGCATGAAATAAAATGAAACTGTCCTCTACTGACTCCCTTCATTTGCTGGCCACATTTTCATCACCGTTTTGGCGGTAAACATTGAACGAGAAAACTCGGTCTTAAGAGAACAGGCTGTGCTGAGCAGTTGGATTTCTTTTGTCAGCCAGTATTGCACCGTGCTCATGAAACGGCCTGTGTGTTTGTCATTGGATAAGTTAGTAAAGCCACGAGACCACCATCGTTCGGTGGATAATTCAACCCGCTAATGGCCTCACGCGCATAGATGGAAAAAGCAAAAGAAAGATATGAGAAATGCTCATTTGGCTGAAGGGAAAGGACAAACTGAAGAGAGTGAAGTGACCATTGGCAATTAGCACTTCTGTTTGGGAGCACTGAGCAAGGAAAAGAAAAATGGCATAGAGGGGAAGTCACTGCTGAGTGACTTCGTGTGCAATGTCTCCACACTGCAGTTTTCTTCTCATTCCCCTGCAAATCATTCATTTTTCCCCTCCTGGTCTTTCCTTGCCCTGACAGACATACACGGCAATTCGTCGGCTCATCAGTTGCACTAATCACGGTGGCACGTATTGCTCTCTCTTTCTTTCGCTTTTTCCGTCTGTGTTTGTTTCTCCATGTCAGTAACCGCGCAGCAGCTGACCTGTCTCATCACTTTACAAACATTCGCCGACCACCTCATCTAGCAGTCTTCGATTGTTAATTAATTAATTTGAGTGAATCTCATCGGAGATGCAAACAAGACGGACAATGAGTCGATTGGAAAGAGCCAGCCAAAAAAAACTGTTTTGTACTTTGCTCCCTCTGCCTTCCTTTTAAGCTTGAAACCAAGAAAAAGCTTGGTGCCCCTCATTTTTGTTTGTGATGCTCGTAGAGCTCTCCCGTACTGCTTCGGTAACTGCCTTTTTATGCACACATCATACACACAATTTCACTCTTTTTAATTTTTCCAATTAATTTTACTGCCTTTCGCCTTTTCACTCATCGGCAAAGCTGTTGTTGTTACTTTTTGAAAGCGCTCATTTGACGCTTCTGTCGGTCAAATGGTGATGCTCAGTGCTACCTGTGTGCCAAAAAGACACTGTTGCTCTTCTTTACCGCCATTAAGATGGCCGTTAAGATGAGTTGCTGCTGTCGTCTGATGATGCCTTTGCAGAGACTACTGCTCAAGTGCCACCACCATCACCACCACCACACCACCACCACTGCTGAAGTGTTCTCCACCGGCAGTAGAGGTAGGCAGTGAAATTAGCATTCAATTGCCATTAATTGCAAAGTTTTTAAAGGCGCTATATTTAAAAAGGTGATGCGTGTCGGTCTGTCTGCGTGTGTTGGCGGCCTGACGGGTGCTTCGCAGGTCAGTTGACATAACCGCCGTAAACATGCCCGCCGCCGCAGCCGCCGCCGCCGCCGTACAAAGCAATCGGCGACTATGCAAATGAACTGAACGGCGTCATTTGCCGTCGGACACGAAAGGGGAAAAGGCAGTCCACTCTTTCTCTCACTGGCTTTCACTTTACCTGCTCACGAACCATACGGCCACCGCATCAGCAGCTTTTCGGCTCAGCTCTCATCTCACTCACTCCTCTCTCTCATCTCTCTCTCTCTCTCTCTTTCCCTGTTTAGCTCTGCCCTCGCCTCTGTCTCATCGTTTGCTCTCACTTTTCACTCTCTTTCCCGTTCGTCAGCTGTTCACTGGCCAAACGAATTGTGGCGGGCGACGATTAAGTGGCGATAATGGCGAGCCCGACGAGCGAGAGCCAGCGAGCTAGCGAGCTCGGACATCGGACTTACTGCGGCGGTTACTTGAACATGAAAAGGTATAAATACAAGTGCCTGACGAATGGAGGAAACGATTCACTTTAGCTAGCTGCTCATCGTGGTCTCCCTGTGTGCTCGTGTCTGTTTGTTCGTTTTTAAGTTTTCATGCCAGTGCACTCACTGTGTTTTACTGCTCCGTTGTGCTGTTTAAGATAAAAAGTTTCCTCCAAGTGCCTCTTCTCAGTGTCATCATCCGTTGCTTCCATCACCGTCGTTATTATTGTGCCCTGCAATTTTGATTGTCTTTATAATAAAACTCATCTTGCACTCATCATCTATCACCACCCACCAGCACTACCAAAGCAACGACCACTGACAATCATGCACTTTCTGCACGTGAGTTACTACTAGTGCCCGGTTAAATGGGGCTAAGTCAACTAAACTCTCTCTGCTTCCTCCTCCTCCTCTTCCTTACAGATACTACTGTTTGGGTGTAGCATATTAGGCGGCACCACTGCCTACTTCACCGCCGAACAACTGGAGCAGATTGAGCAGAAGTACGAGTCTCCGAGTGAGGAGGAGCAGGAGTACTTCAACGCTCGCGAGCAGTCGGCCATTCAGGAGACGCTGAACCAGGCGTTCAGTCAGCTGGAGCCATCGCAAGTCAAGGGACTGTCCTCCTATGGCAGCAGCAGCAGCGCGGCCAGAGTAGCAGCTACGGCAGTGGCCTCGGCTCCTCATCCTCTGCCTCTGACAGTCTGAATGGGCTGAAGAGTTTGGAGGGCAAGTCGAGTGAGTACTCCAAGGTGACGCACATTCCCTCTGGTTCGCTCTTCGCCATGCCTGCTGGCAAGGGCGGTCAGATGGAGTTTGAGTCGCCCTACTCCAAGGAGCCGTACTCCATTGTCTTCCGCACGCACTCCATGCCGGTGAAGATCAAGCAGCAGCACCAGACGCTGCCAGCGCCTGAGGTGGAGTTTGTTCGCACTCAGGAGGATCCTCATCGAATCAAGCATGAAGGTATGTGCAGTAATTAATGCTAACCAGCAATCATTAATCATGTGCTTGTTTTACCTTTCTTTACAGTTGTTCGCCCCGTCATACAAGGTTAGTTTTCACATTACACCAATAAGTTTTGGAACATTTACTAATCCAACTTTTTTCATTTAACAGAGGTGCACGAGGTTATTCAGGTAACATCGTAATGAGAGTAAACAAGCTAAAACATTACTAACTGTTTCACAATTTTCTCCAAAAACTTACAGCCATACCGTAGAGTGGTGCAAGAAGTGCGACCAGGTACTCATCATCATTTATTCATAACATCCTTGCTCATTACTCATTACATGTTGTTATTCATTACACAGTTCAAGAGTCAATTCACACCATCGTGAGCAAAGGAGAGCCGAGAGGCGGAAGAGGAGGAGGAAATGGTGGAGGAGCTTTGGAAGCTGGCGGTAATGCTGGTGCTGGTGGTCGTTCATCTGCTGGCTATGGTCGCAGTCAGCAGTCACTTGGAGGAGGAGGAGGTGGTGGCCTGAGCATAGGCTACAGTGAACAGCAGCCCATCTACTCAGCACAGAAGGCAGTGGTGGCCCCAGTGGTGACCACCAGCCGTCAGCAGGTCCAGCAGCAGCAGCAGCAGATAGTGCGTCAGGTGCAGCAGCATCAGCATCAGCCAGTGCACCACCACCATCACCACCAGCCCCAGCACCAGTTCACTCGACAGTACCTGCTGCCGGCAGCCAGTCAGTACAGTCCTCAGTTTGCCATTCCGCAGTACGTCTCCTTCACGTCGCCCTCCTCAACGCGAGAGATGCCCACTCACTACTCCCCTCGATACCTGAACTGAGAAGCCGACAACTACTTCCAACTACTTCAACTACTTCTACTACTACTACTACCAGTAATCATCAAATGTTTGACGCCCCTGGTGGGTGCCCTGTTTCTAATTTATTCTTCCCTTCATCGTGCTGTTGTGTTGTTGTTGTTGTTGTTTCATCTGTTGATTCACTCACTCACTGATTTCCTTTTCTCACGTGTTTGCACAAACATTTCCCCATTGTAGTCATTCTTTTTGTAAAAACGCTTTTCATATGTTCATCCACCAATAAAACACTACCATTTTGAAGCCACTACACTCGAGAGTACTGTCCAGTCAGCAATTAGGCCACCTTTGCTGCTTCCGAGTTCAAAATGTTGATGTGATGGCACTGCTCCGATTAGAGACGGACATCTACACGGCACAGGATTCGCCGCAAGCGTTCGCTTAAACCTAACCTGCAACAAGGAGTCGTATGAACAGGAGCTCTAATGCATTTCACTGTGTGTGTGTGCACTTTATTGTTGCTGCTGCTGCTGCAGTGAAAGCTTTGTGCTCCCCATCTTCCTCGTAATCTTCACGATATCCTCGCAGCACTAATTAATGCTCGCCGACTTGTTACAGTACAAAGTGATGCGATCCTCTCTCCTTCTGCGCTAGGTGAAAGTGTGTGGTGGCGCGCAAGAGCTTTTTGTTTGCTAAACGTGGCCACTGCACGGACAACAAACGGACGTGCCTGTTGAGACGCCGCCGCCGAGACAAATTAGATTCTTCACGCCACCGGGCAACGGTCTGCTGCTGCTGTCTGCCTGCTAAACGGCGCTGTCTCCGTTGACTTGTTAATTAAACTTCGCACAACGGTCATGGTGGTTGGCCAGGTCGTGCACTGAATGTGCAATGTGCAACCGATGAAATGAGATGAGATGAAATGATCAAAATGATCTCAGCAATGTAAACACACACACACACACATCGCCAGTAGTTAAAGTTTGATATTTTGTTTTTTCTTGCGTGCACTTCCGAGCTCAGCTCAGCTCAGTGGCAATGATGATGCCAATTTTTTCCTCCTCTACTCTGTCCACTCTAGTCCACTTGATTGCCCCCAGTGTACTTCAATGTGAATGTCTTTCTTTTTGTTCTTTCCACTGTTTTTTACACTAGTTTAAAGATGGCTCCTCAGGTGGCGATGCATCAATGGTGGAGGACGGTGAACCAAGAGTCCGGACCATCACCACCATCATTGTTACCACTTTTTTTGTTTCTTTTCAAAACTTCAAACTTCCTATGAGCAATGCCCATTTGAGGCAAAGAACTCCTTCAGGTAAGCACACACACTTCAACCGATCATTTGACCATTTCCCTTTACTGAACAGCCATTTGATATTGAGTGCAAATGTAGCATATCTGTTTTTGCTCTCGAGTAAGTCGAGGAAGCCACTTGAAATTGAAAAAATGTTCTGCTTTGGTTTTGGCAGGCTCACTCAGTGCAGTCTAAACAAAATGCCATGTTGTGTGATGAATGCTCATTACAAAGTAATCAACCTTTTGACGTCCAAATATTTGCTTGCTTTACCGTTTTCTCCACATTTAGAAAATCACACAAAAACGAAATTTACTTTCAATGCAAACTACGAGGCTATTTGTGCAACTTTCGTCACAGGAGCACACTTACAAGATGGACACCAGACACCAGAAATAACAGGTTAGCAGCGTCAATGTTCATTTGTCTTCTACTTCTACTTGTTTGATGGTTAATTTAATTACAACTATGTTATTTTTTTAACTGACAGGCAAAAGTAGTGTGAAATCACAGCCAAAAAACACACACTGGTCAGAGATGAAGACGACGACAAGGAGATATAAATTAGTTAACTGTCCGTTTTGCGGCAAAATCAAAATAAAGAAGAACTGAATTAGTACATGAAGCGCTCTGACTTATCGGCCCTTGTCAATCGAACATTTACCGAGTCACGCTTATCAGCACTACCCATCGGAATGTGCTGTGTGTGTGTGTGTTTTCGGTTATGCAACAGTTTGGTTGTGCCCTTAACTTCGAAACTGTCCCCGTCATCAGTGTGGTCAATCGCTTGTCCATTTTAAACTGTCCCCTCTGATTCCATTTTGGGGATCACTAGTTGAAGAGTTGATGAAGCAGTTGATGCGCTTAATCCAAATGCATAAATCAAAGTTTACTACTTAACTTTCCTCACACTCTTTGCTTACAGTAGCTGTTGCAAGTACTTTACCGTCGCAGTTTGCATCTCACTGCTAATCATTGTCAACTCGTTTTCTTGCAGCAGTTTGCACCATGACTTTAAAAAACTTCAACTTTAGCAGTCGTGTTGATCTGAACCAATTTTGTCACTGCTACAGATTGAGCGATTGTGCTGAACATTAAACTGGCTGTCATCTCCTGCTGGTAAACTACTTTTAGTGCAATTGGATTAGTGCACAATGACCAAAGTGTTCACTAAAAGCATGTCAGTGCGGACACCTTTGGAGGCCATTTTTCTAAAATGGTTAATATCTGCATTGTCTTCATTTTGGCCTCCAACTGGTGCAGCACTTTGCAGAATAAACCACCATCAGGGGTTCTCTAAACACTCATACTAGAATTGAGTGCAACTTGTACTGAACAAAGTTTCTAATTTTATCTGAGGTTGCATTACTCTTAACAAGTCAACTTTGATGAATGTGAAGCCATCAATAATTATTTTAGTACTTTCAGTTGCGCAAACACTTGCTCATTTGCCGATCTTCTAAGAGATACTAATTTAGATACATTTTTTAAAAATGCATCATATTCAACCCACACAATGTGTCAAACATCGTGTTAACTGGTAAAAACCGGCACTAAAATGGATCCACATTAGGTTTCTTTTAGAAAACTTTGAGTTATAGCACACTGGATCAATTAGTGTCATCTTGAAAAACTGTATGTTTGTAAAGAATATAAAGATATTAGTAGTGTTTTAGTTTGTTCATTCTCTCTTTTCCCCACAAAATAAGATTATCAGTTACGATGTTTGTCACAGTGACTGACCAGTTTAGACACAGCCCAAGATGAGACGTGTCCAATCTGGCAGTTTAGCAATACGGCAGACGGTCTAATGGCTGCGGCCCAATCAGATCATGTCAGACCATTTATCACTCATTGCCACTGAAGACACACACACACATACTTCAGTGTCTGCAAATGAAACTGATGACTTTCTTTGGCTTCACTCACTCACTCAGTTTCAAGTCACTGTCAACTCAACTCAGTCCTACACCTTTCGTGTGACTTCACTGGGCAGTTTGTCAGACAAGACTGTGCCACCAGTAGACCGTGACGTTCGTTCTCATGCCGGTAAAGGATTGCTGGAAAAGCGACAGACACTGATCTCGATTTGCCCGTTTACGATGGACAAACCATAAAATGGCCGATAATGAGACCCGACAGGGGGATTTTCAATCAAAAGATTGCCCCAGAGATGCAGTGAATGATCTTCAGTGCACAGTGTCACGAGCTATATATCTTTGTGTGTGTGTGTTCGACTGACAAGTGGACAAAGTGGAGCAAAAAATTTAGGCAAAAATGAACACACAACTTTACCGTGAGCTTGACAATTGTGCACTAAGCGAATTTGATTTTTCATTGGTCACGTCACCTTTTTACTTACATGCTTGTAAAATTTCCCCTCTGAAGGAAAAAGGCGCTTCCTTTAAATCGCCGAATGAACTTATTAACCTACTGATAGTGTGATACTAATTAAACGACAAAAAGCCATCAATTGAGCCATCACATCAATGACTGAAGTGACCGTTGACGTTTTGAAACAAAAAAAACAAAAGAAAAAACACTTTTTTCCAAGTTGACAGGCATCAGACAGGCAGACATACATTTTTAGTAGATTTTGAAGTGGAGCACTAATCACTTTGGTCTGTGAAAATGACCTCGTAAGTTAGCGGTGAATTCAGACGGTGAACAAACTCATCAAACACGGAATGACAAAAGTGTGGACTGCTCAAGCGGTTACACTGTCGCCGAATTTGCAAACCATAAATTAGGCAATTGGATGCGCAGCGAGATGACGTTTGATAAGACTGCTGTGCACTGCTGATAGTGCCATCGGTTTAATTGGCCACTGGGCACACACCGACTGACGTTGACTGACTGAGCATCACTCAAAGTGTGCACCCGATCTTCTTCAACAAAAATATTGTCTTTATCGCCGGCGATAGTCACTGACTGAGCAGTCGGTGGTGATACGGATCGAAAAAAAGTGCAGGACTCAACAAAATGCATTAGTGGCTCACCAGCAGTCACCATCAACTGATGCTCCCGATAGAGGCGAATGTTAATTATTTGACAGGTAAAAAAGAAGTCGATGATGCACTGATCGCTATTTTTAGTGACTTGAAAGTGCTGCTGCTCGTATTTCGCTCCAATTGGAGCAGGGCACACGTAGACATGGCAAAAGCTCATCTAAAGAAAACTGTGTAACTGTCAATGGCAAGCTAATTAAAACTCTGGCAAGCTGACCAAAGATGAGAAAAGGTTTAGAAAAGCGCGAGAAAAAGTTTTAATTACCGCCGATTAACGTGTGACAAAATATTGGCGATGGTTTGTCTGGTAGTTCGTTTCAGTACCAGCTGAGACGATTATGGGATTACTATTACCATGAATCATCGACTGGTTGACTGAGTGCTTATGAAAGTATATGGGGGCGCAAGGTTTAATGAGATTTCGCTGAAAAGTTGCTACAAACTGTACTAACAATGTCCACTCGGGTGGTATCACATGTGCGACTCTGCGAAAAAAGATGCGCACTTTGATGGCAGTTGGATATTTAAATCTCAGCGGTTTTTGCCGGACAAACTGCCTGGTTGACGGGGCTGATCCGCGCTTTGAGATTGTGCCCCAAAAGAGTGCTCCCATTTAGCATCAGTAGCAGTAAGAGCAGCAGAAGCTAACAAAGTCTGTCTCTAAGTTCATAAATTAAAAACGTAGCAAGATTATTAAAATATCAGCGGCATTTGCTGCTGTCGCTCAATTTGCTACTCGGCTGAAAAAAGCTGAAAAAGATGGCACCTTCATCTGGCACCCAATTGCACAGTACTGCACAGTGCACACACAAACTGTGGAGAGCACTGCTCTCGGCCAATTAATTAGCCGATAACGAGCCGCCACGCGGTAAGATATGAATAACAAATTTAATTAATTCAATCTAGATGAGCACAGAAACATTAGAGAAGTAGTGGGCAGCAGCGGCAGCAGCAGAAGTAAAGCCAGTAGAGCCAAATGTGAGCAGAGTCAATGTGAATGCATGCAAATCACCCTCATGACCATGGTAGTACTCTATTCACCGTTGGGCTTTTGAGCAAAAGCCGACAGTAGTAAGGTTTACAATTTTTAAATGCATTCCGCCACTTTGTTGATTATTGTAAAGCTGAACAGAGATACGATGTATCCTATTTATTGAGTGTTGCAGGAGAAAAGGGAGGCAGCACCATCAGAAGATCCGTCTAGCTAACTGAATTGAGCTTCTTGCTACCTGTTTGCAGTCAATGAGTGCTCAATGATGTTCTTCCCCTCCTTCCCTTCTTTCCTCCTCTCTGCTCATCACTAAGGCTATCAGATTTTTCCATTTACGCATTCGTGCTTAGCGGCGATAAATCAAACACATAATCAGAGTGCCGTTATCGTTCACCAGGCTTTGATTGCCAAAGCTTAGCACAACCTTTGACACCGGTCGGTCAGCAGCTCATTAAGCAGGTAAGCTCATTCCCCCTCCCCTCTTTTTGCAAATCCGATGACTTCTATTTGCTCACAGATACTTTTTCATCTTTAGCATCGTTGCTGCTGCTGCTGCTGTAGTTGCAGCGCAGATTAACATCGAGTTGCGAGTACGCTGAAATATACAAACACACACACACACTTACTGACTTGCCATGTCCGCGTGCCAAGCTAAGAACGGATACAGAAGCGAGATTTGACCAGCGAGACCGGGACGACCACAACTATCGCTGCTTGGCAATTGGCTCCCTTCAACTATCGCTATTTCATCGGTACCATTTAGATGTTATTGTTTTTATCCCCTTTCCGCTAGGTTTTAGAAGCAGCAGCAGTAGCAGCAGTAAGGTATCTGTAAATTGGGCGATATTTTCATTACAACTATCACTGCTGATGCCGCCGCAGTTGTAGAAACTGCAGGAGGAACTGCAGCCAAAAACAGTATCAGTCAGACAGTCGGAAAGAAGAAGAAGAAAGAGGAAAAAATAAAAGTCCACTGCCAGTATCACTACGACCACTGCCAGCCAAAGTCGACAATTTGCTAGACTGCATTGGGCAGATTTTTTAGTTTTACTTGTCAAACAGTTTTTTGCTGTTGTTGCTGCTGAAATGCTGGAGTGCACTGGAGTGCACTGGCTCATCTCACTGTCGCCGTGGCTCTACTTAGCAGCAGCAGTCCAATTAAGCAATGGTCAGTAGCGAACAGGTAAATGCTGGGCAAGCTGTGTGCACTGGGGCAAATTGCTCGCACAGTCATATCGTCGACGGCCAATTCATCATCGAAGAAGCCAAAGTGTCCAACATCACAGCAGTGCCATTTTGGCAGTAAAGTCGTACTACTACTACTTCGACTGCTGCTGTTGCTACCATGTACAGATGCTTGAAAGTGTCTTTTACGACTTTAAAACGGCTACCGGAGCCGTTCTCCGGAAAAAAATAGTGCATTTGAATTAATTATAGCCAAAATGTTGTTGATGACGACAGTCGTCTTGTCACTGGCACACAAAAAAAATGCTGTTAACTGACTGACTTTCTAGAAGTGCAACTCGCTGACAAATGCTGTCTTTTAGTAAAGCAGTAGTGGGTTGTCGCTCTTTGAAAGAAAAAGTTTAGCATTCAATTTTACGCGCTCGCGTTTCGACTAATTTGCCCGAATGCTCAGTGGCGCCGAAAACGGAGGAAGAAGGGGGGGGAGAAGGAGGACGGCAAAGTGACCAAAGTACTCTTTTTACTATATATCGTCGCACTTTTTCTCGTCACCAATCTAATACCATTCTATTTATTTTCGCGTCCGTCCGATTACGATCACCAGCAGCAGCAGCGGCAGCAGTAGCAGTCGCATCCAAATCAGCATCAACTTCATCAGCATCAGTGAATGAGTCGACCTGGGCACCTGTGCTCGGCTTGCTCGCCATTATCGTCGCTAATAATCAAAGTCGGCGCGAACACCGACGTTGTCCATCAGGCAATCCTGTGCGGCAGCTTCTTTTTCTACTGCTGAGACATCAGCCCACTCTGCCCCCGCCGCTCCATCAACGGCGACAGTTGGCACTCAGACAGGCAGGCAGACAGACACAGGCGAATGGACACTCCAATTCGAAGTAAATATTTGCCCAGTACTCCACTGCAGTGGCACTCTCATCCTTTGAGGGAGGCAAACGGACTGTAACTTCATCAGCAAGTCGTCGGTATCACAGCCGGCCCGACAACTGTCCACTACGTTGCTACATTGAATTTAATGGCTTCATCGAGATGGAAAGAAGGAAAGAAAGAAAAGTAAAGAGTAAGTGCGCTGTACCAGCTAAAGTGAGAGCGGTGCTTATCGAGATCAATGTTCGGATAGAGTCGGACAGGAGGAGAGAGAGAGAGAGAGAAGAAGAGTGAAAAGTAAAGTGAGTCGTTGCAACTCGGTGCCATCAGCAGCACTGCGACACCGAGTTGTCCAAGATGACTGTGAGCCCTCCTTCGCTCTCTGGTCATCTTCCTTCATCTTTCCCTGCTCTCTTTCTTTCACTTTTACTCTTACTCTCTTTCCTTTCTCCTTTCTCCTTTCTCTTTTCTCCTTTCTCTCTCTCTCAATTCGCTCCAGGTGCCATCTCCACAGTGCCATAAGGTGCCGGTGTGAGTCTCGGTGTGTCTCCGTGTGGCAGCACTCTATAAAAGGTCCACTCGAGCACCGGGTTAAAGGCACACAGACAGTCGCTCACCTCAGTGGCAGTAATCACAACTCACAACTGACAAACACTTCAACTCAATTCACTCCATCCACAACCACTTCATCCACGATGGTCCAAGTAAGTGGACGTGGACGTTTGGTACCGGTGCCTTTGGTCCCTGGCATCCAGCAACCACCACCACCCCCAACAGCTCCACTCACCTCATTCACCCCTTTCCTTCCTCTTTCAACAGATGATGTCCCGTCTCGTCTTTGGCAGTCTTCTGCTAGTTCACATTGTGACCGCCTCCAAGTACGGCTCCTCTTCAGGCGGGGCTGGTGGCGGCGGTGGCAGCGGCGGCGGCGAGTCTATCTACCTCAGCTCCGGCGGAGGCAGTGCCGGAAACGTCGGCGGCGGCTCTGATGGCGGCTCCTCGCTGGACCTGGGCAGCATGTTCGGCATGTCTGACTTTGCGCAGTCCGGTCCCTCGTACCAGTCGGCCGGAGGGGCCAGCGTGCCGGCGGCCATTCAGACGAAGCGCACCGTCGAGGTGAAGCCAGTGAGCATTCCCCAGGAGCCGGTGGAGCCGCACATCGTCGACGTGGAGGCGACCTACCAGCCAGTGCACGTCATCTTCCGCTCCTCCTCCAGCCCGGTCATGGTCCAGCAGATTCACACGCCCGCCCAGCCGGCCAAGGTGGAGGCCACGCAGTCCGAGGATCAGCCTCATCGAGGTAAGTACTGTTCTGTGCTGATGATGTCAGTGTTTTGCACTTCTAATCTTGACCCATCTTTCCATTCTTTCAGTTCAACACTCGGTCATTCGACCAGTGATTCAAGGTTAGTTTCTAGCAACATTTCAATTAGCATTTTGAGCAGCACCTATTGACACAACTTTTTACTTTTCACTTTTTAACGCAACAGAGGTGATGGAAATCATTCAGCCGTACAGGTAAACTCAAGATTTACCATTTTCAAATCCAATTTTAAATACTGAGCTAATACTGAAATTCTATCCTTGACGTACAGGAAAGTGCTTCAACAGATCAACCCCGTGCAGGAAGAAGTGCGAACCGGTTAGTGATCCTTCCCCTCATTCCCCTTTACTTCTATTCAAACTCATTCTTACCCTCTAAACAAATCTGAATCTCCCAATCAGTGGTGGCCAAGGCGGAGAACCACGGTCGATCAGCTGGTGGCGGCGGTGCTGCTGCCGCCGGTGGAGACTACGGCGCACTAGTAGGAGGAGGTGCCGGCGCCAGCGGCGGCGTGGGAAGTGGAAGTGGCCTCGGTGGAGCCGGTGCCGGCGCCTACGCCAGCGCAGCCGCCTCCGTGGCCTCGCCCAGCTACACCAGCGGCACCCGAGGAAGACGTTCCAGTCTGACGAGTCGAGGAGTCATCGGCCAGCGAAAGGCCTACCGACGAACGGCAATGGCCAAGCGTACGCAGACCTACGCCTATGCACTTTAATAACTTTAGTAGTGGTCGTTTGCATTTTTCAATCACCTTTCTTTCTCTTCCTTCTTCCCTCTTAGCGCCTGGTAGCGCGACATCTCTCTCACTCACTAGTTTGTACATAAAAGCCAATACCAAAAACCTACTCCCACCCCACCAATTTTGATAGCCAATGCTCTCTCCAAAAAATTATGCTCTTCAGTTTTGCCTTCTCTCTCTCTCTCTCTCTTAACCTTCTTAATCCTTCTTAATTTGTACCTACTTCACCTCTTTCACCAGAGTTGAATCATCCTTTCTTCCAATTCTCTTGTCTCTTGCATGCCATAATAAAAGAAAAATAATAAATAGTTGCATTCTTCTTTTAAATACTAAAAACAATAGTTAATTACAAAATGGGAAGTACTAGTGGGGCACTTTCAGCAGTGTCTTGCCAATGCAGCGGTGTGCTGAAAAAGAGAAGAGGCAAGTGTCAGCATAGCAGTTGCTGCTGTTGTTGCTCAACAGCTCAGTCATCCTCTGATGAATCCGTCTCCTCTTTGAGAGTGCCACTCTTCTCCTTTTTGGCGCCCACTGAGCCCACTGGCTGCAAAGTCTTTCCACTTGTGCCCTCCTTTGGCGGCGGCAGTGCCCTTTGCCCGCTGGCTGCTGCTGGGCGCTGGTGGTGGTCTTGGTGGCAGGTGTGGAGGCGCTAAGAGAGTCATCAGGCTTCTCAATGTACTGGCCCTGGAGGATGAAAATAGGAAAAATAACTCAACTTGAGAACTACGGCCAACAACTACAACGGAAAAAACTCACCGGCTCTCCGACAAAGAACGTCAGGAGGATGAAGCCGACCATCTTGGAGGTGAGCCGCGAGCCAAAGACAAAGACCAGCGTGTGAAGTAGGAGGGCGACCAGTTTGTGGCTCCAGTAGCCGTAGGTGGAGGGCTCAATGCCCACCTCGCGAAAGGAGGAGAAGACGGAGATGCAGGGCGGCACTGCCAGCGCCCCCGGCAGCAGACTGGTCATATAGGAGGTGACCAGAAAGGGCTCCACATTCTGCACGGTGATGCCGTCGCCGGCGTACTCCACCGAGAGAATGTCCGAGAAGGTGGCCATGAAGGCCTTGCAGGCGGAGAAGGTGGAGAAGAGGGGAAACTTGAAGCGGCCCGCCATGGAGTTGTAGTTGATGATGGCGCCCTTGCCCTTCTCCAGCATCTTCGGCAGCACCATCTCGATCATCAGCACCGGCGTGATCACGGCCATGTTGATCATGTCGTGGTTGTAGCTGAGCGGGTACTCGGCGAACTTCTTCGGCGGATAGGAGCCGCCCATGCAGTTCACCAGCGCCACGATGTCCTCCACGCCCTTCACCGTCTGGCGGACCGTCTCAATGGAGCTGGGCTGGAAGAAGTCCACCGAGAGGACCTTGATCTAGAGTGGTAGAACACAAAACATTTTAACTCCAAAGTTCAGAGTGCATCAAAGCTCTGCCGGTATGACCACCACACTTACGTCTTTGATCTTGTACTTCTCCTTAAACTCCGCCGCCAGCTTCTCCAACTTGGCGGCATTGCGCGAGATCAAGAGCAGATTAAAGCCCATGGAGGCAAACTCGCGGGCGTACTCCGAGCCGACGGCCCCGCTGGCGCCGACAATCATCGCGTACTCGCCCTTGTCCGGAGTCCACTTCGTGCCCAGGCCAATGTTGCGGCCAAACTTGGCCAGCAGCAGGTGCACCAGGAAGAGCACTAGCTTGATGCCCAGTACCACCGAGAGGATGCCCCAGAAAAAGGTGAACATGTTGTGTGGGTGGGCGAAAGTTAAGGTTCAAGTTCTGAGTTGAGTGAATCAGTGAAGAAGAAGTAAAGCTTCGAGACTGACAGTTTTTTTGTGGTTGTGATGAGTCAAACAGCAGTCAGTAGATCGCTTTTATGCGTCAGAAAACAAATTCGAAATGAATTTGACAAGCAACAAACAACAAACAATAAGGACAAATGATTGAAAAAAAACTTTTATTAACCAAAAAAACTTACTGGGAGTTAAACCTCCCAAATGGTGCGATATTATCTAAATGGAGGATTCTAAAAATATAGTAGGGACAGTAAACGGTAAAACTTAAAAATCAAATCAATTCAAGGGAAATGAAAGCGCGTAGCAGGGGCTGCAAACGGATGAGAGCAATGGTTCAGCAACACAGACGGAAAGATGAGTGGATTATCAAGGGGATGAAAAGTGAGTGTTTTTATAACGGCAATGTTTTTGATAAGAGATGAAAGAGTATGTGATGAAGTAATCTTAAAATAGGTAGTAGTATCATTGCAATGAAGGTAGAGAGACGCATTCTTTGGACAGGGTTTGTTTTGTCGCCTCCAAAGTAAGTGGTAGCAGTCAAGCTCGAGAGTACGGGTGTGCACTGCTAGGCACTTGGAGGTCACTGGCTTGGAATGGTTAGCTCTGACTGAGGTAGAGGACATCGCGGCTTTAATCGGCATCGCAAACAGTCACACACACAACACCAACTTTGGGCCGTTTCAGGAATTTATATATCTTCGAGAACTCATGGTGCTCACTTGTCCGGAGAGCAGCAAAGCGCGGAGAAAGGTTCCGAGAGCACTTCGCCGCCACCTGACATATTCTCTCTGCTTGGTTTCTGCCAGTTTCGTCCAGAGCGAGCACAGGACTGTGAAGTCTCCCCCTCCTGCGCAGAAGAGTGTTCGGAACGAAACCAGTAGAAATCGGTAGACGGTAGCAAAATCAGGCATCGAAAGAAGAGGCACTTGTCGGCATGAGCGAGATGAAACACTAGCTGATTAACTCAGCAGATAGGTGCTGCTCCTTAATGAAGCAGCCATCAAATCAGCTAGAGACAAGTGACTTGGCCCCGATGCTTGGAAGAGGTGCGACTGTGAAGCGCTGCTGCGGCTGGTGATGGAATTCTCTGCATCCTAAAATTATCAAGTGAGTCGCATTTGTCGATATGTAATGACTGGCGCAAAGAGGTGTGTGTAATATGTGTGCAAGGGTAGGTGGGTAAAAGAGAGTGGTACGTAAAAGAGCGAAACTGGCCTTGGTTTCAGTTAGCCAACTGCTGCTGAAGTAACTTCTGCTGCGAGATTGCCGCCTGAGAAGCTTTGCAGTCAATCTCGCTCTTGTCGCCTGCGTACTGAAGTTCGTACTGCGACACAAACCGCGTCAACTCGTCCTCATTGCGAAAATACATCTCCTTCAGGAGAAATGTCATCGGAATCGATGGTCGATATCTAGGTGTTGGTAGAAGGCACAGGTCTTAGTTAGGTGATCAAGACAGGAAAAAGGCAACTCAGAATAGTAAATAATATTAAGGGGTTAGTGGCCACACAAATCAATCAGCTCGGCTCTTTTCGCGATTTTCCCACAGGAAATGGTGTGATTTGCAGGTAGCCAGGTACTTACCCGATCCCGGGACAGGCTGAAAAATGAAATAGACAAAAACAAGGAAATGGGCAAAAATACGTACGACTTAAGGATCGTCATTAGGGCACAGGAACGTTCCCGTTCAATGAACCAGTCCATCACATAAGATGACATTTTAGGCGCAACCGCGTACAGCCGAAACAAGCGCTGGTAAAACTTAAGCGACCATGCGTTGCGAACTCGCAGTGCATGTGAAATTACCTCGTGCTCCTTGTCCTCTTTGCTCAAACTGTGCAGCACATTTTGCAAATCTATTGTTGGTGGAAGAAGAATATGGATTAGATTCTTAGGGAAACTCAAAGTAAAAGTCGGACAAAAAACTTACCACTCTCATTTTTGGCGAAAATTTGGTACAAAATGAGGTAGCCGATAAACTCGCAGCGATTTTCACAATCGCCGACGTCTTTCTCACAGTACAGCGCCCTCAGCTGGCTCTGACACTGGTTGAACTCCGAGGTGTCGCCATTTTCCAGCGCAATGCGAGCATGCGTCTCATAGACGTGCACGGTGAAGGCGTTGCGCAGGCACTGCACGGTGATGTCCTGCCGAATGGACTTGAGCTGATCACAGACGTAGTTGTAGTCACGCGTGTCAAGCCACTTCCTTTTCACCATTTGCAGCGCCTTTCTGAGCACCTCAAGAGGACGAACAGTGGACGGGTCGGGGGCGGAGGTCAGGCGCAGGTAGCGCTTCTCAAGGTTCGTACAGGTGCCGATAATGGCGCTAATGGAGCTCAGGTCAAACTCCTCGCCCTCATCGACCATGTTGTAGTTGCTGCTAGTATTGTAACGAATGTGATTAATCTTAACCCCAGCAAACCCTTTGCCACTCTGACTTTCAGCAGCACTGGTGGGGGTTTCCGTCGTTCGAGTGTACTCTTCGAAGCGAGCCTTTCGCTGAGCAACCTTCTCATCGCTGAAGATGTCGCCCTTCCTTCCAAACCCGTTAACAGTGATTGTGGTAGTTTCAAACTTTTTAGCATTTTTCTTGTTCACTCTTCGACTGCGCTTGTTGTTCTTCTTCAAGGGCGAAGTCTGCTTTGACATGTTCTTAGTAAATTGCTTCGGCTCATCATACGACAGCGGGATATAATCTTCGTCCGAATCAATTTCTCTGCTAAAATAAAAGCACAATTTGTGGTTAGTTTAGTGAAAACACAATCTACTAAAAAGAAGTTACCTTTTCTTTTTCAACTTTTTCTTACTCGGGGTGTCTTCATGATAGAATCGCTTTCCGTAAGTCTTCATTTTGCTGTCAGAATCATCAGAGGAGTCGGAATAGTCTCCCGATGAATAGGAATTGGAATGTGTGGAGCCCTTTACGGGATCCGAGAGATTGGGTTTACTCTTAACAACACTCTTACTCTGCTCATACGGTCTGAAAGCTTTCTTTGGAGGCGTTGTTGTCTGCTGCTTAAAAGGGCTGGAAAAGGGCGGGACGTCATTTGCAGACGAAGCCTTGGTGAGAACCGGTAGCGGTTCATTCTTCCAGTCCTTCGTGTGCATGTTACCCTCATTGATCGCCTTTGTGATTTTGCCTTTGAGGATGATTTCAATTCGGTCCTTATCGAGCTCATCGCTCGATACGGCAAAGGCGCGTGTTACATACTCGTGAAGTTCAGGAGGCCATTGTTGGCCGCTGTTTGTGCTGTTGTTTGGTTTGTCAGATTGTCCACTGTTCATTTTAGCCCCTACTCCTTGTACTGAAGTACTACCGTTAGTGTTACTACTTATGTTGGTCCTATTTGCCGTTGATGGGGATGAATGATCGGGAAATGTGTTTGGCTGATGTCCAGTACCTTGTGACATTTTAGTTGGAGAAGTTGAGCTGAAAGCTGACTTTGAACCTGGCATATCTAAATTCTGCTTTTGCTGAGGTTTCTGCTGAAGTTTAAATCTAATGACTCCGTTATTCGGACCATTTGACGGAGAAGGATGAGACATTGGAACGCCATTTGAAAATGCAGGATGCGGTTGAGTGTAAGTGTGACGTGGCGGAGTTGGCGGCACAAAAGAACCTGGACCTGACATAGAAGGAGCGTGGTTTGTGTTTGGTGGGGGAGGTTGTGAAAAATGCTGATGCTCAGGTGGCGCTTGCCCGTTGTTTTGATACGTGGCCCAAGCATTTTGCATTTGATTTCCATGATTTGGGGCGAGAGACGGAGGCGGTGGTGGTGGTGGTGGTTGCTGAGGCTGTTGAGGACGGGGCTGGTAATAGTTGTTAGCATAGTCGTACGAATAATTGTAAGCAGTACTGAAAAGTAAAGATTTGTTAGATTGAAAGGCAACTTTTGTTACAAATGACGACATACCTATAGCTGGCCCAGCCATTAACCGGATAGTTTGAATTTGGGTAGTAGTTATAATCGGATGCTGCGGGAGCGCCACCAGAAACACGAGCCAAGGATTCGCGGGCTTTCACCCAAGCTTCGGGTTCCATTTTGGCAAACTTACGCTTGAAGTTAACTTGCAGGAAGACTTGAGGAGAGAAGAAGAAAGAACAAAGAGTATCAAACCTTGAAGGGCAAAGATGTTTAAATCAGAGGTCCGTTTCACAGCGAGAGAGACTGTTCGCCAGGAAGTGGACCTTTAGAAGAGTGTATTTGACGTGTACTTGAAGAAAACTGGTGTATTTCAATGGCCGGAAAGCAACAAACGGGATGGTGAAAGTTCCAAGACTTAGCGCATTGTAGTGTGCGTCAGAAGAATGCGAGGTGAAATGAAAACAGTGAGCAGATCTACATTTTTTTATTTTCTGGGGGCGCACACAAATGCCGTGATGGGAAAAAAATTAGAAATCATTGGTCAGCTGATGGTTTTGCTTTGCTTTGCTTTCATCCAAGTCAAATTGACCCTTTGACATTTTATTTGATGGAGTTCAATTAAGTTGGAGCTTAGCAAAGGTATTTCCGATCCGCCCAGCTGGTTAGAGGTACGGTGGCATGTCATGTTCTTTTACGACACGACCATACTGTTGTTCTACCTGAGCCACCTTCTGCTGAAGAACGTATCCCTTCTGGTGGACAAGGCGTCACGGTGCTGGGACAGTACTGCCGCCGCCTCGACACACTGACCCACCTTAGGCTGCAGCGTCTATATTTCCGCTCCAATGGAGTCAGATTACCAGTGAAAAGTACTCCTTGAACAAACCAGTGATTGCCTACCAGTAATAAACAGTGCTATATATACCTGCCACTGTCCGGTGTATTTGGCAACATTGAAGACACAGACAGACAGACTGCAGTTGGCCAAAGCTCGGTGTGCTCTGAAGCGCATCTACAACACACTACAACTACCACCATCACCACCTCTTTCTCCTTCTCCTCCTTCTTCCCTTCACTGCACCAGTGACCAAGTGACATTTTTACCAACGGAGACAACCAGCGAGCCAGCCTCAGCACGCACGTCAACTTAGCGACACTCAGTTTGGTGTTGTACTGCTGTAGCAGCCTGCTGCAGCTGCACTGTCAAGGCCGAAGAGCAAGAAGAGTTGAAGACGTCGGCTTCACGGGAATAGCAAAGCACCCAAAGCAAACTGTGCATTTGGTTGCGGTCGGTCAACACCAGTGGGGGAGCATCAACTGAAGAAGAAGGAGAAGTGACGCCACACACTTAGTGCCTGACGACTTCTATTTGCCATTTGCCATCATTGCTCACATATTCAACAACGAGCACGACGTACTACGACTACCACCACCACCATCAACTGTGCATCAACAGCAGAGGTGGCAGCAATCCTTTTGAGAGAGAGAGAGAGAATTTCGCCAGCTTGCACAACTGCAATGAAACCACCGCCGATGCAGATACAACTCTGAAGCGTGGTACAACTTTTTCGCCGTCTCCCTTGATGCGCCGCTCACCACGGACAGCCAGCGCAAGAAGGAAGGGAACACACTCGTACAGCGCACCACTGAGGTAGGAAAAGTTGATAGTGGCTGTGGTGAAGAAGCAGCAGCAGCACTGTCCTCATCACCACCACCACCACCACACAACCCCCATCTAAATGTGCATGTGCATTTAGCCACTTCCACTGATCAGCAGCTTCGAGGTCTTTCTAACTCACTCACTCACTTTTGCTTTCTTTCTTTCCTTCTCCCTTCCTTTCTACTTTGTTCAGGAATGTAAGCGTGCCTGCTCGTGGTTTGCATCGGCAGCATCACTCCTTCCTTCCCCCTTCTTCCTTTCATCTCTTCTCTCAATTGGTTCTACCCACACGTTATACATTATTTTCTCCCCGCCACCAATTATTGCAACGCTAATACTATTAGTGGTGTGCTCTGAAGACTCTGAAGACAGGCGCTCTGCACTTGAGCTCATTACGTTATTGAAACTTATGAATAAGTAAAAGAGCATAGCAGAACGACGACTTCTGCCACTTGCTGTACACTTTCGTCACCACCATCATCACCACCACCACAAAGACCAAAAACCAACAAGACCAACAGTACCGAACTGCATCAGCAGTAGTAAGCAAACGCGCCAAATTCGCATTTGTTTATCCTCCTCGTCACTGCTGTTGATGAGGCTGCAGCCGACCAACTGTCTGCTAACTAGAAGCTTCCAGTCAATTCCTCCGCAGAGAGCTGATCACAGCAAAAACTCTCTCTCACTCTTTTCATCTGGCTGTGTGTCTGCTGTGCTGGCACGCTGCTGCTGCTGCTGTACTGTTGTTGCCTCATCTTGTTCCGAACAACTTTCTCTCTCTCTCCGACAGACACAGTGCAACCCAAATCGATTCCCCTCCGTTCGGCTTTCATTTACTCTCACCACCGAAGCTGCACACTACTCGTGGTGGAATAGAAAGTGTCTTCAGCCTGACAGTCACCGAGTCAGTTCTCCTCTCCTCTCCTCTTTACTCCCGCACCTTTTCGTTCTCCTTCTTCTTGCCACTTGTGTGCTTGGTGGATTGCACACTGATTTGTTATATTGTGATCTCGAAGACGACGACGACGACGACCATCACCGACACCATCACCACCACCAACAGCACCTCATCTTCTGGCAAATTCTCATCATCACCATCCTTGCTACTTCTGCTGCTCTCCCTCTTCGCCTTTGCCAAGGCGTCCTCCACTCTCTTGCAGCTGAACACTGAACACACATTTCATATAAAACATGAGCCATCCTACTCGCGAGTCTTTTAGACAATTTAGCAACTTGGATCCACAAGCACGCCTGGATGAGTTTCAGAAGCGATTCGATCGCTTAAAGTCGGAGTTTCACAACACACCCACCAGGCAGATGTTCGAGTCGACGAATCGACCCTACTACGGCCACCCTCATCCTCATTGGAGCGGTGCACAGGATCAAGTACGTACTTTTTAAGCATTTTTTTACCACAAAAAGAGAAACCAAGCACTTGCTAACAACACACTTGTTTACTTACTTTGTAGGATGCTCAGCCTGCCAACGGACATGTTCCAGTAGAGAAGACTATTCCAATTCAGGTCCAGCATGAGCGTTCCCGAAGTGAGCCCGTAGCTCCGGAAAGCGGTGCCCAGCAACAGTGCACACAACAACAACAGCGGTGCAACAGGCCACAACAATATTTCCCCTGATCCTCGAATGCATTTCATGCCGGACAATTCCTACTTTCAGCACAAGGGCTTTCAAAGTCCCTTCTCCGGTGGCGTGGAGGGCGGCCACAGCCCTAGCAGCATGCCCAACACTGGCGGCGGTGGTGAGGGCGGCCTCGGAGAACCTCGAGTTCACCGTATACCAATTCAGGTGGAGACTCGAGGTGGTGCCACCACCACCGCCACCAATCCCGTTCCAATGGGCTACAGCAAATCAGCATCGTCATCATCGCCTACACCGAGTGCCGGCGGCGGCGGTGGCAGTCATCACTATGTGTCTAGTCAAGGTGCTGGTCCCAGCCAATCGTCGAACTTTCAGCCTCAGCAGCATCATCCTCAGCACCCTCAGCAGCAGCACCCTCAGCCGAATCCCTTCATCTCGGCCACTTCTACTTCTTCGTCACCCTTTGATTCCAGGCCAGCCGCTGGTGGGCGCAACATTGAGATTCCCATTCAGATAGCCAAATCCTCCTCCAGTCCTCCTGCACCTTCGAAGAAGGTCGACAGCAGCTTTCAGGGGGCGGCGGCAGCTGCCGTCAACGAGTCCGCCTCCGACCCTGCCATCGCCGACCCTAATCAGGTGTACGCCATGGGCTATGAGCCACTGGCTGGTGGGAACAGTGCGGCAAATTCGAACAATGCCGAGAAGCAGAAGAATGAGGGCGGCAAGAAGGAGACGCCCTTTGACTACGTCAAGGAGGTGCTGGACGACCTGAAGAACTACGAATCTCAGGTGGAGGAGTTCAGCTGCGCCAGCAGCAGTGATAAGGGCTACCGCTATCTCGATGAGATGCTCACCCTGTGCATCCTCCGCCTGGACTGCATCAACATTGACGGCAACGATGAGCTGCGAAAGTACCGCAAATCAGCCATCAATGAGGTCAATCGAGTGGCAGCTATTCTCGAGAGTAAAGTGTCGAAGACAGAGAGCACCGCCGCCGATGAAAAGACGCCATCTCAGCAAAACGACTCACAAGGTCAGCAGCAGCAGTGCAGCAGCGGAGATGCAGCAATGACGCAATAACGGCTCGGCTGCACCACCAAAACCAGAGGACAGCCAGACGTCTGCAGCTGTAGCCGCCGAACAGGCAGCGGCCGAACCAAAAACAAGAAGGAGGCGAAGAAGCTCGAAAAGGCCAAAGCAAAGAAGGAAAAGGAGGAAAAGGAGAAGGCGGAAAAGGCAAAGAAGGAGGCGGCTGCCGGCGAGAAGAAGGAAGGTCGGCGAATCATTCTGTTCCGGGGAAAGAATAAGAACAAGGCAGCAGCTGTCGCCGCTCCGAGTGGCGACGAGGCCGCTGGAACCTCCGCCTCTGCCGCCGTTCCGGGCTCTGCCGAAGCTATGGACTTGGACACGAACAACAACGACCTGAAGGATGGAAAGGACGGTGGTTCGACCGCTGGTGGCAACAGCAGTGACCAGGCCTCGGAGACGGCCAGTACTTCCACTACCAGCAGCACTACGACTTTGCAGGGCAAAGAACTGCCGTCTGAGAACTGGGCAGAGGAGGCATCAGTGGTGGTGCCCAACTGGCGAAACGTGTAAACAAAATTCATCACTTCAGCTCTTTACTTGGCTCCCTCTCTCTCTCTCTCTCCCATCTCGCCTTCACTTGTCATAATTATAGCCACCACACACTAGCACATGTTATGTTGCACTGCATACACTTTCTTTCCCTTCCACACATATGCTCTATACATTTTCACGATTAATTGACCGGGTTGTTCTTCTGATATTTTCACTCAATTAATTAAATCCACTGAGAACACTGTCTGTGTGTGATTGTGTGATGCCTCCAGCGATGCTGTTAATGCTTTTAGAGAGATAACAAAAAGTATTTCTCATAGCGGCAATGTGTGTCTGCCATTTCGAATGCTTTTTGACTTCGATGTGTCGAGAAAGGTGTCGTAAGCTTCAGAAGAGAGGCGAGCTGATGAGCACATCATATCAGAGCACGTAACACCTACGTGAGCTACTGTGGCAATGTTTGAACGCGAGTGACTCTTCAGTACCAGTCGAAGGACGAATTAACGTAATCGAATTGCACACTGATGCCATAAAAGTAGATTGTGGCAATTCCATTGATTGATTGTGTTGCATGCCAATTACTACCACTTCCGATTCCCTCCGATTTCTTCACCTTCCAGGGGAATGACCCTCACGCAAAAAAAATTGCAGTTGCTCCACTGCTTCCGCTCTTAGAACAAGAGCCTTTATTTATCGAAAAATGTGAAAGCGAAAAATGACCAAGTTTCAAGTCTCCGACAAAAAATGTTTTCAATAAAATTCATCCGTGAATGCCGGAATTGAAGCAGCGACCTATGGATATCCACAGTTGAAGAGAAGCAGCAGGTGGTCTTTAAAGGTAGGCAACACTGTCAGCTACAGTCTTCATCAGATATCATGCTTTTGACCTCATTTCTTCAAGAAACGGCCAGCAAAGGGTAAACGCAAGTGCTAACTAGAAGAATAGTTTTTGTTTCAATTCAGAAACCAACTGATTTTCAGTCTGGTTTGTAATGATTGACAAATCTTCAGGTTTAGTCATATCGAGATATTATTATGTTATGTAAATGAATAGTGCGATTACATCCGAGGTATGTTGATGTGCGCTAAGCACTGGAAAATGTGAGGCAAACTTGCTAGGTTTTGTGCCAAAAAAATCATGGGGAAATGGTCTCGTTCGAAGACTGGTACATCAAAGTTTGGCTCACACGGCAAATCGACGTCGCTTGTTGCCCTGCAAATGGATAAATTGTCAGTAAACAAGTTGCAAATAATTGTGCGAATAAAAAACTTACCAAAAATGGTGCTGTTGAATTTTTTTTCTTTTCACCTTCTTCGACAACACCGAATCGCGCTTGTCGTTTTTGAATCTTCTCGTCTACAATCGAATTCGTGACCACCGGTTTGCTGGAAGTGTTGCTTTTGCTACCATTGCTGGTCGATTCAACAAACCCAAATCTCTCCTTGCGGCGGTTAATTCGCTCGTTTTCTTCGATGACTTTCGCCTTAGTCGACACCACTTCACCAAATCGCTGGGCTCGACTGAGAATTTTTGCATTCTCTGCTATCGGTGCGGCCTAGAAGAAAAGAGGTGTAAGTATGTTGTCAAATTGAATTGCTTTCAAGTTACCGTTTCACTTTGAATTCCAAATCGCTCAGCACGATTCTTCAGCTTTGGATCGGCAAACTTTTCCGCTCGAACTTGCTTCTTTTCATCAGCCGTAAGAATAGTTTTAATATTTGCAAATTGTTTTGTAGCAAACGCCATGTTGGTAGCAGTAGCGGCAGGTTTAGGAGCACTACTTTCAGGTTGAGCAGTCGGCTTAGTGACAGCTGGCTTAGTGGAGCCAATTGCTGGAGGAGTGACGGTGATGGGAGATACAAGGCCTGCGTCGCCTAGAAGAAGGTCTTCGCTGTGTAGAAGAGCATCTTCAGATTTGCTGAAGCTTTCGTCGTCACCGGCCAAAATGGCATCTTCGTCAATTTCTTTATCAATCGACTTGCTTTCAGCTGATCCCACGATGCCATCGTTGAGCACGGATGATTCAAGTCGCATTATCAGGTCACTCTTATTGCCCACAAGAGAGAGTCCTCGAGCTTTCAGGAGCTGCTTCAAATCGGCTACCTGAAACGAAATTTCGCATTTGAAAAAAGGTTTCCCGCTTTGAGCAAGCCAGTGCTTACCTTCAGAGCGTTCAAATTAGATATATCCATTGCGATGTATTGAGTCGATTGATGGTGTGCACAAATTTCAGTTGAAAAATAACAATGAAAATGTCAAACAATAGTTCTAAGATGACTTTTGAAAAAGAATTGATGAGGTTTTGACTTTTGAAAATTAGAAATCGAGTTAGCCGATTTTTGAGGCGCAAAACAAACAGTGCCAGTGAAGCAGCGCACCGTTCACAGATGACGTGTGTCTGTTTTGAAAAAATGATGAAATCAAAAGTTCTCCACTCCTGCTGAAGAAGCATTGGAAGTTGCTGTTCTTAATGGAGGACAACGAAAAAGGTATCTTTCTAGAAGTTGACAAGGATTTGCGGAGAGCCGGCGCCCGCAAGTCCGCCTACTTGCCGGTGTGCTCCCGAGGAGCGAAATGCGCCCGAAAAAACACTCAACATTTCCGCGAGTACCGCCACTCTGTTGAGCTGAACTCAGTTGTATCACTTACCAAGTTTATCGCTGGCTCCAAGAAGGCGAGAGAGAGGAAGAAGAAGAAAACTTCAAACTGCAAACTTCAAATCACGCTGAGAAGAGTGCCGCAAAGAGACCAGCTTTAAAATGTCAACTACCGATTACTTTTGGTTCGTTGCCCTGCTTTATAGAATCCTCTAATAGAATCTAAAGAATTCACTTTGTTTTTCCAAATAGGTGATCCCGATACCGATGGTTATTTTAAGCCAGAAAAGAACGCTTCGACAAGCACTTTTTCAAATGCACAAGGCAAAGATTTACATTGTTCAGGTGAACCAAAGCGTGGCAATAATGTTGAAAATGAAGAAGCTGGCCAGAAGTCTAAGTGTCGACGCAGGAAGACAATTCATGTAAGTCTATACTTATGTCTGGTTTATCTAATAGTAACCTAACCTTCTGTTTTGTCAGAAGAACGGTCATTCAACTGGGGTTCAAACTCGATTAAAGTTGATTCCGCTGGTTTTTATTTGATTTCAACCAAGTACAATACTAAGCACAAAATTAATTTTAAACTGTAATAATTTAGTTTATTGAATACATTACAAATAAACAAGTAAAACCATCTGCTCTATGAGCGGTGAAAGTCCAATGACAGCTTCACTTTGCCGATGTTTTGCGGCGATTTTTGTTGATGTTGGATTTTTTGCTTTTAGCAGTCCTTGTGCTTTTGCCGCTTCGTTTCTTTCTGCTTGTCGTATTATTGCCAGAGACTGACATCTTTTGGCTGTACAGAACCTTTTTCTCGATTGAAATCTAAATTGGGTAAAGAAAAGTTGTTAGGATTTGAGTTCACATTAGCCTTTATCTGCGCCACCACTTACAAAAGCCTTGCTTAGAAACAAGAGGACATAGAGTAGTAGTGCGCTGATCAAGAGGGAAGTTATCAATAAACCCACAATATATGATGGATGTAACTTTAGCAAGTATTCAGTGAATTTCATGCTGATGGTATATCACCTTTCAAAGTACTAGTGATCTGCGGTATGCTGAGATATCGAAATATAGGTGTGAATGTTTATTTGTTGAGTAGGTTCGAATAGGGCAAAGAGTTTACGGCGAGTAAACTCTAGCTCACAACAACAATGTTTTCTAGTTGTCCTTCTTTTCAACGTCCAAACTTTTGTCTTTGATGGAAACGGAATTGGCCTGCATCTTCAGCAACTCATAGACCACCGTTGACACGGAGAAGGAGATGACGGCGTACACGAAGACAAATGCCAGAACAAATCCGGTCGCATACAGTTGAACCTTTCTCAGCACAGGCTTCGTTTTGGAGAGTATTGGGGCGATGAAGCTAAATGATGATGAAAGAGCTATTGTTAGCTTACGACTACATATGGTTTAAGCTACCAGTACCTGATGTTCCTAGCTCCCAAGGAAGGGAAACTACCCGGATTTCTCTTGACCAAAATGCCCAGTGAGGAGCTACCATTCTGCAGTGAGATGTAGGCCAACTTTGAAGTGCCAAAGTTCCTCAAAAATACGTTGCTGCCTTTTCGCGCCACCAACTGTCCCATCATCAGCTGGGAACACAGCTTTGAGTGAAATGCTGACATCGCCAAGGACATGATGAACTTCAATCAGAAAGAGAAAGAGCGATGCTTTCCTGATAAAAACAAACAAACAGACTTGAAGTCGACTTGGCTTAGAGCCGATTCACTCCAAGTGCGGTGATAGCTGACAAACAAGGAAAAAAGTGTAAACAGCAAACTGTCACCAGAGCACTGCCGCCAGTTACCAGATGGCTCTACGGGTCCCAGTTCTTTGGAACACTTTTGAAACCAACTGCTTTCGAAAATTGAACTTGTCAAATTGCACTTTTATTGTTCTTCGTCAGTTAGGGTAAATAATAATAAAAATCATGCAAAAATATGAGTTATTACACAAGAAATTACAAAACAAAAGTTTTTGTTGCCAATTCTGTTCTCAGATGTTCTCAAATGCAATGGTGCCCTTGAGAATGTCGCGAATCTTCTTCATCTCGGCCAGGGCAATCAGTACATTCTCCACCTCGGGGTCATTGTCGGTGCGAGCTTTGTTGCGCTCATTGACAAAGGACTGGAAGCACTCCAGGCTCTTCGTCATGTGAAGAGCGCAGAAGTCAATCATGTAGTGCAGCTGCTCGACCTCCTTTGCACTGGAACAGCAAAAGCTCTTGTCCTGCTCACCGGAAAGATCATTGGCGGATGACTTGGTGAACTTGTCTTCAATCCACTCAAAGGACATGTTCTTCATCTCGCTTGCTTTGTACTGCCGGTTCGCCTGATTGGCCTGAATGACCAGTGACTTAGGACGGGAGTTAGAAGACTTCAGAAAGCTTTTAGTTGGTGAAATGGGTGACAGATTTTGCTGCTGTACTTTAACTGCATTTGGGTTTGGAAGAACTAAAGTGGAATGCTCGACAGGGGCTGGATAGTTCTGTGTGATAAAAGATGATCGAATTGGTTATCAAAAGCAGTATGAAGGCAAGCAGAACAACTTACGATAGGATCACGAATGTGCAAGGCCAGGTGAATGACGTAGTGGACATCACAAACCGAGGGATAGCGCATCAGGTGGTTTAGGCAATTGGAGTAGTCACAGGGTAGCAAAATTTTGCTGATCACAACGAGCATTGCCGTAAAGATGTAGTCACAGAGACCGAAGCCATTGGAAAAGATGGCGTCCCAGAGAACTAGTAGATCCTGAAACTGATACTCCCTAATGAAGAGCAATCGCATCCAGCGAATGCCGTAAATCTGCGGAGCAATGTGCAGATCTTTCAGGTGATGGTACAGCTGCTCGTCAGTGCGACGCAAAATCTGCTCATTGATCATCTTCAGCTTTATTCCAATCTTGGAGTAGCAGTTGAAGTCAATGTCATTTGAGAACGGTTCCATGTTGACGTATTCATTTTTCTGGTTAATGAAGCAGTCGTTAGATGACAACAATATCGACTTTACGCTAAGTTTTTGACTTACCTTGATTGTTTTAATCGAGTTATTGTCGTACCACGATTCAATCCTCTCCATAACGTGCAGAAAGAGAAAGTACGAGTCGTGCTCTAAATACTTGGCATCAAGTAGTTCTTGAATTTCATTTCTGTTGGTAAAACAAATTGTAAATTGTAGTTTGCACACAGGTGTTTATCGCTGCAGTATACTAACTCTACGAGTCCGTTTTCTTGAGCAAAAAGATATGTTTGATGATCGCAGTGAATGACAAAGATAAGCGGGGCTAGAATTTCATGCATTCCCTAGAAAAATAGCAAATTGATGTCAACATGAGTACGCAAAAAGTAGTGTTTTGTTTACCTGTTTGTATTCAACTTGAGCATTCTCACGCGCGTAATTAAAGAGTATATTCGCCATGAGACTTTGAATTTTTTCTTGTTGAAAGAATACTATATCAGGAAAAGCTCGAACAACATCCTTCATGATTCGACTCTGAAGTTCATCATCGGAAAAGAACTGATTCCAGTGGCTCTAAAGGTGGATACACTCAAAGTTAGACAATGTGAAAAAGATGGACAAGATCAACAAAAGAGTTACAGTTTCATCCTGTGAGAGTGGGTTATCTTCATCTTTAAACAAACGAGGATCTTTACGATGCTTTTTGCGAATCTCTTCGTATCGAGCTCTTAGTGTTCGAATTCTACCGATTCGCTCTGCCGATGCTTCAGGCAAACATTCGAGAAATATCTAGAATACATGTTGATAAGTAAAGAACAATCTTTGTTAAGGTCTAAACGATACGTACCCGCCAGCAGAGAGAACGAAAGCGACAACTTCGCAGGCCTTCTTTGATGGAGTTTTGGCGAATCACATTCAGATTGTCTAGTGAGAGGTACTCCTCGCTGAACAGAAGACAAAATCGGATTAATTGTGCCTGAAAGGCACTTCAACGACACACTTACACATAGTAATTATTGCTAATTCTTTCTTCAATGGTTCTACCGGCGGCTTGCTGTTGTGGTTGTCTGCTGCTGCTGCTGGTAGGTGTGTGAAGTGCATCCTGAGCACTTTCAATTATCGAAAAGTCTTCATCCGCCATCTTTGCAGGTCTAAATAAAAGCTGTTGACGGAGCGACGAGTATCTGTATTTTTGAGTTGTCAGTGAGCACTAAAGGACTGCAACAGCAGCAGCAGAAGCAGAAGCAAACAGTCCAGCAAAACAAGGAAAGCTGATTACTGATTAGGTGCCGTTGATGATATGCAGGAACGGACGAGTACGGCGACAAGCGCTCAGTGACAGCTCCAATGTGGCGCCCGAATTGTGTTCGCACACTAGGTGCCTGCCGGAATGATGATGGTGCACTTCAGCGTGGAGACACCGGTGAGCTTCAAGTGGAGCTTCAGGTGCCAGCAGTTGAGCGCCAGCTTCTTTCACTCGCTTGAAAAGTGCTGGTACCTGGGCAATGATCTGACAAAGCAAATCCCCACAACAGACTATCCACGCACTACTTTTACCAGAAGACCAGGCTTCCACACACCAAACGCTGGCGAAAATTATTGTAAACAATCGCCACAGCAGCGGCGCCAGTGGCGTAGGGCGCACAACAATCGATGCATCTGAGAAGGAGAGAGAGAGACGTGAGGTGAAGTGAAGAATGAACGATGAAGAGATGCAACCTGAAGAAGTCAACAAAAAGCTACCACAGAGCTCCTCCGTCGTCGACGACGGTGATTGCGACCTCCTTCCACTTTCTTTAGCAACACAGACGCACACACACTTACACACGATATCTTATCCACAGCGCCAAACGCCATGGACATTGAAGGAGGGAGAAGACTGCAACAGCTGCAGACGACCACTGCCACTAGCAACATTGCCCTCCTCCTCTTCAGTTCATCTGTAACCACCGAGGTGTTTGATGTTTGATCATCATCATCATCACCATCACCACCGCCACACTTCTCATCATGGGGGCCACTGGTGAACTGCTGAGGAGTCTGGCCACCGGCAACCGGGCCGTCCTGGCGAAGGTAATCACTGCGCTCGAGTCGAAGAGCATCGTGCCGGCGAAGCAGAAGGAGAAGATGCACCTCATTCAGCAGCTGCACCAAAAGCACCACTCACTGCAGCGGGACACCATTCGAGTGGCCATCACCGGGTCGCCCGGTACGGGCAAGTCCACCTTCATCGAGGCCTTTGGCATGCACCTCATTGAGAAGGAGAAGAAGAGGGTGGCCGTCCTCGCCGTCGACCCCTCTTCGGCCATTCGCGGCGGCTCCATTCTCGCGGACAAGACGCGAATGCCCATGCTGACAAAGAGCCCCAGTGCCTTCATTCGACCTTCACCCTCACGACTGCATATGGGCGGTGTCACGCAGGCCACAGGTAATTTGAAGAGTCGCCACCCTTTTTTAACTACTCCATAACATGTGCTCAAATGGGAAACTCTATCCTTTTTTGCAGGCAACTCTATACTGGCCTGCGAGACGGCCGGCTACGATGTGATCATCGTGGAGACCGTCGGCGTCGGTCAGTCCGAGTACGAGGTGGCCCACCTCTGTGATATCTTTACGCTGCTGGTGGCAGCCGGCCGCCGGCGACGAGCTGCAGGCCATCAAGAAGGGCATCGTCGAGATGGCCAATGTGATCGCCGTGACCAAGTTCGACGGCGACCTGGTCAGGGCGGCGCGGCGAATGCGGGGCGAGATCAAGTCGGCCACGAAGTACATCGACTACACGGAAAGACCGGCGGTGCTGTGCGTCTCTGCGGTGACCAAGGAGGGCATCGAGGAGACGTGGCGGCTCATCGAGGAGCGGGTGAACAAGGACGCCGGGCTGAAGGCGGCTCGCCGGCAGGAGAAGCGGCTGCAGATGCTGCGCACCTACCTCATCAATGAGCTATTTGAGGTGCTCAGTCGAAATCTGTCGTACGAGCAGTACGAGGAGCGGCTGAAGGCGGATCCGACGCTGTCACTCAGCGAGCTGGTGCAGGACATCATCTACCGCGATCTGTACAAGGTCCTCCAGAAGAGTAGCCTACTCACGGAAAGTTAGCATGTGTTTTATGCTATTATTATTGTTGATATCACTAGGACTTTATTAATATACCTTTTTAATACAAAACTAGAGGAAAGACTTTTTTTATTTACAGGCTGGAGCAAAACTCGTAAACGTGAAAGGGATTGGCACCGGAGAGGAACTTGATCTCTTCTCGGCCTTCTTCGGTAAACGCCGCCGGTCGTTGTAGCCATCGACGGTCTTGGTAGTACTCGAGACAGGTGACCATCTCCTTGTCGGAATACTTTTCCACCTCGATCGGCACAAAGGGGTCAAAGTCGTGGAAGCCCTGTTGAAAGGGAAAAACCATGAAAATGATTATTTGGCAAACAAAAAACTGGAGATGTAAGGCAAACCTCATCAGTGAGAAGATCTCGCGGGTAGTCGCTGATGTGATCCACATTGAAGGGGCCCCAGTGTTTGTACACTCGTTCGCGTTCTCTTCGGTTTTTCAGTCCATGAATTGGAAATATTCGATAGGGCACGACAAGCTTCTTGCAAACACTGGCCACGACGGCTCCATTTTGCTAGAGAAAGAGAGACAGTGATAAATACACTTTTGATCTTCTAACATCTTTCAACATACCCAGTCTTTCTTGAAAAGCTTCTTGAAGGCACGAGCAATGGTGATGTCATCAGCGGTGGCGCAGGTTCGATCAGGGAAGCGGAGCAATGTTGGCTCGTAGAAAGCATTTGCCTTGTCAGCAACGACCAACAGGCGACAGTTGCCCTTTTCAGAGTTGAGCTTCAGCTCCTTCAGCAAGACGGCCATACAGTCAGAGGCGTGCTTGATTCGATTAATACCATGCTCGACGATGGACATCAGACTGTCCCCGGGGTTGGTGTGCTCTCGCAAACTCCAGGTGTACTTGTTGAGGGATGTAAGCTTCAACTCCTCAAGCAAGTTTAAATTTTGAGCTTTGAAGTGCTGCAGCCAAACTGCCGCATCCAGTGGCGTGTCGATTCGTTTGGGATTTTCAGATGAAGCAGAGTACTCCTGCGGAAACTTGGTCCAATCGGTGGCTGAAGATACAAAAACAACAGTTAGCGATCTTTGTTATTTTGTGTGCAAAAATATTACGTTTGCTGCAGTAGATCAAAACGAATTTTTGACTGAATCCATAATGAAGAAGATGGTTTAGAGTATAAGTTTTTCCCGAGCCAATTGGTCCGTCTGAAAATGATAAACAACTAGTTGAAATGACCTTAAAAAATTATTTGCTTACACAAAACATATCGATTAGGCGGCTTGTTAAAGTCGGTTTTGTTGAGGTAGTTTATGATCTCAAGTGCTGGCTTCCGAACCATAATGGACGTCTCTCTGAACGTTTTAGCATCAGCTGCTGCTCCTTGTCGAAGCCGCCCAGGACAAAGAGGAGACTAGCAGTGTCACTGGGAATAGTGTAGAACAGGCCATGATGAACGTCGTTGTGCTTCGCCGGTTCTGCTTCATCAGTTCGGAAGATGGTCGGCTTTGGCTGAACCTGTGCAACCGTTGCCAGGTTTCTCTGAAGTCTGCCTAGGCTCGTCGCTGTCAGAAGTTCGCCAGAACTTCTTGCCGAAGCTTGACAAACACCATTTGCTGATAACTTCACCGGCATCACAGGCATTGCCTGTTTTCCTCCTGCCAGCCTCACCTGGCTGGCGATACGCCTTGTTAAGCGGTTCATTTAGACTTCACCAGTAAAGGAAACAGTATGCAAACGGCAAGGAAATACTTCAAATTGATCTTCAAGAAGATTGGAAAAAACACAGTGAACCAAATGAATCTCCTCCGACCAAAACAAAACAAATCTTCCCGGAGTTCACGTGTGTTGCCCATTCGCAGATGAGATGCCGCACAGTCTTTATGAGCAAAGTCCCGATTCACACACATTGCCTCATCTTTCTATCAAATGGTTTTGTTTTGCTTTCACCTGACTTCACTCTTTCGCCGTAGTTCTCCGCTTATCAGCTCATTACCTGTGTCTCTGTTCAACTGCCTCCACTATGTAACACCGGTAACCTGAGAAGGCCGACAACGATGGAGTGAATCCGATGAGTGAATCGGATTTATGCACCAAGGCCAGCACCTATTTCATCGAGTTCTGCCTGGAAAACAATGGCCAATCTTTCAGACACTCAGATAAAGTCGGATCAACAAGAGTTCGAAGCACCACCGGAGACTTTTGCCTATGTTCAGTCGCGACTGCCACCCAATGGTATTGCCAGGGAAAATGTTCCAATCCTTTTCAACCACAACAGCAGCAACGAGAATAACAGGGCGGGCACTTCGAGTAGAAGTGAGTCGTCGCGCCGACTGTCAACAAGAAGTTCCAAAAGCGGTCCTCAAGCAGCGTTCAGTGGGCATTCAATTCAGGTGATCGCCGAGCACAGTAACCTGGAGATGGAGTTCTCGATGCAAGCAAGCAAAGAGGTGCGGCAGGAAATGGTAGCTCGGCTGCGAGAGCTGATCCACCGGTCTGCTCAGTTTATGCACCACTCCAGTCGCACCAAACTCACTACGGAAGATGTATCCAAAGCGTTGCAAGAAATTGACTGTGATACCATTTTAGGTCATAATAATTCTCAAAAAACCTGGGCAAGTCTCAGGTACCGCTACGTCCCGCTAGCGCGTGTCTACGTTCGCGACGATCTTACAGTTGATCTTCGGAGTGTCGCTTCGAAAATCATTGCTAAGCGGAGTGATGAACCTCATGGCCAGTCATCTACCACAACATTAGCAGCAGCAGCAACAGCAGGAACGTCAACCGCAACCTCAACCTTCACCATTCGCTGGCCACAAAAGAAGAAATGTATCTGTGATAACTTTGTGTGCGCAACACTCGACTCATCAACTCGACATCATCAACGGACGGCTAAACTGGAAAAGTATTTCTCTCAGTTGTGCGTCACAATTGCCAACATAAACTGCACCATGTTTGCTCACCTTCCTCCTTCCGAGCGAAGCCTTCTCCTCGACTTGATGTTCTTTGACCTGTCGAGGAGCGTCCACCTGAAGCCAGTTCTTCACCGATTCATCAGCTTTGCAATGACCGCTCTGCGGACGCTGCAGAAGTTTCCCTTTCGAGCTAACATTGACCCGCTGGTGTTCAGTCAGACAAAGTTGGATTCGTACAACGTTTACCTCCGAACAGTACGCGCCCTGATGAGTAATCAGTCCTTCAGTCACTGGGCACTGCATAGTGACGCCATTTACCGGCTAGCCGAAGTGCTGCTTCCCTCTCCTTTGACCTTCGCCTCTGTGGCGACTTGAGCTTGCTGTACCATCAATCTCTGCACATTCGCTCGCAGTTTGCACAGCTCTACGGGCAGATTCTCTCCCGATTTTGCCTCCCCTTTTCCGATCTCCAGAATGAGCTTATCGCTCTGCTGTACAACAAAATTGCCGAGTACCACAAGGGCCGGTCTAATCTCAGCTGGACAGAGCGAGCAGCGGTCGACTACTCAATTCTACAACTTCACCGCTTCATGGGCTTTGACGTGTGTCTGCGCTTTCTCCTGCCACTCCTGCTGACGCGACAAAGTGTCACCTTTGAGGAGTACTTCACCGAGACGGTTCACCACCGGACGCAGAGCAGAGTGCAGGCCGCCCTTCAGGACGTCGCTGGCACTGCAGTACGAGGTGAAATCTGCCTGATCGGCGAGCTGGTCATGAAGGGAATTGCCCTCCTTCTGGTTCAAGTCGCCGACGACGCCGTCTCAGTCGATAACAGCAATCAGATATACGGCTACTTCTCGGAACGTTTCGCCTCATCCCTGGCCGCCCGCCTCTGTCCACTGCCTGAACTGGCCACTGCCAAGGGCACTCGTCGTGCCTGGGACCACTCCTGGCGGACTAGGTTGTGCCACCAGACAGTGGCTAGGCGTAGTCCAGGAGAAGAAGAAAATGATATGCAACCAGCTACGACAGCGACAACAACAGCTGCGGCACCAGCACCACTAGCTGCATTCACTTCTCCCAGTTCGAGCAGAACAAGAACCGAGTCCACCTCAAACAACAAGTCATCGGACAATAGTCATCCGGCCCATGAGACCACGTCACCCACGAACAAAGGGCTCAACCGCAAGCGAAAGGGCACCGGCCTGCTCGAGTCCATGCTGTCCACGGACACTACCATGCTGGCGAAGAACGAGTCACTCTCAATGTTCACCGAGTCCCTTCTGGAGGCCTCCCACCGGCAGTACGAAAGGGAGAAGCCTACTCGCATTTTCATGTTCAGCGACGAGTACCAAAGATTCGAACGGGCTGCACCGAACATGGCCGCCGCGATCAACTCTCGTGTGGTCTTTGAAGGCAAACGTCTCGTCTCCAGAGACGAGTTTGATCTAGGTAATAATAGTTTATTACTTTGGAGCAGCACTTGTTGCATTTACTAAACTGCACTTTATTTTCATTTACACATAGAGTATCAAACGAACTTCAAAGCAATTCTGAAGTATCCTGAACGACCGTCACGCTGGCACGCCCTCTACTTACGGTCGTACAATCCAGCTATAAGAGCACGCCTGCCTGGCCAACCTGTTGAGGTTGTTAGCATGCCAGACTGGAAAGTCAATGAGGAAATTGTTCAAATGGAAATGGATTTGTTTGGCTGTTCATACACAGAACAGAAGGAGAACCCTGAGGTGGTTGCAAGGTCGGAAAATGAGCCAAAAGATCATCTGATGACCAATGAGGAGGAAGCTACGCCAAATCCAGAAGCAGTTCCTGCTATTAAAAAGTCCATTCGAAGGCAGAGTCACATCTTTCACTACCATCGAAGGAAGCACCACCTGCGCTCAAACTTCAGTCTCTTTACTCAGCTCTGACAGCTGTCACCACATTTGTCACATTTAGTTTACGCGTTTATTTTGCTCACGCTTGTAAGAAGCTCATTTAATTACTAGGGTACTGTAAATAATAAAAATCTCTTCAACTTTGTGCATTGTTTGCTGGTAACACAAAATCAGTGACACAGTTTATATGTTTTATTTCGTAAAATTTTTTTACAAACTTGACAGTTTGCATGCTGATCTTGCTGAACACACTGCACAGTGTTTGCTGTCTTGTTTGCATTTTCAAATTGATAATAAAATAAGTTACAACGGAAAATCAAAAATAAAATAACGGTATAAAAACGAGAAAAATAGAAGAAGGAAGGCATCAGTACAAAAATCAGTACAAACAAATCGGCGTCGCCAGTGTGGAAGAAAAGAAACTCCGGCTCCGGGCAACAGTGGAGCAGCAAAAGTAAAAGGGGAGAAGTAGGATTGTGGCTCGCAAAGGAAAAAAATGTTCTTCTGTAGAAAGTGTTCCAGTCCAGTGAGAAGCCCTTCCAATGGATTCGTCTGGCTGGCTGGGGTCGTCTGGCTTGAGGTGCGCATCACATTTCAGTGGAAGTGGAAGATTGCTGTGTGGTGTGGTGGTGGATGATTGCTGTAGTAGTCGAAAAGCCCATCAAAAAGTAAACCATTGGGAATCCCCAGTTCAGGGATAGCTACCGAGGTGACATGTGTCTGCGTTCGTTGTTCTATTGCTGAGGAGGATGAGGAGGAGGGAAAGGCAGAAGGGAAAGGCACGAGGGAAAGAGTTACCTCAGAAAAAAACAGTCGTTTACCAACAAAAATAGAGCAGGGGGCGGGGGGGGCGGAACAGGCGGTTTTGTGAGAGGAAAAAGAGGGAAAGCCGAGTTGGCAAAAGATAAATACAAGAATTGTGAGGTGCCAAGTAGGCAGCTTCCTCTCTGATCTGCTTCCCCTCCCCAAAGGACGCAAAAGACTGATCTCGCAAGGAAAAAACTGTACATAAGAGAGAGAGAGATGAAGTCAGTGGAAGGTGCGTGGTGATGCATGAAGGGGTGAGGGTGATGAAGTGGGGGATGATGAGGATGATGATGATGATGATCAGAGTGCTGTGAGTGAGTAGAGTTCACATGGGATGAAAAGAAGAGATTTGGTGAGGTCGACTGGAGAGGCGGCGCGCCAAGTGGCCCGTTGGCCGCTGACTGCATGGGCTTTGTTCTGTATGGGGCGTGTTCGTTCTGCTATCGTTTATTATTTTGCTAGCTAGTCTGTGTCTGTCGCTTACTACCCCCGGTGTGGCTCATTCAGCTCTACTACTGGTTGTTGGCGTTGAGTAAGGACGCCGGAGTGGCCTCCAGGTTGATGTTGATGTTCGAACGGTTGTGCTTCATATGGGAGCGCACCAGGTGGCCGGCGGCGAGCGCCGACAGCAGCGACAGCTCCGCCGCCAGCACCGTGCCGCAGACCACCTGGGCGAGCTGCGAGGAGTTGGCGCCCGGTGTCGTCTGCGAGACGCCCTTCACGCCAATAAGCTAGAGGGGGGGAGGGGAAAAATGTGTGAATATGTGGGAAAGGGCAATCTTAATGGCAGTAGCTTACCTGTAGACAGGCGCCTTGTGGGCCGAGGACGGTGCCCCCGCCAATGGTGCCGATCTCAATGGAAGGCATCGTACAGGAGATGTACAGGTCGCCGTTGCGGTTCTCCACTAGTGTCATGCAATTGGAGCTACCCACAGTCTGTGCTGGATCCTGTTAAGTATACCAGAAAAAGAGAGTGTTAAAATTGTTGTCTGGCAAGCAACAAAACAACAACAACCGTCAACCCTGACTTACCTGTCCAGTTGCAATGTAAATGGCGGCGACAATGTTGGCCGCCTGGGCATTGTTGCCGCCAATGGAGCCGGCGGCCGAGGAGCCGATGAGGTTCTTGGAGATGTTCAAGTCTACCAGCGCTTCCGGGGACGTCTTCAGCACCTTCTCGACGATGGCCCGCGGCACCAGCGCCTCGCAGACCACCGACTTGCCTCTGCCCTCGATCCAGTTCACCGCGGAGGGCTTCTTGTCGGTGCAGAAGTTGCCGCTGAGGCACTTCATCTCCAGGCCGGTGATGTGCTTGCCAAACTCGTCCAGCGCCCGCTCGGTGCCCTTCGACAGCATGTTCATGCCCATGGCGTCGCCGGTCTCGGCGGTGAAGCGCAGAAAGAGGTAGTGGCCAAAGAGGCGCGGGTGAATGTTCTTCAGGCGGGCAAAACGCGAGGTGGAGTCGAAGGCCTCCTTGAGGAGGGCGTAGTGCTCGGGGTCGCTGAGCCACTTCATCGCCGCCGCCGCCTCCATGGCGCTGCCAAAGATGAGCACCGGACCGCGCGTCATGCCGTCGGCGTAGACGGTGGACTTCATGCCGCCGCCCAGCGAGACCGCCCGACAGCCGCGGTTGGTGCTGGCCACCAGGCAGCCCTCCGTGGTGGCCATCGGCACGTAGTAGCTCTGGCCGTTCAGCAGCAGCGGCCCGGCGACGCCCAGCGGCAGCGGCAGGTAGCCGATGACGTTCTCACAGCAGGCGCCCAGAACGAGGTTGTAGTTGTAGCCGAGGTAGGGCACCTCGTGGAGGACGCCCAGCCGCGAGGCGGCGTTCTCGATGACCCGCCGGCGAATGGCCACCCCCCGCTGGGCATTGCCGAGGAAGGACTCCAGCTTGTAGGAGGGAATGTGCTGCTTCTCCACCAGCAGCTGCACCTCCCGGTCGTTCATCAGGTTGCAGCCGTCCTCCTGCTTCATCAGCTCCAGCAGAGCGGGCACCTCTCGGCAGGTCTCGTCGGCGATGAAGCTGCTGGCGTTCTCCAGCAGGGAGGCGGCTTGCAGCTGCAGCTCCTGCTCCTCGGAGAGCGCCTGCGTGCAGGAGGTGCTCTTGTGGCTCATGGTGGGCCGCGGCGGCGGCGGTGGGGCGGTGATCGACTGGTCAGTCTGCACCTCGCGGTCCATGTACTCGGGCGAGGTCTCCGAGCTGAAGCAGTCCGAGCAGCAGTCATCGCCGATGAAGAAGGAGGGCGAGGTGGACTGCGAGTGCGAGTCAGAGCCCTCGTGTTCGCCCTCGCACTCCGACAGTGAGGGCGGCATGGAGTAGGACTCGTCGGTGGCCACTGAGCCGTGGCCGCTGCTGCTGGTCCCGTGGTGGCTTCGATGGTGAGTACAGAGGCCCTTCACTGAGCCGGCTCGAGAGGAAGTGGCCGAGGAGTTGGCCGAGGAGAGGAGCACTAAAAAGGTAAAGGTACACGGGTTAAGTTAGGTCACAAAGTTCAGTTTGGCAATGGACAGAAACGAACACGTACTTCGACTTTCACTAATCTTCCGGTGGTACTCCGCAATGACACTCTCCGTGTCCGAGTCCTGCGTGGTGATGAGGATGGACGGCGTCGCCGGTTTGCCCATTCGCGGCACCACCACACCGTCCAGGTCGTCGCCGTTGGTGGAGGACGCCGTGGTCGGCGTGGTTGGTCGCGTGGAGGAGGGCGACGATGAGGTCGTATTGCTGCAGCTTCACTGATGCCCGAGGAGGTGCTCTCGCTGTCGTCAGCCTTCGCCAGCAGGTCCTTCCTCTCTCCCTCCTCAATCATCTGCGCAGTGTCCCCCACCACCGTGTGACCACTCTCCGCCTCAGCCGCCGTCGAGTTCTTGTTCATCTCTTCGCCAAACTGCGAGTACTGCCGTTGGCTCTGCTGCTGACTGCCATTGGGCACGTCGTTGTTGATGTTCTCAAAGAAGATGTACTTGATGGCCAGCACGCAGACAAAGCCAATGACGAGAATCTGCTCGGTGGCGGTGTTGGTGAGCGAGCCGACCAGACCATTGGACGCCTGCTCCACCGTGGAGTCCATACTGCCGCCGCCAACGCCGCCGACACCTCCGCTGCCCTGGCCAAAGCCCATCTCCCCGGTGACATCAGCGGTGAGTGGCCACCTCCTCAGCGTGTGCACCAGCATCAGCCCGGCCGACATGACCACCTTCACGCGCTGGATGACCGGGTTCGGTGTGTGTTCACTCTCCAGCTGGAGGACCTTCGCCAGGGAGGCAAACTGCCACACGGGCGCGTCCACACCTTCACGTGCGTGCGTAGACTGCTCAGGAAGAAGAAGCGAAAGAAGAAGAAATGGACATCGATTAGATAAGCGACGACTGCATCGGAAGAATGCGTCTACGTCTGCTGCTGCTGTTGCTGCATACCTCTAATGCTAATGAAAGGACGGCGGGGAAAACCGTCATGAAGACGACATAGTTGACCAAATAGGTCAGGCACGAGAAGTAGCTAATCTCCGCCAGCGTTGGATAGCCAGTGATGGTCCCCACGCCGATGGCCAGCGTCTCCGCCAGTGTGTCCAGCGTCAGCGATGGCCCCAGGGTGGCCATTCCACGAGCGATATTTTCATGCACTTCATCCTGCCAAAAGTGAAAGTGAAAAAACAGCACTGCCAATTAGTACACACAACTTCATGCTAGGAGGATAGTGCCACAGTATACAAACCCTGTTTGAAGAGGAGAGCGCAAACTGTGCCAAAAAACTAGCTTTTGACAGATCAGACAGCAGAATGAAGAAGGGAAGAGCTTTGCTGCAAGGTAAATAGAGAGAAAGAGAGAGACAGTGAGAAGAATGATAAGAGAGCAGTGAAAGTGATTGGCACTCACTTGACCACACTTAGATTGCCGTTTAAAAAGTTGAGCACCCCAGTGCAGAAGATGATGCTGGAGAAGACGGTAAAGAGGACGGCGATGCCCACCAGATACTTGGAGCCCAGTTTGTAGAGATTCTTAAACTGATGGTAGATGTAGAGCAGTGCCAGGCACCGCGATATCGTCACAATGAGCACCTCGGAAGACACCGGACTGCTGTGTGAATGGCTGCCGCCTGCTGAATCAGAGGGAGAGGAGGAGGAGGAAGCCATGTTCTACGCACAGGAAAGAAAAGTTGAAGGTGAAGGTGAAATCATCATCATTATCATCATGAGGGCACTTACTTCTCTCGGTACTGCACAGTCGAGTGACTTCTGAGACTTCTGAGAGCACTGCTGCCGATGATGCTGCTGCTTCTGCTTTTGCTGCTGCTTTTGTTGGTGGTTGCTCAAATTGCGAGAGTAGCGATTCGGCGAGAGTGGGTCATCGGAGAGGACATTGGCACTTTTTTTGTAGGAGCCTGGGGAAAGATGCGGCGGCGGAGGTGTGCCCAAATCTGCCATCCTCTGCCGGGTATCATCCTCACCATTCTCGCCAAAGTACCTCTCCGACTGGGCGGCCGCCATGGGCAGAGCAGCGCTGGCCGCCGCTGTCGTCGTCGTCGTGCTCTGACCATGGCTGCTCTGGTCATAGAGCAAATGTGGCCCCATGGAGAAGAGAGCGATGGCCAGGATGGCAAAGGCGACAATCACCTCCCAGGGATGGGAGGCACATAGCTTCCCGTGCAAGTAAAATAACCTCGCCATTCGGCCGACAAAGCTGGAGACGGAAAAAAGGGGGAAAACGGGAAATTAGCCAAAGTAGAAGGAGAGGTTGTAAGGGTGAATAGGAGTTGAGCGGTAAAGTGGTAAAGTCGGCTTTCTCTACTACAAGCAACAGCTGACTATGGTGATGATATGGTGGTGGTGGTGGTGGTGGTGGTGCAACAGCGACTATTGGAATGCCGAAGTACTTCAAGCCCAGAAGCCAGGTGATGCAGAAGTGGCGAGTGGCCGACGACGACGACGACAGAGAGAAAGAATCAATTAGAAAGTGTGCTCTCGTCTATAAATGGCAGGTAAAGGCGGCGGTGATGGGGCGAACAAGGGACCGAATCGACTCTGCTCTTCACTAATCGATAAGTGGCAGCAGCAGTGTGTGGTGATGATGATGGTGGTAGAAGCTAATTGAGAGGTACTACCGCTAGCTACCACTGTTCGACGACAAAAGCACCAAGAGAGCGGCAGTAGGTAAGAGTAGCGAGTGCAATAGGCGAGATTGCGATGAGTTTGTGGCAAGTGGTGGTAAGCTGCTGGCAGGTAGAAGTGAGCGATTACCAGACAAAGCTGTCCGCACCGATTGTGGTCGACTTTAAAGCACACAGCTGAGAGAGTGAGCAATGTAAGGAGCGATGACGATGTGCACACCTCGTACTCGTGCGTACTCGACAGCGCGCAAACATGTAAATGAGCTGAAGAGTGTCTGCCTCTGTCTATCTGTCTTAGATCACGACCAGAGCGAGCGCGGCAGATTTTCACTTCACAGCACACTACTTTATATCACTCTCACTCTCGACAGGCAGGAGTATCGATCCCTGTGTGTGTGTGTGTGTGCTGAAAAGGTAAGAGAGTACAAGTTGACTGTCAATTGTCACGCTGCCTGTCCAGCGATGGACAGTGAGATGAACAGTGAGAATGACGTCGAATCTATTGGATCTTTCGTTCTGTTCGGTGGTCTAATGTCCACTTTATCGATAAGAGTCTGAAGAAGTTCGGGTAGAGAACAAAGGATCAGACAATCAGATGCATACAGGTGCAGATTGCAGAGTGAAAATAACCGAAAACGACAGTAAACGAGCCGTGTGCCGTTTCCCCTACCTGCTAGTCAGTTAGTGAGAGAAAGGGGAACACGAGTAGAGAAGATGAAAGAACATTCGACACTCGACGGATTGATGACACCTGCTGATAGTTCATAAATGGTAACTTATTACGTAGTCTGCTAAATATTGCGTGATTTCTCTCTGAAGTGGACGACATCAGTGTAAAGCTTTCATCGATTCTCGCTCACTGATCACTGCGTACTCTTCTCTCTTTGTTCTCAAGACGTCTGCAAAGCAAGAAGGCAGATGCGTCAATGCAAATGGCAAAAACATCTTTAGATAGACAAGTTTGATAGTCAAGGCGATTAGGTAATTTGAAATTTTTAGCGAATAGAACAACTACTTTAAATCCAGCAAGTTATTCAAAAACTTATTAATCGCCAATACTTTAAACTTGAACTGAAGTGGCTCCCAAGCCCTAAAGACTTTACTATGAAAATAGTTAAAGTTAAAAATAACTTTTTATGCTTTGCGGAAATAAAAACAACAAATCATTGTTCTTAATTCGAACACTTCAAGCAAGGATACTACATTGTGAAAATCCGAAACAGTGTCAAAAGCTATTGTGGATTAGACTTACCAAAACTTGACATTCTCAATCTATTTACTGATAAAATAAGTTACAAAATCTGTTGAAATCAAAAGGAAGTGAAGTCAAGTGACATGAGTCCGATGGTGAGAGCAAGTGGTAAAACAAAAAAAATGGTCAATGTCAATTTGATTGTGACTTCTAAAATGTTTTCTATCTAAAGACAAAAACTTCAAAAATGAAAGCACAAAATGAACACAATTATCAGCATCACGGGCTCATCGAATTCACAAATCTAATTAGTTATCATTCTTAGTATCAGATAAATTAGCTGCACGGCCGACAGCACTTGTTGGGCAGAAAAGCAAAATTTCGCCCTACGCCATTTACTATTTCCCTTGTATCCTGACGCATGAAGAATTTTGAGCAAAAGTGTTCAACTCAGAGTGACACTACCGTTCACTACCGGCAATTCCCTGATCAAACGGATATAGCGAAACGTATGTTCCTCTGCCACCTACGAACAAACAGGGTTGTCTCGGTATCTGCGATATCAACACAACTAACAGTTGCAATGGGCGGGAAATTCCTGTGAAATGATCGATTTGAATGAAAGAGTGAACAGCCAACAAAAAAACTGCGGCTTTCAGAATGTACTTTACCGATGTGCAGCTATAAATAACAAATAAAAGACAGCACAGCACAGCACAGCAGAGCCATGAATGCGCCGCATGTCCACACAAAATCAGTCCACATGAGTGCCGCGACTAATCTTAACTGTCATCGAGGGTTGCTGCTGCTAGTTAGATGAAGAGTTAAAGAGCAAAAACATCCGCACTGCCGTAGCACTTTTCTTCGTGCCCAAAACCTAACCACTATTTGAGACAGGTGAAAGCTTTCTCATTCAAACACGTAAAAGACAGGCCGGCAGGCAGGCTTGAATCGATTTACGGGGAAAGATTCGATGGAGCAGAAGAGGAAGAAGAAATAAAGCAAAACAGCGATAAGAGTGACACTTACTTTAGGTGACTGAGGTGTTCCGAAAGGCGCTGATGACTATGAACCAGAAAGGGGCTCCAGTGAACGCGGCGGCGGTGCGAAGAAGAGGAAGAGGCAGAGGCGGAAGCTGAGGGGGCGCGCTGGAGTTCCTCGGAGGTGGGAGCTAGAGATGAAGACATTTTTGGTTACAAGATAGGCTAGTATTTTGACAGACGGAGACGGAGGAGAGTGGCGTTAGTCCCTGCGTAAGTGTTAGTGTTGTGTGTGTGTGTGTCTCTGTGGACTGTGTTGTCTGTGTCTGTTGTCTGCTGACGGCGAGAGAGTAGTAGAGAATCAAGTCCAGGCGCAGAGGCGCGATTGCCTTTCTTCTTGTCTTTTTGTTCTACTTTTCTGTTCAACATTGATGGTGGTGGTGGTGGTGGTGGTGGTGGCACAAATTGTGTCGGTCGACTGGCCGGTGGTGGCCAGTGGTGAACATCGGTGCACACGGGGCAGCGTAGGATGGAGTGCAGTGGGGTGAAGTGCAGCCGACCAGGTCATCAAACGCTGCCTGCACTCACTCACTCACTCACTGACGGTCTAACTTGCTGGCGACGGTGCGGCCGAGAGGAGGTGGTGATGCAATCGACGGGCAAGAGAAATTATCAGCGAGAATAGGTCACCACCACCAGAGAAGATGGAGGCGTTGGAGATGAGTAGGAGTAGGACAGTAAGGATGACGCTGCTTGGTGGTGGTGGTGGAGGTGCCTCTGGCTAAGCTGAGTGCGCTAAGCGCCAGGCTGTGATCATGATCATCAATCAACGACCATCGTCAATACGTTCACAGCTGTGGTGCTCGCAATAAGAGGGATGGAGATCAGAACGCCGACAGATTTGCTGCTGATGCTGTTGCTGCTGATGCTGTTGTAGCCTTTCTTCGTCTTCGCTTTTTGAGCACTTGGCGATTGGAGATCAGCAACAATTACAGTTTGGACTAATTAGGATGGGCAATCAGGTGACTCCTCGGTGGCTCTTGGCGCTGTTCAAATCAGTCAGCTTCTAAATGACGGTGCACTGTTGAAGCTTGCTCAGGTGTCGCAACGGTGGGCGAGGATGAGTGGATCACCGTAGTCAGTGGTGGTGGTGCCTGAGGACGCCCGTTGTACACACTGAACACAATGGGGTGTCAGGGAGGGAGAGAGAGAGAGAGAAAGGATCACCTCGACGTAACCCAAAAACACGTTGCTCACACGCATGCCAACTTTTGGGTGAGCATGGGTGAGCGAGAATGTCAGCTGGTACTATTTCAGCTATACAGCGGCTATATAGCGGTGTGATATGTGCACCCAATGTGTACGAGGATACAGACGAGAGAGTACTTTGAAGAGTGTGGCGAAACGCGTGGTGGTGTTCAAGTTTCCTTTCCAAGTGCAATCGTTTGACCACAGGCTGTGATAATTTGAAAAGCAACCACAAAACAACAAAGTTGCAACACGGGATGCTATCTTCGATGGCGACGACGGTTCCCAGAGCAGTACTGGCGTGTCTTGAGGTGTGTTGCTGGTGTGTGTGTTGATAGTGTGTTGGTAGTGTTTTGGTGACAGAATGACTCTCTGAGAAGTACCTGTAAGTAGTAGATGACTGATTCCCTTCTGGTGACTAGAAGATTACTGCTTAGGGAACAGGCCTACAACTACAACTGACTCATGTTATTCCTTTCCTGAAACGTGTTACATGCTGCAAACAACAACAACAACAACAACAACAACATTGGCTTGGCAGGTGATTTACCTGCAACAATCATCACCACATCTACTGATTGCTCTCATTTGAACTTGCACTCGAGCGCGCTCTCTGTGAAAGCGATTTATACAAAAAATCGCCGCATCTTTGATATAATTGGGATTTGTTATTTATACTTCGAAGATGTGATTTATCGAGAAGACGACGGCCACTCAAAGGGAGCAGCTCCAAAAGCTGCAGCCAGTGGTGCAAACTATCGCATAGAGTTTTTTTTGTGAGAGAGGGAGAAAGGGAGAGAGAGAGACAGACAGAAAGATAGACAACTAACTGGCTGCAGAGATAGATACTCCGAGACGGCAGCAGACACTGAAGACGCTGACAGAGCTCAGTCGCGAGCAGAGTCAGCCCGAGCAACCGTGGCAACCTTGACTCGTGTGCTCCATCGCACTGGCCTTGGATTACATTCAAACTTAGTCACTCTGCAGAGTTGCCTCTGTTTTGGCCGCTCAACGGCCAACCATCGAATCATCGCCTTTCAATCGCAAATGGTAATGGTAATGGCAATTCGACAACGACCATTGGTCGCACTTGCTGCTGCTGACCACCACCACCACCACCATTTGCAGCATCTGCAGCATCTCCAGCGCCACCAAACCAAACACTTGCAGGGAACAAATGAAGGATGAACTGCCATTAGGGCACAGTAAAGTGAGCGTCTGTGAGCATCTGCGAGTGTGGAGACTCCGAAACTCAGACTGCATACAAAGGGACGATTTTTGCTGCTGTCCAGCCGGCGGCGGCGGCGGCTGCCCATCGAGTCCATTTCGCGAATCGACGTCCTTCACACCATTTGTGCCGAGGTGCCTGTGCCGTCGGTCACATCCACTGAGCCGCCTCTTTCATCGCCTCTTTCATCTATTCCACACTCTTAGACAGACAGACAGACACGTTCTAATGTAGCATGTCGACATTGAAAGGTCACCTCTCAGACTGCTCATCTGGGCAACATGATGTTGCAGCTCCTGTTGCTTTCTCTAGGTGTCGCAATGCTCTGTACGCTGATGCTCTACAACACTGTGTGCTCCTCTAGCTAAGAATGATCTCCAGCCTACGCTCTACACTCTACAACCACAAAAAAGACTTTCTCTTATCAGAAAAGAGACAAGAGAGAAAAAGTTCTGCAGAACAGCTGTTAGTGCTCATCGATAGTGGCCGCTTTTCTAAATTCTTTTGCTTTCCTACCACATGCCAAAAGTGGTTCATCTAAAGCATCCTTCAAGAGAGCCACTGTAAGAACACTGATTTAGCGGCGCAGTCACATGATGAGACAGTCACATCTGTTTGTGGTAGTCACATTGCACAAAGCCGGAAAAGACAGTGTTTGACCGGTGGTGATGATCATGATGGCGATGGCGGTGGCGATGCGGCTACCGGATGGATGGATGAGTGAGTGAATGTGTGGCAAACAGGCAGACAGTGGGCAGTGGAAGGCACAGTGTGTCTGTGTGAGGCAGCAGCACTTCTCTCCTTCCTCACTCGGTCACTTCTGCTTTCGTCCGTCCTTATTAATAGTAACGATTATCAGCACTGATGGTGGCGTTGTGTTTGTGAGCGCCAGTACGTACAGTACTACTACAGAGTACGTTCACTGGGGGCTCCTGAAGACAAACTGCCGCCCCGTCGATGTTGCTGCTGCACAAAGAAGCATTTTCGCGTGCCTGAGGCACTACTGAATGTGATGACCAGCGAGAGCACCATCACCACCCCACCACCACCACCACCATCACCACCACTCTTGGCAGTCCATCTCTTGGCCTAGTCTGCTCTGCAAAGCTCGCCAAATGTCGGCGACGTCGGCGGCACACTTCGCCGCATCCCCTCACATCAGCGCGCAATGTCTTTACCTAATTTTCCTCTGACGCCCGTTATGTGTGCGTTCGTTTGCTGGCATATCCGCAATCCCGTCTCTCCCTTTTCCCCGCTCTCTCTCTCTCTCTCTCTCTCTCTCCTCTTTCGCTTCCTTTCCCGAGTGCTCATGTGCTTGTTGCGTGAATGCAAATGTCTCTACGTGAATACACACACACAACTAGACACAGTGTGTGTGTGCCGTTGCTACTTGCATCGTCCACCTGCGAACCTGTTTCCTCCATTCATCAGATATTAAGCAATTAGTCAACGAGCCGAGTAAATATAAACAGGCACTATGAAGACGGCAGCCACTGAAGCAGCAGCAACAACAGCATCAGTAGCAACAGCAGAAAGCACATAAGGGGGCATAAATAACATCCTTTCTATAATTAACCGACGGCAAAAGGCAATTCGATGAATGGACGGCGAGAGACACCGGTGAAACAGACAGTAGATGCGGACAGACAGAGGCAACAGACACACAGGCAGGCATTAATCCTCTGCACTTGGACCACCTTGTCTGCGGCTTCCTCGCCCGCGCACCTTTCATCTGGTGCGAGGGCGACCCGAGAGTGGGCTGCAGAGATGGATGGACTGCTTTCCCAACAACACACATCAACAACAACAACAACAACAGCTTATGAGTCCGTGTGGCACCATTTCCAAAGTGTATTAAAAATGTGTGTGATGTGCTGATGATGATGATGTCGCTCTTTCTATGTGGCAATAGCTTACCTGTTCGGTGAGGAGAAGTGTGCCTAGTGTTGATCGGGTGCACTTAGGCAGCCACTTAGGCACTGGAAGTGCACTTATTTGCAGTGATTCACTAAGTTCACTGTTGCTTCGGATTGGTCAACATGCTTCGGAATGTTTTGCTGGAAGCTTCCTTTAAATAAGACGAGGCTGGTTAGTTGAATCGTCTCATTGTAAGAGGGTGAACTCGGATGTGAGAGAGGAGGCTTCTCAGCGATGCAGCGATCAGGCTACGGCGTCGATGGCGGTCATCGGCAGTGTGCTGAGTGCTGTGTGATGGTTAGTGAATAGTGGTGACAACAGTGTGGGCACAACAGCCGATGGCGAATATTTGAGCTGCAAATTAAAACCGACGAGTCAGCAGATTTCTCTAAATGAGACTGCTTTTAGACGACAAGGCGGCGGTTTCATGGCAGTGTGGAACGTTGAGGACTTTTGGCACTTTTGCAAAAGGTGGACAGTAAACGGCTGAGATGAGTGTTCAGTAGATATAAATGGGCAAAAGTATCGAGTTCTAAAAGCGTAAATAGTTCACAGAGTTCAATGGCACGGCTAAACAAGTGAAGGAAGTGGACAGCAGAAGTAAGGCTGTAGACTTAGGGACTCATTATTTGAAGACTACTAGACGGTAAGTTTTAGGCGGTTTGAGTATAATGAAAATCAATGAGGGACAGTGATAGAAGTGAGGACGAAGACGGCGAGGATGATGATGATGATGAGGATGATGTTTGGGCTCTACCTCTGCTCTACCTTACAGGTGCGATTGGTGGGGGTGAAGAGACAGGGCACCAAAGGCAGACAAAGACATTGACACAGGACGATCTGACGGTGGACGACAGTGCCGACAGAGAGAGATGAAAACAAAGTCCGTCTACTAATACGACAATTTTCTAATTTCACACACATGCACACAGAGAAAACTGTAGGTAAAGAGAGAGACAGATTTATTTAGAGCCAACAGGCGCGGCGAGGAAGACAAAGACGGTGATAGCAAACCAACGAACAGCAAATGAAGGGAGAGCAAACGAACGAACGAACGAACGAACGAAACAAGGTGGCAGATAATGAACAAATGAGACACTGTGATGAGACAAAGTAGTGGACGGACTGAGGAGGTGGTGGTGGTGGTGGATGCTAAAAGAGAAGAGAGGAACGATCGAAAAGAGGAGGGAGAGCAAATGATGAAGTGAAATGCTTGAAGGGAGAGAGAGAGCGAGGATGAGCCCAGTCTGCTCAGAGACGACACACAAATGGTGCCATGCAAACTGCGGGCTGATGCTGTGCTGGCAAAAGATAAATTGTGAAATGCTCAGAAATTGTAGTTGAAGACAACAGTTGACAGCAGGTGCAAATCATCAAAAAAAGAGGGGCGTCAGCTGTGCGTCTTCCCTTGTCCCGGGCGAATCAGCAGGACATTCAACAGGTGAGGACACTTGCTAAGCAAAATACAAATTTTGTGGTGAATGGGTCGTTTCCCGACAATTTCGAAGATGCGTCTTTCTCTGTTGTTGACTTGTTGTTCCCTTTGGTGCTCCTGAGTGTGTCTACGGCAGCGGCACAGTGTGCAAGTGCTGACGCCTGTCGATTCGACGGACTCGGGGAAGGCAGCAGAAGCAGTGGCAACAGCAACTGCCATCAGCATCGACATCAGCAGTGGTCACTACTACTACTAAGCATCAGCAGCAGCAATAGCGTCAGTTAGTCGACAAGTTGTCCAAAAAGAGGTCGGTCAAAAATATCGCCGCTCGCGAAGGTAAGAGGTAGAAGAGCTCTAAGTAAGAGAGGCTGTTCGCGCTCACTGACTCTCTGCAGTGAGTGCTTAAACAGGAATGGAATTAACGGTGGCTGCCTGGCTGCCTAGCTGCATAGCATACTACGGCCTGAGAATGGATGCGATACGCGATATTGCGGATGCTCTAATGCTGCTTACTCAGTCACTCAGTCAGTGAGTCAGTGAGTCAGGTGAAAAGGCACACTAGCACAGACGCCGTCTGCTGCCCGAGCAGTGAGTGCGACGTGCCCAGGTAAGCGATGTGCTTTCGGCAGCCAGTCAGCCAGTCAGCACCCGTCGTCGCCGTCGCCCTCATCGGCGAGAAGTGCACTGTGAAGATGCCGCCGACAGTTAGGCGGCTGCACTGCAGTCAGTCAGTCAGTCAGCCCGGCAGTGAGTGCTGCTTCCAGGTTTCCAGGCTTTCAGGCACCTGGCTTTCAGCACTCACTTGCTTTGGGAGAAATGCTGAATGCAAACAGCAGCAGCAGCCAGTGGACACTTTGTCCGTCTGCAGTAGTTAGGCAGTTAGGCAGTTTGTAGTAGAGTTTTGCTTTTTGCAGGCAGAGAGAAAGAAAGAGAGAGAGAAAGAGAAATCTCATTCAGTGAAAGTTAACGGGCACCTGTGAAGACAAGCTGTGTGCAGTAACGTTATAAATAATATCAAGTCGTAGTGCCACCAGCTGCTCTCTCTCTCTCTCTCTCTCTCTCTCTCTCTCTCTCTCTCTCTCTCTCTCAGCAGTGGATGAACACTAGTCTTTATAATTAGAACACTTTCGTTTGCTGACCACTACTAGCTCACGACTGCTTCAGTTTGAGCTTGCCTCCTCCTCCACCACCACATCGTTCGGTCCAATCGATCATGATGGAGAGCACCGAGGCCACTGGTGGCCATACACTGCACTACAATATCTTCCCACAGGTATGAGCCCCTTTTCCCTCTTCGTCTCTCAGTGGCAACTAACATGTTGCGCCACCAAGTGTTCATGTTCATGTTCCCTCTTACTGAAGCCGCCACCACTTGTTCAGTGGGCGCCTCTTTGGGCAGCAAAGAACAGCAGGAAAGCACCGAAACTGACTGGACGATGACAATCGGTGACCGACGGGGTTGACAGCACTGTCACCACTGTCATCTGCCGTAGCTAATGGACTGATTTGTCAATCGAGCCTTTTTCTTTCTTTCTTTCTTTCTTTGTTTGCCAACTGTCTGCGGTGACAAATTTCAACAGAGCAGTGCAATGGTAGTAGTGGAGACGATAGTGAGTCGAATAATGAGCCGACAGAGTGACCTGGTGCTGGCGAGAATGCTGATTGGAAGTATTGGTGATGATTAGCAGACGGAGAAGAGGTGCACTGTCAGCAGCAGAGGGCAAGGAGTCTTCGGACGGTGTCAGTGTCACAGGACAGGTAATCATCACACAATCTGCTGCTCTCTGCTGGCCATTGTCTCTGCTCTGTACAGTGGCAAGTTAATACACGTGTAGCACACACACAGACAGCTGCTGACAGTGCAGCCTTCTAATCGGGTCAAGAAAGTGTTCCAAAAGAAAAAGAAGACAGTGAAAGAGACGGCTACAGAGTTGCAGCAACAAGGTTAGGGTCAAGTGAATGAGCAAAAAAAGTGGCAGTGCAATGATCGCCTGAAAACAGCTGTGCTGTTAACTTTAGCAGCAGCAGCAGCAGCAGCAGCCATTGATCAGCAGACTTCGGTCAGAATGGCCTGTGGCCAAAGTGGACGCATGAAACGATGCATGTTGCCACGAGGCAGCACATCGAGGCAACAAAGCTGGTGACGAAAGACAAATCTCTCAGTGCGCAAAGCAGCTGCACATGCTAATTACTAAAGCACTCTTCATCAGTGGCTGATGATGATGCACAGGCTGATACAGTCAGCGACACGTGGGGAGAAATTGCCAAATGAAGATCAATCAGAATGGAAACGACTGCAGTTGGTTTTAACATTCAAATGTTTTTTCTTTTCTTCCCAAGTTTTTACGAATCATCATCAACAGTTAGAAGTGAGAAAATTGTGTGTGTGTGTTTGTATAACTTATAATCAAAGGCAACGGCGCTGCTCAATGTGGTCTGCGTCTGTGTGTGTGTCAAATGGATTGTGTGTGTTTCAAGAGAGAGGTGTGCGAGTGAATGAAGTTGTTGCAGATACAATAAATAAAATAGAAAATACTTTGGCTCAAGTAGAGGAAGGAAGGTAACAGGAGAGGGGAAATGAAATGAAATAAAAACATAAAAGCCCAAACATGCTTTCAAAACAGTAAATATAAAGCCTAGGAGATAAAAAGAGAAGTTAAAGTAATCTCGTAATCGAGTGTGAATTGTGTTATGGTGTCTGGTGTGTGTGTGTGTGGCAGGGGGATCACATTGAGAAGCGACAATGTGCGAGACCAATTATGCCCAGTGCGGTGGGTGTCACTGGTGGCTGAACACTCCCCACCTTTGGTCCACGACTAATGACGCTCCCGGGGGAGTAGGGTAAGAGAAGGAAGGAAGAATGTCCTAAAATCGGTGTACAGCGAGGCAAAGGTGTTAGCGAGAAAAAAATGAAAGAGAGAGAGAGAGAGTGAAAGAAAGAGATAGAGAAAGCAAAATCCATCACAAAGTTGTTGTGGTGTGGTGTGGTTGTTGACAAGGAGGGACGAAGAAATGGCAATCAGAGTGGAGAGTGAAGAAGAAGAAGAAGAAGGAGTTGGTATGAGGATCGTCGTGTTAGAGCATCACTGGTTTGTTGCGGTACAAATCTTGACAGTACTGCGTGTAGCGCTTCAGGAACTTGGGGTACTCGCGCTTGTAGAGAGCACGAAGAACAGAGGCTGGAGCCCAGCCACCGGGGTTTACTGTGTGGGTGAGTGGGAGAAAAAAGAAAATGAGCAAAAAAGGACAGAAAAAAGAAAATAGAAAAAGCAACAAAAAGGTTGCGCGCAAATGTTTGCAGAGCTCGATAAGCATAGTTGCCGCTACACAGTTGTGTATGTGCCGACAGTTGTGTGGTTAAACTGATTAACTATGGAGCAGTCACAAAAAAACATGCACAGGTAATGGAGACAGGAAACCGCAAGAGTTGGTGCTGTGCTCGTGCCTGTCAGCATGAGTCTACTATAAATAGAAGAATGCAATGCTGCTAGTGCTGATGCTAGTCACTGTGTGCTGTGCAGTCTGTGTGCTGTGCCCCCGCACAAGGTAGAAGCGAGCAAGCTCAGCTAGGCGCGAAAAGACGACTAGATGCTCAAATGAGAGTGCTCAACAGGTACTCATAAACAACAGCAACAACAGGCAGCCAAAGGGAAAAGGAGTGCCAAATGGACGTAAATTCCCTCGTTAAAGGGTCAATTTGGAGACAGTTTTTTACAGCATACGTCCGGCCACCACCAGTGTAGAGCTGCTGCCCCCCACTCCCAATTGTTTGGCGTCACCAGAGACGTCGTAGATGCACACAACGCACAGTGCTCTGCTGCCTAGTCATTCTCTCGAGCAGAGGCAACAGCAGCAGCAGCAAAAATAGGTTCTAAAGGCGCTGAAATTTGAGCCACAGGTGTGCACAGACTTACTTTTAGAGCAGTAGATTATTTTGCATTTCAGGTGGTCACGGGTGATTTGAGAAGGATCACTGACGGGAGGGTCAATGTAGGTCTCGCACACCATCGACACGACTAGTGTCATCCGCAGACAACGATTGACCTGGAAACAGAACAACAAGAGATAAGTACACTGCGATAAGCGCGTCGTCAACAACACAACACTGCAAACATAAACACAAAATGTGCTGTGAGAGCGTGTGTGTGCGACTTACCGGAATGTCGGTTCGATTAGCAGAGTTATTGCACACTATCCACACATTATCAGGAAGCGGCTTGCCGGAGGAGTTGGGGTGGCCAGTGTTGCGCAGCGTCTCGGCGTCGATGCGGCGAATGTGCGACCAGAAGACGGTGTCCCGCTGGGCGGCCGGCCAGACGCGCTTGTGCACCTGGTGGAAGAGCAGCGTATTGGGATTGACCTCCTCCACCACCTTCATCGACTCGAGGGTGTTCTCCCAGTCGAAGCGCACGTCGGGCGAGAAGAACTGGTGGCAGACCTCGTGGGCGCTGACGCCGCGCACGGTGTGCACTGCCTTCAGCGGATCACAGACGAGGCCGTCGATTTCCAGCTCGCGCTTGTAGAGGCGCATCTCGCCGTCCTCGGCGAAGAGCTCCCAGGAGCCACCCCCTGACGCGGGCGTGTCCTCCACCTCCAGTCGGGCGTAGTAGAGCTGCTCCATGGTGACCTGCTCAATCTCCGGCCAGAGAGGGTGGTCGCAGCGCTCCGGGGGGATCACCTCCAGCGGCTGGCTCAGCGTGCTGGTGCGTAGCTTCAGCTGGCGCATGTCTTCCTCCTGTTGGTCACAGCGGTCCAGTGCAGCGTCGATGGCGTCGAAGAACTCGTCCTCCTTGATCATACTATGAGGGCCTTCCTCATAGTCCGGTCCGCCAATGAGGATCACCTGCTGCTGCGATGACTGCTGCTGCGCTTGAATTTGCTTCTGAAGGGCGACGTTTTTCTGCAAGTCAAGCTGCAGCTCTGCCAGCGCTCGTCGCGTCTCCTCCAGCTCAGCTGACGCACGCTTCGACTGGGCTTCCACCGATCGACGTCGCTCCTGTTCCTTCTCGAGGCGCTTCTTCCACTGCTCCTCCCGTTGGCTCATCAACTCGATGCAGTTCGAGAGGGTGGCGATGATTCCCGCGGTGGTCGCCTTAAAGGTGAACGCTTCCTTCTTGAAGTCCACAAAGAGATTATCCCGGCTGGGCGCAATCGAGGCGTTCAATGAGTCACTGTAACCTGAGTCGACTGATGTTTGTGGGTTTTTATTGGATGCGTCTAGGGTGAGAGAGAGAGAGTGAATGAAAGGAAGGCGATAAGCGGAAAGCATGATCAGTGGAAAGGCCACTCGAGATAGTACACCACGGCGTGGTGGTGGTGGTGGTGGTGGAGGTGAAGGAAGTGGCAGCTGAGTGCTGGTGACTTTGCAACTGGTGCTACTTACCGTTGGTGCTGGTGGCAGTCACTGCTGCTGCTGCTGCTGCTGCAGAACGGTTGCTCTCACTTTCCAGGTAGTTAAAGCCTATTGGGTGATGATGAAATGAAAAAAAGAATCAATAAAACGACGATAAGTGGGGGTGGTGGTAGTGTGTGTGTGTGTGATTAGGGTGGTCAGCAACAGCAGAGCTGATGTGCTCTCGAAGGAGCACTCAAACGACTGATAAAAGAAAAGGTCCATTTTTTACCATTCATCGACTGGTGTCTCCGGTGGCGCTTGAGGTGTTCATTGACGAGGCTGGTCGACTGAAGCGAGGAGTCAAAATAGTGCTGCAGTGTCTTTATCTGCTGGTAGAGTATGTTGCGGAAGGTCTCCATCTCTGACAGCTGTTCCTTGTAGGAACGACATGAGGTGATCGAGCTGATGGATAGTACCGACTCGTGGCGACGTAGACTATCATTGTAGATCGTGGTCGGACCGGAGGGGCCACAGGTCGCAGAGGCACTTGTGCTGGCGGAGGAGGCGCCGGCGGCAGAGACAGCAGCTGCAGCAGCAGAGGGTGCAAATGAGCCACTGGTCGACTGGTGCGTACCGGAGCCAGTTGACCCGGTGTCGCTGCTGTACTGCGTACTTTGGTAGAAGTTGCGCTGCGTCTGAATGGCCTGCACCCACCGCGTGCACTCGTCCACCGATGCTGCACGCAGATACCATACGCAGTCGGCAACGCCGATGTCAAAACGGCACTCGTCAATCTCGTGTAACTGTGCAGTGGGAAGTGGGAAAATGGGAGGGGAAAGAGCGGAGAGAGCAACAAGCAGAATCATATGTTAGCAACATCAAACAACACAAGACCGCAGTGGTACGGCGCAGTAGGAGTCATAGCAGTAGTAAATAAGAGGTACAGTACCTTTATGTTAGACTTGATGATGGTGACGGCACCTCTGCAGCCAAAGGACAGTTCATCCTCTGACTTGTAGTAGCTGAGCGTGCCGTCCTTCAGCATGATGAAGCGCTGTTGCCAGCCGTGGATGTAGTTGGTCCACTTCAGCAGCACTCCCGACATGGAAGGCAACGGAGAGGGGCCGGGCGCGTCGCCGATTGAGTCGTCCAGCGAGGCGGAAGAGGCAGACAGCGACGAGGTGGCCGACAGTCGTCTTGCCGACGACGTCTTCGGAAAGGCGTCCTCCACGGTGCACCTGCTGAAGTCATCGGCGAGCTGACCACTGCTGACCGACTGTCCGATGTCCAGATCCGACTTTTCACCACTGTACACTTGTGCTTGATTCATCTTTATCGCTTTTTTATGATTTGTGATCGCCGGAAAGCAAATATTTCCAGTGATTGAATATGTGTGCGAATGGAAAAATTTCAATTTCTGGTTAAAATTTGTTTTGTCAACTTCGGTTGTTGTGCCGAGCAAATCGTCGTCGTTTGGTGCGTCGTGTAATGATACGGTTTGCAAGTTTGGAAGTTTCGCAAGAGTTAGTTGGGGTTGGGAGAGCTCAATGATTGCAAAGCATTTTTAAAGGTGCGTTCAATGCTGAAAAACTGGACAGCTTTTCTGGAGGAGGATAACTGGCAAGTAAATAAAAGCTAGTGGTGAATCATGCTTCGATGAAAGAAAAAGAAAAGAAAAGATGCTGTAAGTTGCGCCGTCTTTCACTGGTACAAAAGACTGCCAGCGAGACCTGCACAGAGTCTCCACAGAGATTTGAGATGGCTGGCTGGCTGGTGGTGGTTGTTTTGCCGAAAGCCAGACGAAGATAAGAGAGTGCGACCAGTATGTGTACTGCAAAGTACACAGCAAGCTAAACACAGCAAAGGTATCAGACTTGACGATCAACGATGAGGATCATGATGGGTGATGATGATGATAAAAACAGGGGTAAAAAGTTCACCAGAAGTCTTCTCGTATATCATTTAAGGCTGCGCTGATAAGGCCAAAACAATTATGTCTATTTTGTTGCTGAGGACGGGTGGTACAACCCAACAGCAACAGCATCAACTGCGTTTACTTGCTGTGCAGAAACTGAAAGTGATAATAATCGGTTGATAAGGGGGCGAGAGGGGAGCGCAGTGGTGATGACACAGCAGTAGAGCATGTGTGTGTGCTTGCTAGAGGTGGCCAGCCGACGTTGGGTCGAGGTTGCAGTGCATTGCCCGCGCTCACACAGCACTCAAAGATGCACTTTCATTCAGAACACCGCACACATTGCCCAATGAAAGGGCAACCTGCGAATAATTGCACTTGTTTTGTTGACTGCTTCACCACTACCATCACCACCACCAGATCATCGTCGTCGCACCCAATTTTTTCTGTACACGTGTAAGCTTTCGCACATGCAGATTAGTTGGCTTGCCTTAGTCGGCGCCGAAAGGTGAACTTGCGGTCAGGTGGCCAGGTGGCTGGGTAGTGGTACGCCACGGGCGGTGGCCAGGGCGGTCCAGAAGGGACCAGAAACGGCCGAAGCTTGACACAGGAAAATGATGTCAAGTGATCTCTCGTGAAACTCCTCGCAGGAAAATATACACAACCAAAACTGTGCTAATAGCCTTTACCGCTGATGTGCATTTAGACGCCGTTAACAAAAACAAAATATCGCGCGAAAAAAGTAAAGGTGAAAAGTGAAGAAGTACTGTTGCCAATCATAATTATGGATCGAACTGTTTTAAATTCGATAAAAATGAAGTGGACTTATTTATGTCATCATTTTCTAGTTCACGTGTTATACTCGCAGTTTTCAACATTACCTTCCAATGGCATCACCCAACAACAACAACGAGGACCCAAAAAAGCATAGCGCTCCGCATAGTCCTGTTGTGCGCAAGATTCCCTCTTCATTCGACTCTCCAGTCATTCACACCGGACAGTATGTGGTAAAAGGCGTTGCAGAACGAATCTCCCAAACCCGCATCCCAGAGGAAGAACATAATGAACCAAAGCGGAATAGTGATCGAAGGCGACTGGAGAGAAAGTCCGATCAAGCCACTGTCATCATGGCAATGCCGGATGGTTTTATTGACCTTCAGGACAAAAAGGTGAAGGTAAGTTATGGGGACAAATGGAGTTTGAGTCGATGATAAAACTTGGTAACATTGACTTTTGTGTTGCAGAACGACATCAAGTCAAGCATAGCCAAAACAACCGCTTTAAACCCGAGCAATCCGGCACCAAAAGTGGAGCCAGGCAAGCTCTCTGCCGTGAAGAATGGCCCTGAAGTTAAAAACGGCAAAACTGCCAGCCAAAAAGATCAGGTAAGCTAGAACATTTTAGTTGAGGCTGAACTGTAGCGAAGTGTTTATCGTTGCACCACCGTCATTCACAGCTTCGTCGACAGCTTAATCACTTGCAAGTTCAGCAAGTGACACTGACCTGCAAGCAGCTCATTCCAACTGAGCCAAAGGAGGACACCTCGAGGATTCGCGATTCACAGGATACCCAGTTCAGTCAGTACAGTGAGTCTCCAGCCGCCTCCACATTTGCCGACAAGAAATATCGCAAAAAATCTTCCTCTCACTGCTGCTGCTGCCTCAATTGAAATGTTGTTATTTTGTAATGAAACACACATGATTAGAGACCAGATTAAAAGTGCAGCTATTCAATAAACGTGTAGTACAGTTTAGGCAATGACAAGAACGTTTATTGCTTCTTTTCAACTTGATTGCAAATGGATAAAAAAGGAAAAAGGAAAAACTGCTCACCAGTGAGCCGTTTTGGAAAAAGACAAAAAATGCATCAACAAAACAAAGTCAATGAAGAAGTTGAACAGATGAGTGTGACGTGTATTTGGAAGTGTATGCGTGTGTGTCAATATACAGGCGAGAGTATATACAATCACTTGAGAAAAATAGTATCACTTGGAATTGGCACGTCGTTCCACGCCGTCCTAAAAGATGACCTCATAGACGGAGGCCTTCTTGTCACCCGAGCCAGTGACGATGTACTTGTTGTCGGAGGAAATGTCGCAGCTGAGAACGGAGGAGGATTCCTTTGACTGAAAGGGAGAGATAGCAGTGTTAAAGAATGTTTTAAATTATTATCGAATCAAAGTGCCTACCTGGAAGATGGAGGCGCCATATGGAGTACGCCAGGCATTGAGGAGGTTGTCCTTTCCGGTGGAGACGAACCACTTTCCACAGCTGGCAAACTTCAGCGAGAGGACACAGCTCTCGTGCAGATGCAGTTGGTACTTGTCAGGCTTGCTCACGTGCAGCACCTCAACATTAGAGCTCTCCATACTGAAACAGGTCAACAAGGTGTTAGGCTGATAATACTTTAACATTTGTAAAGAAACATACCCAACAGCCAACCACTCGCCCGTCGGACAGTAGCCCAGAGAGAAGATCTGTGAGGTAAAGTCGTGCTGGTGCAGTTGTCGACCTTCTCTCAGATCCCAGGATCGCACTGTATTGTCCAGGCCACCAGTCCACAGTGTGAGTCCATCATTGCTGATGTCAATACAGGAGGCACCGTCAGTGTGACCCTGAAACTGCCTGACCATCGACTGGTTGTGCAGATCCCACACGGCAATGTTGCCGTCAGAGCAGCAGCTGAAGCAGACCTTCGAATCAGGTGAGATGGCCAGAGCGTAGCACGCCTGGGCCTGTGAAGACAGTTCTCCCTTAATTCGAGGAGTTGGCTGCACAAAAAAAGAAAGATTAGCAAAAATGAAACAGAATGTACCAAATTGATTTCCGCTCACCGAATTGAGATCCCAAATGCAGATAGTGCTTGCCTCTCCGCCGACAATCAGCGTCTTTCCGTCGGGCATTAGCTTGCATGAACGAATGTAGTTGTCTCGTGCCTGTGTGGGGAGTTTCGATGTGATCAAAAGTGTCTAAAATAGTCACATCCTTCACTCAAATGCCTTACCAAACAGTCGAGCTGCGTGACCGGCGTCTTGCTGGTCGTCTGTCCGCCGGTGATGTCCCACACCTTGACGCAGCCCTTCCCGCCGGTGTAGACGTGCTTTGTGGGGTTGGAGATGGTCACCGCGCAGACCACCTCTCCGTGGTTCAGCGTGTTCACCTGTCGGGCGTGGCGAGGGATGCCGCTGCCATTGAGGGCGTCCGGCGGAAAGGGCACCGGATTGACCTGCCCGTCGGCGGCCACGTGAAAGGAGTAGGCGGGCTTACCGCCAGGACCACCAGCGCCAGCACCGGAAGCGGCGGCGGCTGCGGCTGCAGCAGCCTTCAGCGAGGGATGAGTATCAAAGACGGCACTGGGAATGAGACCACGAGGAAAGCCGGCGGCGTTCAGCGCCCCCGGAGAAAGGCCGCTGCTGTTGTGACCAGAGAGGAGGCCTGAGAGTAGGCCGCGGCAGCCGCCATGCTCAGGTCGGCGGGCATCATGCCGCCGCCGGCACCCACCGGGCCCAGGTACGGAAAGGGAGGCCCGATGGAGGTCGTCGGCTTTGGTGTCTTGCTGCTGCTGCTGCTGCCACCGCTGCCATTGTTGGTGCCATTGGTGGAGGAGGAGGTATTGGGCGTACTGGCTTTGGCATTTTCTGACTTGATATCCTAAAAGAAGAAAGTAAGCACAAGTGTCAGATGTTGGATGAACGGAAAAAGTGTGTGCTGAAAAGGCAAACGATTAATTACCTCCTTCATGAACTTGCTGCCCGAGTGAGGGGTGCTTCGGTTTGAGGACGACCGAGAGGAGGGACGCTCACGCTTGATGCGCATTTCCGGCGCACTGCCGTCCCGAGGTGACTGTGTGTCGCCATTGTGTGGTGAGATCTGCTCCTGATGGTCAAACAGAAAGGAAGGGGAAAGGGGGAGGAGAAGGGAAGAAACAGACCAAGTGTCAGTTGGGTAACTCAGTTTGTCCCTACTAATCAGTAGCCTTTTATTTTATTCCCTTTCATTTCCATTGTCAGAATACGTTAACTATAATCAGCTGTAAACGCAGAGATAATAAAAAAGAGAAACAGCAGACGCAGAGAAGCGTACTCAAAAAGGGAGATTTTGATCATTGATTCGCTCCGTTCATTCATCGCTGCTCCCTGATGCTCTTCCTTCCTATCCACTCTATTCTAGTCGTCATGCTCATCCACTCTTCTACTTCCCTCCCCTCGCTAGATCTTCTCCTCCATTCTATTCCTGCGCATTAATTCAAGTGTGAAGTGCATTGCGAGACTAAGTGAGCATAAATTCTGCAAAGTTATCCAAGAGAGCCATTGATGATGGCTGCTCGGGGCAGCTCGGGGCGCCGAAGAGAGGGGGCAGGAGGCAGCTTGTGAGCATCAGTGCCGCCGCTGACCCGACAAGTCGACAAATAGATTGGTAATACTGCCTTCATTTGTTCTATCTCCACTTCTCTTCGACTGCCAGCAAATTGCTGCTGTCCACTGAAGCATCACCGACGGCAGCAGCATCTATCACCAAAGACACACACTGTGTGTGTGTGTGTGTGTGTGTCCGCAATCGACTGCAAATTCCGCAAAATCTATTCTCTCCTCTTTTTCCCTTTCTTTCTCCCCTGCCGCCTATCTACACTTGAAAGGGCAGTCAAGTTGGCTGGTTGGCTGACTGACTGGCTCCGTCTTTCGATTAATTTAAATCAAAGCCTTCTCCAAGTGCCTTCTCCTGCTACGACCACCACCACTACTACTACCCAATAATGATCGTCGACGTTGGCTGGGCTGGCTGGCTTCTGTGCTCATCACGGGCTGTCATTTAAATTTCGAATGTCACGCATCAGTTGCTGGCAATCTCGGTGGCAGTACCGTCTTAGGCTTTGCAGTTAGGTCTCCCTTTTTCGTTCAGCTCTATCCTTCTCTCTCCCTTTTCTCCTAATACAAAGTCGCATGTGGATCGCATCAATGAACTGCCGCGTCATTTGCTGCTGCTGCCGTTGCTGAAACAGCTTCTTCTGCGGTGCATAACAGAAAAGAGGGGGAAAGTGCAATAAAAAAGCTCCCCTCTCTGGCCACAATATATCTCACCAGTGCCCAATTATTCGCCATCCATTGAGCCATTATCACATTATTATCCTATTTGTCAACAGAAGTAGTAGTGGTAGTGCCTGCTGCTGTTCTGTTCTACTGCTGATGCACTACAGCTGCTGCTACCAGTGTACTTTTACTAACCTCTCGACGAGTGTCATCTGTGGGGTGAAATGAAACGAAAGGAAATGTCAGAATAAGCAGTGTGGAAGGGGAAAATGGAATGGAAAAAGGAGGGGGGGATGCCACTTACCACTTAGTTTGCGGTCGAGGTTCATGCCGCCGCCTTCCTTGAGTGAGGCAGAGCCGCCCAGCTGCGGAGAGCCGGCGGAGTTCATCCCACCAGACCTGAAGAGCTGCTCGTAGAGTTAGGCGTGCCGCTGGGCAGTGGCATCAGCGAGGCGTTGCCATTGCTGTTGCTGTTCACCGGCAGCGAGGAGGCTCCCATTGGAGGGCCACCACCACCGCCACCGCCCATGCCACCCAAATGTCCGCCTGGTCCTCCGCCGCCGCCGAGCATTCCTGGAGGAACACCGGCGGCCGCTGCTGCTGCTGCTGCCAGCTAGATCCTGATGAGAGCGCCAGCAGACTGGCGGCGCTGGGATTGCCCGCTGCCATGGCCGCTACGGCTGCAGCGTTTCCAGGCGGACCGAGCGAGCCCGGATGGCCGCCACCAAGGCCGGCGTGGGAGGCAAAGGAAGGCAGACCAGATGCTGCTGCTGCTGCAGCTGCAGCCGCTGCCGCCACTGCAGCTGGGTTGTGAGCTGCATTGGAAAGGCTTTGCTGAGAGTGAAATTGTTGCTGTGGGGGAGAAGATAAGAGTGGAAAAATAAGAGGTTTCAAGTTAGTCTTTTGTTTTATTGCCCTTCTTTTCTAAGAAAGCAAACATGAAAATGAAGATGAGCTTGTCACGGTGTGTTTGGTGGTGGTGGTGGTGGCTAGGCACACAAATCAAGCACCCTTCTCAACTGAAAAGCCAGTTTCCAAAGAATAAGCTGCCCTAAGTTTTTTTGCTCTGTCCTCCCATTCTCAGTTGGCGGTCAATGGGCAATTAGCGAGCAACCACACTCACACACACACACAATATGGGCAATTGGGGCAAACTAATTGCCCCGTTGCCAATGGACATTTATTTTCACGCCTTGTCAAGAGAGGCCAGCCAGCCAGTGTGTGTGTATGCATAGAAAGAGGGGGGGGGGCAGTTCTGGCAGGAGTCACCGAACTGTGTGTGCATGTCGGTGACATACCACAGGCCACCGGAAAATGGCAGGCAACAGTGGGTGCGTGTCTATGTGTGACTGTGTGTGACTGTACATCTGCTGAAGTCGTCAGAGTGGAGGGGCTAAAGTTGGGCCTAGTATTACTGCTGCTGCTGCTAAAGTCAGTCAGTCAGATTCAGTCGTGCTCTACTGCTCTGACTGACGTTTAATGGGCCGCAGTGAAGAAGAAGCAGAAGAAGCGTCGATGGGGAGATAGATAGAGAGCACTGGTAGTGTCCTCTGAGCACAGCTGTAAATTGCAAATAATGGCAGTGAAGTGAGTCCAACGAGGGCAGGGAAGGAGAAGGGAGAAAGAGAGTCTCATGAATGACAGCAAGCGTGTCTGTTTGCAGTTACCCGAAACATGATCCAAGTTGGTGTGTGTGTAGCTGGCGACAGTACTGCTAAGTGCTGCACACTACTGCAAACCAACTGGCAGTTCACATTTATTCTGCTCATTGCGGGGAGAGGGCAGAACAGACTGTCTGTAATTCTTTCTGTCTTTCTTTTCCTCCTCCTCCTCCTTCTCCTCCTCAGTGCCAAAATAGAGCTGTTAATTACGGAGTGGCAGTGTTGTGTCATCGCGAATTAGACGACAACACACAGGCACCATCTCCAGTGAAGAAGTGTACAAGAAATGCTTCAATGGAACTCAGCTCCAGCAACACATACACACTAATTCCGCTGACCTGTGACCTTTGCTGACTTTACAGCTAACAGTGTCTTTTCCATGTGAAATCTCACTACTATCAGTCTATCAGGTTTGGCAAATATGTGTCTGCGTATGCGAAATTTGTTTTGCAAACGGCATCATGAGAGAGTGCGAATCAGCGGCAACAGCAGCAACAACATCCTCATCAGTTTGCAACCAAACACCGCTCGCCGAAAGCGAGCACAGCCACTGTCTGGGTGCTATTAATAGGTAGTGTGTTCTGTGTTGAGAGAAATGATAGCTCGCAAGTTGATGAGGTGGTGGGGAGGCTTACCAGAAGATGAACGGTTCTGTACTGCTGCTGAGATATATTCAGATAAAAGGCAGAAAGGGGGCAAGAAAAGTGAAGTGCAGTGAATAGTTAGTTAGTTAGTTAGTTAGTGAGGAGCTTCATGGTCTACGGAAGAAGTGTTTGTCTCTCTTCTCCTTCGTCTCCTTCTCTCCCCTGGCAGTCTTTCTCTCTGTCTCGTTTGCAGAACTCTGCAGAAACGATCGAACTAATTGCGCTAATTAAAGAGCAACTCAACGGTGGTAATTAGCGCACAGAGACGAATCGATTAATTGGACAGAGGAGGGAGAAAGCGCGGGGAGAGGAAGGGAGGAAGGGGGATGGATGAGGAATGGATGGATGGATGGATGGATGACTGAGTGACTGGCGTCAGCAGGCGACTACCAAAACACGCATACACAAACACACACATAAACACACAGGGAACACAAGCGTACACAAAGAGAGGGACTGATCGATCATGTCGCTTTCCTGAGATCTGAGATTCACTTTAAGGGGAGAGAGAGAGAGAAGAAAGAAAGAAGGCAAAGACTACTTACGCCGATGATTGCACTCAGCTCACTCATGGTCACTTGCTTTGCTCGGTCCACTGCCTGCGCCACTTGCTGCTGGTGCTGATGGTGGTGGTGATGATGGTGGTGAAAAGTGCCAATGAGAGGAGAAGAGGGAAAAGATTGCGGTGAGGAAGAAATCAATTGCAAATTAGAGGCTAATCAATCAATCGACACGGGCAGCAACAGCAGCAGCCGATGAGACAAAAGGCAAGCAGTGGCTCACTGTGTTCACCAGTGCTGAAGTAAATGGTCTTGTAGTACTTACATCCTGCGTAAGATAAGGTAGAATCTGGCCAATTATGGCACTGTAGCGCTTTGAAATTTCCGTCTGTACAAAAAGAGGAAAGGGGGAGAGGAGAATACGAGAAGAAAAGTTGAGAAACAAATTAATGAAGACATGCAATTGAGATATCGAATGGTGTAAAGAAAGAGAAGTGCATGTTTTGATTGATAGCACGCGGAAAGCGGACAATTAAGGCAGCTGACGAGCGGCCAATTAGTCAGCTTTACACAATCATTGGCAGTCAGCTGACGAGAGTGTGTCCAGAGACCGACTGAATTGTCGGCAGTGTATTTACAGTTCAGCCTCAAGCTGATTTCTTTTTTTCATTTGCTGCTAAAGTTGCCAACATGTTCACAATAACAATTTGCAAATGTCTACTTGAGTGTGTCTGTGTCTGTGTGTGGTTCTGCCTGCCTGCAGACAAATGTGCTAATGTGCGTATGTGTGCTGCTGAGGCTGCTGCTGTTGATGCTTACCTGCTTGTGCATTTCCACGTTCAACCCGTAGGACATTTCATAATACTGCAAAGTAAACAGATTGATTGTCAGCAAATAGGCATTAGTAGTAGTAGTAGTAGTTGCAGTTGCGAGTCGGCCAATTGGATGCGCCACTGCCAATCATAAATACAAAAAAGTTTTGCCACTGATGATTACCATTACGTAATGCCGCTGCATGTCAGTCTTTTCACTGGCTAGCTTTTCGAGTTCCATCTTCAGACTGCGGTGTGCAGTGAAAAGAAAAAGAAAAGGGGGATGAAGGGGAAATGGAAATGAAAATGGAAAGGAAGAGGAAAGAAAAAAGAAAGTTAGAAAACCACAGTGGTAGGGGATTTAAGCGCGATTCAATTGGAGTGTCAAAAGTGCAACATTGGTACTGATGATGGTGGTGACGTCCTTCACTTCCTCAGCAGTAGCACTGTACAGTAATTAGCCAAATGAATGGCCTCTGCACTCTACCTCACCATCACCACCACCACAGAGTCCTGTCACAACAAAAGCGACCTGGGAACAATGTGCACTGCACAAAGCCCTCCCCACTGGTGCAACAAACATTACCTGTGAATTTGCGCTTGCAGAAAGTTGTACTGATCCTTGATCGTTTCCAGTGATTCGGCAATGGTAAACTTGAAGGGAGCCTGCCCTGGCTGTGGGCCCTGTGGAGTTATTGTCAACAGAACAAAATTAGTTGTCTTATTATACATACAAATGTGGCAGTGGTGGTAATGCGATTTGTCCGCTGATACGCTCCACTAGTATGATCAATTCGATATGCCCCTTCTCTCATTTCTTGTTTGCTGCTTTTTATGAGTTTCTCTCACTAGGAGTTTCTTTTTAATCTTTTGTTCCTGGAAACGCATGTTTGTCCTAGCCCCCACCGCGAGAAGAGGGGGGGGGAGGGTTACTTTCAAGAAAAAGTAACAACTTCAGCTTAGTGAATTGCTGCTTGAACAGCGGTCGGCGAATGTACCACTGTGTGAGGACGACTGTGTGTCTATGTTTCTGCTACTAGGATTGCTGATTGTCGAACAACAAAACACACACAGGGCAGAAAGGTAATCAGCGGGTCAAAGTGAAGAATGCCTGTCAATGGACACACAGTCAATGAAGGAGCACCAATGGAACCAGTGACAGGCAATGATGATGGCAGCTCTGACTACTTCACTTCAACACACACCGAAAGAGAGGCAGACAGTCAGCAAACACAAATGGCACCGTTCACCTCGACAGTCAAGCAGACTGTGTGGTTCAATCTGCCACCGGCTAGACTGCCTGCGTGAGAGAAAGAGAGAAGAGGTGATCGCCACTTGAAACAGCATGTTCAGTTCCCCTTCACCCCTGCAAAAGGCGCAAAACAGAGGCGCAACTGGCGCGAGAATAAATTCAATTCGTTTCGCTTCATCGAGAAAAAAGCCACAGCAGTGTGACTAGACAGACTGCTTGCCCCAGTGAAAGACAACACCGAAGGCAGTTTGCAGCGTTTTGCTGCCGTAGCCTTTGATTGAGCCCTTCAGCTTTGGGCTCAGCTTGGTTGCGGCTGTTTATGGCGGTGGTGTTCGTGTTCGGCGGTGGTCGTGGAAAAAGGTGCCGCACCGACAAACACACACACACACTCACACACAGGTAGACAGACATCACAAGCTGTTTCCCACTAATCGCACCGGTAATTGTCGTTATTGTTGCCATTGCCTGACTTTAGTTGTGTGCTGTGATTTAGGCAATGGCAATTATATCGATTTGACAACGGCAAAAAGGCTACATCTGAACACTGAACGAATGCGAATGAGTGAAGAAGGAGCGCGAGAGACTGGCCAGGCAACGGGTGCAAGGCCGCCGTCGCTGTTGTGGGTAAATTAATTACCTCTCTTGAGAGTCGAAGAAGCGTAAAACAGTTGGTAAGGGGATACAATGCACGTTTACTAATTAAGAACACACTGAAAGTGTGTGCTGTGTGTTGCTGAACTGTCGCTAGACAGCTAATGAAGCAGCAGCCAGTTTCAGCCATTGCAACCTAACTTTACCCTTGCTCAGCTAGTAAAATGCCCAAATAGCAAAAACAATCACCGGCACCAAAAAAAAGAACAAAGGGGCCTGTCTCTGGTGAGCCATCATTGAGCAGAGGCAGTGTCGTTGACGGTAAAAAAACATTGGCACTACTACAACATCTAGTTCCGTTACCGCCACTGATGATGATGATGACAGTGTGTCTGTTCTATGGTATGCTGTAGCTGTAGATGGATCATTTGCATAGACGTCAAATGGTGCACACCATTAAGACACACTTTCACTACGCACTATTCACTCATTTTCTCCCTTTTACAAGCCTATTTGTCGCCAGTTGAAATGGGGAGACAATAGTGTGCTTGTTAGCAACATCAGCATCAGTGGTAGTAAAAGGGCGCTATGTTTGCGTAGTCTGTACTTTGACCAGCGCAACGATTGGAGCAGCAAAGACAAAAAGACTGTTGTGTTGTGTTGGCAGTGGTGGTAGTTATCATCACAGCGTACATACCGAATGTCTTGAAGGAAACATGGCTGAGGTGAAGGTGGTGGTCAGTGGAGAGTGTTCCACTTGCTGCTGCTGGTGATGATCGTGGTAAAGAATGTTGCGGCAGAAGAGAGCAGAAAGGGGGCAATAAAAATGTAGTAGCAGAAGATCACTGCTGATTTACTTGATGCTGATCATAAAAACGGTGAAGCGGATGATGATGATGATGCTGATGATGATGACAGTGATAAGAGAAGGTGGAAGGTACACGAGGAAGAGATGAGTGGTGTCAATAACAACAACAATTCACTCTTGTGCACACATGGCACAGCTGATAAATGGCAATTAAGAACAAGAGAAGAGAAGAGAAAAACGAGAATCAGTGCTGAAACGGGCCAGCCGATTGTCGTCACGGCGTGAGCAGAAATGATCGATGAGAGCGGACAGTAGCAGGAAGATGACACCTGATCATCATTGTGGGCAACTAATTGCACTGCTGCTGCTGAAAACAGCAATATGAGCACTTCTCTCTGGAGAAAAAACAGCAGTTGTGTGTGTGCTGTAGAAAAACAAAGTTGCAACACAAAGGTGGTGGTGCTGACGGTGCTGACACGAGGTCTAAGGAACACAGGCAAAATTCTGTGAAAGTGCACCCACTGTGCAGGGAAAGGGGATCAGTGCTGGTGGTGTGCTGAGCGACGGAAGCCGATGGCGGTGTGCTGTTGTTTTGCTGCTGCTGCTGCAAATCTTATCTCACACTGACAAGTGCTAATTGCAGTGTGTGCACTTGCCGGTGAAATGAGTTTGGCGGCGGTGTGATTCGGCTGCTGCTGCTGATGATCCGCAAATGGTGTCGGTGCGGCACCAGGCACCAGGGTCCGCGGTGGTGTTGTCACCGAAGTGATTTCAGTCACCGTCAACCGCGTGCACTTGCGAGCACTCTGGCCTGATCTGAAGAGAGGCGCATGCCAGACAAAGTTTGCAAGCAAAGTGTGCTTTTGCTCTCTCTCAGCAGCAACGACAGGGATGCAGCATCAGCAGTGCTGGCGCTTCAACAACAGAAGCAGCAGCAGCTCAGTGGCAATGTTCTGTGTAGCACTTTGCTAACTCTCCGACTATCTTTCTCTCTTTCACTTTCTCTCTCAGTTCACATTGACTCTGTGTGTTCTTTCTCTGCTGGCAGTGCAAGCATGGCGAGGTTGCAGCGTGGTAGTCCAAGTGGCGACAGAGTATGTCTTTCTCTCAGTGAATGTGTCTGTGTGAGAGAAGAGAGAGAGAGAGTTTGGTGGTAGTAGCATGCTCCGCTGCGGGATCACCAAATTGCACGAGGGTACAGTGACCGAGGTGCTGCTGCACACACTGAAACTACTTGCAAACAACTGGGCGCCACTGCCACTCTCTACACAATAGCACTGTCTGCCCTGCTACTACCCAGAGGCAGTGTGATCCAATGGCGGAAAACACTTCCAAAGTCTGGTCCAGTCTGGCTCACTGACTGTCTGTCTGTCTCTGTGTGTGTGCATTGTCTGGTTGTGTACTGTCGCTTGCTGTTTGCTTGCTGGTCACTGGTTTTGGCTGGCCTTTGTTGTTCCAGCACTGCCACCACTCGGTGGTCTACAATGTCAGTGAGGCCGAGAGTGAGTGGAAAGTGTGCCTCAGAGATAGAAAAGGGAGGAAGAAAGTGGAGGGAAGTGTTCTGAGTGCGTCTGCAGCAGCAGCAGCACTCGTGAAAAGCATCGCTAATGTGGGCACACGCCACTGGCTGATTGGCCCTCGATGACTATTGATTAGCGACTAATTGGCCAGTGCAGTCGCAGGCAGGAGTGGGCAGGTAGTGCAGCAGCAGCCATTGCAATTAAAAAAGTACCCTACTAAAACTAAACTAGCCCAGCTACTGTTACCGCCCGTTCCGCAGTCGATGCACTACTGCCTTCAGCGATGTTTGTTGCGGCTAGCAGAGCGCAGTTCCAGTTCCAGCAGGGCTCCTTGGCGGTGTCGATGTCGCCTCAGTGGTTCGCTTTTAATTAAACATTTCATTAAGTTAGGGAAATTCACCCCGCTACCACTACTACTACTACTACTACTACTGCTACTTCAGGGCAGTTACTGTCTCTGTCTCTGGCAAATTATTAATAATTAATTTATTAATATAAACCAGGAAAAATCAGCATGCACGACGTGCGTTCGGTGCGGATGAAGGATCAGGGCAGTGTTCACAGAGTGGAGAAGAGAATGAAGAGAGGGGCAAGGGGAGACGCGTGCCGACGACAGACAGGCACACACACACACACTAGAGCACTCCACTAAACAGAGACGTACACTGTGCCTAGGTTTGGTAGTACGATTCGGGTACTAAGCACCACCGACCAGAGCTGCTGAATTGGGTGCTCGCACAATCACTCACTGGAAATTGGCGGCGGTCGTAGTAGTTTACAGCAGCAACATACGCTGTTCCTGAAACAGGCAGACACCACTCTGTTTAACTGCTACTGCTGCAGCAGAAAACGGGTGGTTGCACTTGGCTGACTGTTGGCGACAAGGGTGAGCACTACTTTTCCACTAAAGCAGCAGCACATGAGGCAGAGGCACCCCTATACACAGACAACTGCAAAGTGTACGGCTGAATGGCCTCGATGATGAGCCAATGTGTGTGTTCCCGCAAATGGAGAGACAACTCATAAATATTTTCATAGCGAAAGAAGGGAGAAGGAAGGGGAGCGGATGAAAGGAGCCACTGATTCACAGCGGCAGTGGTGCTCATTCAACGTAGATCTGCACTCACTCACTCACTCACTCACACATACATAACGATCAGGATCCAAATTCCTAATGATGTTCCTCCTGTTCTAACTATTAATATTAATGATCCGATCAGGGCGTCAGTGACATTGCTCGTACAGTGGACGACGCGTCGCCAATTCCTCCGATTGCCTGTCCTCGGTGCCACTGATCAATCGTCCCCTGACGCTGCCGCAGACGGCTGGTCAGATTGCTGCAGCTGCTGATGTCCACCACCACCACGACCATCACCACCACCACCACTACCAGCAATTGGCATGTCTGTGTCCGACAGGCTCATCTCTGAGGGCACCTTTTCACTGTTTTGCTTTTTGCTGGTCTCCCTCTCTGGCGTTGTCGCAGTGTCCGCCATCATCATTGACAGTAGAACAAAAACACTGCCTGTCTGCAACAACAACACAGCACCATCAGCGGCAATTCCCTCTGAGCCAGCAGCGACGGCGACGGCGGCAGCGGCGGCGGTGGCTCACTGATTTTCACCCTGAGTGGCTCATGTCAGCAGCAAATAATTAAAGCAATCGGCGAATCTGCCACCGTAATAGGCCACCGTAGGCTGAGGAAGAGAATGGCCGAGTGAAGTGCATCGTCGCCGTTGTCAGCTTCCGAGCGTCGGGTCGAGGGAGTAAGAGAGAGAAAAAGAGAGAGGACTGTCTGACAGAGTGTGTGAGATGTGCGCGCCCGAGTTATTATCATTAGGTTCTTCGGTATTAATAGATCGGCAGACGGAGCAGCCAACCAGAGAGAGAGAGAGAGAGTGAGTTTTGTTGGCGCCAAAATGAGAGAGGATAGAGGACGCTGTCCACATTGGGTAATGTATTACTGCCACTACTACTACTACTACTACTACTGCTGCTTGAGTGGGTAGCATTCTTCTGAAAGAGAAGAAGACCAGAATCGATTCACTAGCAGCAGCCGGGAGGACAAGAATCGGGGGGCTTCGGTGCGAGTGCTGCTACTCAGCAGTTTTGCTAAGCAGAATGGCCAGAATGACACGCCAACGGTCGCCTGTGCACGGTACAACCGATGCGTGCTCCTGATGACTGACTGTCACACTGATTCCCGCCCACTGACTCCACTTCTTCTTCTTCTTCTCTTGTTCATGTTTTTTCTTTTTCTCTCCTTCTTTACTATTCTGTGATTCTGTGGTGCAGCAGGAGCAGGCAGCAGAGAGGAGCAGGAGGCTGAAGAGACTGGGAGAAAGAAACACAGACACAGACACTTTGGTGTATTGCTTGTCTGTTTGGCCACAGTCGACAAACACCTCGCCGAGTCGCCAATTTAGACGTGCCCGCGCCAAGTCGGCTCTTTCTTCATTCTTTATTCTCTCTCTCTCTTTCCATTCTCTTTTTCTTCCTAACAGAACAGTTGGCTCCTATGCTGCTGCTGCTCTCTCGCCGTCTTCCTTCCTTTCTAGCTTCCCTTCCTTCTCAATCTTGATCGTTTCATTGCTTCTCTCAATTCTATTACCATTACCGTTTGTATTATTCTTAATCTTTCGTTTCATTTTTCTTCTTCCCGCTTCTTTCCGTTTGCCCCTCTTTTTTCTCGGCCTCTTTTGTTTTCGTTCTTTTTTCCTTTTCTCACTCCCTAGTGCATCTCTTTTTTCCTTCCTCACACACACACACTCTTTTCTGATTCTTTATCGTCTTTGTCTGTCGAGACAACACACACACACCACACACCGACCAGGCAAATGGTGCGGGCAGATGGAAAGGGCAGATATAGCAGTGAAAGCAAGAGCTACCAGAGCCCTGGCAGAAGCACACCACTGCAAGGAGCAGAAGCTCCTTTGCCGCATTAGTGCGTCCAGGAGAAGAAAGTAGTAGTGCACTGCACAAACTAGCTGCTGAGTAGAGCTAGAGCTAGAGCTGCCTGGCGTCTTGATTCGTCCACTGAACACAGACACTTTCACCACCACCACCACCACACTACACTGCTTTCTGCTTACTGTCGACTGATGCTGGTGGTGCCTTTCCGTCCGCATCCTCTTTTTCATTCTCTCTCATACTTTCCATTGATTGTCTTGTGTCGTAGAGGAGGAAATGAGAGAGAGAGAGTGAGTGAGCATGAAAGACATCACAGCAGTGGCACCAACTGAGCTGGGCCAGGAGGAGATGACGACTTGATTCTCTCTCGGCTCTGCATTAGCAGCACACTAAGCCAGGGACCAGTCAGTGAATGGGCAAACAGAGAGATAGATACACACTTACTCTGAGCGCTTACCAGTTCACTGCTCACACTGAATCAGCGATGTGTGCTTTCTGGAGAAGGAGGGGAGGGGGTACAAAGTGAGATAGAGAATCTTCACTCAAACGTCACACAGTGGTGCTATCACAGGCATCAGGCATCGCTGCTCGATAGAGAAACAAACACCGACCAGGCCTGAAAGTGCTCCTGCCATTTGGGCGATCAGTATAAACTGGTAAACGCTCAATGCTCAATCTGCTGTTTTGCTTTCTCCCGTTAGTAGCGATTGCCATCGCCAGACTGTTAAACGAAGAAGGAAAGAGATTATTGATGGCAATGGCAGAGCCAGGGCAAATGAGCTCGAGCGATGATCATCATCAGCTGAATTAGGCAGGATGATGATGATGATGATGATGAAGGCGCCAACAAATTAAGTGGATTCGAGCGATTGCACTGCCTACGTCTGCTAAACCACCGCTGCCATCGGTGCTGCTTTTCCAGGCTCAAACAAAAAGAAAAGAGTGAGAGAAAAGAAAGAGAAAAACACATTGGTAAATTGCGGCCTGACTCGGTCTGAGTCTGTCGCACACCGACGCTAATGGCTGTATGGCAGGCAAACAAACGCCGAGTGGGGCCAAACACACTTGTTCAATTTGGCCAAGTCATCACAAAGTGCCGACATCCACATAATTACGCGCCATTTACTAGGTGGCTCATATAGAGAGAGGAGGTTAGGGAGAGAGAGAGGGAAAGAACCAGGATTCAGGGAGATCCAGTGCAAGTGGCAAGTGCAGCAGTCGCCAGTGCACTGCAGAGCAGTGGTCTTCGCTGCTGGTCGCCCAGGCTGATGGCCGATTATATAGCGGATGGAGTGATCGACATTGGATAGACCAGACCGAGACCGTAGTAGTAGGGCGACGAGGGCGATGAGGGCTCAACTGCAGCGGCTGAACACTGTTTACACACAGTCAACTCAGAAAAGAGAGGAGAGGGATGCATCGATTGCAAATAGGCGACAAGCGAAATGGGCTCGGTATTAAGTTGTAAGCAGGCAAGTGCCAACGACAGCTAACACTCACTCAGACAGATACCGAAGGGAAAAGGAGAATGAGAGAGGGAATAAGAGAGAAAGAAGGCTGAAAACGTGAACTGCAGCTAAATAGAATCGCTGCAGCCCCTACTTCCACTGCTGGCACCAACAGTAACAGTGCACCACCAGTCGACATGAGAAATTAGAAGAAGTAAGCTCAGTGGTTCCAGTAATTAATTCAATTTACAGCAACGTTGCGCTGCTGTTACCACCACCACCACCACCACTACTACAATTCTGTTCGGCGGCGGTCGGGCAAAGGAGGAAAGGGCAGCAAAGTCTTGCTCTGTCTGCTTTCTTTTCTTCTCTCTCTTTCTTTCATTCTATTGCTACCAAATGGGTGATTTTTTCTCAAGTGCACTTTGATGCCACTTGCACACACACACACAATCACATCTGCTGTACCGAGGTGCACCAGAAGAACCAGCCATAGTGATAACAACGGGAACAGCGGCAGCAGCAGCACTCTCGGCCGCCCGCCGTCTGGCTGAAACTTCAGTTCGAGGTGGGCCAAAGAGAGAAGGGCAATTACGGGCAAAACAGCAGACAAAGAAAAACAGGAGGCAGACAAACAGACCGACAGTCAGAGTGATCGGCGGACACAGACAAGTCAAGAATCCAGTGAGTGAGTTAGTGAATGTGTGTGTGTATGTGTGGTGAAACTGCAGCAGAGTAGAGGAGAAGAAAAATAAAACAGAAAGTGCAAAAACAAACAAACATGGCCACGGAAAGCGATAAATAAAGCGACCATTACGGCAGGGGGCATAAATTATTCATTTACAGACACTCAGCTGAAGCATCTTCAGTTGGGATGTTTTTTCGGGTGTTTCTGCTGCTGCTGCACAAATAGACCATGATCGCTGTTTCTGGCCATTTAAGTGACTCACCAGACGTTCTTGTGCTTCCGCTGTTGTACAACTCTTGTACAGCTGTCAGTGTATTGCAAAGTGTGTAGTGCACTTGGAATCTGTCCATTTGACTGTACTCTCTGACTGTACTCGGCGGTAATCGACACAATTAGAAAAAAATGGCAAACGGGAGCCGGTGAAATCTGCCGCTAATAAAACGCGCAAAAAGGTGAATTACACAGAGTACAGTAGAGTCAATTAATCAATCGACCGAGCAATTGGCAAGCAATTGGATTGAGTGTGCAAGCAAGCATGATCCCACTCGGTGGCGTAAACTCCAAATTCATCATCACTGTATTAGAAGGAACGGCGTGTGCTGTTCCACTTTGCAACGGTAATTTAAAATAACTGCAAAAGAAGAAAAAATAGTACTAGAAGCTACTTCGACGACCATTTATCATCGCCGATTGGAGTCATGTCAACTGCAGCAGCAGCAGCGGTTGAAGTTTGCTACTGCCGTGCACTACACCACAATCTCAGACTGCTCTCTGATTGAGCTTTCGAGTTTTTCTCCTTTTTTTTCTTTATTTTCTCTGAACTCGAGTAAATATAGAAACAACACCCGGAGAAGAAGGGGAAACAAAAGTGTCGCCCAAAAAAGAGTGAGTTTTCAAAACTGATGCAGCAAAATGCTCTTTTTCTTTTTCTCCCACTTTTTGAGCATTTCGGGTGATTTCTACTGTGCTGAATCTAGTGGCGTCATGTGTCGTCTGACTCTCTCTCTCTCTCTCTCTCTCTCTCTCTCTCTCTCACTCTCAAGCCTCGTTGTCTCCCCTCTTCTGTTTACAAGGATGCCGACACGACGATGCCAGCATCTCGTAATGGAGCAACTAAACACCGCCAAAATGGCAACCCAATCTCAACACACACTGCCAACTAGTGCTAGAGTTCTGCCTTTCCTCTTACCCCATTTGCAAAATCTCTCTCGCCCACACAATTGCACACTGCACAAGTTTCTGCCACTGCCATCGGCGTGACTTGTCAGGAAAGTAACTACTCCTTTCGACAGCTTACTTTATCGTGGTAATGGTGGTGGTGGTGGTGGTGGCAGTGGCTCAAGTGTTTCTCTCTTCTCCTCTCTCTCTCTACTCGAACATCATTTCTCTCTTTCGCTCCTTTTTCCTGCTGCGACAAAGCCATCAGTGTAATACTATGAATAATTGGTGCGCGCGCCAGCAGCCAAATTCAATTAGATTGACAGCTGTCAACGTCGATTCGAAGCAGTCACTGGCGACCCTCCTGCGACTGCCACTGCCATTGGCAACCTTCTTCCCCCGCTCTCCTTCTGCATCCTCACCCGACGACAACTGCTCTTCGATGGGCGGCTAATTGCCAATGTAGTCCTCCTGCCTGTAACTATTTAATTGGCTTTCCTTTCCCTCTGGTAGCCACTGGGCAATTGAAAGTTAGTCGGCACACGTGCACAGCACTGTGGGCAGAGTGTGTCGAAGTGTCTGTGACTGATGAATTCCCTCCTTCTCCTTTCTCTCTTCTCCTTCTCCCTGCAAAACGTTGTCCAACTGAGCTAGCCCTGCACAGATAGGAATAAATCCTATTTGCTGGCAGTGCATGAGGGCATTAGTGGCAGCGCCAACGACAGCGACAGCGACAGACATTAGTAGGCAAACGCATTAGTAGCACATTGGGAAGTAATTACAACTGACTGTAATGCAATTTGGCTTCACTTGTCTTCACCGAGTCTAATTGGAATTTATGGGGCCAACACACAGAGACACTGGGAAGTTTGCATGTCTCTTGTTAGTTGTAGCGTCGGCGGTGGCGGTGGATGGCAAAGTGTCGCCATTGTACAGATAAATGGCTGTCGGATTAAGTACAAAAGTGGACACCTCAAATAATGGACAGCAGTGGTAGGGTCTGCTGGTTTGCGACATATCAGCAAATTGCCACTAAGTTGCCCATTATACGGGTGCAGCTTGTTTTTTGTCGGTAATGCCACAATGGCCATCAAGTACTTTTCCGTGGTTTGTATTTCTTTTATCAGAAAATAATTTTTCAGGCATCTTGCCTGGCACACAGAAGAAGTCGTCTGCTTTTAGTGCGGCAGTAAACAGTCATCAGCTCAACTACCGACTACTGCTCTCTAATCCGAGGATCGATGAAGGCAGCTGGTCTTTAGCAACTAACAATCGAGTGGATCGATGACGCTCACACATGACACCCACTACTGGCTGTTGTTTTGGCTGCTCGTCTTGTAGCCTGTAGTCAGTGACTGAGATTCGTGGAAGTGAAGCGAGAGAGAGAAAGAAAAATACAGGCAACAAAATAACAAACTAGAGACAAAACTAGAGGTTAAAACTGGCGCGATTACTGGAGCACCCTCTAACTCATTCGCTCTTCCCACTCATAGAGTAGTAGTGGTGGAAAGGAACTCCGCTGGGAGAGAGAGCAAAAAGGGCAAATGAAAAATGCATTACAGTCAATCGGCGACGATCGATCAATTGACAATCGATACGGCCAGTGATCGAACAAACGACAGGAGAAAGAGGAGAGAGATTGTGAGACACTTTGCCAGTTTGCCAGCACAGATTGCCAGCACCAGCACCAGCGGCAGATCCCTTCGGTGAAGCTAGCAGAGCGCGGCGGGGCCATTGCTGACGCACTGACGCGAGAAATCAATCGAAGAGCGACGCGCACGCGATTTGCCGTACAAGCGAAGGGGAGAGAGAGCACCCGCTTATTGTTATTGATGTGCTCTTTAATTGACAAAAATAATTTGGATCATTTGCTTAATGAACAAAGTGCAATAATGAATAGTGGTGCCGAGATGGCGATCAATAATTAATGAGAGAGAAAATGGGAGAGAAAGAGAGAAGGAAAAAGAAGGAAAAAGACATTCATAGAGTCAATCAAGGCGGAGTGAAAAGCCCACCAGAGAGAGAGAGAGAGAGAGAAAGAAAACAAAAAATGGTGAATGACAGCAAATCGTGTACAGTGAGTGAGTGGTGAGGAAGTGAGAAGAAGAAGAAGTCGTCGTTGTTGTCTTGGTGCTTGTGCACTGGACTACTATACATGCAGTGAAATAGACACCACACACCTATAACTTCGGTGGTGGAAACGCTAAGAATGCAAAGTGGGAAAGAAGAAAAAGAAGAAAGATAAGGAGGTACGCATGGCCAGACCACCACATGACTCCTTGCCTAGCGCGGTTTTGCACTCATCTTGCACTTTATCTTACTCCCTAACTCCTTAGCTAAGCAAACACACATAAGCTGACTCAGCTCACTAACCGTACTCCTATTTCACACTATGCATGCATACACATACACACACACACGTACACTCTTACACTGACCAGCAGCAGCAACGGAGCATATGCTTGCACCTTCCGCCAGCAAGCAGGAATTGCCGATGCTACACATCTTCCTCTTCGCCGTCTTGCTCTGATCAAGCAAGACTCGAAAACATCGTAAAGATCTAGAGATGGCCTTCGTGCTCGAACGTTTGCTCAACGTTTGCTGAACGTACTTTCCATCGAGCACTCACGCATCGAGATATAAACTCGTGCCTTTCAGCCACTCTGCAGCTTCGCAGTCTCGACTCTTCAACAACAGCCTCAACAGCAGATCTCCTACGCAACCAACTCGGTCTCCGCGACCTCGTCGCCGCTCCTGCGCCTGCTGCTCTCTCCTTCACTCTTTGCTCTTTCCCTTTCCTTCCTTCTGATTCAATAAAGACCGTCAGGTCACAAAAGCCCAAACCTTTGCCTTATCCCGGTTAGTGATCAGTCGACTCGGCTGAACCACTACATTGGTGAGCCGGCGTTTTCCCTATGAGCAATCAAGGAGACAGAGAAGCTGGTCCATCATCATCATCTGACCAGCCAGCAGAATTTGCGCGAACAACCAGAAGTGGCAAGCTATACAACATCGGGTTTCTTAAAAACAGTGAATCCAGAAAAGACATCGTCGCTTTCCTCCCACAGTGGTCTGAAAAACAGCTGGTTGAACTAGGTAATATCCATTATTATCTTCTTAAACTGCACCAGCTGCGCAAAGAACACTTCGCAGTTATTCCCGCTTCAGGTGTTCCTTTTCTCGAAAACGGTGAGATTATCTTGCAGACCTGCGAGCCTAACTTGGTTGAAGCCACACGGCGATTCTACCGTCATTTTGCCATTCAAACAATCACGGATCGCCAAGAGGACACCGGTTTCGTCTCTGATATCGACCACACAACCTCCCTTCTGGACATCTCTCTCCCTAGCATCACTGCAGCGGCCGACACTCACCAAACTACACAAACAACCTCTTCTGCGACTACCACTACTACTGCTACCACCACTTCAGTTCTCTCTCAACCACCACAACAACAACTGCTTCGTCTCAACTACAAACAACGGTTCCGGTTCAGGACAGCCACCTTTTCCTCCACAGCACACTTCAACTTCGCACTCTGGCTCCAACATGGCGGTCAGACCCAACCTCAACAAAATCAGGTTCCACAGTGGATGCCTCAGGAGCTGGCGCTTGGTTCCGCATGCTGGAGCTAATCTTTGTGCGCGAAAACATCACCGATGAGGCAGATAAGGGTTCTTCTGGTATTGCAAAAGTTCCACCCTCTGACACTCAGAAGATTGTCTCCTGGCTTGGAAAGCCAGCTATGTTGCCGGTGATTACGCTAACATCAAAGCAGCTATCATCGGAATGAACACAATCTCAGATGACGAGAAGCTGAACCGCCTTTTCCACTCCGAGTCTCTTGGTGATCAACGGCCTTCCGAGCTTTACTACAAAATGAAAAATCTGGCCGACAGCGTGGTTGGTGGTGCAGTACCTACGAACGTGGTCTTCAATCGCTGGGGTAAATATGTTCCCACTAACTGCATCAGCTTTGCCAAGGCTCTCGCCGACAACTTTGACCCAGCTAAACCACCTCGCGAGCATCGACGACCTGCACGCCCTGCTTGCCAATCCGGGTGGCAATCATATTAGTGGCATCTCCACTTCTCGCCTCACGCAATCGCTCTACCTCTCGCGACCGCTCTGCTTCCCGAAATCGCTCAGCTCACGTGATCGTGCTTCCTCACGTGACCGCTCTTCATCACGTGGTCGCTCCAGCAAAGGTGGCTCTTCCTTCGACAAAGGCTACAATCCAGACGGTCCACTTGCTGGTACACTTCCGTTTGGCAAAAAGGCCCGGAAGTGTAACAAAGACGGTTGTCCCTTCGCAAGAAGGGAAACGACAACCAGTAGCTAGTCATGCGACGCTAGCTACTGGTATTGCAAGTCGCCTCTTTGTTCTCGACTTTAACACGGGCGAGCAGTTCCTCATCGACACCGGCAGCTCAATTTCGACACTGCCGGTGCGAAGCAAAATTCCTCGGGACAGCTCGGCAATCGCAGCTTTTGCAGCTAACGGCACGCGCCATCGCCACACATCGTGAGAGGAGTCGACTCGGCTGAACCATAAGAGGGAAAAAAGGGAGAGAGGGAAGCAGAATAATTACAAGTCGAACCAATGTTGAGCAAAATAAAAATAGTGAATAAAATAGCAAAAAAATTGTCCAATCGCGTGGAAAGGTGTCAGAAAATGCATTAGCTAAAATCGATAAAAATGGGTTTTGATTGCAGTCGACAAGGAATAGTATAGTACAGGTGTGTGTGTGTGTGTGCTTCGCTGTGCGGAGAAATGAAAGCAAATGAGGAAGCAAGCAAGCAATGAATGGCGCTGAAGAAAAAGTGAGTGTCGAGTGAAACACGGTAATTTACAAGTGGGTGGGGTACACCTAGGGTAGGGGCTTGCTGACTGACGAGAAGTAACAAAGCTGAGAACAGCAGCAGAACTAGTAGATGACCTCATAGACGGAGGCCTTCTTGTCACCGGAGCCAGTGACGATGTACTTGTTGTCGGAGGAAATGTCGCAGCTGAGAACGGAGGAGGATTCCTTTGACTGAAAGGGGATAGCAGTGTTAAAGAGTGTTTTATCAATTGATAGAACAAAGTGCCTACCTGGAAGATGGAGGCGCCATATGGAGTACGCCAGGCATTGAGGAGGTTGTCCTTTCCGGTGGAGACGAACCACTTTCCACAGCTGGCAAACTTCAGTGAGAGGACACAGCTCTCGTGCAGATGCAGTTGGTACTTGTCAGGCTTGCTCACGTGCAGCACCTCAACATTAGAGCTCTCCATACTGAAACAGGTCAACAAGGTGTTAGGTTGATAATACTTTAACATTTGTAAAGAAACATACCCAACAGCCAACCACTCGCCCGTCGGACAGTAGCCAAGGGAGAAGATCTGTGAGGTAAAGTCGTGCTGGTGCAACTGTCGACCCTCTCTCAGATCCCAGGATCGCACAGTGTTATCTAGGCCACCAGTCCACAGCTTCAGGCCATCATTGCTGATGTCAATACAGGAGGCACCGTCAGTGTGTCCCTGAAACTGTCGAACCAGGCTCTGGTTGTGCAGATCCCACACGGCAATGTTGCCGTCAGAGCAGCAGCTGAAGCAGACTTAGAGTCCGGGGAAATGGCCAGTGCGTAGCAGGCAGGTGCACTTGACGCAAGCTCGCCCTTAATTCGAGGAGATGGCTGCAAAGAGCAAACAAGAGAACAAATCGCAATTAGGTGAGAACCGTCTTTCGCCATCGCCTGGCAGGGCCACAATGTCCTTACCGCAGCAATGTCCCAAATGGAAATGGTGTTTGCCTCTCCGCCCACAATGAGCGTTCGGTTATCGGGAAGCAGCTTACAGGAGCGAATGTAGTTATCACGTGGCTGTGGTATCATAAACAAATAAAGAAAAGGACCGCAGTTAGTACACCACTACTATCTATTTGAACAAAGAAAGACTAAAGTGTGTATTTGGACACTGACCAGGCAGTCCAGCTGTGAGACGGGCGTCTTCATGTTCGGATGATTAATGTCCCACACCTTGACGCAGCCCTTGCCGCCGGTGTAGACGAACTTGGTGGGCGTGGAGATGGTCACTGCGCAGACGACCTCTCCGTGGGAGAGTGTGTTGATCTGGCGGGCGTGTCGGGGAATGCCGGCGCCGTTCAGCGCGTCCGGGGGAAAGTGCACCGGATTGACCTGGTTCTCCGCGGTGACGTGAAAGGAGTAGGCGGGCTTGCCGGCGCCCGGCAGACCGGAGGGAAGCCAGGCGTGCCCCGCAGTGACGCATGAGGATCGGGGTACGGCTGAAGACGGGAGAGAGAGAGAGAGAGAAAAACAGGCAGCGATTAGATAAGCAGGGCAATGTCAACAACGCCGCCGAAAGGCGCGAGAGAATTTCAGCCAGTAGCTGAACTTCAATAGTTACCAGTCCACGTGGGTAGTTGTTAAGGCCAGGCGGCATGCTGTTGTGCAGGCCCAGCGATCCCGGGTAGAGACCGGCGGCGGCGGCGGCGCTCAGGTCGGCAGGCAGACCGGGATGACCAGGGGGACCGCCCGGGTGCATTCCGTAAGGGTACGGCGGGCCGAGTGGAGTCTTCGGCAGGGAGTTATTCTTAGACATCGAACCGTTCGGGGTGGCCGCTTTGGGAACCGGAGTGGTCGACTTCTCCGACTGGGGGGAAGAAAACAAACGGAAAATATTTGCTTAGTACTGGACACTAATTTAAAAGTAAGCTCCTGGTGCACTCTCTCTCGCTCACCTCCTTGTGCTTGGAAGAGGGCGTACTCGAGTTGGAGGAGATGCTCGAGTGCGGGCTGTGCGAGGGGAACTCCTTCTTGATGGACTTCGCCTCACCGTTGCCGTTCTCCCGCGGCGAGGAGGTGCCATTGGTGGCGGAGTTGGAGTTGCCATTGCCGCCGCCGTCCTCATTCGCCACGTCCACCACCAGCTCCTGGTCGCTTTTTTCGCCGTCACTGTCCTGCAAGATCGGCATGATGAGTCCATTGTAGTGGTTGGCAGTGGCCGGTGTCCACGGCGGTAAGCATACCTTTTCCTCCTTCGCTTTTCGCTTCTTTATGTTGTCGTTGTGCTCATTGGAGGGCGACGTCGGACTGCGCGGTCGGAACTTCTGCTCACGATCGTTTGGGGAGATCGAGTTGCGCTGAGTTGCGGGAAAGAAAGATTGAGGAGGTTAAAACCGAGGGATAAAATAGAGAAAAGAAGAAAGAAAGGCGTTTGTGTCATCCAATCAAATGGCGCACTACCGACAACGTTCATTAACTTTCACGCAAAGGTCCCCGCGACTGTGCAGAGAGGGACAAAGGGCAATGCAAACGCAAGTGAAGCCAAGCGCAAGTTGATCAGACTCAACTGGAGCGAGCCCGAGAAAGAGAGAGAGTAGGCCCACCGAAATCACATTCGCTGCACGTTCTCTTCCCCAAGCAAGCAGAAGCAAAACCGAGTTTCGAGTTTGCCCAAGCCCGCACACCTCAGCGGCAGCCAAGTATGTATGTGTCTCATTGGTCATGCAGAGCACACCCTCCCCGTCCGTCACTGGTGGAATATTATTTTGTTCCAATCTTATCCGCTAATGTTTCTATTGGTCATATTTTTTGCTGGTCTCCCTCTCTCTCTTCTTTCTCCATTTCCATTTTGACTACTCTCAACTGCACTCCTCGCCCTCTTCACTATCACTGGCAGCATATGTGGGTCTCCCCCTCCTAAAAAGGGCTTATCATCCACTGCAGCAGTGTGGTGCCCGTGGTTTATGCCGTCTGTCCCCTGCCCGCCACCAATCACAGGAGAAAGTACCCACTCGCGCTGGCACACTAAAGACAAAGTACCGTACTTGATCAGCAGCAGCAGTGAATGAATGGGTGAAAGGTTAAGAGTGCTGGGTATAAACTGTGCTGCTGTCCTGGCATGCCTGCCCTCCCCTCTTTTTCTACTTCCTCTTCCCTGACTAGCTCAGGGCTTAGCTGACCATCTGGTCAGACTGCTGCTGCTGGTGGTGGTGATGGCTGTGGTGGTGATGGTGGTGGTGGTCTATGAAGAATGCTCACGCAAGGCTCACATCACCGACAGTAAGTAGATTCATTAATGACAATTCAACACGGACGTGACAGGCCCGACAAATCGAGAGCACAGAGCATGTGTGTGTGAGTGAGTGAGCAAGTGAGCGCCGTCAATAGGCAGGACAGGCGCACACTGTTTGCCCCCAATAATTCTGGTCACGTCAGAGTCGGGCGTGGGTCGATCTGGATGCACTTAAATTCTTGTTTCCAATAGACAGCAAACAATTGGAAACATTCTGATTAGCTGCAAAGCAATGCAGTACAGCACCAGCACCACCACCACCACCACCACCAGGACGACCACCACCAGCAGCAAGAACTGCCTACCACTGAACTGGCGCTCATCTGCTCACATGCAAGCACGCTTGGACGTTGTACGGTAATGCGAGAGAGAGAGAGACTAACAAAACTAAAAGAGGGAAAAAAGAGTATATCTCCGAAATACTTACGTGTCGATCATCAGCACTGTGCACTGTAATCAGAGAAGCGAGAGATAAAAATTAGTGCACTGTGCGCGGCTTCATTAGGAGTGCAATCGCAGCAGCTGCTGCTGCTGCTGCTGCAATGCACCCCCTCCTCCTCCCTCCCTCTTACTTACCGCTGTTGGATCGCTTCGACGATGCGGCGTCGTTATCGTTATTTCCGCGCGGGTCCTTTCCGCCCATGCCCGCAGCATTGGCCGCAGCGGCGGCCGCTGCCGCGGCGACAGCCGAGTTGGAGGCAGCCGCCGCCATGGCGGCAGCCACCGAGGGCGGCATGTGGTGGCCGGGCGGGGCGCCCAGCGCCAGCAGTCCGGCGGCCCCAGCGGCGGCGGCCCCCGGCGGCATGGGCGGCATGCCCCCGGTCAGCGCCGGATGGGGCATCATCGGCAGCTGTCCGTGGGCGGCAACGGCCCGGCCGCCGCGTGAGGCGGCAGCTGCTGGGCGTGCATTTGTTGCTGCAGTGCAGTGATGGTGAAAGTGGAAGAGGAGGAATTGGCAAAGACAAACAAGACAAAAGAGTGTTAGTTTATTTAGCAAAATAATCCTCAAAATGCATGTGTGCGCTTTTCTGGTAGAAAGAGCGTCCACAATTCTTGACAAAATTTTTCTCCTTGCTTACCGAGATAATGGAATTCAGCTCTGTCATCGACAATTGCTTGGCTCGCTCCACCGCCGTCGCAACCTGTTGCTGGTGCTGAAGCAATGGAAGTGGGACAAAAGGGAATGGAATGAGGAATGGAGAAAGGGGGAGGAGAAACGGAGAAAGAAAAAAAGAAAGAAAAAAGTTAATTACAAATTACAAATTCAAAGTCAGCTCAAGTCGGGCAGAATCGATCGAGGAGGCCTCCTTCTCCTTCCCGGGTGTTCACTCATGAGCAGCAGCGGCAGCAGAAGTAGCAGAATCCAAGCCGACAAGACTGACGCAGACGGCGTTAATTGAAAAGTGCACTGAAGTCTCGCTTCGCCGATCGTCACACTGAGCTCACTGTCCCTCCTCCCCTTTGAAGACTCTGTCAGGCGGCATTCTGCTCTGCGTGCCTCCTTATTTTCAGCACCGAGTTGGCTCCCACTTTGGCGCCTTTCAAACCCTCTCTCACTTTTCTTCTTCTTCAGGCGTCTCTCTTTCTGACAGAACCCCCCTCCACACAAAAGAAGGCAGTCATATCGCACAGCTCGATATTCTCACGTTTCGATTTGCGCCTTGATTACCACGTCAAGACCAGCACCTCCACCACCTCTTCACTTCTTCTTCTTCTTCTTCTTCATGGTGCACTGCCCCTGATGACTCTCGTCTGGTTGCCTTCCTTCCTCTCTCTCTCTCCCCTGAAGCAGCTAGTGTATTCGTATTCGTCTTCATTCGTTTGCGGCCAGGCTGTGCCATTACCACCTTCAACACACCGGCAAAGGTCACCACCACCTCGTCAGCAGCAGCATCAGCAACAGCAACAACAACAAGAGCAGCGTTTGCCACACCGACTCAATTAGACACAGACAGCGGTCACAGTTCGCCGACCCAAGACAGCGTGACTAATCGGTGCACAGCAGCAGCAGCACTAGCAGTAGTAGTACAAGCAATACCAAAGGGCAGAAGAAGATTGTGGAACAAGCAAGTAAGCAAGTAAGCTGACTCGCTGGTGCCAGGCAAGAAAAGTGAACACAACAGAAGAAGAAGAAGCTCTGAAGGCGGTTTGGCGCCGATTGGTTGCCCTTTGCCTTGGCAGCCCGGCTTGACATTTGCTGAAGAGAGAGAGGGGCAACATTCGTTCAGTTCGGAGGTTTGTGTAGTGCACCACTTGTGACGCGTCAATTGACTCAATTCGCCAGTTTCGCTTCACTTCAGCCACACACTCACTCAAACACGCGGTGGTGTGTCTGCTAATTACCCACCTCACCATCGGTCACGAATGGCAGAGAATGAAGAGGTGGTAGTAATGGAAGAATATGAGCAGAATAAATGGTAAGCAAAGGAGAAGGCGCTGGTTTAGGAAGCAGCCTAAGCAGTCCCTGTTTATCCCAAGCACTACCATAAATCATCGAGCACCAATTGGAGAGCAAATTGAAACCTTTTTCGCCTATTTCACCTTATCTCTTTATCTCTTTACTGGACACTGTCTTCTTCCTCTTCTTCTGCAGCAGACAGCTGTTCGGAGAATGACGACCAAAACCAGTGGATGATACTGACAGACAGTGCAGCAAACCGACAAACTAATTTGAGACAAGGCGGCAGTCTCTGCAGAATTGGATGCACGCACAGCGAAGCATGGCAAAGTGGCCCTCTTCTCTTTCTTCTTCAATCTCTTTTTTTCAGTTCTTCTTCTTCTGTTTTTGTTCAAAGAGGACTGAACCGAACTGAAGTGAAGCAAACTAAAGGAAGACAAGCAGCAGCCAAGCCAATCATTCAGTGAGTGATTTCGAAGGTAAAAGCTGCTGCTGCTGCTCTGCCAGGCAGCCATTCATCCAGAAAAGGAAGAATGCTCGCCGATCTGTGAAGAGGACGGCGGCACCAGCGAGCCGGCGGCAACTTTCAAATTGCAAGCAAACGCTTCGATGAACAGCCAACAACAAACGTCCACTGTCTCTGTCTGTGTATGTGTGTGCGTTTTATGAATGAACCCTAGCTGTGCTCATCATCGTCCTCTTTTAGCCTCTTTTCTATTCTTCTGTCTTCTGTCCGAGTCAGTCAAAGTACCGAGAAGCCACAGAGCAGAGCTAGAGCCCACCACTAGTACTCCAGTTGGTGGTGGTGTCTGTCTGCAATTAGATTAAAGCAGATGACAGCGTCCACTTGACGCGCTTGTCACTACTGCTGCTGCTTAGTCCTCCTCCTCTGCTGCTGCATCGCTCATTAGCGCACAAGTGACCGCAGTTTTGAGGGAGGCAGAATATGCTGTCGGTGTGGTGTGACAGCGACCGCTGCGAGAAAGCTGTGCACACATTCAATCATCATCATCACCATCATCATTGTGGGCCACGAGATTGCTACAAGAGTAGAAAGCTGCACTACTACTACTACTATAGCACAAACACAATTAATCAGCCCAAGTGTAAATGGCGAGGCAAAGAGAGCGAGGCGAAAAAGGTGAAAGGGCAAATTGAAACAGTGGATAGACACCAGTGAGAGAGGCACCGAGGATGAAGAGAGGAGGAGGAGAAGGAGGCAAATAAAAATAGTAATAAGCAATGAAGAGAACTTACCTCCTGCTGAAGGTAGGGCAGAATCTGGGCGATGATAGCGTTCAGACGCTTGGCGATTTCGGTCTAGGGAAGAAGAAGAGAAGACAAAAAGAGGGGGCAGATAAGAACAGTGAGTGAAGCACAGAGATTGTGTGTGTGTTAGCAGAGCGCGGCAATGCTAATTAATTGAAATGAAAATGAAGACCGCGTCAGGAGATCGCACCGACACGCTCTGACGAGGGACACCATCAGCAGCCACTTGTGTTCGCTGTGAATTAATTGCTCACAGCCCGAACGTGCCTGCTGTTCACTCCGTCCCACAGACTGTCAGAGGCAGAGAGAAAAGAAAAGCCTGTGTGCGTGTGTGTGTGTGTGCCTGAGACTCGCCAGAGAACGTTATCATTACCAAGAGACTACAGACTGAGATGTGTCAGAGAGCTCAGAGGTGGAAGGTCAGAGGTCAAGCATGCTTACCTGCTTATGCATCTCCACGTTTAGACCGTAGGACATTTCGTAGTACTGCAAGAGAAGAGAAAAAGAAAAGAAAAGAAAACATCAAAGCAAAAGTGCATTAGATAAGTGCAAGTGTGAGTGTCTGTTTGTTGTGAGCCAGACAAAACAGAGGAGAGGGCGGTAGAGGAGGTAGAAGAACTTTAGAAGAACTTACCATTACGTAATGCCTTTGCATTTCGGTCTTCTCATTGGCAAGCTTTTCAATCTCCATCTTGAGACTAGGCAAATAGGATAAGGGGAACAAAGAAAAAAGTACGAGGAAAAAATGAGAGACGAGATGAGAAAGGTTAGCAAGACAATTCATGCACGCGCGTGAAGTTATAATAAAAAAAGAAGTATATTCTCTCTTTATTCAAAGTGATGCTACAGCTGCTGCGGATGCTGATGCTGCTGATCATCGACTGCTGCTGCTGATGACCACCGATGACCCCTTGACCTCGAAGAAGGAGAGCCATCTCCAAAAAGTGAAAGGTTCACCCACGACAGACACGACTAGATCCTGTCCGGTGGAGGTATGCGACAGTTGCAAACTAGCACTTGCCTGCCGGACTGTCTACCCCGACCGGGCGCTAATTGCGCCTAGTGTTGGGCGTCAACGCTTGAATTAACCTGTCACAGAGGGCTGCAAATGCGATCTTCTCGCTCTACCTCTCCAGCGTCATCAGTTTTCGCCCGAGAGTAGGTACGAGGAGAGAAAGAGATAGCAAAGGACGCAAAGAGAGGAAAGTCAGTGTCAGTCTGCGTTGCTGTCGCTGTTCAACAGCCCCTACTCGCTAATTAACATGTAACAAAGTGTGTAAAGGCTAGGCGAGATTGCACCGGGCTTAATTGAGGCAGGACATGCAATGCCGAGAGACAAAGCGACAGATCGGAGCGACCAGAGCAGTCACACAGCAGCCATGCATTGATCTTCCACCACCTCTGCTGCTGCTGTTTGCATGCAACAATGCGCCGATGCAAATGGCTGCTAATATCGTTATCGCAATCACGCCAGCATGAGCGCTGGCCCAATCACCCAAATGGCCGCACACACAATCATCCTCAGCCTCATCATCATCATCATTACTATCGTCATTATTATCTCGCCACTTACCTGTGACATTGAGCTTGCAGAAAGTTGAATTGCGACTTAATTTCATCGCAGCTCTCGGCAATGGTGAATTTAAACTGTGTGCCTGATTGTGGCGGCGGACCCTGTAGAAGAAGAGAGATGGTGAGAAAGGAAGTTAGCAAAACCAATTAGTGGGTTTAACAGTGAGGAAAGGAGAAAAGATGTTCAGAGTAAGCGGCAGCTCTTTATCGCTCCAACCAACACACACACAGACGCACGCACAGAGAGGAAGAAGGAGCAAGGCAGTTTGGATAGTAGATCTAAGGTGATTATAAATTGAATATATCAATGCAATAGTACACACATACACACACACACTCACAGACAAACTCTTAACTACCGTGATGGTCATGGTGGCCAGCATGAGGAGGAAAGTGTTGCCAGAGAAACCACTGAAGAGGGACTATCTCTCTGCTTTAGCTACACAGTCGCTCTTTTGTTTTCCTCAATCTCTCCTGGAAAGAACCCTCATCACCGGCGAGAGATGGGGATGATGGTGGTGGTGGTCAGCATTGTGCTCCACTGATGCTGATCTCTCTCTCTCCTCGCCACAGCACACCATCCCCACTGATTGGGTCATTGTCTGTCAGACAGACGGACATAAAGACGCATAGAGACGCATTTACCGAAGCAGGCATCACAGCGAGTACCTTCCCTCTTGAGCACTGCCCCTTTCTTTCTTGCCCTCGTCCGGCAGCACGACCACCACTACCACGGCCAATAAGTGAATTAAATCGAACTGAGTGAGGCTCTAATCACATTAAGCATGGAAACACGGCACAGGTCCGAACACAAAGGCAGCAGCAATCAGTGAGAGACCGAGTAGAGTAGGCAGACAGGCACTGGCAGGCAGTCAGTGGCCAAACAAAGATGCGCTGACAGACGCAAAGCAGCTGTGGGTTGCAGTGAGCGCATCGTAGGATGAATGACTGCCTCACTGACAGTGCCAGGCAATGATGCACTGCATGCTCGCCTGACGCCTCAACGCCGACGGTTTGCCTGCCTGTTTGCCTGCCTGCCCGCCAGATCATGATGATGATGATGAGCAGCAGCAGCAGCAGCCACTTTCTTGCCAGCAAGGTGAGAGCAGAGAAGCCCAGGCTGTTCCTCCTCTGCCGCTGTAATGGAGCAGGCCGTAAATAAAGCGATGAGTAAAAAACAAAGGGCAAATTAAAAGCACCGCCAGCACGCCGTGTCGCTGCGATTGACGCAGACGTAGTGGTGGTGGTGGTGGTAGTGGTGCAAGGAAGAAGAGATCGTCTAGTCTTCAAGCTCTCTCTCACCAGCCGTTGATGGCCGCGAATTAACCGCCGCACCATTTACATAGCACCGACTGCACAGTGTAATCAGTGCAAATTAGTGTGAGAAAAAAAGCCGCTGCCGCACCGTCGTCTGCGTGAGCACACAAATACACTTTCAGTGCACAGAGCAGACGCTATTCCAGTGAAGCAGACACTTCTGCCTGATCAGTGACGATGTGATTCTGCAAAGGAAGCAATGGCGGTGGACAGTAATGGAGGCAGTAACAACGGCAGCAACAGCCGTAGAAGACGGCACGGTACCGCTCCATTCTCTCCAGCAGAACGGCTAAATTGTAATTAACTTCACGCAAGAGGTCACGCTGCTAGGTGAAGGAAGCACAGGGACGGCCAGAAAAAGAAAATGGCAATGGACGCAGTGCAGTGTACAGGTCTGTAGAGGGCTGCTGCAGAAGCGAGAATGCTGATTTAATTTGCTTCGCGTAAACAGTCGATTACAGCTGCCCCTGAGATAAGAATCGATAGACACCCGTTGCCGATTGATCGAATGGGGAGAGGACGACTCGAGGAGTGCTGTGCTGCTGCTGCTGCTGCTAGTCGCGCCAGTTAGACACTGAGACAATCAATCAATGGGCGAATGGCGAATCGTAATCGATTACCATTGCAATTGACTGGCCAATTAAAGCACAGCTGACAACAAGGTGCTGCTGGTGGTGGTGGCAGTAATGGGGCCATCCTTGGCCTGGTCATCCCGAGCAATAGTTATTGGCGTCACTGACCACAGCAGCAGTGGCAGCCATGTGCGACATGATGGTGTGTGAGTGTGTGACGATGCCAACGATGCGCCAACGTGAGCACTAACAGTGCACAAACACTGCACACTGCACAGTCATCCTCCGCTGAATGTGTCGGACGACGAGCATTGTAATGCTGCGCTGCCAGTCTACGGTCAGTGTCATGAGCTAATAATGCTAGTAAATGTTAATCTGCACGCGGGTAAACTGTAATTATGCTATTACCTTTTATGATTATGATTAGAGCTGCCATTAACACAGCAGGCACTGAGGATAGAGAGAGAGAGTAGAAGTGAGAGTAAAGTGGCAAGGTGGCTATTATGCGGAGAGAGGGAGTAGTAGGAGAGAGTAGGAGAGCGCACAGAATCGAGACACACAACAAATGGAGAGGAAAGGCAAGGAGACAAGTCCATTAGGGAAGCAGCACAGGCAAATAAGCGATTACACAAACAAAAGGGCAACGAAGGGAAGAAGGGAAGAGACCTCTTCGTTCTTCCTTCGACTGCAGCCAACGACCAAAGACGAAGACAGTGCCAGCGCACAGCAAATTATAGACTTGGCCAGGGGTACTACCACCATCACCATCACCACCACCACCACTTCCACTGATGACTGGCGACTTGGGCACACTCTGCAGGGCGACCGACCGACCACTGACTGGTGCCAGAGAGCTAGTCAGTGGTCTGATGGCAGCCTGCCTCTACACGCACAGTTCTCCTAGTAGCAAGAAACAACAAGGCCCTAGAGCGGCTCGTTAGAGCGGCCGTGTCTACAGTCTCCCCCTGACACCGCAGTGGGTAGGTAGGCACACTGTGTTCAACAGAAGAGCAACAAAAAAAAGTTCCCCAAGATTACTGTGAATGAATGAGAGAATCAACACTGCTGATAGGATCAGGCATCTCACTTCTTCTGCTGCTGCTGCTGCTGCCTGAATTAGCTGGCCCACTCAATACACTTCACTTTTCAGTGTGTGCTTGCCTGACAACACACTGTTATGGTGTGCTAGTGCTAAGAAAATAAAAAAGACAGCAGTGGCCACAGCAGTGGCACAGTTCACTTCCCCCAACACTTGGGTTCAGTTACAGTTCCAGCGACAGTGTGCCATGTACCAGTAGTAGTCTGTCGCAGCAGCAGCAGCAGCAGCCTACAAGTACACTCTGCTCGACAACTCCTTAGCGGCTTTTAATGGAACAATTGTACTGCTGAAGCTGGCATTGTCCTCTCACATATACGGCTGAGCCGAGTTGTCCAAGGGCCCGAGAAGTATGGCTGGCTTGGAAGAAATAAGTAAGCGTGCTCTGGTGGGCAGGGAACACAGTGGCAATAAATCAATCAGGCCTAGTCACTGCCATTGCTGCTGCTGCTGCTGTTCACCATCACCACCACCAACAAGCAGTGTTCATTGAGCACACCATAATGGGCCATTATGAGCCCAACGCATTCACTCACTGGGGCCCCTTCTGTCTGTGCTGGTGAAGAGAGAAAGAGAAAAATGTCACGAGGTAGCGCGTACTAGTGTGCTGCTGCTGCTGCTTTTCCCATGACAAATGCCAACAACGAAGTAAAGTAGAGTAGAGTAGTAGATAGTAGTAGTGAGTGTGTGGCGACACTGGATCGTGTTAATGTAACAAGACTAATTCGGCAAGACTCGGTCCAAACGGTGACACCTGCCAACGGTGCTGCTGCAGCAGCAGACAGAGAGCAGCCCAACGGCGGCGGCGGCTAGCGATGATCATCAAGGGGACAACGGTAGTCGCCGGTGAGACGGCAAAGGAAAAGACAGCACAATAGTACAGCGCGTCCGTGCGATCAGTGGCGGCTGCTGCTGCTGCTGCTGCCCGGGCAGTGGCCCGAGTGTACCAGACTACGCTGAACAGTGGTCAGGCGGCAACGGCGGCGGCGGCGGAGAGCACGTTCAATATTGGCGGAGATTATGACAAATCGAGCGGGAGAGAGAGGCAGGCAGAAGCAGGCAAAGAGGAGAACAAGAGCAAGTATTGGCCTCGCGGGTAAGAGAGCGGGTACATCCTCCAGCAGCAGCAGCAGCCGAGTCTGCTGGTGGTGGTGGAGTGGGCCAAGGCGCGTCTGCTGTGTGAAGTGGCAGTCACATGGATTTGGCAAGGATTAGTGTCTGTCTATTTAGAAGCAATTTTCATATTAGCTAGTGAACGAATTAAAATGTCGTCGCCTCTCTCTTCTCCTCACTCTGGCGGGTAGAGGCAGGCAGGCAGGCACGTGTCTCGTCAACGAAACAGGAGAGCTGCTTATGAAGCTGGCAGAGTGTGCAATGGCAATTGCCTGATACGAACAAAGAGAGTACAGTGAATGAGGTAGTAGAATGAATGAGTGAGTGAGTGAGTGAGTGCTCGCACCACTGGGAATCAGAGGCAGCGATCGCATTAAGTAGAATCATGCACTGGCATCTCACACTGCCTTGTGCGCTGGTGCGGTGCCCCGTTGCCATCCCATGCACTCTTCTCGGTGCACTGTGTCCTGAGCAGCCTGCTGCTGCTGCTACAGTGACAGGGCAAGTAAGAAAGAAAGAAAGAAAGAAAGACCGAGAGAGGGCAACGAAGAAGTAGGAGAGGAGAGGGAACCTCCTTGCACCAGCACTAGCAGCAGCACTCTTAATTCTCCTCCAGTGATTTGTCTCCGACACACTAAAATCCTTCTTCCAATCTGGCAAAGGATTACGTTACAAACGCAAACTCAAATAGCCAGGCGAGCTGCTGTTGCTGTTGCTGCCATGGCAGAGGAAGAAAACACAAACACACTGGCTGTGCTGGTACTGTACTGCTTCAAAAGTAGCAGCAGCAGTAGTCCTCTATGTATGTGTTTGATTGGTTGGTGTCAGGCCAGTCTGAATCTGAATCCTCAGTCAGTGAGCCAGCAAGTCAACCAAACAACCGAGCAGCGCAGGCCTGCTGAAGAAGCAGCAGCAGCAGTTTGGGTGTAAGGCAGTGCAGAACCTCTCGTAACCATCTCTTTCTCGTAAGCACTGCAAAGGTCAGGCCTTGCTTGCCAAGGCTGAAAATAGACATCAGCCAGTCAGTGGTGGTAAGTGAGTAGAGTGCCATTCCGTGCCGCCAGTTAGAACAGCAAGAACAGCAGCAGAAGCATCACTAGCAGGAGTGACATATACACAGACAGACAGACAGAAGCATTGAACGGGAGAAAGAGAACTCCAAGAGCTTCATCAGCATGACGAAGAAGGGCCAAGTGCCACACGTTACCGCGTGCATCCTCATCACCATCATCTGCCGGTTCTCGTCTCGTTTCCTTCGTTCGTCTTTTTGCTTCATCGTGCTAATTTCTGCACTGCCTGCGCCTGCCGCCGCCGCATATGGCACTCGGATGCACTCGCACGCACCAGTTTTTATCGCCTGCAAAGTGGAGTCGCCCCCCCCCCCTTGCTGCGCCTCCACTTCCTCTGTGTTGTGTTGTCGGTTGTGAATTCAGCAGTTTGCCAGTGTGTGACAAGCTGCAACCCAACGGAGTAGTGACGACTACTGCCTCTCTCTTTCTCTGCCTGCCTGTCTTGCTCTTGTGTCTGTCTGGTAGTAGTGCCCCGCTCTGGCAGAGTTACGACTCACGGAAGAGCAGCGAACGCATCGGCGAAGGCTGCTGCTGCTGCTGCAAGCAATCAAGCAATCATCTGCAGCGGCCAAAAGAAGAAGAAGAAAGGGGCTCACTCGCTTGCTCTGTGTGAGCTCTACTCAACTCAACTCAACTCAACTACTACTCCCACCACCACCACTGTGGCTGAATGAGCCCAGAATCGGCGGCGGCGGTGTGAGCTTCGCGTCCAATCGATTGCCCGAGACCATGTCTAACCCGGCCAGCGGCACACGTGACCGGGCAGTGTGTCGCCCGCCGGTGGTAATGGCGGTGGTGGTGGTGGCAATGACTGCCTAACTGCAACTGTCCGCGCCAGTCTTTTAATTTGCCTCACTGCAGCTGAGACGGATGACCGTCATTGTGCAGTGAGGCGGCAACTGCTGCTGCTGCTGCGTTCGGCAATGGCGTGGCCATGTTTGTCGGCCGGGCAGAGATTAGCCGGGTGCCCAGTGTCACATGAATGGAGTTGCTGCAGTAGTAGTTGCATCAGAGTCGGCGATAGGCCGATAATGGAGCATGAATGACTAAATGGACACTTCTCGTGCACTAGTTTTGCTGCTGCTGATGCTGCTGGAGATCAGCAAAGCAGCGCACGTGTTGGTGCGTGTGTTTGTGCACCAGTACGACTGGACACATGTGGCCCTGCGAGCACTGAGCAATTGCGATTCGATCGCCGGCGACTGTCTGGATTTCAGCCTGACTACTACTGTTTCACAGCAAGGAAGCACGTGTTTCAACTTAATGATCTCTCACTTGGTGTGGTGTGTGTGTGGTGTGTGTGCGTCGACGACACTCGGCGTGACTTGCGCCGGTTGATGCATGATGCATGTGTCAGTTGGCAACGAAATGATGTGTTGCCTTCGAGGAATGTTCGCCTGACACTTACCGGATGCCTTGTTGGGTACATTTTGCTGGTCTGTTTTGATTACTGAGACGGAGAGTCAAGTGAAGATTACGAGCACAAATTGGCGAACGTCGGCACTGACGGCTGGCTGTCGGCTCAGTTGAAGTTGCGAGCTGCAGTTAAGTGTGTGTGTGTGCACTACTCAGTTTGTTGCCTTAATTACGATGTCGCTCTGCTTTAATGAACGATCTCACGCACTGAGCCGATGTTGATTGTGAGGGCGGCGGTGGCGGTAGTGATGATCAAAATAGACCGATCCGGATCGATGGTGGTAACCGAAGAGAGCTGATGTGATCACAGCAAACAGCAGTTGTGATGCTTTGGTGTGCCTTGCTGACATGAAGATACTCTCGACATTGTACCGAAAGTGGCACACACACAAGCACAGGCACACAAGCACACAGGACAACACAAACAAACACCACAGAGATATGTCGAGATCAGTTGAGTTGAGTTGAGTTGAGTGTAAATTGGTGGTGGTGTGAAGAAGGTAAGTGTTGTTGTCGATGAGGTGAAAAGAGGTTGTCTGCGAGATCACAAGACGCTGAGATGTGCTGCTGCTGCTGCTTCTGTTGCTCGATGAATGGCCAAACGGCTGGCTGTTTGGGGAGGGAGGAGGGCTGCTGCAGGTAAACACGGTCCGGGTGTGATGTGTCCGAGACTAGGGAGCTGGAAGATGGAGAAATGGACGAAAGCAAACGCGCGCTTGAATCGACGATCACTCGAGGAGACTCAAACGGATTCTGCCGCGCCGCCTGGACAAAGCCAACACTGGGGAAACACTGGAGAGAGAAGGAGAGGAGCCAGCGGCTGAAAAGGCAGCAGGAGAAGTAGACGCACGCATGTGCGAGAGGTGAACGTGCGGTGGGGTAGAAGCACTGGGCAGAAGTAGGCTCGCCTTCTGCCACAGGATAGTCGACACGGGTACTCTAGAAAATGGCTGGCAAATGTATTTTTTCTATTAGAAATCTATTTCCGAAAACTTGCGTTAAAAACTAAAGTTTTTTGCATCTAAGCCAGTATTTTGGAATGAAAGACAATAAAAAGTTAGATAAATGCTTGCTCACTTTATAGAATTTTTTACAATTTGAAGGAGGTTTATCTTTACCTGTTTTTTCGAAATTCGAAAATGCGTTTCCAAAATATTTTCAAGTTTAAAAAAACTTTTGTTAAAAACTGAAAACTAGCGTTTAGGTTACTGGTTGTGAACTTTGAGTAAAGAATTTTTGTCATGAAGCAAAGTTAGCAAAATACATTTCTCACAAAATATATTTGAAACCATTTTTTAGAGTGTCCCTCTATGAAACAACTCAGCGCTTTCACTGCGTTTGACTTGGTTGTCTTGCCTGTTTTAGCCACTGCTTCAATCAGGCGCCAAGCGGCAAGGTCCAAAACAGCGGTAAAAGCTAGACCCAGTGTTTGAGCACCAAAAAATTGGGCGTTTTGTAAAAGTTGGAGTGCACTGAATTGTCCTGTGTTTTGGCTGTGGCTGGGGCAGTGGCTGTGCCATGAGCACTACTGCCAGCACCACCAGCACCATCATCAGCATCACCACCACCACCACCACCACCACCCACCAATACCCTCGGCAGCGAATACATGCTCGGAATGAAAAAAAGTCTCCTCCACCACTCGCTGATCTCACTCAACTGAGTCTCCTTCCAACAGACTCCGACTGCTAAAACTGCTACTGAAACTCCACCTTTGTGCGTGCCTGGAGTGCAGTGCACAGAAACGGTCCTGCCTGTGCCAGGCACGCACTGCAGTACTTCTACTGCGTACATCCGAAGAGTGCCTGGCACACTTCCCCTCAGCAGTGGCCACTGTGGTCGTCGGTGGTGAGAGGGCGGGCGGGCAGGCGAGCATCACTGAGCTGCTAGCTGCTGCAGTGCTGCACTACTGAATGGTCCGCCAGCAGTGAGCGGTGATAATGATCAGAGGAGGGAGGGAGGGAGGGAGGGTGATGCGGCCAAGGGAACAAATCGACGCTCGGTGGCCGTGAGTGATTGGGCCCCGTTGCCCGACCATCCGCCGTCCTCGTCCAGAGAGCAGCCCACAGAGGACTGTGAACACCGAGGACTGAACACCGAACGAAGACTGCCACTGAACCCCGTCGAACCGTCGTCCGAAGTCTGCTCTACCCGGGCAGGAGAGAGAGAGAGAGAGTCCGCTGCCGTGTCGGGACTTACTCTGCGTCTGTGCTCAAACGCGTGGGCTCAAACCTCTCTTTCTGGACCTAGTCTCTTTCTCTCTTTCGCTCCACTACTGTTTGACTGCTGCTCTCTGCTGTTGTGTTTAGCTGCTGTTGTGTTGCTTTCCTTTTCTTTTTCTTTTTCTTTTTCTTCCTCTTTCCCTTTTCTCTTTTCCCCTGTCTGCTGCTGCTTGAAACTGCCATGCTGCAACTCGAATGCCTCGAGTGCCAGAGGATTGCCTGTGTGTAATTGGGTTAGCCAGTGAAAAGGCGCCACTTTGCCAAATCCAACCGAGGAGTTCGAGTAGTGGCGAGGAGAGCAAGGGGAGCTAAAGGAAACGGTAAAAAAGGAACACAGTACACAGTTTTTTTTATTGAAAGAGGCGACAAATGGACCTTCTTGCACGCTCAGTGATCTACATCGTTGACTAGTGCACGTTTAGCATTGCACAGTGAGAGTGCATGTTCTTGTCGATGCTCTCAGTGATGGTCAGTGTAGTCGAAAGAGTGGTTCGACAGGACGACATACTGTTCAGGTGGTGGTGGTGGTGGTGGTGGGTGTTCTCAGTGGAGGCGCCAGTGGTGACGGCGGTGCCACTGACCTTTACTTGTTCTGGCAGTTCTGCTGAGGAAGGAGAGGGTTAGTTGAGGGAAAGTTAAAGCTATAGTCGCTCAGTGCAGAGCGATCGAGCGAGGAGCCAGCCAGCCAGCCAGTGTGCTAGCGAAAAGACCGGTCACGGGGAAAGCACGGCCAATTGCAATTGCCCCGCTGGTTGAGGTAGGCCAGCGCTGACCAGCACTTGGCAATGAATCGATTAGCGCGCTTCGTCATGGCCGACAGTTGCCAGCAGTTCCTTCTCCCTCTCCCCCTCCTTCCTTCACCCGAACGACCACCATTCGGAACACTGGCGACGAGGACGACAATTGTGTCCAGTGCACATTTGCCGGTACTGTAGAGCCGAAAATGGCGCCCACTGCACCACCGTTGCCCTCTGTCAGTGCCTCATTGAAGAGCGAGAGAAAGAGCTGTCAATGCAGCGAAAACACTTTCCCGAGTGGGGAAACAATCTGTTGTCTGCTTAGCGTGCCACCATTGTCCACCGCCTGAAAAGGTAACGAGAAGAGCAGCAGCAGCAGATGATGATAGCAATGGCGTACCCTCTGCCTCACCGGCCAATTAGTTTGCGCTCCGCTCTTTGCTGCTACGGTGGTGTCTATGTGCCGTCAATTGTCGCCCGAAGAGAGAGAGAGGACGAGTGGGGCCAATCAAAAGGAGGGGGCAAAGATGGCGTCGAGTGATTACCACCACTGCTCTTCGGTGGGGAGATTAGCCACAATTAATATCCAAGTGATCCGATGAACTGATGACACGCCAGCAGAGGAGGAGATGGGGACACTGATCTGCTTTGACCATCATCCGTACAAGCAAACAAAAAGAGACCAGGAAAACAGGAGGAGAGAGAGAGAGAGAGAGAGCCAGTCTTACTGTTTGCACTCTTTTCCGAGGCTATATAGGGCGGCGGTGATGTTCAGGGCTAATACCCTTTTCGGTCGGCGACGTGCTCAATTACCACTGCGGTGGCGTCGGCAAGAAAGACAGTGCTCTGCAGTGTTAGACAGAGAAGACGGAGAAGACGACGAGAAGAAGGCTTCCACGGCGACCACTACACAGCACAGCTCCTCAGTTAAATGCGCCCATCATAATGGGCACTCGCGCGCTCCGGCAAGCGCAAACAGACGGCAAACAAAATTACACGAGCTCAGTAATCGGTCCGGGACGGACGGCTACGGCAACATCACTGCCATCAGTGCCGGAGCAGCAACAGCAATTGAATTTCATTCGACACACACACACACGGTGTGATTGCTCCGTGATTAATGGCTCCTCCTGGCTGCTGCTGCTGCTGCGCCATGCTAATGATGTGATTGCGCCATGTGCTGAGGAGAACACTCACAGAAAGGCTGCCAGTGCACTCCGACGGGCTCTACAAGCCACGGACAGAGGCACTGGTCCTCGACGACTAGTCGCCGACCAACGCAGCCAATGATGCGGCCACAAAGTTCAGCGGTGGTGGTGGTGGTGGTGGCGAATCAACTGGCGATCGACAGTCGACGATGTCCGTTTAAATGTCTATTAAAGTGCTTCTGCTGATGATGGTGCTAGTGCTGTGGTGGTGGCGGTGGTAGCACTGAGCTGAACGTCGGTCAGCTGCACTGTCACAGCTCACTACTCACACTACTACTCGCCACAGGTTCATTGACTACTGAAAGTTGTGGTAGTCGGCCAGTCAATCTCGATTTTTTCCGTCTTCCCCCTTCTTTTTCTTCTTCTCTTCTTCTTCTTCTTTCACGCCATCATCAGCGCGCACATGATGATGCACGGAAGATGATGATGATGATAATCATCTTCATCATCATCCCGGTGCCTCTCGCCAAAGATGCGATTGAAGGCTGCTGAATGCTGATTTATGAGATGCCCCTCGATTCGACAGATACTTCACAGAATTGCAGACACTCGGGTGCAGCAGCAGCAGCTGCATTCGCTGCAATTGTCCCTGTGTGCTCTACCAGTGTGATCATAACCCCAAACAGCAGTCTTTTTTCTCGCCTGTTGGTTTCTCTTATTATCCTGATGATGCTGATGATGATGATGTCTGTGTCTACGCTGATGATGTCTGTTGCTGTTGTTGTTGCTGCAGCACAGTCACTGCACTGCTTCAGCAAACCACCACCATCACCACCATCACCACTGTTGAGTTCTCTGTATTTGTGTCTCTGTTTGTCAGTGTCTGTCTGTTGTGAGCGTGTTTGTCTACTGTCTACAAATGGAGGAAGCAAGCAACAGCACACAGCCATTTCCCCCGAAGTGCTCAACAACACCGTCAGGCAGGCAGTATTATTGCTGGCAAAACTGGCCAGCCATTCAGTGAGCCATCTAGCAAACCAGACAGTCAGTCAGTCAGTCTCTTTCTCTTTTGCTCTCTAATTGATTACGATTCCTCGAAGTTGACTTGCACTGAGAGCACCGAGGCAATCGAGCAATTGAAGGGCTCACATGTGTGTGTGTGTGTGTGTTTGTGTTCGTTTCGCTTGGTGTACATTACCGTGGCCGACAACTACGAGTACGAGTACCATTCGGTCAGCTGGAGCACGTTGCAGGAAGGGACGGCAGTATAAACGGCTGCACACTGTGCCCGGTGCTCTCAGGCATGCAACCCTCAAGGCAGCAACAGCAGCAGCAGGAAAAAGTGAATATCACTGAATTGGACCCAATTGCCCCAGGAGCACCAGGACCACTTGAGAGAGAGAGAGACCTGCTGCTGCAGCAGCTTGCACTGTGGCCTCTTCTCGTCACCACGTCTGGCCACGTTTCGCCTTGCCTTGTCACCCGTCATCAAGAGAGTGAGTCTCTCGTGGCTCAATGGCGCCTTAATTAAGCAGCGTTAATTAAACGTAAACTCTGCACACACACACACACACTTTCAGTTCGGTGCACGTTAATTGCAGGCCAGTCAGTCAACCAGCCAGGCAGGCACTCTCTCTCTCTCTCTCTCTCTCTCTCTCTCCTCTCAATTCAGTAGGGTAACTCAAGAGTGCACAGTGGCAGTTGAGGAGATGCAGTAACAGCGGCAGCAGCACCACCAGCCAAGTTCTGGTTCGCCTGGCTTGCCGTATAAATGTTTAATTGACTCCTCTCTGACGGCACTGAGAGAGTGAGTAGTGACGAGTAATCAGACCGGGCTTGGCGATTCCCGAGTTCTAATTATAGCCGGCCGTTGTGCTAGCCTTGTCGTTGCCATTAGCATTGCATTCACTTGCTACTCCACTGGACTACCACCATCACCATCACTACCACCATTGCTACTCCCACCAGAGGCAAACGTGCTTCGGTTATTAGTGCGCCATTCGATTTGCTGTGCACTAGCCGGAGAGAAGAAGAAGAAGAAGAAAAAGAGATACTCTCTTCCATCATCGAGCAATCGACCTAGGCTGCTGTAAGTGCACACATGGCCAATTATCAGCGATCGTCGTTGGCAATGTTTGTGTTGTGTCGTGCTCATGGGTAATCCAATACACAAAGTTTCAAGCATGTTGCTAACATCTAGTGTCGGTCAGTGGTTGGGAGCAAATCGAGTGCCTGTCAATGCCTTCTCAAATGATGCATCATCATCGAGCAGAAGGGGGCAAAAACATCAACAGCCACAACAGCGACAACAAAACAACAGCAGCAGGAGGATCATCGGCATCACTGCAAAATGGCGTCAGCGTCACTCTTTGCAGCCTAACCTTTCCTTCCCTTCTTCTAAGCACTCTTTAACATTTTCTTCTTCTCTCTCTCGCTCTCTTCTAAATGACTAAATTAGCGAGTCTGTGTTCACCCGAAAGTGTCATCCAGCAGCAGTGCTGCTGTTGTGGTGTGGTGGTGATGATGCTGATGGCGGCGGCAGCAGGCAATTAGTGCGTTTTAGCAGGCGAATGTAGAAGCAGTACACACTGTATCTGTAGTGTTTGTAGACAGTGTCGTTGGCAATGCCGGCAGTAACAGTAGTGGTGGTGGTAGATTGGTGCAATCTCGATCTTGGCATGTCTGCAGAGTGACAGCAAACACACCGAGAGAAAAGCGGGCTAATAACAAATTAATGGGACAAGCGGTTGAGTGCTCTTTCTATTTCTTTCTCTCATTCTTTTTCCTGTGTTCTCTGTTTACCCGTGAGCCTACTAACAAAAAACACAGAAAGATAAAGGAGTAACACGAAGAAATAGACGGTGAATCTGTCGCGTTCTCTTCCACTTGAGTTCTCTAATCAAGTTAACCTCACATACAGCGGTAGTGAGCACCCCTTTCTTGCTGATTTGAGGCTTTATTCAATTAGCAACTGACCGTCAGAGTGACCGGCAGAGAGTGGAAGCAAGAAAGGTGCCATACCATACTGACGGTGGCAAATTGTGCTGTCCTTTGTGTCAGGTCGCCTGGGTGCAGTGTGATGGTGCTTCCGATGTAGCAGGCACTGACTTTGGCACTGAATGGCACCACCAGAAAGACAGTCAGTGCTGACAGTGCTCGCCGAGCACGTCCACGTCCTTTTTCTGTCCTCTTCCTCTTCTTCTTTCTCCCTACTATTCTGTCGCTTGCCTTCTTCCTCTCTGGCACCGCGTAATGGCCCCCAACGAGGCGCATCGTCGTCATGCACTGGGTGCATCTTAATTAGAGGCAAATGAATCTGTCCGCTGAGACCGGTGCCAGTCTCAGTCTCGGTGAGCTTCTGTCTGTCTGTGTCTGCCATTGCTCCATCACTGACTGCTGCTGCCCGCCTGCCTTGTCGTTGCCGTGCGACCGAGAAATGTGCAACTGTGACTGCAACTGACTGGGCAGAACTGTGGTACCGTCAGCACTGGGCAAAGTCAGTGGAGCAAACTCATTCGCTGTCGGCGGTGTTGTGGTGTAGCCAGAGGGAGGAAAAGAAAGGAAGGGAAAAAACGGGCAATTGCTCTTGGTTCTGCTGGTCCAATTACGCTGAGAGCGCTCCCCAGCACACAACAGCAAAAAGATCAGACTGGACGCTGGCAAAAAAAGAGGGAAAAAGTTGATGGCAACTTTCCACCTCTTTTGCTCTTATCTCCATTCTCCATCTCAGTGCGCCCAGTGTGTTTTCTCATTCTCTCTTTCTTTCTTTCTTTCTTTCACTCATTGCCTTTGTGTGCCAACGGCGTCTCATCCACCGCTGCTTGCTGGCGAGTGCCTGTTTGCCTTTGTTCACATTACACAATTTAATTTGTGTTTGCACTGAGCACTTCACTGAGAGAGAGCAAAACGAGGGGCGAAAGATAGGAGGAGAAAAAGAAAAGGAGGAGGAGGAGAGGAGGAAGATGAAGAGAAGGGGAAAGAGAGCTACAGCTGAAAGACGGCTGGTAAATATTTGACTGGTCAAATATTGACTCTCCTTGGCAAATGTAACGGTACGGCAACGCGAACAAATAGAAGTGCATAAACACGATGCGATAAGCAAACACAGATACCGATGGACAGTACAGTGAGTAAGGGAGAGAAGAGAGAGAGAGAGAGACCAGGAGATGACTACCAGAGAGGGAAGGGAGATCACAGTGCAAATGCGGGCGGTGACAAGGCCAGTATGCTTTGCAGTGTGCTGTGCTGCCTGTTGTATTGGGCTCATTGAGGACCCGAGACTTGGCATTTGCAAGAAAGCAGCAGCAGCAACATCGACAGACGCAGTGCCACTTGACGGGCTTGCCTGCCATGCAATTGCAAATGCGCGTGGGCAACACTGAAGAAGAACAGAAGGCAGGCAGGCAGAAGAAGAAAAAGAGGAGAAAAGTGATGCCACTTTTCTTCGAGTACCTCGAGTAGAGATCCAGGCGACTGGAGAGATAGCAAATGAGTGAAATAGAAAAGCGAGAATGAAGATAGAAGAGAGACAATAGAGCGGTAGCAGTGGGCGACCAGGCACTGAGACGCATCTCAAGTGGAAGGAAATGGAAGTGCGAGTGTGCATGTGTGCACATCCATCACATTGTAGCAAAATCAGCACTCGGTAGTAGCCCGAGGGCGACAAAGGAAAGTCGGTGGCTTAGTGTGTGCACCAAATATAAAACCTCTCGTCTGGTTGGGTGAAGTAATAGAAGGAGCACTCTTTCGGTTCAGTAGAGCAGCAGCAGCAGCACTCACAGCCTCGGTGACGGCAGCGGCAGCAGTGCACTGTCATTCTCATTACCGACTGGATCGAATGTAATTGGGAAGGACATTTAAATAATTTGCAAGATAAACACAGTCTAATCCGAACAAGACAAACAGTGGAAACTATGTGTGTGCCTCCGTCTCTCTCTGTGTGTATGTGTGTGTGTGTTGACTGGAGTATTGAGTCAATATTGACACTTTCTGATTGGCAGTGCCAGATAGAGTGAGATGCTTGCGCGACAGTGCAAGTTGCAGTCAAGTCGCTGTAGTAGACTGCAAAACTTGCAAGGGCGGCCATTGATGGATGGCAGAAGATCAACAGCAGCAGCAGCAGATGCAGTGAGTGTGCAAACACACAGACACACACACTGAGAGAGCGAGCACTGGCACAAAGGTAAATAGCAATAATTCAAAGTCAAGACAAACAGAACAATGTCAGCAATGGCAAAGCAAACAGGCAAAAGGAAGAGAGAAGGAGAGAAAGAGAGAGAGTACAAAGATACAAATTCCCAGTGTGCAGCAGCACCAGAGGACGACAACCAGGAGGGGGGGGGGAAGAAAGTGCAAGAGGGAAATCAGCAATGTCGACGATGTGCGGACGGTTTGCCTGGTGAGACAATCAGCAGCAATTGCTGCTTCATACTGCACTTGGCAAGACCAGGCCAGCCATCAACTGAAAGTAGTAGTGCAATAATAATAGCCAAAGCACACACACACACTAGAACAACGGATGACTTTCCCTCTCTCCTCTCCTCTTCTCAGTGACTCTCTCGCCAACGGTTCACTAAGTCTCACTTACTCACTTAATGCTCCATTATAGCCTTAATCTGTGATCTAATTGGCCATGGTCATGGAAACCATGGTGCAGGCAGCTACCAATCTGGCGAGCTGTACAAACACTGTACACACAATGGCAGACTCACTTACCCACACACTTGCACTGGCCTTTGGGTGCCCCTATTAATAGACACGCACACACACTGACTAACTCCATCTCCTGCACCCGACCCCTAGAGCCGCATCAACTGTCTGACAACTGCCCTTCCCCTCTTTGATTTGGTGCTCCTGCTACTGTCAGTAGTTGCACCTCTCTTCGATTGGAAGTGCACTGCACTTTCAACAGTGGCAAGCTGTGCGACACTGATGAGGGAGGACTCGAGCACTGACGGTAATACAATATCAACATCGGCAGCACTGCTGCTTACAGCAGTGTTGACTTATTTCTCTTCTTTTCTTTCTTCTTCTTCAGTACCGAACTGCACACACTGGACAACATCACCCTGCGCTTACCGAGGCGGACAGGTTAATTAAAGTGAAATTGACATTGCCACATTGGCGTCAGATTCGCACTTGTCTGACGATTGCTCACATCAGCAGCAGCATCAACAGCAATTGCGGCAATTGCGGCAGGAGCATCAACTATCACCGGCAAGCAGTCTGCCACTGTCTTTCTCACTGTGCCTACTACCAGTCAGGCACTACTCCTTCACTGTCAGCCTCTCTCACAGTGTCTTCCTCTATTTCTTCTTCTTCTTTCTCGGTGCCATCAGTTTTCTCCAACTTCTGCAGTCTATTATTTGCCAATCAATCAAGCATCAAACATGGAGCCTTCGTAATTACGATGATTAACGTTCCCCTCTTCTCTCGGGCTGCACACAGTCTGTGTGTGCACCACCACCACCACTGGTTCCACTGCCGCTGCCGCTGTTGTTGTTGTTGATGTTGAAGATGATGATGATGATGATGGCGACCACGGCCAATGCCAATTCGCTGCACTGCTGTGCCGCTTTGTCCGCCCCAAACTGCTGCTGCTGCTGTTGCCCGGACTCGATTCATCTCGCTAGCTCACAACACACACACACACAGCTGACATTTGTCCGAGCAACGCACACACAATATTTGCTCATCAATTTGCAATTACCACTTTGATTAGAGTGGTCGTAGTCTGTTTGGAGAAGAGGTGGGGGAAGCAGAAAGAAAGAGGAGAGAGAGAGAGAGGGCAGCAATGATTTGCTGGCGATAAAAGCGCGAAAGAAGCAAAGAACAGATACTTAAACAGACTGACACAGCAAGCGGCATCTGATTTGATTCCTCGGGCAGAATGGGCGCGCGCGAGCAAGCGGGAGAGAGAGCCAGCAGATTGGCCGATCAGCTTCAGCTTTAGTAATGGAGAAAAAAAAGAGATTGTTGAAAGAGTTGATTTGCAAATTGAATAACTCTATTACAAATGGCAAAACGAGGGGCAAAGATGTAGGAGAAAGAAGGAAAAAGACGGGGACACGCCCGAGATTGGGTCGTTCCCAGTGAGGCAGGCAGGCAGGCAGGCTGCCAGAGAGCGATCATCACGTCGGGCAATTCGCGGTGAGCCATCAAACTTGCATCTCGTCACTTTTCTCTCTCTTTAGTTCGCCCCTTGAAGGCACCTATCTAATCGGCGTGCTTGTCGTTGCCTGCTGCTGATGCACAGTGCTGACAATGTCTGTGTGCTTGTGCTTGTGCAGATCGGAGAAAATAAAAAAAGGTGAACTGGTGCAAAGTTGCCGCTGTTTGCCGCTGTCGCCGCCGACACACCGCAAAGAAGTTGAGGAAGGAGAGAAGACAGACACTCTCTGGTCGCAAGGTAGTGTGATAGAGTCAGGCAGTACTTGTGACACGCATGTTTATGCGGATGCCCTCCTCATCAGACAGGCTGAGATGGATGCTGGTGCTGATGCAGGGATGAAGTTCGCCGACGAAAAACGAGACAGGAACGACGCTTGCCGGGCGATAAGAAATGAAATGAAGAGAGCCATTAAGAAGAGTCATTGGATGATGCTGATGCTGAGGCTGCTGTTTCTGATTGTCGCCTGTTTCTGATGAGTTTTTCTTCTTTTGTTGCAATCTAGCGACATTGAGACTACCCCTCAGTGGCAATCACTAACCACTAGTCATATCGGAAACTGCAGTAGCAGCAACGGCGGCAGCAGATACGGTGCAAGCTTTCAATACTTCACATGGGAAGTGTTTTCGCCATGTTTCCCCACACACGCACACTGTCAGATACCAATGCTCTACTGAGGCATCACCGCTTCTGCCGCTTCAATGCGCCAACTGAATAATAGTAGTAGTAGTAGTAGAACTGACGCCGCCAAGTGCACTCGCTCTCACACTCAGTGAGCTCCATCTATTCCTCTCCGTCTCCACTCTGCTGCGTGTAGAATCGTAATTAAACGTTATTAATTGGCCGATAATTAATGCAAATCAATCTGATGCGCACCAGCGAATGTGACGCGCCGCGGTGGTGGTGTTGCAGTGGCGGCGGTAAGTGAGATTGGCCGTCGCCGCTGATCATCATCATCCACAATAGCAATGGGCGCCAGCAGCACACGGGCACCGACACGATTCGTGAGGATGATGGTGTGTGTAGTAGTTCCCGGTGGGCTCACCGCAAATGGGCGCCAATATCGCATGCACACTAGATGGTCTTCAAATAATTAAAGTTGTGCACTGCTAGGCGTCTTCTATTGCATCGGGGCAATCACGACTGCCGCCATTGCCGCCGAAAACGGGGAAATGGTGTCGGCGTCAGTGATGTGCACGCGGCCAATTGGCACTCTGGCTGTGCTCTCTGCAATGGTGATGATGATGCTGATGCTCACCAAAAGTGTGAGCAATGGTTGTACATGAAAGGCAGGGAGAGAGAAGAGAGAGAAAAGTGGCCCAGTCTTGGCAGTAATAGAGCATGGAGAGCACCGCTGCTCACACCGTCTCTGATTGTGGCAAGTGTTGATGCACACAGGCACACACAAACCGAGAGATATCAGAGAGTAAAAGGCAAAACACGACTAGGCAGCGATTATTAATAATAAATACATCACCCTGGCTGTCACACTCTGTGTATTTGCAGGCAGTGCGCCACTGAGACTGGCGATAAAAAAGTGTGTGCTCTCAGAGCTCTGTTCTGTTCTGTATGTTGGCTCAATCGATCAACATAACATACACGACGTGCCAGGCTGCAAGGTAGCGATTTATAGCCAGAGATTCACTCGATGCCTATCCAATATAAAAGAGAAAAAAGAGAACATTATGCAATGGGCAGAGAGAGCAGCAACAGCAGTAGCACTTCTGAAAGAGCACTCCTCTGGTGCTACTGTCGAAGTGTTTACACACTCACCGCCGGTGCTGTAATCACTTTGCACAGACACCGATGAGCACTACTCACTCGCCTACTGGGCATTGGGCAAAGTGCCTCAACGATCTCCTTGGTGTGTCGTTATTTAGGAAATGAGAAGAGAGAGAACGAGCAGTTAATTAAAACTAATTCGATTAGGCAAAGTGCAGATTGTTCATGGGTGCACTACTAGTACTGCTGCTGCAACTAATACTAGTAGGGCTTTTAGCATTGGACCTCCGCTCCTGTGCTCGAAACACATATCAATTTGTGGCGCCGTTGCTGAAAAGGTGAGAGCGGTGTGAGGTGCCGGTAGAAGAGATGCCGTGCATGGCTACTACCGATACTACCGAGTCGGTAGTACCGACGCACTTGAATGACGATGGTGGCGACGTGATCAACAGCAGCAACACCAACACCAACAGCAGCCACTGAAAAGCAGGACTTGCAATCAAGTGGCAAGTTAATCGAATTATCAGACTGCATCCTGCTGCTTTTGGCTGCTTTGGTAAAAGGTGTTAGCTATAGCTGATGTTCGTTTTAGCAAAAGTTTTTTACTCTTCAGTCTACAGTTTGCTCATCATCGATTGTCGGCTGCTGTGTGTTGACTGTCTCTGACCACTGGCTAGTTTGCAGCAGCGCCATCAACAGTGCAGCCCAGTCAGCAGCATCTCGTCGCCGCATCGCCGCGATCGATCAATAAATCAATCAAAGACGAAATCAGTAATTTCCCAATTTAATTTGGCCAATTTACTTTTGTGCACAGTGCAAGGAGAGAAACAACAGTGAAAGAGCATCATCATCATCATCATCATCGTTGTCGACAATAGCGACGGCAGAAGCAGTCAATGCTGCTGCTGCACTGCACCAATGTGCACTCGCAGTGCCGGGCCAATCAAAACGATTACAGGCGATAACTGACTGCTGCCGCTAGATTGACTTTTTTTCTAATTTTTTTTCAACAACAGCAGCATCTCTTTTCTCCGTAGGTGCCAATCTGCAAACAGGCTGCCGCCCGAAAAAAGAAAGAGAAAGAACAAGAAGGGGAGCAAAAGACAGCAAACTTAACTTAACTCAACTCAACTCAACTTGGGAGCAGTAAAGGAAGGAGGAGACCGACTGTGCAGTGCACTCTGTTACATGCTCACTTAGTGTGATAATGCTTCAATTATTTATGATGCCCAGTTAACAGCTCACAGCTCACAGCTCACACACACACATTACCACTGCCTCTGTTGTATATACATTGTATAAGCAGATGATGAACAAGCAGTGGCAGAGTAGTGTGACGTGCAAAGCCAATCGAAATCACAGCGCGCGCACGCCACAGCTTCTTCATGTAAATTGATTGGCAAGTGAGATAGTGCTGCTGCTGTTGCTGCTAGGCACTCACTGCTGCTGCTGATGCCCATCTACAGACTATTTATTTTCACTGCACAGCTGACGAAAGACGCCACTCTTTTCTTCTATCTTATTTCCACTTACAGACCGGTGTTACAGAGAGGTGCGGTGAGAGACCTGTCTTCTTCTTCTTCTTCTTCTCTCACCGCAAATAGCCGCCGCCGCCGTCTCTCGCCTGCGATAAATTCCTTTGCAATTTAATTTAATTAACCTACCGCTCAAGTCAGCCTTAATTAGCATTCAAATCGTTATCGAGTGCGCATTTGTGCCAAATACCCATGCTGGCCAAAACGGCTGTTTGATTGGTTCATTCGAATGGCGGCTGGCGCTGCATTTATGGTCGGTCGGTCGGGCAATTAAATGAATTTGTGTAGTTGCCATTGCCTTTTTTATTGTGCTCTCCATTGGGCAGCGGTAATTTGTGCCTGGTACTGCTGCTCTTTTCATTGCAGTCCATGACTGCAGTTTAGTACTCTTTTTCAAACCAGGCAACAATAACCAATTTAGAGTCTCCACAACGGTGGCGATGCTCGTAAAGCACCAAACTGCTGCTGATGCTGTTGATGGCCGCTCCTGCTAATTGAGCCCCCGCTTTGCCGCCCTTGTCTGCCTTTCTCATAGCAGAGCTGGGCAGATTAATTGCCAATAGAAGGGCAGATCAAATTGGCACAATGTACAGAAGGAGAAAGATAGGATGAACAAGAGCAACAAGAGCTCACGAAAAGAGAGCCATTTCAGTGAGGAAAGAAGAGGTAGCCATTAAGAGAAAGATGGCAAAAGCGAATAATAAACTAGTCATCAATTGACAACACACTGTCTTTCTTTTCTGCACCCTACAGTCGTGACTGACCATTCCACTAAGGAGTAGCACCTCTAGCACCTGAGCTGATAGTCCAGCGACTACGACTACCGCAGCTGTTGCTGCCTACATCACCTGTACTGCAATTAATCGCAGCACTAATTGGCTTTTCAGGTGACAAAGGCTTGTGCTGCTGCTGCTGCTGTTGTTGTGTTTCGGTGGCTCTTGTAAACTAGAAGTGATGGTGGTAGTGGTGGTGTCTTCCGTGACTGCCACCAATCTTCGAGGGGTCCACCTGGAGCGAACTGAAGCCGTATGTCTGGTGCAATTACACAGACCAGTGCCTGTGTCAACAGTGGTCGTCTGAAATGGCTGCCCTCCCCCCCCCCGCTCACTAATTGGACAGCTAATGACGGTAACCGCTGACACATTTGCCAGCCTGGTGCACACATGCAGCACACCGGGCGTCATTCTCACAGTCTCGGTGCGTATTTCAGCAAACACACCACCGACTGCCGTGATCGATCTCATCGGTACTGCAATGAATGGAGCACCAAATGCAGCAGCAGCAGCAGCAGCAGCTAATTGTGTGGCAAAACAAAGCTCTCTTGAATTGGGCTCGAAAAGCTTCTGCCAGTCAGCTACTCTGTAAAATTTATTCTCAATTTAGACAGGTAGTTGTCGTTGCTTGGTGTACCGGTGAAAAAAAATGAGCAAGGACAATGTTTCGGTAAGCTGCTTCGGAGAAGAGCAGTGTTGAGCAGTGTTGTGCAGAATGAACAGTGGTCGTGCGCGCGTTGCCGATCGCCGATCTCCTCATGTCATCGATTAGAGTCTACTCGCTGTACTCTACAATGGCCAGAACAAAAGTCAGCAAATGTGTGTTTGCGGTGCATAGAGAGATAATCGATGGCTGTCGAAGACTGTGAGAGCCTCTTCAGCTGTTGTCCTCTTTCCGGCGGACCACAGTACACTGCACCATCATCATCACCATCATCATTGCCATTCATCGTTAATGGCTAAATCAATGGGCAATTGAACTGAATCGAACAGCCCTTCACTCTGACGCTCTACTCACTAAATACTGTCAGTCATCAGCAGTGTCAGTCAGTCCCGGACCCGTCAGTGTCACCGGACAACCTGGACAACAACAACAACTGCGCCACTGAACTGTCCCATAAATCAGCCATCCGACTAACAATGTCGTCATAAGCACACACACACTTTCAGTGTCCACATCAGCACTGCCTCTACACCCATACCACTGGGTAATTCAATTTGTGTCCAACCCGACCGGCACTGCTGCTTCTGCTGGTGAAGCCAGCTACCACCACCACTCGCCTCGATATTTGTCTCTCTGTCCCCGTCTGGCAATTAATCACCAGAAAAGTGCATATTAATTGCTATAGCTGCATTAGAAGTGGCCCATTAGAAGCTAATTAAATGCTGCTGCTGCTGGCAAAGTGAGTTGCACAACAGTCGCCGTCGACCCCCAGTCTCACAGCTTAAGCACTACCTCCCTCTTTTCCTAAGCACTTGGCTCTGGCAGCTGTGACAGTGACAATGTGGCACCAATGGTTGCCCGTAATGGAAGCAGAAAACTTGCACTGGAAGCGAGTCGGCGCCCGATCGATTCGTAACTTTTCTACCCTCTTCCAACAACACACTTTTAGTTCATTTTTTGTGATTTTAGTTTGTGTAGACTCTGTAAACAAAAGGAATCGAAAACGATAAAGGAGTAAATTTAGAAATTAAATATGCGCTTGAGGAGAACGAGAGAGGAAACAGAGACAGTTGCGCTGGAGGCACTTCTGCACCTCATCCAGCAGCTGATCCATGGTCTTTGCGTCAACTTGATTGACCATCGGGACGACGACTGCTGCTGCTGCTGTTGACATTGTTGTTGCTGGACGGTTTATCAGTGTTCACGGCCTTAGTGCCGGTCGGTCGAGGAGCAGCATTGCGGTTAAGCGCCTGATCAATCAGCGATGTGTCGTCCAAATCATTCTCGTCGTCCGAGAAGATGAGCTTTTCAATAAGGTCACTAACACTTTCAGAGTCTGAATCATCTCCAGCACCGTTCAGCTGTCCAGCTCCATTGGCGACTCCGTCTCCACCCGTTTCGTCGTCGCACTCCTCCTCCTCATTGTCAGATTGATCAAACAGGGACACAATGGATTTCAAGGCAGTTGACTTGAGCTGGTTCAACATGGCACTGTCTTCAGTGTTGTCATTAAACTCAGAGGAAAACGAGGTGGCCAGGACAGGCTTTTTCAGCTTCGGTTTTCCATTTTTAAGCTGTTCAACACCACCACTGAAGTCCTTTGACTTGTGGCTGTTGTTGTTGTTGTTGCTGTTGCTCGTGGCAGCGTAAGCGGGAATGGTAGCAAGCCATTTGCGTAAGATTTCATGCTTGATGAGCAAGTTGAAAAACTGAAACAGAAAACGGTACGCAATAAAGTGAAGAAAGTTGACTTTCAGTGGGCCGTCTGTGATCACGTCCTCAGCATTGAGGTGGCTGACGCTTGCAAACTTGACTTCAAGTGGACCCTCCTGATTGGGACTTTTTATCAGCTCAATTTGCATGGCAAAGAGGGAAATGATTTGAAAGATGCACTCGTCGGTAAGCGAACCTGGACTTGTTCGAGAGGAATTAGGCGAAGGCTCTGCTTCCAGTGCCAAGGAAATCTTCACAAGAGTTTCATTGGTCATATTGAGCAATTTTCCAACAGAAAGTGGACGATTTCCAATATTGCCCGCTTCACAGCCGACATTGAAAACTTCCCAAAACAATTTGATCACATTAAGGATAGCTTCTTTGATCAGCTGGTTTGACGGTTGAACATTCTCACTCGCCTGCTTTTGCTTTTGGTTGTTGAACAGTTTGCCTTTGGCGTTACTACTCTGACACTTCAAGAGCATCTTTTGAGCAGTTTCAAAAGTGGTCCGCATATTTTCCTTGACGCCGGTAAAAGTCTCCTTTGAGTTTAGACTAGTGTAAACAAAATGGGTAAATAAACGGCTTACATAGCGTGAACAGCAACACTTACCATCGAATGTAGTAAAAGAGTGAATCCAATCCATAGTGACCGCCGGTGTACAGGGTGCCGAGCTGGTTAAATGGCATTCCAAGAGCAGGCTCAATGATGGAAGCAGTTTTGTAGTAGAAAGCTGCAACGTTGAAGTAGTAGTGAGAGAAACGATTCTCGGTAAACGATTTGGAATTTTCAGGATTCGGGAAAAAGTCGATATAGTAGCGAGCCAGATCACCGAGGCAGATGCAGAATCTGTGAGCAAGGTAGTTGAGGGACGGCAGGTACTTTTCATCTTGAACATATTCAAGATCGAGCTCGATTGTCAGGCCATCTTCGTCATTGTCAATGTCCCCGATGTAGTTGTACTCGTCCACGTTCGACTCGTTCTCAAAGGCACTCTTGGCGCACTTTCCATTGTTCAGGCCAGTCAAGTTGTAGTGGATATTCTCTTTGACAATGAAATTTGGTTGAAAGGGTAGATATGAAAGAAACTCTTCAAGATTTGTCAGTTTGAATGCCTTGCAGAAGGAGAAAAAGAGACTCTGGTAATGGCCGATTCCTGAAGTGATGTGCATCCGAAAGATATCCAGATCGTTGGAGCTCATGTCTTTGCGGAACTTTTTGCAAAACTTGACGTAATCGTAGTAATTTCGCTTCCACAGAATCTCCTCACAGCGATGCCCATATTCGATGGGCGCATAGCGGAAAATAACTTTAATTTCATCACACAAACGATGTCGCAAGTTAAGCGCATTGCTCGAGTACAGCTGTTGCAGTGATTTTGCCTGATTGCAAAGTGTCCCCAGTTTACTCGATAGTTCAAGAATTTTCCTAGTAAATAAGTAATGAATAAAGCGGGCAAAAACAAGAAAATGACCGGTAACTGCCTACCTGTACTTGCTTTCTACTTCATAGCGGCTAGGTGGCATGTTGGTCACATTTTTCCCGGTGTTGATCGAAAACATCTTGCACGTGTAAGTGTAACTCGTTTAGCAAGGGGGGCGCAATTCAACAGACCGACACTATCTCACTCTCTGGACTACTCACCTTGGTCAGATGGCAAACGAGGGTCGATCATAATGAGAAGATGCAATCGCAATCAGCGCTAACAGCAGTTTGGCGTATGAAAACGTAGCAGACACAAAGAATGTTGTGGAGAAATGTGCCCACAACCTGACTGTGTGACTGTGTGTGTGTCTGTGAGGCGCATGCGACCGTCGCATGAGCGAGAGTGAAAACAAAATGGCACGTAAACAACGCTCTCCTTCCGCACGCTGCCAATGGGTGACGCCACCGGCGCTGATTAGCTACATTTTTGAAAATATCATTTGATTGAAATTATAATTTGTGAAACAGTTTAATGTGTGCGTGTGTGTAATTTAAAAAAAACATTAAAACTCGCTTGTTCCTCTGGTCAGAACCAACTTCACTGCAAGAAAAGATCAAAAGTAAATGCCCCCTCTCCCTCTCCCTCACCCGTTAAACTGAATGGCCTCCATTTTGATGGGCACATATCGATTCAGCTCCGGCTTCTGGTAGATGAAGCTGAAGAACTCGTGCATCGTCTGCATGTTCACCAGGATGCTGACGTAGGCGCTCAGCAGCTTGCGCACCGAGCTGGCGTACTTCTGCTTGTCCTTGCGAATCGCTCTACTGTGCAGGAACTTCTTGATGATGTAGATGCACCAGAGCAGATTGGAGCGCGGATAGGAGCTGGGCCAGTCGTGCTGAATCACCGAGGCCATGGCGCGGTACGTCTGGTTCTGGTGCGACAGCGGATTCTTCTTGTTCTTCTCGACGTCAATCTCCCCCTCGTTGAAGAGGTGAGACAGATTTCGGTAGTACACTTTGCGCTCTGCAAAAGAAAAGGGCGAGTTTAGTGAATAATAGTTCATAAAGAAGCTATGATCAACTTACTAAACTTGAGTCGAGAAAAGGTAGTGTCAATAATCTTCACCTGTAATTGTACGACGGCAGGTAGATGTTCTTGTCGACGTACATGTACTTGAGCGTGTCCTTCTCCGTGTGCTTCACCATAATGTTGCCCATGTGGAGGTCTCGGTGCTCGAACTCAAAGGCCTTCTCGGCGACCATGAAGCCGATGAGAATCTGCTTCACCAGGGAGAGCACCTCCAACGGCTTCAGCTTGCCCACTACGTCGGCCATGGGCAGGCCGCAGTCCTCCATCTTCATGATCGCCACCTCGGGCTTGGTGGTGAGCAGGTCGCGCACTGAAGGACGGCTGCGGCAGTGGCGCGTCGAGGAGTCCTCCTCCTCCTCCTCGCCCGTCTTCGGGAAGATCTTGCCGTAGTCCAGCTGCTCCACCTTCTCCGCGTTGACGAAGTAGTCGGGCACAGAGTTGGTGGCCAGGTACACCTGGTGCACCTGCGGAAAGGTGCCGCACATCAGGTAGCCGCACTTGCCGCCGGTGTCCATGCCGGCGTTCAGGTACGAGAGATAGGTCGACACCTTGAACTCATTGTAGGCGTCCTTGTAGGTGGACACGCCCGAGCGGTTGCTGGTGCCGTTGAAGTTCTTCAGCACCGTCTCCGAGTAGACGTCCACCAGCTTGAGAATGGTGGTGCCCGCAGGCACGACGGCACCGCTGAACTGTGAGCTGATCTTCTTTGACTGGCTGCTGCTGGTGGTGCTCGGTTTTGTGTTGCTGTTCTCTTCTCTTCTTCACTCTCAGTGGCAGCAGTTGTGCTGCTGCTGATGCTGCTGCTGCTGCTACTGCGGTACACGTGTGCATAGGAACCAGAGCCGACGTAGGCGAACTGTTCCGTCTCTTGGTTGGGAAAGAATCGCTCAAAGAGGCCCACTTGACGTTGCGGACACAGCTTCACTAGCTTGCGGCGATGCTTGTCGGCACGAAGGAAACTTTCAATCTGGCGGGGAGGAGAGAAAAGGAGTCGAGATTAAGTCGTGAAAAAGGAGTAAAAAACCACTTACAATCTTGCCGAGATATTCACTCGGATGCTGCAGGGCTGCAGCACTGTTCTCCGCCAGCTGCTCAGTGGTAGGCTGCATTCTCTCTGAGATCAGATGGCAGATTGTGGATCAGATGGTAAAGAAAAGCGATCATAGGTCAAAAACGTAAATGAAGAGCATTATTTGTTTCAAAACTGGTATTAAATGCAGCGTGTTGCAACACTGCAAGTCGAATCATCAAGTTCGAACATCTTTTTTAGAACTTCCAAAAAAATTTTTGTTTGATAAAATATTCAAATGACAAGCTTTTGTCTTCCGTGTTTTAGTTTCACGCAACCCCCCACCACCTTTTAATTTCCGATTTGCAAACCAAATCTTTGAAGCACAGCTGTAACCTTCGTGACGAATCAATTGTGTTTATCACCGCACCACACATAATGGGCACCAATTTGAGATCCATTTGCATAATCGTTTGGTGACAGGGATGCACAGAATATGTGAGCAGGGTGAGGATTGCAACCAGTTCAAACAGAGCTCAGATATCTAATGTTGTCTATTTGTCTTGGCCGCTAATTCTAATTAGTGATTCTTCTTGGTGGTGGTGGTGGTTGTGTGCTTGCGGTCGTAAATGGTGCTCATTACTGCTGAAGTACGGCAATGTCAATGGCACGGCCAACTGTAACTGAAGTTTTTTTGCCAGCTGCTACAATTGCCCAATTAGAATCATTGTGCCTGGTAATGGGCTCGGTGATGCTGCTGCAGTTGACGGCTGTTGAAAAATCTCTACAGTGTTGCAATGGTGACAGCCACATTCATCCTTTTAATTGAAGAAGAATGGAAAAGACCATACGGTCATTTGGGACCACCACTTTGGTGGCACTTGTGTCGTGCAAAGGCTAATTAGTCTGTCTGTACTCCAGTTAATTGCACCATTTGACATTCGACCTGCGAGGAGCAAAAGTGTCATTGCATTCGAGCGGCATGAAAACACTGCATTTTGTGTGTTTGCTAAAAGGGAATTTACTGGCAAAGATGCTGTGATTACTAGCTGCTGCAAATGTTGTCACCAACTTTTGCTTGCTTGTTGTGAAAAGTGCAAATGATTTCAGGCAACGGATGAACGATTCAGACAAAGAATGAAACTGTCAGCACATTTCTCACTTTCTTTTGCTGACAGTGCTGACAGAGCTGATTGAATGTGCCATGAATGAGGAAAAGGGAGCATCAGTTCAGCTGTTTTATTCTTAAAAGTGAAAGCCAAGTGAAACGATTAGAAGAGGTGTCGATGCGTTAATTGCATGCTAGGGAATAAAATCAAGAAGAAGAAGAAGGAAAAGGAAAAGTTGACAGAGTGTGAGATTGTGGAAAAAAAGTCGTCAACAGGAAATCAAGCGGCAGCAAAAGACTACAACTCGGTAATTAGAGCAGTTACTGGCAGATGAGCAGATAGAGGTGAAACAGAGGCAGAGGATATATGCTAGAACACGCCGAAGAGGACACACACACAAACAGAGACACAATGCATCGGTGTTTGCCACGGCAGACAATGGAACAGCAGCAAAGACACGCGATGACGGAGTGAAGAAGAGATCAAGGTGTGTCACCATTGCAAACAATAACGGCAGCAGAAGAAGAAGAAGAATAGAATGCTCCACTATTCACTGCTGACTGTGTTGTGTGTTTCGTGCCAATGTAGACCAGGCCCAGTGGTTCACAGTGGTGGCGATAGTGATAGTGCTTCATTGTGATGATGGTGGTGGTGATGGTGGTGGTCACCAAAGGCAGTCATTAGAAGGCGGTGATGATGTGGAAAAGTGAGTGACATTAGTGGGTTTGCTGGCCACAGCGTCGTCATCATCATCATTACCCCATCTTGCTCTCTTTACCATTAATTGAATCTTTCTCTTTTTTTGTGAATCAGAATCGGTGAGGCATTTTCGGCATTAGCACCACTGTCCAAGTCATAGTGCAGAGACCGTCAGAGGTATTTTTTTTTGTAAATGCCTTTTGCATGCCTCTGGCCACGCGGTGACTACGATGAAGACGAGGACGACATCCGCCCTAGAACTGAGATTACTGCTGTAGTGTGAAAGGAGGCCACAAAAAGCAGACAAATTCTGTGCGTTGAATTAAAGTGAAATTGCCAGTGGCAAACTTGACTGCAAAAACACAGTGCTCATTGAAGAAAATCGTTACAGTGAAAAAAGATCGATTGAAGAACTCCCAAGCAGCTAAATCCTTGTATTACCCTACTGAATGAAAGAGCGCATCCACCCCAAAAGGACACACAAAAGGCAAACATGTAGGCTTAGTTGGCGTGACAATTTGAGAAAGCCTCAATCACTGAATGGCTAATAATTTCAGAGAAATGAATCACTGAACAGAGATCGATTCCAAGCAGGGCACACATGGCACACTCAGTGCAGTGCAATACAATGCAGAGCACTCGACAAGTGGAAACGTGTCTCGAATGCGGTAGCAGTCTACACCAGTTTGCCCTCCAGTACACTTCAAAGACTGTGTGTGTCTCTTTAGACAGAACGACTAAATCCCGAATCGACACTGAGCAGTGTAAAGTGTCGATAAGCAGGAAAAAAAGTAGTTTGTGTGTACAGATGCGTGCTGGGATGATATCGGAGACAGTGAATGTGTAAGTGTGGAGCACAATGCCAGTCTATCTTCTTTCAACTCTGCTCTAATGGCATCTAATGAAACTGTGTGTGTGTGTGTGTGCGTCCTTCCTAATAAGCATCCTCTGGAAATGCCACCGCAAATGCAATAAGGAATCGAGTAGAGCACAGTGCTCTACTGCGGATGCTGCTTCTGCTTTAGTTTGCTCATGCAGCTCATCAGCGAACAAACGGTGGAAATTGCTCCAAGAGGAGCCATCAACAGTCTCCGAGTGAGCAGAGTGAACACTCTCCTTCTTTTAGCACAGCACTGCACACAGACTCAAGTGCTGAATCACTTTACCACCATTCGGACAGTGGTGAGTGTGTGCACCTTAATTAAGCACAGGCACATCAGCTGGCGGATAATCGCATTGGGCGCTGTGTCCAACCCATTGAAATGGAGGAAAAAACCGCTCTTCGATGAACTCAATATGGTCAAAGACAAAAGGCAATATTGGCTGGCAGTGGTCGTCAAGGCGAATGGCAAGTGAAATAGAAGTAAAATGGAAGGGGAAGAAAAACACGGCACTCAAACTCTTAAACTGACCTATTAATAGGCAGGCGCACTGAATGGTCAATTGATTGGGTAATTGCAGGAGCAGCAACAACAGCAGAACAGAAGAGTGAACTGCGTTTTTCTGCGGCACTGTCTGTCTTTTCCTGCATGAATGCATCTCAAAATGCAGCCAAACTGTGGTAACTCAATAGAAATGCCAAGTTGGTGGCGCGTTTTGGAAGCGTGTTATCGCCAAACATACTAATTGATGTTGACAGTGATGTTCACTACAAGCAGACACACACACACAAACACAGGCTGACCACCATCACCATCACTTGACCATCACCAAACGCTAAATTATACATTGGATGATGGTAAATGCTAATGCCGAAGAAGGGGAAGGAGAAAGCTGTATTGATTGGCAATGATCCTTAATTAATATTAGAGAGAGAGAGTTGCACGAGAGCTAGTGGAGCACTGGGCCAGGTCAGTGGCGCACTGATGTAGGAAGAACTGCTGAAGATGAGCACTAGTTTGTCTAGGCATTAGCAACAGCCCTGCACAGTCTTTGTGTCAAGAGTGCGCCCATCGTCAAATGTACAAACAGACATCTTTCACTTTGATGTTTACGTTTGCAGTGTTGGCAAATTTGGCACTGCGCAAATATCAAACGAGTAAGGAAGGGAGACTACCATTCCAGAGACAAAACACCACACACACTGGCACAGAAACAGACACACAGCGTGATGATGAATGGCAAAGGAGGCGATATTAGCGAACATTAATGAACAGATCGTCGTAGAGGAGCGTAATTAAATTGGACTAGCACTGTAACAATACTGCTGGCACACTCTATAGTGGTAGTTGATTAGTTCTCCCTATTACTGCACTACTACACACACAGACACATTGCCTAGTCGCACAAGCCAAACATTAATTTGGCCAATTTATACACAGAAAATGGAGTCCCTAGTAGTCACTTCCTCCGACTCAATGACTGTCGTTCATTAGTGATCATCAGCTCGGTGAGTGATGGTCACCCCGCCGCCATCATCTGCAGCATCACACCACCACTACTTCTTCTAGCATTCCTTAATTGGTCATCCACTTCTAAGTGGTCAGCTAAGTGGTTTTATGTGGACGATTCTTTAGAGTGAGCAGCACTCAAAAATGAAAACAGTAGTGCACCGAGTCACTGAAACGAGGGTGCACATAAAGGGTGCTTGGCACCAGCAGTGCAGTCTAAAACGATAATGATAGTCTGCACTGTGCTCAAAAAAACGAGAACCATCTTTTCGGCGTTAAGCTCGTTGAGCTGAAAATGTATCCTGCTGAAACAAGACTGAGGAATAATGGTGGTGGTGGCGTGTAGTAGCGACAGTCGTAGTACTAAAACAAGGCAGCAATTAAGCGCCAGTGAGAGGAAGGGATCTTCCTCCTCGAGCAGTAGCAATAAATCTAAATAACATCAACCAAGGCGCCCGTCGCAGCTCCTCAATGAGCGGAGAACAAATGTGCGCAGCCAGTGACTACAGCCAAAACAGCACACCACTGCTGAAGGCGTCTGGGCTGCCACAAATGGCGAGAAAAAGAAGGCAGCTTCAAATTGTTTCCGCTTCTATTCAAATGTGATCGAGCCACAATTGGTGCACTGCTCAGACAGTGCTGAGACAGCAGGCACACAGCCATGTCTGCCTGATGGCTGCCTCAATTGCCCACACCGACAAACAATCGACGTGAAATATGATTGCCACTCATTACTGATCGGTAATGTGCACTCGCCTGATGATGATGCCCACTGTGCTGCTGCTGCTGCTGCTTACCACCGCCGCCTTCCCATCGCCAGCCTTCCCGCATTGTGCGCCGACAGTGTCTGACAGCGCCAGCGCCAACACCGTCTTTTTATTAGTGCTCTCTTCACTCGATATGCGCTGACAAGCAGCCAAAGGGGTGAATCAATGAATAAATAACCCAGCTGAACGATCCATTTCAATTGCCGCTCGCAGTGGTGGCTGCCGGTGTGAAAAGGAAGGAAAGGAAGGGAGAAAGAGGGTGTGTGTAGGTGCTGCAGTTTGAATAAATGAATAGGAATTGCACCAGACACTGTCGCAGGCAAAAAAGTGAAACATTTCCACTTGCAAGGTGAACAGTTTTAGTGCTGCCGCCGTGCACACAACAGCCTTTCAAATGTACGACGGTCATTTATCAATGGCTTCATTTTGTGTGTCAATTGGAGGGAAACCAGAGAAAATGGACACTGTCAAATGGAGCTTGGCGTTCGGGGAAACAGAAAGGGGGAACATTGGGGAAAGTAATGCAAAAGGAGTTTGTCGAAGGAAGCCCTGAATGTGCAGCTATTGGCAGTAGTGCTCAGTTGCGCTTTCAGCACTGGGATTCGATTAGATGAGAGAAGAAAGGGAGCAACTTTATTGGATAACCATTTATCAGAGCTAAAAAACGCCAGGCCATCGAGCGAAAAGTTGGTGCAGGCAAATCCGTGGAGGCAATTCGTGAGTGCTGCCACGCCGAGTGAGCAGGCTAAGCATCAGCAGCACTTTTGAATGAGCTCCTGATGATTACGCATTTGTCGCCCCATTCGGCGAACAAATGGCGAGAAAGAGGAAAAGGAGGAAAAACGGCAGAAGCTAACAGCAAAAAGTGCGGACAAAGATTTTTCTGCCGAAGCAAGCACATAATAAAATGGACTACTGCGCCGAGTTAAGCTGCCGGAAAAAAGCAATAATTGCCGTAATAAGGAGAGCAACTTTGCCCGAAAAAGTGAGTGAAATCAATTGCACCCATTGATGATCAGTGCACACACACACACGACCATAACAATAACGGCAAACAATGAACGGACATTATAATACAGAAAAAAATTTAAAGTTAACTGCACTTTAAAGTCAATAAATAGAAAAACGGCGGCGGCACTGGCTCACTGAACACTGGGCAAATTGACGGCCAAGATTGGGCAAACCGTTTGACCCACAACAAACCGTCGTGATGGCCGTTGAAATGGCGCTTCTTCCCATCAATGGAATTGGTATTTGTACAATAGATTGTCAAAACAAGACAGTTGTAAGACAATTGCTCAGTTTGGGTGGTGTACTACTACCAACTTTTGAAAAAAATGCAAAATGCAGCCACAAATGACAATTAGTAAGATAGTCAGCCGTTGGGTGCAATACAACAACAAAAGAGAGTATTGACAGAAGACAGAGATTGTGCCATTGTGCCCTCTTTTCATCTTTCTGCTGATCTCGCCTTCTTCGTGCTAAAAGTAAGTTTATGAAGCTTCTGCTGCTGCTGTTGCTTCTGCTGTGCTACCACTAATTGGCTCACTAAACGATGAGGAAAGTTCAGGTCTTAGCTCACGCGAGGGTAAGGCAAGTTTAAAGGTGAAGATGTGGAAAGGACTCAAAGCCTGACGTAGCCGAGGGATGATTTAATTGACAGCCAGTGAGGTGCACTGCACTCTCTCACACAGGTGGGCAAACAAAACAGAACCGAGAGCAGCACTGATTACCTCTGTGTAAGAAGAACTCTGATGAATGATAAGCGAGATGAATGGAACACCACTGACTGGAAAGAAGTGAGAATGAGTGCCTAATTACAATGACAATGGCGCAGCAGCAGAGAGAGGGAGGCTGGCACCTAGGCAAACACAAGAGGACACACACTCACAGATGTGCACAGAAACAATGGATATACACGAGCACATCCATTTGGTGTGAGTAAATAAAGAGAGAATCCAATTAGATGAAAGAAGGAAGAGGAGGTGGTGGTAGTAGGGCCACTAGTGCCAAAGTCAGTGCAACTACAACGGCAAGCCACCTTTTCTGATGTTATTGTTATTATTAAGACAAACGTAGTAGTGGCCACTGGACTATATTGAGCAGGCCCATATTGAATCGATTTGTGCAAACAACAGAGCAGGTAAATCAGTTCAGAAGGGCCTTCGTTCGTCATGCTCAATGGAGCGAAAATCGATTGCAGCAGCAACCGCAGTAGATGAAGCATCCGTGAGCTGCACTTGACTGCACTGACCAGGCCAGCAAGTCCAGTGCTGCTCTGACACACACACACACACTCACAGAGACACTGCACCACTCGGCCACCATCAGGCAGTGAGTGAATTAAAGAAGAAGAAGAAGAAAAAGAAAGAAAGAAACCCCAAGTCAAAGGTCAGGTAATTAGTGTGCCCAAATAGTGTGTGTGTGTGTGAGTGTGCCACTGAGGTCCGACGATGGCGACGGCGATGATGAAACCGACTTAAGTCCTACCACGGCAATATATCGCTGTCGTTTCGGTGATTGCCAAAATACACGGGAAAAAGCAACATTAAAAAGAAAAACGAATTTACTGCGTTTAAAAAATAGGTAGGCACTTTATGGAGGAAAGTGAACTACTACAGACTGGATGTTGGCAATATTGGCCATAGATTAAGTCGATAAGTTTCTGTCTAGCTCAGAGTTGCAGTTGTCGTGCGGCGGCCGACAACATTGGCAACGACTATCGTCGTCGACAACATCAACAGGAGTAGCACAGTTTTTGATGCTGTAGTTTTTTAAATCGCAGGAAAATTACCGTCAGCGATTGAGTCATTGAGAGACAAAGAAAGGAAAGAAAGAGAGAGCGCTAGACCGCCAAATGAGATTCCCCTAGTGGGCGACCTAGTGTTGGAAGTAGTGGAATTATTAGCCAATTCAGTCAAGACTACCTACCTCCGTCAAAGTTTATAATGCACCCTAACCAAACGTCACTGCTAACCTAATAATAAATTAGCCAGAACTGCTGAGGTGAACTTCTTTTAAACAGACAGAAGTACCAAACTGCAAAATGCAAATTGACGACACACGACGCGCTGAAAGAGTAAAATCTTCTTCTAGTTCTACAGTATCATTCTGTTGCGTATGTTCATTTCATAATTTCTTTTTCATGACAGCAAGTTGGAGCGAATTTGCTCATATTGGCAAAGTAGTGCACAAAAGAGGAAACAAACACAGGTGTAGGCGCAAAGCAAGCACACAGCGCGCCGCACACAGGTGATTTACTACCCACCGAACAGTATTATTCCTACCTTGTGCGATCACTTGCACTGGAAAAGTGGGACAAAAACTGAAAGAAGATCGGAAAGCAAACACATATTTTTCTGCATGTTTATTGTGCCTGCAGTAGTGTACTGCCAATTGATGCAATGCCAAGTGCACACACCGTTCAGAGAAGGGTAGGGAAGAAGAAGAAGCAATCGACTAATAAGAGGCTTACCCAGTGGCGACAGAACAAATAGATGGGCCAAATAAACACACTTACTCACACTGACGGTAAACAACCGTCAGTGAATTAATCCTCTCGCTCTCTATCCTGCTTACTCTTTCAGGGCAGTGTGGCTAAATGACTACAAAGCAGATGTACCATTGCCATCACCGCACCACTATCGGTAAATGTAAATAGTGATATACCACGTCAGTAAGTGAAGGGAAAAGCTGTGTAGTGCTTTTCAGGCAGTGCTTTTAGGCACTGACAGACAGTGACGACTCAAAAGCTACAAAATGGAGTGCATCTTTTGCGGGGCCAACACTGCGCCCGGGCGTCCAATGATTGGTGCTCGCTGATTTCACAGCTGACAGGCGATGCAGTTTACAAAGCAGGAAGAAAACCTGAAAAGTGAGGAAAAAGAGGAAAGTAAGTAAGTGTATGAGCAAAAGTTAATTTAAATTAAATCGATTCACTCTGAAGAAACAAGATGCAATCAAAAGTAAAGAATGGGCAAACTAAAGGAACACTTTGTCGCCTGAAGATGCAGCCAGGAACTCTGAACTTTGGGCGCAACACTTTGAGCGAGTAGTGTTACAATGTCATTACAATAATTGGATTAGTATACGCTGGAAAGCGGTAATGAGAAATGCAGCAAAATTAAAGCGATTGTTGTAAGATGAGAGTGTCTCTTCAGTGTTGGTGGTCTAGTCCTCTTCAGTCCTCTTTGGTGCTGCCTCGGGAATGATGGCACAGAAAAGGGGAAAGAGATATTACCCACAGTTACCAGTCGACAATTCACTGGATCACTGCCCGTGTCTGTGTGTGTGAAGTGGAACGGTCGAGGGAGTACGGTGGGAATGAGTCATTCTCCCATTGAACTGAGAAGGAATATAAATGAATGGGCACAGATGCGCGGTGAAAGTAGTGGTAATCGTATTCAGGCTCCTTCAATCGAGGTCAATTGAAGGAGGCAGCACAATTCAATTTGGAGCACTGATGAGCAAGCTGCAAGGAAGGAAGGAGATATCCGTTGCCTAGCTAGCTAGCAAGCAAATGATATAACATATCAACTTGCTGCCTAGTTCACAATGCACCCTTAGTAGCTCACCTTTCATAATTGATTTGTGATCGAAGAAGATGTAATAGAGAGTATGTAGTGTAGTGGTGGTAGTAGTATAACATTACAAATGACAATGGCCATGTTGGTAAACATGAGTGCGTAAACAGGGCAATTAGACCCATGATGGTGATGGTAATGGATGCGCATTAAGGTGTCATTGGTTTCATCTTTACCATCATCATCACCACAAGCACAGTGACATGATCATCGTGCTCATCGCAGTGCACCCAACGGTGGTAACCACGTAGTGTCCGTTGAAGTGGTTCACAATCATTCAAAGCATTCATAGCCCTCATCCTCAGAGTAATTGTCCACACACACACACACAAAGTCGTCCGCATGCGGCAATTTGATTATGTCGACTGTCGGCTTGTCTGATCATCTTTTCCGCGGCCTCCTGTGCAGCTCACTTGCCGGTCAGTTTTGGTGGAACACAGTGGCAATGATTACTGAGATTACTAGAACTGCCATCAAAAGACTGCTGCTGCTGCTGCTGTACACGATTATAAGTAATCATTGGTTCGCAGCCAAACATGATGTGTGTGTGTGGTCAGAGCTGTACTAAAGGACAAACATCACTGCAGTTCTGGATTTGAAGAGATGAGTCCAATTGCCAGTGCCAGTGGAGTCAATCGACTCAAAAGTGCCGATTACAATTTGATCGAGCGCTCTTTGAACTGCTGCTGGTGGCTCGTTTGTTGCCCACTTTTTGCTCACTCTAATTGGGTCCGGGGTGGGATAGATACGATAGATGGCCGCAATTTGCCGGTCACTTTTGCCGGCACTGCTGCTGCTGGCACGCTACCACCATCTGAACTGAGCTGAATTGTGATGCTGACCTAGTCAACCGAAGCGCATAATATCTCCTCATTGGCAAAACTAGTGTAGAACTTACAACATCAAAATAATAACAACAAAAACAAGAACATCAAAATCACTGAAAACTAGTTCAAAATCAAAATGGTGATATTTATCAGTGAAGGAAAGACAAATAGCCACTGACTGCTGGTGGTAAAATTGCCCATTAAGATGAAAGTAGTGGATAAGTAGAAGCCGAGCAGAAAAAAGGAGAACACTTTCCATCTTAGCGCACCAAATCAACATGATACGGCAATTGATGAGCAATTTGGCTCGATTAATTGACTTTTAATTGTCTATTGGAGCTTTCAGTAAACATTATAACAATCTGATTAGTGTTTTTAGTGTCTGGAAAGGAAGAAGAAAGAAGTCACTGCTCTACAAATAAAATAATAAACTGTTTTCTAGTTAGGCTACTCTACTCGACCGCATCGTCACCATTACCGCCCTCATCAAACCAGGGCTAATCAATGCAAATGTGAGCATCTCCCCTTACAAACGGCGCAATAAAGTGATGCAGCAGCAGCTGCAGCAAGACACAGCATCGGGAAAGGTGAAAGGTCGTCACGGGCAAGTACGGCCATCAGTGCGTCAACAAGTGGCAAGTGAACTTGGAGTGAAGTAGAGGAAAGCAGAGCCTTCGCTGACTTAGCGGACTTTAACCTTTTGGTGATAGCAAGACACTAAACAAGACGACCAGGAGGACAGCAGAAGAAGACGAAAAAGAGAAAACGACGAGGACAACTGAAGAGGCTGATTTACAACTACTACTTCTGGCGATGTAGAGCCCAGTTGGCGGGCGGGCAAGTTGAGAGGGAGAGAGAGGGAGACGATCAGACGAACGCCATGCGCCTTCAAGTCCACTTTCGAACACTGCAGGCGCTGACGAATGAAGCACACACAATTGTGAGTGTGCATGACCAGCAGTGACTGGGCACCACGACGACGACACGACCACCGCCACCGCCACCACCAGTAAATCTTGCCATATTGACAGGGAGGAAAGAGCGGTGCACCGGTGACTTTAGCAATCACCAGTTGAAGTGAGGGAGCATCGCTGGCACTAGGAGCACTCTCCTCCTCCTCCTCCTCCTGCAGCACGCACTCGCCATAATCGCTCATATGGTCTTCCCTCTCACTCTCTCTCTCTATCTGCCTCAAAGGACAAGTTCACCTGTGCATCAAGAGTGCGGTGATGTTGATTAAGATAGGGAGCAGGAGAGAGCAACAGAAAGAGAAGGAGATAAAACCACCGAGGAGAGGACCAAAAGATGAAGAATAGACGTGCAGAGAAAGAGAAGTAAAGCAAGTCACAGATGAGTCAAATGTCAAAGGTCATCTTCAGAGCAGCAGCAGAGCAGAGGAGAACAAAGCGAGGTCTGCCTGAAGGTCACAGTGCCCTGGGCAGAGGTAGTGGGCAGCGAAACCCTGCACAGCTGTAATTAGTGCGAATCTTGGTGCGATGTCAAGCCGAAGCTGACTGCCAACTGCCCATTAGATGCGTCATGTCTCACGCACACTGCCACTTGGAATCGAGGAAGAGAGAGAGAGAGCAGTGGAAGTGAATTAAGTATTGAAGATGCGCTGAAGATGAGGGAGGTAGCGGGGTTGGCAGCAGCATCATTTCCCAAGTACTATTGGGAGAGTCAATCGGCAGAATCGGTGGCAATAAAAAGAAAGAGCAGAAGTGGAAATCAAATCAAATTAGATCGAGGAGAGAGAGGAGGAGAGAGAAAGAGAGTGACCGTGTGCCACCACTGTGCCTCCCATTGCCAGTTGGCAGTGCACACGTGTGCTTGTGTCTGTCTGTGTGATTTGGTTTGCCGCACACACTTGACTTGATGCTGACTGATGCCCTCTGAGGCCTTGATAAAGGGGGCAGGCAGGCAGGCAGGATTGGAGAGTCAATGCGAATTGATCTGGGCGCCTAATGGAAAGTGACTGCTCGCTGCCGTTGATCAGCAGTAACTGACTGTTAAGGGGGCAATCAGTGGAGATGTTGTAGCAGATCAACAAGTGGTGGACAAATAAGGCAGGTGAACGGTGAGCACAAGATGGCCGGGCACGATGCACTGTCCTGTCCTTCTCTGCTCTGTTCTGCTCACTCATCAATCAAATTGCCAGTGCTCAGACACAGAAGAGTGCCCGCTGTGTGCTGACATTGAGACCAGTTAGGACTGATTGAGATGCAAGCCTACTGCTGCAAAAGGGGTTGCTGCTCAAATCACATTGCTTGCCCATCTAAAATGATCACTGCAAACTAACACAGTTTGGCTCAGTTTGCTTGTGAATCACCACACAGTTTGAAAGCTGTTGTCACAACTAGAAAAACCAGCAAATAAATGACAATGATAAAGCTCTGAGAAGTTCAGCGTAAAGATAAATTAACGAGTTGTGTAATTTGAATTTATACTATCTTTTCTTGCGAAAAAAAGCTACTAAAACTTGACTAATTGAAACTAGCAAACACATTAATCGTGAAGCCAACGCGCAAACACAGAGAATTGGCAAATTGTTTGAGCATAAACAAAACAAGACTCGACGTTTTGATGAAGCCAGATCCAAGAGCGGGAGCGACATTGCCAGACAAAGTTTGCTGGCGTGACAGGTGAAGAACTGTGTGAGGAAAGAGAAAAAGTCAAAATTCGCTTCTTGACTGGCGTAATTGTCATTCAAATTTATGCCAGCTGACGTTTATGGATAAGAAGTGCAAGTGTAACACGAATGGTAGTGATGGTCGATTAGAAAGATGCAAAAGTTGAGATGAACTGAGTCTGTGTGAAAGTGCAGTGTCCCGGTGTTCATCTCTGCCTCCTTTGACAATCTCGGCGCGAGGAGTAGTGAGACATCGACAGATAAGCGGAGAGTGCTGCGCTAGGTGCAATTAGCTGTGGTAGTGGTGATGATGCTGCTGCTGAAGGATACTGCAGACAATTTGGGCACTGAGGAGAGATGAGAGGGAGTTCAGAGGGTCCGAGAGGCTCATTTCCTTTCTTCTCACGACTGTCCACTCGCTGTGTCCTTTGTCCTCTGCTCGTCATCTCTGTCTCTGTCTCTCCCTATCCCTGTGAACGGTGTTTCTCTCACCGAGGCAGACAAGAATTGGTAATCATTTGCAGTAGGCCTAATTGCACTGACTCTGCTGTTGTCCGCCTAATGACGGCGTGTACACCTAGTTTGTTAGACTACTTAATAAAAATTAACACAGTTGTTGAGTGGGAGAAAGGACACACAGTGCTCAGATATCCTCTCTTCTTCTTGGAGCTACCTTTAAAAGGTGGCTCAACAAGGTACAGCAAAAATGGCTCAGGATGTGGCTTGGATGGGAAAGTAAAAAACAAAAAAAAAAACTACAGATTCATGGCATCTGACAACAAAACTCTCTAAATACACTCACAGAAATAGATGTGAAAGAAACAGTCTAATCCTAGAAACGTTTAGCCTAAGATAGCCACTACTTTTGCTTTTGCACAGCCATCGCTTTGTTTACTGCTGATTGACAGTCAGAGAAAAGGGGGCAGTAGAGAAAAATGCCAGCTCAGGTGTACCAAATCGGAAGGTTGTAAGTGGTAGTAATAGTTGTAGTTGTAGTAAGTCGGTACATCGAGTCAGTACAAAGAAGAAAAACCATGGCAATTGTCATTATTTGGCAATACTCGGCTGTGACACGGAGTATTGAGCAGTCATTGAGGTCTATCGACGAAAGACGACGTTGTGACACAGTCACTTTGGGTAAGCGCTTCAAAGAGTGAGAAGTGGCGGCGGCAAGGCGGCACTGCTTCTTCATTCACTTGGAAAGAGCCTTCCATAGCGTTCCTGTCAGTGGAAGAATCGGTTGTGACTGCTGCTGAAGAGAAGTGCTGGTGATAATAGCGATGGAAATGCTGTGTGTTGCGACAAATTACGACAATCAAACGAGCAAGTCAAGCACTTGTGCTGCTGTTGCTGCTGTTGCTGGTGTCAGTGCTGACAGGTCACAGAGCGCCCCTGGTCCTTCTTGCTGCTCATTGCTGCCACGTTGGTGCTCCCTTCACCACCAAACGACGTCGTTTTTTCTGCGTCTGGTGATCCATCATTGCTGCAAATTAAAATAGAGTCCACAGAGTCGCACAGTGATAGCCATCTGCTAAATGATAACTGGGCGCTCTTCTTCTTCGCACCAGTCATTTTGTTCGCTTTTTGGAGACAGATGAGAGCAGCCGATAACACAGACAAACAAAGCATTCAAGTGCGCGTGAAATATGATATTGTCTGGGCAGTTTTAATTTTATGGCATTGTCTGTGTGTTTGTTGTGTGTGTCTGGCAAAGTTAAAGGCAGGTGACACTGAAAGAGAGCATTCTGAAACACCTGTGTGTAGGTGGTGGTGGTGGTGAATGGCAGCATGACGGGGCAGGCAATAGTTTGTTTGTTACTCCATTAACACTGCATTATTGTCTAGGGGTGACAGGACTGAAACATACACACACTGCTAGGCAATGTGATTGACCCAACTGCAAGAAAAGAAGGGTGCTAGGATCGGAGAGGAATCATCACTGCTAAAAACAGGTGTTTCTTCTGCTATTACACCAAGGCTAACTGATTGATTCCGATAGTGGTGGTGATGGTGGTAGTGGCCGCGACGAGTCACGGGTCACATCAGCAGCTACTGCGAGGAGCTTCCGCGTTTACATTGCGATAACACGGAATAAACACTTTGTTTGGCTGTTTTCGGCTGACTGATCAGAGCAATAGACTGCTGGCAGATAAACACTGTACGACGGCAGCTGTGCAGTTCTTCTTTCCACCACTGACCAGATGGCTGACTGTTTGGCAAACTGCTGTACAAAGTACATGAGGAAATCGAGCAATGTTTGGTGTGACTGGTGATTTGATTGGGTGACAGTTCTTGCTTGTGGTAGTCACACACCACAAACAGGAGAGAATCGGTTAGGCGGTTGTTGTTGTTGCTGATGCTGTCATGAGTCACTCTACTTTCTTCGTCTCCACCAAAAGAGTGCGCACTGCCAAAAAGGAAGACGACCGTTTATCGCCGGACGAGATCAGCTAAACACATCAAATCACTCGAGAGAGTCGACCCTGACTGTGCTGACTCTGTGTGTGTTGTGTGCTGTGTGTGATTTACTCTGCTCCACAACTTTGATTTGATGCTCTGCTCACTACTTAGGCAGATCTGAACAAGAGTAACTGAGATTTCAATCTTTCACCTCACTCCCTCTCACTCCCTTATTAAGGTTCATTAGAGTCATCATCGTGACTGTCTTCTGTCTGCCTCTGTTAGCTTTAGTAGTCAGCACTTAGCACTCAACAGAATTGCACTAAAGTGCTCCCTTTCAAGTGGTGCTGATGCTACTGTCCGCACACACATGCACCACACTCACTGACTGATCATCGTGAGCATCACCTCTGGCCCAGTCCCGTTCTGCACTGGACTCCTTCTTCGTTGGCCTCCATCACCTCGTCCACTTGTAGGCGTTTGAACGAGTCTCCCGTAGACTATCAGCCTCTAATGCTCTTTCTCTTCTGCTTCTCCTTCTGAAGCTAGCCGAGAGACGCATGCTCCCACACTGAGGAGACGATAGAAGACGACAGAGGAGAGCAGTGCTACTGCGGCAGTGCCAGTGCTTTCCCGTCATCGTCGCCCATACGCTAGTGCCTGCTTCATTCGAGCGGCAGACTTCGCGCGAAACACATCGAGAGTTGGCAGCCGGCTGCCGTCGAATCGTTCTCTCGCTGTCTCCATTTTCTCTATCTCCACTCCACTACTATCACCATCACCACCACCGCCACCACCATCATCACTGTTTTCTGTCTGTTTTTTGTCTGTGACATGTAGTGCATCAGCAGCATCAGACGCTCATCTAATCAGACGCAAATGTCATAGAGACATTGCTGCCTCTCGTCACCACCACCAGTAGAAGAACCCGAATCTTGCCACCACCACCATCATCAGTCTTTTTCTTTTTCTTTTCTTCTCATTTGCCACCCCAGGACAAGTCACGCTGCGAACAGAGAGTAGCATCGTTGGACATTATTATCCCGTTATCATCAAGTAAATGAGTGCTGCCTCTTTTTGCTGTTCACACTAAACACAAAGTGCTCAACGTGGTTTTCTACTCTTTTTGTTGTTGTTCTCCCCTTGGTGCTAATCGTCAGCCAAATTGCCCTGCAAGAGCACACAGCCACACAGATGCAGACACCTCATTACCGCTACCCGTGTTCATGATCACGTTGCCATTGTCAGCAGGCCACACCGTGCCAGAGCACCCTCTTCTTCTTCCTCATCTTCTTCCTCATCATCATCTTCCTTACCCCCTGCTCTATTATAAAGCAGTGAATCAGCAGTGCAATTAACACTGCCGCAACAACTATCAGCAAACACAGTACAGTCGTGCCACCAGCTCGAGGGACGAAAGAAGTGCTGCGCTGTTGTTGTGCTATGACAACTTGGGCCATTGACCATCATCAGCAGACTCGACCTCGACATCACCAGCAGCAGCAGTCGCCAGCAGTTTTTGGTGGCACTTTTTTGTGCCCACTCTGTTGACTGTATATGTTGGCGTGTGTGTTGTGCCGGCAGATGTTTTGCGTGTGCGGCAATGTGTCCTGCTGCCACTGTCAACCAAACGAAGCACTACCCCCACCACCACCCTCATTACCACTGTTGTCTACTGGCCACTGTCTGCTCGCTGACTACTTCTGTTGCTGTTGTTGCTGCTGCTATGCGGCTAATTCTCTCCTTTTCCAAGAGAAAAGACAATCTTTTACGACCTTACTTACTACCCACCACCGGAACTCGTTTCAGCACAAGGGCTGCTTCTGCTGCTGCCATACTTTCTATTTTGTTTTCTAAGAAATGATCCCTCTCCTCTTCATCGTCCCTTCTTCGTCGCCTCCTCGTCGACCTCGTCCTCCGATCTGCCTTTCTGATCTGCCACTTTGACCTCAAGAGTGTGCTTGCTTGTGTTTCACTCTGTGCACCCTCTGAACTCTCACTCCGATACAGGAGCTGTGCTGTGTGTGCTTGAAGTACACTGTCTCAACACACACACACACACAGTGGCACTGTCACTGTCCGCTTTCAGGCACTGTCAGCTAATATCTATTTTAGCCATATTAGTGTGTGTGTATGTATTGAAAGCAGCCGACTATTCCATTATGTGTCGCCTGTCGGCAAATTGATTTGCCTGTCCTGTCCGTCGCCACAACCACCACGACCAGCACCGCCACGACCAGCACCATCAGCACCACCATCAGCACCAGCACGGCAAATGAAAGAGAAGAAATATGTGAGCAATGTTGCTAAACTAAGGAAAAGAAAACAGCATCCTTTGTGCTGCAAATCTGAAGTTCAGCGATGAGGAATGCCAGACATGCTTGCCGTTGCCTGCTGCTGCTGTCGCTGGTGCATTTGTGAAAGTGGAGCACACTGATACGGAAAGAAGCAGCGAAAACAAAGTGACTGACTGAAGTAAACTAAACTGAATTGAACTCTCCGGTCCCCTCTGACCGCATCACTACTTCTGTGTGAGCAAGCACTTTGCCGGGGAGCGCGCGTTTTCAATTCAATAGTACACCGAGACAGGCACAGACACAGACAAAGCCGCTGCTGAAATCTGCAGGCGACCACTGTTTTGAATTTGCAGGCAAGGCGCAACAACGCGCGTTTGCGTCAAAGACGTCGTCTTTGGGGCAATCAATCGATTTGAGCAGTCGGCGACTGCATTAGTCTCAGACACCACCATCACCATCAGCAGCAGACCCACTGCAAGGTCAACTAGCACGCCCCTGCTGTGTGTGGTCGCCACTGTTGCCCTGTGCTTCTTGCCGCTGCTGCTGCTGAGTAAAGTAAAGCGAGGTGAGGTGTCCTCGTCTTGGCCTTCTCCTTTCCTTCTCCAGTCAGAAGCTACACATTTGTGCAGCTCTAGTGCCTGGCTATCCCTAGTGTGTCACAAGTGGCCAATCGAGTGCTAACCCGAGTGCTGCCACCTCCTTCCCACAATTAGCACATGCACATCTGAATCTTCCACAGAGACCACCACTGAGAATCGCCATCAGCATCATCATCAACATCATTAAACCGTAGTGCCCACCGAGTTGTTCATTCTTTCAATCTTGAAAACAATCAAACACGCACAAAATGCGTACCCAACAGTCAACACACCTCGGTGGATCTGCTGGACATCCACGACACGGGCAGCTGTGTGACCACGACGAGCACCACCAGCTGCGGCAGCAGTAGCAGCAGCAGTGGCCTCGGTGGCACTGCCAGTGATGCCACCTCTTCCTCGTCCTGCGACTACCAGGCACTGCCCCTTCCCACCGCCCCCACCTCACCTGAGAATAGGTGCCGCAAAGACCGCTGAGCCGCCTCAGTGTCCACCACGATCTGCGCTACTGTCGTCTCGCCCCTCACCGTACTCTACCTTCACGGGCGCCCCATCCTCCTCCTCGCCCTCCTCTACCTCCTCCTCGTCTGCATCCTCAGCCAACAACCATCTATGTGCAACTCTACTTCAGCAACAGCAACACAGTCAAACGTGGCCAACTTCTGCAACTACCAGAACCTAGCCAATCTGTACAGCAACTACGCCGTGCCCAGTCAGCTGCTGGGCGCCACTCTGATGAGCGCCGCTCCGGTGGGCACTTCTTCCTCCTCTCAGCAGCAGCAGCAGCAGTACTACCAGAGCACTGCTGTGCACTGTCTCACACTGGAGCTGGAGAAGGATGACAAGGGCGAGCTGGGCATCTTCATCACCGGAAGGATTACCGCAGACGGAACAATGGGCTACGTGGTGGCCGGCCTGGAGACCGGCAGTCCGGCGCACAGGTTAGTTCAACTTTTTTTGCCTTTTTAACTTTTTATTCAATCAACTAAGGTGAAAGGAGCGCCCGCGCCTAGAGTGAAAGAGTGCAGAGAGGCAAAAGTGAGATAATCAGTCGTCTGATCTCGACAGACTCGTGTTGACAGGTGCTGCTGATTTGTACTGATTGTCCAATCTTTCTTCAACACTCATTCACTCACTCTTCTCTTCTCTTCTGCTGGCCTTCTATTGTTTTGTCGTCTTTGCTTTGTTCGCGTCAAATAGTCCTGCTGCCGCTGACTGACAAATAGTGAAACAAAAAAAGTGAAAGCGTTTTTGTTTGCTTAGCTGCACGAGTTTACACTCCTCAAATGCAGCCCATCTCCGCGCGTGCTGTGTGTGTGGTGTGTGTCTTGGTGATAATCGAATCAACTTTGTCTAAAGCATACTCTTACGTGGCGCCCGACTTTGCTAACCGGAGCAGTAGAGCAGGACTTTAAAAATTGTAAATGCGTTTTAAACGCCACGTGAGATCAACTCTGGCTGTAGCAGCAGCATCATCATCACCAGCAGCTGTGGCTGTCAACATAATCGATGAGAAGCAATGGTGCCAATTGAACGCTCACACTCACACAGACGCAGATTGAAGAGAGACCTAATTCTGCTGCTTTCTCATCTTTGAGTTTAGCCTTTTTAAATCTAACTGCAGTGTGCAGTGCATTGTTTTGTGCCCTTTACTCTGTGCTCTTATACTCTCAAACTTAATTACGACGGCTCCATTGAGTGCCGCTGGAGTACAAAGAGGAATAGGAGGAGGAGGAGGAGGAAGATGGACACCGCAATGCATTTTGCTGAACGACAGTAGCTGCTGCCGACTATTTAGGGGCAATTTTCTCCACCGTTTTTCCCATTGTTCTCATACACTCTGACTTTGTGAGCCCTCGAATTGATTTGCCGTTGCCTTTTCTGTTGTTGTTGTTGTTGCTGCTGCTACTGTACCATTTTTCCTCATTTCTCTCTCATTTGTTGTTCGTTTTGTTTGTCTGACGGCCTTAGCGGCGACAGCATTTCACCTCCTTTTGCGGCCAACCTCTTGACCCTGCACCGTTGTTGATGCTCTTTTTTGAATGGCGTGACTTTAGAGTGTTTTTGAAAAAAAGAGGAAAAAGCTTTGAATTTTGCCAAGAAAGACACTACTTTAAACTGGTTCAGTCCTTCAGTTTGGTTGTTGTTGTTGTGTCGTTTTCGCGGTCGTTGTTGCTGAAGATGACTTTGCCGTTCAAAATGACTTGAAGTGCTGACCTCCTCCACACTCTATGCCAACGGTAAACTCTGTAGACGCCGCAAACTTCCCAAACTGTAATCGACCGTTCGGGGTGTTCTCAATGTGTGCAAATGAAAATAAAGACAGACAAAAAGAGAGAACCAGGAAGAAGGGCACCAGTGTATTTTTTGGCCACTTTCCTCCACTCAGATTGTCGGCTGCTGCTGCTGATGCTGATGCTGTTCTGCTGACAACCAGTGCCTGGTGCTTCTACTGCCTCTATTGTGCACGTTCTTTTTGCCAATTTTTTTCGTCTTCTGTCTCGGTTGCATTTGCATGTCCCTCTCCTGAACTTATTCACTGCACTCGAGAGGATGCCTTTTGTGTGAGTTGGCAGTGGCAGTGCACAGCTATCACACAGACGGTATGACACAGTCACCGAGACACACTACCTCAGCTCTGCTGTGATGGCGACAAGTTTCGGGCACTGGCAATTTGATGCTTTCTCTCTCTCTCTTCTCTCTCTCTCTCTCTCTTTCCCTCCACGCTCGTTTAGTTTGCAGTGGCGAGCTCTCTCCATTGCCCGCCATTAGCTAGAATGGGCTCAAATTCGCATTTTTATGCACAAATAGGCGCGAAATGTATCCCCTCTCTGCATCTTCTTTTTCTCCCACTAAACTAGAAGATGGAAAGAGTGTGCCAGTGAGGCAAGCAGCAGCAGCAGCCATCCTTCCAGAACCCAAGTGAGAGTGAGAGTGAAGGAGCATTCTAAATATAAAACAGCACTAAGCAAAGACTGAGAAGAAGTCTGTGCACTTCCATTTCGGAGCAGCCAGTATTACCAGCCAACCAGACAGACAGCTAACAGTGAAAGTTTGTGTGTGTGTGCACTGATGGCTCACGGGTGGTTGCCGCAGCCGCAGTTTGCTACACCGGGTTTGCCTGAACCCCAAACGGGCGACAGTGGCGAGCTTAATTTTGAGCCCTCGTTTGCACGGCCAGTGACACTGCAAAGCTGGTGATGCTGCTGCAGTCTCTCCTGGATTCAGTTAGTCACACACACATTCACTGCCACTGATGGTGTACTGCTGATGGTGGTGGTGGCCCCAGTCGATCCAAAGTTTCATCTTCCTCTCCTCCTGCTGGAAAACCATTTCCCTCTCTGCTCGTCAACTACCTAATTCAATTAACCGCACAAACGACACTGCATATGTTAGAGAAGGAGAGTACTACTGCTACTTCCAACTACTTTTACCACTGCCCTTCTGTTCTGTCTGATTGCATCCATAATTAATAAGAGTGCACTGCTTAGGAAGTTATATGCCAAAGTCATCCCAGTCCTGTCGACTTTAACTTTTTTTCCGGGCGCCAGTTAGTCAGTTAGTCTCTTCATCTTTTCTCTGGTTATCAACTGCAATCACACCAACTGCAGCGTCTCAATATATTACTTGCCTGGCAATTGGCCATTAATTGATTGATGATGAGGACGTTCTCCTGCTGCTGCTGATGCAGCTACTGTCGTTTGGTTGTAGAAGCAGTTTTCACGTCAGTCTTCTCTCCCCTTTTTCCAAGCTTTCACAAGGCGCCACAGACACCATCAATTGCAGTTCTCGCTAGGACGCTGCAGCAGCAATGTCACCAGCACTGTCTGTCGACTGCATTCTTAGTGCTCCCACTTTCCCTTTTTCCCTGTTCGACGAGCGATCGATTGCGGATTAACTTTGCAATTGGGTCTTTATTGTTATGGCCTCTCCTCTCCTCACTCCTTGGACCGGGCGACTTTGCGACTTGGCCACCAGAGTTTTGGCAGTCTTCCTCTCCTCATCGGCCAGTGTGATTCATTGGCCGTCGGCCGCCACACAGCAGTGGTAACAAATTGAACTTCTGCCGACGAGCTGTCCACGAGTGTTCTCGTCCTCCCGTGAAGGCATTTTTATTGCTCTCTGTGCCTTGCTTTGCCTTCCTAGTCTGCCTCTGTCAAAATGGATCGTCCCTTGCATCGGGGGAGTAAGTCTGTCCACTGTCTAAAACAGAGTCTTCTTGCACAACGTTTTCTCTTTTTTTCACCCTCCCGCGTGAGCCAGGGTAGTTGAGATTAAGGTTAGGGCAAGGGTATATTGTACCTTGTTGTCGAGTTAATTTCCCTTAATTGGACTGACTGAGACAGCGACAGCAGGGCAATGAAATGACGGCAACACTGCCAACACTGCTATGCTCTGTCCTGTCCTCGCCCATGTCACCCAGGCTTTAACCTGTCCACCGTTTCATTGTTTTTCTACTACTTACCCTCACTGAATAATTGAACGAACGCTCAGGCAGCACATTAACACCCTCACCACTGCCGCCACTGCCACCATTAATATCCATTGGTCTTTGGTTGATGTCCAATCGCCGGTTCACTTGGGGATCATGGAACTGCTGTGGCCTTGCGGAAACAAAAAAGAAAATTAGAAATAGCGATAGGAAAGAGAAAAAGATGGGCGTGCCTCTCTGACTCTGTCAGCACCCAAAAACTGACACTGCTGCTGACTCAACTGAATTCCCTGTTTATTTTCATTTATGCTCTTTTTCTTTGCAAAGTGCGGGCAAAGTCAATCGACCCAAGCGCGCAATAAGTCTAGTTTCAGTTGCACCAATAACTGCAAGAGAGTTGTGTCTCCTGAAACCGGGCACTGCGATATGCACTGCTGCAATGCTGCAAACTCACGTGAACACATGTCACTGGTATGGTGGCTGTGTAGCCGCTCTGTGCACTTCACTGACTCTTAATTAAATCGCCAAAGTGTGCACGTGTCTGAACCAAATTGTGTGTCAAGTTGATGCTGCCTGATGATGCCTGAAAGTGCTGCCCGCCACCGCTGACCGATTACCGCCTGTCCGCTGATTCGGCTGAAAATGCATTGATTTATTGATTCCCCTTCTCCTGTCAGACACACATGGCGTGCAGTGCAGTGCTCAGTGATCGTAAGCCGTTGCAGTTGCAAAAAAGGAACATTAGAAGAGAGGGGGCAAAGGGGAAGAATAACGGGCCTATTAATATATTAGCCAACGATTGACCGTTCTGGCGACGTTGTGCACTGAATGACCATCACCACTGGTAGCTGCGAGTGAGTTGCCTTCATTAAGTGGTGATTAATTAGGAATCATGATGATGATGCTAAGATGGATGGTCACACTAGGTGAGGGAGACACGCGGCCGGCATAGATTGCCTATTGATAGCTGGTTCTTGCAGAAACTTTTTTCTTCCGACTTCTGTCTCATTTTTTGCTCAAACTTTTGGCATAAAAATCGGTTGCTCACATCATCACTTTTTTTCTGCCGCTTTTCCACCGGACGTGCATATTCTGCATAAAATCGCTCATTGGCGTTTTTTGTTAATAAACGACGATGGGCGCAGACAGAGGCAGTCAATGAAGTGTTATCAGCACGAATTTGCCTCTTTCCGCTCGGCTGTACTGCTCGGTCTCATGCCTGGCCATCAACTCTTCGACCCGTCAGCACATTTGAACTGCTTCATTGCCTTCCTTGAAAGGTGCTACTGCTGCTGCTGCTGTTTTAGCTGCTTTAGCCCGTACTGCAGCTATCATAATTGAAATTGATTTTGTTCGTCAGATGCTCAGTTTTTTGCAGCGACTGCAACTGCAACTCAGCTCTCCGGTCTGCCAACTGCAGCCAAACCGTACGGAACTCTGGTCGTTGATGAAGCGAACCGTCGGCTCTCTGTTTGCCTACCCTCAATCTGCTTCAGTGCACAGCACACCAAAACACCATACACCACTTATGACACTTTACACACAGGCCTGCTCCATTGTCTTCCTCCTTGCCTGCATTAATTATGCTCTTCTCTCTCTGATTATGTTTCGTCTCTGTCGGGAGCACACGGCAGCAGCAGCAGCAGCAGCAGCAACTTCAGCAGCCGTTCTTTCTCTCTTCTTCTCTTCAGCTTTCTTACTCCCAGTGTCTTCCTACTTCTTCTCGAGCGCAGAGGGTACATTACCTCTGCCAAGTGCAACACTTTTAAAGCTTATTATATTTTCACGGAACGATGTGTTTGTCGGTGACTGAGGAGAAGAAGAGCGGGGGAGACGCGGGCAAACAGACAGTCAGTTAGTCAGGCTGGATGGTTTAGCCGAAGAGTAGCATACCGTCCACCCGATGATGACTAATAGAGGACGGTCATTGGCGCAAATTGCCCAGTCGAGGAACTCAAGGCAACAGCAGAGCAGCAGCAGAGTAGTAGTGGCTTTACTGCCGGCACTGTTTGTGTGCCTGTTCTTGAACGGAGAGAAGCAAGCAAACAATTTCTAATTGAGCTCCATCCGCTACCGCCTCTGCGAAGCACTTCTTTTCAGTGCTGCTGCTTCCAAACGCCAAGTGCTCTAGTGCTGAGTCACTGACACAGTAGTGGAAAGAGTAGCCCTCAGAACTTGCCTCTTTCCCTCTTTTTTTCAGTCTCTTGATGACTTGAATGCACTTCTTCACTCTCAGTACTGAGTAGAAATGAACATCTTGAGTAGCATCACTTGACCGGCGGCGGCGGCCAACAACATCTGCAGTCGATGATATGAATACTTGTGCCTTGAACTTACTGGGCACCGCGCACAAACTGATTGAAAGTGAAATTTATCGCACCCGACACTTTTTTTGTTTGTGTGTTTGTGTTTGTGGCTGCTGCAGTGGTTTGCAAACTGCCGCCGCCGCCGCAGATCTTGCTGCCAACCGCACACAGTTGCTGCTGCTAATAGTATTAGTACTTCTGCAAACTGGTTTTTGTCTCCAGAGTCAGACTTGCAGAAGAAGGAAAAGGGATATTTACTGGCTGATTCACTTTTTGGTGGGAAAATGGTAAGATGACCGTGGAATGGAGGCGCTCTCCGCTTGCCAATCGACACCTCACTGTTTAGTGCATTTGCTTAACTCTAAGCGTCGTTAGGGTTACTGGCTGCTACTGCTACCACCACCACATATATCTAATTTGTCATTGACTTTCACGGTCTCTCCTTTTTCTCTGTCTTTGCAAAAAGCAGTAGTGTCATTTGAGCAGCAGATAAGAAGGCAGAAAAAAACTTTGCTTGTCCCTACAACCCCTAAAATCCATCAGTTTCTCTCTCTCTCTGCACTCACTCTTTTGACTCTAGAAAAAAAGCTATTGATGCTATTGAAATACGGTTTTCACCAGTAGATCAAACTAAATGGCATCTTTCTAATGATACTAAATTCAAGTTGATCAGATAACCGGGGGTATTTAATATGGCGGATTATCTGTTTGCAGTCATATGCATTTTTGGCTGTATAAAAAAAGTTACTGGAACTAGAAACACGGGGTTTTGACTGGAGTAATCAGAAAAATAGCCGCTACAAAATGGCTTTTACAGAATTTTGATAAAGTAACCGGAAGTGCCTTATCTGATTATAGTCACTTTTTAGATAAGCCATATTAAATACTAAATGAACTCCGATGACATTTTTGAACACACCATTGAATTCCCCTACTCTTAATTAGTCTGTGTCTATGTTGGCTTCTCTATAAACCTTATGGTTGACCAGAAAACCCGAAAAGTTTGAAACGTTTTCTTTTGAGTTTTCTGATTTTTTCTTTGTTTTGACTGCACTGCGCATGCTCGTCCTTCTGCCGCTACAGCCACAGCGTTAGCGTCAGCCTGTGAGCGCTTGCTTATCGCTGCCGTTCTCGCCGTTCTCGCCGTTCTCGCTGCTATCGCTGCCGCCGCTCTCGCCCTGGGGTGCCGGGAGAGCACTGTAATGCGGGGGCAGTGCACAGTCCAGGGCGGCGAGGTCTGACGTCACTTGGGCAATGTGCAACGTCCGCCGACTCGGGCCTTGCGAGCGCAGCGAGCAAGGTCCGAGGCGGCGGACGTTGCACATTGCCCAAATGACGTCAGGGTGAGCCGCTGGCCCAGACAAAAATGTAAGGTAGCGGTGCACGGCACAAGGCGGCGAAGTCTGGCTTCACTTGAGGGACTGCCAACGCCCGTCGCAGAGGGCCTTGCGAGCGTAGCGAGCAAGGTCCGAGGCGACGGGCGTTGGCAGTCGCCCAAGTGAAGCCAGGATGAGCCGCCGGTTAAGTTATCGAATATGTTTAGCAGTGCACGGCACAAAACGGCGAGGTCTGGCTTCACTTGACTTACCAAGAACGTCCGCCGACGAGGGTCTCGCGAGCGAAGCGAGCGAGGCCCGAGGCGGCGGGCGTTCTTGGTAAGTCAAGTGAAGCCAGGGTGAGCCGCTGTAACATAAATTAAAATCAATCAGTCTTATTGGTTATACAAATGTCAATAAGCTAATCAACAACTTAGTAAAATTAAAGTTTTTTTAACAAGTTTTAAAATCTAAATTAGAAGTTGCAAGAATTTTGAAAAATATGAAATTTGAAAAACGGCGCTTGAAGCGCCGTTTTTCAAATTTCATATTTTTAAAAGTTTAATTTTTTTGAAAAGAATTTTTAAGAAAATCAACAAATTTTAAAATGTTTTACTTTTTTGTTTGCTGTCAGAGCAAAGTGTAATGTGAAACATAACTTGTTTGAACTACTATCATTTGGACATGTATACTGATTTTTGGTATTTTCACCAATGACACTAACATTATAAATCATTTATTTACCAAATATCGAATTTCGCTATCTTAGACTCTGTCCAATTTCTAAATTGATACTGTATGTGGCATGGTCACAGTTCTTTCATGACTCATTGAATAAATATTGTTTGTTGCTGCTCCAAATGTCTCGCATACGCAACAACGCGGCAGTTTGGGTCGTGTGCACATAAGGGAACATGTGTTGCGCTGGTCGACAGAAGAAGAGGGAACGGGACTTTCTTCCCCCCCACTATGCCGCTCTCTTTCTCTTTCTATTTCGATTGCTCTGTGTGTCTGGCAGATTTTTTTAACTGCTTTCATTCCCCCCCCCCTACCTCCCTCACAATAACTCCGATGTTGTCTGCACTTTCATCTCGCGTTGAGCATCGTTGTCAATCTCTCAGCAGACAACACTTGAATGTTAGAAGTACGATTGTTTGCATATTTTCACACATGATTTTGTTTTTTGCTCGAATTTAGACTTGTGTCTCAAGATGTGCCGTTTGCGGAATCCACCTGTTGCACGATATGGACAAGATGCTATCATTTGTGTCAGTTTTGTGGTCATTTGTTTTGTGATCTTGTGTTTTATTCATTTGCATAAGCCTCCACCTCAGTTTTTTGATGAAACATTAAATTGTGAACTGGGAAAACAGAGTACCATACAAGCCACTGACAACTGCCTAGCGAAAATTGCACAAACCCACCCTTCACCTTCACCTCGCTACGTTTCACACGGAAAGGCGATGCACTCGCCAAAGGAACTTGCAACACTTTCTCGTCCGCCACTCATCAGTCCTTCACAACCCTGCGGTATGAACAACGGAAAGCGCTTTCGAGCAGTCTTCTTTGTCTTTTCTACATCAGAAGACTTTAATAGACGAAGCACTATTAGAAGTACTTATGGTGGTGCACTCCGGAAACACCCCCAGGCGCAGCTGTACTTTGTACTTGCAAAATCCAAAAAGTCTAAGTAAGTTTTAAACATTTAAAAGAGTTTTAGTTGTTAATTGTCATTTTTAGCTTTGTACATGAACTGCAGAGGGAAGCTGCTACTCACAATGACATTATCAAATTTGACTTCTACGACAATTACTACAATCTTACTCTAAAGTCAGTGAGTGTCGTAAGATTTGCTGCAAAGCACTGCGAAAATGCAAAGTTTGTTGTGAAAATGGACAATGACATGTATCCGATGGTTGACCGGTTAATGACCAAGCTTGGATCGCTTTCTCAGAACGCAATTTACGGAAGTCACAGAGTCAATATCAAAGTATCACGAGAAAGCAAATACGCAGTTGACAAGCGCGACTACTATGATGATACTTACCCAGTTTACCATAATGGCATCTACTTTATCCCCGGAAACGCAACATTGCCTCTCTACCGAGCTATAGTCTCATCACCGTCAAAGGGAATAATACCAGCACTGCCTTTTGAGGACGCTTATGTGTCAGGAATACTGGCCGAAAGGGCAAATGTTCAACGAAAAAAATTCCCTGACAGAATGAATTTGAAACCGGACAGTCAAAGATCGTTTTCTGTCCGTTTCAAAATGAAATCGGATGGGGTTTTTTTCGTTGAACATTTGCCCTTTCGGCCAGTATTCCTGACACATAAGCGTCCTCAAAAGGCAGTGCTGGTATTATTCCCTTTGACGGTGATGAGACTATAGCTCGGTAGAGAGGCAATGTTGCGTTTCCGGGGATAAAGTAGATGCCATTATGGTAAACTGGGTAAGTATCATCATAGTAGTCGCGCTTGTCAACTGCGTATTTGCTTTCTCGTGATACTTTGATATTGACTCTGTGACTTCCGTAAATTGCGTTCTGAGAAAGCGATCCAAGCTTGGTCATTAACCGGTCAACCATCGGATACATGTCATTGTCCATTTTCACAACAAACTTTGCATTTTCGCAGTGCTTTGCAGCAAATCTTACGACACTCACTGACTTTAGAGTAAGATTGTAGTAATTGTCGTAGAAGTCAAATTTGATAATGTCATTGTGAGTAGCAGCTTCCCTCTGCAGTTCATGTACAAAGCTAAAAATGACAATTAACAACTAAAACTCTTTTAAATGTTTAAAACTTACTTAGACTTTTTGGATTTTGCAAGTACAAAGTACAGCTGCGCCTGGGGGTGTTTCCGGAGTGCACCACCATAAGTACTTCTAATAGTGCTTCGTCTATTAAAGTCTTCTGATGTAGAAAAGACAAAGAAGACTGCTCGAAAGCGCTTTCCGTTGTTCATACCGCAGGGTTGTGAAGGACTGATGAGTGGCGGACGAGAAAGTGTTGCAAGTTCCTTTGGCGAGTGCATCGCCTTTCCGTGTGAAACGTAGCGAGGTGAAGGTGAAGGGTGGGTTTGTGCAATTTTCGCTAGGCAGTTGTCAGTGGCTTGTATGGTACTCTGTTTTCCCAGTTCACAATTTAATGTTTCATCAAAAAACTGAGGTGGAGGCTTATGCAAATGAATAAAACACAAGATCACAAAACAAATGACCACAAAACTGACACAAATGATAGCATCTTGTCCATATCGTGCAACAGGTGGATTCCGCAAACGGCACATCTTGAGACACAAGTCTAAATTCGAGCAAAAAACAAAATCATGTGTGAAAATATGCAAACAATCGTACTTCTAACATTCAGTGTTGTCTGCTGAGAGATTGACAACGATGCTCAACGCGAGATGAAAGTGCAGACAACATCGGAGTTATTGTGAGGGAGGTAGGGGGGGGGGAATGAAAGCAGTTAAAAAAATCTGCCAGACACACAGAGCAATCGAAATAGAAAGAGAAAGAGAGCGGCATAGTGGGGGGGAAGAAAGTCCCGTTCCCTCTTCTTCTGTCGACCAGCGCAACACATGTTCCCTTATGTGCACACGACCCAAACTGCCGCGTTGTTGCGTATGCGAGACATTTGGAGCAGCAACAAACAATATTTATTCAATGAGTCATGAAAGAACTGTGACCATGCCACATACAGTATCAATTTAGAAATTGGACAGAGTCTAAGATAGCGAAATTCGATATTTGGTAAATAAATGATTTATAATGTTAGTGTCATTGGTGAAAATACCAAAAATCAGTATACATGTCCAAATGATAGTAGTTCAAACAAGTTATGTTTCACATTACACTTTGCTCTGACAGCAAACAAAAAAGTAAAACATTTTAAAATTTGTTGATTTTCTTAAAAATTCTTTTCAAAATTCTTGCAACTTCTAATTTAGATTTTAAAACTTGTTTAGATTATAAAAAGGAAAGAAAAGCAACAGAAAAGAAAGACGTCACAGTTCACACCGAGTGCTGCTTCTGTTCTGGCGAGTTGGGAGCACTCTTGAAGGAAAAATTGATTCGATGATTGATCAGGGAGCAGGCAGAAAGGACTCTGATACTCGGCGAGATGACTCAGTTGGCCGTTAATCAGTTCGTGTGGTCAGTGGCCACGAGTGGCGCCAAGGAAAAGCAGTGATCAGAGGGAATCAGTGATCAGAGCAACAACGGCTGCCGCCGCCGTCCCTGTCGCCGCTCTTCGTTTGCCTTTCCACGGTGCCATTGTGTGCAAACAAATCAGCCTAGTGGAGTTATGTTGTCGTAGTAGTGTTGTGTAGTGTGTGTGTTTGTCAGGGCGCCTGTTTGTCTGTCTGTTAGTACTATTTGCAAGCAAGGTGCTGGTCGTGGTCATAGAGAGAGTCTGTGGTCGCCTCGCTTAGCTGCCGTTTAGCGCCAGCTCACCGCAGTTTTGAAGCCGTCTGCAGTCGGTGATGGTGCATCTGAGGCGACAGGCACCTTTTTCTTCATCTTCTTCTTCTTCTTGGGCAGCACTCTCGCTCATTCTGCCACTAGCTCTGGCCTCAACGACTAGCTTTGGTCGTCTGTCACGAAATCAAATCGCCATTACGACACGACGGGGAGAGAGAGAGAGCGCGCCGAACGAACGATCAGCATCAACGAGAGACCGCCAAACACAGGCGCGAGCGAGCACAAACAGGCAGCTGACGAACTAAACTGCACTTTCTTGCTCTTTCGCTGCTGATCAGCTCTTCTGCTGCTGCTGCCACTGTCGCACTTTCTGCGAGAGAGACTAGTTTTCCGCATCGCCTAATTAGCATCACTCGTCTGCACACACACACACACACTGAACCACAGCGAGAAAGACGCCAATTGCAATCGAAGCAGCGGCAACGGCGTTCAATGTCACTATCCTCCTCCTCGAAGTAGTCAGTTTGTCTTCATCTCTTCTACTTTCTTGCTCTCTCTCTCTCCCTCATCCGATAGGTGTCGAGTCCAGTCTGTCAGTCAGTCGCCTTGCAGCGCTTGTGAGATTTGGTCCGAAGTGTGTGTTGTGCTCGCTCTGTGATGGTAGTCGAAGTCGTTGGCCAGTGTGTGTCTCCCTCATCTGGTGCTCTCTTTCGCCGGCTGCCCATCTACTGCAGCAGTAGTAGACGACACGGACCGCTGACGAGCTAGATCTAATCGATTTCTGACGACAATTGCCAAATCTCTCTTTTTCTCAGCCTTTTGCTTGTCTCTCGTCAACGTTGCCTACTCTTCAGCCACCTCTAAAGCACACACAGCGACTAACTCATTCTCTCTCTTTTTTCTTCCCTTTCCCCTTCTTCTTCTTCATCTCTTCTTTCACACCTCCTTCGCACATCTTCACGCTCTCAACCATCGCCAGATGCGGCCAGATTGAGAAGGACGACGAGGTGCTCACCATCAATGGCATACTGCTGCGGGGACTGGACGTGAAAGCGGCACTGCATCACCTGAAGTCGCCTGAGAAACTAGTGCGAATTGTCCTGGTGAAGCAGCTAACACCGGCGCCCAACAGCACTCAGCAGCAGCAGCAGCAGCCAATCTACGCGCAATCAACAAGAGTTAGTCATCTGCAGCAGAGTGGCTGCTCACAACGCAGCAGCAGTGGTCAGCACCCGGCGAATGGGACCCAGCTTCACCCTCAGACCCTTCAGCTTCAGCACAGCCATCACCCACACTCCAACTCACCATCATCGGTGAGCACCATCTACGAGTACAGCCAACACGGCCATCCAGGCGACATTGATCTCGATAAGATGGCCACACTGTCGCTGAAGCAGCAACAGCAGCAGCAGCAGTCAGGCAACCTGTACGTAAAGGATGAACAGGGCGCCAAGGGAAAGGGTGCTAACAGCAAAAAGGGATCCTCCTCCTCCTCTGCCAACAGCCAGCAGACGTCCACCTTGACGAGATCCACCAGTGCGCCGTCGAGCAAGTCAAAGAAAAGCTTTGGCGCTCGTTTGGCATCACTGTTGACGCAGCGAAAGAAGACGCCACCCTCTACTACAACCTCTTCTATACCTTCCTCCCACTCCTCTTCGGGCATCTCCTCCTCTACACAGCACTCTGATGAGGACTGCAACAACAACAACAACAGCCACCGACAGGAAAATGGCGGTCGAAAGACACGCTCCAAGTCAACCGGACAGATGACTGCTTCAGTCTCGGTGCCAGCGGGTCTGCTAACGCCCAATCACACAAACTACAACAACAGCACCTCTACCACCACCGGCTCATCAACCTCCTCCTCGGCGACGCTGACGCCCAGTGGCACAAACAGCGGGGCAGCTGGCACTTTTGGCCACCGTCAGAGGTACATCTCACTGAGTGACGTTCACGGCAACTCCATCTACGGCACGTACGGCGGGTACCCCATGAACGGCAACATGAACAGTCCAATGACGCCGACCACCGCCAAACTACCTCCTCCTACCTCATCCTCCTTTGCAGTGCAATATCAGCTGTCCAGCAGTACGGCATCACCTCGACCTCACCAGGACCGTCTGTACAATCCGTACGTGGCTCTGAACCTTCGTCAGCCACCTCAGCAGTACATACCGACGACCGCCACCTCCACTGGCAATGCACAGCAGCCAAACGGTGGTAGCTCCTGCTTCAACAGCTTCTCCTCCGCTAGTCCCGTATCTCCGCTGAGCAATGCACTGTGCACTCTGCCTCGGACGCACCGAGTGAAGCACTCAAACACTCTTCAGCTGACTAGTCTCAAAGCATCGGCAAATGGCGGATCATCGGCAGCATCAGGGACGACAAGCTACGTGGACAGTCTTCTGTCGCCCACTCTGCCACCTGCTCTTACCATCACCTCGGCCTTTGCTCTGCCACTGGAGAATACCATTCAACGAGAGGGCGGTAACGGCACCGGCAACGGAACAACTCCCAGGCCGAATCGACTGTTTATTCGAAATCTGTCCCGATCCACCAGTCAACACTACGGACAGACGCAGCCGCCGATGACATCGATGACGCTCAATCCGAAGGTCTTTGCCGAGCAGAGATCAGCTGGGGATGAGGTGGAGGCGGTGGCGAGAGCATGACGGTGACCTTCAAGAAGGGACCCAATCAGAAGGCGCTCGGCTTCAGCATCGTCGGCGGCATCGACTCGCCCCGAGGGGAGATGGCCATCTACGTGAAGACCATCTTCCCCGAGGGTCAGGCGGCAGAGTTTGGTCAGGTGCACGAAGGTAAGCAGGCCGCAGTGTGTGTGTGTGTGTGTGCCAAAATGTGTTACTAATGCCTAATTGTCCTACAATTGTCCTCCATTTTTTGCCTGCTTCCCCCTCCAACTCTTTTAGGCGACCGAATTCTCTTTGTCAATGGCGAGAGCACGGCCAATCTGACGCACGCTGAAGTGCTGGCCATGTTTAAGCGTGTCAAACAGGGCGACATTGTCCTGCACATCGTCCGCCGAAGAGCAGCAGCACCAGCAGCCAGGTAATCACCAGTCGATCGATTGAGTGCAACAGTCGCTCTCTGCTCGCCACCAGTGCATGTCCTCTGTGGATCCCGATAGTCCTCTCTCATCTAACCACTGTTCTTTCTCTCCCACCACCTCCTCCACCTCCTCCTTTGCTTGTCTTTTCTCGGTCAATTAGCTCGTCACTGGCAGCAGCGGCAGCAGCAGCCGCGGCCGGCAACGGTAGCAGCAGCATTTCTAGGTCATGCTTCGACTTGGACCTGATATCGAACTCCAAGTGAATGAATCCATCGGAGGGACTGACTTCGATCAGTTGTGTCTCCGCTACGCCGAATGAGACATCTTCCCTCCTGCTCGCTCCGCTGCACACTTTCACACGATTACCCGATCAGTCGGCGAGGTTTAGCGGCACTTTTTTCTCTTTCTCGCTGACCTTTTTGTCGTTTCGCTCGGTGTCATGTCTGTGTGTGCCGGTGCTGCACAATTTTCAGGCATGTGATCTCTTGTCATCTTGTTCTCTCGAATTCTCACCATCATCATCATCATCATCCTGTGTTCCTCCTCCTCCTTCTTCATCCTTCTACGCAATGTTGACATAAATAATCAATCGTCAAGTTAAATTTAGTCGCCTGATCGACATCTTTTGAACCAAAATCGAGCTTAAGAAATTTCCTTCTTCTCCTCCTCCTCCAACTCTACTTTTGCTTCTTCGCGTTTCACTTTTTCTTCTTCCCCGCTATCTTTACTCTCTACAAAGCGTCACTTTTCTCTTTTTCATTGTAAAGTCTTTTCACTTCGCCAGTGTTCAGCATGGTCACATCAATCACCGCATTGATCAAATATCGATTTACAGCTGTTTGATTCACACACTGACACACTCATTCACTGACACAATCATCATCATCATCATCGTTGTCGTTGTCGTCATCGTACTACTTCATCGCTGTCCAGTCTTTCTCCTCTTCATCTTTTCTTTGGCATTGTTCACTCTCTTTTCTTCTCTCTCTTCGCCTGTACACATCCCCGGCAATTCATCGACTATTGTGCGCAATCTCTTTTCACTCTTTGCTAATTGGACCTATTTGCGAGGCACAAAACTGACAGGGCCAATGTTTAAAAATTTGTCCTTTGTCTGCCCTTTCAATGGACAGACTGCTGCTTTTTTATTTCAGTCTATCTTGCATCAAACAACACACACAGACAAACATGCATTTTGTACAAAAAGAAAAATGGTTGCTGTTACAAGATGCACTGTTTCAGTTTGTGACGGACGTTTTGCTCTGCTGCATTCTCGCTAAACAAAAAAAATGAAATAAAAAAGCAATATGTGCCGGCCCAGATCACACTGGCCGTCCTCCTTTTCCACTCTCACTACCACTAATGACTGTTTAATAATCGATTTATGTAGTATTAACTTTTAATTAACACCATCACCACAAAGCAGGCGCTGTTGATGTTGATGTTGTTGTTGTTGTTGTTGTTCTTTCTGCTCCCACTATGGACATCGACAACAACAGAAGCAACGAAGTAACGGTTACTGTAACAGTAGCTGCAGCAGCTGAACTGTTGACCGTGTGTACTTTGGCAGTGATCGGGCGCCAATCTTGTCCTGAGCTTACATGTGTAGCAGCAGCAGCAGCAGTGGCTAACACTTGCATAAAGGCAAGCTTCTTTCTGGCAGAGCACACAACCTAGCGGCTGCACTCGGTGTGCAGTGCAGCGCAGCAGTGGGCGTCATTATCTTGTGTCCGTGTCTTGATATGGAGCAAAGCAAACAAATGCAACTCGTGTCAGCAACACCGACCGGCAATTAACAAGAAGAGAAACAGACGGCGTCATTTAAATTCAAATGAGATCGATTCCTCTTTTCGAGCGAGGTGACGTGGGCGACTGGCTGACAAGAAGTGCTACATGCAGTACATGGGAGAAGAGAAGCGCCAGCGAGAATTGGTCAGTGCTCAGTGGTGCCAACACCAATCATCAGATGCTTTCTAAAATTCTGCATCAGTTGAATCCGTCTTTCTTATTTGATGGTGTGCTAACTTTTCTGCAGGGTAAATGCAGTGCATGTATGCAAAAGAAGCTTTCAGTTGTGATTGACAGGCAACAAGAGCAGCATCAGCAGCAGCAGACACAATGATGATGCCAGTGGCAATGCCCCTGTACGAGTTAATCGCCACACTAAGCGGCACTTCCTGATAATAATGCACACACACCGTGCACTCTGCTCCACTGATGCCCTTGGCCGAGCACACACAATTGTGTTTGTGGCCTTATTTAGACATTGCACGGCGAAGAAGAATTCACAGTTTAGCCCGATTTATATATTATTATTTGCTGAGATGCATCCCCGTACATTCACAGTCAGTCTTTCTTTCTGATCAAGACAAGACAATGTGCTTGCAAATGGATCGGACCGACTGCTGAGGACGGGCAGGCCTGTCTGTGTGTGCCTCAGAGGAAGTGGCAGTGGCGACGAAAACGAGTGCAATGTCTGGCAACTCTGAAGAAGAGGGAGAAAAAGCAGAAAAAGGGACTGATTCGCTGGGCAGATAGTAACTGGCGTTGTAAATGGCGCCCACACGAGGCACAAGTAGTGAACTGATGAAGTAGTGCAGATGATTTTGGCAAACAACAAATAAAGAGGGGAAGAGAGGGTATGATGTGAACTGTGGAAAAAAAGTGGCAACACTACTGGAAGGGGCAGAGTGCAAAGTGTCCAGTGTGTCGGCGTGATGACTCCTTATCGATGACAGATCACATGCACACACACACCACACTCTCAGACAGACACTCACATTTAGACTCATCAGTGGTCATTACTTGACTGCGACTGGACACAACACACAAACACTTTGGTGAAGAGGGACAGTACCACAAAAAAGTGGAGCGACAGCCTCGTATCGAGGCATTTGCATCAAAATGCAGGCACTTGCTCTAGAATCGACAACGACCAAAAAAGTGTCAACACTCTGAAGTGTATTAACTCGCTGGCTCGGTGGTCATTAGCAATGCTCGCACTGTGATTGCATCGGTAATAGGTTGTGGTGGTGGTGGTAATGATGGCCACGGTAATTAATGCAATCAACCAGTGATGCTGCTTTTCCATTATGTCCCACACTCACTCACTGAAGAGACATCCCAATGGAGGCCTGAGCATTCAATTGAGCATTTCCATTTCACTGCTCAGGGTGATCTATATGCAAATTCCCGTTCGGATGATTGCCCCCTGATCACTGGTCCTCTTCAGTACCATCATTACCACCGTCCCTCTGGCTACTCAACATCGGTGACCGGTGTTGGAATGTCTGTGATTGGCCTTCGTCAATGGTCACCGTCCACCAGTTCCCCTTCCTAAGTTGTCACGTATGGACATCATCGCTTTGGCCAGTCTTTCTCTTTTTCTTTTTCTTTCCGTCCCTCACCCACGCTCAATGCCACCGCTTGGCTCATTGCACCCGCTGGCGACCTTCACTGACCCGTTTGGCGCGCCACACTATGTCCTGCGTTAATTGTCGCCAAGCAGCATCAGCAGCAGTGTTAATCACCGGTGGATGGCACAATTGCTCTCTTTCAGCTCTCTCTCTCTCTCCCGCTCACTCCGATTACGAGTTGAGTGGCCATTTTCGTTTAATTGATTCGATTAAAGAGGCGGTCTGATGCAGGCAGGCAGACAGACAGGCAAACGCAGCCCATCAGCAGTATCTCCGCATCTCTGATGATAGAAGAAGTTAAAAGACTTTAATTAGAGAGAGTGAAAGAAACCAGACAAACTGCAAACTGTGAAGACGACAGAGCAGTGTGTGTACAGAGCGGCAGCGTCCATTCTTCCAGTTAATACTGCTGAAATGGAGAGAGGACTTATCGAGCCCTACTCATCGCCCACTTCCACCAAGGGCTCAATTTTGTAATCTGGAGCTATGGTCGTTCGATTGAGGAGCAAGTTGAGGACGCCGTGGCGGGTGTTCATCTGATTGAGGCACTTCATTTGCCGGTACTGCAGCTCTTCAAACTTCCACAGCAGTCGAAGGCGTTTCATGTCCAGTCCGCCCTGCCAGACCTTCTCCCAGCCGTAGTGACGAATGCACTTTTTGCGGTTAACCGGCAAAATAACTCGTTCACAGGACCTTCAATGTTATCCACCGTATGAAAGGGATCGTCTTTGTAGCGATGCGGACAACCGCAAACCTCGTCTTCGCCAGCTTTTGCGTCTTTGAAGTGTTCCGGACACAGTACCTTAAGTCTAAAGGGAACAAAGGACAGGTTATATGAAGTGAACAACAGGCTATCAATTTCATACCGTCTACAGTAGTTTCCTTGCTTCGGGTGATAAAAGTTGCAAAAAATGTCTCTGTTAACTATTTGCGTCAGTGTATTCGGTTTGATACTGGAGACATAGGTGGATGATGCTTCAATTTTATTGAAACAACGCTCGGTGTGTTTTAAAAACTGAAAAGTAGAAAAGATTAGTTGGCTGAGCTGGGGCAAAATATTTCCAAAAGTACACTTACCGCCTTCAGTGACACATCTTGCGGGCAGCAAAAACAAAATACTTGGTAGTCAGTGTCGGGATCATTTTCCAGAACTTTTTCCGATTCCTCTTCGGTGTATGGCTGACACAGTTTTCCTTGTTCCAAAATTGCGTCAAACTCGGCTTGTTTAACATCAATTTCTTCAAATCGGCATTGATTTTATTAAACTCCAATCGGATTTCCTCGAGTGTGTTATGAGACAGCTTATCTGCTGCACAGGGTATCTTCTGCCAGTCGGCAATTCGTTTGGGTAGAATTTCCACTAGTCGATCTTTTGCCAGTCGAACGCCACACTCATCGCTGCAGTATTTGGATCCTTTTCGAGCCGAATTGATGCACTTTGGTCCAAAGCAGTGTCGAGGAACTTTGGACTTTAGCTCATCCAGTTCGTCATCGTGATGTGTTTTGTGCTTTCCACGGCGATGATGCTCCTTCTGTGACTTTTTGGTATCGTTCTTTTTAACACCACGTCCGCGGCCTTTATTGCTCTTTGTTTTGTTACTTTGACCCTTCTTTCGTCCCGTTGCTTTGATTTACTTTTAGACTCCTTTTCAGTATACTTCCTGGTCGCCCTTTTTTAGCTTGCCCCTTTCGTTTAGAGTTATCGCCCCGTGAAACTTTAAATTCGTCATCATCATCATCATCATCGAAGTCTTCATCGTCCTCTTCATCTTCAGGCTGGTAGTTGTCTCTCTCTTCGTCCGAATCCATCCTTTTGGGTGGCATTTTAAGTTTACTGTCAAACGGGAAGTTGTTTTCTTTTTCGACAGCCCTTTCGTGATCCTTGAGATGAACTTGTTCAGCAGCTTTGGCAGCCAATTTAGCAGCCTTCTCCTTTTTGGCTCTCTCCCTTGATGCGTAAGGCTCTTTGAGGACGATTTCAAGTGTTGGGTCGTTGCTTCGACATGCGTCGCAATAGTACTTATCAACTTTTTTCGAGTAGGTCCACGTGACCTTTACGCATTCACCGTGAAACCACTCAAGACACTTGTCACACGCAATCATGAACTGACTCATGCGAGGTGAACGACAGATGCAGTAGAGAGTTGGTCCTTCCTCTTTTTTGCTGCCTTCATCATCATCATCAGAATCTTCAAGCACTTTTCGCTTTTGCCCTCGATTCTTTTTCTGCGTTTGTTTAGATTTTCGCCTGGCGAATGTATTGTCATCACTGTCATCATCATACTGAGGTAGATCGTTTTTCAGGTTGTGGTGAAAAGATTTAGAAGTATATTCACGACTTGAGTCAGAATCTGAATCGTACTGTCTTCGGTGGTGAGAACTGGACGCTGCTCTGTACGAGCTGTAAGACGATCTTGATGAATCGTCTTCCATCTCTAGAATAAAGTTAGTGTTAAAAACTGCTCTAATATTAAAGGTAAAATGAGATACCTGTCTGGTTTTCAAAACTCTGGAGCAAAAAATAAAATCCTCAAAAAATCCAAACAATATTTGCCAAAACAACAACACACCTGCTGTGGATATAGGCAAGTTGAAATACCAAAATCTGAGCAGTCCTAATTAATTGAAGCTGATCAATGATAAGCTGATAAAATGTATCAAAGGTAAACTAATTAGCACTTTTACAACCTTGTCCTTATCAGCTGTGAAATAATATTCGAGAAAAAGACCATTTTATCCTGAGCCCATTCACAGAGGACGTAGTGAGCTGTCAACTGAGATTGGGTCAAAAAGTCAAGGCGGAATCTAAATCCCAACTTTTGCCTTTTTTGCACTGTGGCTGTTGCGTCCATCTGTCTGTCCGCCTTTCTTTGATCTGTGCAATGAAGGAAAAGTTGGGATTTTGAGTTCGCTCTGACTCTCTTGCCTCTAGTTTGGGTGTATGCATTTGGCCGATAAACTCAAGTTGCCGACAGTCTGTTTGCCTCGTTTTGTTTTGCAATCAAATACGGTGAAAGATAAGAGAAACTGCTGTTGTTAGGATTCAATATCCTGCCTCAACTGCTGCTGCTGCTCACCACTGTTGGCTGATTCGGTGAACCATCAAGTGCCAGGAGAATCCAAAAGGTCGCCTGAAGAGGAGTTGATACTTGAAAATCAGTTCAGCCGGCCCGGTGCCAGTTTCGCCCATTAGCTCATCCGACTCACCACTTTTGTTTCCTCCTCATCACGACGACACATCTTTAGGGTAAGGCGCTGAAAGGCGTGGTCGTTCTGTCATTTGTAACCTTTTCATTTTGGTTCACTCAGCCTAATGTCGGCAACACTTCGCCCGTATTTACAAGCCGTCAGGCGAACCCTGGAAGCGGCAATATGTCTGGTCAACTTCAACTCACAAGTGGTGGAGCGGCACAACAAGCCGGAGATTGAGTTGCGTTCCAGTAAAGAACTGTTACTTAACTCTGTGATTATTTCACGCAATGAGCGAGAACGTGTGCTGATTGAGTCCAGCATCAACTCAGTCCGAATTTCCATTGCAATCAAACAGGCGGACGACATTGAAAGTATTCTGGCTCACAAGTTCACTCGCTTCATGATGATGCGTGCCGACAACTTTGTGATACTTCGTCGGAAGCCGGTGAAAATGTCCTTCAGTGCAAATGGCGGTCAGAACACTGGCACCTTGACCCTCAACAAGACGCCCACCGGCTCGTACACGTCAATCAACGGCTTCAAGGACGCCAACGGGGGCACCGGTGGAGCCAACTTTGACTACGACATTTCCTTCTTGATCACCAACTTTCACACTGAATCCATGTACCGGTACAAGCTAATTGACTTTATTATTCATTTTATGGAAGAAATCGACAAGGAAATTAACGAAATGAAGCTGGCCATCAATGCTCGAGCGCGTATAACTGCGGAGGAGTTCTTAAAGAAGTTCTGAGCAGTTCCTGCCATGTCAGCCTTTTCTTTCTGTACAAAAAGCAACCCTTTTATTATTATCTTGGTTATATCATCTTAAAACTAATCTATTCAGTTACTCTTTCAGTGCATCCCTTGACACGCTTGCAAATCAACGGTTAAAAGTTTTTCATTTACTGCTCTAACGAACATACTGAAAATTGCTCACAACATTTTTACCAAGGTTGTAATTTCTAATTTCAGATTGTGAAAACAATAAAGCAAGTGACCACCGAAAGACACTGATGTCCAAGGCGAGTGTTTATGTTTTAGGGATTTTAGACCCATGGTGGATGGTTTTCCTTCAATCGGGAACAATTCTCAAAAGGAGTTCAAATCTTCAATTCAAGTTAAAGACCTTCAAAGACTGCTTCACAATTAAACTTCCGCTCGAGTGGAAGTTCTTCACAAGGTAAATTGTAAAAAAGGTATACATGTCATACTTTTTGTTATTTTTTAAAATCTCTCGCATGGATACTGCACACTGAATGCAATTACTGTTTTCTATCTCATGGCACCGGCTCATTCAGGGCTTCACGCGACAGATTGCCGTTTTGTTTGTTGTCGTAATGCCAAACGGTGGTGGTGGTGGTGGTGGTGTTCTTCTCATTGCCGTTTATCGCCTGGCAAGCCTATGAGAATGCAGCCTGTGCCTCTGTGCCTCTTGAATGTGCTTCGACCTTCCGCATCGAGCACTGCCGTCGACGTGTGAATTGCAATTTCGAATTGACTCGTCCACCACCAGGTCTGTTGTTGCCTTGTTACTACAGTGGTGGCAGCCGCCTCAGTGCAACGACATACACAAAAAAATAGGTCTCCCACCACCTTCATCATTGCCATCATTGAACAAGTGCACACTTCTTCTCAATAGCCTACCATTGAGGAGGAGGAGGAGGAAAGGAATTGCAACTACTACTTGCTTTGAAACTGCTAAATTACCGTAAGCCTATCACTGAAACTGTCTTTTGATTCTTTGTGTTCGGTGGTTCAGTTACCACTGCTGCTGCTGCTGCTGCTGCTGTTCCTCTGTGCTTCGACCACCACTAGTGCCTGTCGGCTCCCATCGAAAAATTGCGGTGGTCTCCTTTACACCACCGAGTAGCACTGACACACAGTAGCTCTCCATTTATTGGGAAGCCCAGACAACTGACTGACTTGAGACACAGAGTTGTCAGCAATCAGCAGTAGTATCACATCGCATCACATCTCATTCGCACCGGTAGCACCGGTCTTGGCTGATTTTTTTGCGGCAGTTAGCATGTCGCACACAGTTGCCCCCTGATTGATTGTCCCTGATTGCCATCCTGTCGATTCCATACCTGAAGATTGTTGGCCTGGTGGTGGTTGGTAGCTGCAGAAGTAGTCTACCGCCGCTGCGCCGCCGCTACCATCGCCATCAGCAGCACTTCTGGCGGGCAATTACCCTGAACAGGTGATTCGACGTGTCTGACGGTCAGACACCGAGCAGAGAAAGGTCGAAAAGGAGTAGAAGAAACTGAAAAGAAGAAGAAGAAGAAGTAGGGGAAGAAGGGAAGACTACTACTACACTCGATTCGCAATCACACTTGACCTGAAAATGAAAGAGGACGACTATGATGAAGAGGAGGAGGAGGGAACGGGTACGTACTCGCGTCACAGTACTTCTGGAAAAACATCTCCTGCACTGGCTGCACTTGCTGGTCGGGCAGCCAAAGAAGTTAATGGCTGCTGATTAGCATCAAATCGGTTCAACTCAAGGTGGCTGGTTGTTTGCACTTTTCCCACTACTACTCCTCTCCTCACCTGAAGAGCACGCCAGTGGGAAAGGAGGCCTCGTTCATATTTCTTCTTCTTCTTCTTCTGTTATTCGGTGCGCATCGCAATAAACGGCGATGATGAGGCAGCTGTTGAAGTTGAATGGTGCTGCTGCTGCTGCTAGTAACACCTAGCTGTCCGTCTAACTGACTGACTGACTCGAGCAAACAGCGGCTACCACTCTTTGGTATCACACATCATAAGTGTGTGTGTGTGTGTGTATATCGGCAGTCGCGTACTCCAGATCAGAGCACTAGATCTATCTTCTCACCGTCTTCTTCTCTGAAAAGGGGGAAAAGTGCATCTGCGAATGCAGAAGTGCTATCCTTCTGAAAGTGCCTCGCCACCATAATGTGCTCTGCATTATGTGCACATTATTGTTGCCTCTCTCTGTTCCCCTCATAACTGGCACCGATTGAATAGTAATTCATATGGTAATACAAATAGATCTATTTATAAGCCCATCACCTCTGCACTGCACTTTACTTCACTTCACTTCATTGACCAGCCGCACCTGTTCGTCTGAATGGTGGCGGCGGTGGTGGTGGTGGTGCAAAGCTCGTTATGGTTTCATTTGAAGCCAATCCACAGAGTGTGGCTAATCGTCATCAGTCTTCTTCTTTGCACCACAACCATCACCGGAGCTGTTTGCAACAGCTTCTCAGCACAGTTGTCTCCATTGCGTGCATTGGCCGCCTGTGCTGTTGTACAAGAGCTTCAGTCTGCAGCTTGTTATTCTTTCGCTCACACAGACAGCCTAGACATCTCACTCATCACTTTCCCATGAGGTCACCGTAATTAGCGAGCATTGGCCAGTAGCAGAGAGTCATTTGTAGTGTTGTTGTTGTTGTTGTTGTTGTTCATTTGTTGCAGTGTCAATGGCGACGATTGCCGATCGAATTGTATATGAGTATGTGTGTAGTATGTATGTATGGAGTAGTCCACCAAAATGGATGTCAGCGCGCCTGTCTCCCCTTGTTCTCCGTCTGTCCCTCTTTTGTCTGTGTGTGCCCTTTACAATCCCCTCGTTTTCTTCTTTTCTTCTTCTTCTTTTGCTTCTTTCTGAGTGCCTCATTCGCCAGTGATTGGTTGTAGTCTACAAGTCTGACAATGGCGACGCAGATCAGCTGTGCTGCTGCTGCTGCTGCGGCAGTCGACAGTAGCGATAACGAGTGGCGTAAGCTTAAGCACTCTCCCCCACTTCGCAATCGAATTTGCGAAATGGTCTCAACAAGAGACCACTTGTTGCACAGTTGACTATTTGCAGTCCTCAACTGCTCTCAGCTACTACTTTTGCTGACCTGCGTGCCACGTGGCCACCAGCTCCTTCTGGGGCGTCTCACTGAGTGGCTGCACTCAGTTTGTACCGATCTCCTCGGGAGCTCTCTAGCCCTCGGGATCTACACAATCTCCAGCAATTAGTAGTATTAGTAGTATTCTACTGTAGTCACATGCCGATGTCACATCAACGCTGTGGTGTCTGGTCGAGCTGCATCGACTGCTGTTGCTGCTGCTGCATTGTTTCAATTTCATATACGGCCGATTGCGCCAGTGTACTCGCCGATCGGCGATCACTTTCTCCCCTCTCTTTATCTCTCCACTGTAATGGTTTCATTGTCTTTTTGAGCGCCTGTCCATCACAGGTTGAATCAATTCAATTTGCAACAACAACAACTACACAGCCACTGCACCACCACTGCGGCCGACTATCACTATCGACTCTGAGTAAATCCATAAGCTGGTGTTTTCTCCTATTCTCCCTGTCCTTTTCCTCCCCTCCCTCCCTTTCTCCCTCCCTCCCTCCCAATTGGCAGAGCTGTAAAAAGGCATAGCGGAAGTTGGCGTAGTCTAAAATTTGATTAGAAAAAACAAAACAATTTGATTTAATTTGTTCCTTTTATGATTTTCTCTAATACACTAATGACGGTCTCGAGCAAGCTTATGATCATCCGCACTCTCTCGCTCCTTGGCTGATGTTGGGTAAACAAACGAGCAAATGAGCAGTGGGGAAGGAAGGAGGCAGTGCAAACACGAGCAGACATCAGCCCAAGTTTGATGAGGAGGCAAAATGGCTGTGCTGCTGCACTGACCGGTGCAGACTCCTTTAATTACCGCCTCGACTCTGCCTTGGAACTGGACGTGGGTCAGTCTAATTTAGTTAGTTGGCCTGTGTGTTAGTGATTCACTAACGTTCATTGGAGGATAAAGACTTTGTGTGGCGTCGGCGAGACTGTGCGACCGTTCATCGAGGCCTCATTCTTCCTTGATTGATCACACTTGATTACTTGTGATGTTGCACTGCTTTTCCTCGATGAATCTCTAACCAACAGCAGCAGCAACACAATGTCGATGTCCGGTGATCACTACTCTTTTCAAAACACTGAACAAAATTGCATTGCACTCTCATCTTCACTTGCGACAAAGCGTATACAAATGCAAATGCGACTGTTCCACTGTGGTCAGCATCAGCTTGTTATTAAATGGCCCCGGTTTTTTCGGAGAATAAAACCATAACGGTGAGGTGGCTATATCAGGTGGCTATTCTATTCATTTCATCTACGGTTGTTCATTTTAGTGTTTTCAATGGAAAGCTCATTTTAAAATAGTTCTGCCTGCCACTGTGCTAAGGCTTTGTTGAATTAGCACGGTGTTGTAAAAAATGAGTGGCGGCAGCAGCAGCATCAGTCTCAATTGAGGTTGCTGCAACTGCTGACAGTTTGCCCTTTGACGACTTTATTAATTTGCAGTCAGTCAGTCGGTCAGCTACTGCCAGCTCATCTACCTCGGCGTATAACGACTGGGGCACTCCATTCTCCGCTGTTGAATGTGCTCATTACATGACACAACTATCTCATCAGTAGCCTGCCACGCCGCAGATGACACTGTCGCTGTTGCTGCCGTTGCTGCTGCTCCTGGCCACCGCCATACAAGGTGGAAGGCTTTATTAATCGATCAATCAAGGAAGGTGATTGATTTCCCTTTTTTCGATTTTGCAGTGACAGAGAATGGAGGAGTGCAGGAGGGAGCAGCAGCAGTACAGGGAACGGATGTAATGAAACATATTTACTCGTTGTTGCCACTTTGTTCCGGCGACTACTACATCATGTAGTGTGTGTGTGTGTATCATCTCAGCACCGGTGCTCTGATGTTGCTGTCACTTTGTAACTCTCTGTCCTGCTGACCTTCTTTCTTTCTTTATGTTCCTTTTTGCAACGCCTGTGGTGCTGATCAAGATTCAGTCATTCTGCGGGCATCGCCTTGTGCACGCCTGTCACCCGACTGATTCAGTACAACCACAGGCGACCACATTCACTACCACTTTGTCACACTTTTTTTTCCGTTGTCCAGTTCTTTTTTTCAATCTACTCAATGGAGAATAGATTAAATTAAACGGCCTTCACTTTGCTGTTTCTTTTCTTAAAATTGTGAGGTGCTTTTGTTGGAGGTGCTAATTTGGTGAAACCAAAACATCTACTACCAGTGCAACAATGGTACTCCTGCCCACTGTTACCAAGTCCCCTCCCCACCCAAAATGACCGAATTTCAAGTAACTGCGCTTTTTTGCTGGCATCACTGAATCACCATTTGACAGCTTCCACAAGCTCTGGCTTATTGCTTTTTTCCTACCTCAGTGTACACTTGGTGCACACTAACATGAGCAACTGAAGAAAAAAACTTGCGATGCGCCCAGTATTTCTCTTTTTCATTCTCTTTCTTCAGTCCTGCGCTGTATTTTCTTTTCTGTCGTCTACAGCCAATTTGTCTGCTACTACTACTACTACTACTACAACTACGATCACCTACACCAAGTGGGCAATAAATCAAGACTGCCTTCTAATTGGAACGTTATGTACAGTCGGCGCCAGTCGGACCAATGCGAAGGCAACAGCAGCAGCAGCAGTAACATCGGTCATATCTCCTTTTGCAGTGGATGGTAGGCTAATTTTAGCAGAACGCCGGCAATAAGTCAATTAAGTTTCGCTCTTTCTCTAATGATGCCTCTAGCCCGTGCCTTTATTAATTAGCCTCCATTTGTTATAGCTGCCCAGTGTCTAGTGGCCAGTTTTTGTGCCTTCTGACGAGCGCAGTTGTTCCGCACTGTCGGCGCTGTTGTTGTTGTTGTTGTTGTTGCAGTTGCAGTAGTTGTTTGATGTTCATCCGAACGCAGTCTTGGACCGTCGTCGATCGACCTTGTCTGCTCTAGTTGTGATGATGCGACTGCAGTGCAGAGAACAGCACCACCATCACCGCCACTCCAACTACTACCTCAATCTCAATCCAATCAAAGGCAAACACGAAGAAAAAAGCCTACCTCTCAGAGCAAATTAATCGATTTGCATCGCGCAGTGCGCCAATTTATTTGGACTCTCTTCCCGGTCAGTGCCTGTGCACTCGTTTCGTTGAAGATGGAGATGATGACCACCGGGAGGCAGGTAATGATCACCTTGGTGGCGGCGCTACACTACCTCCACTGCCGCAGTGTACACACAAGCACACACACACACACTACCAGTGTCCACTGTTCTGCTGCTGCTGTGTGCCTTATTTGCATGGACAGTGCAACCATTTATTTGCCTCTCTCGAAGACTCTCTGAGAAGACTCGATTCAATTCCGATTGCCGGTGGTGGATGTGATGGCAAAGGAGCTGCTGTTGCTGTTTCTGCTGTCCAGAGAGTGGACCGGCCTTTGTTCACTCTTCTCTCGCTCTTTTTTCATCGCACTGATAGGTCGATAGATATGCAAATAGACCAATGCTGCACACGACCAAGTACTGCCTAATAGATTTCCATGATCGATCGTCGAAGTTGTAGTAGGAGAGAGGACGAAGAATTGAAAAGTTATTGAGCTAAAATTAGTGCACTTGCCGAGACGATGAGATGCTGCTGCTGCTGCTTGTGCAATAGAAGGGGCCAAAAGAGGCTACTGGCATCGGTGGATGAGCAGAAGTAGAAGAAGGAGAAGAAGAAGAAGTAGAAGACGAAGAAGAAAAAGAAGTGCTGCCTCACTGACACTTGTTTGCCTGCCAACGAAATGGAAACGGCAATTCAGAAATGCAGATTGCAAAGGGCACAGGCCAGCAAAGAGTGCCGCACTTCACACCTTTCGCAGTGGGCAAGACTTCTACGGGAGAATCAATTCAATTACAATACGGTATTTTTAGATGCCGCCTCAAGTGAGTGTGTATGTGTGTATTGTACCACTTGCCCCGCATCAAAGTCACTGCTGAGAGGAGAAGAAATCAGGCACCTTTTCACTAATGAGCAGCAATATCTTCAGTCCGGTGGTGATGGTGGTGACTGAGGCACTGTGCTCCACTAGTTTTTACCGGTCCAATGGATTTACGCCGTTGATGCTGTTGCTGAAGTGTCCATGTGCGTGTACTACAACAGCTTATCGGGTTTAGCAGCAGCAGCAGCAGTGCAGTGGCAGTGACTGCTGCTGCTGAATTCTTCAGACGTTCCGTCTTGCCGATGGTGCGTCGATTCAATCAATCACCAGTCTAATATTAGCATCCTTCAGGTCCACACAGACAGACGAACAAACAAACACATGTTTCTCCTTGTTGCCCCTTTTCTTTCGCCTGTCCTTCTCTGCCTCATCTTCGATGTCTCTATTGCCTTTGGCTCATTTGTCTTGTCACTGTGTGAGTCGTGTGTTTGTTTGTATGCCAATGTGGCACCGGGGCACACAAGCCTTCAATGCGCGCTCTCTCTCCTGGTTACTTTTTTCTTCGTGTCATAATCGTAATTTTAGGCCACGCAACAGACGACTTCGATGACAAATGATCTCGTTGTGGTCACTGACTGACTGACCTACCGACTAACTAACTGTCTGCTGCCGTGAAGCTGTGAAGCCCATCATGCAAAGCAACATCATGTCTTCTGTACAGCACATCATCATCATAATCATCCAATGTTGTCTTTCACTTCAATTAATCAGTCTCTTTCTCTTTTTCATTCTTTTGTCTGTTGTTTTCTCCACAGTGGGCATTGATTGCTGAAATTAATTAGCATCGATTGTTACCACCGTTAGCACTTGTTTTGTCTGGACGCTAATGTGCACCAGAAAAGCAACAGTTTGCTCTACTTCCAGGTTACCGCTCGTTTGTTCATCTTTGACTACCTAAATATAGCCAGACAGTAGAAAGCTCAAAGAAGAAGAAGAAGAAAACTAAATCTGCCCATTGCCTACTGGCCAATTTATGCGTCTAATTTGCCGCTGTTTATTAATTTGCATTACCTCTACTTATGATCACCTTTCTCCCTAGTCCCGTTTTCCATTTTCTCGCTGACCACCGCATCATCATCAGCATTATCATCCGACTGAGAGACTGTGTGTTTGTGTCTGTGTCTGCTCCATCACCCACTGCCACTCCCCAGTAGTAGGCTGTAGACTGGCTCAGCAAGTGGCAACAGCACGCGGCACAGCAACTTGTCCGATTAATCTCGAGCTGAGAACGGCAGCAAAAGTCAGTTCATGTCTACTAGCCCACCACCACCACCACCACCACTGTCTGCCCGATGCAAATTAAATTGAATTTGTCCCATTTGCTGTGTGTAGTCTGAGGCTGTGTGAGTGTTGTGTCTGTGTGTCTATGTCTAACTGTATCTAACTGCACTGCTCCGATTGTCGATAAGCATCTTTGCATTTGCCTGTAGCATCGATTGGTGGTGGTGGTGGTGGTGGTAGTATTGGTTGTAGTGGCTCACTGCGAGCTTCCAATTCACCGAAGAACGGTGTGCAGCAAATCAATCACTGCCAGGTGTGTCGTTTGTCTAGGTGCTAATTCGTCTATTTCGGACGAAAGTGTGCGGCGGCGGCGGCGGCGGTAACGGCAGCAGCAGAAGCAGGAGCAGCTTTTTGAGCTCGGAGCGGCCATTGCCACTGCGAGGAGCCCATTGCCTCTCATTTTCCTTTTCCCTTTCCCTATCTATCTGTTCGATTTCTCCCCTTTTTTTCCTTTCCCGTCGGTCTCCGTCTGTCTCTCATCAACTGCTGTCCGACTACGTACGCCCGAACTAAACAACATCGCCCGTTTCGGCAGCCGACTTTGGCGATCGACTTTGATTCGATCAGCCCGGTGATGTTGTTGGCAATTATGACACCTCCACCACCACCGCCACTACTGTGTCGTTCAAGTGGAGACTTCGACAATTGGCACTGTACTTTTGCGGGAAAGTGAGAGAGAGAGAGACAGCGAATCCAATAGACCGCAGACACCATCTTCACTTGCCATAACTCTTTTGCAGCCATCACTTCTGCTGCTGCTGGTCACTGACAAGTGCCGGTCTGCTACCGTTGTAATTGAATGACGGCCAATGCAAACATATGCTACTACTACTGCTGCTGGTCTTCTCTATAAATATGCATCGATTGCTAATAATGCCCAAATGTACAATGGGCTACCGCTGCTGCTGCGACACGCAACGCTTCAAACACTTGCCTTGATGATTGGCTAAAAATAAAGAAGAGAAGAAGAGTTAGAGGGGAGAACGCTTAGTGGAGCAAGTAAACGATTGACATCTTTGGTGTGATATCTTGGCCGAGTGAGCTTTGTTCTTCTGCTGACTCACACTAGTGCTACTACTTCTTCTGTGCAAGCTGCACTCTCTCCCTGTTCGGTGTCACTGCTGGCGATAGCGACAAATTAGACATGACAAGCTCCCTTTCGTTCTTCTTTCTCTCTACCATCACCACCACCACCTCCTCTCTTTCTCTGCCTGGTCAGATAAGAGGCACTACTTACCTGTCGATCTCCTCACCACTCTCAGTCATTAGCGCACCGCACACTCACCATTCACACACACACACACACCGGAATCAATCGAGCGGATTTAACGGGTGAAAAGGTGTTGGAAATAGCCAAATAGTGGAAGATGGTGTCAGTGGCACCAGCACCTCAGTTACCAGCAGTTACTCACCGCTGTGGGTCATCTCCCACAGCTAGTCAGCTCACAGGTGTCCAACCGATCACCGATGTCTGGATTTTTTCTTCAACTTTGATTTTTGCTGTTGCGCCGGCAATCGTCGGCAGATGAATGGCAAGTAAAATAAAAAGTGAATGGAAAGCACACACACACGAACCGAGCAAAGCTAACTCAGTCAGTCAGTAGGCAAAATCACCGGTTGACTGTGAACTGCCTGGAAAAGTGGTTGTTTGGTTGTGTGCTACTCTGCTCTGCCTGCTTGACCGCACATAGTGTGCTTTCCTTCAGTGTTTTGTCGGCTGCTGCTGCTGCTGCCGCTGCCCAATCACTGGAAACAATGTGTCTGTGTGTCCGCATTGGCCAATCAAATAGGCTAATGATATTTATATTATGCTGGCTTTGTGTCTAGGTGCTTGAGCAGCCAAGAGCTGCTCTGATCCCTCTCTTTCTCTGAGAGCAGCAACACATCGCTTAGCTTTCACTCACTCTACTAGATAGAAGTCGTTCAGTCATTCTGTTCAGTTTTCGGCCACCACCACCACCACCACCACCAAGACTCACTTGCGAGCTTCGATTGTTCACTTCGGTTAATGTTTCCACTGTTGCAGTAGTGGTGCACTTTACTTTACTTTTCTTCTTCATCGTCTCTTCTTGCAGGTCCGCTGATTGTTTCGCCGGCCTTATTATCCGCTTTGCTAGCCCATTTATTGCCATTGCCGAGTTTATGTCTGCATGTCTGTCTGTCTGTCTGTCTGTGTGTGCCTATGTTCTTTGCTCTGAGCATCTTTCTCTCATTTGATGTGCCATCACTGTTTTACGACTATACAAATTTTGGGTTCACTCACTTACTCTCTTGACTGCAACTACAAAACGGTGATTCACAAGAAACGGTCAATGACTGTGCAGGAGCTCCACTTGTAGTAGTAGTAGTAGTAGTAAAGTTGGCGGATGTTCATTGAGCACACTGGCACTCTCCACCATCACAGGTCGCTGCGAAAAGCAGCAGAATCGTAAATTAGGTTCACACACGTGCTCTTTCATCGCTGGGTTGAAGAGCAGAGGCAACGTGAAAAATGAGAGAATACTGCAAAAATGTAGACGAATGTGCCAGATATGTAAACAAGAATCAGGCGAGTGATTACGTAAACCACGGTGTGGTGTCCTCAAATCTCAGTGTGCAGTGAAGTGTCCTCCGACGAAACACTCAAGCTCAATTCTGGCTTCTCCCCTTCTCACTCAAAAGTGATGCCACTGCCACCACTGCCACTTGCACACACACACAGATTGTTCACTTTACGGCAATCTAATCGGCACTCTCATCTCTCTCTCTCTCTCTCGCTCTCTTCCTTATCAACTACTGATTCAACTTCGTGATTGGGTCTTTTGCAGACCTTTGCATGGATGGACGGAGTCATTGCCGCAGTGGCTGATCGATATTAGCGGTCGCTCAGATTGAATCGCTCAAGAGAGTACTTCTGCTTCTGCTGTCGTTTTTAAGTGAACTCTTCAAGTGTTTGTGTGTTTCTCCCCGTTCAGCACCGTTCATCACGGTTGCCACTTGCCATCAACGTGAGACGGTGTGTGTGTTTGTGTGCCCGTTGATCTGCACTTTTCTGCCGTTGAAGGTAACCTAATTCGCCAAATGTGCTCATCGCATGTGAAGAGACCCGCAAGTTTGTGCCTGTGTGCGCTGGAAGCCAAAGCCGATCAATGCGTAATCAAGGAAATCAAGGCCGCCACACGGCAAAAGTTGACACCGTCGCAATGATCACTGTCTACATTTTTTCCCTTCACTCCTCTTTCTTAACTCCATCCAGAAACGTTTAATTGCCGATGTATCGCATGTGTGCGCTCAAGTGACCTGCACTTGACAGCAAACCGCTCGCGATACGAAAAGAATAGCATGGTCGATTCAAGTGTGCAAAGCTTTGAGTCCCATGATCTACTTCTCTCTTTTTTTTTTCAGCCTCGACTTTGCTCACATACCTCACCAGTGCACTGAAAACTTGAATTAAGTGCCATTGTGTGAAATGCGTTAGCTTGAGTCAAGACCTCACTTGTCGATATACCACCTGCCCACGTTCGCAACATTCAATTTGCTCTTTATGCCGCACGTCTTTGATGATGTCAGCTTTGGCACTCCTTTCTCTCTTTCTTTCCTCTTTTTGTGTTGTCGTGCAAATAGCCACGAAATCGGCTACATTTATTTACTAGGCTTGCTCCTGCAACATGCTCCAATCACTTACTGCTGCTGACTCTCTTTGTTTAATCGCTTATGACAACTTGCCCACATTGCGGCCTCGTAATGCACACCACCAGCACGACTGTCTACAGACCATTTTGTCTGCATCTTTCTCACTTTACCAAAATTGACTCATCATCAGCACGCCTCGCATTGTTGTAGCTTTATCAGATGCCAAGTACAAGTCTACAATTGAGCTCTTTACTTCACACCGATCTCTGTTCAATCAAGCGAAATTGGAGAATTTAAAAGAACTATGGGCTGTTCTTAATTCTCACACTTGCCATCATCACTTTCCGTGCCTGCTACAACTCCCGTCTCCGCCCTTCACACTGACACTGCCACCACAACTTGGGACTTCTTGCGGTAAGACAATCATGCAAAGACTGAATTAGAGTATGTGACTGCTCTGTTTATCTGCCATGCCCTTTCTTCCCTTTGCTGCTAAGTGCTGGCACACGCCGTCGATCATGCACAGCCACAGACTCATTTCTCGGCATCTTGCTGTTCACTCCTTGCCCAATTAACTACAAATCTGCCCTTTCACTGCTACACTACACTAATTTTCATGTCAGCTGCTAAATTTATTACAGTTCTACGAGTGAAGAAGCGTGTGAACTGCGACGACACTGGCTTGTCGAGTGCTTCCAGTGTTGACCGCCGCCGACGTGAGTCAACCTGCGGACGCAGATTCACTTGTTCACACAGCGCTCTGCGGGAAACTTTCTTTGCTGTTGAGGTAAGATCAATGCGAATAGACTGCTAATTTTAGAGGTAATGATGACTGTTGCTCTGTTCTACTCTGTCCGAAGAGTGGAACACCTTCTCTCCCGGCTGCTGCTGTGCTGGCACACGCCGCCGATTTGCCACTTGCCACCAGCCACAGACTTACTTTCCTCGGCATACTTTGCCTGTTACCCTCTTTGCACCTTTACACAATTTTCCCCCCTCCACTGCTACACTCACTAATTTGTCGATTGTTCAGCCTGCTAACTTTAATTACAGGTGCTCTCGCTGTGCGACGGCGGTGTGACTGGCGACGACACTGGCTTGTGTCAGAGTGTTCCAGTGTGTGGAGCACGCACGCCGACAGGTGAAGTCACCTGGGGAACGTCAGATTTCACTTTGTTCACAGCAGCGCTCGCGGTGTACTGCTTGCTGTACATTGCTTGAGACGAAACTGCTGCTGCTGTTGTTGCTGTTGATGAGTCGAGAAATGAGAATGAAGCGGCAGTCAGCAGACATTAGTTTGCGAGGAAGAAGGAAGGAAGAAAAAGGTGAAAGAGAGGGTTGCCGCTGTTTGTGGCGACGCGTGCCGATCCATCTGGCCCACGGGCACATCGATCATGTCGACTACCATCATGTGGTAGTGCTGCTGCTGCTGCTGTTGCCGGTGATCAAACACACATTTGAAAGTAATCAAACTCACGGTTACCTTAGTGAAATGTGCACAAGCACACACACAGTGAGTGCATACGCGGAACCGACATGACGCCATCTTTGGCTGTTTTGGCCGCATCAGCCGCATCAACAACAGCAGCAGCAGCAACGGGCAAAACAGTGTGTCCTGGCAGTGGCAGGGCAATTAGCAGTCACTAATGGCCGAGTAGGAGTCTCACTTACCATCTTGGCTGCATTCGAAACGATCGATTAGAGCGGAGCAGCAATTCGATTTTGTTCGCTGTTTGATTTATCGGCAACAGTTGGCTTTGGCTCGTGTAGACTGGTCAAGTCGTAGACTACAACGACGACAACGACGACGACGACGCGGATAACGGCGGATCTATTTTTGGGAAAGGGAAAGAGTAGGAGAGCAAGCAAGAAGTTGGAAAGGAAGAGAGGAAAGCGCACCCGCACTCTGAGACTACTGAGGCCTCCGTTCACCCAGAGCAGCACCGATGATGGCGCCTAGTGTCATCGTTAGATGCTCGTTATCGTGCTCAATGTCCTCTTCACGAGTGTCCCCTTTTGTTGTCGAAGCTCACCACTGAATTGACTCACTCTCCCTCTCTCTCTCAGTCGCCCAGAGGTCCAATGGACGAATGGGCAAATGGTGTCTGCTGCTGCTATGGCAAATTGGCCACCGTGTTTACCGTTCCGGCTTCTACACGAGCTACAAACAGACATTAGTGCTGCTGCTGCTGTTACTGCACCAGTCCGTGGCAACCACATATACAAATGCACTTGCACACAAGCACACATTTGCACACAGTTCAGTTTCAGTTCAGCTCAGTCCAGTCCTGAAAGAAGTGAGTAAGTCAAGTCAGTCAGTTGGTTGTGTTTTCATTTTTCCGCAGCGTGCATCAAAAGTGCCGTAGACTGTAGCCAATTGGTTCTTGGCCGTGCCACTGGCCACTTGTACCATTAGTGCGCCAGCAGCAGCAGCAGCGGCAATTGCGTAACAGTGTCTTGTCTCTGCCACCAGTGCTCAGCACACTTGCTGTCCTGGCTAATCCGATCTCTTCTGTTTCAGCTCGCAGATTAATATATTCATAGTACAGGAGAGTTTGTCCGTCGTAATCGCCGGCATGGCCAGTCGGTGAGTGCTCTGGAGTTTGTGATTGAAGTTCCTAATTGAATTGAATGCAGATTATCTTGCTTTACGAGCTACAAAGCTCACTTGTTCTTTTATCCCTTGTTCTTTGCTATGCAAATATTAACTCGAAATTATTGGAGCTCCAAAATATGCATAACACTGAGACTGAACCGTGAAGTGTGTGTGTTGTTGTTGTGCCTGTTGCTGTGAACTGTGAGTGCAGCGACTGGTCAGCACTCAATTCGTGCCACTGCCACTCTTCACTCCACTTGTTGCTATTGTCTTCCTTAGCCTTTTATAAACACACTGCTTTCCATTTCCGCAGTGCACTTGATTCTGGTGTTGACAGTTGTTTTTTTACTGCCGCCCTAGCTATCAACTCTTCTCATTGTCGGCTGAAATGCTAAAGCTACAGTTTAAGCTGGCCGTCCACTGCCAAGTTCACTGGCAGAATTAAAGCGCAACCAATGGGCTTTTTTTACTTGACTCAGGAGACTGAGGCTCATAATCTCCATCATCATGCTAATGGTAATGTCTGTCTTCTTTTCTTTTGTTCAATTTGTTCCATTTAATTTGAGCAGTAATTAACGACGCAAATGTTATAATAGCAAGGACGAAAGGTGCCAGTCTTAATGAGATTATTGTAAGCAAACGTGCACTCGGTTCGATTATCGAGACGATACAATACAACCACGAGGCAGCTTGTTTGCATACGAGTAGATGGTGGGAAAGATGTTAATTAGCCGAACAAGTGGTAATAGTTGTGGCTACAAAAAAACAACAGAAGGCAAACACAGACAAACAAACTGATTCGCTTATTCCCGAGGAAGCCAAAGTTCAAAGCTTTCAATATCAAAAGGTTTGTTTCTTTTTCGTGACAGCCATTGAGCTGACGATCGATCAGAAAGTCAATCATCGAGCTCGGTTGAACTTTCATAGAGTGGGAATAATCTTTGACCACAAACAGTTTTGTAGAGCGCGCCGAAAGATTTCTTTTTTCTTTTTCTCAGCAAACACATCTTTGATTTGCCTAATTGCCAGGCGGTAAATGAATTATAGGTAGCAATGGCAACAGCAGTGTACGGTGCTAGTGTTCAACATGAGCATTTGCCCCAAGTGCAGAGGTGGAAAAACATTGACACAACCTTTTTGCGAGACATGTTGATTTATCTCTGCAGTGCAATGTTTTTCCTCTTCTCCACCACCGATGCATCTCAGTGACGTCGCCCGCGTGCACTTTGGTGACCCTTTACTGCCATCAAAAACTTAGCCCATTAAAATAGTGTGCAGTTGTACGGTGTGTTCAGCAAATTAATTCACGCGTCCTCAAGCCTGGTGCTGAATGGCAGTGCAGATAGGCGCATTCATAGCACACCGACACAGATAGCCGAATTGGAATGCTGCCATCCTCGGACGCTCCATCCTCACCTCACCGCTGAGCAGCCTGTGTGACCGTCCGTTTGTCCGGCTGTTGCCTGATTTGCCTTACTGTCCCCTCTTCGACTACCTGTTGAGTGGAGTGCAGAGCAGTGCCGCCGCCGCCGCCAGTGCTGTTCACCTCTGCTCGGCTTCTCTCGTTCATTCTCTTTCTCTCTTTTCCTTCTTTTCCTTCTTCTCTTCCACCGACGACAACAACAGCCGCAGCAGGTTGAACGGACACGACCACTGACTGACTGACTGACTGACTTCGAAGGAGCCGAACAGACGGCGCAGAGAGTGTGTGGAGGCAGCAGCAGAAGCAGCCTCAGACGCCAATCTGCCGCCGACCAGTGTGTGCGCACCAACAACACAACACGCCGGTCGTCACTACATCCGAGCTTTATTCTCACTCTTTTCTTTCTTCGCTGTCAGTTCATATCCGCTGGAGACAGCTAAAAGTGACTGCCAATACAGCCACCGGTTTATTGCAATATATATTTTTTGTTTTTGGCTGACTCGACACACCACTGCCATTCTTCTAGGCCCCTTCCTTAAACAGGCCTCATCTTCTTTCTCACTGACACCACTTTTTCCCTCTGTGGTGCTCAGCACTCCCACTGAGCTAAACTTGTGCCCACTTTACTGTGCTGTCATCACATTTTGTGCCTCGTCACCACCGCTTCCAGCCATTATTCTCTGTATTTATTTATTTTCCCATCGTCGAGTTTTACCGAGTGCCAATTTTCAGTGCCTAAGTTTCCTTTCTCTTTGTTCCTCCTCTTTCATCTTACTGCTTTCAGTTCTTCAGTTGCATTTGGTTGTAATCTTCTGCTATTTCTAAGTTTTTACGTTCATTTGCTGCTCAACACAGATACGATACCACCACCACCACTGCCCCCGGATCACATCTTTATTTTTCTCATTCTTTATTCGCCAATTCCACACACTTGCTCTCACTTCTTCTTTGACGGCGCTGCATTAGGTAACTATTAATGGAAATCTTTTTTTCTGCATTCCCATGCTGAGCACAGCGATAATAATCGATTACCACTGCTTGGCTGCTGAACTGGACACACAGCTGGTGGGTCCGTTACCCCATTAGAGAGGCTATTAGAGCAGGTCTTCTTCTTCTTCTTCATTTCCACCCTACACGGTCTTTGCATTCATCGGAGCACTTGTTTGCATTGAAGCCTGCCATCACACACACACACACACTTGATCGATGCTCAATGTAAATGTTGTTTGCATTGCTGTTGCTGCTGATGTTGTTTCTGCTGTTTCAGTCTTCAGTACTACCTGTCAGACTGGCTGCATCCATTATGGGAATTAACTTGTCTAACAGATCGCTCTTGCCCCAAAGGGTAGTTCTGCTTTTGCCGGAGCAGCAACAGCAGCCTGGTTTCTCTGTGCCGCATCTGCTGCACAACTTCAGGCGCCCACCCGTCACTGAGCATCAGCATCAGCAGCACCTGTCCGCATCAACTGACCTAAAGCTGTTGGTCATTTCTCGGCCAATCAGCTGTGTGCAGGTCTGCTCTGTAAGGTTTGCTCAGCCGATTTTATCGTGGTTCCCCTGTTACTGCCTAACCTCATCAACCTGTCTGCTCAGTGCCAATCGTCGGCCCGTTTAGCTGAGCCATCGTTCTTCTGCTGATGCTGTTAACAGCAGCTTCATCTGCTGAGCGGTAGCTCGTCGAATCAACGCACACACACACACAGACAGACCTCAGCGAGCATCATCTCGGGCGCCATCGGCCTGCCTGTCGACGTGCTAGTAGACCTCGGCAACCAAATGCTCATCTTCGCCGGCGTTCGTTAATTTATGTGCTCACGGAATGGCCCTCATCATCCTTCCTCTCCTTACCCGCACAGTAGATGGATATTTGTTTTTCTCAATGGTCCGCTCAAGCGCCGTCATGTCTAATAAATTAAGGAAATTGAACAAATTGAAAAGCAAAAACAAAAAGGGGTCATCAAGTGAGCTGCTGCTGCTGCTGATGATGATGCAGTTGACCTCGAACTTGTGCTGCCTGTGCTGCTCTTCTCCCGGCTCGAATCGAGACTCTCGATCAGATCACACTGGCCCGCACTGGCTGGCTACTCGGACAGACTAGCTGAGCGAGTTGCCGAGGCTGTCTGTCTGTCTGCCTGCCTGCATCCCATCCATCGCAACTATCCATCCCTCTAAATCCATCATTATCGAGCGAATCCCTTTCGGGTTGGCGGCTGTTGCTGTCCACTGCCTGCTTAACCGTCTGACTGCCGCCCGGCATGGACATGGACACTCGTTCACTCCTTCACTACCTATTACCTCTCTCAATCTCTGCTTAACTGGTCTCTGAACTACTGACCTTCTTCTGCACACTGCTCTCTCTTGCTCTTCGGTATCACTGCTGCTGCTGTCGACCACCGGTGATTGATTCGTCTGCCCCCTTATCGTTGCATCGATTCGCATTACCTCCTCCTCTTCTTCTCTCTTTTTCTTCTCCTCTGCTTGAAGGGACTTTCAGAGCATCAGAGGGCAAATTGGCGCCCGTTTAGTGTGGAAAGAGAGAAAAGAGAGGCAAGAGGGGGGCACAAGCTCTACTTTGAGGAGATGGGCACAGTGATGATGATCATCACCACACCAGTCGGCTTACTTACGCTCTGACTCTTTTCCTTCTTTTTATCCCGCTATTTGCTATCAGCACTAGCAGCGTCACTCGGTGACAACTTGCGCCAGGCAAATTTTATTTTACCGTCGTTTAGCAGCCGCACAGTGCACACTAGACACCCCGTAAGTTTACCGATAGTGCGCCTGGCTCTTTGCACACTTGCCAACGCACTAGGCGTCATCTCGGTCACTTGAAGGCGCTGATGAAGCCAAAGCCAAAGAGAGCTAGCTCACTTTAGAGTTCAATCTTCCGTGACTGAAAGGCTCGGAGAGCTCCAAAGACATAGTGCACAGACAAACACCACACACTTCGACCTTACTTGACAGAAGTGCTGCACTTCTTTGCCCTCCTCTCTGCCTTTCAGTCTGTCTGCGCACTTGGCACTTTGCTAATTGGCCTAGCACCGTTTCCCCCTTGTTGTCTGTCTGTCTGTCTGTTGCCTCGTTATGTCACTCAGGAATCACCCCTGTCATAGTCGCCAACTCGACTTTGTCGTCTGCAATCTTCGTCGCCAATTAGACAGGTGATCAGCAACTTGGTCTTGTCACCGATTCTCGCAACAAAGCAAGACTTTCTATAAATTGCCTAATTGCCCATATAAATAACTGCACTCACTGCCCTGGTCACTGAAAACACTTTTCAATGGGTTCCTTGACTCATCAACTGCTCAATGATGATGATGCTGTAGCTGTAACTACTGAATGACCACTTAAACGTGGCATAAGCCGATTACAAAGCTTTGTCTCAGAGCAATTTCCCTTCCCATATCAAGAAGAATTCTGTTTATAGTTGACCAAGAACAATTCTGCTCTGCCTGTGTGTTCACTGCATCACTGGTCATCACACACTTCTCTGAAGAAAGCTTATTAAAGCTTTCTTTATTTAGTTCTGCGCACTAGTTGCTAATATTGCTGATGCTTCTTTTTCTTTTTTCTACTAGTGAGCTCATAAAAGGTCAAATAGGTCAAAGTCTGCAGTGAGTCGGCTTGACAGAATAATGGCATCAATACCTAGCGACTAAATAGCGACGGCAGCAATTACAGCTCACCAGTAGAGATTTGTGCCGCATTTGTGCAAGAGGCATCTTTGCATGGCTACAACTGCTCAATTAGCATTGTTGCTGTCGATTGTCTGTACTGTTTTTTACTGAGTTGACTGAGATTCACTGTACTTGCCGGCTTGCTGCTGCTGCTGCTCAGTTCTCGCGTTGCGCAAAGCTCAACAAGGCGGCAATTAAAATTCCACTAATTGCGCCACTAGCAATTACGAGAGAGCTCAATAGCCTTTGCAAAGCTAAGTTTCATCAGTTTCAACCAGCTAAATTGACTCTTCTTGAAATGACTAACTGTTTTTCGGCGCCTGACTCTCTGTTCTACCGTTCACTGTCTCTGAAGCATTGTACGTCCGCCTGGAGTCACACCGGTCATTGCTGTGTCTGACTTCTTCTGTGTAGGTGTGCACCACCGGTGAAACCAAAAGTGAACAACTCTGCTGTTGTTATTAGCGGTGGTCAGTGGACTGTGCCATTAGGTCGTTAGAGTCGCACTGATACAGTGGCTATGGCTATGGCTATGGCATAGTTCAGTGCCTCTGAAAGCGGGTGCCGGTAGTCGAAGCCCTTTTACGGCAACAGCTGAACCACAGAGGCGAGCTTGTGATGGTCGTCATTTCCATCTCCGTCGTCGTTCATTGCCTCCTTCTGTGCCCCTTTTAAATTGCCGGCGATGGTGGTTGCTGTTGTTGTGGTGGTGGTGGTGGTGGGCATTTTTGACTGCCGATGCTCACTCATCATCCGCCTCCGAACGCTGGGCGCCAAATTAAGCCGATGGTTTTCTCTCCTTCTTCTTTTTTTTGCCAGTATTGTTCAGCTTCTGAACGCTACTCGATTTAGCGAATCAGCCGTTTGCAAATTTGGACACAGAGAGTGACACTGGCCACTCAGCGAGTCATTAGGCATTAGGCGACACTGCTTAAACACTTGTTTAGCCAGGCTCAGCTGTTGTAACTAGGCGACCACTGTCAAACTGAACAGCCCATCAACTTTCTTTCCCCTTCTTTGACCGCATGCCATGCTCACACAGTGAACAGCACCAGTGAATGCAGTCTCACCTGTTGGCACTGTTAGCAAATCTCAATTGAATTACGCGTCAGCCTTTCACTGGCCTGCGTTGTCAGATTTGCGCACAAATGTTAGGTATTTCAGCAGCAGCAGCAGCAGCAGCAGCAGAAGTGTAATTGGGTCCAACGGACTCCGTACAACTGCACAACAACAACAACAACAACATCAACATCAGCAGCAATCACACGGACACACAGTGCCAACGCAGCCAACGTTGAACTGTTGATTCCATCCTCTCTTTCTCTACAGGGAAAAGTAGCGGCTCATTTCATCTGAGCACTGAGCAGCTTAGCTGTTGATATCCTTTTTGCCGCTTAATTATGAACGATCGTAGTAAGCAGCAACAGCAATCCTAGAGGCTGCCGCCGCTGCTGCTGTGCTACCGTCACCATCGCACAGGTGAATAACCCGAGCACTGATCTCTGAGCCCACTCTCGAGGTCTGCTGCTGCTGCTCCATTTGCAGCACTGCTGGCACAGGCTGTTTGCTTTGCGTAGTCCAGTACAGACACTGTCTGGTGGACACCGCCGCCATTCACCCAAACTACTGGTGAGGGGATGCTCAGCAGTCCTCTTTATGTTGTTGTTATTGTTGCAGCCATCACCTGTGATGCACTCCACGGCACTTTGCTTCCCATGGAGTGCATCACACAGTGCTCCTGAACACTGCTCTTTTCGCTATCTCCATCTCTCTCGCCTTCTTCTCATCGCCTGCTTATCGAGCGAAATATCTCAGCTGCTGATGCTGATGCTGCTCCTGCGGCGTCGACGTGGCGATGGCCACCTTGCACTGACCAGCACTGCCTAACACCACCGCCGAACCACCGCATCTCTCTGACTGTTGATGCTATCGGCCTAAAAGAAAGAAGGAGAAAGAGAGGCTATGCAAGCAGAGCAGAGCAATTGTTGTTCATCGCCTGGCACAGTGTGCTGGTGGCGGTGTGGCTGTGTGTTTACACTGTATCAACTGCGCCGATCGATTGCTGGCTGCTGCTGCACCTGATCAAGGTTTCTGATGATGGTGAAATCATTTTACTATTATTATTATTGAGGGTCAAAGGTGAGTGCAACGTGCGGCGTCAGTGGCGGCGATGTTGGCGGAGGAGAGATTGCAATGAAATTGATCTCGTGCCATCTAAGATGCACGGATCGTTTTCACCACCACCACCACCACCACCGCTGCTTTTGTGAATAAATAGTCTACGTCTTTCCCGATGCACCTTGCACATTCTTACAGCTTTCTACCACAACTACTACTGACCTGCCTTGTCGAGTGTTCAATTTTTTAGCTTTCTCTTGCTGTAAACTCTCGCCAAGTCACAGATCCGTCTTGACCGTCCTCCGTTTTTTGTGCTAATTGTGAATCTCGCCAGTCATGCCACCGATTACCTCTCTCTCTTCTTGCCGACTCTCTCTCTCTCACAAACACTCACTCATTTTACACTGCGCACTCAAGCCTTGAACTTTGACCCTGCTGTGTGTGTGCGAAGAGGAGGAGGAGGAAGGAAGAGAAGAAGTCCACACTGAAGATAAAGCGAGAATGAAACTGCCCCGAGTTGTGGTAGTGCAGGTAGTTCGCGTGGGTCGCATCCCGTGATTGGGTAGTTATGACAGGGCAGTGTGTGTGTCTAGCAAGTACCCCACAGTGCAATTGGGCTTCCTCGCACAATCAGGCCATTACGAGGAACGAGAGTGAGAACGAGTCAGGCAGAGAGAAGAAACTTTCTGGCGGCGATGAACTGAGACTTGCCACTTAGGCACCACTGATTGTTCTCAGACTTCAGTGTCGTCTTCAGTGTTGCTGAGGAGGGTTCTGCACCACGTGGACCGGTTTTGCACTGTCCGAAGAAGGTTCACTTCAGAGAATGGCCATGACCACACTGACTGCGTCTTGTGATCTATGAGCTCATCTAGATGCACCGACACACACAAACACAAATACTTGGTCTGTTCTGCTCCTCTGAAACAAAAACAGCGGTGAGCAGTGTCTGCAGTGGACAATGAGTTATCACTTATCACCTGAGCAACACCAGTAAAGAGGCTACAGTGCAAACGAGTGTGAGCATATACAAGAACAACAGCAAAAGTGAAGGGAAAAAATGCCAGTGGCAATTTGCATTGCACGTCTTCAGTTGAATTCACCACCACTACTACCACAACAGTCTGGTAATGTGCGCCTGAAACTCTTGGTTCGATTGGTGGTCACCTGTCAGTGTCTGTCTGTGTGTATGTATGCTTCACCAAACGTAGCTATATTTGGCGGTGGTGCATTGTTTTGAGACTTCAGCAGCAGCATCATCACAGCAGCAGCTCTGCTCACTGACCACCACCGGCGGCATTCTTCACACAGGCACACACACTGATGCTGCTATTTGGACCACTTGTGAGCATCAGCTTGTTGAAACTGAATTGCCCATAGTTGACGCCGCCGCGGCATTGTCTCTAGCTGACTGCCGCTAGCATGTGAGAACGTATCCCAGGACGGAGATGATAGACCGTTGCAATTTGCATCTTCTCCGCCGATGACACAATAGGATAAGACATCAGCTCGACTAAAATAGTGGTGTCAGTGTGCTGCTGCGACGGCCTCTGCAGGCAGGTCGCCTCTCGCTCTCTCGCACTCTGCCTCTTCATGTCTTCTGTTTGTCTGGGCGCCATATGACTCTCTGCTTCGATTATGTTTGCTCATTGTACTCGTGTCTTTTGGCGAGTACACACACATATACACATTTTCAAAGTTTTCTAAAGGCTAATACTGCACACTGTATCCACTCTTTTTAAGGGGCGAACTGCACTTCTCCTTAATTGAATTATCCCCCGTTCTTTGAATGCGATTAAAAGCGGCACAATGGAAATTATTAAAATACCATTAAAGGGAACAACAGTAACCGCCATTGAACGCCGGCCACCCAGAAGAGGAAAGAGAGGAAGGAAAGGCATAAAAGCGGCAGTGCTGGCTGATCTATGAGTAACCCCGTAAATCGAAAGTGGTGTGTCGGTTTTCCGTTTGCCAAAGCTCGAGCTTTCTCAGGCGCAACAGGTTACCGCTCATTGTGGTGATCTACAACTGCAACACTGCATCCTGCCTCGATAGTTCAGTAACAGCTACGACCAAATAAGCCTCCGGTAGTTGTACAAGAAGCTCTTTTACGGAGGATTATCACACGAGTGGTTGGTAGACTGATCGATAGGCATCTTCAGTTTAGCACCGACTAGCCGCTGGCAAGCGTGCTGCTGATGCTCTTGGAGTTCCTCGTCTGTCTTCATTCATCCTTGTTCTCGTCTATAGCCCTAAGCCATTGGTTATTGCAATTTTTCATTCCCCTTTGCTTATTAAATGCTGACCACTTTGATTTATTGGCTCTAATGAGTCGGTCTGTGTTTGTGTCAGTGTCAGTGTTTTCTTACTGAGTTTGACTACTCGGGAAGTGATGGTGGCGGTGGTGGCAGACTCATATGAACAAGACACTCTGTGTGCGAGCTGGCTCTAATTTTAGCAGTAGCACAATGTCCTTTCATCGATCATTTTTTGTACTTTTTTCCTTCTACATTCAAATGCAAATATCAGCACCACCAGCATTCATTTCATTCTGCTCTATCGATTCTGTGATTACCGTTTTCCGTTATCTAGTTTGTCACTTTTTTCTTTTAGTTTTTCACTTTCTCTTTATGCGCCCGACTGTGTTTTTTGCAGCACACTCGTGTGCACACTGAACGTCAGTCTGTCATTTTGTTGATGACACAAAAAAAGAGGAAAACCGCAGTGGCAGCAACAAAATTAAAAGTTAGCGAGCACACACGAAAACTGAAATAGAATCGATGCACGTTATCGATAAGAACTGCCTGCTCCGCTCCGCTTATGGTGGGACCTAGCACTAGCGTGTGACAGCAGCAACAGCAGTGGAGAGTTACAATCACAACAGTCTGCTGTCCGGATATGTTTGTCACTGTCTGCCTGCCTTTGCTCAAGTCCGTCTTTGCCTGTCCTCCGACGCCACCGACGACGCCGGCACTCTTCACTCGACTTGTCCCTTTTTCACAGGACTCTTCAGACTTTTTCCCCTTTTTCTGCCCTCGCAGGCAACACAGCAGACAGGACTTGTACTTTCCTGGAAATGAATTCGCTTTTCTTGTTTGCAAATTTAATTTACAAGCCCAGTGAAAGCTGAGAGCTGAGAGTGTGTGGGAGCAGAGAGAGCGAAAGTTAAAGAGTGAAAATGAGTTAACGGTGCTGTGCCGGTACTGCCTCTTCTCTTGCTGCTGCTGCTGCTGTTGCTGTCCCGGACAGTCCGGGTGGCCGGTCAGTGAATGCTTTCCTCATGATTGAGCAATTAAGCGGCATGATTGAGGCACCACCACCGCCACCTCTACCAGAAAGTACCACTTTTCCCTAGCTCTCACTGTGCTAATGCTCACCAATCAGCAACAGCGAAGGTGCTACTTAGCTGATCACCGATCTAAGAGTTGCTGTTGTTGTTGTTGTTGTTGTTTCACCACGAAAACACTTCTAGCTGAGCAGTCTCTCTCTGGACAGCAGCTGATCAGCAGCAGCAGTCAATCCCGTGGCCGACTGTGGATCGATTGGCCACTTCTGTTGCGTATCGAGTGCGAGAGGGGGAGAGGCAGAGATTGCCGAACGAGTAAGTGGTCACCACTTTCTCCCTTGTTTCCTTCTTTGTTGCCTTTCTGCACTGCGTTGACTCATTCTCACTGCCATTAGCATCGTGATATCTCGCTAATTTTCCAAATCACCTCCGTCACCTCTGTGCACTGAGTGACTTGTTTGTCCACTACTCAGTGCACTTTCTCGCCCTCTCTCTCTCTTGCTCTTTCTCAAGTCAGAGTGCATTGAGTTTCCCGTGGAGCGCCGAAAAACAGTTTTTCCCCTTTGCCGGTGACCAAAGGCGCTCAAAACAGGCAACAAAAGCAAAAGCAGCAGCAACAACAGCAGCAGCCGTCCCAGCCAATTAATTGTCTCATCAACGGGGCAGCGACAGCAACAGCCGCAGCAGCAGCAACAGATTGCGGTGCAGCCAATGTGTGGCCGAAAATAAATTTGATTTTGAATAAATTACCGGCAAAAAATAGATGCTAAGTCTAATAATTGACAGCAACAAGTGGTGAATAAGGAGGAGGTGGTAGTGGTACACGGAGCACACTCACTCACACACACCGGTCTCATTAGACGGACTACAAACTGTGTCTACAGGCGACAATTTGCCCATCCGCTGATGCACAGTTATCGTGTGCGCGAGAGTGCTCTCCATTGGCGGCTTTTGGCGGCAATTATCGGCGGCAGACTGTGTGTATGTTTGCGGTAAATAAGTGTGTGTCTGTGTGTCTGCTTGTTGCCGACTCCGCCGTCTTCATTGACTATTTCCTGGTCAATTTGTTATAAACTTTTGCAACTACTGTCTGGCAAGGCTGTTTGCTTTCTCTCTTTTTTCCCCTCTATACTTTGATCTCTTGCTAACTCGAACAGAGTACACACAGTCTGGCAAATTAATTTAAATTGTACCGGGCTTGAACTGCAAGTGATGAGTGTGGCAGCAGCAGCAACAGCACATCAGTAATCACTCTCAACAAGTCCCTATTGCAGAGAAGTTCAGTGAGTGAGTGAGTGAGTGAAGTAAAGCAGAGTAAAGTCATGTCGCAAAGAGAATTGATTTTTTCACTGTCTGGCCTGGACTGGTTGGATGGCAGTGCTCTGGCAGGCAGACACTGCAAACAAAGTAAGACAGTGCCATCGATCAATCGACACACACCGTCGTTTCACTGACTGATGGTCGTTGTCGTCCGTCGCAAGTGAGTGCTGCCATTGTGATGATTCGTGCTCAAATGCAAATGGCGCCAATGTCGACTGAACTGTGCTGATAAAGAAAGTCAAAGCCATTCATTCACTAGCGGCAGCAGCAGCAGTGGAGCCATTGATCACTGCTAATGGCGTGCTAATGACCGAGTGACTAATCACCCGCCACCTGACGAGTCATTGCTCATGTCTAGTGCATCACCTGATGCGCCCCCATTCAATAGACAGTGGCTGTGTGGTGGTCACTGAAGTAGACAGTCGCTCGCCTGCCCCATTCACTAAAAGACAGAAACTCGGAAAAAACAAAGCCGTCCAAACGTGCCCTGACCATTGACAGACGGCCTGAAACAGTCCTTTCTCTCTCTCTCTTCTTTCAGCCATGATGATACAAATGTATCACTAGAAGTACAGCAGCAGCAGCAGCGAGCTGGCAAGCTGGCACTTTGATGGCATGCAGTGAGAATGGCCGTTTTAATTATCTTTTATGAATTAAATTATATTTATCCGCATGTGAAGCAGTGTGGCGGAGACACGACGGCCCTCACTGCTGAAGACACACATTAATTAATTAGCGGCCCAATTAAAGTGTCTTTGCCAATTGCGAGATTACCCAAATTAGTTTTCGTTAGCACTGGGGGCTAAAGTTTTTTTCTGAGAGACTGAGATAGGCAACGCAACAAAAAGCAGACTAAGATACCGACGCAAACAGAGTGCGTCTTCACAACACACCAGCTCTAGAGCATTTTTGTGTCGTGCAAGTCTTTGTGTCTTTTTCTACTTGTCCCTAGAAGCAAAATATAAATCAAAAATTGTTTTTTATTCAGTTTTTGTTTCAAATTCTTGCTTCAAATTGTGCCTTTGGCTGCCCTGCAGGACGTTTGTTTTCTTTTCCAGTTGAAGGACAGAGTACAAGTAAACCGAGTACAAGCAAACATTTTCCTAGCACCGCACAATCACCTTTCATCTCACATTCTCATATTCTCACATTGTCTCCCTCATTTGCAGTCTGTCGGTGTTTGAGTGTTATGTGCTGTGCTTTCAGTGCTAATCGATTGAGCACTGAACACAACTGAACACAATTGCCAAAATATTTTGCTTTCTCGCATCCACAAACGCGTGACTTTTGCAGTCGTCGGTGAATGAAGCTACAGCTATCGGCGGTCATACAAACACTGCTATGCATAAATTATGCAAATACTGCCCATGGACATTGGTCTCGGCCCAGAATCGCCATCGTGAGTTGGAAGTTGAAGTTGAAGTTGTGTGTTGTGTGTGTGTGTGTGTGTGTGTGTGTTGTGTTGTGACTGTGATCACTTGTTGCTCAATGTCGGTGATGGCTGCAGAGCTGCTGATGGAGGTCTCTGTCATCCTCCATTCAGCTGCCTCTCTCATTAGCTCAGTTCTCGCGCTCTCACATGTGTTTTGGTGCCATACAATCACACTGCCATCGATGGACTCACACAGCACACTTCAATTGACACTTTGCACGACTACGCAGCTATGGTCTCAAACACACAAACACACAAAGTTGCATGAGCTAAAACTTCTGACTGAACGAAAAAAACTGTCATTCAAACGAAAACGATACAGAAGCAGGCAAACAAAGTGGGTCGTCTCCACTTCATCAACGACAGCACTGTTTTTTTATATGTGCCAATTACCTGTTGCTCTCTTTGCTGTCAATTAATTAGTTCAATCAAAGATGTTGTGTCTACAGTGCCTCTACTGTGCTGATGACACTGCACACTGGATGACACTTTTGGTAGTAGTTGTAGTCGGTGAATTCTTCCCTGTCGCAATGACTCGTCTCAGCCTCGTCGTAGACACTGCTCAGTGTCAATCAAAGATAAAGTCTTCCTTTTTTCCTTCCTTCCTTCCTTCCTTTTTCTTTCTTTTATCCATCTGCACTGTTTTACTTCACTCACATTCACTGACTTTTCCCGACCTAGTCTTTGTCTATCTCTCTTACTTTTGTATTCGATTGTATCCTTTCAGTCAATGCTTAACTCGCCTGTAGTTAGGCCAAGGGCAGCAGAAATGCACAGAGAACTGAGGGAACTCACAGTTCTGCCTGTCGTTGTTTGGTTTTGCTTTCGAGCACCGGTAATTGCGCTCCCAGAGAAGGAGAAGAAGGGTATTTTCACGGAGTGAACAGCAAACAGTGGAGAGAAGAAGAGAGAGAGAGAGAGGAAACCTTGTCACACCGGTCGGTGAGAAGCAGTAGCGGCACTGATCACTCACACGACTGAATCGATTAATCAGTCACAGAATCGGGCAGTTCTACTCGAGCAGTTTTAGACTTCTGAGCAGCGGCTTTTGAATTGTCCAGTCAACCGTTCATTTGCTCGTCAGAGAGTGTCGCAGCCAGCCTCGGCATTTTACCACCACTGAGCTCAGATGCAGATGCACAGCCGCATGCAAACACTCAGCGCGCGAGGGATAGACAGCAGACATTGACTGACTTGTCCTCTTCCAATTTTCAATTCTCCTCTCATGTCGTCTGAAAGAAGCTCACTCATGTCTTCCTTCTCTTTCTTTCTTTTCTCGCAGGATCCCCTTCTAGCCACTAGCTGTGTAGTGGTGCTTCAACCCTGGACAAGAAGAGCAGAAACAACGAAACAATGCACAAAGGACAGCAACAGCAACATCAGCAGCAGCAGCAGTGTGAAGCCCGTCTGCGGTTCCCGTAGCCGGTTCCTGCCACCACCACCATCATCATGGCCTTCATCATCAACGGATCACCGTCATCCTCAGATGTGGTGCTGGCGTCATCGCCATCAGTGGCAGTGGGCATGGTCGGCACTGCTGGCAACATCGGAACGCCACCACAGCATCCATCACAGCATCAGGCATCATTCGGGCCCTCCGAGCCGAGCCTAGAGAGCTACCATCACTACCACCACTACCACCAGCCAGGCAAACAAACAAGCTACGGCAATGGCGGTCAGCACTACCACTACCACCACCATTCAACAACAGCAGCCACTGACCATTATCGTCAGCCTGACACCGGTGTGTGGTGGTGGTGCTGGTGGTCACAACAACAACAACAGCACTTCCGGACACTGTCGTCAGCCTTCCGACGGACACGTCACAGTTCTGCAAATTGAACAGAACCAAGCCAGCAACAATGTAGAGAATCATCATCAACAGCAACAGCATTTGGCCCCTACTACATCGACCGGCTACTCTTCCTATCCAATGCACAATGGCTCCTCCAATGGTCACTCTAATGGCCTGGAGAGCGAGTTTGTCACTGTGGTGCAGATTGCTCCCCCAGCAACGCCTGGTAACACCTCTTCTCACCAGCAGCCATACCACCAGAACCACCACACCAGAAGGCACTGTACATGAACAACCGACGAGGGGAGATCGAAGAGGAGGTGACCATCTACCGTCTGCCTGGAGAGCGTCTCGGCATGGCGCTGCGCTTTGACGGCGGCGCCGACAGCGCCGAGACCATTCGACGCGTCTTTCGTGCAGAGCATCACCGAGAGTTCGCCCGCCTCGAAGGCAATCGGCCTGCTGTTGGGCGTCCTCCGAGACGGCGATGAGATTCTGCAGATTGAGGGCCGAGCTGCCTCCTCGCTGACTCGCATGGAGTGCATCACACTGCTGAAGGACGCACCGGTGCGCATTCGACTCTTTGTACGACGGGCTCCACCAGCAGCACCACCAGCAAACTCATCCTGCAACAATAGCCAGTGCTGCAGTTCGCCAGGTATGCCTGCCACCAATGGCAGCACCTCATGCCCGCCCTCCTGCTGTCAAATGAGTCCGCATGTGGCATCCACAGCCTCTGTCACAGCTGCTGAAGACATTCATCATCATGGCCATCACCATCAACATCAACATCATCAACATCAGGCAGCAATAGAGGCGATGTCATTCAGTGGAGGAGATGCGGCCTTCCTGCAGCAGAGAAAGGTGCCACCGCCGGTGCCACCTCGCATGGCCACCACGACGCTGTCATCGAGGCGAAAGGCAAAACTGTCACCTCCACAGCTGTTCTCCAGTGAACAGGGTGAACAGGGTACTTCAAATGAAAGTCTGACTGATGTACATGCAGTGAACATACAACTACAACTACCACCAACGCCATCAACTACACCAACAGATGAGGCTCCTTCCTCACCACCGGTGGAGAAGCCGCCACGACGAAAGAACCTTCACCACCAGCACCAGCACCATCAGTTTAGCAGTGCAGTACAGTCACCTACGAGCAATGGTCACCCACCGCCGCTGCCACCTCGTCGACCGAAAGGCCCGCCGCCTAAGCCGCCCACCACAAGCCACAGCAGCGGCAGCATCGTTTCAGTGGTCAGCTCGGTGACGCTGGCCAGCACGAGCATCACCACCACAAACACCAAATCACTGCCCTCCTGGTGGCGGTCATCACCACAAAGGTCTGCGACGGCGGCGTCGTCTCCAGCACCACCACCAGCCAGTCCACGTCCTCCCTGTCCACCTGTTGGGCAGAGAAGGCAGCTCTGCCCAGCCTGTCTGTCTGACGACGCCCTCTGTCACCTCGTCCCTGTCCTCCTCTGTGCCCGCTTCTTCGACGCCGGTTTTGAGCACTGCCAACAACAACAACAGCAACAACAACAAAGGCAGTCACGCCATCAAGACGAGCGCCACGTCTAAGGTGACGTTCACCATCTCCAACTCAAAGGTCTCCTCGTTTATTCGCCAAACGGCGGAAAAGCTACACCGAAAGCTGTCAGGAAACAAGTCAAACAGCGGCAGTGGTGGCAGCGGCAGTACAGCTGAACTGGAAGAAGAGAACGGCGGCGCTGGCAAACAGGGACACAAAGCAGGGAATCAAAACAGCGAAAAGACTAGCAAGTCTAGCAAATCAGCGCACTCGGTCCGCGTCAGTGTGCAGCCTTCTTCCTCTTCTGAGCACGACCAGCAGTCTATGATGAGTTCGCTGACTTCAGTTGAGACTTCAGGCGTCAGCAAGAAGAATCAGGAGGAAGAGCAAGAGCGAGAGGAGAAATCTGAGCCAGTGTTGACCAGCACGACCACAAGCGACTCTCAGAGTCAGCCTCTGACAAACGCAAACGCCATGCCAACTGCAGCTGCTGTTTACATCGACTGCCAGGACATGGACTCAATTCGGTAAGAGATTTTACTTTGAGCATTTCTTTACACTTTACTAACGCAACTTTACTTTACCCTCAATCCTTTAGATCTTTGAATCGGACACCGATGATACGAGCTCCTCCGTGTCGACCATCATCGAGCGAGGCAGCTCGCTGAGCAATGCCATCTTTGACTCGCTGGCGCCGCACTTTGAGCAGACTTCTTCGGTCTACTTCAGTGGTCATACGTCGATTGACATGGAGTTTTCCTCGCATGAGCATGTCTTCAAGTCCATCTCCTCTTCGGCCTCCTCTTCCGCCGCCATGGTCGATCGAGTGCTCAGTCCATTTGAGCGTCTGGAGCGTGAATTTGACGCCGAAGCACAGCAGCAGTCTTTTTCTTCGCTGTCCTCCTTTGCCTCAGTCAGTGGACAATCATCATCAGTCCGTCCACCGGTCAATGGCAACGATGGCTCCGCCACCACCTTTCGATCGCTCTCTTTGTTGTCCAGGCAATCGATCACTGACGATGATCGCCGCCGCCACTCTCCCCAACAGGCTTCACTGTCGCCCGATAAGACATCAGCGCTTATCGACCGCGATGAGGCACAGAAACAGGTGGAGAAACAACAAGGAGAAAAGGAAGCGATCAAGCTGAGTGGCCAAACCGTAGTACCGGCTTGCACTATTGTCGAGTCTCCGAGCAGTATACCCGTTGATACCGTTTCTCGAAGAGACTGCGATAATGCACCAGACTTCCTGGCGCCACCAAAGTCGGCGGAGGAGACTACTGCTGCTGCTGCCAATGAGACCATGACCAGTGAAAATGTAGAGTCAAGTTGGCCCAATGAAGGCGGTTCAGTCAAATGCTGAGGAAGATGAGGCTGATGATGTGGAGAATGACCACGATGACGGCGAAGACGACGGCGACGATGATGATGAGGACGATGAGGACTTTGACGTAATAAAGAACGACATCATCAGCCGGGTGGACGACGACAAGGACGACTTCATGCTGGACACGAACTACCTGAAGGAGTCCTCATCGCGGTACCTCTTTCACCACAGCGGCAGTGAGCTGATCCTCGCCCCCTACAGCGAACTTTCCTCCATTACCGAAGAGGACGAAGAAGAGGAGGTGGCGTCGGCAACGATGACGACTACTACTTCGACACCGACTCTAAATGCCACTGCGGCAATTGGATTGATTGGCGGCAATTTGAGGTTTGACAACAAACAGCCGCCATTTACGAGCAATTTCCCTTCCTCGATGGAAGTGCCCCGATTACCAGTGACGGCTGCAGCTGATTACGACGACACCATCTCTGCAAGCACCACCACCACCACCACCGCTGCTCTGCTACTTCAAACACAACTACGACCATCACTAGCCCGGCAATCACCTCCAAAGAAGGAGAAGAAAAAGAAGGAACGGTGGAAAGTAATGCAGCCATGAATCCGGCTTCAGTTGCGCCTGATTGGACTGCAGAGAAACATGCGGAGAAAGGTTGTGAAGCCTCCGCTGTCAAATTGCCGGCGGTGGCGACGACGACGACGACGACGTCGGCCGACTCACCGGTCAACGGTGGCAACGGTCACTGGTCACCGGAGGAACCAGTGAAGGATGACACTGCTGTCGGCAGCCAGTCACCTCACCAGTCAAGTGGGGGTCGACTGGATGAGCTTCAGCTGCCTGAAGAGCATCAGCGATCGACCAGCTCTCACAGCAGTAGCAGCAGCAGCAGCAGCAGCAGTTCAAGCAGCAGCAGCTCGTCGATCAGTTCACCAAAGGTCAGCCTGAACAATGTCTTTGACTTCCTCAACGAGGCGGCGGACGACTTTGAGTTTGTGGAGCGAATGCTCGAGCTGACCAACGACAAGATCGACTCCATTGACGACATAATGCGCATTCGAGAGTCACTGCGCGGCCTGCAGCAGTCGGCCGAGCAGCGGGACAATTTGCAGCGATTTCTCGATGGCAAAGATGTGATCGACGAGCTGATGGCCCTCTCCTCCTCCTCTTCCGCCTCCTCCTCCTCTGCAGCCAACTCCACCGGTGGCGGCTGTTCGCCGACGCACTCCACTGCCCCCTCTCTGGCCACCAACAGCAGCGCCTCGCCGGTGCTCTCCGACGTCACAGAGAGCAGCGATCGGCTGGTCATGGCCAAGCTTGAGGAGAACTACAGACAGCATCATCATCATCATCATCATCACCACCATCATCACATCAGCAGCAGCAGCAGCAGAATCAGCATCATCGACGCGGCCAGCAGACGACGAGAACGGCAAATGGCGCCGCTAACAAGCACCATCAGCGAATGATGGCAATTGAGATGAGTGAACAGGGCGGTAATCACGATGATTTTGTCAGTTTGCCCCTTTCCTTTGCCCACAATGGAAGCTCGCAGCATCAGCATCATCATCGAACGCATCCAATGCAGCAGTGCAGTGGCGATGGCAGTGCCAACAGTTCGCTGCTCTACTCGTCGCTGTACCGAGACAACCGAGCTGACCCTCGACGACTGTCAAACGGCAACCTCTCGAAGATCCCCACACTGACGCCTAAAGTGGTGCCCATTGCGGCGACGACTTCAGCGCTGAGTGGAAAGCGATCCCAGTCAGTTAGTAACATCTTTCAGCAGCGCAACAGTGGCTACAGTTCGCTGATTGAGCTGCGACCCAGTCTCATTCCGCGACCTATTTCCAACTTTAATCTCTCACTTCCGCCTACGAACACTCTGCCGAAGTTGACTGCCAACGGCTACCATCGTAGTGGATCGCATGTCAGTCATCACAACTGCCTGAACCGATCCACCTCGATGCAGTCCATTCCGACCAGCTCCAACAGCTTTAACTCCCTAGGTCGATCACTGGCCACAAGAACTCCTGCAGCAATGGCGCAACGCAAACAACCGGCCACCAGTGCGGCGATCAAGTGTGAGCAGCAGTCAGCTGAGTGGCAGTCACAACTACCACCAGCACTGTCACCGAAACGTGGAGCCCAGTCCGCCGCCGCAGTACTACGGCTCACTCTCTCGGTCCATTTCCAAGTCTACCGCCAACGTCTACAGTACGGGCAGTTTACCGAGGCCAATGCAGCTAAGCCAGTGCTCGGCTATCACAATCATCATCATCAGCAACAGCAGCAACAGCACAGCAGCAGCACTACCAGCACAAACAGTCAGCAAATCTGTCGAGCAGTCAGTACGGCAGCGGCAACCACCTGCGCACATCATCGCTGAGTGACCTAACATACGGTAAGTGAGCAAGCATTTGCATTCCCATTTGTACGCTGCTCAATTGCATCACGCGTTGCTTAGCACTTTACTTTCTCTAAACTTCACTCATTAATTGCCCCACTAATGACCACTACTGCCTAAAACACGCCAAATATGCAGCCCTTTTTTATGCGGAGCCGCATTTCCGCTTGTTTACCGTTGTGACTTCCGCCTTAGCAGTAGTAGTAGTAGTGATTTTACTTTTGGTTGAGCACTGCGGCAACACTGTGTGTCTCTTCTGCACTGTCACTGGTGGCACTACCACTTTCACCAGCATCACTAACCACCACTAACACGCCCACTGATCACTGCGCCTGGTCATCTAACCGCCTGAAAATCATGCACACTGCTCTTTGCTCAGTTTTGCTCACTGTGGCTTCTTCTTCTTCCTCCTCCTTCTTCCTCCTCTCCTTCTCCTTCTCTTTCTCTTGTGTGTCCACAGGTGCCCAGTGCCCAGTGCGTCTGTCCTCGTGTGGTGGTGCGGTGATCAAGTGGTGGTGATGGTGAAGAAGAAGAATGCCCAGTGCAGTGCAGATCAGCCGGCAGATGGTCATTCAGTTTACTCTGGTGGCAGTGGTGGTGGTGCCTACTTTCCGTTCGGTCACTGTGGTCGACCGAGGAGTCAGGATCATCGACTCAGCAAAATACCGCCGATGATTCGACCGCAGTTTGAAGAAATTTTCTAAGCAATTTTATACTTTTTTTACACTTTTTAATCACGTTATTTTTTGCTAAGCTCAATTGGTCAATATAACTGGTGCAGTGGTGTACTTTGAGTGCGTTGTCCTAATAATAATAAAATAGTTTTGTAATATACGTTCCCATCCTTAGCAGCAGCAGCAATTGGCATCGTAGCATTCTTTTCTTTATTACACTTCACAAGTAAAAGTGGCAATAAACTGGCAATGTCTTTCTCCTCGGTAGGCCTTGTTGAGTGGAGCGCTATTGTGCTCCGGTAAATTGCCGCCAAATTGCCGACGACAGTCGCACTACACACAGCCTAGAGACGACCACAACATGCACACACAACACACACACACTTTCTCAGCATTCATCGACATTGACTGTTGCTATTAATAGGTGGAACTGCTGTTAGGTAAGCGAGATGCACAGATTCACAGCAGATGTGAAATCTGTTGCGTGCCAATTAGTGAACGAATTAAAGAGAGGGGGAGAGAAAGGGAAAGAGAAACCGAGATAGGGATACTATTACTATTACTACAACAACTACAACGGCACAACGACAAAGGAAAAGACAAAGAGCAGAGACACACTTCACAGCGGCGGCGGCAGGATATCTAATCGACGGGCAATCGTTAGCTCAGTTTCCACGCAATTTGCCGTAGCGGCTGCACACTGCAATCTCACAAAGCAGGCACCTTGACACTGCTGTCTCCTCCTCTTTCGGAGAAACAAATTAAATTATACAATTTGAATGAATTCAGTGCTGGCCAGTGGAACCCATTTTGGAAGTCTCGAGAGCTCTGAAGGCGGTGAACTATTGCTTATGCTGCAGTCGTTGTTTGTTGGGCTAATCTCTATCTCTGTCTCCAAATGATGATGATGACGACTGGTGTAACACGTACAGACGATTAGTGGAAAGTCTGTGTGTTCAGACAAAGACAGGACAAGATCACCTTGTGTAGGCATTCACTCAAAAGGAGCACACTGACCAGTTTTGACTTTTATTTGCACTCCATTTTCACTGACCATGTGCCTGTCTAGACTGCATTCTTTGTTCCACATAAATCTGCCACACAAATCAGTGCACTCTTTGCTGCCGTCTAAGCTGCTGCGCTGGACACGGCAGCGCATATGCTATCAGTTTACAGCTGCTAAATAAGGCAGTGCAGACAGTACCTGAGTGAAAAAAAAGTGTCCCTTTGCTTAGCCCTAAAACTGCAGCAACTTGTAAATGGATTTGTAAATGTGTATGTGTGTGTGTAAGCGCTGACTGCACTGACGATGAAGATGACGCCATGGCTGTCTAATGAAAATGAACGGAGGGCGCACAGACAACGGTAAAAAGAGAAGGAGCACTTCTTGGTCAGTAGTAGTCAGAAGTGCTTCTTCTGCTGCCAGTAAATGTGTGTGTGTGAGTGTGCCCGATGACACCTGCTTGACTGTGCCAAGTGGCATTGAAGACACCACGCGAGTAGTAGTGTCTCATGTCTGTAGTGTAGTGCGGCGCACGACCCGACAACAAAGAGTGGTGAGTGCCAGTTGTGCTTGTTTCCGCAGTCGTGTGGGTGTCACCACGTCGTCACTTCGCAGACACTTCTGCACAATTGAGGCCTGAGTGCTAGTCGGTTTCTGTTGAAGGTTGTCATTTGGCGTGGTGGCTTTCTGTCTACGTTCCTCTCACCTTCCACGTGTTGTGCCAGTTGTGTGATTTGTTTGCAATCGGTGTGGCGTACAGTCGACGGTAAAGAGCTGATTGCGAGGCAAACAGCGCAAGGCTTCTGGTGGTATAAGAGACGAGGAAATAACTGTGGGGCAGCTCGGAACGGGATGGAGGAGTTCTTCCTGCAGCAGCCTCTCTGCAGCTTCGTCGACTCTTCCCAACACTCTCTGTGCCCTTGCGCCAGTGTGTTGAGTTGAAATCAGCAGGTCGTAGCGCCGTGTTACCCATTCGACGGCTGTACAGGGCGCAACTGACTCATTGAACAACTCAGCAGCATGTTCGCTCGTAGTTAAGGTAGCGAATTGGAGAGAAAGAAAGGAGAGGAGACATGAGCGCACCCTGCATCCTCGCCCGCCTTCACACCAAGCCACATCCTTACCTCTCTCTCTGGGCGCCCATTTGGCCAATAGTGCTTGACAGCCAGCCACAGAGAGCAGTGCGTTTCTCGCCGTTGTTCATGTCGATGGTTCATTTGACTGCGCTAAATTGAGCTCATTGTACGCACACTCATACTTGATTGCTGTACGCGCACTTCCTTCCACTTGTTTGACTCACGTGAGCTGATTCACAAAGGCTGCAAAAATGGGTGACACTACTTTACATATAACTTCTCAACCTTGCCTTCTTGATTTAGGATCTCAGGCAAGCCCAGTGGCAACGCAGCCTCGACAGTCTACAGCATCTCATCGCGCCCATTTCCGTGCAGGCTCCTGGACAGCCATAAGCACTTCGTCGCTGACGTGCATCTCGTCGGCATTCAGCAGCATGTTTGTTCAGTGCGAGTGAATCACTGGGAAGAGGCTTCACTGAAGCACACCTGCTCCACCACCTGACCACAGCACTCCATGTCAAGTTTGAAACTTCCTGTCGCAGTCTGCAGACATCGTTTCCTGTCTCTCTGTGCGACCACGCGTCCACAGCTGTCAAAAGAACAACTCACTTTGCACTGTGCCACCACGCACCTTCAGCCATCTTCCTCTGATCAGGTGTCATCGAGTGGGCAATCAAAGCGCGTGAGCTCAACAATTGCAACCTAAGCGCCTAAGCTCCACAGCACATCAGCACTGTCAGCCTGCAGTAGGCACTGCCAGTAAAGGGCACTTCGTCGTCTGCCAGTAGTGCATCTCGTCGGCATTCAAGCAGCAGTAATTTGTATCAGTGCGAGTCGAATCACTCGGGAGAAGAGGCTTCCACTGAGCACACCTCGCTCCACCACCACCTGCACCACAGCACTCCACTGTCCAAGTTTGGCAAACTTCCCGGTCCTGCAGTTCTGCAGACATCGTCTTCTCTGGTCTCTCTGCTGCAGCCACCACCTCCGCCGCCTCCTCCACCAACGAACAACTCTCACTTTTGGCACTGTGCCCACCACGCCTCCTCCAGCTCACTGCTTTCCCCGAGCAGTGTGTCATCGAGTGAGGGCAAATCAAAGCGCAGTTTGAGCTCCAACAACTTGCACCTAAGCGCGGCTAAGCCATCACAGCGCACATCAGCAGCTGTCAGCCTGGCAGTCAGACGAGTGCACTGGGTGCACTGTCTGTCGGTAAAGGTGGCGGCAAAAGTCTGCCCAGTCGCAAGCAGTCTTCCTCCAGCAAGTCACTTTCCTCCTCCTCCAACTCCACGTACACTTCATCCTCCTTTTCATCCTCTTCTTCTTCCTCGTCCAGCAAGTCTTCCTCGACAGAGTCGGACGATCAACAGGTGCCTTCATTTCAGCATCAGCAGCAGCAGCAGCAACAGCAGCAGACGCGCTCCATTCTGCGGCACTCGTGCGTCACTGACAATAGCAAGTACCAGAACAACAAGAGCAGCTACCTGCGGGTACTGCAGCTGACAGCCAAAGAGGCAGAGGGAAAGAAGGAGTTGGACTTTTGGAAGGCGAACATCATTGAGCACCAGCGAAAACGACAGGCGGCCCTTCACAACTACGACCTCGTCCACAACTCGTCGCACTCTGACTCGGAGAGCAGTGACATTACCAACTCCAGTGGCGACCACTGCAGCACCGACCACTGTCACCAGCACCACTCCTTGACTGTGCACAACGGAAACAGCAACAACAACAGCAAGACCTGGCAGCAGACAAAGTTTCGGCGCAACAAGGTGTGCTTTGTCGACGAGATTGTCCAGCACCCTTCCTCTGGTTGCGACGGCAGTGACAACGACAACAACAGCAGCAGCGCAGGTAAGTGTTTTGTCTTTAGTAACAGCAGTAGTAGTAGTAGAACAGATTGAGTACAGACAGTGCAGTACAACTGCTGCTGATAACATCAGCCGAAGTACAATACCACCACAATGCGGCTGCAGATGGAGACGTCAAGTTGACGGTCGACAGCTGGCAGTCACGAATGACTGAATTGTTGTTCTGCGATAGTAGTGTGAACCACAGCAAACACACAGTTGCATTGTTTGCGAACACTTCTGATTGATTTCACTCACTCACTTACTCCTTTCTCCCTTCAGGTGACATCGATTACCGGAGAAGTACTGCAGCAGCAGCAGCAGCAGCAATGGATGTGGCAACTGCAGGAAAAGCTGCAGTAGTCAGTCGGCAGATGCACTGCTCAGACGAGGAGCACCGCTTTCACGAGGAATCATCCTCATCGCCTGAAGTGCCAGTTGCTCTATCCTCCTCGACTTCTTCCTCCTCCATTGCCTCCTTTAGCTCGGGTGAGCTGGGCAAAGTGATTTGCAGTGGTGTCAGTCGATTCCGAGGTGTCAAGGAAGTGCTGGGCAGTAACGGCAGCCTGAGCAAATCCTACTTCCTGCCGCCGACTGCTCAACGCGAAGACTCGGGCATCTTTGCCTCTGACGACGCCTCTACATCGGAGTTCTCACAGTCGCCCAGTCCAGAGCTGCTCATTGGGCGGTGGTAGTAACGTCAAGGTACCTTTTGTAGCAACCACGCAATGTTCTCACCACCGACTAACATACGATTTTTATCCGCTTAATCCTAATTGCAGGCAATGCAGGAGAACGGCGATATGGAGAGTGAGACGCCCTCAATGAAGGAGCGCATAGCCTTCTTTGATCCCGGCAGTCAGCAGCAGCAGCAGCAGATGGTGGTCACCTCAGACCTCAGTCGCAGCTTCAGCTGCAACAAGTCGTCAGCACTTAATGGCAGTCCAGTGAGCGGTACAATTGGAGTTGGAGTTGGTGGCAATCTGATCAACGGCGGCATTCTCTCTCGTTCCTCCTCAGCCCCCTATGAGACACACTGCGAGCTGGGCACTAAACTGTCGCAGTCGTCCAGTGGAGCGGAAGACCTGCTGCCTCACGCCGCCACAGTCGCCGCCCAATGAGCGTGATTCCTCCAGTATTACAGGAAATGGGAAGGTAGCTCTCCCGACAGCCCGAGCTAAAAGACCACTGCCCCCTCCTCCACCACCTCCAGTGTACAACAGCAGCAGCCTGGAGCAGCAGATCGGGTCGATGCGCCTGCAGGTGGAGACCACTGCCTACCCGGTGACGGTGGAGTACAGCAAAAAGCCCGCCGTACCGCCGTTTCAGTCGCTGCGTGACTCGGCAATAACAGCACGACGATTCGCCAACACCTGCAAGCTGAAGGGACTGGTCATTCCGCAGTCGATTATTCCAGTGCACGAGGAGAGTTCGGGTGGGGAAGAGGCCAAGCCTGCGACAGTCTCTGATCGACTGCAGTTGTTGTCGATGAATGTCACCGAGGCGATCGACTTGCCGACCATCATCAGCAAGGAGACGCTTGAGCTGAAGGTGAAGAGCAGCAAGGCTGTGGAAGAGGTGGAAGAGTTTGCCGCCAGTCGAAACGGCGTCCTCAATCAGTTGCCGCCTCGTTCAGGCGAAGGTGAAGCCAATGCACCGATTGAGTTTGTGTCACTGAAGCAGCAGGCCGGCGACAGCAGTGTGCCCAAGTACTCGCCCATGTTCAAGCGGCGGCCGCTGTCGCTTCCCTTCAACCAGAGATCAACTACGGACTACCGAAAATCACCCCAGCTACTGCTGCTACTACTGCTGCAATAAAAACAGTAGAGCCGCCAAATATACTGCCACCACCACCACCAGCATACCACCCTCAGTTGGCCATAAATTACCACCACCTGCAGTGCCACCTAAACCCAAAGTTTCACCTTTTAAACTTGAGGATATTTCTCCGATCAGCAAAGTAGGCATTGAAGTGCCGCCTGAACTGGAACCAGTTGTGTCTCCTAAAATGGAAGACACAAAAGAAGAAGAAGTGGTTGAGGAAAGTGTTGCTCCCATTACGACAGTCAATGATGAGTCGCCTCATGTAACCGAATCATCACCCCCGCCACAAATCCGGCCACAAACTCCACCAACGGTTGAAGAAGTCATCGAAGAAGTGAAACCTTCTTCCGAAGTTGATTGCAATGATCAGGAGCCAACAGGGCTGCCAAGTCCTTCTCCTGCACAGACACCCACCACCGAAGCACCAGCCACAAATGAGTTTGTCATTCACCAGAGGCAGTACTCCATGAGGGCTATTGTCTTTGATCTGACCGAGCTGTCCGCCCTGCCACTGGGCATCTCTCTCACTGGTGGCCTTGATGCACCCAACAAAGAGGTAACTGTAAGTTACTTTTGTACTCAGATAAAGTCTGTTTGTCCAAATGCCCATTTCCGTTAACACTTTTTTCTCTTTCTCTGTAGATTGAGCAAATTGAGCCAAACAGCGTGGCCAGTCAGGATGGTCGTCTACAGACGGGCGACCGGATAGTCTCCATTAATGGTAATGTTTTTTCTTTGCTTGAACGCATTGCTCTCTAACATTTGCTAATAACAAATATTGCTTTGCACAAAAACAACAACAGGCAAACTTTTGCTCGGTCTCACCCACGAAGAGACGGAACAGCTACTGAAGAGTGCCGCTCACAGTCAACAGGTGATGATTGTCTTCTCACGGGCACACGATGCGAATGGAGGTGAGGTGTGCACGCCCAGTCCGAGCAGCGTCACCTCGCCCTCCATTCTCGGGTCAATGTCATTCCCCAGCTCAGCTCAGTTCCCGGGCTCAGGTAGTACCAGAGCAAGCAGCAGTGACCTCAGCAGCAGCAGCAGCAGCAGCAGTGGAAGCTCCAACTACAAGATACTGAAGGCGGAGATCACCAAGGACGTCAACGGACTGGGCTTTATCATTGAGGGTGGCAAGAATCCCTCCATTGGAGATCGCCCTATTATCATCAAGAGAATCTTTACAGGTACACAGAGAGTTGTGCGAGTAAAACTGAAAATAGTTTTCCGTTATTAACCCCAAACAACACTATTTACAGGCGGTCCAGTTGACAAAGAGGGCACCCTGGTGGAGCGTGATGAGCTGCTGAGCATCAACGACCAGTCGGTGCAGGGCATGAGCCGGTCTGAAGCATGGCACTTTCTCAAGCAACTCCCAGACGGCCAGGTGACGCTGGTGGCGAGGAGAAAGAGGTACTTTTAGAGCCGCCTGCATGCCTGCCTGTGGCGACAATCGAATTGCGACTGTGATAGCAACACACCTGATTTTTCTCTCCTGTACATTGGATCATTCATTCAACACTCCACAACTTCATTGCAACTGCATTCCATTGCATTGGTTGGTGCCAGTCACAACAGCCACTCACAACACATTCTAGTGCCCAGCACACACTCTTTTGCATGCACACATTCCATTTGATTTTTTTTCTATTTAATCATCTCAATTTCCCTATTCCTGTTCACGGTGTAAAGTAATGTAATCATCATAAAGTTCGGTTTTACCCATTGAAAAAGGTGGATACTCTAGTTTTGTTCTAGTGTCCGGAATGCACTCCGCCTCTGCACCGCGCATGTCTCTACATCCTCCAGTGTCTTTCAGCGTTGCCAGAGTAGCGTGCTGGCCATGTGCTGAAACAGGATTGGAAAGAGTAGCAGGCAGCAGCTGTTGTGACTTGTGGTGATATTTACATTTGTTTTCATTCGCCGGTTTTGGTCATTGCCGGTCTGTCTGCTGCTGCTGGCTGCTGGTGATGATTTGTCCCCTCGACGACAGTCTCTGTCTGCCTGCCGTCTCCCCAAAAACATTTTGGCAGATCAAGTACGGCTTTGTCATCATCATCAGTCTACCCATCTCCACTCGACCATGGGAGAGAAGTGTGTGTTGTGATATGATGTGCTGTGATGTGTTGCCACATTGTTGTCACTTCTTTTTGGTGCACTTTAGAGGATGATCTCTTCTCACTCGGTCTGAGCACTCTTTAAAATACACTTTTCTTCTCGTTGTCGGTGTGATGATTTATGGCCTGGCTAATGCCGCCATCAGATTGGACACAGCAGCAGCAGCATCAACACACACTGCACACAGCAGGAAAAGTACAATGTCGCAACTTGCGCTTAATTGTGGACTATGAACGGCAGAGTGAGCGAGTTTGTGATTCTCATCACCCTCTCTCTTCCTTCTCTGATCGGCAATCAGTTTTTGCCCAGCGCTGAGCCGAACTGAACTGGGCGACTCGGCGGTTCAGCAGCTCGTCAGTCGCCAGTAGATCATCAGCGCCATCCTCACCATCCTCACCATCACAGATCATGATCACCTTTCTCTCCTCAATTCCCCGGCGTGTCACCGTCGAGCCGGCGGTGCTCTTCTACGTCTTTGCCATCTTCGCCGAGTACGCCGTCATAGAGGATCTGCTGTACGTGAGCAAGTGCTACAACTACCTCAACCTTACCTCCAATGACCAGCTGCACAACTGCACGGAGAACAAGAAGAAGCACAAGGGCGCACTGACCGCCGGTAACGGCACCGGTAACGGTGCGGAGGACGTCTGGAAGGAGATCAGCGAACAGACGAACAATGCTCTCCTCCTCTACAACGGCATCCTCTACGCCACCTCCATTGTGTCCTCCTTCGTGGCGGCCGCCTACTCAGACCGCCGCTCCAAGCTGGTGCCCATTCTCCTGCCGGTCATCGGCTCGGCCGTCGTCCAGGTGATCCTCCTCCTCACGCTGACGCTGGAGACCTCCACGGGGACGTCGCTCATCTTCAGCCACACGTCGCTCATCTTCCTCTGCTGCCTGATCTCCGGCGCCACCGGGGGCACCTCGACGCTTCTCTCCAACTGCTTCGCCTTTGTCGCCGAGCGGTGCAGTCCGTCGCAGAGGACGGCGAGAATTACCATTGTTGAGGCGTGCCTCTTTGGCGGCGGCTTCTTCGCCTTCACCTACGCCGGAGCCATACTTCGGGCGCATCCCAACTCACTGCTGCGCTACATCTACAACTTTGGCCTCTTTCTCATCATTCACATCCTCCTTTCAGTGTACATTTTCTTGCGTCGAGGGCTGTTCACGAAACCTGAGAAAAGAAAGAGGAGAGACGGAGAGCAGGAGGAGGAGGAGGAGGCAGAAGATGAAAGAAAGAGGGGCTACTTTGGCACCATCTTCATGCTGCTCACCTCCGTTCTGAAGACCATCTTCCGAAAGCGTGCCAAGCCACACCAGCGACTGATCATCTTCCTCATTCTGGGCGCCTTCACGTTGATCTCCTTCTGGAACGTCGCCCTCACCACGCTGCTCTTCATTTACACTCGCAATGAGCCGCTGCACTGGCCGTCGTGGATGTACTCCTACTTCAGCAGCGCCAAGTTTGCCCTCTGCGGCCTCTTCCTCTGTCTGCTGCCCGTCGGCCAGCACCTGCTGAGTGGTCCGCCTCGGGCGAGCTCCACTCAGTGATAATGCCATCATCTTAGTGGGCCTGCTCTCCCGCGGTACGGCCGTGCTGTTGATTGGCCTCGCCACCAGCACGACGCTCATGGTGGCCGCCCTGGTGGCGATCATCCTCGCCGAGTATCCCATTCCTGCCATTCGGTCGCTCATCTCCAAGGTGATCGAGCCCAATGAGAAGGCGCAGATGTTTGTCTTTATGGCGACTATTCAGTCGATCTGCTTCTTCCTCGGCGGCATCATCTTTCCCCTACTCTACAATGCCATCTTTAGTCGACTTAGTGGCTCTGCAGAGATGATTGGCCCTTTCAACGGGCCTGGCGTCATTTTTGTCACCATGGCCGTTCTTCAGTTTATTGCAATGGGCATCTTTGTGTAAGTTCTCAATCTCAAATGTGTTGTATCAGTTTTTAATGCTAATAATAATCTTTTGTTTTAGGATTGTGGACCGAATCATTCAGCAATCAAACTTTGAGCTTATCACTCGACCGACTTCCGAAGTCCAGCCAAACTACGGATCAGTAGAACAAATTGACGCTCAAAATAACTAATTAGGTTTTTAAATGTTTTTAAAAATCAGAACGAAAGTTAACATTTTTGAAATATTTTCACAACTCTCATTTCATTTAGCTTTATCACTAAAATCAATCAAAAACTTTTAAATTTGGACAAAATAAACATTTTTACAACATTCTAAAACTATTCATCTCTTACTAAACTATTCAGCACTTTTGATGTACTTTCTTTGACTACTTCCTTTGTAGTTGACTTTTTTCACAAGCAGATACAGCGTTAAGCAATGCCAGAAAATTAAGTGTAGCACCAGTTTGAGAAGTATCATCGGGTAGTCAGCATCAGTCAGGTTCATGTTCTCCAGCAATGGTTGCACCTCGCGTTCTTTGCATCGTCCAAAACCGTACACCTGCAGAAAGAGCGCTTCGAGTGTGTGCCTGTAAGCTGCTCCGCCGGAGAGAAACTGCAGCACTGCATTCTCATTGAGTGGAATGAAACTGTTGCTCAGTAGAACATTTAGACCGCTTAAAATGGAAAATATGATGCACGTCAGAATGATGTCACAGCGACAGAGGAGATAAATCGAAAAATTGGTCGCCTGATTGATGACACTGCTGATGATTAGATTGAAGAGAAGGTGCGGGTAGAGGCCGGGACGGTCAAAGATGTCCACTATGTAGGTGTAGAGGGCCAAAAGCGGCAGTAGTGGAAATACGTTCATAAATGACTTTGTGATAAACCAGCTTCCGGTGGAGTACCAGCCGTTACGGTGTTCATTCTCAAACAGGGGCAAATCGCGAACAAATGTGGAGAAAAAGAAGATGACAGTTAGTTGCGTGATAGGAGTCAGCCAACTGATCGTATTGCAGAAGTTTTCATGGATTGGACAAGTGCGTTGTGAAATTCTGCTGATGGTGTCTCACTGGGTCGTTTGCGGCGGGCCAAGACCGAGGCGAGTTTTGAACATTCACGAAGCCTGTAAAAGTGCTTTCAAAAAAGTACTCTGAAAAACAAGACAAAAACTGCCGCCAATCCGAGTAAAGTAAGATGTGATGCGGAGGTACGGTTTTGGTGAATCAGGAAGGGTTTGTAAGCCGCAAACGACTTTTCGATTTGGACAGCAATGTTTTTTGAGTAAAACCATTGAAACTTTAATTTTCGTTGTGATAGAATCTACCGCTGAGAGTTGTTTGCACAAAATGGGCGTTTGCGCGGCACCAAGAACACTTTGCTTCAATAGGGAATTTTCATCCCACTGAATGTCGCCGTTAAACAGGTTGCTTTTTAGGTACAGTTGCTTCTGTAAAGAGAAACACTCCGCCATTGATGAGAAAGGAAAGACGTGTGGAAGGGTGTGCATATAAGACGGTATGGTGGGTGATTCTATGCAGATTAATGGATTTTCGTGATCAGCGATTACTTTATGACCCGTAAGCACCTACAGAAGTCAGCACTACATTCATAAAGTTTAGTTCCACAATTGAATTTGCCTTTTCAGCTTGTTGCAATTGCGCTTGTTGTTCGTCAAACAAAATTGCAGAGTGATTTTAGTAGGTCAAATTGTGAGCAATAACTGACTTTTTGTTTTCAAAACTCAAAATCAAGTTTTTCGATCGAAACTTAGTATGCACTTTTGGGCTCTACTCCCTTCAGATTCATTTTAGTGTGCTTGCATTTGCATTCTTTAGCATTGATGAATACACACAAGGCTTGCTTGGCAGTGAGACTAAGGAAAAGAGCGTTTGTGACATGCTGTGCAATATAAACCGGTCGGAGGGGTGCTTTCCTACTCAGATAAAAGGTTGTTTCAGGTGAAAGCTGACTTCCGTTTTGACCCGTAAGCACCTTTAACAGAGAAGTTTTTCCAGCACCTGACATTCCCATAATGGCGTTTAGGGTTCCAAAATTGAATTGCCCGTTTAGGTTTTGCAAAATTGGCGTCATTTCATGTTGTTGTCTAATAAAAGGATTTGCAAGCAGTGATCTTTTTGAGTACAGCGTCAAATTGGTGAATGCCAGTAAGATGTCTGACTTTTTGTTTTTAAAATTTTCTTTGCTAAAATCAATGGAGTGGTGACTGTTGCTGATAACTGAAACTGTGTTTTTACTTTTGCTGCGGCTCATTACACACCAATTCGGGAGTTCAACTTCTTTCCAGTGGATGCTGAATTTTGCCATAATTACCATGTACGTCATCATTTTCAGTAGAACAATGTAAAGCACCATTCGAAAGACGTAGTAGCCTACGTGATCTCGGTCAATGTGATAATGTTTTAGAAACCAGGAAGTGTCACCTTCACCATCACATCGTTCAAGTCCATAGAAGATGTAGACCATCATTTTCACAAAGTACTTGTGTCCGACAGCGTCGCTAGCAAAGCGCATCAGCGGCGAGGAAAAGTCTTCGGTCTTGACAAAGTTGTTGTCCATTATGGTGTGACTGGCGTAGAGACAGGAGGTAAAGCCCAGTGCAAACTCAATTTTGCCCATCAGCACACCAGTTGCCTCTCCGAGTGACGTTCCGTAGAGAAGCTTCAGCCAAATGAGCAAGTGAAAGGCGAGAAAGCGGTGCCAGTTGATGGTGTAGTTGTCGATGGCGTGCTCCTTGCCGATAAAGTACATGAAGGTGGTAATGACTACTGAGAAGACCGTCACCCTGACTGTGTACGTTAGCTGAGTGCTGATGAAGAAGACAGTGCTGCTGTACCAGCGATTACGGTGTTCAGAACGAAAGACGCCTACAAGGGAGTGAAAAGTGGTGGTGCCCATCAGGGCGAAAGCAAACCCGTAAAAGAGTCGATTGAAGTAGAGAAATGAAAAGTTTTCCTGCGTTTCCATTGCTTCGGAAAAGCTCGGGTACGGGGAGGATGCCTGAGTGTCATTTAGGTTTCCTCTTCGAAGGACATCCATCTTTGGTGGCCATTTCTCGACTGAAAAAGAATGATATGATGGCGATGCTAAAGAGGAAGGTGATCATCTGAAGGAAGATGGCGCGAAACTGGGTGATGAAGGTCAGTTTCAGCTGGCGGTGCAGTAAAACAAACTGGTCACTGAACGAGTAGGATTTGTAGTTAGACGGCAATGACTTTCTTTCCAGCGACGGGACTTGAGATTGAATTTTGAGAAGCTCAGACGATAAAGTCTGCTTAACAAGTGCTGAGTGGAAGGGAAACATTTTGAAAGTCATCACAAGCATAGTGAATCAAAGTTTCGACGGCGTTTTTCTGAGTATCGTAGTTGGGCAGTGTTTGGCAGAGAAATGCAGTCAACTGCGATGGTGGGCCCGAGTACACCGGGACTCCGCCTTTAGCTAGAACATACAGTTGACTGAAGCACTCTAGCAGTTCATCACTGGGAGCGTGAATTGAGACGATGATGGACAGTTGAGAATAGGCTGATGCCAGCAGGGACAGACATCGAATGACCTCAAGAGCAGCGTAGCTGTCGAGTCCTGTTTTAAAACCACAACAAAAAGAGAGATTTACTCAACTGAGCAGGTTTAGGTTGTTGCAGCCAACTCACCAGTTGTTAGCTCGTCACAAAAGATAAAGTCAGGTGGCCGAAGACCCATCAGCTCCTGTCCGATTACCACTCGCTTCTGTTCACCTCCGCTAAGGTGGCGGAACTGCCGCCCAAGTACTTCTGGCTTGAGGAGCAACTTGCTGATGACCGAGTCAATTTGAGTTTGTAATTGCTGATTCGACCCACTGGTGATGCCGTTTTTGAATTGAAATGCATAAACTAGTGCTTCTTTTACGGTTAGCTCGCCGTGAATCGCATTTTGGACGTCCTGTTCGATGAAGTACGACACTGGCTGGTGGTGAGAGGTAGGGCGAATGAAGATTTCAGACTCTGCAGAGAATCCATTTGGATCCAAACCGCTTAGGGCTTTTAGAAGAGTCGTTTTGCCCTATTTAAACACAAAATGTTAGCATTCAGATTGAGGTAAAGTAAAATCAAACCGTACACTTCCACTTGGGCCTGCCAATGCGTTGAGTGAATGACTGTGAAAACTGCCATGAATATCATTCAGAATGGTCTGCTGACGGCCAAAATGCTTCCAATCTGTAAGAATCGTTTTGTGAACGCTGAGATGCCGCCAGGCAAGGGAGATATTTGAATCAGAGTTCATTTTTGCAGCAAATTAGCTTAGCACAGCAGCACCAGTGTCTATTAAAAGCAAAACCGACACAATGATTTTTTCTCTACCGGCCCGCTTTTAAGGGTAGATATGTTTTGCTAAAATCAGCAAATAAAAAAGTGAATCAAACTATGTACAGCGCGAACAATCACCGATAAGCAGTGTGTGCTTATCGGCTAAAAGAGGGATCAATTTTGTGCGTTTGTCTCTCTAGTTTGTCCCTCACTATTTTTCCTGCGAAATCTGTCAGTTGCACATGTACTGCCAAGGTTGAAAAACGAAGGCATTCAACTGACTAAAAGTTTATTTACAGTGCAACTCTCTCCTGTTTTTTTCTGTTGAGGGTGAATTAATTAACAAACGAAGAACTTTACACTTTACATCTTCAAGAAACTTGTTTTTTATTTTTTTTCTAGAAAAACCTACAACTCGTTTTTAGGAGAAAAAATACACAATCAACCATTTTGCCGCAAACAAAAGAGGCACAAACATCCGCTGAGAAAAGTTTTTCAGCATTTACGGACTTCGAACTAGGAAGCCACTCATTTCCTGAAAACGTTTTTAAAAACTGATAAAAAAAGTACAATTTACGTGAAATGCATGACAGAGAGGGAGAGGAAAAGTTTACCAGGCGGAAAATACTGCAATGTGTGTACAGTGTTAAAACTGAAACTGTTTTCAAAAATATTAACAAAGTGTTACAAGTAAAATTACAATAATAGCAAATTTTGTTGCAACAGCGCACCTTCCGCCTGCTTTAGTGCGAAGAAGAGGAGGTCTTGCTGCCTGATCGGCTGCCACCGGCAGAGCTGGAGTGGCCTCCAGAAGAGGAGCCTCCTCCTCCTCCAGCTGAGGAAGAGGAGTGGCCCGAGCTGGCGGAGAGGATGGACTTGTGCGAAACGGAAACAGGCTTCCCCGACTCGGCCGACTCCTCCTTTGCTGAGTTGACCGAGGCCTGTGACTCGGTCTTTGAGCCGCTCTCAGCGACGGAGCCGCCCTCGTTGCCGGTGGCCGCGTCGGAGAGGCTTTCCTCGGTGGCGCCGCTGGACGCCGAAGAGGAAGAGGAGCCAGCTGAAGAGGACGAGAGAGCCAGAGCCGGCCGAGGAGGCGGAGGAGCTTCCAGAGCCGGCTGAAGATGAGCTGCCCGACGAGGCGGCGGAGGACGATCCACTGTGCGAAGCAGAGGATCCACTGCGCGAGGCCGAGGAGCCTGAAGATGCAGAAGATGAGGAGCTGCTTCGAGAGGCAGAAGCCGCCGAACTGCCACCTTTCGACGATCCAGAGGCGGCAGTGGAGGACTTGGAGGCCTTTGGAGGGCCGGCGCCGGCCGAGGACGAATGAGCGGAGCCGGTCTTTGAGCCGGAACGGGCCTTACTGGAGGTGCTGCTGCCGGCGGCGCTGCCGCTGCTGCTGGGCGGGTTGCAGCCCAGATTGGACATGGTGACGGAGGGATCGGCGCCCTCGAACAGCTCCGGGTGGTGCTTCGGGTCGACCGTCTTCTTCAGCGCCTTCTCGCTGATCTTCGCAGTCGGGGGCGGAGAAGTAGGGCGACTTGAGGAGCTCGTCCACGGTGGCGCGACGCTTCGGGTCGATCCAGAAGACCTGGTTGCAGGCAATGCGCAGCAGGCGGTTCATCTCGTGCACGGTGACGAACTGACGCCACTGGGCGGAGATCTTGAAGGGCGCAGAGACGTCGAAGGGCAGGCGGACCGTCTCCATGGCCACCATCAGCACGCCGATGGACCAGATGTCGACCTAATTGTTGACAAAATGCAATGAGATGAGTTTAGAAAAGATGACACACAGAGAGATAAGAGAGACTTTTACCTTTGAGGGGTCGTAGGCGCTTCGGCGGAAGCAGTCCGGCGGCAGGTGCGAGTTGGCCCGAGCGCGGCGCTCCGGCTTCTGGAGAAGGGCGTGGCCGCCGTCGGCGGGTCCCAGTAGATGACCGACTTTGACCAGCCGGTGATCTTCACCTGGTCGCTGGCGGTGAAGAGCACCTGGTGGACGGTCAGCTGGCGGTGGGCGACGCCGACGTCCTGCAGCTTGTGGATGGCCTGCAGCAGCTGAATGGTCCACTTGCGGTGCTGCACCGCCGTGGTGGGCTCCTTGTCGACGATGCGATTGTACAGCGACTTGCCGCTGATGTGCTCCATGAAGGTGTAGATGTCGCTGTTCAGCTGGAAGATCTCGTAGACCTTGGTGAAGTAGGGCGATTTGAGGGTGCCCGCATCGTCGGCGCCGCCGTTGTAGCGGAGGACGCGCAGAGCGGTGGAGAGCAGATTGGCCTTGTAGCGGCCGGAGCACTTCTTCAGGTCGGTCTTCTTCGCCAGAATCGGCTTCTGCTCTTTGGTGGTGGTGGCGGAGTAGAACTCGTCCATGCCGCTGACGATGATCTTGTCCTTGATCTTGAAGCCGGCGGCCTCAATTTCCGCCATGGAGCTGACCTTCTTGGCGCCCTTCGCCTTGGCGAGGTCCTTCACGTCGCCCGCCTTGTTGGGCACGTTCATGGTGCAGGCGGTGGTGATGTGCTCGTCCTTTGCTGAGGGCGCCGCAGCGGAGGCCACAGCGGCGGAGGCGGCCGCCTTGCTCGGAGAGGCCTTGCTCGAGTGATGCGACTTGCTAGTGCCCAGGCTGGTCTTTGACTTGCTGCGAGCCTTTGAGCCGGTCTTTGAGGCCGACTTGCCCGAGGACTTGGCCGACGAGGCGCTCTTGCTCTTTTTGGAGCCGCCGGTTGAAGATCCGCCGGCTGAAGAGCTGCCGCCCTTTGAGCTGGAGCCAGCAGCAGAGGAGGAGGAGCCGCCAGCTGAAGAACCAGATGAGCTGCCGCCCTTAGAGCTGGAGCTAGCCGCAGAAGACGAGCCAGCTGAAGACCGCTGCTGCCGCCCTTAGAGCTGGAGCTTCCACCGGCGGACGAGCCACCTGCAGATGAGCTGCCTCCTTTGGAGCTGCTGGCCGCCGAGGATGATCCTGCCGATGATGATCCTGCCGATGAACCAGAGGCCGACGAGCCGGACAGCTTGCTCTTGGAGCCTCCCTTGGAGCTGCTGCTACTTCCCCCGGCGGAAGAAGAGCCGTGCGAGGAGCTGCCTCCCTTGGAGCTGGACACTGCAGTGCTGGAGCTGCCAGCGCCACTGGAACCAGCGCCCGACGGGTGGGAGAACGCGGAAGAGGTACCGCCGGCACTGCTACCGCCGCCGCTTGAGCCACTAGCACCGCTCGACTTGCTAGAATGGTTGCTGCTACTCATCGTTGCTGGAGAGTATACAGACAGGACAGAAAAGTTTGAAACACTTGAGAGCACTTGAAGACACGACAACTAACTAACTACAAACTGACACGTAGTGGGAAAGAGAAGCTGGCAAAGGTGGCGGTTTTATAGCCAAGCTAAATCAAAGTTCGAACAAATGATGTCTTTGCAACGCAGCTGGTTAGCCGCTTGAAAGTAATTTAATTGGCCATAAGGTTTACTTGAGTAACTGCTTCATGTACTCGGGACAGTTTTTGTCCATGCGAGTCATGGTCTCCTTCAGCTGAAAGTCGGAAATGTTGAGCATCAGGCTGGTGTACGGGGAAATGAAGAGCTGTCCAGTCTTGTTCGACTGCGACCGCGTCTCCTTGGCGACGATGAGCAGATCCAGCTCCAGCAGCTTGTAGATGCACTTGATGACGTGCTGGAAGGTGAGCGCCTTCAGGTGCGACACTCGGCTGCTCCACTCGTGCAGCCGCTGACAGGTGAAGACCTCCTCGTCGAGGTTGCGCAGCTGCTTCGAGGCGACGATCAGCAGGAGGAGCTCATTTCGGGTACAGTTCAGCAGCTCAATCACCTTGGGGTCACAGTTCAGGGTAACGTAGGAGGAGCTCACCTGAGCTTTCCTCCCATCCGAGTCCTCCTGCGCCTTTGGGGGCACGGGGAATGAGTACTGCTGCACGAATCGTTTTGCCTCGGCAAAGTTTCTGATTGAGCTTGAAGGCTCTCTCCATCTCACTGCGAGGGAGTGTGAGCGTCTTCAAGCCGAGGGCCTTGCTGTAGCTCTCGCAAAACCTGGTGTACCGTTCCAGCGTTGGCAGGGCGCCCATCAGGTGGATCATTCGACGGTTGAGGCGCGACTGGACGCGACTGGTCAGCAGCTGAATGTAGTCCACACGACGGGTCAGGCCGATGATCAGCACCGACTGGCCCTGTTGAATGAGATCGAAGAGGTTGTAGAGCAGGTACTGCTGCCGGTAGCTGAACACCTCAAAGTTGTCCAGAAGGATGATGCACCGAAAGTTGGCGCTGTTCTTGATGAGAAAGTTGAACTGGGCGATGATCTTCGGAATGGAGTTGGCCACCTTGCTGGACATCTCAGACTCGTCGAGTTCACCCTCACCTCCTCCTCCTTGCCCTCCTCTTCTTCCACGTTCACCTGCAGCGCCTTGTCGAGCATCGTATTGAGTCGACGGCCGATAATTCGCAGTGTGGAGAGATCATTCTTTCCATGTAGTTTCCGTCAAACTTGAACTGCACCACATTGAGATGACCAAACTCTTCATCGGGATGAGGGGGAACTCTCAGCACTGGATACTGACTGAAAACGGCATCCACCAGGTAGTTCTTTCCCGAGCCTGGTTCACCGCAAATGATCACCGAATTGGCCTTGTTCTGTCTCAACAGAATGCCCACCAGTTGGTCGAGGTAGTCTCGCTGTTTATCATATCCAAAGTAAACCGATTGGCCACTTTCGTAGTCGACTCTATCCAAAAGGGCATTTTCGTCTTCTTCCACTTCTTCCACCACCTCAGGGGCTGGCGGCACTGATTTCTTTAGCCGAGCGCTAGTTTTTCGAGTCTGCTTTGGAGGCATGTTGACGAGGGAATCTGCAGAAAAGGAAAGGAAAACAGAACGATGTTAGAAAACACGGCTGCATTTTAAAGGCAATAAACTACTGATCGGGGGTGAGTGAGTGGGTTAGAAAGTGCATCAGCACATGTACATGTACAGGCAAAACTCACAGTACGGACAAAAAAATCTGTATCGCAGCTTTCATCCGTACTTGCGGGCGCCAACGTCATAAAACGGACATAAAACGCTCTTTTTGTCTCAACAGACGCTAATGTTTTTGCATAGAAAAATTAAATCAACTGCTTTACTAAACGAGATGGCGTTGTCATCGTCCGTACTTGCTGGCGCGTCCGTACTGTGAGTTTTGCCTGTAGTTAACACTGCATCAATGTAAGTGTACAGCACACTTCGGAACCGGCTTGCAAGCGGAAAACCAGTCTCGGTCAGCGGCAGTTCCTTGATCTCTCTCACTCACTGTAATTGAAACGCGCAAACATCTTTCGACTGACTACTCGAGGTGATATTGAAATAAGAAACGATGGGGTGAAAGCCCGCGTTTGTCAAATGCATGATGCACACTGAACTGGTACGCGCTTTCTGGGCCTGAGGTGATTTAATCGCTCGGGCGAGCCAAGTCTTTCGCAGGCTTTCCTCTCCACTACCCGTTTTGATTTTGCCGTTCAGTCGATAGTCCGCTCTGGCCGTGACGTTACACTACTTGAACTTTCCGCGTTTGTCATGAGCGGTAAAATGAATCCGCTAGCAGCGTCAATGCTGGTTCTGCTGGTCTTCCTGGTTGAGCTGACAGAGCAACATGGCCGAATGATAGAGCCGCCAGCCCGTAATGCCATGTGGCGGGTGGGCTTCAACACGACGCCAAACTACGAAGACAGTGAGCTGTTTTGTGGAGGAATTGTGGTGAGTGTGCCCTTATTACAGGAAGCAAATTGATCCGATGATAATCGTGTGCAACTTTCTTTTGTCCGTCAAAGAATCAATGGAAGATCAACAAGGGAAAGTGCGGAATTTGCGGCGACTCGTACAGCGTCCGACGGCCTCGACCGTACGAAACTGGGGGGAAACTGGTGCGCAACATTACCACTCGGGTGTACCCGCCCGGCGGAGTGATTGACGTGGTCATTCAACTGGTGGCGAACCACCTGGGCACCTTCCAGTTCAGTCTCTGTCCGCGGAATAGCGTCGACGAAATAGGTAAAGACAATTTGGTTTTGAGTTGATTTAAAGTTGATCTTAAACTGCTTGAACTGCTTTGCAGAAACTGAAGAGTGCTTCATTCCGCTTACGGTTAAGGGGGAGGAGGTGTATCGCCTAAAGACGCACCGAAAGGGCGCTTTCAATCTACCGGTGCAGCTGCCCAAAGAAGTCTCGTGCGACAAGTGCATTCTGCGGTGGCATTGGAAATCAGGTAACATTTAAAAACGTACATACCTTTTGGTTTTCACCGGCGATCGGTAAAGTAAAGATGGACTTTAGATAACCACAAGATCCCGGGCACTTCTTCAAAATCAAATCATTTGCGTTGATGAAAGAAAAACTGAAAACAGAATTTCAAAACAAAAGCGGCGTTTGCCCCTCCACAACAGACGTGTCAAAAATCAAAATTGAAATGACGCTTTTTTGTTTCTAGCAAACAACTGGGGCGTGTGCGAGAATGGCAACGCAGGCATTGGCTGTGGACCACAGGAAACGTACCGGAATTGTGCCGACATTGTGGTTCGCCACGAGATGGGCATTCGAGGGCCTTCATCAGCAGAGACTACAGCCGATCAAAGCAGTTGGGGCAGTTGGTGATCGGGGAGATGGAGCCGTCTCTAGAAGAGCAAAGTGCCGTAATCAACGATGATTTTGTCACATTTCACAAGTTACAGTAGGGGAGTAAAAGGGCTGATTAAAATATTTGGTTAGGGGCGGGTTCATAAACATTGTCCAGGAAATGTCCAAGTGCCAAACAAACAATACTCTTTTTTGTATCATATTCGCTAAAATGTACAAGTCTAATTTCAATCAAACTTTACTAATTTATGTAATGCTAAACACAATTTTTAACCGCTGAAATACATTTGAAATAAATTTGTAAATCCCTCACTCACTTTTTTATTCTAGAAAAAAAGCTATTGATGCTATTCAAATACGGTTTTCACCAGTAGATCAAGCTGAAAGGCATCTTTCTAATGATACTAATTTCAAGTTGATCAGATAATCGGGAGTATTTAATATGGCGGATTATCTGTTTTTAGTCAAAAACATTTTTAGCTGTATAAAAAAAGTTACTGAATCTAGAAACATAGGGTTTTGACTAGAGTAATCAGAAAAATAGCCGCTACAAAATGGCTTAAAGCGCCGTTTTTCTAATCTAATATTTTTTAAAGTTTAATTTTTTTTGAAAAAGAATTTTGAAGAAAATTAACAAATTTTAAAATGTTTTACTTTTTTGTTTGCTGTCAAGTCAAAGTGTAATGTGAAACATAACTTGTAATACTCTAATTTTGTATAAAATCTTTAAAAATTTTAAATTATTGAGTTTTTGTAAATTGTTGTTGTTGCTCATTTAAACTGTACAACAAAACATTGTTATTACTGTTGCACTCCAAATTGAACGTGGACTTGCAGTTTTGGCCAACTTAACTTTGCCATTCTGGTGGGCATAAAACAGCTGATTGAACCTTTTAAACTATTGATACTAAACTACATTTTGTCACAATTTTACAGACTTTGACACTGCTAAATTTGAATCATTGTTGCCCGCAACTTGAGGTTGCTTGCTTCATTTCACCACCTCCCCATTCAGCACCGCGGAGTTGTCAGTGGTGCCCGTCTAACTCAATTACTGCACCCGATTTGGGACACGACAATACAGAAAAATTAAAATTTTGTTTATCATTTTAAATCATTTTAAACTTTAAATTAAATTAAAAAATGTTTAAAAAATAAAAAACTTTTTAGTGATGGTTGTGAAACAATTGTTTACATTTTGTGTCACGTAAATACAATTTGAATTTTTGACGCAAATGACGATTTTGGCGTTTTGCTAACTTAGATTTGCAACTCATGTCATATTAATTCAATTTACCGTTTAAATAGGCAGTTTAAAATTCAATCAATTTTTATCTTTATATTTGACAACAAGTAATTTTAAGCAACACAAACAACACTCAATTGCATTTAAATAAGTGATAATTGTGAAGTTTTTTACATTGACTTGATATTGCTTGTTTGCTTTCATTTTAAAACATTACGACAAAACGATAAAATACTGTGTTGAATTTTTAGTTAAAAATGGCATCATTTAAAACTCAGTTTTTTTGGATAATTTTATTTGTTTTTGTTATTGCTCTATCTTTAATTGACGCACAACCTGCAACTTGCAAACGTTCTAAAAATTTTTATAATGATGTTGCAACTAAACGCCGCAAACATTCTCACCCTGTCGTTCTACAGAATCCGTTTGGCTTAAAATCATGTGAAAATGCAAACAATATTATTTTGCTCAAAAATTTAGCAAAAGTTGATTTTTCAGTTGAACTTGTGTACGGGCATCACAAAGAAAAAGCTGAACTTATGTTTGATGCCCAAACGTGTCCAATAACAAGTTTTAGCAACGATAAAGAGGCACGAAAATCAATGGAAAAATCAAGTAATCATGAATTTTTTAAAGAAAAATCAAAAAGAAGGGTTTTGTTTAAAACAATCAATGCTCCATTGGCACATTATGATCCATCCAATGACAAATACGAGCAACGTTATAAAAAATATGCAAACCTGAAATCATATATAAGTTATTTTATATTTACACTTCCATCCGGTGTTGAAAAAATTGTTGAAAAATTAAAAAATACAAAATGGAACGAAAAATTTCAAATTTCTGAGTTAGAATACCAAATGCTTAAATCTAATTTAATATACGTTGGTTCTGGTCGGCCATCTCGACCATTCGAGCACATAACATTTACAAATTACATCTTAAGTGGACAGTATTTATCAAATTTTGGTACCCAAAAACTTCACGCGTATTTAGCAAGAGGTGTTCTTCAGAAAATCTTCAATAAAATTTTGATCGTTCCTTTTTATGGTTCCAATTACTATCCATCTTGTTTATATAACGAACAAGTAACCGCCTGGGTTCTCCGGGATCATTTAATTAACACATTGAATTTTGTTGAACTAAAAAAATTAAGGCACAAACTTTGTGTTGAGAGGAGCGACCCGGAAAGATACCTAAAGAACCTTTTTTCAAAACAATCTATGCAGTTTGTGGCGGATTATAACGTCGAAGCCGGGATACGGCAAATTGGCAAATTTGGTTTTGTTTTACCAATTACAAAACCAAATGACGATAATAATTGGAAAAATCAGATTAAGTTTAAATCTCAACCATACAGTACTTCAGCGTTTAGCATTACAAAAGATTCAACATTGTTTTACAAATTTGGAATGCCTTTTTATGAAGAAACAAATGTTGTTTTTGAATCAATAAGCAATGACGATACTTGGTTTCAAACTTATTATACAATAATGTTTCCAATCAAAAGAGTTGATTTTATTTTTAAAGAAGATGATTGGATAGAAAGAATTCGACTAGCAAATGAAATTGAAAATAATTTGGTAAGCAGTTTTATAAATTTAACTTGTAGCAGCAAAGCTTTTAGAGCAACGGTAAAAATTTTAAAATTGTTATTGTTTTAATTTAGTTAGGTAAGCAAAATTTGAAATTTTTGCTTTTGATAAGTTTTGAAACGAGATTTTAGCCACAAAATTTGGACTCCTACTCAAGTTTTTGAAACTTTATCAACATTTAAAAAACTTTTGAGTTGCTTTATTTTAATTTACTCTAAATTGTAGACAACTTGGCAGCTTATTGTGCTTAAATTTTTCCTCTTACATAGCGTTTCTTACCTGGAGCTCCTCTAAAACTTTGCAGAGGTGAGCCGGACTACTGATTCAAACCTTTTGAACCGTCAGTTTTGGTCAGGTTCTCAACTGGTCCACAATCACGTTTGGCAAGTTTTTGTCACACAACCCTCTTCAGCAAGGGTAGCATCTCCTTTGTCCATGTTGGGCCATCACTCCATCTAGGGCAGCTCCTTTCACGGGTCACTCGGGGTCAACTCTAAGCAACTCGGTGCCAACTCCAGGCCACTCGGGGTCAACTTCAGGCCACACGGAGTCATCACCGAGCCACACAGTAGCTATTTGCATCATGACCACTCGGAGCCTTCACCAGGCCCACTCGGGTGCCATCTCCTTGTAGCGGGCCATCGCCATGGCCTCGTCTCAAACAACCACAGTCCGGTAATCACGTCCAGGAAACTCCCTCTCCGTCACAATTGGCCACTTTTCCTTGTCAACTGCACCAGTTGCTCCAGGAACCTCCTCAGGGCTGACAAACGGCCACCACAACGCCTTTTTCACAGGCGGACATTGTCGTCATTGGAGGGCATCATCAGCCATCTTGACCCGTCGCACCATTGGTCAATGCGCCATCTTCCGCTCCTCGTTGCAAACGGCGACAGTCACTCCTCGGATCTCCGCCCGCAATAGCATCAACTTTTACCTTACTTAAGGGAGCTCTTGGTCACTCTCTGTGCGGTTACAACAGTCGATTTTTTCAATCTGTTCCTCGGCCGTTGCATCCTCAGCTCGTCACCAGGCAGTAGTTCAAAACTACACCAAAGCTTTTCAGGTCGATCTCGGCAGTGACGGCACTCCTTGCCAGTCAAATTGGCACTTTCTTGGCGTAGCGGACGTTTTTCGTTGTTAGTCAGGCTAACTTTTCAACACAGCAGTTCCTCAGGTCATTCCTCGGCATTAGGCCAGTATCTTTAACTCCACTTCTGAAACTTTTGTCGGTTTAAATGACAATCATCAATTACTCACAGTTAGGCATTAGTAGCCTCTTTTTGTTGTTTCGATGTAATCACAATTTTCTAGCTGTCGCTCTCTTGGTCGGTGATCAGCTTCATTTGTCAGTTTTCACTCGTTGCTCATCTTCTCAAACAGTCACAAAACTTCCAGTCTCATAAAAGCATTCGTGCTGATAAAGTGTTTAAACAAATCGGTGACTGGAAGCACTTTGCCCAAAATCAGCTTGTAGTAAACTACTTGTAACTGGCAGTTTGTTGTGTGATTAGACTTTCCCCTTACATAGCGTCTCACACCTGGCGCTCCTCCATAACTTTACAAACTAAAAATTTTTTATTAATTTTATGCAGAAATCAACATTATCTTCTTATCCTCCTCTTCTACAAGCATCATTTCAAGGCAAGTATCAATAAACACTAACATTTTTGTTTTATTATATAATTTTTATTTATTTTAGAACTTGAAAAAACTTTAACTTATCTTAAAGCTGAAAAACTTGTTTGTAGTAGAATAACTGAAAAAATCAACAATAATAATGTGTTTAAATTGTCAAATTTATTAATACAAGTACACGCTCAATTAACTGCTGCACAAAATAGAATAAGTTCACTTCAGTGTACTTTATATGAAACACAATTAATAGCTAGGTTCCATTCTTCATTTGAGTATTTACTTTTTTATCAATTAATCCTTGACAATCCAAATGTTGTGCACACTGGTGATGAAACGTTGGAATCATTGGGATCTAAACTTGAACTAGAAATACCAGAAAAATTTGTCAACAGAAATTATAATAAAGAATCTATTCGAGTAAGATTATGTTTATACAAAACAAAATTTTAACATTTAGTTTTATTTAAAGCCAAAGAAAAAACCTACTGGGGAAAACAAATGTGAGTTTAAACAGTTTAATTTTAAAATGTAAATTTTTAACAATGTTTTTAATTTTAGTTGAATGTAAATACTGCGGCAAAATTTCTGACACAAAACAAAGTTTTGACAAACATCGTGAAGCGGTAGAAGGCGCGGAAATGTATTTTTGTCCTGTTTGCAGGACAAAATATACAGCAAACAGATACATTAGACGTCATGAAAACTCAATTAATCACCGATTATTGTCGCTTGCCCAGTATGTTCCGCATCATCCTGAGATGACAGACGACAATTTAATTGGGCAGTTCAAATGCCCTCTTCATAATGATGAAGACCCGCACTATTTTGTTACAAAAGAAAACTGCGCGGAACATATTAAAACTCATGGAGAAAAAGAACTTCACGAGCCAGTCGATCGTTTGGGGGGGAAAAGCTGCAAGAATTTGGGTGTGTTTACCTGCAAATACTGCAAATTTAAAACAAATTCTGAAGAATATGCAAAATTTCACATCAGAGGAGTGCACGAAGATCATTTGGACAAACCTGCTGAAATTAAAGATAATGATAAATATGAGTGGGAAAGCGATTTAGGTCAACATTTTAAAATCTGTGGCAAAAATGAACAGTTCAGTAAGGGAAAATATTCTTGTGGTTTATGTGGAAAAACCTATCCAAGCACAGGTGATACAAAATCACATTTGCTTGGTCCTTTTCATGTAAAGGATTACGAAAATGCTTTGATTGGTATTATACCCGATGACAAAAAATTATTGACAATAGAAATTGCTACCGAGGCAATTAAGCTAATGAATAAGTACAAAAGAGCACGAGTATATACACAAGTAAAAAAGAATCGTGATGATACATCTTTTTTAAAAGTTTTGATTCTTATATCTGACGAAAATACTAAAAACTGGTTTTGGCGCATTCCCAACAGCAACGGAGAATACAAAAACGACAAAAATTGTTATCCAAATAAGTTTGGTAGTTTTAATCATATTGCGAGAATAAATAAAAATGAGCTTCTTCGCGATTTTTTAAAAAACGATCAATATTCTTCTGAATTAAAATTAGAATACATTGAATGGATACAAAACGACATGGATAATGAAGTTTTAAACCAAATTGAAAACATACATGATCGAACACTCACACCAAACATGAATTTTGAAAAAGCTGAAATAAGTTGGATTTCCAATAGAAAGAGTTTTCAAAATTTTGTCATTAATGTAAGAAAATATAAACTAATTCACACAAGTGAAGCACATGAAAAATCAATTCCCATTCCAAAAGATTGTCAACAAAAGAAAATGAAAATACAAATCCTACAGCAAAATCAACTGAAACCCCAGATGAACAAACTACAGAAACGACTATTGAAATCACCGACACAACTTCTGAAAAACCAACTTATCAAGATGTTTATGAAATTTTTAAAAAACCTAACAATAAACCATCTAACAATAAACCAGCAAAAAAACCAGCAAAAAAACCAAATAAAAAAATAAATACATCTAATGGTCAGCAGTTTTTAGATACTTGGCTTGTTACAAATCAACATCAGTAACACCGACAAATGATTAAAACTTTTCATTTTTATTTTCTGTAATAACAATAAAATTATTTTTTATTTATTTTTAAACAGTTATTAGACATTTGTTTAAATCAGTTGTGAGATTGAATGTGAATCTAGTTACCAGAGAGTGGCCACAAAATTGGCGCAGCCTCTTAGTATCATTGGAAAAATGAGCAGTCACCAAGTGCTGAGTGTGCAAATTAAAATGGTCGAATCAGTTTTGCTTAATTAACCAAGTAAATGTTGTAAAGTGTAAACTAGTGCAGTTAATTTATTCAAGTCAATTTTTGCAATGCTAGTTTAATTGAAATTTTTAGTTTTAAATTTTTTTATATAAAAAACTTTTTAAAGCGTGTATAGTAAACAACACAATTTAATAAAAATGTAGTTTAGAAGTTACTAAAACTGCAAACCGATTTGCCAATACAAAATTATAAAAACAGTTAAACGTGAAATGCAGGGAAACGAACTTTTAAAATGTTTTGCTTTATGAGCTTCTGTCGCTGAAGTGCTCTCAGGAAGCAGCTCGGCTAGCTCAATCGGTTAGAGCGTAAGACTCTTAATCTTAAGGCTGCGTGTTCGAGTCACGCGTCGGCTTTTTTATGTTAAATTCCGGTGTTTTTTTGCTTTGGCTGCTTCTTAAAACACACAGGAGTCATTTGGGCGAAAACCCGACGCCGATATCTCTTGTAGTTCCCGAGATATTAACGATTGAAGTTGAGACTAACTTTTTACATTCACTGTACTGCGGGGAAACATACTAAAGTACTTTGTAACAGGAAACACCCACTTTTTTGTTTTCATGAGGCACATGACCAAAAACCGTACATCGATTGCTCTTTTGGTTCGCTAAAATGAACGCGATCGATGATTTGGGATGGATTAGAAAGATGCCTGTAAAATTGAAGATAGAACTTCTGCCACCATTTTTTGCACATTATTTTTGCCGCGATAAGTCAGCACCAAACAACTAAAAGTTCTAAATCTTTGGTCTACTAAACATGAACAACTACACACAGTGATTCGTCAGCTCTTCGCTTCAATCTTCAAACTGATGCAACAAAGTGTAATAGCCTTGCTGCTGCTGCTGCTGCTGCTTGGCTGTGTCCTCATTTTAGCCCAGGAAGAGTCACCCTCGGTAAGTGGTGAAGAAGGTTACCTTTTGATAAGATTGGAACGAGCTTCTCATTCTTCTTAACCAGCTTTGCAATCAACTGGCCAACTTTGAACTCCTGCAGGCAGCCACCGCCCTCGATGGAACACTGCACGTCCTCATTCGCAATCCGACCACCAATACCACCGACTACCATCGCCTTCCTCTAGATAATACCACAGTGGACAACACCGAGGGCGGACTGAAGATCAGGGAGCCAGGAGACTTTGATGCAAACGTCACAGTGGAGACTGTTCCCTGGCTTCGGTGGATGGCCAAGCTGGAAAAAGAAAACAAACAACAGCTGATGGGGCAAATTCGGTTCGCCATGCTCAATGTCAGCAATCCATTTGTGGGCGCCCTGGTCCGTCTGCAGGATGGGCGACACTACTGTTCTTCGTCAGTGGTTGAAAAGGAGGAGGAGGCGAATCCCGTCGACTGTGGCCTGCACAAGGACGACATGGTGGTTGGCTCAATGGGCTCAGCGGACTTTGAGGAGACGGCGACAGTACCGATGCTCATCTTTGTGGAGACAGAGAAGAATGGCAAAAAAGTGATAGAGATGAGATTGGCAAAGTGTAAGTTTGAACTTGTTTTGTTCTCTTCTAATTTGTGTAATTACACACCCTCACAGACAACAATCTCCTCTCGCTGGAAGTCTTGTTCCTTCCCGAAATATTCGTTGTCAGTCGCGAGAACCCTTTCCACTTTGGTTTCGCCTTTGCGGGCATTGTTCACCAGTGGATGACCATGATCGAGAAGAGAGACGACAATACCGAGATCGAGCATCCACTGGTGCTGCTGCTGGATAATCCTCAGAGGAAACTGCTCCAGAGAGAACAGAACTTGGTCTCTTTAAATGCGGTGCCTGCTGAGCTGTACTTTCAGTGCACCTACTCTCCTCCCTCGTCCACTCCCACGCCCAGTTCCATCCTCAACAAGGAGCGGGTGATGGTGGCCGGTCTCGGAGCGCTCTTGGGGGCAGTTGCCTTTGCAGCTCTCTTCCTCGTGATCAAGATCTGGGGGAGAAGTAGAAGAAGGAGAGGAGGAAGAGGAGGAAGTAGGAATCAGCGCACCACCGAGTCGACCCCCTCTGGTTCGGAGCTAGAGCTGAGCCGAAATTGGGCCAAGTTTGTGAGCACTTTTAACCGAAGAGGTAACAAAACTGAGAACAGCAGCTTCAGCTCGAGACAAAAGGGTGGCCGCTGAAACGGACGACGACGCTCATTGACAGCTGAAACGGTTGACAAAGAAAATCATCATCTGGTGTGTGTGTGTGTTATTGGCGGATCAGAAACGAGCCGGTAAAATAATAAAAAGTAGAGTTTTTGAAACCTTTTTTTGGCACATAATCTTCTGGTCGGCTTTGGAGCACTGCGGCGGCGGAGGGCGGCGACGACAGCTGCGCCCCCTTTGCTGTTGCCAACAGCTGTCCAGCTTTTGAGCTGCGGCGCACGAGATGTGTTTTTTGCTCGTGTCTTCTCATTTTTATTGCGTCATTCGTCCGTCAGCGAAGCTCTTTTCTCTTTCTAAAATAGAAACACTGGCTGCGGCCTCATTTGCGATCACCACCACCAACTCTTCAACTCTCAAGATCTCTTCAGAAGCTTGAAATTGAAACCCAACAACAACAACAACAACAGCAACAGCGACGAAAATGATGGACCGCTTGTTGAAGCGCATTCCTCTGGCGATGTCAAACAACAAACAGCAGCAGCAGCAGCAGCTTTGTACCACCGCCGCCGCCATTGACGCTCGGGGCTGTTAATCCCCTGGACAGCGCCCGTCGCCAGCTGGCCACTCTGGAGCCGACCGTTAAGGCGCTGCTGGAGATGAAGAACCCCGCTCTGGCCATTGTAAGGGAGAAGCTGGAGACGATGGAGGCCATCATTGTCGCCTTTCCGGAAGAGCTCGAGCCGGTGGAGGCGGCCATTTGGCGGGCAAAGATGGCCACTTGGTGGGTGGAGTACTCGAAGCAGCAGACTGCGGCGCTCTTTCCAGGCCTGGAAGGTGAGAAGGATAAAGACAGCAGCAGCAGCAGCAGCAGCAGTCCCACGACCTCGCCCCAGTCTTCTTCCCAAAGCCGAGTGTCGCCGATTCTGAAGCTGATCACCTGGCCTCCTTTGGTGGTGGCGGGGCTATCCGACGTTTTCGCTCTTTTGCCAATGAAAGGAACCAAGCAAAGAACTTACCGGTGACAACTACTACTGCCGGCTCAAGCATGATGGCCGTCGAAGACGGCTCCACGGCCGAGTCTTCAGATGGTGAAGAGCCCGACTTGAAACGACCCACTCTGGCCCAGTCGTCGTCCTCTGCAGTTGCTGCTGCTGCCTTTTCTGCTGAAAAGATGCTGTCAGTTGCGGACCCCGACTCGAGACTCATCGACGCCGGCGACTCCAAAGAGGCCGGTCTGAAGGCCATTCAGTTCTTCTCCAAGGGACGCTAGAAGGCGGCGAAGTGTACTGGTTAGAAAAGAATTCGAAACAACCCATTGGCAAAAGCTAATATTGCCAAGAATTCAAATTGATTCACTTTGCTTTATAACCACACACAACAACAACAACCATCACCACACTTTATAACTCTTTCTATATTAAATTCCCATTTGTCAACACACAACACGCTGCTCTCCTAATTCCCGCCGCCGCCAGCTTTTCAACCTGGAACTGCGAGGGAATTCAGCAGAGGGCACAGTCTACTAATGGTAGTGCTACCTTTTGAGAAGGAGGAGGAGGAGGAGAGAATCCTGCGCTGTTGAAAGTTCACCAGAGATTTTCTTTCCCCTCTCTCTTCTCTCTCCCTTGTCAGAGATTTCCATTTGAGCATGAGCGCTGTTGCGTTTTATGGCGTTTTGGATGCTGCTGCAGCCAGGGCAGCCAATTGAGCTCACTTTGAAGACTCACTCTCTCTCACTTACTGAAAGGGAACACTTGACTCGACACTCGACTCTCACTGACAGTCGCTGACTTTAAAACGACCTTACGGCTCGGATTCAGACGTGCCCAGGCAGTGGCAGAGCTCAGCTCGCCAAAAAAGAAATCAACGGAGAGAAAATAAAAATGGAGGAGACAGTTTTCACCTTTGAGCAGTCCTCCTCCTGCCCAACAGCCAACTGGCGGTCTGGGCCCCCGTGCTGCTCCACCTGATCATTCTGGTGGTCACCTTCTTCGTGGCCACGGTCACCCTCAAGATTCTGGACGACTACCGCAAGAAGGCGGAGAGGTAAGTTCCAAGTTTCATTAAAAAAACACTACAAATATCCTCGTTAAAACACATCTGTTTTCCTTCCTTCCACCAACTTTTAGAACGCCGCTGTTAAAACAGCTGGCCCGCAAGTTCGGTACCTTCTACCCGCTGAGCGAGTTCTTCCTACGGCACTACTTTCCCCAGTGGCGTCGCCTTCACTCGCGCCCTGGGAACGAGCCCACGACGAAGTCGTTGAAAGCCGCCTACCTGGAGCACTGCACCACCTACCGCAAGCAGTTCATCAAGACGGTGAAGTTCAGCAAACTCGGCGGCCTGAACGACCTGGCCGTGGACCTGGTGGAGGACCTGCAGGCGGTGGCGAAGCGTCCCGTCCACTGGGTGCCCCTGGTGGGCGCCATGGCCGAGACGGGCTGCTGAAGACCATTGGTAAGTGATGGTGATAACTCACTGCCTTACTCTTTGAGTTCTATTTCGAACCCGTTCTGATCCACAGTGTTTTTACCCCCTCCCCCTTTTAGGCCAGCTAATGGGCGACCAGTACGAGGACGATGGCGCCATTGTGGTGCTGCCCAAGTGGGCCAAGTTCCGCCTGGCCAGTCTGCTGGACGAGGTGTACCGCCTGATGCCGCAGCTGGCGGGCAATGGCGCCGCTCGGGGCGCCTTTCAGAGGGCGCTCAACACGCACGCCAACCCGTACACCTTCTACGTGGGCTACTTCACTGGGCCGACGGTGCTGGAGGGAGGGGAGGGAAAAGGTGTTGAAGGTTTGGAGGAAGAGGAGGAGGAGGATGTGCCGATGATGGAGAAGGAGGAGGAGGAGGAAGAGGAGCCCGAAGACGACAATGCCGAAGAAGATGAAGGCTCGGCGGTGGAGGATGCGGCGGCTTCCAAGCCCTCTTCGAAGCCATCTGGCCAAGACATGATCCCGCTGCTGCTGAGCCTCTTCATGCACTCCATCGACACGGTCACCTACGCCACGGCCGTCCTCCTCGCCCTCTTCTCCCTGCGGCTGGTGGTCGCAGAGTGGGCGCAGCAGCGACCGCGCCTCTTTCACGGCTTCTACCACGGCGTCGGCGACGTCCTGAACTACTTCACCTTTGGCAGTACCAGATCTACCATGTTCTGTGGAGCTGCCAAATCAGCAGGAGAAGGACACGTTGTCAGTGCCGGTGTTCCCGCTATGGCGCAGTGAAGAGAGAGAGCATCAAAGAGAGATCGTCTCTCTCTCTCTCTCGTAGTTGTCTTTCGATTTCAAGGTATCATTATCATAACACAAACACACAACACAAACTCTCAATTTCATCGTAGAAAAAGGCACTGGCATTGTCGTAGAGAACTCACACATTGACATTGACTCTCAACACTTCAACAATTCTCAACTCTCAACACTGGCGACCCTGACAATATCAAACACAAACACAGACACAATCTCCCAAGTAGAGCGCCCGAGTCAACAGAGGCACTTTTTGGTAAAAGAAAAATCTGCTGCGGTTGCAGCAGAAAAGTGCTACCAGACTTACTCTTTTTATTTCGTATAATATCTTACAAGTCACAGGATCAAGTGTGATTGGGTTATGATTAGGTGTGCATATGATAAAAGCAAGGGGGTGGAATAAGGGAAACGTGAATAGTGAAAACGAGGGTGAACAGAGGGTGGGTGGGTGGAGAAACGCGCGGTACAGGTTGAAGAATACTTTGGGGTGGAAGTATAGTAGAATTAAAAAAGAATACTGGGGGTCACTGGGAAGGAATGCTACAGGATACTATAAATATAAATTGAGCGAGATAAAAGCACTAGGGGTGGTGATAGAAGAAATAGTGTGTGAATGCAACTGGGGTTTGACTACTACTGTCCGCGACGAGATCGAGTGACACGCTGGCTGGCCGCCCTGGCCGCCGGGGTCCCAGTGGCCTTCTGTCCAGGTCGCTCTGGTTGACGACCCCGGTGGAGGCCTCAGATGCCGGCAGAATAGTCTTCGCCTTGCGGGCGGCACGAGGGGCACGAGGGGCTGGCTTGGCAGGAACAGCAGCAACGGGCGCCACCTCCTCTTTCTTAGACTTCTTCGTCCTCGTCTTTGTCGCCTTCCTAGCCACTGGGGCCACCTCTTCTCCTCCTCCTCTTCGGAATGAGCAACATTCGCCTTAATGTCTTCTTCGCCTTGATCCTTCGCTCTTCGTCGAACTCCTCGTCGTGAAGTAGGCTTTTTGCTGGCAGCTTTCTTCTTCTCCTTCTCCTCTACCTCTTCAACGACCGCAGCGGGAGCTGTGGCAGCAGCAACAGCAGCCGCTCGTCGAGTTTTCGTAGTTTTGGTCGCTGCAGCCGCCCCCTTAGCTTGCTTGGACTGCTTTTGCTGTGAGGGCTTCTTCGCCGCCCTCTTCACCGGCTGGTGCTTGGCAGCAGCGGCCACGTTCACCTCCTCCTCAATGGTCTCGAGGAAGGCCTCGCCGCTCTCCTCCTCGACGACGACGTCCATCAGCTGCAGGCGGTCCTCGAGGAGGGCTGCTGCTGCCCTTGCCTGGCCGCGCCGACCAGCTGCTCGTCGTGGGCCATCAGCCTGAGAAGTGCTGGCCACTGCAGCGGCAGTGGCCGACGCTCGGCGACGACCAGACGGCTTGGTCGCCTGCTGGTCCGCCTGCTCGTCCAGTTCAAGCATCTTCGAGACCTCCTGGCGACGGCCTTTGGTGGCTGAAAGGGAAAGCAGAAAAACATCATAAGAAAAGGTTAACAAAAGTCAAAGCAATTCGGCAGGTTCACTTACGAGTTTCACCGAAGCCGGCCATGCCTTCGAGTTCATCGCGACCAACCACCTTCCGGCGACCACCTCGCCGGGGCTTGGGCTTCTTCTCCTCCTCCTCCTCCTCTTTAACCTCCTCTTTGACCTCTTCTTTGTCCTCCTCTTTGACCTCCTCTTTGACCTCCTTCTTCTTCTCATTCCTTCTTCTTCTTCTCCTCCTCCGCGACCACCGGTAAAGTCGCTTCTGCCGTTGTTATCTCCGCAGCAGTGGCCGCCTCGATACAGGAGTCAGTCAGGCAGCCGTTGGTAGCCGCCTCAAAGGTGAAGCACCGACCTTCAATGTTGACCTGGTCATTGTGGCTGAGGGCGTACCCGGCGTTCTCCTCGAGCACCCTCTCATTGACGAGTACGGTGGCGTCTGCAAAAGAAACAAAAGAAGAGCATGAGAAATCAGCAAGGCAAATCACTTATAGAAAAAGGAAAACCACTCAAAGACGGCCGTATGATGAGATTGCTGTGCTTGTCGCCCTCCTCCTCATTCCAGCCGAGACGAAGCACCTGCAGGTGCTCCTTCTGCACCTTGGGCGCGTGAATGCGAATGTCGTCGGCGGCGCTGCTGCCGAAGGTAAAGGGCAGCTTCTTCACCTCACAGCGGACCGAGCGGCCGTCAAACGTCGAGGTGAACTTGAAGAAGCCGTAGACGGCCGACGTGGTGGCCATCTTGACGGCGGGGTTGTTGAGGCTGAAGAGCTGCGGAGCTGCGGAGACCACTCTGATGAGGTCTGTTCTGTTGCCTGGAGGTGAATCAGTTCACTGAAACACTGCGCTCATTGACGAGAAGTAGAGCGCCCGAGTCAACTCGCACATTTGTTTTTATCAAAAACAACTTTTTTTTCTGATGATAATAAAATGTGTGATGATTCAGTATGCGCGGGTGCAGCTTCGAATGATTCAGGTATATTTCTTCGAAACGACAAGTTACCAAAAGTTACCAAAATGCTGCACGTAACGTTGGCTGTGCACTGCGATAGGCTCCACCCCTTAGCATCATGTGCCAGCTGGCTCGGGCGCTCTACTCCCAAGTCCTTTCCAAAGACCTGTCCTCACACTCAATCGATACTCAAATTCCCAACGCCAAGCACAGGCACAACACAAACAAAGAAACCACAAACACAACTCATACTTTCTTCGTGGACCATCTTTACTTTGACTTTCCATCAATGAGCCTCAATTCAATCCAACCTCCTCTTCTTCACTGAATCATCTCCAGGGGAATGGGAATGAGGGGCTCTCCCAGCTCCTCCCTGCTGGGCCGCTGCATCCGCTGCAGCTCCTCAAAGTCCTCCCGGCGCATCAGCAGCCCAAAGAGCGCCTCGCGCTGCTCAAAGAGGCCCAGCAGGTGGTAGCGCAGCCAGGCGATGTCCCGGTCGGGGCCGAGGGCGTCGGCGATGGCCGTCGCCGTGTAGAAGAAGGTCAGCTTGTCGGCGTGCTCGCGTCGGGCGGTGGCGAGCATCGCCGCCGGGATGCGCAGGCCGGCCAGCTCCTCCACCAGCTTCCCGAAGAAGTCGAACTCGAGGAGGAACCAGAGGAGGGCCTTTGGGTAGGCGGTGTTGTTGGTGTTGGCGGTGGTGGTGGTGTGGTGGTGGTGGCGGTGGTGGAATTGCCGTGATCAGCAGTGTCGCTCAGGCCGACCAGCCAACGGGTCAGCTCGCGGCAGATGAGCGACTGCTCGGCGCTGCTGGTGCTCTCCTGCTCGTAGAGAAGGACCAGCGTCGGACTGACCAGATTGAGCAGGTAGGCGATGAGGAGGTCTTCGTTGGGCTAACGGAGAAAGGGAAATCAGAAACAGTGTGTATTTGGGTTCGATGTAGTTACCAAAGTACGTACCATCAGGACGGTGAGGAGAATGTCGCCGATGAGCGGCACCGAGCGGTGCGGGCTGCTGTAGGGCACGGCCTCGACGAGGCGCTCCAGCGAGGCGAACCAGACGCCGGTGTCCAGTCTTTTATGTTCTTGTTTTGCTTCTTCTTCTTTTGGTCCTGCTCGCCTTCCACTTCTTCAGCACCATCGTCGTCGTCTCCTTCTTCTTCATTTTCCTCTTCTTCCCCATCACTCTCATCTTCGTCTGCGGCTTCTCCAGAAACACTGAGGTGTCTGGTTCGAAAACTGGACACTTGGACGGCGAGCAGGCGCATGTTGTGGTTGTTTCGGCTGATGGCCAGCTCGGAGGGCTTCAGGCTGCCGATCAGCTCGTGCCAGGTTCTAAACAGAACAGTACGTTAAAAAACTCAACAAAACAAGACAACAAACTTACTCTTCAAAGAATCCTTCACTCTTCTGACTGGAATCGCCCCTTCTAAACGGCCACTTCAACTGACCGTTCCAGAGCTTGATCGCCAGGTAGAGACCGACGCCGACGACCACGGAGCCGAGAATCTGCAGGCCGCTGAAGCCGTACAGCACCTCAACGGCCTCCTCCAGAATGGCGTTCACGCTGTCCATAAGGAGACGCAAAGACAAAGCGTGTTCAGCAAGATGACGTGTTCCAGTGCAACACCGAACCACAAGCCAAGAGTTTTCCAGCTGTGACAGAATCTGAAGCAGCAGCAGCGACGATGATGGATGAACGAAGAAGAAGAAGAGTTGTGTGTTGGTGGTCCAGAAGTTCCGGCCTGGTTGGCCCTCTCTGCGGGTGCCTCTTCAGTGGTGGTCACTTTTAGAACTCCGGGAAAGTATATAGAGAGCAGTGATGCGCGCCTGAATTTGGACGGTTCCAAGTTGGTGGGCTGCTGCTGATGCTGATGCTAACAAAAGCTGTGCATGCGTTGTGCTGAAGATTTCTTTTCACTCAAACCTTGTTTTGCTCAAGCTCAAGCTCAATTCTTCGACGATTTAGAACCTTTAAAATAATCATGGACATTGTTTCCACCTCCTGGACGGCCTTCTCCCGCTTCATGGCGGCCAATGGACGGGAAATCTTAACGAGTGTCGCTGTCCTCACCTCGGGCTGCTTTCTCTTGGCCATCGTCTACTTTCTTTACCGGTAAAGATTTCAGGATCTAAAAGTTCAAGGGCGTGATTGACATTTTCCCGTTACTATTTTGCAGATTTATGGGAATCATCCACTGGCGAAAAGCGCTCAACTGGCGAAACTGGACGCTGAAGAACTTGCTTCGAAGCGAGAAGAAGAATGATAAGGTCGATGAGGATGATGATGAGGGGGAAGATGACGATGATGATGAGGATGAGGGTGATGAGGAAGCTGATGACGAGGAGAATGATGATGATGATGATGAGGACAGGCGCAACCGGCACTCGGAGGCAATGGAGGCCATCTCGAAGCTGAGCGACGAGGACATCAAAGCCATCGCCATGATGATCGCCCAGGAGCGGATGCGGGAGCGCTGTAAGGCGCACTGTCGAAATCAGCCGTCAGAAGGCAAGAAACCGTGAAACATTTCATCATTTCTACATGATCTTCCATGAATGTACCCTCAGACATATCATGCCGAATAAAGCGTTCGAAAAGAGTAGACAAAGACCTTCTTTTAGAATCCCATATACTGATTCAAAACCGGTTCCACTTGGGCGCTGATGGCGCCCGGTTCGGAGAGGAAGGGAGCAGGACTCACTTTCCCTGGGCGCCACCAGCTGCCGCTCTGCGCTCCTTTGCTGAGTCATTTTCCGCCGCCGCCGCCGCTGCTTTTCTCGCTGTGTGTGTGACTGTTTTGATTTCGTCCCATCTCTTTTCCTTCTTTCACTGTGCTTTTCTGCACTCTGAGTTTGCTTGTGTTGTGTTGCACTGTGCAAAGGCAAAGGCACTCGCTCTGGCTCCTTCTCGCTCTCTCGCCCGGTGACATTCTTCCTCTTTGCTGTGTTTGCTGTGCTGTGCTGTGGTGGTAGTGTGATCCTCCTTTCAACATCCCATCATCCACTGGGAACCACTTCTCATTTGGTATTTTAGTGAACCTCATCGATATCGGTATGATTAGAAAATGAGTGTGTGCTTTTTTGTTTAGTAATTTGCCTTCATCTTTTACCCCCTTTGTACACAGGACTTTAAATAAGAAGGTTTTCTCAAAGTTCTCGTTGGAAGTAAACACTCACAACTTGTAAGTTTAAAGCCTTCTTTTCCTGCCCCTCATCTTTCTTCGATCATATTCCCCTTCACACACTTCCCCCCCCCCGCTTTTTCATCATCATTACTTTGTGCTTCTTTTTTCGAAGAAGAGATTGATTCGTCAGCTTTGTCTGATCTTGTCCCCATGCTCGATTCTCTTGCCCTGATATCTGCTTGTTTTCCCCACCTCTTTCTCCAGTCTTCCGAATTCCGACAAGACCCATTTTGAACCTCTTCTTTCTCTCTCAAAACCCTCTCTCATCTGTCCTTCGGCCGTTCACACGGAGAAGTGGAAAAAGAGAAACAACAATAGCAGCAGCAGCAGCAGCACCAACAAAACAACTCCTCTTTCTCGATCGATATCTCTCACAGTGTTTGTGGGCTTGCTTCTGTGTTGTCTATTCGCTGTCCTCAGATCTCTCTGTGTGAAGATCGATCGATTTTGTTTTGTTTGTTGGTGGTGGTAGAGAAAGACAAGAAGAAAACAGGCTGCTTAAAGAAAATACTACTACTTCAACTCTAGTAGAGTAATTAGAATCATGTTGCAAATTAGTTGTACGTCCTCTTGTGAAAATTCTACACGGTAGAGCTACACGGTTTGAAGAATTCTTGGTTTCTCCCACCGGATCGATTCGCTGGATCGATCCGGTGAATCTCTCTCTCGAGGGACAGGTTTCAGAACACAGCGTGTTTCTCTGTGTTTGTGTTTAACACTCACACACACTCACTTTACGCTTATTCCACTACCGTTGCCGGTTGTCTCTAAGGCGTGTTTCCAGGGAATTAATTAAATCGCCTCTTTTTCTGAGTAGGAAGCGGTCTTACACGAGTTCCTCTTAAGTGTTATCCCGGTTCGATTTCAATCTCTGAGGTTTTTTCTCAGTGCTGTACCTACCTCTCCTTTCCCTCAGGTGTTCTCTCTTTCTCCTCTGTGGATGATCCTCTCATCTTTTCCTCATCTTCCCCTTCATTAGCTCTCTTCCTTGCCTCTGCTCTGAACTTGACCAAATGCAAATGCCAAACGGTCTCCCTTTCCTCTCTCTGATGTGCGTCTTGGCCGTCCCTGTTATCGCTGCCAGTCATCTGCTGGCAATGATTACCACTCGTTATTGACATCCACACAGAGAGGAGAGGGGCTAGCTATGGCGATGACATCATCATCTTTTCTTGTTTTCTCTTTTGCTCCCGGTACATCTTTCACGCTGTTACCTTTTCTTCCACTGAAGAGAAGACCGCGCGCGCTCACTTCCTCGCTCGAGCCTCGAGGTGGTGGAGGACGCTTGCGCTTTCTTTCTTTCTTTCTATTGCCTAGTACACTACCTGTGGACGCTGAAGGAGAAAGAGAAGAGAAGAGGGAACAGCAGGCGCAATCGATGGCCATGGGAGTCAACGGTGAAAGTGACCGAAAGGTGATTGATTGCTGTGGACGACGGCAGACATGCTCATCAGTTCTCTTTCATTGAGAATTCGAATTCTGTTTGCTTTGGGTCGATTCCACCATTTCCTCCCCGTCTTTCTGGTCTGATGACTGGGGTGATGACAAGTAGTTCACAATGCCTCGTAACCTGGATACCTTGCTCCTCCCCCTCCCTCCTTTGAATCATCCCCCTTTGTCCATCACCATCATACTCTTCATGGCAGACTTGTGTGTGTCGTCTGCCATCGGTGGTGGTGATGATCATCGTAGTCGTCGTCTCCACTTTTGCACCACCGTCCTCCTTGGCTGGCTCAGCAGCAGCAGTGCAATGATCATCAACCCACGTGAGCTCCCCTTGCTCTTCTCTCCTTTGCCGCCGGGCAAGAAGAAACAGCACTACACTCTAGTCGTTCTGGTTAGCTTGCCCTTGCTGTGTCTGTGTTTGTTCACCGATCGGTGTGGCCTGCTTTTATTTTATCATCACTTGCTAGTTGCCTGGTGAGAGAAGGAAAGGGAGCTAAGCTCTTCACCCCACAACTGTTGGCAGCCGTCGTCGGGTGCCTGCCTGCCGCCTGTCTTTGTGATGCAGACGGGAGAAGACTGGCAGCTCTTCTTTCCTTCTACTTCTGCTTCCCTTGACAACCCGAGAATTGTCTGGAAGCTGCAGTGGTGGTGGTGGTGTTGGGGGAAACTATCTTCTGTCTATCTGTTTTCTGAGAAAGATCAAAAGCAGCAGCTGCAGCATCAGCCTTTCATAAAGTGGTCCCGCTCTTTGAACTGGTAATTGCTGCTGTGAAGACGGTGGCGAAATTTTTCTTCTTTTTTAGTAAAAGTATGAAAGAGAGGTAGCTCGTTTTTGGCCGGAACTTCTTCGGTAATTGTTGCTCTATTGTGGTGGTGGTAGTAAAGAAAGGTGCGATGACACCTGAGGTAGCTGAAAAGAGTTCCACTATCTCTCACCACATGTGACTCTGAATCGGTGGCATCTCTTTCTCTTCAACTTTTTTTTCTCATCGTCGGTCTCTTGTCGGGAATTGCTGACTTCGTCGCAGCACACTTGTACATGCGCGCGTGCCCTCGTAAGGGAATTACCGTCGCCGTGAGAGCTGCTGCTGATTCAGGTGGTGGTGGTGGTGGTGGTGATGGCCGTGGTGGTCGCCGTGGCGCACCATTGACGTCACCGAGGCTGCTGACCAGAGGAATAGAGAAGAGAGAGAGAAGCAGAATCTGGATCGATGCTGCTGCTGCTCTACTGCACTTCACCGGATATTTCCACCCGAAGCTGCTGCTGCCGTCGCCGAACGATGTACGGAATTTGTTTCGGGAGCAGTGGCGGAGTAGGCTGCTGCTGTGACCAGTCTTTAGGTGGCAGCACCGCAGCCGCCGCCGCCGCTCTGCCTTCCTCCGGCAGTGCCACTGCCTGTCTGTCTGTTCGTCTGTCCGTTGCGCCTGTGCCTCTCCTCTCCTCTTGCTGAGCGACGTTGTCCTATCGCTCGCTCTTTCTTTCTTCCTTGCCAGTGTGTTGGCTCCTCTCTCGCTCTTTCTCCCTTGCCATTGTGAGCAGCAGCGGCGACTGAATCTTGCCGTACCGAAGATCTCTGAGCTCTGTGTGTGTGCTCTGCCGAGCCGTACTCTTCTTCTTCATCTGTTTCCCCAACACCACCTCCATTACTTATTCCCTTCTTCTTTCATCCTCCTCCTCTCTGATTCTGCACCTTTGACCCGGCTGTGCATCCCAGCATCTCTGGTCATTTCCTCACCCTCCTCCTTCACCAACCCTCTGGTCCTTCTCCAAACACACACACATCTCACTCTTTGGTAAAGACTTTTCTGCTTCTCGCCTTCTGCATCATTTTCACAGGCGTCTAACTTTCACTTCTAACTCTCTGTACTCTCTGTTTTCTCTCCTCTCTTCCTCGCCTCTCTCTGGTCTCTTCTTCTGTCTGCACGCGCTCTGTGTGTGCGTCACGCAACTCTACTCAACTCAACTCAACTCAACTATCGCCGCAACATTCTCCTGCTTCATTGCTGGTACTGCATCTCTGCAAACGCTGCAAAACCCTACGAAAACACACCTTCACCACCACCACTCCCATTCACACACACACACACCTTAGCAATGGCTCTCAAAAGAATCCGAAAAGAACTGGAAGACCTGAAGCGCGACCCACCCGCACAATGCAGCGCCGGTCCGGTCGGCGACGATCTGTTTCACTGGCAGGCGACGATCATGGGACCACCTGACTCTCCCTACCAAGGTGGCGTCTTCTTCCTCACCATTCACTTCCCAACGGACTATCCGTTCAAAGTAAGGACGCACCGTGAATTCAGAGGATGCAGACTGCGCTACCCTAGTCTAGCTGGCGTTGCTGGGCGACACCCGTTGCCTCAGACAGGCAGTCTGCCTAGGAGACTAGTCGTTTCTAATTGGCCAACACTAATTAATCATCTCTTTGTTTACCTCTATTCTCTACCCTCTCTAGCCTCCGAAAGTCTCGTTCACGACGCGCATATATCATCCGAACATTAACAGGTAAGTCAGGAGGAAGAGATCTCTTGTCAAACGTTGCTTTACTAACAACCTCTCTCCTGTTCTATTTCTCTTTCTCCACCACAGTAACGGCAGTATATGTCTGGACATACTACGTAGTCAGTGGAGTCCGGCGCTGACCATCAGCAAGGTACTGCTCAGCATCTGTTCACTACTCTGCGATCCGAATCCAGACGATCCGCTGGTGCCGGAGATTGCGCGCATCTACAAGACTGACCGGGACAAGTACAACGAGCTAGCGCGAGAGTGGACTCGGAAGTATGCGATGTAGTGTGTGGGCGCGTGCAGGGGGCGATGCGTAGGGCGGTGTGCTGGGTAGACGGTGAACAACGCTGTGAGTGATTGGGGACGACACCAACAACAAGTCACTACGGCTGCAGTAGTGACCGCCGGAATAACCGCCGCCATCAGCAACATCAACAGCAGCAGCAACATCAGCGGATAAGTCTAAGCAAGTTTTACACCCTCACACACACAACAATCGGCTCTCGTTTTGGTGGTAACTCGAGTCTAAGATCCTCTCCCACTCCCTCCTCCCCTTCTTCGTCTCCTCCTCTTTCTTCTTTCTTCTTTCTCTCTCTCCACTTTCTCACTCTGTTTTCTCTGTGGCACCTTCGGAATCGTCTTTCTTCAGAATACCACACACCAACAGCAACAACAACATTCAAAAAGTACACCAACACCAACAACATCCAACAACTACCACCACCACCACCACCACCACACTTGTCTCTCTTTACTGTAATGATAATAACATCTTGTTTCAAGAATGACTTTGCGCCAGGATTACCTTTTTCTCCCTGTGCTTTACTTTCGGGTTCGCTTTAGAGTGTGTGTGTGTGTGGGAAAATGCTAATCAGCAACTGCTTCTGCTTCTCTTCAAAAGGTATGCGCAGCTCTTCCCTCGGGTTACTAACTGAACTCTCTCGCTCTAACCTTTGGTTTACTTTGTTTACCTTTAGCTCATTAGCAGCAGCAGCAGCAGCAGTGTCATCGCCCGTTTGTTTTACGAAAAAGACAGAGTCAGTCAATTAACCTCCTCCACCCTTCCTCATTAAGCAGGCGTGTGAGAAAATGAGACGACTGTTTGAGTTTATTGCCCTCCTCCCTTTGACTACATTCTCTCTCCTAATCTGAGCTCTCAGAAGACACTCTGCGAGAGGATGGACTGAATCTTGCCCGGAATGAGGGCGAGCATCTCCTCCAGCTGCGTCCAGTACTCGCTGAAGTGCTCCCGCCGCTGGTCCTCATTGCGGGCCAGGTACTCCCGCAGCGCCTTGTAGTACTTCTCGCACTGGAGCCAGTAGCGGACGCGGTCCGCCGGCAGACTGGTCACCAGCTTGATGTAGAGGCGGCCGATGGCGAGGTAGGCGGTGATGATGGCCTGCAGGTAGCCGGCGGTGGTGGCCACCGTCTCCTTCCCGCCCACCGTCTCGTCGATTCGCCCCGGCAGCGGGAACATCTCCAGCTTCTCAAAGGGCGGCAGGGGCTCGTTCATTCGCAGGCTGGGGTTCTTCAGGGCGGTGTTCAGCACCTCGAAGCTGCGCAGAAAGACGTAGTAGTGCTGGATGGCCTTCACCACCAGCGCGTTGATCTTCTTCATGGCGTGCAGGTTCTTCTCCATCTCCTCCTTTGAGAGGGAGGCGTTCTCGCCCTCTTGCTGCTATTGAGTGGGAAATTGAGATGTTTTGTTACTTGGCTAGTTTGGAAGCCCCACAACTTGAACTTACCATCTTGGCAAAGATCGCCTCGTTGGCAATGTACTTGAGGCCGACCTGCTGCGAGTAGATGTCCCCCAGCTCGTAGTGGATCTTCCGACAGTGCTCGAGAAAGTACTGCGGATTGAGCTCGCCGGCGAGCGCCTCGAGCATGTCAATGCGCCGCTTGACCATCTTGCAGCGGTTCTCCAGCGACGGCTCAAAGGGCACGAGGCTGCCAAAGACCGAGGAGTGGTCAAAGACGAGGTCGACGTGGTCGGAGGCGCGTTCGGAGAGGGTGAAGAACGTTTCGCTGAGTCGATGGCCGCCAGGGCGTGCTTGACGACGCCCTTTGCGGCGGCGTAGTCGGGCACGGGGAAGGAGGGCAGTGCCGCCTCGGCCGCCTCTACCTCGTCCTTTTTGAGGAGGTAGGCGCTGGAGAAGAAGGTTAAGGAGGTAAGTCTTTGGGGAATACCCTATAAAAGAAAGTACTCACGTAAACTTCCACTCCGTCGACGCCGCCGCTGCGCTGTCCATCTCCCCGGTGGCCAGCAGGCGGAAGGACTCGTCGAGCAGCGTCAGGCAGTACTTGACCTCGATGCGGTCCAGGTCGGCGCCCGCCTTGCGCCAGCGCTCCTCCTCGGCGGTCTTCATCGCCTCCGGCGTGGCTCGCCAGACGTGGCGGGCGCAGGCGATCAGGTGGCGGGCGACGGCGTACTGCTCATTGGCGGCAAAGTACTGCGAGAGGGTGGCCGCATTCAGCGCCCACTCGATGTGGTCGACGCCGGCGCCGGCGGTGGCCATTTGGCCCGGCCTCTCCAGCCAGTGGTACTGCCGCCGCAGCGTCTGGTGGCAGTAGCGGGCGGACTGGGCGTACTCGCCCATCTGCTGGTACGCCTGGGCGAGGTAGTAGATGGTCATGGTGTAGGACTTGCCGATCTCGGAGCAGTCTTCAGCGGCGGCGGCGGCTGAGTCGTCGGAAGGAAGCGGCTTGAGGTGGGCGGACAGTTGGGCGATCGTCACCGCGGCTGGGTCGGCGGAGAGCAGGTCTTGCAGGGTCAGCGGCGCCAGCTTTGGCAAGGAGGGGCTCTTTTCCCTGGAGAGGTGAAACATTAGGTGAGTAGAAAGAATTTAGAAGTCAAAATAAAACAAGCTTACCAGGCAATGAAGAGCTTCTCCGCCTCCTGGAAGAAGGCCACCGAGCCGGCAAAGTTGAGCTTCATCGACTTGAGGAAGCCCAGCAGGTTGTACAGCTGAATGAGCATCAGCGCCAGGGAGATGTGCACCTTGCCCTCACAGTGTCACCACCAGCACCACCCACCTTTCTGGGCCACTAGCCTCGTCGTTGCTGTCGAAGGCGGTGACGAGGAAGGGCAGCTTCAGTCGCTCGACCACCACCTCGATGGCCGCCTGGAGGGAGCGCTCCGCGGCGGGCATGTCCTCGACGTCGATGGAGGTGAAGGCCGCCTCAGAGTGCAGGCCCAGCGCCAGCAGGTGCACCCGGTCAGAGGGCTCCTCGGTGGCAATCGTCTCCTCCAGTGACTTGAGAAGCGAGCTGTAAATCTCGAGCGCCTCGTACTTGGACCGGAACGGCTCGATTTGAGGGTCGACGGTGGCGCGCAGCTTGAGCGCCTTCTCCGAGAGCGGCAGTCCCTGGGCGGACAGCCACGCTGCCAACTTGCTGCTGCTGGTCATGGTCTACAGGCAAACATAATCGGTAATCGGTGCTGATTTATAAAAGAAAGAAAAATAGAACTTACGAAAAAATATTGCACAGAATCTTCGGAATCAGCAGCAGCAGCGAGAACCGGCGTAGTCCAAGTCGAGTTGATGTAAACAGAGAGAGATGGAGAAAGAGGAGGAGGCTTCGGAGGAGGAGGAGGAGGAGGAAGAGGAAGGGAAGCGGAATCAGTTGTTCAGCGCTGAGGAATGCGCCGACCTGGATTTTAAAAATAACTCTCCATCGAATCCTCGGCGTCGGTGGCGCCTGTCAGCAGCAACAGCAGCGCCTGTTTATTTTGGTCTTCTGCAAAATAAATTTTTTTTAACTTTTGACGAACGACTGCCATCGATGGTCTCCCCTCCTCCCCTCCCCCCGAACAATCGAATCAGCGGCTGATGTTCGTCTTCTGCGAACGGGCAGACTGGTCGGACTGGTCGCGCGGCTAAGGCAGAAGGGAAGAAGGTGAAAAGAGAGGGAAGACGACTAGGTCACACAAAGGGCCCAGCGAAGACACTTTCTCTCTGTGTGACCCAGTCCACTCTAGCTAGGCCCCTGTCTTAAACGGTCTTCCTCCTCGTCTTCTTCTTCTTCTTGGCTGCCATTTCCGTGGGACCGGCATTGCTGTCATTTCATTTGCTTCCTTTGGTGGACACACTTCAACTGCAACCGAAAGCACCCGGTATATGGTGGTGGCTTGTTTGTTTTCAATCAGGTTGTACTTTTCGACTAACGGTTCAGCGTTTTCACTTTCGTCTGCAGATGTGCAAAGCGCGCGGCGTGCTTTTCTTTGGTGGACTATGTGGTCCTCACTTCACTCATTGGCTTCCTTTTGGATTGCTTTGGATGCCACTGGTTTGCCCATTTCAATTTTCAGTTCAACACTGTTTACTAATTGTCATCTTTTCTATTTCAGATTTGCTAACTGCAGTTTGCCGGTTTCACTTTCTTCCGTTTTCCGCCTTTTTTGCTCCCTGTAGTACCGGGCTTTTGGCTTCAGGTTTTAGTGGCATCATTGACACCAAAGTCTGTATGATAACGCGCACATAAGCTCGGAAACTACAGGAATCAAATTAGATTAGCGGAACAGCTCATCTCTAACCAATTACATTTCATCAGTTTGCACTTTTTACTATGCTTTGCTTTTGGCTTCCTTTATCCTCGAGATTGAGGTTACTCAAAGGTTGAAAAGCTCTATTCGGCAGTGGTCTGACCATTCAATTAAGTGCAATTGAGGTCATGCTGTTATCAATCTTTTTTGGGTTTCTAAAAAGAGCTCCTCTATCCATCTATAAAAAGCTATCGCTTCCTACTATTTATTCGCGAATAGCCTTGTGCTGTGTGTGTGTGCGTGGAGAGGGGGTAATATCATTGACATTCAGAGAGATAGATTCTTGAGCCGTCGTCAACATGTTTTCGCACTGTTTGGCACCTACTTTTTCCCGTTATTTACTCTCTCTTTATTTCTCACTGTTTGGCAGCTGTTAATTTTAGCGTTAGTCTTTTCCACTTTTATTTACTATTTACCCTCCACATGAAACCTGCCGCCGACGTCACCAGCTAACCAACCAAATAAAGGAAAGACGTCTATCTCAAATTATCTCGATTCGGGTTCTGCCACCTCTTACTTTCCAGCAAACAGAAGCAGCAGCAGCGACGGCAGCAACCCACGTCGGTCCACTGCTGTGTAAACAAAAGCTGGGCAAAAACTTTGCGCTTTAGGATACAAATTCAGGTCGAGCAAGTGAGCAGTCAGAGCGAACCAGCCAACACCAGAAGGCAAACGGCACAGGTTCTATTTATAGAGCGAAAGTGAAATTCAAAGTGACCGATGGGGCGGGCAGTGGAGAGGAATACACAGAAGTGTGTAAACAGAGGCGCCATTTTGGAACAACAGAAGCCATCTCACTCTCTCTCGCTCGCTAAGCTTCGGACATTCGAAGCGTGAAAAGTCGAATAGTCACTTTTCCCTCGGGTCAGTCTTCTACATTTGCACCTAATCCACTTTGGCTACTTTTGAGTTCTCTAATTGCCGGCCCTGTCAACAGCCGTCAACTCTGCTAAAAGAGGAGGAGGAGATTTTCGGGCGAAAATCGGCTCGGGAGCGCGCGTCATTTCGAATTGATGGAAAAAGAAGTGGACTTTGAGATCTTTTGCGAGCTACTCTCTGGTCACCATCACCACTGACAAATTCGAAGAACTGTTCATTCCTTTTCCTCTACTTCAATCGGATTGTGGACGACTCCGAGGTTGTCGACTCTACTTTCCTCGGCTGCGGGCGAAAATTAATTTGCCCGCATCAACTTGTACGACAGCAGCAGAGGCAGCAGCTGTTGTCGTACAGCAGCAATAGAATAGAAGTAGAATTACATTCTGGTGTCGCCCGGGAGAGAGAAAGAGAGCTAAAGGACCTGTCTGTCGCCTGTCTAGTGTGTCCACTGCTGTGTTGGAAAATTAATTCCCAGCTTAGGAAGGAAGGAGGAAAAGGAAAAGCGCCTGAAGAGAGCTTGAAGTGGCGCCGCAAAACTGGGCATCGAAATGGAACTTGCCAATCGACAGTCAGAACAAAGGCAGCGAAGAAGAAGAAGAAGGGAAAGTCATGCGCGCTCGCCTGGCTTCAGCCTTCAAAGTTCGATCAGCCATCCAGTCAGCATCAGTTCGTCCATTATCAGCGATTATTGGCCGCAGCTTACCACCACCCAGCATTATTACACTGCTGTACAACGTGCTTAGCCGGGGTGGTAGTTGTACGGCCAATCACCACCATCATCATCAATACCATTCAATACTACTACCCTGGTCAAACTACTCGGTTGAGCTTCAGCTTTCATTCAGAGCTCGAGTGTGTGGGAGATTTTAGTTTGGAGAGTAGAAAGTGGAGAGTATCACTGGTAGCCTGGGACAGTGAGCTCTCAAACTCTCCGTATCTCCTCTTTCTCCTTCTCAGCAGTTCAACTGTCAACCAGGCACCACCACCACCACCGCTGCCCGGGCTGTCCCAGACAAAGACGATATGAGGTGATAAGAGGGAGTGTGAGAAAGAGAAAGAGAGCAAAATGAACCAGTGTGGTGTCGGCAAATGCACTCAAAGAGATCGGCAGCCACCAACACACAACACACACACAAAGACCGATTGAGCTTTGAATGACTGCTTCTGCTGGCCAGTTTGTTTGCCCATTTGCGAGAGTGGAAAAAGAAGAAGAAAGAAAGGAGGATTGATAGCAAGCCATCTAGCCAGCCAGCCTGGCTTACTCTACCAGCCGGTCTTTCTTTTTCTTTCTTTCTTTAGCCTGCTTTCTACTTGCTCCCACTCACACACACACATACACTGCAAAAGAGCGCTCATGTACGTCACAACCAGAGCCTGAGCCAGCCTGAGCCTGAGCAGCAGCACAGTGAACCAGAAAAGTCTGACACAGTGTCGCACACACACTCTCTCTCTCTCATTAATTGGTATAAGCCGCCGCTGCTTTGATTACGATGCTGCTGCTGCTGATGGATCAACACTGTTTCTCCAAGCAGCTCCTCAATGAGCTGAATGAGTGAATGAGTGAATGAATGACTGTGTAGCAGCTACGCAGCACCTGCTAGGTCTTCTCTCTCTTCTTCTAAGGGTACTTTGGCAGGCAAAGAACACAAGCAGGCGCGCGGGCGACACCAGACGCCTGACTCCGCCTTGGCCGCCGACGCTGCGAGCGGGGCGCGTCACTTACGTCCTCTGCGAGCGGTCTGTGGTGGTGGTGGTGCTGCTGCCGAACAAGACACAACGTCCGAGGGAAGAGGAGCTCACTGGTGAAAGAGAAGAGAGCGAAGAGAACTCTCGCTCCAGCACGCTCGCTGCCACTGCCGCGCTGCTGCTGCTGCTTGCCATCTTTGAGCTCTTCCCCTCGCCTCAGTAGTCGCTGTGTGTCCGTTGGTAGCACCACCACCACCAGGCAGTCAGTGAGCCAGTCAGAGTCAGGCCAGCCATTCCGCTCATCGCAAGCCGTCGTCGCTGCCGCAGCCGCCGCCGACGTCGCCAAAGGTTTCTCCTTCTCCTTCTTCTATCCCTCTTCTTCTACTTTTCATCATCGCCATCACCATCTCCAATAGCATCTGCATCAGCAACAGCAGCACCACCACCATCGCCGCAGTCGCCGCCAGCGTCCATACAGCATCCAACAGCAACACCATCGTCGCCGACACCAACACACCGACGTCGCCGCCACCACCACCACCACCACCATCATGGCCGAACCATTGAATATTGATAGTATCATATCTCGCCTTCTTGAAGGTAAGTCCTCTTCTTCTTCTTCTTCTTGGTCCCCGATGTCCTCTTCTTCGGTGGTTCCAGCTTTGATTGCCACCAGCAGTGAGGTGCTTCTCTTTGTTGAGACAGCAGCAGCAGCAGCAGCAACCGCAGATTGGCTCACCTTTCACTCGACAATACCCACAAACAACCAACTCGACGATATCATTGATCATTCCAGCGGCAGCGGCTCATGATGATGATTTTTCGCTGATGAACGCCGATGATTCAGGCGAATCCTGTGGTTGCTGCTGCTGCTCACTTGCCTGCCTGCCTGCCTGCCTCTCTTTCTCTTTGCCAGCCTTTCTCTGCTGCAATCCCCATCTATTTACCATTTTGCCTCTGTGCATGTTGTTTTCTGTCTTTTCATCATGTCTCACCCTTTCTTCTTTCCCTTCCCTTCCGCCATGATTCTCCAAAGTCCGAGGATGCCGTCCGGGAAAAGCCGTCCAGCTGGCCGAAGCGGAAGTCCGCGCGCTCTGCCTCAAGTCGCGGGAAATCTTTCTCAGTCAGCCCATTCTACTCGAACTCGAGGCGCCACTGAAGATCTGCGGTAAGTCACCGAAGCTGCTGCAGGATTTGCTTTTTACTCAATGCTTTTATTCCTTTAGGTGACATTCACGGGCAGTACACCGATCTGCTGCGCCTGTTTGAGTACGGTGGCTTTCCACCCGAAGCCAACTACCTCTTTCTGGGCGATTACGTGGACCGAGGCAAGCAATCGCTGGAGACGATCTGCCTCCTCCTGGCCTACAAGATCAAGTACCCGGAGAACTTCTTCCTCCTGCGCGGAAATCACGAGTGTGCCAGCATTAACCGTATCTACGGCTTCTACGATGAATGTAAGTGTCTTGTAAACAGTGTGTGTGCGCGGCCTAGAGTTCTATTTGAGCACTAACCTTCTATTACATTCTCTACAACAAAACAGGCAAACGAAGATATAATATCAAACTCTGGAAGACATTCACAGACTGCTTCAATTGTCTGCCAATTGCCGCTATCATTGACGAGAAGATCTTCTGCTGCCACGGAGGTACGTCCTCAAGATCTGAATATTTGTTTTGAAGTGTGCTAATGTTCTATTTACCCCTCTTTCCCCACCACCACCCTAGGCCTCTCACCCGATCTCCACTCGATGGAGCAGATTCGCCGAATCATGCGCCCGACGGACGTGCCCGACACCGGGCTCCTCTGCGACCTCCTCTGGTCCGACCCGGACAAGGACGTGCAGGGCTGGGGCGAGAACGACCGCGGCGTCAGCTTCACCTTCGGTGCCGACGTGGTGACCAAGTTTCTGCACAGGCACGATCTCGACCTGATCTGCCGCGCCCACCAGGTGGTGGAGGACGGCTACGAGTTCTTCGCCAAGCGCCAGCTGGTCACCCTCTTCAGTGCGCCCAACTACTGCGGCGAGTTCGACAACGCCGGGGGGATGATGTCCGTCGACGAGACGCTAATGTGTTCCTTTCAAGTAAGTTCAAGTGCCGCCTCTTTCCTCCTCGCAGTTGAACCATTACATTAGTGCTTTCTGGGGTGGGCTGTGTGTGAGAGAGTTTGAGAGAGGAGTGTGAGTGAGTGCGTTGTGTTGTGTTGATGAGTGAGAGAGGCCGTGCTGGCTACATCTGCTGCTGCTTACCACTGATGATGGCAGGGACTAGGGCTACTACCTAACTTAGCTTGCCGTGGGTGGGTGGGAACTCCTTACTCCTTATCCTCTTTCTTTTTGCCCCCTTTTTACTTTATTATTTTTGTTACTTTGAGATTCTAAAACGTTCTCTATTATTATGTTACTCTCTACGTGCACGCTATTTTGTGTGTACTATCGCAGATATTGAAGCCATCGGAAAAGAAGGCAAAGTACCAGTACGGTGGACTTAATTCGGGCCGTCCAGTGACTCCGCCTCGAGCGCCGGCGATTAAGAAAAAATGAGAGATGAGCAGCAGCAAGCAGAAGAATGCAGAGGAGCAGGAGGAGGAAGGAGGAGGAGAAGGAAGAGGAGGAAGAGGCTGAGAAGTGTACTGCAGCAACACATAACATGACAAAGGCAAAGTGACAAACTAAGACAACACCACCACCACCACCTCCACACCTCCTTCTCCTTCAACACACCACATCACCACCACCACCACCGCCCCCACAGCCCAGCTGACCCACGCACACACACACTCGCCGACAGCAGCCGCAGACACCCAAACTCTCTCTCTCCCTCGCATTCACTTCACACTTTCTCGTGCTCTCCTGTCTCTTTCTGGTTCTGCCTGTGTCCTGTGTGTGTGTTGTGTGTGTATCTTCTCTCCTCTCCTCTCTCCCCTCTCTCTCTGGAACCAGCTCTTTTGCTCTTTCTATTTTTTCTCTCTCTCTCTCTCTCACTCCCTTCCTCTGTCTCTCTCTCTCTCTCGACATAATGTGTCAAGTTTATTGTCTCTTCACTGTAAATGGGTAAATATAGTCAAACACACCGCCACCACCACCACCAGAAAAGACTGGCCACTGGAAGCCACGCTGACTGGTGTGAGTGTGTGTGTGTTTGGTAGCTGATACTACTACTGCTTCTCTCTCCTTTCCCTTCCCTTCCTTTCTATTCTCTTGTTCTTTCCTCTCCTTTTTTATGCTATTACTATTGCCATTATTTGCCATTACTTGCTCACTCGCTCTTGCTCCCCTTTCCCCATTCCTTCTTCTTTGTCCCTGATCCACTTATCGAGGCACTTGCTGGCTAGCATTTCACCACTGCTGGTCAAGTCCCTTCCCCCGATATAGAAAGTGGCTGATCAGTGGAGAAGAAGTGGGAAGAAGGGGCTGCCTTGGTCATCAGTATTGTTGGGTAGACGGTCGACTTTTAGGGTTGCTGGCTGGAAGCTGGGATGCTTTCACCACAACCACCACCACCATCATCATTTTCCCACTTGGCGTCTGACGTCTGTCGGGGCACCCAACGGGAATGGATGAATTTGCTGTGTGAGTGTGAGAGAGTGTGTGAAAATGGTGTGAATGATGTGAGGAGCGCTCAGAGTTAATTGAATTGCTCAGAGACTGCTGAAAGACAGATGGGTCGTGGGAGGGGACAAGTGGGAATAGGATGGGAAGGGAAGGGGAAGGCATTGGTGGCAGACAGCTATGCAAAAGTGGTCTTTAGGGGGGGGGAGGAAAGAGTCGATGAGTCGATGATTAACGTTTGGCAAAGTTTGGCAGCTCAGGTCAGGTTACAAAGTCTGCTCCTCTTTAATTTGTGGGTTCAATGTTATTGCAAATGTCATGCGATGTTCATTCGTTGCCGCTGCCGTCGTTGTCGTTGTTGTTTAGGTCCTCTTCTGTTTGCGTCAATTTCCTCTACCTCTCTCTCTCACTCTCTTTCACTCTTGTTCACTGAACTGAACTGCTGTACAGCATCATCAGCATCAGCATCGGCGGCGGTAGCAACGGCGGCGGCGGCACTTGAAAGGATTTCCACCACCACCGCCGTACACTGTGCTGCTGCTGTTGAGTGCTGTTGCTGTGTTTTGATTGCAGTGAGTGCACTTCTAATTTGTTGCCAGTTTGAGAGTGTGTGAGTGTATGTTTGCCCCATTGTCTGTGCCCTGCTTTTCTTTTCTTCTTTGGGTTAGCACTGGCTGTTGTTGAACGTCAGTTTCGAGGAACGCTTTTAATTTCAACCCTTTGTTGCTTGCTGGCTGGCTGGCTCGCTTACATCAACTGGAGCTCTTCTGAGTGCTCTGTGAGCTGTTTGCAGCTGCTGCTGATGTTTAGGTTGTGCCCCTATGCCTTCCCTTCTGGTCGACATTGCTAAATTGGGATTTAGGGAGAAGGAAAGCAACTGGCAAATGTGATGGGAGACAAGCAGCTGTGTAGAGTTGGTAGAGGAGAAGAGGGGGAATAGCATCACGTCTTACCAGCAGTGCAAACACACACACACACACACTCTTGCTGTTGCTGCTGCATTCCTAGGTGCACCGACAGCAGCACTGATACCACCGATTGTACGGCTGTTTTGTTTGTACAGTCCTCGCAGTTGCTGCTGCTGCTGCTAAAGCTGGTGAGGATGATGGTGGTGAGTGCAATAAATGCGAGCTCGGTGTGTACGACGTTGCTCTGAGTGAGTGTGTGTGTGTGTTTGTACAGTAAGTCTTTTCTGCTGCTGTACACACAGCATCGTCGGAAGAGAGTCTTAGCCTGGTCACTGAAACCGAGCAGCGTTGATAGTCTTTTCTGTTGTGGCATCTTCCTCTCTCGAAAGGATCCTTTTCCTGTGCCCCCTCGAGCACTGTACAGTTTCGGGAAAAGAGCTGAAGTTTTTTCTGATGGCCGCCACCACCACCCAAAGGAGATACTTTTTGCATTTTCAGAGCCTTTGTTTCACGGTGTTTGCTGTTTTTTTCAGTTCGGCCCCCACAGCAGCAGTTCAAAGCCAACCTTGTACAGTCAGTCAGTCATCAATTTACTCACTCTCTTTCAATTCTTTTATTGTTCTTTCTCTCCCTCTCCCTCTCTCTCATGCTCATTTGCGCCCATTCTCTTTCCCCCACTGTCTCTTCTATGCACGAATTGCTCTGGGAAAAAGAAGGGGGGGCAAGAAGGGGGCACATCCTTTGAAAGAGGCTTTGATATGCATTCGACAGCGGCAGTAATGGCGGAACACAGTATTCTCACTGTCTGCTTGGTTGGTTGGCTGGTTGGCTCGCTCTTTAAGGACTTGTCTCCTTAGGCTCCTTAAATTTAGGACTTTATATGCTGCTGCTGATGCCGCTGCCGCCTCATCAGACGATTTAAGCCATTTGGCTGCTTCGGAGAGCTTCTTCGGGCGCTTCTTCTTCTATATAGCATCTCCTACTTTTCTGATGTTGCACTGCTCTCTTTCTCGTCCTCTTTCTCTCTCCCTCGCTTTCTTTGTCTAGTTGTTAGTTTGGCCAAGTTGTGTTCCCGATTCGTGGTGGCAGAGTACTGTCTGTGTGTGTGTGTGTTTTGCTGCCTAGTTTGCTGGCTGGCTGGCTGGCTCGTTTTCTTCTCCGATACTTTGTCGCTGCCTGGAATGAGAATGAGCTTCGGAGAAAGCAGGCAATCGATCGTTGCCGCCATTGCTGCTGCCATTGCCGCCGCTGTCACTTTCCTTCTGCTCGAGGATCGGAGGCGCGGCGATGTTTATTTGCGCGCGGGCACATGACTAACAACACACACATGGAAAGTAGTTGGAGAAACCGAGACAGACTGTCTACCAGAACACTGGCACACTAGTGCTGCTACTGCAATCGGCTCTGACCTTTAGCATTTCAAGGTTTACTGTACCTCACACAGCTCTGTCTGCTGACGACAGCAGCAGCAGCAACCAGAGAAGAAGGGGTTTGCCCATCTGGGAACACCAATGCTGCTGCTGCTGCTTGGTTGTTGATGTTGTTGTTGTGTTGGCAGTGATACCCGCTCTGCACTTGGTCACCAGAACAGCAGCAGCAGCAGCAGTGCACTCCGCTTTAGCACCATTCATTATTCTAATGGCCGATTGCCGGTGCACTATTGCTGACGCCGTTTTTTAGGCATCATCAAAGCCCGTTTTTTCTTTTTTTCTTCTTCTTGCACTCCTCTTCTAGTTCAATAGTTGCCGGTGCAGGCTAATGCTGCTGCTGAAACAGTCTCCCTCGCTCCTCTGATGCAGTTAATTGCACTCATTGTGCTGCTGTGCTGCTGCCCTAGGTGACGCTTTGTCCAAGTGTGAATGTGTGTCTGCGCCGGTATATGACACATACTAGTGTACAATTGGCTCATTGTCTGTTTGTATTATTATTAGTAGTAGTAGTAGTGGTCGTCGACGTTGTTTTTTGAACAGTGCCTGACTCTGTGTGCCAGTCTGACTGACTGGCTGGCTGCTTCGGTGTCGTAAAACTGCTGATTTTACAAGCACCTCGTAAACACTCTGCAGCCTGGTAATTGCCACCATCACCATCAGCAGCAGCAGCAGCCGGTGATGGCGGTGAATGGCAGTCTGATTAAGTAAGAAAAGATGGCAAGGTGTGCTGCTGATGCTGCTGATGTCGGTGATGTCGTTAGCTTTACACTCTCTTTATTTGCCTAATTGAATTGCACACAGTCAGTCAGTCAGTCTGCCTCATGTGTTCATGCTAATGCTGATGATGCGGACGCGGCTGCTAATGCTTATGCAACGCTTTGCTCTGTGCTGTACACTGTACAGTACTCTGCTGTACAAGGACTCCTCTTGGCAGATGCTGCTCTTTAGTAGTTTGGTACTTTTATGCCTTTCTTTTTCTTATTTTTCTTCTTTTTGGTTTGGCTTTTCTCGTTTTCTTTCCCTTTACTTTTGTTGTTGTTGCTGATGCTGATGAATTGGTAATGAGCAGCAGCAGCAGACTTTGACTGCTTCAGGTGCTTCAGTTCACTCGTCTGTTTTTCTCGATTTTTTTTCGGCAGCAAAAACACAATTTCAGCTCTCGTGTGCCACACTCTCTTTTTCGTTTGCTTGAATCCCGCTGGGGATTTGACAATTGCAAGAGCGTGTCTGTGTGTGCTCTTGTTATTCGAGTGTCGCTTTTTTAAGCTGTTAGTGGTGATGTCGCAGCGGTTTGGAAGAAAGAAAAAGAGAGAGAGGAAGGAATGAAAAATGAAAATTTTTCCCATTTAGAACTACTCACTGTACAGCAAAGGAAGGAGAGCGAGGCTGCTGAGGCCGGTGACGTCTATCTCCCGATCATACACTGCTCAAAAAAAAGAAAGAAGGAGTGTAGCTATTTTGAGAGGTGTCCTCTCAGTAGTCTCAGAGTTTCCATGTTTTGGAATATTCTCTCTCTCTTTCGATTTCGTATTGCGCTTTGATTTGCGGTGCGAGCGCACTATTACAAGAGTGAGTGCTTGTACACGGGAACGATGACTCCTGCCGCCTCAGTGCCCCCGCTCTCTATTGGTTTGGCTGTACCCGAGAAAAGTGGACGATGGCCGTTGCTTCGGTGTGTTTGAGTTTGAGTTTGCTTTCAGCGGCGAGATTACACATATTGAAAAAAAGTCGAGTTCGCCCGTTCTCCCGTTCTTCTGCTCTTGGCTTCTCTCTTTCTCGCTCTTTCTCGCTCGCTAATCGATCATCACCATCGCCTGGGCGTCATATGACTGAGTGTGAGTGTGAGTGTACGGCCAGGCCAGGCCACTGTCAGAGCCAGCTCCTCGCCTGACTCGTTGCGATTTGTCGCGCGCGCTCTCGAGTTCGCCTGAGCTTGAGCGTTTGGAGCATTTGCCTGTCTGTTTTTGATCCAAAGAGAGCCAAAACAGTTTAGTCCTTTCTTCCTGGTGCCGGCAGAGATCAGGTTTCAGGATCTCTGTTCTCGTTCCCTCTCTTTTTTGAGGGATCAGTACCGTCAGCACCAGCACCACCAGCACCACCGCCGCTAATGTTACCACTTTGTCGGGCAAATGTCAATATTTGGGCGTGTGGTAATTGTGTGGGTGATTTGAATTCACAGCGCTCATTTACGACTTAATTTAGCCGACTTCTTTTGCTCTACATTGTTTTTGGCCAGTGCTGTTTTCTCTCTCTCCCTAATCTAATTTAGAACAGTGAGGACACAACTTTTTGTCTTCTTTCTTTTCCAGCATTGTTTCAGCTGATTTGTGTGTGTGAGAAAGGTTTGCCCGGGCCTGCCTGGCTCGTTTAGATCGCTTTTTCTTTCTGGCTTTCTTTCTTTCTTTCAGGTCTTGTCACTAATCTGATTGAAAGACCTGGAAAACTTTTGGTGGTAATTGTGACTGTGGTGGTTGTGGTCAGCCTGTCTGTGCCCTTTACTTTATTGCCGAGATGACTTTTTCTTTTTTGTTTCTGCTGCTGCTGTTGTACAGTTTGCAGTACGGTTACGTCAGGGGAGGGAAAGTTTTTTTTCATATTTCGTTTTCAGCAGCCGCACTGTACAGTTCGACAGCAGTACAGCAAATGGCTAATAATAATCAGATGATGGTGAAATTCTCTGTCAGCATTCGACAGCAGTGGCCACGCCAATTTCTTATTTTTGCAATTCTAATGAAATGCTGTCTGCGCCATTAATAGAGGTGCCTGCCTGCCTGTTTGCCTTGCTGTTGCAATGTTCTTTCCTGTTCCTTTTGTTCTTTTTGGTCGGAAGAATATTCGACCAATTTAGAGAGCAGTGTGCAGTGGGAGAAAACCGCTGGGACCCCGATACTCGCTTTGTTGAGCGGTTATTTTGAATCTGGTGGTTGTGCCTTCTGGCCTGCCTGTGCTGCGGCAGTCATGCTAAATTATTAATCGACGCATCACCGCCACCGGTGTACGACGGTGCTTGGAAAGCGAATGCAAGTGAATGAAAGTGAATGGAAAAGTGAACGAGTGTGGGCGAGACAGTGCCAGAAAGATGCATTCAGTTGCCGTCTGCCTTCAGCTTCAATTAAATTGGCCGTGTACGTGATTGTCTGCACTGGCTGGCTGCTGCTGGTTTGCTGGTGGCAGAGTGATTAAAGAAGAAATGAGAAAGTTGATGATGATCGGATGCGAGTTAATTGAGGTGCTTTTGGTGGTGATGGTCGAGAGTGGGCGAAAGAATGAAGTGGTTTTGGTGGTGATGGTTACCAAGGGCTCTTAGTTTGAGTGGTTCTTCTGTTTATGTTCTTCCCCTCCTTTAATTATTCTAATTGCTTCAGTCGATGATCTCACTCTTCAACTCTTTGACTAATTATCATCCTCCTCTCTCTTTTTCTCTTTTCTCCTCCTCACAGCTTCTAAAACCTCAGAAGAAAATCAAACGCTAGCTCGTGTCTTCGTCTACTCTTGTCTCTTCTTCTTCTTCTTTTGCATTCTTCTTCATATATTTCTTCTTTCTCGTCTACTTTCGAAACGTTCTCCTAATAATCTACACCACACACACACACACTACTTCTACTGCTACTACACGCCCTGATGTGATCATCTGCTGAACAAGAACAATAACCACACCAATAACACCACAACAACACCACCACCACCAACAAACTCCTTTCCTTATTTTCACATACTTTTTTCTTTCTTTGTACACACCTCTTTTATTCACTATACACCTCCTTCACCTCCCCTCCTCCTCCCCCTTCTCCTTCACCTCTCAATCTCTTGCAACAATTGCCCTTCTGTCTTCTTTTGTATCTCCCTCTCCCCACACACACCACACCCACTTCGGCAATTGTTCGCCGATAATCAAAAGTCATGTTCCCCGTTTCCCTTTCCTTCCTCCCTCCCTCTCTCTCTACTGATTTCACCACAGACTTACTGAAAGAAAGAATGATTCGACAGAATGAAGAGGGTGTTTCCTGTAGCAGGGCAATATTCCTCATTTTCGGCTTTTTGAGCATTGCATTTCTCTGCTACACAGATGACGTACCTCACACCCAACACATTGATTGCACACACACCCTCTCTTTCCCTTCACAAACACTGTTTTAATTTAGCCTCGCTCTCTTATCACTTTGCTTTTGCTTATTACGCTAACTGAGAATAATAATTTGGATTTTATCTTCTTTTCTTCTTCTTCTTCATCAAACACTTCTTCTTTTATTCGCTCTTGGTCCTTTAATTATCTACTCTTGGGTGATTCTTCAATCTTCAGATTTTGTACGACTCTCTTTCTTTCTCTCTTTCTCTCATTGTTCGATTTTTTTTTCTTTTTCTCTCTCACACGCAATTCTGTTCCCTTATTCTAATTTTAATTATTATTTAATGATTCTGTTCAAATTGCTACACGCTCACCACCACCACCACCACACAAAAACACCGCCACACACACACTAGCGTTAATCTGTTATTGTATTTAATATTATTCAATTAAACTTGATTCATTTTACTATGATTTACCTGACTGAATGAATGAAAGAACATTCAGAGCTATTCACACAGACTGTGACTGATTGATTGGCGGAGTAAAAGGTGTGCCAGTGCGGGAATGTGAAGAATCGACTCACCCGAGGGCGGCAATGCCCGTCCGGTGGCTGAGACTGCGCACAGGCCAGTTCTTTGTTCTCCTTTTCAGAGCGTTTCTATTTCCCGCAGCAGCAGCAGGATCATTTGGAAACCTATCATTGGGATCATCAGATCTGATAACTTTTGTGGTTTTAAGTTTGACAATACTTGGAGATGTCATCCTACGAGAAGAAGAGTTGACCTTGACAAACTGAGAACTGAGTGCGCGGGTCAATCAAAAGTTCAAACAAAAGCTTTCTTTCAGCGCCTAATCCGCCATCTGCCGACAGCTGGGCGCCCTAGTTAATCAGTTTTTATCCTCTGCCACTACCTCTGTGGGCGGCCACAGTGTCCGCGGCAGTTGTTCTTGTCTGCAGCGGCAGCTTTCAGCGTGGCTTCTCCCTCTCACATTTGCTCACCCTCTCCTTCTTCTTCTCCTCCTCTTCTTCTTCTTCTTACCCATCGTCTGTGCCCGGGTACTGCGCGAGCGAGAATCCCGAGAGTGGCCTGGCCTCGAGAGTGCTGAGCAGAGTTACTGCTACCACACAAAGAGTGCTCTGCTGTCTCTGCTGTCTCTGCTTCTTCCACTGCCGCTGCCGCAGCCTCGACATCGACATCGACATCGACGTTCCAGAATACATCATCACCATCATCATCATCATTATCCCATCTTTTATTCCCCGCCATCTGCAGCGAGCAGTCGACAAAGCAGAAGCCAAGCATCAGCAGCAGCACCACCACCGCCAGAGCCAGAACTGAAGCCATCCGCCGGTGAAGAGCGAAAGAAGAGAACGTCTTCGAAGTCTTCTGCCGCCTGTCTGTGTTTTGGTGGTGACTCTTCTTCTCCGTCTTCTCTGGTTTCCCTCTTCCACGCTACTACTTTTCTACTTTCTCTTTCTCCTTCTTTCTTTCTTTCATCGTCGCCGTCGTCTTTCACCGGCCGCCGCCACCGCCGCGTGTAGTGCTGCTCGATCGCGTAGCGCCGACTGCTGCACTCGCACTCACACTATCTCATTGTGATTTTCTATTATCCTGGTAAGTGTGTCCTGTCCTTCTCAATCACCATCATCTGCTTTTTCCTGCTTTTTCATGTGAAGCCTTTAGGGAAATTACACCAGTGTCTTTTGGTGCATGTGTGTGTGTGTGATGTGTTTAGAACAACAACAGGGGCAGCCCAAACTGCGGCTGATGTTGTGAATGCGCGACTTGATTTTGAAATCGCTACTGCCGCCGCCGATGCCGATGCCGCATCTGCTTCTGCAGCAGCCCCTCTTTCGTTGAAGAGATTCAGATGCGGCTGCTGCTGCTACTGTGCTGCTGTTTTCGTGGCTCTGGTGGTGGCGGTTGTTGTAGGACTATCTCTTCCCCATCATCATCACTGGCGGTTGTTGTTTATCTTTTCCTCCTCAAACTGCTTCTGCTGGCGAAGCCGTGATTTAGTTGTGTGTATGCATGTGCGTGTGTGTTATGGTTATGTTTTGCTGTTATGAACTGCTGCTTCAGTTGTTGTTATTATGAACTCTCTTCATTTTCTTCTTTTTCTTTGTCTTTCCCGCAGGATTGGCGCAGCCACGAGAAGAAGCGACGTGAATGAAGCCAAAACTGTCCACGTGGGACGTTGCACTTTCCTATTTCTCGTGAGTTCTTTTTTTAGAGAGGGTTACACCTGTCTTACCTTACCTTTTCCCTGCCCAGGATCTCCTCCAACAACCGTCCTCGACGGCGTCTGACGACTGAGCCAGCAGCGGCGCTTCTACTGCCAGCTCTCTGCCGCCACTACCATCACTCACCGCCGCCTAGACCTTCCAACAACTGAACAACAACTACCCCATCATCCCCATCATCACCTTCACCATCACCACCTTCCCAGAACATCCCCAACAACAAACCCCAGCCACCACCACCACCATGTCCACTTTCTTCGAGGAGGTCTTTCTGCTGGACTACGACGACGAGACGCTCTCCTTTAGGAAGCGGTACGCCACGCCGCTGACGCTGGAGGTGATTGACGAGTCGGACAAGCTGCTCATTCGCTCCAAGCTGCAGGATGAACAGCAGCAGCAGATGAATGGCCACATGAAAAACGGCGAAAATGGCAACGGCAACATTACTGACTCGAACGGCAGCGGTGACCACCACCATCACAGCAGCAGCAGCCCTCCTTCAGCGTGGAGATCTACAAGGACACGCCCTGCTCGGAGTTTGCCAAGGGCGGCTTTGTGATCACCGAGGAGACCGGCGGCGCCGTTTTTCTGCGCTTCACCAAGCGGCACATCTACGACACCGCCAAGGCGAACTACACCGAGGCGGACATTGTCCGCTTCGCCAAGCTGGTCAACGACTTCAAGCTGGGCCGGAAGGAGTCGATCTTCTCGCTGCGCACGACGAGGCCTCGGCGACGCAGTACTTTCAGTTCTACGGGTACCTCTCGCAGCAGCAGAACATGATGCAGGACTACATTCGCACGTCCACCTACCAGCGGGCCATCCTCTCCAATGCGGACGACTTCAGGGGCAAGGTGGTGCTCGACGTGGGCGCCGGCTCGGGCATTCTCAGCTTCTTTGCGGTGCAGGCGGGCGCCCGCAAGGTCTACGCCGTGGAGGCGAGCTCCATGGCGAAGCACGCAGAGTCGCTGGTCGCCTCCAATAAGCTGGCCGACCGCATCACCGTCATTGCGGGGAAGATCGAGGAGATCAGCCTCCCGGAGCAGGTGGACATTATCATCAGCGAGCCGATGGGCTACATGCTCTTCAATGAGCGGATGCTGGAGACGTATCTGCACGCGAAGAAGTGGCTCGCCCCAAATGGAAACATGTTCCCCACAAGGGGCGACCTCCACGTGGCGCCCTTCAGCGACGCTCAACTCTACACTGAACAGGTAGGGAACTTTTTGAAAATTTTCGATGCATTTCTAAATCTCTTCTTCCATCAGCTGACGAAGGCCAACTTCTGGTTCCAGCAGAACTTTCACGGCGTCGACCTGACGGCTGCTTTGGCGACGCCGCCTCAGGAGTCATTCTACAGCCGGTGGTGGACACCTTCGACATCGCATCTGCTCGCATCGCACAGTACACACGGTGGACTTTCTGCAGTCGCACGAAATGACTCCACCATTGAGTCCGCTCAAGTTTGCGTCACGCGACGGACAATTCACCGGGCTGGCCTCTGGTTCGACGCGCCTTCTTCGCAGTCACAGGCGGTGGGGCTGGCACGTCGCCGACCGCCGCTGACGCCGTATCAGTTAAGAACCCTTTTTGTGTCAAGCCATTTCAACTTGTGCACACCTATTCCCAGGTCCGCTGTCCTGATCGACACCCGCGGGTTGTGCAGGCGGGCAACACGTCCGCCGCGCGTGTGCTCGCTCCAACGCCGCCAGCCACAATGCAACATTGAGCTGGCGGTAGGACGGCGGGCACGGCCCGGGTCCCCGCGCGCCTACGCCTCACACGCTCGATCTCAAACCCCTACTTCCGGTCACACGGCAGCCCATCCAGCCGCCACCGGTGCTGCAACACCACCTCGCCCACGAGGAACTGTGCCACGCGGCACCTCGGCGGTGGGGGCGGGGTGGGCTGCAGCTCTCCCCTGCAATGGCGACAGCCTCAACAGCAGGTCACTCAGCAACACTGACGGCGGCTCAGGCGCGGCGGCAGCGGCCGTCGTTGTCCAGAACGGCAACGCCTCGCAGCTATTCTCACGGCTGGGTCAGTCGGCGAACGGGCCCCTCTTGCTGCCCAACGGCCTGCCCGTGGCGCCCTGCACCCGTCCCACAAGACTGTCCGCACCGGTCAACTGATGGCGACAGGCGGCAGGAGTGGGCGCGTCTTTGCCGATGCTCTCCCATGGCGGAAAGGCGGTAACAACCTTTCAGGACGGTCCTCCCACTGCGGCGCGCATATCACGTACGAGACAGAACTGTTCCCTGGCCGCGGCCATCTATCTTCTGGTTTCAAAGGTGCAGCCTCCTTTACCATCCCGGTCCCATCGCAGCACAACGGCAGCGTCGTCACAACATCACATCATTGCCTTCCCCGTCACCAATCTGATGTGCACATACCGCGGCGGTGGCGATCGACCATTCCCCATTAATCCTTTGAAGCTAACAATTATAAACCCTTCCTACCTGCAACTCCTACTGAAACTAAAGCTCCACAACTACTCCAACTCGACACATGACTGTACTTTGACTCTGAAAGCCTACTACACCTACTACTCCTCTCTGAATGTATTATTCACACTACTACTAGCCTACTACCTTACCCTACCATTCTACTTCTTCTTCTTCGTAGCAGCAACTCTCTTCACTTCCTGCAACTCTCACTCTTTCACTCCTCGCTCTATTCTTCTCCTAGCTCTACCACAAATGCACACACCTTCACCACATGACCCCTATCCCTTGACTCATTCTCATTCTTCCCAATTCACAAATCACTTTTAGGCTATTTTACTATTATTTTATTTTAAACTTCTTCTCTTGCTCTTACTACTCCTTACAACTACTTTTTCCTGCTCTATTCTCTCTCCCTCCCTTCCTCCCCTTCCCTTTCTGTTCCAACCCGCATATCCGTGCCACTGAACACAAGTGCGTGTGTGTTTTGCAGAATATTCTGTGTGCGAACACTCTCTCTTCCCTTTCCCCTCTTTCCTTGATTTTCTACTACCTACCAAGGCGGAAGTGGATTTCTCCAACCCAATTCAGTCACAGCCACAACTCCACCCACAAACTTACAAGCACACACACTCCCACACCGATGACAGACATGTTTTGTTTTTCTTGTATCCTTCTTTTTCTTCCTTTTCCTTCTTTGCTATTTTATTTTGCTCGCTCTCTTTCTCTCTATTCAAATACTCAGTGGATTCTTCTTCTTTTCGGTTGTTGTTCTTTTTCTCCTTTCTTTTCTTCTTTGCTCTACTTTATCCCCTTACTGTGAATTACCTTTGTACAACATCACCACCACTACCACCACCACAGCATCGCCCACTCACTTCACCAGCCATGACGCCTTCTTCAGGAACACGCCCTCACACACCGATACTGATGACACTCTTTTCTACCACACACCTGATGGACCGCTTCACCGCGACATGACAATACCGTATTATATTATCTGATTACCCTGAATGATCTTCTTCATTTTGCCCCACACACACATGCCCTACACTGGACGAAAAGGTACTACTATTCAACTCATTCTTACTACAACCCACAATTGTATATTTGATTATGATGAGGTATTTTAAAAAGACAAAACAAAACAAGATGAAACAGTGTAATCACATACAGACACACAATCACACCACATACTCTCAGATCACAGCAGCAGCAGCAATGCGCGCGCCCCATGGATGATGTACCTTTTGACTGTAGTCGCAATAAAGCAACGTGATGAAAAAAGTGGTGGTGTCTGGACTAGCGACGAAGAATGAGACGTTCACCTGACGACAAAGGACGGCCAGAGGAGGCTCAGATTACGGCGGTACCATTCACTAAGGAGAAGGATGAAAGAAGTTTGTCAGATCACGGAAAATAGAACCAAAAGGACCGAAGGACGCTTACAAGTTGTAGGCAATGTGCCTGCTGCGGTTGGCGTCGAGGAAGCGCTTGTAGAAGAGCGCCAGCTCCTCGTGCGTCTGATTGGCATTGTTCAGCAGGTCGTCCTTGTCGGCGCTGAGCGACCTGAGCTCGTGCTTCACAAAGTGCTTCTTCAGCTGTGGAGGAAAGGTAACAGAAGTTAGGAAGTTAGAAGATGGTCTCTTTTAGCCATTTCGTATATACTCACCTGATTGAACTCTGAATTGTTCGCCAGCCAGTACTGGTGATTCCAGGCCTGCAGCTCCATGCGACGCTCTCGCAGCGTCCGCTCTCGGTCCGATTCACCCGTCCTGGTGGCCAGCTTGATCAGGCGTAACCGGGAGACGGGGTGGGCGCTGACGCTCATCTGGTCACGCTGGGAAGGATTGCTCCCATTCCCGTCCAACTGTTTAGCTGCCGCTGATGTTGAAGATGAAGATGAAGATGATGCTCTACACTTTCCACTGCTCTGAAGTAATCGAAGTAACCAAGAAAAAGAAGCAGGAGTTCTTCTGGGAAGCATCTTCTGGAGTTTGGAAGTTTTGACTTTGAAAAACAACTTCAAAATCAAAATAAGCAGCCGTCGCCTGTGACGACTGCATCGGTCAGCATAGGTGTGAAAATAGTTACTTTCCGCCGTTTCATACCTTTTCCGCCTGGGGGCGCCTGCAGTAGTGCCATGTGCTCGCTGCAGCCACTTCTGGTGAAGAGAGCGAGATTCTTCTGCTGCCGTGGCATTCCACTTCCAGTCCTCGAGCTGAGCGGTCCTCCACCGCCAACTTCCACCAACAACTGACCAAGATGGCCTGACTTTAGCTGCAAGCTCTCTCGCACACCTTCCGGTGAGTGGCCCACGCAAGTGTGGTCACGGTGCCAACGACGATGATGGCTCAAACCTGAGGTATGTTTTCATTTCTACTGCTTTCCCTCTCCACCACCACATGAACCTTAGATGATGAACCTAGATGACGAGTCACGATGTACTGGTGTTTAACATTCATTCCAGTGCCGAAGGATGACAATCTTGGCGCCTGATTCAATCCCCCTTTTCCCCATCTTTGATTTACCTGTTGAATGTGTTTTCTAATTCTAGACATTTTTGCTTTCAGATTTTGACCGCCCTTCCTCTGGACGCCAAGAATCGCAACGGCTTGAAATGGTGAGTTTGAAGTGCTAGTACTTTGCAATCCTCCCTGCCCTCTCTGCTATGTTAGAAGTGTGTAGGGCCCTACTTTTTGTATCTTTGATGAACGTACCATACTGAATTCCATTCAAGAGGAGTCTGGTGCACGCGCGCCATTCTCCTCTCCTGATGCTATTTTTGTACGAGGCATTTGTCTGAAACCCCCATTACTCTCTCCCAAACTGCCTTCCATCTTCGTTCCAGTGTTTTTAATTCTCCATTTTTCTCTGCTTTTCACAGAAGCTGTCCTGAACTGCACGCCACTTCCGTTAGTGTGCGTTGCACGCGTGCTGAACACGTGCTTCCGCTTTGCACATGGCCATGGCCTTCCCAAGGTAAGTCACTTCCTCTCCTCTGCCCTTTCACCTTTCTACTTCCTCTCTGCTCTGTCCTGTATTGATGATATCCACAAACAAGGTTTCGCAAAATAATATAATGTTTGTCTTCAGATTGCCAAACCCTGAAGAGAATCTTGGCTGTCTGATTCTGTAGAACTTTTCCTATATCCTTTCCTTTTCAGTATTTCTGTTGACCAGCTTTCACTAATGTACTGCTTTTCTTTTTCGCACTCTAGGCTCCACCTGACCAAATAATGAAGTGAATAGCGCAGCTAGCTAAGTTAATCTCAACCGCAGACGCCCAAGCGGTCCAATGGTGAGCATCAGTTCTATTTCTTCAACTTTGGTGTTGGCAGTCCCCACTTTCTCTTTGCTTCTTGTGATGAGACTAAGACTAGAGTCTCAGAATTATTATGATACAGACAATCGTCGTTACTGAACTCGATGCCTTCCCCATTTGCTTCATTGGTCTCGTGCGTGAAACTAATGTGTCTTTTCCATCACTTTCGTCTGCAGCGTACGCCTTCATACAAGTCAACTTTAATTTTAAAAAATTCACTTAGAGGTACGCTTTGCTCATTTTTCTCAATTGTTTCTTTTTTCTACTCAGCTTTGGTGATGATAAACTGACAAGCATATGTCACAGCAACTTTGAATGACACTTTCTTTTCTGATTCTTTTTCTTTACTTTACTATGCACTTTCATTTTGATTTCGTTCACTAACCTTTTCCTTTGTTTTCCATTTCATATTCGCAGTTGGTGAGCCAAGATATAATGCTCTCCAATTCAATTCCTACGAGAAGATCCAGAAAATGTAAGTACCCTTGTTTCATCCCTTTTCCTCTACCTGCCCGGCTACTGATGACAAAAACCCTCAAGATGACATTAGCCAACCGTGCATGTTTTGATTAGTCTTTCTGAGTCGTCATTCAGTCGTCCTTTAGCTTGCTCATTTGGCTCAACTTTTCTAATCATCTTTCTCTCCTCTCTTTCAGACTGATGCCGAAACTGAAGACGACCCTAAACCTCAAAGTCGACCAGAACCACCTGCTCATCCACTACGGCCATTCCTTTATTAAAAAAGATTTTTTCAATAAAATTGATTTTTATGGGCAGCAGGCCCACATTGCCTAAATCCTCTTGTCTTCTTTCTTTTGGTTTTTGGTTAATTGTTGAAAGTGTGAGAGAGTCTTGAACGATTCCAAAGTTGAGATCTTTCGGTGATTTTTTGCTCGCTAGAAGAGTTTGTGAGAGCGCCACCTAGCGAGCACAGAGGCAGTAGATGAGGTAAACACACAGCAAAGCACATGTTCTGCTGCTTTTGGCCAGGCTGCCGCCGCTGAAGACTGCTTCAAAGGTCAGTTTAGATTGTCGAGGAGATTTGATCTGCCCATCACTTAATCACCTTCTTATGTTTCTTCTTTAGAGCACCATGAATCGAGCCGTCCTTCTGCTCAGGAGAAGGCTTCTCCTTCATCAAAGCTTTGGAGTGAGATGGTTTTCCTCTTCCTCAACCTCAGAGACGCGTCTGATTCGGAACATCGGCCTGGTGGCGCACATCGACGCCGGCAAGACGACCACCACCGAGCGGATGCTCTACTACTCCGGCCTGACCGCCTCGATGGGCGAGGTCCATGAAGGCGACACGGTGATGGACTGGATGGCCGCAGAACGAGAGCGCGGCATCAGCATCACCTCGGCGGCGGCGGCCATCGCCTGGCGCCGCCACCGCCTCAACCTCCTCGACACGCCCGGCCACGTCGACTTTACCTTCGAGGTGGAGCGCTCCCTGTCAGTTCTGGACGGGGCCATCGTCATCCTCGACGGGTCGGCGGGCGTGCAAGCGCAGACGCTGAAGGTGTGGCTGCAGGCGGACCGGTACCAGCTGCCGCGGCTGCTCTACCTCAACAAGATGGACAAGGCGGGCGCCTCGGTGGAGGGCTCTCGAGTCAGTTCGGAGGCGACTTTCAGTGGACACGGTCCTTCAGCTGCAGCTGCCCGTTTTCAATGAAGAAGAAGGAGGTGGTGGTGGTGGTAACAACAATCAACTGCTCGGCCTCATCGACCTCGTCACCGGGCGCCTCTTTCAGTGGCCCGCCGACCACCGCCTCAGCGAGGACGGCAAGCGATTCAACGTGGAGGCGCTGCTTCCTGAGCCTGAAGAAATAGAAGGTGGCTCGAAAACCGAAGCCTTCCTCGAGCCGTCCACTCGTGCCCGTCTCACCGAGCGACTCCTTTCCGGCCGAGAGCGACTGATTGGCCAACTGGCGGACGCCGATGAGACGCTCGCCGAGACAGTGGTTCTCTCTGACCACTCTGCTGATCACCTCGCCGCCCACCTTCCTCCGCCCACCCTCCACGCGGCCATTCGCCGGTGCACCCTATCGAGGAGGGCGGTTCCACTTTTGCTGGGCAGCTCCTACCGAAACATTGGCGTCCAGCCGCTGCTCGACGCCGTCGTCCACTACCTGCCCTCGCCGCTGGAGGCGACCCGTGCGAGGGCGGTGCGAGAGGCGGCGAAGAAGATGATGGCCAAAGTTGGTGGAGGGGAGGAAGAGGAGGCTTTGTGCGCCCTGGCCTTCAAGTCGACCACCGATCGGCGGCTGGGGCCGCTCACCTACCTGCGACTCTACGCCGGCCGTCTGCCGGTAACTGGGCAGACCTCGGTGGTGAACGTCAGTCGAGGAGCGGAGATGCAGAGTTCTTCAGTGGAGAAGATCACCCGCGTCTATCGACCCTTTGCCGACCACTTTGCCGATCTGGGCAAGGAGCAGCAGCAACAACACTCAAACTCTTCTTCTTCCTCCTCATCTTCCTCTTTTGTCTCCCTGGGCGACATTGTCGTCGTCAGTGGGCTAAACTCGGTCCGCACCGGTGACACGTTGCTTGCGGAGGGAGCGGTGTCTAAACAGCAGTCGAATCATCAGCAGCAGCAAGTCCCTTTCGCCGGCATCGACGTGCCGGAGCCCGTCTACTACTGCGCCCTAGAGGCGCCCTCCCTCTCGAAGATGCGCCAACTGGAGGCGGCTCTGGAGCAGCTGACCCGAGAGGATCCCTCCTTTCAGGTGGTGCTCGCCGATGGTGAAGGCACTGGAAGCAAGGACCGCGGCGCCGCTTCTGCCAATCAGATTGTCGTCAAGGGCATGGGCGAGTTGCACATCGAGGTAGGTGGAGGAGGTGTCTTGGGTGGAAATAGGCTAATGATAACTTTTTATTTGGAAAATTCTAGATCCTCAAGGACCGCCTGAAGCGAGAGCACGGCCTCGAGGTGACCACCGGGCCGCTGCAGATTGCCTACTGCGAGTCGCTCACCGAGGTGGCCACCGCCTCGGTCGACCTGCGCAAGACCATTGGCGGCGTGGTGAATGCCGTTCGACTGGAGCTAGAGCTGAGGCCGCTGCAGCCCCTGCAGAAGAAGGATGATCAACAGCATCATCAGCAGCAGCTGCACCTGCTCAGCCGTCGAAAGGACCTGCAAATAAAGGTGGTGAACAGCCGCGAGCGGAACCTGAGCGCCGCCCTCCGTCCCTGGCACCTGAAGTGGCTGCGAGCGGGCGTCTTCAAGGCCCTGGAGCACGGCCCGCTCTTTGGCTTTCCGGTCACGGCGCTGGAGGTGGCCCTGTGGACTACCAGGCCGCCAGCCGCACCACCGAGGCCTTCTTCACGCACGCGGCGACGCAGTGCGCCCTGGAGGCACTTCGCTCCGCCGCCCTGGTCCTCCTCGAGCCGGTGATGCGCCTCGAGATTACCGCCCCCGAGTCTTCGCTGGGCGTCATCCTCGCCGACCTGAGCAGTAGGCGGTGTGAGTTTGGCGATTCGACGGTGCTCGGAGGAGGAGGAGGAGGAGGAGGAGGCGATGGAGGAGGTCAGCGGATGCTCGTGGCGCTGGTCCCCCTGGCGGAGCTGTCCACCTACGCGACCACCCTGCGACGCATCTCCTCGGGCATGGCCTCCTTCGACATGGCCCTCCACTCCTACCGGCCCATGGACCAGACGCAGACGGAGCGGGCCATCAGGGCCATCAGCGGTGTCGACTACTAGTGATCTGTATTTGATGTTTAGTTTCTCGTTTGTCTGTGATCTCCTTTTACCTTCATGAACGTCATCGTCTTCATTTGATTCTGTCTGTGTGTTCAATGCTGAGCCTTTTCGAATTTAGAACAAGCAGCTCAAGTGTGCTCAGCAGTTTGCTGACCTGGCCTTACCTGCTGCAGTCTGTACAGTCATCACTTTCCCACATTTTCTCGCCAATCCTTTCACTTTACTCCACGTCACACACAGTCTCTCATTTCACTCTGGTCACTCCAAGGAGCACACACACTCCTTCAAGTGCTACTCTTCATTTTTATATTGTCAGCAAAACTCCTCAAAATCATGTTCAAAGCATTGGCCCTGGTGGCGTGGTGCTTTCTCTTTGGACCAACAAACATCCGAGTGACGGAAGGACGCAACGCTGAGTTGGATGTGCACATTCCCCTCAGTAAGTACTATTAAAGCAGCAAATCGTCGTCCGAATCCTCTTCCTCTTCTTTTTGTGTTTCATTCTCCCATTTGTTCATTTTCCCAGAAATCGGCTTCTGCAGTGATGTGAAGCAGGTTCGCTCCACCTTCAACTCCATCGACGGCGTCGACTACGTGTACAAGGACGCGGTGAAGCAGGTGATGACGCGGGTGCGGGTGCGCCACGACTTTATGGCCGACCGCTTCGAGGAGATGCACTACGATGGCTTCGAATGTAAGGGAATGGTAATCTTCGAAAAAGTTTCATCATCATCTCTCTTTCTCCATTTAGTCTTCTTCGCGACGGGCGCCTGGATCCCCCCGCTGGGCATGTGGCTGCAGGTGGGCGTGTCGCGGATGCAGATCGCCGGGCACTTTGAGAACCACGCGGAGCTCTTTGACCTCTCCTACGCCGTCTACTTCAGCGACCACCTGGAGGAGTACTTCCGCCGGGAGATGGTCTACTACTACGACAACGTCTGCTACCTGGGCGCCTGTATGTCCACCATTGAGTCCTTCTACCGCGTCTTCAAGCTAGGCTTCTGCCGGGACACCTACGCCGTCTACTTCTTTCCCCTCAACAGTCCCTGCTACTACTACAATGGCACCACCAAGGGCGAGCATGTAAGCAGGGGGGGAAGGAACTTTGCTGGTCACTTGGTCACATTCATCTCTCTCCTCTCTCTCTCTCTTCTCTGCCTTAGATTACCGACCTTTTCGAATATGGTGAGGTAGTGCCGTCCTGCGCCCACAAGCTGAAGACCTACAGCGTGAAGCCGAAGTTCTGCACCGAGGAGGAGCGCCAGCACTCCTACCCGCAGCTGAACACCCTCTTTCCGCACCAGTTCAGCGCCCGCTCCAAGGGCGGCCTCTTTCGGGTGCTGGTCTGGGTCCGGGACACGCTCTACTGGCTGGAGAACCGGCCCCGGCTGCGCTACCGCTACCTGAAGGGCTGGACAGGCTCACCAAGAAGGAGGTCCGCAGGGGCAACTTCAGCGAGAAGTGGCAGGAGGGGAAGATTAATGAGACAGCCGAGGGGGAGGAGGGGAAGCTCTCTGAGCGCTTCTACTTTGCCGGCGCCTTTGTCTACCCGCAGTACGGCAATCACCTCGACCGGGTGTACTTTCTGCTGCTGCCGCGCGTCAACCTGACGGCGGAGACGGAGCCGGTGTACCGACGGGCTCTGACGATGCTCCCCCTTACCTTTCATCCCAAGGTATTTATGGACTTCTGCTGCTGATAAGCTTTTGATAAGCCCACCCCTTACCTCTTTCCCACCCTTCAGATATACACCCTGGACATGATCATCGGCCGGAACTGCAGCAGCTGGCTGTCCCACCTGCTGCCCTCGAAGAGCTTCCACCACCACATGTTCGCCATCATTCTGGTCTCCTTTCTCGTCTTCTTCCTCCTTCTGGTCACCCTCTTCACCTGTGACTTTACGGGGAAGAGGGGCTTCCTGGCGGGCACCTCCACCGCCACCGCCGCCTCGGACGCCCTCTCCGACCACGAACAGTCGGTGCTGCTCGATGGTAAGTTTTGGATGCTTTGGAGATGGAAGTTCTTTTGGACTTTTTTTTAAATCTTTTTGTTTGTTGCAGAAATGCGCAAGAAATGAGAAAGTTCTTTCACACACACTCGAGCTCAATATTATTATTGTTGTTGTTTGTTATTATCTTTGGATGATCTTTTAGTACACTGAATCGGTTGTTCCACTGGATGCAGTATTTCCTCATTCTCCTTTGGACAGAATTAAAGCGATTTATAGCGAAAACTTCAACAATCCTTTTATTTAGAACTTCAAAACACCTAGACTGTCTGAAATAAAACCAAAGCGGGTAAAACGCTTGAAAAGTTCAAAACAGGTTTGGTTTAAAAAACTAAGGTTCTGTTAGCTCCCAAAAGCCGTTTTGATTTTTCTTTCTCTTGTTTTCTGTTGTTTGTCCCAGGTAGTCAACTGATCATCATGGGTCGCTGGCATCCCTATCGCTCGGTGGTGTTCGTCTTCGGCGGCCTCTACACTGGCCTCTACCTGGCGCAGAAGTTCAACATTCCACCGGTGGCGGCGCCGGACGAGTTTGCAAAGAAGGTCTCCGCGGTGGCCAGCGGCCACAAGCCCATCGAGTCGCTGGAGGTGATCAAGGGCACGCTGGAGTGGCTGAGCGAGCTGAAGAAGCGCAACTACGACAGCTCAGGGGCCGGGGCTCCGGTCCATGACAGCAAATGAGCCGCCAAGAGAGCAAGTCTTTTTGCTGTCGCCCCAACACAATTTCCAAGCTCCAGGCTGGCAGGCAAATTGTGCTCAAAATTCTCTTTCTTCTGATTCGATTTAGTAAACAACACAAATGGAGTGTGTGTGTGTGGAAGAAGAGAAGCACACCTGAATTTCGCTTTTGAGCTGATTCTATCGGATTTCGAGTTGTAGCTGTTGCTGGAAACGGGCTTTTCCAAATGCCGCTACTCAGTTTCCTCACCACGGCTGCAGATGTCACCTGGAGTATCAGCGAGAGTTTTACACAAACGGGAAAAAAGAGAGAAGCAATCACTTTCCCAAACGGGCGCCACTAAAATACATGCAGCTTTGGATTCAGCCCTTGAATCAGCAGCAGCTACAGTGCTCATGCGTCTTCTGCTCTACTGCGTACTATTCGAAATGAGGGACAGGGAGAGCACACTGTGTGTGTGTGGTTGAGGAGTTTGGAAGTGGTGTCCGTGCATCCTCTACCACTACCACCACTGCATTGGAGGCACTCCACTCCACTCCACTGTTGCTATATCGAGTGGTGGTCACATGAGTGATGCTGTGACGTCACAGACGAGGTAGAGGCGGTGTGACGTCACGGACACTCTTCCTGCTGCTGATGCTGATGCTGTGGTCGGATGTGTTCCCTCTGTGCTCTATTCCATTGGTTCTTCCACTGATTCCTGCATTGGCTTCGGGCGCGCGCATGTTCTCGCAGCTTTGTTTTGGAGCTCTGATTTCCTTCTTCAGCACTCTACTACCTCTACTGCTGCTTCTACTGCTCCTTCCTCCTTCCTTTCCTCTTCTTCACCTTTTCTTCACCTTGGCCAACTTGCGATGGCGCCAGTGCTTCGATGGTGGTGGTGGTGTTCGTTTGAGTAGTAGATTGAATGGGGAAAGAATGAGAAAGACTTTGAATAGTAGCGCGCGCTTTCTTTTTCTTTCTTCTGTAGAGTTTGCTTGCTTGCCTCTTAGCTGCAGTTGGAAGTTGGAAGATACTCGCGTGATGCTCTTTCTCTTCTCTCTCTCCGGTGGCAGCACACAGGTGCAATCGACAATCCCTGCTGCACATCCATCCAATTTCTTCATTTACAGGAAAGCAGGCACAGTTTCAGCACCACCACCACCGCTGCTGGTCAGTCCGCCTCATCCTTCTGCTGATGCTTCTTTCTTTCCTACTTCTTTCCTCATCATCATCATCATCTCATCTGTGTGAGGTCCTTGGAACAAAGAGGCAGAAGAGTGGTGGAAGAGTGGCAGAGAAGCAGGAGACACATTTCCACAAGTTAACTCTTTTTCCCCCTTTCTTTTCCTTTCCTCTTTGAGTCTCATTTTCACGCGCTCACGCTAATCTGCCGAGGTCATCCGCGCGTGTGCTTCTGCTGGTGGTGGTGGTCAGGAGACTGTGAAGGGAGGGGGAAGAGAGGATGCATCTGGCGAAATAGAAACAGCCTCATTTCACTGGAATATACTGCTGTTGCTGCTGCTCATTCAGTGCTCTTCATTTTCTCTCTTCATTCACTGAGGGCTCATCCACAACTCCACTTTCGTCATTTGCAGCTGCTGCTGAAGTGGAAAAAGAAGAGGAGAGAAAACCAAAACAAAGTGGTGATGGGGGTCAAGAGAGAGAGAGAGAGAGAGAGAGAGAGAGACGGAATCAGAGGCGGGACATCCTCTCACTGCGAATGTCTCACATGTTAATAAATGGCCACTCCTCAGGGTCAGGGGTGAGCGAGGAGGGGGGGGAACATTCGAAGAAGTGAGGAGTAGTTGAGGCATCCTCTCAGTAATAGCAGAAGCTGACCATTATCTGTGGAAGAGAACTGTTCGAAATAGAACTGTAATTCAGTTGGGGTCACTAGTGGTGGTGGTGGTGTCAGCCCAAGTTCGAATGACCTGAAAGGTCGCGATGAATGGATGGATGGAATGGGGCAGCAGCGCCCTCCTCAATGCGCAGTGTGCCGTTTCGACCCCTCTTTTCACTCCCCTCTCTTTCGTTCGCTATCTACGCAGCTGTCCACTTTGCTTTGCTGGTGTCCAATTTTCCATTGTCTAAGCGAGAGCCCGGTCGGCTGCTGATTCTCCTCCCCCCCGAGTACTACTACTGCCCAGCCACCGCCGACTCCACCTCCGTCCGTTGTTGTGGTCTCTCCTCTTCTCTTTTGGTTGGTCTCTCCTGATCTATGCCTCAGCAGCACTCACTCCACTGTCCTCTCTTCTCCTCCTCTACTTCTACTTCTGCTCCCTCAGTCAGTGATCGTTTGTTGTCGTTCTCTCTCTCTCTCTCTCTCTGTCCTCTCCGATCCTCTACGCTACTCTGCGAACACTGTTTTTGTATTCCTGACGCCTGGCTTCTCTCTTTCTGGCGCCCATTCTGCACTACTGCTGCTGCTGAATCTGCAAACACACACACACACACTGCTGTTCTCTGGCGACTCCCAGGCATCCACAGACTGACTGACACCACTGCTGCTGTTCCAAGAGAGAGAGATTGTGTGTGTAAAAGCGTACTGCAAGTGCCCTCCAACAACCACCAGGACTGTACAGCTACACTCCTGCACAGCCAAGACAGCTTGTCACCCGTGCCTGGCTCCTTTGCAACAGCAGAAGCAGCTGTGTCCTGAACTGCGCGCAGAGTGCTGCTGCTTTGTTGCCATCCAAAGATTGAAAGAAAGTCTCTCTTCTGCTGCCAGCCTCGGTTGTTGTTGTTGTTTCGAAGCCTGCGAATGAGCTGCTGCTGCCTCTGCTGTCCTGTCCTGGCCACCACCTCCTCAGGGTAGAAGCAGTCGAAGCTGTACCATCACCACCACCATCACCCCCATTGCCATTACCACCATCACCATCATCATCTGACAGTATCACCACCACCACCACCTCCTCCACCTCCACCGTCCCTTCTCAGGCAGCAGTCTTCACGGTTGGTTGTGATCTTGCCTCCTTTGCACAGCATCAGCCGAGGATTGCAGCACCCTGTAGTACGACTGACTGACTGACTAACTGAGGATCCCATCCACTTCAGAGAAGCAGAGGACCAGAAGCAGCGCAGCGATACACACACAGTGCGTCGATTGAGTCAACTGCGAGGACAGCTACCACCACCACCACCACCACCACAAGAAAGAGTACTCTCTGTACCACTGAACGCTGCCTCTGCCTTCGATCTCTCCTCTCTCTCCTGTCAGTGTTTCCCTCTCTCTCACTCACTCTCCAATTAGGATTCTCAGAGAGTTCTCTTTCTCTTTCTCTCTCTCCTTTCCTGTCCTCGCGCCTGAACTTCAATACTGCGCGGACGGATTCCTTGCCACTGACGATTTGCCCTCTCCTTCTCTCTCACTCTGTCTGCTCTCTTGCACCAGTGTTGTGGTACGACAGTAGCCAGAGCAGAGGAGAGCATCTCGCACCATACACTCACTCACACACTCACACACACAATCAACCCCAGTTACCTCAAGACGTTTCACTCACTAATTTTTAGCTCAGTTGCCAAAGTCCTCATCTTCATCTACCAGCACTACCAAGAGCGCTATCCTTTATCGTACTGTGTCCTCAGTGTGTCACACAGTGTCGTCAGTAACAGCGAAAACAACAGAAGCAGCAGAAGCAGTCTTCCTCTTGCAGTTCGCTAGAATCGCGCGTCTCTCTCTCTCTCTCTCTCTCTCTCTCTTATAATACCCTTCCATCAGTCACTTCCCAGCTTTCAAGTCTTTCAAGAGAAGTTCTCGGTTCGCGTTGTTGTTGTTGTTGTTGTCACCATCCGTCAGCAACACCGTCCCCGTCAGCTCTCGCAACCTCCGCCACCACCCCATCATCATCTTCAACGACATTATCATCATCCTCGCCTACCTTCTTCCATACCATACCTTCCCACCTGCCCAACAACAAACCACAACAACCCCAACATCTATTCTTCTATTTGCCACTCTCAATGATCTCCACAGCTCACTGTCTCTTCTAATCAGGTAAGTGTGTGTGGGTGTGTAGTCTTTGTCCCCAAACTTTTTACCTCCAGGGAGCTCCTTCGATCTCTACCTCCTTTTGACTAGTCAGTCAGCTTTTGTTCTGTACTTTGCTGGTGAATTCACCTCTTTCTCAATCTCAACGTAAACATCGCAGCTCTTTTCCACCGTCCGCAGCAGCATCAGTGTCCTCTCTAGCTCCCTTATCTGGATCCGCACTTCATTTGGTGCGTCGTTGTCTCTGCTGTCATCTGCTCGCTCTCCAGTGTGTTTTGAGGTTGTCTGCCTGCCTGCCTTTGCCTCTGCTGCAATCTCGTTTGCTCACTCACACTGCCTTCTGCTGCTGCTGATGATGATGATGATCATGTGAGGCAGAGAAGATCGGTGGTGGTGGCTGCTGCTGCTGCTGCCAATGTTGCCAATGTTGATGGTTGTCCTGTGCTTTCTGTGTCCATTTGTTATCCCCCCTCTCTCTGTCTCTGTCAACCTGGCAGCTGAAACCGCACTCAGCCGAACTCCACTTTGAAGTGCACACACACACACAGAGAGACACTGTGCTGATAAGGCTGACGTACAACAACTGCAGTGCTATCAGACTGAAATCTAGGAAAATCAGGAGGAGTGGGGTGGTGTGGTGTGGAATCTTTTCGGTCTCGAGACAACCGCAGCAGCAGCTCCTCCACTGCTGCTGACTTCCTCGAAGTAAAATCCCACTACCGCCTAATGCCGCAGTATAATTACCTCGTTAGCAGCCTTCTTCTTCTTCAGCCCCTTAGTCATCGGCAATCGATTTTCTCGTACATTCGCTCGCTCGCTCTCTTCCTTCAGTCTCACTATCAGCCAGCCAGTCAGCTGTCTGTCCTCATGAGTCAGAGTCGGAGTGTATGTGTTACGTAAGAGAGCTGGCTGCTCAACTGATTGCCCATGATAGAGTAGGGGAGAGCTTCCTTGCCAGACTATTGTTTGCCTTCTCCTTCTTCTTCTTCTTCTTCTTCTTCTTACCTGAGAGAATAGTGTACCTCGGTGTCATTCACTCAGTAGTAGTCACCAGCACTCGCTCCTTCTCGCAGCATTGATCGGTCACCCCTTTCACTCTTTTCCATCAGCTGTACTTGGGCTCTACCGCGCGGCGTAGTGTACGTCGTAGCTTCTTCTTCAGCTGCTGCTGCTGCTGTCGTACAGATTGGACAGCGGCACCAACAGCTATCGACAGGCGCAGGCGACATTACCAGGCAACAACACATACACAGACAGACAGACAGGCAGGCAGAGACCTTATCAATGTGCCTGTGGCTCCCAGCTCCTCCTGCTTCTCCTGCCTTATCTCGGCCACACTATCACCCCCTTTCTCTTTCCATTGGAAGCGACTGGTGGTGGTGGTGGTGGCGACCCTCTCATCTCGAGGTTCTTGGCAGCAGCAGCAGCAGCAAGATTATTGAGCAGGGCAGACCGCTCTCCCTTAGATCGCCACTGATTAGTGAGCGGATTGATTGCGCCTGGTGGCCACCCATCCCCTCACTTCTTTTTTCCCTCGGGGGACTCGCTAATTGTGCCCTGCTGCCACTGCTCCTGGTCATCGGCTGTGCTCTGCTGTGCTGTGCCTATTGTGGTGATATGATCCCAATGGTTTGATCTGATCTGATCTGCTCACTGGCTACACTGCTTTTTTCTGTGTCACATTTGAAAGCCACACTCGCACTTGCTCGCTCACTCACATCGATACAGTGGACATAAACCAACAGTTGTGTCGCGTCTTCTGCCTTGGCGCTGCTGTCGTCGTCGTCGTTGTCGATATCGTCTTTTTGCTGTCCATTTTGAAGCGTGCGTGCGAGCAGAAGCAGCAGCAATCCACTTTGTTTCTACACTCTTGAAACACACTCACTCACTCACTCACTCACACGACCGAGCCACAAAATCGCACTTTTCAACAGCAACAGCAACACCAACGGCTGCGGCAGAAGCTGCTGCTGCTGCGCTTCCACTTTGCACTCGCAGTGGCTATCTCCCCTCTTCATTTTCTTTTTCTTCATTTTGCTCTGTGAAGCTCGCATTTTTCCTCCTCATTTGAATTTTTAATTACCTCTCGGCGGTGTGTTCACGGTAACTCTCTCTCTACTCTTTCTTTCGGTGTGTTTAACTCTGTGTGTTGTGCCATCAGCGTTGATGGTGTTGATGGTGTTGCCTTAAATGGCTCACCGCAAAAAGAAGCTGTCAGATGTTGTTGCTGCTGTTGTCGTTGTTATGATTACGATTGAGATTACCTCTTTCTCTTTCTCTCTCTTTCCCTTCTGCATCTTTTATACTCTCCAACGCTAGGTTTGCAGCAGTTTCCCTTTCCTTTTCCCTTTCCCTTTTCAGTTCTCTGCTTCCTTTTCAATTATTCGATTTTTTCCCCTGTTGTTCATTGTTCTACGCACTTATTCTTTCTCATATTCTAATATTCTTTTTCTTCTTCTTTTTGGCCGTACAGGTCCTTGAACCGCCGCCGCTACTAGTGTGTATTGATCTCCTACAACTCAACAACCACCACCACCACTTCTTTTCCTAAAGCTCTCTCCTGCCTACGACGTTTGCCGCCGACACAGTTCTTCTTTTGGAACTTTTTGCAAACTGAATATTCATTCTTACTACCACAAACTCATAGAAGCGTGTTGACTTTGTCTTTGCCATTTGCACTTGACCACCAGCACCACCATTCCAGCGGTTACCAGTAAGGCGAAGTTTGGAGCTGGCAAGCGGCTGCACACATCTGCAGCAAGCAGAGGGCACCAGCCTCCTTCCTCGGGACTTCGCTATTGTCAGGAGAAGTTTGCCTGTAAAGGTACGTCCTTTCTTTGTTACTTTTCATTTCCTTTTGGAACCCTCTGAGCACACACACACACACTGATTTCCCACTGCCATCATCTTTTGGAAATCAGGCAATCTGCTTGCCTTCAGCTGTCTTCAGCTGCTGCTGCTGCCGCTGTCGCTGCTCATTAATGCCCCATTATCCTGCTCTTTATTCTCCCTCTCCATTTCCCTCTCTCGTTCTTTGTTTTCTCTTTGCCTCTTGTTTTCTCTATAAATCATCGCCGTTCATTAGTCGCCGCTGCCATCAGTCATCAGCAGTGGAGCATTGGAGCAGTGGCAGTTATTAGCAAACACAGTGCAAACACATTCACACACACACACAAGCTGTCCACTGGCGCTCTACAAGGTTACCAGTGGCGTTTGCCAGTTTTTCGTTGTTTTTATACACTTTTACAGCCGCTGCTGTCGCTGCCAAAAGCAGCTCTCCATAGTCTCGCACAGGTGCTGCTGCTGCTGCTCAAAGTTCATATTTCACAAGTCCCAGAGCCTCCTGTGTGTGCCCTTTCTCAGTCGTCGATTGGACACAACTAGCGCGCAACCACACACACTCTGATTTGTACACTGTTACGGCGGCCGTACAGTTCTTAGATGGTCGATCGCAATAGTGATGCAATCAGAGCTGCTGCTGCTGCTCCAGGACGACTGTAGAACGTCGCCGTTGTCGTCGACGATGTCTTTGCATCGTTAGCTGCCAGTGCTGCTGCTGCGACATTTGACTAATGCTTGACATTGTCTTGCTCTTTCTCCCCAACTCCAACTCCAACTCCTGCTCTTGTAGTAGTAGTAGTAGTAGTTAGTCAGGAGCACTCTCTGCCCAGGTGTCAGCTGAGGCTGCTGCTGCTGCTTGTGTGTAGTACTACTTTTTTCAAAACTCAAAGCTCAAAGCAAAGCAAAGCAAAGCAAGGTGCACCAGCAATAGCAGCAGTCGTACAGTGTGTGTGCTTACCGTTACCGTTTTCCCTTGCAGCCTCTGTGTGTGTGTGTGTATTTGTTTGCTTCTGCTGCTCCTGCATGTGACTCAACACAACGGCATTGCTGGTGGATTGGTGCTGCTGTTGCTGCTGGTGGTGGTGGTGGCCGTCCACCACTGCGTCACATCGTCAGCGAAGCATTGAAGCAGTGCAGCCACTCTGTGCACTTGCTCACTCACTGCAACTGCAAACTGCAGCTGAAGCAGTGTCCGTTAGCAGCCGAAGCACAACTTTCAAACTGGCTTCAGGCGCCAACGACTGTTTCAGGTGGGCGCGTTAGCTGCTGCTGTTGCCGTTGCTGACCACTTGGCAACAACGGCGGCGGAGGAACTGCTGAAGACTGTACTGTTGTGAATAGACTGTGTCGCTGATTACTGCTGCTGCTGCTCTAATGACCGACTTGACCGAGAGACACTGCTTCTGCTGCTGTTGTCTTCCTCACTCTTTCCTCTGCTGCCCTTCTCAGGCCGATGATCTGATGACACCGACCACCGAGGTGACTGAAACTAAAGTGCGACACACACACACACACTGGTTTTCGGGCAATTTAACACTGCTCTCGACGGTGTTGCTCTGGCTGCTGTCATCACTGACGGCTGTTCATTGCCTGAAACAGAGCACTAGCAAAGTGACAGCTGATCAGTGACAGAAGCGGTCAAATGTGCTAGGCAAAAAAACATTGAGGACTTTACCAGAACAAAAAGGGGGAAGGAAAGGGCACACACACTTGATAGGCGATGACTGTAAATCGGAGAAAGACGGCAGTGAGATATGAATCGGGTTGTGGCTTGATAAGCTGGTGTATATGGCACAGATAGGGGTTGATTTTAGTGCACCTCTAAATGTCAGCCTGAGTGTGCTTGCGCCAATTAGAATCAAATGTCATCATCATCGACGTTTCCATTGCGTGTGCATTAGTACCATCATCTTCTAACGTTTCTCTCTCTATCTCTTCTTCTTTCTTCCACCCAGGTGACACTGCTGTTGCCCAGTTCAGCTGTCGACAGTGCCAGAGCGAGCAGTGCGAGCTGTGCGAGGCGTGTCTGCACGACGACGGTCTAGCGACGCTCCACCAGCGAGACGCCATCCAGAGAACAACAACAACAGTTGAGCCATTACAACAGCAACAGCAACAACACTCTTCTTCCCTCGTACCACCAATTTCCACCTGTGATCAATACCACCACCACCTCCGACTCGTTCCTCATTGCATTCGATCAGTCATCATCATCATCTCTTTCCCATCTCTACCATCACCCACCACCACCACCACCACCTCCTCCACCTCCGCCTCGCCCGCTGCCACCGTGGCCCGGAAACGTGCCCAGCGTTCGTCGACATCGTCGTTCAAAGCGGAGCGCACCTCTCCGGCCAAGGAAGACCACCACAAACTAGGCGGCAAAGAAGAGGAACAGGAGGAGACCGAACAGGACAACTGCAGTAGCGCCGAGGAGAGTAGCGGCCACAACAGCAGCAGCAGCAGTTCGGAGGGTTTCAACGCCCACCACCACCAAAGATCATCAACTGCGACTAAAGGGCGGCAATAACAGCCCCGAGAACAAAGCAGGCGAACAGCAGCAACAGCAGTCCTCTTCTACTGAAGAAGAGGAGGTGGAGGTGCTCATTGACATCTCCGCCGAGCCTCCGCTGGCGTCCACCACCACCACCGCCAAATCTTCAAAGTCGACCGTAAAGGAGAAGAAGAAGAAGAAGCAGCGCAATTCGAACTCTGCGAGCAGTGACGCCGGCGTTGACGTTGTGGGAAGTCCGCCAACTACTTCGATTTCTGCCACCACCACCACTAAAAAGTGTAGCCTAACCACTGAGGACCTGAGCCCTGCCGAGGGCTCCTCCTCGGACGACAACTCGTCGGCCGTCTCCTCGGAGGGCTATGCCTCCTCGGCCAGCGCCAAAAAGACTACCACCACCACCACCACTTCAGCTGCAACTGCAGAGACTTCGGTAGCGGCCAGCACCACCACCTCCAGCAAAGCAGTGGTCGGCTCCATCAGCAGCAGCAGCAAGGAGGCAAGCAAGTCGGCTGCTGCTGTCGTCGCCGCCGCCGCCGCCTCTGCCTCCGTTCCCTATCCGACGCCCCGGGCGACAGCGAAGACGACTACAACAGCAGCAAAATGGACCTGCTCGGCCACTCCAACCCGATGCCCATTGTCAAGAACAACAACAGCGGCGGCAAGGGCAGCAAGGGCGGCAAAAGCGGCGGCAGCTCTGCCTCTGCCGGCGACGGCTGGTCCGACCTGAACCTCTCCGAGTCGCCCGCCTCGAGCGGCAGCCTCGGCCTGACGCCGCCTTCGGGCTGCTCCTCCTCCGTGCCGCTGGGCAACCCGATCACCAATCCGAACAGCACCGTCACCTGCATGCCGGACGTGGCGCAGCTGGCCATCACCGACGACCACCACCGCCACCTCTACCACCCGAAGGCGCTGGCCAGTGGCAAGAAGAGCAGCAAGTCCTCCTCTCGAAACAATCACCACCATCAGGGGGCGAAGAAGGTGGCCAGCAATGGGCGCACCAGCAGCGGCGGCTCCGATTCGGCCAGCGATGAGGAGGAGGGCGGCGGCGGCGGAAATGGCGATGGTGAAGGCGAAGATGGCGAGGACGATGACGACCAGCTGCTGGACCACCGCCGAAGCGCCGAGTCGATTGACGAGCTGATGAGCGACTGTCTGGGACAGACGGGCAAGCCCGACTGCTTTCTCCTCCTCGACGAACAGGAGCTCCTTCAGGTAAGTGGGGACTTTGGGTTTGGAGTTGAATTTGGAGGTGTTATTTATCTTCTCCATCTTTTCCACCCTTTCCCTTCCTCTGCAGGTAAAGACCGCCGAGGAGTTTGTGGCGAAGCTGGGCTGCACCGCGAACACCCTCGTCAAGGTGGTCTCCATCTTCGGGAACACCGGCGAGGGCAAGTCGCACACGCTCAACTACGCCTTCTACGACTGCGAGGAGGTCTTCCGCACCTCGCCCACGCAGAACAGCTGCACCATTGGCATCTGGTGCGCCTATGACCGCCGCCGGCGGGTGATCACCATCGACACGGAGGGGCTGCTCGGCCTGTCCGACAACAACAACCGCCGGACGCGGCTGCTGCTGAAGGTGCTGGCCATCAGCGACGTCATCATCTACCGCACGCGCGCGGAGCGCCTCCACAATGACCTCTTCACCTTCCTCGGGTCGGCGTCGCAGGCGTACATTAAGCACTTTGCGAAGGAGCTGAAGATGGCCAGCGAGCGCTGTAACCTCCAGTGCACGCTCAGCGATCTGGTAAGCTTTTTTGGTGTGGTGTGATTTTGAAGTTTTTTAACTTAATTTGCTCATTTTCCAGGGCCCCGTGGTGGTCATCTTCCACGAGACGGTGCACACCGAGGTGCTGAGCGCCGCGGCGCACGAGTACGGCCACGCGCCGGAGGACGTGGTGCGGAAGCGCTTCGCCTCGATGAACCTCAGCACGGAGGCCTTCAGCGCCTTCGAGTACGTGGGCATTCGCACGCAGATGCCGCCGACGGACTTTGACCGCCTGACGGCGATCGTCCACCGGCACCTGGCCAACAGCACCGTCCGCTCGCCGCGCACGCCGGCGGTCATCTTCAGCGCGCTGAAGGTGCTCAGCGTCAAGTTCAGCGGCGAGATCTCCAAGAAGCTGCTGAATCCCTTCCCCGACGAGTACTTTACCTGCTCGGAGCGCTGTCAGTCGTGCAAGTGAGTTTAGAAATGGGAAAAGATTTTTTGTTTATTTTTTGCTAACCTTTACACTTCCCTCCCCCCTTTCAGCGCCCGTTGCTCGCTCTCGATGAACCACTCGCACGACAACATACCGCACAAGACGTCGGCCAAGTGCAAGTACCAGCACCAGTTTGCCAATCAGATCCTCTACTGCCGGGCGTGTTTTGAGCGCGGCGAGGAGGTGCCGTGACGCCCGCTCCTACGGCGCCGGCGAGAGCACCTGGGTGGGCATTGCCAAGTACGCCTGGGCGGGCTACGTCCTCGAGTGTCGCTTCTGCGGCATCATCTACCGCAGTCGGCAGTACTGGTACGGCAACAAGGACCCCACTGAGCAGTCAGTGGCCAGGACGGAGATTCTCCACGTCTGGGAGGGGGTAAGTCTTTTTGTTTTATAGCAGTAAGGATGACTAGCACACGGGCATAAAATGCGATTTGGCAGCATTGCTTCAGCATTACTTCAGTGCCGCCTAATGAGGATAATGATGATGATGATGATGATGAGGCAGCAGTGTGTGCTGTACTAATGAAAAGATATTGCCGTATAGGGTGGCCTTGCCAAGATAGGATAAAATAGGATAGCAGATATCTGGTTAGATGCCACTCGGTACCTGCTACTACAGCAGCAGCAGCTTCAGCCACCCGAAACGTCACTGCTGCTGCTGTACAGTACTCTACTGAAAACTGTACAGCAGCAGCTGAACATGTACACTGGGGTGCACCGAAGTCTTGCGACCGCAGTGCGGCGGTGCGATTGGCGGCGGTGGTGGTGGTGACAGGCTCGAGCAGCAGCAGCACCAGCAACACAACAAAGTCCACCGACGTCGTCGTTGTCATTCTTCTCCTAAGTGTGGGAATCCTCTTTAGTTTTTCTTTGTTTGTGTTTGTGTATTGCGGTAGATACCATGCTCCCTCATCCTCTCATCATCATCTAGGACAGTGTCAACATTTGCATAGTAGTCTCTTTCCCCTATGTTACTCTCTCCTATGGTAATGCCAGCAGTGGTCACTGCTGTACAAATAATGGGGAATCGGTCGCTGAACTCTCGGTGTTCATTTTCTTTCTTTTTACAAGCTCTAACTTTTATTTCTTTTTCCCAGGAGGCCCTGCAGAACACGCAGGCGGCGGTGAACGCCGCGCAGAAGGTCATCGACGGCGTCAGCTACCTGACGGAGACGGTGGGCACCATCAGCGCCAAGCCGACGAAGATGCTGGGCAGCTGGGTGACCGACCAGATCAACCCCAGCTACTGGGTGCCCAATGCCCGCATTCAGCACTGCGGCAAGTGCGAGAAGAACTTTGAGCCACTCGAACAGAAGCATCACTGGTAAGCCCTTTTGCCTGAAGAGCATGTTTTGAACATCTGAGCTAACATCTCTTTCTTAGTCGACGATGCGGCGGCGGCTTTTGCGAGGACTGCAGCTCCAAGTACCAGCCCGTGCCGGAGAATGGCTGGGGCGACCACCCGGTGCGAGTCTGCGACCCCTGCTTTGAGAAGGGTAAGGGAAAATTGGCGAAGTTAAATTCAGGATCTTATCAACTAACTCTTTCTCTCTCTTTTCGTTTGCAGGCCAACGCTACCCGAACAACTTCAACGGCGACGTGACGGTGCGAAAGGTGGCCGAGGCGGCGCAGACCACCTTCGGCTCGGTCCTCTCCACCATCGACTATTCACTGGGTGAGTTGAAATGTAAGAACCTGATGGTGGTGGGTGGTGGTGGTGGTGGGTTCTAGGGAACTCCTCTTTTCTAAATCTTTTCCCTCCTTTCCCCCAGGCTGGATCAAGGACACCGCCGGCCGGAGTACTGGATCCCGGACAAGGACTGCACGCACTGCATCGGCTGCAAGACGGAGTTCACCGAGAAGCTGCCTATCCACCACTGTCGCGCCTGTGGCCAGGGCGTCTGCGACGGCTGCTCGCAGCAGCGCAAGTGCGTCCCCAGTCGAGGCTGGGAGACGCCGGTGCGCGTCTGCGAGGAGTGCGCCAGCAAGAAGACGGTCACCCTCTAAAGAGTGGTACAAAGGGTGACGGTGAACGGGAGGGGAGGAAACAAAACCTGTTAAAACAAACAAACAAAGACAACCCAATCATCTCATCATCATCCTCTCCCTCCCTCCATCACCACCTCCATCACCACCACCCGAACTTGTGCTGCAGTCGACTGTTGTATCATATAACTCTCTCTCTCCCTCCCTTCTCATCCTCTCACGTATCCACACCATCTCACCACACCACACCCCTTCTTCACCTGCAACCTCCTCCTCCACCACCATCAACCCCAAACGACACATTTCCTTCTTTCTTCTTCTACTTCTTTCGGTCTTTTCCTTCTCTTCCTCTTTCTCTTTTCCCTCCTCTTCTCCACCACCTTTGTTCTTCCGACTTTTCTGTTTCCTTTCCCTTTTCTCTCACTCTTTCTCGATATTTTCTTCTCTCTTTGCTTCCATTGTCAATGGCAATAATAAGTACACTGTATTTCTTCAGTTTCTATCCTCTCTCTCTCACTCGTCTGTCCCGATTTTGTTGGAGAAGTACACCACTCTCTCTTTTCTCTTTTTTCGCTATCCTTTCCCTTTCTCTCTTTCTCCCTATCTTACATTATCACTCTATCGATCTACTCTATATATTAATATTGTCACTCCTGTAAGAGTTCTGTTGTTATGTAAAAGCTCGTGCGAAGCGCTTCAACCGCTTCAGCTCCTTCTGTTTAAAAGACAAAAAAAGTGAAGATAAAAGCTGGTGAAAAAGCCAAAAAAAGTCAAACTTTCTTTCTCTTCTGTGTTGTTTACTTTTCTTAACACTGCTACTGCTTTTTCTGAAAGACGAGCAGTTTGTTGTTGGCCGGCATCTCATGGGTGCTCACCAGTTGGAGGCCATTGCTGGTGGCCAGGCGGACCAGGTCGGCGACGTCTCGAATGCCCCAGCGGGGGTCACGCCCTCTCAGTGACCGGTCGAAGCTGCGATTGCTCTCCGGACTGAGGACGCCGTCCACGGCGAATGGGCCGTAGATGAGCAGCAGCCCAGAGGATGGCGGCAGAAGGTGGCCGGCGCCCTTGAAGAGGCCCTCGGCGCACTCCCATGGGCTGATGTGGAGGACGTTGCTGGAGTAGATCACATCAGGTGGTGGGCAGGAGGAGGAGGAGGAGGAGGGTGACACAGGCCATTGTTCTGGAGGACAGGTCAGATCAAGGAGAAGCGGCTCCTGAAGATTGGTCAGCCCAGATTGGCTGCGAAGAAGGGCGATGTTCCCAAAGTACTGGTCGTCGACGTCGCTGGGCGTGAACTGGATGCGAGGAAAGGCGGCGGCAAAGTGGGCGCTGTGCTGGCCGGAGCCGCAGCCTAAAAAAGAAGAAGAAGGTGATAAAGAATCAGCTGTCAAGAAAGAGACCAAAGTAAAGCTTACCAACTTCGAGGACGCTGCTCACCGGTGGCTGGCGGCCGGTGAAGACCCTCTGAAGCACCTCCAGAATGGGGCCCTTGTTTCGCTCGGCGGCGGGGAAGAGGATCGGCTGAGGAGAGTGTTCTCTGTTGATGTTGCTGGACATTCTTTTCGAAGGGGATGGTAGTGAACTCCCGAACTTCAACAGTGACAGAAGTCGACAGGCTCTCATAGCTCCATTCAGCAAAATAGAAACAAAGTCAGCTGCTGCTGCTGCTGCAAAAGGTAAACAGACCAGCCAGAAACAGTCTGCCGCTAGCGGGATTTATTAGTACTGTTCAGCGTATTATCATTCATCTTGGTTTGTTTCGATTTATCACTAGGCCCTCCACCAGCAGCACCAGCACTACTCTTCTCCTGCAGTCGGGCCGCCTCCTGGTGGATGATGGGCACCCACGGGTGGGCGAGCACCTCGGTGATGGAGGGCCGGCGCTCTGCCGCCGGCTCCAGCAGCAGATCAATCAGCGCCTTCAGCGGCGCGCTCGACTTCGCCTGGATGTCCGCCTGGAGGTGGTAGTCCCGATCTAGCTGCCGCTGCAGCATCCGCTTGGCGCCCTCGTGCCGGTCGAAGGGGTACACCTGGTTGGCCATGATGAAGAGACCGACGCCCAGCGTCCAGATGTCCGCCCGAAGCGGATTGTAGGGGACCTTGCGGAGAATCTCCGGCGGATTGTAGCTCATCGTGCCGCAGAACGTCTCCGACTTGGTCAGCACGCCGCCGCGGCTGTCCAGCTCCACCAGACGGGAGAAGCCGTAGTCGCTGATGAAAGACAAGAAGAAATAAACAACAAAATAAGGGAACAGGATTCGAAATGGCAAATGATAGAACAACACCCTCACCTGACGATGGGATTGAAGTGCGCATCGAGGAGAACGTTGTCCAGCTTAAAGTCCCGGTGGGCGACTCTGTGTCGATGGAGGTAGGCAATGGCCTTCAGCATGCCCGGGAACCAGATTTTGATGTTCCACTCGCAGATGGGCCCTCGCTTGCGCACCACACTGCCCACCGTTCCGTTCGGCCTGAAGGTGTATATACACAAGTTGAAACCTTCACAGGTAAGACACAGATTTAAAAGCTCACATAAAGTCCATGACAATGTAGACGCGGCTGCGACTGCGAAAGAGCTCCTCGATGCGAATGCAGTTCGGGTGCGCAGCGACCGACTGATGGTCAGCTCTCGCCTCAGGTCGTCCTCCAGGTTGCCGTCCGCCTTCTCCTCGACGGGCACCACCTTGATGGCGAAGAGGCGGCCGCCCTTCGTCGTCCGGTACACATTCGCCTGGCCGCCGCTGTCGATGCGCACGAACTCCTGGTAGCCTCGCTTGATGAGGATTTCCATTTGCTAGAAACCGTTGCTGTGGAATTGCTGTGCCTTCAGTGCTCGCCGCTTTGAATGTTTTTATAGAATTTTTTAGGTTTCAAAAGTGAAAATCAGAACTTACACAACTTTTACCCTAGACTTTTCGAAATTCGAATTTGTTCTGAGATGAAAAAAGTTTCTCCGCAGTTAGCTCTCTTTGAAGTGCCATGCATTTCAATGGTCGTCGCTGCTGGTTCAACTGCGGAGAGACTTTTTCCTGGCTGTCTCCCGTCACACAGGACGTAACCATGCCGTACAGCGATTTGTTTTGATCGGCAAACGTTTGCTGGTCGACAAGTGGCGATCACTTATCATCACTTCCATGTCTATGCTTGTTTCAAATTGAACTTGTTTCCACTGCTAAATACCGAAGCGCAATGACACAGGCGACGAAGAAGAAGCACGTCACCCGCGAGGTGGTCGACAATTACGAGTTTCCCGAGGAGAATCAGGAGATTGTTCAGGTTTGTTCTAGATATTATCTGCAAAGTCAAAGCAATGTTTAATTTATGTTTATGTTTTACTGATCAGGTTCTTCGTGGCTGTGGCAATAACTTGCATGAAGTAGTCACCGCCACCGGTGAACAGTACCTCGTGTCGATGCCCACCAAATTCAGACGATCCATCTGGATAAAGAGAGGTAATCGCTAGCTGTTTTTGTCACCAAACATCGTCTAACATTTCATTCCCTCTCAGGGGACTACTGCGTGGTGACGCCAATCGAAGAGGGCAACAAAGTGCGCGCCGAAATTACGACCATTCTACTGAAAGAGCAGATTCGCTACTTCAAAGAGCACAATCGGTGGCCGAAGGAGTTTGAGGACGACCACCTGGAGATGACGAGGCCAGAAGATGACGCCAAAATAGGAGATAACTCTGCCGAAGAAGAGGAGGAGGAAGAGGAGGACAGTGATTCAGATCTCGAGGATGATCTAGTGCCGAATACGAATCGAGTTTACTTTGACGAATCGTCAGAAGAAGAAGATGATGATGAAAGAGGACGAGGAAGATTCTGAGGATGAGAGAGGGAAAAAGTTGAAGATAAACCCGATCAACAGGACCAAAAGAAGAAAGAAGGAAACCCTAGATACCTAGCAAAGCTAAGTGTCTGGTATTTTTTTTGTATAAACTTACACAAAATCAACATGTTTACACTCTTTTCTACTTTACATAAAAGTGAGCTCCTCGTTACCCTCTTTTGATGCCCTGCTGTTTGCCCACCATCCTCACCTTTGCGCGGCAAACCTGGCCGCCATTCGATTGCGCTCCTCAAAGAGCCTGTTCACCTTCAGCGAGTTGAAGGTGGCCTCCATGCGAGAGGCAAAGGCCCGGTCGCGTCGCTTGTTGAAGTTGGCAAAGTCGAGCGCAGCGACGGCGCTGAAGACCACCACCGCCGCCACTAGGGACCACTTGAAGAGGACGTTGGGGTTCTCAAAGTCGAACCAGCCGTTTTCGAAGTGGCGCACCACCAGGCTGAAGTGGTGCACGACGATGCCCTGCTGGGCGTTGATGACCAGACAGCTGTAGATTCCAGTGTCCTCCACCTGGACGCTCTGAAGAAGAGCTGCCCGTCGACGATGCGAATGCGGCCCCGCGTGGCGTTGGCCAGGTCGTCGATGAAGCGCGTAAAGTTGACCATCCAAGTGCGGTCGTGGCCGACCGTCCGTAGTTTCGATTACTAAATTTCGGTTTTTAAATTTGGAGTTTTAGAGTAGGTTCAGTGGCAGTTCAACACCTTTCTGTACTTACAGGTTCGGTCCTGCCAGTTCTTCTCCGACACAAAGAGCCCCTTGATCGGCCGCCAGATGAGCTCTTTGAGGCTCTCCTTTGGTTCACTAGCATTGTCAAAGTTTAGAGCTGTTTTGTATAGTATTTGATCTAAAATCGTTCCTAGGTAAGTTCACTTACTCAACCTTCAGCCAGGTACGCATGCCCCTAAAGACGCCCCACATGGTGGCGTTTCGGCGAATCTCCTCGGCCTTGGCGATGAGGCGCCACTCGGTGGCCGAATCGGCTACGTCGTAGACGAAGATGCCGTCTTGGTTTTGGGCAATTGTAGTGGTGGTTGTGGCGATAGCGAAAATTCCGCTGATTATGACCAACGATCTTGCTGAGAACATTTCGGAAAAGGTTTGTCAATCGACAAAACACAATACACATCATCATCATTTCACCAAATTCGAACCAGAGTGAACCTCATCTGTGAGCGTGTCCTCTGTTTGTTATTTTCCCACCAAAAAACTTTTCTGGTTTTCTTTTTTGTCAAAAAGAACTCGTCCTCCGGAGCTTTTTACCCTCTCTTTCTTTCTTTCTTTTTAAACGCATGAACGCCGATTACCGATGCCTCTGGTTTTTATTTCTTTGCGCGCGGAGATGGTTGATGCGATGCGGCAGCCACAGCTGGCGCACGAATTTCAAGGTCTCATCTCTCGCCTAATTAGAGCCTCTAATTGAATTTGCAGCCCTCTTTTGTTTCCAAGGGCACCGAACACTGGCACGACCGTCCCTTCTTCCTCGATCGATCGATTTCAATCGATGCAAAGTACTCGCACACTTTTTCGATCTCTTTTCTTCTTCTTTTGCACTTGGTTTATTACCTCATTACTAATTGTTCATTAACACCACCACCACCACCACCACAGTTGCTGTTGCTGCTAATTTCCAGCTAATTACCGAACCAATGAAGGGTTATTGACCGAACTCATGACTCAACTGTTGGTAAGTTTTATTACAGCCTCAAAAACAATGTTGGATATCTCTATTATCTCTAATACTTTTTCCACAGGTCAACAGAAATACCGTCATGAAGAAGAGCACTAATTTCATCTTCTTTATTTCATATTGCTTGCTAACCCATTTTGAGCAAGTCCGTTTCGTCATCGTCGCCTCGTCAAGTAGGCCAATCAACACCAGGGCACCCAGTCAGCTAGTCAGTAAGTTAGTCAGCTAACATTTCAATCCGTCACACATCTTCCCTCTCTCTTCACTCTTTCCAAATCGCTAATCCAATCATCTTCATCTTCAGCAGAGACCAGGCCACCATCTTTGATACACTTTTCGACGACCAAACCTCTTATTATCTCTCACCTGTAGGCCACCAGCAACAAGACAACACACCACAACAGCAGCAAATTATCGCCTATGGCGAGCGCGCTCCAGTACAACAGCTTCTTTGATTCAACTCAATTCAATTCAACTCAAGTCCTGAGCTCTTTTCTGCTCTCTGAACAAGTGTGTCTCAACACTCTCTTGTTCACTCTCTTCAGGCCATATTTAATTACCGAGCGCCTCATCATTTGACGCTGAATGACTGAATGGCCGACTGGTGGTATTTGTTGTTGTTGTTGCTGTTGCTGCTGCTGCTGTTGTTACATGTGCTGCTTCTAAAATTGGCCAACCGATTAATTGAATTGTCTTCTCTCGTCCCTCCGATTATAGATCCGGTCTTTCGGTGTGCACAGCAGCAGCAACAGCAGAGTGTCCAGCAAGAAGAAACAATTTCCACAATGGCAAATGTGTGCGTATGTGCACCTCGCGTTCTCGAGCACTTTGCCCGTCTAAGCGTTGAATCATCGAAACCTTTGGTCGTTCACAGCAGCAGCAGCCATAGACAACAAGTGCCTCGGACCCCTGCGGACGAGCTCGAATGTTGTCAGGTGCCCGCTCACTCTCTCTCTCTCTCTTTCTCACTCATTGCCTATCTATCTCTCAGTTTCTGTCTCGTCCATTAATAACTTTACTTACTTGGCCTCTCTCTGATGACCTAGGTGACCTTACCCGCTGATCAAGCACTAGTGAGATAGCTGCTGCTGCTGCCTATTGATTCTGATTTTTCTAATTAACTTTGCAACGAAGAAAGACAGTGAGCTAAAACAGTGAGCTGCACTTTGTTTCTCCTCAATGGACAGGTCACCGCCGCCGAAGTCGAAGCCGCCGAGGCACTCTCACCTCTCTCGCCAGGTAAGTGTCCACCAGTTTCTTCTCTCCCCTCTTTTCCAGTTTTTGTTGTCTTATCTGCAGCCAGCTCAATTGTCAAATTACTACCTTCCGATGGCTTTTTGCTGTTGACGACGACGACAGCGACGACGACGACGTGGACGGCATCGCTATCGATAATATTGCCGTTTACCGTGTCTGTCTGCTTTACTCTGCAGAGTGGTGCCTTCATTGACGGCTTCTTAGTAGTTGTGGTGGTGGTGATGGTGATGGCTGCATTCTCTCTACTGGCAGTACTAGCTCGTCATCGTCATCAGCCCAGCAGGGCCCCTGCGGGCAGTGTGTGCGGCCCTTGCAGCAGCAGCAGCACCGACTGCATTGCAAATGAGCTAGCCACCACCAGTACTTTTCGAGCAATTATCCACTACTGGAGCAGGCAAAGGGCATTTGTTCTTTCTTTTTATTGCCCACTACTTTTTCGTTGTTACTTAGTAGTTTTAGAGCTAGAGCAGTTTACTACTACGAGCAGAGTGTAATTGCACTCGTATCGCTTTTTAGAGTTTTGCACTATGGGTCGCTTCTTCTTCTTTGTGCGCGCGAGTGCTTGGAATGGGCGCTCGCTGGACTTTGGCCTTCTAGATTTATTTCTCTGTGTGTTACTGACTAGTGCCCGTCTAGACGCTGATAATGCGGGCAATATTAGGCTTAGTTTGGGCTTTGCCACGCTGATTAGGGTGATGATGACGATGATGATGAACTTTGGTGATTAGAGCTGGGTACGAGAGAATTCAGCAATGCACTCTACAGAGCTGGGCTCTAATTTGACTTTTTGTCTCGCTGTTTGCTTTACTTTGCTCTGCTGCTTCACTTGCTCATCCTTTCGCTTTCTTTTCCTTTCTTTCCCTCCACATTAACAGACAGATGCTTGAAGGGGTTGTGACTGCCATCACCACTACCAACATCTGAGAAGGCAGAGCATCGTCTGAAGAAGAGGAAGAAGAAGAAAATGGCAGCCCTGCACAACAGCACTCGAAGCATCGGCTTCAGTCGCCACTCTGCCACTCTAAAAGCAGCAACGATGTGCAGCAACAGACTTCTTGTTCATCACTGGTGCACAACACACTCTTCTCCGACTGGAGAGCTCTAGAACTTTAACTTTTGCTTCTCTTCTCTAACTTGACACTTGACGTCACGCGATTTGGAAGACCGAAACGAAACCTTCACCATCACCGACAAAACTTTCGCCTTCTACGACGGTGGCTGATTTTGTTGGTGGTTATTTGTCTTCTCTGATTGTCGGAATTGATCTCAGCACTGCTGCTGCTGCTGCCGTTCAAGGGAACTACCACCACCACACGCTCTGTTGCTAATTCTTCGTCTTCCGGACAACAGTGCTGCGGAAGATTGTACAGCTTGATAATGTCTTGAGCTGTTGTCGATGACTTACACCAAAAACTGAATGACTGGAGTACATTTGTTGTGCTCATTCTACTCGATCAAGAAGAAGAAGAAAGTTCACTTTTAAGCAAGGGATTTCTCAAAACACTGCACCACTTGCTGGAAGAAAAGGTATGTTGACCGATTTTCTTTCTCTTTCATTTTTTGTAAATTGCCCACTTTGGCTCACTGCTTTGCCCTATCATTTACAGTTTTGTTGTGTGTTTGTGTCTCCTCAGTAGCAATCTCGCTGTGTTTATGTTGTAGGTAATCTTAGCAACAGTTTTCTTTTGGTTTTCAATTAGCTTCTGTCACTTCAGCTGCGCGACTGTCTGACTGACTGACCGCAGCAGCAGCAGCAGTCGATCGTGTGAATGTTCATCTCTGCTGCCAATTTGCATGCAATTTTAAACTTTCTTTTGCCAGGTAATTGCTGGCTGCTTCACACTTCGGGTGCTCACACTTTGACATTGAAGCTGGCGCTGAAACCCTGCAATTTTGGGCCGGCCCTGGAGACGCGGGCTGCTAGCCCTAGCCCACAGTTGACTGCTTTGATCACTGCGACCGCAATCATTGAGAGCCCGCTCGTTTGACTGTAGTTGCGACCTGTCTGCAAGAGAAGGGAGAAAGGTGTCTGCTAATGATTTCGTCTCTGTCTGTCTCTGACTGTCTAGGGCCAACGGTTGACCTGTGGTCAGCAAAATGTGAGAGAGGGTTCACATGTTTGACCTGACGCAGCAGGGTCCTTCCCTTGTTCACTTGTTTAGGCTACTTTTTTTATTGTTTTAGTGACTTCTAGCGCTGGCGTTTTGAGGCAGAAAAGAAAAGCAAGCTTTTCACTGACTTTTATTGTTTTTCCTAGTAAAACCCCTTCTAGGTCTGTCGCTGCTCTGTCTCTGTCTGAAGGTCATCGACCACTGACTGACTAACTCGAGAGGAGATGTCTGAACTGTATGTCCCACTGTGCAGTACTGAACTACTTGATTGCTAATTAGCGGTGCCATTACACACACACTCACACACACACTCACACACACACATGCCCAAGAGTGCTTGGTGGCCGACCTGGCTGTCCACTTTCTTGAACATTCTGTTTGATCTTTGGCGGTGAGCAGCAGCAGCAGCAGCAGCAGCAGCAGTGCCTTCTTCTGCCGTTGTTGTCTTGCTGAGCTCCATCAACGGACGCAGCAGGTGAGCACTTGCTGCTGCTGCAGTTGCTTCAGACGGCGACAGTGAGCTTCAGCAGCACCAGCAGAGATTGATGGACAGATCATAGCTGGTTGACGGTGATGCTGTTGATGTCGACAGTGAGAGGGATACCCTACCACAACCACTACTACCACTTTTGCAAAGGATTCCCTCATTGTCAGTTCTGCTGAACAATAAAAAGTCTTTTTTAATTTTTTGCTTTCTGTTGTCCTAGTGCCAAGTGACTGCTCGCTGGTGCTCTTACTGCTCACCGTTTTTCTTCTTTTTGACAAATTGCGCTGCTAGCTTAAGTGGCGGCGATGCCCAACCCAAATCTTCTCCTTCTTCTTCTTCTTCTGTTGCTGTTCACCACTCTGATCATTATTTTTCACTATGCCCGCTCTGATCATTACCATTGCTGCTGCTGTTGATTTGGCTGATTTTCAATTTGTAAGTTGCAACAGCAGCAGCTTCATTTGCAGTTTTCCTCTCTGGCTTTGTTTATTAATTAGCCAGAGTGGGAGTCTATAGATCTTCCTCTCTCTCTCACATACACAGCAAATCACAGCAAACACCGAGGCACTTTTTCCTCGGTCGTCAGTCACACAAGTCGGGCTGAAAAGCCTTGGCTTTTTTTCTTGGCCGGGTAGCGAAAATGACTAAGGCGAAGAAGAAGAAGCAAATTCTGCCAAGCCCAAGTTCAGGCTGTGCTGACTGACTCTTTGCCGTTCACTCATTACGCGACTGTTGACTGCTGCTGCTGCAACAGTGCACACACACACACACTGTCTTCTGTGTTTTACAGTATTACCTTTATCTTTTTCTCAGGTAGCCTTCGACCAGTCGGTAATGAGTGGTAGCCACTGGCTGAGTGCTGGTAGTAGTGGTGGTGGTGGTGGAGGGGGTTCGATGTTGTGCACAGTGCGCTCATCAATTACACATCTCTTGCTGAGGCGAACTGCAGCAGCAGCAGCATTTTTCCCTTCTTCATTTCCAAAGAGGTTTCTCAGCAGAAGAAACTACTGCGAGATGATGAATAATAGCTGCATCGATGGTACTCTCACTGGTCACCGATCGCTGCCAGCACTTTCTCTCTAGTGGTCTCTCACTCTTGTAATTTGCTGCTCTTGCCCTACAGCACATTGCCAGCCGCCTGTCAGAGTTGGTTAATTTAGCGCACCTTGTCGCGCACTCTTACTGCTCAGTACTGCTCGGTCTTCAGCAGCAGAGGCAGCATCTTTTTGCTGTCACTGTCATTAATCTGAAGCGAGGGTGAGTGAGGGTGAACATGGCAAACACGATGATGATGGTGATCATGATGGTGATGGTGATGGTGGTGGAGGGTTGAACCGATCGTTGGTAGAGTGACCTTTTGAATGGCTAATTACCACCCCCTCTTTGCTCACACACAGATACACAGTTGTTGATTAATTGCCTCTACCATCGCTAATCGGTGATCGTCATCATCGTCATCATTTGTTGAATTGATGCTCACTAATTGTCGGACTGTTTCTACTGTTGCTTCTTTGCAAGCATGTTCTTTTGTCCCTTTTCTCTTGTTCCTAGCAATTTTCGCACATTAGTTGATTGGTGCATTTTTCTGTGCACTAAAGCAGCAGCAGCGAGATCTCCTAAACACTTTCCGCTAAACGGTTTCACTCCTTTTTTACTGCTGCACTTTTATTGCTGCTAATTGGCGCTGTTGCTGTTGCTGCTGCGAGGTTGTTTGTTTGCTTGTTTGCCTTCCTTTACTCCTTTCTTTTGCTCTTTCTCTCACACATTCTTTCATCAGTCGTTGAAGAAGTTTGATGATTGCAGTGATTGGCAGTGTATTGATTATTAAGTGGCATTATTATTATTAACTATCATGAGGAGTCGTGTGCTGCACGCATTTCTCTTTCTCCCTCGATCTATGCTCTGAACTGTAGCTACTAAGAGGGGGAGTGTGGGCAATTGAGCGATTGAAAGCGGCGTCTGTGTCAGGTTAAATGTGTGTGTGTATTATTTGCCTTTGAAAGAAGTCACAGACTTCTGAAGTCGAGACAATGTGCTGATACCTGCTGCTGCTGTACAGGCACTGTTCTTCCCAAACTGCCTATTAAAGGGGGACATTAAATTGCCATGCAAAGTGAGGGGATTTGCCTGCCTGCTTGCTTGTCTGCTCGTTCACTGCAGCAACAGCAAAAGAACAAGAGTGTCTGTGTCAGTTGATGAGTAGGTGGAAAGAGGAGGAGAGGGGAGAGTAGAGGGGGTCCTTGAAGATGTGTTCACTTTCTGTCAGAGCAGAGCGCAGTACCTGGTCCCAGAAAAGGCGAGTGATGCGCGCTCGCTCGTGATGTGCCTCGCCTCACTTGGGCCTGGGCGACGGCGGCGGCTGCGGCGGTTTCGGTGGTGGCTGTGCAGCCAGCAGCATGCTGATGCCGTCCTCTTCCCCATTCGCATCACTGGGCATGACGGTCACTTTGGGCGTCTGACCACCCCCTCCTCTTTCTTTGCCCAGGCCCACGCTGTTGCCCTGTTCTGCGAGGCTGACCTTGCTTCGGCGCTTCACAGCCAGGGCGACACGTTTGCCCAGTGAGAGGGTGTCAGCGGCCGGCGGTGCTGGCTTGGCCTTTGGATTAGGTTGCTGCGGCTGCGGCGGTTGTTGCTTCTTTTCTGATTTGCCCACTGCCTTGACTGGCACTGCTGCTGCTGACTTCTGCGGCAGCAGCGGTGGCTGCTGCTTTGGTTGTGGCTGTGGCTGCTGCTGTTGCTTTCCGGTAATGGTCTTCTTGACTGGTGGTATCAGAGGCTGCAGTGTCGCCTGATGCTGATGTTGACTTCCCTTGCCTGTCAGTGGTGGTGGTGGTGGCTGGGCTGCTTTGATGGCGTAGGGCTGGGAGAATCACTTGGCTGGTGGGTGATTACAGGGGAAAGATTAGGTTTGAGTATATCATTCGTAGTGTTCTGTTTGACGTTTACCTCTTCCCCTTTGCCCTCGCTCATGTCAGTCCTGGCGGGCGAGGCCCTGGTGGAGGCGGCGGACGCCTCTGAAGATTGACCACCACCACCACCTCACTTCGGTCCGAGTCGTCGGCGGCGGTCTTTCGCGTGCTGAATCGCTCACTTCTGCCGCTGCTGTACTCCTCATCTCGGTAATCTTTGTCTTTGTCTTTGTCGTAGCGAGGGTGACGGTGACCGCGGCGACCAGGGCGTCCCACCAGGGCCTCTCGGCGGTGCTCTGCCTCGGCTGTCCTCGACGCCCTCGTAGCCACCACCACCGGCAGCAGCGGCCCGGTAGTCTGCGTATCGAGGTTGTCTCTGACCACCACCACCTCCTCCTCCTTTCCTTCGCCGACCTCTGACGGCCATGCTCGGGTACCGGGTCGAGGCTTTCTTCGCCGCCGTTCCAAAGCTGAGCGACGGCCATGAGCCGGCGGACTCGCTTCGCCAGCCACTTCCGCCGGCTCTGCTGCCGCCCCCTCCCTAGAGCGTTTTTGCTGGCGACAGAGAAGGCAGCAGCAGAAGAAGAGGACCATGCCGAGGACGAGGACGGCGGTGGAGAGGGCCGCCGGCTGCCACCACTCCTCCAGCAGACTTTCCGGGGAGCTGTTGTTGGTGGTGGTGGGGGCCATTCGGTAGTAGTCGTACTTCTGCTGCTCGGAAAAAATGGGATTTCTAAACTCGGACTGTTGCATGCTTGCTCTTTTTGTTCGGGGTAAAGATAAGTGGATGTGTACAATGGTCAGGGTGAGAGCTTTATTATATTGCATTGAATGTGGGAAAATTTAGAACATTGAGGTAAAAATGCACGAAAAGGTATTGTTGTTGTTGCTCAGATGAACATTCCGGCGACGGTTTCATAGATCCAGGCGGCGCCGGCGATTAGGTGATCGGTCAGATGATTTCGGCTGCTGCTGCTGCTGCTGCTCGTCGTTGCCATTGAAGTGGACTTGATCTTCTTGGATGTGTCTGTTGGCTGGAGGAGGTTGATCTCCACCTAGGTTGCTGTCATTGGCAGCTTCTTGCCCCTCAAAGTTGTCTCTTAGTGGATCATCCTCTAAGTTCCATCTTCTTCACTCGATGAGGAAGAGGAATCTTCTTCATCCTCTTCAACCTCTCTTTGATTCATTTTGCTTCAGTGTTTTCCTGTTTTTTGAATTTTATTTACTAGTTTTTGATTTTATCGAAACTATCGAACACTACCTATGTTTGTGCAGTTCGAAACCCGTTTAGGTGGTAGGCAAAGCTACTACTATTTTTTTACTTGTTCGTTTGCTAAACGTCAATTTGCACTTGCTAATCGGCGGCAACAATATTTTTGCTTAGCTTTCGTCTTTGCGGTTCCTGTGGTATGGCTTCTACTGATCAGTCGTAAAGACAAACAGGCAGACAGACAGTCACCGCTTTGCCGGCACCAAGAGTAGTCATTGCTAATCCTCGCACAGTTTTCTCATATACTCTCTCTCTCTCTCACTTTTTATCGGTTTTTCAGTCTCTCGCTCTCTCATAAATCCTCGCATCACCATTCTCGCTCATTTGTTGAGCACATGTTCAGCTTTCTTTTCTTCCTCTAGTTTGCACTGGTCGGTGTCATCTTTTTCTTCTTTCTTTCTCCACTGTGCGTTGTTTGCTGTGCATGTTTTTGCCCCCACCCCTGCTCTGTCTCTGTCGCTGTCTGTCTGTCTCTAGTTGCATCACAAGCAGCAGCAGCAGCAGCTCCCTCGATCCTTCGAGCGCCTGACGATGATCAGCCTGAACGGCCATAAATTCCGTCCCTTCGAGACTCTGTCGCTTTTGCTGCTGTTGCTTTCGCTGCTGCTCGCTTTTCTTTATTTCTTCTTCTTCTCCTTCTCCTTCACTCTCCTCTTCTCTGCCCTTGTCTCTCGTAATTATATAGTCGATTCGATTCGATCTACCCTGCTCTTCTCCCTCTCCCTCACTCTCTCGTCTATTCTAATGGCCACGTTTGGGCATCACAGTCAGCGCTCAAGACTAAGAAGAAGAAGTGGAGTAGCCAAGTTGTGTGCAGTGGCAGTGTTGTGCGCTGGCCAACACATATTAGGCGCGCATTGGAATGCTTGCCAGTCTCTCTGTCTGTCAGAGGGCAAACTTCTTCTTCTTCTTCTTCGCCCTCATCTTGCCCTCCAGCCACTGTCCACTGTCTCTCTCTCTCTCTTCACCCCCACTTTCTGAAGCCTCTGCTTCTCTTTTTCTTCTTTTCGGGGGTACTTTCACTCGGCTTCTTCTTCTACTTGAACTTCTTCTTTTGCACTAATTTGCTGTTGTTCACTGTTTCTGCTGCCAGTTGGGCTCGGTCACTTGTCTCTCTCTTTCTTGAAAGCACACACTTGTTGCTGCCACTGCTGCTGCCGTTGATGTGTGCTCCATCTCTCAGCTCTTATCTCCCTTCTCCATTCTACATAACAATTACCTCCTCTGCTGCTGCTGTCCAGTGATTGCAGCAGCAGCAGCAGCAGCTATCTAGCTTGCTACCTCGCCGCTAGCCTTTGACCTGTTGCCGCCGACTATGTGGCTAACTTTTTGCCGCAGAGGTAAAGTTGCAGCAGCGGCAGTGGCCACTACTGAGCCGACACAATCGGCAGAGAAGAACCCGAAGATGATGAAGAGGAGAAAGCTGCTGCTGACCACCACTACTGGGCAGCCGCTGATGATTGTTGAAGATCTAGAAGAGGACTGGGATCGATTAGATGAGGCTGAAGATGTGAGGGTGAGAGAAGAATAGGAAAAAGAAGGAGAAAATGCGAATATTCTTTTGATTTGATTTGATTTCGCTGCCAAACGCAACAGTTTTTCTGATGCTTCGTTCGTCCACTTTTAGTGCTCAGTTGAATTGAGTCATTTTCCAGTTTTGATCATTTCCACCTCGCTTTCTCTTTCTTTCTCTTTGTTTTGTGCTTGCCGCACACAATCAATATTTTCTCCCTCTCCCCAAGTGATTTTGATTTGTCCAAATTGGTGCAATCGGCTGTGACTGTTTTTGCTCACCACCGCCACCACCGAAAAGTGTGTGTGGTGTTTGCGCATAGATTTGCAAAGGTTGTTCACCACTCAATCGGAGAGTGGGCAATCGAATGGCAGCTCTTGAGCACTGCTCACCTTTCAATCACAGACACTTGTCCTCGTGCACTGTTTCGTGCACTTCATCACCTCCAATCATCATCATCATCCTCAGTACCCTCTACTCCGCCTGTTGGTCGACCACTCTCTGGAGCCTTGTTTGCTCTCTAATGTCTCTGACTGTATCATTCTTTTCCTTCAGCATCATCTTGAGCATCATCGCATTTTGCAAATGGCAGCAGCCAAAGATGTGTATTAATCGTCTCTACTGGGTTGTCTCTTCAATAGGCTGTCTCTGTCTAACACAGACGACCTGGAGATGATCTCTCGAGTGCCCAGTGCTGAGACCCTTGAGATTCTCTCTCCTTCTTTCTTTCTGCCCTATGCCCTATTCACTTCGAACTGTCTGCCCACCACCACCACCACCACCTATCCAACCTAGTGATTAACTGTGGCCAGCCTGAATAGGACAGTCTCTCTCTGTCTGTCTCTGTTGAACATGCAAAAGTGGGTTTGTGAGATGCGTTCAGGGCATCATCATCATCAGCATTGGGCACACATACACTTTCACAGACGTTCACTGCGCACAGGGAAAAACAATCGAAAGTGCTCTTGAAGGAGCAGAAATTCTCATTAAGGAGAGCGCGCGCATCTTTCTCTCTTTCCCTCATCTAATTTTTCTTCGCGTTTTTATTCTCGGCTCGCTTGCTCTCGAATCGCTAATCGATTTTCTACGACTTCGAGTGGCCCTCAATCAAAGCAGCTCTCTCCTTGATTATGTTTGTGCTGTTGCTGCTGCAGGAGAAAAAGATGGTTGATGAGAAGAAATGGATGGAAAGAATGGTGGTGGTGGTGGTAGCCACCTTGAAGATTCTTTGAGGCTCCTCTTTTTGTTGTATATCAAGGTCAAATTTGATTCGGTTCTCAAACTCTGTCGAGGGCGTAAAGGTGGAGAGGCAGATACTTTTTTTGCTGCTGCCATTTTCTTGTCAATGTGCGCGCATTCTTTTTCTCTCTTACAAGACCTTAAAAATTCTGCTCATATTAATCTTTCACTTAAAAAGCTCCACAACTTTTTAAGAGTTTTTAAAAATTAGCATAATTCTCAATTAAACTCTGGAGCACCTCTTCGGTGTGGTCGTGTGTGTGAGTTTGTAACGAGTGAGAGAGTTTTGAGTATGTGTAAATGTGTGTTCGTGCACACGCGCGCGCAACGTTCTCTTGCGCAAGACTGGTGCCGTATTCAGCGTGATTTTTACAAGCATTACAACCACTACGACGAGCAAAGTGTGAACTTCTCGTGAGCTACTTCTGAATTGAATGGTAGTGGTGGTGGTGGTGGTGGTGGCCACTGGCAACACTACACTGCCCACCAGTGTGTCTGTGTCGGTCGTGTCCAGTGGATCACGAATCGATTCACTACTACTACTACTTCGGCTGCTACTACTACCCACGGCCAGTAAGCGCCTTACTCTCACTGCTTCAGTCAGTCAGGTAACTCACCAGTCTTTTCCTTCCTATCTTTTCTTTTTTTCCTTCCTCTTGTTCTGCTGACCGACACACTACCACGCACACTTCCGCACGAATACGGCAGCAGCGGCAGCAGTCGCACTAATTGCCAGCACGCTACTGCCGCTGCTGCTGAACTGGGATTTGCTGCAATTGCAACAACAGCAGCAGCTACTGCCACCCTCGATTTGACTACGGTGCTTCCTATTCTGCCGCCGCCGCCGACGGCAGCGGAGGAGATTAGGTTTCACGGCGGGGATCATCATCAGCGGCAGCAGAAACGGCAGCAGCATCGACGTTCGATCGACGTCTCTGTCTGGCTACCGGTGATGGCTGGCTGGGGATATTGCCACTGATTCTGTAGCCTTTGGATGACTTCTAATTCTCTCTTTCCTGTGGTAATCGTCTGCAATATGCACCGTCTTGTCTTGTCTTCTTTGTTTGTCATTGTACTTCTTTCGCCTCTCCTCCTCCTCTTCTGCTGCTGCTGCTGCTACTAGGATGCTGACAGTGTCTGCTGGTGGTTGTTGTGCAGACTTGTTGCTAGTGGCTCATTTTGCCATTGTCGCGCCTCTCTCTCTGGTTGACACTAGCTCTTCTCTGGATCCTGGTCTAACATTAGCCATCGTCATCATCATCGTCATCATCATCATCGTCGCTTTTCATGACGACTTTGGTGAACTTCGTATGCTAAACGCTGGCTCGTGCGCGCCGGTTATGGCCCTCTTCCTTTCCTTTTCTAGGATGTACTCTCTCCTTTTCTCTCTCTCTCTCTCCCTTATCTCAACATTTTTATATATGTATTTCGTTAATCTGTCTATTTTAAAGTTTTGCCCTTGCCTGCTTTTGAGTCAGCCAACTGGCACCAACTGAGACAGTCAGGCGCTGGTGAGAGTGACTGTTTCTGGTGTCCCTTCAGGAACCGAGCATCTGCTGCTGCTGTTTCTGTGGGTTGTTGTTGTTGGCTAAGCATTTTGATGGTTCCTTTACCAGTTTTTCTTTCTTTCTTTCCTCTCGTGACAAGCGCATGGACAACACACAATTGTGCATATGGTGTGTGCTGTCTCCGGTAAGGCGGATTTTATCCAACACAGCCGTAAAGCTGTTGAGTTGTACAGCTGTTGGTGCTGATGCTGCTTCTTGACGCTATCAGTCAATTGTTTTTCATCCTTCAGCACCTCGCATTTCTCTCTCTTACAATTGTTTTTTCCCTCCGTTTTGTTGTTTGCTTTTTGATTTGACTTGTCTTGAGCCTTTTCCTTCCAGTAAAACACTGTAAAGTAGACATCTACTACTACTGACTGAACGAGGTCGCCAGAGTGCGAGATTGGATTGCACTGGCTCGCCAGTGAATGGCCAGCTCTGATTAGCACTGCACCTAAGCCCAGGCAGCTTTATTTTGTTTGTATCTTTTTAGGTTAGACAAATATACCGTAGAATACTGCTGCAATAATTGTAACAATATAATAAGTTTAGTTGTGTGGAATTGTATTGCCTCCTCTGCAATATCTAATGTGCAGTGCTTTGTTGTTTGGTCCTAGCACCAGCGCCAGACTGTAGTGGTTAGTCCGCTAGGTGTGATGACAAGATGAGTACAATTAACGCAGATAAGGTGACTCTTTTTTTATTGTAATGTTGATGATGTGATAATCAGTGGTGGTGATGATGATGTTGGTGATGGGATAACTAGCACCACCACCATTTTTGAGCACCACTCACTTTTTTACGACTTCTTGAGAAAAGGGGGTGACAACAGCATCAGCAAAAGTACAATCTCCTCTAACGCCTCCTTCTTCTTCTTCTTCTCCTTCTCAATGCGGCAGTCATGTGCTGCGCCATATGGCGCCCAAGAATATATCGACTCGGCATCTTTTGTTTGCATTGTTTGCATTGCTCTTGTTTGTCTTTGCCTACTCTTTTCTTGTGTTTGGGCTTCCTTACTGCCGGCTCTCTCTCCAGCCTTTCCTTTCCTTTTCTTTCACAATATCCCAAAGACAACCTCTGAGCGGGTTACCGTTAATTGTCAGGTTATCCAGTGCACAGTGTGCACTGGCTTTCTCCTAGGCTTACCGCCTGTCTGGCTTCTATCATTGTTGTTGTTGATGTTATTGTTCTTTGCGTCACTACCACCGCTGCAGTTGACATAAGACCCCTAGGTCCGTCATTGCATGTGAGGAGCGGCAGGAAAGGCGGGAAAGGCTGGCACATTCCACCCCGGGCAAGGGGAGCCAGTGGCACATTCCGACGATCCTGGCGATAGTGATGCCTTGTAGTGCCTTGATACACTTTGATAAAGCTGGGTGATCCTGACGCAAGGAGTAGGAGGCTAATTTGGGAGCAGGCGGGCGAAAAATTAGCGATAATCGATAAGGTCTGGGAAGGGAGAGATTTGCTGGATTTGCTGCTCGGTGCAATGCTGCAATGCGTGCCCACTACCTTTCACTGTGTCTACCCTCTGATTGAGCTAATGATGATGATGATGATGATGAGGGAGAAGAAGGATTAGCTGGCCCCGGTCACCTCTCTTTTGGCTGTTTGTTGTTTGCACTGTACTTTTTTGGTGATCGATCCCAAATTTTTTAGCACTAAAGCTGTCGCGGCTACTGTTTTGTTGTTGTGATTGTTTGTGATTGTTTGTATTCCTTAGAATGCACCTTTTCTGTTGTGGTTGTTGTTGTTGTTGTTGTTTACCAGTCCCTAGAGAAACTGTTTTTTGTTTGCCTTTTACAGGCATTCTGACTGGCTGACTGGTTGAATGATGATGATGACGGCAGCATCCAGGCAGTGAGTGTATACGAGTGTGTATACTCTGTTACCTTAGAAATAATAAGTGTAGCTGTTGTTGTTACACATTTTCCTCCATTGACTACCACCACCAGCAGCACAGGCTCCTTTGACAGTAATAAATGAAAAATAATGGCAAAATATGACAGCATACGGCACCACCACTTTTGCTTCTGTATATCGACTGCCTTTGATAACTGTATTACTGTGCTTTACTTTTGGTGGGCTACTACTACTATTCCCCATTCTATTTCTCATTGTCGCGCTTGCCGGGCTCTGCAATTAGTCTCTGCCAGTCTCAGCAGCATGTAAGAACACAGGAGCATTTTACTTTTTACAGTCTTTATTGTGAATCGATATGCTGCTGCTGCTGGCGTGTGATGCAGACAATGCAAAGCACTGCAGGCTTCGCTCGGCCGCGAAAGATGAAAACACACGAGAAGCGAATGTGTGTGTGTGTCCGTGTTCGGGGTGAACGGGGTCAGTATTTGGGCCAGAAAATGGCACTGTACTCTGTGCTGTATGCTCGCACCAGTTGAGGACTGTGTGTGTTATGACTCCAGCCGCAATGTGCATCAGTCCATGAGGTGGGCTGCAGCAGTGGGCACTTCACGTTCTCTCTGTCTGCCTGTCTTGCCTTTTCTGTTCTGTTAGTTGTCCACTGCCTGAATCTAAAAGTGAAATCTTAGGTTCTGCCGCTGCTGCTGATGGTGGAAAGTGGCACGAGTCGATTGAGCTGTTCTTTTTTTTCTTCTTCCATGTCACCAAAGTGTTCTGGTGCTGCTGCCACTGCTGTCCATTCATCAGGCTCACTCGAGCGATGTTCTATTTGGTGATCTTACCACCAGTCGCCCTACTTTTCTCGCACGAAAGTTTCCGCATCTGTGCTCACCCACTGATTCAGAAGCAGCGGCAGCAGAAGCTCGCCAGCGCAGGAGCTTTTCTTTTCACTTCACTTCTTTCTTTTCACTTGTTGTTCGGTTTCGGTTTCGACTTTTGCCCCCAACTTCTGGTCAATTCCATTGCTGCTGCTGCTGTTGCTGTCGTTGTCATTGCTCGGTTGCCTGGGACGTCCTTTATCTTCTCGCTGCTGCCGCTGCTGCTAATGACGCACGTAGCATTGCAGTTTACTGCTTCACTGGCGCTCTGCTGTTTGTTTGTCGATTGCAGCAACCTGAACCTTATCAGAGCACTTTCTTCTACAACTCTGCCTTACCTGTACACTGCTAGATGCGAAACTGATGATGATGGTGTATGATGATGACGCTGTCGTCGCTGAGCCGATCAATCGATCAATTGAACAGCAGCGGCAACAGCAGCAGCAGCTGCAGATGCTTTGGTCGACCAGGCAAGTTTAGTTGGTTGTCGAGCAGCAGCACCAGCAGCAGCCTGGGCATCTTGTGACTGCCATTACATTTTTATCAGCTCTATCAGATGCATTTGTATGCCGGCCAGGTGATACCAGCACACCAAATTAAGCCTACCTGCTCTTGAACTTGCTGCTGCTGCTGATGCTGCTAATTTAGTATCCAGCCTATCAGCAACGGCACAGTGGAGCAGTTTTCTGCCTTGTCAATTTGCACCTTTTGTCTTTCTTACCTGTTCTCTCTGTGCTCCATTTTGTCTAGAAGTGGTGGTAGTAATTTTGTGTACATTGTGTAAACCCGAGATGAAAAAGGGCCAAATCATCATTGGCTGTTTGTGCCAACTGCAAACTGATTGGCCTGTGTGTCGGCGTTAGTTTGGCTATCTAGTAAGTGGCCACCTGTAGTGTTGTGTGTGTGTGCAGGGGAAGATAATCTCAATAGTTAGCAGATGCTAAGAAGTAGTCAGAGGGTGATGATAAGGAGGAGAGAAGTTCGGTTTGAGTTTACAGAGGTAGTAGTGGACCTCACTTTTTGACCTTGTGGCCCACTGTCTTCATCATCATCACCATCATCATCATCATCCTCACCTACTTGGGTCTTATTAGTTGTTGCGCCTACCTTTCTGGTCGCCAGCCAGCTAACCAGCCAACTACAGTTGGCTGCCAATGAATGCTCTCGTTTCCATGTGCCTCAAGTGGTTGGCGATGGTTACTTTCTTACTTTTTTATTTTTACGTTATCAGAGCCTGGCGCCAGTCTCTCTCTCTCTCTCTCTCTCTCTCTCTCTCTCTCGCTCTCTTCTTTCAACTGAAGCATAGGCTTCTTTATCACTTTCATTAACTGCTATACATACGTTTTGTGTAAAGGTATGATAAGGTCCGCCCACCTACCTACCTGTCAAGCTGTGCTTGCTGTACAGCAGCAACAGCCTTATCAGCACTGCGGCTCGGTTATATTAGTAGCCCTGTGGCGAGCGGCCTGACACCAGTCTTCCCTTGCCTGCCGACACGCTCACAACGCTCCGCTCTGTGAAGAGAAACAACCAGAAGACACTTCTACAACCCAACAACAACATTTAAGCAGCATTCCAGCGCATCTCCAAAGTCGGCGATATAAAACATTTACTGTATCACTTCTTCTTCTTCTATTTACTGCAGCAGTTAAATACCGCCGGAGAACTAACCAGCCAGCCACCCTGACTCCCCACACTCACACTATTGCACGCCAAATTAAACCCTCTCTCTCTCTACCTTTCTTAACTGTAAGTCTTATGACTGTGACTGAGTTGATCACCTCTTTATCACGTAACAAACACACTCTGCTGTGTGACCATGTTGCACCAGCAAAGCGGCGCAGTATATTACGCTAAATACTTTAAAAAGTTGCAACAAAAGTTAAATTTTTGAGCGAGAAAGAAAGAAAGAAAACAAAAGCAAGTGATGATAATGATGATGATGATGATTACGTGATGATGATGATTTGCTTAAAACTTGGCTGCTCGCTTTCCGTTTTCTGATTTGAGTTGACCACCACCACCTGTGGCACACGTGCACTTCCAAAAACCACAAAAATCACTTTTGTCTGTTCTCAGTGGTGGTCTGCACGCGCAAGTCTCGCGTACAGTAGTACTGCGTGTTACGCTCAGGTAGTCAGCTCATTGTCATCATTACTTTCTGTTACCCCTTTTTCCTGTCTCGGCTATGATTTATCACCTTATTACCCTCGAAGACAGCAAATGTCTTCATCTGTTTTTTTGTATTTTTGCCTAATTTTGCCTACTACTTTCCTGAACATTGCGCTCCTGTCTCCGGTCACTAACAACCTCCAGTTCATAACTTTGAACTTATGAATTATCATCATCATCACCACAGGCACAATTTGTGGTCAGCTTGTTGATGGCGGCGGTGGTCACCCGACCGCACACCGACTGCTTCCACTGCTGGCACGTGGACACATCTGCGCTGTTATCTCTGCACGTTTTGGCAATCTCATTACCAGTGAACGAGCAAAAGCATAGGCAGCTTCCGTTCATCTACGGCCAACAGAAAGAGATTAGTTAGGCAACAATTTCATATTTTGCCCATTACATGCCCTCACTCACTGACTGACTCACTCTCACTGCACTAATTATCATAATTTGCCTGCGCAGTCACAACTTATTATCTAATTGTCCGGTGCAGTCTGCTTTGTCTGCCACTGTCGACTACCACTACCCCCTCTCCCCCCTCTGAAATATGTACTCGATCACTAATCTCATTGTTTGCTTTTCTTCTTTCATTGCTAAACCACAGTCTGCCTGTCTGAACCACATCGTCGAAAGCGTAGCACTGCGAAATTGGATTGTCTGAGCAGCAGCAGAAGCACCACCACAAATACCAGCAGCAACCGCAGCAGCAGCAGCAACAGTGCTTGAAAGACCGCACACACAGTCTGCAAGCCTGAAAGTGAAGCTTCCCCAGCCGAAGCAACAGCAGAACTGTCTCGCCCAATACCTGAGCAAAGCCCTGGCTGACTGTATTCTTTGGCCGAAAGTACTCTCTCTGCATCTCTGCGACCCCTGCCCCTGAAAACCTGCTCTCGCTCTCCTTTCTCCACTGGAGCAGCCTGTAATTAGACTATCGTGCGTATCTCCTCTCTCTCTTTTTCGCTCCGTCTACTGTCGCTCACCATTTCGGGCTCTTCTTGGCTGCTGACCGCCTGACGCGCTAACAGTGCTCCGCTCACTTACTGAACCTGCTACGAAGGAAGGAAAGCAAAGGAAAGGAACAGACAGCCACCGACTGACTGAGACTGACAGAGTCCCCTCCGCCGAATAAAAGCAATGTCTTCGAGCAGTCGTCCGCTCAGTTCTTCGCTGGTCGCCGTTCCCGAGAGTTGCGCCGCCGCTTCTCCCTACTTTTCCTACTCTTCCACTTCATCGCCGCACTCTGCATTCTCATCCTCGCCTTCACCCTCGTTCTCCTCCTCCTCCTCCTCCTCTCACTCTTCGTCTTCCTTTTCCTCCACTTTGCCGTCGTCGAACTTTGGCAGTACCAGCGCGGAGTACTACCAGCAGAATCACCACCACCACCACCAGCTCCCAATGATGGCGGCCAGTCTTGATGGCAGCAACATGATGAAGCTGTACAACAGCAACGGCAACTCCAAGTTGGAGTCATTTGAATTGAACAACAACAGTTGGAATGGTGGACTGTACGGCAACGGTACGACCAAGGTGCCGGCTTATCAGCAGCAGCAGTCGCAGCCCCAGCAGCAACTCGACCAGATCAACTTTCTCGTTCGCAAGGAGTGCTGCAATGAAATTGACCAGGCGGTGAAGGAGCTGGGCATCAGCGCTGGTAAGTCTTTGCCACCACTTTTCTTTCCCCCTCTCTTTTTCGCCTGTTTCAGAATTGAGCATGCATTCATTCATTTACTCATTCATTTGCCACCCCGGTGTGTCCAGCTATGGGCATTGGCAAAATATTGTCCTCTTTTTTGGATGTTTATCAAAGTGGGTCTACCGCTTTTTCTTCTTCTTTTTCACACAAGCAGCCCACTTTTTTCTTAGTTTCAATTTTGGTACATCGTATTTTTCTTCTCAGTTTACACTGTGAACTGTGATGATCACAAAATTTTCTTCCTTTCCTCTTCTACCTGCTTCTCGTTCTTTCGCTCTGTCTCTCTTATCTTTTAACTATTTTAAATAAGAGCAACTTTAGCAATTTTTTTGCGCCAATTTGCCTGCTCCAATCTGTTTGCATACTCTTTCTCTCGCTTTGCTTCTTTCCTTTCAAGCACTGATTTGCATCTGCAACCATTTGCCTCGCTTTGAAGTGTGTGTGTGTTTAATTTCGTTTTTATTTTTTATTAATCACCACTTTACTACCAATCTTCTCTTTACTGCGCTTGCCATTTAAGACTTGCTGAGCTTTGCTGCTAATTAATAAACTGGTGGCGGTGGTGGTGGTGTGACGACGAAAATAGCAGGCAATTGGCGAGGGAAATGAAGGAATAGATGGGAAAGAAATATGGGTACTGTGATAGGGATTTGCTGTCATTTTTCATAATGAGCTAGTCAAATGTTCTTTTTCAGAAGTTTTTTAGTCCTAGTTTACCTAGACCCCTTTTCACCACCTGTTGAATATTGACTAGTGGACCAATTTGACAACGAGGCAATTTGTCTTGGCCAACTGTGCTCTTTTCTTACTGCTGATATATAGAACGCATCGTTTGCGTCCTTATCGCACTTATCTAATCGGAGTCGCTCGGAAAAGTGAGCGCTTGTCACAGCAGCAGCATCGGCATCGGCGCTCTGCATTTTAATTGAGCTTCTTCGATTCAGTCAGAGGTAGTGGTGGCTGTCTAAACATTGACACTCGATGGTGCCTGTGCAGTGCTAACTACCTCAGCGCGCAATCTCTCGCTCTCTCAGTTTCATCGGACCCACGGACAGCATTGGCTGGCTGGCAAGCAAACTCTCAAACACTGTAGTGGTGGTAGTGGTGGTAATAAATAGCATCACAGTGCACTGCATCGACTTGAGTTTGTAAATTAATTTTAATTGCGATTAGATAGACAGACTGTGGCGGTGACTGTGGTGATTGCAGAGACACTACTGCTCTCGGCTCACCTGTTTCGGTGTGATCTACACAGAGAGACCGTTTTGGAGTGGTGTGGAAAGCTGCTGCTGCTGCTGCTGAGGTGAGGTGAAGACTGTCTTCAACTGCCCACCACCACCACCACTACCACCTTTCTTGATCAGCTAAGAAGAAGAAGTAAGGAAAGGTCAAGATTAAGGTCAGTGATTGGGACACCGAGTAGTGTAGAGTAGTAGCTAGTGTCGCAAGAGTGGAGGCACACTGACAGACTAACTCACTGAGTGACTGACTGGTCACCGGGGGACAGTTTTAAAATTTTTAGCAGCAGCAGTACTGATCTCGATTTAAAAGTGAGTGAGAGAGATAGGTGTCCTTTTCGGGTCATTAGGTCGGCGCTGTTTGTGTCTAGGAAAGGAGAGGAAAGGAAAACTGTATCATTCTTGCGATGCTCACAAAATGTCACTTTATCACTTTTTTGTTGTTTTTTTGTCTGTAGAACTTTGCTTCCTTTTCTTCTTCTTTATTTTTTGTCTCTGGCCGAGTCAGTTATCAATGTTCCATTTTCCACCCTTCTTTTCCCACTTGTTGTTTAGATCCCTTCAACTGGAGCGTCTCTGACGTGCAGAAGTGGCTGTTGTGGATGCAGCGCTGGGTCCAACTGCCCAGCCTCAAGTTGGAGCACTTCGCCATGGACGGCATGTCGCTGTGCGCCCTCACGAGGAGGACTTTCGCCAGCGAGTGCCCAACGGCGAGAAACTGTACGCCAAGCTGGACATCTGGCGCATGGCCTTCAACTACTTTGGCGCCACCGACTTGACTCGATCTTTGGCGAGTTTCAGGAGAACCTGGACAACAGCACAACAGCTATGGCCAGCAACAGCAGCAGCAGCAGCAGTACTGCGCCTCGCCCTACTCGACCTCCTCCTCGACGGACGCCTCCTCGCTCTACTCGGGCTCGTCGCCCATCTCCCCGCGAAGCTATGGTAGGTCCAGGCCTGTGCGCGGGTCACTGCCCACTACGCTAGCGAGTACGGAAAGTGCGTCCTCCTTGCCATGACGACTCTCGCCGCCCAGCCATGACACTCTCGGTGAATTGCGGTCCCATGCCACATGCAGCAGACAGCATGGTGGCAGACCTCGGGCCTACGGCAGTGACGCCATCCTCGGAAGGGTTCCTCCTTACGATGACGTTTCTTCTCGAACCTGCTCAACCACCGTGCGTCATATCCTGCTTGTGAATCCTCGTGGGCCCCAGACCACACAATTACCGTCGCAGCGGATGGGGGCCACACACGGAGTGCGCAATTTCTCTATGACAACTTTTGCTTCCTTCTTAAATTTCTGAATTTCCTGTCTTCTTCCTTTCCTTGCCCTTGAACTTCACTTTCGCGGCTTGTCGTTTCTGTTGTCTCTCTTTTGTTCGTGTTCCCTCTTCTCCCTTCTGCTACTTACTACACAATTACGTCGAGGTGGGGCAAAGGGGCAGATTTTGAATCCAAATCATTTGCGGTCTTCGCCTGTCGAAAATGCTTGCTGCTGCTCACTATTAGACCATTAATGATCTGATCTGATGCGGCGGGGAACCTTATCAGTTGGGTGCCTGGTGTCTTCATTATCGTCCTCTTTTACCTCTTTCTTTTTGCCATACTTTAAGAATCGATAAGCAAGTTGCAGTGTAGCATTGACAACGGGGAACTGTTGAAGGTCGTTTGAACGAATGTGCTGGGTAGATGCCTTGATGTCCTTTCCTCTCTCAGTACGGACCAAGACCAATTGGCTTTCTTGTGTCTCTCTGTCAGGAACTGTTCTTTAATGAGCATTTGCTTGAGGGGTGCCTAAGCTGACTTCATCTCGCCTCTCTTAGTCATTGTTGTTTGCCATGTAATCAAGAAGTCGAGTATGCTAGTGTCTGCAAGGGAGCACTTAGCTAACGCGCAATTGTTTTTGATGCTTCTTCGACTAGGGACTTGTTGGCTGGGTTGCTGGCATGATTCTTCTCCTCACTCTCTTTCTTGCTCTTGACCCAAGTGGCTTTTATCCTCTGCGTTCTCTGAATAATCTGCTTTTCTTTCTTTAGTTACGCATCTTCTGCTGTTTGTAGGGTGGTGTGCGGCTAAGCTTGACTTTTCACTACTGCTGCTGCCACTCTCTATTATGTCATTAATCAAGTGATCAGTCGACTGTCATTGCTCGGCTGCTGCTGCTGAAGAAGCCAGCCAGCCAACAGCATCACCAATTTGTTTGCCCACTGATGATGATCACCTTTCCTTTTCGCTCCTATCCTCAGCTCTTGTTTGTCCATTGTTTGCTTTGCACTGCCACTTTTCCCCACTCTTCTTTCTTGTTCTTTGGCGCCAGAGTAGCCTGTTGATCCCCTGCTGATTTCCATTGAAACTAATCTGAACTTTGCTTTCTTTTTGTTTTCTCTTTCCAATGAACCCTAGACGACGACATGAGCGACGATGAGAAGTGCTTTCTCGAGTTCCAGCACCACCACCACCGAATGACACTTCAGCAGCAGCAGCAGCAGCAACACCAGCAGCAGTTGATGCAACTGCAGCAGCAGCAGCAGCAGCAACAGCAGCAGATGCAGTCAGTAGTTGGCAATGGTCGAGGATCGCTGCCCCTGTCAGTGCCGCAGATCAAGGTGGAGAGCCGAGCCGACTACTCGCCCTCTACTTCACCCGTTTACCATCAGGGTCTTCAGCACCACCACCAGCACCAGCAGCACCTAATGCAGCAGCAGCAGCAGCAGTTTGGCCATCCTCGACCAGCAGTGCATCATCAGCAACATCAACAGCGACAGTACGCTCAGCACCCGAATGGTATGGTGGTGGGCAATCACTCGATCTCAGTCGTCAAGAGCGAACTGCCCTCCTCCTCCTCCTCCACCACCACCACGCCCATTGCCGTTCCAGCTGCACCGGTTCCAACTGCTCCAGCAGTGGCAGTCGCCCCGGTGCGCACCAGCAGCTCGCACATTCACCTGTGGCAGTTTCTGAAGGAGCTCCTTAGTGGGCCGCACCAGTACGGCAGCAGCATCCGCTGGCTGGACCGCTCCAAGGGCGTCTTCAAGATCGAGGACAGCGTCAGCGTGGCGAAGCTGTGGGGCGCCAGGAAGAATCGGCCGGCGATGAACTACGACAAGCTGAGTCGCTCCATCCGCCAGTACTACAAGAAGGGCATCATGAAGAAGACGGAGCGCAGCCAGCGACTGGTCTACCAGTTCTGTGCGCCCTATGCTCTCTAAGCCCTCTTTTTCTTGTCAGTAGTAGTAGTAGTGCCGATCATCTCCTCTTCCCATACCGCACCCTCATCTTCGTCATCACCCCCTCCACCACCACCACCACCATCGCCGGATGTGGAATTTTATAAATCCCATCCCTTCTCGTCCTCACCATCACCACCACCTCCTCCAACTTTCCTCCCCTCCCTTTCTCTTTGCGGAGAGCCCCGGTTCGCCTGAACGTTCAGGTGATCAGGTGCACCCCAACTCCACGAAGAGAGCATCTTTTTTTTCTTTTACCGTTTGGGCGGCAGTTACCACCCGATTCCCTCAGTACCGTTTTGTTCTATGAACATTTGCTGGTGACTCTTTCTCTCTCTTTCTCTCTCTCTCTTTCTCTCTTTTCCTGTTGTGTTTGCCTTGCACCTCTCTCTCTCTCTCTCTAACACACTTTGCAGGAAAGAGCTCCTCTTCAAGTTATGAAGAATCAAGGGAGCTCTTCTTCTGTTGTGTGCAGACGAGGAGGTCTAAACTAACACTTTCACACACTATCCATATCTCAAGCGCACACAGGAACACATCTGAGTCACCTTCTTAGTTCTTAGTTTCTCACACACACACACCTAAGTAATATATTACTTCATCATCTTTATCTTCTTCTTCTTTTGATGTTACCTATTTTTTATTCTATTCTATTCTATCTATCTACCTATCTATCAGCCCATCCAGTACAATCTGCGATTGATCCTGCTCATCTTCGAGTGTTACCCTGTTACCTCATTATATCTTTCAGAAAAGCCTTCAAATCACTACCATCACCACCACCACCATCACTGCTGCCTTTTATATTATTTATTCATTTGTGCAATTTCTTTTCTCCTTTTTCCTTCTTATATCAAATACAAATCTTATTCTCTCTTCCCTTCTTTATCCTCTGTTCTCATTCGCTTGCTTCATCTCTGCGACAAACATGTTCTTTTGGATTCAGTGAGAATTCAGTAGAAATCATTGCAGAATTTAACCTCGAGCCGAACTATCGCACAACAATATCTCCATACAACAGACATTCCACCACCACCATAAGCTGTCTTCTTTGACACTGATACAGATTGTTTTTCACATCATCTTATCGCTATTGACACACACACACATGCATGCATTTAATCCTGAGCAATCCAACCGAATACCAATCGACAATGTTATCTTATAACCACTACCACCAAAATCTAACCAGTTGTGTTGTCTCAGTGAGAGACCTTTTTGTACGTTTTATAAACAAAAAATACATAAAAACATAAAAATTTGACTTTTGTTTTTTATTTTTCTGTTGGGTCGCATCCAAAAAAGCTTGTCATTTTGCCCATAAAAAAGTTGTGTCTGGCGCCATTCTGGCGCCAAAGCCTCTTCACCACCGGAGCAATTTGACAACCAAATTACTTGTCGAGTAAATTAACCCTGCAATTTGGTGTCCCCCTCTCCCTCTTCTTCACTAATTTTTTCTTTGATCTCAAATCTTGATTCCCACAGCAATTCTGCTGCTGCTTCTCTTTACCACCAAGCTACCGGTAATTGGCCGATAATTTGCCAGCTTCGCATCACTTTGCAGGCAACAGCAGCAGCAGCAGCAGCAGCTTAGCCATGACAGTGGAAACATTTGCCACTGCTGGAACTAAAAAGCCGAGAAGATCTCAGCCCAAAAAAGAAGGTGATTTGCCGGTAATTGGCGAGCAATTGAGGTTGAGGGGAGAGAGAGAGAAAAGGCAGCTGGACAATTGGTGCAGTGATGCGGACAATGCCTCCAGCAGCAGCAGCAGCAGTGGCAGTTCCGATTGCCAGTTGACTTTGGCGTGGTTCACTGTCTGCTACTCCACTTTGCTTCTTTCAGTGTCGAGGTGAGAAGTTGACCGAAGGTCGGCAGAGTTTTTTAGCTAGGTGTTCATTCGTTCTCCAGTTCATTCATCCATTTTCCATCCATCCATTCATTCATTGAGCTGCACGAGAGAATTTCACTCTGGCTCTATCAGCTTTCTAATTCTGACAAACTGACAAACTGTCGCACATTTTTGCTTTTAATGTCCGCTGCGGTAATGGCTTTTGCCAGCAAATTACACTTTCGATTTCACGGCAACATTCACTTCCAGCACTTACCTCATTTAGAGAATGCCAGCAGTTTTCTCTCTCACTCTCACGCCTCGGCCAGTGGCCAGAACAGCAGAACAGAATCGGCCCAGTTCTAATTACCTACTTGTGGAGAGAGAGGATGTTTGCTGTTTAGGTGGTGCTGTGGTTGTTGTTGTTGTCCGGCGGATGGCTGGAGAAGTAGAAGGAGAACAAAAGTGAATGGCCACTGACCGGTGAGCAAATACATCACAGCAGTGGCAAATACGCATTGACACCCAGGGGTTAATTATAGATTGAGCTCAAGCAACAAGAAACATTGAACTGCACTAAGTAAGTGAATTTCAGATTTAGACGAGCTCTTTCCAGCTGCTGCTTTGGTACGCCGGAAACTACTCTGTCCTGCTCGGACCCTGTTATTACCTCTGTTGTTGTTGGGTGTACGTCTCCCTAGGGACACGTGCCCAGATTGTTTCCGACTGCCTCGCTATTTGTGATTGATGACATTTTATGATGTGATTTGTTTTCAATATTTTGTCCTCAGGTAGGGGCGTACTTTGTTTGTGAAAAGGTGGATTTTTCTCACCTTTTTCTGTTGTGTTGTTTTTGTTTGCTTGTAAAGATCAAGTTTGCTCGTTTTCATTTCTCAAGTTTGGTTAAATGTTCTATGTTTCACCTTCAAGATCAAAATGCTTACTCCCCATCAATGTTTCATCTTTACTCAGTCCAGTCCACCTCAAGGTAAGTGCTCACTTTGTTTTTGTTTAATTTGGTTTGGCACTTTGTTTATACTGTCCATCAGAGCGGTGATCAGAGCGGTTGCCTGTTCTTAGCCTGCGTTCTTCAAATGTTCCACTTGATTAGGAGCTAATTTATAGCTTTTCTTCTTCAGTCTTCAGTCTTGTGTACTAAAGCCGCTTGTCTCTGTGTGTGCTTTGCCAGGTGATTCTCTTTCTCTCTCTCTCACTCTCTCGTTTTCCTCTGTCTTGTCTTGTCTTTTTGCTGTTGAGTAAGCCAGCAGCAGTCAAGCTCCCTCTCTCTTTTTCTCCCCTACCGCTTACCTAATAGCTGCTGTGTTTTCATCTTCTTTTTTTTCTTCTGCTGCTACCTCAGGTTGTTCTGCAGAAACATGGTCAGACACAGCAGGTGACGAGCGAGTGATGCTTTTCTCCGGAGAACAGAGACAGCGTCAGCTACTGCGCTCATTCTCCCCCGGTCTTTGGCCACAGACTGATTGATCACATTGTCAGTTGTGAGGTGCCACATTTGCCCAAAACATTTGCAGAACCAACAGCAGATATTGCTGTTGCTGCTGCCAACATTTGGTTAGCCTTTTTCCAGACAAAAAACATTGACCATAATGATGATGATGCTTTTAGTGACTGCTGCTAGTGGAATGTGGTGACCAGAGATGGGGATGATGATGATCATCGTAGCCTCACACTTTATGGTTATGACTTCCAGTGAATCCAGTGACTGCTGCTCAGGTATTGCTCACTACCACTTGGTTTGGTTGTGTGTGTTTGGCTTTACTCAGCAGCCCTGCTTTAATTAAGAAGCAGACATGAAGAAGAAGAAGAAGAAATGGAGTGCTCTCCTCCGCCGCTGCCGCCATCGATCCCTTTGATTGGACAGGTTAATTAACTCGGCACCTGAGCTTTTCTCCTATTCTCTCTCTCTTCCTCACTACCCCTCCACACTGGCCGGTGTCTGCCATCATTTTTGCCTTTCCTTCTAAGGAAATTAACGACTTTCACCCTACTTTGGCTGCCGCGAGTCGAGCTTATCGGTGGCGACCAATCGGCAAAATCTGCAACAACGACGGCGGCAGCAATTCTCAGCACTCGTATTCATCATCATCGCTGCTGCCGATGTTGCGCCTCCATTTTTTGGCCTAATATAAATGATGATGATGATGGTGGTGCTGGTAGTTCTACTACCGCTGATGATGATGATGACCATGTAGATCGACCAGTGGCGATTAGGCAGATTGAACACAGAAAGCAGAGAGAGAGAACAGTGGCAGTGTAAGCAGTGCTTGGGCAGTGTCGGTGTTCCGCCGGTGCTGCTGCTGCTGAACACCACCGCACACTATACAGCTAACAAAGAATTACATACACAGCTAACACTTAATTGCCACAGTGGACAGCAGCAACAGCAGCAGGTGCGCAGGTAGGAGAAAAGCAATGCAATGCAGAAGGAAGGGAAGAGAGCGAAAGCCTTGAAAGAGAAATGACTGACTGACTGAACATACAGCCATTCGGTCGTTGACTGTGCCGTAGGGTAGAGAGAGTAGGGAGATGAAATGAGATGAGTAGAATTGCGAGAAGGGTGCCCTGCCTGCCTACCTCATCGGACCTGCTACGAACGAATCACACACTCAGACAGACAGACAGACAGACAGAGAAAGGTACTGCCTAGGTCTCGTGATGACTTGATTTATTGATGAACTCGTTGTCTATCTATCTGCGTTATATACCCACTGACTAATTGTCGAAATTGTGGGTAGGGGCTGCTGCTGCTGCTGCTGCTGCTGGGCCCGAGGGTGCCCTCTCACCTGTTGCACTTTTCCAAGTGGAGGTGGTGAGCATAACTGGTTATTCAATAGGCTTAGCTCTTTGTCAACTCTTGTCGAAATAATTCTCTCTGTCTGATCGCAAATCGGCAAATCTAACCAAGCTTTACCGGGTAGAAGGAAGGAAGGATGCACTTCACTCAGGTTGAATCCTGGTGGAGGTTTTTTGTCAGGTGGTAAGGTAGTTCGATTTCGCCGCCTCATCATCTACTGGCTACTATTTTTTACTAATGAACTTTGACAGATCCTAAACGAGCAAGTGTGGTGGATTTTCTCATTTTTTCTTCTTGTCCTCTGTCTCATCAAATTAGCCACGGAATGTCTTCAGTGAATGTGTGTGTACCTGTTCACTTCTCCTTCCTCTCCCTCTTCTTCTTCTGCTGCTGTTGATGGTCACACTCTCACCTCAACGACCTCTCTCCCTCTCTGGAGAAATAAATCAAAACAGTGCTGCCTTGATCGTCATCACTACGACCAGTGGGCCACCACCACCACACCAGCACTGTCTCAACCTATCGACATCATTGCCCTTTGGCACTGAAGGCAATAGCGGCAGTGAAATCGATTGAACTTTCGCCTATGTTATAATAAACCCTGCTCTTGGTAATTAAGGAGAGAGCAGAAAGAGAGGGGCAGTTAATCATCGGTGTACCCCGCGCACCGACAAACTGACGAGATGTTTCAAAAGTCAGCCCACTTTTTTGTGCAAGAAAAAGAACTGATTCTACTTTGAGGAGGTGTGTGCTTTGATTATAATTTCAGTTCCTTCATTATCAACAATAGTTTGTAGAGCATTGATTATATAGAACATAACAATAAGGTTATAACATAAAATAGAGTGTAAAAGATTCAATTCACTTAGTTAGTTTGTGTGTAGAGCAACAAAAATGACAAAAATAGGTTGTACGTAGTTTTCAGTGTTTGGTCGGAGTTTCGCCCGCCCGCCGTCCGCCCCAACTCGGGGCTCAAGGGTAAAAGCGCAAATGCCCAGTTTTGCGATCAGTCTCAGTTCTATGTCACCGGTGTACATCATTCGTTCTATGATATTGCAGACATTATCAGTCTTCCGTTTTCTTTCACTTCTCTCAGCTATCGCCGTCTGGCCTTCTTCCTCGCCGCCTTGGCCCGCTCCTCCTCCTCCTCGCGCCGCATATCCTCCAGGTCCTCCATGAGGCCGACGCGAGCACTGTGGCTCTCCTCCTTCATGCACTGCGCAAAGCTCGCCTCCTCAATGTCGTCCTCGTCGTCGTCGGCGATGTAGCGGTACTTGCGCTTGTCGTACCCGAAGATGTCCCGAATGACGCTCGAGTACTCGGGCTCGTACGCCTCCGGGGCCTCCTCGGGGCCGTCGTCGATGAAGTCGGCCATCTCGTCCTCCTCCTCGTCGTCGTAGTACTCGTCCTCGTCGTCCTCCTCGCCGTACCGCTCCGGCTCGTAGTCGTTGTACATGCCGCGGCGGTAGGTGGCGCCGATTGGCGGCAGATTAGTTCGAGGCCGAGCGGGTGGTGGCGAGTATCGAGGTGGTGGTGGAGGTCGAGCTGCCGGACGATAGGGAAGGGAGGACTGCGGCTGATGGGCGGCAGAGCCCCGGTACGGAGCTGGCTGGTAACGAGCTGCCGCTGCCGTTGATGATGATGTTGACGGGGCAGGACGGCCACGAGCTGGTGGTGGTGGCGGTGGAGGAGGAGGAGGTGCTCGTGACCGTTGTTGTGCCTGTTGTTGTTGCATTCTTCCGCGATCCAACTTGGCTGAAGATGGTGGTGTTGGTGGTGCTCGTTGAGAAGAGGAGTAAGCTGCTGGTCTAGCTGACTGTGGTGGTGGCGGTGGCCTCTGACGTCCAATGGGCCCATTCATGGGCTGACGAGCACTGGAGCCATTAGCACTGTATAAAGCTGATGATGGCTTTGGTGGTGATGGTCTGGAAACTGAAGCAGCACCTCCTGATGGTCGGTACGGTGCAGCAGCTGCTCTCGGGCCACCATTTACCGCAGAACCGGAGGGCCGAGCAGGCAGGCGAGCATTGGTTGGAGAGTATCTTTCGGGTGGTGCCCGCGATGAAGCTGGCGGCGGAGGCGGTTTTCGAGCCTGTTGATAAGCTGGTGCTGGCCGGTGGTGATTCGCCGGCTGGTATCGGCTCGGCTCAGTCGTCAGCACCTGTCGTCGGGTGACCTTTTCCGGCTCATAGGGCACGTAGATGTCCTCTTCTGCTGCTTCTTCGGGTGGTGATGGCGGTGATGGTGACGATGAAGGAGAATTCCGTCGTCGATTTGCAGCGTCCGCTCTGGACCGTTGCTCCTCCTCGGTGGGCAGACGTGCGCCCTTGGAGCGGTTCTTGAAGTACTGCTCCTCCCTCGCCTGCTCCTTCTCCTTGGCCGTCATGGGGCGTTCTCGCTTCTTCTGCTCCATCTCCGCCTTGATGTGCTCCTCGAGGCTCATCGGCTTTTTGCTGCTGTTTGCATTGGCCATGCTCAGCAGTTGGTCGTAGCTAAGGGCAGGCGGCGGCGCCTTGGAGCGGCGTTTTGCCGCCGCAACCGCCTCCTCTGCTTGTTGTTTTTTGGCTGCAGCCGCGGCGGCGGCGGCACTCTCCTTGGCCTTGGCGAGCACCTCGCTGACGCTGGTCTTCTTCGTCACCACCTTCACCGGTTCCTCGCGCTCTAGCTTGGCGATGAGGCGGTCACGGTCGCGACGGGTCATCGCCGCCAACCGTTCGTCCATGGCCAGACGGGCCTTGGTGCGCTCCACCGTGCCGCGAATGCCCGCCCGGCGGATCTTCTCCTCCACCTTCTCGCTGTCCTTCACCTCCGCCTCGTTGACGGTGATGCGGCTGAAGTCGTTCTCGCGGGTGCGCTGCGTCATCGCCTTCGCCTTCTTCGCCGACTTGCTGTTCTGGGCGCGCAGCGCAAGCAGGTGCTCCCGCTCATGACGGGCCTGGGCCGCCCGGAGCCGCTCTTCGCGCTCCTTGCGCGCCTTGAAGGCGGCGATCGCCGCCGGATCGGGGCCCTTCGAGGAGCCGCCTGGTCGGCCGTTTCGCGAGCGGACCGCCAGCAGGTCGGTCTGCTTCTGGTCCGCCAGGGCGAGCACTTCTTTGTAGTCCATGGCGGACGACTGATGGTGATGGTGGTGGTGGCTGTTGGCTGTTGTAGAGCAATCTAGAAAATGGGGGCAAATAGAAATAGAGTTAGAATGAGGAAAAAGTGGTGAGGATGGATGGCGGTTGAATACTTTTGCGACTGCTTTAGAGGAACCTCATCACCGAGTGCCCCGATCGTTCAGTGCTTCTAATCTGCTTCTCTTTATCACAGATGAGTGGAAGAGGGGAGTGGAATGGGAATAACAGTAAACTACTATTCCCAGATGGCCACACACTCAATCCCTTCGACACTGACCAGCACAACGCTCACTACTTTTCTCGATTTTCTCGATGACTACGTAAACAAAGTATCTACGCGGAGTTGAAGAGATCGGCCGGTAGAGGACAGCACCGGAGTACATTTTTGTACAGATTTTTTATTTTTGAAAATGTAACGCCGATTAATCGTCAAGTTTTGCTCTTTCTTTCCGTTACCTTCTCTTTCATCTGATTTTCCCATTTTGTCAAGTAAAAGACATTGCTCAAAGAACAGAAAGCTCTCTTACAGCAAAACTAGTAGTCTACTTTTCAAATTTGGGGGTGGTACTTTTCCAGTGTATTTCACTCTACCACTGACCAGTGCTCTTATCAACAGTCTCGCTGTGCGTGTGTACATTTGCAACTACCAAGTCAAGTGATGGTGGTATGATATTGTCCACTGAAACAGCAATACGGGAGGATCTTCAAGCTAAAGCCGATGAGCGTCTGCTGATGCAACCTGCTTACAAAAGCTGATGTCACCTGTTCGTTACTGGAAAACTGCTGCTGCTGCTGCTGCTGCTGCAAGTACAGTCAACGTTCCTTCGTCGGTCATTTCGGTCGGTGGTGATGGCATCGATTGATGATGGCATCTACTACTCCTTCACAGTCCTGCACAATCACAGCTCATCAGTTGCCAACGGTGGTGCTAGTGGCCTGCGGGCCAGTGCTGGTGGCATCGATGGCAAAAAGTTGTGTTCAAGAGAAAGAGAGAAGAGTGGAGACGTCATCCTGCATAGAAGATGAAAGTAGGAAGAAAAGAGTACAGAGTAATGTGTACTCTTTACTGTACAGTAGTAGTGTCTGCATATGCGACGACAGAAGAAGAGGAGAGAAGAGAGCAAGCGAGCCGTGTCTATAAAAAGGTGCTGGAACCAGTGAGGACGACACTCGGCTACGGACAAACTGCTGTTCGCTGTTCGAATTGCCCGCGCGGACGACAAAAAAGTGTGTGCTCATTGAGAAGAAGTGTTCAAAGTTTCGTTTTTGTCTTCAAAGCTGTTTTCTATTTACAAAAGTTTTCTTTATCATCGCCAGCAATTTTTAAGTTTGTTTGCACTTTGAACCCTCTCTCACTATCATTATCATCCCCGGCCCCACATGAACACCATTGCGACCTCCACCGCCGCTGCCGCTGATCACTGCGAGGATCCAAAGCAGCAGCAACAGCCCAAGAAGAAGGTGGTCACCAGTGCACTGGCAGCACTGCAGCAGAAACAGCTGCTCATCAACGGAATCAGTAGTCCCAGCAGCAGCAGCAGCAGCAGCACTCGAATGTCGGCCATCTTTGGCAATCGCCTCGACTCTGAGGAGTACGACGAGTACATGAACAAGGGCAATGAGAACCGCGAGGAGACGGTCGCCCTGCTCACCGAGCACTACTACAACATTCTCAAGGACATGGCGAGGACCCGGGTCGGCAGGGGCTGCTGAAGACGCCGGAGAGGGCGGCCAAGGCCTTTCGCTACTACACCTGTGGATACAATATCAACCTGCAAGGTAGGAGACTGGGTTACTAGGTCACTACTTGGAAATACTTTGATTCACACGACGATAACTTAGTGGTATTCTATCTGATGGAGCGAAACTAAACTGACCAACACTGTCTTTCATTTCTCTTTCATTGTCCGCAGAACTGCTGAACGACGCCGTCTTCAATGAGGACCACGACGAGATGGTCATTGTGCGGGACATTGAGATGTTCAGCCTATGTGAGCACCACCTGACGCCCATCATCGGCCATGTAAGTTGCGCTGTAGAAAGAGGAGGATCACTGCCATTCAAAGGTCACCACCACCATCATCACAACAAAATTAGAACTTTTACTTCGGAAAAAACTTTTTCAAAGCAAAAGTTTGAATGTCAGGAAGGAGAATGCAAAGCAATTGAAGCATACTTTTGCTGCTGCTGCTGCTGCTGCTAATGACACCGCTAATTGGAAGTGGAAGCCGATTGATTCACGACAACGAGGAGGACGACGAGGACGTCGAGAACGAGAACACAGTCAATTACCGAGCAATGAAGTGGAAAATGGACGGCAAAGTGAGCAAAGAGCAAAGCGATGTAGTGAATGGTGATCTCCAGGCCGTCTATATAACCGGAGCGTCCCTACCCGCTCGCTAATCAACTGGTAAATCACATTAGCACTTCAAAGGCAGCAGCAGCAGCTCTCGTTGCCGGGCGCACTTCATTGGCATCAGACTCTGATGCTGTTCCGGTGCTCACCAGTCAAGAACAGCAGCAGCAGCAGTGCCACCGATATCGAATGAATATTAATGGCACACACTCACTCACTCACTTACACTCTCAGTCGCTGGCCACGATGATTCCGTCGCTCGGACGCTCTTGTCGCGATAACAGCCTCTCTCTCCCGCTTATCAAGAGCCTTTCCCTCCATTTGCACACACTCTCACCAGCAGCAACCAGTCGTCTTCGTTTCAGGGCCACCACCACCACACCACACACCACCGTCGTCGATCGATGGCAGAAGCAGATGTGCTGGTGGTAGCGATGGAGAGTACTCGAGAACTGTGTGAGTGCGATAGAAAAATCTGCGAAAAAAGGGGCTGAGAAGAAGGAATCCTGATCGATGGTGACAGAGACGGTGCTGCTGCTGCTGCTGCTGATGCCATCGCCAACTTGAGAAGAAAGGCGCTGTACGCTACAGTAAGCGAGTGCCCATTGTGTTGCCCAGTGATTTCCCTTCCCCTCGTCGATCTATTGGACCAATCATCAGTTTATGGAAGAGGAAAGGGAACTGCAACTGCTGTACCAGATTTGGTGCTCTGTGCTGTGCACACCACCAGACAATGCGAACAATGGTGCTATTCATTGGGCACACACACAGCTCACTCGCCGGTAATTGCGTCCAATTTGTGTGCACTGCACACATCGAAAGTGATGCTGCTGCTGCTGGTGACAGTGGTGGTGGCCTTTTCTTTTTTCTTTTCTATTCCCTTATTTATTACTCTGCTCATCGATCCTCTTCTTCTTCTTCGAGTAGATGAGCTGACCTTTTGTGTGTATCTGATGACTGTTCTTTTGTTGTCCCTTTCCACCTCTCTTTCGGTAGGTGTCCATCGGCTACTTGCCCAACAAGAAGGTGCTCGGCCTGAGCAAGCTGGCCCGCGTCGTGGAGATGTACAGTCGGCGGCTGCAGGTGCAGGAGCGGATGACCAAGCAGATTGCCAACGCCATCACCGAGGCCATCAAGCCGCACGGGGTGGGCGTCGTCGTCGAGGCGGCGTAAGGAAAAGTCTTAGAATTCAAAAGATCATCCTGTTCTAAAACTTCTATTGACTTTTTTCAGGCACATGTGCATGATCATGCGAGGCGTGCAGAAGATCAACAGCAAGACGATTACCAGCACGATGCTGGGCGAGTTTCGCGATAATCCCAAGTCTCGCGAGGAGTTTCTCACGCTGATTCGCTCCAAGTGAGGGGGAGGGGACGAAGAGAAGGTGCCCCTAGCTGCTTAGTTTGCTGATGCTGCTGCTGCTGTTTTTGCTGTTCTGGTGCACTCAACGCTGTGCTGGTCACTGTTCCAAAGTTGTGCTCTTTGTCACCCTTCACTTCTAGTTCCCTGTTTGTTGTAGTATTACCTAGTGAATATTCTCTATTGACTGTTACCTCGTCGTTGACTCTGATAATGATTAAGACGCTATTAAACGCTGACGTTACCTGATGTGAATGTTACCTTCCTTCACTTTGCAATCGGCGATTTTTTTATTTTTTTATCGTCGCTCCTGATCACTAGAGCGCCATCTAACGCCGTGGCACTGGTGTTTTGGCTGCCATTGTTTTGTGCTGCTGCCGCTGCCGCTGCTGCTCCTTTCTTCTCTGCTTTCACTCGGCCTGGCAGTCGGCTTGCTCTCTCTCTCTCTCTCTCTCTCTCTTGTGTACGCGCTTCATCCTCGGCGAGAGCAGCAGCAGAAGCAGTTCACCCCTATTCATTGAGCGAATCCAGGCGCCGAGAATCCGCCGACTTGCATCATCATCCCCACGACCCAGGACCACCACCACCACCACCACCACACGCCATCACACACGCCATGAGCGATATTGAGTCATCAGACCGGCCGAAGAACCGCGTCTTCATCGGCGGCATCGGACGCACCCAGAAGGAGGAGATAGAGCGCGAGTTTGGCCGCTTCGGCAAGCTGATGAAGGTTTGGGTGGCGCAGAATCCGCCCGGCTTCGCCTTCGTCGAGTACGACCACATCTCCGAGGCAGATCTGGCCGTCTCGGAGATGAACGGGCAGTCGCTGCTCGGCTCGGCCAACAAGATTCGCGTCGAGCACTCGCACGGTGACAGTCGCCCGCGAGGACGTGGCCCGCCGCGTGACCAGAACCGCGGCCCATCGGGTGGCTACGGCATGTCCCGCGGACCACCTCGTGATCGCTATGGCGGCGGTGGTGGAGGCGGTGGCGGCGGCTACGACAACGGCGGCGGTGGCTACAACCGAAACCGAAGCTACAACAACAGCTATGGTGGCGGCGGCGGAGGCGGTGGTGGCCAACGATACTCGGACGGGGGCGACCGACGTCGACAGTTTGGCGGCGCCTCCAATGGACGACAGGGAGGCGGAGGCGGCGGCGGACGATACCGTTCCGACAGTGGCAGCGACCGATATGGCGGTGGTGGTGGTGGTCCTCGATACCGAAGTCGCTCTCCTCCGGCCGGTGGACGCAGGTAAGGATGAGCAGGAGGAATATGATGATGATGATGATGATGAATGCGGGAACGTAACAGCCCCTCATGTCGTCCTTGCAACACATTTACATACCATTGCCATTGCCTTGCCTTGCCCGACACACGATAATATCCTTCGATCTTACGAGTCGTTCCAAGCGGTCAGACGGTGGTGATCTCGCTCTCTCTCTCTCTCTCTCTTTCTCACCTACTCTCTGCCTCACGCTCTCATGATCTCCATACTCTTGATCTGTTTGTGATGATGATCTTCTGATGATATTTGTGATCCCATTGATCGTCTGACCATGATTTTGATGCAGCTCGACTCGAGTGCAGCCACTGACGGACCACAAAACTCTCTCTTTCTCTCTCTGATCGCCGCCCATGATTTCGCAGTCCTCTTCACGCCCTCCCTCCTTATTATCGCACGAGTGCCTCTCCTCCTTTCTCTTTCTCTCACTAGCGGCGAGAACTTTTTTGATCATTTGAGAAGGTTAACCTTTGCAGCAGTCCTTTCTAAACCGATTCGCCTCCATTACCACATCCATTGCCACTCCCACTCTAAATCTCTAACTCGCCAAACTTTTTGTGATCTCCCTTCTCTCCTTCGGTCTGCCTCTCTCTTTCTCGCCACTCTCGCCGTCCCAAATCTCTTCTGAACTTCTGAACAATCCTCCTGTACAAATTCTGACTGCTTCGCCTACTTGTCTTCACTTGCCGCCTTCACCTTCAATCTCCTTCTTCACCTTCTTCTGAAACCATCACCTTCATCCTATCTACTCTGCTCAGCGGAAAGTACAGCCGCATGGACTCTGCTGGACATTCGCCAAATGGATCGGGCTACCAGTAAAAAGGCAAGTTGCTTACTTGTGTGTCCCCGTCTGTCTGTTTTTCAAATCGCTAAATGTCTCTTTTCCATTCCACTCTGCAGTGCTCTCCTCTCCTTTCTCTGTCTAACTACTACCCGATTCTGCAGCAGTCGTCCTAGACTTTTTCATTTCCTCCTCTTCCTCTTCTTCAGTTTCTTTCTCCTTATATAATACACAATAATCGTCAATCTTCAACCTTCTTATTCCTTCTTCTGCGTTCGCGCAGTTTGTCGCGTCATGATCGTCAACTACGACTTATTATTTATTATTCCTTTTATGCCTTCTCCTAATTTTATTTGTAGAGAGAACAACACACCGCAGAAGAGACCAACAACACCAAACACAAACACCAATCAACAGCAAACAGCCGGTGAATGATTTGTTTGTCTGTGTGTCGCACCCCATTTCCTTTTCACTTGATGTAATATCAGCTGATGATGATGATGTTGATGATGGAATGCATTTTCACAAACTCCAATTAAAGCTTCACAGCTGTCTTTCGGTTTCATTACTGGGCCTCTTTCTCGGAAGTTCCAAAAATGTTCTTTAGAGCCAAACACTCAACCTAACTTTGAAATTTTAATCGTTTTTAGCTTCAAAAACAGCAGCTGAGAAGGCACACAGTGTGCCCAATTAGAACTGAATAGGCGGCTCGTACTTGCTCATCCACACCGGTTCGCACTTCTTCCACTCAAAGAGACTGTTGCCCTCGTGGAGGTAGTCGGAGAGCGTCTCAGTGCCCACCAGCAGCAGGTGAAAGGTGCCCAGGAGGAAGGCAAAGGTGTAGAGAATGAGGGCGAACTGCGCCCACTCAAAGGCAGTGTCTGTATGGGAGACAAAAAGAAATGAATGAGAAAGGCTGCTTGATAAGTAACCACGGGAATTGCTCGTATCTACCTTTAAAAACCTTTCCGCTGCTGCTGCTGTTGCTGCCATTGGTGCGCTCGTTAGAGTCGATGACATGGTGGCCAGTGGTGGGCGGCATCTTGACCACCGCCTCCAGCGGGCCCGACCAGACTCGATGACCAGTGCTGTTGAGAAGGCTCATGTTGGTGGTAGTGGTGGTGGTGCTGGTGCTGCCGTCCTCCTGACTAGACTCAAAGACGAGCAAGCGATCAGAGCCGTCATTTAGCAGAGTCAAGCTCAAGGTGGTGATGTTTGGAGACAAAGCAACACTGGAAGACTTCATGAAGGCGAAGAGTGCGCGCTCAAGTGCAGAGGTGGCCGAAGAGGCGAAGTTCTTCTGACGGCCACCACTCTCACTGTTGGCCACCAGCTGGAGGCTGCTGTAGTGAAAGCGGTGCAGGTCGAGGGTGGCCTGCACCAGTGTCAGACTGCCGTACACCGACTCACGGCAGATGATGTAGGTGGTGGTGGTGGTGGAGGTGGGGCTGCTGTCAAAGGTTTCTGAGAGGGAGGAGTTGTGGCCGCCGCCGCCGTCGATGATGTCGACAATGTTCGCCAGACAGGGCACCGAGTTCCAGAAGTGGCCAAAGAGGGAGAGGCCATTGCCGAAGGAGACGATGCGTCGAGAGGGCAGCTGCACCACCAGGTACTCCAGGTCGTCCTCACTGTCGGCGGCGGCGGCGGCCTCACTGACAGCCGCCGTATTTGGTGGCTCCTGCCGTGAAAAGAAGTGCGTTAAGGCAACGTGGCATATCATACAAGTAAACTTCAAGATCCTGCACATACCTGCTGAATGAGCAAGAGGTAGTCCACCACCGTCGATTTGAAGGCGACGCTCTGCAGCAGAGCACTGGCGTCCACGCGCTTCAGTCCGAGCACTCGAGTGCCGTTCCAGAGATCGGACAGGGCGGTGATGTTGGGCTGTTGCTGCTGCTGCTGGTGGCCATTTCCAGTGATCGAGGCCTTCTTTTTTTGCTGATGCACCTTCTCACCCACTTTGGCCTTCTCGGCGACCACCGGACAGCCGTCAGAGCGGCACCAGGTGCTGACGTCACTGCTCACCACAAAGCCGTCCGAGGTGAAGAGCAGCAGGTACCCGTCGTCCAGGGCCAGCGCCGAGCTGATGGAGCGAGTAGTCGAGAGCTGTTCCCACTCACTCTTTCCGCTGGCCATCGACCAGGCCAAAGAGATCTGAAGAAAGAGAAAAGGAAAAAGGGTAAGATCAGATATTTGGAAGTGTAAGTAGAAGCACAGTAGTACCAAAAGTAGGCAAAGTTTTCCGTTCATCGTGACGACGTTCAAGTGATGGACTAGAAGGTATTAGTAAACAAGTAGCAATAGAGCAACACCGAAAACAACGAAAGCAAAAATGACAAATGTGAGCATCATTCTGACGCTTTATGACAAAGCAAGCAGGCAACACGCACACAATTGGAACTTTCAAGTTGTCGAACTTTTACTGTTAACTTTTACTGTTTGTGCAGGTGATCAGTTACAAAGACAAAATGTTATCTTCTGGTGATCCTGCTGCTGCTGCCGCTCTGGGAGACAAAGACAACGAGGATGATGGTCAGGAAGCTGCAGTAGAGGAGAATGAAGAGGGCGACAAAGGAGTACAGGTAAATGTCCACGTAGTTCATGGTGGTGAGTGAAATGATAAGTGATAGGGACTAAAAAATGAAAGGTGTCTATAATACTGCTGCTTCCAAAGTGGGCTTCACACTCAGCTACAGACTTTGTCGTCGTCGTCGTCTTCTCTTTCTCAGGCACATATCACCGCCAATGGCTTCGTGTACGCTCTTCACGACATTGACAGCATGCAGCTCAGAGGAGAGAATGGGAATAATAAAAAAGCAATCATCGACTGGCAAAGATGCTGCTGCTGCTGCTGGCGAAAAAGAAGTACTGAAACTGCCTTCGAACAGACGATAGAATGGAAGCAGCAAGAAAAAGAAGCGATTCTTCGCTGCTGCAGCATCTGCAAGTTGAGTGGTGGTTCTTTCACTCTATTACACACACCGACAGACAGTGCATAAAAAGGCTATTTTTAGGTGGAGAACAAGAACTTTGTTCAACTGCTGCTGCTGCTGCAACCAAACACCCAAAGTGCCACTACTGATTGACTGAACAGTAGGCAACTGGCAATCTGTGTTGGTGTTTGTCTGTGTGTGTGTTGGTGCAGTCATTCGATGGCGATCAGCGCAAGCAACTGTCTGCCAAGTCAACTGCTGCTGAATGCGTCGGAAGAATGTCATAGTGATCGTAGAAGTGGAAGAAGAAGAAGAAGAGGAAGAGTGAAAAGAATGAAGAATTGGCTCGCCTGCAAACTGTGGGTGAGCTGGGAGAACACTGTGAAGTGAATACTTTAGAAGACAGTAAGTCGCCGACAGATTCTCTCCCTCTCGCTAATCCGCAGTGTGAAGGGCTGTACATTCGCCTACTACTTACCACTGATAGATGTGCGAGCACCATCAACGTGCAACGGTTCACCCTCAGAGCTCATCCTCTGAAGTCGTCGACCAGAGAGCCGTCTCTTGAAGGCCTAGATCTTTCTGGGCGGACGGTTTTTCTGTATCCGGTCGACTAGCTCATCATCCTGAAGGACGCCCTGGTTCTTCATCTGCGCCACGTACTGCTGGTTCTCCTCATTGCACTCCAGTGCATTGTGAATCGCAAAGATGGACCACTGCAAATGAACGGGTTGCGGGCGTCAATTTTGGCGCAGTCCAAGAGCGCCGCCAGGCCGTCTGAGGTGCGCAGGTAGTCCTGGGCGGCTCGATTGCCGCAGATGATGTTGGCAATCAGACCGATGATGTCTCGCTTGAAGCCGTAGGCGGGATTCGATGACGATTCAGCGTTCAAGTCGACGTCTTTCAGCTGTCCTCGAAAGGCAAACACCGAGTCGGGATTGTTTCGGCTCCACAGTTGAAGACTCTTTAACAGTTTCACTAGTGCCGCTATCAGATTTTGGGAATGTTGTCTGATCAGTTCGCTGTACGGTTCACTTGATGACAAGTTGAGGAGGAGAGAGCTTTGCTGACAGAGCAGGCGGATCTGTTCCTCATCAAAGTTGGCGTCCACGTTGCCGCTGGTTGGCACTGATAAGAGACTATCAATCTCCTCTTGAAAGGCCTCCACAAGAAAGAGCACTCCATCATCTGAGAGGACCCGCTTTGAGTGTGATTTCATTTTCAGGTACTCTTCCGGGGATTGAGCACAATCCCAGCTTCTTAGTGCGGCCGTACTTGTGTCTTCTCCGTTCTGAATCGACTCCCAGACAATGTCGAGCAAAAGAAGTCGATTGGCAGTGGTTGAAATGAATGTGTAGAGTGACCGAAAAAAGTGCTCTTTCTTTAAAGCGATAAAGAATGATAGAAGAGAAAATTCAGACTGGTCATTTTGGCATTGTATGAGCTGACGTTCCCAAATGAGATTCAGTTGAGGCATCGTCAAGATCTCCCTCATTCGCTCACTGTTCAACAAGTTGATGTGTATGAGGGCAGTGAAAGCATAGATCAGTTTTGAGCATAGCTCTCTGACTTCTGTTGAGCTGTCAGAGCAAGTTTGTGGTAAACTAAAAACAAATCTATAAAAAGCAAACAATTATATAAAAAGCAAACAATTAACTAAAGAATCGTGAAAAGCTTACAAAATCACTTACGATAGAGTGTCCACGTCAAAGAGCGGCAAACAGCTGTTCTCAATGTAGTCAATATTACTTGCAGTTGAATAGTGTAGTGTTAAAATGTTGGTGAAAACCTGTACCAGTCTCATTAGTATCCTTGCAGAGCTTGTTGAAACATTCGAGTTCTCACATAGGAGAACTCGAAAGGAAACCACAAGCTTGCTAAGAAAGTCATCCTTTTGGACACCGGTCAGCAACAGTCGAGCAACATTCTCCTTTCCACCAGCACGACCAAAAGCACTTCTCAAGCAGGCCAACAGTTCGGCAAAGACCACTTCATCTTCAGGCAGTCTATCCTTGTTGATGCAGTAGTTCAGCAGCTGAATGGAATTCTCGAAGGAACAGTTCAACTTTCTCTTCAGACATCGACGTTTCGTCTGCAGTCCAGCTCTTCAACTGCAGCAACATTGCATCCACTTGTTCTCTTGTTGTCAGTCCGCCTTTTGGTTGATTAATCATGTTCTTGATGAAGGAAAGTACCTGAGAACAAAAGAACCAGAAAAATAGAACTGTCGTACAAAAAAATGAAGCAAAAAAGAATCAAAACAAACGCACATTTTCTGGTCGCCGGCGCCGACCGTTCGTAGAAGACGTTTCCAGAACGATTCCTGCGCTTCAGAAACTGAGAGAGAAACTCAGTGGATTGAAAAAGGAAACGCGAAAACAAATGGTAAAAAAGTAAATAGAACTCTCGTTTGTTTTATTATACCGGAAGAGCACTCTTTGTCAACAACAGTAACATGGGGGTGGTTGAGAAGAGAGAGAGAGAACATCAAAATTAAAAGAACCTCGCCAAAAGGAGGAAAAATAGTCAATCTTTCATCAGTTTTCCCATCTAGACAGAGAAAAAGGAGGAAGCAAAGTGAGAATTTTCGGAAAAGTAACAGTGTAATGTACAGGGTAAAATAGAGCACAGAGTGAGATTTAAGAAAAAAGATTTGATGATGGTGATGGTGATGATGATGGGGAAAAGGAAGCAGTGATTTAAATGAGTCAGAGCAAGTTTTATAATTATAATGTAATAATAAGAATGTAAGAGTGAAGAGAGGCAATGGATGAGTGGGGTTCAAGTCGAATGGTAGAGAGTAAATAAAGATTGCATCATTTCAGGGTTGGGTGTGTGGGGGGGGGCAAGGAGAAGGAGAAAAGATAGGGTAAAAGGGGAGCGAGGTAAAGGTTATGATTTCTTCTTGGTGGTCGTCGTCAAGTCAAGAACGACGGCTATGTACAATACAGGGGGGGGGGGGGCGACTGCGCCCTTAGCTACTGCTACTGCTTGACGCAGCTCCGTTTACTACTGCCGCCCATGCGACTCTTGAGGAGGGCGATCTTGTCCTTGTGCTCGGTGGACATCTTCAGCAGCAGCTGCTTCGAGTCCTTGAAGAGGTCACAGCTGAGGTTGGAGCGCTGCAGGCTGCCCCGCGTCATGTCGTTGATCTTCACGCAGACGCGGTCCACCAGGCTGACATTGTCCGCCAGCGGGTTGCAGGTGAGCGTCTGCGTGGCGGCCACCTTGCTGAACGGACAGATGTCCCGCTCAAAGACCTCCAGGAAGTTGGTCAGCGTGCTGGTCACCATCTCCTTCTCGTCAGTCGAGCGACTGCTGCAGCTGCTCGGCGATGCGGTTCACCTTCCAGGCGAGCTGCGGCCGCTCCACGTCGGCAAACAGCTCATTGATGAGCACCTTCTTCTCCGTCTTTGGCTTCACGTCGCCGTGCTGGACGAAGTGCAGCGGGTGCGAGGCGGACTTGGTGAGAAGCTGGGCGTGTCGCGCAGCTTCAGCCGAGGCCTCTTCAGGTAGATCACCGTCTCGGGCTTCTCCTCGTCCTCCTCCTCAAGGTCAAAGCGATGAAAGTGCTGCTGTTGAAGGGGAGGCGGAAGAGGATGAGGGAGAGGCTGCAGCTGGTGGCTTTCTTTCCTGAGGCCGCCCGGAAGTTGCTGTACAGAGGCGGCGAGATGTGATGACGATGGTAGTGGTGGTGGTGGTGGTGGTGGCTGTTGCAGCTGCTGTAGATGGTGTATTTGTATTTGTTGCTGCAGTTGCTGATGCTGCTGAAGCTGTATTTGCTGGTGAACTTGCGATGATGGCTGTTGTGCCTGATGTTTTTGTTGATGTTGCTGAATCTGCGCCTGAATTTGCAGTTGTTGTTGCCTCCGTTGTTGCTCCTGCTGCTGCTGCTGCTGCTTCTGCTCATTGAGATCTCTCCTCGGCTCAAGTGATTGCTTCCTGGGCTTTTTCCTCGCGGGAGGAATGCTAGATTCAATCACATGACTACCACTGACGCCGTGAGACTGCTCCAGCAGTTGGTCAGCAGACGTTTTAGGTCTATTCCAGCAGTTGGACAGCAGTTTAGAAGCATCCGCCCCAAAAATGCCTCCGCTAGGAAACACCACAGATGAAGCAGATGAAGCTGCTGCTGCTGAAGAGGAAGACGACAGGGACACTGGCAGCTGGTGATTATTCAACTGATGGTGCTGCTGCTGCTGATGTGGATGAAGCTGAGGATGGCTGTTGTGGTGAGCAGCGGTGGATGCCTGCTGCTGCTGATGTTGCTGATGTTGTTGTTGTTGCTGCTGATGTTGTGATGGAGTGAGTGATACGGAGATGGTGGCCGGCGTCGTCGTTGCCGTCACCAGATGATGATGATGACTGCCTCCTGGTGCTGCTGCTGCTACCACTGCAATGTGATTCGGCGTGATCGTCGCCGCCTCGGTCACCCCTGCTGCCGCCGCCGCCGCGTGAGCAGCCACCACAGCAGCTGCGGCAGCCGAATTCGAAACGCTAAAGTTGGGCGCTATACTCGTCGTCGTGGCCACCATCAGCGGCCTGATCTGGCCACCACCACCACCGCTCGTGCTGATGCTGAGACTGGGCGTTAGGAGCATCTTGGTCGGCTGACCGGGCATGCTCAGGTTGGTCACCGTCATGGCCGTCGTTGAAGAGCCGCCGCCGCGCCCCCGCTCCAGGATGATGCAGCAGCCTCGCCGGACTGGCCGTGATGATGCCGGGCGTGAAGATGCTGCCCTTGGCCCCTCCACCAGGAGGACAGTGGCTGACTGAGCGGTGAGAACGGCGTTAAAGTTGGTCGCAGTGGGCGGCGTCCCGACGACAGAGCTGGACGAGGAGGAGGAGGTGTTGATTGACCGAGCGCCGCCTGAAGCGGCGGCCGCGGCGATGATGCTCGCCGGCGTCACGCAAATCTTCGCCGAGAGGTTGCCGTGAAAGGGCGAGGAGGAGGCCGCGCTGCGCCGCCGATTGAAGAGGACATCACCGTGCGCGGATTGAGCAGCGCACTGGGCGTGATGCACACCTTCGTCGCCTGGTTGTTGTGACCGGGCACGGTGAAGCTGTTGATGGAGGGCGTCGAGGTGGTGCTGATCGGCCGAGCGCTGTTCGCGATGATCTGGTGGTTCGGCGTGACGTAGATCTTCGTCGCCTGGCCGCCGGGCGAGGCGACGATGCCAAAGTTGGCGGCGGTCGTCGTCGAGGAGCCGGCCACTGTGCGCGAGTTGATGATGTGGCTCGGCGTGACGAAGATCTTGGTCGCCTGGCCGGCGCCTGCGGGCAACGTCGTGGCGAAGTGATTGTTGGCGCTGGTCGTGCTAATGTTCACCAGGTTGACCGCCCCGGAGTGGCCTCCGCCGCCGCCGGGCGCACCGCCGGGGTTCGTCAAGATGAAGCTCTTCGGGAGTGAGGCATTGCTGAGGTTGATGATGCCCGCAGGCTTGGCCACCCCTCCGGCGCCGACGCTGGTGGTGCCGAGGATGCCGAACCTGGGGTAGCTGTTTGAGGGGGCGGCATTGGAGGAGGCGTTGCTGTTATTGCTGCTGTTGCTGTTGTGTGTGTGGCGGTGATGCTGATCATCTTAGGCTGGGCGACAATGGCGGCGGCGGTGGCCGAGCCGCCAGGCAGAATCGTCTTGGTGGGTCCATTGGCTGCCTTGTTGTTGTTGAGGCTGTGCACCGTCAACGCTTTTATCTCGTTGCTACTACTGTTGTGATTTAAATTCGTCGCCATTAGCTGTGGTCGTGGTGGTGTGAGGGAGAACATGAACCGGGTAATGGAGCCAGAGTGCTGCTGAAGCAGTGTGTTGGTGGGGATTGGTGGTGGAAGAGGAAGAAAACTAGAGAGGGGAGAAATAGAACACAACACAACGGCTTAGTATTTTCACTGTAAATAAAAGCAGCCACTCACCTCTACCTTCGACTGCAACATTCAGCCTTTTTGGTGGCAGAGAAGGGCAATCGAATGGTGTCTTCTTCTTGGCTGGTAATCTCGGTGATCGCCGCCACTGTCGTTGCGAGGTCGTTAGGCCCCCGTCGCAGAGGACTCGGTCGTTCAGGCGGGAAATGGAACACGTCGGAGCAGGCCGCCGTTCTTTCTTCTCAAACCAAAGAGGGAGGAGGTGGTGATGATGTCGGTAATGGTGGAAATGGTGGTGGTGGCGTCGTCGTCGTTAGAATCCGCGAATCCGGTGCAGGCAGTACCAACAGCAGCAGCAGCAGATCCTGATGGCGCTGGCGACTATGATGGCTGGCGGAGAATGTGAAACACTGCCGAGATGAGAAGAGTCAGCAGCAGCACTAGCACTAGCAGCGGGGAAGTTGTGTGAGTGCGAGAGAGAGCGAGAGAGAGGGAGAGCAAAAAACACACAACAACGCGAGAAAAATAGCTGCTGCTGCTTCTGCCTCTCTTTTCCTTTGCAACGCGGCAGCACGCAGCGCCGCCGTCGTAGAAGTAACGTGTGATGGCGGGGCTGGCTGCCGCCCGCCTGGAAAGATAGAAAGATAGAGGCAGAGTGCACGAGCAGTGGCCTCCCCGCACGTGATCCCCCCGCCGTCGCCAGTCGAGTAAGTAATAAGCTTGTAGCAAAACGCTGTTTGGCGGGAGGAGGTTACAGACTGGCGGGCGGGCGGCGGGCGATCAGAGCAGGATCCTCCATCTTGGTCTGCCCCTTCAGCAACTGTGCCACTCCTCGGCTGCTGCCACGCTGGGGCAGGCTGGCACTGACTGCACCAGCTGCCTTTGCCGCTACCACCAGCCTGGCAGGCAGCCTCAGTCCCACTGCTCATGCTCACTGCAATCCTCTCTGCTGCCGCAGCAGTAGTCGCTGAATGCTCGTCGAGGATCAAGTGCAGGCGAAGGTGTACACAAGGGATAGCGCCCCTTGCTCATATCGCCAGAAAGCGCGCGCAAAGGTGTGTGTGTTTGTGTTGATGCCGTTGGTGGTGGTGGTGGTGGTACTCCTCAATGACGTGAAAAGGAAGGTGATCATGATAATTCCGATCCGCTTTTATTGTTATCACATCCGATCATAACACACACATCGTTAGTTGCAACGCCACCATGCTCATCTACTACTGCACTGGCAGTGAACTGGGCAGTGCCAGGTAGAGCACCACCGGACAGTGGTCGCTGCCCATCACCTGGCTGCGAATCTGACTGTCGCAGAGGGCGTCCGCCAGCCGCCGCGAGAGGACAAAGTAGTCGAGGCGCCAGCCGACGTTCTTCGAGCGAGACGCCCGCATGTACGACCAGAAGGTGTACTGGTGCTTCAGCTCGGGGTAGAGGAGTGCGGAAGCTGTCGATGAAGCCGCCGCCGCCGCCGCCGCCGCCCTCCAGCGTCTTGCTGAAGCTCGCCCGCTCCTCCGGCGTGAAGCCGGCCGTCTTCGTGTTCGTCTTCGGGTTCGCCAGGTCAATCTCCGTGTGGGCGACATTGAGGTCACCGGTGAGGATGACCGGCTTGCCGCCGCTGTTCGCCTCCAGCTGATTCAGATGCCGACGGAGGTCCTCGTCCCAGCGCATTCGGTAGTCGAGGCGGACCAGGCCGCGGCCGGCGTTGGGAATGTAGGCGTTGACGAGGATGAAGTCCTCGTAGGTGGCGGTGATCATCCGCCCCTCCACGTCGTACTCCGCCACCGAGAGGCCGTACTCCACCGAGAGTGGCTTTCGCTTGCTGAGCAGGGCCACCCCGGCGTAGCCGGCCGTCTTCGTCGAGTCGTGGTAGTACTTGAAGGGGTACTGCTTCAGATTGGCCACTCACCGGGCAGGTCCTTCCGGGCGCACTTCGTCTCCTGCAGACAGACAATGTCGGCGTCCTCGGCGCGCAGGTACTCCAGCAGGACGGCCTTCTTGAGGACGGCGCGGATGCCGGCCACGTTCCAGCTGGCGATTTTCAAATTGCAGGCCGCCCCGTTCGGCGCCGCCCTCACCTGGCTCTTGTCCACAGTGCCCATCAGGTTGTTTTCACTCTGGCTGTTCTCCTGCTTCTGCTGCTGTTGTTGTTGTTCCTCGTCTCCGGTGCCCGCCACTTCGGCATTCTCATCGGATTCGGTTTTGCGGCGCTTGTTGCTGCTCGTCGCTGAAGTCGCCTTCTTATGTGCGGCTGGTTTTCGCTTTGGTGGCATGCCTGGTCTTTTTCGCTGGTTTTTTGCACCACAAAGTGATCCAGTAGGTGGTGACAGTTTGAGGTAAAACAACAAAGATAAGAGGTCGTCGTCGAGGACAGAATATTGAACTGTGACCGTTGCCGTCGCCGAAGCAAAACACTGCACCACATTTTTTTGAGAAAAAAACAATCGCAAACAATTCGCGGCTATCGATTGGCTGGGAGAGCAGTGCACTGGCAATCGATGAATGGAAAATTCAATCACAGTTTGAAGATTTCGAAAAACGATCTCCAAATGGAAAAACATCTCCTCCTTCTCCTCAATGTGACATTCACAAAAGAACTAACAATAAGAATGAGAATAAGAATACAAACAAATAAATTGCCCAGCGGGACCAGCTCCACCACCACCACCACCACCGACTAAGTGTCCAGCGAGACGACCTTGAGGAAGCCGGCCGCGTCGCCGCGAGTGTCCACAAAGATGCAGCTGGAGCGGTTGAGGGAGTGGCAGTAGCGACTGCTGCTGAAGACGGTTAGCAGGAGGCCCGAGTGGTGGAAACGGTAGCCGTCCATCTCCAGCTCGTGGGCGCGAATCACATGGGAGAGGCCGTTCGCCTTGAGGAAACCGCGCAGTGCCTTCTCCGTGAAGTAGAAGGCGGTGCTGCGGCGGAGGTTGTCGGTGAAGCCGGTGTCGCCGGGCGTGTTGTGGAACTGGCACACCTCGCGGTACTCATCGTCGGTGATCGGGTCTGACCAGAGGATCTGAAGAAGAAGAAGAAGAAGAAGGGTGTCAAGAAGAGATTTAGAAAAGGTGGTAATAAACCAGCAATCCCCTACCTCCCAGGCAGGCTTCGACTGGTTCTCCGGGTCGGCCAGCGGCATCGGTATCTTGTAGAGCTCCTCGACGCGTGCCACGAGTAGGGAATGCCGCCGTGGGCGCAGAAGATCTGCTCGTCGATGATGCCCACCAGCGGCAGGTGGTCAAAGGCGCTGTTGAAGGCGTCAAAGACCATCTGCCCGTCCTTGTACGGGTACCTAGTGAAAGAAGTGATAAAAAGGTAAACAAATCCAAACACCCACCAGTCCACTCACTTGATCATGCACTCCTTGAAGAAGGTAAAGTTGCGCTGGATGGCGCGAATCTCGTGGTTGCCGCGCAGCAGCAGAAACTTGGTCGGCGCCAGGACCTTCATCGCGAAGAGGTAGCTGATCACCTCGATGCCGTGGTCGCCGCGGTCCACGTAGTCGCCCAGAAAGAGGTAGCTGACGGGAAGGACGGCCGGCGCCAGCGGCCACAGCTGCGCCTCGTAGGTGAGCACGTCGTGGATGTTGCCGTGCGTGTCGCCGATGACGAAGCAGGGCGTGGGCACCTTCAGCACGCGCGGCTCCACGCTGACAATCTCCGTGACGGCCTTGCAGAGGGCGACGATGAGGGCGGGCGTCAGCTCGCGCGTCACCGATTGCGTCATCTCCTTCTGCCGCTCCCGACTGACCCGGTTGAAGCCGGAGAGCTTGCGGACGGCCGCCAGGACGCGGTTCGCCACGGACATGCCGTTGAAGACCACCTCGGTGCTGTGGGCCACCTCGAAGCGGTCCGACTGGGCGGCAAAGTGGCGTCTGGCGGCGGCGATGGCCGCCTCCGATTCGCCGTTGCCGCCGCCGCTGAAGCTCGGCGAAGGTCGCGCGGGTCGTCGGCGCGGACGGTGGTGAAGCCACTTGGCACGCGGACGGTGTGGTAGGCGAGGGCGTACTTCTTCGGGCGGCACTTGACGCAGCTGGCCACCAGGCGGGGGGCGAAGGGCGGCTTGAGGACGGCCGTCGCCTGGTTGGTGCTGCTGCTGGCGAGGATGCCGTTCAGGGGCGCCTTGCCGCTGCGAATTGCCTCGTAGGCGTGGCGAGTGTGCACGGCCTCGCGAATGGACACCTTTCCCGGCGTGGTCAGCAGCTGGTGCAGGTGGGCGCCGCCGCCGACCTCGCCGCCGCCACTCTTTGCAATCTCGTCCATTTGGTAGCCGTTGGCGAGGAAGCGGGCAAAGGTGACCGACTGCTGCTCTGCTGATCATCTGTTTGACCTTCGGTGCTGGCCACCACCTTCAGCGCTGCCAGTCGGGCCCGAATGTCCGCCTCCAGTTCTGGGCTTGCTGTAGAGCTGGCCAACTGCTGGTCTGAAGCGCCCACCTTTCCAGAACGCAAGTCGGCCACCAGTCGGCGAAACTCGCCGCCCACATCGAGCATGCCGTCCTCGTTGCGGTCGTAGAAGCGAAAGACGTACCCGAGGCGGATCTTGGAAACGCTCGAGCTGACCGGCTCCAGGACGGCCAGGCCGAGAAGGAACTCGCTAAAGAGGAGGTAGTGCGCCTTGCTCTTCTTGATCTTCTTGAGCCCACACCGCCGGCAAAGTTGAAGGTGCGAAAGAGCGCCTTCATGGTGGTCTCGTCCACCTGGCGAAAGCCCAACTTGCGACCGAGGTAGTCGGCAAAGGCGGCGGCGGTCATCGAGGAGGAGGGGTGACAGTGCTGCACGTAGTCGCCGTACACCTTCACAATGTCCTTCTCCGTGAACTTGGCCTCGGCGAGGAGGGCGGTGTAGGCGGCGTGGATGAGGCCGCTTCGAGAAGTTGGCGTGCTTGGAGTAGTCGAAGAAGTTCCATTGGCTGAAGGCGGCGTTGGACGCGGCACAAAGCGCAAAACCTCACCGCTGGTGAACTCCTGAATCTGGGGAGCAGTGGGCGTTGAAATAGCCGCCGCCCCCGGTTGTCCTGCCGCTGCTTCATCGGCGATCTGCTTCTGGAGCACCTCCGCCAGGACGACCACTTCGTAACCCCAGAGGCGGTCAAAGAGGGGCCCAGTCCCTGCCTCTGCCTGCTTCAGCACTTCCTCAACTGGCACCCAGCTGATGTGGGGCGTGTCGGTGCAGCAGGACAGCAGCGTGACGGCGGCCTGTGTCTTCTTCGGCGCCTCCTTTGTTGTTGTTGTTGCTGTCTGGTTGCCTTCTTCAGTCTTCTTCGCCTGTGCCACTACCTCCCACTTGGCGGTGAAGATGTACCGCGAGATGTACTGCCCGTCTGGAATCTGGTAGCGGTAGATGCTGAAGAGGGAGTGGTCGCGCAGAAAGCTGCCGTACACTGGCTCACTGTGGCTGGTCGCTGGTAGTGATGTGGACTTTGAAGACTCGGACTTTTGAGCTTCGGAGGTCTTCTCAGCAGTCGCTGTTGCTGTTGGAAGCTGAGTTCCGCTATCGACCTCCTTGAACTCCGCCACAAAGAGCGGCGCCAGGTGGCGAGTGGCGCCCTCCACGAACTTGCCGCTCTCAAAGTGGACGTAGGGCAGCCAGAGAAAACCTCCTCCTCCGACTCCGCCTCCACCGCCGACTCCGCCCACCTTCATCAGCGCCATCCGCCCGTGCTGGCAGCGAATGGCGTAGCCAACCGTCGGCTGAAGAATGCTCTTGTAGGAGTCGGGGCCGTCGCGAGCGGTCAGCGCCAGCGCCACCCGGTCCGCCTCGTTCAGCCCCTGCTCAAAGGAGCCCTCCAGGAGGAGGTCACGGCCCTCGGCGGCCGCGGTGACGGCCACCGAGGCGGCCGCCGGCGCCTCGCCAAAGCCGGCGCGCAGCTGCCCGGCAAAGGCCTCCAGCTCCTCTTCAGTGTAGCCGGTGGTGCGGACCTCCTTCGCCTGGACAGCCAGCTGCGATTGGGAGCCCAGCCGAGGACAGGCCACCTCGGGGGCGGCCAGTGTGGTCATGCTGGAGGGCGGAGCCGTGACGACCACTTCGGTCTTTGACTTTGCCGAAGAGATTTGGGAGGTTTCTCGCGGCGGGGGCGGTGCTGCTACAGCAGTGGTTGAAGCTCCTCCTCCTCCTCCTCCTCCTTCTGCAGAGGCTGTCTTTGGAATGGGAGTGGCGTCTGTGGTAGCAGCCACCGTTTCCTCCTCCGCCTTTGCCTGATTCTCCGACTTGACCGTCTTGAATGAGTCCTCATCGTCAGCAGGCGGCTTCTTGGTGACACTCGATTGGGAGGGCACTGCTGCCGGTGGTGGTGCCCCTTGTTCACCTCCTCCTCCTCCTCCTCCTTCTCCTCCTTTGTCCATGTTGTTCTTGCTGTTGTCTTCAGACGATACCGTTGGCAGTAGTTGAGGTCAAGCACACGCACACAAAACCAGAGCCTAAAATCTACTGATAGTAAAACTCAACTAAAGTCAACGTGGTCTTTTTAAACACACTCGTCAGCAACAGATAAAGTTCGAAAAGAGGTGTGTGCTGCTGTTGTTGTTAATTGTCGAACTTTCTCTTTTGCCTCTTTGAACATCATCCTCATTGCTCATCATCCACATAGCTTAGCAAATGAACTTCCCCAAAATCATCCCTCTGCCCAGTCGCCAAAACGGTACGCCTCAATGGCGGCCACCAGCTGGGCGTACAGTGAGCTGAACTCCTTAATGACGGGAATCTGAAACTGGGAGGGCAGGTGGCGCAGTGACCGCCGACTCCAGGTCACCGGAAGCAGCAATTGCTGCTGTTGCTGCTGCTGCTGTCCACTTGGGCCGTCAATGTCGTCCACGCCCACCTGTTTCGCCAGTCTGGTCAGCGTCTCTCGGCCAATCGGCCGCCCGTGCAGCTTTGCCTCCTTGCGCAGAACCGTCGCCATGGTCTTGCTCTCTGGGTGGAGCAATCTTTTAAGCGGAATTGACGTGGGAGGAGGAGGAGAATGTAAACGGCCATCCTTTTTGTCCCATCGACCCTTCTTCTTCTTCTTCAGCTGCTGCTGCTGCTTCAACTGGTACCGCTTCAGCTTTGCCTTGAGGTCGCTGGTCAGCTTCGCCGAGACCGTCTCTTCCAACCGGCGCTCATCGACGGGGTGGGCGGCCAGCAGGGTGACCAGGCCACTGGAGGGCGTCGTCTTCCACTGATGATGGTGGTGTGTGAGTGTCCTTTGACGGCAATGTCAAAGTGGCAGTTTCCGAGACCGCTTCCAGCTGGTCCCAAATGGAGAGACAACGAATGCGCAGCAGCTCAACAAAGGCGGCCAGAGTGGGCAAACAGGGCGCAGAGGAGTGCAGCATAGTGTGGTCCACCTTACGGTGCAGCAGCACTGTCAGGTAGGAGAAAACTCTGTCAAGAAGATGATAATAAAATATGAAATGAAATATAAATTAAGCAAAAGCAGGTACCTTAAATGAAGGGGAAACTTCTGACGAAGCACTTTCCAGGCGCTTCTCAGGCGGTACACATCAGGCAGCTGTAGCCCTCGCATCACCGACTTGAAGGACTGCAGATTGCCCTTCTGGTGCAGTGTGAAGGCGGTCTGAAGAAGGGAAAAAAGTTTAATATAAAGTAATCTCTAATCACAGCTTACCTCAATAATCGTAGCCAACAGCGACCCCTGATCCTCAACGGTAAACTCCGTGCAGATCAGATCGGCGACCAACTGCGACAGCTCCAGCCCAAACTCGATCATCTCGAGCAGCTTCCCCTGAGCGCCACTTCCACCCCGCCACCACCGCCTCCTCCTTTCTTAAAAACCAGCGCCATAAACTCACGACTGTCCACCGCCAGGTAGTACCGCTTCTCCAGCTTGCTGATCCTCTTCGCAAACTTGTAGGCATTCCTCTCCAGCTGAGAGCGGGAGGCGGCCAGCTTCCTCGCCTCCGTCTTCATGTTCTTCGTCAGATTGAGATTGAAGCGGTCCTTCCGCTGCTGCCTCGCCTGCTCCTTCAGACTGGTTCCGGCGGTGGTGGAGGCGGCTCGTTTTCCGAGGTAGGCGGTGGTCAGCGAGCTGCGAGAGCGGTTTCGGTCTCCGCATCCTGCCCATCAACCGCCTCCCCTTCAAAGAGGTCGTTATCGGAGACAATCGAGTAGACCGACTCGCCGCCAACGGACATTTGTGCAGTGGCCAAATTTCGATTTACTTTGTTTCGGTGATTCGCTCCGATCATTCCAACCAGACCGTCCTTCTCGCCCTGAACTATGCCCAGCGCGCTGAGATCAGTCTCCGAAGCGGTACGCCGAAAGGGCAGGCGACAGTCGGGGTGAAGAAAGATGCGATCGGTGAGCGTTGGTTGCAGCACCAGATAGCGGGCACTGTTGGCCAGCACGAGTTTTCCCAGCCTCGGCTGTGTGACTGTACGGTTGAACTTTGCTGCTGCTGCCGCTGCTTTTTCCGCCTCTCTTCCGCCGCCTCGGTCCACAGGGTGAGCACACAGTCGGCCAGCAGGTTGAGACTCTCCCAGGTGCTCGCCCCCTTGTAGATGTCACTGCCGTCCATGGGCAGAGCCAGCGGAAAGAGACACGGGTCGGCGAGGTCGGCGCCGAAGCGCTCCACGCGGCGGATAAACTGCCGCTTTTTAGCCGTCGCCGGTTCGACGGCCATTGCCAGGGACTTCTTTCGAAAGTTGGCAATGGTGGCCGCGGCGGCGGCAGCGGCCACTGGGGCACTGGATCTCCGGTGTTGGTGATAAGCATCTATTGATGTGGTAGTGATTTCAGTTGGGGCAGTTTGGTGATGTTCTACTTCACTAGAGTTGATCAGGGAGATTGCTGCTGCCGCAAAAGATGAACTTCCCATTCGCGTGGTTGCCTCGCTCAGCAGACTACTGCTGCAGCTGGTGCTGTCGTCCTCCTCTTCTTTGTAATACACCTTATCATTTTCTCCCAGCAGATCGGCAGACATTTCCGAATATCTCCGTGAAAGTAGACTAGAGTAGGTAGTGTCGTCTGAGTAGCCAGATATCGAGGTGCTGAAGGAGTACAATGAGTGCTTGTCCGCCTCAGTTTCCGCCTCTTTTTCTCGGTAATGGCCGTTTTTGTAGTTCTGCAGCAGAAGCACCTCATCGAGGCTGTTTAATGCCTAGAAAAATGAAAGATTTGTTTATTAGTTGTACAAACAAAAAACCTAAACACCCACCTCATTGATATTCAGTAAACTATCATCATCATCACCATCCTCGAGTACCTCAAAGGCGATGGCTACCTTCTTCGGCTTGAAAGGCCACTACGTCGTTCTCCTCGTACACTTGTTCATACTAGAAGTGGGAAAAGGGTAGAAAAAGTTTAAGATTTGTAATAAAACAATAAATCGCCCATTTTACTTACATCACTGTAGTTGTACGAGGAAACCGAGTAGTTCGAGTTGGAGGACAGCAGTCGGCCTGAATCATTTTCTTGGTCCCCTCCTCCTCTTCTTCCGCCTCCATTTCTGACCATCTGACTCTTCAACTCGACCAGTTCAATGTCGTCGCTGGCCGACCGTCCCGTGTGGTAGTCAGACTCATCGGATTCTTCACCAGCCGAAGCGAAGTGCACATCAGCCTTCACGGTGATGGGATTCACAAAGATGTGCCCTCGACCATCATCAGCAGCTCTTTCCATCTGCTGATAAGTCGCCGTCTTCGACAAACTGCTGCTCATCCTCTCTTCACCGATTGATCCTCTTCTTCTTCAGCAGCAGCAGCAGCACCTTCAAACATCAGCTGCGTACAGCACACACAAAAAAGTATCACTGGTGATGGCTATCACCACCAGCACCAGCACTGCTCACAGCAGCTCACAGCAGTAACCAAAGTTTTGTACCAGAGAGAACAGAAATTCTCAGGTAGAAAAGAGCTCACAGCTGACGCGGCACACACCATTACAAGCTCAGAGAGCAGCACCTGCAGCTCCCAACGGCAATCACCATTTGCATTACCATCACACACCAATCAATCGACACTATCGTCGCCGTAATCTACAGACAGAGACAGAGACACCGTCGATCACTGCCATTGCCACACAAACACACACACATTGGCGGTAGCATGATTTCTCAATTAGTGCCTCTGCACACACAAATGCACAGATGGTTGCTGCTGCTGCTGCTGGTATACACTCGACGACATGAGCATCAATCAAACACCTAATCCAAGACAACCACCACCACCACCACCGTCTGACGTCCTTGCTCGTCTAATTACCACACAGTGCAATCTCTTTATCATCTCTTTCTCTCTTCCTTTCTCTCCATTGATCGCCCTGCCACCAGGCTAAAGCACGTAATCTGTGCACTAGTGCAAAATTGAGCAGCACCATCAGCAGCAGCATTACTAATCCAAATATGAACAGCTACTTACTCTCTGCTGGTAATGGTAATGGCAGATATTTTAAGTTGACATTAGGTGTGTGTATGTGACAGTCAGTCGGTCTGTCTGCATGCTAATGGAGTCTCCTAATTTATTACAATGAATCAAAGGGGGTGGGGGGGTTGAGCTGAGCCGGGGGAAAAGAGCTGGCTGGGAAAAGCTGTCTGACAAGGGTGGAGAAAGATGATGAGCAGCAGTGGCAGCAAGGAATGGAAAGAAGAGAGGAAAGAGATGAATGAAAGGAGGGGGGGAGAATGTCGACAAACGCAGCAGCAGCGGCAGATGAATGGCAGCAGATGAAGAATTCAAGTTGTACATTATACAGTGTACAAACAGCCAGCACACAGATTTCGTTAAGCAGTGGTAGCAGAGCCGCAAATGTGACAGGTGATAAATGAGTGAAGATGATCACGGTGGTGAAAAGGCAGAGAAGGAGGTAGCAGAGACCACCACTAAAACCCTCCAAGCGACTTGAGCAGCTCCAAAAAGCTTCACTCCAATCGTTCACTTACCTCGCTCTTCGTCTGCCGCGGCTGTTGCTTGCTGCTGCTGCCACTGCTGCTGCTGCTCCCATTGTACTCCCGAAAAGAGTGCTCCGAGGTGTCCTCGTCGTCCTTCTCCACCCGCTGCTCATGTACCTCGCATTGCGGACGCTGTCGTCGATGTTCTGTCCGCCTCGCCAGATGATGTAGTGGCCGCCATTCAGTCGGCTGAACTCCAGCCGACTGTCCCCGTCCTCCAGCACCCTCGCCTTCACCAGGTACCGATTTTTGACGATGACCACCGACCAGACGTTGCCGTGGCCGTACTGCCGGTCCAGGTCGTACTTCAGCTTGGTGCTGATGCGATTGTACCGCCGAAAGCCGGTCATGTTGCTCGAGCGTGGGTGAATCGCAGCCAGTACTCCCCGCGAGTCCTCTCGCGCAGCTCGCCCTCCACGATCGATACGTCGTGATGATGTGACGCCTGAGGACCCACAGCCAGACGCCGTGCGCGCCTTGCCATCGTAGTTCGCAGTGGTGCTGAGCGATGCCGACCGAAATCGGTAGTGTGACGTGGCTGAATGAGCCGGTCCAGCGTCCTCTCAGCTTCGGCGCACCCTAAGTGCGGAAATTGAAGTTAGAGGTTGATAAGAGAAAGTAATCTCTCATGACCTTCTCCGACTGTACCGCTTAAGTGCCGAGGGAGCGTCTGTTGCACATCCCGAACTCCTCCGGTAGTTGGTACTGCAGCACTTCAGATCTCCTACTCGCTTCTCTCATTCCCCTAAAAGGGAATCGCTCCACGAGTTAGAGGTGTAGTTAATCTGTTTTACTCTTTAGTGTGTCGCTTTCTGTCGATGTAGTTGTAGTGACGGTGGTGGGGTCGTGGTAAGTGTTGCATGGCCGTCGTGTTCGAATGTGGGCCGATTCAGTGAGAGTCACTTCAATGCCTCTTATCGGCTTCCCGTCGGTGTTCCGAGTGCAGGGAAGGGGGCCCGTCAGAGCCGAGTGTGGTGAGTGGGGGTAGTGCTGATTACTGCTTGCCCTCGTTAGAAGTAGACATGTCGGTGGCTGTGAGCGTGTGTTGAAGAGGTGGTGGACTGGTGTACGTCAGGGCCGGTGTCGAGGTGAGCCGTCACGAAGGTCACCAGTTCACTTCATTGTCGTTGTGCCACATTGGGGTGATTGAGAGGGTCATCGCAGAATCACCGTCAGGAGCGGCATGTAGTGATACCGATGGGGGAGGCGCGGGAGAGTCCAAGTCGTCCCCAATGGCAGCCTGGGTGACGGACTGTGTGACGGCTGTTCATATTCAGGTGATCGACAGTCGCCGGTTTCGTCCGGAACTGCGAGGTCCACCAGGTAGAAGGGCTTGAGGTTTTCATCGACTCAGAAAGGTCGACCATTTCTCAACTTCAGTCGTTTGTGCACTTGCTTCATAAAGGTGATTACATTATCACGCCGCTGCACAGGTCCTGAAATCACAGGAGCGCAAGTAAAGTGAGCAAGTCCCATGGCGATCTGACGCGCGGCCATCACTTCAAAATCGCACAAAAATGAAATGTGGAAAGGTTGTAGCGACATTTAGTGCTGTATTATGCGATCGAGTCCCACTTACGTTACCAGCGAACAGCAAACAGGCCAACAGTAGAATTAATTCATTATCAAGCTCAGACAAGTCGCGCCGAGTCATGCCGCCAAAAGGCTCGTTCTATTCTCGCTTCTCTTCACTACAAGTACAACTACACTACAACCATTATCATCTGCCGCCTGCACAAGGCCTGAAAAGCAGAGCAAAAGAGTGCAAAAAGTGAAAAAGAAGCAAAGTCGATTGGGACGACTTCTTTGACGCAGCGCCATCATCTTCATAAACATCTGCGAAAAAAAATGAAATGTGGAAAAATGGTTGTAGTCGACAATATTAATAGTGCTGATGATGATGATGATCAGTCCACAAATTAACCGTCCTCACCAGCAGCAACAGCAAAAACAGCAGAAAAAGCAGTACGACAATTAATTCAAATTAATCAAGCTCGCAGACAAGCTCGCGCGCGAGCAAGTGCCGCCCAAAGCTCGTTCCTCTTCTTCTTCTTCTTTCACTACAATTACAACACTACAACTACAACCACTTCAACGTCCGCTCATTAAAGCGGCAGCAACTTAAATGAAGCAGACGTCGCCGAAGATGGCTCTTTACGACTACACACACAATGTCCTGCACTGCATCAAGAGATGCGCCAGATGTAGCAAGACAATTCCTGCCCAGCAACATGCAAAAAAGAGGAGAAAAAGAGGAGAGAAATTCGAGAAGGGTTTGTGAACAACTGAATAAAGGAAGTCATCTCTGCCACCGTGTACAAACAAAGACACAGCCATAAACTGGCGACCACAAAGCTCTCCCCTCCTCTTCTTTTCTTCGCACATTTTCAAGTTTGAGGCCAAGTTCAACCGGGGGCATCCAGTCGGTCAAGCCAGCAAGGACGACAATGCCCTGCCAAATGATCTACGATGCGAAGTCTCTAGGCAAAAATGGAACACCGAGTCTCCTTGCTAGAGATCGGGCGGCAACTTCCATGCTACATCACAGTGGCACACAGTGCAGTCGTTAAAATAATAAATAATAAAAATGATGTGAAAATGATGCTGTGCTGTGTGCATCATCCTCGTGCTTGCTTGCCCCCCTCTCCTTTTGCCCCACGATCTGCTGGTGCTAGTGCTGCTGCCGATGTTCCACGACGGCAATCAATCAGCGATGCTGCTGCTGCAAACTCCAACACCACCGTTGAAGCATCAACACACCGTACCATCATCATCATCAGCATTTCAGCACTTCGTGTTTACTCGATATCTCGCGATGGTGTCGCGAAGAAGGCAACAACAGCAACAGCAGGATCCTTAGCAAGATCAAAGAAACAACAGCAAAAATTTCGCGAGAAAGCACATCAACTCTGGATAGAGCTGCTCGGTAATTAGCAGACAGCACACAAACAACTTACAAGGCAGAGAAAGAGAGAGAGAGAGAGCAAACAAAGCTCATTTGGCCACGTTTAATTAACGCACACATACAAACACACGTAAACACAGTAAGGCCCATGATGAGCGAGCGAGTGAAAAGGAGATGCAGAAAATGATGGAGAAAATGGTCAGTCAGTCATGGGATGAAAGTGCGTCGACGAAGTCGGCGGCGTTACGCCAATTTGGCCATCGCTCCCAGCGTCGACCATTGGTGGCCACTGGGCAGTAAGTCAGTAGAGTGTGTGTGTGATTTGCCAATAATCAAGAAAAGTGACGCTGATTGGCAATCATATTTCACTGAGGCTAATGAGTGTGAGGCTACAGACACATGCTGCTGCTGCACTTGTTTGCATTAGCATCACTGGCAGCAGTGTGTGCTGAAGATCAACACACCTGAAGGACCTCGAAGGAGCAGGAACGGGCAGTAAGTCAAGTGCAGAGCCTCTTCAAAGGTCCAAGAAGAAGTGCCGTTGTACAAAGAGGAGCTAACAAACAACACAAACAAAACTTTCACTCATTTTACATTTTAAACGGCATCTAAAGTTCATGACTGCAATGGATTGCACCTAAAGATTGCTACCTATCAAGGGGAGGAGGAGTAGTATTAATCGTAAAGAGCACTCCTGATTTGCCTCCCAATTTAGCCTCCCATTTGTGTATTGTTTCACCCATCATCTCCTCCAATCATCTCGTCCACTCAAAGCGGACATGAGCGGATCGAGAAGCCCAGTGTTATCATCTTTCAAAGACGACGAAGCATTTAATCGCAATGACCACTCGCTCAATGACCAGTAATTACGGGGGCACATTAGCTGCTTGCGCTCGCGCCAATGCCGATTAATTGCCGATTAGCACCGTCGATGAGACACAATGATGATCTCTGCCAAATGAAAGTGGAGACGAGCAGTGCTGTGTGCAGTGTGTGTGTAATAGTGCAGTACAGACCGTTCATTAGGAGAGCAGGACATCAGGAGTCAAACACTTCAGTCAGATGATGATGGGATGAGGATGATGAACACAGATGAACAAACTTCGTCGTCTTAGAATAACAAACACGTGGAGAGCACTGAAAAGGGAGGTGGATTAAAATGCAAGTGCAGTGTCCAGTAGTGCAGCCAATCTGGCAATGAACGTTGTGAAGTTATTGCTGCTGTTGTTGCTACCACCACTCGACACGAGGGCAAATGATCATGTGGTGAAATGAGGACTGGCTGATGGATGGTTCGGAGGAAATCAGCAGTACCAGCAGTGGCAATCGACTGTCTGTCTGACTGTGTTTCAGACGGAAAGTCCCTAGCGCAAAGAGCGTGGAGAAATGCGTGTTCAAGAAAACACCACCGTAAAATTAAATTGCCAAAAGTGCGAGATGCCGCAATATGTCACCACCACCACGACCACCTCATACCGGTACTCTGCAATGGCAGTGGCCAGCACTGCTAACACACTAGCCAAGTTCAAGTACAAGTTTACCAGCGCAACGAGTAGTACGACTTTGCTGACCCTGTGGCGATGTGAAAAAGAGGAACAGAGCGGAGGGAGAGACTGAGACTGTCGCAGCTAAAAAGGGATCTGCCACTCTCTTTCTACTCGGTCAATCAGAAGAAGAAGATGCTATCTGCAATTCAATCTAACTGAGCAGGACAAAAATATCAAACATCAGGCGTGTTTCTCCTCTCAACCGGTAGCGCAATACTAGCGTAGTACTGTCGTACGCTCAAAGAACACACAAATTCAGCATTCAAATAGAAAAGAAAGGAAATGACGATGGTGGTGGTGCTGTGGTGGAAGTGAACAAAACAACTTACGTAAGTGAGAAGTCGTTAAAGATGATGATGATGGTGGTGGTGGTGGTGTAGAGGGCTTAGCATGCCACGTGCCGATCTCTGTTCACTGCTACTTCTTCGGCTGACGATTACGATCAGAGTTGATGGTGGTGGTTGCGGTGGTGGTGGTGGGTGACTGCGTGATGTGAGGTGCCAGTGTCCACGACGATCTCCAGGAGCGAACTGATCACACTGCAGCAGCAGCAGAAGCAGTAGCTGCTGCAGTAGCTCTGAGCCTGAAGCCTCCTCAAGAAGAAGAAGAAGAAGCAGTTCTCACATTGCCGTCTTCAGCAGCAGCGGCGGCAGTAGTCTTCAGAGAAAGAGAGGTTGTCCACCTTCTCACTTTACTTCGGCGCTCATCATCGTTGTCTGAAGCGACAGCACAGCGATTGTACACTGTTCATCAGTGAGGCGCAGGCATCGTTTCCGCAAAGTGGCAACGTTTTATACTGTAAAATAGAAGAAAAAGAAGATAGACAGACACGTGAATAAAAAGTCAGTAAAATGAAATCAGAGGTAAAAAGAAGACAGGAGCAGTCAATCAGTGAGTCAGTGAGTTAGTGAGTTAGTGAGTTAGTGAGCGAGTTAGAGCACATCAGACCTTGTCGCCGCTGACCAAAAATCTTTAGCCAAAAAGAGAGAAACTTCAGAAAGAGAACTTCTCGGCTCCAAACTATCACCACCACCAGCAAGGCCGTCAATAGGCAAATCTCCTGCGAAGGAGGCCTCTGCCGCCAAGTCGTTATCAGAGCAGTCCGTCAGTCACAAGGTGTGTGTGTGTTGTACTTCGCACACACATACAGGTAGTCGTGGTGGTGGCGGTGGATGGACAGCCGTGGTCAGATGACAGCCAAACGGAGAAGCACTGAACACACCCGAATAGAGATTGAAAGAGTGAAGGAGCCCATAATACAATAGTACAACGCTCAGTGAATGCAGTGGATAATAGTGGATGCAGTGATAAGAAAGAGTGAGACAACAGAGAGAAGTGCCGACGATTAGCGAGTAAAGACTAAAGGACTCTTTGAGATCACATCAGACTGACAGACTGAGACTGAGATTTAAGACAGCTTAATCCACTGCCACCACTGCTAAAGTTTATGTGTGTGACACCTATAGGTCACTGAAGATCTGTCGCACCGATTAGCGTTTTCCAGTCCTCATCCACACACTTAGCAGCAGTGAATAAGAGCTTAAACTCCGACAGTCAAAATTGAAATCGAGTTGCAGCAGTAGTAGTAGTTGGAAAGATTTGTCTCCCACGAGCGGCAGCAGTTGATGTGAGATCTGCTAAATTGAGCAGTGACGATCTCCACTACTACTCTAAAGCTAATTGCAACGGCGGCATTAACTGCATTGGATAGCAATTAACCTCGAAAACCTCGCACTGCAATTCGCACTTGCAGTGTGAGTATGTGTGCTCATCTCATCTCATCTCAAACTCACTCACTCGCTCAGGCACGCACTTCCTCGCGGCCGCCGATTGATAGCAGCAGCAGCCGCATCAAGAGATGCCGCCGCGAATGCAGAAGCAGCCAGGCAGCAGCAGCAGCAGTAGTCAGTGCCAACAATATTCCTCGACAGCATCAGCATCAGCAGCATCATATCTGTCAGCGAGTGTCAATTGGCGGCCAAAGCAGCAGCGGCAGCGGATCACACAATGGACAATGTGCACAGGAACAGCGGCGCACCGCTGGCGCTGATTAGATGGCAACTCTGTTTCGCTTCCTCTCCCTCTCTTCCACTCTCCTGTACATAAATCACAGACTCAGACACCACACATCAGTTGCAGACCAACTGAGAAACTTCGACACCTTCAGCAGAAAAGGGGGAAGGTAGGGAAGCGCTCGGAGCATCCGACGAAAAGAAGGAAAGATGACGGCGATGTCGTCGATAGCATCGAAGAGCTGTAAAAAAACAGCAGCTGCTTCCTTACCTTCAAATTCAAGCTCGACAGTGTGGCCTTTGTGTGTGTCTAACAAGTCTAAACAACGGTAGGAGATGCAATGAAGACATGAAGATGACTATAGTTAGTGCAAACAATAATAGTGTCGGAATTCAAAGACTGCAACTTTAAACTACAGCAGTGGAGAGAAGAAAGAGGATGCTGAGGATGGCACCTTTGCTGAGCAAACAAACGATGCTAATTTAGAGTGTGTTTGTGTTGCACCAACAAAGCACAACAACAACAATGACGACGTCACGGCGATCATTAGCTTCCTAATTGGCACTCAGTCTGCAGTGCAAGCGTACTAAATGATCGGAAATCGAACCCAAGAACGGCGAACATGTGATCAGGGTGGCGGGAGAAGTACTGAGAACACATGTTCTTTTTGTCGGTGACAAAAATAGGGCTCATTATACTTTGTACATTGGTGTTACGCAAATAAAATACATCGATTAGTCGGTCAATTACTGCAGCTCGGCAGTACAAAGCAAGTTCATCGAGTTCCAGCTTGGATATTGTGATTCGCACCATTTACGGCGCTCAATAGAGGGAGGATTAGCATAACGGTGGCAACTGCAGCTGCTGCGGTAAAGCTGCCAAGCGATTGACGTCGAGCCCGTTTTCAAGCAAGTAACCGAAATGATGCTCATGCTGCTTTTCTAATCATCAAAATGACGAGCATGTTAAATGAGCAAGTTTTGTCGACGACAATGATCAGTTTTTTTCGAAAACACTTGTCAAATCAGAAGGGAAGGAAAAAGGTGTGCACTGTTTGAGGCAAGGAAATTGAATAAAACACGGTACCTTTTTAGTGGCAGTAGTAGGACGTCGCTTCATCGGAGATGTTTTCTTCGCATTTTGATTGACTTCAGACGCAGCTCGATTGCCGGCTTGACGGGTGAAAAGTAGAAACGATAAAAGGGAAATGAACAAAAGTCAAACAAAATTGAAAACGAGAAGAACTTCGATAAGAGTTTGCTGGAGCTGCAAAAAACTTCAGCGAAAAATGCGCGAGAAAAGTACCATCGATACCATCGATTCACTCCGTTCACGCCGGGCAGACAACAATCGAATCGCTGATGTTTTGGTAGTGAGTTTCACGTGGCTCTTCAAAGCTTTTTGAACCTTCAAGAATCTTGAATCTTCTTTACTTTCTTTACTTTTCGAACAACCAACCAGATCATGGCCTCATCAGATCATCAACCACTCTTCCCGGAGCTGCGAAACGCCGTCGAGGCCGAGGAGAACATCGTCACGGAGATCGAGTCGTACTGCGTCAACTGCGGCGAAAATGGCCTCACGCGGATGCTCCTCACCGAAATTCCCTTCTTCAAGCAGGTGGTGGTGATCAGCTTTGAGTGCCCGCACTGCCACTTCCGCAACAATGAACTGCAGCCGGCGCAGCAGATCGGCCCGAAGGGCGTCCGCTTCGAGCTGGCCGTCAAGGAGGCGAAGGACCTCTCGCGGACGATCGTCAAGACGGAGTGGGCGCAGGTGAAGATACCGGAGATTGAGTTTGAGGTGAAGCAGCAGAACGGCCTGATCACCACCGTCGAGGGCATCATCGACCGGGCGATCACCGGACTGCAGTACTCCTATGACCGCTCGAAGGAAGAGGGTAACGAGGAAGATGAGGAGACGACCCGAGGGCCGCTGCGACAGTACATCGAGCGGATGGCCGCCCTCAAGGAGCTGACCAGCCCCTTCACGCTGATAATCGAGGACATCAGCGGCAACAGCTTCGTGGAGAACTACCTCGCCCCGGAGGCGGACCCGCAGCTCGAGGAGACCGGCTTCATTCGCACCATCGAGGACGACAAGCTGCTGGGCATCTACCAAAACGAGGAGGAGGAGGATGGAGAAGAGGAAGAAGGCCACCGAAAAGGAGGGAAAAAAGAGAAGCTCAAAGACGAGGTGCTGCAGTTCGCCACCAACTGTCCGCACTGCAACGCCCCCTGCTTCACCAACATGAAGATGACCGCCATTCCGCACTTCAAGGAGATCCTCATCATGGCCACCAACTGCGACGTCTGCGGCCACAAACGAATGAGATCAAGTCGGCGGCCGGCTTCGAGGAGACCGGCGTGCGCATCACCCTCGAGGTGAAGGAGGAGGCGGACCTGAAGAAGGAGGTCGTCCGCTCGGACACCTGCGACATTACCATTCCCGAGCTGGCCCTCCACCTCAGCTCCACCGGCTCCGGCCGCTACACCACCGTCCAAGGCCTCGGCCTGAACATGATCGACGACCTGCGCACCTCGAACCCTTTTATCGACGGCGACTCGAGCCGCGAGGACGTCAAGCGGAAGGTGGACCACCTGACCACTCGGCTGCAAAACCTGGTCGGCTGCACCATCCTCCTCGATGACCCTTGTGGTAATAGCTACTGGAGGGGGCGACCAAGGTGGAGCGGTACACTCGCAGTTGGGAGCAGAACGAGGAGCTGGGCATCAACGACATGAAGACGGAGAACTACCAGGGCGTCAATGCCGCTATTGAGGAGGAGGAGGAACCGGCAGAGGAAGAGAAAAAGGAGGACACTGAAACGACAAAAGCGTGATCCCTTTTTCCTTGTTTTGCTGTTCCCTAAATCTAATTCCTCTTTTCTCTACTCTGCACAGAGTTTAAAGAGTTCCAATAAACCTGCTGCTAACAGAAACACAGTGGAAGATTTCCACCATCACCAAAGATGAAGGAGGGGGGAATTTCGAAGGACCGGTTAGCGGTTAAGATAGTGGTCATTGATAAGAACAGCTGCAGCAGCAGCGTTTCAAGTGTTCACGTGAGCAGCAGCAACTGAAACTGAGTTACTGAGTGGGCGCAGAAAAACGCTGAAAAAGAGCAAGAGGGAAAGGCGCCGACGCCATCCTCTTTCAGTGCACCTCTTGCGTAACATCACTTCCATTGCCCTTGCCATTTCTGCTGCACTATCGCTGCAAGTGCACTACCGGAGTCAGTGTCTGCTGTCTGCTGTGCTGCTGCTGCTCTCTTAAAAGGCACCCGCTGGTGCACACTGGATTCAGTCACTTTTCGGCACTACTCACCGTTTGCACAGCGGTATTACCAGTATTCTGTACAGCAGCAGCAGCAGCTGTCATCGTCGGCTCAGAGAGTTCTTTAGTGAGTGAGTTTGAGTGAGTTTGCCTGCCATTGCGTCAGTAAATTCAGTCAGTCGCTTTGGTGTGCTTCAGTCATTGTCGTCGTCGTTCCTCTTATCACCACTTGGCAATCGGACACTGACACTTGTCTTCACCGGTCTTGCTTCTGCTTCTTCTTCTTCTTCTGCTGAACTGTCCTCTAACTTGTTCAGCTTCTTCAGTCATCAGAACCGTCCACTTTTTCTCTGATCTCTTCACAGTCTTTTCAATAGTTTCCATAACAACAATGCCCAGCGACGAGTCACCAAAGATCACCCACGTCATCTTTGACATGGACGGCCTGCTGCTCGGTAAGCTTTTGCTGGAGGAGACGATGATGATGATGATAATTTCTCCTTTTGTTCATGCAGACACCGAGACGCAGTACGAGAAGGCAATCGGCAATGTGGTGGGCGCCTACGGACACGAGTATCCATTTGAGTTGAAGCGTAAGTCGTCGATTCTTCAGTTTCAATTCTTGATCTTATCACTGTGTTAATCCAGGCAAGATCATGGGCCGCAAGGCAACCGAGGGCATTCAGATCATCGTCGACACACTGCAGCTGCCCATCACCTACGAGCAGTACAGCGAACTGGTGGACGCCGAGTACCGCAAGGTCTTCTCGCAGTACATCCCGCTGATGCCCGGCGCCGAGCGGCTGGTCCGCCACCTGTCCGCAAAGGGCGTACCGATCGCCGTCGCCACCAGCAGCAAGGGCTTCACCTTCAACCTGAAGACGAAACCGCACCAGGAGCTCTTCAGCCTCTTCCACCACATACTGATCGCCTCGGAGGACCCGGAGATAGTGGCCGGCAAGCCCCATCCGCAGACTTTCCTCGTCGCAGCGGCCCGCTTCGACGAGGGCAACCGCCCCACGGACATGTCCCGCGTCCTCGTCTTTGAGGACTCGGTGGCGGGTGTGCAGGCGGCCAACGCCGCGGGCATGCGCTCCGTCTGGGTGCCCGATCCGCGGATGCCCCGGGACGCCGTCGTCGCCTACCAGACGCTCGACTCTCTGGAGCAGTTCAAGCCCGAGGAGTACGGTCTGCCCGCTTATGATTGAGGGAGGAGAAGGAGAAGAAGGAGATTTTTGAAAAGTATTTTGATCTTGATGTTGTATTTTTCTTCTGTTGTTGTCCTCAACAATCATCATCATTAGACATGAGCTGTGTTAGTTTTTGAAAGATGAAAAGCCAAGGGAAAAGGAGGAGGAGGAGGGGAGGCAAATCTCTCGTTCTCTTTGTCATCAGTGTATCTATTTTTTTGTTGAATTTCCGAGAGTTTCCAAGAGTTACAGTAAACATGTATCAAACAGGTGTGTATGTCGTTCTTGGGTGTGAGTCCTTGGTTGATTGATTGGTAGTGTTTGGGTTGTGTTGCTATGAGGTGGGGAAGGTGTGTGTCTTTAGTGTAAAAATGGTGCAATCTTTAGTGCAGTCTACAGCTCAATGGACATCCGCTCCGGCGTGGCGCCCTTCAGCAGGCCATTGCAGTGGTCAAAGCGGAGGGCAAAGGAGAACCACATGACGCACAGCGAGAAGATGATGAGCACCGTGTAGAGGGCGTTCTGCCAGGGCCGTCGCTGGTTGATCACATTGATGTTGTTGCTGTACACACCGGCGGCGATGCACTTGTCCTCCTTCAGCAGCATCGCCTTGTCGCCCACGGGAGCAAAAAGGCCACCGCCGCCGTTTAGACCTCCGAGTTTGCGGTTTTCCAGCCCATGGTTGGCCGCCACCGTGCGGTACCAGATGAAGATCCAGAGAGCGACGGAGGCGATGTGCAGCAGGCGGAGCAGGTCGATGGAGCCGAGGATGAAGGGTGTCAGGTGAGCGGGAGGGGAGAGCTGCTCCAGCCAGGGGCGGATCACCAGGGCGTCGAAGGGGAAGAAGAGCAGACAGCGGAGTGATTCGACCAGCGGGGCAATGGACCTAGGAGGGAGAAAGTTAAACTCAATTAATACAAAATTTCGTTCAAATCTTATGATTTGTTTACCTTCGATCAAAAATGGTCCCAAAGGCGGTCAGCGCAAAGAGCACGTAGAGCATGATGACCAGCGCATTGAGGGGCGAGTTGCGCACCAGCGGATGGTCGGTCACCACGTAGAAGCCGAGGGCCACCAGAAAGGAGTGCACCAACACGTAGAAGGAGGTCCAAAAGCCGACCTGTCGGTCGAAACGCTCAATCTGCGCGTACGGGTCCACGCGGGGAATGTCCTCCAAGAGGCCAGTTCTTGGCTTTCCCGGCTCCCAGCCGGGCCCATAGAAAGGGCCTTCGCCTTGTCGCGCCAGCCCTCCATCGCCTGGAACTTCGCCAGACGGTGTCGTAGTAGTAGTAGAAGTGCAGCGTCACACTGTCGAAGGTCTCGTAGCCCTTGGTGGTGGTGCCGAAGACCACCTTCTCCTCGTCCATCTCCGCCTGGTAGGTGCCGAAGACGCGGTCCCAGATCATCAGCAGGGCGCCGTAGTTCTTGTCAATGCAGTAGGGGTTCTTGCCGTGGTGGACGCGGTGCTGGCGGGGAGTGTTCACCAGGTACTCAATCGGTCCCAGGTGGCTCACCACCTCGGTGTGCAGCCAAACTGGTAGATGAGGGAGAACTGCATGTGCACCAGGAGAATCGGCGGTGGAACGATCAGAGCGAGAGGAGTGGGGAAGAACTGTAAATTGGAAAAGAAAAAGCGGAAATTAGTAAAGAGAAGTTAGAAAAGAGGAAAAGTTGACAATAGTTGACCTCGTAGATGATCAGGTCGACGACGGTGTCTCGAAGCGTGGTGGAATGTCAATCTCCACGGCGTTGTGGTGAAACTGGTGGCTCGCCCAGAAGATGTTGATCTCGTGCAGCGACCGGTGCACCCAGTAGTAGACGAACTCCACCAGAAGGAGGGAGAGGAACCAGGTGCTGATGCAGTGCCGGGGCAGGTCCACTATGCGGTAGTTGTCGTAGAGAAAGTAGAAGAGGGCCATGACGACGCCCAACAGGGCGACGCGGGCGGCGACGAAGATGAGGCCGGCGCCGACGTTGATGACAATGTCGGAGAGGCGGCTGAAGCGCTTGCGCTGCGCAAAGCGGATCGCCTGCTCGATGAACATCAGCAGGCCGAAGATGGGGAAGATCTGGAGAGGAAAAAAGAGGTGTGAAATAAATAGAAACCAGATCGCCAAAACTAAGCATGCTTACCTGAACCTCGTAGTTGGGCACGTCGTCGACGTTGCCAAAGAGCGAGGAGTTCGGCTTGACGTAGTAGAACATCCAGCCAAACTGCTCCACCAGGCCGGTGGCCATGATGTGGCCGCAGGCGTGCAGCAGGTTCTCATGTTCAGTGGTCGTTTCCAGTGGAAGGTGGTGAAGAGGGTGAGCAGCTTCTGAAGACATCATTAGTGATGGCTGTACGGTGGCTCCGAGGTGAGCGCTGACACTGCTGCTGCTGCTTTCCAGCATTCCCTCAGTGGGTGGCGGTGGTAAAACCATGATGATGATGGTGGTGATGATGGTAGCTTGCTGTTGTTGGTAGATTCAGTGCAAGCCAACCAGAGAGTGATCAGTTTTCAGTTTTTCTATTTCTATAAACAGCCTCTTCTGCACGTCCACTGCTTTTTATGGAGAGCTGCGGCGTTGGCCTAAGAGGCAATAGTCACGTAAATGGCCAGTGGCTGGACGATGGACACAAGACGAGAGACAAAGGCCAATACAGAGACAGGACAATCAGACAAACAGAATAAACACAGTCAAACAGACAGACGGACAGTGAAGGGTCGGTGAGGGTTGAAGTGAGTGCTGAGGTCAGTAATCGAATCGTGTGTGTGGTCAACGGTGTGTACACAGCGGAGATGAGTCTTATCAACTGCAGACAGGAACTTACAGGCACTATCAGCACAGTTGACCACTGAGCTTCTTCAAAGGATGACGGTACGGTACGGTACGGTGGTCATTCACATTCAGACCTCTATCTCCTCTAATCTTCGCACTCCACTTCACCTCATCACGATGATCAGGGGCATCATTTTCACTGGGGGGATTCTCTCTGGCGCAGACAAAGTGTCGTGTCGGCTGTACAGTCTCCAAGCAAATGGAGTCGGGCGGTGATGCGTAGGGCGCTATTTATACGGCCTCTCCCCTCCTCCTCCAGTGATGACTTCTTTTCCATCTTCAGTATGGCCACTCACCCGCAGCAACAGCACAGCACAGCACAGTCAGCATCAGCAGCAGCAGTCAGTCAGTCATCGGTCAGGTGGACTTTGCTCTGCTCTGTATGGCAGTTTCAGTACAGCTTTCCTTTCTTTTTCTGTCTTCCACTTCTTCTTCTTCTTCATCACTGATACTACCACACACACACACAACACTCTTTCATTTGCATGACTCGTTTCAGCAGTGTGCGAGTATGTTGCACTCCTATCGCATCCTAAATGGAAATGTTAATGCACTCGGCACAGCAGCGGTGGTGGTGGTGGTGGCAGACACCTTGACACTGTGAGATCACAATCATTTTCTGTGCAGTGTGGTGGTGGTGGTGGCACGTAGTCAGTCAATCCATCTCTCTGCCTTCAGAGAGTTAACGGCCACACGACCAAAATTAGTCTGAAAGAGAGAAAGAGAGAGAGAGTGGTCAGAGAAACACCTGAGAAAGTGAGGTGAAAAGTGAAGGTAAAACAAACGGTGAATAGCGAATGAAGAGTGAATGAAAGAGGCAATATTCTCTTTAGCAGCTTTTATGCAACACACACTGCATCTGCATCTGCATTTGACCGCTGAAAAGAGTAAAAAAGAGTGAGAGTGAAAGAGAGAAAGCCTGCGAGAAATAGAAAACAAAAATCTGCGTCCAATCTAATCGCGAAATCGATTTCATGAAGAGCTCAAGTGGAAAATCATTCTCTCCTTCTCTTTTTCATCTTTTTCCCACTTTTCACTTTCTCTTTCACTCAACTGGCGCATTCCTAGTCTATTTCACAACAAACAAACAAACATGTTGCTGCTGCTGGGCACACGTGACAAAAGCGCCATTAGCCAACTTGGGAATCACACCACCGCCGCAGGTGTATAAAAGTTGATCAATCAAGCCGAGCAGAGAGCGCTCTTTTTAGCGCTGAATCGTTTAAAAGTGATCCATGATCAGTTTTAGCATTTTCGAGAAGAAAACGCTTTCCTTTCGAAAAAGCATTCAGGAGCGGCAGAGTTTAGCAGTCGTTCCTCAGCAGACAGATTTTACAGCTGTGTGCTTTCAAAAGGTGTGCATAATATTGAGATTAGTCGGTCAGGTGAGGGGCGACGGCCATCACCACCACCATCACCGCAGTAAATCGAGCGAAAAGAAGACAGACATCGACTGTGTCTGACTGTCTGTCTCGATGTCTGACTTCTGAGACTGTGTTTTCTGTGTCAAAGCTCACTAGAAAAAAGCAAAATAATTAGCAAATTAATACACTGAAAGAAGTAGAAAGCATACAACACACAAATCGAGGAGTGTGCTGCTGGCCAGGTGATGGCAGTGATGGAAGTGCAGGCAATGGCCATTGTCTGTTCATCTTGGAGTGTTCAATTCAATGGCGCACACATGGCGAGTCCTTAGACTCGTTTCTCTTCCAAAAACGCGCACACTCCAAGTTTGGTGCAAGTGTGGCTATGTGTGATTCACCATCAACATCACCAAATGCTCAACTTTTGCCTGAAAAACTTGTACCTCGTTGAGCTGACTTTGGAGTAGTTTTTGAAGAAGTGTATTGGAACAGTACTCTAAAGCACTGACACTAGATGTGGACACTGAATAGTCAAAAAATCGTTTACGATGCTTATTTGCAAATTCTTATTTACAACATTGAATGAAAAAAACTGCCAAAACTCAGCTTATTATTTAAAAACAAAAAATAGGCCCATACCCCAATACACTAAAAGGAGCAGACTGGTAAGAACCGAGAATGACCAGAATTCATGTTCGAAAGTCACAGCTGGATGTGACCAGTTATAATAAATTTGGCCAATGGAGGTTTTCTGAGCCCCTTGAATGTAGTAGCCCAGATGAGTTTCAACTACGTTCAGATTTGAGAAAATTGCAATATGGCGTGTGGGAAGAGATGGTGAAGGCAACAGCAGAGAAGGTATCAGATCAGTGCCGATCAGTAGCCCTTCAGTGAAATCGGTGGAGTCAAACAGCGGTATGTTCAGCAGTTCGGCAATCTGTTTTAGTAGTGAAGGTTTCATGTGATGATGTGTCTTTTCGAATTCAAATTCAATAGAAGTCATATCGATCTCAACCTGGGTAAACTGATCGCCGTTGGGTTTACCTACTTCAATCTTCACCCATTCATACTTTTCATTGTTTGGGTGTATTTCAACTTTTGAAGGCCTCAGATTGAGTTCGCTGGCTAACTCTGCACAGATGTGTGAGCTCGAAGCCCCCGTGTCAATTAAAGCCATTACTGTTTTAGTGCCGGTCTCACTCTTCACAGTCAGCGGAAGTAGAGGCTTTACAAAAAAGGACATCATATCAGGGTTGATGGAACTGTTACTCAGCCACCGTCGTGAAAAACCGCTGGTAGAATTGATGAACATTTTGATTGGAAATGAAGAATGCAAAAAAAGGTAATACAGATAGGTGAAGTAGAAGGAACTGATAGCCGTTACTCGATGTGCACAAGTAATGATGAGAAGGTATTTGAGGAGCAAACCCACAAAACAAAAAATAGCCACAAAGCAAAGCAAGTGAAGGCTAATGAACCAATTACAAAAATAATCTAAAAAAAGGAATGCTAGAAACAAGTTTGCAAAGATGGGCGGCATAACTGAGTCGACTGCCAGCGGTGTCAACCACGCTGGACTTACCAACAATGGAACAGCAAGAAATGGTGGTCATTCTACGCGTGCAAAGATGGTCCTGCCGTCTAATGCGAACACTACCACTCACAACATCAACGGCTCCCTTTCCTCTGCCTCGTCCATCTTTGAGCACGCCGTATCTCAGCCGCACCATCATCAACCAACTACCAGCAGCACCTCCAACATCAACATGCTGATGAGGCCGCCCTTTGGGCTAATGTACGAAAATCAGGCCTTCAAGGGTCAGCAGGGCTCCTCGACGCCGCTCTCCCCTGTGGCCTCCTTTGCTTCCTCCTCTCGGGAGCGGGACTTTGCCGCCGGTCTGCCGGGTCATCAATCGGGTTCAGGAGGACATGGTGCTCGCGCCTGGACGCCCGATTCTAACTCGACGCTCGACTACAAGGTGAAGCCGCCTGGAACAACATCGGCGGCACTGACCCGTGCTGACCAGCTCTCCCAGTACACCGCCTCCACGGATAACATTCACAAGTCGTTGTCCTCTTCTTCGGCGTCATCGGCCTCGTCGACGGCCTCCTCTGAGGCGGCCGCTTCTTCTCCATCGATCATCAATGCGCCCATTGTACAACCACAACAACAACAACCACAACATCATCAGCAACAGCACTTTATTCGAAGACCATCGGGCAGCAAAGGACAAAAAGGATTGAATCAGCAGCTAAGAGCACCTGGACATCCACCACCGCCGCCGCCCGCTCGAAAAAGTCTCGATCCGACGAGATTTGGCGCAGCCAAGAGAGGACAGCCTCAACAACAACAACAACCTCAGCATTTGATGCGACAGCACCGACCGCACTACAACACTGACCTGGACACTATCGGCGGCAGTCAGCCGTCGCTGCTTTACGGTCACCATGGCGGCGGTCCACCGTTTTCAATGGGCGGCACCACGCACGAGTCCTCGAACATGCACTACCTGGAGACCTCACTGGACGGAGAGTCCTTTTACACGCAAGGCGAGGAGGAGGACAGTGGTGGACACTTGTCGTCCTCTGCTCGCATGTACGTCAGCCAGCCACTGGAGACGGCAATGTAACGTTTCTTTTTCTTTCTTGTAAATAAGCAATCTGGATCCACCTGTAAAGCACACACACACACATCTACATTCTCTTTCACTGCAATAGTCTTACCAATAAATTTCTTTCTGTTAGGTTTTAGAACTTGTGTGATTTTGGAACTTGCAACCATTGTTCTCCCATTCTATTTAGAGTGGTGTATCTCACTACGGTGAGTCAGTGTTTGGAAAGTAAATTTTAAGTAACAGTCTTTGCATTGTTAAGACTAGCGCTGAAGATGGCTACCAACAACGTCAGCGTGGCCGTTAGGTAAGTGTTTGCGCTGTGTGCATTTCAAGAGTGCACTCTATTCACTTACTTGCTCTTCTTCTTTGTAGGATTCGACCCGAGCTTCAAGGGGAAATCTTTGCCAAGTGCAACAAGTGCACTCGAGTGACTCCGGGTGAGCCGCAAATCTGGCTGGGCCACGACAAGGCGTTCACATTTGACCACGTCTTTGACTGTGACGCCAAGCAGGGCGAAATTTACGAGAACTGCGTGGAAAACCTCGTCGATGGGTAAGTGAACTGAAAAAACTATGTTTCCCGATGAGTAATTCTATCGTTTTTCTATTTAGGTGTTTTGATGGCTACAACGCGACGGTGCTCGCCTACGGGCAGACCGGCTCCGGCAAGACCTACTCGATGGGCACCGACTTTGACGTCTCCTGCCCGGACGACCAGCTGGGCATCATCCCTCGAGCCGTACGGCACCTCTTTGCCGGCATCGACAGGCGAAAGGAGGAGGCCCGTCAGAATGACCTTCCCCTGCCGGAGTTCTCCGTCAAGGCGCAGTTCATCGAGATCCACGATGAAGAGCTAACAGACCTGCTCTGCAAAAAGTCAAAGAAGGGCGGCGGCGGCGCCAACGGCATTCGAATTCAGGAGGACCTGAAGCGGGGCATCATCCTCACCGGGGTGGAGAACAAGGCGGTGTCGTCGGCGGAGGAGACGCTCGCCTGCCTCAAGAACGGCTCCCTCCTTCGAGCCACCGGCGCGACGCTGATGAACTCGGAGTCCTCTCAATCGCACGCCATCTTCACGCTCTTCATCAAGCAGAGGCGCGTAGAGCTGGTGGAGGTCCCGGAAAGTGGAGCGGAAAACTTTACTTTCATTACTTGACGAAGTTTCTCCGTCAAGTAATGACAACGACGTTGTCTTTGATTGCAAAGTTACTAATTCCTTCGGCAAAAAACGCCTTAGTAAGTAATACTATTAAATCTAACAGCTTGTCACACTTTGCTCCGCGGCGTGATAAGTAAAGACCTGCAGTGGCGGTTAAGCATCGGAGGCTCAGTCGGTGAAGGCGGAGACTCAACGAAACCTTTTGCTAACAGTAGGTTTCATGACACTGGCTTTTGAACAGTGCTTTTTTTACTTCAACTCTCCGCCTTCGCCGACTGAGCCTCCGATGCTTAACCGCCACTGCAGATTTTTTTCTAAACACAAAGCTATGGGTGCTAACCTGTGAAATATAATACTAATTGTCAAGGAATTTTCCTTGAGGTGATGGCCTCTGACGAGGCCATTCGAGAACGCTCCAGAGCATGGAGCTGCGGCTGGCTGAGTCATCGCCTAGCTGCTGCTCAGCGCCTCGCCTGTGAGCAATCGGATGACGTGAACGTGAGGGGAGCGTTCCCTCGCGTCGTCTCACCGCCCCACGTGCCCCCACTGTCCCAAGAAGGCATATAAGCCTGCGGCGCCCAGACTGTCTAGAGTCGTCGGGTTAGGCGTCAGTCGAGTCAGTCAGTCACTCTGTCGCTCAGCGGACCGGCTGCCAGTGCGCGCCCATCATCGCCGGCCTCTTTGTCGCGCCGTGCCCGTGCCGTGCCCGAGCCCTTGTCTTTGGACTCCCGATCCCTGCGCCCATTCGCCCTGAGCGGCCCTCTCCATTTCTTTTTCTTCAATTCCCCTACCCTTCACCTTATTACGATTAAACACTTCAACCGTCGTACGCGCCCGTCTCTTTCTCTCTTTCTACACCGGACCAACACCCGCGCCCGCGCCCCTCTCTCCTCTCTCCCTCTCTCATCTTCACGGAAGAAATTCCGTGACACTAATATACTTTTTATTTAACAAGAAACAGAAAAAAAGCCTCTGGTTTGTGACATATGCTTTAAAACTTGGACTTGTCTCTCATCATTCAAGCGCCACCTAGCGGGATGTGCTAATGAGCGTAAGTTCAAATGCAATCAATGTCAAGCCAAATTCAATCAAAAAGAACACCTCAACAAGCATATAGAACGTAAACATACAATTATTTCATATATGAAGATTAATTAAATGTCTGTGGCTTCCCAAAATTGCCTCATGTGATTGATTCGATTCGCCCCGTTATCATCACTCTTCTTCCTCCTTCTCCTCCTTCTCTGTCCCTCCGCCCCTAACGATGGATCGAAGCACTTTTACCTGCTGCTGCTGAGGCCGCACTCCACTACTACTCACTGGCACTCCAATTGCCGTTGCCGCTCGACGCCGATCACACACATCACTACTTACACGCATCACCACTTTAAACCACCACCACTCAACTTGACTAGGCAACGAGCACAGCAGTCAGTCAGTCACAGCCACAGTTCAAAGACTTTAAGCCCGCATCACCTTTTTCGAAACGATGGTCAATCTGCAGTACACTTCAACTCCAACTCCAGCAGGCAACTTCAACTTCAGCTCCTCCATTCCTCCTCTTCTTCCTCCTCCGCTCACCTCAGTCAAACTGCAGCTCTTTGTCGGTAAATGACTACTGGCCTGTAAATCTCTGCTTGCCCTCTACCAGAAGATGGACCCAGCGGGCGCGGCAGAGTTCTCCACCATCATCGTTCGAAATGAGAGCGGCAGCTACGGCTTAGGCGACGATAGACAGCCGCCAGAGCAGCCGAGACACGAGCCGCTTGAAGAGAGGACGACCAGTTTTGACAATGCTGGCCTACTAGTGCACCACCAACAGCAGCAGCTTATCTTTGAAAGCTGTCAGCAGCAGAAAAACGATGACGATACTACGAGGCAACCTGATCATAGTAAGTATTTGCACTGCACTATCTTTCATTCATTCTATTTCTCACCTCTCTTTACTCATTCACAGTTATTTCGTCCTCTCAGCACCGCTCATTTCAGTCATTCAACAGCAGCAGCGGCAGCGGCAATAGCAACCCAAACCAAAACAATGCCCACCCTGAGGACGAGGAGGATTTGCCGATCTGCCAGAGCTACTCTGACCTGGAGGAGTCGATCCGACTGGAGTCGCCCACTCGAAGTCGCTTCCTCGCCTGGTTCTCCCGGCACTTTATTCTGCCGACGCCCGGTGTTCCTCAGCGGTCATCTCCAGGCTTGGATGGAATCGACAGAGCAGCTGAAGCATCCGTCCGGGTTTGCCAGCAGCCCTCCACCCGGTGGTCGCTGAACTACCGGGTACGCCAAGCTAAAAAAAAGTTCGCCAGCTAACTCCGCATAAATGTATGAGCTTGAAGCCCCAGTGTCAATTAAAGCCATCACAGTTTTAGTGCCGGTTTTACTCTTCACAGTCAGCGGAAGTAGAGGCTTTATACTGAAGAACATCTGGTCAAGGCCAATGGAACTGCTATTCAGCCACCGACAAAAAAGACCGCTGGTAAAATTGATGAACATTTCGATTGGAAATGAAGAAAGCGAAAAGAGGTAATACAGATAGGTGAAGTAGAAGGAACTGATAGCCGTTACTCGATGTGCACAAGTAATGATGAGAAGGTATTTGAAGAGCAAACCCACAAAGCAAAAAAGAACCACAAAGCAAAGCACGTGAATGCTAATGAACCAATTACAAAAAAATCTAAAAAAGAAATGTTAAAAACAAGTTTGAAAAAAGGTATTTCTTACGAATAAATTCCCTCCAGCTCTGTTTGATTTCAGAAACTTTGTAAGTCAAAATGTTGTTAAGCTCTTCTTTTTGAATAAGCGATAATTCAAACTCGTTACCATCACTTTCTGGATACAGTGTTTCCTTTATCTTTTGAGTTTCAGTTGCACTCAACGACCACTTTTTGAATTTCTCTGTATCAAAGTGACCAATAAAAGCCAGTCCCATTTTGGTTCTGATGATGGCCAGTGATAAAGTGATGTGATACGTTGGCTGCAATGGTGTCATGTTAAAGTGAGCATTCAGCAAGTCCTGACCGATGAGCATGTCAGCTCGGTACTGGGAACTGTGAGGGTTGAAAATTAGAAAAGGAAACATTTTAAACAATAAACATTACTTTGGCACTTCTTGTGACCACATAGTCCTTCCCAGCTCACTCGATGATTGAACCATTGGCAGTTCAAAAAAAGCCATCTTTTCTAATACTAAATCAACCGGCAGATCCTCTGTCATATAAGCAAAGCTCTCGTCCACTGCAATTGATGTTGTAAATGACAGTGATTCATTTTCTACTGATTGAAATTTCAGCCCACTCATTTCGCGATATATCAAAGTTTTTTGTTCCCAAAACGGCATAAAGTTCCCATAGGGCCAAACGTGCTTATAATTGGCACCATTTTTTGCCAACAAAGTTGACAAATCTGTGAAAACAACTGACTTCCAAGCACCCGAATCTAGTATAGCTCGGACTGTAATGGAGAAACCAGACGGTGTGATCAAGCGAAGAAGTACAGTTGGACGAACGGAAAATTTTTGTCTAGGAGATAAAGACGGGCGGTGCTTTGGTTTAGCGCAAGCATTTTCTAATTTAGCAACTTTAGCAAATATTTCAGTGGATTGATCCGGTGTGATGGAAAGAAACTTGAAATAAACCAAAAATCGTTTTCTCAAAAGTAGTAGGTCAAAGAAAGATGCAAGAGCGATGAAAGCATCGGCACACATGGTCCAAGTTGAAGTCAGCGGATTGAAGCACATTTTGAAACATCAGCTGCCATCCGTTCCTGTCAGCCAAAAAAACATGTTCTTATACTGTGGCTCACTTTGGATTATACTATTTCTCCTAGCCACCTGAGCACTGCTTGTCCTCTTCACTTTACTTACCCCAGGTAACTCAGTTTTCTTCCTGAAGCCTAGCTAAGCAGTAGAAGACAATACGAATTGCCTTATGTAACAAGTTTAATGGGCAAGAGGCATACACGACTGACAACAGGCTAGATAAGAGTAGCAAGAGTTACCTAAAGTCAAGTTGAACCTCTGCTTATATGCAGGGGGTAAGGGTTCGTAATGTTCTAAAACACGTCAATAGAACAATACCACCACACTTAAGCATTTTCAAGGCTATAGTACCCCAACACGACTTCAATAGAATTCAATAGAACCACTATTCTCAAAAGAAGTTGATGTAGTGCACTCTTCCACAAAACTGTTTACCATAAGAAAAAGAAGAAAAAATACTTTGAGGGCGATCCAGGATCGAGTAAAGTGCAACCCAACTTTCAACCTTCCCGGCAAAGTGGTCCGTGCCGACCACCGAGCGAGTGGGCAAGCAAGTGCTAGCGGGGCAGCAGCACGTGTGGAAGGAAGGCAGAGCAGAGCAGTGAAAGTGGGGCACTGCTCTGACTGTGGGTGCTTGATGGGCAGCAGAGAGAGAGAGAGAGAGCGTCACTGTTTGTGTTCTGTGTTTTCTGTGTTTGCAATCCCACAGATTTTTGGCTTTGCCAAAGACACTCACTTTGATATTGTTCCCTTACACTTGACGGCATCGGCGGCCGCTGCGGCTGTCTGTTCCAGAGAGCCATCGAGTGATCAGTGGAGATTGACGCACGCCGTTGTTGCACACTCCTTTTACGGCCATGATATCATCATCACCACCACCACCTGAGCACCACCACCACCATTGCAGCTGATTCTCTTTCTCTTTCTCAACTCTAACCGCATCCACCACCGCTCTGGTGGTCACACCTGAACAGCTCTAGTCAGCTGCTGGCCAACGGCGACAACAACAACAACAACAACAACAAAGACAGCAAGGTGATAAAAAAGAACTCCTCAATCAACCAACGATGCTCAACCCGAATGATATAAACAACACCGCAAGTTTAACTCCTGCCTCAGTGGCAGCAGAATTGACGGTGACGCCGGTAAGTGTGTTCTTCTTTTAAGGTGATCCTTTCCTAAAAACCTCAATTCTCTCCTTTTGCAGACGCTAATCGAACTCGACGGGGACGCCCAGCTGACGCCCAATGACGCCAGCAGCAATGTCAGCATGCAGATGAACTTCTCCTCGGGAAATCCCTCTCCGGGCAGCATCGCCGTCGGCAGCGGCAGCGGCAGCAGCAATGACGGCGGCAGTCTCGATGGCAGATCAAACCACTCGGCCTCCTCCACCAAAGGCCCCGATGCCTTCAGATCGAACCTCAGCTCACCGAGCGGCTCACCGCCGCCACCGGCGCCGCCGGCAGTGCTTGGCCGGCACTCACAATCTCCTGAAGAAGAGGAGGAAGAGGAGGCGACCATTTCGAAGCAGCAGCCACCGCCGCCCGGGCCCGACCCGGTCGTCGCGGAGATGGTGCGCGCCACGCAGTACGGCAACTTTGACCGGTGCCGGCAGCTGATCGAGGCGGAGGGCTTCGACATCAACCGCCGCGACGCGGAGAACGTGACGCTGCTGCACTGGGCGGCCATCAACAACCGCCTCGAGCTGGTGAAGTACTACATCGCCAGGGGGGCGGTGGTGGACGCCATCGGCGGCGACCTCAAGTCGACGCCGCTGCACTGGGCCACCCGCCAGGGCCACCTGGCGATGGTGGTCCTCCTGGTGCAGCACCGCGCCGACCCCTCCCTCTTCGACGGCGACGGCTTCAACTGCCTGCACCTGGCGGCGCAGATGGGCTTCACCTCCATCGTCGCCTACTTCATCGCCAAGGGCCAGGACATCAACGCGCCCGACCTGAACGGCATGACGCCGCTCATGTGGTCGGCGCTGCGCAAGAACACGTAAGTGGCTTTTTGTTGTATTTGGAAGCTAAGGTCGCCCAATTAAGCTCAATTCACTGATTCTCTTTCTTCCAGGGTCGACCCGACGCAGATGCTGATCACCCTGGGCGCCAGCCTCTCGCTGACGGACCGCAACCGCAACACGGCGCTGCACTGCGCCGTCCTCTCCAAGAACGCCACCGCCGTCAGTCTGCTGATGAAGCACGGCGCCAATCCGCATTCAAGAACATCGCCGGCGACACGCCGGCGGACATGGCGGCCAAGTTCAACCTCAAGTGGATCTCCTCGCTCTTCAACGAGTACCGCCGGCGGGGTGAGGCGAAGCAGCCGCTCGCCCGCTTCAAACTCTCGCCCTCCGCCACCAGCGAGGTGCGCATTCCCTCGCCGCGGGACCCGCAGTTTCGCTACTACGCAATGGCGGCAACGCCACTCATCTACTTTTACCTAATCGGCAAGCTACTGCAGTGTGATCTTCTCATGTCCACGAAGGCCTTCGCCTTCATCGCCCTCATCGGCTCACTATATCTCTGTGTCACCTTCGTCTTTGACACAACGCAGCTCAACGTACTGGCCATCTCGCTGTACCTGTCGACCAAGTTCTGGCTCTACGTCACCTTCTTCCAGTACTTTGTTTTTGGTAAGTCGATTTTGTTTTTTTTGCTTTAGGTTGAGTTGTAACTTTTTTGCCCCTTTTTCTCTACTAGTACTTTCTCCACTGGACCTCTTTCTCTTTCTCCTCGCCTCCACCTGGCTCTTCTACAGCTTCTACAAGGCCTGGCGCAGCGACCCGGGCTACGTGGCCAACAGCAGAGAGGAGCAGATTAGGGTACACAGAAATGGGATTTTGGATAAGTTGGAACCTTTAATCATTTTCTTCATTTCCAATTCAGACCATTGTGGACATGGCGGAGCACGAGGGCTTTGAGCCGCGCTGGTTCTGCAGCACCTGTCTGGTGCGCAAGCCACTGCGCTCGAAGCACTGCAGCATCTGCAATCGGTGCGTCTCCCGATTCGATCATCACTGGTAAGTACAATTGCACAAGTACTTTTAACTCCTTTTCTCACAGCTATGCTTTCCCTCATCAACAGTCCCTGGATCTCCAACTGCGTTGGCTCGCGCAACCACAAGTACTTCATCTGGTACCTCATGTCGCTAATTATTGTGCTTATTTACTATTTCTTGGCTACCATTCAGTGTAAGTTTCTTGCAATTCTGTTTTGCACATCTTTTTTAAAATCATCTTTCCCAAACAGACTGGAGCCTCTTTGACGCCCTTTACCTGCGCCTTGAAGACCAGGAGCCGGGCAGTGGTAGTGCCTCAGAGGGAGGAGCAGCAGCAGCCATGGAGGGGAAGCATCGCCTCGACAGCCACCAGTACATTGTCGACACGCGGCAGATGCCCGGAAGGGGCGGAGGAGGCGGTGACACCTCCATACTGGACGTGTGGGCGCACGCGATGCGCCTGAACGGGTGGATCACCTGGTGCTTCTTCAACTCCTTCATCCACATCGCCTGGATCGTCTGTCTCTCATCTGCCAACTCTATCAGGTACTTTATAAGCGCCGCCGCCAATCGAACGCAGCACCGCAGCCTGAAGCAGTCTGAGTAGTAGTTACCAGTATCACCCTCATCTCTTCTTCCTTTCCTTCCCCCTCTTCCCCCCCTTTTCTCATTCATTACCACTACCACAACCTCCACCACCATTGCCAGATCGCCTCACTTGGCATGACCACCAATGAGCGCATCAATTGTGATCGGTACCGGCACTTTAAGCGCGACAAGCGCAGCGGCAACTACCGGAACCCCTACAAGTGAGTAGAACATTGGTGAGAAGTGCCTGAACAACACATTCACTAATCCCCCTTTTCTAGTTTGGGCTTCTTCCGCAACCTGATTGAGTTCTGCGAGTGCAAGCCCCTTCACTCCTACCTGTGGAAGAACAGCGAAATTCGCGACTGGCGGTACGTCTACGATGAGATGGAGATGCGCTACGAGTCGGACTCCGACACCGAGGACGACCAGGCGGGCGACCAGGCCGACGACACCGACTCCGAGGATGATCTCTACCGGCGGGACCCGAAGAACAGTGTGCCAGTTTGAGGGCAGCAGCAGCGGCTTCAAGTCGCTGTCTCTTCCTTGCTTCCTTTCTTTTGCTTCCTACCCTGTCACAGGAGATTCTTTGATTGATTCGGTTGCACCATTCTTTGCACCACCACAATTTATTTATTTTTCCTTTGGCCCACTTCTCGTCACACACACTCACACACTCTCTCACAATGCCATAATCTGGTCATCATTCCCTTCCCCTCTTTCTCTCACCCTCGTTCCGATGCAATACTTAACCGGTGTCTCTCCTTTGCGTCTGTCACTGTGGAGCACCGAGGACTGGCCTGACCTATTTTTAATCTGTGTTTTCTTCTCCCTCCCTTCCCACTTCTTCTATAAAATTCGGCACTGTGTTTCACTTTTTTGCCGTTTGTTTTCTCCGCCACAAGACTTCTGATGTGTCAGAGAGATCGATTATATCAGCTCGTCTTTTCTATGTTTTGTGTACGCTTTTGGTTAAAAATACAACTTGATTGTCAAAGAACGTTTTCGTGAATTTTTGACAAAAGGTAAAAATCTTTAATGAGTTATACTAACCGGGTAAATGAGAAAAGAATGGAATGGCCTAGTGCCGAGTAGATTTAGATTAGCGTAAAAATGGTATGTTGAGAGTAACAAATGAGATTTTGCTGGTAGTAGAATGAAAAAGTAGTCGCCGTGGTAGAAGAGTATCGGGGATTAAGTTGAGTAAAATTAAATGAGAGAGAGAATTTGGAGAGTGGTTGATTAGTAGTAGAAAGTTGATGAAAAGATATTTGGGGAAGGCCTGGCAACACAGCGGCCATTCACTCTTACATCAGATTGTGATGTCGAAAAGGTAAGCGCGGCTCCAGTGGCTCATTTAGTCTTATTCGGGTTACGGTAGGGAACATCCACCTTGTCCAGCATTCGATCAAAGGACTGGTCAATGGCGTTGGACATCAGCTCCATAGCCTGGTCGCGGTGGCTGCTGACTTCAGGAATGACCGTCGACGACAGCTGGGTCAGTGGGAAGCGCTCTGGGGAGTGCACCTTCGGCTTGGTGTGGCCGTAGCTGCGCTGGCCGGAAATGGGCGAGATGATCTCCACGTCGTCGACGACATTGTGGTGAGAGACGTCCTTGCTGTGGTGGCTGCGGCTGTGGCTATGGCTATGGCTGCGGCTGCTGCGATCGGGAGTGCTGCTCAGGAAGCGGCTGCTGTTGATGTTGACGGTGGTGTTCTTCAATCCATCATCTCCATCATCACCACCACCGCCCATCACCTGCCCTTCCTCGATGTTTGTGGTTTTGTTCGGCGGCGAAGGCGTAGCAGCGGTTGTAGCGGATTTCTTCATTTCAGCCTTCATTTCATTGCAAAACTTGCGAGAGTCCCAGACGTACTTTTCCATGTTTTTCAGCGAAGTTTCGGCGCGGTCGTTAAGGCCGTTCGCTATTTTTCGGGAACAAAGAACAAAAATTAGTTTGATGAGAGAGGGTTGTACAGACACCGAAAACACTGAAGCACTTACCCATCTTGTAGAGATACACCAGAATTACCAAGTTGCCAATGGCCAGCATGAAGGTGAACACCAGCAGCACGATGATGGTGATAATTGAGCCGCTGGCGCCGAAAAAGCCCGGCGGGTAGAGGACGCTCATGTTTCCGCTCAGGTTGATGAGATCCTCGGGTCGGGGCGGGAGAGTAACCGCCATCTTGATCGCTGCCGGTAAAACTGAGGAGTTGCAAAAATGTAGAAGCGACACAGATTGCGTCACTAAAAGATCACTGAAATCCTTTCCGAGAGAGCGTGTGATCAGCGTGTGAGCAGTGGAAGAAGAAGAAAACGTGGATTGCGTTTTCGAGCATGTGAGAAAGTGTCCGGAAAGTTGCGCCGAGGCAGGAAAGTGAGTCTTCCCTGCAGTTGCTGTATCTTCGCGGTTTTTTTTCAAGTCAAAAGCCCCTTTTTGTCATTCCCTTTTACTACCTGAACTCTCTTTTGTCTTCAAGAATCAACAGCTCTAGTAAGTCCTTGAATCTGCAAGAAAAGGTAAGTATTTAATCCTGTAGACTAGAAGCCGTGAAGAGTCATTGATAATGCCCATAAATATTCTCAGAAAATGTCATCACCGAAAATAGACGCTGGATGCGCGGCAGCGTTTGAAATACCGGTCTTTTCTCATCAAACTACAACGTCATTAAACAGAGGGTAATTAATATGACAGAGGATCTGCCGGTTGATTTAGTATTAGAAAAGATGGCTTTTTTTGAACTGCCAATGGTTCAATCATCGAGTGAGCTGGGAAGGACTATGTGGTCACAAGAAGTGCCAAAGTAATGTTTATTGTTTAAAATGTTTCCTTTTCTAATTTTCAACCCTCACAGTTCCCAGTACCGAGCTGACATGCTCATCGGTCAGGACTTGCTGAATGCTCACTTTAACATGACACCATTGCAGCCAACGTATCACATCACTTTATCACTGGCCATCATCAGAACCAAAATGGGACTGGCTTTTATTGGTCACTTTGATACAGAGAAATTCAAAAAGTGGTCATTGAGTGAAACTGAAGCCCAGAAGATGAAGGAAACACTGTACCCAGAAAGTGATAGTAATGAGTTTGAATTATCCCCTATTCAAAGAGAAGAGCTGAACAACATTCTGACTTTTAACGTTTCTGAAATCAAACAGAGCTGGAGGGAATTTATTCGTAAGAAATACCTTTTTTCAAACTTGTTTTTAACATTTCTTTTTTAGATTTTTTTTGTAATTGGTTCATTAGCATTCACGTGCTTTGCTTTGTGGTTCTTTTTTGCTTTGTGGGTTTGCTCTTCAAATACCTTCTCATCATTACTTGTGCACATCGAGTAACGGCTATCAGTTCCCTCTACTTCACCTATCTGTATTACCTCTTTTCGCTTTCTTCATTTCCAATCGAAATGTTCATCAATTTTACCAGCGGTCTTTTTTGTCGGTGGCTGAATAGCAGTTCCATTGGCCTTGACCAGATGTTCTTCAGTATAAAGCCTCTACTTCCGCTGACTGTGAAGAGTAAAACCGGCACTAAAACTGTGATGGCTTTAATTGACACTGGGGCTTCAAGCTCATACATTTATGCGGAGTTAGCTGGCGAACTTTTTTTTAGCTTGGCGTACCCGGTAGTTCAGCGACCACCGGGTGGAGGGCTGCTGGCAAACCCGGACGGATGCTTCAGCTGCTCTGTCGATTCCATCCAAGCCTGGAGATGACCGCTGAGGAACACCGGGCGTCGGCAGAATAAAGTGCCGGGAGAACCAGGCGAGGAAGCGACTTCGAGTGGGCGACTCCAGTCGGATCGACTCCTCCAGGTCAGAGTAGCTCTGGCAGATCGGCAAATCCTCCTCGTCCTCAGGGTGGGCATTGTTTTGGTTTGGGTTGCTATTGCCGCTGCCGCTGCTGCTGTTGAATGACTGAAATGAGCGGTGCTGAGAGGACGAAATAACTGTGAATGAGTAAAGAGAGGTGAGAAATAGAATGAATGAAAGATAGTGCAGTGCAAATACTTACTATGATCAGGTTGCCTCGTAGTATCGTCATCGTTTTTCTGCTGCTGACAGCTTTCAAAGATAAGCTGCTGCTGTTGGTGGTGCACTAGTAGGCCAGCATTGTCAAAACTGGTCGTCCTCTCTTCAAGCGGCTCGTGTCTCGGCTGCTCTGGCGGCTGTCTATCGTCGCCTAAGCCGTAGCTGCCGCTCTCATTTCGAACGATGATGGTGGAGAACTCTGCCGCGCCCGCTGGGTCCATCTTCTGGTAGAGGGCAAGCAGAGACTTACAGGCCAGTAGTCATTTACCGACAAAGAGCTGCAGTTTGACTGAGGTGATCGGAGGAGGAAGAAGAGGAGGAATGGAGGAGCTGAAGTTGAAGTTGCCTGCTGGAGTTGGAGTTGAAGTGTACTGCAGATTGACCATCGTTTCGAAAAAGGTGATGCGGGCTTAAAGTCTTTGAACTGTGGCTGTGACTGACTGACTGCTGTGCTCGTTGCCTAGTCAAGTTGAGTGGTGGTGGTTTAAAGTGGTGATGCGTGTAAGTAGTGATGTGTGTGATCGGCGTCGAGCGGCAACGGCAATTGGAGTGCCAGTGAGTAATAGTGGAGTGCGGCCTCAGCAGCAGCAGGTAAAAGTGCTTCGATCCATCGTTAGGGGCGGAGGGACAGAGAAGGAGGAGAAGGAGGAAGAAGAGTGATGATAACGGGGCGAATCGAATCAATCACATGAGGCAATTTTGGGAAGCCACAGACATTTAATTAATCTTCATATTATGAAATAATTGTATGTTTACGTTCTATATGCTTGTTGAGGTGTTCTTTTTGATTGAATTTGGCTTGACATTGATTGCATTTGAACTTACGCTCATTAGCACATCCCGCTAGATGGCGCTTGAATGATGAGAGACAAGTCCAAGTTGTAAAGCATATTTCACAAACCAGAGGCTTTTTTTCTGTTTCTTGTTAAATAAAAAGTATATTAGTATTATATTTCACAGGTTAGCACCCATAGCTTTGTGTTTAGAAAAAAAATCTGCAGTGGCGGTTAAGCATCGGAGGCTCAGTCGGCGAAGGCGGAGAGTTGAAGTAAAAAAAGCACTGTTCAAAAGCCAGTGTCATGAAACCTACTGTTAGCAAAAGGTTTCGTTGAGTCTCCGCCTTCACCGACTGAGCCTCCGATGCTTAACCGCCACTGCAGGTCTTTACTTATCACGCCGCGGAGCAAAGTGTGACAAGCTGTTAGATTTAATAGTATTACTTACTAAGGCGTTTTTTGCCGAAGGAATTAGTAATTTTGCAATCAACGTCGTTGTCATTACTTGACGGAAAAGCTGCGGAGACTGTGCGTTTTGTGGCCAACGGCGGAGTGCTGCTCATGCTGCAGCTACTGCTGGTGGGGATGCTTTTGCTTTGCTGCTGCTGCTGCTGCTGCTGGTGCAGCAGGTTCTCCTTCTGTTGCTGCTGCTGCAGCTGCTGCTGCTGCTTCAGCTGCTGCTGCAGCAGCTGCTGCAGTTGTTGCTGCAGTTGTTGCTGCTGCTGGTGCAGCAGCTTATCCTTCTGCTGCAGATGCTGCTGGTGCAGCAGCTTATCCTTCTTCTGCTGCTGCTGCTGCTGCTGCAGCTGCTGCTGCAGCAACAGCTTCTCTTGCCGGTGCTCTTGCCTCAGCAACAACACCTGCTTTTTCAGCTCGGTGATCAGCTGCGTCTGGACCTGGGTGGCCACCACCTTGCTCTTGATTTTCTTTGCGCAGTTTGCGTAGTACATCGTATTGAGCGTCTCCTCAATGTCCCGGTCGCAGGGAGAGATGCAGACGATCATCATCGTGACGCTGTTCCCTCCTAGGCTGTCCTGCAGCACTTGCGTCAGTTTCGAGCCGCAGTAGGAAATGCGCGAGACCTTTTTACGGCGGTCGCCCAGCGCCGAGATGACGTTCCCGAGGTGAAGGAGGCCCGAGTTGATGGTGATGCCCTTGCGGGCCTCGACGGCGCCGGTGCAGATCAGCCCCGACCCGGCCAAGTCGACAAAGTCTAATTTGGCGGTGAGGGTGATGAGCAGCTGCTCGGCGCCGCCGTTTTCCGCTCCACTTTCCGGACCTCCACCAGCTCTACGCGCCTCTGCTTGATGAAGAGCGTGAAGATGGCGTGCGATTGAGAGGACTCCGAGTTCATCAGCGTCGCGCCGGTGGCTCGAAGGAGGGAGCCGTTCTTGAGGCAGGCGAGCGTCTCCTCCGCCGACGACACCGCCTTGTTCTCCACCCCGGTGAGGATGATGCCCCGCTTCAGGTCCTCCTGAATTCGAATGCCGTTGGCGCCGCCGCCGCCCTTCTTTGACTTTTTGCAGAGCAGGTCTGTTAGCTCTTCATCGTGGATCTCGATGAACTGCGCCTTGACGGAGAACTCCGGCAGGGAAGGTCATTCTGACGGGCCTCCTCCTTTCGCCTGTCGATGCCGGCAAAGAGGTGCCGTACGGCTCGAGGGATGATCCCAGCTGGTCGTCCGGGCAGGAGACGTCAAAGTCGGTGCCCATGAGTAGGTCTTGCCGGAGCGCGGTCTGCCCGTAGGCGAGCACCGTCGCGTTGTAGCCATCAAAACACCTAAATAGAAAAACGATAGAATTACTCATCGGGAAACATAGTTTTTTCAGTTCACTTACCCATCGACGAGGTTTTCCACGCAGTTCTCGTAAATTTCGCCCTGCTTGGCGTCACAGTCAAAGACGTGGTCAAATGTGAACGCCTTGTCGTGGCCCAGCCAGATTTGCGGCTCACCCGGAGTCACTCGAGTGCACTTGTTGCACTTGGCAAAGATTTCCCCTTGAAGCTCGGGTCGAATCCTACAAAGAAGAAGAGCAAGTAAGTGAATAGAGTGCACTCTTGAAATGCACACAGCGCAAACACTTACCTAACGGCCACGCTGACGTTGTTGGTAGCCATCTTCAGCGCTAGTCTTAACAATGCAAAGACTGTTACTTTCCAAACACTGACTCACCGTAGTGAGATACACCACTCTAAATAGAATGGGAGAACAATGGTTGCAAGTTCCAAAATCACACAAGTTCTAAAACCTAACAGAAAGAAATTTATTGGTAAGACTATTGCAGTGAAAGAGAATGTAGATGTGTGTGTGTGTGTGCTTTACAGGTGGATCCAGATTGCTTATTTACAAGAAAGAAAAAGAAACGTTACATTGCCGTCTCCAGTGGCTGGCTGACGTACATGCGAGCAGAGGACGACAAGTGTCCACCACTGTCCTCCTCCTCGCCTTGCGTGTAAAAGGACTCTCCGTCCAGTGAGGTCTCCAGGTAGTGCATGTTCGAGGACTCGTGCGTGGTGCCGCCCATTGAAAACGGTGGACCGCCGCCATGGTGACCGTAAAGCAGCGACGGCTGACTGCCGCCGATAGTGTCCAGGTCAGTGTTGTAGTGCGGTCGGTGCTGTCGCATCAAATGCTGAGGTTGTTGTTGTTGAGGCTGTCCTCTCTTGGCTGCGCCAAATCTCGTCGGATCGAGACTTTTTCGAGCGGGCGGCGGCGGTGGTGGATGTCCAGGTGCTCTTAGCTGCTGATTCAATCCTTTTTGTCCTTTGCTGCCCGATGGTCTTCGAATAAAGTGCTGTTGCTGATGATTTGTGGTTGTTGTTGTTGGGTTGTACAATGGGCGCATTGATGATCGATGGAGAAGAAGCGGCCGCCTCAGAGGAGGCCGTCGACGAGGCCGATGACGCCGAAGAAGAGGACAACGACTTGTGAATGTTATCCGTGGAGGCGGTGTACTGGGAGAGCTGGTCAGCACGGGTCAGTGCCGCCGATGTTGTTCCAGGCGGCTTCACCTTGTAGTCGAGCGTCGAGTTAGAATCGGGCGTCCAGGCGCGAGCACCATGTCCTCCTGAACCCGATTGATGACCCGGCAGACCGGCGGCAAAGTCCCGCTCCCGAGAGGAGGAAGCAAAGGAGGCCACAGGGGAGAGCGGCGTCGAGGAGCCCTGCTGACCCTTGAAGGCCTGATTTTCGTACATTAGCCCAAAGGGCGGCCTCATCAGCATGTTGATGTTGGAGGTGCTGCTGGTAGTTGGTTGATGATGGTGCGGCTGAGATACGGCGTGCTCAAAGATGGACGAGGCAGAGGAAAGGGAGCCGTTGATGTTGTGAGTGGTAGTGTTCGCATTAGACGGCAGGACCATCTTTGCACGCGTAGAATGACCACCATTTCTTGCTGTTCCATTGTTGGTAAGTCCAGCGTGGTTGACACCGCTGGCAGTCGACTCAGTTATGCCGCCCATCTTTGCAAACTTGTTTCTAGCATTCCTTTTTTTAGATTATTTTTGTAATTGGTTCATTAGCTTTCACTTTCTTTGCTTTGTGGCTCTTTTTTGTTTTGTGGGTTTGCTCCTCAAATACCTTCTCATCATTACTTGTGCACATCGAGTAACGGCTATCAATTCCCTCTACTTCACCTATCTGTATTACCTTTTTTTGCATTCTTCATTTCCAATCAAAATGTTCATCAATTCTACCAGCGGTTTTTCACGACGGTGGCTGAGTAACAGTTCCATCAACCCTGATATGATGTCCTTTTTTGTAAAGCCTCTACTTCCGCTGACTGTGAAGAGTGAGACCGGCACTAAAACAGTAATGGCTTTAATTGACACGGGGGCTTCGAGCTCACACATCTGTGCAGAGTTAGCCAGCGAACTCAATCTGAGGCCTTCAAGAGTTGAAATACACCCAAACAATGAAAAGTATGAATGGGTGAAGATTGAAGTAGGCAAACCCAACGGCGATCAGTTCACTCAGGTTGAGATCGATATGATTTCTATTGAATTTGAATTCGAAAAGACACATCATCACATGAAACCTTCACAACTAAAACAGATTGCCGAACTGCTGAACATACCGCTGTTTGTAATTAAACTCTTAATCTTAGTAGCTCAACTTATCAAAAGTGGCCGCGATAAGATTGCGCCATAAGAGTGTCTATCTGTTTCGGTGCAAGAGCGATATGTTTTCACCAGAGAGACACTTTGCAGCCAACAACAGCTGTGCAGCTTCCCCTGAGCTCTTTTTGCTGACGACAGCTAAACTCTTTCTTTTCTTCAACAGATTCACCCGAAATGCCTAGCAGCATTCTGAAACGTGCTCTCATCTCCGCCGGCATCATCGCCGGTCTGGGCACCATCGGCCTGGCCATGGCCTTCTTCTCGCAGCACCTCAGCTCAAGGTCCCCACCACCACCACCACCACCGAGCAGCAGCTCTTCAGCGGCCCGCTTCATCGTCGACACCGACATTGGCCCGTGGCCGGACGATGTGGGCGCCCTCTCCATGCTGCACACCTACGCCGATCGAGGCCTGCTGGAGATTGTCGCCATCATGTCCAACAATCGCTACGAAGGTGAGTAGTGGTCATCAAGGAAAAACCTTGACCTTAAAAACAGGCTTCTAAATTCTATTTTCCGCCCCCAACCAGGCGCCGTTCAGGTGATTGACGCACTGAACCGCTACTTCAACCGCTCCTCCATTCCCATCGGCGTCACCAAGGACCCCGCGGCGTCGGCCACCACCGGCACCCTGGGCTGGCCGGAGTACGTGCTCGCCCACTTCCCGCACCCTCGCTTCGGCAACAACTCCGAGGCGGAGGACGCCGTCCGCCTCTACCGCCGCCTGCTGGCCACCGCCGCCGCCGACCAGAGCATCACCCTCCTCTCCATCGGCTACCTCACCAACCTGGCCAACCTGCTGGCCACCACCGCCGACAGCTACTCCACCGCCACCGGCGCCGAGCTGGTGCGGCAGAAGGTGGCGCACCTGTACATCATGGCGGGCGCCTTTCCCTCCGGCGAGGAGCTGAACATCAAAGATCAGCCGGTGGCGGCCGCCGCCGCCCTGCCGCACTGGCCCACGCCGGCCACCTTCATCGGCTTCGAGGCGGGCGACCACATCGCCTGCGGCGGCAACCTCCTCAACCCCACCACCAATGGCAGCATTCTGGCGGGCAGTCCCGTCTCGAAGGCCTTTGAGTTCGCCTTCAAGCCTTCGGGAAGATTGACGGCTGCTACGATGAGACGGCCACGCTGGTCGCCATTCGAAGGGCCGTCACTGGTCACGCCGAAGCGCAGAAGCTCTTCTTTGACACCGTTCCGGGGAGGATTGTCGTCTTCGCCAATGGGACGAATGGCTGGCTGAAGAGCAGAAGTGCAGGCAATCATGGCGGCAGTCAGCAGGCGTACGTCAGGCAGAAGGCCTCGGTCACCTTTGAGACGATTGTCGGGGAGATTAATCCGCTGCTGGTGCGGTGATTTGTTGTGTCTCTGATCAGAGCAACAGCAGCCGCTTATCAGCTTTGTTGACAAAACCTGCTGTTCTACTTTCTGTTTTACCGACCCGTTTCTATTTTGATCCATCATAAACACACACACACATTCTAAATCAGGTCTCTAGAGGATCAGCCAATGTCCCCATCGCATACGAGCACTGAACCGGTCTAGCTCTACTTTCCTTAGGCCCTGGGGAGCACTGTGGGGAGAGACAGAGACAGAGAGTGCTCGCTCAGTTGTGTTTGTGTTTGTTTTCATTTTGGTCGATCATTTCTCGTCACTTCATCTGCGGGATCAGTCTTCAGTCTTTTTACCACTTTAAGAAAAATGTCTAAAACTGATCAGCCATCTGGAACTGATATGTACGACGATGAGTTGGATTGTGTGTATGAAGAAGGTGAAAATGAGGAAGTGGAAGTAAAAGAGGAGGAAGAAGATTCGGAGACTGATTACAATGCTTTGGAAGGTGTTGATCAGCCAGAAGGCAATGGTAAGTGGTGACGATTCATTTGGCACTCTTCATTCTTTACTCATGTTACTTTTGTTTAGAAGCCCAGGCAACTGAAACAGTGGTGAAAACTGAAGGTCAAACCGAATCTTCAATTGACATGTTCGATGATGAGTTTCATTTGATTATGGAACAGGATTTTTCAGCTGCAAAGAATGCAAATGAAACCAGTGAAGCAGTGAGGCTCAATGAAGAGCACGAGACTGATTCTGATGCCACTGAAATTGATGATGAGGATAATGGAGCAGTCAGTGGTGAGTTGTTTGTTAGCATTCATTTTGCCTTCTAATTAACACTTTTCATTCTTCAGAATCTCATCAGGCCGAACCAGTGACCAACAATAGCTCGAGCAGTGCATCTGGTCAGCTGAATCGTCGTCGAAGAAGAGCTAAAAGCCACAAGTGTCAGCAGTGCGACAAAAGCTTTGATCATCCATCTTTTCTCAAACGACACCAAGTGGTGCACACTGGCATACGAGCTCACAAGTGCACAACATGCTCCAAATCATTTGGAGAGAAGGGTACTCTTAAGAAACACCAACTACTTCACACTGGCATACGAGCGCACAAGTGCCCAACATGCTCCAAATCATTTGGGCTAAAGACACATCTCAAACGACATCAAGTGGTGCACAGTGGCATACAAGCTTACAAATGCACAACATGCTCTAAAACATTTTCTCAAAAAGGTTATCTCACTACACACCAAGCAGTTCACAGCCACTCTCGGCCATTTCAGTGCTCCATTTGTGAGCAAACATTTAAATGGAAGCAACATTTCAAAAGGCATCTTCGAAAAGTGCATCAGCAGTAACACTACCCTAATGCCGTCTTTCTAACAGTCCCTCTTTCCAACACCTTTCTTTTGCTGTCATCAACTGTAATTAAATAATAACATAACACAATCAATTTGGTTACAAACTTATTCATCTGTTGTGCCAGTGAAAACTGAGGGCAATATCAGTCTCACCATCACCTGATTGCCGCCCTAAGCACACGAGCACTAACGGTCTAGCTCAGTGTCTAGAACCGTTGCATTGAGGACTGTCCAGTGCCCACACATGTCTTCCATCATTTCGGCCAAAAGTATCTTGAAGACACACACAGCAGAACAGCAGGATGATGTGATGAGTTTCCCCCGTCTACTCTTCAGCCGTGTTCGAGGTGAGCTCCTCTTCATGCACTTCTTTCCTCGGTTCGCCGATCGCGGAAGTGACTGTCTTGCCGGAGTGTCCTAGGGACTCGTGGTGGCGGAGGACTGGGCGGAGGACTGGATGGCGCGCCCTGTCGCAGTGATGGGCTCCTTAACTCGGATCGCCTCCTCTTCTGGCACTTCTTTGGAAGCGAAAAGGCGGTAGACCACGGTAACTGCGTGCTTCGGGTCAATTAGATCCTTTACAGAGTCGGTGGTGGTGGTCTTCCTCTGTGATTGGTTTTACTCTTCTCCTCTGTTGGTCTACATCAGCAGGAAGATCCCCGCAAAGGCCACTGTCCCAGCAGTGCTCCAAAGCCGACCGCCAGGTTCCTTGCTGAGGTGGGACTGGGCACCGCGAGAAGCCGCCGCACCTAGTACTCCCGGGCGGGCACCCTCTTTAGAGCGGCTAAATCGTGATCTCCCTCGAGCAGCTCCTTCTTCACTGGACTATCCAGCAGCAGCAGCAGGACTATGTGCTTCTCGGCGGCACCAACGGTGCTGCTGCCGTTGCTGAACTTGATGGCGGTCATCCACAGGTGAACAGTGCCAGCGAAGGAGAAGCCAAAGGCCGACAGGGTTCATGGATTCTGGAGCGGCGAATTGTGGTGCTGTGGACATGACGTCCTCTGAGAGGAGGTTGTTGTCTGCGAAGGGGAACAAACAAAAGTTTAGAACATAGAGATTTAGTGCTAAAAACCAGCATTACACTTTGCCATCTTCAACTGCACCATTTGCTCGCCATTCTTCTCCGTCTTCACAAAGATGAGCATCGCTTTTGTGGCCGTCTCCTCGTAGTCCGCCGAGCCAACCGATCCGACCACCATGTCACCCGTGGGCAGGCCACAGTCAACAGGGTTCGATTTCTCGTCATCAACTGACACAGAACAGTATTGCCGCCCATCCTGTAGACGGACCAGGGCGCCCACAAATGGATTGCTGACATTGAGCATGGCGAACCGAATTTGCCCCATCAGCTGTTGTTTGTTTTCTTTTTCCAGCTTGGCCATCCACCGAAGCCAGGGAACAGTCTCCACTGTGACGTTTGCTTCAAAGTCTCCTAGGCTCCCTGATCTTCAGTCCGCCCTCGGTGTTGTCCACTGTGGTATTATCTAGAGGAAGGCGATGGTAGTCGGTGGTGTTGGTGGTCGGATTGCGAATGAGAACGTGCAGTGTTCCATTGAAGGCAGTGGCCGCCTGCAAACGGTCAAAGTTGGCCAGCTGATGACAAAGCTGAAATAGTAAGAAAAGCCAGTTACAATCTTATCGAAAGATAAACCTTCTTTACCACTTACCGAGGATGATTCCTCCTGGGCTAAAGTCAGGACACAAGCGAGCAGCAGCAAGGCGACAATCACAGTTTGAAGCATCAGTTTGGAGATTGAAGAGAAGAGCTGACGATGAATCACTGTAGTGTTCCACACCTTTTGTGCTCAAGTTTGGTGGACTACAGATTTAGAACTTTTCGCTGTTTGATGGGCTGACTCAGATATAGTACACGTCGAAAACCAGCAAACCAGCAAACAGCATCAGCAGCAGCAGCAGTAGAAAACGCAAACAAAAGACCAAAGATGGCCTACGAAATAATGTTCTTGGTGAGCTCCCTCGGCCTGGCCCTCCTCGTCTTTGCCTTCGTCTGCTACCTAAAGTGCTGCTCTTCAAATGCAGCCGGAGAAGGAGGAGAAAGGGGCTACTTCGCAGATGATCCGGCTCGGTATGTACGATGACTAATACCGTAACCCTTTCAACCATTTTTTCCCTTTCAGCATTCCTGCTCGAGGCAATGTAGCCAATCTGTTTATGCAGAACAACAACAAACACAACAACAACAACAACACCGTTTCACCGGGCACCACTGACTCCAACAGGCCCACCTCAGAAAAGGAAGCAGCCGGAAGAGGAGGAGGAGACCTCTCGGACGCCGAACTCTCGCAGATGTTCCAACCGTACGTAAGCCGATGCCGACTTTAAAACTATACAAGTGCTTTAATGGCAGTAATCTGATACACTCATGAGAAAAGAAGGACAACAATAGTGGGGAACACATGGGGAGAATTGAAATTGAATTTGGAAACGGAACAGACACTCTTGAGTTGACGAAAATAATAATACTGCAGCGCCTTTCGATGCCATTCCTCTTCGGGCAGCTTACCTCTGCTGTTGCCGCCACCGTCCTCGCTTCAGTTTTCTTTATCATCACCATCACCGTCACCGATGGCCCGTCGCATCACCCGCGCCTCGGCGGGGCTGAAGACGAAGAGGCTGGTGAGGTGCTTGTCGCGGAGCAGGCCCAGCTGCTGGAGGACGGCGGTGAGCGGGCCGAAGCCGGCCGCGCACAGCGGATCGTCGATGTAGAGGCCGAGGACGTTCACGACGATGGAGAGCAGCTCGTCGAGCGACTGCTTCTGCTGCTGCGGCGGCGGCGGCTGATCTTGAGTGTTCGGTTTCGAAGAGTTCGACTGGACCTTCTCTTTCTCTTTCTCCTTCTCGTTCCTCTTCTTCTGCTGCCACTCGGCACTGAAGTGCTGGCGAATGTAGTCGACCACCTCGGCGGTGGCGCGTCGCACCAGATAGGGGCGCGTCTCCGCGGCCGACGTCTCGCGGTACAGCGCCCGGAAGACGTAGAAGGTGCGCTGGCAGAGGCTGCAACCGGAGCGGGTGATCAGCCGGCAGGCGTAGTCGCAGAGGGCGCTCAGCAGCGAGGGCTCCGGGTTGCGATTGAGCATCGGCAGGATGCGATCGATGACGCCATTCAGCAGGGTCAGCTCGCCCAGGAAGGCCCTCTCCGCCGGTGAGAAGCGAAAGTAGAAGGGCACTGGAGGTGCTGGCGATGATGCAAACCGTGGCGACCAGAGTCTCGGCTGCGAAGAAGAAGAAGCGGAAGGCGACGAGGACACCAGAGAGGACACCGACGACTTCGACGACTTCGACGACGACGACGGCGCCTCCGATGCGGCGTGCCACGACGAGCCAAGTGTTTGGGAGGATTCGGGAGGAGTTGAGTTGCTAACGCAGGCCATACTAGTGTTGCCGATCTGTTGAGGAGAATCTGCTGTTCTATTTTGTTGCTGCTGATAATGTTCGCTTGATGCGATGGTGATGGTGGTGGTGGTGGTGGTGATAAGGGTCGATTGAAGAAAGATTGATAAGAGTGACTCAAGGGGGATGAAATAAAAGCAGAGCCCCAAATCGAAGCTGTCCGTTTGGCCTTTGACAGACGAACAAACAAGAGGCGGCGGGAGCGCTCTTTTGCTCTATGACCGGCCGCTATTTTCACCCATCACACCTGATGCACAACAGAACGAACCTGCGTTTTGTTGAAAAACGTCTTCAACATCTTCAAGAAGATCTCTTGAAGAGCTTTCAGTGTTTCTATTTTCCCATCAACTAACATCGTCTTCTTCAAACTCTTCTTCTCTTCTGCAGCCCATCTAAAAAAGCAACCACCACCACTATCACTACTACCACCTTGAACACCCTTCTACCCGAAGAGATGGCCTCACCGCTGGTGCCCGAGGGCGTCCTCCTCTCCGTGGGCGACTTTTCCTTCATCCACCAGATCATGAAGCTCGATGTCATCATCGACGAGGCGATCAGGGCGCTGCAAGAGGGCAACTTCGCCAATTACCGAGAAGTCTGCGAGATCGTCCACAACCGAATTTCCTCCCTCGAGGACGAACAGGCGGCGGCGGAGGCGGCTAAAGCTGAGCAGGCCGATCCTGAACGACCGGCTCCGGGCGGCGACGACGAAGAGGCGGTGCCCAGCGCGCCGCTCCCCCTCAACCGCGTCTACTACGTCTTCACGGAGATCTTTCGCGAGGGCGTGGCGCAGGCGCCCGCCGAGGTGCTGCAAACCCGTCTCGCCGTTAGCGACTACATTCTGGACGAGGCGACCGGCGCCATCCGCGCCTGGATCGCCGAAAACATGGAGGAGGACTTTCTTCCGGTAAGAGAGTCTTTTTGCTTTGCCCTTTTCCTTTTCATTTACACTAACACCTTTTGCTGTTAGCCGCATCGCGTCACCAGTCTGGTGAAGGAGATCGTCGACGTCTACCGCCACTACCAGGTGACCGGGCGGGGCGGCGGCCCGCAGGCCGACTGGTCCAATCGAGACGCCTGCCTGGCGATGCTCGGCCTCGAGCCCACCGAGGAGTTTCTCGCCCTGTCCGCCTTCACCACCGAACAGGACGCCATTCTCGAGAAGTTCATCAGCATTGGTCTCAACTACAGGGGACCGCAGCAGCAGCAGCAGCAACAGCAGCAGCCACCACCACCTGCGAGAATGGAGCCACTGATCGAGGAGGAAGAGGATGATTATGATGCCCGGGATGAGGTGGAGGGCGACGACGACGACGATGACGGCGCCGAAGTGATCGACCTGTTCGCCTACAACCAAGTGCTGGCAGATATTGAGGAGGTGGAGGATGAAGTTGAGCAGCCACGCTATAATCTACGTGGCCTGACCCGACGCCGTCGTCGAAACACCTCCTCCTCCTCCTCGTCGTCTTCGTCTTCAGACTAAAAAGAGCGCAAGTTTATCAGCAGCAGCAGCAAAGTCTATAATCTCAGAAGTGTTTCTCGCAAATCATCAAACTAGAAAAGGACATGTCTTTAATGAGAGGAAGTGAAGGAAAAGGAAAAGAAGGGAGGGAGAGAGGAAGAACTGTTTTTCATTCTTTAAACTTTAACCGATTATATGATTACGATTGTCGCCGTTAGTAATACTGAAATAACTGAGCTCATGAATGCCATCAACTCCTCCTCCTCCTCCTCCTCCTCCTCGTCATCATCACTTGAGCATCTCATCCATGAAGCTCATCTTCTGGTGCAACTCCTCGAGGGCGGCCCGCTTTCGCTCCACCGCCCGTCGCCCCTTTGCGTCCAGCGGCTGCTCAAAGCCGGCAAAGACGGCGCCGAAGCCGGTGCTCGTCTGCCGGAGTAGGCCAATCTCGATGCCCACCAGGTCCTTGACGGGAATGGAGGCAGAGGGGCAGCGCTTCACCGGCTCGCGGTCGCTGAAGAAGGCGCTGTACAGCTGGTCTGCGCCCACCACAACGTCCACGTGGTGCTCCAACTGGCGAGGGGGATGAGGATGATCTTCAGCAGCAGAGGGCAGCAGCAGCCGGAACATCTTCCGGTGCACCGTCCGAGAGCTGGACGGAAAACTCGCGCTGCAGCTGCTTGCGCAGCGAGAGCGGCAGCGGCCGGTCGCCGGTGAAGTCCCGCGCCTGCACCTGCAGCTCCAGGCGCACCGGAAGCGGTGGCGGAACAGTGGGGGTGATCTCCCGTGAGGGCGCCACCGTCAGGGTGACCACCTCCGTGCAGACGGCCATGTCGTCATCTCGGGGGTAGAGGCCCCACTGGAAGCGGGGCCAGATGGCGTGCCGGCGGAGGCCCAGCTTGGCCACCGCCCGCTCGGTGATCACCGAGTGGTCGATGCAGGGGTTGAGGAGGATGCGAATCTCCTCCTCCTCCTCTCTTATTTTGGTCATTAGGGCTCTTCTTGTTGTTGTTGTCGTTGAGGACACGGGCCCGGAGGACCATTCGGTAGCGGCGCCCTTCTCGGCCCATCTCGGCGCGCGACTCCTCCGGCAGGTACTCGTGCTGGTCGGCAAAGTGCACTGAACGAGCCGTACCTTCGGCGCCGTTGTTCGAGGGCGTCGGCGGGGCCTGGTGGGTGGAAATAGAAATAGAACTCGCAAGCAAAAAACTTCTCCTCATCATCATCATCAGCTTACCCGGATCGAGGGCACCAGACCGTTGATCAGCTTCCAGCGCAGCCAGCGACTCCAGTACTGGCGGAACTCGGCGAACTCCTTCCCCGCCAGCTCTCGAACACTGTGACGGCCGTCGAGCAGCCAGTTGAAGGCACGCAGGAGGGCGTCATCGAGGCGGGTGGCCGCCCAACGGGCGAAGCGGCTCCAGTGGTGACTGCCGATGCTGCCACCACTGTCGACTTCGTTTTCACTCCCTGGCAAACGTCTCAACAGCCGTCCGGCGCCGTACTCGCCTTTCAGGCTAAAGCGCACCATCGCCAGAGGAGAAAGGCGCCCAGGGCGGCCGGTACGAGGACCCGATTGAGCAGAAGCAGCATTGGCTTCCAGTGGAGGAGCAGGCCGATCACATACAGCTGAAGATAAACATGGAGCAGGTACAGTGGAACGATGATGAGGGCTGGAAATAGAAAATATAAACAAGCCGTTTTCACAAAGAAAAGATCTCATCTCTCTCACTTACCGAAAACCCAGAGCCAGATGACCTTCGCCGAAGAATAGGCCTGGTACTCTCCGCCATCCGTCCCGCCCACGACGATGTTGCCATAAGGGCCAAAGTTGAGGAAGGCCAGTCCCTTTCCTCCGTGGCCAGAGCCGCCGCCCCGAACTGAAGAGCAGCAGTACCACATAAAGTGGTCGCAGTAGGCGGCCTGGCCGAGGATCAGCTGCGCCGTGACGCCGCCCTCCGAGCGCTCCTCCTCCTCCTCTTCGGTGATTCGGTGGGGCTTCTTGAGGGGCCGTCCAAGGGCCGCGCCCACCTCCTCTGCCCCCTGACTGGCGAGGCGAATGTCCAGTCGGCCAAACTGCTCCATCGGCAGGACGACCAGCTGCAGCGGGGCGCCACTGTGGGCGCCAGGTCGCCGTGGAGGCGAGCGTGCGGCGACTCGGCGGCGGCGGCCGCCACTGCAGCCTCCAGCGGCAGGCCCACATCATCGGTGATGGGCAGGAGGCAGACGTCGACGCAGACGGTGACGCCCTGGGGGTCCCAGGGCGCCGGGTACTGCCGGAGGCGCATCCGCTGCGCCAGCGCCTCGCTGATGTAGGACCGCTGCAGGTGGCCCTCCTGCAGGACGGCCCACGCTTCGAAGTAGGTGGAGCGGTTGTCGTCCGGCGGTTGTTGCTGTCCTTCTTCCTCCTCCTCCTTCTGGGCATCTTCGGGTTTTTGACTTGGACCTAGAGGGGTGGGTGGAAATAGAGCTCGGCATTTAGAAATCGAAATCGAACTCAACGATCAAATTCGCTTACCTTGAGCGCAGGCAGGTAGACGACGGTGCTGTCGTAGCTCTCCGCCGGCCGCTCCTCCTCGGCGCCCTTCGCCGCCCGCACCACCATCCGGTAGAGCTCCTCGAAGATCTCCGCCCGGGTCTCCTGGCGCCAGCGGCCCCCATTGCCCAGACGCATCAGCGCGTACAGCCACCGAGAGGGAGGGAAGGTGCGTCGCAGCAGGCGGAGGACCGGCCGAAGAAAGAGCTCAACCCAGGCGGACAGGTTGATCGTCGCCAGCTTCAGGCCGATGGTCAGCAGCAGGAGGACGCTGTCAATGAGGGTGGCCATGGTGGTGGTGGGGTTGTGGAGTGAGAGAGTTGATTGTCGAGGTTTTGTCAGTTTGGGATTTCAAGTTGATGGCCACCAGGAGTTGATTGGCCTTGAAGATGCCTAGGCAAGGCAAGGCGAGCTCAATCAGTGCAAGCTTGCCTCTGAGCTGTTTACCCAAACAGCTGTGTTCACAGAGCGGGATGGCTCGAAGGCGAGAATCGATCCGCGTCCACTCTATAGCACTCTATTCCCTCGGATGACGCATGCTCGAATATTCTCCGATTCTCTCGGCTGTTGGAACTGTTCGAAAAGAGGAGAGAGAAATGTTCTGTTCCAGCGTGGGTGATCCAATCTACACTGTGGTACCTAAAAGAAGAGAGGAGAGAACAAAATAGGTCGGTTTCTGTTGCGTCTCAGATTTGATTGCTTCCGTTTGCAGTTGACCTTCACCTTGATTTCACTTTTCTGTTGCTGCTGCCGTCGTTGTCGTCGCCCGTCATTATCAACCCAAAGTGCACTTTGCCAATAAAATAAAAGTTGCGACAGATATCAAACTGGTAAGCTGTGATTGCAGCACATCTGTCCACTGTGCAAACACTGCCAGCGAGACACACATTGTTGCCGGCAGTAATCAGTTTCATCATCGCAAATTACTGGCAGATTAAGGCTTGGGGGAGTAGCACTGCAGTGCTGTTGGTGGGCATAAAGTTTAATTAGATAAATTAACTAAATTACTTCCACTATTACACCGGCTCGTCGTCTGTCACACTCGGAATGCCAACAAGAGCCTTGGAGCCAGCAAGTCTGCTTCGAAGTTGGCCACAAATCACGTGAAGGACTGCTGCTGCCGCTGATGCTCCGCTTTATCATCACCGAAATAGCTGGGCAACCCGTCTAATGATGGTGATCACTGCCAGATAATACCAACCAGACAGACAGGCAGACTGGTTAAATTGACGTGAAGAAGGCGCCGTATCGGTCCAAAAGTAAGACGTCGATGAAAGGAAGAAAGAGAAGAACTTGAGCAGAAAAGAAACAAAACAAAAACATTTCTGCCAGCTGTTTTTTGTTTTCCTCTTTTGTTCCTCCTCAGGTAAGTTCACTTTTCTCCCGTGTTTGTTCTCGCCTGAATCTCTGCCATCCTTGAAAACGACATCTAAACTAAATTCTTTCTGGTGCATTTGTGCTGCTGATGCTGCTGCCACTGAATCTGTCATCGACATCTCTCGTCTGTTCGTACAGCTATCTTGTCGAAAAAATAGGGATGAGAAGGTGAAGAAGAAGAAGAAGAAGCAAAAAGAAGTAGAAAGTGCCCGTTTCGAGGTCTCCGTCGTCGCCGCCGCCGCCGTTGGTTGCTATATAACACGCGTTTGCGCGCGCCAGCTTCGGTAAGTGAAAACGAGAGAGGATCCACTTCGGAATCACTACCAGCGCCGCGTTTCTTCCTTCGTCATCACGCGTGTCGTTTTCTCTCTCTCTTTTCCACCACCAGAAAAAGTATACCGTCGTCGTCGTCCTCTGTGCATTGTCTCTGCATTGTACGGCCGTGCTGTTGTACGGCTGGTGAAAAGGACGCCAAAGTCGGTGACTCGCGCGCGCACTCTTCTCATTTCTATTCACCGCGGAAAGCGGAGCACTATCCGAACATATCCATCAGGCGCAACACCATAGGCGCCAGACAACTCTCTCTCCTTCCTACTTACTCATTGCCTCATTCATTCATTCATCTGTTCAACTCAACTCGCTCGTCATCCTTAGCCGAAGAAGCAGCAACAACAAAACACACATCATCAACATCATGTCATCGGGCTCTTCGGCGGCTTCGGCTGTGCTTCGAAAAGGTGTCCTCCTGCTGGGCAGTGGTGGTGTTAACGGTGGCGGTGGTGTCAGCCAGCTCCTCAGCCCTCAGCACCATCAATGCGCCCTAAGCTCGAGCAGGCACTTCATCAAGTCCTCGCTGACGAACCTACTTGACTACGACAAGAAGATCGAGGCCACTGGACTGGACCTGCTGCGCAATGCCGACCTCAATCGAGGCCTCGCGTGGACCGAGGAGGAGCGAAAGCGGTACAAGTTGCGAGGTAAGTGGAAAGCGCTCATTTCGAACCGATAACTTCGATTTTCAGCTGCAGCCTTTTTCCAATCGACGCTGACGCAATCGAAATGAAACTCAATCTTGCAGCTGACAGCTAATCCTAATTATCTTTTTATCGATTAGGTCTTCTCCCTGCCGGCCACCACAACCAGTCCCACCAGGCGCGGCTGGCCATCGAGCAGATTCGCGAGTTTCAGAAGGACCTGAACAAGTACATCTACCTGCGTGACCTGCAGGACAACAACAAGCAGCTCTTCTACCACGTCCTCCAGCAGTACCCCGATGAGCTGATGCCGGTGGTGTACACGCCGGTGGTCGGCCTCGCCTGTCAGCACTACAGCCGCCTCTACAAGCGCCCTCGGGGCCTCTTTATCACCATCGATGATGCTGGTAAGGGGAGTGGTCCTGGTGGTGGTGGTGGTGGTGTGGTGGTGGTGGTCTTCGAAGCTGAAGCCTGACTGACCTTGACCCTTGACCCCCTCCCCCCTTTCTTTTTTAGGGCACATCGACGAGCTCTTCCAGAACTGGGAGCACGACGACATCAAGGCGATCGTGGTGACGGACGGCGAGCGGACGCTGGGCCTGGGCGACCTGGGCGCCCACGGCATGGGCATCTCCGTGGGCAAGCTGGCGCTCTACTCGGCGCTGGGCGGCATTCCCCGCAGTTCACCCTGCCCGTCGTCATTGACGTGGGCACGAACAACACCGGTAGGGAGACCACACACACACCTGGGGGAGTGCTTTGTTTACATCAGAATTCTAAAATATCCTCTCTTTCTTTTAGACCTGCTGCGCGACCCGTACTACATTGGCCTGCACCGCCGCCGCGTGGACGGCGCCCCCTACGACGCCCTGATTGACGAGTTCATGCACGCCGTGCAGCGCATCTACGGCGACCAGTGTCTGGTGCAGTTTGAGGACTTTGGCAACCGAAACGCCCACCGCCTGCTGAAGAAGTACCGCAATGACTTTTGCACCTTCAATGATGACATACAAGGTCAGTCAGTGCGCAGTGCAGTGCGGTCGATGCACTGAATTCGAGCTGTTCTAAATCTCGATCCTTTTGTTTCGCGTTCCAGGAACGGCCTCGGTGACCCTGGCCGGCGTCTTTGCCGCCAACCGCATCACCGGCCAACGGTCAGCGACCACCGCTTTCTCTTCCAGGGCGCCGGCACCGCCGCCCTCGGCATCGCCGACCTCATCGTCGAGCAGATGAAGCACGAAGGCCTGACGGAGAAGGAGGCCCGAGGCCGCGTCGCCATGTTCGACATTGACGGCCTGGTCACCGCGGACCGCCCCGGCAACACCAACCCCTACGCCAAGGAGATGGAACAACTGACCGACCTGCTGAAGGTAGTGCAGGCCTTCGAGCCGAGCGTCATCATCGGCGTCAGCGCCGTCTCGGGCGCCTTCACGCCGCCGTCCTCCAGCACATGGCGGCGATCAACAAGGAGCGGCCGCTGGTGCTCGCCCTCTCCAACCCCACCAGCAAGAGCGAGTGCACCGCCGAGGAGGCGTACAAGTACACCGGCGGGCGGGCGCTCTTCGCCTCCGGCTCGCCCTTCGGCGAGGTGGTCCTCGACGGGCGGCGCTTCGAGCCGAGCCAGGGCAACAACGCCTACATCTTCCCGGCGATGGCCCTCTCGGTGATGGCCTGCGGCGTGAAGCGCATCACCGACGAGGCCTTCATCCAGGCGGCGAAGGCGCTCGCCGAGGAGGTGAAGCCCGCCGAGCTGGACGCCGGCCGCCTCTACCCGCGCCTCAACCACATTCGCCCGGTGACGCTGGCCATCGGCGCCAAGCTCTGCGACTGGTTCTACGCCCAGGGCCTGGCCTCGTACACGCCCGAGCCGGCGGAGAAGTACCAGTTTCTGAAGGACCTGCAGTACAACCCCATCTACGATGACTCCTACGGAGCGGCCGCCAAATAAGTGAGAGAATGGTGATGATCATCGACTGTTCGTTTTCTTGTTCTTTCTTTCTATATCTTTCAAGTTCTATTTTGCCCAGACTTCCTTCCTCTATTTTTTTCCTAGTGCTCTTGTGCCGTGTTGTTGCTGATGCACCTGTTTGAACCTTTATCTGATCTTTCTTGACCTCTTTCTCTCTCTTTCTCTCTAAACTCTCCCCATCTTCTGTGTTCCACTGTTTTGTTGAGGTATTCTACGTTTGTTGGTATCCTTGTTGTTTCGCGAATAAAAAGAACGCCAAAAGTTTCTTTCTATCTCCAGAAAAAAAGTTGTCCTACTAATGCTGATGTCACAGTTCATGTCATTATGATTCATTATCGGTCATGATTCTATTTGCCGAAAAGATTTCTCCAGGGTCATGACTCATGAGGCGAGTTGCACTGGCAAGGGCTGACGCCGCCTTGCGGGAAGACTTCCCCAGCTGAAGGGCTATAAAATAGGGCGCCCAGCGCCCTGCCACCGCTCACTTTCTGTCTGTTCGTTGACAAGAACGTCGCGTTCTCTTCTCTCTCATCCTCTTTTCCTTCCTCACTGGCTCTGGCGCTGCAACAAAAGAACTGCCTGGCGTCTGCAGCAACTGCATCAAGCGAGTTCTTCTTCTTCTGCAAGACTTTGATCTGACTGAGAAAACTTCTGAACTTCGAACCACTGATCAACCAACAAACCGCCACGATGATGATGGACTACGAAGAAGCCGAAGAAGTGCTGCAGCAGCAGCAACACAGCAACAGCAACCGGCGGAGACCAGCACCGTTCTCACCACCTTCCCGAACGCCATCCCTCCCGAGGTGATGCGCCTCATCTTCGCCAAGCTGCCGCCGAGCAGGACCTTTGCCCTGCGGGAGATCTGCCGCGGCTGGATGGAGAACATCGAGACGATGTACATTCCCGATCGCCACCTGCTGATCTACTTTGAGGAGGGCCTCGAGGCGGCCGACCTCGCCTCTCGCTTCTTCGCCTACAACCTGAGCCGCTTCAAGCGCATTCCCCTCATTGCGTCGGCGAACCCTGACGCCGAGGACGAAGGCATCGACTACGGCTCGACGCTGTCCACGGCGCTGCTCTCCCGCCTCGCCACCATGTTCCCCAACCTGGAGCACCTCCTCGTGGACACCGTCCTCGACGTCGAGTCGGCCAACGCGCTCATCAGTCAGCTGCCTCGCTGGACCGATCTCACCTCGCTGGGGCTTTTTCGTGCCGTCCACCTGCCCGAGACGCGCAAAGTGGCCCTCCGCAATGCCATCAACCGCTGTCACTGGCTGCGCCGACTGGGCGTCACCGACCTGGGCCGCAACTGGTGGCGCTACCTCAACTTTCGCAACCTTGAACACTTCGCCTACGAGAGCATGGAGGCGGAGAACGTCGAGGAGGTGGTTCGCCACCTCACCCCCAGCACCTACAGCCTGTGGACGCGCTGCGGCGGCCTCAGTCCGCAGTGTGTGGAGAGCTGGGCGAACATCAACCCGAACTTTGTCGTCGCTCTGGAGCAGCTCCACCTGGGCGACATCACCGACATGGCGGAGAGCACCCGAGCCTACGTCAACGTCAGCGCCTTCATCAACGTCAATGACCTGCGCCTTCAGTTTGAGAGCTCGGCGTTGGGCGGAGTGGCCGGTTCTTACGTAAGTCCTTTGTTTTGATGAATCTGTTTCTATTTCTAATTTTGCTTCTATTTCAGATGTACGCCACCCTCGACCCTCTCACTCTGTCCTCCATGGCCCGCCTCCACCACCTCTACTACCTGGAGCTGATCGCCTTTCAGCTGGACCTTGCCAAACTGGACGGGGCCAATCTGCTGCCGCTGGAGACCGTCTCCGATCTGACGCTGACTCGCTTTCACACCGCCGTCGCCTTTGACGGCGTCGCCTTCTGTCGCACCCTGGCCCGACTCTTTCCCAATGTGGAGCGACTGCAGCTGGTGGTGATTCACCAGGAGGACGGCGAAGCGGTGGCGCAGTCCACCCCCAGCAAGTACTTTCGCTACCTCCAGGACTTTGATTTCACCGTCTTTGTGCCGCCCAAGAGGGACCGCATCTTCAGCTACGATGATGATGACTATGACCACGCCTTTGAGTAGGATGAGAAGATGAGAAGGAGAACGATGATGACTTCATACCAAATGACAACCTGCCAGGCTATTTTATCGCCATTTACCAATTCATCTCACTATACCTGTTATTCCCACTTGCCATTCCTAGACTCCTCCATACTGACAAATCTACCCTGAAGATCATACTGAATTCAAAATCTGAGCTTCAAACTGTAGGACAAATACATGCACAAACAATTTATTCACGTTCAATCACTGCAAATAAAGATAGAATTTCTTTCAAAGTTTAATCTCGGCGCTGGCGATCAGCAGCCGGCTGACCATCGAGCGGACCGTCTCCAGGTCGCACTGCAGCAGCTGCTTCGAGGTGATGTCCACCTCCACCGAGGTGGTCGAAGACGGAGTTTGCTTCTCCTTCTGCTCGCCACCACCATCCATGACCACCTTGAAGGCGACAATCTTGTGCGTCTCTCGGCGCAGTGTCTCTCGCGTCTTCTTTGCCCGCTTCGCCTGCTGTGACATCCCTGCCACCGCCTCATCCATTTCCATCTCCGTCTCGACGTCCTCGTCCATCGGCTCCTCCTTCATCTTGGGCGGCATCTCTGCAGTAGTGTCCTCCTTGTTCTTGCCACCACCTTCTTCGGCGCCGTCACCCTCCGCTCCTTCCTCCTCTTCGGGCACCTCCTCGGTGACCATCACCTCCACCTCTCGCGTACCGACGCTAAAGTCCTCCTTCTCGAGGTTGAACATCTCCGGAGGCTGTCGATGAGGAAGTTGGTGAAGAGGAGCTCTCGGGCGGCGGCAGAGACCGCCTTGCCACTCTTTGCCTTCGGTTTGGTCGGCGGTGCGCTTGGCCAGCTGGTCTGTGCTGTCCTTAGAGGCGGCTGCCTGATTAGGAGCAGTGGTCAGCGCGGCCACCTCCTTCTCGCTGAGGGTGCCCTTCATCAGCAGGGCGACGATGCTGTCGGCCACCAGGTCGGCGGCGGGGCTGCTCGTCCACTCCAGCACGGCCACCGGAGAAGAAGAAGAAGAGGAAGGGGGTGATGAGGAGGTGGTAGTGGTGGTGGCAGTGGAAGAAGAGGTAAGAGGAGGAGGTGCAGGCAGCGCCGGAAGGGAACCCGAAGCCTTGGGCTTTGGATTGTAGCTCACCTAGAAATGGAAAAAGCTAATAACTAAATCGAACCCTTTCCCTTCCCACAGCTTACCTTGATCATGCCCATCACCACCAGCGACAGGCCCTCCTCGAGGACGGCCACCGCCAGGCCGTCCAGCGCGGCGACCAGCGCCTCAAAGCTCTCGCCGACGGCGGTGCCGGCGCCCAGGGGCACCGTCAGCCGCTGGTCCACCGTGCTGACCACCATGTCGGTGTACTTGTGCAGGTCGGCGGGCGCCAGCAGGTGGTAGGCGAAGTTCCGCTTCACCAGGACGCCCGACAGGCGGAGGCCCTCGCTGGGGCCGCGCATCGCCAGGCAGCCCATCACCTTGGCGATCTTCTCGCCGCGAAAGTGCAGCTCCACGGCCACCGTGTTCTTGGGGTTGTGGAAGGCGGGCGGCGCCTCGGTGTCCTCGTACTCGCGCATCAGCGCCGACTTCAGGCGGCCCATCTCATTCGCCTCGCCGTGGACCATCACTATATGGGGCGGGCGCAGGGCCCGCACAAACTCGCTCGTCTGGCGGTAGTCAGTGTGGGCGCTGAAGCTGATGTACTCGATCTGACAGCGACGAGGTAGCTTCTGCCCCGACTGCGCCACAATCTCCTCCGGCTCGCTGAGGATCTGCTTCGCCAGCGTCCCCTCGACGCAGTAGCCGGCGATGATGCAGCAGTTCGCGCGGTGGCCGCACCACGCCTCGAAGAGCTCCCGACTGAGCCCGGACTGCATCATGCCCGGCGTGGCCATCACCACACAGGGGCCCACGTCCTCGAAGTGGTCGATGCTCTTCAGGTTGCTGATGTGCTTGAAGACGAAGGGATTGTTGATGGCGATCTGCCGCTTGATGCGGCTGTTCATGGCGCTGATGTACGTCTGGTAGACGGACATGCACTTCTTCGCCAGCGAGCTGGCGTAGTAGATGGGAATGTCGTGCAGCTCCGGGTGCTGCGACCAGTACTCGTCGAGGATGAGCAGCAGCTCCTGGGCGCGACCGAGGGCGAAGACGGGGATCAGACAGCGGCCGCCGCGGGTGACGGTGTCGTAGACGATGCCTGAAGAAGGGAAATAGAAGGTAAATAGAAATTAGAAATCGAAATCGAAGTGTAAACACCGCTTTCCACTTACCGGTAAACCTCGCCTCTCTGTCCTCCCGTGGCTCGTGAATGTGCGTCCCGTAGGTGCTCTCGATGATGAGCACATCGGGGAGGATGGCGGGAATCTCGGCGCTCATCAGGTGGCGGTCCTCCTGGCGCGAGAAGTCGCCCGTGTAGAGGATCTTCACGCCGGCAATCTCCAGCATGAACATGGCCGCCCCGAGGACGTGGCCGGCGTTGTAGCACCAGAAGCGGACGCCCGCCACCTCCTTCTCCTCGTGGAAGTTGATCACCTCGATCTTCTCCATCGACCGCTCCAGGTCGGCCTCCGTGTAGAGCATCATCTCCGTGGAGATGTTTGAGACCTGGAGTGAGAAGGAGTTTGAGTCGGTATATTTTAGCAAAAAGAAAGATTACTTACCTTGATGCAATCAGCCAGGAGCCACCGGTAGATCGCCTTGGTGGCGTGCGTCATAAAGCACCGCCCCCTGAAGTTGGTCTTCGTGAGGAACCAGGGCAGGGCGCCGCAGTGGTCGAGGTGAAAGTGCGAGATGAGCAGCAGGTCGATCTCCTCGGGGTCGATCAGGTCGACGAAGGGCAGCGACTCCATGCCGTTCAGGCCGGGGTGGATGCCCATGTCCATCAGGATCTTCTTCCCCTTGAATTCCATGTAGATGCAGCTGCGGCCCACCTCCTGGCCGGCGCCCAGCGGACGCAGCTTCAGCACGTCCTCGTCCAGCATCACCGTCGACTCAGCTGAAGTTGAAGAGGCGTCCACGATCACCGGCTCCTTGGTGGTGGTGGTGGTGGTGGTGGTGCTGACCGGTGCCATGACTGCTTCCCGGTGAGATTAGAGCGAGAAGGAATAGGTGTCAGTCTGGAAGTAAGAAGGCCAACCCAAGAAGCAGAATCCGAATTTGGAAATGTTGACAAGAGAAAAAAATGGAAAACAAACGTTCATCGAGTCACGTGCCGCAGCCGCCGGCTCTGCACGGCTCAGTCTGCACGCTGCAAGTTGCTCGGTAAACAGAGTGAAAGTCTTTCATGCTGTGAGCGAGAATGTGAAAGAGAGAAACATGTGCGCTCGATTTTGACGTCCAACATTTTTTATTTCTCAAAGCCAATCTTTAAATCTTTACAGTCGAGTCACCTGACACTCTGAATCGGCGGTGGCCAACGCCTCTTTCGGTTTTTCCGAATCGTTATCGGCGGTTTTCAACTTCATCATCGAGTTCTTTCTCGCTGCTTTCACCCGCCGCTTTCGCCAAGCCGCAACTGACAGTTTGGTGGCCAGGACGAGAAACGCCACACCGCAAATCGTAAGTGCCGCGACAAAGACGTACACCTGAGCGACGCAGTGGGCGTCCTCTTTCTGGTCAACTTTGCAGCCTCCAAGGTGAAGAAGGAAGTCACGAGGGCGTTCATTGAAGAAATCCTTTAGATAGAGGAGAATTTCAGCCAGTTTCACTTTGATCACTGTGTTGATCTTCTGCGGAGCTTTTTTCCTCGGTTGAAGTCATTTTACTGCTGCTGCTAGAGTTGCTGAAGTTTCCAAACGTTACAGGCTGCTGTAGGACTACCACCTCAGCCTCGTCTTCAAAACGAGCCTGCAAATTCTTGACTGACGCTGACTTCAACTGCTGGTGGTGCTGGTCATCATCGGGAATTGCTCCGGAGTTGAACTCTCGAGTTGATTGCGATTGCGCCTCTTTGGATCGCTGGAACTGCTTTGCCTGGCAGCTGAAAGGGAAAAGCAGCATCACCAGAAATAGAAACCGAAGAGAGCTCATGTTGACAAGCGACCTGGACAACGCTAACTAGCAGAGAAAAAGTAAGGCCCCTCTGTTCCTCTTACTCGCTCACTCACTTTGGCCCCTGCACTGCTAGGCCCATCCTATTTCAGCACAGAATTGTAATCCATCTCTTCTTCTATTTTCACCTCAGCGCACAACACTTTTGGACCACTTATCTGAATCTCCCACTCCGTATCACAATTTATCAGTCATGTCATCATTGCCATCAACACCCGTCTTCACCTTTCTCCCCGCTCGTCAGGTGAACCTCCTCTGCCCAGCTGCTGCTGGCAAACCAGGAGGCGGCAAACCAGTCTGGCTCTCCCTTCAGCACCACCACCTTCTCCACAGCTACATCAGCGAGCGTCTGGTCGCCGAGCTAGGCCTGCCCACCTACCCGGATCCTCAAAACGAGGGGCGAACTCTGGTCGATGTTCCCCTGGTGGGCGGGAACACCACTCTGAAGCAGTGCATCGTCGTCCCGAATTTCGAACCACTGAAACAGCTGGTGCCGAGCAAGTTTTTTCAGGAGCTGCGCAACACCGGCGCCACCACCGGCTCGCCAGGAGCCTGCGAAGAGGACTGGAAGAGTCCGGCGCTGAAGAAGTCTCTGGTGACATTGGCCGAGGTGGACTTGAAGGTGCCCACTTTTTTGGGCCTGGACACGGATCAAGATATTGAGCCGGTGGAGGTAAGAGTTGTCATGTTTCGATGAAAAAGAGGTTGATTGTATCCATGTTTCGAACATCACTTCTCCACAGGAGGAAATGGAGATTCTGCTCGGTCAGCAGCACTACATCTCCCACCTGCTCCTCGACGTCGCCAATCAGACCTTCCTCCGCCCGACGGCGGACCTGCTCTACTCTTACACGCGTCTCAATGATTGCTGTGGTGGTGGTGGTGGTGGTGAAATCGACGACGACGACGATGATGATGGCGACACAAAGCCGATCGAAAAAGGTCCCCTGAACACCTGTCGCTGGGTGCTCACCGGCTGCCTGCGAACCGTGGCCGACCTTCGACCGCTGCTCGAGTTTGACGACGAGGCTGACTTTGAGGTGGTGCCCAGCTTTAAGAAGAAGGTGAGTTTTCAAAACTTCGCCTTTTTATCCTCCGCTTGATCTGATCTGTTTTTGCCAAATCAGATTCCCCCGCGCACAGGTCTGCCCGTTCCCGCTGAGCCCTTTCCACTCTACCAGTCGACCCTTTGCGCCCTCGTCTCTTTTGCTACCAACAAAACAGCAGCGATTCCTGGCTTCCCGCGCGCATTCTCTACAGTCCCACCTCACCTCGCTCCTACCTGACGCTGGAGGCACTTGAGCGGCTGCTGAAGCACGAGAAGGGCAACTTCCATTTCGCTCAACTCGACTATTACTTTGCGATTCGAATTCAGCGAAAAGCTGGCGGCGGTGATGAAATAAGGATAAGGATGATAAGGAAGAGGAAGGCAAACAAGAGCAGCCAATTCAGCTGACGCTGCCGGTGCTCGACACGGTGCAGACCTGCACCCCAGTGCCGGCGCTGGTTGCTCATCAGCTGCTGGCCAGCTACGACGTCGAGCTGTCTGACGGAGGTGGCGGTGGTGGGGTGGGGTGGTGGTGATTGCAACAAGATCATCGACCTGGTCATCGGCCAGGACTACGCCTCTCGCCTGCTGCCCGCCGCCGCCGCCGCTCCCGTGGAGATACCCGTGGCCGCCTGTGAGCAGCTGCAGTCGGGCCTGCTGCTGCAGACGAAACTAGGCTGGACGCTGAGCGGTTTCGGTGACGTGGCGGACTGCTCAATTCCCGTTGATAAGGAGGAGGAGGAGAGAAGAAGCAGAAAGAACTGGAGATGATATTTACATTTGGGAAAAAATAGAACTTGTTTTTTTTGACCAACTCGCTCAATTCAACTCAAAACACTGAGTTTGGGGTTTAGTAAACAAAACAAAACCGAACAGTTTGTAAATAAATAAAGTTGACTGAAAATCACTGGTTATCAGTGTTATGGCCTCTTCTGCGAAGCACCGTCTGCTGAGCGAGATATCGGAGCTGCGCCGGAGCCCGCTGGAGCACATCAGCGCCGGCCCGGTGACCGACTCGAATCTGTTCGTGTGGGCGGCCACGCTGACCGGCCCGCCGGACACGCCCTACGTGGACGGCCTCTTCTCGCTGGCCATTGACGTGCCCGAGGAGTATCCGTTCAGTGCGCCGAAGATTCGCTTCACGACGCCCATCTACCACCCGAACATTAGTCGAGGTAGGTGGGAGATTTGTGGTGGTGGTGGTGGTGTGTGGTGGGTTCTTCTTTCGAAATTGAGCTGGGAAAACAAACTCTCTCTTCCCCCGCCCCCCAGATGGGACCATCTGCCTGAACGTCCTCTACAGCAAGTGGAGCCCGGCGCTGACCATTGGACAGGTAAGATGTTGGATGTTTGTTTTGGTGGTTTGGCTTCTAAATACTCTTTTCCTTTTCTTTCTTTCTTTTTCAGCTGCTCCTTTCCATCCTCTGTCTGCTCGCCTCGCCCAACGGCGAACACGGCATGGAGCCGGACATTGTGCTGCAGTTCAACGAGGACCCGGCTCGCTTTCGCCAAACCGCCCAGAGTGGACCAAGAAGTGGGCGATGAAGTAGAGTGGAAGGAGAGCTGGTGCTTAGAGAGCTCAGCCACAAAATCAATGCCAATGAACTCAGCCAGACGTTTTGTGAACAAAAAAGTAAAAGTGCCACTTAAGTGCTCTGCTCTTTTCGCCCCTATGGCAATTAAAAAACTGCGTCGAGAAAGAGATGTAGATCAGCAGTGCTGATAGGAGACGGGAGAGTACAACCAAAGATAAAAAGAGTGAAAGTGTCTCTAAGAGGTCTTCTAAATCTGCAGAACTGGTTACAAGGCAAAAAAGCAAACTACGTCTTGACCACAAAGAAGAAGTCACGACAACCATTCATCACACACACAAGTCACTTCCCACACAGACACACACCACACACTGCAAACACTGTCCTTGACTGCTTCTAAGAACATTCTTGCCAAAGAAGGAGACGCTCTGCTTAACAACTTGGCAACTCAACTCAGCCGTCAGTTTGACGTCTTTCTTTCAGGAGAAATAGAACCCCTCGTCAGTGCCTCACCGAAACATACAGACAGACAGACAAACAAGCCTAATCTGTCATTGTCCGATAGGTCCTCCTCCTCGCCGCCGCCGCCGACACTTAATATAGCTACTGAATAATTTATTACCCATTACACTGGTAATGAATTCACAGCCGGTAATGGATTCATTCAACCCTACCTGCTGACCACAGCGGCCGACAGCAAGAACAAGTTTACTCGCGCCTCATCACTCTCACTCTCACTCTTACACGCCAAAAGTTGCACCTCGTTTCGATTTCACTTTTTTGCTTAGTATCTGAAGGTAGCATCGCCGGGAAGCTCACAGATTCGTCTACCTACCTACCACTTTTTTTTGATGCGCTGCCGTATAAAAAGGCGACCATCGACCAAGTTGCCCAGTCTCTGCAGAGCCTCTGTCGTCGCGGTCGTCTCATGACCACCACGTAATCACTTTCTTCTTCTTCAGCCCGTGGTCTCCGCGATCGACAACACAACAGAACACTACCTCTGTTTTGTTTTGTTGCGTTTTTGATCGATGCTGGTACTCCTTTGATTGACGGCTCTGCGGCGTAGACTTCTTTTCGACCATCCAGGTTTCCCTCCAAAGGTAGTGACTTAAGGCAGCACTCGCCGACTTCAAAACAGAGAGAGAAGAACAACTGAAGTTTGAGAAGGAAAGGACTTCAGCATCATGAAGTACTTTCACCCGATTTTGCTGGTCTGCAGCTTCATCAGCCTATCCATCGACCAGGCGCTGGGAACTACCGGCTACGGAGCACCTGTTGTGGTGGTGGCCAACAGCAAAGATGAGTCCAGTTCAGGACTGAACTCTCTGGTGCCGCCGACCTCTTCAGTTGCCCTGTCCGCCGCCTCCTTGCCCGGCCTGAGCAGTGACAGCGCCTACAATCGAGAGATTGTCACCAGTAAGTGTTGTAAACAATTTGAGACATTTGCTAAAACAAAGACTTTTGTTTCATTCCTTTTAGACACCGAGCTTTCCGCGTCTACGCCGACCAGGACTTTCAGCTCCAGTGTCGAGACCGGATCAACCGAAAGCGACGCTGGCACGAGAGCACGCCTGATCTGGAAGTTGGCTACAATGTAAGTGGTATCATTGATGGCCTAAACCTTGCACCCTTTCTAAACCTTCTCTTGGTAACAGTTTACAAAGTACACCGTCGACCGGGCCCACAGTATTCTGCGCGACATTGAGAACAAGCAGGAGATCACAAAGGGCCGGTACGCCCTCGGCGAGAGCTTCTTCTGGTACTACGGTAGGTGGAAATAGAAATAGAACCGGAGAGTGTCAACAAACAACTCCTTCTTCGGTTCTATTTCTCACTTTTCATTCTTCTAATCTTTGACCTCCTCTTTCAAAAGACCCGAACCGGTACCGCACCGTGGAAGATGCCGTCGATACCTGGTACGGCGAGTACCGCAACTACGACTACAATCGGCCCGGTTTCAGCGCCAAAACGGGCGGCTTCACGCAGCTGGTGTGGAAGAGCAGTCGCGAGGTGAGCTGCGCCAAGATTGACTACGAACGCGGAACCACTTCAAGACGCTGCTCGTCTGCAACTACTACCCCGCCGGCAATGTCCAGGCGGAGTTCCCCTACAATGTCCTCCCGGTGAGGAGGTCCGGAGGAGGAGGAGGAGGAGGAGGTAATCGCCCAGACGAGGACGACTACCCGAGCCGACCAAGCCGGCCTGATCGCCCCAGTCGGCCCGATCGTCCTAGCCGACCTGACAACGATCGTCCCAGTCGCCCGACTACGATCCTCGCCCGCCAAACCGGCCGGATAATGATCGTCCCAACCGACCGAGCCAACCGGACTACCCTGATCGTCCCATCGACCTGACCGCCCTAGCCGCCCTGATAACGATCGTCCCAGCCGGCCAGACTACGATCCTCGGCCGCCGAACCGCCCGGAGCGGCCAGACTACGATCCACGACCGCCAAGTCGACCGGAGCGACCTGACTACGACCCTCGACCACCGAGCCGACCTGATCGTCCTCGCCCGCCCTACGACGAGGATCGGCCAAACCGACCTGGTGGGCTGGAGGCAGCGGCAGCAACGGGGGCGGCAACTACCCAACACATCCGGTACTGGTGAGCGGCTCGCAGACGATAACCAGCTCCGGGGATAAGCCTCTGCCTCTGCCTCCTCTGAGCCCTCCTCTGGTGCCGAATATTCAGTCAGCCTCTCCCGCCGCCCCCGGCGCCTCGGTGGAGCCCACTCCGGTGCAGTACGCCCCGGCGGTGATTGCCCCGCAACAGGTCAACAGCGGCGCCGGTGGTGGCCAGGTCTACGAGCCGGTGGAGGCGGTGCTCATTCTGCCGCAGCAGGTCGGCGGAGGAGCAGGCATTCCCTTCAACCCTCAGCCGACGATGGCTTAGCCGAACTGAACGCAAAAACACAATCTCTCTTTATCACCTTCTTCTTAATTCCCAAAGCAACTCTCTGGAATCCAGGGTCTTTGGTTGAAGTATAGCCATCTTTTTTGCCAAATCTATCTTTTTTTATCTAATGAATTATTTTTACTATGATTGCAAAATAAAATCAACTGCAACTGTTGCCGTGTTTGCGTTTTCTAAAATCTGTTATCTCCCCTTTCGACATTGAATCACTCGATGACTAATGCGACCGTTGAAAAATGATTTAAAAACCGCCACCAGTGTCGCCACTTTCGCGGTCTTTTTCTCGCTCTCCCTTCAGTAGCTCACTCTAGGAAGGGCGAAAAAAGGCTCAAGAAGGATGAACTTCTAGCGCCGCATTTTTTTTGCACTGTTGTTTCAGATTTTTTCCGCGGAAGTACTTTTTGTTCACCCTACTCCTAGAGCCAGTACGACGGTTTCACGTCATCTCCAGGTCGAGAAGAGAACCTTTTCAGCGAGATTTGAGCTTGTGTTTTCAGTTGCAGCAGCAGCTACAACAGCAACAGCAACACTCAATTTGTTTTGTGATATTCAGTCGCCTTCAGTCAGCCAGGAAGAAGATGACCAGAACGTTGATCGTCAAGCCATTCGGCTGCGCCCACTGCACCAATGCCCGCTTTGGGAGTCCGCTCGAGCTGCTCTACCACCTACGCCACCACTGGCTCAAGTTTGGTATGTTCCTGAAGTTCTAGAATTACTCTTGTTCTGATCGTGCTTTTTTGTTTTGTTTTTGTTCAAAAACTGACTAGCCTACCTAACTGGCGTAGTGAATCCTCCGGGGAATGCTGGTGGACAGGGCGGAAATGGCGACGGCGATCGAGATGACAGCGGCGATGAAAGCGCCTACTACTCTGCTGATGATGACGGTGATGATGATGGTGAGAGTCTTTTTGAGCTTATTCAAATCACCGGTGATGATCACAGTCCTGAGCGACTGCCAGTTTCAGTACTCGACTGTGAACAAGTTCACCACCAGCGTCATTGAACTTGAAAGTTGAGCCATTGGCCTAGTCTCCTCTTCTATTCATCTTCCGTATACCCTCCTCCTTCCCTTCCCATACTATTTAATTCTACCCCTTATCATATTCCCTACAAAAGTTGTCTACCTTTTTTACCAAGAGTATATATCTTAGAGCGATTTATTTATTATTACGCAATCCTTTTTCACTCTGTACGACTCAAATAAACAGCAACGAGGGTTTTGCTAGTCTTTTCACTGCCACCAAACCTTACAGCAAACCTTATATCACACTAAAGGCACTTCTTCCAAGGTTCCTAGAAGAAAGTGAAAAACCCGGAAACTTTCCACTTGGAAAAGAAGATCCTGCTCACGCCACCTGAGGTCCCTTTGTTTCGGACCGTTGCTATGCATGCGAGCACAGCAGCGCCCCCTAGGCGGCGCGTTAGAGCTGCGTTCACGCTAGCTGGCTGCCATTGGTGGAGCTGGGGTGCACATTGCTGCCGCTGCTCTGGTGCGCGCACTCACAGGCAGCGGCTGCCACGCCGAGCCACCGAGCCAGTCATTCGTTCGATGCCATTCACCCAGTGAGCACATCGTCTCATCCCTGGTCCTCCGTGGTCATCACCGCCATCAACCACCACCACCACCACCACCACCATCATCAGCGGACAAGATGTCTCCAGAGAAGTCGGCTCGTATCGCCTGCGACCAGTGCGACAAGACGTACTCAAACCGCAGCAACCACAATGCTCACAAGCGCACCGCTCACCCGCCCACGCCGGGTTATGTTCATATTCCGAAGAGGCGTAGGCTGCTGAACTCGCAGAAGAAGTCGGCGCCGCCTGCAGTGAAGAAGAGTAATGTGTGTCCCACTTGCGGCGCCCGTTACGCGCAATCGGCCTCGCTGTACCGCCATAGGAAGCAAGTCCACGGCGGAGCCGTCACCAGCAGCAGCAGCAGCAAGGGCATGAAAAAGAAGTCGGCGTCCACCTCAAAAGTAGGACTTAGACGTGGAAAGTGAGTAGTAGTGATGATGATGATCTTTTCCATTTTGCTTACCACTCTTTCTCTTTTTTTCAGGCCGGCCAGCTTCCTCGCTTCCCACTCCTCGCGCCCAACTCCGCGCGCTTCTTTAGAGACAAAGAGCAATACAGCCGCTCGCAAGCGCCTCTTCGGCAAGTCGGACGAGGAACATGTCAAAGAGGAGGAGGAGGAGGAAGAGAGCGCCAACAACAGCAACGGCCGCAGCGACCTTTACGAGTGCAAAGATTGCGACCTAACCTTTACCAACGTTCAGATGCTCATGAAGCACATCTCACTGGTGCACGAGCTGAAGAAGAAGGTGGAGGAGAAGGATGAGGAGAAAGAGGAGGAGGAGAAGGAGATCATCCACACTCCACTCTCGCCCACTTACACTCCTCACTCGCCAACTTACACTCCCGAGGATAAAAGGGTTTCAAGTGGTCAGGCTCAGGCGCAGAAACGACCGGGAACGCCTTATCCCACCGAGCTCTCTGGCGGCTCTCGCAAGAGCTCTCTTCGCCGTAACCGCCGCAAGCCGGCCAAGCTGCGGCAGAACGCTGCCTCGCCGCAGCCCTCCAAACGAGCCCCTCTCCCTCCTCCCTCTACTCCTGCTTCCGCTGCTGTACGATGGTACTGCGTGTGCACCCTGTGCGACCGCAAGTACAGTGCCGTGCGAAGCCTCCGCCGCCACATTAATAAGGCCCACCCGGAGCACACTCTGGTCGAGGTGGAGGGCAGCGCCTCGGAAGATGAGGAAGGCGTCGTGGCCGTGGTCACCGATGGCGCCGAAGCTGATGATGAGGCAGAGGATGAGGAGGAGGATGAGGGAGAGAAGAAAATGGAGGAATTTGATCATTTGTAAACTGTTACAGATCTTTAATATTTTTAATATCTCGACTGTGTCACACACTAATCAATCAATACTGTTTTCAATCCAACAATAAAAAGAACTTTTGAGGTTTCCTTCGAAAAAGATGGCCGCCTTTGTTTTCAGTTTCAGCCAAAAGGTGGCGCTAAAGGTGCGTTAACGCTTTTATTGGAAGGCCCAATTTCTGATTTTTGCGGCATTTTTTAGTTTTGGCGCAGTTTTCGCTCTCTATGATCACCAAGAAAACTTTTCTTCCATCGTCCATCATCATCTGTTAGGTTTTAGAACCCTTATGATTTTAGAACTGTCAAGCATTGCTCTCCCACTCTATTTAGAGTGGCACATCTCACTGTAGTGAGTCAGTCGTTCTTTAGTTTAGATTGATTAAAGTTCTCTATCAGCTCACGCTCTCCCTCCCCTCCCAAACATCAACTGCAAACTTTCACCGCCACCAGAAGCTAGAATGGACCCGGAATGGATCATCATCAGCAGCATCAGCCGATCAGCACCATCACCTTCACGCCACCGAAACTGGTGGCCCGTAACGGTCAATATGATCACCACCACCACTACCAGCATTCAGGTAAGAAGCCGGTAAGTGAAAGCTTGTGAAGCGTAGAGCCGGCAAAGTGGTCACCACCACCACCACCACGACCATCATCAGCACCACCACTGCCGCCACCGCCGTACTATGATTCTCTCAGGCGTGTACTTTTGGTCTGCTGTCTGACGGCAATTGGCGATTCGAAAAGAGTGTGTGTGTGAAGGCGGATGCGCCTCAGTGGCGGCTGTTCCAGCAGACAGACAGGCAGATCTGACTGACTGCCGCCGATCAGTCGGCACAAGTACACGCTGAATACACCACCACCTGGCTCTGCTTGGCTGCCCTTTTGTAGGCGGTAGTGCTCGCGCGGGCCACGGTGATCATGGTGATCTTAGCCACAGTAGCTTTCCGCTACGGTGTGTCTGTCTCTTTCGGCTCTGCTGCCCACTCTAACCGCCGCCGCCGCCGCCGCTGCCAGCGGACCTGATCGGACCAGTTCAGACACTGCCTGCTGCCAGTGCACGAACGATGTGAACGATTTGATGTGTGTTTTGCTTGACAGACTTCGAAGCGATCTTCTAGCTGGCTTGCATTATTATCACCGAAGCTGGTCACGGCTGACCAGACCCAGCAGGAGGTGGTGGTGGTGGTGGTGGGCGCCCAGCGAATGGCAGGGCTAATGACGTTCACACTTGCTTGCCTCTCTCTCTCTCCCTCTCTCTCTCATTGCCATTGTCACCGTTCTGCTCGGTGGGGCTCACCTTCGATCAGTTTCAGTTTTGTTCTTTCACTTTCGAGATCAAAGTGCTCTCCTGTCCTTCACATTCTCTCGTTTGCAATTTCTGGTCTCTCTTTCTCTGTCTGTCTGTCTGCTCTGCTCTGCTCTGATCTGCTCCACTGATCCGAGCTGCTCGTCAGCCAGTTAACCACCCGCTCACTCACTCACTCACTTGCCAACGCCACTTTCGGAAGTGTTGAGCCCATTGAGAAGAACTGACATTCCTCTTTGGCGATGTGCTTCATTGAGCGGTGGAGCGGCCAACAAGACTGCTCATCTGCAAATCTCTGCCTGAATATTTTGTCTCGTAGCGGAACTGCTCACTGCAGAGGTGCTAGACTTTTTTTTGCAGAAAAGGACGACTTCAGCACCTGTTTCAAGGCTGACCGGTGTCATTGCTGCTGTTTCTCTTTTCTATTTCTGCTGCTTCGGCAACGATATCAGCAGCACTTCTGTCGTGGAATCATATCCCTTGCTCTATATCTCTTGCTCTCGCTCGATTGTCTCTCCTCCCCTTTAGAGACAATGGAACACAGTTTCACTGGACAGAGGAAATATCCTCTTTGAAGATGATAGTGGTGATGATGATGATAGCTGTGGTGGTGGTTTCCAAGGTGCACAAGAGCAGCAGCAGCAGTACTGTCGATTGATTTGCGTTGGCCACTATTGATTTGCTTTGCCATCTCAGCTCTGCTGCTTCCTCAGGAGGAGATGTTTTGCATTTTTCTACACAGTTTGTACTTGTGTGTGGTGTGTGTGTGTGTTTGTAAACGCTTGATTTGTCCTTTCTTATCTTCCACTGCTGCTGCTGCTGCTGCTGTCGTCTCCTTATCTGCAACATCCTTTGATGCTGTCCTTTGAATCCTCATCCTCATCTGAGCTTGTCTAATCAGAGCCAGCAGAGCATGAAGAGAAGTGCTTCTTAGGAAGAAGCCCTGTTTGGCCCAAAACTTTGCTGGTTCTTCTCCACTTTGCAAGCTCTGTGCATACATGGATACAATGTAATATATCCTCTTATTTTGCTAACCATCACCATCATCATGGCCGCCCCTTATCAGCCCATTCATGACCTGCTGACTGCTCGCTCCCGTTGTCTTATCAGCGCGGTGGTCGTCGTTGCTGATTAGACAACCACACCAAGCACACCACGCACACTAATCATCGAAGTGCGATGAATTGTGGCAAATTGTACTTTGGTATCACTTTGGTTCTCTCACTCTTTAGTGGCGGTTGCTCCGCTGCCGCCGCCCTTTTAGGACGTGCAGACGGTGTCATTGTCTGTCTCTGTGTGCGTTTCTATGTGGCCAAAGACATTGCCGGTACACTACACACTACCACCACCGGGAAGCGATGACACCGTTTTCTACTCTCTCACTTTTATTGTTGTGATTAGGATGTTTTATGTCTCTTTTATGTGTTATTGGAGCTGCTGCTGCTGCTGCTGCTGTGACGTGGACTTTTGATGATGGTGATGCTGTTGCTGCTGCTGCTGCTCCTGTCAGACCGGTGATTACCTGTGTGTGTTTGGTTCTGACAGCTGGAGATTAGCCTGCAATGAATAGGTTAATTGGTGTTGGGTTTGCTGTGGGGAAAAAAGAGAGAGAAAGGTTTTCCACTTTTGGCTTTTTACGCCTACAGAATGTTCAGTGTTGATCCAGTGCTGAAAAATAGTGGAACCTACTTTCTGAATTGTTCTGCTCATTTTGCAAGTTAGGTGCAACAAGCTTGGCCAACTTTCTAACGGAAAATCTAGAAACAGCAAGTATGCTCAATTGTAGAAACTTCCAGTTGGCTTAGCCTAGCTTTTCATTAGACCAGTTTGTTGTTTGCCTGTTTCTTTATTATTGGCTGTGTGTCGTACATAATCTATTGTTATCTATTTCTCCTTTTGGTTGCTATATTTTGCCATGTTTTGCCCTCTCTCTCTCTCTCTCTCTCTCTCTTCTCCCCCATCTCTCTTCCGTCTCTCCTCTCTCTTCTCCGTCTCTCCTCGTCTCTCGTACATCTCTCTCGTCTCTTGTCTCTCTCCGAACGATGTATCTCGCGGACAGCACGCATTTGCTGATGCTGATGATGGTGATGTCACCGATCACAGCATGCCGAACCAAAACAATTCGGTCGTCTTCTCGGTATCTGCTCAAGCCACCGTACAACTGCTGATTTCGTCGTCTGTCTCTTTGTCTGTTTTAATCATCACACTGTCTCGGTACAGTGTGCCAACGTGAACGTTCGTGGACGTGAAGACACGCACATGTGATGTCATGTCGTAGGCGTGCATGCGTATCTCACCTACTCGATCGTTCCAGTGAACCCAACGACCGCCATGTGTGTCCTTGTGACTGCTGAAACTCACCACACGGCCTGCATAATGTCGTCGTCGTCGTCGTCGCTTTGTCGCTAATCTAATCAGCAGCGGCGGAGGCGGTTGCCGAGTGCGCTCGCGCGCGCCAGCAAGGCTGGGCGAAAACCCAGGCAAAAGTCAGGCAGGCAGGCACTCTATCTCTCGTTACCGTTACTCGAGGTTTCGCTGAAACCTGAGTACGGGACCTGCTGCTGCTGCTGATTAGATTGCTGCTTTTGTGCTTACTGCTGGAACTCTCTCCCTGACGCGCCCAGCAGCTCTCTGTTGGGTGCAGGATTTCTCCTTAGTGGAGGGAGTTGGTTGGTCGCTGGAAAGAAGAAGATGCCCAAGACGTGAAGGAGAAATTCTCCTCACTTTTTATTATTGCTCACTTTCTCTTTCTCTTCCTCTCTGTCGTGCCCAATTTTTGTCAACTTGACTGCTGATGGTGACACTGCTGCGCTGCTATCAGTATCAAGTGTACGGCACTTACAAAGTACAAGAGAAGAGGAAGATGCTGATGTAAGATGGAGGGAAGATGACAGTGTAGAGAGGCGGCTTATCAGACTGCTGCTGCTGTAGGGCTGGCTTTGGGTGAAAACGGCTGTCCTACGATTCACCAAATTACGGCGAATGAGTGGGCTGCTCAGAATTTTCTGTCCCCCTCTTTTTCAGGAATTTTAGAAAAGACCAACTCTCACTTTTTGATTTGATTTACATGCACTGCAACATTTGCTCTGGCCAGTGTGTGGGATGGCGCGCCGCCGCTGCGGCAGTTTTCCAAACGCCGGGGACGTTTTATTTTCTTTTGCTTTGCTTCCTCCTCCTCCTCCTCCTCCTCCGCTTCCTCCTTTTCAGTTCCAGTAGAGCATTTGTATAAGCATGTGTGTATTTTGTCTTTGCATACTCATTTGCCCTATTGTAGAAGTCTGTCTGTTTGTGTTGTGTGTGTGTCCTCAGACACCGGTATGCTCTGGAACAGGAACACCTGAATGCCTGAGCACACAGACAGACAGACAGACAGACAGCACTGTTCTGGTGAAGACAGTCGGCGACGATGGCAGCATTCATGACACCGACACATTGCGCCACACTGTTCTCTCTTTACCGTTGTTTTTTCCGTACTTCTCATCATCGACAGCACTGTGCACTGCTGCCCGAGAGAATGAGCGTTGCCAGCGGCAGCAGCAGCAGTGCTCTGGCTCTGGCTCTGCCTGGGCGCCCTGGCAACCGATTCGATAAATCGGCAATGTGTGAGCAGGCAAGACTCCATTGTGCCACTGTGTCTTCTTTCCTCCCTCCCTTCCTTTGCAACTCTGCTGCTCAAGTGCGCACACCTCAGCAGCTTTATCAGCAGCAGCAGTGCTTTCTGGTCGCGGAAATAAATGAATGCACACTGCTGCTTATTAGCTGCTGCTGCTGCCGTTGAATATTCGTTACGAGACACACCAAAAGTGGAAGATGTACGAGATGAATTGGGTGTGTGTGTGTGTGTGAGTGCTTCTGAGACGAAGAGAGAGAGAGAGAGAGAGAGAGAGAGAGTATATTGGACATCCCCTCTCACGCTGAATACTTTTGATGTGCCCTTTGTGCTGCTGCTGTTTGTGTACTTTGCTGCTGTTGTTGTGCTGTGTTTGACGGCCAGACAATGTGCGAAGAGAGAGAACTAGAAAGAGCAACTAGAGCCGTACGTTTGCACGCCTGGACAGCTTCGAACAGCAGCACCCCAGGATGATGATGGTGATGGGCAGCAAAAGTGGCCAACCAGAATTGGCAGCGGCGTAGGCAGAAGCAGTTGTGTGTGTGTGCAGAGTTTGCAGACTAATTGAAATCTCACTATGCTTTTCACGTACAGGAGTGGAAAGAACAGTGTGGAAGAAGACACAGAAGCCGAAGCAGCAGCACAACGTCACCGCCGCCATCGACAGAATCCTTTCCACATGCGCAGAATCTGTGCATTATTCCCTCTACGACCAGAAAGTAGCAGACAAAGTTGCCTCAGAGGAAGAGAGGAGAAGCATCAACTGCCAGGATCGGTGGGCTCTCACTACACCAAAAGGGAAAGGGAAAGGGAAGTGAGAGGCTGTAAAGAGATGTGTGTGACGGCTCTCCTACTTCAATCCTAGCCTTCCTCCGCTCCTACACACACGGGTTCCCAATTCTGCTCGCTTCAAGTCTCTCTCACTTTCTCTCAAGTTCTCGCTTTGTACAGCAGCAGAAAAGTGCGCCCGCCGTTGCCGCGTTGAGGCGTAGGTGCTGGTACGTTCACCAGCGCCGTATGTCATAGAAGAAGAAGGGAAAGAAGGGAAAGAGAGCGTGGCGAATATAAAAGGCAAACGAGAAGCAGAAGGAAAGAAAGAAGAAGAGTAGTGCAGCGGCGGCGTGTTCACCAACAGCACCGGTACTACTACACTCTGCAATAATACTGCACACTCCTATCGCTCCATAAGCTCACGCCGGCTTTTCTCTTTCTCTTCTTCTGTTCCAGCAATCATCACCACCATCATCATCATCATCGGCGTCGTCTCCTGTCACCGGCTTCTACTTCTCTCTTATCAGCTCTGTCCTACATCTTGCAAGAGCCCTCGCTTTTTCATCGTAAGTACATTTCGTTACTTCTCTCTTATCAGTAGTCAGTGCTTTGAGTATCATCGACACCACCACTACCACTGTGGTCTTATCTTATCAGCAGGGCCACACTTTGCGGTTTCCCAGTGCAGTTTCTTTCTCTTTCTTTTACTCTATCATTTTTTCTCTTTTTGCTCTCCTATCTCCTTTCCCGCTATTTGCACTATTTGACCGATCGAATCGCAAACACACAGGCACATAGAACAACACATTGTGGCACAACTGTGCTTTGCTCTGTGTGTTTGAATTGTCTGTGACACCTACCAGAGATGAAGAGAGAGAACACTTTGTACCGCTACGTGCAATGCTGATCTCTCTGTTTCTCTCTCTCTCGTCTTTATCAGCGCAGGAGTTACACTTTGCCCCGTCCTCTTCCTCCTCTTCTACTACTCCTTATCCGAGTTGTCCTGGTGATCCTCACTCTGGAGATCTCTATGAAGCTTATATCTTCATTTTGGTGATATCATTTGCAGCTTTTTTATTGGTCAACTTCCTCTGCTGTGACACAGTGTCAGTGTCACAGTTTGCGCGCACTGTCGTCGACGAGAGAGAGTTTGCCTGCTTGCTTGCAAATCCGTAGACTCGTCTGTAGACTCTGCAACTCTGGTGCAGCTTTTATCGACATCGTCTTCCTCTTCTCTCTTTCTCTGGTTTCCATGACAGTCTCTCTCTCTCTTTTCCGTCGATTGTGTCAGTGTTGCTTCGGTTTCAGTGCTGTACTGGTTCAGTGCTGCTGTTCCGCCCCGCCCGCTTTGCTGTACCCCAAATTGCTGCAACAAAGGTGGCCGGCCTTTTAATTAACCTGAAAATGACTGGAAAAGACTGAGTGCTTCTAATTTGCTTGCTTTTGTTTTTGTGTGTGTTGTTGGTGTCTATTGTTGTGATAGATTGTGGCCACCACGCATTGTGTCTTCTTCTTTCTTTGTGGTGTGAATCAATATTCTCTGTGTTGTTAGCTTCTCTCTTCTCGTTTGCTTTCCTTCCCTTCTCCAGGAATGTTGCTAGAATTCGTTACAGAAGAGGGTTCGAAGAGAGTACTGCCGTTTTTGTTGCTGTTTTTGTCGTTGTCTGCTCAGGTGTTCAGGTGACAGGAAAAGGCGGCGGGAAAGTAGCGGCGGAGGAGGTATTTGTCCTCCGTTAACGGTTTTCTTCTGAAATGCTTTTCTACCTAATTACTTAGCGTCGAGAAAGTGCAGCTTGGAGACAGTGGTAGTTGAATTATTTCTCTACGGCTGGAATTTGTTTGCTGTCTGTCTGTCTGGTGAACAGCTCTGCCATTAGATGCGATCTTTCGGTAATTTGTGTGATTTTCCTTCTTCTTTTTCAGTGTCTGTCCCTTTAGGTTATTTACCAGGCACTACTACTGTTACTTTGTTTGTTTTCTATTCTTATTCTTCTTCTTCTCTATTCAGGGTATCACTTTCTTTTTGCTTACTTTCTTCTAACTCACTGGCGCTGTACATCACCACCTCGCATCACGCCTCATCGATCTCTCTCACTTGCTCATTAATTATGCATTCAGGCGACGCTCAATTAGCTCGCTGAGGGGGATGATACCTTTGAGGCCTTTCTTCCTATTAGACCGGTGCTCTCCTTTTAGTAGTGCCGGTGTTTACCAGTCCACAGAGGCGATCTATTTGTCCTCGGTGTGCCTCGGTGTCTCGGTGGAGAAGTGAAGTGGGTAAAGTGATAGTGGGCAGAGGTGATTGGATTTCAGCGTGGGGAAAACGGAAAGAAGAGGAGATTTGCTAGTTGTGCCCTCCTTTATTTGACCTAGCAGTGTAAAGTTTGGCTGCTTCTCTCATTCTGCCTCACTTTCTCTCTGATAATCTCCTCTTCACTTTTTGCTAAAGCCAAGCGCGGCGCCTAAGCTTTTGTTTTTGTTTGGGTTTAAAATGGCGACGAGTGGGCAGATTTGCTTTCCGGGCGAGGGTTTTCCTTCTTTCTTCGTTTTCTCCTCTTCATTATCATCCGAGTTTCTGTCTGAGTTTCTGCACCCAGATTTGAGTTCCGATCATGTTCTACTTTGTTTTGTTTGTCCTTTGCCTGTACATTCAAACACACCGAATATGGCGAATTTAAGGGAGGGGAACTTTTTTTTGTCGGGGTTTGACAAACACAATGACTGGACACTTTAAAAGTGAGCAAGGAAGAAGTGTCGTTTGTGACAGTCCTGGAGATGTGCTTCTGCTGCTGGTGCTGTTTTTGTCAAGGATGATCGGTCTTTGGGTCGATTTTCACTCTCTCTTTTTCCCTTCAAAGCGTTTCCCTATTCTGCTATTATCCGCTAATGCTAAGTAGTAAAGGGGTGCTAAAAAGGAGAGGAGGGAATTTGGAGAATTCGGTCGATTCTGCTGCTACTGCTGCTGCTACGTTTTTGCTCTCCCTCCTTGGATTGCCACTCACACTTGATTCTCTTTCTGGTTGCTCACTGATCTTCCCTCTGGTCTCTTCTCCAGGGATCGATCGTCGGAGCAATTTCGGTGATCTCTTTTCTCTCTTCCTCTCCCTTCCACTTCTGGTGACAGTGAAGTGGTGTGTGTGTGTGTGTACACTGTACACAGGCACACAAAGAGAGGGAAAGGGATTCCATTGAGTTGGTCGTTTTCTTCCACCACCACACTGTGCGATCGATTTGGAAAGTGAATGAGAGAAAGTGAGAGGATAGGCCGGTTTGGTTGGCTGCCTGCTGCCACCGCCGCCGCCGCCGCCGCTTTTCTACTTTGGTTTCCGTTAGCTTATCGATTCTCGATTAGACCGTACGACAGCGACGACGACTACTACGACAAAGAGAAAGAGAAAAAGACGAGATGTACACACTCACTGCTGACGTTTTCTACTCTGTAGCTATGATTCAACTTCAGGAGTTTTTTTGCCTTGCTGTCTGCTTTTCTTTTCTTTGCTCCTCTTGCGTCTCAATCGATTTCTGTTTCGTTTTGCTTTTGTTGTCGCACCAACTTCTTCTTTAGCAGCGGCGGCGGCTGCACCATCTGTGCCCTGCTGTTGATTGTGCTTCGGTTCCCATCTCTTCTTTTCCATTGCTGCTTCTGGGAAACAAAGACATCCTGTTTTTGAACGTCAGGCCTCGGGTCCTCTGCTAAACAGTCGCGCACACTCTTCAGTCGCCCTCCTTTTTTGGCAGCTCTAGTCCGAGCTTATCCACTTTGAGCCCCAGTCTGTGTGTGTGTTTAAATGTGCCGACCGCGAATTTTTTGCGCGGGGTGACCTCTGAACTGCCTTCAAACTGTTTGGCCCCACTTGTCCCTACTACTACTGCCTTCATTCCCAGAAAAGAGGAAGAAGAGCAGGGCTGCTAAATTAATGAGTACTGCTACTGCCTTTGCTGTTTCACAGTGGTCTGCCCATTGACATCTCCACGGCTGACTGCTGACTGACTGACTGTGAGTGCACCTAACAAAGCGGTACTTCTCTCTTCTCCTTCTTTGCCTAGTAACCACCGCCACCACCAAGGCACACACATGTGAACTCAATGCACTCGGTCCCGTGTGTGTGTGGCTGCTGCTGCTGCTGCTGAACGGATATCGATCGAAGTTTCCTTTCCTTTCCTATCTGCTCTGAGCAATGTATGTGTGAACTGCCTGTGCACCGCCTGTGGGCCCTGGCCAATTCCGAGAAAAGGGCGAGAGAAAGAGAAGAGGTCTTCTGGAAAAAAACTGCGGACAGTGCTTCTCTCTTCTTCTTCTCTTCTTCTTCTTCTTCTTCTTCTTTGTCTGCTTTCATTTTTGCTGCTGCTGGTAGCGGTGCTTTATGGTCGCCGAATGGCGCTGGATCGATTATCGATTCGAGAGGAAAAGATAGAGAACGGGAGAGAGGTTCCATTTCGGTGAAGGGTTTGCGGGGATGGTCGTCGGCTGCTGCTGCTGCTGCTCTTCGCTGGTTGCTGTACATAATGTGCGCTCGGTGCAGGCTTTGAGTAGTTGCCTGGTTAGACTTGCCTGCTTCGGCTGCTGCTGCTACCACTTCTTCTACTTCTGCTTTGAATGTTTGGCGGTGGAGGCGAGCGAGGGGGGGGGGTGGGGGGACTTCAAACGAGCGAGTAGAAGCAGTGACAGCAGAAGCGCACGAGACAGCAGCCCCTTTTCCTTTTCCCTCTCTCTCTCTCTTCTTATTCGTTTGCTTGTGTTCACTGCGAGACGGGCTTTCCTCGCTCGCCGATTCTACCAAATGCTTACACTACGGTGGAGGAGGTAGATGAGAGGGTTTAAAGTGCCGCCACCACCACCAGGCTATGGCTAAGGTGGAGGGAGAACAGAATGGACAGAGAGAGAGAGAGAGAGACAGAGGAACTTTCCGATGACCCTGGGGCGTTTGCTTGTGCTGGTGGTGGTGGTGGTGGTGGTGATAATATCATCGGTGTGACTGGAGCAAGCTCCTCAAGAGTTGTTGCTGTTTATAGCTTTTGCTGCTGCTGATTATTCGATCGAGGAATCCGCCGTCAATCTCCCTTCTCCCAATCAGGCGATCAGTTTCTCAGAGAAAGAAGGCTCGAAGCTTAGCTATCATTTTCCACTTTTTTCAGTTCCTCCTTTTCCTACTTTTCCTTTTTCTCCTCCTCCTCCCTCATCGTTAGATTTTTCAAGTGCAACTTCTTCTTCTTTTTCTTCTTCTTCTTGATCTTTGAGGCGCACGCCACTTTTGTTTCACTTTCACTTTCGTTTTCGCTCAACCACTAATTGAGTAATGGTGTGGTGGTGGTGGCGGTGGTATCTCTTTCAGCTTCAGCTCTTCTGCTACTGAGTTTTCCTTCGAGGACATCTTGCTCCTCGTTTTCTTCTTCTTACTTTCTTGCATTTCCACAGCAGCAGTTCTCTCTTCAGCAGTTAGCTGTCGAAGTGAAAGTGAAAGTAAAAGTGAAAGCAGAGGCTGCTGCTGCTGTTTCTTGATGCACTTGAGGGAAGAAGGTGCTCATTCCAAGCTGCTCGATTGCTGCTCCTGCTTTGCCTTTGCCTTTGCAAACTGAGTTGCTGTCGAACGACGAGTGACGATGACGACTCGTTTCTTCATCGTTTGTGACGGTGTGAAGAAAGTCAGTTTTTACTAGCGTCGTTTGACTCGTTTTTATTCCATCTTTTTCAAACAGTTCCATTTTTAAGTGATGGGAAACCTGATCGTCATTCTTTGTTGGCTATTGTTCTTTACTTTCCCAGTTCTCACTCAACCTTCCCAATTCTGGTTCTTCGGCACTTCGGTGCCCTTTTGCCAATCTAGTAGTTCCAATGCCATTGGCTGCTGCTGCTGCTGTTCGCATGGCTGCTTTCGGCGACGACGACGACGACGGTGATGGAAGTTGTGCACTGTCGATGATGTGTAACGTCACGAATGGAAAAGAGAGAGAGAGAGTTTGTAGTCAGTCAAACCGGACTCTCACTCACCGAATGTGTGTGTGTGTGTGTGTGTTTCAACAGCAGAAAGAACACAACAGCATGTGTCTGTCTGTCTGAAGCAATCCATGCTGCTGCTGCTGCTGCTGTTGATTATCATTGCCACCGCCGCCGCCGTCGACGCCGTGGCCACCATGTGTCTGCAGACAGAAATGTTGGCACTGAAGACTGCTGCTGCTGCTGCTGTTCTGTTTGCCGAACAAAATGCTCATGCGTTTGGCGGCTGGTGCTCCCACCACCACTACTACTACTTCAAACGAATGTGCACACCCAACCACTCTACTACGTCACCGAAGCGTGTTCCTCCTGTCTCTCTTTCTCTCTTTCTGATCCGGTCTTTTGGGGAGAGTTTACTTTCGGCTGCTGCTGCTGCTGCTGACTTTGTAGCCGGTGGTGCAGTGCCAGTGCTGCAAGCCCGGCCGGTGGCACATCGGTGGTGAGGGTGCTCTTCAGTCGTTACGTCACAGACTGTGGGCGCAGGATGGTGGTGGTGGTGGTGGTGGGCATTGCTCATGTAGAAGTATACCACTCTATCTCAGTGGTAATGTGTGTGCTCTGGTGATAGTGTGCTACAATGCAGCACATAACACCATAGCACCAGTGCACCAGGCACTGCTGTGAAGAGTGCACTCTGCAGTGCACAGCGGCAAAGTTACTACTGCCTCCAGCGGACATGCGTTTCATGTCCGCTCCATCAGAGACGAAAGAGAAAGAGAGAGAGAGAGAAGCTATGCGATGATTGTGTGACGTCACACAGTCAGTGTGTAGAGGTAGCCTGTTCGTTGCTGCTGCTGCTGCAATTGAAGGGCGATTCACTGGTGTGATTGTCTTGCTCTCTTGCTCTCTCACTGCAACCGGCCTGGGTCGGGGCTTGCCTCTTCTCTCTCTCTCTCTCCTGCAAAGTACTTGGCGCCTTTTCTCATGTAAAGAGCTGCGGTGGCTGCAGCAGCAGCTGTTCTGTTCTGTAGTGCCTGTCCTGGACTACCGCCACCACCACCCACCACGAGAGTGAAGATCGCGCGCATTGCGCTTGAGCCCCTGCTTGCGGCTCACTCGCTCGCGCGCGCATTTCATTTCACTGCCGTCTGTCGTCGGAGGAGGTTCGAGCGAGCCAGCCAGCGAGATTCTACACACAACCACTTCTGATCCAACACAACACAAACACACACACACACCACCACCACATCTGTGCTGCAGCAGCAGTGCTAACCTAAACTCTGAAGGAGATGCGTCGTCTATCGTCCGTTTGTGTGTGTTGTACTTGGATTCCTCGCCGCCTGTGTGTGCAGTAGTGAGTGAGTGCTCCGTCTTCTCATGGGATGCCCCAGCCATCGCTGACTGACTGACTGAAGTGTACTCTCTCTCTCTCTCTCTCTCTCTCTTTACTTTCACTACTACTTCTTCTGTGTCTTTGCCCGGTGTTGAACTCTCTCTCTCGCTCTCTCATTGACCGGTGCCTGGCTCTCTCTCTGCTTCTGTTCTGTTCCAGCTCTTCGGTTCAGCTCGGTTCAGTGCTTGCCTGCCTGTCTCTGTGTGAAATGAACTCTGTCAACTCTGTGTGTTCAACTCTGTGTGAATCACTGCCATTGCTTTTTATTGAGCAGCAGCACCTCTCTTGAACCCTCGAACCATCTTTTCTCAGCCCTAGTACTTCTCTCTTCTCGCACACACCGGAAGTACACTCTGTGATGTGCTTGCTGACTGTGTCCCTCTGCGCCCCTTCACCTCGCCACTATTTACCTCTGAAAAGGAAATTCTACTGCCGGTTCAATTAGCTTTTTAGTCTTCAGCCATTTTTCTGGTAAGTGTGATGATGATCATCGCCAAATTTTGGTGCTGCTGATGCTCAGCAGTGATGACGACGCTGGTTGATGTCCTCGTCGCTGTCGTCGTCGAGGTGTCTTTCTCTCTTATCAGTGACAAGAAGAGCTTCTTGCACTGCTGCTCTTTCTGCTGTTTCGCCAATCATCATCATCACCCTAATCATCATCACCACCTCGTCTCCTGGTGATTATCTGTTTCTGTTGTTGATTTGAGCAAGTGTGTGTGTGTGTGCAAAAGAGAGAAAGAGAAGAAATGTGCTTGTCTTGTTTGCGATTGTACGGTGTGTTGTCTTGACACCACCACCACCGTTGTGTGTGTGTGTGTTTTCATCAGTGGTTCTGCTTTTGGTGCTGGTGGTGGTGGTGGTGGCCGCCCAATCATCTCCGTTTCTTTCCTTCATTCTGACTGGCTGGCTGGCACTGGCACTTGTCCGATGATGACGATGAGCTGCTGCTGCTGCTGCTCGATGATGATCATGATCAGCAGCAGCACACAGCAGTGTGTCGTAGTGGTCGATAAGTCTCATGACTGATTGGCTGCTGATTGAAGAAGAAGAAGAAGGAGAAAGGGAGAGAGACTTCTAAGGATGCAGCAGCATTTCTTTCCCTCTCTTTCTCTCTCTTCACGCTGAGCTGCACATATCCGTAAACATACACGTAGTAGTGTGGCTTTGCAGATGATGATGGTGGCAGTGCTTGAAGAGTTGCGCCTGTGATGTGTGTGTGTGTGTTTGCCCTGTACATGTACGGCATGCAATGTAATGCTCCAGTGGTGGTGGTGGTCATGTGTACATGTACTGCAAAGTGTGTGTGTGTGTGTGCTTGTTGCAACCTTTCTCTTACTCTGAGCTTCTTCTTCTTCTTGGCCTGTCTGACTGACTAACTGTGTTTGTCTGGCTGTCTTCTCTGTCTCACTGACATGAAGGAGAAAGTGGGCTGCTGCTGATGTTGATGTGTTGTCCTAGGCAGTGAACTCTTTCCAACTGGAACTTTTTTACACTTGCACTTTCACTTGTGCACTGTGTGGGAGGGGGACAGGTGTGGCACAGTCTGTCTGTTTGCTTGGTTTGGTTTCCTTTGCTGGGTGTTTGGGTGATGATGATGATGTTGTTGTCTTTGGCGACGACGGTGGCAACGATGACGACGACGACGGCGGCGATGATCTCTGTGCATCATCGGCGGAGTGCAGCCTCGACGTCGGCACTCGGTTCCTCGAAGCACGTTCTTACTGCCTGCGTTTAGTCTTTCTGTCTCTGCCTTTTTTGCTTCATTCTCGTTGCCTTCTTTCTTTTCACTCTCTTTCTCTTTCACTTTTTGCTTTGTCACCGGTGCCAGCTGCGACAGCAACAGCAGCAGCAGCAGCTAAAGATGAAGCAGTAAATGTTGCGGTAAATCGTGTTCAGTGCTTCTGTTGATGGTGGTCCTCGCATCAGCGATGTGAGGAATGGCCAGAATGTGTCTTCTTTCATTGCGGCTTCTCTTTTCTTTTTTCTTCTCCTTTTCGTATTCTTGGTGTTGTTTGTTGACGTGGGAGGAGGATGTGCTGCTGGTAGTGGGCTGATCGGAAGTTTTCCTTTCTCTCTCTCTCTCTCTCTCTTGGGCTGTCTGCCTCAGTTGTTTCGATTGAAAGCTGTCTCTCTGGTGTCGGCCGTTTCATCATCTCCGGTCTGGGAAAATGTGAGTGAGTGTCAACAGCAGCAGCAGCAGCATCGACTCTAGGTGCATCCTGTGTGTGTGTGTGCATCCTAGTGCAAACGACGAAATGTGACAACGAAACGACAAACAGTGAGCAGAGATCATCATCATCATCATCATCATCAACAACGACGACGACGACGAGCACACCAGTGGTTGTGATGGTGATAGCACACGCTAGTTTTGTTGTGTGTTATCCAGTGTTAGTCAGTCAGTTAGTCAGTGGATGTCCACACTCGGTGCTGCCGCTGCTGAAGAGAGAAGCTCAATGTCCGATGCTGCTTTGCAGTTTTGTTGCTAATCTAATCACTGTCGGCGGTGGTGCTGGTGCTGGTGTCGTCAGCAGCAACAGCATCAGCATCAGCTCGATGTCGTCGATTTGCTCTTTTGTTTGGTGTAGCTGTACAGAGCAGAGCGCAGCTTTCCGTTTGGCGATGAGTTGTGTCTTTTTTTTCGGTGGTGGTGGTGGTGAGCACTTGCTGCTGCTGCCCTATCAGCAGCTGCTGATCGGACTAGAGGAGGAGGAAAGATATCAGTCCTCTGTTGGTGCTGATATCGCTTTCAGGCGAAGCACTCGCAGCACTCATCGATGATGATGTGTTGGTGGCAACAATCAGCCGAGTGGGCGTGTGTGCTGATGATGGTGATGGTAGTGATGATGGTAGTGATGATGGTAGCCAGCGCCGCATACTAGTGCCGTTCGCTGCTGCTGCTGCTGCTGTCTGCTCTGCTGTACTCGTCGCCTCATCGCCTGGAGCATCACCATCCTCACCATCACCATCATCCTCACCATCATCAGCATTTATAGTTTGCCTGCTGTACCGTACTCGAGTTCTTTCGCTCTGCAACAGCCGTACCGAGCGGTGCCTGTCTGCCTGCCTGCTACTCACTGCCGAAACGGCTGCTTTTACTGTGCTGCCTGTTTCTGCTGTTGTACAACCAGCACCCACCACCACCACCACACCGCAAAGTGGTCTGATCGGCAACGGCAACTCTGTTCTGGTCTGGTCTGTCTGTTCTCTTTTGCCCTAGACTTACAACTCTTCACGTTTAGCTGCTGTGTGTGTGCTTGAATTCTGGGGATTTTTGCTTTTGCCCGTTTGTTTACACTTTTGAACATTTTCAAGTTTGTACAGCAGCTGCAGCAGCAGTTGTAGTTGTGCCACCATTTTTCACCTGATCTCTGTTTTCTCGCCTCACCACCACCACCACCACCACCTTCTTCTTCTACTTCTTCTAAGCGACGCTTCGTTTCTTTTCGCTTCTCTTCCTCCTCAACCGTACATCGCTTTTCTTTTTTGCTTTTTCTTTTTTCTTCTGTACAAAACAACCAGTTTACTCTTTTGTGTGGTAGGTGTGAGTGTACACGAAGTAGGGTGATGATGATGATGATTTTCCGTTTTCTCTCTCTCTTTCTTCCCTTCTTTACCTGTACGGTCGTTCCTCATGGACATCGATGCGTGCTGTTTTCTGCTGTTTTCTGTCTGTGTGTTTTGTGTGTTGATTTGTGTTGTGTGGTGTGTTTAATTGTCTGCCATTGCAGCAGGGTTTCAGTATTGCAGCTCTTTTTCCTCATCGAGTCCTCTCGTTGCTGCTGCTGCTGCTGTTGATGTCATGTTGTTACCCTAGTTACTGCTGCTGTTGTTGATGATGATGATGATTGTGCTTTTCGGTCTCCTCTGTGATGTGATCTGGTGGTGTTGGTGGTGATCATCCCACTCATCTTCATCTTCATCATCAGACAACCTATGAGATTTTGTTTTTCTTTCTGTTTCTGTTTTCTTTTCTACATTTTGTTTCCGACTGGTGTCGATGAGCATCATCAACTTCTGCAGCGGCAACAGCACTGTTCTTTCAAGTCTCTGAGTCGTCGTCGGAGACGATGGTGTAGCAGTGATGATGATGATGATGATGTGTGTGTGTGCATTCCACTGGAAAGTGTTTGCCCATGCTGCAACAGCGACTTTTACTGCGTGAGCCAGCCGAAGACGTGCCTGCCAGTGCTGTCTTCAGAGTGGAGCTCTCTATTTCATTGCAACTTTGTTGCTGCTGCTGCTGATCATTGGCGTTGCTCGCTCCTTCTCGCTCTCTCCCCTTTCCTTCTTTCTACGCCCATGTCTCTGCCGGACGCTGCGTGTTTTTGTTGCTCTTCGAGTACTGAAGAAGAAAGGAGCAGCAGGAGAAAAAAGTTGTAAAAACGCGCTCAGAGAGTTGGTGCTGAAGCTTTCTTCGAGGATGAGCTCTGAAGAGTGAAAGTGAGAGGGGACTGTGTTGAGCACTCTCACTTTCACTTTCTCTCAATTAGCACTACTAACTGTTGCCTGGCTCGATGACGCTGAAGTGCTCTTGCACAGCTCAGTGGCTGTCTTTCACTGTGTTAACAGTTTCGAATGCTTGTACAGTTCTTCTTCTTCTTCTCCTTCATCTACTTCTACTGATCAGAAGGAGAAGGCACTGATAGGCACTGCTGTACTACGTCTTCTGACGTGTACGACCGTTATGTTGTGGTGTGTCTGTGTTTGATGCTGCTATAGCACTGTCTGTACCCGGTACATTCTTAGAATGTGTGTGTGTGAGTCATTTTAGAAAAGATGTGTCTGTTGTCGGTTGTGATGATATCCTTCTTCTGATTAAGATTATAGATGAGCTAATTGGCTCGAGTGGAGAAAAGGGAAGAGAGATTATAGCCTTGACCTTAGGAGAAGATTGTTATTGGCATTAGTTTTGCTAGAGTAAAAATTGTTTTTCGTTTTGCTAATCACAAATTTTTTTGCTTCTTTTCAACAGATTTTTCCTGAGAGTTTTCACAACTTCTGAACTTCCCAACTACTATCCAGTCTTCCCGCTTTTTTCCTACTTCTCGACAATCAGTCAACCACTACCTTTCCTCCTTCTCCCTTTTCGCCAGTAGCGCACCCAAGCCGCCTGCCGTCAGTGCTGTGCGAGGCCTCGCCCACCGATCCACCACGGAGCACCTTCACCAGCGCCAGTCTCTCCTCAGTCTGTCGCAGTCGCGATCACTTCCGTCGTCGACCGCGGCTGGCGGCGGACCCGCAAACGGCGGCAAGCCCTTTCTGGTGGGCTTCAAGGACGACGGCTTCACCAGATTCTCTGCCTGGCGCCCAACCCCGTGCCGGAGAATCTGTTTGAGAACGAACGACGGCCGGCCCGCTTCATACCGCTCAATCCGCAGCCGGAGCTGAATCCGAGCAACAGGCAACACCAGCAGCTGCACCTCGACTCCACCTGGGGCCAATCACCACCACCTCCTCTTCCCCTTCCTCCTCCTTCTTCATCATCATCGTCTTCGGCGAGCAATAACAACAACAACGCCCCCTCACCTCATCACTTCAGTCACATCATGTCCAGCTCATCGAGCGGCGGTATCCACGGCCGATCAGGTGGAAATAGCGGCGGCGGGAGTACGGCCGCCATTCAGCTGGCCGCCCACCAGCTGCCGCCCAGTGCAGTGCTCGCCCATGGAGGTCACCACGGCGGAGGTCAGCACGTCAGCAGCAGCAGTGGACAGCACTCCTCACCTCAGCATCAGCAGCAGCAGCTGCAGCTGTCACTGCCGCCCCACCCCTCATCGCTGTCATCACTGCAAGCTCATCCACCGCCGCCCCTGCCGCCGCCGCCGCCGCCCACGACGACCAGGCAGCACTGCTACCTCTGTGACCTACCTCGCATGCCCTGGGCGCTGCTGCACGACTTCACGGAGATTGTCTGTCGCGGCTGCGTCAACTACGAGGGCGCCGACCGCATCGAGGCGATCCTCGAGTCGGCGAGGACGCTGAAGAGGGCCTCCGTCTCTTCCTCCTCCTCCTCATCCGGTCATCATGGTGGTCATCACGGCAGCTCATCATCACATCAGATGCTTCAGCCTCAACAGCAGCAACAGCAGCAGCAGCAGGCGTACGCCATTTCCCTGAACACCGGTCATGGACAGCCCCGCAGCCAGGAAGTGCGTCCATTCAGGTGGTCGAGTCAGGTGGAAGTAGCCATCACCCTCAGCAGCAGCAGCAGCAATCACAGCACCACCAACTGCTGAGGCAGACGGCGGTGGCCGGAAATGGTCCCAGTCAAGGTGGACCTTCCACCGTCTCGGCCGCCTCGGTCGCCTCAGTGGTGGCAGCTCAACATCAGCAGCAGCAACAACAGCAACAACAGCAGCAGCATCAGCAGAATGTGGCGGCCACGGCGGCGGCCCTCGCCAGCGGCAACTTTAAGCTGAACGGCGGCAGCCTGGGCGTGCCCGGAACGCCCGCCTACAACTCGGCGGTGGCCGCCGTGGCGGCGCTGGCAGCCGAACAGCAGGCAGTGGCCGCCCACCAGCACCGAATGGCGGTGCAGTACGAGTCGGCGATTGCCGCCTCGGCCGCCTCCAACAGCCGCGTCGGCAGCCCCGGACGGGCGAACTACGTGACGACGGTGGGCGGCAGCTCTGGTGGCCCTCAGCTGAGCAGAAGCACCACCGTCGGCAAGCGATCTCTCCACGCGGACGACCTCGCCGATGAGATTGTCCTCGGCGGTGGTGGCGGTGGTGGTGGAGGTGGAAGGCATCACCACCTCATCATCGACGACTCTCAGCTGGGCACTGTCAGTCGGCCGCCGCTGACGAGGGGCGAGTCACTGCCCGCGGTGATGGCCGCCCCGGGAACCGGCGGTGGAAATAGCGGCAACAACACCAACAACACCGGCGGAATGAACCTCTCCGAGGCGACGCTGAGGAAGCTCTCGCGGGAGCAGAGCGCCGGTGGCCAGCTGACGGGAAACAGCAGCAGCAGCAGTGGTCATGGTCACCATGGAAGTGGGGCGTCCGCCAACAGCCACCACCTGATGATGGGCAGGGTGATGTCCTTTGACTCGGCGAAGACGCTGCCTGGAGGTGGTGGTGGTGGAAGTTCAGCCACCATCGGTGGAAATAGCCTCGTCGGAAAGTGGGCAGTGGCGGCGGCGAATGCTGCTGCCGCGGCCGCCGCTGCGGCCACCTCACCTCCCCTGATAGCGTCGCTGCCGCTGAAGAAGCAGCGAACCGATTCGATCACGCCCATCAGCGGTCATGGCTTGTCCAATGGAAACGCCCATGGAGGCAATCAGTCATCATCCCTCTCCAACGGCAGTGGCCACAGCAACTCCAATTCGAACTCGAATTCAGCAGCAGTGAACGGCAGTCCGACTACTGCCACCCCACCGGCCTCGTCGGCGGCCAACCCTGCTACAGTCCAGTCCGCCCCGTTGAAGTGCACCATCTGCCACGAGCGCCTGGAGGACACGCACTTTGTGCAGTGCCCCTCCGTGACGACGCACAAGTTCTGCTTTCCCTGCAGCCGCAACTCCATCAAGGCGCAGCAGAAGGCACATGCGACCGCCGTGGCGGCAGCCAATGCCGCCAACTCTTCGAACTCTTCATCCAATTCTGCCGCCGCCCCTCCTCCACCTCCCACCGGCGCCTGTGAGGTGTACTGCCCCTCCGGGGAGAAGTGTCCGCTGATTGGCAGCGCCGTGCCGTGGGCCTTCATGCAGGGGGAGATCAGCACCATCCTCGGGGAGGACGCCCAGCAGCAGCAGCAGTCGGTGGTGGCGGCAGTGGCCGCTGCGCAGGCGGCGGTAGCGGCACAGGCCGCCGCGGTGGCCGCCCAGGTGGCCAATGCCAGCAGCAGTGGTCACGGAAGTGGCCACAACAGCAGCAACAGCAGCCACCACGGAAGTCCGCCCGTATCGACGGCCAACGGCATCGGCGGGGGCCCTCGAGGAGGACCTGATCTGCTGTCGGCGGCGGCAGTGGCCGCTGCGGCTGCTGCAGCTGCCGTCAACGCCGTCAATGGCAACAGCTCCTCTTCATCCTCTTCATCGGCCTCCTCCGCCGGGTCACGACCGAACTCGAGCGCCAGTCCGGTGATTCCCCCCACCTCAGTGGCCTCCAGTCAGCTGCATCCTCCAGCGAGGGTGACCACGCCCAGCCACGAGGCGGTGTCCCTCACCAATGGAACGAGCAATGGATCAATGGTGTCCAATGGACAGTCGACGAATGGCTCGACGATGACCACCACCACGACGGCGTCCATGAATGGAGTGGGCAACAGCGCAGCCGCCTCCAACGGCTTCAAGGTGAAGAAGGAGAGGTCGGTGGAGTAGAAGAACTAACTGAGAAGTGGAGGAGAGTAAAACCTGAGAGCAAAGCCTTTGCTCCTGGACTGAGCACTCTTGGAATTATCTGACAGTCGTCGGCCAGGAAATGAAAATGCTGATAAGGAGTGAACGGGACGGGGAGAATCGATGGCGCCCAGCGTTTTGGTGCTCTGTCCTCTGCAATCGGATTGGACACTCTTGAAAAATCAACTGCTGCTGCTGCTGCTGTTGCTCCAGAGCTGATCATTAGCCTATTGATTGAATGGTTGATCGATTGATAGTTTGTCCGTACTACTGCTACTACTCCCAAGTGAAGTGGGTGTGATCACCACCATTCGGGTCTCTAATCATCACCAGCACTACCACCATCATCATCATCATCATCATCACCACTTCCATCACCACCCCAGTCACCATTTACCTAACTATCCCATGTGTTGTTATCAGGAGGCAAAGAAGGAGAATTCTCCTCAACCATCACTTCCCCCATCCATTTTCTTTCGCTCATTTATTCACATTTACAATGGCGCTTAGGACCATATACAAGCAAAAATCTGTTGATGAATTCAAAACTTATGTTTTGTAAACACGCCCCTCTCGTTCTCTATTTCTCTCTCACCTCTTTTTAGACGTCCTAGAGGACAATTGTAAGCAAACACACACTCACACACTACGCTAGAATACTTCCGTCTCTATCTCCCGTTCTCTCTCTCTTTCTCTTTCTAATTCGAACTTATCACCCCAGCACTATCGTCCTCACAATCACCCACCACACCACACCACAGTCGTCGTCGCCGTACCCCTCAGTCTCTCTGAAGACGGCCAAATGTTCGTTTTCGACCTTCACCCCTCATTCATTCATTCATTCTTTTTGTTCTTTTTTTGTTCTTTTTAAACGCGCCAACGGGCCATTTTGAGTTTTTGAGTTTTTGAGTTTTTGAGTTTTTGAGGTTTTGAGGGTTTGAGTTTTTGAGGGTTTGAGGTTTTGAGGGTTTGAGGGTTTGAGGTTTTGAGGGTTTGAGTTTTTGAGGTTTTGAGTTTTTGAGGTTTTGAGGTTTTGAGGGTTTGAGTTTTTGAGGTTTTGAGTTTTTGAGGTTTTGAGTTTTTGAGTTTTTGAGTTTTTGAGGGTTTGAGTTTTTGAGGGTTTGAGTTTTTGAGGTTTTGAGTTTTTGAGTTTTTGAGTTTTTGAGTTTTTGAGGTTTTGAGGGTTTGAGTTTTTTGAGGGTTTGAGGTTTTGAGGGTTTGAGGTTTGAGTTTTGAGGGTTTGAGTTTTGAGGTTTTGAGTTTTTGAGGTTTTGAGGTTTTGAGGGTTTGAGTTTTGAGGTTTTGAGTTTTTGAGGTTTTGAGTTTTGAGTTTTTGAGTTTTTGAGGGTTTGAGTTTTTGAGGGTTTGAGTTTTTGAGGTTTTGAGTTTTTGAGTTTTTGAGTTTTGAGTTTTGAGGTTTTGAGGGTTTGAGTTTTTGAGGGTTTGAGGTTTTGAGGGTTTGAGGGTTTGAGGTTTTGAGGGTTTGAGTTTTTGAGGTTTTGAGTTTTTGAGGTTTTGAGTTTTTGAGTTTTTGAGGTTTTGAGGGTTTGAGGTTTTGAGGGTTTGAGTTTTTGAGGTTTTGAGTTTTTGAGTTTTTGAGTTTTTGAGTTTTTGAGTTTTTGAGTTTTTGAGTTTTTGAGGTTTGAGGGTTTGAGTTTTTGAGGGTTTGAGGTTTTGAGGGTTTGAGTTTTGAGGGTTTGAGGGTTTGAGGTTTTGAGGGTTTGAGTTTTTGAGGTTTGAGGGTTTGAGTTTTTGAGGTTTTGAGTTTTGCAAAAGAACGAGCAAAGTTAGTTTATTTGCAATTAATTAAAGTAAAAGACAATGCTGAATGAGGTTGAAAGTTCTTGAGAAAATTCTCAAAAAATTGTTTGGTCTTTTTGCTAGTCTCTGACGTCAAAGTTTTTCCGCAAACAGCAACGTCTTTGACGTAATGTAGTGAAAGTGCACTTGACAATTTGCAGCGGTAGTTTAGTGTCCACCTTTTCCACCACGTACCCTTTGAGCAAGTGTTGGTGATAGAGACGCTCTGAGGGTCGTTTCGACGGTACACTCGACCCACCATCGGTCTTGCAAAGTGCCTTAATTCGGCATGTGCGAGCCATTGTCGCAGCTGTCCCTCTTCTTGCCCACCGATAATGCCTGTGTAGTGTCGAGTTGGGGTTTAGCCATAGAGAGTGGCATCATCGAGCTGCGTTTCTCCGACGGCTCGACCATGTCACCTGGTGCTCTTGCCAGGCTGGCCATGGAAGCGTCAAGTGCCGGCAGCACAATGTCGCCTAGCGTGACTAGCTTCGTGTCCCACTGTCGCTGCTGGTGTTCTTCAATGACCAGGCTTTTTGCTTGCCCTTCTTTTTGCTGCATTGCAATCGGTAGGTTGAATGGCCCTTGGCACCATTGGCACGGGGCAAATCGCTGCTGCGCAGTGCAATGTCAGGTCATGAGGCCAGGTACAGCACAGAGCGGTAGCTCTTTTGGAGACAGCACTCCTTCACTGCAACATCCTCAATGGTGATTACGATTTCTTTCCATGAGTGGAAGTGGCTTCTTCACCAGTGCCTTTTTTGCCTCAAAATTGTCCCTAGGATTGCAATGCGGCTAGTAAGTTGAAGTTGACATTGTGGAAACTTGGCGTGAGAAGGTGAATGAACGTAGTCTTTTCTAGTTCGATTATTGAGTTGGATGCCGATTTTGTTAAGTTCCTTAAGTCTACTGAGATTTCAAGTCGCGTAGCGGTTTTGGCACGCTCGACTTCTCTCTTCCCTGCCATCACACCAAATCATCTCTCAAGCGAGGGCAACGTGAGAGTTTCATGAATGTTGCATCCCCCACTGAATGTGCCAGTTTTGTGCGATTCAATACGTTAGTAGTACAGAGTACAGAGGGTGAGCACAGAGTGCGGGGATCATGATCGCTGATTCACACCTGAATTGAAGTATGGTGAAAGTGAGTGATGAGAGAAGCAAGTGAAATGACAGTTGCTGCCGCTGTGTCTTAGCTTCAGCTCTGATTGCTCTGATATGTTGTGTTGAAGACCAAAGTAGGAAGAAAATTAAAAGCGACACGCAAAACCGTTAGCTCTCACGTTCCCATTCTACACTGTTCTCCGCTTTCTCCTCTCAAATCATAATTTTTGCTGGATGGAGCAAAAAGCAAGTTCATTCACATTGTTCTCTTCGCTTTCCATTCCTTTTGCCTTTTCAAGACTTTGGGCAGAGTACAGAGGGTGAAGCACAGAGTGCCGGGGATCATGATCAGCTGATCATCACCACCATGAATGAAGTGAGTGAGTGAATGAAGTGAGTGAATGAAGAGGAGCCGAAGTAAGAGAGGACAGTTGCTGCCGCTGCTGCTGCTGCTTCAGCTCTACTAGACTCTGAATATGTGTGTGTACTGAAGACACAGAAGAAGGAAAAGAAAAAAAAAGAGCGAACCAACGCAAAAACTCCCACTTAGCCTCTCAAAGTTCCCATTCTAAACACTGTTATCTCTCGCTTTCTCTCTTTCTTCAAATCATAATTTTTTGCTGGATGGAAGCAATAAAGCAAAGGTCATCATTTCACGATTGTTCTCGTTCGCTTTCTCATTCTCTTTCTCTCTTTTGTCACACAACTTTGGCACTAAACTTGACCGCAGATTCTGTTTTTCTTTTTCTTCTTTTCATTCGTTCACTCTTCATTTTGTTCTCACTTATCGCATTCTCTCGCTTCTTTTGTTGTTGTACATTTAATTTCTCCTCTTCTTTTTACTTTTATTTTGTATTTTACTTCTCTCTCTTTCTTTCTCCGTAATGATTCCTTATTGACCTTTATTTTGTATGTTTACTTTTCTCCTCTTTTGTTCCCTGTTTCTCTCTTCGCCTACTGTACGTACCTTCTGCTCTGTCTCTCTTACTCCCTTTTCTTTTCTTTCCTTTCCGTTCGCTTTAATTTGCAATGTTGACCGCCAGAGTAAATAAACTGCTGTTTAACTTTGCTTTCGGGAACTACTGATGTTTACCGAACACTGGCACTCGCTATTTAGAGAAGGAGATAAGGGAGAAAAGTTGAGATAAAGGAAGGAATGTGTGTGTGTGTGTTTGCCAGAGGAAGAAGAAAGTTTTCAGTGGAAAAAGAAGGTAGTGAAATTTGGTTTGGTTTGGGTGATGATGATGATGATTTGTGGTACTTTTATTTGAAGATAACCACGGCTATGACTACTACTTTGTCGCCATCTGCCAACCGGCATGATCGGTAATTGGCAAAGTGATCATTTGACTTTTTTGGATTCTGAGAAATTTTATTTTTATCTTTTTTTGGTTATCATCATTTGAATTTCAGGAAAACTTTTTTCCTGCTCATTTGTTGCAACTTCTCCTCCTCTGGGAAACAACTTCCAAGCAATGGCCAAAACAGCTGCCAGACTTTCCAGCTTGTTCTAACCACTTTCGCTTTTCTTATCTTCCAAAGGAAATAAATAAAACTTTCTGATGATAAACTGGTGGAAGCACTTTTTATCTAATCTAGCTCTTACTGGCTGACAGCTCACTGTACTTGATAAGGCCTACCAGAGAAGTTGTGATGATGTGCTGGCCAGTAATGATAGGCCCCGCAGCATGTGTTCAGCAGCTGCTGCTGCTGCCGTTGCAAGTTCATGATAAGTACTGACAGATGATCATCGTTAGTCATCGAGGCCAAATGATAACGAGGATGAGGAATAATTCAAAGGTGGCCCTTTTGTTTGTTTGTTTGTCTGTCTGCAAAATAACTTCCGAACTTCCTTCCTTTCCTTTCGCGCCACCGCTTTTCAACGTCCTTCCAGCTTCCTCTGCTTCAGCTGCAGATGTCGCCTGCTCCTCTCCTTCTTCTTCTGCGGCGGATGATGGTGCACCTGCTACAGCACACACATTCCCTCACATTATATTTTGCCCACTACTCACCGGCGGCTGTCACAAGCTGGCGAGCTACTACTAGTCATTAGTGAGGAGAGGCTGTTGTTGTTGTTGCTTGTCAGTGATATTTAGTACTTCAAAGAGGTTTTCGGAGTGCACATGTTTTGTCTGTCGAGGAGGATGTGGTGGTGATATCATCGCATCTGCTTCCGAGAAGAGTTAGCATCATCATCATCATCACCACCACCACCACCACCACCTGATGCAGCAGCTGTGCCTTCACTTTCTGATCGACGCGACTTGTTCTCCATTTTTTTCTGATAAACATTTCTGGTGAATCATCATTGAAACACATTTTCTATCTATCCTATCCTATCTACCGCCAAGCAATGACGCCTGATAAGCTGAAAGGCACCGGCGCGGGCGCTGGTGGGCAGCAGCTGGGGGGCCGGCTGCGGAAGAGCCGCCACGGCAACCAGTCCTTTCGGAAGCTGGTGAAGAAGTTCAACGACGTCGGCCTGCCCTTCACCGACGACCAGTTCCGCTCCGCCGACGGCTCCGTCTTCACCACCACCGCCTACAAGTGCCGCCTCGATGTGGGGCGGATCGCCTGGAAGCGACCACGGGAGCTGTTTGCCGGCGCCACCTCCTACCATGATAAACAGTCCTCGGAAATAGAACAGCAACAGGCGAACATATCCGTTAGCCTCTTCCCCGGAAAATGGCCATCGACCTCTGAAGAGCTCGGGGCGACCTTGCTCTACTCCGGCCCCAACCAGTGGTTCATCGGCGTCTGTCTGGCGCTGGCCACCCACCGCACCGCCCTCCTCCGCCCACTGCTCCGGCCGGGCGATGAGGAGCACCTGAAGCGGACCGGCATCGTCAAGGCCACCATCTGGAGCTTCGGAACGCTGCAGAAGGTGGTCGTCGATGATAAGCTGCCGGTGGACTCGGCCGACGGCGACGTCCAGGCGCTGGTCTTCACCAAACCGTGGGGCCCCGCCCGGCAGGCCATCCTCTGGGCGCCGCTGCTGGAGAAGGCCTACGCCAAGCTGTACGGCTCCTTCGAGGCGATGGCCGCCCATGGCAGCCTGGCGACGGCCCTCGTCGACCTGACCGCCGGCGGCAGTGTACAGGTGGCCAGTCCGCTGGCGGAGGTGATGACCGCCGCGGCGGCGGCGGCGACCACGGAGCTCATTGCAAAGGAGCTCTCCCTGAAGAGCTTGATTTTTCTGCAGACAAAGGTGAGCAGAGTTCTAAATCTAGCTTTTTACTAATCTTTTTTTGCTAGGACCTCGCCAAAACGGGCGCCTTTGGCCTGGTGGCGAATCGCCTTTACCTGGTGGTAGGGCTAAAGAAGAACTCCTCTTCCTCCTCCTCGTCGGGTGGGACACTCTCCCGTCTGGCGTCCAAGGCGAGCCTTCTCGGCTCCTCACCATCGCCCAATGGTGAGCAGAAGCAGAAATCTTCCTCTTCGAGCACTCTGCCGAACCAGTCCCATCATCAGTCCTCTTCGACCATCACACTTCTCAACACTATCTACGAGCCAGGGCGAGGCTCAACAACAGGTGGAGGTGGTGGTGCCTCCTCCAGCTTTGCCTTTGCCGGTCCTAAACTTCAAGAGCTTACGTAAGGATTTCCTTGATTGAGCACTTTTGTTTACATTTACGTTTGTTGTTTACCCACAGCATTCCCACCTCTGAGCTGTCGAAGCACTGCTCAGGGCTGACCATCTGCCGACCTTATCGCGGGAACAAGGACCGACTAGGTCGGCTGATTGTGCCCACGGCCGCCAATCTTCAGCTGATCTTTGATGTGACCACCACAAATACGACATTATTGGCTGAGCCTAGTCTTTCAGAGGGCGGCAGCAAAACGCCTCCTCCTCATCCTCAACTTCTTCGCAGGAGCCCTCCGTCGAGGTGGTGATCAACCTGCTGCAGAAGTCGCTCACCAACGCCCAGGCGGTCGGCTTCCGCCTGCACGCCGTCGAGCTCAATCGCCGCCACCGGGTGCACGACTTTGGCAGCGTCCAGCTGGCCGGCAGCTGGGACCCGGTGGCCAGCCGCCTGGTGACGGTCACCACGCGCCTGCCCGTCGGCCGGTACCTCCTCACTCCGATCAGCACCACAGCGGAAGGACTGCCGCTGATGGTCTCCGTCTGTGCGGCTCACTGGGAGGGATGGCCACTCGGTTGACCCGGCTCACGGCGGACATGCCTCGCTACCAGCCGATTCGATTTATGGCGCCCAAGTACCCGGTGGCAGTCTCCCGGTTGGTCGTTCTCGGCGTGGAGGGCCTCGAGAAGCAGATCGATTTGGCTGTAAGTCTTCTTTTTTTACTATTTTGATGTTTAGCTTTTCTAATTTTGTTCTAAATGTTCCGCAGCGGCCAATCCGTATGTGATCCTCCGGCATGGCAAAACCGTCATCAAGTCGACCGTCCAGTCGGAGACGCTGTCGCCTCGCTGGGCGCACCTCTCTGCAGTCTTCTACCACAAGAAGCTGGACATTATTGGCGGTTCGAGCAGCATTCAGGTGGAGGTCTGGCATCGCAGCCTCCTCATGGACTACTTTATCGGCCAGGTGAAGCTGATGCCGCTTCCCACACGGCGTTCCGGTGCTGGTGGGGAATCGAGAGATAAAGAAAATAGTGAGGAAGAAGCCACCTTGAAGGCAGAGCTGCTTGACCGAAAGGGCGTCAACAGTCGCCCGGGGACGTTGCTCTACCAGCTGACCACCTGGGAGGACTTGAAGCGATTCTAAAGCGGCTTCTTTTTCTGTTTACCACGACACTCTCACATTGCCATGACTAATCTTGAGATGAAGATGATACTTAACCGACAATCAGCTACTACTACTACTAATTTTACCAATTAATGTAACTTACGAGTATTACCACAGACATTCTTTTGTTTTTGAATAAAGATGGCCGATTTTGGAGAAGAAAAATCGAGCCCAATCTGCAGCCAGTTTGAAAGCTGACACCTGAGGGCGCCACCGGTAACACAGACTTGTGTTGATTTTCACGCTGCTTTCGCCGCCTTTCCCATCACTCTTTGCCTCGCTCTCACTTTCTCTTTCGGCTCTGTCAGAGAAGCCTCCTCGTCGTTGGCCTGTCGTTTCGCAAACACAAACAAACTGACTGGCTCTTCTCCAAATCGAAATCGAAATCACCTCGATTCTTCGAGTCATCCGCCCTCCCCCTGACCACTTTGTGTTCACTCCCACACTACCACCACTACCACCACCGCCGTCATCAACAGCAATTAAGATGAACTCGGACGGTGCTGGCCATGGCAGCAGCGGCGTCGCCTCTAACGGCTGCGCCCCGGGCGCCTCAGGCCAAGCGCAAAGCTCCTCCTCGGCCGGCGGCGTCTCCTCCACCTCCTCCTCTACTTCCTCGGCCGCCGCCGACGCCGCCTTTGCGCCGATCAAGATTCTCATGCCTCCGACATTCACCTCGGCTACTCGGAGGTGCACCCGATCAAGGGCGACGACAGCTTTCGCGCCTTCGAGGAGGTGCTGAAGGCGGCGGCGAAGCACGACGTCGACCTGATCCTCCTCGCCGGCGACCTCTTTCACGTCAACAAGCCGTCGATTGCGACGATGAACCGCGCCAGTGCGCTCATTCGCAAGTACTGCTTCGGCGAGTACGACGAGGAGACCTGCGGCCAGCGGCTGCGAATTCGCAACTTCAAGCAGGCCAACTTCCTCGACCCGAACCTGAAGGTGCGCTACCCCATCTTCACCATCCACGGCAACCACGACGACCCCACCGGCGTCCACCAGACCAGCGTCATCGACCTGCTGGACAGCACCGGCCTGGTGAACTACATCGGCAAGCGGAACCACGTCGAGGACGTCATCCTCAAGCCGATCATCCTCGAGAAGGGCCTCACCAAGATCGCCCTCTACGGCCTGGGCGCGATGCACGAGGAGCGCCTCCACCACCTGATCAACGCCGACAAGTTCAACTACATGATGCCCGACGACGACCAGAACAAGTACTTCAAGCTGCTGCTGGTCCACCAGAACCGCATTCCCCGGCCCGGCACGAAGCACCTCGACCCGCAGGACCTGGACGAGCTGCCGAACATGGTGGTCTGGGGCCACGAGCACGGCTGGATCGGCGAGATTGAGTTCTACCAGCAGGGCAACTTCTACATCTTCCAGCCGGGCTCGACGGTGGCCACCTCGCTGTGCGACGCCGAGGCCGGCGACAAGGGCTACGGCGTGCTCACCGTCAACTACAACGTGCAGAAGGCGAAGCAGCGCTTCAAGCTGGCGACGCACACGCTGGAAAGTGTGCGGCCCTTTCTCCTCAAGACCGTCAACGCCGACGAGCTGCTGGAGAAGAAGAAGTTCAAGAGCGCCGAGGAGGCGCAGGACCACCTCTACAACCTGTGCAAGTGAGTGCAGTGTTGTTATAGTTGTGCTTTTTTAAATGCTCTAAATCCTAAACCCTTTTTTGCAGAACGGAAATCAAGGAGATGCTGCGCACAGTGCGCGTCGAGTACAGCAGCAACCTCCTGCCGCTGATTCGCCTCCGCGTCGAGTTCACCGACCCCGAGGTGAAGTTCGACACGAAGCGCTTCAGCCGCGAGGGCTTCAACGCCAAGGTGGCCAACGCCGACGAGCTGATTCGCTTCGTCAAGCGGTCGGACGTGGCCGCCGAGTACCGCAAGGTCATGGACGAGCAGGAGAACTTCAACATGCTGGAGATGATGAACGTGCTCGATGACGGCGTGGTGAAGCAGACCATCGAGGTGAGCAACATCATGGCCGACTACTTTGGCGGCCTCACCAACGAGCAGCACCAGCTGGGCCTCTTTGCCGAGCGCTACCTCACGGCGAAGATTGTGGAGTACGTGGAGAAGGACGCCTCGGACTCGGTGGCGACGCTGGTGGACAACTACAAGATGGGCCTCATCTCGATGATGGGCGAGCCGGATACGGTGAACCCCGAGGAGCTGAAGGAGGAGATTCGCAAGGCGAAGGAGAGGCTGGAGACGAACACCGACCTGTGGATGAACTTCGACAAGACCATTCAGCAGGCGAAGGTGGCGCGGATTCTCAAGGACCGCGGCATTGCTCCCAGCGCCAGTACCAGCAGCACTGCTGGCGGAGGAATTGCCAATGGTGGTGGGCCGAGCCTGAAGAAGGAGGACGCCGACGATGAGGCCGACAATGATGAGCCGCTCGACTGGAGTGACGACTGGAGCGATACGGGTGCCAATGAGCAGCCGCAATCAGCGCCCAGTGGTGGTGGTGCCCCACAATATCAGGCGGCGAATTCGGCAGCAGCAGCCACCTCGACGATGATGCAAGTCACCGGGTGGTGGTAGACTCTCAGCGTCAGCTCTACCGCTACAACCCGCTTCAATGGCTTCCACTTCAGCTGCAGCAGCAGCTTTGGGGATGCCCTCGACCAGTGCAGCCCCTGCCACCGCTGATCAGCAGGCGGCCACTCCTCAGAAGCGTCGCCCTGGCCGCCCGCGCAAGAATCCCTTTGCTGTGGGAGCCGTTCCCACGGCGCGCAAGACATCATCATCAGACCACGGCGCCGATGGTGGTGGTGGCTCAATGGCCGGCGCAGCAGAAAGCAGCGATCTCGATTCGACCACCTCCGCCACGCCCGCCCGAACCATGGGCCGACCGAGGGGCAGTGGACGCGGCCGGGGCAGGGGCCGAGGACGGGGCAGGGGACGCGGCCGAGGTGGCAGTCCTGCCTCTGCCTCGGGCACGCCGTCGCTGCTCTCCGAGGACGGCAGCATTGGTGGAGCTGATGCTGATGGCAGCAGTGGCGAGCTGAGCCTCTCGACGGGCGTCAGCCCCTCGGTGGGACGCGGCCGGGGCCGAGGACGTGGGCGCGGCCGTGGACGCGGACGCGGTCGTGGCCGAGGCCGGGGAAGCCGTGGTCGAGGAGTGTCATCCTCGCCGGGAGGCGCCACACATCACCACCGCAACACCAGCGACTCTGACGAGGAGCTGGAGTACAAGGAGGACGATGACAGCGAAGAGGAGGAGGACAGCGATGATGATGATGATGACGATGACGATGATGAGGACAGCGATGAGGACAACGAGGAGGACGACCGGGACGATGAGAAGTGGCGTCCCGGGCGATCGGCCGCCCTGCTCGCCGGAGCGAGCGCTGCCGGAGGCAGTGGCAGTGGCAGCGGCGGCCGTGGTCGAGGCCGTGGCGGCGGAACGCGAGGCCGCGGAAGAGGCCGTGGTCGCGGTGGATATCGTTCGGTTCTGTCGGCAGTGCCAGCGCACTCTGATGCGACTGCCGCCGCCGCCGCCGCTTCGACGCCGTCTGTGACGCCGCCGGTGGTGGTCCTGGCGACGAAGAGCTCCGTCCCTGCCTCCTCCTCTTCGACCTCAACCACCTGGGGCATGACAGTTCACCCCCAGGCCCACCACACCAGCGCCCACGCCCACGCTCAAGCCTCCTCCTCCTCAGCTACGGTGGCCGCGGCGAGCAGCAGCACCACTGACATTGAGATGCGCAGCAGCAATGATGGTGAAGGTGATGACGACGACGACGATGATGATGATGATGATGATGAGGACGAGAATGCCGGCCAGCGAAGGATCTCCTCCTTCTTCAGCAAACGCCAGCGAAAGATTTGAGTCGGATCAAGGTGCTGGACCAGATGCTTTCTACTTCTTTTCTGTTCTGTGTTTCCCGTTCATGTAAATTGATGTTTTCTTTTTCCTTTTTCATTTCTCCTCCTACTTCTTGTATAGTCTCTCTCCCTCTCTTTTCATTTCAAGTTTACAATAAAGATAAAGATATCATTTTCCTCTATCTGATCAAGAAAAGTTCAAGTTCAAGTTCATGTCGCTGTTGTGGTGGTGGTGGTTTTTTGCCGGCGAAGCGATCAACTTTCAACCGGTACGTACTCTGTGACAGGAGGCTTTGAAAAATAGATTGCCCCCAAATGGGCAATTCACAGAGGTGGTGAATGCGTGTGGAAGGCTAACGAGTGGAGGGGCGCATCAGAGCTGTGCTGGGGCACTGTCTGTTTGTGTGTGTTTGTGGCTGGGCGGCTGCCGCTGACTCTGCTGTTCTGTTTTCAGTAGCCTACGAAGCGGCGACAAGTCATCAACAGCTCTCTTTCTCCCTTTCTATTTCTCTCTTGGACCCGTTTCTACTTTCACTCCCCCGTTTTAGAAGTTTTTGAAGTGGTGGTTCGAATTTCACCAACACCACCACTCCCACCACGATGGCGGACCTGTCAATGGAGGACGGGGCGCCGAGTGGGCAGTTCGCCGATCCGGCGGTGCCGCCGGTGCCCAACGCCTCCCTCCTCGACCTGGCCGTCCTCGTCGGCTACATTCGCAGTTTGGTGCCAGTCATCATGGAGTCTGACCGCGTCCTCCCCGACTCGCTGAAAGAGCTACTTCAGGCGGACAGCACCCTCGAACTACTGCGTCGCTTCATCAGCGACCCCCAGTGCAAGGCGATCTCTATTCTGCGCCAGCTTGTCAAAGGTAAAGTTGTCTTCGATTTTTTGTAATCGCTTTCTAAATGACCAGATTTCTTCTTCTACAGACGACGACGAGGAGGACCAGGCGAGCCAGCTGAGCAGCGCCGACCTGGACAACTGCGTCCACTACAGCATCAGCGAGGACGTCAAGTCCTTCAGTCCGAAGATCACCAGTCTTACGCTGCTCAAGCGCGGCCCCATACTGGATGCGGAGAAGACGCTGCTGCAGCAGATTCGCCTCCAGCTTATGGACGAGAGCAGTCCCTACGAGGAAATGCACTTCTACAACAGCGCCTTCTTGGCGCCCAAGTTCAAGTCGCATGTCAAGGCGACTGGTCGAGCTGAGCGGTAAGTTACGCGAGACTTGTCAATGATTTTTTTCCTTACTCTAAACCTCTACTTTCTCTTGTTTTTCAGCGACGGCGACAAGATGGTCTCCAACGTGGAGAAGGACATCGCCGTACTGGAGATGGACTTTCTGCACCTGCAGCAGAACATCGACATACCGGAGATTAGCCTGCAGATTCACCCGCACGTCAGCTCGGTGATCAAGCAGTGCGCCGAGGAGGGCGTCAAGGTGAACATGGACTACTTCGCCGACAAGATCAACGACTCGGTCTTCCTCAACCAGCTGCAGTCGGGCGTCAACCGGTGGATTCGCGAGATTCAGAAGGTGACCAAGCTCGACCGCGACCCCTCCTCGGGCACCGCCCAGCAGGAGATTAGCTTCTGGCTCAATCTGGAGCGGGCGCTGCTGCGCATTCAGGAGAAGCGCGAGTCCCTGGAGGTGGTGACCACGCTGGAGATTCTGAAGAACGGCAAGCGCTTCCACGCCACGGTCAGCTTTGACGCGGACACCCGCCTGAAGGAGGCCGTCGAGATGGTGGACAACTACAATCCGCTGATGAAGGACTTTCCACTCAATGACCTCACCGCGGCCACCGACCTGGATCGCATTCAGCTGGCGCTCAAAGGTAAGAGTAGAAAGCTGTGAAAGTTTATAACCCTTCTTCTTGTTGAACCTGTTTTCCTAACCGTGTTGATCATCTTTCAGGCATCTTCCTTCACCTGAAGAAGATCCGCAACACCAAGTACCCGATGCAGCGGGCGCTGAAGCTGATGGAGGCGATCAGCCGCGACCTGATGAGCCAGATGCTGAAGGTGCTCGGCACGCGGCGGATGATGCACATTCCCTTCGAGGAGTTCGACCGGCTGCTGGCCGCCTGCAGCCAGGTCTTCACCGTCTGGGACGACGAGTACGAGAAGTTTCAGACGCTGCTGCGCGACCTGATCAAGAAGAAGCGCGACGAGCACCTGAAGATGATCTGGCGCATCAGCTTCGCCCACAAGAAGCTGCAGGTGCGCATGGAGCACATGCGCAAGTTTCGCAAGCAGCACGAGCAGCTGCGGGCGGTCATTCTCCGCGTCCTCCGCCCCAGCTTCAAGGAGATGGCCGACAAGGAGCTGCTCTTGCAGCAGCAGCAGCAACAACAACAGGGCGGCGGCGACCTGGACAGCAAGGACTCGGGCTTTGAGGCTCAGCTTCGCAGCTCGCAGAGTGGCAGCAGCAGCAGCAGCCACGTCCACCACCACCACTTCAATGAGGTGAACGAAATTGAGGAGGTCGATCTTGCCTACGAGCTGGTGAAGGAGGTGGACGCGCTGGACATGAGCAAGGACGGCAGCGACTCCTGGGACGCCAGTATCAAGGTAAGAACAGCTTTTATTTGTCTTTTTAGATCTGTGTTTTACTAATCTTTTCCCCTCCTTCTCTCTCTCTCCTCAGCGCTACGACGAGCGCATCGACCGCGTCGAGGCGCGCATCACCGCGAAGCTGCGCGACCAGCTGGGCACGGCGAAGAACGCCAATGAGATGTTCCGCATCTTCAGCCGCTTCAATGCGCTCTTCGTGCGGCCGCACATCAGCGGCGCCATTCGCGAGTACCAGACGCAGCTGATTCAACGGGTGAAGGACGACATCGAGTCGCTGCACGAGAAGTTCAAGGTGCAGTACCCGCAGTCGAAGTGCGCCCGCATGAGCCGCGTCTACGACATTCCCCTCGTCAGCGGCTCCATCATCTGGGCGCGGCAGATTGAGCGCAAGCTCAGCGTCTACATGAAGCGCGTGGAGGACATCCTCGGCAAGGGCTGGGAGAACCACATCGAGGGGCAGAAGCTGAAGAGCGACGCGGAGAGCTTCCGCCTGAAGCTGAACACGCAGGCGATCTTTGACGAGTGGACGCGCACGGTGCAGCAGCGCCAGCTCAATGTCAGCGGGAAGATCTTCACCATCGAGAATGCCGCCCGCTCGAATGTGGGCGGCGCCGTCGGCGGCGGCCTGCAGCGAGGCTTTCGCCTGCGCGTCAACTTCACCCCCGACATCATCGTCCTGGCGAAGGAGGTGCGCATCCTCCGCTCGCTCGGCTTTCGCGTCCCCCTGGGTATCGTCAACAAGGCCCACCAGGCCAATCAGCACTTTCCCTTTGCCGTCTCGCTGATTGACACCGTCAAGTCCTATGAGCGCGCCTGCGAGAAGGTCGAGGCGAAGGGCGCCAGTCTGGCGCTGCTGGTCGCCGGCCTGAAGCACGACGTCCAGGAGCAGATTGCCGAGGGCGGCGGCATGGTCTGGGAGTCGTACAAGCGCGACTCGTACGTGCAGCGCCTCGGCGAGGCTGTCTCCAACTTCCAGGAGAAGGTCGACGAGCTGCTGGACATCGTGGAGGCGATCGACCTGGAGGTGCGGGCGATTGAGAGCTGCAGCTACTCGGCCACCACCTTTGCGGAGATTCTCAGCAAGATTCAGAAGGCGGTGGACGACCTCAGCCTGCACCGGTACTCCAACCTGGCCGAGTGGGTGCGCCGGCTGGACGAGGAGGTGGAGGCGAAGCTGGCGGTGCGCCTTCAGGCGGGCATTGCCGCCTGGACGAAGGCTCTGGAGGGTAAGTGAATGAGTTGGCTGTGATTGAAGTTGCTTAGCATTTTTTCCCCTTTTTCTAGGCGACGACAAGCCCGACTCGGGCGAGGGCGACGCGCTGACGGACACCGACTCGCCGATGACCGCCACGGCGCCGGGGGGCGGCGGCGGCGCGGCGGCGAAGCTGGGCGGCGACCCGAAGATCGCCCCGAAGGTGCACGAGATCTGCATCACCAACCAGGTGATGTTCATCCGGCCCTCGGTGGAGGAGGCCCGCTTCAGCCTGCTGCAGGAGCTCTTCGCCTGGCAGAACGTCATCCTGACGCTGTACCGGGTGGAGAGCAGCCGTACCAGGTGGGCCTGGACCGGCCGCAGCCGCAGCAGTACCGCGACCTGCTCAGTAAGATCCCCGAGGCGAAGGCGGTGCTGGAGGCCAGTTACACGGCCATCGAGGCGAAGATCCGCCAGATGCGCGACTACATTCAGCAGTGGCTCACCTACCAGTCGCTGTGGGACCTGCAGGCGGACCAGCTGTACGCGAAGCTGGGCGAGGACGTGCACCGGTGGATGAACACCCTGGTGGAGATCAAGAAGAGCCGCACCACCTTCGACACCGCCGACACGCGCAAGGAGATCGGCCCCATCGTGGTGGACTACGCGAAGGTGCAGTCGAAGGTGACGCTGAAGTACGACAGCTGGCACAAGGAGGTGCTCGGGAAGTTCGGCCAGCTGCTCGGCGCGGACATGGTCAGCCTGCACGGGGCGATCAGCAAGTCGCGCAGCGAGCTGGAGAAGCAGTCGATCGACACGGCGAACACCAAGGACGCCGTCACCTTCATCACCTACGTCCAGTCGCTGAAGAGCAAGAAGGTCGCCTGGAGCAAGCAGGTGGAGGTGTACAAGGAGGGGCAGCGGATTCTGGAGCGACAGCGCTTTCAGTTTCCCAACAACTGGCTCTACGTGGACAACATCGAGGGCGAGTGGAGCGCCTTCAGTGAGATCATGAAGCGGAAGGACGCCAGCATTCAGCAGCAGGTGACCAGCCTGCAGGTGAAGATTGTCGCCGAGGACAAGAGCGTCGAGGCGCGCACGGTGGAGTTTCTCAGCGAGTGGGAGCGCGGCAAGCCGGTGGCCGGGTCGACCAATCCGAAGGAGGCGATCAGCCGACTGAGCATCTTTGAGAGCAAGTTCAACCACCTGCGCGACGACCGCGACAACATTATGCGCGCCCGGGAGGCGCTGGAGCTGCTCGAGCCGGGCAGTGTGGCCAGTAGCCCCAACGACGAGAAGCTGGCCGTCTCGCTGGAGGAGCTGCAGGACCTGAAGGCCGTCTGGACGGAGCTGGCCGGCGTCTGGGAGCAGATTGAGGCGCTGAAGGAGCTGCCCTGGCTGTCGGTGCAGCCGCGCAAGCTAAGGCAGCAGCTCGATGGGCTGCTGACGCAGCTGAAGGAGATGCCGGCGAGGATGAGGCAGTATGCGAGCTATGACTATGTGAAGCGGGTGCTGCAGAGTAAGTTTAAAATATGTTTTTTGTTGTTAAGAAGTGTTTTGCTAATCTATCCTATTTGTTTCTATCCTCCTCCACTAGGCTACACCAAGTCGAACGTCCTCATCGTCGAGCTGAAGTCGGACGCGCTGAAGGAGCGCCACTGGCGAGCGCTGACTAAGCAGCTCAAGGTGAGCTGGGTCCTCTCCGAGCTCACCCTCGGCCAGGTCTGGGACATTGACCTGCAGCGCAACGAGCTGATCGTCAAGGACATCATCCAGGTGGCGCAGGGCGAGATGGCCCTGGAGGAGTTCCTCAAGCAGGTGCGCGAGTTCTGGCAGACGTACGAGCTGGACCTGGTCAACTACCAGTCGAAGTGCCGCATCATTCGCGGCTGGGACGACCTCTTCACGAAGGTGAAGGAGCACATCAACTCGATCACGGCGATGAAGCTCTCGCCGTACTACCGCGAATTTGAGGAGGACGCCCTCAGCTGGGAGGAGAAGCTGAATCGCATCAACGCCATCTTCGACGTGTGGATCGACGTGCAGCCCCGGTGGGTCTACCTGGAGGGCATCTTCAGCGGCAGCTCGGACATTCAGGCGCTGCTGCCCGTGGAGACCAGCCGCTTCCAGTCGATCAGCAGCGAGTTCCTCCAGCTGATGAAGAAGGTCTCCAAGAATCCGATGATCATGGACGTGATGAACATTCCGGGGGTGCAGCGGTCGCTGGAGCGCCTCTCCGACCTGCTGGGGAAGATTCAGAAGGCGCTGGGCGAGTACCTGGAGCGGGAGCGCAGCAGCTTCCCGCGCTTCTACTTTGTCGGCGACGAGGACCTGCTGGAGATCATCGGCAACAGCAAGAACATTCCCCGCCTGCAGAAGCACTTCAAGAAGATGTTTGCCGGCGTCGCCTCCATCATTCTCAGCGAGCCGGAGAATGGTGGCAGTGCTGGAGCTGCTGGTGCCGGAGCCACCACAGCTGCCCAGAGCGGAACACCGCCAAACGTACTTGGCCTCTGCTCAAAGGAGGGCGAGGAGGTGCGCTTCGCCAATCCGATCAGCATTGCGGAGAACCCGAAGATCAACAAGTGGCTGTCGCTGTTGGAGCGCGAGATGCGCTACACGCTGGGCAAGCTGCTCGCCAGCGCCGTCGCCGACTCGATGGCCTTTAGGTAAGTTGTTGGCAAATCGTTTGATTGAGTGTGAGAGTGGTTTTATTTGATCCTTTTCCTCCTTCTCCCTCTCCTCAGATCCGGCGCCATTGAGGTGCCCGTCTTCATCGACTGGCTGGACAAGTACCAGGCGCAGATTATCGTCCTCGCGGCGCAGATCAGCTGGAGCGAGCAGATGGAGCAGGCGCTGGCGGCGGCGGCGGCGGCCGGCGGTGCCTCCTCGGCCGCCGACGACCCCACCGCGCCGCTGGCCACCGTCCTCCAGTCGGTCGAGTCGACGCTGCAGATTCTCGCCGACTCGGTGCTGCAGGAGCAGCCCCCGCTTCGGCGGAAGAAGCTGGAGCACCTGATCACCGAGTTTGTGCACAAGCGCGACGTCACCCGCCGCCTCATTAAGTCAGGCGTCAGCAGCCCGAAGTGCTTCGAGTGGCTGGCGCAGATGCGCTTCTACTTTGACCCGAAGCAGACCGACGTGCTGCAGCAGCTGACGATTCACATGGCCAACGCCAAGTTCTTCTACGGCTTCGAGTACCTGGGCGTGCAGGAGAAGCTGGTGCAGACGCCGCTCACCGACCGGTGCTACCTGACGATGACGCAGGCGCTGGAGGGCCGGCTCGGCGGGTCGCCCTTTGGCCCGGCCGGCACCGGCAAGACGGAGTCGGTGAAGGCGCTCGGCAACCAGCTGGGCCGCTTTGTGCTGGTCTTCAACTGCGACGAGACCTTTGACTTTCAGGCGATGGGCCGCATCTTTGTCGGTCTCTGTCAGGTGAGAGCATCTTTGGATGGTGTTTTGAAAAATGGTTTTAACTTTGTTCTTCATTGCAGGTGGGCGCCTGGGGCTGCTTCGACGAGTTCAACCGCCTGGAGGAACGGATGCTCTCCGCCGTCTCGCAGCAGATTCAGCAGATTCAGGAGACGCTGAAGAATGCCGCCGGGGGCTCGGGCTCTGGGGCGCCGAGCGCAGCAGCAGCTCACCGTGGAGCTGATCGGCAAGACGGTGAAGATCAACCCCGACATGGCCATTTTCATCACGATGAACCCCGGCTACGCCGGCCGCTCCAACCTGCCCGACAACCTGAAGAAGCTCTTCCGCTCGCTGGCGATGAACAAGCCCGACCGGCAGCTGATTGCCCAGGTGATGCTCTTCAGCCAGGGCTTCCGCACGGCGGAGAAGCTGGCCACGAAGATAGTGCCCTTCTTCAAGCTCTGCGACGAGCAGCTGAGCAACCAGCCGCACTACGACTTTGGCCTGCGAGCACTCAAGTCGGTGCTGGTCAGTGCGGGCAACATCAAGCGTGACCGCATTATGAAGATCAAGGAGGACCGAAGGGAGGCGGCGTCAGGGGCGGGAGAGACTGATGCTGTGGTGGTCAACGAGGCGCTGATTGCCGAGCAGCTGCCCGAGCAGGAGATTCTCATTCAGTCGGTCTGCGAGACGATGGTGCCGAAGTTGATTGCCGAGGACATTCCGCTGCTCTTCAGCCTCCTCTCGGACGTCTTCCCCGGCATCAAGTACACCCGGGCGGAGATGCGCCGCCTCAAGGAGGAGATTGCCAACGTCTGTCGGGAGATGTACCTGGTCTGTGATTATGAGGAGGCGGCTGCTGGTGGGGTGGTGGAAAGAAGAGCGGCGGGCAACTTGCTGGTGATAACGGCGGCGACGACGGAGCGGGCGAGTGCAGCTGGCTGGGCAAGGTGCTGCAGCTCTATCAGATCTCGCAGCTCAACCACGGCCTGATGATGGTGGGGCCGAGCGGAAGTGGGAAGAGCACCGCCTGGAAGGTGCTGCTCAGGCGCTGGAGCGATTTGATGGTAAGTGCTTTTTGGGGGGGGTTTAGACTTTTAGAGCTGTAAACCTACTCTAATCCTCTTTCCCTTTCTTTTTGCAGGCATGGAGGGCGTCGCGCACGTCATCAACCCGAAGGCCATCTCCAAGGAGGCCCTCTACGGGACGCTGGACCCGAACACGCGCGAGTGGACGGACGGCCTCTTCACGCACATCCTCCGCAAGATCATCGACAACGTCCGCGGGGAGATCAACAAGCGCCAGTGGATCATCTTCGACGGCGACGTCGACCCCGAGTGGGTGGAGAACCTCAACTCGGTGCTGGACGACAACAAGCTGCTGACGCTGCCCAACGGCGAGCGGCTGAGCATTCCGCCCAAGTCGGATCATGTTCGAGGTGCAGGACCTGAAGTTTGCCACGCTGGCCACCGTCTCCCGCTGCGGCATGATCTGGTTCAGCGAGGACGTCCTCACCACGGAGATGATCTGCGAGAACTTCTTCGCCCGTCTGCGGAACATTCCACTGGAGGACGGGGAGGAGGGCATGATGGGCGGGAGGCCTTTAGCTACGGCCTCCCAACTGGTGGGTCGGCCACCGAAGACGCCTGACTCTGAATCGGGAGAGCAAAATTCGGCAGCAGCCGCCCCGCTCAACCCGAGCCTCAGCCTTCAGCGGCACTTTGCGCAGCTGCTCGGCCCCTTCTTCGCCGCCGACGGCCTCGTCGAGCGCGCCTTTGAGTTTGCCAGCAAGCAGGAGCACATCATGGACTTTACGCGGCTGCGGGCGCTGAGCTCGCTCTTCAGCCTGCTCAACCAGTGCTGCCGCAATGTCCTCCTCTACAACGCCAACCACCCGGACTTTACGGTTGCCACCGAGGTGCTGGAGAAGTACGTCCCCTGTTCGCTGGTGTACAGCGTCCTCTGGAGCTTTGCCGGCGACGCGAAGCTGAAGGTGCGGCAGGACATGGGCGAGTTCATTCGCTCCATCACGACCATTCCGCTGCCGCCGCCCAGCGCCGCCTACTCGCTGATTGACTACGAGATCTCGCTGAGCAGCGGCGAGTGGACGCTCTGGCAGGCGAAGGTCCCCCAGATTGAGATTGAGACGCACAAGGTGGCCAGCCCCGACGTGGTGGTGCCCACGGTGGACACGGTCCGCCACGAGGCCCTCCTCAACACCTGGCTCGCGGAGCACAAGCCGCTGGTGCTCTGTGGGCCACCTGGTTCCGGCAAGACGATGACGCTCTTCAACAGCCTCCGCTCGCTGCCCGACATGGAGGTGGTGGGGCTGAACTTTAGCTCCGCCACACACCGGAGCTGCTGCTGAAGACCTTTGACCACTACTGCGAGTACCGGAAGACGCCCAACGGCCTGGTCCTCGCCCCGATTCAGATTGGCAAGTGGCTGATTCTCTTCTGCGACGAGATCAACCTGCCGGCGATGGACAAGTACGCCACCATTCGGGTGATCAGCTTTCTGCGGCAGCTGGTGGAGTACGGCGGCTTCTACCGCACCACCGACCACAGCTGGGTCCGCCTGGAGCGCATTCAGTTTGTGGGCGCCTGCAATCCGCCGACTGACCCGGGCCGCAAGCCGCTCTCCCACCGCTTCCTCCGCCACGTGCCGATCATCTACGTGGACTACCCGGGAGAGACCAGTCTGAAGCAGATCTACGGCACCTTCAACCGGGCGATGCTGAAGATTGTGCCCAGCCTGCGGGCGTACGCGGAGCCGCTGACGGCGGCCATGGTGGAGTTTTACCTGCTCAGTCAGGAGCGATTCACGCAGGACATGCAGCCGCACTACGTGTACTCGCCGCGCGAGCTGACGCGCTGGGTGCGCGGCATTGTGGAGGCGATTCGCCCCCTCGACTCGCTCTCCGTCGAGGGGCTGGTGCGGCTGTGGGCGCACGAGGCGCTGCGCCTCTTTCAGGACCGCCTGGTGGCGGACCAGGAGCGGGCGTGGACCGACGAGCACATTGACCTGACGGCGGTGAAGCACTTCCCCAATGTGGACCGCCACCAGGCCCTCCAGCGGCCCATTCTCTACAGCAACTGGCTCTCCAAGGACTACGTGCCGGTGGAGCGGGAGGCGCTGCGCGACTTTGTCAAGGCCCGCCTGAAGGTCTTCTACGAGGAGGAGCTGGACGTGCCGCTGGTGCTCTTCAATGAGGTGCTCGATCATGTGCTGCGCATTGACCGCATCTTCCGCCAGCCCCAAGGCACCTGCTGCTGATTGGCGTCAGCGGGGCGGGTAAGACGACGCTGAGTCGCTTTGTCGCCTGGATGAACGGCCTCAGTATCTTTCAGATTAAGGTGAGTGGAATTTTTGTTTTTGGAATGTGTATTTTAACGTTTCTTCTTCAGGTGCACAACAAGTACACGGCGGCGGACTTTGACGAGGACCTGCGCTCGGTGCTGCGCCGCTCCGGCTGCAAGAACGAGAAGATCAGCTTCATCCTCGACGAGTCGAACGTCCTCGACAGTGGCTTCCTCGAGCGGATGAACACGCTGCTGGCGAACGGCGAGGTGCCCGGCCTCTTTGAGGGCGACGAGAACACCACGCTGATGACGCAGATCAAGGACGCCAGCCAGCGCGAGGGCCTGATGCTCGACTCGAATGAGGAGCTGTACAAGTGGTTCACCGGGCAGGTGATCAAGAACCTCCACGTCGTCTTCACCATGAACCCCAGCAGCGAGGGGCTGAAGGACCGGGCTGCGACCAGCCCCGCCCTCTTCAACCGCTGCGTCCTCAACTGGTTCGGCGACTGGACCAGCGAGGCGCGCTTTCAGGTGGGCTACGAGTTCACCAGCAAGCTGGACCTGGACAATGCGAAGTACAGTCCGCCGGCGGTCTTTCCCGCCGCCTTTCCCAACTTTACGCCCACGCCGAGGCACCGGGAGGCGATCGTCAACAGCTTCGTCTACATTCACCAGACGCTGCACCATGCCAATGAGCGGCTGCTCCGTCGCGGGGGCCGCCTGACGACGATCACCCCCCGGCACTACCTCGACTTTATCAACCACTACGTGAAGCTGTACTACGAGAAGTGCTCCGAGCTGGAGGAGGAGCAGCTCCACCTGAACGTCGGCCTGACCAAAATTCGCGAGACGGTGGAGCAGGTGGAGGAGCTGCAGAAGAGTCTGGCCAGCAAGTCGAACGAGCTGGAGGCGAAGAACCAGGCGGCCAATGCGAAGCTCAAGGAGATGCTCAAGGACCAGCAGGAGGCGGAGAAGGAGAAGGTGAAGAGCCAGGAGCTGCAGGGCATCCTCCGCCGGCAGGAGGTGTCCATCAAGGAGAAGACCGAGGCGGTGATGGCCGACCTGGCCCAGGTGAAACCGCCGTGGAGGACGCTAGACAGGGTAAGTGCTTGCTGGTGGTGGCTAGTTGCTTTTGCTTATTATCGGGAGAAGGGTGGATGGACTTTGGAAGTGTGCGATATTTGGAAATACCGGGGGTTGCCGCTTATGATTTTGACTTGCTTTGCTCTCACGCAACTTTGTTAACGTTTTGTTTTTGTTTTTTTTTTTTTTTTATTTTTGCATCCGTTTTGGTTCATCTGTCTTGATCGTCATTTTCTCCTCATTTTCATTTTGACCTCCTCTCTTCGTTTTGTGGCGCCTTTTATCCTCTTTGTCCCCCAATATATCGTGCCTCTCCTCAGCCGTCTCCTCGATCAAGAAGCAAAACCTGGTGGAGGTGAAGTCGATGACGAATCCTCCGCCGGCGGTGAAGCTGGCGATGGAGTCGATCTGTCTGCTGCTGGGCGACGAGACCACCGAGTGGAAGGTCATTCGCTCCATTCTCATGCGCGAGAACTTCATCAGCACCATTGTCAACTTTCAGACTGACAATATTAAGTAAGTGATCCGCCGACTAACTTTTCATTTTTTTCCTCTCCCTCCTTCAGCCGTGCAGGCCATCAAGCGGCAGCACCTGGTGGAGATTCGCACCATGGCCAATCCGCCGGCGATTGTCAAGTCGGCGCTGGAGTCGATCTGCCTGCTGCTCGGCTACGAGCAGATCAGCGACTGGAAGGTCATTCGGGGGATCATCATACGGGAGAACTTTATCCCCAGCGTGATCAGCTTTGACTCGGATGACATTTCGTAAGGGTTTCGATTGGATTCAAGAAGACGCCGCCAACAGAAAGACTTGGAAGACTGGCTTTTTCTTATCATCATCAACATCAACAAAAAATAGTTTTATCCCTTACTAACCCTTTTCCTTTTCTTCTCACCCATTCAGCGAGGACATCCGCCAGAAGATGATCTCCAAGTACCTGAACAACCCGGACTACAACTTTGAGAAGATTAACCGCGCCTCGCTGGCCTGCGGCCCGCTGGTGAAGTGGGCCATTGCGCAGGTGAACTACGCCGACATGCTGAAGCGCATTGAGCCACTGCGCAATGAGCTGCTGTCGCTGCAGACGGAGGCGCAGGCGAACAAGAGCCGCGCGGAGGAGACCGACCGGGCGGTGGCCCACCTGGAGCAGTCCATTGCCGCTACAAGGAGGAGTACGCCAACCTGGTGTCGCAGTGCCAAGCGATCAAGACCGACCTCGCCTCGGTGCAGTCCAAGGTCGACCGGTCCATTGCCCTGCTGGCCAGTCTCAGCAGCGAGAAGGAGCGCTGGGAGCACAGCTCGGAGACCTTCAAGAGTCAGATGCAGACGATTGCGGGCGACTGCGTCCTCTCGGCGGCCTTTCTCGCCTACGCCGGCTACTTTGACCAGCAGTACCGGTGAGTAGTAGTGGTGAATAGTTTGTTAACTGGGCTTTTTAACTCTCATTTCCTCTTTTCTCCCCCACCCAGCCAATCGCTCTTCAACTCCTGGTCGACGCACCTGAACGTCGTCAACATTCAGTTCCGCGCCGACCTCGCCCTCACCGAGTACCTGAGCACGGCCGACGAGCGGCTGCGCTGGCAAGCGAACTCGCTGCCATCGGACGACCTCTGCACGGAAAATGCCATCATGCTGAAGCGCTTCAACCGCTTCCCCCTGATCATCGACCCCTCCGGGCAGGCCACCCGCTATCTGCTGAGCGAGTACGAGCAGAAGCGGATCACCAAGACCAGCTTCCTCGACGACTCCTTCCGGAAGAACCTCGAGTCGGCGCTGCGCTTCGGCAACCCGCTGCTGGTGCAGGACGTGGAGAACTACGACCCCATACTGAACCCGGTGCTGAATCGAGAGGTCCGCAAGACGGGCGGCCGCGTGCTGATCACCCTGGGCGACCAGGACATTGACCTCTCCCCGTCCTTCTGCATCTTCCTCTCGACGCGCGACCCGACGGTGGAGTTCCCGCCGGACATCTGCTCCGGGTGACCTTTGTCAACTTTACCGTCACGCGAAGTAGCCTCCAGGCGCAGTGCCTCAACCAGGTGCTCAAGTGCGAGCGGCCGGACATTGACGAGAAGCGCGGCGACCTGCTGAAGCTGCAGGGCGAATTTCACGTCAAGCTGCGCAAGCTGGAGAAGTCGCTGCTGCAGGCGCTGAATGACGTGAAGGGCCGCATCCTCGACGACGACTCCATCATCAGCACGCTGGAGAAGCTGAAGCACGAGGCGGGGGAGATCTCGAAGAAGGTCGAGGAGACGGACAAGGTCATTGCGGAGGTGGACGCCGTCAGCGGGCAGTACCTGCCGCTGGCGCAGGCCTGCAGCAGCATCTACTTCACCCTGGAGGGGCTCAATCTGGTGCACTTTCTCTACCAGTACTCGCTGCAGTTCTTCCTCGACATCTTCACCGACGTGCTGGCCAATGCCAATGCCGGGGGGCACGGTGCGACGGACTATGCGGCGAGGCTGGCGGCCATCACGCGGAAGCTCTTTGAGGTGGTGTATGTGCGCGTGACGCGGGGCATGCTCCACCACGACTGGCTGGTCTTTGCGCTGCTGCTCTGCAAGATTTACATTCGCGGGTTTACGAGGTAGGGCTTTGGTTTGGAAAGGTTTCATTTTGGTTTTAACTCTTTTTCTTTCACCCCTCCTTTAGCGAGAAGCACTTTGAGAACGAGTTTGACCACCTGATGCGCGGCCGAGAGAGTATTCTTCACCATGCGGCCGCTGGAGGTGGTAGTGGCAGTGGAGGCCACTCTACCGTTTCCATTGCCGGCGTCACCGAGGACCGCCTGGAGGCGGCGACGGCGCTCTCCAAGGCGCTGCCCTCCTTTCGCTCGCTGCAGGCGGCCATTGACGGCCTGGAGGGGGAGGCGACCTTTCACGAGTGGCTGCACTCGACGCTGCCGGAGAATGCCGTGCCCAGGCTGTGGGCGGCGGAAGAGAGGAGGTGGAAATGAGGAGCTGACCGCCGTCGGGCGAACGATGAACGAGCTGCTGGTCATTCACGCCTTCCGCCCGGACCGGGTGGTGGCGATGGTGGGCCGCGTCGTCGACGCCGTCTTCGGCGCCCAGTTCCTCCACATGGTCGCCACGGAGTACGACCTGGGCCACGCCGTGGAGCGGCTCATCAAGGCGAACACGCCCATTCTCATGTGCTCCGTGCCGGGCTACGATGCGAGCGGCCGCGTGGACGACCTCGCCGCAGCTGAATCGCTCCATCACCTCCATTGCCATTGGCAGCGCCGAGGGCTTCAGCCAGGCGGACAAGGCGATCAACGCGGCGGCCAAGTCGGGCAAGTGGGTGATGCTGAAGAACGTCCACCTCGCCCCCCAGTGGCTGGTGCAGCTGGAGAAGAAGCTGCACGCGCAGACGCCCAACCCTAGCTTCAGGCTGTTCCTCACGCTGGAGATTCATCCCAAGGTAAAAAAGTGGTGGTTGAAAAGCTTTTTTATATGTTTGATCCATAACCTCTTTAACCTTTGCCCCTCCCCTAGATTCCCGTGAACCTCCTGCGCGCCGGCCGGATCTTCGTCTTTGAGCCGCCGCCGGGCATTCGCGCCAACCTCCTGCGCACCTTCAGCACCATTCCCGCGGCGAGGATGATGAAGGCGCCCAATGAGCGGTCGCGCCTCTACTTCCTCGTCAGCTGGTTCCACGCCATCGTCCAGGAGCGGCTGCGCTACGCGCCGCTCGGCTGGTCGAAGCGCTACGAGTTCAACGAGTCCGACCTGAAGGTGGCCTTCGACACGCTGGACACCTGGATCGACGCCGTCTCCCTGGGCCGAACGAACCTCCCTCCGGAGAAGGTGCCCTTTGACGCCATCTGCACCTCTTCGGCCAGTGCATCTACGGCGGCAAGATTGACAACGACTTTGACCAGCGCCTCCTCACCAGCTTCCTCCAGAAGCTCTTCACGCCGAAGAGCTTCGAGGCGGAGTTTGTGCTCGCCAGCGAACCGACCCCGAGCAGCAGCAGGGCAGCGAGCACCTGATCACCATACCGAGGGCATCATTCGCCGGGACGAGTTTCTCAGCTGGGTGGAGTCGCTCAGCGACCGACAGACGCCCAGCTGGCTGGGGCTGCCCAACAAGGCGGAGCGGGTGCTGCTGACCAACCACGGCGTCGACCTGGTGGGCAAGCTGCTCAAGCTGCAGCTGCTCGAGGACGACGACGACATTGTGGTGGTCAGTGGGGCGGCGGAGGAGGAGGAGGAGATGAGAGCGCGCCCAGCAGCCTCACTACCACCACCGGAAAGACCGTCGACGCCGACGGCCGACCGGGGTGGATGCGCACGCTGCTGCACTCGACGAGCCAGCTGGCTGAAGCTGCTGCCCGCCAGCCTGCCCACCATGCGCCGCACCTCGGAGAACATCAAGGAGCCCCTGTACCGGTACTTTGAGCGCGAGGTGAACATCGCCGCCCGCCTCCTGGGCGTCCTCCGCGCCGACCTCACCGACGTGATGGCCATCTGCCGGGCGGAGAAGAAGCAGACCAACTACCACCGGGAGATCACCGAGTGCCTGGCGAAGGGCATGATTCCCGGGCACTGGCGGTCGGCGTACAAGTGCCCGGAGAGCTGCACCGTCATCCAGTGGGTCACCGACTTTGCCGAGCGGCTGAAGCAGATGGCGCGCATCAGCGCCTCGCCCACCGCCGCCCTCAAGACGCTCACCATCTGGCTGGGCGGCCTCTTCAACCCCGAGGCGTACATCACCGCGACGAGGCAGTTTGTGGCGCAGGCCAACGGCTGGTCGCTGGAGGAGCTGCAGCTGCAGATTATCATCAATGATGCTGCTGATGCTTCGGCGGGAGGTGGGGCCGGCGGTGGTGCTGCGCTGCAGTCGCCGACAGCGGCTCCTTTGGCGTCTCCGGGCTGACGCTGCAGGGGGCCGAGGTGAGGGCGAACCAGCTGCGCATCACCTCGAAGATCTTCACCCGCCTGGCGCTGACCTGCTTCAAGTGGATTCGCGTGCCGCTGGAGGAGCAGCTGGCCAGTCCCAGCAAGAGCCTGGCGAGCAATAAGGTAAGTCTGTTGTTTTCATTTTTGTGGTTTTGTTGTTCACAATTTTTTTTACTTGTCTTGGTTCCCTAGGTGACCTTGCCCGTGTACCTCAACTCGACGCGATCTGAGCTGCTCTTCAGCGTGGAGCTGGAGCTGGCCGAGGGCGAAGCGGACTACACGTTCTACGAGCGCGGTGTCGCCTTTATCGCCTCCTCGGGAACGATCTAAGCCAGGCAATCACTAGGTTTTTAACGGTTCTTTCTTTTCTATTCTTTTTCTTCTTCTTCTTTCTGGTCAACCAGTCCCTTTATTATATCCTTTAATTATTTCCCTCCCAGTTGTTGGACTGTTGTTGTTCCCTTCTGACCGCCACCACTACACACTATACACTACTACCAACACACCAATTTTAGCAGCTCTCTCTCTCCAACAGCTCAGCAACTTATTTTTATCAAATTTATTTATTTCTTTGCCTTTCTCTGGCAGTGATAATGCAGTACCATTAAAATCTTCTTAATTATAAATTACAAGTTATTACAAAAGCGTTCATCAACGCTGAGCGGTGCTTGGCTCACTGGCTGACTGGAGCAGCAGTTTCTCTGCTGAAACGAACTCTACATCTGAGGGCAAGATGAGTCGATTCATCGGGACACCGCAATGGAGGGTGAAGAGAGAGGACTTGAGGCAGTTCAGAGCTGACGATGAGTTGAGAGGTGACAAAGGTAAAAGTTCGTCTTCTTCTTCACCACAGCTGAACCGAACTCCACAGCTATGACAGCTGAACCACTCGATGTAGATGGCTTGCAGGTTGGGCATCGTCTTCGGCAGATTCAACCACTGCACCTGAGAGTGAGAGTCGATGCTCAAGCACAGTTCAAGAGCCCTCACAGTGTTTAGCTGCGCCAGTGAACGTGCTGGTGGTGGTAACTCCTCACGACTCCACAAATCTACCGACAACCGCAAGTGAACCAGCTGATGAAGTTGAGAGAGGGCAGTGAACAGCGGTACAAATCAGTAACGGTAAGCTGCTGATAGAGATGGAAGTGAGAGAGCGAAACTGGCTGCAGAAGAGGGGCACAGGGTCACTGGGGTAGTCGAGATAATCGATCTCATAGCGAACAATGCGACTGTGCAGTGGTTGGCTGAGGCTGAGCAGATCATCGGTATCGTCGGAGAACTTGAGCAGATGAACTTGAAGGTCGGACTTGTCGGTGGCATAGCGCTCGAGGGAACGCATAAAGGCATGCAGTTCGAACGATCGGAAGGCGACTACTTTTAACTGGGCGAGTATGGGTAGATCGGGAAGGTCGATGTCGCTATACCAGTCGAGGGCCAGATGCTGCAGAGCAGTGAGACTGTTGATGGCGGTGACCAGCTCACGGCCCTGTTGACAGTCAAGCCACATAGTTGATTCCGCCATCAAGTCGGTCAGTTGGCGCTGCCACTTGGGATGCTGCAGAAGGGGCACCAGGTGCCCATTGTTGAGTGTGATATATTTTAGGTCAGTGACGGAGGAAAAGATGTAGACAATCTGCTCGGTGGTCGCAGTGTCAATCTGTTCTCTCAAGTCAATCATCAGGCAGTGCCATTTGCTGAGACGAGTGATCATCGGGTAATCGGGGAATGATGGCTCGCCGGGAATGTCCATCAGTGGCTGCATGGCTGGCTTGGAGGCGAGAGAATAGCAGTTGATTTGATCTTTAATCAAAGCAAGATCGCTTGGGTCTTCAACATTTTGATCAGTGATGACCAGTGACTTCACTTTGAGATTGGCCGCTCTCACCAGCCCGGCACAGCGTAGACTCATCTTGCTCGCCACCATCTGCTCATTCGGTGTGAATTCTTGGAAAATGGCGATCCAAGACAGATCGGAAATTTGGAGTTGAGGAGGATCCATCGTCTTCGAGTGATGATTAGACTGAGATTGAGAGGTGGGAAAGAGCGAATCAACTGAAGATGTTGTTGACGCAATGTGAGCAAAGCAGAAAGTGAAAACTGAGCACGTGTCCTGTCACTGCCACTGCACTGCTCACAGGTGTTCAGAAGAATGCAGCAACAGCATCGCCCTCTGTAGTGATAATCATAATCAGATGAGAGATAAACGATAACCAGTGCAATACCATCGAATTTGATCATTTTCAAGCACTGACAACAGCAGCAGCAGCAGCAGGGCGTAGAGGCTTCAATTTCGACGACGTTCCCTGGTTCATCGATATTATCGGGAGGGGAATAACTAGGAGAAGAAGAAGACTAAGATTAATTGTATATGATTTACAATTACTTTTCTATTTTTTGAAACAGCAACGATTGTTTGTTTGCGACTCGCTCTGAGCGCACACACTTTTTGCGTCCCAATGTTTGCCTCCCAAGTTGGTCACACTGCTGCACTCTCACCGTTGTTTTTTAATTTCATTTTCTCATAACCGAATCAAACTACTATTCCTAGTAGGTGATGCTTTACAGTCTGTTCAAGGACAACTTGAAGAGGAGGCCTGTTGAAGATGGAGATGCTGAAGCCCTTTTCAAGACTGTGACTAACTTTTTTCCTCTCTCTCTCTCTCCTCCTCCTATTGACACTGCACAGCAACAAAGGAGTTGCACTTGAATGACTCCACCAGCCGATCGTCTATCAATCGAGTATATTACGAAGAAAGTGCCTGACAGGCGAACATGATCTCTTTCACGCCAAAAGAGGATACAAGCACACACAGTCAGCCAGCACTGAGAGCGAAATAGAGAGAGACAAACTTCGGACAAACACTGACAGACACTACCAAACACTGGTTATATCTGTGTCTCTAATAATAACAACCACAGCAACAACATCGCCGGGCGAACTTGGCCTGAAGAGAAACGAAGAGAAACGAAGAGAGAGAGAGAGAGAAAACATCAACACACTAACGGAGTTTGCCACTGTGTTGCTGTCGCAGCCGGGCTAAAACAGCAGTCAAACTTGTTCGACGGGCATCTGTGAGAGTAGGTGAGGAAGAGAGAGAGAGAGACTTTCAGTCAGTCAGTCAACTTAGTCTACTCTCTCAGACTCTCTGGCGTACTCTCTGCTGCTGCTGCTGCTGCTGCTGACCTGTAACCTGAGGCAGACTTTGGTGACGGTGGTGGTGGTGGTGGCCAACGAAGCAAACCATCAGCCCGTCCATTCACCTCATTTACCACCACCACCAACTCCTCGGGTAAACGATTGCAGGATATTCGTCCACACCGAAGGAGCATTCGCCTGTTTCCGTCTTTTCCTCGTCTTCAGTCTTTCAGTCTTTCGTTTAGTCAGCTCAAACCGACTTTCTCTTGCCGGCCACTGACACCGACGACGCTAAACACTGCCATAACAGAGCACCGAAGCACGACCACCACCACCACCACAAAGGAGGAAGAAGAAGAAAAGTGCGACCATCATTACCATCACAATCATCGTCGTTCACCACCAGTGTTCAGTTCAGTCAGTCAGTTAGTCAGTGCGCACCAGCGAATCAACGGTCGAGCTTCTTCGTTTTCTTCGTTTCCTCTTTTCTTGAAATTTTTGTGTTCAGCAGTTTTTTCCCACCACCACCATCTGAACATGCTGGAAAACATCGACTGCCTCGCCCACATGCTCTCCTACCTGACGGTACGGGAACGGGAGTCCTGTCGGGCAGTCTGCCTCAACTGGCTCCTCTCGGCGGATGAACTGGCGAGGACGCAGCAGACGCTGGTCATCGTCGGCCAGCAGCGGGAACATGCTGGCTCGACTGTCGCTAATAATGGCACCACCGAAAGCCTTCCAGGGAGGCGAGGCTTTCGTTCTTCTTTTTCTGAAGAGACTTCCAGCAGCTGCAAAAAATACTTCACCACCACCACCTCCACCACAAGTCAGATCATCCGCTGGCCGCATTCGTACATTCGCTACCACTGCTTCTGTCAGATGCTGGGCCGCTTTCCAAACGTGCAGGCAATTACCTTTGAGGGCATTGAGCACTGGAACGACCACCTGCTCCACCAGCTGGCCGCCGCCTGTCCTCGACTCACCCGGTTGGACTTTTTTAGCTGCGTTGGAATTGGTAAGTGTGAGAACTCTTGGATTTATACAGTGAAATGACCATCTTTGTTTATTTAGGTCGAAGCCGCCTGCACGAGAAGGACTACCTGAACGTGACGGTACGGGGCTGGAGCCGACTGATCGACCACTTTGGACGCCAGCTGACGCAGCTCACCCTCTCCGACTGCGACCTCGACGACGACCAGCTGGCCATTGTCGTGGGCGGCTTCCGCTCTCTGCTCTACCTCGACCTGAGCAGCAATCGACTGGGCGAGGCACGCCCTCTTCGGGACCTCCCGCCCGGTCTGAGGGTGCTCAAGGTGGGCCCCAGACTGGTGGGCGGTGGCTCCCCATGCTCCCATTCCATGGAGCACATTCTCGAGGGGGCGGGGCGGGAGGTGAGGGAACTGCACCTGCAGGGATTCCTCTGCCGACAGCTGGAGAGGCTGGCGGAGATGCGGGCGCTGGAGCGGCTGACCATTCGCTTTATGAAGCCGCTCTTTGAGGATGCCGCCGTCAGTGGCTGCTTTTGCCGCCATTGGCCGCCTGTCCTCGTTGAAGTGTCTGGAGATTTATCAGGTAGTTGTTTTGTTTGCTGCAAATCTTTTGCATCGTTTTCCTAACGATTTTTCCCCCTTTTTTCTCAGCACAACACCCACGACTGCTACATGGCCCTCTCTCGGGAGCACCTGTCGGCCATCTTCAGCGGTTGCCCCCTCCTCAGCCGCCTCGTCCTCAACTGCGACATCTGGTGCGACTCCCGGTGGACGACCAGCTGCTGGGCGACCTCCGTCGATGCTGTCCCCTGCTGGAGCACCTCGACCTCTGTCCGGGCAACTACCAGACGACGGACGCCTGTCTGGCGGTGATGGCCACCTTTCCCCGGCTGCGGACACTGCGTCTGGTCGAGTTTAGCGGCATCACCGAGGCGGGGCTGATGGCGGCGATACGGTGGCTCATTTCATCCTCCAGGACCAGCAGCAGCTCTCAACAGCAGCAGCTAGTCAGCTTCACCGTGGAGGACTGCTGTGATATCGATGTCCAGAGGGTGATGGACGGGCTGAGGAGGTTGCATGCCGGTAAGGAGGGGGAAAGAAGGAAGGGGGAAAAGACAGATTATGATCACCTTTAAACTGTTGACCTTCTTCTTTCTCTAACTCTTCCTCATTTTTTTATCAACAAATTCCAGAGCATCCCCACTCGTCGTCTGGAGCTGGCGGTGACGCCACTTCGCTCCCTGCAGGTGCCCACCCAGGTGCACTGCATTCCCGATGAACGGCGGCCGGTCATTCGGCTGACCGTCTGCGGACAGAAGGAAGGCGTTAGAGGAAGTAATCTTCTAAATGGAGGCAGCAGCATCCAGGCCAGTCTCGCCGGCTACTACCGCCACCTGATTGACCAGGGCCCGTGGGTGGGAAAGTTCCGCCTGGGCCGCGAGCACTACAGCGAACTGATGGCCTCGGCCAGTTCGCTGCTCCGCTTTCATCGCCCAGTCGGCCCTCTCGGCGATCACCTTCCTCTCGACGCTGCTCACCTTTGGGGCGGCCTGTTGCGTCTACCTCCTGCACCTGGTGCTGCTCAACGTCCACTCGGGAAGTTCGGGAGGAGGAGGAGGAAGGGAAAGGCCACGATCACCCTCAGCCTCCTCTCTCCGAAATTCTCTCTATCACCCCCATCATTCTCAGCACCACCACCATCACCACACCATCCGGTGCACCTTCTCCTCGGCATCTCCTTCCTCAGTCCGGGCACCATCTTCTGCCTGTCGGCGCTCTTCATCGGTCCGGTGCTGTACGTCGTCAGCAGCCTTCTCCAACTACTGACCAGTTTCACCACCTCGGGAGTTGGTGTAAACGGCGGCGGCCTGGAGGACCTTCTTCAGCTGTTGCTGCAGTCCAACTCGTAGTGGACTGACTGACTGACTAGTTTTTGTTGGCCTGAACTAGATGGCAATGCTGAAGCAGCAAAAGATTGTACGGCAGCTGTTGCTGTTGCTGCTGCTGCTGTTGAAGGTGTTGCAGCTTTGAACTTGATTGAAGTGGCGGCTAGTGGCTATGCGATGGCAGTGTGGATGTTAATGTTGATGGGGAGAAGATTGCTGTTGATTGATCGTCTGCCCATTAATCACACACACACACACACTGGACAGTGTGACATCTCCATCTTTTTTATACAGTGGTAATGGTGGTGTGTTGATCTCACTGTCGATGACTGTTTACTCCTTTCTCAATCGGTTACCTTCTTCTTCTTCCTTTTCTTTCTCCCCTGCTTTTACTTTTGTGGCCGACTTTTATTTTCTTCTTCTTCTTCTTTCTTTCTTTCTTCGGTCTACTAACTTGTAATTGAAACTTCTGCAGCTGTTGCCCCCTTTTTCGCTTTCTTTACACTAACCAGCTTTTTTCGTCATTGTCGTCGACTTCTCTGCCGCCGTTTTGCTGTTGTTGTTGTTAATCTGTTGTCTGAACTGAATTTTAACGTTATTATCTTTCTTTCTTTCTTTCTTTTTCTCCCCTCTTTCTATCTATACACCTTTTCCCTTTTCTTCTTCTTTCTGTTTGATACCTGTTTTTACCTCGGAAATAATCGTGCAATCAAACTTCTTTGTGTCCTCAGTGTACTGTAGTGCACAATCTCACGGTTTCGATTACGACTGACTGACTATCTGAGCAAGTGAGTGAGCGAGCAGACATTGTCCAGTTTGCTGATTAAAGGCCGCTGTCCAGTCTACTACTGTGGTTGCTGCTGTTCTACATTCCTTTTAGAGAGACTTGCACTTAAAACTCGACTCAACTCAACTCGACTCAAAAAGTGGTGCATTTAAGCTTTTTCACCTTACAACACACAACAAAAAACACCTTAATTTTCCTGCCTGCCTGCCTGCCAGTGCACTCAACAGAGCGAGAAGATATATCGGTGGCAATGGTCACCACCACCGCCGCCACCACCAACCCTGATGGCCAATGAACCACCTTCTTCTTCTGCTGTTGCCAACGGAAGGACGGACTTTGAAATGGCTGAGAAGGCTTTGAAGCAGGGGAACAGGCTAGCACAAGCACAAGCACACACTGCCATCGATCCCGTTGTGTAATATTAATATGCGCTATACTATTATCAAGCGCAAAAGTCCGTTGTTGTTGTCGTCTGCAGGGGCAGCAGCAGCAATTACTGTCATTGTACGGTGCTTTCCCTGCTGTCTATTTTCTGCTCACGTGTGCTACCTTTATTTCTTTCTTTTCAAGATCGATTAAGCCCAGTGTTGTACACAACTGTTCAGTCTGTGTGTGTCTGTGTGTGCACACTATGATGTATGACACCTTCACAGTAGTGTGACAATTTGTGTAGCTAAAGCTGCTGCTGCTGCTGTTAAGCGTTTAAAATGCAATCAGATTAGCTGCAAGGAAGAGCCGTCGTGATTGGAAGTTGGAGAGGTGCTGGCAGCAGCGGCTGATGTTTAGAGGTTAGCGGTAATTAGTCAGTGGCACTTGAAGAGCTAAGCTGCTGATGCTGTTGATGATGCTGTTGCTTCAGTTGAAGGGCGAGAAGATGCTCTTGTGTCCTATGTGTGCACTTTGTCTGCTCTGTCAGGAAGTGTGTTTGCCAAGAGAGAGAGAGAAAAACGAAGAGGCTCACGAGTAAACAAAAAACTGTACAGCACACACACTTGGTCAGCTAATGAGGGGCACTCATTGGGAGAAAGAAGAAGAAGAAGAAGAAGGAGGAGATGATGATGATTGCGATGATGACGATTGTGACGATCATAAAGTCTCCTCTACTCTTTTTTGTCGGCGAAAGTGACCAAGTGTCAAGTGCAGGCTTTGCCGCTCTCTGCGTGATGATGGTGATGATGATGATGAAACAAAAGAAAGAAGAAGAGAGGATAGAGTTCAGAGTCACAGATTGAAAGAGACAGAGTGAGAGTTCGATGATGTCACTGTCACTTGTCAGACAATTGAATTCAAGACATTTGGAACAAGCCTGTCTGTCTGCCTGCCTGCTGTGCCTGCTGAGCCCGAGTGCTAATGGGAGAGAGTAAGCAAGGCACTACAGTTTTCAGCCTTCAAAGATTGGTGGTAAGTGGATGACAAAAACACAAAGCCATCACCTGCTTTCAACTGCTTCGAATTTCTTCACTTTTAAAAGCCGCCATTTTCTCAAGATAGGCTCAAAACGCTAAATCTACCCAAAAGGTCAGTGATTTGTGCAATCTATTTCGCTCTCTCTTTGTTTTGCTCGAAAATTCTTTTTCTTTCTTCTGTTTTCTTCTTGTTGATGTTCTTCTTCTTGCAAAGATGTTATCTAACAACTATTATCTCATTCCAGCCATGAATATCCTTGAATATCGCACCATCAATGTTGGTTGCCTCACAGTGCATTCGCCAGTAGATGAACTATGACGACTGACGATTATTTGCTCTACGGCGGACGACATCATCATCATCAACAGCATCAACAGTTGGACACACTGCAAATGAGCTTGGTGAATTGAATCCCGTGTTGTCCACCTTTCGACGAAGTGAAGTAAGTAGCAATTTGTTTTCTTCTTTTTTCATTCATTCATTATCTTCGTTCGTGCTGCTGGCTGCAGCAACTGTTAAACTTCAATTGCTTTCCCCCTTCTTCTCTATCAAAGCCCTTGTCTTCTGTTCACTCTTCCTCTCACTATCGCCTGGTGATGGCGAAGGCGGCGGTGGTCACTGAACACACACAAGCCGAATAACTGCCGAACGTGAGTCTTAAAAATTTTCCATTAATTAGAATTTGCGTCAGCGTGTGGAAAGGCGAAGTGAAGTAGAAAAAAGAGTGAAAGAGAGAAGAGCCGATTAAAAATAGTCAAGCTTGTCAGCAGCATTTTCAACTGCTGCTGCTGCTGCGAGGGGAGTGTACCACCATTCAGTGCATTTGGTGGTGGTGGTGGAAGCAGCAGCTCCAGCTCCAAGCTTTCAACCATTTCTCTCTTCTCGACAGTGATTAGTAAGTTAGTTGCCTGTAATTGGAAGCATTCACACTCATGCACAGTATTCAAACAACCTCTTAGCAGCAGTTCCATTAGCAGCAGCGGCAGCAGCAGCTCATGAACGTGTGTGCCCTTCAAAATGCGACTGGCTTCCCCTTACCTGCACTGCCTTAGCCTTTCTTTCCTCTGTCTTCTGACTTTAGTTTTCTGTCTTTAGTTTTTAGTCTTTCACCATGTTTTTCAGCATGTTCAAAACTTTTTTCAAATCATTTGATGAACGTGTGTAGTTGAACACAGAAAGCGAAATTTGAGTTGCAAAGTAGCTGACAGCGCAAACGTGTCTGCCGTTTTGCTCTTTCTCTTTATATTATTAGTTTTCATGAGATTTTGTATTTTATACTATTGGTCTCTTAATCAGCAGCGCTCTATCTGCTATTCTGAGCTTCCTCTTTTTGCCCCCACCTCTCTCTCAAGTGTCTTTACTTTCACTTCATTGGCTGAAGTGGTAATGTCAGGCGTCTTTGCCTTCTTTTTTCTCCCGTTTCAGCCTCGGGCAGTTGTGTGATTCGATACATCTAATCTACCTTTTTTATTTTAAAGCCTTCTCTCGGCTCGATAAGCCATCTGTCTGCCTTTCTCTGACTTACTGCCTGCCTAGTTGTCTTTTGCTAAATGGCTAAATGACACTGTCACCGTTGTGGAAGCTGAAGCTGCTGCTGCTGCCGCATTGCCGCCTGCAGCAGTTTCAAGGGCATGACAATCACTTCGCAGACGACAACGGCAACGACGACGACGACAGCGACGTCGATGACAGAAGTGTTTGTGTGTTGAATGGGTTGGCACGTACAACTGAGTGAGTGAGAGAACTCAAACACTCGCAGTTGTGAAAATAAAAATTAAATGACAAATCGGCGCTGTTAATTACGCTTGTACTGGGGGAGAGAGAGAGAGAGAGAGAGGGCAATTTGCTCGCAAGCCTGCCTGCCAGCCACTCAATCAGACCTATTGGCTGTTTTGCATTCGATTTTGGCACATGCTGCAGTTTGCTTTCAGTACTGCCACCACCACAGCCATCATCATCACACATTCAGTTTAGTGAGCACCACCAGTGTGACCAGAAAGAAAGACAAAAGCTACGGCCTTTTTAGCATTGTGTGCCACCGCTTGCTTCAGTTGCTGCTGCTGCTGCGGCTGGTAGCCATTGTTTATTGGAATAGTTCGGTCTGTGAAGAAAGAGTGTCATTCATTCATTCACCTCACTACACCTGTACAGACTGCATTCCCAGGGCCAGAATATCGGTGAAAAGGTCAGGCAGAAAGAGAGGAAGGGAAGAGAAAGAAGGAGGCTAATTAGTGAAAGTAACTCCCCCACTCGCTTTCTATTTTCTCTCTCCCTCTTCCTCTGCAATTTCATCGTTCAATCTTGCCGACTCACTGTGCTCACTTTAGCCTTTTCACTCCTGCCGACTTTCTGTTGTGGTTTCCTTTGAGTACGACATACACTCGAGAATCTCGATGTCTCGAGGCGAGTGTGGCACACTACTTTCACCAACACTTGTGTGAATGTGCACTAAAAAAGTTTCATGTCAATGTCACCACATTCACTAGAGCACAGTGTGTGCTAGTGCTACTTCTGCTGCTACTACTTACAAAGCCCATTACGAGGCGATTTTTTAGTTGTAGCTGTAGCCGTGTTTGAGACGAACTTGGAGAGGAGTGCAGCAGCCGATTGCCAACCATCTCATCATCATCATCATCATCATCACCATCATCAGGAGCTGTGTGTGTGTAGCTTTTGTGTATGTGAGCGAGTGCTTCTGCTGGCTACTCGAAAGTGGTCTGTTCGATCGCAATTTAAAGTGTGTGTGTGTATGTGTATGTGTTTGTGCTTGTTTGTCGTACAATCAGTCCTTGGCCGATTGGACATTTGCTTGCTTTCTGCATAAAGTCTGTGTCTTCGCTCTGACTGACTGTGAACACACAGTGGACCACACACACAGTGGACTGAATTGGCGCCGTGCTGATTGTTGATCTTCAGCAGTCGTCTGTAGGCAGCCCAAGTCCCCTTATACAGTAACTTTGAAACTGAAGAAGCAGTAGTAGTAGTAGTGGTGGATGCGGACACTAATCTCCATTGACCGACCAACCGACCAACCGAGCTGATTGAAACATCTCTGAAGCACCGAGGGAGCGCAACAGCAAAAAAATGGTGCAAGAAGAAAGTGAAGAGGTGGACAGGTGGTGGTCGGGTGGAGAGGAGAGGATGCTGAGTAATAGTACAAGCGACGCATAGCTTTCACTGTCCATTCTAGAGCTGCACTCCTCGCTTTTTCATTCATTGTCAGCCTCTCTGATTGTCCATCCATCAATTGCTGCTGCTGCTGTCTTTTCGCCCGTCGATCGACATTTTTTCCCTCTCTTCTTCCTTGCCTTTTCTTCTGCCACTTGCTGCTGTTTTTGCTGTCGTGGCCATTATTTGCAGCAGCAGCGGCGGCCATTTGTTGTCTTCTGCAGTCTTTAGTCTTGAGCACTACTGAACACTCACACACACTGTCGCGACTTGTTAAGCTTTCCCACTCTTACTACAAAAGTTTTTTTTGAAAGGCGAAGAAGACCTTTCGCGGTGCGTTATCGGCGATGGGAGAAAGAGATGGGACTCCCGGACTGGCTGACTGACTGACAAGTTCGTCACCCGGAAGATCAATCGGAAGAGCTTTGACTTCGACTTTGATTTCTCAGAGGTCGAGCACTGAGAGGCCTAACAAGCGATTGGCACTTGACCATCGGAAGACACAACAGTGCAAGGTGCAGAAGCTGCGAGCAATCAGGCAAACTCGTTCAATTGCTCTTGATCGTTCTGCTCGTTCTGAATGTCGAACCCATTTGTGCGACATTGGTGGTGGCAGAACTAATTCACCGAACAATTGCCCAATTGCCGATCTTCAGTTGCTGCTCTTCAAAGATGAAGCTCTTCAACGTCGCCAGCTTTTTTTTGCGTCCTGTCTTTCTTGATCAGCAGTCGTCTGCTGCTAATCTGCACACTCGGCAGTTCGTCGCCCCATTGCTTTGGCTGCCTGTCGACATGTCAGTGCTCGACTCTACCAAAGTAAAGTGGTGGTGGCAGTGGCCCCTGTGCACTCTTTCATGATTGATTAATTGCCGATAATGAGTGATGTCAGCGAGTGCAGAGAGAAGAGGAAAGCGGAGAGAGGTGAGAGGATTAGGTGCCAATTGAAGAGGAGGAGGAGGGGGAAGCCAGGTGCAAGCGCAGAGTGCAGTGCAAGTCAATGACAATTGGCCGATGACACCGAAGTCGCAGTCGATTGCAGACAGCAAAGGTCAGGCCAATCAGGCACTCCGGGAAGATGATGGTGGTGGTGGTGGTGATGAGGATGATGAGGGATCAGCCATTCATTCGCCTTCTCGCTTTTGCCGCAGTCGTGCGGATAACGACTCGCTGGTAATGGGGTGATTCAATCGGTGCTGCTGGGAATTTACCACTTCACCGCAACTGCAACCAGGGCTGCTCCTCGCCCATTTATGTTTCCTTATTACCAGATACTCTTTTGGCTATTGCTTTTTCTTCTTCTTTTGTTGTTGTTGTTCTGACCGAGCGGCGCGGTGAAATTAATTAATCACCGCTAAAGCCATTTTCTGTTTGCCGTGTGAGAGAGAGACAAGAAAAACTTCCCTTTTTGGAGTTTTCTTTCTTTCCTTCTTTCTTTTCGGCATTGTGAGAGAGAAGGAGGCTACTGAGAGAGGACCTCTTCTTTTTGTCTACTCTGCCATCTTCTACTAAGCATCTTTTACACAACGATGAATCCTCAGTTTATCCTCTCTCTCCTTCTTTTTTCAGGAGAGCATAATTGATTACACCCCTCATTAAGGGCAGCCTCGTTGCTGCTTTGCTGTTGGATGATGATGGTGATTGACGGCGAAGCAGCAGCAGTGTCATTAGCATTTAGCAGCTTCAATGGGCCGTCCAACCATCCTTCGGCCGGGTTATTATTTGATATTAATACTTCACTTGTCTGTGTGATTGTTGTTGTCATTGTTGTCCTGTTGCCGTTGATGACTGCTGCTGCCGCCGTCGATTGTTGATGAAAGGGATGTACTCTCGATGAACTCCCTCGCTGTTATCTGTCTGCAGCTGATAAGCTGCACTTCGGCGGAACAGCACTTTTCTGTACAACGAAAAGTGCTGTTCCTATACTGACCGATGGCTGGGGTGATTTTCTTCTGCCTTACTACACTGAGTCATCATCACCACCACCATAATCACCACAATTATCTCTAACCTGTGTGTGTGTTGGTGGCAGTGGTGATGAACTTGGACTGCAGTGTTTGTAGCTGAAACAGGCGCAGACCACTCCTCTTTCTTCACCGTTGATGGTGGTGCTCTTCTTCGTTGCCGGCCATTCAGAGCAGCGAACACCGACGAGTTCTTCAACTTTGTTGGTGGTGGTGGCTTCTGTCTGTCTGTCTGTCTGTTTGAGCGTTCACTCTTCTGTGACTCGTGTGGCGCTGCCGTTCCCTTTCAGTCTCTTCCTCAGTCTCTGTCGTTGTCTTTGTCGTTGTTGTCGCTGTCGCTGTCTCTGTTTCTCCCTTTCTCCCAGCAGCTGAATTAGAGACACTGTACAATTGCTGCCACCGTTGCTGCTGCTGCTGCTATCGACAACGACTAAAGCTCTGCTGTTCAATCGCCCACCACTCTCTGCCGCAGAGACTGAAGCTGACTCTGAGTCTGAGCAGTTTGAATGAGAGCTGAAGCTGAGTTGTCGCCGTCGTCGTTTGCCAGTTCGTTTGCAGCTGTTCACCTGAGCGGCACTGCCGCCGCTGCTTTCGACCGAACTGCTTCTTCAGCTTCTTCAGCTGCTTCTGCTGCTCTGTGTTGTACCTGTTTATGATTATTATTACCTTATTGACACTCCTGTACACTTCTCTCTCTCTCCCAATCTCTCTTCTCTTCAGTTCAAACTTGATTCAGTTGTCAGCAGAGAGAAGACACACACACAGACAGCACACTTGTTCACCGGTTTGTGCACTGACCACTACCATCACCAGCAGCACCGGCACGACCGCCACCACCACGGTCGAGGCAGTACTTAAGCGGCCACTAACCGACTAGGCGATTCTCATTCACCGACCATCCTACAGTGCACTGTTCTTGTTGTTGTTGTTGTGTGATGCCCGGTCACTGACAACAGCCGAAGCCGGATACAACTCTTGCAGAGAAAGGTCATCAACACTGTCAACCCTGTCGCCTCTTCAACAGTGATCTTCACCGGTGATCGCATTCATCCCCTTTTCCTCTTCTTTTTTTTGGTAAGTGACAATCTTCTCCCAGCATTTATTGGTGTTGTTCACTTTAGTGTACGACGGTAGCAGTCAGTAGCAGTAGCACTTTTTCTTGCTTTTCTCTGTACAGCTGTCTAGCTGGCAAAACAACTGTTTGTGTATACTTTTGATGTTTACCTGCGTTGTAATGATGGTGATTTCTTCTCATTACTCAGCCATATCATCCATCCTCTACTTAAAAATCACTGTACAGTGGCTTGTGCTGATGTTTTGTTGTTGTTGTTGCGTCTTTCTGCTTAACTGATTAATTTGCTGTGCTGCAGCAGCCGCTACTTGAGAGGAATAATTTTCGCCACTGATTAATCAGTCGCTAATTAAGACCGAAACTTTCTGTTCCTAATGGATTTTGAAGGGATGATGATGGCGTGTGGATTACCATCATTTTATCATTTGCTTTCCTTTTCTTTCCAAATGGTACATCACGGTAGAATTTATTTGGCAAGACACTCATTAAAAGTTCTCGTGAATGGTCTAAGCGTGTTGCGGCAATTTGTTGATCACCTGTTGCACTAAGCTGGCGCCTTCAGCCTATTGTGCTATTGGGTTTGGTCACTGCTATTGTCACTCTTTGTCTTGGTGATCAGTGCTAGCCAATCCTCCTTCAAGTCATACACTTATGTTCTTCAGCCTCACTACCACTTACCATTCTTGTTCGTTTATTCTCAGTACAGTTCTCAATTAGTCTAGTCTAGTGTTTCTTCTCTCGATCAGTCTGTCTGCTGTTTTTTCTTTTTTCTGCCATTGTTACAATCCTTTGCAGTTAATCTGCCATCATCATCGTCGTCGGCAGACTGTGCAGCCAGCCAGCCAGCCAGCATTGTGCGCCTGCAATTAGAGCAAACTGCTGTACGAACTTTCTGTCTTCTCTGACAATGTGATGAATATGATATTGTTGTAGTAGTAGAAGAAGAAGGAGAAGAAGGAGATCGATCCGGTACGGGAGACGACGACATTCATTAGGACAATTGCACCTCCACGGCCAAGTGCGTGACACTGCCCTCTTCTTTTCTCCTATCAAACTCCTTTTCTTCCCAGATGATGATGATCTATATTTAATATTGTCCAACCACTGCTGCTGCTGCTGCTACTGCCCGGTGCACTACTGTCTTCCCCCTTCTTATCGTAGTTTCAGTGCCGTCATTTTGGGGCAGTCAGTTGGCTAATTATCATCATCGATGTGTCGGCTTGATGGCCACAAATTGCCGTTGCTGCTGCTGCCGTGCATGTTTATTATGTATTCGTCCGATCGATGTTGGTTGCAGCAACAATTGCGGCTGCCGCAGCAGCAGCCTCCGTATCGATCATCTTTCACTCCTTTTCTTTCTTTCTTTCCTTTTGCACTTGGTGCATCTGTTGCTGTTGCTGCTGCTGCTGCTGCCAAAACATCTAATCATAATCATGCAAACTTTCACTTTTTCGGCAATGCTAATTGTGTCTGTGTGTGTCTCTGTTGTACAACTTTGTGGGCACTTTGTGCACTGCCACTCAGACAGAAGTGCTGGTCGAAGAAGTCAGAGGAGAACAATCGTCGACAGCTGAGTGAGTGCCTAGTTAGTACTGGCCGCGACCTTACTTCTTATTGCTGCAGTCGTTTGCTTTTTGTTTCTTTTTCTCCTATTGTGCCTGGTCATCCTTTCTCTTTCTTTTTTTGATCAAAGCACAGCGGTGTCACTCATCTGGTGTCATTTGCAATTTTGTTGTCTTTACTGATACTTTCTGTTTCTCCTTGTCAGCCATTGAAAGTGTGGGCACTGCCAGCTACCTCTAACCTCGTCGTTTTTGTCGTCTTTTTCGTCGTCTTTTTCGTCGTCTTTTTCGTCGTCTTTTTCGTTGTCTTTGACGTTGATTTCGTTGTGTCGACCAACCGGTTGGGAGTTGCTCATACAGTTGCTGCTGCTGCTGTCGGTGCTGATGCAAATCTGCTGACAACAAACATGGCAGCAGCAGCCAAGAATGCTGTTTTCACTTTTCACTTTTACCTCTCCCCATTTTTCTCCCCCCCCCCCTCCTGCTGCTGCTGTTATTGCATATCTCAAATAGCATCTTAATTGGCACAATCAGTAATTGATTGCTGCGACACGGTGCTGCTGCTGCTGGTGGTGGTACCTTTGGAGGTCAGCTTTTGCGTTACTTCAAAGACAAACAAGCAGCATCAGCAGCAGCAGCAGTGTCTCAGCTGTCTCAGTATGTGCTGACTTGGAGGGAGTCTCGCTTGCTGCTCACTGCTGTGCTCTGCCTGCCACTGTGAAGGCCAATTTAATGCGCACCTTTTCGACGATGTTGGTGGCGATGGCGATGATGATGATGATGATGATGTTGACGATGACGACGTTGATGTGGTACTTAGCATGTGTGTGTGTTCTGCTGCTGTTGTTGCAAGCACTCTGTAGGGGTCTGTGTTTTCGGCTTCGGCTGTCGTACACACGATGGTGTGTGCTTTAGGCATTAGTAATGTGATTCACGACGACAGCTCTCTTTTTGTCCTTGAGAGGCGCAGAAGTGCAAGTGCAGGCGTTCATTCATTGAGTGCTGCTCTCTCTCTTTCTGTGGCATTGCTTCATGCACCATGCTCTCCTACCTCCTTTGCCTTTTCTTTTGCCTTCCTTTGCCCTCCCTCCTCTTAATTTCCCTAGATGCACTTGATTGTACTTATTAAAAAAATCAGATGGAAAGTTCTGTTTCGCTGTGAGAACAAGAAGGTGAACAAGGCTGACGGCTGCTCACTTTTAATTCCACTCGTTTGTTTGCATTAATTAACGTTTTCTGTCATTTTCGTTACGGCCATTTTTAGTAAGTGGAATTAATTTAGCTTTCACTTCATCTCTGTAGTTGTTGCTTTTCCGTCGCTTCGCTGCTGATGATAACATTGTCTCTGGCAGTGTATTTTTATTATGCTTGGGTGTGTGTGTGTGTGTGTGTGTGTGTGTGTGTGTAACAAGATGACAGCAGGTTTCTCCGAAACCTCTTGACAATTGTTATCATTTCTGTTTATGAAAACTTCTGCTACTACCAACTACTGCTCTGCTCACTTTCCTCTCATGGTCGGTAGCATTTTTGTGCTTATGTGAACTTTTTTGTTATGTCTGCTGTGAACTGCTTCAAAAATTACTAAAAGGGGTGCACGCAAAGTTTTCATGAGAAAAACTCTGTTTTCATCATCATCATCACCACCATTGCCATCCTTCAGAACGGTGAGCATGACATGGACACCGTGTCCAACACAGTGACATATTGCTCCCCTTTTTTTCTGCCGACATTCAAATAAACTACCACTGCGCGCTAATCTCTCTCCTGCTCTTGCACTGCAGGAATTATGTTCAGTGGCTTTGGCACTTTGGCAGCGTTGTCCAACACTGACAGTACGGCAGTTTTATGCAATCGCCCATTGACGTTCATGTTGTTGTTGTTTATGCTTTGTGTCTGAGTGAGTGAGTGACTGTAGCCCTGCACAGTGATTACCATTACTATCAGTTGGCTGTAATTCCCGGACTATTCTGGTGATGTTTTCTGTTTCGGAGAGCAGGTGCACCCTAAATAGCCTACAGCCTTACTACTCAAACTTAGTGAACTCCACGAATTCCATGATAATGATGAATTTTATTGCTCACAAATTCTGTCATTGAATCATTACTCAATATTCTGCCTGATTTGCTTCCTGTTTCAGTGGTTGCGTAAATCACACGTGCAGCAGCAACAGGAAAACAGCTCTTCCAGGGGCGGCGAACATGATGGCCACTGAACTGTGGAACGAAGTGAGAGAGTTGTCGGCTGCGATCAGCTTACATCATCATCATCATCAACACCGCCGCCGCCATAACTTGTCAGGAAAGGGGCGAACAGCTGAGCGTGTTAAACAGTTTCAAAGTTATAAATTGTAGCTTCTCTTGTTGTGCAAATCAACAATCTTGCTGTTCATGGTTGCTGCTGCTGTTCAGTGCCGTACTGGGAAGAGCTCTTGTACGACGGCAGCGACAGTGTGGCAGCATCCACTGAAGGGAGCTGAAATGTAGTGCAGCTAAATGCAGCCGACGCAGCCGACGCCGCCGCTGTTTAATTTGGCCGGCAGGCAGTTAATGAATGCTGCTGCCTGAATGTGAACTGACCAATGTCAGCCAATTAGCATTAGAAGGGAGAGAAAAGTGAAGAGGGGAAAGAGGAGATGAGGGGAAAGGGAATGAGTAAGCTTTCATGTGTCTGACTTGTCTCATTGTGGCTGACTGGCTGACTGACTGTGCACGCGTCGAGGACGAGAAAAGGGAGAGAGAAAAAGACTCTCCTCGTGGTCAAGCGCATAATGAATAGGTATGACCACTGCTGCTGATGCTGATGCTGGTGTTTCCATTGTGTGACCACTGACCACCACCACTGCAACCCCTTTTGTGCTCCCTTTTGTGTTGTACATGTGATGTACTGCCTTGTTTTTTCGCTTTCTATTGTCTGCTCTGCTGTTCTTTTGTTGTGATCTACTTCTTCATTGTGTGTTTTCCTGCACTCTTTTATGACCGGTGCTCGGTGCAACAGGTGGTCACTGCAATGGATGTTTGTACAGTTGCAATGTGCCAATGAAGAAGAAGGCGGTTTCATGTTGTGTGCATTTAGGTTTTGCCTGATTTCATCCTCTTCTTCTTGGGTGGTTGTGTTTACTCTCGAGGAGTGGTGGTGGTAGTGGTGCGAAAATGATGCCGCCCGTTTTCAGCAGGAAAAGAGCAGTGAAAATGTGTGGCAGGTGTGCCCGGTCACTCGTTTGATCATCACCGTCGTTAGCGATGACACTTGAAAAGTGACACCTGTCTGTCTGTCTGTGTTGACTCTGTGCTGGAGTGTGATTGATAAAGTGATGGTTTCGTGTTTCTTGGCTTGTAGTAGATGATGATTAATAAATTAGCAGATATCATCACCATCATCATCTTCATTACTAGTGCCTGTGGTAATGATTTCAGCCGTTGAAAGCACAGTTGTAGCTCATTACCTGCAGACTAATTGATAATTGACTGTTCAGTTATGGCGGTGGGTTTTTGTCAGCATGCTCTTTTATTTGGTGTCACACAGTACTTTTATTGTCTTCAGTCTTTTGCTGATTGGATGATTGGATGGTGCAGGAAACTAGTTATGTTTATGTGTCTGTTTGTGGAAAGTGAAGAGATAACTGGTATTGTACGAGGGCTGTTTGTGGTGTTTTTTAATTTAATTTGGCTCAGTTTCGCTCAGCTGAACTTTCCCACTCACTCAAATTGCCCTTTTTGGCTCTGACTATGCTAGGATGACACTCTACCGTTAGAGAAGAGAGTTTCCCTGTGTCTTTTACTACCCTGACACTCTTGATGCTAATCAGGCTTAAAAGCTCGCTGACACCTTTTCATTTATAAATAGAAAAGGTTTAGTAATGTTACTTTTTACTTGCTCGCTCACAATTACGACTGCTCTTTTCGATGTTGTCTACTTCTCGTCTAGAATCTTCGCACCTGATTGCCAAAAACCGGGGCTTTTCTTTTGCTTGATATATTGAAGGAAAACTATTGTGACTTGCCCAGTGCATCTGCTCTCAAATCTGATAACAACTATTGTCGGTTTCAACGTTTGTCGATGAACTCTAATTCCGTTGCTCTGTTTGCGAGTGTTGTTCAACTGTTGATCAGATCAGCGCCGGCCTTTGCCACTTCAGAGCACTGTGCTGAGCTACACTGTGATCACTGACTCTTTCCTCCTTTTCTTCTTTTTCTTCCTTGTCCGGTTATTGGCACCTTCAGCAGCAGCAGCAGCCGACTGCTCTTCCTCGATGCACCTTCATCAGCAACAGTGTATGTGTACGTGTGTGTGTGTTTGCTTTGGATTAAATCTCGCTGTGTGTCTGTGTGTTTGAGGCAAACAGGCTAGCTGAGATTTTACTACCTGCGAGCATCGATGCTGCTGCTGCTGCCGCCGCTGCCGTCATCGATGCGAGTCAGCAGGAGGCCCAGTAGTGCTATATGTGCTGGTGTCATCATGACCACCACCACCACCACCACCAGGCACATTGTGTCCATTGTCGACAACAGTTTGTCACCAGTCGTTTGTTTGCCAATGGTCGATGGCTATGATCATGGTGGCGGCGGTAGGCATTGTCCCTTACCATCTCACCACCCCAGAGCTCTGTTTGCAGCCGTTGCTGCCGTTGCTGCTGCTGCCGTTGGTGGTGACCTTTGCGGCGGTGAGCTCGACTGTCCACTTCCTCTCTCTCTCTCTCTCTTCTCTCTATGATTGCCGGTGTTGACTGTCAGAACAGGCTGCCACTGTACTGACAATGCACTGCAGTGGTGATGCAATGCAGGTAATTGGCTGAGTGAGTGACTGACTAGCTGGCTCTCTCCCCAACAAAGTCTTCGACACCTTTTTTCGCCTCCTGCTCATATTGTCGGAAGACAACCTTGCTGCTGCTGCACTGTCTGACACTGTCTGTGAGAGAAGGTGGTGGTGGTGAAGGAGGATCACCACAACTGTCAGTAGCGGCTCAATATTCTGACGATATTCGCCAGCTCTATCAGCTTCTGATTGAGTTTCTCTCCCTCTTTCTTTTTCTTTTCCCGTTGTGAGAGCGGACTCGCTTCGCTGCGCTCACTGAACACGTTAGAGTTCCACTTGCTTTGGGTTTTTGTTTGGCGGCAACAGCTGATTCGATTCTTGTTTCTCACCTGTGTTTATTGTGTTTTGTTTTTTTTGTTTTTTGTTGCTGTTTGGAGGCAGCTGCTGCTGTTGCCAACTTCAACATCACACACCAACTTCCACTAACCACCAATGTTTTTTTATTGTCATTCTTTTTGCCGCAGCTCTACCGTCACTGCAGAAACCACCTTCTGTTGCCGCTGCCAAATGTGCTCAAACACGTTCACCAGCAACATATAATAAACACCGAAACACTGCAAACTGTGGCCAACACTGCCAGAGCACCCGTTCCGAATTGTTGTTCTGATCTGCTGCACACGCTTCTGTTCACCAACTCTACCACCGTTAGCTGGCTGATTCACCACCACCGACAACCACTGACAGACACGCTCAGCCACTCTGCTGTTCCCCACTGTGTCGTTTCCTGGAACTGCTCCAACTTCGCAGCAACAACCACAGCCACAACCACTGCTACTGACCCTCAGCCAACAAAAGCACTTTGCCAGTGGTCAGCACTGCTCATTCGACTTCTGACCACCGCTATCACCACCATCACCATCATCACGATATTACCACCATGGCCACCACCACCACCACCACCACCACCGTCAAGTGCCACCTAGACAAGGACTGCCTGATCACCATCTTCGAGCACCTGTCCATGGCGGAGAAGCTCAAGTGCCGCCTGGTGTGTGGGCAGTGGCGGTCCGCCGTGGACCGGCTGATTGCCGGCCAGCAGTACCTCGAGGTGTACGCGGTCAACAGCAGCCTGGCGACGGCGGCCATCGAGGCGACCGGCGTCTCGCCCTACTACCACCCCAACAATGGCGGCGGAATCGATGCTGGCGGCGGTCCCTTTGGCCTCCTTGGTCGCCTGGTCACTGGTGGCCACCTCAACAGCATTGGCAACCCTCTCTCTGCGGTGCTGCCCTCCTCCGCCTCGCTGGCCGGAACTCTGCGAGGTCTGCAGAACTTCTGGAGCTCCGTCAATGCAAAGTGGATGCCGGCGGCGGAGCTGCCCGAGGACGGCGGAGAGGTGCCCCCTGTTGAAGCACAGGTCGCTGCACCAGAAAACCCGCTCCAAAACGCCTTCAACCAGCACATTCTGGTGCCGCAGTCGATGCTCTCCCTCTCAGCAAACGCCGTGAGCACCAGCGAACTGGACCTACTCCAATCGGTCAGCTGCTCCGCCTCCAGTCTAGTCCACCTGAGCTCCTACTACTGGACGTACGCCTTCTGCGCCAGCAGCTCCCTCTTCAGCTCGTACTCCTTTGCGCAGTCGACGGTGCTGACCAGCCACGAGTACCACCACTCCTTCTGCGACTGCTACCCCCGCCAGCGGCACAAGTACTCGGTGGTCATTGACCGGCGGTCGCTCAGTTTTGAGACGCTGAACGTCTGCTGACCAAGTTTCGCAACGTGCACAGTCTGGTGGTGCGCAACGTGGACCAGCTCTCCGATGTGCTGCTCTTCACCATTACGCAGCGCTGTCGGAACGTCCAGTCGCTCAGCTTCACCAACTGCAGCGGCCTGAAGCGGGAGAAGGGCAACCACCACGCGCCGCTCAACTGTCTAACGGGTAAGTCGTCTGTAAAAGGGCAAGTCTGTCTGCGAGACGTGTCTGTGAGGAGTGTCTGATCAAAGTGTAATTGAAGCCCCTCATCATCAGTTCAGTGCAACCCAAGTGCGAGTTCAGTACCCTCGATTAGCTTTTGCCTCTGATTAACCTCGTGATTAATTTTTATGTGTGCGCAATCAATAGTCAATACTCGCTAGGCTTTCTTTTCTTCCTTTATTGTTGATTAGCTTTTTCACCTTTGCTACTTTTTTTCTTTGTTTTTCTAGCTGTAATTTAATTACCTTTGTTGTTTTTTGTTGTTTCTTTGTTTATTGATCTTGCTAAATCAACTTCTTCTTCTTCTTCTTCTTCTTTCTCCCCTTTCTCCCTTAGATTACGGCTGGCGCCTGCTGGCCACCGCCTACCCCTACCTGAGCTCTCTGACTCTTCGGCAGTGCAAGCTGACGGAGGAGCAGCTGACCGCCGTGGTCACCCACTGCACCGCCCTCAGCTTCCTCGACATCAGCGACAATGAGGCGGTCGGTCGGGCGGTGCGCCACCTCGGCCCGCGCATCGAGTGCCTCATCGCCGGCGACCTCTCCAACGAGGAGCCGCTGGACGTCATTCTGGGGCACCTGGCCGCCGGCAACGGCCGCCACCTGAAGTACCTGTCCCTGTTTGGGGCGCTCGGGTCGCTGCGCTCGCTGGCCGAGTTCAGCCAGCTGAGCAAGCTGGAGCTGCACTTCTACACCGACGAGGAGCTGCCCAACTACCTCGCCGACATTGGCGCGCTCAGCCTGAGCAGTCTGGTGCTGGAGCAGATTCGCTGCTACGAGTGCCCCTCGGCGGTCAATGCGGCGCAGTTTGAGGCGATGCTGGCCAGGTCCGGCGGCCTGCGGCGGCTGCAGATCACCGGCGACTTTGACTGGAACCTCCGTCTGACGGATGAGTCGCTCCGCCGGCTGACGATCCTCTGTCCGCGGCTGCAGGAGCTGACGCTCAATGGTAAGGAGAGGAGTTTTGGGAGAGGAGTTTTGTGTGCTGAGTTCTAATTCATTTTGCTTTCTTTTGCAGGCAACGGCGCCCTCACCGACTACGGCATCCTCCACCTGACCGCCCTGCCACTGGTCCAGCTGAGCCTCTCCTCCTTTCACTCCATCACCGACTACTCCATCAAGACGGCCCTCAAGCGGATGACCACCCTCCGCCAGGTGACACTGGTCGACATGCCGCAGGTCACCGATCGGGTGGTCTCCAAGGCGATTGCCATTGCCGCCACCGACGACGCCCGCCGCCTCAGTCTGACGCTCAGTGACGAGCAGATGAGTCGGCGCATCAGACGGCGCCACCTGCGCTACCCGCCCAACCTGACGGTCAACTTTGATGCCCATCTCTGTGGGAAGCAGCTCGCGGACACCGAGCCGACCGACGTGCAGATGATACTGGTCATCATCATGAGCGCCATCATCCTCGGCATGACGCTGCTCACTACGGTGGTGGTCATTCTGGTGCCCCTCTCCATGCTGCTCATGATGACGCACGAGTGGGCGGCGGAGTTGATCTTTCCCGCTGATGCTGATGCTGGCAATGGTCGGTGTGGTGCTGCTGCTGTTGCTGGAGAAACTCCTGCCGGCGAGTGCCTCTTTGACTGGCTGCTCTCGGCGGTGATGGCAGCCGGTCCCAGCGCTCGAGGGCTGGCCACTCGGCGGTGCAGGACGTCATCGGTTGGTGGTGGTCAGATTCAAAGCAGCAGCATGGCCTCACAACTTCTTTGCCTACCTCGGTTGATGACAATGCCGCAGCAGCTGCTGCTTCGACGACCCTTCTCACCTCTGCTGGCTCCTTTCTGCGGAAGCTCCTCGTCGGTGTGCTCGTTTCCTCAAAGTGATTCCCCTCCCCCCTCTATCAGTTGACTTGCAAAATTCCACTGCCGCCACTGACTGACTGATTTTTTGGCACATTCTTAATTTAACTTTTTTTACTTGCTGTAAACGCACTCTTTTCTCTGCCTTTTTGTGATACTTTCTTTCACTTTTTTGTAGATACTCTATTTCTTTATCACAGAACTGTCCAATGGGCACTTTTTTCTCAGTCTCTGTTTCTCTCGATTCTTTGGCGCCTGGTCGCAGGCGCTTTGCAGTTCCAAATTGGAATTTTGCCGTCTGCCTGGTAATGTTGTTGCTGCGTGTGTGTGTGCGTATGTGTGTTTCATTGCTTTCCAGAACACGGTACCAAGACGACAACAACAACTGCTGCTGCCGCCGTTGTAATCGACCTTTCTCGAACGTTCTCGTCTCTCGCTTCGAGAAACGTTGACCGGTGACGATGATGGTGATGATAGTGATCGTGGTGGTGATGCTCGTGGTGATGAGTGTGACCCACACGAAGCAGCAGCAGACAAACTGAAGAGGCACACGCCGAAGATGACGAGGCGATGATGATGATGCACCAACAGCACCGACTGAACTGAACCGGCCACGCTGATGAGTGGCGGCGATGCTTCCAGACATCGATGGCGGCTGTCGCTGCTGTTGCTGCTCAAGCACTAAGACCACTTGGCCGGTGACTTGGTCGCCAGCCTGACACGCACGACTCTGTCGACTCACGCCGTACATCGCCGCCGCCGCCGTTGTTGCCTCTGCTCCTCTCTCTCTCTCTCTCCTTCTGGTGCCTTCTTCACCCCGTCAGGGGTGAACTTTGGTGACGGGGCACCTCGCTGAGGTGTCAGCCACCACGCCGCTGGCGGCACCCACAGCTCGGCTGCTCCTTCGTCGGTTGCCGACCATATAAGCTCGCCGTCAGGTCGGCATTCGAGAACATCCCCGTCTTCGAGGCAGTCACTCTGCCCGAGGACCTCTTCACCCTCTTCACCCCCATCTCCCCTCTTCACCAGCAGCCGGTCCGGCTGCCTGGCTCTTCCCCTGGCTCTTCCCCTGGCTCTCTCCCCCTTCCTGGTAAGTTGACTTTGTGATACTTTGTGATTGTTTACTAATGTTTTCTTGTTCTTTCTTTCCCTTCATCTCTTCGCTCTGGATGGCTTCTTCCTCCCTGGTCCTCTTCTCTTCTTCCTCCCTGGTCTTCTTCTCTTCTCCCTCCCTGGTCCTCTTCTCTTCTCCCTCCCTGGTCCTCTTCTCTTCTCCCTCTCTGGTCCCATCTCTTCAGGCGCTCCACTCTCCTCGCTGGAACAGGGTAAGTGTTTTGACTTTGTTGTTTATCATTGTTTACTAACGTTTTTCTTTACTTCGCCCTGGTTCGCCCTCTTCGCCCTCTTCGCCCTCTTCGCCCTCTTCGCCCTCTTCGCCCTCTTCGCCCTCTTCGCCCTCTTCGCCCTCTTCGCCCTCTTCGCCCTCTTCGCCCTGGTTGCCCTTCGCCCTGGTTCGCCCTGGTTCGCCCTGGTTCGCCTTGGTTCGCCCTCTTCGCCCTGGTTCGCCCTCTTCGCCCTGGCTCGCTCGCCTTCATCAGACCTGGCTCCGGGCCCACCGTTGGAGCACCCTCATCATCAACTCGACTCGGTCGAGTCTGGTAAGTCTGATCTTGTTTCTCTTTGTTTACTTTTTTACTAACGTTTACTTTTTCTCCTCTCCTCTCCTCTTCTGGTTGGTCCTGGATCACCTCGCTTCACCCGCTCGCAATGGTCATCTTTACCTCGCTTCGCCCTGCTTCATCTCATCTCAACTCATCTCAGCTCCACTGTCCACCTCTTCTCACCGGTCGGCCGGAGGCTCTCTCCACTGGTAAGTGTTTTCCTGTTTATTTTTGGCTCTGTTTACTAATGCTTTCTCTTTCTCTTTCCAGGTCTTCAACTTTGGCCTCAACCTCATGAAAGGTTTGTTTGCTTTGTTTTACTTGTTTTACTATACTAACTAATCCTTTCTTCTTTTCCCCTTCTATTTTGGCTCCCTCCTCTTCTCTGGCCATCTTTACCTTGGTTTTTCTGGCCTCGTCTCATCTCATCTCAACTCATCTCGCCTTCCATCGCCTTGCCTTGCCCTCTTCTTTTCTCCTCAGTCGGCCGGAGGCTCTCTTCAACTTGTAAGTTTTGTTGTTTTTAACTTTAAGATTTGTTTACTAATTCTTTCTCTCCTTTTCTTTTTCTTCATTTTAGTACACTGCCGTTTGGATCATCGGGGGATCATCATCATCAGATAAGTTTTTTTATTAGAACTTTGTATTTCTTTGTGATTAATTTATTTTTCCCTTTTCAGTTTTTCTCCCCTGGACTCTCCTGGACTCTCTGGCCTCTTTTCCCTGGAACCCCTGAAACGGATGGACCGCCTGGACATTCTCCTCATCGTCATCGTCATCATCATCTTCCATTTCCTCTTTCTTTCTTTCTCTTCTTTGTGGGTTGGGAACACCCACGTAAAACAATAAGCCACGTCGAGGGAGGCATCCCTACAGAAAAAATCATGCAACCTCCGAGCCGAGCACGAAGGCTACAGAAAACAAATCGTGTGCTTTCTTTTTCTTTGCTCTTTTCTGGTCCCCCGCCAGAGACGTGCTTTCTGTTTTTTATAAGAACCCTGAACCCCTAGGGTACTTATAAGAAACAGAAAGTACGTTGGGGGACTAGAAAAGAGCTCTTTTTTTTTGGCCGCTCGCAGCGACGGTGGCGCCATCTGGTGGCAAAATTATGTACTAAAAAATTTGCCGCTCGCTTCGCTCGCGGATTACGCCGCGCTCCGCGCGGCGCCCCCCCTCCCCTCTCCTCTTGTTATTCTTTAATAAAAAAAAATACTTTCTTTATATATTCTTGTGTACTTTTTAATCTTGTTGTTATTTAATTTGTTTTTAAAAATCTGGCGCGGCGCTGCGCGCCGCGCATTTAAAAATCTAGCCCGGGCGCTTCGCGCCCGGGCAAAAATCCAGTCTGGTCCTCAAAAATGTCAACCGCCGCTGCGCGGCGGTTGACATTTTTGAGGAATAATAGTATGACGGCCGCTTCGCGGCCGTCACTAGAAAATCGCCGGAGGCGATTTTCTAGGAAGACACCTCCCCCCCCCGCAACCTTCACGCCGGCGCTCCGCGCCGGCTCCGTGCGCGGGCGCTGCGCGCCCGCGCATTAAGAATCCAGCAAATTTTTTTAAATCAGCGAGAAATGAAAAACGATTTAAAGAAATGGAAAGAATTTCAACAAGGCTCGCTTCGCTCGCCTTGTTGAAACTCTTTCCATCTTTAAATATTTTCACCTCGCTGATTTAACATAAAAATTTGCATGCATCTACTACATGAGTAGATTACTTTAGCCATCAAAGTTCTGAACATCCATCTAAAAAGTTCTTGACAATACATCATAGACCCTAGCGCCTCTTTAATTAGTGTACATATAGTGGGTGTGATTTGGGTGAAGTGTCTGAAAGAAAAATGCAACATGAAACAACCGGGAATAAAGCAAAAAACAAAACGTCAAAAAAAAGAAAAGTCCAAACAAAATGAAGGTGTGAATGAGACGGTGAAAATGTGTGTGTTTGAAAATAAAACGTGAGAGAGAAAAAAGAATAAAAGACGCTGCAAATCGGGCTAGATGGTAACCGTGAAGACAGAATAGGGCCCGACAAAAGCACGTTGATAAGGCTGAACACTGAACTCACATTCAGTTAGTCCAGGCAAGCGTGTGTGGCTTAGCAAAATGCTTGCTCGACTCGCAAAGAATGCGATTGGTGTTGAGGTCGACGGTAAAGACCGACTCTGTAGCAGTCACCGAGAGGACACGATTCTTTGTTGACAGTGCCAGGCCACGGTGGTATCTGTGTAAAACGAAAACATTTGTTAGCTTAGCATTTCAAAACATTCAGTCCAATTCATCCCCTACTTACCCTTCTGTAGGCCGGCCAATTCCCGAAATGAGCTCCACATGACCGTCAGCCAGTGACAGATAGAGCAGATCCTCACGGTTTCGCGTACCACTAGCCAGCACCAGATCGTAGGCGCCATTCTTCCAGACAAAGCTGCAGCTGACAATGTCAAGCGAGGTGCGGACGTCATAGAGAAACTCGACGCCATTGTCGCTGATGCGCTGCACAATGATGGTGCTCGTGTTTGAGGAAGGCGAAGCTGTGGAAGAGGAGAAAGAAACATTACCGCCGCCGCCAGTGTTCATCAGCCGTTCATGAAGAATGTTGACCAGATAGCGGTGATCAGGGGATAGGTAGCTCTGGTGAGCGTTCAGGTGCTGGTTATGCGTCAAAATGGCGTCCGTCACCTGGTCGAGAATGAGCTGCCCGTTCAGCTGGTGGGTGACCGGCGTCTGACACTGGACAGCCACCAAACCGCCGCCTCGACGGGTGATGATGGCCGCCGAGATGGGCTGACAGTCGGCGAGGCGAATCGACTGCAGGTACTCCAGCCGTTGCAGTGAAATCTTCACCAGCGACCGCTCCTCCCAGTGCGTGGCGTAGGCAAAGGGCGACGCTTGCATTACCGCTCGGAGCTGGTTCTGCTGCTGTTGTTGCCGCTGCTGGTGGTGGCTCTGATCGCCAAAGCTTGAGGATGAGGAAGAGGATGACGTCTCGTCGACCTGGCCAGCGCCGCTCCTAAAGATGGACTCGTAGTGGTCCGGCATAAAGAGATCGTAGACAAGGTCAAAGTGGCCGTCCACTGGCTGCAGGTGAATGACGTCCGCCTGGCGACGAGATCGACGACCACTACCGCCATCAGCGGAGCTCTTCTCCAAAGACTGCTGGTCGTACAGTCGTACCACTTGAATAGTCTTTCGGTTCTTCAGGTACTTTTCGCTGAGAAAGTCGTACCTACTGCTGCTGCTACTGTCTGCCGCTGAGGATGAGTCGGCACTGTTGACTGGTGACCAGCCACCGCCAGCACTGTCGCTCTGCTGAGAGGCCGCCCACGAGGACTCTTCATAGAGGTAGTTACCGTTATCAGCTGTGGAGGCGCTGTTGCCATCGCAGAGAACCCAAATCTGGTCGCCAGCGTCCTTCTCCGAGGCCCACAGCCGCCGCGGCCGGGCGTCAGTGGCAATCACCTGAAGGACGCTGAGCTGTGACGCCTGAAAGACGATGATCCGATTGAGGGCCGGCTGGGCGATAAAGAGGCGGTCGTGGAGGACGACCACGTCTTCGCTCCACTCACAGGAGCCACCAGCTTGCTCATTTCCATTTCCACCACCACAAAGCGTGACACTGTTCTGGTAGACGATATCCCGGGCGTCAATCTCGTGCACCGGCTGTCCGCAGATGCCCTCGTAGATTGACAGGCCATTGGCGTGAAAGATCCACAGTCGTTGAGGTCGCGTCTCGCTGGAGGCCGCCTCCACCGTTTCATCTTGAACGAGCAGCGAGGCGACGCTCTGGCCAAAGTTTCCCCTTGATCCTCTCTGGAGCCTCCTCCTCCTTCTCCTCTTGGTCCCACCCGACAGGTGTAGGCGCCCGTGTCGGTCTGCTCGAGGGCGGCCACCTGCAGTCGGGTGCCATTGTTGAGGATGGTCACCTTGCCACTTCCACCACCACCGCCGTCCACCAGCAGCTGCTCGTCATTCTTCAGCCACACCACCTCAGTGTCCTCGTCAAAGGTCTCGTAGCGGCACTCAAAGCTGGCCACGCCGCCAATGGGCGTCCACTGAAAGCGCGGCGTCACCTCGACAATGGGCGGGACGATGACGTGGACGACGTGCGTCTGCTTCACCGTCGGATTGTTCATCGCCTGGCAGGAGTAGTTGCCGGCAAAGGAGAGGGCCAGGTCGGTCAGGTAGAGCGACCCGTCGGTGAAGACCTTGATGTAGGGCAGGCTGAGGGCGGCCAGGTCGACGCCGTGGCGGTACCACTTGATGGCGGGCCGCTGCGGCTCGCCGGTGATGTCGCAGCGAATCTCCACATTGTCGCCCAGGTGGGCCTCAATGCGGTTCACCGCCAGACTCTCGTCCAGCGACACCATCACCACGCCTGTGTCAAAAGGAGAAAGGAAGTTAGAGAAGTTGTTTTGAAACAAAAAAAAAGTTAAAACTTACTAAAGAGCTTATTGAAGGCCGTCTGAAACTCCGAGTAGTCGAGCCTCTCGTCGTCGTTGGCGTCCTCGTGCTGCACCAGGTCGGTCAGCAGACAGGAGGAGTCGGGCGCCTGGGCAAAAAGAGAGATAAGGAATTAAAATACCTCAGTTATCAGTTGCAAAGTTTGAGCTCACCTTGTAGAGCATCGAGTGCTTCCACAGTTCATTCAACGTAATCTGGCCGTCATTGTTCTCATCGAGGCGCGTAAAGAGCATCGAAACGTCGTTTACTTGGGAAAGAAAACATAATGGTAAGTGTTGGTGCATTCTCTCCAAATATCTCTCAACTTACTCTTATTGAGCACCTTCTCCTTCATCAGATCGTAGTCCTTGGGGCGGCACTCATCCTCCTCCGAGTAGTCCAGCGGATGGGCGGTGGAGGTAGCGGAGGTCTGCTTAGCTTTCAGCCCCTCAATGTCATTGCCTCCTCTGTCCTCGTCCTCTTCCACATCGACGGGAATCGACGACGACGACGATGACAATGATATCTTGGCCGGCTTGCTGCTAAACACCACATCAGGCTGCTGCTGTTGTTGTTTATCTACAGCCGCTGTCTGCAGCTCGTCCTGTCCGTAGACAGTGTTCGTCTTCTGCTGATCATCACCAGCAGCAGCAGCCGAGTCCTTCTCAGCGCGCTCCAGCTCCTGCTCCGCCTCGCGCTCCTCATCCTTCAGACACTGGTCCGGGTGGGCCGGTCGAATGATGGTGTTGCCCTCGCAGGCCGCCCGGCGCAGGTGACACCGAGAAGGGTAGAGCTTGCCGTCAGAGCCGCAGATCTTGTGCTTGTGCACCGGACACCGGTCAAAGAAGGTCGACGAGATGAGGAAGATGAGGAGGAAGATACTGCTGAGCAGGAAAATCGACGATGGTGCTAAAAGGAAGATACAAAAAAGCGTGTGTTGCCAGGCTGCCAAAAACCGATCAACTTCCTCAACTCCTACCTTTGCTTCCACAGCAGTCTGCTGCTGGAAGGTGAGCAGCATCAGCAGAACGAGCACTGAAAAGCTGACCACCAAAAAGTGGGTGGCCGATGTGGTAATCGCCACCTCAGATAACCGCTCGTCGTCGCCATATTTGCCAATGTCTTTAGTGGGGTTGTGTTTGCCTTTTGACTTTACTCGAGTCAATGACTGACTGAAAAAGAGACAACAAAAAGAGGATTAGTTTGGGTTTGCGGAGATGCACACACACCAACTTCGACTTTTGCAAAAAGCAGACTGAATTACTGGGTAGACTGTTTTGCCCAATCTTTCCCTCTCTCCCCACCCAATCGACTCTAAAGTTTGTGATTGATGAGACTTTGCACTACTAGCAGCAGCAGACTTTGAACTTTATTAGACTCGGTCGGTGGGTAAGAGGAACAAGAGAGCAATCTTGCCAGCTGAATGCCGCGCCTGATTTACCGCGAGGTAGTCGTTGTTCTAAAAGTACTGCTGATTCGATAATATCGACCCACCGAATGAGAGAGGAGAGCAAAAACAATGACATTAATAATGCAGGCAAGCAATGAGTGTGTGTGTTTGCAGAACTGACATTGCTTGGTGGTAGTCTTCAAGGATATTATTAGCCTACGACTACTCACTATTCACCGATTTCACCACCGCACACTGGCTCACCCAGTGCAACCACCACCACAAACGAAGGGACAATCTAGCCTTGTCTTACCAGCAACCAGAACACAGCACACAGCACAAAGACGCAAAATATCGAGCGAATAACTATTCATCCTTACCATTACCGCGCCCGATCGCCGCACTACTCTGCAGCTCTCACTACACAGATTACTTGACAGCATTATGGCCACACACGGCAGACACCCGTAAGCAAACGGGTTTGTTGTGCAGCAAGGAGGCAATGCAAGCGGAAGAGAATAGAGTGAAAGTTTTGAGTTCGAGAAAGTGCTTTGACTGAATTATGTCACTTGATAATATATCGCAATATACCGCCCTATCGCCATACACTGACTGACTGCTGCTGGTGATTGAACAATTGCAGTTGCCGCCACTACACGGCATTGCATTTTCACATCTTTTTCACTGTTTTTTCTGCCACTTCTGTTGCTGCAGCCAGCGGCCATGGCCCAACTCTCTAACTGCGGTTAATGGTGTAAAGGTCATCTAAAAACTTGGTAGGGTACTATCAGATTATGGTACTGAAATGCAGCCTGAGATTGCCGCCTCTGTGCCGCCGATGCCGACGACTGACGTGGTGATGGATTGAAATGGGCCGTCAAGCGGCAAATAGATTATGGAACAATTTAGTGCTTGTATGATGGATCGACAGGAGAGGAGACAGCAAAACACACAATCAGAGTGCGTTGCAGAGCAGCAGGAGCTAGCAACTGACCAAATGAACTGTGGTCTCTCTGAACGGTGCCAATTGCTCCAGAGCACACTTGGGGAATCAGTCACACAACGAAATGCTTCTGCTTCTGTGTCCGTGCTGAGTGGGCTGTTGTCGTCGCGTCGGCCGCGGGGAATAGGTTGGACTGGACGGCTGCAGGCAGGCGGCAATAGAGAAGCAATAATAGCTATGCGGTGTATCGAGTGGAATCGCATGGCTATTCTGCAGTAGCAAGCAAAACACAACACACGGTGACAGAAAGCCGGAGGAATGAACCAATGTATGGTCATGCTGCTGCTGGTGGAATGTTACGAGTGAGCGAGCAGTGGTGTGTGTATGTTTTGCTCCACCAAAATTCCTCTCTGTCTTCTGTTGAGTGTGGCTTCTGTCCGCCACGATCGGCAACTGTCAGCAGTTGGGACTGGGACGTGGGGTGCAGTGCAGGCGCACCAAATCGACTGCACTTCCAGCCAGTCAGTCAGTGAGTGCCGCACATCAATCGGTAAGTGTAGTGCGCATGGGCACGTGGTATGGGGGCATATAGCCTGCTGACTCAATGCACCAGTCCTCTCCTTTCTTGTGCAGCTGAACAGCATTGCGCACGAATGAAGCGAGCCAGTGCTGGATAGTGTGGTAGTCCTTACCACCACTACTATTTTACCCTCTCCTCTTCCTTCCTCTCCTCTTTGGTTTTTGCTTTGGTTCATCGATTGAATTGTTCCACATTGAAAGTGCCACTGGGGAGCTTAAAAGAGAAAGAGAGAGGAAAGGGGCAAAAGGATACGGTGCTGTTTTTAGTGGCGTTTCTTTTAGTGCATCAAGGGTGGAGATGGAAAATGAATGAATGAAATTGGGGGTAAAAGTGGTGATAGTCGAATTGGCGGCAATTGGGGGAGAGGAATTGGTGGCCACCACCACCAGCAGCCATTGCCACCCTTTGATTGCTGCTGCAGAGCACTGGGCACCACCAATTTCCCCCACCACTACTACTACTGCTGCTGCTCTCTGCAGTACTCAAGCTTCAAATTGTGGTCCAAAACCCGAATCCTATTTTTTCTTCCACTACCATTGCCAGAAAAAATAGCTGAGCTAAGTGCGATTTGCAGCAGCAGCAGCAGTGGCAGCAGTGTTTGAGCTGTCAAAAGTCACCGAGCGAGGCAATCACTGGGCGCCACTGTGCACACAAGTTGAGCCAAGTTGAGCTGAGCTGAGCTGCCATTTCATGCTGCTGCTGCTGCTGATGTCTACCCACCGTCAGTGGTGCGAGACGAAATCACAAATTCAAATAAATCCAAGTGCTGCAAAGTCCTAGGAGAGAAGATAGAGTCTGTGAACTGAAAGAGATAGAGTTCTGAGCACTGCACACTGCACCCAGTGCGAGCCAATTAACCCGTTAAGTGTTTCCGTGCTGCATATCGATTGGAGAGGAGGAGGAAGAAGAGGAAGAAGAAGGAAAAAATACAAGAATAAAAAGAATGGAGAGAGAGATAGGGACAGGGATAGGCTCACTCAAATCGATCGATTTGCTGTGTGCGTGCAATGTGACAGGGACAACTGTTCTGTCCTCAGAAGAAGGAAACGAAAAACACCGGAGAACAGGGCAGAGGAGGAGGAAATGGAAGCCCAGAAATGGAGCTGGTAAATCCACAATGTCTGCCCCCCCTCCCAACTTGGAGACAACAAACAACTCGACGTAATCAAGTGAGTTTTTTCCTTGCGACAGAAATAAAACGAAATACCATTTTCCTGGAAACAGTAGTAAAGCTACTAGATAGTTTGAAACTTGGCAAGTGTTTTTTGCCAGCTTTCCCAGCTCTTACTCATCCTCATCCTCTTTTCACTTGCCAAACTGTACCAAAGTGTTTAAGTGAAACTTTGCTTCAGCTTTGAACAGGGGAAAAAAGTCGTCCTAGAGACAGGGCAAAAGAAGAAGAAGAAGAAGAAGAAGGACGCTCAGCTAATTAACTTTTCCACTGTCTCCAAGCAGCTAGCAAGTGGAGCGAGACAAATGCAGCCCAGCAAAAAACTGCCAAGAGACGAGGGCAAGAAGAAAAAAAAAAAAAAAGAAGAGACCAGACACCAGTAGACAGAATGGATATTTGCTTTAGCGATGTGTGTGTGTGTATTTGCAAGATTGGTAAGTGTTTCTGTGTCTGTGTCTGTTTGTGTGTGTGTTTTGTACTTGGCAATGTTGCGAAGGAAACAATGGAATGGTAGAAGAAGAAGAAGAAGTAGGCGAGCGCTATGTACATAAGAATAATAATAAGAAGAAGAAAAGGGACATAATAGTGATCACATTGGAGAAGACGACAGAGAAGAGGGGAGAGAGAGGACATGACAAATTGCCAGTGATTGATGGTGATCCGAGACAGAAGGGGAGAGGGTGGGCGAGAGGAAGGACCAAAAGATGGCGAGAATAACCAAAAAGAAAAGTCTCCATCCGTCGGGCAAACTCGCTCTACCCTTCCCCAGTATGTTTCAGCTCAGTTCAGCAACTATCTGGGCAATTTGCTGCTGCTGCTTCGATGTCACAGCAAACGACGAAAGACGAGGAAAAGAAGACGACGATGTAGAGGAAAGAGCAGACCAAAAGCTCTGCTGCTGATGATGAGACGAGACAAAAAGTGATGGGAGAGGATGATGTTGTGAGGATCGTCAACGAGTCAGAAAATTAGAAATCATGAGAAAGAACTCATCAAAGCAAATCAAACAGAGAGAGAGAAAAAGACAAGAGTAAACAACAAACACACACATCAAATGAGGAGGAAAAAAGAGGGTAATGAGTACAAAGTACTGGTAGTGAAAGTAGATGAGAAGTAATGAGAACACAGCAGGAGATGTATCGACCAATGATTTCGGGAGTGAAATGATAATTATCGACGACTAGAGGGTGCAAAAGAGAAAGCGACCAAGGTGAATGCGCAACTTGGAGAACAACAAACGGCAACGGCAGAATTCGAGAATCAGCTCAAGCAGAAGGACAAAAAAGCTGGCAGAGGAGTTGAAGAAGATGGAGCGAGCAGAAAGAAAGCACATCTGTTGTGCCCCCGCAGTTGACGTTTCTGCACACGTAGACGCAAATGTCTTGAAAGCAAATTCAGCATCTGCTGCTGCAGCTAGGCGACCAAGTCGAATCGCCACTGCTGCGAGGCCGAGCCGGCATTGCACACATCAGCGACAATGCCCGTCTGGCGGATGAAGCGCGCGTCGAGGCAGAGGTTTCGCGACAGCAGCTTTATGTGCCGGTCAAAGGCCCACACCCATTTCTAGAGGAGCAAGGAGTGGAACAAAGGGAGAAAGGGAACAAAACAAAGGAGACAAACACAAAACAAAGGAATAGAAACCAAATGGATTAAAACAACAAACACAGACAATTCCCACACAACTCTCCTACCTGAGCATCATCGGCGACGCATTCTGCGAGCACCACCGGCCGCCCTGGCTCAAAGCCGGAGACGGTGATGCAGAGCTTGCCATGGCGGAAGAGGCCCGTACTGGTCACCTCCCAGTCCTGGTTGGCGCCCTGGCCGTGGCACTGATAGAGCGAAAGGTGACCGGGCGCTTCCTTCTGCTGTCCACTGCCGTCCTGGCTGCCCATCGTGTCCAGACACAGGCCCGGCGGCTGGTCCTGGACCGCCTGGCGGATGGCCCCGTGCTTCGAGAGCACCATATCACCCAGACCATTGTTATCGGCGGCCATCGGCGAGGGCAGCCCACCGCCGTAGCCCATCGTCACCGGCTTCAGCTCGGGGTAGACGTTGGCCATGTACCAGCTGAAGGGGCGACAGCCGAGCCGCCGCCGCAGTGCCATCCGCTCGGCAATGTCTCCAAAGGGCACGTACTTTGCGGGCGGGTAGGCGTCGTAGTAGAGCACCTTGTACTCGTCCATCCACACCTCGGCGGCGCGGCGGGTGTTCCGCGCAAAGACGCTCCCGCTGCCGCCCGGAAAGTCGTACGGATGTCTGGGCAGGCAGGAAGGAGGGGACGGGAAAGGAAGACAGGAACAGGAAAGGGAGACAGGAACGAGGCGAGGAAAAAGGCGAGGAAAAAGGAAAAAAACAGAGCGGAAAGAGAGGAAATCAATTAGAGGCACATCAGCTACCATCCAGCTAGCAGCCAAAAAGCAAACAAGAAAACGACGAGGTGCAAAGCAACTGAACTCTGTTCAGTATTTGAACTTACTGCTTGCGAAAGACATGCCCCACTCGGCTGCAGGGAATAATTTCGAGGCCTGCAGCGCATTGCCACATGCGAAATGAAATCTCCAGATTCTCGCCGCCCTGCAAGTGACAGATGAACGTACACAGAGAGTGAACGTGTGTTTGGTTAGTCAGTGTGAGTGTGTGAGTGCAAATGTGATTTGCCTCGAATTAACTTTGTCGACTATCTAGTCGCTCTCTTTTGCGAGCAATTCCCTAGCGATCAGCATCAGCCACTTACCCAAATGTCCATTTGTGCGTCGTACTTGCCGTAGTAGTCGAAGGTGGTCTTGTTCACCGAGAAGAGGCCGCCCGCAATCATCGGAGTTCTGCGTGCAAACAAACATGAACACAGCAAAAAAGAAGCTGTCAGTTAAAAGTGTCAATTGACAAATTAAATGGAATGAATGAACTCCGAGCTCAATCAGCTAATAGCAGCACCAAATTGACAGACTCACTTAATGGGCGCCACCATGTCATTGGCCATGCGTTCGCTGTGCAGCTGCGAGGGCAGCACCTCCCACTTGAAGACCAGATTCCAGTCGAAGCCGCCGCGCAGCTCCGCCGAGGCGGCAATGTACCGGAAGTCATCGAGGCCGATGACGTCAATCACAGGCGAGACGACTAGCAGAGGGTTCTGGGAAAAAGGAAAGGAAAAACAGTTAACAATTTTCCCTTTATAAAAAAATTCCACACTCTCTTTACCTCTCTGACCCTCTCCAGCAGCGGCTCCAGCCACTGGACATTGCACTCACAGTGACTGTCGAGAAAGGTGAGCACCGGGCCCGGGCAGCATCCGCGCCGACTATCCTCGAACGCACCAGGCCCTCTCGTTTGGCGTTGCGCAGGACGCGCACCTTGCCGATGGCCTCCAGCAGGCGGCCATCGGCGGGGTCGTCGCTGAAGTCGTCGACGAGAATGATCTCGGTGATCAGCGAGGGAGGGCTGCGGTTCAGCACCGAGGCGACGGTGCGCAGCAGCGTCGAGCGGGCCTCATTGTGGAAGGTGATGATCACCTGAAGAGATCAAAGTAAAGTTAGATAAAAAAGAGGGGTCTCAAGAAAGTCCGAAGCTTACCGAAGTGGGCGACAGCTTCTCCACCTCGTAGTGCTTCCGCCGACAGAGCAGGTGGCGGGTGTCCATGATCGGCCGGTCCGGCGGCAGCTGGTCACTGGCACGTTGGTTGAACTTGTTTCGACTGTAGGCGTCGCCGTTGGGCGCCACCGTAGAGGCGGCCAGGTAGGAGGCGGCGTCAAAGTGCGCCCACACGTCAGAGCCTGCTCCGGAGGCTGTGGAAAAAGAGGAGGAGGAGGCAGGCGTGGCCACCAACAATCGTCCTCTGCCATTGCCATTACCGTCACTTGGTGACCACCAACGACTTTGATTCGTACTAGAGATGACTGAACTTGAAGAGTAGGAAGATGAGGATAGTTGAGCATTGTTGTGCTAGAGAGAAGATACGAGAAAAATAAGATAAGTTTTGTTTAGAAAACAAACTCAAAAAGGGTCAAATGCATCAGGTCTACATTTTTTTCCTTCTAGGCCACTTTGTCTCTTCTCCGCCTCACGTAAGTGGATTACAAATAGTAGAGTACTGTCTTTGCACTACCACAGCAAAAGTTATCGCCGTCTGGAGACTTCATTCAAAGTTAATTACCGCGTCATTTAATAGCAGTAAGCTGTTTGTCCTAGCTGAAGAAAGCAGCAGCAGCAAAAAGCACTAAGCATCGCAATGAGAGAAGTACTCCAATTTCGCAAAAACCGTTACTAAGAAATGGACTTTAAACCTATTAAAATTTAATTACGGCTCCTAATTAACAGTAGCTACGGTGGAAGCAGCAACAGCAGAAGCAATACCGAACAACAAAACGAAAGGTCAAACGGAGGGTGTAAATGGACAGCAAACCTGTAAAGAGACTAACAGCGAAAAAAATAGGCACAGCACTGCGCCAGAAAATGTGCCACCAGCTCCTCAACGGTGATGTGCGTGATTCAATTAAGAAAAAAGAAAGAGAACGAGAGACGACACCTTGACAAAAAAAGTAATGACAAAAATAATAACCGCTGCTGGTCGGTAAAAGACTGTAAGTGTTAGCAGTGTGTGTGGGTCCGCGCTAATTGTCTTCGCTACTTCTTTTTTCTTCTGTTGAAAATAACAACAGAAGATGAAGAAGAAGATGAAGAAGAAGGGAGACAAAGTGTCGGCGACAGCAGTGGCCGGCCATCATCAGCAGCAGTCGTTCTCACTCATAGTTCCGTCATTCACACTTGCAAAAATATTATTATTTTTCCTTCTTTAGTACTTCTCTCAACTACTACTCTATTTTTCTTTCTAATAGCGAAAAAAAGGAAACAACAGCAGCAGCAAATAACGAGTTTGAGAAAAAGAGTTTACCACTTTAAAGTGCTACTGCCCTCCTCCTCCTCATTCTCCTCTCTTCCCAGCGCAAATGTACTGATTTTTTCCTTTTAAAAAACAGCTCCCTGCCAATTACTCCATTTTTCTGCCCATTTTTGGGCGCTATTTAATAAGCTCCCTACCACTGCCACCCTCCGCTCTCTTTTTTTTCTAACGGGCGCCATTGTTCACAGTGTTCGCAATGCACACACACACACACTGATTTTGGCAATCGAGCAAAATTATTGGCCGAAACGGAGGCAAAAATCTTTGCTGCTGCAGCTGCCTAGATTTCTTTCGTTCTTTGAGTACCCTGCACTGCTAAAGTGTCAGCGGCGGAGCACACTGTGCTTTATTTTAGAAAAGTAGGGTTGCTGCTTTGCAGGCCAGCCCATTATATTCCACTGATGTGGCATCGGGTTAATTAGCAATTTAGCTAGCGGTCGGTCGGCCGCCAAATTCATCGATTGTGTGCAAATGGGCTGAAGCCTAATGAGAAGAAAAAAAGGAGGAAAGAGAGGAGGAAAGAGAGGAGGAAGGAGAGGTAGAAGCGCAGTCATAAAGTTATGAGAGCACGAAAAGATAGAGCGAAAAATGATGGGCAGACAGCAGCAACACTGATGATGGTGCTGCACCGTGTGATGCTCTTTCCCTGCATTTTTCCTCGTCCGATCATCCGCAAAAAGAAAGGCAGTCAGAAAAGAAAGAGAACTTTGCAAAACTGACTCGCGCAAATTAGGAAGATGATCTATAGACAAAAGCGGGGAAAAAGTTGACGATGCGGTGGTAGTGGCGACGGTCGCAGGGGAAATGAAAAGGCAACAGCAGCAGAAGAACAGAGTAGAAAACGCCAAAAAGTCTCCTGAAAAAGAGCGGGAACGGGAAAAGAAGAAAGAGGAAAGGAAGAGAGGAATGGAAGCGAGAAATGGCTCTCTCTCCCTGTTCGCAGCCCCCAAGGAAATAGTTATGACTTCACTTTGCCAGCCTATGCTTCTGCTTTGGGGCTTTCGCTTCAATTCATTAAAGAGAGAAGAGAAGAGGGGTCCTCCCGTTAGTCGGATATGCACGCCGGGCAACGGGCAATGGTCGATAGAAAAGTCACACTAACACACACAGCAAGTGGCAAGTGGCCGTGTCTCTGAGAGCTGTGCCCGTCGCTCGTTTGCATTTTGCCCCTCGCATGACTTATGATGGGAGATCAGGCGCCAAGCCAGGGATGAAGCTAAAACTGCTGCCTCTGCTGCTGCTGCAACCATAGTAGCCAACTGTTTCCGAATTGGCCATCACACTTTGGCGGCTGTGCCGGGGCTGCTGCTGCCACAGTGGCCACTGGACTAGAACGACCGAAAAAACCGAAAAGAAGGCACAAAAATTGGCCGACCATCATCGCCGTCGTCGTTCGTGCTCCCCTAGGTAATATATGGCCGACATCTGAGGCCGCAGAAGCATCGTCGCCGTCGCCGCCGTCTTAGTAGATGAAAAAACGGCCAAAAGAACGGTGCAACAGAGAGAAAAAGAGAGAATTAGAAACCGGGCTTGTACGGGCAATAAATTACCGCCAACTGTACACATGGTACGTTGCGATGTAATGAAGGGCAAACATGCAATGCAATGGAGGAAATGAAACGAAATGAATGGGAAAGAGAGAATGCGGCTTTGCAATTCGATTAGACGCTGAAGAGCACACTGAATGAGTGAGAAAGAAGTGTGTCTGCATAGACGATGATGCCCTCTCTGGCTCACTCAAGATGCGACTGCACCTCAGCGCTGAATGAATTGCAAATGGAGAAAGACTGCATCACTGTTTGCTCTTGGTATGACTGAGAAGAAAAAGAGGGTGGTCAAGAATAGCCGATTACACCGGAGTGCACCGAGAGCAGATAGCCAAACAGATAGACAGGACACACAGGGCACTGGCCGAGTGCACTCTCTGTCCGAGTTTTTATGCTTTATATTTGCACTGCTGGGAGAATGGCGGAAAACAAACGGCCAAAAAAGAGGTAGAAAAAAATAAATATAACACACATCTTCTGACAGCAGAGTAGCAAAGCAGGAACCTGTTGTCCACTGTTGTCCGCATCCACTGATGAAAAAAACAGCAAAAGAAACGCACACATTGACGCCATCGATTCGGCGAGGGTTCAGCCTACGCTCGCTTCTTCTTCGGTGCAATCATCATCATCAGACCACTACTACCACCACCATCGACATCATCATCAGTGCTCACACAATCACCAGCAGCAACACCAGAGCACACAATTCACCTCACCTCTCTCTCTCTCTACCTCCTTTCAAAGGGTCAATTAATAGCAAGTGCTATTGCGGTGCACACACACACACTCTAGTGACCACAATTAAAGTGCTGGTGATGGCCTACCCCCCTCTTCAAGGGCACACAGCACTTTTCTATTGCCCTCAAAAGGCAAGAAAAAGAGAATAGTAATAATAATGGACACAGTAATCAAAGATGCGCAAAGATGCCGGTCTCGCACAGAGTGCTTGTGCTAGTGGTGGTGATGGTAAAGTGCCCTTTGCCCTCTTCATCCTCTCCGCATCTCTTTATCATCATCCTAGCACTACAGCACTAGATCACACAAAGGGCACAAAAGTCACAAGAAAGAATGGCTAGAAAAAGAGGAGGAGGAAGAAGGGGAAGAGGTGAATAAGAAAAGCATCAGCAGCTTCCATTCTTCTTTAGCAGCAGCACTCCAGTTCACCAATCCAACAGCAAAGTAAAAAAAATCAAAGCCAAATAAAAGCAACGGCGAGAGCACACACTTGAGAATTGTGTGCAGCAAGCGGCAATTGTGTTGGCTGCCCCAGCATGAGCGCACATTCACTCACAAACACTTGCACAAGCACAGGCACTTCGCTCGTCTCAATTAATTACCCACTCATTACGCACACACTGCATCAGCAGTGGAATGATTACCCGATGATGCGGTGCCATCAGCAGCCCCAGCAGCAGCAGCAGTAATGCCAGTGCCAAAGAAAACAAAAGAAAAGAATAAAGGACGGAAGGATCAAGAAAGGAAAAAACAAGAAAAACAGGTGAAGAAAAACGATGTGAAGATTTTTCTTCCCCCTTTTTTCTCATGCTTCACTTCCAATCATCATCACCAAACAGGCTCAAAAAGAGAAGGAAAAAGAATATAAATCACCTCACAAATGGTGAGATCGATGATAGCTTTCTCTCTGAGAAGGCAGACGATAATCAGCATTTTTGGGCGCTACAAGAGTGCACCTTCAGTGTTTCAGACAGCAAAAAGGCAAGTTTCAAAAGAAGCAAAAAGAACTGCCAAATGTTTAATTACTGCCAAATGCTCATTAACCGAACAAAAGAAGAGAGAACGAAGTTGCCAAAAAAGTCATTCTTTTTTCTCGACAGTACTTTATCAGTCGCTCACGATTTCAGTGGTCAAGACGACAGCTCTGGTCAGACAGGTCAAAAGACGTCCTAGGGTGTACCTCAAAACAGCAGCAGAAAAGGCCAATCACCAGGTCTTCCAGGTCAAAGTCAAAGTCAGTGTCGATCATGATGAGGAGGAAGACGATGATGATCATCAGCATAAGCATTCACCATAACTATCGACAGAATTGCAAATTGCCAATTGTGCAGTTCGCATTTGCATTCGACAGCATATGGCAGCGATCAGAAAGCAAATTGATTGCGAAAAGCAGAACACTACTCTACTACCCCGTAGGGCCAAAGAAGACGCAAATAGACGATAAAGTCAGTGGTAGAGGTGATTGTTCAGGAGCAGGGGCAGTCAGTCCAATGACAACAGTTGAATCATCTGTCGCCCAGATCTCTCATCATCATTCACAATTTTTCACAATTTGTCGACTATTGTCGACACTGCTGCTGCTGCTACTGTCACTGCGTCGCATTTCATTGTCTCCAAAGAGGCAGCAGCAGCAGTAGCACATTTCAATGTTTTTTTTCTATTAGAAGCAGAGTACTTCCATTCTGGCACTGGGTAGAAAACTTTCCCAGAATATGTCAAATGTTGGTCGTGGTGGCCAGGCGCAGAGGCACTGAAACTGCACACAGCGACACGAGCTTGTCACGAATTGCCAGTTACCAGCCAGCCAGCCAGCCAGCCATTACGACCACCATTAAAAAGAGTCGAAGTGAAAGAAGAAGAATGGTGATGGCTTGTGTCATCTTTGCTAAACAGAAGAAAGGGAACTGCAGCAAAAGAAAAGGGAATGGAGGCTCCAAGAAAAGGCTGCTATAATCACAACTACAGCTACTGGGCAATTTTGAGCAGTTTCGCCAAGCATTCTTTCTCTCTTCACTCGCTCACAGTAAATTGCAATAGAAGCAGCAGCAGCAGTTGCCCGATTGCTGACAAATAGCTGAATTTAATTCAACTGGGCAACTGGAGAAAGCAACTGAACATTCTCACTGCCCACGATCACCCCTCTCCCTCTCTCCTTCTTCTTCTTCCCATCCAAACTGAGAATTGTAAGCTGATAATCGAATTAATCGACATCGGCGCCAGCAATGGCAACAACGAAGATGACGGTCGAAAAAGGAAGACGAAAAGGAAGACATCGAGGCAGCAGCAGCAGAAATGGCAGCAAGAATCAGTGACCCCTCAGTGCAGTCGTCATTTATCTTGTGTTGCTCATTAGCCTTCACAGCATTTTCTTCTTTTTTTCTCCCTCTGATTGTTTTGTGCCTCTGCTGATTCTGAGAAAAAGACCCTGCGCAGTCTGTCGGCAGTTGTCAAGAAAATGAAACGCAATGAAATGAAAAAACGATGCGACAGCCAGCGAGAGAATGAGAGAGAACGATTTTAGGCGCCTTCTCTCGGTGCCCCCTTTGCAGCCGATAAAAGAAGAGAAGAAGAAGCTGCTGATGAAGAAGATGTCAAGAGACAGTGCTCTGCAGATAAGGAGGAAGAACGAACAGACACAACAGACAAAGCGAACATCAAATAACCTAACAAACAAAGCAAAGACAGAGGCGCTCACTACCCTCTTCCAAAAGGAAAAATCTCCAGTCGTAAATGAGCAAGTGTAGAGGAGGGAAGGGAATGTCTAACAGCAAATGTCTAATGCGAGTTAGTTAGCAGTGTGCAAAGGGATGGGGGAGACGACACATGGCAGCCGTGATAAGATCTGGGGAAACTGGCCACTGACCACTCTCCGAACAGAACTGGTCTGATGGTAGTGGCCAATTGTACCCTCTGCTCACACTCTCTTCACACCAACAACATCGACAGTGTTTGCTGCTCGTGCGAAGAGAGGTATTTGTTCTGAAAAGACAATGAAAGAGAACTGCGAGTGTTCAGTGTGGCAACCCTTCACAATGGCAGCCATTCACACAAAAGTTGCCGCCGCCGCCGGCGACTACACAACACTACACACTTCAGCACTGTTTGTTGATTTATCACAACTACATCAACAAACAGTAATGTAATGTGCGAGCAGTGTGGCGGAGTTTTGTTGTACAACAAATCAATGCAGCTCATTGGGCCATCAACCAAACACACAGCCCTTCAACAGCAGTGACAACAGCTGAAAGCAGTGTCTGAAGACAGCAGAGAGAGAGAATCTTCAGGCTGCAGTTCTGCTGTACTGCACACAATCAAAGTGAATCATTGTCATGGCAATCAGACGAATCAGACAGCAGCCGATTGGCAGAGTGGGGAGACGATCTGATTGGAGAGAGGGGAAACGAAGAGAAAAAGAAACCCTCCAGAAAAATGGAAAGAGAGAACAGTCAGAACGGCAGAAGCACACACACACACCGGTAATTGGCCATGTGAATACCAGTCGAACTGAATTCTGCTCAATGTGTTCTTCAGCCCGGTGGCTTCAGGCAAAGTCTGCTGCTGCTGCTGTTGCCGCCGGCTCACACGAGGACAAACGCGCTCAAAAGTTCGATTTGCTCCAATGTGAATCAGTTGAGGAGAGAGCCAGCAAGGAAAAGTGATCGATCTCAGGGTATCTTTCTCTCAGAGAAAAACAGAAGGGGAAGGACAGTGTAACAACACAGAGCACCGCACAGGGCGACTGGGAATAGCAAACAGAGCGGACACAACTACCAGCTAAGAAAATACACAGGAGATAGTAGGAAAGATAGCAGGGTGTGCACTTAGCCTACTACAAGAAGCTAAAGCTAAAAGAGGGGAACAAAATGAAACTATCCACTTACTTTGAGCGGCCAGTCTTTGGCGTCGTTGCTGTTGTTGGCCTCGCCATTGTTGCCCCGGTACTGCTGCTGCTGTTGACTGCCAACTGCAGTGAGCAGGTGCTGGTGAGCTTGAGCAGGCGCCTGCTTCACCAGACCACTGATCGGACCGGGACTGGGGTTCAGCGTGTACAGCAGCGAGAAGATGGTCAGCCAGAGGAGGCAGGCGATGAGGAGGTACCGAAAGCGGACAAGGAGTTTCAACATTGTTGTGGGGTGGTGGTGGTGATGGACGTTGATAAGTGGTTATCAGAAGAACAAGAGGAGGAGGAGGAGGTCGTTTACTTCTTTAGCTCACATCGGATGACTAAATTGGCTGCCAGAGAGGTGACACTCACAGAGAGGAGCCCACCTCTAAAAAGGAGGCAAGTGGACTACCAGATTGGCACACTGTCACACTGTTGAAGTCGTTTGAGTTGCTGCTGCTGAGATTGATGATTCAGTTTGCACAGAGTTGAAGCACCTTGAAACACGGCACACCAAAGCACAGTTTGAACTTCAACGTCAAGACCACGATGAAGACGGCGTCGAGGATGAGGACGAGGACGAGGACGACGAAGACAGAGGAGAACGTCGCTCCTCTGTGACATTTTGTGGGCAATTTGCTTGCCTGGTTGTCGCGAGAGTGAGCAAAGCAGAGCAGTTAACGCCGCTAGCGGGGACAGACAGTAGAGGCAAGTGAAGTCAAGTGCAGACAAGAAGAAGAAACTGTTCAGTGAAGAAGTTAGTCATCCCTCTGCTTTCCATGTCGATGAAGAGGTAGCAAAGAAGAAGAAGGTAAAGCTGAAGACGTCGTCGCCGAGGATGGTCGCCAATTAGTGACGCCAGCTGGCTCAACTGCCGGCGTTGTTGCTGCTGCTGCTGATGATGAGGGCGAGTTGGGCTGCTGCTGCAGTTGCTGCTGTTTCTGTTGGTGCTGCTGTTTTTGCTGCTCCAGGTAGGAGGAGCAGAAGTTGAAGGTGGTGAGAAGAACGTCAATGGCCATCCAAAACAGAAAATCGCCTATCGATAACTGTCTGCGGCGACGGTGGCTGTTGTTGGCGTTGTTGTTGTGTACCATTGTTAGCCTCCGTGCTGCTGCTGCTGCCGATGGTCGTCAGTGAGGAGCCCATGCCCGTTTCTTCCACTTCTAGGGTGGCGTGTCAACTGGCACCTTTTTGTGTGCCTCTGTTTGCCTTGTTAATTGCCAGGCAGGGTAAAGTGCAGCAGTGAAATGGTGACATCAAAGTAGGTGGTGGACACACTCCTACTCCTACTGCAGACTTCTTTTCGGGTTATTTTCAGTCAGCTTGCACTCTGTGTGTGTGTGCTACTGTGTAGGCCGTCATCAGTGTTTACCGTTGTCGTCCGTTGGTCGGTGCTTGTTATCAGAACAGGGGAGACGTGGTTGATCAGAGCGGTGGCCAGGCCAATGGCACGGAGAAATGGAACACAGAGCAGCAGAGGAAAACAGTGAGAAATAGAAACAGAAGCAGTCGAGGGAGCCAAACACACGCAACACAGGCAGTAATGAGTGTGGGTGAGTGTACTCTCTTGGCCCACTCACTCCAGCACCAGGACCAGCGCTCCTCTTCCCAAGTTCTCGGCGTTGGTTGGCGTTATTCCACAGCTTGGCGTCAGTGTGTGCTGGTCGTGGTAGCTGGTGGACGCTAAACGAGCAGCGCTGGTGTCTGCCTATGTGTCTGTGTGCTCATCGTTAGCCGGAGAAAATGAGATATAGCAACCAATGGCGACGCCAGACGACGACAAAGACGACGGTGGCGAATTTGGTGGTCGCTGGGCGCCGACTCACAACCGCGGAGAACACTTGCTTCAAACGGAGATTGGGATGCACAATGAGGGAATGGGCGCCAAAATTATATACCCTTCGTCGGTGGTTGTGATGGTGATGGTAACGGGTCAGTCAAGAGAAGAAAAGGGTGATCGAATTTAGAACGCCTCTGTGGATGTTTTCGTTGTCGTTTCTGTTGTGATCGTTGTTGACGAATGGCGCCACCGCTGACAAAGCGAACTAACAGCACAAATTGCCGGTGCTGGTCATCACACAGGTAGACAATTAAAGTCACATTGAATTCGATTTGATCCAGGCTGGCGCCGCATCGATTCACTGTGCCACCACTACCACCATAATCATCATCATCATCAGCGGAAGCACCCAAATCGACCACAAGTTAGTAGGTTTTAGATGATGTAAAGACGGAGGAAACGAGCGTCACGAGATGAAGTCGTTTGCCGGCGTATTTGCATACACGTTCTTCTACTCCTTCTTCGAACTGTCAGTCAGTCGAACTTTTGATGAGACAGTACTGTGCTTGATCATCTGTTCGCTCCCGTAGAGGTCTATATTTAAGAATAAGAGCTGCAGTGTTCGAAAAACATGTGTAAACACAGATGTCGGCACAGAGAAGTGTCTGTAACAGACAACAATGGCTGATGATGATGCAGATGCTGGCTGGCTGGAACTGAAACAGACCGCTGCTAGAACAGATGATCTCCTCAAATCCTGTGATCACAATCTGCGGCGGCAGCAGCAGCAATTGTTGCACAGACACCACCACCAGCGTTGGAAGGCGAATGAATGGCCACTTGGCGGCTTCGAGTTGGCGCTTTTAAGCGGCGACAGAGAAGGAGAAGAAGCTGAAGATGGGGTAGCTGAAGAAGAAGAACAGACGCCAGTCGGGCGCCAGGAGAGCTGCAGTGTCCAGTTTGAGGTAGAGAGAGAGAGGATGGCGCAACACTGAAGAGGCTGCAGCAGCAGCCGTCCAGAACCGAACCGTTCGAGCAGCTTCTTCTTCTTTGCTTCCCCACAGTCCGTCCATTCATCCATCAGAGACGGTCAGTTAGACAATCAGGCAATTGCCACCATCAACAGCAGCAGCAGCAGCCAGTACGGCACGACGACGACAGTAATGGTCAGTAGTAGTAGAGAGGACCATCAATTCATCAGCGACATGTCCGCAGACATGTCCAATGTCCGCAGCAGCCGCAACCATTACCGGCGGTGGGCACCGCACACTGTTCATTAGATGTGCCCGGGTGGTGCAGGCATCAGCAGCAGCTCACTTTTGAATGGGTGCTGAAAGGCTGAAGAATCGACCCCTCCACTATTGCTCCTCTCGCCAATCGACGACAAATTACCAGCAAAGGCTGCGGCGGCGGCGGCGCTGGTGAGGATGACCAATGGACAAGTGCACGAGAGCAGGCAGTGTGACTGTGCAGTTGATGGTCTCCCTCTTCTACTTCTTCTGCCTTTCTTTCCTCGAATGCTGCTGCTGCTGGTCATTAGTGGTCAGGAGGAACACTTTGTTTCCTCTTCTTCTTCCTCTTCTTTTCATTGTCGTCCAAGTGAGAAGAAGTGCTCTCCCTGACGCTGCTGCTGTGTGCATACCTTTCCAATTAGCCGTATTCATTCATTCCTCCTCCTTGCTGAGTATTCCAATTACTTGTAATGTTGACGGGTGGTCAGCATGGGTAATTGTCATTTGGTGGCTACTACTACCATAGCTATAATTAGCCCTTATTCAACGAGCTCCCTTTCTCACCCTCCTACTCAAGTTCAATTGAGCACTTCTTCTAATTTGTCAATTAGTGCTGGTGGTGGTGGTGGTCATCTCCTTTCTGACACATTTGAGCCGTTCTTTACAATTAGCGATTCTCACGTCTTTTGTACAAAAGTTGGTGAACGACTTTAGACGACGGGACGTTTTGCATACTCTGCATACGTTTAGCCGATGATAATGGCGGTGATGATGAAGGAGGAGGACAAACTTGCAAATGGAGTCACCGCCACCACCAGAAAGAAGTGTTCCATTTTCAACTTGAGGTCTTCAATTAACGACTGAGGTCTTCGTTTTTCCTGCTTTTAGTTGCTGTTGTTGTTGTTGTTGTTTACCAGGACTCGGCGATACATTCACACACACAGTTTTGCACAAGTTTGAAATATTGAATAACCAAAAATAGAGACACTTTTGAGCTAATCGTCGACAAACCGCTCGCTGATGCCTATCCAAAAAATGAATGTCTGGTGGTGGTAGTGCACACTCACTCACTCCTTTCTGCTATCTCAGATCAGTCTGTCTGATAGAGACGAGGAGATATCTCTTTCCCTCCCCTCTTCAAAACAATGTGCATTCAAAACGAGTACAACAAGTGCACTAAAGGTGAAGGTTTTCTCTTTTTTTGCCAGTGAGTGTGTGTGTGAAAAACGGTGCGTGTCTGGAAAGTAGCGTTTGTACCGAAAGACGATGAAAAATGCGCCAGCACAAGAGGAGGAAGCGAAATTGATTGCCCCCTTCTTCCCTGTCCTCTTAGATTGGCTGAGATTAGACCCGTCGGCTGAAGTACCGGTGGTGGTGGTGGGGTGGTACTACTTGATAGTCGACGGTGATGATGCCGTTCTTTAGCCAAAGCAGCAGCAGCCAGGACGGCTCGGTAATCCGCTTTAGAAGACGAGAATGACACACGGAGAAACAATTTAGTGCGCACGAAGTGTGCTGAGCAAAGAGAGAAAAGGAGGAGAGGAAGAGGGTAGTAAAATAAAATGAGGAAGAAGACATCGGACATGGTCAGAAAGAGAGGAGAAAAAGAAAAAGTTGAACAAAAATCCCCTTACAGATGAACTGACCGGCGGCCACTGTCACCAGTGGAAAAATCACCTTGGTGCACTTTGCTGCTTCCTCTGATGAAGTAAAACCGACTATGCAACACCTGAACACCTGTAAAACGCCCACAACTCGCTCAATCATTCCGTTCCCCATCACCTTGTGCTGCTGTTCAAGCAAGCTCATAATGCTGATGGTGATAACAAAAAAGCAGCGTACAAAAAATGAAATGAAATGAATGTATGTGCAGCGCGGCAAATTGCCGGCAATTGTTGTCGCCGTCGTCGTCGTTACTTTTTCGGCTGTCAACTATTCGATTTCAGCCTTCAGCCCTGTGGAGCAGAACAAGACAATACAATGAGCTCTTGTTCGCAGCAGATGCAAATGACTCAATACTTCAAATGGCAGCAGCAGATAATGGGAAGCGACACTTCACCTCACTGTCACCATCACTATCGACAGGTCACCACCACCACCATCAGCACTGACAGGGTGACAGGCATAGCAGTGGTATAGCCAGTGACAGACAGCGAAAGCGATTAGAGCAGACAGCAGGGTCATTATCATGTGCTCGCACCAGTGAGCACCAGGTCACGCTCGTGCTCGTGCTGCTCAGGATCGGTGCAAGGTGACACTTGTCGCCGGTGATGTGCAGACAAAAACTGCAGCAGCAGAGGAGCAGTCATAATCAAAACACAGCCCACACTTTTAATATCACCTAGCACTGCTGCTGTAAAAAGAGCGGCTCAACTTTTTTTTAGTTGCAACTTCAATCTAAAGACAATGACGCATTTTTTACGCATGATCTTCGCTTGAAGATGGCAATGCATCAGAAAACAAATTAAATTAAATTAAATCAGAGCAGCGGTCAATTTCTGAACCGAATAGGCGGCGACCGCGCAGGATAACTTTATATGACGCTTAATTATGAATAAATTATAAATAGAAATCGACACAACAACACGGGGATGACACTGGGGAGAGGTGGGGGAGGGGTGGTAAATGAATCAGTGGTGATTCGAAAATGAAAAGGGGTAAAATGAAAGAAAAATGGCAATTATAATAATAAGTCGCTCTAACAGGAAAAGGGAGAATGATGAAGTAAGGTAAGAAGAATTGGGTTAGAATAAATTAAGTCGGTAAAGATGTTGGTGAGGAAGATGAAGGAGAAGGAAAAGACGAGAAACACTGGGTGTTCTTCAGGATGAAGGAGAGGAAAAAAAAGATAAAATATGAGCATCATGTCCACGAAAAGGATAAAAACATTCCATCTAGATGAATAGTGTGTTTGTAGAAAAAAGTGGGCCAAATTCAAATTGGAAAAGTAGGAGGAGGAGAGGGATAAGGAGAAAAGGAGAAGGAGAAGAAGTAGAAGACAACGATAAATCTTTCGCTCAAATTAACAAGACGTAGTAGTTCTGTGTGTAACAGCGCAGTGAGACTGTCGTAGACTGTGTTGTTCTTCACGGGGACAGGTAAGGTAAGGTAAGATGAGGGGGTTTGATGGTTGAACGAAGAGAACTGCTTCACTTGATCAGAAGAAGTGAGGGAGACTTATCGAAGACAACACACAAGGCGAGTTACGGTGAAGGAAAGGTGAGGTTTGATAAGTGGTGGGTAGTGGGTGATGATACAGATGATGAGGAAGATGATGATGAAGAAGTGAATAAATAGAATTACTTTAGTCGAGACTGATTTGTGGAAGGTTTGCTCTTTGATCATCGGCTTGTAAATGCTGCTCTGATGTTACAAGCTGAAAGGTGGTGGTGGTGGTGGTGGTCTTGGTGCGCAAAGTAAGCTCGAAGTTTCATTGTTTACAATGACAAGGGCAAAAGATTCTGTGGTGAGATCTTTTCCAGCAGCAAAGCCACCACATTTTTCTCCAGACAGGTAGTGGCACTGAAGGTACCAGACCCTGGTCAGTTTTCCGTTACCCGAATGACCACCAGCAGCACCTAAGACTCGTACATCAGTCGCTGGTAGTGCGGCTGAATCTCCCAGGTGGGCAGGTGCAGGCTGAACTCGAGGGCAATCAGCACGCCAAACTCATTGGAGAGGAGGTCTTTGCGGTTCAGGCGAAAGCCAGATTCAATTTTCTGTGTGTTTTCAATCCAAGAGAACAAAGGACAACAAAGAAGGATAAAGGGAAAGAGGATAAACAAACAAACAAACAAATAGAGTCATTATTAGCAACTTCTAAAAGGAGACAGCATCTCCTGTGCACGAGTCATTTACCTCCATTAGCAGCTTCAGCTCGCCGCCCTTGATGTCATTCAACTTGGCGCTGAGGAGAAGGCAGGCACCGGCGCACAGCTTGCGATTCGCCTTGGTGATCAACGACTTCAGAATCAGTTTCTCAAAGTACACATACGCCTGGGCGATGGTCAGAAAGTCGAGGCCACACTGAATAGGATAGAGGAGGAAGTGGGAAATGGAAAAGAGGAAGAGGAAGGAAAAGGAAGGAAAGAAAGAAAGAATGGCAAAAGAGGGTAAATAATACAGTACGATAGTAGTTCGTTTCAGTGCCCAAACGCTCTCTCTCCAAAAACAAATAAACATTGAACTGTCAGATTAGACTACTATCCACTATACCAGTCAGTAAGTAAGTCCGACGATTTGTAGAAAGACGCTATAGAGGAAAGCCCGAACCGCTGCCGTCGCATGTGCTTAACTGCTGTTATCAACACAACACAAGAAGACAACTCTGCTTACCATCAACACCCAAACACACCACCAGTGCATAACTTATCATTAAGGAGGCTAGAGTGCCAGGGAGCAGAAGACTGAACTGCTCAATGTGTTTAGACATCTCTCCCTCCCTCCCCTGACTTTACAAACATACACACGCACAGCTTTTCATAGAGCTGATGCAGCAGCAGCAAATGCTGATATATGGCCGGCAGAAGGCAATGTGCCGCCGCTGCAGTTGTTGTTAATCTCTAAATGAGCCTAGCGTGAGCAAAACGGAGCGCCGAAAACTGCACATCGCTTGATAGCCTGTGCGTCTGCCCATTATCATCACAGCTAGCTTGCTGGATGGCTGGCTGGCACAGCAAAGCTGCTGAAGAAGTGCATCTCCAGTGACAGTAATTTATGACAGCATTAGTATGTCTCTGTGTGTGTATGACTGACTGGCTGGTGCTGATGCTGCGAATGACACACAGACACCGACAGAGCCAATTTGAGCTGCAGCACTGTCCGAAAGTACAGTGTGTGTACAGTGTATAAGAAGAGTACTGAAGGGCAAACTGCCGAAACAAAAAACAAAAAGCAGAGAGATGTAAATAGGAGTCAGACGGGAATGGGAGCAATCAGTGCAAGGAGTACCTAATAGCAGTGCTACAAAAGCGACATTGAAACGAAGTGAAAGAAGGTGTCATCTAAAGCTGCAGACAGTTGGGCCATCTTCAGATGAGCCATAACTTTGGGTGACACAATAGCAATTACTTGACTAGACAATGGCACACAAAGTTACATTCATTGCTGCTAATTAGTTAAAAGTTCAATTTAAAAACGCTCAAATTAAATGTAAAGCGCACAGTAGGGGCATGAATCCTTTTGCTAAAACTAATTGGCAGAACGGCATAAAAAATTAAAATGCTGTCAAGTAAAGCGACAGATGACACGAACATTCATCACAAAACCCTTGCCCACTGTCAACTACTCTCTTAAAAAGTTGCTCTAAAAAGAATGACCCACTCACACACACTCAAACAGACAGAGGACATTCTAAGCAAGTGATTGCACATACCTCATTGCGTGCAATCTTGCACATCTCCTTCTTGATGGAGCGCAGCTTGCTCAGCGTCAGCTGAATGTAGGGAAAGCGCTCACGAAACTTGTCGTTCAGCTCCTTCTTCAGGTCCTGCGGCTTCACGTAGTCGATGATGGACGTCTAAAGGGTAAAAGATATGATGAATAAAACCGTTTCAAAACACACCATCAAACAGTTCTTACCATAAAGGCAGGAAAGGTGAGCAGCGTACTGTGCTTGCCGGCAATCAGCTCCGGATCATCCAGAAGATAGGGGTGGTAGACAATCTCCTGCAGACTGGTGGGAAAGTTGGTGGTCGTGGCCGCAAAGTACGGCCAGTTCACCTTCGAACAGTCGACCACCGGCGCAGAGTGGGGCGGCGGCTGGTGATGATACTGAGGAGGAGGCGGGGGAGGCGTCGGTGCCGGCGAGTCGGTGGCCGCACTCGAGCTGAGCGACACCATCGACTCGTTATTGGTGCCCACGCTGGTGCTCATCTGGGGGCTTCAGCAGCAGAAGCAGCAGCCAAGGAGTTACCTCCTAAAAGGGCGACCCTCCGCCGCTGATGGTCGTTGGCGAGAGGACCGGCGCTGAAAGTGGAAATGCCGCGCCGGTATTCGTCGCCGAGGTGCGGCAGAAGCAGCCGCCGCTGCCGTGGCCGCAGCCGCCGCCGCGCCACCAGCGTATTGGAGCGGTTCATGACGATGGAGTTGTTGTAGGCGATCGCCTCGGGAATGGTATTAGGCAGGCGGCCCCCGCCGGCGGCCAGCTGCTGGTCCAGTCGCGACACGAGCAGCCCCTTGAAGCTGACCTCCTCCTCGCCGACGCTCTCAAAGCCGAGCTGGGCGAGCAGGTTGGGCGGCTCGCCGTCGGTTATGGTCGACAGCTGCCGACTGCCGGAGATGTACCGGGTGTGGCGCTTGTTGCTCGAGTTGAGGTGGTGCGAGCCGCCGCCGCCGCCGATGCCGCCACGGTCACTGCCGCTGCTGCCACTGCTGCCGCTGCCGCTGATGGTCGCCTCCTTGGCCGAGTGGTCGCTTCTGAAAAGAGAAAAAAGGAAAAAGATTAGACCCCTCAGCGATTAAAAACTAATTACTCACCTTGACCCGTGGTGATAGTGATCCCGCGAACCGCCGCCGGGCCGCTTCGAGGAGTGCATTCCACTGGAGAGCGAGGAGAAGATGCCAATGGGACCGCGCGTCTTCGCGGTGACAAAGACGATCCGCTCGTCCCTGATGATGTCCTTGTTCCTCGTCAGACAGCAGCTGTGGTCGTGGTAGCTGCGATTGCAGCGCGTCTGCAGCACCTGACCACCATTGCTGGCGCCGCTGTTTTCCGCCAGCCGTTGCAGCTGCTGCTGCGACGAGCTGCTCCGGTAGGAGCTGAAGGACGTCGTCCGCACTCGATTGGGGTGCTGGTGGTGGTGGTGGGGAAGGTTGCTATTCAGATGGGCAATCGGCTGCTGATTCTGGTTGAGGTAGCTGTTGCTGCTGCTGTTGCTTACGCCCAGGCGGCCGCCCAGGTTGTCCACGCTGCCAAAGGGAGGCTGATGTTTGTTTTGAGAATGCTTACTGCAAAGGTTAGTAGACACCGCCGCCGCCGGCAGCTGTCCATTTCCCACCGCAGATTGCTCGGCCGTGCCGGGGCAGCAGGGCAGCTGCTCATTGAGGCTGCTGTTGGTACTCGAAAAGCTGGCGCCCGACTGGTGCATGCTAAAAATAGAGAAAATGGTTCTTTGGTTAGCACAAATCAGAATGTTTGTTCTAGTTCAAAATACTCACCGGTCCGGTCGGAGCAGCTGTCGACTCTGCTGCTGGTCAGCCGTCTGCTGGCTGCTGTTGTTCAGCCCAGAGAGGCGACTGCTCAGGCTGACATTGCTGAGGTTATGCTGCTGTTGCTGCTGACACTCAAAGCAGGACACCGAAGAGGCGGAAGAGACGGCCGTCTTGACGCCACAGCAGCCACGCTGCCGCCCACCGACAGCTTCCCATCGAGGTCCACTAAATCAGCTTCCTCCTCCTCTTCCGCCTCTGCCTCCTCCCCCTCCTCGTCCAGGTGGACATCTCTAGAGTGGAGGTGGTGGTGGTGATCAGCCACGTCATCATCAGCATGGTCAATGCTAATGAGGTAGTGGTGGTGAGGGGGCGTCGGCGGTGAGCCCTCCGAGGAGAAGGACGAGCCGGCGGAGTACACCGAGGAGGACGTCTTGTGACTTCCACCGCCGCCGCCGCCGCCGGTAGGGTAGCTGGCATCGTCAAAGGTAATGGACCGTCCGTGGCCAAAGAACTCTCTCGGCGCTTCTGCATCGAACTAGAATTTCCACCGCTTCTTTTAATCTCCACGGGATTGGTGAGCGGGGGCGGCACCCCATCGTGGTGGTGATGGTTTCCATAGCTGTTCTGGCCATTGTTGTTGTTGTGGTTGCCTGTGTCGTCAGCAAAAAAAGTGGACAATTGTTATTGGTGTCACTTGCGGTGGGAAAGACCCACAAATGAAAAGTAATCTTAGCAATGTCAAAAGCTTACCCAGACCGCTGGCAATGTCGTGCTCGGTGCAGGAGGAGAGGCGACTGCGAGAGCCTACTGTTCGCTGCTGCTGTTGGCTGTTGTGCTGAGAGTGATGATTAGGCGCCACCGCGTGAATGTTCACATTGAGAATCAACCCCAGGTTGGTGTCCCGGTGGGAGCCGTCCAGGCTGATGTTCGAGAGAAAGGTGAGCGCGGCCAGACGTCGGCGAGAGTGCTGACGCTTCGCGACGGCTGCCGCCATTGACTGCTGAGGGAGCTTTAGGAAACTCAGAGAGCACACTGTGGTCGAAGTTGAAGTGTTGAACTTTCTTTTCTACTACTTTTTCTTTTTATCTCTGCTGGACTTGCTTCAAACAACAACAGTGTGAAAAGTCAGTAAGGAAGTGGTGTTGTGTGTTTTGTTGTGCTGGTGTTTAGCAGAAACAAAGTTAAAGAAGGCGAAGAAGAAGCCTGACTGACTGACTGTCGATGTCTGATAACTGACTGACTGAATGTCTTGAGCAGAGGAGATGGTGATACCAACACAGCTCAAGAGTAAATAGTAGTAGTAGTAGTAGTAGGTTAGAAGGAGATGGCGGTGAACTTGGAGAAGGAAGACTTCGTTCAGGCGACGACCACTTTGCACGTCTTCTAATGTAACAACAACCTAGGGGAGAAGAAGACGTATACAACAGATGATAACTGTGTGTGTTAGTGATGCTGGCAAATGCGATGCGGGCGTGCGCCAAGACATGCGAAGACATGTGTGTGAGCTGCCGCCGCCGCCGCCTCGGCAATCCGCACACAGCCAGTCAAACCTTGAACTTACCCACTCTTTCTCTTCGATGGTAATATCTTCTGTAATTGTGTGTATGTGCTTGCTTGTCTGTCTGTTTGATAATACTATTGCGGTACTGTGACGTGATTTGCTCTCTTCTTCCTCTGTTATCAATCAATCGATTAGGTAGCGAAAAGACAACTGATGGTCACTGCCAATAACTCTTATTGCTGATGGTGGAAAAGTGGTGGTGATGGTTGAGAAGATGATCGAGAAACTTCCAGAATGAAGGAGGAAGGTGGTGGAGAGAAAAAACAGAATAAAAAGAAAACACAACAGGTGATCACAAGAGATGATGAAGAAGGAAGAAGAAGATTAAAGACTGGTGGGCGTGTGATTAGATGAGAGAGCACAGAGAGATTGCGCTAGCTGATATCAGCTAAATGTTTCACTGAATAGATTCATGATTGCGGTTGGTGGTGGTGGTGGTTGTAGTTGAGAAAGTAGTGAGAGTTGAGGAGATGCTAGGACACGCACATGATAATAATAATATTACTGTAACACCAGTAAGGAGGAGCACTTAAAACGTTTAGTCATTGGGCGCAGATTAATGCGGTGGTGATAACGAAAGGTTAGTGTTTTGGGAACTTCAGACGAGCGATCACTTTCATCGTAGTTGCCTATGGAGAGCAGTGGCGAGAGAAGGTGCTCGGGTTGGCGGTGACGGTGGTGGTGGTGGTGGTGGGGATGGTCGACAAATGATGCCAGCATGTTGAATGGACGAGGACTTTGGAAATGGATGAGGGAGAGGGAGAGAGAAGAGAGGATGAGGATGATGATTTACTGGTAATGGCTGTCGATTGCTTTGTTTTGCAGTTGATGATGCTCAGTTGTAGTTGTGGTCGATGATCGGAGGCTGGTTAGATGAGAGAGAGAATCGATGACGCCTGTTTCTCGGGAAAACAACGACTGCAAGAGACTCTCTCTGTGTGTGGGGAACAGCTGACACGAGCCAGTGTTCGATGCGCTGATAAAGTAATGGGTAATGATGAGGGTGGAGGAGGGGGATTGCCACTCGGTGATCGCTTGTTGATGATCAAAGTGAAGGCGACGGAACTGGGTGAGTGAGGGAGAAGAAAAGTACAACAAGTGACGAAAGGAAAATGTGCAACAGCGATCGATGCTGCTGTTCTCGTGATGATAACAGTTAGTGTTGGTGCTGTTGATGGCGATAAACACACACTGAATGGTAGTAAAGATAGAGCTAGATTGGCGAGGCTCTTCACTTCAGCAACGGCGAGGGAGAAGGTAGCCGCAGCCGTTGAGTCGGAACAATCCGCTGGTCCGCATGACCAGAATGCTGCTGCTGCTGCTGCTGTATTGCGGATCGAGCGCCGGAAATCGAGTGCTCATATTTGCATGCAGCGGGTGAAGGCGATGTTACAGTTGTGTTGATTTACTAGTTGTTGTGTTGCCAGTTTGAAGCAGAAAAAGAAAATGAGAGAGAGAGAGAGAGATGCTTCCTCTCAGGTGACTGACAAAGTTCTGACTGGTCGAGTGTAGGCAGAAGAAGTCGACTGAAGTAGTTGTAGTGGTGGTGGCTGTAGTGGAAGATTTTTGCTGTCTGCTCAATTCACTTCACTTCAATTGAAGAGGGAAAAGTTTGGTAATGATGCGGTAGTGGTAGCAGTAGTGGCAGAGGAAGCAAATCGCCGATGACGAATGGTTGGCTGAATCAGTTCGGAGGCTGGTTGCTAGGACGCGCTCTGCTCTTCTCTAGCTCGCCGTTCAGAAATGTCAGAACTTTTACTTCTTCTTCTTCTGTTTCTTCCTCGTACTGCCTGTGTTCCTTGCTAATTACTTCAGCAGAAATCACCGATTTCGGGGCAGCAGAAGAGCAGGCCCTTTCGAGAGTGGTGGTGGTCGTTATCAGAGCTCAGTGGTAACAACAAGGGAAATCACGACTGGACCTTGAGCTATGAATAGAAAAGCTCTGGTGTGCAGCGAAGAGTTGAGGGGAGTACACTGCAAAGGAGGAGGAAAAAGAAGAAGAAGAAAAGGTAAGCAAAAAAGGTGAGTTAGTGGTGGAAGTGGTGGTAATGGAATGCATCGAATAGAGCACCATTAGGGCAGTCACATGTCTAAACACTGAAAAAGAAATAATAAAATGAGTCCAAACTACACACACCGAGTGATTTTGGTTAGTTAGTCAGTCAGTAGGTCTGACTAACGAGGAAAAATTGGGGAAAAACACAAGTACACACTCGATGATTGAGGAAGGGAAGAGAGGACACTGCTTTGGCCACTGTCTATTTGCTTAGCAAAACAATTTATGATATAAATACCATAAATATCCGGAGATATTGGGGGAGGAGGGGGTGAAAGTGGCCAGTGGAAGGTTTTACAAACTGGCTAAAGGCTACCAAACAAGGGTAGAGGGAACAGAAAGAGAGGGAAGGAATGCACATCACAGCACTGCACAGCTTCTTCTAGTCACAGATTTGCAGGGATTACGTCAGAAATGGCAATGGAAAATCTGCTTAACTGCTTAACGACTAACTCTGATTGGTGCAAGTGAACTTGTTTTGCTGCTGCTAGTGATCTGCAAGCTGAGAGCCAGTTGAAAAGGGAAAAGGGGGAAAGAAGAGCAAAGGGAAAAATCTCGAGCATTTGCAAAACGAGTTGCAGTTAAAAGAGGGGAGGATTGAAAGTGAGCTACTCGGTGAGGGGAAAAATAGAGACTGAGAGAAACAGAAAAAGTCAATCATCGATAAAAGTTCATCACACCTGTTGGGCACTGTTTCCTGATGGAGGTTATATTTTCACAATATTCTCAATCGATTTAGTTTCTGCAGCAGGAAAGATGTGAAGGTGATGATGAAGTTGGTAGTAGTCAGGCAAATGGTGCATTCTCGAACAGGTTACATTTTGAAGCACCGGCGAAAATTCTCAGTGGAAGAAGAAGAAAGGAATGGAATGGGGAGAAGTTGGAAGATCCAGAGGACGACTTTATATGGCAAAAGATGAGATTATCAACAGAGTGAGGTTGAGGTCATAAACTGGAGAGAGTGAGAGAACAAGTCAAAGACTGTCTGTTTGGAGAAAGAGAAGAAAGCAAAAAAAGAAAAAAGGTTTTGACAATTTACGTAAAATAAATACACACACACACGCACATGCACAAATAATCTGCAGCAAGAGCTTACCCAAAGTTGGGGGTCGAAAAGGTGTGGAAAGAAGAGGAAGAATAATACTGCACTTCTCTAGATGACAAACACTGCCGGTGGTGGTGGTGCCATAAAAAAAGAGAGAGAATACTGGTCTGAGCTGCTCGATCCGGTCAGTGTCCAGGTGTTTAAGTAGTAGTTGATGATGGCAGTGAGGGCAATTTCAATTTAAGCCAGGTTCAACCCAAAAGTCCGCAGATAAGAGGAGGGGAGAGAAGGGGAGAAATAGAAAGGGAAAGGGAGAGGAACAAACAGTGAGCAATTAGTCAAATTGGTTGAATGGTAGTGCTGCTGCTGGTAATGGTAATGGACTGGTAATGAACACAGTGTGTAGAGACACTTAATCTTGATCAAACATAGATCTATCTCCAATCCTATATACCGTTAGATGACTACTACATGGCAGTTGACGCAATTGCAAATATAAGGTAATAATTATAATCAAGCTCCAGCACCAGCAGCAGCAGCAGCAGTGCCAATGAATCTGTCAATCAGCCTAGAAAGCAGCAGAAGGAGCAGCAGGAGCAAAAGAAAAGTAAAGAAAGAAAGTGAGAGAATGTGCACACCGGTACGGGTGAAATGGTGCCGCCAAGCGGTGTGTGTATGTGTGCTTCAGGCGATTACTTTTGCAGCAGTGTTGTTCACTGCTTCGTAGGCAGATGCTGCCAGACCAAATTGGTTCGCAGCGTGAAAGTAAAAGTAAAAGTGCTGGCAGAGTTTACCGCGTACAGCGACGACGGCGGCGGCGTGGCAACCATTCAACCTACTACAGACGATGCAAATAAATGCACCTAAGGGAAAATGGTAGAGGCAGATGCTGTGTTGAATGTCACTCACTCACTCAGTGAGAGAGTGCAAGACACAGGCGGCACTGATGACGCTAAGCCGCCGGGATTAGGCAATGATGAGATGAGGAATGGATGCAAAGAGGAAGTGTGTACGTACAGAACCACAACGGCGGCGGCGGCCGGCAACCGGTGAATCAGCCGGCGGTGGTAGTGGTCGATAGCACGACTGCTATGGCAGCCACTTTGCTGTTGATCATGAAATGTCCGAGATGTTGGCCATTAAATTGCAAAGTTTAAAGTGCCCAAAAATGCGCTACTTCTGTAAAGCTGATACAGCTGGCTGCTGCTGCTGAGAGACAGGCTACTAGTAGTTCAGGAGCACGAATGTGGTTCGCACAGTGCTTTATACACTTGTGCAGTGGGCTAGAAAGCGAGTGGGCTAGCTGGCTGCTGATGCTGTGTCGGTGTATAAAAGTGTATAAAGTGTCTGCCTGCCTGTGTGTGTATTATTATTAAAGATCGGTATTGGGGTGGCATTGGCGGCACTCGTCGTCGTCGTCGACTATAATTAGACTCGTGCGAGAAGGCGCTCAAGAGAGAAAGAAAAAGAAAGAGATCTCTTCGCTCAGCTGAACACACCGCGCACTTGAGCAGTGGTGCCCTGGTGCACTCGCTCACATCAACTTCATCAACCCAAGAAGTGAAATTGAAGCAGAAACAACGGAGAAGGCTAAATAACAAAGAACACAAGGCTTGATGTGCAAATTGAACGTAGCAAACAGCGTGGTAGAAGCTGCTGCTGCTGCTGCACGAATCAATGAAGAGACAGCACAAGGAGAAGGAGGAGGAGGGGAGGGGAGGGGAAGAAAGAGAACAAGCTGCTATTGCTGCTTATAGCTGACTCATAGCTGAGTGACACTGCTGTACGAACTGCTGGTGACGATGTCGTACAAGAGAGTTGATAGAGGCTACCGAAGACAAAGCGCCCGCATCAGCAACATCAGCAACCAGAGACAAAGATGCCTCGATAAGCGCCATGTATTAATAGTACAGCCAAGCTGAGCCAGCTGAGCTGGCTAAGAAGCTGCTGTCACCGCGCTATAATGCATTTGGTTCATCACATCACATCAAGAGTGAGTGGGGTAAACAAATCCCCGCGCCTTCTGTTCAACATACCCGGAAGGATGAGGAGAGGATGAAAGGAGCTGAGCTTTTGGTGCGTGTCCTCGAAGAGTGATGCTGCTGATGGTCCGTTCAACCGGTGAAGGAGGAGGAGAAAAGTTGAAGCATCAGCACTTCCACGCGGATAAGCAGCTTCTGACGATGTCGTACAGCACTTGCGTGTTTGCGGGAAAACACGCGCTGTAGTACGCACTGGGTAGTACAGTTTGTCGCAGGTCGATTGTTTCCGTCTGACTGAAAGGAGCTCCAATCAATGTCGGTTTCTAATGTGTGTGTGTGCGGGGTGCTAAAGCTAATCAATCAAAGCGATGATTAGCGGCAACTGTGGTGGTGGTGGTGATGATAAGGAGTGAAGGGCTTGCTCGTCTGTTAACACGTAAGCTTCAGTGATTCGATGCGCGCCGCTCTTCTTCTTGTTGATGATGTGTGCCTTCTTCTTTGACGGTGATTGTTTCTGCTGGTGTTGTTGTTGTTGTTGCTGTTTTTGTTGTGATTGTTGCAACTCTACTCTGTGAGCTCTGGTGGCGTAGAGGAGCAGAACATGTGTGTGCGAACAGACGGTGGTCGTGGTGAAACCTTCAGCGGCAGCAGAGGCTCTATTGCAGGAGAGTACGGCGGTGTTGTACGGCAAGTAGAGATGATAACGGGGTAGTGAGATGATGAGTGAGTGCCCCTGCGATGACGAAACAGGAGTGGGCGAACAAGAGTGGTTGCAGATCAAAGCGGTCTTTCCCCGAGCCCTTTCCTTTACACGAGGACACACGCTGGTGTTCAGTGAAGGAAAAGAGCAAGACGATCTGTGACTAGGCGGTCGTTGTCGCCGTGGTCGTCAGTCGAGCTCGTGTGATTCACCGGCGGTGGTGACCTGAAGACCGTGGTGTGCGCTCTCGTACGATTCACAGTTTCTTCTTCCTTGGAGGATTGCTCTCGTTTGCGGGCGCCACTCTGCACAAGGTGAATACGTGATCCAACTGACTGAGACTGGTGCTGGCTGCCGTGTGTCCGGGGTTTGTTGTTTTGCTAATGCTCTGTGCAGAGAGCGTGCGTTGGAACTGTAGCTGGGTGCACAGTGCTTTTCTGGTGCGGGTCGTAGTGGTCTTCAGCGGTCGTCGTGGTGGTGGTGGCAGTGCTGCTGCCTGTGGTGGAACGCACTTCACTGAAGTGTGTGAGAGTGTATGTGTGATAGCAGTGCTCGGTCCGTTAGTGGGCAGAGGAGGAGGAGGAGGAGGATATACAGCGTGTACGAGAGTAAATGAGAGAGTGTGAGGCGCCGAAGACTTGGCGAGGTGAAGGAGCGTTTAGGAGCAAGAAGGAGAATGGGATAGCGGCGGCGACGGCTCAAAGTTTGCTCTTTCGCTTTGGCTGTGTTTGTTTGCTGCTACAGCTACAACTGCTTGCTCAGTTGCTGCTGCTGCTGCTATACAACTCAGCTTGCTGATGGGGATGGCGATGAGATGGCCACAGAGACGAAGTGAAGACGGAGTGAAGACTGAAATGAAGAAGGAGAAAGAGGGGAGGCAGCTGAAGGATGAAGCTTGTTTCAAGTAGAAGTAGAAGACGGCGAAATGCTGAAGATGAAGAAGAAAATAGCAAAACAGCAGATCGAGTTCGAGCAGACATGCGTCGAGATTTCTTTTCCCCTTTATACTTTTTCTGCTCTTTTGCGGCTTTGGCTGCCGCTTCCAGGCTAGCTGCTGCTGCTGCTCACTGTCGAACTGAACATGCGCCCGCTTGAAATGTAGTGGTGGCGGTAGAGATGGAGATGGCGATGGCAGAATTCCTGATCAGTGGGCCCAGGCTCTTCAATTCAATTATCAGCAGAGATGAGGATGGTGATGATGAAACTGGCAATAGAAGAAAGGGAAAAACAGTTAGAGAGAAACCGGGTGCTAAAGAAGAATTCGCCACCTCTCTCTCAGTGGGAATGGACAGCGAATGGATGGGAAATCGAATTTCCGCGAATATCCACTTGGGAGACAGGCAGGGAGACGGCCTAAAATAGACTGAAAGTAGAATTCAATTACGGCTAATGATTACCGGGAATTCTTTGGAGTGTGTCAACACCGCTCCGCTGATGTACTGAAGTGGGCACCGAGATTCGCCGAATGTACTCAAATGTTTTTGTCAAGCTCAAAAAGCTGTTGAGCAGGCAGACAACAACAGCTTCAGTGGGTAATTGCTCCGGGGGCCTAGATAATTGCTGGTCTTGCTGGTCGGCGGTGGCGGGAAAGTCGATGATGCAAAACTCGCTTTCTCTCTCTTTCACTTTACCTGTGCTTCGGCGCCGTTTTTGACAAAACAAAAACACAAAAAATGTGACAGTGGATCACGTACACTGCGAATGGTGCAGCGGTGTGTTGATCTGTTTTTGCTGTATTTCATCAACAGAATCTACCTCGATTCCCTTTAATTGACCAGGTAGAATTGTCCTCCAATGACGATGATCACCGATCACCCTGAAGAGGTGGCAGAACCGGAAGAGGAGAGCAATGTCGGCCACATGGAGGAGGAGGCGCTGAAGCGGCGGCAGCGGATTCAGGAGCTGCGGAACAAGCGCAAGCTGCCCGGCGATGCTGTGGAAGCCCCGGCTGCCACCTCCTCGGTCCAAGAAAAAACCAAATTGTTGCCAAAGTAAGTGGCAGGATATTTTGGAAGTTTATCCCAACATGCTAACATTCCGTACATTTCCCAAGGCCCAAGTTTCGCAGCTACACTCCGGCGGACGCCACGCTGAAGGACAGCACGCTGCCATCGGGAAAGCCGGAGAACGGTACGTTTACCTGAGCTTGATCAGGTGATCATTTTTGTTATTACGTCCAACTTCTATTTTTGACTTGTTTGGTTGCTTTTCAAATCCTCCTCCTCCTCTTCAGTTGCTGATCACATTCAGGACGTGCTCGAGAGTGCCCACGATGAGCCACTTGCCGATGACATTGTAAGTTTTTTTTGTTAACTGAATTCTATTTTCGTTTTATCAATCAAACACTTTTTGGTATTACCCGTACTTGGCTGCTCTAGGATCTAACAAAGCTGGCTCCGCGCAAGGTCGACTGGGATCTGAAACGAAACATCGCCAAGAAGCTGGAGAAACTGGAAAGGCGCACGCAGATTGCAATTGCCGAATTAATCAGTAAGTGAAGCGGAACGACTGTCGTCAATGTCGAGATCACAAACAACAATGACACTAACCTTTTCGCTTTCCGCCCTCTTCCCCTCAAACAGGAGAGCGTATTCTCGCCAGTGGCATTGATAATCTCGATCAAGCCACCGAAGACTTGGAGTCGGCGAACCGAAATCTCAATGAAGACGTGGATGACTGATTGACGTAGTATCAAAGCTGCGGCTGCACACAATGACCTTACATTTCTTTAACAACACGCTTCTTGAGGTCATTTCTTGTCGTTTCGATAATTCATCTTGTACATACACTTTCATATTATCTTGACTTGCCTTTCTTATCTGAAAAAAAAAAATTTAAAAAATTACGTTTTTTGGTTTTCTCACCATCGATACCGAAGAATCGATTGTTGTTGTTTTTGTTTCTCTTGAGGTCGACTTTCAGGCCGCTGCTCTGTACAGCCAACACTGCTGTTGTCGGTTTCTGGTTCTGCTGAATCTCGCCGATCTGATTCCACTTTCTTCAAGTTCTTACTAAAGTTCTTCCCCCCAGTGCTCCAAGATGTCCAGCAGCGGTGGTGGCGGTGGTGCTCCGAAGAGTCCGTTTGGCTTTCACGAGTCGGCACGTGAGCTGGACCAGATTCGCCGCCGTCGGGAGATTCGCATGAAGCTGCAGGCCGAGTTCAATCGCGTCTTCTACAATCCTCACCGACACTCTCAGCACATTGAAATCGTAAGTGCACGGTTTTACCGGTTTGTTTGTTTTTTCATACAGCATTGGTTGACTCACCTTTATTCTTCGCACTTTTTTCAGCTTGACCCAGTAGTCAGTCGGTACACGGCGATGCGAGCCTCCATCTACGAGCACTGGAAGCCCAACTGGCCCTCCTTCTGGAAGTACGCCTTCTGGACGCAGATTCCCATCATGCTCGGTGCCCTTCGATTGCACTATCTCTTCGTGAGTTCTTTAGAATGTTCTTTTCTTTGCTTCATGTTTGTCTAACACACCACCTCTTCTTTTATCGCCATCACGCAGAAAGAGAAGGACGAAGAGTGCCGCCGCGGTGATTACCCCTACGAGAAGCGCGACATCCGCCGCATCTAAATCTAGTGATGTCGTCGTCGAAAGCTGTAGAACCACTCTCCAGTGCTAGTGAATTGTGTCGAGTCGAGACACCCAACTTTTCCCATTTGTAAATCTTATAAATAAAAAATAAAAAATTATTTGCTGTATTGATCCAAGGAGAGAAGGAGAGGAGACGAGTACTTGTGTGAGAGGGTGTGTGTACAATTAGGTAGTAGTAGAGTAGACTTTACAACAAAATAACATCCTGCTTACCACAGAGAGAAGAGAGAAAAGAATGTGTGAATATGCGTGTTCCAGGTGGGAAAGGCTTATCAGGAGAGTCTAAGATCTTGATTCCATTTTGAGGGAGAAGGGAGTGTGTGGGTGTGGGTAAGGTAGCATTAATATTAGGTAGCAATGTAATAGTAGCAATAAGTATTCAATAAATATTCACAAAAAGAGGGGGGGGATCGCCGCCCAGGGGTTAATCGCCTCGTACAAAGGTAAACAAAAGAAAGCAGCAGCTGAATGTCGTCAGAAGATGAAACGAGTGTGTGTGGAAAAGAGAGAGAGAGAGAGAGAGCGAGTGTGTGCTGCAACTTGGTGCGTTTTGAAAGAGAAGAGGGAAAAGGGATGGGAACTGTACGCCTATAGATACAAGACTTGATGCACACACAAACATCATCAGTTTAGTTGCCGTCCTTGCGGGCGCGGCGCTTTCGCAACGCCTGCTGGCCCTTGCCGTCGTCGCCGCTGGTCTGCTTCGCCTCGAGTCTCAGCTGAGGCCCCAACCGCCTGGTCATCGTCGGTGGTGGCGGTCTCCTCGCTGGCCCCAGTGCCCGGAGTGCCGGTGCCTTCGCCCTCATCGCTGCCACTCTCGCTGACGTCATCCTCGATGATGTCGTCCGTCTTCTGCTTACCACCGGCACCGCCGCCACTGGCAGCAGCCCCAGCCGACAGTTGTCGGGCCAGCTCCTTGTAGGGCACCTCGCCCAACTTTGCCGGCCAAATCAGGTCAATGACGCAGACGATAAGCTGGTGGTGGTGGTGGAAAGAGTTGTTAGTGATGCTAAGGTTGATAAAGTGACGAATTTGAGCACTTACCAGGCCCAGGATGGCGCCGACGAGGATGGTGGCTAAGGCAAAGACGATGTACGAGCCCCAGTAGGGAATGCCGTAATCTTCCACGAGGCTGTTGTGAACTGAGCGGAGGGCCATGGAGATCTTGAAGAGCTGCGAGACAAAGGACATTCTAAAGGGAAGGGAAGTTAGCAGGTAGGACATCATCTTCAGCAGCAGTCGAACTTACTGATAAGAATCGGGCGCCTTCCAGGTGGTCACCGCCTCAATCGACTGCCACTTCTTCTCCTCGATAAAGCTGACAAAGGCGTTCGTGTCGCGGGTGCCCTTGTACTGGCGGAAGATGCCATCCTTGACGCTGGGAAGTGTCGAGAATTAGTAATCGAAAAAACAATCAGAAAACTCAGATGGCAAACACTCACTGGTAAATGGTAGGCAAAGCGGTTACTAAGAATCGGCCACTCAGTCCAGGGTAGGCGGTCACGTCGACGGCGCCAACTTTAATGCTGAGGAAGGAGGAGAGATTAGAGATTTAAAATATAGAAAAACTATCTATAATAAAAAGTACTGAAAACAAAAGATGGCTCACCCTAAATCCGAAGCCCATCCCGAGAAGGTCTTCCACTCTGGCTGAAGAGCCCGACAGGCCGGGCACCACGGGGCGTGGCTGGAAAGAGAAGGTAATGTTTTAGTACATGAGTGATCAGTTAAGCAAACCAAGCCCAACACTTACAATTCCACCATCCACTCGCCCACAAGAATCTGATCCCAATCGGCCTCAGAGAGCGTCACCAGGGAGCTCTTTCCAGTGGGCGCCTTCTTGATGCCTCCTTTGCCACCACCGTTGATGGTCACCTGGTCGCCACTGCCGACAGCGGCCAGGACAAAGCGCGTAAGGATGGCCACACAGACGAGGCCGCCGAAGAGGTAGATGGAACGAGAGTTACGTGTCATGGTGACGCGAGGATGTAATTGCCTTGTAATTGCTCTTGAACTGGTAGCAGCGACTGATGATGAAATTGTGAACTGGTGGTGGTGGTGACGAGGAGGAGAGCGAGCTACACCTTGAGGTGATGATCGTCGTCGTCGTCAAGTCCTGGTGGTGGTGGTGGTGAATCTTTTCCTCCTTTTCTTCGTCTTCGTCTTCGTCGTTTCTTCTGGTGATGTGTATTAGCGTAAAGCCCAGCAGTAAACAAGTGGTAAGCCTCTCTTTCTCTTTGGTCAGCAGCAGCGCACAGACAGCGCACAAAAACTGACGCATCGCTTACAAAAGCGCCGCTGTTTGCACCCCACCAACCCACCCCCCGCAAGTCGGTTAATGTAGCCACAGTGTTTGGCGGGTTTCGGGCTGGTTCAAAAAACAGCTACCCGAGATGACGATTGTTTCCAAACAAAAACTTTATTAATAATTCATCAGCAGCTCAAAAAAGGGGGAGATGATGATTATGCTAGGCTGAACACGTTACCTGGTTATCTAAAAGGTGGCGAAAAGGTGGTAAATCAGCTCGGCAAAAAAAGAAATGGCTCGCACAAACCTCTGAATCCTATCGTGAAACGCTGCGCCGGCGGCCATGACGAGATGATTCAGTTCCCCTTCCTCTTGATGTTCTCAATGGACTTCTGCTCCTGCTCCTTCTCTTACTCTTCCTTCCCTTTCTACTGCCGCCACTACTACTACTGCTACTACTACTAACTGCTGCTGCTACTACTACTTCGAGAACTAGAGCGACGATGTCTCTTTCTTGCCGATCTGGCCGCCGGCGAACGATCGGCTGCAGAGTCCACTGAAGAGCGAGACGAAGATCGAGAGAAGCTGCGCTGGTCGCGGTGGTTTCGAACCGTCTGTAGAATAGTAAGTTTGGTTAACATTCGAACAAGTTGCAGAGAACTTGCGTACCTCTCCTGAACCACTCGATTCATCTTCGTCAGCTCCTCATCTCGCTCCAGCTGCTCCTGCTTCTGCTTCTCCAGCTTCTCCTGAGCGGCCTTTTTGTCCCGTTTATCTTTCGAGTGGTGAAAAGATGTTAGTCAGGAAAAGGTCAAGAAATACTTTGTAAGCAATCACTTACATTCCTTGTCCAACTGCGCCTGCATCAGCCTCCTCAGCCGCTCCTGGGGCGTCATGCTGCTGCTGCTGCTGCTGCTGCTATTCTGCGTCGATCGAGCAGAAGTGGACAGCTAAATTGGAACGACATGAAAGGTGTTAGATGGGCAAACAGTTAAAAGATGCAAACTAGTGGCTGAGTAGTAACTTCTAGGAGATCTCTCTGTCTCGCTGTTTCGCTCAACCAGTCAAAAAAGTACCAAAGTAGCAGTACGAGTGAGTGCGGCCTTGTGTTTGGAATTGGCCGCATTGGACCGAATAATATCGAAAAAGGCATTATGATTGACATTGAATAAAGAAAAAGAAGTAGACTAATGGAGCAGCTAATGGAAATACTGTTACTGACATCGTGAACTCCAGTAGCGGTGAGACTCTTTGAGGTCTCAACTGATTTATGTCTTGAGGTTGAGGGTGGAGGTGGCGGTGGTGGTAGTGGTGGAGCGGCTGTTGTAGCTGTAGAGCTTTTGCTGTACAAAAAGAATTAAAAAAGGTTAGGAAAATAATTGTAAGTGAAACCCAAAACACATACCTTTTAGCAGTATTGCTACTATCCTCATCCTCATCATCGCTCACGTCAAACTCGTCCTTCTCCGCCAGGTCATGTCGATAGTAGCGTTTGATGGGCGGAGGTTGAGGACTTTCGAGTACTGAAGGTGGTGGTGGTGGAGGAGGTGGTGGAAGTGGTAGTGAAGGCAATGGAATCTGTGAAAGTTGTTGTACAGGTGCTTTCACAGGCGTTGATGACTTTGAAGTGAGTGGAGGAGGAGGGGGTGGTGGTGGCTGCTGAGGTCGAAGAGATGATAATGTGGAAGACGGCGGAGGAGAGGAGGAGGAGGAGGTCGCACACTCGGTGGCGCCTCCTTCACCAAAGAAGAAGAAGTCTCAGAAGTTTTGGAGTCCCTCCTTGGCGGCGTCCTTCTACTGCTCTGACTTTGGCGAGACCTGTTTTCCCCTCGATTGGCACTTGGGCTTGGCCGACGTCTGCTGCTGCTGCCACTCGCATCTCGATCCCGATCTCGACGAGGACGACTGCCACTTCGACTTCTACTCCTGTTGTTCCGCTTCTTTCGATCATCCTCTCGACTTCTCGAGCGTCGTCGTCGTCGTCTCGACTGTTAGAGCGAGACCGTCTGGACCGCTGTTTCGAGTTAGAACGTGAACGACGACCACTTTTTGGGCCTCGTCGACTAGAGCGCTCTCGAGAGCCACTTCTTCTTCTCCCTCTGCTTCCACTTCGAGATCGATTGCGTCGACGACGACGGGAACCTGGCGAAAAACTTCGGCTTTGGTTTCGTCGGTTTTGATTTCGCGACCTCGGTGAGGGTGAAGAGGAGTCACTAGAGCGACCACGACGACGATATCGAGAAGATCTGCTGTGGTGGTGACCACTGTCGCTGCCACTGCTGCTTCTGCTTCTACTTCGAGAAGTTGATTGACTTCGACGAGCCCCTCGTCGGTAGATCTCCTGAATGGGAGTTCGCTCTCGGGTGAGTCGAGAAGCGGCAGCAGACTGTTTGTCATCATCATCATCGCTTCCATTTTTGCCCGAGAAGCGAAACGACTGTCGACCACGTTGTTTCGATGAGTTGAACTTAAAAGCTGCCGCCGATGGGCCACCCATCTCTTTGGCACTGGGCAACATTGGACCAAAGACTAGGGAGCTGTTGCCATTGTCGGTCGACTTTTGCTTCTTCTTCTTCTTCTTCTTGAAACCTTCCTTCTTCAGGTCAGCAGGCTTTGGCTTCGCCGCCGCCGTCTCCTTCTTCTTCTCCTCCTCTTCCTCCTCCTCTTCTTCAGATGAGTGGCCAAACGAGGTGATAAACTCCACCTTGCTCTCATCAATTGGGCCAGCCTTCTGCAGGTCATCGTCCTCATCGTCTGACTCGGACTCGCTGGATTTTTTGGCAGCAGCAGCAGCGGCGGCACTCCTCCCAAAGTGGTCATTCGGGTCGTCGCAGTTGAAGGAGCGGAGAATGAGCATCCGCTGCTGCTTCAGCTCCTTGCGCTCCCGGCGCGACTTTCGCCCCACAAACATCAGCTTCTCATTCTCCAGCTCCTTGGCGATGCGCAGCTTCTCCGCGTCCTCCCGGTCCATGTTGCTGAACTTGGTGAAGAGGCGGTCGTGGACGCCGAACTTGCCCGCCAGCGAGTTGATGCGCGCCCGGTTCTCCTCCGTCAGCTCGGCCACGTCCACAGGGGTGTCCATCTCCTCATCCTCCTCAAGTGCGTCTTCCTCTTCCTCTTCATCCTCGGAGTGGGCCGCTTCAGCGTCTTCGTCGCCACTTTGAACACCGCCGCCGCCGTCGTTGAGTTCGTCGTAGTTGAAGCCAATCGCCGCCCGCTTCTCCGCCAGCCTCTTCTTCAGCTCCTGTGCCGACTTCTGCTTCAGAGCGGCGGCTGCTGCGGTATTGGTTCGACTGTTTGGCCCACCGCCGCCGCCGACGCCGCCCCTCTCCTCGAGGTAAATCTGATTGAGCACCTTTGCCTCTGCCAGTCCGAGGTAGTCGTTGTGAATGAGGTTGCGGTAGCGTTCGTAGTTTAGCTGGCATTCCTGGTCGGCGGTTAGCTGGTGTTGGGCATCACCACCTTGATCTCCGGCACCTCCCACCGACACATCCGACGGCGTGGGAATGTAGTCGAGGTGGGCGCGCACGTCGAAGCGGTCAATGAGGTTCTTCGGGTCGCCCATCCAGGGAACGAGGGAGGAGTCGGCGGCCTGGGAGATGGCCGGGTCAATGTGCACCTTCATCGCCTGACCGTGGATCTGCAGGTAGGAGGCCGGGTCGCGGCGGATGCTCTCGTAGAACTCCCGCCGGCGTTCCGCCCGCTTGCGGTAGTCCACCATGATGCCGCGGATCTTCTTCTCGTGCTTCCGCGCTTCGTGCCATATTGACATGGTATGGGTGTTTTGGGGACCAAAGGTCCCGGCAAAAAAGTTTGATCCTCGTCACGCCGATAGTGCGAGTTCTCAAAATCACAGAAACTGGGTGAAAAAGAAAAGTGAAATCAAAACAACACTTTCTGTTCTACAAAGCCAGAAAGTGTTGAAATAGCAGGCGATTTAGACTTGGTCGCGGATTCCATCTCTTTTTTTCCCGGCGGATTCTTTCTTGGATCCTCCTCTCTTTGAATCCTGAAAATGCTAACGAGATTATCGTAGTGAAATCATTTTGATCGGATGAACATGAGGGTGATCAGCTGTCTGGTTGTCATCGCTTTGGCTGCCGCCTGCAGCCTCCAGTGGGCAGCAAACGCCGAAGTGGCTCTTGAAGTGGATCCCAATGGGTACATTGTTTACTGTCCCTGTATGGGTAAGTTGAAGTACTTCTCAATGATCAATAAGCTGATATCAGCTGATCAACTTATCTTCAGGACGATTCGGCAATCAGGCGGAGCAGTTCCTCGGATCACTTCAGTTTGCCAAGCACCTCAACCGGACGCTCATTTTGCCGCCCTTTATCGAGTACGTCAAGTACGAGGTGAGTTGTCCTTATTTTTGGGCTTTTTTCGATTGATCTGATAACAAAACACTTTATCTATTAAAGATCAAGTTCACGCCATTTGACGATTACATCGATGTTGACCGCCTTCGTGAGTACCACCGCGTCGTCCTTTCAGGGACTTTATGGAGCAGCTTGCGCCGCAAGTCTGGAAAGAAGGTAAACAGTACAATGGTTCGATTTGCCCAAAACAAATCACACTTACCTCCCTTCCTTTACGCAGAAAATCGAACCATCTTCTGCTACGCCTCTCGGGACTTTGGCACCTCTTCCTCCAAGCCACCTGTTAACGGGTGCAATCCATTCGAGGGCAGCCCCTTTCGGGAGTTCTGGCGCGGAGTTGGCGTAGCCGATTTCGCCGGCGGCTCCGTCTTCTACGGCCCACTTCACACCGACTTTACCTTTGCCGGCGAGTGGGCTGCCCAGTTCAGCCCTCAGTCCAGGCCGGTGCTCGCCTTTGTGGGCGCCCCCTCGGCCTTCCGACGAACAGCAAGGCCGTCCAGCTGCAAAGTACGTCCACTTTTCAAGGCGGATGGTGGAGGCGAGTCGGCGACACCGAGAGCGACTTGGATTTGCTCGAGCGCCCTACCTGGCGGTGCACATTCGTCACGGAACCGATTGGGTAAGTGTGTGGAGAAACAGGGCACATTTCTATTTGTAAGCTTACTAACCTCTCTTTTGTTTACCTTTCCTCAGTCCCGAGCCTGCGAGCTGATCAAGAGCAACGCCGACCTGAAGACGCTCTTCTCCAGCCAGCAGTGCCTGAACGGCGACAACTACGCTCAGTCCGGCCCCCGGGCGCCGCCCTTTGTCACCTACGACCTCTGCCTGCCCTCCGCCGAGCAGCTGGTGGCCTCCATTCGGTACGCCCTGGACGGCCACAACGCCTACCGCCACCCTGAGGCGCCCATCCAGTACCTCTACATTGCCACCGACCTGGACAATCGAGCCCTCTGGACGGCCCTGCACGACCAGCTCAACAGAGAGGCCTACAACCTGACGCTGATCACGCCCAGTGAGACGATCCACGTCAATGGAACTGTGACCAGGCATCCTCTGAACCTGCCCTCCCCACCTCACTTCATGGTCGACCTGCACCTGCTCTCCACTGCCAACGTCTTCCTCGGCAACTGCATCTCCTCCTTCAGCGCCTTTGCCTCCCGTTACCGACTCTACAATCTGCACTTTGAGCAGAGCACGCACTTCTTCGCCGTCGATCGGCCGCTCAAGGTGCGCCGGCTGGCGCACGATGAGCTGTGATATTAAGTTTGTTTGGATTTTAGTAATAGTAAGTCATTTTTGATTGTATAAACACGATAGAGAGCAATAGATAGAGCAAAACGATACGTATAGAGGAGAGGGAGGATGAGGTGTGTAAAGAGACTGAAAGAGAGAGGGAGGAAGTGACTATATTACAAACGGAAGTCAGTGAGTGAGTGATTGGACCAAAAAATCTGAAGAGAAGTGTGCGATAAAACTGATGAACTGTACAACGACGGTCTGCTGAACAACGACCGTAACAGATTGCCCGGCACTTAACAACACCCACGACGACTTAGATCTTAGGACCTGACACCTCCTCATCAGGTGATCATCTCTTCATCGAGTGTCACATCTTCAGCTGGTGGCATCTCTGGTTGCTTGTGCGTGTCATCATCATCATCATCATCATCATCCTATTCATTCAAAGGTCGACGGATTGATAAAGTTGATCAACTCAGCATCCGTCATCGTCGACATGGTGCAGATGTTCGAAGACTGCTGCTGCTGTTGCTGCTGCTGCTGAGCCTGCTGAAGAGCAGTAGCAGCACTTCCGCCTAATACTGTCGGTCCCATGGTAGCATTAGCAGCGGCGGCTGCGGCCGCGGCCACCACCGATGGGATCACGCCCACCACCTCCTTCGAAAGATCACCGTTACCACCCAACACCAGTCTGCGCCGTCGACTGACTGGAGATGATCATACTGGTGGGCGGCATCAGGGATTGCTGCTGCTGCTGAAGCTGTTGTTGCTGCTGCTGCTGCTGCCCAACCGAGGCCATCTCAACATTGTCGGTAAACTGAACGGGAATGCCTCGCATTCCAGGCAGCGACACCGACTCGAGGTTGTTGTTGCTGTTGTTGCTCGTCACCACAGCACTCTGCTGCTGTGGATTGGAGCACATGGTCGAAGCGGTCGAGGAGAGGATGACGCCCCCGTTGCAGCCAGCCAGTTGATTATTGTTGTTGGAGGTGGTGGTGGTGGTCAGCGCAGAGGGCAGCGTGTCCATCATCATTGAGGACACTCCACCTACGGGAGGTCTCTGCATTCCCAGCGGCACCCCCACTGGATTCGAGGTGGCAATGACTGAAGACATCTGCTGCGGCTGACTGCTTATCAAAGAGTGGTACGCAGAGGGCGTGACCACAGCCGAGGAAACATTGCTGGGCATGGTGAGGGCCACTGTGGTCGGGGAGGTGCACAGCATCTGCTGCTGCTGCTGCTGTTGGGCACTCTCGTGGTTGGCCATGTTCTGAATGAATGACTCGATGGTGTTGGGCACTACTACCACAGAAGACTGTTTCTGCTCGGGACTGTTTGGATTCAGCGGAGGGGAGGGCAGGATTCCGGTCATGTTGGGCGAAGGAATTTGCTGTTGTTGCTGCTGCTGCTGTGCCATTACCGCTGCCGCTGATGACAACTTCATATCAGTACTGTTTGCACTGCCGTACTCACTGACCACCGACTTGAGCGGACTGCCAAAGTGTTGCTGATGCTGCTGAACGGTCGAAGGAGGGGATAAAGTTGTTGGAACAAGGGTCGAATCGGAAGGAGAAATCAGACCGAAAGGACCGCCCTGCTGTTGCTGTTGAGGGCTCATGATGACACTACCCGGACCGCCGACTATTGCTACTGATAAACCAGTGCCATCAGTGGCCATCATCGTGGTCATTGGCACCATTTGGGTCTTTTCATTGGGACTTCCACCGCCGCAGCCGCTGCAGCCATCATCATCTGCTGTTGTTGCACCTGCTGCTGCTGCACCTCCTGCGAGAAGATGATGGGCTTCTCCGACATGACAGTGTCAATGGGAACCAGGGCGCCAGTGGTGGAGGCCATAGAGGGCGGCGCCATCGACAGCTGAGTGCTAATGTCAGAGAGACTCAGCTGGGGCAGTGGCACCTGGGGCGGTGGTGGTAGTGGTAGTGGGTTGTCCTGCAACGTCAGACTGTCCACCTTCAGGACAGAGGTCAGGTTCGGGTCACCCATCTGCTGCTGCTGCTGATTGCCCACATTGGCAAAGGACATTGGCCCCGTCTCCATCGAGGACTGTCGGTTCAGCAACTGCTGCTGCTGTTGCTGATCATTCGGCGACCCATACGCCTGACTCATCATGACGCTCAACTGCTGCTGCTGCTGCTGCTCAGCTGCGACCACCTGTTGCTGCTGCTGCTGCTGACTGAGCTCCTGAACCATCAACGACTGCATCGACTGCACTGGACCAGCAGCCCCCTGCAGTGGACTGCCGCCGTCATTGCTCGGTGAGGAGGAGGAGTAGGCCGTCAGCTGACTGCCTGGGTAGTTTGGAGGGGAGTGGCCCATCATCGACTGTTGTTGTTGAGGAGGCGAAGTTCCTGACGCGACGGCTGCCGCCGCCGCAGCAGCCAACTCCGATTCAACCGCCAGCGATTCCTGCTTTACCGCTGCAGCAACATTTAGGGCTGTCGAACTGGCCGTCAGGTAGGGGATCATCGAGTTTACTGGTAAAAAACGGAAATAAGATTAAATAAAGGCAAAAAACTTAAAAAAGATGTAAACTTACTCTGAGCAGCAACCACCGCCACCGTCGCCTGGTTCGGCGGCCCGGGAATCGCCGTCGGCACCTGATGGTGGTGGTGATGATGATGCAGGTGACCATGAGGATCGGCGGCCGCTGCCGCAGCATTACTGGCCGCGGCGGCGGCATTATCAGCGAGGACAGCCTCAGTGGCGGCCACCGCCACCGCCGCCGCCGTCGTCACCGTCTGGTGGAGGTTGGCCGCCGTCAGCTGGTTACTATCGGAAAGTGCCTGCACCTCATTGGCGGCCACCACGGCCGCCGCCGCCAGGACCGAGTTTCCAACGGCGGTCGATTCGGCCAGGGCCGCCGCAGCGGCCGCTCCATTGGGCGTATCACTGCCGCCGTTGGCAGCGGCCGCCGAGGCGTTGGCCGCCGCCTGCGCCTGATTCACCAGCTCCGTGGCGATGTGACTGGTGAGGCTGGCGTTGAGGAGGTCATTTGCCGACTGCGAGGACTGGTCGACGATGGCCGCGGTGAGAGGCGTGATCCTGCTGCTGCTGTTTGCTGGCCTGCTCTGCCTGGGCCTGAGCTTGGGCTTGGGCCTGGGCCTGGGCATAGGCCGCCGCCTGAAAGTGAAAGGCGTCACTGGAGTGGTTGCTCGCCTCCATCAGCGTGTCCATCAGTTTGGCGGAATCTAGGAAATGAAAAACGGAAATTAGAAACCGAACCGAATTTAAACTTAAACTCTAATCAAACAAGGGCTACAATTTCTAAAGTTGAAAATGGAGCCTGCTGATAAAGCTAAGTCCTGTCCACACTTTGCCCTCTCCTCTCATCTTCTTATCATCGAGGCCACAAAAAAAAAGAAAACCGAGACAGCGGCAGTCAAAGGTCGTGGACGTGATCAACACTTGCAATGCCAGAAAATCAGTGGAAAAGAACCAGCACCCGTACTGTTTGCCCTTTGTACATAAAACCATTCGGTGTGATCTAGTACTCACCATGATTACTGAAAGTGGAGACCACGTCTGCCGCCGAGGAGGAGCACACGTCGGAGATGGCAGCCGAGTTGGAGGAGGAGGTTGAAGTATCGAGGAGGCCACTGAAACTGAGACCACCACCACTACTGCTACCTGTTGATAGTGTAGAAAAACTTGTGCGGATCAGAGCACTTGCCGCCGCTCTTCACCATCAGGTTCACCTCGATCACATTGGGCGGAGATGAAGACTTTCCATGACCGTGAAGACTGCTCTGGTGGTGGTGGTGACCAGCATGCAGACCACCACTGCCCTTTGACACCGGGGCATCGTACGCTGGCACGGTGCAGATTAGATGCGTCTATAAATAGATCGATGGGAAAGAAACCAAAAAAGGCAAAGGTCAAGATCTGGTGCTTGTGGTGGTGGTGATAAGAGAGAGGTACACCTACCGACTTGAGATACTCTCGATTGGGCTCGACAATCTTGATCCACTTTTCATTGCGAAAGATCACCTTGGCGTCCTTGAGGAAGTTTTTGCCGATGATGAAAAGCTCAGTGCCGCCGTTGATGTCGCACTGCGAGAGCGACTTCTTGTTGATCTCCGGCGTGCCCAGCGGTTGGGTGCTGTGGTGAGAAGGAAAGATAGAAGAAATAGAATGAAAAGAGGTTTCCCATAAAAAATAAAAAAAGAAATGACTTACCAGAGAATGGCCGCACTGACCGCCTGCAAGGTCTCCGACGTTTCGGGAATTTCACAGCGAAAAACCAGTCGACACCGAGTGGACCGCTTGATGTTGGCCACTGACTGCACCTCATTCTCTGAACCTGGGCCGCCATTACTGCTGCTGGCACCGGCGGCGGCAGCAGCGGCGCTTACACTGGCTCCAAGACGCTGAAACTTGTTCAGCTTCTGCTCCACGTCGACGTTTCGCTCCTGGAAAACCCCAAAAAATTACCCTTAACACTGTACAAAAGCAAACCCTGTTTCCTTACCTTGAGAATGCCAATGCAGTCCACATTAATCTCCATATTATTGGCCGGCTGCGCCTCCATGGTGATGATGCTCGTCCCGTCGACCTTCTTGAGGAAGCAGGCGGTGGAGTTCTTCCCCGCAATCTTCGACGCCTGGTAGAAGAGGTGCGGCGTGCCGATCTGCTTGTCATGGCCAATGAAGCACTGAATCTTGACCGGCTGGCGCGAGTAGCCGCACAGCTTCACCACCGGGTAGCCGTGGCCGGACTTGTCCTTGATGGCGCCCGACTGCCCTCCGTCAGGTAGCGGGCACTGAATTAAATGGAAAATAAAGGTTTCAGGATTAAAATTACAACATTTTTTAGTGTTTACTCACCGGTGCTGCTCCTCAGGCTGCGAGAGAATCTTCAGCTCGTACTTGCCATTCTTGGAACGGGCCGAGTAGGCGCCCGGCGAGCTGGTGCCCGTGCTGTTTTTGCCGTTCACAGAGTTGCTGCTGTTTGGGCCGATATTCTGACTGGCCGCAGAACTGCTGGCGCCCAAAGTTCCACTGCCACTGTTGGCGCCTCCCAAGGCTCCTGATGACTTCCGCTGCTGCTGCTGGACGGGCGCCATCAGACTGGGCAGATTAGGTCGGTTCGGACTAGAGTGGCTGCTCGTCGAGGAGGAGGAGAAGGAGGCGGCTCGGGGGTGAAGAGTATTTCCTGATGCTGAGGAGGAGGAGGAGGAAGAGGAAAGGCCTCCAAGGGAACCGATAAAACTCAGTGAGCTGGTGCTACTCGAGGGAGCTGAAGTTGGGTGGTAGCCCAGAAGATGGCTGCTGCTGCTCCCAGTCAGGTAGGGATTCAGATTATGCTGAAGGTGGTGAGGGTGGTGAGGGTGGTGTGGATGCTGCTGCTGCTGCTGCTGCTGCTGAGGGTGATGACTGAGGTGGTGGTGATGGGGATGTGGATGAGGGTGAAGAGGTGTGATGACCACCTCCTCCACACCTGACTTGAGGCCGAAACGGCCACTGGAAGAAGGGCACTGTGTGTCCGCTTAGCAAAGGGCGTCTTCACGTTCAACATGTCATGGCGGGATTGGGGGACACTGGTTGAAGATGGCACGTACAACGAGGGCGACGAAGAGGAAGAGGAAGTGGTGGCCGTGGAAACGGAAGAGGAAGAAGAGGCGATCAAAGACGTGAGCGATGAAGAGGCGGAAGCGGAAGTGCCACCACCAGCACTGCTCGTGGGCGAGTTGACCGACTGAAAGCGGGCCACCTTTTGGAGGGGACTGTAGGTGCAGGCGCTCTGATCGGAGCTGCCCAGGCCAGAGTCCTCGTCGAGGAGAGTGTACGCGGTCGAAGAGGAGGAAGAGGGGGAAATGGTGTTCAGCAGGCCCAGGTGACTGTGATGGTGGTGGTGGTTCCAGTGGTGGTGGTGGTGACCACCGTTGCTGTGACTACTGGGCGACGGTGAGGTGGACAGCGGCGAGGAGGTGGACGGCGGAGAGGAGGACGCAGAGAGACACGAATTGGAAGACGAGGAGGAGGAAGAGGAGTTCGGAGAGTTGGGCGAGGCAAAGGACACCGGAGAGAGCGACTTGGGCGATGTGGAGGTCGTCGAAGAGTGGCGAAAGTTGGGGTGGTGGTGGTGATGAAAGTGATGCTGAAAGCTGGACAGCGGTACTCGAGTGTTGTGGTGCTGAGGCGACGAGGACAAAACGGAAGGGGCAGAAGAGGAGGAATTGGAGATCTGCTGTTGCGTGGAGGACGGAGACGGACACATCGGAGAGCCAAAAGTCTGGTCAGCGAGCAGTCGTTGTTTACGCTTTAGTTTGCCCATTTAAAGCACGGGGGTGGAGGAGAGAGAGAAATAGACGGGGCTGTTGTGCTGGTAGTACTGGTCTTGGCAAACATTAGATCATAAGAACATTGAGGACCTTTAAGCAAAAAAAAAGAAGGAAGAGAGTGGGAGCTCAGTGCACGCGCGGCGCTGGTCGTCGTCGTTGTTGCTACCACACTGTCGCAAGACTGAGGCTGACTGAATGTGTGTTGATAACGGGACTGTGTCTGAGTTAAAGGCGCAAAGTCTGTGCATGTGAGTGCTGGAGTGCTGGTGCGAGTAAATTGAGTGCAAGTCAGAAGTGGGGAGATTATGCAAAAGAGATGCTGAAGAGAGATGATGTTGTTGTTGCCGAGTCTAGTAGAGCCGATAAATGGTTGAATGTGAAAGCATTTGCGTTTAGAGAGATAATTTATATCCTCGGTTCGAAGAAGAAGAAGATGGTGTGATTGCAACTACCAAACTGTTTGGTGAACTGGTAATTTGTTAGTGTGTTGCAACACACTTGTTGTTGTTTTCGTGTTGAAGAGGTGCTGCACTAGAAGAAGGTTTGCGGAAAAGGCGAGAGATGAAACCAGCTCAAACGAAAGAGTGAAAGAAGAGCACAACATCAACACACACAGGCGCGCACATGTACGCAGAGTTCAACACACAGACAGAAAAGCGAGAGAAAAAAGAGGGAAGCAGAGAAAAGGTAAGTGCGCGCGCGGCAGTAAGTGCACGAATGAGAATGAAGTGGCAGGGTGGTGGTGATGCAGCTAGGGTGATGTGCACCAGTCAGTGCTGCTGATCTGTGTGTTGCCGAGTGCACTCCTCGCCGACGGTGCTGACTAAAACTGTACGGTAGGAAAAGAAGAGAGAGAGAAAAGAGCAAAGATGAGAGAAAGCTGTGTCGATTGAGAGAGAGAGAGAGAGCGAGCGAGGCGTTCGAGCCGATCTTTGGCAGCTGCGGGCGACAAGTGAGGACACCACCGCCACTGCTGGAGTCGGTGTGAGTATGAGTCGGTCGTCGTACGACGACCACTAGTCTCTCTCTCTCTCTCTCTCTTTCTTCTCTGATCTGCAGAAGCTCGATGCGGCGACGACGGCGGAGTGCACTCCTCTCCACAGCAGAGCAGAGCAGTCCTCGTCGCTGTCGTCTGGCAGGAGGCCTCGAGAGTCTCTGTCACTGCTGTTGCTGTTGCTGCTTATCTCTCGCCAGCCGCAGAGACAGGCGGAGCAATTACCACTGCCGCTGCTGCTGCTGCTCCTGCGACGACCGATACCAAAGTAGTGCTCTGTGCTCTGCAGGCAGACACAGTTAGGCTGTGTGTGTGTGTTCAATTCAACGACGTCGAACACACACACACAGATAGATCCCAGTGCGTGTTCAATTAGGCAGAGGTACCAGACCGACAGAAAGGCAGGCAGAACAATACGGCAGCAAGCTCGCCCTGGATACACACACTGGTCTTCAGCTTTGCGTGTTTCAATCATCGATATTTCTCTTTTCATCTTTGGCGTATTTGCACCGCCGCCAATCATCGCTAGATGATCAGTAGAGAGGTGGAGAGATTGTACAGCTGAAGAGGTGGAGCTAGGCAGCAGCAGCAGCAGTAGTGCTGAGTCGCTGACTACTCTAGGCTAGAATTATCAGTTCGACAGTTTTTGTTTCAAATTGTGGCAAAGTGTTGGTGACCTCCTAGCCAGCAGCAGCATCAGTTGTAGCGTTGACCTAGTACAGATAGTCAACTGCTGGCAACAACGCCGCACATCGTGTATGTGTTATCAGCTCAAATGGCCAACAAATAATAATAATGACATAATTAAGTCAACCAGCACACTCTCACAACAGTTCTTCTTGGCCTCAAAATCTCCTGGTCACCATCACCACCACCAGTGGACTCTGTACACATCACAAAGCTCAACATCAGACTGTCGCTCTAACCCAAACATGGTCAGGCTGGCAGACAACTCCAGTGACAACTCTCGTACAGTACACAACTTTAGTTGTAGTCGTAGTAGTCTGGTGCACCAGAAGAGGAAGCAACAGCAACCTTTGCAGCTGATAGACAGTACTTGTACTGCTGCTGCTTCTAAATCAGTTGCGCTAAAGACAGTCAGTCTGACAGTGTCTAATACTAACACTCTCAGCGACCGTACAACAGAAACAGCAAAAAACTGGCTGAGCCGATTACACAACAATGATGATGATGATGATGATGTCAAAACAGGAAACTATGCAGAGAGTGTGTGAGCACTCGGTGCAGGGCACGACCACAGGGCTTGGCCCATCAAGGCAGTACCAATTTTCAACTGCTGCTACCGCTTACTTCTTGCTTGGTTGGAGGCGTAATGAAGAGTTGAATGCGCTTGATTGTTGATCAAAGAAAAAAGTGAGGAAGGAGGAAGATGATGGTCGTCGAGGTGGTGGTGGTGGTGGTGGTCGAGGAGGTCTTCAGCTGACGAGGAAGACCACAACATCCTCGTCCCCGAGCACGATTGAATGCATGCCAAACGATTTGGCGGTGTTGCAAACGCACACAACTGCTTGTGCTGCTTGGAAAGAAACAAACACACACACACTTCTTATCAGGAGCACTCCATCAGCAGAGTCCGTCACTTCTTGTTTATGCCACCACATCTTCTCTCGGCTAATCTAATCACCACAAAAAGCTTTGGAGAAAGCAGCAGCACAAGATTCTCTCTCACTTTTGCTAAATCTGCGCCCCCTCTGTCACGTACTGGTTGCATGCCACTTTTTTCATGCCTGTGATGCTCAGAATTCTCGGGTCAAAGTTGACCGAAGGAGAAGAAAAGAAGAAGTCGACTCAGCAGACTCACAGGTCTGTGTTTCTCCGCAGACGTGCGTCAGAGACTTTTTCTGGCAAAAAATAGAAACTGCTTTTTCAGTATAAAAACATCTTATCAGCTAATAATGAAGAGAAGAGAAAGAAAAGCTAGAAAACTAGAAAGCAAAAGCATGTTTTTTTCTTCATCACCATCATCATCATCCACATTTTTCATTTGATCATCAGCTCACACCGATATGCTCGCCAGTATGATCGCCAGTGGGCAAAAAGTACATTAATGACGTAAAAGGGGTGCTGCTGCTGCTGCTGTTGCTGGTAGCTTTGATGACGGAAATTGGCTGGCAGAATCATTTAGCATCACTCTGCAGAGCAAGAAAGAAAGTGGTTTTAACTCGTTCACTGCCCCACCGGTTACTCACACTCTTTCTCTCCCCCATAGAAGAAGAGATGCTCAAGTGCAAGGTCTAGACGACACTGATATCCGCACTCATGAGAGAGATAGAGAAAGAGTGAAAGAGAGAGGAGAGCAAGTGTCTTCGGTCATTCACTTCCAGTCACAAGTGCACACCACCAGCTGCCAAGTGAGAGTCAGAGTAAAAGTGAGCTCGCACACATCTTCTAAACTATCGAACTGCAGTTCGAAAAAAATGAGCGAGCGTACAAGCGAGCGTCTTTAGTCCGCCTCTAAAGTTGAAGTTCATCGACGATGAACAGCATCAGCAGCATTAGCAGCAACATCACATCAGCATCAGCAGCACCTCAAACAGCCCGCGGCTGTTGCCGTCGAGTGCATGCGGCCGATTAGGAAACAAAAACTGACGCTCAATTAGAGAGAGAGAGAAAAGGCAAGATTAGCACACGAGCCAAGTGCAACAAGAGGGAAATCAAATGAGAGAGAAAGCAAATCAGCAACAGCAGCAGCAGCCAAGGCGCAACAAGTGGACACACATCGATCGATTGCGCCAAACACAGTTCAAGAGAAAGCTGCTGCTGCTGCTGCTCGTACACAGCACACTGTCACTTCTTCTCCGATGTCTTCCTCTTTAGGACGTGACCGAGGAGAAAAATGGAGAGAGGAAGAGGACAGTGTTTGTATCATGCACACGTACTTGTAGACGTTTTCACCACCACCAGTTCCAGGGTTCACTGCCATTCACTGGTGTTGGCCTGCTGCTGAGGATGACTGTGCTGCTGTGGCTTTAGCTAATTATGTTAGGGTGACGAAACACGACAATGCTGCTGCTGCTGCATAACCAACAAAGAGGTGCTGGTGAAGAAGGCCGCCAAACATACCAATCTGGCTTCTCCTTGTTATCCTCTTCACCAGACAGACTCGGGCGTGAGCTAGCACACCTTGAGGATCACACACTTTAGTCACTTTTTTGCACCGTCATTTGCCGTCTGTGGCGGGAATCACTTTTATTTTTATTTTTACTTTGCTGTAGCTCGGCTAGCCCAATCTTGCCAATCGGCGTAATAAGTAATCAACCTTCGACGATGACACTGACGAGCGCCAAAAATCAAATCAAATCAAGGGAGAGAGAGAGAAAGCAAAACACAGTGCGGGCTGGCAGCCAAGGGAATTATGGTAACCAGATGAGACGAGAGAAAAGCAGAGATCAGCAGCAGCAGCAGCAAACAAACAAAAACTGGAGACTCATCTGCAAAGAATCGCAGCGCCTGGATGAGGGGGAGGAGGATGATCACCACCACCACCACATTCAGGGTGATAAGGCTTTTTTTCGAGATAGAGCCAAACTTGGTGGTGGTGGTGGTGAACAACAGAAAGCAGCGAGCAGAAGCTGATGATGGCAGGGAAAACTACAACTCAAACCTTCTCCTCCTGGTGAGTGACAGCAGCACAACCTTAGCAAAGAAAACAGTTTGTCTCTGTGAGTGACAGGTTCCGCCACTGTCACCTCCGCCACCTCCATTTTCCCTCTTTTACCATCCCTAACTACACAGATGATATTTAGTGTGTCGTTGAAGGTCAACTTGGAGGATGATGGCCTTGCAGGAGGCGGAGCAAAGGATACAAAAAGCATCACAAACTACCGCCGAAGTCGACGCCGCAGTCATCGACAACAACGAGAAAAAATGGAAATACCGGACAGGGAAGAGAGATACAAACAAACTACCAAAACTCTACGGCAGCAGTTGAGAAGCTGCCTGCCAAAGAAAACGAAAATGACACTAATGATGAACAGCACAGTACTGCAGAAGGATAGGATAGGAATTGAGATTAGTGTCAGTGGCGCACGGCTAACTACCACCACCACCACTCTAACTACCACTGAGCACTAAACTCCAACACTGCTACTTTGCTTCTGTTTGCCAAACGGTTGGCACGATGCCGCAGCATCCACGTTCCGATTTGCACTTTGCCACTTTGTGACGAGCGAGCAAGGCGGCGGCAAAGTGCCGAGTCTGAGTCACATGTCATCGACGTCGCCGAAGTCGGTCGTCGTCGTTTGGGGTTACCGTCTTCACTCAACGAGTGAAAGGAAGAGAGAGAGAGCGGAAAGTGTCAGCAAAGAATGTGCCAACGACAGCAACCAAAGCAAAACAATTTACACACACACACAGATACACACACATCAAACACTCGTTCAGAGAGTACATCGCCCTCGCAACACCGGCAAAGTGGAGCGAGAGAGTGCTGCTGCTGCCGAGCTGGTGATCACATGAGATAGTAATGTGCCTCGGCGGACAGTGCCCTGCTGCTGCTGCTGGCTGACACTGAAGGAAGAGTGTCAAGAGATGATGATGATGGTGGTGGTGGTGCTGTGCTCTGATGACAATATATCACCAGATATCACTCACAGTGCTAAACCTCAATTTTTGTAGCAGGTCTTCTGGTTTGAGCAGAGCAGAGATATGGAGAGAGAGGAGGATTAGTTTCCGGAGGAAGCTGAACTGACTGGCTAGCTAGCCAACCAACACTCTCGATTGCTGAAACTGATTATTGAGAATTGGTTACACAGTGTACTGTACCACCACTTGCAAAACAGATACAAAAGCAGAGAGACACAAACAGAGACACAAACGCTGATTGAGCCAGCTGAAAGGGACAGTCTTCGTACAGCATCACCGTCATCATCAAGTCAATAAGTTGATGATGATGATGATGAGGATCGCTGAAAGAGCGAAAGAGAAAAAGTGAAAACAAACAGCCTTTCAGCTGGAGCTGTACATGGTGAGCGAGCAGCAGCAGTGCCGCCGCCGGCTCTGCTGACATGAAGTGTCGATAGTGTGTGATTGTGGTGGTGCTGATAGAGTCAGCACTACTACCGCCATAATGCACTGAATCTGAGGGCACAAAAACATCAGCAATGTCGTAAACACACACTGCTCAGCGCCCTAAGTAAAACACAACTTGCTCAAAGGTGTTGGCAATAATAATTGGTCTAAATGGGCGACAGCAGTAGCAGGGACGGGGGCAACAGGATCGTCAGAGCAGAGGCACATGACACTGACGGCTGTTTCGCCAATGAGCAACAGCCGGACAAAAGCCATCAAAAATAGTGAGCACATTACAGAGCGAGAGAGTGAAAGGGGAAAGAGAAAGGGAAAGAGAGAAAGTGATAGCAAGAGATGGGCGACTACACCACCATCATCAACACTATCATCAACATCAACATCACCACCATCACCACCATCATCATCCTCAGCATCAACAACAACACTCGGTGCAAGTGACTGGCAGAGAAGCCTGCTGTCACTGTAGATGAAAAGACAGCATCAGCAGCATCAGTGCGGACGTGCATGGATGCGCTTCGCTAAATGCAGCCGCAGCAGCAGCATCAGAATGCCAATGTGCACCCGTCCTGTCTCATTAGCTTCGGCTGCTGCTGATTCAGTCTGGCGCCTGCTAATTGACCGTTAAGCAGTGACAGCATCAGCTCAAAGTTAAACACACACCAAGGTGGCCTATAAGTGTAAGACAGTAGCTAAATTAGGGGATTTGCAATTTAATGAATGAGTGCACGATTGTTTCTCAATGATATCATAGGTCTTCTGATTTGTTGCCAATCCGATGAGACCACAACAGCAGCAAATGGAGAGCAAAGACCAATGACCAGCCTTTGAACAGCCTTTGCCAGTGTGTGTACTGTACATCAACGGTACTGGTGCCCGGTCAGGCAACAGGTGGCCTACAGAGAGGGGCGCACACAGACCGACAAACACAGCGAGACAAAGACACTTCCGTCCTTGAGTGACAGCAAAAAGTCCAGCACCACCAGCAGAAGCACCAGCAGCACTGATCACTGTCCGGTGGCCAAGTGATTAGCGCCAAGTTGTCGCACAAGGTCGGAAACGGGTCGACTGAGACTGCCAAACTGAATGCATCAATCAGCATGAGTGTGTAATCATCAGGGACTTCACTAATTTGCATTGGCAATCGCCGCTGTGACGACAACGACCACCACCACTTCAACTACCTTTCATGTCCGTCAGTTGCTCATCAGGAACTGTGGTTTTCCTCTTTGAGTGAAACTACTACTCTAAACTGTCAAACTCATCTAAAGACACTAAACGGCTGATCAGTTTCAATCACGTGCGCCTAAAAGAGCGGGCCAGCGATTGCTGAATGTGATAAGTCCAAGTGCAGAGAAGAGGAGAAGGAGGTAGTGAAGAAATAGAGAAAGATTTATCGGATACGATGATGACACCAACCCGCCAAAATAGATGATGAAGATGAAAATGAAGAAGAAGAAGGCAAAAGAAGGCTGCAGTCAAAACTGAAGCTCACTTCAATGCAACTAAAGATGACAGAGACAGACAGACAGGTCGTCGCTTCGACGACCGTGCTCGCGGCTGCTTGCGCAGTGCATCGGGTGACACATACCACGACCACCAACAGCACCAGCACTTCAACAAATATGGATAAACTGTAGTGTACAGCAGCAGAAGCAGCAGCATCGGGAGCTGGTGCAGCTGTACACTTGGTGGCGGTGGTGGTGGCCGACGTGACTGAGCCAACCGTACATCAGCAACATCAGCAGCAGCAGCCACAGCAAACTGCTGTTGTACATCAGCGCAATGGAGACAGCAAGCAAATGCACACATCACAACGGCAATCGTTGGCCTCGTATCGCTCGCACCGGAACGCTAGCGTACAGTCAGGCCGTACACGTATTATTTATCTGTGTCGATTACGGATGGATGGATGGATGCTGCTGTACATCGATGCCTCGATGTCTCGATGCTGCTGACTGCCGTGTTATTTTGTTTTCTCTAAACACTCTAGCACTCAAACACATACAAACACACCACTCACACTTCTATTATCAATGGCAACACGACAATGGGCAATTGACGGTGCAAAAGTCAGGCGGTGCACTGGCAGCCGATGCTGATTAGCCTGAGCTGCTGCTGGTGGAGAAGGAGTTAGAGGGGGTGAAAAAGAGAGAGAGAGGAGACAGCAGTGCCGTACAAATGGGCTCTGTGCGTGCGAGCAATGGAGTGCCCAAGTGCATCCACCAGAGCATCCTCTATTGTCCGGGCAAAGTACGAAAAGGAGAGGAAATCATGAGCGGCACAGGTAAGTAAGACACACAGGTAAGGTAAGGTAAGGGCAACCGGTGCAAAGCGGTTGGAAGAATGGGCGCGCGTGCCGTGTCCAAGCTAGCGAAAAAGGGTGTTCAGCAGCAGCAGCAGCTTTATTTTGTGAATGAATGCATGCTTATCAAGTGCATGGGGGGAGAGAGGAAGGTAATGTAATAAATGCCTCATCGAGGATGTACTGCTGGTGGCCACCACGGTCACACCACACAGACAGACAGAGACAGGCGCTCTCTTGGTGCAGCAACACCGAGAGGCAAAACAAAAACACACAGCCTCCCCTCCAAGTGTGCTTAGGTGCAGGTGCCGACCCCGCCAGCATCACACTACCACAGCATCACACTATCACGATGGAGAAGCCCAGTTAGCAGCAGCAGTAGTGAGTTACATCACTATCAGGGTGGGTGAGTGAGTGGAGTAAGTGTTAATTATAGATGGAGTTAATGTGATAGAGAGGGAGCGAGAGAGATGGCTGATGCGGCAAACAGCGCCAAAATGTTCGACGGTGTGGTCGCCGAGCGATCTCGATGCTCACCAGCACCGATGTCAGGCGCCTTTATCGTACTAACCAACAGCAACAGCAGCAGCAAGACCACAGTGCAGAAAAGCAAGATAAATGTGGCGCAGTGAAAAGCGACAAGAGCCGAGACGAGAAACAGAAACAAAGTAGAGAAGAAGACGAAGGAGAAGAAGAGAAAGAAGAAAAAGTAGACTGTCGATGGATTGATGGCTGCTGATGCTGATGCTGTCTCTTTTGCAACTTAACTTATGATGCACTTAGGAGAGAGATAGCTGGAGATAGTGATAGATAGAGGGAGGGAAAGAAAAGGAACGAAAAGTCACCACAAGTGGCGACACTGCGAGGAGACGTCGGCGACGGCAATGAGCAGCAGCAGCAGCAGTTGGCTGAGGCCGGCGACAGAGGGGCAATTAATCTGGCAGGCAAATGGCATGAGCAGTCATATCTGCAGTTGTTGCTGCTGCTGCTGTTGCTGTCAACTGTGTCGAGTTGGAACTGGTGCCACCAGCACAGCAGAAGCACAGCAGCACAGCAAAACTACTCGCGGACCTAATGGACATAATACACAGCAGTCAGTCAGTTAATTAGAGACATTGCAGGAGGAGAAACGATGGGGAGACGAGGAACAGAGATGCGGCGTCAGAGTCGGAGAACTGGCAAATGGCAAAGGCAAATGGCAACACACACACAACACTGAGGCAATTGATCAGACAGAGAGTTGACACAGTGCGTGAGGTGAGCGCTTTGTCAGCGGCAGCTGTTGCCAGGGATGAGCCACCATTTACCAGAACTAGCAAAACCCGGACCTGGCCATGTGTTCTCTGCGTTCTCTGTGCTCTGTGTGTGCTCTTGGTCACAAGGCTGATTCAAAGCAGACAGACAGAGAGAAAGGAGAGAGTGAAAGCGGCATCTAATCATCACAAACTACACACTCACTGATGATGAGGAGGGAGCGACCGTTTCAATGCCAAAGAATGCGATTAGTGTGTTCGCTCATTACTTCCTCTATTCATTACTGCTACTGCTGCTGCTTCCACTTCAGCTTCGAGTTGACAAAAAGATCAAGGCTCGTACAGGCAGACAGAACAGGCAGGCATGAAAACAGTCAGCAAAAGGCCAAAAGCGGGAGCAATCGATTCGACGACAATAGACACTGGCCCAAGCGCGCACATACGCACACAAACACAACTGCGAAGCAAAGTGGACAAAGTCCACCTTAGCAAGTCAAATAGTCAAGAGAGATGAAAAAAACACACGGCAAAGAAAGAAAGAAAGAAAGAGACAGAATTCCTAACAACACTCGGCGCACAAAGAAGGAGAACAAGAGCGTCGGTGAAATAAAAGGCAAACAGCGCAGGCAAGAACAGTACTGCCGTACAGTAGCCGACACTGTGGAGCACTGCAGCAGCAGCAAAAAAGGAGCAACATTTGGCCGGTCACGGAAGACAAATAGAGGAGAAAGAGAAAGAAAGAAGAGAGAGAAAGAAATAGACGAGCAACTCGGACAATATTAGAACATTTTCTGCTTTTCTTGACACACAGAAAGCACTAGCATGTTCTATCCTTGGAACGTCAGCAGCAGCAGCAGCAGTAGCAATACATTGGATGTTGATCAGGTGGTGGTGGTGTCCTAACCTAATTGTTCACCGTCAGCCGTCAGCCGGTTACAACTAGGTGGTCTCTTCACCATCAGCAGCAGCTATCGGCTTATCATCTATCCCATCCACACCGGCTTCTTTAGAGCACCGGGCGACTTTAGAACGAAAGGCAGCGAAATTGCACGACGAGGCCGGCGTGAGCGGTTGGTTTGGCTTAGCAATTGCCATAATGTCGACATCGGCGGCGGCGGCGGCGGCATCATCGTCATCATCATCATCACGATTAGGTCTGTTAGAGTGTTGCTGGTGGTGGTGGTGGAGATACCGTTCAGTGCAAGCTAGAGGAGCACAGTAGTCAATCGTTGGGTAGAGGAGACCTACACCTCGCCGTCATTGCTCTACAACCAACGCCACAGAAAAGGCCACTACTACTACTACTTCTGCAGTAGGCAGCAGACAAACCGGGCCAATTGAATTGACTACTACTACTACTACTGCTGTTACTGCTGCTGCTGCTAAATGCCAAATTACGACATGTGTCTACACTAGTCAGTTTGCGTGTGCGTCTGTGGCTTTGTGTAAGGAGAAGAAGGAACAACAAAAAGAAAACAGAGTATGCGGCGAGCAAGTTTGAAAGCAAGAAGGCACTTTCCCTTTAGCATCTATTTCATCAGCCCCATCTCATGCAAAGTGAGTGGCAAAAGGTGTGGGAGAGAGGGGCCAAGAGCAAACAACAGCAACAGCAGCAACAGCAGTTAAAAGTGTTAAATGCGACACTAGCAAACAAAAATTTTGCAGTGTCCGATTGATCACCGTCTGCGCAATAGTGCAAAATCGCTCAACCGAGCAGCAGCAATCCAAGTCCAATCTCAAGCAATTGGCTTTCCACAGGATTGGCAATCCAGTCGGTCGGTCGGATAATCCCGCAAACGTGACTAGCATCAAGTGGAGGAGGGGGCACTTGTAGACGAGCTAACTGATAAGATGTGTGACCAGTTTGGTCAAAGATCAGCAAAAACCGAAACAACGTCAACTTAAACTAATTTTTCTTTACACTAACCAGAAATTGGCAACAAAAAGGGCAATCCCAAGGAGGTAGAGCACAAGACAATTCACCACTACCACCATCATCAGCTCTCAATTGAAACCAAACAGGCAAGCCGATAAGGCAAGAGTCGAGTTATAAAGCTGATGCTGCGACTGCAAACAGACACCGTCGTTGTCTTCTCAGTCTTGGCAGAGAGCACTTGATGGCATTGACAGGCACGGCAGAAATGAGTGAGAGAGAAAGACAAGAGACAAGAAGATTTTTCTGCACTCCCTATCACCACCACCAAGTAGTGTGCATGTCGTTGTCTCGTATATTATACTACACACTGGTCGAGGCTATGATGACGGTGTGGTGTGCGTGAGTGTGTGTGCAACGTTTGCCACAACGTTCGCCATATTGTGACCAATCTCTCTTTCTCCGAGCGTGTTTGCATTTGCTAACGAGCGAGCTGTGTATTCATTCGAACGTTAATCTGATCCGAACTGGGGACAGATTCAGTACTAAGGAAAACGGGCACTGATTAGCGGTGATGCCATCGAGCACCACCACGACGGCGGCGGCCGCAGCATAAATAGGTAAATCGAGGGGGAGAGGGAGAGAGAGAAAAGGAGCAAGAAGTTCAAGGATGCCTCAGTGCAAGGTGATTAACAGCTGTGCAGACGAAGATGGCGACGACCAGTGGCCAGTGCTGCTGCTAGTAAGTGCAGATAGCAGCAGCAGCAGCCAAAGCCGAAGGCTCCCTTGAAAAAGACAGAGAGGGCGAGAGATGAAACGGCGATAGCAAGCAAAGTAAAGCGGCGGCGGCGGCGACTACTTTAATTAATTAAAACGAAGCGACCAAGATCAAAGTGATCAGCAGCGGCGGCGGCAACAGTGGCCGCAACATTGAGCTAGCTAGCTAGCTCGATCGCCGGTGACTACGTGACCGCTAACGGGCCAGCGCAGATGAGAGAGAGAAAGATGCCAAGGAGGCAAAGACCGTCGTCACCGTCACCGCCGCCACCGCATACACTTTTTCACCTACAAAACCGCTGACCAGATGATTTATTATTAGCACAGCTCGGCCTAGGAGAAAAAAGAAGAAGCCGGTGTGTGCGTGTGTGTGTGTGTCGTAAGTTGCACTTGCACCGGTTCAACCTCCACGATACACCACACAACACCAACCACTAACCAAAACAACAACAACAGCACCGACGGGGACGACAACAACAACGACAAGTTCAAGAGCCAGGCATCAACATCAACATCATCAACATCATCATCAGCAGCAGCACAGCAGAAGCAGACGCTTCAGTGCAGATCAACCGCTGAGAGATGAGGGGGAGTATCGATGCACTGAAAGTGGCGAAACAAATAATAATGAGTGTCGTCTCGATTACTATCGATCACTATGTTTAGTACAGGGTATTTTAATGTCTCTCGCTGCGTGTGTGTGTGTGTGTGTGCTGTACTCTGACTAAACAGCTGTATGCACTACCCAACCTCGAGAAATGAGGAGGAGGAGGAGAAGGAAGAAGAAGAAAGGAACGCCATGTGTGTCACCCAAACATCGGTGATCGATCAGGTGGTGGTGGTAGTACAAGTCAAGAGAGGGAGAGAGGGAGAGAAAGAAAGAACAAGCGTCTAGTCAATCAAGAAAGAGCACAATATTTTCGGCTGCGATCTTTTCATATCCAGCAGCAGCAGCATGAAAAGCATAAAAACTAAGCGGTCGCTCGATCGCTTACTGGCTTCTACTTTACATGTATAGAGAAGCCCACAGGTAAAAGTCAGATCGAGTGCGTTTGCATACTATCAACAGCGGCGGCGGCGGCAGCGGTGGCTGCGACGACGACGGCACATCGCCGAAGAGATTGGCCTCTGGCAGCAGCAGAAACAGAAACAAAAAAGCAGCGCATTGCAATAAAAATACCTTGGCAGATGAGCTGGCGATAAGATGATGATGATGATGGTGAAGACGATGTTGCTGCCAGAGGTGGTGGTGGTGGTGATCTCCGCACTGTGTGAGAGTGTATAAATACACACAGACGATGATGTAGATGGTGGTCATGATGGTGATGATCATGTAGATGATGATAATGAGATGAGGTAGTCGTAGCGCGGCTGTACGGCAGGTGAAGGGTGCCTTCAAGAGACAGAAGAGAACCGCGCGCAGAGTCTGCAAGTCATCAGGTGCAGGAGAAAGAAAAAAGAACATGTACAGCAATTTGATGATTAGCACTGATAAGGGTGATACGATACGATTAGCCACCCTTCGAGGTAGGGTGATGAAGGTAGTATCACTGCAGAAAGAAATGAAGGATCTTCACTCCCTCTTCTCAAGGTACGGCGAACTTGAGTTGAGTTGAGCTGATCTGATGACGATAGTGATGGCATTGTTGCTTTCTTCAGGCTTCTTTTTCTCTTGCTGACTGGTCAAGCATAGTTCATCGAGCTCTTGGACTGTCGGCTTTCCTGCAAGTAAATAAGAAGAGATGGACGAAAGCGAACCAAAGTGTGGATCAAGTTTGACGTCAGCAGAAAAGAAGAACAAGAGGCGAAACTAAGAAAAGATCTCTCGATGTGATTTCGAAGACAAAAGACAAGTGCAGCGGTTTTTATTTAGCGCGAACGGCTGTTTTAACGCATGGCGTGTCATCTATTGTGACAGTTTCGAACTACAAAACGAAAAAATTTTTAATGACGCCATTTTGTTTCCTTTTTCGAAGCCTTTTGCAATGAAGCCGTTACTTAATTATTGCGAAATAGAAGTGCCAACAATGCCACTTGTTTTTTCTTTAAAAAGCAAACGTTTTTCCTAGAAAGAAGGAAAGGCGACCACTGCCGACCTATTTTCAGACAGAGAAAGAGTTCCGCAACAAACGTAAAAACAAAAGAAGACACCGTTTTAGAAAGAGCTGCCGCCAAGTACCAGAGCAGTTCCCTCTTTCAACCTCAGCAGCCTCTTCCTCGAAGCAGAAGAAGAAAACAATCACCACAGCAATCTTTCAGTGCATGCACACTACCATCAACAACAACCACAGCAGTAGTAGGTAATTGGATCGAGTGTTTTATGTACAATGAGAGAGAGAGAGAGACCCGGTCGGCCGAGGTACATGTATAAATAGTAGCGCTAGTCTATCTGTGTCGTACAAATATGCACAGGCAGAAGCTGTACAAGAGACACTGTACCGTGAGCACTGTGACGTGATCAAACAGTGTGAGTGTGTGTGAGTATGTGTGTGCTGTCAGGTTTGGGTGGGCGTTGCAGACAGACAGACATTAAACAGTGGAAGGAAAACAAACACGGTTTGCAGAAGAAGCAACAGCAGCAGCAGCAGTAGATTTGGTCTGATGATGGTGGTCAGCAGAAGACTGCTGAAGAAGAAGATTGCAAGGTAGATAAAGGAAGAATGAATGAGAAAGAAAGGAAGCAGGTGAAAGAAAGCTGCAGTCAAAAGTGCAGACAAAACAGTGTGGATTGGGGGAGACAAGGATCAGAGGATGATGAAAAGATTGGTGGTGGTGGTGGTCAAGGGGTGAAAGGGAAATGGGGAACAATTTAGGCCATTGCAAAAGAGGGGGATAGAAGGTATAAGAAGAAGGTGTGTGGCACAGGGTGTGACAGGGTGGAAGGGAGTGGAGCAAAAGTGGTGGTGGTGGTGGTGACCAGTGGTTTGCAGTTTGTACTTTGCAGGTAAGGAGGATAAAGTGGTGGTCGTGTGGTGGTCGTGTGGGTGTGACTATGGTCTGGCGTACTCTTTCATCACAGCTATCTTCAATGTGTAAGCGCCAAAGAAAAGAGAGAAATCTTATCCGAACCACCAGAGCAGAAGAGAGAGGGGCAAGAGGAGGGGGGGGGGCACGCTGCATGAACGAGCTAATGTTTAATGAATGAAAAATTGCAGTAAAGCACTCGTCATCATCATCATCAAGACAGGTCAGGTCAGGGATCAGGTGAGAGAAGTAGAAAACCAAGTAAGGAGGAGAAAGAGTGTTCGAGAGGACATAGTGTTCAATAATTGTAATAAACATAAGAGAGAGAAGAGGAGGAGTAAGGAAAGAGAGAAGGGGTCTCATGAGAGTCGGAGAAAGAGAGAGATTATGTACAGGAGAGGGAGAGAGAGAGGGAGAGAATTGATATTTATATGATCAATCAGAAGTTGGTGGTGGTGGTGGTAGCCTAGGGGTGCAGCCGGTTTTCAGTGGTCTTCCTCTGTTCCGCAAGTGTGTTCCGCAAGTGTCAGTAGAGCCGAAAGGAGGACCACTTTATCATCATCATCAGCACACACACACCTATTTACACTTTCCATTCTGTCCATTGATGACGGTGAGCGTTCCGTTGGCGGCGGCCGCACTGAGCTGTGCGCTGGTGATGATGATCGGCTTGCCCGAGCTGGACATGGCCGTGATGTTGCCACCACCGCCGAGGCCGCCGAGGCCGCCGAGGCCGACGCCGTTGGCCAGCATCGCCGAGGCCGCCGGCGACGTCGTCACGTGGATCACATGCGGCTGACCGCCGTTCTTGTGCTGCGGATTCTGGACGATGATCTTGCTGGTGCCACTGCCGCCAATGCCGCCCAGACTGCCATTCTTCGCCAGTTGCATCACCGGGCGGAGGGTGGTGCCATTGGTGCTACCGCCGCCGCCGTTTATCAGCACAGTTCCGCCGCTCTTCAGCGACGAGGAGGATGGTCCCGCCGAGTAGGTGGCAGTGACAGGCGAGGGAGATAAGGTGGAAAAGGGGGAGGAGTTTGAAGAGGAGGAGGAGGGGGAGGAGGAGGAAGAGGAGCCAGAGCCGCCCTCGAGGATGCTGGCGGCGCTGATGATGGAGATGCCGGCCCCGGAGAAGCTGCCACTGCCTCCAGCTCCAATTTTGGCGGGCTTGCCGTGCTGCATTGGCTGCATCGGCTGCTGCTGCTGCTGAATGATCTGCATAGGACCATTGGAGTTGCTGCAGCTTCCATTGCTGTCCTGCTCCGAGGTGTCATAGGAGGTGGACACCTCAATCTGCTCGGTGTACAGCAGCGGAGAGCCACCGCCACCGCCGCCGTTTCCCACTGAGGAGGCAGCCGCCGAACTGCTGCTGCCACTGCTGCCGGCGAGGTGCAGCGAGCTGAGGCCTCCACTGCCGACGCTACCTCCACCGTTTTTCGCCTTTTCCATTCGTCGAACTGCAACAGAAAAAGAAAGTGTCAATTTATATAATTCAGAAAATCCAGTCCCCCCTCCACTTACTCTGATCCTCGAGCATCTTATTCTGCTTGGCAATCTCGTCAATGTCGCTCTGGACGTTGTTGTTCTTCTTCCGCATGAACTGAATGTACTCGGCGGCCTTCTTCAGAATCTGCGCCCGCGATGCCTGCTTTGAGGTGGGTAAAGAAAAGAAACAGGCATAAGCACAACCTCTGTCCAGCGCGTGGGGGCGTACTAAAACGGAATCGATTGCGTACACTTACCGTGACCTTCTCGCCCTGCAGTGACGGCACCGAGTCACGGAGGCTGGTAAAGCTGTCCTTGATGTGGTCGCGCCGCTTCCGCTCCAGGGCGTTGTGGTGCGCTCGGCGATCCGCCTGTAAAAGAAAGAGATAATAAGTTAATACACTTGAAAGGGACTCAATTTAGGAGATTGTACTCACAGCAGTTGGAATGATTTTGTCGCCATTGCTATTTCGGAGATCGCCACCGTAGACGGTGCCATCTTCCTCCTGAGGAAGAAAGAAAGGGAAAAATTGGTTAGTAACAGGAGCAGGCTGTGGTGGTGGTGGTCCCCTCCTTTCACTCGTTGATGACGATGGCGATGATGTATTAATAAATACTCAACAAAACAACAACAACAACAACATTGCCTACTATCAATCACGTGACTGATTAGGCTGAGAAAGAGAGAAAGGGAATCAGCGCTTGGTTGGTTTGGGTTTAGAGTAAAAAATGCCAACCAAAAAAGTGGTAGTATCGGGTTGATAAGGTGTTGGCTGATGCAAGACTGCCAAGACTGATTGGTGGGGAAAGTGAGTGGGCAAGTACTATCAAACGCTGTGCGTGTGTGTGTGTGCTGTAGGCTACCGGGGAAATCGCATCAGTGCCCATCTATCTATCTCTATCGGAGTGCATCAATCGGAGTCCTCGGTTTGCTATCATCCCCATCCTCGGTTTGCGAAGCACAGGCACATTACACCAGCTCCTCCTGAGCTTTAGTGTAGACTGGTTCAGTAGTGATGAGGTGTAGAGGGAGAGGGAAAGGAAAGGAAAGGAAAGGAAAGGAAAGAGGGAGATAGTACAGCAGACAAACAACACCGACACTTGCTGGCTGATTTGCTGGCTGGCGGCGTTTTGGGTGGCAGGCCAAATCAGACGCTTTTTTTATTCTCAGAAAGCCTCGCCTCCACTCCATGGTTTCCCCTCTCTTTCTCTCTTTTTCGGTGGTGATCCTCTAGGCAACAAACTGCAGCATCAGCAGCAGCAGAAACAGCAGCTGTTGCTCCTCGAGATCACACGACCAATTGACGGCTGCCGCTCGCTTCTGTCGGTGGTGGTTGCCATCGGTGCGATGCACTTGACAAGTCTTTTGACCTCTCTCACTCTTTCTGATCATCACACTTCACTACCACCAACACCACCGCAATGGCACATTAGAGGCTCTAAAGCTACTGTCAACAAAAAAGATGGGTAAAAAGCAAACCAGAGCCGTGACACCAGAGTGTGAAGAGAGTGAAAAAACCAACCAGTATTTAAAAAAAATCCCCCAATAAGCAGCTGGTCAGAGAACTGGAGCCAGACAGACAGACAGTCAGTTTAACCAAACACACATCACCATCATCACCATCTACAATTCATCATCATCTGCAGAAGACATCTGCTGCTGATGCTGCCGACGAACATCCATTCGAAATCAGGCTGTGTGCTCGGTGCCACGACACACTCACCACACACAATGACTGGTGTCCACCACCACCACCACCACCATTACTCGAGGCGCCAGTTGTGAAAGAGAGAGACACACTCTGACACTCGTTCAATGACCCCAATAGAGCATTTGGAGTCACACAAAAATGGTGCGATACAAGTTATGGGTGAACGAGTTTGGCCAGTGTGCCGACAGCAGCAAGTGGTCGAGTCGAGTGGCGAGCAGAGGAGGCAGCAGCAGCCGAAAGGACATGGATACGATTGACGGCCATCGGCCTGGTGGTGGTGGCGGTGGTGGTGGCGCCCGAGTACAAAGCTGCCAGATAAAGAACTGCAATAATGCTGGTGATGACCACCATTAGAGTGAAAGTTCGCCTGAAGAGAAAGAGAGGGGAAGACCATTTTTTCATTGGCTACACCTCTCACCACCACCACCACTACTACTACCACTACTACCACCGTCAAACAGACAGGTCATCCTCAAAAGAGGAGCAGAAGAAATGATGAAGGCGTAATGATGATGGCGCCGCCAGCTCTCTTCTCTTTGCCCCCTCACTGATTCGCGCCTTACTGCGGCAAGAAGAAGTGCTACCACTGCTACCACTGCTGCTGCTGCTGAAGCACCTGAGCATGCAAACGAGAGAGAGAGGAGAAAGAAAGGCTGCTGATGCACCTGCTCTAACTGGTGGCAGAGATAATGTGCAGGCAATTACCAGCAGCAGCACCGGTGAGCGCCAGGCTGACCTGGCCACAGCCAGTCTCCTCTTCTGCACGCTCAGTTAACCCCTTCTCCCCTACATGAGAAAGAGAGAGAGCTCAGTAGAGCCTGAAAGGTAGCCAGAAAGAGGGATGGAGAAACGAGCTAACGCCAACCACCGAGTTAGTGTCAAAGTGAGACTCAGTTGTCACCTCGTTCTCCGTTGGTTACGCGTAGATGACAGCCCGCATACAAGACAGGCAGTAGCAGTCAATCTCATATGACGAATCCCCAAGCAACGGTGTGTGAATTTGAATGAGAGAGAACAGCAGCAGCAGCCACTTCCGGGACGGTTATTAGACTAACTGTGAGTGCGGTGGTAAGCGGCTTACGGCAGTGTGTGATTCATTCTTTTCCCTCACCTTCTATCATCAGTCATCACCGGCCATTGTCAGTGAGTGAGTGCATTCGCAGCCGCTGATGCCACCGATGCGAGTCAACACTCTATCTCTCTCTCTCCTTCCTCAGTCAACACTGGACACAACTGGAGAACAAGTGAGCATCAGCAAACAGTCACTCTTCTCTCTCTCTCTGATGGCGCCCACCACTGTCGGCGAGGAGGAAGAGGACAAGAGCACACCTTCTCAGCAACACACTGAACAGAGCTAAGTGTGCCACCAAAGTGCTTCCTCGAAGCATTCAGTGTCGCAAGCAATCAAGTAAGCAAGTAAGCAAGCAAATGCACCGGTGGAACACACTCCAGCGCAGTTGCAGAGATGAGGAGGATTGGGAATAGAGCAAGGAATAGAGATCAGGCGAAAGCGAGAGAATCCGAAGCGGCTGCCGCTGCGCCTACGGAATATTGCGCCTTTCCCATTGTGGGCGCCATGGGATGAAGAGTGTGCAAGAAAGCTGCCTTCTAAGCGCTACCACCACTGCATTCGATTCGAATCAGCGGCAGCAGCAGCAGCACTACTACCTCTGCGGCACTGCCAAAACTCGTCGACGACGTGATCGCCGCCGCTACCACGACCAGGCCAAGAGCGAGAGGAGAGAGCCTGAATGAAGGCAGTGGCAGGAGTACACGAGGTCTGAGCACTTGGCGGCGGCGACTACGGCGACGGCAGCAGCTGCCAGAGAGTGCGACCATGCTCGCGCAAACGAGCGATAGAGCAAGAGAGACAGATCGGGCAACCTCGTGGTTGCGCGCCTCGTGGTTCGCAGTGGCTTCGCTCTCACAGCACTCCTCTCCTCTCTCTCTTTTGCCGCTCTGCATTTGCGGAGGCGAAAACAACAACAAAGCTGCTGCTGCTGCTGGCTTCGAGCTTCGAAGCACTCTTCGACTGCCGTCGCCGTTTGTCCCGCGCACACACACACATGTTGAGAGCGTTGTGCCCTCTGACGGGCACCTCGCCACTGCCTGGCGCCAGAGATGCAACGGCAGCAGCAGCAGCAGCAGCAGTGTTTGAAGGGATCCTCATCGGTAGTAGTAACTTGAGAATTACCCGACGCCCGAATAAGCCTAGTGTCGGGATAATTTTTCAGCGACCAAAAAGTTCCAAAATATAAAAAGGCAAATTCGAAATTTAAAACTCCACTGAGCATTGCGCATATTCAAAACTGGTAAATTAGATACTGCGAAATGGGCGGCAATGGCGGCGGAGACGACGCCGCCGGTGGCTCCCTACTACTACTGCACACACTCACACACTCACACTCGGGATAGTGCAGAAAGACAATGCAGTGGATAGTGTGCTGCTGGTGGTGGTGGTGGTGGTGGCGTCGATGGCGATTGAGGCGCCGTTGCTGGCCGAGGGGCACAGCGGCAGAAAGTGCAGCAGCAGCAGCCGCAATGACTGGTCGACGACAACCACGAGGCGCACTGGCACTGGCGAGAGAGAGAGAGAGAGAGAGAGAGAGAGAGAGAGAGAGAGGGGAGAGGAGAGGAGATGAGAGAAGGGAGAGTGAGAAAGGAGCAAGGAGCGAGGCAGTGCGAGAGCTCAGCAGACTCAGTAATGGTAGTGTGTGGCCAAGCATGTGGGAGCCATCAAACAACCGGTACACCTTGCCACCACACACACAGACATACGACTGCTGATGCAGAGGACGGCAGGCGGCAAGACAGAACAGGGCCTTGCAACAGAAAGAACAGACCTGGCATGAGGACCAGAATAAACAGCCGAGGACTGTTGCCTTAGGAAACTGGGATGCCTCTTCGAAAAACGCAGGCGCCAATGTCGGCCAACGTGAACGATCAGCGCGGGTACTGTTGTCTCTTCTTGCTTCGCAAAGGAAGTGCACTGGGAAAGCTCGCACAAAATGCTGCTGTCGCTGTCTCTTGACAATGACTTTCCTCTCAGAGAGCTGTTGTGGACTTGCTAATCCCTTTTTTGTAGATGGACAATGTCTACGCTGAAGAATGAGACGCAGTTGTTAGCGATGGAGGCAGTAAACTAAACCTAAACCTAAAGGACATTTTAAAGTGAGTCACAACAGTGTCGCATCATCAGTAAATCACAACAAATGCGCAAGGCAGCACTAATCTCTCCAAAGTTTAGATAAGGAAGGGGAGGAGGATAAAGTTGTTGTTGACTCATTGATTCGAAAGGAGCCCGAGTGGCTGAGAGAGTTCGATTTAAAGCTAAACACCGAAAGATGACGGGTGTGCACATGGTCACACTGTTTACTCTGTTGTCCCATCTCTGTCTCTCTTCAGATTGGTGGTAGTTGTGGTGGTACTTACGTCGCTGTACAGGTCGCCTTCATCGCTGAGCATAGCGCTATCATAAGCGCTAAAGCTGTGTCGGCTCATCTGAAATGTTGCTGGTGGAGGTGGTGGCGGCGGCTGCGGTGGTAGTTGTGGTAGTGAAGAGTAGCCCAACGACGGTGATGCGATGATTGTGGCCGTGGTCGTCGTCGTAGTCGTGGTCGTCGACGGTGTTGTTGAAGTAAAAGACTCTCAAAAAGAAATCACACGTGTACAAGTCGACACGAGTGGAAAAGATGACGAAAGAAGAAAAGAAGGGGAAGAAAGAAGAGGCGTTGGCAAACGGATTGCGACAATGAACCACGAGTGAGGATGTTGTGATGAGTGTAAATCAGCAAATCAAAGTCCCAGGCTAGGAACTTTCTTCTTCTTCTTCTGTTTGCTCTTCGGCTTCGGCTGCTAAAGAAGAAGTAGAAGGACTTCGACTTGTGTCTGTGTTGATACGATGATGCAAATGGTTGAGAAGTGTTGGTTCGCTAGCTGTTGTTGAGAGTGTTTTAAAAGTCGGTGGGCGAGGATGCTAGTGAGTGAGTGAATGGTAGTGCTAGTGCCAGTGAATGAGAGAGGTCGAAAACGAGAGGGGATACAGCAGAAAGCAGCAGCAGCAAAACACAACTGGCTGTGTATCTGTGATAGAAAATACTGATCTGGGCAACTCTCTGGGAGACTGCAGCAGCTTTCTGGTGGTCAGGCAGGCAGGCACACTACGGAGACTCTTGCTGGCTTGCTTTTGGGAGTGATCGCGCCGAGTGGTGGCAAAGCAAAGCAAAAGCAAGGCAAGTGCAGCGGCGGCGGCTTGAGCGCAGTCTTTCAGCAGCACACACAGTGCGAGTGCCTCCTCCTCCTCTCCCTACGTGACGTCCATGCCCCTGCGCCACTACCACCGCCAGGAACGCTGTGGTGCGCTGAGCTGGCGGCACTGACGAAAGAGCCGGCCCCCCGCTCCTGCCCTGCCCTGGCCTGACAGTGCCAGTGTGCGAGTTGCATTGTTTGCCGCGTGGCGCGAGAGCGGTAGAAAGAAGAAGAAGTCTCACACACAGTTCAAGCACCACCACCACCAGCACAGTCGTTGAAGCCAGTGAGCCAGCTTCGTGCTAGGCCCCAGGCCACAGAGCTCTGACCTTGTCCTCATATGTGTGGGCATGTGTGTGGGAAGTTGTAAATGATGATGGTGGTGGCCCCCATCACCTCCCAAGTAATGCTCAGGTATGCGGTTGGCGGTGGAAAGCCGAGAATGGAGAATGCACTACTTTTGCTACTATGGCGGCGATTCGATTTCGAAAAGACAGACACTAAAAGTTTGACTCATCTTTTTCGAACATTTCAAGCAGTTCCAGCAAACGGCTGAAGCTCTCTCTTCTAGCGGAAACTGATCAAGGTCCCCTGCCTTTTGGCCTCCTTTGTTCTTCTCACCACCACCACCGTTTTCGAGTCCGTTCGCAGCAGTGTCTCCCCTGCATTCACATCTTCAGTCCTTCTGCTGCGTCGCCGAGGTGAAAGCTGAAGGAGAGGAGCTCTCGGCGGCGAGGATCGGTGCCTACTACTGCGGCGACGGTGCTAACTCAACCACCACCACCACCACCACCACCGCGGTGGAGTTGGGGTTGGCCTGGAGCCTGAGAGAGAGAGAGAGAGAGAGAGCTAAAGAGCAAGGGAGAGAGCCACCGAGAAGCATGTGACTGCCTCGTCGTCGTCGTCGCCGATTGCCCGTACGCAATCCTCTTGTTTTGGCGTTTGCTGATGTGATCGTGGTGGTAGTGCTGCTGATGATGGTGGTGATGGTGATGGGCACCACCTCTCTCCTTCACCACCACCAGCACCACAACGACGACGTCGTGGTCTCTGGGCGAAAAGAGCAAGCAAGCGGCTTCATCTGTCAGTTGTCGAGGAGGCTTCTTCTTCCACTTCTTCTTCATCGTCGCCGTCCATTGTGCGATCCATCCACCACCACCACGATGGCTGGTTCTGCTTGGCACCACGTGTGTGTGTCTTTCGAACACACAGGGTGTTGCTAGCTGACTGGATATGCTAAAGCTCTCAGCGACCACTACCAACTTCGACGCACATGGCGAGCACTGTGGTCGGCCTCTCCTCCTCTCTCTCCTCCTTCTCCTCCTCCACCACTACTAGCCGGGGGAGTTCTAGTGTGGAAGATTGCTGCTGCTGCCTCCTCCAAGAACGCATGCGTCCGACAGCGTGGTTTGGTGGTGGTGTCTGCTGCAGCACGTGGTTCACAGATGGGGATGCAGAGAGAAGGAGAGAGAGAGGCAGCGATGGAAGTTGCAGTGCAAGTGCTGCAACTGCAACTTCAACTCTCAGTCTCTGTGTTCAGTTGGCTTTGTCAGGCACTCTCTGCAACCAACCGCTGGCGCCACTGGTACTGCTGCTGCCTCCTCGATTGGCTGTGCTGGCCACCGTCCACCATCAGTGGACACTGCTGCCTTTTTTTGCTCAAGGATGAATTGCTGGATGAGTGGTGGGCAAAGGGGATGAGGATGATGATGATGATCAGTGTGCCCGCCAACCGTGACCAGATCATTAGAAGAAGAAGAAGAAGAGGGTGCCCTCTCCACTTTACCTGCTTCTGCTGAAGCTGAAAAGAAGATGGTGGCGATGACTGGTAACTGATGACGATGCGCGCAGACTACCCCCATTGCCGCCAGACTGTGAACTGAGACGTTCCAAGAACGGCCATGTTGCAATGGCGGCGACGACGCGGCCACGACAGGTCAATGCTGTGCCATTGACTTCGCCGACGACGAGGCAGCATGGCCGCCATTCTCGAGCGGCATGGCCGCCGACATGCTGCTCTCCCGTTCTATATAGCCGCACAGACCGTCGGAATCCGCGCGCACGGCACGGAACACACCGACACTGCCTGCCCGACTCAATCTGCCTGAGAAACATCCGGGCAGAGGCTAAGCACAACGGTGGTGAGCACTAGCCATCATAAACCCCATCAGCAGCAGCATCAGGCGCCATCACTGGAAGCCAATGATTGTGTTCAGAGTTTCACAGCAGCAAACCTTTGTCGTCAAGCGACGACGGCGGCAACGGCAGCACATTTCCCGCCATGACGGGTCAGCACCGCCGATGACCGCCGAGCTGCACTGAGAGAGGAAGGGGGAGAGAGTTCAGTGCCGCTGCAGCGTTCTCGGGCAAAGTTTGAACACGGCATTTGCGGCGGGAAAAAAGGTGGTCGCGGGAAAAGACGGTGTAGCGCTACTTTTTGTGCACACACTTTGATGCCCAACATGGCGGCCGGCAAATCGGCAGAAATCGGCGCCAATAAAAACTCATCATCGCCGAATATGTTTGCCTGTGCTAGTGTAGGGGACTGTGTGTGGAATCACAATTATTGGTCAGTAGAGTAGATCAGAAAGGGAGAGAACATTAAAGATCGAAGAGTAAAAAGGCAATCATTTGGCAAATGGAAATGGCAATGGTGGTGTGCATCGTGGTATGTCTGTCATCGTGGACATTTAAAGGCAGGGGAGGGAAACGGGGAAATGAGGGAATGGTGCAGTCCTGTATGAGCAGTGTGTGAGACTGGTCGGTCGGCTCCAGCGAGCGAGTCAATGTGTGTGTGTGACATGAGAGGAAAGTGACTAGTGTGCCCGAGAAGAGAAAGAAAGGGAAGGAGAGAGAATTGCAGGGGCTTCTGCTGGTGCTGTCAAGTAGTATCACACTGCCAGAGAGAAAGAGAGAAAGAACTGGGGTCAGTCTTACCTGTCTGCCTTTTACTGCCTTTTTCTGCCTGCCTGCCTACACACCGAGGCACGTGACGGCCGTCAGCTAGGCCCAGGGCAGCAGCAGCAGCTATTGCAGTGCAGGTGAAGTTCAAGGTCGAGACAAGTGTGTGTGAGTGTGTGCTGAAGGGCTAGGGCTAGAATGCTGTTAACTGCCCGCCTTTGTGGAAGTCATCGTGTGCATCGGTATCGCTAGGCCATGCTTCTCAGGCAAGCTACTGTCGTCTACTGGCGCCGATAGAAACTGCTGCTGCTCCTGCGGCTCCCCAGGTGGACTGCTTGCTGAATCTTGCTGAACTTCCACCAGAACGGGTGCTAGTTTTACCTTTCCAGCACCTTTCTCCGCTCGGAGAGCAGAAGTAACACCGAGCGACAAAGAAGCCGCCCAAGATGAGGACCACCAGGGCGAAGGCAACGCCGATCTGCGTCCAATTGGCAGTGTCTGGGTACAAAAAAGAGAGAAAAAATGGATTTAAAAAATCCGTTTTAAAATTAAAATTCACTTACCAATATCCGACTCACTTCTCTTACAGGACGCATCATCACCACCACCACCACCTTCAAGACAGGGATCCGCTGAAGAGGGCGAAGTGTTCACCACAGAGGCAGCCGCGTCACACCACCATCAGAAAGGCTGACAAGCTCGCCCGGCGAGGCTGTCGACTGGAGCAGGTGGTTCATCGTCTCCTTATCACCCCCACCAAGTTCATTGCCCATCAGCTGCAAATCACCGACAGCAGCAGCAGCAGTGAGATTACAGTCGCACACCTCCAGCCCGGTGGTTGGACTTCTCATGTAGGGCACGCCTTTTCCGCAGTCTAGGTGACAGGTGCACGGGTGGCAGCAGGAGACGCCGCCACCGGTGCCGCCGGTGGCGCCCTCCACTGGCGCCCACGACTGGTCGCGAGCACAGGCGACCGCCGACGCCTGGCAGGTCTCCGAGTAGCAGCTGGCCTGGCCGTCGGTGCAGCGACATTCGGTGCAGTGGTCCTTGCTGAACCAGCTCTCGCCGTGGCGGTAGCTGTACGACTGCTCCAGGTCGTAACTGGGCCGGAGAGGGTTCACACAGCCTAAGAGGGAAAAATGATTAAAACTGTTGAAATGGCTAATAGAGAATTTTGAAAATTTTACTTTTGCACGGGCGGACAGCACTGGTCGTCGGGCAGTGCGGCAATCTCCGCCTCCGAGTCGGTGCAGTTGAAGGGGAGGGGACAGTTGAGCAGGCGGCTGCACACCCGCACGCCCGACTGACAGTGACAGGCCTCGCAGTGGGGCCGGCCGGTGAACCAGCGCTCGCCGTGCTGGCGCTCCTCTTCGCCGCCGCCGCTTTCCTCGCCCTCACCCTCCTCAATTCGACAGGAGGTTTTGGGGGCTGACATGGCTGGCGATTTGGCCACCTGTTGCTGGTGGGGGTGTTTGCTTCGCTCCACCTCGGGTTCGGTGTCTGGGGTGGAGGGGAGAAATGGGAGTTAATAAATTAGGTGAACCTTCCCCATAAAATGCCGCACTTACCTTCTGGACACTGAATGGTGTCGCAGCAGTTGCCCGGCTCCTCAGTGCCCAGACGGGTGCGGTCGTAGAGGAAGCTGCAGTTGCGTCTGGAGGAAGAGCAGATGTCGGGAATGCACTTGCAGCTGCAAAAAGAACGCAAAGCAAAGCAAGTTAATTAAATTAAAAATCCCTTATTTGAGCTTACGTTGAATACAGCAAGGCTTGCTGCCGTCATCGCTGCCTTCCCCACTGCCATCATGCCAGACCCACTGAACGAGGTAACTGTCGGCGGGGCACTTCATTGAGCTGGCGCTGGCCGCCAGGCCGAGGTCGCACTTTGACTCGCAGGTTCGCTGGCTGCAGATGCCCTCCACCGGGTGATAGCTGCCGATGCTCCTTCTCTTGCGTTGGTGGTTTGAGGCGGTTGATGATACGTTAGGTCCAGAACTCCCACCACTTCCACCACCACCACTTCCGCCGAGATGATAAGACGGGGAAAAGGTCTCACAGATGAGCCCTTCGGCGCAGAACCTCTGCACGCCGTCGCAGCGGTGGCCAGCGGAGAGGTTCGTCCTCGAGGTGGTGGTCACCGATGAGTCGGAGATGGATGGCAGGGGCGGCATCACCAGTGGTGGCTGCTGATCACTGAGACGATCCACCGACAGCAGCTCATTGTCGTCCTGCACCGGCTCACCACTCCCGGTGGTGAGCCGTTGAGCCCCCCTCGCCGACGGCGGGAAAAGGCGCCACCTGTTTGTAGAGTGGTCGGCCAGTGCGGCCGCTCTTGTCGTGCTTGGGACGCAAATGAGGGGGAGGTGCCGGCTGAAGCTGACCATTCGCTGCCTCTTCCTCATCCTGTGCCAACGCAGCGAAAGGTGTGAGGAGAAAGAGGAGGAGAAAGAGAATAATGAAGATGAAGAATGGCTTGCCCATGATGATGATGAAGATGAAGTTTGAGGTGAGGACGAGCGATGAAGATCACAATTGCACTAGGTCAACTAGCCAACAAACTTCGGAGCTCTTGAAGTGAACGGCTGCTGCTTCTGACGGGCTACATTGGTGATAGTAGTGATGATGAAGGAGGTGATCTTCACAGTTGACAAAGCGAGTCTTTTATTCAGTTTTCTTCCTGAAAAAAGCAAGGCAAAAAAGACACACTCAATCAAATCTTTCTTTAGTTCATTTGTTCGTTAGCTAATGAGAAAAAGATCTGCCTGTCAGCTGCGCAGGCAGTAGACTGAAAGGGAGGGAGATGGAGAGAGGGAGCGTAGAAACAAAGTGGCCTTCTTCCTTCAAGTAGTGGTAAAGTGTCGTGGATTGCGAAGAAGTAGTGAAGTAGTGATGCTGATGATGAAGAAGAAGTGGCCAACACCAGCAGAGCAGGGCAGAGCAGAGAGACTGACTGTGACTTTTGTGTCAATATTTAAATGGCGGCGGTGGTGGTGGTGGTGTTCGTGTTCGTTGTCGTCGTAGTTGTGGTCACAGATGAAATGGAAACGGAGAAGGAGATGCAAACGAAGAAGGAGAAAAAGAAATAGAAACAGAAGAAAAAGATGGCGAAAAAGAAAAACGGTCTGCCGCTGCTGTTGCAGCCGCCGTCGACCCCGCCGCAAATGACGACACTCAGCGAGGAGATTAGTAATCAGCCAAGACGGAAAACAAAGAAGAAAAGGAAGCAAAGCGATAAGAAGTAGTCCACTGGACAACCTCGACTTTGTCAAATCTAGTCAAGAGCGGCGACAAATTGCCGGAGAATTCACCACAACAGAGTTGTCACCACCACCTCCTTCCCCATCGAACAAAACCTGCTGAAAATAGCGAAAGTAATTTGCCGCTTTTGTTGTTGTCGTCGTCGTCGCTCTCTACCAGAAGAAAGAATTTGACGCAGTTAAAAGACACACACACCGAACAGACGACGGCAAGAGATGATGGCGTCGATAGTGTCGCTAATTAGGCTTAGTCTGGTGGCAGAAAGAAGGGCTTACCTAGAAGGGCTAGGTTTACTGCAAATTTTTGTGCAGCAGTGTGTCTGGCTCGATGGCAACTACCAGGCGGCGGGAGACATGATGACTGCAGCCAGCCTGGTCTAGCTGGATTAGCTGGGCTGGTGGTGGTGGTCTTTTGTTATTGCAGGTTGTCCTGGTGGTGGTAAAAGAAGAAGTAGAAGAAGGAGTGGAATGCAAAGATTGCAACCAGAGTGGACAACAACAACAGGAGGAGGAAGAAGAAGAAAAAGACAGCACAACAATGGAACAACAAGTGGTGAGAACGGTGACAAACGGCAGCTCTTCTGGTTCGATTTGGTTCGGTTGACGGACGGACGGTGGCTCAATAACTGATGGCAGTGCCGGTGATGGTGGTGGCAATAACACTCACTCACTCACAACAGAGTGACAAAATTAGCAGCAATCGTCTTAGCATTGGTGGTGGTGGAAGGTAATGAAGAAGGCAAGAAGAAGAAGCACCGTCCCCATCACACACCACCATCGCCCAAATGTTTGCATTGGGCTCTGGCGGAGGGAGAAGGTGGGCAGGCAGACAGACAGGTAGGTAATGGGAAGGTGTAATGGTACTTTCACTTCTCTTCTTCTTCTCTTCCTAATCTAGTCTCCCTCTCTCTGAGCACTCGTCGGTAGTGAGTACTCGGTGGTCCACTGCCACACTACCACCACCTCCACCATCATCATTACCATTACCACCACATTACCACCATCGTCAGTATCTCCAGAGATGTGACCAGAAAGGTGGTGATCTTCTTAGACTGCTGCCACTACACACGCACACGCACACCTGTCTCAAACGGTCGCCGGAGCTTAGATGAGAGTGAGAGTGAGAGTGTTAGTTGTGTTGGTGGTGTTCAAGGGATGAGAGAGAAAGAAAGAGAGACATCAGCAGCCAACAAAGAAGAGAGAGACAGTTTAGGTGACAGCAAAAGAAAGAGAAAGACACTCTCCGGGACAATAGAGCTGAGCAGCAGCAGTACTCACCGAGCGACGACGGAGTCTTTGGGATTATGGCAACCGATGCTTATCTCTCCCCTGCAAAGTAGAATACTAGCTGATAACGAGGTGCTGGGTTGGCATGGAAATGATGCCGGCGACGACGACGCTGCTGCTGCTGCTTAGATGCTCAGAGCTGCTGAGAGGCAGGCAGGTGACAGCAACAGACAAACTCAAACTCAGACAGGGCGTGAGATGATCGATGGCTGGGATAGAATGGAATGGAAATTGTGGTGGTAATTAGGAAGAAGCCAGCAAGAATGACAGCTGATGACTAGAGTAGTAGAGTACCAAACAGTGTGCAACTTGTGTGCAACTCCTATCTTCCAGGTAACACAGTATAGCACAGTTTCCTTACAAGCACTCAATTAGGTCAGTAATACTGGATTGCTGGTGGACTGCACAGCAGCAAGAGAGCACGGAAAAACCAACACTCCTGAAGAAGCCTCGGCGGACAAAGAAAGAAAGCCGACTGAGAATCAAAGTGCAGACTCATCGAAATTTAAAAAGTCAGAATGTGTAGTAGATCAGCCAGCCTTGAATGAACTGGAGAGAAAGAGAGAGTGCCTGGGTGGGTGAATAGAGCACCAGTCAGCAATTACAATGCAGTCATATCAATCACCCCCGACGACACTTCAACAGACGACGATGGTGGTGAAAGTGGTGGTGGTGGTCCAGTGGAGGGGGGAGAAAATTAAATGAGGGGAAGGCAGCAGATGTTTAGTAGACAGAGAAATATGCCAAACATGCAAATGAAGCAGGAAAAATTAGGCCTAAATATACTTCAGACGTCGGCGAAAATTTAGAAATTAGTGAAGAGGAGAAAAAGACGGTGGCGGCGGTGAGAGTCGCAAATTAGCACCAATTGATTGAGCCTCAAATTGCAGCCTTGCCGGCCGTTTGGTTGAAATTGAAAAGAAGAAACAGCAACAACCGGAAAATATGATTTTGTGCTCATACAAAAACTACCTAAAAACTACTAAGATATTGCTGCAGACTCAGCAGCAGCTGTGTGCAGACTTTGACTCAGGCGGCAATTGGATTCTGTGTCTGTGTAGAGCTTACCTACCTTTTTGCAGCCAGAGAGAGAATGGGGAATAGTAGTGCTCGGTTCCGAACCATTTGACGCCGGCGATGTTCTCCCTCTTTCTCTCTGTGGATTTCAGGCACCACCACACCGCAGAGGCCGAGAGTGGGAAACTAGGCAGCAGCTGAAAAATGTTGCACTGAAAAATGCCGATGCTGCTGCAGAAAAGCGGGAAAAATTATGAAAAATAAATTAAAGAGAAGCTCGTTCATGCCCGGCAACAGCAGTCGGAAAGAGAGAGAGGGAAAGAGGTGTCAAAGGTGATGATGCTGCCGGCGCCGCTGCCGCCGGTGCTGGTGTCGGCACTGTTCAAGAGTCAATGACATGGTCAATATTTGTGGCAGTCCTGGTGGTGGTGGTGCTGGTGGTCATAATCAGCTGGTGGTGGTGATATTTTCAGTTCAGTTCAGCTGGCAATCAACACACAACACACAACCGAAATTAGTGGTCGTCCTGGTGGTGGTGGCAGTGTGTTTGTTAGGTGTCAGTCTCTCGGCAGTGCTGCTGCTGCCGATGCTGCTGCCATTAGCACCGATGATGATTGGCACGCCGGTGTTGGTGGTGGTGGTGGCACCGCCGCCGCCATCACCACAAAAGTCAGTGGGCAAATATTTGAATTCGTGCGGTGGCCAAGTGTGTGTGTGTGTGTGTTTCTGCTTGCTGGTGTGCTTTACCGTGTGCTTGTGTTCACCGAGGTGTGTGCTTCAGCTGCTGTGGGCTTACTTTTCCGTGGTGCAAGTGTGGACTCTTCTCCTTTACTACGACTACACACACTCACTCACTTCAGAAGAGGAGTTTTTAGTTTTGAAGTTTCAAAGTTTTCAAGAGCAACAAGTGCTAATGAAGAGAAGGTTTTAGAGAAGGTGGTGGAGTTGAGAAGTGCTGACAAGCTGCTGGAGTGATGTAGGAAAGTGGGAAAAGGCGATCATCATATGGCACATACCAAAAGAGACCAAGACCACCGCGAAAGAAGACAGTTCAAAATTCAGGCCAATTGCAGTCAATTAGCGGAGAGGGAGAGCGGAGTTTCAATTTGTTTGCCTGCCTCTCGCTCTCATCATCTTAATTGACACTTGCCGACTGCTGCTGCCGATGCTGCTGTTGCTTCTGTGTTTACCCGCACAGTATTGATTGGCTGATGATTGGCACACTGAGGAAGGCAGGACTTTCTTCGATGAGCAGTCGTCGAAGTTGACGACAATGAGGACGACGACGAGGACATGTTTGCCTCCAAAAGCGGGCAGTGAAAAGTGGGCAATGTGAGTGTGTGAATGAGCTGTTGAATATCAGTTGATGTGGCTGCTGCTGCTGAACCTCATTACAAGCACTGCTCTCTGGTCGCGGCGATGAATCAGACGACAAAAGTACACGCACTGATGTTATTATTACTACTGCCACCACTATCGACCAACTAAAGATGATGATGATGGTGATGACGATCAGCTGTACGACACATTCTCACATGCTACTGATGAGGAGGAGGATGATGACTAAAGCAGGCCAATTTTTTTCGGCTGCTGCCGACACATCAACACCGACAGACATTGTCAGTGTCGGCATTGGGTATTGTCAACACACAGAGACAAAGGTTGCGACAGTCAGAGAGAAAGCAAACACAGTCAAAATGAGTGAAGGAGAAGCGCATTAGTGGCACAGTGGCATCATCGACGTCAATCATCACTCACTGGCACAATCACTAATTCACAATCACCACACAGAGACATTACACCAGCAGCAGCAGCAGCCACCGAGATTCGCAGCAAACGGGCGCCACCAGAAACGCCGAAACACAGACAGACAACAGAGACACACTTTTCTTTTCTGGTGGCGCAAACACTTTGAGAGAGCTTTAAAGACAGCTGAAGCTAAAGTAGTGCTCGAGTGATGATGAATCAAAGGCATCCTCTCTAGCATCCTTCTTCCCTATCCCTTCGCTGTTTCGGTGTAATGACGGGGTCGTGTAAACGTTGCTGATAAAGTCCGGCGGATGGATGCTACGACTACTACTACGACTACAACTGAAACTGCTGCCTGCCTGCTTATCATCAACCAGGGCAAAAGAAGGGGAAGAGCAGTTCGTGCGCCCTACTTTTCTCCCGTCTTTTGGCTCTCATTCACTCACTCACTCACTGATTGACTGACTGAAGCTTGTTATTAAAGGGTGCCAGCAACGGCAGCAGCAGCAGCAGATGGGAGCAAAATGTCACCTCCGCAATTTTGAGCTGCGTGTTCAGATCATCAGAGAGAGAGAGAATAGACCACCAGCAGCAGCAGCAGTACCAGTGTGTGCAGTCATCTCCCCCTCTTTCGATCAATGATCACGTCTGACAAACACACTCAGAGTTTGTCTGCAGCAATTTCCCCACCACCACCACCACGACCACTAATGACTCGTGGCAGGCACTAATCCTACTCCCTCTTCCCCGCACACACTTCAGCTGTGCCAAGTCACAGTGTTTGGAGAAAGGAGAAAACACATGAACAACAACAGCAGTCATTGCCCAACGCTGCGATAGATTCGCCCAATTAAGCACAACTAGAACAGCAGCAGCAGCAGCAGCAGCAGCTGTAAATAAATCAAAGTATAGCACTGCAGAGAGGAAAGAGTTCACCTGTGCTGGAGTAAAATCAGAGACACCCCGCTCATCATCGTCGTGGCAATAATTATTTTTTAAAAAGGAAAAAGAGAGGGAAAATAAAAGAAATCATGAGACGAATTAGCGTTGAAGGAAAAGAAGAAAAAGAAGAACAGAGAGCGAGAAAAGAGAGAGAGAGAAGGTAGTTGGTAGGAAGGTAGTTCAGTAGGAGGTGAAAAAGAGCGTTTGTTTGCCTGTCTGTCTGTCTGTGTGGGTCGGTGTGTTTGTGTTTGTTTGGTGTGTGGCTGGTTGAGGTTAGAGCGAGAACGAAACGGAGTGAGAGAGAGAGAGAAAATCAGAGAGAATCGCCTGATGATGGCCTGATAATCTCCGGCTGATAAGAGAGAAGAAGAGAGGTACAAAGAAGAGCGAGAGTGAATAGGGGGAGTCCGTGAGTGGGCGTGTGTCTGTGTCGGTGTGATGAAAAAAAGAGAGACGATAGAAAAGGAAAAGGAGGTTTCAGGTGAGAGAGGACGAAACTCTAACAACGACATTTTCAAACTGGCTGTCCTGTGTGTCACTCTCTCTGTCTGTGTCTCTGTCTCCGCCGACCGATTCTGGTCAAGTCTAGTGTGTGTGTGTGTTTGCAAGAAGAAAAAGAAGTAGCGGTAAGAAGAAGAATAATCAATAGAGTAATAATAATAAAATATAACAATTACACAGAGGGGCGAGGAGAAGAGACAGTTCAGCAGAAGTTCAGCAACGGCAGCAGCAGAAGAAGAAGAAAAAAGATGTGTGCTCAGAGTGAGGAGGAGGAGGTTTCTGCTGCGTCCACCGCCGCTGCTGCTGAAAAATTTGTTTGTCTGTACAGAGTGTGTGTGTGTTGTAGGTAGTAGGAGTAGTAACATATAGTCGTCGTCGTCGTTCAATTCAAGAGAAGAAAAGCAGTAGAAGATTAAAGATTAAAATCGAGATAAAAAGAAGACAAAGAAACGTGGGGCGGCGGCGAGTTGAGAGGAGAGAGAGGAGAGAGAGCGAAAGGGGAGGGGCAATTTGTGTGTGAGGTGTGCGCATCAGCCAATCGGTACGCTATAAATATGGCAATTTCGATTTCGATGCCGCACCATCAACATCATCATCATCTCTTCAAAATGATAAAGGTAATAAAAAAAGTGTTCGCCCTGGGTGTGTGTGTGGGGGGAGTGTGTTGGCTAGTCGCGCAGGAGATGTCGTGGTAGTAGAAGTAGTAGGTAATAGGTAAAAGTATGTGTGTGGGTAATTCGGGGGGCCAGCACCGTCTCTCGTAGATGCTGCAGCAGAGCACTCCTCAGCTTTTGTCTTTGTGTCTTTGTCTGCCCCCTCCACCACCACCTCTGTGCTGTTACTACTTAGTCGGGCAGATGGAGCGTCTCATTCTTCTCGGCGCCGGTGCTGCCGTCGCTGGCGCTCGCCGAGACGGTGGGCGTCACCGGAGAGTGAGGAACAGCGGCGGCGGCAGAGGCGGCGGCGGAGGTGACCGAAGCGCTTCCACCATTGGAGGCGACAAAGCTCTTCTGCGCTTCCTCAATGATAGATCGCCTGAAAGGAGGAGGGGGTAGTGGATAGAATAGAAGAGGATAGGAAAGGGCAAGAGTGGGTGGTTAGTTAGTATTTAGTAGTTAGGATAGGCTAATTAATTAAGACAACCAATAAAAAGAAGATAGGCTGATCAAAGATAGGAAGCACTGAAAGGGTGCCGCCAAAAAAACGACAAAAAGAAAAAAGATGCCAAGCACATCAACGGTGAACTCCTAAACAACTACTACTACTCAAGGCAGGCTGCACTAGACTAAAAACAAACAAAAAGAATAAAATGCGCGACTTACTTTGCGTCCAAGCCGCCGCCAGGAGGTAGGTTTTCAAATTTGATACTCTTCAGAGATTGCATCAACAGGTATATTGAAGTCTGGCACTCGCTGTTTGTACTGAGCAGACCTGGGGGGGGTTAAAAGCACCGATAAGAGCTGGTCATCACTAGTAAACTCTCCCCAGCACACTTACGATTAACTTCCTTCTCAATGGCAGAGTTCAGCTCGGCGTCCTTGCGCTGCGCCTCCTCGCTCACCTTCGGCGCACCGCTGAAGGTGACCAGGACGACGCTCATGTTGTCGGTGCTTCCCTGGAGGTACCGAAAAAAGATGTGTTAGAGTTAGAAAACATAAATAAATTCTAGGTCATTTCATCGCACGACCATTTCATCGCAAACTTTGTTTTTCATCGCACGACCATTTCATCGCGAGCCTTTTCATCGCATGCCACTCATCCTAGGCTGCGATGAAATGGCCGTATACCAAAAAATAACAAACAGTTGAGCAGTCTAGTACCTTGTGGAGGCAGGTGTCAATGATGGAGGAGCAGACCGTCTCCAGGTTGGAGTGAATGCGCAGCTGGTGGCGCACAAAGTCGCTGACGTCCTCGTTGGTCATCACGTCCCAGATGCCGTCGCAGGCGAGCACCAGAAACTCGTCCTTCTCGTGGTCGCGCGCAAAGACCGTCACCTCGGGCTCCGGCGAGACGAGCTGCTCCGTCGGGTCGCGGCCGGCCACCTGAAGGGGAAAGTAAAAAGGAGGTGTTAATCACAAAAACTAGAAAACAATTAAATCCCCCCCCCTCCACTTACCTGTTTGTACTGAAAGTCGCCCAGGGCTCTGGAGACGGCGAGCGAGCCGTTGACCCGCTGGATCATGACACTGCCGCCCGCCCGCTGGATGCGGTCCTTCTCAATCGGATTGACCGGCTTGTGGTCGAAGGTGGAGAAGGCGGTCATGCCGTCCCGCGAGAGGACGCCCCGCGAGTCGCCGCAGTTGGCGAAGAAGAAGTGACTGGGCGAGATGAGGGCGCTGACCGCCGTCGAGCCGCTGATGTCCTCCCGACTCCACCTCCGGCAGCTGCTTCATCTTCTCGTCCAGCGTGAGGAAGCCGTCGCGAATCTTCAGCTTGATCTTCTGCAGCGCCGTCTCCACCGCCGTCGGCTTGGAAGCCGAGGAGGCGGAGGAGTTCTCCTCATCTCCGGCACAGGCAGAGTCAGCCTCCGCCTCTTCTGTCTTTTTCTCGCCGCTCTCCGCCTCTTCTGCAGAGCCCGTCTCCGCCGAGTCTCCATTCGATTTGGCTGAACAAGAGAAGGCGGAGGCTGAGGCGGCGGCTGATTTGGTAGTCTGTGAGGCAATGGCGTACTGCCGAAACTTCTCCGTCTGCAGAATGGTCTTCAGCAGGTTCTGGGCACAGTGCGCCGAGACGTAGGCACCGGCGTGGCCATCGAACACTGGCGGGAAATAGAAATGGTAAGTAAAGTTGAAGTTAAGAGAAGTGTCAAAAAGAACTCACCGGCAAAGAAGCTCCAGTCGTCCAGGTCGGGCAGGCCGACCTGGGCGCAGTGGGCGTCCTCCATCTCGACGCGCCAGCCCTGCATGCTGCAGACGCCGTACCTGAGGTCGTTGCCGGTGCCATTCTCGGTGGTCTTGTCGGTGTGCGGTGTGTCCAGAATGGCACCCATCTTCAGCAGGAGGTAGCGGTTGAAGGAGTAGTGCGGGTGACTGTTCGGATGATGACGCGATACTGTGTCGTTTCGCTGCTGTTGTTGACTGCTGGACGTGGAGGGGATGACGGCGGCGAGGGGCACCGAGAGTTGCTTGCGGACAAACTCAAATGCAAGTCGGAAACGCTTCTTCATAGTTTCGGAGATGGAGGGGAGGGGAAAAAAGGAAAAGGTAAATATTAGAAACTGAGCGGCGGTAAACAAACAGGAACACACACAGGCAGGCGGCAAAGCAAAGCAAAGTGGTGGTGGTGGACAAAACAAAGCAAAACTACTAAAAGCTACGTGCAATGTTCTAAAAGCAGCTAAACTAAAAGAATAGCAGCAGCTGTTATTTCAGCAACAATAAGAATATTACCACGACGACTGAATTGAACATATACAGTTAGTAGTAGGTAGTTTAGGAAGTAGTAGTAGTAGTAGTAGTACGTTTAGAGAATGAAAGAGGCTTAGAAGAGAGCGAGCGAGTGGTGGGCAAGCATAGTAGAGAATCAGAATCGAGAGACTGAATCAGCTTACAGGAGAGAAGAAGGCTTAGCGAGAAGTTTCGGAGACCGGACTACTAAGTTTCCGCCGTCCGTCGCCAACAAAAAGTTGTAGAATTTGTAGGAATATCTGAGAAAGAAGAATAAAATGAGATGGAGAAAGAGACAGATTAAGAAAACGGACGATTAGTTGGGCAGTTGGGAGAGGTGAAAGTTGGCGGCGGTGGTGGTGGAGGTGGTGGTGGTCACAGCCAAAACGCCGAGACACACTGCTGATGAGCGCAACAGAGAGAGAAAGTAAATACACAGCCAAAGTGAGCAAGTGAGCTCAAATACAGCAGAAAAAGCTAAAGGCTGAGAGCGCAACACACTGGCAAGAAGTGCACTGGCGTACATACACACACAGGCGAGCGAGTAAGTGAGAGAGAGAGGAAGCTCACTACTGGAACTGTGGCTATCACGCACAACACTCACAAACACACACACAACCACACACCACTTGTCTACCGGGGACAGAGAGTGCTCACCGGGTGATTTAGAAAAGAAGGCAAAAACTGACGCAAACGACTGCAACTGAGAGCTGTTGTTGGCGGCGTCGATCGGGTGCAGAGGGATGATCGAGGATGACCGATCAGAAAAAAGCTGTGGCTCTGGCTGTGGCTGGCTGATGATGATCATCGGGCGGAGAGAAAAGCTCTCTTGTTGTCTCGGAAAGAAGTGACAATAACAGCACATAACACGCAGCATGATGGTGATGATGTAGGCACAGTGGCAGACTTATCAACGCGCACACTATTCTCTCCTACTCCTGCTCGGTGAGAAGTTCTAAACGATAGATTATTGCTACACTTTAATTGCGATGACAATGTGGATACTACTGCCGACTGCTGGTTGGTTGCTCCTTCTCACCACACTCTTGATTACTCACAGATTGGGACTCTCTCTCTTTCTCTCTTGTACAATGGCTGTCGTGGTCGTCGGGTGAGAAGTAGAGAGAACTGGAAAGCGAAAGGGAAAGCGATTGTATGTGTGTGTGGCTGGTACACCACACAGAGATGGATGCTGTTAGGCGCCCGAGAGTAACTACTGCCTGCTGGTAACTAGTGGACTAGAGCATATGCTGATGATGATGATGCATCACAGTCAGTCAACAAATACGATACTGATGCTGTCGGTGGTGGTGGTGGTGTTAGCTGCTGAAAGCAGACACTGCACAGGGTACAAGGACAGCAGCACCAGCAGCGGCATCCAAATCAGTGGGCAAATAGAACGTCGTCGATATCAATAAGCTGCCACAAGGACTCTCTCGCTCTCGATGACTCAGACAGGCGAAGAGGTGTCGTCACAAGACAGACAGCACTGTGTCGTTGTCACCGCCATCATCAGCGATCATCATCATGATCATCAGCATCAGCATCAACATTACCTGATAAACAACAAAACTTGAACAACAGAGGATGAAGAGGGGGTGGTGGTGGTGGTGGTGAGCAGCAGCTTCAGTCGTCGGCGATGGTAGAGCAAAGTGACGTTGGTTGATGGAACAGGAAGGCAGGAAGACGGGGGTGTGAGTGAAGTAGTAATGGGGGTGTTGTTAAGGGCGAGGACGAGACGAGGACGACACGGCAAGGTGGCCTAAGCTAGCTAAGGCGGCTGTGACTGTGACTGTGACGACGGTAGGCAGAAAACACACACACAGGCAGGCAGACAGGCTGACAGACACTGCTACTGCTGCTGCTGCAGGCGGCACTGGTCCAACTTGCTGATACTAACTGATGGTGACGATGACTGTCGCTGTACCGGTGGTGCTGGTGTCTTCAGGTGTGTGTGTGTGATCATGGACCAGAGAGTGTGGCGCAGCTGGGATGTCAGCAGCGGCGACGGCGGCAGATGTGTGAGGTCGAGAGATCTTCGAGAGAGAGAGAGGGAGAGAGTCTGGTGAGCAGGAGCAGCGTTTGGTGTTCTTTTCTGCTGCTGCCTCTTCTTCTTCTTCTTTGCCTTCTTCCACCACCACAGCAGCAGCAGCAGCAGCAGTTTTCTCAGCGGTGAGAGCGTCGCTGCCTCCACAGAGAACGTAACTCCGTTGGCTGCTGCCGCCGCTGCTACTGAAAAAAAGATGATCACTTCGTAAGCTGTTGTGCAGGAGGTCGAAGATGGTGCTCAGAAGATGATCAGATGAGATGATGGTGGTGGTGAGGAGGAAAACTTACCGATATTATTGAAAATGTGGTATTTTCCCCTTCTACTGTACACGGAAGACGACAAACGACGGCGTTTCTTCTTAGCAAATGAAAGAGAGAACACCATCGTCTTTCGCTTCTTCTTCTGTCACCGCTGCTGACCAAATTGGGAAGTGCCACCATCATCACCACCACCACCGATGACCATGAAACCCATTTTCTCTCTTCAGTGTCATTATCAAGTCTGTGTGAGTGAGTGCGGTAGAGAGTTTGATTGACTGGTTCAATTAGCTCACAAATTGAGCGACGGGCAATTAGAGACATTAGTGGTAGTAGTAGTAGTAGTAGTTTATGGTAAAACAAGTGTTGGCACGCCAGCAGTGTCGTCAGCAGCAGCAGGCTGATCAGGCTGCTGAGCAGGCTCCAGTACTCCTTTACTTCATCACTGGCATTTACATGGTTAGCCAGGGGAAGGGAGGAGGGGGGGGAATAAGTATGCACGAGAAAGAGAAAGTGAAATCACACGTTGCCGTACAGCACAAAATAAAAGGGGGTATTTGATCGGGGTTTGGTCCATTGGTTCATCATCAGCTGATACTCTTGAGCTCGGTTTACTTAGATTTGCAGCACTATTCCGCCGGCTGAAAGAAGAAGAAGGGAAATACAGAACAGTTAGTTTTGAGAACATCATAAACAGCCCCCCCCCCCAAAGACTCACCGGAGACATTATCGCCTCCTCCGCCCGTCTGAACGACATTAGTGCAGACGAGGCCGACGGCGAGGCAGAACTGCACCCGGTCCAGCTGGCCCTCACGCTCATTCTCCGGATTCTCATTGGGCAGCTTCTCCGTCCAGCAGGGGGTCGGGTCGGCCGGGTCGAAGAAGATGCGCCGGCCGTCGCCGTTTCGAATTGACGTGGTGAAGGACTCGTCGAGGAGGATACGGGCCGTCTGCAGGTCCACCTGCTCGGAGCCGCACTAGAAAGAGGAGAGGATGAGATTAGAAAGTGATAAATGAATAGAAACAGATACTCACCGTATGTCGGTAGGCGGTGAGCGCCGCCTTGGCCATGGCCGCCGCACTGTTCGGCCACTTGGCGTCCGTCGCATCCTTTCCACCATCTCTCCCCTCCTTCTCCTCCAACTTGACCGCCACCACCTGGTAGGCGAGGGTGTGCACGTGAATGCGCGACACCCGCCCGCCGTCGATCATCGTCAGCAGACTGTACAGCTGGCGCATCTCATCGAGGACGTGGGCGATGCGGGGGAAGGGCGACGAGACGAGGGAGATGTTGCCGTACTTGAGGAAGGACAGCAGATTGGCCACCTCCTGCTCGTTCATGCCGAAGGAGTCGACGGTGGGGAAGAGCGAGTCCACCACGGCGCCCAGCAGCGCATTCTCCGTGTAGCTGGCCATCTCAAAGTGGACCTTGAGGGCGGGCGGTGGTACTGCAGCACGCGCAGGTCGTCGGCCATCCTGCCGATGGCCGCCGAGCGCTGCTGAATCGCCAGCGGACTGTTGTCCAGCATCTGCAGGCCGCTGATGATCAGCAGGTCGGGCGGGTGGTGGTGGTGGTGGTGGTGGTCGCCGCCGTCGCCGCCGCTGCTGCTGCTGTTGAACTCCTTGAAGACCTCCTCAAAGAAGGGCGCCCTGGAGACGAGCTGCGCATTGTTGTCATCGGAGTGGACAATCAGCCGATTGGCCCGTGGCGTCTGGTAGGGGCCCCAGCGCTGGCCGGTGCGGTACTCCAGCAGCAGGTGGTAGTCGTCCTGCTCGATCGTCGGGCCGCTGATGCGCACCGAGGGCGGCAGCTGCCGGGCAAAGGCGGGCGTCACCTGGGCGCCCAGCAGCAGGCGGCTGATGCCCTCCTTGGCGAAGCGCTCCGACATCAGCGGCGCATTGCCGCCGATGTGCTCGCGCCAGCTTTTGGGCTTCTTCTTGACCAGCTCTAGCAGCTGCTGAAAGACGGCCTTTGATTTGATGTACCGTCTTCGGGTGATGACGCGGTGAAATAGAAATTAGAAAAGAGAGAAATGGTTAGGATTTTAAAATGGAAAATAGAAAATTTGTTGTCATCGACTTACTCGGCAGCGGCGGCATTCTTAAAATAGAAGGCAAACAGCTCCAGCAGGTCTTGCATAGTGTTAATCTGCGAGTGCGGTTGCGGGTTAGCCGGCGCCGTAAACTCCTCAAAGATCTGCAGACTGTCGACCACCAGGTCGGTGCAGGCGCCGAAGCCGATGGCAATGGAGGCATTCGGGTTGACGGCGGCACTCTTCTCCCGCTTTAGCAGCCCCTTTAGAACAGCCTCCGTCGTGGGATTTGATGAAGAGTAGAACAGGGTAGAGATGGTCGAGGTGAGCGCCGAGGCCGAGAGTGACCTCAGCAGCAGCGGCGGCTCTTCCTGCCCGAAGAAGAGGAGATAGAAGAGCAGCGCCGAGGTGATCAGCACCGCCAGGGAAAGCTTCAAGTTGATATGATACATTCCCTTCTGGCCGGTCCTGGCGGATCGGGATGTTCCTGAAGTGCCCGTCGATGTCGACGTCGTTTGTCCATCCTGATCCGCAGAGTCCGGAGAAGGAGATGATGATGAGGAAGAAGAAGTACCCGCTTGTCTTCGCGTTTTCACGGCCATTTCAGTCTTCGAGTGTCTCTTATCTTATTTCGGTAGTGTGTGCGGACAAGTACTCTCTCTCTCTCTCTCTCTCTTGTCAGCATCGATGTTGTCGTCGTCGCCGTCGTCGGCCATCAACGATGGCAGCCGCGAGAAGCCATAAAACAACTCATCAGCATACATGTATAAAATGGAAAGAGGATTCAAAGCAGGGCAATAAAAAAGCGATAAAATCAAAACATTGTCGCCTGCAGTTGCGTCATCTGACGGCCAAAGTGAGAGTTGGAGGAAAAACGTTGGAAAACGAGCTTTTTCTTCCTTCGTACACTCCAATGAGGAGGAGGTAATTTTTCTTTTGCGAGTTTCTCCGGGATTCTAGGGTTTTTCGATTTGAACAAGAGCTTATTTTACGCAGAAAGACTTCTAGTTTAACATAGATGCAAGAGTTAGTTAGATGGGCTACGAAAATCTAGATCAACTTTGAAAACAAAAGAGCAAAAAATTCAAAAATTCAAACTGCTTCAACGGCTATGGGCTCGTCACAAATGACATGGAGCTCTTAGAAAGGCTCGCGCGCCCTGAAGAAGTTCACGTCGAAACTCCAAAACTTGTTGAGTACCCAGAGTATTTTCAAGGGTTCTTAAAACAGAAAAACGAAAATGATCTTGGAGTGTAAACGGCAAAAAACTTCGGCTCAAAAAGCCATCAGGGAACGGACGTTTGATGATTCTTTTAGGTCGAAGAACCAGGAGTTCACCAGAACCAGGGCAGCTGGGCACTGCCGCCTGGCGGCGATTCTCTGGGCGCGCGGCTGCTTTTGCTGGAGGCAGCATGCTAGAAAACGGCTCGTCGAGCAGAGCTCGCAGTCATTCGGACAAAGACCTCCGCCGAGTGAAGACCTGTGGACCTCACCTTCTCCACCATCATCATCCTCGTCACTTTGCCGCTGGCGCTAGTCCGTCTTTGCCCTTGACCCATCACCACCTCTCACTATCCCCTGCCACCATGGCCCACTTCGACAATAGGTTCACGCCGATCATCTGGAACTCCGCCGAGTTCCTGGTCGCCCCTCGGATGCGCCCGCAGATGCTGATGGGGCCGCCATTGCCGCCATTGCCGCCATTGCAGCCATTGCCGCCATTGCAGCCATTGCCGCCATTTGGCTTTCCCTCGGAGCCGACTTTTGAGCCACCTCGTCACCTCGCTCCCCAGACCTTTGGCACTTCGGAGTTCTTCTGCGCTCCCCCTCCTCCTCCTCCTCCTGCCTACTTTGACGCGGCCTGGTCCTCGCCCTTCTCCGAGGCCACGAACAGTCCTGGGGCAGTAGCAGCGGCGGCGGCGGAGGACTCTGCGAGCTGCACTCGGCGCCGTCATGGCCGCCGAAGTTGTCCTTTGTCGCTCCTCAGGTGTTGCCGCCGATAGGCCACCGTCGTCTGGCGCGCGCCACCTTCTCCACGGACTCGGGCTCGTCCGCTGACGCAACCTTTGCGCTGCGCCCGATCACCGCTGCTGTCAACGACGGCGCCCGCCGCCAAGTGCCCAGATTCGTCCAGGTGGAGCCCAACTACTACCCGGACAGAGATCCGAGCAAGTTCTTCCTGGACACGGTGGCGGTGGAGAGCGCCTCCGTCGTGGCGCAGATTGTGGGGAAGAAGGGCGTCAAAATCGAGGCGCTGATCGCCAAGTTCGACGTCAAGATCCACACGCCCAAGGCCGAGGAGGAGCCGGTCTTCATCATCAAGGGCAGGCGCGCCAACGTGTACCGCGCAAAGGAGGAGATCGTGAGCGCCGGCGCTCACTTTAAGCGACTTGACGCGCTGAAGCGTGCCAAGTTTGACTCGGCCTTCCCCTCCGAAGGTCGGTGTGACCATCTTTGTGTCTTACCTTTTTATTCTAACCTTGTTCCTTTTCCACTTTGCAGAGTACACCTCTCGGAAGGTCTTCGTGCCCACTGCCTACATTGGCATGGTCATCGGACGACGCGGCCGCGTGGTGCACCGCCTGCAGGCCGCCCACAAGGTCTTCGTGGAGACGCCGCTCTCCAGCGTTCGTCCCTTCTTCCACATCCACGGCGACAGGGCGGCCGTGAGCAACGCCATCAACTCGATCTACGAGCTGCTGGCCAGCCGGACCGGCATCGCCTTCCTCTACAGCCAGCGGCTGGTCGATGGCGTGGTGGAGGTTCACCTGGAGATGTGAACACTCCTCTTCTTTTCTTTTTCACTTTTATTCCCTCTATCCCTATTAATATAATCCTCTATCCTTATTTCCCTCTATCCTTTACCTCCTACTTCTTTCTTTAGTTTTAGTTTTTATCTCTCTCTCTTTCTCCTTCATTTATTTTCATTATTGCATTTTACATATTTTAAATTTTTTACTTGCATATTATTAAAATGGTTTTTGTGTTTGTGTATAATTTTTTATTTTGTTTTATTTTTAACCTTGAGAAAGAGTGAGTGAGAGAAAACGAAACATTTGAAATCAACAAGAGGAGAGAGTTCAACGGAAAGATCACCAATTCCTTCCTATTTTGCAACTTCTTTGTCAACGCAGCAGTGATCAGTCGAGGTAGTGCTCCCCTGCCGCCGCCGACGATGAAGACCGATTCTTACCGAGTTCCTCAGTATTCGGCTCAGATCAGACGACGAGCGAGGAAACATTGGTCACAGAAGGAGAGAGCGAGCAGATGTGATGTGATAAATAGTAGAGCCCCGCAACTTTACCAAACGGTGCACTTGTGAACGGAGTTGGACTTGGTGCCCGACTTGCACTGGAAGGCCTCCGCAAACGGCTCGTAGTTGCTGAAGGCGACGTTGACTCTGCGGGATGGAAGAGAAAAGGAGTTTTAGAAATTGGATGATAATCTAAGAATTCTAAGTAATCAGTACCTCGCCTCTGAGGGACTGTGGCTGTCCGTGTCCAGGCGCGTCTTGAACATCTCCGGCGAGGACTTGCTGCACCAGTTCATGGCGGCAGCAATCCAGAAGAGCTGCTTCGAGGTGTACTTCAGCCCGGGCAGGGGCAGCTCTTCGCCAAACTTTTTGGTGTACTTTTCGTACGCCTGGAAGGCCTCACGAATGGCGCCATTGTCCGCTGAAAATGGAGTAAATATGAAAACAATGAAAAGATGAAACAAACCGTCCTCTACGAGCGGAGCCCAGCAACCCAAAAAGTTTTTGGGCCAAAAACTTACCGATATTCTCTTTGAGCGTGAGGTCGCCGTTGATCTTCAGGCCCGCCTGCAGGTCGTAGTCCTTGTACTGCTTGATCATGCACTGCGCCTTCTCATTGTAGTGCTTCTTTGTTTCGTTCTTCCACCAGTTCCGGGCGTTGCCAATCTCATCAAACTGGGCGCCGATGTTGTCGAAGCCGTGGGTGATCTCGTGGCCGATCACGTAGCCGATGGTGCCAAAGTTGAGGTACTGCGGCCGGTCGTTGTCGAAGAAGATGTCGCGGAGGATGCCTGCGGGGATGACGATCGAGTTCGCCTGCGACCAGTAGAAGGCGTTCACATTGGCGGCGTTGGCAAAGTACTTCCAGCTGAAAAAAGAGAGAAGAGAGTTGTTAGAACTTTGCGAGCATTTCGAAACATGTGTGCACAACAGCAGGACTCACTTGTGAGGATCATTCCGCCGACGGAGCTTTTTAAACTCATTCTTGTGCGCCCAGATGCGCACTCGGCGAATGTTCAGCTCAAAGTTGTCCGGCGTCAGATCGAGCTAAACGGAGAAAGAGAATAAGGTTAGTAAAGCCTGACTAAATCCTTTGTCCAATTAGTCCACCAGTACCTCTTTGTAGTGCTCGGTGACCAGCGTGTCATTGGCCAGCTCCTCGGGGTAGCCGACAATGGCCTTCATCATGCGCGACTTCTTGTAGGCGTTCTTCTTCGTCTCCCCGTCCATCCACTCCGTCTTGTGGAGGATGTCATCAAACTCGTCCTGTATGAAGCGGACCATCTCCACGGCCTAGGAAAACAAACCGATAAATAACATTGAAAAGACAAATCGAAATCTCTTTCTTCTCTTTGCTTACCCTTTCCCTAGAGGAGCCATTAAAGTGGTGTCTGATGTAGAGCGAGGAGAGCGCCATGGCGAGACTGCCCGTCAGCTGCGACAGACAGAGCTTCCAGCGGGCCATCTTCTCGGTGATGCCGTACAGTGCCGATTGAGGTTGTCCTTCATGTCGCGCATCACCCGATTCCCGGTGCCCAGGTTCTGCAGCACCACACGCCACAGCATGTAATTGGAGAGCAGGCTGACGAAGAGAAAGAATATGATGAAATGTTCTGGGTCATCTAAAAAGCAAATTTCCACTTACCGCTTATCGTGCTTGTTGACAAAGGAGATGAGGTAGTCAATCTGGCCCATGTAGCGAATGTTGTCCACCATCACCAGCTCCTTCGGCGTGAAGACCTCGCCGTTGACGTCGAGGGCGGCATTGACGAAGCGGACCCAGTCATGGCCCAGACGAGTCTGATTGTTCGCCAGCACTTCCGTCTAGTGAGGAGAAGGAAGAAAAAGACATTTAAAAACATGGTAAGTTCATTTTGCGTTCTGTTTTATTGATCCTGTGCAGCAGCAGGAGCAGCTGAACACAAAGCAACTTCTTTCCGCAATAACAACAGAGTGATCACACAATTGCATCCGGCTCATCTTTGATTTCCGTATTGCACTACCACCACTACTTCTCCACTGACCGCCTGGCATCTATAGTTTCTATAGTTAGTCATCAGCTGTCAGCTTAGGATGTGATGGCTATCGATGAGGAAAGAAGAGAGAAAGGATACAGAGAAAGAAAAAGAAAGCGCGCGGAAAATCGCAACGACAATCGGCAATCGGCGTGAAAGGCGAAATGTGAAATGTCAATAGAAAGACGAGAAGAACAATCACCTCAGCTGGTGTGCACGTGAGCCAAAAAGAACACGGGATGATCAACAACAACAACAGACGGACGGAACAGCATCCTTACCAGCATCATCATCATCAGCAGCAGCCGGCGATTATCACCCGCACTTAATCGAGCGAGCACATTAGCGAGCAGACACAGCGTCTGTCGAATATGAATCTCTCTCGCCAGCAGAAGTAAAAAGAAAGACCACAAAGAGAAACCAGCAGACACCGCCAGAACGTGATCACTGCCCGGCCGTTTCCCTTTGGGGATGATCACACTTCAGCAGCAGCATCAGCAGCATCAACAACAACTTTGGCTACACATGTTCACAACCACAAGGCCTCGAACATCAGCAACCACAGCAACAACTGTGAGCCATTAGTCGTCGGGTGCCAGCCGTTCACTTCTGCTCCAAAGTGGCGCCCGCGCACTCGGTTATTAATTTAGCTCGTGGCCGCCGTCGTAGTCTGTCGGCGGTAATCAATTACCTAACAAGCAAACTCTCTTCTCTGTGCAACACACACACACCGGCCCGGACACAGCACACCGAACAGTATGGCACATCGTCTGCTGTGGATGTAATGGCTGTCTGTACTACACTTGCACCATTGTCGGGTGAAAAGAAGAGAAGGAAAGAAAAGAAGAAAAGTTTGCTGAAAGGGGAGAAAGATGAACCTGATATCACCGCTGCCGCCAAGCAGACAGCGGCACAAAAGCCAAATCGAAAGGTGAAAGCACACCACTGATTGAAACTGTGTCCTGTGCTGGCGGCGACGGTAAATCACCGCACCGGCACCGTTTCCGACTCTCTTTGAACCCCCTCCTTTTTCCTCTGAAGTTGGGTGCATCTTTGAAAAAAAGCTGCTGAAAAGCGAGTGAAAAATGCGTAGGTAGAGGAAACCGGTGCAGCAGTGCATCAGTGCGGGTCCTACTCTCTTTTCAGGCTTGACCTAATCTACTTACCCTGACTACTACTACCACCACTTTTGCTGTACCATCAGTATCAGCGCTGTCCAGCAGTCGGTGCACGTTCTACCATTCTACTTTTCCTCCTCCTCCTCCTCCTTATGCGCACACACACACTTTTCAGCATCTTCTTTAGCTCCCCTCTTTCTCTTCCCTCATCATCACCGTCATCCGGCGGCATTATCTGAACGACGCACGTACGGCGAGCGCGAAATATGGCTAAATGTGCGAACTAACGAAAGGGAGAGAAGGCTCTAATAATAAACACACACAGGACAGGACAGGACAGCAGAAAGGAAGCAGAGGACACAAAGTATAAAAGAAGAGGAGAAAGGAAGAGAAGAAAGGGATATCGAGGCAGGAGATGGTGGTAGTGCTCAAAGCGAGTATTCCTCCCCCTCATCTCTGCTGCCTCATAAATCCTACCGCAAAAGTGATGCGCGGCGATTGTCTTCCTTCCTCTCTGTTTATTGTCTCTCTGTCACTCTGTCTGTGGGCCATCATCCTGCGGTAATGCTCGCTCGCAAAGAAAGTGGCAGCTTCTGCTCCGGCTGCTGCCCATTAGCAAGCCAGCTGCCTTAGTTAGTGCAATTAATACACAGAGGCAGCAGCAGCAGTAAAGGCGCCAAGGCAAAAGATAAAGAAGAGAGGAAGAGGATCCTCTAATGACCAGGCAGCAAAACCTTTCTCTCTCTCCTCTCTCTCCGTAATGGCTGCCTCAGCATCGTCTAGAGACACCCTGGTCCGACTGAAAGGGAAAGAGATGTGCACATCACAAAGCAAAGTACAGCACACACACAGACAGACACTCTGCTGCGGCCAATTAATCTGCCATTGAATCCTGCTCCCTCTCCCTCTCTAGCTCGGGCGAATGTTAGCACTACATTAGAGAGGCTTCATTTTAAATTGTAATAATAATAATGCTTAGAGTTGGCGGGCGCGCGCGCATTCTACACAGCGGTTCTAGCGTGCTCGTTCTCGTTTTCACTGCCACCACAGTGTTGGTCGCACATACTTTCACTTGAAAAGAAAGAAAGAAGCAGAAATGGCAGTCGTTTTTCTTTCTTTCTTCTTTTCCTTCTTGCATCCCTTGCATCCTTTCTTCTGCTATCATTCCATTCCCCCCATTCCATTCCATTCCTTCTCTTCATTGCATTCTCAAATGGCCGTTGTGTGGCCGCTAAGTGCAGCAGCCTGGCCTGCTGCACTCCTTCTACTGCTGCTGCTGGGCTAGTGGAGACAAATTGGTAATTTATTTATTAAATTCCACAATGGCGACACTGCTTCCCTTCCCTTTTTTCTTTTCCCAGTTGCAGTTCAGAAGGGAAAAAGTAAGCAACTAGGCTAGCCTGCTGAAAAAGCCGCCGCATTCACTGATGCACGCAAGATGACGACCAAGAAGGCAGCAGAAAAAGAAAACGAGCACCTTTGTGCTCTCCTCGTCTGGCACAACCTTCAGATCAATTTTATCTAATTTGTCTCGATTCAGCAACAGCCAACAGCTAAGAGGATTGAGGAATTGAGGAGCAGAACCGAGCTGCCTGAATAGGCTGTGCGGAGAAAATTGAGCAGCCGGGCAGCAATTCAATGAGTTCAAATCGAAAAAAATGAAAAATAAGACATGAAAGCGGAGACTGCCGGGCTGGCACACTGATGAGCACCGACACGCTTAGGGCGCTTGCACCGACAACAACAAAAAACAAAAACTAACAAGAAAAAACAAATTCTCGCATAGAATTTCGAATCTCAAAATAAACAAAGAAAAGAGAGTAGCACCTACCTGATTGGCGACATCGGCAAAGGCCTTGAGAAAGAGGTACCAGGACTGCTTCTTCTCGCCCATCTGCGGGTCGTGCGTCGCGTGGGCAATCTGCGCCTCGAGGGCAATCACGTCCCACATCTCCGCCTCCACCTGGCTCTTGTTCTTCGCGCCCAGCAGCAGCGCCGTGTCCACCATCAGCTGGTGGTACACTCGCACTGTGGTGTGGTTCGGTCCCTGGGTGATCAGCTGACGGCGCAGGCCCAGCGTCGCCTCGTCAACCTGCAAATATGGTAAAAAATGGTGCCGGTTAGTAGATCTAGAATAGACAATATAGTAGGCTGACTTACAAAGATCATATTGCGCGTATTGTTCATCACATCGGCAATGACCTTAAAGTTGACGAACATGTCCGGCTTGAAGCCATTCGCTGGTGAGGAAAGAGGAAAAAAGAAGAGAAAAATGAGAATTTTTTGAAATGACAAATGTGCTGGCGAAAGAGCTCAAAGTTCGAAAGTTGTTGAATAGAGGCTGCTGCTCTACCCAAATGAGCTAGTCACTACTTTCACTACGGTTTTGAGCGCAAATACTTCTTTTGTTAAACTACAATTTGTGCACAAGCATGAACTACTACTCCGGCTTCGGTTACAGCGGACTGCCTAAAGAGCCACAGCCCGAAGAGGTGGCCATCGTCCGCCGCCACCTGCCCACCGCCGTCCTCGAGCTGATCGACCAGCCGGCGCTGCTGGAGAGTACGCTCAAAGAGGTGTTCGCCACCGTCCAGGCGGCAAATGCAAAGGCCAGGCAAGAGTTTGCTGCCCGAGGCCGCAAGAACTGGCCGAACGGCACCGTCTTCCTGCTCTTCGCCCGGCCCAGCTCCTTTGACGTCCACTCGTGGCTGGCCACGATGCCCTTCTGCGGCTTCGCCAAGGGCTACTCCTACTTCCGTCACTACGATCGCCTAGGTGAATGCATCTCACTGAAACCGGACGACACTGCCACCACCACCACCACCACGCCTCTCTCCTCCTCCTCCTTTTGCCGCCCTTCCCCCCTCGCTGATCAGCCACCTGCAGGCGAGCCTCACCGGCGGCCGCCACGTGTACATGAACGAGCTCTTCAGCATTTGTTCGCGACCCTGCGAGCTGGCCGCCCGCTTCATCGTCCACCTGATGGCCACCTTTCTGCAGACGCTGCCGGGCAACTTCAACGGCGACAGCCCCCTCACAGGTGCCGGCCTCCTCGCTGGCCAAGGGCCTGTCCACCGAGAAGAAGGTCCTCTACGGCGGTGCACTGTTCATAATCGGAGTCCGCCCCCTTAATGGCTGCAGCCAAGAATTGGCTAAAGCTGCGCCCGTTGCCGCCCACCAGGCAGTGATCAAAAGCCGAATGGTGCTCCAGGCTGAGGCCGAGGTGGAAAAGATGGTGGTGGACGGCAACAAAGAGGAGGATGAAGGTGATGGTGGTGATCGACAGCAGCAGATGATGATTGACTGACTGAATTGAGATGAGAAGTGGACAGCAGCAGCAATGGCAAATTTTTGTTTCGCATCTTTTTGCGCAGAAGAGTTTCAAATTTGAGTTTATCACTCATCTCTTACCCACTTACTTTCCCAAGCTCAAACTCATTAAAGCAGCAACAAAAACTACTCCACTCACCTCTGATGGCCTCGGTGACGTTGATCCAGTCAAAGCGGCCTCCTCCCAGGTCTCCCCCTCCACCACGGGCCACCCGCCCAGCTTCTTGAGGGCGGCCTTCAGCGGCTCAGCGCCCAGCTTCTCAATGGCCGGCAGGTTCATGCAGCTGCGGTACATATTTTTCATGGTGACGATGGCCGGCGTGGTGTCGTTGAGCGACGTCTCAATGAGGTCCTTCAGCTGAATGTCCAGCCGCTCGCGGGACTGCTCGAAGATGGAGACGTGGCCGGTCTCGTCGGGAATCGCCGTCCGGTGGATCCACCCGCCGCAGCTGAAGCGGTAAAAGTCGTCGCAGGGGGACACTGACTCGTCGATCAGGTGCAGAATTTCAGAGGCTGAAAAAAAATAGAAAAGTTAATGTAGAGCAGTTATGATTATGGTTATGATCTAGACTAGATAATCAAAGAGAGAGAATGTCGTAAAGTTTGTCAAAGTTTTGGTGTTCAGTAGCTGCAGTAGTAGTACCTGATGATGATTATGGCAGAGGCAATTCCTCAGAATTCTGTCTCGAAAATTCTGCCTACACACTAGAAAAAGAAAAGAATGACCTACTCTGGCTAATAAAAGCCATTTCGGCCACCAAGAGTTTCAGTGACGGCTGCTGCTGCAAATCCTCAGCCGCCTCAGCACTGTGTGTGTTCCTTCCTTCCTTCAGTCAGTCCGACGTTAATTAATTATCTAATCTAATGGTTCATCTAATGTCTTTCAGGGTAGTGTACAACGACAGAAGCAGCAGCGGCGGCGTCTGCCATAGCTTAATAATATTAAAATTGCTTCTGCTTCATTGCCAGTGCAGCAGCTCTCTCTTAGTGCCCTAGTAACAGTAGCACTAGTAGCTCTTTTTTTCATTTAGCGTACGCTCCGTCTGGCAAATTGAATCGATTTGCCCAGTGAAGTGCAAAAGTGGAAACAAAAGCCAACGGCGGCGGCGGCGGCAGCAAACAGTTAGGCCACTGTCACTGTTACTGGCAAAAACTGCCGCTGTACAAGAGCATTAGCAGCAGCAGCAGCAGCAGCAAAAAGGCTCATAGTATCCTCGGGTAATCCTCGAGTACTCCCTCTCTCCCTCTCTCTCACCCTTTCTCTGTTTGCCCTTCAGATTGTAAAATGATCCGCACATGGAATGAGTAAGTGAGTGAGTGAAGGGAACATTTCTCATTGCCAGACAGGCAGCAGAAGCAGCAGCCTGACAGCATCAGCTCGTCGAAAAGACTGGCATCTCTACAATAATTTGGCTTGTTTGCCTAGCCTCTCGGCGCCTCGCCTCGCAGAAACAGCATCAGCGATGCAAGATGTGAGAGAGAAGAAGAAGAAGGCATCACCATTTCCGCATCGACAAGTTATCACAGCTTCAGTGAAGAAGAGGAAATGGATAAGCTGAGCTCAGTACGTGTGCGGACGTCATCATCGGCGCTGATAACTACCCAAGCGCACTGTACAGCACCAGCAGCAGCATCACCATTACCAGCAGCAGCAGACACATGCTGAGATCAGTGGGTGATAAGGGGAATGCTTCAGTGCTGTGCTGTGGTATGTAAATCATCATCCTCTGCACAGAGGATTTTAATTGGCAGCAGCTGAAACTCGGGGGTAATTGATGAAGGAGGCTTCAGACTTTCAGACTCAGCTTCCCCAAAAATGGGCCGCACTGGTGGTGGTGGTGGTGGTGGTAGGAAAGAAAAAGGGTTCACCGGAATAAGAGTGCAGAGGAAAGGAAAAGGAAAGAAAATGCGTGGAAGTGACAGTAGGCCAGACAGCCAGATAGTGCCAAGATAGTGCTCGGTTGCTGCTGCCATTGTCAGTATCCACACACGATGGGAACCCTAATTGACTTGCTAATGGAAAAGAGAGAGAAGAATATTGGGGGAGATAAAAGCAGCAGCAGCAGCCCTCGATCATGGCCTCCATGAACCTCGACAGGCACAAATACTGCATCAGCATTGTAGCAGTGACAGCCATCTCATCTTGAATGAATGGCAAAGCGAGATTGGTCGGCTTTGATCGATCTGAAATCGATATCTCAGCGACCACGACGTCTGCCACCTCATCTTCCTCTTCATCCCCTTCTTCTCCTTCTTCATCCACTGTTTGCATAGCCACACAGCCAAACAGCAAGAGAACACACAGACAAACAGCCAGACAAACAGTCCAGACGGCTGTCAACGGTAGTTGTCCAGTGGAAAGAGCTAGCAAACAGTGGGGATTCAATTACCGAAATCACTGGCGCTATATTTACGCAATGACCACTCGTAGTGGTTGGGCATTGTCAAGAAGGAAAAAGAAAAGAAAAAAAAATAGTCAGTCTGTCTGTGCTCGTCGACACTCAAACACACAATGAGAAAGATAGAAGGAAGCAAAACACCGAGTGAGCCCATCGTTTTGCCCTTTAAACAGTTAGAATTTCCACCGATTTCTGTCTACTGAAGCAGCAGACCTATTAGCATATGCAGAGAGTGGAAAACGATAGCAAAATGGGCATTTGGAAAAGCGAAAAAAGGGAAATGCGAGAAGAGGAGGAAATGCAGAAAATGAAACAGATATATGCTCGAGTCGGCCACTTTAGAGTGTGAGGATGCTTAAGAAAGGGGAACGGACTGTTCATCGCTCGGCTGTCGTCGTTCACCAATTAGTGATTGCCTCTTCTTTTTTTGCCACACACACTCGGTGCCGTACTCTCCTCATGGCCGTCTCTTTCTTAGGCTGCAAGGCATTCTCTCAATTGCTGCTGCCGTCGCCTAAGCTCATCAACTGTTCCTTCCGCTCTGACTGTGCTGGCATTTATGGCTCAATTTGCTCGCTGGCTAGCACACACTGCAAACTAAATCGAAAGCACATCTCTCGGCACTTCTAATTACCGAACCGAAAGGCTGTGCACAGCAAGTATTACTTTACTGCACATAGCACATCCACCACATTAGCACATTCTCCAGCATCAAAAGCCATTGTTTCCCACTGTTCTGCATTGCATATTGCGTGTGTGTAATGTGCCGTATCACGGATGCAGTCGGTGACTGTTCAGGGCAAGCAGGCACAAATCAATCGGTCTCGCGCACTGATCCACTGACAGTGGCAATTCGAAACTGCTCGGATAGCTGCTGCTGCATTCCGCTAATGACGATCAAAGACTACACAGCAGTCTGATTTATTGTTCAGTAAAGATATGCTGCCACACACTGGCTATACATCATCCAACTGGCTCAACAGAATTCTCATCAGGAATCTGTGTGAAGGAATTCGGTGTGCCGCGCTCGCGGATTCTCAGGAAAACGATTACTCACACCGAAAGGGGATAATTAGCGCGAGCTAAAACTAAAAATGAGAAAGACGAGATGAGAAAATCTCCCCTTTCACTGCAGAAGCAGCAGCAGCAAAAATTCCACGCAGCACAAATTCAAGTTCAACCGCACTTGCATCGTGGTAGCATCGCTAAATCGATAATAAATGGCCTCCCTGCAGGGGTCGGAAGAGAGAGCTCAACTGGGCAAATGCAAAAAAAAGGAAAAATAAAAAGAAAACGGCAATATGATGGGTGATAGGTTGCTTCCATCCTCCTCCTCCTTCTGATGTCTAATTTATCGCCTTCTCCGGTAAGCAAACACACAAACACTGAATCGCTCACTGCACTGAACACACTGAGCACACTGACCGCCTGAACTGTCGACAATGTGTATGTGTGCACCTAGACAGGCAGATAGACAGTAATGTACGACAGTAAATCTCCGCTCAATCACCGGTCACGGCTGCCTGCCTGCCCTCCCCTTCTTTTATTTATCGGAAGCCATTGCATGGGTGACACACAGCCAGGCAGGCAGGCATTCAGTCAGTGTGACAGGCAGGGAGAGCGAGAGACGGCGAGTGCAATCGATGCCACCTTTGGTGATTAATTGCCCGTCGAAGAGGGGGGAGAAAGAGAGGTAATAGAGGTCTGGCATAGAAGTAATATAAAAATAGTGTTTCATTGTCACTGTTGTATTACTGCAGCAGCAGTTCAGTTGATAGAGTCAGCAGGCCATGTCGCAGGTCGAGATCGACCACCGCCACACCACCACCAACATCACAGCACTCGATTATAATCGATCTAATCGCCGCACTGGCGCGCGCCCGCCGAAAACTCTCGGTGTGATCGATTAAGGTTAATGAAAGGGCTGCTGCTGCTGCTCTGGCTGCTTTGATAGCTCAGAAGAGATAGCAGCGACTCAAAGCTCAGCGACTCGATAGACTGTGACTGCCTCTCCTGAAAAGAGATAGCTATTGTCTGCTGTCTGGAGGGGGGGGAAATCGATTGCTCGGGAGCAGGAAAACGAAGAAGAAGAATAAAAAATGAGACTTACCCGCTTTAACACAGCCCGGTCGCAGGCAGACCGACTGCTGATGTTGATGTTGCTGCTGATTCTTGTGTGCTGGTGACCTGGCTGGTGCTGGTGCAGCGAGGGAAAGAGCGGGTGGACGGGCGACATGGGCGACATGTAGTAGTGGGGCGGCTGACCCTGCCCTGCTGACCCCTGCTGTCCGTTGGGCGGCATGGTCGTGGACATGTTCGCCTGCGGCGGAATCGGCCCGTGATTGACCGTGTAGTAGTGATTGTAGCCGGGAATCATATTCGGACTGGGGTACTGCGAGTAGGAGGAGTGGTGAGGGGGACGGCCGACGACAGAAAGTGGCTGATGGTCGACTCGTCCACGAAGCGGTGACCGCCGGGGCCGCCCATCAGGTGCTGCTGGTCGCCGAGCGACCGACCGACGCCGATGCTCACCGATCGGCCTTCGTTTGCTGAAAAAATAGGAAAAAAGTTAAAGTCTCAATTAGCAAATAGCAAAAAAAGAAAAGAGAAAAGAAGCTCAGTAATCCCGATTGCCAATTTGGCCGCCGAATCAAGCTATAAACTATTTTTTTTGTTTCTTGTTCAAGTCAGCAAAAGCCAATTAGTGCAAATTGATCCCTTCATTTTCTTCTTCTTTTTGCGCTTGAACTTTTAGACTACTGGAAAAAGCAGAAAGAAAAAAGAATTTTGCTCACATTTAAGAAGCGACGTGTTGACAATGAGGAAGATCATGAGCACGACGCAGACTAGAAGAACGGAGCAGAGGATGAAGGCAAAGAAGAGCATGTACCGCTCGAAGCGTGTGCGAAAGTTCCAGAAGGAGGCGGTGAAGCTGTTGCTGAGCAGGTCAGACAGCGCCAGCTGCTCCTTCTCGTTCAGATGGGAGCCCCCGCCTCCAACTCCCGTTCGAATTGAGCCACCACCACCTCCCGTCCAGGTGGTCTGTGCTGAAGGAGGCGGCGGTGGTGGTGATGATTGCTGATTGTGGAGGTGGTGGTGGTGATTGGGGTGATTGCTGGTGTGGGAGTGTTGTGGAGGTGCATAGCCACCACTGCCGGCGCCATTCGATGCGACGCCGTTGGCAGGTGGTGCTGCTGCTGGGGGTGATTTGCTCTCACTGGCAGACATTGTGATGGTGATGGTGATGAAAATAAAATAAAAGGGATGAGGGTGAAGGTGAAGGTGAGATGATGAAGATGGTGAAGATGAAGATGGACAACGGCAATGGAATCAACAGCAGTAGTAGTAGTAATGGTGGCGATGAGATCTAAGTGGAGAGTAGGAATAGAGCAGTCCAAAACGTCGTCCGCTGCTTATATTAGTGAAAAAGTCCAATGTCCTTCAGATGTTGTGCTCGGAAACAGGAACCATACACCAAGCAGTGGAATAAACACACACTGACGTTATTGCAAAACCTGGAAGAAAGGGGGAGAAAAGACGTTTGGTCAGTAAGAAATCGTTCGTTCGTTCGTTCGTTCGTCTGCGTCTGCGATAGCAAAGCGATTGAAAACACTGTGATTTGGCTGCTGATGACGGCGGCCAACTACATTGCGTGGGTGGACTTGTACGAGGACAGTGAGTACAGCCCCTCATAAAGCAACCACTACCCCTACACATCAACACAAACAGCCTTAGCAGCACAACTAAATCGGTGCTGTCAAGTTGATTACACAACTGTCTGGCGTGTCTGGTGAAGCAGCAGCATCAGCAGGAGCAGCCAACAGCCAACAAGGGACTACGCACAGCTCCCAAGTCTCAGTCTAATAATCACATTGCAGTGGACAAGCACTCAACGAGGAGGGAGAGAGAGAGTTGGTTGACACCAGAAGAGACATGGGCACAAAAGGAAAGGAAGGGAAAGAAAGAGAGAGGATTCAAGGAAGTGCTGTACAAGACAGCAGGCACTACCAGCCTCAACACACCGGACAAAGACACACTGTCACCCCAAAAAGTGTGAGTGACACAGACAGACAGAACAGAGTCAGTGGCTGCTGTACGATAAGAGCCAGTGAGAGTGCTGGAGAAAGGAGGACAAAGATGAAAAGGAAAGACTCATCTCACTGTTGTACAACACAGCACAGCCACTGTCAGCTGACAGGGCTTCTTCAGCGGTGATGTGCTGGGTGGCCCACCTAATCAGCAGTCCAATCGTCCGGGTGCAGAAAGAGAGCCTCTCTCTCTCTCTCTGAAGACTTGCCATGAGAAAGACTGTCTTGATATGTGCTGTTGTTCTCTAACTGTCGTCGCCAGTCAGCTATCATCATCAGAAGTACTCTCTACTTCCCAGTACTTAAATTCGCTAGTGAATAATATATAGACCACTGGTCGGCTCTGTGTTGTCAAACTACTGCGGCTGCGGCGGATGCTTCTGCTGACCGAGTGCAAAAGTTTCTCTGGTGATGGCAGTGAAATGGAAAACAACGGAGTGAGAGGGACGACACAAAAGGGTTGCTAAATGAACTGCTCTGTTCAGCTCTGGTCTTGTACGGGTCGTTAAGGAAAAAAGACGGCAGACAGCAAAAACCACTTAAAATCGACCGGTCAGCAGAACAGAACAGCACAGAGCAGAGCCCAGCGCAGCACAATCCTTTAGAATCCGCACTAATGTTGTACCGAGGTAATGCAGACACACAGAGTCTACAACAAAAACAGACGCAGCTTAGCTGCTGCTGTTGCTGCAAAGAAAAACAAGATGGAAAAATAGATAGAGAAAAGGCAGAGAGTAAAAGACAAGAGAAGAAAATGTGCTGATTTCGCAGCGTCGATTAGTCGGCTGAAAACAGAAGTGTGTATAGTAGTGTAGGAAAATAATAATAGTGTTAGTAGTGTCAGAGAAAAGGCACAAACAGAAAAACACAGAGCGTGTATTACCCGCCACCAGAAAGACACTAGGCACTGAAAGAAAGAACGAGCGCAATTTGTCGATTGTCTCAACCGACGATGATTGATGCACAAACACTGAGCAAGTGAGTGAGTGAGTGAAAGAGAAAAGATCCTTCTCTCTCTCTCTCTCCTTGCTCTGTGCATCTCGAGTTGTTTGCAGCTCAGTTTAGCAGCAGCAGCAGCTAATTCAATTGCTAAAGCTGTGTACACACATACTCTTTAGTGTCTCACTACATTACCAGAGAAAGAAAAAAGAGCTCAGCTTTACAAGAGCAGCAGCAGCAGCACATTAATTGCCAGTGCACCCAATTAGCGCGCACTTGTCATCTCCAGCAGCAAAACAACACAGCATCATCAGGCGCTGCCGATTAATCAGCCTGCCCTGCCAAACTGCAGTGAATCTGACACAACAAACACACACACACAGACAAACAGAAAAAACGAAGAGACGAAGAGACGAAGAGATGTCATCAGAGCTGCCGGCGAAATAGAAAGAGAGAGAGAGAATGGCAACAAGACACAGACAAATGGAGAATGAAAATGAAATGAAAACAAATGCTCGGTTGCTGCTTTGATGTCCGTTCCTCGAATGAAGTGATGATAGCTCGGGGAGGAATGGCTGAAAAGAGACAAGCGCTATGTTCTCTTGCTAAAAGTTGCAGAATGCCGTGTCGCCCTGCAGTGTGAACATGTTCACTTTTCCTCTCGCCCACATCACCGCCACCGCTGACAAATGGACCTAAGTGCAAAGTGGCGTCCGTCCGTCCACCGGGCCGATTCTTTTCGATTTTACACCGGTTTTCAGTCTTTTTCATTTCAAACCTGCTATCACGTAAAGAATACTTCTGTTCCCACTGCCTTTGCCGTTGTTGTCGTCATCGGATCGGGGGCCAGCCCGTCCACCGACGTCCGTCCGCAATCGAATTACAGCAGCAGCAGCAGCAGCAGCAGACAGCAGCCGTGCAATCGTTGTGATTTGAATGGCAATCAAGGCTGCCTACAAATAGAAAGAATAGATCTTTTTTCCTTTCGTGAGAAGGGCGTACAACGAAAGAAAGAGAAGAACGAACACTTATATAATTTTCGTTTTACAGCAAAACACAACTTTGGCCGCCGCCGCTGCTGCTCGCGAATCAAAGACGGCAAATAAAATAGAAAATAGAATAGGGAATGGAAGAAGACAAGGCAGCAAACATTTGGAAACACTAGTGAAAAGTAAGTAGGCAAAAAACACCGAAAATGCGTTCAACAGAGAACTGCCGTACATGCACGGAAAGTTAAGTGTGTGCAAACGCGTTCGCTCGCTTGTCTGATCAAATCAGCGGTACACAAAAACACATCGACTGAAAACACAGGAAAGCAGCAGCAGCAGCAGCAAACGACCTAAATCTGCTGCAGGGTAGCACACACAGATAGACACACATACAAATGCAGACAAACACACACACAGAGATAAAAACCGCCCAGCAGACGATGTGCTAATTTGATCAATTAGCCGTGTACACAGCGAGAGAGAAAGCACACGTTTCCCGTGTGTTGTGTACACACAGACAGAGTGAACAAATAGACACACTTCACAGATGTAGAGAGTACTCATATTTGAGCTGGTCATTTAAATTCAAAGCCCGACAACGCCGAGTGATGAGCAAGTGAAGAGGAGGAGGAGAAGGAAAAAAAGAAGTGCATCTTGCTTAAGAGCAAGTCGAGTGCATCCATCCTCGATGCTGATTGCTCGATGCAACGTTTCACTTCCTCTCCCTTACAATTCAGTTTAGTGAATAAGAAGAAAAAAGCGACAAAAAAGTTGCAAATGAGTAGGAGGGACAATTCAGCAGAAATCGAAGAGGAGGGAAAGAAGACGGAAATTCTTACCCGGGAGAAGGGGCGAAAGAATAAAGAGAGAGAGTGGGGAAAAGTTGTTGCCACTTTGCAGCAATGACACAGGCGCAGGCACAGTGAATCAGCACACAATCACCAATTCCTGCACCTGGATTAGATGAGTGAGAGAGTGTCTGTCGAAGCAAACTTACTAAAGTATTTGCAGAGCAGATGCAGCAGAATGGAGAGAAGGGGGATCAACTCGAATGAACAATTTATAATACAGAGAAACAGAAAACAGGTAGAAAAGAAAATGGGAAGGAACACACACACAATCTTGGTTCGTGGAATCACTATCGATTGAAGTGTGTGTTTGCGTCTGTGTTTTTTCTCTTCAGCGAAATTGGTAGTGGCAAGTGAGTGTGCCCACTCCGGTGGCTTATATACCTACAGCAACTTAATGACTAAAGAAGAGGAAGAAGAAGATGGTGATAGTGATGGCGAAGAAGCAATCACACAAACACCGTTTGTGTGTGTGCAAGGCAAGCAATCACTGCTGCTGCTGGCCGACACTTTCACTTGCCAATTTTGCCACCTTCTCTTCATCATCTTCCCCTCACTTCTCCTATCCTCTCTTTATCGCCATTGTTTGCTGCTACATAACTACTACTCAGTCATACTCAGTCTCAATATTCGAGCTCTTCAGAACAGAAAAAGTGAGCGCACATTTTTAGATAGATCTCATGAATGCTAGCTCCTAAGCTTAGGAGGTGATCTTGTGACGGTTCAGCAGTTCACAACTAAGAGGATCATTCACATGATTCCGAGCAATGCTGCCAAAAAGAGGCTGATGACTGCAATCGATTCCGAGCATAGGATAGTGATGACAGACATCATCAGCACCAGCATCAGCAGTCTATCTCCGACCATGTGAGCATTAGCGGCGAAGGAACATGGAAAAGAAGCTAAAAGTGTGTCAATTAAGAATGCAAATGCTCTCTCCTCTCAATCTACCCCCTCCATTTGCCCTAGCACTACACAGTGTCAGTGTGATTTATTGATGATAGTCTTTAGAAGAAAAAGAAAAGAAGCAGCAAAAAGAAGAAAAACTTGGCAACACTCGGGCGACAGCAGTGTGTCATCGATCCGGCGGAGATCGGGCTTCCAAATTTTTCTTCTGAAAGTTAAAAGTGAACTGAACACTACTGCCAGGAGAAAAAGAGAGTTCTGTGCTCGGCGTTGAAGCGTAAAGCGCTGCAGAGTGAAAAGGGGGCAAAAAACGAAATAAAAAAGAGGAAAATTTTGCAAACTTGTCCATTAAGAAGACATTGACATTCGCACAATGCTACGTGCTACTGCTGATGCTGATGTTACTGATGTTGCTGCCGCACAGCTGTCGTCGAACGAGTCAGACTGGTCAAGCGGAAAGATTTCTCAGTAGTGGTGGAATCGATATCATCAGCAGAAAGAACAGCAACATAAATGTTGTACAACACACACACACATTCTTCCCCGTTCGTACATCGTACACTCTTTTTTCCTTTTTCCTTCGCTTGTATCACTCGTAGGCGCCACTAATAGGCTGCTAACAGAGTGCAGCAGGAGGCGAACGATTAAGTGAGTGCTGCTCCTTTGAGTAGAACTCTAAGGAACAGGTAACAGTGTTAGCAGTGTATGATCTGGCTAATTACTGCTAATATGCAGTGGCTGCTGCTGCTCGTCAACTGACCAACACTGCAGTCGATGACCATGTGATCGGCAGCAGCAGCAATAGTGGTCAAGTGCACACATCCTATCCCTGCGCCTATTACGTCAGTAGAGCAAGCAGAGAGTTTAGATGGCGAGATTATTATTACTACTATTATGGGGCGAGCAGTCGGGAAAGCGGGAGCGAAAAATGAAAAATAGAAAAAGAGGGGCACCTAGTAAAACTAGGAGATAAAAAGATGCCATGAGCGCACAGCACAGGCAGCGTGAGCTATGAAGTAAAGGGGGATTAAAGGGAAACAGCAAAAACAAGTAGAAACTAAAGAGTCGGCGGAAATTAATTGCCCTGGTGGTATCAAGGGGTGAAGGGGGGGCGCCATCAAACATCACTGACACACACACACACAGACTGTCTGACCTTCTGCTCAGTGGTGGTGGTGATGGTAGTGCTCAATCTCCTGGCAACGGTCACCTGGCAAGAGCAAAAAGAAAAGGGCAGAAACAGCAACAGCAGCAGCAGCAGTTTCATCAAGGGCGCCAGGCGCCGACATCGCCTGGCAAAGGAAAGAAGAAGACGCATTTCGCGTCCTCTCCCAAGTTCGTAATGGGGACAGAGAAAAAAAGAGATAAAGAGAGAAGAGACAGAAGGAGATAAAAAAGGGGGAAGCAAAAAATAGATCCTTTGAGAAGAAGAAGAAGCGGGGAACCGACCGGCGAGACAATAGAAGAAAAGTGTCCGTTTCTGTTTCTATCTCCGTCTGTCTGAGGGAAAGAGGATTGCACAGTAGTGTGCACACTACACTCCTGAACTCTGAGAGTAGTGTCTGAAGAGTACTCTCCTTCTCACTTGGTAGTTCTAATTAGACCACAGAAAACAGTGCTGGCTGGCTGTGGCTTTGCGGCACATCGCCTGAACGTCGGGGCAAAGTTGGCAGGTGACGAGACAGACGTGTGTGGAAAGCCGATTTTGCCAGTCACAGCAGTAGTGGCCAAGAGAGTTGTCATCAGAGATGGTAATGAGAAGGACACCGCTGTCGATCAATTGACAATTCCACTCAGCGTAGCACAAATTCGAGTAAAGCCCAAATTAATTGCCACAGCAGCAGCAGCTAAAATTACAGCAACAACACACAGTTCTAGCTAATTACAGCACAGGTTCGGCTAATTAATTGATCACCTTCATTACACACCAGTGATGATGGTAGTAACAGGCAAAATGTACTCTGAAGAGTACTTGCTCTGAAAGAGGAAGGAGCACAGTGTTCTCTCTCCCTCTCATGGTCTTCAGGTCGACCATTTTTAGCTCTTTTTTGAGCTGACCAGTGATTTATTTGTCAGCGTGTGCACACAGCTTGTCCTCGCTCTTTCCTCGAAGAGAGCGATGCTCGCTGACGATCAATTTGCATATAACTGCTGGACATTATTTTGATGATGACTAATTAACGATAATCGGAGTTGACTGTGATCACATGAGAAGCGGCAGCAGCAGGTGGTGCATCCAACAAACAGAATAACATAGTCGCCGGTCATCAACTGATGAAATTAACTAACAAAATCGCTTATGAAAAAATAGATAAAAAGTACATGTGATCCAAGGCCATGGCAGAGCACAAGGCGAATATGGCGAGTATAACTTTACATCACCAGATCAAGCGTCAGATGATCTGCTGGCAGACTGAAAAGGATGAAACTAATCCTGCACTTTGTAGCAACCTAATACAGAATAGAACATGTACGACACTGTGTGTTCACTGAACTGTGTGTGTATGTTGTTCATATTCAGTGTTGCACTGCTGCTGACGTACGGTGTACAGCACGCTGAAGAAGAAGATGCTGACGATCATGAGTCGCCGGAGTGATCATCATCTTCTTCTTATTCAGCTGATGAGCTGTGTACCTGCACAGCTGTACAACTCTGCCACAACTGAACTGTGCATCTCTCTACTCACCGAGAAAGAAGCTATCATCGTCACAGGAAAAAGTTTCTGCTGTCCGGTGGCCGTGGTGTTGTTGTCGTCAGTGCAGGGCACCATTGTCAGCTGCCTTATCAGTTGACAGTGTCTACTGATGTTTTTTCAGCTCTATTGTTCTTGTCCTTCTTCACTGCTACTATCTCTCTTCGTTTTTTTATTTTTTCTACGAGGCACATTAGCGCAATAAATATCCACACACACACGACCAGACATGTACACAAATACACTCGACTATCAACAACACCAACAATAATAATAATAAAAAGTGACACTGGGCCTTTTCACTGCAAAAGATTGCGGAAAGTCCAAAACAGTGTGAGTGAGTGTGTGGGTAGACAGCACAGTAGAAACGGCAGTTTTCAATCAGAAAAACAAAAAACAAAAAAACAGCGCTGTGTGAGGCACCTACCAGTGCAGGTGTAGTGTCTCAAGAAATTAAGGAGAAGGAGGGAAGAAACAAGCAAAAAACTTGCGCGTGCAATGATAAAAGACTCGTTATGTAATGAGTTGCGTCTTCTTCAACACACACAGCACAGCTGAACAAGACGACGGTGCTGTACAAGCAGCACTCACACTCACACAGCTGATGAGGCTCTGTCGTACAATAGTCAGTGCAATGGGTAGTCTTCAGCTGATGATGATGATGATGATGAATGGAAAAGAGAAATAAACACAAGCAGAGGACAGAAAACACAGACAGACAGAAAGTGAATTGAATGAATGAACAAACGCGTACTGCAATGGCGATAAAGCTGATCAAGCTGAGGGCGCATCAACTGAGCAGACTGTCCTGCAGGCTGCTTTTATATGCGAGGCGATAGCTGAACGCAGATGCAACGGCTTCAGTGGCGTCGGCGACATCAGGCAAATAACCCGATAGAGAGGGAGCACCACTGCTACAACCGTACAACAAACACACACACACACATAAATCCTAAACGACACCATTCAAATGATAAGCAGTGAGAGAGAGAGAGAAAGAGAGCGAAAGGGGAGATAGACCCCAATCACAGCTCACTACCGCGGAACAACCAGTGAGAGCCGATCGATTCAGAGAAAAGTAGCAGAAAAAACTGGTGCACCGACACAGGCTGACCAGACAAACGCACACACACACACACACAAACATATACAAACAAACATAAAAAAGAAGGGGAAAACTGAGGGACACTGACAGACACACAATGGTTGAAGCAGGCAAAGCAAGTGCCTGTGGAGTACACGATAGCATCGATCGATGGGAGTGAGTGTGTGTGTGTCCAGCAATGTGCCATTAAATCTGGTCGCTGGCACACACACACAACCAATTCACGGTAAATCAAATGGCTACTTGAGGGAGAGATAGAGCGAAAGGGCTTTGGGATTTAATTAAAGGGTAGCGTGGAGGACACACTTCACACAGCAGTGGAGAAGGATAGAAAGATAGAAGAAAAGTAGTAGCAGTAATGTCGCCAATCACACACACACACAGCCCGAGCACACTGGCACAGACAATTGGCCAAGTGGACCTGTCAACGACCGGCAATTAGAGCCCCCTGAAACAAGCTGCTGTCTGAAACGTAATTGAAGCACTGGCAAACGGACGAACGGACTGCCTCGCTGACTGACTGAACTAGCTGACAATAGCGCCATCGAGCCGAGGAGTAGTCTCGGTGAAAGTGCCTGCTGCTGAGTCAAAGAGTCAAAAGGAGAGGGAAACCTACACGGTGTGTATGAGAGAAAGAGAGGTGACAGACTGAGAGATTGAGAGTTCAACGTGACACTTTTCAGTGTTGTGTGATCGTTGCTGAGCTTCAGGAGCAGCAGCAGCAGTGGTAATGGCGAGTGTTATTGATAATTTGGGTGGAAATCTGTGGCGCCCTTTTGGTGCAGCCATAACATACCAGCACAAGGAAAAGAGTGCGCGATATCATCAGGTTTCGAGGCCTATTAATTAGCGCCGATAAACACGAGAGAAAGCCCACCGGCAAACAAAGAGCCAAACGAAAGCAAAAAGCGCGCAAAAGTAAAAGGACAGGGGAGATCACTTACGGAAATGATGGTGATGATGGTGATGGTGATGCTAGGTGTGGATGATCGGCTGGATGGATATTTCCCAAGTGTGCAAACTGATAGCTTGTTGTGCTGCTGTGGATGATGTTGATGGTGATGGGGATGATGATTGTCGGATCAGTGGTGAAAAACAAAAATCCGAAAGCACTGGTTGGCACTGTGTGTGAGTTAGTCACCCACTGGCTTGTTTGGATGACCAAAAAGCACAAGAGGGGAAAAGTCGCAAAGTCCGCGTTCAAGTCATCATTTCATGGGTGGTAAGATGATCATCACAGGAGAGAAAGGTAGAACGAGATTCAAAATAAGGAGGGAAGAAAAAGCCAAATAAAAGTGCAGTGCTACTTGCACCGAAAAAGAAATCAAATTACTTCCGGCGGTGGGTAGTTGCCATGTTCATGCGGTGATGTTGTTACTAGGCAGCTGAGTCAAGGTACTAGTGGTGGGGAGAGTGGTGGCCGCGGCCGCGATCGCCGTCGTCGCAACCGAGACAGACGCTGGCCTGGTCGCCTTCGCCGTCGCCATTTAGAACTGGCAGGCGGCAATTCTTTTCGGGTTGTTGCTAGCTGTTGATAGTAGGTAGGCAAAAGTAGTAGGCAGCTTTTGCTTGCTTAGCCGCTTGTTCAGTACGACTGAACTGGTGGTAGAGAGGGAAATTAATTAATGTCGACTGGTGGAGGTGGTGGTCGTGGTCGTAGTAGTTGTCATGCAGCAAAAGTAGAAGAGAAAAGAAAAAACAAAAGACCAATAAAAAGGGCCAGCTGACCAAATAGAAGTCGTTCTGTCGTTCTTCTGACTGGTGTGACCAGACGATGATGATTGTACGGCGAGTTTTGGCCAGAGATGAGCTGAGCAGAGTTGATGACGATGATAATGCTGATGCTGATAAAACAGGCAGGATAGAGCTCTTTTTGAAGTTGACACCTGTAGTGGTTGCTGCTGCAGTTGTGGTGGCGATAGTGGTGGTAGTGAAAGAGGAGATGCTAAAGTAAAAGAAGTCGAAATCGAAGCCAAAACGAAGAAGACTGAGGAGCAGCCCTACTGCACGGCGAGAGCAGCTACCACTGACTGAAATCACCAGAGACAGAAAGAGAGTCCGCCGCGCTGAAATTGGAACTCTCTTCAACTCTTCCACTTTCTTCTTCTTCTGCTGAACTCTGAGCGCATCACATCACCGCCGCTGCCACCGCCGCCAACATCACTGTCTCTTCTTTGCCGAACCGAACCGAAAAACAGAAAGCGCGCGCGTGTTTGATGCAAACAGAAACGACGACGACGACGGGGATATATAGTCGGCGGTGCACTGGTCTGGTACGGCGCCGATTGCCGACTGCTGCTGCTGTTCTGTTCTGTCCTGCTCTGTCTTCAGAGTCTTCAGAGTCTTCGGAGTCTTCGATACGACGCTTGGCTGCTTCGGCGAGAAGAAGGAGAGAGAAAAGAACAGTTGGTTAGAGTAAGACAAGAGAGAGAAAGATCGGCGCCGCGCGCTTTATGAGAGAGGAAGAAAACAGAAACCTTTCTCGAGCTGCACTGTTTCCCTCCACTGAAGCTGTGACTCTTTTCTATCTATCTCGCGCGTTTTGAACTGTTCTGACTGTATGATCTGTGGAAAAGAAAGCTGTGTTCGTGTGCCTCTTGGTCACCGAGAAGACAACAGTAAGAGATTGAAAAGAGGGAAAATAGAGGAGATAGACCAGAAAAGAAGTTTTCTCTCCTTTCGGAAGTTCTCATTCTCATCTCAAAATGGCTGTGTCTAGTCACATTTATCGTCATCATTAGCAACAACAGTCGCATCAGACTCGCATCTGTTGAAAATGAGGTGAAAATGAAGACACAAACAAGAAGAAAACAAGTTACCACTTACCACACACAAACAAATAGCATTACCTTCCTGTGAAATCTTACCTGGTTAACTGCAAACAATGCCATTCTCAAAACACACAACTCTTTCGACACATCATCATCATTGTTCAAGTTTTAAAAATCGCTGGCTCGCTGCCGTTCATCATCGTCATTAAAATCAACGGCAACAACAACAACAACAGCCGTTGATCACTTTGTCGAAAGACGTTTGGAGGAGGGGGGGAGGAGATAATTAAGCTCGGCAATGTCTTCGATCCCCTCTCTTTGGTAGCTGATCAATGTAAATAGACACCAAAAGGGGGAGAGAGAGTGGAAATCTCCAGTCTGAAATCAAAGAAAGAGAGGTCACCAGACGCCAGTAATTAGGCAAAGCTTCTCAGCACTAATTGCCCAGACGATGATGACGACGAGGACAATTAAACTCAAAGAGTTGCTGGCTGATGGGGATCGAAATCTATACTTGGTGGTAACAGAACGCTGAGTATCGGTGCTAAGGGCAGCCATTTTCGACTACGACCATTGGCACATCTATCCAATACCCAATTGGGACATCTGATACGCAGAAGAAGCTCAATTCGAGTATCGGTGATGTATGTGCTAACAACACACATTGGTGTGCACAAGTGTGATTTCCAATTCAATGGCCTCACTTGCCGCTTCACCAGCTTCTCCGCAACTTTGCATCATCTTGTGATAATTTGCGTGCTCGTTGGCAACACTGAAGAGCATTGATACGTTGATGGTGAAACCTTCCAACCGCTGTCGATGACACATGTCGTCACCGAGAAAAGCCAGCAGAAAAAAGAGTTACACCACAGTCACCGGACATGTGAAAGAATTACAAACGGGCTTTAAAGTTCTCGTAGCGACTGATTCGTCAAAGTCAAAAACAGCAACAGCAGCAGCAGCAACACAGCAATCACAACCCCTTTTAAACGGAGGCAAAACAAGCAAACAGAAAAAAATCAAAACATGAGCAAAGAGAGAGAAGAGGGAAAGGGAAACATGGCCCAAAAGTGACAGCCCATCCATCACTGCGATGGAAGGCAGTGTGCCTCCCTCGCTCTCTCAACCAGTTCCCAGAATTCGGCTGGAAAGCAAATGTTGCTCTAAAGGGAGAGAAGGGAATCTTCTGTCGCTAATTCGATTAGCACTGCAATGACACAATTCTCGCCCAACCAGTTCGAGCAGCAGCAGCCATGGCCTCCCGCTGCTGCTGCTGCTACTGCTGTTGAGGATGTTTTGCTGTACAAAGTCTCTGCTGTACGACAAAATGTCAATGCCAAGTTAAAATCAGGGCACAGAATGAGTGAGGGGCAATTTCACTCGGAAAGAATCTCCAGCAGCAGAAGTCATAAGCCTTGCACTGTCATATGTTGGTTGGGAACTGTTCCCCTTTCTGTCTCTTCTCTCATTCATCAAGTGGAAAGCAGTCTATGGATAACGATAATGATGATGACGATGACGACGACGATGAAGATGATGTTGATGATGATGATGATGATGATGCTACTTCTGTGCTACTAAAGTGCGACAATAAATCAATAGAAGCCAGAGAAGGGACCACTGGCAGCCGAAGCACAGGCAGAAGCAGCACAGCAGCACTCGAATCGGCATTCAATTAGCAAGTGCACCACCACTACTACTGCTGTTCAGCAGCCGAAATGAAAGCAGCTCCAGATCCCGCTCCCGCACCCAAACGAGAGAATAATTTAGGAATTGGAGTAGAAAAGTGGAGGGGAGAGGGAGAGAGATCGGGAAATAGAGTCAAACAGTGAAAGAGAGAGACGGAGATAGAGTTCTATGGTTTCAATTAGCGACCAGTTATACGGCAATTAGTGCACTAATTAGTGCAGTGGAGGAAAGAGAGAAGGAAGAGGGGCCGTAAATAGCACTCCCAGGCAATGGTAGTAGTCATTGGTGGAAGTGGTGGTGGTAGTAATGACCGAACTGAGCCAACTGAGTCAGTTCATTGAAAGAGAGAGAAAGAGAAATGACAAGAATCCAGGCAGCAGTGAATCCAACGTCAGTTCCCATTGCGACACCGATTTAGAACGTGAGCAGCAGCCTCCATCGAAGCATCGAAGGGATTGCCCACTGCTGCTGCTGCTGTCGTACATTGCACTCCATCACCCTCTCCCCCAATTCTCCAATCTCATTCTGACCTACATCATGTCAGTCTCGCAGTGACCATTTGTCTCCCTTCATTCCTTCCCACCAGCACCACCACCACGACCATGCATTATTCAGTACCGCTCAATGGGAGTCGATGTTGATGTCTGGGCTGCTGCTGCTACTGAGAATGTGATCCAAAGAGGCAGGCAGGCAGGCAGGCAGGCACAGGAAGGCAATCTCAATAATTCACCAGCTCTGAACACACTGCCATCAGTAAGTCAATATGGACATCAATATCGAACTACTACTGCTGAATAGCCTCTAGTTCCTCACAGTGAGCAGGGCAAACACTCAATATTTCTCGGTACTAGAAGGCAGAATGAAGAGAAAGAGGAAAAAAGAAAATAAAAGGAAGGAAGGAGAACGGAAGAGAAGGAGAAGGCAATCAATAAATAGTCAATTGCCACCAGCTCTCTTTGTGCTACCATTTGACTTCACGTTCAGCAGGCACCCACCACCACTGAAACAAAGTATAATAGCAAGGGGCAATATCATTTGCATTGGAGCAGGACTAGGCACAGAGGGCACAGAGGGTGGTGGTGGTGGTACAATGTGCAGAGGGGTATTCCTGGTAATTGAGATATTCAATTAGAGGAGATCACACGACACACACACACACACACACACAAGCACACACTGCTCAAGAAGAATGCTCTCCAAAATGTGTACGGAAAATGCCCTCTTTTCATGTAGTCACACATATCTCTCTGGTCACACTTCATCATCATTGCTAAACATGCTGTTGATCTGCAAATTGGATTAGAAGACGAAGCGGAGAGTCACGTAGAGTGTCAGTGCTTCAAAACAAGGGGCTGCTGAGCTGTCAAATGAACTTCCACATTGACAACTCAACATTGAGCTACTTAATCAACTCTTGAATCAAGCCAGTGTCCAGTATAGTATCTTTTTCAATCTTCTCAATTTTATCTCCGCTGATCAGCGGCATCAACAGCTTCAGCGGCAGCAGCTGTCGATCGATCACACACCAGCAACAAACCGCTAAAAGCCTAAGCACAGACACAGACACAGACTTTTCAATGAAGCTCATATCTCACTCCCTGATCATCATCATCATCATCATCGCCGACTGTGCACACACTGTCAAACACACTTCTTATGGCTAATGACCAGCTGCACCAAGACACTGTCTGTCGTCAGTCGGTTGGCTGGTTGTGCTACCTTTCATCATCATCATCATCAGCAGCATTACCTTTACCGTAACCACCACTAATCGACTCTGTCCGGCTATATTTGCGCAATTGCATACGCAGAGACATTTCAGTGCAAACTTCCATAATGTGCACACATATCTTCTTTTTCTTGCAATGACGGCTACTTTAGGCAATGAACTCCTGCTGATGTCACTTGTTCAACTTTTTTTTCTGGTGACCAGTGGCCACTGGCCACCACCTCCGATGAGCATGTTTTGTCCTTTTTTCATTACGCTTTTTTGCAGCCAAGTGCAGCCATTAGTGTCGTCAGTCGTCGGCGTCAGCTCGCCGGTCTTTCGTCTTCTACTACCTCCACCTCCTCCTTACTCTCTTCTAGGCTACCAACACTAAATTTAGCTAAATTGTCTCCAACTGTCCTTTCTAACGGTGTGTGGCTGTTTGCATAATAGCAAAAGGCACACACAGGCAGGCGGGCAGACACTTGAAGAAGAAATAGTATCAAGAAGAAGTAAAATAAAAATAAGAAAAAAGAAGAGGAGAGAGTGTCTGAGCCAAGGAACGAAAGAAAAGGACCGCTCTCTCACTTGCTTTCTCTTTATGTGACCGCTCATTACACTAGCAGAGCTCCTTTTCTCGGTCGACCGGGCTACCAACCAACGAACCAACAAAAACGAAACGAAACGACCAACTTGAACCAGCCCGCAGCGACAAGGAAAATGAGAGAGAGGGAAAACAAACAGTATACAAACACGGCAAAGTACTCCCAAGTAGTAAGCACACATTCACTCACTCACTGGTAAAGCACACACACGCACACACGAACATTCACAGAGTAAAAAACATAAGCACACACTTATACATCTTTCAAATAATATTCTCCTGGACACTTTCCCCACCTCCCCCTCTCGAAACTGTTTGGAAATCCCCCCATCTTCTTCCATCCTTCTGAGAATTCCCTCTTCCTGCCCTCTAGCCTTGTTCTTTTTCTTGGAACCCAAAAATGGAAAGAGTACTTTTGGGCCCCATCATGACCACCACCACCACCACAAAGGAAAAGAAGTCAGAGTGTGCACCAAAGTTGACAGCAGCGGCAGCGGCAAGAAGACAAGACAAAACAAGAAGACAACAACAACAGCAAAAAGAAGAAAAGAGCCCTCCACGTTAGCTGGTGAGTGTCCTCAGTCAGTCAGTCAGTCAGTGCCGCACTAATCGGCGCCCATTAAGTTCGATGGCTTATCTAATCGCCTTAGAAGGGAAAGAAAGGAGAGGGAAAGAGAGGAAAAGAGGAAAAACAAAAAGAGGTAATGATCAGCGCACACTACTCAGTCTGTGTGTGTGTGCTCCCTGAACTCCCTTGAGCTCGGTCAGTCACTGGAGAGAAGGAGAAGAAGTAAAGAAAGCAGGCACAATTTTGCTGTTGCTTCGTTTCAAGTGTCTTGCAAGCACTGGCAGTTACAGTTTTTGACAGTTAGGTCAGCAGCAGCAGTAAGTCACCACAGTGGACCAGCGCAGCCAGCCAGCACCAAAGTTTGACACAAACCAAAAGAGAACAAGACAGCAGCAGCAGCAGAAGTATTCTCGGTAATTAGCAACGACGTGTACACCACTGGAACAAAAAAAAAGAGAGTGCAAAACCAAAAGTAGCAGCACTCAACTGAGCAGCAAGAATCCTTGAACCTATTCTGTCGTCGTCGTATTATTTTTAGTGTCCCCAAAGTACCTTTTTGGGCAGTTGTGGCGCAATTCGCCTGTACCACCACCAACAGCTTTCCCCGCTGACCAGTGAGAAGTAGGCAGTGAGCAAAGTTGACTGCGGCCAATTTAAAGCTCAACTGAAGCGATGCAGCTGCAGCACAGTAGAAGCAGTTCGCTCCACTAAGCACACCACTGCCCAGCACTGACAGTACTGGTCACTGAATACTCCTTCAACAGTAGTAGAAGCAGTTCTTCACCATACTGTCTCCCTTCCTCTCTTTTCTGTACAGCAGCACATCGTCAGCAGCTAATGTGCTGCTGCCGCTTTCACATTAGCTCAAAAGCGGCCCAATTACTAAACACACTCGCCAGGTTTTCATTGTCAGTGCTGCTGCTGCTGCCGCTGATCAATTGAGCCTAGTTCCGAGACGAACAAGAAAAAAGCGAAAGTGAAAGTGAATGAGTACAGGTATATCACTGCAGTCTAATTGCAACACATGTACCGACCGACTCTTTCTGTACAACACACATACAAAGACGACAGCAGCAGGACAATGCTGCCAAGTAAAAAGAGTCACAGTATGTGTGCACCGGAACACATTTGTGCTGTTGTTGCCGCTTTTGATGGTGAAAGCCTACTAAGTGCCTACAGTTTTGAAAAGGCAACCACAACACAGTTTTGAACACAACAAAATGGTGGAATCGAAAAGACATATTTAAACGTCGTTACAAGTTACCAAAATGACAACAACTGTTTTTTGCAGCAGAAGAAAACGACAACAGCACACAAAAGAAGAAAACATCATCAGGCAAATCAGGTGAGACTGACAGAGAGAGAGAGAGAAAAAAAAGCTAAGTGCAGCTCTGCTGAAGCAAGACAACACTTGAAAAGAGAAAGAGCCAACCGTTGCTTAAATACAGCCAGAAAAGACAACAGCAGCAGCAATACACCAAATGACAGTTTGACGACCAAAATGGCCACCAAATGGCAGGGGGAGGGAGGGAGGGAGGGGACAGAAACATTCTTTGAGAGTGCTTTGGCGAGGGCAACAACTAATGAAGCCACTGCTGCATCGTACCGTAAATTACGGGGCAAGTAATTGCCAAACTTCTCTCTCTCTCTCTCTCCTTCTCCGTTGAAACCAAAAATCGAAAAAGAAAGTAAAGTTTCACTTTCACTGCTGATCTGTAGCCAGCAACAGCCGACTGCTTTGCTTTGCTTTGCCTTCGCTGCTGACCAGCAAACCAGAACCACAAGTTAGCTAGTTAGTTAGTTAGTTAGCTGGTTGGTTGGCATTAGACAGCAGACAGACAGGCAGGGGGCACAATCTCCTTTCCTATCATATCGTACACACATAGTCCTCGTCTTCTGCTGCTGCTGCTGACCACTTTTGCCAAGTTTCGCTTCTCCGATTCGGTCTCCCTCTCTCGCTCTTTCTCGGTCGGTAAACTTCTCCTTCTTCTTTTTAGAGTTGGCATGATCAGCCAACTAAGGCAGACAACAGCACTGCCACCACTCGCGTCCACTTCTGCTCAAAGGAGACCCATTTTGTCCCATTAGAAAGTCATCAACTGCTGACTCCCCCCCACAGTCAGAAAGTGAGCGAGCGAGTGAGAGTCTGCCTCCTACAATTAGCTAATATAATGTCATAATGTCATAATTGTGTGCGTGTGTACGGGACAGAAGTGGAAAGAAAGGGAAGAAGAAGAAGAGGAGAAGGAGTTGGAGTGGGTAGAGAAAGAGAAAAGGAGTGCAAACAAACTCAGACAGTAGAAAAAGGCTGAAGAGAGTTGCTGAAAAGAGTGCAATTCGGAGAGAGCAATTCTGGTCGCGGGTATTATTAGAAGGCAGCAGCAGCCACTTACTCCTCTGCTGGCCAACTAATAAACCACCACCACCACCACCACCACACCAGCAAAGTGTAAGTAAATACAGGAGGAGGCTGAAATACTTTGCTGCCGCTGATGATCATCATTATTTGCCACATCACTGGCCTGGTGTGCTACCGCTACTACTAATGCAATCATATTACGACGCCGCTTAGAAAGATCTCAGCAGCGGTTCAAAACGGTGCAATCGTAAACTGTGGTGGTGGTGGTGGTGGTGCTAATGGGGTCGTAAAGATGTGTCGAGAGTGAGGGAGAAAGGAGAAATGACACACCAAACAACGACATCAGCAAAATCATCAACGACAGCAAATGAGTGGTGTTCGGCTGATCAGTCTGCAAATGAGCCAGTCAGCCAGTCAGTGTCGATGGCAAATCGATTGTGGGCACTGTAAAGCAAAAAACGGGGAAACAGCATCTGCTACACCGATGATGATGATGATGGTGATGCCAGTAGAGAGAGAGGTGAACACAATGGCAAATTAAACGGACAAGAAGAAGAAAAAGAAGAAGAAGAAGAGGCGGAAAACAGCAACGACAACGTCGTCGTTTTTGTCAAGTGACAAAGTGGGAAGGAAAATCGGGGTAAATGAAAACAAAAAGGTGAAGCTCACTCAATTTCCGCGCTATTCTCTCGCTTGCTCTTCCCGTCTCCCTGCCAATTCTCTCTCTTTCTTCTTCCCTTTTGCCCCTATTGTGGCACGCACAATTCCGTTTCAACACTCGCTCTCTCGCTCTCAATTGTCTTTCTGCTCTATGCATTTAGTGCGTGTAAGTGAGCTAGGAGGCAAAAAAACAAGGGGAATTGTGAGCACTTACCTGAAAAGTGTGTGTACACACAGACCGATGATGATGATGCAGTTCCGGTATTCATCATCAACGGCAGCCTGATGATGTTGTTTCGGTGCTGCTGCTGCTGATGAACTGCGATTTTTGCCCGTCCTATTAGACGGGATCCATTTCCTATTCATGTGTTTTGAGTTGGTGATAATGAAGCAAGGATGGCGGGGTGAACAATAGTGACGAAGAAGGCCTTTAGAAGGTACGGCCTGATCATCGATGATGATGATGATGATGTTGATGTTGATCAGGTTCATCAGTCTGGAAAGATGGATTGAAAAGGAGGAAGGAAAGCAGGCAAGCGAAAGACGTTAGCTATAATTGCAAACATACTGTATGACTGGAAAGCAGAACTGCACAGCGGAAAGGAAGAGAGAGAATCGAGTGCAAATGAAATGAACAGACAGAGCAGAGCAGAGAAAAAGACACACTTGACAATTCTCAACTTGCGTCAAATGCAGGCTGGCAAAGTTGCCACAATTGCAAATGCAAAACCTGACAACACACACACAAACACACATACAGTGCAAAATGTGAAGTCCACAGACGCTGAAGAAGTTCAGCACAGTTGAAGACTACCCCACACTGCCAACATCATTACAATTTCATTGGAACAGCATCAGCAGGAGCAGCAGGCACTACTCATCTCATCCTCAGCCGATCTCATTTGCAATTCACTTTGCCAGCAGCAGAAGCAGCTGCAGTAGCACTTTTCAGTCATTTCAGCATAAATTCACGCGTTTGAAGACTCAATTCTCAGCGGAGAACTTCTTCTTCTTGCCCGTTTGCCGAACGGTAGAAGAGCACTCTACTTTCTATTCCTATCTCTGCGATTGCCGGTGGTGCTGGTGGCACTCTTTCTCTCATTAGCATTAGTGCTGCTGCAGTTACCGTACAGTGAATGAATGAATGGAAAGCATTCATTCTTTTTCCATCCACCAACAACTAGGCAACTGAATATAATAGCTGTAACACAATAAGCGAGAGCTGAAAAGTGATGTATATGAAGGAGGGGAAAGAGAACAAAGACGGTTACTAATAAATGAGATTCGGGTGAAATAAACCTGCACAACTGATTATATTCTGGCGCTGCTGGCCAAACACAAAACATCAGAACACAGAACAGCTGCTTCTAATTAATGACCGAACAAAGAGCTGCTGCTGCTGCTGCTGCTGGTACAGCTCAATTAGACAAACACACGCAAACATACACACACACACACACACAGTTTGATATAACTTGAAGAGAAAGGAAAAGGTCTGCTGCAGTTGCTGCTGTAGTCAGTCATTCGAGGAACTAGAAAAAGAGTGATAAAACAGACGAAATAAAGAAAGGTTTGCCACCGCCGCTGTTTGTGGAAGCTATCCCCTCCTGGCCCGGTGACCGTTTCTGCCCGAGAAATCACCGACGTCGGAAACGGCTGTTGTCTTCCCCCACTCACTTCCCGATCAGTAGCACAGATTTTAGTATATCCTTTCCTACCAGCATTACCGCCGATTGTGGGGGAGAAAAAAAACTGCTTTTGCACTCAATTTGTCACACTCTCTTTCAGACACACACACAGGTATTTTGTCACCTTCAGAGTATTAGGGGAGAGAACAGTTTTCTTGCATAACTTTCGCATAATCTCACCCGAAATAGTCGGCTTCATTCACACCATACACACACTTTTGCTGATGGTATTAATTCTCAGTCCCCGGCGGATGTCACTCACCGAGATTAGGTGACACTTTTTTCCATCCTCTTCCTCCTCTCTCTTCAGGTGCACCACAAACTAATTACTCATTTCTGTCATACTGTCACTGTCAGCCAATTAGTTAGAAAGTCGGAGCTCATCCTCTCATCACCTTTTTCAACTTCTTCATCTTCGTCTTCCTTTGCATCACACTTTTCTGCCAATTTGTCACCAGCAGCAGCAGCAGCAGCAGCACCGCATTCATTATCCGTGGCCGCCGCCGTTTCATCGCCTGCAAATTGCCTCAGTGGCGTGAGTTTTCCGAAAGACTTTTGGTAAAATAAAACACTATGCTAGCACAATCTTTTCTGATTTATGAGCACTCATTAGGCGCCTTTCTCTCTCTCTCTCTCTCTCTCTAGTTCCGAATTTCAGCTCAATTTTTCCTCGCAAACTCTCTGACAATTCCAGCACACACGGCGGCAATCATCCGTTCAACCTGCAGCAGCAGCAGCACACTACTGTGTGTTCTAATTGGCCTTGTTCAACACACACACACACTTTCGCACTGATCTGCGCTGTTCTTGTTCCGAGCTTTCTTCTTTCAGCAGACACACACACACTTTCACTCATGCACTCAGTTAGTATAGTAAGTCAGCGCACACCACTACTCAATCAATTAAATGTCAATCGAATCGGTACGTGTCGCTGCTTCGCGTTGTTCAGAGTTGTCACCTCACTGTCACACACCTGCTCACTGGCACACTTCCTCATTTCTTTGCAGTACTGCTGCTGCTGCTGTTTACTCCTTTACTCCTGTTATTCACAGTTGGTGACAGTTTTTCAGCGTCGTTAAAGAGAGAGAGAGAAAGTGAAAGAGAAAGAGGCAGACTAAGTCACTTAAACTCAGTCAAACTTGGACTTAGCAACGGAGACACAATAGCTGCTGCTGCTGCACCAAGAACGACTCTGTTTTCGGTTTGCTATCTCTCTCTTTCTCTCCACTGACTAACTAATTTGATTAGGCTCACTTCGAGCACTTCTAATGGCTACTGCTGCTGCCAAGTCCAATTGCACTGGCTGTAAAGTGAAACAGACACCTACTGCTGCTGCTGCTGGTGGTGGTGGGCAATTAGAAGAAGATAAACTAGGCAAATGAGAAGGAGAGGATTGGGGCAAAGATTGGAGAAAGGAAAGTGTGTGAGGAAAGTGCCTTCACTTGGCAAAAGTGCACCGAAGCCTGAGTAGTAGACTTTCACACTTTCCTTCTCTATTTTCGAAACCAAAAATAAGCACACCTTCCTGTTTTGGTGTTTCGGCTAATCTACTGCAGTAGTAAAAGTAGAAGATAAAGAACAAAATACTCCCAAAAACTATTAGTGCAAGGTGCAACAGCGGGTAAAAATGTCCCGTGTTTCAGTATCGATGATATTCCCTTCCTCACTGACATGTTTCACTTCAAGAATCTCAGTTTCTCACCGTCTTCAGCCCTTATCATCACATTGAGCAAACACTGTCAATGTCGACAGTGGCAAAGTAAAAACAGTGAGACAAAGCAGACAGTGGACAACGGTTGTTGCAATGAACAACACAACACAGATCCCCCTACTTCCATGGCAGCAAACACACAAAGTACCTCTACCACTGACTCCACCAGTGTTGTACAGCAGACTACTGCTCACACACACTTATTATTATCAGCAAACATTTTCTTTGCCTAGACAACAACAACGGCAACGATGGCGACGACACGACGAGAAGGAGGCTGAACTAGCAGAGAGGGCAAGTGAGGCGCATCACCATCAACTGTTGCCCTGCCACACCAAACTGCAGCAGCAGCCATATGGTTTTACCATAACCGTACACTGATCAACTGCTGCTGCTGATGATGATCATCAGTTGCACTATTTTTACGCACATTCACATTCAGCCCATTCTCTCATCATCACCACCACCACCACCACCAGATCACCGAACATTACCACCGTTAAGTTGGCTACAACGGCGGCAGCAGCAGCAGCCGCTAAATCCGCAACAAATCAACAAGAGCGCCAATGTAAACAGTCGAAAGACTGAAGAAGCTGCTGCTCACTAAGAAACAGTTGAAGGCCGCCGAGCAACCCGACCGAGCATTAGTCTCGATATTTCCCTCCTCCCCTCCCCCTCATCAGTTCAAATTCACCCGAAACCTCTTTCTCTCCCTCCCCGTCACAGCAGAAGTATCGATTAGTTTGCACCCATTAGCTGGCGGCAACAGCAGCAGCATCAGCAGCAGCAGTGAAAGCCGACATTGCCCATTAGCTGCTTTCTGTTTCTGTCTGTTTTTGTCTCTGTGTACATCACCACCACCACCACCACCCTGAACATTGCTCAGCACCAGACAGCAGCAACAGCAACAGCGCTCCCCAATCCTCGCCTTTATATGTCGACACGAGCCGCCACTGGTCCTTCTGCCACTTCTGCTCCAGCTGAAGAGAAGGCGCAGCTCCTGCGAAGATCAACCAGCAAAAACAGCAGCAGCAGCAGCCATCACTCTTCGCCGACGAGAAATAACTCTGATCATCAACTGTCATCAACGAACACTACCACCAACAAAGAATCACCTCCTTCCAAATCGCCAAAGATGGCTCACGTGTACCACCAAAAGGAACAAGGAGGGCGGCGGTCATCACCCCTACCAGGACTCAGACAACGAGGGCCATGGAGCGAATCAAGGAGGCGGGGGCGGGGGCGAATCGACCCGCTTCGGCCCCATCACCGAGACCATCCTCACCACGCTCTCCCAGGACAACCTCTTCCTCATCTGCCTGCTCTTCGTCGAGCTGCTGGGCGTCATCCTCGTCATCCTCGCCACCTGCTGGATGCTGCAGATCGGCGGGCTGGGCTTCGCCGACAAGCTCATCTTCAACTTCCACCCCATCCTCATGACGCTGGGCATGATCTTCCTCAATGCCAATGGTAAGCAGAGGAAGGTCACCACCAAAAATGAACCCCAAAAATGAACTCCAAAAATAACCCCATCTTTCCCCCCTCCCCAGGCATCCTCATCTACCGCTCCACGCGCACCCTGGGCTACCAGGCCCAGAAACGCCTTCACTTTGCCCTGCAGACGGCGATGATCAGCACCAGCTGGCTGGGCTTCCTCGCCGCCTACCTCTCCCACGCCTGGCTCTCCATCCCCCACTTCTACTCCCTGCACAGCTGGCTGGGGCTGGCCGCCCTCACCGGAGTGACCATCAGCCTGGTCAGCTCCTACCTCACCTTCCTCTACCCGAAGGCGAATCCCATCTACCGCCGCCTGTCGCTGCCCTTTCACGTCTTCGGCGGCATTGCCAATATAGCCCTCTCCGCGGGCATCGCCGTCGCCGGCATCACCGAGAAGGCATCTTTAGCTTGTGAGTGGACAGTTTTTAGAAACAAAGAAGTTCTATTTCTAATCTCTAACCTCTTTTCCCAACAGAAACAAAGCCGACGCCAAGCCCGAGGAGACGTACGCCTACCTGCCCTCGGTGGCCATCCTCCTCAACGTCTTCGGCGTCATTCTGGTCATCTTCACCATTCTGGTGGTGTGGATGGTCACCAAGCCGGAGTTCAAGCGCAAGTACAAGATGACCGTCAACACGCCCCACTACGTCCTCCGCCGGGAGAAGACGCTCGACTAGGAGGGCGGGGCGGACGTCTGTGCTTAAAGGCAGCTATCACTACCTTCAGTGCCAAACCAACCAAGGTCCATGCCACCACGCCCAATTCCAAAAGGCCAACTCCTTCTTCTCTCTCTTTGTTAACTCATCCTTTACAAAACCTGTAACTTAACCTATTGACTAACTACTTCTTCCCTCCCATCGTCAGACGAAAGCATTTAATAAACTTAAAGCCCAAAAGGCGGCTAAAAATCAGCAGCAGCGACAGTGTTCTCTTTCTCCTACAAAAGATGGCGACTGCTTCTGAGAAAAAAAGTTTTAAGAAACAACAATGGAAAATGAAACAACAGTTTCTTGTCAATGTGTTTCGACTTTTTCAAGCAAAAAAGGCGATTCTAGAAAAACAAGTCAACTCTGGTCAAAGACCCCTCAACAAGTACCCCTCGACAATGAAAATCAAACCATTGGCTAAAGTGTCCTCAAGTGACCCACACACTTACACCTACGTTTAATTAGATAAAGAGTTAGAGGTCCACTTTAAAGTGCCCACCATTAACAGCAGCAGTCAGTGATGACCATCACTGACTGACTGCATCATTGGCCATATCGATTAATTTAATTGGAAAAGCACACTCGATGCGTCGCAATAAGTGCTCACTTCTATTTCCTATTGCAAGGACCACTGCTCGCGGAAGGAAGAGAAAGGAGAGAGATCGTTTTACCAAATTAGGCAATGGCAAAGGGTGACGGCAGCAACAACTGCAAGTTGCAGTGTCATAAAGAAGCGGTGGAAAACCGACAGTCACAGACTCTGGAGTCTCGCACGTGCCTCTCTGCCCATTGTTATGATTGACAGAAGATACAGACACTGCCACTGCAACTGTTGGTGCTGGTGCTCTATTGTGCCGGAGAAGAAGAACGCATCATCGAAAAGAGAAAGGGGGAGAGCCAAACGAGATCCAAACGATGTACTCAGAGAATGTGCCGCAAGAACAGTACAATACAATTTAAGAAAGAAAGAGTGGTTCCAGTGAACAGCACAACCCTTACCACCGTAGCTGATAAACACCGCAGTGATCATCTGATCAGCAACAGCGCTTGCACGCCTTCGAAACAGTTACTGAAAAGCGAAGAAAGGAGAAATGGAAACAACAACAAAAACTGGATGTAAAAAACATTGCAAACAACAAAAGGGGAGGAATTGGGAGTTGGAAAGTGGAAAACGGTGACAAACGAGCTGAAGCGAAAGAGCTGAAGCGAAAGAGCTGAAACAGGCAAAGTGCGACAGCGCTAATGAGCCATGGCATGGCAGAGCCATTGATTCATCACCAGCACCAGCACCTCCTCCCATCCCAGCACACACTGTACGCTCTCCTCCTTTGTTGCCATGTTCCCCCCCCCTCCCTCAACAACAACAGCAATTCGTCCTCGACGACTGACTAACTGACTGACTGACTGCTGTGCCTGTTTGTCACTGCAGTATTGCAGCATTTTGACTGCTGTCACAGTTGAAGAGAGACAGCAAGCAGCAGCAGCAGCAGAGTACAACCAATCTGTCAGTTGATCGGAAATCGATCACTCTCCCTCTCACAGGAAGCAAATTCACACTGCTGTGCGCAAATATTGACCATTGGTGTGTGCGAGTAGTACACATTGGTCTTCTCACACGGTCCAAGGATAGCACTGCTGGTGAAGAAGCTGAAGGTCAAAGAGAGAAGGAAGACAGGCATGACCACCACTACCACCACTACCACCACCAAACACTCTTTTATCACGATCCTCAGAGTTCCTCAGCAACTGCTGCTGTTGGTCAGTTGGCAACAGCAGTAGTCTAAATTAGGATGCGACATTCATTTCGGCCTCTTCTTCTTCTGCAGCTGCTGCTGCCAATGTTTAATTGCACTGGCCGCACAGCAGCAGCAGCATTGTCACCGACACAGCATTGTCCAGCAATGACAAAGACAATGACTGACTGGACTACTGTCCGAATGACTGACTGACTGTCACCTTAGAGAGACCACACACTTGCACTGGTCAGCACAGTTTGAGTACAAGAACACTAACACACACACACACTGTTTCAAGGATTCAGGAGAGTGCACTGTAATAGGCAGGCAACCATCGGCAATCTTGGAATTTATGAACTTGGTTGTGGCTTCTACTGAGCAGCAGCAGGGGCAGCAATGGCATCACCAGGTGTCGAACTCCATTTGCCTAATTGCATCAGTGATTGCATCATAGAAGGTGCAAAGCACATGAAAGAAACCGTGCTAACAAGCGCAAGCTCAACTAAATCAGCAGCAGCTTTCACTCTTTTTATTTTCTTTTACATTGCATAATTTACGATGCGAGCGAGCTGGGAATTTGGTGCTGAAGTGGCCACCCTTCCCTTCCCTTCCTTCCAAAGGATCGTGATCCTCGATTGGAGTTGCCGACACTGCTGTCCAGTGCTGAGCAGCAGCAATCAGCGTCTACCTCCGAGTCATTGCCGCCACTCGAAGTGAACACCTGCTGCTGCTGCCGCCGATGTCGGCGTCGGTCTGAGTGCCAGCGCCCAAATCGATTACTGTGATCACTATCACTAAGAATGACAGGGTAGCCGCCTGCTACACCTACTCCTACACCTCTCTCCTTCACCAAATCAGTGTCAGCCAGTTAGTTGGGTTCTGCCGACAAAGACATCAGTGGAACTGCTGCAGTCGCTGCTGCTGATTGGCTGTAAACTAATAAAAAACTAGAGAATGAAAAGTGAGCATCCGGAGAAGAGGATTGGCAGCAGCAGCACGAGCACTGGTCACCAGATGGTCGCCGGTACCACCGAGCAACCCGAAACGTATCCTTTCTCTACTCATTAATAAAGGGATTCTATCTCAAAAGGAAAGGGGTGCCTGATAAGAAGATGAGCAGAGTAAGAAAGGGGAACATTAGGATACCTTCAAGAGAGAGGTACCACACATCTCCCTGAGCACCTAAGCCAGTGCAAGTGCGTACCACCATCAGCAGTAGTAGTAATGGCAGTGTGCTCACCTGTCTGCAGAGTAATGGCAGCATCAGCAGCAGCAGCGCGTCATCTCCAGTGTGCATCTACACACTCCTCTTTCCCTCTTTCTGCGTTCTCCTTCTCACCTGTTCGATATATAAAGAGAGGAATGGGGAGAGAGAGAGAGACAGGTGGACTGGAGAAAGTCGGCGATAGAAGTCAGTCATCAGAGTCTTTGCCATTGAAACGCATAGCACAACGATTTTTCCTTCTCAAGAAACAGCACATCAGTTTTTTGTGTTCCCTCTTTACATTTTGGATCTATTACTCTCTACTACTACGAGAAATCAACCACTTCACACCTCTCCTCTACAAGTGCATATCGGGATCCACACACGGAACAGACAAAAAGAAGTTAGAACACAGTACCAGCAAATCAGTGCCACAGCAATCCCTTCTTCTGCTTTCAGTCTCTTTTCACAAGTCATCACCAATTCATCGCACGTACAGAAAAGAGCAACCAACAGCAGTTTTTTCTCAATTTCCTCACCTCATCAATAGCAAATCATTACCACCACCACCAAACAATTCATCGTAAGCAGCAGCAGCAGTAGCGATAGCTAATCGATCATCATCATCATCATGTCTGCCACCAGTTTCTACAATAAGCGTAAGTAAAACTGACAACCAGTCAGCCAGCCAGAAAAAAACAGTAGCCAGCTTTCGCCTGCCATTCGCCTAGGGCGCAAAAAGCTCCTTCGCAAAAGCCTTCCCCCTCTTTTGCGAAAAAGGGTGTTCCTCTCCTCTGAGCAACTAAGGCTAAAAGGCAACAAATAATCTGCTCTAAAAATAGTGATCACCCTTGACCTTCGAGGTTTCTGTGTGTGTGTGTGTGTGCGAGGTAAATTCAACAACGAAGACAACTTTCTGCTTAGCAGCAGCAAGCAGCAGCCCTTAATTGCGCTTAATTGGCAGTCGAACATTTAGCAGCAGAAGGCAGACAGGCAGACACACACTCCCGCCTCGTGTGCCACCGTGGCCGACTGTCACGAATCTTTCGTCGTTTTCTTCTGTCTCTGTACAGACATCTTTGTATCTGCTACACGCTGCTCTTCTAATGAGCTGGGCGCATTTTAGTGGTGGTGGTGAAGGTGGTGATGCAGCAGCAGCAGTGTCATTAGGGCGCTAAATTGATTTCCACTACATAATACGCTTCCTATTGTCTACGCAAGTCGAACTCGAACAGGCAGACAGAGTCAGAGTCAGGTTGCTAAGGACAATTGCAAAGTGGGCGAGAACGAGCTGCAGCAGCAGCAATTCCACTGTGACCACCTTTGCCACACACACACTTCTTCTTCTTTTATCCTCCCATCATCAAGCTAATCGCACCTGAAATGACACGAACTGAACTGAGCTGCCTGCCTGTCCTCTAACGTTTGTGTCAATCTGTCTGTCTGTTTACTCAACTAATTGAAAGGCTTTTAAGAAAGGAGGATAGAAAGAAGTAGAAGAAAGTGTGTACCACTTACCGGTGATCCGCTGGTGATGTGATCGACGTGCTATTAAGTGCGGTAGTGGTGCACGCAGTCTTGAGGTACATTTCTGTGTTTTCTATGTCTTTGCGGCGGCAGCCATCAAGATCCCCTCTTTGTGCCATTAAGGAGATCTGAGTGTGTTCTTCCATCTCCAGTACACTTTTTCTACCGCTACTACCAGCTTAGAGACAAAGAGGCACCAGGCTGAAAACGGCTGCAGAGGATTACCATTACCAGTTCAGTCCGGTGGTCGTAAAAACGTCGCCGTCGTCTTGAGCTGCCGTTGTTGTCGGTGATAAGCGGCCTCAAAGCGTTCGGCTACCGTTGCTTGTCAACACACCTCTCTTTCTCCGGCCGCCACCTTATCAGCGCCAACATCCGCCATAATCACGTGCCCAGGCCACGAGAAGGCCAAAAATACGGCAGCTGCATTTCACCAGAAGCCATTGTTGCTGTTGGTAGTAAAACCGTTGACGGTGTTGCACCTTCAGAATGACACATCCAAAGCCTGGAGAGGGAAAAAACAGAAGCAAAGTAGCTCCCAAATTAGATGAGTTTAGAGAAGAGAAGGAGAAGAATAGCAGGAACAAGGGAGAGAACAGTAGAGAATGGAAAATCCAAATCACACCTTACCTTTACGATAGTAAAAAAGTAAATCGTAAACACACACACCTAAAATCCGTTGATTGCGCCAGACATGCGGCGGCTTTTTCCTTTGATCTGAGGGCGCGAGCACGCGGCGGCGGCCATCTTTTCCACTACATCTACCCTGATTAGTGCAGGTGCAGCGCAGGTGTAGCGGTAAAAATGGACGCGCAGGGGCTGTAAAAAAATGGTCGCAAATCGAAAACACACAAACCAACTTCTATCTTCTAACAACCTAATTTCTATTCTTCTTTTATGACTTTTTTAGGTGCCGACTCGGTAATCAGCAGCGCCTTCAGCGACGACCCTGACTCCTTCATCGTCGGCGATCGGGTCTGGGTGCAGGGCAGCAAGCCGGCCGTCATTCAGTACATTGGCGAGGTGCATTTGCCAAGGGCGAGTGGGCGGGCGTCGTCCTGGACAAGCCAGAGGGCAAGAACGACGGATCGGTGCACGGCGGTGAGTCACCCCTTTACTTTACCTGCTTACAATTTACACCTTTTAGCAAAAGTAACAAAAAGTACTACTGAGGACATCGCAAGAAAGAAAGAAAGGCTGTCAAGTGGGCAGCACTTCAAATGCTGCTCACTGTAAACATCGTTTCGTCATCATCATCGGCGGTGTGATTGTCACCTCAAAGACACTTTAACTGTACAGTTAGTTAGCTACAGAAAGCTCGATGTGAATGAACGGAGCAATAACCACCAAAAGAGAAATGGAATGCATCAGTTGTTTGCATACTGCGAATTCGCCCACGCCTTCTCGCAGAGCGCAAACAACAGATGCGAGTGCACTTTAAAGCTCCATATCGATCAGGGCTCCATATCAAATATTTGAGTACCGTTTGAAGAGTCAGTTGAAGGTGGTGGTGTTCGTAGGTGGTGTTGTACAAAGTGGCCCAACAGCACAGTTCTTTAGAAAAAAAAATGCGAGAATCATGAGCTCACAACGATCGGCCAAATAGGAAGCTCTAAAATTGCTAACTGAAAGGTTCTCCTATTGTGTTTTTTGAATCAGTCACACCGTTTTCTACTGAAGGAGAACCGATGCTCGCAGAGTCAGTTTGCGTGGGCACCGCCACTTAGCGGCCGCCGCCATTACCATCACCTTTTCCTTCCCCAAAAGCTATTTATATTTTGCTATATCTCCGCCGATGTCACTTTTCACGGCCACCACCACTTTTCATAACCATTATCTTCTCATTTCTCCCACTTCTTCCGACACTAATCACACAATTTATTTTCTTTTTCTCTCTCCAGTTCGATACTTTCAGTGTGAACCGTACCGGGGCCTCTTCACCGCCTGCACCGCCTGAGCCGCTTTCCGCTGGACGTCAACGGCAATCGCCTGCCGATCGCCGAGGAGGGCCTCGTGAAGACGCGTCGCGTCTGCACCCCGGACGGCCGCACCGTCACCACCGTCACCCGAGTGACCAAGTCGCCTACGGGGGCGTTGCCCATGCCGCACTACGCACTGCCGACGCGACCGGCCAAGGTCATCACCACGGTCACCACGACGACGACCACCTCGCTGCAGAAGCAGCAGCACCACCAGCACCAGCCGCCAAGTCGGTGCTGAAGAGCACCAGCTGCCGGGTGAGCTCCAGCGGCAACGGCGGCACGCCCCACCACGTCCACTTCTGAACAATGACTGACCGATCCTTTCCACACACACCTCTGAGCTTCATCCTCTTCCCTTCCTCTTCTTTTCTAGCAGCAGCTGATTTGTATTAGTTTTGATGATATTATCTTCACTGGTTTTTAACTTTTTTTCACCCGATACTCATATCTCTCTAATCTGATCAACATTTTGGAACGCACACAACACACCACTTCTTCTTCTTCTTTGGAACCACTAAAGGCGGCAGGGCACACCCACACCCACACTGAAACATAATCAAACATAATCACACACACACACACATTTCATGATTTTAAAAGTTGAAAACACAAAAAATAATAGTAAAGTACATACTTTTTGGCATAGTACAGAAAAATAATAATCAGATAATCACGATCCACAGTTCGTTAAGAATTGGCCACCTCCTTTTCATCCTTGGTGAGCTTGAGCAGCCCCATACAGGAGGCGAGGTAGGCCTTCTCGTAGAGGGCCACCGGGGGGAGGACATGCGAGGGCACACTGTAGAAGAACTTGTCGACGATGGCCTTGCGCTCCCTCTCCCGGTTCACCTCGCTTCCCGCGCGGCCCTTCAGCTCATTGTTGTCATCCTTTTGATTCTGATTCAATTGACTGGTTGACCTCAGCACCGCCTGCATGTACAGCGTCCGGCGCTCCTGTTCGCTAATCCGCTTCAGGCCCTTCACCTCCCTGAGGACGCGGGCGCCATCGAGGGCGGCCAGCTGAAAGAGCTCGTGCTTCTCGTTGATGCAGTAGAAGGTGGAGGAGCGCAGCGGCAGGCTGTTTGGGTCGTTCACAGCCGCCGTGACTGGGGACGGCGCCCCTGTTTCAGGCGTGAAGACCGCCGCCAGGATGGAGCCTCCCCGAAAGGGCGCCCCGCCGCCGCCAAAGGCCCGCGCAAAGCTGTGCCGCAGCAGCAGCTGGCCGGTGGCGACGGAGAGGAGGGAGATGCTGGCGGCGGAGACGGCGGCCAGGACGTTGTCCTCGCCGCCGCTGTACGCCATCAGCGTCCACCGGCGGGCGGCCAGCGCCGCCTTCACCTGCGCCCTGCTTCCAGCAGCGCCATTTTTAGTTTCTTGTGCCGCCGCCAGCAGCTCGGCGTTCTCAAAGCGAAAGACAGGGGCAAACTTCTTGAGGACATTGCGCACGGTGACCGAGCTGGCGGTGCCGGTGATGAGCAGGTGGGCGTGGGCGTCGCCGGCAAAGTCGAGAAAGAGCAGCGGCTCCTGCTGCTGCTGCTGTGGTGGTGGGGCGGCGCTTGAGGCGGCGGAAGGAGCTGTTCATGTGTTGAGTTTTCAGTTGTTGACAGCATCACCTCATCTGTGGACGGCTCAAAGAGATCCAGCCGGGGAATGTAGCGGAGGACGTCGGGCGCCTCCAGCTCCCAGAGGGTCAGCGTGGCGGCGTCAAAGAGCACCGCCAGGAGGGAGCCGTCGGCGGAGAAGGCGGCCATCCGCGGCACGGCAAAGGCGTTCAGGCTGCCCGTTCGCGAGCAGCTCCACCAGCAGCTCTGCCGGGGCTTCTTCTTCTTCCTCTCCCCACACTGTGATGATCAGTGCCGCCATCATCAGCCGACCGCCCATTGAGATCCCAAATTTTGAAGCTGCGGTCGGCGCTGGTGGTCACCAGGTGCAGCGTCTGCCGACCGTGCTGCTCATCATTCCGAGCCGAGAGGCGGCAGTCTTCGAGAAGGCAATCGAATTGACCCGGTCCGTGTGCGGCAGGTGGACGGTGGTGTTGAGGTGAAATTTTCCTCTGGTGGTGGCCGTGCCTGCTGCTGCTTGCTGCTCCATCTCCCAGAACTTGAGGCGCACCTCGGGCATGGTCTCGCCGTCGTCGCGGTGCTCCACCGTCGCCATCCAATCTCCGTGGCCACCTTCCCCGGCCGACTGTGAGACCGCAATGGCCGTCACCTGCAGCGGGTAGATCTTCGTCAGCTGCTCCTTGCCCGCCTCCTTCCCCTTGAGGCGGTCCCGCAGGCGCTGCGTGTTAATCCCCGAAGTCACATTCTGCTCGGTGACGTCCACCTGGCGGAGCTGTCGCTGCGTCCCCGGCTGGTAGAGCTGCACGTGGCCGACGCGGCCGTTCAGCACCAGCGCCCGCAGGCGCTCGCAGTAGGCGAGGGTGGGCGCGCTGAGGCGGCCCTCCTCGTTGAAGCCCACCGTCAGCCCCTCAATCTCCCGCTGAATGCCATTGCTGATGTTGGCGCCGTCTATGACGGCGAGCGTCTGGTCGGCCAGGCTGGCCACGATGATGTTGTCCGCGGCCTGTTGTTTGCCGCTCTCCTCGCCGCCGGACACCACCACGGAGACAATGGCGGCGCCCAGCCGCGGCAGGAAGCTCCGCTCGCCGGCGAACTTGCCCACCAGGTTCCACTTGACCAGCGTCTTCTCCGCGCCCACCGAGTAGAGGAAGGTGCCGCCCGGGGAGAAGGCAAGGTCGGCCACCGGCTGGGAGTGCCAGTGGAGGATGCGACTGGCCGCCGCTGACGATGACTGGTCGAGGACATTGCTCCAGATGGCAATCTGGCCGATGTTGTTCCCCGTGATCACCACCGTCTCGTCCGTGGGGTGGTAGGCCACCACGGTGAACCTCTTGGCGCGACTGGACATGGAGTGGACGGTCCGCGGCGGGCCGCCGCCGCCGCCCGCCCTCGGCGGAATCGAGTAGACGTACAGCTTGTCGGCGTGCAGCGTGGCGCAGTGCCGCCCGCCCGGGCCGAAAGCGACCGACTTGTCCGTGTTGGCCGAGTTCACCTGGTCGTCACTGTTCAGCGCGAGCACGGCGCCCGAGGCTCGGTGCCGGGCGAAGATCTGGCTCACCTTCTTCCGGTTGACAGACCGCAGGACGGTGTAGTAGTGGTGGTCGCCCGCCTGGTGAAAGGTGGTCACGCGGCTGCCGACGCCCAGGCGGAGGAAGCACTCGTCGACCTTGCTGTCGGTGGCCGTGTTCCACACCAGAATGCGCCCGTTTTCGGAGACCACGGTCAGGTGGTCGGGCGACTGAGAAGGACTGCCGGCGGCGGCCGCCTGGATCGCCACAATGGGCCGCGTCTGGCCGAAGGTGAACTCGTTGAGGAAGGCGCCCGTCTCGTAGGAGTAGTTGCGCACGGTGCGGCCCGAGACCACCAGCAGGTTCTTCTGGTGGCCGATCAGCGGCCGGCGGAAGAGCAGATCGAAGCCGCCGATCTTCTCCAGCACTGAGCGGTGCTGCAGTTGCAGGTCCTGGTGATCCTGGTTGAGGTCGTCCTTGTCGTCATCGTTGTCGTTCTGGTGGTCGTCGTCGTCAGCGTCCTCTTCGTCTCCGTCGGTGACTGGGGTGATGGTTGGTGGTGGTGGTGGTAATAACAGACGCTTTATCCTCTTCTACCTCGCCATTCGTCTGGCTGGTGTCCATCGCTTCCACCTGATGAGAGAAGGTCATTTAGCGGGGGGTGAATTTTGGATCGGCGTTTCGGGCGAAAAAAATAGAAATCAAAACAAGACTCAGCTTCGCTCTGCCTTTCGCTGTGCATCGGCCAGTGTGCCAGCATGTGCAGCCGGGCTGCAGCACCACGTTCTGCCGCGGCAGCACGTGTGTAGCCCAGTCGTAGACGTCGTATCGGCAGCGAAACTTTTTTTTTGCAAAAACAAACAGTCACGATGGAATCGGATGGAACTTCTACCAGGACACGGAAATGAATGTCAATTGCCACTGTAACTGAATGTTGGCTAACTGGATCTCTTTTCTCCTTTTGACCTCAACTGAACTTCGAAAAACCTGCATCCACTCGTCGGTCCAACGAGTGGGGAACTGGAACACGAGGTAGACACACTCAACAATAACCGAAGATGAAGAAGATTGTTTTTATTATAGTTTACACAATTGAAATGGGAGAAGAGTTCAGTACAACTGGAAATCCGTCTGAGCCTTGAGCAGCTGCAGACGGTGTGTGTGGGAATTAATAAAGGGGGATAATAAATAAGGGGCTGCATAGCGAGTTACTCTACTCGTGAGGCTCGGCGAACAGCTCGGCGGCAGTTCGGTACGGCTCAACTATCGCCCAAGGTGATTTGCTGGCGCTGGAAGTACGGATACAGCTTGGAGAGAACATCACGCAGACACTGCAGAGCTGTCGCAGAGTTTGTCGGCTTAGAGTCCTCGGTGTAGTCACCACGCAGGTACTCCAGAGATTGACCCGACAGCGCTTACAGTAGAAGCGCCGCAGGTGAATGGCCTGGCAGTTGGGCAGCGTCCAGGGCAGACGCAGCCACTCGGCCTGGGAGTGGTCGTCGATGTACAGGTGCAGTGTGAGTGCTCGCACCGAGGTCAGCTGAAACGGCGGTGTTGGGCTTCGATCGAGGTTCTGCTGATCCTTCAGGTCCAGTCCTCCACTCCAGGTGAAGCAGCTGCCGGTTATGCTGAGAGAGAAGAGCAAGCAGAGGGCGGTAGTTGGTGGAGAATGACACATCAACAGTCAAACGGAGGGAGGTGAGCGACGGAAAGCGAGGAAAGAGGCTTTCATCTATTTCGAGTGTCACTACGCGACTCAAGAGAGGCTCAGGCCAGTCGTCAATGTACTTGGAGACATTGTAGGCATTATAGCCATGCAGGTGAATCTTAAGGTTGACATTGGCAGCCGCTTGTTGACCGATAGAGTCGAGAAAGAACCACTTGTTGTCCTCCGATTCCAACTTCACCACCAGCACCTTCAGTCGAGCCAGTACGGTCAGGTCGGGGATCTCGTACCCAAAGTCAAAGTGCACGGCCAGCTGCTGCAGGGCGGTGAGAGCGTTCAGTGCGACCACGAGCTTGTAGGTCACTGAAGCTCTAGTCTCTTTGCTGGAAAATGGCCCGTCTAATCCCAGCACCAAGCTTTCCAGTTGAGTCGTCTCGTGGGGATGCAAGGGGGGATACTGCAGCAGCGCAACCAGGTACTGGCATTTCTCGTTAAAGTCTATAACCCAAAGGGGTTCATTGGCGATAAACACCAGACTGGTGACTGCAGAGAAGAGAACGGTGGCAATCTCCTCAACGGTGGGCAGATCCTCCTGGCAACTCCCGCTGAACACCAGACTGTTCCACTTGCTGACACGGACGGCCTTTGGCTGGAAGTCAATCGCCCCACCGCAGTCGTCCTTCAACTTCTGCAAATTGGGCCTTGAGGAGATAAAGAAGGAGTTGATGATCTTCTGAGTGTAAGTGAGGTCCCCATTGGTGATGATCAGCGTCTTCACTCGGCGATTGGCGGCTCGCACCAGCAGCCTGAGACGAGGGCTCATCTTGCTCGCCTTCAGCTGGTCCATCGGCTTGAGAAACTTCAGGACCGTGATCAGGGACACATCCGGAAGCGGTCGTCGTGGTGGCATCCTTCAGGCAGTTTTGGCTTCGGGAGAAGATGGGCGTTGAAGAGAGGCAGAGAGTTGTTGTTGCTGCTTCGGCTGCTCGGAGCGCACTGTGATGTGTGGAGAGAGAGAGTGATGAGCGAGAGAGCGAGAGTGATGAGCAGTCAAGTGCATCCTGTTGTGCTGAAGGATTCCAGGAGTCGTCCTACATGATTGGCCCCAAAGCAGCGTGCTCAAGCTAGCGGCGAGCTGCCAGCCGTTTCGGTGTGAAGAAGAAAAACGTTTCAGTTACGTTGTGGCGCTCGACGAAGCAACTTGCCTAGTCTGAGATTTGTGTGCACCCTGTGAGATCTGTTGTTCTGTGTCCCTGAATATATCCCCGAGTTCTCCGACGAGTAAAACCGTCGTCGAGTTTTGTTGTCTGTTATTGTGAGGAGAATAAAGTCTGCTGTTTCCTATTACACATCCTATCATTGTTGGATGAACGTTGGCTAAACGATGAGCGAATGAATGTCAGCTGTGACTAACGCCACAGCACGTTTTAGCGAGACTTTTTTTTGTAAGTGTGCGGGATTATCAGCAGTTTTATTAACCAAACAGCATAACATCGTTTCAAGTGTGAGTCAATGTGAGAGAAGGCGAGAGACAAGCTCAAAGAAAGGGAATTTTGTGCTGAGTCAAGCAGAGTAAAACAGGGAAAGTGAAGATCATGACTTAGAGTCCAAATTGGCTAGTGAGATAGAGAAAAAAGAAGAAAGGGAAAACGAATGACACCAACACCACCACCACCACTACTCCTTATCATCCTGGTCATCGTCCTTGTCATCCTGGTCATCCTGTCCGTACTCCTTATCGTCCTTGTCGTCCTCATCATTGTCATCATCGGTCTTCTTTCCTCCTCCTCCTCCGCCCGCATAGCCTGCCGTCTGTCCCTGGTGGTACCCGTGGGCGCCATGGCCGCCGCCGTGTCCGGCGTAGTACCCGCCCGCCTGTTGACCAGCGTAGTGTCCACCACCGTGTCCATCTTGTCCGTAGGCCGCCGCCTGACCGCCGTAGTCGTCGTGTCCACCGTACTGCGGCGCGTACTCCTGCTGACCACCGTGGTGGCTGGGATGGCTGCAGTGGTGGTGGTGGTTCGCCTCGCCCCCCTCCAACATGCTCAGCACAATGACGAGGACCGAGCTGAGGGCGAGGGCCCCGGTGAACAGGTGATGGAGAGAAGTCATCAGGTGGGAGAAGAAGTGGTGGCGAGCCTTTCAACAAAAAACAACAGCAGCAGCAGCAGATAAATATGGCAATGCTTTTTGAGCAGTGCACCACAGTGGCACCTTTTTATATCCGATGCTCGCTAATCGAAGCAGAAAGTGAGAGATATGGAGCGAGAAATTGAGAACAACGGCAGCAGCAGCGCAGCTTTGATTGCCCTTTCTTCCCAAGGTGACACAATCACAAAGATTGGTGCTGAAACAACCACACACACCACCGCAAAACGGTGTAAATGTGTAAAAAGCACTCAAAATGGCTCAATAACCACAGCCGGCGGCGTCGCTCAATCAGCGTCTCACTCTCGATCGTTGTCAAATTATAGCCTGCGCTGTTATTTGTAGCACCTGATGGTGGTGACAGAAAGAAACTGGGAAGCAAGGTCAGCTGTGAAATGGGCAAATCAGTGCAGCAGTGCAATGTGTGCAGTGTTCATCAAGAAAGCCATTGCTCGATCAATCTAGAATCGCCAGCCAATTGAACAAGCAAACAGATGGAGAAGCAGAAAGTTCAAGGTAACAACTGCTAATTTCGGCAGACAAATTAGCAACAGCGGCAGACAGCCAAACAGACGGTAGCCAGTGGCAAACCACACAAAACACCGATTCCGTTTTTTGCTGAAATATTTCACTCATTTTGGTCACCTAAAAGCAGAGTTCTAAACACACAAGTTCCATTCTAGAACTTCTCTCACTTTTCCCAACTGTAAAACTATTTCCACACCCACAGCCAAACTTCTTCTCTATCGAAACTCCTCTCCCAAAGCGAAAACATGACATCACCGAGCCTATCAAGCAGACTTCGCTCTACCCAACCCCAGCAACTTCAGCTACAGCCAACGGCAATCACCACCACCTACCTCCTCGCCCTTCAGCCGCCCCCGAACCGCCTCCCTGAAGGTCCTCTCCTACAACGTGAACGGCATCAAGTACCTGAACGGCGACCGGCTGCGCAAGCTGCGCTCCATCGCCGCCTTCATCGCCGCCGGCCACTTCGACCTGGTCGCCCTCCAGGAGGTCTTCTGCGCCGTGGACGCCCAGCTGCTCGCCGCCCGCCTCCGCCCCACCCTTCCCTACAGCCACTGGTTCACCAACAGCAGCCCGGTGGGCAGTCCCGGCCTGATGACGCTCTCCCGCTGGCCGCTGACCGCCATTCACCAGCGGCAGTTCAGTCTGCAGGGCAACCCGCTCAAGATCTACCACGGCGACTGGTTCGCCGGCAAGGGCGTCGGCTACGTCCGCGTCATGGTCCCCATGGATGGGAGTGGCGGCGGAGGGAGTGGCAGCAGCAAAAGCAACAGCTCAAAGAACAGCAAAAACAGCAAGAAACAGCAACAGCAACAGCAACAGCAAGAAGGAAAGACTGAGCAAGGGCCCGCTCTACAAGAAGGTCCTCTCAAACGCCTCGACGGACACTGCCAGCCACCTGACGGTGCACTTCTTCAACACCCACCTGCTGGCCAACTACGGCGGCGAGACGATCCGCGGCGGCGAGAGCCAGTACGCCGTCCACCGCCTCGCCCAGGCCTACGAGCTGGCCGCCTACGTCGAGGCGATAATAGGAGGCGCCTCCTCCTCAGGCCGACCACTGCCCGCCGACTCGGCGCTCCTCCTCGCCGGCGACCTGAACACCCTGCTCACCGACCCCGGCTACGACCTGCTGCTCACCCGCCTCGCCCTCTTCGACGCCCACCTCTGCCCGAACAAGGCCTGCAGCTGCTACAAGTCGGCCAATCGGCGCTTCCCGCCGGCCTGGCCGCCGGCGGCTGCCCGCGCGCCGACAAGATCGACTACATTCTCCTGCGACTGGGCGGCAATCTGAGCAGCCTGGTGGACATCTACCGGGAGAGCGGCCAGGAGGCGGTGGTGGTCGACGAGAAGGTGCCGATCACCAAGGCGGGCGATCCACAGGGAAAGGGAGGCGGTGGCCTGGTGGCGACGCCCATGAGTGACCACCTGCCGGTCGTTGTCCGGGTGGTCCTCTCCGCGGGAGGTAAGTTCTTTGTTTTGGTTTTAGTTCTACTTTGGGTTCTACTTTCCTGTTCTATTTCTATTTCCACCCACCCACCAGGCAGCTCCGACTGCGGCCACCAGACCGTGCCCGCGCGCACGGCCATGGGCGAGTGCTCCCAGTCGGCCTGTCTGGCCTAACTGCCCGCCTGCTGGCCGCCTACCTCGAGGAGCAGGCGCACCGAGGCCTGCTCTTCGCCGTCATCGTCAACCTGCTCGCCCTCTTCGCCTTCGCCATCAGCCTCTTCGCCGCCGACCTCGCCCCCCTGGAGGCCTCCTCCTCCTGCCGCTCTACCTGGCCGCCCTCTACGCCGTCGTCCTCCTCAAGACGGCCCTCTTCAGCGGCGAGTGCAAGGCCCTGGCGACGGTGCTGACGCTGGTCCGCTTCGACCTCGCCCGCCTCACCCGCCGCCATGACATTCTGCTGGTCGGCGGCGATCCGCTCTGAAGAAGTAGTAGAAGTCTCTCACTTTTTAGTAAACAACAGCAGCACAGTATAAGCAGGGGAAACAACGACACACACAGGCAAAAACGGCGTTCAGTTACATAGAAGACATGAGATGATGTGAAGAAGTTAACGGCTGAGATGAAGATGATGATGATCCAGGGATGAAAATGGCGCAAAACAGCGAGAGAAGACTGAGAGAGATAGCTAAAAAGCACACTTTTCCTAAACTAATCAGAAGACTACCACCTACTTCTACTTATCACCATTGCCACCATCACCTCGGCCGCCAATGAGCTGATCAGTGCTGGTGGCCTCCGCCAGGTAGGCATTGTAGAAGGAGTTGGTGCCATCGGTGAGACTGCTCGAGGAGCCACCACCACCACCACCAATATCACCACCGCCCCTCATATCACCTCCTCTTCCTCCTCCTCCTTCCACCACCTCCCGTATTGAGCGAGACGACGTCATCAGAGAGAATGGCCGTCCGACTGTTCGCCGAGCTGACCTCCTCCTCCAGCGCGTCGTCCACCTCCTCCTCCTCCACTGAGACCGTCTTCATAAGGTAGCCGGTGGACTGGGGCGTCAGGCCGCCTCCTCCATTACCTCCCTCCTAGGAACGTCGCCCACCGACCGATTGACCTTGCGACTGTTGTACGCCGACTGTCGCTCCCTGGCGGACATCTCCACGCGACGGTCCCGGGCGAATCGCTGCTCCATGGCGGCGCTGTGCACAAAGCTGACCACCGTGTGCACGCCCACGCTGTCGATGGAGGCCCGCTCGGCGGCGCTGCCTGCAGAGCTCACCCCGCCCCCGCCCCCGCCTCCTTCTCCTCCGTTTCCCCTATTCCACCTCCTCCTCCTCCTCCTCTTCCCTGTCTGGACGCGCCCTTCGACCTCATCCGCTTCTTCGCCGCCTGCATCTTCTCCGCGTCGGAGATCTCTTTGGCACGGGCAAACTCCTGCTGCAGAATGAGCTCATTGGTGAGGTAGGCGTGCTGGCGCATCTGCTGCCGCAGCTGCTGCGGCACGTCGGGGATGATCCAGCGCATCAGCGAGGTGATGGTGGCGATGACGTTCTCGAAGAGCACCACGAAGATGAGCCGCGCCGAGAGGAGGCGGTAGTAGTAGGAGGTGAACTTGTAGCGGCGACTCTCCTCCACCCACGGCGGCTCGCGGTAGTCGGGGTAGCTGGAAAGGGGGTGAGAAATTAGTGTTGTAAACCTTTTCGAAAATACTGCTGCAACACTTACACGCAGTATGGGCCCAGCTTGGCGCTATCGTAGCCCAACTTCAAGTGCTCATTGACGACCTGCGCGTCAAAGTAGCTCAGTGTGGTGTTGAAGTACCCATTAAGGTTGCCATTCTCAAAGTAGTAGAAGAAACGGGGCACAAACTCGGTGGTGAAGGCGATGATCATGCCGTTGGTGATGACGGACAGCTTGCAGATGGTGTCCAGAATGCGGTACCAGATGCCGATGTTCTTCACTCTGAAAAAAGAGAGATTATCATCAAAAACAAACCAACTTAAACAGTACCTCTGCGCCACCGGCCGCCGGTAGGTGGTGATCATCTTCCGCGCGTCAAGTCGAATCTCAAAGACGTTGTTGATCAGCGCAAAGAGCGGCGCCAGCGGAAAGGCGGACACGAAGATGGTGACAAAGCCAAACTGAATGACCATCTCCAGGTACTCGTAGAAGAGCGACGTCGGCATCCACCGGTTCAGCAGAAAGTCGTCCTCCCACTGCGGGACGTTCATGCGCGTCACCTTGTTCTCCTTCCGGTACACCCACCGCCGGACGACGCCCTTCGCAAAGGGCATACAGAGTTCAATGGCGGCGCTGAACATCTGCCGGCCGATCATGATGATGCCCAGTTGGATGGCCAGCTCCAGGAGGCAGCCGCCTGAAAAAAGGAAAAGAAATTAAAGGATTTTACCAAAAAATCACCCCGAAAAAGTCCCACTCACCCGTAGCGCACTCCTCCTGCGTCAGCGACTCATCGTTAAACTCCCCTGGATTCCCTATAAACCGCCCCTTGAAGAAGGCAATGTAGAAGATGGAGGAGTAGTAGTTGACAAACTGCAGGAGGAACATCTTCAGCGTGAGGGAGTTGTCAAACTCCGACTGCGTCCGCGGCATCTCCAGCTCCGTCAGGTAGGCGGCAATCTTCGAGTAGAGGTTGTTCAGTATGAGATGAAGATGAGGTTGAGGCCGGCGGCGGAGCTGCTCACCACGATGTTGCTGTACTTGTTGAGGAAGCCCACTGACTTCAGGCCGCCGCCGGCGACGCCGCCGACGCCGCCCTCGACGGCGCCCTTGACAGCGGCGGAAGCGGCCGCAGCCGCCGCCGTGTTGGCCGCGTCCGCCTTGCGGAAGCTGCGAATGGCGCTGCGAATCGTCCCGCGGTAGACGATGACGAACCACCGAGCCGAGGGCGATGAGAATGAGAAAGAGGACGACGGAGGCGGAGAGGATGGTGTAGGGCAGCTGCCGTCGCCAGAAGGGAATGTACGGCTCGTACATGCGCGTGATCACGTTCAGGCGGCGGTTGCCGACGTTGGAGAGGCGGGCCTGGAGGGGAGGGGGAAAGAAAGTTAGATAGGTTAAAATAGTCTGAAAACCCCAAAACCTTCTTACCAGATACTCGGGCCGCGGGTACTCCTCGACGGCATCAAAATTGGACAGATCCCAGCGGTAGGTGATGCGCGCCGCGTACCGCTTCCACATCTCCAGGTAGACGGTCGCCCAGAGGCTCATGAAGATGGCGAAGAAGACCGTCGCCGGGTTGTCAAAGAGGTAGGTGGCCTTCGAGTAGAAGCAGCTGTCGCTGACCCGGTGAAGTTGCAGTCGTGGGCGCACTGGGGGCACATCAGCAGCCGGTCGTACGTTCCATTGCAGACCTCCTTCGAGGGCGCGTCCTTGTTCAGTGTGAAGGAGCCAAAGAGGAAGCAGAGGACACCGACCACCGAGGCAGGTATCAGCATGCTGGTGTAGAAGCCCAGCCAGGCGAAGTAGAGGGCAATTTTGGTGCCAAAGTAGCGGCGAATCTCGTCCAGCGGCTGCCGATTGAAGGCCATCTTCACGCTGGCCCAGTTGGAGATGAGCTGCATGCGGGGCGAGCGGTAGTCGGCATTGACCTTGCCCTCGTGAATCGGATAGGCGGCAATGTAGACCTTGTCGGAGAGCAGCTTGTTGATGCCGAACTCCGTCACGTCGTCCTCGTGGCGGCTGAAGCTCTTCCGCTTGAGGATGAACTCCACCACCTGCGCCCGCTGTGCGGTGTGGAAGAAGAGCTCCTTCTGCGGCGGCACGTCAAAGAGGTACTCCTTGTCCTTGCTGTAGGCGGCGGTGAAGTGCATCGAGTGCGTCTCGTCGTCGTCGAAGAGCATCTTCCAGGTGGTCTGCATCGTCTTCATCGGCATCTTCAGCTTCATGATCTCCGCGTAGCGGGTCAGCACCGGCCAGGGGGCGTAGATCTTGATGAAGACGTAGCCCGCCTGGCTGATGTCCTCGGTGTACTCCAGGTGGAGGCCCTCCTCGCGCAGGTTCGCCTGCAAGACATGAGGGGAAAGAGGGGGAGGAGTGATTTAGTGCTTAAGTTGTGCTTGGCATTCGAGAGAATTGCCCTTCTCTTCTCTTGCAAAAGACTGCTCCACAGCTAAAAATCGATCGATCGATCTATCACAGCAGGCATTTTATTGTGTGTGCTCCAGCACTCTGCACAAACTGCCAGTCAAACGGCAATAAATGCAGAGAGAGATTCTTCAGAGAAGAGAGAGGAACTGCCATAAGCATAAAAGCGCAGAGAGCGAGCGAAAAGGTAATAATTATCGATTGAAGGAAGAAGAGGGGAAAGGCGCTTTACCTTTGCACGACTGCCGTTAATTGTAAATGAGGGCGCACATTCACAGTCAGAGTCAGCAGGAGCAAATACTCGTCGGCGAAAAGGAGCAAATTAACATGACAAAACATTAATGAGCAGGCCAGACAGAGTAGCTCTCCCTCTCACGTAGCCCACCACCACTAAACTACGTCTCAGTCGTTTTTCAAGGCCAAGTGCAGCTACCAACTCCCATCCAAAAGCTGACCTAGAAACCTTTCCCTTTCCTTTCCTATCTAACTTACCTCAAAGATGGACCGCTGCTCAAAGTGGAGCATCTCCTCGCTCTTCGGATTGGTGGTCGTCGGCTTGTTGAAGACAATGACGTAGTCGACCCGCCGCTTGCCGTCCTCAAAGTAGTGACTGAGGAGGGTCTTCTTGTTCTTCATCGCTCCTGGTTCAGCTGCTCGACGGTCTTCTCCGCAAAGGAGACGACGCTGGGGGTGCGCCGGCCGCGCTTGCATTCGCCGCAGCAGCGGCCGCCGCCGCCGCCCGCCCCTGCTTGTCCTGAATGCGCGGAAAGAGGAGGTTGTCCAGTTCGCTGAGCTTCTTTGCATTCAGCGGATCGGTGGCGGTGAGGCGAGAGGGAGACATTTGAGCCGAAGACGTTGTAGCCGTTGGCTGCTGCGGCGGCGGTTGCCTCCTTTTCCTTTTCGGAAATTAGAGGCGGCGAGGAGGAGGCTCCCGTGGGATCAGCCGTGGAGGAGGCCCCCTCCTCCGACTCTGAGGCGCCGTTTGACCAGGACTTGCCTTGATGGTGGTCGGCGTGGATGGTCACGCTGAGGTTGGGCATCGAGTGCGAGGAGGCGTACAGGCTGAAGAGGTCATTGTTGCCGGCGATGACGCGCTTGGCTGAATTTAAATGTATAGGAAGAAGGAGTGTAAAAAGTAGAAAATCTCAAACTAAAAAGCCTTTTCTACTTACCAATGCTCACATCGCCGCCGTCTCTTGAGCTGCCGTAGGCGCCCACCTCTTCAAGAGTTGAGCCACTATCTTCCTCGTCCTCATCGTCATCATCATCATCATCGAGGACGTTAATGGTAGTCGGCGGCGGCGGTGGTCGCAGCGAATACGAACTCCGCTTATCACCGCGACTGTACCACTCGCCGTTGAGGTTGGCCACGCGAGGGCTGCGCACAAAGACCGACTGGACGCTGATCATTGGCGGTGGTTGTGAATGTGAGTTGGAATGTGAGTTAGAATGGGGGTGTAAATGTGTAGAAGAAGTAGGGTTTGAAGTAGGGGGAACAGAAGTGGGCTCCGGCGTGGTCGAGTTGGAGCGCGAGGAGTAGTTTAGTGTGTTTTCGACAAACTTCGAGGACTTGAGGCGGTGCATGATGATGCCCGTGCTGCTGGCGAGACTGCCTGCCACCGTCAGGTACCGGTTCAGGTTGCTCATCGATGGGGGGCGGGAGAAGAGGTGCTGGGAAGAAGTTTGGCCCTTCTTTAAGCTGCCAGTGCTCTTGGAAGCCCGCCTGGAGGTGGTAGTGTTAGTGATGATCTTCGGTGGCGGTGGTGGTAGTGGTGGCAGTGTCGCCGAGAGCGTCGACAGCTCGCTCTCCTCGTCAACTACAGGGTCCAGCTGAAAGGAGGTCGAGTGGAGTGACTGCTTCCACTTGGCAAGCGATGAAGATCTGCTGCTGCTGCTGTGGCTGTTGTTGCTGCTGGAACTGAATGAGGAGAAGCCGGTCGTCGAGGAGGAAGAGGTTCCGCATGATGTTGGGGTGGAAAATGTGGAGGCGGGGGAAGGAGATGAGGGAGATGAAGGTGAGGATGAAAAGGAGAAGATCTTGGACTTGGCGGTCTTCAGCGCCAGGTACTGCCCGATGGTGCTGCTGTTCACCGAGGAGGACAGCTGATGCTGCTGCAGAAGACTGCGCCGAGGAGGAGGAGGAGTTTTGCTGGAGTTGGGGGCAGAAGGTCGGAAGACATCGAAGCCGTGCAGTTCGTCAATGGTTGAAACGGGTTAGCGGAGTTCGATGGTAAAGAAGACGGGAAAAAGTGTTTAAGAGTAGTGAAAATATTTTTAAAAAGAAGAGAGAGAACGGCTACAAAACATTACACAAACTTCACCAGCACAGTCACAAGACTAACTGAAGAAAGGGAGAGAGAGAAAGAGCATTCACATTCACATACACGTAATCGAGGCGCGTGCAATGCCGTGCACGAACCGCCGTCGAGTTGTACCTTCCACCACCACCACAATTCACTGTGTTTCTGGTCGAACTCGCAAAGGAAAATAGAATAGAAGAAATAGAAGTCACAGAAGGAAAAGAAGAAGAAGAGTTCGGGCGCTACTTAAAGTTGTGAGCGCGCCCGGCAGAAGAAGAAGAAGACGAAGGCGACATCGATTTCAGTGACTGAAACAGAAGTCGCAAACTCGGGAAAAGTGAGAGAGAAAGAAGGCACAGGTAAAAACCGCCGGTACAGCAGCAGAAAGGTATACACTCACCTGAGGGAAGAGAACGACAGCAAACGTTGCACTGCTCCTCTCTCCTCCTCCTCTTGCCCATTACTGTACTAAGAAACCGACAACAAAAACTGGCTAGAACTGAATCCCGAACTGAACATGGCAGACTAATATCAAAAGGAAAGGTGGTAGTCAGAGCCAAAGTCGGTGCACAGGGAGAGATCGAGTTCTGGTGTCAGTTCTTCGTCTTCTTCTTCTTCTTCTTCCTCGAATCGGGCACTTCCCACTCTGTACTTGATACTGTTGATGAGAAAGAAGAAAAGGAGAAGAGGCAATTAATTAATTGGCGTCAGAAGACAATCACACACCAGCACAGTAACAGTAAAGAGTAACAGTAACAGTAGCAGTTCAAGTACACAGAGACGCCTCTCATTGAAAGCTCCAAAAAGAAAAAGCTTTGGCCAGCTTTTCCAGCACTCTTTTTGTCACTACTTGGTACGGTTTTCTCTGCTAAAATGCTGTGCCGACCAGAAGAAGGCTGCAGCAGCAATTAGCATTCAACAAGGGCGCACCGGTAGGTAGGAAGGAATTGGAATTGGAAAAAAGGAAGAAAGAAAGGGAGAACTGCACCAGCAGGTCATCGATAAATATCGGGCGCTTGTGTGTGTGTGGTGCAGAAAATTCTATGCAAAGGAGGAGTGTGCTTCGCGGAAAAAGGAAAAGTGAGTGCCGCTGCTGTGTGACGTTATTGCTGCTGTGCCGTAAAGGTAAATAGAATGAAAGGGAGAAAGGGAGAAAAGGAAAAGGGAGGACATGCAAACGAGAAGGAGGAAATAGCAACGGTGTCTAACCGAAACAGAACGAGAGTGTTTGTTTGTGTGCTCCGGCATTCGGTTCGGTGTACCACAACAACAACAACACACAGACACAGTTTCTGTTTTCCGATAAAGGTCACGGTCTGCTGTTGTGGTGGTGGTGGAGATCAATCGAAAACTGTGTGCTGGAAATGGGAGCAAATCAGTGTCTCTCTGTCTGTCTGTCTTTCAGCGGCCTGTGGTGACCACTACTACCGGCGGTGACCTTCTACTTTCTCTTCCTCCTCTCCCGTGAATGTTCTTAGCAATATTTATAGCGTCGAGGAGCGTTGAGATCGGGCTAAAGCTGAAACTGTCAACGGCGAAGAGCAGATAGGGCACACAGGCAGGCAGATCGAAGTACTAGAGACTGAATAGAGTAAACTGTCTGCTGGCACGAAAATGAATGAGGAGAGAGAGTGAGTGAGGACATGAAGTACACACACTACTTCTCCTGATGATGAAGAATCGATCCAAACGTTGGGGTTTTGAAAGTGGGCAGAAGAAGAAGAAGAAAAAGGCTATATTGTTGCAGAGGAAAAGGAGGAAGGAAGGAAGAAAGGAAAGGCCAATTCTTAATTGCCGTACGCTGATTCGACTGAAGCAAGCGGGAGCAGAAGTTCAAACGACTGTGACGATGCTGTTTCCCCGCCGTATTCTGCAGGCTAATCCGGCTAAATATATCAATATGTAAATGTAATAAGTGGGATACATGCCGCCGCCGTTTAATCTGTTCATGGCAATGATTTATGACCCACGCAAATCAATTAAGAAAGGCCAGGGAAAGAACCGGGAATTTTCTGTACCACGGGTACAGTGCTAGAAATAGAACAAAACTGCTGACTACCGAAAATAGAATCGTGCATGTATTGCACCTTTAAACATACCTGATGATCCAGAGCGTTCTCCAGGTGTAAAGATCAGAGGACATCTTCAGAGGGATCTATGTAAACGAGGGAAAAGTAAGGAAAACAGTCAACTGGTGTCCACTAAGATGTTATCGAACAGTGCAAAAAGAAAAAGAATTACCTTGACCTTGTCTAATCAAATGCTCAGGGTCATCGCCGTTCCACCTAAAATAACAGATAAGAAAGCAAAACAGATCAGGCTAGAGAGATCCGCTTGGGGGCGCTTTTGCGGCATTTTTTGGCGCCTGTCAAGGGCAGCAGCAGTAACAACAATTGAGGATGCCTGACCACGTCAGAAAAGTTCGAAATGGGAACTCTGGTGAACTCTGGGAAGGCATCAAAAGGAGCGCACCAGAAGTCTTCTACAGTCACACTTTGCCCGCGGTGACAGCTGCTGCTCAAGCGAACTCTGCTGAACTCTGACACGTGTACATCACCAATCGACGAACCGCTTTATCAGCTCATCTCTTAGTCATCGTTGCCAGCCTTTCAGCAAGAGAGAGAGGCCGAATCACCCTCGTCTCTTCGGCCGCCGTCGGCGAGAGAAGCCTCGCATTTTAGAACCGATCTTGCCGTCAGCAGGTTAGGTTACCACCACTGGTCGACGGCCTTTTTTCTTAGCAGCAGAAACAGCAGCGATCACCACCACCGCAAACTGGCCGCAAACTCTTCTTTCTCAACACTTCTGAACACTCTTCTCACCTGTTCTTCGCCCTCTTCACCAGCACCACCAGCACCACCTTCGCCGACCACGACCACGTCCGCCCGCCCGATGTCTCAGTACCTGCACCCGAAGAAGTGCTACTACGAGAATCTGCGCTGCCCGAGCTGCATCATGACCAATGCGGCGCAGATCTGCCGGTACCAGGGCATGCCCTGGGTGTCCTACAACAACGGCTCCTACCAGACCGACTACGACAGCGTCTACGAGGGCCTGAGCGCCGAGCTGGAGGACTTCTACCAGTTCATCCGCCCGAAGGCGGAGGACGACGCCCTGCGCAAGGCCACCTTCCTCTGCATCGCCAAGTCCATCAAGGCCAGCAAAAAGTTTGACATTGAAGCGGTGAGTAGAAGGAAACGGCGCTCTAGGGTGACGTGGATCTCCGGATCAGTTTGTTGTTTCTATTTTGCTGCCGGTAGCAGCGGTGACGAGGCTTTCTGTTTCTAAATGCCAGCGCTTACGTGGCCCAACTTCTTCCTCCTCCCTCCCTTGTGCAGGTACGGTACTACGGCAGCTTCAGCTCCAACACCTACCTCCCGGTGAGCGACATCGACATGGTGGTGATCGTGCCGAAGGAGAACAACGTGGTGGCGGTGCTCTTCGAGGTGGCCTACCTCCTCTTCATCGACGGCATCATCGAGAAGCACTGCAGCATCATTCCGCACTCGCGCATTCCCCTCCTCAAGTTCTACGACTGCATGACGGGCTTTCAGATTAACATCACCATCAACACGCCCAATGTGATGGAGCGCGCGGAGTACATTCGCCAGAGCTTCTTCCCCAAGGGCATCAGGGGCAGCAAGGCCTCCGCCCAGGCCGGCGGCGGCGGCGGCCAGTACGAGCTGAAGATTCTCTACTTCATGAAGTACTACCTGCTGTACCGCAACTCCAACCAGGTCTACTTCGGCGGCATCGGCTCCTACGCGCTCTCGCTGATGGTCCTGCGCTACTTCCAGGAGAAGGAGACCGTCGAGCTGATCAGCCGCGCCGCCAATGGAACGGCAGCAACGGCGGCGACGGCTGCGGCAGAGCGCTCATCAACTCACACTGCCGACGACGGCGACGAAGGAGAGGGCGAGGCGAGGGCGACGACGTCGGCAGCAGCAGCAGCAGCAGTGGAGGAATTGGCCAGTCCTCGCTGCTGGGCCGCCTGCTGATCGGCTTTCTCCAGCGGTACAGTGACGTCGATTTTATCAGCAAGGTGACCATTCGGTGCGCGACGGCGGCGCCTACCGACCCTCGCCGCCGGTGGTCGCCTCGCAGCCTCATTACCAGCTACACCATCACCATCAGCAGCAGCAGCAGCTGATGAACATGAGCGGCGGCAGCAGCACCTTCAGCAGCGATGGCAGCAGCTCTGCCGCCGCTGATGTGCTGCCACAGCAGCAGGTGGGTGGCAACATCGGAGGAGGTGGAGTGAAGCATCCGGCCAGCCACTTTGCCGGCCACTACCTGAACAAGAAGTGCTCGGTGCTGCGCATTGAAGATCCGCGCGAGCCGTGGAAGAACGTCAGCGCCGGCAGCTTCAACTCTGACCTCATTCTCGCCGACTTTGGCCGCCTCCTGCAGGCGCTGCTGCACCCGAAGGAGGCCGGCGGGGGGCTGCACGGCCTCTACGAGGACGGCCAGAACCAGTGGTCGATCATCGCCAATGGGCTCACTGTGGTCGACAGCTTTGTCGAGTACCGTACCATTCTCAAGGACATTTATCGTGTAAGTGTGCTTTGATGAGTGGGTTGCTCTTCTGTTGATACTTTATCTTTTTGCCCCGACAGTTCTGGTTCCCAACGGTGCCGAAGCAGTCGCCGTCGCAGTCGTCGCCGCGGCCGGTGAACGAGCTCTACGAGAGCTTCATCCAGCAGCGCAACATCTTTGGCCCGCGACACATTGAGTTCGAGTACAAGCGCCTGGAGGACAACACCGCCCAGCTGGTGCTGATGGACACGCAGGTGCCCGGGGTGCAGGGTCGGCCGCCGCCGCATCACTACCACCACCACCACCACAATCAGCAGCATCAGCAGCACCCGAATCATGGGCACGGGCACCACAACCACAACAACAATGCCCACCATCACCGCCAGCAGTATCAGCACCAGCAGCCGCAGAACTATCATCATCCGCTGAACAGCAACAGCAGCGGCAACAACAGCTACAGCAGCGGCGGTGGTGGTCACGATGGCAACGAGCACTCCCAGCAGGGAGGTGGCGGCTATGGCAAGCACCAGGCCAACGGCGGCGGCAACTACTACCACCACCACCACCACCACAACAACCAGCAGCAGCACTATATGAAGAAGAAGAAGTCCTGCTCGGTGCTACGCCTGGACACTGGGGGTGGTGGTGGAGCTGCTCCACAGCAGTGGAACACCGCCCCCAACAACAACAACAACAACAGCCGCAGCAGCGGCGGCGGCGGCAGCGCCCACATCAACAACAACAACAACGTGAGCGTCGTTGCCAACGGCGGCGGGGCCAGCAGCACCGGCAGCACCGACAGCAGCTCTGACCGCAAGACGCGCGAACTGAAGAAGATACTGAAGATAGATTTTAACTGATCTCAACCAACCCACTGTTATCCCCCACACGTGATTAAACTCACACCATTTATCACCTCCAACAAAGCACACACACACACCCACCTACACAGGCAAAGGAAAGAGGAAAGGGAAAGGGATTCGATGATATTGGCCACACACTCAGGAGAGAGAGCAGAAATCACAATAATAAATGTACGCCATTACGTTTTACTTGCGGAGGAGAGGTGAAGTGGTAATTTTACAAGCGTTTCTCATTTGGTGGTCTGTGCTGTAAAAAGGAAAAGGAAAAGAGGTGTGTGTGTGTGTGTGGTAGTAATGAAATTAAAATAAAAAGGTTTGTTTGTGATCAGAGAGAAGAGAGAGAGAGAGAGAGAGAGAGAGAGAGAGAGAGATTAGAATAATAAGAGCTGAATTGGTGATGATCGGATAATAAGAATAAGGGAGTAATGAATAAGAGTGTGGTACTCTTCTAGGAGAAAGGTGATATAATCTGAGGGATGCAAACTTCTTCTTCTTCTTCTACTCGATGTCGTTGGGCGCCGACTCGACCTCCTCCTCGGTGTAGATGTTCTCAGCCTGTAGGCAGAAAAGATAGATTAGTAAAGTCTGCAAATTAGCTCCCCACCAAACAAGTGCACTTACCATCTGCCAGCACTGCATGATGTTGTCCTCGGAGACGGAGCAGATCACCCAGGGGTCGTTGGGGTTCCAGGCAAAGTCGCTGATCTTGGCGGTGTGGCCGCCGTGGATGAAGAGCAGCTCCGGCGGGCCGTCCTCCGCGTCCTCCGACGTCTGGTCCTCGCCGATCTTGCTCAGGTCCCAGATGTTCAGGCGGCGGTCGGTGCCGCTGGAGGCGAGGATGGTCTCATTGTGGGGCGACCACTGCACCTGGAAGATCTCGTCCTTGTGCGAGTTGAAGGTGTGCAGCTTCACCTTCAGGTTGCGCAGGTCCCAGAGGGCGACGGTCTTGTCGGCGGAGCCGGTCGCCAGGATGTACTCGCTGAAGGGGTTGAAGGAGAGGCAGTTCACCTCGGCGCCGTGCGCCTCCACCACCTGGCTGGGGTGGCTGGTGTCGCGGCTGCGCGTGTCCCAGATCATCAGCTTCTGGTCGTCGGCCACCGAGCCGAAGATGGACTCGTGCAGCAGGTGCCAGGCGACGTCCTCGACGACGGCGGTGTGGCCGGTGAAGACGCTGCTCGCCTCGATCACCCGCTCCGGCCGCTGGGTGCCGTTGATGTCCCACAGGCAGATGGTCATGTCGTCGGAGGCGGAGAGGAGGTGCCCATTTAGGTTGGCGTTCCACGACAGCCCGTAGCCCTCCTTCTGGTGGCCGCGGAGGCGCAGGTCGGGCGTGCAGACTATGTGAGGGAGGGAGGGAGGAGAAAATGAATAGCGTTAGAATGGGTGATTTTGCTTTGGCAATCAATGGCGAAGCCCTACCTTTGTCCACCGGCTTCACCGGGTGCTTGGTGTAGTCGAAGATGAGCACGTCACTGGAGGGCGTCTTCGTGGCGATGACGTTGGGGTTCTGGGGCATGTAGCGCGCCCGGTTCACCTCGCCCTCGTGATTGATCTTCTGGATGATTTCGATTTTGCCTGCATCAGGGATGGATGATCATCAGTTAGAAGCTGTAAACTGTTGTCTACATCTGCTGCTTACCGGACACCGAAGCGAATCCGCCGTACTCGCCATTGTCAATGTCGTAGTAGCTGCCGTCGAAGGGGTAGTCGTCGTTGGGCAGCTGCACCGTGGCCACCACAGGTGGTTCTGCTCGTCGGAGGTGTGCGTGCCGAGGATGATGCGGTGCAGGGCGAACTCCGCCTGCGGCCGCTGCACCTCGGGCAGCCACTGCGCGGTCAGCGAGGGCCACTCCAGCGCGTGGGTCATCACCAGGTCGTAGAGGAAGGGGGTGTTCTTCTTCCAGATCTTGTACTCGTCGTTGATGGCTCGCTCCTCCTGGGCTGTGGAGTAGAAGAGAGGTGTGTTAGTTACCACCTCAAAATAGAACTGTCAACAGCAGCACTTACCGGCTTCATTCTTGCTGGCCGCTGTCTGGCCCTGCTGTCCTCCGCCGCCTCCCTGGGTCTGCTGCTGCTGTTGCACTGCTTCCACGGTGTTGGACATTTTCGTGGTGGTGGTGGTGATAATGTAAAGAAGGTGGTGAAGAAGAACCTCGACACCAGAGATCAGAAGATGAAATGCCGCTCTTCAGCACTTTGAGAGTAGTGACAAACAAAGCAGCGGCGCTTACGAGAATCTGGTGGCTTTGAAAGCAGCAGCAGCGGCGGCGGCGGCAGCACAACTTTGCGAGGCAAAAATCACCACAGCGCCAGCCCCTTCTGAGAGGACGTACGCCTGCACCTTCTCTTCTACGTTTTGCTTGTGCGCCTGAGAGAGCTGTGGCCGCCTGACCAGAGTTGGCTATCTTTTTATCTGCTCTGCAGTCTCCGTCTGAACACTGCAGAGACAGCAGCAGCAGCAGTCTCTCGCCTGACTTCACAGCTTCGTCGCCTTCTCTGAGGAGCTTCAAGTGAGTGGTGAGAGAGAGAGAGAGCATCCCAGAGAATAGTACGGCAGCAGCAGCCACGAGCAGTTTGTTGTTTGTGTCTGTCTTCTTCTTCTTGTTTACCACTGTTTTCTGCTTCTGCTTCTAATTCCCAAACCCTTCTTCTTCTTCTTCTTGTTTACTTTCTCTAGTCCAGAACCTTAGCAAGAGAAATAGAACTTCACCACCACCACCACCACCTTCAACTCTACGTCACAACACTGTAGCAAGACTGTTGTACCAAGACTGTGGGCACACTTTGCCAGCACACACACCACACACACTCATTTTACGCTACGTGTGTTCTGTGGTACAGCAGTGTTTGTGCACTTCATCGCCTCCTAAGCCAGTGACCTTCTTCAACGATGGCCTCCTCCACCTCCTCCTCTCCAAAGCACGAGCCCGAGACGATGGGCGACAATGGCCACGGGAAGATCTCCTCCTCCTCGTCGAACGCCTCCGACTACGAGGTGATACCGAACAGCGAGTTCTACGGCCACCCCGTGCAGATCGTCAAAGTGACCGACGAGCGCAAGTTTGAGCTCGACGTGGAGGCCCTGGGGAACATCCTCCTGCGGGACTCCATCCGCGACACGCCCGTCGTCGTCGTCTCCATTGCGGGCGACTTTCGCAAAGGTAAGTCAGCCCGACGACTTTATTAGAGCCTTTGTTGTTTTTCTTTGCCTTACTACTGAAGCTACGGCACTAATCCTAACGCTGCACTGTACAAGATCATTTGTGTTTGTCTGCCTCTGTCTTTCTGCTGCTGCTGCTCTCTGACATTCTTGGCATAGATGTTGATGGCAAATGTCGGCGTCAGAGCAGCAGCAGCAGCACTCCGTTACTGCTATATACTCCCCACCAGTGTGTGTGTGTTCTGCTCTACTAGTTTATTTTCACTTCATCACCACCACCACTTGCCACCAGATCTTCTATTCTTCTTCTGTCTAGACACTTAATTTGCGCTCCCTCTCTCCCCATCAAATGATGATGATGATGACGATGACGGTGCTATTTTCTTCCCCTGCTCTCGTAGTTACCTCTAATCTGTCAAATTCTCCTTTCTCTCTGGTCCCCAACTCTCTCACTTTCTCTGGCCTCAGGGACTGGTGAACCTAAAGGTGGAAGATATCTAATCCTCCTTCCCCTTCCCCCTCTTTGATGATGCCGATATTGTTTCGTCTTCCTCACTCTCTTTCTCTTAGCAGTCTCCTCTCCATCTCGTTCTCAGGCTCTTTGAGAGCACACTGTTGCGTCAGTGTACACGACGACTACGACTACGACGAGATGAGGACAACTGTACAGCAAAAGCAGCAGCTGCGTTGTAGTGTTGCCTCTGCCACTGCTGCTGCCCCATTTGATCAGACGACACATCACACACACACACTCACACAAACACTGGCACCGGTTTTCACGACACTCGGTGTCCAGCTAGCTAGCTAGCGAGCTAGCTCTCTCGGAGACTTTTTCCTCCTACGGAAAACTGGCCCCTTAGGGTAAATTCCCCCACAATCTAGGGAGACCTTTCGGCAGTGTTTGTGCAGACCAGCAGCAGGCCAATTTGTCAGCCTTCTGAAGTAGTAGCAGCTGCTGCCGCAGCTTCTGCTCTTTGTACTGACGGGTATCCTGTGCACCCAGGCACTACCACCACTGCTCCTGCCCTGCTGCTCTTTTCCCTCTGCCTAATCAGCAGTGAACCTGTCCACTGTGTAGTTGTTGTATGTGCTTGTGTAGTTATCGACTGCTGCTGCTGCTGCTTCAGCTCTTGATCGACTACTGCTGTTCTACTTAGCGCACAACACACTTTACATTTACATTGCCCATTAACTCGTTTTCAGTAGGGTAGGTGCTGCTCACACTGCTGCTGCTGATGAGGATGATGATTGAATTTGTTGTTTCTCGCCGGCACTTGTTGCTCTGCTAATGAAAAGGAACTGCTGCTGTTGCTGCTGTTGCTGCTGTTGCTGCTCGTATGCTCGCGCTCGCTAAACTGTGGCCCAAATAGCTGTCGCCCAATTGCCCGGCTGATTAGTCACTGCTGCTGTCGTGTTTAAGTGTCTAAAGTGTGGCGATGACATAACACTCGAAGGCGGTGTATAGCACCGGAGTGTTTAGTTGATTGGCTAACACAACACACTAACTAGCAACAACAGCAGCCATGGCAGGAAATGGTTGTGAGTTGGCCAACAAAGCTGCAGAGATGGTGGTGGTGGTGGTGCTGTGGTGCTGTGGTCTGCTGAGTGCGCAGTTGATTACTCGCAGATAGAGCGGCCATATACGCTAACACAGCGAGAGCGAGTAGACATCCTTGAAGTGTGGCCACCGCTGCTGCTGCTGCTCGTGACTTTAGCGTCTAATACTTTATAATGTCTCTTTTAATGTGCGCCTGCTTTCTAGTGTGAGTATGTGCACAATAAACCGTCACGGTACTGTGAACATATTGTGCAGGCAGACAGGTGCATTGGCCGGTGCTGGAAAGGGAAAGAAAATGTCGTAGTCGTACAAAGAGCTGGCATTTGTACGGGGCAGCTGTACAACATCCGCTGACGGTGGTGCTGGTGGTGGTAATTGACCGTGTCAGATGGAGAAGGGGCAAAGGTTTAGGGTGAACAAAGAGCCTCATTAGCACGCTAATTTGCAGGCAAAGGTTAGCTTTGTTGTTGTTGTGTTGTTGATTTGATTGTTTGCTCACCGCCGTCATCTTCTGATGACATTTGTTTTGTCTGCCACTACTGCTCTGGTGCACTGAGAGGTTTCAATTAGCTGGGAGATTAGAAGTGTGTGTGTTTGTTTTGGTGGTGGTATTAGAGGTATATTGTAAATGTCAGTCAGGAGGAAGGCTGAGGTGTCAGACATGTCAGGCTGCTGGCAGTTGGCTGCTTGATGCTTTTATTGTTTGTTTGCCTGCCTGCCTAATGACCGGCGGTTTCGATTTCCCCTACTAATGTCTATCTCTTTTCCTTTCTTTCCTTTCCTCTTCAGGCAAGTCCTTCATGCTGAACCACTTTCTGCGGTACCTGCAGGCCGGCTGCGGCACCGCCGACTGGCTCGCCGACCCGAGCGCCCCGCTGAAGGGCTTCAGCTGGCGGGGCGGCTGCGCCCGCGACACCACCGGCATCCTCATGTGGAGCGAGCCCTTTGTCATCAAGCGGGACGACGGCACCGATGTGGCCGTGGTGCTCATGGACACCCAGGGCGCCTTCGACAGCGAGTACACGGTGAAGGACTCGGCCACGGTCTTTGCCCTCTCCACCATGACCTCCTCCATTCAGGGTAAGAGAGTGTTAGCCCTTTGTTTACATTTTTCAGCTAACCACCTTTCCCCCGCCTATTTCCACCCACCCCAGTGTTCAACCTGATGCACAACCTGCAGGAGGACAACCTGCAGGTGCTGGAGATCTTCCTCGAGTACGGCCGCCTCGCCCTCGAATCGGTCCACGAGAAGCCCTTTCAGAAGCTGATCTTCCTCATTCGCGACTGGTCCTACCCCTACGAGCACCCGTACGGCTTCGAGGGCGGCGCCCGCCTGCTGGAGAAGAAGCTGGAGCTGAAGGAGACGATGCCCGAGCAGCTGCAGCGCGTCCGCCGCAAGATCAAGCAGTGCTTCCGCGAGATTGGCTGCTTCCTCATGCCCCACCCGGGCAGTCGGGTGGCCACCAGTCCGCAGTTTGACGGGCGAACGGTCGACTACGACCCGACTTTCGCGACAACCTGAAGACCTTTGTGCCCGACCTGCTCGCCCCCGGGAAGCTCATTCCCAAGGAGATTGGCGGCCGGTACGTCTCCGGGCGGGAGCTGCTCGAGTACTTTAAGGTGTACATTAATGTCTTTGCTGGTAAGTGGGGAGAGGGAAGGGGATGGGAACTTTACAATTCTAATCAAAACCGTTTCCCAGGCGACACAATGCCCGAGCCGAAGACGATGCTCGAGGCGACGGCCGAGGCGAACAACCTCACCGCCGTGGCCATCATCAAGGACGTCTACGTGGTGGAGATGGAGAAGATCTGCGGCGGCGCTCAGCCCTTCATCAACCCCGCCCACCTGGAGGCGAAGCACGGCGAGGTGATGGCCAGCTGCATGGACCAGTTCGACCAGATTCCGAAGATGGGCGGCACAGAGTTCAGCACCGGCTACCGCAACAAGCTCGAGGAGGAGCTGAACACCTCCTTTGAGCACTTTGCCATTCAGAATCGCAGCAAGAATGTCTTTGGGTGAGTGTATTTGTTTGGGGCATATGATTTGCGTTTAGAAAATAAGTGCTAACTCCTCTCTTTGCAGTCTGTTCGGCACTCCGCTGATCATGCTCTTCGCCTGCTTCATCTGCCTGCTCACCTCGCGCTTCCTCGAGATTCTCGGCATGGAGCGCATCAGCAATGGCTTCTTCACGCTGGGCACCGTCGACCTGGGCCTGATGATCGCCTACGTCGTTGGCCGCTACACCGGCAACTACCCCGAGTTTATCACCTTCGTGGACCACTACGCCGAGGTCGTCTGGCTCTTTGTAAGTATCATCTTCGTCAGGTGCTTTCTCCAGAATGGCGGAGGTGGAGGTGGTAGTGAGGCCGTTGATAAGGAAGGGACTGTGGCGGTGGTGGTCGCTCCCCTCTCTACGGCACCAGGAACTGCTGACGGTGGTGGTAAACCTTCCACAACTCCTACGCTGAAGAATCGTCGCAAGACTGTCGAGCATCCTTAGGAGCTTCATCTTCATCGTTGAATGATTCGCTTCAGTTTACTATTATTACTCTTTATTAGTTGCAAGCTCCAGCTCTCTTTATCCGCCATTATAACTTTCATTCAAGCGCAGAGTTTTGATGAACCCCTTTTCTATTTTTCTTTTCTATTTCCACCCCCACCATTTCCGCACATTCTAGTCAATGGATCAAATGCAGACGGCCCTTCGCTCGCAGACCACCTCGCTGATCAGCAATGTCGCCTCGAATGTGGCCGCCGGGGGAGGAGGAGGCGTGGGCGGTGGAAATAGCACCGCTTCGGCCACCGCTGCCGCCGCCGCCTCCAGGCCACTGCTGTCGCGGACGCTGTCCACCGCGCCTCCTCAACACCTACCTCGGGCGGCAACGCCACCGCCGGCGCCACGCTCATTAGGCGACAGGCCTCCTCTGCCGAAGAGACTGATGGTGATGATGATGATGACCACAGCCACAGCCTCGCCTCTTCTAATCTCCCTTTTTTAATTGTATGTGTTACTCTGAAGCTCTCCTGTAATGTTGTTGATGTTGTTTGATGATTCCTCTCCTCCTCCTGATTTTCCCACTGTATACTCCTCCTCCTTTCCCAACACTATTTTACTCTTGTACACACCAACTCTCCCCTTCTTCTTCTTCTTCTGTTACTCTTCCGTGTAGTGTGTTGTTTGTCTGTTCTACAGCTCGCGCTCCTCGGACGCCCCTCTCCCTCCTTCTTTACTGTTTTTAATTCTTTGCAATCCACGACGATGATGATGATGTGAAGCGGACTAATGGATACGTTCTGTTTAAGTTGATGATAATTATTGTAACATTCTTTTACTCTCCTTTCCCTCCTCCTCCACCTCTACCACTATCAATAACATTCGGTTTTTTAATTTTTGAGTGTTTGAGTTTTAAGATTTTGAAATCTTTGAGGATTCAAATGTGGAATTTCTATTTTCGCAGTGTTGCGCTTGTGTGGTGCTGATGACTTTGGGGGTTTTTCACTGACTCAGTGACTCTACTAAAATGTGTTGCGCAGTGGGACAGTGCTGTCCCCACCGAGGCGCAAGCACGCGCATAAAAGCCGACTGTTTTCTCTTGCGCCTTTTTCAGTCAGTCAGCCGCACTGTCGGTTGAAGTTTTGTTGACTAAGATCTTTGAAAGATATTTCGAAGACATTTGCTGACAGTTTGGTAAACACCCTATTTATTACTCAAGAATTTGTTGACGAGCTTTTTCCGCCGAAGAAGAAGAAGTGGTGAGTTGTGGTTTGCTTGTGTTGCTTTCAGTCTCACTGACTTTTTTTTGTCAACAGACTACTTCTTCTTCAGCCACTTCTTCACCCCCTTTCAAACATGGTCATCTCACTGGACAGCGAGATTGCCACCTTTGAGCCCTTTGGCCGGAGCATCGTCTCCTCGGTGCCGGAGCACAAGAGCCGAGGAGGCGGTGGTGGTGGCGGCGTCGGCGTCGGCTGCATCACCGGCGGTTCTTCAACCATCATCGCCGCCAACCGATCTCCAGCTGGCCTAGCTTCAAGCAGCCTCACCTCTGCGGAAGACCTGCACCTGACGCTAGCCCACCACCTGCACAATGACTTCACGGCGGCGGAGATTGACAGCACCCGAGACCTCTTTCGCTCCCTCCACGGCGTCTCCATGTCCAGCCAGGATGAGGAGAGAACAGCAGCAGCAGCACACCTCGGCGGCCCGAGAGTTCTGGCGAGTGCGGCAGTGCGCCAAGGGCGAGGAGGAGATCTACGTAAGTGAGAACACCGTCGTCTGCAGCTACAAGCAGTCGGGGCGGCGGCACCTCGCTCCTCGACAAGACCTTCACCTTCAGCGAGCGCATCCTGGACGCCAACTGGTGCGCCTTCATCACCAACGACAACCTCAATGGGATCGCCACGCAGGACCTCTCCAAGCTGATGTTCAAGGCGCCGGGCGCCAAGGGCGACAAACAGGGCGGCGGCGGCGGCAAATTGGCTGCTGTGGTGGTGGTGGTGGCTCGCAGTATCCAAAGTTTCTACTTGCCTCGCCGCAAAGTTCGAAGGGTCAGCAACAACGGCAGCACCACCTTCACAGCCTCTACACTCGGCAGCTGAGCGCAGCAAGGCCGTCTGCGTCCTCGACAAGATCTCCATTCACATGCTCACGGAGAGTGGCGACCACCACCGAAAGTCGCTGCAGTTTAAGGTGAGTGCTTCTTCTTCTTTAGGTGTTTGGTGATATGCTAACCATTTTCTCCTTTGTCTTTTAGATCAAGAAGATGGTGCCCACGCCCTTTGGTCTGCTCCTGGAGCGGGAGATTCGCGACAGTGAACGCCTGCAGGATGATCACAACCAGCTCGGCTGCGCCGCCGCCGCGGCCCCGCCGCCCTATCCGCTCATCTTTACGCTCTCCAATCCGCTCAATGAGATTGTGCCGGCGCTGGTGGCCAACTACAGCGGCAAAACAGCCACTCTAAACTCCTGTCCCCAACAGCCCCCGAACATCGGCTACATCACCAGCCAGCAGGACTTTCTCCTCGTGGACTTCATCGTGGAGCGGCACTTTGCCGTCTTCTACTGCACCGCCACCGGCCTGCACAGCATCTTCTACCTGCGCCCGGTGAATGGCGCCGAGCTGGACTGGATTCGCCAGGACCTGGAGAAGCCGATGTACAGTGCCTCCACGGTGGCTGAACAGTTTGCCAGCCAAAGCCTTCCTCACCCCCTGCAGACGCCCCAGTCCTCTGCTGTGGTGAGGCGTTCCAATGGACGTCGACCACCAGGGACTCATCATTCAGGACCGTTCAGCAGCAACAGCATCAGCAACATCAAGTCGCTCAACGACTCTGCCGGACAGCTGCTCAGCTCGCTGAATCACCCTCACCCTCCTCCCCCTCCCCCTCACCCCCATCACCCCTCACCACCTGATCAGCACTCCAATCTCAAACGGTGAGCTGACGAAGAAGCGCTGTCGCCTTTCCTATCCCTCCGGCGGACTGGCCTCCTCCTCGCCCATCACCCGAAGCATGAGCAGCACTCTGCTGGGCAATCTGGGAAGTGGTAGTGGTGGTAGTGGCACCCAGTCCGCCTCTGCTGGCGGCATTCAGGGAGGTGGTCGTCTTTCGTCGCCGAGGAACGCCACCGCCGCCGCCACCACAGGCATCAACTCACCGTTCAACAGTGGTAGTGGCAGTGGCCGAAGTGGTCGGCACAGCTCCGCCAACGCTTTCTCTTCTGGGGCTGCCTCTTCCTCGGGAGGCCTAGAACATGCTGAACGAACCAAACGAGGAGGAGGGGGCGTCCTCTCTCCGTCCACCTCAAAGCTGACCACCCTGCTCAGCAGCCGCCTCGACTCGCCCCTCTCGCCCAGCGCCAGCTCCTTTCGCCTGCCTTCCACCAGTCAGCACCACCACCACCACTACTCCACCTCGACCAGTCGTCTAATGGAGACGGACGTGGACTTGGTCGTCGGTGGCGGTGGCAGTGGTAGTGGCACTACTCAGAGAAGCCGATCTCGCAGCGTCACCACTGGACTACTAGGCCTGGGCACGCCCTCTCCGATGATCCTCAACAGCAACAGCAGCACTGTCGCCGCCTCTGCTGCGGCCACGAACACGCCCTCGGTGGAACGAGGCGGGGCACTGTACGATGACCTGCTGTACGCACGGAAGTACAGCGAGCCGATCATTGCCGAGTTTACGCTCGACTACGTCTGGTCGGAGACGGCGGGCAATAACTCAGCAGCAGCGCCGCCGCCCCCGCCACCAAGGTCTTTGCCACCGTGGACCTGCTCGGCCAGAACTACCTGGCACTTTTAGTTGCTGAAGGAGGAGGAGGAAATGGTAATAATAGTTCTGCCACGCCCATCGTCACTTCACCACCACCACCATCGACCACCACCACCACCGTTCTTCGGCTGATCAAGTTTGAGGTCCTCCTGGAGGAGAAGCCAGATGATGAAGGTGAGGATGATGACTGTCCGACTCAGCCGCGTCAGCCGCGCTACCTCTTCGGCAGCACGACGCGCATCGCCGGCGTGAAGGACGCCCAGCCGCTGCCGGCGCTGAACATGCTCCTGCTGCTCGACGACACCGGCTCGCTGCTGCTCTACTCGGGCACCGAACGGGTGGCCATCGTCCACCTCCAGCCGACGCTGATGATGGGCGGCGGCGGCGGTGGTGGATACCTTCTTCGCCAGTTCCACCACCACCGCTGCTGAACGACAGCCTGGCGGCCATGTCGCCCAACTTTCGCAACTTCTTCTCCTCCCTCCTCTGCTCCAGTAGCTGCTGGGGAAAGTCCCTCGGACGGCTCTCTCTCCTTTTCGCTGCTCTCCACTGCCAATACCTCCCGAAATCAGCACCACCTTCCTCCCACCGCACACTCTTCGCCCATTGTCCCCAGCACAGCAGCAGCAGCTGAACTCCTCCAGCGCATCGGTGGGAAGTCCTTCGGCAGTACGCTGCAGTTGGATGGCAGCAGTGATTACCTCCTTCAGCAGCAGCAGCAGAAATCGAAGCCCAATCCGTTGCTGCCCCCTCCGCCTCCTCCTTCAGCATTCAGCAGTACCCCGCCTACGGGCGAATCAGCGCCCTGCGCGACCCCATCGAGGGCCGCGTGACGCTGGCCACCGAGGAGGGGCGCCACTGGCGGGTCGCCTTCCCCGCCCTCGCCAGCACCTTCCTCGTGGAGCGGTGCCTGGCGGCGCTGCGGCAGGCGGCGCTGCCGCGCAAGGAGGCGGCCGCCTTCCTCGCCGCCTGGTACACCTTTCGCAATGCGACCAAGGACGAGCGCGAGGAGGCGGTCGCCGAGGTGGCCCTCTTCAAGCTCTGCCTCCTCTCCATGATCGGCTACGACCTGGCGGGGGCGAGGCTGGGCCTCGGTCTGAAGAGTGGCTCTGGGGAGGATGCTGCTGCCACTACGAAGGTCACCAAGACGGAGGTGATCGGCAGCGGCACCCACAACTCGCTGGCCATCAACATCGCCGTCAGCAGTCCGCAGCCGGTGGGCCATAGTGAGACGCTGGAGCGGGAGATCACCAAGAAGATGAAGATTGAGGAGGGCGACCAGGGCACCGATGAGGACTGGCTGGAGATGCTGCGCAACGCCGGATCGCTCTACGGCCTCAGTCGGCAGAAGCTGATGAAGGAGGCGACGGCGACGGCGGAGCAGAAGGCTTCAGCGACCATTGGAGGTTTTAGTGGCCATCAACCTCAGCAGGCGGCAAGCCACCTCGGAAAGACGCCCACTACGGCTCGCTCTTTGAAGGCTGTCACTCCCTCTTCCTCGCCTTCTTCTTCAGCCACCACTACCACCTCCTTCACCTTCACCGCCCCCGGCCCCCTCTTCGCCTACACCCCAAACATCCTCTCCACCCTGCACCTGCTCTACGAGGACCTGAAGCTGGTGCAGATGAACTGGCCGCTGTGTCGGTCGCTGGTCGACCTGCTCTACCTGCTCGCCGTCGACCTCGACCTGGCCGACTACCAGGACCACTACTACCGCGACTTTGCCGACGCCTGCGCCGAGACCATTCCTCGACCTTCTTCTTCTTCTTTACCTCACCTTTCCAATGGCAGTCGATTCGGCGCCCACCGAGCAAAGATTTCCGCCGCCATCAAAGCTTTGGAGGTGAGCGGTCCGCCGCCTTCCATCTTCGCAACGCTGTACGGGATGCTCAGTCCGCCGCCGCCGGCAAAGAGTTCGACGGTGAAGAAAACTTCAGCTGTTTCAGAAGCTGATGAGAATCCTCTACCCCTCCTCCTCTTTCCACCCCCTTTCCCTTCATCGGCAATGGCGCCCCCTCGAGGTGCCTCTCGACGGGCGGGGCGCACATCATCACCCCGAACATCTTCAACCTGGTGGTGCTGTACGCGAATCTGCACGCCGAGGCGCTGGTGCAGCCCTCCGCCGTCCTCCGCTGCGTCAGCCTGCCCGCGCCGGTGCACCACTTTCAGCAACCAAACTCAGCAAATAGCTCAGCTGCCCAAACCAGCACGCCCACCACCCGCCGCCGCCTCCTTCATCTCCGGGGGCGTACATCAACGTCGCCAAGTACCGGCAGACGGTGGGCCTCTTTGGTGGTAGTGGGCAAAGTCCGTCAAATTCTCCATCAACGGCTACTACTCGAATGAGTGGCGGCAACAACCAGTTTGCCTATGATCTCTCGGCGGAGGCCCTCCAGCGACTGGCCATCAGCGGCGCGGCGGCTGCTGCTGCTGCTGCTGCTGGGACCGCCCCCTGCTCTTCCAGTTCCACACCGAAGGTCACCACCACCACCCCCGGTTCATCAACACCTTCGACCCCTTCAACCCCCTCCTCGGCCCTTTCCTCGCAGCTGCTGACCACCGCCCGGCAGCGAGTGTTTGAACGCCGCGAGAAGCTGCTCTTCCTCATGTCCGCCTTCGGCGTCACCGCCGACTACCTGAAGGAGCTGCCCTTTGGCCTGGCCCTGCCCCTCTGGGACGTCATCTACGCCTACCGACAGGCGCCGAAGAACGACTGGCCCTCGGCCATCTACTCGCTCATTGACCGGCCCGACCTGCTCTCCCTCGAGTACCAGGAGCACATTGGCGCGGCGGCGGGAGGGGGCGTGGCAGCAGCGGGGGCCAGCGGTGGCACTGCAGCCACCGCCGCCGCTGCTGCCGCCGCCTCCTACTCGGGTGGATCATCAACTGGTCCAACGGGAGCTAACATGGCCGGGGAGGAGGATGGGCACACTTCCGGCGGAAACGGAGCCTCAACTGAGGAGGAGGCAGAGGCGGCGGCGGCCGCCTCCGAGCTGGCCCACCTCGACCACGCCGTCCTCCGACTGCTCTTTCCCACCGACCAGCGCCTGCACGAGCCTACCAGACGATGCTGCTCAGCAGTCGGCCCGCCGTGGTGGCCCTCACGCAGCGACACGGCGTCAGCGACCACGACTTTGTGGAGGAGCAGGAGCGCCATCTCTATGCGCTGCTGATTCGCTCGATGGCCGCTCCGCTCGGCCGAGGGATGGTCACCCTGCGGAGCTACCACCCCGTGGCGGCGGAGCGCTTTCCGGTGCCGCCGGTGGTGCTCACGGGGCGCGTGCCCCCGCGAAACACCGCCCTCGAGCTGTCGCACATTGAGGTGCCCGCCAACCTGAACGTCTGGCCGCTCTTTCACAATGGCGTCAGTGCGGGGCTGAGGATTGTCGGCAACGGGGGCGGAGCTGGAGGAGGAGGTAGTGGCATTGGAAGTGGTAAGCCCTCCTCCTCCTCCTCTTCAAACAGCAGCGGCAACAGCAAGGTCGACTCCTCGTGGATTCTCTTCAACAAGCCGGCGAACAGCACGGCCACCTCGGAGGAGCACTACGCCCACGCGGGCTTCCTGCTGGCCCTCGGCCTGAACGGCCTCCTCGACCACCTCAGCATCATGGACCTCCATGAGTACCTCAGCAAGGGCAACGACCTCACCAAGGTGGCCATTCTGCTGGGCTGGCCGCCAGCGCCGGGGCACCATGGACTCCAACCCCTACATTCTGCTGGGCATTCACCTGGAGGGCCTGCTCCCCTCGACCAGCACCGAGCTGGACGTGTCCCCCATTGTGAAGGTGGCCGCCGTGCTGGGCGTGGGCCTGCTCTTTCAGGGCACCGGCCACGCGTACATTGCCGAGGTGATGCTCAATGAGATTGGCCGGCCGCCGGGGCCGGAGATGGAGCACTACATTGACCGGGAGTCGTACGCCCTCTCCGCCGGCCTCGCCTTTGGCCTGGTGACCCTAGGTCGAGGGGATGAGATGATTGGCAGCGCCGCCTCGGCGGCAGCGGCGGCAGCTTCCGGTTCAGCTTCAGCTTCAGCTTCCGGTTCCTCTTCCTCCTCCTCGGCCGACGGGGGCATCAGCATTCCCGACCAGCTGAATCACTACATGCTGGGCGTGCACAAGAAGCTCTCGACGCTGGCGAAGGAGAAGCACAAGACGCCCTCGTATCACATTCGCGAGGGCGACTGCATCAACGCCGATGTCACCAGCCCGGGGGCGACCCTCGCCCTCGGAATGATGTTCTTTGGGACGGGCAACCGGGCGATTGCCCAGTGGCTGGAGGTGCCCGACACGCAGAACCTCCTGGAGACGGTCCGGCCGGACTTTATTCTGCTGCGGGTGCTGGCGAAGAGTCTCATCCTCTGGGCGGAGGTTCGCCCCACCACGGAGTGGATCGAGTCGCACATTCCCGCCATCATCTTCAACAATGCCTTTCAGAAGGTGGCGGAGAGTGGAAACGGTGGAAGTAGAAGCGGTGGAAGCTATGGCCGGGAAGCTCCGGAGCTCACGACAATGTGATGCTGCCAAACGAGGACTACTCGGTGGCGGACAGCGAGACGGACTACGAGACGATGACGCATCGTACTGCAACATCATCGCGGGGGCGTGTTTCGCGCTGGCCCTCCGCTACGCGGGCTCCGCCGACGCGGCCGCCTTTGAGGTGGTGAAGAAGTACACCGTCAAGTTGATTAGCATCATTCAGAAGGGCAGCAGTGCGCAGATTGAACAGGCGGGCCGGAGTACCATTGAGTCCTGCGTCAACGTTCTCATTGGTAAGTGGTTTTTGTTTGAGCTTCTTTTGAACTCTTTTTGAACTCCTTTTTTCCCCTTTTTAGTCTCCTGCTCGATCATCATGGCCGGCACCGGTAACGTGGAGGTGATGCGCCTCTGTCGCTTTCTCCGGTCGCGCGTCAACCAGGTGCACGTCCTCTACGGGAGCTTCATGGCGGCGCACGTCGCCCTGGGCCTCCTCTTCCTCGGCGGCTGTCGGATGACGCTGAACAGCAGCCCGCAGTCGGTGGCCGCCCTCATCTGCGCCTTCTTCCCCAAGTGGCCCATCCACACCTACGACAACCGCTATCACCTGCAGGCCTTCCGCCACCTCTACGTGCTGGCCACCGAGCCGAGGATGGTCATTCCGCGGTGCATCGACACGGGGACGGCCGTCTACGCCAAGGTTCTCTACCGCTTCAAGGAGGGCAGTAAGGTGGTGGAGAAGATGGCGCCCTGTCTGCTGCCCGACCTGCAGCTGCTGCACAGCGTGGAGATGGTCGATGAGAACTACTGGGGCATCTGCTTTGAGGAGGGGAGCAACTTTGAGAAGTTGAGGTGAGTCGCTTTTAGAAGTCGTTTTTACTAAATTCTAAATCTCTGTTTTCCTTTCCTCTCCAGAAAATGCCTCCTCTTCAACGGCAACCTCTACATCAAGCGGAAGGTAAAGTGCCTCAGCTACAACAAGGAGTTCATCTACAATGTCGACAACTTTGGTGGCAAAGAGTCGGAAAGAGAGGTGCCCAAAGGAGGAGGTGGAGAGGATGATGAAGTCGGCGGCGGCGGCGGCTCTGGCACCTTCTCCACCTCGCTCTTCCACAAGATTGACCGCAAGAGCTTCACGCTCTTTGACTTTACCAATGAGGTCATTCTGAAGACCTTTAGCGACATTTTCATTCGTCGAGGAGGCGGTGGTGGAAACAGCGGCGGTGGCAACCAACTTTGCTCCGAGGCGGACATTGAGCTGAAGAACCGCCTCTGCGCCATTCTCTACGACTGCGCGGAGGACGAGACGCTGGAGCTCTTTGCGCCGCTCATCAAGCTGCTGGCCGCCGGGTGGGCGGTGGTGGAGGAGAAGAAGCGCGCCAAGTGGAGGGCGGTGGACGGCATTGGCGAGGAGGTGCAGAAGAGGATGAAGCAGGTGGTGATGCGAAGTGATGATAAGGCTGAAGAAGATAAAGAAGAAGAAGGTGATGATGATGAAGATGTGAGCATGGAAGTTAGCGGTGGCAGTAATACTCAGCAGCAGCAGTTGGACTCCTCTCGGAGGAGCGTCCGATGGCTGCGCCAGCTGGCGAACGGGCTGGCGGGCGGCGCCCGGAGCGGCGCCTACGACGCCGACCGCGGCGCCCACCAGCGCCTCTTCACGCTGTGGCAGATCAAGCTGGCCGGCCGCTTCATCGAGTCCTGCCGCTACGGCGCCGAGCAGCGCCCGCGCCAGCCCAAGTTTAAGTTTATCGGGGCGATTCAGTTTCAGCTGGAGCAGCTCATCAATGGTAAGGAGGAAGATGTTGTTTTCTTGAAATTTTTTAACATTTTTGTTCTTCTTTTCCTCTCTTCAGCCACTGTGGACAAGGTCGAGGCTCGCCGCTACCTCTACGGACACCTGCCGATCAGTCAGGCCTCGGAGGCGCTGATTGACACCGCCGTGTACTACGACCTGCCGACGGGCACGAGGATGGCGCTCACTCAGCACCAAGGTTTGTGATGACTTTTGTTTTTGTTGAAGTTGATGTTTGGGTTCTAAATTCTCACTTTCTTTTTAGAAATCAAACTCGTCGATCTCCTGACGTTGCTCCGCGCGTCCGGCGTCTCCCGCCCGTCCACCCGATCCGCCTTCTTCATCTACAAGCTGCTCAAGTCGGAGGGCTAGCTCCTCCTCTTCACTGTGATATTATTCTCTTTGTTCCCAATTTTCTTTGCTCCACAGCTGTTGTTGCTGATTGAATCTACTTATTTCTTTTTCTAATTTCTGATCTTTACGTTGAATAAATAAAGTGCTGTTGAATCGAGATTTTTTTCCCACAGCGGCGCGGCGGCCTCTAGCGGTGGAAATTGTCTTCTTTTGCTGCTGCTCACATGGCTTCTCCGTGTGCGCCGGCGCTCGTCGTTGCAGTGTGCTTCGGTGCTTCGACGGCAGCAGCAGCAGCGCCTCTCCGCAGAGCGTTTTCATTTTTTCTGTTTCTATTTCTCTCTCTCCCACAGCGCACCGGCACCGTCTTCAACACTTTTCTCTCGCCTCGCTTTGTCTGTTATTGCCTCTCCTCACTGATTTGCAAGTTTTCCAAGTTCTTCAGTTTTATCACCCCCTCAGTGTCCTCTTCACCTCGGGCCTCATTAATCTGCTCAACGATGGCCGCAAAACGCCGACCGGACATTCAGCTGACCAAGGACAACTTTGATCAGGCGGATCGCGGCGGAGACGGCGGTGATGACGATGCGGAGGAGTACACCGGACCGATGAAGGTGGCCGCCGAGGAGGTGCTCAAGAACCGGACCATGGTCAAGGCGAAGAGACGGCTGGCCGTGGGAGGAATCGGTGGTGGTGGTGGTGGTGGTGGAGAAGATACCGCCAATGGACTGTTCTCAGGCCTGAAGAGTATGTTATTGTTTGGAATCTTTGATTCATTGTTCTAATCTTTTGATCTTTTGACCTTTTCAGGCTCTTTTGGAAGTACCCCATTTGGAGGAGGTGCTGCTGCTGGTGGTGGTGGTGGTGGTGGAAGTGCCGCTTTTACCACCAAGTTCACTTTTGGCAGTGGAGCTACCGCCGCCTCGAGCTCGTCCTCGGCGTCGTCAGCGCCGGCCTTTTCACTGCCCAATTCCTTCTCCTCAACTTCTTCGTCAAAGCTGACCACTTCTTCTCTTCCGACCAAACCGAGTCTCTTCTCAGGATTTTCTTCCTCCTCTTCTTCCTCCTCCTCCTCTGCCACCATCACCTCTCCTTCGGCGGCTTTCGCAGTTCCCAATTCCACACTCACTTCCAGTAAGCCACTTGGGGCTTCGCTGTTTAGCAACGTCAATGGTGGTGGTGGTGGTACAATGGTGGCGGGCATCAACAGCAGCAACAAGCCAGCGAGCACGGCCACTCCAGCCACCCAGTCATCACCCTTGGTGACGTGCCCCGACTCAACAAGGAGTTCTTTGAGCACCTTAAAAAGTTCATGGACCCAGTGCCTACAGTGTAAGAATAGTATTTTGTTTTGGAACCCTCTTTGTTTACCATCTTGTGCTTACCATCTTTGTCATTCTTGCATTCTTTAGTGCCTACAACTTTTCCAACATCTGCCAGGAGTACATCACTCAGTACCAGAAGCTCAAGGAAGGCTACAGTGACCCACCACCACAGACGTCATCCTCATTCTCAAGCTCAACCTCAGGTCAACTCGCGACAGAACAGCCGCTGCAAACTTCTGCCACTAAGGCCACGCCATTCTCCTTTGGCCTCAAGGAGACCTCAAAACTAAATGAGGTTAAGCCCGCAGCAGCAGTAGTCTCAGGCGGCTTTGGTGAAAAGGCGGCGACCACGACTTTTGCCACTCCGGCTGGCCCGCCAAAGACGAGTGGCCTCTTCAAGTTTGGCGACATCAAGGGCAGTGATCTGACGGCCAGTGCCAGTGGCTTCAAACTGCCCAGCGCCACCAGTACGCCCTTTACCTTTGGCAGCGCGGTGGACTGAGCACTTCCTCTTCTTCAGCAGCAATAGCAGCACCGGTTTCCTTTGGTAGCTGGCCAAAGAGCTCGGCTACCGCCACCACTACCACTTTCTACTTCCACTTCCATTTCATCATCATCATCAGCTACAGCACCAACACTGTTTGGTGGTGGTGGTGGTAATAAGGAGAATGTAACATCCTTCATAGCGGCGCCTTTGCCACCTCAACTCCGCTGCCCAAGTTTGGCTTTCAGTCGGCGGCGGCGTCGTCTATGGCTTCAGCTTCAGCTGCAGGGCCGACTACTTTTAAGCTGCCAAGCACTACTACCACGACCACCTCACCGGAAACTGCTGCTGCTGCTGCTGGTGATACTGCCGACGCGGAAGGTGGTGGTGAAGAGGAGGACGCCCCGCCCAAGGTGGCCTCGGTGGAGCACAACGAGGCGGACGCTGTCTACAGAAAAAAGCAAGTTCACACTAGTTATACTTTCATGCTCTAATCTTTTCCCTCCTCCTCTTTTTGCAGATGCCGCCTGTACTACCAGAAGGAGGGCAACTTCGTGGACAAGGGCCTCGCCTTTCTCTACATCAAGAAGGCCGCCGGCAGTCGGGCGCAGCTGCTGGTCCGCTCGGACACCACCACGGGCAACATTCTGCTGAACATCGCCCTGGTGGAGTCGCTGCCGGTGAGCAAGGCGGAGAAGGGCAAGGGCGTCATGCTCGCCTGCATTCCCAACCCGCCCATTGAGCCGCCGCCCAAGCCGAAAACCGGCGATGACTCTGGCGCGGCCTCTAATGGCGACGCGGCGGCGGAGGAGGCCAACAAGAAGTCGGTCACCTTTCTGCTGCGCGTCAAGGTGTCCGACAGTGAGGAGCTGTACGACACCATCGTCCGCTACCAGAAGGAGCAGAGCTAAGGGCTGAGCTGGCTGGCTGCTGAGGTTGGCTACGACACTGTTTGGAGCGTCACATCAGCAACAACTAACAACAAGAACATCAACAACCAAGTCAACGTCTGTGTTAGAACTCATCCCCCCACCACTTTTTTCTTTTCTAGACCCCACACATACACACCATCCCCTAATGATTTTGATGGTGTAAATTATTATAATTCTCTTTCTCTTTTTTTGGAAACTTCAACAACAACAACAACAACAACTACCACCTCAGCCACCACCTCCTCCACCTCCTTCTTCTCCTACTCCTTTCCATTTTCTCGTCGTTATTGTTCTTTTTCCTTTTTCACACATAAATCGATTGACATGTATCAACGCTCAAGACGGAATCATTTCATCTTCTCCTCCTCCTCCTCCTCAGCCAGGCCCAGCAGTTGCATGCTGACCGTCCACAGGCGTTCGGCGTCCTTGTCGTTGACGCGTGAGGTCATGTTGTCGTCGCGTTTGCAGTTTCTAAAAGGAAGGAAAGGAAAGAGGAAGGTAAGTTTTTGTTTGCAAACACATTTTTGTTCACAGATCTCCTCACTTGTAGTAGTGGCCCGACTCGGCGGCCAGCGCCGGCTCAAGCGCACAGTACAGCGTCGTCTGGGCGCCCTGTTCGGCGGTGGTGAAGGCGAGGGGGCCGGCGAGGCGGCGACAGAGCCGGGCGAACCGGTTCACCGAGCGGGCGTACAGCTCCGTCTGGACGATGCCCGGGTGGACGGAATAGACCGTCACCTGTTCCATTGGGAGCCGCTTGGCCAGCTGCCGGCTCCAGAGGACCGTGGCCAGCTTGCTCTGCGCGTAGGCCTTCAGCGGCGTGTACGCCCCGCCGACCAGGTTCAGATTGTCGAACGTCATCAGGCCGGCGTTGTGGGAGATGGAGCTGAGGTTGACGATGCGGGCCGGGTCATGGCCAGCCTTCAGCAGGTCCAGCAGGAGGTGGGTGAGGAGGAAGGGCCCCAGGTAGTTGGCGCCGAACTGCAGCTCCAGGCCGTCCTCGGTCCGCTCCTCGGCGGTCATCATCACGCCGGCGTTGTTGATCAGGTAGTGCAGCTGCGGTGGTGGACTGCCCTGGTGGGGTTGGTTACCTGTTGCAGAGTTCGCCGCACCTGGCGGGCAAAGGCGCCGATGGAGGTGAAGGAGGCGAGGTCCAGGCGGTGCAGATGCAGGTTCCGGTGGTACTTTGGCTCTTCAGTGCAGCCTTTGATCTCCTCCAGGGCGGCCTGGCCTGCGGCGAGGTCTCGGCAGCCGAGAATGACCTGAGTATAAAGTAAAAGTAGAAGGTGAGGGGGAGAAATAGAACCGTTGGTTCTAGGTATTATCATCATTACCGTGGCGCCCAGCCTGGCGAAGGCCTTGGCCGTCTCGAGGCCGACGCCCCGATTGGCGCCGGTGATCACCACCGACTTGCCCGCCAGAGCGCCCGACTCGGGCAGCGTCGCCCGTGGAAAGCCCCGTCCGGTGACCTTGCGGAGGAAGATGGCCGTCGACTCGGTGAAGATCTTCAGCCAGAGAAGGGTGGCGAGGAGGTTGAAGTAGAGGGAGGACATTTCAATTGTGGTTAAAAGTGGACTGTTGTTTGACTTGTCGTTGTTGTTGTCAAAACCAGAAAGTGGTGGCCACAAGTTTGGTCTTTTATTCCCCTGAGAAATGCAGCCTCTATTTTCCCTCTTTTCAAGTTCATGTTGTCGTCGCTGATATGACATTAGCGCTAATGGGCCTTACTCGCTTTTAAAGGTGCGACTATCGATCCGCTTTCCATCATTCAGAGTCAAAGTAAGTGAGGGAGAGCAATCGATTTGTTGTGTGTTCTGTGCCATTTTCTGCGCCGCTTCTGTTTCTTTTTAATGCTTCTTTTTCTACTTCGGTTTTGTTGCCTGTTAGTGTCATGGCGATCTTAGGTGCCTTGGATGCAAACAACTTCAAATGTTCAAATTGTTCATCTCAGTGTGAGCTAGCTCAATTCACTAAAACCCCGACCATTGGCGCCAAACCTGAAAGGTTTGTCCATTTGTCCATTGGGAAGGTGGCATTGATGAGCCTTTCCCATCCCACTGAAACGGTAATCTGCAAACTAATTGTAGAACTTTTGAAACCTTCAAAATCTAAATTCTAAATCCAACTTTTAAAAGTTTTGAATATAAATGCGCTCACAAATCAAAACAAAAAAAACAGCGAAAGAAAAAGTTCGGCGCCACTTTGGCGCCACATTCAGAGATGAGGTGACCGCCTGGCGGCGGCGCTGCTGTCGCAACCGAACCGCTGGCAGTGAAGATGGCTGCTACTTCTGCCTCTGCTGCTGCCGCTGCCGCTGCCGCTGCTCGGGCTTAGCAGCTGCCAAAACAACATGAAAAGTGCTGCTGCTGTCGTTGCTGCTGCTACGGCTACGCAAGGCTTCACAGAAGAACGCGCTTGCCAACGCTTGGATGGAAAGTGTGTGCTTATGTTGTGGAGAAGAAGGAAGACACCAGGTCAACGACGACGACGAAGACAGCAGCAACAACAAACAGCAGATGAATGATACTCCACGCTGACCAGTACTTTCACCCTCAACACCTCAACTACCAGAGAATCTTCTTCTGACGACATTAGCAACAGAAAAAACAGCAACCGCAGCACAACTCACTTCACACACCACCGTTTCCCCATTTCATCACCTGCCTCTTTTAGACAGGCACGCAGCGCTATGGTGAGTGTTCTACTTCTCCTCCGGGAGTTCTAAATCATCTTGATACTAACCGACATTTACCTCATTCTTTACCCTAGGCTGCACCCGCCGAGGAGCCGGTGGTCTGCCCATCGGCACCGAGGTGAGCGCCAAGTACAAGGGCGCCTTCTGCGAGGCGAAGATCAAGAAGGTGGAGCAGGTGGTGAAGTGCGGCGTCCGCCTGCGGAGCAACGGCCAGACGGTGACCATTCCCGAGACCGACCTGCAGGGTGGCTCGCGCAAGGTGGGCGGCGTGGTGGCCATCGTCCGGGGCGGCTCGTCTGGATCGGCCACGGCCGAAGAACGAACCGCCGCGCCGCCGTGGACCGCAAGCACGACGGCGAGGAGGGCATCATCACCAAGATCCTCGACCAGTCGCTCTACACCGTCGTCTTTGATGACGGCGACGAGAGGACGCTCAAGCGGACGTCACTTTGCCTCAAGTCAGGTAGGATTAGGTTTTGCTGCTTTTGTTTTGGTTGTTCTATTTGGGAACTTGCTAACCGATTTCTCTTTCCACAGGTAAACACTTTGCCGAAAGCGACACGCTGGACAAGTTGCCGCTGACGCACCCCGAACACTTCGGCAATCCGGTCAATTTGGGCCGCAGTAGGCGGCGACGACACGCCTCCTCGCTGGTGGCCAGCACCTCAAAGCAGGGCTCATCGTCGTCGTCCACAAACAACGCCTCCACCAGCCTCGGCCAGCACCAGCAGCAGCACCGCCACCAGCTCACAGCAGAAGCAGCTGCCTGCTGATTCAGGCTCGGAGGAGGACTCCGATTCGGAGGGAGATGATGATGAAGATGATGATGACGACGATGAGGAGGAGGAGAAGTTCTCTGATTCGGCGTCGGTGCGCAGCCTGCGACGCTTCGGCGGCAGAAGCGGCGGTCGGCAGAGGAGCTCGGGCGCCGCCGCCTCTGGCACTGCCACCACCGCCGACTACGGCAAGGTCGTCTGCGTGGACTACGCCGACAAGCGGGGCACCAAGACGAAGGAGGTCTGGTTCCCGGCGATGATCATCGACCCCGCCGACGTGCCCTCCTCCTCCGCCGCCTCCGCCATCACCCCCAAAGACCTGAAGCTGGCGAAGGACCTGGTCACCGTGCGCAGCTTTCGCGACGGCCGCTTCTACAATGTCAGCCGGCGGGACGCCCGAGACTTCCGGCTGGACAACGTTCGGGCGTACATGGAGGGCGGCGGGACGCCCGAGCTGCGCGTCGCCCTCGAGAAGGCGGGCGCATTTCTCGAGAGGGCAGAGCTGCCCGAAGGATGGACGATGCCTTCCGGTGGGGGCGGTGGTGGTGGTGGCGAGGACACCGACAACTCGAACATGGACAACGAGGACAACAACAGCAGCAGCAGTCAGATGACGAGCGGCAGCCAGCGCAGCAACAGCCGCGGCAAGAGCGGCGGCGCACAGCAGCGACGAGCGGGCAACAGGAACGCCGCCCCTCGCATCGGCTCCTCCTCCATCGCCTCGACGTCCTCCTTTGCCAATGCCACGCCCTCCATCAGCCTGGCGGGCATCATCACAGTGCCGGTGGCGGAGGGCAACGACAATGCCGCCTCGACGCTGGCGATGTTTGAGAATGTGGTGCGCCAGGGGGCGGAGGCGATGGCCGCCTCTGCCGCTGCCTCTGCCTCCTCAGCCACCGACGACGACCAGCACCTCGACCTGGAGGAGCTGCTGAAGGAGCTGGAGGTGAAGGAGCGCGAGGAGGACAGCGAGGAGGTGCGGGAGGAGAAGGCCCGGCGGAGGGCGAAGATGGACGCCGACCGGGACGGATTTGTCGGTCGCCTCCTAATGTTCCACGATGCGACGCGCAGCGGCGACAACGTCAGCCTGGAGAGCTTTCCCCGGATCAACGGCGTCGAGGTGGACATCTACCACCTCTACCTGATTGTCAACAAGCTGGGCGGGCCGAATCGGATGAAGAGCCGGCGGAAGTGGCTGGGCGCCTTTCAGTGCCTGGGCCTGCCGCCGCCGCCGGAGCCGACGACGGCGACGACGACGGAGTCGACGACGACGCCGAAGCCAACACAGGCCAGCACCAGCAAAGGAGGAGGCGGGGCTGGCAGCAGCAACATCACGCCCGCCTACGAGACGTACCTCAGATTTGCAAGAGGCTCGGCGGGGGCAGCAGCAGCAGCAGCCGAGGCCGCCGATGATGACTCGCAGGGCGGGGGCGGCGGCAGCGGCAGCGGCAACAGCAGCTCCCTGGAGGAGGACATTCTGGCGCCGGAGGGGTCGCCGCTGTGGCTGCTGAGGGACGTCTACCACAAGTACCTGATGCACTTTCGAGACATTGACCGCAAGGTGGGCGGAGTGCAGACGACGGGCGGCCACTCACGGCGGAACACCTACCGAATGCCGGCGGTCACGATGCCCATGACCAACACGGCAGCAGCAGCAGCACCTCCACCCGAACACAGGAAAGCGTTGCGCAGCTGCTGCCGAGCATCACGGGAACTCCTCATTCAGTTTCAGCTTCTGCTTCGATTTCAGCTTCGCTTTTAGGCGGGCCGAGCACCTCTTCCTCTTCCACCTCTTCATCAACTTCTACTCCTGCGCAAGAGGGCACGGCCCCAGGAGGAGAGGCCTCGACGACGAAGCCGACTCCGCCGGCTCCAGCGTCGACTCCATCATCTCGCAAGGCGCCCATTGCCGGCAGGGGCGACGCCGACTCCGTGATCACCTACTGGGGCAAGGAGACGGCTGTCGGGAGGGAGCCCTCTCCGAAGCGGAAGCGGCCCTCTTCTGCCAAGAATTCCGATTTGGTCCCACCCAATTCGGGCGGAGGCAGTAAGTGCTTTGGATGTGGTTGAGTTGGTTCAAAGTAGGTCTAATCACCTTACTCTTTTTCTCTCATTTACTTTAAAGGATCTGCGAAGAAGAGCGAGACGAGTGTAAGACCATCAAGAGGAGAGCCTGGCTACGTCAGCCAACGACAGATGGTGGGCGGTAGGCTGCCGCGCCCTAGCAGCGACGAAGAGTCGAAAGCGGAGACGGAAGCGCGCGGCGGCGGCGGCGAGTGGTGATAATCGTAAGAGCATGGAACACAAATTTTGTACACACGTATTCTAATTCTTTCTTTTTCTCTCCTCTCTTTCAGCACCGCCCGACGACCTGCAGTGGGGCTCCACGCTGAAGGTGATGTACGGAAAGGGCAGGGCGGGGACGATCTACGACGCGAAGCTGATTCGCTCGGAGTACGAGGGTGCGAAGCGCAAGTACAAGTACTACGTGCACTACCACGGCTGGAGCAACCGCTACGACGAGTGGATCTACCGCGATCGCATCTACATGGTCAACGAGGTGACGCCCACCGGCAAGGGCAAGGGCAAGCTGAAGGTCAAGGGCGTGCCCATGGCCACGGCTACTGGAGATAATGAAGGTGGTGGGTGGTGGGGGTGAGGACAGTGGCAGGGCTCGTAAGTTTATTATTTGAAATGTTTCGTAACCCTGTTTGCTAACTTGTTTTTATATTATTTCATCAGGTGACCCGTCCACCTCATCTTCTGCAGGTGCCGGCTCTTCAGGAGCGAGGAGCAGCACCGCCACCACCAGCAGCAGCGAGGCCAGCTCGTCGGCCCCCGCCTCCTCCACTTCCCGTTCTCGTCGTCAGTCGGAGACGGCCTCCAGTGGTGGATCATCGGCCTCGGTGGGCAGCTCCTCCACCACCGCTAGCACCGCCAAAGAGCAGCAGCAGCAGCAGGCGCATCATCATCATCATCACCGATCGGCGTCGGTGTCGGGCAAGTCGGCAAAGGCTTCCTCTGCCTCTGCAACTTCTTCGTCGACGGCCACTGCTGAAGACGGCGGCTCAACGACTGCCAGCACAGTTCGTGGCCGAACGAGGACCTCCTCATTTTCTACTACTACTACTACTGCTGCTGCTGCTACGCCCAGCGCTTCAACTTCAAGGACTCGTCGCGCAGTAAAACAGCGACGGAAAAGACGACAGAGAAGAGCGCTAGTTCAGTGGCTTCTTCTTCTACAACAACAACCTCGTCAGCGCCAGCACCGACCAGCACCAGCAGCAGCAGTGGAAAGCGAACTTCGATCAGTAGCTCTAAACTTCGACAGCAGGCAGTGGTTCGAGCAACAAGGACAGCAGCACCAGCGCCAGCACTTCATCCAGCAAATCTTCGAGCCCCACTCATCCACTTCATCGACGGCAAAGAGTGGTGATCGTGACAGCGAGACGCCCGAAAAAAGTAAAAGTAGTTCGGCCTCCACTTCGGCGACGCCGAGTAGTAAGAAGGGAACTTCAGCTGCTGCTTCAAACGCTGAAAAGCAGTCTCGTGGCACTTCGGGCCCCTCTACCAGTGCAGCCTCGACGAGCAGTACTTCTGCCCCTTCTGCAGTTTCCACCTCTACCAGCACACCTGCTAAGGCTGCTGCTGCTGGAGGTGGCGAACATTCGAGCAGCAGTAGTAGCCAGAAGAAGAAGAGCAAGTCGGGCAAAAAGATTCGGCCGCCTGGCGAGGAGAAGCTGATTCCCCACAAGCAGAAGCACTATGTGATCAGGTTGAAGACGGAGGAGGAGGCGTTGGCGGCGACTAGAGAAGGTTTGAGTCGCAAAGATGGCGGTGGTGGTGGTGACAAGTCGTCCAAATCGGAGAAGAAGGTAAAGAAAGTGGAGTGGACTCGAAAAAGTCATCATCATCGTCGTCGTCGTCGTCGTCGAAGGAGGGCTCATCAGCGGCTGCAAAGGCTGCCGCTGGCCCTTCTAGCTCTTCTGTAACGGCCACAGCCACGCCTGCCGGTGATGAGTACGACTTTGTGGACGACGAGGAGCCGCCCTCCAACACTCCGGGCACCTCTTCCACCACCCCTTCAACCAGCACCAGCAAAACACGAGCAGTGACGCCCGTCATCAGAGACACCCCGAAGAGCGCCACCAAGTTCACCGACCTGTCGGCAAAGAGGGCGGAGCGCAACAGGGACAGAGATCAAATGCCCAGAGATCGATTGGCTGGAGGGCTGCTCATGTCCACGCCTCCTCCATCATCAGCACAGACCAGCTCTCTAAAGATGTTGGCCAGCGGAAGTGGCAGCAGCAGCTCGAGGACTGCAACGGTGTCAAAGAAGAGGACGCTCGAGTCGGCGGAAGAAGAGGAGGAGGAGGAGGAGAGGAAGATCAGGCGGAAGCATCTGAAACATCTGAAGCTGCGGCTACTCAGCCTTCAAAGACGACCAGCAGCAGCAGCAGTGAACAGCCGCCAACGAAGAGGCTCGCCACGAATACCGCCTCTTCCACTCCTTCGGCGGTGCCCCTGTCGCCACACCCATCACAGCCGGTGGAGCCGACGGAAACTGAGGAGGAGAATGAGGGCGCTGGAGAGCGCGATCTGCCCCTGAACGACGAGGACAGCAGCAGTCAGGGCGGGCTGCAGCCTTCCGGGGAGGACCTGGAGGTGGCGGGCATCATGGCCAAGGCGGAGAGGGAAGTGACGGTGGCCAGTGACGGCAGGTCGGCTGATCCCACTGATATGGACTACCACCACCCCGGTGCTAATGTAGAAGATGAGGATGATGACGACGATGACGACAGCGTGCGAAGTCTGGTGATGGCTGACCAGGGCGAGGATGAGGTGCCGCCTACAACGTCAGAGGGGGTGACCACTTCCAAAGAAGCTGAAGGTGAACAAGGTGGTGACAATGCTGGGCCATCGACTTTTTCAGCAGCGGCAGCAGAAGCTGAGGAGTCAAGTGCCGCCAGTTTGGAGCATTCTGCAGCGGCTGCAGCCGCCGAATCGGCGAGCAAAGTTCAAGAGGAAAACAAGTCGGCTCTTTCCAAGCAGCCTTCGCCCGCCCCTGACACGAGCAACAGCAGCGGCAATGAGCTGCTCTGCGAGGAGGCGTTGCCCGCCAGTCCGCTGCCGCCGCCGCCGCCTAGTGACCAACAGGCAGCTACTGGAGCAGCCAGTTCCGATCATCAGACAGGACCACCACCATCGTCGTCGCTGAATCAACCACCACAGCCATTCCAGCCAAGCTTTTTCGGCCATCTTCAGCCGTCGCAGCAGCAACAGCCAAAGACAGCCGCCGCCCTCAACAGCGACACTCAGGCGACGGCGGAGTTCCTCAGCACGCTGGCCGCCAGCGCTGGGAAGCACCAGCAGCAGCCGAATATGGGCTTGCTTTTTCAGCAGCAGCAGCAGTTTGGCTACTTGGGTAGCGGTAGCGGTAGTGCTGCTGAGTCGTCGCAGAGAGCCTCTGGGCTACTGGAACACCAGCAGCAGCACGTACTGACGCCAAAGACGATGAAGGCTGCGGCAAGCGCCGCCGCCGCCGCCACCACCAGCACCAGCGGCGGCGGATCGAACAGCAAGCCCGGTGTCATTCCGGCGACGATGACGAAGGCGCCGGCCTTCCTCGCCAACCTGCACCGAAACAATCCACAGCAGCAGCAGCAGCAGCAGTCATTTTCACTGCCGCCGCCGCCGCCGCACTTTTCCGGAGCTCTGGCGGCCGCCGCCTCTTCCTCTTCCTCGCCCTCCTTCTCCACCTCTTCCTCCGCTTCGATGGCCACCAGTTCGCTGACTTTTGGCCAGCAGCTTCAGCAGCAGCAGCAACTGCAACAACAACAACAGCAGCAGCAGCTTCACCCGAATCCCTTCAATCAGCTGCTGCTGGCGGCTGAGGCCCAGAACTCCTCTGCCTCCGCCTCCAGCGGCCTGAGCTCCAATTCAAAGTCAAAGCAGGCGAAGACGCTGAACTTTAACGTCCCGCCGGACATTGCCTCGAACATTATGAAGATGGGCACCAGCGCGGGCCGTGGCAGTTCGGGTAGTGGTGGAGGCAAGGAGGTCCCAGCAGCAGCAGCAGCAGCGGTGGCGCCACCAGCCGCCTGAGCCGAGAGGAGCAGGAGGCGGTGGAGGAGAATGACGCCGATGATGAGGACGCAGACGAGGGCCCCTCATCGGGCGGCCGGGGAAATGCCTCCGATGAGGAAAGAGGGGGAGTGGGTGGAGGAATGGGCCATCACCATCGCTCTCACCACCACCACCACCATCACCACCACCACCATCATCGACGACAGGCGAAGCACCGCCGGCGAGCCTCCTCGAACCTCTTTGGAGACGGACAGGGCGGCGGCGCCTCCTCGCAGGAGTCCTCGCCCCGGGGCAGCGGCATCTCCTCGCCCTCCTCTGCCCTGTCTGCCGCCTCTTCCTGCTCCTCCTCCACTTCCGCCTCGAAGAGCTGCTGCAGCAGCACCAGCAGCTCTACAAGCCGCAGTCGAAGCATCTGAGCAGTAAGCTGGCGGCGATGAGGGCGGCGAAGGAGAGCGCGGCGGCGGCAGCCGCAGCCGCCGCCGCCTCGGCGAGGGCTTCTGCCAGCGCCAGCGCCAGCAAAATATCTCGTCCTGATTTGGAGAGCAACGATGCCGTCGACATGTCGCCCAGCAGCGGTGGTGGTAGTGGTGGACGGCATCAGCACAGCAGCAGCAGCAGCATAAAAAATCAAAGGATTCGCATCATCAGCAGCAACGGCTAATGATCAGCAACGACGAGAATGAGAACAGCAACAATAGCAACCACAGCGGCGGCGGTGGTGGAGGCAGCCATAGACAGTCTATGAGCCACATTTCCACCGGTGGTAGTGGCCCAACACCTCCTCACCCAGCTTCCTCCTCTTCACCCTCACCAGCGCCCACCACCACCACGACCACCACCAAGCGAATGAGCCTCTTTACAAAGCCCATCGGCACGCCGCCGCAAGCGGTCAAGCGCCGCCGGGGCGGCCGAGGACAGCACGGCATTGGCACACGGTCCGCCTCACTTTCGGAGAGCAGGGACGACATCAGCAGCAGCAGCCTGACGGGGGCGGTGGGCGGCGCCCGGACGCCTGGCGGCGGATCTGCCACTGCCACGGCCACCACTCCAAAGATGAAGCGAATGCGAGAGCGCACGCAGGAGGAGGACAAGTCGAAGCGACGTAAGTGCCTTTTGTTTTGTTTGTGTTTATTTGCTTGTAATAGTGCCAACGACTGACTGTTTGGCAGTGCTGTGCTCTAGTAGTTGATGATGATTGACTGCACTTTTACTTACCTGTGAGGAGAGGTACTCTCTCTTTTCCCTGTTCTCCATTGCTAATTGCCCTACTTTCTCTCTTTCTTTTTTGGATCGATTCCCACTGCCACCACCACAGGTCGATACTCTCCGCTGACTTTGGAGAAGCTCATTACTGCCGGCTACTGTCCGCCTGAGTTGAACGGTGGTGGCGGTGGTGAAACGTTGCCCAGCCAATCGCAGTCGGCTGCAGCGGAGGCAGCTGCCGCGGCCGCCGCCGCCTCCGCCCCCTCGGTGCCCTTTGGCCACGTGCCGGGCAGCCTGCCGGAGCTGGTGGCCTACCTGAACGCCCACCCTCCCACGCGCAAGGACCCCCACCCCTATTACTACGAGTTGTGGCTGAAGAAGCTCGGCCAACTGGTGACCCGGAAGCACCCCGAGGTGGGGCCCCTGGACGAGCGCTGCCGCTGATGGCGCGCATCTTTGAGCTGGACGAGCGGCTGGTCTATCTGCGCAAGTGGTACCTGCGGAAGGTGGGCAGCCTCGACGCCCTGGACCGGAAGAAGAAGAGGGCACTGCAGCGAAGCGCGACAAGGAGCGCAAGCTGAAGGCTGAGGCGAAGGCGGCGGAGAGGGCGGCGGCTGCCGCTGCTGAGGCTGCCAACAGCACTCAGTCGGACGATGATGATGATGACGACGATGATGACGAGGATGAAGATAGGGAGAGGAGGAGGAGGCGAACAATACCGCCAACGACGAGTCGGCCAACGAGTCGGGCAGCGGCCACCGAAACAGCGGAAATAATGGAAACAGCAGCGGAGGAAGTGGCGGCGGCGGCGGCGGAAGTAGTAGTCGAAAGTCGATGAGGCGGCGCAATGGCAGCGGACGGATGGCCGCGGTGGCTGCTGCGGCCGCCGTGGCCGCTGCAGCCGCCGCCGACTCTGCCGACCGGGCAGAGGCGGCGGCCGAAGGCGAGGTCATCTAGGTCTCATCTCAAATAATACTAGTAAGTCCCTTTCCCCTTGTACAAAAACTACCTCTCTCTCCTTCCTCTCCCTTCCTCTCCCTTCTCTCTCTTCTTCTCTCTCTCCTAGTGTCCAAGACTACCTAGCCACACTTTACCCATTGTCTACAAGCCAACTACTCAATCACCTGACTGACTGACTGATAACTTGTTCTCTTTAACCCTATCTCCTAACTAACACTATATCTCTCCTGTGCAACGTTTCACTGTTTTTTAACTTTACCGTCTCAGTTACTACTTTTTTCCCCCTGTCTCAGGAGTCTCAGCACACCCTGTCTCCGATCAACTCTCATTTCAGCTTTCCTTCCTTCAGCAGTCCTTTTTTGCTTGAACTCTCAATCTCCTTATTCCCATTAACTATTATTTTCATAGCGACTCTTTCATTTCCTCCTCTTCCTCTTTTAATCTCTCCCTCTCATTAATCTCTCACAAACTCCCACTGTGTTTGCTCCCCACACTCTCTTGCTTCCAACTCTCTTGAAATGATTACAATTTATGTTTATTTTAACACTGTTAAATGATAACGCGATAGTGGGATTTGGGATGATAAGCGGCGAAGGTAGGCAAAAATGTGAAGAGAAATGAAGAAAGTGGTACTCAGAGAAAAGTACACAGTGAAAAGTGGGAAATCTCCTCTTTACGGTAGGAAACGTCTTGCGGATCATCACAGGAGGAGGAAGAAATCGGCTACGGTTCGAGAATAGTTCGAGAATAGTGGTGAAATCGAAGTTGACGGCGATGGAAACGTTGATAGAGCGGTGAGTGATAATATTTGTGATTGCTGAAACCCTGACCATTCCTCTCAGTTCAGGTCAGGTCAGGTCGTCTTCAGCGGCCGGCAGAGCCGCACTCCGAGGGCGGGACGCCATCTGTTCGCTGTCGCTTGCGCGCCTCCCGGCGGCGGTACTCGCCCTCGAAGAACTCCTCCACGTGCCGCTTGGTGACCACCTCGCTGGTGCCGGCGAAGCGGTTGAAGAACTGGCCCAGCCGCGCCTGGAAGCCCTGCAGGTTCTGCATCAGCTCCACCTTGGCGACGTGCGGCAGACTGGCGAAGGCCGCCTCCTCGCGCTCCTCGACGCGCTTCAGCGAATTGGCCTCGTAGTAGCACGTCTGGTCCTCCAGGCTGGTGATGAAGGGTATCTGCTGCCAGTCGTACAGCGCCAGACAGGAGGGGCAGGTGCACAGCAGGTGACGCCACTGGCCGGTGAAGAAGAACGGCATCGGCTGGTGGTAGTCCTCCTCCTTTGCTGGGGTCGAAGAGTTGTTCTCCTTCTTCTCCTCCGCCTCCTCCTTCTTCTCCGCCTCCTTCGCCAACTTCAGGTCCCGCCAGGCGCTCCGATTGGCGATGAAGCTCGCCTTGAGCTTTACCAGCTTGCAGCTGCCACTTTCTTCTGTTTTCGGTTTTTGGTCCCTGCTGCTGCTGCTGCTGCTACCAATGACGCCGCCCTTATCTCCTCCTTCCTGCTCACTGCTCTTCTTCTCCTCCTCCTCCGCCTCCTGAATGGTGGCCAAAGAGGAATGACGATGAGAGAGGTCCTCCACGACAGTCTTGAACGAAGTGAAAGCGGTGGAGGAGGTGGAGGCGGTAGAGGTGGAGGCGGTAGAGGTGGAAGTAGAAGCCGTGACCTCCTTATCAGTGGCTTCAGTGGCAGCTGTGGCTTCAGTGGTGGTAGCAGCAGCAGTTTCTCCATCCGTCGAGCCGACGCCTTCAAAGGCGCCCCCGTCCATGTAGAGCATGAGGAAGTCGTTCCGGCTGACGCACGCCTGGCAGAGGACCTCGAGGAAGCGCGGCTTTGTCAGCGGACGGCCGCTCTTTTGAAGGTGCTGGGAAAAAAAGCAAGTGTCGGGCATTGTTGGTTAGATGGTGTCTTTGGTTCTTTGGTCCTAAAAAAAGCTTACCCGGCCGTGGAACCAGTCCTCGCAGATGCCGCACTGCAGCATGCAGTCCTCCACGTCGTCCTCCTCGTCCGGGTACGGCCGATTGCAGGTGCAGTAGAGGCCGTCGAAGTTGTGGTTGTACTTGTTGGACTCATTCAGCAGGCCGCGCTTGTCGAAGAGCTTGCAGACAAAGTTGGCCTTTTCCGCGGCGAACTTGTCGGTGCCGCAGTCGCAGACGAAGTTCCGCTTCGTGTACAGCTCCACCAGGTCGTGGCCCTCGTGGCAGTGGATGCTGCAGGCGAGGCAGACGCCCGCCTGGTGCTTCGCCCCCGTCACCGGGTCGGCCACCGCCATCTCGCAGGTCTTGCAGGCGTACAGCGCCTGCCGAGGGGGGTCCTGGTGGTGGTGGTGGTGGTGGAAAAGAGAAAGTGAAGCTTCGATTTAGTACGAAATAATAAAACCCGTTTTAAAGGGGGTACCCACCACCACTTACCGCAGCGTAGGAGCAGTTGGTTTCATCGGAGCCGCCGAGCACTGCCTTGGCGTTCAGCTCATTCTCCTCGATCTCGTCCACCTCCTTGAGCACGTCGCCGAGCAGTACCAGTCGGTCGTCGCTGTCGTCGCCCACTATCTGATCATCGTCCTGAGAAGTGCTGCAGGCCTGGTCCATCGGCAGTGGTTGCTGTTTCTGCTGTTGGTGGGGCGTCCTCTGACAGCTTGCTGACAGCAGCCACTACCACTTCTTCTTCTTCTTCTTCTTCCTTCTTGGTCTCCTCTACTTCATTCGCCAACGCCGCCTTCTGCTCCTCCTGATCCATCTTCTTCTTATGTGCTGGCTTCAAGAAGATATGCAAAGATAGTCAAGCAAGAAAGTTCAATCGATCAAATCGATCTAAAACAAAAGTAAAAGGCGAAGCACTCGCAGCGCAGCTCTGGGCGCGAGAGTGAATCCAGTTTTTTGTTTTGAAGCTGCTCTAGTCGACGCTCTCACAGAGTACGTCTCCCCCGCCAGCATCAAAAAGATTGTCTCCTCTCTTTCCCCACTTTCTCCTTATCAGCGCCACTACAAACGACCGCCGCTGCTGCTGATAAAAGTCACAACGCTATTACTCTGCTGCTTATCGGTCATCGGTATCAGCAGTTATCTGCCAGCACCATCAAGAATCCCTTCATCAAAAACCGCTGCAACTTTCACAGTGCTGCTGCACCCGACTATTTCCACCAGCGCATTTCTGTCCACCGCGCTTCAAGCTCTCGTAGACGGGCTCTCGAAAAGATGGCAGCCGAATGAGCGAGAAAGAGAACAGAGAGGGAACTGGGAAGCCGATTCCTTCAGCGAGTGGCATTTAAGGAAACCAAAAAAGAGGATCATGAAGAGGATTCCAGGATCAAATACCAGAACTTTCTGAAATATCACAACTGAAAACCTCTCCCCGGTGAAGCCCACAATAGTACCCTTCGAATTCTAGTCACCTCGCCCAGTCGAGCGTTGGCCACCCGTCGGGCGGCCATCTGCCGTCGTCTGTGGTTTGCTTGGCTGCAATGAGATCTGCTGCCGCTGCTGCTGCTTCTGTTTCTACCCTCAAGCTCTCTCTTTCTCTCTTCTCTCTCTCATCTCGCCACATCGAGTTTCCCAGTCAGTGCGGTTTGTTTATTGTCTGCCTTTCTCTTTCTTTCTCTCTACGGCGGCTGTGAGTGACTTCGAAATTGCTGGGGTGAGGAGATTCCCCTTACTCTCTCGTTGAGTGACTACCACAAAGGTGTGATCATCACTTCTTTGCCGTTGCCTGTGCTGTTCACCTTTGTTCTGGTGGTGAACTCGGCGTTTCATCTGTTTCTAAACCAGCGAACCTCGTCACCTCCTCACGCCTTCTTCTCCTCTTCCACTGACCAATCTCCAAAGACCGGTGCTGTAGATCGCGGTGTGTGATCTATCGACAGGAAAAGCCGCAGCTGCTGCTGTTGCTGCGGTAGCTTCTGTCAACGACACGCACGGCTTACTGTTGTTGTTGTTGTTGTGTGATTACCATCGACCACCACTACCAACATCATCACAATGGAAGAAGAGGAAGAGATCACGGCAACGGCTGCTGCTGCTGCTGAAGCCGCTTCGCCGAAGCTTATCGTCGCCGAAAAGTCGCAGCCCTCCTCACTGAAGCCCTCCTCGGTGACTAATGGTGCTTTAACAGTTCCAGCTCCAAAGAGCTCACTCGTCACCACCAACGGCGACCTCCTTCACGATGACGAGCACAAATCAAAAGGAGACGACATCAGCAGTGCAGCCCTTTCCAATGTTGATCCAAAACAGAAACAAGAAAATGGCGATCATCAGGCGGCAGCAAGCAATCAGAAAGAGGGCAAAGATGCTGAAGACCCAGAGAAAGACCCAGACAAGGAGTTGCCCTCACCGGAGACGGCCAAGTCGAAGACCGCTGCAGAGATTGAGGGCGGCGAGGACGACAATGCCGTCGACGTGGACCTGCTGACCGCACCGGCGGCGGCGGCGGGCGCCCAAAGAGGAGGTGGAAAACGACCCCAACTTTGCCGTCATTTGCTCCTTTCTGGCGCAGTTTGGCGCCGCCCTCGAGATTCGCTACTCCATCTGGCAGCTGAAGATGATGTTCGAGGACTACAGTAAAGGTAAGCGGAGAAGGCCGGTGATTTAGAATCGGCCTTTTTAAGCCTAATCACTTTTTTTCTTTCCCACCAGTTCGCCCCGACCTCGTCGAGCTTCACATCAAGCTGCTGCGCAAGCGGCGCAAGTACATCAACAAGGAGCGCTGGGAGCAGGCGCTGGTCAAGTTCTGCCACGAGTACTCCTACGCGGACGCCTGGGAGCTGGAGCGCTTCGGCTACGGCCAGGCGAAGCTCTCCCTGCGCCTGCGAATCTTCGTCCGCCTGCTCGAGGCGATGTTCGACTTTAACCAGAAGTTCAAGTCGGAGCTCAACTCGGGCGGCGACTCGGGCCGCCTGCGCGAGCAGTCCTTTGGCCGCGACATCAGCGGCTTCAACTACTGGTACCAAATTGATCCTGATCTCAACTTTCGCCTGTACAAGGAGGAGCCCGACGAGGAGGGCTCCTGGTCGCTCGTGTCGAGGTAGAGCCTTCTTTTGTGCATTAGTTTGAGTTTTTGCTAACCTTAGCTTCTTCTTTCTCCTAGGACAATGACCGAACTGAACGACTGCATTCAGCAGCTGTCCACCAAAACGAAGGCCGACATTAGGCTGGAGTCGTCCTCGAACAGCGACGAGAGCAACAGCAACCAGGCGATGCTGCTTCTGCTGAACGGTAAACTCCTTGAAGGGGAGGAGGACGACCGAACTGAGCAGAAAAAGTCTTCTGAGAATGCTGAAGAGGATGAAGAGGAGGAGGAGGAGGAGGATGAAGTTGAGGCAATGCAGGTCGACGAAGAAGAAGAAGCGGAGGAGAAAGAGGTACCTCGGGTGAAGGAAGAGGACGAAGAGGAAAAGGAAGTGGTGGAGAGTGAAACGAAGCCGGGCTCCCCAGGCTCCAAACTGCTGAAAGACGATGTGAAGAAGCCTCCACCGAGGACGGCGACCAGGACACTAGTCTCGAGGAGGAGCGTACTGAATCGCCCACCAAAACAGCCACAACAGCAACTAACGACGTGCAATCAGCAGTGGAGAGCGAAGTGAGGCACCTCTGTGATGATCTGCTCAATCGGGTCCTCAAGGAAGAAGGAGGCGAAGGAGGGGAGGACCTCGAGGAGGAAGTTGATCCACCTAAAGGCGAGGAAGAAGAGGATGAGGAAGAGGAGCAACAGCAAAAGCCGAGCAAGGCCAAGTCTACCGCCCGAAAAGGCCGCGGACGTGGCTCGAGAAGTCGAGGTCGCAGTCGAAAAGGCGGCCGAAAAGCGAGAGGGGCGGCGGCTAGAAGCGCTCCGGCGAACAAGGCGGAGGAAAATGATGAAGAAGAAGAAGACAAAGACAAGGAGGGAGAAAATGAGAAGCCAGAAGAGGCGGAGGAGGAGGCTGCTGAAACACCGAAACCAGCCGCCAAACCAGCCGCCGCCACTTCCAGCGTTCGAAAGCGCAAAACGGAGATCGACAAGCTGAAGGAGGACTTCACCGAGGACATGACCAGTCGGCGGTACAGTCGGCGGGTGCAGGCCCTGCAGGAGAAACGGCAGAAGGAGCTCGAGGAGGAGCAGCTCCGCCTGGAGAAGGAGCTGGAGGCGAAGCGGGCGAAGAGGGAGGCGGCCAACGCCGCCAAGATGGCGCAGATGAAGTTGATTGCCGCCGCCGCGGCGGCCGCCTCTGCGACCTTTCCGAGCCTGAGGAGGTCGCCGACAGCGATGAGGAGGAGGCGGGTGCAAAGAAGCGAAAACGGCGACGACGGAAGAAGGATGATGTAAGTGCTGGTTTTTTATTTACCAAATCTCGATTTTAATTTTTTCATTTTTTCACCACTAGAGCGACGAAGAAGAGTACCAACAGAAGAGAAAAAGAAAAGGAGCCGCTGCCGCCGCCGCCGACTCTGATTCAGAGGACGATGAGAATAGCAATCAGGCGACAGCCAACGGCGGCAAGAAGAAGCGGCGACGACGGCGAAAGAACGGCAAGGGCGGCGGCGGGGGCCGTCGGCGGAACCACAACCCCTGGGAAGATTCAGAGGACTCTGAGGACCAGGCAGGCGGTGAGCACCACTTCGAGGAGGACTACTACTACGAGGAGGAGGAGGAGGACGAGGTGCTGCGCTTTGACGTCGACGACGGGGCGGATGAGTTTGCCTGCGAGGAGATTGACCCCAATGAGCAGCCGGTGGTGGTGAGGAGGGCGAGGACGGTCAAGAAGGGTAAGTGGAAAAGTTTTGAAGTGCTCAAGCAAGGTTTAATTTTTCCTTTTCTCTCCCCAGCCAAAGACGAGCTGATTGACGGCGAGGAGCTGGTGGTGAATGATGACAAGCCCTGCGGACGGTGCGCCAAGTACGACAATCCGCAGTGGGTAAGTGCTGTTTGGAAGTTTATTGTTTTGGGAAGTGGTGAGTTAATGCTTTTCATACCTTTTCCTCCTCCTCCTCACCAGATTCTGCTTTGTGATAAGTGCGATGAGGGCTACCACACCGCCTGTCTCCGGCCGCCGCTCTTCATCATTCCCACCGGGGACTGGTTCTGTCCGCCCTGTGAACACGTAAGTCAATACTGAAGGGTTTTATATTTTTGTTTTAGGTTTTTAACTCCTTTTTTTTTTCCTTGTTTCTTGCAGACCCTACTCATCGAACGCCTCAACCTCGAGTACGTCCGCCTGAGCGAGGAGTTTGAGCGCCTGGAGGCGGAGAAGCTGGCCACACGGAAGAAGTGGAAGTTCAGCTACTGTGACATTAGCGCGGAGAATCTCATTGGCGAGGAGGAAGAAGGCGAGGAAGGAGGAGAGGAGGGCTTTGGAGAAGATGGCGAAGAAACGCATAATCAAAAGAAGAAGAAGGCCACATCGTCGTCCAGAGGTGGAGCCCGTCGGAAGACTGCCGCCAAACGACGTCCACGAAACAATGGCTTCGTTCGCGATGAGATTGGCGCCCTCTTTGACGAGGAAAGCGATGATGACGACGACGACCTCGATGATGATGATGAGGACAGTGAAGAGGAAGAGGAGGACGAGGACGAGCTGACTGGCAGCGACCAGAGCAGCAGTGACAACGAGAACGAGGAAGAAGAGATGGACGAGCTGGGCACGCTGGCCTTTGCCGATGACGCCAACGCCAACGCCAGCTCGAGCCGCGAGCGGCGACGCGAGGAGAAGCGGCGAAAGCGGAAACAGCTGCGGCAGGAGCGCAAAGACCGCAAGAAGGAGAAGATGGTCGACGTGAATGACTTTAGCCGCTCGGGGCTGAAGCTGCGCAAGGCGCGCACGAGGAAGCCCATCAACTACCTCTTTAAGGAGTACGACGAGCTGATCAAGTCGGCCTGCTTCAACGAGGACGAGAGGCGGATGCGGCGGCCTACGGAGAAGAGGCGGCCGGGGCAGAAGAGGATGACGAGGATGAGGATGATGAGGCCGCCGATGGTGGGCTCGAGGATGAAGAAGAGGATGGTGAAGGGGGTGGAACACTGCCCAGGAGCAAGGGCAAGGACATCTCCAACATACTCAGGGCCAACTCGGAGATGCCCGACTTTTCGGTGAATCCCTTTGAAGGAGGTGGTTCTAGCACCACCACGACCTCCACAACAGTCGTCGGTGCGGCAATCACGCAGTTCTCACCTCTGACAGGACGACGACCACCACTGAGACGATCACCGCCGAGGTGTCGACGAAAACCACCACAGTAAAGGTCGGCGGTGAGGACGATGATGACGAGGACGAAGAGGATGAGGAAGGTCATCCTAGCAAGCGCCGCCAAGAGGCCAAAGAAAGTTCAAGCCCTCCTCTCGACGCAGCTCAAAGGCCTCCTCCTCCTCGAAGTCAGGGGCGAAGCCACGGAAGAAGAAGAAGTTCAGCTCGCTGGACTTTAGCGAGGACGAGGCGGACGACGACCGCGCCTCCGATGAGGACTTCATGGCGGGCGACGATGAGGACGGCAGCGAGGAGCTGACCGAGCTGGAGGACAATGACGACGACGAGGGGGACGGCTCGGAGGTGTCGGACGCCGACTCGGACCTGGTCGTCTCGCGGCGGCGGAACGAGCGCTCGCGTCAGTCGGACGCCGGCGAGGTACGGCGGAAGAAGAGGGAGGAGGAGGAAAAAGAAGAAAGGCAAGAAGGGCAAAAAGGGAAGCTCGAAAAGCAAGAAGCGGAAAGGTCGTGGCTGGAGTTCGCGCTACTCGGACTCGGATGAGGAGGAGGACGATGACGATGACGATGATGACGCTGAGACCACCGAAGAGGAGGAGGAGGAGGAGATGTCAGACATGAGCTCGGACTATGAGCCCGGCGGAAGGAGTAAGAAGAAGAAGCAAAGGGCCGCATCGACGAGGACCCGAGTCAGCTACCGAGAGGAGACCACCACGGAGGAGGAGGACGATGATGACTGGGGCGGTGGTAAGAAGAAACAGCAGCAGAAGAAGAAGAAGAAGCGGAAGGTGGACAGTTCCGAAGAGGAAGACGAAGCGGCAAACCTCACCGAAGGCGATGAGGAGGAGGAGGAAGAAGAGGTGAAAGAAAAGCCAGATGATCCGTTTGTGGCCAGGACCAAGGCGACGACGGCCCCGCCCAAGGCCACCTACACCAGGACGCCATTTGCGAAGCGGTCCACGGCGGGCGACAAGCGACGATACATTGAGGACGATGATGATGAAGAGGAAGGGGAAGACGCAGCGGAAAAGATGATGCTGAAGAAGGTGAGATGAGGAGGTGAAGGCCGGTCCCTCATCGAAACGCCTTAAAACGACTGACGAATCGTCGAAGGTGGTGGTGACGGCAGTCAAAGGCAGTGGCAGCAAGTCAAAGAAGGAGGAGGAAGTAATAGCGAAAGCTGAACCAACCACCATCACTCAACTTCCACCGAGCACTATCACCAGCCGCCGACGCCGACGATACCGACGGTGCAGCCCTTTAGAGGATTCATCAATGCGAGCACTGGGGCACCAGTGCCACCACCAACATCGTCGGCCACAGCTTCTCAGGCGGCTCAAGACCCGCTCAGCTCGATGAAGCAGATGAACTCCAAGTTGGAGGGCGCATATCCACCACCACCGCCGACTTCGAATGCTCCACATCCGCATCAGAACTTTGCACTGGCCTCGGTGGCCGCACTTGGCTCAAGTCCGAGACATCCGGTCAGCTCTGCTGCTCTCATGCAGTTACTGCCACCACCCTCGATGCCGCCTTACTCCACTGCTGGTGGTCCTGGTGGTCCCACCACCGCCGCCGGGAGCTTATGGACACCACCCTCACCCTCCTCCTCCTGGTGCTCCTCCCCAGGCATACCAAGCACACCCTTACCATCATCCTCAGCACCCTCAACATCAGGGACCACATCCACCACCACCACCTCATATGATGCCTCACCCTCAGTACGCTGCTGGCCCGCCGCCTCCACACGGAGGTATGCCCCCGCCTGGTGCACCCTATCCCCAACATGGGGGCCAACCTCCTCATCACTACCCACTACCTCCTCATCAGCAGCAATACGGTCCACCACCTGGAGGACCACCACATCGGTACGGGCCACCGCCGCCCCCTCATTCGGCCTATCTTCAGCACCAGCAACAGCCCCCACCACAGAGGCATCCTGGAGGAGGAGGAGGAGTTTCACCTCAGTACGGTGGTCCACCACCAGGAACCTACCCGGGCCCGATGATGCATCATCAGCAGGGACCACCACGGGGTACATGGCTGGACATCGGCTACCAGGTCCTCCTCAAGGACCTCAGGGACCTCCACCAGGTCTAGCACCACCTCCTCCATCAGCAGCAGCTGCCCCCTCTCAGCCATCGCCCACCGCCCAGAGGCCATCCTCTCGAAGTAGCACCCACAGCAGCGGCAGTGAGGCAATGCCGCCATCCTCAGAAGCTGCTCCACCTCCTGCTGGACCACCACCAGCGAAGGACGAAGAGACGAGCTACAGTGGCAGCAACTCGGCGGGCAACTCGCCACCGCAGCTGCTCAACCTCGACTCGGGCACTACCACGTCTTCCTATTCGCGGCCACCACCGCCGCCAGCACCAATGCCACCTGGGCCTTACCCGGGCGGAAAGCCTTCAGGACCACCGCAGCAGCAGCACTACTACCCACCACCACCACCACCAGGATATCACCACCCTCACGATCCAAACGGAGTTCCGGTGAGCGGAGGAGGAGGAGGAGGCTATCCGCCTTATTCGCATCCAGGCGGAGCTCCGCCGCCGCCGCCCTACTACACTTCAGCCCCACCACCACCACCGCACCACATGCACCACCAGCCACCACCTCACCCAGGACACTACCAACCTCACCCTCACATGCCGCCGTACGGTCATCCACAGCCATATCCACCACCACCACCACCTCATTCTCAGGCAGGTGGACCACCACATTCGCCCTATCTGCAGCGAACTCCATCACCCCATCACCAGCAGCAGCGATCACCCTCTCCATTTCCACCACCAACCACCATCTTCGAGTGCCCCGTCGCCAAACAGCAGCTCCTCAGCAGTGCCGCCGCCGCCCACCTCGGCGATTGCCACCAAAGGCATGAGCACACCGCCGCGTCCCGGGGCGCCGCCTCACCCTCCGCAGATGTCCTCACCTTCCGGTCACCCTCACCCTCACCCTCATCCTCATCCGCAGTACGGACCACCACCACCAGGACACTACGGCAGTCCGTACCATCATGGCGGATATCCACCACCACCACATCCAATGTCCCTTACAATCAGCCCCATCCTCATTATCCTCAGACAGCAGGGCCACCACCGCCGCCATCGCAACAACCACCACCACCAAACGGCGGCTTCATGATACAGAACCTGCTGCTGGCGCAGAAGAACCAACCGCTGGCGTCTTCTTCTTCCTCCTCTTCTCCGGTTCCAGTCACTGCCACCAAATCGAGTGCAAAGGGTGCCAAATCAGGTGCTGGGAGCAAAGGCAGCAAAAAGGGCGCCAAGGCAAGTGCAGCTGCTGCAGAGACGGTGGGAAAGGAGGCCACTGATGGGCCTATACCGACGCCGGTGGCCACGCGCTGCAGCTGAGGCTGCTTTGTCCAAATCGGTGAAGGCGCCCAAAGCGCCGAAGGAGAAGAAGCCCAAGGCGCCAGCAAGAAGAGGCGGCTAAGGGAGCCTGCCACTGCCACCACTGAAGACTGAAGACTGCAATTCTCACTCACCCATTCATTCACTCACTCATTTTCACTCCCCACAGCTACCCATAATGTACAAAGAAGACTGATGAAAAATCTCCCCCTCCCCCACTCCTTCCTTCCTTCCTGGTGAACACCTTCATCATTACCACCACTTTACCGTACCACACAGTTTATCGTACACACAGGTCACACGCAGCTACACAAATGGTACACCACCACCACTTGTTCTGGCTCTTATTTATTGAATTACTCTGGGGCTGTACACTACCTATTCAACCACCCACCCACACAGCTTATTAGACTCATTTGGCCATTTTTATAATACCACATTCGCAAAGACCGACACTTTGAAAATACTTAATAACATTGATATATGACAACATAACTTCACTCCCTTTCTTTATTATGACTGACTTTCTCTCTTTCTAGACTAGAACAGTTGGCTGGTGGGAATGTCTCTCTTTTCCAATCCTTTCAAGAAGGTGACGGGCTGGAGCAGTTCAGCGACGCGTAGTCCTCCAGGTCGAGGGCCACCAGGACGCGGTGCTCGGTGGCGTTGAAGTAGACCATGGCGGCGAGGAACTGCCGGTAGCGACCCTCCACCGAGGCCACCCACCGATTGGCGCAGGAGTGCACCAGGCGGCTGTCCGCGCCAAAGTCGACCTTGTTCAGGGGACTTCCGTCGAGCAGCGGCCGGAAGATGGCCTCGCGGACGGTGGTCAGGCTGTTTCCGCCCAGGTGGACGGTCAGCTGACGGTGGTGGTGGCCACTTCCGCTGAAGACGCCCACCGGAAAGCTGTCATCAGTGAGGTGGTTGTCTTCGAGGAAGATCGCCGTGGAGAGTCCGCGGAGGTGGCCACCGTAGTCGGTCTGAAAGCGAAAGGCATCTCTGCCAACTGTGGCTATCTGCTGTCCGTAGAGGTCAATGGTTCGCAGGGCGGGCAGGTAGTAGAAGGCCTCGTCTTCGATGCCTGTCAGTTGGCCCCTGCTCTGACGATTAAAGTTGAGCGAGAGGTCGGTGAGGCGGTTGTGGACTAGAAAGTGGCGAGGGAGGGAGCCGTTTAGGTGAAGTAAATCGAGGTAAAGTCTTTCCAGATTCGGGAGACTGCTAACTAGCAGCTGAAGCTGGGGGAGGTTTTGGGTGATCAGGTACTTTGATGTGCTGCCCTCAAAGCTTAGCTGCTGAAGAGTGGTCGCGGATATATGGAGAGAAGGCCGCAGTGGAGTTTATGGAAGAGAGGGCGGCGAGGTTCTTCAGCGCCACCGTCTCAAAGCTGAGGCCAGCGGTGAAGTTGGCGGGAAGGTGGCGGAGAAGGGCGAGACCGTCCAATTCGAGGCCAATGAAGTGGAAAGAGTGGGACAAATGATCATTTGGGTTTGAGGTTCTTTGGAGGTACTGCGCCACTCGCTGGAGAATGGGCTCCACGCGGACGATGCCGCCGTGGTAGCAGTAGATGGTGCTCAGGGTGCAGCTGCATGGCCACAGGATGGATGGTGGGGGACAGGGGGTGATGGTGGTGGTGGTGATGGGGTGATCATCATTGACCGTGATGATGCTTCTTTGCAGTGAGCTGCTGATGCTAATGAGAAGAAGAAAGCTCCAAACTATGATCATGATTTTGTGGCGGTTCGAAATTGGTGAGTAGAAAAGTGTAAACACACACACACACACACACTTCTTTTTTGCCGTCCATTCTTTGATGCTCTTTCTCTTTCTCTCTACAGCTGCTGCTAATCTTATCAACTTTCTCCTCCAGCACAACTACCATCGCTACAGGTGTGCCATCAAGCACCACCAAACACTGCTGACACTGCTCAGTGTTTGCATAGCACTTTGCACTGCCTGCTTGTTCAATGACTGCTTTCATTTCAATGCCTGTTACCTGTCGGCGGATTGCCTGTGACCTCTGGCCAATCGTTTAGTTGAGATAATTAGAACAGTCTCTCTCTCTCCGTTCCAGACCGTTGATCATTTCTGATACCATTTTTGGTACAGAACAGAAAGGTAGATAGCTGATTGAGTTGTCGTTCAGCAAGAAAACACAGGTACAAAACACTACTGCCACTCAATCAATCAATAGGCGAGAATCAAATTGAGTTTTGCTTTACTGCGTCTTTTTATTTGTTATGTTTTGGTTTTATTGACTCAGCTGTTGATGGAAACTGGTCTTTTGCTTTGCTGGCTGTCGCCGTTGTACTTTGCGACTTCTTCCAAACACTGATGAGCTTCATCATCTTCACAAACTCGTCCTCTTCAGTGTCTGCACAGCTTCAGCTACTCCTCTTCACATCCTCGAGTCCTTTTTTAGGCCTTGCAGTGCACATTGCCAGCCGCATAGTGGTGAATATCCGAGCCCAAAAGGTCCACAGTGCAGGTGTGTTCAACCTGGAGTTAAGAAACCAAATTAGTTGATCATCTTCATTTTCATCCTCCTCCTCTGTCATGTCCACTTACCCCGGCGGAATTGGTCACCTTTATGAGAACCTGGATCTTCTTGTTGTCGCCAATGGGAATAGAGTAGACGACGTGCTTGAAACTGTAGTGCGTCGGCTTCTCGTGCTCATTGATAGCCTTCATCATCAGCTCGATCAGCTTCTTTCCGGCGGGGTCGTCCTCGTCGATGATCAGCTGACCATAGGCCAGACCGACGGCCATCAGGAGAATGCCTGCGAAGAGTAGAGCGCGCATGATTGTTTTTGAGTGATGTGTGTTTTGGTTTCGATTTGATCAGAGAAGGAAAGCTGCCAGCAGAGTTCTCACCGTTGCCTGATCGCTGGTTTTATGCTCTGGAGCACTTTCTTCTAGATCCTGGTGGTCAGGTGATTAGGAGAGGAGTGTGTGACGATTGCGACGGCGATGGCATTGAGAGAATGAGAAAGCGAGGGTGATAAGATGTCTCGAGGTGATGTAAATCAGCAAACCAATCAGCCAACCAACAACAATCCATCGATGCATTGCAGCGCTGCCAAGGATGCAAAGGAAATCTGTTGTGCCGCAGTTAAAAAGCCCGTCGTGAGAATCACACAGTACAGGAAGAGTTTTGGAGGACGGGTCAATTTTTGTACAGTTTCGGATGGTGGTGGTAGTGGTAAAAAACAGTTGATCATTTAAAACAGAAGAAGAGGAATAATGGAGAAAGTAATGAGATTCGAGGTAAAGTGGTTCCCGCGGTCCAGGACCGCGATCCAGGCACTACAGATGGCGCACGTGCAAAGGGGGCACGCTCATAGAGGACGACTGAAGCCTTTGCTGCTGCTGCTGATTTTGGCGCTCGTTTGGTGTTTCTCTGGTCAGGGCATCAAGAACTTGAAGAAGAGCGATTCTCGATTGATGATCATTTTACTTCTTCCTCTTCCTCTTCTTCTTCTCCCCAAGCTCATTGTTGATGTCACTGGTTGGGTCTCCACTGCCACCGTCTCCACCACTGCCATCGTCAGGCTTAAACCACGGTACATTTTGCATCTTCTTGATCATCTTCCAGACCACCTCCTCATTGACTGCCTTTGATTTCAGCTCCTCGTCGACGTCGGGCGTAAGCAATGGCGTTGAAGAGGATGAATGACAATTGCCACCACCACCGCCGTCCTTGCTCTTCTCCTCGCCCTTGTCGAAGAACTCGTCGAAGCTCGAGTGGCCGCTGCCCGTCTGCTTTTTGAACTGAAAGGAGTGATTGAACTCGGTGTGGAAGCGACCGTTCTTCTTCCATGTTTTTGGCTGCACCGTGGAAGTTTCTGGGAGTCCCTCCTTCAAGTCCTCTTCAAAGTCACCGCCGCTGCCACCTTCTTTTTCATGCGACTTATCATCTGGCCCTGACTTAATGGAGACCTGCGTTACTTTGATCAGATTGTAGACGCTGTCCTCCTCTTTGCTGGCTTTCTTCTTCTCCTTCTTCTTCGGTTCATCTTCTGGCTCCTTGTGCTCCCTGTCCTCCTTCTCGTCCTCTTTCTCACGGTAAGTGGTCTTTTTCTTTTTCTTCTTCTTTGTGCGACTCTTTTTCTTTTTTGGCGCTTCTGTTGTGGTGGTGGTAGTTGTGTCCTCCACCTCATCCTCATGATAGTCACGCTTCTTTGTTTTAGCCGATTCTGGCTCTGCTGGCTTCGGTATCCTCTGGCCCCAGAGGTCGCCGATTGTGTGTGGCTTTTGTGGCTTTGGCCTCTTATCCACTTCCTCTTCCTCCTTGGGCCCTGATCGCTTTTTATTGGCAGAGTTCTTTTTCTTTCCCTTGCTCTTTTTCTCCTTTTTCTCCGCCATCACTCCGCCGTAGTTGTCGTCGCGATCCTGGATCGGCTCGCTCTTTTTATGTTCATCATGTTCATCATGAGGTTTCAGCTTTTCATCAGTGTGAGGCTTCTCCTCCTTCTCGTGCAGTAGCTCCTTCTCCGTTTTGGCCACCTCCTTCAGGCCGTGCGCCACCGCGTCCTCCGGTGAGAAGTTGAACACCTTTAGAAAGTGGTTGAAGTTGTCCTCCTCCTTTTTGCCCGTCACCGTCTCGGGCGCCGTCAGCGTGGTGGTGAACTCCTTTTGGTGTTTACCACCACCATCGTGGTTGTCTGTTGTGGTCGTCGTTATTGGCACGTGAATGACGAAGATGTGGTGCTTTGAGCCGGGAGGAATCAGCTTTTCCGCCAATGCCGGCAGCTTCTCGTCGATGTGATGGTGCAGCACCGCATCGTCAATTGCATTGCTGCTGTGGTGGTAGTCCTCGCTGTTGCTGCGCTTTGCTTTGCTCGCCAGTTTGCTGCCATCGCCATCATCGTCGTCTGATTTTGTCTTTTTAGCCTTTTTCGACTTCTTTTTCGCCTTTGACGGCGGCGGCGCCTCAGTGGCTTCCTCCTCAATGTGGCGCTTCTTAATCTCCGCTTGGCCGTCGCTTTCGACGTCCTTTTCGCTGTTTTTTGTTGACTTTTTCCGCTTCCTGCTCGCTGCAGACTTTTCATCTTTGTTCACACTGTCAGCATCGCCGACTTCATCTTTGTGGGCCTTTGTTTTACCATCCTTTTTCCTCCTTTGTTTGACTGTTGTCGTTGTCGCCTGCTTTTCACCACCGCCGCTGTCGACTTTGTTGTGGCTGTCCTCTGCGGGCGATTCCTCACTAGTATCGTTTTTATTCTTCTTCCCCTTCTTTCTCCTTTTGCCCTTCAAGGAGCCTTCTCGCTTGCTCGCGTCTGAATTTGAGCTCTCCTTTGTGATGGTTGTGGTGGTGGTGGTCTTGGTCGTCGTTTTCTTCTTCTTCTTCTTCTTCTTCTTCACCACCTCACCACCGCCATTGTCTTCTCCGACATCATCGTCACCGTCTGAGCTTTGCTTTGACGACGATCTCGTTATAGTCTTTTCCTTGGCGGTGGTGATCACCTCCACGGTGACATCAGTGGCAGCAGTCTCTGAGTCGCTGGAGGCCAACGGCAGCATGATGTCCACTGGCTTGCTGCTGCTGCCGCTGCTCTCGTGATGGTCATTGCCACTGCTGCTGCCACCGCTGGCCTTTGCCTTTCCCCTAGGCTTCTTCCGCCGTCTTATCAGTATGTACTGCTCCACCTCGTCCTCGTCGGTGCCAATGTCGGCGAGGTGGTCGCGGTGGTGGTGGGCCAGCGCTACTGGCTCGCCCTTTTTACTGTGAACAACTTTGGGTGCTTCAGTGGTGGTGGTGGTGGTGGTGGTGGAGTATCCTCGGATGATTTGGCGGATTTGGACTTGCTTTTGGGTTTTGATTTCGTCTTTGGTTTTTCCTCCTCTTTCTCTTTCTCTTCTTCTTCCTCTTCTGCGTCCTCCTCTTCCTCCTCTTCCTTTTCCTTTTTGCCCTCGTACTCGACGGCACTTCGGTCTACGCGTTCTTTTCTCTTTGAGCGATTTGGCGGCGGTGTGGTCGTGGTCGTCGTTTTAGGCACGTGTTTTGGCTTTGAACTCTTTTTCTCCTCCTTCTCCTCCTCTTCATCTTTGCTGTGGGCGGAAGCTTTTCGCTTGTCGCGAACGTCCGCTTCGTCGTCCACCTCGTCCTCTTCCTCTTCCTCCTCTTTGTGTTTATGAGTGGACTTTGATGGTTTGGCAGTGGTGGTGGTGTGTGTGTTGTCGTTTTGGGCGTCCTTCTCTTTGCCCTCGAGTCACTGTCCTCACTGTAGGGCACTGTGGTGGTGGTGCTGTAGGCCTCCTCCTCCTCCTCTTCCTCCTTTTCCTTCTCTTTCTCGTGATGATCACCCTTGTTCATCTTTGAGGAGCTCTTTGTCGCCAGCCCCTTCTCCGACTTCTTCTCTATCGACGTCTCAAAGCCGGCAGTGTTTGGCGCTATCCTCAGGGTGATTCCGTGCTTACTGAGGGATTCACTTCCTGCGGAGAAGGATGATGATGAGGATGATGATGAAGAGGATGAGGATGATGAAGAGTCAGTGCCACCGGCCATGTTGGCCGCCGGCAGCGGCACACAGACGATGGTGATGCCGTCCGGTCGGCGGAAGCTGGTGCTGGAGGAGGCGGTGCCGGTGCCGCAGGCGTGCTCCTTGTCCGACACCTGCGTGATGATGCCGTAGATGAGCAGACGGAGGACCAGGGTCTTCTCCACCATGGTGCAGTTGATGAGAACTAGTACTGAAGTAGTGCTGAATAAAAAATAGTGCTGATTGAAATAGTGTGCAGTAGTGGTGCTAGTGGTGCTGGTGCTGATCACAGATAAGACATTGAACTGGTGGTGGTGTGCAGTGTTGTGTCAAGTGTCACTCATTCTGGCCACTCGTGGTCACTGGCTGTGGTCGTGGTCACGAGCGACGACGACGACGACATGGCTGCTGCTGGTCACAACTGCTGGTGACTGCGGTGCCTGATGATGATGATGATGATGATAATGAAGTTGGTGCTGATGATATTGCTGACAGGTGAACGCACTCATTCATACAGCTGACCATTCTGAGCAGTGTGCTTAGGTAAGTCGGTCAATGGTCGCACAGTCACCACGACCACCATCACTATCATCACCACTTGTTGCAGTTCTCAGCTGTTTCGTTGTCTACTGTCTTCGTTTCTGCTGCTGCTGGCTGCACCACCGATGGATACTGATCGACTACTGCTGCTGCTTATGTTTGCCATTGCGATTGGAAATGGGCAAAAAAACTGACACGAGAGAAAGTGATCGGAGAAAGTGAGAGAGAAAGAGAGAGAGCCAGGCTAGGCATGCTTTGTCAGCAGTGGCTTTGGCAGTTTAGTTTTATATAACACACAAAAATGTATGCTCCATGTCTGCTATCCGGGGGAAGGCAGGGGCAGATTACCCTTGAAGTAGTAGTGTAGTGTAGTGCTGTGACTGGCGTTGAAAATGAGCTAATTGCCCGTGTTTTCGCTGAAAACTGCTACTGATATTGTTGAACACACCAAGTGAGTGAGTGAGTGCACTACTTGCACAACTGAACTGAGCTGCTGCTAATTGCGTGTCCGCCCAAGCTGATCGAACGAGCTTTCTAGTTCGCTCTCTCGCTGAGCTCAATTGAGCGTTTAGAAAAATGTGGTGTGTGCTATACTGTTTGTTGACTGATTTTTTAGTTCCGAAACACACAGCGATCGACGATTTGACGATTGCCGCTGTCTTCCATTTTTTGCAGGCACAGTGTCAGCCTTGCTCAATATGCTGACACTGACTGATTTGTTGGTTGGCGACAGAGAGAAAATAGAGTAAGTCGGTGTAGCTATTGGAGGTAGGTGAGGGGAAGTGAGTGAGTGTTTTTGCACGCTCTGATCAAGGCGGCTCAATTTAGATGCTCAAAACAGGTAGTACTTTACCGTTGTTTTTCGGTGTTCAGTTTTGCTGCTGCTGCTGTGGAGGTCGTCAACTCTGCAGCAGACTTTGCTGTTGACTTTGGAAATGGGTTGAGGTGTTTAGTGGGCTGTGTTTGTTTAGCCCGCAGACACTAATCTCCTCTAATTGCCTCCCTCTCTATTACCACCTCTGCCAATGCTTCTCTTTGTGTGTTTTACTAGCATTTAGTGTGTGTTTCTGATTTCACTTCCATTTTTAATTTCAGCAGATCATTGGGCGGCCTTTTAATCGCTTTGACATTTTTTATGAGCACGGCACTTCGCGGTCTGCTGCTGCTGCTGTTGACACGGTTTGTCTGGTCAACCGGTGAAGGTGTGTGGTGGTGGTGGTTGTGGACACAACTTCTCTGTCTGGGGGAGATTCAATCTGATAAGCGAAATGGAGATTTTTGCTGGCAGACATTTTTGTTTCTTCCTTTCCTCATTTTTCTTTTTTCCTTTTCTATGTGTCGTTTAGTTTGCTGACTGACTGGGTGAATGGCTACTTTCCTTGCTCAAGTGACTGCTTCTGTTGCTGCTACTGCTGAACGATTTAGCGAAAGCAAACCGTTTAGTGCTGCAGTTTAGTGCCACCACAAAAGCGTTGCTTTACCACCACCACCACATACTAAAGCTGTCAGAGTGTCAGCCAGGTCGTCGATTTACTGAATGAGGCTGTCTCTCTGTTTTTTTGCTGGCATTGTTTTCCCACCGACTACCTGTCAGGCTGATTTTTCTTCTTTCACTGCTTTTTTGTGTTTAAAACGCCGCAATTTTAAAGTTAAGTAGTCTGATTGTTGCCTTTCATTTAACTGCTGTTCACTTTTACTATTGAGGATGGAGTAGTCGTGAAAGTGATGGAATGCTGAAATATCTCAAACGTTTGAGTTGAACTTCGTTGCTGCTTTTCATTTCGCAGTTTAGTCTGTCGGCAGCAGAAATGGTCGTCAATGTGTGCAACATCAGAGCACAGCGCAGCACAGCATCGTACCACTCTTTTCTTGTTTATTGTTCATAGTTTGGTTGGGAAAGAATTGGGAATAGAAGTGTACTGCTACAACGGTGGTGCAACTTGTGCAGCACTTTTTCAGCAACAGGCGTTGCTGCACTAAACTGTGGTGTTGCACTTTGTAGTCTTTTCTTTCATCTGCTCTTGTCGAATCGAGAAAGGTTCGACGGTATCTGAGCCGTTTGATCTTCTTTTTGTCTTTGTTGTTGTTGCTGTTGTGGTTGTTGCTGTTAATTTACTGCTAATTACCACCACCACCACGACGACGAACCGGTACACTGAACTCGGTTGACTGCCGGCTAATTCGCACAGAGGCTGAATGTGGCAAAGGAGGCTCTCCCTCCCTTTGATATATTAGGTAGTATTCTCATGCGTAGGGTTCTTACTAGACACACACACACAAATACTGTCTGCTCTGGCAGGTCTACAATTTTTTGCTTTGTTTTTGCCGTTGTCACCACAACCATCACCACCACCATCCATCATTTCCAGGGGAACCGATGATCAAAAGGAGAGCAGAAGAAGCAGCAGCTGTCAGCGGCCATCATCTTGATGGACGGTAAATTGTCATGACGGGGCGACCACAGTGTCTCGGCCACGCTTGCCCGCTCACCAGACCTCCTTCTTCTGCTCTCCAGCTGAGCTGAGCTGAAGACTTCTGGTGGTGGTGATCTTCAGACCAGATACGGACAGAGAGAGATCGTAAGTGAAGTGAAGTGTGCAGTACTGCTGCTGCTGCTTCTGCTTCTGCTGCTGAAGATTCCCTAGAAGGCATTTGCAGTTCAGTGGTCGACTGAGTGAGTGCTGTGAGTGTTGTCAACTTCGAGCAACCTCCACTACTATGACCTCCTCATCCTCCACCTCCACCCCGGCTCCCTATGGCCTCCTTCTCCTGCTTCTCATCTTCTCAACGCTGCTCCTTTGGGTCTCAGTGGTGGCACTGTCTCCTGCGGAGGGGGCTGCGAAACCGAAGATGACGACGATGACGGCGACCACCGACGCTCTGCAGCAGCAGTTTACTGCCAAGCACGGGGGCGAAGTAGCTAGGAGTGAAGACTCAAACTCAAACTCCAACATTGAAAATTCGACCGTTTCCGAAGCAGCACTAAAACCAGAGGAAACCTTTCACCGAGGCTCAGTGCTGGCCGCCTTCGATAAGTTGGCGGGGACGGCGGGGGCCGCCTTTGCCGACGGCTGGGTCGAGGTGGACGAGGCGGAGAATGTGGGCGAGGAGATTCTGGGCGGACATTTGGGAGAAGCTCACCACCACCTTCATCACCACCGTCCTCATCCTCATCACCCTAAATTCGCCTCCATTGAGGATGACTCTCTTTCGCAGCAGCAGTCGTACGAGTGTGTGCTGATGCCGAAGCTGCGACCGACGTACAGCGAAGCGACCACCGCCGAGGTGGTCGACGATCTGATCAATGCAGGTCACCATCAGGTGCACCACCTCTACTGGGGTCGATGTGGAGAGAGGATGAGGAGGATGAGATGGGGATGGATTTCACCATGCTCATTCCCGGCACCATAAGAAAGCCACCAAAAGAAGGGCTAAATCTGCAAGTTCAGTCTCAGCGTCGACTTCTCACCTCCAGTGCTTCAAAGCTGCGCGACTTTGGCAACTTTCTCTACGTGGACGACACTGCCCGGCCGAGCTACACCTCACTCGAGTCGATGGAGTTTGCCTCCACCTCTTCGTCCTCTCCACCTCCTTCCTCAAAGCACCAAAAGACCAAAAGAGGACACCGAAAGGCATCATCACTGACCAAGAAGAGCAGCCATGGCAGTGGCAGTGACAGCGGCAGCCAAGAGCTGGATCAGCTCTTCAGCAGTCTGAAGAGCAGCCTCGACCAGCTGCTGTGCTACCAAAATGAGGAGTGCTACGGTGGTGAAATGGGCGGCGAGTTGAGGGGCCGTGAAGGCGAGGAGAAGCTGGAAGCCTTCATTCGGCACGTCCGTGCCTCGAAGAAGGTCTTTGAGCTGCTGGAGAGGAATCGACATCGGCTGATGGAGGTGGCAGGAGGTGGTGATGGTGGTGATGGCTCCAAGGAGATGATGGCAGTCGCACCGCATCCTGAACCGGGGCGTATTGTAGAGCCGGGAGGTCCTCACCTTCACCTCCCGCACCGCTTTATGGCGTTTGATCCGATGCGAGAGCTGATCGGCTTTGGAGGAGGCGGTCCAGTGGCGCCCATGTACGACGACACGGTACAGCGGTCGATGGCGGTGAAGGCGCCGCCATCGCTGTACCGAAAGCTCATGAAGGGTGGTGGACGGGGAAGTGTGGGCAAATGTAAGTGGAAGAAAATGGGGTTCAATTGACTGATTCTAATGTATCTTTGGTCGTTTGCAGATTTGCAGGCTTCGTCCATTGTTCCTCCTCCTCCTTCAGCATCGACCCAGCATCGACTGACTCAACGACGACTGCCGGCTCGTTCGCTGATCAGCTCTTCAGGCTTTGATGGATCGTTTTCGCCTTTGCCCTCTTCTTCTTCCTCCTCCTCTTCCTCCTCCTCGTCCTCCTCACTGCTGCCCGGCAAACTCGGTCGCCATCTATTCGGCAGTCTTCTTTCTGGTGGCGCCAATCTGCTGCTGAATCGAGCTGCTCTTGATGGAAGTGGTGGTGGTGGTGGTGATGGCTGGCAGTCCAAGAGACAGTGGGCGGCGCCCTCGTCGGTTGCTTCTTCTCCTTCTTCTTCTTCTGCTGCCTCTTATCGTCCGTCTCCGATTGCCGCCGGCTGGCCGAAGCCCCTTTTGGTGATCAAGGAGTACGAGGAGTACAATGAATAGAGTCAGCGAACTAGGTGTATTTATGTGTATTAGTGCTATTGAAGTATTATTTATAAACTCTGCTGGAACTGTGTCAGAGAGGGGAAAAGCACTGTCGATTACTGTTTGTTGTATAACGTTGCTGCTGCTGATTTGAAGGCCAGTTATTGGAATCGATGTCAGTCGTTGCAATTTCGGCTGATGGCCGGCTATTAATTGATAGCTGTTGCAAATGAAATCATTTTTTCAAGAGGATTGCATGAACTGTTGCTGCTGTTGCTCAATGAGGAGAACTCTGCAATTCCATCCACTTTCTGAAATGCTAACCGATTAATAGCTGTGTTCGGTGTGCAACTGCCACTCTGTTATAACTTTTTGTGTTGTTGATATTTAGCACTTACATCGCCTGCCGGCACCGAGCTCTCTCTCTCTCTCTCTCTCTCTCTCTCTCCTCATTCGATTGTGTGGAAAATTAGGAGCTGCTGCTGCTGCTACTGCTCTGAGCCAACTGTTACATTTGCTCAACTGTTCTTTTGCTGCTACTGATTTTTACTCTTTTTACTACTTGCCACTTTACATCCGATAATCAGTCAACAATAGAACGCGGGGGACAGGAAATTGACTGAGAAAAACAGTAGTCAGTAGTGAACGGCTGAAATTTTTGCTGTTGTTTTTTTTCAGGAGCAACTTGCGGTGGTAACATGCACCTCTGCACTTGACATTTACGCCAGAAACAGCGAGACAAGACAATGCGCCTGTGTGCTCATTAGGCGAACAATTAGGCAATGTTTTAGTGGTTTTGCTGCTGGTGCTAGTAATAAGAACATGGCTGAGGATGATGAATGAGTCGTCATAGCTGAGAGAAGCACTTCGCTTCTGCTGCTGCTGCAACTTCCACGGTCCGCTGGTGATGTGGTGTTGTCTTGTGCTGACTGACCTTGATTACAGCCAAAAAAGCACAGTTTGTGGAAATGTGAAAATGGGATTCGCCTCCTTCTGCAACCACTAACTGTCCACTAACGCAAATTCGCCGAGATTTAATTTAAATTTTTTGCCCCCAAAGTGGATTTGGTGGTAAGATATTACTGGTGGCAATCTCTCTCTGACTACTACTAAACTAAGCGGTCCCTTGTTCCAGCTCTCTTTGTTTTCCCTCTTCTTTGTTGTTGTTTGTTGCCTCCCTGCTTTTCTGACAAGTTGTAATAGTAGTAATAGTGGGGAAGAGAGAAGAAAGGACTTCCTCTGTGCGCGCTTGGATGCAATTTTTGTTGCCTGACTTGGGCTAATTCGACTGTGTTATTAGTTCTACAGAGAGAGAGAGAGAGAGAGAGGGATTACCACCAGCAAAAATTGGTGGTGGTCAGAGGGAGTGGGAGGAAGTTGGTCAGTTTGTATAAAAGGTTCGGTGAAGGTGATGCCAAGATTGTGTGTGTGTGTTCGAATGCAAATGTGCAAACTTGTCCACTCTGAATCAGTGTCCAGTGTCTCCAGCAGCAACAGCAGTGTCGAACTTTGAAAATGTTTGGTCAGAGCAGCAGCAAGTTGGTCTTCGCTTTGGGGACGGCGGTCCTAGCATCGGTGCTGATGGTGATGATTCTCGCGCCCAGCTACTCGCCAGTGGAGGCGATGCCCTGCAAGACGCGCATCATCTACAAGACCATTCACGTCCCGGTCATCAAGAAGGTCCCGGTCATCAAGGAGGTGAAGGTGCCGGTGTACATCAAGGCGAAGCACCACCACAAGGTGGAGCACCACCATGGACATCACCACCACGAGGGCATGGGCCACAAGATGGGACACATGGGCGGAGGAGGTGGCGGTGGCGGTGGTGACTTTGGGGAGTTCTAAATGCTGTGAAAACATCTCCACTCAGTTTGCCTTTTGGTGCTCTCGTTTGGACCATTTTTGCTCCCTCCATCTTCTCTGAAGTTTTAAATCATATTTTTGATTGACATTCAACACCGATTTATATTTGTTTTTCTGTTTTTGGCTGTCATGTTGTTGTTTTACCATCTCATTTTCTTGTTTACTAATTAAAGATTACTTAGATCATGCACCTGTTGTGTTCTGTGTTTCTCAGATAATTTACACCTTCGTGATAGTTCGATGGTATCGATTATTTTCGTAAGGCGCGCGAAAACGTTTGATTGTTGTTGTTGCGTCATCAGCTGTTGCTTTTTGTGATGCAGTTCTAATTTGCCGGCTGTTCTAATTTGTCTCACCTGTGAGAAGCGTGAATAAGAATAACTCTTCAGGTTTGTTGTTGTCTTCTGTTGTCGCCCAACTAATCGCCATTTATCTTCTTTAGATTGTCATCCCTCTCCATCATCACCATGGCTCGCGGAAGACGCGGCTCATCGGCGGCTGGTGCACGTGGTGCCAGAGGAGGTGCTTCGACGAGCAGGGTTTCCACCGTTGTTGACGAAGTTGTTACGTTCGGAGCCAGCACCAGCACTCGTCGAACCAGCTCCCGAGTTTCAAAAGCTTCCACGTCTGCTGCCACTGCTGCTGCTGCCTCGCCCTCGACTTCACGAGGACGAGGACGAGGCCGAAAGACATCGGCGACCGCCACCAGCACCAGCAAAAGCAATGCTGCAAGCACTGCAGCTGTTGACGAGGTCAATTCTTCAATGTTCTTCGAGCAGCTGATCACCATTGATGACTCGCCACCTCCGGCTCCTCCCGGTCGCCGCCAGCTGAGCAAAGGCAAAGAAAAAGGCAGCTCGGACTACCTTAAGCGCGTGATGAGTGAAGCTGACGATCTCTTGCTTTCTACACCTTCACCTCCTCCTCCTCAGAAAGACATGGGCGCCCAGCTGTTTACCAATAGCAACAAGAAGGCTTTGACTTCAAATGGCGCCCCTATTGCTCCGGACCTCTCGAAGCCGAGCACATCAGCAGCAGCGTCAGCTGACTTCAAAACTCCGTCTAGTATTCGAGTTCGTCCTCCAGCTGCTGAAACTGCGGCAGCAGCAGCAGCAACAACAACAACAGAGCCACAGCAGCAGCAGTCATCGACAGCGGCTGGTGCAGAGCCAGTGAGGAGCTCTACCTCTCAGCTCATCGCCAACAACATCTTCAACATGGTTGACTTCGTTGATAACGCCTCGCCGATTCGAGCCCTACGCAATAATTACATGAGAGGGGCGGCTGATCGAGACGATGAGAGTGAAGGAGGTGATATGTCGTCGCAAGCCATCGAGGCAGGGAGCTCATTCGCGGACACTGCCCCGGTGGATCGCTCCCTCATCACCGAGCAGGATTCAGCCGTCCACGACCAGTCGACGACAGTGGCTGAGGACGGCCAAGGAGAAGGCACACCAGTGATAAGACAGAAAAGCGGGGCCGGAAAATCTTCGACTGATCATCGTCATGCTGCTGCTGCCCTTCCAGACGACCATATGCTCGATGAGCTGCAGCACTTCAACTGGGCAGCAAATGAGGGTCACATTCGAAGTGGCCCCAGCACCAACAAAACTCCCTCTCCGCCAAAGAGGATGAAGTTGGCTGATCAGCAGGCAGATCATCAGTCAACTGCTGCCTTCTCTCACCGAGACTCGCTCAAGCGCGTCGACCTGCGACCTCGGTTCGAGGAGTCCTTCTCGACGATGGAGCTCTTCAAGGAGGATGGTGGCGGGGTGGTGGTGGTGGCCAGTGCACCAGCACTACAGACAGGCATTGGTGGTGGTGGTGCTCATCAACCTCCTCCTCCTCCTTCTCCCTTCACCTCGCTGCCCACCTCGATGGACGGCTTCAGCCGGCAGCTGGCGGCCAGGGCCAGTCTCCGACAGCAGCAGCAGACGCCGATGCAGTCCACGCCTCTGGTGCCCAGTCGAGCTCAGAGCCGGACGAATCGGCTGTCATCGCTGGCAGCTCCTGCTGACAGTCTCCAGGTGACTGATGCTGATGCTGCTGCTGATGCTGATGCTGCCGATAAAGAGAATGCTCCTCCAGCAGCAAATCTGCTCGATGACATCGATTGGGAAGACCTTGGTGAGGATCTGATCATCGACGAGGACAAAGCAAAAGAGGCAAAGGCTGCTGAGCCAGTGGTCAACAGGAGCAGCACTCCACCGCCTCCTGCTCCTCCTCCTGCTACTGAACCAGTGGCAGTCGCTCCACAGGCAAAAGGGGAAAAAGAAGAACGAAAATCAAGTGGCGACTTTGTTTTTGACGACGATGAGGACTTTGAGGCTCTCGTCAATACGATGCTGGAGGCCAAGGGGAGCAACCAGCAGCAGCAGCGTCAACAGCTTCAGCGTCAACAGCAGCCGAAGCAGCAGCAGCAGCAGCCCCTGCAGCCGACATCAACTACGATGATCTCCTTTCAGATGATCTCGACGACTTTGAGCCTTTAGAAGACCAGGTTGTTGTCCCCACCGCCACCACCACAAGCACCACCACTGCGATCAATCCGCCGGCTGTTGCTGAGGCGGTGAAGGTCGACAGTAGCAAATCGGCGACAGTAGCACCAGCTGCAAAAGATGTCGATGAGGAGTTCGCCTTTGATGATGACGACGATGACTTCTATGCGCTCGCCATTCCGAGTGCTGCCACTGCTAAGACCGAGTCTACTGCTGCGCCCGAACCAAAGGCTACTGCAGATGCACCGGTGACAACAACAACAACCACTGCGGCAATTCCGGTTGCGGACGACTTTGACTATGACAGTCTGCTCGATGACGATCTCGACTTGGAGAGCTGGCCACTGCCGTCGACGTCGGCGGCCTCGGCGCAGCCACCACCAGAGCCGCCCGAGCCGCTTCTGGCGAATCCCTTTCTGCTGCCGCAGCCGGAGACGCTGGCACTGCGTCGTCCCAAGGCTAAGCCTCGCTCTAGGAAGGATCTTTTTGGCAAGCTGACCACACTGAATGATATCCGAAAGATGCTTCGCCTCAATGGTTTCATGGACGAGCAGAATGAAGAGGAGACGGGCGCCCAGGCCAATGAGCCGACCACGTCAAAAGCGGCGGCTAATCTTCAGCTGCAGTAGCAGCAGCAATAAACAACAACAACCAGATAGTATTTTGTTTTCATTTCTTATCCTTTAAACACACTTTAAACTTTACTCCACTAATTCCTTTATACTCCTTCTCATCACCACCCTCATCTTTACTCACCTCACTTTAGCCACACTCAAAAGTATTCACAAGTTGGAGTTTTTTTTTCTTTTCAGTAATACCACTAGTATAAATCTAGTATAAAAATCTCTCTCTGAACCTTTGCTTGTGCCTTTCATCTGTAAGCGTGATGCTAATCAGGTAGGCTGGCATTGTACAACAGCAACAACAACAGTTCCCTGTACCGCAAGTACATTCCCCACCACCGCACAGTTGTCATCAGCAGCAGCAAATCAACCTGATTCAGCCTTCTCAAGCGTTCTCAAACGGCTGAATATGATCAACAACATTACCAGCAGCAGCAGCAACAAAAAACTACTCGAAGAAAATCCGACAAGTCACCGTCATCATTATCGCACCATCACCATCGGCCTCAAATCGCCCTCAATTACGGGTCGCATAACGTAATATAAGCGAAATGCACACACTGTGCTTGAAGTGCTTGAAGAGAATGTCAAAAAGAACGGTTCGAACAACACTGCCTGTGTCTCGCTTGTTTTTGTCTCACTTTTGTCAGTGGCTCACTTTATCGTTGTTCTTTCTCACTTGTTCGGCCAATCTCAACATCAGCGAGACAGTTGTAATCAGCGGCGGCAGCAGCAGAAAAACGGCACAAGTATTTATCGGAGTAGATTCGAGATTACGACAGCAAAGACAACAACAACAACAACCTCGTCGAGGTTTCACTTCCCTTCCCTTCGTTTTCTTCCCTTCTGGCATCCTTCATCTTCATTCAGTTTGATCGACTAACCTGCATTCAGCACTTGAACCTCTGTAGTGGCCATTTCCTTCTCATTTGAAGCAGTAGCTGTACAACTTTGCTGCTGCTGTACGACTGCGTCGTAGTGGCAGCAAATGACAGCCATCAGTGAGCAGACGGCCACTGTCAGGACAAGTTTTCTCTCTCTCATTTTCAGTACAAACGATCAGCAGCAGCAACAGGCGGTGAAAGTAATTTTGAGTGTGCAGTAGCAGCAGCAGCAGCTTTCCTTCTCATCAACAAACACGAAGTTTTGGCTCCCTCTCACACTTCTCCTTCACTCTTTCACTGTGCTCCAGTGCTCTTTTCTGGCCATCCTCTTCACATCATCAGCTTTCACTCATTCACTCTCTCTCTACCCACACTGATACGCAGCTGTGGTCGTGCTCGATAAGTGAAGTGTCCTGAAGAAGAAGGAGAAGTGGTGGTGGACAAGAGGGAGAAGATAGATAGCAGCAGCAACAGAGCAAGAACACCAGACGAGAAAGTTACCGTCACTAAGCACTGGCAAAGGAAGAGAGCTTCTGACATTAGTGAGGAGAAGAAGAACAACGGCCAAAAAGAGCCGCCGAGGACGTCTTCTAAAAGCGTGAATTCTGTCTGAAAAAAGAGCTCAACCGCCGCCGCTCATCTAAGGATGTGACAACGTCAGTGTCTCTTCTTCTTCTTCGACGTCAGCCAGCACTACCACCACCACCTCGTTATCGTCTTGCTGATTGCGTGCCAAAAGCATCACCATCACCACCAGCACCACTGCTCTGCTCTGCTCTGCTCACCAGACAACACCAGTGATAAAGCGCACAGTGACTTGGTGCACCACTGCTCTTGCTGTACGCGTTTTGTACTTGCACCGTACACAGTAGAGGAGTAGAGTGTGTGGCTAATCGTGTCTGCAACCTGGTCACACCGGAGACGAGGTTAGGCGCTCTATCATCATCATCACCATCATGATCTGCCATTGTCGACAAGGTTAGCTGCTGCTGTCAGATCTCCTCCTCCCCTCCTTCTTTTTGTGTTTGTACTCTCGTACAGAGTGTTCTCTGCTGGAATGTCTGCTGCCTCTTCTACTTCTGCTTCTGCTACTGCTGCTCCTACTTCTGTCGTACACGCCGTCATCAGCAGCACCATCAGCAGCAGCAGTGCTGATTAGAGCGGCCTCTCATCAGCGGCATCATCTTCGACGGCCTGCTCCTGCTCCTGCTGCCTGCTGCAGTGGTGGTGACGGCAATCATCTGAGCTGGAGAGAGTGGCTCAGCTTTCAGCGGCTCCTACCTTTTTTTGTACGAAGTGCCAATCTGCCCAATCTGCCCATCAAGTTCGACTGACCAGGGCTGCTTCCCTCTACTGCTGACCGGTGCTTTTGACATCACCATCATCATCAGATCGTACTTTTGTCAGCTAATCAGTTTGCAGTGCATCATCCTCCTCCTCCCCAGCTACAGCAGCACCCAAACATCGCCATCATCTCTTTAGCAAGTGCGGTGGTGTTGCTACATTTATCAGCATCGTGTGCTCTGTGGCCGCTGCTAATCATCCATGTGAGGGAGAAGGAGAGAAGAGTTGCTCTCGATTGCTCCGAGTGGCAACAAAGCCTCTCGGGAGGAAACAACAAAGCCTGCTGCTGGTGCTGGTGGTAACGCACACAGAAACAGACACATTTCTACTGTCCACTGCAAACACACTCAGGCAATCACACTCATCAGAACTGCCGTCTTGAAGAAAGAAGCGGAGATTGGGGTTTGCCGTGATATCCAGGCGCCACTATCATCATGCTTCACTCTGGCCAGTAACATTGTCCCCGCTCTACCATCATCACTTTTCTTCTAATCAAGTAGAGCAGCTGCAGCAGCAAGTGTTGATGCGCACACGGTGAGCAGCTATCAGCTGGTGTGTGTGTGTGCTCTGCTGCAAATCGAAACTACTGCTGCTGCCTGAAGCCTCTGATAAAGCCGAAGAAGAAGGAGGAGAAGGAGGAAAACCTCAAAGGCAACAGCAAGATGATGGAGTCTGGCAATGACGGCGCCGGCGTCGGCCTCTTCGTCTGGATCAAGTCGATGGCGAATGTTATCGTCGGAGCTGCTGCCGCCGTTGCTGGTGGCGGTGGTGGTGGTGGTGCTGAGGGTGACAACTGTGGTGGTGGTGGTGACAGCTGCGCCTCCAGTTACCACACACTGCCGAGCTGTCCAGCAGCAGTACTCGGAGACAACGAGGTGGAAAAGACTTCGAAGACAAAAACGAAGCAGATCATCAGCATCTCAGGAGCAGATCGCAACAACAACAGTGCCACAGAAAGGGCGAAACAAGCAAACGGTTCAGCAGTGTCCACTTCTCATCGGTCCTCCAATGGAAAGATGAGCGGAGGTAAAAACTTTCAGCGGCTTCGAGACGACGACGAGAGTGGCAGCAGCAGCAGTAGCAGCTCTTTTAGCTTCAACGAAGAAGGAGAAAAGGTGATTCACAAGCCCCATCATCATCATCCCCAACCATCACAGTCCAAACACATTCCCCAAACAAGAGCCAAGTTGATTAGTGAGAACGACGACGATTCCACTACCACCACTTTACCTTGCTGTGATATCATGAAGACAAAGCATCAACTTTGCGGGAACGGCTCCTTTCGCCGAACTAGTCCGAAAACGGCTGAAAACGGAGGAGTTGCCCTGCAGAATGGGTCAAACGTGGTGAACGGTTCGTCCACCATCGCCACCAGCACCACCACAAAAATACCCTCAAACAAGATCATCGAGGCGATCATCGAGGTGATCAAGAAGGGCGAGCTGATTCGCAAGTTTGACCCGCTGGTGGAGACCAAGACGGCCAACTTTCACATTAGTCCACTGGGTAAGCTCGCTGAGTTTGTTTGTTTTGGTTTTGTTTTGGTTTTGCTCACTCACCGTTTCTATTTCTATTTCCACCTGTTGACACCCATCCACCTACGCAGTGACCACCTGCATGCGCAACTACACCTTCACCGGCCTGTCGAACATTGAGAAGGCCGACAGCGAGGGCATCATCCGCTACCTAGGTCCCAACCAGTACAGCCTCGACTGCGTCCTCCTCCTCCGTGACCTGGTCTTCCAGGCGCACTACTGCATCAAACTGGGTGGCCGGTGGCACCGGCGGCCCTGCCTTCGCAACAAAACGCTCACCGTGGCCCTCGCCCAGGCCACCGTCTACGTGGAGCTCAAATTCAACACCGCCAAGCGGACGGTCCGCTTTGAGCGCTTCTCGCCCATTAGCCAGCGCGGCGTGCGCGTCAAGACGCGGCCCTTCGGCGTGGCCAGCGCCAACGCCCTCTTCGCGAAGGTGCTCCAGCGGTACGCGGAGAAGTTTCTCGCGGCGAATGTGGTGGCGGTGGAGCGGCAGGCGCGCCGTTGTCTGGACCGCTCGGCGCTGCTCACCTACGAGGACATTGTCGCGCGGACGGCGCTCAACACGCTCTTTGAGTGCTTTCCCAGGCCGGTGGCCACCACCACGGCTGGGACGGCGTCTTTGGCCAATGCGACCAGCACCTCGGCCATCACCACCAGTGTCTAGTTCAAGTCAAGTGATATCTGCCAAACACTCGCTCACTCACTCTTCACTACACCGTGATTACTTTTTCTTTAGTAGCTTTCTCACTTTGCACACCACCACTTTGTACCTCCTCTTCACTCACTCTCTCCTTTGTGGCCACTTCATTCCATTAAAATCCTGGCTCACCCCCTTGGCAACAATCCCATCACCGCAATCACCACCTCTTTTTCTTGTACAATAGTAGCTCATTGATCTTCTTCTTTCCTCTTTTTCCCCTTTCGCCAATGCCATGCACAGTTTCTACACTTTTTTCTCGCTCAATCCCCCACCCTCAATGTAAATGTGTTGCTGTAAATCGTCTTTTCCATCAATTATTTTTACGAAAAGTTCCTTTCTCCCCAATCTTTGAATTCTTTATCTTTATCTATATTTTTCCTTAACTTCTTGACTCCTGTATCCTTTTGATCTTTTTTTCTTATAGGAAATAAACAATTAACTCTCTTTCTCAAACTCTCAAAATGATCGTTGATTAGTAGTGTTCTTCAAGCCCACAAGGTGGCGCTTGATGCTTTGAAAGAGTTGCATTTTCGAAAAGAAAATGTTCGAACTTTGAAAACTCGACGATTGAACATGAGCGTCAATAAAAGTAAGAATTTGAGTTCTGTTTTTGAGTTCAGTCAACGCACAAACATGGAGACTTTGACTCTTCTGTACATCATCTTTGGTATGTGTGCTTGTTTGCTTGTCCAGATTTGTACTTGATTTTTAATTTGTTTTCGCTTTTTTTATAACAGGTGTCGTCGGCACTGCCTGTCTTGTTTTGATGGCAGTCTTTGGCTACTGCTACGTGAAACGAGGTCCAGGAAAGAGGATGACCAAAAAGTCAAAAATTGTAGGTGGTCAGAAGACGGGCAAGCAGAGTTTGAAGCAGACCACGGCGACATCGAACAATACAGCAGTTGCCACCACTCCGACGACAACTTCTGAAGGGAAAACAAAAAAGGCAAAGTCAAATGCGAGTAAAAGTGCTTCAAGTAAGTTGCAGAAGTTCGGTGACACTGGTTCAGTTGTTGACACTCCCCTGTCATGTCGTTTACGAACGGTTTCAAATTCTTTTTCTTTTTTTGCCGTTGCTCACAGAAACCAAAACAGCAGACAGCGAGGATGACCACGCCGACGATTCCTCAAAGACGAAGACGAAGAAGGCTAAGAAGACGAAGCAAAAGAGCAGGAAACCTGATGACGACTCCTCGACGAAGAAGGTGTCTGCAGAAAGCCATGATGATGACAGCAGCAGCAAGCGAAAGAGTAGCCATCACCAGAAGAAGCAGAAGAAGGAGGCAAGCCGGCGCCATGAGGGCTCCAAAAAGAAGAGCAGCCACCGAACCAGCTCCCGGAGGAAGCACTGATGATTGCCGCTCAACTCTCAATTCCATGGTAAGATTTTACTTTACTTCACTTTAATTTTTACTTAAATTGCCAAGTTCACTGAAGTTCACTGAGAGGTGTCATTGAAGAGAGGGAACGCAAGTGGAGCGTGTCTTGTGGTCAGCGAAGGCCAAATGCTGCTGCTGCTTCTGCTACTGCTGTAAATGGCCTTTTAATGGGCATCTTTGCTGCTCAAGAAGAAGTGCTTCTTTTTTTGCAGTGTCGGTTGCGTTTCAGTTACCTCTCTGAAGCTGACGCATTCCTTTCCGCTAATTGCCGGTTTCCAGCGACTCTCTGCCATCTCTACTCTCTGCCTCTGCGTCTTTTCTCAAGAAAGATCAGTTCGGTAATGAGAGTCTGCTCTTGCGCTGTCCCCCTCCTCCTCCTCCTCAAGGCTGACTGTTGTCATTTGCATCGACAATCTCGGCGGCTGTCTTGTGTGATTGTGTTAGCCAAAGTCGGTGTCTCTGTCTCCCTCTCTCACTGTCAGTGTCAGTGTGCCAGTGTAAACAATCGCCTGTGTGATCGGTAACCTCTGCCTGCCTACCTGCCTGACTTGCTTTCTCTTTTCGGAGCAATCGATTACCTGTGAGAGTGCTGCTTAGCTGGAAGTGCTGCTGGACCAGTACCTCTCACTGCTCTGACACTACTGATGCTTCTTCTGCTGCTGCTGCTGTTGCTTTCATCGCCCGCTGTCTGAAGATGGAAAAGGTTTCTTTCGCTTCTTCTTGATTTATCGACCCTACGCGAGATTTCAGTCTGCTTTGTTTCTTCTTCTTCTCCGGCGACTGTTGTTTACCTTGGCCGCGCGATTGATGTCTCAGTTTCTCTTGTTTCGCTGTGTGTCGGTGTGTGTGTTCATGTTGACTTTGCAATTAGCTGCTGCTGCTGCTGCCACTTTGGCGCCTCTTTCTCTTTCTCTCACCCTCTTTCTGTTTACAGTTCAGTACATGTACACCATCACCGTCTTGGCGGATGATATTTTGCTTTTTCTTTTCTTCATTTCCATTTTCTTTGCCACTTTCACTGGTCACTCGAGTTCTCCGGTAATGGACGAGGAGGAAGAGGGGCTGAAGTGAGATGACGATGAGCTTGCAAGTTGTCGTCGTCTCCGGTCTCTCTCTATTCCTCCTCATCATCGTTGTTGGTCATCAGCGGCGACTAAGCGACTTTTAATGACCTGCTGGTGGTCCCTGCTGCTGCTGTTGTTGTTGTTGTTCTTGCTACCTCACGACCTCATAGTTTTATTCTTCAGAGTACACTTTTCAACGGATTTGAAAGTGGATAATCGATTCTCCCTTTTCAATTCACGATGGAATGCGTTTGTGTGTGCTTAGTGCCACCGATGCTGAAGTGGTGGTCTACTACTACGCACCGAGACGATCTGAAAATCGTGCAGTGAACTAATTTTTTTGTCTAACTTTTTGCTGTTAGTTTTGTCGTTCTCTTCTCCGTTGACCTCTGCCGATTTTCCCCTTTGAGGCCACACTGTGGTTGCTGTGCTGTGCTGCCCTGTGCTAATTGCCACCACTGGTTGTTGACTTTGTCGCCGGTTGTGTTTATTACCTTTGCTTTTGCTTTCTTTGCGTGTCGCCAAGGTGCCGCAGCCGCTGACTTTGTCGCTTTGTGTGTGTGTGTGTTTGTGTGTTCAGTGTTTAATGGAGAGAGAATCGAGGTAAAAGAGTGCTGCAGTTGCTCTTTTGTCGGCGTTTCGCTGCGGCCTTTGGCCTGGTATGTGTGTGCATTACCTGATCAGCCATCGCTCTCTGGCGGCATTCTCTTTGGCCTACTAATTAGTGTGTCCTCGGTGTTTGTGTGTGTGTGTGTTGGCGGATTGAGTAGGCTAGGGCCGATTCGTAGTAGTATCTCTCTTTCTGTCTGTGTCGGCGGTGTCGATGAAAGGGTCGAGGTGATTCTTCAGCAGCAGCAGCAGCAGCAGACGATGACAGTTGATGATAGGTGTCTGCTGCTTCAGTCTGACCATTTCCTGATCTTCACCTGTCGACGAGCAGATGTGTTTGTGAGTGTGTGTGGACCAGATTGCTAAGCAAACTGTTTACTTTGCCAGACTTTTCGAGTACTACTGAATCAACTCCCTCTTGAGACGGTGCTCTGCAGACCGAGTCTTGAGACATATTCAGCAGTGCAAACAACATTGTGGACGGGGGCATACCTGCACTGAATTCTGCCGTAACTAATCCTCCCCTTCTCTTCTTTTCTTTTTCTTCCTTTAGCCATTCAATCCGTTCAATCCAGCGCACACTTACCTGTTCCTCACTCTGTGACCTCACTTTCCAGTGGCCCACCATCACCACCACCACCACCACTCGTCGATATTACGCCTCAGTGCACTAAGTGGTGGTCTTACCTTCCTCCTCCTCTCCTCTGGTAAGGGTAAGTCTGCCTGTGTAATCCTTTCGAGGACTACTTTTCATTGCAAAATGCGTGCTAGGCACTGTTTGTATGCTTTTGGTCCCTCACTCGCACTGACACAATGCAGTGCACCTTTTTCACGTGATTTACATTTTGTTCAGTGCAGACTGACTGAGGACAAGATAAAAAGAAAGGGGAGGGAAGAAAAAGCTTTCTCTCTGAACTTCTTTGTCCCCTTTCTTTCTCTTTCTTTTGAACAAAGTTGGGTCCCCCAGCAAAGTGCTGCGCCTAATGCCTAATGTCAGGCTGAAGACAGAATGACAAACTGCTGCTGGTGCTGCACTTAGGTTGGTCTTGGCACACATGGTCTCTGTCTTCGTAATCGCTGCCGATCAGAGCTCCCACCATATGCTACTGTTTTTCTTGCGTCGATGTGATGTGATGTAGGTAGTGGTAGTGGTGAGCTCGTGTTTTGTGGTGACAGAGCACTTCTCTTTTTCTCCCGGGCTGCCACCGGTGTTCTCTTTCCTTCGCCATCGTCATCGGCATCTGTGACTATCATCAGGCAGAGTAGCTCAGTAGCTCACTTTTTCTTCTCCTTCTCCTTCTTTCAAGTCACCTTTCACCTAGTAGTAGTCTTTTCTTCTTCTTTGTGTGTATTATCGAGCATCTTTTGCTGCTGCTGCTTTTCAGTCTTGGCTATTGCCTCTGCTGAAGGCAGTTCGACGACGTTGCTGCTGCTGCTGTCAATTGACGTTAGCAGTTGTCCATTTCGCTAGTTGACTATTACTTTTCCTTCCCTTCTTCTTCTTCTTCTTCTCCCCTCCAGTGAGTGGAGTGTGGGGGCCAAAGGGCAAGTGTCGAGTGGCGGCGGCCAAGCAGCAGCAGCGTCGGGTCGGTGCAAACACACACACCACACACACTGGCCTATGGCATAATTTGACTGATCGAGAACTAAAAGCCAGAGGAGAGGACGACTGTCGCCAGAGACAGTGAGTGGCCGGCGAGGACGGTGGCGACGACGACCGCCGCTCTTGCTTCCAGCGAAATTACAACGAGCCAGTCCGAGCAGCGGCAACAGGTTAGGCCAGGTAGACGAGGTGGTGCTCCCTCTGCCACCACTCTACCTCCTCGATTGCACTCTCACTGTGCCTCTCTTCTGCTACGGCTGCCACTCAGCATTGACTTGACTGTGTTGCCTGTCTTGGCTTGCTGTTTTGCCCGCTCTCTCAGGTCGACTCTGGTCGCCAGTCGATCGGCGGCACTCGGTCGAAGTGCACCACACAGCTCAACTGCATCCTATCATATATTTCTGTTCAGTTCTTCTTCGTTTTCGTCTGTTGATGCCTTCTCTCTCTCTCTCCTTCCCTCCACCACGACGTCTTCTTCTGGTTTATTTATTGAGCTAAGCAGCAAAACCCGTCCTCGTGTTGTTGATCTGTGTTTTTCCTTCCTCTCGTCCCTCTGATTGATTTTGCTGTTTTAATTTTCTTCTCTGTTTTTGTTTTCCTCTTTGAACTCTGCTTTTTCTCTCTGATTCGATTAGACTCGATCTGCTGTTTGGCTGTTTATTCTTTACACTGTTTTTTTGCAAGCAGAGAAAGTAGTAGATGATAGCAAGAACTCAACTCTGTTTACTCTCTGTTCGCCCTCCTCCTCCTCTTGACATCGAACTGAGCAGTGTAAACAGTGCGTTCGATTTTCGATGGGAACTGCGAGTTTGAAGATCACCTTACACACTAGCTGCTGCCTTGGCCAGCCTTGGCGTTGATAATCTCGTGGTGATTCTGATCCTCTCTATCTGTGTTCTTTTTTGTGGTTTGTTTTGAAGTGTGTGCTCACTTCTTGTGTCTCGCCGGTGACTTGTTTGCACTTGTATACAGAGAACAGGCAACAGGTTGAACAGACGAACAGCAGTACAAGCGTCTGTTATATCTTCTCCACAGTTTTTTCTTTCTCCATCCTGCAACCTCGACACGGCAATTTTCCTTATGCGTCTTCTCTTTCCTTCTCTTCCTCGTCTTCGTCAGCTCCTTGTTGTGTGACCCTTCGCCGTAGCACGATGTGTGATCCATCATCATCGTCGTCTGAACACTGAAAGTAGTCGAAGAAGAAGAAGAAAGCCGCGCTAGTGATCTCCCTCTTGTTGTTATTGTTCTTCTTGTTGCTGTTGTTGTTATCGTTATCGTTGTAGTATCCTACACTTCTTCATTTCTTCTCCCTCTCATCATACTACCTCTCTAAACACGATGGAATCGAAGAATTCAATTGAACTTGAAGAGGTATGCATTTCCTTCTCCTTCTTCTTCTCATTTTCCTTCCTCTTTTCTTCTCTCTCTTCCCATGCTGTTGCCCTTTGCTCACTTGTCGAGCACTCTGTTGAGTTCACTCACAGTCTGTGCTGCTCTTTGACCTCTGTTGCGCTCTTCAGCTCTTCAGCTCATGCCTTTTTGCCAAGCCTGTCTTGATGTGCAAGTGTGTACGTGAAGTGTCTTGTGTTGGTCTCACCAGCACCACGATTTAAATTCTAATCGGCCAATTTTCAGACAGCTCTCTCTCTCTCTCCCTCGAATCTCTCACTGAAGTGGTGTGATTGTTCCTGTGTTTGCTGCAGCAACTCATCTCATTATAAAATCTAATTAGCTTTGTCGGCAAATTCGACGGTGTCCGTGGAGATGCTGCGAGCTGGCTATTTCTCTATTTTCCTTTTTCATCTTCTTCTATTCTTTATCCATGCTCTCGCCTTGCTGGTGGCGGCTAGTGTATTTGTTCTAGTGCTGCTTTTAGTCTGTGGTTTCAGATAAATCTGCTGAATCTTTGGCCAGGTGACACACCAAAGTTGCAATTGATGTTCACTTTCATCCTCACCACCACCACCACCACCACCACCACCACCACCACCACCACAGCATCTCCACCTTCTTTTTGTGGTTTTTGTCATTAGCCGCTGATGGATTCCTAAATAGAGAAATTTAGCAAAAGTGAATCTTTATGCTAATGCGCCGGCGAAGTGCTTGTTGCAATGATGATGATGCTGATGCTGATGCTGGTGCTGGTAATGGCCATGGTGAGAGTGAAGAGATGTTCTTCATGTAAATGAAGTGCTGCTCTGTTTAGTGTTCTATCACGATGATTAGTTGTGTTGTGTTTGCTGAAGAAGTGAAGGGGTAAAAAGAATATTGTGCTAAGCTGTGGATTAGATTGTGTGCTTTGCGATTAACAGGTTTTGCTGTGTGTATTTGTGCTTGTGTTGTGTTTACCAGTGCTCAATTTTTTTGGCTGACTTTTCTCCACTTCTTTTCGGCCATTTTCCGTCTGTCTGTTTTGTCTGTCTTTCTGTTTCTGTGTTATTATTACCGCCTGTCACTGCAGACAAATGGCACTCGCTGTTCTGCTCTCTGTTGACCGTTGCTTAATGAAACATAATTGGCGACTTTCCTCTTCGTTTTGGCTTCGTTTGAACTTGAAGCAAACCGTTCAGTTTTTAGGTTTTCTTTGCCGAGCTCTACTTTTGCTGACTTTCTAATTCTCTCTCTGCTATTCCTTCATTAATGGCCGCTGCCGCTGGCCCATTTCGGTGGTTCACTCTCGCCTACACTACCACCACTACCCTGCACTTATCCCGGGCCCCCAGCACACACACTAATAAGCAGTGCCATGCATAACAAGGCCTAATTAAATTGTAATTTCCAGTCTCTCTCTCTCAGTCAGTCAGGCAGCCAGTGCTTTCATCCCACCTGTGTTTGTGCTGTGCTGTGTTGCCCGGACGCCTTCAACTTTGAGCACTGCAAATTGCCCTAAGCCCTTCTGCTGCTGCCTCTGCTTGGCCATCTCCAGGCAGCAGCAGCAATCGTCGTCGTCATCCGGGCCCTAGTAGTGCTGTAGTGTGTTTGTCTAGGCAGCGCAAAGGCCCAGACCTCTTCACCCTCTGAAGAGTGACTGTTTGCTGTTGTTATCCTCTCTTTCTTTCTTTCTTCTCTTTGGCCAAGTGGAGTGGAGAAAGAGATTAGCATTGAAATGATGGCGACGATTAATTGCCCGACTGTTGCTGGTTGGTTGGCTGGTCTGCTGGGCAACAACCGGTTCACTGCTCAACCGATGCTGCCGATGCTGCTGCCAATCATCGGGCGATTGGCGTTTTATGGAGCTTCCTTACGACTGCTGTTGCTGCTGCTGCTTTTAGTTTAATAGCCAGTGCTCTCTTTCAGCATTGGAATGCAATCAATCTATTATTATCGTCTTATATTGCCTGATGTGCACTGCACACTGCTCCTGCTGCTGCTGCTACTGCCGTCTCGATTCTCGATCTCAATTGAACACACACACACACACACCACATCTACCGCCGAAGGGTTCTCGCTAACCTTTTTGTTGGTGTACTGTTTGTGATGCTCACTCACTGACTGGCTGCCTCTGCTGCTGGTCATTAGTTAATTAATTTGCTGCAGGTAGGCAGCTCTGATTGAACACATTGATTAGTAGTTGACAGTGCTGTTCTCCTTGTACTGCTGACTGTGTTTGGTAGTTGGCATCTTCACTCTATCAGGGTAATCGAGGATGCCCTTCATCGCCCAGAATGACACTGCCGCACACTGCTGATGATGATGAAGATGTAGTAGTTTCTAGGATTTCATTTTTCAGTCTCTTTTATCTTATCTCCAGCACCACCACCACCACCACCTGAAGCTCAGACGAGGTCAGGGGTTCGCTCAGTGGTGTTGTTGTTTATCACTGACTGCCTAGTTTTTTATGGAGATGCTTCTTTTCGCAGACGTCAGTTGTTTCACCTGCTGCCCTGAGCAGTGTACAACAACTGCTGCACACGTGTGTGTCTGATTCGCCTGACGTTTTCTTTGATGATTATATAATCGCTAATTGCGCCGCGAGAGTTTGTTTCGCTGGTGCTGCAGAAGCAGCAGCACTTTTTTTATGGGCTGTTTTCCCCTGAAACCGTCAGATCTTTGGTTGTAGAGGGTATCAACTGCTGCTGTGTTTATCTGCGAGTGTGTTTGGTGATAAAGGTTGGCCAGTCGTTGGTTGTTGGTTGTTGTCGAAGAGGCCAAACGACATTAATCTCTTTCGTCTTCGTTACTGCAGAACGCGCACATTCTTCATCTTCTTCTTTCTCTGCCACTCTTGTTCATATTCTGCCAAATTATGACTCTGGCAAGCTTCACTAAACACAAACATACACAAACACACAGTCTGCAAAAGAAGAAATGAAGAGGAAAGGATGGGGCACTGACAAACAGAGAGACAAACAGACAGACAAACACTGACTGACCTTGCAGTGATGGCCCATCATATTTGCGCTGATTTACGATTCACTTCACTGGCAATGGCAGTGGTGGTGGTGGTGCACCCAATTACCGAATAGATGCGCTGTAGTCTTGTGGATTGTCTTGGCAGTGAAAAGCAGTAAGACAGACAAACACTCGTTGTGCTGAAGTCGTAGCAGTCTCATTTCACTCTTGACTTGACTCTGCTCGAATTCCAGACAGCACCGGCAATTGTCTGCCGCCACCGCCGCGACGCAAGTATTGTCTTGCGTGTGTGTCTTGTCTTGTCTTGTCCTGTCCTGTCTGTTCGACAACACTAGACAACAAAGATGTTGGTGGTGGTGGTGGTGGTGGTGGTGGTGCTGGTGTTGGCTGTGTTTTGCGTGAGCTTGTCGCAGAGAAAGCACTGAAGAACTGCTGAGAGAGTTGGTCTCAGAGTTGGTTTCTTTCTTCTTCATCAGTGATACTTCTGCGAGATGCGAACAACTGAGAAAGGAATGTGCAAGAGGAAATGAGCAAGAGAGGGAGAGGGGGTTATGAATTGGTAATACAGTGCCGTTGCTGATGCTGCTGATGCCTCCTTTGTGTGCGCCTGCCATATTATCATTACCATTTAATGCTAAGTGTGTAGAATGGCATTGCTGGCAGACAGCCGTAAGCGCAGGTACATTGACCGGACAGGCAGAGAGCAGGCTAAGGCTATGTGCGATAAATCAATGCTGTCGATCGATGATGCGCCGCAGCCAGCTGCAGCTGTGCAGTGTCCTATTGCACAGTTTATTTGATGCTGCCATAGCAGTTTCTATGGCTGACCAAAAGTCACTGATTTATGGTCACTGGTGGTCGTCGATTCTCAGTCCATCCTTCCTATCCTCTCTCTCTCCCCCCTCGATTGATGCTGATTGCTGGTCAAATTGAGGACTGTGCTAAACTGTGCGCACTTCTTCTTCTTCTGCTCTCTCTTCTTCTCAGTTGCTCATTCTTCTGACCGGTCTATTCTCAACTACTTTCTGTGCCTAGTCTGCCACCTGAATTACACCTGAACACACCACCACCGGGCGTGTGTCTATTAATCCTCCGGTCTTTCTCTCACTCTAATCGCGGTCACATCGAGCACAGTAGCACGAGCAGCAGCGGCAGGCGCGGCAAATGGCACGATTAATTGACTGACTGGCTGGCCACCAACTGTTGCTGCTGATGCTGTTGTGGCCACTGTGTAGCAAGCAGGCAAAAAGATCTTGCGGAATAAAAAAATCTCTTATTTTTCTCTACGATTGTCAGTTTTCCTTTTCAGTTTAGCCGGACAGAGAGGACTTCAAATCAAGGCAACTCGCGCTCAGCTAGTTTTGCTGTTGTGTAGTTGCTGTGGCTGCTTCTAAATGGTGTCGGCAGGGAGCACACACGGGCAGCCAGATCAGCCTCAGGTGTCTCTATCTTTTCCCGGCTTCTTTTTTTCTGCTAATGCAATTAGAATTAGCTGCTGATGCCGGTGCTGCTGCAAGAACGTTACTGCTCACACTTGCTCTCCTTCTCGGACCTTTTCGGCGGCAATGTCGAGCACAGTCGTGACTACACTACTTCACACTTGCTCTACATTTGCATCGATACACACGACTCACTTTACGTTAACTAGTGCTTCTTATTAAGACCACTTTATCTTTTCTCTCCCCCTCACTCACTCACTTTTAGATTGCCTCCATCGAACTGGACCGGCTTACCTCTACCTCCTCCTTCACCACCGTCGCCTCCTCGGGCGACTGTCGCTCGTCATCGTCATCGGCGGCGTCCTGTTCGACGGCCACCACGGCGGCCACCACCACCACAGCTGCTCCTGCTCCTGCTGCAAACGGAAATCAAGCCAGCACAAATGCTTCAGCACAGGGCAACGCCTCTTCAACTACCTCAACGCCCACATCCTCATCTTCTTCGGCGGCCATTCGCGCCACTGCGGCGGCCTTTGCGGAGCGCGTCCGCGCCGCCTCAGCGGCCGTCACCTCCGGCGACCTCACCGGCGCCGTCCGCCTGTACACCGAGGCGCTGAAGTTGGACTCGAGCACGAATGCGCACATTCTCTACGGCAACCGCTCGGCCGCCTACTGCCGCCTGGGCAAGTACAAGCGGGCGCTGCAGGACGCCATCAAGGCGAGGCAGCTCAACCCTAGCTGGAGTAAGGCCTACTACCGACAGGGCATGGCGCTACAGGTAAGACTGAGAACTTTGTACTTTGACACATGTGCTTTGACTTTGTCACCGGCGCGATGATGTTGATGATGATGATGATGATTAAGTTGATGGCCTTGTTGTTGTTGTTGTTGGTAGCTAATCAGAGAGGAGGCTGTGGACGTGTCTGTCTGTCTGTGTGTGTGTTTGTGTGCGTGACCGAGTGCAATTCGGTGTGATCTGAGCTGATCTGAGTCGACGAGACTCGCCATTTCTCGATTACCCTCTGCTTGTTCACAATCACACTACCACTTCTCATCATTGTCTTTCATGCAACAGCTCTCTCGCTGCTGCTCTTGTCTTTTCTTTTTATTTAATGTTAATGGCCGGTGACTGTTGCTCCCTGGGTCATGACCGGGCGGGCGGGCGAGCAATCTGTCGACTGAGGAGGATTCTTTTCCACCACCACCACCACCACCACCACCTACATCATCAATTTGTTCAATTCAATTGAATTTAGTTGAAGTTGAGAGAGAGGAGGACAGCAAGTAACCAGCAGTGTTTTTGTTTTGAGGGGGACAGGTGGTAGTGGTGGTAGTGACTAGTGTTTCGCTTGCTGAGATCACCTTTTTTATTTGCTCGTTTGCTGAATTGTTGTTGCTGGTTGATGTCTCATCTGACTGTGATGAGCACAGCTTCTTTCTCTAGGCTCTCTTTCAAGCCCCCTCGCAATCTTCTCGCCGTCATTAGCTGATGGTGCTGCTGCTGCTGCGACGATGATGCCTGATGATGCCTTCTCATCGTCATCATCTTTCTTTCTTTTTTAGCACCGACCTGAGAAGAAGGGCATCCTCCGAGTGGAAACGTTTTGCTTTCTCCTCCACTGACTATGATATGAAATTTAATATTTTACTGCCCCCTCTTCAAGTTTACGGCCAACGGCGGCAATTACTGCTGCTGATGCTGATGCTGTCGCTTGGTTCTCCTCGAGACGAGAGGGGACGCGCTATTATTAGGACGCACTCTTAGGCACTGAAATCGGCTTTGTTTGAAAGGTGGCTAAATTCCTCTTCCCCACCGTTTGACAGTGTCTGTCTGATTACTGCAGAGGAACAAACAGGTGTCTGCCTTCAATTACTGCTCACCAGTTTTTAAGTTGTCTTGTAATAATTTTTAATTCTTCTCTTGGTCAGTTGGGTAATTCTCTGGGAGAGGATTGCTTCAAGTTGAGCTTATTGACCAAAAACAGTTAGCTGTAATTTGACTGTACAGCACTGAAACGTATTAATTGAAGCAGATTGTGTTCCACAAATGCTGTTTTTCTATGCACACAATCCTTCTCTGTGTCACCTTTTCTTCATATTTGTGTTTCTGCACTGACGAATTAGTGTCGAGTGGGGACGATCTTCGTGTTTCTCTGAAGTGAGCTTTCTGCTTTCAGTTCGATCTCTTCACCACACTGGTGATGTGGTTCAATGTGGAATGTCCGTCCGTCCGTCTGTCTGTCTATCTATCCATCTGTTATCGGTGAACTCATCGCCTCTGGTGAGAGAGAGAGCAGTAAGAGCCTGTTTGAGTCGTCGTCGTCGTCGTCGATGAGCAGTTGTCGCCAGAAGGAGAGAGAGACAGAGAGACAGAGCCGTTGTCGCCTGCAGGCAGGGACACACTTACCTGCCTGGCGGACTGACTGACTGACAGTGCTACCTGCCTGGCAGTCAGACACTCGTCTGACCAGTGAGACGACTGAGCAGCAGGAGGAATATAGCGAAAAATGTCACTTGAGGGGGAGATAAGTGCTGGTGGCCAGAGAGAGAGATCACTGGTCCTCTCTGGCGTCTCTTCTTCAGTGTGCGTTGTCTTTACGCTTGTTCTTTTAAGGGCCTAGCTGCTTTTTGTTTTACCAACGGTTCCTGAAGTGAGACAGAGAGGTTTTGTCTTGCTGACTTTGCCAGTGAAGATCGCACTGGCTCTAATGGAGTTGTTGTTGTTGTTGACTTTTATGAGCCTCCGAGAGAGAGAAAGAGAGCTTGAGGCAGCACTTTTTTACTGATCCTCTTGGCGTCTTCTTTGGCTCTTAAGCTTTAGTCACCATTACCACCACCTTGCTGCGAATGTTATGCAGGCTAATTGAATTTGAGCTATTGATCATTTGCCTGGTGGCTGCTGATGCTGATGCTGTTGCCGATGCACTTGATGGCCTGCTGCTGCTGCCGTTGCAGCCGTCCGGGCAGACTGCTCAATTAAATGAACACGCTTGTTGATCATCATCAACACGGGAAGGGGTACCCCTTTGAGAAGGCTGCTGCCAGCCTTTTCCACTGCAAACACTTCGGTAATTGCTCTCTTGCACTCCTCTTGCTGCTCTTTGGAATGTCGGTGCAATGTGCAGCAGTGTGCTAATGATGGGCGTGTGTTGATGGCTGGCTGGTCAGAGGCAGTGAATTGATCTTCCCGGAATGAAGGCAATTGAGGGAGAGAGATGTCAATGCCCAATTGACAGTGTAATGATGAGATTGCGATGCGATGCGCAATCCACTCCGGTGAAACTGGTGACCGGTCTCTGTCATCAGCTCTAGCAAGCGCACTGATGACGAATCATTGCCATCACCGCCATCATCACCATCATTACCATTACCATTCCGATGAAATGCGTCTTTGACACCCTCATCACCTTTTGTTGCCGTTGTTGTTGTTGTCTATTTTCGCCAGGTTATTTTAGTGCCCCACAGCAGCCAACATACCTACCTTTTTTATTTTTAATTTTGTTTTGCAATTAGAAACGATGGGGAGAGGGAGAGAAAGAAGAAGAAGAGTTAAGTGGCTCGTAAAGTGTTGAAAAGGGAAAAGGAAAGAAAAGCGATAAAGGTGGTGGGGTGATGACCATTTGATGAAATCTGCTGTTTTGTTTCTGCTGATAAAAATATTACATCATTCAACTAACATGAACTTCTTTTTTTCTCCCTTTCCTTTCTCCAGTGTCAACGAGACTACGCGGACGCCCTGGCGGCCTTCGCCTCTGGCCTGGCCACCGACGCCCAGTCCGTGCAGCTGCTGACGGCCTTCGTGGAGACGGCGATGAAGAGTCCGCTGCGGGCCAGCCTGGAGCCCATCTACCGGCAGCTGCAGGTGATGCGCACCCTGTCGCCCTTTGTGATCACCTCGGTGGTGGGGCAGGAGCTGCTGGCGGCCGCCATTACGCCGCCGCCGCCGTCGTCCTCGAGTCGGCGCTGCAGATTGGCACCAGCAGTCTGAAGTTGAGGGGGTCGGTTCTGTCCGCTCAGCTCCGCCTACTGGGCCATGAACAAGTTGGATGTGGCCATTCGGTACATGCAGGAGGATCTCCAGGTATGTTCGGCTTTATTTTTGCTTTTCAGTGTTTATTTTCAGTGGGTGGAAGGTCATTTTTGTGTCTTGAGTTATGCTGCTTTCTGGCTTATCTCAGTTTTACTTTTGTGTGGGAATGGTTTGCTGTGTGGCTGTGACTGCTGATAAGGCTCTTGTTAGTGTCATTGCCATTTTGCTGCATTTTTCGGCCATTGTGCACTACCTCCACCACCACCACCACGACCACAGCTATTGTACGACGCTAAGTAGTGACGCTAATTAGGGGCCAATTGGTGGACAAATTGCCTTGCTCGCTCAAATTGAGCAATCTCGGCAGAAGTGCTGGTGGAAGTGCTCTTTGTGCTTTCTTCGCCGAGCGGTGATGCTAATCTGCTGCTTCTGCTGCTGCTGCTGCTCATAATGATGCTCCATTTGGCTGATGAAGTTATTTGCATAGGCTGTTAGAGAGAGAGAGAGAGAGAGGTATTAGCGGACAGGTACAATGCAAACAGAGGCACACGAGCGGACAACAGCAGAAGCCTCGGTTCACTTTCTCGATGCTATCACTGCCACTTCTTTTAGTGTTCAGCCTACGAACCTGCTCAATCTCTCTTCACTCCACTCTATTCTAGTTCCTGCCTTTTCTGTGGCAATCGCTCGGGCATTAGCTGCCATTATCACTACTGCTGCTGCTGCTGCTGCTGCTGACGGTACGACGTTTTATCTAAATAGTCGGCCATTAAATGGTTTTTAAATTAAATCTCAGGCAGAAGCAGCAGCACAGCAGCAACCGATCACTCGATGTCTGCTGATGGTGGTGAAGTTTGTAGAGATTCTTTCTCTGAAGAAGAGTCAGTTTGGTCAACTGTGGTGTCTGCTGCAGGCAGATCAGTGGCCTGAAGCGTGTGCCTCTTCTGCTGCTGCTCGATAAAATCTGCCCGGTCATCAACGAGAGAAGAGGGAATTAGATAGGGAGAGAGAGAGGCCCACACAGTGGCCAACAAGAATGTCGACTGCTGCTGCTCTTTCTCTTATCAGCAGCAGCAGCTCTTCTCTGTCTCTCTTTCTACCCTCCACTGATGAGGATGATGATGATGATGATGATGACGGTGATGTCTGATGACACTGAGATGCCGGTGACATGAGCTTCAATCTGCACGCTTCAAACAGTGGACAACCGATGTGCTGCTGCTGCTGCTGCGTCTGGCGTCATAATCTGCTGCTGCTGCTGATGGCTGGCTGGAATGCATCACAACCAGCCAGTGTTTAGCTTCAGACAGACGGGTAATGTTGCACTGAAGGCTGTTTCTCCTTGCTGAAGCTGCGGCTGAACTCTACCGCGCTGCTGCCTACTAATTAATCGATTAATTAATTGGCTACCAGTTTGGCACACAGACTGAGGAGCAGGACTGAAAGAGCAAAGACTTCTCTGCTGCTGCTGCTGCTAATGATCACGATAATCGGCTGAGGTGTTCTGGTGGCAGCCAGCAGCAGCAGCTACCGTCTTTCGCGATTGCGACAAATTGGCAGCTCCTAGTCAGCCAGACGGGCAGAGAGTGAACTCTAATTAGTGTGTTGTGTGGATTCACAAACGAATCTGCTGGTGAGCAGCTTTCTTTCTAATCCCTCAAAATGTCTGCTGACAGAAGAGATAAGCAGCGCCAGCCAGCACGAGTTCACAGTGTCATCTCCTTCCAGTGTTCAGTTCAAACTGACTCACCGGTAATGACTGGCTTGCTGTCACATCTGTCCTATGATGAACAACTTTGGTTCTTCCTCTTTTTGAAGATGTACTAAGTGATACTAATTAATAGGCTCGATGACAGACGGGTGGTAGTGGTGGTGGTGGTTACCTTTGGTTGGTTGTCTCCCTCTTCACCCTTGGTCTGCTCAGTCGACTGTCACACTGTGCGTGTTTCTCCAGCTTTTGAAAGACGGATGGACGGAGAGGTTCTCCCTCTTCTAAATGAGTAGTGTTGGTTTCTTTTTGCTGTTTGGTGTGTGTTTGGTGTGGTGATCAACATTTTCCGCTCGGTCACCACCACAACCTGTTGCTGCTTTTTAATATATTTTTCGAAGGATGTTGTTGTTGTTGTTGTTGTTAGGGTTGAAGTGTGTGCCCATCTTGACTCGGTTTTCATCACCACCACATCAGCACACACACACACACTTGCTCCACTCCAGGAAACCTTCTAGCTTGTGTGTGTGTAGCAGGCAAAGTGAATCTCTCTGCCTATTTAGCGTCTAATTAGAAGTCTCAGCTGAGCTGAGCTGAGCAGAGCTAAGCTTGCTATTCTCGCTTGGTTATTTTTCTTCTTGCTCATTATGCAAATGTTTGCGCTGACCATGTGTGCAGAGTGTAGAGCACTGCATACCACTGCTCGACATTAGACTTTCAGATGAGTCCTTTGCTCTCTCTCTCCCTCACTGCTATCTTCTTTCTTCAGCATTCTTTACGCCTGCCTGACTGCCTGCCTGCCCAACATTACAGCTCTCTGGTGCTTAATTTGCCTTCAATTAGGAACGGTGCTCTAGCTCTTTGCTCTGCTCTCTCTCCCTTCTGAATTGAGCAGTACTACTACAGAGAGAATCTAAATTGAATTAGAGAGAGAAAGAAGCTCCTCGTTTCGTTGTGTGTGTTCTGTGCAGTGATGGCTCCTACGCCCAGCCACCAACAGTTGTCCTGTTCCTGTCAACTTTCGAAGCGGTCTCTCATTCTTTCCTAATCAGCCAGACAATGGACAGCAGCAGCCTCAGCCGCTCTTCTTTTGGCTATCTTTATGACCGTTGAGATGCTTTTATGCTTTGAGAGGGAGAAGAAAGAGAGAGATTTGCCATTTTAAGGCTCATTTTCGGTCATTTTCCTCTTGTCGTGGTCCTCTTCTGCAGCACAGAACTAATTGCCCTCTCGCTTGATTTGTCCACAGCAGAATCACTCTAATCTTAATGTTTCTGCTAGTCAGTTTTCTGCTGGTTTTTTGCTGCCGAAGACTCCAAATCTTCGGTTCAGTGGCCGGCTAATTTCTTTTGGTTAAAAAATGTTTTTCTGCTGCTGGACACGTGTGAAGACGCAGCAGTACCTCTTGTCCCTCTTACTACCACTACTCACCTGCACCCAATGCTCTTTCTCTCAGCAAGTGCAGCTTTAATGTAACCAATTAATGAGTGGCAGGACGGTAGCTGCTGAAGAAGCAGCGGTAATGAAGCCTAATCGAATGATGAATGTTACTGCTCGTGCCCAGTGGAGAGGTGATGAGAGCGGAGGTTGGAGGAAAGAGAGAAAAAGAGGAACTTTAGAATATTTGAGGGTACCTCTGCCATGAGTAGTGCAGTCACTAATCTCTGTCTCATGCTGGGGGCATCATCATTTGTTTCACACACACACACACTGTGCACTTCACAGCATTGACATTGAGGATTAGCTGAAGGGATGACTGCTGCTGTGCTGAGGCTGCTGGGGTAATGCCAAATGGAGTACCGTATTCACCAGCACTAGAGTGGTGGTAGGGTAGAGAGCTCTTGTCAAAACAAAAGGCTGAAAGAAGGAGGAAGAGAGCGGAGATTTATCGACTTTGGAGCAGCAGGTGGTGCTGATGCTGATGCTTCGAATCGATTTCCCTCTCTCTCTTTCCTTTCACCAAAGATGGGTAATTCTCATTTACCCGAGCATACGCCCGCTCTCTTTTTCTCGGCGAGATTAATAGTCTTCAACTTTTTTTGGCTACCAAATGATTATCAATTTTAATAATTTTAAATTTTTTCCCTTACTTTTCTAGGTGGCCAGCTCACTGACGGACAGCCTGGGCGAATGTCGCGCTCACGGCAACCTCGGCTCTGCCTACTTCGCCAAGTGCAACTACAAGGAGGCGCTCACCGCCCACCGGTACCAGCTGGTGCTGGCAATGAAGGCCGGCCACACTGAGCAGGCGGTGCTGGCGCTCACCGCCCTCGGGCACGTCTACTCGGCCATTGGCGACCTGAAGAATGCGCTCAGCAGCCACCAGCGCTGTCTGCAGCTGATCACCGCCAAGCTGGGCGACCCGCTGGCGGAGGCGCGGGAGATTGGCAACGTCGGGGCGGTGCACCTCGCCTCCGGGGAGGCGGAGCGGGCCATCGAGTGCCACCTGGAGCACGTGAAGCTGGCGAAGCTGCTGGGAAACAAGGCGGAGGAGGCGAGGGCGTACTCGAACCTGGGCAGTGCCTACCACTACCGACGGCACTACGAGCAGGCAATTCAGTTTCACGAACAGGTCCTCCGCCTTAGTCAGGAGATTGGCGACCGGACGATCGAGTCGAAGGCGTACGCGGGCCTGGGCCACGCCGCCCGCTGCATGGGCGACCACCTGCAGGCGAAGCGGTGGTACGACCGCCAACTGGATGTCGCCCTCAGCAGCAAGGACCGGGCGGCGGAGGCGAGAGCGTGCTCCAATCTAGGAGTGGTCTATCAGCTGCTCGGTAAGTAGAGAATTGATGTTTGTGTTGCTTTTGTTTGAACAATAATTTTGATCCTTATTTTCTCCCCGCCCCTTCAGGCGACTTTGACGGCGCCCTGAAGCTGCACTGGTCGGCGCTGAACATTGGGAAGGCGCTGGGGGACAGCGGCGGCATCGGTCGCGCCTACGGCAACATCGGCAACGCCTACTCTGCCCTGCGGCAGTACGATGAGGCGATTCGCTACCACAAGCTGGAGCTGGCCGTCAGCAGGGAGGTGCACGACCGAGGGGCGGAGGCGACGACGCACGGCAACCTGGGCCTCGCCTACCAGGCGCTGGGTGGGCGGGACCAGCAGGCGCTGACGCACTTTCACCTGCACCTGGGCATAGCGGAGGAGATGAAGGACGCGACCGGGGAGGCGAACGCACTGCTCAACCTGGGCAACTACCACTGCGCCCGCCGGCAGTGGGACCTGGCGCTGGTTTCTATGAGCGGTATGCTGAAAAGACGAAGACCAGAGGAACACAGGGAGGAGGCGGTGGTGGTGACAAGGAGGCGGAGGCGAAGGCGAACCACCTGCTCGGCTGGACGGTCTACTCCATGGGCGGCGACTATGAGCGGGCGGTGGCGCATTTTGAGGCCGACCTGGCCCTTTCCAAGGAACTTCAAGATCGGCCGTCCATTGGCCGCGCCTACTGTCACCTGGCGTTGGCGAAGATGGAGCTGCCCGGGAGGTTGGAAGAGGCGCTGGAGGCGGCCAAGTACTACCTCTGTGCGGCTGGAGAAGGAGGAACTAGCTCTTCAGGGGGTGGTGCTTCAGCAAGTTCAAGTGCAAATGGTTCCAGTGGAAGTGGTTCTTCGGGCAAGCTGCGGGCACTGGGCATCATCGCCGAGGTGCTCCGCCGGCAGGGCAAGTGGGCGGAGGCGATGAGGACGCTGGAGAAGCAGCTGACGGTGGCGAGGTCGCTGGGAGAACTGGCCGCGGAGGCGGCCATCTTTGGGGCGATGGGCAGTGTGCAGCGGTCGGCGGGCGCCTTTGAGGAGGCGGCCCGCCACTACAAACAGGAGCTGATCTTTCGACAGGGCGCCGCCGACCTGCAGGCGGAGATTGCCGCTCTCGGTGAGTTGACTTTTGTTGTTTTTATCATCAGAGTTTTAACTTTAAACTTTTCACTACCAGAAAACCTCGGCGACTGCTATGGAAAGCAGGGCAACCACACGCTGGCACTGAAGTGCTTCCTCGAGCAGCTGGAACGCTGTGAACAACGGCAAAGTGCAACGGCGCTGCCTAAGATGTTTTCTTCAATGGCTGAAGGGCTGTTTTCGGAAAACAACGACAGCAACGATCACTACGACGCCGACACCGGCTACTACGGTCGACGGACGGCAGGGACGTCCTCATCACTGTCTTCTTCCTCATCAAGTTCTAGTCTAAGCAGCCGCCGTCACCAGCTGTCCCGCCACCTGGACGCCCTGCGAGAGCACCTGGAGGCGTGTCAGCAGGCGGTGAGGGCGGCGCACAATGTGGCCAGCACGCGGTTTCACATGAGTCAGTACGAGGAGGCGATCGGCTTCTACGAGAAGGAGGCGAGGATGCTCGAGGCGGTCATTCCGCTGGCGGAGGCGAGCATTGCAGGAGTTCAGCAGAAGCAACAACAACCTGAAGGTGTTCAGGATGGTCAGATCACCCCGGTTCCCTCCCCTTCAACCACTACCACCTCCCCCTTCACCTCTACCTCAACGTTGACGGCCATCAGCAGCATTCTGGAGGACCTTCGCCTGAAGCGGGTGGCCGTCGCCCGGTGGATCGGCGACTGTCATTTTGCTCGGGCCGCCTACAACGAGGCTATTCGCCAGTACCTGGCCTTCCTCGCCGCCAGCAGCTCTCTGCTGGAGCAGGAGCAGGTGCACTGTCTGCTGGGCAAGTGCTACCAACTGGTGGGCAGCCTGGCGCAGGCGCTGGTCAGCTATGAGAAGCGACTGGTGCTGGCGCATGAGATTGGTAAGGATTGGGAGGCTTTTGAGTTTTGAGCTCGCTTTGTCATGCATTTTCATGTGCTTTTTGTTTATTCTTAGGCTGCAACCAGACAAAAGCCATCGCCTATGGTGAGCTAGGTCACATACACCGGCTGCTGGGCAACTATGAACAGGCGATCAGCTGCTTCAAGCACGAACAGGAGCTGGCGAAGGAGGTGGCGAGGACGGGCGAGCAGAAGAGCACTTGCGAAAGTGGTCAGCAACAACAGCAGCAACAACAGTCAAAGAACATTCAGCCCACCACCACGACTACTCCAAAGCCAACAGTAAACGTCGGCCTGGTGATTGAGGCGGAAGCGCTGCACGGCCTCGGTTGCGTCGCCCACGAGATGCACGACTACGAGCGGGCGCTGAAGTACCACGCCTCGGCGCTGACCATCGCCCAGGAGCGCCTCAACTCGCTGGAGCTGCAGTCGCGGGCGTACGGAGCGATGGGCGCCGCCTACGTGGCGCTGGGCAACTTTGAGTCGGCCACCCGGTACCAGGAGAAGCACCTGGCGGTGGCGGGCATGCTCGGCGACCTCACCGCCCAGGTGGCCGCCCTCAGCTCGCTCGGCAAGGTCCACTCCTCGCGGTCGCAGTTTAGGGCCGCCGCCCACTACCTTCAGCTGGCGCTGGACATTGTGGAGAAGGCTGAATCAGGCTTTGATGGAGGCGTCGGTGGTGGTCGACGGGAGGAGGAAGAGGCTCGCCTCTGCTACGAGCTGGGCATGTCGCTGTGGGCGGTCAACGACCTGCAGACGGCGGAGCACCACTTGCGTCGTTCGGTGGATCTCATTGAAAGTCTGCACCAGAGGACGATGAACGGCGGCAGCAGCTTCAATGGAACCAGCACCTCAGCACCACTCATCAGCTGCCGCAGCTCTCGCCCTACAACAGCTCGAGCATCTACGGGAGCATCTGCGGCAGTGCTCATTCAACCACCTCATCATCCTCTTCAAACTCTTCAACAACAAATCCCTCCTCCTCCACTACGCTCAGTTTCAGTGGAGCAATCTGCTGAGTGGCCACCACCACTACCACCAGCACCGGAAGCACTACCACCACCAGCTGGTCTCCCCTCACCAGCACCTGCACGTCCAGGGCGCCAGCTACGAGGCGCTGGCCAAGATTCTCATTGCCCTGGGCCGGCCGACGGAGGCGCTGCTCATTGCCGAGCGATCGAGGACGCGGCTCTTTAGCAGCTGTCCTGGTGGGGCGGCCAAGCAGCAGCAGCAGCAGGATTCAAGGCGCCCCTCCTGGGAGCGCTGACCACCGCCGAGCAGCTGGTGGCCCTGGCCCGGGGCAGAAGGCGGCCATTCTCTACTACTCGGCGACGGCCGACGGCAGCTACAACGCCTGGCTGATCACCCCTCGAGCGGGAGTTCGCTTCTCGCCGCTGGTCAAGTCGGCGAGGGAGAAGGTACGAGCGCTGTTGGCCGCAGTGCAGGCGGGCCTGCTGCAGGAGGATAAAAGTGCTACCTCGACTGCTGAGCGCAGAGCTGGCAGAATGGCTGACTGTGGAGCGGCAGCAGCTGGTGATGATGATGATAATGACGACGCCTGCAGTCAGCTGTCCTCCTCGCCCACCTCCTCTTCTCGGTCCCTCCACCACCTGAACCGAAATCACTTTCTCAACTCCTCTAACTACTCGCTCAGCTCGCTCTTTTCGCTTGCCTCCTCTGTGGCCTCTGCCTCCACGTCGGCCTCCACTTCACGACTGAGTTCACAGGGGGCCCGCACCACTTTTCACGCGTTCACCACCGCTCCAGTGCGCACTCCATCAAGAGCCACCGGTCGTACACTAGTCTGGTGGGTGGTGGTGGTGGTGGTGTGGTGGTGCTGGTGGCTCAGCTGAAAACGCCATCAGACAGCAGCAGCCCACTTACTCCTCCTCCTCCTCATCATCTACTCACCGCGCCATGAAGCGCTCCTCGAGCAGTCCTGCCGTGGCGCGAAACCGCGCCCAGCAGGCTCGTCACCACTGGTCGACGACGGCGGCCGGCTCCAGCAGTCTGGCGGCGCTGTACGAGCTGCTGGTGGGCCCCTTTCAGGATGGCCTCGACGAGGAGAGCTCGCTCTCACGGCTTCTACTGGTCCTCGACGGGGACCTATTTCTGGTGCCGTGGAGTATGCTCAGAGCAGGAGGAGGAAGTGCTGGTGATGCCGCTGGAGGCGTCTCCTCTAAAGTGCCTGAAGAGTACCTCAGCGAGCGGTACTCGCTGCTGGTCGTCCCCTCGCTGAACGTCCTCCGAGGTGAGCAGCGCCTGAAGACGCTCCTCCGGCGGACACCGTCCTCCTCCTCTTCAGCAGCAGCAGCAGGAGGAGGCATCAGCGAGCCCTTCAGCTCGCTGGTGGTGGCCAACCCGACGATGCCCAGTCGCCAGGAATTTCATCCTCTTCCAGTCCTGGTCATCATCATCATCATCATCGAAGTGCGCCGCTCTTCTACGAGAACCCGGCGAGCAGTCGCGAGGCGGCCTTTGTCGGCGAGCTGCTCTCCACGAAGCCGCTCATCGGGCCGGAGGCGAGCAAGGCGGGCCTGCTGGAGCAGCTCTCTGCGGCGCAGTGCATTCACTTCAGCTCGTACATCATCGACAACACCGGCGGCGACCCGCTGAAGATGGCCACCGGCCTGGGCATTGCCATCTCGCCGTCTGACGTGCTGATTGGCGACAGTGCCCACCAGCTGCACGATGACGAGTACCTGCTGACGCCGCACGATCTGATCAGCGTCGGCCTGTCGGCCAAGTTGGTCGTCATCTCCTGGTAAAGGGAGCAGTGTTTGCCACCCTTTTGTTACCCTTTTCTAACTCGTATTTTCCCCTTTTCAGCTGCGCCCTTTCACCTCGATCCTCAAGTGGAGGAGCGTCCTCTTCAAGCTCTGGCGTCACCTCGCCGACCTTCAGCTCCTCGCAGGCGCTGAAGACGATCACCTCTGCGCTGCTGCAGGCGGGCGCCAGCTGCGTCCTGCTCGCCCTCTGGCCCGTGCCTCTGCCAGCCCTGCAAACGACTCTTTCGCATCTTCTACTGCTCCCTCCTGCAGGGCGCCCGAGTGTCGGCGGCGCTGAGCGAGGCGGTGAGCAGCATCCAGAATACCGGTCACTTTGCCCACCCCCGAACTGGGCCTGCTGGCAGCTGATCGGCAGCGACGTCCGCCTCCGTTCGCAGGCGGTGGCCGCCCTCTCCTCCTCGCTGGCCGGCCTGCTGGAGACGCCGGAGCGCAGTCGTGACGCAATGCGCGTCGTGCTGCACCTGGTGGAGAAGAGTCTGCAGAGGAGTAGTCGCGGGCAGAAGAACGCCATGTACACGACGCTCGCGTCGATTGAGGCGAAGGTGGGCGGCGATCGGACGCACGGCTGGCGACAGCTTCTGATGGCGGTTGGATTTCGCTTTGAGCCGTCCTCTGCCTCGGGCACGCCCGCCTGCGTCTTCTTTCCGCAGCACGACCCCAGCGGACGGCTGATGCGCGCCTCGACCGCCCTGCAGGCCGCTCTGGCCCTCTCTCCGGCGACCATTCACGCGGTGATGAAGCTGGTGCGGGGGCCATTTGCCAGGGAGGCGGTGCAGCAGCTGACGAGGATGGTCCAGGCGGCCGGAGGGGAGGAGGAGGGTGCTCTCAAGAGCCAGCATGGAAGTTATTACCACATCATCATCACCACCAGCAGCAGCAGCAGTACCCGTCACCTTCTCTCCTCCTCGTACCTAGAGACGGTGAACATGAAGCTGTGGTCTGCGCCTGGCTGCCATGAGCTCTACGCCAGCCTGGGCTTTGACCTGAATGGAGGTGGGCGCCAGCAGTGTCACGCTGCGCTCCCGGACGGCCAACCTCCGAACGGTGCTCTTTGCACTGCAGACGATGCAGGCGCTTGAAGAGCGTGATGAAGAAGAGGAGGAGAGGAGGAGGACGAGAAAGAGGAAGAAGAAAAGATAAAATCACCTGATGCAGAAACTTCTTCTTTTGGGTTACAGCAACAACAGCCCCAGCAGCTTCGAGGCATCTACGGGCAGCTTTGTGGCAGCAAAGTTGAGCAGACTTCCATCACCACCACTACTACCACCAGTGCAAATAACAGCAGCAGCAGCAGTCTTTATCATCACAGCCAGACACAGCCTCCTCAGCCTGTTCATCAGCTGTGGCAGTCCCCGTCACTGTTCACCCAATCATCATCCTCCTCCTCGTACAACAGCCACCGAGGTGAGCCGGACGGTCAGCAGGTGACGCACAGCAGCGGCAGTGCGGCGGGCAGTAGAAGCAGTAGCAGTGATGACCATCCTCACAAACCGTCCTCACTGGAGATCATCAGTCGAAGCAACAGCTCCAACAGCGACTCCTCCATCTCCGGAGTGCCCTGCTCACGCGGCGCCATCGGCCGCAGTCTGCTCGACAGTGAGCTCATTGAGGAGAAGCTGAAGCAGATGACCTGCGTGGAGGATGAGGGGAAGGAAGAAGAGGAGGAGAGGAGGAGAGGGAGAAGGTTGTTCCCATTCCTGCTCCTCGAAGGACGGCTCCTCCTTTCTTCAACGCAATGCCGAGATGTAAGTGGTGACAGCTATTCGGAGTCTTTCAATGTTTTTTCTTAACCTTTCACTGTCATTGCTATTTTTTTGTTTGCAGACAACCAGTCTTCCGCCTCGGCCATCGCCATCGACCGCCAGTCAATGTCCAGCTGTTCCTCCATTGCCACCGCCAACACGGTACTGCTCAACGCTCGACAGCAGCTGAACTCCACCGGGCTCATCAGCTCACGAACTGGTCAGCACCAGTTTCAGCAGCAGCAGCACTTTATGTCGACAGAGCTGAGACACTAGCAGTTGCAGTTGGCAGGCAGTAACGCGAACATTGCTCTGCACAAGGGAAAAAAGACTTACGTGCCTTTGGCTGAATCGGTCAAACCTGTAAGGCTATAGCCTTAGAGAACAACAACAACAACAACAACAACAACATCAACAGCTGCTGACGCTCTCGATCCTTCTCGAGCTCATCATCGTCATAACCTTCGAGAAGGCTCTTCTTTGACCGTCGGTGACACGATAAGCAAATCGCTGGATGAACTTTCCCAGCCCCACACTGTACAACACTGTTCAGCAGCACTGTACGAGACTGACTCAGGACGATGACCGCTCTGCTTTGCCAGTGCTCCTCTCTCTCACTCTTTCTTCGAGAACTTTCATCGCTGACGCTCTTGAACTTGACCTGCTGTTGTCAACTCGACCAGGACAGATCGGTGAGGTGTTTGGCAGTGTTTGGCAGGCTGCTGGCGGCGCCGGCGACGACCACCACGCGGCCACCACTGAGCAGCTCTCTGCCTCGACCGGCATATAAGCCCGTCGCTCTGCCTCAGTCGAGATCACCATCACCCTCGAGCAGGTCGTCACTCTGCCCGACTGGCTCGCCGCTCTCTCTCCTCTCCACTGGCTGACTGACTCGCTCCTCTGTGCCCTGGCTCATCACCCCCACCACCACTGGAGCACCTTTTCACCACCATCAACAACAACTTTACTCCTGGTAAGTCTGTTCTTGTAGTTTACACTATACTTACCTTTACTTTCTTTTCTCTCTACCCTTTTCTGCTGCCCTGGATGTCTCTGGCGCCATCACCGACCGGCAGATGGACGGCCTCAATGCCAACTACTCCTTCTCGGACATGGACACTATCGACTACACCATGGTCAACAGCGATGACCTGGACGGTGGAGCCCGAGGTTTGTGTTGTCACTTGTCTTTCTTTTTGTACTAATGTTTCCTTTGTTTACCTTTGCCTCAACAACAGCGCCCATCAAGTCGACACTGGAACCTCTTTGGGAACGTCCTCCTCTGCCAGTCAACACCCCAGTCCGGAGCAGCGGGCACAGCAGCTGAACAAGAAGATGCGTCACCTGGGCAACGACGAGGTGCACATTCTTGGTCGGAGCACTACAAGGAGTACCGGCGGACGCTGCTGGCCACCGAGTTTAGCGACGCTCTCATCTACCCGCTGCCAGGCGGAAGCTCCACCAGCAGCATCTCTTCTTCCTCCGCCGCATCCACAACGGCCACCAGCTACCCGAACCTCTATCGCATTGCCGTCTCCCGCAAGCCTGAGGTACCTTTCTTTGGACCGCTTTTTAACGGCGTCGTCGTGCACTGTGATGAACTTGCCGCTCTGGTGCGCGCCACGGCCATTAACGCCAGCAAGGCCAAGCGCCTGTACATGTCGGCGTACAAGCACTTCTTTGAGGAACGTTTCGACTGCATCAGCTCACTGGCCAGCCGGCACCGAGAGCGCAACACCTTTGAGGAGTACGCCACTAAAGTCTATGCTCCGCGGTACGATCTTCTCTCCACTTGTGATGGCGCAAGGACGAACACCAACACTACCATCGAAGGCTTCCTCGCTAGCACTTTAAGTCTTCCGGAGCGCAGCTCACATTCACTCAGCCCATCGAATGCCGACTCGCTGTCCATCGCTTCTTCCTCCACCACCAACACACCCTTTGCTTAACACTTCCAGACACTACAGTCAAGGCACACACATTTTATATACACAAATTAAACAGGCATTAGGGTATATGATGGATCGTCAAGAATTTTTTAGGCGGATGCTTAAAACTATTTGAAGGCTAAAGTAATCTACTCATGTAGTAGACGCATGCAAATTTTTATGTTAAATCAGCGAGGTGAAAATATTTAAAGATGGAAAGAGTTTCAACAAGGCGAGCGAAGCGAGCCTTGTTGAAACTCTTTCCATTTCTTTAAATTGTTTTTCATTTCTCGCTGATTTAAAAAAATTTGCTGGATTCTTAATGCGCGGGCGCGAAGCGCCCGCGCACGGAGCCGGCGCGGAGCGCCGGCGTGAAGGCGGAGGTGGGGGGGGAGGCGTCTTCCTTGAAATCGCCGGAGGCGATTTCAAGTGACGGCCGCGAAGCGGCCGTCATACTTCTATTCCTCAAAAATGTCAACCGCCGCGCAGCGGCGGTTGACATTTTTGAGGCACTTCTAGACTTTTTGGCCGGGCGCGAAGCGCCCGGCCGAGATTTTTAATGCGCTGCGCGAAGCGCAGCGCCAGATTCTTAAAAACAGAATAAAAGAACAAGAATATAAAAAGAAAGAATCTTTATTAAGAATATGAGGAGGGGAGGGGGGGGGGGCGCCGCGCGGAGCGCGGCGTTAATCCGCGAGCGAAGCGAGCGGCAAATTTTTTAGTAATTTAGTACCTTTTTCTGCCACTAGATGGCGCCACCGTCGCCAAAAACAAAAAAGGAGGGGATATACAAAAAATTTTTACAAAAAAATCGAAAAAAAAATTAAAAGACTTCTTTTTAGTCCCCCAGAGCCTCTTTTTCTCTTTAAGTCCCCAGAACCGTTCCTGGGAAACAAAAAAAGAAAAGAGGCTCCCTATGGGGGACCAAAGGGGGCAAAAAGAGAACTCCCGGTTTTTTTCTGAAGGAACCGGGAACCTCAGCCCCGAAGGGCATGGCTTATATTTTTACGTGGGTGGCCGGCCCACAAAGAAGAGAGAGAGGGGGGAAGAAAAAGAAAAAAAGAATTAGTCAAAATATAAACAAATAACAAAAAAAACTTACCTTATAAGGTAAAGTCCTCAACGAGGACTGACAGCCGGACAGGCTGACTGAGATGAGAGAGAGCGATGAGGATGAGGAGGAGGAAGAGGAGAGCCAGGGGAGGAAGAGGAGAGCCAGGAGGAGGAAGATGACCAGGAGGAGGAAAGAGAGCCAGGAGGAGGAAGAGAGCCAGGAGGAGAGAAAGAAGAGTCCAGAGTACAAAAGAGAGCCAGGGAGAAGGAAGGAAAGAGGACCAGAGAGAAAGAAAGAGTAAAGAAATCAAGAAAACAAAGTCAAAACAGGACTTACCGAAGAAAAGTCCAGGCGATGAAGGAGAGAAGAGAAAAGAGAAAATGAAAATAGTAAAAGAATCAATAACAAAAAACAAGTTCGAAAAAAGCGAGTACTTCTGAAAGTAAAAGTCCAGTCGATGAAGGAGTCCAAGAGACCAGAGAAAAAAGGAAAGTAAAAGTAAAATAAGTAATACAACAAAAGACTTAAACTCGAGCAAGTCGAGTCGATGAAGGATAGGGTGCGGTGATAAGTCTGGAGATGGGAGGAGGGTGAGCGAGTGAGGTAGTGAGTAGGCAAGGAAGGAAAGAGAGAGAAAAAGAAAGTAAACATTAGTAAAGTAAAGTAAACAACAGAAGCATTACCAAACCGAGGCAGTGAGTCGATGGGTGGGAAGGTGATGAGGTGCTCGCGTGTGATGAAAGCCTGGAAGATGGGAGAGAGAGGGATGACGAGTGGGTAAAGTGAGTGGAGAGGTGACCAGCAGGAAAATGAGGAAAAGGGTGAAGAGAGCGGGCGACGAGGTGTGGCCCGTGAAGAAAGGGGAACAAGGAGGGTCAGGAAGGAGAGAGGAGAAAGGGAAAAGAAAGAGTAAAGGTTAGTAAAGGTTAAAAGAGTAAACAACAACAACAAACTTACCAGAGGAGAAGAGTTGATGGTGGTGAAGTGATCGAGGATGGCTCCGCGATGGAGAGCAGCCAGGCCAGTGGGAGGAGAGAGATGAAAGGTGAGCGAGTGAGGCGGGAGTGATCCAGGAGGTGAAAATGGGGCAAGATGAAAGAAGGGAAGGGGCAAAGGGGTGAGGTGTTCCAGGGCCAACCAGGGCAGCAGAGGAGAAAGGGAAGGGAAAAGAAATAAAGGTTAGTAAAGTAGTAAAAACAAAACAACAAACTTACCAGGGAAGTAGAGTTGATGGTGGTGATGATCCAGCGATGGGCCCATAGCCAGGGCAGAGAGGAGCCAGCCAGCCAGCCAGCCAGTGGAGAAGAGAGGCCTTGAAGTGAGAGCGAGTGAAGCGGATGATCCAGGAGGTGAAAGAATGGGGCAAATGAATGAAGCAGAAGGGGCGAAGGGGCGAGGTGTTCCAGGGCCAACCAGGGCAGCAGAGGAGAAAGGGAAGGGAAAAGGTAAACATTAGTAAAAAGCCAAACAATCAAAACAACAAACTTACCAGGAAAGTAGAGTTGGTGGTGGTGGTGGTGGTGAAGAAGAGGTGCTCCAGCGGTGGAAGTGGTGATGATGATGATCCAGCGATGGGCCCATGGCCAGGGCAGAGGGGAGCGAGCCAGCCAGCCAGTGGAGAGGAGAGGTCCGGGGAGCGAGAGAGAGAGAGCCAGCCGGGCAGCCGGTCCGGCAGCCGGCGAGGGGGGTGAAGAAGAGGAGGAAGACCTCGAGCAGCATGACGACCTGCTCGAGGGTGATGGTGATCTCGACTGAGGCAGAGCGACGAGCTTTATGCCGGTCGAGGCAGAGAGCTGCTCAGTCGGGGGCCGAGTCGTGGTCGTCGCCGGCGCCGCCGCCAGACACCTCACCGGTCTGTCCCGGTGAAGTCCCCAGAACCGTTCCTGGGAAACAAAAAAAGAAAAGAGGCTCCCTATGGGGGACCAAAGGGGGCAAAAAGAGAACTCCCGGTTTTTTTCTGAAGGAACCGGGAACCTCAGCCCCGAAGGGCATGGCTTATATTTTTACGTGGGTGGCCGGCCCACAAAGAAGAGAGAGAGAGGGGGGGAAGAAAAAGAAAAAAAAGAATTAGTCAAAATATAAACAAATAACAAAAAAAATTTACCTTATAAGGTAAAGTCCTCAACGAGGACTGACAGCCGGACAGGCTGAGTGAGAATGAGCGAGAGGGAGAGATGAGGATGAGGAAAAGGAAGAGGAGAGCCAGGGGAGGAAGATGACCAGGAGGAGGAAAGAGGAGAGCCAGGGGAGGAAGATGACCAGGAGGAGGAAAGAGGAGAGCCAGGGGGAGGAAGGAGGAGAGCCAGGGGGAGGAAGGAGAGCCAGGGAGAGGAAGGAGGAGAGCCAGGGGGAGGAAGGAGAGCCAGGGAGAGGAAGGAGAAAGGAGAAAAGAAAGTTAGTAAAAAATCATAAAAACAAAAGTCACAACAACTTACCAAAAAAGTCCAGGTCGATGAAATGGAGAGAAGAGGACCAGGAGAAAATCTGAAAAGAGAAAAGAATTAATACACAAAGAAAACAAAGTTCTAAAAAAGGGTACTTATCTGAAGGGAAAAGTCCAGCGATGACTAGAGAAAGAAGGGAAAATAAACATTAGTAAAAGAGTAAGCAATCAAAAGGAAAGACTTACCAAACTCGAGCTAGTCGAGTCGATGGTGGTGAAGGTGATGAGGTGCTCCCGCGATGATGGTGATAAAGTCCTGGGAGATGGGAGAGATGAGGATGAACGAGTGAGGTAAAGTGAGTGGAGGAGAGGAAGCCAGCCAGGGCAAAATGAGGAAAAAGGTGTGGAAGAGGAGCGGGCAGACGAGGTGTTGGCCAGGACCAGGGACAACCAGAGGCAGTAGAGGAGAAGGAGAATAGGGAAAAGAAAGTAAAGGTTAGTAAAGGTTAGTAAAGATGTAAACAAGCAAACAACAAACTTACCAGAGGAGAAGAGTTGATGGCGGTAAAGGTGATGAAGAGGTGCTCCCGCGATGATGATGATGCCCAAGGCCTGGGAGTGAGAGAGATGAAAGAGGGTGAGCGAGTGAGGCGGGGTGATCCCAAGGAGGTGAAATGGTGCAGATGAAAGAAGAGGAAGGGGCAAAGGGGTGAGGTGTTCCAGGGCCAACCAGGCAGCAGAGGAGAAAGGGGAAAAGGAAAAGAAAGTAAAGGTTAGTAAATGTGTAAAGAACCAAAACAACAAACTTACCAGGGAAGTAGAGTTGATGGTGGTGATGATCCAGCGATGGGCCCATAGCCAGGGCAGAGAGGAGCCAGCCAGCCAGCCAGCCAGTGGAGAAGAGAGGCCTTGAAGTGAGAGCGAGTGAAGCGGATGATCCAGGAGGTGAAAGAATGGGGCAAATGAATGAAGCAGAAGGGGCGAAGGGGCGAGGTGTTCCAGGGCCAACCAGGGCAGCAGAGGAGAAAGGGAAGGGAAAAGGTAAACATTAGTAAAAAGCCAAACAATCAAAACAACAAACTTACCAGGAAAGTAGAGTTGGTGGTGGTGGTGGTGGTGAAGAAGAGGTGCTCCAGCGGTGGAAGTGGTGATGATGATGATCCAGCGATGGGCCCATGGCCAGGGCAGAGGGGAGCGAGCCAGCCAGCCAGTGGAGAGGAGAGGTCCGGGGAGCGAGAGAGAGAGAGCCAGCCGGGCAGCCGGTCCGGCAGCCGGCGAGGGGGGTGAAGAAGAGGAGGAAGACCTCGAGCAGCATGACGACCTGCTCGAGGGTGATGGTGATCTCGACTGAGGCAGAGCGACGAGCTTTTATGCCGGTCGAGGCAGAGAGCTGCTCAGTCGGGGGCCGAGTCGTGGTCGTCGCCGGCGCCGCCGCCAGACACCTCACCGGTCTGTCCCGGTGAAGTCCCCAGAACCGTTCCTGGGAAACAAAAAAAGAAAAGAGGCTCCCTATGGGGGACCAAAGGGGGCAAAAAGAGAACTCCCGGTTTTTTTCTGAAGGAACCGGGAACCTCAGCCCGAAGGGCATGGCTTATATTTTTACGTGGGTGGCCGGCCCACAAAGAAGAGAGAGAGAGGGGGGAAGAAAAAGAAAAAAAGAATTAGTCAAAATATAAACAAATAACAAAAAAAATTTACCTTATAAGGTAAAGTCCTCAACGAGGACTGACAGCCGGACAGGCTGAGTGAGAATGAGCGAGAGGGAGAGATGAGGATGAGGAAAAGGAAAGGAGAGCGGGGAGGAGAGACCAGGAGGAGGAAAGAGGGACCAGGGAGGAAGAGAAGGAGGAGGAAAGGAGAGCCAGGGGAGGAAGAGACCAGGAGGAGGAAAGAGGAGAAGCCAGGGGAGGAAGAGAAGGAGGAAAGAAGGAAAAAGAAACAAAGAACACAATAAAAGAAAGAGGAAGTGATGAAGCCAGGGAGAGGAAGGAAGGAGAGCAGAGGGAGGAAGGATGAGCCAGGGAGAAGGAAAAAGGAGAAGAGGAGAAAAGAAAAGAGTAGAAAAAAATAAAAACAAAAGTCAAAACAACAACTTACCAAGAAAGAGTGGGGTCCAGGATAGGATGAGATGGGAGAGAAGAGGACCAGGGAGAATCTGAAGAGAGAGAAAAGAATAAGATAACAAGAGGAAAAAAAGGAAAAAAGGGTATGTATGAGGAAGGCGGAAAGTCCAGCAGATGGACTAGAGAAAAGGAAAGGGAAAAGAAAAATTAGTAAAAGAGTAAAGCAACAAAAGACAAGACTTACCAAACTGAGCTAGTCGAGTGAGAGTGGTGAAGGTAAGGGTGAGGTCCCGCGATGATGGTGATGCAAGCCTGGGAGTGAGAGAGATGATAGAGGGACTGAGGAGCGAGTGAGGTAAAGTGAGGTGAGAGTGAGAGAGAAGCAAGCCAGGTGAGTGCAGGGAAAAGCGGGGGAAGGGGAGGGACAGAGTAGAGTGTAAGAGCCAGACCAGGGACAACCAGGAGCAGAGAGGAGCAGAGGGCAATAGGGGGGCACACAGAGAAAGGTTGAAGAGTACGGTAAGGTTCAGAGGTAAAGATGGAAGACAGAGCAGAACACAAAAGTTACCAGAGGAGAAGAGTTGATGGCGGGTAAAGGTTGAGTAAGAGGTCTACCAGCGAGAGAGAATCCGAAGGTGGGGGAGTGAGAGAGATGACAGAGGTGAGCGATGAGCTGATCCCAGGGGTGAAAGGGCAGATGAAAGAGAGGAAGGGGCAAGGGGGTGAGGGGTTCCAGGGCCAGGCCGGCAGCGAGGAGGAAAAGGGAGGAAAGGAAAAGAAAGTAAAGGTTAGTAAATGTGTAAAGAACCAAAACAACAACTTACCAGGGAAAGTAGAGGTGATGGGTGGTGATGATCCAGCGATGGGCCATAGCCAGGGCGAGAGGAGCCAGCCAGCCAGCAGCAGTGGAGAAGAGAGGCCTTGAAGTGGAGAAACGAGTGAAGCGGATGATCCAGGAGGTGAAAGAATGGGGCAAATGAATGAAGCAGAAGGGGCGAAGGGGCAAGGTGTTCCAGGGCCAACCAGGGCAGCAGAGGAAAAAGGGAAGGGAAAAGGTAAACATTAGTAAAAAGCCAAACAATCAAAACAACAAACTTACCAGGAAAGTAGAGTTGGTGGTGGTGGTGAAGAAGAGGTGCTCCAGCGGTGGAAGTGGTGATGATGATGATCCAGCGATGGGCCCATGGCCAGGGCAGAGGGGAGCGAGCCAGCCAGCCAGTGGAGAGGAGAGGCCCGGGGAGTGAGCGAGAGAGAGAGCCAGCCGGGCAGCCGGTCCGGCGCCGGCGAGGGGGGTGAAGAAGAAGAGGAGGAAGACCTCGAGCAGAGTGACGACCTGCTCGAGGGTGATGGTGATCTCGACTGAGGCAGAGCGACGGGCTTATATGCCGGTCGAGGCAGAGAGCTGCTCAGTCGGTGGCCGAGTCGTGGTCGTCGCCGGCGCCGCCGCCAGACACCTCACCGATCTGTCCTGGTGAAGACAACGCAGGTTCAACAGTCAGCGAGGAAAGATCTCGAAGAGAAAATGGGAGAGAGGAGCACTGGTAAGCAGAGCGGTCACCGTCCTGAGTCAGTCTCGTACAGTGCTGCTGAACAGTGTTGTACACTGTGACTGGGAAAGTCATTAGTCATCAGCCAAACTGATCACCCTCTGTGTGGGTGACACTCATCACCACGATCACCACCACAATCACTATCCCCGTCACTGTCAACGGTCAACGTGCCTCGAAACGACAAGAGACGAGAACGTTCGAGACCGGTCGATGACAACGGCGGCAGCAGCAGCAGCAGAAAACAGCAGTTGTTGTTGCCGTTCTGGTACGGTGGCACCCATGGTCACACTCACACACACGCAGAACAACAACCAAGTTTAGAGTTTTATACACTGTAGTGTCCATTTATTTAGATCAGAAGTAGTTCAGGTAGCAAGGTGTGCTACAATAAATATATAAGGAAAAAAGCAAGTAAAGAGGCGTACTGTACAAGTGTGTGTGGTGTGTGTGTCTTTGGAACAAAAAGGGCAAAAAAAGTAAAGCTTTGTCTTTGGGAGCAGAGGTCAAAAGGTCGGTTTCGTTTGGTAGGGCGTTTCAAGAAGTCTTCAAGCATCGCCAAGTGTTGCTAAGTCGTCAACTGGTGATCCGCCCAGATGCGATCCGCAAAGTGGGCACCAACGCCATTCGGCTGCGGGTGATTGAGGTGATGAAGGTGGTGGCGGTGAAGTGGAATGTGGTCACGGCCATTCGCCAAACTGGGATATCCTCCTCGGTTGTACGAGCTCTGCTGCATCTGCTGCTGCGCTGCACAGTGCCAATTGCTGGGGACTGGTAAATGAGATGCGGTCCCAGGTGATTCGGGTGCACCAGTGATCCTGAACAGGTGCTGCTGCTGGTGGTAGTATACTGTGGTTGATCCAGATGCCAACTGGTTGGCCTGGTGCTGGGCGAGTGGTGTGCCGGGCTCCGAGATGTACTGGTAGTGGTGGTAGTGGTGTAATCCGGCAGATTGTTGTTGTTGTCATTGGCCTTCAGCTGTTGCTGCCGAAGCGTTGACTTTGCAATGGCCTCGTCGACGCGAAAGGTGCTCGTCCGCTCGACGGTGGCTCCGCTCGGGTGGTGATGATGACCACTGTTGTTGTGATTCGAATTGGAAGGCGAACTGGAGAGCCGCTGCGGAATCTGCGACATCGACTGGCTCATCTTGTTCAGACTGTTGCTGTGGTGGTGGTTCTGCTGCTCACTGAGCTGATCCATCAGACTGCTGTCGTTGAAGAGCGCCGTAATCAGCGGCAGATTGAGGTCACTGGATCGCTGGCGCAGCTGGTGCAGGTCGCTGATCGAGTCGGCCTTGTTGGGCGAGCTGTTTTTGCTTTCCGTGGAACGGTTGTGGTTCTGCGTAGTAATGAAAGGCTTTAGTGAGAGGCGGTCATTCGAGAGCAAGGAGACTGAAGCACAACTTACAACATGTTGACTAGCAGTGTTTAGCGTTGTTGTGGTTGTCGAGTGTTGGGCACTGTTTGCGGTGCTGGTCATCGGCGACCGCAAGAGGTAAGCAGCAGCGGAGTCTTTCTCAATGTTATTGTTACTGTCCTGCTGTGTCAGCTGAGTGTGATGACCATGCTGATCACTGCCGTTTGGCGGAAGACTGCTGAAGCCATTGGCAACAGGACTACTGGCCATCACTGGCTGAAGGAGGTGATGGTGATGTTGATGGTGATATTGACCATTGGAGTACATCTGTGGCAGAGGAGGGGAGGAGGAACAAATCCGGTGCCACCAGCACCAATCACCCGACAGTCAAAGACCGAGTCGCTCTTGTTGGCGGCCAGCGCTCGAGGACAGCCGGCGCTGGGCCATCCGCTTGAGGCGGTGGTGGCAGACGACTGCCAGTACAGATTGGGCTCAGACCGGCAGACACGTCAAAGAGGTTGTTGTGGTTGTGGTTTCGTCGAGGAGTGCCAGCAGCTGAACAGCCGCAGACACCAGCACCAGCAGCAGCATTGACATGGGCGATTCCACCTGTTGGCGTCTGTACACAGGCGCCAGCTAACAGCGAGTGCTTCGTCCTCGGCCCGCCATAAGGTCGACTGAGCGAGCTGACGCCGATTCGCATTCCCGTTCGGTGAGGCGTCAGACAAGGGGTGGCCACTGGCGTAGTGGCGGCGGCAGCTGTTTTTGGCGTGGAAAAGAGAACGGCTCCGGAATTTGGACGCAGCGGAACCGGCGGTGGTAGTCCCTGCGGTGGTGGAAGGGCCAAGTTGCGCCACTCGGAAAGGGTCTTACAGCTGCCGCTGTTGTTCACCGTGACAGGGCTCCGTAGATTCTCGTAAATGTGCTGATTGCTGGAAGACTTTGAGGAGGGAGCACTGCTAAGGCTGATGCTAGAGGGCGCCGCTGCCTTTTGTTTTGGTGGCGTTCGGTTCAGCGGCGTGCCTCGGCTAGGACCAGAAGCAGAGCAGCAGCCTGTCGAGGACTGGAGCGAATCGGCTGATGATGATGATGATGGTGCTTGTGATGGTGTGCCTGCTTTTCCATGGACAGCGGCGAGTAGCAGTGCCGGGAAGCGGCGGAGGCTGCGGAGGCATCCACGCCCTCATCCTCCGAATCGTCGCTGGAAGAGTCCGAAGAGTCCGACGACGAAGACGACGAGTCAGAGCTGTCCTCCTCCTCCTCCGAGCTGGACATGGGCGGCGGCGGTGGCAGCTTGTTGATCAGCGAGTTGAGGATGATCTTCTCCTTCTCCGCCTGCTCAAACTCCTTCAGCTCGGCCAGCTGGCTCGAGTCGAGCTCCTCGAGCAGGCCGCCATCACCTCCTCCATTTGTTTGCGACTGCTGAATCATCAGCTGCTCAGCCGCCTCGTCGGCGCTGCTGGTAGTCACCTCGATGCCGGCCTGCTTCAGCAGCCGTTCCGCCTCCGGCTTGAGAATGGTCGAGAGGACAGTGACGTTGCTGCGATTTCCCGAGCTGTGGTGGTGGTGACGGCGGTGGTGGTGGTGAGAGCTGCTGCTGTTGCTGTGGCGGTGCTTTCTCCCCCTGTTGCTGCTGCTTTCATCACCCTCAGAGGTGCACTCATCACCAGAGTCGTGAAAGGACTCGTTAATGTTCAGCCGAAGCACCTTGGAGCCAATGGATGATGATGAAGAAGAAGAGTTGTCCTCGCCACCAGTGACCAGCACTTCGTGGTTCTCAGCGGCCTTAAATGATGGCACAGTTATTGAAGTAGTCACTGAGGATGAGGAACTGGGAAGATTGGCAACGGGCGACGCCGAGGTGGAGGAGGACACCTCTGAGGAGGCGTACGAAGAGTCCAGGCAACTCGAGGCGGACACTGGACACTTCAAATGGTGATCATCAAGGTGGTCACTGCCTGAAGAGGAGGAGGAGGACGAGGACGAAGAGCTGATGCCCGAGGTGGCCATTGAGCAGGTGGACGTCGGCGTCGTCGAGCTGGTGATCATGATATTGCTGATCGAAATGGAGTGCTTCTTGTTCGCCGCCAGTCCACCGCTATTTCCACCCAGCTTTCCGCCGCAATCCACGGCCTTGCCTCCGCTTCGACAGCTTCGATGTTCAATCGGTTCGCTGAGGGCGAGCGATTCCAGCGAGACAACCGGCTGCGAGCTGCAACCTGAGAGCGTAATTGCCCTGTTGATCACCCCGTGATGGTGATGGTGGTGATGATGGAGGTTGTGGTGATGGAGGTTGTGGTGATGTGTAAACTCATGGTGATGGTGGTGATCCCCATCGAGCAGATCAAGGTCCTCCCGATCGCTGTCCTGACTCCTCTCCGAACCGAGCCCCGAGCCGACGCCCACGCCGCCCTTGTCCGAGACGATGCCCGAGGTGGTGGTGTTTGAAGAGACATTGCTGATGACGCTCACCCGCTGGCTCGGGTCACACAGTACAGAAGAGCCCGTTGAGTTAGTGGCTGACACTGCAGCGTGATGATTCTTATCAGAGCTGACGACAGCATCGGTGGGGCATTTTTTAGACTCATCGACCATTTCAGCGGCGGCATTTGCATTAAGGCTTCCATTGCTGCCGCTCGTGTTGCTAAACTCAAAAGGTGAGGCACTTTTGGAGGTATTATTGCTGCTGCTGCTGCTGCTGGGAACACTGCTTCCGCTGCTGTTGCCACTTGAGGAAGAGGAGGCGGTAGTGATTGCAGAGGCAGCTGTCCCCGCCGAAGAAGAACTGGAGGCGGTGGTAGTGGTGCTGATGCTGCTGATGCAGCTCTCGCGGTACTTTCGCCGGCTAATCTCCGCCTCTCGCTTCAGCATCTCCTTCATCTTCTGCTGCACCATCAGGTGAAACTGGTGGCTGGCGCGGCTGAACCACAGCAGGTGGCGGCTGATCTCCTCGCTCGCCGAGTGGTAGACAAACTTGCGGCCCTGCGGTCCGGTGGAGCGAATCTCGAACTTCTTCTTCTCAAAACTGAGCTTGCCAATGTCCGACCAGGGAAAGAAGGAGATGCGCGTTTTGAGGGCGGCGATGGCAGGCTGAGGAAGTTGTGATCTAGAGCTGCTGTTGTGATCCGCCGCAGAGGTCGTGGAAATAGTCGAAGAATTGTGATTTCCTCCTCGACCACTGATCTCCTCTCCGTAGATGGCAATGCCGCTGATGGTGATGGCCAGCCAGACGGGCACTGCGCCGCCGCCATTGGCAGTGGTAGTGGTCATGACTCCGGAAACAAGCGGGGTACCATGACCACCTCCTCCGCTGCCTCCCTTCTTCACCGTCAGCGGATAGAGGTGAAAGTTGTGCGGCGCCATGGCGTCCGAGGCCTCCTTGATGTACATCGACTGCGCCTCCGACTTGCTCATGCCCGCGTGGTCGAGGTGCAGCGTCGGCAGGTGCCGGCTGATGTACTCCACGCCCAGCCGGTCCACCACCCAGGCGGGAAAGTAGTGCCCGGGCGTGAAGTAGTGCTCGCTGCCCTGCAGCGCCCCCGTGTAGTTGCCGTAGTCGGCCTGGAGGGCGTAGCTGGCGAGGAGGAAGGCGCGCTCCTCGCTCAGCGCCATGCCGTAGTAGAGGACATTTTCTCGCATCTGGTGGTAGTACAGCAGCTTGGCGATCTTGTCGCTATTATGAGATGTGGGGGAGGGGGATTGGGTGCCAAATACAAACACGAGTTAGAAAGAGAGTTCTCAATGGGCAACTAGAGAGCTTTGGTTAAGCGAACCCGTGCACAAACTCAGTTACACACACCTGATAAAGAGGTACGAGTCGACGTAGAACTGGACGCGAAAGTAGACGTTAAACAGCGGAATGCCCTCATTGTCCATGCCCTTTGGTGGTAGTGGTAGTGGTGAAAATAGGGGACGGGTGGGGGAACAAAACAAGTAGTGTTATTACATAACGATTATAAGAAAAAAATTGTGTCCGACACATGCAAAATAGAGCTAAACTGCAGTGAGCCTAAATCTAATCAGAATTGGTAATGCGCAGCACGCACTGGTTCGATGATCTGCTGATGATCAAATTTGAAGAGGGGGAGGGGGAGGGGGAATTTGCATACGGCAGATATGATAGAGGAAGAGCACAAAGCCCATGTCGTGGTAAAGTGAAAAGCCTGCCAATCAAGCCTGCTGCTGCTGACCAAAACATCTCCATCTCTGCCAGACGGGAAGCAAACTCTGCTGGCAGCGGTAAACAATGCGCCATCACCTCAAATTATTACATTACTACGCGTACTAATAGAGTATAATAGCGAAAGCGACCACTAAACTCTCTCTACGCTTGTGCACTGCTGATGGCCGGCTAAAATTAGCCCTCACAGCACTACTACTGCAGCAGCAGCTATTAAAATGCTCTTTAAAACAGCAGCAGCAGCCATGCCAATCGCCGCTTCTTGGGAGCAGCAGTAGCAATCGATGGCGGCAAAGGCAGAGGCAGAGGCGCTGCTGTTTAAAAAGCAGTAAAAGGGAAAAAAGAAAAAGGAAAAAAGAAAAAGGGGACAGACTTACATTGTTCTGAGTTCGCCAGGGCTTGGGCGCATACTTGGACAGCTTCTCCAGTGGATCGAGAAAGACGTAGGAGCCGGAGGTACGGATGGCCACGCCAAAGAGCTCCGGCTCGAGGAGGTTGAGAAACTTGGTGATTTGAGTGAACAGTTCGCAGACTTTCGATTTGACCTACAAGAGAGCAAAAAAATGTGCGTTAGCCTGGATGGTCAGCTCAAAACTGGGGTGAAACTTGAAAGAATTTCTACTCTAGGTTGACAGGCTGATTCGAGGTCAAAGTTCGAGTTCACTTGACTCGGTCAGTCGGTGGTGACCACCACGACCACCACCGCCATCATCATCGGTAACATTAACGGCGGTGACACAGAGTGCTAATTAGATAAGAAAGCGGCTACTGCGACAGCTTACCTCAACGAGAAAGTAGAGCGGATCCTCGTTCTGAACGTGAACGGAGACAAACTTTTTGCCCGATGGGCAATTGGGATCGTACGAAGACGTGTTGAAGACGTTTCGACGCATGATGACTGGTGTGGTGGTGGTGAGGTGGTGATGATATTAGATTTGGTGAACACTTTGGACGTTGTTTAGTTGATTTTCAAGTTGAGTTTCTGTTGAAGGAAAAGAAAAGAAAAACACTGAAAATTAGAAACAGAAAACTTTAACAGTAAAAAAAATCACAAAAAACAAAATTGCAAAAAACTGACACAAAATCACAGAAAACTAGGCAAAATCAAAGACGATCAAAACAACAACAACAACCACAACAACACAAGATGATCACCTGTAGAATAAGTGGAAAAATTGGCACCAGCACTAGAATGGCAAAATAAAAGACAAGAATGCAACCCAATCACCCCCTGAATGACACAAAAAACTGGCCGACAAAGTGGTGTCCGTTGCAGACGCCGACACCGCACATCACGATTGCAGCTTCCTCCTTCAACCCATGATGGTGATGGTGAGGTGCACGTGAGGGTGGTGATAAAAAATGCTGCTGCTGTCGCCGCTGACTCAGAGAACAGTCATCCAAGTCAGAGGTGATGGTGATGGTGTGTTGCTAGCGCACTTCTTACAGCCGAACAACAGCACACTCAAACAGAAAAACACTCACTAATCACAGATGATCAAGCAATGCACAGTACAAACACAGAGACAGTCACAATCACATGGACAATCAAACACACAGACACACAGTGATTTGCCGCTGCTGCTGGTGGCAACTCTCGCGCCTTGGCCAAAACCAAGTTGCAGGGCGTCAGGTGAAAAGTGACGGCTGACTGAGGAGAAGATGCCGGCCACCTCGCTGCTTGTTGCGGTTCGCCGCAGTCAGTCGGTCGGTCGGTGCAAAGAAAGGTGCAAAAGAAAGGCTAGAATCGGCGCCCGAGTGAGAGAAAAAAATGTAAGTGAGAGACGGCAAACGATTTGACGGCTGATCGGCATCAGCCTGCTGGTGGTGGTGGTTTCTCTCACTCTCTCGTGAAGAGGAAAAGGAAAAGAGAACAGCAACAGCAGCCTTTTGGCTGGAAAATCAATCACCGGCTGAGCACAGCAGCGTCTTCAAGCTTCACTTTTCCCTCTCAGCCCGGTGGTGGTGGCAGCGAAAATGATCGAAAGAGAAAGACGGCTACCATCGGACAAATGGCCACAAATGCTCGCTCTGGCTCTCTCTCCCGTTTAGATTTTGCAAGCTCAGGGCACTGCAACAGCAGCAAGTGAGAGCAGCCGGAGCGTCCTACCGTACACTGCTACAACTGTTCTATGTTGCAAATTAGAGCAATGAACTTTGAGTGGCAAGTGCAAGAGAGGAGGAGAAGGGGAAGGTAGGTAGGACGCTGAGAGGTTAACAGTGAGAGAAAGCTAGGAAACGCGCAAATTGGAGGGCTAATTGGAAATGCAAAGACGAGCAGTAGTTCGAAAGATAAGACCACTTGCTGACCACCGCTGCTGGTGCCCACTGATCACTGTGACCAAGGGTACAGCCCGGTGACTCATCATCAGTTCGCTCAGACTAATCTGCCAGGGTCGAGGCAGAAGACCACCATTCTAGAAGAGTGATCAACTCTCTGCGGGGAGATGGTCAGTTCTCGCTAAAATCGTGATTGTTTTTGTCTCTTTCTCTCTTAAGGCAGCACTACTTAGCGAGAAAAGAAGCAGCTAGTGCCATTAATCTGTTGTCAGAGAAGGCACTAAAGACAGTGAAGTCACTCCAAATTGCAGCACCGTTGTAATTGGCAATTGACTCCTGTGTTCTGGCTGTACACCACCACCACTAACATTGCTGACTTGTGGTCACATGTGTGCAAGTGGTAATGAGCTTAGGAAGGAGAAAGGAAGGGGAAAGTCACTGAAAAGTCACACCGTGAAAGAATGAGAAAGAAGAAAGCCAGCAGACACAATGGCACCACCAGTGCAGCACACACACACACACACACACACATTCACTTACTCACTCTTAACACCTTTTCAGTGTGGAGAAGACAGCAGAAAGGAGTCAGACATCAAGTCACGTGCAGCAGCAGCAGGCTGAATTGAAAAGACAACTGCTGAATAGAACGCTCACTCAGTGAATGAGTGTACGCAAGAAAAGGACAAGACTTACTCATCAAGAATTGAAAAAGAAGACGAAGGAGGAAGAAGAAGAGAGTGAAGAGACAAAAAAGAGAAAATCACTGCTTAACACAAAAATGCACACCTTCACCACACTGCTGCAGCTGCTGCTGCCGTTCTTAGACAAAAATCTGATGTACGCGCCGCCGTTAAATTGCTTAAAAATGCCGAGGCAAAAATGCTGTCGACATCGATTGTGGTGGAGACAACAAAAAAAAGAGGGAACAGACGGCACAAATTCCTCTGCCACCACAACCACCACAACTACTGCTGCTGCGAACACGTTTGCTGTGACGTGCTGGGGGTGATGGAAATGATGATGGCGATGCACACAACCGTGGATGCCAATCGCAATGAGCAGCGGTGATTGATCAGCGGTGCTGATGATCGGTGCAAATGATCACGCAGTCACAGTGTAAGTGCCAAAAACAAAAAAGAAGTGCGGCATCACTTTCATAGAGCAACAAGTGTCACTGCAGAGCAATGACCAGCAATCGATAAGGCGTCTCAGGTGGTGGTGGTGCAGTACTTTGAGATGACGACGGTACAGTAAGTGGAGGAAGAAGGCAACAAATCAAACAGTCGTACCTGAGAAGCAGCAGCAGCAGAGGTGATGATGGAGACCTAAACCGGAAAAGAGCAGACCAGAAATAAAATTGATGATGAGGAGGTAGTACTTTGCGGACGACGATCAGCAGAGATTATGTGGTGGTGGTGCACAATCAGCACCTGTCACCTGGTAACAACAACAACTGCTGCTGACGATGGCACACACCACCAACTTAGCACAACCGCTCGAGACAGAGTGTCTGTCTGGTGCGTCTGGTGGGCTGGTTGCTGATGGCTGGTTAGGAGCTAGGCAGCATCACTAACTAGGATAACGCACAAGCACACATGCACAACGGATCACATTTACCAGCGAATGACCGAAAGGATTGGATTGGCACTGCCTCCTGCTGCCTGCCTCCCTCAAACGACCTGATCCGGATCGGTGCTCTGACTGTGTGTCAACAACTGCCGCCGCCGCGGAGAAAGGAAAGAGAAGAGGAAGGAGAGAAATGTGTGTGTGTGTTTGCTTTGGGGTGACAGAAATAACGGCAGCAACAAGAGGAGAAAGCTGTAAAGAGAGAATATGCAAAGAGTGCAGATCTGCAGCAATCTGGTGCAGTGCCCTGCCATGCCATTCACCACCACCAGCAGCAGCAGCATCAGCCAGTGCACCGACCTTCCGAGCCAGTATATCACCAGCAGGAGCATCAGTAGCATCGGGTGCCAAAAAGGTGATGCAGCAGCAGCAGTCAGTCGGTAAAAGCAGGTCAGCACTGAAGGGAGGAGGTGCCTGTAACAGACGGTGAATGTGCCACCACCACCACCAATGGTTTCCCGGTAGCAAGTGTGTGCAAGGCAAATACCCAAGGAAAGCGAGAGAGAGAGGCTTTCGCCTGGAAACAACGGTAGTGACAACGGAAAAGCCGTCAGTCAGTCAGTCAGTCAAATTGCGTTGCTGAGCAGAGATCAGCAGTGGCGATCAGCAGCAGTTCACAATCACTAAAGCCAGAAAGCAACTCTACGGCAGCACCAGATTACGGTTGCCCACTTCTGCCGCCCGTGTCGGCAGTTAGCAAAACGGCAGGGCAACTTTGGCAGCAACTCGTCTCTCTCTCTCTCTCTCTCTTCAAGAGATAAAGAAAGGATAAAGAAAGGATAAAGAAAGAAAAAAGCGAAAAAAGAAAAGGGAAAAAGAAAGCCTGTCTCCTCGTTTTCAACAAGATCGGTAAATATCACCGGCACCGAAAAATGAAGTGAGTGCGCGCATAAGGCACACACAAAAACAAGAACAAGAACACAAGACGGGCGTGCAACAGATAAGGCAGACAAACAGACAGACCGACAGACAGACGAGCACACGAGTCACCAAAAGAGAAAGAGAGATTGTTTCAACCAAAAAAGGCGCAGCTCTACCAGCAGCAAGCTCTCCAAAAGCAAGCAAAAAAAAGTTACACAAAAAGAAGGGAAAAAGAAGAAAGGGATCAGAGTTAACGAGGGAGGGAGGGAGAGAGTGCTAGACTAGGCAATTGAACATTTCCACAACGGAAAACGGCTGCTGCTGCTGCACAAGTGATGACAGTTGAAAGTCAACATCGGCAGAGAAAGAAAGCGGACACCAGACAAATAAACAAGCACTGTACACTGTAGTAATTGTTTGAAGTACTTTGTCAGCAGTGCAGCAATTCAATTAGCACCCAACCTGTCAACGTTTGTTGGTGAGGATTGCCACCAGCAAACATGGTGGCACACGCCCTCAGCTCGTGGCCTCTCTGCTGACCGTTACATGTCACCATCGCCATCACCACCAAAACAACAAATCCTGACATCAAAAGCAGCGGCAGAAGTGACATTGCCAAGTGGAGCACAAAGTGATGAGTGCAGTGCAGTGCACTCTGAACTTTGTGTGCAACAGTATGCAAATCAGTGCAAGAGGAGGAGAAGGAGGCATTTACATTTGCTGGTGCAGATCTGAACAACAACAACAACAACTGTCGTTTCGGCAAGTCTGAACATGGCAGTTTTGAAAGTGGTGGTGGTACAGAGTGGGCACCTCGTTGCACTAAAGCCGCAACATTCACCACCACCTCGACCATTAGGCGCTCTAATTGACCGGGTGAGAAGACTGGACATTAGCTAATTAACTGTATTATTTACGGCAAAAGGTGATCATTAAGCACTGCCACAGTTTAGGGTGATCCTACCAGAACGCTGTTTTCGGTTTATGTAAATGATGGTCCACCAGCAGTAGCAGCAGCAGCAGCTAATGGTCAGAGATGTCAAAACGAGTAGAAAAAATAACTCCAGTCAGAATTTGCTGTTATAGAAGATGAAATGACAAGCTGGCTGCTAAAAAATGCCCTCTTTTGCATTTCCCAAAAAGTGAGTTCAAAAGCGTCTGAGAACGAGCATCTCTTTCTCTCTCTTTCTCACAAAAATCTTCTAATTAGCCAGCCATCGACAGCCAATTAGTTAAAGTGGCTATTGCCACTGTCGTCAATCGATTCGACCGTAGTACACTACGCGGCTAAGTGTCTGTGAAAGACAGAAAAAGGAGCGTCTGCCGCCGCCACCGCCGCCTGAGAGAGTCAAGTGAAGTGCATCGAAGACAGTCCAAATAAAACACAAGTGTAGAGTACCATGGTAGCTCTTGGCGGGGTAATTAGCACCTGTTGAAAGCAGACAGACAGACAGACAAACAGTTTCACCTGCTGCAGCGCCCCGAGAGAATCTGCTGCTGCTGCCGAAAAGGGGTGATAGCAAGAGAAAGTGTGTCATTTGTCACGGTGTCACTCTCGAACGTCGACCTTATCGGGGGAAGGAAAGAAAACTAGGGTAGATGAAAGAGAGGGGGAGAAAGCAAACAGGGAGAGAGGAAAATCCGACAACATCAGCAGCAGTACCAAAAGTGCCCTCAAAACGCCATCACCTTTTGTAGCCATCACACTTTGTTTGCACATACAAACACACGGGGAAACACTACGGTCACTGACTGACCACCACCACCAGCGCCACCCGAGTATGTCACATGATAGAGCAAACAACACAAAACAAAAGAAGAGCATTATGAAAACGACAACCAGTGTCACATCTTCCCTCTCCCGGTCGACCCACTGACCGACTACTATACTACTACTACTTTTTCTCCACCTGTCAAATTGGTTCCGTCAAAGACAACAGCAGTTGCTGCCGCTGCTGCCTAAATTGCTACTGTCCAGTGCGACAGTGTACGGTGTCAATGGGTAGAGAGAGTAGGGACCTCATAAAAATAGCAGCAGCAGCAGCAAGTGCACTGACAATCGATACAGAGATAGAGAGGGAGAATAGAGGCAGCAGAAGACACCCACAGCGAGCAGCAGATCGGTCGTCCGAGACGGTCAACAAAGTCGCAGCGGTGGTGGTGGTCAGCGGCGGTTGACATAACCGAGATGACCGAGTGTGTCCGAGATACTAAAACAAAAGCCAGCCAGCCAGGCACTCTCTTCGCTCTTCAGTGGACACCGAGTGGACAATCATTTCTGTTCGGGCAAACAACAGCAGCAGCAGCAGCCCTTCACTCTTTTCAGCCTACAAAAACAAACACACACAAAAAAGTGAACAACCAGAGAGAAAGCTGCTGCTGCTGCTGATAAGCTCTGCCTCGGTTCTGCACTGTTTGCCAGCGAGATGAGCAGCAATGGTAGTGGTAGTCGGTCAGCCAGCCCGGCTAGTTAGGCAGCCAGTTAGCTGGGCTAATAAAACAAAGCTAAACTAGCTAAACTAGCGTGTGTCTGTACTGGAGACGACCACAAGACTGCACAAGACAAGACAAGGCAAGACCAGCAGTGTGCAATTAGCATAATCGAATTGAATGGCACTTTGGCTAATCAGCTGCTGCTGCCTAGTGCCAGTGCTAGTGCTAGGTAGTCTCATTAAGTGCCAGGACGAGTGCCAGGCAGAAAGTAAACACAGGCACACTTAATAAAGAAAAGAAGCCCTCTTAGAAGCTCCTAAAAAAGAAAACGAAAACGAAGAAGAAAGTAAAAGTCGCCGACAATGGCTAACGGGAGATTGGGCAAAGGCTGCGGCAGCAGCAAACACGAACAGACAAATTACCGCTAATTGGCGCCGGTACGGCAGCAGCAGCAGAAAAGAGCATGGAAAACGAGCAAACGAGCAGTAGTCCTTTCACTTTCCTCTTTCACACAAGCGCACACACAAACATAGCAGTGGGTCTTCTGCTTTCCAATAAATCTACGCTCACAAATTGATCACGCCAGTAGGCTTCAGCGGAGCGGCTGTAAATAGCAGCAGCAGCAGCAACCAAAGCACAGGCGAAGCTTCTGGCCGCAAATCGAAATCCAAGTTAAAGTGGAAATCAAAATCACCACCATCACTGCTGCTGCGGTCTTAGTGCCGGTAATTTACTACCGTACCGAACACGCTCAGAGCAGTCCTTCGATCGGTTGCCGCCGTGGTGTGCACATGATTATCGCCGTCGATGAAGCGCGCACGTGAAGACGGCAAAAGTTTGAGCAAACGAGAGAGAGGACAGTACAAAAGAAAGGACTGGTCAAACAATAAGTTTCGGCAAAAGCGAAACACCACAACAACTCAGAACACTAGTCAGCAGACCTAGAGAAGCAAAGAAAAGCAAAAATGATGGTACCGCCACCACCAAACTACCACTTAGCGCCGAAATCGGTGAAAGAAAAGAAGGAGAAAGTGCTGTTGGCACGATCGCCACGATCACCTCTCTTCCTGGTGGTGAAAGTGCTAAGTGGCCAAAAATTGACCGGCATCGACCCTCGCTCTCCTTCTCTTCCTTTCCCGACTCACAAATCATATAAAAAGACAAACAAACCGAAAGTGAAGATAAAAATACACAACACATAAAAGTACGATCATGCCCAGAAGCGGGCATTATCAACAGCATCAACATCAACATCATCATCATCTTCTGCTGTCATCATCTCTCCCCTTCTTCACCACCACCAGCAGCAGTACATCATAATCGTAATAATAATAATAACTTGATTCAATTCACAATTGTAATTGAATTGAATTGCCGCAACACAGCAGCCGCAAGTTGCAGTGATTGGCCGAGTAGATGTCTGCCAGTGCGAAGACAATGCGGCCAAAAGGAGGCAGCTGCGTACATCTCCATCTCTACTTCTTCTTCTGCCTCAATCGTCATCTCCTCTACAAATAAACAACCACAAGACCGCATCACTGTGTGTGTGTGTGTGTGTTGATTGATCGATTGCAAAGAGCTGCTCAGAGTGGTGGAAGAAGAGTAGAAGAGGAGAAAGTACTCAAGTCCTCCACTTACAAACAATCACACACAGAGACAGAAAAACAGCAGAATCTAATCGCAGCCAGGTAGCTGCTGCTGCTGTTGCATGGCTGCTTAATTCACTTAATTGAGCGTACCGCCACCACCGCCACCGCCGCATTTGCCATGTAAATATAACTTCTCTCTCTCTCTCTCTCTCTCTCTTTCTCCTAACCAGCATTAGACGGCACTGTCCGGCGCCGGTCACTGGCCTCACTCACTCGCTCACCATTCTCGGACACTGTGTCACCTGATACCCAGGACACGACTTTCAGTGCAGCAGCAGCACAGCACCACTTTTACCAAGTCCTACTAACTCGGGGATATAATATCGGATTGACCGGCAAAGTGGGCCAGCGATTCGAAACAACAACAGCAAAAGCAAAAGCAAACAAACACACAGCTCCAGCAGCCAATTCAGTGGCACAGCAGCAGCAGCAGCAGCATGTCTTCAAATTAACCTTTCACTCAGTCACCGGATTCAGAAGCGGCTGCAGCAGCCATTCATCAGCTGCATCACCTCCGACAGCTGATCGGTGACGGTGACTGTAGTGCTGCTACATCCTCGGTGCAGCAGCAGCTGCTCAAACACCGACAACCGCAAACACCATCACCACCACAGGACAGTGTGCGATGTGTGTCTGTGTGTGTGTGTGTGTGCATCTCAATCTCAAGTGGCTATAATTAAATTGCCATTTAATATGACTGGCTATTTGCAGAGAGGGATTGGGAGAGCTGTATCGGATGCGGTTAAAGACTTACAAACGACGACGACGGCGACAGCAACAGAAAATCTGCAGAGACCGCCGATGGCGGCTCATCTCGTCTTTGCCAATCTTCGCCCTCTGCTCAAGTGAACTCAATCTCTTTTCGCTCACTGACAACTTCTCTGAAATCGATCTAATTAGCAGCAGAGGCAGCAGATTTTGCTCCGACTTTTGACTTTACAAACTCTGGCATTGCTCAAACACACACACACATAGATTAAAACATGCAAACACAGGAGTGAGAGCGAGAAAGTGGTGGTCGAAATCAACGAAGTATTAGTAATAGGAGACTCATCAGTCGAAGTAGTAGTAGTCGACAATTGAGCAACTCTGACTGCATCTTAAACTACAGCTGCCGGTGATTCACATTCTTTTCGTTTTCTAAAATTAGCCTCTACACTGCATTAGTTGAGGAAAAGGGTTCAGAGTAGAAGGGATAAAAAATGCAGAAAAAAATTAACAAGATAGACTGGTGGCGTTTTTTGCACAACTGTTGAATGAGTCTCGACAACGACTACTACGACGACAAAAATGACCAGAGGCTGACCTCCGCTGGACAACGGAAACTCGCCAATTTGCCAGCTTGCAAAAAGGCTACTTCAACTGAAGGAGCAGCAGCATCAGCATAATCAGCCTGTGACTAATCACCACCACCACCACCAGCAGCACTGAAAACATCATTAGGAAAGATAAAGAGAAAAGAAAATCTCTTTTGGTGGTGTGTGTGATCAACGGATGCTTAGCCACCGCCACCATTAATCAATAGGTCAACAATGCCACACGGTCAACACACATACACACCGAAAGATGTCAAGCAGGCAGCAACAGAAGAGGAAGAAGAAAACGAGGTGTCTAATTATAGTAGTGATAGTGATATTAGACCTCTACTAAGAGCGCCTACCTCCGCTAGTCAATTGATGCAGTGCTCAGTCTGATCAGTCTGATGCATCTAAACCGTCCACCAGAGTAAACAGCTAACCTTTGACAACAACAACAACAACAACAACAACAAGCACATCACACTAATGAACTGCTGCTCAGTATTGAGCTCACCGATGCTTAGCGCTGCTGCTAATGACTGGTCAGAAAGATTGGCCATAAAAAAGAGGAGGTGAAGAAAGTCGTGCAAGAGCACAGAGTGCTCGGAAAATCAATGATCAAAAAGCAGTGCTGCGCAAAACACTTAGCCGCCTGACAAAACAAAACAATCGGAAGAAAACACTGATGTGATGGAAGAAGAAATAAAGAGGTAAGGTAAGCGCATCTCACACCTCAATCAAACAGGTACCTTTTCTCAAAGAAAGTCATTGTTGGTCAGGTAAGAGAGGGGGAGGAACGACAAATCGACACCACACTCGAGCAAGAGGGGTTCGAGAGGAGCTGCACAAAGAGGAAAACGAGGAGATGCGGACTACCTCAATTGCACTTCATTGTTGCACCTCCATCTCTCTCTGCTGCTGGCCGCGTGACCAACTAAACCACAAAGTGCTTGTCTGTCTATTGAAAAGCTGCTGCCTGCTAGTTGCCATTAGGCAGTGAACACTATCCGCGCGATCGGCCATTGTGTTGCTATCATTGTGCGAAAGAGCTTTAAAGCAGTGACACACACACAGTCAGACAGACAGTAGATCTGCTTTGTACGGTTGAAAGCGAGAGAGAAGGATAGATAAAGAGATGCTGAACTTGAAACATACTCACTGACTGGCTGGCTGACAGAGCTTCTACCAAACAGCATTGAAGGACTTTAAAGAAAAATTTAACTGTCAAGGTTAACTGCTGCTGCCACCGGACAGCGGACATGAGCATCAGAGACGCCGTGCGGCGGTGGTGGTTATCGGTGCCATTCAGTGTCAAGTGTGACCAATTGGTAATGAACACACAGACACCGACACACAGAAGGCGACAGTGTGCCTCAGTGCAGTAGACAACAATCTTCTGCCCTCCAAAAAGTGTCCCCAAAATACGACGACGACGAAGAAGACGACAGTGGCCAGCCATCGATACCGATCAAAATCTCAAGGTAGAGCAGAGCCAGAGCCAAATGCAGATAAGTTGACAGAGGCAGTGAGTGTGTGTGAAAGAGGCAACAGCCCAAAAAGAGGTGGCATTGCGGTGGCAGTGCAAAGTATAGACCACCGCAACATTTCATCATCACCACCACCACCACCACCATCGGTCTCTATAAATAGCAATTGGCAAATTTACAGTTAGAGCGCAGTGTTACGCGGCAGCTCTTCAGCAGACAAGCCTTCAATTGACACCATAGCCAGACAGCCAGTTTAGTATGCGCGTCGACGGTAGCAGCAGCAGCAGCTGAAAAGAGCAACATTTGATCTGATCAGTGAGCAGCAGCAGCACCACCACCACTTGTTGCATTCATTACCACCGTTCGCGAGAGCGAGAGAAAGAGAGAGGGCTTGCGCAAAGCTCATGAGCAAGAGAGAGAAAACTTTTCGATCCATAACTCATCCTTTGAGCAAAGCAAAAGTTCAGCGAGTGTACAGTAGAAGACGAGTTGAGCCCGGGCGGCCAAAAATACCGAGAGACATTTAAGACGGCAAGCACACACACACACCTCACCGATTTGAAGGTACCGATTGGTCGGTCGAAGACGACGGAGACGACGGCCATCAATCGGAATGCCAGCACAGACAGACAAACTCACAGTAGAGCACAGACAGAGAGAGACACATGCACGGACTTTTAATCTCAATTTTCCGCTCCATCGACCACCATCGACAGGTAGCACACACACACACACACACTCACTTTGGCACACCGTTTAAGCTGAGTGCTGCTGGTCGTGGTGGTGGTGGTGGTGGGGCAAGGGAAGGGAAAGCAGCAACAGTGGAGACATAAACTGTTCGTTCAACAGTGCCCAACACTGCTCAGAAAACTGACAAGTGGGTTAGCAATGGCGGCAAACAAACACAGCACTGCAACTCGTTCAGAGCGAAACGGGCGCATAACTGTTTGATTTATAATATCGACGACGCCGAGGACGCCGATGACGACCGCTAACTGCTCTCAGCCTTCAGTCCTCCCAACGCGGTAAAGGAGCAAAAGATTTGCACTTGACTGCTCAAAGGTGAAGGTGAATGAAGGTAAGAAGAAGGAGAGCGGCAGTAAAAAACAAGAGCTGGTAAAGACTGAAGGAAAGAAAGAAAGAGGGGACCTTCTTCTTCTTCTTCGTCGTCAGAAGAAAAACAAGTGCACAGAGTGCGAGAGTAACTCCTGACAGCGTTGATATTACGGCAGCTATTTACTTGCAATTTCGGGCACTTTCCACCACCACCACCACCACCACTGTCGTCATCATCAAAAGTCAGTCAGTCAGTCAGCTAGTGCGTCAGTTTTTAGTGCTAATGAACAGGCGGCAAAGAGGTGAGTGATCAGTGTCCGATCAAATTCAGCGGACATAACTCAAGTTGAAGCAGCAACTAGTCAAGAGCTGAAGAGGTACTACCAAATATAGCCACTGCAGCAGCAACAGATATTTAATCCAATTACCGAGCACTGGCAGCAGCAGCAGCAGCAGAGACAGAGAAACGGAGAAGGGGATACCACTGAGGTGAATGAAACGACCACAACAGTCAGGGGCAATGATCAGCAGCAGCAGCAACAGGAGCAAAAAATGTAGGGCGAAAAGAGTTCTGGGGTTCAGAGTGAAACCACCACTACAACAACAACAACAAGCAGTGATCAAAACTGCGGTACACGGACACACACACAGACACTCACAAGTTCAGTGCTAATTAGCGTGGCGTGCTAAAGTGTGAAGTGCACCTGAAAAGGATGAAAGAGAAAAAATGGGAAGCAAGAAAAAGCTCCTCACAAAACGGCAGCTGAGCATTCTGCAAAGCACACAGTAGCAGCTGCTGCTGCTGCTGTTACCGGACAATGATGGTCATGATTCTCGAGCTGACTGCTGTTCATCACCATCACTTCTCCCTGTTCTTCACACTGCTAAATATAGTGCATCAGCACACTGCGATATGGCACCAAGGCAGCAGCAGAAGAAGCAGCAGCAGCCTGATCGAGCAATGAGCATTGTCTCACTCAGTCAGCCAGGGGCGAAAAGCATCACCAGCGGCAGCAGCAGCAGTGGCCACTGAGCACTGACTAACCAGCTTTGGCGAGCGCGCAGTATCATCTATCATCGACAAACGGTTAACGGTATCAACACACACTTGGGCAGGCAGGCAGGCAGGCACAGACAATTCAAAGACAATCCTCTCCTTCTTCCTCTCTGAAACTCAGTCTTCGCCAACCGCCGGCAACAAGTGTGGTGGTGGTGGCGGTGGTAGCAATCGCTAATGAAGGCTCACGCGCCACTGACACCAGCGTCTGCTGGAAAAGAGAGGCTGCTTGACTGCCTGGATCGGACATTGGTGCCATTGGGCACTGGCGAGTGAATGTGTGTGCCATTATTAATGAACGATGGCGACTATATTTAGCGAGCATGCTGGAGCCCGGCAGAAGAGCGATGCGCAGAGGAAAAGGTAGAAAGCTGATGAAGCCTGGCTACAGGGCGAAGAAGAAGAAGGCGAAAAGTCAGGGAGGGAAAGGAGCTGCAAAGAGATGCTCGCTCACGAGCTTGAGCACACACCGAGCAAATCATGCCATCAGATTTGATCCAAATACACACACACACACACACACAGGTGCTGGTGGTTAGCAATTGACACTACCACTACATCTACTGATGCTAAACTGATCGGGGCGATTGATATTCCTCATCGGTACACGGAGGTAGCACTCATGCAATAGAATATTTTTCCCGGTAAAATAGAAGAAAAAGCAACCACTTACCTTACAGTCAGAAAAACAGTGTAGCAGTAGTACAAATGCTGATGCTGCTTCTGCAGTTAGCGTCCATCATCATCGTCGTGGTCATCAATATGCTCCTCTGCTGTTTGAAAAGGATGGTAGCTTCTGAAAAAAAGAAAGAGAATAAAGGCAAAGTTAGTTAATGAATAGCAAAGAGAGGCAATTCGCATCGATTAATTACAGACAATAGTGCGAGTGCGCATAATAATGCAGGTAAAAAGGTGACTCTACCTGAAATGCCGAAAAGAGCGCTAAAAATACAGAGGCCAAGGAGCATCACATTTGCATTGGTAAACTCTACTCTACTGCTGCCACTGATCACACATCTGCTCAGTACAACTAAGGTGGGCCCACACTGACAACAGACAACAAGTCTTGACAGTGTCCAAGTGCGACCACCACCACCACCACCACCACCACCAGTATCCTTCGAATTGACACTTGCGGGGTGCTACTGCTGCTGCTGTCAACGCTGAAGGCGACGATCATCAGAGAGTAGAGAAGAGGATAATGTTGATGCACTGATGACTGACTGACACGCAACCACCACCACCACCACCGTTAACACCGTTAGCTGTCGGCGTAGGTGTGCGCCGTTTGCTGCTGCTGAGTGAAAGTGCCGTTATGTCAGTCAGTCAGCCTCTCCGTTTCCTCGAGGGAAGAGGGTCGTTGGGAAATGGGAAATCGCAGATTGAGTTTACTAAAAACACATTGAAGAAGCACTCTCTAACGGCATCCACAAATATTACATCACCGCCCCTCTATCTTACTCTCTAGACCCTGGAGCATCATACTACCACAAATCTCAATTGCTTCACTCTGAGCAGGACTAAACCCTAGCGCACCGGACCATTAGGCACCATTAGGCAAAGTAGGCAAACTGCCTCTGCCTGCCTGCCGTGCACCACCGCTAATGAGCCAATAATTAATCGATAATTGCTGCCCACTGGCTGACCACATTGCTGCTGCTGCAGACGCTGTTGTGCCCCGATGAGCAACCGCCTGATGATGATCATCATCAAGTCCAACTTTCTCCATAAAATATAGCCGGGCAGCAAACATTCGAAGCACCAAAAGAACACGAAGAAGAAGAAGGTGGCAAAGACACGCCCAAGAGCAGACGCGTAGCACACCATCACAACCACAACCACAGCGGATTACCAAGTCAAATCCGACAGCCTGTACACAAGCTTCCGCTTACCGCGGTTACAAACTCGCACAAACACAAGCACATACTTAGCATCACGAGTATGTGTGTCTCTGTGTGTGTGTGTGCACTAGTAAGTGAAAGATGATGATGATGATGATGATAAAGGTGTCACTGGTGGTGGTGGTGGTGACTCGAGGTGCACGATTACATATTTGGACGATTGAATATCGACGATTACGACCACCACAGCCACCACCACCATCATCATCACTACCCGGCAGCATATGTAATGAATGTCTGTGTCTGTCTGACTGTTCGTCTTCCGATTACAACAACAACAGCAACAACAACACTTTCACTCGAGCTACAAATTCAATCATCAGGCAGTTGAGCTAGCTAACTGACATCAGCAGCAGCAGCACACCCAAACAGCCACAGTTGAAGCCAGCCATTTGTCATCAACATTCAGCGAGGAGGATGACGACGAAAGCGACGACAAACACGCGCTAATGTCAAACAAACGTTAGTGTTTGGCAGCAGCAGCAGCAGCAAAAACAGAAACACCTAAACACAGTTAAATATGAATTGGTGGTGGTGATGGTGGTGGTCTTTGCCACCGCCAACATACACACAAAATGGCAGTGTTGCCATCTCGTCCACCGCCGAGTGATGATTAATGCTTGAAAAACACAGTTTGTTTCAGCAGCAGTTAAAACATTCAATTGACTTCATCATCATCACCGGCAGCAGCAGTTGACATCCGCGCGCAACGCAGACTGCTCAATAAAAGCGGCGGCGGCAGTGTTGCCTGGCTGCCTGTTGAAACAGCTTGTCACCAATATGAGAGCACACAGCCGGCGGCGGATATATGTTGTGCAATATAGAGAAATACCGGGAAATAAAATACAAAGCAGAAAGTGTGACACGTGCTCGAGGAGGGAAGAGGAGAGCAGTCAAGGAAAGAATGGAAAAGAAAGGAAATAAAGTGCACTACGGAGGTCCAACGGTACCGCTCGCTCTATGTTGCCCGGCAAGGTCGCGTGCCCTAATGTCATTGGCCTCGCTTCGGTGAGCACCACAACAAGGGCTGGTTGTTGCTGGGCCCCACAGTTTTTTGCAGGAGGCGACAACACCCAACAGCAGCAGCACTACTCTTTCTCTAATTGATTCGTCATGTGTCTCTCTCTTAATTAATAAACCGAAATCTGAAAACGATGTGCCACCTTTGATGCAGATGCAGGCAGCAGTCAGTAGTCACTCAAGCGCACAGAGGGACACGCTGAGGCTGGCTGATTTGATTTATTGACAAATATTAAGCCCTCAATCAAGCCATCTTACTCGTAAGGCACCACTGTACTGCTGAAGCTTGAAATAATTTTGTTAAAACGAGTTTTCCGCAGTGCAAAGCTTTGGCATAGCAGAAAGAGAAAAAAGCAAAAAAGGCAACAAGTTTTTTCTCCTTTCAAGCTGCCTCGTCAGATGGCGTATAGAGACTCGTTTGAGAAACAGGGTTTTCGTTTTTCGAAATTCAAATCACAAACTGAATAAGACTTTTTCCCTCACTTCCTCTGCAGCACACACAGTGTCCAATTTGGCACCGTTACCTTTTCCTGGCACTGTGTCACCAGCTGCAACGATGGCAGTTAGTGGCCATTCTTACGTCACTCAGTTCAGTCAGTGGCAGCATCGAAGCTTCAACAGCAACAAAAAAATTAGCCGGCTCGCGCAGTGCACTACTATTGTCTTCGCGGTCATTGTCATCATCATCCCGTGTGCAGAGTACGACAAGCCCAAACATTTCGAGCATCAGCAACAAGCAAAAGAGGAGGAGGAGGACAAAGTCAAGTAAATCACCGGCAATCATAGAGCTGCTGCATCTGCTGCTGCAGGAGAACATGTCTATAAATTAGCAGTTCACTAATGTAGATGGACACATTAGAGTGTGCTTTGGAACATTGAGAGAGAACAGATTCAACAGCAGTCAATCTCCCACTCCTCTCTCTCCTTCTTCGACCACCACCACCACCAAACACAATGGCTCTAATTGCGCATTGTGTAACAGTTGCCTGCTATGCCTGCACCCGAGAGAGTAGTGCTCGGACAGTGACAGCAACAGTTTCCAACTGAAGAGACGACCACGTGTTCCCTCGCCGCCACCACTGCCACGAGTTGCACATGTAAATTCAATTAGATCCTCCTCAAGTCGGTAATTAGCACAACAAAGCAGCACAGTCGCTGGTGAGTGCTGCTCCTCTTGGTCTCGTGTCAGCAGCAGCAGCAGTGTATGTTGTAGTCGCACTTTTCCCTCTCACTGCACAAAGTGTGTGTAAAGAGCACCAACAGCAACAGCACCACCCCATCATGTAACAGGGAGAAAGAGAGTGAAAGTAACTGTTTTGCACAAGGACAAAGGAGGACACATCGAGTGCGAGTGTGCTCCATCCATCGTCGGGTACTACCCGGGGATGGAGAAGAAGGACAGGACAATCGAAAGCCTGAGCCAGAGCAGCAGAAGCAGTCAACAAGGGGAGACACTCGAGTAGACACAATTAGAGGTAATGAAATAAACATTGCACAAGCCAAAGTCAGTGACGAGAGGGACCAGCAGCAGCATCAGCAAAACTGTTGAGCCACAGAGGGCAGCTAATCCAATTGGAACGCGAGTAGTGCACACAACACACGATCTAGGGAAGGGGAAATTCAAACGGTAAAAAGAGTTTCCCTGCCTGTCTGGTGCAAGAGTGAAAAGTGAGTGGTCCAGCAGGGTGGGGGACCAAGTGCGCATCCAATAAAAGAGAGATCGGGAAAAATAATAATCGATCAATGAATAGAGAGTAGAAGGGAAAAGAAGGGGACTAGAAGGGACGAAGGACATTAGGAACGACAATTTCAGAGCTCACACAATGAAACTGGCTCGACGAGTTGAGTCAAATGGCAACAGGCTACTAGTGTAGTGTACTGCTGCTCGTTCAAAGGGCTCAATCAATTACAGCAACAGACAGCAGCAGCAGAGACAATCAACACCGATAGACTCGCTCTCTCCACTTTTACTCGCGCACAGAGCGCTAAATCAGCCCGATAAATCACCAAGATCAAGTTGAACATTGTTGTTCACTCCACTTGGGCACTCACTCACTCACTCCATTCATTCCCTTCATTCAGTAGACCTCCACCACTACTGCTGCCCTGATAAGCATCAGAGGCATCAGAGTAGCATCAACGGCAGCAAAAATAGCCAGAGTTTAAATTGGTGTGCCCTTTTGCGCAATTGAACATCAGGCACAAAAGTAAAGTCACTGTAGTGAGCAATTGCAATTGTCTCAGCAGCAGCAGCAATCATGAATCACTTTTAATTGCCCCTCTCTTTCTCCTCTGCACACTTTCTTTACTCTCTCAGGCACTCACCCACTGAAAATGAAAATGGAAAGGCAATGAATAAAGTGACCGGTACTTGACAGAGAGACGAGGCAGAAAAGTGGTGGTGGTTCCATGCGCAAAGGCAAATGTCATAATGCGCGAGCGCCCCTTTCGCGAGCGAGCTCAAACGCTTTAAATTAGACGCCTCTGGGCCTTTCTCTGGTGCTCAAACTCTGGCTGAAACCGTTGCACATTCGCAGATCTGCTAAATCGGGTGATTTAGTAGTAGTAGTAGTGCAGCGACCAGCAGGCAGGCAGGCAATAAAAAACCAAACTGCAATGAAATATTGATCAGCCAGAAAAGGAAAAGAGAAAAATCCTGGTGCCTCTTTTCTCTGCTCAATGTTAAACCATGGCATACCAAACTAGGAAAGGAAAAAGTACGCTGCCCAATTACTCATAATAGACTTCTCTCTACAACCAAGCTCTAATCCTATAACCTTTCTACACCAGTTGAACCAGCAGTGGTGTTCCAATTGGAACTAAACTGGTTGCGGCAACAGCCGGAGCAAGCGAGAAAGAAAAAGAAACAAAGGAATCCCGGGCTTCACGCTTTAATCCGCTCGATACGGTGGTGGTAGCAATTTGCACCCGTAGCAGCGAGAGAGACTGGAAAACAAAGAGCGAAACCGCAGCGCCAGAAAGACGCTGTGTTGATTTATCGGGCTTACAGGCTGGTGGAAAGGGAAAGTGAGCCCTAGGAGGAAAAATCTTCCTTCCTTCCTTCCAGCCTACCAGCAAACCACAAGGAAGCTATTAAGTGCTATTAGAGCCTTCACTCTACTAAACTGTTGAATGAGCGAGCAAAATATTCAATGCCCAAACAATGTCACTGTCCTCTCTCCCTAGTAAATCCCCACGTGTCACCCCAACGTGACTGGACGTTGCCCACTCTCATCCGCCACTGAATACAAACACATCGGCACCCAAAATCGGTTTATCAGTGATGGTGGTGAGTGTGTTTGCAAACATACGCCAAACACACTCTCTTGAAAGTGGGCTATTTTTAAGTAGTTAAAAACTACTAAAATCCTCTACCTCGCCTACGATCGCTCTATTTGAGCTCAGCTCGACCTTCCCACTTGGCTAGAACAGAAAGGCAAAGGCCAATTTTTCTGCCCGCAAGCGGGCTAGTAGAAGCCAAACACAAACACACAAATACAGATGCATTCAAAATCAAACCATTAAAATAATCAAAAGTGGATAAGTGTGTGTGTTCAGAGGGCAGCGTAGAATATACAGTACCAATTACAATTAAAGATGCCCATCTCAGATGATGATGATGTGCATGTGTGCAGTAGAGATGGGGTCCTAGCACAGTGAAAAGGCAGAAACTGCCGATTGCGACCTAGATTCGAAATGGCCAACTAGAATCACTGTCTCTCTTTCTCTCGCTGTGTTTGCTCTCGCAGTGGAGTCCCTTGAGGTCACACAGATGAGATGAGCACCAGCAGCAGCAGCATCAGCGAGAACGAGAGTAGATGATGATTTATTAACGTCATCAAAAACTGAAGAAGAAGAAAGTCTAGCGAATAAAAAAAATCTAGGGATCGGTCGGTCCTTTCCACTGAAACAGTCAACATTTAAAGTGGCGAGAGCGAAATAGATAGTGGAAGTCTATCTAATTTGATAATTGGCTACAAAATAGAAGAGAAGAGGGGACAGTGATGGCGGCGGTGGTGGTGCTGTGCAAATACCGAGTAAACGAGAGTATCACCTAACGATCCTCGCTCTTTCTCTCTAGTTCCACACATTAAAAAGGCATTTCAATGCCGCTCAAGTGTTCAGCACAGGAGAAAGAGAGAGAGCTAAGAGACATCAAGTTCAACCGCCGATCAGTACTGCTCGCGTGCCATATCAGCAACGGAGAAAACGGCAATTTAATTGGCCATCTCAGCAAGTCTTGAAGATGATGGCGGCGATGGCAATGAGAGAGAGAGATGCTGAGAGATGCAAAAAGCAAAAACAGAAGAAGGAGAAGAAAAAGAAGAAATGAACGGCCACGGCAAAAGTCAATCACTGCTGCTGCTGCTGCTGCACCGGGCACCACATTACATACAGTGGAAAAGCACTAAAAATAGGCCACACAGATTAGGTCCAGGTACACAAACACTGCCACTGACACTTCACAGCAAAGGACACGGTCCAATTAGGCAATGTGGTCAGTGGCACACACTCAAACACAGACACAAGTACAGTCTCTCAGTGTTCAGAGGAAAGGAAGACAGCTCAATCATCAACACAGCAGCAGCAGCATCAGCATCAACGTTGTTGGCCAACACACACACTGCAGAAAACGGCTGTGTAAAACATTAAAACAAAGTGGCAATGAAGGTCGTCGTCATCACAGACAAAAAACGCTGCCAGAGAAGAGAAGGCAGAAAAAGGCAACAGCATCAACAGCAGTTGTAGCTGGAGGCATTAAACTTTCAATCCTGATGATCGATCAGCAATAGAAAAAAGTAGCTGCTGCTGCACCGGTGGTGGATCAACACACACAAACACATACACAAGTCAGCATCTCAATCGATCAATCGGTATCAATAACCTAACACTGAAAAGTGACCCACTGCTGCTGCTGCTTTTGGAGATAAAGGCTGACAATAAACGTTACGCAACAAACACACTCAGTCACTCACTTGGACATTCCAGCGTCTCAAACACACACACAAAGTCTCAATCCGTCACCGAGAGCAAAAACTGATCAGTGGTGGTGGTTGTCGTCATTAAATTAGCCGCCAACGTGCCAACACACACGGTTTAGTTCACAGTTCAGAGCTTTGGCTGTGGTGGTGGTGGTGGTGTCTCCCAGTTTTGGGGTGCCCAAATAAACTGACAAACAGACAAACACAGAGCGACTGAGAAAGAAACACAGTGTTTCAGTGGCAGGCAGACAACAACAACAATAAACCCAAGAAGGGAAGAGGAGGGCAGCGAGAAATAATAAAAAGGCGAGCAAAGCCTCCTAAAGCAGAAAGAAAAGTCGCAGTAAAACGCGCCATGTACAAGCCATGTCCTCAGACAGTGCAGCAAAGACATCAGCAGAGCTTCCAAACATTGGCAGGGAGCAGAAAAAGAAGAAGAAGAAGTTGTAAGAGGGCGCAAAGTGAAATGAAAATCGAAAACGAAAAATCAGATGACATTGCGGCGGCAGCGGCAGCAGCAACAACAACAGTGAACTTGAGCCGTCATCGGCTGCTGCTGCTGCTGCTCACGCAACCGGCGTCGTAATCGAATAATCTAGGCTAATCGAAGAGCCTGCTTTTTCATTAGGCTTGTCAGGCACTGTCTGTGTCCACACTGTTTGTGTACATTTCACTACACAACAGCAGCAGCGAAAATGCCGCCAATTTATGGAATTGCCTTATACTGCCGATCAGACTGCTCGCAATAAATCGAAAGTAAAGCTGCTGCTGCAATGAGATTAGTTGCGCGAGCAAGCGAGCTGGACGACGGCCTCAATTGGAACGCGAGCGCGCGCTGACGATATTATATTGACAGCAGTCGATAAAGCTGTGTGTGAATGAAAGAAAGAAGGAAAACACAAAGAGAATAAACATGGGCACAATTAAAACCCATAAAACTCGCTGACAGGAGGAGGCAGCAGCAGCAGCCCAGACAGTTTTAATGCAAATAATAAGCATTGTGGCAGCCGGGCGGCGGCAACAGCTCAATCTAAAACAGCACAACAAGATTCCACCTGTTTGAACTTGGCCAAGAGAAATCTTCTACCACCACCATCATCGAAGTAAAAACAGTTTGGAATTGGCACCGTCCACAGTCTGCAGTGCTGTAGTCGTGCGTAACAAGAGTGGCAGCAGCAGCAAATTAGAGCAGGTAATTAAGCAGAAAGTGCAGTGGCAGCAGCTACCGAAATGGTAAAATAATAAAAAAAAGTAGGCCAGAGAAAAGTGTGCTCCTCCAGGTAAGCAACAGCAGCAGCAGCAGCTATCGACAGAGAGTACAGACAGACAGACAAACAGCCAGCGAGCACACTTTTCACCCATCGACGACGAAGGCTAATTCGGGCTCACTGACTGTTCGTCTGTCTGTCTGACTGTTGTCTTTGCTCCACACAGACTGCTGTGATTGAATTTGATTGATATTACACTGCCGATATTGATTGAATAACTAATTTGCGCGCAGTGATGAGCACTGTGACTCTCTCTCTCTCTCTCCCTCCAGCACCTCGTGGATGAATCGATGGAGAATGTTGATCTGATGCTTTCTCCATCAGCGGTAGCAGTTGTAGCATCAGTGGCGATCGAAAATAGAACTCAGAGATGAGTGCGAGTGCATGTGTGCATGGAGTATCAATCACGGACGCCGCCGTGACACGGCCAATGGCACTCTGGCAATCGGAAAGAGTGAGACGATAGTCAGTCAGTCGGCATTTCAGCCATTGCCACTGGACTTCTGCACACACACACACACTTGCACAAGGTCATGATCGACCAAAGAGTTGGACAGTGAAAGAGTGCTACTGCTGCTGATGATCATCATCATCATCACCACCACCTAATGAACAGAGTCCTCTTCGGCTTTTTCAGACAGACAGACAGACAGAGTCACAATTAGAGCACTCAGTGCCTGTGACCGAGTGTCTGAGCAGCAGAGATGAAGAAGGACTGCCAGAGCACTGACATCACTGACCGTAATGTACACTTCGGCTGCAGTGTGAGTGAGTGTGGAAAAGTAACACACAACTCTGACACAGTGACACAGGAGCCAGCAGAGGAGGACGACAAGAAAAAGTAAAAATGTCTCCTCGGTCAGACAGAGAGAGAGGGACAAACAGCATCGAACTGCATGACTGACAACACACCATACTACACACACGGACGTCGACTGTCTTCAGGTAGTGGAATGCGAAGCAAAAGAAAATGAACAAAAAGAGAAGAAGGCACACTAACCTTTAAACGGTGCTTTGCTGTGTCCAGGTCTGAGGTAGCTGTTCAGGACGTTGTCTGTAGCAAGTTCGAAGTGGTGGTGAAGAAGAAGATCGTCCGTCCGTCGATGACACAAGTGGTGGCCAAGTAGTGTACAGTACAGTTCAGCAGTAGGCCATTCAATTCAGCGGCAGCAGTCTGTGGAAAGGCAAGAAATTGGTCAGCAAAGAATTAGTCAAAGGGAAAACAATAAGAGGCGATTTGACAGCGTTTAATTGCGCCTTTGCGGCAGCCACTGCCACGGTCAATTTCATTTCACTCATTCACTCGCCGTTGCTAGAAGACAATAGAGGCAGACAACACACACACACACACACAGTTAATAAGTGGTAGAAGTGGTAAAAAATATTACGAGGTAGTCAGTGCGATCGACAGTGCCGATGAACGGCGATATTGGAAGATGATGATGCAGTAGAAGAGGAAGAACAAACGATAAAGCCTCAAGAGAGAGAGAGAGAGAGAGAGAGAAGAGAGAGAGAGAGAAGACAGATCAGATCGACTGTGGTAGATAGAGCAAGGGAGCAAGAGAGGACACAGGCGCCAAAGGAGCCAATGGGCAAAATGGCCGCCAGGCCTAAATGGTCAATGTCAGAGATGTCGGAGCTCCACTGGTCAACTGGAGCAAGTTCGTGGGCAGAGAGGGAGGGAGAGAGGGAGCGCGAACGAAGACAAAGGCAAACGCGCAAATTCATTAGATAACACCCCGCAAGTCGTAGGCAAAAAGGCAGAGGCAATTCATTACACTGCAGGCATTTTAGAGGTCAGAGTTGGGAGAGTGGAAGAACCCGGTGGTGGTGGTGCACTTGTGCTCAGTGGACTGCAACAGCAGCAGTTCGATTCACCGATAAGGAAAACCAAGAGAACAAGGAAGCAAAAGTTGGTGCATCAACTAACGGTAAAAACAGTTTAGAATGCCTGCAGCCAGATAGATAGTAGTGGTGGAAAAGGGGTAGATAAGATGGCTGCAGGAAGAGTGCGACTAATGGCGGGCACCACTATCGCCGCCATTATGAGAGAGAGAGAAAGAGAGAGGTAAAAGAAAGGGTTGTAAAGGAAAGATGGCTGGGCAAAGAAATGGTTAGAGAGATAAAGGTGAGTAATTGACTGCGAGGTGCACTCACCATTGGTCATTGAAGGTCTGAAGGAGCAGATGATGCTCGCACAACAGCAGCAACACAATGATCACAACACAAATTGGCCATGTTGGGGTAAAGCACCATCGCCGTGATTAGGAGATATTAGAGGAGACATCATCATCACCATCATCAGAGGCCAGTCGGCAAAGCATTGCAAATGGATGCGGCAACATCTGTGTACCGGTGCAGTGCGGTAAGTGGTAGTCAGTCACTGGAACAGTGGAAGTGTAGTGGTCGTCAGTGTAGTTTGCACACGACCAATCATGAAAGTTTTTTTTTCATAATTAGCTTTATTATAAAACAAAACCACTGCGATCTCGCTAGAGCTTTACAGCGGTAAATTAAATCATTTTAGTACATTTTGTTCATTATTTAACATAAATTCGAAATTTTACAATGTATTCTTTCAGAGTGGTTTCCCACTCATCCAAATTATCATTTTTGAGAATGCACTCAGAACGATCTCCTGCTTCGTTTTGGGTGCGTAATCATGAGGGTGAAAGAGATAAAAGGTAGTGGTGGTGATGAAAGGCGAGATTACGAGACATTTTGGAAAAATCATCTTCCAAAAAACTTGGAGAAATAGAAACGACAACAAAGAAACGTGGCGTGATGTTCTAACCAGAAAAGACGAACCAAAACAGCATTCGATAACCACTCGTAAATGGCGTAATTGGCGGCGGCGGCAAATGTTTTGAAATCAAGTCACCGCAGGCACCTGACCACCTGAGAGCATCTTTATCCATTTTTTCCAATTAAATTAAAAGAGAAAGAGGAATAGGATGATTTGTGCACAGGAGATTAACTCGAGGTAACGAGGGAATGCTGCTTCTGCTGCTCTTGCTGATGCCTCTTCCCTTGGCAAAAGAAACAACAACATTGGCCTTGAATGACTGCACTTGCAAACAAAAGCAAAAGGAGAAAAAAAGTGTAGCTGTGCAAGCTAACACTTTGTGCATCAGAACTAAAAGAGTGCCAAATTCCAGAGAGTGTACACAAATTCCAGCAAAAGGACTGAGAAAGGTAGTAGTATCACTGAGGACTAATTACTCAGAAAGAGAGGGTGCCCCTTCTTCAATTACCCTCTTACACAAAAAAGTGGTAATTGATGGCAGCAGCAGCAAAAGTAGTAGGAAAACGTGCTGCAAGAAGAAGACAAGTTGCAGCAAGCAAAATCGAAACTCTGACACCACCACCAACTGATCATCATCAGCGTTATCGTCATCGTAAAAAAGCTTAAAAGGAGAACGATTAATGAGCAACGTGTTCGAAATGAGTGCTCTGCTGCGGCTGGTTGATGGAATTCCACCACTACCACCAAGAGTGAAAGTGCCAGTGTGACAAGTGTCAAGGCTGCCTGCGCAAAATTGTAATAGGAGAAGCAGAAAAAAGAATGTACTTTTTCCTAGCCTGTAAACCTAGTTTGAGGATTTACGAGCACTTCAAAAAGTTAAAAGCTGGCGGTATAAAGAGGCGATGAGAAAAAAGAACATCAAGAAAAAAGAGTTTTCAGCGAAGAGCACACACACAGGAAATGTCCAAAAGTGTACAAGAGAGTGTGTGTGTGGGTGACCTTCAAAACGACAGTGGTCAGTCACTGAATTAGCATCACACCGGTAATTATCAACACTGAAGACTGTGAAGAAGAGAAGGGACAAACACTGTCAGCCGCTTCCGTTTGCAAACTCAAGGTCTCTCCTCCACTATTCCCACTGAAGGCAATGTGATCCTGGCCATCATCTATGCTCTCCTTATCTCCTTCTTTTCTGTGTGTACACACGTATTAATTAGCCATCCCTTCCTCTACAACAACTTTTGCCTTGACACACACACACACACAGAGTCACAGTCACTGGCGGCAAACTTAATCTCAAAGCAACAGCAGCGTCGATGGTGGCGGCAACGGCTTATCTCCATCGGCGATCACGAATGCTGCTGCTGCTGCTCTTCAAACGATTTCTTTCGATGCTTGCTAATCGAAGGCTCAGGCAGCAGATAACTCTTGCAGAGAAACAAAAATTGCTCAATTTACATTTGGCCTAGCTGAGGCGAGGTAAGGGCAAGTTGAGGCTCAAAACTCATCTTCACCGATAACTAAAAACTAAAAAATCATAAACGACAGCAGCAGCAGCAGCAGAGGCCAACACGGACGAGACAAAAAATCAGAAGAACCCTTTTGCTGGCCGTATCACCGTAATGTTATTAATATTAGCTCTATTAGCTGTCGGAATGCTGCCTGAAAGAAGAAGACGGCTTCTGAACTTGAACTCTTTTCAGAAAAAAGAGAGGAATGAATCAAAGAGTGCAAGCCGCCGCCATCGCTGTGCACTAAAGCAAATTGCCGCCGTTGTTAATGTTTGGCCGATAACGTCAGAGGAGAGAGAGAGTCTGACGCGTGAGCTCCCTGGATGACTGCCAACAAACGAGCAAAAAAGAGATAGCTGAGAAATTAAAATTAAGGCAAGAAAAGGGTAAAGAAGGAGAGGAGAGGGATGGCTAATTAATTAAGCTTGAAAAGCTACCTGCAGTTGATAGTGTAGTAGATTTTCATGCAGTTCATCATCATCATCATCATCATCACCGTCGTCTTCATCGACACAATTTCAATCACCTCTGAAATCGCACACACTAAAAGCAGAGAATCGCCTGAAGTTCAAGCAGAAGTCAGGAAGTGAGAACACCACCTCATCATCATCAACAACATCTAATTTACCTTGGCAGAGGACCACCACGGCCAGAACAACACCAAACTTCAAACAAGGTAGCCAAAAAACGGGGTAAAACATTCAAACTCAAAAGCGGCGTAAAAACAAAACAGTTCAAACGGTTCTCAGCAAGTGCAGTGTCAGTGGATCAGTCAGAGTTTCTGTTTGGTGATGTCAAACACTGCCACTGAAGGAAATTAGCAGCCACAGCAGCAGCAACAGCAGCAGCGGATTTGCATTTGCAAATTGGGAGCGAAAGTGTCAGCAGCCTGATTAGTCAGCCGAGTATAATTATAATTACTGCATTTGGACAGACAGTCAAACAGCAGCTTTTATTATTGAGAAGTGCAAGTGCTGGCTGCTGCTGCTGTCTCACTTGAATCGCTCCAATTGATATAATAGCCAATTAGCTGCTGAACCGAACACAACACAGCACTTTCTCTCCCACACGAGTTTGCACCAAACAGCAGCGGCAGCTTTTCCAAGATTATACCGAACAGCAGCAGTAGCAGCAACTGACCCCAAAAGCTGAGCCAATAAACACATGGAAGCGCCAAATGCTAAGCAGCTCAGCAGTAGGTGCAAATGTGCTCGGTGAACCAAACTAAATTGTGAAATTCGACTAGGCTTCAACTTTCATCCGAAAAGTCTGGAAAACAAAACAGTTTCGCCTAAAACATTTCCTAAAACCGCACCGTCATATCTCCAAAAACGATGCCAAATATGTTGATCAGTGCAAAATTCTGCTGCTGCTGCCGCTGCTGAAGTCATCGTCTTCATTCGAGGTCAAACTGTTCAATCGAAGGTAATGACAGTTTTATCAGCGACACATCACTGGAAAGAAGAAAAAGAAGAAACTAGCACAGACACACTGACATTCAGTCAGACAGACAGAGACAGACAGTCAGACAAGCTCCACCAGCAAGGTCATCATCATCATCATCACCACAGCAAGCTCAGCTGAGACTACTACTGCACACGAGGGTCAAGTGTCAAGTGCCGGCAACGTCTAACGGTAATTACACGGCTGTGACTGCAAAAAACGAAAAAGACAAAAATGGGCAAAAAATGTGCCCAAAAAGCAGTGATAAACACGGGTGGCAGAGCAGCAGCAGCAGGGCAGAATGACAGGCAAAATGAGTGGCAGCAGAAGCAGTGATTTACACGGCCAACAGAGTTGTCATCAGAGGCCAAAATCACTTCTCAAATAAAGACACACACGCAGTGTGTGATAAGCTTCAAATTCTAACTGAACCACCACCACCACCAGCTAAAGATATCACCAGTGAATGAGTGAAGTAAATTGCCACCCTCGACGAAAAAAAGCAAGCGAGAGAGAGGTGTCAATGAGTGATGGGTGAGATGAAGAGAGAAAGAGAAGAGGGATGATCATCTTCACACATTTCAGACGACTAGAACAGCACCGGTAAGTTTTACCCGCCGACCGTTAGGTCATGGGCAGCACATTCCGTTGGCCTACCTTCCCTTGAAGGTGGCAATTAGTCTCTCTCTCCTTGAGCACTGTGTGATCACCTATCATGCTCGTTTTATATTCCGAGAAGACCCTTCTCGCAAGAAAAAGAGAGGCAAAGGGTTGAGATGGGCTGCTGCTGCTGCCCTACCTTCCTTTTTCTTCTCTTCCTCATCATCTGTGCTAATAAGTAATTGGTCAGTGGTGGTCGGCTATCTGATGATAATGGCACAGAAAAAGAAAGACAGTCTTCTGCTGCCGCTGTTGCTCAATCGATCGCTTCCGGATCGATTAGTGTGCCGGTGGTGAGCTATGAGGACAAACAGCGGCCTGAAGCTGCCAATTACTAGACTGAATCGAGGCATTAGTTTATGCATGCCGGGCACAATGGGCTCGTTCCAAGGCAGACTGCAACAGCAACAGTAGTGGCTCCATAAATGGCACACGGCAGAGCTGCCGGCAGACTACTGCCACTACTACAACTACTAAAATCAGCGGGTAAGTATAGCCTGACATCAGCAGCAGCATTTAATACCATTTATTACCGAGTATGCATAAAATAGTCATGTAAAGGGGAGAGAGAGTGTGTGGTAAATAGAATTCTGTCTGAAAAGTAGTAGTAGCAGTAAAATTGATCAAAAGCCCTGAGAGACAATGGAGGTCCACTTCACCCCACTTCTTTCCTCCCCTATCCATCATCAGCCGTGTCTGACCATTTGTCTGCCCGTGTCTGTGTGTGTGTTCACCAGAGCGAACGAGTTACATGAGCTAATGAGTGTAAATCCATCATCATCATCATCATCATCATACGGTACCGCTCGCTGGTCTCTACTGTAAGTGATATATCTAGAACAGTCTGGTCAGTTAGTCAGTCAGTCATCATATGCAGCGTAATTAGTGCTATAAAACGGGAGAAATTCAAGAGAGAAGACACAGAAATTGTGAGTAATGAAACTAAAGATGAGAATGAGAGCTGCCGGGGGAAAGCATGACACAACAACAAGTGTCATCGTCGTACACACAACGTGTCCACACTTAATTAGCCTTCAACAAGTCTCTTTCTTTCTTTCTCTCAGTCTGCCTGTCGGCGTCTCGGTGACATTCGCACTAGAAACACTGACATTTGATGACACTGATGACACTGAAGACAGTGAAAAAGAAAGAAAGAAAGAGAATGACAATGAAGAGGACAAGTAGAGCATGGCTCAGGTGTGTGTGTGAAAGAGAAAGAAAACAGACAAACTTCCTCAAAGTGCTCAGCAATCGAGCGAATGCGCTCACGTGAGAGGGGACACAATGCACTGTTGATGCACTACGACGACCACCTTCATCATCGGTTTCATCTGTGCTGAAGTAAGGCATCCCTCGTCTCTTTCTTCTCCATTCCCCAGTTGATCGATTCAATTAGCGAACAATCGAACCGAGCCAGAGAGAAAGTCGGCGAGAAAGAGAGAGGAGATCGAAAGACTCGGCCGCGGCAGTAATAATAACTACTCAAACAGCGACTGATATGAGGGAGAGAGAGATGTGCGCGCCTCGATCAGAGAGCTCAGAGAGTTCAGTTTGAATACACACAGCCAGCACATCGACTTTTGACAATCGAACAAAAGAGGGGCGACAGATCTTCTCATCCACTGTGTGTGTGATAGCCAGCCACGCCACTGCTGAGCCCCCGCAATCTCTTTCTATTTCTTTCTTTCTGTGCCGCCATCAGAGAACTACTGAGCTAGAGAGGAGATCAAGTGAAAGTGCACACACACACACACACTCAGACAGTCTTTTTCGTCTCGTCTCAGTCTTATTGATTTGCAGTTGGCTGAAGTTGTGTTTAGTGGAGAAAAAACATCGAAGACTGAAAACGCCAACACACACTGCAGAAAAAGACACACACTGGGAACAGAGCAGTTCTAGCAGTGATGACTGCTGAACACGAAGCTCAGACAGCCTTTCGGGGAGAGGTGTCTGCCCAACTGCATAGAAAATCTCTTTCGAGCAGCCTCACCAGCATTAGTGGCTAATAATTCAAAATCAAAACCAGCAAAGCTGGTAGGAAAAGGAACAGGAATGGAAAAGGAAAGGAAAGGCTCAATTGTGTGTTCAATACGTAGACTGATTATTACCGGGGATTGAGAGCATCGAAAGAAAGTGGTGATGGTGTGTGGATTGAGAAGACAGTCAGACAGACATTTGCCGGATGGATGCTGCTGCCTACCACTTCTTCTCTTTGACGCCTAATGAGATCAACAGAGAGAGAAAGAGAGCAGTGTGAAAGGAGTAGGAAAAAGTACAGCGCAAAGCCGATCACAAAGCTTACCACTAGCTCTCTTGTAAACAGTACAGTTGTTGACAACTGAAAAAACTGTGCAATGGATACGCTGTCTGCTGCTGAGTGAATGAAAAGGGATCAGACATACAGACAGACACTGCTCTCTTAAAACAGCTCAGACCTTCTCAACTACAAAGGCAACGACACCATTTCCTCTTGGCCGTGGGCACACTGTGAATTGTACAACAGTAGTACGGCATTAGCTTAGGTAGCAGAGAAAACACACTAAATAAACACACAGACAAAAACACCTACACTGGAGGCGGCAAAATAGAACAGAAAGTGGTGGTAGACTTACCCAATGGTGAGAGTCTGAGCTCTGGTGACACGTTGATGTCCTTCTTCTTCCTCCTTCTTACTTCACTTTGCTGATTCAATTGAGTATCCGGTAGAAACGGTGGTGTAGTGTATCTCTGTTACGTGAGAAAGGTAGAAAACATACAAACAGGTTAGTCACATTGTGAGCACGCTTGATATGACCACACCACAGCGGTAAAATCCTTTACCAAGTTGACATAGGGAGAGAGAGATAAAGACAAACGCAATAGCAGAAAGCTAAGAAGCACTTAACATCGGGTGTAATCGACTGGATTCAGTGGGATCAAATGGAAAGGAGAATGAGAAGAGGATGCGGCGGCGACTTCATTCAAGCTGATAAATGAACACTATCAGTAGTACCCCTTCTATGAAGGCGACCACCAACAAAAACAAAACAATCAACAGCAAGCGCATGTTTCTGTTGTGTACAGTGGTAGTATCATACTGGCTGAAAACTAAGTGGAGAGACAATGAGCACTCATTAATTTTCCATGCAAATGAAAAGATAAGTGTGCAATTATCATCAAAGTGTGCAGACAGAAATAATAGCGGCAACAAGTGGTGGTGGTGGTGGTGGTGGAAAGACAATGAGGCAATGCTCCCTCTCCTTGAGGTGTCTGCCATCTGACCGATTGCCGGCATTAAGATCTACTAAAATGTGAAGACTACAGAGAGGAAGGAAGAAAGAAGAGAATTCTAATTACTACGTGCACCACCATCACCACCAACAGCAAAAAGGGGCAAGGAATGCATCTTCTTTGGCGCATCACCACATCACAGCACAGCCAAGGCAATCGACCGAAGGTGAAGCAGTCTACTACTACCGCAAAGTTTGCCTCTTGTTTTAGAAAGAGAGAAATAGAAGTAGAAGTAAACTAAGAAGAAGATGCGACTCTCGGTAGCAGATTGACACTGAAGACGACTGACACTGCTGCTGACTCTGCCACTGCTCATTCATCATCGCATCGACGGTGACCATCACCGGCAGTGACGCGGTCAGCGAGGAAGAGAAGATGGCTCGCTCTCACGAGAGAGAAGATGCCCAAGATGTATCTCTTCATAATTTGAAAGGGAGAGAGTAGGGAAGTGAAGCACAAGGTGAACTCAGTTTCGATAAACATTGCAAACACAGTGTACACTAGTGGTGGTGATAGCGTCAGGCAAAGAATGCTCGATATGATGAGTGGAGGGGCCATTACATAGGAGAGGGAGAGAGGAGACCAGAGCAGCCTAAAACTGGCTCAGAAAGCTACTACTGTTATCAAGGCCTGCATCGTCGTAGTCAGCCGCATCAGCACAGTGACAAGAGGAGGAGGAAGGCCAATTTGTCAGCCTCACTACTACCATGGACAAAAGTACAACATCTCTCTCTTGCCATTAGAGTGGACCGTCGATTAGAATCTCTCTCTACCCCCAGAGCATCATCATCATCCCTTCTAGAGACTTGGTAAACAATTTTCAGCCAGACTTGTCACTTGCTGATGTTGCTGCTGCCCACTGCTTACTAGAACTCATTTTTCGTCACCTCAACTCTGCTCTCTTCGAAGACATTCTCACCACCGGTCGCAAACAGTTGTCCTTGCCAAAAGGTAACCATCCCCATCACCACCCATCATCATCACAAGAGGGTCTAATTGTGAGCACACTGCCCAATTTCGTTGGGAAAGAGATCTCTGCTGATGAGAAGGTCAGATTGTGCAGGGAAGAGAAATGATAGCACAGCAGAGGGAGGTAGGTAGTAAAGGTGATGACAAAAGAGCAGTCAGGAGATGCTGCTGCTGGGAACTGAAGCAGCTCTCTAATGAAGCGCGGGAGAGGAGACAAAAGCGATGCGTGATAATTGCGCCTGCCAATTAACCAGCGGCGGACATGTGAGACTGCTCAGCTGAGAACAACTACCGAAACCTCGGCCATCAACTTGAGTGTTTTAAAAACTTTCATCTCGCAAACATTTCAATTGACAACAACAGCATCAACTGCGGCAATGGCATTCAATTTCGGCCTAGGTCAAAGGGCAGCAAGGCAAGGCAAGGCAAGGCAAAAACAGCCAGGGCGACCTTGAAGAAAAGAGGAGAGGAAAGCTCACTTTCGGTGCCGTACGTAAGTACGGTAGCCAATCGATAGACCAATACACTAGTCGCCACACACACACACACACACACACCTTGCCCAGAAAAATCTATCTCTGCTCTGATCATTCAGATGAAGATGAAGATGAGGATGAGGAGGACGGTGGTAATCATCATCGTCATCATCATTTTACCTCTCCTCTCCACCGTAGAATCGTGCACTTCTCTCGATTCAATAGATGCAAAGATCTGCAGCCTGGCTAGGTAGCAATTAGCATTCAGACAGACAGAGAAAGAAACTGAAAAGTGAAAAGCTAAACTCAGCCGATGAGCTCTTCACAGCAGCAGCAGCAGCAGCAGAAAGTTCTGACGTTCTGACCTCAAATCAATGGCACATCGCGAATCGGTAATTACAGAGAGAGTGGAGAATAGAGGACTGACAGTGAGTCAGTGAGAGTAAAATGAGCCAAGACCAAGCCTGCAAAACGAGCGAGCGAGCGCGCGTTCAAGATTGATTTGAGGATTGTAAATTGACCTATTAAAATGTGATTTAATTTGAATCTAATTAGGTGAAGGTTTGCTAGTGACGGTGGTGGTGATAGCACAAGCAGCAATAGGAACGAGGTGGGTTCAAATGATGCTCAGCGAGGATTAATTCGCATAAAGTGGTGATGCGAATAAAGTGCAGCCCTCAAGAAGAAGGAGGCAGTGAAAGTTCTGCTGCCCTCGACCTCCACAGAAGACAGAGAAGTCCAAGGTGAAAATGTTTAGCTATTCCCAGAGCTGTTCTCGTCGGCATCTCTAAAAGTTCTCTCTAACAAACGTGCCGACTCAGAATCTCTGCTTCTAGCAGAAAGTTTGCCCCCTCCGGTGCTTCGTGTGCTTTGGTGGCGAGCACACACATCACATCACACGAAGCTCTCGCTCTCTCAAAGCTAAATTAAGCCCTGAAATTAATTGACACGGGAAATGTGAGTGCAAAACGCTTTCGCTCTCTCATTTGCTCTCGAATATTCGCACACAAACACAGTAGTCAGGAATCAGTGCAGCAGCAACAACAGCAGCAGCTGGCGGCTTCAATCAATCAATTTAGCGGTGCGCATATTAGGTGTTTTTTCGGAGGGGGAAAAACATTCAAAATCAGACACACACACCTAAGCAGCAAGCTCAATCAAAAGTGACAACTAGTAGCAGTGTCGATTTTAGTTCGCTTTTTGTTTCCTTTTTGAAAAAAACATTAACAGCAGCAGAAGTAGGAAAAAGTGAAACACATCAAAAGTGTAAGAAAGAAATAAGTCAAACTGACAGACTGCAAATAAAAGCAGCCATTCAAATTGGAAAACAAAACAATAATCGAAATGGAAAGTGTCATAGCACTAGTGTCGTTTCCCCAAATAGACCAACCATTAGCATACATAAACTGTTCATCACCTTTCTCCCTGGCAGCATCAGAGCACACTAATCAGTAAACGAAACTGTCACCACCACCACCACCACCACAGGCCATTGTCACCAGCAATAGTGAGACAATGCGGTGCAGAACCGTGAGAAGAAGAGGCAGCAGTAACAGCAACAAAAACAAAAAGACAATCAGAAAGTGCAGCAGCAGCAGTGAACGCAGCAACAGAGCCAGAGGGGGCAATGTATTGAGACAGAAAAAAGAAAAAGAGAGAGCGAGAGTGGCAAAACCAACAACAACTCAGCTGAAAGGAAAAGTGAATTCAACTTCTTCTGCAGTAAGGACTGTAGAGATGATTTGCATTGCCATCAAAAGAAAGAAAGAAGTTGGAAATAGAAACAAAACCACCAGCGACTATCATCATCATTATCATTAGCATCTTTGAAAAAGAGAAAAATTTCAAAGTTGCTGCTGGTGGTGGTGAAAAAAGTCCTAATGAACTAACCAGTTGTAATCGAGTTCAGAAGAGTACAGGCAACTCATGTGATGCCAACAGAGAGAGAAGGCAATTTCCTGTTGAAAGATAGACAAGAAGAAATCGATTCATTCTCACAGCATCGAATTTGAACTGGAAAAAAATTCTTCCTCACAGCAAACAGCAAATTCCCCACACTGTCGGCACCAGCTCTTTGTTCTTCTTCTACCTCCTCCTCATCACCGGCAATTGCCATAAACAACAACAACAACAACAACCAGAACAGCAGCAGCATTCACACTCACATCTTGGCCGGCACCTTAATTGTCAGCTCAAGCGAGAAATGATGGCGATAAGGAGAACAGGCAAACTACCAAACAGAACTACCAAACCTACTAAACGATCACATTGGCTGATTGGCTTTTAATGAGCACCACCACTGCTGCAGTGATAGGAAAGGGGAAGGGGAAAACAAGAAAAAAGAGAAATAAAGAAAAAGCTGTCGATTTTCAACAATAAGAGAAAAGAAAAAGTCGAAATTCACGGTCCACGAGTCTATTAGAATATTGCTGCCGCTGCCGCCACCGTACTACCTATTATTAGTTGAAGTCTGACTCGGTATGAAAAAATTTAATTACGTCAGATGCAATAACAATGAAAGAGCTGGCAAGAACGAGGAGAAAGTCTAAAACACTCAACACCAAGTTCGATCGATCGGCAAGTCTTCGATTGCTGCTGTTGCCGCAGCCATTATCATCATCATCATCATCGTGAGAGAGAGAAAGAGATTCAATGTCAGCTAATTGTGAACGGGAGGAGGAAAAAATTTCAAGCAGCCATTTGGCGCCAGTGAAGCAGCAGCAGCAGTGGAATCGATTCATTAGCCACTGCACACACACATTTGCATGGAAATCGATTCGAGTTCAGTGTGGTGACAGAGGCAGCAGCAGCAGCAGCTACCAGTGCTTCGTAACCGGTGATTATCTTTCGCTTTGCTGCTGCTGACTAGTCAGGCAAGTGCACACAGACAGACAGACAGGCAGACACATTCCAATCAATCAGCCAATTACAGCACCACCATCAACTCTGCTGCTATGCACACAATGTCTAATGAAAACACAACCTGTGTGTGGACACACTGTGGAAATGTATTCCATAGCATCAGCAGCAGCAGCAGCCACGCGTCCACAGACTTCTGAAGTGCCTGTGTTGTGCCCACACTCAACAATTTGTGAGGCGCACTGGTGACTTTATTTGGTGCTGACCACTTCTCTGGCCTTGACTCGCGTGGGTTCATCAACTGCAGCAGCAGCAGCAGCAGAGTCAGCAAAAGTGAAGGCACTGATTGCCGATAGCCGATTAGGCTTGCTTTCCTTTACTGCTGATGATGGTGATGGTGATGAAGATGATGGTGGTGGCAGTGTAGTGGAGATCAAATATCACTAGGTGGTGGTGGCGGTGGCCCCACACACACCGAGATAGATAGACATTCATTTCTTTAAAAGGTGCTGGTCAGCCATTACCTTTTTTCCACTTGTGCCAACAATTAGGGGGTCATTTAGTCAGAGAAAAAGAGAGGGCGATACAGGGCGAAAGTACTTTTTCTTTCAGGTAGAAGTGTAAGGATAAAAGAATGAAAGACCATCTCCCTGATGCAAATTAGAAGGCGTGAGCAGACAATGATGATCATAATGATGGAATCGGTCAACCTTGCCGGCTGGTGAAATTCACTTTGAACACTAAAGAGAGGGTAGCCTAAACCATGACCATCAACAAGAGGTGATCTAAACTGAAACTGCTGCAAAAGCACATGACAGCAGCAATGTCAAAAACTGCAAAAAATCTAGACAAAAGGCAAAAAATAAAATGCCGACAACAACAACACGTGCCGTACAGTAGAGCTGAAAACAGCTAAAAACGAGGGCTCGTCAACTGGTCGTGTACATTATTGTTGTTGTTCCTGCTCAATGCTCAAAGTGACTACTCCGAACACTGTGACATCCGTCCTCGACGGTCAGTTCACTATGGAGAATAATGCCAATGTGACCTCGTCACCAACAAAAATGGCGGTGATGACGGGGAAAGGCATTCAGTCACCACCAACACCATCAAGATCTAGAGTGTGTGAGCAAAAAGAGAGATCAGTTTCCTTTCACCACCACCGAGACAGCTAAGGTGAACACACACAGACAGTCAGAAAAGTGAGGTGTGTTCCAGCACTCGACGCGATACTGAGCAAACACACTTCAACTACTGAAAACGATCAACGGCAGCCAGCAAAACTTTCAAGTGAGTGAGCTCGCACTGGCACTAGCACTAGAGTTAAAATAAAATCGAGAGAAGAACAAATACCCAAACAAAAATGAAAAGAAAGGTAAAAATACTACTGCTGCTCATAGAACAAAAAACATTGAGCATGTTCACAATGGGGAGAAAAGGTACCACACAGACAGACAAACAGACAGACAGAGTCACTTCAGCCCACAGATGGCAAAAAAAAGATGAATCCTCTCAATGAAAGTCTTCATCATCATCTACCAGTCATCTTCAGCTTCATGTCCACCTAACACGGTAACCTACGATCATCACTGGTGGTAGTGGTGGCGGTAATTTCACGAGCAGCACAACAGTGCAATTTCCATTTCAATTGGCAAATTCAAATGCGAATGCCTCACTGAACTCAACTCACACCACCACCAAAAGAAAGAGAGTGAAGAGAATGAAGCCAAGGCAGCAGCAGCAACAACAACCTCAGCTTCACCTACAGAAAATAAATTCTTTCACCTTCAAGCTCCCTTCCTCCCTGCCAGCCAGTTAGCAGCAGCAGCAGCAAGTCTATCATTTGTGTGGCGTCTTCTTCTCTTGTCTGTCCGTGTTTCATCAACTCGTGGTGTTCTATGAAAAGGAAGAAGAGGAAGAAGAAGACAAAGAGATAGAGTTTGCACCGGGCAAATTGAATTGACAGTGCACAAGCACATAGGCTAAGCAGCTTTGCGCCACAGCAGACAGCAGCAGCGAATTCTCAGCTCAGAAAGCTTCACCAGCAAACTGGACAGCACGACACACCGAGAAAGAGAGAGAGGCGGGCACCAGCAAACAGACAATGGACAGAGCAACACACTGGATGACCAGGCACTTCCACTTCCAAAGGTTCACCACCAGCACCACCACCAATTACCTTGGCCATTAGGGGGTGAAGGAAGGAAGGAAGAAAGGTAGGAATGAAAGAGGGGAAAGTGAAATGCCAGTGATGCAGCAGCAGAGGCAGTTTCGAAAAAAAGTGATGCTACGCCGAACAAAGATGCGATGCTTACGTGCTGCTGCTGCTGCTGATGCTGCCTCCAACCAAAGATAAGCACTAATTGGAGGGTCGAGCGGTCATTGAAGGAAGAGAGAGTGAACTAGAAGGCAAGGTCAAAGTGCTCCTCGGTGAAAGGTGAACGAGAGAGAAAGAGAAAGAGAAGGGCAAACATGAAAAGGGCATTCTCTTCTTCTTCTTCTCCTCAATCGCTCGATGAATCGATCACATCAGCAGCAGCAACAACAGCAGTAAAATGAGTGAAGGTTAAATTGTGTCTTGGTCAGAGATGACGGACGCAAAGGAGCCAGTGTGACGAGCAAAGCGTGATGCGATGCTGATGCTGATGTTGGCAGGAAAGGAAAAGAATAGACACCCGACTAACGAGGCAACTGTGACCATCAGTTAGAGCACACAGTTCCTGAGCGGGGAAAACGATGGAGCCCGATCACAGTTCAGATCTGATGGCGCCAAGAGTTTGCTTTTAAAATTCCTCAGAAAAGTTGAGAAAGAAGACTGCTCTCTAATCACCGCGCATGAGAGTCGTCGAGAAAGTGGAGAAGATCTGCTCACAAGAAAAAACTGAAAGGAGACCAATTAAAAAGAGATACAATCCACACAAGTGAAAACATGAGTGATTGGAGTCATGTTAGAAAGAAATGTAATAGGCGAGCAAACCGACAAAGACATCTCATCTCATCTCTTTTTCACCTCTCCTCCTCAACAAATCATCGGAAAGCTTTCCCTTTCCCTTTCTCCCCTAAACGCGAACAAATATCCATGAATCATCATCATCACCACCTAGAACAGTTCTTCCCCGTGTAGGCCATTAACCGGGGCTATGTCCGGCTCATTTGATACATCGAGGACTGCTGCTGCTGCTGCCGCCGTTGTATCCGCATCATTCGCACACACAATGGTCAAACGCGTGTCCGAGGCTCGCGCGCTCGAGCTCTCAAGTGGTGGTCGTCAGCGGGTAATTGAATCACTCAGTCAAGTCAAGTCAACTCTGCTGATGGCAAACCAATCAATCCACTTCTACGCCGCCATCAATCCGCCAATGCTCTAATAATGGCGCTATTAATTTGCCATTTAGTAGTAGATTGTTATCGACTTTTTCTTCGCTGGCATTTAGTGCGAGGACAAACGAGAAAAGTAGAGGAGAAGTCGATAGCTGGAGCGCAATGGGCAGACAGAGCTGCTCTCTAATGATGAGCTTGCGGTAGGTCTCTGACTGGTTGATAGGAGGAGGAAGAAGGAAGGAAGGAAGGAAGAAAACAAATCAAAGAAGTCAAAGAAAACGAAGAAGAAGAAAACGTCGATAGCAAAGTTGGCAATAGTCAATTGAACTTTCACTTTGTAATTAGTGCGGTGTGCACCTGTGTGCCGAGAAGGAGGACGCATTTCTGACTGTGACTGTGACCGTGGTGTGTGTGGCTCGATGGACTGTGTCGGCCGTGGTGGTGGCAGTGATGGTGGTGGTGGTGATGATCACAGTGTGACCACCACATCATAGGTGAATGAGAACTAGTGAGCGAGCAGGCAAAAAGAAAGAATCGTCGGCAGATCGCCAAGTGTGATTGCCCAATTGCCGGTTAGCAAAGGAGTTGATGAGCTCCAGCACCAAGCACCACACTTAATTAGAGAAAAGCAGCAGCAGCCACGGCAACGGCGGCAGCAAAGAGGTGTAATTGAATTGGAGAAAATTGAAATGAATTGAGAACAGACGTCAGAGCGAAAAAGAAAACTGGCAAGAGCATATATTGCGAGGCAGTCAAGTGCAGTGCAGTACAGCAACAGCCCAAGGATCGACCGTCCGTCCGTCAATCAATCAATCAAGCTTTGCAAACTGCTCTGCAAAAGCTAGGAAAGAGAGCAGCAGTTCTCTGTAATCACAAATTTGTCTTGCCTAGCTGTGTGGTGCCAAAGAAGACGGCACCACACTGCACACAGAATCGAGCGAAGGGTTCTCTTCACAAGTACCATAGACACCCTCGTTTGCTCCCAGTGCTAGTCAATCACCTGTTGCACACCTGTAATCAGAATCAAACAAGTGTGCAAACAGCTTTCGATTCTGCACCCTAAACCCTGCAAAGCAAATTACCTTAAACCAAACTGCCAACAAAATTTTGTTCATTGCTTTTATCATCTCATCTGGTATAAAGCTTTAGCTCAGACTAGCGAACAAGCTTTTACTTGCTCAGTTGATAAATGACAACATCAGCAGCAGCAACAGCTCAAGTATCTGATCAAAAAACATTGACAGACACGATTAACGAGCTGTGAGCTAGCCAGTGGACAAATGCTTAAAAATAACAAAATGTATCTCGAGAATTTCAAGCGAGAAGCAGAAACGAAATTTGAAAAGCAAAATCTCTGAAAAAGCAAAAACAGGATTTTCAGCATCAGCCAGCAGGTAAACAAAAATGCAAATGCTCACCGGCACAAAATTTACAGTCTCTTCTTCATTTCTCCCTCTTTGCCTCAACAGTGTCACTCACTGTGCCGATCATATTTGTCATCGAGAGTGGAGAAGAGAGAGAGAGAGAGAGGAGGGAGGATGAGCAAACGAGACAGATACGAGAACGAAGAGAGATGTGAATGATTGTTAGATGCCATCACTGCAACCGCAACATCGATTAAAACTTTAGCAGCCCACGGTGAGCGCTAGCGTTGCTGAACTGATGCGTTGCCATTGGGCAGTGGTATCGCTGCATCAGCCGCAGAAACAGCATTGTGAGAAACCAGCCCAGCTGTGAGCGCAATGTTGCTTTGCTAGTTGATCTGCTGCGACTGCCATGGCGCGTATCATCAATCGTCTGCCAACAAATGGCCACCGCAAAGAAAACAGCAGGCCAACGACAAACCAAATTGTGTGGCGACGGCCGACCACACGAATCGAGTACGCCACGATGCTCAGTTGCATCGCGCATCATGATGGCGCATCAACAAGGGAGTCCAATAAGAAAGTGATTGTTCACAGGAGCGAGGAGAGAGAGAGCAAGTGCCAACGAAAGCCAATTGTGTGGAAGCAACACACAACAAACTGAAGTAATCGGCAACGATGCTGCAGCATCTGCAGCACTTTGAATTCGCATCAGGCCAGAGTGGAAATGGACACACACAAATTAGCCGAAACACGGAGTTGTTCAAGTCAGGGGCTGGTGCGAGATGTACACAACCAAGCAGTTAAAAGTGAAGTAATTCCGAGTGGAAGAGAGAAAAAGTCAGAGAAAAGACTATGTGGGCAACGGATGTTCAGCTCTGCAGGCACTTTGCACTTCGCCGAGTGAGGGCACAGAGTGTGAACTCGACTCACACACAATTACCGAAACACACTTGGAGTTACGGGTGCAAAGGGGTAGAGTTGCTGTGCTGAGATGTACACTACTACCAAGCAGTAAAAGTCGCAGTGGGTTGTAAAAGAGAGAGAGAGAGAGAGAGGTAAGACAAACAAATAGTCAAATTCCAGCAATCGTCGAGTGAGCAAATACCACTGCAGGCAGTGCAAGTGAAGTGCAAGAGCATCTATCACAATGTCGAATTCTTCCTCTTGTTGTTCAAGAGAAAGCAGCAGCCCCCGCCTAGTAGTGTACAGCTACCTAGCAATTAGCGTTTGCAGTGGAAAGCAAGGAACAAGGCAAACTTTACATTTCACCCCTTCTTCTTCTCTGCTTTCATCGAGTCAGTGATCGCTCTAAGTGGCGGCGGCGGCTTTTTCAGTGGCAGCGGCGGCAACAGAGTGAAAACAATCAAATCAATTGATATTGAAATTGAAGAGTGCCAGCCGCTTCTCTTGTACACCGATTCTTTGGCAAAACAACTAAAAACCTCACTCTTCTAAAAAACACAACACCATAAATCAGAAAGGGCGGAGAGAAAGTACATTAAATAAAATAAAATAAGACAGTCTTAGTGCAAATTTTTACAGTATTAAACCATGAGACACTCCAATCAGTGGACACCCTGAACACTCAAGCACTCTGTTCTCAATTGGTCACATGTCGCACATCAGCACTTGTGGTTAGCCAATGCAGTGCAATCCCTCTCAGCTGGAATTTAATCGTCGCATGACAGCAATTGAAAGAAATATGCAAGTATTATAATATAATTATATGCGCAACACAGCAGCAGAAACAGCAGAAGAAGCAGGAAAGGGGTTGTTGCCTGCCCGGTGGCAATGCCGCCGCAATGAAGAAAAGAAAAATGTCCTGCAAATGCCCAGTGTGACTCACACTGTGCTGTGGACACATTCTAATCGCAATAAAATCAGTGGACAAGTTGAGAAATAACTGCTGTAGATAGCTGACAACGACATCGACAAATGAGAGTTGGTCCCAAAATAGCACCTTCGTAAATCGCATCGTTAAACTGCAGCCTAAATCGTTTGCGGTGGTGGCTCTAAATCTCCTTCGAGAGTCATCGAGAGTAGCATTAATCATCATCAGCAGCAGCAGTCCACTGGATGTCAATGACAAGTGAAGCAGCAGCAGCAGCACGTGTGGCCGGCAATGACACGAGAGAGGAGATAATGCTCAAAACTTTTGCTAATAAAAACAGAGAGGACTCACTTGGACAATTCAATTAAAGGAACACCCCAAAACCGCAACACTTTTTTGTTTTCTCTGCAAAAAGGCAGTAAATGAGCCAATAAAGCTCGCGGCAGGTTTCAGTTTCACTACTAGCTTCAAGAGAATGAAGGAGAAAGTAAAGTGACTGCTGCTGTTTACTCGTACTCAACAAGCTCTGTTGGTCATTTCTCTCCCCCACTTCTCTCTTTTGGTTTCCCCTTTGCCACTTTCAGCCAAATTGTGCTGCACAATTTGGCCAATTGGCAGCACTTGGCGGCAAGAGGCGCAAAGACAATCTCTCTTGGCAGTCAGTTAACTGCAATTGGTAAAAGTGCTGTTGTTGACGAGGCCAACAAGAAAGAAAAGAGCAACGGAAAAACAAGCAAAAAGAAGTGCACACGTGTGCACACACACAGGCACAGGCACCATTTTTGAGGACAGACTAAATGACAAATTAGGCACTGTGTTTTGTGGTGGTGGTGGTGGTGGTGAGACAGGCAAACAAAACACACACAAACATACACTTTGCAACAACACTCAACAACAGCAAAAAAGAGTGAAAAAGTGAAAAAACACATCATTTTGCTGTCAATTGAGCATTCAAAAAATAGAAAGTTAGTGAGTCAGCCTTGGAAACATCAAAATCTTATTGCTTCTCTCTAAATTGAGTTATAAAAAAGGAGGAAAAGATGCTGCTGATCATGCGGCAAAATTCCACCGAAATCAGGTAGCGGCGGCAATCGATTCCTGAGCTTATTGCACTGAAACAGCTGCTGTGCAGCAAGTCTAGTGGACTTTTGTCGTATCATTACGAGAAAATCTCCCTCCTCTCTCCCTTTTTCAAGTTTCACCATTACCACAGAAATACGATACTGACCACCATTCATTCAATGTGAATGTGTGTGCTATTAATAAAGTAAATCACAAGCAGAGATGCTGTGTGCTGTTATAAGCGGCTTTCACAGACTGCTTGATTAGCATTTCTAATTAGCAACAGCCGCCGCCTCACTTTTTTTGTTCTTTAAGTCCTTTGTTGCCCAGTGTGTGTGTTTGGTCTCAAAGGGAGAAAAAAGGTATCAACAGGAGAAAAGCTCATAGCTCTTGTTGATGCGCTCAACTGAACTGATCCATCTCACCGACTTATCATCAGCGGAATTAACTTTCCCCGTCCCCTCAGAAGGGGAAAAACTGCAGCTATTCTAGCGTACTCAAACAACAACAAAAACTGTCGGTTAATTAGCACTAAACAACACACTGGCACCATCAACAAATAAGAAGAAGAAGAAAAAGAAGTGCTGAATACTTCCCTGAAAACAAAACAAGACAATAAGGAAGAGCAGCACACCACTACGCATTGGATGCCGTAAATAGCGGAGAGCTGTCAGCTGTTTCGGCACTTTCTCCCAGTAGTCTATCTGCGACAAAGTAGTCAGCAGAAGGAGAAGAAGAAGAAGAAGAGGAACACACACAGACAGTCAGACAAACAACAGCAAAAGTGGTCAAATCCTTCTCCTCACTTCTCAGTTCAGTTCTCGTGATCATTAGCTATGCAAGTCACAGGGCATCACCGGCGATGAGATGGCGAGGAGAAAAGTGAGGGAAAAGAAGGAGAGTTTAAAGTGTCCTCTCTCTCTTCAACGTGCCTCAGTCGCGATTAGCACCACAAAGTGAGAGATCAAAGGGGAAAAGGGGAAAAAGTTTGCAATGACCACCATCTCCCCCTCACTCCCTTCATTTTCCATCATTTTCATCAACCGTAAAAACAAGAGACAGCAGACACACTAATGTGCTCCTGGGAAGCAGTGTCTGAGGGGATCATCATTTACATGTTAACGGTGATAGGGAGAAAGAGACCTAAAGATAGATCGATCCACTGATGTGAAGGTGCTGCTGCAGCAGTCGCTGCTGAGGCATTCATTAAGCACCAGATGATGCTCATATGTGAAATGATGATGGTGCCCAGAAAGAGAAGGGGGCTCAAAGCCAAATGAAAGAGAGAGAGAAAGAAGAGTAGAAAGGGCTGCTGCTGCGTAATTAATTAACCACCGCTGGATAAAAATAGAGTGAAAGGGGAAAAGGCAGCAAAAAAAGTTGTTGCAACAATGTGGCTGCTTTCCTTTCTTGTCCCACACACACACTCTAAACGGTAATTAATTTTTTCACCGCCATCGATTAGCAGTCAATTAGCAGCAAAGTCGAGAACTTTGAGAATCACGATTCTGCCAGGTTACCTAATGCAAAAACAACAGAAGGAAAAAGCAGAGCAAAGTTTTGCCAACGACTTTTGCTTTTTGTAACCGCTAGGCGACAGGCGAACCAGAACAGTTGGCCTTAATTAGCGGTAGCCACCAAACAGTCTGTAATGAATGTTCTCCTCACCTCTCCTCTCCTGGTTCCTGCTCAGCTCAACCGTACCGGACACAGCACACACAGCACACACAGCACACACACACCGCAATTACATAATTATCAAGTGAGTGAGTGACCACACACAGTTTACTAGAGTAGTCCCATTTTGTGAAAGGAAACATATTCTGCAGTGTTATGAAAACTCATAAAAATCTCAGTCAGTCAGTGATACATTCAGAGACAGAAGGCAAGGAAAGCGAAAACAGAGAGAGACGGTGTGCATTGTGTCCTCTGCGCAACAGTGTACAGTGAGAGAGCGAGCAATTCGCAGTACGACTACCACTAGACTACTACAATGAGTCAATGAGACAATGGAAAGCAAAAGAGAGTGTGTGGCGGCTCAAAACGGTTGCTGGCAAAGGTAATAAATACACACAGTGCACAGCACAGTACTTGTTGCACATTTTCTGGCAAAAGGTGTCAAAAGGGGAGCAATGGAGAAAAAGGAGGAGGACAAACAGACGGAACAAGAGAGAGAGAGAGAGACAGTCTGTAGTATTCCATTGTCGAGTAACATGGGTGATCATAACTGCTCATACATAAGAGTGAAAGTCACTGAGAGCGACCATAAGAGTGAGTAGCCTTCTGGGGGCACTAACGAGCAGTGAAGAAAGGGGAAACCATGACCAGAATGAGAAAGACTGAATAGGACACTCTCAAGAATAGGTGTCAAAGAGGAACAGTTGTCAGGATCAACTTCTGAATTGGTAAAGTGGTGACAGCAGTCTCGAGAAAACAGTGACAACCACCACGACAACTACCAACAGAAATGTGACAAAACAAACAGCACAAGATGTGTTGCCTGCTATGTGATCCATCAAGAGGCCTGTCAGGCAGAGTGTGTCTGTGTCTCCCCCCTCCACTCTTGTTAGTTTGTTAGCAGCTTGTCGACCATTATCGACGTGATATTTCCATCTATTTCTTCTGCTTTGTTTGAAAGTGTCTCTCTCTCTTTTTCTCTCTCATCGTAAACTATGCGCTCAAGTGATGCGTGACACTGCTGATTGGATCGTGGACACTCTCACTCTCATTTGTTGCTGCTGCTGCTAGTGTTTATCAGAAAGTTTAGTTGTCAAAGCTGAGCGAGTGAGGCAATTGAGAGAGTGTCCCCACAGTAGAGCGTGAAATGATGATCGTGATTAATGGGGAAAAAACAGTAGCCACCACCAACTAGCTAACCAACTGTCGGCTGAATAGTGCTGATAAAAAAAGTCAAACAGCCAGCACAACACTCTAAAACCCCCACTGAAAAAAATTGTCGAAACGGACCGTTTGGCCACTTAGAAATAGATTGGCCGGCCGGTCAAAAACACAAAAATAAAGTAAAACAACACCACCGCCAACAAATTGCCACATGGCAGGCGGAGGGTACCAGAGAAACATAACTAGCAGAAAAAAAAGAAACAGAATTGTACTCACCGATTCTCGTCACGTCTCGAGGGTTAGGGTTTGCCGACTGATGCAAGGCTTGGCTAGGCGGACTAATTAGTCGCTGCTGATGTTGATGCTGGTGATGATGATGATGATAATGGTGATAATAAAAAAGTAGTAGCAGTTGTTGTAGTTGATGCACAGTGAAAGACACACACGCAAACTGTTGCTGTTGTCTTCGACGTTGTTGGCGAGTTTTCTCCTTCAGCGCAGTAGGTAAGGTTCGTCGTTATGAATTTGATAGCATTGCAAATCACTTCATCATCTAATGTAAAAGAAGAAGGAAAAGAAGAAGGGGAAAAGTGGGCACCAATTAGTGTGAGGAGGCCAATTAAACTGCGTAAAGACGCTGCATTTTAAAGAAAGCAAAAGCACAAGTAAGCCGAGACAACAGATGTTGGAGTTGACAGTTGAAAAGAGGGAATGAAAGAGAAAGACAAGGTCACTAAAGAAAAAAGATGCACAAACTCTGCCCTGGCAGAGCAATTACTGATCACACAGTGTGTATACACTTCTGTCATGCGAGAATATCTCCACTTCAAACGAAGTGAGCAAAAACAAATGCAAATGGTCTGCAACCGACAGAGGATCAGACCAAACTGATGCTCATAACTCAAACACTCAGTGTTTTTCTCGTTTAGATCTTCGTTAGCTGAGCTCTCGATTCTAGCAGCTCCACCAGCTAAGCCCAAACTCCCATCGTACATCATCCAGCTAGCACACTGTGGTTGTGGTTGACACTGTGTGAGAAATACAGCAAACAGGTAGAGAAAAAGCGAGAAAAATGGAAAGCAGACGTCAGAAGCAGGCGTCGGTCAATCAAATGCCGGGAGAACACACACACACACTGGCTATGCGGGCGCCCAGAGAAAGTGTCCGGAAAAGACACATACACACACTGATATCTTATGAGTAGGAAGGGACAGACTGAATGATAAAGATATTAGCACCACCACCACCACTGCAGAAGAAGCTGGTGTAAACGACAGGGCAGAAAAGTGGTAAATATAGCTGGACATACATTCTCATTGCCGAGTTGACAGTGAGCCCAGTGAAGCGATAGTTGTAGGATAGGAAATTCAGTCACTGATTAATGGCATCTGAGAGAAGAAGAAAGTGAGTACAGGCAGATTTGAATAGAAATGTCATTAGCAGGTGGGGACATGTCAGTGCAAAACAGAAAGCACTGGACAGCACAGTGCAATGGCCGCCAATGAATAATGGGACAACACACATCAGCAGAAGAAACAACATTTACTCTGGCGATGCACTGATTATTCTGTGCAATAGCAAATACAGCAAACAGCCTTCAGGTGAATCACACTCACTGCAATACCAATAGAGAACACTTCCTCTCTGCCAACAGTCAAAAGCTAACTAACAAACAAACAACAAGCAAAACAATAACAAGCACGTGCTGATTTATGGTGCACTTCACTTCTACAAAGAGGCGCAAGCAAAGGATTCTCTTCTCAAACAATAGAGTAGACTTTCCGAGTGCTGTTTCAGTACTTTGCTTTTGCCAATAACCTGATGGTTGCATCAGCTACAACGCCACTAACTTATCGACCGCTGAATCGATTTAAAACCGAGCAGCAGCAAGAAAAGCATTCCACATTCCATTGCCAGTGAATGAGAGAAAGCAACAAGTTGTCGTCTGAAGGAGAAGAAGAACAGAACAAAACAGGCAACAAAGTTCCTTCTGCTACAACTCCACAGCAACTGAGCATCAGACACAGACTCAACTAATGGCCAGCCAGCAGCAGCAGGTAAAAGAGGAGCGCATCAGTTTTACACATTCTCTCTAACAGTTCCTAGCAGCAGGGGCAGCAGCAGTGGTAGTAAATCATAATTGATGATTCGCCGGCAGAAGAAGAAGAAGAAGAAGAAGTGGAAGTATAAAGAACTACAAGCACTACGTCAGCCGTCGTTCATTCGGTGTCGTCCGTAGAGCCTTTGCTCTCCTCTTCATCTTCATCATCTTCATCTTTATATCCCCAGCGAAAGTCCTACGACTCGAGCGCACATGAACACACACACTAATGCGCTATTAATAATGCTAATGCTCGAATTAGGCAGATCTTGGAAAAGAGAGAGAGAAAGCCCGAGCAAGTGAGAGAGAAAGATGAAGAAAGAACAAAGACAGACAGAGCAAGAAGAAGAAGAAGAAGAAGTCGACAAGTCAGTGCAACATTCATCTAATGAGCAGCAGCAGCAGCAGCAGAGAATGCGAATTAATTAGCTGACAGTGAGGAAGAAAGATATAGAGATGAGCTAGCCAAGAGGCAAGTGAAGTGAATGAATCACAACCAGACGCCATTACTATCAGCATCAGTATCAGGTTACCCAGGTCGCCAAGATCACCACCACCACCACCACCGGTGGTGATCGTGATCGAGCTGAGATGCTCCAGCGACTGATGAGGATGATCATCCTCTTCAGCCTGCCTCATCAACGATGGATCATCATCGTCGGTGCAAGTGCGAGGCGCCATCCCTCCAAATGGATGAGCCAGAAAAAGAGGGAAATGATGAAGATGAAAATGATGAAAAAGTAAGAGTGCACGGTCAAGAATTCACCTTAACCACCACCACCATCACCAGCAGCAGCAGCATTTCACAATTTAATTGCCGCTGTGACCGCTGTGATGCGGATGGACAATGAAAAAAAAGTTGAGAGCTGTTGAATCGATGTCAGCCAGCAGATAAGAGAGAAAGCTAAAGAGGCACCAGCCAGCCAGTCAGTTAGCCTTCACACTCACTCTTCAGTCGATCACACATTGCAGCACACACACACACACACTTCAGGCTGCAAATTAGCAAATCAAGTTAGCACTGCAGCCAAGGCAGCCAGCTATCCTCAGTCAGTCAGTTCATTCATCATCATTGAAATGTGCGAATGAGATGCGAACACTGCCGCCAAAGACACTGCCGCCAGACAATGCAGCAGACTGTGGTCAGCCCGAGTGTGCGGCGATTATTAGTCTGAGTCTGCCCGAAGACATTCAAGACATTAGCTCACAATTAATCGGCAGTGTCGCGGCGGCGGCGGTGATAGAGGCACAACCAAATCCCTCTCTCTCCCTCGCTAATGTAGTCGCATCATTTCACAGCTATTTTTCACCTACTCAAGACGACCTGCTGCACTACTACTACTACCTCTTCACCTACTGTCCTCTCTCTCCGGTGCAATACCTGCTGCATAATAAAGGTGTCGAATCCTATCCTATCCTCTCTCCCCGAGTGACTGTTTTTATCATCTCAGCGCACACTTTCGCTAAATATAGCGCGCCGTCTCGGTGGCGTATAAATCAACCAAATCTGCAGCTGCCGACTGAGAGTAGCAAATCTGTGGCGGAAAACTGTGGAGAAGAAGGAAAGGAAAAAGAAGCCAAAAGGTGTCGTCGTTACCGGAGAAAGGGGGAGAGAAGAGGAGATAATGTTGCAGTACTGGAGGATATACACCGTGCACTGACGACAAAACAGACAGAGACAGAAATCAGAGCGCATCCGCGTTTGCAACAGCATCAGCAGCAGCTGCACTACTTACTATTTACAGACACTTTCACTTTCTCCTTCTCATCATCATCTTGTCCAGCAGAGTTTCAAATGAGACACACAGATTTGCATGCAAGTGTCATTAGTGTGAAGTAGTGGTAGAAGTAGTAGTGCAGGCGCGCGAATTAGTGTGCTCGATCGAAGCTGCTGTTGCTGTCGCTGCTCAAAGACAATGCACCGACTCTGCCCGTTAGCCACAATGCATCAGGTAATGATCTCAGGGCACTGAGAGAACACTAAATCCACACATCGAGAGTAAATGGGGCTTACTACTACTCTACTTCTTACCCCGTTCAGCGCTAGATCTCCCCTCTTCATCCTCTTCTCATTCTCCTTCTCGCGCGCATCAAATCAGTGGATAATTTTGGCGTCACACTACTGAGCCACTTATACACACACTCACATTCAACTCAGACACTGATCCAATTACTGCAGAAATGAACAGAAAACAGCACAGAAATAAGGCAATGAAAGGAAAGGAAGAAAAGAAACACACAACAGTCTCCACACTTCCACAAAGGATATGTGCGCCAAAGACAATACCATTACCATTACCACCATCGCTTGAGCGCCCAACTTTCTTCCTTCAACTCGATTAATCAGAGGACTTATCTCTCTGTGGCTAGGACTTTAGTACAGTAACTCTCTCCAGAGCAACCGAGAGAACGTCCGCAAAGACAATGAAGGTAAGCAATGCACAAAATTCCACGATTAAGGTTAGGCAGGCGCGAGCTTAGGCGCCAGACCAACATCGCCGCACACACAAACACTCGCTCATTTGCAAAATCTCAGGTGTGGAGAGCTTACAAAGAGCGCCTAAAAGTCGCTCAGAAAGAAAGCGAGAGGTGCCAATGAAGAGCAAAGTGAAAAGCTCAAAGGAAGCAAAGAAAGTGGGCAACAAGAGAAAGCCTAAAGTTATGAAAGTTATTTCTTTCCTGTCCTCTTCCTTAGCTCACACTTTAAAACAGCATCAAATCTTTACTCCAAAAAACTGATGTAAAGTGAAAAATGAACGTGGAAGAAGAAGAAGCAGCAAAAACGGCCGAAAATCAAGGTGCGGGCCTGGGCAGCAAATTCCAGTGCATTAGCTCAGCTCAGCTCAGCTCAACTCTGAATTCTGTCGTCATTAATTTGCAGCTTTTTGTCTCCAGCAGCAGCAGCAGCAGAAGCAGCACTGTCTGTCGATGACCGTTCAAGCGAAGCGGCAGCCAAAAGAGCTAATCCACCAATCGAGAGAGAATTAGATCGAGCAGCAGCATTTTTCTTAAGAGTCAGCCATTTTTGATGCGATTTAAAAGCGTTCACTCCTCATCAGCTGACTGAATGGCAGTGGTGGAATGCCCTTCCAAGAAAAGCATTCTTCAATCGCCAATAGTCAGTCACAGTCAGTCTCTCTCGCCTTAATAGACTTAATTCGCCGCTTATCGCCACCACCACCGTCGCCGAGGAGTGAGCGAATGAGTGAAAAGTGCAAAAAAGTGCACCACACCAAAGTGCTTCACACCAGTGAACAGCAACAACAACAACAGCAACAGCAGCAGCACAAGAGAATGGTAATGTGCGGCATTGCAAGTCCATTTGCGGTGCCTGTGTTGCAAACTGTTGTTACTGCTGCTGCTGTCAATTACTGTGTTAGCCACTTTTACTGTTAGCTGTCAGAGGTGAGAGAGAACTAACAATCTAACAGAGCGCAATTATTATTGATTTGAAGAACAGGGCAGATTAGCAGAAGAAGTGAGAGAAATGAAAAGGAAAAATCAAGATTTGCTTCGTAAGTTTGGCTGGACCACCACCACCACTGCCCTCAGAGGCCAAAGGCCAAAGACAATGGGAGATACTAAACACAAAATATCTTTTTTCCCAAACAGAAATCATCTCAGAACTGCTGCCTAAACCAGAACTGTCCGCGGATTAGTACAACAGAAAAAATTTGCATCGAGTAGAGCGATTAGACCGAACAGAGACAACACAGCAGTTCACACAGCAAAATGTGTGTGTGTGTTTGTTGCGGCCCAGTTCCAGAGACGTTTGACCGTTGCAGCAGCAAACTGTTGCTAGGCCCGGTTGACCTCAAGTGACACTTTACTGGGGGCAGCAGACAATAAGCTCAGGACAGCCCTTGCCCAGTGGGCAGTCAGTCAGTCAATCAGTTCGCCACGACCTGACCGGCAATCACAGCAGCAGCAGCAGCAGCAGTCAATCTAGACCAGGCGGAGAAAATCTAGCTCACTTTCACGAGCAAATTAGTCCAGGTGCTACCGCTGCTGCTGCTGCTCAATCAGCATCGCCTAATCAGCAACAGGAGCAGTGAAGAAGCAGCCGTGTAATTATGCAAAGAGACAAAGGAAAGTGAGACAAAAAAGAGAGGAGATCACTGACACATTCCTGTGCACACAGTCACAGCTACTGCCCATAAATAAGGACGTAGTGGTGGTGGAAGTCCCCCAGCGCACCTGGCACCGGGGAGGCTGCAGCACACTGAGACACTGATTTGGCGTTGCGCGGCGCGAGTGAGCCACACTTTGATGACAGAAGGGGAAAGGAAGGAAGGAAGAAAGGAACGGGAGAGGGCAGCAAAAAAGAGAATTACAAGTCGACAGATGCGAGCTCTGGTAGAATGGCAACGGTTAAAAAAGTAAAAACAAGTTAATAAAGAGGAGTGTGCAGCAGAGGGGGTAAAGGTCATTCAGTGTCAAGTGAGTGAGTGAGTCTGTAAAATGAGCGTCTTAGAGCACAACTCAGAAAATGTGTGGCACGGTTTAAGCATCCTCAACCCTCTACCTTAAACATAAAAGCACTAGAAATTCAAAAATGAAAAGAACAAAACAACAAGTGCATCAGACTGACCACTTGACGACAGTAGAATAAGAAAGGTAAGTGAACTAGTATGAGCTAGATTACCTCTTCAAACGAAGAAAACGAAGAAAGGTGCACAGTAAATTAGCCCAAAACGAAACCAAGAAGAAAAAGAAGAAGAAGAAGACAGTGCTGTCTTCGCCCTCACCCTCTTCTTCTTCACCCTCGACCTCTGACCTTTTCCACTCGGTCTCTTACTTTGCCAGGTGCAGCAGCAGCAGCAGAAGAGAGAGCTAGGGTTGTGGCCGCCACTGCAACGGCCATCGGCAGCTGCACGAGATAGTCAGTCAGTCAGGCAGTGAGCGATCGAGCACCTTGAGGAGGAGGAGGGCGCCTGGAGCGATCATCATCTCTCGAAAAGACTAAAAATGAAACAACAACAACACTGACAAGCGTTGTTCACCTTGGCCGTCAATCGGTGGGTGATGGTGGCGGTGATGGTGCCAAGCTAGTCCAGTGATAGACAGTCCAGTGCTCAGCTCAGCTCGGTCAAAGTGAGAGTAAGCAAGTGGATTGAGAAGGAGGAAGAGAAGAGAAAGATAGAAAAGATCGGCGGCCATCAGGGGGGGGGGACACGGCTGCCAATTAGCCAAACATTAGCCAAACATTAGTAGTGAACACAAGAGAAAGAAAGAAAGAAAAAGACAGCGAAAGAAACCAGCAAAAGCTGAAGCACTACTACTACTACATCTTCGGCGAGTTAATCGAAGTGCGCGTGATCTCTCTTTTTCCTACTTCATTCGCTCTCTCAGAGAGGACAGGTCATCGACGAGGAAAGAGACAGTCGCCGCTGATGAGTGGACCTAATTGGACAGGCACGCACAGCAAGTACACAGCAACTGCACAGAGTCCTCGAGGCACGTTCTCGGAGCTGCTGCCGCTGCTACATCTAAACTAACTGTGAACAGACGGTGCAAATACACACACACAAGAACACATTCACCGTTGTTGACCACAGTCAGTGGACATTATGAAGCCATCGGTCAGTCGAGCAGAGCCCCAGAGCGCTGTTCAGAGTAGTGTTCACAGTTCAATCACCACCACCACCACCACCAGAGCAGGTCAAACACATACCATCTATTATCACACCAGCACCACACACTGACTGACACATTCCAGCACCACTCTTGCAACTTCAATCTCAGACTGATCCAGCAGCAGCAGCAGTCAATTGACAGGCAGCACGAGCGGCGGCTAAACTCCAGCCAGCCCGCCTGCCTGCTAAACTGTCCGCTAATTGTCTTTGTCCACCTTGTCCCCTAGAGCACTTGACGCAACAAGTGCTCTGTGCACGCGAGAATGTGTCACCAGCAGACAGGTAGAAGAGAAGAAGAATGGCAAGTGTGTAATAGAGAATGGCACTCTCAATGGCGATCAATCACCGGTGCTGCTGCTGCTGGGAACAGCAAAGTCAGTCAGACCGACCGTCTAGACGAGGTCTCAGCTGAGTAGAGAAAGAGAGAGCAGTAAATTGACATTGTCATTCTGGAAACTTGGAACAGGCCCGAAAATAGCCCGCGTTTTGAGAAAGCGTATGAAGTGACTTTAAGTGAAGGTCAGTCGTGTTTTAGTGCTCTTGTCTTGTCATCGAGAGCAGCAGCACCGTAAATCAGCGGCAGCGTAGCAAACGCGCAGTGGAATGTCGCCAAATGCTGAAAGCTAACTGTTAAGCCTGCTCTGCAACAAAGTAGGCAAACAATTGAGAGATTCACCGTGGAAGGCAGCAGCAGCAGCAGCAACTGAAGCAACAATTTGTCATTGCTGCTGCAATCGTCCACCATGAGCACACTGTGGCTGTGACCAATGGGCAAAGTGGTTGCCCATCGCCCAAAGAAAGATAGAGTTGGCGAGATATGAGAGAACAGAAGAGGGGACACCGAGAAGAGATTTGAAAAGAAGAAAAACTAATATTCAGTACTCAGCACTCCACGTGGAGCGAAATACCTGGCAAAACCAAGAGAACGCAGCAACAGCAGCAGAAACAAATGTTCATAGAGCAGCGGCAGCAGCCTCTGCGTGTGTGTCTGACAGGTAAATTGGTGGCAGACAAACACACAACTAACCAACCAACTAACCAACCAGCACAAACACACGACACAGATGCTCAGGTCGATAACAGAGAGTGGTTGCCACTGCTGCTGCCCTTGAAACAAAAAGTGATGCGCTCCTCTACCACACAGTAACAACTGCTGCTACTGGAAGTGTGTTATGTAAACAGACAGACAGGAGAGGACTGTGCAACTGCAAATTGGTCTCGCGGGCACTCAATGGACGACAACTGTGCACTGTACAGTGGCAGCAGCAGCAGCAGCAGCAGCTACTCAAAGGTCGAAGGGATTCAAGCTGACAATAGACCACCACCACCACAATATGACCATCAGCAGCAGCAGGATTGACATGAGCAATGATGTGCAAGGCACAAAACTGTGTGTGTGTGTGTGTGTGTGATGTTGATCACCAGAGCTACTCTACAACTGCAACAGAAATCGGCTAACGGTGAGCTTCTGGTGATGGTGATGGCGATGCGCTTGGCACCACCAGTGGTAGCGAGAGAAAAAGGAGCAAGCGAACGAGAGGAGCGATGGCTAATAATGACGAGATAATGGCGTCGCTAATGATAACGGCTCGCGCTCAGGCATTTGGGTTAAGAGACTGAAACTGAAACAGTAACACAGTGTAATACAGAGATCGCGGGTCTGCTGAGCAAATAGAGAGAAGAAGGGGCACTTTACAATAGCAGCAGCAGCAGCAGCACTATTTAGCATTACCGGGATGTGAACTTGGCCACTTGGCTAGCTGCTAGCTAGCAAGCTCTAATGATCGTCGACCGTCCCACCACCACCACCACCGTCACCTGGTCAAGAGAGTGAGTGAGAAAGAGGCTCAAATATTATCACAGACAAAGTCGATGGTGGTGGTGATTGAGATGGCTGCACAAATAGAGAGAGAGAGAGAGAGCGAGTTGGGAGTTGCACCAGTCGCAAAGCGATGGCCCACTGAGATAGGACAAAGGATGATGATGATGGTAGTAGGGTACCACTACCACCACCACCACCACCGGTAACGATTAGCCTGGAGGATGACTGGCGATGACCCAACAATTGGGCTGCACACGAATTGCCCATTAGGCTGTGGCAGTGCAAAGTAAGACGTCTACCTCACCTGTGCCTCCCTCCCCTTCTCTTCCCAGATCCTCTTTCCTTTCTGCTAATGTTCCAGAAAATAAGTACACACTGCACTGCACCAACACACTGCAACCATTCGACCCCATTCGCTGGGGTACAGGTGCTGCTGCTGCTGCTGATGGCGGTGGTAATTAGAGCAAAGGAAAGACAGTAGCGACTTTACACACGCTTGGAAAAAGGTAAACTGCACACACCGCGCAGAGCTTAGGCGCCAACAAAAGAACAAATAAAAGAAGAAGAGAAAGAAAAGAAAAGAAAAATTCTCAAACGCCGTTCACAGCAGCAGCAGTCACACTTTTCCAAGCCAAGTCTGCTGCTGTTGTTGTTGCTGGGATGCGGCAGGAAAAGCTGCAACAAGTTCACAACTTCAGCTACAGCTACGACACAGGCCAGCCAGACAGTGCCAGGCGGCAATCCATCATCAGTTCAGTCTCGGGTGGAGTTCTTCTCGCTCTTTCTTATTTCCAAGTACTCTCTCTCCCTAAATGGTTACCATCACAAGAATGTGCGTGTGTGTGTGCGTTTGAGCAGTTCAAGACGCTGCACAGCACGATTAGCGTGGAAGAATGGAAAGTGCCATACCGAAAAGAGCGACATCACACCTGTGGTGGTGGTGCCTCTGCCACGAGACAGGCAGAGGGTCCCCTCCTCTCACCACTCTCTCTCACATGCTCATTTGCATGCAAAGTGCATCCTCCACTCTCTCTCTCTCTCTCCAATCGTACAAAGATCATAACTCAGAGCTGAACTGAAGACTGGCTAATCACCTCACTCTCCACTGGCGACTCGCAAATCATTGCCCTGTGTCATCCTCTCCTCTTGCCATCATCACCACTTTGTTTGCTTCCTTCAAAAGCTCATGTACACCAAGCACTTCAAAGAAAGAAGAATATTATCTCCCTCTTCTAAGAAGAAGAAGAAGTACACACGAGTTGTCGCGCGTAGGCGCCAAGAAGGTCTTCAGAATGCGCGCTTCTCCTCACCTGAGATAGTAAAAGTGCGCATGCTAATCAATTGGCTACCCAGCAGCAGATAGCAGTGCTTTTTTGTTTGCAGTACCGGCGTAGAAAGCGTAAACAAATTGCAGCATATCGTGCTGCTGCTGCAAACTTCAAAAACTGAAAGTCAACTAGCAAACACACACACATCTACACTGTCACAAACCATTGCCACCACCACCGCCGCCACCATCAAGCACATAACTACAATTCAAATGAGGCGGCACGCGTGGGCCGTTTGTTTCTCGACGCAACAAGTCAGCCGCCAGTTAGTTCAGGCATCAGTGTAAGTTACCGATACCAATGAAATACTGCTGCTGCAAACAAAAAGAACAGAGCCGCAATTACCAGCAAAAGCAGCAGCTGCTGCAAAGATGAACGAGTGCTCAGTTCATCGTTGGCCAAGCCAGGCCAAAATGCGCATCATTCATATGAAACACTGCTGCTGCCGCTGCTACACTGTTTTATCACCGCCACCATCACCATCGCCATTCTCATCATCGTATTATATATTTAGTCAGCGTAAATTGCCAACATAAATCTACTCTACTCTACCTGAAGCAGATGATTCATTCAGACAGACAGAGTTACACCGAAATAGACCGGCGGCGGCAGGTATAGCCCGGCAGCAGCAACACCTTCGGCGGACACCTTTTGCCATTTGGCGGCGGCGGCGGCGATGTGCGGCGTGGCCGAACACAGAAGTGTCGGCAGAAGCAGTAGCCATCCAATTCACAGTTTATCCCCCTCTTTTACCAAAGAGAAAGAGACTGTGCAATGAAAAGTGCAATGGTGGTAGAGCACTACTCCGCACTAGCCGCACACACAAGTCCATCGATTACACCGGCACAATAAATGGCGGTGCACAGGTAGAAAGCAAAGCAAGGTATGCTCAGAGGACGACTCTGTGCCCGCACTCAACACGCTCAATCGAGAACGATGATGATGATACTAAGCAAGCTCTAGAAACAACAACAGCAGAGAACAAATCGATGAGCAAATGTGCAGCGGCAGCAGCCAGTTACGCCACACACATAGGAGGATACTCCTTTCGTTTGGAACGGGGCAAGCCTTGTGTCGTAGGCGAGAACAACATCGGCTACATCAGTGCATCAGCGGCGGTAGCAGCAACAGCAGCAGCACCTCTGGCACTCGTGTGCACACATTCCACAGACGACTAATAATAGTCGCAGGTAGGCACACTTACACAGTCAGTCAGTCAGACCGATAAGTCTCTCTCTTTTCAACCCACCGAGGGGACACAGTAGTGTGGAAGCGGCAGCAAGAGGAGAACAATTAGCAGCGGCTTGGCAGTGGCTGGGCAGCAGCAGCAGTAGCCGGTTGGTCATGTGCACACGCACGAGCAGGCAAATTACGCCACGCTGGCGCCAACAGCTAGCCAAAAGAAAGAAAGAGTCAAAGAAGGAACGAAAGAGGGAGAGTAATTAAAAGGTAGCCTCTCTCTCACACTCACTTTGTAAGAAGGTGGAGGTAGTTAAGAAAGAGAAAATCTCATCGACAACCTCTCTCTCCTTCTCCCCGGAGACTGTCACGTGAACTGGCGATGGCGGTGGTGGTGAGAGCAACCGTACGACAAATATGCAAAGAAAGCATTGCATAAAATCAAAATACAAACAAGACGGTCATGGTAACATTCTGAATACCAGAAGGGTCGACTAAAAGTGAACAAGATTAGATAGTGTCTCATCACATAACTGAGCTAGTGAAGTCGCAAGGGTTGACACATGTCATCACCACCATCACCGCCGGTGGAATGTGCGCACTTTACCCCCTCACACCACACACACACACACCTGTGTCAACCTGCGGGTAATGGAGATGTTTGCAGAAGAAGACAAACACACAAACAAACCGACAGAAAGAGACAGATAGGCAGTGTCAGTCACCGGCCTTCGAGTAGTTGGGCAGCAGCTAGGTGGTGTAGCGCTAATTAAAAGCTAGTCAGGACATGGTGAAGAAAAAAAGAAAGAAAATGACAAGGGTACGCTGGGCAAAGGAAACCATATCAAAAAGCAAAACAAAAACTACACACATTGACAACCATCATCATCAAACAACACTGCACTGAATGTCATCAGTGGGAGACAACTTCATGGTGGTGGTAGTGGCACTGCTGCTCACCATGGTCTCCGATTCCGAACGACGATACAGACACAGTGAAGGACAGAGATGAGGAGACAACAAAAAAGGGGGGGAAAAGAACAAAGATAACACCGGAGAAAGTCAGAACTAGAGAAAAGTGCGATTAGGCAATTACCGAGATGAGGGAGGGGGAGGGAGGGAAGGAAAGAGCAGGCGCTTCACTTTATTGCCCAATCTGATCGGCGGTGTGGACAGTGGTCGACAGTCTGGCGGACGAGTGCCGGCCCAGACGGCTGCTGCCCAGTTCAGCTGATAGAGCCAGAGCAGACAGGCGACACCAGCAGCAGCAGAAGGTGAGATAGAACTTTACCTGCTGAAAGCAAACGCACACACACACAAACTTTATCGTCTGCTGGCACGCTCCAAAGCTGAGGGCCACTGGAGCTGCTGGTGGTGATAAGCAGCTAATGCACCTGCGCTTCCTCGAGTAAGCTCAATTCTCGTTTTCAAATTCCATTTGCAGTCGTCGCTTTTAATGCATGACTGCTGCTGACAAACCCTCTTCGGAGAGAGAAAGAGAGAGTGAGAGTGAAGAATGCTGCGCTCAAAGTGGTGGTGCTGCTGTCCACCTTACCTTGATCATCTTTCTCAGCGAGCTGGTTCAAAGTGGTGGTAGTGGAGAAAGATGCGGCTGATGTTCAGCAGACAAGCCACTGCTGAGGAATGCGCGCACATGTTTCTAGTAGAAAGACTTGGACGTCATCAAAAGGACAGAGGCGAGCAAGAAAGACATCACCAGCGGCAGCAGCAGCACTGACACCACTCTGCTGATAAGTCAGCTGCTGCTACATCTGATGCTGGTCAATGCCTGAGACAGACAGAAAATACTACTACTACTACAGCATCAGCAAGAGCTAAAGTGAGAGGGATAGAGGCTTAGAGAGAAAGGCGCACAAACACACACCAGTTGATGCGGCAAATCGCTTGCCCTGGGACGACGGCGACGGTGTGGCACACTATGTGTAGCAGCAGCAGCAGCAAATGCCACTGTCAGACGTGCATAGAATCAGGCGATTTACATTAAGATTAAAGCTAGAGGAGTTGCGGGCACCTCATATCATCAGCAGAGAGGGAGAGCGCAGTGGAGTACTCACTCTCTCTCGCGTCAGAGTGAAGTAGAAAGAAAAGAAAACTGGGTTTAAAAGTAAAAAACTTTTAATAATAAAAAGTTTGGCAGCCGCCATCGCTTTCTCTCTCTCTCTCTCTCTCTCTTTCACTTCACTCTCAAGGGGGAATCATCTGCTGTATAAAATAAAATCGTAGTAAACTAAAGTCGATGACAAGTTTAAAGTTGTTGTGGCTGCTGATGCAGAGTTGAAGAGCGGCATCACCACCGCCACTTCTAATGGACTGTGTGGAGTGCAACTGTGTGTATATTTGTTTTGATTGCAGCAAAAAGAGGGGAAACAAGGCAAGGCAAGGCAAGGCAAATCGAAAGAAGCAAATTGACGATGAAAAAAGTTATAAACTTGCCAAGAGGGAGAGTGGAAAGTGGTGGTGGTGATGGTGATGGCGGTTGTCATGTTCAAGAGAAGAATGCTGCAGTTGCAGCATTATCAAAACAACCGTACAGGTAGTGGCAATTGTTCAGCAGTAATGCACCTCACTACCATCACCACCATCTACTCCATTGCAAAATACTACAATCAAATAAAAAATAAAAAAGTGTACACGACCATTACCACCACTACCTAGAAAACTTAATTAACCTAATCACTCGAACACACAGTTTGTACTCAGTTCAGATAAAATGGTAAACACAGAGAGAGTGCTGGTGAGGATGAGTTTGAGCACAGGGAGAAAGATGCAAAAGGTGTATTAGCAGTGCATCAAAGCATCAAATCACACCAGCAATCATGACAGTTGAAGCTGTCAGCCGAGGTGGTGGGTGGTGGTGGTGGTCACCAACAACAGGAAAACATTACCAATTTTCAGTGTGAGACTTCTTCAATCACAGACACTCACATCAAGTAAAGTGCAATGCATCAGTCTTGAAATGCAAAGTGATTGTTCAGACTGATGTCTCTGGGCAAAGGGCAGCAGCTTACGTCTGAAGGCGCTCGCGCGCCCCTGAGCAATCCCGGAAATTATATCTGTGAATTATCTCAGTTTGCTGCATAGCAAATTCTCTCTCTCTCTCCCCTTCTGTTTTTCACTATTGGTCGGCGCATCACTCTAGAATCACACACTGGCACAAGACAGACCGCCGCCGCTGCCGACCACTCAGTAGGTGACCACCACCAGTCACAGTGAATGGCAATGCCATTGCTGCTGCTGCTGCCAAAGGTCTAACTCACAGGTCGAACTCACTTCGAGTAGACCTCCTCTGGCGCTGGGCGAACGCCGATGATGATGATGGCAGTGGCGGTGGTGTGTGCTTGCAAATGCAAATCACCAACAACATCGAAGCTGTGGCGCCCTCTCTCTCTTCCTCTCCAGGCAACAACAGGCACGAAGGCATCTCTGCACTTTGCCCTCTCTCACTCCGAAGCAAACTCCTTTCCTCCCGCACTCAAGCCAGCTAGGTGTAGGCAAGTGTGTTTGTGTTTGTCTGTGTGTCATTGGCCATTTAGTCTAATTAGAGGCACAGACGAGTCACTCACACAAGCACATAAGCACAAGTTAAAGTTGGAGATTGTGCCGGGCAACGGCGGTGAAGGTCGACGGGAAATAAACACACACACACACACACATTCACAGACACAGCATTCACAAGATGAAGAAGAAGAAGAAGAAGGAAGCGAAAGGCGCAAGAAAAAGCAGAAGAGGTAGAACAGAAAAAAGGGTGATGGTCACTTACCGGTTAGCTGACGATGGGCGCGCAGGCTGCTGAGAAGAGGAGGAGGTTGATGATCAGATAGAGGCGGTGGAAGTGATGGTAGTACTGAAGGTGATCCGATAAACGAGGTGATGGTTATGATGTCGTTGAAGAAGAGGGTGCTGAGGTAGACACCGAAAAAATCCGAAACTCCGCAAAAGTGATGATCCTCTTCCGCAGTGATCACTTCAGGTAGATTAGCACTGGCTGGTGACGGAAGAAAAGACAGCGAAACGCGAACCCGGTAGGTGCCGCACGAGAGCAGTTGCTGACGACGCTCCCTGTCACCCAGATGTCACTATCTACCATCACTTCTCTTTGGCGGTTCCCAATCTGCGGCGATGCAGCCAAAAAAGGCAGAGGGCGGCGCTGCAATGGAATGTTTCATTTTCAACTCAGTGTTCAAGTGCGTCACGCTGATTCTGGGCCCAGGTGCTTTGAGCTTTCAGGTAGAAACTAGCAGTTTTTGCACAGCTGGTGCGAACTTCTATTGTGGAAGAGAGGAGGAGGGGGAGGAGAAAAGATTAGCGCAAGGTCCAGCGCCAGCAGCAAAGAGTTGCGTGACCGTTTTCGAACCAGAGCGCTGCATGACAACTTCGAGTCTCCTCTGTACAAATATGGCACCCGGTGACAACGTCTTCTTGTACGAGGAGCGCGTTTTGAAGCAAACTCTGGTGTGTGTGTTAAACACGAATTGTTTGGCAGAAAAAAAAACGTCTGAAAATACAAGAGCAGCAAAGGCCAAAGAGTGTGGAACTTTGAACAGCAGAGCAGCAGCAGCATGTGATTGCTTCAACAGCACGGACAGCTCGTACGAGCGTTTGACAATTGTTTGGCAGAGTGGCAGTCAACTACAACTTCTTAAAAAAAAGGACCCCTGAGCACAGTCTCTCAGTGATTTGTCTTTCCTAAAATCATCAGAAATGCAGCTAGCTCAAGGGTTGATTTGATCATTACAGAGGCAAGAGCAGCCCGGTCGGGGTGACATGTGCGCAACGAACAGGCCATTTGCCTATAAGCTGACTTCGAAGAAAAACGTGAAAACACACACTTAGAGAGCACTAACGTGGCCTCTCGTGACAGAAGAAAAACAGCAAAAATGTCGACTGCCTCGAGGTTCCAAAAGTGTTGCTTGTGTTCATCTTGTCACACGTGCAACAGACCGAGCGAGGCAGAAACTTTTGCCGAATTCTCGCCGTACCTCGAAGTATGATGTCGGCATAGGGAAGAAAGATGAATAAAGGACGTATCACTTTAAGAAGACATAAAATCCAACAAAGAGAGAACGATAAAATCACTGCGGATTTACCTCAGGACCACAAGATCGTTGACTGGTTCAGCAAACTTTCCACTGAAAGCACCAAAACACGAAGGGAACTTTTCTCCAGATCCGCTGCGCACTCGATTCTAAGTCAGTCCATCAGGGGAAGAAAAGACAATTCACAAGTACTGAATCAAAAACTGATCCACAAAGCTGATCTCAGCCATAAAATCACCACCACCACCACCACCAGCATCAGCTCTGACGACTGTCCACCGGTCAACTCTCTCTGTATATCATGTGCACACAACAACACTGGCCATCCAAACACACTGACAGACAAACAGATAAAGTCAATGACAGAAAGAGAGAGAGAGAGTCAGACGAAGCTGAAGACGCGGAAATGAACAGCTCGAGCCAGCCAGCCAGCCAAAGTACAGCAGCAGCAGCAGAGACAGTGATCGGATGTCAAATGAGTCAAGAAAAGAAAACGAAGTAAAGTGAAGTGAAGTGAACACACACTGGAGGACTCTACACCACATTTCAAAGTCTGCTGACCACTGCTGCCGCTGATGCTGATCCTATCGATAAAGGTCGTTCCTAGTTAGCTGCTGGTCGTTTCACTCCTCTCATTAACTGCTGCTGCTGCTGCTGCTTGTCATTTTGCTATTCAGCCGTCTGACTAAAGTAAAATTCAGAAAGCACAAAAAACGACGGCATTATTTATAGAGAAAAGAGAGATAGTGTCTCAATCAAGTGTGCACACGACAAACACATTGCTAATGGAGCAATTGTTGAGATCGGTATTGAACACACACAGGTGCCGCTCAGTCAGCCAAAGTGTTGCGAGTGTTTTGTGCACACATCGATAATCACACTGCTTCTTCGGTTAGCAGCAGCAGCACCTTCACTCACTTACTCTTTCAAAGTGAAGTGTGTGTGCTTTGAAGACAGCAGTGTTAGTAGTGTGACACAATCACGTACTAAACTGAACTGAAATGCTGCGCTGCTGCAACAGGTGAGCTTTCGTTTGGTGTTGCTTAATTGCAGGCTTCTGCGGCGAGAAAAGTGTCAAAATGGCGGCGGCAGCTGTCAAGAGCGAGGGAAGGGAGCACCTCGGTTGTCACTGTGTGTACGACTGCAGCAGCTCTTTTCCCGGCTATGATTTGTTTATCCGCTGTCAGCGAGAGAGGCTTCAAGCTTCAACGAGGTAGACAGACAGACGTGTTCACGTACACCGGAAAAGAGCAGAAGGAGCACAGTGAGCTGAAATCAGCGCTGGCAATCTAAAAGTAGATCTGATTTGGCAGTGTCAAAGAAGTGGAGACTAATACCAAGGAGTAGTCTACACAGGACGAGGAAGTGCAGAATTCAGCTTTCGCCCGGCAGTTTTCCGTCACATCAACACAAGGGAACAAAGTGGTGGTGGCGGTGGTGGTGGTATAGCACACCTTGATCATAAAAATGACACATACTTTTTGTCTTCTTTTTCCTCTTCGGGTTGACAGGCGACATGAAGTTGCGGTGAGATTGAAATCTGCAAAAAAGAGAAAGAAAGAAAGTGGATACGAAAACTTGCAACGGAAAAGAAAGGGTTTTGCTACGCTTTAAAGTTCACCACTCAAACAAACAAACAGCTGAGTCGCCCAGAGATGATCGCATCTCATCTCTTTCTCTTCCTACTTTTTCCTCACTGATCTGATGAATGCAAAGCAAAGAAAGCACCATCAGCCACTGCCATCAATCAATCCCCAACTTTTCTGCTCCACTTTTGGTCAGCACTACACAAACATTCCCATACACACAGCAACTTTTTAAATCTCTTTTGTGCAATACCTATCATAGCATTACAGAAAGCACTTATTGAATTAGTACTCAAACAGACATTAGCCTTTCTGAGTGGTCGTGAGAGCCATCGGCTAAAGCCGCAAGGTTTCTAAGCGGCCACCACCGTTAGTCAAAGCAAAGCAAAAACAAGTGTGAACTTGGCTGCTGCTGCCGCTGCTGCACGTTATTAATAATTGCCTCATTTGTCTAACCTTGGACCGATCAACAGCAGCACTGGCAGCAGCAGCACACATTCCTAGGCCGTGTAAATGAGCTCATTTGTCTTGAGCAGAGGCAGCAAAAACTTTATCATGGCATCTCCGTATCACCGAGGCAGAAAAGAGCACATGTTTTGCCTGCATATTTTGCTCGATCACCACCACCACTTGGGCACTAGGGACAATCAATCAGCGAAATGAAGTGCCCAGCAGCAGCAGCAGCAGCACTAGCACCACTGCCCACTGCCACCATTTGGACCACTTAGCTCGTGGTGCCATCACGACGAAGTGCAATTACCATTGATAATGTTTGGGAAAAGCGAGAGAGATGGGAGAAAGAAAAAAGAAAAGACACAGCACACAACTAATCTAGATGAGGTAGCTGCTTTTAGAAAAGTTGGCTGCTGCTGCTGTTGCTAATTGATGTTGCCACCACCACCATCACCAACTGACCATCGAGATAAGCCGCCATAGACTTTGATTTGTCTGCAGCAGCAGCACTATTAATTATTCATCGATCTCCACAAGCACAAGAACAAGGCCAAGGTAATCCCTTCTCAAACATGCTGGAGATCAGAAGAAAAATCAAGAAGAAGAAGAAGAAGAAGATCTGCAGAGTAGATGAAATGAACACGGCGGAATTTGTTTTAGATGTAATGAACAGCAACAGAAAACGCTGTCCTGTCATGCAAAGTAGAACAGAACAACCCCCTCTCTTCAACTCCATCGACCACATCTGCTTCGTGCATCTCACTAATTAGTTGACAGCTCATTACACAAGGCACAACAATCTCCTCTGAACAGAGCAGAACTCCCTTCAACTGGAGCAAGAAGGGGGTAAAGGACTGAATCAAACAGGTGAATCGAGGACGGATCAATCAAAGCTGAGCTGCTGCTGCTGCAGGAAAGGTCAAATTAACAGTGTAATTGTCATCATCGAAAGCAGCTTGCCACAGCCCGATCAGCTAAAAAAGCTAAGCCGAGGTCAGCTGAAAGATGAAGAGGCACCACACAACTTTTCTCCCGATCTGTGCGCGTTCATTAGCAATTAGTGAAGTTTGCTAGCGGAATGCTGCTTCCGTCACTTGCTGCTTTACAAATCGAGGCTGCCTGCTTACCTCTTCTCTTCACCCCTTGCTTTACTGAAACACAACTGAGCACACTAAACTGAGTGAACTGAGAGAGGGTTCACCCTCTTACACCACCACCACCACTCGCTCTAATTAGTCGCCATTAGCCGGGGCAAAGAGAGAAGAGTCCTCGCCGATGCTGCTGATCGTGATCAGAAAGAAAATGGCAGCCAAAAGAGAAGTAGTAAGCGGCTGATCGATTCCTCACTGATCACTAGGCAAACACACACACACACACACTCCATCACGTCTCCCCTCTTTTTTCTCCTTCTATCCATCTTTTTTCACATGTTGTCCTCATTGTTGAGCAGGCAGAGAGGGAGGCAGGCAGGCAGGCTCATCCTCCAGCAAAAGCACAAAGGAACAAGACAGTGAAGATCAAATACAAATAGTGATGACACAGTGAAAGAGCACAGTTGCCGCATCATCATCTCTCGCCCCGCTTTGTCTCCTCCACCGGTGCATCCATCCACAAAAACATCATCGTTTGCTGCCGTTATTGTTGACTTATCGACCGACTAATCCGACCAGTCAGTCAGTAAGTTAGTAAGTCTCCTTCTCTCTCTCTCTCCCTCCTAATATCCTACTAATTGGCAACGGTAACGTGCCACCGGTACATCATCAGCTGCTGCTGTTGCTGCTGCAGACAGTGTCAGAAGACCGCGTGCAATTCATGAAAACTTAGAAGAAGAAGAAGAAAACGGCAAGAAAAGAAGGTTCGCCGCCGTCTTTCTCCTGTCATCGATCGGCCATCGATATATGTCCGCACTTTTTCTCTCTCTCTCTCTTTGCTTTGCTCACCTGTCTCAAACTCTTAGCTTGACTGCTGAAAGCTGCTGCTGCTGATGCTGCATCAGTGTCTCTTGTACCACTCTCATCCACTTCCGCATCTCTCTCTCGCGAGTTCTCATCGAGCGAGCCAACGAGTAGTACTTTACCGACAAATATCATCTCCACTCAATCTCGGCATCTTCATCTCCTTCTCCCTCTCTCCCTCCTTTCCGTTAAATCAATTACCAGAGTCGCAAAAGGTAGCATCACCACTCAAAAAAATTAAGCGTGTGTGTGCCCTGTTATCGCATATCATCTGCATCAGCTGCTGCTGCTGCTGCTGCCGCTACTTCCGATGCTAAAGACGATGATGCTAAAATGAAATCGAAATGCTGCTCAACAAAAGCCAGGAACAAGAGAAACGGAGCACACCTACGAGATTCGCTTTGTCTCTCTTCCACGCCAATCGACCGACCCTTCCGCTTTGACCAGGCGGCTGCTGCTGCTGCTGGCAACCGTTATAAATTGGCAATGAATAGCTAATGAGAAGATGAAGAAGAAAGAATGAACAGCAAGGATAATGTGCTAGCGGTCAAAGGTCAGCAGCAGAAGCGGAAAAGCGGCAGTGTGAGTGGTGTTTTACCACCGGTGATGTTGTACACAAACACAATTAATCATCGATGATGCGCCTGATGGCGATCGCAAGAAGAAGTGGTGCTGCACACACATATTCTCACATTCTCACAGACATACATTTTCACCAGTGCACGAAATTAATCAAGACAAGAAAAGACCTTCCTGAAGTGGTGGTGGGGTAGACCCTTCACCCTTAAAACACTTGCTGCAACAAAGGTTATAATACGGAATACGGAAAAAGATGCTAATAAACCGAGTTAGCCAGTAAGTTCATCAACCGGTCAAAGGAAAAAAGAGACCGTTAGAGTGATCATGTTGAAAGTTTTCCACTAGCACAGCAGAAGATAATCAATAGCAGAGGATCAATTCGTGAACACATCACACACACTCAACCCCTTCAAACCCTCTTCACTATAGTTGGAACCCTAAATACAAAAACAAAAAGCTGCAGTCATGTGTCAGTGCCAATTAGGCGAAGAAGCCTGCAATGAAAAGACGAATTACCTCGCATTGCGCATTGCCCAACTCGTGTGCAATGAACGCCGGCATCAGTCAGAGCACTGCCAGCCTGGTAACCTGTGCTAGATCAGTCAGCGGATGATTAATCCCATCGGTGATGGTAGTGGTAGTGGTGGTGGTGGCCAGAGTTAATACCTGGCCAGAGTGGCCTCCACTCTACCCTCAAACAGTCAGCCAGTAATGGCTGGACATTAGTGATGATTAATACAATGAAGAGAGGAGAAGAGAAGATGCAATAAAGCTGAAGAGGAGGAAGAAGCAGGAATACAAAAACAACAACAACTGTTGCAACAATTAGTGCCCCTTCAATGTGTGTGTGTGTGTGTGTGTGCGGCCGGCCGGCCACACTCCACTTCGAATGGTGCCCGAAGTCCTCTTTCCTAATGGGCGCCAATTAGATTAGAGGAGGCCTAGAAGCAGCTCGGAAGAACAAAGAGGCTCCAATGAGAGAAACAGAGTTCTAGTTAGTGAGCGCATAAATCAACAGCAGCAGCAACTGATTGAGCAGCGATACTAATCGCACAGACAAAGTTCTCTTCTCCAAAGACCTCTGTTTGCTTAGCAGCAGCAACAGCAGCAGCTGATGATGATGATGATACTTATGACGATGCGGTATTTTTCCGCGGAAACCAGCACTACTCAGCACCAAACTGACCAAGATAATGGCGGGCGACCTGATTAGGCAAAAGGCCGGCAGAAAATGGAATCAAACAAGGGGGTAAAAAGTGTACTGCAAGTTCGCACACAACACACACAAAATGTAGCCGTTTTCAAAGGAGCTCAAAACAGGAGGTCCCCAATTGTGTGGCCGAGTTAGTGGTGGTGGTGGTGGTCATCACCATAATAACAAGGGAAAAAAGAGAGCAGAATGAAAGGCTAAAAAGAACGACGAGGACAACAGCACAGCACAGAAAAGGCTTTGGGCAACCTCAATACACACATTGAGTGCACTTTGTTGTTGCTTGTTACTCAGTTGTTGTTGCTGCTATCATCATCTCTACCCATCCACCACCACCACCGCCGGATCAATGAATGTTCTCTCCCTCGCTAACCACTTCTTCTTATCTCCAGGTAATCTGCTGCTGCTGCTGGTTGTCCGAGACAGGCAAACTGAAGTGCTGACAGCAGCCGAATAATGAGAAGGAGATGAGTGGAGAGAACATCAGTGGAGGAAGTTAGAGCAGAACTGTTCATGGCGCTGGTGATGATTGTGGGCAAGTTGCCTGACTGACTGACTGACATTACTAACCGACTGACTGGCTGGCCAGACCGGCAGCGGTCATCAATTGCTGGTGTTCAATCTGGTGGAAGCAATCTGCAATAGCCGGTCAGCCTAATCCATCAGCAGAGGCAGTACCCTCCTCCACTTCAATTGATTGACACCAGCCAAGATTGGAGCAAGGAGCAAAGACAAAACTGATCAGGCAACAAATTCGATGTTGTAAAGTTGGAATTAGGCAAGAAGAGGGGGTTGCAATTAGCCATTCTATCTGCTCATCTGCTCATCACACGATTAAACTGCAAACATACATGATCACAGCTGATGTTGCTGCTGCTGATGTCTGATCAGTATCAGGTGAAGGGGTTGCTGCTGCTGCTGCCGGCGTTGATTTATGTCTGTCAGAGCCGAGAAGGCTGCCAGAGAGAAAGAGAGCGAACTGGGCAAACTCTGAGTTTGCTAATGAGTGCACACAGCTCTGATGATGCTGATGATGAGCCCGGCAACAAAGTACAGCGAGCCAGCAACGTAGTCAGTCAGTCAGTCAATCAGTCAATCAGACAGTGTGTTTAAACTAGCACGAGCAGCAATCGAGAAAGAGAAAGATCTCGAGCAAAAAAGAGCCTGACTGATTGATTAGGGCCAAAAGAGAGGAGGAGGAGAAGAAGAAGAAAAAGAGGCGACAGCAGCAAAACCCAACAACTCAGTTTCTAGCTGCTGTTTCTAGTTAACAAATTAAGACATTTTAGCTGTTCCAGCTGAAAAATCATCTCCACCACTAGCATTAGGGCGCACTGCATTTTTCAGCTGAATTTCAAGCACAGACAGAGGCCCAAGAGTTGAGCTAAGGATCAAGAGAGTGGTAATTACCGGCACCACCATAGACACTGGCAATTTGCATACATAACATTCACACACTGAGGGGCAAATTAAATCAGCGGCGCGCCAAACAGAAAACGCTGGACAAACACATACACACTCTGCCATTAGTAGAGCACGAGCTAGTAAACAACATCAACTACAACCACAGCAGCAAGCAAAGTGCGAGTTGAGGTCAGAGCACAAGCACTGAACACCACTGGCACGAATAAATCATCGATGCAAATGTCAGTTGGGAAATGTTCAGGGCTTGAGAAGAAGGTGTGCAGAGGAAAGAAGGAAGAAAGAGGTGCTAGCGCCCAAGTAGCGCGCAAACACCGACACAAACTAAGGGGTACCACACACTACCAAACACAGCCAACACAAACACACGATCAACAGCACTAAGCTAGGCGTCTAATTAGCAATAGGAAAGAGAGCTGGCAGTGCCAATCACCGCTAATTTCACCTCCCGCTGCCACCACCACTACCACCGGCTAATTCAGAGCAGATAATTGTCATTGCAGTGAGGTAAAGAAGAGGTGAAATGAGTGCTACCTTTTTTGGTAGGGTAGAAAAAAGGGCTCAGGCAGAAGCAGCCAAACAGTCAGTGAGAGAGCGCATCAATGCTGCTGCTGCAGATCATCATCAGCAGTGACTGACGGTCTGCTGTCCATCACTGTCCTCTGCTGCTCAACCCTAATACACACACACAAATAGAACCCTCTGCTCTCTGCAACAGCATTTTCTTCTCTTAGGCAAAATTCACACTGGGATAGACTCTGCTCACATAAATCTCCGTTCACCTATCAGAGTGCATATCAGAGCATTTGGATCACCGTTAGCTTTAATAAGAAATAAGAAAAAGAATCCCCGCACCGCAGCTCGAGCGGCAGTAGTAGGGTAGTGTGGCAGCAGTGCCGTACGGTACCAGCTGTTATGCCCACTGGCTCACTTCCTCACTGGCACATACTCACAGTGTGTACAGCAACAGTCGCAACAGGTAAATTACGAGCCTCACCGCTAATGCAATCCACCACCACCACCACCACCACTTCTCCCTCGTGTGAAGGTGCACCATCAGCCAGGCCGGGCAGGCAGCGAGTGCGAATGACTAAATAATCGTAAATAAGAGCCCGGCACACTCTAATGCGCCGATGGTGATAATTCGAGTGCTTCCAATGTGATTCAACCGCCGGTGACGGTGGTGGTGGTGGTGGTACCCTCCCATTGGAATGTGCGCCACTGGGAATGGGGAGCAGCAGCAGCAGCAGCAGCACCAGGCAACCCCTGCTCTACAAAACTAATCACTGCCCATAACTCAACAGCAGCAATGGCAGCAGCGGCAGCACCGCTACTGCAACTGAGCGCTTAGAGAAAAGTATTTCAGGGCAAAAGGGCACCACCACAGGAGCCAGGAGCCAGCAGAAAGAAGAAAAAGCAGTAAGAAAAGACGGAGAAGAAAGAAAATTGCATTAATCGAATTAGCTAGTAGCAGCGGCAGCAACAGCAGCAGCAAGCCAGGCAGTTCAACTTCAAAGTCAATTTGTTGTGTGATCAGTGTGCCGAGCTAGTGCTGTGCACTCGCTCGGACATCAGCGGTGCAGCTCGAGTGAGTTATGACAGAGTGGAGTTGTGTAAACAGATAATGGAACACTGAGAGGAGAGAGATGGAAATTGAAAGATGGAGCTCTGACCGGCGGCGGCGTCTTTGGCTGCTGCTGCTGCTGGAACAGAAGCAGCACATGACAGACAGTCAGTCAGAGAGGGACAGACAAACCGACTGAGAAGCGCATCAAAAGACAAACGCTGCAAAAAAAGAAAACAAATTTTGCAGTGGACACCACACCGCAGCACACTGGAGTCAGTGAGCTCAATTGGCCACGGCTAATGGTCGACGGCGCCGATCGTTAACCGTTGGCTGGTGGTCGTGGTATGGCACCAACTGTGCAAGCGGCCGCAGCAGCAGCAGTGACCTTGCGCCCTTGACCGCCCAGCACAGAAACAGTTGGACAACATACAAAGTGATTTCAAATGCATTCAAATGCCTACACTGGAACAGCAGCAGCAGCAGCAGCTGTCGTACAACAAATGAACACTGAAATGGCAACGGCAGCAGCAGTTTCAGCGGTAATCATTGCCTCATTCACCAACCGCCGCATCAGCACCGTAGCGAGAGTGAGTGAATGAGTGAAAGAGAGACAGTTTGTAGCCTTCTCGAAAGGATCTCTCTGAAAGGCTTAATGCGACTACTCTTTTTTGCCTACTGCTGCTGCTGCTGCTGCTGCCAGAGACACTAATTAGCGATGAGCACGAGTGCAAGAGCGCGGTGGCATGCTGGTGGTGGTGGCCGTGCAAGTGAATGAACACATACAACTCGCATAAAACTCATACAAAACTGAGCACAAAACACATCAGCATGGCACAGCACCGTCTCTCAATCGATTAATCGGCGGCAGCAGTGCCTAGGCAAATGAATTCAAATGCACAAGTGATGAGAGTGAGTAGAAAAGAGAGAGAGAGAGATGGTCGCCATTAAAGTGGAATGCACGAGCCAATTGCTCAATCAAAACGCATCAAAGCAGTGATAAAGCGGCAGCAGCAGCAGCAAAAACATAAAGACTATCACTGGCACACCGTCGTCGTCGTCAATTGACCAAGTGCCAATTAATCACTGCACCTCGAGTTGCAGTAGTCTTTGCATCTGCACACACGCGCCCATTTGTCAGTGAAGTGTTCACCTGTGTGAGCACACATCTTTGTCCGAAAAACAGCAGCAGCAGCAGCAACAGTAGCAGCATTGACATTTCAATTACCAGCAACAACACGACACAAGCTCGATTAGATTGGATCGATTCAAATTCAAATGCTCAATTAAAGTGCGCATCGATCATCTAATTGGTGCACAGTGTGCACTGTCAAGTGGGAAGCTACAGAGGTGCTGCTGCTGATCGTACAGCAAAAAAAGCTCAACCTTTCAGGGTTAAATTTAGTGTTCAGCAGTGTTAAAGAGAAGGAGGAAGTTCAATCAATCGGCAGCTAACCCAGCAGCAACCGCAGTTGAGGTTGCGACAGGAAAGAAAAGCAGAAAAAAGAAGGTGAGCGCACAAGCCGCTAATTAAGTTAGCGATCAGAGAGTAGTAAACTAGCTAGTTCATCTGATTAGCAGTCGCAACTGCTGTTCCTCATCCTCAGCCTATTAAGCGGGCAAAAAACACTGCGCGTCATTGCAGTGTCATCATCGATTGCCAAACGCATTGATTTCTGCACGACGACCTCTGCGGGCGATTTGTCATCATCATCAGCTGATGAAGCATCGCAGCTGAGCAGTAACATCCTTCAGCAGCTGCGACACTGGACAGAAGTGCGCAGCACTCACCGAGTAATAATAAAATAAAAGATGATGAAAAAGTGCACAAAGCGAATGAGGAGAAGCTTACGAGAAGGAGCTCTCTGTCTTATCAAAGACACTGAGAGCTTAGCTGCTCAGTTAGCTCGGTAGCCACAACGATGGCATTGATCCAATTTGATGGATCGAGGCAGTTTTTCTGCGTGCTTATGTGTGCAAACAGTTCGCTCCTTTGCACTTCACAGATAAAACGCAGCAGCAGCAGTGGCTAATATATTCATTAACCAAAAATTAGCATTTGGTCAACAGAGCAGCGTACAACTGCACAGTGGCAATTGGCAATTGCCCGTCAGACAAACTTCGCCATCGTCAGTCAGTCAATGACTCTTCGAAGACTTTTCCAAGCAAAGACAAGTATGTGCCAAAAGAGAGCGAATGTGAGCACACACTTTCACTTCATGTGAACGCAATGGACTTCGACTAAAGTCCGTCTCGAAGTTGCTGCTGCTGCTGCTGCATCTCTCGGTTATTTATGAGCATCTTCCCTGGTACACAGCTTCGTACAGTGTCCAGCGTTTTCAATGGAGTTCAGTGCACGTCAGTGTGTGTGTGTTCTATGGTGGCACCACCACCACCACCACCACCACCACGTCCGCCACCGTCTTTCTGTGTCAAGCCAATAAAGTGTTGAGCTGGACAGAGAGCTAGCACCAGCACTGAAAGCAAAACTGAGTGCTTATGTGCAGCAGCAGCAACAAGTGGCTCGTAAATTTAGTCAACGCAAGCAGAAAGGAAAGGAGAAACACAGTGTGCAAGAGCTACAGTAAAAATCAGTCTCAGTCTCAGTCTCGCGCTCCAAACTCTGCAAACTCCTAAACGCCGCCGCTGTACGGCAAAGAAAAGGAGAGGGAAAAGAGGGGGCTGCAAATTAATTTATGATTGGCCAGCGACTGCTGCTGATGTGCTGCTGCTGCTGCCAACTGCCTGACTAACTCGATTTAATTCGATTAGTGTGCGCGTACAGCTCGTCCTCGTCAATAGACTTACGCACACACATGCACACACACTAGTGATTAGCCCTTGCACTGGACAGGTAACAGTAAGCCAATTTACGGGCTTCAGAGTAAACAGACAAAGCTTACCAACGCCAACCGTTAAAGTGTTGACTGGAGCGCGTTTGGACTCAACTGTGCAGGCAGACACTGAGCAAACAAACAAATAAACAAACAAAACGCTCAGTGAAGACTCAGCAGTCGAGGAAAGAACAAGACCGATCAGCAAGAGAGTGCTGTGTGTTGAACACAGCATCAGCAGCAGCGGCAAAGTGATGCTGCCAATTAGCATTGTAAATGAAAGAGCAAAGAAAGAACAAGCCGTCAATTAGTCAGCAGCAACAAGAGGAACATAATACCGAAGACTGAAGGAAAAGAGGCAAAACACAATCGACACACCGGCGGTGGTGGTGGTCTCAGACTGCTGCTGCTGTAAAACAAACACACACGTGAAATACCGTGTGCAAATTTATCACCGGAAGATTGAGGCGATGGGATGTGATCTGATGTGCTGCTGCTGCTAATGAAGCCATCCAAAAAGCATCAGCATTTCCGTCATCGGACAGAGAGCAAAAAAAGTGGGGGAAAAGATGTCAATGCAAGACAGTAGCCAGCCAGCTCTGTCGTCCACTCACTCTTAGTCTCTCGGTTGGAGTCCACATCAAGAGAGGGAAAGCAAAGGAAAGTAGAAAAGAGTTAGCAGACAAGCAAACATATGCGCACAGCAACTAATCAGCCTCGCAATTAATGCAACTGCAAGAGCAAAAATGCAAAAGATGAAAAGAAAAAATGATGTGTCCCGAGTCTCGATTCAGAAAAGATGGCTGATGATCTATTTATACAGAAAGAGGGAGAGCGAAAGAGTGGGGGACACTTTCTTCACATGTCACCACCAGCAAACACACTGTCTGACCTCAGTGCACATGACCGACCAGTTAGCGAGCGAGTGTCTTCCCTAGTCGATAAAAAGTGAAAAGACAGCAGTGTGTGCAGCGGCAAATATTAGTCAACGACGGCAAAACAACAGCAAAAAGACAAATATGAAATGACACCATTCTCGCTGCTGGTGGTGGTGGTGGTGATGCTCTGCACGTATATGCAAAAACAAAAACTGCCAGACAGACAGTCTCGCTCTTTCTCACCGACAGAGCATCCCTTAGGTAATAAACATGTTTGTGCATGAACATCTTCTTCTTCGCTGAAGAGAGGGGAAAAGAAGGAAGAGGTGAGAGAGCAAAAGAGTGTGCAAACATTCCCTTCTTCCCCTTCATCATCATCATCATAAAGCACATCATACACATACACACAGAAAACCTCAGTCCAAGTGAGCTAATTCGATTAGAGCAGGAAAGAGTGCGACAGGTAGTGCACACAAGACAGAGAAAAAGAGGTGACACTTTGGCCGGTGGCAATCATCGCCGGTGATCACCACCACCACCAGCAATGTCTACCACACTGAAGACAGCGCTCCAAGGAGGAAGTGAGATGCGTCGCACTGATGCTGCCGTGGACATTTCCACGACACGGCAGATCGTCACCACAGCTGTGCTCAGCAGGAGTCTCAGGCTTCAGCGGCAGCAGCAGCAGCGGATCAGATGGAAACGAGGCAGCACTCTTCGATTGGGATAAAGAGCACAGTGATCACAGGAGCAGAGCAGCAGCAGCAGCAACGGCAGAAATTAACCGTCGCCGAGTGTGCTAATGACTGCCCTGTGAACAGGCAGCAGCAGCAGCAGCGAAATGTGCTCACTCCGGGGACGGAAGACGTTGCCGGTCACCATTTTGCTTGCCTGCTTGCTCAATGTACTATCGATTGAAATGCCAAGTCAGAAACTACAAATTAGCGGCTAGAGAGACTTTTCCAGCTGGAGTGCCCATGATGATGATGGTGGCGGTGGTGGTGGTGGCCAATCGACCAATCGAGCTACTGTACAGCACTACACCACTGCCAGTGCTGATGATGAGAAACAGTAGAAGTCCTCGAACACACACACAGATACACTTGAACTTAAACACAGCAAAGAGCAATCATTGCCCCTACACTGCAGAACGTGTCGGCACGTAGCAGCGGCTACCTCATCCGCATTGCACACCTTTTCCCACCATCAAATGAGTAGAATGAGCGGCAGTGGCAGCGGCAGCAGCAGCTACCGTGCAAACTCGGTGTATCTGTGATTGACGGCGGCTTTGTGTCATGTGTCAGGACAGGACAGAAGAAGACGAAGAAGAAGAAGCCAACATGAAATTTAAGCATACACACCTCACTCAAGGTGCCCTCTTCTTCCACTTCTGCTGGTGCTGCTGCAAAACACATTAAAAACTGCTATGAAAAGGTTTGCGGTGAGATGCATGGCAGTTTATGGGCAACACACTGGCGACAGAGTAAAACAAAAGGCAGTAAAAACAGAACAGCAGAAGAAACAGACAGAAAAAGAACAATCAGCTTCAGCTGGTAATGACATAATCTCCTCTCCAAATGGATCACCACCACCACCACCACCAGCAGCATCATCATCATCAATAGATCACCACACTCTGTGTCTCTGTGTTTGCCTTCTCAGTGTCACTCTGCAGTCACACAACACACGGTCTGTGTCTATTGTCAGCAGTGCTAATTGAAGCATCAGCAGAAGAAGCAGCTACAAAACTTTCATCCTACTCAAACATGGCTCGATGGAAGGTGGTGGTGGTGGTGAGCTATGCTAGCCGAGCAGCAGCAGCAGCAGCCCTGAATGAACACCACCATCACCACCACAACCGAGAAGGCCAATGATGTCTGAGATGATGAGCACATCGAAAGAAAACACTGGTCACCGGCAATGAGAAAGAGACAGACACAGGCAGGCACATAAACAATAGGCAAAGCAGCAGCAGCAGACAGCAGAGGAGAAGAAGCTCGGTTGACATTGAAAAGTTGTCAACACAATGCGACAAAGAGGACGACACGGGGCTGATGATAGATGAGTCAGTGGAGAAGGAGAAGGAGAGGAGAAGGAAAAGGAGTAAGAGAAGTAATAGGGGAAGGAAAGTGTAATCGTCTGCCTAACCAAATTGAGCAGCAGAGGCACTGAAAGACAACACAGGGGCGCCCATACACACCGCCGCCGCCGTTGCCACCGCCATTGTCCTCGCCCTCATAGAGTGCGCGCCGGACGATCATCACATCATCATCATCATCATCGTGAGCCTAAGCAGTAGCTTGAATTGAATCAATTCGCACCGATGCGGCGGCGGTGGTGGAAGAGTGCTGGAAGACAAGGTGAAGACAGGCAACGGAAAGAAGAAAAAGAAAGAAAGACAAGACTGCTACCTTTTCAGTTAGCAGCATCCCCCTCACACCGATGTTCATCATGTAATCCCCTTCTACTTCTTCTTCTTCAGTTTGCCTCCTGGGGTTGAAAACCATGTGAGTAGTCTTTCTGTTGCATAATGTCCGCCAAATGAAGGCAAAAGTAGCAGTTTTTGCAGGCAACTGGCGACAACTAACTAAAGAACAACTAAACAGCGGTGGAACCCATTTTGCAAAGATAAAAACAAAGGAGAAAGCTGTTCGGTAAAAGAAAAACTAAAGCGATGAGTAAACCGCACCAGGAAAAAGATGGCAAAAAAGCATCAATGGTGGTTGTGGGGATTTTTCTCAGCCATTCAAAGCTACCACCAAAAGGATCATCTAAAGTGCGATCAGCACTAAACAAACAAGCACTCAGTCAAAAAAACCTATGCGTGCGTGCCTCTTTCGGTGCACATTTTTTATTTGGCAAATTAAAATCGTGAAGCAACTCTCTCCCTCTCAAAGTTTAACACACTCTAACAGCTCTAACTGACCTCCAGGGTCAAATCAATCAAAAGACAGAGTTGCTATGGCTGCTGCAGTCAGTCAGTTAGTTAGAGTCAGAGTGAAGTTCAGTGCGTTTTGTTTCAACGCACTCTGCTCGATTAGCAGCAGATATGACCGAAGGCAAGCAAGCAGGACTCTGATTCAATTTAAAAATCAAAATCAAAATCAAGTGCAGAGATGGTAGTAGCTGCTTTCTCTGCTCAAGCAGACCGTTGTGCATTAGGCAGCAACTCAGAGCTTCTCTATCACACCTATTCGATATGGCTGCCAAATTGACCTCACCTGACCATCACATCAGCAACTTTAGCATCTTTTACGAAAGGTTTCCTGACCCTACCCGATGATGATGATGATCGCAAGTGGCAAACTGAAGAGGAAGACTAAATTGAGCATAAACATTTCACTTTTTTTAAAATTCACCGTACAGCAGAGTGCAAGTGCGCAAAATGGTCAATTTAAAATTAGCAAAAGTGAACAGAAAAGAAAGAAAAGACCACCACCACCATCACTTTCACATTCTCTTCACCAGCACAGCACACAATCGCCAAATGGTAAATTGTAAAACGCTTGCCCATTAGCTGACCTTTACCAGCAGCAATCAAATCAAGCACACAGAGAAAGATCACCGCTGCAAACAATAATTCATTAAACTGTCCAAGTGAAGGAATCTCTTTCCTTCTAAAGAAAGAAGGAAAGAGATGAGCGCGCGCGCACCTTGAGAAGATGCGGCGGCGGCCGTTTTACAGCAAAAAGGAGAGAGGGGAAGACAAACACATCAGTTAGCAGTTAGAGGGCAACGATGATGGCGATGCTCAGGCATCAGCCAAAGAATGTGTCAGTGATCACTACCAGCAGAAAGAAGAAGAGGCACTCATTGCTATTCAAGAGCAGCCAGCCAGCCAAAAAGTAACCGGTAGCCTCAGAGAGTGCTTAGGCTCAGCTAATTAACGCCTTTAGCTTTGAAGCTTTGGCTTCAGCAGCAGCAGCAGCAGCAGCAGCAACCTCGTCCTCATCCTCTGCCAAACACACACACACACTCTGATCAGGTCAACAGCAGAAAAAGCAACAGCAGCATTCTCTGCACACCGGCAATAAATTGACTGGCAATTAAAATGGTGTCAGCAGCAGCAGCAGTGGCAGAAAAGTGCAGTGGAAAGCGGTGCAAATTGCACTGCGGTGCTGGCGGACACGGCGAGCGGAAAGTCAGGTAGTAGCTGCTTTGGTGCAGGCACACCAAAGCAGCAGCTACCTGCCTTTCTTGCAAAAGAACGTTCTTCCACAGCTTTTTGGGCAACGTTTATTACCCTGGCTATAAACGCACACTACTAAACTACCAAAAAAGCTGCACCACAAACCTCAGCAGCAGCTCTTTGAGGACACAATCTTTCTACTAAACGCTACTGTGTTTCTGCTGAACTATGAGACACTTTCAAAAACAAAATCAGTACAGCCGGAGACTGTTGGACGCCAGCACAAAAGCAGTAACAAAGTAAAGTGGCTCCACTTTGATGTCCACTTAAAGTGAGGGGAAGAAGTAGACGAAGAATAAAAGAGAGAGGTGGTAATGAACGGTAGTACAGACAAAATGAAGAGTTCACACACTAAAGTACCGTTTTGTACTGTTCAAGATGATCAGCAGATGATCAACACCACCTTACACACATTCCGTTCAATCCAGTCCAGTCCAATCCAATCTACCCTACTCACACAGAGAGCACAGATAGATTGCACGATTCCGCCTCAGCACGATCATCTGACAAGCACAGGCTGATCTGACAAGGCAATCTCAGGCAGTGGTGTGCCAGAGCTTATCAGCTAGCTGGCATCAACAGCAGAAGTGCCAGTCGGTCACTGGTACCCCTTCTCTCTCTTTCCTTCTGCCCACCACCATCGCTAAACAACAAAAACTAATTACTCTAGTACACTCAGAGCACAATACCACAATACAGGCAAAAAGTAACAAGAACATCATCAACAACAAAGCAAAGCAAAGCAAAAGATTTCTAAAAGATGGTAAAAGAAGGGAAACAGTACCTGAGTTAGTGAGAGAGGTTGAGATCCAGAGTTGAAGAGTTCCGGTGTTGTGGTGGTGGTCATCGTCCAAAGAAAACCTTTTTCAGTTGTGATCGTCATCATCATCATCATCGTCCTCACCGGCCCCAAAGCATCATTGTTCAAACTGCGAAAAATAGAAACAGCAGTTAGAAAGTGTTGAGAAAGAGAATAACTTACTGAATGAGCACACAAAAATACGCCATTCTAAATAGAGTGGGAGAACAATACTTGCAAGTAAGTTCCAAAATCACAGAGGTTCGAAGATGGCGGTGGACAATGTGAAATCTTCGGCGAGCTCGGCAACGCTGAATGAGAAGCACCGGTCCGGCCATGATGCATGCTGAAAAGCAGCGGCAGAGGCGGCGCTTCCAGACACCTGGCGCCACCTGATGCCCGCAAGGCGCACCACGGTGAACTGACCGCATGGTCAAATCAGCTGTGACCTTTGACACTTGATGGAGCTCTAGGAAGAGCGGCAATTATCACCATCATCAGCAGCAGCACTTTGGCATGGTCATCATTCTTCGGGAGCAGAACTTCAACATCAACTCCTTTCGTTGTGACATGGAGCAGCACAGCAGCAGCAGGACAGACAGCTAAGAGAGCTGCACGTTGAAGAAGGCATTCAGCTGCACCAGCACCACGAGGATTATCATCACCACCAACCACCTTCAAGAGGAAGAAACCCAGCTTCAACGATCAGCTGGGCTCTACTGGAAGATGACCGGCGGCCTGGTGCTCACTTCGGGCCTCTTCTTTGGCAGTTGCGTCTTCTGGTAAGAGGCAGGGAGACCAGTGAAGTGAAGTGGAGAGATTCTATTTCCCTTCCTCCTCCTCACCACCAATCCTCCAATTCTCCAGCAAACTGGTCACCACCCGAGACGTCCTCCTTGCCCTGCTGGCCACCCTCCTCCTCTGGAGCGCCGTCACCCTGCTCACCACCTTCAGGGCGGACCTCGACCTGACCGGACCTAGCTTCCTCAACGGCTGCCTCACGCCACTGCTCCTCTTCATCCTCTACCTTCTCCTCTGGCTGGGCTACTGTCGCTGCCGGTCGTCTTCATCACCAGGACAACAACAGCATCACCATCACCACCATCAGCAGACAACTGCAAACTCACCACCACCCGTCGACTTTGAGCAGCACCTGATCATGGTCACAGTGCTGGAGGTGGTGATAGTCCTCTCGGTAAGTTCTACTTTCTATTTTGGAATCAGGATTCTCAAACACTTTTCTTCTTCACAGATAGTGCTCATCATCAGCCAGTGGCTAAGCGGTCGCAGCCGCCACCTGCTCACCATCGTCGCCTCCTGTCGTCCCTACAGTCTTCTCCTGCTCTTCTGGTGCCTCCTTCTCCTCGAGGCACTCCTCCTCCTGCTGGTCATCTTTATTCGTCGCCAAACTTCTTCACCAAGTGATCACCATCATCACCACCAACACCACACAGCGTCAGCGAGCTGACGAGGATTCTTTGTTGTTATAAAAAAGACGTTAAAAAGCAGTAAAAGTCTGTCAGCTAAACCAAAACAACAAACAGAGGATGCAGCGATTTCTTTAATCAAGGGAAAGAGAGAATAACAACGGAAAGAAAAAGAAGAAGTGGTGGTGGTAGTGAACAGTAATTAACAAAAAAGAGAGTGAATGTGAAAATGGGGGCTTCGAGGCAAAGTAAAATAAGAGAAAGAGGAATTTGATGAGGATGAAGCGAGGCAAAATGAACACCCTTGAACTGAGCAGGATGCACTTGCCCCAGTGTGTTTGTGTTTGTGTCTGTGTTTGTCACTTTCAGAAGTACAAAAAGAGGAGGGAAAAGAAAACAAAGTCATCGTCATCACCATCATCAACGAAGAGGAAATGGCGAAGGAAATGAAAAGATGAAATGAAAATACAAACACAAATGTGAGATGATGATGATGATGACAGACAAAAGAAAAGAAAGAGACGAGAGACCAATCACGGGTGTTCTCCGCGTGAATCAAGAAGAACTCGATATTTCAGAAGAAGAACCACTGGGCACCAATCTTTTGGGGTGGGGTGAAGAGAGGGTAGACGAAAATAGATCAACTAATGTGTAGTTTATGAGTGGGTGACTTAGGCTGGTGAAGAGGATGAGGATGAAATTGATAAGATGAATGTACAGAGATGTACAAAAGAGGATGATGATGATGATGGTTGAAGGAGGGCTGAGAAGAGATGTAATGAGAGTTTGGCGAGACAAATGTGATGTCATTGAGAGTGAACCTCTCAATCAAGGGGGAAAAACTTTAAATAACTTTAATACAGAGACGAGATAAACACTGCGTGTGATCAGCTTAGGCAGCACATGAAAAAACAGAATTTCATAAATTAACAAACGCAGCATCATCATCATCAGCAGCAGCAGCTTTTCTGCGGTGATTCAAATTGGGTGTGTAAAACGTTCATCAAACGATACTCAAATTTCATCATCATCTTCACCACCATCTCCCGCCGTCCTCTTTTCATCTGTCTCCGACGGAGCCTTTATCATCCGCCGGTTCACCTGAAGCAGCAGCGCAGCGGCAATGTCAGAACTATTCTGCGACCTGACGACGGTGGAGTTTATGGAGGTGGAGGAGGTGGGGCTGATGGAGGAGGTTCCATCGAGGTTTGCAGAAGAAGCAGCAGCAGCGGCGGCGGCATAAGAACTTCCACCACCATGGGACCAGTGGTGCTACTCACGAGATCAATGGACAGCTTGGACTTGCGTCTCCAGGCGTTATCACGTTGCTGTTTGTCGCCAGTTGCTGCCTGCAAACAAAAACAACTCATTAGACTTTCGCTTAAACTCCCAACCCTTTCTTTTTCCCCATTTACCTGAGTATCACATTGCTTGGCAGCCTCATAGGCGGCCAGCTCCTCCAGCAGATCCTCATCCTCACCACCGCCCGCTCCATTGCCGTCCTCGTCAATCATCGCAAAGGAGGAGGAGGCGCCGAAGCGGTCAAAGGTCGAGGAGGAGGAGGAAGAGGATGGGACGTTCAGCGACTCGGCAAGCTCGTAAAAGGTGGGATTGCGCTTGGCGGCCTCCTCCAGCTTCTCCCAGGCCTCCTCGCGCCGCTTCAGGCTGACCCGTTCCCTAAAGAGGAGGAGGAAAAAGCAAAGTTTAGCAAACTATTCAAATAGGAATTTAATCCTATCGTCCACCACCACTTACTGCTGCCGCTCGCCCTTGTAGTTCTTGACGCACTCATCAAAGAGCACCTGGTTCATCTCCATGAAGAGCTTCTGGGCGTTGTAGATCAGCCCGTGGATCGTTTTGTTCCAATGGGTCTTTGCATTGCGGTACAGCGAGGGGAACATGATGGGGAGGATGGCGGCCACATTGTCGCTCATCAGCGTCATGATGTACTCATTGTTCCAGTAGTAAAGGGCCCGCTCGGCCACCTGAAAGTGCGGCGAGCTGACGCACTTGGCGAGCTGTCGGAAGAGCGGGCCCATCACTTTCTGAAACTCCGCCGGCTCAATCACGTCGAGGATCTCCTCCAGCTCATTGAGGAACATCACCTCCTTGGGGCTGTGCACCTTGGGCCAGTACTTCAGCAGGCTTTTGATTACCTGGAAGATAAAGAAAATGGTGTTAAATTCCTTATTCAAAAATAAAAACCCCAATTTCCAGCTTACCTGTTCCGTCAGACTGGGGTCCTTCTCGAGGAACTGGACGACGCAGTAGGCGAGCTGCGGATGGTAGACCGACAGCGACTTGACCTTGTGCAGCGGCATCAGCACCTTAAGTAGAAACTGCTTGTGCTCGTCCTTGACGGGCAGCGAAAAGCCGTTGATAATACTGCAAAAGGGGAAAAGAAGAGCAGTTAGCAAAAGGTTCTCAAAACTTCCAATAAAACACAAACCTTCCGAGAATCTCGAGCAACTCTGCAATGCCATTGTGGCGCTCCGTCTCGTAGATGAAGCGGTAGAAGATGTTGTTGATCTGCTTGCGAATGTACGCCCGCAGGCCGAGAAACTTTGCCGTAGATGCGGTGCAGGGTGGTCTTCAGGAACTCCGTTCGCGAGGGTCCTCGCTGTCAAACAGCTCGAGGAGCTGCAGAAGGAGAAGAAAAAAGTTAGTAAAAAGCACACTTTTTCCCTCTTCTGCCACATTTACCTGAAGAACAAACTTCTGGTCAAAGTACTTCTTGGCGATGATCGGCTGAAAGTCAGGCGACTCGAGAAAGCGCAGAAAGAACTCGTAGACGTACTGCAGGTGCGGCCAGGCCGTCTCCAGCGTCGGCTCGTCCTCCTCGGGGTCAAACTCATTGGGGTTAGAGGAGGGCGGGAGAATGCGAAAGACGTTCACGCCAAACTAAAAGACGAGAAGAGAAAGGAGAAAGAAAAGATTAGACATTAGCATAAACATCGGTAAAATGGCAAAAACAAAATTCAATTTACAACTCTAGGTAAAAGGGAAGCAACAGCAGCAGTTAAAAATAAAATAAGGCAATAACGATCCCGAACACCAAATATCAAAAGGCTAAAGGGAAATGAAGCAAAAGTGTAGATAAAAAACTTTTTCACAACAGCTGGAGAACGCAGGTACCGCCGAACTACCGTACAAGCCACCTCACATCAACAACAACATCAGAAAAAAGCTGTACTTTTCAATACTTTCTCGGTGGCAATCAAGAAGGAACGCAGTAAGTTTTTCTGCCCCTCTCCTCTCCTTTCTTCCCAATCAAATGGCCTCGAACACGAATGAATCAATAGCACACAAACAAGCGCCACAAATTGAGTCCCCTTTCCCACTTCTACAACAAAATCATCACTCTAAAGTGTGTGCTGTTCTCTGTGTGAGAAAGAAGAAAATAATGGCGAATATTCGCCCATTCCCCTTTTCAGCATCAGCAGCATTCAATTTGCCTCCTTCTTCTCCTTCTCCTTCTGCACAATGGCCACAACCTAATTGCTTTTTCTGCCGAATCGAACTGGCGCGCAAGCGAAACGAGTCTCTTTCCATTTTCTTTATTTTTCCTTCTTCTTCATCTTCCTCTCTCCCCTGCAAATGGCTTGTGATGACACGACACAATAGACAAGAAAAAGAGTAGGGAACAGGGAAAGATGGGAACCAGCAGAACCTTAATAGTCTAGAAAAGAAGGAAAAAGAAGAAGAGCAATACCAACTCGGCATCATCCTTCCTAGCCGAATCGGTCCCAGCAGAGGACAACACATAGACACAGACACAGTCCGAGTCACTAAATAAAATGGTGCTCTTTGAGGAAACCATCAAATCAGCCTACCAACTTGTCGCCATCAGCTGTCGTCCTAATCAACCGACAAAGTTCCCTTTCTCTCTCCCTATTTTCCCGTTATCTGAGTTTGGGCACAAAGCCAAGCAGCAGCAGCAGCAGAGCAGCAGCCTTCCGATCGAGCGTGCAATCGATAATCACTACCAGCAATGTGCACTGTGTGTGATGTGAGGGCGTAGGCGAGCCAGCCAGCCAGCGAGCAAGCGAGCACTCACTTTCCCAAATGTCGACGCTGGACATGCAAATAACTTTGTCTCCCTCTTTTTGCCTTTCCCTCTCTTCCTCTTTCGCTCTTTCTCTTCTCGTACATATTAATAATACTGAGCAGAAATGTGCCTGTGCCCGCGCATACCAGAATGGACTAATGGAGACTACTACACTGGCGGGAACACACTGAGTGTGTAGGGCACAAGCTGAAGGGCTACCGTACAGTATAGAATCGCCCCAGACAGCAAATGGCAGATCAGCGCACAAACAGAAAAGGAAAAAGGAAAGGGAAAAACAAGGAAAAACACTAGACTGGACTAGAGACAGTAGACTAGACTGCAAAGTCAAACTGAGTGTTAATCGATCCTCCTCCTCCTCCTACCATTGAGTAGCACACGGATCGGGGAAAACAAAGCAAAAAACAAATCACTCTTTGGACTCAAACACACAGACAGTCAGTGTTACTCGATAATGGCAAATAAAACAGAACAACAGCACAACAGAACAGCAGCACAAAGAGCAGCAGCAGCCGCCAACGTGGCCAATTACACAAAAACTGAATTGGAAGAGGAGTCGGCAAACAGTCGGTAATGGACTTCGAGGAGAAGTACATCTACAGCAGTCTAGAACGAGTGCACTCTGAGTGACAGGCATTGCAATTAATAACTGGCCATCAGCAAAAGGAGAGCAAGTGCAGACGGGATTAGCATCCCCCACTTGCTCTCTACAGCATCTGTCTGTCTGCTGTTTGCAGTAATAGCCGATATTTCGCCCAGAGCAAGGCAGAGGCAGCAGCAGCAGCAGCTTTCCTTCAACACTTCAACTCTGCAATAGTAGTAGTGTACAGCACACACACACACTGCACCACTTTACCAAAACCATTGTCTGTGTTTACCCGGCCAATAACCGCTCGCTTTAGCTGCTCTTGCACTGACAGTCAAAGTCAATCATCGATTTATCCGAAGAGCAAAAGAGAGAATAGTACAGTACTAGAAAGAAGAGCTCAACTTGAACTTGGAACTCTGTGCACAGACATAAAGCAGACAGAAAGACAGTGGAGAAAGAAAAGCAAACAAAACGAGAGCACACACACCAACAGAGAAAAGTAGAAGAGAAGAGGGCCACTTCGTAGCAGTCATCATTTACACAAGAGCACAAGATTGAAAACTCTTTTCCTACTCATTTTCCTAAATTCAGAGTGTGTGCTTGTAAATGCAATCTGACAACATTTCCCCAGCAGAAAAGAGTGGTCGAAAAAGAGGGATAGGATAGCATCACTAAGTTTCTACAACCACCAAGTTCGATCGAATTACAAGCCGCATCAGCAGCATCACTCGAGATGATCGATGTTGATCTGAACAGGCACATCTTTCCTTCTCTCAACTTTGCACAGAATTTCGAGCCCCTTTTCTCGACGTTCAACGCACAACACTAATCGGAGCCCATTACCGAGAAGTAGACGAAAAAGTAGAGCAAAATTAGCGCGATTGAGCGGCGGAACGAGAAGATGAGAAGGAGAAGCATCGGCACAACACAGAGCAATGGAAGGGAAGGGAAGAAGGGGCAATTATAATTAGACACATGTGGCCAATAAATTAGCTGCAGCAGCCATTAGAGCTTTACACATGCACTACACCTACATCAGCCAACAACAACAACAACAACATCGATTGAGGTCATCCCCTTACCACCACCACCACCACTTCAAGTCCATCAGATCACACTTCAGCTAAGAGAGAGCACAGAGAAAAGCCGAAAGCACCAACCCTAATTTGGCTTTTGCCTAAGCCAAATGCTAAGCTCTGATTAGGGTGAAGATGGCGGCGATTCCCCAAGTCCAAAATCCTCTCCACACCCAAGCTTGAATCACACAAAAACCGCTTCAGGGAAAGTGAAAGTGGACTTCGGTCAGTCAGTTTTAATTAAACTACATGAAAAACAGAAAGAGGGAGAACACAACACAACAAAATCAAAGACTGCTTTTGAGGACAAAAACAAGAAGAAAACGGAAAAAGGCAAATCTCTGTAGCAGTGCTCATTCAAAGCTCTGGCAAAGCTGTGATCGAGATTTAGTATAGGGCAGAATGTCTCAAACAGACGGTACAATGTGCACCGAAACGGCGGATTACCGCCGGGACACACAAATCACACTGCCGCCACCGCCAACTTTGCCTTTAGCTTTCAAAGCTCAGTTCCGCCAAACAGCTACACAGGGAGACTTTGATTCCCCATTCCCCGCAATTTTTCAACCCAACACAAACACACAATCAATTACCAACAGACAGACAAGACAGACGACACTGATAGGAAAGGGGAAGAGAGAGGACAAAGACAAAGGAACAGTAGCAGCAGCAGCAGTTCAATACAATGGACGAATTTAATTTAAATAATGGCCACCGAACCTGAGAGAAAGAATTCGCCGAAGAGCAGCACCAGCAGCCGACTTGCTTGGAAAAACAACACACAACGAGAAAATAAAAAGGGCACTGCCTCCCACTGAGAAAGCACTGAGAAATGGCGCCCAGTGAAAATAAACTTCAGAGAGGAGGAAAGAAAAGCACTAAAGGCAAAAGACAACGGGACAGCAGTTGAGGAGCTGCTGCTGCTGTTGCTGGTTTCCCGGAGACAAATGACTGAGTGAGCAGTAAAAAAGGACAGCAAGAAAGGGCACTAAACTGTCGAGCGACATTTGATGGTATTTTTGTGCCTGTGCTGTCCCAGTCAGTTCTGTGAGGACTGTTCCAGGAACCCCCCAGGTCTGTCAGTCAGAGAAGTCACACACATGTTCACACATCAATAGAATGGGAAAGAGTCTTCTTCCGTCTCTGTCCGTCTCATTCCCCACCCAAAAGAAGCACCCAAAACAACAGCAATCAAGTACTCAAGTGTGAGGGGCACAAAAGAGTCACAAAAAGCTTAGAAGTGGCAGCAGTAAATCAAGCCAGCAATTGCAGTCAGCTCAAATCTTCTCCGCCCCTTTCTCACTCACTTGTACAGTATGCAAAGCAGCAACAGCACAAAAATCTCACACTGAAAAGAACAGAAGACTTCCGCAAGAGCAGGGAGAGCAGAACACCATTCCTTTCTGACGAAGAATCACTCCAAAGTTGTTCACATGCTGTGCGAAAAAAGATAAACAATAGCCAGCAGCACTACACCTGACACATCGCAAGTGCAGAAAATGAAAAGCAGCCCCACAGATGTTGCAGAGTATAAGGGCACTTCATCACCCACAACAACAACAACAGCTCACTAATGTGGGCAATTAAAAGTGTGAGAGAGAGCATTAAGCAAGATAAATCGAGAAGAAGAAAACGAGAATCCTCAAGTCAAAACCATACGCAGAAAAAAGTTCATTCTGGCGCTTTCAGCAGTGGACAGCAGCAGTTTCCCAAAAAAATAGCTAATTAATGCCTCTCTGCTGGACTGGACCGTTTAGCAGAGAAGTGCGAGTGTACAGGTACAGCAGCAGCAGCAGAATGGAAAAGGTGACAGGAAGATTGGCGAGCAGATACACACTTTTACCTACGTCAATTTGTTTATTCTTCTTCTTCTACCACCACCACCACAAAGCAGAACCAGTCTGTCTGTCTGCTAGCAAATGTCGCCCAAACAGACCGCTCTCTTTCTTCTGCCGTACCATTCTGGCGTCAATTGACAGTGCAAAAAGCGGACTGAACAGCGGACTTTCCTGCCTCTCGTTTCGATCCAAAAAAGAAAGCGAGATCACGCAAGATCCGCAAGTCACGGCACAAACTAGTTCACGACATTTTTGCCGTTGTTGCTGCTGCTGCTGCTGGAACCAGTACAAATTGGTCGTACACACAGGCAAAGCCTCACTACGCTCTTTTCCTGCAATCAAATCACCCTCCAAATAGCTCAATTCATTTCGATTCAGACAGGCAGACACTGTGACATGGGACATGGACAAGGGGACATTCCAGTCAGGTCTTCTTCTCTAGAGGAGAAGAAGGAGGAGGAATGGCCAGAGACCACTGACCAGAGCAGCCCTGTCCACTAATTAATAAGCGAGACAGCGGGCAATTAGAGCAGTGGCAGTGTCTGTGGTGCTATCAAAATCTATTGAATTGATCTCCGGTTGTAATAATGAACGACGGGGGAGAAGGCGAACAGAAAACCGAGCACAGTCGTAATATAAAGCAGTAGATGTAATAGCAGCAACGGTAATGGTAATGGTAGTGCAAATCGATTTACCAGCAGCGAGAGAATAAATAGTCGCAAATGTTAAGCAAGCGAGAAACAGAAACTGAAAAGCAGCGAGGTCTGTGAACCAAGCTCCGGAAAACAACGGAGCAAATTCTGTGAAACAGACAAGGTCAGAGCCAAATAAAAGCTTCTACCCACGTCACTGTGCTGGGGGATATGATCCATTCGGGGCTGATTAGAGCACTGTCAAAAAAGTGCTCTCCGGTGGTGGCCATCACACCACTACAACGGACTATCTCCTCTCTCATTTTCGCTCATTTAGGCAGTACGTGCCAATGAGAGACAGCTGTGGCATTGAGAGAACAGACTGAGAAACAGAGAATGGGACATTAGTGAGCCTGGTCAGGTACGACAACCTGACAACCACCACAACTCTTTACCTAGCTTCTGATTCTGCTGTTGATGGTAATCGACAAGGTTGACAAACTACCACTACCAACAACAACAGTAGCTCACCACTGTAAAGCAGCAGCAGCAGCAGCACTGTCCGAGGTGATCCAAAGCACGTCTGAGGAGAGCTCACTACTAAACACTACTCTGTAGATAAACACTCGCCCACCCAAACAGTCATTTAAAAGCATATCACAGCTCGTCAGAGAGTCCCCAGAGTGTCCAGGTAGAGTTGCTGCTGCTGATTGATGTTCGCCGACAAATAAACACAGCCAACTAAAGAGGTGAGCAGTGCGGAAAGAGAGGCACAAGACAAGATCAACTTGTGCTTTTTGCATCTATTTGCATCTGCACTCACTTGCTCATTAGTTTTAGCACTTTCTCTCCTCTCTTCGTTTTCCTTTGCTCACTTGCACTAATTACCAGTAATCATCATCTCTCCTGCAAAGCACACTGTCAACTCTCCTAGAAGTGAAGAAGTCGTGTTGCCGGAAGAAAGTGTGACACTAGGCACATGGCCACCACCACCACCATTTCTGCTTCTAATGAAGACGCAAACAAGCTGTCCATCAGCAGCGCTATCGATCTGACAGCAGCAACAACAGCAGCAGCACATGATGAAAGTGTAGAAGGGGAAAGGGGAGAGAGAAAACAGTTGTAATCCCCAGGAGGATGAGGACGACAACGACGCTATTTGCCAAACAGCAAACAAACAGACAAAAAGAGAAAGAGATGACACTGATGATGATGATGGTGGTGGCGGTGGCGGGGCACTGCACTGGCAAAGGATATCGAATATCAATCTACACTGCCACAATCATCAAATGCCATCACAGACGATGATGATGATGATGGCAAAGACGACACAGCGGAAATTAAGAAACGGCACAACTTTCCAATCATCAGAAAGAAGTCTAAACTGCAAAGTAAGAAGTACAAAATGTCTGAAAATTATAACGGTGTGAACTAATCACCACCACAACTCATCCTAAACTTCTCAGTGGATCAGTCGGAAAACACCTTAGGGTTTTAAGTATAAAAAATCTAAACGGTTGTCACCGACGAGAAGCAAAGTCAAATCCCTGTCATCATCAAAACTGTGTGACAGCAGCACTTGACAGTCCGCACTGATCATCCCCAGCAGATAACTGCTGCTGTTCATTAAAGAAGGTCGTCATCCCCATCACCACAACTCACTCGTCTTATGTAAATAGACAGCAGAAAAAACACTCAGGCAGACTTTGGCAATGCAGACATATTTTTCTGACTGGTATATAGAGAAAGAGAGAAAGTGCAAAGCCAAAGCCAAACACTAAGCTAAGCACACACATCAAAACAGAAAGAGGACTTTCATACAACCAGAACCTAACGGAACTTGCGGCCAGGACGAGCTCACAAAGTGAATGAAAGACAAGCAAATGAGAGCAGCAGCAGCAAAGTGCGCACAGCAAAACGAGACAGAGAAAGCGCAGACCAAGCTCACAACCGGCAAGCGGAACTGCCGACCGCCACAGCGTCAGCAACACGGCGAGCATCAAAACGAAGAGGAAATGAATCGAGCAGCAGTAGCAGCACATCAAAAACACGCAATCACGGTCATCTCCTCTCCTCTCCTTCTCACTATCTCATCGTGTAAATACTAAAGAAGATCACCAACACAGCAGCAACAGCAGAGCACTTGAGTCCAATCAAAATGAGCCATGAGAGGAGAAGAAGCAGCAGCACAGGGCAAGTTATCGATCAAATAGCAGGACAGCCGCAATGAATCAACAACTCAAGTTCAGAGGGCATCCTTCTTCATCTATCAATTGCGTGTGACTGCGCCACAACAAACAGCTCAGTGTACACAACACTGAGAGAAAGTGTGGCACCATTGCTCCTGAGAGAAAAAAGTTTAAAGGCAGGAGTGCAAAGGGTGGGAAAAGGCAGCAAATTAGCATGAACACCGCGAGCGCTGCAGGCAGCACATCAAACACTCAGTGGAGGACCAATGAAGACATCACAGACTCAATGCTACTCAGAAAAACGTGGCACGCGAAGTGCACACTATACAGAGCTAGAGGACAAGACTAATGTCACACACGAGAGGAACGAGAAGTTGAGCCCTAGCGTCTAGAGAAAAAGTGAAATTAAAGTTTGCGAGCAAAGCGCGCGCGAGAAGAGAAGAGTACATAAAGCAACTGCTGTAGCTGACTGCTGCAAAGTCTGAGCACTTATTTCTCGAAGTCGTGATTCCAAAACACCACCACAACACACTCGCCAGACAGTTGACAATCACCAACACACACACAGACACACAGGCAAACACACCGAGAGTTTGGCATTGGGAGAGAGGAGATTTATACAGCCACCGACAGCAGTACACAGTACCAGACTGAAAAAAGTGTAAATTTAGAACTACGATCTAATGCTGAACAGAAAGCAGCAGCGGCGGCAGCGGCAGCGAATCGATCGAATAAAGCAAACTAAAGGGAGAGAAAACTACGTTTAAAGTCCACACAGGGCACTGAGTTCTGCGTAATTTGGTAGGCAGGCCAAAACTGACTGACTGCCCAGGCAACCTCCTCGCCGACACTGTACAATCGACCCATAACCATCATCACCATCATCACCACCACCACTGTACAAACTAAACTGATAGTTAGTAGGCAGTTAGTGAATGAGGAACAGAGGAAAGATAGATACAGTCCATTCGAAACGAAACTGAGACAGTTAGTGCGTAATGTAGCAGAGCAGAGTTATCGGGAACTAGAGAAAAAACGCGCTCGCCGGAGCAGTGAATCGTACAAAGAAGGGGCAGAGAGATAAGCCAAAAAAGCTTTAAAACGACTGAGCAAATAATATACAGTGTGTGTGTGTGTGGAAATCACAGTGAAGTCGGCAGTAAAGTCAAACGACACTGCACACAGTGTAGACTACACCAGACTACTCCTCAGAAGGCGGCAATCAATTGCAATTAATTTCGGATCGCTGAGTCCTCGACGGCGGCAACGGAAAAGGCGACTGACTACTTCAGACGAGGCAAGTCTTCAAAGAGCGGGCGGCAAAAAACAGGCGAGAACCATAAGTCTCTGTCGACTACGGTGGCGGCAAAAGTCAAGCGCTACTTGGAAAAGAAAAGCAGAGAGGACCCCAAAAAAGCAGGACGTCATTCACCTGAGAAGAGTGAGTGAAAAGACAGTGTACGACTGTCTCTTTTTCTGTTCTGTTTCTGTTCTGTTTCCGTCTGTCTGTGCCTCATCAGTCGTCAAGACCAGAAACAGAGGCGGCAGCAGCAGCAATCTAATCACCTAATTGGCAACACTGCTCTGTTCACACGCTTCCGTGCACGAAGCGCAGTCAGTGTGTTTCTTGTAGACAACTGAGTCTACTGGAAATGGCCATACAACAGCAGCAGCAGCCTAAGAAGACGACAGATGCCTACCAGCCAGAGAAAAAGAGAGCTGTCTCTGCTAATGGCTAATGTCTTTTCCGCCAGTTCGCTAATGTGTAAACAAGAGCAGAAGCAGTGGCAGCATAAAACACGAAAACATGCATAAAATATACAGACACATTCACATGCACACATCTCTTTTTCTCCTCGCTAATTACTAATAATCAGGCGAAGGTGACCTGATAAGAAGTGCAGGCGGGCAGGCAGGCGCCTGCACACGACAGCTCTCCCTGTGTTGTGTGTAATGAGAAAATGAGATTACACAGGCGACACATCTCCGAGGAGGTGCAGGAAAGACGACCACAGAAAGTAGACCACGCCACCACCTCCTCCGTCATCGATCAGCAAATCATCATCGGCAAAACCATCCCCACCACCACCACTACCACCAAAGATAACCTCAATAGCAGCAAGGTGACAGAAGTGCCAATCAACTGGCAAGAGGGGCAAAGAAGTGCTGCTGCTCCGAACACTACAGTAAAAAAGTGAAAGTTGAGCATCCCAGAGGAGGTAAGAGAGAGCACAGCACAGCACTGGTATAGCTGTGGCTGAAATCACTACAGGCGCCAAATCAGCGCAGTTAGCTGCTTTCCAATCAAGTCAATAAAACGACTTTTCAAAATTCCAAAAATTTCCTTTTGAAATGATTTTCTGGAATTGCGCACTATCAAAAGGTAGATCGGCGGCGGCAGTGATTGACTGACTCTGAAAACTGAGCTCTCTCTCTTCAACCTTTTCAGTCAATGGAAATTTCCACCGCCAATCCTCTCCTTTTCTTTACAGAGTCAGCCGTCAACGAAGCATAAATAAACAGCAGCAGTCTCACTCTTTTCATAACTTTTCTCTCTACTTTTCGGCCAGGAATTACCGAGAGCTGCAAATTGAAAGGATCTAGACAGGCGAATGCTGTGTCCCATCTCAAAGACCAGCACTGGACAGTGGCGAAAATCTCAGCAGCACAAACTCTGTAGCTAAAAGCTCACATCACAAACGCCGGACAACAACAACAACGACAGCAGCATCACAGCGGGCAGCGGTAATTTGAGACGGGAATTAGCCAGTCAGTCAGTCACCACTTCGGTGAATAGAAAGAAAGTAAGAAAATGTTGCACTCAACTTTATACAAAGACTGAGAGAGAGAGAGGGGAAGTTAGTCAGCACAGTAACTGAACGAGAAAAATAAGACAAGAGAAAGATAAAAGAAAGAAAGAAAAAGAAAGCAGTGTCGAGTAGTGGACAGTACTCGAGTGCTCATGTTCTGCAGAGTTGCCTGAAGAGAGTGGGCATCCTCTCTCCTTCGATAGAAAACAACAGCAGCAGCAATTGCCGGCAATTTGAACGGGCTAACATTTCCTCTGCAATTACCGCGACCAGCAGCAGCCGAATTTTACTGCCAGAGAGTGGCAATGCGCGAGGCATCGAGCTGGTCGCTTAAAAATACAGAGGAAAAGAAAGGAAAGAAGTGAAGAAAATGGCGGCCAAAGAGTCCTTCTCATCGTTTACACCACCACCACCACCACCCAACAAGGCACCACATTTCTCATCATTTTCCTTCCCCTCGTTCATATGCTCACACCAGTGAGCGAAGCAGACCGACAGACAGCGACTGGTTAATGCGATTACCCGATTGTCGATAGCATCTTCTCTATGCACACCAAGAGAAGACAGACTCCCCCTCTTTCGCCCAAATGCATTATTCATTACTCATCACCAAATCAGGGCCAATTGCACCGTGGTGGAAGTGGTGGCAGTGGTGGTGTGAGAAAAAAGACTACCAAGAAGACAAACTGCCTTTGCTGTTGCAGAAGCTGAGACAGCAGCAGCAGCAGTGCGCGAGATAAGAATTTCTACCACCGAGACCAATTCAGCAAATTCACAAGAAGCAGAACGGAAAATGCAAACACAAAAAGGAGTAAGGCAGACTGCAGCAGCAGCAACTAAATCATATTAAAAATACATACACATTCGGGGAAAGGGAAAGGGCACCCAAGAGAAGACGGGTGCTCATACCTGAACAAGGGGACAGGAAGTAAGAGGGGAAAACCGTAAAATGTCAAAAAGGCACAAATGCACAGCATGCAAACACAGTGTGTGCCGTGACTAGGTGCTTGGTGCACCACTGAATCGCCTCCCCGTTTAAGAGAGAGGGAATTGGTAGTCAATCAGAATGCACAAAACAAGAGGAAAAAATAAAAGCAAAGAATACCAAAAGAATCGATTAGGCTGACGTTAGTGAATAAGTGTGTGTGTGTGCAGCTGTCTAATTGATCGACGATGGCAAAGGCTGCTCCCCTCTGTCCAGCCAAACGGCACCAGAAAAGCAGAGAGGGGACATCTAGGGCAACTAATAAAACTGCCGCTAAAAGAAAGAGCAAAGAAGGAAAGAAAGAAAAAACTTTGCCCGGCTCTATTTACTACAGGCACTACAACTTCAGCCAAAGTTAACTTGACAATAAAAAAAGTGCTCAGCACTTCTCTCCTCCTAAGCAGCAACTCCGGCGACCGATTACCGAAACGAGTCGGCGGCGGCTAGTCGAAAGTCTCAGAGGCAAAGAAGGGTGAACGAGTAAAAGTTCTCGGTGGCGGCTGCTGCTGCTGCTGTTGCTGATGGCCGTCATTAGAAAGAAAGAAAGACGGCAGGCAACACACACACACAGTCAATAAATAGCTGCCATCGCTGCTTGGTTAAGAGTGTTCTCAAGAGCGCCCAAAAGATCGCGTCAGACCGAACCTCCTGGTGACTTGTTGTTGTTGTTGTTGTTGCTGCTGCTGTTGCTGCCTTTCATCATCATATCCTCCTTCTCCTTTTCTATTTTCTTATCCGCAAAGACGTCAAAGAGTCAGCGGCGGTGAAAACACAAGAGCAGTGAGCAGCCAAAAATAAAGAACTCAACTTGGCGCAGCAGCGGCAGCAGCATCCGCAGGCATCACATCATCACTGCGAGACTTTGCTCTAGGCGGTTGATGTATGCAAGCGAACAGGCAGGCAGGCAACTTCTTCTTCAGCAGCAGCAGACGCCGGCTAATATGTTTCGGTTTGTTTGCCTGCTGCTGAAGTTGCTGTACCTCAAAAACCTTAAAAATAGCGGCACACTGGGCAGCAGCAAGAAAAGAAAAGAACAGAAGAAAGTCTAAAAGCTACACACTGTAAACAGAGAAGACACAGCAGCAGCACTGGGGCGCCCAGCAGTCCTGTCATTGTTCTCTCTGGTAAAGAAGGCAAGAAAACCGAACAGGAAAACACGGCAGAAGCAGTACCACCCGACCAAAATGGCTTGTTGGTTGGTTATTGACACCACCAGGCTGCTGCTGTTGCTGCTGTACACATAAAGGAAAAAAGACAAAGAATGGAAAAGAAAGAAAGAAAAGCAAACGGGAACACACACACACTAATGCACCCCGCACTACACTATCTCTGACCTATGTACAAGAGTACACGCAGGAGGCAAAAGCCATTGGGTGCACCTTACAGAGAGAGAGAGAGAGAGAGAGAGAGAGAGAGAGAGAGAGAGAGAAACCAAGTGAGGCATGCCCAAGACCAGCACTTCCCTTAGCAGCAGCAGCAGGAGTAGTAGCAACTGTAGCATTGCATCAAGCAGTGCCAAAAAGAGTAGAGTTGCGATAATGATGGTGGTGAGCAGGCACCAGGCAAGACACCACGAGACAGACACGCAACAACAGCACATCAGGTGAGAAAGCTAATGCTGCTGCCGGTGACGGCAACCAGCAAACAAACAACCTAAAAAATCAGAAAACTACTAAAAGAGGAGGAAAAAGTACCGAGCACTGAAGAAGCAATCACGAGTGCAGAGTGAGCACAGTTTAGTTCAACAGATGCAACAGACTAAAACACACTGCAAACACTCGTTCACTACAAGAACACACTTTCACTCACTCACTCTCCAAAACTCTCAAAGGAAAGGGCAAAGTGCACCTACCATTCTGACGGCCTCCGGGTAGACGGCCTCGGTGATGACGTTGCTCTGCGTGACGATGTGCTCGACCATCTCGTGCAGCGCCTGCCGCTTCACATCCTTCCACTTCATGTCGGAGAGCGGGTCGAGGGCAAAGTCGAAGAGGACGCAGCACTGCTGCAGCTTCGCCAGAAAGAGCTCCTCCCGCTCGGCCGGCGGCGCGTCCTTGATCGCCGGCAGCTTCGTCAGCTCGCGGTTGGCGCTGACGTTGAAGGTGCGCGAGCCGGTGCTGCTGCTGCTCAGGCGGCGCTCCCGGGCCTGCCTCGAGTGGGCGAGAGGGTCACCGAGGAGGAGGAGGTGGGCGTGGTGGTGGTGGCGGTGGGCGAGGAGAGGGCATTGAAGGTGCTGTTGGCTGAGGGGAAGCCGGTGCTTGAAGAGGAGACGAGCGACGTCGGCGGCGGTGGAGGGTGTGAAGGAGGTGATGGAGGTGGTGGTTGAGAGGAAGGTGGAGGGCGGTTGTGGTTGGGGCTGCTGCGGCGCCATGATCGGGGAGCTGGTGGCCGTCGGGGAGAAGGGGAGGAGGCCGCTGGAGGAGGTAGTGGAGGAGGTGGTGGTGGAGTTGATGGAAGAGTTGATGCTGTTTGCAGTGGTGGTGATGGTGACGGTACTGTTAAGGCTGGCGTTGGAGTTGGAATTGGCGTTGCTGAAGGAGAGATCCATGATGCCAGTGACCAGGTCACTGCAGCCTGCCGTCATGTCAGTGTGGTCGACGACAGTAGTGGCGGCTGAAGCAGCGGAGATGGTACGGCCCAAACTACTGCTGCTGCTGGTGGTGGTGGTGGTGGTGGTTGGTTGTGGTGGTACTAATGTGTAAGCGAGAAGTCAATGCACTTTGGCCACCGTTGAAAATGGACCCGATGGTGGTGGTGGTGGTGATCACTGATGATGTTAAATGTGGTGATGATGTACTGCTGGTGGTGCTTGAGCTCATGTTCTCCTTTCGGTGTTCATGACAGTATTTGCCGGCTGTAGTGAGAAGGAGAAGAAGAGGAATTAATAATCTAGGTAAACGCAACAAGGTCTTTGTGTCGTTATTGTTAAAATATCAGCACATGGTGTAACTGAGGAAGAATCGCCGCTGACTGATGAGAGCACTGATCACATGAGAAGATGAAGACGTTGTTGTTGTTGTTGTTTCTGGTGGTGGTGATGGTAGTGGTGGTTGTCACCGGCAATGTCAGCACCGACAGTGGCGTTGGTGGGCCCAACTGCGCAAACACAAAGAGGACAACGACTGCTGCTGATGCTAAACATTTACACAGTCACAGTCACCGACACGATATATGCTGGCGGTGGTGGTGGTGCACTCTTCGAAAGCAGAGAAGAGCGTTTGGCAATAAATCGACGACGACGATTGCTGCTGCTGTTGCTGGCAATGCTGCTGCTGCTGGCGACGTCGACGACGACCAATGAGCAATGTCACGTTAACGACACAGCACCACAGCACAGCAGCACGATTACGACGATACCACGGAAAGTTGAGAAGAGCAGCAATAGCACAAGAGAAAGAAGAGGAGGAGGGGAGATGATGGCGCTTACGATGATGATGATGACGATGACGACGACGACGATGTTGATTGAATCTCGATGGCGGTGGTGGTGGTGGTGGTGGTAGTCGATCAGTGGCGATAGGAAAAGAGGAGAGTAGTGGTGATGGTGGGGATGATGACTGCTGCTGTCGCTAATGGTTAGTGGTGGTGGTGGTGGTGACAACAGATGAGACGACCAGGGCGAGGTGGGGTGATATTGATACTGATGGCGGTGGTGGTGATGGTAGAGGAAACAGCCGTACACGATGACACTGACGAGAAGTCTCTTGTCGTACACAACACACTGAAAGAAGAGGACTGGTGCACCACTCTTTGGAAACCTACCTAACTGCTGCCGCCGTCGTTGAAAATGCTGCTGCCCATGAACTACGCCAAGGACGTCTGAAAAAATGAGAGAAAAAAGAAAAAAAATTAGTCGTGATCATCACCTTACCAGGGCGAACATTCCAAGCAAACGACAATTGATAAATGACAATGACAGCTAGAACCGAATAATCAAAGCATTTTTTATCACAGCAGGCGCGCCAGAAATTAAAATTCAGAGAAAAGCGGAGTGCGGCAAAAACAAGTTAACAACAACAAAATCTGTCTGATAAATGTTAGCAGTCCATCACTTGTCGCAGCAGCAGCAGAAAGCTAGAAAGTAGCAGATGAAGGGAGTAAGAAACAATGATAGAAAAACAGAGATGTGACAAAGGCAGCAAAAAGAGTGGAAAAATAGAAAAATAGAATAAGACAAAACAGAACGAACAGAACAAATCAAGAAACAAGAAAAAGAGTGAATCAGAGATGACCGAAAATGGAAACCACCACCACCACCACCGAGATATCTGCCCACTCAACCGGTAAACACAGTCAGACAGAACAGAGCAGAACAGATCGGTGGCGGTAACTCCAAATCAGAACGAAGAAGAAGGAAGAAGAAAGTATAAATAAAAAGTCTCTACCACCACCACCACCACACATCTCATCAACTCTTCATCAGACTTTCCCTCCCTCCCTCCCTTCCTTCCTTTACGAGCCACTGAACGACGTCCAGGCAACCAATTAGTCGCTTGGCTGTGCACACAGGGAGTCAGTCTTCCAGGCGACTGCCGCCGCCGCTGCCACTGCCAATGATCAAAACAAAAAATACCGGTATGACCAACCACCACCACCAGCATATAAAAAGAGCAAAGAGTGGGTGCAGGAAAAAGGGAGAAAGAGAAGAGAAATGAGAGAAGGGAGCTTAAATTAAGAAGAGCGTCTCCTCGACGACGACGAAGAAGAAGAAAGTCAAAGTCGACCATCTGCACCAGACTTGGCACCGACTGTGTGTGTGCGCCAAGAACCACCGAACCGAGGAACTCTCAGTGATCGTTTTCCTCTCCTCTTCTTCTTGTTTACATATTCAGCCCAAAGTCAAAGTCAGGCTGGAGTGCAACAGCAGCAGCAGCAGCTGATTTTATCACCACCGTTTGGCAGTTTGGAAGACAAAAATGATGAAGTAGAGAAGCTACGGCTAAAAGCTCACCAAGTGTGCACCTCATCTGCACTGACTGACTGCCTGACTGTTTTTTAGTGCACGATATACAGACTTTGCAGGTGTCAACAACTATCGACAACCATCACCACCAGCCATTGCCGTGTGATAAACAGACGTCAAGCGGCCGAATATACCACCACCACCACCACAGCAAGGTTACCACCAAACGACGACGACGGCGGCGGAAAATATCACTTCAAACTTTCCTTCCTCCTCTTTAGCAGTAATAAGATTAGGAGGGGAAAAGAGAGGAAAAGTTAGCAAGCCCACCAGCTTGGCAGCTCAATGTCAGTGGGTATATTACCACTCAAATGCCTCCTTCTTCCTCTTCTTCTTCGTTTCCACCGTCTGGTCCCTGGCAACAGAGCAGCAAATTCACAAAAAAGCCCGTCTGAGCCCCCCCCCACCACTACCAATCGCCTTTCACTGGCGAGGAATGCTGCTGCTGCTTTTCAGAGAATTTCGGACAGCGGTGAAGGAGGCAAAGAAGAAAGAAGAAGAAGAATACCAAAAGCAGAAGCAAATAAATCACTGAACAACACTCTACCAACTTTCCCTAGCCCAGTGTGTCTGCCCAAATCTCATTACGGCAATCGAATTGGCCTTCCTGTGCCTGCCTGGCTACTGTCTCTCGCTGTTGCAGCTGTAGTGTCTGTGTGTGCAGTCGTCACTGATCCACAAGACAATCTCTGAACAGAAGCGGCGGCGGCAACTATGCCTTCCAAATTAAATTCAGCAATTGACTGCAACTCAGAGCTGCTAAAGTCACCGTCAAGTGTGAGAGGGAGTGAGAGAGGGAATCAGGCAATAGTGCAAATGCAGTACAACACACCACCACCACCACCAGCACCTAATTACCGAACAGAAAGCGAATCCCCAGCGAACACTACCACCTCGGAAGAATGAAAGGTGCAAAAGAAGTCTCACCAGGTAGGCGAGAGACTAAACCTAATTTACCGTCTTTTCTTCACTTCACCTAAAAGGTAGTGGACAGTCAGAGAAAGACAGACAAAAAGAGATGAAGGAGAAAGAGTGGCGACACAATTGATTGAGTTAGCTGCTGCTGATCCAACTAAAAGCACCCAGACAGAGAGTGCCTTCAATCTAAGACAGCACTAACAAGACAGACAGAAGACTAAAGGGCAACCGCCTAAAAGTATGTATCAATATTGGGAATAGAATGTGAGCACACTGCAGCAGCAGCAGCATTGTACAAAATCCAAAATAAAAGCCATAGAGCTCAAGTGTGTTTCGAGTACAGCAGAGAAAGAAGAAAAAAAGATGAAAACTGAAAAGAGCAAAGTGTGAGCTACCAAGAAAACTGCAAGCTAACTAGTGTTTTCGCGGAATGCCTAAAAAGTGGGCTGCTGCTGCTGCCTCTCCTACGCTGCATATCACAGTTAATGAATTTGGACATGGCAGTGGCAATGGCAAGGCCAAAGGGAGTACACATAACCAGCAGTAGTGCTGTACAGCAGTGATCGACTGTAGATGAGAGGGAGAGAGTGATTAGGCGCAAAACAAATTGCCAAATGGTGGTGGTGTAGTCAGAGGGAGGGAGGCGGAGGAGAACGTCTCATACCAGAAAAAACGAGAGAGGGGATCGAACAAAGAGTGATTATTTTTAGAGAGAAGGAAAGAAGAAGAGTAACAAAATCAACGACCAGCACAGACAACAGCAGCAGAAGCAGCAGCTCTCGCCTGCGATTCCTTCGCCGAGGCTATTCTGGTGAAAAATGAAAGACACACACAGAAGAAGAAAAGGAAGACAACAGCCTCAGCTCATTGTGTCCAGAACCACTCATCACCACCCAAAACCATAAAGCACAGCAACTATAGTCACAAAGTTTCTGCCTCTGTCACAGAAAAGGAGCACCGAGCAGTCAACCACACACTTTCTGACGTGGATTCACTTGCACAATGGTACGAATGCATTTCAACGGTCATGAGCACACTCTTCAGAATAAAGTGTGGAGATAATGCGGCAGAATTTTAAAAGACAATCTCATAATTCAGCGGCAATTGCAGCAGTAGCTCAAGTGTCCGCTTGGCTGCAAGGAAAAGAATGCTCTCTGAAGAAGGAAAAACCACTCTGAGCAGAAAGACAGATTCAGACAATGCCACACACACACACACACTCGGGAGAGTAGTGGACGCACTGATGCATTGCTGGTGCAAATAGAAATAGAGCGAATAATATAATGCAATAATAAAATAAAAGTCAAACTGAGGAATGAGAAGAATCGAGGAAGAAAGAAAGAAAGAACTAAGCAAAGGAGGAAAAAGAAATAAAGAAATAGCCAGCGAATGTGAGCAAGAGATAGTCTGCAGACTGCATCTCTGATGCACCGTGACAGTGTGTAAATACCGAGCAGCCGCCGAGAGACCTCCAGAAGAAGACGACTGCTGCGGCGATTATTAAATGCCATGGTGAGATGAGCACACACAGGCACATACACCGGGCATCACCACCACCACAACCGCAATCATCACTGAAAAAGAAGCAAAAGAAAAAAGCCAACTTAAGTGGCATCAAAGTGAAAGACAATAACGGACTGGGGGAGTGAAAGATTCGATGCGCCAGTGACTTCTTCTTCTTCCTCTAATGGGCAATCACGAAGCAAAGAGACAGACAGACAGCAGGCAGTTCGATTCCCCCTCCACTAATTGCCAGCAAATGCATGCCACCACCAGCACACACAGACAGACACATTGTGCTTGGGCAGAGACAGCAGCAGCAGCGGCAGATGAATCGTGCAGTTGAACTGAAATGAATGGATACTCTACTCTCTCTCTCCAACGACAGAAGCAGATGCTGCAACGGCAGCGGCATCGGCAGCAGACGACATCCAGTGCAAGAGACGGGATAATGAACCTTCTTCCTCGGCGGAAGGAATTGTCATCGGCAGCGGTGGTGGCAGAATCGCTGACATCACCGTACGATGACGTTGCTGCTGATGCCGGCTCCGTTGGAAGATCTCACCGTAGAGACATAATCAAAGAGAGGGAGAGAGGTAAAACATTGAGTGCAATCCTATTGAGAGGGGCGATCGGTGGTGATAGTGAGATTGAGCTATGGAGAAAGAGGAAGCTCACTCGGTTGCTAGCAACGCTGCTGCTGCTGCTGGCAAAGAGAAGCTATCACTACCGATGGTGGCTCACAGAGTCAGAGACTTAATCTGAAAGAGCTAGTTGAAGAAGAAAAGGAAGAAGAAGATGTAAGCTTGGAGGAGCTGAAGAAGATGGTGACGGTGATGAAGTAAAGATATGTGGGAGAGATGGCAAATGGGAGATAGTGGTGTCGCTCCCAAGAGCAAGTATGGCTCTCAACTGATGCCTATGCCTGTGTCGTCACCACCACCACAATGGCAAGTGCTGGAAACCTTTGCGCTTGGAAGCTCTCTGAAGATGAAGCACTGCAGATGTGTGTGTGTGTGTGTGTGCAAACTTGTGCACAAGAAGTAGTTACATACACACGAATACTGCAAAGAGGATGATGATCATGCACAACAATATCAGGGTGAAAGAGGGACACAGGCTGGGCGCGTAATTAAACGACGCCGTGAAAATGTTACTGCACTGATGAGATGACTCGTGGTGGTAATGCCGATGGAGATGATCTAGCTGAAGAGTGAGTGAAGAGAGGAAGCCGCTAAAACACACACCAGTACCAACCAGAGACAGACAGACAGAAAACAGAAACAAGCACAAACACTAACCGAAAGAGTTTAGCTGCAGCAAAACACAGTGTGTACTGTGCTGTGGCAAGAAGAGAAGAACAGACAGTTCTTCGTCCTCGCCGACTGGTGTGTGTTTAGGTTGAGGAAGGTGGCTGATGTGCCGCTGAAAGAAAATGTTGGGGAAGCGAAACTGTTTGTGTGTTGGTCTGGAGAGACTGGCGAGACTGAAGCTTAGTCACACAGACAGTGAAACAGACCGAACCGAACCGAACTGAAGTGAAGAGAACAGGCAGAGCGTAATGGAAGCCAGATGAAGACAGCAGCCGCCGACGATGCCGACGACGACGCCGATATAAACACACACACAAGGAATGGAGAGACTGAAGAAGTGGAAGAAGTGAGATGGATAGAAAATGTGCGCGCGCGAGAGAGAAGTAGAAGGCAAACAACTAGGCAGGCCTGATCGTGGAACTTGAGAGAGAAAGATCGAAAGAGAAATAGAAAGAGTCTGGCGCCTGCAGACTACAAAAATGGAGGCACGTACCGTTGTTGCAGTGGTCGTGGTGGTCGTCGTAGTGGTCGAGGTTGTGGTGGTGATGGGATCCTCTCCTTCTTCTTCAAACCACGAGGACTCTGGCGCTAGCTGGTGGTGGCCTGAGGTGACTGAGAATTGCGATGACTTGCTGTACAATGAAGGTAGAAGTGTTGTACAAACAGAAAGAGGGAGAGAGAATTCCACACAGAGTTCTTCTTGGCGGTGGTGATAAAGAGAAAGTTCTGGTTCAAAGATCAAATTAGGGGAAACGCTGAGCACCAGGCACAACACAGAACAGAAGTTTGAAATAGCGTGTGGGGTGATGAGGTGATCACTGCACCAAAGTAGAATCTTCCGAAGTGGAAAAGGAGAAGAGAAAAGGCTTGGAACACGCGGCGACAACAGCAAAATCTGCAGCAGACAGCCAAACACAGCAAACAGAAGCAGAGAAAAGAGAGGGAGAAAGTTCCGAGGAAGACTGAACTGTGCACTGGCGCTGAGCGTTCGCAGAGGACGTGACTGCTGTACAAAAATGTTGCGAAAAGATTTTCTTCCCTTTTCGAAGTGCAGAAAAAGAAGTGATGATGCAACAATATCATCGAGGTGAACTGCTGAACTTTCGAAAAACACTAGAAACATGAAGTCTCGAAGTGGATGGCGGCGGCGGGGTAAGGTACTCTGCTGTGAATGCTGCTGCGGCTTCAAAATTCGAGTCGGCTTCCTTTGATGATGGTGATCGATATCACCTCGTGGTAAACTTGTACCACGAGGGTGGTGAGATAAGAGCCTGCCTGGAGACGTGCAGGCATGAAGGCAAACTAGAAGACTACAAATGGAGCCGTCGGTCGATCTCACCAGCTGAGAATGAGTTCGCGTACAAAGGACGACGACGTCATCTGAAGAAGAAGAAGAAGTAGAAGTCTTTTTGTACAAACTCAACTTTTGATCTTGTGCCAAGGAACACTGCAAACTGCAAACAACACTGCTGCCAATTATCTCTCTCCTTGTATACACCTGCTCAAGAGCTGTCGTCCTTTCTGTCATCACCTTTTCCTATCATGGCCACCAAACCACGTCTCACCGTCATCACGGGCAATCTGAAGAAGCTCGACGAGATTGTCAGCATCATCGGCCGTGATCTGCCTTTTGAGGTAAACGACTGCTTTGACTGTTTTGTTTATCATCACTGTTTACCCGTTCTTTATCTCTCCACCACCATTAGATTGTCCACGAGAAGGTCGACCTGCCCGAGTACCAGGGCGAGCTGGAGTTTATCGTCTCGGAGAAGTGCCGCCTGGCGGCGGCCATCGTCGGCGGGCCGGTCCTGGTCGAGGACACTTCGCTCTGGTAAGCAGGGTGGAATTTCGAACTCCAGCAAAATCCACAACCAGAATTCTATTTCTATTTCCACCCACTCCACCCACCTCCTCCACCTCAGCATCGACGCCCTGGACGGCATGCCCGGCCCGTATGTGAAGTGGTTCATCGATTCCATCGGCTCTGAGGGCATCTACCGCATGGTGAAGGACTGGGAGGACAAGTCGGCGACGGCGGTCTGCATGGCCGCCTTCTGCGATGGAGGAGGCAGCAGCAGCCAAGACGCAAAGACCGCCGAGGTGCACGTCTTCCGCGGCACACTGACCGGGCAGATCATCGAGCCAAGGGGAAGCGGCTTCGGCTTTCCCTGCTTCCTCCCGACGGCCACGATCGGACGCTGGCGCAGATGGCGCCCGAGAGGCGGAATCGAGTCTCGCATCGGTACCTGTCTCTTAATGCACTAAGGCGATTTCTCCTTCTTCGGTACGGCGGTGGTGATGCTAGTTGTGATACTTTAGAAGATAACTCAGCCGACAACAGCTCAGGTGGTGACAGCAGCGGCAGCGATGGTCAGTGACATTCAACGCGAACAATAAAGATCCTATTTATAATTTTGAACCTTGAACCATTGTCAATTGGTGTGTCAGTACATTGATGATCTTCAGCAGATGTTCTGTCAAAGGGAGCCGCCGCCACTACACAGACAGTAAGATGATCCCCTCCCTAAATTGATGATGCCGACACAGCTTTGGATATCCACACAGTCCTTGCTTTGATTTCGTTTAAATCATCATCATCGGTACGTGATGTGTTATATAAGTGAAAGAGAGAGAAGAGGGAAAAGAAAAAGAAGGAGAAAAGGTTATCTCGAATTTCGAGAGGTTTAGCAGTAGTAAAATTTTAGAGAACGAAAAGGAGACAGAAGAGAAGGAGGAGGAGAAAGAGAAAGAGAAAGAGGAAAAGAAAGAGAAACGATAAGAGGAGAAGTAGGCTCTGCAGTAGATGCTGCAGCAGCGGCAATAGTAGTAGAAATCATGGCGGAGAAGGAAGATGGGCTGCCGCGGCCGAAGAAGACGGGCCGGCGGCAGCGACGACATGTGCAGACGATGACGAGGCAGCAGCGGCGGCCGCAGCAGCAGCAGCCGCCGCTGCAGCCATCGTCGCCGATGATGATGAGGGAGAGGGCGTCGACGAGGACGAGGTGGAAGAGGAGGTGGAAGCGGAAGAGGAGGAGGCGGATGAAGCGGATGAAGCGGAGGAGGAAGAGGAGGAGGAGCTGGCCGGGGCTTGGGCCACGACCGAGGACGATGATGACGAGATCATCGAAGAGAGCGCCTGCGGGGGCAGCGGGGGCGGCGGCGGGGGTGGGTGAATCTGTCCACCACCGCTGCTGCTGCTGCCGCCAGCATTACCGCCAATGTTTCCACCACCACCGCTGATGTTGTGGTTGTTGAAGAGGAAGAGGAGTGATGTCCTCCACCACTACCACCACCACTGCTCGTCGATGAGCCCTGTCCCTGTGCGTGCTGCTCCCTGTCCGCCGCCTTCCGCTTGGACGTCCAAATGCGCACGGTGGTGTCGTCAGAGGCACTGGCCAGCATGTTCGTGTACCGCGGATTCCAGCTGACGCAGTTGACCGTCCGCCGGTGGCCCTTCAGCACTGAGATCGGGTGCTCGCGCTTCTTGTGCCAGATGTAGATCTTGTTGTCTGAGGTGTGAGAGGGGGAAGTGAGGATGAGATTACGACAGCAAACAGGTAAATAATACAGACTTACCCTCACTGCCGCTGGCGAGAAAGACCTGGTCGACGCCTCCGAAGCAGGAGTGGATGGTGTAGTAGCCCTGGGAGAGGCCCTGGAACTTGCGCACCAGCACCCGGTCCTCCAGGTCCCAGAGGTGGACGCCCTGGCTCTCCACGTTCACCAGCGCGTAGCGGCCGGTGCGATCACATACGAAAGACACTATGGAATGGTCTTCTTTGATGCTGGAAAAGAGGAAGAGGGGGATTAGTCTTGGATAAAAGTTCCAAAAACAGCAGCACTTACAGTGTGAAGTCATTTACTTCTTCGAAATTGTAGCCCCTTATTCGGTAGTGAGTATCAGCGGCGAGGACCACCCGGCCGTCCTTCTTGTAGGCCAGACACTGGACGCGCACGCCCTCCCAGTTGTCGACGATGTTGCCCTCCAGGTCCTGGTGGAATGGAATGGAAGCGAATAAGATTTAAAAAGCCTCCAAAACAACCAACACAGCACTCACAATTTGGTAGAAGTGGCCCCTGGTACCGGCGGCGACGAACCTCTGACTGTCCGGGTGCCAGGCACAGGTGGTTAAGCTGTCGTCCGTCTGGTTGTTGCCCTTGTGCTTGATCAGACCGGTCTGCAAAAGGTGAAAGGAGAGGGAATAAAGGGTTAGGAGATGTTTAGGGAAAAACAAACAAAGTGCCACTTCACTCACAGTACAGTCCCAGATCCAGAACTCGCCCGCCTCCTCGGGGCCCAGGGCGACCAGGTAGTGGTCGTCGGGGCTCCAGGCGAAGAAGGCAATGGCGAAGCTGTGCCCGCCAAAGGTGTACTTGATCGACAGGTTAAGGGTGTCCTAAGGGAAAATGTAAAGGGAATTAATAAGAATCCTATTCAACACACCTTTATAATAAAAACATACCGGATCCACCTCCCAGATGATGATGGTGCCGTCCTTGGAGCCGGTGGCCAGTCGGGTGCCGTCATTGGAGAACTGACAGTACCAGACCTCGTCGCGGTGCTCCTCCAGAATCTGCGTCGTCTCACTGGGTAAGTCGTCTCTGCTTGAGAGTTGGGGGCGTTAAAGAAAAGGGGGAAAAAGAATAGAGTTAGCAAAAGAGAAAAAACTTGGCAAAAAGTGAAAACTGAACGCACTTGCTGCAGGAGTGGTCGACCAGCAGGGAAAAGTCCTCCCAGCTGCACTCGAGGTTGTGATTGTGAAAGAAGCACTGATCCTTCTGCCGCTCAATCGCCTGGTTCAGCAGCGTCTGCAGGCGGCGCGGCGGCAGCATGATCTCCGGTGGGAGGAAGTCTGAGAAAGAGGAAAAGTTAAAGATTGATGCAATAAAACAGGCATTAACTCTAACGACTTACTCTGCAGCTCTCATCAACTTCTGACGGAGGCGGGGCCTTGCCCTCCCAGTGGCAACTGTTTGAGCTCATCAATGATTAAAAGAGTATCTTTTGGAAATAAAATGGAAGAGAAATTAGTCATCACCAGAGCCAAAAGCAAAGCAAAAGCCTAGATCAAATTCCATACCTGCAAATATTGGGAAGACTCTCCTTCTTGTAGTTGAGCGGCTTAATCTCCGACTGCAGGCACTTGAGTGCGTCGGCGTGGCGCTCTCCTCGATGTCTCACAGGACTTTCTGCTCAGCAGCAGGTCTTCATCATCTGAAAGAGAAAGAAAGAAAGGCAATGGGTTAGATAAGTGTAATTCAGGTACCCAACAGCACTGACAACTAATGTTGGGCGCTGTCGAGAAAGGGCTTCGCTCGAGGAGCGTCCCTCGGCGCGACTCCACTCGCCGCCCTGACCAGGCTGCGGAACCGATCCGCCGTCGGGTGGTCCAGTCGACAGCCGGACTCCTTGATCAGCTGGCTGGCGGTGTTGCTGCAATTGAAAATAGGTTAGCATTTAAATTCCTAAAGACCCAACAGGCACTCACCCCAAGCCCATGATGTGCAGCTGCTGGCCAATGAGGCGGATAATGTCGCGGTCCGTCTGCGACTTGATCACATAGGGCGCGGCGGGCGCCTTCTTCGGCGGCCGGAGCGGCTGCTTGCCGTTGCGCAGGTACGGACGACGCCCTTCAAAGTCCTCCTCCTCCTCCTCGTCCTCCTCGTCGCCGTCCTCTGCTTCATTGCCACCAGCCCTTCCCCCTCCTCCTCTGGCCGATCCATTTGTGTAGCTGCTGCTGTTGTTGGCCACGCCATTGCTGCTGCTGCCTCCGGCGGCTCCAGCGGTGGTGGGCGTCGTCTGAGTGCTGCTGCCGCCGCTGCCTAGGGCGTCGCCATTGCTAAAGTTGTTGACGCCGTTGCTCTCTGAACTACCACCGCCGATGTTGGCCACCGCAGCTGCTGCTGCTCCCGCAGGCGGCGCCAGAGCCTCGCTCTCCGAACCGTTTGTGGACAGACCTAGTGAGTGCATGTCTCGCGAAGATGTCGAAGGTCCTTGCTGCTGCTCTGGCAGCTGATTACTGGCGCTTGAAGTGGAGGGTGACGCAATTCTGGTCGCTGCTAAAGTCGTTGAGGAGGAGGAGGTGCCCGCTCGGCTGTGTTGCACTAAAACAGAGGCGAGATTAGCTGAGGTAGTGGAGGTCGAGGAGGAGGCGGAGGGGGCGGCGGCTGCGGCTGCTGCAGAGGAGGTCGAAGGTCTGAGCACTGCTGCGGCGGCCGCTGCTACTTCGTCTTCGTGCTCGTACTCAAAGGCTCGAGAGGAGGAGGCGACGGCTACTGAGAAGGGCTGCTGCTGAGGCTGCTGCTGAGGCGACTGGCGCAGTCTCTTCCTCGGCGGAGGAGATGTAGCTCCACCTGAACCCGAGTCTGATTCCGTGCTGGAGGCCAGTGTTCGCCAAGGAGGAACTCGGGTGTCAAAAGTGTCTGTCACGTGATGTGAGTGTGTCGTGGGTGGTGAAAGAGAAGAAGAAGTTAAGAGGGGTGTGGTGGTGCTGGTCTTGAAGAGACGAAAAACTGAAAAGTAGAAAAGAGAAGTAGAAAAGTTGGTAAAGGTTAGCTCGGAAGAAGAGAAAGCGTTTAGGAGTGCTGCTGCTGCTGCTCAGGAGTGTGGCAGACACAAAACAAAACAGTAGACTCAAAGCGAGATAGAAAGAGAGAAAAAAAAAGTTGATCATTAGAGTCACTCACAGACGACGTCTCGCACTGTGAGTGACTACTGCTTGGGCAAAATAAAAACATAAGAATTAGATTCTACTGTTCCGTCTGTTCCCTTTAAACACCTTCAGGCCCTTTTGGTGGGGAAAAGCTTCTGACCATTTCTTAGTCAGCAAAGATTCTGAGAGTCGATTCTCTAGAGGAAAGATGCTCTCTAAATTGACCACATCTCCCCAGAGTACTGGTGGTGGTGTGGGTGCACGGGTCAAACTCCACGCCACTACACTACCACGGGTTGCCTTGGTCACATGAGCCACAAGCTACTCGCTCAGCTACTTGCTCGTCTCCTGCAATCGTCCACTGACGTGCAGCAGCAGCCATCCACAATACAGCAGAGGGTAATAATACCAGTGCAAGAGAGAAATGGAAACAGTGTGTAGAAGAGATAGATAGACTGTACAGTAATAAGATGGAAACATGCACAGTTGCAGTATGTGTGTATGTTGTAGTATGTTACCGAGGCGAGGGGGCAGCTACGCAGCATTGGAGGATATACGACGCATTGATTGTCTGCGAAAGAGAGTGAAAAGAGAGGAGTGGTGGTGGTGAACGGACAATTACTGCTGCTGCAGTCGACAGGAGGAGGACAGCCGCAGTAGAAAGTAAAGAAGGGAAGAAAAAGAAAACCAACAGCGAAAAAAGTGTTGGTGCTGGTGGTGGTGGCGAGTTGGCAACAACAACGAGGATGGAGAAAGAGAATGTTGTTGGTATGGTGGCGGTGGTGGTCGTGATGAACTCTGATGAGGAGGATTCTTCTTGCCTGATGATCAGAGGTGATCTGGCTCTGGTGCGAATGTTAGTCAGTCTGTAACGAGGTCGAGGTGGAGGTCGGTCGGTCTGGTCTGGTCTTCTCAGGCGCAGGTCACACACAGTTCTAAATGGCTCGCTGCTGCTGCCGTTCTCGGTGTGTCTGTTCTGCGTGTGCTCTACGAACGAGAGAGAGAGATAGGAAGAGAGAGAGAGAGAGAAACAAAGTGTGAAAGCGAGCAGCAGCAGCAGCCTTCAAGCACAGCAGCGCAGAAGACAACACACACTCACTCACTTTGTGCTTTCGCACGTACTCTCTGAATCGGTTTCCCCCCCCCTTTTTACCGACGGCGGCGCCCTCTGACGACGACCTCTTGCACCTGATTTTTTCTGGTCTCGAAGGATGCGGGGATTTATTGGGATTCTAGGACCAAGATTTTTCCCTTTTCGAACTAGGTTTTCGAACTTTGGAGTGCACTTGATGGCACCTTGTGTTTCCAAACACTGGAACCTCTACTACTTCTTTCACCCCTTCAAACAAACAACCTTTTCCTCTCCTTCCATTGTAATCGCAGATGACGCAGTAGTAGTGTCCACATCTGTTTTTTGCTGCCATTCAGCAGCATAAATGATCCTTTGGAAAATGGCATCCGCTCCTTTCTCCCTCTCTCTCCCTTTGCTTTCCTTTTCTTTCCGCCACCACCTTCGCTCTCTCGCTCAGCTGACGAGGATGTCAGAGTGCTTGGAAAGAAACACACACAGCAAGAGAGTAATCTTTTGCCTGCGCATGCGACCAGTGAAGAAGAAGAAGAGGACTACGAAAAAACTACGAGGATGGACAGAAAAGAGACAGAAGATGGAAGGAGAAGAAGAAGAAACGTGTGAACAACGAGGATGAACAAGAGAGAGAAAAAGAAGCGACGTTTTCGGTCTCCCAAGTGAAGTGATTGAGCACAGTCTGTCTGCTCAGTGGACGAAACCATTGCATCCCTTTTGCTCCACTGCTGCTGCTTCTGCTACTGCAGATCAGGTCACTGACTGAACATACACACACACACAGAGTGAGACCACTGCCTTTGACCTGAACACCACCGAGAGAGATTGCTCCTCGACACTGCCTGGCAACAGCAGCAAGGGCACACTGAGCTGCTGCTGCAGCTGTGCAGTTGGTGCACCACCAAAAGAGCGTCTGCAGTTGCTACTGCTGCACTGGAAGCAACTGTGCACACTTTTCGAAAATTCAGTCAGTCGAACTCTGGTGCTGGCACCTCTTGGCACTGATGATAACACCGAGGATCGAAAAAGGGAAAATCTGGGAAGATCATCTCTCTGTGTATAATCCTTGCCCTCATCATCAGTTCCGGTCTCCCTTGCCGTCATTTTCAATGTTCAATTCCATCATGATCAAGGAGGAGTGCTTACTAAATGAAGTGCACAGGAAGTCTCAGGTAATTATCAGCTGCTGCCCCGCGTCCTTTCATCTTTCACACATCAATTAAGCACTTGCACTTGCACTTTCACTCTTAACTTCTTTCAACTTCAACTTCAGCCACCACCTGTGCACCGACTAAAAATAGCGACCAATTTGCAGTAGACAGATTGAACAGCTGAGAAGGAGAAGGAGAGAGTTGACATTGGCCGTCATCAGTGCGAGTGCCTGCGCCTGGGAATGCTGCTAGCTGTCTGGACAGCAGCAGCAGCAACCGTGGTGGCCATGTGCACTTCTCAAACAAAACAATGGAGGTGATCACTTTTTGCACAATCACTCACACACACAGTTACTTTCACTGAGCTGATGTTGATCGCTGAGCTGTCAGTGATGGTGGCCAGTGCCACGTCTTATTTCCAAGTCTAATAACGGCTTCAGCAGCAGCAACAGCAGCTCAGTCTTTGAGGTGAAATTCTGTAAGTCAGAGCTTCTCAGTAGATCTGTTGCCACACACAGACAGACACAGAAAACACAGTGGCCGCCATTCAATTGAGTTATTATGCGATCGATGGCAAATGCTGCAACTGCACACTTCTTTTATTTTTTCACTGGACTCTGCCCAGTGGCCACGGAATCAAGTGCTTGTGTGGCTGAACAAAATCTCTGAAGCTCTTGCCCCTTTTATTTCTTCTTCTTTTCTTTTTTTCCTTTTGAAATCGTGCTTGTGCGCACCTTCATCGCCGCCTGAAAGAGCACAAAAGAAGAAGAAGTGAAAGGGAAAGTGAAAGGGATCCCGTTATGGAAATGAACCGATTTCAAGTGCTGCTAGTGAAGTAGTATTGATATTGACTGCAGAAAAAAGTCAGTGAGTGTCTTAGATAACTCTGATCGATCGATGGCAATTAGAACAACTGGCGAGAGCTGAAGCTGAAGAAGTATTGGCCAACAACACGTCTTCGACTTCAGCTTTGAACACGTTGCACATTGCACAAAAGGACAGATCGCAGAAAAAATGAGCACGTGTACTTTCAAAGTCGATCAGTGGAGCAGCAGTGGAGCAGCAGCAGCATCAAGAGTGAACCCATCAAAATGATATACTACTTTTGTTCGACCAGGTGTGCCCTGAAGAGGCAAAAATATGCAAATATGATAGAGCGACCACCACCACCACCACTAAGGCTTTTCTCTAATAATAATCATCCATTGAGGCTTGCCTCTCCGTCTGCAGACCTTGACTTGACATAGTGAATGGTGATCCACCTTGGTCAGCGTCTTCGGCGACCGTGGTGGTGTGCCACCACCTCACTGGTCTATCATTACTGCTCATTAGGACGCCATCATTATAAGCTGCTGCTGCTGCTGCTGACCAACACTACTCTCTCCATTTCTTTTTTGCTTCAAAACTGACCACTCTCTCTCTTTCTATTTCTTCTTTTTTCGTGAAGACCACGTCTCAGCTCTTCTCTCCTCCTCCTCTTCACTCACTCTCTTCTCTTTGGACCTCGAGGATCGTATAAATAGCCGCTGAAGAGGATCACTCTGACTCACTCACTTGAATCACTCGAATCTTTTGACCACTGTTGTACGAGCCATCAGCTAAACTTTTGAGCCATGCAGTTCTTCATCCTCTTCGCCCTGGTCGCCTCGGCCGTCGCCGTCCCCTACGCCGGCATCGTCAACACCGGCTCCTCCGCCGTCTCCCGCTCCGATGATGGCCATGGTAAGCTATTTATCTACCTGCTGTTTTAATTAGTCCCATTTGGTTCTTCAATTAAACCCCTTCTTTTTAAGGCAACTACGCCTTCGGCTACAACGAGACCACGCCACTGGCGGCACCTTCCGCAAGGAGAAGGGCGGCCCAGGAGTGCAGGTCGGCTCGTACGGTCTCCGAGATGCTGATGGTCGAGTGCGAACTGTGAACTACGTCGCCGATGCCCTCGGCTTCCGTGCTTCGGTAAGTTGGTCATCAATTCTTTTATCATCCCTTTTCATCACCCCCTGCTCATCACCCTCTTTACCATCACCCCTCCTTCAGATCTCCACGAACGAGCCCGGCACTGACGTGAAGCAGGACCCCGCGGCGACCAACCTCAACTACGGCGGTGGCCACATCCCCGTCGCGCACGGTCACTCGCGCCTGCCCCGGCTCCGCTCGCACGTGGCAGACTCCCTTTCACCCTGTATGCACCCCTGCCCACCCCCATCCCCACCCCCATTGCCAGCAGCTAGCCGGCACGACCAGCAGCAGATCCCGCCGCCACCTCACTCGGCAAGGGCCATCCCTACGGCCCGGTGCTCCCTCGGCACCTCAAACACGCTTTAGTAGAATAGCTTCACTTTTACTCCTATCAACGTTCTCTCCCCCTTCTCCCTGCCACAGTCTTAGCTTAGCTACTCCGTTAGCACACCCCCCCATCGCCCTCCCATGTCTCGTGAATAGACGAAAATACGGCAGTACAGCATCGTCCACACACAACACTTTCTTGTTGTAATTAAGTTCACTTTTCTAACTCAGTTTCTCTCCTTTCTCTCTCCAAATCACACTTTGACTGTATAATAAAATACTTTATAGATTTAGACATTTCTTTCCTCTCTTCTGTACGAATTAGTCAATTACGGACTGCAAGAGAGCAGACAAACGACGCTCGTTTGCGCGCAAGGTCGTGTGACTGCGTCATAAAAAAACAGCAAAAACCACGTAGAAAGAGATTAAAAATGTGCAGAAAAAAGAAGTCTTTAGTTGATAGCTAAAGGTCAGTTTTCGCTTGACAAATACTTCAACTTTTGTGCATGTTTAAAGCTTACTTTGTCAATGTGACTGCACATTTGACTGTTGTTGAGTTGAAGTTGACGATGAAAGAAAACTGTAGGAACAGGAATGACAAAGTACAGACGGCGCAGGAGAACGCGCGGCGATGGCGAGTGAAATGGTGGATGTGACTGCCTCATAGAAAGAAGACAGCAAAATAAGTGGTGAAAGGCACTTTAGTTGCAGACGAAAAAAGAAGTTTTGTGTGTGGTCGATTTTCTAGTTAAAACTTTGCAGTTTGAACAAAAGTGCAGTTTGCGCATTGTTGAGTGGAATTGAAAATGGGAATTCGAATTAGTCAAATTAAGTAACAATAAGTAAAAGTACACGTAAAAGTTAAACCAAAAGTACTACGACAAAGGAACACTGACATAACTGGTCCAGGTCACCAAAAGGTGCGACAAGAAATGGGTTCAAAGAGTGTGTTGTGTGTGACCATCGCAGTAGTCAAACAAGAAAACAGAAACAAACGACTGTATCTAGGCGCTCGGCAACGAGGATTAGTGTGGTGTGTGCTGGTGCAGTGCTGTTTTTAGTAAACCTTGTGCCAGAGTGGTTGTACAAGTGTAGTTTTGTGCTTGTTCGTGCCACTTGACTGAGTGAATTCGATCACTTTACTCCATACTACCACACTACACCCCATTAAGTAAACAAGTACACGTAAAAAGTTTAAAACACAAAAAGTACTACAGAATCAAAAGAAGCACTGCACTTAATAACACTGGTCACTGGTCACCCAAAAAAGTGTCGTACAAGAAAATGAGGTTCTAAAAGAAGTTGTGTTGTGTGTGACACCATCGCAAGTAGTCACAGCAGCAGCAGCAACTGCAGACAACAAAGCGACTGTCTCTTAGTGCCGCTCGGCAACGAGGATTGCTGCTGGTGGTGGTGGTGCTGGTGCCAGTGCTGTTGATTTGCAGTGACACCGTTGCACAGAGTGTCGTCGTACAAGTGCTAGTGTTGGTGGTGCTGGTATCGGTGCCACTGCTGCTGGTGATACCTTCATTCACTTTCTCCAGTACTACCACCACCACCACTACCACCACCACAGTTTCTCTGTCGTCAGCAGTAATAGAGCACTGCCAATATCGATACACATCAGCAGCAGCAACAACAACTGTGCATCATCTTTGGTGAAGAAGACAGTGCCGTACAGTGTGCACAAACAGTCAGGCAGGCAGTGTCTTCTTCAGCAACAGAAGCTGCTTCAGTGTCGTCAGCTTCATCAGCGGCATCGGCATCGGCGACAACCTTCGGCGCCCGAATTAGCAGCAACAGCAAGTGCTACAGTCAGACAGGCAAATAGAAAAAAAGCGAGCAACAACAAAAGCAGGCAAAAGAGAGGGAGAGGAAAAGGTGTCCTCAGTTCAGCTCAGGATGATCAGCAGCACTGGTGGCGGTCGAAGGAAGAGCTGCTGCTGCTGATGATGGTGATGATCCTCAACAGCTGCGTAGGTAGCTGAAGAAGAAGAAGAAGAAATCCGAGCAATAGCAACAGCCACCACCACCACCACAACAACAACAAAAATAACAAAGAAGAGAGTGGCAATTTGGCGCCACGAGACCTAGCAGCAGCAGCAGCAGCACTGATGAGCTCGCTGACAGGTATATAGCAACATTGGCAAAAGAGTGCAACTCGAGGTGACCATCACCACCGGTGATGAGATCAATGACTGAAAGTGCAGTGCTGGTGGTGGTGGTGGTGGTGGTAGCACTTGACGACCAGTTTTCCAGTCTCTTCTCCTCTGTGTTGCCATTGTCTTCACGGCCACTGCTTCTTCTTTTTCTTCTTTTTGTATTTTTTTGTATTTGTCGACCCTGTTTGCAGCAGCATGTGTGTGCTCTTCGGATAACTACTACTACCACTACATTTACGATTTAGTGGCCACTGCTCTCTCTTTCTTTTTCTTTTTCCACCGAACTAGTACTAGGCTAAAAAAGAACCGATTTTTCCCTTCTAATGCAAATAGCGAGAGAGGGAAAAAAGAGAGATTGCATTGTACCGGCAATGTAATGGTAAATGCTTGCGATGATTCATTCAATCGCACTAAAAACTTGCACTAAATTGGACAAAGTGCAGTGCCATTTCAAAGTCGTTGAGCACATATTTTTGGATTCCTTTTTGCCTAATTAGTAGTTTTCAGTCCGGATCACTGTCTTTAAACTTTTTCTCAATTTTTAAATGTCAGACAAATTTAGTAGACTTCACTGCAAATGTAAATCAGTACTGCTCAAATCAGAGTGCGCACTACACTTCGGTGCGATCAAATCTGATCAGTGAGTGCACTAAACTTGACAGAAGTGCTCACTGCACTGTGTTACCTAATAACTAAGTAGAGCTAATTAAATTGCCGCTGCTGCTGCTTTTCCAGTTGAATAATCACTTGTCGTAGTTTTAATAGGCTTTTCCCCAGCTTTCACTGCCTCACAACTAGCTGAAAATTGTACATAAACGTACATAAACTGCTACTGTCCTTCGCCGCATCTAAAAGACGCCTGAAGGCAGGAAAAAAAAGTCTTTCAATCCGTATGACTGATCGATTGCCAGTGAAACGTTTCGATTTGATTCGATTTGACAGTGGCAATGGGTCGATGATGAGAGTTACGCAACCTGACAGCGATTTTTCCCTGCTACACCTGCTAATTTGTTTGCTCAGCAGGAGCATCATCAGCCATCAAAGTGATCATCGACTCAACGTAAAAATTAGTGTGGTTTTAAACACTTTTTGTAATCTTCTTTGTTTTTTATTTGCAGACAGTAGAGAACAAGCAGTTTGGGTGTGTGTTTAAGTGCAATTCAGTTTGCTACAGCGTGCAGAGTTTGATTGGGTAAAGAGGTGTGTGTTTCAGTGTGTTTGACCGTGCGCTGATGGTTATTTGAGGTTGACAATTTTTCCTGAAAAAAAGAAAGAGAGGACATAGGACGAGGACAGCAACAAAGACAACAACAACAACAGCAGAAAAATAAAGTGTTGCTTTGAAGAGAGGGAGTTCAGTAGGAGTTCATTTGTGCGTGCGTTTGTGTGTGCCTGTGTGCTTCAAAAGGAAAAAAAGTGTGGGGAATGAGAGGGCTCAAGGGCTCTAGAGACTAGAGACTAGAGATCGGTGATCAGTGATGATTCAAGGTGGTTAATGTGGTGACACTAAACTTTTCAGTTTCTAAACATGTGTTCGATTGTTCGACTTTTTTTTAGTTCAACTTCAGTTCTCAAGACTGGTCCACGTCGGAAGCTGAAGGTCCAACGTTGCCGAGCCCTTGAGACGAAGACGAATCGCCTCCAACAGCAGCAGCAATGGACTTCATTTCAGGCAAGCTCTGCCCGACGTGCACCATCTTGACGGGAAACCTGAAAAAGATGTTAATTTTGTTGACGTCATATTATCTGGTAGACATCTAAACAAACTTACCTGTCGAAACACTTGAAGAGATTCAGCTTTCGCTCCACCTCGGTGCACCACATTGGCTGATAGTCTTCCAGCGGGTGTACGCCGGCAAAAGCGGTGATGTCCTTGCTGCCGCTGTTACCGTTGGCTGATAAATGAATGATAAACTTATCAAACCTTATCAAGCATTATCACCACTTTCTCCCTACCTTGGCTGTTGGCGAGGTAGGCGTCGACGCTGGCCATCAGCGAGCTGGGCACCTTCATCATCTGCGGCAGGGGCGGCAGGTCGGAGCGGCGGCCGTAGCGCCCATTTGGGTAGAACTTCTGGGCGCCGCTGGAGCGCGGAAAGACCTGCGCCGAGAAGAAGAGGTACAGCACCAGGTAGGTGGAGAGGGGCGTCAGGTGCTGGTGCATCGCCTTCAGACCGCCCATCGCCGAGGAAGAGGAGGAGGAGGGGCTGGTGGCGGAGGAGGTGATATTTCGCAGGTCAAAGTTTTGTAGTGAAGAGGAAGAGGCGGAGGAGGACTTGCTCACTTTTCCGTACATCTTTTTAACTAGAAGAAAAGTGTGTCAAAATTAAGCAAAAAACTAAATGACATTTTTCTTGGTAAACTGAAGTTGGCTTTTATGCACTTTGATTAGCAGGTGGAAAAGAACCCTCAGATTTACTATGTAAAATTAAAGCTCTCTCTCTTTTGTCCCTGCTCTTTTGTTTCTACTAGGACAAATGACTACCACAAACTAATGACGTACTAAGAAGATGTAAAGTGAAAAGTTGGGGTGATTATCACCACTAACAAATGAAAGAGAGGTGCACTTAATTCAGAGAAAGTTAACTGTTAATAACGAAAACTACAAGAGATAAGTGGAGCAAAAATAACATAATTCTGAATTCATAAAAGGTGAAAAAGAAAGGAAAAAAAGGTTCTACGCGAGATTTTTGCAATGCAGTGATGAAAAACTTTGCACTCAAACTCATCCTCAAATTACAAACTGGTGATGATAGACAAAAGACAGACACTGATGATGATGATTCCTGATAATGGCAATGGCAAAGACACTTACCTTAAGAGCGGTAATGTTGATGATGATGAAGAAGTAGACAAACAAAAGATAGTCCCACTGATAGTTCTGCCGGAAAAGGCTGCTGCTGCTGTTTTTCGCTGAACAGTCGCACTTAACAGTTTTGAAGTGGTTGGCGAGAGAGAACTAGATGTTTTGCACACAAAATGAATGAAAAGTGCTGAATTTCTTCTTTCGTCGTCGTCAAAGAGCGTTCCAGAGCGGTGGAGAGAGAGAATGAGACCAGTCGAGGGCGGCTGAAGTGCCTTTTATACCGACGCCGGTGCTGATGCTGTTGATGCTAGTGCTGCTGCTGCTGCTGCTGTACCATCTGTCTACCTTCCTCTCTCGGTGCAATTAGCCCAAACTGCAAGACAAGCGCAGACACATTTGCCCACTTTGGGAGCTGCCATTTGGTGCACACCACCACCTCCTCCTCCTCCTCCTTGACCGATGCTTCTTCTTCTGCTTCTTCTTGAGAATTCTTCTGTATATAGTGAACTGTGCCAAGACAGCTCTGTTTGACTCGGTGGGGCGGAAATTGACACACTCTTCAAGTTCGTCATCGATCTTCTTCTTCTTCTTCTTCTTCTTCTCCTTGATGAGTCCTCATCTTTCTGCACCGGCAGTGTCCCCAGCCCAATTACCATTTAGATTGACTGTCGTCGTCATCGTCATCGTCGTCATTTTGGTCTTTCTTTAATATCATCATCACCACCATCAACAACTTGGTGGTGGCGGTGGTTTTTACCCGTAATTGGTCCCGGTCTTTTTAGCGGCTAAAAGCAGCCAGCAATTTCCGCTGCTGTGCGATCTAACTTCGTTAGTCTTCGTCGTCGTCGTCGATATGCATATGACCTGCTTGTACATTTTGGTGTTGTTGGTGTTGTTGTCTGTGTGTGTGTGTGTGTGTGTTTGTCTGTTTGCCCATTACCACATGTAAATATGGCCCGTGGAGAGCTCCGCGTGTCGAAGCCGAAGTTTGAGGGCCCATTAATTGCAAACATGCAAAACGTACGAAAGAGCTTGCTGCAAAGAAGTGTGAAGTGTACGGCTTCGGCTGCTGACGCTGTTTGATCTCCCCGATAAGGTCTCCAGAGGTGTTCCAGAGGCTTTAATTAACTTGTGGCCTTTTTGTTCGGCAACAGCAGCAGCAGCAGCAGCAGACCAGCTCTCATTTCTCCCTATCTCACTTTCACCAGTGATGATGGCCTTCCTGTTTGAATAAGCAGCAGCAGCAGTGCCAACAGTCTCTTTCTCTCTCCTTTGTCTAAAGAGCAAGAACAAAAGAGCAGCAACCTAGGGTGACATATGTACTCAGGAGTGAGTGTTTCGAAAGCTACCTGCAAAGAAGAAGAAGAAGAAAAGTAGAAGCGAATTGTGCTGAGCGTTGCAATAACACCAAATCCGAGATTTGCTACGTACCAGAGTGTGGAAGTGAGTGAGCGAGCGAGAGATCTGGTCAGCTTGCACAAACGGAATTCTCTATTTGGCTCTCTTTAGTTTCGGTCGCTTCTGCTCACTCAATTTGCAAATTTTCAAAAGTGTGGTTATTATTTATTTAGGATTAACGAGAAACAGTGGTGGCGGTGGTGGTGGCGAAACAGGTGCACAAAAGGTGGTGGTGGGATTTAGCGAGGACAAACGATGTTCTGGCTTGCAATGCAATAGTGGTGGGATTTCTACAGCACAACCGAATTGTGTGTGTGCTCAAGATTTAGAGGCAAAAGATTTGAAATGTAGAACCCGAAATAGAATCAGCAACCGTTTCCAAGAAAAAGGACTTTTGGGTTGTGGCAAAATCTTTTCGTAAACACATGGGCGGCAACGACCCAAAGACTAAGGTGTGCGCGCGTGTGGGTGGAAACAGGTGCACGCATTTCATCATCTGGTCACAAGATTGTAAACAAAAAGACTAAAAGTTTTGACATTTCTATTTTTCACTTCTTCATTTCCCTCACTACTTTCGCCCTCAAGTTCTTGACCTTTAATTCGATTAGCACTTCAGCAGCAGCACTTCAGACTCTGTCTTTTCTCATTCAAATGTGTGTTCTACAAACGACGATGAGAACGACCGGAGGTGTCAATTGCCCAACTCGCACTGTCGGAAAAACAGACAGAGAGGGAATCGCCATTTGCAATTTGTTCAAGTTCGCAACTGCTCGAATGCCAGTGAAGAGAGAGCTGAAGCATCCATGGTACTTCCCAGTGGACTCCCTTCGCCCTCTCCTAATGAGTTCATTAAAGACGGCGAGAGCGAGTGATATAACACACACACACTGAGCACTCGCTTGCAAACTTTTTAATAATTCAAAGTGTGATCATGTAAATGTGCAAGAATGTGTGAATGTGCGAATGTGTGTGTTGGAAGACAAAGTCAAGGAGAGAAAGAGAGGGGAAACTCTGTATACTGTGTGTACGGTAGTTGCCAACGGAAGAAGAGAGGAGAGGATGAAAACATTACATTAGAAGAGACTTGAGAGAGTTTGGCTGATGAGATGTGCCTAGTAGTGCATTCGAGGTGCGACTATGAGAAGCTGCTGCTGCTGTTAATTAGCTGCCCTTCTCACTCATTCGGGTTATAATAATACCCTCGTCGCATTGAATACATGTCTTCGAAGTATGAGGAGGGAAGATGCTTATTTACATGCTAATGACGCCATTGACGATGACGAAGATGGTGCTGGTAATTTGGCTGCTGTTTTCTTTCTTTCTTTCTGTTCTGCTGTTTTTGGCCACTGGAGGAAAGTGCTTGGATGTGAGAAAAAGAATCCTTCTCTTCGATTCTAGCTGAGATTCTGCTTGGTGGCAATCTCCTGGAGGAGGGACATGTCACTGCCGGTCAGTCGCTTGGAGCGCGTCGAGTAGCTGATGCGGGCGGTGGCATTGTCGCCCGAGCTCGCCAGTCGTTGTCTCCGTCAGTCGGGTGAACTCCACTGACATCTCGTCGGTCTCGGGGCCCATCTAAACCATGAACCAAAAACCTTTAGTTAAGTTCTAAAACCTTTAAAAACCAACTTACCCCCTTATGCGAGGGCGCGTAGAGAATCAGTAGCGTGAGGACGTAGCAGTTCCACAGTGCAAAGACGCTGGTGAACATGGCACTGGACCACTGGAGGCTGCTGAGGAAGGACCGCTGGTCGTCCCAGTACCACTGGTCCTCACTGACCTGCCCCAGAATGTAGGCCACTACCGTGGAGGCCGCACAGACGAAGGTAAAACCCAGCAGAAAACGAAATCGGTAGATGACGCCCTTGTAGAGCAGGCGGCGGGCGGTGGGCATCGAGGGCAGGGACTGCTGCTTTGTGCTGATGTTTCGGAAGGCTAGCCTGAAAATAACCAAAAATGTTTAGATCCAAGAACTATTAAAAATGACTCTAACTCACCAAAGATGATAGGAGAGAAAGAGAAAGTAGCCAATGGCAAAGAGAATGGTCACGGTAATGCAGACCACTGCAAAGCCGCTGTTCACCTCCCAGATGGAGTAGAAGGGATCCACAACCTGAATGCCCTCGCTCCGTGGATTCAAACACAAAAGCGAAATGTAGGCGGCCAAAATTGTCCCCAACTGTTTGCTGTAGGCCGCCAAACCGCCGCCCACCGCCCTCCTCCGGCTGATGTGCCCGTCATCGAGCAGGTGCTCGCCGATGAAGATGATCCAAAAGGCGAGCAATGAGCAGTGGAAGACGCCCTGGCGAATGTCGCAGAGGAAGGACATGAACTCGATGTCCAGGGCGAGGGCCAGGTACTCCACGGGCACGTTCAGCTGGGTGATTCCAGGCCCAGGGCGACCAGGGTCCGCTCCAGGAGGTTCGTCTCTCGGCCTAGCTGGCCGAGGCGGCGGCAGTACCAGAAAGGGTGGCCAGGGTGATGACGGTGAAGAAGAGCTTCAGGGCGAGCCAGACCTGGGTGAAGCCGCCGTTCTGGTGGATGGCCACCATCCACAGGTTGCTGAGGAAGCCGAAGTTGTCGGATTTTTCTGGTGGGAAAAGGTGAAAAAAGATTAGAAAAAAGATGAAATCTTTTCCCCTTAAAAATTACTTACCACTGGAGACAAACTGCAAGTTGATGAGGTAGTGGTCGTAGTAGAGCGACTGCAGCTCAAACAGCTGAATCAGGTCGCAGTCGTAGTTGAGGCCCTGTCTTCGCTGTTAAAATGAAGTGGTTTTAGAAATCAAAGTTTTTGATAAAAAAATCTTCTCTTCCTCCTACCTTTGAAGCCTCAATTCGACAGGTGATCGTCCGCCTTAGCGCGTCCTTTTTGTAGTACTCCCTCCAGGCCGTCTCTCCGGCGTTCTTCACCCCCAGGCGGACCTTGAGGACGACGGTGGCGTTGATGAACTGCTCGCCGTTATAAAGATGAATCTTTTCCCCTCCGCCTGACTTTCCATTGGAAATCCTCGTGTCGTAGAGCACCTCGGGAATGACCAGCGTGAGCATGTTCGCCATCCACCGCGAGTAGTCCAGCTGAACGCCGCCGCGCGGCAGCGGCATCTGAAAGGCGAAGGTGATGTTCCTGAAAAAAGGGGAAAAACGGTTAAAATAAAGTTCGAAACTGTATCAGTCCCTCTCCTTTTGTCACCATGACTGATCATATGATCCTCTCATGAAAGCACTCAATCAGCAGCAGAACGCTCTGTCAATCAGTGTCCATAGCAGGCTCCACTGTTTCAACTGTTTTGATTTGCCCAAGCTCTTCATTAGCATAGAATGGCGATCGGCAATCGATCAGCAGCAGTGTGACCAGTGACACCATCATCAACGCGCTGGGCGCTGCCACCAGCTTCCGCATCAAGTGCTGCTGCTGATGCTGATGCTAAGGCTGTTGCTGCAATTGGTCAGCTCCACTCGATGCGACCAATTGCCGAGTAGGCAGCATCAGCATCAGCAGCAGCCAGTGTGCATTCATTAATTATTATTGGCAGCAACTGGACGGCGACGGCTAATCTGATCGACTGCTGCTGCTGCTGCTGCCGTTGAAGCTCAATGAGCACTTTCCCTTCTGTATTGTCTTTTTCCGTCTCTCCGGTTTCCCTAATGTCTCCCCACGTTTAGCAGACAATCGGCAAATCGGCAGAAAGCGATTTGCAATCACACACTAAAGTGTCTCACTTGAACACTGTTCTGTGTGTGGTTGGCTGGTAACTCTTCTCGCCTGTCCGAGTAGCTCGTCAATTAAAGAGTGCAAATAGTGCGGCTAAAAACAAAATGGAAAGTCGAAGCTGCGGCAGCGGCGGCAGCCGTCGCATCCCACAGTCTGCATCAACCACACCCTGAAGCTTTCTGTTTTGGCGATCTGTTGTGTGTGTTTATGTGCTGCAGCAGTGTTTGGTGTTTATCTTTCAACTCTAAACAAGTCTGTGCAAGTCTCTGTGCAAGCTGCTGATGATGATGTGTGTGTGCTCTATTGGACAAGCTTACTTTCTCATAAACTGACAAATCGGCAGAATCACAGGCAACAGCAGCAAATGGCACCAATCAAAACGGTGGTGAGAAAGGCCGAGAAAAGGCTGCAAAAATAGTGTGCACCATAGTGCACCGAGGTGCACCAAGCACTAATCGACTGACTTCCAATCAGCATCACAAGTGCACTCACTAATGATACAGTGCACAGAGTGCTAAAGCTCCAAAATGAACAACAACAGAAAAATCTCAGAGCAGTTGACCAGGTGACCACTGCCAATAAAAGACAGGCACACAAATTAAGTGGTGCTCCTGTTTGGTGTGAGTGTGTGAGTAATAACATTGCCTTAAATTAATGCCTACGAGGCAGCAGCAGCTGCCAAATCAGTGCTCTTTTGGGCAGTTTGAGCTACCACAAAATCCCTACAAGCACGGGCACATTTCATTAAAAGCAAAAGACGACAGGCAACAAAGCTACGATTGTGATAATTTGTGGAGCACACACGTGCTCACCGAGGAAGTGCACCGATAAAGAGGAGGCGAGAGAAAGAGGAGGAAGATAGCCTTCGAAGCAAGTGCACTTCTGATCAGATGCAAGGGATGCCCTGACATTGGACATTGTATAAGAACACGATATTTTTTGTGTTTGACTTCAGGCACCTTCCGCATTATCATCACCACCACCACCACCATCATCCGGTTTTGCCCCCAAAGATCAGGGTCAGCAGAGTTGAGAGGACACACCCAGAGAGCGTGGTGGACACTCACAAACTACAACATGTGTTGTAATTAGCATTTCTTATTATCTCATCATCATAGACAGCTGCAGCATTTGTCCTGTCTTGTCCAGTCTTTTGCCCTAGAAAACCGTAGGCGAGAAAGAGTTGTGTCTGGTCTGCTCAGATCAGACTGACTGACTGTCAGTGCCATTGATTGACGGCACTGAACTTTTGAGGCGCTGGTAATTGCCTAAACATGCTCTAAAGGCACATTTGTAAAACAAATGATTTTGACTGTGATGCACTTACCCTTGCTCATGAGGCTGCGGTGAGCGGCAGTTTTGCGGCTTTCCGCTGTCTGTCCGGGGAATGGAGAACTCCGCCGGGTTCTCCGCCACGCACTGATTGGCAATGTACTGCTCAGGGCTGGAGGGCGCGGGGGCTGATAAAAGAAGAAGAAGATGGTTAGGTGGTGATGATAAGCAAATCGTGATAATTAAATCACAATCATAGCACTCACTGATAAAGGCGCCGATGATGAAGGAGGTAAGTTGGATGAAGCAGATGATGGCGAGCACGCCGATCAGCTTCCGATTGGAGAGATTCTCCAGAATGGTGCCCGTCATTTTGGATGAATGATAACACAAGTGATGAGATTCGAGATTGTCCACAGTAGATCACAAACGATTGAATACTGCTGCTGCTGGTGGTGGTGGTGGTGAGTGCCAAACACTTGGCTACAGCTGCTGCCACTGACGCACTCCTTCTTCACCGGCAATTAGCACAGCAGAGCACACGATTGCCTCACACAGCGCAGACAGAACAGATGTGTCAACACAGAAGCAATGAGGTAGTGTGTGTGATACCCACAGCTTGTCAGTGATGCACGTGGTAGTGGTAATGCTGATGAGGATGATGATTTAGTGCTCAGGTAAAGGTGAGCAGAAATGCTGCCAGAAACCGGCGACCCAAAGGCGAGACACTGGTGGTGGTGGTGATGGTGCCGGTGCGGTGCTGATGACAATGACAAGACACACGCTCACACAGAGTGGACAGTGGTCAGCAGACAAAGAACAGAATTTGGTGGTGGTGGTGGTGGTGGACACTGTCTCAGGTGGTGGTCAGCAGACAGACAGAATAGAGCACACCTGTCTCAGACGCTGTCCAACGATGATGATGATGATGATGATGACTGTCCCAGCGGACCAGAGAGCTAGGGCCAGGCTGTAGCTGAAGAAGAAGAAGAATGTTGTTGAGAAAGTGCGCGCTTGTGTGGTAGCAGCAGCAGCAGCTTCTCAGCGGCTTTGTGTTTGAGCACTGGCACCAACCAGCACATTGACTGCACAGGCTGTGGTCGAGTGCAGTGGTAGCTCTCTTCAGTGCTTCTGCTGCTGCTTCAGCTTGGAGGGGTCGATTCTGAAGTGGCTGGAAAGTGGCAGTAGCAGCAGCAGAGGTGTACTTTGTCTGCCATGGCGCCAGACGGCTGCCAGTCTAAGTGTGAGAAAAGAAAAGAAAGAGAGAGGTAATTAGATAAAGTCAGAAAGGTGAACACCTCGTGACCTGACCTGCTGAAGAGGAGAAAGAAGAAGAAAGAGGATGAGTGCTGAAGAATAGGAAAAAGGTGCATATGATCATCTCGGTGTTGTTGTTGTTTTCATCTATTGTTGCAGGTCTTCAGTGATGTGCAAAATGCCCTCCATTGTCCGCCTCAGTGTTCAACGTGTTCTATATTTGCAATGTAGATTAGAGGCAGCTTTTTTTCAATTGAAATACCTCAGAAGAAGAAGAAGATGATGATGATGAAGTGCGGAAGCGAGAAAAGACAATGAAGACAGTGCAAATGAGTGCACAGCGGGGAGAAACAAAAGTTGAAATTGAGAAGAAGGGGTCATTGGAGGAAGCTTTGTTTGGGCATTTGAAAGGAGAGAAAAGAAGAAGAAAGAGAAAGCCTTCCCTGGAGCAAACCTTGACTTCGAATTGACAGGCGGCGGCGCGAGAGTGGACTACTTTCTCTTCAGATGCAAATTTCGATGGAGCAGCAGTGGCTATAAAGGCAATCGCCGCCGTCGTCCGACGATCAGTTCGACGATCAAAACCACAACACAGACCACCACAAAATGAAGTTCTTCATCCTCCTCGCTCTTTTCGCCTCCGCAGCGACTGCCATTCCTTATGGTGGCCTGGTGAACACTGGCCAGTCGGCGGTCTCCAGATCACAGGATGTACGTTGATAGTTTGCTTTTGTTGATAATGATGATGACCTCTGTTACTTCTTTCCTACAGTCTTATGGCAACTACAACTTCGGCTACAACGAAGACCACGCCACTGGTGGCACCTTCCGCAAGGAGAAGGGCGGTCCCGGAGTGCAGATTGGCTCTTATGGTCTCCGAGATGCTGATGGTCGAGTGCGAGTGGTCAACTACATTGCCGATGCTCTTGGCTTCCGTGCTTCGGTAAAGGAGTTTAGATGAAGTTGTTGATGAGGGAGGTTTCAATTTCGAAATGTTCACCATTTTCTAGGTCTCCACGAACGAGCCCGGCACTGACGTGAAGCAGGACCCCGCGGCCACCAACCTCAACTACGGCGGCGGTGGCTACATTCCCTCGGTGCCCGTTCATCTTCCGCTGGTGCAGCACGTGCAGGCGTACGCGCCCATCTCCTATTCAGTGGCCACTGTCCACCCGGCGCCCAGCTACGGCTACAGCAGCCACGTTGGTCACGGTCATGGGCTTTACTAGGCGAAGTGAACACCTTCTTGAGCTGTAAACATCATCATCATCAACTTCATCTTCATCCTAATCATCCTCTTCATCTTCTTCTCTTGATCATCATCTTCATCTTCATCATCCCATATTGTATCATCTCTTTTTTGCTTGTAGACGATTTCAATAAAAAAATACAAGATTTTCTTGATTCTTGCTTTTCGGAGATTCTTTTTCTCTTGTGGGAAACCAAAATAAAACCGCCAAAAAATGTTTTTTAGCAGCGGTGTCAATAGCCGACTATTTCGGCAAGAGCCTGTCTCCAAAAACGATCACATGTTTTCATTTTCTGTTTTTGACCGCAACTTTTGTTTACTTCAACTTTGATTTTTTGAATCTTCAATCTGTCTTGGTTGATAGTACTTTTCTTCTGATTCTGGTAATATCACCGCCTGGACAACTTTCACTAGGATGTTCTCAGCAAAAGGTACCAAACAGATTTTTATTGATTTGAAGCATCTGAACTAACTTTTTAACCAATTTCAGCAGCACTTCGAAGCTGCCTTTGGCGGTCGCCGCTTTACACCGCCAACAGCATCAGCAGCAGCAGCAGCTCACTCTCGAGGACATTCCCGGTCCTTGCACGCCCACTGAGCAGTGCGGCCACAAAGAGCAATCCTAAGTCTGGAGATCAGCAACAACAGCAACAACAACAACCAGAGCAAACCGACCCGAGCCCAGCTGCCGAAACAGCTCGGGAAACCACGAAGCTCAACTACGCCAATCTCGATCTGGTGAGCGAGCAGGCGCTCCAATCATCCGACTTCTTCAACGTGAAGCGCCTGGTGAAGCTGGAGGAGATGTTCGCCGCCCGCGTCCACCTCGGCCACAAGGAGGGCACGCTGAATCGCTTCATGGCGCCGTACATCTTCGGCTCCCGCCTCGGCCACCTGATCATCGACCTGGAGCAGTCGGCGGCCCTGTTGCAGGAGGCCTTGAACTTCACAGCGCACATTGCCTTCCGAAATGGGATCATCCTCTTTGTGAACAAGTCGGCGACGGTAAGCTAGAGTTCTATTTTGTTTCTATTTCTATTTCTATTTTACCATCTAACTCCAAACCCTTGTTCTATTTTCCCATTTAGACGGGCCACCTCGTCGAGCAGACGGCGATGCGCTGCGGCGAGTACAGCCACTGCCGCGAGTGGCGCATCGGCACCTTCACCGACTCGACCAACTTCTTCGAGTCGGTCACCCGCCTGCCCGACCTGCTCATCTTCCTCAGCACGCTGAACAACATCTTCGAGCCGCACCCGGCCATTGCCGAGGCGGCGAAGCACATGATCCCCAGCATTGCGGTGGTGGACAGCAACGCCGACCCCTGTCTGATCACCTACCCGGTGCCGGGCAATGACGACAGCCGCCAGTCGGTGGCCTACTTCTGCCGGCTCTTCGAGGCGGCCATCGGCGCGGGCAAGGCGAAGCGGGCGCAGTGTCTCGCCGAGACGACCACCGCCTAGAGTCAGTCAATCGAGAGTTTAGCTCAACGTAGTGTGTGTATAGTGGCAACGGTTCATTCAGGCTGTAAATATATAAACAAAGAAAACAAAGACATCTCGATCTTTACCAGCCGCCACCGCCCCCTCCGTGCAGGTACCCGCCAGGTCCTCATTGGCCAGCGCCTGGTCGTTCTGCTTCCGCCGGCGGGCGGCATTCGCGTCGCCCTTCACTGCCTTCGGGTGAAAGCGAGAGCGCTCCCGTTGCGCCCGCTTGGCGCCCTCCCGCGCCAGCCGCTGCTTCACCTCCGCCGGACTGAAGGTGGAGGCGGTGGAGTGGGCGACGCTCTGCCGGTCCGTCTGGTCCAGCAGCAGGTGATGGGCTGGTCTCAGGTTGTGGCTGTGGTCTTCGGGGAAGGTGTCACGCTCTTCAGCCTCACTGGAAAGCGTCAGCTCGGCGAGCTTGCCGCCCTCGAGCAGCAGCTTCTCCTGCGCCTCGGCGATCAGCGCGTCGTTCATCTGCTCGTAGTAGAGCGGCGGCGAGGACTCCTCGATTTTTCCAGTTTTATCTGTGCTGTTGGTGTTGTGGTTGCTGCTGCTGGGCAGACTGTTGAGGAACTTGGAGAGCATGTCCTGAGGCTCTGCTGGAGTTTGCTGTTGGACCTCTCTTCTTGAAGTGTTTCTGATTTACCGCCATCACCACCACCACCTTTCTCCTTTTCAATGTGCTTCAGCAGGCTCGCCTCGTCGTCGAGCAGGTCGGCGAGCTGCTTCAGCTCGCTGGTTGATTCTAAAAAAGAAACAGATTTAGTACTTGATGTAGAAAAACCTCGCAAAAGCGCGCTGAATGTCCTTACCGGAAATCTCCAGCGCCTCAAAGGCCGGTGCACTGTCCGACTCAAAGTTGAAGCGCTTCACGAAGAAGTCGACGATGCAGCCGACGTCCCGCTCAAAGTACGTCGGCCCTAGCTCGTGGCCCACTGAGACCATCTGCGGAAAGTCGATCATCACCGGGTCGCGGCCCTCATTGTTGCGCAGCAGAATGTTGAACTCATTGAAGTCGCCGTGGACGACGCCGAACTCGTTTGCTAGCTTCATGATGATGGCCATCAGCTTCTCGTAGAGCTGCTCGATCTTCTCCTCATTTCCATCTTCTCCAACTAAATCCTCCCGACTGATGTGATTCAGCAGTCGACCGTCAATCAGTTCCATGACGATGGCGTGCCGGTTGTAGTCCACCGGCTCGGGAATGGGCAGCAGCTGCCGCTCGTGGAGCAGCTTCATGAAGGCGTACTCGCGAATGGCCGCCAGCCGACTGAGGTAGATCCAGCTGGCCGCCTTGTGGGAGGCGCCCTTCCGCTGGTAGTCCCGCTTCTCGGAGACCTTGCGGAAGCAGGTCCGCCCGAGGCGGTGCAACTTCACCGCAAAGAGGCGGCCCTCGTCGTTGGAGGCGACGTAGACGTCCGACTCCTTGCCGACGCCGATCTGGTTGCCGATGGAGGAGATGACGCCTGCAAAATTAGAAATAGAAGAGAATGTTAGAAGAGAAATAGAAGCGGAAAATAGAAACCGATAACCGCTCACCTCTGGCGCGGAGGACATTGAGCGCCAGGAAGTCGTAGCCACTGTAGGTCAGCCGGTAGCCGTCGTACCGCTTGCCGCGCTCAAAGGTGAGCAGCTTCTTGTCGCACAGGTAGAGGAGGACGGAGTTGATGGAGGAGCCGTTGTTGATGCCCGAGATCGAGTACACCAGCGCCCGCGGCACCAGCTCGTGGTTTCGCATGCCCATCTCCACGGCGGTGAGCGCGCGAAAGTGGTCGCGTGTCAGGTAGCGCAGCTGGCTGGCGTCCAGCTTCACCATCGTGAGGCTCTTTTGTTAGAATAAGTGGAAGAAGAAGTTATAAGAATCTTGAGAAGGTTCCAAAGAATTTGTGAAAGTTTTTGGGACCGATTCGAAAAACAGCAGCAGCAGCTGAAAAAAACACAAACAAAAATCCCACGTGAGTGTTTTTGCATTTTCGAGGGCCGCTCATAGAGGAGGTAAGTGTTGCCCACGCTGCCGCCGTCGCCGCTGCTGCTGCTGCTGGCGAACAATCTGTCGTCTTTGTTTCCTTGTTCTCAAGTTGCTCTCAAGATGATCGTCTCCTCTTCGGCTGTTTTGGTTGCTCTATTTCCTCGTCGAGGTAAGCGTACCAGTTAAGTAAACGGTCTACTTTATCTCTGATCTTTTAGGTGGTGATCCTTTTGTCGGGTGCTGTGGTGGTAGTGGTGGATACTCGAGCAAAGCAATTCGAACAGTCTGTTCGAGAACTATTGATCAACATTCTTTCTTCAACTTGGTTTCATGGTTTCCCACTGGCTATTTCTGGTTACCACTCGATCTGCCGACTGCGAAGACTGGATTACGGACAATTTTCGCCAGCAAAATTTCTTCTCAGCCCCGCACTCTCAGTCTCGCGATCGTCGCTGCACATAAATTACCGCATCATCTCAGCAGCAACAACAGCAGCAAACGGTAGGTGGTTTTCTTTTTTCTTTGTTTTGTTCTTGTTTGTAGACTTTAGACCGTTTTCGTTTATTGGACTGCACGTTTCAGAGCAGTTTAGCTTCTTAAATTGCCAAAGACTCTGCAATGCAGATTAATACGCTAGTCTGCTAGTTCTTCTCTTTATTCTTAACTTTATTTCGATTTGCTTCTCTTTTTGTTTGTTCCTTTGCTAACAGTAGTGTTGGCCAAGCGTAATCCGCTGCATCGTTTTGCAGTTGCTGACCAACCTTCCTACTACTGCTACTGCTAAACTGAACTTTAGGCTATTTACTGTTTTTTTTCGTTTCGCTTTCGTTTGTAGATTTTGTTGTAGTGAAACTTTAATGCTACCGCTCCAGGAAATTGGTCCGTCGCTCGACCAGAGCATTACTGAGGGGAGGAAGATGGCCTGAGATTAGGTTCAATTACCGGTTTAGTGGAGCGGGGCATTAGCGGGGAGGGAGAAAGCAACACAATGCCTCATTTTTTTCTTTTCATTACCGTGAAAAGAAGAAGTAAAGTTCGAGTCAAGTAAAATGAAGTAGAAGATGCAAAGAAGAAGAAGAAATAGGCCTAATCTGCAGCAGTGTTTTTGTGTGCCATCAGAGGGAAAAACACGGGGCTACCTTTTACGCTGTCAAAATACGAGAGAGGAATCTTTTCATTCTCTTGAAGCACTCACTCACTGACTGCAGCAGCAGCCACTGTTTTTCATTTTGTTCGCCCTTCTTCCGTTGCATCTCCGGTGTCCTTCTACTGAAATTCCCCTTCCAAACTTCTCAAATTTGTGTTGTGTACTTTAGTGTACACTGTTTTGAGACTAGTGCTGCTACTGTGCCCAAGTCAGTCCTTTCCCTCCTTCGTCGCCGTAATTGAGCCCTATCTATTTGCCCTGTTATTGGCCGTGTCTCGCTTCCTTTCACTGTGTGTGTGTGTGTTCCACTATTTACCTTTGCCTGGTGGTGGTAGTAATGTTCGCCTTTCGTACCTTGCCTACGAGACAGAATTTGCATTAAAGTTGCCCTGAAAAAGATGGAAGGGAGAGGGAGATTCTCGAAAGTCAAGCACCTCTCGCTCGCTTGCTTTTTCGAGGCGCTGCTCTGCCCGATCACCGTTGCCATCATTATCATCATCATCAACTGCTTCTTCAGCTCCTGAAGCAGCCTGACTGCATGCCAGCGCACGAATCGTCCGATCACTGCGGAGAGCACACTGGCACGCCATTCTCACGCCATCGCCAGAATTTGGCGAGCTATTCTCTCCTTCCATTCTCATTTTCATTCTCGACCATGGGCGGCCAGTGACTGTGCGCGCACGTATCTTTTCTCTTTCGATTTCTCTCTCTCTCTCTCTCTCTTTCTGCAAAGAATATTCCGTTCTCTCTTTTTCCCTCGTTTCTGACCCGAAGAGAGCTCGGTCTCTCTCTTCTTCTCCCAGTCTGTTGCTTCTGCCCGCTTCATTTGCCCGGCAAACGTCGAGCAGTGAAGTGGTCTTGTAGCTGCTGCTGCCGCTTCTGCTGCCATCGTTTCCAATTGTCCCCTGATTGTCACACTGAACCGCGCCGGACTTTGTCACTTTATCATCAGGGCTTGCGTTTTTGCTGTTATTTTTGCGGGCCCAGAGTTCAGCTTTGGAACATCAGCGGTGTTTTCATTTCTCTGAGAGATATTTTTATTTTGTTGCCAATTTTTGCTCTTTCTCTCTTTATTTCTCTTGTTATATTGTGCTCGCCGTTTTTAGCCCTTTACCACCACCTCCGCCACAGCCAGTCCTATGGCCTCGCTTTCTCGTTAATTGAAATGTCCTCTCCTCCACTGTGGTGTTCCCCTGTTTCCGTGTCCTCAGTCTGTTCCCACAACTTGCACTCTCCATTAACGTCGATTATTGAAATTATAAAAACGCTACCGTCGCTGCTGCTGGGAACCAGCATTTTTTCGTTTGTTCATTTTTCACCAATTTTTTTGTATCAGTTTTTACTGCTGCCATTTTATACTGTGCGTGTAGTTTGAGAGTTTGAGAGAAGTTGTTCTCCTGGCGCCGTGATCGTGCGCTCCTCAATTCAAAACTGCTCCTCGAATCACGATCATTGCAAAGGCAATTGGCTAAGCGCACTAGAAAGAACTACTGTTGCCCCAGTGCGACCATCACAACGTTGTGGACAACTTTTTTCAGCCAATTTTTACTTTTATTTTTCGACTCGAATCGTCAGTCAAATTGCATTCCACTGATTGCCAACCGACCCGACTCTGCTTTCAGTTGTTTTCTTCTTCGAAGAGAAGGGAAGAGAAGGTAACTAATCGCGCGCAGGCGCTACTTTTGTCGTAAATAATGCTCCGCTTTCTTTCTTCATTTTCTTCTTCTTTCACAAATCGTCTTTAGAACGTAATGTGAACGCCGTTCACTTTTGATTTTTGCTTCTTGTGAATAGTTTGGCAGTAGTGTGCCGCCGCCTTGGCACAAAGTGAGCGTGTAGACATAATAAACAAAGTAGTAGCTAGTCAGGCAGTAGTCTTTGAATTTAAAGCCGCTTAATTGTCCTGCTGTTTACTTTCTTTCTTTCACTTTCATTCTTCACTTTCACTTTTCCTTTCACCCACACTTGGCCCCTTCGCTTTGTGTCATTAATTATTATCGAAGTGTGCTGATGTGCTGTCTAACAAGTCGCACATTCCTCTTTGTCTCGTTGTTGAATCGTTATATGCTTTTCTCTTTGCGGCTGTGTCATTGATTCTCGGTTGGTGCTCTAAATTTAATTTGTGGGAGCATCTCTTTCCCTCTCTCCTTTTCAGTTTTGGGGAAACTAAAATCAATGGTCACCAAACCAAACCAAACTGTTCGGCCGTTGGCTTCTGGCTATAAATAGCGTCGCTAAAGTTGAAGTTTCTTTTTTGGATTGAATTTCCTTCTTTTTCTTCCTAGACCACTTTAAATATTGCACACTCGGCAGCTTTTTTTAAATGTCGCATCATCGCGACCCTTTCCCCTGAGGAGACTACTGGGCGACTTATTCCCTTTTTCTTCGTTATTCGCTCGTTTTCTCATTCATTCTTTTATTCATTTAGAAAGCCCACTTTTGTGGAAGTCAGCTGCTGAGTTTTTGTCCTAAATGTCCCGTTTTTTGTCCTGTCGCCTGAGTGTGCAGACAGTCACCGTTTTCCCCTTTTGTTTCCACCTTTTCTTCCTCTTCTTCCTTTTCTCACTTTTGTCGATCCTACAGTTGTACGTGTTTAGCTGCGCCTGTCTGTCTGGCACCTCGAAATTATTAGCAAACTTTTTTTCCACCACTGTTCAGCTTCTTCTTGAATGATGCCTGCCCGTTTGTCTTTTTGTCTGTCTGTCTGTGTGTGTATTTGTGTACACATTTGGGTCCTTACGGACACATTTCTCTAACCTCATTAGTAGGTCTTTAGTAGTCCCGTTTTGCTCATTGACGTCGTCGTTTTTGAGCTTTCTACGCTGTTTTTCACTTTTCGCCTTAATTTGCCTAATTTCGTTAGTTTGTAGTGGGAAAAGTTGTATTCAGCTCTCTTTTTTAATATGGCATCAGTATTAGTTTTTTTTCTGTGTTGAAGAAAGAGTAATGGCAATAATCATTTCCACTCAACAGCCCGCTCTCTCTTCTTCGGTATTGCTCTTTTCCTCTTTCGCAAGAATAATAATACATTTTATTTCACTCCTTTTTCCTCCTTTTCTTTTTCTCTGTATTCTAATCGGCAGCGAGGAGAAGAAGTTTTCAGTGCTCGCTAGAGTTTTACTTTGCTCGCTGGCTTCTCGCTAGCTTAGCTTAGCTACACACTGGAACTGCTGGAAATATAATTAATTTTCCACTTGGTCGTCCTTTCCTAGTCGTCGTCGTCGTCGTCCTCTTCTTCGCTTTCACACTTTGGTGCAATTAAATTAAATTTGTTTACCCTGACAGACAGCTGTGAGCCGGGCGCGAGCACGCGGTTTCTCTGACTGATATCTTCTGGCCCCCTTGATGCACTCGATGCTAGTTTTACTCCTTTTTTTCATAACACAAAATGTTTGATAATTTGTCGATTTGCTCAAGCTTGGAATAGTGGGGAAGGGGAGGAGAGGTGGGAAAAAAAGTTGAACATTGTGTAGTAGCTGTCTTCCCCTTACCATTGACACCACCACGAACAAAAAGTGCTGTTTGACGTGGTAAAGTCCTTTTCCTCTATTCCATTCTCTTTCTCTTTCTCTGTTCCGACCGCAAACACAAAATCTGTCGTCACTCGCCTCTCCTTCTTCAACAATTGTTGTTGGCCTCTGTGTGCTTTCAGTTTGATTGTGTTTTCCCTTCCCTTCTTCCCTTTCAGCTGAGTGAACTTTGCTTGAAGGAAGGGGAAGTTGCACGCTGCTGTTGTACACCGCTAAAGTAGCAAGTGTACGAAGGTACACCGCTGCCGTACGATGTAGTTGATGAAGTTATTAATTTGCAGTAATGTGTGTGTGTGTTCAGGACCGGTCTGTACGATTCGCCCACCACGCACAATGATCATCACCTATTGGCCGTAACTCGGCAATGGCAAACTTCTGCCGGACCCATTTTTCTGCTATCAAAGTGTGCACAGGTATTGTTAGCAGCAGTGTTAGTTTTGCACTAAAGCACAAGTTTCCGCTTGCTGCTGCTGCTGTGCTGCTGCCGGTGTGTAAACACTAACGAAGAGGGACAATAATAATTACTACCACTGCTGCTGCTGCTGCTTCTTTGACAACTATTACAGCTGGCATAAGGGAGATTGTGCTTCGGTGCTTCGGTGCTTCTGCTGGCAAGGATTCCTCCTCGGTGCCGGCAAATCAAAGCCCTTTTCCGTGCCGTGCCTTGCCTTGAAGGCACTTGTCCTCGCCGTCGTCTACACTGTCGCTGGCATTGCCAATTAATGGTCGAAGAAGAAAAAGAAGAGGAGGAAAATGAGAAAAAGAAGTTATCGTGCCTTTTCGGTGCGGCGTTTGACAATTCTTGTGTAGTAGTGTAGTGTTCTGTCGATGAACGAAAGTGTGAGAAAGATTTGGCGTCGGCAGTGGCGGCAATATTTGATTGTATGTGTGTGTTTTACACTGCACTTGCCACTGCCACTTTTTCCCGCATTTCCTAACTTTTACTGCTGCTGCAACTTTGCCACTGCAGCTTCGAGTTTTGATGAAATGTGCACTGGTGAAATATGTGTGTACTTCGGCTGCTTTGGCTGCTGCTGCTGCTGGCACACTTGCACCGAACACCGCACACACATACAGACCACAATTGGCGACGCCATGATTTGTGCAGACTTCAGAAGGCGCAATTGGCATGCGACTGCAGCTTCCCCAGCAGCAGCAGCATCAGCAGAACTGGCTGCTGCATCTGCAGCTCATCACAGCTCTTTCAGCTCTTTGTGCACAGTGCACGCATTCTGCGCTTTGATCTCTCGTGTGCTGTATTGATAATCAGACGACAGTGTCCAGTGGTGGCAGTGGCGGCAAATGAACTGCCTGGTTCTGCTGCTGCTGCTGTTTTTTATCCAAAACTGTTTGGCAGTTGTAGTCCAGCAGCAGCAGCAGCAGCTTGGACGGACACTAACTGCTTCGCTGATGCGCCGCTTCTGTGTATTGGTCCCTACAGACTCGCTCTTTTTCAGTTCGCAATTGTTTGACAGAAGGAGCTGAGGAAGCTGTCAATTGAATTTGCACCAATACCATCACCACCACCACCACCACCAGCACCGTTTGTCGTCTCCGTCGGTGGTGGTGTCTCCATTCTTCGGCCAATTAGATTAACTTTTTCCCAACTTTTCTTCTTTTTCTTTCTTTTCATCCCTTTCTTCCGTCTACCACCACTGAAAATTGGCAGAATTGGCGGCGGCGCAGCCAGTCTCAGTTTACGCTCGTCTCGGACTCTCCTCTCTCTCTCAGTTCAGGCGAACTCGCGCCGCCAAATTGATTCTGCTGAAAAATTTCTGCTGTTACTTTAGTGCAACTTTGGTCAGCTTGGCTGCTTCTTCCTCTCCCCATTTCAACAGTTGCACCATGCAGCGTTTGTCAGCCATCCTGTTCATCACCACCACTACCACCACTTGGTCTTCCAGCCGAGAGAATCCTTCCAGGCGAGCTGTCGTCCATTCACTTCGTCGCAGTCATTTACCGATGTGATCTAGCAGCAGTGTTCCTGTTCCAGTTTTCAGTTTGGCAATCTCTCTCCTTCCGTCTCCCTTTGTCCATTAGTTCGCAATGTGTTTCACCGCCGCCACGACGACCACCACCACCACAACTTCGGCATTTTGTTTTCTCCTGCTTCCATTTCTTCTCCTGCACTCATTTTCTTGTGCCTCTGCTGCCGGTCACCACCACCACCACCACCATCGTTATCTCCTTCGCCAATCTTCTCCTTCTACACTGCTACCTGGCCAATCGAGTAGCAGCAGCAGCAGCTTTCTAACTTCCAGTTCCTCGAGTTGCTCATGCCTCCCTGTGGCGACAGCAGGAGCCAAAGGCTTTGGGAGGACTATCTTCTTCTCAGGATGGCGCCTCTTCCGCTTCCTCCTCCTCCTCCTCCTCGACCTACTACTTCACCTCCTTTGACCCGGTCTTCAATGAGACGCACCACACCGTCCTCCACTCTGCCTCGATGCAGCAGCTGCCCTTTCAACTCGGGCCCTACAGTCCAATTGAGCCCAGGCAGAGGCAGCAGTCCACGCCGACCTCCACTTCAGTGCCAAATATTACCTCCTCCTCCTCCTTTACTACCACTTTTACCTTCTTCACTTCCTCCTCTTCCACACCACCTCCACCACCACCTCCTTCCCAGTGGCCTTCTTCGTCCTTTTCCGATCGCTTCACGACGGTCAAAGTGGAGGGCATCAGCACTGCTGTCGCCTCTGCCGCCGCCTCCTCTTCCTTTACCATTCCATTGCTGGAGCGGAATGATAGTGAAAGTGGTGGAAATGGTGGTGATGTCGTCGATAGTTCGAGCGACGGCTCTGCAGACGACTCGATTCGCATCGAGTACCGCGACCTGACGCAGCTCTCCTACGTCCAGCTGATCTTCCTCCTGCTCTACTACCCCGTCATGATCTTTGCCGTCATTGGGAACCTCCTCGTCTGCTACTCGGTCATGTAGGTCGAGCTTTTTAGTTCGAATATTTTCGTATTTTTAACCTCTTCTGAACTTGCCTACCTCAGGTCCAATCGGAAGATGCAGACAGTGGTCAACTGGTACATCTTCAACCTCGGCCTGTGCGACTTTCTCGTCGGCTGCTTCGTCCTCCCTCGAAGATGCTGGAGCTGCTGGTGGACAACAGCTGGTACCTGCTGAGCAACCGCCTCTGCATGGCCATGTTCTTCTTCCAGACGGTAGTGGTCTTTGCCAGCGTCCTCACCCTGGTCGCCACCTGCTTTGAAAGGTTCGTGTTTGTCTGTTTTTCTAAAGCCTTTTTGCTGCTGAGTGACAGGATAGTGTAAGAGAGGGAAGGGATTTTTACCTTTACTTTTGCTATTTTTTTTAACAGGCGACGGCTCACTGATTGTCGCCGTTTTACACTCTTTTTCTCCTGTCTCTTCTACCTTTCTTTTTTTGCCGCATGATCAGATTCCTTTTCTTTGCTTTCTATGCTCGTAGTGTAATTACGAGGATGAATTATTTAGACAGTGCGTGGTGGTGGTGGTGTGCCGTCTCTTCTGCCACCGCTGCATTTTCATCAAATTATGTAGCAATTTTCCCATTAATCTTTAATGTGCGCTAGCACACACACACCGTTTGCAACGTGCAGCAGGTACACCTCTGAATGAATGGAATGCATGTAACATTGTGATCCACGAGAAAGAGGGGAAGGACTGATTTTGCATTTCGTATATTAGCCGCTTGCATACTACCCAAACTGTGTATCCGTGGGAGTAATTCCACGAATTAGAGGGCTTTTTAGTGCGCTTTGAAATGTTGTGTGTAATGAGCCGCCGCCACCTTCTCTCAGTGTAGAGAAGGTTAAGGTAGGAAAGACAAACACAAAAAATTGTACAAAAGTGAGGACATTCTTTTTTGTTCTCTGCAATGAGGTGAGGGAGAATCCTCCTCATGTTGTTGCCCTCTGTGCCGCTGTTTCTGTCTGCCAGCACAGCTCTCAGCTCAGAGATTCTGTACTATAGCAATTTGGCGCTCTATGGTTTCAATGTCTTTGCTTGTGTGTGTTGTTGATAATTGCCGTTCTTTCTACTCAAGTCGACCGAGAGCGTAATTGCTGCTGTTGCTGTAAATTGCCAGCTGATGAAAAGATGCTGTCGCTGACAGCACTCAATTAGCACACTTGTGCTTGCTGGTGCTGAGAACATGCCTCGGAACACAACCACCAAACAGAGACACTCTCTTGCTGATTCTATCACTTGACTTGTGCGTCACATGAAAAGAGGAGAGGGCAGCTACTTGTACTTTCTTCTTCTTCTTCTTCTTGTAGAATTACTCGGAACTCTTTTCTTCTTCTTTATCTGCTGGTCATCAGCTGCTGCTGCTGCTTGAGTTGTACGGTCAGTGCATCGCAATGCTAATTCTCGCACACAGGCCAGAGAGGTTTCAATGAGCTGCGAGTAAATAAATCAATCGCTTTGCTTTGCTTTTCTCGCAATCTCTTTCTTCATTCTAACACTGTTTGTGTCTCATGCTTTCCGTTCCCTTCCTTTCCACTGTTTTTGTGTAGTGTTTGGCGATAATTGAATTAGACACCGCTTGACGGGATTTCTGCTGCTGCTGCTGATGCTGCTGCTGCAGTTGCTGCCCGTTTCGTCTCGGCACTCCCTCCCTTCCTCCTTTCCTCCACCACTCTTTCACTTTCAGAGAGTGGGGCTCATAAATTTTAATTATGAGCGAATCACGGGGGCGAGAATGGGAGTGGAAGACGGAGCGACTGAGAGCAATCAGAGTTGATGATGACGGTCTTCGCTCTGTCTCTTTTGTACCGTCTGTGCCTCTCTTTTCTTTTCAGAGCCTTTCAGAGAGCTTTCTTCAGTTGGTTTGTCTGTCTTTCTTTGCAGGCAGTCGGCAGAAGTTTCCTGCTGCCGCCTGTGTCGCATGATGAGTTGAGCTCCTTGCTTTCTCTCACTCACTGAGTAGTGTGTGTTTAGTCGAGGGATTTGTCCATGTGTGAGATAGAGAAAGAGTGGGACCCGATTCACTTTGCAAAGGAAAAAGGAGGGAGACAGCTGCCAGACAGCTGCAACAGTAGAGAGCAGATCACAAAAGTACTACTTTCAGGAAGAACCTAGAGCAGCAAAAGTTTTGACGCAAATTGAGACGACCAAATTATGATGATCGCGACACTGCTAAGGGGAGAGAGCTCACTTAGAGCCTCGGAGTTTCGGTTTGTCTGCTGCTGCTCAAGCAGCTGAAGATGTCGGATGGCACTTTGCTCAATTAGTGAGAAGGTTTGGGCTGCTTGCTTTGGACACTCTAAAATTCTTTCATTCTAGTGTTACACTTTTCATTTGGTCATGTGAAGGCTGCTGTTGTGGCCTTTCTGGCCCTGCTTCATCTCTCCCTCTCATCTTTGAAATCATCTTTGCCGCCTGAAGCTGCTGCTGCACCAGCGCACTTCATCGTGACTTGGTGCAACTAAAGTTCCTGCGCCCTCTTCATTCTCACTTTCGCTTTTCACTGCTATTTCTGCTGCCTGCGCCTCGGTGTCGGAGTTAGAGTCGGTGGTGGTGGTGGTGGTGTTAAAACAAATAATGACACAGTGTGGCAATTGGCAATATATTTCACTTGCGGCAATGAACAAAACAGCGGCCTGCGTGCCGCCGCCGCTGCTGCCGTGAACAACACACAGTGCAGCAAATCGATTCGATTGCAGCAATTGGCAGCGAATGTGTCTGTTTGCTACTACTGCCTACTGCGGCGATTCGATAACTTTGACGGCAGTAAAGCTTTACTATTTACCGTCGGTCATTCTCCGTTTTAGTTTAGCCAATCAAGGTACCACCAATTCCAATTCCGCCCACAGACAGACGGACGCGGTAACTGTTTCCCCTATCGATTTTTCGGCCTCGTTTGCTTTTCTTTCCGTTTTTTTCTGGCTGATTGAAAGCGGCAGCAGCGCTGATTATTTAGTCGCTGCGAGTAGAGCTGATTGATTCAGCAGCAGCGAAGGGGGATAATTATAATTTCTAATTACTCTATCTAGTTTTGTTACTTTTCTGCCAGCTCTTTTTTGCTTTGGACTGGAGAAAAGTAGGTGATTGGGGCAACAGTAGCAGTAGCAGAAAAAGTTGTGCAGCTTCCTTCCTAGCTTCCTTCACCACTAGTTGTCCATGGGGGCACATTGTTGTTTATGAAGTTGAGGCTGTTTTATTCGATAAACTACTGACTTACTTTGTGTGTGTCTGTTTATATTAGCAAAATGTTTTTCTTTATTCTTATTTCTCTCTCTCTCTCTCTCTCATTTCTTTGCTTATTCTCTCTATCCTGCCTCTGTCCTGCTGTGCAATCATCTGCAGCCAATTGGCGGCAAAGGCAGCGGCGGCGGCTAATTGCTCCAATCGATACACACACTCGCTCACACTCATTCACATGCCACATGGCTCGTGTTTCGGCAGTGGCTTACTTTTTATTCCTCTTCTTTTTATTTTTATTATTCGCCTTGCTTTCTTTACGGCCTGCTTTTCGGTTGCTGCTGCTGCTGCTGCTGTTCTCCTCACTAATTAAGTACTCTGCTGCTGCTGCTTCGGTTAGCTTCGGTTTCGACTACTGAGCACTATTGATTGAGCTGTTTTATATGTCTTGGTGAGCGGGAGAGTGTATGTTTTGGAGCAGTTTGTGTTCTGCTTTTATTATTATTACTCTCTTTTTCTTTTTTGCCTCTCGATTCGGAGAGAGTCAGCTAGGAATAGTCTAAAGAAGAACAGTGTGGACTGCCTTTGCTCTCTCTTTCAGCTCACTCTAACTTGCTGACCGCTCGTCTCATCATCGATTGCTCTTGAGAAATAACGAGAGAGATTGAAGAGACCAAGGAAAATTTTTTGCTGCTGCCGTTTTGATACAGTGTGAAACGAGTACTTCAGACAAAGAAGCTTCTTCTTCTCCTTTGTCTGCCTAAGCTTGAGATTGGTTGCCAGGAGAGCAGGAGCAGCACTTCACCGATTATCGGCACCTCACTCTCTCAAGTTCTTTTGGAATTTTCTGCGGTAGCAGCAGCAGCAGCAGCAGCATCTCGTAATTATCTCGTCCCTCTCGGCCTTTTTCCCGCGCTAGAATGCTCGGGATGGAATTTGCATTAGCGCACTTTTATTGAAACACTCTCTCACTCTCACAGAGCCTCTCTCGTTTGCTCAGTGAAGAAAGCGATCTGCTTTGCTCGATCACTGCTGCTGCTGCTAAATCAGAGTTGACTCTGCAAGCTGACTGACTAGAGCTGCCGAAGGAGTAAGTTTGTCTGCGGCTGAAGCTGCTGCTGCTGCTGCTAAAAGTGACTGTAGCGTCACTGCAAACATAAACATAAAAGCGAGCAGAGAGGGGCTCGCAATGGATCACAATGGATTCTGCTTCTGCTGCTTCTTCTTCTTCTTCTACTGTTGCTGTTCTACAGCGGTAAGCCTCAAAATGAGGGAGAAAGTTGTGTGTACACTGCTGATGATGATGGTGATGAGAAGAGTAAGGGGACGACTACTACTACTACTTCAAGAGTGGCAAGCAAACACTTTGCACTCTTAACTGCTGTTGCTGCTGTTTCTCTTTGACTATCATTGCTGCCATTGTCTTGGCGCTGTGTCTTCAATCACCGCTGTATCACCACCAGTAGCAAACTAATCATTTTGCACAACACCGTGGAATGTGTGTTTCTTGTGCTCTCCCTATCACTGTTGCTGATCGGCTGTTGTTACTGTTGTTCGGCGGGAAATCCTCGCCGCTGATGGATGACACCGAGAGGGCGACGTGCTGACAGGCAGGCAGGCCATACTCTGTGCGCTTTCTTGTTTGCCTATTTGATACCGATCGGCTCAGCACTTCAGCTGCTGCCGCTAAAATGCAATGCAGGAAAGCAAATTAGGAAGAAGAGGAGATAGTTGTTGGTCCAAGTGTTGTTGGTCCAATCTTTGTTTGTTTGTTGCACACTGTTCCTCTTCTTCTTGTTATTCAATTTAGCAATCTCTTTCTTTCTCTTCCTTTCCTCGTGACCATGACAGTGGCCACTCGTGCTTCTGCTTGACAGAGACTTTTTTCCCGCATTACTTTGCAGCAATTTTTTTCTTACTTTGTTTTGCTCTGTCTGTCTGTGACTCTGCTTGCTATGTAATGTACTGTGTAATGTCCGCTTGGGAATCTGATTTCCTCTGATTGATTCTGTGAGATGGTCGAGCGATGGCACTCGTCTCTTCTCTGCTGTCTGTCATTCGTTGTCTGTCAGTGCCTAAGCGCACTGTTTGTGAGGAGAGAGAGAGAAGGAACGAGTGATTGGTGATGTGTTGTCTGTTGCCTCCTCTCTCTCCCTCTGTCTCGCTTCTCTTCTCGTCTGTCGTCACTGTCTATCTCACTGATGCTGAGAGCGCACAAGAAACTTAAATCGCTATTTAAGTTGTCCTTGTATTCCCTCATCATCCCTCACTCTGGCTGACATTCTTCCGGTGCTGCGGCACTGTAGCTTATCCTCTATATGGTGCTGTTTTAAATTGAGAATTTTAATGAAAAAATAAAGAAGGAATTTGGATGCGCATCGTCGCTCTGATGACAAAGTCGATTAGCATAACAGTCGTCCAGTGTGGTGTGTGGTGGTGGCTCAGGACTGACGGCTACTGATTGAGAATAATGCCCGCTGATATGAGGTGCTGCCATTGAGAGATTTTGTCTTTTCTGGGAATTTCTTCCTTCAGTTTCCCTTCAATGCATCACTGACTCATGTCAGCAAGTCTGTCCTGTCTGCCCATAGCCAGCGGCGGCGGCGGTTGATTGGGAAAGTTAACAGTGACGAAAAGAAGGAATGGAATTTTTCTCTTTGCTCCAAACTATTTACTCCACTGACATTGAGTGTTTGTCATGTGAGCAGGGCAGTGTTTGCCGGTGACAGCAGCATCAGCTCAATTGCTCACACTCACAACTGATGCTGTTGCTGATCATCATCATCATCAATGTCTATTCGATGCTGGGCCAAGTTGAAGGCCATTAGCAGCTTTCAGAAGAAGTGTGAGCAGTAGTGGGAAGTGACAGCACATCAGTTTACTCTCACCAGTTTTTGCCAGGTCTAACCAGACAACTGCAGGCAATTCCAGGCAATCAGCCGGCCATTCACTTGCACACTCTCTCATTTGCACACCTTCGGTGATTGATCATTACGCCTGGGATTTCTCTCTCCTTTTTTTCTAACTCTCTTTGTTTGTGTGCTCCCAATCACAGTCAGACAACTCACAATTTTCTACTCTTTACTTTTCACTCTCACGCGACAGCCAAGTCTGTCTGTCTGTCTTTTCCAACTCTGTCTGTCGACGACAAGCCTTGATCGATCTGACAGCGTCTGGCTCGAACAGGCACAACCATTTTCACAAAGCTCTCGCCGCTATGTTATTATTGTTTCCCCTTGTTTCCTTTGCTGCTGCAGCTGCAGCGCTAGTTCTTTTTTATTGATTGCTTTCCAACATAAGTGACACGCATTAGAGTGAGAAGAAATAGAGAGGGGAAAGTGAGTGAGTGAGTGTAGCACTAGGTGTCTGCTTGTCTGCTTGTGTCTGTAATTAAATTGACAAGTCCTCGAATTCTTTGAAAGTGTTCTCTTTCCCCTAGAGGAGACAGATGAGATTGCGCGAGTTGAGGCCGGCGCGGCGGTGGCGGTGCTTCACCAGCAGCCCACTGCCCGGCCCGCCCAGGGCGTACTGCTCGCAGGTGGACAGCAGACTGGGCAGGCTGAAGTTGGCCGGCACGGGAGATAGAGCTGGAACAATGGGTAGAACTTTTTTGGCCACTTCTTCGCCGCCATCTTTGGCCACTACCATCATAGTCGGTTGTAGTGGTGGTGATAAGTTCACGCAGGGGTTCACTCGTTTGCTGCTACCGCCCTCATTCACTTGACCAGTAGTCTGCTGGGAGAGCTTCCGGTGGCAGTCGAAGGTGTGGGCGGTGGTGGGCGCCAGCTGGGCGCAGACCTGGGCCAGGGATTGCTGGGGAGAAAAATGCGAGACTTTTCCGTCTTCTTCTTTAGTGAATGGCGAGGGAAAGGAGGTGGTGGTGGTGGTGGTGAGCTTTTCCTTCTCCTGAGCACCTCCTCCTCCTCCTCCTTTTCCTCCTCTGCGAGTGCTACTGCCCACAAAGAGGTGGCCAGTGTGGTCGAGGACGATGACCTGCTGCTGCTGCTGCAGGTAGAGGTGCTGCGAGTTGACCAGAAGCTGAAGGGGATTCGCCTGGGGTTCATTCATTTGCTGCTGCAATTGCTGACTTTTTTTGGATTTGCTTCCAATGCTGTAGTAGAGTTGCAGAGTGCCGTCAGCCTGGTCGTGAATGGTCAGACCGTCTGAAAGAGGGAAAAGGTTTTAATGTTTGGGAGCAATCACTTTTTTTCCGCCTACCTTCAAATGTCCAAAAGTTGTTCTGCTGCTGCTGCCCCTTCTTCTCCTTTGGCAGCTGCCACTTTCGGGTGAACTTGAGCGGTGCCACGGGTGGTGCTACCTCCTTTTCCTTCTCCTTTTCCTTTTCCGCCACTTCCTTCAGGCGAAGCTGCTTCTTCTTCTTCGTCTCCGCCTGCCACTTGGCGCGACCGCCGGTCAGCGCCTGCTGGACGGCCTTCAGCACCTGGTCCTCCTCGGAGGCCAGCGATAGTCCCCAGGAGGAGGAGGAGTTCTCTGAGGACTTCTGCTGCTGCTGGTGCTGCTTGATAATCTTCGTCTTGGTGGTGCCCGCCTTGTCGATGACGTACGTCAGGACGTTGGCCGAGGAGGAGAGGCTCGCCTGGCCGGGACGTAGGGCCACGGTGTACGGCCCGCTGAGGATGTCCACTTCGCAGGAGTTTCGAGGGGGTTGCTGCTGCTGCACCTGAGGATTATCACCACCTCCTTCTTTACCTCCATTACCTCCTCCACTCTCCACCACATCGAAGCAGGACCTTAGAGGTGCCGTGAAGTTGACCACACGGTGGTGGGGGTGATGGAGTTTTGATCACCACTTCCACCTCCGATAAAGAGGCTGAGATAGGGCCCGGTGAGGTGGATCGAGCCACAGCTGAGCAGCTCCACTCTGAGGCCGCTGTACGGCAGTGCTGGTGGTGATGCAGTCGGGCAGGGCCGCCAGATGGTTCCCTTCTTTTCTTGAAGAGCAACTGCAGACAGTCGACGCAGCTGCAGGCGTGGAAACGAGGGCCCAGGGAAGGACCCAAAGTGGTGTTGGCTTTCTGCTGATGCTTCTGTTTGAGCACACAGAGTCCACCTCCTCCTCGAGGAGGGCGAGGAACTGCGAGAAGTAGACGTCGGAGGCGGCGGATACTCGATGGGCTTGCGCTAGGGAGAAAGGTGGAGTTCATTTTGGGATGAGTTTTTGGGTTAGGTTTCTCACCAAAGAGCTCTGCTGACGTGTCTTTGAATGGCTGCTGCTGCTCTTGAACTGCCACGTCATCATTGGCGTCGTACTTCGGTGAAGTTGTGCAACTTGGGACTTTTTCGGTGCTTGAAGAAGGTGGTGGTGGTGGTAGAGACACCAGTGCAGTGTTATCATCTGCGCCAGGCATCATCATCATCGTCGTCTGTTCTGTTCTGTTCTGTTTGCTGTTGCTTTGAAGTTTCAAGTTTGAGCAGTGTTTTTTTCAAGGCAAAATGTGCTATCTGCTGCTGCTGCTGTGACTGTGTGTGGCTTCTGTCACTCAACGACCGGGCAACTTTATTGCCAGCCTTTCTGCCCTCTGCTCTTCAAATTCGAACTTTTTTGTTCTGATTTTTGTTTGATTTTCTCTCTCCCTCTCTTTCTGTGCCCTGCAGCTCGTCACTACTGCTTTGCTTGTGCTGCTGTTACTGCTTTTGCTGTTGGCCATATTTTGCAACTTTCTTTCAATTTTTCTTTTTTCTTTTCAAACTTTTACTCATTTTCCATTTCCATTCGCTCCCTTTCCCTTTCTTTTTCTCTCTTGTGTGTGTTTAGATGATCATCATCAGAGCCGTGTGTTTAAACGCTGTGTGCTCTCTTTTTCTTTTTCCGTTTTGTTTGCTTTTATTTTTCCCCTTCTTCTTTCTCCAGGAGAAGGAGGATATAGTGTTACCAGTGTTGAAATGAGATGTGCAAGCCAGGGTAAGACATCATAAATATTTGCCAGCCAGCGAGTGAACGAGAGCAAAAGTTGGCAATTAGCGAGGATGATTGTTCGGTGTAATGGCAATTGCAATTGCAATTGCCGCCGCCGCAAGTTTTCCTGGGCGCCATATAACTGATTGATTGCGCGATTCCTTGGCTTTCGGACCTAGACCTTCTAAACCGCCGTACAGCTTTTGATTGCCCTGAACGCACTAATTGAGTGTGTGCTGTTCAGCAGCTTTTACAGCGAGGCAATGTACTTTGTACTCTTAGAATCTCTACGGTCTTCTTTTTTCGCCGATTCTTGGATCGCTCCTTTCTCCGTCTGATCTGGTCTGATCTGGAGCAGCAGCAGCAGCAGCAGCACTTGTGCACTTGATTCGATGCAATCATCGGTTGACAGTGCCGTCAACAGCAGCAGCAGCAGCAGCACAGCTTGACAAAATGTCACAACAAATTGTGTGTCTGTGAGTGTGTGTGTGTGTGTGTTCCTAGACAGTGCCTGGCTGCCATAATAATAATAATAGATTTAATCAATCGGCAATAAAAGTAATTGAAAGTAGCAGCGGTTTGGAGAAGGAGGAGAAGGAAAGAAAGAGGAAATGGCACTGGTGGTGCCATATTAGTGATATTAGTGGGGCGAAAAGCAATCTCGGCTGATTCTTCTTCCCAGACTGTGTTTTGAAGAATTGAGAGAGGATGCCATGGCAAGAAGTGATGATGATGATGATTCATGATTTACGCTCACTCACTCTCGCTTGCGGGCCAAGAGTAATCTTTTCGGTGGTGGCAGTGGTGACCAAGTCTCTGGCGAATTTGCATTGCACTACTGTCGTGCACCAATTTGAGCAAATTGCTTTGGCTGCTGCTTTTTGCTTTTACTAAGGTTTTTTACTACTCTGCCGTCTACTCGGAATTACAACTGCAGGTGCAGTTGCTTTCTGCTGGTGACCAGAGTGGGCTGGTGGTGCTGTTTGCTCACTCTGTCTCGGAAGTGGCGGAAAAAATTGCGCAAAGTTTGCCTAGTTTAGAAGTAAGAAGATGTGTGTAGAGTAGTAATCCAAGTGTGTTGAGATCGAGTGTAGCAAGTGTGCTCTCGGTGAGTGAGTGTGTGTGTGTGTGTGTGTGTTCAATTGAGTTCCAATTGAGTTTCCCCGGGTAGGGTAGCACCGGGTGGTGGTGGGGAACACCGGGGCAACTGCATTTGGCTGCTGCTGTTCTATTTGCCGAGAAGGCAGACTGACTGGCTGAATCGATTGTCTTGGCCATTTGCTCGATGGGCGATTCTCTCAATGGGCTGCTGCTTCCGGAGAGACTGGACGGCACTTGCGGTGTGTGACTGCTGTGCCAATTGATTTGGCACGCACGGTCTGCCCCGTCTTTCTTTTTCCTCCTCTTTTCCTCTTTCTTTATTTCGGTCTCTATCGACGATGAAGCGGCTGTGTACGATGTGGTTGTGTATGTTTAGCCGTCTTTATCTTATTTCAGTCTGTCTGGCTGGCTAGAGTGGACTAGAGTTGGAGATATACTCTCGCTAGCTCACTCACTCTCACTCTGTACTGGCTCTTTACTATTATTGCTTGAATTTTTTTCTTGCTCGAATTGCTTGTAGTAGAGTTTTGATGAGGGAGAGAGAGAGAGGAAACGGTGACGATGTGAGTTTCTTTTTCCACATCTAAGAAAGGAAGGAAGGCATCGGCAAATATGTAACAGTAGGCTGTGTGTCTCCGGGGAGTCATAAGAACGATTGATCGTCGGTGCTGCTGTTTCTGCCCCTGTCTCAGTTCATTCTCTCAAATGGGATGCCCACGCTGCTGCTGTTTCTTCTTCTTATTCTGCTTCTTTTTCAGTTGCAGGACTGATCATGATAAGGTCAGCTCAGCTGGGCTCCTGTTATGGGTGAAAACTGTGTGACTGACAGGGGACAGTGTGTGCTGTGTGTGTTGTGATGGGCGTGTGTGCGAGTGAGTTTTTTCCCCGTTGCTCTCTCAGGGAAAGTTGCTGCTGGTGAAAGAACTGAACTGAAACTGAAAGTGGGAATGGAAATGCAATCTGTCGGAGTGAACAGTAGAGCTAGGTTTGCAGTGAACAGTGGTAGTGTAGGAGGAGGAGGAGGAAGGAAACGAAAAGGGAAAATCAGTCAGTTTTTGCCTGCAGAGACTTGGACGCCCGTTGACGGCTGCTCTTTTTTCTCCTTCTTTTTGCTGCTGCCCGGCGACACTTGAGCGAACGGGTGGCTAGCACACTCTCTCTCTGTTCTATGCTAGCAATTAATCAAAGAAGCATTAGACAGCAGCAGCAGCAGCCTTCGAGGCCTTCGTCGTCGTCGTTGTCGATGGCTGCCGTCTGCTGTAATATATTCGATTAGCTGGCAGCAGAGAATGAGAGAATGGCTGCACTGCTTCATTTTTTGCTGACTCGGCTGCTGCTGCTGCTTATGATTGAGAGATGCATCCTTCGCCCTCGCCCTCTCTCATTTAAATGCGGCCGTGCTCTTTTTCCTTCTCGTTCTTCTTGTTCTGCAGCCTTCAGTTTGCAGACTCTCTGCAGACCTAATTACCGAATAATTGGAGTGAAGGAGGGAGGGAGGGGGGGGGAGAAGTTGTATGATGGCTCAGAAGTAATGGCTGTGGTGGTGATGGTAAATGCCATCCGCACAGTCCGCGGGCCTTTCCATTTCATCGGCGGCGGCATTTTATTTATTGCCGAGATTTTTTTTTTGTTCTTCTTTTTCTCTCTTTGAGGACAAGCTCATAACTTTTCTTTTTCCTCTTTTGTTGTTGTTTTCTTATCCTCCTCCTCCTGTCCTCATCCAAACCACCACCACCACCACCACAGATACTTCGCCATCGTCCACCCTCTGAAAAGTCGCATGCACCAGAGCAAGCGGCGCACCTGTCGCATCCTCGTCGCCGTCTGGCTGCTGGCCGCCGTCGGCTCTGCGCCGAACTTCTTCAGCGCCCCTCAGGCGCACGACTACCTGCTGAGCAGCGACCTCGGGTCGATCAGCCGCCGCAGTTGCATTCCCCAGTTCACCCGTCAGCAGCGGGTCGCCTACTTCACCGCCCTCTTTGTGGCCTTCTACCTGGTCCCGCTCCTCCTCATCGCCTTCACCTGCTTCTGCATCGCCCGGTCGCTGCTGAGGACGTCGGTGCTGCGGCGGCAGGGCAGCCTACTTCGGCAGGAGGTCAATCGGAGAAAGGTGAGAGAGATGAGTTGAGGAGTTTTGAGGGTTTTTCCCAAGGATTTTGACCTTGATCGGTTGTTGCAGGTGGGCAAGATGATCCTCATCGTCGTCCTCAGCTTCACCGTCTCCTGGACCCCGTACTTCCTCGTCTCCATCATCACGCAGTACCAGGAGCGGAACTTCATGCGCGACCACGACTTCTACTTCACCATGCTCTGCATCAACCTCTTCGCCTTCCTCCACTCGGCCGTCAATCCGCTGATCTACGCGACGATGAGCACCCGCTTTCGCAAGAGCTTCATGCGCGTCCTCCGCCTGGCGGTCTGCTGTCAGGTGACGCCCTCTTCCGGTTCTCATGGCACGGGAATGGTCGGGGCCGGGGGTCAGACGTCCTTCAACGATCAGGCCACCAGCTCCCGCGGCAGCATGTCAATGGTATGCTGTAAGTGGAGCGAGGGTGACGCTGAGGATGGGTTTGACTGACCGAGATTTTCTTTCTTTTTTCCTTCCTCCTCCTTTTCCTCTCTCTCAGTAAACGTTTCAGTACATCCGGCTAGGCTGGTCGGCTTTCTGCCCGCCCCGCCGCCCTCGTACCGGGCGGCCATGGCCAACGGAAACGCTTCAGGCGCCGAAAGAAAGCGAAGCAGTTTTGAGGCCTTCAAGCTGAGTTCCCTAATGGGAAAAAACGGTGGCTGGAACAGCCGTCGGCAGAGCAGCTCCAGCTTTTCCAGCACCTCAGCGGCGGCTAATCATCAGTCTCGTAATTTGAATTACCTGAAGAACAGCTGTGGAACGGCTACTGCTTCAGAGCACAGTAACGGGCACTGCTCTTCGTCGATGCTGATGCGGGAAATGGTGACCTCCAACTGCAATGGCAAACAGCGACGGTCGCTGGCCGCCTGAGCGTCCTCAATTAGGTTGACCCTTAATTAAAGACTGAATGGACCCTTCTTCTTTTCTTCTTTCTCTTTCTTATGACCACTTGTGATACCACCACCACCACCACTTTTGATTTGATCTGCCAGAGCGCACAAACATACACAAACGCACACACACTTATGTCCTCCTGCTTCACAGAGTAACCTAAATTAAACCTCTTCTTTTCTCTTTTCCGTTCCTGGAAAGGAGCTGGTTAGAGGAGGTTGTTGTTGTTTGTTTTGTGTTTGCTTTGTCACAGTGTCCCACTGCTTCTTCATCTTCTCTTCTATTATTTAGCAAGAAAAACTGTTTTGACAGAAAAAAGAGGCTGATGGACAGCAGAAGCAGAACAACAGCAGATTTCAGCGCAGTAATATATCTGTCAAGACTCAAGAGACAAGAAACAGTGAACAAACAGAGGAAAGAGAGTTGGTCAAGAGAGAACAGATCAAAGAAAACTTCAAAACAGCGATTTTCAAAACAAATCTGTTTCATCAGTCAACAGACAACAACATCAACACCAACTGCTGACTGAAGCACTTTTGCTGCACTGGAAAATATATTTCCGCAATCGGATCGATTTATTTGTTTGTTTGCTTGCAGCAGCAGTAGCAAACGATGATGAATGTTTCAGTCTAAGTTTGGAGGGGGTTCCTAAATCGAGCTTCTTTTTCCAGGGAACAAAATCTTTACCGACCAGCCAAATAGAGCCATTTCCGGTTCTATCAGCTACTACTTCGAATTTTGACGGCGGAGAATTAATTCGCTTCGCCATTAATTGGGCGAAGGCTTTAGAGGAGAAGGGAAAATTCATTCGGGTACACATCATTCCTCACCGGGGACACTAAATTGCTGCTGCTGCATAATTTGCAGCAATTCGATGTCGTTAGTAGGGCAGTAGTTTTCGGTAGTAAGAATTGGAATGGGCAGTTTGGAGGCGATTAAATTATTTAGTAGTCAACAACTGCTGTCGGTGCTGGAGGATGAGTCAACAGTCTGTTTACCGTTCCCGTCCCTTTACAAACACACACCACAGTCAGGCATTACAGTAAGTCCTCATCAGTGGTAGTAGTAGTAGTACAGTGCTGGCAAAGGTCGTACTGGACAAATAAACTGAGGGAGAGGGAGCTTTAAAGGGCTTAACCGAGTCAGTTGCTGATGACCAGTCACATCACAGTGTACTCGCACGGGTGCCTTCTTTTCTTCCACTTTTGATTTTTCCTCTTTTATTTCTGTCGTTATTCACAGTGCACTTGTTCGGATGCTAATGCGTTCGCTGCTGCTGCTGCCGATGTTTGCTTTCCAGAATGAGTTCTCAGCGAAGTGAAACAGCAGCAGTCGCTCTCCGGGCTCCGATTTTTTTTCTGGTGCACTTTCTGCAAAGCGGGAGAATTTTGTACTTGGAAATAGAGGGAAGAAAGATGGTGGAAAAGATTAAAGGCACTGTAGAGTAGTTACAACAGCAAGTAAAAGAAGACGATAAGAAGATAAAGCAAGTGGTAGTGCTGGCACTGCTGCTGTTGCTGGACACTGGCGGCCATTAATCAAGGTCATTAGAGGCGCCAGTGAAGTTGGGCAGAGAGAGAGAAAGACGGGAAAAGAGGGAGATATCGACGAGGGTGAATAAGTGGTGGTGGTCAAACACTGCTGTACAACTACTGTACAGAATCCACAAACACACACACACACCACACTACTTTCGTGATCGATTGCGACTTTGCTTTGGCGCTGCTGCTGTTTCCCCTTCCCTTTTCCTTCTTTCCCTTCTTCACTTTGAGCTTCTGACTGGCAATGTGCGTCCGGCGGCTGGTCGCCTCGAAGGCTCGTACAAAGAGCAATCGATTCTCGCCTTCTTCTTTGCCTTCTTTCTGGTCGTTTTCCTTTTCCTTCTCTCCTCCTCCTCTTCTAGCTGCTCTCTGGTGACAACTGGCATCGAGTCGGGGAGGACGTCTTTGTCTCGTTGCTGCTGCTGCTGCTCGGGGCTATTAATCAGCAGCAGTCGGCGGCCTTTTGTCCGTCGTCCGTCGACGAGAAAGTCGAGCAGCTGACTGAAGAGTGACGGCAGAACGGATGGCGGAGTGTTTTTATCCGCCGAAGTGGTAGTAGTAGTTCCCAGCAAGTCTCGGACGATGTAGCCGAGCGGCTTTCGCCGACCGGCCAGATCGGCGGTCAGATTGTAGAGCAGGGTGCCCTTCAGCGAGGTGAGCACTGGGCGGAGGTTGAAGGTGGTGAAAGAAGTTTTATCCTCTTTTTCATCTTCTTCTTCCTCCTCCTCTTCAACGTCGAGCACCGCCGCCAGGAAGCTGAGTGAGGTGAAGCACTGCTGGAGGGCGTTGTAGTGGTGCACCAGTCGGGGCATGAAGACCCGAGTGTGGCTGAGCACGGGCAGCTCGCTGAGGGGGTCAAAGTGGCGGTGAAGACGCTTTCGTTCAGCCGCCTCCAAACGGTTCAGCAGAACAGGAGCGGGCTCGGGGAAGAGGTGGCCGCTGAGGAGGAGGTTCAGGAGGGCGGCGAGGAGGAACTCCAGCCAGAGGGGCTCGCAGAAGTGGACGGTCAGGTAGTGCAGGGCGAGGAGGGCGGAGATGAAGGGCTGGAGAAGAGGAGTTCCAGTTGGGTGAACTCCGTGGTCGGCGAGGATGGCTCGAAGCAGCTGAGGAGTGGTCGGGTCAATGTCGGCGATGCGGAGAAAGAGGCGGTAACGGGCGGCCCGACCTAGCGAGGACACCTCCTCTAAAGTGGGCAAAAACTGCTGTTGCTGTTGATTGTTGTTGTTGGCTTGGTCGTCCACAAAGAAGGTGATGGGCGAGACGCGGTCCACCACTCGATTCGTGTCCCGCCGGCTGTAGCGCTTGATCTTCTGCAGACTGTTCAAGTTTTCCAATTTCGAACTAGTTCTCAAAATTCCGTAGACGTGCTGTGAGAGGCCGTAGACGACCTCCGCCGACGACTCTCGAATGGAAAAGTCCTCCACCAGCGGGCGGAACCAGTCGATGTGGAGTTCGCGGAGGCGGAGGAGGCGGCTGGGAATTCGGGTGCTGACCAGGCGCTCGTGGGCCCACCGGGGAAGGTTTAGGCGCTTGAAGAAGCAGAGGCGCTCGAGGTGAGCGGCGAGGTAGCGCTGGACGAGCGAGGGAAGGCCTTCTGCCTCTTTGGGCTTCGAAAAGTCCTCCTCCCCTTCTTTGGTTGCCTCCTCCTCCTCCTCCTTTTGAGCATCACTGAACTGCTTCTCAATGTAGAGCAGAAGTTTGGAGCTGTGCTCCGGATCGGTGTCGAGTATCCGTCGAAGGTCGGCGAGCAGCTCCTCGAGGCTGTCGTAGGCGGCGAGCCAGGTGAAGACGGCGTGAATGCGTTTTTGGCGATTGCTCACCGGAAGGTTGGCCATTCCTCCACCTGAGTACCGGGGAATGCGCCGCTGGAGAACGTTGGCCACCGCCTGGCTGATGTGATCATTGCCGAGGAGGGCTCCGACGACGGGCAGGAGCTCCAGCTTCAGCTTTGGATACACTCGAAGAAGGTGGGCCGCTCGGTAGATGTAGCAGCTGATGTACTTGTAGGGCGTTTCACCCTCCTCCTCCTCACTGGTCAGCACGCGAAAGTCGTCATCGAGGAGGAAGTCGAGGGAGATCACCCCACCAGGCAACAGCCCGGGCGGCTCCACCAGAAAGTCGCTGTCGTTGGAGAGAACTGGACAGCGGAGGTCGCCGGCGATCTGCCGCACCAGGTCGTCCGCCTCGTAGAGGCCGCTCAGCTGACAGACGCCCAGGGTGCGCAGTGTCTGCTGGAAGACCGCCTCATTGAGCAGCGGCAGGAGGCCCTCGTCGAAGGTGTTGTGCGCGTACAGGCGGTAGGCCTGCTGAAGACTATCTCCGAAGCGTTTGAGGAGCGTCTCCAGCTTGGCCAGCGACGGGTCGAAGCTGCCGTCGAAGACGACGATGGGCACGACGGAGCAGGCGGCCAGTCGGCCGAAGAAGTCCGCGACGTGGGCGGCGAAGAGGGCGTAGTCGCCGCCGTACATGTGCGAGTTGCGCTTCTCCCGCTGGTACTTGAAGTAGAGTTTGTAGAGCAGGTTGTGGCCGTCCACGACGAGGACGGTGTCATGGAGGCGGTGGTGAGGGTCGAAGAGGCGGCGGGCGCGGACAAAGGTCGATAGGCCTTGGATGCCCATGGTGAGGGGAGTGCTGAAGAAGAAATGCTCCAAAGGTTTTGGAGTTTTCGAAATGAAACAGACGAAACAGGTAAACAGTGACACATGGAGTGCGTGCACTGGGAAGAGGAACTTCTCCGCCGGCGGAGCATTCTTTCCGCAGTGTTTTCAACAGCTGCTGTTCTCCATTCTCAATTCTATTTCTCGTCTGACCTTCCTTCCTTCCTTTGACTAAAAAGGTCCCAAAATGATAAGATAAACCAATATTCCCAATTGATCATCAACAAACTAAGTTCTTTTTTCCTGTACTTCAAAAGAGAAACAAAATCATATCATACACAGCAAACGGCAACAGCAACAGTGTGTGTTGTGGCCAATGATGTTTGGTGAATTTTTGTTTTGTACATTTGTTTTACCCTAGGAGATTAAGTAAGATGAGTGATAAAGAAGAAGAAGAATCTAGGCGTGTGTATAAGAGAGAGGAGGTGGCTACTGCAGTGTATAAAAATGTACAGATGACCAGAGGTGGTGGTAACAGCGATGGTAAAAGGGAACCGGATGATCCCTACTCGATGTCAGTGTCATCGATGAACTGCTTGGAGGAGGTGGTGCTCGTGGCGCTGCTCGGCTTCACCATGTTCAGCGACTGGTCCTTCAGCACCTTCTGAATGTAGTTCTAGAGAGGAGGAAAAGAGTGTTAAAACTTTTAGGAATTTAGAAATGCCGAAGTGCACCTACCTCATTGGCAACCTGGTAGTACTTGAGCAGAATTTGGAAGGCCTGCGGCGGCAGCGACTTCTGCATGACGCCGAGGAACTCGCTCTTTTGCGAGCAGACCACGGCGGCGTTGGCCAGGTGGATGACCGCCTCCTCGAAGTTGCCCACCTGCATCAGGTCGTCGCTGAGCTGGACCTGGGTGAGGAAGTACGCCTGCATCTCGCTGGGGTCCTTGAAGATGGGAATATCAAACAGCTCGCTGCCCTTCTTCGAGGACTTCTTGTTGGCGTTGCGTTCTGCGTAGTTGGAGAGAAAGAGAAATAGAAATGAGTTTAGAGGTGCTTCGAATCAGATCATCAACACCCATATTTAGAACTTACTCGCCAGGACCTTGGCCTTGTAGTCGGGCGCACTGCGGCGCTTACGGTCAAAGTAGACGCAGTAGGCGAGAAAGCCGAGCACGCCCACCGTCACCGAGGCTTTGGCCACCAGAGACATCGCTGCACCGAGCAAGAGACAGGTACAACAGCAGCAGCAAATCACACAACACAAACAAGTGCTTTTCAAGTGCTCGTCAACAGACTGTGTGCACCACCGTTGTCTACTCTCTTATGGTCAGCCTGCAGTCGATGATGATGACAGGGGGTGATCACCACTCTTCTCAGGGAGCCTCTTCAAGCTGAAGAAGGTGATTTTGATGGTGGTGATGATCAGAGAGAGTTCCTCGAGTGGAGAGGACATCAGAGTGCAACAGCAAAAGCCGCATGTGATTTGCAGGCGATGATTTTTTCAGCAGCAGCGAAAAATCATCACCACTCGCAGAAGACGTATCCCAGCGGCAGCGTTGCTGTGTTTTGGTCGCGCGCGCCGCAGAACGTCAAACTGTCGTTTCTAACTTTTTGTCTTCCCGACAACTGTTGTTCCAAAGATTTTTGCTGACACACCGAAAGATTCTGCCTACCTGCCATGGAAGATAAGAAGGCGTTCAGCAAGTTCAAGCTGAAGGAGAAGAAGGACGAGGGCGAAGGGAGTGGTCCCAGCGGCAGCGGCGGCAATGCTGCGGTAAGTATTGTTGTCAAGTTCTGCTTTGTTGTCTTTCTTCTTCTCTAACTTGTTCTACTTTGGTTCCAACAGAGTAAATACTTCAAGCCTGGCTTTATCTTCAACAATCAACAGCAGCAGGTGCAGAAGAATGATGACCACTTTGATGACGACCTGAGTGACACTGACTACGAGCAGGCGATCGAGGCGGCCAGTCAGCAACTGGTCGCCAAGAAGGCGCCATCATCTTCCCAGAGAAGGCCGCCGCCTCCTCTTCTGGCCTCAGCAGTTCTTCAGCTCCAAAAGCTGGCTCGCTCGTCCTCTTCTGTCGAATCGGCCGCCCTGGAGCGCGTCAACCAGGTCGCCTCGCAGGCGGTGGACTTTGCGTCTACGAAGAGCAGCAGCTCATCAACGCACAACATTCCCTCGCTGAAGGGCAGCAACACTATTCTCGGTTTGTCTGTCACCATGTTGATTTCTACTTTTCGTCATAACAAATTTTTCCTCCATTCAACAGTCAACTCGAACCAGCAGAAGAACCCGCTGCTGCAGAGCCTGCGCTCCGTTCGCTACGTCCTCACCGACGCCATCTCCCCCGCCCACTACCTGCTCTCCGACAGCTGCTGCGCCCTCTTTCTCAGCCTGAAGTACCACGTCATTCACCCGGAGTACATCTACGAGCGAGTGAATGAGCTCAGCCGAGGTGGCGGCCTCTACCAGCTGAAGGTCCTCCTGGTGATGGTGGACCATGTGGTCTACGAGGCGCACCTCAAGGAGCTGACCATTCTGGCGGTGCGCACCAACTGGACGCTGCTGGTCGCCTGGACGTACGAGGAGGCCGCCCGCCACATTGAGCACCTGCGCGTGAACGCGGAGAAGCCCGCCGATGTGATCATGGGCCGCTTTGATGAGGCTGGGCTGCGGCACCACCAGCACCAGCACTAGCAGCACTGGAAACAGCAGCAGCAGCAGCAGCAAAGCCTTCTCCATGAACCAGAGTCTGGTGGACGCGCTGACCAGCGTCAAGTCGGTGAATCGAACCGACGCGGCGACGCTGCTGGGCAGCTTTGACACCTTTGGCGACCTGGTCCGAGCGAACACCGACCTGCTCACCTGCTGTCCGGGCATCTCGATGGTGAAGGCGAAGCGCCTGCAGACGCTCTTTCAGAAGCCCTTTGCAGTGAACGGTAGTAGTGAACCAAGTCCTCGAAGATGTCTGAAGAAGATGCAGATGGTGCGACCACTTTGGTAAGTGGAACTCTTTTCTATTTTTTTCCTTTACGCACACACACTGAGCTTACTATAGCACACTTCATTTGGAGTTGTCTTTATTGTTGCTGTTACCACTACTACCACCACTGTTAACTATCGCCCTCAGCTCGGCCACCTCCCTCTCCAACTTCTGTACTCTCTCCTCGCATGAATGAAGTGCTGCTGCGTGCTGCTGATGTGTAGAATTACCACCACTTGGTGGCTGATTTTCTACTTGAGACTGGCCACTTTTCGCCACCAGTACCTCATCTTCTTTCCTTGCAGTTAGGCCGTACCGGTTGAGCAGCCGCTCCAGATAGTGCTGGTGGCCGGCGCGGCTGATCAGCCCTCCGCGGAGCAGCGCCTCCAGGACTGACCACTCGCGCTGGCCGACCCGGTCCAGCCGGGACTGTACGGTGCCCAGTTCTGAAAGGGAGAGAACAGTTTAGAGTGAGTTTAGGGAAAAACAGGCATGAAAATGAAAGGCTTACGGCAGAAGAGAGGCGAGGCCAGCGTGGCCTGGTACCGGCAGCGGGCCACCTCGGTGACGTTGACCAGGTAGGCCAGGTCGAGCATGGTCCAGTCAGTGGAGCAGAGGAGGCGCAGGCGGACCTGTCGTGCCACGCCCTGATCGCTGAAGGGCGAAATGGTCTTTATGATTAATCATAACTGCTAACTTTCCTTTAACTCCTAACTCCCTTACCACTGATCACCCTCTAGGTAGAGCAGTGAATCGAATGATGCTGCTGTTGCTGCTGCTGCTGATTTTGCTGATGTTGCTGATGTTGTTGCTGCCCTTGAACTTCTCTCACCTTCTTCTTCTTCGCCGTACCCGTCTAGGGTGACGTACCACCTTTGGTAGAGGCCCAGCACGGCGTGGAAGGAGGTGGTGAGAAAGTTGAAGGCGTACGGCGACTTTTCGTGCTGCGTCACATTGCTGAAAGGACAGACGCGGAAGATGTACTGCTGCTGGTCGTCGTAGAGGAAGCACTGCGCCAGAAGCGGAGAAAGGAGGTCCGGGCCGGGGAAGGGCGCGCGGCTGTGCTGATGTTGTTGATGTTGTTAGCACCGGCTCGCTGCTGAAGCATTCGCTCGGTGATGGCAGTAAAGTCCAGTGTGTTCCTGTGGGGTGATGAAGAAGGAGGTGAAGATTTTGCTGCTGTTGATGTTACCATCACACTTACACGTCCCAGTTGGCGTCCGCCGTCTCCTTGACCACCTTCACCGGGAGGAACCACTGGGCCTCTCCAGGTTCATTATCCTTTTCAGCAAAAGTTGTCTGCTGTAAACAGCATCCAAGCAATAAAAGTGCTTGAAACAAAACGAGCGAATTGGTCATTTTGGCGTTTGTTTTTCTTTCAGCCTTTTCAGCTTTCTGTTGTGATTGGGAGCTGTCTGTTTAGTCGACTCACTTTCTCCCTCCCTTTATCGCTTGCTTATCAGCAGCAGCTTTTTTCCTACTTTTGTGATATAGTGATTTTATTGTTATGATAAAGAGTTTCTCCTCCTCACTTCACAGCTTCGACTTGAGCAGCGCCTTGCCCACCAGCCCGGCTGCGTCCTTGGCGGTGCCCCAGGCGAGCGTGATGCCATGGCCGCCGTGGCCGTAGTTGTGCACCACTTTTAGGGGCGATTTTCCATTCTTCAGCTCCACCGTCTCCAGCTCCACCCTGACCGGCTGTCGTTGCGGCCGCAGTCCCACCCACTCGAAGGCGACCTCAGCCTGGGCGAGGCTGGGCACCAGCTCGGTGCAGCGGCTCCAGATCGACTGGCGGTCCAGCTCGCTGAGGGCCATATTGCCATTGCCGTAGTCCTTGATGCCGCCCAGGGTGACGTAGTCGCGGCCGGGGATGATGTAGGCGCCGTCGGCGAAGTAGAAGTGACGGATCCAGGGCGCCACCACCTTGATCGTCTGCCCGCGGATCGGCGTCAACAGGTGATCACCGGTGAGCCGAGATGCCTGCAGCCCCGTAGCATTGACCACCAGGTCAAAGCAGTCCTCGCTTTGCAGTTCCTCAAAGTCCTCGACGTGTCTCTGCTGGAAGCGCCCGCCCCTGGCGGCGATCCTCCGGTGCAGGTAGGGCAGGTAGTGGCGAGGGTCGGTCACCACCGACGTCCAGAAGATGCCGTGCTTGAAGCGGCCCTTGGGAAATTGGCCGTCCAGTTCCCGCTCGCTCAGGGGGCGAACCTTGCCCGGGAGCACCTCCTCGACTAACGAGTTTCGGATCGCCTGAGCGGAGTATGAGCTCAGCTGGTACCCGGAAACGAAACTGTTCCCCGAGGAGACGGGGTCGGTCACTGCTAGGCCCGAGTAGTGCTCGTAGCTGGCCGCCGCCCAGCGACGGGCGGTGGTGAGGTCGGGGGCGATGTTCGCCTCCGGGCGAAAGTAGCCGCCGGCGCCGAAGCTGAGGTGGAGGAGAGGAAGGCGTCGGCGATGATGGTCACGTTCACTGAGGGTAGGTCCTCTTCGAGGATGGCCAGGGCGGTGGAGAGGCCGACGACGCCGCCGCCCAGCACGGCCACCTCGGCCTTTCCGGAGCGCATTTTTCTTTGTGGTCGTTGATGAGAAGATTTTGGTGGTTGTGTTGTTTCGTCCGTTGTTTGTTGAGCTATTTGGTTAGAGGACGACGACGACGAGGAGCAGGCTTTTGTTTATCAGGAGGAAAGACGACGTCTTTTTCGACAATCTTGAGGCAATCTTTATCTTTGGTGATGATTTTTCTGTTCTGTTGCTGCTGATGTTTTCGGCCAGTCAGTCGACTGATTTTTCGCTGTCGTGTTTTCTGTTGTCACTGTTTTCTTCCTCCTCGAAGTCTTCTTTTTGGTCATGCTCACTACTCTCACTTGTGCTCCTCTTGATGCTCTCTGTACACACTAGCTGAAGCCTGTACCACATTCAGCGTGTTACTTTATTGTACAATGAGTGTATGTGTTAAAGTTAGTACTCGTGTTACAGTGCTCAACTTTTAAAGTTTCAAACGCGCCTTTTCTTAGGCGATCAGCTTGATGACCTCCACGTTGACGTACTGGGCGATTGAGCCCTCAAAGGGAGAGGCGCCGAGTCCTTCACCTTCACCGGGTCAATCAGTATGCGGGCAATGGAGTTCTTGTTGACCTTGCCCGGGTTCACCACCACGGTCTGTTGGACGTTCTGTAGGGGAAAATGGCATTTAGAAATGGTCAGAGCAAAAGTTTTCCCCCTAAAGCTTACGTAGACAAATGGCCGCAGCATGGAGGGCAGAATGAGGAGGTGGGGCGTGACGGGCATGACCAGTTTGTCGTACTGCGAGCACTCGAGGTTGACGCCCGTCTCGGCGGGCAGCAGCGGGTAGAAGTGCTTGTGGGCCAGCAGGTGGGCGGACAGGCGGTGAAGGCGGTGGTCGCCTTTTGCTCCCTCGGCGTTGGAGGAGATGCTGAGGAAAAAGGGTTTGATTAGCTTTAGATTCGTTCCAGCCCGTCACTTCACTTACTTTGAAATCTCCTGGCGGCCCATGTGGCGGAGAATGTCGGTGGCGGTGGCGCCGACGGCCACTCCGCCCAGGCTGAGCATCGCCGGATTGGAGTAGTACTGCACGCCCGGCTGGCGGCACTTCCGCTCCACGGGCGGCGTGGGAAAGACGAGCGACGCCTCGGAGCCCGGGCCGCCGGGAAATTCGCTCGCCGAGGGAATGAGGAGGATCTGCGTGCGCACCTCCTTCCGCCCCTCAAAGTGCTTGGTCAGCGTGCGCAGTTGGTGGTTGAAGAGGCGTTCCGGGGTCCAGTTGGTGGCCAGGGAATTGGAAGAGTTGGTGGTGGTGGTGGTGGTAAGGTTCTGGAGGACGCACCAGTCGGTGATCAGCGACTGCTGCTCGGCGTCGAAGAGGGGGCCGAAGAGGAGGAGGTAGTCGGGCGAGTGCTGGCTGATGTAGCTCGCCAGCGCCTTCATGTAGGTGCTGTCCAGCAGGTTCAGGTCCTGCACTGAGGAGCCTCCTTCGAAGGAGACAAAGGGGCCGCTGGCGCAGACGATGCTCATTTGGGGGTGGTGGTGGGCGTTTTCTGCGCTGGCAATCAGCGCCTGCGGACACTTGGCCGGAAAGTGGTCGCCCGCCTCTCGGTCCTCGGCTGAAGAGCGCCCCCAGGTCGATGAAGCGGCTGACGGTGATGGCGGCGCCGGTCGGGTTTTGCCCCTTCAGAAGGACAATCGCCCCGGGGAAGAGCGACATTGGCGGCGGCGGCGGTGATGAGACTGGCTGGTCTGGGTCGGACGATTCGCCCTGACTGGCTTGGGTCAGCAGCACCGACAGGTCCAGCGGGACAACAATGTCGCCCTTGCTGTAGGCGACACTGGCCTCCAGGGAGACCTGGCGGCGGTCCAGCTGCCCGCCGACCTTGGCGAGGCCGTAGCGGATGCGCCCCACGTAGTACGTCTCGACGGCCGTCTTCTCCGTCAGCCGGCCCATCAGCGTCTCCTCCTCGGCGAGGTCGTTGATGATGAGGCGCAGCTCCTTCTCCTCCTCGTCGAGTTGGTGTGTTGTCCTCAGCAGTTGAAGCCGATCCCTCGTACTCCTTGGCCAGATCCTCGCAGTGGGCCTTGATGGCGTAGACGGTTCCGTCCAGGTAGTTGTTGAGCGCCTGGTTCGCCTCGGCCAGTCGCGCCGACATGTACTTGTAGGGCTCGTGGAGGGCGTTCGCCGAGTCGTAGTACTGCGCCGGAGCTGCTGGGCTGCTGTTCTTTGAGCTTGTCGTCTTCTTGATCCAGTCCTCCTCGGACAGCGTTCGCCCATAGGAGAGCAGGACACGAGAGGACTGGCTGGATTGATTGTCTGGCAGTGAGTATCTGTGGAAGAAAAAGCATTAGGGATGTTTTAATCAGGGGTTTAGGAATGGTCACCACTTACAGGTCTGACAAGTCCTCCTCGAACTCCATCTCCAGCTCCTCCTCTAAGGTGAGGGTGTTGGTGGTGGTGATGTTCTCTTTCTCTTTCTGTTGTTGTTCTTTTTCATGTTGATGTTCTTTTGCTTGTTTCTGAACACTCTCCTCCTCCTCCTCCTCTGTCACCGTCTCCATCTCTTCAGGTTGACCGATCGCTCCCTTGACAGTGTCCTCGATGATGGCCATGATGGTTTTCAAAGTGTTCTTCGGTGTGTTTTGGTTGGTTGCTGAGAAGCACAAGAGAACAAAACAAAGCAGCCGGCGGCGGCTCAAAAGAGCGCGAGAAAACCGATGACGAAATCAGGCGTCACCCGCTCTGTGGAGGGACGACCGCTCGGCGGCGGCAACTTTTTGATTTTTCGCCTGGCGCGAGATTTCTTTTCCCTTCTTTGAGACAGGATCGCTGTGATTTGCATTTTAGTTCAAAAGTCCCAAAAATGCAAATATTTCAGTAATCAGGCACCCTAGTGCATGCTTTCATTTTTTCTTTTGCTTGTTTTCTTTCCTCCCTCTAAATGTCAACTCTCATCGTACAACTACTGTGTTTCTCAGCACCGTCCTTGCCTTCCTGTTCTGGATCGATGTTCCTCGTCATTTCCGGCGTCTGACACTTCCACAACATTCTTGCTTTGACCTACCTGAAGGAGCGTTTTCTCTTAATTACCTGTGTGTGTGTTTGTTTATGTCTTTGCATTAGTCTAATGAAAGACAAAGATGATGAGGGTGGTTCTTTTTAGAGCGAGAGTGAGGGACTTTTTGGGTAATTGATGAGACAGTGTGCTCAGTATGGTACACAGCAGCAACAACAACAACTGCTACAGCGGCACTTTGCTTAATTGGACATGATTTAGCGTTCATTGCTGTGGTAGTCTCATTTCAGCACTTTGTTCCTTATGATGTCCTAAATTTTGTCTTGAGCTGTTACTTTAGTGAGGAAAAGAATTAGACTCGATTTTTTTGGAAAAATAATATTTTTATTTTAAATTGGCATGTAGTAAAATAAAGTTGACTCTCATAACACAAGACTCGGAGTGTGTAATTGTGTGTGTGTTTAGGGATTCCAAAAGTTTTGTTCTGTGTGTGTGTGTTTGCCTGTGTAACGATGTGTGGAGATCGCTGTCAGTGTGTAGTTGTGTCTGCAGATTGTAAAGTGTAAGTGTGTGTGTGTGACAGTGATGCAGAAGGAGAAAACTCAGAGCTCAGATCATCGAGGAGAAGAAGGTGACATGGCCAAGTGGAGAGGAGAGAGGAAGGAAGAGAGAAGAGTGTGAAGGTGAAGAGAGTGAAAGTGAAGTGGTGAGATACACTGAGAGAGAGAGAGAGAGAGATGGTGGCCTAGAAGAAAGGAAGGAAAGAAAATCGAGAAAGCGAGATGTGGCCTCAAAAGCGAGCGAGATGAGCTCGTAACACACACCACCTCCTCACAGCGCTGGTATGAACTGTGAATGGACTGTCGCTGCTGAGAGAGAGATGTGTGGTTGTTACGGCTGATGATTTGCTGAAAGAGAGGGGATGATGGAGGAGATGATTTATGTACAGCGGATTCGATGATGGTGATGGTGATGTGTGTAGTTGTAGGTCAATGGTTCAGATTGGGTCGATATGTCTCACTTGTGTGGGTGGGGCTTTTCTTCTTAACCTAAAAACCCTCTGTTCACTTCTTGCCAAAGGGACCTGACTTCCAGGACCCTCGACCGCCGCCACCACCTCCTAAACCACCTCCACCCGAAGAGGATGAGTTGGAAAAAGGTGATGATGTGGTCGAGGATGAGGAGGAGGAGGAGAGTGAGGTGCTGGAGTTTGAGTCGCGATTACTCGACGAGGAGGAGGAGGAGGAGGAGGTATAGGAGTGGTGGTGGTTGTGGTGTCTTCCATTCAGGTGGTGATGGGGATGGTGATCACTGGTGTTCGATGAGGAGGAGTTGCTGCTGCCGCCATTGCCTCCCCTGAGAAGGCGGTCAAACTGACCGGAGGGAAACTCGATGCGCGGCAGCATGGGCGAGTCGTCATGGTAGTGGTCATGGTACGGGTAGTGGTGACGGTGGGCACTGTAGTGGTGGTGGCCGATGGTCATGGTCGGGAAGGAGGACTGGGGCTGGGGGGATGCCTGAGAGGGGTGCTGCTGGTACTTCCCGGGATGGTTCACTAGTTCACTACTAGGGGAATGACGGTGGTGGTGGTGGTGGTGGTGGATGATGGCTTCGATGTGTTTGAGAGGCAGTTGTTTCGTGGATCAGCAGTTTGCCGATGTACGAGCAGCATTCGTCCACTTCCTTGCTGTGGTGGTTGCCTGCAGAAGGGAGGAAAAAATAGTTTTAGTTGATTGATTTTCAAGAATTTCACTGTGGCATTTGCTGCTGTTGTCGTACAGTGTCCAGCACAAGGCCTTTTCTTGTACAAAATGTCCTGTAACTGCTGTCTGCTGTTTTTACAAAACACGAGATTGCGTTTTTGCTGATCAGATTGCTGCTGCAGCATCAGACAGGCAGACTTTTTAGCTGCCTTCTAACTCGCTAGCTGCTTTTTCGCTTTTTTTCCGTCACCGCCTAACGGGTTAAGCTTTGAGCTGTTAGCTCTGTGTGTGTTGAGTCGAGAAAAGACCACTGCTTAGTCAGAAACAGCTGACACGAGCAAAGAGAGAGATGAAGTGAAAAGTGCTAATTAGACAGTGTAATACACACACTTGCTATCAGTGGCTGTGGCAAATTACAACCGGACAGTGGCCGCGTCCAGCAACACTCAATGAACGCTTACGCCTGAAGACAAAGAGAAAGAGAGGCCAAGACAGAGCTGAGCTGAGCTGAACTGAGAGGCCATCAGACATTTTGCACTGGAGACATTCATTGTACAGTGGTGGTGGTGGTGATGTACAGTGTGGTGAACGTACAGTTCTCTCCCATGGCCTTTGATGCGGATGATGATGATGATGATGATGGCTCACATGATCATCGAGGATGACACTGTCTCTGCATCTGCATCTGCTGCCGTGGTCAGTTCAGCAGTTCATTTTTCCATTTCTCTCTCTTTGCAGCAGCCTCCTTCACAGACACAGATCTTCTCTTCGCTCTGTTGTTCGCTGTCTTTAGTTTCACTTTAGTATGTGCTTTCAGGCTCTCTCTTTTCTTTCTCTTGTCAATTAGTGAAATTAACGAGCAATTAGTGTCTGCTCTGCTCTGTGCTCCCTCTTTGTCTGTTGTTCGCATTGAAAGTGTCATTCACTGAAAGTTTGCTGCTGCTTTCTGCCACGTACTTTTGTTGCTGCCGGCAGCAACGACTACAACGACGGACAGGCAGCAAATAAGGTCAGCTCGCACGAGTTGTTGCCAGCAGCAGCAGCAGCAGCAAATGTGATGCATTCAAAAGTGCAGCAACACGGCTTTTGTTTCAGCAATGTGCACACTGTGCACCTCATTTCGATGATGTGCACTCATTTGGGTGCACTGGTGCACCACTAGTGCTCACATTCATCAGTGCTCAGAAGTGGCCTCCTATTATTCTCTTTCTCTCTTCTACCTGGTTCAGTTCGAATCGGGCACCAGTGTTTTTGTGAATATGAGTTTTGGTTGCTGCTGTTGAACGAACAGACTCAGTGGCACAAACACACACAACAGGCAAACTGAGACTGAGAGAAAGTCGGCCAGACGGGCAGTGTGTTAGTTGTATCACTTCCTTGATGCCGCTCACTGCAGAGGCAGAGGCACTGTACGCACTGTGCACTTCATTCATGCACTTTCACTTTCACTTTCAGCTTCAGCTTTGAAGCTGCGCCTGCCTGCCTTTTGCCTGTTGCCTTCGTTCGTCGCCTTTTCTCTCGTCGAGTTTTACCTTCAGTGTGTTTTCCACAGTGCAGGCAGCAACTCTTTCTCAGTCTGTGTCGTCTGGTCACAGCCGAAGCAGCAGCAGCAGCCGATAAAACGGCCACTGAAAAGAGGGAAAGAGAGTGAAAATGAAAGTGAAAGTGAAAGTGTCTGCTGGGCGACTAATTGTGTGCATACAGACACAGCAGCAGCAGCACTAGGCGCGATGAATGTGTGTTTGTGTGGCTACGATTTGAAACAACAAAAAGCGTCTCAGCACTAGGCAGCAAGACAACAAAACAGCAAGCCAGCCAGCCCGACTAAATGCAGGTAAAAAATTAAGCAAAGGTGCTGTTGCTGCTGCCAGTGCAAAGAGGAAGCAAAGAAAAGCAGTGCTGTTGCTGCTGAAAGAGAAATTTGTCTTGTCTTTGACTTTAGCTTTAGAGTGCTGCTGCTGCTGCCCAGGTGACCGAATGTGAACAGAGCAGCAGTGTGTGCCACTAGCAGCACTTCCTCGATGGTCAGACCTGTGCCAGTCCACTGGCCAGGCGTCCAAGCTAAAGAGGAGTTCTTCTTCTTCTTCATTTATTCGTTTCAGCAGCAGCAGCAGCAACAGCTAAACAGCAGGTCTGACTTTTGTTTGTATTGTTGTCAGTGCTGTCCGGGTCTACCATGAGATGAGATGACCACCGTTTATTGTCCCCCTCACTGTGTGACCCACTGACTGACTAGGGCACAGGTGGCACACAGCTCTACCTGGACCGTGGTGGTCAGCACTGCTGCAGTGCTCGACTAGCCCACGTTATTAGCGCATTACGGGGGAGAAAGAGAGAGAGAGAGAGGCCCAAAGAGAAGAATGAAACCTGTGTGTGCTTTTGAAGAAGCAGAGGCAGAGTTTTCTGTCTGTCTGTCTGTATATTATGTTCATTCGAGGCTGTTGCCGTTTCTGCTGTCTTTGTTCTGCTGCTGCAGCAGCACTTCAGTCCTAGACCTACATTTGCTCCTGCTGCTGCTGATGGCAAAGTTGTGGGCATTAGCTGCTGCTGCTGCTGTTGCCACTTGCACAGGACGTCGTTAGCGTGGGGGCAGTAATAGGCATTAGCCAGTGGCAGCAGCAAGTGAAAGTAAAAGTGAAAGTGTCTCCACACACGCTCAGTGCACCAGGAAAAGCTAGCTAGCTTTGTGTAGATGGGAAAAAGTGGCTCTGTTTACCTGCTCCAAAGAATGAGGATGATGATGATGGTGCACTACTGAACGGAGAGGTGATAGAGGAGTTGTGGTGGTTGTCGTTGTCGTTGTTTGTGCGCTGAAGTTGCTGCTGCTGCTGTTGTTGGTGATGCGTCTTGCTGCTGCGACCAGACCACTCACTCATAGTACTGAAAGAGCTGCTGACCTGCCAGCAGTGGTCGTCGTCGGGGATGATGATGATCTGCACCACACACTCACACACTGCTGCTGCTGCTGCTGCTCAATTGGACTGAATTTGTGGGTGACACTGCACTGATCAACAATTGACTGACTGACTGACTGAGTGGGGAAATGAAGAAATTGAAACTAGTGGGGGAATGCTTTCCCCTTCTTCTTTTGTTTCAGTTCAGTTCTGCTGCTGCTGGTGACACAACAGACTGTGTGGGGCACACTAATTGAGCACTCTTCGCCTCCTCCTCCTCACAGATTTGAGAGCTGAAGAAGTGAGAGGAAGGAAGTGTTGCTGCTGCCGTCAAATAATGCCAATTGCGAGCGACGACGACGACGACGAAGTAATTTACAAAAAGAGACAGAGACGTGGTGACTGACTGACGAAGTAGTGCGAGTTGTGTGAGAAGAAGGAAGAGAGGATGCAAAGGTGTGTGTGTGTGTCTAATAAATGGGGAGATCAAAATGGTAATGGGTCTAAATGGGTGGGCGGTTGGGTGGGTGGGGGAAATATCACTGGTGGATGATGGGATGGGCTGGGGTGATGAGGGTGACTGGGGTGACTGACTGACTAACTGGACTTGAGTATGCTCTTTAAAGAACTTAAATTAGGAGATGGTGGTGGTGGACTGGAGATGTGCAGGGGGCCCAGTGCCAGCAGGGAGCACCAGCAGTGCTGCAGTGCTCGGGGAACAGTCTTGATGGAAGTTGAAGTGGTAATCAAGCAGTGAACTGTTGAGCCGCACATCGAGACAAGAGGAGGTAATGAATTGAGGGTGATGAGGAGGAAGGTGATGAGTGTGGAGGTAGAAGGATCACGGAAGACAAAAATTTGAAGGATTGACGATGGCCACAGAGCACACTTGGTTTAGGTGGAGTTCACTGCATTAAAATCTGTGGCCTCACTGATCACACTGCCACCGGCACTTTAAATTAATTTAGCCATTTTTTGTCTAAATTTGATAAAACCTAAAATCACTTTTAGCTGTGCTGTGCGGCCCAGCTGAACTGAACAGTCGTCTGCCGAAAAAAAATCTGTCTGACTTGGTGGCTGGCACTGCTGTTCGGCCGCCCGAGCTGCTGCTTCTGCTGCTGTTGCTGCTGCTGAGATGAGATGGAAGTTGAGCTGAGCTGACCGAACGAAAGTGAAATGCGAAGTGCGAAATGAGGAAAGAGAATGACGGCGGTGGTGGTGGCGGTGGCGATGGTGGTGGTGGTTTCCTTCGGTCCTCCAGTCACTACTACTCGATCAGAGAGAAGAAGAAGAGACTTCGAGGAGTGGCCTGGCGTAGATGTGAGAGAAGCTGTAGCAGTCTGCGCTCTTACTATCCTCGCTGGGCAGTGTGTCTCAGACAGTCTGTTTCTCTCTGTCTGCGCTCTATTACGTCAAATGACGAGTGACGAACTCTCTCTCTCTCTCTCGTAATCGAGTTTGGTGTGGGCTCTAGTCAGTCAGTCAGGGACCCGAGAGATAGGTACCACTGTTGCTGCTGCAAAGGGTGCGATCGGATGTGCTTGTGCTTGTGCCTGTGCTTGTGATCGATCAGCGAGGTGATGGATGACTGAATTGGAGTAAGAGAGGAAAATTGGTCCTCTCTCTCTCTCTCTCTCCCTATTTTCTGTACGTGCCAATTTTTTGCTCGTTTTCTCTCTCTCTCTCTCTTTTGCACGAGCTGCTACTGCTGCTAGCTTCTCCCAACTGTTTTGTTGGTCGTAGTAGTCGGTAGTGCTGACGGCGGCTGTCGATACTGTTGGACAGTAGTCGAGGTGTGGTGGCGGTGGCAGTAGTAGTATTTGCAACAGTAGTAGCAGCAGTAGTGGCAGCACCAAGTAGAGCACTAGGCCAGTGGAACACGGTGAGAGTGAAAGTGAATGGGAGGAGAGAGAGAGAGAGAGAGAGAGAGAGCTGAAACTGGACTGTATTGTCTCTGTCTGACTGACTGACTGACTGGCTGACTGTGTGGGCACCGCCCGCCGAAATGACAGCCAACTGCTCGAAAACACCAGAGAGACTGTTCACCGGAAAAAGGCGAACTTTGCTCGGAGTTTTTTCCGGTAATTCTACTACTGCAGATAACTTTTGTAATCTTATCTTCGTTGATAGCCTAGTAGTTAGGTAATCTAATATAACTAAATCTCAGAGAAAAAGAGAGGTCCTGAAAAACGGCGTTGAAGATGGAGGTGGAGGAGGTGGTGGTGGTAGTGCTGGTCAGAGAGGTTCGGCAGGGAAGAGAATGGGAAAAGAGCGGGCAAGTTAGTGCTGAGACGGCTACTTCTGCTGCTGCTACTGCAGCAGACAAATTGCCAGTGACGAGTGAGGAATGAGGAAGAGAGGGAGGGAAGAAAAGGGAGAGAGAAATTGAGAGTGAAAGCGGAGAGTGAGAGAGGAGGAAATCGATCGGTGGAGGTGACCTACATTTTTGACGCTGAAACACCACACACACACACACACACACACACACACAGCTTTGCAGCGCCATTGCCGTCGCCGACGTCTGTCAGCGACGGCTTCTGCTGCTGCTACTGCTTTTGCTTTGCAGTGTGTGTCTGCAGAGTGAGACGGCGTTCCGAGGCGAGGCACTTTTGAGCTGCTGCTGCTGCTGCTAATGCTGTCTCCGATTTTTTCACTAACAGTTAACCGAGATTTAGTTTTTTCCTCTGTTTCATGCTTTTAATCAAGTTTAAATTTATTGATAGTCAGGCTAACTAGATTTTTCCGGATTCTCTATTCCAATTCTACAGAAATCTAGTGTATTTAGCATCTTCTAAAGACTTTCCCTAAAGATGCTGCTGCTGCCGATGCTCACACTAGGTCAGACATGCGCCGGTGCTGGTGCGTCGTTTTCCAAGTGCTACTGAGAAGGAGGGAGGAGGAAGAAACGGAACAGAGGGAAGAGGGAAGGAAGCACTGAGAAGACACTGAGATGATGGTGTGTGTGTGAGTCAGCTCTCTGCCTCTCTCTCTCTCTTTCCTTCTCCTCGAGGCCTACTAACCTTGACACAGATCAGTGGTGCTGGTGCTGCTTGAGTCCTATGTCTGCTGTTACTACCGCCTGGTGCTCTTCAACTGCAGTGGGGATCTCTTTCCTTTTCTTTCTCTTGATGGGGTGCTGAGAGAGAAAGAGGAAGACCATGCGTGGGCGCCCAAGTGTTGGCTGCTTGCGCTAGCACGTGTTGCAATCGCACACCACCAGACCAGACAGAAGTGTTGCACAAAAGTGAGAAGTTTGGTGTGCTTTGTGCTTGCATGCAGTTCTAAGTGTCGTCTGCTCTCTCTCTCTCTCACTTTTGTATTGTAGGATTGTGCGAGGATTTTCTCTTTCTTTCCCTCTTGTTGCTCAAGAGAAAGAGAGGAGAGTGGTGGTGGAGGACACTCCGCGATGAGTGTGGGTGTGTTAGGGGAAGAGACAGTGTGCAATTGTGGAAAAAGGAGAGAGATTTGAGGAAAGGTCTTGTGTATTATTGTTGTGCTATTGGCGGCCCTCTCTAATTCCGCCCCATCTTCTCTCTCTTTTGGTGCTGTGTGTAAGCCAGTTAGTTCCAAGGCCATCTGGTTTTCGGGAACGTGTGTGTGGTGCTGTGTGGTGGAGTGCCAGAAATAGCAAAAGAAGAGAAGGAGCGAATGTTTCAAGGAAGACGCACAGCCACTGTTTGTTTTGAGAGTTGCTATTTTAAGCCTCATCTTTAGCTGCTGCTGCTGCTGCTGCTGCTCGGGTGCTCGTTTCTCTGCTTTCCTGTTTCAATGTCGCGGCCAGCCCTGGCCTTAATTTGGATGGCCGACTTTTGTGTACTGACGGTGCACTTCCGAGTCAGTCAGGGAGTGAGTGACAGTGGTAACAAGGGAGAGGAGAGAATGACTTTCGGACAAGTGAGAACGGCAACGGTGGCAACGGTTTTCCTGCCTACTTTTTCTTCTTCCGCACAAAGGGTTAGTTAGTTAGTTAGTAGGAATGTTGACCAACGGGTTGATGCGAACGGGTTAGGGAAAGTACTGCTGCTGCTGATGCCGTATTTGCTATTCAACCTTGGACTTTTGGGGACAGAGAAGTGCGCTAGGCAGATGTGTGTGTGTGGGGGCCCAGAGAAATAGGTCAACTGACTTTTCCTAGAGAGCTTCCCGGAGAAAGAGAGAGAGCATCAGTGCACAGCACACAATTGACTGATCATTAAGTGGCTAATGGCAGGGCATTGAGGCGGCTGATGCTGCTGCTGCTGCATCGATCCTCGATCAATCGAACATGGGCTACAAAAGAGGGCAATGGAAGGAATGAAAGGGAAAGGGAAAGGGAGCGAGGTCAGAGGTGACGGGTGATGATGATGATGGTGGTGATGAGGGGTTGTGCAATCATGTGTCCAATGGATGAAAGAAAGAAAGAAAGAAAGAGACCGAGTCCGTTGAGGCAGATGATTGCAGATTGTGTTTTTTGTAGCAGCAGCAGCCTTCTCTGGGGAACTGTCCTCACTTTCTTTCTCTCTCCTCAACTTAATTTGGGACACTTCTGGTTCAGTGTTGGAGTGTGCTATATACTGGCGAAATGAATGAAGGAGGAGGCGAAGAGAGCATATGGGAAATGAAAGACAAATAACAACAACAACAGCGGGCAACGGTTTTGTTGTAAGAGAGTGATCGAGAATATTTTCCGCACCTTCAGTTCTTCCTCCTTCTTCTTGGCCTCATTCCCCTCCTCGACGACGACGACACTGACACCGTCCTTCATCACCACCAGTTTTTTCTGCTGCTGCTGATGCTGTCCACTCGACCTTAACCCAGAATAGTAGTAGTCACACACAGTCCGGGAATGGAAAGGAAGCAACCTCCGTCACCCGAGAATGGCCTCGACACCATCTCAACCGTTGTCGACCAACTGACAACAGCTGCTCACCACCGAGGATGATGGCCTTCGGTGGTCCTCGACGTCGTCCTGGTCGTCCTTGTGCTGCTGGTGGTAAGTTGGCCGTTGTGTTAGCAAACACACAAGTTCATTCTTTTCTCTTTCTTTTTTTTTGTAAGACAGCACTGTAATCAGCACTGCACATCACCCGCACATGCATTAGGAAACCGGTAACTACTGGCCGGTGTTGTACCACCACCACTGTACTACAATCTGTTTTAAGGTGTCAGGGTTAGGAGGCTGGGGAAATGCTGAAAGAGAGAGAGAGAAAGAAAAAAAAGAACACACACCTGTGTCTTTTCACTATTGTGCTACCTACTTCTTCTTCTTTTGCTCATGCACTACATACTGCTCAATGCTGCTACCTTTACTTTCTTTTTTAGGCAGCCATTCCCGCCAAATGCATGGCAACGGGTGATAGCTGCTGCCATTATCTTCCATTATCATTTGTCACTAGCCACACTGCACTTCACTTGATGCATAGTAGAGGTCGCCACTGCGTCCACTCTCTCTCATTGGGACTTCTTCCAATGTACTTTCTTTCTTTCTCTTTCTGAAGGAGGTGATGATGGTGGTGGTTGCTGTGCGACAGAGTGCGGCGCTAATTTGCACAGTAAATTAGCATACTGAACAAAATTGCTCCTAGCTGCACTGACACTCCTTTCCTTTCCTCATCGGCGCTATTTTAGTTCGATTGAATTAATCGCCGTTGCTGCCGCCGCCACCGATCGAATTACCCAGCATTGAATGGTAATTGATTTGAGATGCAGTAATGTCCTTCTACACAGGTTTGTGTGTGTAATAATAATGGCAAAGGATGAAGGAACGATTGAGTTGTAGTGGAATGTTGCTGCTTCTAGGAAAAAATGTTCATGTTTGAGATGATGATTTCTACTACTGTAATCAAGGTGAGCGATCGATCACTCTGATCTTTAGCTAGCAAAGATGGCAAAGATCAGTGGTGATTTGGCTGATGTTTTCTTCCCGATTGTCTGTTTCTTTCTCTGTCACACTCCTTTACTCTGTTCTCACCACTTTGGCATTCCGCTAATGTCAGCAACGTGTGTGTGTGTGTGTGTGTGTGTGTGTGTGTGTGTGTGTTAGTTAATCTGCGGTGGTGGTGTTAGTGTTCTCACCTACTAAGCTAGGCACGATTTGTCACCTGAGCACAGTGTTTAGCACACGCTCTGCAGCTAATCCAGTTCGATAAGTGACAGTGTTTAGCAGTAGTTGTTGTGTGTGTGTTTTGCTGACCATGTGCTAGTAAAAGTGAGAGAAACAAAAGAGAGACAGAGTTGGCAATTACGGTGAAATTGAGCTTGGACTGTGGTGGTGTCACTGAGCGACGACAGCAGCAGGTGTACAACAGTTCGAGTTTTTGTTGTTGCTGTTGTACCGAGCTTCGACCTTTGCCTGATTACCACTGAATGACACTGCCAATCTTCCTCGAGGTGAGGTGAGGTGGCTTGTTCAGGTTTTTGCCTTCAGTCGTTGCCCCGTACCAGCCTGTCTTTTTCTCTCTTTGATTGTGTGATTTACTGTTGTGTGTGTTTACTTTGACCTTTACTGATTGCTGGTGGTGGTGATATGATGATGATGATATTCTTCTGGTGAATTTTTGGTTAGTTAGTGAGCCATAGTGCTGGTTTTAGCTAATTACCACCTTCACCAGATTTTGTTTGTTTTTATGGTTTTGAACTAACCAGTACTCTTTTATGTGAACAGAAGTGATTTGTTGCTGTTGTTGCAAAATCAGTGTGCTGCCATTTTTTCATTCAGTGTTTATTTGCGTTTTTATTTTGTCTTTGTTTTTTTGTAATTTCCCATCCTCATTCCGAACCATTCATCTCTATTTCACTTCATCAAAACCACTGACGCAACTACCACTGTGGGTTACTACTACTGTACGTCGTGTACAACACAGTCGAACATCAACAACACAAGGTTTGGTAACTTTTTGGCCATTTTTCTCCTCACTCGCTTTTTCTGGTTTTTTGCTGTGGTTTATTGCACCCAGGTGCCTTTGCTTACTTGCACAGCTTTGTGCTCTGTGGTTACGAACATCATCATCATCGCTTAGCGCTCCGACACGGCACGTTCTTGACGATGGTGATGTCTTTGCTTTGCTTGTGTTTGTTGCCGTACGACGGCAAAGTCTGCTGTCATCAAAGTCAGTCAGTCCTCATCTGTCATCTGTCTCCACTCTTTTTGACCATCGGAAACATGCGCCCAACATCGCCATCATCCTCATCCTCATCCTCATCATCTTTGCTGATTGCACGTTCAATTCATCTCCTATCCTCTCTCTCTCTCTCTCTCTTCTCTCCTCAATTTGCTCATACGCATCCGTGGAGGCTAACTGTCTGCTTGTCTCTGTTTGGGCTATAAAAAATCAGCACTCTCTGTGTGATCGTAAAATGATAAACAATGCAAACTTTTTTCTTCTTTTTTTCTTCTTTCTTCTCTTAGCTTTAGCATAAACCGTAATTACTTCTACTACTGCTTCACCTTGACGATTGCACACGGGCAGAAAGTGAGAGATCGCCGATGAGAGATAGACAAATTGTTGTACTAGAGGAGAAGAAAAGTAGAAAGAGTGACATTTTTAGGGCACAAGTTTTACTAGTTGTGCAAGTTTTGGGGAGGATAGTTGACCAGTTGTCGTACAGTCAAAGCCTTTCACTCACTTTTTGTAAAATTGATCCATTTCTTTTTGCAGCAAAAAAAGTACGTTCTGCTCTTGAAAACAACTGTCAGAGGAGCTTAAAATGTTGTTGTTATTGTTGCTGTTTTTGTCACTTGTTTGAAGGTGTTAGCGGAATGAAACAAACAAACAAAGAAAACAGTGCTAATTCCAGAGAAATTAGCACCATCATCTGATGTACGGCAGCTGACAGCTGTTTGTTGCTCCGCTGTCGTACAAAATGATGTAAGAAAAGGAGTGTGAAGGGAAGGACACCTTCAGTACATGAGTGTGACTTTCTGTGTTTGCACTGGTTCACCAGCAGCAGTGTCAAAGTGTCCTTCTTTTTTTGTGCCGGTCAAAGTTACACAGTTATGTAACCGGCACTTTCCACCGATGCACTTCAGATTGCGCAGACTGAGTGCACTCGTTCATTACTACTCTTGAGTGAATGAACTCTCATTTGACTCACTATGACTCTCTGTTGATTCCGATTCCACTCGAGAATGTGTGCCTACCTGATGGGACTCATTACAATTGTATCAATGGAAAACCATGATGTCCTGGTAGAGCCCCCACACCTGTCAGAGTAGGTCAAGCACCGGACAACACACACACACTCGCACACAGAAGTGCCGGCTCTTCGGTTGAGCTCACCTGTGCAACAAATTATGCTTATGCAACCACCAGCAAACACACACTACTTTTGTCACCAATACCTTTTTGTTTAATACCAGTACACATGTGACACTCCATGGATATCCACAATGACTGACTGGGTCATCGATAGTGTGTCCAGCGGCAGTGTCACTCATTCAGTGGAAATCAAAAGCACTAGCAGACAGGCATTCTTCTGCCCAAAGTTGCCATAAAGAGCACTGAATGCGCACTGGTGATGTGATGTGATCTCCACCCCCGTTGATGCACCTTCTCCTTTACTCCATCTCTTCTTCTCTCTTTGTCGGCTTTACAGGTAATAAACGGTGTGTGAGCAGCATCAGTGGTAGTCGTAGTCGTAGTCATCCAATCATGTGAACAGAGAGAGCATCCAACAGATGAACAGTCTGTGCACACAGTCTGTCTACTACTCTCTCTCCCTACTACTAATGACTGCATAAAAAGGCAACGCCGCCGATGTCTGCTTTTCGATGTCAGTCCTAGTCCTCTACAGTCTCCTCTGTCAGCTAATTTCATTGTCTGTCTCTGTGTGCATTATCTTTTCATTCTTGATTGGTAGTGGAGCACCACCGGCACCGGAAACCTGTTTGCTCGGTGCACTATTTTTTTGCTTTGTTTTTCGCGCTTAATCACACATCTCTCCCTCCATCGGAACTTCTAGATTGACTATTGATGCGACTGCTCTCCCCCAATTTTCTCAATCATCCTCCGTCCAGCAACAACAGCAGCAGCAGTCCTCCTGAAAACATCATCATCAGGCCGACTTTGATTCATTCCATCTGAAGCTTTTCTAAAGTGAACACACACTCAACTGTGCTTTACCAACTTTACTCTGCCCTTATCGACCATTATCTTCACTCTCCTTACGTAACTTACATCATCATCAGCTCTACCAAGGATTACTGAGCATCGCCGCCGACACGTGATTCGACCTTCCTGTCTCACTCACTCACCTTTTCTCTTCCTCGTATTACATAACCACCACCAATCGACACTTCTCCTCAACAAGAGCTGTCATTATTCTCCGTCATTCACCTTGAACAGCAGCAGCAACAGCAGCAGCAGCACTTCAACCTCAGTGCCACCGGGAAGTGAAACACAAGTGTGCTTGCACTTCCTCTGAAGTGTGCACAAAAAATTTGAACGATGACGGATCACCCTGAGTATGGCCAGGTAAATGCTTGTGTTGATGTATACCATTACTATTATTAGTTCGAGTCTGAGGACAGTGAACGAAATTGTGATTTTCGTTCATTTGTTCGCTTGCCTTCCCGGAGGCCTTCTTCTTGTGTGTTACATAACGCTGACGCAACCTGACGACGGCTAATTTGTTGTACAATTGATTAGCTGTAGTAGAGGTCATAAATTGTCCTGCTGCTGCTATTCCTGGATCAGTTTTTAAATTTTCCAATTTTTCATTCAACTTATTTTGTTTGAAGGATGCTTCGAATGGCAAGAGCCGATGGCCTTGTCGAGCGACGACGGCCGCAGAGCAGCGAGATGCCGCGGAGAGCGGCTCCACCAGCGGCTCGACGACCAATGAGGTAATCAGTCAATTGAGTCATTATCAAAAACTCAACCTTAAGCCTCTTTTAATTCATCTTAGAAACTAAACCTAACTTCAGCGGAAGGAGGCGGTGCTGAACATCGTGGCAAATGGACAAATGGCATCGAGTTTCTCCTCTCCTGCGTCTCGATGTCCGTCGGCCTGGGCAACGTCTGGCGCTTTCCCTATATCGCCTACCAAAATGGCGGTGGTAAGTGCTGGAAAGATTTTGAAGATTTCGATGACTTTTGACCGTTTCTTTTGTAGGCGCCTTCCTCATTCCCTACCTGCTGCTGCTCTTCCTCGTCGGCCGGCCGATCTACTACCTGGAGCTGATTGTCGGTCAGTTCAGCGGCCGCGGGCCGATCAAGATGTGGAAGTGCGTGCCGGCGCTGAAGGGCGTCGGCTTTGCGCAGCTCATCTCCGTCTCCTACGTCGCCATCTTCTACAACTACCTCATGGGCGTCTCGCTCTTCTACTTCTTCGCCTCCTTCGCCTCGAAGCTGCCCTGGACGGTGTGCAATGAGAACTGGATTCCCGCGGAGTACTCCGGCTACTGTACGGAAAACTCCACGGCGACGAACTTCCAAAATCAGACCTGGGCGGAGCTGTACTACAAACGGGAGGTGTTGAATGAGTCTCGAGGGCTGTGGGACGTCAACTCGGTCAGCTGGAAGCTGGTGCTCTGCCTGCTGGGCGCCTGGACGCTGGTCTACCTCAGTATTGTCAAGGGCGTCACCTCTCTGGGAAAGGTAAGTGGGTGGTTGGGAGGTTTGGTCAGGAAGTCTTTCTAATCGATTTTCTTTGTTTACAGGTGGCCTACTTCACCGCCATCTTCCCGTACGTGGTGCTGGTGGCACTGCTGGTCGTCTCGCTGTTTCAGGAGGGCGCCCTCGCCGGCATTGCCTTCTTCTTTACGCCCCAGTTTGAGAAGCTCCTCGATCCGATCGTCTGGTACCGCGCCGTGGAGCAGTCCTTCTTCTCGCTGGCCGTCTGCTTCGGCTCGCTGGTGATGTACAGCAGCTACAATGACTTTAACAACAATGTCAGTCGGTAAGCTTCCGGAAACGGCCATAGTTTTGATTTGAGGAGTTTTAGAAGGGTTCTAATCTTCTTCTTCCTCTTCAGCGATTGCATCATCATCAGCCTGCTGGACACCTTCACCAGTCTGCTCGCCGGCTGCGTCATCTTCGCCGTCCTGGGCAATATGGCCCACGAGAATGGCGAGAAGATTGAGGACGTGGTCACCGGCGGCCCGGGCCTCGCCTTCATCGCCTACCCGGAGGGCCTCTCTAAGATCAGCTTCATTCCGCAGCTGTGGAGCTGCGCCTTCTTTCTGATGCTGATCACGCTGGGCATTGGCAGCTCGGTGTCGATGGTCGAGACGACGCTCACCTGCATCAAGGACCAGTACAAGGGGCTGCATGCGCACAAGGGCAAGGCCGCTTTCGTCTGCTGTCTGGTGTACTTTCTCTTTGGCCTGCCGCTCACCACTGATGTAAGGGAAAAAAGGTTTTGGAGTTCTTTTTCTAAAACTTTCACATTTTGTAGGCTGGCACCTTCATCATGTCACTGCTGGATAACTACGGCGTCGGTACGGCCGCCTTCTTACGGCATCTCGAGGTGGTCGGCATCATGTGGGTCTACGGACTGAAGAACTTCTGTCTGGATGCGCAGTTTATGCTGGGAAATCAGGTGTCCATCATCTGGAAGGTCACCTGGGGCCTGCTGACGCCGCTGGTGCTCATTGTAAGTGTGCCAGCACGAAGGAGTTGAGATTGGTTTCTAATAATCTCTTTCTTCCAGGTCATCTTCATCTACGGCAATGTGATCATCTTCAAGGAGCACAAGGACGAGACGGAGCAGATGCCCTTCTGGGGGACGATGATCGGCTGGGGCCTGGCGGCCATTGCCCTTGTTCAGATTCCCCTCTGGTTCACCATTGGCCTGGCGAGGTCGAACGCTGGCGGTGGCCTCTGGGCACGCCTCTGCTCCCTCTTCACCGCCACCGCCGACTATGGGCCGACTGAGGAGAAGACCTTCCGCGATTGGAAGCAGTGGAAGGCCGAGAAGACGGGCAAAGGAGGCGGTGGAAACTTTGCCAGCAACCTCGACAGCAGCTACTCGGCGAAGAAGTCGGCGCTCTTTGCTGCCACCTCTGGCGCCGATAATCCGGCCTTTGTCCAGGACGAGCAGGCGTTGTCCACAACAACAACAACAACAACCACAACAGCAGCAGCAGCAAGAGCAACAACGGCAAGGGCAGTCCAAACCTCACCTTTGGCGGAAACATTGGCGGCTCTTCTAGTCACTTTCAGCAGGAGTCCAAGGCGGACGCCTTCAGACAGCCTCAGCTGCTCTCCTCGCGTAGCTTTGAGGACAACTACTGATCAAAGGATCATCACCCCATCACCATCACCACTTTCATCTGTACATATCTTCTCTGGAACAATCCTTCTCCATCCAATCCCGTCCTTCTTTTCTATTATTTTCTATTTATAACTTTTTTTATTTAACTTTTTATTTAATTTGATTTTTGTTTTGGCCATTTTCGACTGATTAAAAAATGAATGAACTTGAAGTTCACTTGAAACTGTACGGGAGTTTTTAACTTTTTTTTGTACGGTGGCTATTTCGAGGGTAGTGCTGATGAGGGGGCAGTGTGAGTGGACGGAGTCGTGGCAGAGTTGTTTACAAAAAAAGTATCCTGATGACATCATCCGAGTGATTTGAGGTGAAACAGATTCAAGTTCTCATTTTTCTTGTTCTGGTGCTTCTAGGTCTTCGAAAATTATTGTCCTGGTGGTCGTAGTAATCACCAGCTAACCATTGCAGCTAAGATTTATCACGCCCTTACCTTTTTGGCGGTGGTGGTGGTGGCGATCTCCTAGGCTACACTCTCTCCTATCAACAATCTGCCTGTCACCACTAAACAATTTGGCGAGCCAGCAGATGTTTTTGTGATCTTCTTAAATCCGTGTTTTACTCCTGAAATCTCATCGAGGATCAACCAGTTCAACAAGGTGTGCGATGTTAGCTGTTGCTACGGGGGAAACTGCGCGACTGATGTGTGCGTTGCCTGCATTTAGAAACGATTTGTGAGTGATTGACGAAGAAGGTGAGTTTATTGTTCTCTGTGTTTGATTTGTTTGCTAATCTTTTCGTCTTGTTTACACCAGCTCAGCAGCTATTCTCAGACATGGCCAAACGAAGTCACAATGAGACCTTCATTTTGCTACGCAACAATGCGCAGAAGAATCGTTCCTTCTACAAAGATGTAAGTTGATGACGATGATAATGATGATGATAATGATGACTGTTTTTGTTGCCACTTCATCTCTCTCCCTCCAGTTCACGAAGGACGACGAACGAGTCAAACTAGTCAGCGCCGGTGATGATTACGAAGAGGACGGCGACGTCTGTGATTTGGAAATCTCCAACTACTCCGACAAATCGGCGGCCAATGGCGGCAGTGCTGTCAACGGCTACCGAGACGACGCCTCGGCGGCCTATCCCTCCTGGATTGCCTCACTCGACGAGTTCCGCTATGACGCCTTCAATATCAAGGAGAAAAGTAGGTGCTGTTTTTTGTAAAACTACTTTTTACTCATTTTACCAATGTTTCATTGCGCAGTTGAGCAGCTACGGAAAACACAGACGGAGCACCTGAAGAAGCAGAACACGGCCATCTTCGCGGACGACGTCACCAGCGGCCGTCTGCGCGACTACGAGCTGGACATTGAGCGGCGCTGTCAGGAGCTCAACGTCCTCTTCGGCCGACTGCACTCCATTCTGAAGCACTTTCAGACGCTGAAGGGGCGCTATGCGGCGGCGGCGGCCACTGTGGCGGCGGTGGCAATCGAATGATCTCAGTCATCCTGCGCAACATCTTCCAATTTCAGGTGCAGGAGGTGGTGCAGCTGACGCAGCTCTTCCGCTCCTGCCAGCGCGTCTACCTCGAGCGGATGACCGACGCGACGCGCGTCGATCCGCAGTTTGTCATCACCTTCGATGAGGACCTGCTGAAGGAGGAGCTGCTGCTCGATAGCCACGACTTCGCGCAGCGGCAGCAGCAACAGCAGCTCCGGCATTCGTCTGATGAGCGACGATTCGGTCTTCTTCGAACAGGGAACAAGCCATCAGCATCAGCAGCAGCAGCAGCAGCTTCAAAAGCAGGCGCAGCTGCCCATGGACGACCAGCTGGCGCTGGACGCCCAGCACAACGCCCACCTGCGCGAGCGGCAGGCGGAGATGAACGCCATCCTGAAGAGCTTCGCCGAGCTGAACACCCTCTTCCAGGAGGTGAACACGCTGGTGGTGGACCAGGGCTCGGCCCTCGACCGCATCGACTACAACATTGAGCAGGTGGAGCACCGGGTGGAGCTAGGGGCCGTCAGCCTGGAGAAGGCCCACCGGACCATCACGCGAATGCGCAAGTTCAAGGTCATCCTCGGCTCGGGCCTGCTGCTCTTTGTCATTCTGCTCTTTATCATCATGCGATCGTAAAGTGTGATGCACAACAAGGGTTTTGGTAGAAACACATTAGCCTCATTTGATTGACCAATCTGTAGCACACATTTTTTCACTACCACACATTCGACTGCTGCTGCTGTTGTCCGGTGACCAAGAGGAGTAGGAAGAAGTGGCCACAATTTTCACCCACCACCTATCCTCCTCATTTTTATTTTTGCATTATTAAAGGACCCTAAGGAAGGTCGTCTTGTTACCTCGAGTCGAGGAAACTTCGTTTCGAGGAAATCTTCAGCACACTCTGGGAGCATGCGCACTAGGCGGCGCCACACGTCCACGTTGCTGCTGCTGCTGCCACCGTCGCAGTGTTGTGATGACTGTTCTCTCTCTCGCTCTGTTGACACGGCATTTGGAAACAGAGTTTGTCGGATGAAAACAAGTACTACGCCGGCTTTCTACTTTCTTTCCGTCGTCATTCTGCATCCTCGAAAGAAAAGTCCTTTCTTCCTTGAGCATCGATGATTTCCGGCTCATCCTCCAGTGGGCAGCTGTTGAACTTGGCCGGCTCGGGCTCGCTGCTGTCTGGCGTCAGCGGCGGCGGCTCTTCAGCAGCTGACTCGGCGCCCGTCTTGACGATTCGGGAGAAGCAGAAGGGTAAGTGGTACCAACTTGACTTGTTGTTTGGGAACTTATCAGCAAATTCTATCTCTTCTGCTTGCAGATGCCCTCAAGGTGATGCTCAACCTGAACCTGCCGATCTCCACGTCGGTGGCGCAGGAGCCCGTCTGGAAGCTGTTCATCTACGACCGCTCCGGCCAGGACATCGTCTCGCCGCTGCTCTCCATCAAGGAACTGCGGGACCTCGGCGTGACGCTGCACATGTAAGCACTGAAGCACGGAACCGGCTGTTCTAAATCTCTAATCCCATTTCCTTAAAATCAACAGGCAACTACACAGCGACCGGGACGCCATACCCGACGTGCCGGCGGTCTACTTCGTGATGCCCACCGATGAGAACATCATGCGCATCTGCCAGGACTTTCGCAACCACCTCTACGACTACTACTACCTGAACTTCATTGCGCCCATCAGCCGCGCCAAGCTGGAGGAGCTGGCGACGGTGGCCCTCCAGACGAACTGCTCCTCGAACATCTCCAAGGTAGTGGACCAGTACCTGAACTACATCAGCCTGGAGGATGACGTCTTTGCGCTGAAGCACGCCGACTACGACGCCATCAGCTACTACGCCATCAACCGCCCGGCGGCGCAGGAGACGGAGATTGAGGCGATCATGGGCTACATCGTCGACAGCCTCTTCAGCGTCTTCGTGACGCTGGGCGTGGTGCCGGTGATTCGGGCGCCGAAGGGGAACGCCGCCGAGATGGTCGCCGAGAAGTTGGACAAGAAGATTCGCGAAAACCTACGTGACTCGAGGAACAGCTTCTTCAGCAGCAGTGGTAGTTCGGCGGTGGACTTTCATCGACATGGCGCCGCCACCGCCGGTCTGCCCAGCTCGCTGCTCTTCTCCCGCCCCTTGCTGGTCATCCTCGACCGGTCGATTGACCTCGCCACGCCACTGGCCCACTCGTGGACGTACCAGGCGCTGGCCCATGACGTACTGGACATGAAGCAAAATCAGGTGATCATTGAGGAGAGCGCTGGAGCTTCGGGAGCAGCAGCCGGTGGTGGTCCTAGCAAGAAAAAGTCCCACGACCTCAATCCGCAGGACAAGTTCTGGGCACAGCAGAAGGGCAGTCCCTTTCCGCAGGTGGCCGAGGCGATTCAGGAGCGGCTAGATGTGTACAGGTAAGCTAATTGGTACTTTGTTTTCTAAACAAAAGTTCTTGGCTCTAAAATTCTTTTTCCCTAAAACCAGAAACAACGAAGACGAGGTGAAGCGCCTCAAGTCGGAGATGGGCCTCGACAACACCATACCCGCAGCGTCTCCCTGCGACGGACAAAACCGCCAGCTGACCAATTTCGCAACCGCGGCGGAGCTGCTGGAGACGAAGTCGGCTGATTGCCTCACACCTCACCCATGCCAGCGCATTCTCGAGCGCTGAAGGGCGCCAAGCTGGACGTCTACTTCGAGTGGGGAGGGAAGCTGACGCATGCGCAGTACCGGCGGTCGGTTGTCGGCGGCAGTGGCCGCGCTCTCTCGCGGCTCCGCCCCAGCGCTCTGGAGCACAAGGCGGCCATCTTCGCAGTTGATTCGCGACCCGGCGGCGGCACGGCGGAGGACAAGCTCAGCAACTTTTGTCTGCTACCCTCCGACCACGCTGCGGAGGCGGAGGGAGACCTACTTGGCGAACTTCGGAAGTGGCGGCGCACGGGAGCGGCCGCATTCGAGACCTCCGCGTACAAGATTATGCACCCACGTCCTCTACGGCTGCACACAGCGCCTCCACCGCCGCGGACAGCCTTTTCAGTGCTGGGCGGTGTGGACGGGACGGTGGCATGTTCAGCAAGCTGATGTCCCAGGGGTGCGTTTGTGATGGAGTGGCGTGAGAACTGGTGGTGAGCGGCACACGCGCGTGACGGGGTGGTGGACGCTGATGGAGGCGGGGCCAACCCGGAGACGACGACTTTCGCCACTTGACCCGAAGGTGCTGGCCAGGGCGGCCAATCCCAGGCGAGATTCCTCTTCCTATTCCCTTCCTCTTCACGTCGGAAAGACGACCTTCCAAATGGAGTAGAACCTTTTTTCTCTTTTAGGCTTTTAGTTTAGGTCGAACATGTGTTGCATTTTATTTGAGAGCTGCTGCCTTTTAATTGTTCGTTTGCATGTTGAGTGGTGGTGGTGGTGAGGGCAGCTGACAAGGTGGCATCATCAACAACTGCTGCAGCAGGCTTTTTGGTGTGCCATAACCTCACTTTCAGCTTGCTCAGTCTTCTAGCAGCACCACCACCCTCATACCTGTGCATTTTATGGCCTGCAGCCAATTTGCAGGCAGATCTCTCTCTCTCTTCGCGCTAAAACACTCTCAGGGCTTTCACTCGCTCGCTCGCTTGCTCGCACATTCTGTGTGTTTGACTTGGGTAATTTATGATAAATGTAGACCTCCCTGAAGGGTCAATTTCTCGATCATCAGCCTGAGAGAGTGAGTGAGGGAAGACAATGCGAGGCTGAGTAGGAGGACGATGGAGAAGTAGAAGAAGCTGCTGCGGATGATTGCAGTCGCCTATATCTGACAGGACTTATTATGTTGGTGTAGTATATTGCGCACCAGCCATTGTCTGCTCCAGTGAGAGAGGAAATGATTTGCAATAATCGACGACGATGAGGATGATGGTGATGAGGAGGACGACAAAAAATACTCGGCAGCCGCTGCCTCGTTTACGGGCAGAATTTACCTCTTATTGCCTTCAATTTCCTCTTTGCATTTTCTCTTTTTCATCTTTTTTGTCTACGTTTTTTTATTCGCGATACTAATTGCAAACAGCAGTGGCAGTGGCAGTGGCTGCTGCCGCAAATTAGCTAAACACTGCAAACACTGCAAGTTCGTGCTGCGGTCGGGTGATTCAGTTGATCAAATGAATCGCTTCACTTTATCACCTCTCTCTTTCTGCCGGGTCTTTCATTCGACTCTTTCTCTATTGAAGTTCCATTCCGGCAACTAGCCGCATCATTAGTCATCGTCATGGCAATTAGAGCTGCGGCTGAAGATGACTGACTGACTGTGCTCTTCCATTCAGTCAGAGAAAGAGAGCTCGCATTTTCAGACGAACTGCTGCTGCTGGTGATTCATTGACTCTTTGCCAACTGATGCTGTCGTTCTTTTTGTACTCTGGCAAACAGAACTCTGTTCTTTCTGTAGCGCAGCGTGCGTACGTGCAGCGTTTCTTTTCTTTTTGTTCATCTTCATCGCTCAATCGACATCATCTGAGTTTCGCGAGAATCAGACTGTTCTGACTGGGCTAGGCTAGCTCGAGCGAGCGAGCAAGCGAGACTGCACGACGCTGCTGCGTGAATAGAGTGGGGAGCACACAGTGTGTTCGATTCAGTTTGGTTCACTTCAATTGACTGAGACTGAGGATGTGCAGTAGTGAGCTGAAGTCGGCCAGTACCATCAACTGTTGCTCCTGTTGATGGTACTGGCCACCGGCAAAGGCCACGGCCAATGCTGCTGCTGGGAAGATCCGTGAGAGAAATTGTTTGCATGCCAAGCTGAGAGGACTGTGCTTAATTTTTCAACACGATCACCAGTTGCTGCTGCCGAGTGACCGCAACCCTCGATGCATTTGAGCACTGCTGCTGTTTCTACCTGGCCACTATCTAATCTCTGCAGTGGTCAAACACACACACTGACTTTGGCTGCCACCGTGTGGGCCCTGATAGTAGTGGTGGTGGCAATTGATAGGTTTGCCTGGTAGAGGAGCACAAACTGTGCTACCTTTCTCTCTCTTTCAGCTTCCTTTTTACTGCAATTCAAGTGCAATCGACTGTGTGTCTGTCTGTGTGTACACAAGTTTCAGTGTGTGTGTGTGTGTGTGTGCTGAGCTAATGAATTATGCTAATCGTACCGCTTAATTATTATGGCGATTACTGCCTGCCTGATGTTGCTGATGTTGCTGCTGTACCAGGCGCACTGCTGATGACGGCTGCTGCTGCTGCTGCTCTTACCCGTCCACCGAACGAGTGCGCAAGATGTCTTCATCTATGTCTTCTTCCCCGCCGCCGCTGCCGTTGCTGGTGCATTAATTAAATTTGATTCAATTTAATTAGCTCGTTTCAGGCTCGTTTGTTGCTCGTTGTCTCCCCTTCTGTTTTCCTGCTATTCGTATGTGTGTGTTTTTCAGAACTGTAATTTTTCTGCTGTTACTGCTGCTGTGTTTGCCGAACGATAAACACAGACATTGTGCAGACGTAGACACATCCACGCACACACACCACACACACATGAAAGAAAACCCAAAGAGAGCCGGAGAGGAGAAGCGATGCGCCTTCTTTTATTATTCTTTGCTCGCACCGCACTCGACGCACTCGGTTTTTTCCCTGTTCAGCCCCTCTTAGCTCTCTGGTGCTTCGAGTAATGAAGACATTTCCATATTAATTGTTCGCACTGGAGAAGGAGGAGGAGGATTGAATTGCACAAGGGGTAGTCGCGATCAGCACTGCACTGGTTGGCCACTCTTATCAGCAGTGTGACAGCCATTTTGTGCCACCAGCGCAGCGTAGTGTGCAACATCGTTCGTGGTGCACTGCTGCGCTTTTTTTCGATTCGACGACTGTCTTATCAGTGTGCAGGTGGTGTCTTCTTTTCTTTTCTTTTCAGTCCCCCTTCCTTTTTTATTGCAGGGAGCCATGACTGTGTTGTTGCGCTGATTGCTAACTGCTTCTATTTCAGCAGACTTGTTGTTCTGTCTCTTCATCATCATCACTGTGACTGTGATGACTGAGAGGACATTATTAAATACGCTTGTATGCTCGGATTAGATGGATGAGATTAAAGGGGAGCATTGGTGTGTGTAATGCTTTCATCGTCTTCGTCTTCATTAGGCGAAAAAGTTGCTGCATCATCTTCATTTCACTCAATGAAACTGAAGAGAGAGAGGCTCTTTAGCTCGTTGGTTGCTGCTTATCGCACTCGGCTGTTTGAAGGACTCGACTTCACTCGTTTGCTCTTATCTGAGCTGGCGGCGAGATCAACAGCAGCAGCAGTGTTTGCATTCTTGCTCTCCCCCCCCCCTTGGACACAGGGCACTACAATTTGTCTCTTTTTCCCTTCCTTTCCTTCTTTCTTTCTCATCAGCAGTCGTGCCTGCTCTCTGCGTTCGTGTGTGTCCACACGAATTTATATTTATTACATCTCTCTCTCCCTCGATTCGGAGATGCTAATTTAATCATTACCATTTGCTGGGCAATCATCACTGCTGCTGCTGGCCGGGGCCATTAGCAACAGTGCGGTGGTCGCATCAGTATTGTCCTGTGGTTCTCCTGATTCTCTAGAGGGGTACCTCTTTCCTTTTCTTTCTGAACTCCTCTTCTTTGCCTCTGGCAAGGAAACAGAAGATGCTCTCGCTCGCATTCGCCGCTGATTTATCACGCCACTATGGTGGTCATCCACTGCTGCACCAGCACCAGCAGCATCCGGTGTCTTTGCCAGCTTTTCGTGGTGTGCTTCATCCGTTCGCTGAGAATTGGTTTCTTTCCTTTCCTCTCCTTTCTTTTCGTGTGATCATATTTCAGCCGCAGTGATGATGATGTCTCACTGTGTTTGTTCTGTACTTTAGCGGCACTTGTCTCTCCCTTGCCCTTGCTCAAACAAAAGTGGACGTTATTTATTGGCACATTGTGTGTCTTTGTCTGTGTTCGGTGCTGACCACTCTTTCCACTCTTGGCCACTTGGTATGAATTATTTATAAGGCAAGTTGGGTGCATGGTGGTGGTGAGAGCACTTGGTTTCCCTGTTTGGTTTTCCTCTTCATCAGTTCTTGTTTGACACTTTAAAGTGGCTACAAATAAAGTGTTCGTGTGTGTGCGTGCTTTTGCTTGTACACTTGTACGAGATTTATCGGTGTTGCTTTCACGCGGCAACGGCGGCGGCTTTTCTTGACTGTCTTCAGCAAGACCAAGCAGAGCCTTGTCCTCGAGGGTTCATTTCACTTTGCTTTGCTCTGTTATTTATGTCGACCATCCTCGCTGACCTTTTGGCGTCGTCTCTGTCAGCATACGTTTTCCTCCACTTTCTCTTTCTCATGCTCATCATGCTCATTCCCTCTTCAACCCTTACTCCTCTACTACTACAGACAACACTTTCTAACTCTCTAGCACATTTTTACCACTTATCTTTGTCTTCTTTTTCCTGCTCCTTCTCCTTTTCCTCTCTCTCTCTCCCTTTCTCCCTGTTCAGGCAATCGTCTTCGTCGTTGGAGGTGGCAATTACATCGAATACCAGAACCTGGTAGACTACTGCAAGGTGAGAGGGGAGATGACGTAATTGAGAGATGATAGAGGAGTGGTGGACAGTTGCCGCCAGGCAGGCTGTTGCTGCTGCTGCTGCCTGTCAGCATCATCGTCCTTCATCTTCATCGTTTTGACCTCACCTGACGAATTTTGTTTTCTTTATCTTTCCTCCTTTCCTCCTCCTTCTCCTCCTGTCCTCTTTGCAGAGCAAGTCATCACCGAAGCGCATCATCTACGGCACCACCGAGCTGATGAATGCCACGCGATTTCTCGCTCAGCTGTGCAAGCTCGCCAATGAGGCCTTGTAACAGTGTTCTGCTGCTGCTGATGCTGATGCTGTGCACCTGATCGACACTTCTGGGACCTTCCTTCTGGGGAACTTCATCCAAACACACCACACAAGTGCAAATGCTTACACTCACACACAAACCGAAACACACACACACTTGATTGTTTTCACACAGTAAAGTTGTCTTCCTCCTGCAGCAACAGAGCCTGCCGAAACTGTTGCTGCCTTTTTCCTCTTCCTCCTCACATTTACAAAAAAACTGTTACCCATCAGTATCAGTATCAGTTTCTCTCTCTTTCGGTTTCTTCTAGGTCGCTCTTTGCTCCTTCGCGTTAATTTCTCGGCTGATTTATGTCCGTTTGTGTGTGTGTTCATCAGAGCCACACACGTGGGGCTCAAGCGCTCGCGTTACCTTGCGAAGCTTCCTCAGTGGGAGGACTTCTTCTTCTTCTTCGTTTTCTTCTTCTTTGGCGATTGTTTGTTTAGTGTGCCTCGTTTGCAGTGTTTCTGAGCACAGTGCCGCCGCTTTCGCCGGTGCTGAAGAAGATCACTTGACGAGGACAAGTAGAAGCGGTCTCAGCGGGCAGTCCACCACCACCACCACCACCACCGTTCATTTATCATGGACAATCAGTGCTGGTGGTGGTGGTGGTGGTGGTGATGTGCTGTGATGGTCATGCGGGTCGTCATGGGCACACACCATCACCACCACCACCACCATCGGAGACCACCACCTGGTAAATAGGCGCGCGAGCAAGCGCACTGAAAGAGGACTTTTTTACCTTTCAGCGGCGGCGGCATCATCATCATTCTCCTCATTATCTCCTGCTGTTGCTCAACATGGTCGAACTACTACCGTGCCCACTGTTGCTGCTGCTGCTGCTGCTGCTGCTAACTAGCCTAGGTGGGGGTGATCGGCTGTGCAAACAAGGGCAGGACGCTCTAGTTAAGCTGTTCTTCTTGTTGCTGATTTGGACTGTGTGTAATCCGATCCAGTGTCGTGTTTACTCTCTCGCTCTCGAATTTTGATACTTGTACAGGTGATGATGATGATGGTGGTGATTACATCCCGCTAGGAGGGGATTGCAGTGCTGCTGCTGCTGTTGTTGATGACAAATTGAATCGTTGACACTGGCTGGACACCGACGAGCACTGACAGTGATGATCACCACCACCACCACCACCGGCCAGCTAAGCAGGTGCGGACAGGTGAGCAGCAGCAGCAGCACAGAACTCGGTGTTCGATTCCAGCACAACCCTCCACCTCAAAGCTTGCTCGTTTCTTCTTCTTTTTTTCCAAGGCTAATTAATCTTCTTCTGCTGCTGCTGCCAGTTTTGACTGTTCAGTTCGCTCGTTTGCTCGCTCGCTCCTTTTGTGAAGCTGATCGCTCTTTTAATTAGCATTAAACATGCACTCATGCTGTTAAATGAAGATGTCTTGACTCTGGGCACTTCACTTGATGGGCTTGCGTGTTTGTGTGTGTGTGTGTGTGGGTTCGTGCGCTACAGTAGTGTGCAATGGTGGTGGTCCGATTCGCTTCTGCTGCCGCTGCCAAATTGAACTTGTTGTTCCCCTGTTGTTGCTTTTGCTGCTCCTGTTGTTTTTGCTGCTGTTATTTGCAGCAGGTCATGAGGTCGTGAGGTTGTGAAGACACACACTGCTTCCCTTCAGCTCTTGTTAAAAAACACAGTGATTAACAGGGGTTTTGCTAGTTTTTGAGGACTTGCCAAGTCTAAAAAATTGAAGTGCTTTAGTGTGTCGCACACGGCTGTTGAGAGCACCGGTGGCACTTAGCAGCAGCAGCAGCAGCAGCAGTTCAGGACAATTAGCCGATAGCTGTGGAATTGCTGTTCTTTTCTTCTTCCTCCTCTTTTTCTTTTTTTTGGAACCTTCGGGTCACCATTTTTTGTTAATGCAGTGCTAACAGTGTTTTGACAGTAGCCGCCGCTGCTGCTGAACAATGGCACTTCTCAGTAAAAAAGAGAGAGAGGAAATGGACTGAGATCTTATCAGCAGTGACAAATGCCATCAGCAGCAGCGGCAGCTCAATGCAGTGAAAATGTCACACCGAACCTGTGACGAGGTGGAGGACCTAGTAGTCCACACATGTCCACACACGGTCTGTGTGTGCGGTCAAGCTCTTCATTTTCTGAGCCATTTGAGCCTATGATTGAGTGCCAATCCACGCACTCACTGATCACTATCAGCGACTGTGTTATTTGAACTATTTGGAACGTGTGTGTGTTCAGTGCACTGAACTTTGTTGCCATGTCCAGAAAGTTCAACTCTAGTGCTGACGACAGTGTGTCAGCAACTCAACACCGGCGCTGTAGTTTTGAGTAGTTTCCGGTCGTAGGTTTTATAGCAGTAATCTAGAACTTATTTTCTCAAGAAGTTTCTAGTGTTTTTAACTTCGTTTTTAGTCGTGTGCTTATCTCTCTCCTTTACCGGCTTGTCTGCAAAGCAAGTGCAGTGTTCAATCAGACTGCTCGGCGACGATGCTCTGCTCTCGCTGTCGTCACTCTGTCTGCTTGGTCTGTTTTTGCCTGCCAGACAGTCTCTTTTAGCCTTCTTTTGCACAGTCCCCTCTGGCCATCATCTGCGTCATCATCTTCTGCCTCGATCGATGGCCAAAGAGGAGAGTGCATCGGCGGCTGCAGCAACTGCTAAAAATGTGCCTTGGCGGCGGCGTCCTTGGTGGGGTTATAAATTTCAGCTAATAGTGTCTGCTTGTCTGTGCTTGTCTGTGTGTTTGTCTGTGTAAGTGAACTTATTTATGACACTTTCCTTCCTCTCAGTGGCAGCAACAGCTCTGTTTTGCTGACCCTTGACCATGAGGTCTTCTTTCTGTCTCTCAAGAAAGCTTTTGTTCTTCTTCTTCTGCTGCTCTTTCTCGATTTGATTCGGACACACTGAGCGTCTAATTGGATTACACATATTATTACAGTGAAGAAGAAGAGGGGAGAGCTACAGTGAGAGATGGCCGAAGACTACATAACTTGTCTTGCTTGTTTTTGTTATATTATTAGTTGATAGTAGTACTTTGACTGCTAATTCCTAACCAGTGTTCGGTGGTGGTGATGGTGGTGGTGGTAATTGAGGCATCACACAGGTGACAGCCCTCTCGCTCTCCCTCTCTCGCTCCATTAGTACCACCAGGGTTTTATGTGTGCAATAATAATGCACAATTAAGGAATAACATTGGTATTCAAGGGGAGAGAAAGAGAGATGGTAGACGGTGATTAGTCGCAGGCAACAGTTTACAACAAGGGGTTGAACACACTACTACCACATCCTCACTTCAGTTCTGTTCTGTAGTGTGCAATGACAAGGGTCTTGGGATCTTTCTCTTTCTCTCTCTCTCGGTCAATTGTCTCTCTCTCACGTTTTCTTTCCCTTCTCCTCTCCTCACTCTCTTTCAGGCAAATACTTGAACTTGTTGTTTGTTTGTTCAATCAGCGAAGTCACTCAGTCAGTCAATCAGCAAGGGCAATCAGCACCACCACCACTACCACTGCTTCCACGACCATTGCTTGGACTTACTCGCATTCCGATGGTCATTTCTTCTGTTTTGCAGTTGTCTTTGACGGCTGCAGTGTGGCCAGCTTTGCTCGCCTTTTCTTCTTCTTCTTTTGGCCACTGGGCCACTGCTGCTCGTTTGCGGTCACTTGCCTCGGCTTGCCTGACAGTTTGCTTGCTTGCTACCTGGCTAAATTAAAAGTTAATTTTGCCATTTGCTGCTGCTGTTGAGATTTGTTCTCCCGTCTTTTTCGCCTAGCCGGATATCCTTTACGTGCAGAGCAGAGCAGAGCAGAGCAGTCAGCCAGTGAATGGTGCGCGCACGTCAGTCGATAGTTAGCGAAGAGTCAGCTTCTGATTCAACCTTATTATTAGGGCAGAGAGAGAAATAGAGAGAGAGAGAGGAGAGAAGTTCAGTCAACAGTTTTGCTGAGTACTGTGTAGTGTGTAGTGTAGTTTATTATTTCGGACATCAAAAGCAGCAACAAGTTGGCGCTTTGTGCTACGGCTGCTGAAGCAGCTTCTTTTCACCCTCAAATGTTTTCACTCCACACACACACACACTGTTTCTCTCTATTTCTTTAAGTGACCAACGGGCCGCCTTTGTGTCACGACCGACACCGAGTAAGAATGAGAGAGTGAGGCCGCGAAGTGGCCAAGTGTGCCGCCGCTGCTGCTGACCACAGGTAAAACAGCACACATTTTCCTTCGATCTCTTTGCTCGAAGTCTCGGGAACTACTTTTAGTGAGAGAGGGGGCAGAGAAAGCAGTGAATGAATGGGAAAGTGAAGAGAGTGCAACGAAAAGTCAAGAGGAGGCTGCTGCTGTTGCTGTTGCTGCTGCTCGAAATCGATTCAACCGTGGAGGCTTGAGCTGCTGAAGCCCAGGTATTTCTTTTTCTTCTTTTCGTTGTTCTTTCCTTGGCCTCCTCTTCCCACTCAGGCCAGGTAATTTGCCTGTCGCACTGCTGCTGCCACTGCTCCAGTGCACTGATGTATCACTCAATAAAGAAAGCACTGTACGCTTCATTGCGCACTCTGCGGCTCGAATTAGCTGCTGCTGGAGCTCATTAGGCATAGCACACCACCACTGCCGACCTAGGTCCGCTTCGCATCGTTCGAACTTCCGCCGACGATAATTTGCCGGTCAGTAGGACTGTGCACCATTTTCTGCTCAGGCTGCTGCTGCGGCTGCATACCTTTGCTGACTAAGCTGACCTTTACTGGAGCAATTACAATGTGAGATAGAAAGAGACAATGTTCACTTCTCGTCTAGGAATGTGCGCAACTAGTGCCACTATGGAATTAGCAGAGACTTGCTCAATGGTAGTGGTGGTGGTGGTGGTGGTGGTGGTGGCAATACCTCACCTCGCCTCGCCAGAAAAGAGAAGATACGATCTAATGGCCGAAGTAGTAGCAATGTAGAGAGGGAATAGTGGGCTCTCATTTTGTTAAGTGGTGATATCATCTCCATTTCCACTTCTCCTCAGAAGATGACTACTACTTCATGGTGATGATGATGATCGGCGGTGTTGAGAGCTACTCACTGTGGTGAAAGTGCGTGCCACCACCAGCAGCAGCAGCAACAAGTGCCTCTCTCTCTCACTCTCACGCCAATCCACGTCGTGCGACTCTTTAAGCCGAAAGTACCAGTGCTCTGCTGCTGCTGCGGTGAGCGGTTAATTAAGACAAATTAATAAATTTAAATGCTCGAGCAAATCGGCGGCGGCGAAGATAGTTAGGTAGTTGTGTAGTGTAGTAGTAGTAGTAGTAGTAATTGCATGCCTGTTTAAGTGATCGTCTTGAAAGAATGTTGTCGTTGAGCGCTGTTCTTTTCTTTCTATTGCCAATTGAAAATATTATCAAAGTTGACACTGCCGGCGACGCAGCAAAGAAGAATGCTGACTGCTGCAGATCGACTATCTGATCAATGGCATCGATTGCTCGTGAACACTGCGATTTTTGTTGCTGTTGCTGTTGCTGCTGTTTGGGAAACTATTTCAGCTATTTACATAAAAAAACTGGCCAGAACAGAAGAGAGCTGGACAAATTAGCTGCCGGTGATAGTGGTGGCAGTGACATTGCCCATTTAGTGTTTGCCTGACAAAGTGCAGGTAATAATATCAGCGCACAATTCTGCTGTTGCTGTTCAGCGGACAATCTTAATGGTCAGCGGGAATTGTTGTTCTGATAGCAGTCCTTGATAAGGCAGTCCTAAACTTTGCGGCGGTGGTGGTGGTGATATGGACAAATAAGCTGCTGTAGTGATATTAGTCTTTTGAACAATTTGAAGATTGTTCCTAATTTGAAGGGACAATTTGACATTGCTACCAGCACTGCCACTGCCACTGCTGCTGATATCACTGTTCTGCTGTGCTCATCATCATCACCAGTGACCATAGTAATAATATCCACCATCATTCTGATGCGGATTAGAATTGTAATTGACAGTGTTGCTGCTGCTGCTGCTGCTGTCACTCATCATCATCAGGTGAGGCATGTGTCTATCTATCTATTTCATGGGTTTTGTGCATGCTGCAATAGGTCTTCTACCTATAGCTGCTTCAAAATACCTGGAATTAGAGAGCACTAGCAGCTGCATTTTCATTTTTTGTCTTTTTGTAGAGGGGAACATTTCGTCTTTATGACAATTGGTGCTGTGGTGCTTCTTCTGAGTGTTCTGAGCAGCTACTGCTCTTGCTTGTTTTTGGTTTTTTCTTCTTCTCCGAAACATAATCCTGATATCTTATCTGGAAAACCATTAAAGGGGAATGCGCTAGCAACAGAAGCTTCGGCAGCTTGGGCACTCATCTTTCTTCATCAGTGGTGGTAATAGCACTGTACGTTTGACATTCCCATGATGTTGACAATTAGTAATGTGCGGCGGGGAGGGGAAAGGAAAAAGAATGTGAGCTTCTGGCTTTGATGGAATGTGTCTTTCTCCTGTCGAGCCTGAGCGACATTGCACCACATTCCACAACTTCTGTAGTGTTCTTCTTGTCTTGTTAGTGTTTCCGGTGAAGTTTTCACCACTAAACACGTGGCGTTTGAGACCACACTGCTTGTTCCTGCCACCACCACTCATTAATCAGCCCCAAGCAGACACACACACACACTGGTGCACTAATTGTGATCAGTGGTTTGGCTGTTCTAGTTAGTTCGAGGTACACTACTCAAACCTAGGCACCTTCTTCTTCTTTTTCGTCAGTACTGCTTCTGTCAATCAATGGCAGCCAACTATGGTTGACTGCTCTCCTTCTAGTCCCATCCATCACAGGGTCAAGTAGTAGTCCTTCAAACAGTGCTCAGTTTTTTTCACTTTACCGGGGATGATTTGACGATAACAGCCTCGTCTTTTTTCTTCAATGAACTATTCGCTCACTAATCGACGCTCATCACCGGCCACTGCTGCCACTGCTGCTGCCCACCTAATTGTCCAGCTGTGTGCCTGTGGATTCGCTTTATTACCTCTAAACTGAGTACTCGTTTTCTCGCACTTTCCAACGTTTGCATTTGTGCATCGCCTCTTTTTGCTCTCCTCTCTCTGCTTTTAGCTGAACTCTTTAATTAAGTCCTAGTGTACAGTCGTTTTCTTTCACGTCGGTTTTTCGCTCATTTAGCAGAGATTGCACACACACACACACACAGAGCGCTCAGCGATTGGAAAGCAGTCGATGATGTGTGGTGGCTCCTTTGCCTTTTGCCGCCGCCGCTGCCGCTCTTGACTTTGTTTCGTTTTGTGGTCGTCGTCTTCGACCGTCGTCGATTGCTGCTGTCATTCTTGGCTTTTAGTTTTCTTCTGCTGACCACGCTTGTATGTTTTACTCGCACTTTTTTTTACCTTTTAGTTTGCTGGTCTGCGCTAATTGAGCACCGGCTGCTTCGGTTGCTGCTGCTGCTGCGCTGACAGCTGACCGCCTTTAGAGAAAGAGAATGATTGCCTGACACAGTGCAGTGGTGCACGCACTGGACTTTGCGCAAGAGACAAAGAAGAGCCAAGAAGAAACAGCCCCGGTGGGCCACACGCTAGCAGGTAATTAGCAGAGGTAGGAGAGAACTGGGGCCAAAGTGAATGGGAATTCCGCCGGTGAAATTCCGCTGATAATTTTCAAATTCCGGGGCTGGTCTTTCAGACCGTTGCCGTTGCTGCTGCTGCTGCTGCTGCTGCTAATGACACACACATAAACAATCTGCCCATTTTGTTTGAACAAACATTTTCAACTTCTTTTTGATCATTTGTGTGTTTGCTCTGCTGCTGTCATCCTTTTTCAGTGCTGTTGGTCAACTGTTGGGAGATAACAGTCAAAGGAGCTAGGGATAGTCGACAAAAAGCTTTGACCTTCAAAGGAGGCCTGCTTAATGAGTGGAGAGAGCTGGTAGATTCAGCTGTCCATGTCGGTGATGGCAATCTTCTTCTCCTCCTCCTCCTTTCTTTCTCCGATTTTTCCTTTTCACGTCTGCATCCTCTTTCATGACTGAAAGACACACTCTCTTCTTCTTCAGTTCCCCTCGGCTATCTCCGGCTCAGCTGTCTGTCGTTGGCTGGCCAGACTGCTTGACGCTGCTGCTGCTGCTGCTGCTGTCCTCGTGGTCGTCCGTTGATTAGCCAGTGCAGTGGTGGTAATTTGGCAGAGAGGCAGGTAGGCAGCTGCACTTTTGCGGATAAGAGAGCTGCTGAAACTGCTGTGAAAGCCAAAACTGCCTGCCTTCTTTTTAGCTGGGCTCTTTCTATCCTCAAAAGCTGCTTCATTTCAACCTTTTTACCCCGGATAGCTTTGGTGTTGAAAGAAGAGAGGAGATGACACCGAGTGTGTTTGACCGGCCGTGGTCTTTCTTGTCCACCGGTCACTTTGCATCAGGCAGACAAACTTTTGTCCGAGCTTCGAAAGTCCTGGTGTGTTGTGTGATTTTCTCTTGTGCTGAATCACCTCGCTGAATGCGAATTACCACCGGTGTGTGTGTGTAGTTGAGTGTGCCACCATCACCATCACCACCACCATCAATTGCCGGATGGTGAAATTGAAATTAGCCGGCTAGAGAGAAGTACCTACTACTGAGGTCAGAGGTCAGTGCATTAGTGCAAAGTGGATACACACAGCAGAGCAGATGAAGCTTGGGGCCTCGCTTGAATTTCCACTTCACTGTTTCCATCACTACCACACTTCGGTCACGGCTCACAATTACGTGGCACATTTGCCGGTCGCAGTCGCACAATGTTTCCTTTCCCCCACTCTCGAGTCCATTTGTGTTTGTTTGTTTTGCTGCTGCAGCTTCGTTTGCAGCGTCCAGTCAATTAAATCATTCGTACGTCCGTGATACGGCGGCGGCTGACACTGCTGAGGCTCAATTGCCAATCTCAGCAGTTCTAGGCAGCGGCTTTTATTACCACACTTCAGTGCTGCACTTCGCACTTTATGACAGTAGAGGATGCAAGATGCAGAGAGGCTCAGCGAATTGAGCAACGGCAATTCACCCTCTTTTTCTTCTTTTTGTCTACCTTCTTCTTTTGAAGGTGGTGGTGGTAGTCCACACGTCTTTGTCTGCTGCTTATCTCCACTCTCTTGTTCTCCTGTTCTCGTACTTTGCATCTTTGCCACTCTCTGGAGAGGAAGATGAAGAATCCTCTGATTGGCTGACTGATCAACAGCAGCATCAGCAACTGGTGGTGGTGAGTGCACCGACGACGGTGAAGTAGAAGAGAGAGGCCACTGTTTTATAGTCTCTCTCTCTCTCTCTCTCTCTCTCTCTCTCTCTCTCTCTCCCGGCAAAGTGGTTGCTCCGGCAGCAGGAGCAGGAGCAGGAGCAAGGTGTATAATATCTTTTCTCGCTCGCTTTTTTGCTCTTGTTCGGTGTGTTTGCGACACTGTGATGCTGAGGACTTTTCGATTGCATTGTCCTTATCTCCCTCTTTCTCTCTCTCTCTCCCTCTCTTTCCCTCTTTGCCCGATGGCCATTCACAAATTGCTGTTGTTGTTGTTGTTGCCGGTGATGTGAATGACTTGCTCAACGGTCGAACTGACTGACTGGTAGTGGTCACTGTACTCGATACTCTCAAACCTCTCTCACAGCCCACGCCGCATCCTCCTTTTCCCGGGCTATTTTGTGCCATTTGCTAATCAGTGAGCGGCTGTGTGGGTGGACAGCAGAAGTATTCTACTGTGCTGTGGTCACTTGATGACGGTGGTCAGCAAAGTGGTGTGGGGACACTGATTTGAGCTGCTGATGGCTATCATCACTGCCACCACTTTAGTGGTCCCATTTGCTCGAATCGCCCACGCCATGTGCTCCTGTCTGTGCAAATGTGCTCATTGAAATAGAAATTGAACTCGACTGCAAAAAAGAAAGAGGACATTCTTAGCATCAGCAGCAGCAGACGAACGATAACCAGTGGTGAAAGAGGGGTGAAAATGACCGCCATGCTGTCTGCCGGATTGCTGCTGCTGCTGATGCTGTTCATAGTCCTCCTGTTTAGCTCATTGCCCACTTGCTTTCTGTCTTCCTCACTCGTTTCGACATTGTGTGTTCTTGGTAGAGGTTGTGTCGCATGCTGCCGCATCACCCCCAAACTGCAGCCTCCTAATCCTCTCCCCACTATCAGCCCTCTTCTATCTGCAAAGAGGACTTCTATCACCCCTGTATTATATTTGAAGAGTTATCACTGAAATTTGCCGATTAATGATGATGGGGAAGAAACTTTGTGTCTGCTGCTGCTGCTGCTGCTGATGCTCTAGCTCGATTTCATTGTGAATCGCCCAAGACAAAGCCTTTTTCTTCTTTTTCTTCGTTTTCATTTAGGGCTATGTAGACACAGTGTATTCAACAAAAATGTGTGTGTGTGTGATCGTCGGTGAAGTTATCAACGGGAGACAACAGAGAGACGTCGGGCGGCTTGCTGCGATATGATTAGCAGTATAAATGCAAAACTATGCGCCGATGGCCGTACACAATGCACGCGCACAATTTCAACCGCAAAAAAATGTACAAACTTTGCCCCCCGCCGCATACCCTTTTACCATTGTTTGCAGAGTTATTGCCGCCTCTATTGCAGCTGATTGAGATTTTCTTTTGCTGTGCTCAGCATCCTTTCGCATTTCATCAGCTCTAATTTTAATGAACGATGCCAACTAACAGGCAACTGCTTTGTATCGCTTTTTGCACTGGCGTGTTCGGAGTGCACCAGCAGCAGCAGCCGCAATGAAACTGTTGCAACTGTTGGCTGATAGAAAGAAAGGGAAAGAAGCCTAAGTACTTGTGGGGAAGAGGATGGCAATGGTGTGACAGTTGCAGCAGTCGAAAGTAGGCAAGAAACCACAAATCAGACATAACAAAGCATTGCAGGAATAACAGGTTGCTGGAGTGCAGCACCGGCAACAGATCAGTGCACAGAATCGATTAGTACACAGTGTTTGCAGTTTTTTTCTTTGTTGCGGTACATCCTCATCACATCCTTAAGAGGAGAGGGAGAAATAAAAGTGCCAGTGCTCCACTTAGCAAGCTCATCTTTGCCCGAACATGGAGCTGCTGCTGCTGCTGCTGTTGTTGCTGTTTTGTTGTGACAGAGCAAGCTACTGCTTGCAATTAGTGCCTGTCTGCAGCCACCACCAGCAGCAGCACTGCTGATGGCACCACTTTGATAAGTGCACGTCCCCTCCTTCTTCATCCCACCAGCACTGATTGTTGATGTCTTCATTGAAGAGAGTAGACTGAATGAGTGAGGGGATGAGGAGAAGAAGAAGAAGAGATCCGAGTCTGCTGTAAACAGGCACAGTGGATCGGCGAGTACTTCCACTACTTGGTGCCTGGAGCCCGGCCAGCCAGCCAGTATTCAGCTTAGATTGTTGGACCGGGAGTTTTCAAGCCGGTGTTGATGATGTTGTTGATGTCTTGGTTGCCTCTACTCTTTCTGCTGCTGCTGTTTGCCCACCCAATCAGCTGCTCGGCCCGTGCTCGTGTACTACAGCTGCTGCTGTTTCTGATCTCGTCGTCGTCGTCGTCGTCCTCTTTGATCGATATTATTTAGGTCCATTGCAGCAGAGACAAGAGTTGCCTCTTGTTCTGTTGTGCCTCTGGCGTCTGCCAGAAGCTGCTGACTGGTTGGTTGGCTGCTTCTGTTCACTGTTCTCGTTTTTGTTGTTGGTTAGTTGATGCTCTTCTTTCTGTTTGTCTGTCTCTGTCTGTTCAGGTTGGCCAAACTGATGGTTGATGTGTGTGTATGTTTAAACCACCACAACCAGCTACATCTACAGCACAGTCACAAGACATGCTGAGGATTATTTCTTTTCTCCTTTTTTTCTCCATTTCCTCTGAAAAACGTCATCGCCTTGAGATAGAGTGTATCACAGCGCCAACTGTGGTGCAATCCTTTCAGGATTGAAAGGGTGCACTCAAAAGTTTTTTCTAGTTCACTGATTGGCATCGTAATAGTTGTACCTTTAGGTGGAAACAAAAAACTTCTTACTACAGGGTCACTGGCAAGACATTTGAGAACTAGGTGAAGAGAGGAGTGACATCGGCTACTTGAACTCCTCATACTTATCAACAGTATCACCATCATCATCATCATCATCGATGATGCCTGATAACGATTGGATACTGTTGCCAACTTGTTTTGTTCATCAGCCACCACCGCTTGTTGTGCGTTGATAAGAAGCTGAAAAAGAAGAAAGCCTGGTACTGAAACCTCTGTTTGGAGTTCGAGATTAGTGCGAGGCTTTTTAGCAGTGCTTCAAATCGTACCTATTACACTCGGTTGGTTTCAGCGTGTTCGATCGAATCGCCAATTTGTATTGGTGCGCAGCATTTATATCCCCTTTCAGTGGTGATAAAGCATTCAAGCTGCTCGGTGATAATTGGTGGTGAAAGTTGAGCAGATAGTATCATCACTATTAATACCATCACTTGGGCCACCACACTACCACCAGGACTTTATCACTCTCTCTCTCTTTCTACTTTCTACTTTCTGGCGACATTGTTGCTCTTGCTCCACGCTGATCTGTGTTGCAGCTGATTTTTCTGGTGGTAGTAGAAGCAGTGTTCATGCTTTGCCTTTCTTCTTCTTTTTTTCTTCTTCCCCACTGGCCTTGCCTTATCGCTTATCGAACTAGGGAAAGTGAGTGAGAGAGAGAGAGAGAGTGTGTGTATGATTATCATGATTTCCTCGTGTGGAAAGTATCTTCCACCGCCACCACCACTACTCCATTCACTCAATCACGTCCACATTACGTCCTATCCGCACCGGCAGTCAGCGGTACTTCCTCTGTGAGCGCCCCCACCCTCCTCTTGCCGACGCCGCTTTTCTGTTTTCGAACTTTGTTTGCTCTCTTGTCAGCCATTTCTATTTCTCGCCCAAAGCTGTTGCTGGGCCCCGGCAATCTTCGCCATTTTCGGCTACAATTTCATCTACTACTACTCCTGCTGCTGCTGCTGAAGACGAAAGAGAAGATACTCTCTGATGATGATGATGATGCTGATGAAGATACTCTCTGCTGATGGCGAAGCGAGCAACGAGCGGCCGAGGCGTATAATCAGTGAGTTTCACTGCTCAGGCAGGCATCACCAAAATCTCTACTCATTCACTCCGGCCGATTGTACGGCGGTGCTGGTGCTGTCTGGTGATAATGCCAACAACCAGTGAACATGCACAGAGAGGAGACGATTACTACCACCACCCACGAAAACGACGGCGACGACGACGACCACAAGCCCAAGCACCACCAGAAGTACGTCAACAACATCGACAACTAAGACGGCCTCTCTTCACCACCACCAGCAGCAGCAACCTCTCTTTCACCAGATTGTGTGTCTGTGTCTCCGTCTCCGTCTGTGTAATTCGCCAACTGCGTCTGCTGTGCTGGTGCGCTTACAACTGGTGTGTACAACGCGGCAGCATCAGCATCAGCGGCGTGGTATCCCGCATCAGCCGAAGGTGACCAGACTCTTCCGGACGACAACGGCGGCGTCGTCGTTCTTATCCCCCATCCTTCTACAGTGATCCCTCTTTTCCCTCCGCCAGCACACACACGCACGCTACCAGTTGAATACTTTCTCTTTCTTCTTCTTCTTCTTCTTCTATGATCGCAACAATGAAGCTTTAACCTCTGGTGTTGATGCCCTTTTCTCTTTTTCCTCTGGCTGATCGGCTTGCCTCGGTTCAGTCTTTGCTCTCACTCTCTTGTCTTGTCTTGCCTGGTGGCCGTCCGCCACACCGCCAGCATCTGCAGCATCTTCACCACCACCATCACCACGCCACCACCACCATCACCAGCAACGGCAGCATCTTCACTTCAGCACTGTACCAGAGCACACTGCAGCAGCAGCAGCAGCATTGTCAGCTCTTCTCCCTTCTACTCGACGGCACCGCACAAGCGCACACCAGGACACTGCTGCTCACACACATCCTCTCTAATCGACGGCCGCGGCGGCGAAAATATATTCCACATTTCGCATCTCATCGTCCCTGCCGAAGCTCCCGGCGGGCTTTTCTCAAGTCTTGCACCACTGTCCTGCTGAAACTGCTGCTGCTGTTGACACTGACACTGCAGAGGACACCACTCGTGAGGAGGTAAAGTGGAAGCGCAGCGAAGCTCACTGTTGTGTAGTGCTCACCACCACCACCACCGTAGTGATTATGCGGCAATAGCCGAAGAAGAAGAATTTTTACAGGTAAGGGAAGGTTTTGCCGCAGGCACAGAGAGAGGACGCAGGTCGACATTGTCCGTTTTCAGCTGCAGCTGCTAAGGCGAGAAAGGACTTGCTGAAGAAGCCAAGAAGAAGAAGACGAAGAAGCCAAGTGTGTGAAGCGGATTCTCTTCTCTCTCTCTTTCTCTCTCTCTCCTTCACCTTTTTTTTCTGCACTGTTTTCTGCTGAAGAACAGCTAGCAGCGCTACCTCCACCACCACCACCACCATCAACCTACCTGTGCAGCCTATCCGCCTGCCTACCTGCCACTGCCTCCACCACTGCGACCACCGGCGACCAAGCGGCAAAGCCATCAGTGGCCCCTCTCTCCTCTTCGTCTCCTTCTGTTCGTGTGTGTGTGATTTCCACAGTGGAGACACTCACTCACTCTCTGACTGACCGGTGTAAGGTATCCACTAGCACCACTAGCAGCAGCACCTCGTCCACCACCACTGCCCCACCACCACAGCTCCTGTTGCTGATCTTCAGTGTTCTTGAGCGCATTCAGTGCAGGCCTCACTCCAGTTGACACACCGTCTTCCTTCTCTTTCGTTTCGAATTCACAGCGCAGAGACACACACGGCTTCTCTCTCTCTTCTGCATCTGTCGCCGATTCCGCGCAATTCGCCATACTGACCACCGCAGCTATATCTGTGAATCATAACACACACACTCACTTAGCCAGACCAATGCCAAGCACTGCTTTATATTTCGATATCACTTTCGATTTTCAGCCTGTAAAATGAGTCACTTTTGCCACCACCATTTCTGACAGCTCATCTCTAATATTCTTCTTTTTATTGAATTTCAGCCGTACACTGTTGCTGTGCTATATACACGACGGTAAACCCGGTGCTCGTCATCACTTGCAAAGAATAATCATCGCCATCATCATCATCACCAAATTGTGTCGGTGTCTGTGTGCATACGTTTCAGTCGTTTGCTCCCCTGTTGCATCTTTTCCTCCATTGCCAATCCATTCTATATAACTCTTCCACCACTGCAACTGTTCCAGCAACAACAACCGCCGGTGAGAACTTCCTCTCTCCCATTCACTCGACGGGCAATGTAGTCGTATCATCATCATCATACTCATCTTTGCTGCTCCAATATATAAACCATCGAACCTCCCCAGACCGAGCTCCACATTGAAAAAGCACCGCCACTCGTCAACACATATAAAGCGAAAAAAACCTCTAAAAAAAGTCCTGATTTAAAGCAATCAACACCACTTGCGACTACAGATTGGCAACCTAGATATTGAACCAAGGAGGAGAAGAAGAAAGGAAAACAGGAGCCAAAGTTGCCAATAGAACAAAACATTTTCGAACATTTTTTCGTGCATCAACACAGCTGCAGAAAGCACAACAAACCATTTGCTGCGTATTGCTCTCTTTTGATTTTTCTTCGTTTTCATCCCCCATCTCCCGGGACACTGACACAATCAACAGCGGCCATCAGAGAAACCAAAATCCGAACTACCACCACCACTACCATCAACAGCATCATCATCACCACCACCACCATCATTCACACTTCAACTTCGTTGGCGCTGTCAACTCTCACTTTCATGCGTTCAACAACCAAATGTTAAAGGTAGGTGTGCCACCAGCATCTTGCAGCTTTTCAGTGCCCTTCTTATTCTCTGTGCTCTCTGTGTGTTTATATCACTTCAGTGTGTTTTGTGTCAAATTGTCAGTTTTGGCCAAATTGGCCATGCTCCTCAGGGACAGGCAGGCAGGCAGTCAGTCAGTCTTCAGTCCGTTTATCTGTTCTTATGTTTTCTTCATTCTCGTGTAACTCCACTCTTCACTCTGTAATTAGCCCCCAATTGACGCGCGCCCGAGTTGAGGAAGATGGTTTTGCTGAGGAGCTCTTCACTTCTTAGCTCACAGTTGAAGCAGCCTGTGTGTGTGTGGTAGCAGTGCTTCAGCATCTTTCTCCTTTTCATTGCTCCATCTGCACTGCACTGCACTATCTAATCAGTCGGCTCATCTGTCGGCATCCATCATCGCATATTTATGTACGAGTGCACCACTTTGTGTGTGTGCTTGTGTGTTTGTGTCGAGAGGTAGTCTTCCCAGCAGCAGCAGCAGCAGCTCACTTCTTGGTAGCACTTCATCTCCACCAGTGTCTCAGCTTTAATTGACAATTTATGTCCTTTTCCCATTGTTGACATTGCTGGGCTGTGTGCACTGGCTGCAGGTTTGTCCAGTGCAGCAGTTGTTGGCTTGCTGGCTTTTCTTGCTGCCGTTCTTTTTCAGAGTCATTCAGTCAGTGACAATTTGTGTATGTGTGTGTGTCTCTTTTTCTCTGTCTTATCATTCTGATCGACAGGCAACAACCACTGCACACTGTCTTCTTGTCAGTGTCAGGCTGCGACAACCACTGCAGCAGCTCTCTGCACCAGACAGAAAGAGAAAGAAAGACAGAGTGTGCATAGAAGACGAAATCTGTGCTGTTGTTGGCTGTTTTTATTATCTCTAGCTGCTGCTGCTGCTGCTGATAATTCGTGCGCAAGTAGTGCTTCTTTTCCCTGGCCTCCTTCACTGCAGCAGCAGCAATTGTGGCACTGTCGACAAGAATGTCGGCTAACTGGCCACCGCCGCCGCACTTTGCTTGGGGTTTGAGGAGACTTTTATCGGAGACTTTGCTGAAAAAAGTGCTCTCTTGGTTAGTTAGCTGGAAACCTGTCCACTCGGCACATTTTGGCCAGGTTGACATCTCTCTGTGCCGGTCGGCCAGGTGTGTTGGTAGTGGTGGTGGTAGTGTTGCTGACCCCCACTGAAAACGACGCAGCTGAGTCAAGGAAGGTGTTTTGAGCAAGTGCCATGATTCTGCATCAACATTTGAGTTGAGTTGAAGATTGTTGTTCTCACTTTTTGAGGCACTACGTGCTCAGCTCTCTTCTCTCTCCCTCTCTCTAAATATTTGGAGCCAGGCCCTGTTTTCAACTGTAGCTCTGTTTCTTCTAGTCAGCAACAGTTTTCCCCTCTCGGCTCTCAATTGTTTGACACGTTCTCTCTCACCCTCTCAGTGAGTATCGTGTTGTGTTTGCAACCTCTGACCTTTGTGTTCAGTAACTGGTGGTCAGTCTCTGAGAGTGGCTGCTTCTCATTGCTCTCTGCTCTCTCGCTCTTGTCGTCCAAGGCACTTCTTATCCGTTTAAGGCCTCCTCCTCCTGCTCTTTCTCCCGTTGACCAGCAGCAGCAGCAGCAGCGACTACACGGGCTTCACTACAACTGAGCTCCTTAAGTGGCACAATTCAATTGACGACGACGACCAGCAGCAGCAGCAGCAGGGGTGGTCAGCAGTGCTGATTGACCAGCACAGCACACTGCCCTGAAACCCCTTTTTCATTGCTAGCACAGGAGTGCAGGTGACAGGAGAGAGAGAGAGAGCAGGCAAAATGCTTTCTGCTAGGACCCTCACAGCAGCAGCAGCAGCAGCAGTTGACTTGATTCATTTCCTCTTTTTGGGGATATTTTGTTTTTGTTGCTCATACCCGGGAGCTCACACTGACTCCGGCAGACTGAGTGTCGGCGCGGCAGGAGGCAGTGTGCTGCTCTGAGTGCGCTCAGAAGTTCTTCAAGCTGTGCTTACTGTAGTAGGAAATGCGATTCGGATTTTTTTCTTCTTGTTTTTTATTGACTAATCACACCGTAATAGTGTTGTGCGGTTGTTGTATAATCAGGAGGACTTACCCTCCAAAAGGTGTGATCATCGATGGTGGTGGTGGTGGCAAGTGTGGGCAACCAGCGCAGACCACCGCCGCAAATGGCTATATTGCACTAGGCAGGCTCGATAATTACTGCAAACACCTGCACACACACACACACACACACAATGACAATGACCACATTGTAGCTGTGCTTTGACATTGAAAGGACCGAGTGTGTGCTCTGGCTGTCCGACATTCCGCCAGCACTTGCACTGTTAGCGGTGGTGGTGGTGCAATTCGCGCAATCCAATTGCCCCTTGCCCTAGGCACAGTCAGTGCTTGCCTACCTGCCTGCCTGGGCCTCATCACAGCGTGTCATCGTGTCTTCACGTGTCTAATCTTTTCGCCTCTCATTGTCCTGGCTGACTGAAGTAGGCACTGTTGTAGCAGTCTGGGCAACTGTGTGGACAACTGAGCACTACTGCCTCGGTTGATCGGGGGCATCTCAATGACACTCGCACACTCTTGATCTCTCTCTTTTCTATTGAATGAATTAATGTTGTCCTCTTGCCTGCTTAATTGGCAATTAGTGTGCGTGTGCACTCGGGGCACAGTACTGCTCTTTACCGACGGTGCAGTGGGTGACATGTGTTGGGCAATGATCACATTCTTCATCATTCAATCACTGACTCCGAGGATGATCCTTCCTTTGTGTCCTTTCTGATTAGCAGCAGCAGCAGTTCAGCAAATTGATTGTGTCACCGCACTTCTGCGAACCTGATGTTGCCAGTGTGTGCCATTACTGTGATTGCCTATTAACAGTAACTGCCACTTCTGGGAGCACTAAGCTACTGCTGTGCGTGGGATGTGAAGTGAAGTGCAGTGTATGATGAGCATCAGCTCTCTCACGACTCTCTGAGAGAGGGTGACACGTCTCATCCACTTTTTTAGTGGTGTGCTCGGGAACCCTCTTCAACTTTTTCTACTGAGACTGAATTCTCAATTACCGGTTTGAGTAGCAGCTGTTGACAGCACTCGAGCACACAGAGGCAGATTGCATTTCAATTAATCGCTCGCATCATAAACAGACTTCCGCTATAAAGACTGCTGTTGGGGGCAATGGTGCTCATCCAGCCAATCATCTGACGCCCCCACGACACTCATCAGTCAGTCATTGATTGGCTGTCTGTGCTTGTCTATTGTCCAAATGTCAACTGGGTCGAGTTGCGGAACATAAAGAGTGCTGATGACCGGCCATAGGACATGATGATGATGATGATGTTCTTATGTTCTCCTGGTCAGTGCAGTTTAATGGCATCGTAATCTCCTTCTTCTTCTTCTTCTCTGTCTGATTGTCAGTGATTTAATGGCCCAGTGGAGTGGGCTTTGCCTCTAAATGTCACCACCTCGTACTTTGTACACACAATCGTAAATGTTTGTCTGCTGGTGTAGAGGTTTTTTATTATTTGGTGGTGGTAGTTGTCCTCGATATCGTTGTCGTCCCCTTATTTGTCTGTTCGACTGGGCTTTTCTCAATCTAAGCACGCGCCCGGCTCCATCGCTTTTCTGCACTGTCGTTTCTCCTGGTTCTGATTCTGACATCATCATCATCGATGGGGAGATACTGCTTGAAAGCTGCTATGCTTTTTCCATTCAAAATGCGCCACTTTCTTTTTTTCTTCATTTCCCAGCAAGCTTTCCCAGCCTTTTCCAGCGCGCGAGTCAATAAATAAATCAATCAACGCTAATCTGAATGAGAATGAATGGAAAGGATGGCGCGAGGAGGAAGAAGAAGCAGAATCAGCAGCACTGGTGGTAATGGTGCACAAGTGGCAAAGTGCGCCTGCTGCATATTGCCACTGCCTGGCCCTCCTCCTCCTCCTCCTCCTCTGCTGTTGCTTCAGATGCTTTATATTCACAGTGTTTCACAGTTAATGCCACCCTGATACTGGCGGTGGCTATTATACGGGCCATTTGCTGCCTCTGCTGCTGGTAATCTAATGCCATATTGTGATTTATTAATTTAAACAACCGCGCTAGAGAAAAGCAGTGCTCGATTCAGGGTGTATAGAGAGAGAGAGAGTGCTGGGCTCTGCGTTAGAGTGGTAATGGCGGTGGTGTAGTCTACTTTTATTTATAGCCAGTGTATGTATGTCTGCCTGGTGGTGGTGGGTGCTCTCTTTGAGCACTGGGCGCCTTCGCTTTTCTTCAGCAACATCTGTCTGACGAGCGGGAACGGGCGTCGAGAGTGTGTGTGTGTGTCTCCTTGGGCACCACCAACTCCAGCAGCAGCAGCCACCGCAAAGATGATTGCCGATGGTACAGTTTAGACTTTGGGAAAGAAATGGATTGTAAAATAAACACCCAACGAAGACGAAGACCAATACCGGTGTGTGAGAATCGAAAGTGCTGTTGCTGCTGTCTGATTGCCTAAAAGCCACGCGCTCACTGATTTCAACTGTCTTTCTGTCTGTCTGTCTGATTGCTTTCTAAAGTGTCCCGAAGAAATGAGTCCTGGTGATTTGCTGCTCACCGTTTCTCTCTCTTTCTCTTTCATTTTCCATTGATGATGCCTTTTGTTTCTTTCTCTTTCTCTCTCGCCAGTAGTAGTTCATGTCCAATTAGATAATTAACGACTTGTTTACGTTATCAATGGGCGCTTGCTTGCTCCTTGGTGGAGCACTGGCAGAGTTTGTATGTTGCTTGCTGGTTTGGTGCGCCCACCACCACCACTGGCGGCTGACAGACGGCCAAGTCAGTCAGACTCTTTAGAACAGCAGCAGCAGCACTACCACCAGCACTGAATTAAGTCGAATCGATCACTACTGTGTGTGTGTGTTTGATTTGAACATCGACTGAAAATCGACTGGTGCTGGCGCTGGTGCTGTTTACTCAACTGAACGCGCAACAACTCTCAAAAAGCTCGGGAGATTGTTTTTGCATTTGCAGCAGCAGCTCACCACCAACGTCGGCGTCGACGTCGGCTACCGCCATTACCACCAGCTTCACCAGATTGCCCCTGTCCGCAGCCAATACACACACACTGGCACTTTGCAGACACAATCGGTCGTTTAGACTAAAAAGGGTTAGCCTGCTGCAGTGTGGTAGTCGTCGTTTCGCTGGAACCGTGCCCAATCAATTGAAAATGGCTGCTGCTGTACAGCTGCTGCACTTGGAGTGGTCTTCAGCAGTGGTTGGCGTGTCTGGTGTCTGCTGTGACTGTCTGCTCTGTGACTGCCTAGCAACAGCGATACATTGCAATTACCGGGCATCATCTGAACAGCCTGTACAATTTTTGTTGCGGTAGTTTCCCGAGCTTCTCTCCCTCCTTTCTTGCCTTTCCTTTCCCCCTTCGATTCGGGCACACAGCGTACACACTGTGTGCTTGTTTTGTCTCCTCGAGCCCAGGCCAACTTGCCAGCTCCCAGGCGGCTCCGGCTCACAAACAGGAGTTACACCCGAACTTCGCCAGTAATGCAGACAATGGCGGCATTGGCGGCTGCGGTAGTACATACACAGAGACATACACTGCCTGTGTGTTTGCCCTCGCTTTTTTATTGGCCCTCGATGGTGCGCACACTGATCACACTGGGAGAGCCAATTCGAACGCCGATTGGTGGGGCAGTTGTGTTGAACTAACAGGGCATCCATCCATCCATCCCCCACCATCTCTCTCATTCAGTGTTCAGCAGTTTACCACTTCTACCACTGCTGATCATCAATGCACACAGTTCTGATACATCACCACCGCCTGCTTTCTTCTACCGGGTGGTGGTAAACCGGCGGCGGCGGCAGACCGCAAAGAAGGGGGCAGACAGCCCGTACTTCTTCTGCAGCTCATCCCCAATGCCGCAGTGTTGCTGCTTCTGTGTGGTAGCCAGTAAGAAAGAATAGAAGAGAGAGAGAGAGAGAGAGCCAGCTCCAGCAGCCAAACCAGAACCAGCAGCAGCAGCAGTAGCCTTGTACAGAAGCTCCTCGATCCTCGCCGCAGTCTCGAATCGTCTCGTCTCTAATTGATTTATATAAAAGGCATCACCAAAACGGGGGTGAGCAGTGTGTATGTGCAGGCAGCAACAGCAACGCCACTTGTACGCTCTTGTTCATATTCTCTGGCGCTGAAGCGTTGAATCATCACTATCCTTCTCCTTCTCTCTCCTCCTCCCGATCGACTCCTCGAGCACTCTAGGCAGCAGCAGGCAGCCATCATCTCGCTGCTGCCGATGATGATGAGATGCTGTCTGACTGACTGTGCGTCTCTTTCTCTGGCAAGTGTGAAGTGCAGTTGAGCAGGAGCAGGAGGCAAATGTGCATCTCCATCGCCATCATCACAGCGTTCAGCAGCGGCTCTTTGCCGGGTCTTCGATCAGCAGCAGCAGCACTGGTGGTGAATCATCATCCTCATCACCCGAAACGGCTTTTACAGACAGTTGTACGACAGCAGCAGCTAAACTCAATCCCAATGCCCAGTCACTTCCATCACCATCAGCAGCAGCTCTTCAACTGCTTCTTCAACCGCCGCCGCCGCCACCACAATGGACGGTCATTGTTATTGCATCAGGGATTGCAGCAGTTATTACTGCCACCGGTGGTTCTTTCACAACTTTGCCGACGACTAGTAGTAGTAGTGATAGTACGATTCCTAACGCACACAACAACAGCTTCCCCAAGAACTCATTTTCATTGCCTATCCTTCTGTTTCGGTTTTCTCTTCTTTTCTCTTCTTCTTCTTCCCTGGGCCTCCTCCTCATTAATTGAGAAAAAGCTGCTTAGTTGGGGCTTTCTTCGCCGCAGCCAACGTTTCGGCGTTTCGCCATCTCTACGTTTGCTCCTTCGTTCTCTCCCAGCCGCAACCTCAGCAACAGCACAAGACAAACAAACAAACAAACAATCGCCCCGAACTACACACACGGCGGCTTCTGACATTGCACAGTCCAATTTCTCGCCCTCTCTGTAATGTAATTTAATCGCCGACGATGATGATGATGATGGTGGTGAAACTATGCTGATGTGTGTGTGTGTGCGTGTGGTACCAGCACCAGTTTGTGCTTGTTGTTTTAACTGCGGCAACTGCTTGTTCTTGAGATATCTTATCATCCCACGGCTATGTTCTGCCTCATTTGCGCTATAGTGGTAGCAACAGGACAGTGACATGTGACAGCAAAACATTACCACCACCATTTTTTGCTGGACTTTTCTGGTAGTGATGGGTAGTGACTTTGATCTGTTGCGCCCAACCTCTTGAACCCGCATTCGCTGAATTAGTTTGCATGAAATGACCGTTGCTTCAGTTGATGTACTTTACTAATTGCTACTTTTTTCTTCTTTCTCTCGTTTTCGCAGGTCACATGTTGTCGTCATCGACATGCTTGTCGAGGGCCGGATAAACCCACCTCCTTCAACGCGACAGTCCGTGGACTTGAGCAGTGCTGCTGGTGTTGCTGTGCTGCTGACGCCGCCGTCATCGCCACCAGCCGCTGCTGCTGCCGTCCCCTCCCCTTCATTCTTCCCCATCTTCCATTACATCATCATCATCATCATCACACATTACTACTGGCCAGGAGGTCGACAGGAGGAGAGGAGGTCGACGAGGTCCCAGAAGAAGTGGGGACAGAGAACGAGGTCCCTTTTGCTGGCAGGCCAACGCAAAGGAGGACAGTGCCAGATCAAGATCAGCAGCCGCAGCAGCAGCAGCAGTGCGCCCAGTCATCAGCACTTGCATCAAATACCATCAGCAGCAGTTCTCCTCTAGAAGGACAGCAGTAGCACGGCGACACTCGTCGTTGCCTTGGAGGACACAGTGCCAAGCTCTCATCTGTAAGATACTCACCCTCTTCTCCTTTTTCACATCATCACCATCATCGTCAGCAGCAGCAGCAGCATTATCATCGTCTCTCAGCTCTCATTTTTCAGCAACTCCGCAGCTTCTTGCTTCTTCGCTTCGTCAAACGAGCACCATCAGCAGCAGTAATCAGCATTTACATCAGCGGAGTCGTACAGTCGCCTTTCCACGGCTACTCCACCTCTTCCCACCGTTTCTCACCCATCAGCATCATCAGTATCATCATCACCACCGCCACCCTTCTCATTCTCATCCTGAGCACCACCATGGGCAGTGTCCACTGTTCCAGCTTCAACAGCTCTCCCCAGCAGCAGCCAGCCATCAACACATTCCACTACTACTTCTTCTTCATCATCCACCCCACCGAACGCTGGGCTCATTGAGCACGCGGAGAAGCTCTTCTTTGGGCAGATGGGCCTGCAGCGGGCGCCGACGCCGCCACGCGAGGCAAAGGTGCCCCAGTACATGATGGACCTGTACCACTGGTTCCGCCTGAACAACCACGACAGGCAAATGATGCTCGACGAGGATGAGGATGAAGAAAGCGGTCATCCTCGACACCTTCCCTCCTCCTCCTCCTCACCTTCCTCCAAAGCTGTGATTGTCGCGCTGACAGGTGAAGACATTGCCGAGCTGAGTGCCCTCAACGAGGTTGACGTGGACGGGGAGGGGGAGGGCACGACGACGAGGAGGAGGCGAGGCTGATTGCCGCCGTCAATGGCCACCGGCGGGCGCCCAGTCGGCGGCGGCCGAGCCAGGCGTCTCGCGTCACGCTGAACGGCGCCGCCAGCACCGTGGTCGGCCACAAGATGGACAACCACGATCATGGTAAGTAGTGGCTTAACGTGAACCCCTTTTTCAGATTTTTATATTTTTTCTTTTTCTCGTTTTCAGGCCGCATCAATCGGCGGAAAAAGCGCAGCGCTGACAGTAGCAGTAGCAGTAGTCCATCATCAACACAGGTCGACGAGGCACATCTCACCTTTGACGTGCACCTCGCCGCCGGTCAGCAGCTGAGAGGGGCAGAGCTGCGGCTGTACCGGCATTCTATCTTTGAGGGAAAGGCAGGAGGAGGAGGAAGCCCTCGAGTTGAGCCATCAGCTGCTGCCAGTGGTGTTGATGTTCAGCAGAGTCAGCGGCGGCCGAACCATCTGTACCACTGGAGTGTTCGGTACCGCCTACAGCAGCAGCAGTCATCGCATCTCACACCCCCTCATCATCACCTTCCACAAATACACCCACCGAAAATAATAGTCATTCATCAGCACAGTTAGTAGTAGTAACAGCAGTAGCCAGTCATCAGCAAAGAACAGCAGCAGCAGTGGCAACTCATCCGGTGAAGAAAGTAGTAGTAGTAGCTTCCTGCAGCGCATCAACGTCCACTACCTGCTGAGGCCAATTGAGGAGCTCCATCCGGTGACGATACGAGGTGGTAGTGGTGGACAGCAGCAGCATCGACCGGTGAGCAAGCTGATTGACACACAGGTCGTCGATGTGCGCGAAGCCGGCTGGCTCAGCTTTGACATTGCCGCCGCCGTGGAGCACTGGGTGCGCCGGCCGGCGGAGAACTACGGCCTGCTGGTCACCTTCACCGACGTGGCCGGTCGCCACCAGGACGCCTCATCTCCTGGTCAAAGTTGGTTGTGGTCAATCGCGAGGACTCCACTCCAACAACTCACCAACACAGTGCAGTGCAATCAACAACAACAGCAACCACCGGTGGAACAGAGCAGAAGGATGAGTTAGCTGATGAGGACCATCCGTGGCACGAGGTGCAGCCCCTGGTGATCACCTTCTCGGGCAAGCCTGAAGAGGGAGAGGGCAAAAGTTCCGTCCAGCCAAAGCGCGTCAAGCGGAATAACAACAGCAATGGTGGTGGCAGCGGTGGCAGTGGTGGTCAGGCGCACCACCACAAGAGAAAGAGCTCCTCCTCGAAGCGCCGCCGGCGGCCGGAGAAGAGCCACGCCGCGCGGGAGGTCTGCTCGCGGAAGCCGATGTTCTTTGACTTTCAGGCGGTCGGCTGGATGGACTGGATCCTCGCGCCGCCCGGCTTCCAGGCGTACTACTGCCAGGGCCGGTGTGAGTACCCCATGGCGGAGCACCTCAACTACACCAACCACGCCACCATTCAGGCGCTGGTCAACTCGGTCAACTTCAACCTGGTCCCCTCGCCGTGCTGCGTGCCCACGGAGCTGTCGCCGGTGACGCTGCTCTACTACGACACCAACAACAAGGTCGTCCTCACCAACTACCACGACATGGTCGTCGAGGGCTGCGGCTGCAGGTAGACTGAAGAAGAGAGAGATGTCCTACACGTCCGTCGATGGATCCGTTCCACACGCGATGATACTGCTCCAGGCTGCTTCAGGCCGTTGATGGTGATGATGACGGAGGTAGTGATGCCCTTCACGGCCCCGATGACTACTAAACTCCAGGTGATGATGACATAGTGTGATATGATGCACTCTACCCCCTCTCCATCGCCAGCGACGCTTTTCGGACGCTTCAGCTCCAACTGACCAAGTGGCCGCCGCCCTCCCCAAACTCTAGAAGAGAGTTTTCTTTTTATTAACTTTTTTTCTCGTTTACCTTGTCACTCTCGTACAAGGGTGAACGCTTTCTTTTTCCCTTCTTTATTTATTGTCTCCCTCCACACTTTTCTCTATTCTCTCTCTTTCTCCTTCTTACCGCCAGATTTTCTTCTTCTTCACTCTTTTCTCCATTGATCTGTCTGTTATACTATCTGTGTTGCTTATGTTCTCCCCTTTTCCCTCTTTGACTACAACTTCTCCTTCTTGTTGCCACTTCTCTTCTTTTGACACACTCACTTACCAATTTGTACATAAAGACAACTACAAAGTTTAATTAAATAAAAAGATTCCTATTTTCATTAAAGATTTTGTTTGGTATCGTTGGAAATGATAAAACATCATTTTCTGAATCAAATTTGCCATGTTAATCCGACAGACACTAGATGGCAGCAGGGGTTCCACAAAGTTTATTTTCCCAGTTTTCTGAACACGAGAAAAATAAAATTCATGGACGATTTTTTGCCGCCACTTTCAAGATGGCGACGACGGTGGCGTTCCTAGCGGACAACATCGGAAACTATCCACTTTTAACGATAAATTCTGGCAATTTTTTAAACAGGTGTTTCTTGGGTTTGGAATGGCGCAAAAAGCTCAAAGTTGCTTTAAATAAAAGCTAAAGACTTGGAGCACAATCTGTTGTAAAATAAATTGGTTTTGACAAGTTTTGGTGTTGCAAAAATAATACTGAAAACTTTAAAACTAGATTTAAAAATAAAAAACTTGTCAAAACCAATTTATTTTACATACAGATTGTGCGCCAAGTCTTTAGCTTTTATTTAAAGCAACTTTGAACTTTCTGCGCCATTCCAGGCTTAAGAAATGATCATTTGAAAAATTGACAGAATTAATCATTAAAAGCGAGTAGTTTCCGATGTTGTCCGCTAGGAACGCCACCATCGTCGCCATCTTGTAAGTGGCGTAAAAAAATCGTCCATGAATTTTATTTTTCTCGTGTTCAGAAAACTGGGAAAATAAACTTTGTGGAACCCCTGCTGCCATCTTGTGTCTGTCGGATGAACATGGCAACTTTGGTCTATCAAGGACCGTACATGAAATGAAAAGTTCTTTTCAATTTTCACCAATTACAAACAAAAGTGGCAATGAAATTTTTTATTGAATTAAACTTTGTAGTTGTCTTTATGTACAAATTGGTTCATGAAAATATGTTTTTCTGAACCCGAGCAAAGTGTGCCAATCTGTGAGACATGACTAAAACATGAGGTGGCATGATAAGAGACAGCTGCGAGGGGTGATAAAGGTGAGATGTTGACTGAGGGTGCTCAGTTGATGAGAAGTCGTTGAAGAGGACACATTGGCGCTCAGGCACACCGGCACATCAACAACGAAGACGACAACCGACGCCGTTTCATCATTTTGGACCATTTGCAGATTTCAACAATCGTACCATCCATCCCCTCATCGTAAGGTAGGTGCCAAGCTTTCCTTTTTTCATTTCTGTTTGTTGTTGTTTGTGGTAGTTGTCGACTATCACAATGTAATCCTTGACTGCGGATTTTTTTAATGTTGCAAATGTTGTTTTGATGTGTGATCTACCACTCATCACAACTGATCAGCATCGCCGCCCGCTTTTCGGGTAGTGATCCTTTAGCTGCAGTTTGAACTGCCGAAAAAGGTTGCGATTGTGCTCCAGCTCGGCGTCCTTGTCCGGGTGAAAGCCTCCGGGCGTCTTGAAGCCCTTGTGCAGGAGGAAGGCGTTGTTGAGCACGGCAAAGCGGTACCCGGCCATGTGCAGCTCGCAGACCTAGGAAGGAGAATGGGATCAGTTGTGTTTACAAAGTGAACTCTCAGCGAATTCTCTCTCCTTACCTGGCTGATTCGATTGAAGCCGTACTGGCGAAAGCGCTCATCGTACATTGGCACCGAGTTGGCGGAGATGTAAAAAGGCTCCCAGGGATCGTGCCAGAAGACCTCAAAGAGAATGTCCACCCGGTGCTCGCTGGTGTTGATCAGCGAGGAGGCGTGCAGCCAGGCCTCGTAGTCGGTCCACTTTTGGCACTTCCAGCACAGTTCAATGTAGAAGGGACGGATGAGGCGCTGCTCGATGCCCACAATCAACTCCGCCTTGTTCTGTGGAAAGTGAGGCGGCAATTCTCCGCTTCGAATTGGCCGCTCATCATCTGTTGATGACTACTTCGGTTGTTGTTGTTGTTGCTGGGACTTTGGCGAGACTTTTCAGCAGCATTGCTGCCACTGGCAGTCCACTGGCCGCTGAGATCAATTTCGTAGGTCGGCACTACAAAGACGACCTTGCTTCGCTGCTGGCGTTGGCTGGCGTCGGCGGGCGCCTCCGGCAGCAGCGCCGCGTCCCACTCTCTGAAGAGGTGCGTCCGCCGGCCGAACTCGAGAAAGTGCTCGTAGAGGCTGGCCGAGGGCAGCAGGTCAATGTCCACGACGAAGGAGTACTCGGTGCGGGCGTAACGGCGGCCAATGTTGCGCAGCAGATTGTTCGGGTAGGGCACTTTGTGGGCGTAGTTGAGGGTGGTGGTGCTGGTGATGGTTGCTCCCGCTGGGTTCTCTGCCGTGCTCCACGGCTCCAGGGCGAATGCATGGCGGCGCCTGCAGTTGTAGCCGTCGTGCCGCAGTGTCGCCGTCAGCCGTGACCAGCTGGTCGAGCCCGGGATAGGCCTCGAGAATGTCCGGCCAGCGGAGAAAGTCGAGGACGGTGCGCGCCTGGCGGTTGCTCAGCTTCGCCGAGAGGTTGAGCGGGTAGACGAGGTGGAAGCTGGCTCGGTGGCGGATGGCCGGGCTGCAGTGGCGCAGCAGGAGGATCGCCTCGACGGCCAGTGGCAGCTGCTGAATGGAGACGACAAAGACGGAGACGGAGAGGAGGCCGTGCCAGCGGCTGGCCAGAAGCGGCAGGTGGTGCAGCTGGAGGACGGTGCCGTGGGTGACCAGGGCGACGTCGTTTCGGCGCTGGTGCTGGTACTGCGAACCGATGCCATCTTCGAGGTGATCATCACCAGCCACTCGGTGATGATGGTGGTACTTGGAAGACGAGGATGAGGAAGTGCTCTTGAGCAGGAGTTCCTCTGCCGTGGAGATGAAGGCGATGATGCGGTACTCGCCGGAGGAGTCGAGCACCGAGCTGAGCGACTGCAGCGAGCGGTACATGGCCTGCCGATCGGCGGCCACCTCCTCGGCGGTGTACCGCCGCTCCTGACGGCGGCGAGCCTGCGCCTCCTTTGTCAATCGTTCATTGAGCGCCTTTCGCTTCTCCAGTCGGGACATGAGGGTGATGTGGATCACCTGATCAAAAGGGAGAAGGTTGTTTAGAAGGGGAGTAAACTTATCAGACAGTCTCGAAGTCACAGTTACCTGCAAGACGGCAATGAGGCACACGAGGAGGATGACCACTTTTCGAAATAGACGAGACATCACTGTTGACTAGATGATATGTTGGGTGGTGGTGGTAGTAGTAGAAGTACCAATCTACGTGCTCTGGGAGCGACATTCTAAAACCATTGGGAAGGTTTGGGACTAGAATAGGAGTTTGAATCTTTGGCCTCAAATAGAACAACACAAACCGAAGCTCTGCTGTTTTGTTTTGTTGTGCCTTTGCTGTCAAACTACTCGGGGAAGCTGCTACTCTGAGCATGCGCCACCGAAGGTAGTCATAATTTCAGCGGCCGCGAACGGCTATGGAATTTGTGCACTTGCACATTGCTTTGCATTGCCGTTTGAGACTGTGTCCGAACTACTCCAAACTAAAAATAGCTTCATTTTGAAGATCAGTGCAAGATCAGTGTTTATTGCTGCAGATCAGCAGAGGCAGAAGGGGAAAAGGGAAAGATTGGAGAGTGTATCCGGGAGAAAGAGAGTGTGACAAGTGTGAGCAGTGTCAGTCTGTCTGTTGAGATGACCATTGAAGTGAGTGTTTGTGTTATGTACATGTCGGTGATATAAATAAATAGACGAAGTTAAATTAGGTGTGTGATGACTGTGTGGTGACGGTGGTGATCTTGATCATCGTATCCTCTAGAAGATCATATCAATGGCGCCCTGGAGGACGTCCAGCACGTTGACCATGCAGTCGTCGTACTGCGCCGAGCAGTTGGCGTTCTCGCCGCGGCCGTACCGGGCGGCCAGCTGGTACTTTGAGACGACCTTGGTCGTGTCCTCTGAGTCGAGGTACGGTCTAGGGGGGGGGGAGAAAAGAGGATTAGAATTAATACGAGAATTCGAACCATTTCAAACTCCACTTCTTTCGAATCACACTTACGGGAAGAAGAGCTGAATGGCCAGGCCGACGGCGCCGTACTTCTTCGGCTGGTTGTGCGCCTCGCAGATGCACCGCTTCATGCACTCCTGCGCGTCCAGGCGGGGAATGCTGGGCAGGTCGTCCACACTGCGCTCCACCCAGCCCATCAGCGACTCGGAAACGCCCACCAGGCGGCTGGTGATCAAGCGGGAGAGGCTGCCGTTGCCGACATTTTCCGAGTTGATCGTCCGGCCGATGGCCACTGTCAGGTTGGTCAGCCCGCGGAGGACGCGGCCCACGGCGGAGGGAATGTCGGAGAATCGTCGGCGCTTTCCGGTTCGATGGTTGTTGGTGGTGTGGTTGTTGTTCCAGAAGATGAGGCCGTCAAGAAGGTCGGCTCGATGAAGGACTCCATGACGAGGCGGTTGAGCACCTGCAGGCCTTTCGTGTCGTCATTTGTGAGCTGGTCACCTTCTCTCCTCCTTTTCCTCCTCTTCTCTTCACTGGCTCGCCTGTGGAGTTTAAGCAAATGTTAAGTTCTTTTTTGAAAAACTCGTTCTATTTCGGTGTGTTTGATCCTTATCACCACCACCACTTCTCAACTACTCAGCTACTGAGTTGACTTACTTTTCGAGGTGAAGGTGTTGTCGATCTTGCTCGTCCGCAGTGCCGATGCCGCCGAATTTAGGTGGTGATGATGATGGGAGTTTAGATTGTACAGCTGTCCCTTGTGGTGGTGCAGCGAGTTTTGCAGCGATCCTCCGCCGTAATGATAACTTCCTCCTCCTCCTCCACCGATGCTCCTTTGGGCGGCCGTCACCTCGTGGTTCTGCCAGGCGCTCAGGCACTCCACCAGAATGAGGAACATTAGCTTCGAAGAAGAAGAGGGTAACATGATGGTGATTGTGATAACTTTGTTTTCGGAAGGTGATGATCCGTTACTAGGTCTTCTACAAGAAGGGAAGTTTTAGCTTGTAAGTTCGACGAGCTTCGGTCCGAACGGTATTGCGGCCGGTGATCAACTGTGTGAGACCGTTTGCTTCTTCTCGAGGTGTCACTTCTTCAGCAGCAGCAGCAGCAGCAGCACTTGATACTACTCTCGAGATGCTTCGCCATCGAGATCTTTCATACTCACTCACTCACCGGTCTTCTCTAACGGTTCGAGGCCAGTCTCTCTCACCTCAACCTTGAGTATCCTTGAAGAGCACCTGTTAGTGTTGGTGGTGGTCAGTCTGACGAGGTACTCTCCTCGATTTTCTCTCTTTTCGAACCTGCTCGAGCGAGACTGAAGAGGAGGCTGAACGGAGGTGCCCTCCTCTCTTCATTTCCCAGCGCTATGAATGAGAATTGGCTGGCGACAATTCTGCTGCTGCTGTTTGTGTTTGCGTCCCTTACCGGATGATCAGTCTTCCGATTGAACGCTGGCCAGATTTGATTTGAGATTGTGTGTGCCTGTGATTGAATGGGAAAATAGTTGAATTGAAAAGCGGCCGTTTTTGTGTCTGTTCACCTACCTACCTACCTATCTCTTTCTCACTATTGTCTCTAACGGTGTTGTTGGCACTGTTGTTGTTGGTGTTGTTGGTTTGTGCAATAAGCCTCCCTTCTATCATCATCTCTCATTTGTCCGTGCTTGACTGACTGACTAAACTCGATTGCAACAAGTGTCTGTGTCTGTGTGTGTGTGTGGTCAAGTTCAATAACCGCTTGTTTGGTTGCTTGTACTGCTGCTGCTGACCACTTGTGCTCCCGTCTGACCAGTTTGTCTGAGTGTCTGTGTGAAGATCTAAAGACTTGCTTATCTCATCGCCATCCTAACGACGGCTGCTGCTGCTGCGGCTACCGTCGCGGACGAGGAAGCAAACATGGGCGAGAGGAAAAGAAGAAGAAGGAAAGAATTGCTGCTGCTGCTCTTGACCGAAAGAACGAACGAAGGCTTCTCTTGCCTAGTCATTCTATGTCAAGGTCGAGGTTGGTTGGTTGGCCATTTTCGCCGTTGAATAACGGTCACCGGCGATATCCTCACTCGGTGGAGAACTCGGTGACCAGTGTTGTGATTGGTGTCCTCATTGTTTAGTCCTCCCAATTCTCGTGTCATGCTCTCCTTTCTTCTTCTTGTTACCGTAACCTTCTTCTTGTGTCGTTGACAGTTACCACCGAGTTGACCGCTGATTGAATTACCGCTACCACTACTGAATTACTGCTGCTGCAGTTATATCTATCTGCCTAGCCAAGGCCTACTTGGCCGGCCACTTAAGTGTGTGCCTACCACCAACCTACCTACTTACTCTTGCCTAATCTTCAGCAGAAGTAGTTCCGGTGGTCAGCAGCAGAAGCAGCAGCAGCAAATGGTTCTGACCTCAAAGAAGTCGGTAATGTAGTTTGCAGATTAGAGCTAGGAGCTTAGAGAACGAGAATGGAAATGTTAATTGTGATGAGTGGCTGACAGCAACAGCAACAACAACAACAGCAGTTGAGCATTTGTTGGCAACAACTGCTGCTGCTGTTGTTGGGAGCGAGGGATAACAAAGTGTGCAGATGAAGGAGCGAAGACAACGACGGTAACAGCTTTGACAAAGGAGAGGAGGGAACAAAGGACGTACGAGGAGGACAATAATAAATAATGTGTGTGCGGGGGTAGCAACAATGGCGGCTGAGCTGTTGTTGAAGCTGAAGACAAATGGACAGTTAGTTGGCAAAGAGCACGGAGCGATTATCCTCGGTGCTCGCCGACTTGTCGCCGCCGTCTGCTCCTGGTGAATGGCGCCCAGAAGGGTCTCCCGGGCGACGTGACTGGAGGCCTCCGCCTCCAGCTGCGCCATCTTCATGAACATCACCCGACAGAGGCGGTCAATGTCGTAGTGGTGGGCCCAGCTCCAGTCACGGCGGGCCGCCTCGTCGTTCAGCGCATGCGGCCAGGTGTCCGCTGAAAAATAGAACAGACAGAAGATTAGACTTCGAAATGAGCTCAGACTCTTCAACCACTACCACCACCACCACTTACCGATATCCTGGCGCGAGTCGGGCGCGTAGGTGAGCTTGAGCTCGGGCACGTAGCGGCGAATGGCGGCGGCCAGCTCCGCCGGCGTAAAGTCCATGGCGTGGATGTTGTAGGTGCGCTGCGTGAGGCGCTCCGCGGGCGCCTCCATCAGCTCCAGCAGCGAGCGGAGGCAGTCGTCGATGTACATCATGGGGAGGCGGGTGTCCGGCCGCAGGTAGCACTCGTAGCTGCCCGACCGCCAGGCCTTGTGGAAGATGTCGACGGCGTAGTCGGTGGTGCCGCCGCCGGGCGCCGTGTCGGCGCTGATGATGCCCGGGAAGCGCAGCGACCGAAAGTCCAGTCCGTGTTTGTAGTGGTAGTACTGGGGGTTGTGGGCGGGTTAGAGGGAGGGAGGTGGAAATAGAAATAGAAATAGAAACAAGGGTAAACAAACCAAGTTTGGGCTTCTTTTTCTGGTTCTAGAACCAAAAAACCGCTTACCTCGCCGAGCAGCTCCGCGTGCACCTTGCTCACGCCGTAGATCGTCTTTGGCCGCTGGACGCAAAAGTCGGGCGTCGCTTCGGTCCGCGGCGACTCCGGTCCGAAGGCGCCAATGGTGCTGGGCACAAAGAGACGCAGCTTGTGGCGCTGTGCCACCTCGAAGACGTTGTGCAGGCCGCCGATGTTCACCTGGATCGCCCGCGGGACGTTCTTCTCGCCCACTGAGCTCAGAAGGGCGCTGAAGTGGACGATCCAGTCGATGCCGTTCTCGACGACCACCGCCTGCAGGCTGGCCGCGTCGAGGACGTCGACGTAGGCGAAGCGGCCACCGCCTCCGCCTCCGCCGCCGTTCATTGTCGGTGGTTTGACGATGTCCGTCATGATGACGTTGTCGTGGCCGTAGCGAGTCCTGATAAACATTGTTAAAGTTTTGGACCTTTTTTTTGTTTTCCTTTCTCTTACCTCATCAGCTGCGCCAGGCCGATGCCCAGCTGGCCGAAGCTGCCGGTGATGAGCACCCGCGGTGCATTGCTGATTGCTGGGGACTGGTTGTAGCTGCGAAAGGCTCGATTGGGCGTCATGGTTGTCGCGGTCGGCTTGGAAGTAGTTTCACCAGTGGCTGGAGAAGGAGCTCCGCTGGCGCCGCTGTGCATCAGCCGAACCAGGGCCTGGCCAAGTTGACCTGCCACTGAACTGGTAGTCGTCGTCGTAGTTGTTAGGAGTTTGCTGCTGAGCATTCTTTTGCCTTGAGGTATTCTTGTATGCAAAATAAAAATCGAAGGGTTTTGTTGAGTTAAGCTTCAAAGAGGAGAAAATTGTCTGTATTGGTGGTTACTGCTCCTGTACAGTCGCCGTACTGAAGCCTGATGATGCGGCGGAGAGGCCTTTTCAGCAGCAACCCGCAGCAGCTGTCGATGTTCAACTCTTTGCCATTTGATCATTGGCTAAACTTTTTCTCTTCCTCCTCCTCCTCTTTTGCATCGTTTTTCTTCTTCGACGATGGTGGTTCGATCACATCCCGATTTCGAACAGCCGCAGCAGCAGCACGTTTCCTCCAGCACTGTCTGCCTCTCTCCTACACGCTGGATAATTAAGGTGGAGTTCTCTTTCTCTTTTTTCCTCTCTCTCCATGAGGCACCTACAACAGCAGATTTTTGTCTACTTCTACCTCAGTAAGTTTTGTCGGAATGAAGCACTGCTGATTGAGCTTTAATTGACATGAAAAGTGGGGAAGAGAGAGAGATCGGCTGATCGATCCATTGGCATCTGATCAGCTTGCATCACCCGTTCTCACATGTCTACGGCTGCTGCTGTTGCAGTGTCCTTCTTATTTGTAAAGAGAGGGATGCCTGAGCAATGTGCAATGTTCAATGCAGCAGGGATTTTCTCAAAACCACTCGTAAACCTTGCCAACTCATCATCACATGTTTCTTCTTTCTTTTCTTTTGCTGTTGCTAACACTTTAGGCGCCTGACTACTACTCATTGTTGACTGTCGTACTTAATTTGACCAGAAAGAAGCATCGTCTTTCATTCTTATTTTTTTACTGGTACTGGTTTTGGGTAGTTGACTGTCGAGGAGAACTGCTGACTTCGAAGGCCACACTCTTCGAGACGTATGATCGAGGAGGATGAGGAGAAGAAGGTGAAGAGTGACACTTTCATCAAGATTGTGTCTACTTGCCTGTCTACTGACTGAACATTTGACATATTGGAAATTTGATGTTTCGGTGTGTTTTGATGACATCGGACGATGATGATGACGACAGTCAACATCCTCACTCATCGTCGTTTGGATATCGGTTACGGACAGTCAGTCAGTCAGGGATTTGTTTAGTCATCTCTTCTATTTTGACATGTAACTCGATTAGGACACTTCTAGGCTGCTTCTAATTAGACAGACTGAAACGCAGACTGAAGCACAGACAGATGCCGCATCGATTGGCCTACTCTGCTGCTGCTGCTGCTGCTGCTGCTGCATCGATATCGTGCCATTTGAAAGAGAGAAAAATCGGATGGAGAGAGGGAAAGGGAGCTGGTTCAAACTGGCCACAGCGAATATTTGTGTGTTCGTGTGTTTGGCCAAAAAATTGGAGAGAGAAAGTGTGTCTGTGCTGTTGCTTGGCATCAGCAGTCTGATGTTTTTCCCCCTCCTCATTTTCCTTTCCTTGCTCTGACTGACCACCACCACCATCACTAGTGGCAATTAGCAATTCTCTCTATCGATTGATTTTCCTCTTTTTCTCCCCCAGTCCAAAAATTGATTGATGGATTGCTGAAAAGAGAGAAAAAGAGTGGCCAGTTTGTTGCCGCCGCTGTGCAAACGTCTGCCTGAGGCATCAGCTCAACTGGCCAAAAAACCTTGTCCACAATTTGAACTCTCTCTTGAGGTAGCAGACCGAAGCAGACAATAGAACAGCCACAGATTGCCAATAACTTGAAGGTCAATTCTGTCTGCCTGTCTGCTAATTTTCTTGTTCTTAAGTAGGCATTCAATCTCCTCCTCAGTTTTCTATCTCACGATTTGAATACCTCCTCCTCCTCATAGTGTGAACATAGTAGCAACCCAATTCTTTAGTAGAAGATTTATTCGAAGAGAGAGAGAGAGATAATGTAATATCACAACAACGAAAAAGGTAGTATACAACACTGGGTTTGGTGTGTGTTTGTGTCTGTTTGTGTATGTGTTTGTGCTCGTGTTAGTAGCGCCAGTTGTCAACTGTTGAATAGTAGTCCTAGTAGTGTGTTAATCTTCTGTGTTACTTTGGCGGTGTTGTTTGTGTGTTGATGAACATGGTGTTTGTAAATGTGTGTGGGTGGGCAGGGCGGGGATTAACAGAGCTGTTCCGGGCGGAAGTAGGTGTGTGAGTGTGTGTCGTAGTAGAAAAAGTGGTCAAAAGAGGTGTGTGTGTGTGTTTGTGTTGAAAATGTGTTACAAATGCTGCAAGATAATACAAATCTAATTTGGGCGGTGAATCACAATCAAAGAGTGTACAGAGGAAGAGAAAGAGAGAAGCAGAGAGGATATCTCGGTCAACAAGTGTCAACAAGTGCTGTAGAAGAAGTCTAGAAATGAAGAAGGAGAAGGAGGAGGAGGAGAAAAAAGTGGTAGTGGTGATGGCGGTGATACTGTGTTAATGATGTTGATGAGATGAGAACTATGTAGCAGACAAAAAACGAAGACAGGAGAGGTATTTACACTGATGATGGTGGTGATGGTACGTGACTAGTAAAAAGAAAGAAAGGGAGAGAAAAAATGCTGCACTGGCAGACACAGCACTTGCCAATCAATCAGCGCAGCTGCTGCTGCTGTCTGAAGAAAAAGTAGATTTGCACTTTTTCAGTGCAAACCTACTCAAACAGATCGGGGGAGCTTATTACACAATGGGTGAAGAAAAGGGGGAAAGGGAGGGGAAGACAATAAATAGGTGATGAAAAACGAGAGGTTGAAGAGGAGGGGTTGGGAAGAGTGATGATATTGCTGTGGTTGCGGTGTATTGTTTTGTTTTACTTTGTCGTATTGCCTTGTGAGAACTCGTATCACGGGGATCATCATTAGTAGTAGAACTGGCCGTTGAGGTGAAATGGAGGGATTCTTTAGGTGATGGACTGCTTGAATGACAAGCTTTCCAGCTAAACCAGCCGGTCAGCCTCGAGGCTGGCGTTCAGGCTGGACACCAGCCGGGGGAGCCGGCACCGGCGCAGACCTGAAGTTGACAAGGAGAAGTTGGGCTTTAGATTTGGAAGTCCTTTTATCCACTTGTTTGGCTAACTTACCTCATTCTGCCGCCGCTCGGTGCCCTTGATCAGAAGCTCATTGAAGGCAAGCTCCAGCTGTTTGCGGGCCTGATATTAATGGGGGAAACAAAGGAGTCAGTTTTGTTATCCACTTTTTTCCTCCTCAATCACTTACCCCTGTCGCCGATATCTGCAGCGCCATGGCGAGGTGCGAGGCGTCGAAGGTGTCGTCGAGGGCGATCAGCGCCCCGTGGATGCCCGACTCGGCGAGGTTGGGCGCGTACTCCTTCAGGCCGATGCTGGCCACCCAGCGAATCAGCCGCTCGTTGCTCCACACGAAGACGTCTGCAAATAAAGGAAAAATGGGTTAGATTTTTCATGTCTTCCAAAACCTCGCTTATTACCAATTGTCTCCGCTTCGCTGGCCTTCCGCCGCTCCTCGAGCATCGTCCGGTCGTAGTTGAGCCGCTTCAGACAGCTGACGCCAGTACTGCAGACTAGTCCGGTGGAAGGCGTCCACTAGCTTCAGGTGGACGCGCATGTCCTTCTTGTTGAGGTGCTCCAGCATGCGGGCATCGACCAGGCACTCCATGAAGGTGGAGCGGTACTGCGGCAGCCCTAGCGAGGGCAGCCACTCGTTGCCGATCCACTCGTGGTTCATCTCGCCGTAGGCCAGCGCGGTGGGCGTCGGCTTGGGCGCCGAGGGCGAGGTGAGGGCGACCATCTCCTGGATGGCGAGGCGGAGCTTCAGCCGGTGCAGCGGGTTGCTGATGCCGATCTCCCGCTGGATCTCGTGGTCGGAGAGGGCGGACATGATGGCGCCGCTCTTGACGTTGGCGCGACAGGCAGCGACGTACCAGGCGGGCATGCCCACCCAAAGCTAGCGGAGAGAATTAAAAATTTGGTTAGGTTTTTCAAGATTTTATAAGAGCAAAACTCACCTCAAGCCAGGCGACAATGGTCGGCCCGTTCCAGAGGGCGAAGGGCGTGCCCGCCTTCATCGCCTCCCCCAGCAGCTCGTGCTTCTTCTTCGTCCGCCGGTCGTAGTCGGCCCGCGTGGCCACCGGCGAGGACAGGACCGAGCTGGCCGAGCTGGCCACGCTACTGTACAGCTCCGCGTGACTCATGTAGTCGCTGTAGTCGCTGGTGAAGCTGGCGCTCGCGGCCACGCCCCCGTAGAAGCTGTTCGGGTTGGCGGTCAGGGGCCGGGTGGACCGCCGGTGGGCGTGCCCACCATGCCGTACATGCCCTGCTGCTGCTGCTGTTGAAATAGCTGCTGTTGATGATGAGCCGCCTGCTGCTGCTGTGCCATCTTGAGCTTGTCAGAGGAGGAGGAGCGCTTGCCGCTCAGTGAGCCACTGCTGAAGAGCCGGCTCACCAGGCTGCCCTTCATGCTGCCGCCCTTCTTCTTCCCCGAGGAGGAGCCGCTGGAGGTGATGGAGGAGAGTGTGCCGCTCTGGTTCGGATAGCCGAACGGCGGGCCGTAGTTGGCGTAGATGCTCGAGCCGGTGGGCGAAACGACCTGGCCGCCACCGCCGCCAAAAGCACTTCCTGGTGGGCCGATGGGCGAGCCGATGGTCGCGTAGTCGGACATGTTCGACATGTTGATCATTCGCTGCTGCTGCTGCTGCCCACCAGGGTAGGCGGAACTAGGAGAGCCCTGCTTGGCCGGGCTGTTGAGCGAGTCCAGTGAGGAGGCGCCAGAGAACTGTTGGTTTGCAGGCTGAGGGGGCGTCCGCCGTTCGAGGCTTCCGCTGTCCATCAGGTACGGACCTTGCTGTTGAGGGCTTTGGCGGTACATTCTGAAAAAGGAAAAATAGCACGTGTTATTCTTAGGATCAAATTGACCTTTTTAAAACACTTACCTCTGATGACTCATCTCCGGCGGAAGGTAGCCCGGACTGCCCGGGTGATAACCTCCAGGCATTGGGTGGTGAGCACTGCCGAACTGGGCGTAGTGCTGACCACCATCAGCCCCTGGAGTGTAGGGTCGACCGGGACCACCGCCGTAGTAGTGACCAGCACCAGGACCAGCACCAGGGCCCCCGTGGTGGTGGCCAGGGTGGTGGCCGATGAAGGAGGCCATCGCCGAGGAGGCGACGCCCGCCTTGGGCGTCGAGGCGCCCGACTGCGGCGGCGACAGGCCCGTCACGCCGTAGCCGCCCGGGCTGAAGCTGCCCATGGGCAGGCTTTGGTGGGGCGGTCCTCCTCCCGCTCCGGCGGCCATTTCCGCCGCCAGGTAGTTGCTCATGGCCGAGTCGATGCTGCCCACCTGCGAGGCGAGCTCATCGGTCCGCGCCTCGGTACTCTGCTTCTCCTCCTGAATGAGGCGAATTTCATTGTTGATGGCGTCCAGCTGCTCCTGCAGCATCAGCGCCAGCGTCTGCGGGTCAGTGCCCGGCGTCTGCTGCTGCTGCTGCTGTTGCTGCTGCTGAGCCATCATCTGTTGCGCCATTTGCTGGTGGTGATGAAGTTGGTGATGAAGCTGATGAGGCTGATGGGCGATGGCCGCCGCCGAGGAGGAGATGATCTGATCGAGCTGCTGGTCAATGTCGTCAAAGGGATTCGAGGTGGCATCGGCTTCCATTGAACGATGATCTTCCTGGTGATGCAGATGTTGTTGCTGTTGCTGTTCGACCTGGCGGTGATGGGGGTAGTGGCTAGTGCGAGACTTTGACGCGGTGGAGTTGCCGCTGTCGGGCGAGGAGGAGTTCTGCTGCTGCTGCTTCGGAGAATGATGAGTTTTTCGACGACCGTCCTTGGGACTGCCTCTTCTCAGGTCACCCTCCACAACTTCTTCCTCTCCTCGATTAGGCACATAATTATTTGAAGCGTCAGTAGAGGCGGTGGGCGAGCTGGCCAACTTGGCCGTCGACAGGCTGGTGGCGGTGTTGGAGGAGGAGAGGGGCGGCGAGGTGAGCACCGGACTTCCGCCACCTTGGTTGTTAGTGTTTGCCATTGCACTGTTGTAGGGCGAGTGGAAGCCGGCGCGGGAGGTGGCCGCAGAACTACCTCCTCCCGTCGATGATATAAAAAGCGCCGAGGCGACGCTGTTGCTGCCCGTTCCCGAGGCGACCAGTGCCTCCATCTCGATGCGCACCTTGCTCAGCTCCTGCAGTATCTTCCCCTTCTCCAGCTGCGTCTCGTCGAGCAGCTTCCTCGTCCGCTCCATCTCCTGGTTCATCGTGTTCTTCTCCTCCAGCGCCGACATCCTCTCCTTCAGGTGCAGCTGCAGCCGTTCGTTGCTCTCCGCCAGCAGCTTATCTACCGTCGCCGACAGCCGCTGGTTGTGGTCCTCGTTCATCTTCTCCCGTTGGCGGGCGCGGGCGAGCTCCGCGCCGCGCTCCTCCAGCTGCTGCTCCAGGCGGAGGAGGCGCTCCTCGGTGGACCGCCGCTCCTCGAGGTCCTTGTCCGAGTCGACGTCGTCGTCGTCGTCGTCCTGGTCGTCTTCGCCGTCATCCTCATCTGATAGGATGCTCGCCTCACCGCCTTCCTCCTCAATGAGCAGCCCATCTTCGCCGACGATTTGCTTTCTCTTCTTCTTCGATGATTTCTTTTCACCCCTCCTCCTCTCCTTCTTCGCCACCTTCTTTTTCTTCGCCCCTGTCCATTTTCTCCCCTGGAGAGGAGCATCTCCATCTGCCGGCGATGCCGCCTCCGCTGCCGCCTCCTCAGCTTCCGCCGCCCCTCCACCGAGTCCTGCAGCAGCTGCATCTGCTCGGCCAGCGAGTGGAGCTTCTCCTCGGCAATGCGATACTGCGCCTCCTTGTTTGATCAGCTCCCGCTCCAGCTTCTCATTGAGGTCGTGCAGCGAGGTGGACTCCCGCTGGGCGTTCAGGTACCGCTTCTCCAGCGTGGTGATGCGCTCCTCCTGGTCCTCCTTCTGGGCGATGTTCTCCTTGAGGTCGCGCGAGAGGCGGGCATTCTCCTCCTTCAGCCCGGCGACGTCCTTGTCCGCCTTGACGATGCGGTCCTCGTAGTCCTTTAGCTTGGCGGAGAGCTCTGCGGAGCGGTTGCGAATGGAGAGCATCTCCGTGGACTGCGCCTCGATGAGGCCCTGGAGGTCGCGGAGGCGTTCGCTTTCGGCGGCCGCGGCCGTGGCTGCTGCAGTGGCTGCTGCGGTGGTGGAAGATGAGGTGACGGCCGCCTCCTCTGCCGACGATTCGCCGTTGACTTTGCCGGAGCCGTGGCCGTTTGAAGTTGAAGAAGTTGAGTTTGAGGATTCAGCGGCCCGCCGCCTCTGCCGCCGCCTTGTCCGCCGCCTCCTGTTCGCTGGCGTAGCGCACCTTGGCCGCCATCGTCAGCTGCTCGATCTGCGCCTGCTGCGTCAGCTGCATCTGCCGGCTCTTGTTAAGCTCTTCGCTGGAGCGACTCAGCTCCTCCTCCAGCGTGCTCACCTTCTCCAGGGTGAGGCGGAGCCGTTCGCGGACCTTCTCATCGAGCGCCTTGTGGTGCTCAAAGAGCGACTTGAGCGCCTTGAGGACCTCCACCTCGGAGGAGACGCCGGCGGGCGACTGCGCCTGCCGCTTGACGACGGTCATCCGCAGGGAGCGCTCATGGCGGGAGACGAGGCACTCGAGGTGTTCCAGGAGTAACTGCAAAGATAGAGGTTAGTTTTGGAAGTTTTTGGGAGTTCGCTGGATGGACTTACCCTGGTGTTGTTGCGCTCCGCCTTCAGCTCCTGGATCTCCTCGTCCTTCTCCAGCAGCTGCTCGCGCGCCTGGTTGAGCTCCCTCGTCAGCGAGGTGAACTCCTGCGGCATGTGCGACACTAGCTGCCGCTGCAGCGAATCGCGCTCCTTCTCCACCTCGGCCAGCTTCGACTTGTTCTCATTGAGCTCCTCCTGCGTCTCCCGCAGTGACTCCATCAGCTTGTCGCGCTCATCGAGCATGTTCACCATCAGCTGCTCGAAGTTGGCCTCGTCGCCGGCGCCGGCGCCCAGCTGGCCGGACCGCTGCGAGATGCCGTCCTCGCTGATGGTCGGCATCACGTCGCACATCATGCTCCACATGGTTGAGCAGTGGTGGCTGGGGTGATGAGGTGATGAGGGTGATGAGTGTAAGTGGGTGGATAGAAGAAAAAAGGAGGGGAAGATCAAGGACACTGGCGGTGGTGGTGGTTGAAAATGGTCAATTTGAAGACACTAGGTGAAGCTCCTCACTTCTTCTTGGTTAGTGAATTCTACTAGGCTGTTTCGAAATGGGGATTAAGTATTTAGAGAGGTGAACTCTTCAGCTTTTCTCCTGTTGTTGATGATGATGTTGACTTGCTGTTGTGTGCTTCTCATTAGGGAAGGTAATGTTGCTGCTGCTGATGACGAAGCTGCCGAAGCTGAATGATTTACTAAAACACTCGGCTCGGAAAAACTGCTGCTTCATGCACACTCTCCGGTGCTCTGCTCTTCGGCGGTATCACAACAACAACAGCAACACCACAAGGTAGCTGCTGCTGCTGCAGACACCGGCGGCGCCGAGCCGAGTCGGCTTTCAATGTGTGTGCTGTGTCGGTGTCTACAATGTCAGACAGTGACCGACACGAAGGTGGTGGCTGCAGCTGAAGAGTGCTCTTCAAGTAGTAGTATCACTTGCTTGATGATGCACCAGGACTGCTGCAGTGTTGTGACATATTTCAAGTAAATAGAGGAGGAGGAGGCTGTTGTTGTTGTTGACGTTTTCGAAGATTAGATGGGCTTGTGAAAAGCAAGCGGGGATCATTGCACAGTGGGTGAAAGAATGAAGATGGGCAGACGGTGATGTGGAGATGTTGATGTTGATGATGGTGGGCCTCTCCCTCTTCTCTCTGGAGGAGTCCTCTCTTGCCCTCTCTTGCCGACCTGGTGTTAGCTGCACTCCATCCGGGTGTGTTTGTGTAATCTTCCGGCGGCTTTAGCAGCAGCTCTCTGGTGGCTTTTCCCAGCAGCAACTTTTGCCGACGACGGGCGATCCAAAATGGCACTGCTGCTGCTGCTGCACTTTGGTGTGAAGTAGTAACTTGAATGAGAGAGAAAGCAGCGGTCTTACTCTCTGACGCCTGGTAATGTCGGTCCGTCTGTCTGTCTGTCTGTGAGAGAAGTAGAACAGAAGAGAGAGAGAGCTGGTGGATAGTGGAGGATAGAGCAAGACACACACACTCGACTCGTCGGCGACGGCTGCTAATGGCAAAACAAGCTGGGAGCAGGAGAAGGAGAAGAAGGAGAAGGAAAGAAGAGAAAAGTTTGAGCTGCTGCTGCTGCTGCGCAGAGGCTGCGAGAGGGAGCGAGGAGATGCTGCCGTCGTCGTCGTCGTTGCCGACGCTCACTCTGTGCTCATATGTTTGGGTTGGAAAGAGAGAAAGAGAATCCTATGCTGCTGCAGAGTCGGCTTTGTCGCCTTGCCACTCTTGGCTCTCTTGGCTTCTGCTGGTGCTGGTGCTGCTGGTGGCGGTAATCACTGCTCCCCTGGTCGTGTAGGGGGTCTCGTCTTCTTCGGGTGCAAGTCAGACGAGTGTTGGGAAGTGGGCTCGATCAGGAGCTATATAGTCAGAGGGGAGGAAGTACACACACACAGTAGCTGCCTGAGAACTCTGGTGCTTGAACTCGCCGTCGGAGTGAGGAAGATTTTTGCTGGTGTGTTGGTGTGTTGGTGTTGAACGACGGTCAGTCGGACTGGTGTGAAGAAGTAGACGATCCAAAATGGAACGACCAGCAGCTACGACAGGCTGCGCACTAGTCGGGCCCAGTTGTGGTCGGGTAGTGGTGGTGGTGGACAGCAGCACTTGGGATAATAAGCGGTCTAGGGCCCGGGTAGAACAGTTCAACAAAACAAAAAGAGAGAACTGGGATGGGCCCGGCACTGACACACAGCGCAAGAGTGAGAGAGAGAGAGAGGAGATCAAAACAAACACAGACGAGGTCAGAACGCGTAAACCAGCGCAGCTGTGTGCTGTGTTCCTCTAGAACAGCTGCCAGCAAGGCAAGGCAGGAAAGTCAGTGCAAGGAGAGGAGAAGAAGAAGAGGATCCTCAGATGATGATGATGTTGATGCGGTGGTGATAGTGGTGGTTAAGGAAAGAAAATTAAAGAACGAGGTACAGGCTGGGTGACGTACCGATGCACTTGAACTGTGGTAATTAAAAGATCTGTTGCGCAACACTCCTCTTTTGCTTCTTCACTTTCAATGTAGAGTTTGGCGAAAAATAGAATTTCGAACTCTCTCACTCCTACCCGGCTTCTTCTTGGGTGGCGCATGCGTTTTGCGGTTGCCTCCCTTCTTCTCTTGTCTTTGCTGAAACTTCAATTGATTACATGATGATCAGCGCCTGGGTGGTCTGAACTTCATCCTCTTCATCTGATTCCTCTTTTGTTTCTCATTCTTTTCTTTGCCTTTTCCTTTGCCCCTCCAGTTCTCACCCCTCCAGCTGTTGGTGGGGTGGCAACAAATCACCGCTACCACTACCAGATCTGATCTGAGTGTGTTCGATTAAGTGGCACTAATTGAGGGCCGATTATCACCGCCGCCAATACCATGGAGAGCAATGCTAATGGAGATTAATGATGAAAAGTGGCGGCGGCGGTAGTAGTAGACACACAGTTGACACAGTTGACTCCATCTTTGGTGACCTTTTACCATATATAAGACTAACTGCTACTCACTCGGTAGTTCCACTCTGCTTCTTTTCTTTTCTCTTTTGTCATCAATGGCGATGATGACTTCTACACACTATCTCGTCTTCAGGAGCTGCTGCTTCAACTCCTGTGGCTACTCATTTGTTTGGCCGTTGAGTGTGTCCTTTCCTGACGATAGAGGTCGCCTCGGTGGCTGGTGAAAAAAAAATAATGTTCAGCACGTTTTTCCCCTTCTCACTCACTCACTCGAGCCAACGCCGTCGTGAGCGACGCACACGCGGAAAACAATCCTGGTTTTGCTCTGCTGTTTCACTAACCCAAGAAACTAACTTGTTGCCTGCTTCAGTATTACCTGCTCCTCCTCCCCTTCTTCTGGTGCTTCCAAGCCAAAGAATCCTCACAACAATCTCATCATCATCATCAACTTCGCCCTCAAATCACTGAAGAATGGCCAAAAAGCGAGCCAACGCCAGCACCCCCGGTGACGACGGTGACGGTCATCAGGCATCCCATTTCGAAGCCACACAACAGGAACACAATGAATCTGAATCCCTCTCCAATGAGAAGCTGCTCAACGAGCTGCACGCCATGTACGTCGACCCGAAGGGCGGCCTGCTGACGGCCGGCCGGACGCTGGGCCTCCACCTCTTTGCCCCTCGGCGGAAGGTGAACGTCCTGCTGATCGGCAATCACTCCTCGGGCAAGTCCTCCTTCATCAACTGGTACGTCGACGCGAAGGTGCAAAAGACCGGAGTGGCCATTGAGACGCAGGGCTTCACCGTGGTGACGGCCGGTCGCCGGCGAGAGACGCTGACTGGGCCAGCGACCCTCCGCCTCTTTCCCTACCTGAAGCCGCTGCAGTCGATTCCGGGCGTTCTGCAGTACCTCTCCACGGAGCTGGTGACGCCCTCCTCCGCCGCCGCCCACCGCTCCACCAGCAGCCACCTGGTGACCTTCGTGGACACGCCCGGCCTGGCCGACGGCGAGCTGCACTACCCGTACGACATTGAGCGGGCCATCCTCTGGCTGGGCAGCTACGCCGACCTCATTCTCGTCTTCTTCGACCCGATCGGCCAGGCGCTGTGCAAGCGGACGCTGACCCTGGTGGAGCACCTGACGCACCAGTACTCGGAGCGGATGCGCTTCTTCCTCTCCAAGGCCGACCAGGCGGGCGAGGAGAGCGACCGCCAGAAGGTGATGATGCAGATTGTTCAGGAGCTGGTAAGAAAAGAGCCTCCCAAAACTGTTTGATGTTCTAAAACCCTGAATTTTTTCTATTTCCACCCCAGTGCAAACGCCAGGGCCTAAACCAGCAAGGCTTTGAGATGCGCACCATCTACATACCGGGGCACGCCGACCTGAAGCACCGCGAGGCGATGGTCAGCAATCAGATTGAGGAGACCTGCGAGGAGATTGAGAAGACCATCGCCCTCACCATTCAGAACACCTTCAACGCCATGGAGCGCGACATTGAGCAGCTGGAGGAGCTGGCGAAGAGCAAGCTAGCGCCAATCGGTCCGGCCTGCGGGCCAATCTGATCAGCGGTCTGAAGCTGTTGTTGGTTCTGCTGGCCTGCGTCCATTTCCGCTGGCCGTCTCCATGGAGGGCTTTCTCGGCAGTACGGCGCTGCTGGGCGGCCTAGGAGGAAGAGGAAGCTCATCGCACTTTTACAGCCCTTACATGAGCCTTCTGACGTCGTCGCCCAGCGGCGAAGTCTTCGACTGGTACCTGCGATTTCCGCTGATGGCCGTCGACCTGCTCTACCAGCTGCTGCTGCTCTACCTCTACGGCCTCAATCGCCTGCTTCACGGGCTGCTGCCCTCCTCGGCCCTCCTCGCCGGCAGCTGCCTCCTCGCCCTGCCCATTCTCCTCGTCGCCCGCTTCAGCATTCGATTTCGAAAGACCCTTGGGCTGGCGGAGATGGCGGAGATGCGGCGCATTTCAGGGCGGCTGGCGGCGGCTCGCGCCCGGCGAGAGGAGCTCTACTCGGCCTACCTCAATCAGATGCTCCACGAGGTGGATGTCTGAAGTTGGCTGGCCAGATGATTATTACGAAGACTGCTGCTGCTGCTGCCATCCAAAGCTTCCCATCTCATTTCATCTTATCTCCGAGCCTTATCAGAAGTTGTCAGGGGAACCATCAGTTGCCTTGCATTCCCTTCCCTTTCTTCCTATACTACCTATTCCCTTCTTCTCCTCCTCCTCCTCCTCTACAGCCGCAGATAAGTGCAACATTTGTTAGTATTGGTTTTATTTGCATCTTTACTGATGGTGTGTGTGTCATGTATGATTAGTATTGCTACACAGTATATTATCCCTTCCCCCCGGTATTACCACTACTACCTGTTGACAGGTGTTAGCTTAGCTTAGCATTAGATCCGACACTTGATTCACTTTTTTCACTTTCAATTTCTTGATCTTGATAATCTTCATCAAACTGAAGTGGTAAAGATGGAATAAAAATAAAAACTCCCGCGCCGCGCGCGCCGCCGTCGCTGACCTTTGACGGGGCGCGCTATTTCCACCACCATCGCTGGATAGCGCTCCCTCCACGATTACCGCTGCTGCTGCTGCTCCTTCTGCTGCAGCTGCGGTGGAGGAGGAGGAGGGAGGCAGTGTGAATGAATGAGCAGCGAAGAAAGCGGAGAGAGGAGAACTGAACTGTGCTGTGAGTGGTCAAGTGCAGCAGCAGCAGCAGCAACGGCTGTTGTTGTCAGAGCGGAGCAGCTCGGACGACCACCACCACCACCACGAAGCTAATCGAAGACACATCGAAGACGACGCTGTGAAGAAGAAGAAGAAAGGAGAAGGGATTACCTGCCTGCCTTTGATTGCCTTCACTGCCTGCACTGCCTGCCTGCCTCTTGTCCTCGGTGATGCAGAGATGCTGCCGAAAAGTTGCCGCGCCAGTACAACAAAGTAGAACTCTGCTCTGAAGAGAAATAGAGAAAGAGTGCGAGGCTGGCGATTGAGCTGCTGAAGACAACACAATCTTCGGCCAGGGGAGATCGCCGTTCGTCCACCGCCGTAGCCTTTGGCAGCAGCAACATTCTTGACGTGTTTGTGTTTAAAGGTCTTCCGACCGACCGACCGACCGACGGCGACTGGCCATTGAGAAGATTTCCGCCGTCGTCAGGAACATAATCAGCAACATCGGCTGCCGCAGCTGTGATCTTCTTTTTCGCCACCACCAAATCAGCCTACTTTTTTTCTACTTTTGTTTACAATCATCTTCGTCACTACCACCACCACCACAAACAAACATTGTATGTTGTGCCTACTCAGTTCATCCTCACCACCACCACCAGCACCAGCAGCTTCTTCTTCATCTCCTTCTTTGCATTTGCCTCCTTCTCCATTGCCTTCTTCTTCTTCCCCTTCTTCCAATCTTGCCCTCTGTGCCACTGATTTTTGTTTGTGAGCGCCCCGCGAGCATCGATCCGATCGCCTCGACGGCTGTGGCGGCGGCGGCATCGCCATCCGCAACCTTATCTTCAACAGCGTGTCAAACACAAACACAAGCAACAGGCTTGTGTGTGTCTACTCCGCCAAGAGCCTCTCAGAGAAGATGGTGATGGTGATGGCCACGGCGTCGTGATAATCTGTCAGAAGAAAAAAAGAAGGGACTGCACCCTCAATGGAAGCAACAGCAGCAGCAGCAGCAGCAGCAGCTTTCTCAATCAATACACTCTCAGTCAACTCACACTTAAGAAGGAGTAGAACAGCAGTGGCTCGCCAATGAGTACCGAGGCTTTGTGTGGTGGTCGCATCGGTTCCCATCATCGCCGTCGTCGTCGTTGCCGTGCTGCCGCCGTACACTCCGCAGATGCTGCCGCCGCCGTACACTGGCAGCAGCTTGAAATGAAGCAAACAGAAGAAAACAGTGACCGCCACCGCCGCAGCTGACCAGGATTCTTTACCCCTTACTTGAAGCTTACCACTGAACTCAATACTCAGCCATTGCATTTGACCACTTCAGCAGCAGCAGCAGCAGCAGCATCAACTTACTCTACAGTACTTATACCTTTTACCCTTAACCACAACGAAAATTCGTAACCTCCACTACCAACAACAACCCCATTTCACAAGACACCACCATGTCTTCCATTGATATGTGCCACTCTGCCAAGCCCCAGTCGCATTCGGCGTACGACTTTGAAGGTACAGCATTCATGTTTTAGAACTCTCAAGTTTGTATTAACCTTATCTTCCTCTTCTTATTCAGGTCTAGAAGAGTCCCTGGTGGACAACGCCGACGAGGACGAGGAGGAGGAGGAAGAGGACGAGGACGACGACTTTGGCGAGGCGGAACTGGTCGACCCGACTTTGATGATGATGGGCGGCGGGGCGGCGGAGTCCTTCTCGCTGGCGGCGAAGAGCTGGCCTCCGCCTCCTCCTCCACCACCGGCTCCTCCTCCGGCGCGGGCGTCCTCTTGACCACAACCTCATTCTGGTGCGGGACGCCCTCATCCGCGACTCGGCGAACCGGACCGAGGAGGACATTGAGATTATCGTCCGCTTCCTCGCCGCCATCAACTCCAACCACGACCACATGACGCGGAAGCGGCTGGCGCCGCACTTTGTCCTCGCCGAAATCGAATCGCGCGACACGAGGGTGCTGACGCACGACGAGAAGCTGGACGCGTACTGCATCGTCGCCGCTGGCTCCCTGCGGCACGTCATTCCCTCGGCGGTGTGTCCGCTGGGCGGGGATGACCTATTGTCGGAGACGATTGGGTCGCCGGTGGACGATGTGGAGGACCCTCATCAGCAGCAGCATTATCACCACCTTCAGCCGGGCGGCGTGCGGTACCTGACGGTGGGCGACGAGTTTGGCGCCCACCTCAACGACCGCGTCGTCTACGGGGAGATCTTCACCAATGAGAACTTTGTCTGGGTGCTCTGCGTGCCGCATGTCATCTTTGATCAGGTGAGCAGAATAGTCTAAAGAGGACTTAAACTTTTTTGCTAACCTTTTTTTCCCTTAGATCTGCGGCGAGAAGGCCTTCAAGACGATCAAGGACGAGGTGACCGGAAATGTGATTGAGATGCGCACCAACTGCTTCCTCCAGCTGCCGCCTTTGCCATCCTTGGATGGTTCTCTTCTGAACCAGCACAACATCGAAGTGGGCGGCGACCCTCATCACCACTTTATGTCACTCCCATCCAATCAGCAGCAGCAGCAGCAGGGCTACGAAGAGCAGCACTACATCACCGATATCGTCACCTCGACGACTGTTCCATCAGCAGCATCAGCTTCCTCCTCATCCTCAGCAATACTACCTCCAAACAGTCTGGCCCTCTCTGGCTCAGCCTCTTCAGCGAAGAACGTCGGAGCAGGGGCGGCAGGACCAGCAGCACCAGCAACTTCATCACCTCACAAGCACAACAACGACAACAACGAGCTAATCCGCGCCACGAAGGAGCGCCTCTACGAGCTGGTGTTGAGCGCCGAGCCGAGCGAGCTCTTCATCGAGGACTTCCTCCTCACCTTTCGCATCTGGTCGGAGAAGGAGCTCAGTCCCTCGAAGGACAGCGTCATCATGAACGACCTGATGGGGCGGATCTGCGCGCACATTCGCGCCGGCCGGGCGGTGGAGAACTGCGTCCGCATCGTCCTCCTCTGGATGGCCAACCACTTTCAGGACTTTGCCCACGAGAACCGCTACCTCCTGGAGGAGTTTGAGACGGTACTGAAGGAGCGGGGCCTCCGCACGCAGCTCCGCCTCTTTCACATGAACCTCTCCGCGAAGTCGGTGGAGCGGTGGTGACGGTGACGCGCAGCGACCGGAACGCCTCGCTTCCCTTCAGTCTGATTGGCGGGTACGAGTGCTCGGCGAGGCTCTTTATCGGGGAGATTGTGCTGCCTGGTAACGGTCAGGGAAGTGCTCGTGCAGAAGGAGGAGGAGGGGCGCCCACGCCACCGGCCCCTCCCTCGACTTTGGACCTGCGCCCGGGCGACCGCGTCATCACCATCAACGGCGTCGACTGCTCGGTGACGCCCATCGGGCGGGCGTACGAGCTGTGTCGGGCGTCGACGCACCTCTCACTGACCGTCAAGTACGATCCGCACCTCTTTAATGCGCTCATTGAGGGTAAGTGGACGAGTTTGATTTGTGGTTTGGTTTTTATTAAAAAATTTCACTCTTTTCAGGACGCCACGAAACGAAGCGCCAGATTGTGGAGACCTTTCCGCTGCAAGGGCCGACCGCGGTGGGCGGTCGACTCTCTACCTCGAGCAGTACGGCGAACTTTCAGACTTCGGGAAATGCTTCAACCGGAAATAACAGTTCTTCAGCTGGAAAAGAGGGCGGTAAAAAAGACGGAGGCGGCGGTGGCATGTGGAAGCAGAAGGTGAAGTCGCTCGTCTCGATGACCACCAATCAGCTGATCAGCTCGACGGCGAACATTCTGCACAGCAACAGCAGCAGCAACAACAGCACACCGAATGGAAGTCTCAACAACTCTCACCACCATCAGCACCTGAACAACTCCTCTTCCAACTCCTCACTCTCCAGCTCCTCATCTGCCAACAATACCGCCAACAATCACCACCACCACTTAAATAGTCAGCAACAGCAGCAACAGCAACAACTGCTCAGTCAGTCGGCCACACACCCGCGCATCCTCTCCTACGAAGTGCCGGAGATTATCAAGATTTACTTTTTCGAGAACAACGACTGCCGCTTTCTGCCCATTCACGCCTCGACCACCGCTCGGGAGTGCATTCAGCTGGCGATGCGGGAGTTTGCCCTCCAGTCGAACTACTCCAGTCGGGACTTTGCCCTCTACGAGTACTCGGTCATCTTTAACAGCAGCAGCAGCAGCAGTGGACTTCAGGCGGACGATAAGGACACTTCCGCCTCTTCAAATACCACCTCAGGAGGAACTTCTGCTGCCACTTCAACTTCGGTGAACGCCAGCTCGACGGTGGTCAAGCGACTGGCAGACGGCACCAGCGACCTGGTGGCCAACCTCGGTCTCAACTCTCGCCTCTACCTAAAGCTACTCGTTCCTTCAAAGGAAAACCACGGAGGCAGCCACCTGTCGGACAGCGACATCGCCAAGGAGATCGTCAAGGACACCTCGGCGAATGCCTTTCTGACGCTGGACACGAATGCCATCGCCCGAGAGTTGACCGCCCGCGACTTTCGCCTCTTCTGCAAGATCGAGGCGCAGCAGTTTGTCTACGACCTGGCCTTTAACAATCCCAATCAGCCGATGGGAGGGGGTAAATCCTCCTCCTCTGGAATTATCTTTGAGCGAACCGTGACCTGCAGGACTTTGAGCGCCGTACCAACGAGGAGATGTTCTGGACGATCAACCAGGTGCTGGGGGAGCGCAATCCGCGGTCGGTGAGCAAGCGCGTGAAGGTGATCAAGAAGCTAATTCGGATAGCGAATGTCGCCATGAAGCTGAACAACTTTAACCTGCTCTTTGCGATCCTCAGCGGCCTGAACCACTCCAGCGTCGACCGGCTGAAGGCCTGCTGGGACAAGGTGCCGGGGAAGGACGTGAAGAAGCTGCAGAAACTGAACGACCTGATGAGCGTCCACCGGAACTTTGTCTGCCTGCGGCAGAAGCTGATGGAGATTATGCACCAGGATGGAGGTAGCGGAAATAATGGCGGTGCCTTCATCATCATTCCCTTCTTTCCGCTGGTGAAGAAGGACCTGATGTTCATCTGGATGGCCAATCAGACGTACGTCAACTCGAAGGAGCCGCAGACGCCGGGCAGTGCTTCAAATGAAACTCGGAAAAGCCGGCAAAAGAGGAGATGCTGGTGAACTGGGAGAAGATGCGCCTCCTCTCGGAGAAGATTCGCGAGATTCAGAAGATGACCAACACTACCAAGTTGGCCATGGCGGCGGTCAGCGGGGTGGGCATGGTCAATGGAGGTGGCTCGGGAGGTGGTGGTGTGACCAGTCCTTCAGCAGCAGCCTCGGTGGCCGTTTCCGACCCGGGCGAGCCCATCGACCCTAATCTCCTCTTTCGCATCTTTGCCGATGCGACTACCTGCGAGGATCCGCGCACCTTCAGCCACAAGAGGCTGTGGGAGAACCAGCGGATGATGAAGCGAGTGCAGTGAGTGCTTTTAATTTCTATTTTGTGCTTTTTCAGTTTTTAATCCTTTTCCTTTTGTATTTTAGATCCTTCCTCGACGAGACCTTTGGCAGCGTGTCCTCGACGAGCAGGAGCTCCTCTCGCGGTCCCACTCCTGCGAGCTGCCGCAGACGCCCAATTCGAGTCACCACGCCCACCATCACAGTCAGGCGCCTAGCAGCAGTCAGCACACCGCCTCCACCACCCGGTCCTCCATTGCGTCGACCATGTCGAGCAGCTCGGCGCTGTCGCACCCCTCGCCGACGCCCTCCACCGCCTCCTCCTCCTCGAACTCGCTGTCGATGCATTCGGATGGAAATACCGCAAATACCGGTGCAGGAGGAGGACAAGGACTGCTGTACAGGCCGCTGCGACCTCGCTTCGGGCAGTCATCGCCGAATAATCTGCGGAAGTTGCTCGCCCTCTCCGACGGCTCGGTCATTGTGCCCCACGGTGGTGGTGGTAATTCAAACAACAACAGCAGCAGCAGCAATCACCACCACCAAAGTCAGCCCAGTGGTCATCCTCACCACCATCACTCCCACTCCCATTCCCACGCTCATTCTCACCACCAGCAGCACCAGCAGCAGCCCTCCTCCTCATCTTCGACCTTGGTGCCTAATCAGCACAGTAGCAGTAATCATCACCACTCCCATCACCATCACCTTCAGCAGCAGCAGCATCCGAACAGCATTCATCCGCACCACCACCACCAGTATTCAGCACGCTCCTCGACGAGCAGCCTCTCCAGCTCGACGAGCAGCTACTACAACAATCTCTATGGATGTAACAATGGAAGTTCTGGTGGGGGTGCTGGTGCTGTACAGCAGCCGTACAGCAGCGCTGCCAACAATGGAACCTCCTCCTCCGCCGCCAACAACAACAGTCACAACAGCTCTACTTATCATCACTCGAAGATGTCCTCCTATGGAGGAGGTCAGCAGTCTTCAAGAGCAGGAGGAGGAGGAGGAGGTTTCGAGGGCGGAAGCTGCTGTGGATCAGCAGCTCCTCAAGCGCCAGTTCCCCCGCCCCCCTGCTGCAGCGGCGGCCCCCTCTACCCGAGCCAGTCGTACGGCAGCTGCTCCTGCTGTGGCCCTAGCCCTAGCTCTACCAGTCATCACCATTCCCATCACCACACCGCCGATGATGCGCACCTCCTCGGTCATGTCCACCGCCAGCTCCGGGGGCGGCGGCGGCTCGATGATGATGGTCATGCCGCCGCCGCAGACCTCGGGGCTGATGCATCCCAATTTGGGAAACAATGGCAGTGGAATGTGTCCCTGCAATGCGGGCCATCACCCTCACTCTTACAGCTCTCATCACCACCACCAGCACTCCTCCTCCTCCTCAAGTCGGCGAAGAGGTCTCGAAGGTGCCCCTGCCCGTGGAGTCCAGCTCGGTGACCTCCTTTCGGCGGCTGGAGCAGTACCAGCAGATGACCCGGTACCGGGAGATCCGGCACACCACGACGACCAGCACTACCAGCGCTGCCGCTGCAGCTTCGGCTTCAGCTAAAAGCCAAAACAGTAGCAACTCAAGCAGCTCTCGAAGACCTCAGCTCCCCGACTACAATACGACGATGCAGCGAATCAACTCCAGCTCGGGTGGCGGAACGATGATTCCCGTCAATGGAAAGCCCTCCTCCAGTCGTTCCAATACTAATTCTGGTGGTGGAGGAGGTTCTTCAGGACACCACCGAGAAGATATCGTCTGATCAATCATCGTTTGACCTTCTTTTCCTCTTTCTCTTCAAGCGCACCTTTTCCCTACGGTATTTATCACTCACTCACTCACTCACGCACGCCTTTTGCACAGCACTTTTTGCAGCATTTCTTATTTCACTAATCATCATCACCATCATCATCTTCAGACACCGGTCACCGCCTTTACTTTATAACTTTACTTCTTTACTTTACCACTTTTTACGTTTTACTTTACCACTTACTTCTTTTTCTCTTGTACATACCTCCTCTTCTCTTTTCTCACCATATCACCTTCATCATCACCTCCATCACCACCACTACCAGTCCATGACACTACCGAACTTTACCACACACAAACCACTTCTTTGCTGGCTCACTTTTATCACCCGTTCCCTTGCCATCCTTCATCCCTTCCCACCCTTCCAGTCCCAGTGTCACAAAGTGAGTAATGTTTTCCCAGCCTAGAAGTCCCCACTTTTCTCTCCTCTCTTCCAAAGAATCTCAAGTGATATAATCCCTCCCCGCCCTTTTCTCTCCTCCTTCCCTTTTATGGCCAATGTTCTCACCTCTGATTAACTTAACTCTTCTTCTTTTTCTATTCTTTTTCCTACTCTAACTCTCTCTTTTTTGTCAACAATGAGCATTTTCTTAATTCTTGGAACGAATCCCTCTTTTTCCCTTCCTCTTCAAGGCACCTTAAATGATGAACTTCACTGCTTTAAAACGAGAGTTGTAGTCGTTGGCTGTTGTTGGTTGGCCAAAACGATAGAACGCCGGTGTTTTAATTATCGTCCTTCATTCTGTTTTTAATTACAAACACACCCACTGCGCTTTATGAGTTGGCGATGGTGAACTCGATGTCCACACCGGGGTAGATGCCAATCGAGGTGATCTTCTTGACGATCTCCGAGGTGCTTCGCAGGTCGATGATGCGCTTGTGGATGCGCATCTGGAAGCGATCCCAGGTCTTGGAGCCCTCGCCGCAGGGCGTCTTTCGGGTGGTGATGCGCAGCGTCTTGGTGGGCATGCGGACCGGGCCGTTCACCGTCACCTTGTTCTCCTTCGCGGCGCGCACCAGCTCGGAGCAGACTGTTTGTTTACCGAGGGAGAGAAGAAAGAGGTTCATTAGTATCACCCCCGGACAAAATAAAAAAGAGCAAGTTCACTCACCCTTCTCGAGGCTCTTCACGCTGGGGCTGTTGAGGGTGACGCGAATGCGGTGCATCTGCTGCGTCGCCTCGTCCACAACCTTTCCCTGGTCGGGCTTTGTGGTCGCCATGTTGTGCTGTTGTTTGTGGTCTGTGGATGTATTGCCGGTGATTAGCACTGCTGTTTTAGTCGATGGCAGGGCAAAAGAGCACTTACGGAATCGGTCCTGGAGCGGATTTGAGACGTCAAAACACACAAAGTAGAACTCGGGAGCACGAGGAGCGCGTGTTGGTCGGCGGAAAAGAGCGATTCTATTTACACCCAGTTCCCCTCAAACAGAAAAAAGGCAGCGTTCACATGGACAGCGCCGCTGCGGGTGGAAACGGCGTCAGTGGGAAAGCGCGAGAACGGCTCGGCAGATGGCACACTGTGCGCAGGAGCGGGCTGTTATGTTTATGCGGCTGAAAAAATGTCGCTGATCAAGCCTGAGATTTTCATCACCATCATCGGTTCTTATTCTTGGCGCCGCCGGCGTTTCTAATTCTTTTCCCTTTGCTTTCCTTCTTCTTCTTCTCTTCAACGCCGACTTCTTGGTCTTTTTTTTTTGTTTCACCCCTTCACCTTCCTCAACTCCTGATTCCCCATCTTCGAGACTTGACGATGATGGCACCTTTATAAGAGAGAAGCAGGGAGCACCGGCGACATCATCGTCAACTCTGAATTGAGAGCAACAAGATGTCCAAACGAGAGTACCTCGTCGAGACGCATCGACCCTTTAAAGTGTAAGTGCTCCTATGGTTCGATAAAGATCACTTTCATTGTCGTGTCATTCTCATTATCGCCACACAGATCTCACCAGCTGCTATGCATCACCAAGATCGACTTCAAGACCAAGAGTTTAGTGGTGAGTTTTTGCCGCTGCTGTTTAGCCTGAGTCAGCACTGTTTAGAAACACCGTTTCTATTTCTTCTTCTTCTTCTTCTCCAGGGCTTCACCGAGCTGCAAATCGTCTCCCAGGTGGACTCACTGCCTGTCATCCGCCTGAACTGCCAGCAATGTCGAATTCAGTCCATTTACATTGATGATTACCCCTGCGTCTTCACGTACAGCGACCCGACGCAGGACATCCTGGCCACGTCTTCGTCGTCGTCTTCGTCCACAGCTACAGCAGCAGCAGCAACAGCAACAACAACCTCAAATGAGCAGACAAAAAGCGGCAGCGGCGGAAGCGGGAAGCTGGGCCCGCGGAAGCTGGACACCTTCAGCAGCACCCACTACGAGGTGATCAAGTCGACCGACTGCGACGTGGGCAACGGCGAGCTGGTCATCGAGGTGCCCGACCTCATCGACCTGAAGTCGGCCGTGCTGGAGCACCGGCCGCTGCGCCTCTTCATCGCCTACATGGTGGAGAATCCTACCGGGGGCCTGTACTTTGCCGTCAACAACCAGTCGAATCAGTTTAGCGCCGCAGCAGCAGCTAATGATCAACAAACGGCATCATCAGCATCAGCCAAAGACGACAAAGACGGCGACAAAGCTTCAGCCTCAGCCTCAGTCGAGGACGACGGCTTCTCGCCGCACATGTTCAGCACCGGGCGGAGCAACAACAGCCGCCTCTGGTTCCCCTGCGTCGACTCCTTCAGCGAGTCCTGCACCTGGGCGATTCAGGTCACCGTGGAGGAGGCGTACACCGCCATCGCCTCCGGGGAGCTGACCGAGGTGGAGCACCTCGTCGAGCGGCGCCTGAAGCGCTTCACCTACTCCCTCCAGGTGCCCACCAGCGCCCCGAACATCGGCCTGGTGGTGGGGCCCTTCGTCCCGGTCGTCCACCCGCACATGCACGAGGTGGTCAGCTTCGCCTTTCCCACGCTGAAGTCCCTCCTGCCGGCCACCACCGAGCAGACGCACAAGATCTTCATGCACTACGAGGAGCTGCTGAACACGCGCTACCCGTACGCCACCTACAAGCAGGTCTTCGTGGACAACCTGGTGGCGAAGTACGAAGCGTACGCCACCCTCTCCCTCATCAACATCAGCCAGCTGCACTCGAAGGCAGTGATCGAGCAGACGTACATCAGCCGGCGGGTGCTCGCTCAGGCCATCGCCGAGCAGTACTTTGGCGCCTTCATCAGCATGCAGACGACGGCGGATGCCTGGCTGACGCGCGGCATCAGCGGCTACCTCGCCTACGACTACGTGCGCAAGGCCTTTGGCAACAACGAGTACCGAACGTACGTGAAGCGCGCCATGGACAAGGTGATCCGCTACGAGCAGCAGTTTCGCCCGGTGGTCCTGGACCCGAGCAGCCGCGGCTACACCGAGCAGGACTACTTTGCCGTGAAGAACTTCCACACCTACTCGCCCGTCTACGAGAAGATGCACCGCGTGAAGGCCTTCCTCGCGCTGCGCATGCTGGAGATCTACCTGGGGAAGACGCTGCTCCTGCAGGTGCTCCACAAGATGCTCAGCCTGGCGCAGCTGGCCGCCCCGACCCGCTTCGCCTCCAACAACAACTGGTACCACCTGCACACCAGCACGGCCAGCTTCATCTGGGCGATCAGCACGGTGACGGGGAAGAACATCGACACCTTCCTCAAGCAGTGGGTCTTTCAGGGCGGCCATGTGAAGTTCACCGGCAGCTTTGTCTTTAATCGAAAGCGGAACACCGTCGAGTTGGAGATTAAGCAGGCGCATGTGGCGTACACCGGGGTCAGGCGGTATCTGGTAAGTGGGTTGGGAGGAGTTTTGAGGAGTTTAAGCTTATGGTCATTTTTTTCCACCAGGGCCCGCTGATGATCTGGCTGCAGGAGCTAGACGGAACGTTCAAGCACACGCTGCAGATTGAGGACAACCTCTCGAAGCACGACATTACCTGTCACTCGAAGAGCCGCCGCAACAAGAAGAAGAAGATTCCCCTCTGCACGGGCGAGGAGATCGACATGGACCTCTCGGGCATGGAGTAAGCGAGCTGTCCTCTCTAAGATGCTTTCTCCAATTTATTGACCGATCTATCCTTAACCACACTAGCATGGACTCACCGGTCCTCTGGCTGCGCATCGACCCGGAGATGACGCTCCTCCGGGAGGTCATTCTCGAGCAGCCCGACTACCAGTGGACCTACCAGCTGCGCTACGAGCGGGACGTCATCGCCCAGATGGAGTCGCTGGCGGTGCTGGACCGCTTCAACACCAAACAGGCGCGGGACGCCCTCCTCGAGGTGATCACCAGCGAGGCGACCTTCTACCGGGTCCGCTGCCAGGCCACTACCTGCCTCCGGCGGGTGGCCAACCTGATGGGCGCCAGCTGGATCGGGCCGCCGGCGCTGCTGCCCAGTTTCGCAAGCTCTTTGGCTCGCCCTCCTGTCCGAACATCGTCCGAATGAACAACTTCAGTCACTTTCAGCACTACTTCCTGCAGATGGCCATCTTCCGGGCGGTGGCCGGCCTGCGCACCCTGCACGGCATCTGCCCCGCGGAGGTGCTGCGCTTTCTCTTTGACCTCTTCAAGTACAATGACAACTCGAAGAATGCCTTCACCGACGCCTACTATAGAGCGGCGTTGGTCGACGCCCTGGCGGAGACGGTCACTCCGGTGGCCATTGCGCCCATTTTTAATGCCGTCACGGGGGCGGCCACGGCGGCGCCCGTCGTGGACATGCTCTCGCCGGACACGAAGAGCATTCTGGAGGAGATTACGCGCAGCTTCAACCTGGACAAGCTGCTCCCCTGCTACCAGAACGTGGTGACGGTGAGCTGTCTGCGGGCGATTCGCCACCTCCAGCGGATGGGCCACCTGCCCAGTAGCGGGGCGATCTTCCGCGCCCACACCTCGCACAACTGCTACGTGGCGGTGCGCAAGGCGGCCATCGAGATTCTGGTGGACATTGTCCGGGCGGAGGGGCGAAGGAGGACCTGGACTTTCTGCTGGACGACCTGGTGGTCGGCGACCCGCAGCCGGTCATTAAGTTCTACACGCTGAAGTACCTGATCAAGAATCCGCCCTTCAGCTTCCTGTCGGAGGAGCAGTGTCCGCTCGATACGGAGGAGCTGGTGGAGAAGCTGTGGGCGTTGATGAACGGCGGGACCTTTGCCACGGACAGTCGGCTGAGGTGTGCTGTGGTTGACCTCTACTACGTCCTCTATGGGCGGGGACGGCCGAGGTGTCTGCCCAAGCCTGAGGTGAGTGAATTGGTGGAGAGGTGTTTTCTCGTAAGGAGGTTTTATTAACTTTTTCCTTGGTTTTAGTTTTCCTTTATTCTCAACATTGCCAAGGAGAAGGTTTCGCTGCCGCCGCCGCCTCCTTCGTCATCGGTACCTTCACTACCGACAACACCTCCACCTCCGCCACTACAACCACCATCGTCATCACTAACACCACCACCACCACCACCATCGCAGCTGCCGACTTTATCGCCTACGGCGCTTCCGTTGTCTCCATCTGTGCTCTCACCGCCACCCTCGCTGCCCTTGCAGCCGCAGCCGCCGCCGCTATTGCCGACGTTGTCGCCTACGCCTACTCAGCAGCAGCAGCAGCAGCAGCTCCCGCCGTCTTCCTCGCCATCGCCGCTGTTGCCGCCCATGTCGCTGCCTCTGGACCAGGACCAGGAGCGGATGCAGATGATGGCAGCAGCAGCAGCAGTAGGAGATGTCGGTGATGGACAGCAGAGCACCAGCAGCAGCAGCAGGCACAAGGAGAAGAAGAAGAAGAAGAAGGAAAAGAAGGAGAAGAAGGAGAAGAAGAAGCACAAAAACAAGCACAACACAAGCACAAGGAGCACTCACATCGGTACCAGGTGAGGATATCCGGTGGAGAGACGTCACAGAACTCGCAGGACATGAAGATTCATCTGGTGACCAGAGGGGATCCGGCGGCCAGAGGAGAGGGTGATTGAGGAAAAAATTGAACCTCACAAAACGTCCCCGCATTTGCATGGAGAAGAAGGAGATCACATGTTCATCACCACTATATTTTTGTATGTACAACGAACCATTGAACCATCTGGGTTGATTATACACAACAGTCTGGCAGAGAAACGCCAGTTAGAAACGACGATAAAGAAACTGTTCTTGAGCTGTCAAAATTGATGATGTACAACCGATTTTGTACGGCAGTGGTCGCGGCGGTATTTTCGAAATTGTGCTGTCGACCAGGCGCTGTGAAAATAGCGCGCCCAATAGTACCAGCTGCTGCTGCTGCTTTCAGTGCACAGCGACAGAAAGTCTTTGAGATTGACCGAGACACAGCACAGCAAAACACAGCCAAAACAACACGTCTCCTCTGTCAAGTGACGAAACCTGCAAAGTCCACTGACCACCACCACTGTTCACCTTTCATTTGAGCGAGGACCAGAATACTTTCAAATTCACTTCAACTCCCCGGGAACAACATGTCCTCCGTCAGCAAGCTTCTCGGTCTCGTTGGAGGAGGCGCTCGTCTACAGCTGCGAACTTCAGCTGCTGCTGCCTCTGCCTCATTTCGAAGCGGTTTTTCAACTTTGACCTCCTCTTCCTCCTCATCCTCAGCCAGAGTTCTCACTAAGAAGACGGTCCTCTCACCCTTAACACTTCAGCACCCAGCTAGTACCCAGCGTGCCCAAATCACCACCTCGGCGACGCTTTTTGACGGTAAGTCACACTCCGGTGACGCGTGAGAAGCACGTGAATAACACGTGATCATCTTTTATCATCTCCTTTACCCCCCAACCACGCATAGAGACGCTGATCAAGATGCCCTCCCTCTCGCCGACCATGTCTGCGGGAACGATCGTCAAGTGGCACAAGAAGGAGGGCGACAAGATCGCCCCCGGGGACCTGCTCTGCGAGGTGCAGACGGACAAGGCGGTGATGGCCTACGAGTTCGACGATGAGGGCGTCCTGGCGCGGATTCTGGTTCAGGAGGGCTCCAGCGAGATAGCCGTCGGCGAGCTGATTGCCATCGTCTGCGGTGAGGAGGACGACTGGAAGGCGGTGAAGGTGCCCGAGGGGGCGGCAAAGGCTTCATCCTCAGCTCCTTCAACTTCATCCTCATCTTCAACTTCAGCATCATCTGAACCTGAGCCAAAGGCTTCGGAGTTTGGAACGCTGAAGATCGCTCCGGCGGCGCGCAACCTTCTCCACCAGTACGGGCTGGAGGTGGCGGCGGCCACCGCCACCGGCAATCGCGGAACGCTGCTCAAAGAGGACGTTCTCCGACTGATTGCCTCGAAGTCACTCTCGCCAAAGTCCGCCTCGGAGCAGCAGAAAAGCACTTCTTCTAGTCCAACCAAGAAGGTCGCTTCTACTTCGACTGCCACCTCCTCACCCTCTGCCTCCCGCTACATCGACCTCGAGCTGACGAGCATGCGTCGGACGATCGCCAAGCGGCTGACCGAGTCGAAGACCACCACGCCCCACGCCTACATGTCCATCAAGTGCTTCATGGACGAGCTGCTCGCCCTGCGGGCCAATCTCAAGGCCCAGCACGCCGTTACAGTCTCTGTGAACGACCTTCTGGTGAAAGCCGTCGGCATTGCCCTCGCCCAGGTGCCCGCCATGAACTGCCAGTGGGACAAGGGCGCCGACCGGGCCGTGCTCATCCCCGAGGTGGACATTAGCATCGCCGTCGCTACTCCGACCGGCCTCATTACGCCCATCATTCGCGGGGCGAACCGCCTGACGCTGGCGGAGATCAACCTCGCCTCGCGCACGCTGATCGGCAAGGCGAAGGAGGGCAAACTGCAGCCGAACGACTTCATCGGCGGCACCTTCTCCATCTCCAATCTGGGCATGTACGACATTGACCATTTCACGGGGTGATCAACCCACCGCAGGCGGCCATCCTCGCCGTCGGCTCCACGCGGAAGGTCTTCGTGGGCGAGCCGGAGGCGGCTCAGCTTCGCAGTCAGATGACCGTTTCGCTCAGTTACGACGCGCGGGCCGTCGACGAGGAGACGGTGGCCGGCTTTATGGAGCGGCTGCAGGCCAACCTGGAGAAGCCCGAGGTGTTGCTCCACTCTGACGGTACGTCCAACCGGAGACGGCTGGCGGCGATGCTTTGAAGAGGTGTTTTGAAGAGGTTTTGATCAACTCGACTCTGCTGATGACTCTACTTCTCTAATGTTTCTTCTCGCTAGGCTAACTAATTTTTGTCGATGATTCTTTCTGTTCTTCTTTTTTCTTGTTTTTGTTGATGTTGTTGTTGGCGGTGGTGGTGGTGGAGACGGTGTCGTTGCTCAAGTTGTTCCACTCACTAATGACACGCTTCTAATTTTAGGTTGATGTCCTCCTCCTCCTCCTCCTCACTCCCTTCTCCTTTTGTTGTTTCCCTTCCCCATCCCACTCTGGAGGATTCCATGTAAAGCTCATGTGGTCTTCTTCCTCTCCTCTCTTCGTCTTCAACATCTCTTGTTACTGTTCTTATCCGCCTGTCAATTTTTGTTCACTTGTCAATAAAAAAAGGCAGCAGACGCCGACGCTGCAGAAAAAAGGAGAGGATAACGGGGACTGTCTGTCTGTCACCACACTAATCGATGACTGTCAGATCTCGGCTCAACTCAAACTCATTTTGCACCAGTTCAAGTGATGGGCAGCAGGAGCAGCTGTGACCCGTTTTCCAGCAAAGAGTTAACCCAATTCCTTCATCACCAGTTTCTATTTAGCGCCCATTGATCAGCAAGAGAACACCGAATTTACACGCTGCCAGTTGTGCAAAATAGCCGCGCCGCCGACAACAACGGAATCCTCGTCGGCTCGCCTAATGGTGCTGACGTCACACGCTGCAACGTCTGACCCACCCAAGAGAGAAGCAAGCAAGCAAGCAGAGAGAAGAGGAAAGCAGAGCTCGGAATGTGTAGGCTTCTCTTTCTCTCTTTCATTTCTAGCATCACACAACAGCAGCAGCCACCACTGAAGGATCCACCTTTGTAGAGTCGAGGGAACGGCGACGGCGACTACCACGACCACTACAATCGCGGCAGCAGCAGCAGCACTCGTCTGGTCGCTTGTCAGTCAGTCGACGGAGCCAACCACACACTTCAGCCTTGTCTCTGTGTGTTGTTTCTGTCCTGAAGAGTCTTTTCTTCTCGTGGCAGCTCTCTCTTTCCTCGGTGTCATCATCGTGTTGCCGCATCATCCCCGCTTACCTGAACTCTGATTTCCACTACTCCCACTCACCGGCGCCGATTGTGTGTTCTATTCTACGATTACTCTTTTTCTGATTTCGAACTCAACGGAAACCTCGACAACGTACGGCAACTACCACAAGTTCCAGCCCTTTTCTGTTTCTATTTCTGTTTCTCTCTGACACCGACAAACACCGTCATCGCCACCGTCGGTTGTTGTCACTTGTGCATTTCCAGGGCAACGTCTGCTCTCTCTTGCTCTCATGTTGCAGCTGTCGTCGCCGCCACCGATTCTGCCTTGAACTTGCCTGCCAGCCTACCTACCTACCTACCTACACGCCTGTCTGGCAATAAACTTCGTGACGGTGCATTGCAATTGCACAGCCTCCTTTTTACCGGTGGATGAATCATCAACTCTGCTCTCTACCTGACCACCTAACCAGATTTGTTTGGGCGAAGGTCTGCACAATTGCTCTGCAGTGTCCGTAAATTGTCGCCGGTAGAGCAGTGCGCCAACAATCTCGACGTCGGCAGCTCTGTTGTTCTCATCATCATCATCACCTCAATATCATCAACTCAACTCACATGTTTTCTCCACCACTTTCCCACTAACTCACTACCACTCTCCAATGCCATCCTTTCTCTCCATCGTTTAGTCTGTGTTTGCCTTGTAAACACACAAACACACTTTATCACAGTGCTGTCGTAAATAGCACGAGGACCGCCATCACAACCACCACCACCGCCAACATCAGTTCCTTAGCATCGAACACTCCTCACTTTGTTGTACACTACCAGCATCGCCATCACCATCATCGACAGCTACTCTACATCGTCCAGAAATTTGAGAAGATCTGGCGCGAGCAAGAAAGAGCAAGCGAGCACGCTGCGGCTACAAACGCCCAAACAACGGCACAGTACAACAGCAGTGTCTGTGTCTGTCTGTGTGTGTTGATTTGATTGTGCGTGCTGTTCGTGCCGATTTCAGACGAGAGAGAGCTAGCGGTGCCGCTGGTAACTCTTCACGAGCACTTCTCAAACAGACTCTGCTCGACGACGACGACGACGCTGCCGCCGCATCTCCTCGTGCTCAAGATCGCCTGATCAGCAGCAGCAGCAGTCTCACTTAGCCAGCTCACACTACTCACTGGCTCATCGAGAGTGAACGGCAACATCAGCATCAGCAGCAGCTTTGACTCGAACAAAGCGAACCATCTTTTGCCATCGCTTCCCAACAACAACTTCCACTGCGGCTCGTCTCGTCTCACCTGTCAGTTCGAGCAGTCAGCGGTGATGGTGGTGGCAATTGCACACTCTGTGCCTGTGCTGACTGAGTTCTACTTGCAACAGGAGAAGCAGCAACAGCAGGCAGCATCTCTCCGTTAATTGCTGCATTGTACTCGATTGATCAACGACGGCAGCAGCAGCAGTGACCTGTGCTACTGTGTTTCAGTGTTTCAGTACTGTTGTTGTCTTCTTCTTCCCCACTTCCCCTCACTAATTGGCTCCAACTCTGCTGCGCGTGGTTGTGCATCTGGTGGTGGTGATATTGCCGTTGCCACTGCCGCCGTCGCCGAAGAGTATCATCTCCCACTCTTGAAGTGAGTGAGTGAGTGGTGCTCTCCCGAAGTCACTGGCAAAGTCGCCTCCATATCCTCTCTCCCTTGCTGTGTTTAAATCGACGGACATCTTTTTCTCCACTATTCCGAGTGCGCACCTCTCTCTCTCTCAATTTCTCGTGAACACATCTGCCAAGTGAGTGAGAGAGAGAGAGAGAATTAATTTACCGTGAGCTTGCTTTGCCCAGCAGCAGCAGCATCGGCAGCTACACCAGCAACCAACTCCATCTCTCTCCTCTCTCTCACTTTACTGCTGCTTTTTATTGCCTGCCGAGTTCGTTATCGCCATCGATTACGCTGCGACCAGCGGCAGAAGTAGCACCAGAGTCAACCTCTCTCCTGCCTCTTCCTCGTAACTGCGACTGCAACGGACGTCGGTGTCAAGTGCAGCAAACAGCACAGCAGTGCACTGTTTTTGAAGGTAAGTTGCGCTTCTTTCTCTTAGCTGTTTTGTTTCTTGCACTCTTCTCTCTCTCCTGTGTCTTTCTAAATGGTCCGTGCAGTGCAATTTCTTTTGCTTCTGCTTGAAGAATGTGTGTGTGTGCCCTTTCTTCTTTACATAGAGCAGCTACAGCGTATCGTGCCGTATCAACAACTGCACACAAACACATTCAGCGGAACTACCACTGACCACAACCTCTCTGTTTCTCTCTCATTCTCCGGTCATTTGTTTGTTTAGGCTGGCGGCTAGGAGGAGGGCTGGAAGTGGTTATTATTAACGGCGGTTAACTTCTCCCGCCGCCGCTGCTCTCTTTCCTTCCTTCTCTTTCTTTTTTGCAGTTAACCGCGACCAACGGCACCATCAACACTGACCAAAACACACACACACAGACGCGGTGACGGCCATCTCGGTGCTGACACTGCAGGGGCTAACTGTAATAATGTCGCCAATTAGTCGACGGCGACCACGACCTTCAGTCTCTACTCTCCAAACTCTGCTGGCTAGAGCTATTTGTTGCCTGCACTCTCTCTCTCTCTCTCTGGTGTGCCGCAGTGGCCTTGTCCTCTGCAGAATCTCGATTTATTTCTTGCTCTCTCTCTCTCTCTTCCTTTTGGGTGCACAAACTGAAACTGGGCGCAAGTTTTTCTGCTCTGTTCAATGCGTGCTCATAAAGCTTCCTGGCCTTGCGCTTTTTCTTTTTCTTTCTCTCTCTCCTCCTTCTGAATCTGGTCGCCTCTAATATGGTTACAGCAGCAGCAGCCAGCAGCAGAATCAGACCGCTCTTCTCTTTCACTACCGCTTACTAATAATAGCGACCAGTCGATCACACACACACTGCTCTTTTCATTGCTCTTTCCTTTCTCCCTCTTATGTACTGTTCTCATGCTGTCTTTCATCTATTATTGATCCTGATGATGGTGGTGTGGTGGTGGCTGTTTGGAAGTGGCCGATTGCTGTCTCTGCGTGTCTTGGCAAGCTTCGGTTTATAAATGTGAGCTGTTTTGCTGGCGTGGCAACCTATCTCATGTTGGCTGTCCCCTCTTCTTCTAATGTGCGCTCACACCTTCTTTCAGTGTTGTCTCTCAGGATTGGAGGGGCTGAGGAAGAATTTGGAAGGGGGTCGCACTGGTGTGTGTGTGTGTGCTGAGGTGGAGGTAATTAAAAGACCGCTTCTCTCTTTCTATTTCTATATACCCCCTCACCTTGGCCACTTTGGGTGACACTGCTGCTGCTGTTTCTGCTAATGATTGGGCTGCTTCAGGTGACAGAGTGTGCGGGGGGACATTGTTGGCGGTAATGGCGACAATTGCCACCATCATCAATTGAACTTGGTGTGCATTCATTCGCTATTCTTTTATTCGCCCAGCAGTGGCAGCAGCGGCACTACCGGTGTTGGGCGACCAGCTGGACAAGTGCGCACTCAGTGCCGTAGTAGTACCGTCTCCTGCTGCACCTACGCCTTTGAGCAGAGAGGGGCTCCATCGGCGACCGTTGTCGTGGCTGCTGCTGCTGCTGCCGCCGTTTCCGTCGTGCTTCATTGATTTGCCTCCATCGACTGTTGCTGGAGAGCTCTTCTTCCTCTCTCTCTCATTGAACTCAAGTGCGGGGCAACTGATGTGGAAGCTAACTCCTTTGGGCTACTGCACTTGCCTGTCTGCAGCAGCTTCATTCCCTTACGCTGACTTTAATATAACTGCAGTTCTTTTTGTTCAGGCTTTCTTCACTGCTTGTTGCTACCCTAGACAGTGAAAACTGCCTCTTCATTGTTTCCCCTTTGGTGCTGGTTAATTCTTTGAATCATCAGTTTGATTCATTCCCTCTACTCAGTGTGCTACCTCACTTTACTGCTGCTGCTGTTCGATTCGCTTGAAAAGGCATGAAGGTTCTTCTTTCATTCAGTTCAGTGTCTGTCGGTGCCTGTCTGCGTCTGTCTGTGTGTGTTGTGTCTGTATGAGGGCCATCGGTTGGTTGGTTCGACGATTGAGGAATGCTCGTCAAAGTGCCTTGCCTTGCATTGCACTTTGCCTGGTCACTGTGTCACCCTTGTTCTCTCTCCCTCTGCCATTGATTATCGTCATCGATCCCTTTCTGTCTGCCTACCTTCCTTCTCTCTCCACTCCTTTCTAGTTAGTCAACATACACACTGTCTGCCCAAGTCTGAGCACTGAGTGAGTGAGTGCCCACTGGCAGCCATGTAATCAGTGCTGTCAGTCGACTGCTGTATTAGGCAAATTGATCCTGGATAGTCACTGTTGTTGATGGTCACTGAGAAAGGGGAGAGAGGATTGTGAGCTGGTGAGCACTTGCCTGTCAGTCAGCATTTCTGTCCTCCGTCTACCAGCAGCACCGGCCGACGACGATCATTACTTTCCAGGGACTCTCCAAGAAGAAGAAGAAGGGGAGGCATATTGCACTCAATTGTGTGCATTCAGTACTCAACCCAACCCAATCACCGAGCCACTGGATGGCTCCTGTCTCTCTCCGGCAGTGGCTCACCACTTGCTTCTGTGTGTGTGTGTGTTTGCTATTTGTTGGTTGTTGTGGTGAGGATTGTCTTTCCCTTTCCAGCAGCACTCTTTGATTTATCGTTGCATTCTTCTCTTTGACTACTACTGCTGCTGATGATGTTATTTTACATTGCGAGCAGTGCAATGCTGCTGCTGCTGCTTCCACCATTGCATCTCTTGCGCCCAGTGTTGCACCACCACAATTGGCCGACAAGGCTGCTCTTGAGTGTGCTGTGTGTTCTTGTGCTCTTGTGTTGCTGTCAGTTCTGTCCATTTGTAGCTACTGATTGCAGTTTAGCTACTTACTGGGCGACACGTGTGTGTGTGTGCGTCTGTTTTCGATTGACACTTTCAGTGGTTGTCCTGGAAACTCCTGGAGACAGACTCGGAGTGCTAGCCAGTCTCTGTTGACCACTCTGTGGTACGTCGCAGTCGATCAGGCTAAAAAGGGACGGGTCGCTGACACCACCGGTGGTGGTGCCTACGCCATCGAAGCAGATCGAGCGGTGAGAATGAATTGAGTCTCAGTGTAAGCTCACCATGAGCAGAAATGAAATTCCACCAACACGACCACCACCACCACCTCTTCTTTTTCTGTCGGCATCGATGATCTCTCTCCCCTCCTCTCCTCATTCCTCTCTGACCTCTCCTCTGAACTGTTGTTTTGTCGTGCACTGCGAATCACCTGTCGTCTTCCTTCCCTTCTTCTTTTGCTAATGCACTCGGCCTTCTTTTTTGGCAGCAGTTTTCATTCATTCATTCATTTCATTCCTGCTGCTGCTGCCCTTTCGGCACCTCATTCATCATCGTCGGCGTCGGCGACGAATTTTTGTAGACGGTGCTTTGCCTTTTTCTCCCACTTTTTTGGCTTTTTTGCTCTGCCTACGGTGACAATTGAACTGTCACCACCACACTACCACCACCGTTAGAGCACACAGTGACAGTGCAGTATGCTGATGCAATGCTGATGGCATTTGCTCATTCACTCGCTTACATTTGCTCACTATCTCGCTCTATCGAGAGTCACAAAATATGGCTGCATTTTAGCACGGCATAGCTTTACTTCAGCTTCATTTCATTTCATTTGATCAGTGGTGTCCATTAGCGACGGCGGCAAAGGCAGCTTTTCGCGCCCAGTCATCGACATTCTTTTTCTTCTTTTTCTGTGCCTTCTAATGCCTCCGTTTGTCTGCTGTTTTGATGGTGATGATGATGATGGTCAGTCTTTAACTGCTGCAAATGCTTTCCCAGCCTGAGGACGGCGACCACTACCACTCGACCTGACCGACTTTGTCTCTGCTCTTCTGCTTTTCTTCTTCCCCTTCTTCTTTCTTTAGTTCTTTCTTCAGTTCTTGCAAAACACTCTCTTATCTTCGTCTTCGTCTTGTGTTTGGCCAACAAGAACACACACACACAAAGCTTTTTGTTGAATTTCGTTGCAAACATTGCTGCCATTCAGCGGAGGCAAATATTTGGTAGTGTCAATAGACTGCAGCAGCAGCAGCAAATTACACAGACGGGGGAGTAAGCGGAGCTTTTCTTCCTCTCATTTCTCTTCTCTTCAATTAGGTTCCCACTGCTCGGACCGATATTTGTGCCCGGTGGCTTCTGGCATTTAGGCAGTTAGGGTTTCAATCAGGGCCGTCTCTCTCACCTCTTTCCTGTCATTTGCGAACTGACTGCTTAAATGGCAAATGGTGTTGATTGAGCTTGGTGGTGGTGGTGGTAGTGTTCCCGGTGACATCGATACCTCCTTTCCTTTCCTTTCCCTTCTGCTGACGGTGTCACTTTTAGTGCACAGACATTTGCACTGACACTAGATCACGCTAACCAGCTTCCTTTTCCAGGCCTTTGCCAGGCAAGGGAAAAAAGTGGTAATCATCGAATCATTTTCAGGCCAGGGCTTACCACACTACATCCAGGACCAATGATATTCACTATACACACTGCACTAATTACTGCTGCTGAACTTTACTGTCAAGGCACAAAATTCCGGTAATGGTGGTGTCAAAGATTGGTTGCCGTGCATGAATTTGAGATGAAGTTATTAGCAGCAGCAGAGAAAGGTCATGTGATTTCTAACCCCGTTCAAGATTCTTAGCCACTATACTACTTCTTTGCTCTATAGCGTGTGCTCATGACTTCTTTAATTAGATGGGCTTGTCTGCTGTTGCTGCTTCTGCTTCTGCTGTACGGTGCTGACATTTAAATGTGATTGCTCTCTGGCTCATGTGCTCACTCACTTTGAGCATTTTCTATGCTTACCTGCCTACACCCATTAAACGGCTGATGTTGCTGTGTGCTGCTGGTCGTCATACGTTGACAATGACTGTGATGTGGTGATCATACTGATCACACTCACTCACTCCAACAAATCGTCATTGGGCTCTCATTCTCTTTCTTCTGCTTCCACCCTGACGGACCAGCCATTAGACGGCGAGCAACGAGAGGCGTAGTGGGTGAGGAGGTAGTTGGCACAATGACGTTTGTGTGTGTTGTCGAATCTCGCGCACGCTTGCACAATTTTTCGTGCGCGTACTGCCATTCCAGGTGCTATTCTTCTGCTAGAACACAAACCTGACAAGTGCACTGTGCTTGTCCACAGTGCCATGCCCACACACAAACGGCAACTAAGAGAGACGATATCGAAGAAGAGAGAGACCACAATGACCGTTTGCTTTGCTCTCTGCTCTTCTCCTGTTTGACAGTCTTATTTCTTCAACTGATTGTATGAGTGCGCTTTCCGTGATTCTATTCTTTCGTTTTGTGCTAACCTGCTGCTAACTGCTAGTAAGTTCCGTGCTGATGCTGTGTTTGTAGTGTGGTGATTTGTGTGGCAGACAACGAACTTGCCACTAATTATAGCCGTCTCCGAGACGTCCTCGACGCCTGCGTCGACTCCTCTTCTCTTGCATTGGTGATTCTCACGTCACTAACTGCATCATCTTTCCTTACCATTCATCTTTAGCATCTCAACACCGCCATGCTCGCTGCTGTTTGACATTGCCCTTGATGGTCGTTGAAAACACTGGTGGTAAGAGCGAAACGAACCAATTAGGCGAGTACTCGACCGATGGAGCAGTGACGTCGGACGCTCGAGGGACATTAGCTTCCAGGGCGACGGGCTGACCACGACCACCACCAGCACACTACAACAACCAAGTCCAGAGCAAGTAAGCCTCGAAAAAGAATATAAAGTTCTGTTCGCGGCGAAGGAGACCACGGGAGAAGCACGCTTAGTGGCTCGATGGCTCGAACGTCACATTCGGTGATACTGCCTCGATGAATGGTAATTTGCCTGTCAGGCGATGTAAGTGATGATATTTGGCTTTCGTTGCTATTGAACACTATTCATTTTTTCCTCTTATTTACCAGAAAAACCCAAGGCCGACGTGCTGAACAAGGTCTGACGACTACCCTGAACCTCCTGGAGAAGGACTACTTGGCCTGTCCTTGCGATGCACGGACTCGAGGGTGGACGTCCCTCTTTTGAGCGCTAATCTCTTGCAGCTCCCTTCCTCCGTCTTTGGCGAACTGGCAAACTGGGAGAAGCGCATTGCAAACGACTGAGAAGTACGTCTGGCGTTGTGTGCGCTTTTTCGAACACATTGCTAACCTTGGAATGATTCTCTCTCTTTCATAGACACCTCCTGGATCCTCCGCTTCGAGGTGAAGTTCTACCCACCAGACCCGACCCAACTCCACGAGGACATCACCCGGTACCTGGTCTGCCTGCAGATCCGCAACGACATCCTCTCCGGGCGGATTCCCTGCTCCTTTGTGACGCACGCCATTCTCGGCTCCTTCCTCGCCCAGTCGGAGCTGGGCGACTACGAGGTGGGCGAGCACGACGAGGGCGGCCACTACCTCAGCGCCCTCCACTTTGCACCGAACCAGTCGGCGGAGCTGCAGGAGAAGGTCGCCGAACTGCACCGCCAACATCGAGGCCTCACCTCGGAGGAGGCGGAGCTGCAGTACCTGGAAAATGCGAAGAAGCTGGCGATGTACGGCATTGACCTGCACCCGCGAAGGAGCAGTCCGGCCTGGACATTATGATGGGCGTCAGCAGCAGTGGGCTGCACGTCTTCCGCGACCGCCTCCGCATCAACCGCTTCAGCTGGCCGAAGATTCTCAAGATCAGCTACAAGCGCAACAACTTCTACATCAAGATCCGCCCCGGGGAGTTTGAGCAGTACGAAGTACACTGGGCTTCAAGCTGCCCAACCACCGCTCGGCGAAGCGCCTCTGGAAGACCTGCGTCGAGCACCACACCTTCTTCCGGCTGATGCAGCCGGAGGCGCCGCCCAAGGCGAAGCTCTTCCTCCCGCGCTTCGGCTCTCGCTTCCGCTACTCGGGCAAGACGCACTACCAGACGCGGATGGCCAGCAATCTGATTGACCGGCCGCCGGTCAGCTTCCGCCGGTCGCTCAGCAGCCGCCACCTGACGAGGAGCATTGATGGAGGTAAGTGTCACTGTGCTGGTGTTGTTTTTATGACATTGACCTATTTTCGGGGCGTTTTGCTTGGCTGGGTTTGTGCATGGGTTACAATTTAATTTTATGTTTTGCATCTTACTAACTTCTTCTATTTATTTGAATGGCCTTTAACCCCTTTTTGCATGTTTGCATGAACCACTAATCTAACCAAACAAATCAACTCAACAAGATGAACACGAGTACGATGAGATGAAGCGCTTTCGCTCGGTTCCGGCCCTCCGCACCACCAACTCCCGCACGCCGGGCCACTACAGCACACAGACCTCGAACTCCTCTTCGGTGGGCATGATGATGATGGCTGGGGGTAGAGGAGGAGGAGGAGGTGCTGGAGGAGGTGTTGGTGGTGGTGGATATGGAGGTAGTGCCAGGGAGTCAGATGGAATGGCTGCCTTCCAGGAGTACCAGGGTGGTCTGATGAATCGAAAGCGAACCTCGGTGGGGGCGGCATCTTCTTCTGATGGAGGAGGAGGAAAAGCCTCGCCGAGCAACAATTCCTACTCGACGTTACAAGGTCTGCTGATGCGGATGTTCACATTCGGAGTGTTTTCCTTCTCTCTCTCTTTTTCACTCTCACTTTATTGCTAAATTGCTTGTTTTACTTGGCACTTGATCACTCTGCTTGCCTTTTTCTCACTTTTTTTTCTAAACTTTAACCTTTTCTTGTTTGGACTGCTTTGGATGAGTGAAAGATTTTGCTAATTTTTTACCCTACTAATCCCTACTAGGCACTCCTCGATCCACCGCCTACGAGACCTCCACGCTGGACCGCTCGCCGAAGAAGAGCCGAGTGGGCAGCGGCGGCGCAGTGGGCGGCGGCTTTCACGGCGGTGCGACCACCTCGATGGAGGCAATTCCCTCCTCGGGAGGTGGTGGAAGTTCGAATCGACACTCGGCGGCCTTCACCTCCTCGGCGGTCACCTCGCCGACGACGCCCCCCAAACAACAGCAACAGCCTGGACAGCGGAAACCAGTGGGCGGCATTGCCGTCCTCCCGCCCATGGAGATGCGGCGCATTGAGGAGCAGCGAAAGACGCCCACGCCCACCGGCGATGGAAGGCAGTCACAGGCAGGAACACAGGGTGGTGGTGGTCGACCGTTTTCGGCGGCCTCACTCAAGAGTCCCACGTCGGAGACGACCTCTGAGGTACTGTACACTGCTGTTTTTGAATTTGTGTCGTTGAATTTTAAGAGTCTGAGTTTGTTTGACCCGTTACCATCCCCGTTCCTTATCCGCTTGCCATTAACCACCGATTTTGTTTTTTCTCCTCCTTTTTTTGTTTTCGCATGTTTCGTCGTTTGTTTTCGTTGTTTTTATTTCGTTTTTTATCTCCTTATCTCTTCTGATTTTTGCATGGTCCGTCAATGTGCGTGTGTGATTTTGTGTCTTTCGTCTACCTTTATCATCATCATTATTACCATCATCACCACAACTATCAGCTCTCCTCTGCCCCATACACTCGCCAGCCTGGCGGCGGCTCCTACGGCTCGCTGAAGAAAAAGAGCGACCGAGATGACTTCTTTTCACGAGATGATCATCGACGGGCAACTACCACGACCACCACCACCACAAACGGCTACACTGGCGGTGGAAAGGAGACTGACATTGACCATCCGCCCACGTCCAGTCAGCAGCAGCAGCAGCAGCAGCAGTCCTTTATGCTGCGCAACTCGACCAAGTCGCCATTTGTGAAGGAGTACACCTACTTACACTCTGAAGAATCTCAGCCGGAGGGAGGAGCAGGAGGAGTGGGAGGGCAGCAGCAGCAGCAACAACAACCGCCCACTCGTCGAGGAGATCCTCGCGACCACGGCTTCAGCTACATGGACGACCATCGGACGGGGTCGCCGCTGAGGTCGCCGGGAATGACCACCACCACCACCACAGCTTCTTCAGCTCGATCGCCCACCTCGCCCACCTCCCCTCAGCCAGGCCGATGACCGGCTTTGCCTTTACCTACAAGCCTGATGGTGGTGGTGCTGCTGGTCAGACGCCACCTAAAGGAGCAGGAAGTCGTGCGAGCACCTTATCTCCGGGCAGTACCACCACCTCTACCAAATCTCCAGCCAGTGCAATTAATCGAGGTGGTGGTCGAGAGACGATGATCGGTGGTGGTGGTGTTGGTGCTGGATCACCGATGGGAAAAACTACCACCACCACCACTAGCCAATATCAGCACAGTAAATCCTCCTCACTTGATAAGACGACGACCACTAGTCGAGGAGGGGGAGCTGGAGCAGGCAGCCGACCAATGACCACCTCCGCTTCTGACCACTACGGCCTGTCCTCCTCCAGTGGGCGTATCTCGCGCCAGTCGAAGGACTCAAAGTTGGAGGGCAGCAGCAGCGAGTCGCTGGAGAGCAGCGGCGGCAGCAGTCTGGACGAGTACGAAAAGGAGAGCTATGGTTTGGGAGGCGGCGGATCCTCAAACCTCCTCGAACCGCCTCTTCAAAGCCGAAGACCACCACCACCACCACCACCACTTCCGGTTACCGCCAGCCCATCATCACCAGTCCGGCGGTGTCCACCAAGTCGTCCACCACTAAATCACCACCGCCTCCGACGAAGCCTAAGCCGGCCAGTACCTCCATTTTTGAGTACCAGCATGCGCCTAGATCAGGCGGTAGTACTTATCAGCAGAATCGGCCGCCTCCACCTACCATGATCCTCATGGAACGAGCACCGGAGCGGGTGGCTACCTCGGCGGGCCGAAGATCACCCACGCCAGTCGTAAGCGCGTGGTGACCAACGCCGACGGCAGCACCATCGAGATGGAGGAGATTCTGGAGCCGGCGACGATGACCTCCATGCGACCACCACGAAGACCAGCAAGCCGGTGGTGGTGGGCGTCCTGCCTTCTACTACAGCAGGGCCCTCGTATGGTTCCTCGACGGCCACCTACTCCAGACCTGATCCGGTACAGAATAGCACACAAACACAACTTCGATCACCTTTGATCGACCTGATCAATTCTTTTCTATGCACTTCACTTTCTTTCTATTTTTCATTTCTACTACTTCTACTTCTACTCCTGCGCTCGTCATTTCTACTTTGCACTCTCTCGCTCATCTCTTCATCATACCTAACATTGACGCTCATTTCTTTTCTTTTTCAACTTTTTAACGCTCATTTTTACTTTTCCCTTATTTTCTTTACCTTTTGCGCATTTCTATCATTTTTGAGCTTGATCTAATCTTTTATTTTCTTCCATTTCACAGAGCACGGTTCGCAGCAAGTCGCGCACTTCAGGCGGTGGCCACACGGCCGACTCGTTGCTCGCCTCGCCGACGTACCACAACCACAGTCAGGACTACAACGCCTACAGCTCGACAAGTAGCGCCGGACCGAAGAGCAGCACCACGACGAAGGTGGTGGAGGCCTCGGAGGACGAGACCAAGGGCTACCATGCGGCCAGTCCTGATGGCCGTCGACAGACCACCTACGAGGAGCGCTCCAAGATGCGCCACCTAAGGGAGAATGTCACCACGGCGACGATGATCAGCGACACCACCGAAGATGGTAGTGGTGGAAATGCAGGCAAGGTGGGCTTTCCCAAGACCACCTCGACCAAGGGAGCGGTTCCGGTCATTGCCACGGAGACGAGGAAGATGGCCTACACGGAGACGAAGGTAAGCAGCAAACAAAGACCTTTGTTTTGATAGATTTTAAACTCCTGTTCTTTTTCTATTTCCACCCCACCCCCTCCCATTTATCAGCCGTCTGCAAAGGGCAAGCCCAGTGGAGGTGGCTCGTCCGCCTACACGCCACCGCCGCCGCCGCAGTTTGCCAACAGCGGCGGAGGCGACGACAACAACGGCGGCATCACCGAGGAGGAGCTGCGCTCCATTCCCGGCCTCGAGAACGTCGACCCCTCGGACATTATCTCCTCGCAGACGATCTCCTCGAAGACGCGCACCGTCGAGACCATTACGGTATGTTTAGTATGGCTGCTTTGAACTGTTTCCCTTTTCGCTAACCACTCTAATCTTTCTCTACCACACCAGTACAAGATGGAGAAGGACGGCGTCGTGGAGACGCGAGTGGAGCAGAAGATCACCATCCAGTCGGACGGCGATCCGATCGACCACGACCGGGCGCTGGCGGACGCCATCCAGGAGGCCACCATGATGAACCCCGACATGACCGTCGAGAAGATTGAAATTCAGCAGCAGTCGTCGCTGCAGTAGAGCTGAAACCACCAGCACCACCACCACACTTCTGTAAAAAGCACACACACACTTTCTGGCCATTCTCCTCTTTTACGCCCTCACGCCCAGTGATCCTCGGTGATCAGCAACTCTCTCTCTCTTTTTTGTCTCAATTTTCCTCTTCTGGCACACACCCACACCCATCCTGAGATTGTCCGCATTTCTTCTTCTCTGACAGCTTCTCTCTATTTATTATTTATTCTTGACGATGATGATGATGACGATGACCATGTCTTGCCATGATGATTTCCTCCTTCTCCTCCCCCCCCTCCTGATTTTCCCTCATCTTCTTTTCTTCCTTCATTTTATTTTATTATTACTAGCTAACACACCATTCTACTTGATCCCTACTTTCCTCTTTCTCGCTTTCTCCTCGGAGTTGCGTCACACCAACGTTTAGTATCTCCTTCCCTCTTTCGCTCTGCCGCATTACATAACCTCCTCAACAACGGTAGCGGCAGCGATAACAACCACACAACCACCACACACACCTAAATGACACCTATTTTTGTATTATTAAGCTCATTAAAGACCGACCTCCTCATTACACCGTTTATGGATCACCACTAAGTTGACTGATTGATTTTGGGCGTGGGCGTAGATGATTGTACTTTGCGTAGGCGTGCAATGGCAGGTACATTCTTGGAACGGCGGCGGCAGAGGCAATCACAACAAAAACATTGATAGAAAAGTTCTACAGAAAGAACTAATCAGCCATTCAGCTTACAGATGACTTTCCCAGAAATCAGTTCAATTGAGCCGGATTTTCTCCTACCTTTCCCTACACGCCTCTTTCTGGTCCGTTTGTTGACAACCCGACGCCGCTGACGCGCGCCGCGAGACGGCATCTGTGATCGGCCCTGTTGGTCGCCGCCACTACCGCTATTTACACCCCACCACCACGCTGTCCAGCTTTGCCGGGTGGAGCGACGTGCAACCGCCGCCTCTGACCGCTGCTCCTCTCTGTGCGGGGGAGCAGCACGCGTGGAAGGCGGCTCGTGCAGGTGAATCTTCGGGCAGGAAATCCATCAGCATCTCTGGACGCGATCAACGAAGAGCTGCGTAAGCCTGTGCCTGTGTGACTGAAGTTGCAGGCTCTGGCTGTGTTTATGCGAAAAAAAGCTTGAGTCTCTGCCTCTGCTGCTCTCCCTCAGTGTTTACTGTTCTCTTTTACTCTCTCTCTCTCTCTCTCCCGCTCTCTCCACCGCGGCACTCTCTTCCCTCTTCTCCCCGTCTCACTTCTATTTCACTTCTCTCTCTTCTATTTTGGCCTTCCCTGCCCCTCTCTCTCTCTCTCTCTCTTTCCGAGGACCACGCTAGGCCCCACTCTGCTGCTGCCTTCGTCGTCGTCTTCGTCGCTACGCTACGATAAGCCGGGCAACTTTCACAAGGCGTCAACAACAACAACATCGTCAGTGTAGAACATCGCCGCCGCCGCCGCCAGAAGCAGGTACCGGAGCAGAAACATTGCCGACGGAGCTGTGTGTGTTTTGAATCGACGTTCAATTTCGAAGCTGCTGGAGACACTGGAGAGATTCTAAACTGGAGCTTCCATCATCGGCATCATCTGCATCACCGCCAGCAGCAGCAGCAGCCCCTGCACCTCGTGCACGCCTCGTCTGCTCGACCTCCTTCCTCGGCGTCGGTCCACCACTCCCTTCTTGGACTGTTGTAACTGTGACTGACTGACTGGTAGTGGTGGTGGTCGCGGTAGTTGTGCTCGCGGCGGTAGTTCCTCTTCTTCTCGTCGAACAGACCAGCGCTCCCGAACAAGGTGGCAAAAGTGGAGCCCTGGAACGGCGTCCGAGTGACCTTCAACCTCCAGAATGAGGCCGCCCAGAGGCTTCGGCGGCTGGCGGAGCACGGCGACGCCAACCTCCGCCAGCTCGGCATCCTCTCCATACAGCTTGAGGGTCAACAGGTACGGCTCTTTCTGCTCAATGTTCTTTGCTCGATTCTGTTCTAACGTTTGTTCTCTCTTTTTTGTTGTTATTGTAGGTGATCTCTCTCAAATTAGCCAACTCCGCTCAAAGCAGTGCAAATAATAATGGCCTGGCGTGCAACACTAACATCATCAACAACAACATCAACAACATTGACCATGGCGTCCACTCATTCTCCACGTCCTCATCATCCTCAACGACGAGCATTGGCAGTGGCGTCCATCTCGCAAGCTTGCCCAGCGGCAGCGGCGGCGGCATCAGCCTGGTCAGCACCTCCATCACCAGCAGTGAGGCGAGGGAGTGTAGGACAGCCGGTGACACTTCATCCACCAACTCCTCCTCCTCCTTATCCACATCACCGCCATTACACGGGTCATCCTCCTTTACGAACACCACCACCAGCAACCCCCACCCCCACCATCACCTCCATCATCAGCCTCATCTATTGGGAGTGGGCGGTGGCGGTGGTCACGTAAGCACCACCAATGCTTATGGACAAGTCAATGGAGGCATCGGTGGTGGCAGTGACGAGAGCAGCAATGGCAGCAACAGCAACAACACTCTCAACACTACAGCTGCCGAAGCTCAAAGGAAGACGGGTGATGGAGATGATGGCATGAACATCGCCACGAGCTCTCTGCCGCCTACAAAGCTGCCGCCTGAAGCTGCTGCCTCAGCAGATAACAACAGCAACTGCAGCAGTTCTAATTCATTGTCGCCATCAGCATCGTCTACGCCTGCTGACGTTGCCGCCAGTCAACAACAACAACAACAGGCGCAAACGGTTTACCTTAGTCAGTCGACAACGGCGAGGGCAGGAGGAGGAAGCAACTCCCTACTGTACAGTGCACCTCATCATCATCATCCTTACCAGCAGCATCAGTCACACCTTCACTCACAATCACAGCCTCCACCTCCATTTGGTCCCAATAACAACGGTCCGACAGTGGCAACAGCATCCGCAGCCTCTCTGCCGCAGTCCACTGATGACTCTCGAAGCGATGTTCCTGGGGCAATGATCAAGGCTTCGGAAATCACTGACACTGTTCAGCTTCCACCACAACTACCACCAACGCCGACTTCAACCTCGTTGACGACAGCGGCCATGACGGCGGCGCAATCGATCAGTCAAAGTATGAACATTGTTCAACCGCCGCCGCCCGTTCAGACGACTGTCTGCTCCAGCTCCATCTCAATGCCGCCATCATCGTCGTCATTATCATCATTTTCTACAACAGTGGGTGGTGGTGATCATGTGAAACATGGTCACTCTGTGGTGACCAGTCCGCACCAGTTTGCACTTGGCAGCAGAGGCGGCAACACCTCTGCGCTTTCTGCCCCTTCTGTGGCAACCTCTGCATTTAACCTCGCCTACATACGTACGACATCACAGTCTATGCAGCAGCAGCAGCAGTTCAACGGACCGATTCTCACCATCTCCTCCTCATCACAACCATCTTTTTCCTCTTCCACGACGACCTCCTCCTTTTCCTCCTCCTCCTCTTCTCAGCCGAGTCTTCTCATCACCTCTCAAAAATCAGTGCCTCAATCATCATCCTCATCCTCATCATCGTCATCGACGTCAGCAATGGCTCTACTTCTTCAGGAGTCGCAAGCATCAGGAGCAGCAGAGCAGAGCGGCCGCTCAGATCCTCAGCCGCCGTTTGACCGCCAAAACAGCGGCAGCAGCGGCAGTGCGACGAACACAAATACCGCTGCTCTGCCGACTATTAGGCCGCCGACGATAGCGACTTCGACTTTGACGACAATGAACGCCTCTGCGACGATGGACAAGCCACCGGCGCCTCCTCCCGCCACACCCGCCGCCGCCGCCGCCGCCTTCCCAGTCACCTTCTCAGTCCTCCTCGCAGGGAATGGTCGTCATCCCTGGAACTGTTCCCAGCAGTGCTACACAATCCTCCTCCTCCTCCTCAACTGCTTCCTCGGCCACTACGAACCCCAACGATGATCTCCTCCTTGCCTCCTCCTCGGCGACGACCCCCACCACTGAGGGAGGACCCCAGCACCAGCACCATCATTCGATAGACTTCAACAACCTAGACGATCTTAATTTGCTCAGTATGCTCGAGGAGATGAAGTCGGCGGACTCCTCTTTGGCGGATTCGAGGAGGCACACCTCTTCAGCTTCTTCTGCTTCATCGACGGCGCCTGTCTCATCTTCAGCTTCGACGCCCTCAGCTTCACAGCAGCAGCAGCAGGTCGTTGTGACGCCTGTCAGTGCGTCCAATGAAAGCTCCAGCTCAGCTCTGGCGGTGCTGTCTACTCCATCGACGGCACCTCCGCCTGCATCTGCCACTGTGGTTTCCCTTCCGGTGGCGATCAAGCAGCAGCAGCAGCAGGATCAGCAGCCAGCAGGAGTTGGACAATTCCGTCCGCCAAATGTCGTCGCACCGCAGCAGCAGTCGATGCCTTTCTTTGTCACCCTGCAGCAGCAACAGCAGCAGCAACAGCAAACGGCGACCAAGATGGGCGTGGTGGGACAGCAGCAGTTGAACATAATCAACTCTGGCAACTCTAATAGCCAGCAAGAAGCGGCAGCAGTATTAAACGTGGCCACATCTCAGGCTCAACAGCAACAGCAACAACAGCAGCAGCAGCAGCCGCAGATGATGGTTCAGCAAATGTCGCCGCAAATGTCACCGCAGATGATGCAGCAGCAGCAGCAGCATCAGCAAGCATTTCCTTTCACATCGATGCAGCAAGCAGCCACGCTGTTCAAGCAGCAGCAGCAGCAGCACACACAACAGCAGCCACCGGCTAGTCCCCGACAGGTTTTTCTGCCCGTCCGACATACGCCTGGTATGGTTCGTCCTGTCGGCGTTGGAGGAATCGGGCATGTCGGACAGCCCCAGCAAACGATGACCATGGTGAGGACTGCAGCACTACAGCCTGGGTCTGATCAGCAACAGCAACTGCAGCAGCAGCAGCCGCAACAGCTACTTCAGCCACAGCCAAACCAGCAGCAGCAGCTTCAGCACCAGTTTCTGCTTCAACAGCAGCCCCAGCAAGGCGGTGAACGTAAGTCTCATTTACTATTTTGTGTGTGGGGGAAGTTAACATATTTATATCATTTACAGGAGGTGCCCAGCAGCAGCAACCGCAGATGGTTTTCAGGCCAATGGGAGGGCAGATCATTCGTCAGCAGTTGCCTCCTCAACAGCAACAGCAGCAGTTTCAGCTGCAACAGCAACTTCAGGGCGGACAGCAGATTCAGATCATCCGCCAAGCGGGTCCGCCCTTTCAGCCCGGGTCGCAGCCTCAGCAGCAACAATTGCAATTGCAACAACAACAGCAACAGCAGCAGCCTCAACAGCATCCACATCAGCATCCACACTCGAAGACTGTCGCCCTGTCCAGTCCACTGCTGGTCAACCTGCTGCAGAGTGATGTCGGTCAGCCGTCGACGGCGAATCCCAATTCTCAGCAGCAGCAGCAGGTGCAAATGCAGTTGCAGCAGCAACACCCACCACAACAGCAACATCAGCAGCAACATCAGCAACCACAGCAGCAGACCTATCAGCTGATTCAGACGAGTGGCCTTCACGGAGGACAGACCGCCTCCTTCCGCCTGATGGCCCCGCCGCCAGGCATGGCCGTCCATCAGGGAGGACTGGTGGAAGGTGGTGCTGGTGCTGGTGGTGGTGGAGGGCAGCAGTTGATGCTGGTGAGGGTCTCATCGGCGTCCGGCCAGGGCGGACAGATGATCACGCCGACGATCATGGCCAGCATGCCGTCGCACTCGCAGCAGCAGCAGCAGCAGCAACTACAGCAGCAGAAGGCAGCTGAAATCTCGAACCCTGCTACCACCAACACGGCTGCTTCAACGACACCGGCGGCCGCGGGGCCGACGCCAAAGCCGAAGAAGCCGCGAAAGTCTCGCGCGAAGAAGTTTCTCATGGAGGAGGCGGCTGCAAAGGCCGCTGCTAAGGAAGCTGCCGAGGCGGCTGCCGCCGCCGCCGCCACTCAGCAGGCGCTTCAGCAGCAGCAGCAGCAGCAGCTGGTGTCGTCGCAGATGCAGGTGAATGCCGGTGCGATGACGCCCGTGCCGCAGGTGATCAGCTCCATATCGCCGGGCGCCATCACGAGCATTCCACTCTCGCTGGCGACCACTTCCAACACCTCGAGGTAAGACCTGAAATTGACCTTTTTGGTTAAAACGCTTTCTAATCTTTATTTTTCTTCAGAATACAAACCTCCTCTGCGTCGACAATCTTGGCCAACTTTCAGCAGGGCATGAAGCAGCAGCAGCAGCAGCAGCAGCAGCCACAACAGCCGACGACAATCATCACCGCTCAGGGGGCTCAACAGCATCAGCTCTTCTCGCCACAGCAGCAGAAACAGCTCCAGCAACAGCAACAACAGCAGCAGCAGCAGCGTGTCCAGCCAGTGGTGATGCTCTCGCCGACGACAGGAAGTGGCAGTGCTGGTGGTGGCCTGACCTTGCATTCACCCGGACAGAGCATCAGCTTTGCAGAAGCAGGAGGCCCAGTCTCCACATCTCAGCCGACCAGCATTGTCAGCCCTAACCTGCCCGCCGGCACCTTTATCACCTTTACCAGCGGCGGTGCGGCCGTTTTTAGCAGCAGCAGTGCCCCAGGCGGACTGATCTCCTCCTCCTCTTCCACGACGACCACGGCGGCCTTGCAGCAGCAACAGCAACACCTCTTTTCAAGTCCAAACTCCAATGCTCAAACTCAAGCAGGCGCCACCGGCAAGCAGAAGATCTTCCTCGCCTCCAAGTCGAACTCTTTTCCGCTGTCGGCGGCCCGGTCTGCGGCCAGTCTGCAGCAGTTTGGTCGAGGCGGTGGTGGCCCCTCTCTGGTGACGTCCGCCGTGTCTGTGGCCGCTGCCAGTCAGCCCGGCTCGGCCGTTTTCTCCATCCTCAACTCTACGGCCACATCCTCAGCAGGAGGAGTAGGGGGAATGAAGTTTGTGACGCCCCCCACTGCCGCCCCCACCAGTCAAGTGCCTCTCAGCATTGCCACCAGCAGCTTTCCGCTGATGTCGGCGGGCATTACCGCTGCGTCGGCAGCCTCAGTCTCTGCCAGCGGAGGCGGACTCTCCTCAATGACCTCTCCTCTGCGGCCGTCCACTTCTCCGCATCAGCAGCCAGCAGCAGCAGCAGCTGTCGACGGGCGTCCATCAGCAGTCCAGCAATGTGACGCCTATTGTCACCTCGATGGTCCTGGGCGCGCCGAACATTGTGCAGGCGCCCTGCTCAACGTCGGCCACGCTGATGGCTGGCAACAGCGGCAGTGGCAGTGGGCAGCAGTCCCTTCCTGTCCTCCTCTGCCAACAACAGCAGCAATAAGATATCCTTCCCCACTACGACGACTGAAGCACTGCAGCAGCTTCAACATCAGCATCAACAGCAGCAGCACCAGCATCAACAACATCCGATGGTGAACAAGCCCTTGGCGTCCAAGTCGACAGTAGGCGGCGGCGGCGGGGGCATCTCTGCGATGGCGGCCCTTCTCGGCGACACGCCATCGCTGGGAAAGGTGACCAATCCACTGCTGAATCCACGGGGACCACCACTGGCCACGGTTGCCACTGTTTCCGCGGTCGACGGGGCGAACCACAGTTTGCTGATGAACAAGCAGCAGCAAGCAGCCCCAGCAGCAGCTTCACTACCAGCATCAACATTATCCTTCCGTGCCTCCTCAGCAGTCCCTTCCACCTCCACCTAATGTCAATGTGGTGGCTGGAAACCCTGCTTCTTCTCTTCTGACCACAACACCTCCTCATGCTCAGCCTGGAGCAGCCATCACTGCTACTAAGACCAGTGGTGGTTCACCGGCGGCCGCCGCGGCAGCTGCCTACGTCGCTCAGCTGGCGGCGGCAGCAAACAGCGGCAACGCTATGGGCGGCGGCGGTGGTGGCGGTGGTTCCAACGCCCCTGGCGGTCTCATGACCGGCGGCGGCGGCGGCCTGGCCATGTCCAACAAGACGATCACCATTCCGGTGAGCAGTTTGCAGCAGCAGCAGCAGCAGCAGCAGAAGACCGGCGGCGAACCTGTGCCGCCATCATCCTCGCTGGAGCTGCCTTCAAAGAACAGAGGTGGGCCTGGCAGTAGCAAGAGGGCGGCCTCGAGGAAGCAATCCTCGAGGGGCGGCGGAGGGGCCGCTTTAAGCTGTCCAACGTTATGACGGGCGATGTCTTTGAGGCGGAAGATGAAGAGGAAGAAGAAGAGAGGCCGGGGAGATGATGGAGCAGAGAGAAGAAGAGAAAGAGCATAATGTCGGCGACCTCTTCTCCGAGAACGACAACCCTGAGCTCAGTCATGTGGAGCCGCCCGTTTCGCCGTCGTACTTTCTGGCGCCGCCTTCTGCTTTTGAGAATCGCGTCATGACCACTACCACCAGCACCACCTCCTCAGCGTCCTTGGCCCTCAGAAGGGTCACAGGCCAAAATGAGGGAGATGATGACTTTGAGGAGATGATGGACGCCTTTGGGGAGGCGGGCGAGGAGCAAGGCGAGCTATTCAGGCCAGCTGCTCACCAACCGCTTGAACCGTCATCGAAAACTGTGGTTGAGTCCTCACCGACGAGCGCTTCGGCTGACTCAAAAACCGATCTCAGCAATAAGAGTGGAAGTGCCTCAGCAGCAGCAGACAGACAGTCCAAACAGGATGACCACCTTAAAGTCTCTTCAACATCAGCAGAAAGTTTAACATTTACCACCACCATCACCCCCACCACTCCCGTCAAAACCACCACCAGTGAAGGAAGAGGAGGAGGACTGACGACGAGCAGCAGCTTTGGTCTGATGAGCAGCAGCAGCAGCGCCAGCACTAGCTATCGAAAGTACAACTACTCACAGGAGCTGCCTGATCACATTCTCGATGACGACGACGAGGATGAGGACGGCGATGAGAGCGACGGCGATGACTTTACCGGGCTAAGCATCTTCTCCAAGACGTCGCGCTTTCTCGGCGGTAGTCTTGGCGGTGCCACGGGACGAGGGCTGATGACCACGGCTACGACAACTTCAACGAATACAACAACAATAGAAACAACTTCCATGACCACCTCAGGTGGAGAGTCGGCAGTTTCGGTTCCACAGAGTACCACTGCTGCTGCCGAAACGACAACGACGACATTGACCAGCACTAGCAGCATTGCTCCTGTGGTCGATGATCAGCCTGAGCAGCCTGTTGCTGCTGTCAGCAGTGCTTCACCACCACCTCTTTCCCTCCTCCATCATCATCACCACCAGCGCCACCACTCCTCTCAGTGACGCCCTTCCAGTGCCTCCTACTACAGAAACCACCACTGCCATTCCAACACCGGTGGAAAGTGGTGCTCCAGAAGACGCTCTGACTACCACTTCGACCATTGAGGAACTGTCTGTTGAGGCAGGCTCTGAAGCGGCAGCAGTAGCAACAGCAGAAGTTGCTTCTGAACAGTCGCAGACTGAAGAGGAAGAAGAAGAGGAGGAGGAGTCTGAGCAAGCGAAAGAGGAGTCCGTGGCGCCGAGCATTGAACAGCCGCAGCAGCAGCAGCAGCAGCCTGAAACTCCAGTCATCGCTTCATCACCCTCATCGCCAGTTGAGCCCGCAATGTCAGCTGAGGATCAGAGGCAGCAAATGAAAACTCCATCGCCCTTACCATCACCACCATCTCCATCACAATCATCGCCCACTTCTCCTCCAGCACCTCAAAGTAGTCTTCCAGGCAGGCAGGACAGTAAAGAGGAAGAGGAGCAGGAGGTGCAACGCAGCAGCAACAACCACGGCCAAAGTCGCCCTCGCCACTAAACATCTTTAACAGCATGGTGAACGGCGATGTGGGACTCAGCGAAACTCCGGAAGCTTTTAGCAGCAGGAGCAGCAGCGGCAGCAGTAGCAACCGCAGAAAATCGACGGAAAATGTAAAAGGAGAAACCTCGAGCCTGCTCTCTGAGCTGTCCACGGAAAGTAGTGGCAGCGGCAGCAGCAGTAATGACAACATCAGTACGACGGCTGCCGCTTCCTCCACCGACTTTGCAGAGAGAAGTGCTGAGGACCCGCTTAGGAGTGACCCGCGACCTTCCACGATCGAGGGCTCTGAGGCCGCTGTAGTTATCGGCAGCACTGATGCCATCATCGATGATCAGCAACAAGCAGCAGCAGCAGCCTGAAACTGTGGTGGACAAGGTCGAGGTTGTTGTTGAGCCTCCTCTTCTTTCAGCTCCAGCAGCAGAAGCAGCAGCAGCAGTCGTACAAAGGACCACCACGATTGAACATGCCGCTACCGTGGAAACAGTTGAAGCTGTCGTTGCCTCGAAGAGCAGTGCCGCCACGGCCATCAGTAGTGGTGCACCACAGCAGCAGCAGCAGCAGCCACCGCTTCCAATTGCCAATAAGAGCTCCTCTTCTGTCTCGCCTCAGCGGAAGACCTCGACCACGAGCTTGGTCGTCGGTGAATCGTCGGTGACCATTTCTCCACCGTCACTGCCACCGGCCATTGTCACCCCGCCGTCGCTGCTGCTATCATCCTCTTCTTCATCATCATCGAATGTACCCAGCAGCAGCAACAGCGGCAGCAGTAACACCTCAGAGCTGCACCATCTGCTCACCTCAACCTCGGTGCAACCGACGGTGGTGGTGGCCAGCAAGACGACGCCCTCGGCGGTCAAGGACCAGGAGACGACGGCGACGGCGACGTTGACCAGCTCTACTACAACACCATCACCAGCAACGTCAGTCATTTCTGCTGAAGGAGGTAGTGTACCGGTAATACCTGCTCCATCAGCACCACCACCAGCACCACTGCCTTTGCCGGCCACTGCGACCACCACGATCACCGCCACCGCCTCTTCTCGTCCGCTCTTTGTCATCAAGCAGCCACCTCAACCACTGCAGCCATTGTCGTTGGGGACCTCCTCCTCTTTTGGGACCTCTTCGGCGACTCTGTCTAGTTCACAGCCAACACTGCACCACCACTTCAAGGGCCTCCCGGAGGGCATCACCGCCATCAGCTCGGTGCCCTCGGTGACCATGACCACGATGCCATCGTCGGTGGTCGCCTCCTCCTCTACCGGTCAACAACTGCAGCAGCAGCAGCAGCATCAGCAGCTGCCGCCCCCGACGCTGAAGGTGCTCATTCCGGGGAAGAACATCACCAGCGAGACGGCGGCTCGGCTGAGGGTGCTCGCCCACGGCGGGACGCTTCCGCCCAGGGGGACCCGGCCTCCTTGATGATCACGCCCTTCAACGCATCCGGAGCCGGTGCTGCTGCTGGCAACGCCGGTCTGCTGCAACAGACAAGCTCGTCGGCAAGCTCGACGGCAAATGTCATCGAGTTGAGCAAGAGTCAGCAGTCGGTGCAGCAGCTCATTCCCCAGCAGCAGCAGATTGGCGTCAGCGGCGGCGCCGGTCCCACCCGGTACATCTTCTCCGGACAGAGTCCGATTGTCCTCCTGAAGCCGGGCACGACGATGGCCGGTAACGCCTCCGCTTCCTCTTCGCCTTCCAATCAGTCCATTCGGCTGTTTCAAAGTGCCTCGGGCAAGCAGTTTACCGCTTCCGGCGGCACTGGTGGCGGAGCTACCTCCACCTCGCAGCTGTACATGGTCTCGGGCATGCCCGGACAGACCTTGATGCCCATCAGTCACCAGCAGCAGCAGGGGCCACTTCGGCCACCACCGCCTCCTTATCATCAGCTGCAGACGACGACGGCGGCTGATGCGACCAGTTCGGCCGGACTTCAGCAAAGCCTCGAGAGTGGGCAGGTGAACAAGGGCAGCAACAACGGTGAGGACTCCTTGGCGACAAAGAGCGGCGAGCCGGTGCGAAAGGTGCAAATTCTGCCCTACCCCGCTGGTGCTCAGCAGCAGCCCACCTCTTCCTCCTCCTCGAGCATTGTCGTCATACAGACGAACAAGGGAACCAACTCGAGCGTCCTCGCAGCAGCCCGCAAGCAGGGCATTCACGTCATCAGCAGCAAGTCGACGCCCTTGACGCTGACGTCCAGCGGTGGTGGTGCTGGTCACTTTGCGCAGATCACCACCACCACTGATCACCAGCAGACAGCCACCTCCATCTTTGCCTCCAAGACGTCGGCTGCAGGAGGAGGAGGAGGAGGAGGAGGAGGAGGAGGAGTTGTCTCGGTCACTGTAACCACCACCACCACTACCACCACCAGGACTTTGCCGGCAATTCTCGGAAAGCGAAAGCGAACCGCTCACGACATGGACCCGGAGGACACTGGCAGCACCGACAACTCTGATAGCGGCGGGCAACAGCAGTCAAGCAGTGCAGCAACTGCGGCGGCCACTCCTCGACCGAGGAAGCGGGCACGGAAGAGCAACGTCAGCACCGTAGACCCTGTTCCGCTGATGATGACAGGAGAGCCTTTTGTCTCCGTTATTGGTGCTCAGAATCACCATCACCACCAACTGATGACACCGCAGCAGCAGCAGCAGCAGCCATCGACGGCGCGAGTGCTTCGCAACACGGCCTCCTCGGCGAGCAAGAATGCGGCCATTGCGGCGGCGGCCGCTGCCGCTCAGCTGGCTGCAGGAGGAATCCTGCCGTCGACGACGCCCACCTCGTCGCCTGGTCGCTCTCGAGGACGCGGAGGTCATCGAGGAGGACTGCTGCACACTGTGCCCATGCCTGGAGGAGGAGGAGGTGCTAGTCCTTCAGCAGCCTTTTCGGAGGCCACTGCCATCACCATCGGCCACTCACCATCGCTGATGGTGCCTGAAGCTGGCTCTGGTGGTACGCCCATCATTTCGGCTGTGAAGACTCGAAGACGTAAGTGTTTGATGTCTACTTTTGGTGTTTACTTGTGCTAATAATGATGATCAATTTGTTTCTACCGACTATTTAGCCCGGGAATCGCCGGCGAATGCCGCCAACTCTGCCACTCGGCAGACGCGCACCCGAACTCGCAACAGCCGAGGAGGAGGAGGAGGCCGACAACGACAGCTGCAACAACAACAACAACAACAACCGGTGAACATTTCAGTGAGATGACCGGCGGCGGCGGCGGTGGAAGCGGCCAGAGCTCGGACCTGAGCGGCGTCGAGGAGTCGCCCGCAATGAGTCCCGTGCACCAGGGACAGCAGCAGCCTCAGCAGCAGCCACAGCAGCTGATGATGACCATGTCCTCGCACCTGGGACAGCCGACCTCGCAACACCTGACACTGACGGCCGCCCTGAACGCCGAGATGATTAGTGGTGGCTTCAGCGGCATGATCACCACCTCAACGCAGCCAGCCATTGCCATCGGCGGTGGAGGAGGAGGAGGAGGAGGCCACATGATCCTGGAGAGCAACAGCAATAGCAGCACCACCAGCAGCAGTGGCACTGTCACTCCGACCGGGGTAGTCAGCACACCTTCTCTTGGCGGCGGTCTACCATCACTCACTCAGCCGGTGGTCGCAGCATCCTCACAGCAACAGCAACAACTTCAACTTGGAACAGCGGTAGCAGTGAAGAGGCAGCGCAACCGACACGCCAAGTCGCCCGTCACTGCCAAGCCATCACTGCGCAGTAACTCCAATTCAGGTAAGAGACCTTTGAGACCTTTAGACCTCTTAGCAAAACGGTTGCTAACTGTTATTGTTTTTTTCTGTACAGAAACTCTCGCCTCGCCGATGCCGCCAGTCAACAAGCGTCGTCGAGTGACCAAGGAGATCAAGTGAGCTCTCGAGCTTCTCGAGCTCCGAAATCAATGATGAATGCATTCTCGGCGTATTCATTAGGAAATGAATTCACGCTAGTTTCTTCTTCTTCTACTCTCTCACCATTTCATTCTCTTCTCATCTAACACTACTCGGCCTGTAACTATTTGGACGTCTGAAGACAACTGAACCTTCACCTCATCTCACCATCTCCATCATCTCCATCATCCCCACACACTCACACCTTCATCACTGAATGTACATCACTAAACATAGACATGATATACACACATCACCTCACTATTCATTCAGGTAGATGCCCTTCTTTCTCTCCCCCATGAATTTCACACACACCATTTCTACTGTTTACCTTTTCACTAACACCATCGCCATCTCACACAAACCATCACCTCCACAGTACTCTCTCTTTCTTTTGATCACTTCATTGTGTATAAAGCCATTGATTAATATAATATATACCTTATACTGAATTTGAAAACGATTGCATCTGCTGCTGCTGTTTAGGTAGCCCAGTTACTGCTTGATCCACCATCAATAAAGAGCAGTTTTTGTAAACTCTAAACTTGGTTGTTGTTGTTGTTGTTAGTGTGGGATCTTCTTCTGGTTAAGATCTTTTGGTTGTGCTTTGTTTTGCTCTCTTTTCTTTTGCCTCTACACACTAAAAACTGCTGTTGTTGTCATTGTTTTTGACTGGCTAAACCTAGAACTCTTTGTGCTTGCTAATGACAACAATGCACTTTCTGTTCCATTCGGCAGTGTGTTCCAGAACACATTATCATCAGCTGCTGCTGCTGCTGCTGCCGATGATCTCGATCCTTCTCGAGCTCATCATCATCATCATCATCATCACCATTGCCTTCTTCGAGAAGACTCTTTGACCATGCCGGTGGTGACTGCGGTGACGATGACTATGACGGTGATGAGGGTGATCATGTGCACAGCACTGAATGACTAACTGAACTTGTGTGCTGTGCAGAGGGTGACGATGATGGTGGTGAGGGTGATAATGTTTGAGTCATTGCACAGTCACACCACTGACTGAGGACTGAATTTTGTGCTGCAATGGTGCCGCAGTGCTACTGCTGGGTCCGCAGTTGAGCTGATGATGCTTTCGCAGTCACTCCATGTACAGAACTGTCAGGCAGCACGTGAGTGCTCGGCGTGCCGCTCTGCTTGCCAGCTCTCTCTGCTTCTTCTCGAGGCCTTCCGCGACTGAACCGCGTTTATCACCTGCATGACGTGATGTTGCCGCCAGGTCACGCCACACTCGTCACCACTGACACCTGTTCAAAACAGCCTGTCATCGAGACACCATACCTCGAGACCCCTCCTTGCCAGTGCTCTCTCTCCTCTTTTCTTCAACCTCTCCCGGCTGCCGACCGGCTGCCCTGCTCTGTCTTCACCCGGACTCTCTTCACTGTGCTGGCGCGCCTCCCACACTCCGGCCAGCCATCGCTCTCTGCTCACCGCATTAACCACGCTCTCCTCAGTCGAGATCCCATCAACCCTCATCCTGGTAGTTTGTTGTTTCGATGTTGGCTTACTTACCTTTCCTTCTTCCTTCCTTTCCTCTGCTGCCCGGCTGGCCTGGAACCCTCGCCCGCCTTCGCTTCTTCATCTCCCTCCTTCCCCTGGAACCTCTCCTCACTCGCTCTCCTCCTCTCATCTCTCTCATTGGCCCATCGCTGGCACTCTCACCCTGCCCTGCTATGGAGCCCTCGCTGTCATCACCACCATCAACTCTACTTCCTGGTAAGTTTGTTTTTTGATTGTTTACAACTTTTACCTTTTTCTTTTCCCTTTCTCCTTTCCTCTGCTGCCCTGGTGGCCCTGGAACACCTCGCCCTTTGCCCCTTCCCTTCTTTCATCTGCCCCTTCCTCACCTGGGACCCTCCCCCGGCTCACTCGCTCACCCTCATTTCAGCTCTCCTCTCATCTGGCATTGGCTCTCTGCGGAGGCACCTCCTGATCATCACCACCATCGACTCGACTACTCGGTTGGTAAGTTTCTTGTTTGTTTGTTTACATTTTACTAACTTTACTTTCTTTTCCCTTTTCTCCTTCTTCTCTTGCCCTGGCCCTGGAACACCTCTCTTGCCCCTCTTTCCCCTTCTTCTCCCTCGCCATCTCACTCCTCCCCCGCTCACTCGCTCACCCTCATCATTCTCATCTCCACTCTCATCAGCATGTGGCATCATCGCGGAGCACCTCTTCATCACCCCACCACCATCGACTCGACTAGCTCGAGTTTGGTAAGTTTCTTGTGTTGTTTGATTTACATTTTAACTAACTTTTACTTTCTTTTCCCTTTTCTCCTTCTTCTCCTCTACTGCCCTGGCCCTGGAACACCTCGTCTTCGCCCCATCTTCTTCCACCTCTCTTTCTCCATCGCCATTGCCTTCCTCTCTCCTCAACTCACTCGCTCACCCTCATCATTCTCATCTTCCAGGACTCTATCACCATCGCTGGACCATCATCGCGGGACACCTCATCGCCCTCACCACCATCGACTCGACTAGGTCGAGTTTGGTAAGTCTGTTCTTGTTGTTTGATTGTACTTTTACTAATGTTTACCTTTTTTCTTCTTTCCCTTTCTATTCTGCTGACCTGGCCTGCTTCCTCACCTCACCTCATCTCATCTCTCTTCTCCCAGGACTTCATCACCATCATCGCGGGAGCACCTCATCACCCTCATCACCATCGACTCGACTTGCTCGAGTTGGGTAAGTGTGTTCTTTTGTTTCGTGTACACTTTTACTAATGTTTACATTTTCTTTTCTTTCCCTTTCTATTCCTCTGCCCTGGTTGGCCTCGCCTCACCTCATCTCATCTCTCTTCTCCCAGGACTTCATCACCATCATCGCAGGAGCACCTCATCACCCTCGACTCGACTTGCTCGAGTTTGGTAAGTCTTTCCTTTTGATTGTTTACTCTTTTACTAATGTTTACTTTCCCTTTCTCCAGTCATCGCTGGACCTCTTCATCGCTGGACTTTTCCCTTCAGATAAGTACCCTTATTTTTAGAACTTGTTTTTCTTTGTGTATTAATTCTTTTCTCTTTTCAGATTCTCCCCTTCTTCTGGTCCTCTCTCTCCATTTCATCAACCTGGATCCTTTTGGTAAGTTGTTGTAACTTTTGTTTATATGATTTTTTACTAACTATTTCTTTTCTTTTTTCCTCCTCCTCCTGGTCTTCTTCCTCTCCTGGTCTCTTTTCCCCTGGTCTCTTCTTCCTCCTCCTGGTCTTCTTTTCTCTTCCTCGTCCTGGCCCCCTCCTCCTCGTCCTGGTTCTCCTCTTCCTCCTCATCTCTCCCTCTCGCTCATTCTCAGTCAGCCTGTCCGGCTGTCAGTCCTCGTGGAGGACTTTAACTTTTACGGTAAGTTTTTTTAAATTATTTGTTTAAATTTTACTAATTCTTTTTTTCTTTTTCTCCCCTCTCTCTCTCTTCCTTGTGGGCCGGCCACCCACGTTAAAATATAAGCCAACGCCCTTCGGGGCTGAGGTTCCCGGTCCCTTCAGAAAAAAACCGGGGCTTCTCTTTTTGCCCCCCTTGGTCCCCCATAAGGGGCCTCTTTTTCTTTTTTTGTTCCTGGGAAGGGTCCTGGGGACTTAAAGAGAAAAAGAGGCTCTGGGGGACTAAGAAGAAGCTTTTAAATTTTTTTTTCGTTTTTTTAAATAAAATCTTTTTTATACCCCTCCTTTTTTGTTTTTGGCGACGGTGGCGCCATCTGGTGGCAGAAAAAGGTACTAAATTACTGAAAAAATTTGCCGCTCGCTTCGCTCGCGGATTACGCCGCGCTCCGCGCGGCGCCCCCCCCCCCTCCCCCTCCTCCTGTTATTCTTTAATAAAGATTCTTTCTTTTTATATTCTTGTTGTTCTTTTATTCTGTTTTTAAAAATCTGGCGCTGCGCTTCGCGCAGCGCATTAAAAATCTCGGCCGGGCGCTTCGCGCCCGGCCAAAAAAGTCTAGAAGTGCCTCAAAAATGTCAACCGCCGCTGCGCGGCGGTTGACATTTTTGAGGAATGATAGTATGACGGCCGCTTCGCGGCCGTCACTTGAAATCGCCTCCGGCGATTTCAAGGAAGACCCCTCCTCTCCTTCACCCACCACCTTCACGCCGGCGCTCCGCGCCGGCTCCGTGCGCGGGCGCTTCGCGCCCGCGCATTAAGAATCCAGCAAATTTTTTTAAATCAGCGAGAAATGAAAAACAATTTAAAGAAATGGAAAGAGTTTCAACAAGGCTCGCTTCGCTCGCCTTGTTGAAACTCTTTCCATCTTTAAATATTTTCACCTCGCTGATTTAACATAAAAATTTGCATGCGTCTACTACATGAGTAAATTACTTTAGCCTTAAAATAGTTCTAGGCGTCCACCTAAAATTCAGTCTTGACGATCCATCATAGACCCTAAAGTCTATTTAATTAGCGTATATAATGGGTGTGATTTGTGTATAGTGTCTGTCATCTAACCGTCCGCGTCAGTTCATCAGCTCGCTGATTATCTCCATATAGTCTCGCGGATCCCTGTTGTCGACAATGTTTAGTTCATTCTAGATAAAAATAGCATAAGCGTCAGTTTGGTTATAAACAATTAAACTCTCACCTGTTGTTTAAGTGTTAGAGGAAGATTAAAATGCCGAATTCTGATGTGACGAATCACTGCTTAGATATGGAGAATAAAAAGATGATATAATATACTTTCCGTGTAAGTAAAGCACTTACCTGTAGACCTGGCCTCTGAACAGTAATTGCACAGCTTGCAGACAAATGGCTTCAATTTCAGGTGTATTCTTTCGTGTCGCTTCCGGTGATGCGTATGGGAAAAGGACTTACCACAACCAAACTGACAGCGTACATTTCAGTGTGCAGTTGACTGTGCTTGCGCACGTCAATGCGGTACGGGGCAACAAAGCAGCACTTTGACTTGCGGCACTTAAATCGTCCCTCCTATATCCGATGAGAATAATTAGTAAGGAATCTTGTCCGATAGATTTTGTTCTACCTGATGGTAAAAGTAAATGTGCCTGCAAAGAAGGCGGTGGTCAGTGCACACCTTCGGGCACTTGGTGCACGGCCAATGGTTCACCTCCTTGTGTACACTGTTGACGTGTTCGCCGTACTGTCGCCTGCAAAAGATTCACGAAGATTGATTAGAAAACAGTATTCTCTGTATTTCAGATCCACTTACACATTATCAAAGCCTTGATTGCAGTCCTGCATCAGACACACGTACGGCTGAGTGCCGTGCACCGTCAACAGGTGCTGGTTCGCTCCACCTTGTTCTTGAACATCGACCGACAGTCATCACGAGAGCACTTGATGGAGATCGTCTTAAAGGTCGCGAGCACTGCTCATGAACAGTTTCCTGCAGATGAAAGTCCTCCTGCAGGTCGGCAATCGCCTCAGTGGACAGTGGCGAGGGCGGCGAAGAGGGCGAGTAGTTGATCGAGTTGGCACCCGCTGCCAAGGCTGATGTTCTCGCCCTCTTCGACGGGCGCTCTGAAGCTGAATGTCCAGCGGCGGCTGCAGCAGCCTTAAGCTCCCTAATCTCCGCCTCCTCGAGGTCGACCTTGCAGATGGGCACGCCCATGCACTGCTCACAGTCGCAGTCACTGTCAGAGTGCTCGTCCATGTCATCAAGGTCGTCCAGATCGTCTTGGACTGTGTGGACGGTTATGGTCGAGGAGCCAGCTGAAGAGCCGCCCGCTGAGGTAGATGGCAGAAAGAGCGAATTGTTCTCCTGTTGCTGGGCGGCCTTGCGCGGGTGTGGAGGCTCCGAAGAGGCCCTGGTAAGTGGAGGTCGCTCCGGTGCATACTTTGAGGTTGGCGTTGTTGTTGAAGAGCTGCTGCTGCTGTTGCTACTACTGCTACTAAGGTTGCTGCTAATGTTTCTAGTACTGCTGCTGTTTAGGACAATCACAGGCAGGGCATTGCTTGTCACAGGTTGAACTGCATGACTTTTAGTTTCTTCTGTCTGCTCTTCTTTGCCATCCACTTCCATCGACTGTTTGCTGCTGTCCATGCTGACGGTAACAACTGCTGCGTTGGTGATTGAACTTGCGTCAGTGAGGGCATTTGTGATAGTCTTCTCTTCCTGTGAATGCTGGCGATACTGATGAGGGTACTGATGATGATCACTGGTTGATGAAAGTGAGAGGTCAACAGCGGCAGCTTGGCCGACTGGTGAAGCAACAGATGAGTCATCTTGAACCGGCGCCCGTTCAATCGACTGCTGTGGGACGCTGCTGCTGGTGGTGAAGCGTAGCCGTGAGCAGCAGCCGATCAGGCGGCACCGTCAGCTGCTGTGTCAGCTCCGACGTCAAGTACGCAAAGAGATCGTCCACCAGTTCATTGAGGCGATACTTGACACTTGCCTTCTTCTGCTCGATGCGTTCCAGCACTGGAATGGCGGCAATGCTGTTGTTATTTGCGGGCATTTCTGCTGTTTGTGATGCTGGTCTTTGTAGCGGCGAAAAAGGGTCGGTTTCGAGAAAGTACGATGAAGAGCAGAAGAACCAGAGTGTTATTACTTTGAGGACACTGGCGGTGCAGAATGGCGAGGCGCGGCGTCAGAGTCGGCGTTGGAGGTGGCAGTGGCGGCGGCGACGATGGTGGAGGTGGTTAGATGCGGCTTAGATCGGATCGCCTGAGGGACTTTCTCTCTTTGCTCTCTCTCTATTGCACAGAGGCAGAAAGAGGAACACTGGCTGACTGTAAACAAAAACTGCAGCGATGAGATGCTCATCGGCGGCGGCGGCGACGATGGGCTGCAGTGAAGTAGGGTGAGCAGGCCTGCGAGGAGATGAAGCAGCAGCAGAAGAGAGACGACACTTACTCATATGACTGCGGCGTGGGCATCGGCTCCCAGACGATGCGCATGCACCGCTCTGCTGCTGCTGCCATCAGTGATGGGCCATCACCACCACTCACGGCGACGATGCTTTGCCGATGTGGATGGTAGTGGTGGTGTGGCGGTAGAGTCGAGATCGTCTTCGGGCAACTTTATTACACGGTCATGTGGGCTTCGATTTCACAGTGCAGTGAGGAGAGCATTCGATCACAGACACAGAATCCCGAGCAACAGTTGAAGAGATGTCCGACCTGTAGGAGTGAAAGTTCTAAAATGAGCCAAGCTTTGTTTGGTCAGTGAGTAAAAAGGAAAGAGATGGAAAAGGAGTAGTGGCATATAGAGCTAGTGTGATCGAGAGAATCAGAGCTGATCGCTGATTGGCCGATCAGTTGTACACAGATAAAGAAGGCGTTCTAGAGCCGTCCACAGAGGAGGAAACAACACAGGTTCCAAAGGAAACACCCATTTCAGAACTGAATCACCCTACTGGCAATCAATGTTCCGGTGTTGATGACCACCACCCATCCTTGTCTCCACCAGCAATCATCACCAGTGCCGGTCTTGGGCGTTGCACGTGGACACCTTCGCTCACTACGTGTTCCCTTTTTCTCCATTTGTGCTCCATTTGCACTCTTTCCTTGCCGGATGCTTTCGGGCAAATTTAGGTCTCGCCTGATTCCTCTCCACTTTCCATTTGCCTTGGATTGCTGCTGCTGCTGCTTCGTTGTCGCTGGCATGTCAGCCAGCCAGTCAGTCAGTTAGCTAATAATCAGCTCTTGCCAGCCAGGCGCGAGCTGATTATTTGCAAAGGGAGCCAAATGAGGCCTGCTGTTGCTGTTGCTGTTGCTATCACCACTACTGCTCTGCTGACGTCCAGCCCTGTCTTGTCACCACCGACTACTACTCTTCTCTGACAACTGTTTGTACACTATCACAGGCAAGACATTTTGTACAGCAGAGGCAAAACACTTGGTTAGTTGGTTGGTTAGTTGGTTGGTTAGTCGCTGGAATCCCCCACTTGATTTACATGCAACACACAAAAGCTTGGTGTTCTACAAACAACATTTGTAAGAGTTGTTTAGTGTTTACGTATCTTCACTTTGATGATCACAGTTGGTAAATAAAAACAGTTAAAAAGAAAGAAGGAAAAGAAAGAAGAAAAATAGTCAACAGGTTAGATAGAATTTGTAGGTCAGTTGGTGGTGAAGATGTGGTAAAGTAGCACAACAGATGGACAACAAACATCAAGGTAGGAGAAAGGGAGAAAAAGGTGAAAGGCAAATGGAAATGGTGGTGGTGAACATTTGCCCACCAAATTGTGGTGAGCACGTAAATGACTGGGGTAAGTGTGGGGTTTGAGATGGCAAAGTAAACAAAAAATGCAAAATCATGAATACCTAAAAGCGAAAAGTGGTGGTGGTACGACATCCAAGAAAAGAAGAATGAAAATGTGTGCTTGCAGTTTGGCTTGATGGGAAGAGAGAGTTAAGTATATCTGGAGCAAAAAGAGGTGGTGGTGGTGGAAGAGGTGATGATGAAGTTTGGCGGGGTACAGGCAGGTGGTACAGATCAGTTGAGAGTTGGTGTTTGGTGGCCATGTGAATGTCTGGAATGTCGGCGCAAAGAGCGCTCTGCTGTGCTTTGCTCACACCACCCACTGCTACTGCTGCTGCTGCTCGCTCAACTGGCAGCCTCGGTTGTCGTCGATGCAGACGTCGTTGTCGTAGACGTGTTCATCGTGTTCTCATACACAATCTGATCACCGCTATCAGCAGCCTGCTCGTTCTCTGAGTTTGCCGTGTCAGCGGCAAATGCCGACACCAGCGGCACCCGCTCCACCACCTTCAGCGCCAGTGAGTCACTGGTGAGCGTGGGTTCAGTCGTGGTGGTGGTGGTGGTGGTGTCAGTCTGCGTCGTCGTCGTCTCATCCTCGTCGTCATCCTCCTCTGAGTCATCTTCAGTCCTGCTCCCCGGTCATAGTCCTCCAGCGACTTGACCTGCTCAAAGGTGGAGCTGCTGGCGCTGGCCACCTGCAGCCGCACCTCGTCCACCGTGTCCAGCAGGTTCTTCGAGTCGATCACCAGCACGTAGGTCGTCTCCAGCATTGACTGCTTGTAGGCCTCTGCGTAATGATGATTAGGATCGTTAGGTTTTATATAAAATAGAGACCGAAATGCCTACCCTCCATGAGCGTGTCACTGTGGACAATGGTCCTCTTCATCGCCTCCACCAGGTCGTTCATGTCGGCGGTCAGCTTCTTCTGGGCGACGTCAATTGTCCAGTGGGCCGCATCGGTGGCCACCGCAGCTCCGTGGCGAGCAGCGAGTCGACGTTTGCCAGCAGATTGCGCAGCTCCTGGCCGACGTTCTGCAAAAGCAAAGCAAAAATTAGAACCTTTTCTTAACTCCCTTTTCCTCCTCCTCCTCCTCCTGCTCACCTTGACTAGATCCACATACTCGCTGGTGTTCACCTCCTGGACGCCCTTCAGCAGCTGCCGCACGGCGTTGATCACCTCCATGGTGCTGCTGTAGACGGCGTCCTCCGTCCGGTCGAGCTGCCCACTGCTGTACACGTTCACCTGCGCATCATCTCCTGGCGCATCTTCGAGTCGCTCAGCTGATTGTGCTTGAAGAACTTCTTCAGCGACACGGAAAGGCCACAATGATCATTGGCGCCGGTCACCGATGATGAACCGTCAATGGACGAGGACGTCGAGGGAGGAGAGCTGTGCTGGCGGAGGTGTGTGCCAGCCAGCCCATCCAAGTTGGCACTGCCGCAGCTAGAGTTGGTGTTGGTGTTGGTGGTGGCGCCCATCAGCGAGGTAGTCGACTTGAAGGAGTTGTACGACTCGTCGCCGTAGCTGATTCGCTTCTGCTGACTGCTGCTGCTGTTCTTGCCAAGGTTGGGGACGCCTGCTTTGAAATGGTAACGGTCACTTGGAGCTCTAGAACAGGCAACAAAAGGATAAAAACTTACTGTAGAGGTTGTTGTTCAGAGACTGCGTCGAGTGATTCTGACTACTGCCGCCGCCGCCCTCACTGCGGTGCAATGACCCCACAGTGAGGTGGTGATCCTTGATTCCACCACTAAGAGCACTTCCAGTACCGCCCCCACCACAGTCGGCATCCTCGTAGACACTGCTGCTGGTGGCCGTGCCCGAGTGATTGTGGTGCTGGCTACTGCTGTTCAGCTCATTCAGGCTGCTGCTGCCGCTCTTCGTGGAGGTCGTCGAGTTGAGCGAGTCGAATCGATTGGTCGTTGTTTGTATTCTTGGCAGCTGCTCCAGCAGTGGTGGTGGTAGCTGTTGTGGTTTGCTGCTGCCAGTGCGCCTCATTCGCCGCCAGCCACTTCGAGTCGGCCTCCATCTGCTTGCGCTGCTCCGAGAGGATGGCCTTAATCTGCTTGAAGGATGCCAGAAGAGGAAGAAGAAGAAGAAAAGTGTTAGAGAAACATGAGGAAATAGAATAGCACAAGAGAAGAGAAGATAAATGACTACAGAATGATAAATCAAGCGTAGACAAACTTCCTAAGAAAACTCTGCCAATTTCTTTTCCTGCCACTCTGCACTTACTTTCTGGGCATCAAGCACCTGACTAGCGCTCATGGAGGAGGAGGGAGAGTTTGACCTGCCGCCGCCGCCCTGAAGAGCAGAGCTCTAAGTAAAAAGAAAAGAAAAACAGTTAATTCCCTCTTTCCAAGTCTCTTATCATCTTTACCTTGTTATTACTGGCGGCAGCGTAAAAGTTGCGCGAAAGCGACGAAGAGGCCGACGACGAGTAGAACCGATTGCCACCGCCACCACCTCCCTCTGATCCGGAAAACGAGGACAGACTGGACATTGGACTAGAGGACTGCTGCTGTTGTTGCTTCTGTTTTCCACCATTCACCACAGCCTCTCCTCTTCCTGCTAGATCCATGCGGGCAATGGCGCCCACCAGGCCCAGCTCCGCCTGCGCCACCGCCTTGATGGTCCGCCTGATGTAGCGAAAGCTAGGTCGCTTGTCCGGCTCGTACTTCCAGCACTTGAGAAGGAGAGCGTAGAGGGCTGGCGGACAGCGCGGCGGCTTCGCCAGCCGCTCGCCGCCCTCAATCCGCCCAATGACGTCGGCGTTCTTGACGCCCTGAAAGGGCTTCCGCCCGAGCATGAAGATCTCCCAGACGCACACGGCGAACATCCACACGTCAGAGGCGGTGGTGAAGCGGCGAAAGTTGATCGACTCGGGCGCCATCCACTTGATCTACAAAAGAGGTTAAAAAATGATCAGCAAATATCAAACCAAATAATGACACCACTACCACCACACTTACCGGCAGCTTACTATTGGTGGCCATGTAGTAGGAGGCGTCCTCGATGTACCGCGACAGGCCAAAGTCCGCCAGCTTCACCACCTCAAAGCTGAAGACGAGAATGTTCCGCGCGGCAATGTCCCGGTGGACAAACTGCTGCGACTCGAGGTAGGCGAGCGCCCCCGCGATCTGCAGCGAGTACTCAATCAGGTGGCGGTGCTCCAGCGTCGGCCCGTGCTTCGCGAGAAAGTCGCGCAGCTCGCCGTAGGCGGCCAGCTCCATGACCACATAGACCGGCGAGGCGGAGCAGACGCCAATCAGGCGGATGATGTTCGGGTGCTCCAGCTGCTGCATTTCCGCTCCGCCTCGCAGAGCAACTTCTGGTCGGCGGAGAAGTAGTCAAAGGCGGAGACGGCGCTCGAGTGAGAGTGAGAGTGGTGGTGGAACATTCCATTGGAGTTCAGACTGCCCGGCGTCTGCATCTTTGAGATCTTCACCGCCACCGCCACGGCTCCGGCTCCTTTGGCTGACTGGAGATGGAGACGGTGCTCTGCTGAGTGGCTTGTGTTGGTGGTGGGTAGTAGAGGCCCCGGTGGACGTCCCCAAACTGGCCCGTGCCAATGAGCTGCTCGATGGTCAGCTTGTCGCGGCAGATCTCCGTGCACATCTCCATCGGACTGGAGTAGTCGGCCTCGTAGTCGTTGTTGCTGTTGTTGTTTAGCTGTTCGGAAGGTAAAGACTTGGCGGTGGCTGATGACTGTTTGGAATACTGCTGTAGTGCGCTGTAGTTGAGCTAGAGGTGGTGGACTGCTGGGTGCTAAAGTTGATGGCCGCAGTGGTAACGGGAAAAGGCGGCGGCGACGGGCTGACAAACTCCACCTCGGCTCGCCGGGGCTCAATCACCTCAGAGGCGTTTGACTTGAGCGAGTTGTGGCCGCCGCTGCTGCTGCTGCCACCTCCCTTCAGTGAGTCAGTGTCTGTGGAAGCAAAAAACCAAAAACAGAGTTAAAAAACAAACTCATCAAGCGATAAAAGACATCTACAAAGAAAAATGACTAAAAAGAGGCAAGAAACAATAATAAGCACAAGACCTTTCATTAGGCAGCTCTTGCAGAGACAGGCGGCTCGTAGTTTGTTAGCAAAAGAAGCTTTGAGTGGGCAGTGAGAAGAGCAGGAAAGAGCAGGAAAGTGAAAAAGAATAGCAAATGGAAGAGAGTGTTAGAGACCAGCAGATGTGGAAGAGGAAGAAGAAGAGCAGAGGTAAAGTTGGAGTAGCAGTGAAAAAAAGTAAAGTTCCAGAAGTGGTCATCATCCTCCTCTTTCTCCTCCTCCCGATCATGAATTACCCGAAGTGGCAGAACCACTGCTGCTGCTGCTGTTCATCCACACCGACGTTCGACTGTTGGTGGCCAGTCGGTGGTAGCCGTCAATGAGATCGGCCAGACTGGTGGCCACGGCGAAGGAGGCGCAGGAGATGACCAGCGTGTCCTCCTCGCCGTGGATGCGAATGTTCAGCAGAATCTTCTTCGCCGGACTGCCTCCCTGAAGAAGGGCATCCTGATCTCCTCCTCCTCCACTATCGAGCTGTCGACTTCTCCGCCTGTCTATCGTCGAGGAGCGGTTCATCGTTGCGTGACTGACAATGGACAGCTGCTCAATCTGGTCAAAGCTTTTCACAATCACAGTTGGCTGTAAAAGAAAAATTTTTTAAAACATTTGGTAAAACCTCAAATCAATGCCCTCCTCAACTCTTACCGGTGAGGAGCTGCTGGTGTGGTAGGTGATGCCGCTGTCGGCGCCCACCGTCAGGTCGATGGGCACCGACCAGGCAGAGTCGCCCAGCGAGACGCGAAAGACCTCTCGCGTGTACGGGACCAGCTGATGGACCAGCCGCAGCAGCTCAAACATGGCCGTCCGCGGCTGCAGCGCAAAGATCTTCTTGAACTTGCCCTTGATCAGCTTGCGCAGCTGTTTGGGCTGAAGGAGAAAAAAGAGAGAGAAAATGAAAAAACCCTAATACAAAAGAGCCCATCAGCCCTACCTTCATGGAGGCAATGAAAGCCGCCGGGAGAAAGCGGCCCAGCTCGCCCTCGAGCGCCTCAAAGTTGGAGCTCTTCTCCAGGCCGGCAGGCGTCAGAAAGACGTTCGACCGGCGCAGCTCCAGACAGCCCAGCTCCACAATCAGGTCCTGGTACTTCGCCTGCAGGCACTGCCCACCGTCCTCAAGCAGCAAAAACTCCTGCAGCACCTGGTCGTAGAGGTACTTGAAGCTGACCGGGTCCTCCTCCGCCAGCGCCTGCAGACTGGTGGGCAGGTAGCGAATGCGCAGCTCCAGCCGCCATCCGCGACTTAGCTTCGCCTCTCGGTGCTGCTCCACAAAGGCGGCCACGCTCTGGCCGGGGTGCAGCCACTGGTGGTCGTTTGGGTTCAGCTCGCGGCAGATCAGTCGCAGAGCGTAGCAGTGCAGGTACCGGGTGATCGAGGGAGGTGGGGCTGCTGCTGCTGAGGTTGCTGGTGATGACCAGGAAGTACTGCCGACTTGGTGTACAGCTGACTAGTGAGAAAGTGGGTGATCAGGTCAAAGGCGGTGCTGCTCGGCCCAAAGGAGATCTCGGTGGTGTTGCGCACCGGCCAGTGGATGGTCACCACTGTAGAGGAGCTGCTGCTGCCTCCGTTTCCGCTTCTGGAAACCAGCGGGGAAGAGTGGCTAGTGCGGTGACACTATTGCTCAGCGCACTGCCGCTGCCCATCAACTGCACGCCAGAGCTGGTGGTCGTCGCAGAGGAGTGCGAGGAGGTGGTGGTAATGACGCTGGTCGACTTGTTCCGCTTCGGCAGCAAGGGCGAGCCTGAAGAGGCGGCAGCAGCAGCATTGGTGGTGGGAAAGATTCCTGAGTTGGAGGCGGCAGTGGTGGAGTTGAGTGAGGTGATGGTGGTCATGGTGGGACTGCTGATGTTCGACTGATGCAGTGACCAGTGATCAGAGACGATGGACGCGGGACGTCGATGTCGGGCGGGAGGATTGAAAGAGGAGCTGCTGCTTGAAGCGGTTCTGCTGTTCTGATGCTGCTGCTGCTGACTGGCGCTGAAAAGGGAAGCTGAGGGGCTGCTAATGTTGCTGCTGTTTGACTGGGGTAAAAGTTGTGAATGAAATTGCGGCTGCTGCTGCTGCTGTTGCTCAGCATTGCCGGCAATCAGCTGCTGAACGGCGGCAGAGGAGATGATGGAGCAGCTCTCGTCGTCGTTCTCATTGTCCACGTTGAACTCGATGAAGTTGCCATTTCTCATTCTGGTTGATGGAAGGAGAAAAAGAAAGAAAGAAAGAAAGAAGAAAAAAGTGTTAATTCATTGCCATTGCAGTGCTGCTGGGTGGTTGGAATGCATGCGTGAAGGAATGCATTAGGAGAATGGGTTCAATGGTACTGCTGCTGCTGCTGCTGGTAGTGGTGGTGGTAATGACAGTGCAATGTCCTTAAAACATGAAAAATCTAAAAAATCTTTCCCTCTTTCTTTCTCTCTCACAAAAAGTCACCAACCGAAGCACCGAGCCAAAGAACTGCCCCGAGTCGACGAAGAACGGACTAATCGAGTCAGACTTGAGGTACCAGAAGCTGGCGCTGGCGTTCTCGTCGCCGGCACTTCCGCTGCTGTCATTGCCGCTGCTGCTGCTGCTGCTGGTGCTGGTTGTGGTGGCGGTGGTAATGCTGCTAATGTTACTACTTCGCCTGCCACCGCTGCTGCTGGTGTGCTCAAAGGTGCTGCTCGCCGAGGGTGATTCCTCTTCAAGAAGACGGTGGTGGTGGTGGTGGTGATGAAGATAACTGTGATAGGTTTGAGAGCGACGAAGATTTCCACCGCCGCCACCGAGTCTTCGGTAGCGGTTGTGGTGGTGGTCACCATCAGCACTGACGCAACCGGTGAAGCAGTTGACGCCTTCCAGTGCTGATCGAAGGTACGACATTTTGATATTTTAGTAGTGAAGAAGGAATTTTTGGTAAAGAAAATTTAGAACAAAAAAAGATGATCTTGGCTGAAGAAGCTGATCAGCAATCACAGTGCTGTCAGATCAGACAGTGGCAGTCAAATGATGTGCAAAGTATTGAAACGATTTGCCTGTATGTCTGCCTTATGCAGCGATAGTGTCAACGACTGGTGGATGTGTGTAGTGGCGTGCGTGCATTCCCTCCAACCAAACTACTGCTGCTACACAGCATCATGAATGCACGAGGAAGTATTAGTCGCAGGCAGTTAGTTGTTAGTCAGTCAGTCAGTAAGGGCAATGAAAGTGGCAATGATCGCGGACTGGCGGACTGTGTGTCTCAAGCAAGTGTCAACGCTCAAACAACGTCGTCGGAAAGAATGGCCAATAATCGTGGTCACCACAGCAGATCTCAGCAGGCTTAAGGAGAGTCATGCCACACGGGAGTTACATCATCACCAGCGACGACACTGCACAGACTCATCCAATCGATACAATGCAGCAAAACGGCTTCATTTGTTTGCAAGCAATTGGCTGGTGATGCTGCTGGTTCTGGTGGTGACCATGGGAAACACAGCACAATGTGTGTGTGGAAGAAGGGTGCAACAAGTGATGATGGCGGCAGCGGTTTGCAGGTGAGTGCGTGCGTATATGACCACCACCTCCACACAATAAAACACTACAGCCCACTAGATAATCAGTGCAAAGCGCTGTAAAATTAAAGTGGCACTGCACAGTAGACAGAGAGAGAGAGATGGTGATAATTGCAGGCAATGAGGAGGAGATGAGGATGAGTGTGGAAACACTGGCAAACAACTGCAAACAGGAACACACACACAAACACACTATCTGCTGGTGGTGGTGGTAGTGTACGGCGGTCAGTGGCCAGCCAGCAACTGTGGAAGGGAGCTCTCTCCCTCTTCAAGTGATTCCCCGTTTTCACATGCAGGGAGTGCAAAGACCCAATGACCGAGTGGTGGTGGTGGTGGTGGTGGTGTTCGAGGAGGTGACAACAAAATCAGCAGCAGCAGCAGCAGCGACAACTCCCGACAACATCAACGGCGATGCTGCACTGTGTTCATCACACATTAGCGATGCTGCAAACGAGTTCATTCGTTGCTGGCAGTTGAGAAGCGTAAGCACCACCACCGCCGCGACCATCGCCAGCAGCAGCACTTCATATCTCTTCTCGGGGCGGCAGTCGGTCAGTCACACACAGTTACACAGTCACAACAGCAACAGCAATCCCCTCTTTTCCACCGTAAATATGCAAACAACGGACGGGGGAGAAAAGTAGTGATGATGGTGGTAGTGTGTGAGGAGAGAGAGAGAGAGTCTGCAATCGGCAATCTTCACCACTAATCAAACTGTGTGAGCGGTCTGTCGGTCTGGTGTGGACAGTGGACAGTAGCTGTTGCAAGTGAGTGAGTAAGAGCTGATCCGAGAAAGAGAAGGATCGAAAAGAGTAGTAGCTGCAACTGCAGTTGAAGCTTTCACTGCTTAACACACGGGGCACTAAACTGGATCACAGGACTAAACGGTTTGGAAGTGCAAGACTTCGGCAGCGGCGGCGATGACTGGCCCCGTCCGCGCTTCGTTTGCAGCTGCCTAAGCAGCAGCGCAGCAGCAGCAGCAATGGCATCAAATGAAATCCGCTCCGAGCTTCATCGATGAGGATGCCGACAGGAAAGGGGAGCGAGAGAATCTTGGAGGCAAAAGGCAAAGAAAGCGAAAGAAAGAGAGAGAGGGCGAAGGGAAGAGCCAAACTCAGCCGACGGCAGACGATGCAGTGGCAAATTCAGCACAGTCTCTGCTTGTGTGTGTGTGTGTTGTTTATACAGCTCACACGAGAGAAAGGAAAGATTGCTGATGGTAAATTTGTTGATGGTGATGGTGGTGGTGTGGTGATTCACTGAGTGGTGGTGCAGAATAGCGGGCCACGCCACGAATTAGCCAAGCTTGTCACTTTCTTTCCTTCAATCGAAATTCATTCGCACAATGCACACACACACACAGGCGTACAGCCTGGGTAAAGAGAAGTGTGTAGAGTGCAGAGGCACTTGTGACTCAGAAGCAACAGCAACTAACAGTCGACAGTGACCACCGACTGAGCGGAACAGAAGAAACAAACTGAACAGAAGAAAAGAAAATGGAGCTCCAAGACAGGGAGAGAAAGCGATGCCATGAAAGAGAAGAGGAAGAGGCGGTGGCAAAGAGCAACTGCAACTCAATACACACACACACTGAGAAATGCCCAATGTTTGGATATGAAAAGGAAAGGGATGGGAATGAAGAAGGGATGCGCCCCAGTACAATATACTGTGTGCAGCAATTAGTCGGTCGGGTGCAGCACTCCACTTGGAGTAACCAATTTGCATAGAAAGACAGAAAGAGGAGGAAATGGAGAGAGAGAGAAGGGGCAATAGACAAACCAACAGATTCAATTCCGGTTAAAACTGCGGCAGCAGCAGCAGCAAAAGTGAATCAAGAGATCAATCAACTCATCTTCGGGCGCCTGAAAGAATGCGCCCGAAGATGAGGATTATTACCACCGCTATTACCACCAGTCAATCAGTGCGAGCTTCAGGAGAAAGCAGCAGCAGCACACAGGCAATGCAAAATAAATCAAACTCGCAGTTGCAGTCTTGCAGTCTTGCAGTTGCCGTACTGCAGAGTATAGAATATAAAAATTCCAAGGCAATGAGAAGATCGTCTCGCAACCGCTCTCTGCAACAGAAACAGCAACAGCAACATCGTCCCAAACCAACCAACTGCAACTGCAACTTTTTATCTGCATCACTGGCACTCGTGACTTCATCGCCACAGACCTGCAACGCACTCAAAGAAAAAGCGCTGGACAAAAAGGTAAATTGATTGCATCAGACAGCTGCAGCAGCAGCAGCCGCATCAATTGATGCAAACACAAACACTCTCAATACACAAATTCTAAATGCGCCTAAATTAAGCGCATATTAAGGCAGTCGATTAGTGAGATAAACGACGGCATTGAGATAGTAGAGAGAGAGATCGTCGACTCCGGCAAAACAGTGTCTGCGTGGGAGTAACAGCATCCATTCCATTCACCGCACATCTCACAAGGCGCGTCAATCGATAGCAGCTCCAGTGTGATGTGATGGTAGAGAGGTGAAAGCAAAGCAAAGCCTCGTGTCAGACTGCTGTGCACACTGCACTTAACTTCAACTCTCCATCAGCGATCAATTCTGACGCACCAATAGCGGCCTTTTTGCACACAATAGCTTTCACGTAAAGAAGTCAAAAAGAAGAATAAGAAGGAGAAGAGGGGGCAAACCATCTGGTAGTGCACCCATTTTGGCGGAGCAGACACATGTGCCACTTTTAAATTGGTTTTCAAGCGAACCGAATGAGTAAGCTACTAGTACCGCGAAACGTGGTACCGATTAAAAGGGAGAGAGGGGTCTCGCTCAAACAACGTTCACAAAGCACACAAGTGCGACACAAACGGAAGTGAATGAGGAAATGAGAGAGAGAGAGGAGACATCATCCAGTGGAAAAGTGGCACCACGTGGGACAGTGTGCACCACCACCAGTGTACAGCCGTGTGTATTTACAGCTCAGACAGATCAACTGTCAAACTGACAACTGGCAAACTAGCACAAAATGGTAAATAAAATAAAAAGGAAGGGAAAGAGAGTGAGGAGAGGGACCGTAAAAGACGGCTAATTAAAACAAATGATTACTAGCTGACTGCTGCTGCAGAGGGCCAGATAACAACAACAAGCAAATCCACAGGCGACAAATGCGACCACCGCCACTACTGGAATCTAAACAGACTGATCTCAAATGACACAGTGGGCACAGTTTGCTGCTACAAAACTAGTCTGAAACTGAGGGATCTTCAGTGGAAAAGCAAAGTAGGGCTTTGACTGCAACGAAGTTAACAGCAACAAACCAGACAAAATAAAAACAAAAAAGTAAAGCAAAAAAGTCAACAAAAAGCAAATTGCAACACAGGCACTGTGTCTGACAATTGACGACTGCATCCTGACACCGATGAGCAAAGAAACAAAACATAAAAAAGGAGCCGTCCACAAGACTAGAGCTACTCTAGAGCATCGCTTTCATCACCACCACCACCAAAATAAGTGCCAAGCTGAGCCGAAGCATCAACAGCTTCGTGTTTGGAGGTTGTTTTTAGCACTGACCTCAAACAGCGGGAGATGGAGATGGCGATGGTGCCATCACCACCACTACTGCTATACAAAGTTGACAGGTCATGTGCTGCTGCTGCTGCTAGTGTTGGCGACCAAATTGGCAGCTGCCCTAATGATTGATGGCTGTTGATGTGCAGTTCACACTACCACAAACTCCACCACTGAATATTCCAAGAAAGAGAGAACGAGAGGGTAAAGTGTCCTTTTGCAAAAAATAAGCAAGGAGACACCACCACCACCAACATACTGATGGACAGTTACAGATATTCCTCTTCCACGAAACTACTGCAGCAGGAGCAGAAGCAGCTGGAGTGGACACACAAAACTGTCACGTCTATTTATGGCAGTCTTTTTAGTGGTGTATGTCTGTCTGCATTGCATTCTCCACGCTAAATGTCTCTGGCCAAAGATGAAGTGGCAAAGATGGCAAAGGCAAACTGTACAAGAAGAAAACTGTTTATGAAACGGCAGCGTCGGTGGCAGTGAACGCTAATTATAATTTGCTCGTGCTGCTCGAGTGGTGCAGACAAATTGTGGTGGCCATAGTGCCGCCGCAACAGCAACAGCAGCCAACCAACTGCATATAAATCAATAGAAGCAGACACATGGCCACCACCACCACCAACAGGAGCAGCAAAAGTAGAAATGCAGAAAGGAAGGTCAACTTGAAGGAGTTTGAAACAGCATCAACTTTAACACACAAGGAGCAAAACTATCAAAGAGGCATTAGCGACACTTTCCTCGCTTTGTTCGAGTGCACCTCCTCCCCCTCCTCCTCCTTGGTGCCAAACAGAAAAGTCGACACACTTGATTAATCGGTTGGAAAAGTGATACTGACGCTGATATCATACTGAATGGCTGAATAAACGAAAGAAAAAAGCTGCCCTGGTAGCACAAAGTCATGGCGTGAGAAATCGATCATTTATTGAGAGAGGGGAGGGAGGGCAACATTTGATACCTCGCCAATTTTTGCCGCCATGAACGAGCACGGAGATTAAAGCATCTGAACGTCAAGTAGAACTCAGCTGCTAGCTCGTTGACAGCAGTTCCACATCGAGTGAGAGGGAAAACATGTGTAAACAGAGCAAGTGGTGCAAATGACCGATAGTAATGATGGTGGTGGTGGTCAATGGTGGTCACATCAACTCATCATCAGCAGCAGCGATTAATCGTACACTATGGCGGCAGATTGAAAAGGGTCTGCAAACACACACACTTGGGCGACAAACTGTTTGTGTTTGTCTGCGCGCCTGTGAATGCACACAACACACACACACATAATTAGGACGAATTGATGCGCCCTCGATCCCACTCTCTCGCCTTCTGAATCCTTTTGCAGAAGCAAACATACACAAACATCAGCAGCAGCTAACATGAAGGTTCAAAAAGAAAGACAGCACTTGAGTGACTCCATAAAGTGAAAGCGTCTGCCGCAGCTCAAGTGCAGCAGCAGCAGGCATTCAGCAACAACTTGCCGAATGTGCTTCAGCAGCCGCCGCCGCCGCCGCATCAATGAAGGCACCGAAAATAGCGCCTCACCCAGGCAGGGCAATTGAATAGGCCATTACGCCCTCTTTTGCCTGCCTGCCTGCTTGCAGACGAGTGTTCTGCTGCACAAGACGTACAAGACAACGCACACACACACACCCACACTCACACTGCTCGAATGCAAATTATCGACAAGCACTTGGTGTGTGCATCTGTGAGCATCTCTAAACAATGGCAGCCGCATCAGCGGTTGTAGCAGCATCGATGGCGGCAGTAATCCGCTTGCTCGGCATTGCTAAGTGCGAGCGCATAGTGCAAGAGGGAGAAGATAAGTTGGGAGAGAGAGAGAGAGTGAGAGAGTGTATGCACCCAGTGATGTGGGTTAAGCTGAAGAAGAAGAAGAGCAAGAAGAGTAATCAAAGTAGAGTGACTGACCTGAGCATGTTCGAGTTGAGGTACGTGTCCAGACATGCTGACCGAGGGCGTGCTCTACTGTGGCGGCTGGGGCCAGAGGTGGTGGTGGTGCTGGTGGTGGTGTTGATGGAGGTCGTGGAGAAGGAGGCGGCGGTGTTGCCGGCAGCCGAGGCAGAGTCGCCGTCCGATGTTGTGGTGGCTGTCGTACGCTGCTGCTGTGATGTTGGTGTTGGCCACTTTGCCGTCTGACGACAATCGGCTGCGACTCACGGTGGTGCTGCGGCTGCTGTTGTTGGTGGTGATGATGTTGATGTTGATGGTGGTCACGGAGATCGGCGGCGGCGGAGACGGCGGCTGTTTGCCCGGATGGTGCCGACATCTGCTGAGCATAGACAATACTGGTCCGCTTTGAATCAGTCCGCGGCGCCGGCTGCTGCTGCTAGTGGCTGCAGTGGTGAGTTGAAGATCAACGGCGACCGCCGCGAGATGAGATTCTCCGTCAGCTCTCGGTGGTGCCGGTCCACGAAGAACTCCGCCTCAAAGTCATCGCTGCGCGTCCACTTTGAGTTCTTCTCCTGCTGAGATAACAAACAAAAAAAGAGGATAGAATTAAAAGAATGTTTCAAAATGAGCGCATCAGTTTTTCAATGGCAGTTCGAAAAAGAAAAAGAAAGAAAAACAATAGTCTGCGCCAAGAAAGGGAGATAAAAAGAGAGAAAAGTGAAACATGATAGCCATCATCAGCCTGCGCAACCTTTCGCGAGTGCGTGTTCGCTGTTGGCAATTCTTTCAGCAAAGATTCTGACTAAAGCTCCCTAACTGGTTCCTTCTTGGAAAGAAATGGGGGCAGCAGTTCATCATCAACACCAAAAACAAACACAACCTATATTTCCTCCTCCTCCTTCCCCTCACAAACTAACAAACTAGTGCACCCTCAATCTCTGCCTTTAACCCACTACTACCTAAACACTACTACAAACGCGCGCAATTAGTCTGTCAATTAATTAGGCCAGGCTGAGGCTGAGGAGCCGGTGAACTCAACTGTTGCTCACCAGTGGATAATGGCATGCAAATGGAGATAATTACCGGTGGCTAATGAGCCCACCGGGCAGGAGAAGGACTACGCTAGTCCACACAGTCTACTACTAGAACTCAAAGGTTAGGCTCTTGTCTGATCTGAGCCCCTAAACTGTCGATGATTGATTGAGTGAATGAGTGTGCTGGCCAGTAGTGTAAGACACACAAACACACACAAGTGCACACAACTGCAGTGGGCACAGACAATTGGCGTAAATGTTGCCACTGCCTGCACTGATGCAAAAAAACACAGAAAGCAAGAGCATAAAGTCTGCCAGGCAGCCTCCCTTCACTCCCCCTTCAGCTCACACTGCGCTTCGTCCCACGCAGACAGACACTTTTGGCAAAGTTCGATGCCATTTATGGTACACCCGCAGCAGCAGCAGCAGCCACTGTGCAGAAAGCGTCGTACACGACACTGCTCGGAGAGGAAAGAACAACGTCGCAGAGCAGAGCAGCAGCAGCAAAAGCGTCAGCATTTTTTGTTGCCGCAGCACTGTCAATCGAAGGATCACCATTGAAGGTGCTGCCGATGCTTACCTTGGAGGAGCTGCTGGTGTGATTCGAAGAGTGGCCACCACTTCCACTGCCACTGCCGCCGCTTCCATTGAAGAGCGAGAAAAGCCAACTCTTCCGCACTGAACTGAGCTTCAGCTTGGATTGCACCTTCTCGACTAGACCACCACCACCGCCACTGCCGGTTGAGGAACTGTGATGCAACTTTTCATGGCCATCCGAGGAACCGTCAAGGTTGTCGCACTGGCTGTTGTTTGGCTGCTTTTGATGGTAACTGGTAGAACCGGAAGAACTGGCTACAGCAACCACCCCTTTGCCGCTGCCACCGGCAATCGAGCGGGTGGGCGTCTTGGAGCGTCGCCGCCGTGGTCTACTGGGCGGTGGGCAGCTGCTGCGCAGGTGGTGGGCGCGGAGAAAGGCCGAGGCGGAGGAACGGGAGCGACCATCGCCGTCCAGGCGATATTCCCCCTCCTCGTCTTCTTCCCCCTCCTCATCATTCTGATGAGGATAATCCGGAGAGGGCGATCGGCTGTGTCTGCTGCTGCTGCTGGGCTGTCTGTTTCCACGATGCTCCATGTTCATCATCATCACCGTCGTCGTCGGCACTGACAGCTTCGAGACATTGTCCCGGGACAGGTATCGATGGTTGGGACAGTAGACTCGCTGCTGCTGATGATGATCACTGTTAAATGGTAAATTTTTCTGCACTGCTGAACTGCTGTGGGGTGTTCGCTTGATGACATCAGGCTGCGAGTGGTCGTCGTCGTCGTCAGTGTTCAGCAGGCCAGCAGGAGCCTGCTGCCAGAGGTGCTCTGCCAGCTTCTCCGCCTTCTGAAAGGGCACCACCTTGTCCAGCTTTTTCTGCTGTTGCTGTTGTTGCTGCTTTTTGCTGTTCGTCGCCATTGACTGCTGTTTGTTCTGCTGCCGTTGCTGTCTCTTTCCTGTGTTTTTTTCACCGCCACTGATACTGTCGTCGCCGCTGCCACCACCACCAGCACTACAATCGGTAGTGTCTCGTAGTAGTAGTAGCCGTCGGCGTATCCGCTCGCCCCTCGTACTGCTGCTGACTTGCTTGTGCTCTTTGCCTTCTCCTTCTTCTTCTGCTTCCCCTGAATGGCCGTCTTCCTCCTCGGCGATACTGTCAATAGAATTTGGCTGCTGCTGATGATGATGATGCTGATGCTGGTCCAACTGTGCTTCATGGAAGCACAACTGCGCGTGCAGCTGGCAAATGTGACACTGGCAAAACTTGGGATGCTGATAACGACCGGGCAGTGCTGCTGCTGCTCTAGTTGGTGTAATGACTGATGGCTGCTGCTGCTGCTGCAATGGCTGTCGGCGATCACTTGGCAGCGAAACCGATCTGCTGATCAGCTGGTTGCAGGACACTGCTCGATGTTGCTGATCTAGCTGTGGCGGAGAAAGCAGTAGTGGTGATGCATTGTTCTGCTGGTGGGGGCAGTTGTGGTCGCAAGTTGTGCTGGAACGTGTCGTCGAGTGCTGATCAACGGAGTTGCTACAGCCACTGCTGCTGCTGTCAGTTATCGACGAAGAGGTGGAGATCGATCGAATGCGAGCTGGGGGTTCTGAGTATTGTCGGTGGTGGTGGGGTTGACGGGGCACTAGACGAGATAGGAAGGACTTGTTACTGTGAAGAGAGCGAGAGTGAGAGCGAGAATGAGCAGATAAGTGGTGTGCCTTAGCTGTTGATGAAGATGATAATGATGACGGCGGTGGCTGACTAATGGAATCGTGGCCACAGAGATTAGCACTGCCGCTGCTACTGCTGCTGAATGAGGTAACCAGTTGAGTCCACAGGGAGTTCAGATTCTTCATTGAGGATTAGTGGTAGTGGTAGTAGCACTGGAAGTAGTAGTAGTGCAAGTAGAAATTGAAGAGGAGTGCTGAAGACAATATCGCTGCAGTGTCTGATGGTGCGGCTGATTAGGGGGTGATCATCATCATCGTCATCATTCTCACTGTTGGTAATGTGCAAATGCAAATGATGACTGCACTAACATTGAAACACTTTCCTTGTTGTTCTTCTCTGCTGCTGCATCTGCTGGTGCTGCAAGATCGGCAAAACTGGCGACAGTGATTGTGGTGTGCTACTGGTGTTGGTGGTGGTGGTGGCACAGATTCGACGGGCGGAACGACGGCAGCTGCCTTGTTGTAATTGAAGCCACTTGTAGTCTCCGTCGATGTTCATAATTAAGTAGAAGAAGTAGAAGAAGAGAAGATAGCGGCAGCAGTAGAAGTGACAGTTTTCGTCGTGAATGAGCGGGAGCAGAAACACAATTGAGCCGCGGTGATGAGAGATGAGCAATCTTTGAGGCGAAAGTAGAACTGAAGAACTGAAGAGGAAGAAGAAGAAGAAAAGCGATAGAGGACAAGGTTCGAAATGGCACTGAAGTGAGTGAGAGAGCCAGAACGAGGAATCTAGATCGAGTCCTCAAATGCGAGCTGAACGTAAATGAAATGACGGCCCTTCTTCTTCTTCTTCTTCGTTGTTCGTTCGTTTTCGAAGATGAAAAGAGATGCGGAGTGATGCCAGAGAGAGAGCTTCAGCAGAGTCAAAGACACACAATTATACCACGAGATACAAAGAAAGAGAGAGAAGGAGACGATGACGGTTACCGCCTGCACTTTGTCACTGCTACTCTGTTATAAATAAATAAAGCACCACCAAGCAGTGTGTCACACCAGTCTTCGACATCCTCATCGCCGTCGCCGTTGCCTGCTTGCCTGCCTTCATCAGCCGAAGACTGCAGCAGAACTGCTCAGAAGACGACGAAGAAGAAGAAGGGGAAGGGGAAGAAGGTGCCCACGAGAAACTCTGCAGATAATTTGAGTGCAGCAGCAGCTCTAAAGCAACGTCACACGGCGAGTGTCTTGCCAGCGTAGTTTTTTGCAGTGGTCCAAATGTGTGGGGGCGTAAGACACACACAAAGTCGACGACGACGACAGCGGCGACGGTTGTTATGGTGGTGGGCGTGAGGAGAGTGTGCTTGCTTGCGTGTGTGTGTGTGTGTGCTGTGGCTGATAAAGTTCTGCTGCTGTTTGGTTTTGTTTTGCTGCTTCTGCTTCTGCTGATGGTGGTGATGATGGTGGTGAGTGAATGTACGAACAAAGTTTTGCACAGTTTTGAGAGTGTTGAGCGAATTAGAAGAAGAAGAAGAGGTGGAGAATGAGGATGAGATGCAAGGGAATAATATATCACAGCAAAGTAGTAGAGCAGAAAAACAAAAAACAACAACAACGGCAGCAGTGGAAGAAGAATGGCCAGGAAAAGAGGAGAAAGATGAAGTGGTTGGAGAAGATCAAGTCAGTCAGTCAGTCTGGCAGTTGGCCCAGAGTGGTGGTGGTGGTGGTGATTGCGGAGGAAGTGACGATGGCAAGCAGCTCTGCAATACTGCTAAGTCGATGATGGTGACGAATCGCAATACTCATTAGGTGACAGACTTATTGGCTGAGTTGAAGGCGATGATGCAATTTCGAAAAGGATAATTGACAGTTCGAAAAGACAACAAACAGAAGCTAGCCAGCTTTGCGGTTGATTTGGTGACAGTAACTAACGATGAAGAGCCAGCCAAATCTTCAGGTGGTAGTGGTGGTGGTGAAAAAGAAGAAGAAGGGGAAGATTATTTTCTTTGGTGGCAGGCGAAAGTGATATCACAGCAATACTACGCTTCTTTTGCACAGCTCTGCGCTTAAGTGCAACTGAAGCAACCGAAGCAGACACCACCACCACCGCCACTACAGTTGCAAGAAAACGAAGGAGAAAGAGATATCAGGCAAAGAAGAAAAAGAAGTGCACTCTTGAGCCGCTTGGAGAGCTGAGAGAGTACGATAGGTGGAGAAGAAAAGTAAAACAACAAAAAGTAGTTAGAGTTGTTGCAGAGCTGCTGAGACTGAGATGAAGCAGTGTTTGGCGGTGGGAAGGCGGTGGCTGATGCTGTTGATGCCAATACTGGTGATGTCCTCAAGATGCTCAATTCATCGGTGGTGATATTTTTGTCCGGTAGAAAAGAGAGAAAAGTCATCTATGCAGATTAGTGTGAGCACAAACTGCTAAACAACAACAGCAGCAGCAGCTAAAGAACACTCAAAGGAGCGGAAGCAAAGAGCCGAGGAGGCACTTTGCCTCCTTTGTCGTGCCTGTAATAACTGTTGTGATAATGAGCCGCCTGAAGAAGGTGTGAGGGAGCGAGAGTGTAAAGCGACGAGTAAGTGCAGTTGCGATTTCCCTAATGCAGCTCCTCTACTTCTTCTTCGGTGCACAAAAGCTGATGACGATGATGATGATGATGAAGTTCTAAATGGTAGATCCGTTTTGCTTTCAGATTAAGTGAGGTGGTGGTGCACTGGTGGTATCACCGAATCGACTGATTTCTAAACTCTTGTTATTCACACCGACTCTGTCTGTTTGTGTGTTTTGCTGCTGCTGCTGCTGCTGGCTCACCTCTAATTGTGGCCAGTGTCTTCCTCATCCTCAACGTCGTTGTCTTCAACAAGTGAGAAAGTCGAAGTGCCTTTGTTTTCCGCTGTAGAGCTGCTTCTGCTGCTGCTGCTGCCGTTGCTTCAGCATTAAACCTCGTAGGCGGTGAAAGATGGCCGAAGCTGCAGCAGCAGCAGCAGGCAAAGTGTCGAGGCGCACCTTTGGTGAGTGCTTAGCCAGTGAGTGAATGAGAGAAAGATGAAGAAGAAGGAAGAGACGATTACATCTGCCGATAACGAGCTGCATCAGCAGCAACAGCTGTCCTCGCACTTTGCATGCAGTGTGACAGTGGTAGAAGAAGAAGAAGAAGACGACGAAGAAGAAGGTTAGCCACCGCTAGTTTCTATGCTGTCGATCATAGCACGATTAAGTGGTGAACGAAACGAAAAGTACGCATGTTTTTCGCATTTTATGCTCTCCTGTAGATATCTCAGTGATACGACCTGAGTAGTAGATTTGAAAGCTCTAAAGACTCGTTCTTGTAATTGGGTCCCTCCGAGAGATTGAAAAAGAAGGAGAGAAAATGAGAGAATTTGCGTGGGTGGCGTTGAAGGTGCACCACAGACTGACTGACTGACTGGTTGTGGACATCATCAGCATCACCATCAGCCATTTATCATGTCAACAAACTGGTCAGTGGAGAGAGAAAGGGGAAAACGGGGAAAAAAGGACGACGACGACGACAAACAAACGAACCATTCATTTGCATGCCGAGGATGAGGATGAAGATGAGCTCGAAGTGGATGAACATGAGAAGTCGCCAGATCGTAATTGAAGGCCTCGTTTCTTCGGATTGGCTTCGTGACGTCAGCCGAGCAAGAAAAAAGAGGCAACCAAGGCAAAAACATCTTCGTTTTCCTCTTCTGCTGCTTATCATTCCTCTCGGTCAATAGTCTTGTTGCCTCCTCGGATGGGTTTTTATCATCCACAACTTTTTTTGCTGTTGTTCAGTTCGACACTCTTTGATATCTCTGACTTTCGCTTGATTAGATGTGCTCTGCCGACTGAGCTTTGATTGACATTTTTGCCGCCGACACCGCCGCTGTGTCTCTGCTCACACTAATTAAATAGCACTTCTGATGACCACTTATCAGATCAGATTTGTGATCAGAGTGAGAAGATGAAGATATGCAAATTGCAATTAAAGTCTGTCTGTCTTTGATAGCATCCGTGTGCGTGTGAGTGTCTTTCCTCTTAATTCTAATTGCCACACATATCAAAAAGTTAATGAGCATCTGTTCGTTAGGCCAACAACAACAGCTTTAATAGCTCCCAAATCATGACAGAGCGACTGGGCTGGACTGAGCTAGTTAGTCTTAATTGAATTGAAACGACTGTTGTCGTTCTTTGGCTGGAGGAAATGGCCAAATTACAGTAGGTCAAATTTGAGATTAATTGGCATTCGTAATTGCCATACATCGCTAAGTATTTTAATAATTTAGTTTTTGACTCAATTCAAAGGCAGTGATCCAAAAGTAGCACCTACAGGAAAAGTGGCAGTGAAGTGCGCCAAGTGATGGCTTACTTTTGAATCGAGTCAGCCAGCTTTGCAGCCAAGCAGAACTCATTTGGCTTCGACGCATGTCCTCAGCAAACAAAAGTTGAGGAGCACAGTGTTGCTGTAGTAGATCGGAGTTAGCAACATCAACAGAGTGGCTGCTGCCGTTGGTGCAGTTGCTCCAGAGAAGCACTGTACGGCGACAGAAGCAGCCTACTACTGTACTACTACCTGTACATTCTTTTTGGCAGCAACATCAACAGCGATCTCAGCAGCAGCAGCAACAGCAGCAGCGATACCTCAAAAGTTCACCTCATCTTTCGCTTCTCATCTGTCCGACCTTCCTCACACTCTTGTACAGTGTTTTCAAATTCAATCATTTTGCATCTATCATTTTTCACCCCTTCACCAAAACTGCACAACATTATCATCATCATCATGCTCTCAAGGGTTTTTGAGCTGTTTAAAGGTAAGAGAAAGATGGTCTCTGGGAAAGAACCTCGACTGCACCTGCTGAGGGTGCTCCCACTGCTGCTGCTGCTGCTGCTGTCACAAATAGTACCACTTCAAACATGTTTACCACTGTTTGTTTATCTCTCTTAATAGATATCAAGTTTGTCGTCGGCGTCCTCTCCACTCTCATGATCGTCCTGTCGGCCTTTCGATACGAGGTAATCGACGATGATGACGATGACGACTACGGCGGCGGTGGCAGTGGCAGTCCGGACCAAAACAACTTACAGCAACAGCTCAACGTGACCACCATCGACAAGAAGGCCCTTGATGCGCTCTCCAAGTTTGATCGCAACGTAAGTGCTCAGTTCTCCAGCAACTTCTCTTTGTTCCCAAAGTGTGTTCTCTAATAACATTTCCAACACTTCTTTTTCAGGTCCGCCACCTGCTGATCAAGGGAAAGGAGGCGTCCAAGGTGGACTTTGCGAACATCCTCCCCGAGTTCAAGGAGGCCATCGACCAGGCGACCCGCGTCCTCGGCGAGCTGCAGAAGCTCAACCTGAACACCAACTACAACTGCAAGGACAGTCGCAAGTCAAAATCAGAAGGCAAATACAGCAGCAAGAAAAAGGGAAAACGGTACGGCAAGGGCGACCGAACCCTTTCCTTTTCCCTGCCGATTGGCTCCAGGACGCACCGCATCAGCTTCTACTGGCCCAAACTGGTGCGGCTCTTCCTCGGCGGCGACGACGACTGAGAGAGCCTGCACACAGCAGACTGACAACACAGACAACTTACTGTACACTTGTTTAACAGTCCACTACCGCCACCACCATACAGCTAGATAAACAAACCCAAATGTGATATCACTTCTTAAGCACCGACTGAGGCAGCTACACACTCACTCAATCAATCGCTCTGTATTATTACCTGATTACCCACCTGCAATCCTGCACCTTCTGGCAGTACTATAAATAGAAACGGAAAACAGCTCTAGCATTATATTGTTTTTCTGTGTTCAAAATGCAACAAGTTTTCCTCTTCAGTCTTTTCGCCCTCTTGGGCACCGCCCTCGCCGCCACCGTGCACGTGCACACCGCCCAGGAGCTGGAGAGTGCGCTGAAGCACGCCAAGGCGGGCGACACTATTCAGCTGGCCGACGGGGAGTACCACGGGAAGTTCGTGGCCAGCCACGTGGCCGGCCCGGTGACGGTGAGCGGCAGCCGGAAGGCGGCCCTCAGCTCCACCAGCTACGGCCTCCACCTGGAGGGCTGCTCCCACTGGACGTTGAAGGGCTTCACCATTCACTCCTCGAAGAAGGGCCTGGTGCTGGACGGATCGAGCCACAATACCATTGAGGACATCGAGGTGCACCACATCGAGGACGAGGGGGTGCACTTTCGCAAGGGCAGCAGTGATAACCTCATTACCGGGTCGCACGTCCACCACACCGGTCTGAAGCAGCCCGGCTTCGGTGAGGGCATGTACGTCGGTAAGCACTTGAAACGCTTGTTTGTTTTCCATTGTGCTGATTTGTTTTGATGTTTCGCCCGGCAGGCTCCGCCGTGAACAACTGGGAAGGCCACAAGCCCGACCACGCCGACCGGAATAAGATCGTGAAGAACCGCATCGGCCCGAACGTGGCCGCCGAGTCGATTGACATCAAGGAGGGCACCTGCTGCGGCCTGATCCAGGGCAATCACTTCGACGGGACGGGAATGAAGGGCGAAAATAGCGGCGACTCCTGGATCGACCTGAAGGGCGACAAGTGGACCATCGAGGGCAACACCGGCGAGCACTCCCTCACCGACGGCATTCAGGTGCACCACGTGGGCAAGGCGCTGGAGGGCCTGAGGGCGGATGGCCACGGCCTGCTCAGCGGCTGCCACAACAAGATCAGCCACACACACTGCAGCGGCATCCACGGCAAGTGCGTCAACGTGGCCATTCAACACAGTAAGATCGCCCATGAGGGCGACTGTCCCAATGAGGTGGTCGCTTGAGAAGGCGCGGGGAAGTGTGTGTTTTGTTAGCTTTTGTTTCCATGAGTAATAAAGAATCATGAAAGTAATTGAGGTGGTCTTGAAGAGATGGAAGTAAAATGTGTGGTGCTCTAAAGCAGCTACCATTGCTCATTAGCTTTGGTTTGCGCCGATGGCGGCCGTGCTGACCGACTGGAGAAGGCGTGCTCCAGTGCGTCCAGCAGCTCTGGGGGCGTCTTCGCCAGCCGGTACTTGGTCATCTCCTCGTTCAGCGTGTGCGCCAGCAGCACTACCATCTGGTACTCACGTTCGCTGTTTATCTTGAAGGATCGCTAGAAGATGGTGGGGTGAAGAACTCTAGTTAGTAAAGAAGTTAACAAGATAAGGGCTCAGTATGGAAGGTTCTGAGGGTTCTCACCACTGAAGCGAGGTCCTTGAAGGTGATCGGCTCCTGGTGGGCGGCCATTTGCAGAAACTTGCGGTAGTCATTGTTTCTCAGGTACGGCATGTGTTGAGCTGTGGAGGAGGAGGAGGTGGATGATGCTGTTTCTGTCCTAGGCTGGCCTTCATTTGAGTACTGCCGGTGCTGCTGCTGATTACCACTGGAGTAGTGTCCCTGATGATCCATGGCTTGGTGATGACTTCAGAATGCCGGAGATGGAAGATCGAGGGAAGAACAAAAGATTTCGAAATGTAAACAAACACACAGTGCACAACCAGGCGACTTGATTCAAAATCTCGTCAACAGGAGGCGGTGGTTGCGATTTTGAGAAACGCAGCGGCAGCAGAATTCGAATTTCGATTCGGGGTCCAGGGGCCCTGTTTTGAGGATAACTAAAAATTGTCTTTCCAGCAAATTAACACTTCTGGTTTTAGTCAAATTCAGGAAGAAAACGGCCATCAAAGTCATCTGACAATGGCAGTGCCCAAGATCGGCTGCACTCACGCAACAGCTACGCTTAAAGCGCTCCCTTCCGCCGTCCGTCAGTGCTTCTCCAGTGGTGAGCGATGCAGCGGCCTGGACTTGGCTGTAAGTGGTGCAGCCGGCAGTTAGGCAGCATCGTAGCGAGCAGGCCGTCTACGGTGGTGACGCTAGTAGGCACACTGTGCTGCTCATACCCCAGCAGAGACCGATCAAATCGAGGTTGTGTATTTCAGCTGTAAAGATATGTGTGTGCGACAGCGAAGCCTTCACAGCTCACAGATCCTTCCAGTCGTACTGCACCTTCCAGTTGTTCGGGCAAACTATGATGATGATGATGATACCGGGTGGTGGTGGTGGTCGCGGTGTGCCACACTCTTCTCCGCACGGCCCAGCTAGCACTACTCAGCAGAGGCTCCCCCTCTCGACTTCAGAAACAAAGCAATGTTTGAAGCAAAGTGTCCACTGCACTGCCCGTGCACTCTGCTCAGAACTGCACTGAGGCATACGTTCTCTCTCTGTTCCTACGGTCGATGACTACTGAGTAATCCTGTTGGTTCGGTTGAAAAGTGTCGTTCCTCTCTCCTCTCTCCTCTCTCTCTCACTCTCTCGTCAGTTACTTCTGTTTAAAAGTGTTTCCAGTACACTACTACCGGTCACCACCGGTCGGCTCGAATATGTGCCCACGGAGATTGCCCCCACCCCCTTTTTGTGCCGGTGTTTACTTTTACATGGGTAGTGGTTTGAGTATTCACAAGCCTCTCCAGTTGTGCCAGTCAGTGTATACTCAAATTTTTTAACTCAAACTTTTTTGACTTTTAAACCACGGAAAACCCTTCTAGAAGACCACTTCCGGTCTCAGCTTAAAAATTGACCAAAAACTGAGCTAGTACAAGGGAGAAAACTAGTCCCCTCTTTCACAAAGCAACATCAGCTCTGTGTATTTCCATTGCCTGGATGGGATAGCAGCCTGGATGGCAGCGGTAGCCTCCTGAGGTAGTGGTAGCACTCCTGAACAGCCACAGCAGCCAGCCACAGCGCCAAACCGCCGTACGCTTAAGTAGTCACCGCCGGCCACCATGTTTGGCAATTCATTCGTGAGCGACCTGCCTACAGGCCGCCAGTCACTGGGGCTGGCTGGCACAGAAAAAAGTTAGGCAGAGTCGCGCCGGTAGCCTGCAGATGAGACGACGTCTCACGAACGACGGCACTTCAACGGCCACTCGCTGTGACGCAGCCAGCACACAGGCGCACTGGCAAGTGTGTTCGGGCACGCAGTGTGTGATTTAATGTGCTGGTGGCCGTCAGCCGAATAGCTCCAGTCTGGCCAGCCAGTTCTTCAAGCCACACGCCAGAGAGGGAGGTGGCGGAGGACTTTGAATCCTCCGCCCGCAGCAGCGGTGGGGTGTGGCCAGAGGGGCACAGTGTGGGGAGAAGGGGGGAGTGTGTAGTCTGGGAGAACACACTTCTCGAGAGCGCCCTCTGGAACCGACCTGCCGCTACTTGCTTTGCGCCTAACGCTGGGCCTCCCTTGTGGTTCGCCAACCTCCTCCTCATCCCTCAAAGCACAGAGAACTTCTCTCCTCCCGAGTTGAACGGAAAACTTCTCCTCCTCCGCAGCAGCAGCAAGCCTCGAGCAGCCTCCAAAGTAGCGCCTTCAGCTCCTCAGCTTCTCCCAGAGAGCGGATCAAACGAAAAGATCCCCCTGGTGTCAGAGTCACAGACGGAACCTTCCTCTTCTCTCCTCTCCTTGGCCCGCAGCGACACAGCACAGCGGATCGGCAGAATCCCCCCACAGCGTGGTGGGTCGGTGGTGGGACGGCTGCTGCACATAGCATTATGCAGAGAAACCCAAAGCAAATGGGCGAACAATGGAAGAGGCACACAGAGAAAAGCCCTCCAGGAATGCCGCCACCACCACGGCCACCACAGCCACCGCTGGTCGCAGAAGAAGCGACTACGAGTGTGTGCGCGTGTGTGTGTGTGCGTCTGTCGGGAAAGAGAGAGGCACAGATCGCTGTTGAGTGTGCGAGCCAGAGATTTGCCGCCTCCACTCTTCAGTAGCAGTGAATCCAAGCAGCAGCAGCAGCACAGCAGCAGAAATAAATAGAACCCCTGGCAGCGGGTGGCCGGTCGTCGTTTCAGAAGGGACACTCCTCAGGCCACACTAAACACGGCTAGTTTCCGGGTGAATTTGCCTTTTATTAAAAAAATGTACACAGCCTGTTTCAAAGCTCTTTCCTCCTCAAGCACTTTTCTTAACAAAGTACCCACTGGAGAACTGAAGCAGCTTCTCCCGTTTGGCTTGATCATCAGCCGCCGCCGGACTGACCTGGTAGAAGATCGCCCTCGCCTGCACCTCCGCCACCATGTCCCGTCCGTTGAGGGCGTCCCTCTGCTGCCTGGTGATCCGCCTGTAGCCCATTCCCGCTTCATTGCCCTCGATGCTGGCGTCCTTTGAGATGAAGGTCACAAAGTCGACGTCCATGCCGTCCACAGAGGGCACCTGGTAGTGCTCCCCTCGGCAGCCGATCATCGTCGCCAGATCGAAGCAGGCCTTGCAGCCGGCGTCCATTGAGAGGCCGTAGAGGACCGAGTTGGTAGGGCTGTAAGACCGTAGGTAGTAGTACAGCTTCCCCACGACGGCCATCTCCCACTGGATGCCCTTGTAGCGGAGGTGCAGCTAGTGGGCGCGGGCGTCTGCTCAACGGGCCGCCTCGGATGCACCCCCATAAAGTTGTCCATCAACTCGAAGCCGATCAGCGCCGAGTGCCGGGCCACTCTGCTGGTGAGCAGCAGCGGCCGTACAGTGTCGTCGTACCGATCCGAGAGTGTGCTGAAGGGGAAGACCGACTCATCGGCGGCCGTCCAGGGAAAGTCCGCCGAGCTGAAGAGGACCAGAATGAGGTAGTTGGAGCGAGCGGCCGCCTCGTCCAGCAGATCCTCCAGCAGATCGCCTATCAGCTTGAGCTGCCCTTCCGGAATCTTCTGCTCCCACTTAGGTGGTCAATCATGCGCGGTCCGAACAGCCTCAGTCGAATGGCATTTTCTGGGGCAATGTTTTGCCTGATTTGGTCGAGCACCACTGTCCGAATGTACCGGTACTCCTCGATGGTGGATACTTGGTCCAAAACTAGGTTGGAGAAAGCCATCTCAGTGCCAATGATCTCCCGAACCGAACTTCCCACCGCCGTCTCCTTGTCGACGACCAACTTTCCGTCGCTCTGTAGAAAGAGACAGTCAGGTCGGTAGTCGTAAGTTGGTGAGCTGTCCGTCAGCTGGTCCCACATCACTATGCCGCCGACGGGCAGCTGAAATCGAGGCCACTTTAGCGAGTCCAGGTAAAGGCGGGCAAGTTGGTCAACGCCTTTTTGGTGCCTTCATAGACCTCCTTCGCCTCGTCAGTGTAGTAGATGGTGTTCCTCGGCTGTTGGTCGCCCTCCAGGCGAAACTGCAGCAGGCCAAAGTGCGACAGCTACTGCCCGGGCGCTGTAGTACTTCAGCCGGTTACCGGCCAGGCTGAGCTCCTTCAGGGCGGGAAAGTGGTCGGCGTTGCTCACTTCAGGCGGCACAAAGGTGAGCCGGTTGCCGCTTAGATCCAGCTGCCAGAGGACGGGGAAGGGGTGCACCGACAGGGAGAGGGCATTCTTCAGCTGATTGCCCGCCAGCACCAGCCGCTCCAGCGTCGCCGCCAGGCCACCGGAGAAGGCCTCTCGGTCGATGACCGCCAGGGCCGAGGACCGAATCAGCAGAGTTCGAAGTTTGGGTAGCGCCAGCGAGGCGAAGGTGCCGTCCAGCGTCACCAGCCGCCCGCCCTCAATGTACAGTGAGTCGAGGCGGGTGAAGGTGGACAGTGCCGCCGTCCAGTCGACGTTGAAGATGACCACCCGAAGGAGGGTCAAGTACCGAAGACGGTCGGCTCGGAAGAGGTGGAAGAAGGAGGAGTGTTTCTGGCCGCCGCCGCCGCCTTGCTGCTGCTGAAAGTCAGCACTTTTCTCGTCCAGTGAGCAGTCGTCGAGGACCACGGAAAGCGGCGACAGCCTGATCTGCAGCGGTGACGCCGATCTGGCTGTTGATGGTACTACCCTGTACGATGATGCTGTTGAGCTCGGTGGAGCGAAGTGAGAAGGCGCTGTCGTACAGCAGTCTGTAGCAATTGTTGCCGGGGCAGAGGATGCTGAAGCCTGACTCCTCGGAATCGCCCGTGGTGGAAATCTCCTCCGCCGGGGCCGACCAACAGGTGGCCCCGGTGGGGCAGTCGAAGGTGCTGGTGCTCTCCTTTTCCCTGCCAAAGCAGGTCAGCAGAAAGAGGCAGTAGGTGAGTTTGAGCTCAATGGCCATTATCTTTAGTGGTTATCTTCGGTAGATTTCATGAATAGAATGTTCGCTGCTTTGTTTTGATTGGCGTAAAGTTTGTGTAAAGCGCGTTGTCGACTTGACTGACTGATTGAGGATGTCAGCTTGTGCGAGAAAGGAAAAGAGAGGGAGCATTGCTACTTTGATGCCCACAAGACAGGTGACTAGAGTGGCTAATCACTTGAGAATGTCTGTTGACACTGCTGATATGTGTATGTGTGTCGACTACTGTGCAACTCAATCCAAAGCAGACTCATGACAACCAGACAATGAGCCTTCTTCTCCGGTGACCAAAACTTTCGATCGACCTGGCTACGCTTTTGGTACAATTTAGTGCGATGTTCCTGTGCACTCAGGTGTCAACACCGGAATCCACTGTAACAAGTTCCAGGAATCAGCAATCAGCACAACACAGCTCGGATTGCCACTGCTGATGAAATAGATAGAAGCACAGATTTAATGGAGAAGAAGAAGAAGAGAAAGAAGAATATCAATAAAATTGGTGGTGGTGTGGTGTGTGAGTGATTGAGTGTGTAATGTGGTGTGTGTGTGTGTTGGTGGTATAAAGAGAATCAGTAGTGGTTAATTATTATAAACATCAGTTTGTAACACGTAGAAGAGAGAGTACAGTGCATAGCAAGAGCAAGAGCGCCAGTAGGAGAGAGAGCAGTAAAGAAGAGTGGTTGACTAGGAGTGGGTGTGGTAGTAGGTGGACAAGACTGGCGAATAAAGACGACCGTGGCTAGGAGAATAAAGAGAGAGAGAGGGTGAAGAAAAACAAGAGCTGTGTGCAGGGGGTAAAAATCTAAAAACAGACAGAGAGAGTCTGTTACAAATCATAAAACATTGGCTGCAAGTGTGGTGGTAAAACAGTACGTATGATGTGAAAAAAAAGTTAAGGGACTATACTATGAAGCAGATTTTAGTGAGAGAAAGAGAAAGAGTTTTAAAAGTGAGAAAGAGTTAAAAGAGATGGTAAAATTAGGTGAGCTACAGCGGCTAAAAACAACAGTGAGAAAATCATCAGGAGAAAATCTAATCTCAGTTGGGTGAAAGATGGTTCAAAAGGACTTACTTGTGTGGCAAAGATAGAATAGATAGATAGCGTTTTTGATCGGATTGTCATCATCTGTGTGTGTGTTGTTGTTGTTGTTCTGTGAGAGTGCAGTGCAAAAGCGGTGGTGGTGGTGGTGGTTTGGCAAAGGTGGTGGTGATTACATTGAGCTGACCATCGTGTGTGATCGATCAAGAGAGAGTGTTGTTGTCAAGTTAAGTGTTTGTTTGTTCTTGTTCAATGTGTGTGTGTGTGTGTTTGTGGTTGTGTTGTTTTTGTTTTCCCCCGTGTCATTGTCTCTACAGGTCGCTCTCTCCGTAGAGCGCCGTACTGAAAGAGTAGTAGTCGAGGGCGCCGGGAATGGCGCCAGGGCCCTTGAAGGGCGCCATTCGGCCGATGCAGTACTCCGCCTGGTCGGGCGGCAGCTCTTTTCTCAACTCCTCGGCGGTGATGTACGGCTAATGAAAAGATAAGTGAAAAGATAAATTAGGTTTTTTTGCCCAAATCTAACACACTCTCAATTTCCCTCACCTTATCGTTAGCCAGAATGCGGAAGGAGTCGATAATCTGCTCGGCGGTGTCCGTATCGGTGCTCTCCCGCGTCATAAAGTCGAGGAAGGCGTCAAAGGCGACGTAGCCGGTGCCGTTCGGGTCGACCAGCGTCATGATCCGGCGGAAGTCATTGTCGCCCTGGCGGTCGTTGCGAATGTTGTAGCCCAGACTGACCAGACAGCTCTTGTACTCGTCCGGGTTGAGGCGCCCGGTGCGGCCCTTGTCGAAGTGGTTGAAGCTGGCGCGGAACTCATTCAGCTGCTCCTGGGTGATGCCCTTCGAGTCGCGGGTGAGGATCTGATTCTCCACCTCGTTGATGTTGCGCTGGATGCTGGTGAGCAGCTGCTCCCAGCCGACGCGCAGAGTCTGGGAAAGGGAAAAGAAGGTTAGAATCGTGAAAACTTCCCCAAACTTAAACTCCTCTCTCCGCTTACCTCCATAGTGTACTGCGTGTACCGATTCTCGAAGATCATATTCTCCTGCACCTCCTGGTGCACCTTCTCCAGCTCGTCCATGTGCACCTTGTAGAGGCTGACCGCCTCCTCGTACTGCCGCAACTTCGCCAGCTGGTCCTCCAGCGTGCCCTGCATGCCCATGCCGATGGCGGCCACCTGGTCGATGTTTCGCTCAATCCACGGCCCGACCCCGTTGGCCTTCTCCGCAAACTTCCGTCGCAGGCCCTCATTGCGCTGCTGGCGCATCAGCTCCGACTGCAGCGTCTGGTCGCGCTTTGGCACTAGCTGCTTCACCTCGCCCCACTTGCCGGTGATTTCCTGAGGAGAAAACGGAAAATTATCAACCAAATCCCAACCACAATTCACTCCCTATCAGCACACTTACACTTGGCACCAGCACCGTGTAGGGATTCTCAATGCCCCCTGGAACATGGTACTGCGTGGCCATGCTCTGAATCTCCTGGGCAATCTTGATGATGGCGCTGTACTCCTGGTCGGCCTCCCCCAGCGTCCGCTTAAACTGCTCGTGCGCCTCAATCAGCCCCTGAATCTCCTCGATGGTGTGCACGATGAACATATCGACCAGGTCCTCGCGGGCCCCGTCGAGCCAGTTGTTGAAGGGCGCCGCTCGCTTGGCAAACTCCAGGTGGAGGTGGTCGACCTTCTCCATCACCCGCTCCACCTCCTCGATACCGGCGCGGCGCTTCGCCGTCAGCGACCCAAAGCGGTCCCACTGGTCGCAGATGCGCTGGCAGCGGGCATTGACCGAGGCTGAGTCGTGGTAGTTGAGCGAGTACAGCTCCTGGGCGATGGCGGCAATCTGCTCCACCCGGTCCTGGTGGGCGGACAGGTCGCTCTCAAAGGCCTCGTGCTTCTTCTTCAGCGCCTTCACCTCGTAGAGGCGGCAGTTGCGAAAGTCCTGCGACTGCAGCAGGGCCTCCTTCCCGCGCGTCCACTCCTCGTGCGTGTCCGCCTTGTGCTTGAACTTCTGCGCCAGGTGATCGAGCCGCTCGAGGCGCATCATCTCCGAGAGGAGCCACTCCTCGAAGCCCTTCTCCGCCAGCTCCAGGCCCTTCCAGGCGCCGTTTATGTCCCGGACGGTCTTCCCCTCCGAGGGCATGTAGGCGGGCCGGTTGCTGAGTCGGAGCTTCGTCTGCAGCGTGTTGAAGTTCGTCTCCAGCTTGCCCTTCTGCTCCACCCGCGGCGGCTTGTGCACCCGGCGGTAGGCCCTGAACTCCTCCAGCTTCTTCTGCGCCGTCGACAGCTTGTTGTCGGTGGACTTGTTCTCCAGCCAGGGGGTGGTGCGGCGGATCCAGTCGAGGAGGTCGCTGGCCAGGCGCTCGTACTCCTCCATCAGCCGCTCGTTGTCCTGGTTGACGCGCAGCACCTTGCAGATGCGGTTCGCCGCCGTCTCCGCCTAAAGAGGGTTGAGAATTTGATTTTGGAAGGGGGAAACAAATGTGGGTGATTAGATGATGATCAGTGTGATAAAAGGAAAAAGGGGTAGAATGTAAAGGGTAAAATGGTGTTTAGCAGCGCGCTAGCAAAGGCAAAAGTTAGTTTAATCATCTTTCATTTGTCCTACCTGTTGAGCCCCGGAAAAGGTGTGGTAGTAGGAGGAGACGTAGGTCATGATGGCTCGCTCGTCGGGCATGGGACTACCCGCGAGGTCTGGTGGTGGTGATAGTTATTGGGATTTAGCAGCAGCAGCAACAGCATCAAAATTGAAGGAATTATAAGCAGCGGTTAGGGGGAGGCACACACACACAAAGGGATGGAGGAAAGAAAATTGGAGGTTTTGGTTAGCAAAAAGAGTAGAGGTTAATAAATTTGGTGCCAAAAATCTCGCAAGTTAGTTCGTCAAATCAGCACACTCACACTACATTTTGCACACTCAGTTCTCTACAGTAGCAAGGAAGTTGAAAAGCAAAATATGGAATGTTAAGCACTCTTTTTTGGGTGAGTTTTTACAGCAGTTTTTAGGTCATCAGGTGAGGTGTTAATACAATTTAATCAACCACCACTGCTTACCTTGTGAGCCCCCTGCAGAGCGTGGTAGTAGCAGGAGACGTAGGTCATGACGGCTCGCTCGTCAGGCTTCGCCACGTTTACCATATCTAAACATTTGGCGTCAAGTGGAGGTGTTGTTATACCCAAACAGATTCAAAGTTGATGATGAAACGGAAGCAAAGGAAGCACCCTGAACACTCGCTCAAACTACTAAATTCTAAAATCGCTAACTTCTTACTTCTGCTGACTTTGCTATTATCATCTTCATTAACATCTCACTCACTCACACACTCACAATCGCGTGGCAAAACTACAACAAAAATGGCACCAATTTCCCCTACCTTCAGCGTCCAACATGCGCGGAATACCCAGGTGCTTCTCGGCAATGTCAAAGGCGAGATTCAGATTGTGCAGCGGATTGTCCTGTGAAATGAAAAAAATGGTTAGGATCCTATTGAATTAAATTGCTATTCTTCAATAGTCACCGACCTTGGACAGCTTGGAGTAGTCAATCAGATCCGGTCGGTGGCGGTGGATGAGGGCGCAGAAGGCGAGGCCGTCCTTCCAGCTCAGGTGGAAGTTCTGCACGTTCACATTGCGATAGGGGGCCGTCTTGCGCTGGCACCACAGCAGCAGACCTTCCTTGGCGGTCATCTCTGCAAAGGGAGAAAGGAGAAAGGAGAAAACATTTCAATTAGCCTCATTGTTCCATTGTCTCTCTATTCAAACAAACAAACTCCTCTCACCTTCCACCGAGATGTCCTGAATGGCAAAGCGGAGGATGATCGTCCAGATGAGGCCCAGTGTCATCTTGGTGTTGCCGTCGACGATCTCCTCGGCGCCAATGGACACCAACTTGACGCCCTTGCTGGCGATAAAGTCGAGCGCCTTGTTGACGTTGGCGATCTTGTGGAAGCGCATCTTGCCCCGGTCCGGCTTCGGCAGCGTCTCCCCCGAGATCACCTCGAGGAGGAGCATCAACTTGAGGCCGTTGCGAAAGTCCTCCTCGATGTTCTCGATGGCAGTGCCCGCCTTGCTCAGGTGCGAGTTGCACCAGGCGGTGAAGGTCTGGGAAGAGTGGAAGAAAAGAGGAAAGAAAAAAACAAAGTAAGTCATCGGTCATTGGCGTTGAAGAATGAAAAAGATGAAAAAGGATGAAAAATGGAAAGCAAAATGGAAAGGGGAAGGGAAGGGAACAACAACAAACTGTCCCGATCGGTCAAGCAGCTGTCAATCTCTCTGTGCGCTGCTCCATCACCATCAGCCATTCGCCGCCATTCACCACTGCCATCATCAGCCATTTGCATACAAAACAGACCTGTGCACTAGACAATCTCTCTCCTTGTCGCTCTCTCTAATTGCCAAGTGGCATGAGCAGCAGAAGAAGAAGAAGTGCTCGATTTCACAGCTTCTTGCAGGTGAACAACGAGTGCTGGCCCAAGTGTTTTGCGCAGACATGTCAATGCCAACAGCAGCAACAGCAGCAGAAAAAAAAAGAAACACACTCTCAAAAAATGACACTGACGTAATGAGGCGAGTAATAATAGAGCAGAAAAGATCGGCAGCAGCAGCAGCAGCAGCAGTGGTCAGCGGAGGTGACCATTTGTTTTTTGCCCTCTCTTTGCTAATGTGCAAAGAGAAGGTCGCCAATTAGAGTGGACAAAGTGGAGGCAACAGCTTTTTCGACAGATCAAGTGCTAAGCTTAGCTTGGGTGAAGAGGAGTGCTGCAGGTGACAGGCACAGAATAATGTGTGACGATAATAGCCGCAGTTTTGCCTTGTGCAGTACGTCTCTGTGCTAACAGCGAGTAGACACAGGTGACAAATAATAAACGGTGTGACTTTGAGTCTTTGAAGAGGCAATGAGGGAAGACAGAGACAATGAATACATGGACTTCCTAACAAACTCCTATCAAACTCCTCTCCACGTTTAGAAAAACTCTGGCGGCTTTTCAATGTATCTGTAACCATTTTTAATCCTCTTCTTCTTCTGAGCTATCTCCGAGCCAACCAATTACACCGCTGGCCGCTGCTCACTATTCATCACCTCACCTCGCTCATTTGTCCTCGATTAAGACAAATTAAGATTGGTATCGCTTTCGCTGTTGCTTTGGCAGTGGCTATCTGGTCAACCATTTTTCGATGGCGATTAGCCCAGTGAACACTAACGACAACAGTGAACACTAACGACAACAGCAGCAGCAGAAAAATCAGACTGAAGACATGAGTGATCGATGTTCAGTGCATCCGCTCTGCCAGATCATCATCAGCAGAAAGTGGCATCAATAACTGCTGCAGTTGCTGCTGCTGCTGAAAATAGCTGGAGGAGTTGCAAATAAGGCTAGTCAGCTCATCAGTCTGCTTAGTCGCCAGCAGCACTCATCGATCTTTGATCTCAGTCAGCTCAGTCGATTAGTGCACACGCCGTCCAGGCAGGCAAGCATTGATCTAATGCCGAAGATAGACAAAAGGACAACAAAACTTCGTCCAAAAAACGCAGTCCCAAGTGTGCATACCATTTTTTCTTCTGTCCAAAAATGCTCCAAAAAGATCGTCTTTCAGAGCACTTCCCTGAAGACAGCACTTTCCTACTGTGACACCTTTGTCTAACTCTCACAGTCGAGTAGTAGTGCACCATCATTTTGTCGCCCAATGGTGTCCACCACCACCACCACCACCTGTACAACCCCTTTTTCTCAGCCCAGCTCCCCACTAATTAAGTGCTGAACGTCCCCACAGACGTCCACAAATTACTGTCTGATCCCTTTTACTGCTCGGCGTGAAAAGACGCCACGAAAACGACCAAGAAGGCGACGCGCGCAATCAAAACACAATTCGATTAATCATCTAGGCAACAACAGCAGGCAACAATGATACTCTCTGCTTCAGAGTGCACACACTCACTTACTCGCTGGTCAACGGGGTGAATGGCAGAGAGAAATAGATAAATGGCAGAAAATAAACCGAAAAGAAAACTAGAGGTGTCTGCCAACACGGGCAATTAACACACATGGTGTCTTATAAACGACTGGAACGACCGGTAATTAAGCACACTCGGACGAGTCAATGAGCAACAGCAGCAACACTTGCACACCACCAACAAAAAGACGGCAAAAGTCAAAGCAGAGCTAATTGTAATTAGTGGCATCAAAGTGGGGAATAAATAAAACCGACAGGGATTGAAACAGCATCGCTAGAGTGGCAATTCCACAGCCATTGACGACTGGTGTGCAATACACACACACACACGGCAAGGCCAGAGAGCCTGCTGTGCCAAAGCAAGTACAAGCACAAAAGAACAGCGAGAAAAATGAGACAGGAAGCAACAGACAAACAGTGTTTGCACTCTTATTTTACACACCACACACACACACACACAAGTCAGGCAAGCCATTGCCTTTTACAGCTGCTGCTGCTGCTGATGTTGCCAGCAAACAGTAAATTCAAATTTCTGTGTCGAGCGAAAGTGGATGCGGCAAAAAGGGGGGCGATCGACAATGGCAGCAGCAGCAGCAGCAGCAACTCGTTGTTCAACTCGTTCATCTTCGCCTGCCTGTCTGTCTGTCTTGTTTGTGTGCTGGACGAATGTCAACAACAAGACAACAAGTTTAGCGGTGGTGGTGGCAGTGGTGGTGACGGCAATAAACAAAAGAGAAGCCCCTCAGCAGCAGCAGCGAGGACCTTTCGATTGGAGCGAGAAGAAGAAGAAGAAGAGAAGAAGAAGTGATGCTGCTGATGGCCAAATGCAAATTGCAATTGCCTGTCAGGCGAGATCACACTACAGAAACAAGGGAAAAGAGAGTGATCTCAATCACCACCACCTCTGGTCGCATTTGCATCAAGCCTGAAAAAACAACAGCAGATACAGTCACCTCAACTTCTGATGCGCATTCGCCACGAGCTTCAGACGACCACTATCTTCCTTCCCTCCCTCCCTTCTATGACTGACAACACAGCAAGAAAATAGAAACTCACTTCAGCTCTTATCATCGCCCATCTAGCTGGTTAGCAGCAGCAGCAGCAGCATCGCCAGCAGTCATAGCACATTACCTGCCGCTGCCTGCACCGCTATCGTTTAAATGAGGCGCTGAACAAGCAGCGAGCAGCAACGACCGAACACACACACACACACACACACACAACAACAACACTCACAACATCATCGCCATAATAATGCCATTAACGATGATGATGATGATGGTGGTGTGGTGCTGATGGTGGTGCTGATGCTCAGTTCAGCGACTAAAACTCGCTCTTGTAGTGCTGCTGCTGCTGCTGGTGCATTATTTACCTTACCACCAGCTAGCATCGATATCGGGCAGGCAAAAAAGTTAATGGGCAGTGTGTTTGCGCTGAATGAACAAGATGAGGCAGAAGAAGAAGAAGAAGAAAAGGATACTTTACTGCCCTCTCACCAGAGAATGCCTCATCAAGTGCTGTGGTCTCTCCCTCTCCTCTTCTGAAAGCACCAGCTACAAATTGAACAAATTGACGGTTGTGCTCAATACGGTACAAACTGCTGCGCTGCAGCTGCAGGGGTTCAATCGATGGCGGCGTTGCACCATATTTTGAGACCATATTGCGCCCACTCGGTGGATCACATTGAGAGTGATCATTTGGCGGTGATATTGCGACAGACAACACTGCAGAAATGGAAACCTGTCAAACTCCCCGAAACTGAGTTTGGTTTTCATTCAGTGCCCAACGTACAACCTGTACACTCTGCTGTACATCGACGACAAAGGCACTCGCTCACTTGGCAATACCAACCAGCAAAAAAGAATAATAATAAAAGCAAAGAGTGTTTGTGTAAACATAACAACAGTGGAGAGCGTTTCCATTGAGAGCAGCTCTGTGCCAACTGTGCCAACTTTTGCACTGTTGGCTGGCTGCAATTAGTGCAATGCAGTGATACACACACAATGGAACAATGGAAAAGGAGAAGGAGAGAGATGGTCAGCCTTATGACAACAACAGCAAAAAAGGGAGAAAATAGATACAAAACGAAGCAGCAACAGCAGCAGCAGCTAACTAAATGGCCAGCAAAACGAGCTCAGTTCTTTTTGAGTACTGACCGAGTAACTCTCTGCAGAGAGCAACTCCGACGACCTGTGTTCGCCGTCCGCTTTTTCGCGAAACAAATCGAACTAAATGAACCTAAAAATATACAGCGAAAATGGCCTCCTATCTCGCTTTCCACAGGAGTGTGTGTATTCAAATAGACAGATGAGAGTGAAGACTCTGCAGTGGCCAGTGGTGGTGGTGGTGGTGGTAGCAGTGGGGTGATAAGATAACACTGCCAAAGAAAAAGAAGAAGAAGAAGACGACCTCATCAGCGAGTCCTTTCAGAGACGAGGTCAAAAGTGAGCACCTCCAGTTTTGCCTTCTGCCAAGAGTTCAAGAGCTCTTCTTCTCAGTTTGAGAGAACGGACACAGGCAGCTCCTCCAGCTCATCCTCACTGACCGAAGTACGCCCACGTAGTATTTTACCGAGCCAAAGTATTGCGCTCGCATTAGCAGGAGCAGGAGCAGGAGCAAAGCTGCAAATTGATTCACCATCAAAATGTCTATTCAGACTGCTATCAAGCAGCAGCAGCAGCTTAATCACCACCACCACCACCACCGAGGTACTAAACTGCCCAGACACTGACCACCTGTTGATGGTATCAGTAGGGTGACAAATGATGATGATGGCGATGGCGATGCTACTGAGACCACTGCAAGCCACGAGAGTGGCGCACGTCAAAAGGAAGATGTTTTTCACTAGAGCAAAGACATCTTCTCTCTCTCCCTGGCAGATTCGCACCGCCGCCGCCGTCTGTGCCGTACCTGGGCTGAGATTAGATTAGGATGGAACTGGCAGCAGCAGCAGCAGCAGCAAACTATTAAGGGAAAAAAGTGTATCAGACTGATTTTTTTAAAAACTGGCGACGACAACGGTGGTGGTGGCAGTGGTGTTTATTGCCCAGCCGGCGTCGTCGAGGAGAAGAGAGCTCAAAGAAGAAGGAGAAGGAGAAGAATGCCATCAACTATTTTTTGTCGTCCACCGGCGCCAAGAGTGTCCGGCGCCATAAAAGAAGATGCTGCTGCTGCTGCTCTATCAGCCTAATGGCGGTGATGATTCATCATCATCAGCTGCAAAAAGGACACAACACCATTTCCTGGCTACAAAAAAATAGTTTGCAGCAGTAAAAATGGCCAAGTCAGAAAAGAGTGACTCGTACAAAGAGAAGAGAAGAGTACAACAACAACCGTTTCCCCGACACTGTCATCACCAAAAAGAAAAAGGAATCTGGAGTGACAGGAAAAGGGGAAAAATAACGGTAAACAAAAAAAACACTGAAATAGACCAAAAAGAAAACCTTGACCTCGCCAGATATTTCACCTCAAGCCTCCTCCTCTAACTCCTTGCACCCTTTTTACAAATCGGGGTTCGTCTGATTAATGCTCGCTCCGTCTGAGCTTACTCTCTGTACCTCTCTCTCTTCTCTAATCACCACCACCGACCATCACCGCCATAATTAGCATCGGAATGTGAGGTACAGTGTGTGTGTGTGTTTTCTCACTGCTTCCGTCCGTCTGCTGTCGTGTGTACATTCCTCCACCACCACTTTCTCTGCCTTCCTATTTATACACCTCTCTCTCTCTTCTATTTACTCCCCCAACTGATCGGGTTAACACAGCAGCAAAAGCATCAACGTGCCATGTCTCACAAACACACACACACACAGATCTTTTAGCAGCAGCAACAGTAGTAGAAGCAATACGTGTCTGGTAGCTGAATGTAAATTTAGCCAGCTGCAGAAACGGCATCAGCAGCAGCAGCATCAGCAGCGGACTACTCTAAACAGTCAGTCAGCAGCACAACTGCACGTTCAGAAGTAAAAACAGAAATGGCAGCAGCAGCAGCAGTAGAAGGGACTGGGCAAACATTTACATTTCCCTACAGTTTCTGTCAGGAGGAGAAGAAGGAGGATTACTACCATTTCACCGGTGGCCAACACACACACACACACACACACACACCAGCACACCGTCATTTGAATGTCATTCTCTTTCTCCCTCTCCCCAATTTCACAGTCAACCGGACATGGCAGACAAGAGACAAGAGCTAGAGAAAGAGAAAGAAGGCAGCACAGCATTCAGACAATAAAAACAACTGGACACAGGTCAAAAGACAACACACAGGCAGGCAGAAACAGACAGACTGGACACATCGAGTGACAGGTGAATGGTGTGTGTGCACTGTGCACTGCCTGAACCACCGGTTGTCATACACTTCCCTCTCTCTCTCTCTCTGGTCGTCACCACCGAAAAGTACCGAAAGTTTCTGCGGCGGCAGCACGCTTCGCTGACCGCCAAAAGAGAAAGAGAAAGAGAAAGAGAGAAAGAGAGATCGCAGACAAGTATCAAAGCGGCATGTCTCAATATGTGTGACAAGCTTTTTATGCACCGCGAGCGAGCTAGCAAAAAAATGTCAATTGGATTAGGACCACAGCAGCCATGTGTGCTGCCGCGTGCAAATTCGCCAGTGTAATTTAGTGCCACTGGCATACCACCGGTGGTAATAGTGACGCAGATGGAAATGCAGACAAGAAGAACAAGAGAAGGTGCTGTGACACCTGTGCACCACCACCTTACACTACCTCGCTCACTCACTCGATTGACTGATCAACCTGAAATAATAAAGCCGCCTCATCCGAGGCTAATTACTCATCAGCAGCAGCAGCACCACCACCACCGATCAACATTTTCCTTTGTCGGCTGCCGGCACTGTACAGCAACAGCAGCAAGATAATCAACCGAAAAGAGTGTGCTCGCTTCTCTGTCTCAAAAAGACTCGTGTGCGTCAGGCGGTAGAGAAAAAGAGAGGAAGCCCCTTCGACCACCGAGCACAGTGCTAATTGAAACCGACACCCGGACCACGAAGTGGTGCACCGTGCAGTTCACCGAGGCACTGAGACAACCCGTTAGAGTTGGTTAGTTAGTTAGTAGCACACACTTGCGACACGACCAGTAGTCGTCGTCGTCAGCAAGTGAGTAAGCGAATGCATGCATGTACACTTCACTTCACTTCACTTCACCACACTTCTACATCTCATCAGGTAGTCATCAGGTGCCCCGACACCGTCATGGAGGCACACATTCATAATCGGAGCGAATCATGCACTTTCAATTAGCCGCACACAGACTGAAAAGTAAAAAGGCAGACACTTTAGAGGGGAGAAAACACAGACGGCTGGCTGCCTAAAACAATCACCTCGGTTGCAAAGTGAAAATTTAAATTGACGCCGCCGCTGCCGTCGTTGCCGAGAAGAACTTAATACCAAGGCATTTCAGTGTTCAGTGTAATTAGGCGCGGCCTTGCCTGTTTTTTTTGCAGTGTACACTGAGCTCTACAGTGAGCGACCGGGGTGGTCAACAACTCGAGCAGCAGTCGTTTCCGAAGAGCACGAACTCTCCTGCTCTCTTACTACATGGTACTCAGTGTCCTACCGGCAACAACAGTTGCTACTGCTGCTGCTGCATTCCCAGTCACTGTCGACTACCATTTGCACCGGACATTTGCATGGCGCGCAAAAATAGCGTCGGCGCGTGCGATTCGTCCATTTAGCAGGCGGCACACGAGAGATTGGAAGAAGGGCAACAGCGAGCGAGCGAATGGAAATAGCAACACGAGGAGCACTGACAGTCAATTGAACACTGTCTGGTCTGGTAAGGGAGAGAGAGAGTCTGAAAACACTGAAAACGACAACTAACAAATGTGTGACACCGAAATAGCAAAAGAGAGACGGTCCGACGCAATTCTGCAGTTCAGTCAGTCAGTCAGACACATTAGAGAGAGTTGCGCAGGAAATGGACACCGCCAGAGAGTGCAAAGTGGGCCAACTGATGGGCACAGTGACTCAACTCTAATGTGATCGTTGCTGATGATACTTCTTTGGCCGCATCACCACCGCCACACTAATGGCAGCAGCACCCATCAGCAGCAGTTGTAGTAGTAGGCAATTGCTAATTGGGGACTTCCAACAAGCAAGCAAGCAAACAACAAGTGTCAGTTTGTCTGTCTGACTGACTCTGTCTCTGTTTGTGTGCTTTGGGATAAAGGGGGGAGGGCACATGTTCTTCGCCGCCGCCAACACCACCAAAACGGCACGATTGCCGTGTGTGTGTGTGTGTGTGATAGCATTTAGTGTTTAGGCACCCCAGTGCACTTCTCTACAGAAGTAGCAATTAGCTGAAATGAAATGAAGAAAAAGAAAAAGAAAGAGTCTGGTCGAGCAGCGGTGAACTGCAGGACTGCTGACCATGAGATGAGCTTACTAAACAGTCAAACAGCCTTCTGGCAAATTAGTCCAAAAGATGTGTGTCCAATTGGTGGAGCAGTGCAGTGCAGGCGCAATTGTGCTCAAAGACAAACAGAAAATAGCACCGAAATGTTTTAGTTTCAACCTTAAAATCTAGAATAAGAAAGGCGAGCAGATGCACAAACTTCAACTTTCAAGGTCTTTCCTTAGTCTAAACTCGTCCAAGATTTGTTTATCGTTTCACCAGTACCACCACCACCACCACCATAACAGTCATCATCCATTACCACAGTGACAAGCTTGTGGAGGCTCTTCTCTAGTCAAGGACAAAATCTGAGGCCTAAACCGAACCGAAAAGAAGAAGAAGAAGCAGAAAGCTCAAGATCAAAGGCCAGCAAAGCAGTGACAGTAATGGCCACCGAAAGCCATCTGCAGGCAGCAGCAGCAGCAGCAGAGAAACTGGCGACAAGTTAGGCAAACATTAGCAAACGACCACCACTGCCATTTACCAGGAAAAAAGAGATTGATACTATACTCTGTAAAGCAGACACTCAACGACAGAGCAGAAAAGACAGAAAAGAACCCAAACCATACACAGCCAGCAAAAGTCAATTTATCAAACTCTCCAAGTCAGTCTAACGCAGAAAAAGGCCAGAAAGAAGAAGAAGTCCCACGCAATCGAGTAGAAAAAAAGAAAACGAAAAAAGGAAGGGCACACAGTCGAGCTGAGTGAGCTGGTCAGTCATTAGCGCCACAGGAAAAGTATGAAGGGAGAAAATGCTAAAGAAATGAGAGCACGAATCGAGCAAAATAAAAGAGAAAAGAATCGCATTACCATCGAGAATGCTGCTGCTGCTGGCTGCCGTTGATTGCCATCATAGCACTTGATTTTATTCAATGGGCAAAAAGGCAAGCTACGACTTCATCAGCCAGCCAGTCAGTCTGCCTACAAGCAAACACACACACAACATTACATTACATAATGCACTAAACTCGACTAGACCAAGGAACAACACAGCAAAAGTGGTGCACGAGTAAGCAAAGGGGAGAAACTGCGACCACACCACCACCACCACCACCACCAGCACACAATTGACGCTTGCCCAGCCACAGCAAACACCATCTGCCAAGACAAGTACTGAACACACACACACACACTAGGTTAGTTAGTTGAGCACTAATTTATGGCCAGGCAGACAGGTAGACAATGGAGGAAGGAAGGAAAAGAGTGCATAGACAGACAGTAATACAGAGCGAGAGTGATTAAAGCGCCAGTGCAGCGGTATTATCGGTAATAACTGGTGGTGGTGGTGGTGGTGGTGGTGGTGGACTGGCGAGAAAACACTGCAGTACACACATTGAAAATGGAGATTAGACAGTATGTGTGTGGGGGCACACAGCTCAATTACTCGGTTAGTCGAAAAAACAGAGATAAAACGAAATAAACCCATCTAAAACTGATCCCCTTTTCCAAAGAAACAACAAGGAGGAAAACTCCTAGAAGCAATTCCAGGAGCTGCCATCAGGCATCATTGAACACATCTGTGCCCTGCACTGCACGGCAACTAAGCGGTTCGATTACAAAAAAAAGTCCACTTTGGAAAAAGAGAGGTGACGAAAACGAGGGCAATTGAGAAAGAGAGAATGAAAAAGCAATGCAGAGCGATCAGATTGCACGAATGGAGGTGAAAGACAATTGACGTTCGATAGAGAGAGAGTGCACGAGCAGCATCTCCACTCCTCATCAGCAACATCAGCTCCATTTCGTTGGCCTGACAAGGCAAAAGTAACAGCAGCAGCTCAAATCACACACTTGCCTATTTGCGGCACACACACACAATTTGACCGAATTTCGTTCTGCAGTGGCCGCTGTCCGAAAAAAACAGGCGACAGAGAAAAAACGCCGACGAAGAGACATAATTAAACTTCTTCTGCTGCTGCTGCTGCCGAAGCCAGCCCTGCTTCATGTCACACAATTGCACTTTGGCAGTGAGAAAAAGTGGGAAAAAGAAAGATGAAATGGAAGCGGCGGCGGCGGCGGCAGTTTTTTCAACATCATGCTAAAGCTAGGTGTGCGTGTGAAGGAGAAGACGGAGGAGACTAAATCAGCCCGCCAATGTGTGCAAAGTGGACTCAATTAGAGCCTCGACCTGATGGAGGAGGAGAAGAAGAAGAAGAAGTACATCAACATTTTCCCCATCGTCATTCCCGGTGGTGGTCGTTTCCCGTTGGACACCAACAGAGTCACTGGAAATGGAGACGCTCTCACAGCATTCAGTCAACAGTCAACTGTCCACCAATTTGCCACCACCACCAGTCTCATTAGAGAGAGAGAGAGAGAGAGAGAGAGAGAGAGAGAGAGGCCATTATCAACACACACACACAACATTGTCTCTGGCCGCCATTTCAATTTAAACTCTTTACCGCCGCAGCCTCGAATCCAAAAGCAGCAGAAGAAGGAGAGGAGAGGAGGACCACCAATCGCCGTAATCGCCTGGCGAATTGCTGGCGACAAGGGAAACAGAAAAAAGAAAAAACAGCTATCTCCTCTCTTCTCACCCCAAACAGAGAGCTAATCGAGAGTTGCAGGCAAAGTGCTGATCTGCAAAGTTGAAGGGGAGAGAGGGGGCAAAGAAGAAGAAGAACAAAAACACCGCCGTGTCTTGTGTTCCTATCATCACCCTCATCTCCGCTCTTCTCCTCGTCGATGGCCTAACCGAGTGACCGGTATGAGTGTGTTTGTCTGTGAAACAACATCAACGACAGCATCAACACAAGAAGAAGAGTGGAGCAAAAAGAAAAGACAGCGGCGACGGCAGCAGAAACGGCCGATGTCCGCCAGATAGAGCACACAAAGTGAAACACTTTGCTCTCTGAAGCTCTCTTAAAAAGAAGAAGAAGTAAACGCTTGCTCCAGATTGTGCTATTATTAAATTTACACCTCTACCACCACCAACACCGCCGCAAATATGCAAGTGATATAGCCTTCTGATCTGATAACCAACAAAAAGTGACGAAATGAGACCGCACAGAAACCGACTACAGCGGCACAACGGCAGCCAGTGTTATGTTCTGTTCGGTAACGGCACCGATAACAACAGCTGAGCAGACGACAGTCTGAGCCAAGGCGCCTTAGAAGAGGAAGACTGATTAGCGGACTGAAAAAATGGAGAACAAGGAGAAGACGCCAGAAAACTTCTGCTGAGAGAGCTAATCAACAGAGGTGGAGAGAGAGAGAGAGGGCACGATTCCCTAAGCAAAAAATCGCACAAACACAATAAATCACACGCTCAACAAGTGCCAGTGACGGCTGCTGCGATTCGTGGCAGGTGATAAGAAGGAGATGGCTAGCTGGTTAAGCCACCACCACCACCAGAGATGACCATCACCACCAGAGAGTGACAAAGAAGGGAAAAGAGCGAGACTTTCTTCTTCCCAGTCCATCATTCACACCACAGTGGAGCTTCCTTCTTTTTCTTCTTCTCCTTCTCCTGCTGCTCCTATCCTAACCTTTCCGCCGCTATCAGCACCAGTCAATCACCAGAAGACAGTACTGTCCGGTGTGTGAGTGTGTGAGTGTGCGAATGATGAACGAGAGAGTTTAAAGTTCAAGAACGGCGGCAGCAGCAGCCAGCCAGCTGAACACCTCAACCAGCTGATTCATCTGCTGCTGCTCCCGTCGTCTCTGATTAACGGGACGTAGTAACGAGATTAGGAGGAGAGAGAAGAGAGCTGAAGAAGGAAATGAAGAAGAAGAAGGAAAGAGATGATCTGATGAAGAGACAGTGGTGGAATGTGTGAGTGTTAGAAAGCAGATCTAAAAAGTCAAAAAGTGGGCACACGACCACGACTAGACAAAATCATCACCACCGAGAGAAAAAAGAGCGTCTGAAAAAAGGAATACCAGCACTGCTCATCCTACCACACACACCACACACAATCGACAAAATCAACAAAAGTGTCCTTCCTTCCTTCCTTACTTTTTGCTCAGGCAGTACACACTGAAGGCAGCTGCAACTCAGCAGCAGCAGCAGCAGTTGAATTCAAATTCAATTGAAACTTGAATTCAACTTGAATTCAACAGAGGGAAAAGGAAGAAGGTGAAGAAGAAGAAGAAATAGCCAGCAAGAGCAGCAGCAGCAGTGCTATCAAATGACAGCCTGTCGAGAGAGGGAAAAGAGAAGAAGAAAAGGAGTGCACAGTGCCTCTTCTCTCTGCAACGGTAATCGTGCCCTCTCTCTCTCTCTCTCTCTCTAGTGACTCGCCGTCTCGATAATAGGCGTCTAAGATTACCGCGCTCAGTCGCCAGCAACAGATCAAGAGAGAGAATGCTGCAAACCGGAAAGTTCTCCACAGCCAGCTCACACTGACACCGGTAATCGGCAATGTGTAATCGACAAGCGCAGCCAAGATGTTGGCAAAGATGTTGCCAGACGCCAAGAGAGAAACTGCAGAGCACAGAGAGAATGCACGTCCTCCTCCTCCTCCTCCTCCGAGAAAGACCACTCTGCGCGCTGGCGAAAGTCCACTCGAGCTTGGCAGGCCGGGCAGGCTAACAACCTTGAAAGTCGCTGGCACAGCAGCAACAGTGCGATTCCCGACTGCGATCGATCGACCGATCGATTATCAGACAGTAGTGGACCTGGCGGCTATTTTTAAGGTGTCAGTGGCGGCAGAGGCGGCCGTCGCAGCCGCTCACATGATCGCCATAATTCACACGTTAGCAGCTTTTGATGGGGTGAAGGGAGAGGGGGGGGGTGATGAAGGGGTGATGAGAAGAAGGAGAGGAAAAGAAGAAAATGAAAAAGTGATTGCAGAGGAAAGGAGTCGCTGCAGAGTGGTGTCCCCCCTCCTTCCCTTCCATTCCCTTCCATTCCCTTCCTAGTGACATTCACCCTCAGTGAGCAGCAGCAGCAGCAAGATCAGAAGATTATTGAGGAGGGAAAGAATCGATCTCAGACAATGCTTCGTTACTGCTGCTGCTGCTGCTGCTGGTGACAATGGAGAGGACAGTCAAGACGGTAGCTTGTTCACTTCCTAGCAGCCACTGTCATGGGACACTGCCAAAAAGTAGCATGAAGAAGAAGAAAAGGTGAAGCCTAATATCAAAGAGAGCGAGCTAGTGAAGAGCTGCGCCCTCTAAACATCAGCGGAAATTATATCGACAGTGTGTTCTAGGCAGCAGCAATGGAGAAATCGGTTGCCCAGCGCCAAATTAAACTGTGTCCAGCCTGTGAGCTCGCTACTCACCGCCGTTTTTCGCCGTTGCCTGCCATTGTCCGTTAGAGCACTCACTAGACTAGAAGCGCACGCGTTGGGCTCGTGTTAGGCGACTCAAATTGAGGACTGCATCGGAAATGGATGGGGAAGTGTGTGTGCAGCAGCAGCACTCACTCACTCACAAGTAATCCATATAAATTGACAATTCAAAGTGAACAGCAGACTGGGCAGAGAGGGCAATGATGGCGGTGGTGGTGGTGGTGGTGGTTTTCGCTCTCTCCTAATGACAAATCGGCGACCATTTGCTGCTGTTGCCGAGACGAGTTCAGTTCAATTCGAAGCTCTGTTCCGCCCGAATGTCCGCTCGGGCAGACGGGGTTCGTAGTAAGAGAAAGAGAGCTGCAGTAGTAGTAGTAGAAACATAGCAGCACAACTAAAACTCAACAGTTGCACTGGCCACGCGCGCGCACTGTGCTCAATTAAAGTAGTGTGTGGCTGGTAGCAGTGGCTGCTGCTGCTTCTTCCCACTTGCCGTGGAATCCAATTAAAAGAGCAGCAGCAGATCCAACTGCCATCATCAGCAGCAGCAGCAGTTCAATGGACATCAACATCAACGACGGCAACGGCAGCAGCAGCACATCCAATCGATACATCACGAATGAGGAGTGAAGACAGTAAAGTGATCACAGACAGAGTGAGCTGAACTGGCAGGCAGGCAGGCAGTCAGCAGCAGCAGCAGCATCTTCACTGCGACTGTCATCGGCGCTCACCATTTCGCCATCTCACTCACTCACTCAGGCAGTGGATTTCTCTGCCGACGTACTCACACACACACCTGATATTATTATCTCATTAGTCAATCGAGCAGAGAGAGAGAGGAAATGATGTAAACACAGAAAGGAGAAAAACAAAAACAGAAGAAAAACAAAGAGGGAAGCAAAGTTGATGATGCCGCCTCTCACATGGCGCCAAGCAGGAGCAGCAGCAGCTCGCAGCTAACTCGAATCGAATCGCCTGAATCCAGCAGGATGAAAGCTTTAGCAGCAAAAAGCAGTTGATCCTCTCTCCCCACTCTCTTGCGCCTAATGGTTGCAGTGATTAGAGCAAATTACCACACACACACACACATACTTCTGTGATTGATTAACATATCGATCGACAAACAGGGTACAGCAGCAGCAACAACAAGTGGAGTACAAAAAAAGAAGAGGTGAAAAAGGGCAAAGGTTAGGAGGTATCAGAGGTAGGAAAACGGTGCTACAAGAAAAAGTTGCAGACCGGTCGAGGAGTGTGTGTATGCGTTTGCTGGCAAGAAAGAAGCACACTTGGAGTGAATCCGAGCGAATTCCTCTCCTCCTCCTCCCTCTGCTCATTTTTAATCTAATAATCGAGTAATACCGTCTCCCTTTTTCCCCGCAGACTAGTGCAGCTTCAGTTCAGCTCAGTTCATGACCACCGAGTGATCACCGAGGGTACAAGAGGGAACCTCACAGCCAACTTTCTGTGAACTGTCTTTTCGCTCCCAGGCACCAACACACCGTGGTGTGTGAGTACCTCTCTCTCCCTCTCCCTGTAGCCAAATTACCAACAGCAAAAAGGCAAAAACTGTAGCTGTAGCAGTTGGAGCAACAACAACAACAACAACAACAAGAGCAACCAGCAAGCAGCAAGCAGCAACTCAACCGATGAGATAGAGACAATTTAATCAAAGCGTTCAATTACCATTGCTGAAGCAGAGCAGAGCAGAGCAGTCTGTCTGCCTGCCCTTTTGCTGATGCCCACAGAGCGTCAGTGTTTTGCAGCCCAAAACTGTGCTGCTGCTGCTGCACTGTGATTGAGCCGAGAATTGAGCCACCAAAAGACCAATTCAAGTTCAATTTCAAGTGAGTGAGTCCCACTGCTTTTTGTTTTTACCCCACCCCCCCCAAATGATGATATCGATGAACAAGGTCACACACACAGTGTCAGTCAGTGAGGATGGCTCATTTAGTGTGGACAAAAAGTCGAGAAAGACTCAGACTGACGTCAGTGAGACGGAGTAGGAAGGAAAGAAAGAAGAAAGAACGGGCAAACGAGCAGTAATCGATAATGACAATGTGTGACAATTAGGAGAGAAATCAGAGTGCAAAAGAAGGCTGGTCACACACACACACTGGTTCTGCATGCCACCAGCAAATGGCAAATGGCAGCAGCAGCAGCACTTGCCAATCAATCAGCAGTACTAGTCTCGTCCGCATCATCGTCATACATACACAGGCAAATGCGGATGGATGGATGGAATGATGCCCACATCACATCAACTGCCCGCATCTCCTTCCCAAAGCACGCTCAATCACAGCTCCAGATTGTAATTAGCAGCAGCAGAAGTAGCAAACAATAAAGCGCGCGCGGCATTCCTGCGACAATGAGGACAGCAGCAGCAAAGATCCTCGCGCTGCCAGGAGACAAACATCCTCACAGTCAGTCAGTAGTCAGACACAGTGAGATCGATGGCGCAGACAAACTGCTGCTGCTGGCACTGATATGTAGGTGAGTGTGTGTGAGTATGTATTCGGGCGCGATATGCATTCCAGCCATAGTGCCTGCAGCCGAGTGATTGCCCTTCTTCCCCCCCAGAGTTTATAGTGGGTCATAAAAATCGACGACGCCAATTGCAAAAGCTGTGACTCAACTTTCGCTCTGAGCTTTGAGCGGGGAGCACTTCCCTTCCCTCCCCTTCTCTCGGCACTAAATCATCGCATCCTAGGCGATTGTTGTTGCTGCTGCTGCTGATGAGGCTGTAGTACCAAAGCTGATTACTTGATTCGGCGGCGGTGCCAAGCAAAGCAAAGGAGAAAGAAAGAGAGAAGACCGAGGTGCACGTGTGAGCAAGCAAAGAAAGAAGCAGAATCTAGTCAGTTGGCAGACTGGAAGCTTAGGTTGCACTTCATCTTAATCGACCGTGTAACGGTTAATCATCTCGAGCAGTTGGATGGAATTTCAGCTAACTAAAAGCAAAGGACCAGTGGAAAGATCGAGAGACTCGGTCCGTTAGCATCCGTTAGCAGTCAGCAGCAGCTGCCAGGCACCCCTTTCACTGAGGAATGGCAATTAGCATAGTTTAACGACTTCGTTTTTACGACTTCTCTGTCCTCCCACACACACACGTACACAGCAGCAACTGACTGACTGTGTGTGACATTCGACAAAGTGATTACAGAGGAGTTGCTACAAAGTAAAAGAGTGAGAGACACCGTAGTTTGCACGTAGCAATGCAGGTTACTGGTGTAAATGTGTATGTGTGTGCACTCTGTCGGTGGTGTTGCTCCCCATTTCACTAGTTTCCCTCTCCTCTCTTGGTACCACAAGGTCAACATGGGCGCCCTCCTCTTCCCCATAATGAGACGAGTGCAATGCAAACACAACACAACACATCGAGCAAACAGAAAGGGCAGCAATTCAAAAAGTCATTTAAAAGAGGAGAAAGCGCTACAAGTCCAATTAGTGGCGGCAAACGGCAAAGGACCAAAGAAAGAAGAAGAAGGGAGAGAATGAGACTCTAATTAAGAAGAGAGGATGTAACCTAGTGTTAGTGCACCCAGTGGGAGATTGGAGGAAAATTACATGGAAAATGACAAGTGGGGGAAAGGGGGCAGAGGCAGTAAAGACACCGCAGAATCGATGCAAAACAATAATCTCTTTCACCCCAAAAGTACAACTCTTTAGCAGCAGCTCACTCACCGGTGTGCTTTATACTCAAGTTATAGAGAAAACTCAACTTGGACTCTCTCACTTTAGAGCACAACTGTATCACTCTACAGTTGGTCGCCTAGAAGACGGCCAGAGAGGACTCAACAACTACGACTACGACTACAACAGCATCATCACAGACACACTCAACAGCAATCAACAAAAGCAGTGCGCGCCAGCAGCAGCAAATGAGCTCCAGTTGTGCAAATGTTTGCTCAGTAGTCCAAATCACGCCGATTGCACGCCATCAGAGAGGAGGAAAGGAACAGAAAAGGAGAAAGAACACAGTCAGAGAGGCAGACAGACAGATAGAAGATAAATAGACACATAGTCTCTACGATAATCGATGCACAGTCAGTCAGTCAGTCAGTTTGTGTTCATTGTGTGGAGTGCGCGATGCCTCTCCACTTTGATCAGACGCTTCAGATACAAACGTCGGACAGTCCGTTTTCTGGTCTCTTCTCTTAAACTGCTCCTTTGAACTGAACAGCATCACCATCATCAGACAGGGCTAAGTTTTTTGTGCATCATCAGACAGCAAAGTGGACACCGTCCACTGGACACTGCCGAAACTGCCGTGCCATTGCCCACCGGACGGACAGCGAAGAGAAGAGCAGAGAAGAGGCAGCGGAAAATCGCAACGAGGGCATCTCCTCACACTCGAATCAAATCGACAAATTGCCATATTGATTTGATGATTACTAATTAAATTGCCACTCTCCGCCCCTGCACAATGGAAAAGGGGGGAATTGGAAAAAGTGGTGGCGGCGGGGGCATCCATGGGAGAAATGGAGGGAACTGAAGGGAAAGCTCGGTCAGATTTGTGAACCAGCAATTGGCAATGGAGAGAAAGATGGAAAAGGTCGATAGTCGATAATACTACTGACACCTTCCGAGAGAAAGAGCAGGAAGGAGTCCTCTCTCACTTCTCATTAACCGTCCGGCGACAATTAATATGGTGGTCTCCAAAGAGAGTAATTGCAATGAAAACACACACAACCAAAGGTCAAATAATAGCAGCAACAGCAGCAGGAAAAGGAAAAACTCTCTCAGATAACTCTTCGGAACCTCTCTTCTGGCCGCTCGACGTACACACAATGGCCAACCCGAGCAGTGTGTGTGTGTGCCAGACAGCGACACGATAATTGCCCGTCCGCCAGCCCAGCGAAGCAAGCAGAAAAGGAAAAAGAAAAAAGAAGAGGAAAGCCAATGTCAAAGCAGCAGCAGCAGCAGCCAGCACAAACAACAAGTGATGCAAGCCCAAGAGCAACAACAACAACAAATTGACACTCGCTGTCATTTAATTGAAACATGCTGCCCGACGTCGTCTGCAGGGGCTTCAGTTCAGAACAGAGCAGTACAGTACAGTCAGGCTAAATCAATACTGTGGGCACGACAGACGACGGCAAGAAAAGAAGAGAAGAGAAGAGGTCGTCGCCGACGATGCACAGCACAGCACAGGACAACCACCACCACCACCACCAGTCAATGTCGGTAATTGGCGGTGTCAGTCAATCACTCGAATCAGCGACAGCAGCAGATCAGTCTGTCGTCTACCGAAAAGTCGACTCTTCAAAGTGGAAATCAGTCTGCCACCAGACAGGCAGGCAGCTCATTCCACCACCACCACCACACATGCCAAGACCAAGTCGAGTGCGAGTGGCACCGGTGAGTAGTGTTGCCCTAGCAGCCAGCATCACACCGGCGAGAATAGATCGCATGTGTCGGTGGTCACGTCGACCGACCACCAGAGAAGAGTGAGAGAGGTAGAGAAAGAGACTGTGGGAATGACTCCAAAGTAGGCGCACAGAAAGGAACACACTCCATTCAATTGCTCCAGATTCTTCCTCTTCTTCTTTTTTGCCAGCAGCAGCAGCAGCAAAGTCAAAGTGGGACACCGAGCTGAACAGCTTCAGGCTCCAGTCAGTCAGGCAACTCTATCGCACCACTGCATCATCACCCCTTCCTTATTCTTCTCTTTCTTCACTTCATGATGCACAACTAATTTTAGAGAGCAAGGAGAGTTTTGCAGAGTTCTGCAACTGCTGCTGTTCCTGCTGCTGCTAAAACAGAAAGGCTCAGTCTCATAAACTGCAGACTGCTTTTTAAAATATTATTATTATTATCAACATCATCAAGTGAAGCAGAGGCAGAAGAGGCAGTTGCAAGGCAATTGTGTCTGCCACTCTCTGCCAATCTATCGAAGAACTGAAAACTGAACAGAACTGACTGACTGACGAGTGAACGGGAACTGCCTAGCAGCAGCAGCAGCAGCAGCTAAAAAGGATTAAGCACCGCCAAAGAGTACAGCTCGGAAAAAAGTTCTTCTTCTTCTCGGCGAAGAATGCCTCGATGTCAGCACAAATCGAGAAGGCAACAAGCGAGCCACTCTTTCAGCACAGTCCAGGCAGCGGCGGCACATTCTGACTGTCTGTCTCTCTCTCTGTCTGCCTGTTGCCTGAACGCTGTAAAACATTCAGACTATGTGCCCTCTCATCCTTTCCCTGTGCACGTATAAACAGTAAGCACACACACTAAAGAGCAAGCGTCTCACTCTCATTCTGACACCGATATAGACTGGTGGTAAGCGCATCAGCCATTGGAATGCACACTTGAGGAGGAGGAGAGGGGAGAAGAGCACTACTGGAAGCAAAGGATTCAACAAAAAGACAGTGTGTCGGTGCAGCGGAATCGAGAGAATCCTTTGCCTTCCTCTCCTTCTCACTCAGCATCACCGACTGACTGGTGCAGGTCCAAAAATAGCCGCTGCAATGCGAGCCATTGTGGAATCCAAGCAGCATCAGCTAAAGCAACAGTGCCAAGGCAGCAGCAAAAACAGTGTCCTCAATTGTCACCCGTGAATCAAGATAACTCTTTTGCTCAATTTATCGCCCCCTCCCTTCCCTCTCTTCCCCCTCACCCACGACCGAATTGGTAGTTCCTCTGTCATCAGCGAATTGTCACAGCACACAGTCTTCTGTCGTCAGCACCGAGAGAGAGAGAGAGAATGCCGCCGCTTCCTGGGTGCCAGCCGGGAATTGACAACAATCGCCGAAACAGTAAAGGGAGAATTGGGTTACCAGCAGAAAGAAAAGAAAGAAGAGGCTATTTCTAGATCAGCGCTAGATCGGCCCGAGAAATGACAACAGCATCAGCAGCAGCAGCAGTGGCAAAAAAATGTACACAGACATGGCCATTGCACATAAGGAGCTAATGGGTGCAGTTAATTTTGCCATCGACACATAGCTGAACAGCACTTCTGTTTGCTGTGCACTGCACTGGGAGCGACAATTAAATTCAGGTCGATTGTATATGAGCAAGTTTAAAGGAAGCTGCAAAACAATGCCTGTAGAAGGCAACGGGTGGTGATGGTGGTGGTGAAGTTTAGATACACAACCACACACATAAATGGATAGGCACTGCTGAAGAGAGATGCTTCAGCCTTCCTCTGTCACTGTCAGTGGTGGTGGTGGTAGTCAAGTGGTCAGTGTCAGTGCCTTCCACCGGCAAGACTGAGTTGGCGGCGAGCCGGTATATAGCCCCGCTGAAGAGCACCATCGTCTGCCAGAGCAGCTTACTGTCATTGACCGCTTACTGAAAAGGCAAAGAAAATGGCAAAGAAGAAGAAAGAAAGAGCTGGAAAAGCAGGGCGCCCAAGCCTAGAGCCGGCAGACACACACTTCACACACCCAGCACTTCTGCGCAATGCGCTACAAATATGGAACTGTAGCAGCCCAAGTTCAGAACTTTTGAAACACCACCAACAAAGAAGAAGTGCAAAGTGTCAAATGGGCGAAAAAGAGAGACCGACCGGCTAAACTGATGAGGGTACACACAGACTGGTGCGATATTACGAGTGTCTCTGCCGGCAGCTAACCACCACCACCACCTTCACCCCCTGCACTGCTCGCCTGAAATGGGATCGTTTTATGGCGCTAACATAAACAGATCAGTTTAGTGTTCTCTTTCACTCACTCTCTTCTCTCACTTGCGCTCTCTTAACGGTCTGTACTGTGTGTGCGCTCGCTGGGCATCTGCTGCTGCTGCGACGGCCAGACAGACTGAGACAAGCAGAGCCAGACACATAGAGCTCAGAGCTAAGATGTCTGGCTGACTAGGAGTCACTCTCTATCACAGAGAAAGAAAGAAAGAAGGGCTGCAAAAATGTCTGCAGTCACAAATGTCTGATGATCTAACACTAATGATAGGAAAGGGGAAAATGGGAAAAGAAAAGAACATAAAATGGCACCGTACCTTTCGCTGTTGCTTCTCCCAGGCGGGGTCGAGGAGGCCCTCTCGCTCCCACTCCTCCTCCTGTTCCATGTAGCCGTCAGCGGGCGAGCCCTGCTGCTGCTGTCCGCCGTACATCATCGGCTGGCCGCCGTTGTTGTTCATGTGAATGTCGACCATTTTGGGGGTGGTGGTGGTGGTGGTATGATTGGGGATGATATTTGTTGATGGTGGCAAGTGCTGCTGCTGGTGAGAGTTGTCAAGAGTTGAGGCGTCTAAGCGGTAATAGACTTGAGGGGTAAACGGTAAAGGATGCTGCCGCTGCTGCTGCTGTACAGCTGACAATTTAAAAACGGGTGAAAATGAGTAGAATGAGGAAACTTGGGGCACTGAAACAGAAGCAAACGCCGCCCCCGATGGTGAGCAGCTGTGGTGGTGGTGGTGGTAATCAGACGCCTCCTGAGCACTGCAGAGACGACTACGACCAACAGAGTAATCACTTGTGGTGCTGATGAGCGAGTTATCACTGGCGAGTAGCACTGTCGTGGCAGGGTTGTGGTGGTGGTGGTGGTAGAGAGGATAACTGCTCGGCGGGGTCGTCGGCAGCGAGTCAAGGTTCGAGGTCCGAGGAAGTTTGTTGGCAGTGGTGTTGTTGGAAGTTTCTTCAGCGTCTTCAACCTTATCGCCGTTCACTGCTGCTGCTGCTGCGGGTGACAATCGATCAACGGTGGCGACAGTCGACACTGTTGACGTTGTTGATGCAGATGATGCAGATGATACTGCCGAGCCTGGTAGCTGCTGCTGCTGCTCTCCTTCAGCTGACGCTACTGCCTCTGCTGCTGCTGATGCTGATGGCGATGATCCTCGGATCTGATCAACAGTGCTGCTGCTGCTGCTACTGTGGCTGTTGTCAGCTGTGGGCGTCAGACGAGTGTTAGTGGTGCTGGTGGTGGCAGCAGCCGGAGAAGAAGAAGAAGAGTACGAGCCAGGGAATGATCCTCGGCGGTAGAGGCGAGAGAGCAGCGGATTGCCGTACACCAGAAAACAGTGCACCAGCAGAACGAGCAGCAGAAAGTAAAGAAGATCGGCGGAGCTGAAGAGCTGATGGAAAAGAGTTGAAGTGGTGGTGGTATGAGAGCTGCTGCTGCTGCTGCTGCTGCTACGGCTCACGACAGCAGGAGGGCCCGCTAGGTAGTCACAGTTGGGCACTAGAGAACGTGAAAGAGGTGATGGTGATGACGGTGGTGATAGTGGTGGAAGAAGTAGACTCGCCGACTGTGGCTCATCTGCTTTTCCGAGTTGAGTTGAGTTGAGATGGAATGAAGTGAGAGAGATGCCAACGGTGGCAGTGGTGAGGTGAAGAAGAAGAAGAGGCACAGAAGAACCGACAAGAATCGGGCGCCACCACCACAAGACGGGCACGGTAAAAGCAGAAAGAAGAAAACAAACACAGGGAGAAAGAGAAGAAGAAGAAAAGGAGCGCGTTAGTGAGATGCTAAAGTGAGAGTAAGAGAGAATTTAGAAATTAGTGTGCCATGAGAATTGGTTTGTTTGCAGTAATGCTTCGGGTGGTGGAAAAACAGACAGACACACCGCAGACATCAGGGCGCCAACATGGCTCGAAAAAGAGATGAAAGAAAGATAGAAAGTTGTCGGGTAAAAAACTTTTCGTTGACAACTCGGGGGTAACTTTTTTCAAGTTTGCCGGTTCAGTTTCAATACTCTTACAAAGACGCTGCTGCTGCTCAACTCGACCAGAAGAGAAAGAGGGTAACAATAACAACAAAACCGAATACACACACTTCTGCCACTCTTCTGGACTCGCTGTCTTCTTCGCCGTCTTGCGCGCGCGAGACTTTCTTTTTGGCAGACTTTGTCTGTCTGTTGGTGGATGAGGCGAAAAGGAATATAAAGTAAACTGGAGGAAGGCTTACCTGACTCGGCAAAGTTGGCTGCCGCAGTTGGTGGCTCCACAGCTAGTACAGCTGCGTTTGGCGACTGATTGGCGTCTGCTGCCGCTGCTGTTTCCAATGCCGGTTGGCCTGCTGCTGTGGACTGGATTGCCAGCAGTGCAAACGACGACGACGGCGGTGGCAGAAGCAGAAGCAGAAGTAGAAAGAGCAGAAAGCGAGAAAGAGAAGAGGAGCACAACTGCTGCTGTTGCTGCTGCTGTCGGAAAAGGCCTGCAAAGCTGGAGAGAGCAACGACTGGCAACAGCTGCTGCTGTTGTATCTGCTGCTGGGCGATTGTAGTGGTCTGAGGATCTGTTGTAGTCGTGGTCGTGGTGGTGGTCGTGGTGGTCGAGTGGTCGCTGGACGTCGAGTCAGTACTCGGCAGAAGTAGAACTGATGGTGGAAAAGCTGCTCCAGTTATCCGCAGAGTTGTCCTGGTGGTGGTGGTGGTGAGGGGTGATGAGGATGAGGATGGTGATGAAGAAGATAGGGGTGATGATAGGGGTGACCACCAGGCGCTGACCACCAGTGACCAGAGACGCCAACTGTTGAGCAGGGGAAAACTTCGAAATTGTCGAGGAGGATGGATTTGCAGCCGCAGAGCTCGATCCAGGCGGCATTCAGAGGGAAAGTGCGAGAAGGAGAGGGAGGAGGGACCAAAACTAGAGCGCCACCGCTGCTTTGTTGTTGTTGTTCTCTTTGGCCCCAGCTGGGCGGCCTAGATGGCGGCACTGCGGCGTCGGCCAAACGATTTCGTTTAACGATTTTGAAATTCAACGAAAATGGCCGAGGCTGGTGAAGTACAAAAAAATGGCCGATTATCATCAGCAATGATTACTGTAGTGAGTAAAGTCACCACCATTACTCATCCTCATCACCCTCTTTTTTTCAGGATGACCTCGCCAGGTCAAGAGGGACACACTTTTCTCCCGCTCCTCAGAGAACTACTGCCAAACTGTTCTGCGCCCTATCATCCGCGAATTATCCTCGCTTGCTGTGTGTGTGTGTTTATTTAGAGGAATGATATCCAAGTACAAGTACACCAGAAAAAAGAGTGAGCCACTCTACTCTTTCGCTAATCGGCCACCACTACCACTCTCTGACCACTCTCTGCTCAGCTAATTGGCTACACAGCGCAGCACTAATTGGGTTACTCTTCAGTGGACGAAACAGAAGTTGAAGTTGAAGAAAAAAACAGAAGCTGAAAATTTTTTTGCCCCCCTCTTCAAGTGCGTCAACGTTGGTCTTTTGGCTAGCCTAAAACGATGATAATGACATCAGCTGCTGTGCACAGTCATACTGCCCTTTCTGCTCCTGTGAAGTGTAGTCATCGTCGTCGTCGTCGTCATCTGTGACGCTTTGCTAATCGCTTAATTGAGGGAGAGAAGGTTTTACGACGTACTCCGAGGTGTAGCAGTGGTCAGCAGCAGCAAACGAACGAACTGATTGCAAACTGTTTTATATTTTTAGCACAGTAAAAACTGTGCAACACTGACCTGCTGCGAGATTCGAAGAAGAGGACGTTTTTGCGGCAAGACAAACTTATCCAAAGCTCAAAGTTCTGCGATCAATTGCTCGGTGGTGATTTGACACTGATCCAGTGCAGCTTGGCAATCCAGAGCAGTGAAATCGAGGCTAAACCGCTTATAAGGGAGCAAGAAGTTAGAGACTGGACACTGCTAAGCACATTAGACAACAGAAACAACAACTAAACTTGCAAGTATTGAACACCACCACCGCCGCCCATGGGCCAGCAAATGATTGATCAAACAAAGACGATATTTGTCTTTTTGATACTGTGAATATAAGCTTTTCACTGTCATCTTCAACAAAACGAGAAGGAAACAGGCACTGTCATTGTCACCATCATCAGTCTCTCTCTCTCCATTGTTTGCAATCTCAAGATGGAAGAGGGAAGAGGCAGATCTCAGCTCAACTTGACAACAGAAAAGAGCAGCAGCAGCAGCAACGATTCATTCATTCATTCGGCGATGCACTTACACTACCGGTACTCTCACGATGTTGTCGAACTGTTGCCCACCACCACCGTACAGAGGAGAATTCCGCAGATTCTTCCTTTCAGATCGAGTTGGTAGATGAAAAAGTAGATGAAAACAGTTGTTGAAAACAGACACAAGGTACAACACATGAAAGGAAGTGCTCACTTCTTCGAAGACGACGACGACGACGATGATGGCAACAACACCTCAACTTCTTCTTCTTAACCAGCAACTCTTGAAGAATGCCAAAGAAGATGTGGTGAGAGCTTCCAAAGTAAATGAGTTTGACAGCAGCTACGGGTTTTTCGATCGCGGAAATGAGGAGGAGAAAAGTTATCGTAGAGCACCGAGCCAAGCAAAGCAAACACCATTACTTGCTTGCTTGAACACTTGCCTACCATTCACTTCCCATTCTTCTCGAACACCATCAAAGCCAAAGAACCTCTCTCTCCTTTTTCTTCGATGGGCAATTCTAATTTTGGGCGTTCGCTGATGCTGCTGCTGCTGCTGCTGCTGTCGTTCTTGGCATCCTCATGTACAACCGAGCACTTTCGATTTCCCATCGTAAGCACAACAGCAGCATCAGCCCAGATGGCACACGAACCAAACAAACATACAGCTCGTACACAGTCATCGTCGCCAAAGCATCGACAGGCACAAATTAGAAAATTGTGCTCATTAGAAGAGTTGAGGAGGGGAGAGGAAAGGAAAGGAAAGAGCAAGGAAATGAGAAAGGGTTGAACTCACAGACACAGGCGAAAGCTCCTGCCAAATGTCGCTAACTCTTTTCTTCTTTTTCTTTTTCTCTTTTCCTTTCTCCTGCCAATAAACCGCCCCAGTCTCTAGCGGTGGTTATATTTAGCCAGCTCACCGATGATGGACAGTGCTATCTTCAGTGCTGCTGCTGCTGGTGCTGGTGCAACATGATACGTCCAAGTGATCAGTGCTGGGGAAGAGAAGGCAAACAGATTCAAATCAACAAATAATAAGACACACACACACACACTTCAGCAGCAGCAGCCGTTGGTCATCCTTCAATCTCAGTTGAATGTCACAACACTGGAGGGGAAGGGGAAAGAGAGAAAGATCACCCGAGCACCCCGATCTTCATCATCATCATCATCATCTGGGCAAAACTTCTTCTGCTGCTGCTGCTGTGTATTTTTGTTCACGCAGTTAATGGCGGCAGCTCTTGATGATGATGGTGATGATGATTTGTGATGTGATCAACAAAAAGCAGCTCTTTCTTTCTTTTTTTCTTTCTTTCCCGTAAACACCGTTGCACACTGTTGGGAAGTTTGAGAGTAGTAGTCCGTTGTAAATCTTTGGCTGTTTAATTAGTCTGTGAGTGTGTGTGTGCTGGTAAAGAGTAGGGGGAAAATCATTGGAAATGTGAATGAGAAAATGTGTGCGTGTGTGTGTAAAGTTCTGAACTGGATTCAGGTGGTAGGAGCTGTACAATATTACAGATACTGATATTGATCAGACCGGCGAAATCATCCTTTGTAAAAAAAGTATTTTTGTGAGCTGTCTTTGCCGACTGAACTGGGAAAAAATTGTGCTTCTGTGTAGTAGTACAGAGAGAGAGAGAGGAGAGAGAGAGAGAGAGAGAGAGAGAGAGAGAGAGAGAGAGAGAGAGAGTATTTGGCGATATTTGGCACACCTTGAAGCTGTGCGGAACTGCAACTGTGACCAACAATAAAGGAGTCTAAAAAATTCCTTGGAAATTGAAAAACCACTAACTGAAAGTGAGAACAGTGGTAAAAACCGAAAAATCAAATCAAAGCAAGCCAAACCAAAAGAGGAACTAAAAACATCATCAAAGCCAAACCTGCTATTTCTGCTGATAAAAACTGTTCATAGGGGTGGTATAGCTCGATCATTGCGGTGGGTGGGTGGGAGGAGAAAATGAGTTAAGTAGAGAGAGAGAGAGGGCTAATCGTAAAATGAGTTCTCCGGAAAGTCGTACACCTCGAGGTACTCGGCGGCGCGGTCCTCCAGCACCAGACTACCTCCTCCTGCACCGTTCTTATTAGAAGATGATGAAGAAGAGGAGGAAAGTTGGCCGACCAGAGGTGCTGGAATTACTGCCACCACCGGCACTGAGGTGCAGCGTGCGAATGTGCTGCAGGACGCGAGACCTCGACTCGTGCCAGTAGCTGCAGTTGGAGTCGGGGTACTTGCACAGGTACCGACGGGCAGTGCTGGTGCTGGTGGTGGTCGGCTGCCTAAGGTTTCCCACTGATGATGACTGAGGGTGATCATCCAAGTGGGCGTTGAAGCCGCCGTTGCTGCTGTTGCTGTGGTTGCTGTTGTGACTTGCCATGATGGCCGCCGCGATTGGATTGGTGGGGAAGAAGACGTTCGAGGAGTTGTTGGCCATTGAGACTGGAGCACTCCCACCACCTCCTCCTCCATTGTCGACCCAGTTGTAGCGATTGTTGTGGGTCATGTAGCGGTGCTTCTCCAGCTCGTGGTAGTACGCGGCCACGTAGTCGCAATCTTGGCTGCACTTGTAGGTGCCCCGTCGGTGGCGCATGTAGAAGTGCTTTCGCATGTAGTGCGCCTTCACCTGCTTCTGACACTGCTCGCAGGTGATGTACTCCTCCGGGTGGACGTTCTTCATGTGCACCGTGGCGCGGGCTCTAAACAAAAGGAAATTAGAAATTAGACATTTGAACGTTAAAGTTATCAACTTACGAGTTGGGAAACCTCTCCGTGCAGCCGACCACCAGACAGCAGAAGGTGTTGAAGTCGACGTTGGTGAAGTGGGCCACCTTCAGGTGCTCCGACAGGTCGTCCTCGGCGTCGAAGCACAGGCCGCAGCCGCTCTGCGGACAGCGCAGCTGCCCGGCGGCGTTGTAGCTGGCCCCCGGCCCCATCTCGTCCTGCTCCTGGTAGCCCTCCTCCTCCTCCTCATCGCCAAAGAGGTAGTCCTCCTTCTCGTAGTCAAAGTCGTAGTCCTCCTCCGCCTCGCGGGAGTGCCCCCGCTCAAAGGCGGCGTAGTTCTGGGCGCTGTTCTTCGCCGTCCGCGGCTTTCGCTGGTAGAGCAGCTCTCGCTGCTGCGAGGTTGCTGCCGAGGAGTTGCTGTTGTTGTGGATGGCGCCGTTGTCGGTGGACTTGGAGCTGTTGTTGATATTGTTGTTGCTACTACCACCACCACTACTGCTACTACTACTCGATGGTTTATCGGAGTTGCTATTGCTGGCAGTGTTGGCAGAAGTGGAAGGTGGCGTTTGTTGTGCGTCCTCCTCCGAGTAGCCGCCACCGCCGCCTGAGTAGCCACCATTGAGCGTTTCGCCACTTTGCGCAGCGTCACCTTGAGATCATTGTTGCGGTCGCGAGTTAGCCGGTGATGGACTTGCATGGACGAGGAAGAGGTGGCGTTGGTGATGGGCTTGTCGAGCATCGCAGTTAGCATGGAGTTGTGGTTGTGGTTGTTGGGGTTGTTATTGCTGCCGACTGCTGCTCGGCTGCTGTCATCGGAGAGCTCTCCGCTGAGGTTGGCGTCAAATCCGCCGCCTCCTCCTCCTCGAAGATGGTGCAGCGGCGGCTCGATGATCTCCACGTCAGGCTCGACTTTGATCTCGAGGTGCTCCGAGTCGCTGGCATTGCTGGCCCGGTCAGAGGAGAAGGTGGACTCGTGGCGGCAGTTGCGAAGGAGGAGGAGGAGTGATTCGCCGATCTGTAGGCGGAATAAACTTCACCACCGCCGCCTCCGCCGCCACCGAATCGACCCCTCTTCGCCGGCGGCATCACCGGCGCCACAGTGTCATCCTCGACGTAGGAGCAGTAGGCAGTGGTGCCCACCGCCCGGTAGTAGTCGGTCTTCTCGTGGACAAAGTCGAGACCGGAGGGGGAGGAGGCGGCGGCGGCGTTGAACTTCGCCAGGCACTGCTTGAGATCAGCCTTGAAGAGGATGGCCGCGTCGGGCCCCAGCCGACGGAAGAGCTCCTCGTCGCGCAGAAGGTTGGCGCGCAGAAACTGCAGCATGTACTTGAAGTGCAGCAGAATGGCGATGAAGTCCTTCATGGCGCGATTCTCCGCGTCGTACTTCGCCACCAGCTCGGAGAGGCTGAGGAAGACGTCGGAGAGGTAATCGAGGCGGGACTGGACGTTGTTCTTCAGCTGCCCCGAGACGTAGTTCGACTGCGAGGAGGAGGAGGAGGTGGAGGTGGAGGTGCCGGCGGCGGCGGCGGCCGAGGTTGCCATGGCTTCCTGATGGTGATGAGGGTGATGAGGGTGATCGGTGGAATGTGTGGTGGTCGTCCGTCGTGGTGGAAGTCGGGGTTCTATTTGGCAGCAGCAGCAGCAGAAAAAGAAGAAAACTTCTGCTCAGCAGGATTTACACTGTTGTTGTTGTGTCCTGCAGCAGCAGCAGCTAAGGAATAAGGAGAGAGCGCGGCTACATTAAAATTCACAACAATAGAATTGAAAAGTGTAAAGTTACAATGTAACACAGAAAAAAATCAGTGCGAGAATCGCAGTGCGAGAGAGATAGGCGCCAGAACGCGCATTCGTAGAGGACGTTCGCTGTTGTTGCTGCTGCTGCCGCAGAAGTTTGAAAATCTGTTGGAATTATCTGTTTCGTTAAAACCGGGTTGAATTCGTGAATTTCTTCAAAGATGAATGAATGGGATGGAACGGAATGGGATGGGATGGATTGGCGCGATCTAGATGTTGAGAAGCCGCCTCAGGCGGTCACCGGTGTCGGGCGGCAGTGCTGCGGAAGGAGGAGGAGGAGGACCCTGTTTCGATTTAGCTCGACTGCCCATTTTGCTTTTTGCTCTGGCGATTCTGCTGCTGCTCTGCTGTGTCTTGGCCGCCTTGTTGCTCGCCTTGCTGGCCATCCGGGCGACGCATTTCGAAAGTCCTTCACCTGCTTGAAGGGCGAAATGGAGGCAATCACGGCAGTGTTGGAAGCGGGGGAAGAGGAGGAGGAGGAGGAGGAGAGCAGACGAAGTGATCTTCTTCAGGCGGTCATCCGCAGAGACGGCGGCGGCGATGGACACAGGAACGAGAAACCCTTTTCCTTTTCCTCGCCGCTTCTTCTTCGAAGCTGACCCACTGCCACTGCCATTGCCGCTCTCCTTGTCCCTGCCCCCTCGCCGCCACCACCGAACCTCGTACCAGGCGACCAGCAGGGCCAGGCCGAGGAAGACACAGCCCAGGACCCAGCGGTCGAGCAGGCCCAGCAGCAGGCTGACCAGAAAGGGCCGCCCACCGGCGCTGATGTCACACCGCCGCGGATCTTTGCTGCACCTCGGCAGACTCTCATTCGGCCGCAGGTAGAACTGCCGGCAGGTGAAGAAGCGCTCATAGGGCGTCCCTGTCGCCCTGAACCTCATCACCGAGTGGTCGCCGCCGGTCGCCCGCGATTCGAGCAGGTCCAGCCGGTGCCAGCCCTCTACCGAGTAGACGCAGCCGAGGGCGTCGTCCAGCAGGTAGAGCACTCCGGTTCGGGAGAGGACCGTGCCGCGGGGAAGGCTGCTGAAGGTCCGTCCATTTCCGAGCGGAGGCGTTCCGTACCTTGTGACGGGCAGCAGGTGTAAATAGCCGTCGGCCAGGGTGGGCCAGTAGCTGGCGCCTACGACCACCGAGCCGTGGTCCCGCTGCCAGAGCTCCACCGGCAGCACCGCCTCGCTGCTGTCGCCAATTGAGCTCACGGAGCGGGAGATCTCCACGGGGAAGAAGCGGAAGTGGAAGGGCTGCTGATCATCACCACCAGTGCCACCACCATCGATCCCAAAGGCGTACGGCGGCTGAGCAGTGGACGGCTGGTTGTCGTGCACCAGCGCAAAGCTGCCCGCCGTGGCCCACTTCTTCGCCTGCTCATTGTCGAACGGGCCGGTGCCCGTGGAGATGACGCGCAGAACGAGCTCGGCCGTCTGAAAGTACACCAGCCGGACCGGCCGTTTCCACCCGGCGGGCCTCATCTCCAGCGTGCTGTACCCGATCAACTGGCGCTTCGATTTCAGGCTCTTCGGTGAAGTGTCGTTTTCTGGTGGTAATGCTCTCTGGAACTGATCGCCTCGGCGAAGTGCTTCAGGTACTTCCGGTCGATGCCGACGGCCGAGTAGAAGGGCTGCAGGGCCATGCTGGTCCGGCCGATGTCCCCTTCCCAGACCTGGTAGCCGGTCTGGTTGAGCATGATCAGCAGGAAGTTGGTGGTAGCCTGCGAAGAGTCGTCGCCACTTCTCACCTGCCAGGTCAGCGAGGTGAGGCGGCCGCCAAAGGTTCCGTTGACCTGGGCCTGGGCGCATAGCTTGAAGAGGGGCGAGGTGGGCAGAGAGGATGATGGTCGGGAGGTGATGATGATGAGGAGGAAGATAAAGTGATATAGGTGATCTGGCATTTGCAAAGTGTGTCAAAAACCGATTTTTGTTTGCCGTTTTAGTCAAAAAGTCATCACTGTTTATATACTGCTGCTATGAAAAGAGTTGTAAAAGAAGAAGTTAAGAATGTCATTTTGTTTGTATAAATTAAGAAAATACTCACAGCAAATCATGGTTTGAAAGAAAGAAAGAACTTATTCCCGCCCCAACAATTATTGCACCCAGGGTAAGAAGAAAACACAGGTAAAGGAAAGAAAGCAAGAAAAAATATCGACATAGCAAAATAGAACTCTTCACAATAGTGAGAGTGAGAGAGTGAGAGTAAAGTAGAAGTATCACATCGTTTCGTCATTGTCATCATCGTCATCGTCGTCGTGGTCATCACCACCGCCGTTATCACCACCACCACCATCACCTTCAGCGCCAATGGGTTCGTCACCACCTTCGTCGCCTTTATGATCACCATTATCATCACCATTATCACCACCACCTTCTTCAGGATCACCTCTCCCCAGTGACACTCTTCCGCCGCTGCTTCAGCCTCTGCGGTGGCACCTCCACCTCGACCAGCTGCATCAGCTCGGATGGGTTGCGGTCGTCCTCGATGCCCTGCTCCCGCTGCTCCTTCGCCGACCGAGGCAGCCGCCAGTGGACCACCCGAATGTGCCGCTTGACGTGGTTGTGGTGCTCGGAGCTGTACCCGCAGAGGCGACACACCGCCCGCCGTACGTACCGTGTGACGTGCTCCGCCTCGAGGTGCTCGCGCAGCTCCAGCCGACTGCTGAAAGGGCCGCCGCCGCCGCCGGTCTGGTCACAGTTCAGCCAGCGACAGTGGTACTGCAGCAGCGGTGGAGGCTGCTGCTGCTGCCCACCGCCCTCTTCAACATTTTGGTTTTCTCCTCCGACCAGACCGACGTAGTCGTTGGGATTGCGGCCATCCTCGATGTGCAGCTTCTGCTGCTCCTTCAGCGTCCGCGGAAGTCTGCAAAAGAAGAAGAAGAAGGTGCTTATTATTCAGAGTTCATCATTTCAGTATCAGTACCCGAAGTGCAGCGTGCGAATGTGCCGCACCAGGTGAGAACGGTTCTCAGTGATGTACGGCTGCGGGCGGCAGTGGGCGTGGGTGCAGCGGAACTTGCGAAAGTAGCCCCCCAGAAGAGCCGCCTGCCCAGAAGGGCTCAGACCGGTGCAGCTGCTGACGTGCGCCTGGGCGTGGGAGAAGAGCTCGCTGGCGCTGGCGAAGGTCTGCTGGCAGTCCAGCCAGCAGCAGCGGTGCTCTTGAGTCTGTTGTTGTTGTTGTTGTGTGCTGCTGCTGTTCGGAAGTTGTTTGATGATCACCGCTGGAAAGGCACTGGTGCCCTTCAAGCTCGGCCGCGAGCAGTCGCCGCTCACAGAGGTCGCAGACGACCGGGGCGTCCACTGGGTGGTGGTTCCTTAGGTGGGCGGTCATTTGCGATCTAAAAAGGGAGGGGGGCATTTAGAAATTGTCAGGTTTTAAAAATGAAAGCTTACCGGTTCTCAAAGGTGGCCGGACAGTGCTCGACGGGGCAGAGCAGAGCAGAGGAGGCAGTGATGCCGTGCGCCTCCTGAAGGTGCTCCTCCAGATCGGCCCTCCGAGCAAAGGTGGTGGTCGTCAGGGCGTCCTCGCACTCCTCCACCGGACACCTCAGGTCGTCGCGTCGTCGTCGTCTTCCTCATCATCATTGTGATTACCATTTTCCTCTTCCTCTTCCTCCTCTTCCTCTTCCCACCGAGGCTGCTTTGAAGGTGGCTCAGAAGACGATGGTCGGCTACTTGTTTTGAATCGCTTGGGGCGGCGGCGGCGGCGGGCGTAAAGAAGCCACTGTCGTCGGCTGATGTGGTTTGTGTTGTTGTTGCTGCTGCTGCTGAGGCGCTTCGCTTTGGCGTCGTCGATCGCAGGCGGCTAAACTCCGAGGTTGAGGTCGTCGAAGTCGTGGAGGTGGAAGCTCGTGACCGACGTTGGCCCTTTCGCGTCGACGTGCTGACGTTCAGCGGAGAGAAGTTGACATCATCAGAGTCGTCACCATCGCCACCTTCCTCCTCTTCCTCTTCTTCCTCTTCATCGCCTTCAGAAAGCGGCGGATAGAAGGGCAATGGAGTGACTTCAGGCGACGGCTGTTGTTGTTGTTGTTGCTGCTGCTGCTGCTGCTGCTGAAGTTGAGGATTCCTTCGAGTTCTACTTCTCGGCCTGGGCGTATTCAAGTCCTCGCCAAAGCTTCTCCTTCGCTGACCTCCATTCGAGCCACCACCACCGCCAAAGTCCTCCTCTCTAAATGCGCAGTACTTTCGGTTGCCATCGTAGTAGCGCTCCCGCTTCAGCAACAGCTCCCGCACCGCCGAGTCACTACTCTTATCTTCACCACCTCCACCTCCGCCTCCGCCTACGCCATCGCCGTCGCCTAGCAACACCTGCTCGACCATGATCAGGCACTGGCGCAGGTCGGAGCGAAAGAGGACCGCATCGAGGCCCATCAGCTCGTCCAGCTCCTCCTCGAGCTGCAGGCGGTCGCTGTTCTTCAGAAAGAGGAACATGTGCTTGAAGTGCAGGAGGACGCCCACCAGCACCTTCAGCTGGCGGTTCTCGTCGGTGAGGCGCTTCGCCAGCGCCAGCGTCCCGTCGAAGGCGCTCTTCAGGTAGCTCAGCTTGCCGCTCACATTGGCGCGCAGCTGGCTGGTGGTGAGGAAGGCGTCCTCGGCGAGGTTGAGCTGCTGTTCTTGAAGCTGCTGATTGCAGCCGCTGCTGAAAGACGAAGAGGGCGTTCGCGACATCACAGAGAGGTAATCACAGATAAGGGGAAGAAGGGGTTAAGGGTTGGGAGGAAGGGTTGAGTTGAAGAGTTGAGAGGACGATGTGATGAGTTGGTGAGAAGGTGGTGGAGAAGGTAAAGAGGTAAAAGAGGTGATGACGACGACGGACTCGAGCATCATCATCATCAGCAGCAGCAGCAGCATCGTCGCGCCGGCAAATCTGGCGCGAGATTTTCCTACACACTGTCGCACTGTCTGTCTGTCTGTCTGTCTGTCTGTTTTGCCGTCTGTTCACGGCGCCAGGTTTGTTTTGCCTCGCTGTGCGCGCGCTTTCGGCGCCGCGAGAGGCGGTCGCAGATGAGGTGACAGACCACGGCGGCGGCGGGCAAAGGGAATACAAACAACCAAGCATCTTGGTCCAAGGATCGACATAACTGGAAAGAAGGTAGTGTTCTTTGTCAGTATTGTTTCAATGATTGCTCAAACTAGCAAGTGTAACAAAAATAGTGAGGAAAGGCAAGTCTCCCCTCTGAACAATGCATTCATGCAGACGTCTAGTGGTGGTGGTAGTTTTTGTACAGGTGATTCAAATTGTTTGGCCTTGAGCTCCTTGTGAGGTGAACTAATACTTGATTTGATAGATCGAGCGATGCTCATCATTTCGCCAAGCTGTTTTGATGTAAGGTGCAGTAGCTGTTGCGAAGCTTCTCCAGCAGCAGCCGAAAGCGCAGCCGGTCGCCAATCGTGTCCGTCAGCTCGACCAGCATTTCGGGGCACTTCAGCAGCTTCAGCAGGGTGAGCCCGGTGACCTATGAGGGGGAAAGAGAAAGAACGAGTTACTATAAACCAAAAAGCACTCATCATCACCACACTCACCGTCTGATCGACCCAGGTCAGCCGCTCGGCGTACTTGCCCAGGTCAAAGTTGCGGGCGAGAAAGGCGGCCACGTGGTCGGCCGTCCACGAGCGCAGCGGCACGGGCAGCTCCTCGATGCCGACGATCGGCTCCTCGAAGAGCTCCTCATTGGCCTGGCAGACCTGGGTGAAGGGCTCACTGCTGACGCCCCACCGCCAGGGCTCGGGGTCCTCGCCCTTCTCTGTCTGGAAGAGGACCTCGCCGTTCGGCTCGCCGCTCAGCTCAAAGTGAAAGTAGCCGGCGAGGGGCACGGTGATCGGGTAGGTGAGCTTCGGCTGGCCGTCCTTTGCCTTGGCCGCCGCCAACTCCTCCGGCGTCGGCTTCTTCCGCAGCTTCTCGGCCATCCGCGCCCGGGCCTCTCGCGAGCCGTACGGCTTTTGATTGGACTTGAACTGCACGCCGCCAGTTGATGATGGTGGCTGAGAGGCGGCCGAGGATGGGGCTGAAGGTGCAGCTCGGGCAGCTTCAGCCAGTCCCGCCCTCCTTCTCATCTCCCTCTCCGCCTTCACCAGCGACCAGTCGAGCTGGACGGTGTCCTCGAGGCGGCGGTCCGCCGGCGGCATGATCACCTCGTGCAGACTGTTGGGCACGGCGCCCGAGTCGATGCGCTCCAGCGCCGCCTGAATGTTCTTCCTGATGGTCTCTGGGTGGTGGTGATGAAGTAGGATTTTATGTTAATAAAACTGCTAAAACACAGCACAACACACAGCAAAGCACTTACCAACGGGAACATTATCATAGCGCACCGTGTAGTCTCTCTCCTGCAGCATATTCGTATAGCCCACCGGCAGCAGGCACGGCGAGTCCGCGTCCACCCAAAAGCCAATCCCACTCGGACAGGTCACATAGTCGACCATCAGCAGCCGCCCCACGATGCGCAGGACAATGAGCATGCTGGCGATGGCGTGCCCCCTCATGTTGAAGCACTCCATCACCTGCCGTACCTGCAGCCGACTCTCCACCGGCCGCCGCAGCTGGAAGAGCCCCAGCGGGGCGAAGGACTCCCCCGGGCGCATCGGGTAGCCGCGCCAGGTGAAGAGCTGCTCCTCCACGGCCATCATCCGCGTCGGCGGAAACTCGTAGAGGGGCACGCCGTTCAGCTCGCAGAAGGTCGCCGGGTAGAGGTGCGGCGAGGTGAAGTGAAAGGTAAGGGTCTTCATGTCCCGGTCGAGCTTGATCTGCAGGTAGCCGTAGCGGAGGACGGCACCACGGTGCCCACCCTGAAGGCGTGGTCGCCCGGGTCGAGCACCTCCAACTTCATGCCCACCGCCCAGCCGCGGCCCTGGCCGGGCGGCGGCTCCAGCGGCTCGTCGACCGGGGCGACCGCCATGCTCCGCGCGTACTCCTCCCGCGTCGCCGGGTCGCGGAAGAACTCAATCAGGCAGTTGAGGCGTAGGAGCGCGGCGCCAGCAGCGGCTGCCCCACCACCTGGCACCAGCCGCTGGCGCGGACGAAGCCGGTCCGCGGGTGCTCCCACCGGTACCGCCGCCGGCAGTCCAGGTCGTAGTGGAAGGCGCGCCACTCGCCGAAGCCGCCGCCCGGGTGGGCGGTCAGCCACTGCCGCGGGTCGCTCTTGTCCACCACCTCGTAGGTGACCAGCGGGTCGTAGGCGGAGGCGGAGGGCAGGTCCTCGTGGAAGGCGGTGAAGAGGTCCTGGGTGAGCGTCAGGTGCGTCTGCAGCAGCTCCTCCAGGAGGAGGAAGAGCGACGGGCCGGCGTAGTTGCGAAAGGGCACGCCGTAGGGCTTGCCGTGGGCGGCGGCGTAGCCCAGCGGAAACAGGTTCACCATGCCCGGGTTGAGGAAGTAGTAGCGGTCCTTGCCGAGCAGCTCCGCCTTCATGTAGTAGCCTGAAGAATGTAAACAACAGGTTGAGAGTTTGCCCCATTTAGAACTTCTCTTCTCGAGCACCACCCACCCTCCCTTACTTACCCTTACTGCTGACCACCATACAGGGCCAGCTGTACTCCACGCCCTGGTCCTCGTGGCACACCTCGGCGACGACCTCCTTCGCGAAGAGCCCCGTCCAGGCCTTGGCGAGCGGCGCATGGGGAAAGGCGTCCACCGGGGCAAAGTCGAACTCGTCCAGCAGCGGGCTGATGTTCACCAGGTTGTCCTGCTCGTCGCCGACGTCGCCCATCAAGGGTAACTTCTTCTCCGCGTGGGCCTCGGGGTTGTTCAGGCGGTCCTGGTAGACGTACTTATTGGTGACGAAGGGCAGGGAGTAGCGGTTGCGGAAGAAGACGTCACGGTACCGGTCGTTCCGCCCGATCAGCGCCAGCGTTTGGTCCACAAAGAGAAGCTCATTATTGGCGGCGTCGATGGTGGCGGGTGAGGTGAAGGAGGTGGAGGAGGTGGTGGTGGAAGTGGAAGTGGTGGTGGTGGACGGCACGTTGAGGTTTTTGAGCTCGTCCTTGCCGGGAGCCTCAATGGTAACGGCGGTGGCAGAGGATGATGAGGATGAGGAAGGGGCCTGGGACCGTATGTGTTTGCGCTTCACCGCGTCCATGTGGTGCAGCCAGGTCTTCATGAGGGGATCAAGCGGCTTGAGAACGAGCGGCTTGCTGATGTCCTCGTCGCCGCTCTGGTGCCGGCTGACGATCGCCTCGAGGAAGGAGCCGGTGCGGCCGGCGTCGCGGCACTTCGCCGAGCAGAACTCCTTGCTGCGTCCGTAGAAGGTGTCCTTGATGCCGACCTTGTCGCAGTAGCAGCACCTGCGCCAGCCTAGTGGTGAGAGGAAAGAGAATGTTGTTGGTTAGAAAATAGAAAAGGGAAAAGAAGGACAGAGCGACATTACCAGGGCGAACACGACTTTTTCGATCCTTTAGCGGGCGTCTGGTCCAACATGAAGAGCTCAGAAAGAGCATTTTGGGCATCGGTGGCGGTGGTGATGTTGTTGGCAGCGGGCGTAGAAGTACTCTCACTAGTAGCTGTGGCCGTCGTCGTCGTCGTCGTGGTCGTGGTCGCTGCACACGGATCAGGCTCCGGTATGAGCTCAAGGATTCTCAAAAGTGGCTCTTTAGCTGGTCTTCTCGGGAGTCTCCTCTTCAATGCCGTTGTTGTTGTTGTTGTTGTTGTCTTCTTCTTCACCTTCTTCTTCACTCGATTCTTCCTGAGGAGGAGGAGGAGGAGGATTGCTTTCGGTGATGTTGCGGCAGTGGTGCTGGTGGTAGGCGTGATGTCTTTTGTGGTGACCGAAGTGGCAGTGATGTCATCATCAGCGACCACCTCCATAGGGACATCTGCCTCCTCCTCCTCTTTCGGATGTTCCGGTTCGTTTTCTGCTGTCATCTCCTCCTCCTCCTCCTCCATGACCACCTCTTCAACGACCTCTTCAGCGGAGACCAATATCTGCACCCTTTCCTCCCCAGAATCTACTGTCATCTGTTCTTCATCTCGCTGGTCATCTGCTGCTGCTGCTGACTCTGCAGCCGAGTCCATCGGGAGCGGTGGTGATGACTGCGATGGTTGAGGATCGAGGATGAGTGGTGGACCGCCGGTTCTTCTTCAGCTGGATGTCAAGATGTCAGATGTCAAGGTTTCGATGATACCGGTTCAAAAGGCGCTCGCAAAATGGTCGCAAAACTACCGAGCTCGATGCCAATGCTGCTGCTGCTGATGCTGCTGCCTCAAAGACGCAGTGGCGGCGCTCCACACAGTGCAGACGGAGAACGTGACCAGCAGGAAAGTGCCCGCTTTGCACGCTGCAAGTTACTCTCTTTCCTAGGCCAGTTGTTGCAACTTGCAAGGTGTTGAGGCTCAGCAGCCAGGCGATGACTCCGCCAGCCGCCGCTCCATGTACAAGTGCTGAACTACTTTGTCTTCTTCTTATTAGAGGTTTTAGAACCTCTATATGGTTTTAGAACTTGCAAGCATTGCTCTCCCACTCTATTTAGAGTGGCGTATCTCACTGTAGTGAGTTAGTTATTCTCTAGTCTTTTAGTTGAATAAACATTTTCTATCAGCTCACGCTCTCCCTGCCTTCTAACACTTCTTCTTCTTCTTCTCATGAGGTGCCTCCTCCCGTTCTCACAGAAGTGATCTTTCTCTGTGATTCCACCCTCGTGCTCATCCTACTGATCACCATTCTAATGAATATGATTACCGAGCGGTATAATCTGTGTGTGTGTGTGTGTGTGTGTGTCAGCGGCCAGTGCTAATCGGACTAGTGTTTTACTAGTGTTTGTGGACCACCGAATGAGTGGGTGTGGGAGTGAGTTTTACTGTGAGGCGCTAAACTGCGGCGTGTGCTGGCGATTTACCTCACTGACCAGTGGTCAGCTTTCAATGGCGGGGATTAGTGAGAGAGAGAAAGAGAGAGAAAGTGAGGGCGATTAGGTGCTAACGAAGAACTGAAATGAATGAATAGCTGGTTGTTTGAGCTCCCGTTTGATGCTGTCCATTAGTCGATTACGTAATTCAGTGTGTGAGAGCACACAAAGCGATGATGATGATGATGATGATTGCCACTGAATAGACCTGAATGAATGAATGTGTGTGACAATGCTGTCTGACAAGACCAACAACAGCAACAGCAGCAGCAGCAGCAGCAGCAGCAGTCTTTTGTCTGACGCTTTTGCTGTTGCTTTTTACGGCGCTCTTCTCCACCCGCTGCGGGGTGGTCGTGTGACTCTCCTGATGGTAATGGTGATGGTGGTGATGGTGGTGATGATTCTTTGTCTTAGCTGTCTTCTGATTCTGATTCTGTTTGCTGCTGCTGCTGCTGCTGCTGCTTATTTAAATGGGAACTTGCTCGCCTGAAGACGCGTGTCCCCAGCAAAAAAAGTGTCAATCGTGGCGCGGCACTCGTGGCACTCCACAGGGCGCTCATGTCCACACCTCACATACACACACACTCAACCTTGAGCCTGAGTTTGCTTTGTTTTGCAGCCTCAGCCTCAGTCCTGGAGCCACGAATCAAGGCAACGGTGTGACAATGGGGACAATGTTGCAATCACTTCCACAAAAAAGCCAGTTCCTAATGGAACTTTAATTGACATCAGCGGGAGGAGGAGAGGAAGAAGGAGGAGGACTGTTGTTGTTGTTGTTGCTGCTGCTGCTGTCTTGCCTTCTGAATATAAAAAATCAGTGCAGCACACTTCACTTTTTGATGTGTGTGTGTGTGATCGATGGATGGCCTGCACTCAATCACCCCGGTGGTGGTAGTAATGCATTGCAGTTCAATTGTGTTCTTCTTCTTCTTCTTCTTCGATTGCCGATGAATTTTGTTTTCGGTGTGTTTCTATCACCGAATTTTGTAGCAAATCACGGGCAGAAGAAGCATGACAGAGGAAAGCAGTAGCTGCTGCTGCTAATCGTCGTCCACTGATCGGCTTTTCTCCCAGCCAGGCAGGCAGGCAGGCACTGATGTTTATTTATAGAATTACCTAATCGAGTAATCGAAACACAGTGACAGAAGATTGCTGCTGCTGCTGCTGCTAACGATTGCCCAGTGGCCCCTGATTGTCACTGCCATTGCCACTGCTGACCGGTGATTGACGCGTGCCACACACTTTCTCTCTTTCTATTTGTCCCGTCCATTGACACATTTGGAACGGCAAATTCACATTCACATACATGCACAGAGACCGACCGAAAGCCTAAGCCGACTAGCCGACTGCTTGGACCTAGGTCATGTCAAACAGAAAACATTGCAGCCCCTGCGCTATGGACAGTGTCAGTGTGTATGTGTGTGTGAATGTGACACGAGCAGCAGCAGCAGCTAAAAACCACTTTCCCTCCTCCTCCTAAAAAAGAAGAACATGACCAAAACACGAAGCTTAGTGTCTCAGTGATGATCACCACCACCAGCACAGCCACCCAAAAGCTCCTCACCCCCACAATAAAAACCGGACAATATTGTGACACTGCTGCTGCTGCCATTGGGCGATCATCAGTTTTTGAGTAGATCGATTTGATGATCGAGTGCCGCCAAAACTGGATGTTCCCTTTTTGACAGGGCAGCGGCACTTAACCGTTCCAGAGACCGCACACAAACTGGACACACACACACAAGCACACACACACACACTTTTGCCCACTGACCTGTGGTCATCTCGGGTCAGTGGGCACCGAAGAACAGGACAAGGTCGGTGGTCAGCAGCAGCACTGAGAGCATTGCTCCAGTGCGTCCATTGAGGTGCTCTCCATTACACACATATGCTACAACTGTAGTACGGTCACTCCGCATCACTTAACATCTGTCACACAGTTGAGAAGAGATGATGATGATGATTAGCTGACAGATAACCGATAGTAGAGATCATCACTTTCTTATTATTATTATCATTGCAAGGTATTAAATAAAAACACTGGTAAAGTGTGAGTGAGTAAGTAAATGAGTGAGTGTCAGTATAAAGTCGTGATGGAAATGATAATTAATCTAACGGCATTGTTTTCTTTTTTGGAGGCTAAGGACCATGCAAAAATAGGCGATGATTTTTAAACAAAAACTTAGAACTTGAAACTTTTACCGTAGATTCTTCTAATTAAGACAATCACATTGGTATATGACTTGAGGTGTGACATGGAAATTTTTTCTAAGAGTTCCAAAATGGCGTCTGAAGTTGGCTGAAGATGCACAGCCGTGCCACTGAGGGTGGAAAAACGTCCGAGATCTCGGACGTTTTTCGGCACTCCATCTAGCGGCCAAAAGGTAGTTTAATAAAAATTCGAAAAAAAATTGTTTTAAAGCAGGTGTTCCAGCTAGGCACATTAGAGAACAAAATATACTGAATACGGCACAGTCGTGTTCAGTGAGAAGTGGCAACATTTTTAAAACAACTTATTTATTGGAATTAAGTGACCAACATGATCATAAACCAAATTGCGTGGCCGCCGAAGGCGGCCGAGCCAACGGGAACACCCCAACAATAACCCTAACCTAATATAACCGAGAGTACTCCCCAACAATAACCTAACCTAATATAACAGCGAGGCCGCCGAAGGCGGCCGAGCCAACGGGAACACCCCAACAATAACCCTAACCTAATATAACAGCTCGGCCGCCGAAGGCGGCCGAGTTAAGGGGAACACTCCAACAGATAGTGAAAGAGCCAACACCTCAACAATAATCCTTAGAAAGTATTGCAAACAATAACCTTGACCTCATTAAACCTGATTCTCGATTGCAAGACGGCTGAAACTAGCCTAGCGAACGAGTAATTTTTCTATGAAATTTGTTTGAATTCCTTCATAACTTCAATGCAAATAGTTCACTCGTTAAGCGCCAATATCTTTTATTTGCCAAACAATTGATTTAGGTTATTGCCGAAAAATGCCCCTTGGTTCAACTTCTTTTGCAAGTTTTGATGTAATGTGAGGTTAGGGTATTGTTAAAGTGGCTCGGCCGTCTCGCATTTTAAATTCAGGTTATGCGAGGTTAAGGTTAAGGTTAAGGTTATGGTTGGGGTACTTTCGGTTATGTAAAGATATTGCTAAGGTGTTGGCTTCCACTATCTGTTGGGGTGTTCTACTGAGTTCGACCTTCGGCGGCCTCGCTGTTATATTAGGTTAGGTTATTGTTGGGGTGTTCCCGTTGGCTCGGCCGCCTTCGGCGGCCTCGCTGTTATATTAGGTTAGGGTTATTGTTGGGGTGTTCCCGTTGGCTCGGCCGCCTTCGGCGGCCTCGCTGTTATATTAGGTTAGGGTTATTGTTGGGGTGTTCCCGTTGGCTCGGCCGCCTTCGGCGGCCTTGCTGTTATATTAGGTTAGGGTTATTGTTGGGGTGTTCCCGTTGGCTCGGCCGCCTTCGGCGGCCTCGCTGTTATATTAGGTTAGGGTTATTGTTGGGGTGTTCCCGTTGGCTCGGCCGCCTTCGGCGGCCTCGCTGTTATATTAGGTTAGGGTTATTGTTGGGGTGTTCCCGTTGGCTCGGCCGCCTTCGGCGGCCTTGCTGTTATATTAGGTTAGGGTTATTGTTGGGGTGTTCCCGTTGGCTCGGCCGCCTTCGGCGGCCTCGCTGTTATATTAGGTTAGGGTTATTGTTGGGGTGTTCCCGTTGGCTCGGCCGCCTTCGGCGGCCTCGCTGTTATATTAGGTTAGGGTTATGTTATTTACCAAAATCCGCTAGATGGCGGCGTCACTAAAGTTTGAGTTTTTCTCTGCTTCCACCCTTGATGGTACGGCTGAAGATGCATTGAAATGTGTTGCGCAGGCGAATACAGCGCCCCTACCGGCATCTTCCATTGTTGTTTCTTGCACTGTGCTTGCCTGCCTAACACATTTCAACGCATTTTCAGCCAACTTTAGACGCCATTTTTGAGCCCTTAAAAAAATGGCCACACCTCAAGTCATATACCATTGTGATCGTCTCAATTAGTAAAATCTACGGTAAAAGTATCAAGTTCTAACTTTTTGCTTGAAAATCATCGTCCATTTTTGCTTGGTCCAAAGGACCTGGTTCTCTCGGTTTTATGGACGTTCCATTTTGCCTCCCATTGATGGTTTTGGGAGTACTTTTTACGAGTACACACTCCCGCTCACGCCCCTGGATCCCAACACCCCACCAAAGGTAGGTGAACTGTTTTCCTTTCTTTTGAGTTACCTTGCATTTTTTGTGAGCTAAAATTCTGCGTGACTAAACGCCTTTTTGAGTTGTTGTGTCCAGTCAATCTGTGACCACCACAACCACCACCAGAACTTTGTGTGTGCTTCAGCAAACACTTGTTTGACAATCTACTGCTGCTGCTGCCGTTGCAGTTTCAATTTCTATTTCTGTTACGCTAATCGCTAACCGCAAATCGAACCGCTCGATTCAGCGAAACGCTGTCCATCAGCCAGTCAGTCAGTCAGTCAGCCAGCCTTGCTGTCAATCTTTCTACTTTCTGACTGGCCTGTTCTGCAACAGTTCAGGTCCATTTTAAAGTGTATATATGCCCTTGTGTTCTTGTGTTCAAGTGAAAGTTTGCGGAAGAGAAGGACAGAGGGGCAAATGGACCGGCGACAACAACTACTACCACCGCCGAGGCACTGCACTCGAACTGTGTGTAACACCGGCCGTTCCTCTCCTTTCGACTTTGACTTCGACCTTGGCATTGGCATTGTGTGTGTGTGTGTTTGTCCTGCTCGTTCAGGCATTGATGTCACCACTGTCTGCTGACATTTGACAGCGCAGTGTTCTAGTGATGCTGCTGATGCTGATGCTGATGCTGCTGTCTTCATTGATGATCGATTTCGCTCTCCTCTCGATTTTCCACTAATAGTGCTGCTGCTGCAGGACAAACTGTTTTCAGGCCTCTTCTTGCTTTTAGTCAGCTCGTCAAATCAGACGAAACCTTGCCAGTGCTGCTGCTGTTAATCCTGCTAATAGTGTTGCTGCTGCAGTCGTTGGCAGAACATCGCTGTGTCCAGTGAGCACTCTCTGCAGGAGAGGAGAGAGAGAACGAGCCTTTTGATTTTCAATTTTTAAAATAAATTGCCACTGTTTTCCACCGTGGACTGTGTTCTGCACCGAGCTGGCAGACTTACTCCACTGCCCGTGACACATTGCTCTGCTGATGTTGTTGCAATTAAATAATTGGTGGTCCACTAACACCGACACAATGCAACGCTGGTTGTAGTGCTGTGGTATTGCGGGCTATTGCGAAGCAGCCTAAAAAATGACCGATTCAAAATCACTGGCTTTGTTCTCTCTCTCTTTGGCAGCAGTACGTGCCAGCAAAAGAAAGATGCTCCCCTGGCAATTGGTCCTCTGCTCGACTGTTCCTAGTGCTCTTTGCTGCTTTCCTACCGCGCAGAAGGCAAAATGTCAAGCCGCAGCAGCAGCGTGATTTTAAAATTCTGCCGCTGCTGCTGCCTTGTTTCAATTGTGCGAGCTTGTTTTGTTACTACAACTACCAATAACAACAGCTTCTGCAGGAGGTAGAATTTCGAAGGCGAATTTTCACTCTTGTTTCACTACTTCTACCGCCGCTGCGCGACAAGATAATAAATCGCCCCCATTACTGTAATTAGATTTGCCTGCCCGAGTTTGCTAAGGATGGAGAAGAAGAAGAAGAGGCGGCGGCGGTGATTTATGCGATGGTAAATTTTTAAAATGCTGCCAAGTAGTTTTTTAAAGCAACCTGAGTGTGCGTCTGCTGCTGCTGCTGCTGCTTTAGTTTCCTGGTCTAACCTTGCTCTCTTCCCTTATATAGGGCTGATTCAAGTTCTCGATTCTAGTTAGCTAGCTATCCAAAGAGAAGAGGAGCACTTTAGAGAGAGAGAGAGAGAGAGAGAGAGAGAGAGAGAGAGGAGGCTCGTTACACGGCAATTACCGATTCATTATCACCGGTGATGGTGGTGGCCACCGCTCTTCAATTCAAATGAGCCACTTTGAAATCGATTGCCAGGGCTCGAACAATTCGCTCCGCCGCATCCACTCACTCACTACTTCTGCTTTTGCTGACTCACTTCTGTCCTCTTTGAAGAAGTGATGCGGCTCGCTGACAAATGATTCAATTTGCTGCGTCCACTGACAATTTGGCCTTTGAATGCTTGTTGAAGTGAACTTTAGCACGCTAACGAGCTAATGATACTCGCCAGTGTTGTTCGGCAAGTGGAAAGCGCTTAGGTTTTGGTTGGGCACTGTTTCTCCTCTTCATCGAACATTCGTCAATCGGTCCTCGTTTTCTCTCTTTCGACAGGTCTCGGTGGCACGCGTCTATCCTCTCTCTTTCTCTCTTTCTCCCACTGACAAAAGTTCTATTCACTACTTTTTTTCTGAAAGAGTCCACTTTTTATTGCTTTCAATTTTAAACTTTTTTAGTCTCTTTTAAACCGGAAATTTGTTTGTTTACTAGCCTCGTGCCCAAGTGCGCCTAGCTACAATTACAACTGCTGCTGCTGCTGGTGCCTTTGATGAGAAAAAAGTTCCAGCCAGAGATGGTAAACAAGTCCTCTCGCCAGTTTTTTGCGAACTACTTTTGACTCACTCACTCACTCACTCACTCACTCACTCCATTGCACTCGTCATCCTCGACTTTGTTGTCTGTCTGTGTCTGTGGATTCATCATTTGTCTTCTTCCCTTTCCCTCTTCCCCCGATGATATCAATTGCGCTTTATTTGTCCCCAACAACAGCAGCAGCACGCGATGTGGCTGACTTTAAAACCTTGTTGGTTAGCGGTAGTTGTCGGTGGTCGTGTGTCTCTCTCTCTCTCTCTCTTTTCTCCGGTGATGTGATCGGTGATAGCTTATTGACTTCTCTACTTTTCCCTTTTCCTTCTATGAACTCACTTTCTCTATCTCAATCGCTGCAACTCGTTGCCTAGGAGGCTCGGTGACAGTTTTTTGCGAGTCGAATTGATGGCAGCGGTGGTGGTGGTGGTCGGGCTCTTCCCATCATCCTCATCATCTCAATGGCCAGCTCTTTATGTCTCAATTAACGGTCGGGAAAGGGAAACTCCTGCAGCATCACCAGCAGCCCCTGCCCCTGCCCCCTCTGCTCTGGTCAACAACTCTTCCTCCTGCATCTATCCTCATCTAAATGAGCCAGGTGATTTATCACCGCTCTATTACTTTCGCTTTTTCGTTCTTTCTAGTAGAGTGTGCAAACACTCGCACACACTTTCTACCCACTCTTTCTCTCGACTGCAGCCGTCAGACTATTTGCATTTTATCGCCACCAGTTATTATTCGTAATATCCGCTGCTCGGGTGATGCCAACTTCTCTTTTTCTCTTTCTCTTTCTTTGTCGGCACAAACGGCCGAGCGGGTTTTTTACCATTTGCCCGTGTCTTTCTCTCTGAGAGCTCGTTTCATTTCTTTGAGCTAATCTCAGAGCTGTTCGGTTGGTTTGCACTTTCTCTGGTGGTGGCGGTGGTGGCGGTGATGGCCCCATAAAGAAGCCAATTTACATTTCCTCTATTGGCACGAGCTTATTAGCTGCTGGAGATTGACGACGACGACTGGTTACATGTTCACTCACTTGGTGTCGATAGGCTGCTGCTGCTGCTGGGGCTGCCCAGTGGCTGCTGCTGCTGATCATTGCGGCAGTTTAAATGTGCGGCGAGTAGTGCATTTGCATGGAAGTGCAGAGAAGATTAGCGCGTGCAGCCAATGCAATGTAGTAGTAGTAGTAGTAGTAGTAGCCAAATGGCCATCAAAATTAGTGCGCGAAGAAGTAGTAGAAGAAGAAGTAGAAGTTGGCGAGCTTTTTGTCGAGTGAACTGATCTGAGGGGACAGAGAGAGAGAGAGAGAGAGCGGGCAGGCAAATGGCCATAAATTTGTAAGTGGGCTCTGGCCATATGCAAATGACTGATGCGCTGACGATTGAGTTTGAGTGAGTGAGTGTGTGTGCTTTATTGCCTCCTCAGTTCCCCTGAGTTAGTGCTTTTTCAGACTGCCTACCGTTTGGTGAATTGCTTTGTTTTTTTTGCCTCTGGTCAAAAGCCTGCTCTACTTCTTCTTCCTTTCGATTGTCCAGTAATTACCGTTGGATGCTTAATTGCCCAACTTCAAGCAGCAGCAAATAACGAGTTGTGATGAGAGTTTGATGCAGAATTTGAAGCAGAAATAGAAAGGGGAATCCTTCTTTCTTTCTGTCTGTTTTTCGGCAGCAGGCTCCACTGACTTGCATTTATGTTTCTCTCTGTGTGTGTGTTTTGTGTCATTAGGCGCAGCATCCTGATCAGAGAGCAGCAGTGCACTAATCCTTTTTATGACCATTGGGCCATTTAGATTGTATGTGTGTGTGTGTTCGATGCTTCCACTTCTCTTTCACTTTGGACTGCTTTCGGAAATGGCCTCACTCACTGACTGACTGACTGCCTGAGCGTGACAAATGCAGAAGCGGCAGACACGCGTCCTTTGCATCCTTGCCTTGCTTGCTTGCCAGTGTCGCGTGTCTTGACTTTAAAATTTGCTCACAATTTATTAGTTTAATTTTTAAAGTTTTCAAGTTTGCCCAGGATCTCTCTCTCTCAGATCCAAGCCGCGCCATATATTACTTTCGGAATGGCTGGTGAACGTTTGCTGAATGTTTGCTCTTTGCATTCGTCCATTCGCTTTTCGGGGAGAATGATTAAATGTCAACTAAAGCGCAATGTAGCGACGATTAGCTTTGGGACGACTACTGCTGCTTCTGCTGCTGCTGCTGCTGGTCAAAGAGTTTAATTGCTGGTGATTGCCTATGTGGTGCCTATGTTCGAATCCACAGCCATTTTCGCTGGTACACGGCTATAATCGTAAAATCTAAGCATCACCGCTGTGTGTGGATTAGTGTTCAGGCTTGTTTCAGACTTTCCTTTTCTCCTCCTCCTTCTACTTCTTCCTCTTCTTCTTCTTCTTCGGCTGGTGGCCATGTAATCCCTCGGAACCAGCAGCAGCCAGGAGACAACACGAGTCAGAGAAACGGTGGCTGACTGACTGACTGGCTGGCTGACTGACTCGTGTCTCCAACCTCGTTTGACACCGAAATCAACGGTGCTAATCACACTTTATGTCGACAGTTATGTCTGCCAGGCGCCTCAGCCGCCGGTGGTAGTCGTCAGACCCAGGGAGAACACACACACTGAAACAGTGTCTCTGGACTGTGAGACTGGGACTGAATTCTCCAAGGAGGCAGACACTTTGAATGCTAAGCAAAAAGCAGAAGCAGAACTTTTTGTTCACTTTTTTCAATCATAAATAGCCTACTTTAAAACCTACAGGAGCGAGTGCGCATCATAATAAAAAGTTGCCACTGTTTTTCTCGCTTATCGATGCTTTTTCTAAACTTAAAAAAGTAGCAGTGCAACGCACACTTTTTATTCTAATTCATTTTTATTTAGGAATTAGATGATTGCATTTCAGAGGGAATGTGCTGTTGTTTTGAGCCAGCCTTCGAATGTGTCTTATCAGATCATCAAAGTATTGCTGTAGCAGCAGCAGTAACTGTCGACTACTGACAGAATTTATTGAATAGCATTCGCGTGCGAGGAATTTGCTGCCTGCTTCTTCTCCTCCTCCTACGTGGGCTGGCAATTAGAACTTTCAACGTCTGTCAGTCATCTCATTTTGTTTTCAACAAAAACTCGGTCCCGTCGGTTAGGGTCAACAGTAGTAGTAGTAGTAGAGGCACTTCTACTTCTTTTTCTTCTTGTGCCCTTTATTGCTCATGGCAGCAGGCGATGATTTAACTTTATTAGCCTCATCTCATTACTGCTGCTGCTGCTAACTGTGTGTGAGCTAGGAAAAGGTCAGCCGTTGTTGAGCCTGCTGATGATGACGACAATTGCCACCACCTCCATTGATTTGCATTACGATAATTACTGCATCTGTTTTTGCAATGCAGCCCCTGACGCCTACGACGACCACTGCTCCTAACCCTCTCACTTTCTCATTCTCTTTCACCCTCTCTCTCTCAGGGTGACACTCAGTGCCATTGTCATTGCCCTTTTTGTTTGTCTCTGGAGGGCACTTTTCTTTTTCCTTTCATTCCTTCCTCTTTTCCAACCCAAAGTCATCGTCGTCCGTTGGCACCACCGACTGGCGGCGGCAATTACCGCCGTTGCTCTAAATTTGCATAAGATAGAGAGAGGAGGTTGTGAGGTTGTTTCATCAATGACCATCAGCAGTTTGGGATGCGGCGGACGTGTGTGCATTAGGAAAAAAAGTAGTAGTAGTGATCCAAAGTGTCTCAAAGTGCTCGCAGTTGCTGACAGTTAACCACAAGAGTGAGCACCACTTCTCGCTCTCTCACTCACTCACACTTCTTTCTTTCTTTCTAATCTCTTTTTCTTTTTGAGCGGTTCTATTATTATTACGTGTCTGTTGTATGTGTTAGTCTACTCGTTTTGTTTCGCGTGCCCTGTAAAATGCACTTAAAAATTTTCGCTAATTTTAGCGAAAATGCAAATGCAGCGGGGGGCTGAAGGTGCTGCTGCTCTGCTGCCTCTGCTGTCATTGCTTTCTTCCATTTCTTCCATTCTCCTTCCAATCGACTTCACCAATTTGACACGTTTGTCGTCCAATTTGCCGCTGCCGCTGCCTCTGCTGCTGCTACCGTCAAGGACACACGAGCCACAGTCACTGGGGACAAACGCGGACATTTGCAGCAAATGTCTCGGGTCAAAGTTGCTGCAGTTGTCCGCCGTAATCTGCCGTAAGTGCTGCTGATCGTGCTCTAAACAATCGCCGCACAACACAACAGCATCACCATCATCTAAAGGCTTGCACTTACGTAATGGGAGTGAATTGAATCTCCGATCCGATTGCAGGCAGGCAGTCGGGCAGGCAGGCAAACACTTTTCTGCCCAAAAAGTGTTGATGATGGATGCTGTCAGTGATCCAGCAGCAGCAGCAGCTCACTCAGTCACTCACTCAATCGACCATAATATCACGGGCAAGTGTGTGTGGGTGTCAATGGCAGTCAGCACCGGTAAATTCGTGTAGTAGTAACTTGAGCTTGGATCTCTCCACTTTTTCCATCTATTCTTCTCCAGTGACTCGAGTGAGCGAGAGACATTCGCCCGGCAACTCATTCAGTCGCAAAAAACGCCGCGTCTGCATCAGCTCGATCTGCTCTATTTCACCCACTTTTTGTTGTTTGTTGCCCACTTTCTGCCGACACGCGATCACATCACATCGCCATTTGCCATGTCCTTGGTGTCCTCGAGCAGCAGTTGGGACACACTTGCCTGCCTCCTTTCACTCTCTTCAATTCTTCAGTCGACAGCGAATGTCAAGTAGAATGTAAAGAGTGAAAAGAGAGATTGTGTTGCCTAATAGTGAGCAAATGGGTGATCAAGTGATGGAAGCACAAGTTACTCTTGAGTAACTCTTTGACACGGGCAACACGGGTGGTGGTGGTGGTGGTGGTGGGGAGGCAAATTAGCAACCGCGATTGACTCTATCTTTTTTCATTCTTTCTGGCACTGTTCACTGGTACCAGCCACCCACACCTAATCCGATCGAGTGTGTTCCGATCCGATTACCCATTACCATTGCACATTACCCGACCCCCTTCTACTCTTTACCCGGTGGCAATTTCCGCCGCCGCCTCCATTTCCCGTTTTTACCATGAAATTTCGCGCTTTTTTCTTTCTTTTTTTGCAATCAACAACTCTCGAACAATCTCTCTCTCTCTCTCGTTTGAAGTTTGTGTGTTGCCCTGTTTGTCATGTTAGCTTGAGTGTTTTGTCACTGCTTCTGTGTTATTTTAATTTTTAACAGTTCTGGCCTGTTACTTTTTATTTTACTAGAATGAGCTAAAAAAGTAACTGTTACCACTTGGGCGACTGATCTTGCTCTTTCTCTTTTGCTTCTTCTTTCACATGACCTCAACCTCACTCTTCTCTCTCTCTGGATTGGGTTTCCCAAGAGCTGATGCAGCTTTAATTAAAGTGCATGGCCAATTGTCAATTGCTCTCTACTTTGTGAACATTTTGCCTTTGTTGTAATGCTGAGCATTGAACTCTCTCTCTCTGTCTCGGCGGCAGCAAAAATATGTACACTGTTTTAGTGGTGATGGCCAGTGTTTCTGTTCCTCGTGGTGGTCGTGATAACGCGTGTAAAAAACGAAGTGAACAGTCGTGTGCGGCCCTGGCCCTGGGCCTCACTGTCATGTCCACTCTCTGGCAGTGCACTTACAACACGCGACACTTTCGCTCTCTCTCTCTCTCCTCTCTCTCTGTGTCGTCCACTTCCTCTTTCCATTGGCGGCCCTGCGCCTGTGCTGGGGCCCGAGACAGGCAAGCACAGTGCTACAGCATTGAACAGGAACAAGTCAGTCAGTCCTTCGTCCAGTTGACACAACATGTCATCGGGTGCTGTCATCACACACACAGCACACAGCACACGTTGACCTTTTTCTCCCATCTTCCTTTTCCTCAGTTTTTCTCGTCTCTAACCAGCCAGTTAAATCTGAAACTGACTTGTCTGTCACTTGCTCTGACTGACTGCCCTGACTGCCCTCACTGTGTGTTTTATTAATTTAGATGAGAAGATTCGCCCGTTTAGTCGTTTGCGGTTTTGCTGGTGTGCTGGTGGTGCTGGTGGTGAGAAGCAGGCGAGTAGCGAGTGCAAATTGATTTCTGCCCAGGTTTCTGCTGTTCTGCTTTGCTCTGCTTGGCCGTAACCAGGCACTCACACACTCTGTGTGTCTGGAGCCTAAATACGCGTGGCAAGTTTAGTGATTTTTTACTGATTTACACGCTCTCTCTTTCTCTCTCATTCTCACTCGTTGACAGAACATGGTCCTCATTGATTGCGGTGGTGAACAGTCTACCACCACCACAATGATGCGAAACAACAAAACAGAGCAGAGAGCAGAGAGAGAGAGAAGGCGTTAATTGCGTGGAGGCAAGCGTGACGGAGCACTGTGAACAACTAATTGACTCGCCAGAGTTCCAGGGCCCTTGCCCTTGCTGGGCCCTCACAATCCTCACAATCACAGCCACAGCATTTGCTAATTGACTCACACACTTGCGCAATGAATCACCTCGACTCGACTCGAGACTTGTGTCATCGGAGATGCTCAGGAGAAGGAGAGGAAAGATTGCGTGAGATTTCAATTTAGGCTGCTGGTGCTGGTGGTTGTGGTGTCCGTGTCACAGCTCGCGATTGATTTTATGGGAGCACGATTTTGGTGCTGGGACTAAAGCACCTCATTTCCACTAATCGACAGTGTCGACGCTGCTGCTGCTGCTGTTGATTGCTGAGGATGGCTTACAAATGGCACCTTAGTGAATTGGTTGCCACATTGTCGGTAACATGCTTCTTCGTGTTTTGGGTTTGTCTGTTGTCATTAGGTGTTGCTGCTGCTGTTCTTTCAGTTTTAAAGTCAATTTGTCGTGTCGCAAAGCTCGTTAGTTTCACTTGGTTTATCCTCAGCTCCCAAAAAACTATCGCGCCCCACAGTTTTTCCTCTGCTGTTTGCACTTGAACTCCGCTGAGGCTTTCAGAAAAAGCAGGGAAAAGAGAGATTTGTCTTGATTGAGCGGCGATTTACCTGCTGCTGCTGCTGCTCCTACTGAAGCATCAAATGACCAGTGATGTTTTGTCAGATCGTTAAAGTGGTGTGTGTGTGGGCTTTTGTGTGGTGATTCCCAACTTGTTTAAAACGGTTCTGTCTGCTGGAACCTTTTTTAATAATGCAGCAGCATCAGCAGCAGCAGTTTGACAAAGTTGATCGCTTTTACTACTGTGATTTACTAATTGAATAATTTATTTATTTAGTTCTGACGATGTCCAAGCTAAGAGAGCAAGGACCCTCTCTCTTTTGGACTGTTTTCTGCTTCAGCTACTGCTGCTGCTGCTGCTGATTTGACTTTTGATGACACACAGACACTAACTTTTAGTGTAAAGTCTCTTGCTCTCTTTTCACGCATTTGATCCGCTCACTTGAATGTGCTGCTCCTTCTGCTTGTCCCTCATGTGTCATTTACATTTCTGGCCATTTCATCGACTTTAGAACAGCGGCATCGAGTTAGAGTAGTAGGCAACGAGCTTTAGAGTTGGTGGTCTCAATTTGCCCAGTGTCCCCTCTTTCCCTCTCTCTCTTTGCTTGACAGACCAAGAGAGTGGTCCGAGTCGATTTCACTGTCCATTACGGACAGACAGCAGCAATTGTCGTGGCGATAAAGTCATCGTTGAAAACAGACAGACAGACTGACTGAGCTGGCGCAAATTCAAATGATTGCTGCAGCAGAACTTTGGTGGCTGGAGAATTTAAATTTTTTTACTACCAGTTTGTTTGCCAACAACATCAAAGCTTTCTGAGTTTGTGTTGAAAAAGATGAAGATGAAGTTGCGCGCCGCTTTTTGCAATTCTTTTTGTCAGCGTGGTAATTAATTTGAGTCTCACTGCATAAACTGGCGATGTTCTTTCGACTGAAAGAACTGTGAAGTTCTTTCTTCTTCTTCTTCTTCAGCTCTCGCTCAGCTCCCACTTAGCAGCCGAGCAACACCAACACACCAAATTCGATACAATGTTGCTCAGCTAGTTCAAATTAGGATGCCAGGGTGGCAGTATTTATTTTTACTACTGCTGTCGTTTTTATTTGTCTAAATGGTTATTACACACTGCTGATGCTTGACTTTAGTGCACTTCACAAGTGTCTCTCGGTGGAATGGAGCAGCATTTGTGAGCTGCAGTTAGTTTTTCATTTCACTCACTCACTCATGCTACTGTTACAACTGTTATTCGGAACTGGCAGTCCATTTGCCAAATGAAGTAGTGAGTGAGTAAGTGAGCGAGCGGTAGAGTTGCACAATGCTCATTTGTTTGCTGCACTGAACTGCACTGAACTGAACTGATTCTCTCCACTCACTCAACCCATTGAACACACACTGGCTGGCAAGAGGCAATTGGGCAACTCGCAGCGATTAGGTAATTAGATTATCATTATTACGATTGCTGCTGTTTTGTTGCCGTTTTGATAGCCTCTAGGTCAATTGATTCGATTAGCAGAGTGAGATATTGAACAGAGCTGTTTCTGCTGGTGCTTTTGGTGGCAAATCAATCACACCAAAGGATTCTTTTGCTCTGCGGCCAGTGGCCACAAGCAGACAGTCGGGCAGGCCATCTGCCGTCTGGTAATCCGTTTGGACCATAAATTGAAATTTATTGCAGCCACCAGTCGTCTGCAGAGATGTTTACCCTCTCTTCCTCTTCCTCTTTTCTCTTCCTTCGTTACCGGACACTGAATGTGCACCGCACACCGATCATGCACACCACTTACTTTGCCCATCATATGAATCAGTTAGAAGTGCAGTAGCAGCAGCAGCAGCCGAAACCAGCGCCAATCATGGCGCAATTACCAGTCGCTAGACTTTTCCTAACAACTCTTTAGTCCAAATGTTGTGTGTGTGTGTGTGTGTTTGGCCAATAATTCTGGCAGTTTATGTTGCGTAAGAGAACGACTGCTAACGCTGACTGACTGGCTGCTGCTGTCGCGCCCGAGTTGGCACGCCGCAGCGAAAGAGAGTGAGAGCAATGACAATGGCAGATGGAACTGCTTCGACTGCAACTGCAAACTCGGACTCCTCGGAATCGGTCGAATGCCTTTTGCTCTCTCTCTCTCTCTCTCTCTCTCTGCTTTCCACTTTCTGAATTCATCTAATTGCAATTAATTCGAAATTAGAGCGCTTTCGGTAATTTCGCAGCTTTCGCCTTTTGTAATTATTGCGCAAACGGGCTGCTGCTGGCTGCACGCGTCTCTCTTTCTCTGGCGCCACTTGGAACACCACCACTTTTAAAACTTGGTAGCAGCTCTGATTCTTTTTCTTTCTCTCCTTTGACAGAATACAAAAATTCTGTTCCGGTGAGTGCTGCTGCTGTAAGTGCTGCTGTGTCTGCAATTAGCGCACTAGTCAAACTTGGTTTTCCTTTCCATTGATGATGAGGATGAGAATGAAAGGAGCAAAGCACCACCGACTTTCATTAGCAAACAGCGTTTTGCAGAAGTGTCGAACAAAGCGAATGGAAATCTGCAAATCCGCTCGCACTCGCTCGTTTGCACCAAGATTTGGCAAATTTGAATACTTTCCTAATTAATCTTACTTTACACTTTCAACTTGTGTTGGCTTCGCCTTTGGTGGCAACACATTGTGATGTGTCTGTGTCTCTCTGTGTGTTTTGTGGTTTCTTTCATTTGCCTTTTCTTTTCTCGAGTTTTTACTAATTACTCTGTTTCTTTTTTGCCATTTTAATTCTTTAGCTCCTCGATTCAGAGGAGACCTTCACAAAACTGTTGTTCTGTTGTTTCATTGCGCAAAATACATTGCATCATTTTGACACATTTGACATCAGTTCTTGCTAATGCGATTAGCATTTAGGAGAGAGAGAGAACCAAGGAAAAACTATTTTCTATTTGTTTTAATTAGACGATGATGGCTTGTTTGCCACCACCACCACAACCACAGACACAAACAATTCACTACAAAAAACAGACAGACTGTTGACTTAGGACTCGGAAATCCGATTATTATTATTGCCAACACCAGCAACAGCAGCAGCAGCAGAAAAGTGAAAGGGTTGAACAGAAAAGCTTTGCCGAAGGAGACCGAGCTGTCATCCTCGTTTGCATTTGCATTTTTGCCCCCGTTTCACAGTTGCAGACTTCTATTGCTCTACTCTAGTTCGGACGATTATAACAATAATAAATCATTAGCAAAGAGAGAGAGAGAGAGAGAGAGAGAGAGAGAGAGAGACCCATTCTCTGCACCATTCTCTTATGATTAATTATTGTGTGTCTTCGGTGGCCAGTCAGTCAGTCAGTCATCGAGACCTAAACAGCACTTTAGTCTGGCGCATCTTTCCACCATCATCCCCTCCTTTTTCTAGGCGTAATTAATTTGTTCAAGCCATTAGCAACTTTGCGAGCTGATGATGAGCTGTGGTTTTGTGGTGGCAAGCAGCAGCAGCAGCAGCAGCCATGAAGCTGCGCTGATCAGTTTAAAGCTGTGTGTGTAATCAAGTTAATGAGTAGCAGTTGCAGTTTTCCAATGCAAAAGGCATCATTTTCGGTAGACAGAGTGGCCCAAGTGGGACAGCTGATTTTGATTAATGATTACCCCACCATCGCTTTGCATGATTTGCCCATACTTCTGCCGAGCAGTTCTGTCTGTCTGTGCGCGCGTTTCAATTGCCTTTTTCTCTGCTATTCTCGATTGATTCGCAGAACTTTTGGCCTAATTGATTGAGGCTCATTGAGCACACACACACACGCACCACTGGCCAATTGTCAAATTTGCGGTTATTTCTCCGGTTGTTTCATTTTGGTTTTTGGTTGTCCTTTTCATCCGAAAGTACTTTTGTGTCTGACTTGTTTGAGCTTGCACTACTAAACTACCAGTAGTACTAGTCCCCCACCTCGTACTCGATCCCGTCCAGGGATGGCGCTTCTTTGCCGTTAACTGAAAGCGTAGCTCTATTTTCGAAAACGGGAAGCACTTTTTTTTATTTATTCAACGGGAATTACATTGAGGTTATGTTTATGAAAAAGATTTTTTGTTGAGTAGTACAAAAAAGGTTAGCAGCAGCAGCAGCACATCAATCCGATGATGATGATGATGATTATTGTGATGATAACTTCTTCTTTCCACTCATCCCCACCTAAATGGGCCTCGGCCGCATCAGCCGCACCGCCGCCCGAAAGGCCACGGTAATCTCGCTCAGATGCCGCCTCAGCCGTCCGGTCAACTGCCTGATCTTCGCCTCACTCATCCGCAGCTCTTCGTGGTTGGCGCCATTTCGCCGCTGGCCGATGGTCTCCGCCGCCGCCAGCTGCTCCAGCAGGTCGTGCAGGCCGGGGAAGAAGACCGTCGTGTAGAAGTCAGAGGCGGGCGTGCCCAGCAGCAGATTTCGAGTGTCCGGTCGGCCGTAGAGAGGTGCTCCAGAGGAGGAGGAGGTGAAGACCTTTTCTACCTGAATTGAGACGTCATTTATGGAGCGCACCAGCAGAGGGTCGAGGGAAAAGTTTTTGGCTGCCTTTTCAGTGAACTGGTGCCAGGCGGTGCTCGCATTGCCAAAGTCGACGATGGACGCCTCGAGAGGTCGATGGCCTCCTTTAGTTTGCCGTTCTTTTCATCAGCGGTAGTAGTAGTTTCTTTAGCCGGGCCTAGCCGGGCCCGCAGTCGGGCGCCCAGCCCTCGGGCACCGTAGTCTGCCTGCAGCTGCTCGGCCAGCTCGTCGAAGCGGGCTGGGAGCAGGTGGCACTGGAGAGGGAGTAGAGGAGGACGGAGAGGAGTCGGGCGCAGGACTGGTGGGCGCGGAAGGCGGGGTCGACGTGGCCGGCCACCAGGTTGAAGGTCTCGTAGGCGGTGTGGTAGGCGGGGTAGCTGGGCACGGGTTGCTTCTTCTGTTTGGGTGGAAGGTTTTTGGGGGTTAGATTTGGTGATTTGAAAAGGGGTTTTTGTTACCTTGTCTGGCTTGAACTCGACGTTGATGGAGGGCACGCCCGCCCAGAAGGTGAAGGGGACCTGGTCGGAGCCGGAGCTGAGGAGGTCGATTCTGAAAATGAAGAATTTTAGTTTTTGATATTTTTGGGTTTACACTTTGACGTACTTTAGCTTTTGGCTTTCATCGTTTTCACCACTTTCTTTGCCTTCATTCTCTTCTTTCCTCTCTGCCGCCAGACTTTCCGCCCAGCTGTCGTACAGCGTTTTGTTGGCTTTCAAAGTTTCTCCTTCCTCCTTCTCTTCTTCAGGGTTGATTGGGTGCGCCGGCACTCGCCTGTGGCCGCCCTCAACGCCTCCATCAACGTCGGCGAGGCGTCCGCCCGCAGCACCGGCCCGCTGACGCAGGTATCCGCATTGATGTAGGCGACCGCCCTGGCGCCCATCAACTGGGCGCCAGCCTCTTCGACGAACTCCGTCGAGCCGATCAGCCCCTGCTCCTCGCCGGACCAGCTGGCGAAGACCAGGGAGCGCCGAGGGCGCCATCCGGTGCGGCGGTGGTGCCCGCCGATCGCCTTGACCGCCTCGAGGAGGGCGGCGCCCCCGCTGGCCGCATCCATCGCCCCGAAGCCCCAGGCGTCGCGGTGGTTGCCCACGACCACGTAGCGGTCCGCCTCGAGGGCGCCATCGAGGACGCCCACCACGTTGTAGATGGTCCGCTCCACCAGCTCGTTGTTGATCACCATGCGAATGGCTCTGAAAAAGAAAGGATAAAAATTGGGTATGAGAAAGGATTTTAGCTACGGTAATCTAATTAGTGCGAGAGCTGTGTGTGTTGGTTGGTGCTGGTTGGTTGGTTGTGTTGTGTCCACGTGTGAATGGCAAGCAAATTACTGCCGTTACTCCAGCACCAGCACCAGCAGCTGGTAATGGGCAACTGGAGACCAGAGCAGCCCTGGCAGCAGTAAATCAACTGGCCACTGCTGCTGCTGCTGCTGCTGCTGCTGCTGCTACTGCTGCTTAATGTCTTCATAGCTCGTTATTGTGATTGTGATTATTATGATTATTATGATCATTGTGTTGTGTGTTCACTCCTTTCAGTCGGGCTACTGAACCTAGGTCTACACTGGCTGGCTACTGAACCTGCTGTGTTTGCACCCCAACACAGGGCAAACAAAGCTGCAGCAGTTTTCCTTCAGTGGCAATATTTTCCTCGCCAGGCCGATTAACCCTAACACTGCTGCTGCTCCTGTGCTGCTGCAAATAATAATATTTTTATGGGCACGCTAATTTGAATGGGGTGCACCAGTGGCGAAGAGGTCTTTTAAATTAAAAAGTGCTCGCTGGCGTTTTGTTTTGTTTGCTTTGCTGGTGATGGCTCACCAGAAAGCTGGTGATGCTCACAACACTTCTTCTCTGTGTCCTTGCTCGCTTTTATTATTAGCTTTCATCTCTTTCCTTCAAACTCAGCTGCATCAATTCGGCTGTGTTGTGTTGTGTTGTTATTGCAGCCAGCAGTCATTCTAGTAAATTACCGCCTGCTCAAAATGGTTCGAATGGCTGCTGGTGTCAATAAATCTCCAGCACTACCACACCGATTGCAATCGGCAAAATGTTTGTCCTCCTAGTTTCCTAAGAAAAAATTCAATACTGTCTCTTTCTCCTTTTATAATAGTTTGTGAAGACCCCATCGTAAATATGTCGATCTGAATGGCTGACTGAACTGAACTGAATTGACTGACTGACTGACTGGTCAAATGTCAAAGGCCATCCTTCTCCGATCTCATTGTGTGTTCGGTATATGATTTTCTAATTTTAGTGCACACTCAGTCAGTCAGTCAGTCAGTCAGATGACTGCTCTTTAATTGGCAATTTGTGAAGAAAGCAGATCGTAAGATCTCTCTCTCACTCTCACTACTTTTGAAACCCCATTTGGCGCATCACTAATTGCCCGCAAATGGGTAGTCAATACAGACAAACACAGAGTGAGACAGAAGAAGGAGATTGAGATAAAATATTGATGGCGGCCGACGATATGTGGCTCTCCTAGTACGTGTCCATAAATCGCCTCCAGTCGATGACAATTTCAATGGGCAGCTATAAATTGTGAGAGAGTGTGAGTGAGGAAGAGGCTCGCCATTTTGGCGTGTCAACTTTTTGGTAGGCCAGAGATTTGCATCTTTTCTCTTTCAATGGCAAATAGTGAAAAATTTTCCGAACTCTGTCCTGTCCTTCATCTTTTGTGCCAGTAATTTGCATAGTGATGTGGGATGAGGCCAGTGGCACCGCTCTTTATTGACCGTATACTAACACAAAGGATGTTCTATGTTTGTCCAAGTGTGTGTGTTTGCACTTTGACCGTAAATATATTAAAATGGCCCAGGCAGCAGTTTTCGGTTTTTAATTAAACACATTTTTAATAACCACTAGTCTGCTGGTGTTTTTAATTAAATTGCTCCTGCAAACTCCTGCCCCGCACTATACTGTTTGTTGTTTTAGAGCAGAGCAGTTGTTCTTGGTGATGGCCACCTTCTCGGCTATCAACTTTTTTTTTGTCTTTGCTAATTTGATTAGTATGTGGAGGAGAGCTGTAAATGAGGAAGGGGTTGATGGCTTGCTCCTCTTTCTCTTTCTCATTTTCATCTCTCAGTGGACTCATTTTGGTTGAATTTTTAATTTTTCGTTCTGCTCATGAATATTCAAATAAAAATAATGAAAGCTTACCGATTCTCGGTGGCAAAACCGGGGCCCAGGCGGTAGGTGATGTTCAGCGATCCGCTCCAGTCTTGAAACTTGCCACTGCTCGAGGTGCTAGTGCCGCCCATTTGCCTAACAGGGAAGGGAAATTTGAAGAGAAAAGATCAGTCAGTATTTAGAGTTTGTTTTGTCGTCGTTCGGTGATCTCTCTTGTAATGTCTAATCGAATAAATCACACCGAAATGCATCACCACCACCACCAGTTCACCGAGTGAATGATCATCAGAGAGAGAGAGAGAGAGTGTGTGTGTCTGCTTCTGAGCGACTCCTCCACAACTCATCCACGGGTCATTTGAGTTGACTTTGGCACGAATTGGGCTTTGTTGTTGTCATGTTGAAGTCGAGTTGAAAGTGGAAAGAGGAGACGAAGGAGACGAAGGAGAAGGAGATGTGCGAGGCCTCGTGTCATCCTCTCTTCCTCCTCTCTCTCTCTCTCTCTCTCTCTCCAAACGCGTGATAATGAAAGGTAATTTATCTGTGATTATTTATTTATCTGCCTGCAATTGGCTTCTCTGATGGCTTCCGAAAGAGAGAAAGCAAAGGAGAGGAGATGACCACTGGTCACTCGACTGTCTGTCTTCGAGTGCTGCTGCTGTCCAGTTCACGAAGTTGAAGCTCTCTCTACTCGAGGATTTATTAGGCGCAACTAATTGCGCCGGTCGTTGTTGTTGTCGTCTGCCGTTGTTCGCTCACTACATTTTGCATTGTGCCACTCTCTCTCTCTCCTGTGATCGTCCTCGGCGGACAGTGCACTGAGGTCAGAGCACGCGTGCGACCAATGGTCAGTGTGGTGGCCACACGTCCTCGAAGAGGATGACGCAGGCAGCAGCAGCAGCAGTAACATTCGATGCAGGACAATATGTTGCTCAGTCTGTAATCGATTTGAACAGCATCAAACCCCTTCTTCTTCTTCTTCTGCTTCTCTCGATTGACCTCTCTCTCTCTCTTTTGAACTGATCTAGAGCTAGGCCTAGACCTAAGCTACTACTCACTCTAGAATGGCCCTCGCGTCCTCGTAGCCGATCGGCTGGCTGGGTATCGTCGGCAGGCGGACGTGCTCCCCATCGGAGCGGTCATGGCGGAAGCCGCCCTCGATGGCGGGAAAGCCCACGGTCAGCGCGTCGCCCTGGAGTTAAAGTTTTTGGTTAGAAATTGAGATTCAGATTATCATCCTTTTCTCACTTACCGAAACCAGCCCCACATTTCCCCTCTGCATCGCCTTCCCGTTCATCCAGACGCCATTCGGGTAGATTGAGCCTTCTGACCCGATCGGCGCCACCAGCGACGGGTCGGAGAAGAGGATGACGGCCAGGCAGCCGTGGCGGGCGCCATTCTCCACCTTGTTTCCCCGGTAGAGCTTCCCGTAGCGCATCAGGCAGATCTTCCCCGCCGGATCAACTCTTCCCGCCTCTTCCAACAGTTGAAAGTCCGCCTCCCGTCCGTAGTTGACGTACACCGGCTGGCCCCGGACGTCGGCCGCCGGGGAGAAGGCGTGGTAGGCGGGCACGCGCCGGGGTGCATCTCATCGGGGGCGATGGGCGGCTCGAGGTGCCCGCTTACGAGCAGCGTCTCCTTGCTGGCCAGGTCCACCAGGTAGACCTTGTTGGGGCGCTGGCGGTCGGCGTAGGAGAGCAGGGCCCGGTAGGGCACTAGGTAGGCGCGGTCGAGGCCCGCCGCGAGGAAGGAGTCGCGGAAGTACTTGGCCAGCGATTCGTCCGCCTCCGTGCCTGCCTGGTGCGGTTGGAAGGAGAGGAAGCTTAGGAGGAGAAATGGGTTTTGGTTAGTTTTTTGGTTTTGCAACGATTTCGAAATGCTTACGAGAGGGTCGTCTTGAGGCTCTCGGTGCTGGGGCTGTCAATCAGCGCCCGGTACACCGGGTCCTGGTCGTCCTCGGGGCGGTAGTATTCTCGGGTCAGGCGGCGCATTGCCGCCACCTTCCCCTCCACCTCAGGTGGCAGCGTCAGCGGCATTGTGTACATGCCTGAAAGAGAGGAGATGATGATTAGTGATGTGCATATTTTAAATGCTGTGTGGGGACATCATTAATTTGATTGGACGGCTTTTTGCTTTGTTTTGTTTTGCTTTGCCTAGTTGGCTCATCTAATGGCTCAATTAGTGTGTTCTGTTTTGCTGGCTAATGAGGGTAATTAATTGGAGTTGTCATCGGTGTCATCCTGTGTGTTGTGTTGTGATCACTGGAGTGTTTCCAGTCTTTTTTTTATTGTCAACAGGTCGACACAGAAGAAGAAGTGGAGAAGCTTCTTCAGCTTCTTCAGCTTCTAATTAAAGCTGATCATTCGATCCTTTGCTTAAATAACTTAGTTTGCCAAACATGCAGTAAGGAATTGAAAGCTACTTGGCTATCAATCATCGATTGAAGCGATTCTTTATTTCTGGTCATCTCCCTAAAGTTGGGTTGATATTTGACTTTGTGCAGTGTGTTCATTAATCAGCCGATTGAGTGCTATAATTATCCATTTCTGTGTTTGTTTACATGATTCTATTTTTATCAGGCTAGCTAGCTAGCTAGCTGTCTCGATTATGGCTGACCAGACGAGTTGCTGAGTTCTCTGCCATAAATCAACTTTTCAACTTTTGTTGGCAGAATTTAAACTTACCGATCATGATGCCGAGAATAAGTGCTCCGACGCCGATGGTGAGCACGGCGAGCATGGTCGGCGAGACGGCGGCCGCCATGATGAGGATTTTTTTTCTGATGAGCTGTAAATTGGTTGACTAGTTGTTCAGTTGTTCACCAGAAGTGACTTCAAACGAGGACTAAATCAGCTGCTGAAAGGGGAAAAAAAAGTTGAAACAAAAAAGTGTCAGTGAGATTGAGGATTCAGGAATAGAAAAGAAAGAAGCGCTCAGTTTATCAAATTACCGCACACACACACAAAGTAGTTACCCGAGTGTGTGTGTGTTTTTTAGGCGAGATGCAAAGAGATGGAGTTAAAACAAGTGCAATTGATTTGATAATGGCACTCTTGTGTTGTTGACCTCTTGCTCAACACACACTCTCGGAAATCTTCCCCGCCTGAAAGGATCTCCTCTTCCCTTTTCGTCTAATCGTATTAACCAACAAACGAGGGTGTGCAGCGGTTTTTTGCTCTTCTTCTTGCTCACTCACCCCACTCACTTAAAGCCGATTACTTTTTGCTCGTTAGGAGAAGAAAAAAGAGAACGGGGGTAACATGAGCTGGTAGAGTGGAAAGAAGAGAAGTGGAACAAACGGGTTGAATTGTCGACGCGCTTCTGTCTGTGTTTTTTGTTTCAGCTTCAGCAGAAAAAACAAAAAGCAATTGAATCTTTTTTGTCTTTCTCTTTCTCGCTGTCTAATTCGTCCGCTTCGTTAAGTAAACATTTGCCCTTGGTAATTAATGGAAAAGATGAGACGCTGATGGTGATGATGATGATGAGACGCTGGTGTGTCTTGATTGGGCAGACGGAAATGGCGAAGTTTTGCTTAGTAAAGCTCTTAGAAAAGAGTGCAATTAAGAGCGCAAGACTTAATTTGCATATTGGCAATTAAGAATTAGATTTGGAGAAAACTTGAAAGTGTTAATCTCCTCAGCATTGAAGAGAACAGCCAAAGATTGGTGCGCTAATGGCGTAACGTCCTCTACTGACGGTTCATTTCCGGGCGAAAGCGCCGTTTTGTTTTGGCGCTTTTTGTCTTTGGCTGGTCAGACTTTGTTGTCGTGATTTGTTCTGCGAATTCTCTTCAAGTTCTTTGGAGTTCTATTTTGTTTGTATGACCTGGTTTTTGTTTTTCTAGACTAACGTGTTTTTTACTCTTTTTCAGACCACCGTTCGACCAACTGTCTGGCCATCGTCATCATCCGAACAAGTTTGCTCGTCAAATATGCCCCGGTTAACTTGCTTGTCTCTCTCTCTTCTTTTTTACCCGTCGTAACCAGCAAACTCTACTTTGGTTGCTGTCATTCAGATTGGTCTGAGCGGACACATTATGGGCTCATTTGCATCTCCCTTCTCTCTCTCTCTCAACCCCACTCTGTCCGCATATTAATTACCGCTCTGCTCATCTGCTTCTACTGATCATCTGCTCATCACCCGAACACTTTCACATTGCCAACCAGTCAACCAGACAGACAGACAGACGGAGAGACAAAGACATGGGCACCGAAAAGGAGGACGCCACACTGGGTAAGTGCACTGTACTTTTTTCTTTTCTCCATTTTTTATCACGTGTTCAGAGTTGAGAGTTTGCTGTTGAGAACTGCCGGTGGAAAAAAACCGTTTGCCCGACCCGCACAGTCGGACGTTTTTTGCCGCCGTCGCTGCTGCTGCTTCAGCTCAGTTGGGCCCAGCACATGTCGAGCAAATGCTTTTTCTCTCGTTCGGTATTAATTAGCATTCAGTTTGTGGAGTTTTAGTATGTTAGCATTGCCGCTGCTGCTGCTGCTGCTGCTGCCAATTAGAATCGTGACCACAGGGTTCCGATTTCGATGTCTGTCAGAGCCGTCTTACTGATTCATCTATACGAGGCTAAACACTGAAAAGCCATTTGAGCGGCAAAGGATTACTACTGTTTGTCTGTCTGTGTGTGTGTTCAGTGGAACCCGCATGCTAACGAGAACTACTCTTGATTAATTAAGACGATGATGGCGACGACCACTGTTTTGAGAGAAGGAGAAGAAGGAAAGGGACAGCTTGCATCGACATGAGAATAATAGGGCAATTATATGTTAATTATACAGCTAATTAGATTGAACAGCAGTAGACTAGGAGTTTGTGGCTAATGTGCCGCTGCTGCTGCTGTTGTAGTAGTCTGTCAACTGACACCGCAGCCAGAAAAAATATGTCCCCGGTGTCGGTGTCATATGTGTGTGGGGGCACGGGACTGACTGGCTGGCTGGCTAGGTCCCCTGCCCACGGAGAAAGCTTTTTTACTTTTTTGCTTTCCTAGTTTAACTCATTCACTCACTCTCTCGTTAGTGCGCTTCAGTGGCCACCAACATGTGAAAGAGTAGTAGTCAAGAAAGGATTGCAAATGTCAACGATTGAACGTTGGTTTTTGTTTTAGCCCGGGAGAGAGAGGTAGACTGATTCTTTTTTCCGTCTCTGACGGTGACGTCCATGTGACGTAAAACTGCCAAACCAAGAGGAGATCTTTGCTTGGTTGCTCGGCTGCCTGCTCCCATGCGGCTGTCATCTGGCACCGGCATTCTCTCGCCATTCTCTCGGAACCTCTCTCCTCGGAATCGTCAGTCGAATCAGAAGTTGAGAAACAGAAGGAGGTAATGCCGATTGCTGCTGCACGATTTGCTGCAGTTAATTAAGCTCGAGAAGAGAAAAGCTTGGAAAACGTTCATGCACGCTGATGATGGTGATGGTAGTGGCGCGCAGTAATTAAAGATTTAATTTAGAAATTAGAAATGAGAAAGTTTTGGTAGCAGGCGTAGGAATCGGCTGCTGAGTGAGCCGCGCCACATTTCACATTTCACTGCGCTGTGATTTGTACTTTCTCTTTCTCTTTCTCTGAGATTTTTGACAGCCTCAACTCTCGCCGACGTGCACTGAATTTGCTAATTTGCAATGGGACTTGGAAAGTTGGAGAACAACTGAGCGAGTTATGTAAGAGAGAGAGTTGGCTGCTGCTGCTCAGCACCGCAACTTTATAATTGCAAGTGACAGTTTACTTTCGTTGGTGATCGATTAGTGTGAGTAGTAGTAGTAGTAGTAGTAGTTTTTAGACAAGTGAGTTGTCGACTTTTGAGTCTTAGATTTCTTACCTTTTTCCTTTGAGCCGTAATAATTAGGTTTGAAAGAGCTGAGCTGAGTTTTGAGACACGATGCCTGTTTTGCCGGCTGTCGAGTAGCTGTTGTTTTAGAGCCTAGTGTTTTGACTGCTCTATCACCGAGCAGTGATCAACACTAGAAGCACTAGATCAATAGTTGTTGTTGACTCTTATAACTCAATTGGTGGTAGATGATGATGGAGATGATGATGATGAAGGCGATTAGATAGTGAGATGACGATTTAGTAGAAGGCACACTGAACACACCACCAAGACGACGACGACCACCACCAAGAAAACACGAAAGCAGCATGGCAGACAGGCAGCTTTCTTCGCCAGCGATTTCAATCTCTTTCAGTCTTTGGTGGTGCACTTTCTTTGCCGGCTGCTCTTTCTCAAGATGTTGCCTTCTGGCCTGTTCATTCTGTGCCTGCCCTCCTCCGATTCTGTGACTTGCTCACTCGTCAAACCGTTACCGCTAGCATCTTTGCTTCTCCTTCTTCTTCTTCAGTTTTAACTTTAGACTAAACAGACCATCCACCACCACAGCAGTGTTGCAGTACACAGAGAGAACCCCGTCTTGCCAGTAATGGCCGGCAACACTTGATGCACTGGTACTGTTCGGTTTATGTGTGTGTGTGTGTCTGTGTTTATTGTCTCGCAGTCTTTACTTCATCGCCTGCGATTCAATGCTGATATAAATAGTCATTTGGTTAGAGTTTCTGGCCATCTTTGAACTCCCTCTCTCTCTCTCTCTCTCTCTCTCTCTCTCTCTCTCTCTCCAGCGGGGGGAACTTTTTTTCGGTGACCTTTTACTGGTGAACTGTGTCGTCGCGGTCGTCGTCGTCTTCGTGTGCTCAATGGTCTCGGGTCTTGCCTTTTAGTTTGTTGCGAGACAGATGATCGTTCCCTTGCCTTCTCTTGTGCCTCAGCAGCTTTGTATGTCAGAGGAGACTGCTGCTGCTGCTTCTTGTCGGCAAGGCTAAACTCATGCCACTAACTAACTGACTGACTGTCGGTTTTCCTGGCAAAGACTCTCCAAGTCTCTCTGTAAATAGAGACAAATTGTCTCAAGTTGAGGAGAGGAGAAACAGAATTTGCGCACCGACTCTTGAAGTAGCAGACGCACTGCCGCCATTGTTTCCCCTCAACGAGCTGGTCGAGTGATGCTCGATTCAAACGATTCTCTCTCCCTTCTCTTTCCCTTGTTCTTTTGAGCACGCACACAGTTTGTCATCAGTGTACTCACTCACTACTACTCTCTTCTGCTCGTCTTCAGGGCATTCTGCCAGGACAATTGAAACGAATCGAGGATGCACTTTTCCTTTCTTTCATTTCATTTTTCTTTTCTTTCCCTTTCCCTTTTCCTCTTCTCTCCCCCTTCCTGAGACGCCAACCACTCTTTTCAGGTTCAGCCATTTGTTTGGTTTTATTTGCCTGTCGAGTAGAGCTTTCTTTGTCATACATGTTGTTATATTCTGTATTTTTAGCCGCATTATTATATTGTTGTGGTGCTGCACACGTCTTCGACCACTACTTGGTCGATGTTGAATGAGAGTAGAAGAATGAATAGAGAGACTTTATAACGTGTTGCACACACTGCTACCGCTTTCACTGCCTTTGTTTTGTTGTTTGCACTGTTGTGTTGCGCTGTTGTACATTCCGTGAATGTTTCCCCACCACCACCAACACGGCACCCACTTTACTTTTCAGATGATGGGGATGGTGGTGGTGGTAGTGTTTGCCTGATATCGATCACCTCTCACTCACTCACTCAGAGCTGCTGAGAAGTAGACAGAGCTTTTCTAAGCCATTGCCGCTGCTGCTGCTGCTAATTGAACGATGAGAGAAGGGAGGAAAAGAGGAAAGTTGCATCAGAGTGTTCGCCGCCGACGACGACTATCTATTTTTAGAGCCAAGTGAGCGCTAGCTGGCGGCGGCTCACTGGTGGCTCCTCACATAGTTTTTGTGATTGCAAACTGTGTGCAAACTCTGGCGACACTGGCTGCTGCTGCTGCTTCTGCTTCTGTACCGGCTACTGCCGTGCCTAAGTGTTTGTGGTGTTTGGGTGCTCTATGTTGTTTTCCATCTTGTCACTTGCGCTGATGATACATTGTATTTTCTTGCTTTTTGTTTCTTCTCTTCTGTTTTGTTGTGTCTGGATTGAACTCTGCACTCGAGTGGCCCGGCACTTGAGAGCTGGTTGCCAGAAGCAGAACTAGAACTTTTTAGAATTATCAGGTTTTTTGTCTTTTGCTTCTGTTTTCTCAGTTTCTCTCAGTGGGGGGGATTTATGGCAAAGAAAATCTGTTTTTCATTCTAAAAACTTTTTTGTTTGATAATTTCTCTCGTTGAGTTCTGTCGTTGTTTTAATCTCCTGTAATTGGACCAGCTTGTGTGTTGTATGTGATTGAAGTGCGCCCAAGGTCTGTCTCGAATGACCAGGTCAATTGTGTGCGCTTTCTTATCTTTCTCTCTTATCAGCTTTGATTTAATGACCCAGCAGCAGTACTGTAAAATCAATTAAAAAATGTTTTAAAACTTTTCATTTTCAGTTTTTTTGTGAACAGTTAGCAGGCTGACTAACTAATGAACTCGTGTGCACTCGCTGTACTTTAAAGTTGGTTCTCTCCCACTGTGTACTTTTGCCTGTCTACTTTGCAGTTCTTGACGCGTGTCACGAGCAGGAGAAGAAATCTCGGGCAGCAGCAGCACTAGTTTATGTTTCGGAGATTTGGCAACTCTGAAGACAGACTGCTGCTGCTGTTTTGGCAGCGCATCACTTTCTAATTGGCCTTCTTATATGGGCCTTCTTTTATTTCTGTTTGAGTTTAGCTGGTGTGTCAGTGTTTGCACACACACACACACACATTGAGACAGCCTTGCCCTTGAACTTGACCATAAGGTGTGGTGGCCCCAGCATAAATCATAAGTGGGGTGGTGTACCGCCGGTAAATATTTGCAAACTTCTCAATTGGTGAAAGGGGTGCGAAAGTGACTGCTGCTGCTGCTACGGCTAAATACTGCTACTGGCTTGTGATTTACTGTTCACCAGCAGTCATTTTGTTTAGCCACTGTGTCCACTCTTTCTCTAGCTGTCCACGAGCTCCTAATTGCCGGATCGGGAGCTTAGGAGAACAGTCAGGCAGGCAGTGCACAGCACAGCAGTCAGTGCCTTCTGCAAATATAAGCGGCCTTCATTTGCGAGAGCTTAATACGATTTTAACTGACTAAAGCGATTTAGTAGCAAAACAGAGAGAGAATGACGATCAGCAGCTAATCGAAGCAGATTCTCTGACCAAACACACACAGACTGCCTTTTGCTTTTACTCTGACTGCCCTTTTACTCTGCCCTCTGCCCTTTGCTTTGCGTTGGCCATTGTCGGCACTGTCTGTCTGTGCTGTTTGCTGTGTTGTTCAATGCAATGCCTACTGATCAGAGGAGAATGTTGAGCCTAAGCCGCTTTGGCCTAGTCTAGTGTAGTGTAGCAGCTACTACTACTTCTCCATTCAGTCATATTGGGGCATATGGCTACTTTGCCATGGTCGGTCAGTAGTGGTGTGGGGGAAAAACTTTGCCCAAATTATGGCAGTGAATCGCCTCAAAATGGCTGGATGTTCCGAAGTCCTGTGTGATGCCCAGAGTGACCACTTTAAACACCACTACTACTACTGTGGAACCATCTGACAACGACAGATCGACCGATCGAGCGAGCGAGTGGACAAGACTGGGCGAGATTGGCCACGGTGTGTGTGTGTGTGTGTTCGGTGCCATCTCACTCACTTGTCGACTGTCGATCGGTGTCATTGGCATCTGTTTACCAGTTTGCAACTGCGCCAGTTTTAAAGTGTCTCTCCTTTTTCTAGTTTTGCCGCTATTTATGTCGCCCCTCATTTTTCGGTGTTTGCGGCGACAGACAGACAGAGGGAGAGAAAGTGAGAGCCTGCCAATCGATTGACAGGGAGAGAGAGAGAGACTGGCTAAATGGTCAATCTCTATTGACCATTTGAGTGGTGATGGTGCCTCTGGTAACATGATCCGACCAGGTGGCTGAATCCCTCTTTTGTGCTGAGAGGCACTGTCTGATTCTGTCCCTCTCTTTCTCTCTCCCCTTTCACTCTTTAAAAGGGTGTGCATAATCAGATGCCTCTCTCTGGCGCTCTAAAATGTTGCGATGGCAAATTGCAGACTGAAAGTGCTAAATGGCTGCTGCTGCTGCTGCTGCTGCTGCGGCTGCTTTGCTTCGGATTTAAGCTGAGGTTCTCTACTGAGGTTTGCCGCGCGGGTTCGGGAGGATCATTACCGGGACGAGACGAGACACAAAGGTGTGTGTGTGTGTGTGTGTGTGTGTGTGTGTTATCATCTGGTTACCATCTCTGGCCGATTACCAGCTTCGATTAGCATCAGCTAGCCCGTTGACTATTATTTCGATGCCCACCAATTTTGAGCACCCCTTTGAGTGCTGTAAACAGGCAGGCAGAAGGGGTTCAGCCCCTGGTGGACAAGTTTTGTGGTGGTGGTTTGTTCATTTATCATCATCACCATCATCCCCTTTTCACCCACACCAACCGAATTCTCCGGTTTGCTTGACTTGAACCATTGATGTTGGCTGGAACACACACAATACAAATTGCCCCTGGTAATGTGGGTGATGACACCGAAGAGAAAAAGAGGCCTATCTGCGTCCGATCATTTATCTGGCGGCCAATTTTCTGCCTCACTACTCGATCCATAAGCAGATGCTAAGTTCAAAGTGCCGTTCATTAGCCCGTTTTATTTTATGTGCCCACGGTCGTCACCGGTTTAATTACCGATGAGAGAGAGAGAGAGAGAGAGAGAGAGAGAAGGCACATGACTCACAGAGATTGATTTGGGGCCCTAGACATCTCCTTTCTACTTTCTCTGCATTTTACTAATCGAATTTGTTTGTTTGCCGCTCCTTCACTTCATCCAACACTCACCTTCACTTCATCATCATCTCTGCCCTGGTTGTGTTGTGTTGGTGTTGTACGTGCCTTTTAATGCGATTTATGTGTGTGTGTGTGTGTGCTTTTGTGCCGTGCTCAAAAGCGGTCAGCTTGAGTGCTGCTGCATCAACAGAAGCAGCAGCAAAAAATGAAGTGCACTTTCGGCTTTGCTCAAAGCAGTGCACTGCAAAAAACACCGAGTTTACCGAACAAGATTTTTTGAGCTTTTAAAGTTTTTTTACTTTTTAAAATATGAAATTCAATTGAATGAGGAATTGCTGCTGCTGAGTGAGACAATGAGGACAGAGGAGTTGTGATGGTGGTGCTTTTGCGGTGCATTCTCTCCACTGCAGCTGAAGCAGCACTTTCAATTAACTCGAATAGGAAAAAAAAGTTGAAAACTAAATTTTGAAAAAAGTAAAAGTGAACTGATCAGAGGATGGAAAAAATTGAAAGCATTCTCGGGCGCTTTGGGCTTCGGCTCTGGCCATTCGTCATATCTTTCTCTTTCTCTCTTTCCCTCGGACACGCTTGTGACAAGTGACAGGCTGAACTGGAGAATGACCGAATGAGCGGATGTTTTTGCCTCTGCAGACCCTGCAGACCCTGTCTGCTGATGCCTTCAAGTGTCACCGGTCTAATGGATGCGGTGCACTGAGGCGTTTGCATCAGCTACCGTTTTTGTGGTCACAGATTTTTTTTGCTTTTCTTTCTTTTCTTTCAATTCCTTTGCTTCTCTCTTCTGCTGTCCATCGGTCGCCTTCTCTTTCCGGGCAATTGGGCAGTGCACAATGGTGCTGCGACCGCAAAGATGGCTGATTGGATTGGCTTTGATTTGATTCAAGTTGAGTTGAGTTGAGAGTTTTCTACTTGCGTAACAGTTTGGGTTTGCATTTTTTGGTCTTGTATTTTTTCTTTTGATTTTTGTTTGGATCAAAGAATTTCTGTGTTTCTGTCTGGCGTCAACGCCTCGACAAGATGTCACTGTGGCTATTTTATTCCCTCACTGATAACATCAGATTTCCGTCATTTTTCTGTTCTGCACTTTGTTGTTTTTTTTTGCACTTCATCTGAACTCTGTTATTATTGCCCTTTCACACTTTGATCACCCGTGATCATCAGTGTGCTTCTTTTATGCTGATTTGCTCTCAGTTTGTAGGTCGGCAGCAACAGCAAAAGCAGCAGCAGCAACTCCATCATTTCGTGCCGAGGCTTTGACTGTCAAATGAGTGCTGCACAGCGAAGTGTATGGCACGAGTGATTGTGCATCCTCGTTTGCTTATTTGTTTTTTTTGTCGGACGTCTTTTTTATGTGTTCGCTTTCTTTCTTTCTTTCTTTCTTTCTTGCGCTTCCTCGCTCTCTGCTGCTCACTACTTGACGGGAGTGGTAATTTTCTCGGCTCGTCGCCGATTATGACATGAACTTTGCAGCCTTCTCTTTATTGTCGTCGTCGTCGCAGGCGTAGAAAGCAGGCGACAAAAGTGTCCTCTCTCAGTGAGCTGATTGATCAGTGCAGCTCTTCTCGCTTTCTTTTGCATGCAAAAAAAGTAGGAGGCATGACTACCACTTTTTTTGTCACTTGCTCTATGATTTTTTGGACACTAAAAATAGCAGTGAAGTGTGGCGGATCTCAAAGAGGAGCAGCAGCAGCAGCAGCAGCAGCAGCAGTGCAATCAATAGCCTTTCAATTGGCAGTAGTGTCACTTTACGTTTCTTTGCTTTTGAAGAGTTTTAAAAATGGCCACTTTCACTTTGGGGAGGTGATGGCGTCAGTGAAGCGCAATTGTGTGACCCATTCTCAGTGTTACCTGCTGCTGCTGCTGCTAATTGGACTCATTACTCTATGGGAGGCTCAATGTAGAAAAAGCAACAAAAAGGGCAGCAATAAATAATACTGCAAACCGGAGGACACTGGTGCTGAAACGTGCGCTGAGCCCACAGCTAGATTTGTTGCGTCTGCTTTTGTTTCTGCTGCTGCTGCTGCTGCTGGTGCACATATGGCCACCGACCAGGCCACTGCTGATGAGGTCAGTCGATTGAGTATTAGAGAGAGATAGATAGTTTAGCTTGTCCCCTAGACTTTACCAGCAGCTGGCAGCAGGAGGAGAAGAGGATGATGCTGTTAAGTGTGTCCGAATGGGAGTTTAATTTATGGACAGTGCCAGCAGTACCACCAGTCACACTGGCTCACTGCTCACTTACTCACTCCTCGATGTCTCTCAGTCTCAGTCCTTTGTCTCTCGGTCTCGATGGCCAGTTCAGTGTGTAAAATGATGCTCGCGATTTAAAGCTCAATGGTCAGCGGTGCCAGCACACTAGCTGCTGCTGCTGCTCTAGATGCCGTATCGTTACACTGGGATTCCCATCCACCTGCTCACCACTTGCTCACTACTCACTCACAGTGCAGTGTCAGTTTCAGTGCAGACAGGAGGCCATCCATCTCTGGATCGATCACTTTCTCTCTGCAGTCTCTTCTTCTTCTTCCTCTCCATACTGTCTATTGTCTAAACTAGTGACTGAATTCGGCCGTCCACTGGCACCAGCACTGGCTTTAAACTGTAAGCACTTGCTGCGACAGTCTATTAGCCTCTCTGGAACACACACACACACTGGCACTAGCACATTGCAAGTGTCCTCAAACTGACTGATGTTGCTGCTGCTGCACTTGGCATAATTCACCGCGGCTAGAGTAGGCCTGAACTGTACAGTGAGTGGACAGTGAGTGTGTGCGTCTCGGACACAATCTGCGTCTCAATTGCATTTCAATGAGATGCCTCTTGTCCTATTGTCTGAAGTGATGAGGATGGGGATGAATGAAATAGATGAGGGCAAGCTGAATGGAGGAGATGAAAATGAGGGGGGGGGAAAGAGAGGCTGTCTAGGTCAGAGGGACACAAAGAGGACTGTGCTAGCTGGTAATTCCCTGCTGATCAAGTGTTGATTCAATGAGCAGTTTAGCGGTCTCTTAAACTAATGTTTTTGTTTTTTGTTTTTTTCAGATTTTCACTTCAAACATTGGATTTGGATACCGCTTACGCTTCGATTTGTCATGGTTCCCCCCACCATTGTCGCCCTCTTCAGCGAAAGGTAGGTGCAACCTTTTCTTGGCTTTTCTTAGCTGTTGCGCAGTTGCTAGTTGTTTTAAGTTTTACTAGTTAGTTAGCAGTTTCTGATCTAGTTATTTATTAGTGACCGGATTTGAGCGAAATAATTTCTGTTGATCAAGTGTCAGTCAGTTGAATGTGCGGGCGAGTAATAAATAAGTAGGCAGTTTTTTAGTGTTTAGTTCCTGTTTGAGATGTGTGGAAAGAGAATGTGCTTTGTGAGAGAGATAGTGTTTGTGTATTCAGTAAATCATGTAAATCAGACTTTCTTTCAGATGTTCTATAATCACGGATTATAAACTCTTAAAGTGTGTGTGAGTTGAATGTGTGTGTCGTTTGATTAGTTATATTACAAAATTATGGCTTGTGTACTCTGTGAACTGTGATTTGAATGTTGATTGAACTGAACTGATGAGCTGATGATGGTGCTAGGACTCTCCTACTTTCTCCTTACTTTTTGTGCATTATCTGATGACTACCTCCGCTGTTTCCTCCTCCGTTGCCTCCACCTCCTGCGACGGGCACATCGGAGTACCAGCCAAAGGCGCCCTTGCCCGAGGAGTAGGCGCCCATGTCGAGCCAGCTGGACTCCATGGGCGCCTTGCCCAGATCGAGCTTCGAGCCGGGCACCGGTGGCGCCCCGAAGAGCTCTCGCTCGTGCTGCGCCCGACTCTGCTCGTGCAGCGCCGGACTGCTGGGGCCCCAGTCGGGGCTGCGGAACTCGTCTGAGGAGGAGGGGGAGGAGGACATCGAGGAGGGTCCTACGTAGCCTCCTCCACCACCACCACCTCGACCTGGTCTGCTGTGCTCTGCCGACGCCGATGACTGCACCGAGGCGGGCATCATGTGCATGTACTGTATATGAGTGTACGGCTGCTGCTGGTGCTGGAACGAGGAGGAGGAGCCAGGTTTGAGTGGTGGCCTCTGTGTGGTCGTGCTGGTGGACGGCTCTGGTACGACGACTCGCCACCGCCGCCGTTTCCATTGCCCTCGTCATTGGCGATGCCCATTGAGAAGTGCATGTTCTGCTGGGCCATGCTTGAAGGTCCTCCTCCTTGGCTTGTTTCCTCTACCACTTTGAGGGGGCGTTCCTCCGGGGAAGACTCTGTTGAAGGACGGCTCCTCTGGTTCGCCATCGAGGGGCATTATCTTGTGTCGCGGTGGGGCGGACCAGTCGTCCTCGTCGTTGTGGTTGTTGTTTTCTCGCTGCTGCTGGTGTTGATTTTGTTCTGGCTGATCCGGCTGTTCGGGGGCCTCGTAGGCGGAGTGGTCAATGTTGGACTCGAAGCTGACGCTCACGGGAACGCCAGTGTTGCCGCCCTCATTTCCTCCCTCGTTTCCACCTTCTCCGTCATTCTCCTCCGGCTCGGAGGCCTCAATCTCGGGGGTGGCGCCGAACTGCGCCTTCGGTGGTATCCTCCTCCTTGGAAGTGAGGGTTCGGTGGGAATCCTCCTCCTCGATGTCCATTAGGCTGAAACCCTCTCGGTCCGCGATAGGGCAGCCGCGACTTCATCTCCTGGGGGGCGGACTCCACCTCGTAGACGTCGTCATCGGAGGTCTGCAGCGAGTGGCTCACGCCTCGCCCTCTTAGCACCATCTGATCGTCGGCGACCATGGCCGCCTGGCTGGGGTCGCGAATGGTCGCTGCGTCCTGCTGTCGCAGAATGGTGGCAAAGTGCTTGTCGTGCTCGGGCGTCTTGGCGAGGAACTTGCGGTTCTGCGAGCGCAGCGCCGGCGGCACCGGACTGGACATCATTGCGGCGGCTGCGGCGGCGGCGGCATTTTTATTCAGTCCATGTGGTGGCGAGAGGGCCCCCGCGGAAAAAGTCCGCCTCAAAGGTCTTTGGCGGGGCGTTGTAGAGGAAGGAGTTGAGCTCGAATTGGTCGGGAAATTGGGCAGTGACGACGGCGAGGATTGGGAGAAGAAGGAAGACGGTGGTGCCGCTTTTAGGCCTTGAAATGGCCATTGTCGTTTGTTTGTTTAATGTGCTGTTCAGAGGATTTCAGTCTAATGAGAATGTGCTTAATGTGTGTGTGTGTTGATCAGAGAGAACAGTAGGGAAAACACGGGGCACACGCACGCACGCCAGTGACACAGTAGCACACAATGGCAAAGTTGTTGTCGTTTGAGGACAGGTAAGAAGCGGGAAACACTAGAGCAAACACTACTAAACTAGTGAAAGTAAAAGTGAAGTGAAGTAGTCTGGGGAGCAGTCTGCAGGCAAATGAAGGCAGACGAGCGTCGGGCGCCCTTCTTCAACTGTTCGGTTCGGGCTGCTTGCTGTTGCTGCCAGTGCCAGTGCTCTATGGCCTACTAAAGGCTCGCTCGAGGTGAGAGACTGCTTTCTCTCACCTGCCACTTCTCTCAGACGGTTCATTCACCAAGACCTGACTTGACTTGTCTTGAGTGAGAGACAAACTTCAGTTCAGTCACCTGTTGACGGCTCTCTCTCACCTTCTACTTTTCTCTCGTTCAGTCCACTCGAACGTATCAATTAGAAGTGAAGTGAATGAGGGGGAGAGAGAGTGAGGGGCTTTCAATTGCACACAGGCAAACACATAGACAGACACACTTTGTCACAGTCACGCTGTGGACGCCGTCTGCTGTTGCTGTGTTTACCTGCAATTACCGCCACACTGGGCGCCACTTTCACCACTACCTGGTCTTCTTCCAGTGAAAGTGTGTGTGTGTGTGTGTGTGTTTGCCTAAGTACTGAGACTGCACAATTGTTGCTGTTGATCCGTAGTCATTGGCCGGTGATTACCGCTGATGATGGTGGTGACGCCGACGCCCGGCGTCTTTAGTTGTGCTGGAGTTTAAACTTTTTTATTTTTTCTTTCTGTTATTCCACCACCTGCTAATTGAATAATCGAATTGATCAGGAGTGGTAGGAACAGTGCAGTTTTTTTCATGTTCACCGCCATTTTTTCTCCCGTTAGCGTAGTACTTGTCACTGGCAGACGTAGAAGTTCACCCGTGGAGTTCACTTGCCCTCGACATTTGACACTGACAGAGAGAGGACGAAGTTGAAGTTGAAGTATAAGTTTTTCCTCCTTTGCACTGTCTCTCGATTTTGCTCTTTCATTTGATCACACTTTCTCCCCTTCCTTCAGTTGGCAATCAGTCGATCACACATGCTCATTCACTCACTCACTCACTAATTGTAGTCTAATCATTGGCGACCGACACTGCTCGCTCGCTCGCGCTCGACACTACTTCTCGATTATTCGAGCACTGCTGCTGCTGCTGCTGCTGGTGATCCCTTTCTTGCGGTTTACGGTGCTCGAGCTCCATTAAACTGGCGGCTAATTGTCACTGACTGTGCTTGTGCGTTTGCGTTATGCTGCACACACACTTTCTTTTTCCTCTGCCTATTATCCGTGATTATTATTATTGTGATTGCATTTGCACCACCACCACCACCACAGCACCTGACAGTTTTCCCGCTGTCTTGAGCTTTGGTGGCTGCTGCTTTTGCCTAAAGGTGATCACTTTCACTCTTCACTTTTACTACTAAAGGGTTACACTAGAAATTATGTTAGCAAGTGAGTGACAGATTCCATATTTTATCTGCCTCCATATTCCATATGCTACTTTACTTGCTTCTGCCTGAAGGCATTTTATTCTAATTCTCCCCTCTTTCTTCTCCTAAGAGCACCTGTTTTGCCAGCAGTTTACCTCTTTCAGCACCTCTTTCTGAAATCCTTTTCTCCTCCTTTGTTCTCCTTTGTCGCTTTGTACTCGATGTTTGTACAGATGCAGTTCGTAGACAGTAGTTTCAGGAGTGCCTGTCGCGCGTGGGGCAATTGAATTTCGCTAATGGCAATTGAATTAGAATTTCCATTGCACTGCTCTTTGCTCTCTTTGCTCACTGTGAACACTGTCAAATCGACATGAGGTCACTTTGTCGAACTTTGCATGGTGTGTTTTTCACTATCTCTTGCTTATTCTTTCTCGTTCGCTCTCTCGGGGCTCACTGTGCCTGGTGGTGAATGCATAATTAGCCGGTCATGTTGGTGGTGCTGTGTTCACGTATGCTCAATTAATCGGGTAGAGGTGCCACCACCGAGTGGTGTCTATCACCCCAGATTGAACTTTGCTTTGAAGCACTGCACGGCCGCTGAATGTCAATTAGAATGTCGGTCTGCTTGTTTGTCTGTCTGATGATGATCAGCAGCAGTGAAGGGAAAAAATTGCTTCAAAATTGGCACTATCCTGCAGCAGCACTTTCCAGCAGCTTGCTGATTGACTCGCCAAAGGGTTGACGAAAGTGTGTGTGTACAAAAGTGAGGTGAAAAGAAAAAGAAAGAAAAAGCCGCTAGAGTGTCCTAATCGAATTGAACTCACTGGGTGCTTTCAACTCTAGGAAGTGGAGTTTTGTCGCTGACTCCTGTTCTCTCGCTGTATCTATTTGTATCTGTTTGCTGCTCGCTGACTGACTGGACAGAACTTTTCTGCCTCTCTGCTGCTGGCTGCTGCTGCCGCTGCGCGATGCTGATTGAGCAGAAACAGACAGACTGGCGACTGAGCCCTCTCACTATGATGGATGGAGTGTCTGTAATTAATTGGATCGCCCTTTGGTACCGGTTCACTTCCTCTCCGGTTATTATTAGCACTGCTCAGGCGGCTGCTGTTCAGCACTTGTGCAGAGATGACAATCATCAGTTGATGCAGCGAAAAGCACTGCTGCTGCTGGTGGTGGTGGTAATAAATATGCGCACAATATGACCACTGCTAGGTAGAAAGAAAGAGAGTAGAAGTGTGTCATTAAAAGTCATTCGATCACTGGCTTTAATTACCGTGCGATGAGTGCTGCTGCTGCTGCTGCTGCCTCTGCTGTAGTCCTTGTCGAGTGCACTTTCACTTTTGCTCCTCTCCGGTGTGTGGTCATTGCACGTATCGCTTTGTTTGTTCACTCTCTCTCTCTTTCTTTGTCTATTTTTTGTGTGGTGATGGTGGTTATGGCCGGGTCTTTCTTTCTTTCTCTGTGCCCGCTGTATCACTGCTGTTGAATACTACTGCTCGTGCGTGTTCACTGGCTCGCGCCTGACGCTCATTAGCACCGCCACCACCACCGCCGCCATCATCACTGCTGAACATCTAGCTCAGTTCTGTGCATACTCGAGGCTGCTCGAGCCAATTAGATCGATGATAAATGAATGGAATGGAATGGAATGAATGAATGCTGGCTGAATGCTGACACAACTTGCCTGCCTTTTTAACTTTGTTCAACTTTTCCTCCTTTGTGTCCTGGTGCTGACTTTGTCTCTTTCTCTCTCTTTCTCTGTCGCTGTTGCAGCTGAAAAACAAAGCGACCACCGAAGCGGCCAACCAAAGCCAGCCAGCTCTGCTGCACTGGTTGAACTTTAGGTGGTTAGCTTAGGTTCAGTCAGTGTCCACCACCACCACCATCGACCAGATGTGCACCACCCTGAGCACTTTGCACTTGCCAAACGGAGAGAGAGAGCACACTTGCTCATTCGCTATTTTCTGCCCCTTGTGTTTCCTCCCCACTTGCTTATTCGCTAGCAACTATCTGCTGGCCCTGTCTGTGTGTGCTCTCGTGGGTCAAATTTGTATAATTTTTAAATTTGACTCTAAACGCTCTTTAGTTGTGAATTAATCAAATTTACTCAGGCGTGAGGAGAGCGAGAGAGAGCAGAAGAGGGAGGGAATGGTAGTGGAGAGAGAGAGAGTAGTGACAGGAGGATCGGGACCGGGACTTCAAAGCGAGAAGAGGGGAGAGAGCCAGAGAGATTGTAGACAGAGGAAGGGACCAGAGGCGCAGACAGAGAGAGAGAGAGAGAGAGAGAGAGAGAGAGAGAGAGAGAGAGAGAGAGAGAGAGAGGCAGAACGGACAAATTGGCAGGCTGAGGGGGATAGGAAGGGAGAAAGTGCTGTGGGGTTATCGGGTCTGGGCTCTGTCTGTCTGTCGATACATCGATGATCTCGTCTCGACTGATTGAACCGAGGACAGAAGGTGCACGCGCAGCACAGCAGCCCTTTCTCCCCTTTTTAGCTTGCGGTGGTGGTGGTGGTGGTGGTGCTAATGATTGCCGGTGCGAGTGATTAATCGACCACCACCACACCTCCTCCTCCACCAAGAGCTGCTGATAAAAAAGACACGTGGTCAATTTAAATGGCAGCCCTCGGCGGCAGCAGCTTCAATCATGCGCTACGATGTGCAGAGCTTCTGAGTCACCGCAAGTTGGATCGGATCGGATAGGATAGGATAGTGCTTCCTCGCGCTGAGTATGCCTGCGAACACCCTTTTGCGGCTCCTGTGGCTGAACTCGCACCCGCAACCATCCCGCAAGTCCAGGTAACCGGATTAACATTGCCTGGCAATGTCTTCGCACTGCTCTTTTTCCACTTGGAACTCGCAACAATTGACTGGTTTGTGCTGCTGACTTTGTGGTATGGTTTGTGAGTGCACACTTGTCTGTGTACTTATTATTTTGACTTTCGCCTGTCTCATTGGGCGCTTGCACTTGTGGTGTGGTAAGTCACAAAAGTGACTTCCATGCCGCTGCTGCACTTTCTGAAATTGCGCTGTCTGTGCTGGTGAACTGCCTGACTGCTGACTGTGCTCGTGCAGTCTAGTTTACCTTACCATTAAACGAACATCCAAATGTTTTTCTGCTTCTGCGCTTGGTTGTCCAGTGCGTGTGGGTCTTGCCCCTTTGTATTAGCTTGCCAGGCGCTGTGGTAGTGGCTATTAGACGAGACACTTCTTCATGCATATTCTTCTTTCCTCTCATTTATTCCCTTACTTCTATGCGACATATCACTTGAGTGTGTGGCTAATCTGATCAAAGGTGCTCTGTCTATGGCGCCTGTTCTGTTCGGCGCATGTCTGCGACACTGCTTGGTGCTGGTGCAGCCTTACCTCATAGACGCTAACCTTGAGCCTGTTCTCGCTTTTGTCAGCGGACGGGAAGATGGTGTGCTTCCTAACCTGTATTATCCCGCAAGAGTGAGTTAGCGTTCTTGACTGTCACGAAAGTCACATCAGATCTCTCTTTCTCTCTCACTTTGTGGTGCTCCTGCGGGGATACTTCACATGCCATGCTAGATTTTGGTGGTTCGGTGGGCCCTGTGCCACTCATGGTGATGGTTTTCATCAATTCCAGCAATACTCACCACAACAAATGCAAATGGTCACAATGCAGCATCATCGCCTCGTGAGGTATCATTAGCTGAAACTGAGACAGTACCCGAAGCGTCTTTTTAGCAGAATCGAGCGAGAAGTAATTGTTAGGTGCTCTCCTTAACCCTGCTACTGCACACCCGCTAACGGTGGACTGTTAGCTGTTCTTTGACTGTCACGCAAAGTCATCATCGAGACTACTGCTTTCTCTCTGTCAACTGCTCTTGTTTTGGTCCGCATCTGGTGACCAGTGCCGGTGGTGGTGGATGTGCCAATCACAATTGCTCAGTTTGCTTAGCTTTTGGTGGCCTCTCCGGTGGCCGCTGTTGCGTGTCCACACACACTGTGTTTGAGTTTGTGTTTATGCTGTATCGCATATCCATTCAGTCAGTCACTCATCCACGGGGTAGTCAATTGGGCACACGTGTGCTCACTGACATCAGCATCATCGCCATCGTCGTCAGGTCGTCTTATCAGTTCTGCCAAATCGAGCAGCAGTCACTGAAGCTCTGTTCATGCTAATTCGAGCGAGCACACCGTTAATTGTTACCTGTCTAGCGGCGCGCTGTCACAGCTAACTGAGAGAGAGAGAGAGAGAGTGGGGCACTACTGCTTTCACTCTGCTACGGTAGTGTTCACCCAAAACCTGGCGAGGGTGGCTTGCTAATTTGGTTGTTGTTGTGTTGGTTGTTGTTGCTTATCGCCCGGGCAATCGGCAATTAGCCCTTCGCCTGCCTACCTCTCAATTGCACACACAGGCAGGCACACTTGGCCACCTGATCGTCGCCGAGCTGTCTATCGATCACCTTTCTACCTCTCTGTTGGTTTGTTGGTGCGCCGCTCAGTCTCCTGCTAATTTGAACTTGCCGATTCAGCCGACAGGCTGTCTGTCAGGTGCTGCCTGCCTGCCTGCCTGCCTTCCTTCAATAGTAACAGTCTGAGCTACATTGGCTGGCACAACTCTTCACTTGTCAGGCAAAGAGAGAGAGAGACTGCTCATAGTTTTTGCCTCCCCCGAACCCCAATATTCACTATGTGCACTACTCTGTACACAACTTTCTCCGATTTGACCGATTAGTCTGGCGAAGCGGAAATCGACGACTCGCTGGCTGGCTGGCTGGCACGATGGCCATATGCGCGATAGTTATTCTATTGCTCGCTGTTGCCTTTGCCAAACTCTAACAGCATCTAGCTGATTGAGATTGTGCAACAACAAAACAAAAAAATTAAATTTAAAACAAATTCAACGGTGATGATGATTATTACCCAGTGAGGGAGAGAACAAGTGAAATGTGCGCGCTCTAAAGTCAGTGAGTCGAGTGGTGGCGGTGGTAGTCACTTGTCAGGCGGAATTGACTCGGTTACGCAGTGCTCAACTGCTGCTGAACGGGGAAAGAAAGAGAGGGGGCCGTTTTACGCCTTGGTGGACAACCCAGTGCACCCCCAAATGCACAAATGTACTGCCACTTCTCGCTAAAAAGGCTGCTGCTGTTTGCTGCTGCAGGTGAAGCGGTTGTTGGTTTAAACTGAGCCTTTCTCTTTCTCGCTTCCTGCTTCCTTTGAAGCTCCTCGTCTGTGATGCTCTGCAGTGCCTTAACTTTTCTCTGTTCTGTTTTTCACCTCGGTCTGACCATGCATACCAAAATCAGTGCGTAAAGTTAATCCCCTTTTCTTTCTCTCTCCTCTCTCCCTTTGCTGATGATTGAAATTGGTCTGCTCGGTGTTTCTTCTCTGTCTGGTTGACCTGTCACCGCCAGCCCAGCAGCAGCAATAGCAGATGGGGGGATTCGCAGTTTGGTTCTTTGTTGAAAAGTTTTTCTGATTTGTTTAGCTCTTGTTTAGCAAGATGTTATTATCTTAGCAGTTCTGGTCTATCAATTGAAATGTCTTTTTGTCTTTTCAAATGATAATTTTGTTCTGTTTCAGAGCACTACTGTTTTTCTACTAATTAATTGCTTTTAATTGCAGTTCACTGCAGTTGACAGTGATTGTGTGTGTGTGAGTGTGTCGTCGCCGTTGACGAGCATGATTCTATTCTGCAACTATTTTTTCCCTCTCATCTTCTCACCACTGCCACCACCACCAACTACACAACCGATCTTCAGAGTAATTAAACAGCAGTGACATGCAGATATTTCATTAACTTTGAATCAAGTTTTTTTTGCTGTTACTGCTGCCTGATAAAGATTGACTGGTTGGTTGGTTGGTTGATGACTGGTGATTACTAAAATTTAGGTCTCTTGAATGAATTGAAGTGCCACACTGCCAATGTGCTCAGATAAAAAAGCAGAGAAGCCTTGAAATCCCTCTATGTCAGTGACAGTGAACTAAGTGAACTACAGTGGGAACTACATGTAGTTCTCTTATTCACAGAGCACAGTGCACTTGAAACTTGACACAAAAAAAGTGTTGCCTGTTTTTTGCTTTGCTGTGCCCCTTTTTTTTCATAAACTCTGTTGTGTTGTGTCTTGGCATAAAAGTTGCCCTGACAGTGAAAGTAGTACTAAAAGTAGTACTACTGAGGGAAAACACGTGGCCAGGTCCGGAAAATCCATCTCGTCCATCTCAGAGTCAGTGTTTGCTTGGCAAATTAAGCACTTGATTTCTCTCAGTGAGTGAGTGAGACAGTGCTTATCAATTATTTACCCGTTCGGTGCTTCGGTTTTTCATACATTTCCGAGCCCACTGCTGATGCTCTAACTGTGATGCATATGAGTTGAGAGATGAGAGTGAAAGTGCCTGTACGGACGCGTGCCAGTGCCGCGAGGGTGGTGAGGATGATGATGAGGAGGCCACTTTTTGCCGTTTTTCTCTCCTTTCTTTTCCTTTTCTTTCCTTCTCATTGACTGTGTCTGTCTGACACTCTCAGTCTGCAAATCACGTCAAAGAGTGTCACTGGCCGAGAGAGAGAGAGAGAGAGAGGGAGAGAGAGAGAGAGAGAGAGAGAGAGAGAGAGAGAGAGAGAGAGAGAGAGAGAGAGAGAGAGAGAGAGTGTCGACTCGACTTGGCACACTGCTGCTGCTGTTTTGCAATCGAGGAAGTTGGCTGCTGTACAAGCACAGAAAAAGGTGTTTGTCGTGGCAGTTGAGAAGGAGAGGAAAGGAAAGGAACACGTGGCCATAAGAGTGAGACGAGTCGTCGTCGTGGAGCGGCTCACGTGCCGATGACACTTTACCATTTTTTTTTGTTTTGGCTCCAGTCCAAGTCGTCAGTGTCTGGTCATCGCTCCCAGTGGTGGTGGTTGGTGATGGTAGGGCTAGCATCACTTGGTTTTCCTCCCTTACGACACGCGACACATAAACTTTTGTCTAGAGTCGATGAGGATGGCAAAATTACTACCACTATCCTGCTGAATAATTGATCGATTGGTCGGTGTATGTGTTTGGGTGAATTGCAAATTGCAGCTTCTGCTGCTTTGTATTATTACATTGCTCCACTTTTTTGCTGTCTTGTGATTTGCCGTGTAAATTAGACTGCTGTCTGATGTAGTTTAGTGTTAGTGTCTACTGACGGACAGTGTGTCATCAGCGAGTATTGCTGGTTAGCTGTTAGACTGAGGCGAGCAGAGTCTGTGCACTGCACAAGTGCATAATTAATATTTATTGCACCACGTGCTGCTGCTGCTGCTGCTCCATCCGTGGTGACATTCCTCGGTTTTTTGCCGACTGTGTGTTGCCCCTGCAGTTCAGTTCTTTAGCTGCAGCTTTTTTTCATCAGTTTTGTTTCAGACTTGCGACTTTGTTTTTTCTGCCCTTCTTCTCTGGGGTGTATGTGTGATTTATGATTGCACCGCCGCCGCCGCTACCAGCCAGCCAGCCTGGTCGTCTGGTGACTTTTCTTCTCCGTGGACACCACCAGTCTTTCTTTCCTCCGCTTTTTTTCTGGTAGCACTTGAACTAAGTGAGTGACTTTTCATGCGGTGATTAATTTGGTCCACCACCAGCCTTCTCCTCCTGTTTCAGTGTTGAGCACTATTAGAGTAGCTAGCTGTGTGCCCTGACAAACGGACAAACCGTAGTGTAGTGTACTTTCTTTGTGGCTTGTTTTTCTTGTTCACCGTGTTCTTTTTTGCACCGATGTTACAGCTGCTGCTGCTGCTGCTGAATCATTAGTTGAGCTCTGATAACTGCACAATCTGACCAATTGCTACTGCTGCTGCTGCATTGATTGAGTCTCTCCCTCTTCTCCCTCTCTCGCGGTCATGTCATCATGCTTGCAATTTGTTTGTCTAGTGGTAGTTTGATAGTCGACTTTGACTATCAAATCAGTCGCAGTTTTGCAGGTTTGTGGTCGTCGTCGTCGTCGTCGTCGTTGTCGGGCACAGCCATTTCCTCGCGCTGCACTTGGCACCGTGGCCTCGACGGCAATTGCGCAGACAATTTCATTTGCTGCTGCTGCTACTGCCACTTTGCTTTTTGACGAGCACACTATTTGACTTCTGACTGACTGACTGTCTTTCACTCAGGTGTGAACGCGTTCACCTTTGTACTTGAATCGTTGGTTGTTGTGGTGGTGGTGGTGGTTAGACTTTATTACGACTAAACAGCAGCAGCAGCAGTCGTCGTCGTTTCCAAGTTCAATTCCGTGTTTGTGAAGATGGGGGAGGAAATTTTGTAGAGTCGAAGAGAAATTGGCCACTTTGAACTTTTTAAAATGTTTTTTTGCTTGTGCTCAACTAGTGTGTTCTGTACTGGCTTTTGGCTACTACTAAACGACTAAACTAACCGATGGTCTGTTTCTGGTGTCTCTTACGACTAATTGTCAATCTCACTGCTAATTGTTCCAATGTAATTAGCTCATTTCAGCAGTTTTGCTAGTTTAATTAATGAACATCTGTAGCAGCAGAAGCATTACTGCCCTTTACTTCTGCCATCCACGATAATTACCCAGAGAGAGAGAGAGAGTGGCAATAAATTATCTTTGCCTCCTCATCTGGTGACAGTAAGTTACCTGGTGGCGACTAGTATGTACAGCCAACCTTTAACCTGCAGACTAAGAATGATAGAGGGTTGAGTGCACCTGGGCTGCCACTGGGCTGCTGAAAGAGAATTATTTACTGAATTGTTGGTGCATTATTGATGGCAGCTAGCTTTGCAGTGTTTCTCGGAAAATGTTAGGGTTAGCCAGTCGTCGAAGAGAGCACATTACTGCCGCCAATTGCTGCGAGTTGAGTCTGCAACTAATTGATTGACTCACTTGCTCACTTGCTCACTTGCTCACTGACTTACTGACTAACGGATTAACTGACTATAGTTGAGATGTCAGCAGAGAGAGGTAGTAATGTAGTGTGTAGTAGTGATGCCTGGCAAAAGTCTCGACCTCTAATCGATTCGAGGAATATACACAGTTAGAGAAATGTTTTCTCTGCTGCTGTGACAGATCGAGAGAGTGTGTTTGCATTGGATCGAGTGTGGTTTCAGAGGCCAGCATCAGCAGCGGTACTGAGAAGAGCACCCAAAGCTTGATTGATCACAGCGATTGATTCAATCCCTTCGCCTGGTGTGTGTGTGTTCAGCAGTCAGTGTTTGCTTTGTTTCTGTCTCTGTGAGTGTATTTGATTTGCTGTGGCCTCAATTCGATGCGCCCCCTTTTCCGATCTTTGCTTTGCTTTGCTTTCCTGTGGTCACCACCACCAGACATTGTGTGTGCACTCATTGCCGAACACACTTTGTCAGCTTACGTAAACATTGTGTCAGAGTGGAATGTGTGTGAAGTTAAGAACGAGATGTCGTCTGATTTTCTTCGAAATCGAGTGGTGGTGGTGATGGCGGTGATTGCCCGCTGTTCATCACATCTCCCACCCTTTCTCAGATTTTTTTCGCAAACTCTTCCCTTCCTCTTCATCAATTGACTGCTTAATTAATTGCCTGCCGCTAATTTGCCAGTCACTCTGCTGTGAAAGCTCAGATCAGCGTATCAAATACGCTGAAATGCTGGGAGCATGCTGGCAGTGTGTGTTGGGCAAATAAAGTAGTGCACACACACCACTACCACTACTTGACTTCATTGCCAAGTAAATCGCATCGGTAGTGACTGATGTCTTGCCCTTCTTGGAAAAAATAAAGTTGAGCCTCAGTTCCAGTTGCAGCAGTTCGGTCGATTTGCCCGGCTAATTTTTGTTCATTGACTTTGAGCTGCTGCTGTTGCTGCCACTGAATCAAAGTTTTAGTCTCGCTGAAGTCTTTCGCACGAGTCTCTTTCTGCAGAAGATGATGATGATGATGGTGATGGCGGCGGCAATGACGGCGCGAGAGGCATTTCTCGGACAAAGTGACTCTGAGGGGAGAGTGAGGCGCAGTCAATTAGGTGAGCACTATTTAGTTTGCTAGTTTATATTCTTACATTCTCCCTCCCAAGTCCAGAGTCCAATTGAGCAGCTACTCTAAATGAGCTTAATTAGCGGCAATTGCGTGGGTGCGGGGACGGACGGGCAAGCGAGCGAGTGCACTCACTCACTCGCGTGGCCAGTGGACGGTGGCTAATGTCTGCTGCTGCCACTGTCGACGACGACAGTAGCAGCCAGAGTTTAAATTGAATGTCACCAGTGCTCTGCTGCTGAATGTTTATTACCAGCTCATTAGCGAATGAATAGAAATGGAGGACAGGAAAGGGATGCGATCATTGTGCGACAATGGCAGCGGCGGCGGCAGCAGTCGTCGCAGCACTTGAGAATACGTCGCGCAATATTGCGTGGTGGTGGTGCTGCAGCATTTCAATGCTGCCCTGGTCAGCTGCCCAGTGGTCAGTGGCCATTTCATCAACAATAGACGCACACACACTCACTTACTTTCTGTCTGTGTTTTCTGTTTGTTGTTGTTATGTGTCACCCGCCGATTTCGGTGGTGGTGGTGGTAGGATCACTTTCACTGACCTCTTTTCTTCGGGCACAAGAGCAGCAAAGTACCATTCAGCAGTGACATTGGTCTGTCGTGGGAGTACATTTCTTTTTCTAACTGTTTTGTCTGTTGTTAGGTTTGTGAAGGGGAGGAAAAGTAGATGAATACGCTGTGAGAATGATGTGAAGTAGTTTTTGATGATGAGAGGAGAGAGAAATGATTTTAGAACTCCAGTAAATCTTGAGATGGTTTTATCATACTTGAAATATTTGCTCGATTTTTTCACTTCATTGTCTGATGATGATGATGACTTACTCTGTTTGATTAGTCACAATATTATTCATTTTTTGCCAATGTGATCCTATCTAATGTTTATTGACTGACTCTCACTAGACAAATTGCCGCCATTGACCGCTAATTGATTTATATCGAGCAGACTAGCACTTTTTTATTTTTATTGTTGTCGCCGTCGTCGTCGTTCTCTTGTGTTTCCTTGTCCTGAAGAGAGAGTGAGAGTGAGAGTGTGTCATGTCCGGTCAGTTGTTGTTTGTTGTCCAGTTTCTCTTTATTATTACTATTGTCGTCTGTGTAATATGATTTATATGCCCAGAGCCACTGGTCACGACTTGTGCACTGGCTGGCTTTGTCCACCACCGCCGTCACCGGCCATTAGGCGGCCATTATGATTATGTTGCCCGACTGTTGCTGGTTCTGCTGTGGAGGAGGAAAAATAATCTCAGAGTAAGTGAGTGAGACTGCTTCTCCATTTACGCTCTCTTCTCGTTTATCCTCCCACACACACAGTCACAATCACTATTTCATATTTCACAGCAACACTCTGTGTATTTATTTTGCAGTGTATTTCCGGGCCCTAGCACACTAGCAATAGCACTACTGTTCGATGACTGACTAATTGACTTAACCCCTCCGCCGTCAACCCTAGTCAGTCAGAGTCTCTGACTCTTCTGGGTTCTCATCTAGTTCTCATCGTTCTCATTACCCTTTAATATGGGCTGGCTGCTTTGAACAACACTCTTTCACTCTCTTTCACTCTTTCCCGGCACACTTCAGTCTCGTTCCCTTTCCTCCCTCCCCACTCTTTTTCTTTCTTTCAATCGAGTGACACTTTCATTAATGTTTTATTACTTGATGCAGCCTAACTGTTGCCAACTGGTGTGAGAACACTACTAGGTGGCACAAAATTGCCGCCACTCTTCCATGTGCTGCGACAAAGTGTTTTCAATATTCGGTATTTAGGAGGATGATTGGTATTTCTCAGGGTACTCGATTGTTGCCTTTTGCCCATGCAGTCTCACTGCCTGGTTGAGTGGCGCTGTGCGGGCCAACAAAAGGGCCCGAGAGGAGGAAAATGACAACAACAAAAGTCGAGACAAACAATGCTGCTGCCCGGGTAAAAAAGATCATTTCGAGAGCTGGCTCTTTCCTACAGTGTGAATGAATGAATCACTTGAAGTTAGAGTGTGTGTGTGTGTGTGTGTCTACAGTCGTGGCACGAGACCAGACGCACACCCAGAGCTGGCGAGAGTGTTTGGTGATTAATCGATTCACATTCAGAGAGACTGCCTCACAGACTTGCAACTTTGTTGTTGTTGTCCACCATTATCAACTCCTCTGGTTGTTGTTGTTTAGTTCTCTCTGTGTGCTACAATGTTTCGAGTTTTGATTGTTTATTTTTGCTTACCCTTAAAAACCCAACTTTTTGAGTGGGTAGGAGTGGGAACTCTGTGTTTTCTCTTTCGACAAATCAATTTTTCCACTTTTTTCTCACTGATGGACAAATGGTCGCTCTGTTTCAGTTTGTGGCTTCCTGACGCCTAGTTCTCATTGACCTACTGCTGCTGCCATTTGTTTGTCTGTCTGTCAGTCAGCTTTTTGCCAGACGATTGTCATTAGTGTGTCTGCTGGTGGAAAGCCATCGGAGGACGATTAGACGGTGATGGTGCTGGTCAATGCACACAAACACACTAGACTCAAGTGCCGGGAAAAGGAGACAAAAAAGCAATGCCAAAGTGAAACAGTCTGCTCCTGGGTACACGCGCCCGCCGCCGCCTCTGCAAATCTCATTAGGGCGGCTGCTGACTTTTTTCGGTGTTTTCACTTTTCACTTTTTTATCTTTTTGTTTAGACTGCTGCTGCTGCTGCTGCTGTTTACTGTTGACCTGTCGGCTGCGTCCTTGTTTTTCCTCTCACTGCCGATTACTGTTTTTTCGAGTGTGACACTTTCTTTTTCTCATTCGAGTGGGGGAGATAAGGATAGAGAATGAGAGAGGGGATCTCCACTTAACTGGATCACCAAAGCTGCTGCTGATGAGCACCACCAGTGTGTCCACCTAGATCTGCTGCTGCAATTGGCTTCGCTTGACACTCGTGGTCCAGTGCTGCTGCTGCTGCTGCTGGTGATTAATGGTGGGCATGGAACTAAACTGGATGACCATGCGTGGTGAGATGAGGGAAATGGGTCATGACTGGTACTCTCGCAATGGCTCGCATGTGAAAGCGTGTCGTGCTCTGATTTGAGCTGCGCTGGTGCATGTAATGGGGCAGGAACTGCTGTGCCTGTGTGCACTCGAGTTGCTTGTGTGTGAAGAAGAACATGAAAGAGAAAATGAGTGTGTTCCGCATTGTGTACTTTCTCTGGCAAAGTGCCACACGCTTGCCCGAGAGCGACTGTTAATACTGGGAATGCGAAGTGTGTGGTCGCTGCTTCACGATTCACAGTAAGATCACACACATGCTGTCTGCGTCTGTGCTCGGCGCTACTCGAGAGTGGTGAGGATACTTTTGGTTCATGAAAGAATTGCAGTGTGATGATGCTTCTCTCGTGCAATGTTATGTGGCTATCGTTTCTTGCCCACGTCGCTTGTGTGATACGCTGTGCTGCTGAGATTGGTGGTGGACACGGCTTATCGCAGCATTTGCCATGTGACTAACAATCGTCGCAGGAAATTGTTTGCTTCTCTTTTCCATTCCCTCCTCACTCTTTGCTGTTCTGTCTGTGCCTTCAGCGCGACACATCAACTATTGCAAGTAATTGTGACAGCCGATAAGTCCTTTGCTGCTGCTTGTAATTATACACACGGCCTACTTTCACGGCCTGCTGCAGCATCCTCGTTGCTCTCATGCGCAACGCAATCATTGCAATCGAATCGACCTGATGATGAGCGCAGTTGTGCTGGAATGTGTGGTGGGTCACTTTGCCTTTCTGTTTCATATTTCCTTTGTACATCAGCAGCAGACTTCTCTGATAATGACCATCATCAACTATATATTCCTTCGCGTCCCTACACCATGTCCGGTGGTCGAGCAGCACTGTGCCTAGCACTGGACCACACAGAACAGTTCATCAGTAATGTTGCGTGTCAAATGGACAGAACCTCGAAACGTGGTTGCTGTTGTGTGTGCAGCAGCAGACATATACACAAGGCGCAAGTGAGGCTTAATCGTGCCGTCTTCGAGGAATTGCACTCTAACTAACCCAGCGATGACGACGCTTCTGCGACGAGATCATGAGAGCTTGTGGCGCTGGTGTGATCTCTTCATGACCTTGTCTGTTTCAAAACGCATCTATTTTCAGCACGAGAGAGGAACCGCTTACTTTACAGCCACATCACTTCTACAATGAATTGATGATCTTGTAGTAGGGTGTGTACGTCTTTTTCCTGTGCTGAATGTTCAGGGAACTGGAACTAGTTATGACTGCACTGGCTGATGGCACCCAGCCCAAGGACACAATTACGAAAATAATTGATGCTAAAGCGAGATCCTCAGTGCTGTGCGATGAGCAGCAGCAGCAGTAGTAGCACAAAAGGCGAACAAGTGATGGCGCTAATTGTGCCGTCGATTCGATGGGAATTGCTTATTCCTAACTAACCGACTGACTGACTGACTGGTGCTTCTGCCGACAAGTCACTTAGAGCTCTGCTGCTGCTGGTGTGACTCCTCTTCAATTGACGCTGTGGTCTGTGTGTGAGTAAATCGACACTGCTAAATAATTCAGCACTGTGTCAGGAGGAGGAGGAACCCCGTTACTTTAAAGCCGCCACACACTTCTACTAATGAATTGATGATCTTTGTGGTGGTGGTAGTGTTGTTTGTATTTGTTCTTTTGTGTGTCCTGTGGCTGGAAAATTGTTCTCAGAGGAACTGGAACTAGCTTACTGACTGACTGACTGAATGGCCACACACAGCCCAGAGACACAGTGAATTATCGATGAATAATTGATGATGAGCTCCTCAGGCGAGCATCCCTCAGTGCTGGCTGCGATGACGATGATCACCATCATCATCATTGTTCAATTTGCTGTGCAGTCACACTTTAAACTTTACCAGGACAGTAAGTTGACTCATCCCTGATAAGTGATGACAGACACGTGGCGACGAAGAGAGTTTTCTTTCTCTCTGCAAAGCGAGATCTGCTTCTAGGATTTTGTTCCAAGTTTTGGAGCACTTGGGGAAAGCTGCGGAAAGTGATTTTGGGTGAACTTTCAACTTGAAAGTGCACCACTTGAAATGACAACTTTGAGCCAATCTCTTTCGCTTCTCTCCCTCTCTCTCTTCCACCCTCGCCTCGTAATTATTGCCAACATCGATGTGTTTGTGTCTAGTTTTGTGTGTGTGTGTGCGCGATACCCGATGATTATGATCAAACGGTGCTGCTGCTGCTGTGTGCACTTTGACATTGACACTGCCTCTCCATCGGCACAGGTGTACCGAACACGATCACTAGCTGGCTGGCTGGTTTTGAGTGGATTCTCGCGTGCCAAACAGGTGTCCGGGCTCCCACTCTGCCTACAGAAACAGTAACCTCTAATTATGGCTCTAATGCTCGAACCGAGCAACTTCAAATGCTGACGACTGGCTTTTGTGTTGAGTTGGTTGGTGGTGGTGGTAGGGTGGGCTTGCCAGCTTGATTTGCTCTAATCGAATTTTGATATCAGCCTCGGAACACTACTTTTTGATGGAGGGAGAGAGAGAAAGGTCAGCATCAAATGCCCAGTGCGGCGACTAGGTGGCCAACAGCAACCATTCAATGGATAGATACTGCACACTTGAGACCACCACGGACTGTCTTTGTGTCTGTGCCCTCGCTCAAGTGGTCCGCCAAGTGCTGCTGCTGCTGCTAACCAGAATCCAATTTGCCCGGTAATTGACAACGGCCGTTCTTTTTTTCTTTTTCTCCTTTAGCAATTCTCTCTTTTTATTTCATTCAAGTTGAACCTATGCCCCCTTGTTTAATTGTCGCCCATTTAGCTCACATTGATATGGGCCCTCTTTCTCCTGATCGAACTGTGTTCACACTAGCACTAGCCGTTTGATTGAGCAATTAAACGGCTTTGGGCTTTTAGTTTGATGAGATGCAATGCTAGGGCTAATGCGCTCGTAATTAAAAGGCAAAGGAGAATGTATGCAGATGAGGACCTAATACCTAGGATGATGATCATCTGACTTCATCTGTCGTCATTTCTGATGATGATTGGAGACATTTTAGTTGCAAAATTTTTGGCTGTCAGCTGACGCCCAAATGATTTGGTTTGCATTTGAATTTGGATGGATGAAAAATTTTGGTTGATGATAATGATGATGAGTAGTATTATTCTAATGACAATTGCCAAGTGTGTGTGTTACCATCTACCTCTCCTCGACCTCGGCTTCGCCACCACCGCTAACCCGTTAGCAGCCATGGGCAGCCATTGTGATAATTACCACCAGGGCTGTCCTGGCCTGGTCCCAAGTGGTAGAACTTTGGGTGTGATGTGGTGTGTGTGCCCGCACCAGGCGATTAGCGAGATGAGCGGCTAAAAATGACTGGGGTTAATTAAAACTGAGCCCCGTCTGTTTGCTGCTCCATTTAGCTGCTGCTGCTGCTGCTGCTGATGCTCACTCGAAGCAGCGCACCACTCGAGGCACAAATTAATAATCGTAATCATAATAAAGGGAGCTAGTTAGCGCTGGAAAAAGATGAGGGTTCTTCATTCTCTACTTTGCGGTAATTGAGTGAAATGAATTTCAATTTGAAATTAATGCTTTGTGCGAGAGCGCTATTTTTAGAAATTTTCTTTTTCTCATTATTCTGCAGTGTTTGCTTAATGGTCAACCGATGATGATGATGCTGCTGCTGGTGAAATGATGGCTGGTTCTTGTTTATACAGTCTCTTTCCTTGTTTTCTCCTTTTCTCCTTTTGACAGTTCCTGGAACACTTCACTCACTCACCCACTGCTTTTTTACTCGTGTTTTATCTTTCCCGTGCCGCTTTCGCTTTTTTGTGTCTGAACTTAGCTTCGATTTCTGACCGGAAAAGGACACTTTAGCTGATTGAATGCTGCAGCAGCAGCAGCAGTGCACGCGGAGTTTGCTGCTGCTGCCACCGAAGCCGGATATTACTTTTTGTTGTTCTTTGCGAGGAGGAGGAGGTTGAAGCCTTCTTCTTCTTTTTCTTGATTTGCTTGAATCAATCGGTGCTGCTGTTGCCGCTGCCTGACAAATGGCCAGCAGTTATCATCAGTGTCAGTGGGGTGAGTGTGTGTGTGTGCAAGTCTGTTTGTCAGTAGTCTGATTTTGGTGTGTGTTGGGTTGCCTGACTGGCATAGTAATGACCACGAGCGCGTGTTCCTTTCCTTCAGCAGTAGTGTAGAGCTCTGGCTCAATTGATTGCGCCATTTAAGCCTTTCTTCTGAGCGATTTCGCCCTGGCAAAGAAGCACAGTAAATCGTGTGCTCGATTTATTTAAATTATTTTTGCCTTCCTTTCCTTCTGATGCTGTTTTTTGTGCCTAGATTTGTGACAGTGTGTGTGTGTGTGTGTGCTTGTGCCGTCCATTTAGTATCCTCATCTCCTCACCCTCACCATCTCGTCGACCATGTGCCACGAGCGAGGCACATTTAATGTACCGAGATCTAATGAGCGAATCGAATTTCGGTCTCTCTCCTTCTGTGATAATTTGCTGATCGGTAGGAAAAGGAGGAAATTCTGGTTGTGTGTGTGTGTGTCGAATCCTGGAGAAACAAATTGCCCAGCAGCAGCAGCATCAACTGTGTCTGCCTGATTAGCTGCATTATTGCCTGTGCTTGCCTGATTCTTGCATCATTTGATCTCGGCACTGGCCAGTCAGTCACAAACGGTAATGCTGTCGCTCGCGCAAGCACAGTGGGCGACAAATGGGCAGCCTTTACTTCTTTTTGTCTGCACTTTACCGTTTTTTACCGCTTTAGCACCCTCGCTTTAGCGCGCCAGCACACGTAGCACTCATGATCATTACTTTTAATGAGAGTGAGTGAGCGAGGGAGACGTGTTCATGCAAATTGGTGAAACTGCCAATTCTGCTGTTGCTGATGAGCCTTTATATTCTTATGTCCTTTAGGCCTCTGGAAATGTCTTCATCAAATGCTTTTTAGTGTGTGTGTGGGGGGGGGGCAGAGTGCACCTTAGGCGAGGGCAGCAGTCTATTAGCTAAAACGTATCAGGTCTGAAAGTTTTAGTCTTTTAGTCCTTTTTTCCCGGCGATTTAGTCCGCTGTCGATTAAACGAAATTTTGACATCGTCCTTCCTGCAGCTCATTGCACCCGTTTCTTTCGGTGCCCCTTTCTCTTTCTTTTCCTCTTGGAATGGCTAATAATAGAAAGTGTGTGTGTGCAGATACAGCTGTGTATCATTTGCAGTAGTATTGCACTTGCACACAATTTGCACCCACCACCGCCACCAAAACAGCATCAGCAGCATCAACAGCACCTTTGCTCCTAGCTGAGAAGCTAAGCAAAGTCTTGTGACGGTTAAAGAGTTTTACTGCTGCTGCTGCTGCTGCTGCTGTAATGAGGCCAATCAGTTGGGCTGCCGTTGTGGTGGTGGTCGTCAATTTGTCATCATTAGAAGAGCTCGCACGGTAATCGGTAATTTGGTGTGTGTGTTTGTGTGTGTTTCATCGTTATCCATTTGCCCCCTTCCTTACCCCACCACTTTCTTACAACAGGGCTGATGCTAATCTAGGCTGCAGAACGATCCTGTGCAGTGTTGCTCCTGCCTTGATAAAGTTGGTAAGGTAGCGCGCTGATGTGCTATCGCCTGTCACACCGTCGCAGACTGCTTGGCACCAAAATGCCGAGAATGCTAAGTTGCTGCTGCTGCTGCTGTGTGTGTTATTGCAGTTCAGGCACTGTTTATTATTGCGCACCTTTTGCTGGCACAGCTATGGCAGAGATGGCGAGTATCTAATCTTTGGCCACTCGCTCTCTCCAACTCTCTTAAACTCGTCCTTTTTATGGTATTGTTTTTTCAAGAGGGCTATCATTTTTCTGCTCTTTTGCATCCTTATCTGAACAGCACCGTCGTTGGCATCGTCCTCTTCTATCTCTCACTTCTCTGTTCTCAGAAGCAGCATCTTTTGCAGCACCTTAAAATGTGTTCCGTGTGCCGCATTGTCTGGTTGCAAACAAGTACTCAAACTCATACAAACACACTTGTCGCTCACCGGTGATGATGTGATGGCGATGATGTGATGTACGAACACAAGACGTTGGGCTGTGTTTGTGTGTGCATGTTTAAGATAGTCATACAGTCGTCGTTGATGATTCACTGATTAGTGATTTGAGGTCGTGCTGCTGCTGCTGTTGTTGTTTTTGTCACCGCGTCTTATCTTGCGTCTTTCATTCCTGCCAGCCAGCCAGCCTGTGTGGTCGACACTTGATGACGGCAGCCAACTTGGCGGCTGCCTGACCACCAAAAGACCAAGCGATTTCTCTTCTCTTTTCCTCGTTTCTACTGGTGATGACGGAGGATAGGAGGACTTGAGGGGGAGAAAGACTATCAGCAGCAGCAGCAACAGCAGCAGCACTTAATATATTCCAATTGAAACTAATTTCAATTAGTCGATCGATTGTCAGCCCTGCGCTCGTTTGCTCTTTTTTTCACTGTCGCACGCACTGACTGTCCTGCTCCAAGCCAGGACAAAGATTCTGTCATTGAGTGTGCTGTGCTGGTTGAAGATGAAACAGCAGCAGCAGAAGTGGTGGCGCAAAAAACTTGACTGGGCTTTACTTAATGAATTGCGTCACGTGGCATAGTTAGCCGAGAGAGAAAAAAAAGTAGTCGCGTGTCTGGGCGATCTTGAGAGTGAAGAGACGAATGAGAGAATCTCTCTGAGTTGAGTAGTGACTGTTCACTTTGACAAATTCGTCGGTCACCACCACCACCACCACCAGCACTACCTGTCGGCATTGTTTTGCCTGTCCTGTCTGTCCATACGAGTCATGTCAGTGATCGCATTTGATGCTTTTGAGGACAATGCAAACTCTGGCCCACTCTCCTCCTTTTTCTGCTTTCATTACGCAATCGAGAACGTGTGTCATTTTGAGAGAGGAGAGAGAACATTTACCAATGTTGCCAATGTCGCTAATCTGCGGCCCCGGTCAATTGAGCGCCCAGTGCTCTCTGTCTGTCTGTGTGAACCTCTCTCTCACCAAACCGCACAAACTGCTGCTCGGGCCCGCCACTTTAAAGTGAAGGGAAGGGAACTATCAGAGAATGAATGGCTGAAGCCCGGCAGCAATCATAAAGACTGGTGGTGGTGGTGGTGGTCGTGAGACGACTGCCCAGCAAACAGACAGAGAGAATGGCAATTATTATTATTTTTAGTGCTGCTGCTGTAGTAGTCATTTGGACTGGTGAACAGCTAAATCAGCTTTGTCTTATTACTGTTGTACGGTGCCTTTTTCCTATTCAACTTCTTTTGTATGTCGTCCAGTGCCACGTGTACATATTTAATGTGCACCAGGATTCTTTTCTTTTTCCTTTTTCAGCTGGTGGTCGTGTGTGTAAGGGCCGAACCACGCCCCACGGAGAACAGGCCATTTGAGCAGGCAGTTTAGAGAGGAAGAAAAAGAAGAAAGACAGTGACTGCTAATGCTAACCAACTAATATTTTATGGTGATGGGCTCCCGTTGACGAATGTAATGGCTTGAAGCACACACACTCTACCTCTACCTCTACGGTGGCAAGCGCTGAGGCAACCTAATTGCCCGTTTATGGCCACTTTGTGTGTTGCAGTAGTAGTTGTTGATGTTGTCGTTGTTGAGCTGGCGATGCAATCGACCTCTCTCTCCCACTCTCTCAGGTGGCAACAGTGCTACCTTTTTCCTATGTACCGAACGGCAGACTGCTAGGTGCCCTTTGGTTGTTGAGGTGATTATTATTATTATTATGATTGCATTCCGCTGTGCTGGTACTGTACTGCCACTTCCAAAGTGCTTACACGCGTCTGTGCCACTCGTTACCTAATTACTTTTTACTGGCTGTTTACTCTGCTGCTGCTGCTGCTGCTGCTGTTGCTGTTGATTTGTCTATTTGTATTCTTCTTCTTCTTGTTTAAAAAGATAGGCACTGGTGCACTTGATGGGCGGCAAGGGTGATGAGGTGATGAGAGGTCCAACTGATACGTAGATTGGAAGAATCCAGAACGGACACACACCGCAGCAATATGCAGCAAGCGTTTGAAAGTGGTCTGATTTAGGTCTGATAAGGGCAGAGAGTAAGTGAAAGAGGGCTACCTGGTTACAGTGCTCGCTGCTTTGTTTGCTTAGCTCTTGATGATGATGGTGATGAGGATGCTCACCAGATTTGTTGTTGATTGCTTTGCCTGGGAAAGTGTGCTGTTTGCTTGTGTGTCCATTTGCATCATGCATAAGTTATGGTGCCAGTGTTTGAGGGGAAAGGAAAGCTAACAAATTGACTGCGCATTGAGACTGTGCATACACGCGCTGATGTCAATCAAGCAATTGGCAGTGTTGCTGCTGCTGCTGAAGAGAGATGACAAAGACAAGAAGGGACACAGAAGGAAAAACATTGCATAATGATGAATAGAGAGCGAGTGTGAGACTCGGGCGGAAGGAAGCTGTTTTGCCAGTGTTCAGGCATCGAGCCCAGCAGTGAGCAAATTAATTTTTCTGGTGCTCTCTCCTCTGGTCAGACTCAGTAGTAGCACAGTAGTCTCGATCGATTGATCGCCAAGTGATCCATCACCGGCTTCGATGCTGACACACTGTCTTTTCTTTTCTTTTTGCACCTTGCACGTGTTTGTGTCAATCACCACCACCACTACAGAGCACTACAGCACAGCAAGCACCCAATTCGCGCATATTGTTTATTGCCCTGACATGATCTTGTTTTAGTTGTTTATTCCCGTTTTTTTTGCGACACTCTCAGTCTGAGAGCTTTACAGTGGGCTGGAAGACGTAAGCCGTTTTGCAGATAAAGATCGAGCTGATGATTTGTGGCGTTCAGCTGCTGCTGCTGCTGTACAAGATCGCAGTCTGTGTCTACGTTTGCTGGCGGTAATGGCGGGCAATCTCTGTAAATCATCCTCGCAGTCGTTTACGATGTTCTCCATCTCTTAGCACAGAGAAAAGTGCTCTGCTCTGCCCTGCTCTTCCGTCATCGTTGGCCACCCTTTGCTGCCCTTGCACATTATTACTAGGTTAATGTGTCTGCACCCTCTCCTCTCTCTCTCCAATTACTGCGAAAGGGAAACTGCAGTTGCCGCCGCGCCGCAGTTAAATCCTCATTGCTATATTTACACTGTCAGACAGACAGACAAAAAGAGTAAAGACTGCACTACAGCGACCACAAATCTTGTTACATTGTTTCAGTTTAGGTTTCAGTTTCAACAGTTTCAGCAGATCATTTCTGCTGCCTGATGATGAGCACTTAGAAGCAGCAGCAGCAACGGCAGCAGCTGTAAATGAGTACGTGCAGCACTCAGCACATGCACAAACACACACATTGCTCAAATGTCCCGTTTTTTGTGTCTTGCTTTGAAACAAAGTTGCACAAATGGGGTAGTAGTAGTAGTCAGCAGTAGTTTATCTTTGCTTTGTTTTTGCCATTTTGAATTTTATTATTTGCCATTTCACTAATGGAGACGACGAGGGAGCGCTTGTGTGTTTGACTGCTTAGACGCTGTACTTCTTCTTCTCCTTTCAGCTGAAGTGCTAAAGTCCAAACTAATAAAGCGACACTTTGTAAAATCAGTGTACTGCATATGCATAAAGTACTGCTGCTGCTGCTGCTGCTGTTGCAGCTGATGCACTGGCGCAAAAGTTTAGTGGTGCGTAAAACTGAGGGAAAAAGAGACTGTGTAGTAGTAGTTGGTAAAAGCTGACGATTTTAAATAGGAGAACTTGAAGATTTGGGGTACATTGTTGCAAGCATTGTGTTTTTGCTTTCTTTTTTAGCAAGCAAAAAGTCAGTAATTACTGCTGGCCAGTTTTGCTAGGCGAAAACATGTCCAAAATATTTGGCATTATTTAGTTTAGATTTAGTTTTCATTTAAATAAACATTTGCGCTTTTGAACGCAGCAGCCGGCCACTGTCCACTCGAGCAGATGCTGCTGCTGTTGCTGCTGCTTCGGCTGAAGCGTAAAGCTGTGAGCAATGCGCTCGTCGGCGTCAATTACGCGGAAATGCAAAGCGAGGAGAGGGAGGGAGAAAGTGCAATGCTGTGTCGTCTCCTTGTCGCACACATTTCCACTTAATTGTGTCACTGCAGCAGCAGCAGCAGCAGCAGAAGTCAGAAGTCAGAAGTGCAAATCAAATTAGCTCCACTGTCTCCAACTACTCTCAGCCGACTCTGCTGACATTGACATTGACCGTGGTCAGCAGCAAGGGCAGCAGCAGCATCCATCAGCACTTGAAGGCAGCCATCGATGACCACCACCACCACCATCGGTGACGTAATTCACCACCGTATTGGCACTGTGGTAGATGATGTTGTCGATTGGGTAGACAGATCTATTCTATGGCAGTGGCAGTGGCCAGTGGTCTTTGGCCACTCATTCATCATGGCATGTGTCAACGATGGTGGAGCACACACCGTCGTGGCCACTACTACATTTTTTTACCGATGACCTTTGGGGACATATGCACTTTTCGCTTTCACTTTCTACTTCTAATTACAGCTGCAATGAAGCGACTACACTTGCAGCAGCAGCCACTGGACATAGTCCTCTCGGTTTACAGTTTTTAGTTGATAGTAACAGAGAAAGGAACAGTAAGCGGCAGCGGCTTTGATTGAGAAACGTAATCGCCATTTGATCGATTACGGTGCTGAAATTGCAACTGCAACTGTGCACTAGCTCGCTCGCTGGCCACCTTTTTACACTCCACTCTTTTGCCGCCGTTTTTGTTGTTTTTGCTGCTGTTGAAACCTGCTGCTGCTGCTGCTGATCCATTTTCAATTGCCCATTTTTGCGGCAATTTACCGAAGAGGAGACACTTTGCACACCAGAAAATTGGACTCGCTTTTTGTCGGGGGCAACTGCTCAGCTGCACCGGCACCAGCACCACTAGCAGCAGTAGCACTCTTTTCAATCACCGAAATTGCATTCACTTGTTTCGAGTGATTTTCGCCCTCTTTTTTAAATGAAATGAAATTTCCATGTTGTTCTTTAGCTGTTCATCTGCTGCCTGCTGTTGTTGTCTAAATTTTTGAGTGAAAAAGTTTAAAATTTTAAAGTGGCCAGCGCAGCAAGAGAAAGAAGAAGTGAACAGATGCAGATGAGTGTCAACTCTCTGTGCATTTGTCAACTTCAGTGCCGAGTTTTTTGAGTGTCACATCTCACTCACAGTGTGTTCGTGTGCACTTCGACACCTGATGTGGTGGTGGTGGTGAAGCTGTGGTGGTAATTGACAGATTTGATGCCGATTGTTGTCAGAGAGAAAGTGAGAGAGAGAGAGTTTGATTCACTTTAAACTGCTTAAAATTCTTTTCATGTTCAGTGTCCGTCCATTGCAGCAGAACACTGTGTAGAAAGAGCAGACACTTTGCAGCTCTTTGCATTGGTTTTTGTTTGCGTTTTTTGAGCAATTTTTTTATTTATTCTCTCGATTCTGGCGAATATTCCACCAGCTTCTTTAGCACTCGAATCGCAAAGCAAAAAATAAGTCTCGAGACTTTAGGTGACGATGATCAATCACACACACACACACACACTGGTGGTGCTTGTGTTGGTGTTTCCGCACTATACACAGCAGCGGCTATCTCTCGATCAGTCAAGCTCTCAATGGCTGTGTTTGTTCACCATTGTGGTTATCTTCTTCTTCTTCTCCTCCTCCGTCTTTTCCTTTTCCTTCAGTTTGACTGCTGCTAATCACTCGACACGAGTGGTTGTTGCCGAAGTAGCGTGTCTGTCTTGGTTGCTGGCTGCCAACAAACAATTAGCAGTCTTGTCAATCAGGTCTCTCTCTCTCTCTCTCTCTCTCTCTCAGTCTGGAAGCTCTGGTTTGTTTCTTTTGCTCACTCTCACTCACTCTCTCAATCAACACGTGCAGATTGCTGCTAAAAAAGTTGCAGTCGTGTGCCGCCGAGCTGAGCGAGAGGAAAAGTCCTAATGATTATTATGAGTGTGGAGACACAGTACGGTGATGATTAATGAGAAGGAAAGACCAAGCAGTGCTGCCAGTGCACTGCCGTGCTGTGCTGGTTCTGCTGGTCAAGCTGATGATGAAGCTGTCAGCTGGTGGTGGAAAAGCTACGACGAAGAGAGTCCCAACAAACTAGACCGTGGAGAGAGAATGCTTAGCATATCAGTAGAAAAATGTATTTGTTCTTGATATAAAACTAATTAGAAAAAAGCAAAAAATAAAATTTGAAAAGAAAATAAATATTCGGAGGGCTGGGTGTGTCATCAGTGCCACAGTCATCCAGCAAAAAACTTCGTTCTTCTTCTGACTGTGTGTGTTGACTGGCGAAGAATTCATCAAAGATGTTGGTGTGTAAGAAAGTAGAGAAGGAAAGTAGATAGAGAGAGAGAAAGAGATGCAGAAGTGATGGAAATGTACAAAAGGATATGTACAGCAGAAGAGTATAAAAATAGGAGTTTGTAAAAGTGGAAAAAGTGTGGGTATGAGCAAGGAAATGGAAGGGGAAAGGGAAAAGGGGGAATTGCACTTGATGTGTGTGTGTATGTGTGTAAGTGGGTGGGTGGGTGTTCACTGAAAGAGAGAAGAGAGAGAGAGAGAGAGAGGAGAGATTATGTAATTGTGTGACTAGTCATCAAATGACTAGTTTGACGGTTTAAAGTGGAGAGAGTTTTTGTGTGTGTTTAGTGAAAGTGTACGGTAAAAAAGAAGGAACGGAGAGAGAGAGAGAGAGAGAGAACGAAAAAGATGTTAAAAAGTGGGGAAAGAATTTTCAAGAACAGAATGGACAAAAAGCAAAGGGTGTAGGGGGGGGGTGGGAAGGTGGCGGTGGTCAGCGCCAGTTGAGCAACCAGTCGAGCGGAGGCAGGGCGAACGTCTGCAGGATGAGGTGAACCAGCAGATTGGCGCATTGTTGCGAGAAGCTCGGTGGGTCATCAACAACGGCAGCAGCAGCAGCAGCAGCATCAGCAGCACTTCCTCTTCGAGTGGCGGCAAAGTCGGCGCTGATCTGTCGCAGTTCGATGGCCACCTGGCGAATGGCTGCTAGTCGTTGGCTGGGTCGTTCTTCCCCTGCACGGGAAAGGGGAGAAGAGGAGGATGATGATGGTTCAGTGGTTAGATGCTGTGTTTGGTTGTGTTCACTGACAAAGCGACCGGAATCTACCTCATCACCGCCTTCCTCCTCCTCCTCCTCTTCCTCTTCCTCTTCCTCTTCCTCCACAGTGGTGTCGACCAGCTGAGGAACGTTCTGCAGAGAGGTGAAGATTACCTGGTACTGCTGATGGTCCTCGCAGTCGGTGTCCATCTCCATTTCCATTGGAAAAATTCCGTAGTAGTCGTCGTCGTCGTCGTCGTCATGGTTGACCATGTTGTCATTAGCTAAACATAGGTCATAAAGGAAAAGGTAAATATTTGATTAGGTTAGCTAATAAACTGTAAACTGCTGAAGGGTACAATTTAGTGTGGATTAACTAGTTAGTTAACGCTTTTGTTGTCTAAACTTTTCGCTTGCCTACGTCGAACTGTATTTATTTTCAGTGTAAAGTGCGCGGTTTTGTTTATTTTTGAATCAGTGCACTTCTCGCGCGCGAGCGCCTCTCGTTACGACATCTACTGTCTAAGATCAGAACAACTAAGGAAGTACGACTGCAAGTGTCCATAGGGAAAGGGAGAGAGAGTGAGAGTAATTGATTGTTGCGTAACTTACCACTTGATTGCGAGTTAACCGAAGCACTGTCCTCATCATCTTCGTCATCTTCCTCAGAGTCATCGAGCTCGTTATCCTCCTCATCTAACAGTCCGCTTTGCACTCCTCTGCCCAGGCTGATGGCGTCGGTGTTGAGAGCCAGGGGAGCGGTGGTGGAGGAGACAGAAGGGCCAGCGGCAGACTTCGCCTTGTTGCCGCTGCCAGGCAGTGGGAGAAAGTCGTGGTCGATGCAGGCTTTGAGGACGCCTGGCTCCAGCAGTGGCAGTTTCACTTCAGGTGAGCCGACGATGCACTCGCCGCGTTCCACTCGCAGGCGGTGGTACTCGCGCGCGACAATGCTCGTGCTGAGCTGCTGCTGCTGCTGCTGCTGCTGAGGTGCACCTTTAGCATCAGCCGCAGCCGCCGCCGCCGCCGCCGCCGCCGCCTCCACTCGTCGATGTCCCTCTCGGAGTCGGTGCAGAAAGAGCTTGTAGTGAGCGTCTGCGCATAGCTGCTCATCGGCATGGTCATACGACTGCGGGCGATTCGGAATGGGAGTGGGGCGACTCGGAGGACGATTAGAGCGCGACATTCTTACTGTGGTTGCAGGTGCTGGTGCAGGTGGTCGATTGGGTGGACAACACTGGTGGGGGGGAATGCAGCGGCGGTGGAAGCAGTGCTGTCTGTCGGCTTGTTGTTTAGGTTTTCGGTGGCGGCGGCGGCGGCGGCGGCGGCGATGACGGGCTGCTCGGTGATGTTGACGAGGATGCGGTGCGTCGCTTCGTACGACTGGGTGCTGGTGATGTCTTCGACGGTGTTCGTAGTGGTGCTACTGCTAGTGCTGCTGTTGTGCTGGTAGACGGTGTTGCGTACCATGGTTAGAGGGACACAGGTGGTGTGTTTGTTGAAGTTGTGCTGCTGGTGCTGGTGCTGGTGAACTGTTTTTGGCTGTTTTTGGCTGTTCGCTGATTGTAATCAGTTTGAAGTGTGGAGAAGATGTGTGTATGTGTGTGTTGGGGGGCACTCGATGTGGTGACAAGTTGTGAGAAGGTTTCACTAAAAGTACACTATTGAAGAAGCAGTGTCAATTGTTTGACAATTAGTAGGCTTAATTAGGAGGTTTGTAGTGGTGGTGGTAGTTTGTTGGATAAGTCTTAGAAAGGGAACAAAGTACACTGTGCACTGGTTGGAGTCAGCACTGCTGGTCAACACTGTGCAGCAGCAGCAGCAGCAGCAGCAGCCGTCCAATTTGAGTTTTTGAGGGTTTGAGGGTTTGAGGTTTTGAGGGTTTGAGTTTTTGAGGGTTTGAGTTTTTGAGGGTTTGAGGGTTTGAGGGTTTGAGGTTTGAGTTTGAGTTGTTATTGAGTGGTTTAGGTGTGATGGTGGCAATGTGCGTCTGTGCCTCACTTACGCCAGTGAGGCGAGAGCGAGAGAGAGTCGCAGTTGTGATGTGGGGAGAGAGGCGACGATGTGCAAGTGAGCGATCGGCGACTGGTAGTGAGCACCGCAGTGGCTGCGACGAGGCACTTTTATACCGGCAGTGGACAGGCAGCCTACCACTACTACCACACCACCACCACCACACTGCAGATACAACAGCAGCGGTACCAGCAGACGCAGAGGATGGCCTGATGTTGGCGGGCAAAGGGACATCTCCTACCACTACTCTCTCCTCCTCTCTCCTCTCACCAACCGACTGTGAGAGAAGCGAATGGCAGCAGCTGGTAGCAGAGTAAGAGATGGGTGAGTGAATGGGTGGTAGGCTGGCCTGAACAGGGCAATTGCTGCTGCTCAGTTTGTTCCACGCCTTGTGCTGCAAGACGTGCTTGGCCGAGATGGTCTGGTGGTTGTGCGGACCAGGGAGGCAGTGCACCAGTGACAGCCATCGCGCAATGAGTGCCGGGCTGGGCTAGGTTGCTTCTCGCCTGTTCGGCTGCAGCCTTGGGCGGAATGTCGGTGGTGGTGTGCATTGACTGGAGGAGTCCAGTGCACGGCACTGGCTCAACACATGAGTGCAGTGCGCCATGGCATAGTGGTTCAGCTTTTGGGCCAACTTTGAGCCGTCGTCCTTCACGACGGTGATCGCTGGTTGTGTTCATCTCGAAGTGCCTGTGCGTGAGCAACAGTGACAAACTGCTCTAGGCAACTGACGGTAGTGTCGCCTTTCGCTCCCTTCACGTTGCTCTCTCTCTTGCTAATGGAGCGTCTTCGCACTTTGCCACAGCGAGAAGCAGAGCATCAGCCTTGTCTCTAGCCAAAGCAGGTCGTACAGTGGCAAACGATGGGCATACTGTCGATGATGTTCGGTGTAGGGTGGGGGCAGAACGTAGAGCGTGGTGTAGATGTGCCCGCCAGTGAGCAGAGTGCGTGATTGCGGCACTTGCCGTCGTGAAGACCTCAGAAAGGCTGCCGTAACGCTGCACTGATGGAAACGAGGCAAACGAGAGAAACGAGTTGGAGGATGCATGACGCCGGTGCTAGGGGGCGCAACGCGAGTACGTGCCTGTGCCGTTTATGTGCAATGTCCTCTCTCTCATATCGTGCGAGTGTAGGGCGAGTACAGGTGCAGAGCACTGCCGATCGTTGCCGTCTTGTGCAGTGTTTGGCTGCGCTGTTGCATCTGACTTATCGTCATCGAAGGGCAGCTAGCGAGGCAGTGTATCTGTTGATGTGTTTAGGTCTTGCAGCAACAGTTGGCTGCACTGCATACCGTCTTGCGTATACCCCTCTGGCGCGCATCCGCGAACTGTGTCCGATAAGAGGGGACAAACAGAGGGACTCCGGCTCATGATGCGGTGGCATGATGTGTGAGCTCAGCGCACCAGTGACAGCACTGACATGCCGATTGCTGTGATGCTAGTGAGTGATGTGCTCGCTGTGCTGCATCTACTAATCTCATTGATGGCGCTGCCGAGCATTCTCTTAGCTCGCTTTTTACACTTTTGCACAACGCACTGTGGCGCTTCCGTCTTGTCTCCCCCTCTGATGCGCGCATTCCGGCAGAAACTGTGTCTCCGAAAAGAGAGGGAAAACAAGGGAGAAAGAGAGTCAGATGATAGCCGGTGGATGATGGTGAGCTCAGCGACCACCACTGACAACGACACTGGCCGATTGCTGGTGATGCTAGTGAGTGAAGTGCTTCGCTGATGCTGCATCTACATCTACATTGATGCCGCTGCCGCGCCATTCTCTTAGCTCGCTTTCTTTACACTTTCTGCACATCGGCACTGTGGCGCTTTCTCTCTCTTTCTCTCTCTCTCTCTCTCCCTCAAAGCTCAGTCGTTCTGTCAGGAACGGATGTGCTCCAATCTGCATTTTAATTACCCCAGTGAACAGTGAACAACAACAGCGGTGACAGTGACTGTGGATGCACAGATTGGATGTAAGCAGTTGTGAGCTGCCTATGGCTTGTAGTTAACAGTTACAAAAACAGGGTAGATGCAATGTTTTCTTATCAGGAAAATGAGTGAAAAGGGGGAAAGGATTGCTAATTGGATGCTAAAGTAAAGACACTGTCTATCATGTCCAGTTGTTGGGTGCTGCTCTAGACAACTGCTGATCGGTTGACGTCTCTTTGCTTCATTTTCGCTGTTGCTACCTGCTGTGAAATGAAGCGCTCATTCGCACTCTGCTACAGCAGCAGCAGCAGCAGCAGCAGCTCATGGCTTCCACACACTGCAATGGTCGTACATCGGTCGTGGTCGACGACGGAGCTTGTGGTGGAAAGCTAGAGAGCGCGCTTGATGGTGGTGGCAGTGGTGCTGCAAACGTCGAAACAGGCCAGAATGAGACGCACCAACAATTGAGATAGCCCCACCAGTGCTGGCTGCCGCGACTGCAGCGGCGATGCCACCGCCGAGCGAGCATTCATGAAAGATGGTTGCCTCTGATCGTTGAAAGATAAAAGTGACTAGAGGAGAGAGAGAGAATGGAGGGGATGTATTGGAAGCCGATGATACAGAGCGAAGCTGCGACTTTTTGGTGGCACTTCTCTCTTCTTTCTCTCTCTCTCTGTTTTTATCACTCCTTCACCCCGCCGAGTGGTAAGCAAGTCAATCAAGTGCAGTCGGTTGCTTGCCTGCTTTCTTAGACCTTTTTCTGGCGAGAAACGCTTTTGGTTGTGTCTTTTAAAACGAGAGAGAGGGAGGGAGGGAGAAAGATAGATCACCGGCGATGGCAGCAACTGACTGACACACCGGCACTGTCCTTGACCAGACAGAAAGCCAATTGCTGCCGATGCTAGTGAATGAATGGAGCGTTGCGCTGAATCTACTGCATCTACATTGGTTCTGCCGCTGCCGCTCTTTCTCTTTCTCTCTTAGCTCGCTTGTCTTTTACATCTTAGCACATCTGCACTGTACCGCTGATTCTTACTCTGCTGCTCAGTCTATTGCTGTCAGTGGTGTTGTTGTCTGCAGTGGTTGTGTTGCAATCCTCATTTTAATTACATCAGTGAGCACAGCATCGACAGCGGTGGCAGTGACACTGGTGGCTGCACCATTTGGATGCTGTCAATGACAGTTCAGTGAGCAGAAATCTGAACAGTCGCAAAGACATGAAAGGAACGAAAGTGAGAGAATGGGGAAACGTTTGGACGCTGAAGTACAGACACTGCGTTCTCCATTATCACTAAATGTTTTCCTGTTTTTTAACTGACAGTGGTGATGATGATGATGATTTACAAATGATTCACTTTTTGCTCCTTCTTTCCGTTGCTGCCAATGCTTTGAAGTTGGCTTCCCTACCACTGACAATTTGCCGTAGCTAAGTGTGAGTGTGTATGTTATCTGTTTTTGTTGGCAGTGTGAGTAGTGTAAATGCTCACCATCACCTTGAAGGCTCACTGTGCGCTTCACTAGTTTTGTGCTATCTCTCTGTCCGGAGTGACTAGAGTGACTACTGTCTGCATTGATTAGCAAACCAGAGAAACTGCATTAGTCATTGGGATATACTTTCAAGTCTCACTCTCTTTCTGACATTTTCACTTTCACTAATTCTACTTTGCCTTATTTGTCAGTCACACTCAGTTTGGTAGACGAGTGTCTGTTTGCCTTTCGCACATTTTTTACCAACTGACCGACTGACCAGCTCTGCTTACTTGTGATGTTTTTTGTCTTAGCCAGCAAATTACTCTCTGCGTTTTAGCTAAGCTAACAGAGAGAGAGCGCACACGCAGGCACGTGGACATTGAGCAGTGAGCACTTTCTGGCGAGAAGACGGCTCCAATTAATTGCATCTGTCAGCAGAGAGAGTGTGTCCACTGGCAGTGAAACAGACGGACAAAAGAGAGAGAGAGAGAGAGAAAGGCGACAAAAAAGTTAATTGAATTTAAAATAGCAGAGCGATGGATGCCATCTCCTGGCAACTGCGCAAATATGCAAACGAGTGTGTGACTGCTGCTGCTACTGCTCAACGTTGGACAATTGGATTAGCAATGGGAGAGAGGGTAGTGAATGGGGCAATATTTGCACTTGTGCCTGCTGCCTGCAATGGATACTTTGTTTCACCAGACGAGATGACGAAGGTGACAGTGTGAATCACACACACACACACACTGAATTGAAAACAGAGCAGAGCAAAACAGAAGAGGTTGCCAGGCTCGGTTGAGTCGTAGTGAAATTGTTTTCCATTGAAAGCGTTTGGGAGCATCCAGTTTGAATGCGAAATGACCCAATTAACAGGCAGCCGCGGCAGCAGCGTAATCGGCGAAACCTAGTGAAACTTTGTTGTGTTCACCTCATTCTGGTGCCGTGCACAACTGTTTCATTCTCAAGAATTGTCCAATTTTCAGTCGAGTTTCTCTTTCTCTTTCTCTTTCCTTTTCGTTTTCTTTGTCATCTGGCTACGAATTTTTGCAAATGGTGGATTCTTTATTGGTATTTACGGTCGCTGTGACATCATTACTGTCGGCATAAATTGTCACTTTGTCTGGCTAATAGCGGTAGTGGCAGCGAATGAATGTGCCACTCTCTGCCACTATCATCCAATTAGAGAAAGATATTTGCAGATATCTGGTGAAGACTCGAGACCACGAGGATCCTCTCATTCAGTGTCCTATCTCTTTCTTTCTCTCACTTGATGATGATGCTAAAAATAATAATAATAACGTCGTTTCCTATCGCCTTCTCACTTTCCCTCCCTCTCTTTCTTATGATGTTGACAGAAAGTAAAACTGTGCGAGGGTGGCAATGAGACACACTTCTACTGACTGACTGACTGTGTGTTCTGTTTGCTTAATCAATGTGCAGCTTCTGATATTGCACTTCTATGTGCGGCAAAACAAACACTAGCTAAATGGGAAGGGAAATAGTGGTGGTGGTGGTGGTGGTAGTGGTGGTTGCCGACAATTAAGCTCGCCAGCTAATGGGGCAGTTAATCGGACAGATAGAAAGAAAGAACGAAAGAAAGAAAGAAGGAGTCTGTGTCTGTGTCTGCCTTTCTGCTTAGATTGCCCTAAATCAAAGTGTCATCCCAGAGCTATCTTTTCTGTCTCATTCTTTCCCATTTATATTTAGCCACTGTGCGTGTGTGTGTGTTGACAGAGACATTAGCACTGTCCAACCATCAGCTTAGCTGACCAGTGACCACTGTCCAGTAACCAGACCGATGTGTCGACTCGGTGTGTTTGTGATGCCATTTTGTCAGTCATATTTGTGGTCAGCGTCGATTTATGGCACATTTTTCCAGCTTTTCTATTCTAAAAGTACTGCTTCTGCAAAAATGACCTTACTGTATTCCATCACGAGTTATGATTTATTTCTTCTTCTTCTTCTTCCGCAAACTTTAAATGCCAAGGTTACTGCTGCATTACCCGCATAGGTTTAGCTGCTTTTGCTTTAATTGTGTGCACACACACACCTAATGCGCAGCTGATGGCAGTGTTTAGAAGGAAAAGACAAAAAGAAAGAGTTGAGGGAAAGGGAAAACAGTTGCCACCATTGCTGCTGCTGCATCCTTTTGCTCTTGTTGTTTGCTCTTTGCTAGCCTTCTCTGCTACTGCTGCTGCTGCTGTGGATAAAGTGTCCACTTTTATCACTGCTGTGTGTTTGCACTCTTGCCAAGTGCAACGTCGTGTTGATTACCACTGTTGCTACTATTGCTACTACTACTGCTGCTGTTGACATTCTAGTCTGTCCAAACAAGAGTCAGCTTAGTGAGCATCTGTTTGGTGGTGCTTCGGCAACAGCAGAAACACTAGCACTGGGCCAAAAAGATGTCAGACGTTTTAGCTTGTGCTTTGATCGATTGCCGCCGACTTCACTCTTTTGGCTCTTTCGGCAGTGACATTTGACTGCTGGACACTGCTGCTGCTGCTGGGCACCAGCCAGCATGAAAACTGGGGGCCAGTTGTCAGCGAGCGGTAAATGACCTGCGACGGCAAAGAAAGAAAGAAAGACACTAGTACTCCCAAAGGAGTGCGTGTCTGTCTGTACGGTGTCATCTCCAACGAACGGGATTGATTGATTCATCAGGGTTGGCTTCTATGGCACAAACAAAAGTCGACAATCTCCTGTTTTGATTTAGGGCCTCATTTATTTACTCGAAACAACTTAGCAACAGTTTCAATGGTCTACGTCGCAACAACAACAACAACAGCTAAACTAGAGTTTGGTTGAGTGACGTGTCGTCTGACGAGGTGTTATCAAGTGCGGGGGAGGAAAGAGGGCGGTGGTGGGGTGTGATCACTGCTCAGATTAAAAGGTAGTGGTGCTCACATCGGTGGAGCTGGAGAGGGAGGGCGTGCTGACGCTGGTGCTGTCGCTGCTCGAAATGCTGCTCGGGCTGGTGAAGGAGCTGCTGGTGGTGCTGCTGCTGAGGTCACCGGGCACCGTGCTCGGCGAGACCGGCGGCCGTGGGCTGCTGCTGGGCTCGGTCTGGTTGCGCAGGTCGATGATCACGGTGCGACCGGTGCCGGAGTCGATGCAGAAGAGAATGTGCTCGCCCTCTTCGCCGGGTCCGCCGGGTGGGCCGGGTCGAGGACCAGGGCGGCCTGGTGGTGGTGGCGGCGGTGGTGGTGGGCCGAAGGCTACAAAAAGAAAGAGAGAATTAGTTTTCTAATGTAAACAAAAATAATTATAATGCTAAGACTTACGTCCTCGTCGACCACGAGGGCCGCCAGGACCGTGGCGGTGTGGGCCGTGTCGGTGGTCGTGATCCTCACGGAAGCCAGGCTGAGCCAGAGCGACGGCGAAGAGGACGCAGGCGCCCACTGCCATGAGGAGGGCAATCTTCTGAACCATTGTTTCTTTTTTCTTCGGTTTTCTGTTTTTAGGTTTTTGTTGGTGTTGTTGTGGCTGTTACTCTTCCAACTTTCGACTGGCTGCTCAATGGTGAAGAGTAAGCCGTTTTTGGGTGGGTCTTTTATACCTCTGAATTTGGGCTTAGTTGTGTTGAGGTGCTCTATGTTTCCGTCAGTCAGTGAGTAATCTCGCACCTGTGATCGTGCCTGGGTGATCGAAAAGTGTGCACACAAGTACATTTCAAGGTCAGCATTTACGTAGATTGTCACCCAAACACACACACACACTTGTTGTTATTATTGTTGGCAATGTTGTACAGTAGTTTGATCTAGAAGGAGCAGCTGTTTACGTGCACTCGATCTCAATGTGCAACAAAGATGATGCCCTGTTTGCACCGGTTTCGCACATTGTTTTTGTACTATTTCCAAACTTCAGTTTTGGCAGCACTTCTTCAACAGCACCATTTTCCACTGAACTGTCAGTTCAGTAGCCCAAACAGACAGAGAGAGAGTCACAAGTTTCCATTCGGCGTGCAATGAATAAATCCTCCATTTGTGCCGCATCTTTGCTGTGCTGTGTGTGTGCTAGTGCAGCACAGTGCATAAGCGCTCAATGGAGCGAGCAATACTGCCTAATAATAATCGAGACTATTTTTGGGACTTTGGTTCACAGGAGAGGTCTGGTCATCAGCTCGGACCTGGGAGGACTTGGAATCCGGGCATTCGCAGCAGCAGTATCGGCAATGGGCTGATTTATCGGCAGTGTGGCTACTGCTTTGCTTTGATGCGCTAAATTAACATAATGGCGGGGATGCCGTGGGCGCACGACGTTGCTGCTGTTTCTACTGTGGTCATTTTCCTCTGCCGCTTCGCTGCTTGTGCAATGGTGCACTTACCATTCGCTTTCTCTCACTCTCATCCGAACTCAGTCAGTCACAATCGACAATTGAGATTCAATGGCGGTAGGCAATCTTAGCTGTCACCCTTGATGGACCTAGGCGAGGATTTACTGCCCTTTTAGCCGCCACCGCTGCTGCTGCCGCTGCACTCTAATTGAAGTGCACACGAGTCCATTGGCCTTTTTCTTTCTCAAAGAGAAAGAGAGAAATCATTGTGAGGATGCAGTAGCACTTTCCCAATCGGACTTTCTCTCCACCACCACCATCACCACGTGCCCCAACTTCTACTCTACTGTCCATAGGACACACAGGACAGTGGCAAAAATGTTTTAATAATTATGACCTTTTAGACGATTAAATCAAGGCTTGTGCAGCATCGGCGGCAGCAATGGCAATCGATTGCAGACACTACAAAACTTGTCGTGCTGTGGTTGCCCAGCAGCAGCACCAACAGTAGCAGCCACTGCAAACTACTGCAAATGAGGGTGAGAGGTGGTGTCCGGTCATGCCTGGTCAAATGGCTCCTTTCTCTCTCTCTCTCTCTCCCGTTCCAAGTGCCCGGGCCTGCAACTCAATTGGCAATTTATGGGGCAATCCTGCTTGCTGGGCTATTCAAAGTGCGCGTGTCTCCGCGGTACAGAGAGAGGTTGTTGCTGGAACGCGTGCTGAATTTATGATGCTGTTGCTTGCTCTCTCTCTCTCTCTCCTTCTCTCGGTTTTGTTGTCTTTCTTGCCTTCTTGATTTTATTGCTTGTCACTGCCATTGTCTGGAATGCTCCTCCAAGTCATTGTCCGCTGACTGACAGAGAAAGAGAGAGCAAATGTCATTTTCAAGTGCGAGGACAAATTGAGCTTACGCGAGGGTGTGTGGGAGCTGTTGTGTGTCATTCTTCTTTTCTTTCTCACTCTCACACCGACTTGACCTTTCTCTTTTTCTCACTCACTTTTCCCTTGGCCATTATTTGCACTTCCTCAACTGTGCTGCTACTACTGTTGCATCATTGCTGCCATTTGATGCCGCCAGAGGTGTCAAGTGGAGAGTCCACTCTGCTGAGTTCCCCAGAGTGTTGATGGTGCGACTTAGATGTGCCGGTGATCATGATCATGATGAGATGATGAGATGGCGAGGATGCTTTAAAATGCAAACAAATACCTTAGCTAACCAATCAATCGCAATTGATGTCAATGTCAGCATCATAGCAGTTTAACATTATCATTATCAGCAACAGCAGGTTATCAAGCACACAGCACTTGACCAATCTCTGACCAGCAGCTCACGTGACCCACTAGTAGTGGGCACTGTGCCATTGTGCAAGTGGGCAACTGGGAAGTGTGATACCATCAACCACTGTACGAGTGCTTCACTTTCTACTTTGTACAGGCACTGCGAGGAAATTGCAATTGCAATGGCCGCAGGGAAGGGGAATAGTAATGATGGTAGCAATGATGTGTGTGTGTGTGAGTGTGTGATGAAGGTGATGACTAGGCGCGATATAAACACACTCATAAAAACGGGGGCGCGTTGACGGTGCGTTGATGATGGTGGTGGTGGTAGTGGTGAGTGAGTGCTAGTGTGCTAGTAAGTGTATGCACAGACAGACAAACCAAACTAGTGTGCCGTACCTTTCAGTGTCATTAACTCTCTCTCTCTCTCTCCCTTCTCACCGGTCATTAGCCTCAAAGATCAACGTTGCTGCCGTCGCTGAGACGACGACGACGTCTTCGAAGCTGAGAGATGTCGTCGCATCGAGTTGTCGTCACCGTCATCACCACCTGCTCAGTCACTCGGCCACTGACCAGGAGGCAGTGTCAGTGACTCAGACAGGCAAGGAGACGCCTGAACGTGACTGGCGAGCATTGCTGGGCATCAGCTCCTCTCCTCTCCTTTGCAGATCAGATTTGATCTGATCATCACAAACACACTGCTCGTGCACTGCTCGTTCATTGCCACTGCAGGCAGGGCGAGCACAGAATGAATTGGAAGAGGACAATGAGCTCTACTAGTCTGTCACCCTCGCTCCTGCACTGTCTGTGTGCCCTTTATCAGTGAGCACAGTGAGCACCACTGTCAGTGCCATCGCTTCCGCGTTTGCCACTTTTTAGCTGTGTTGTTTTTTTCTCTGTGTTGAATCAAAAGATTTGAATTGGTCAGATAGTTCCGAATTCTTTAGCTTTTTTTGTTTATCTTCTGATGCTGTTTTTGGCTGCTCTGGTCGATTGTAATCTAATTGCCGCTAATGGAAGATCAAATTTTGATCAGAAGTGTGCGCCAGGAGACATTTGAGCCAATTTAAAAGTGCTGATTATTTAATTGCAAATTAAATTATCGGCTCTGTAAGTGAAGACGAGGCGGCAAACATATTCTTTGTGTCCTGATCTTTCTTTTTCCTGTCCTCTTCACACAAAAGTCAATTTAAATTAAATTACCCGAAATTCCAGTGAACTGTGCTGCCCCTGCTGCGGATGTGATTTCTGCTGAATTGACAATCTTTTTTTGTCGTTGCCGCCAAACAATGGCCAGCTCAGTTGGACATCCATTAGAAGTGTGCCCGCTCGCCGGCTTGCCAGCAGATATTGCAAAAGTAAAAGTTGTGCTAAAATATTTTTATGATCAAGTTTTCTCTCTTTTTCTTTTGCCATTGCAAGGACAACTTACTGCTTGTCAGGTGCAAAGGCCTCTACTACTACTACTACAACTACCGCCGCCACTGACTGTCATAATCGTAACCATTAACCGTCTTAAAGCTCAGCTTTGCTTCATAAAACACATGGAAATTAAAAACTGGCAGAACTGAAATTGAAATGAAAAAAAGTGCACACAGTCCAACATGCCAGTTATGAAAAAGGCGCGCGGGCAATAAAAATCTCGATGATGCTCGGTGATCGGGAGAAAAGTGTCGTCCTGCACTGTCCTGCTGCTGATGTACAAAGAGAGAGAGAGAGAGAGAGAGAGAGTAGAAATTGGAGGGTCTGCTTTAATAAATTAATTTGACTCTATTATCGTTATTAAATTATGACACACTGTGTGTGTGTGTGTGCTGCCAGCAGCAGCAGCAGCCTGAAACGACTCAGTCGAACGTTGGTCGGTGGTAATAAATGGTAATGAGAGGCTAGGACGACGACGACGAGGATGATGATGCTCCTTCTTCTCCTTCTTCTTCTCATCTTTTTCCTCTGTAGCAATTCAATTTGTGTGCCTTGCTCTCCCGTGTGGCCACCACCACCATCGACTGCTCTCGGGTACCTTCTAATTTATCGTTATTGCCCGTTGCCTCTTCTCTCTTATCTTCTTTTCAATTTTAGCATTCTAGTTCGGGCTAGAGCTCCGCTCATGCTGCACTTTAATTTACCCTAATTGTCCCCATCTCTCTGCTGCCTGAACAATATTAATATTTAATCGACTATTGATGCTGCTGCTGCTGCTGCCTATCTCGGAGAGTTGTCTCGGGGACGCTGATAAAGAAGAAGTAGAAGAAGAAGAGTAGTGAAAGGTAATAATGCAAAACATCTTGTTTTTTGTTTCGTTTTTGTCTCTCTATTTAATCTTTTTATTTAATTTTTCCCATTCAAAAGTGCAATTAAAATTCAGAGACAGCAGCAGCAGTTGATGCAGCTAAGGCAGCCGTTGCAGCAATTGAGCACAAAGTTGACTCTTTGGAATGGTGTTGCAAAAAACTGAGCCGCTCGTCGACTTGTTCCGGTCATGGATTCTTCTCTCTCGTTCAATGCTAATTACCCTATTGTTGAACAACAACTGCGACAACAGCATCATCAGCATCATCAGCAATTAACATGCACACACTGTGTCAATGTGAATGAGCGAGAAAGAAAGAGATCCACTTTGATTTTTTGCCTTTATTTTATTTTATGATTATGGTTGCTCTGCATCCATAGTATCCCTTTTTTACTTGCTGGCTGGTTGGCTGGCTAGATTTTTCCCATTCACCAGTAAATGGAAAGATGTCGTCAAAAGACAATGGCGACAATCAGCAGCAATGAATGAACAAAGTGTAGAGCACCACGTGTCTAGGGCAGTTCAAACTCTGTGTATTTTTCAACTGTGCATTGAGATTTATGGAGAGGAGGACAATTAAAGAAAGGCTGCTGCCTGCCTGACTACTGCAATTAATTGCTACAACAACGATTACGTAAGAGTGAGCACCACTTTCAGTGTGTGTGCGCGTGCCACCGAGGCGGCAACACTTTTTGGATTGTGGTGGTGGTGGTGGCCAGTGCAAAAAGTGCAGCTGAACAATGACAGTCAACAACATGAGCCGTAGTACCTCAGGTACCTCGGGCACAACGTTGAGGTTTGTGGGAACTTAAAGTCAACTTTTCTAAAAGCTCGTTGATTGAAAATTTAGTCCGACTAAAAGGCGCCTTTTGGTGACTTAGCTTTCAGCCAAAGTATTTTTAAAATAGCGCCTAAACTCCAATAAAAGTCGACAAATTCGACTTTGAAGTCGAGCACAGAGAGCTGATTTATGCAAGTGGTTGCCCAGCTAAGTTTGGCAAAAATGAGCAGGAAAACAAAACAGAAAATAAACTGTAAAGTGCTGCTGCACAATGACTCTGTCAATTAGCGTCAAATTATTGAACTCGGGAGATGATGTGCAGTGGGCAAACTGGCACACACACACACACACTAAAAAACTCGTATTTTAGACCGATTGCACTTTCTCTCTGGCAAAGAAGTTCAGAACCCGTGCTAATTACTGTCACAATAAATACTGGCCCACTACTGACTGTCTAATTGGCAGTAGAGCTGGAATTCACTTTGCTAAATGCTTTGCTTTTGTTGTTTACTTGTTCAGCTCTCCATCAGAATATTGCTTTTTTGCCATTTGCCCATTTCATTCGCCCATTTGGCTATATTTAAATTCACACTTAGCACACACACTGGGAGTGCAGTCGGCGGTGCAGATGCTCGCAGTGACATTCAAAGACAACAGCAGCAGCAGCAGCAATTCAATTCCTCAATTGCAGCAGCAGTGGTGCACAATGGCAGTGCATTCAGTGCACATTGTCAACTGGTGCTGATGATGCTTCTGCTGGCTGGTGCACCACTTCTGCTGCTGCTGAGTTTTAGTGTGCTCAAGTGTTGTGTAATGTGAGTCGAGTGTGTTTTTTGCACTTTGCCCTTTCCATTAGAAGAAAGAAAAAAAAACAGCGGCAGCATATTCATCTCATTTGTTGTCAGCAGTTGTGCCCCAGCCCGAGCATATTTTTCATCATCTTGTGCCATACTTCTCCTACTGTCATTGACACTGTTGGTGGTGGTGCTGTCTGGCTGAAATACTACTACTACTTTTTTCCACAATCGTTGGCTGGCCAATTATCATTGCAAAACAGGAAAAACAGAAGGTGTGAGCACAACTGAGAAGAACAGTGGGCACACGTGTACCGGTTTAAAGTTTAAGGTTCAAGGTTTTGGACTCCAATTTACATGGTAATTTAGGTAGTGCTAGTGCTGCAGCAAGTGCCGTTTGTGCTTCTTCACACACACACCACACACTGCTTTTGCGGCCAACTTTTGTGGTTTTCAGTCTCCGTTTTCTTTTTCTCGGTGACATCAATCAGTTACAAAAACACACACTTTCATTTCAATTGAATTGAACTGAATGTTTTGTCAGTGAGCTAATCGACGCTTTGAGCAATGTGTGTGTGTTCAAGAGCACCACCACCACCATCACCATCACCATCACAACCACTTTAAACTCAATCAGAACTCCATTAAGCCTTTCAGCCCCTTCATTCTCATTCTCTCTCTCTCCACTTTAGTATTCCCCACCACCACCACCACCACCCCACACTCTGCCACAAAGCCCGAGGGTGCACTTGCTTGCATCCCGACACTTTCACTCTTTCCTCCCAATAAACTCGGTTGTTTGTCTCGATTGATTGCCGCCGATTGAATCCGTCCTCTCCGGAGGGGCACTTTGCGCCGCCGCCGAAAAGTAGAGCACAAAGAAGAAGAGGCGAGCACGCTGGTTTTGTCCTGTCTTTCGCCGATCACGCCGTGGATTCAGGAATATGGATTGTGTTTACTTTCAATTGGATCACTTGGATCACTGCTGGCACACTCAACTCAATCCGCAATTTGCAAGAGTAATAAATTGCCTCATCCAAGCCGAAACACCAGCTACCACTAGCTAGACGAAGCAAATGGTCCACTGGGTAAGTAGATTTCCCTTTCTCCTCGTTCTCTGTACTGTTACCAAAATTGGTTGGTTTGTTGTTGTTGTCTGGTGTGTGTGTTTGGTATGTTAGCGTCGCTGGTTTTGGTAATTTGCACTTTCATTTTCCTCTTTCTCTGCTGTGTGTATTAAAATTATGATTTATTGCCCGTGCAATGGCCTTCGATGCTGTGCGCTGTTTCACTGTGGTTGTATCGGGCCCCGATGATGATGGAGAATGGATTTGCTGCTATTTGCCACAGTGTACGCCACCATCACCACCACCACCACCAGCAACTCTCCAGTGAATTCGGTGTGCAGCACAAATCTCTTTCGCTCTTTCTGTGTGAGCAGCCTGGTCTGCTTCAAAAATAATCACAATATTTTGTGTGTTGCCCTGCTGAAAAATTTAAATTTTTACCACTGTAAAATGCAAAGTAATAGTTTGAATAATATTCACGTCAGTAGACAGAGAATGGAAGCTAGAATTTAAATTAAAAGCAGACACATCTTTCTGGAGTGTGTGTGTGTCGTGATGTAAATCTCGAGCCTCAAACCTGACACGTTTTGTCACTTGAAAATTGCCGCCGCTGCTCTTGGCCAAGTGGCCAGACGAGCTTTCAAAGTGCGAGTGTGTGCATGTCTTTCGAGCTGACCTTGCCAGCAACTGACACTTCTGGTACGACACAAAACAGTCCACACACACGCACACACACAAAGCTCTACTATGCGACAATCAAATTCTTATTAAAAAGAGAAGACAGTACTGTGTCCAAGTGTCCTCCAAGGCACCTAGGAAGCAAACACAAACTCACTCTTATTCACTTTCCCTCTCACTCACTCTCTCTCTACTCTCCTGGGTCAATCTCATCGATCTCAATCGATGGACGGCGGCCATCGTGGAAGTGTAATAGCAGCAGAGGCGCAAATCACAGCACAGCAATCGATCACTTAGGCCGGTGACACATGTTCTCGCTATGTACTCTCTCTTTCTCACTTGCTTTCCCCTCACTGTCCGACGACCTGTTTCCCGTTAATTGTTTTTGCTGCCTTTCCTTTTTTATTATTATTGCCTATCCTTCCCTCCTCTCTGAAAAAAATATCTTCAGCACTTTTTGGGCACATCTTTGGACCGTTACTGCACGGCTACTGTAAGGTCACCACTTGTGCCCGCCGGTGTTACCAGTGTCCAATCACATACTTGAGTGGCCAACTACTGTTGTTTGCCGAAAAGGTACACACACAATAAAGGTCAAAGCACAGGCACTACAAAAGCTCCAGAGGAGCATAGAGGAAACATGCTTGCTCTGCTAATCAAATTGCCATTTTATCTGTCTTCGATGAAGTCTTTGCTGCTGGCTGGAGAGAGCTGGATGCTGACAAATGCGACGAGCTTTTGGACGCATTCTCTCTCTCCTTCAGGTATTACTCATCGAGGAGGACATTTTTTAGCAGGCAGCAGCCCTAGCAGTTTTCAGTTTCATTGACATTGTCTTTGTCTCTCTCTCTCTTTCTCTCTGTCTGATCACATGGACACACAGACACACGTCTTTGCACTCGATGATCGATTGCAAAACGTCGTCTTCTATCCTCTCTCTCTCTCTCTCTCTCAAGTCTGCTGATCACACACTACTACTTTTTTTATCATCTCTGCGGCAATGATGACGATGACTGCAGTCTTTTGCACTATCTCCCTCTCTGCGAGTTTAATTTTAAAATTGTTATAAATTAACGCTCTGCTACTGCATCGTCTCCCTCTCTAATTAGCTAATGAGCTAATCCATGGCCTGCACCAGTGTGCACCAATCGATCACTGTCGCAGTTGGCCATTGTTTTGACATTTAGAAGGAGGAGGAGGAGGATAAAGAGGGGAAAAGCTAGCATTTCTGTTAATTGATGCATCATCATTGAAGCTAGCAAAGGCAAGTTCAGCAAAGCACACGTCAGACTAAAACATTTTCGCCGATTTTTCCGCTCATTAAAGCCCGCTTCGCGCTAATTAGCATACTTAATCAGGGCGCCTTAATTTGGTGGGCTTATCTCGAGCGCTTTGGCTGCTGAGCTCGCGCCTCCTTTCTCTCTCTGCTGTCTACCCTCGGCCATCTCGTTCTCAGGCTTTCGAAACTGCTCGGTAGCTTTAGCTTTCGAATCACTCAGAGACCTCAGAGTCTATCCTTTATCGCCACGGCTGATCTAAATGGAGCTGCAGCGAGCTGCGAGATTGCTCCGTTTTTCCCGTTGATTGACTCTCACTCTCTCACATTGACATCTTCCACTTAGCATTGGTGGGCACACGGACACTGCCTGAGTAACAACACCGACTAATGGAACCGACTGCGTTTCGAATGTGTGCTTCAGCCGCAGCGACAGTGTGAATTTTTGTTCCTAAAAAAGCACTTCTCGTTCACATCACCTCCTCCTCCTCCTCTCCTTGCTCCTCTTTGCCACCATTACTCTTAATTAATTCTCATGTATTCATGTGCTCCAGTCTTTCCTTCCTTTCCTTCTTCCCAGTGTGAACGAAGAAGTTGTGTTGATGCTGATGTTGATGTTGTTGATGGTTGAAACGCACAGTATGCCTAATTAGGTGGATCAAGTTTGTTGTGCTGTGCTGTGTGGGGGTGGTAGCGGGAAGCTGCAGCACTAGACTGAAACCCCAAACTTCTCTGTCAGATGTTCGGGTGGACAACGGATTGAAGCTGACTGCTGCTGCTGCTGCTGTTCTGGGCACACGACCTCTCATTACTTGGCCATTAATCGTCCTCAAGCCAAGGCAAGGGTCTGCTGACATCGACAGCAGAAATGGAGAGAAATCGGTTATGTTTGTTAGTTTTTTGGGCCCTTTATGCTCTCTGGCGTGTGCATCTGACAGTCGTCGTCGTCGTCGTCGCATTGCTTGTTTTTTCCCTTTCCCTTCTTCCTGAAAGCTCTGCACCGCTTGGTCGCGTGGGTGTACGAGAAGAGTGGGAAGAGAGATTGTGTGAGGCAATCGACTGACTGTGTGGGTCTGTTCTCTCAACCGAAATCTGCTCTTTTCCCTTTGATCAGCCACCACCACCACCACCTCTCATTGCTTTTTTATTGTGCCCGCAGCAGCAGCAATTGCCCGACTCGGGCTCACTCACTCACCCTCTCTACTTGCCTTGTTATTTATGCTCACTCAGTTTGCTTCGGTTGTTATTGATGTTGTCTGCCCTACTCATGCTCTTTCCTTCCTTTCTATCCTTTACTTTTCTTTCCTCTTTTCCTTTCTTTCCTCCTTTGAACGCATTGTCGCCCGATTATCTCATTACAGTGCAATTTTCTGCCGCCAATTGGGCTTCAATGGCTGCGGACAATCGACGTTGACTTTGTGTGTTTTTTCCTTTCTCTCCCTTTCTCTGCCTGTGTGTGTGTGTGTGCCACTCGAGAAGAATCAAAGGCCTAGCTACTCTGCTGAAATGTATCGCTTTTTCCCTTTCAGCGTGGAGAGGTTGGCTGGTTGGAATTGGCTGTGACTAGCTGGCTGACATAACTAATGATCGTAATGATGTGTTTTGCCGCAGCAGCAGCAGCAGCCCCGAGCGACCCAGTTTGTACCACTGTGAGTCGATTGTGTTCTTTAGCTCTCTCTCTCCATTACCCACTTAGGCCTCAATTGACCTGGCTGGCCCCAGACACACACAATCACTACCACCACCACCCGCGCAGTGGCTGCTGCTGCTGCTTACATTTTTGTTGCCGCAGTCTCAACTACTTTGTCAGACCAAGTTACAACTACTTCTCCAGCAGCCTTTGCCTTTGCCTTTGCCTTCTCCAAAGTCCAAAGTCGGTTAATTGAGATCTTGTGGCAAAGGAGGAGGAGAGAGCCTGGCGAGTGCCGGGGCACTACTGATCAAGTGGCCCAATTGTGCCCGACACAGACCGACTGACTGACAAACAGTTGAAGCTGCTGCTGCTGCTACCCTTGCCCGAGAGTTTGTCTCTGTCTGTTTTTATCTCTCTGTCTGACTGTCGTCTACAACTGCTCGAACACGACTTGCTTTCCCCTGTCTGCTCGAGATTTACGACACGCGTGTTGAACGCAACTGAACGCGTGTCAGCCTGAACAACTAGAACTGCAAAAACCTTCGGTCCCCAGTGCAGGAACGACTACTCGCACACTACTACCTCTTCTTCCTTCTCTTTGACCCTTTGCCCCCTTTACTTTCCTTCCCCCCCCCCTGCCTCACTCAAGGGCTATCTTTTTTGGGCAATCTCAATCCCATGCCTCCTCGGTTCAAAGTTGGACAGTGGCGGAAAAAAAAGAGGACGAATCAATCGATTTGATTCACCACCACAACTACTCAACTGCTGATCAGTGTCGATCAGTAGTGGTAGTAGTAGTGTTTTGAAGGCCACCAGAGCAGCTTTTGATTAGCATCTCTGCTACTCGACGACCACAGTCTGCGGTCGTGCTGGCCCGGGCTAAGGGAACCCAAATCAGTCTTTGGCCTACTTTTGGTTTCGCTCACTGACTGACTGACTGCCCAACTTGACAACACACAGCACTCGACGAGAATACTCTTACTCTCTAGTGGTGGTGGTGGTGGTGGTGGTAGTAGTTACCCGACTTTTTAATTGGCATCTCCTTCATCTCCTCTTCATCCGAATCGCTCGGCTCGGTATCAGCCTGCATCAGTACCAGCACCAGCACATATTGCACGCATATTTCTTTCGTTGTGCAAGCGCTGATCTACTTGCGTAGTAGTATAATGAATTAGTTTTACAGTTGGTTATCAACCTAAAGGGGCACTCTTTGTTCTGTCGACAGTCTAAGCACCAGACAGATGCACAGACGAGTGCTGCAAATCTTTTCCATTCTCCTTTCTTTCTGTCTCTTTTGCGGCAAATTAGATTAGCCTGCTGATCAGTTACTCTTTGCTGTCCTCCTTCTTCTCCTTTATTTCTTCTCCTTTATTTAAACTGCCCTCCCTGACCGCGGTAATCCATCAACCGACGTCCGTCTGCCTTTGACTCATCGCAACAGCAGCAAAGGCAGCAGCATCATCGAGGCAGATCGATCAGTGCACTTCTCAACCTCCTCAACAACTGTCAACCATTTAACCCATTACACGCAGAGGCTTTCTCTTTTCAGCTCTCCCTCTTCAGCCTTTAACTTCAGCGCGGTGATGTCGTTTACTATTCGTCGATAATGAAGTTTGCCCGGCTTGTATTTAGTTTTTCACCGAACTTTACTGTAATGTAATGTAATAGTCTGTGCACTGCACTGCACTTTTACCCGGGCATTTTGTGCATACATTTTTCCCCGCTTTTTTGCCGGTGATCGGCGGCGGCGAGCTCTCTCTCTATTTATTAATTTGCCGTGCGCGCATCACTCGGCGACGACGACACTGTGCAGCAGCATCAGCAGCAACGTAATTGAGACGTTCGCTGTTGTGTGCTCTCTGCAATTGAATTTGCATCGAAGCGAAGAGAGAGGGAGAGAGAGATGTGCTTGCTGTCTTTGGCACTGCCTCGCCAATCATTGCTTGATTGCACACCAATCATCATCTCTTTCCCTTCTCCTTCTCCTTCTTTCCGTGCCATTGGATCGGGTTAATAATGTGTGTGTGTGTGTGTTACCACCGACCGAACACAGTAGTGTGTTTCAGTTTTTAATTTAAAGCAGCCGACTGGCAAATTTAAATTCATATTTCTCATGTTCTTTTTGCCCCTCTTTCAGATGTTGCTTGGCAGTAAAGGCTGCGAAGAGAGATGAGATGAAAAGAAGACCAACTAACTTGGCACAGGCAGCAGTCAGCATGTGCACGCAATTCCGGGACACGCGACTGAGGAGAGGACGAGACATGAACGGTAAGCCTTTTTCCATTTTTCTGCCTTGTCTGCATTTGCCAGAGAACCAAACTCAACTCGTTATTTACCAGACGCTCTTTCTCTCCTCTGGTACGAGTTGTATGGTTATTATTCGCAGTTGAACATGATTATCTTCCAATTGTATTTTAGGAGTTGCTAGGAGTTTCTTTCTCTCCTTTTTCTCTGCTTATTAGTACCGCTTAATAACTGTGAGAAAGGTGATTAGCAGTAGTTAGTGTGGTGAAGTTTTATGTTCAGTAGCTTTAAAAAAGTAGAGTTGCAAAGTTGAAAAACACCACACAGCTCCTTTTGTCACCAGCCAGATGAGATGATCATAATAAAAGTTGGCTTTGGTGAAGAGAGCGAACGAACAGAATTGAATCACATTGATGATGATGTGTTGTGTATGCTCTGTAACTGCCAGACTGATTTGTGTGCGAAACGTATTGTCCTTTTGCTAGAAAGCGAGGATTTGCCGACACATAAAACTCTAGGCACACGTAACCAAGCAATATTGTGTGTTGTGTGTGTGTGTGCTTGAACAACACAGTTAGACTTAATCCAATCTGGACAGGCAAAGAAGGGTTATGTGGTGGTGGTAGGAGTAGGGAACACCAGCAAACCACAAGTGAGCAATTTGGTTGCAATTAACACGCGTCCTTGGGCAGGACAAACACAGTGCTGCTGCTGCTGCTGTTGCTGCTGCTCCATCAGCCTTTGATATTGTGGCAGTCAGCTAAGCCTTTGATTTCCATTGTCAGGGCGATCATTCAGCAGCAACTGAAGCAGCAGCAGCCGTAGTAGTAGTAGTTGTCAAGTCAGCACGCTGACACGCTCATTGACACTCTATTCACTCGCTTGTTCAATCGAAGTGCTGCTCCTGCCGCTGCTGCTGGTAGGCACTTTGTGAGGCAACAGAGCAAACAATCGAGCAACACTGAAGTGAGAGAGAGAGTTAGCTAAAGTCCAGTGCTCTGTTCTGCACAGGTTTGAGCTGATCAAAGTTGACACTAAGTAAACAGCGAGGAACATAGCTTTTGATTGAGAAAAGGAGAGAGAGAGGTGATCGATTAGGCAATGAGTCTTTAGTGTGTGTAGTCTAGTGTTGCTCAATGGTCAGACAGTTGTTTTGCTGGCTGCCTGCCTGAAAGAGCAAGTCGGAGAGCTGATAACGAGCTTTTAATCGAGCAGTGGTGTTGTACTGTTCTGTAATGTTCTATTCAGCTGTGCAAGTGCTGTCGTTTGTGCACTCGTTTAATTTTATTTCCCGACTGACTTTCTTCCGTTATGTGCGATTCGATCATCATCATCATCATCATCAACAGCACTGACTGTGATGGTTGACACTTTGATCTTTGGTCTGGCACCAAACTTGGCAGTCAACTCTTTGACTGCTTGTCTGTTTGGCCATTCACTCTTTCTAGTTTTCTATCTTTCTCTCTGTCTCGTGTTTGATATCACTATTATTATTAGTAGTTGACTGTTTCGCCTGTTTAGTGCATTTGCATTTGTGTCTGTCAGCATTTGTGGTTGGTAGGTTCAGCGAAGAGAAACAAATCGACTTCTGATTGTCGACTTGGTTTTCCTTGTTTGATTGTGCTTTGCTTTGTGTATTTTGTGTGACAGTAATTGTCAGCTCACAGTAGTTGCGCTGTTTGTTTTGTACTGCTGATCTGCATAGCTTTTGCCTTGGAATAAAAGAGTTATCAAGTTTGTTGTTGTGTGTGGTGGTGGTGGAAAGTCTCGCTGAATGCTAATATGTAAAATCATAAATGGCAACCAGGCCTCTGATGATTTGATTGTCTTTTAGCTGTGCTGTTCTGTTCTGTTGTTTAGGCCTTGAACTTGCCCTGTCAGACAAATGGGCAAATGTCACACACGCCGACAGCCACTGAAAACAGTTCTCTCTGATGTACTGTACTTCAGCGTCGTGTCCTGTCACTCAAACTCGATATTAACTCGATCATTTCCGCCTTTGCGCCTACTCTGCCTGCTTCCTTGCTTCCTTGCTTGCTTGCTTGGCGGCATGTCACAGCTTTGTTCTTCTTTGTCAGAGACAGACAGAGCAATCTTTAGTCTTCAGCAGTGTATTTTCTGACCACCGTCCACACACCACTTCTCCTTCTCCCTCTTTGACGTGACAGTCTGTCGGTGTTATCGATTATGTGTGTGTGCTAACCAAAATGACCGCTGAGCATCACCTCTCTCTCTCCCTCTCTTTCTCCATTTGATGAAGTCCTCTATCTCCAACTCTATCTCATTTCTCATGCATTCCCAACAAACTTTTGCCTTCTCTCTTTCTCTCTCTCAGGTTCGTGACAGCCTTTGCTGCTTCTTTGTCTTTCTCGACAGTGCAGTGCCACAGCAGCAGCAGCAGCATCTTTCCATCATCTTCTTTCACTACCTCTTTTTACTCTCGAGCACGATGTGGTGTCCACTGCTGCTGCTGCTGCTGATCAAGTCGCGTGTCAACTCTTTTGTGTCTGTTTGTCTGTGCCACTCTGCTTGACCATCTCTCTTTTCCACTCTTTCACACACAGACACACAAACAGAGTGGTCAAAAGAGTGGCTCCATCAAGCACTCGTGACTCTCTCTCTCTCGAGTGTTGCTGTTGCTGTGTGTCATCGTTATTAGCTGGCCACTCTTGTCGATCGATTTGTTGCTCTATCTCTCGAATGGTGGCACGCGCCAACACACGAATGTTGGACTTCTTTCAGTGTGTGTGTGTGTGTTGACCACTGAGTGAGTAAGTGGTAGTCCATTTGCCGCTCATTACCTTTCCTCCTTTCTGAGCTCTGAGCTGAACTGTGTTTGCTCCTCGGTGTCTGCTTACACTGAGCTGAGCTAGTTGATCGTCATTAATTTAAATTGTAAAATTTGTCAACACGGCAGCTGCTGCGTGCTGTTGTTGCTACTGTTCAATTGTGTGGAGTTATCGAGCCGGCGAATGGGCTGGGGAGGAGATGAGCTGATGATGATGATGATGGTTGCCGATGCCATTAGAGAGGCCTTTAAATTGGGTGTGTGCCCAAAGGAGTAGTGCAGAAGTGTAGTGTAGTCGTTCCAGACAACTACCACCAACCTGACACGTGACTGATTGGCAGGCTCTGCTTTCTGTTCGGTGCTGTGCTGAACAGTGCGCCCACCAATTGACTAGCAAAACTGGAGACAGCATTAACTTTTCCCTGCTACTCTTTCTCTACTTTTACTAAAACTGGCTCAATTTTTGAGTTGGGGCACCAAAGCTTGCCAACAAATTCACTATCAATTAGTTTGTGTTCAGTGTTCAGGGCTGCTGCTGCTGCTGCTGCTAAACTACTACGATTTCACCACTACTGCGATACTACTCCAATCACACAATTCTTTTTCGTCAAATTGAAATTTCACCCAGCCCAGTGCACAGCACTTTTGGGAGGAAAAGTAAGAAGGGGTTGGAATTTCAATTTGGCAATTGTAATTTGATTATTTGATATGTATTTTGCTTTCAATCGCTGCTAGCTGATGTTGCTGATGCTGATGCTGCTGCTAAGCATCTCGGTACGCCAAGTTCTCCTCTCTCACTGAACAGCTCCAGTGTCTCTAGGGCCAAATCGCCTCGCTTGTAGTTGTAGTTGTAGTTGTGTATTTGTGTATGTAATCGCTTTTGTCACGGCCCAAAGGTAATTCGATTGCCTGAGTGACTGAGTGAGAGTAAGTTTGACTCGAGGATACGAAAACGGGAGATCGGCTTATTTTCTCTCCTCTCGGCCCCAGCCCAAACCGAAGCATTTGTGTGTGTTTGATCGATTAATTGAATTTAAATTTGGCTGCAACTTTGAATTCCACCTCCTCCTCTCCTCCTCCCTCTACTATTTTTTTTCAGTGCACAGCTACGCTAAGTGCACTCGAGTGGAAGGGAAAGTTTAATTTTTCAAATTGGCAGAGTCGTACTTTAAAAAAAAGTTTAGCGAACTGCTCGATGTGCACAATGTAATTAAGCTACTTAGCGTGTGCAAAAGATCACTGTGTGTTTGTTATACGGTTTGTGTCTGTGTTCACTTGGCTGATCTCGGTGACGATCGGTTGACGAGATAGATTCTCAATTTAGTGATTCTGATTTTGCTAACATTTTTGCTACCGACGATGATGAGGAGCTCTAAAGGCACACTTGAGGGCAAAGAGTTGTGCACTGATCGAGTGGCCCTGCAGATGACAGTTTTTTGTAGACAGTCACTCTTTTCCAGTTAAAGCTAAAAATTGGCTAGTTTTTTGCGTGTAAAAAACGCTAAAGAAGGTACTGCAACTGTTGAACTGAAAAGTCGCGTGACCGGCAACACCATATGGCCAATGTGCTAACATGCTAACAACACGATGACATCTTGTTGTTGTGGTGGTGGTGGTGTCTCATTAGCCGATGATTGTGTCCCCTCATTAGCCAATTGTCCGATGGTTGCAATCAGTCAATGAGTGGGGCAATTGATTTGCTGCCGGCTGTTTGTTTGTTTTTCGACTGTGTCCTCCTCCTACTTTTCATTTTCTCGATTCAAGTGTCGATTGATTAGTCATAGGCTGCTTCTGGTTCTTGGTTCTCTGCGGATATGGCTCACTGGTCACACGCTTGCCCTCTCTAAACTTGCCATTAAATACATCCAAAGGGACCGATAAATTGGCCTCTTGGCAGCATGTTTTTTCCCGCTTCCTTTGTCTTCATCTGCGCTGATGCTAATTGCCGCTAATTTACCGGTTCATTGCAACAGCAGCAGTGCTCGTGTGTGTGGTAGTCGTTTTCCTCTGCTTCTTCAAACTCGACTCAATCATTAATAATTTACCACTAATGATGATCTTGCAAGTTGCGAGCAATGTGCGTTTATCTCCACTGGCTCATCTTCATCTTCTGGTGGCTGGTGCGCATTATCAAATTAAAGTCCTTCAGCTACTTCTTCTTTTTTGTTTCAGTGATGATGATGTCACAAACATGAAGTGCTTGCTATCAGCTAAAAAGCGAGAGAGATACTTAGTTTTATTTCACTAGTAGAATTGACAGCAGCAGCAGCAGCTCTTGTGACTCTTTCTCTCTCTTTTTATCGAGTTTGTCCACTTTATTAGCAGCTAGCAGCAGCACTCTTCATCGTTTATCTTAATCACCCAGTGCTAATAAAACATTTATGCGACTGAGCACTTCTGTCGCGTGTGCTGCTGCTGCTGCTTTGTACGACTTTGACGACTGCACTGCGCGCTCTCTTTCTCACTTTTTCGTTTATACGTTTTTTGTTTCAAAGTCTCTTGAGCTTTAATTACTGCTGCTGCTGATGCTGGAGACAGAGATGAAAAAACAGACACACACACACCAGCAGACAATAAAAAATGGTAGCGGATGCCTGAGTGGTAGAGAAGTGGTTTTTTCTCATTTGCTAATTGAAGCGTTTGACTGTTGACTGCTACTGCTGGCAAAAAAATGGTTCAAGCGTCGCCTAGGTCTTTGGCTCAATTTGCCCATTCTCTGGATCGTTTTTTCGGCATGTTTGGCAGCCAAGAATATTTATAATATATTCCCGTTTTTTTCTGTGTGTGTGTGTTTGGACAGTCGCCTCTCTCTTGCTAATGAATCTTCAGCTGTTTCCTTCTGTCGACGACTGACTCCTTGGGCAAACAGTGCGAGGCCAACTTTCTGCTGGCCACACTTCTTCTTTTTTTGCTGCAGACTTCTTGTTTGCACAGACCCAACTGTGGGCGCCAAAGTGTTTGTCCTCCTCTTTTTTCCTCATCTCCTCAATTTCTCAGCTTCACAATTCTCACTGCTAAATATAGCGGTGCTGATGATGCCTGACGACTACACTTCTCTCTCTCTCTCTCTCTCTCTGTCTGGTGCATCTCCATCGCCAATAGCCAGCCGCCAACTGAACGGCTAAACTGCCTGAATTGGATCCTTTAATAAATCATTAATCATGCAGACTGCAGACTGAACCCGAAACCCACTGCTGCTGCTCACACTTTTGTTGACTTTATAATTGCACCCAGTGCTCACCAGTGTCCGAAGGAGATGGAAACTAGGAAAGGAGACTATGACAAATTTAGTGCAGTGCAGTGCAAAGTAGAGGAAAAGTCTAGCTTTGCTTTGGTTTGGTTTGCTTCAGCTGAAGGAAAGAGGAAAGGAAAGAAGATAAATTAATTTTCTCCTTGACACTCGAGTCGGTTAGTCAGCAGCCAGTCAGTTTTTCTCTTTTCTGTCGCCGGTCGGGCACAATCGCCGGGACTTTCTCTCTGTGTGTGGAAGTTTTTTTCTGCACCAGTTTTACTTTTAGGTTTTTGCAGGGCTCTACTCAGCTCAGTTTAGGGCCAAACTTCAGAGCAGGGAGAAGAGACTGAGCAGTTGTCAGCGGACACACGCCGTCACACAGGCGCACGTTCGAGAGGAAATTTTTTTTGAAATTGTTTTGTAGCACTGTTTGAAAGTGTTCTTCGTGTGTCTTCGCTCGCTCGATCGGTCGTTGCCGAGTGCCACACTGTCGCAGCCTAATGATCTCACTAATCGAAGTCGACACATTGATTGTCTGTATGACTGTCTCTGTGTGTGCTACTAGGGCTACTGCAGACGTTGGTCACTCTCACTTGCTTTCTCTAATGATCGATCGTCATCGGCTGAAGTGCACTGAATTTACATCCAGTGCTGGCACACGGCCTCTGTTGCTGCTGCTGCTGTTTTTCATTTTACCGTCTTCCCTCCTCCTCCTTTCCATTTTTAGTTTGTACCACACACACCTAATTTGCATGTGTCACCTTGCCCCCGCTTTTCTCTCTCTCTCTTTCGATCATTACTTAATTTTAGTAATAGCCGTGGTGGTGGTGGTAATGTTAATGCTATCGTCGTCTATTATTCAACAACAGCAACGGCACAGATCGCATTACTGCCACTTCATTTGTTTACAACCCAAAACACGGCGGATCCTGGAGCAGCATCAACACCGTTAGTGTGTGTGTTCCTCTACCAGATATCCCGTTACATCAGCAGCAGCAGCTCTAGCGCCAGCATTTGCTGCCCTCGTAAACTGAGGAGGCAAAAACTGAGGAGGAATACAGGCCATAAATAAATCATTACCGAGACATTAGAGAACATAGTTCAACATAGTCGAGCTAATCTGCGTACAGGCAACACAGCAGCAGCCGTCCTTATCACTCTTGATCGATGATTGCAGCAGCAGCACTCAGTGGGTCGATTAATTTGCATACACACACACTCACACTTGTTTACCGGCCAACAAGAGTGTGTGTGTGAGTATATCGGCCGGGTATTTCGTGCTCGATTAAGTGCACACTGATTTGTCATACACTAGCTAGTCTTCAACTGTTGTTGTTGTTGAGCTTTCACTCACTCTCTTGAAGCATGCAAATTACCTTGCTCACACGCACAAGTCACTTGAAGCGGTGGTAATTGAAGCAGCAGCAGCAGTTTTAGGCGGCCGCATCAGCACCAGCTAAGTAGTCCTCTCTGGTCTCTGAACTCTCTCACACGATGTCAAAAGTTGTAATGTAACAATGGTGGTAGTAAAAAAGAGTAACACGGAAAACAAAGTACCCCACTCACTCACTCGACTGACTGACTTTGTGTCTCTTTCTCTCTCTCTCTCTCTCTCTCTCTCTCTCTCTCTGTGAGTGTGTTTGTGTAACTGTAACACTTTGTTCTCGGTTGCAGCATCAGCAGCATCAGTTTTGTTTTGTTTGGTGCTCACTTTGAAGTATCGCCGACTACTACTCGGGACTCGATGTCTATTGTTTTGAGAGAACACACCAGTCAAAGTTGACTTTGGCCGATGCTCTGACGAGCACTTGCTGCCAGCCACACGACAGTCTCTGTTTGACTGGGCGCTGAAAAATTGACTCTCTCTCTCACTCACTCTCGCTCTCACTTTTCTATTGTACCAATTGATTCCATTGTGTCTCGATGTGTGTGTGTGTGTGATTGGAAAGTGTTTTTAAAGCACTTTACTTTCAAACTTTAAAATGTGAGAAGTGCCAGGCGTGCTGGTGTGAGAAAGTGAGATGTGCTTCAGCAGACTGCCGCCTTCACAATTAGCCGCTTCTCAGTCGATTGAGAAATAAAAAAAACACTGGCTGATGAGAATTGACGTCGACGGCGACGACGTTCTTTTATGTTCGTTCATGTTGGACCGATGAAGAGAGATGTAAACGATTTTAAAATGTGCGATGCTGTTTTATGAGAGAGAGAGGTACGCGCGTGCCTTCCCTTAATCGATTCAATGGAGTGTCGGGGAGATGTGGATGGCCCGGGAAATGGAGACCCTCACTCTCTTGCCCGGCTCTTGCAGCCCCCAAGGCAGCCCATTAATAAGGCCATTTTGGCTGATCTTATCGATCTTTTTTGTTGTAAAACTGCTGAGATTCCCCATTTCTCGATTGATTTGATTGGATTTGGAAAAGTTGAGCTAGGAAAGCTGATTGCATCAGTGTGCAGGCTGATTTTTAAATGCTGCTAATTTTAAAATATTTTTTTCTTTTTTCACTGGCCATATTCCTCAAATTAGCTTCTCGTTGCACGTACTCTAGCAGCATTGTGCACTCTCCTGCTCTTTGTGCGCAAGTGATTGCATCGTCCGATAACTCGATTACTTCGCTGCACCTCTCTCTCTCTCACCTTGACAACAGTTCTGCTGGTGCTGAGTGTCCTCTCACCAAAAAAAAGAAGTACCCTAGTAAGCTTCTCCTCGTGCATCGGTCAAGTGTGTCTTTGTGGTGGTGATGGTATTGGACCCTTCTCTCTCTCTCTCTTCTTTCCCACCTCGGTATTGTGCTGGCCATTGTCTGCTGCTGCTGATGCCTTCAGTTTGTCCTCCTAAGCTCATTACATGCTTCGTCTCAATCTGTCGGCGACACACACAGGCACACACTCCTAAGCAGCAGCAGCAGCACACAGAGCTCTTCTGACAGTTCTTCTGTCTCTGCTCGTTGGCGGCGGTGATGCATCATCTGAAATTTTAAAATATTTTAAAAAGCGCACCCTTGAAGTAGTTACCGGGGAGAAAGAGGAGATGAAATGCTCTTGAAGGTCCGCTTCTTTAGCTCCTGTGTTTTCTGTGGTCACACACAATTGGCGCCTTTGCACATCTCGTCCCTGTTTTAGTTCATGTTTGAAGTGGTGGTGGAGCTCCCCTTCTGCATGTGACAAATGCCGCTGATTGATCAGCAGCGTTGATCTGACCAGACAGAGGAAGCAGAGGGTACACCACTGGGCTTTGTTTTACATCACACCATTGTGATGACATTCTGTGTTGAGCAGCAGCAGAAACTTTAAAATCCACGAGACGAGCCCACTTGACGCGGCCAGGACCCGGACGATATTGAATGCATTGGTGGTGCACTTTCGCTGACCAAACAGGCATTATCACACACCACCACCACCACCACCGTCATCCCCCCATCCATCTCTCCATCATTTTGTTTTTGACACTTTTTGTAGCTACTGAACGAGCACACACTCACACTCTCACTTTGACGCTTCTCTCGGCGTTGACCTGAGAGTAGCCAAACAGCAGCACCGTTTGTTTGTTGTCTGCGAGAGTCCCAGCGAGTTCCTTTCTTCTTTCTTTTTCTATTTTTGGTGACTGACAGAAGCAGACGCGACTTGGTGGCGGACACTGGGTCTACTTGAACACTCTGAATACACTGAGAGAGGACTTATTTACACTTGCGATTAGCAAAGGAGCTGAACTTTAAAATTGCTGCATGTGTAACTGTGTGTATGTGTCCTGCTTCAAAAGTGGCTGCCACTTCAGCGCTCAAAGACGACTTTTGGCGAGTTTGCTTTTGAAAGTCCCCTTGAACTTTTTAGTTCTAGTTCGGTTCAGTTTCTTTTTTCGCCCCAGTGGACTTCTTTCTCTCGCTCTCTTTCTCTTCTCTGTCTCATCTGTGCTAATTGGCCCACTCATAATCAGCCTAGGAGAGACTGTATATGATTTATTTGACTTTGTTTCAGCTTTTGCTGCTTTTGCTGCTGCCAGGAGGGTAACCCTTTGTGTCATATTCAGTTGTAGCATATTAGCAGTGCCTCATCTGCCTTCTCTCTGAATCATCCGCAGCGCAGTTTTCTTCTTTATTTTTCAGTGTTTTGCTCATTTATCTCTGTCTCTCACTTGTTCTCTTTTACTCTTTCTCCTTTTGCCCCCTTCCTGACTTGACTCTGCTACTGTTGGGCCAATTTGCTCACTCACTCACTCTCGCACTGATCTCTCTGACAATGAAATATTAGTAGGCAAATATTTGCATTCGATTGGATCACACACACACCAGCGAGAACCAGGAGAAAGAGAGAGGACAGAATAGTTTTTGCAGTTTTTCTGCAGTTGGTGAGCTTTTTTCTGGCGAGCTAGAATTTGCTATTCTTGCACACAGGAAGATTACCACCACCGCCACCACTGAAGGATTCGATTATTCGATTAGATTGCTGCTGCTGCCGCGACCCTTTGCGTGCATTTGAATTTGAAATTAAAATCATTGGCTGCAACTTGCGCGAGCAGGATGAAGCGACAGAGGACAGGACACTGAGGACAGGACACCAGTCTTCTTCTTCTTCAGACTTTTCCCCGTTGTCGAGACAGATGATAAATTGAGCCTGCTGCTGCTGCACTTGATAAATTGAGGCGGCCGATTGAGCAGAGAGCGAAACTAGCTGATGCTAATTTTTTATTTTGTCAATTTTTTCCTCCATGCTAATAATGTGTTCACTGTGTGTACTCCCTCTCCGTCCGGACTTGTGCACCGACGGGCACTTCTTTTTTTCGAGCAACTTTGTGTATGTTATTGACAGAGGAGAGAGATGCAAAGTAATTTTTTAATTTAAATTTATTCAAATTGAAACGCTGCTGGTCCAAACAGAAGCTGTCGCAGTTTCGCCGGCGTTGGCTCTGTTTGAATGCTCCAAGTTATTTGCTTTCTCTGCCACACTGCACTTTACTAGCCAAATGTTGTTATTATTCAGACTTTTTATTTATATTTGTGGCCATGTTTGTTGGTTTGCGCACACTGATGCGGCTGTTGTTGGCACACCGACCGACAAACACCACTGTGATTTGTGAATGTGCCAAATACGGTGCAAATTAAAATGCAAATTTTTTGTTTGAGATTTGCTTTTAAAAAAGGTTGTTTGTTTCCTTTTTTCCTTTTGAGCCCCAGAGGCGAGCGAGGTAGCACATAAATCAGAGGACACTTTATCGTTTTCACTCATTTTTTTGTGTTTTTTGCGGTACTTTTATTTGCTTGATTCTCACTGTATCGTTTTTCTATGTTCTGTCTACCTATTCTAGCCTTCTTCACTTTCTCGCTGTTAATTAATTTACCTGGCCTTTGTCACGCCTGGGTGAATTTTATTTGTTGGCTGCTGCTGTTGCTGCTGCCGTTCAGTTGATGATGAACAACACATTGTCTGCTAATGGCACTGGCTTTTGGCTGCTTTCCCTCTCGCTATTCATTTGCTGTTGCTTGTAGTAATTACATGTGTCGCCACTAATGAGACTGTCATTTGGAGGAGACAATGGCTTGTGTGTGTGTGTGTTTATTACTGTTAGCTATTACTGTTGTGAACGTTTTGTTTAGCTTGCTGTTTCAGCTTTCACTGAGAATTCACATGAGACAGTAGGAGAGAGAGAGAGGGTAGGATGTGATGATGAGTCACAATTAGTTAGTTTTTTGGTTGGTTAGCCTAACTTGCTAACCATTTTGTCATTTGGTGTAGTGTGTTATTAGCAGCCATTACTGGTCTGTAAGTAGCTGTTGTTGTTGTTTATTAGAATTAAGTGTCGCTAAATAAATGAGAGACCTAGTTTTAATTGGTCTGGCTTCACTGCCTGTGTTGTGCCTCTTGGGAGAGGAAAATTAGCAAGGGATTGCCAATGTAGTCATGTAGCTCCTAACCCTTCGTCAAAAGAGATCGTGTGCTTGTGACTCTAATTATGATGGAGATAAAAAGAGATCCAATAGCCAGATGCTCCAGTTTAACTCTTTTGCACAATGTCGTATCAATTGACCAAATAAAACGCCGTTTGAAACGTGCAAAGCAATGGGCAGATGTCCAGCTTCATTTCTTCTCTCTGTTTTTCAAAAGGATTGTGCAATTTAGTAAACTTAAAAGGTGATATAAGATAGCAGCAATACCTGAAGCAAGACTAAAACTAAGCGGAAGCGAAGAGAAAGAGAAAAAAGAGAAGTGAATGTCCTCTTAACTCTCAGTGGAGAGATCAGTGGCAGTTGGTGTTTGCTGTCGTCAGGTATTAAGGTGCTGCTGCTGATGATGATGATCATTGTGGTGGTGGCAAATGCAGGCTGTTTAGCAGCAGCAAGCTGTCAGCATTTGTGTTTGCATTCATTTTGTCACTTAACGTGTTTTTGCAACACTGCCAATTGTCGCACCACGCGCGAGACACCCTCGCTGCTATTCAACTGCTGCTACTGCCAACATCATTAGAGCCAATTTAAAGTTCATTACGTCGAAGCTTTAGTGTTAGGTAGCTGGTGTTTGCTTATGCAGTGGAAAACAAGTGAGACACACTAATTGATTCACCGAGACACACTGCCTGCCAATGCCAGACGCGCCCCTGCCTTTTCTGCTGGCGTCAATAGCTGCTTGAAAAAGACAGAAATATATCGGTTGACCACCCTGTCAGGCGCCAGTTACCAGTGCACCACCGGAATTACCTGCCTCATAACCATTTCCATTTTCAATTTGACTTATCTAATAAGTGCGAGAGGGCGCACCGTTTGAATGCTGTAATTGAGAGAATATGTTTTATGGCTCCATTTATTGTTTTTCAGCAACTTTTTAAACAGCAGCACATTTTTCCTGACACTTGAATCATTTTTTATCGGTTAGCTTCTTTTGCTGACTCGAGCTCTTTTCATTTATCCTTTGTTGGTGGTTTGTTTTATTGGCAATTTTTAGTCAAGTGTTGGTGTGGTGGTGGACATTGCTGACCATTTTTTTGTCCGCCAGACAAAGACTGTTCAAGCATCATCATCATCATCAGCACATCATGTGCTTGATGATTCAGCAGCAGCAGCAGCAGCACTGATCAATTGACCTTGCTCACTTTAAAGTTGAAGTGAGCTGAAGTTTAATGAGTGAAATCAGTGTCTGTTTCTATCTGTGTGTTTCATTTCCTTTATTATGATTACATTTCACTTATGGTTTTGTTTTTATTTGTTATCCTCATCATCTTCTTTCCTTTTTTATTGCCGTCGTCATCCTCGTGGCGTCATTTCATTCATCCCCACTAACTCTAACCAATGTTCGCAATTCTCTGGCGCCATTTGCGCATCTTTTTTTCTTATTTACAATTGCGGCAATCAAGCAAGCCTTGGTGCTGACCACACACACACACCACACACGCCACAAAGACACTTATTTTCATTTAGCAGCTAATGTTACACTCTGCAAATGGGTGACAATCATTGCTGTCCTGTTTCTTGTGCTGTGCTCTTTCTGTGTGTGCTTTGAGCATTTCTGTCCATTTCGATTGCTCACTTTGGTTGAGGAGGAAGAAAAAGTGAAAGAGCGGATAATGATGATGATGATGACTGCCACGGCGTACTCTCTCTCTCTCTCTGTGCTTTGATCTCCACACGACCACCAAAACCGTCTGGTGGTGGTGGCCATTTGCGGTGGGTGTTGATTGTCTGTTTCGTTCATTAGGTTGCAAAGTTGTGCAGGACTCTGCAGAGTGTTAATTTGTTTCACATTACCACCACCACCTTATGGGAAGAGGAAGAATGGGACAAAAATTGGGTTTTGTTTTTGCTGCTGTTCCAATGTGTGTGTGCAATTTGCCACACACGTTTCACTTTGCTGACGACTGGTCAATTGAATGTGACAGTCTATGCTGTACGACGCTAGGCTGCACTGCAAACCTGTTCTTGTACTGTTTTTTATTTTTTTTGGTGGTGGTGGTGGTAACGATGATAGATGAAGATGGCCGGCAATAATCGGCGGAAGGCCGCCGTCGTCGTCGGTGCAACGCGCGCAAGTTTTGTTATTTTTTAATTTTTTAAAGCAAACTTTATCTTTTTTCTTCTTTACAGTGGATGAATCAGTCACTGACATTGGTGGTGGTGTTGGTAGTGGTGTAATCCGAATGAAATAGGAAAAAGAAGCAAGAAAAAGAGAGCTCAACGAAGCACAGCGAACGAAGCTAAAAAACTGCACAACGACCGTCGTCGTCGCATGGATCGATTCCGGTAAGTTTGCACTGCCGCTGCTGATGCTGTCGAGTGTCATTTTTGTCATCTCAATTTTTGAGCTTCCTTTAACTATTTTATTGATGATGCTCATAATGGTCAGCCCCTAGCCCCTAGGATTTAAGATTGTAATTTAAATTTAATTGACAAAGTTTTGAATTTGGAACGTTGTGCTGGTGAGCAGGAGGACAATTGCCTGGATGGCTATTTTCAGCAGCGTCGCTCTCTCTCATTGCGATAACGATCACCGAGCTAGAAGTTTTTTTTATTAGCACCTCACACTCCAAATTTTACAGTGGGCACAATTGGAACCAATTGCGCCGCGCCGCCGCCACACTTCTTTTGCCCCAGTCTCTGATGATGCAGCAGCTAATCGGTGGAGTGATAAATTAATTTAGCCGACGCTTGACAGAAAGTCTGTCAGAGAACGAGAGAGAATTTGCTTGCTAGTGTACCGAATTTAGTGTTCATTTTCATTTTCAATTTTAATTTCTCATTTCTCACTCTTCGACTGTTTGCCGTCGATGACGAGCCAGCTAATAGAATTATCACTCTTCTCAGCTGTGTTTGCTGCTGCCTGCTGCTGCAGAATTCGGGGCAACTCGGCTCCTTTTCGCACTTTACTGCTCCTTGAAGTGGGGCCATCATTAATTTTGATTTAACTGTTGGCCACTGCTCTCACTGCTCTGCTTGTCAGAGGGCAGAGAGGAGAGGAGTTTTGTAAATTAAACAAAACTTCAAATTTCAGCAGTGACTAACAACTGAGTGTTTGCTGGCTTTATTTATAATTTTTCATAGTCAGCTTCAACGAATGGCTGCAACGGGAAAAAAGATGAAGTCTCTCTTCACTATGTTTGGGCGCTCTGGCTGACTGCTGACTTGACTGTCATCGCTTTCGAGCAATCGATAAGAAATTGATTATCTGCTTCTTCTTCAGCAGCTTTTTAAAAATAGCCGCCAAAAGTTTTTATTTTTAGTCGTTTTGTTTTGTTTGCTCTCTGTACGGTTCTCGCTGCTGCTGCAGTCAGCTTCTTCTGTCAACTTGGGAGCAATCTCTTTGTCGTGTTTAGTCAGCACGTGTCAGCAAGTGATCTCTTTTCTTGCAGCTTCCTCTATAAATTCTAATTAGCTGCTGATGCTGTGACCAGAACTGCTGTCCGGCAAATGTGCTCTTTGCTTAGTCTTTGTGTCTAATGGCCGCAGAGTTTGGCTCTCAATTGACCCATTGTGTTCTTCTCGGTGCTTTTATGTGTTCACTGATCTGTGTGTACACTCTTTTTGGTGGACATTTGATTAAATTTAGTACATCAGCCGCTCAGTGCAGTAAATTAGTATTTTGGCGATGAAGATGAGAATAATGCGATTGTGAGCGGATTTCGATTAGATTAGACACTGCTGCTGTTGTTTACGGTGTACGAGTGCGCACAGCACTACTTTTATTTTCATTTCATCTCATCTCATTTCCATCCACCTACGCTAAAAAACAGCACGGTGCTTTCTCAATTGGTGCTTTCTCTCAATTGTTGTAGGCACTAAAGTGCACTTACGGAGCAATTAAACAGGAGAGAGATTGGGAAGAGAAGAGGAGCAATTTAATAACTGCCAGCAAATGAGCCTGCAAACGGTGCTGACCACAGTCGGACAGTTGCCATTGCCATTGTCCACACTGCTCCAATCCATTTGGTTTGACCCAAAGTTGTATCGAAAAGGAAAAAACTTGGCTGGACAGTTCGCTTCACTGACCAGTGACCACCACCACCACCAGCACTACTTGGGCTAATTGAATTGAGAGTCTTTTCAGCAGCAGCAGTGTTCATGTTTTTTATTGTCCTCTACGCTGCCAGCTGCACACTGAAATCCTGTGCTCGAGTAGTGCTGTGCGATACTTTGCAAGGCTTCTTCCTAGTCCTAGTGTTGTTGGTCAGTCTGCTCAGTGTTTGATACACGGCTGTGTTTAGTTTTGCACTGTTTGTTTCACCAGAAGCTATGGCTTCCAGCAAGGCTCTACTGGATTTGAAGTTTTTTGTTTTCATTTGGTGACAGTTGTGTTGTGTCCACCACTTCTGATTCCACTTTTACTTTTCTTTACTTTTTGTTTTGTTTTGGAGCCTGCGGGGTCTCCTCTCCTCATTGGTTGTCGTTGATCGCTTGGTCAATTTTTTAGCTTGCTGTTTTTTGTTTTGAGTTGCAACATTTTGAATTCAATTCAACAGCTATGAACACACACACAGGCACAAGGCAGAAGCCATTTCGATGCAGGAGAGGAATGACACGAAATTTGTTGTTTGCCTTTTTCTAATTGGATTTGGCAATTTCTGACCACCACCTCCTGACTGAGACTGCCGGATGGCTAATTCAATTGGACGGCGATTAATTTGTGCTCTTGCTGCTCTGTTGTCCATCTGATTCACAGCAATGAGCGATGGAGCGAGTCGAAGTTGGCAGAAAATGGAGGCAAAAAAGCTGATGGTGGAAAGTTGTTAGTGGAGAGTTCTCAACTTGGTGCAGGAGATTTTTTGGCAGTTCTGCCCCTTGTTCGCTGCATTCATGCTTCACTTCCTCTGGGTGCCAATTGAAATTTTAATTGCAGTGTTGTGGTGGTGGTGGTGAGTGCATGCACCCCATAACCGAACACACTCACTCACTCACACAAAAAATGTGTCCAAGTGGTGAGTTATTGGCCATAAAGGATGCTGCTGCCAATGGATGAAATGACGGCGGCAGCGGCGGCAATAAAAATTGTTGCCATGACCATTTGGCGTCGACAATGGCAACGCTGAGCCATTTGCACACTGCTTTTTGCGTGTTAGTTGTTGCCCGTTAAGACCTAGTGGAGCGTTGTCCATTCTCTCTCCCTCTCCCTCTCCCTCACCACACTGACCAGTGTTTGTGGTTAATTATGGAAAACTGTCTAACAACACACAGTGTACTTTTTTTTGGCTTTTTTCGGTGTACTTTCTCTCGTCTATTATTAGGCTGATGTTCTGTTCTCTTGTAAGTAGTGTGAGGTTAGGACGCTGCTGCTGCGGTGCCTCGGGTGCCCCAGTGCTGCTGCTGCTGTTGCTTCTATTCGAAGTTTGCCGAGCGTAAGTAATGGTCGGTTTGATGGTGGTAGTGATCGTGGTGACTACCACTACCGGACACACTCTCTTTGGGTGTCCATGTCCGGTGGTGGTGGACACTCTCGGATTATGGGCCATTATTGCTGTGCGATGATCCCCATTCTCTCTCTCCCTCTTTGATCGGTGACCAGTGTGCCCCCGATTAATGGTCCTGGTTGTAAATCTTTCTAATTGCCGGACATGTTCGGACATTCTTGCTCCCTCTCCTTCTCTCTCTCCCTCTCTCTTACTTGAGCAGCTTAATTATGTAATTACCAATTAGACCGTCTCCTTTGTTCTTTTCCTCCGGTCCTCCTCCTCCGCAATCGTTTTCTTCGTTTGGCTTTTTCATTGCATTTTCTGTGCTGTTCTCTGAGCTGGCGGAACGGTTTTTATTTTTATTGCTGCAGTCTACCAGTTTACCAGTGGCGGCAATTAGAAGGAGCAAGTGAGCAGTGCTCTAGTGTAGTGCTCCTGATGAGCTGTCCCTTTTTTATTGCCTCTGATGTCCAGCGGGTAATAATAATTGCCCAGGAACGCGACTGACCGTTTGGAGCCCCCGTTAGTTTCGATGATCAGAGTGCTCTCTGGTTGTTGTTGTTGTTGTTGGGTGCTGGCTGACCAACAGCTGACTTCAGCCATTGATTAGTTTTTGGCGGCAGCAACGGCATAAACACTGTCGTCTTTGCTGCCTCTAAACGACCGAGTTTTTGCATAACACCGTTTTCCTGTACCACACAAATCACGCGCTGTTTTCCTCTGCTGCTAATGATCTTTATTTTTTCTGCGGCCGTGGTTGCTATTTCGGGTGAAAAAGGACTTTAAACACTGACGATGTTTTTAAGCGTGTTTAGTGGCTGTGTTTAGTGATGCTGCCGTTGTTGCCACTGTTGCTCAAATTTGTCCACAAGTGGATTGAAGTCAGTCGTTCGTTCCTCTTCAAGGTCTGTCACTGCTCTTCGGCTGCTTGACACTGCCCTTCTTGACAAATGATCCTCACATTTGTTAACCCTCAGTACAGCTTAGCAGTGTACTGCTGCTTCTGTCTGTGTGTGTTTACACAGCCTTTCTTCAGACAGATGCAAACTTTTCTCTTCTGGCTGACATCTCCTTTTCCAGCTAACTAACGGTGATGTCAAAACCAAGGTTGAAAGGAGAAAAGTGGAGAGTTACAGTTTTAGTGTGCGAGGATTATTATTGCTGCCTGTGCACTTTGGAGGATCAGTGTTTAGGAGAGGATCACTTTCAGGGAACACGGAACTGTTTGTGAACACTGACACGAGTAGTGACGACCCTGATCTCAGCATCATAACTCATAAACACTTTTTGGGTAAATCTCATAAAGTGTCAAGGTGGTGGTAGTGGTGGTGACCCTTTCTGCAGGCGAATGCTAACCGATTCTGTCCTCTGTTATTGAATATAATTCGATAAAAAATGAATCACCAGCAGCAGTGGCAGTCTTTTTCGTGGAAGCCTTTTTTCCATTCGACTGATGCCTAACTGCCGCTGCCATGTTGTTAACTCTCGTGTCTTTGGAATCCGTTTCAAGGCTAGGGATTTTCAGGGAGGCGAGCACACGTTCTTCACTCGTTGCTGCTGTTGTTGTTAATTGCCAGTAAATGGATATAAATGACTGCAGAAATAAAAGGAGCTTTCTGAACTGTTGCTGCTGCTGCAGATTAGCTGCCGTTTAGTGTGAGTGTGATTTGATGCTAGTGCAGTGCTGTAAATGCAAATCCCATTTAGTAGTAGTAGTAGTAGGTCCATATTCAAAACAAACAGCCTCACTTTCTCTCAACTAGTGTGGCCATGTTTGCAAGTGAAAGAGCGAGCGAGACATGTTTGCCACCAAACACACACACACGGACGCACTCTCTGGCAGTGAAAGTGAGATGTGCTAACTTCTAACAAACTGCCTGCCTGGCTGCCTGTGTGTGGGAATCAATGGGTTAACACTGTTTCTGCTGCTGCCGATGTGAACAGCTTTTTTATTAGTCGAAAGAGAGAGAGAGGGGCTAATCTGGCTGAATCGAGAAGGGTTGCTGCTCATTTGCGATAATGAGAAGGAGGGAGACTTTGTAGTTAGTAGTAAGGACTCTGGCAAGCCTGGCCAATTTGATTCTCTCCCAGCCCTTTGCCTGCCTGCCACCTCGGTCTGCTGGTAAATTAATTGCCTATTATCGGCTTATTAACATCGCCTCAGTAACTGCCATTGCCAGGGCTAACGTGCGAAAGTGCGACCAGTGTTCTTGAGCCTTGCCTTTCCTTTCCTTCAGCAAGCACTTGAGGGCCCTCACACTCTCTCTCTCTCTCACTCATTAAGTCTGTCAATGGTTAATTTATTAATTGGCAAATATTGACGCCTGGGTAGTGATGGTAGTGGTGGTGGTGTGCTCGCCTCAAGTCAAAAGCCGAACAGCTCGACAGTTTGTTCAAGGTTGATGTTTTGATTTATTGGCCCTCGTGCGCTGCCTAGGTCCAACTTCCAAAGAAGAAGTGACAGGAGAAATGTGAGGGGGCGACGCGTGGCGCCAATTTGTCACACTACGGTGGCCATTGTTTTTGCCCGAGCAGCAGCAGCAGCAGCAGCAGCCCACCTTGAACCCTTTTTTCTTCGTTAGCAGTGAGTGCCTTTTTTCTTTGATTAGAAGTCTCACCAAAGTCTGATTAATTAAAATGTAAACAGTGAAGTGTGTGTGAGTGTGACGCGAAGGGTGCCGCCTCAACTCAGTTAGCCTTGAGCTTGCCTTTTTGCTAGCTTTTAATACGATTAAAACTGTTTTGGCTGTTGCTGCTGCTGCTTGGTGCAATGAATGAGTTTAGAGTGCTGACTGAGTTTGACTTGCTGTGACTGCGCAAAAAACTGCGCCTAATTACCACTAGTGCTTCAATTGGCGGTGCTGGTGGTGAATCACACGCTGAGAGCTCACCAAGATTTTGGTTCGCTAACTGCGATCTGGCTGGCACTTTCCATTGACCACCCAACAATCAATTGTTGTGCACTTGACTTGACTTTGCTTTTGCCTATCACTATCACACTGATTTCATTCCTTTCTTCTTTCCTTTGTAGTTGCCTTCGTTGCGTTCCAGCGAAAGGTGCTCACTGGTCTTCTTCAGTGCCTTCAGTGTTAGTAGGCCTAATCAGGCCCTTTATTCTTCTTCTTCTGTTGCTGCTGATCTAGGAAGCCTCTCTCGCTGGTGACTCTATTATTAGAAAACTTCTCTGTTCTCTGATTGACGCGCGACACCCTGTTGCGAGAAATGAGGACAACGTGAGCTAACAGAGAGTGAGTGAATCTATTGCGTACTGCTGAGTCATGCTAATTAATTTGTGCGATCTGAGCTGTCTTTTCATGCTGCCTTGTCTCTCTCTCTGTCCTACCTATTTGACTATTTGGCACACTTCTTCTTCTAATGTGCTCACCCAATTATCTGTGCGTTAGCTGCCTGTGGGGTGGTCACCCTTGTGTCTTGCCTTTCCTCTGTTCTCGATGGACGATAATTTTGTCATTTGGTCGTTTAGCTCAGTTTGACAGCAGCGACAACGGCAGCAGAAGGCCACACACAAACACACGGAGGCACAAGGACGAGTGACAAATTTGTGGTAGCCGAGAAGAAGAACTGTGCTTCGATTCGCTCGGTCGATGATGATCACACACACACTCACTCTCAAGTTTTGGTGCTTTTGTTTGTGTGCACCACCACCATCTCACTTGTTTGCCACTGTGTTCACAACTCGTCCACTTTCACAGTCAGTCCAGTCAGTCACAATCTGTCAGACAGATAGTGTTTGCTGTCATGGAGCGTTTGCACCGATTTCTGAGACCAATAGAGTCACTTGTCAAGATGAAGCAGTTTTTAAGGACTGCTAGAACGCGAGCTTAATTATCTCAGTTTGTGGTGGTGGTTACGCGACTTTCTGCTACACTCTGTGTGCGGTTTCCAGTGGCTTCTCAATCACTGATCAGTGTGTCTGCCTCTCAGTTCATTCTGCTGCTCGGGTGCCGCTGATTAACCGTGCACCAAAGAGTGTTTGTGTGTGTCTGCAGCACAACACAAGGAGATCGATTGTCTGCCCGGCCATCTTGGACCCTCGTCGAAGTCGGCGGCGGCATTGAAAACACGAGACGTCTGAGAGAATCTGCCGTCAGACTTTAGCTCCTCTCTTTCTCTTTCTCTGACTAACAAACAACCGATTGTTTGAGTGAGCTGAGTGCGTGCTGGAGGATTGTTTGGTCGGTTGCCTTGCTTTGTCTTGCACAGCTTCACTTGCATAACTCCTTCTGTTTGCTGCTGCTGCTGCTGATGTGGCTATAATTGGCTCCAGTGATGCTCTCAGTGGCACGCGTCCGCACAGCTATCCGATCAGACTGAGGAAGACACATCAAAGTCGATGCTTTTGCCTAATAATAGACGACGGCCGCAGTCGCCGATCGGTTTGTGATCAGCAGCCTTTTCTCTGGTCACAGTCGCAACTTTCTCTGTCGGCAGATCTTTTCTTCTTTTTTGGGTTCAGAGTTTCAAAAGCAGCTTTTGCATGACACACTGCTTATTTGGTGGTGGCGGTGCATTCGACCGAGCATCATCGGCACATCCATCATCGGTCATTGGCAACCTCTTTTTTCTGCTGAAAAAAATGGTTGATCATCATTTCTGTTTTTGCCGCTGTTTCACCAAAAAGCGTGCGCACCCATTGGGCTCTCGTTTGTTTCTTCTTTTCTCCACTGTTTTCTTATTGTTTTTGTTCTCCAAACCCGTTACAGACTGGGGGATAGCATATTCAAAGCTGGTTGAGGCAATATTGCACTTGACATTTGCTCCTGATTGATTTGCTGCTGCTGCTGATGATGATGATGATGGTGGTGGTGAAGTTGCACAGCAGATCACCCGTCATCTTAACACTCCTCACTGACACTGCTGCTGCTACTGATTCCCCTTTTTTCAGTGGTTATTAAAAAATGGCAAACACAGGCAAACACTTGCTTAGAGGTGAAAAGAAGAACTCTTTTCTAGACTGCTGCTGAGACGATGATTAACTGTCTAATTATGATTGATAGACTGAAGAGGAGCTCAGACTTGATCTTTTCAGTGTTTGTTTCACAGTTTTGCTACCAGTGCCAGTGCGAAGGTGATGAGGACGCACACTTTGGGGTTGGTATGATTTCTGATGATGATGATAGTGTGTTGCCAGTGCTGGTGATGATTAAATTTGTACCTCGAGACACAACAACTTTGACTGTTCAGGTGGTGCTGAAGCAGAAACATCAGCAGCACTAACTGATTACGAGCGGTAACTGCTGCAGCTGCTGCATCTGCAGCATCGGTGTAATCGTTAACACGGGAGCACCGTACACCAACATCAACAGATGATGATGATGATGATAATGACACTACCACCACAACACCGTTCACTTCAGTTTGTCAGATCGATTGAGATGATAACACTAGACAGCAGTTGCAGTCGCTGACAGTTGTGTCCTTCTGAAGCTCTGACATCGATCTCTTCTTTTGCTTAATTTTGTAACTGCACGGTAGCAAAAACAGTTCAGTTAGTATTTGTTATCTTAGTTAAGATTAAGGAAAGTATAAAGTAGAAGATGAGTTGTCGTTGTGCAGAAAAAGTCGTCCGGGCTTCTTTTCTCTCTCTCTCTCGCTCTCCTCAGTATGTCCGGGCGTTTGCGGTAATCGATGCAAATAAGTGCTAATCACAGGGTTCGCTAGTGTCCTTCTCCTTCTTCTAAACCACGTGCCAAGGTACTCTCAAAGCGAGCCAGTCTCGAGCCTACAGTTCTGCTTTCTTCTTAATTGCACCCATTTAGGCACTTCACTTCACTGCCCACAAATGATGATGCTGCAAAATCAGCAGCAGCTCTAATCGAGCAGGCCTGGTGAATCACACAATTCTTCCTCTCACCACTCGAGGCTGAAACTGTCATTAAAGTGTAATTTCAATTTTAAACTCTGCTAAACTCTGAAGCAGCCAACTTTTTTTCCATCGAGCAGCCTTTTTGTGTGTGTAAAATGGATGCTAAACTTTTTTATTCACTTTGTGTTTATCGTTTCACTAAACACTGAACACATTTTCAGCATCTCGATCTCTTGATCGGTTGTGCAAACACATGGTCGGTCAGTCAGTTTGTTTGTTACATCCAACATTTGCCTGCTGGCTTATGCTCACTAGTTTCCTCTCTCGTTCGTTTGTTGATTGACTGACTGCTCGGTGTCATTTCCCTGCGGCACTCACTTGTGTTTTTTGCTACACTGCAGCCCTTCACTGTCGCCTGCACTGACCACCACCACCACCAGCACAATCTGCTCATTTGACAAATTGGCTCATTTGGTCCTGTCACAGCGTACGAAACCCTGAACCCTCTAATGCTTGAATGCTTTTAATTAGGCAGCAGCTTTAGCAGTCTCTGAAATGAGATCTAATTTGCCTGGCTCGGCTTAGTGGAATTGACCTCCTCGCCTCTAATTGGAGCCAAAAAATTGGACAAAGTGTGTCTTGGCGTCTGTAAATCGCTGATTTGCCATTGCTGCTCATCAAGTGCAATTTGAATGGCAATGAATATGTGCTTGGTTTCTCGTTTTCTTGACTAAATGTTCAGCAATTGAACTTTGTATTCAGACTCATCAGACTCAGTTTGTCTGATTTGATATTTATGATTGCGATATATTTCAATGTCAGATTGAGTGTACCACCAGCACCAAACAGTCGAAGTGTTATTAATGTGCAGCCATTAATCGAGACTGGCTGTTTTATTTACTCAATCGAAGAAGAGGAGGAAGAAGAAGAAGAGTGTGGGGCGCGCTCGGTGCACCGATTTATCAGCCCGTTCAGTGTGTTTATTTGTTGTTGTACAAACACAGATCGAGGGTCGCCCAGTTCTTCTGTATTTATGACGAAAAGGTCGTCGCAGGTAGAAGTGCCTCGTTCAATCGTTTGTTTAATTCAGTTGCCACTTGATTTATGCGAGGTGCCCTCAAGGGTCTGCAAAGAAAGAGAGGTACTGCCATTTGTTTGGTTACCGTTGGATGATGTGCAGGTGAAGTTCCCCTAAATCACCTTCTCGATGTTTCACAGTTTGGTGTCAAGTGTGTGTGTGTGCTTGTGCTGTTGGGCGACTGATTTATCGGCACCAAAGAGCTGCTGCTGCTGCTGGTGGTGCTCTCCTTTCCATCCATTACATTGTCTCCTTTTTTGCTTTCTCATGAATCTTCTGTGGTTTGTTTGTTGCCACTTTTCTTCTTCTTCTTCCCTTCCTTGATCTCATCTTTGCGGGGGCAACGAAGAGCATCTTTCGTCTCATCTCATTTCATCTCATCTGATCTGTTGTGGTGGTGGTGGCTATCACTGCCAACTCAATTATCCTTTGGCTGCCTTTTCTGTGTTCTCATTCTCTTTCTCTCGCTCTGCTGACGCCTTTGGCTTTAAATTAATCACCTTCTCTCCTGCCTGTTCGGTGGCCATTTAAAGGGCCATTTAATGCGCGGCAGAAGTCGATTTGGTCATTTGGTGATTTGGTAGCTGACGAGGGTAATGGTAATGAGTGGCAGAAGCACTGGCCACCACCACCACCAATTGACCCATCAATTACTGGCCTCCCTTTCTATCTCTTGCTTTCGTTCTCCTTCTTCTGTTCATTTTCTTTTCTTCAAGCAGACAATTCAATTGGCCGCACTGTTGTTGCTTCTGTCTTCTCTCTTGTCTCTCTTTCTCCATCTCTGACTGGCCATTCAGCTGCCATTGGATAAATTATAATTTAATTGGCGCTAATAAATCAAAACTGATCGACGAGCAGATCGACCAGCGGCAGCAGCAGCCGCAGCAGCATCGATGGATGCGCACTGTGTCGATAACGATAGTGCAAAGAGAGCGGCTGCATTTGCAAGTTAAATTGTTTCCCGGGTCGCGAAATGAAATGAAAAGAAAAGAAGGAGAAGTGGAAAGATATTGCTCTCACTCTGATGCCTCTTTGATCTGCTCGATTTTCCAGTCACATCGAGAGAGAGGGAGAGAACAAGATAAAGAAAGATTGGTAGATCATCTCACGCCGAGCAGTGCTGATTTTCAATTGCTGCTGCTGTTGCTGGTGATGATGATAATGGTGTGACCCCTGCCAATTTCACCTTTTCAATTTGTGGTCACTGGTCTTCTACACTTGGTATTGTATTCACTGCTGCGACAGCAACCTTTTCTCGAGAACTTGCACACAATGGCACAATTTGCACAGTGTGTCGTCCTCTATTCAGGAGCATTCTCTGGCTGCTGCTGCTGCTGCTCAATCCACAAATTAGCCCATTGTGGCATGGCGCACCCCCTCCCCTCCTCCTTATCCATTGCCTTTTTTCAGCAGTGATTGATCAGCTATTGATCAACGTTAAATAGACCTACTTAGCATCTTCACTTTGCTGCTGCTGCTCAGGTGTGCTCACCTTCACCTTTCACAAATTTTCGCAGTAGTTGATTGGTTTTAATTGCTTTGTTGCCAGGTACGCTAATTAATCACCAAAGCTGCTGCTGCTGCTGATTTCTCTGATCGTACTTTTTTTGTGCACCAAGTTCGCCTGCCTGAGCACAGCGGCAGTCCCCGCAGTGAAGTGCCACTGAAAAGTTTTGCATCCAGTGTGCACATCTTTTTTTCTTTCCTTTTCACCTTAATCACATGAAATATGAGCATTTCAGAGGAGAGAGAGAGAGAGAGTTTACGGTGACAGACCCAACCAACAAACCACTGACCACCACTGAGGCGCGCAGTCTTTTGTGTTCATTCACTTTCACTTTTCTGTTCTGACTCCTGCTGAGAAAGATCGCTTTTTGTGCTTCTCGATTTTACCACTGAATTCGTCAGAGTGCGCCTCCACACAGTACAACTAAAAACAGTGCAATAAATTGAGATGCAGAGTTTAGCAGCAGCACTGCTGTCTTCTTTTGTTGTCTTTCTTTCTTCACATTAGTCATCTTCACGTTTTAGTCTCTTCTGTCTTGTTCTGTCTTCTCATATCTTCTCGTTTTCTACTTTTCCTTTTTCCTTCTTCTCAGCTGGTCATCTCTTCTCGCTTCAATAAATCATCATCCTCTCCATCGCCATCAACTGAATTTCCATTTGAAATGTGCACTATCCACACTTGCTCACTGCTTTGCACCATCGCCATCGCTATCACCACCACTACGTAAGTTAATCTGTCACTAATTGACATTTGCCGATAACTATACTGAAGAGAAAGAAGAGGGCCTTTTATGCAAAAACTAATTATCGTCGTTTTTCTTCTGATGGCAGGCTACCTTTTTTGGCAAAGCATCAAACAGCACCAGCAACAACAGCCTCAACCTAACAACGGCGGTGACTAACATGTGTCTGCACGAAAGCAAAGTCCGTCTTCAACTGGGTCAACTTTTTTTCGCTGTTGCTGCTGTCAGCCAGCCAAAGGTAGGTGCTGATATTTTGATTTTCTAGACTTTTGCTTTTCACTGTTGCACAACTGCCATTTCTGCTGTGCTCTGTTGTGTTAGTCAGTTAGTCAGTTTCCTTTCCTCTTTCACGCCTACGCTTACAGTGTGTCTGTGCATGCATCGTGATTTACGATCTGAGGACACAGTCTGGCGGCGAGGTAGTAGTAGTAATCGATTACTACCGTTAGAGACGCTGGCCAGCAGACATTATGCAAAAGAAAGACCTGTGGTCAATCGGCCACTGGAGACACACTTGTTCCAACACTTACTTTTAGCAAACGACGAAAAAACAGAGCAGTTAGCAGATTGACATCGATTGAAGCCAGGAGAAATCAACGCTCTCTCTTTCTCTGCATCGATGCGGAACAGAACAGAACTTTGTGTTAGGCTGTTCAGCTGTTCAATTGCCGTTACTGGGCAATTGATTGCCAATACACACACACAAGCACTGAAAAGGGGTTAATCGTCCTAGGCCTAGGCCAGACCAAGCTTTGCTCGCTAATTGCCCAGACAACTTTGCTGGCAATTTGTCGCTGTCAAAGGCAAAGTCCCTCTTGAATTGGTGCACTGAACTCTGTCTCTGTCTGCCTATTTGCCTCATGACGTTTTAATTTGCCAGTGGCCGCTTTCCGCTGAACGCTGAACTTATGATTTATATGTTTTGCGTATTTTGTACTTTTTGACGTTTTGCCTGCTAATAAAAATGTATTTCTGCCAGCTTCGAACAACTCTCTGCAGCTCCAGCTCCTCTGTCGGTGCTTGTAATCGGCTCACTACACTGTTCTTCTTTTGGTGGTGCTGAGCACAGAGAACAGATTGGCCTCTCAATCCTTTGGAGCTGACAATTGCTGACAATTGAGGAGAAAGAGAGAGAGATGTGTGTATGTGTGGGTGCAAAATGCACATCTGAATCAAAAGCCCAAGCGATCACAGTGTGTTTGTTCCACTTGTTCAGTGTCTGTTCCGATCCTCAGTCTCGCCTGTCGTCCGATCGATCATCGGCGGTGGATTGACTAGCAAACTCTAGCATCTGACTAATAAAGACCTCGACTGTGTCAGTGCTCACTGACTCACTGGCTGGTGGTGGTAGTGGTTGACTTCTCCAGAACACTGATTACCCTTTCTTTCTTTCTTTCTTGCTGGCTGGTTAGCCTGGTTAGTCTCTCTCTCTCTTTCACTCATCCACACAGAATTGATTCATTCAGCAAAGTGTCACCGGCACAGTGGACCGATTGACAGATTGGCTGCCTGATGCTGATGCTGCTTATGAAATTTAATAATTCTATTAAACTGTAAACTGAGCACGGCAGTGTCTGACAATCTGGTCGACCAGCAGCAGCAGCAGCAGGTCAGGCCTGCCCTGAGTGCACCTCGCTGACAATGTAATTACAGCCCAGAGTGATTCTCTCTACCCACTCTTTCCACACAGAGTACCCAGGGCACTCTTGACTGGTCATTGTAGCGCACATCGCTCGGTCGCTAATTCAGTGCTCATCTCTCCTCTCTCTCTCCGGTCTGACAGTGCTGTTCTGGTCTGGTCTGCCCGTCACACTTGTCTCACTTTGTCTGCACTGGCACTGAATTTGACTTCTCTTCTCTCTGGGCACCGCCATTCGCTGTCATGTTAGGCAAATGTTTGCTCTGTCTCTCTTACATTCTCTGTCTCTCTCTCCGGCACATCTGTCATCTGTTTGTCTGTGCGTTCAGAACACGGCGGCACCGAGAGTTGACCTGTTTGGAAACGAAAACCAAAGCTGTCATCCACTCATTCTGGTTCTCGGTTTATTAGTGGTGCACCAGTGCAGTGGTAGTTATTGGCAGCACAGAATGAAAGCACATAACTCGCTCCATACTGCTGTACATTGCTGCGCATCACATCTGCTTGATGAGGATGAACTGGGTGATGACAGACTGTCCTCTAGTCCTTGTCCTCTCTCTCTCTCTCTTCATGAGGACCACTTGATGTGTGGTGGTCTCTACCCTCACCGACGAACAGCAGCAATTAGGCACTCCAATCGAAGTGAATTGAAGTGCATCGTCTCGGTTGGTCGTAGTTAGTCGGTGATGTCAGTCAGCAGTCAGTAAGTGCCGGTCCACTCATTTGTTCACTACTACTCACATCACTGCCATGACAAGTGTCATCCTCTTCTCTTTGCTCCCTTTTACTACTGTCGATGTCATCACTGCTGTAGTGTCCTGAATCGAGTGACTGCAGGTGGTCAATAGTGAAGGAGGAAAAGCGTAGTAGAATTAAGGCCGATTAGCTCTTTTTATTCTTCCTCCTCCCTTGCCACTGGCTTCACTTGCCGACAATGGTCTTACTACTAACTCCTTCTTTTGTGTCTGTGTGTTTTATGACTCACTTGCTCACTGTGCTCACTCTGATCATTCACACGATCGGTTTTCTTGCCGTGTGTGTGTGTATTTGTGTGTGTTTGTTGTCTTCAGCGTCTTACAAGTTAAGTGGCGCTGACCTTCACCTGTTCGGTGCGTCACCCCAACGTTTCAGTTTCAGTCCCTCTGACCTGTCTTCTCTCTCGCTCGAATCTGTATCGTTCTTATTTTTAGCAGCCCCCTATGTGGGTAGCCCCTTTGCACAGCTAGGCCGTAATTACAGGTGGTGGTGGTCAAGTGAGTCATCTGAGGGCCGCCAATTTACTAGGCCACCACCACCACCACCACCACCACGACCTTCCTTGGACAGTCCATATTTTTGTTTGTTGTACCAACACGTACTAATAATATAGGCCCACTTTTGCACTAGTGGCCTCAATCTTGTGGTGTGGTGGTGGTGGTGGTGGTGGAGACGTCTTATCTTGGCACACCAACGGCAGCAGCAGACTGCGTTTTCGGTGTGGTTCACTTGACTTGCTCTCTCTCTCTCTCTCTCTCTCTCTCTCTCTCTCTCTTCTCATTCTCTCATTTTCTGTTGGCAGCGGACAAAGGACGTTGCTTGCTTTCTTTTTCTTCTTTTTCTTTTTCCTCTGGCGTTCAGACAACGTCGACGACGACGACAACAGCGTCGTCGCGCCTTTCTGACTCTGCTGCTGACTCTCTGTGCCCAAGAGAAGAAAAGAAAGAAGGAAAAAAGGAAGGTGATGTGGTAGTTATAGTGCCGCTAGGAAGAAGATTGAGGGAGAGCAGAAGAAGAAGTTCAAACTGTGTCTGTCGGAACGTGAGGACAGACAGACAGACGGGAGAGAGTGAGGCCACTTTTTTTTGGCCATCAGCGAGATTCGTTGAGGTGAATCGCCCTTGGTAGTCGTGGTAGTCATCATCTCCCGGACGACGACGATGAACTGTCTGTTTCGGTTTCGGTTTCTGTTTGACGAGGGTTACAAACAAACTGACAAACTTTTTTTTCACTTTACAGACAGACAAATTTTAATTGTTTCGGCGAATTGTGTGTGTGTCACTAATTGGCAATAAATCCCAGAGCAGAGTTGGAGTTGAGGATGAATGAATGAGAGCAAACATCGTTGCACTCTTTTTTTGCTTTTGCCTTTTCATTTGCACACACACACACACACATTCCATTCGCTTTGTGTGGCAACAAAGTTTCAAAGTTCACTTTCTTTGACTTTGTGTTTCGTTTGTTTGTCTTTGGCACCCATTCATTGCCACTTTTCGTTATCTTTCTCTTTCTCTTTGTGCTCAATGACACTCTGTGGGCTCTCGTCCGCCACTGACTTCTATTTAAGTAACTTGTTTATGGCAGTTGAAAAAAAGGGGGGGGGACGAAAAGGTTAATTTGAAACGCAGACAGAAAGTTTTGACACTGGGCAACCGACACGCACTGACACTGCACCTCCTCCTCCTCAATGATGACAGCAGTGAAGATTTTTTGTTGTTTAGTTAGGACAGACTTTAGCAAGTGAAGACCAAGAAGAAGATAGGGAGCTGTGACAACTGCTTCTCTTCTTTCTTTTTTCTCTTTCTGAGCTTGATTGGTCTCCTTTCTTTTGATTAGCAGCAGCAGTGTTTGTCCTGAGCAAATAGAATGACTTGCAGCAGCAGCAGCAGCAGCAGGAGATAGCCGCCTCGGCGGTGTCTGCGCCTTTGCGTAATTATCCGCCTGTCTTCTTCTTCTTCTTCTCTGGCATCATGTGACTTACTTTTTTTTGTTAGAGAAGGAGCAAAGTTTTACTGCCTCCTTCTCAGAGAGGCCAAAACCACCGCCTGAGAGTGCTAATGCGAAAGGAGAAGATTTTGCAGTGCTTGGTGACCAAAGTTAAAGAAGGGGAGGAATGGAAAAAGTGAGAGAAGATACAGTGAGAAAGAAGAGGAGAGAGAGATTGGAATCAGTCTTGTGTCAGAAAAAAAGTGAGGCAGAGCTTTATCTCTCTTTTTGCTAGTGCGAGCTGGCCTGCACAAACAAACAAAAAGAAAGAGCCGACCATCGATTCCACTGCTGCTGCTGCTGCTGCTGTTGCTGCTGTTGATGACCACTTTGCCGACCACTAACGGACTGAAAGGCAATTATGTGCGAGCAGTTTGTGATCTGAGGAGGCAAATGGCCAGCCAGCCAGCCAGCCCGTCTAGTCTTTCACAGTTCAGTGCGCTAATCCGCGCTGAGCACATACTCAGTGAACACAGTGGAACTTCTGCGAGTAAGCATCAGCAGCAGCAGCACTTCTTGTCAGTGTCAATTGACCTACGACTTCTTCTTCTTCAACTTCTTTCCTTTCCAAACCTAGGGGTGCTTAGTGCTGGTTTAGTCTGTAAAAAAGTTAAATAAATTACATTTGCTGTCGACTGCCATTGTGTCTTACCAGGTAAATGTTGGCAATGATCAGGCACCCGATCGGTGTGTGTGATTGGTGGCAATGTGTTGTAACTCCTGCAGTGGCTCTTTCATCCTAAGCTGCCAATGTGCTGAGGCAATTGATTAGGTGATTACGATGCTGCTGCTGTGCTGCTGCCGACTTTGACAAAGCTAGCTGCCGCCGACTTGCCTCTTCTTCTTCCTATTACTCTTCTCCAGACTTCCCGTGGTGGGAGGTGGACGCCAGGAAAAGGTCACCACTGTCCGGGAAAAGAAGTGGTGGTAGTGCACGAGTGAACGAGAGGGTGATCGCCTGTGTGTTGCTGCTGCCGCCGCAGCTTTTATCAGTTTAGACTTTAAATTGATCCGACAAAGAAGAGCTGCTGCTGCTGCTTCTGATGCTGCCGCTGCCGCATCACCTCGTTTCAGTGCTTAGACCAATTAGAGAGACCGAGAGCAAGGGGCACCACAAGGCTGATCACCACCACCACCACACTACTTTTCTACTTCAATCTCCTTTCCTGGTGGTGGTGCGCTTACCTTTTGCCCATTTTTTGCTTTGTCGGAGCCGCCGCCGCCGGACGTTGTTGCTGTGATGCGACACCGCCACCACCACCACACACGGTAATCGCTACGTAAACAGCAGCAGCAGCAGCAGCTTTTCCAACTTTGTGTCTCAAACTTTGAGCTCTGTGTGTTCAGCCAGCGAGAGTGGTCGATGATTTACTAGCGCAGCATCATCTTTTACCTCTGCCGCATCGTAAGATGTGATGGTGGTGGTGGTGGTGGTGCACAAGCATAGAATCGGCAATAGTGCTCCCAAATTGGTAATCTGTTTAGGATGAGGAGAGGAGGAGAGAAGAAGTGAAAGATGATTTATTAGCGCTCTAATGCTCGGGCTCCATTTGCTGCTGCCAAGCTGCCTTTTTTCTTATTTTTGCTTTTCTTCTTCATCTTTCTTTTTTCAGTTTTGCCAATATTGGCCTGTGAGAAAGTGACACATGTAGTAGTTGGTGGTGGCGGTGGTGGTGGTGGTGGTGCCCGTCGATTCGCCTCGCACTCTGGCGTCAAATTGATTGCTAATTAATAGCACGTTACACTGAGGCTTCTTGCGAAGAAAGACGCCGAGGTAATTGCCGATGGTGGTCATCCAGTTTGTCTTCCTTTGTCTTCCTACCTCAATCGGTCTTTTGTGATGCTCACTTGACCCCTCAGTGTGTGTGTGTGTGTGTGTGTGATCAGCAGTGCTTTGTGTTTGTCCGCGCCAGAACTGTCAGTTAATTAGCTTTTGCTCTCTCTCTCTCCTCTCACTTTTAAATTTCAATCATCTCCTCTAGGTAACCGTCACTTTTTAATGCCTTCTACGTGCCTAGCAGTGGCAGGCTAATTTGCACGATTACCTAAGCACATTACATCTCGGGAGGAAGAGGAGAGAGAGAGAAGTATAAAATCTGATGATTGTGCTCGCTTGTTATTAATTGTCGTCGTACCACCACCTCAGATGATGATGGTGATGTGATGGGCACATCACTTCAGTCCTGCTGCTGCTGCTGCTGATGGCTGCCAATCATCGAAGGAGGTGCGTTAAACATGCGACAAGACAACTGCACGCGTCAAAGTGTCTGTCAATCAGCTCTCAACTCTACTGAATTACCTTCTGATTACAAGTTTATTTCCACCTTGAAACTGTGCTGAGTACCCAGAACCTAACTTGCGGCAATTTAAAATTAGCTCTTTTATCTTCTCTCTTCCTTACCTCTTTGAGCACTCAATTTAAGTGCTCTGCGTTATGTTTTTGTTGCCGCTCATTACCTAATTAGAGCTGATGTTTTCGATGGTGGCGGCGGCTGCAGGTGTCGTCTGTAATTTAAACATCTGAATCACACTAGACAGCTTCTTCTCGCTTTTCGGTGATGTGATTAGATGTGATCAAAGATTGCAATCATCAGCAGCAGCAGCAGCAGCAGCGGCAGTGACGATGTGTGCGGTCTAGCGATTTGTGCGTCAATTACCAATGTCAATTACTTTTACACTGGAGCCTTCAAGTCAGAGGACTTTGACACAGAAGCTTAGTTGAAGTTGAAGTCAAGGCAGAGCTTGAACTTGAAAGAGCATTGCCATGTTCACTTTGCTTTGCTTTACTTTTTCTTCTCTCCTCTCCTCTGTCACTTCTTTGTTAGCCATTTGGTGTGTGTCAACTGTGCTTTTTGCCGGGGTGCCCACTTCACGCCTGTTACTTAATCTCATGTCAACTGCAGTTTGCTTCATTTAGCCGTCATTACAGCACAAAGTTTTGTTTTTTTCATTGAGAAAGCCAAACTGACCACTGGTCAGTGCTGCTGCAGATGTGTCCTCTCTCTCTCTCTCTCTCTCCCCTCAACTTCTGTTCGTCACTGACAGATTTGCTTCTGTTGCTGCTGTTGTCTGCTGATTTATGTCCCATCACCCGAAATTGGCCGTCTAATTTAAAACAATCCAGTGGTGCTGTTCTAAAAGAAAGAAGGAAAGCGAGGTGACGGTGATTTAATCAAATTGGACACAGACAGACAGCAAAGGTCCATTTGGTGCTATGTGTGGGCATTGGTTGCGTGTTCTCTTCCTTTTGCCCTCGTACTAATTAATTAGCCACCCTCGCCACCCAACTTCGGACACATCTGATGATGTCATCTGGGAGGACGCAGCACACTGTTCACGGTGGACTCAGACGGAGTTACTTTACTTGGTAGTCTGCAGCTGAGTGCAGTAAATCATTTTCCTGGTCACCGGTCACTAGTTTTTCTGCTGCTGCTAAAACAAATGCACATCTACTGCACTTGATTTATGCGTCCTCTTGCAGCAGCAAATGCAGTCGTTCACTTGAGCACTACGAGCACTACGAACTTCATTTGCCTTTTGACGCCTCACTCCTGCAAAGTAGTAAAAGAGACTGAAGCTGATGCAGATCACATTCCGACCAATTTAACAACTGGGGCCTACTGGGTGAACATGAGATGAGTGTCTGCCTGCCTGCCTGCATCATCACCACCATCACCACCACCACCACCAAACCGAACATGAACTTTGGTCAAAGTGGCAGCAGCGAATAAAAAAGTGAAAACCAGAAGAACCAATTCGTTTTCATTTGCATGCAACCGGCGGCCAGTTGACAGCGGCCATTTGTCACTGCTGCTGCTGCTGCTGGCTCTATTCGCGAGAAGAGGAGAAAGAGCGAAGCACTTCTTCTGGCCAACAGTTGACCGCTTTGCCTCTCTCTTTTTCTGTCTGTGTGTGAAGTTGCTTACTACTCGCACACACTTGCTTATCGATACATCTGCTTCTTGTTAGACAGCAAATTATGCTGCTGAAGAGGATGATGACGACGATGATGTGTGCGCGTAGTTTGCAGTGTATGTGTGTTTGTTGTGTGTGCTGACCGATGAATCCTCTTTCTTTCTTTCTTTCTTCTTCTTTCACCCAACTTGGTAAATGAATCCGCTCTGCTGTTGTTGGTGGGCCATAATCGTAATTCATCAGAAGAGACAGAGTAGGGCTTACACTTGCCACTGCGTTCTCTTTTGCACTCGCTGATAAGCTGCTGCTGCTGCTGCTGCCATTGGTGCTGCACTTGCCACTGCCTCTTCTTCTCTCTCTCTCTCTCTCTCTCCTCTCTCCTTCTCTCTCTCTCTCTCTCCTCTCTCTCTCTCTCTCTCTCTTTCTCATTCCAACTGTGTGACTTTGGCCTCTTTCTTCTCCTCTCGCCACTGTTTGCCTTTGTCTTTCGGTGGTGGTAATGGTATGGTGTATTTGACCAAGTGCGTGTTGCCCATCTCATCATCACTTCCTATTCTCTTCGTGTGCCATAATGCTTGCTGTCTCAATCCTAATGCCAGTCATCAATCGACATGTGGCACATTTGTGCTTATCATCAGTGCACCCAGTAAAAGTGCAAACTGCTCAATCTTGCTTGCCTATTGCCAGTGCATGGCAGAGAGCAGAGACAGTGCTGTGTTTTGTGTTTCCGTGCCACCCAGTCGAAAATGAGAGCATGCAAAAAAAGGCTTAGTTTGTTGCTCTTTGCTGTCATGCACAGCAAGTTTGCCATTGTGTTGTCGTTGCCCGTACCCGTCGAAAGAGTTCAGATCGAATGTATCACATGATCACGTTTTCGGGTGCAATGTGTCAACCAGAATATGTAGGCCATCTGCTTTTGCCCTCTCCGTGCCCAGATTGCGGTCAGCGATGCACGATGATCAGATTTTTCGGTGCAGTGGGAATGACAAACGTATTTGCCAAGCTCTTTTTGCTCCTTCCTTTCACCTCTCTCCCTGATGTACTAATGTGTGGTGGTCAGCCGATGACGTTTGCTGGATTTTGCTGCTGACGAAAGGTAATGAACAAACTGGCGCGGTATTTGCAAATGTTGCTTTTTTGCCTTTGCCTTTGCCTTTGCACCCTGCCCACCCTGAGATGTACTACCCTGTGTGTGTGTGCACACCGATTACACGATTCGGGTTTGGGCATTTTGTTGAAAAAGAAAAGAAAAGGGAAGCAATAGATTAGCATTTAATGTCGTTCAGTGCACACCAAAGCACAATTGCCTAAATTGTTTTTCTGCTTTGACTTTTTTAGCCACTTTTTACTGCCGCTATCATTGCTGAATGGATGTTTTCTTTGCTCCTCCCTCTCCTCACTCTCTCGTCAATTGTTCGTTACACGTCGTAATTAACTTTTTTGCTGTCTGTTTTAATGATTCCTCGTACTTGATGTGACCGCTCTTGTTCACAAATGGAGAAGAGCCGCAGTAGACATAATTGCTTTGCTCTGCTGCTGTTCCTGCAACAGCATTTAGAACAGTACCCAAATGTTTAATGGGCTGACCGTGGTAAGGTGGCAATCTTATGAGTACTGCTCACAATTCACGCTCTAACTCCCCTACATCGCTCGCATTCCCCACCAAGCATCTCAACTTTCAAGAAAAAAACGCTCATCGTTTCAAGATGAGTCTCGCTGGCGACTCGCAGTTGACGCCTCTCTTCTTGCAAAAGAGAGCAGCAGAGCCTGCAACATGTGAGAGAGAATCGTCACGACAGATGAAACCCGAACCCAAAGTTCATGATAGGGTGACCGTGGGAAAGGTGGCAATCAGTGAGGTCCGCTGGAAGTTGGACGACCTGAGCGGCCACTTGCTCGCAGTCGTCAGCTGAGGAAGGCGTCGTCGGAGTGGAGGTCCTTCAAATCTCTGCAAACTTGCTTCTGAGAGGGCAAGCTCAGTTTGGAGGACGAGCGCTGAAGGAGCTGCAGGAGCACTACCTCGATCTGCTGCGAGATCTCGGAGGCGGAGGAGGTGAAGCGCTGGAGAGAGAATCATCTACCTGTATGATAGGAGTCACCAGCGAGAGTGGTTTTCAAGAAGACGGGCGAAAGTTGAGGAGACGTCGGCATCGGGTGGCCAGTGGAACGATTTGGCACGACCGCAGGCCGGTTCCTCATCTTTCGATTATGGGAGGTGATGAAGAGGAAAAGAAAGTTGCTGCCGGAGGAGGAGGTGGTCATAAGTTCAATAACTCCACTGAAGTGAAGCGGGTTCTGGGAATGTCAACTAAAGGCAGCAGCAGTTGGCAGTTTTGGTTCTGGCGCTCTGACCAGCGTTTCCTAAAGTGGGACAGTGGTCTGCAGAAGTTGGGCACGCCCTTTCAGACGGTCGGCCAGATGCGTGCACTCCTCGGACAGCTGCTTGAAGTCCACGAAGTCGGTGAGTGCTGCTCTGTTTTGTTTGTCCATTAGCAAAAGTTCTAACCTTTGTTATCATCTTTTTTTGCAGCTTTGCCCAGCGACTACTCGGTCTTTCGTGAGGGCGTCAAGCCGACGTGGGAGGACGTGGCCAATCGAGAGGGCGGCGAGTGGAGTTCTGGAGTTTGCCCGCGGTGATGTCGCCCTGGTGGCCGCCATTTGGCGTCGACTGCTCGAGTTTATCTTTGAGGGAGGTGAAGAAGGTGGTGCTGCTGGAGGTGCAGTGGCTGATGACAAGTCCACCGCCAGCAGCATCTTTCCACTGAACTCCACCGCTCGAAGTCACATTTGCGGCCTGAAGATTGGCATGCGCTTCAAGGCGTACCAGCTGTCGGTGTGGACGGGCCCTGTTGTCGAGTAAGCTCACAGTAAAACCTTTACCCAAACAGTTTGCTAACTCTTTTTTCCCAAAATTTTAGTCTGGAGAAGACGCTGCAGGTGGGCGTTGCCGTCCAGCGCACCATTGCCGATCTGGTCGGTCGAGTGTCGCCAAGCTTTGATCAGCAGCAGCTGGTGCTGCACTACCGAGTGCACAAGAGTGCCCTGGTCAAGGAGCAGAAGAAGCGATCATTGTGCCACAGTGGAGGGGGTGGTGGTGGTGGTAATCATCTCAAGATGTTCTGAGCTGCTGTTGTTTCTGCTTCTGATCACACCTGATCCGTACTCTCGTACTCTCATATGTCTGTCTGCTTTTCCTGTCCATTATCGCGCACACCGTTGCTGTCGTCGTTTACCTGCGACCATTAACACACTCTACACAAGAGAGTTTGTGTCTTCTTCTTCACCCTCTTCTTCTTCTTCACCTCGACAAGTGTTGCGCCAATTAATTTATGCACGATCAGCACCAGCAGCAGCACCAGCAGCACACTCTCCGGGTCGATTCTGCTCTGCACACTCACTTGACAATTAGACAGGCTAAACAGCGGGCATCGGTCATCACTGCAGCGCCGATCACTGAGAGCTCATCTTCTTCTGTTGATGCTCTGCCTGTCAGCCAGCCAGCTAGCAAGGCAAGATGATGCAATTAAATTTAGATTAAGTTGCTCTACAGCAGCAGCAGCAGCAGCAGCCCACTTGCTCTATTGATTTATTGCACTTATCGTCTTGGGTTAGCTGCAGCAGCATCAGCAGCGACGGCTAATGACGAGGTACAGTTTTCTGCTGTTGTTGGCTGATGCTGCTCGATGAGTTTGCTGCCGTAATGATGCGTCTTGGGTGAAAAGGAGGAAGAAGACGGGGTCGCTCGTCATCTTCAGCCACCACCACCGGTGTGTGCTAGTCTGACCACAGATGTGCAAAGATTGGTGGTGGTGGTGGTGTAATTGGCCGGTCAGGTGCCAACTTTGCCTGCCTGATACTGATCTAAACTGCAGAGCTCTTCTGAGAGACAGCTGATTAGAATTAGGAAGAGAAGAGAGGATAGGTGATCATCATCATCATCATCTGAAGGAAAAAAGAAACAGTTTGTGTGTGTGTTGACATTCAAAACGCTGCTGCTGCTGAGGATCGATTTGTGGCGCCCATCTTTGCCACACCATCAGTCCATTTTTGGCAGCCATTTAAATGAGCACAGTCATCATCATCATCAGGTCAGTGCTGTTGAAGTTGTTGTTGTTTGATGTGGTGCTCTCTCAGATTAGATCAGTGATTCTCTTTTCTCTCGCTTGCACTGCCATTGTCTACAAAATGGATAGATGCACACAGAGAGGCAGAAGCAAAGGCTATTACAAGTAATCAGCACTGCCTTCTGCATTTACACAACAACAGATCACTTTGAACTGAATAGAATCGAATAGAATAGGAGTGAAGTGCAGTCTGCACCACCACCGCCATTGACACCGGTCATTAGAGGGTGAACACAGGCAGGCAGACAGAGGCAGGCATCAATCACCGGCGCCATCACACAATGGAAAATAGAATTGAACCGGTGTTACCACCCAGTCTGACTGACTGGACTGTTTGTTTGCACACGCACACCTTCCTCACAATGCCATTGTCATTCTATCTGTCTAGTTGATGTACAGCTGCAGTTTGTTGTTGGTGATGATGATCTGCCTGGAGAAAGAGTTTTAATTACTGCTAAAAGGTGCTCACTGGTAGTAGTGTGTAGACTCACCCGAGAGTGCTGCGCTTTCACTCATTTTATTAGTTTTTAAAGGAGTAATCCAATCTTTCAAAACTTTCACTTTATTCAATTTTCATCATCAGCAGCAGTGACATTATTAATTTGAACTTATCGTTCGTCAAAGTAGTGAGTTTGGCTTCAGCCCCGCCGCTTTTTTGTGCTTATTTGCTTGCTTACTCTTCTTCTCTTCTTGTTGTCTTCACTCAGTACCAGCTCATTCTGATTCCATTAGAGCACTCTTTGATTAAATTAAACTCTTGTGCACCAGCAGCAGCAGCAGCAGCACCAGAAGCAGATTCATCACTGCCAAATCGGAAAAGCCGATGCAACCCCTTCGGCACAGCGGCAACAGAGTGAACTGAGTACACAACACACAGCAAGTCCTCAGCTTATTTATTTGCCATCAGAGTGTGTGTGCTAAGGCTCATTGTCGCCGCCGCCAACAACAAAACCCTTTGAGGCCTAAACTCTCTCTCTCTCTCTCTCGCTTTCCAATTGTGTGCGAGCCGTTTCGGTGCCGTGCGTCGGTGATCGAGGAGGAGGCTGTCACATTCGCTTTAGCGATGATGAATTGCCGAGCACTGCTCTTGCTCTGCTCGCTATCCAAATGTCCCCACTGCACTGCACTCTGTCCAGTGGGCAAATTAATTGAATCTATTGCCTAATTACTCTTCCGCTGCCGTTGCTGCTTTCGCCTGGCACTGCCATGTAATCGGCCCTATTCGTGCAGTGGTAGTCACTACTCTTCTCGAGTGCCCCTTTTCATTTGGCTTCTTTCTCATTTTCATTTTCATTCTCGATGGCCACTGCCACGCTCTGGCAGGCACCACCACCACCACCACCACCCGAATTGATGCACACACGCACACCAGTGTGTTGGCCACCGCACTCGGCAAATGGCTCGTAATGAGGCTTTTGTTTGCTGCTGCTGCTGATATTATTAGTTCTTCCTTACCCCTCTCTCTCTGTTGACATCTCTCTCTCCACTCTTTTAAACAGCAGCACACCGGTCAATGGACGCCGCATCCTTCTCTTCTCTTCCTCTTCTCTTCTCTTGAGCGTTGGCAGTTCAGAGTAAATACAAACAAAAAACAAGATGCGCACAGATCGAGTGCCTCTGCTGCTGCTGCTGCTGTCTGAATGCAAAGCTTTGCACTCACTCACTGGCGATATTAATTAATACTAATCGACGCTGATGAATTGCCAGCCAGGGCGGCGAGTGCAGCACACTCCGAGATCGGCTGCACGCCAGTACCACCACCACAACACATTTGCGCCTAGTGTTCGGGTGCTGGTGCTGAAATTTGAGAGCCCACTCAACTTGGACAGTGCTCGCTGTGTGTTGTCCTCCAAAATTGTTCAGCTGCAGCAAAAAAAGTAAAAGGGCGCAAAATGTAATTAATTTGCTGCCTTCACTTTAATTAGAGCGAGCTGAGCACAGATAGCATGATAGATAGAGAAAGATTGTCTACTGTCAAAAGATTAGGTTTCAGCATCTGAAGCTAAGTGCACTGACTGTCATTGCTGCTGCTGATTGTCCAATTTTAGATTGTGCTACCAAAAAGTGATTCTAGAGGGGCAGAAACACTGTGCACTTGCACAGACACACACAAAAATGTGTGCTTGTGATTGAATAGAAAACGAAGTATTGGTGTAAATGGATGAATGCTACTAATAATTGTCAAGCGAGTCATGCCTTAGTTTAGTTTAGTTTACCTCTACCTGCAATCGCCTACCTGCACCGCCAGATGCTTCGACAGTGCGTCAGCTTCAGGTGTCAGGCTTCAGTACTCGTTCTTACTCATCTTCTTGTTCACTTACTCATCAGGGCTCTCGACTCAATACCTGATGACTCAAGCAAGCAAGCAAGCACTGTTTCTCCTCACTGACACACTTTTTTCTCTTCACTAACCCGTCTTCTTTTTCTTTTTCTTCTTTACTGGCGATTGCTAACGGCAGCAGCAGCAGCAGTTTTTTGCGATTGCTTGCGTGCTCGGTGAAGTCTCGCGACAGGCTTTAGCAGAAACGTTTACAATAATTGGTTTTTCTTCTTCTTTTCCTTTTCCTTTTCCTCTTTTTGCCGTACGGAGAGAGCTACTTTTAGCACTAAATGTAGCCTTTGTGTATGTGTGTGTGTGTGTTGTACAAAGACGAAAATACACACACAAACAAACACTTTGATGGTGATGATGAACTGCCCATTGAAAAGTGCTCATCTCTCATCTCTGGCAAGAGTGTGCTAAGTGCTGCGACCTTGGTCAACTGCGTAGCAGTGTTAATAACTTCAATTTAAATTAATTACCTTCATTTTCAGTTTTATGATTATTATTGACAGATCGTCTTGAGCATTTCAGGTGTAGACACAGTTTACAACTGTGTGTGTGTGCGAGTTGCCCATTTGCATGGCTTTTAGCTTGGGTCGCTGTCAGTGAAAGTGTTGTGTTTGTGTTTGAGCTGCTTACAAGAGTCTTTCCTCGTTCTGACCCTTCTTCTTCTGCTAATGATCAACAAAGTCGTCGTAGTTTCTCTCTCTTTCTTTCTTTTTTCACTCAACTCTTTACTCGTTTTAATTGTCACTTTGCACACTAAAACGAGCAAGCAGACGAGCACTTGTAAAGGCTCGTAAACAGATACACACACACAAACAGTCACCTGACGATAATCGAAAAGGTGAAAGAGTGCTCACTCACTCACTGACTGACTGACAAGGGAGGACAGGACGTTATCTTCTTCTTCTTCTTTTTTTTTCTTTTTCCCCTCCGTTCAATGTCACTGAACTGAGCACTGGCGACTGTACATTAGTGTTGCTGTTGAAAGCTGGCAGAAAAAAGTTTAGTGTTTATGACTTATGGTAAACTCGAAAGTTTGTTTAACTGTTTGAATTCAACTTTTTGGCTAACTGATATTATTTCACCACAATTGCCACTAATTGTATGGGCAATGAGAGATTCTGGTGATGGTTATGGTGCAAATTGAGACCATCCGTTTCGGTGATTCTCACCAATGACCACCACCACCACGACCACGACCACCACTTTCTTCAGTGGTCAGCGAAAGTCGTGTGTCGCCGATCGATCAATCGCCCATCGATTCATCATCATCTTCATCACACGGAAGAAAGAAAAGCTAACCCACTCTTGTTCCTCTTGTTGTTGTTGTTCACTTTGCTTGTGGTCAGCACTAGCATCCCCGTGCTATGAGTAATGGCTTACGCGCCAATTTGGCCATGATTACCACCATTGTATTAATGTGAGCTGCTGCTAATGCATGACACTCTCTCAAGCCTTTCCTGCTGCTGCTGTGAGACGTCACGCTAATTTGCGCTAATTAAGGAGGGGGCCAGTGAAGTGCCACTTTTTGCCAGGGCTCACACACTGAATTCATGGTCGTGGACGTGTGCATTGTGGTGACGGTGCCCAAAGTGTGATGTCTCTATCAGTCAGTCAGTTGGTCTGTCCGCTGGTGGCACTGGGCACTGCAGCTCTCTGCAGGCAGTCGCACCAGCGGTCGATTTATCATCGTTCGCCATCACTGCCACTGGGCTCTACCAAATTAATGCACACAGGGAAAAAGAGGAGGAGGAGGACATTAATTATGCGTGCTTGGTGGGTGGTGGTGGTGGTGGTGGTGGACGGTGGTCAGAGGTGGTCAGAGGGTGCTTGCGATATTTGCAACACTCGAACTGTGATCTCCTGCTGATGCTGCTGCTGCTGATTCAGGTGATGTAATGAAGAACAGAGTGACACACACTGGGTTCTCTCTGTTTGTCTCTGTCTGGGTGCCCATAAATCAGTGGTCATCACACTCAGTCACACTTGGGTGTAGTAGGTGAGTCAGTGTACTCTATTCTGCGCCATTTTAGTGCATCACACTCTCTGCTTCTTCTTCTTCTTCGTTTTCAATTGCAGTGCCGCGCCTTGATCAATGGGTCAGCAAAAATTGGAAAGGTCAACTTGGACAGGGAAGAAGAGGACAGTGAGTGGACCGACAACAGGTTCACTCTTGATGACTGCCTGGTTGACCACTCTCTTATCAGCAGCAGCAGCAGTAAACACACCGAGAGAGAGAGCGGGCACACTTGGACACATCATTTACATCTCTGTCGAGTAGCAGTGCTGTGCAGTGCCTCTGTTCACCAGCACGAACGTGGTCAGTACGTTACCACCGCTGTCCACTGTCGTCGTTGCCGCCACCGAGTGTGCTCTTATCTCTGCTGGCAATCACCACCACCACCACCTCCACCACCAGTGTGCCCTTTCACCTGCGACCTGCAGAGCAGCGAGAGGTCCTTGCAAAGTGAGGGATGCACAAGTGTCGAGTGGTCGTGCTGCTGCTGCCGAAGCAGGCAAGTGTTTGCTGTCACTGCGGGACATCAGTGGTCAATGAGACAAGACACACAGCAAATACAAACGCACACACAGCAAACCAAAGTGCACCATTGACCATCGCTGTCACCAGGTAGCTGATAATGCGACTAAAAGAGGACAAAAGAGTGAGTGTCTGAGTGTCGCCTGAAGGGCCTGGATGACGCAAAGAGTGCACAACAACAACAAAACAAAAGAATGATTGTGTGTGCGTGTGTGCGTTTGACAAGAGAGAACCTCAAACGCTCTGAAATCGAATAGCACCGGACAGAAGATGATCACCGCAGATTCAGTTAATTAGACCTTCGGTGCACTACTGCTGCTGCTGCTAATTAGCCGCACTCGGAAGTGACTACAATGGCGTCATGATCATGATCATGAGATCACCTTTACCATCACCTTCACCTTAACCACCAGCACCACCACCAGGTGCCATATGGCGGATGAGCGAGATTGTCGATGATACGACAGTGACGATCACGAAAGGTCAGTCAGTGTCTGTGTGTGTGTGTGTGTTTTGGGTAGCAAATCACGATACATCACCAGCAGCACTAACAGCAGCAGCAGTGTGAACAATAACAAAGGCTGCACATTACGGTTCATAGAAACACAGAGACAGAGGAAAGAGCAGCAGCAGCAAACGGTGTGTGTCGGTTAGATCACACAGAGCTAGAAAACGAGAGGGCAAACAAACACCTCAACACGACAGCAACGTGATTGCGTGCTGTACTCACCTGTGCTTTGGAAAGTCAAAGAGAGAAAGAGAGGATGCAATGGCTCGCAGCAGACAGACAGACTAACTGTGCCATGCACCATTGCTGCAGTGGCAGCAGCCGAGTTGCACATTCACATCACGTCAGCAACGGTGGTTGTGGTGGTGGTAGCGGTGGCTAATTGCCAGCTAATGAGTGTCGTTTTGTACGACACTCACAGTGTGTGTTTGCAATGGACGACGGCGTTGCAGTGGCAATCACTGGCAATCAATGGTGGTGGTAGTTTTAGTGTGTGTAGATGATCCAGAAACAGAGACAGAGGTGATCAGCTTTGATTGTTGTTTGCTTAACGCCTAGTTGGCTCCCACCAGTTTAGTTTAGTGAGACCCGGTTGAAACACAAATTGCAAATTGTCTCACGTTCCATTTTTTCAGATTTTCACAGAACCATTTTTCCTAGTCTTCTCTCTAATCGCTTTTTAATGACCGGTCTCTTTTTTTTGTTTTGCAGGACTCGTTTTGTTCCATTTTGCTGGTTCACTTGGATTCCTTCTTTTTGGGCTGATCAACAGAGCTTTGTGATATTGCCATGATTCCAACATCATCATCGTCATCGGGAAGCAAACGTCATGTGTCACACCAGACGTATGCCGCCGAGAGCGGAAATGCACAACCCCTTTTGGGCCGTTTCCGTTTCAGCAGTCGTAATTGGGTCCAGTCAGATGGAAGTTTAAATAAACAAAAGAACCGCTTTTTTTCAAATCAGCCCTTTTCATCTCTTTCCTTTTTATTCACTTACCCATTGTAATCACCGCCAGTGGGCACAATTTTTAATTAAAACGGTCCGCTATCTGACTAGTGTCCGGTTGGAACACTCCTAAGCAGCTTAATAAAAGAATCTATCTTTCTGAGCCTACGCTTTAGTTTAGTAAAAGTGCACTCTTCGTTGCGTGTTCCAAAATCGATCCAAAACCGTGCGGTCAGGTCACATTTCCCCGCCAGCGGAGCAGACGATGCCATCTGACGGCCAACGGCGGCACATCATTTGTGGATTCACTCATTGTTGAGGTGGCTGGTCGCCGCATCTTTTTGTGTGTGTTTGTCTGTTTCTCTGCTGCTCCTCATTCGCACATCCAATCTGGCTTCGAAAAACGACGGCGACGACAATGTAATGACGACGATTGAGCGGTGGTGTCGGACAGAAGATTGGTGGTGAAATGGATCACCGAAGTGACCTGGTAAGTGTTCCAAGTTTTCTGACAAACAGGTAAGCTGTGCTGAAATCTGGTAAAGTATTCACAAAGAGCTGATGATAAAGTGTCTCTGCCATCAGTGATTTTGTTGACGAAGCTGTGACGCAGTTGATTTGTCTCTCGCTTGTGGCAATGGCGTTTCCTGCTGGATTTCTCGATCGCTTATTCGCAGGCGATTCCTCCTCAACTGTGGTGAGCTATACTACCGTGGTTGAGCTGCAGTGCCCTGTCCTTCACATTTGTTTCATTTCACTTCATTTCACGCTTTGATTTACTCATTTCGTTTACCCTTTTGCAGAGACCTCAACGACGACGACGGCGGCAGCAATTCTGCCAAGCTGTTGTTGTGCTGCAGTGCTCTTCGTCCTCACTTCGCAGCCGCCGCCACCGACGCCGTCGTCGTCGTCGTCGTTGAGGACTCCCGACGTCGTTTGGTGGTGCCCTGAAGCAAGAAGTCACAGGCACAGGCAGGCAGGCAGAGACAGACTGCAACAGCAGCCGAAGCAGGCACAGTACAACCACCACCACCACCACCACCACCATCGAAACGATAAGCACCAGCCAGGCACAGGGAAAGCAAGAGGTAAGGGAGAGAAAGCGAGAAGAGAGAAGTTGACGGCGAGACAAGACTCGACAAACACACACAGACAGAAGGAGACTCAGCACATCCATCGTTGGAGCTGAAGCTGAGGCTGAGGCGAGCGCCGGCCATACATGTACACATCCACGGCACATCACACCACACCACAGAGCTCTCAGAGGCTCTCACTATATCGTCGCCGCGGCAGCGGCAGCAGCAGCAGTGCTCCTTCAGAAGCCTCGGATGAAGCACCAGACAGATATCGCCCACAGCCAAATAGAGAAACACTGTTGCTTGAAGCGGGCGCGCGCTCGCGCCTTCCATCGTCCGGAGACTGCACCTCCAATTCACAGTCCTGGTCCTCTTGGAGAGGAAGTGATCACAGGAAGTCACTCCCAATCTGAGACTCTCTCCGGTAAGAATCTCCCATTGCGTGTGTGCTGTTGTCAGCAACAGTGTGACGCAAGAAAGCGTCCTGCTGACGTACACTTGCTACAGTTCTCTTTTTCTCTTTTTCTTCTAGCAGATTCTACTTTAGCTTCAAGTTCGATTTCGTCATCGATTTAGGCAGGCAGAATTGACCGGCAGGATCTCTTCACTCACACTCACTCACTTGCTCTGCTCACGTACGCCAGTCAGCCAGTCTGGTCCTGTTCAAGCCTAGCTCGGTCCTTTGTTGTCCTCGTCGCCGGCCGCCAGAAACTCTGCGTGAGTCTCTCTCTCTTTCTCTTTGAGAGACTCTGAGCTGAGCTGAGGAGCTCTCTTGCCGAGGACGCCAGCCTTGGGGCTTTACCAAGCTCTCTCGCTCGCTCGCTCTCTTCCTTTTCGATTCTGTGAATCAAGACGCTCTTCAGGTAAGACTTCTCTATCGTATGTTTGTGTGTCTGTGTGACCTCCACCGCTGACCTCTACTCTCTCTCTTCTGTTCTCTTCTATTTCTTTTCCTCTCCTCTCCTCTCTCCTACTCTACGTTTGGGTATCGTTGGCTGCTGCTGTTGTCCACTCCACTCTACCAAAGCACACAGTGCACACAGTGGTCGTCTCCTCTTCCAGCAGCACTACCCTCCGCCCTCCAGCACAGGGAACCGTGCACAGCCGTGCTCGCTCTGTCTCGCGAGCAACCTCGTCGCCGCCGAGCCGGTGCGCCCGCCTCCGAGATCGAGGCTGCAGAAGCAGAAGAAGCGGCGACGGCTGAGGCAGTGTATTACTACCGCTGTCAGGCCGCGTCTCCAGCTCATTCGCCGTCCTGCCGTGGTCGATGTCGCTCGTTGGCGCTCGCGCTCACAATTTGCTTTGTATTCCTCTTCAGTCCTCGACTTCTTCAGCATCATCATCATCATCATCATCCTGCACACCGTCGATCATCGTTGTCTCTGCAGACTGAGAGTCAGCAGAAGTAAGCATCGAGACTCTCCACCACTACCACCTCTGCCGACTGCACACACAGAGGGAGCACACACATTATCTGCTGGCAAGTCTCTTGGCCACCGTCGCCGCCGCCGTCTTGCTCTTTCTCCATTGCGCCCTTTCCTATTTCTCCCAACACACTCTCGTATGGCCTCCATCATCTCCGTGCAACAACAACAGCAGCAACAACTTAGCAGCAGTCGTCCTCGCCGTCGTCGAAGCCGTTTCCCGTTGCTGTCAGGTAGTTCCAGCAGCAGCACCACCACCACATTTGACCATGTCCTGATGAAGGCCCTGTCTCTGGTCTCTGGTTCCACCGTTTTCTACAGTTGACCCAACTTTCAAGTTTGCCAAGTTTGACAATCAGTTTCCCGTTTCCTGAGCTCCTGAATTTCCCTCCTGGTACAAACAGCAAAACTGAAGCTTCTGATTGCCTCATTGACTTTGCTCCTGCTCTGATGATCACACTGGCTGATCAGCTCATCTGACTGATCATCAGCGTCATTACTGTTTTGGGTAAGTTCTATTTTTCTTTTTCTGTCTTTTGCCACTCTCAACTCTTGCTGGCTACCTCTTTTGCTCTACCGTTTCTTTCTTTCTTTGTTTTTCTTTCCCACTCTGGCTAAGTTGCTCTTTCTCTGGCGTCGGCGACCTCGGCGGCAATGGCGCGCAGCAATTGCTGCTGCTGTTGCCGGTGCGCCATTGCAGCAGTCATTTTTTGTTGTTTCCATTTTTCTTTTTCTTTTTTTCTCCTTCTCCGTCTCATCGCTCTCGCTCTCTCTTTCCCTTTCACACCATCCTCCCAGTGCACGGCGACGGTGCCAGCGGTGTCTACATTTACGCTGCAGCGCGAGTCTCTGTCGTCGTCGTGCAGTCTGGCAAAGCCGGCTCACTCGATTACATCACAGACAGAATGGCAGGCAGGCAGCAGCAGGCAGAGTCTCTCGGTCTGTCTGTGTTTCTTTGCTATCTATCGCCGTTCGGTGCCTTTGCCTTTGCCTGCCTGCCTGTGTGCTTGCAACGAGCCAGCCAGCAACACGGCAACGGCAGCAGCAGCAGCAGTGAGGAAAATTAGGTTAGCTTTGCTCACTGTACTTGATGCACTTTAATTTGTATTTTAACATTCCCCCCCTGTAAAAGTGATAGTCAGCAGCATCGGCAGTGTGTGCGATGTTGTCTGATCAGGAGATTGTATCTAGCCAACACCGACCGTCCAGCAGCAACCCTTTTGCTGCTGCTGCTGTCAACAGTTGCTGACGGCAGGCCTCTCTTTGCTGTCTCTGTGCCCACAACTTGTCTCTACTACCATCTCCACTTTTGCCTTCTACGCTGTTGCCGTCGTTGCTGTACACGGACACACTGTGCTCATCTAGAATGGTCGCTGTTCTGCCGTTCTGAGCACCACTGGCACAACAACACAACTGCTCGCTTGCTGCTGCTGCTGCGCACCAGCTGACCAGTGAGGCCATGTGTGCTCTAGAAACAGTGCCAGCAAAAACAAAATTAAAGGTCCAGTCGTGTTTGCAGTCTCTGTCTGTGTGTTGTTGTTGACCATGACTCACTGTGCACTTGCCACTCTAGGCCCGGACTTTTGTCTCTGCTCCTGTTGCCGTCTGCTCACGAAACAGGTGGTTCTAGTAGTAGTAATAATATTGTGACTAGAAGGACTGCCGCCTGGCCCCGGTCGAGGCACTGACTGACTGACTGACTAATCGTCAGCGTTACGTTTCTCCTTCCTTCGCCTTCATTGTCTCAGACTTGCCACTTTTGGGAGCGTTTTCTCCCCACATCGCCGATGTGTGTTTTCTGAGTGTATATCCTGTGTGTGTGTGCTGTGTTTCGGCACTTGTGCACTCGGCACTGCACTGACTGACTTTCTCGTCAGCAGCAGCCTTCTTCAGAGATGATTCATTGGCAGTAGTGGTGGCAGTGGTGGTGGTGATGGCAGTGTAGAAGAAGACGATAGAGAGCTCTGAGTTTGAGCCAGACGGAGTCAGAGCGAGTCGTTTTTGAGGGAATGGGAGAGAGAGAGAGAGAAGGCCATAAAATCACAGCGACCGTCGAATGAGTTACGTTTGCCGGTGGTGGTGGTGGTGGTGTTGGTGCCCGGCCAGGGTTGCGCCAGGGTTGGCAAAGCTTCTCGCAGCCAGTTCTCTAAGTGGCGTGCTGTGTGCGTGTGAATGAGTGAGACTTTGTCCTTCACCTCTGTGCGGTCTCTCCTTTTTCCACGCAGAAGGTTTTCTGAGACCGGGGGCAAAGGTCCCCTCAGTCATTTAGGCTCACAGAGTCTATGACGAGCTAATGAGGTCCGCAGGCTGCTGTGACGAGAAGAAGGAGGAGGAGGAGGAGGAGGAGAGGGCCGAGAAGGAGGATCAGGTTCACGACGATGATCACCACTGTCTTGAATGATTGACAGCCACAGATTGACTGACTCATTGACTCACTGACTGGACTCGCTCTGTTCATTGAGTGGCTAGGGTTAATTGAATGGGCAGCAACTGAAGAAATGTGAGCTACTTTTAGCTTCTTCTGCTTCTGCTTCTTCTGCTCTTTTTTCTTTTTCCTATCTTTCTGAGCGTATCATGTGATGCTATCTAGAGCGCACTCTTTCACCACTACCACCACCAAGAGCTCTGTGGTGATGATTTGCCTGGTGGTGATCGTCGCGTTTATTGCACGATGCTCAGCAGGCGCGAAAAGTGGCCATCCCGTTAATTGGTTTACTTAATTAGCGCGCAATGAGTCGCTGCTGCTGCTGCTCAGCTCTTCCTCTCTGATGACACTCTTTTTCTGCCTCGTTGTCGGTTGTGGCGTGTTGCGTAAGACTAGGTTGCACTGAGCACTACTATCACAGCAGCCACCACCACTACTACCACAACTACCAACCGCAGACGTCTGTGTTTGTGTCTGGTGTCACTGTTGTTTGTGTATCTCATTGCCACTGATGTCTTTGTCCTCCTCAGCACTGTGGGGAAGTGTGTGGAACTTATCTTTTGGTGGTGGTGGTGATATGCTCGGCAGACATCTCCTGAAAACCTGATGCAGACAGTTGTGCTACTGATGATGATGACGACAACAAAGTTCGATTACCTCGATTACTCGTGCACTCTTCTCAGCAGCAGCAGCAGCAGCTTCATTTGGGTCGAATGGTCAAACAAACAAACAGACAGACAGACTTGTCTTGTCTTCCTCATTTCAGTCAGTCTGAGTGCCCAATTCTCGAATTGGAGCACATCTTTCATCCCTTCGTCATTGCCTCATTGTTGCCTCATTGATGGTGAGCGGATGATACTGATTGTTGTGTGGTGATTGGCAACACTTGTTCATCTCCTCGCTCTCTTCGGTTCTGCCATCCTGTCTGTAGACTGTTGCTCCCTGCTGCCTTTTGATATTCATTTGCAATTCAAAATTGCTCACTCACTCGCGCGTTCTTTGCCATTTACACACTCTATGCACTTGATGGCTTTTCTATGCAAATGACTGCTGCTGCTGCTGCTGCAGTCGCTGAGAACGGTGTCGTACGCCATTGCTGCTGCTGCTGCTATGCGACAGCAGTGCTCTCTTCATCCTGAAAGGGTGATGATGCTGCTTGAGCTTATTTTGTAGCACAGCCAGTGAGGAGACAGTCGTCGATGCCGGTTGGTCACTGCGATCGTTAATCATCTGCCCTGTCGATTGTCTGTCCTGTGTGCTGACTCTGACTCAGTGGTTTCTTATGGCTGCTCGCACTGTCCACTAGCACACTGAACCACACTGACTGTCTGATTCATGGAGTAGTCATTTACTGACATGGTTACCCTATTTACCGATTTGCGGGGTATATAAGCACAGAGCTGCTGATGTCAGCGTGCTTTTGTCAGTTTTTGTGGCCAACACGCCGCGCGTCTGACACTTCTTTCAAGAACAGTAGACTAAGCTCAGCTCAAACAAATGTCTTAATCAACACTGTTTTTGACTTTGCCTGTTTTTCATCAGAACTTTATCCAACACTGAACACTCTCAAAAACGCTCAACCCTAATTAGTTCTCGTGACTCGACTTCTTCACCAGCATGGCCTCTCAACTGTCCAGTGAAACGAAGATGGACGAAAAGATGGACTCATCAACTTCCACTGAGGCGACCGGCAAGGCTGGCCGTGCCATTCCCCCGCCGCTCTTCTCGCTGGAGAACCTCTATGAAGTGCACAACCTTGGTGGTGATCAGAACCGTCACCGCAGCTGTACAAACACCTCGCTGGACAGCAGCAGCAACTGCAGCCTGGCGACCACTGCCAACACCAGCACTGCACCGGGCACGCCCTACCTGGTGACGCCCACTGGCCATCAGCCAGCAGCAGAATCGTCAGCAGCACACGATTCACCGTCCTCGAGCAGTGCTGCCCTCCTCGATGAGCCTGGACAGCGGCGTGGCGGAGGTGTCGCCGATGTACCAGCTGGTGCGCCAGTTTCGCTACGGCGAGTCGGCCGTTGCCGGCAATGGCGGCGGCGGTGGCGTTGAGCTGATGAACACTAGCACTGGAAGTGGTGCTGCCGTTGCCGTGCCAGCCGTGCACAATGATGGCGCTGATGCTGCGGGCCTGCTGATCAACAACGGTGGCAATGGACAGCAGCACGGCAGCAACAACCACAACATCACCGACTTCAGCTTTGGAGGAGGTGCCCTGGACGACAGCATCGAGGGCGAGGATGAGGAGCTGATCTCCATCGGCCACCACTTTACGCCCATCTCCGCTCCCTCCGCCGCTGCTGCTTCTGCTGCTGCTGACCTGTCTCAGGCCGCGGAGGTCTTTCGCTTTCCTAGCGTCGTCCCTGGCGCCACCACTGCTGCTGCTGGCAACCTGGCCACCGAGCGACGTGCCAATCGAATGGGCTATGGCGGAAATCGTCACCAGCACTACTCTGCGGACAATCACCACTACTATCACCGTCAGGCAGCAGAGGTGAACAACAACGACCCTGGCTTTCGCAACTTGAACCACAACTCGGCGCCTGCCGGTGGCGGTCCTCCTGCTCAGGATATGATGTTTGACTTTGATGAGTTTGGAGACGAGGATGATGACGATGTCTTCTACAATGGCGGTGCCCCTGCTGAAGAGGAGGAAGACCACTCGCCGCCGATGCGGGAGTCGCGCTCCTGGCACATTGCCCGCCCCAGTTGCATCATTGGCGGCGATGCTGTGGACGGCTTTTGCTGCGACAATGACGAGGAGGAGGGCGCCCATGCCGCCGGCTCTCGCAGTGCCCAGCTCTTCTCCTGCAGCTCCTCCAGCCGTCGCTCCAGCTCGCCCATTCCCATTCCCAGCAGCCGAACCAACAGCACCAGCAGCAACTGCAACTTTGACAGCTTCTTTGAAACTTCGGCAGCAGCAGGTCAGCAGCCCATGTCCTCCACCTTTATGTCGCCGCCGTCACCGTCGCCGTCGCTGTTGGGCAGTGTGCCCCAGCCGATCACCCGAATGCCCTACTACCATCAGATGGCCCCGCCGCTGCTGCTGCCAATTGCCGCCCGCAAGGAGGAGGGCGAAGTGGCTGAAGTGGGGGGCGATTCAAGCCGAGCCTTTCACCAGCACCACCGCCGCACCGCCCCCTTTGGCACGCACTTTGAGACGAGCTGCTCGATCATCACGCGCAGTCTGGTGCCCTCTCGCTTCAGTCCGGTGCCCTTTCACGGCCGCTGGTACCCCAATCCGCAGGCGGTGCAGCGAGGACATCTGCTGAGGCAGGCGGTTAACAATGGTCTTGGACAGCCGCCGCCCACCTCGTACCACCTTCGCTTTGGCCGACTGCCCGCCTCGCCCACCTACCCGCTGCGGGCCATTCCCACTGACTTTCGCGCCCTGACGCCGACCTGGGAGATGGACGAACCGGTGGAGGAGGAGGAGGCGGAGAAGGCTGGCACTGCCGCCTCTGCCGCCGCATCCTATGGTAAGTGGATATGTTTTGTTTTGCTTTGCTTTTTGTTTACTGCTTTGTAGATCAGCTGTGCTGTGGTAGTGATTGTGATTGTGTCTAGATTTGTTGCTTTTTCCCTCTATTTGCTTAGCTTATCTTCCTTGCTTGCTGTGTTTAGCGCGTAGGAAGCGCGTAGGACTGCTACGCGCTGCTTAGAGCCAAAGCCAACACACAGGCACAGAGAGCTTATCAGTGTGTCACCATGTGCTTCTGCTGCTGCTGCTGCTCGAGCAGACCATTGACCATTGCCATCACCCTCGTCATCATTCAGTCACTAAGCCATCTCTCTCGCCCTGCTACACTCTAATGTGTTGGTAGGTGAGCGGGGGCCTAGTCGACCTAGAGTGGTGGCGACGGGTAGTGTACTACTACTACGGCTACTCTTCACCCCTCGAAAGAGTGACCACCTGTTACCACTGGTCTCTTTCGGACAGGCACACTTTCTCACGCTTGTTCCTGTCTCTCTCGTTTTGACTACGACTACAAACCAACGACTTTCTCTTCCCTATCTCCCCCTCGCTCTCTTTGGCCTCTCTGCTACCTTGACGTGAGGGCCTTTGTCTGTGAGCTAGAGGCGATTTGTCTCTGGTGCCTGTGGTGCTCTATGCATCGATTTGGGAATAGTGTGGGCACTTTGCAAAGGCAAACACTGTCTGCGTGCTGACGATTATGATTAAGTCTAACTGGACGGTGGTGGTAGTGGTGGTGGTGGTGTCCAGGACTCTGAGCCCACTACTACTGGTCTTCACTACCGTTGGTGTCAGGGCAGGTCAAGCACATCATCTCTGCTGCTGCTGCTGCTGCGGCTACTAGGTCAGCTACTAGTGTGTATCACAAAGATCAGTCAGTGGTAATGAGGTGCTGCTGCTGCGGCTCTTTCTGACCAAATGTGTGAGTGTGCTTGGGGTTTTGGGCAGCTTGCTGCAACTTTATGTGTTGGCTAGCTGTTGCGTCGCCTCGACGTCCATTGCCCCCATAGACACTGCGCTCAGTTCAGTTCTACTGCTGTGAATATATTAGATATTCCGTAGCGGCGACTACTACTACCACCGCCGCCGGCCACCGCATCGACGCCTTCTCTCTCTCCTTCTCCTTCTCCCCGACTTCATTTCCTGACTTTGTGTTTCCTGCCTGCTAGCTGATTTTCTTTTTCTTTCTTTCTTTCTTTTTCTTGCCACTGTGCACCGAAATGATCGAGTTGCACAGCTTCTCTCTCCCCCACTTCTGTTTGGCTGTGTTGACTGGTCTGCTGCTGCTCAGTCACTCGTTTGGTGGCTTATCTCTTGCGCTCTCCATCTCTTCTGGCCAGGAGCCTCATCGCTTCGCGTGTGCAGAACTTGGCGACGACTGTTGCAGTGCCTGCAGCATCAGCAGCCACAGCATTGAAATCATGATTTCGCCCTTCTCATCGGTTGTGCCGGTTGTGATGTGATGTGTGTGTGTGTGTGTTTGCTCTCTCGCTCTACTCTCAATTGCCACTGTCGTTCGTTCTGGTGCTGCTGCTTAGTGTGCCTCGACGAGAGTTGACGATTAGCGCCGAGTCCGAGTTCATAATTTGATTTGCCTCCTTTTGCCTTCTTTCTCCTTCTCCTTCTCCTTCTTCTTCTTCTTCTTCCTACTCGCGAGCAGTGTACGATTCGCGAGCACAGCTCTTTTTTCACTTTTTAGCTCTCGCGATCTGCTGCTGCGGCTGCTGCTGACCTTGGGCGGAGCAAGTCTGTCCGGGAAAGAAATTGCCTAGCACTGGCAAAGGTGGCAGTGGTAGTGCTGTGGGGGCGAGCAGCGCCGCGAGGTCGTGACCCCTCTTGTCCGGGACTCGCTAAGAGAAACGGGACGCTGCTCTATTGAACTGTGTGTGCTGAGGTAATAATCGCAGTAGTATTGGTAGTGGTGGTGTGGTGCCATGCTGCAATAGACCCAAAGAGTGCTGCTACTGCAAATCTCTCTCTCTCTCTCTCCCTTCTCAATGTCCTTGGACTACTCTTCGGTGTCACTACTTCTCTCGGGGCCCGGCGGAGTCTCGGGCTCTCTCACTCTAGCTTGATTGCTGGTGACAGTTTCAGTGACTGACTTGTTGCGTTGCCGGTGAGGGATCATTTGAGTCCTGTTGCGCTGCTGCTGTCTGCTGCTGCGTCTGTTACTTGAGCCAGCCAGCAATCAAGTCGCGAACCTGAATAGAGAGAGAGCAGGGGAAAGAAAGAAGGACAGTGTCGGTGATAATTGGCAGTGCAGTGCATAATGAACGACAAATTGATTGATTGATTGCGCCAGTGTGTGTGTGTTTATTATTGTCGAGGTACAACCAGGCTGTGACTTGGCTTGGCTGGCCAAAGAAGAAGAAGAAGAAGAACACTGAGCACACTCATTGTGTGACCGGTTGAAGGGAAGAAAGAGAAGAGAAGAGGTAGCAACACACTCTAATCGCACCGTAATTGGCAATCATATCACTGTGTGAGATGCTAAGGCTAACACCACTGCCTCGAGCAGCATCATCAGCAACAGCAACCATTTCCCCTTGCCACCTTAATTGATTGTCTCCAATGGTTGCTTGGTTGCACTGGTCAGCACACACACACACACACACTACTTGACCTCCTTAATGGCAGCCATTATTATTATTACTGTCCACACTGACTGTCAGTGACGTAATCACACACAGCGAGTCTCCCCTCTCTTCCTACCACTCTAAAGGGACACACGTGGTGTGATGGTAGTGGTGGTGGTGGCTTTTCAGTAGTACTCTGTTGACCGGTTGCTGCTGCTGCAGCTTTCAATTAGCCACTCAGTGGATAGCCTTTTGCTGCTGCTGCTGCTGCTGTCCGGGCTGCTTTGGCGCGGGTATTGTGATGGGGCGCTCAGTGGTCGTCCACTTTGCTCCCCTGCTCTCTCGTCCACTGCTTTTCTGAGTGTATTCGGGCTCTATTCTCTGTCGTCCTTTTTTCTTTATCTTCCTTTTCCTACTACTGCTGCTGCAAGGCGACAGTGGCTAACTTGATTAATTCAACTGGTGGTGGTGGTGGTGGTGGTGGCTGTTTGTGCAGGTGCACACTCCGAGTGGCCGCCGAGCACACTGTGTGTTCAGTGTTGCTGCTGCCCGACGAGGCTTGATGCCTCTATTTATGGCTTCCCTTGCCCTCCTCGCTTCCACTCACTCACTACCACCACCGTCAATTTGAAGATGGGGAGCGTGAGCACAGAATAGTGTAGTGGTGGTCGCTGCCGTGTGCACCAGGCGGCCGGTTGCTCGGATTGATTGCTTATAGCCGAGTTGCCAGAACCGAGGGAGCGACAGAGTTGTGGTCGTCGTCGTCTTCGTTGTCGTCGCAGCAGCAGCAGTGGCCATCATCTCATGACAACTTTCGATGCTGCTGCTGCCTCTGCTTTGCCTGCGACCTCTAGCACACTGCTGCCTAGATGGCTGAACTCTCATCTCGGTCAGTCAACTTGATAAAACTCTGCAGCAGCAGCAGCAGCAGACGTACTTGCATACAGACATTAATTTTTTCAAATGGTGCACGATATTTAAATTTGCTTCTGCTGCTGTCGCTGATGCTGTACTCTCCGGCATCATCACCACCGGCGGTGGCGGCCCATTACCGCGCACTCAATTAATTTTGACATGTGCTCTCTCTCTTTCTGAGTGAGCAACATCTTTTGCCTGTTTGCCAACTAGCTGACTAGCTCCGCTCGCTCACACTTGTCGCACTTGTCATCGTCACTCGTGCTTTGCACACTCGTCTTTTTGTTTCAGTGCACTGGTGGTGGTAACAAAAAAGTGAGCTGATGAAACACTGAGAGCGCATTGATTCTGTCTGGTGGTGGTGATGATGATGATGATGATGGTGAGTCAGTTGAATGTCCTTGCAGCAACTGACACTGACTGCAGTGCTGCAGCACAGTTTGGCTTTGCTTGCCTGTGTGCCTGTCTGCCTGACACTCGCGGCCTTGGCCAGTGAGCTCTTTATCACTTGCTTGAATCATCATCAGCACCACCACCAGTGCAACAGCAGTAGCTTCGATTGCTGCTGCACTGGTTGTGCCATTGGGTTTGCTTCTCTCTTCTGTTCAGTTTTGTTCAGTTCACCGTTCTGGGAATTGATTCAACACCAAGGCGCGCAGGAGAGGAGATGAAATGGATGCGGCGAGGTGGTGTGCAGTTCAGTGCAGAATGAAAAGGAGGGGGCGAAAGAAACCAGGAGCAGAGATGGCTATTTTTAGTTTGGATGGCGCGACGCGATCGTCCTTCATCTTCAGCTTCAGCTTCTTCTTTAGCTGCAAAAGAACGAGATTGAGACACGACGACGACGACGACTCGATCTTCTTTCTGTCTCTCTCTCCCCCTCGCTGGCTCGCTGTGTGTGAATTTGAAAAGTGATTTCACTTTTCAGTTTGGGTTTCGTCTTTCACTACTGTCGTCTACTCGATTGCTCGCTCGTCAGTTTCTCTTCTTCTTCTTCTTCTTCCACCACGGCCAAGGTTGTTGCAATTTGGCAACTCGACAGTGTGTGTGTGTGTTTACAGCATCAGCAGCAGCAGCTTACAGTGCCTTGATTTGGGCGCGCGAATGAGCCGACGCCAGTGACTTTTCTCCCTCTCCTTTTTTTCTTTCTCTTTGCACATGTTCAAGACCATCGACCGTGATATTCAGACTGCTGTACAGTGTCTGACGGAGTGTCTTTTGTAATTTCGGTGTGTGTGTGCACTGCACACACTTTGTGCGCCCAGTTCTTGGCTTGGCGTCTGCCACCACCACCACCACCGGCACACTGCTTTTTTTCGGGGGATGACAAGTGTCCGCTAATTGTGCGTGCAGCTGTGCTCTCTTGCTGGCTGGTGCCTCTTTTTCCTTCTTGGTCTTTCTGTGTGTTGCTCTACGCACGATCCTGTTGCTTGGAGAAAAGATTAGTGGCTGAAGAGAAGGGAATGGAAAAGGGGGCCTCAATGAGTTGTGTGTGTGTGTGTGTTTGGCCGTTGGCACATTGATTACCGGTTGTGCGATTAAAAACAAATGATGATGATGGTGATGGTGGTGATGCGGTTAGTGACTGTGTCTATGTGTGTCTGTGTGCTCAGATCTTTCGTTTGCTTAGCAGCGTTGACGCCTTAATGGCCGTGTCCGTTTCGCTTGAAGCAGCTCTCCCATCTTCTTCTTCTTCCTCTTCTTCGTCTTCTGCTGCCGACGATGACCTCTCACCTCTTTGAGCTAGGTCTGGCCAGTCTTTAGCTCAGTTCAGTCTCAGTCTCACACCTATCTCCTACCACTTCTACCTGCCTGCCTGCCTGTCACTAGTGAGCTTGGCGATCACTTTACGCCTGTCAATCGCCCATTTGGTCAGTCTCTCTTTCTCCCTCTCTCTCTCTCTCTCCTCCTTTGGCTAATTGTCGCCACTTGGTGTGTGCTTGAAAATTGACGAATTGCGTGTTGATTGCGGTTGTGGTGCTTGAGTGGTGCATATCACCACCACTGCCGCCATCATCATCATCATCCCATTCATCTCGCCAAATCACATCTCATCTGGCGCTGATTTGTCGCTGCTGCTGCTGCTAATGGCCTTTTAATGTGGTGATGCACAGAGCACCACAACAACAAACATTGCTTGGTAGTGGTGGTGGACCCCATCGCCACTTCTCGAATGACTGTGATTTTTCTCTCTCTCTCTTTCAATCCCTTGCCCAGTCTAATCTAGCATCGTCCATTGATACTACGGCGATGATGTGATGTCTAATAAGGTTTAAATAAAATCACACATCGTCTGACGAGGCACTAAATCTTCTTGTTGAGAGAGTGTGTTTGGCTGCGGCTCGTTTTGGCCGATTGCCCAGGCGGTGGTGGTGGCGGTGGTGCATCGTGTTGCCCTCTTGTCTTGCTCTATTCATCAGCCCCATCTCATTATTACCGCTTTGGTGTGTGTGTATGTTTTATTGCACACCACTCACCACTGAAAAAAAGATGCGAAAGTGAAAGCCAATTTAGGTGCTATTAGCAGAGGGCCGCTTTGTTGTCGTCGTCGATGTTTTGTTGCTTCTTCTGCTGCCTCTCTTTCTTTTGCTCAGTCAGTCAGGCGCGACAAGATGTTTTTTTGGAGAGAAGTGTGCTGAAACACGAGAGTGTGTGGTGATTAGGCGGCTGACTACGACGACGACCACAATCGCAGCCATTTGCCGGTGCAGTGAAGCCTGGCAACAGAGGAGCGAAAGTGGGAAATAGAATTACCACTGTCCAGGTCCACCTTAGTTTTTCGGCACCGATTAGGCCACCACTTTAGCAGCAGCCGCAGAATCGGCAGAATCAGCAGTCGTGCTTTGAAGGGGCAATTTGTTCTGCACTTTTTCGATTGAAAACCACCGCATCGGCGTTTTAGTGCTCTTTTCTTTCTTTCTTTCGATTTGTGATTGTCTATCATTTCTTCTTTCAGTTCTTTGCTATCAGTTGGGCGTCGGGCACTTGGTGAATTAATGAGTTGCTACTTTCGCTCGAGCGTCGTGCAAATGCGATGTGGTGTTTGCAAATTTGGCAAATCAAGAATAGTCCTTGTGTGTGTGTGTGTGTGTTTGGCTCAGTTGATGTTTATGACCACTCGATCTACTGTCGATTGCTTTTGATGGTGGTGGTGGTAATGGTGGTGGTCATTGCCTGAAGTGTGCCTCGCCGCATGTCCTGTCTATCTCTGTCGTTCTGGCTGGACATGGTAATCGAAGAGGAGAGCTGTTGCTGCTGCTGCTGCTTTCCATCAGACTGTCATTACAAGGGGAGAGCGGAGAAAGATCATCTCCTACTTTGTAGCTGTGGTCCGGTTGTGTTTTGTAGGTTTTTAAACTTCAAGTGATTTGATTTGAGGGGGTCATTACCAGCCAATAAAGCACACACACACACACTCACGCTCGTGACCGACTGTGCCTGGCTCGTGCCCGGCTCGAGACGATGCTGCTCGAGTCTAGGGAAGATAAGACAACACTGCGGTGTGCTGCAACTGTTTGCATCTGAAAAGAGTGCCCGGCAAAGGTTTTGCCCTTTGCTGATCACCACTTTTGCTGTCGAAGCTTTCTTTGTCGAGGCAGTCATCATCTTCATCAGTGGTGACTGATGTTGTTTTTGACTTGACATTTGACCTACTACTCTGCACTGCTTGCTGTGTTCGGCCTTACGTCAACCCATCGTTGTCAACGAGAGCATTTGAGGCTTTCCTTTGCTCTGCTTTGCTTTGCCTGATGCATCGTCATAGTGACCATGATTTCCCGGGCTCACGAAGAGAGAGGTCTCTTCTCTTTTTCTTGTAATGTAGTAACTTGCCTTGCTTTTGCCTCAATTTTCTTTACGTTTCTTTCTCCATTACCTTTGAACCGTATCCCAGCTCTCTTTCTCTCTCCCTGCAACTGTGTGTCGTTTGCCTGTCGTTTGCATTGCTGCTGCTGCCGATGCATCTTCGACTTGGGTTCAGTTTTGTGTTTCTGTTTGCTGTTCTGTTTGTTGTTTGCTGCCTTTTACGCTGTGCTTTTTGTTTTTATTGCCTGCCGGTGGCTGTGTGTGTGCAATTGAGAGAGAGAGAGGAGAGAGAGAGAGAGCGCAGATGAGTCTCTTTTGGTTAATTGATTGGGGTGATGGTGGTGGTGGCCTTGTGCCGCCGCCGATGCTGATCTTCACCGATGATGATCATAAAGTCATCAAGTGCAATCGACACACTGTGACTGCTGCTGCTGCTGCCCCTGATTGCCACTAATTGGGCGATATCATTTGCCTGTTGCAGCAGCAGCAGCATAGGGAGCGCAGAAAGTAGCGCACACTGTTCGACGAGGGAGACATTGGTGAGGAGCCAGTTTAGTTAGTCTTCAGTGGTGGTGGTGGTGGTGGTGTAGGTCATCAACCGGTGCGACTGATGCAACTTTGCCAGCTATTGATGCAGCAGCAGCAGCAGCAGCAGTCGCGCACTGATGGCGATGACTCGGTGGTTGTGTGAGTGTCTGTGTCGTGTGCTGTACTTGCGCCACTCGGTCGTCTGGGCGACCGTTTTGCTGTGGTGGTGGTGGTGATGGTGGTCGTTTAGCTTCTTCTTCTTCTTTGATGGCTGATGGCGAAGAAGAAGAAGGCGCTCTCCCCTTCTACTGCCTCCAGCTAATCACTGCTGCTGATGATGCTGCTGACCATCAGGCGATCAGTTAGTCAGTTTCCTTGATGACTGTTTTTGCCTTCTCATTTCAATCGTGCTCAGCTTGCGACGGTCTCGTGTCAGCTAACAGTTGACAGCGCATCAACGAAAAGTCGCAGTAGTTTTCCTCTTTTCTGCTAATCTCGCTCTCTCTCTTTCTCCCTTTGCACACTTTAATCTGCGTTCAGCTTTTCAGGTGATCAGGTGTGCGCCTCCGGCCTGCTGTGGCTACTGTGTAAGCAGACACTGGCCTTTTCTTCTTCATCTTCCTCTTCACTGACCACTGTCAGCACAGCCTGTCATTAATCGATCGCTAATCACCGGCTGGCCTATTGACAGCAGTTGCTGCCACCAAGGGTGTTTGCGTAATGATTAACTTGGCAGAGTGGTGGTGGTGGTGCTGGGGATAATCCACCCGGTGGCCCACTGCCACCGGGCAATTTCGGGCACCCTTCTTCAGGTGCTCTCTTGTAAGAGAGAAGTAGTGCTGCTCTTCTTTACCCTTGGCAGGGTGCACCGACACCAAGGAGAGTAATTGGTACTGCTAAGGTGGTGGACCTTGGCACCTGTGCCCTCCTTGTGTGCCTTTATTATTTTGGGAGAAGCTACTTTTTTAGTTTTCTTCGGTGTCACTCTGCCGTTGTTTTGGTAACCAGAAGCAGCACCAGCAGAAGCACTAAATGAGGCCCCACTAATGAGCAGTCATTAGCCAGAAGTGTGTGTTTTGTTGGATAAGCAGGAGCCCATTTTGGGGGCTTAGGAAAAAGGCAAAAGCTGTAGCTGTGTGTGCTGCTGTCGGTGCTAATGTTCCCATCAGAAGCTAAAGCTGCTGCTGCTGCCACTGAGAACACAGCCGAATTGGCCATTGTTTTGTGTGTGTGTGTGTGTGTGTGTAACCGACTTGTTGCACTTGTGCAAGGTCAGAGGTCGGCAGAGCTGTGCAACCGCAGCCGCTGCCGCTGACTGACACAATCGTTTTGTGCGTTGCGAGGAAATGATGTTGATCAAATCACATCGAAATCAGATGCTGATTACATAAGCGAGGGCAGTGTTTGGTGTGGGAGAGGGAGAGAGAGAGAGCAGGAGATGACAGTGAACTACTACTACTACTACTGCTAACTGCTACTACAACTGCCCCGGGCAGCACACGGCCAGCTTGGTCGGTGATGATGCTTCTGATGCTGTCCTCTTCAGCAACGATGACACACCGGAGAGAGGTGAGATGGGTCAGGTGTGTGTGTGTGTTGTGAGGATGAGTACCACAAATCGGAGACCACTTTTCGTTGTCTGACCGGTCATTACTTGCCTTCACTGACTAGTGTGTGTGTGCTCGTACTTGCGATCGCTACTGATCTGCTGATGTGTTGGCAACAGTGGCCACCAGCACCATCACTTTACTGTCCGATTGTCTCTCTCTCCCTTCCCTTCTCTTCTCTTCCCTTCTCCCTGTGCACTCTCTGCCCCGTTGACTTGATAATTGCAGTGTCAGTGGCGTTGCCGGGCACACACTCACTCACCGGTCGTCGTCTTCGTATCGATGCCGTTGATTTGCATCGGTGATGTTGTGAGATGCACTACTGCTGCTGCATCAGTCAGTCAGTTCGGCAGTGTGTGCACCGATTTGCCCAGGTGTGGGCAAGTGCGAACAGCAGCAGCAATTGTGCTCATCATCAGTAGTAGTGACTTTAGTGGCTACTACGACGACGACGACTACTACTGAGTACACACATGATGGCTGATGAAGGTGAAAGGTCACCGAGACGCCCTTGGTGCCCACTTCTTGTGGCCTCCATCACTTCTCCCTCTCTTTCTGGCTGACTGACTGCCCAGGTGTGCACTTGATGGTGGTGGTGGTGGTGGTGACGATAATGGAAGAGAGAGAGGAGAGAGGAGAGGGGATAACGACGATGAGATGATGTGTCGCCCGGGCGACAGTAGAGCGTCCGGGATTCAGGTTGATGCCACTTCTATTGCTGATGCTGCTGCTGCTGTGCTGATGGTCTACGGAGAGTGGCCAGACATCACTGCATCGACTCGCCGTGATGCTCACTGTTGTGTTGATGGCGCCCGGCGTCATCTGAACATCATCATCAGCTGCAGTAGTGTGAAGGCAGAGAACGAGTTCGAGGAGGAGTTTGCAGTTTGAGCTGTGTGCAGCTTTAGCTTTAGCTTTAGCTTGGATGGGAAGTAGCTGCAGCAGCAGCTCGTGGCAACTTGGCGTCGGTTGTGATGGTGGTGGTGAAGTTGGAGTTGGTCAGAGGAGAGAGAGAGAGAAGCGCCGCTATATAGAAGTAGACGGCGCTTGCTGCTGCTGTTCCTGCTGTTGCTTTTCCTTTTCGGCGCTAGTCAAACGATGATGGCGGTGGTGGAAGTACTGGGCGCCACACGCCAAAGAGGGAGCCTCTTTTTTCCTCACGTTTATAGGGCGCCAACGTGACTTTAACTGATGGTGGGCGCCATGATGAGTCTGTCTTTTTGTTGCCTTCCGTCTGCGTTTAGGAAGGTGGCTCTGGCTGAGGAGGATAGCACTTTTGAGAGGAGGTTGAGGAGGAGGTTTTTCCCATCAGGCTCAATCTCGGTGCTGTGTGAACAACCAACGACTATCATCTCTGCCGTCAGTTTGTCAGTCAGTCTTGGTCCATTGATCACGTTGCCATCTTCAACCGTTATTTTACGTCATCGTCATCTTTGAGGCCTCTTTCTCACACTTGTCTGGTTGTTCAATCAATCTGATTTGATACAGCTCTTTACAGTGGTCAACGGACTACTAACCAAGCACTAACAAGCTTTGCTGGACAGCAGCAGCACACACACATCTTTGATTGTCTCTCTCAATTAGCCCGTGTGTTCAGAGGGGTTTGCCTTTTGTGTGGAGAAGATAAAGAATAATAGTCCCGTGCTGGTGGCAACCAAAGTACGACTGGTCGCCCTTTTGTACTTGTCCCTCTCTGCACACAGCAGCAGCAGTAGCAGCCGGGGCAATTAACTTGTCCGGGTCGACAATGTCGACGATGTTTTATTCATCCTCATCATCATCATCAGCATCATCAGGCGACATTATTATCGCGTTAGGCCATTAACAGCGAGGCGACCACTTTGTTGAGCTGCTCTGCTGATGGTGATGCTAGATTGAATTGATGGGTGGACTTTGTAGATCATGCCCAATCTTTTTCCCTTTGCTCGCTCACTTATCTTACCCAGTAGTAGTGGTGGAACTGTGCGGTAATGAATTTTCAGGCTGTTGCCATTGTCATGCCATTTCTGCTGCCGCTGTTGTTGCTGCTGTTTCGGCTAATTATCGCGTCTATTCATTTAGAGAGGAGAAGATGCTGCACTAACACAAAGCACTAATGGTGGCACTGAAGACCGGTTGTCTGTTTCTGTGTCTGTGTGTTGGTTTGTTGATACACTCGTGGACAAGTACTACAAAACACAGAAGCAGCAGCAGCACATGTCGTACTAGTAGACGGCTAATTAATTAGCTGATCAAGCGGGGAGGGAAGAAAACTGATGTGCCTGCACTTTGCCCCCTTCCCCTTCCCCGCTTACTTTGACTTTGCTCGCACTGCTGTTTGGCTGTTAATTGATTTTGGTTGTTGTTGTTGTTGTTCTAACACACATTGTCTCTTCTCCCCACCCCACCCCACCTCCCCCCCCCCAGAGCTGATCTTCAACTTTAGCCAACTGTCGGTGAATGAGATCTCCGGCGAGGTGATGGACATTGAGGTGGCCGACGGCAGCGGCGATGACCTGCACCGCCACGAGGACTCAGAGGAAGGTGATGGTGGTGATGGTGGTGACGGCGGAGGTTCACCTCTGTCAAAAGCTTCGACTTCCTCTTTCGTCTCTTCAATGTCCTCCTCCTCTTCCTGTTCCTCATCACCCTCCGCCCCTCAGCTGCCTGACATTGTCTCCAGTCACCGGTCTGCCTCGTTTCGTGAGCGTTCTGCAGTGGCCGCCGCCAGCAAGCACCTCCACCGAAACACGCTGCCCTCCTTCAACGCCGAGCACATCTCCTCGGCTTCGGTCAGCGGCAGTGGTGGTAGCCATCTTCATCATCACTATCACCACCACCACCAGGCCGCTGAGCCCCGGCGGACGATGTCCGTCTCGCTGCCCATTGAGGAGCACGTCATCTCCAGTGTCGCCTCTCAGCTGCGCCAGATTAGCAGTGACTTCTCCAGCAGTCGTCAGGTAAGAGCACTACTAGCAGAACAGAGTGCTGATGCTTTTAATTACTTTTGCGCCCAGTTCAGCAGTTGAGCAGTTGAGAGTGAATAGGCTCTTATCAGGCTGTGGCAATCGCTGCCAATTTGCACCTGTGCGCTTTTTGCTTCTTTTTCGCTTCTTTGCTTTTCTTTTGCTTTTTCGCTTCTTTTGCTCCTGTCATTCGATCGACCACTGCTGTTTTATTGCGCTGCAGTGAAATGAGTCGAGTCTCGCCTACGCTGTCCTCGTTTTATTTTCGTTTGCTTTTGAACGCCCAACTTTTCTTTGCGCCGCATCTTCGGCTAATCCTGAAGGCAACTCTACCTCAGCTCTCTGGGCGCTAATGTACATTAGCCGCGGCTCAATCCTACTACTCCCCGGGAACACTTAATAATTTGCCTCTAATTGAATTACTACTGCCACCACCACCACCACCACCGCAGCAAAGTCTATTTTGACTAACGCTCTTGCCCTTTGCCCCTTTGCCTTTCTTTTGAGGGTGAAACGCCTGCATCACCTCTCGCTTATCTTTTGCTCGGACTTTTACAGAAGTCCTGCTGAGATGAAGTTCGGTTCTTCTTCTCTTCTCTCTGAACAGTACTTGTGTTGTTAGCTGTTTCGTTAGTGTGATGCTCGCAGCTCTGAAATGAGGATTCTGTTTGGTGGTGGTGGTGCCGGGCAAAAAGTAGTGGAGAGGAAAAATACAAATCGATCATCGCCCGGTGACACAAGAGAGGGGACTTCAGAGGCTTCACAAGTTGGGGTGAAGATCGTTTCAGTTTCTTTCATGTCCTTTGAATCTGTCTTGTCTCGTTTCGTGTCTCCCTCTCTCTCTTCTCTCACTTCAGTGTTGCTAATCTGCATCTTCGTAGTGATGTTCTTGCTGTCTCTTTCTCCCTCAGCCCTGTCGCTTGCATCTTAATCTGATTACGCATCTTCTGCTCCTGCTCAAGAGAGAGAGGGGACACTTGAGATGATCAGCTTGAGTGGCTGTGGTGGCTGCTGCTGCTGCATGAGAAGAAAGCTACTTCACAGTGTGGTGGCAGTGTCTGACGCCCACTCATCGATCCTCGGCCGCATCATCTCGCAGATGTGTTTTTTGCTTGGGAGACACTTTCAACTTGAGCAGTCAGTACAGCTGCTGTGGCAAAGTAGACAGTTTGATTCCCTCAGTCCTCTTTTTATCTTGCTTTTCACTTCTTCTATTTGCCTTTTCCCAGTTGAGTGTGTCGCCCTTTTATAAAGTGTGTGTGAGTGAGTGTGTTTGAGATGCAAATCAAAAGCAGACAGAAGCAAACAAAAAAACTGTGGCGCTTTTTGCCGGTGCCCATTTTTTTATCGTCGCTACCGAGTTTGACTCGTCGCTGCTTGTTCTTCTTCTCTATTGATGCAGATGATTTGGTAAATGATGTTTGACAGTGTTGTGTGTGTGTGTTGGCCAATTAACTTGGCCTTTGTGTGCCTTCTCTCCCTTTTGTGTCTCCTCTTCTTCTTTTCCCTCAATCTTGATCTACTGCAGAGTTCTTTTGGAGTCACAGTGTATCTTATCTCTCAATTGACTGCCCTTGCTTGCCATCTTTCATTCTTTTGCACAGTTAGCCAGTTAGATTTAGTTCTCTTCTCGTTGACAACCTTAGCAGCAAACTGTTGCGTGTCATTGGCTTTGGTCACTTTTCAATTAGAGTCCCTCATCTTTCTTTCTCCCCCCCTGTTCAACTGATCTTTCCAGCCTACCATTAGTCGAGTCTTTAGAGGGAGAGAGACTCTTTTACCGACTCACTGCCTTTTATTATGACTGTGTTTTATATATTATGTTTTATTGTGCTTTATTGAGCTCGTCGACTGCCCCTGCACACAATCTCAATACTTGTTACCGTTTTGAAGCCGTTTGTTCTCTCCTCTCCTACGTCCGACCAGCGTGTGAAAGGCCAACCAGTCAGTGTTGGCCCTTTTCGACGACTTAGACAACGGTCGTCGTGTCTGTCGGGGACTGCCACTGTGTGCTGGTGATGTTAGGGATGTGTGTGTGGTTCTACCGTTGTTCAGCTGAGATAAGGTGTAGGGGAGGTGGTTTTTCAGCTGCTGCTGCACGTGCACCTCACCGTTTGCCTCACCGTTGAGGGGCCCTGTCACTGTGTCGCTATTTATTATCAGTGATAGGGAGAGAGTGTATGTATTTTTCCTTCTATTGGGGCGATGCACGTGAATGCACTCGCACTGCAGGCGAGAGAGCACAGTGATGTTTGAGCGGGGCTCATGTTACCTGACAGGGGGGAATGGCAATTATCGGTCCGACAGTGGTGGGCCTTTGTGTACTGCTGCTGCTGCTGCTACTGTCCGGTCCGTTCAATTTTCAATTCTTTTTCCCTCCTCCTCCGTTTATCAGCGGCAGTGCATCTCTGCACTGATCATCGCCTCTTCTGTGTGTGTCTGTGTTCCGAGGCAATTTAGCACTGGGCTCAATTGACCGAGTTGGCTTTCTCTTTCATCACATGCCCTCTCTCCTCTACCCCCTTTTTCCTTTGCGTGTGGTGGTGGTGGTGGTGGTGGAATTTGTGCCTTCCTCATTTCTGGCAGTTTACCACCTTTGGATGCCGCCGTTGTCGCTGCCGCATGCTTCACTCTATTCTAGGCCCGGGCAAAAGTGCCTTTCCAATTGGATTTTGGTGGGCCGCATCACTGCCGTCTTTCTAGTGAGTGTGTGTGTGTGTGTTTTGTTGCAGGACAATTAGTCAACGGCACTTTTGCACTTCTGCACAACCGATAAGGTGAGGTGAAGAGCAGTGAGTTGAGCAGGAGTGAAATGAGGTGAAGGGCAAACGGTGTCCTGTAAATGGCCATTACCACCACTGCATCACTCTTCCTCATGTGCTCGCTTATTTGGCCATCTCGTGCTGCTGCTCTCGATCCTTGCTCGGTCCTCTCTTTCTCCATTCAATGACCTCGGTCGGTGATGTTGTGTGTACTGTGTGGTGTACTGCTGGTGACCTGAGGACGACGGTGATGAGGACGGGGGGACGCTGCTGTTTCCAGAGAGGGGTCAGAGGGCAACGGAGAGAGAGGAGAGAGAGAGTGGTAATGTGGTGATGGCGATGCAGACGACACTGCTGCTGCTGCTGGGCCATATGGTCGATGGTCTGAAGGGTGCTCTGATGTGTCACTGGAGGAGATGGCGGCGGTGATGGACTCTGAGCTACGGCCGCTGGAATGTTTGGCATGCTCCGATTGATGATGGCTCATTGACTCTCTCTCTCTCTACTTTCCTCTACTTTCCCTTTCGCCTGATTATCGACTTTGATCGACCGTTAGCCAACTGTTGCTGCCGCTTCTGCTGCTGCTGCTGCTGTCCCAGTCTGATGTGCGTGGGAATGAATCCTAGGAGAGAGAGAGGATATGGGGATGAGGGTGGTGTATTGTCAATCGATCAGGGCAGTTGGGATAGCTGCTGCTGCTGCTGCTGCTGTTAATCGAGTCTCATCTTGGAGTACTTGTGTCTCCTGGTGACCCGGTCAAACGCAATAATGGCGGTTTTATGATCCTGTTTGGTAGTAGCTGAACTAGTATGTCTGTGTGATTGATCAGAGGAGAGGGCTAGCTAGCTGATGTACGCTGATGTTCACATCGCTTCTAATGAGCATCTCTTTCCTTCTCTCCCCTTGTCGCCTGTGTCCTGTTGATATGCCTGCTGCAGTGATTGATTGCAAGCTGCTGCTGCTACTCACTGCTAAGTTGTTGACTGTTTCAGCCATTCAGTGGTTGTTATTATTATTATTTACACATGATGTGTGTGTTGCCTCTCGTCGTCGTCGTCGTGTTAATCTAATTATAATTAGAGCGAGTAAAGGCAATAAAAATGGTAGTGGTGTTGGAGATGGAAATTAGCCATTGAAGAAGCAGAAGAGGAGCCTCTTTCTCCCTCTCTGAAAGTTTGAGAGATTTTAGTGGTGGTGGTGTGGTTGTAAGTCTGTTGTGGGTGTTGCTGCTGATTGATGGGGGCACTGTGTTGATGAAGTGTCTGCTCCTGTTGCTGCTGCTGCTGCTGCTGCTGGTGCCTCTCAATTTAGTCTTTCCAAAGAAGAAGAAGGTGACCACTCTTACTACTACTGCTGCTCTGGTGGTGGTGATCGTGTCCTCTTGACAACGAGTGCAGCTCTCCTCATTAGCAGTCAGCCTCAATGCCTGGGCACGATCGATGGCGATGATGGTGTGCACATGTCTGTCTCTCTGTCTGTGCCCATAGATCACATGGATCACTGGTGGTGGTGGGTAATTGCCAGCCCAGTCAATTTTTTTTGGGTGCCACTGAGCCGCATCGATGCTGGCCAAACTGGCGCTGCTGCTGCTGCTGCTGCCTCCCTCGCAATTAAGACGCAAATTAACCACCGAAGTTGACCTGAGGTCAAAGGAGAGAGACAGCCAGAGATTGTGTGCAAGGCTTGCTCCGCCATTCGCCTCCTTCATCTCAGTGCCATTAGTGGTTCGCTCGCTTTGTTCGCTGTGTTTGCCTCTTATCGGCAATTGCCATCTCACTTGTTGCTTTACTACACTACTGCTACAGCAGCTTCGACCTCTGACCTTTCCTTCTCGTTCTCTCTCTTTCTCTGAGCACATTTATTGCATGGCAAATCGATGCACGTGTGCGCACAGTCTGCATCATCAGCCATTGGTGATCGAGTGGTGGAGCAGTAGTGCTCTCTTCAGAGTCGATTGCCTCTGATTACTGCCAGTCTCTATTTTTCCAGCAGCAACAGCAGCAGCACCTTATACTAATTCTCTCTTTGCCCTTGGCTCATTACATTTTCTCTCTTTCCTTGTGTCTGTCTGTTTGTTTGCTCCTGAGCGCTCATCCTCGCCTGTTGGCTGGCTCCCGGTGCGAGCTAGCTTTCCAGTATATCTCCTGCTGAAAGTAGTGGAAAGGAACAGTTAGCTCGGGGAGCAGTGCGATTACTTCTGCTACTGCTGATGTCTGAAGTGAAGGGAGAAAACGGTTGCCCGGGCGCGCTTTGCACATCTCCTTCTTTCTTTCGCCCTGCTCTTCTCACCCTCTCCTGTCTACTACTACTACTACTGCGATTACAGTCGATTCCCCCTCTGGCAATTGGCGTCCCGGGAATGACGTAGTAGTAGTCGGAGTAGAGGAGAAGGAGAAGGAAGGGAAGAACAGTAGCTAAGAGAGGAGAGGAGGAAAGGAGGGGTCGTCAGTCGGACAATCGGCGTCCCGGCTGTGCCACTTTTTAACTTCTTCCCCTCTTCTTTACAACCCTCCAAATTGAATACACACAGAAAGAGACTGAAGCTGTTGCTGCCGCACTCTCGGTGTCAATGTCTCCTCTCTTTTGCCAGTTAAAGAGAAGAAAGATGCACATACACACTTTCGGTGGCACTACCACTACCCGGCCATTGGCACCGGCACTAGCCTCGTCTAGCCAAAAGTTTGGGTAGCACGAGCACCAAATGTGTTTTGCCTATCTTCTTATTCTTCTTTTTTTCCAAGAATTGATCACTGTTCAGTGGCTGGCTGGCTGGTGGACAGGACACACGCTGCTGCTGTTGCTACTGATGGTTGGTACTGTTGGGTTGCCCAGCAGTGTTTGATTTTTTGGTCATCTGGTTCGATCGTATCAGTGCTGCTGCTGCTGTTGTCTGAGAAGGGTCACAAAGCAGCGGCAACACATGTGGTGGTGATGCGGGAAACACAATTCTCTCTGCTTGACTTGAGTTTATTCTCCTTTACGATTCCTCCTTTTCAATGCACTGCTGCTGCTGCTGTGTGTCTGTGTGTGCTAATGTTTGTTAGCTTGTCTTTTTCTTTCTCTTTCTTTTACGACTCTCAGCAGTCAATCTGTGCACAGCAGCAGCAGCAGCAGCAGCACCCAAGGGTACCCTCTACTTTAACTTTTCCTTGGCAGTGGTGAATGAGAAGCTCTTGTCGTCGTCGTTCTCGCTGTTGTTGTCTTGCAGCCGAGACTCGAGACTGATGTCTCTCGGGAGCATCATCAGCACTCTGCTGTACTCTGAACTTTGTGGAGGACTGTTGCTGCTGCCACTGCCACTTCTTCTGCACCATAACTAATCGGCCACCTTGGCCGACCAATGTCTGCCAGTGGCTTTTCTTTTTTTGTTTGTTTGTTGGTATCATCGACCGATTATCTCGTTGGCATACTTCGTTAGTGTATTACTTCTACTGCTGATGATCAAGCGTCGCCTTTGTTTCTGGTGACTCATTTTTTAAACCCTCACCACCAGTTGCTGCTTCCCTCCCTGAACTTTCACTGCCTCTGTGTTGTGGGCTGACCTAGTGTGGTGGACACAAACAGATTGATAGAAAAAAATGGGAGAGAGTGTGCCGCGCGAGGTCAAGGAATGTGTCCTGCTGCAGATTTCCCTCTCTTTTTTTCTGGTCTCGTGCTCTTGTTTACACGAAGTTGGTGTGTGTGTGTGTCGCGCGCGCCCGTCGACAGTGCGCACATAAAATCAGCGGATTTTATTATCTGGCTGCATCATTTTTGGCTTCTGAATGGGCTGAAAAGCGCCTAACAGCGATAGTGTCTGGTAACTGGTGACAGCAGCAGCAGCGGCAGTATATTACAGCACAGACCACTGTCCACTTTCTTTCTCTGTTCATTGACTGGCCTTTCTTATACCAAAAATGTGTGTGCAATCTGATACCCAACGAGTGTGCTGTGTGTGTGTGTGTGTTGTGTCTGCAGCTGCAGCTGCAATTGTGGTGATGATTTCACTGGAAAATCAGCACTGGCTGATTCAGTGCTTCATCATTGCCCACCATCACCACCACCTATCCACTTGTTGTTTGGGCACTTGTCTTGCAGTCTGTACAGACAGTCTGACGTCTGGAAACAGCAGCAGCAGCAGCTGCACGTGGTCAAGCGCAGGCAACAAGTGGTCGTCTGCTCACTCTGGTCGGGCACACTTCTGCTGCTGCTGCTGCTGCTGCTGCCTGGCCTCTTCTCATCTTTCGCTGTTTGAGGCACACTCGACGATGTGCCGTGACGAGTGAGCTTGTGTGTGTGTGTTGTATTGCAGAGGACCACTTAGAAGAGTGGGGGGGGGGAGAGTGGCACATAAATAAATAAATAGATGCATTTCAGCTGATGGTGCTGCTGCTGCAAACTGATATCAGGCTCTGGCCCTGCAGCATCAGTCAATGGTTTTGGATTTCAGAAACGACTGCTTTTTAACTTCTTATTACACTTGATGGTGATCACTTCTAATCATTTTTTCCCATTTTTCTCTCTCTCTCTCTCTTTCTCTTTATAGATTATTCGCTCTACCGGCTTTAACCCGCTCTCCTCGCTCAGTCCCGTTCTGGACCTGATCGCCAGTGCGGCGCTTCTCTTTGGAAACGGTGGTCGTGGCAGTTCATCCTCCACCTCTTCCTCTTCGAGCGCCTCTCGCATCATCACCCGTCGGCAGACCTTTCACGGTGGCAATGACGGCAGCAGCACCTCCTCTCGTCGAGTGGTGAGCAATTCTCGATTCTACACTTCTTCGACTACTTCGACCAGCGTGGCCGCCCCAGCTGCTCAACCACCGCCGCTGCCGACGCCCACGCCCACCACCACTGGCAATTCGACCTTTTACGTGGGCACTACCACTGCCACCTCCAGTGCAAAGACCAAGAGTGGAAAGTGAAGAGAGAAAAGAGCTGCAGTTTTCTCTCTTTTTCCCTTTACCAATCACATACGTCTCAGCTTTTTCTCGTTTTCGATCTCACCATTCTACACCTACTGATTCTCTGTGCCTTTTCAGTGCCTCTCTTTAGATTTTCCCTTTTTTCTGTTTGTTAGCTTTCTCATGCACTTTTTCCTATTCTACTACTACTCTTTATTTGACCTTTCTCGCATTCTATTTTCTGTTTTGAACTTTTATCATCACTTTTTCTAGTTTAGTTAGTTAGTTTTACCACACTTATACAAATATCTCCTAATGTAGTTTTACCTTTGCTACCCTCTACCCCGCTTTGTACAAATACCTTTTGCTTAGTTTCTTAGTTTTTAGTATCGTCGGTGGGTGAGAATGTCTTCCCTTCTCTCCCCGCGTCAAGCCATCACACGATGATCTCAGACGTCTCTAAATTAGCCCGGCTCTGTCACACATCCGCGGTTTCTTTTTTGCTATTTTTCTATTCTATATTCACTCACCATTTTCTCTCTTTCTCGCTACGTTGGGCTTTCAGCTTTGGGGAACTCAGCAGCTCAGTGCTCACCACAACAGCTCAGTGCTGCTGCTGCCCCAGACCACCCTTTTTACGCACGCATTCACGATCACATTCACGGATGATGATGATGATGATGATATTTACACTACTTTTTATTGTATGACTAGACTGTTTTGCTCGCTAACACACACCTACAAGCACACCACTTTATTAGTACACTCAATAGTTTACCTTACTCAATTCTCCTTCTGATTTTTGTTTCTCCCTTCTCCTTTATCTTTTTTCACCCTTTCACCTTTTTTCGCCTCATATTTTTTACGTTATGTTAAGACCTCCTTCTGCTTTATGATTTTCACCTCTTTCACCACCCTAGCTTATAATTTATCAATATCTGTGTAATATTACTGTGCCTCATCTTTCTCACTCTATTCACACATTCGCACGTGCCTTTGACTGACTGACTGATGATCTGCAGCACTGCTTTCTGTTGGCTGCTTTCTATTTATTTACAAACACAAAATACTGTACAAAAACAAACAAATTGCATAATTACTCTGCTTTTTATTTTTATATAAAAAACAAAATAAAAAATGCATAAAACTTGAAACTGTTTGGAATTGATTGCTATGGAACAAAGTTCTAATTTCGAAATTCAAATATTTTTTCTTCTAAAAGGAGAGGGTGCGCCACCCAGCGGCGACGGTCAGTACTGCGGGTGGCAATGTTTTGATTTCTATTTCTCGCTCTGTTCTTCTTTTGTCGGTGAACTGACGATCAATCTTTCTTCGGGTTCTTTTGCTCTTCCTCTTTGATTGTTGTTTATCTTTCTTTTGTTCTTTGCCATCAAGCTGATGATATTGCTGCAAAGTTGCTCTTGCTGATGATAGTAGTAGTGGTGGTGGTGCGCCAGAAAATGGATATCAAATTGATCGCTTCCTGAGCAAAGTTTGCCAAAGGAGAGTTTGCTGTTTTTGATCTTCTTCATTTCACTTGTTGTTGTTGTTTGTCAGCTTCTAATGCAACTTTAATTCTAACCCTTAGAAGCTCAGAGGGAAGCTCAATTTGGCGTGTTTCGATTTGCCTGTGTGTTTGTCTGTGTGTTTGTTTGCCGTGCCTAATCGGGATCATTTCACCGTATGATTTGCCTGAACCGATCTCCGTCTTTTCTCCTCTTCAATTCGCACGGTAATTCACCTGCCTCCATCGAGTGAACCGAACCATCGAGAAGACAGTACCACCACCACCACCACCATTCAGCGTGGCAAGATAAAGAGTGATTACATCATTACATGTCTAAATGAGGCGGAAATGAACACAACAGAGGCTGAAGAGGAGGCACAGTGGCCAAAGTGGAGCCCTCATGGCCACCTTGAACACAGGAGAAAGGTAAGTGAGCTTTCATTTCTCTTTCTCTTTCTCGCTTGCTTTGTTTGCTCATGCAAATCGCCAATCATGACAAATATGGAGATGAATGAGCGAGAGAACGATTGTTCTTCTCTCTCTCTCTCTTTCATGCTTTGCTGCTGGCAGTTCAGTTCTGCGGTGCATTACCGACGCGCCAGCAAAAATAGCAGAAATAGCAAAAAACTGACCGATTACTGTTCGCCTGACGCCTTCTCCCTCTACCTTCTCATCTCATTTACACCAAAAGTGCAAGCAGGCAGGCAATTGAGCTCCATTTCACAATTTAATCACCAGCCAGCGGACACATGAATTCAACTTGCCAATTGACGATTTAATTACCTTACTTGAGCACTTGACGCGTGGGCGGTCGCTGCAGAAGAATAAGATGATGAAGAGGGTTGAAAGTGGACAGATAGTCAGTCAAACACACACACACAAAAGCGTTGCCACAACTAGTGTTGTCTTGAATCGACAATCAACTTTTTTCCACTCTTTTTGGTAGATTATTATTATTGTTACCTTCTTTCATTCTGCTGTCTTTTGCGCAACAGTTTTTTGTGCAACTCTTATTCTTCGATTGAGTGCGCACCCCGACCAGGCAACTGGCAATTAGGTGCTGGTCGGACAGAATTTTGCCCGTCGAAGTGAAGCACTCTGCTTCTCGGTAGCGGTAATTACAGCCATTTTTTCCCTTGCAGCACATAAGCTAATATTTGCATATTCTGAACAACCGATTCTCTGTTGGTTGGCTCGAGCTTGGCTGGCCAGCCGCAAAGGCGTTCATTAGTGGGCAATTACGCTGTTTGGGCAATGTGTCAGCGTGATGAATTGGGTAGTGGAAGAAGGAGAGTTAGAGAGAAAGATAGCTGCTTAATTGACTTAATTAATTTATATTATATCATTTTTGGGCACCAATTTTTGACTGACAGTATATCACTGCCTGATTGTGGTGTTTGTCACTGTTGCCCACTACATTTTTGGCTCCTTTTGTGCTCCTCTTTTAAGTTTTTTTTGCTGCTGTTCATCACAGCACATAATGTTGGTACTGACTTGCTGCCACTGTCTCTCTCTCTCTCTCTCCTCAGTCCTCCTCATTCAATCACCGTGGACGACTGGGCAATTAAAGGGCAATCTCTTGGTTTTAATGTCAGTGTACACTGTGTGCATGTGTTTGACATGTTGGGCATTGAGCACTGGGCGCCAGACTTTTTGCCAGCAGCAGCAGCAGAAGCGGTGGCTGCAGTTCTAATTGATTGCTCATGCTGAATGATTCGCTCGATATGTCGACGGTGGCTCTTGCTCGAGATCAGGAGGAGCAAGATTCAGTGACTGTGTGTGCTCTGAATTGCTGCTATTGCTGGTGCTGATGCCTCAATCCTCTGCACCTGAGGCTGCTGTAATTTTGAAAGTTGCTGTGACTTTACATCGACACATCTGTTTCACTGCTTCCTTTCAGTGCTTACTTCGGTAATTAGCCCAATAGTGTGTGTGTGTGTGTCTCTTCACTGCCAATCGATATCAATTTTCAGCGTGCAAAGTTCGCGACTGCCTGCTTGCCAGCCTGACTCCACACACACTTGTCACTGACTGTGCTAAAGTTTGAGGTCTTTTCTGCTCAAGTCAAGTCAAGTCAAGTTACTTTGCTGCTGATCACTACTTGGCACTGCTGCTGCTGCTGCTGCTACTGTAGTAGTTCAATCGGTAATCGATCACAATTATGGGGCAGCTAAAAAGTTGCCTCTTGGCACGGCGGCGGCGGCGGCTGCAGTTTTTTCCGTTCTGTGAAAACGCGCTCATCAGTTCGCCAGCATCATCGATCCGCCGGCAGGGTTGATCTGCTGCTGCTGCTGCTGCCCCCGAATTGATTGCATTACCATAATCACTTCGGTGGCGTGTTAATTACTGCTGCTGCTCTTAGTGCCGTTTTGCGGGGATGCTCTTTAGACTTTTCTGACCTTACTGTGGCGACGTATTTAAAGTTCTGCTTTTAAAGAGTGCCACTGTTCTTCTTTTCTTTTGGGTTAGCAAAGCGACTCTGCTGGAAATTGTGTGACAGCGTTGGGGTCGCTGACTTGGCTGCTGCTGCTGCTGCTGCGACGACTTCAGCAGGCTTCAGTGCAGCCTAACCAGATGGCAGACCAGCAGCGGCGGCAGCGCCGTTTCTGGATCGCCACTTTCTGAGCGTTTGTCTTTTGCCATCCAGCTCCTACTCTCGCTTGCACTTTTCCCTATTGCCTCTAACCCTTGGCGCCTTGTCTATGTGACATTTGTGCAGGCACTGAAGCAGCAGCAGCAGCTGCTCTATCTTTCCTCTCCTTGTTCTGATCTCCTTCCTCTTCCTCTTCTAAAGAGCGAAGATCAATGACATCGGCGCTAGGCCACCACGTTCCGGTGCATTATATAGGCGGCTGTGTCTGGTAGGTCATCTTCTCTCTCTCTTTCTCTGGCTCGCTTTTCTTTTTCTTTTTGCCTTTTCTCTGTCGGTTTTTGCGGGCAATATCCAACAACATAACAGCACGGAGACCGCCGGCAAGTCTCTTTCTCTCTCTCTTTCTTCTTCTGTATCCCTTTGGAAATTTGGGAAGCACAGAGAGTTTGTCGGTCTTGTGAGCTGCTTGGGACGTGGTGGCGGTAGTGGTGTAGCAGTGGCTATGCTGCTGTTATGGTCGTTTGCGGCCTGCCTGCCTGCTTTCCTAGCTGATTTCCCTCTCTCTCTCTTTCAGGCGCCATGTAATTTTCATCAATTTCCTCCCGCTTCCTAACGGGCACTGAGAAGGGAGAAGGGGACTCTGAGAGAGAACTCTGACAGACTCTGAACTCTGGCTTCAAAAGAGGGACTACGCGGCTACGAGGCTCCTCGCAGGCCACTTTGAGGCGCCCGCTCGATTCTCCAGTTCTCTCTCTCTCTCACTTCGAGCACCCAGCAAGAGAGTGGCACTCAATGGTCTGTTTCTCTGTCTATCTCTGTGTCTATGTTCTTGCTTGCTCCAGACTGCTGTGTGGAGACACACTACACAGTTCCACACAACGACGACCAGACACTCGCTGCTGAATGAATGCCCCGTACTCTGAGCAGCCGTACTCGAGCGCCCCATCGGCGGGATACATTTTACAGTGAAAGTTGCTGCTGCTGCTGCCTCTGTGCCGATTTATTGTCCCCGCTGCTTTCCCCGCCGCTGCTGCTTTGTGCAGTTCCTGCACCAGAGAAAAGCTCGCTTGCTTGCTTTCTAGCTCGGTCACTGCCGCCACCACTGTCGGTGAATTCTCGCTTGCTCTCTCGCTCTCTCACTTCTTTTTGAGTGTCGCCAGAATGACTGAACGACAGAGTGAGTTGATTTATTTGGACCGCCAGCAGAAGCAGCAGCAGTTCACTGGAGCTGGTACTGGTGACTTGAGATTTCTTCAGCAGTCTCTTTTTGTATTCGTCGCCGCCGTCGCCGAGCGGGCCAAGGGTTTTCCTTGACTACTGCAGCTGCTTATTTCATCCTCTTATTCTTCCTCCTCCTCCTCGAAAACTGTTCACGTCCGTCTGTCTCTGCTGATGCTCGTCTAGGGCTGTAGCAGCGGCATCAGCAGCACCACCATCATCATCAGCAGCAATTTTCTCTCTCAGCAGCTCCTTTCTATTCTTCTTATTGCTCGTTTTCTTCTTTTCTTCTTCTTTCGTCTGGCGTTGTCGGCGTCTGCGGAACTACAACTCGCTCGCTCGTTTGCTTGCTGGCTGTACTCTGGTACTCTACTGTGCACTCGGTCTCTTCAACTGCACAATACTCACTCTGCTGTCTCTTGCACTCGTTTTCACTCAGTCACCAGCATCATCAGCAGTAGTACTGCACACACACTTTACACTTTGCTCAAATCACCGATCATTCTGCTTCATCCAATTACCGCAATCATTCATCTGCCTCTTCACTTCTTTCCCTCTATTCTTTTTTCTTCCTACTTTGGCCCCGCTCTGTTCACTGCAATTTGGCCGCTGCTGCTGCTCTTGCTGCCTGCTCTTTACCCACTCTTTACCCGTCGTCTCCTCGATTTGAGCACACATTCCTTAACCATTCTTCTTCCCTTCTTCAGAATCTCACTGAACGCATTCTCTGCAGCACACCACCACCACCATTTTCCGATCCGCGCTCCGTGATCTATTCTACAGTCAGCAACAAAGCAGCGTCCATTCATTCTCGCTTTACCAGTTTGCATTGTGTATGGTGTGTGTGTGATTTGGTGGCGGCAATGAAGAGCTGCAGCTGAAACTGGTACTGCTCTGGTCTGGCCTGCCTTGGTCTCTGAAAGTGTTCGCGTGATTGGCTCTGCAGCAGCAGCTCACTACTAATCGGCTCCTGCTCCTTCTTTTCGCTGTCCGCCGTCGCTCTCTCCTCTTTGTCGCCACAATGCAGCTGATTAATTGATTGATTCAGTAGCAGTGTCGTCGTCGGGAGGAGAAGAGCGAAGAGGAGAGAACTGCTGGCAAATGCCAATGCGCTTCTACCCCGCTTCACTGCCGCTGCCTGATCAGTCGTGATTCTTTTCAGCAGCAGTAATTTTGATTGCTGTGCTGGGCCATTCCAGTGGAAGAGTGGGCGACCAGTGAAACCGACCAGCACCACCAGCCAGCCATTTCACTTGTCTTCGTGAAAGGGGACGCGCGCGCGCTGGTAAGCGGAACTTTCCTGAAGGAAAAAGTTGGCAAGATGGGCGCCTGCAAGCTTTACCACAAGCATCATCACCTTCACAAAGCAATGCTCCTAAAAACATTGCTGGTCATGCTGTGTTGGCTGGCCGCGGGCAGCCTCGCTCAGACGACCTTCTACCTCGACGGGACGCCCGCCGCCTATCTGCAGTTTCCGGCGTGGCAGTACTTCTTTGCAAAGCCGCAGAGGCCGCAGAGCTCCTCAACTTTAACATCATCTACAACATCAACAGAAGAGGCGGCCTCGCTCAGCTTTGACTTTAAGTGTACACCACCACCGCCACCGCCACCGCCAACAACATCCTCCCAAGCAGCCGTCGGCGGTCTGCTGCTGTACGCGGACGATCAAAGCAGCGGCGTCTTTCTCGAGGTGAAGCTGCTCTCCGAGTCGACCCTTCGCCTTCGCCTCGACGACCGCCAAGGGGCCGTCCGCACGCGGAACATCATTGAGCTGCAGCGCCAGGAGATCAACTTTACCGATGGCCAGTGGCATCGGCTCGAGCTTATTCGACACCTGGCGGCCGCCTCCGCTGCTGCGCCGATGTCCTTGTCACTTGAAGCAGCAGCAGCAGCAGCAGTAGAAGGAACCTCTTCCTCCTCCTCACCAGCTGCTGAAAGTGATGAAGTCTCACACCTCTTTGTGGAGTCGATCACCCTCAAGGTGGACTCTGAGGTGATTCACAAGAAGGTGGAGCTGTCCTCAGCTATTGTTCCAGAAGCTGATGTTGATCTCATCACCACAGTCACCACCACCACCACCATCAGTGGGTGTTTATCGGCGGTTTGCCGGCAGAGTACCGCAGTCCGAACTCCCATCACTCCCACCCCACCACCAACAGAATCAACTGGCGCTGTCCACTGCCGCCTATGAGCTTCATTTCCGTGGCGCCATTCGTAATGTCCTCTACGTGGCTGCGGCTCCTTCAAGTGAGGTTGCCGGAGCGAGCAGCAGCAGTGCTGATCTGCGAATGCAGCAGCCCATTGCGAAGCACGGCCTCCTCACCGAAGAGGAGGCGGACAAGGGCTCTGCCTCCTCGAGCAGCTCAGCAGCAGCTCACCTCGGCTTTCAGAGACAATGTACAAATCCTCCAGTCGCTTTCGCCAGCCAACCAGTCTTCGATGTGAACACGGCGGCCAGTGCTACCCGACGACCGCCGGTGGCGTCTACTGTGACTGCTCGGCCACCGAGTACGAGGGGCCGTACTGCCAGCGAGGTAAGCCAGCCAGCCAAACACTGTTTCAGTGTTTATGACCACTGCTCGGGTTGTTTATGTTATTGCCGCCTCTGCTGCCGAGTCATTTGCCTCGCTCCACTTACCCGACACTCATGTTTGTTTGTTTGTGTTTGCCTGTTTCCCCCTCTCTTTTTCTCTCTCTAACACCACAGAACGACACATGGTGGAAGCCACCTTTGGAAGTGGAAGCAGCTCTGGTGGCGGCTCCTCTTATCTGGGCGCCAGTCACCGACAGCACTGGTCCTTTGTGAGCACGGCCGAGTCCTTTGAGCTCTCCTTCCGCACGAAGCTGCCCAGCGGACTGCTGCTCTACAGTGGCGATGATGATGGGGACGGGGATGATGGCCAGGAAAACGGTGACGGTGGGGACGACAACGGTCCCGACTTTCTGCAGCTGGCCCTCGTCGAGGCCGGTCTGACGCTGCGCCTGAAGCTCGGCGGCGTCGGCGTGGGCACCGTCCAGGAGGTGCGCGTGGCGCCCAGCAAGGTCCGCTTTGATGACCATCAGTGGCACACGGTGTCGGTGGTGAGGACGATTAGAGAGGTAAAAATGTTGGGCGCTTTATGCCTGCAGTACAGTTGAGTCGTGTCGTGTTGTGGAGAGTGTTTACCTAGTCTTGTAACACAAACACACACACACACTCGACTTGTCAATTAACGGGAAAATTAATGATCACTGCAACTTTCTCTCTTTTTCTCTCCCTCTCTCTCCCATTCCACGCGACCACCGGGTGCAGATTTCACCATCAACCTACTTCTGTCATGTGAGTGTGCTGTGGTATAGAGCGTTGTGCACCTGGAGAGTAGTTGGTGGCTTCTGTCGACTGTGTATTTGCATTTGCTAATTACTTTGCTTTCCCCCCTCTTCTCTTCCCTCTTCCTATTTAGTTCTCATTAACGGTGGACGGCATTTACACGCAACACGGCTCGGTGGCCGGCTCCATTCCTTACTTTATCTCCAAGGTGTTCTACGTTGGCGGCGGAATCGGCAATGGTCAGCAAACACCGCCACCGAAGGGAAGGGGAGAAATAAGTTCCAGTCAGTTTGTTGGATGCTTGCGAAAGGTATGAGTAGCTGGAGTAGTAATTCTTTTAAAATTGCTGTGCTTACGTTTATTTTTTTCCCTACTAGATCATCTACACCGCCGACACTGTACGCTTGGACCTACTTGATCTGCTGGTCGGCGGTGATCGACAAAGCAGCAGCAGCAGCATCAGCACTGTACCATCACCAGCAGCATCCTCGGCTCATCAGGGTCACTCGGCTAATCATAGCACCAACACCAACAGTCTGATCCACTTCTACGGCGGTGATCAGCACTCGCTGCACGCGCAGAGCACCTGCCAGGACTCGGACGCCTCCGATCCGATCACCTTCACCACGCGGACTCCTACCTCAAACTGGCCGAAGGCTGGAACACTCCCAAGGAGGGCAGCCTGTCGCTGAAGATTCGCACCAATGAGCCGAATGGGCTGCTGTTGTACAGCGGCGGCAGCGACAAGAACACTAGCAGCAGCAGCAGTGGCGGTGGTGCTGGAAATCTGCACGACTTTTTCGCCCTTGAGCTGCTGGACGGGCAGCTGTACCTGGTGCAGCACCTGGGCTCGTCGCCGGTGAAGGTGAAGGCCTCGGAGCGGCGGGTGGACGACGGCCACTGGCACTCGATCGCCGTCCGACGGTCCGGTCGCAGCGGTCAGGTGGTGGTCGATGACGCCGTCGTCAGCGACTACGTCAGTCCGGGCACCTCGAATCACCTTGATCTGGCCGGCGGGACCGGCCTTTACCTGGGCGGCTATCCACGACTCAGTGACGGCGATTCGAGGACCACTTCTTCAGCTGCTGCTGCATTCGCTAGACACGGCGAGGCGTCCTCCACCGCGGGCATACTGCCGCCGCAGCTGTGGTCAGCGGCCACCTTTGGCGGCCTCGGCTACATTGGCTGCCTCCGAGAGCTGCTCATCAACGACCGGCCGGTGGACGTGGCGGCGCTGGCGAAGCGCCAGGACTCGGGCAGTGTCGTGCCCTCCTGTCACTCGTCGCCGGCGCAGTGTACCGCCACCACGATAACTGCCTCCTCCTCCAAAGCTAGTCAAACCGGAGTGAACAGTGGTGGTCCCTGTCAGAACGGGGGCACCTGCCGAGAGGGCTGGAATCGATTCGAGTGCCAGTGCGCCCACACTGCCTACACCGGCCCGGTCTGTGCCAAGAGTAAGTTGAGCATGAGTTGAGTGTTTTGGAAAGTGCAAACTAACACCTTTTTTCCCCTACACTCTACCAGACGCGGCCACGCTCAGCTTCAACGGCGACCAGTACCTGACCATCACCGTACCGGAGGCGCTGCACCACACTCAGGCCGAGTCGCTGTACCTGCGCTTTCGCACGAAGAAGGCCAGCGGCCTGCTGCTGACCACCTCGCACTACCTGCCCAGCCAGTACCTGACGCTGGCCTTGGAGGCTGGGAACCTGCGACTGGAGCTGAACTATGGCGAGGGCGAGAAGAAGACCATTGTCGGCGGTAGTGGGGAGAGTAGTCGACCACTGAACGACGACAAGTGGCACACCGTCCACCTGGAGCGACGAGGCCAGCACCTGGAGGTGGAGGTGATTGATGGTACCGAGGAGAAGGCATCCGGGCAGCCGACTAGAAAGGCGGTCGTCGAGCTGACTGGACAGCAGTACACGCTCAAGGTGGGCGCCATTCACCTGGGCGCTCTCATCAAGAGCTCACACAAGACGGTCTCTCGTAAGTGATTTTTACTTTATTGTTTTGATGTGTTCAACTCACCAAAACTATTCTACCACCACAGACGCCAAACACCACCCCGGCTTTGAGGGCTACATGCAGAACTTTGTCTTCAACGGCGTCTGGTACTTTGAGCGAACGAGGGACGGACAGCTGTCTGGTGGTGGCGGTGGTGGTAGTGGTAGTGGCCCTAGCGGTGGTGGCGCCCAGGTCCGCATGACGGCCAAGCTAGGCAAGAAGGAGCGCGCCCTGGTCCACCCGGTCACCTTCAAGTCGAAGTACACCTACGTCGGCCTGCCGCAGCTGAAGGCCTACTCCAGCCTCGATTTGCACTTTATGTTTAAGACTCGCGAGGCGAATGGACTGCTCTTCTTTAACGGTGGTGGTGGAGGGGATGGCAGAGGAGGAGGAGGCCACTCACCGCATCCCCACCACTCTCACCAGGACTTTATCGCCGTGGAGCTGCTCAACGGCCACCTCCACTACATCTTTGACCTGGGCGACGGGCCGCGGCGGCTGCAGTCGGCCAGTCGGGCCGGCTCGCTGGCCGACAACCGCTGGCACTCGGTGACGCTGGGCCGGCCGTCACTGCACCGCCATACGATGCTCATTGACGAGCAGCTGGCGAGCACTACAACTGCTTCAACCTCTTCACCTTCTTCTTCCACCGACCGAAACCAGCACCTCGACCTGAACGGCCTCCTCTACTTTGGCGGCGTCCGCGAGAGCATGTGGTCGACGCTGCCGAAGGCGGTCAAGGCGAAGCACGGCTTTGAGGGCTGCATCGCCTCGCTCGACTTCAACGGCGCCACCTTTAATCTGGTCGGCGAGAATGTCAACAACAACGGTGGTGGTGGTGGTGGTGGTGGTGGGAGCAGTGGCGGTGGCAGCAGTTCAAGCGCCGAAGTGCCGCTCATTCCGAGCACTCTGGTGGAGGCGGGCTGCTCGGCGCCGGTGACCCGGTGCAGCAGCACCGCCTGCGCCAACCGGGGCATCTGCGTGCAGCTGTGGAACAGCTACCAGTGCGACTGTGATCTGACCAGCTACCAGGGACCGACCTGTGCTGACGGTATGCTCACTAGTTATGGTAATCTTTAGTTGGGATATCTTTTTAAACGAGCCATTCTAACACTCTGATTATTTTGCTTATACCATCTACCAGAGAGCACCGCCTACCAGTTTGGCCCCAGCCCGGGGCTGATCAGCTTCACCTTTGACGAGGCGAATCGACCGGACACGCGCAACGACCTCCTCGCGCTCGGTTTTCTCACCTCGGCGAAGAACGGCGCCCTGGTGCGCGTCGACTCGGGCACGACGGCCGACTACCTGCAGCTGGAGCTGCTGGACGGCCACGTCCTGGCGGTGTACAACCTCGGCACGGAGGACATTGACATTGGCGAGCTGGGCATCCCGGTGAACGACGGCCGCTACCACATTGTCCGCCTGACGCGCTCCGGCCAGAACTCGACGCTGCAGATTGACAACCACAATGTGCTGACGCGGTCGCCGAGCAGCACCGGCCCGGGCGGGCAGCGGCAGATGAACATCTTCAATGCGCACGCTCGGGTGGAGATTGGCGGCCACCTGAATGTGCTCCGGGGCAGCATTGAGAAGCCATTTGTGGGCATCATTGCCGGCCTGGTCTTCAACGGCCACCGCCTGCTGGACATGGCCGCGGAGGATGACCCGCGGGTGAAGGTGCAGGGCGACGTCGATCTGATGATGAACATTGGCAGACAGGAGGAGGTGGCCGGCGGCTCGGCTGGCGGCAGTGGAGGCTCGGCGGTGCTCACCACGCCCGCCATTGACCGACTGGGCAATCAGATGCTCTCGGAGGTAGGAAAAGATTTGTCTGTTTCTTTGTTTACATTTTCTTTGGTTCACTGACTGTTTTTCTCTCTTTCTCTCAGCCAAAGAGCCCCTCATATGGCAACTCTGACGACCTGATCTACTCGGGCCAGGGATCGGGCTGTCTGGACGTGAACGACGACGAAGAGTGCGCCCACGTGGCGGCCAAGGAGGGCTCCGGCGATGACTCGATCATCACGCCCGTCTACGTGGCGGTCAATCGACTTCGGCCGACCACGTCGCCGTCGGTGAGCCGAAATCGAGGAAGAGGAGACGGCAACAACAACAACAACAACAACAACGGGCGAAAGCAGTGCGCCAACAACGACGATGACGACGAGTGCGTCGAAGGCTCCGGTGCGGGCGGAGGAGGATACGAGGCCCCGGAGGCGCCGCCTCACATCTCTGCCAACAACTCTCAGTCGCCGTACGACAACTACAACTCCTACTACGGCAGCAGTACTCCGCGCTCCACCTGGACGACGTGGATGCCGCCCACGGTGGCGCCCATGAACCGGCCGCCCACCTATGGTGGTGGCGGTGCCCAGCCGCCCTACAGCTACAACACCGCCATGCCGCCGTACTACTATGGAGGCAGCGGCGGTGGCGGCGGCGGCGGCCAACATCACTATGACCAGTACGGGAACCCGCTGTACGGCGGACAGGACGGGCAGATGCAGTACCACCCGATGCGGCCCAAGACGACGGCGCCCAGCTGGACGAAGCCCGTCTACTCGGTGTCGGGACCGACTGGTGGCAGTGGTGGCGCAGGGGAGAGAGGAGGAGGCACTCAACACACCGACCTCTCCTCCGCCAACAGCGGTCCGCCGGAGATTCTCGAGGTGCCGCTGAACATTCCCACGCTGGCCAATGACTCGTCGATTCTGCTGGGCGGCGGAGGAGGAGGAGGGAGGTGGAACAGGGTGGTGGCATTGGCTTTGGCCTGCCGCCCAACATTGTCGGCGGCGGCGGCGGCTATCCAGGCGGGTCGCTGCCGCCGCTCGAGGTGGCGCGCTCCTCGACGAACGACCGCACTGTGATGATCATCGGCATGATCGCCATCTGCCTTATCGTCGTCGTCATCATTGCACCGATTGTCCTCTACTTTAAGGTGCGACTGCAGGCAAGCGACGCCGCCTACAAGGTCGAGACATTTGGCGGCGGCGGCGGCGGCGGTGGCCTCGGCTTCGGGCCCAAGTACGCCGCCAGTATGGGCCACATGGCCGGCCTAGGTGGCGGCGGCGGGGGCGGTTACCACCATCAACAAGCGGGCGGCGGACTGTACGCGCCCTTTGCGCCCGTCGTCAGGGCCACCTCGGTGAGCGGCATTCCCGGCCATCCGGGCTTTGGAGGCAATGGAGGCGGCCAGATGATGGGCGGCGGCGGCGCGGCGGCGTTGGTCCCAATGCCGCCACGCTGGGACGCTCAGTGGCGGGCACCAGGCCCGGCACGCCGACGGACATGCTGAAGAAGAAGGACCCGCACGAGTGGTACGTCTGATCTCAAGTCTCGGCAAGTCTCTCTTTCTTCCTCAACAGCAATCACCACTCATTCCAGCCAGCAATAATCTTCTGAATAATCTAGTGAACAAAGACAAACACTCAGAACAGATTTCCCTCTTCTTAATCTGAACTCACTTCGCATTGTGCCTCGCTCATCACCACTTCTTCATTCCACTTACTTCATTGTTTACCCCACCACCACCATCATCATCATCATTTCTTCACCGACCATCACCACGCAAGAGATCACCTCCAAGAGTCCCACTTTACCACTGAAGCCCTTTTTCTCTTTACACCTCATTTTTATTTATTTATTTCTTTGTTTCTTCCTTTTCACCTCTGTCTCTCTCTGTCTCTCTCTCTCTTTTCCTATGCAATAACTCTTTCGTATCAATAAATCAGTTCTTTCTTTTGAAAAAGAGGACTTGTTGTGACCATGGGTGCCACCGTACCAGGACGACAACAACAACTGCTGTTTCTGCTGCTGCTGCTGCCGCCGTTGTCATCGACCGGTCTCGAACGTTCTCGTCGCTTCGAGGCACGTTGACCGCTGACAGTGACGGGGATAGTGATCGTGGTGGTGATGCTCGTGGTGGTGATGCTCGTGGTGATGAGTGTCACCCACACAGAGGGTGATCAGTTTGGCTGATGACTGATGACTTTCACAGTCACAGTGTACAACACTGCTCACCAGCACTGCACGAGACTGACTCAGGACGGTGACCGCTCTGCTTTGCCAGTGCTCCTCTTTCGCTCTCTTTCTCTTCGAGATCTTTCCTCGCTGACGCTCTTGAACCTGACCTGTTGTTGTCAACCCGATGATGGTGGTGAGGGTGATAATGTTTGAGTCATTGAAGAAAAGGGAGCCGATGATGTGTGGCTGCCAATGCTGCCACCGCTGCTGCTGGTGCTTCGAGAACAACCGACAGGCGAGAACAGAGTTTGGCTGATGACTGACTTTGCCAGCCAGGTCACCCCACAGTGTACAACACTGTTCAGCAGCACTGTACGAGACTGACTCAGGACGGTGACCGCTCTGCTTTGCCAGTGCTCCTCTCTCGCTCTCTTTCTTCGAGACCTTTCCTCGCTGACTGGTGAACCTGCGTTGTCTTCACCAGGACAGATCGGTGAGGTGTCTGGCGGCGGCGCCGGCGACGACCACCACGCGGCCACCGACTGAGCAGCTCTCTGCCTCGACCGGCATATAAGCCCGTCGCTCTGCCTCAGTCGAGATCACCATCACCCTCGAGCAGGTCGTCACTCTGCTCGAGGTCTTCCTCTTCTTCTTCACCCCCCTCACCGGCGGCCGGACCGTCTGCCCGGCTGGCTCTCGCTCTCGCTCACTCCCCGGACCTCTCCTCTCCACTGGCTGGCTGGCTGGCTCGCTCCTCTCTGCCCTGGCCATGGGCTCATCGCTGGATCATCATCATCACCACTACCATCGCTGGAGCACCTCTTCTTCACCACCACCACCACCAACTCTACTTTCCTGGTAAGTTTGTTGTTTTGATTGTTTGGCTTTTACTAATATTTACCTTTTCCCTTCCCTTTCTCCTCTGCTGCCCTGGTTGGCCCTGGAACACTTTGCCCCTTCGCCCCTTCCGCTTCTTTCATCTGCCCCATTTTTTCACCTCCTGGATCATCCGCTTCACTCGCTCTCACTTCAAGGCCTCTCCTCTCCACTGGCTGGCTGGCTGGCTCCTCTCTGCCCTGGCTATGGGCCCATCGCTGGTCATCACCACCATCAACTCTACTTCCCTGGTAAGTTTGTTGTTTTGGTTGTTTACACATTTACTAACCTTTACTTTCTTTTCCTTTTCCCCTTTCTCCTCTGCTGCCTGGTTGGCCCTGGAACACCTCACCCCTTTGCCCCTTCCTCTTCTTTCATCTGAACCATTTCACCTCCTTGGGATCACCCGCCTCACTCGCTCACCCTCATCTCTTTCACTCCCAGGCCTTGGCATCATCATCGCGGGAGCACCTCTTCATCACCTTCAACTCTTCTCCTCTGGTAAGTTTGTTGTTTGCTTGTTTACATCTTTACTAACCTTTACTTTCTTTTCCCTGTTCTCCTTCTCCTCTACTGCCCCTGGTTGTCCCTGGTCCTGGCCAACACCTCGTCTGCCCGCTCCTCTTCCACACCTTTTCCTCATTTTGCCCTGGCTGGCTTCCTCTCCTCAACTCACTTTACCTCACTCGCTCATCCTCATCTCTCCCATCTCCCAGGACTTTATCACCATCATCGCGGGAGCACCTCATCGCCCTCACCACCATCGACTCGACTAGCTCGAGTTTGGTAAGTCTTATTTTGGTTGTTTACGTTTTTACTAATCTTTACCTTTTTTGTCCCTTTGCCTCCTCTTTCACCTGCATCACTTTCATCTCACCCTTGTCTAATCTCTCAGGACTTTATCACCACCGCTGGACCACCATCGCGGGAGCACCTCATCACTCTCACCATCATCGACTCGACTTGCTCGAGTTTGGTAAGTTTGTTCTTTTGCTTCATGTACACTTATACTAATGTTTACCTTTTCTTTTCTTTCCCTTTCTCTTCTGCTGCCCTGATGGCCTCATCTCATCTCATCCTCTCACTTGCTCACCCTCATCTCTCTCACTCCTAGGCCTTCACCATCATCGCGGGAGCACCTCATCACCCTCACCACCATCGACTCGACTTGCTCGAGTTTGGTAAGTCTTTCCTTTTGATTGTTTACTCTTTACTAATGTTTACTTTCTTCTTTCTCTTCCCTTTCTCTTCTCGCTGGCCTCTCATCGCTGGACTTCTCATCGCGACATCTCTCTCACTTCGCTCGACCCTTCATTTTGAACTTTATTCTTTGTATTATCTTTCTCTTTCGGGTTCTACCTCTCACTTCTCTTCATCTCTCTCCTTGTTCTCGACCTGTCTTTTGGTAAGTCTTTTTGTTGACTTTGTTTATTTTTTACTAACTATTTCTTTCTCTCCTGTCTTTCTCTCCTCATCGCTCACTCCCTCCTCTTCTCCTGCTTTTTCGCTGGACCTCTTCTTTTGCTGGATTCTTTCTTGGTAATTCTTACCTTTTTTCTGGATTTTCCTTCTAACTATTTCTTTTATTCTTCTTTGTATTCTTTGCTTTGTTTAATCCTCCTTCTTCTCTCTTTCCACTCCTGTGTCCCTCTCTTCCTCCTCATCCCTCTCTCCTCATCTCTCCTCTTCTTCGCTCTTCTCCATCGCCTGTGGCTGTCTCTGTGGAGGACTTGTCTGACTTAAGGTATTTTTTTATATTTTTTTATAATAACTAATTCTTTTTTTTCTTTTTCTCCCCTCTCTCTCTCTCTTCTGTGGGCCGGCCCCTCACGTAATATAGCCATGCCCTTCGGGCTGAGTTCCCGGTCCCTTCGAAAAAACCGGAGTCTCTTTTTGCCCCTTGTCCCCCATAGGGCCTCTTTTCTTTTTTTGTTTCCCAGGAACGGTCTGGACTTAAAGAGAAGAGGCTCTGGGACTAAAAAGTCTTTATTTTTTTTTCTTTTTCTCTTTGTAAAATTTGGCTTTCCCTCTTCCTTCCTCTTTTTCTTCCTCCTCCTCTTTTTCCCCTCCTGGTCCCCCTTCTCCTCCTCAAAAATTTCTCTTCTCCCCTTTTCTCTCCCTCTCGCTCATTCTCACTCAGCCTGTCCGGCTGTCAGTCCTCGTGGAGGACTTTAACTTTTAAGGTAAGTTATTTTTATATTTTGTTTATAATTTAACTAACTCTTTTTTTCTTTTTCTTCCCCCTCTCTCTCTCTCTTCTTTGTGGGCCGGCCACCCACGTAAAAATATAAGCCATGCCCTTCGGGGCTGAGGTTCCCGAGAACCTTCAGAAAAAAACCGGGAGTTCTCTTTTTGCCCCCTTTGGTCCCCCATAGGGAGCCTCTTTTCTTTTTTTGTTTCCCAGGAACGGGTCTGGGGACTTAAAGAGAAAAAGAGGCTCTGGGGGACTAAAAAGAAGTCTTTTAATTTTTTTTTCGATTTTTTTTGTAAAAATTTTTTGTATATCCCCTCCTTTTTTGTTTTTGGCGACGGTGGCGCCATCTGGTGGCAGAAAAAGGTACTAAATTACTGAAAAAATTTGCCGCTCGCTTCGCTCGCGGATTACGCCGCGCTCCGCGCGGCGCCCCCCCCCCTCCCCCCTCCTCCTATTATTCCTTAATAAAAAGTCTTTTTTTAAAATCTTGTTGTTCTTTTTATTCTTTTTTAAAAATCTGGCGCTGCGCTTCGCGCAGCGCATTAAAAATCTCGGCCGGGCGCTTCGCGCCCGGCCAAAAAGTCTAGAAGTGCCTCAAAAATGTCAACCGCCGCTGCGCGGCGGTTGACATTTTTGAGGAATGAAAGTATGACGGCCGCTTCGCGGCCGTCACTTGAAATCGCCTCCGGCGATTTCAAGGAAGACGCCCCCCTCCCTCCCCGCCACCTTCACGCCGGCGCTCCGCGCCGGCTCCGTGCGCGGGCGCTTCGCGCCCGCGCATTAAGAATCCAGCAAATTTTTTTAAATCAGCGAGAAATGAAAAACAATTTAAAGAAATGGAAAGAGTTTCAACAAGGCTCGCTTCGCTCGCCTTGTTGAAACTCTTTCCATCTTTAAATATTTTCACCTCGCTGATTTAACATAAAAATTTGCATGCGTCTACTACATGAGTAGATTACTTTAGCCTTCAAATAGTTTTAGGCATCCGCCTAAAAAGTCTTGACGATCCATCATATACCCTAATGCCTGTTTAATTTGTGTACATAAAATGTGTGTGCCTTGACTGTAGTGTCTGGAAGTGTTAAGCAAAGGGTGTGCTGGTGATAAAGGCGGTGGTCAGCGAGTCGGCATTGGATGGGCTGAGTGAATGTGAGCTGCGCTCCGGAAGACTTAAAGTGCTAGCGAGGAAGCCTTCGATGGTAGTGTTGGTGTTGTCTTTGCGCCATCACAAGTGGAGAGAAGATCGTACCGCGGAGTATGGCGTACTCCTCAAAGGTGTTGCGCTCTCGGTGCCGGCTGGCCAGTGAGCTGATGCAGTCGAAGCGTTCCTCAAAGAAGTGCTTGTACGCCGACATGTACAGGCGCTTGGCCTTGCTGGCGTTAATGGCCGTGGCGCGCACCAGAGCGGCAAGTTCATCACGGTGCACGACGACACCGTTAAAGAGCGGTCCAAAGAAGGGTACCTCAGACTTGCGGGAGACGGCAATGCGATAGAGGTTCGGGTAGCTGGTGGCCGTCGTGGATGCGGCGGAGGAAGAAGAGATGCTGCTGGTAGAGCTTCCGCCTGGCAGCGGGTAGATGACAATGAGAGCGTCGCAAAACTCGGTGGCCAACAGCGTCCGCCGGTACTCCTTGTAGTGCTCCGACCAGACAATGTGCACCTCGTCGTTGCCCAGGTGACGCATCTTCTTGTTCAGCTGCTGTGCCCGCTGCTCCGGACTGGGGTGTTGACTGGCGGAGGAGGACGTCCCCAAAGAGGTTCCAGAGTCGACTTGATGGGCGCTGTTGTTGAAGCAAAGGGAACATTAGTACAGAAAGAAAGACAAGTGACAACACAAACCTCGGGCTCCACCGTCCAGGTCATCGCTGTTGACCATGGTGTAGTCGATAGTGTCCATGTCGACTGAGGCGATTGAGTGGCATGAGGCCGTCCACGCGGTAAGGGTGAGAGAGAGAAATCCAGGGGGAAGCAGTACAGGAAAGGTGTAGAGGAGAAGGTAAAGGTAGTAGATGTGGTGAGAGAGCGTAAAGAGAGCAGATGACCAGAGAGTAGAGGTTGTTGTATGAGGTGAGGGGTGTGAAGAAGAGTGCTCAGTGGTGGGTGGGGTGATGCCAGTGAGCCGAGAGCGGTGAGAGAGAGAGAGAGAGAGAGAGCGAGAGAGACGAGAGAGATGCAGCCAGGGCAGAGAGAAGCAGGTAGTCCCGAGGAGTCGAAGTGAGCCAGGGCAGGAGAGGAGTCAGTCGTCAGCCAGTGGAGGGAGAGTGAGAGCCAGTCGGCGAGTGACGACCTGCTCGAGGGTGATGGTGATCTCGACGAGGCAGAGCGACGGGCTTTGATGTCGGTCGAGGCAGAAGCTGCTCAGTTGGTGGCCGCGTGGTGGTCGTCGCCGGCGCCGCGTCACCGAGCTGCTGTGAAGACAACACAGGTCAGCAGAGTCAGCGATGAAAGTCTCGAAGAGAGCGAGAGAGGAAGCACTGGCAAAGCAGGCGGTCACCTCGAGTCGTCTGTACATGTGCGCTGAACAGTGTTGTACACTGTGGGGTGGGAAAGTTCATCCAGCGATGTGCTACGGCACCGACGGTCAAACGAAGAGCCTTCTCGAAGGTGATGACAATGATGAGTGCGGAAGGATCGGAGCGCAGCGGCTGTGATGTTGTTGTGTTCTCTTCTGCTGTCGATGGTGGAGTGCGCTCCTCGGCGTACCGGCTCTCCTGAGACGCCCAGTGTCGCAGCTCGGTGGGTGGAAGGCGGTGAAAAGGGCGCAAGCGAGGCAAAGTTGTGGTCATCAGTGTGGTCAATGTTGGGGTAGCACTTGTTGGAAATGGTGACTGTGGATGAGGAAAGCTGCCGGTCAATGTACTGAAAGAGCAGCCGACAGGCGCCGTCCAAGACTTTGAACTTTTTCAGACGCTCATCGACGGTGATAGAGGTGTTGGTGGCGCTGGAAGCGTCAGCGACGGCCGCCTGAATGTCAGCCACAGTGCTTCAAACTCAAGGTTGACTTGGCTGCTGCTGTTGTCGCCACAGGCGACACGGACATGTCGCTCGCTGACTTCCTCAAAGAACTGCCGATTGTCGACGGCGAGCAGGTGGCCAAAGAGAAAGTGGTACAACTTGAGGTAGTGATCGCTGTCGAGGGCGAGCAGGTCGCTGATGGTCATCAGATTGCCAATGTAGCAGGTGAACTCGTGTACGGTGGCGTTGTGGTAGAAGGGGTAGCGCTCTTCAGCGAGCCAACCAGGCTAGTCTCAAAGGTGTGCACCTTTCCCAGCAGCTCGCCCATGGCCGAGGTGAGCGAAGAGAAGAGGGCCGTCTCTTTGAGGGACAGCGTCGTGTCGATGAACTTGTCGCTCTTGTGGGGAAAGATTTGCAAGTACTCGGACCACAGTTTGACGAAAACGTCAGCCTGCAGGCGGTGTTAACTGTGCCCAGTCGCGAGCCATCAGAAGAGGCGCCCGTCGTCTCAAAGAGATACTTTGCCCAGGGAATGGCGTAGAGGAGCGCCTCAAACTTGTGTTCATTCTTGGCGGGCACCAGCTGAATCAGCCGCTCGATGATGATCGTCACCACCTGGTTAATGTCGTGGCACTGTCCGCCGGACAGGCGGCAACAGCAGCCATCAGCTCGTTCCAGAGATAGGTGGCGAACTAGGGCGTCAAACTTAAAGAGCAGCAGTCGCCGATCGGGCTCGTTGAAGACCTCATGCAGGTCGATCTTTTTCTCCTTCCGATCCATCCAAGGGTGAAGACTGTTGGGGGTAAAAACTGGTTAGTAAGCACTCTTGAAGCAACTACTAGAACAAACCTTGTACTCGGGTGAAATCACAGTGACGAAACGGGTTCTAAAAGGAATCCTCGAGAAGTAGAAACTGAAACTCCAGAGTGAAGAGGGAAGATCAGCCAAATCAAAACACGCCAGCGTGACTGCCTCAGCGACCACTCGTAGATGACGTTCCGCTGATAGCGGGCCAACCAACAAAGGCACCTGTAGTGGTCCGAAAACCACTACAGGCCCTCTTTTTATCAAAAGAAAGAATTTTATTGGTAAAACTATTGCAGTGAAAGAGAATGTAAATGTGTGTGTGTGTGTGCTTTACAGGTGCATCCAGATTGCTTATTTACAAGAGAGCAAAAGAAACGTTACATTGCCGTCTCCAGTGGCTGGCTGACGTACATGCGGGCAGAGGGCGACAAGTGTCCACCATCGTCCTCCTCCTCCTCCTCGCCTTGCGTGTAAAAGGACTCTCCGTCCAGTGAGGTCTCCAGGTAGTGCATGTTCGAGGACTCGTGCGTCGAGCCGCCCATTGAAGACGGTGGACCGCCGCCGCCCGTGATGACCATAAAGCAGCGACGGCTGACTGCCGCCAATAGTGTCCAGATCAGTGTTGTAGCGCGGTCGGTGCTGTCGCATCAGATGCTGAGGTTGTTGTTGTTGTTGTTGTTGATGCTGTCCTCTCTTGGCTGCGCCAAAGGTGAGCATCTCCCGAGGACTCGTTCCATCGACACTGGTAGGTGGCGTCGTGTCAAAGGTGCTCTCCTTCAGCATCGTCGGATCGAGACTTTTCGACGGGCTGGCGGAAGCGGCGAGGGAGCCAGGGCGCTCTGAGCTGTGATTCGTCTCTTGTCCCTCCTGCCACCCGAGGGCGCGAATAAGTGCGTGTGGTGTGCGGTGTTGTACATCGGTGCATTGATGACGAAGGCGAAGAGGCGGCCGCCTCTGAGGAGGCCGTCGACGAGGCCGATGACGCCGAAGAGGAGGGCAGCGACTTGTGAATGTTGTCCGTGGAGGCGGTGTACTGGGAGAGCTGGTCAGCTCGGGTCAGTGCCCCCGCCGCCGATGTTGTTCCAGGCGGCTTCACCTTGTAGTCGAGCGTCGAGTGAATCGGCGTCCAGGCTGCGAGCACCATGTCCTCCGGAACCGACTGATGCGCCGGCAGACCGGGCAGGAAAGTCCGTTCCGTGAGAGAGGCAAAGAGGCCCGGAGAGAGCGGCGTCGATGAGCCCTGCTGCCTTGAAGGCCTGGTTCCTACCTCAGTCCAAAGGGCGGGCCTCATCGCATGTGATGTTGTGAGGTGCTGTGTGGCGATCGGCTGATGATGATGCGCGAGAACCGGCTGCTCAAAGATGATGACGCAGAGGAGAGCGAGCCATTGATGTGTGGGTGGAGTGTTCGCATTGACGCAAGGACCATCTTTGCCGCGTAGAATGACCACCATTTCTTGGCTGTCCATGTGGTGACCAGCCAGACGTGGTTCACACCGCTGGCAGTCGACTCGGTTATGCCGCCCATCTTCCTGTTCGTAAAGACGTGCGTTGTTGCTGCTGCTGAATGACGATGTGATGCATCGCCGATAAATACCTCCGCTGGCCAGCGTGTTCATGCTAGCAAAGGCCGCTGCTGCGAATGGACGCCCGAATCGAGTTACCTCCGCTGCAGCTTCTCCAGTGTCGATGCCGACTTGCACACCCAGCAGCACATGCAGGCCAGGCTGAGAAGGGCGGTCACCAGGGAGATCGTAATGGCGGCCACGCCGAGCGGCTCCTGGTACCAGTAGGCGAGCGTCGTGCTGCTCACCCCAATCTCCGGGTCCCGTTCACAGAGAAAGGGCAGCTCATCGTCGCAGTCGTGCGTCGACACCGACCCATCTACGAGCACCGAACAGGCGCCAATGGCGACGTCAAAGGACTGCACCCAAACGGGGTGCCGCCGCCGGTCAAAACTGCCCGGCTGCTGCATGTACACGTACCGCGTCAGCTCGTACTGATTCGCCGCCCGGACAAAGGGCATCGAGCTGTTGTCGTGCTCGCAGAACTTCCGTGCCAGGTGAAAGGGCATCCGCCCGCCGACGTAGACGAAACAGGTGTCGCCAATCTTCTCGTAGCCGCCGAAGCAGGCGCCGCTCAGCACCGAGAGGTTGCCCGACTGAAAGGGCCGAAAGTTGACCGGAATCAGGTGGTAGTAGTCGGCCGAGTCGCGGATCCGCGCCTCCACGGCGCTGGTGCTGTTGAAGCCCCACCAGTTGGCGGGCGCCTGGACGATGGCCTGGGCGAGGACGGCGGCCACGGCCGTCGGCTGAAGAGCTGCTGTTTCAGGGGAAACGCAGCCGAGGTGATGATGGTTCGATTTCGCGTGGCCAGCTCAAAGTTGTTGTCCGGGTTGACCAGATAGTTCTCGCTGTACAGCTGGCCAATCGACCCGACAATGATGGTCGACTGCTCGCCGCGCTCATTCGCCGCGTGGTTGTTGTAGAAGAAGTTCGGCTCACCGTCTGCAGCCGCGAGCTCGACTGAGCGTGGTCAAATCCGGCCACAAACAGCTGACTGTCGCCCCAGTTGTTGACCACCACGTTCTCGCTGAACTTCACCACCGCCCCGCCAAAGACAATGTTCGACTTGTGCGGCGACCGGTTCCGGGTAAAGTAATTGCGCGTCACGTGGACCGTCTGATAGGCATGGCCACTGTCTTCGCTCCCTCAAAGTAGAGCGCCTCCTGGCCGAGGTTCTCCGAGAAGAGGTTATTGGCCAGTTCCGCCCGACCGCCGACACTGCCGTGTAGGAGGTGGCGCGAATGTGCACGCCCCCGCCCGGTTCCCGCTAAAGAGGTTGTTCAGCAGGTAGAGGCTGAGCGAGTTTTGAATTTCAAGTTGAACTGCGGCCGCCGAAGTGCCACCACCGTCGCCGCAGCTACTAAAGTTGCCCCAGGCGAGGCGGCAATTTCGACTGAAGACGTTGTGGAGGAGGGCGAGCGGCGGCAGCGACTCGCCCACCGCTCGGTACAGCAGCGCCCCGCCCTCGTTGTCGGCCACCTCCGAGTAGGTGATGTTGTGCTGAAGGGTCCGCTCCTGGCGGTCGGCGTTGTAGGCGCTGGGCAGCGTGGTGATCTCCGCAATGAAGCCGTACCGAGGGGCCGCCCCCGAGCGTGCAGCTGAATGCTCAGCGAGTAGCCCGTGGACTTGTAGAGGCGGGTCTTGGCGTCCGCTGGACCACCACCGCCACTTTGGAAAGCAGTCCTTGAAGAGGATGTTTTGGGAACGGCCGTCGGGCCCATGGCGAACCGGGTGTTTCTCAGGTGAACAGAGGCCTGCCCGTTGGGGCCGTACTGGGCGATCCGCCCCTCTCGAGTACCTCCCGGGTGGCGTCGCTGTACACCTCGCCCAGCAGCCGGCGGGTGGTCTCATTGAAGATGTCGCCGTCCCAGAGGAGAATCGAGTCGGACATTGAGTTGAGCAGCGAGGCGTCGAGGTACGCTGAAGGATCAGCTCCTGCTCCAGCTGAAGAAGTACTTGAATCCATCCCATGAAGCCGATTGTGAAAGATGTCCTCCGTCCGGTGGACCCACTTGGCCCCTGCAGGTAGTCATCAGCCCGTCGATTGGCCTTCCCTTCCGGCTCCACAAAACTGGACCAGAGGTTGAGCTGGAGAAAGCGGAGGCCGATGCGCTTCAGCGGATTGGCGCTGGTGAAGATCTTCACGCAATCCACTGGGCGATTGTCGTACTTGTAGTAGACGATCACCTTCTCGCCCTACTCGGAGCTCCTTCCGGGCATCGCAAATGTCCACCAGGCCAAAGGCGTTGTAGGGGAGGGTGGCCAGCGGTCCGCCGTCGCCTAGGGGCTCAAACGGAACGCGACCCGCCTCCGAGAGCGACGGCTCCACCGAGCAGCAGCAGGTTCAGTCCGGCGCCCAGGTTTTCCCGTATTCTCATCTGATGCAAAGAGAGCGACTCGGCGGGGCAATCACCTCGACGCCGTGGTAGGCACTGCGCTCCACGGTGACAAACTCCAGCGGAACGGTCCGCTGGACAATCTGCACGGCGGCGCTCTTCTCCCCATGGAGCACCCCGGCCCCGGTGATCTTCACGTGCTGGAGGCGGCTGCGCAGCCACCGAGTGCCCCCGATGTACGTTCCGTCGCTTCCGCCTGATGTTCCCCCTCCACTTCCACTTCCGGTCCTGCCCCTCGGCTCCTGCTCAAAGGCGGGCAGGGCGTAGCGAATGCCGCCCCAGTGCTCTTCAGTACTTCCGCTCCCCTCTTCAGCGGTATTATCCTCGCCGCAGAGCAGGTAGACAAACTCATTGCCGTCGTGGCGACAGGAGGTGCTCTGCACCACCGACCGCTCCTGCAGCACCGTCCAGTCGTCGTTCAGGTAGAAGAGCATCTCCTGCGTCTCATTGTCGGCAATCGCCCGGTAGTAGCTGTCCTTGGGCAGCAGCTTCGGTCCATTGGAATTACCAGAGCCTCCTTTTCCGCCTCCATTTCCTCCTCCTCTTCCGCTCTGGTAGATAAACGGAGCACTCTCGTAGCCAGTGTGCACCTTCCGGTCGAGGCCGCTGTCCTTGCTGAACGTCCGCAGCTCGCAGTCGGCCAGCGTCGACTCCGCCCCGGTGCACTCCAGCGCCTCGGGCCAGTGGCCGATTCGGCTGGCCAGCGTCGGGTCCATGTCCAGGCGAGGCCCCGTCGAGGAGAACATTGAGCGGCGAAAAGCCGAGCTGCCGACAGATGACCTGCCGTTCGTTCCGTAAAGCGAGTGTCGCAGACCGGGGCCCACTGCAGCGTCGTGCTGTTGTATATCTCCAGAAAGCCGTGTCGCCGTCGGCCACCATCTCTGGGCACCTTGGGATAACCGGAAGCAGTGTACTGGTTGGCCTTCTCCTCCATGGCCCGGTCGGCGGCCGCCTCCGCCGCCTGGTCGTCGCAGCGCTCCGTCAGACAGAGGCGGACGCCGCCAATGTCGCTCTTGCTAAAGACCAGCGGCTCAGGGTGAGCTGGCAAAGGTTGTGGAGGTGATGTTCCTGTTGAAGTTTGCTGTTTGCCTTTGCCACTCTTCTTCTTCGGTAATCCCCAGCGGTTGAACTTCCTCCTCGGCCCAGAGTGCCCAGTCGAAATGAAATGTCTTCTGCGCCGCCTCCTTTCGCTCTCCTCAACACCGAGGTGGCGTTTCGGCGAAGCGCCCGCAACGTAATCGGCTCCGCCTCGGCTCCCAGCGCCGCCAGGTCGCCGAGGACCAGCACTCCCACGCTGGGGTAGAACTCAATGACCACCCCGGGCCGAAGGGTGAGCGTCACGCCGGGCATCACCGTCAGGTCGGCGTTGACAATGTAGGGCGGTCGCGGGGCGTCAGCGTCAGCGACTTGGTCAGCCGGCCGCCCAGGTACGGCAGGCCAAAGAAGAGGTCCTCGTGGTCGGTACTGGAAGAAGATGAAGAAGAGGATTGATCGTAGATGAGCTGCGAGTCGAGGCGGTCATCGGCGAGCCACGGGAGAAGAGGGCGCTGGCAAAGCTGTTCCAGTCGTCAAAGTCAAAGATGCGCTCGCGAATGGAGGCGGCGTCGTTGGAGGCCAGGCCGGCACTTGTGCCCCACCAGTTTTCCCTCGCGTCCAGCTCATTGTACAGCGAACCGGCCCTCACGCCGGCCAGCAGCTCAAACTGCAAATTCCGGTTGGCGAGAATGTTCCGCGTCACATTGACCTGCTGGACGCCCCGGATGGCAATGGCGTACGTCTCCGGTGAGTAGCCGCCGTCGGTGGAAGAAGAAGTTGAAGATGATGAGCTTGAATCAAATGGTGAAGTCTTCCCAGGCGGCCCCGAGTACCGATTGTTCCTCAGGACATTGCCCCGCACCCACGCCCTCACCGTGCCAAACTTGTCCGCATGGCTGGCCATATTCAGCTCCAGGACGTACCGCTGCACCACATTGTCCCACATCTGGTTCTCCTCAATCCTCATCAGCTTCTCCATCCCAGTGATCGACACCAGGCCCACCTTGCACCGGTTCTCCAGAAAGCGATTCCGCGTCAGGTTGACCTTCGCATAGTGCCCCCAATCAGCAGCTCAAAGTTGGCGTTCCGCTCAAAGCGGCAGTCCTCGATTCGGACCGTGTGCGTAAAGTTTTCATTGTACAGCCAGGTGTAGGGGAGGCGAATGTCCACGCCGCCGTTCCGGTTCGCCTCCAGGCTGCAGTTTCGGACGTTCCAGTGAAAGAGGTTCGTATTGAGGGGTAATTGGTCCCCACGGCGCTGGACATCAGGTAACCAGGGGTCAGCTGGAGGCTGCTCCTCTGAAGATCCCCATTTTCATAGAGCGAATGATCGTAAAGGACAATCGACCCGTGGTCGCCGTTCTCCGTAAAGCGATTGCCCACCAGCGTGTAGTTCACCTCCGCCACAATGGAAGCAGTCAGCTGCGGGTCGTAGGTGAGGTGCTCCGCCTCGCCCCCCTGCCCGCCCTCATTCGCCTCAATCAGGCTGACCATCAGAGCGTAGGGTAGCGTCGAGCTAAAGGCCGTCGAGCTGACAAAGAGGCCCGCCCCCGTGGAGCGGCTGATCCGATTTCCCTCGAGGAAGACCGTTTCATTGCCGTAGCGCTTGCAGTAGTTCCCATTAAAGTCGACGTTCATCGAGCAGTGGGCGGCGGTGAAGCCCCGGCCATTTCCGGTAATCTCATTGTCGCGTAGGAGCATCGTGTTCATCGCCAGCTGCTCGGCCGCTTCCTGCTCCTCAACGGTGGGCGCCCCCGGCACCGCCCTCGGGTACGCCTTGGGCGTCAGCAGGAGGAGCACCCCGCCGTAGGGAAACTCCCCCGTGGAGTACTCCAACACCAGGCGGTATCCCGGGTAAACAAAAGGGAAATGAGGTGAGGTTCCGCCTCAGGTCCCAGAGCATCTTCGGAATGTAGCCACTCTCCAGCTGGGGCGAGTAGAGGCGCATCGACTCGCTGGAACGGGTCTGAAAGATGGGCGCCAGGGCGACGACGCCGATGCGTTTGCCGAATGCCGTGCTAATTAGCACTCGATAGGGCTGGCCGGCGGGGGTGCGGCTGTTCGGTCTCCTCGGGACGTGCACGTACAGCTGGTGGCCAATGTCGTCGAGGTAGACCTGCTGGTGGTAGTGCTGATTCGATGAACTTCCGCCACTTCCGGTTCCCTCGGGAGGTATCGTCAGCACCGAGACTCGCCCTCCTCCACTTCGAACTCCTCCTCCCCCGCTCTGCGAACCACCCACGACGTCAGATCTTCCTGCTCCTCTCGGCTAAAGCTCGGCTGATAGCTAAACCTGAAGCTCGGTTTCCGGCCAGCTCACATTCCTTCACCGTCACGCCCTGCGTCCGCGTCACAATGCCGTGGTTGAGATTCCCCGTCACCTTCGTCCGCTCAATCACCAGCCGATCCGCCCGGTCGGCCGGCTCGCCGAGGACGTCATTCCACAGGAGGCCAATGCCCGAGTCGATGTTGCCGCGGATGATGGCGCTGCGGACGCTGAAGCGGTTGTAGTCAAACTGAAGGGCCGGGGCGAAACGTCGTCGCTGGTAGTCGAGCAGGCCGGCCCGCTCCACGGTCACTCGCTCAATGGTGGCCTCCGAGGTCAGCGGGCCAAAGCGGACGCCGGCCCAGGCGGGCGGGTAGCAGCGAATGCCCACCTCGCCGGCCGGGCACCAGGCAGGGCCCTCAAAGTCGCCATCAGCTGCGCGTTCCGCCTTGCACCGCGCCAGGTCAGTGTCCAGGCCGTGGTCGTCGCAGTGGACGTTGGAGAGGACCATTCGAGAGCTGCTTGAAGAAGATGAACTTGAAAAGCTAAAGTGTCCTCGCTCCAGGCGCCAGTCCCGTTCGTTCAGTACCAGGCCCAACTGGTGGCAGGCCACCGCCGCATCCTCAATGTCAAAGTGGTAGCCGCAGACGGTGCCCCACTCTCCGTTGACTAGAACTTCCAGACGACCTTCCGTGCCGTTTGACAGGCGAACTGTGTTGCTGGAATACGATGAAGAGGTAGGTGCCTTTCCCAGCTTCATTCGAGGAGGTCGTGGTGTCGTCGATGAGGAGGAGGAGGTAAAGTTGAGGTTCAGCGTCGAAAAAGAAGAGGAGTTTGTTGAGGCTAAAGTTTTGCTAAAGATGTTTTTCTGAGCTTCATTGGAGGTAGCTCGAATTCGTCGCACGCTCGAGGACGGGTAAACTCCCAAGTTGAAGCCAGCTGAAGTGGTAGTTCCTCCTTCCGCCAGCAGCAGCCGAATATCCGCCTCCCCAGTTCCCTTCGCCTTAAACTTGCCCTGGACAAAGACGCCCACCGACTGGGCAAAGCGCAGCTCCGTGCCCGGATTCAGCACCAGCTCCCCCTCCGGACTGACGTAGATGTCCCGGGTGACGGTGTAGACGCCCGTGGGCAGGTTCACCTGGCCCTTCACCTGACCGCCAATCTCACCGGTCGCTCGAGAGGAGCTGAAAAAAGCGGACACCTTCTCGCGATCGTTGGCCGGCTGGGAGAGCGATTCCCGGTCCGCTTCCAGCGCATTCGCCACCAGAATGTACGGCTGAAACTCCACCTGGGCGAGGTTGTAGCGGTCCTTCCGGTCAAAGATGCGCTCGTAGATGTGGTTGGCGGCATTCTGCAGATATCTTTCCTGCTGTGGCTGGTCAAATCCTCGTCCACTTGAGCCCATTGCCAAACTTCTCGTTCCCCAGTAGTTGAGCGACGCATTGATGACCCGATAGTGGGCGCCCAGGTGGACGCCCAGCTCGTAACGGGAGGCGGGGTTGGTAAACTCATTCCGCCAGACGTGGACGTTGCTGGAGGTGACGCAGAGGACAGCGGCCACACGAGAGCGACTGTTCAGGCCGGCCCTCAAAGGGCTCACTGACGGCGTTTCCGGTCAGCAGGTTCCGCGTAAACATCACCCGCTGTGGGAGGTTTGATTGGATTGTGGACACTTCCGGTTCCAGGAACTGGCGGTACTCCAGGCCTGCGGCTCCAGCAGCCCCACGCTGACCACGTACTGGCCGCTGTTGTCGTGAAAGTGATTCCCCCGAATGCGAACCACCGCCGGCCAGGCGTCCAGCGCCAGCTTCCGCTGACTGCTCAGTCGCCCCGCTTCCGGTTGAAAAGGAAAAGGGAAACCGCTCCGCCTCCTCCACAAAGCCGTCCACGTTGAAGGCGTCGCGGCTGTTGACGTAGAGGACCGCCCGTCGGTGGCCGCTAAAGTCGTTATGGGCGACGACCAGTTTGGCAAAGAAGAGCGGCGCGGCGTGGATCGCCTGAAGTCCATTTCCAGGAAACGATTGTGGCTGATGGTCAGATTGGTGATACTGGGCGTCAGGGACATCTTGAGGATGCGAGGTCGAGGGAGGCAGCTCCGAACCAGAATCGCCTGCTCCCGCTGCTCGCTAAAGACGTTCATGCTGACGTTCCAGTAGACGGTGGGCGTGAAGGATAACATGTTCCCAGCTCCTTGAGCTTTTGAAGAAGAGGACGGTCCTCGGCCAGCAAAGTGACATCCGCTGTCCACCAGCAGGCCCACCCCATTACCGACCACACTGCTCCTCGTCAGGTGGGCGCTGTAGTTGAAGGCCTGCAGCCCCAGCGACTCGTTGAACCACACGGCCATCCCCGCCCCCGTATTGTTCACCACCTCGCTCGGTCCAGGTGGAGGTACCCCCCGCCCGAGGTGACATTCACCCCCTCGCCGACGTTCCCCGATATGATGCTGCTGTTGACCACCAGGTTTCCACGCCTCCCGCCATGTGCACGCCCGCCACGTGATCGTGTCCGGCCACTAGCGTTCGATTCAGCACCGCCCCCGACCGTAGGTCCTGCAGCCAAACGCCCCTTCCGCTGTTGGCCACCACTCGACTGTCCGTCAGCACCAGGTCATACTCGCGGCCATAGTCAGGACCACTTCAACGGTAAAGCGGACCTTGCGGTAGTGGGCCGGTCGGTAGCACACTTTTAGGGGGCCGTTTCCATAGAGCGTCGACACCGATTGGACGCTGGTCCCATTCGAACGTAAAAATCCGCTATAACCCGACTTCCATCCACCACGTAGATGCTGCCCTCCCTTCCCGCCGGGTAGTAGTTCTCCGCCCGGGGCATCATCAGCTCGGCCATGACCGATTTTGCAAGCTCTCTTCCGTGGTCGTCGACGGCACTGGTCAGCACGGGAAAGTGCACCGTAATTCGCTGTCCCTCCCAGTCGTTGGCGTAAAACTCCTGGCAGCACTCCTCCGTGGGCGCGTTGTAAGCGTCCTGCTGGTGGGTGTAGCGGACGGGAAAGACCTGGGCGTGACCGAGATTGGGCGTCTGGCAGAAGGAGTCCGTCGAGTAGAAGGGCTTGTCGTGGTGGACGAAACGGAGGCCGTCCGCCCCGTTCGCCTCAATCTCCAGCCCAGAGAGCAGGACTCGGCCGACGGAGGCGTTCAGAAAGAGGCCGTAGCCGCGGTTTTCCAGAAGGCGTGTCCGCGTCAGGCAAACCCATTCACCGGGTCGGTAATGTTGAGGGCGGTGTAGGCGCACCGGCGGACGGTCAGCTCGGCGGTGAAGGGCGGCACGGAGCCGGTGACCGCGAGGGCGGAGGTCAGCTGGCCGTCGGCGCCCACGCCGGCGTGCTCCACCAGCACGTGCTGAAGAAGGGACTTGCTGGCGCTGATCTGCATCTTCCCCGAAGGGTCGAGGTGCTGCGGGCGTCGGCGTAGTAGAAGGCGATGCCGCGCCAGTACTGAGGAGGTCTTCGAAGCATCGAATTAATTGAGGTGGGATGCTGAAGGTCGGGAAGCTGTTGAGGGTCACATCTAATGATGAAAAAGAAGGTTAGTTTTAAAATCACTGAAGCTAAAAACTACCAGTTCTTACCTCAGGCCAATGTCCTGGTGGTAGTCGCAGACGCCGCTGCCCACCCGTCTGGCCGCCCAGCCCGGACATCCTTCCAATTGTTGTTGTTGCTGTTTTTCGTTGTTGCAGTTGGGACTCTCCAGCAGCAGCTGCCTGGAGGCATTGTTCCTCGGGTACCAGCGCGCCCAGCTGCCGCCGCTGTAGCCCAGCTGACGACAGGCGACGCCCACGTCGGGGGCGGTCCAGTTTCGTGAAGCAGTGCACACCGAGTGCCACCGGCCGCGGTGGTGCACCTGCAGGCGACCTTCTGCCGGAGAGTGGCCGTCCACCAGGCGGAGGCTGTTTCGCCAGGGTCGGCTGGGGTCATTGGCAGTTAGGTCCTTCACTTGTAGCTCCAAATGATCGACTGGAAAAGACGGGCGTCGAGGCGGTGTTGAAAATGGCAGAAGATGGAAACGTAGAATCGACGTCGCCGCCGAGGTGAAGACAATCTTTGCCGTACTGGTGCCCTACAAACATCAATAGAGGAGAAGGGAAGAGAGGCAGAAAAAAGGGTTAGTCGGATGAATAGAACAATAACAACAGCAACAACGACAAAAGTCGATTAGAGAGTCAGTGGGCACAGCAGCCTCAACTGAGCAGCGGCACGAACTGGTTATAAAAAGCTTTCTCAGCACCCAAACACAGCAGACAGACAGGTTCGCTGACAGCAGCTCACATGCCCATTACCACCGTAGATTGGCTGACTGGCTGGCTGGTTAGTTGGCCTCAAAGGATTGAGCCGGTTGAGTGTTTATGTTCCCCAGTGAGCGCATGCATAAGAGCATTGCCATGTTATGCACTGGCGTGCTCAGCCGCAGTCTATAGACCTACACACCTGATGATTGCACACACTTTCATTAGGGGGCAACTGTTGGCATTCCACACTGACAGACTGTCCAGTGCAGCGTAGCAGTAGTAGTGTAGTGGTAATAGGGCAACCGTTAATAGAGGAAGCAGGCAGTTGACTAGGTGTTGTCCTCAATATGTGCGCTACAGTGATGGGACTGAGCTGAGCTGAGCTGACTGAAAGCGAGGATGGGGCGAAATGGGGCAAGAATGGAGCAGGAAAGAAGAAGAAGAAAGGAAAGGAAAGAAGGCAAAGGGGATAGGCGACAGCAGCATCAGATCATCTAGTTAATGGTCCATCACCACACCAAGACAATGTTCCATCCTGGTAGTGGCAGAGAAAACAATGCTCAAAAAGAAAAGAAAGAAAGAGGAAGAAGAATATTTATTCACCGTGACAGAGAAAGACAGTGCTTCGGTTAAAACACACTTCAACCCATCTGAGCAGAGAATAGCAGGCAGATAAGTTAGTCTGTTTGAAACTCTTCTTCTACACACACTGCACAGTGTCACTAATCAATTTCATCAGCCAAGACAGCAAAGTGTCCCATCCCGTTCAACGTTCGCTAAAAGGTTGGTGTGTGTCCGGTGAGGTAAGTGCGCATTCTCACGCCCGAGACAACGGCGGCGTCATACGGCAGCAGCTCAACTCAGCATCAAAAGAATACCTTTCAGGTAACCTGTCAGGGCACTTCATTAACGTGCACAGGAGGCAAAGAGCAAAGACAAAAGGGGCAGCACATAGCAGTAGCTCCCAACGAGCCCCTCAAGCTCTTCTTTCTCTTTACTCGCTGAAGCTCGAGGCTAAGCATCATCTTCAGACAGCAGCATCCAACCAACTAAAATTGAGGCTAATTAAATACAATTGCAGCAGCAGCTAATGTGCGCTCTAGAATCATGTTGCACTCTGACTTTGCCCTCTCTCTCGCCTGTGCTCTACTAATGCTCGCTAATTAGTGCAATTAATATTCGAGCAGAGAGGTAACACGAGAGCCCTACCTACCAGCTTCAACTCTTTCCTAATCAGCCTTACGCATTACTGTTCAGTGAGTGTGCACAGTCAGTGAGCAAAGGTGTTGCACGAGCAGCTTGCAAATGAAGTGAAATGACGATGATGCTGCTGATCACAATGAAAACAACAACAACAAAAACGGTGAAAAAGCAAAAAAAGCCGTTAGAAGTGGTGGTGGCAGTGGGCATTCGTCATCCACCAAGGCAGTAATTGTCAAGTGCACTAAAACTCACTCTTGCTTGCATCTTTCTCCATCTCCACCATCACATTAAAACATATGGCCAAAATTCATTCCCTCCCCTCCTCTCTCACATACTGAAAAGCCATCTCGTGACTGGACAGTAAATAAGAAGGGAAGAGAGATGGAGAGAAAAGTGTGGTGGAAATGAAAATGGAAATGGAAAAGAAGAAGAAAAAGAAATGCAGCAAAAATGAAAAAGAAAACACTCGACACCGCGAGCAATGATTATTGTGCCGTGTCCAGTGGCACTGGCACTTCCACCACTTCGGGCGATGGTGACTGAGACTGCCGAGCAATCAAATACTTTTTTTTATTATTTAAAAGCTCCTTTCTTCGCAACTGCAACTGAAAAAGCTATTGAAAGTATGAGACATCAGCAGCCACTGAGTCAAGTGAACTAATCAAACTCGGCGGCCGTAAAGCGGTAGTAAAGCTCAAATTCATTGCTCCTGCAGTTGTGACAGAAAAGTGGTGGCGGTGTACAAAGCAAACACAAAGAAGAAGAAGAAGAAGAACCGAGAGACTGTCTCCTAGCTTCAAAAGTCTTAGCCTTAAGAAAACTGGTTTCACACACACACACAAACAAACGATAAAGCGCATCAGAAGTTTTTGGCGGCGTCGGCGACTGTTGTGCCAAATGACAGTGTGAGAACTGCCAACTGCCGATGACAAACAGCAGCAGTGCCAGTGAAGTGCAGTTGAGAAGTGAAAAGTCGCAAAGTAGTGGTCGAAATGGTAATGAAAAGGAAGGGGAAGGGGAAAAGGTGGCACTGCTGGTGAGTGAGAAAGAGAGAGATTCAATCTCGAGTCTGAGATGGACACCTGGACGACCAGCCATCTCAGTCAATCTCAGTGAAGCTCTGAAGAGCAAAGAATGCCAACTCTTCAGAATGACGACACATCACACACAGCCTAGTGTGTGTGACCGCCTAGTTCAGCTACCGATGCGTGAAGAGCAGCTCGTTACCGAATAGTGCCGAGAAGAGACTGTGGCAGACAGTCCGCGTCAGTCAGCTAAACGATCCTCAGACACGCCATCGCCACCATAATCATTACCATTGCTACTACCATCATTTCCACTTTAGAATAGTAAAGAAGAAGAGGGTGCAGGGGGCGCACAGTAGCAGCAGCAATGCTGGTGGCGGCGGTAGTGGACACTTTTTAATTTCGTTATAAATAGAAGGACGAACACTGCAAATTGAAGTGTCACAAGCAGTGCAATCGCGGCAGTGGTGCGAACGAGAGAGCGAAAAGCTACGGGACAGCAGCAGCAGCAACAGGTGTCAACATCCGGCGATGATGACGATGATGACGTGATCATTCAGGCCATCATGACTCATTCCACCACCACCACCACCAATCCCCTCAAACCAAGCACTCTTGATTGGAATTTGCAAAGACGAGCTGCTCCTCTTCTCTCAATCTACTCAAATCTAGCGCCAGAGAGTGTGCAAATGTGCACAGACGCTCTTCTGCATCAGCCCTGCACAGAGTATTATCACTGCCATGCATAGCAGAGCACCAATCGCTTTCCTCGACAACCTACACACAAACTCTCCCTCTCCTGATCACACATAGCAACGACAAACATTTGCCGAGAGATGTTAATCACCAGCAATGGAAAGGCAAATAAACGACTACGAGAAGTTGAGTCTTGAGCCTGTGCAAAACGCAGTCTACCACCTCAGTTCAATGGCGCTCATTCCAAGCTGCTGCAGAGAACAAGAACAGACAAAGATTGTCAAACCTGCAAACACATAGCAACCCTTGCAACAAAGGGAAACAAAAGGGAAAAATAAAGTGAGGCTTCCTCTTACTTCAATCACAGCTTTAGCTAATCTCAACTCAGTAGAGTCTCGCGAGTCTGGCTCGTGCTAAAATAAAAGTTGCACATAAAGGAGAATAAAGCAGCAGCAGCAGCAAAATGGGTAATGTCAACAAGCAATCTATTACTTACATTAGCGAGAAGCGAGCCTCGAACGGTGAGGCCGACACGCGGCGCAAAGGCAATTCGAACGCCCGGCTCAATCTCCAGCCGGGCGCCCGGCGGCACGTAAATGTCGCCGGTGATGAGGTAGTCAGGCTGATGAAATTGATCAGAATCAGACATGTCAAAGGTCTGGGCAAAGAACTTCCAGCGTTTCGCCGTCTGAGGACGGCATGGCCGGTCACCTCGCCGCCGGTAAAGGTGGCCGGGTCGAGGTAGAGGCGGGCGGCGGGCACCGAGGGCGCCTTTGCCAGCGGACGACTCTTTCCTTGGCGAGTTGGTGCCGGCTGAATGCGAACATCCTCGACCAGGTAGGGCGGATAGTATTGCGAGTAGTAGGGGGGAAACTCGCCGCCACTTGTCTGCTGAAGTTGGTCAAAATTGTGGTAACTTCCGCCGTTGATGTGCGATGAGGAGGAGGAAGAATAGGCGAAAGCTGAGCTGGTGCTGCTGGCTGAGATCACAGTGAAAAGGCAGAAAAGGAAAAGTAGAAAACGGCGACAGAGGTAAGTGGTGGTGAGCTGAGATGAGGACGATGAAGTTGAGGTTGAAGATGATGAAGATAATAAAGATGAAAATAAAGATAAAGGTAATGATGAAACACGACTGGGCGGTGGTTTTAGTGGTGGCAGAACAGAAGAAGAAGAAGAAGTTGGAGTGGGAGACGTCCTGCTCAAACAAATTCCACCATCGGCTGCCATCTCCCCCTCGCCCTTTCTCCTCTTTCGCTTGGACAACATGATCACATCACAGAGCCCCAAACAATTGTTGAGGTGGCTGCTGCTTGTTTGGGTGAGCTGATGAACACGGTAGTAGCTGGTGGTAGCGGTTTGAATTTGGGTTGTGCTGGTTGAGCTGGTTTGTGCTTCGGCTGCTTTTGCAGATTGTACAGTTAATGTTGTGCGTGTGCTTTGTGGTTTGCAACCTGAGACAACGTCGACAGAGCGGTCCGGTGCTGCTGTACAGCTGCTGCTGCTGCTGCAACAGGAGCGGCGCCTGCAATCGGAAGCATCGAGGTGAGCAAGCCTGTGATTAGATCTGCGGCGCAGTGGCGGCTGTGAGGAGTATTGCACTGCATCATCTCCATCACAGTGCCCACAATCTAATCTGTCGTCAAGAATGGAAGAGGAGGTGGTGGTGGTGGTGATGGTTGCAACTGCTGCTGTCGCCACTGGTGACGGTGGTAGCCGATGATTTTCAGGTGTTTTAGGCGGCGGTGGCGGGGCAGGCGAGGCTGATTGTCGCAATAGTGACAAGTGTGGTGGTGGTGGTGCAGCAGCACTTGTGCTGGTGGTGGTGATAAGTTGAGCAGTGGCTTCTTTCGACGACAGCATCTCCTTCACCACCGCAATCATCTTGGCCACCGAAACGTCTTTGCAGTTGTAGCATGGTGGTGATTACAGGCGGCCCATTACAGAGACGGCATCGGCAGGAGCACTCCAAATGCGGAAAGAAGATGCGGTGGCACTGCGCTGGTGGCACTGCTCTGCGGTAATGAAGAACAGAAGAAGAGATAATAAAATATGAACATGGAATAATAAAACGGCGGCACGAGTAGATGAGAGGAGAGGAGAGGACAACAACAGTGTGATGGCTACTGATGAAACGGTCGCAGCAGTGAAAGAAGAAGAAGCATGATCATTCGGCGACAGTGCCGTTGCTTTTGCTCTACAGCAGCAGCAGTAGTTCCTTGCTCTTCAGGCGCTCAACTTCAACTGCCATTTGTTGCTGCTGTCTGCCTGTCTGCAGCAGATGCTGCCGGTGGTTGTGGTGGTGGTGGTGACATTGAACAGCAATCTGAGCGAGTGAGTAAAGACCACAATTGTTCAGAGGCAAGGTGGCATCTCGTTAATTAATAAAAAGGCACGAGGAAAGGCAAAGGTAGCTGTGGTTGCGGAGGCAGGCACAGCCCTAGCAGCACTGATTAGCAAAAGAGAGCAGTGGTCTCTGTGGTGGCAGTGCACAAGGAAAGTCAGAGGAGCTATGAAGTAATGAAAAAAGAGGGACAGATCAGTGAAGATATACGACTGCTGATGCTGCAACAAACTGAAAACCACTGCAAACAACCACTGCACACGAGTTCACATGAGAGAGCGAGAGAGGCACAGAGCACTAACTGGAGCTGACAGACAAACACACAGAGACAGTGTGCGCTAGTGTTCGCGAGAAACGGGAAACAGACGAGCTAGCTGTGGTGGACTAAGGTGGGCTTCCACTGCTGCTGCAGAAAAAGTCAGCCAAGTGAGTCGATCCTCGCTGCCTCGCCGCGCAACCGTCACTGGGATAGGAGGACAGGACAGGTAGGAAGAGAAGAGAAGAGAACGAGAACGAAATGAAAGAAGAGATTGGCCCGGCAGTGGTGGCGGCGGCGGTGCTTCAACTTTCAGTGCAACTACCTTTCGTTGTCAGTGACTGAAACAGGACGACGGCTGACTGGCTCCCAGTCAGAGTGCAGCAGCAGCAACATTCCTCACCACTACCTGCAACAGCAGCATTGGCGTAGTCACAACAAAACGTGCTCCATGGTTGCCAGCACCACCACCACCACCACAAGTCGCTCTTTGACCATCATCAGATCAGAGCAGCGAGCATGCCTTTTCACCTCTGCCCGCCAAAGCGGATTGCATAAGGGGAGTCCTTCCCTTCACCACATCCTGCTGCTGCTGCTATCAGCATCTAAACGAGGAGAGAGAGATGAGGGAACGAAAGCGAGGGGCACCAGCAAGAGCAGGAGAAAACCTGCTGATTAATGGTAGTGTGCGTGCCTAGCAAGAAGAACTGTTGTGCTGCTGCTGCTCAGCCTTGATGCCAAACAGTCAAGAGAGGAAAAAGATTCTCGCAGTGTCAGGAGCAGGAGCAGGAGAAAAGTACTCCCAAGGGAGTAGGTCGAGCGCGACCAAAGGCAGGGGCTCGCCCTTACCTCACCGAGAGGATGGAATACCCCCACATCCTATTCTATCGTTCTTTTTGCCCCTCACTCTTATTCCAAACCTGTTGGTTCAGTAGCAAGCGAGTGAGTGGAAGCAAGCAAACGCGGGGAAAGGTCGTAAAGGTTACGACCGACGACCAGCCGACTACCACTGAAGTGAAATTACTTACCACTGAAAGTGAAGTGCACACAAAGTGCGGATGCTGCTGCTGGAAATGATGGTGATGATGGCAGTCCAATATAATTACTCGTCAAACTGCTGCTACCTCTCTGGAGACGAGCGAGCGCATCCCATATCGATCCGTTCCATCGATTTTCCCGTTCTTTCTTTCTTTAGACCAAAAAGCAGAGCAAAGTGCTCACGAGATCCTTGTCAACCACCTCTTTGAGAATGCGGTGCTGAAGAGATAGCAAAAAAGAAGGCAAAAACGCAGTCCAGTGACACGGTGTGACACTTCAGCAGTGGCAGCAGCAGATAACCTAAAAAGAGAGAAGAAAAAGAAGAAGACAAAAGCGTCAATTAAAGTGTGTGCATGTGTGGTGGTGTGTTGTGGAACAGTAGTGTGCCATTCACGACATTGACGACAGGATAGCAGAAGGCTGCAAAAAAAGGAGAACAGGTGCGACACCAACACACACAGACCGCTGTCATCAACTGCGGGGGAGAGGGACACCGTTGACAGACAGACAGACGGGCACCGGTGTGTGCTGCAATTGAACGGCGGCAGCTGTGCCAAACCGCAAACCACGGCAACAGCAACAGCAGCAGCAGCCAAAAAACCTTCGCGCATCGTTTGTCATTTGAACTCGTAGCTGGCAGGCTGCAGCAGCAGTTGTCAGCGGCAACCACCACCACCAACATTAGCGCGGCAACAAAACGGACTAGTCAGACACTCGCTCATTCACTGACTCACTTACTAGCCGTTCGGTGCATTCAAATAGCTGTGGACTAGTAGACCGATAATTAGGCGAGCCGAATGGCCAGGAAGAGAGAGATCAGGGAGCCATCGGGCGTCATCGAGGACTACTGCCGCCGCTGCCGGCGACTTCTCATCGAAGCAACTTTTTTCCAATTTCACTCCTTCCCCACTCCTTCTTCCCCTACTTTACCTCCCTCCCATCCCCTCCCTTCTTCGCTTCATTACCACACACCGATCCCTTCATTAGAAATCGATTGAGCGAAGACACCACCACCACCACCACCACCACGATTGGCAGTCAAGGCTGAGAAAATGGTCCCCTTGTAAAAGTCTTGCGCCATCACCATGATCATCTCATCATCATCATCATCATCTAAACACTAATGGTCAGCCTACCTACCGACCTGGAAGGTAGCTAATGCAATCAGCAGCAGCAGCAGTATTTGTCCACTCATGATGCTAAGGCAAAGGAAGTGGTGGTGGTAGCGGAGGAGGCAATTAGCGGGCTCGTCTTTTGTCTTCTCATCTCGCCTAAAATGCAAAGAGAGAAAAGACGCAGCAGCATGCAAATATAGACACAGAAGATGGTAGTGGTGATGGTAGTGCAAATTGCAGGTGGAGAGAGAGGGTTAGGGAAGCAATTACCTAAACAGCAAAAATCACAAGTGGCTAGACGATAAATGAGGGAAAGAAAGAGGAAAAAAGAGCACAGGACAATGATTACCGTGTGGTGAACTTGGAGCAGCATTCCAAGCAAGCAGGCATCTCCCCTCATTAGACTTGCACAATTTATTATTATTCAGTGTGGTCACCTCACCTGTCTGACGTGTGCAAATGAGATCAACAAAAAAAATGTGAGATCGCAATGCCTGACAACCGACCAGCCGACCACAACACAACAAACAGACAGACTAGTGCAGCCAAAAGGAAATAATCAATAGCGAAAGCAGGCAGGCAGGCAATGGCTAGCAAGCAAGCTATCAAAAGAAGTACAAGTCTTCGAAGATGTGCCATGAGAACGGCCAAAATTAATCTCAATTAACAGCAGCAACGGCAGACATTGCGCGGCTCGATAGCTGACCGATTACATTTGCTCGCTCTCGGGCGCCTCGATTACGTTTTGCGAGCAGGCAAACGAGCAGGGAGAGATTACACCTTTAGCATACACATCGAATACATCATCAGTTCATGCAAGCTTATTACAGAGAGAAAGAGACAGACAGACAAACAGCAAAAAGAGGGCGAGAGATGCGGCTCAGCACAGCTCAACTCAGCTCAGGTGCTCACCACTGGCCAAACACAATTGCCGCCCAATTGGCCGTATAAGTAAACAAGAAAACAACAAACAATACACACTACACACAGCAGAGGCTACGAAACAAACAAAAGGGAGAGAGAGACAGAGATGTCAAATTGCAAAAGACAGAGAGGAAAATTGATAGCGAAAGATGTGTGATGAGGAGGCGGCTGATGATGTTGATGATAATGATGATGATGATGAATGTGATCCTTCAGTGAGTGATGTCCGTTACTATCAATCAATCAGCATTACCACTGCATCATCTGGACACAAAGCCGTACTTCTTAAAGTCCTTCAGGAGGAGGCTCAGGCAGAGGGTGACCTGGCCGCCGGTGTTGGCCACCGCCACCAGCGACCGGCCCTCCGCGCCGGCCGCCAGGCGGGCGTCGACAAACTCGGGCGCCCGGGCGGCGCCCAGCCAGCTGCTCAGCCGCCGAGGGCGGTGCTCGCCTGGGGTCGAAATAGCCGGAGGATAAGGCGGTGGACGCCGGGCCGGGTGGGCAGGTGGGCCCAGCCGTAGCCCCGAATCGTTTCGCTGCTACCAAAGCTGCCATCAGCACTTCCACTGTAGACGGTGACTGGCCGTGAAGAAGAAGATAATAGGTGGCATAAAGGTGGCCATAAAGGTCGAGAACGAGAAGGAGAGGAGACAAAAGGACGACAAGAGAACAAAGGAAAAGGGCAAAGAGGAAGGAAGGAAGGACGGGAATGGAGGGAAAGAGAGAGAGAGAGAGAACAAAAAGGGGACACCAATTAGTCAATTATCATCACCATCACGGTTGATACTAAATTAGCAGAAGGGGACATCAAACGGGAGCGGCGGTAGTGGAGGTAACGACAACATCAACAACAGCCATCACCATCACCACCACTACCATCACCCCCGTTTTACTGCCAGGCCATTAACCATCAACAGCAACACCAGACAAGGCGCAGCTCGTCGGTTGTTGTCGCCCAAGCTGTAGGTCCAAGTTCAAGCGACTGTTGTTGTAGTGCTGCTGCTGCTGCTGCTTACCGACTACCTGCGGCCAGCCAAAGACATTTGTACTTTGAAAGGTCGCCTCCAGCGGGAGGTTCCACACAAAGGACTGCTGAGAGCTGCTGCCGATGGAGTTTCTGCTGCTGACCATCCTCAGCCCTGACCGCCGTCTGAGAGAGAAACACTGAAGGTGCTGCTGCTGCTGCTGAAGGTGTCTGCTTCGTCACCGATGAACTTCGATGGCTCCTTAGCATGTTTCGTAGGTTGCTTAGAAGTCTGCTGCTGCTGCTTTGCTTTGCTTTGGAGCTGCTCACCGACTCCAGCACCTCCAACCAGCGCCCAGTCTGGCCCAAAGCGAAAGAGCACCTTGCAGCGCAGGTGGTCGTAGTCCTCGCCGGGAAAGGCGACGCCCTCGACGGTGCCGTGGACGTGCAGGAGAAAGAAGTTGCGCGTCAGCAGCAGAGACGCAGAGTCGTCCTGCTGCTGCTGATGATGAACGTCCATCGTTGAGAAGGGAGCAATAAAATGCTAAAGTTAGGTGGAGGTTTTCCTGCCAACCAGGAACAGGTCACCAAGTGACCAGCAGCGCAACGGATGCGATGGGATGGGAACACAACTCTGCAGTGAGCAAAACAAAACAAAGGATGTAGTAAACAAGAAAGAAAGGCACTAGTCAACACCCAAAAGCAAACCAAACACCGACGGTGTTCGACAACACGGTCGTCGTCCTGGTAACACCGGCCAAAAAGGTTTGGACACAAACTCTTCAATGTCGATCTTCGATGACAGCAGCAGCAGCAGCAGCAGCAGTGGAGTCCTCTTTAGGTGCAACAACACACTACAAGGTGGGAAAAGGGAGAAATGGGAGAACCGCCGACCGAGGCAAGCTCTCCTCATCAGAAAAAGATTCAACACAACTTACGACTGTTTAGAGAATAATATGGTTAATTTGAACCAGATTAGGAAGTGTCGAAAAGAGTAAAGCTAGTCAGGAGGACAGCTGGTTGAAGGGGACCAAATACTTAAATGGAAGGCAGAAGGCACACACTCACTGCGCCGCTGCTGTTGCTGCTGACACGAGAGGGAAAGGTTTAGGAAAAACGAATACACACGGCCCCTTCTCGTCAGTTGTCGCAACAGCAGCAGCAGCAGCAGCAGCAAACTCGCCTCTGACCACCAATTCAAGCAAGTGTTTACCTTGCGAAATTTGGCCCGAATTCAACCGGCTATGCTCGCTGAGAGGAGAGAGAGAGAGTCGCTGAAGAACATTTGCTTCCTCCTCATCTTCATTATCTTCATCGAATTCAATCAAACAGCTTAGAGAGCAGCAATTAGCAGGCAATTACAAAGAAACAAGAGGATTGGAAGCAAAAGCTAAAGCCAAATCAAAAGCATCACACACTGAGAGAAAGAGAGACAACTACGTCGTTAAGAACCACCGGAGAATCACAACGGTGAACGATGGTGACAATATTGTGAATTCTCTCACTGGAGAGAATTGGAAACTGAGCAAACCGAAGCAAACTGACTGAAGGAAGGAAAGCACAAGATGTCGCAAAGGCTAGGCAAATGCTGCTAAATCCAACGCCAAAGCCAAAACCAAAGCCAACGAGATGCGACAAAGAGAAACGCCAGTGAACCGAGACACACTTCGCAACTATTCTTCAGCTATCTTCAGCTGCACTTCCACTTCAACTTCCATAAAGCCACCAAGCAGCAGCACTTGTCGCAGGAGCGCTAAAATTAGCCAAATTAGCCACCGCCACCACCACCAACGGGGCACATTACCGAATACGAGCAGAGTGTGGGGACCGAGAAGAGTGCCTTCACAGTGTGACACTGCTCACCCCGAAAAAAGAAGAAGACACCGGCGAGGATCGAAAAATTATTCTGGTCTTCGCCAAATGGTCGGGGATAAAGCGAGAGAAAGAGGACTGAAAGGACAGAATTTGCGCAAGCAGTGTGCACCTCTCTTGCGGTGATAGATGTGTCGCTCAAATCCCCACCACCACCACCACTTCTAAGCTTGTCACCCAAAAAAGAACAGATTTGGATGGTGATACTGCTGCTACTGATGCTCGAGGTGAACCTCGAGGGTGAAAGAACAAGCGAAAGCTAATGCACTAATGTGGACGAAACTTTATCCTCTTTTTTCCTTCATTTTTCCACCTCAAAGGACTCTCCACTGAACCTCAAATAAAATGCTAATCAATCTTCGCCCAGAGAGCATCACCCTTTGCCATTGCACCACCACCACCACCACCACAGCACTGTGCACACTCTTCGCACACAGCAACTAGTCATCAAATCTAACTACAAACAGTTCACCACAAGAAAATCGACTGCTAATCTAATCTTCAACCGAGTCAAAGCAGAAGAAGAAGAGGAGGAAATCTATCAACCACCACCACCACCACCACTCGAATCACTCGTTTGGTCTTTTTTCCTTTCCCTGTCCAAGTACTACTCTGCTCGCTCGCCGGCGAACGGTTGTGTGCTCTACTTTGTCAAATTTTGTTTTCGCTTTTGCCTTCGTCTCTCCCTCTTTCAGAGTAGACGATGACGACAGAGACGGCGGCGACGAGGATGATGAGGACATTGTCTGCTGCTGCTGTCTGCTTTGGTTGTTGCTGCTTCTGCTGCTGCTGTTTGCTGGTCACTAAACAGTTTGTGTTTGTTGAAGGATTGCTGCTGTTGCTGCTGCCGAAACACAATGCCGAAATGAGCTCAGCTTTGCCAGTGTGTTCACCAACAATCATTGAGTTGAAGTTTGCAAAACTGACGTTTTCCACCAAGTCCACCACTACTACCACCATAAATCTGCCGATGAACAAGCCACACCAGAACTCCATACTTCTTTACATTCCATACTAGTACAGTTCGATTATATATGGGAACATTAAGAAGCACGGAATTCGGGTGGACTGAGTGTGAGAGGTGGTGGTGGTGGAGGTAATAGTGGTGATGAAATGGAAACGAGAGAAGGCATTGCAAGGTGACGGTGCCAGAAAGATGACGACGAAAGAGGAAGCAGCGCAAGTACAAGAGCGTGAAATGCCGACAAAAATGAGTGTGTGCTCAAGAGAGAAAGAAAGAGGAAAGCGGGAGACTAACTAAAACAGCTCCACATGCAACAGCTTGCAGAGAAAAGTGAGTGAAAATTGAAACTGACTAGAGGGTCGCCTTGTCAGAGCTAATTAGTAGAGCACACACAGACAGAACAGCAGAGAGCGCAAAGACAACTGTTGCTGCTGCTGGTGGCCCACAAATTCTCTCGGGGACCACATGTGTTTGCCAGATGGAGAGGATGGGGGAGAAAATTAGTTAAAAGAGGAGAAATTAGCAACAGAAACAGAGACAGAGAGGACAGAGAAAAACGAGGTCACTGGAAAGCAGAGAGAGAGAGAAAACAGAAGGGACCCAAGAAAAATGTGAGAACAGGAGCAGCAGCCAAAAGCAGAGAGAAGTTTTTTCTGCAACGTGGTTCAAACGACCAGGCGGCCAGTGAACAGCAGCAGCAGCAGCAGTGTGCTTAGGCAATCGACAGGCAAAGTGTCTCAAAACTAGTGACGATATCATCGAGACAGAAAGAAAGACAGAGAAAGAGAGAAATGAGCAAGCAACATGCAAAGAGAGTGACAGGCAATCGACAGGACAGCAACAAATCTTCTAGCAGCACTCATTCAACCGACGACGGCAAAGTCGTCGATGAATGAGACCAATAGAAAGCAGAGGTACTGATAGAGACAGAACAGCGAGAAAAGATAAGCGGACGGTGTGGTGATCGATGAGAAAAGAGAAGGAGAAGGAAAAGATGGGATGGCCCCGGTGAACGGCAGAGTTTGGGTACTCGGCGACGATGATGATGAGGAAGATGGTGATGACGATGACAAACGGAGGTTGAGTGTCCAGCAGCAGACCAAGAATCTTCGAGCAGAGCAGAATCCAAAAAACAGCAGCAACAGCAGAGACAGCGGCGACCATCAGACAATCAGACAATTGCTCCGAGAATAAAATCATCGCAGAGCAAATGCCGACCAAAGATGTCCCTTCTGCAACAACTTTGGCCATGTTCTCGCCTTCTCGTCACCGCCGCCGTTGTCGTCAGTCGCTGGGCAAGGGGGCAAGGTTCGAAGTGAACAGTGCGCCGACCGAGAGACATTTGACAGTGCCGCGGCCGGCGGCGCGAGCTTAAATGAGAGGAATATGAGCAGAGTGAAGGGGAGACGAGCGCTCTGACGACCATGGCCAGAAGACTCGAGCTGGAAAAGAGCCTCTGCCTGACTTTCCGTCTGTACAGCTCACCCCAGCAGCCCTCCTCCTCCCTCTGCAGTTAGCAGCAGAGGCAGCAGCTCAAAAGTCTGCCCCCTCGTCACGAAGACGTTGTCGTCGACAGCTACGGGGTAGTGGTGGTAGTGGTGGTAGCAGTAGAGTGCATGAGAGCTCTCTCGTTAAAGATGACGACGACGACGACCAAGATCCAACGAAGCAACAGGAGGCACCAGAAAAACAGCACTGAAGAAAGCCGTGTGGCTTCAGTGCTATCAAGTGCAGTGGCGGCAGCAGCAGCAGCTATCAGTGCCGCTACAGTTGAAAGAGAGGGGGAGATAGGGTGGCAAAGCCACGATGTTCGTTGGGGAGTGGTAAGCGGCAGTGCTGCCAGCCATCCTGGTGCACATCACCATCACCGCCAACTCTTCACCAGCAAGTAAAGGATGCGGCGGCGGCAGTGGCAGAAGTAGCAGTAAAAGAGGGGGCAGGAAGTGAGGGTGGCGGCCAGACAGACGGCAGGCACACACACACACTGTGATAAAAGAGTGCTCTGCTCTGGTAATGTGGTGCACAACATGTTCCCCCTCACCAGTCCACCATTCCTTCCCTCCCCATGGGCACCATTTAAGGGCACACAGACGACAGCAGATGAACGATGTGCTGCTGCTGATGCTGATGCACAGCACTACACAGCAGCCACAGTTACTTGCTGCGCCGCTAAGCTGTTGGCCCAGAGCCTAATGTGCGAGAACGAGGAGTGCCACCACCGCCGCCGCCGATTCTAAAACGGGATCCCTGCTTTCCTCTCTTCGCATCCACGAGCATGCAACGATCCTCGACGACGATGCTCTGATATCATCAGCGTGGCGTGGCAACCAGCAAGAGAGAGAGAGATATTTCGAGAATTTGCCAACAGAAGAAGCGGGAGGAGATGCGGCGCAGTGCACCGCCGTCGCCGTGGATTTGCATCCAACACGGGCAAGAAGAGCAAGACAGCAAGAGGGAGATTAATGCTGCTGCTTCGGTGATGCATCATCAACAGCAGCAACAGCAGAACTGTGATTCAGAGGAAGCAGAGAAGCCTGAGAAAGAGATTGAAGACGAGCAAGAAGAACAACAAGAACAAGCAGTGTCTTGGGGAGGAGAGGGCAATCTGACACCGGGCCATTGTCTGCAGAGCAGCAGTTACGCTGATGCAGTGTCTATAAATAACCAAAGATTCAGCAGCAGCAGCAGTGGCAGCTGAAACGATTCGACCGACCGAGCTGAGCTGGCCAAAAGCTCGCGACTCAAATTCAGAAGCAGCAAACTGTTGAGGCCGCCGCATGCCACCAGCAGAAACAGAAGCAAAAAAAATCAGAGTGGCCATTTATAGAAACCACCACCAAGCATAAGATGAGAGAGGTGAGGAAGATCCCCAGCCACCACAGCTGAAACACCCGAAAAGAAGAAGAACATCATCATCGTAAAATGAGAAGACAATGAGGGGCAAGCGAAGAGCAACGAGGGTGGTGGTGGCTGATTGCAGAGTTGGCGGCAGAGTTCATGTCCGGTAGCACAAGCATCTGTGTCTGCTCTTCGAGCATTAAATCACTAAATCCAAGAGGGGGCAATGGATTCAGAATGAGAGAGCGAGAGCTAGAGCAGTACCGGACGTGTAAAGTCACAGACAGTGAGAGAGAAAGAGACACAGACGCTCACAAGGACTAAGTATGCCTGTTGCTGCTGCTACTGTGGAGTGGCAAACGGCAGACAGAGCCATTGCCATATGTGACCCCGAGGGAGAGAGAATGAGAGGGTGACCTCGAACTCTCAAGGCAAAGAAGAAGCGGAGATGATCATCTGGCGGCGGCGGCGGAGACCACGGCCATGACAGCGACGACGACCATCGAGGGCGGCAAACGCGGAGAGCACATGGAGTTGCCGAAGACATACTGCGAAGAAGAGCGCGCATTTAGCTACTGCGAGCGCAAATTGCCTGTGACTTCTTCAGAAGAAGAAGAAGGGGACAGCGGGCACACACATTTGTCGCAACTAAAACTTTAGACGAGCTGTCGTCTGATGAGCAAAGGGGCAACGAAAAAAAGTCATCTGCGGACAGTCATCTGAGCAGCAGCAGCAGCAGTGGTCGTCAAAGGTCGTCTAAAACGGTCCAGGCGGTTGCAGACAGCAGCGGCAGCAGCAACTGCAGCATTCTGTTAGCATTCGTCTGGTTGAGGCAAGCACAGTTCACTGTCCAACAACTACTCATAAACTGCTGCAGATGCTAAATCCGAGCTGCTGCTGCTGAAGGACATTATCACCAGGAGAGAGCAAAGATAGAGGGGGGACAGAATCGAGAGATAATTGCGCAAAAGCGGTTTTTCACCAGTTCAAACTGAGAGTTCAAACCGAGAGAAATATTCTATTTGCGCAATTTAGCAATCCGTCTTGCTGAGCAGCTAATGAATAAGAAGATTGCCATGCTCTTTCTTGGTGGTGGCAGTAAACTGGCGATGGCCTCCAGTGAACTGCTGCTGCTCAGAATCCAACCAGCTCTGAATCAGAATCGCAGCAGTAGCCTGTGTCTTGTCTCTAACAAACCGACTGAGACTGAAGAAGCTCCTCGATCTAAACACAGCTTGAAGTTGTAATTTAAATTGAGCACTACAGCTACAGCTACTGCGCCTCATCGGAGCGGTTCGATAGATAAACAAATCAGAGTTCGGGAAGGAGGGAGGGAGAGACAAGGTTTACGTTACGAATTATTCTGTGCACTGTGATGTGTGTTTGGAAATGCTGCTGCTGCTTCTGCTGGCAGTAAATGCAGTGCAAACGTGAAATGAAGGCAAATGTGCGCGGTGGTGGTGGTGGTAACCGTGTTGATGGTACTGATGAATAAATAAACAATCAGCGAATGGGGAGAGAAGAGATTGCCGAATAGAAAGACTGAAAGACATTCCAAGAAACAGAGGTGGGACCCGAGAAAGAAGGGTGAACGAGAAGACACAAAGAGAGGAATTTTGGAAATGGAACCACAACTGTGTGAAACACACCAGGGCACAAGGATCAGGAGAGTGCTGTGAAGTGAAGTAAAACATCAGGATCAGGATCAGGAGCTCGTGCAGACCATCAGCTCCTCAGGATGATAATGAGCTGATCATCATCATCGTCAGGCTTTTGCTTCCCCTTTCTTTTTGGTCTCACACGCAAAAAGACAAGAGGACCGAGAGCGGCACAGCAGCAGCATCAGCAAGACTCAATGTACAGCCAACAGTGCTTTATATGAGGGAGGGAGAGAGAGAATACCAAGAGAAAAGAACTGTGCCTGCCTGCCTGAAGAATGCGCCAGAGCGGATGGATGGGAAGCTTGGCCAACTTTCTCTCTGCCAGAAGGAGAGGAGGAATTGACAGAAATGTGCCATCTCTACTACGTCTACCAGCAGCAGCAGCAGCCAGCAAAATCTCGAGGCGTAGAAGCCGAAGATGGCGAAAGCCTGGCTTCCACCAAAAGCCTCTCTCTTTCTCTGCTGAGCAAGAGGATGAGAAAGACCTTATTTAGGTGAAGTTCCGCAAGTGAGTGCGGCGAGAAGAAGAGAGGAGACTCCTGGTGGCCACTGTACATCGGAAGAAAACTTCTAGACAAGACAAGAGACAACTCCGCCACACACTTTGGCTATAATTAAGCGCGCGCATCCCAGCCGACACTTGGAACACACTGGGCCGAAACAGGAGTCGCCAAAGCGGCGGCAGCAGCTACAACTTCTAAAGAGGGAGGGAAAGAGAAAGAAAGAAAGAGAGTGCAGTGGATTTCCAAGCTCCCTCAGCAAAGAAATACTTGGCTCCCAACCCACAACACACTGCCGTGTTGTTGTTGTTGTCGGCGGCGGCGGTTAAGAGGAAGTAGGAGTGCTACTACTGGAGGAAAAGAAGGAGTAGAAGTAAGGAAAGTTGGTGGTGGTGGTGGTGGTAAAAATAGAGGGGAGAAAGCCACCACCAAGACATTGCATTCCATTGAAGCCAAAGTTGGCCGCTGATGGCTGGTGGTGTTCTGCACCACAGCTATTTTAGCAATGTTTTCCGTTTCGTATACACACACACACACACTTACACACTCGCAGCATTCAGATCAGCAAGCAGAGTTCAGAGCAAAGGACACCTGCAAAGGAACCTGCAAAGGGAACTGCGGCGAGGCGTAGCCGAGAACACAGATTCACAAAGAGAAAGAGAAAAACGCACAGGCAAAAAGAACAACAAAACAAAACTGATCAGAAAGAGAGAAAAAGCTTTTGAACTTACCTTACTTGGCAGAAAACAGTAGGCCAGATCCAGATCCGATTCGGCTCAAAGTTCCAAGGTCCATCTTCGGTTAGGGTAATCGGGCAATGGGCAAGAGAGACCAGACCAGACCAGACCAGAGGGCAACGAGAAAAGAGTTAAAGTGAAATGAGCAGCTTGTCCATGTTGTCGCTGTGATCATCACGCTGCTTTGCTTTGCTTCTCGATGGTGCTGCCCCCAACCGGTGACTGATAATGCTGGGATGGAGTGATTGTTGCCGGTCTTACCTGTTGATTGTTGCCCACAATCGATTGTTTACTTGCTGTGTGAGTCAGTGCCACACCTCAAATCGAAATCGAAATTCGGTGTCATCTCGCTCAGTTGACTTTCAGTTCGATTTGCCCAAAGAAGAAGAAGACACAACAACAACAACCACAACGCCATGGACCGCCACAACACCGCCAACATCTGCCTCTCCGTCCTCCGCAACCTAATTTACAAGGTGGAACGTGAACAGGAGTCGAATGGAGGTCCTCCCTACGAGCTGCTCTGGAGTGATCTTCAGCTGCCGTTCCAAAATCTTCGCCCTCTCCTTGAGCCTCTCTCTCCGCCGGTGGTCCTAGTCGCAGGTGAGATCACTTGTTTGGCAAAGAAGTAGAACATCTTTGTCTCTAATCTTCTTCTTCTTCTTCTTCTCCAACAACTGTAGATAAACAAGTGGAGGTGCCCAGTCCGGCGACTGCTGCTGCTAGAGGCGAAGTGAAGCGCGAGATGGGAGACCGGTTCAAAAAGACGCTGGAGAACACTGTCACCATCCTGGAACGTCTGGACGCTAATCATGTCGCCCTCATGGAAAAGCTGAGCTCGCTGGAGCAGCAACTGGGCAACCTAGAGAAGATCTTTCTGACGGGTGGTGACGACGGTCCTCAACAAGCGGCTGCTGTGCCGCTGGACCGAGCTTCGACGACTCGAGCCCCGCTGGAGAAGGTGATGGACGCAAACAGTCTGAATCGCGGCACTGACTGTCACTTCTCAATGATCGAACTGTACCATGGTCTAGCTGTCAAGCGAGAGCTCTCCGGCTACGACTACGAGGAAGATGGCGAGAATGAGAAGCCATTCAAGAAGGTCAATCTCCGCGTCGGCCTGGGCAAGCGTCGCAAGTAGAGCGCAAGCTGCTCACACTGTTCTATAACAGTTCTCTTCTGTTGACATTTTCTTTCTCTTTTTTACCTCAGTTCCACACTGTTCCAATCATTTCCATCATCATTTCTTTTTATCTATCACTGTTTATTATTATGTTGGCTTCGACCTACGACGACGATGATGTGATAACGACACCAAAAGGTGAGAGTTGACACTCTGTTGTTGTAGTACTGTACAGAGAAAGAGAGCAGTAGTAGTCTTATGTAAATAATAAATATCACGTGAGCAGTTGTTGAAGAGACGAAGATGTGTGGGTTACTTACAGTGGCAAAGAACTTGTGTCCGAGGAGGGGAAAGGTAATAAAGTAATAAGGTAAGCATGCGAGGAAGGTTCGAGAGCAATTGTGTGTGTGTGTTTGTGTTGTGAGTAGCATGAAGATCACATTTGGTAGGAGGGAAATTGAGAGAGAACAAAAGAAGAAGAAAAATAGGAGGAAAAGTAGTGTTTGTGTGTGTTATCAAAATCAAAACAGTACGTTGAAAAGTCGAGACAGAGAGTGAGTGAAATGAGACAGAGATTAATGAGAAGGAAGTTGGATTAGAGGAAAGTGTGAAGAGAGATGTGATATCATCATCAGCGAGCAGCGCCGTGAACAGGAGGCGGAAAACGCAGAAGTAGCAGGAAAGAGAGTAAAGGTGTGCTCGCAACAAAAGAGAGAAGGTAAAAGCAGATCAGCAAATGACTACGAAAAAGGAGGGAGGGAGATAAAGAGAATTTGTGTGATGGTGGTGGTGGGCTCAGTACAGTTCAGTGGACAGCCAGTTGGACCAGTTGGTCAATAGAAGAACAGGTCCTTCCCCTCACTTGTCCTTGGCCTCTTTGATGGGCGAGCCGACGCCGACCACTCCATCTGCGCCCTGCACCTCGCGCAGGTGCAGCGCCGAGTAGAGAAAGGCGACCGACGTGTGGAGAGTATTGGCGAAGAGGGCCTTGTAGGTGAGCAGCTCCGAGGAGGGCTTCGCTTTCAGGTGGTGATTGTGGTGGCCATTACTTGTGACCTTGCTCGAACCGGTAAGCTCATCTTTATCTTCCATCTTTGCCACCTTCGCCCCGCCAACAACAAAGCTCAGCAGGCGCAGCCGTAGCCGGAGCCATCCACCGACGACGTCCTCCTTGAGACGCAGCAGCCGCTCCCTGGCGGCCACCAGCGCCGCCCTCGTCCAGAGCACCGCCAGTCGACAGCGGTTGAAGCACTCCTTGCTGAGGCGGAACACAATCGAGTGGCAGAGGCAGAAGGCAAGGGCGACGAGGAAGGCGAAGTTGTACACCAGCACCAGGTGGTAGTTGCGCGTCCAGACGATCTGCCCAAAGTTGCCGAACAGGTCAAAGGTGGTGATGCCGACGGTGCGCGTGAAGAGGGGCAGGGCGGAGCTGAGAATGAGGAGGACCATGCAGTTGAGCATGATCTTGAAGAAGGGCGTGGCGCCGGCCACCGGCCGCAGCCGCTCCAGCACCGGCAGCGTGTAGAGGCCGACGAAGCTGGCCACGCCCAGGTAGATGATGAGGGCCGTCTGGACGAGCGCCCCCAGCAGGCCCACCCTGGAGATGGAGGCGATGCCGAGGACGAAGGGCGACGAGGAGGAGAGAAGTTGGTCGTCGCCTCTTGAGCGGAAGGACTGAAAGAGCAGGCCGAGCATGTTGAAGAGGACGATGGCGCCGCTGAAGGCCGTGGTGGCGATGATCAGGGCCATGGCCAGCGGGTAGAGGAGCCAGGGGGCGGCCGAGGCGAGCCAGGAGGCGGAAAGTTTGGCGTAGAGGCGCGTCCGCTCGCCCTCGGCGCTGTCGATGCGGTTCTGCAGGCGCAGCAGCTGCTCTTCCTGCTCGGTGGTAAGATCTGGGAAAAAACATTCGGTTAGCAAAGGGTTCTAAAAAGAAGAAAAAACAAACTCCGATCATACCATCATACTCCTTACTGTTCAAGCTCCTGGAACTACTGGCTAGAAAGCTCCTGGAATTTCCATTAGCCCGCTCCATCAGCCGCTGGCGACTCGAGCACCGTCTCGCGAATGGACGCCAGCTCGTGCTGCTCGGTGGCCGCCGTCACCCGGTACGGCTTCGTCAGCTTCTCATTGAGAATGACAATCAGATTGAGGATGCCCTTCGGCGTGCAGACGAGCAGCAGCAGGGCGCCCGTGAAGCTGATGCAGGAGTAGAGAAAGGGAAAGTTCAGCCAGAAGGTGAGCAGCTGAAGGAAGTTCGGCTGGAAGATGGGAAAGACGGTGGAGAGGCCGAGGATGAGGCAGCTGAGGATGATGGTGAGGGTGAGCTGCGTCTCCACGATGGCCTGGAGAATGCGCGAGCAGAAGTTGTCCGTGGAGCGGCTGAAGCCGGTCGACTCGGCGAAGAAGTAGCTGAAGGGAATGAGGAGGAAGCAGAGGTTGCTGAAGATGAAGATGTAGCTCCACAGCTGCTTTATGAGCTTGTCGTTCAGCCAGCTCCACTCGGGCAGCTGGTTGGTGCGGAGGATGAACTCATTGCAGACGATGGTCAGGGGAGGAGGAGGGCGATGCCAATGGCAATCGCCAGTCCGAACATGCACAGCTTGATGGCCACCCAGTAGGTGAGGCGGTCCTGGCGGGTGGAGGGCACCTAGGGGGAGCGGGTGGGTGGGTGGAAATAGAAATAGAACACCGTTAGCAACCGATGATGCAATCGAAGTTATAGAAAGCTCACCTCCGAGTTGAGATCAACATTGCGATAGTGGGAGATGATGTAGCTGGCGATGAAGCAGAGCACGGTGACTAGGAGGAGGATGATCAGCTGGATGCGAATCACCTCGAAGAACTCCTGGTACTGCTGCTCCAGGTACTCATCGTCGGGGTCCTCCTCCTCGCGAAAGAAGGCCGAGTAGTCGAAGCTCATGACTGAGCTGAGCTGAGCTAAGTTTGAGCTGAGCTGTTTGAGACGAGTTGTTTTTGAGTTGTTGAGTTGTCGCTTCGGTTTCAGTAACAGTTGTTGTGATTGTGATTGTGGCGGTGGCAGTGTGAGTAAGGTGAAAATGAAAAACAAAAGAAGAAAAGAGTTGAAGTGTGAAATGCAGCCAGTTAGTCGTAGAACAAGTTGTTTGGGATTATTATGCTGCAGGAAGAAAAAGAAGCAGAGAAGTGGATATCGTGAATCAGCACTAAGATGATGTTCTATAAACTCGAAAGATGGTCTTCAGGGTGGTGGGTTTAATAGCATCGTAATTGTTGTCACCTGCTTAGAAAGAAGGGCAAAAAAGAGCAGAAAAAGAAAGAAGAAAACTCGAGTTAGTAAAGTGAGCGAAATAGAAATGAAAAACATGCAAAATGGAAAACTAAACACAAACAAAACAAGGTGCGTGCAACGTGTAGCAACGGTAAAAACAGCAAAACTTTTATTTAGCACTTTTCATTGTAACAACAAAGATGGTGGTGGTGGTGATGTCGCAGTTCAGCAGTCAGCGCCTGGAACCAGCGAGGACACCAAGAACACCTGGCGCCTCCCCTCCCTCTGGTTCCGAGCTGGTGAACAGATCACATCATTACAAATCAAAGGTAAATAAAAGGTCTGTCTTTACACATTGTGCAGTGGATGGAATGAAAAGAGGAGGTGGGAAAAGGGGAGGAAAAGGAAGAGGAGGTAGAAAAGGAGGACATCTTTCTCTCTACTGGGGTGGTGGAAAACACAACATTACATTTTGTTTCAATCAGCTGCAGAGTTTGATGATGTGCGCATCGGAGGAGTGTTCTTGTGGGAGTGTTGTTATGCCCACACCTCCTCCGCCTCCTCTTCTCATTAGCAGCACCTTAGTGCGCCGAATTGTTATTGACGGCGACGTAGTGGTAGAAGACCACTAGGAGGAAGAGGGTGACGCCAAGAATGTTGGCGAAGATGGCTAGTTGCACGTCAGTGATCATCTTTTGAGAGCTCAAGAGCTAGGGGCTGGCTGGCAAGCTAGAGAGTTAGTGGTGGCCGGACCGGACGAGACGAGACGAGTAGATTGGGGAGAACGAGAGAGAGGTGGCTAAATAGAGAGAGAGAATAAATACACAAACAGATTACTTGGGACGATCAGCATAGGAGAGAGAGAGGATAGATAAGAGATAGAAAGTGCGAGATTGGCAAATGATGAGAGTGGCCAAAATAAAAGCAGAGAGAAAGAGAAATGCTGCCGCTAAAGAAAAACTGCAAAAACGATAGAAAATGGAAAGAAAAAGAAGAAGAAAACGCCAACCAAAGGAAAGGTTGTTAGTGCAAGACACACAACACACACAGGCAGGCTGTTTCAAATCAGCGGACACCCGAAACAACGACAGCAACTCGTGAGTGAGTGAGTGGCTACAAGGACGTCGCCGTACAGCAGCAGCAACAGAAAACGTCGCTTGTCGTTTACGTGAAGACGAAGTCGAAGAGGCTGCTGGCAACAGTGCAAAACAGTTGCCAACTTCGAAGAAGAAGACACTGACAGCGCTGCTGGGAGCAGAGATCAATAGCAGCAATTCCTTACCTTGGGAGTGCACGGGAAGCAAAGTGCACGGGAAGGCAGTGCGCGCGTGTCTGCTTGTGATGATGGCAAGGGAGAATATATCTGCTGGTGGTAGTGAAACGTGTGTCGTGGAAGCTGTTGGTGGTGATTGTGCTGGGAGCGATATCGAGGGAGCGAGGATACTGTGAACGACCAGGACGATCACTGTCTGTGATGGCGAGGCAAAGTCCGCTGGAGAGTGAAAGATGACGACAACAAAGCGCAGCGTACACAAAACGGTGGGGGGTGCTCGCAGAGGACGTGTCGCCGGGGAGAAAGTGAGGGGAGACAGATCAAGAACGCATCAACTGCGACGACGGCGTAGGAAATGACGACTGTAACTTTTGTTGTTGTTTGCTGGAAACCAAAATGCAGTGCCACTCATCAATCATCGCCAGGTTTGGATGGTGTGTGAGCCCTGCTGTTTTTGGTGAAATCCACCACCGCTTATCAGCGGCACTCATGCACTGATGGCGCCATCTCCCCCAGCCACTAGCACTGTGCCTTCTCTAAATTCGAAATGGAAATTCTGAGAAGAGGAAATATCAAAGAGCTGAGACCCCAATGATAACCAATACTCAGTAATCTCAGGGTATTAGTGGTAATGATGGAGTGCAGTGCAGTTTATCGAAAACAGCAGAACGAGCAAGAGTTTTGCAAACAAGAAAGAAAGGCAATTGCACAGCTTTGATGCTGTGGATTGGGTGTAAGAAGAAGAAGAAGGAGAAGAAGGCAACAAGTGGTGATGGAGGTGGTGGTGGTGGTGGGGGTGATACGATGGTACAAAAGAGAGGTAGTGGGAGAGAAGATAATCAAGATGAGTTCTACAACAAAATAAAGAAGAAGTCTTTGGTGGTGAAGAAGAAGAAGTCCTAAATCAGGGAGCATTATCATCTCAAGCCGCCAGCAGGCTCTTGATGCTCTTCGGCGTCGTCTCCTCGTTGAGCGTCCGCGTGGTGTAGCGCAGCGCATTGAGGAGGCCCTCGACGACGGTGGGCGGCTGCTCCTTCAGGACCTTGATGCTGCCGCGGACGTCAATGTGCGCGGCAGCGGCCTTGGAGAAGGCGCCCACCGGGTGGACGTGGTCGTAGAGGATGATGACACCGACCATGACGCGGAGCACAAAGAGGACGGTGCCCTCGTGCTGGAAGCGGGCGACGAAGTCTCTGCGAAAAAAATAAATAGGTTAGAACCTCTAAAGATTCCTCCAAAGCTGCACACTCACTGGTTCTCAATCATCCGCTGGCAGACCTTGGCCATCGTGCCCAGCGTCTCCGCCGTCACCTCCTGCGACATTGAGCTGGAGACGTAGGCCTGCGTCGCGTCGCTGAGCAGCCGCAGCATCGGCGTGGCGTGCGCATAGAAGAGCGACATGCGGTTGGCCGTCTCCGCGGAGAGGGCGGGCAGGGCGGCGAAGCCGGCCGGCAGCGTCTGCCCCCCAGGGCCGGGGCCCGTCCTCAGCCGACTGATGGTCCGCCGGTAGTAGCTGAAGTCGTTCTGAATCGAGGGGTTGAGCATCTTCGCGTCGTCGAACTTGAGGACAAAGTCGAGAATGTCGGCGAACTGCTTGACTAGGGCCTGCTGCGTCTCCAGGTGCTTCAGGGAGGTCATCCGCTCGGAGCAGAGCTCGCTCAGCAGCAGGTGGACCACTTCTTCTGCAAAGGGAATAGAAAAGAGGTGTTAAAAACCAAAAAACTTCAAGAACCCGTTCTTTGCTTACCCAGTCGAATGGAGAACTCAAAGAAGATCTTCAGCCGGCAGACGAGCGGCACGACGGTGTTCCACGCCTTCATCTGCAGCTCGTGATTGTGAGGGTTGGCGATTGCCTGGAGGAGGAAAAGAGTAATAATAATGGTCGTTAGAAAGAGAGGAAGGAAACGATTGAATAATAAAAGAAGAAGGGGAAGAAGACGACAAAATGCGGCAAAGGATGTTATCGGTAGTGCGTTAAGAGTGAGGGGACAGGATGTTGACGATTAGAGGCGACTGATAGAGGCAGGCAGGCAAAAAAAGTTGCATGCATTGGTGGTCGTCAAGCTGAAAAGCGAAACCATCTAAAGCCTGAAAAAGTGGGCTGTCTACTACTAACCTGGCGAATTTCGGCACTAGCTCCTTTGTACATCTGCAGATCTTGCAGTATGTCGGCGGCGTCAAAGAGGACGCCCTCCACCATGATGTACACGTCCTGCTCGGATTCGGTTGGTCGGGCGTCTAAAAACATAGAACATTTGGTTACATAGTTGTAATATGATAGTGTCCACAAGAAGAAGACTTACTCTCAAAGTCGACAAAGATGTCGTACTTGAGGGTGGCATTCCGGTGCAGATTCAGCAGGCTGAGAAGACTGCCCATGGTGGTGGTGGGTTCTATTTGGTTGCGGTTCTATTTGGTGGGTACACACACTCCTTTCAGCTCGGTGTTTGCCTCCTCAGCGGTGAGATCAAGCTCAAGTGTATCAAAACTCAGTAGTAGTGTTGCGCTTAGACGTGTGTGGGTTAGAAATTGAGTAGCAATGAGGCAATCGTCATCATCAGATGATTGAGGTGTTGGAATCTTTGGGTAAGTGGTGATGAAGGATAATCAAACGTTGCTGATGCTGCCGCCGCCGCCGTTGGTTTCCAGGGGAGTGGACCACGACGACAACAATAAAGAAAAAGAAATAAAATGAGAAGAGGATTGTGAGTTGGTGAGCAGTAGTGTTTGATGGCGGCTATTTTTGGCGTAGTAAGGCTTTGGCTGGTGGTCGAGAGATCTGGTGCAACAGTCTTAGTCAGTCAGTCTTTATTGTGGTGGCTGTTGGCTGGTGGTTGATGGTTGTCACCACCTTCAGACTACAACAGCAGCAGCAGCAGATTTCTTCTCACTTGATGGTGGTGGTGGGGCTGGCATCGACAAGAGGCTGCTGCTAGCGGTGGTGGTGGTGGTGGTGCACAACTGTAAACAACGGTCATGCACAAGAAGCACATGTGTTGCAGTGTGCAAGCGAATGAGAAGAGACCGGGATCGCAAGAAGTTGCCGTTCAGGTCGTCGTAGTCGGGTGACAGGCCACTTTTGATGGACAGGCTGTTGTGGTGGTGGTGTTGCTGCTGATCACGGCAGGCAATTAGCTAATGGGCTGAGATGATGCTGATGATGATCATCTCCTTCTTCTCCTTGTTCATCCGAAGAAAACAAAGCACACTTCAGTTGGTGGTAGTGGCGGATCACGCAATGAAGTGATGAGGAGACTCACACTCTGCAACCGAAAGATAGGGAGAGAGGAGAGGAGAAAGGGCAGGATGGGGAACACAACAGCTCTGACGAGCTCTGTCAGAGAGACACTGATAGACACTGCTTGCTTGCCTGCCTGCCTGCTGCGCTAGTAGTCGCTAGTAGCTAGCGCGGGGTGCATGCCTTTGGGGTGAACAGTGGGCAAAGAGAAAGAGAGAGCTGAAGAATGTGCTGCTGGTCGCAGTAGTGGTCGCGGTGGTGGTGGTGGTGGTGGCCAGGGAGAAAGCGTGAGAGAGCGAAGTAGAAACTAATGAAGAGGGGTTGGGCTGATGATGATGGACTGAAGGAGAGAGAGAGAGAGTGAATAGAACTAGAGTGAGTGAGTGAGGATCTTCGGTGCTACCATCGCCGCCGTCACCACCACCATCCGGGGACGGTTGCTTCTTCTTCGACAGTTTCGATTGCTGCTGCTGCTGTCGCTGGTGCAAAAGGAAAATGCCAAACAGTCCCTTTTGATTAGGCTGCAGCTGCCGATGATGATGAGGGGATGATGATGATGATGATGGGGAACGGCTGTCGCTTCTGCTTTTGCTGTTGCTCTTCTGCAGCGAGGACAAAATATCACTCCGCTTCTGTCACCCGAAAAGTGTGAGCCTGTTGTTGTTGTCGTCGTTGTTGCTGTACAGCGGCGACAGCAGTGGTAATGTCCACTCAAGTGAAGAGAACTGTGGTGTGTACATGTACGGCGGAGGCAATCCGATGTGGTACCAGCACTGCTGGCCATTCAGCCACGGTAGAAACGCGGACATTGAACCAGGGAGAGGCAGGCAGTCATGCAAAGAAGGGAGCCCTACCAGAACCAACCAGTACTTCTGCAGCTCTTCACCCGAACACCGCACCCGGTTCCACGAGGAGGAGGAGGAGAACCAGAAAAAGAGACATGCGTCGGGTGCAGTGAACCAGATTCTCGAACCAGTCGTCGTTTGTTTCCATTTCGAAAAACAACAAAACGATCAGTTCCACTTACAGTTCTATTTCCCCCTCAGCAGATGGCGGCACCGTCTGCGGGAGTTGCATTTTTGAATTTTCACCGATGACTAAATCGAACTGAAACTGAGTCCTCTTTTCTAGCTAAACCATATCATGACCAGACATGTGCAACACGTGACAATAAAAAACAGCAACAAAAGATTTTAGAGTGGTCTCTGCATTTTTATTTGGCTTTAGTAGGGGTAATTGCGATGTTATAAATAATCAAAATCAGATGAGACAGTGAACGAATGAATGGGAGGTGACAGAGATGGTTGGGTGACTTAGTGTGAAAAACCGATCATCAGAACGAAAGAGAAGGATTGGTAATCAAATGATGATGAGGGTGTGATGAGTGGTCAAGTCTGGGAAAAGGGGGTGAAAAACTACCTGTCTGCCTGAATGAATGAATGGTGTGTCATTAAATAGAAGAGGACGACTACCATCAGAGTGACCCTAGTGTGCTGAGGTGACTCCCTGCGAAATCTGGTTTGAATCTGGTGGTGCTTCGATCACACATGATAGGAAGAAGAATATTGCTCAACAGGAATCAACAGAAGTCCGCTGGAGGTCTCAGGTGGTGGTGGTGAAGTTGTGCTGTTGTTGTTGTCATCGATAATGTCTGCAAATGTCTGCCAAAAAAAGCCATGTTCGAGTTTGGAGAGAGATGAGAAATCCACAAAGAGATGAGATGAGAAAATGGAAAATGAATGAATGAATGAAAACGGTTAAAACGGAAACGAAGAAGGTAAAATCATAATAAAAACATCAACCAAAAAGAATGTGTGTGAAAGTGTGTGAGAGAGAGGGAGAGAGTATTTAGTTTTTTTAGTAGAACGGACAAATTATAATAAAAACAAAAAGTAATGTAAAGTAATGTACTGTAATTGTAGCTACGCAAAACTCGAACATGCGAGAAGAAGAGGAGGAGGAAGAGCTCGCTTAGAGTTCGAAACGTCAACGGAAGTGAAATGAATTGAAATGAAAATTAAAACGGGTAAGAGTGTAAGAGGGGAAGGGATTGAGATGCTGCGAACGAATGAGAGAACGACAAACAGTACCAACGTAAAATATTCAACAAAAAGGATAATAAAAGTAAAAGGAAAACTGAGAGAGAGAGAATGGGAGATGAAAGTAACAATTGAGGAAAGAGAGAGAAAGGTTTGGAAGTGAGAGTGAGCAGAGAGAAGAGGGAGAGAGAGAAGTTTTGGAAAGGAGAAACGTAAACTTCCGAAAGGGAGAGAGAAAGAGGTAACAGGGAAGTAAGTTTGTGCGTGTTTTTTGTTGCATTTTTGCTGATGACGATGACAATGACGAAGACGGTGCGCGCGCTGATCATGATCATGAAAATGCTGATATATAATCGGGAACGAGAGAGATTGATTGATTGATTGTGTTGTAGAGAGGGAGGGCTGAGGAGGAGGAGATATGAGAAGGTGGCCAGGTGATCTAGTCCTGACCAGTGGTGGTGAGTATTGGTACGTTTTTTTGCTTGCTTTTTTGTTTGATGGTTTTCTGAAGTCCTGATGTCTTCACACCTCAAGGTTGTCAAAGTTGGTGGAGTAGCAGATGTCCTTCCACTCGGGACTGTCCAGGTCAATGTCGGGAAAGTCAAAGTGCGGCTGCTTGGGCTCCTCGCCGAGGCAGCCCGAAAAGAGGTGCTCCATCGGGCGAGAACCACGGCGGCGCTCTTCAGCGGCTACAGCAGCCCGCACCGATCCTCCTCCTCCTCCTCATCATCGAGCCCCTCCTGCCCGTTGCCCATCTCGTGGCCGTCTCGCTTGCTGTTGAACTCGGCAAAGATCTCATCGGTGAAGTCCTCGACGCAGGAGGAGAATGCAACGCCGCCCGGCGGCGATGGCTCCAGGTCGTCGTCGCAGGCGGAGTAGGGCGGCGAGGGCATGGCCAGTGCGTAGGAGTGGCAGTCCAGCGACTGGCGAATGGCCTCCTCGCTGGTCATCATCGGCTGCTGCTGCTGCTGTTGCTGATAGCAGTCCACGGAAATGAAAGCAGCCTTGCCGCCCTTTCGGCGAGTGTTGTGCGGGTGCTGAGAAGTAGCAGTGGTGGTGGTGTTGAAGCTGCTCCAGGGATTGGAAGCAACAGTAGTGCTCGCCACCGCCTTCTTTTGCGACGTCGACTTACGCTTGCCTTTGGTGGTGGTGGTCAGAGTAGCAGTGGGGGTGGAAATGGTCCCACCACAGTTGCCGGTGTTGCCGTTGAAGCTGCCAAAGAGAGCGTCAGCGTTGAAGGGCTGCTCCCACTTGCTGTCGCCGCTGCTGTGCATCGTCGCCATCATCGGATCGGCATTTTCGGCGTCGCTGTCCGAGGCAAAGCCTGAGGAGGAGGAGGAGCAGTTGGTGGCGAGCGAGCAGACCGAGGAGGCGCCGGGCGTCAGCAGCGGATCGCTGATCAGCTCGTGGCTCAGATTGATAAAGCTGCTGCTGCTGCCACTTCCGCTGCTGGCGTCCTCGTGGTGGTACGGGGTAATACTGCGGTTGTTGCTGATAACGGCCGCGGCGGAGCCATAGCCATTGCCAGTGCCGCCGCTGGAGATGCGCAAGGAGAAGCCTGTCGGGCCCTGGGCGGCGGAGCTGTTCAGCGTGAAGCTTCGACGGCCAACGGTGGGGTTCGCCTTCAGCGTGAACAGCCCTCCTTCTCCTCGGACTTGATCACGCTGAAGAAGTTGCCCATGGTGGCCATGCCATTGCCAACACCACCACCTTCGCCCTCGTAGAGGCTGCCATTGGAGGAGATGGGCGACTGGATGCCCGAGTAGCAGAGGACCCGATCACGGGCGTTCGCCGCGCCGCCACCGCTACCACCGGGATGGAAATAGCCGCCGAGACGTGTTCTTGTTGGGGGTGGGCGAGCCCTTCTTCGACCGCTCCCTTTGACGGACGGCTCTTCTTCGACTTCAGCTCCACCAGCGCGTCCTCGGGCTCCGTCTTGATCAGCAGCACAGGGCAGCTCTTTCCACCTCCACCGCCAGCAGCAACCTTTGACTTTGAGCCCTTGGAGGTGGGCGTAGAGGCCCCCTCTTCGCCCACCACCGGCTTGACCTTCTTCCTCGGGCGGTACTTGTAGTCGGGGTACTCCTTCTGGTGGAGGGCGCGCAGGCGCTCCGCTTCGCGGACAAAGGGCAGCCGCTGCTCGCCGGTCAGCTTCTTCCAGGTGCAGCCCAGCCGTTTGCTGATGTCGGCGTTGTGAATCTCCGGCTCCTGTTCGCAGATCTTTCGCCGCTCAATCTGCGACCAGACCATGAAGGCGTTCATCGGCCGCTTGATGTGATTGCTGCTCCGCTTGCAGCGCGTGGCGTCGGTGTACGGCGTCGCCGAGTGCTGCGACACCTTCAGCGAGCCAAAGGCCGCCTCGGCGGTGTTGGTCGCTTGCTCAGTACCACCGCCGATGGTGATCACCTCGCCGCTATTGCTGCGCTTCGATCCGCCGCCACGAGGTGAACTTCCATTGCTGTTGGCAGTCTGCTTCGCGGCTGACACCGTCTTCTTCCCGGTGCCAATCAGTTGGAAGATGCAGCCGCTCTCTGAAGGCGCCGCCGAAGCCGCAACTGTCACGGCAGCCACTCCGTCGCCTGCCATTGACTTGTTATCAGCAGCAGCGGTCGTAGTAACGATATGCTCCATGTCTTACAGTGTTGTCGTAGTAGTAGCTGCTGATGGTGAGGACGAGGTGATGAAGATAAGAGAGCAGATGATTGCAAATCACAACACAAAGAGACGGAGTCAGTCAGTCAGAGTTAGGCAGGACACTTCGCCCGCACGGTGTGGCGTAGGTGTGCTGACAACCAAAGAGGGAGAAGGGACCAGAGACAGGGCAAGGCAAGGCAATGACAGCGCTGGTAGAAGGAGGAGGACTAGAGCTCGAGGGGACTAGGATTGCGACCAATGATGGTGGTGGTGGTAAAGGGAGGACGACCGAGATTAGCCGCTGACGAAATTCAGAGACAGAACAGAAAAAAAGTTGCGACCGTTGGACGAGCCTGCTGCCGCCGACTGCTGCTGCTACTGCTTCTGCCGCTGCTTTTGCTGCTGCTGTTTTCCCCGCTGCGGCGCGCTGCTGATGCCGTGCGCTGAGTAAGAGAGAGCGAGAGCGAGAAACGGCGCGCACGTTGGTTTGAATGGACGCGCCGGGGAGTGCAAGAGCAGGAGGAGGAGGAGGAGGAGGATGATGAGGTGGAGGTGGTGCCCAGAAAATACGTAACACCGAAAGAGATTGCAGTGCGGATGATGAAATGGTGTGTGTGTGGGTTCGAAAAGATGAAAGAGAGGAGATACTGAGGGAAGATACTGATGCCGAAGATGTTGATGCTGAAATAGACAGCACAGAGATGACGGTGATGGTTCTTGGTGAAAACAAAGACACCGATGATGAAACACAGCTGAAGTCCTCGGAGTTCTTCGAGGAGGAGGAGGAGGTGACAACTGCTGCCCACTGGACGACCGTGAAAAGAAAGACGAACAAAAGGAATCGAAAATGAACACGAACAAAAAGAGAGAATGCGAAGAAAAAGAATGCGAAGTACAGAGAGAATAGTGGTAGAAATCGAACGAAGAAACAGCAACAACAACGACGAAAAGAAAAGGTATGGGGGTATTATCAAAAGCAGAACAAACTGGTAATAATCAGAGAGGAGAAATAGAGAGAGTAGTAGGATCGTCTGTGCGCGCTACACTGGCTGCTGCTGTTGTTGCTGTTGCTGTTGAACGTACTTTGCTCTTCCATTCAAACAGATCGCAGCCAATCGTCAGAGTCCGCTTTATATACCCGAGCGCCGTCAGTCCGGCCACTACCTCGATCTCCAGCGGACACTACCTCCTGAGCCTCTGGCGCCTGCCACTACCACCCGCACCACTACGGGCACTAGCAGCAGCAGTAGAAGCAGGAGCAACACTCCACCGCACCAGAACTACTACTACTGCTACATCGCAAACAGCTTGTCGTCGTCGTAGCACGTAGCAGAGCGGGAGACATTGCACTTCGGGAGGTAACTTTGTGGCGGGGGGACAGAGCCTTCTCATTGGACAGGGGGTTGCTGCTGCTGTCGGTGCACCGGCCGGTCGGTGTGACTGATCGGCGACAGCAGGCTCACTGCTCACTGGCAGTTCCAATTTAAATCGCTCAGTTAAAGGCCCCACTGTCCGGCGTGCCACTCCTCCTACTCATCCCTTTCCCTCTGCCCTGCTGAACTTTGTCCTCTCTCTCTCTCAGGTCGCCCTCGGCTGCACCTTTTTCTTTCCTTCTCAAAGACGACAGACTTTTCTTTCTTTCAGCACAAAAAAAGGTCCCCTAACTAGGACGACCAAGGTGACACATGTGCACACCGGTCTTACTCAGGCACTTAGTCCTAGCTGTCCTGTCCTGGGGCCTGAGCAAGTGATTAAAGTCCCAGTGGAATAGCAGTGAATGGCAACAGCAGCAAAAGTATTGCCCCGTCCGTCGTCAGTGTGGCCACTCACTGTCGGCAACCTCAATGGAAGCTGCACAGTTGTGAGCAGCAGCAATAAAAATGGCGCGTAAAAGGACGACCTGAAATGACTGACTGACTGACTGACTGGGGCTGCTGCTGCTGCTGCTCAATCAGCGTGATCGGTGTGAGAGAGTGGTCGGCAACAGAGGTGAGCAGAGAGGAGGACCGTCCAGCGACAGTGGCAAAAAGTAGCCGAGCTCCAGTGCTTCAACAACAGAAGAACTACGGGAGGAGAAAGTCCTTGAGTGTGTCTGTGTGATTCAGACTTTCAGTGGTGGTGAAATAGCTACAGCAGCAACGACGGCGGCGGCAATCGTCTGCTCTTCAGTCAGTCAGTCTGCCTGCCTGCCTGCCTGCCAATTTGCACAGAGTTCTCGCTGATGATGTCCTCGTCTACTGTGGCGCAGCAATACTGAGAATGAGAGGATGGGATGCTTCATCCCTCATTGACAGCACTGCCCAGCAGCAGCAGCAGCAATGGATTCAGTAACACCAGTGCTGCACAGAATCGAGGTGGTGGTGGTGGCAGACTGCCAAAAACGTCGAGGTCAGAGACTGTGCCTCGAGCCTATTGCGAGCGCAAAACGTGCACCACCACGTCCAGGATGGAATCCCCTCAAAGCACCTCAAAGTTCACCCGCTGGACTTTGGACTTCTACGTATCTTGCTCCCGCTTCTGGCAACTAAACTCCAAGTCAGTCAAAAGGCACAGCACACAAACAAACACTCCAACATCTCCGAGAGATGAGAATCGATGAGCCGAAAGAAAGGTATGAGAGCTCGAGGAATGAGAAATGTGCGAGTATCACTGCTGCTGCACCTCGGTGCATGTCCACACCGGGCGACGGCGGCACAACAGGCACAAACCAACTGGCAGCAGCAGCCCAAGACACATCGTCTCTCTGACAACCACACACACACTACAACAACAGCAGATAATGCGAGCGTGAGAAGAAATGAAACTTCCCTCTGGCATGTTCTCTGGCTGGTATGTTTGTGTAATGACGCCGCAGACGACAGAATGAAATGAGCAATGCCAAAGCAACAGCAACAGACAGACAGACAGACGGTGCTCAAGGCGCCACCGGAAGTTCGAAAAGTGAGTGCGGAGATTTGATGATCAAGTGAACACTGTTTGTACAGACGGACCATGGCGCCAAGGACATGATCGTGGTCAGCACCACCACCACCATTACCATTACCACATAAGCTCTCTCTGTCTGCCACAAAGAAAGCGCATAAAAAGTGAACGAGGTCAGGCTGCTGCTGCTGCTGCTGCCACTACACACAAAATTGCGTCCAGATCCTCAGTAGTCTGAGAGTGCACAACTCTCTGTCTGCAGAGAGTGTTTGCAGTAATGTTTGGCTGCTACCATCATTGCTGGGGAGCAATCATCAGCGAGTGGGTGGTGGTGATGGAGTGCCATGGAGGGGCACTGCCAGGCAGGCAGAAAGACAGGCACAGGCACTGCCAAGTACACACACACACAGAGCGACACAGTCGATTCTGCCTGCCTAGTAACTGCTGCTGCTGCATCCTCTGCATCCTCTGCCGGCCTCCTCCTCCCTCAATCTATCGGCCAATCTCACTGACTGACTCCTAATTAGGTGAGGGAGAGAGAATAGGTGGCACGAGGTCACGCAAGGTGAGAGTGAAATAGTGGTAGTAGTGAAATGGTAGTGCTCTGTCAGATGAAGGATGCGAACATCACCACCATCACCACCGAGGGTCAGAGGGCAGTCGAGCGAAAAATTTAAAGAGAAAGAAGAAAAACTGAATCATCAGAGGACAAACAGTGGACACTGGGCAGCTAGCTATGGAAACAGCCGTAGAGAATCGAGTGGCAGTCAAGCGAGATGAGCCCCGTCGCATCACATGGCTGTAGTGAGAAGCAGCAGCAGCAGACGTCACACTGCATCATCACCCTCACTGTTTCTCACCCCAGTCAGTTGGACCCAGAGAGTACCGGTGCTAACTGACTGACTGACTGGCAGACGAGAAAACAGGGATTCTCTCTCTTTCTTTCTCGTCTGCCCAATCTGAAACGCATGCTCGATCCAGGAGCAGCAGCAGCAAGAGCAGCAGCTCAGACCATTCGTCTATGCATGTGCACATCTACACTCTGCCAATCTGTTCGCTTCCCACATCAGCAGCCTTAGCAGTAGTAGCTGCTGCTGGGTCGACTGCCCCGTCTGTCTGGTAGTGTCTGGGTAGTACTCGCTCTCTCAAAGTAGAAGAGACTTTTAAACACAGTCCTCTCCCCTGTGTTAGCCTTAGCGCTGCAGTTTTCGGTTAAAGGGCTGCTGCTGAGGATGATGATGGTCGAGGCAGGCAGTGCACAATTACCACCACAGGCTTAAGCAAATACACACAGACACAGAGACACAGCGGAAGGACACTATTACTTTTTAAAGGGCCCACTTTGACTGCGAGGAAAGCAAACCGTGGCGACGACCACAAGGAAAGGAAAGGAAGAGGGGACGGTAGTTCGCAGAAAAATGTATGCCAGTCAGTCAGACAGACATGAGCACACTATCACTCGTAGACGGTGGTGGTGGCAGTTCTTCTTTAACACTCAAACTACTCAATGAACACACACACACACACTGACACTAACAGTCTTCCCTGAAATTGCCCCCCCCCTCCTCTCCTCGCTGAACTTCCGAGGCAACAACTGTCGGCAGGCAGGCACAGTCAGCTAATTCACAGTCAGTGTAAGCTCAGCAAGCGAGGCCGCGCAAGAGAAGAACATCTGGCGACGAGAACACGAGGACAGCGGCGGCGGCGGTGGAGGGGACCACCGCTCTTAGCAAAGCTGAAGAGAAAAGCTCGCTCGCTGGCCACCACACATCTGCCCAGTCTGTGTCGTAAACTGCCTCTGCTGCTGCTGCTGCTGTGATCACAAGGTCGATCATGCTGAGAGAGCGACGGTGGTGGTGGTGGTGGTGGTGGTAATGCTCGTAAAGTGTCTGATCCGCCTAGGCCCCTCTCTTCCTTCTCTTCAAGACAGTTGGCTTAAAGTGCTGCGGCTGTTCCAAGACAGGGGCAAGATGTCGAGCTTTTCAGCTCCCTCTTCTTCAACCGCCAAACACACCGAGTGTGTGTGACCTATGGACGACTAGGGGCACTTTTTTTTCTTCCTCAGTAAGGGAAAGCCTAAGAGCACTAAAAGACAGTTGTGGGGCAACCGAGAGAAGGGAAGATCTTTAGCATGGCAACTGGACACCACAGCAGCAGCAGCAAAAGTCAAAAGGCAAAAGAATTTCACCGAAAATAAAAACAAGGAGGAGGAGGAGGAGGTGAAGGAAAGGGCACTGACGCCCACGTTCAACTGCTCCTCTCTTCTCTCATTCACTCGTGTTCATCACCCGGGAAAATAGAGACGCAAATCGACAGAAAGCGATAGGCGTAAAAGTGGGGAAAAAGTAGAGAGAACACATGACCAAACAGAATCGAGGAATCGAGAGAGCAATATACCGCTACACTGCAACATCATCACTAAAACAGCAGCACAACCACTGCCCAGAGTGGAAAAACTTCCCAGTGGGAGAGTGCTGGTGGCACTTCAGAACAAGTGAGCCCCTTTTTCTCTCTTTCTCTCTTTTCCCCTCTCTCTCTCTCGGGAGCTGATAACCGGAGATAACCCGAACTGCTCCGTACGACGTAGCACTTGGCAGCAGCAGCAGAAGTTGCAGCAATTTCAGCAAAAATCCATCTAGGCCACACACGTGCACTGGTTGAAGTGACCACAACTGCTGGTCAGTGGAAAGAGTGGAGGAGAAGCAGGTTGGTGGTAATGGTGGTGGGCGCCCAGTCTAGTCTAGCCTTCCCCCCTCTTTTCCAAGAATTTAACTCAAAGCAAAACACACAATACACTACCCTCCAAGAGAATATTCTCCTCCATGCGAATCACATCATCATCACCACCACCACAGCTCTCGTAATGCTCCTCAACAGCAACGTAGCATCCACCTCTGCTGCTGCTGCTGCTGCCATAGCCCATTACGACGCACTTCTTGGCGCCACGACTACCACCACCACTGCTGCTCTTCTACGACTACACTGGTCGTCGACTGAGGGGCAGTGTCAGTGGCGGAGGAGTCATTAAACCCATTTCCAAGCTGTCGGCGCACAAAAGAGGAGAGCAGAGAAGAGGAGAGGAGAAAGCAAAGAAGTAGAAGAAGGCGAGAGTGACGTTGCTGCTGAACGACAACCACCACGACAGCAGCAGCAGCAACGAAGACGCCGAGGTGCTGGCACAAGGTGTCCTTGCCTGCCTGCCTCTTTTTGTCTGTTTGTGTCTGTGTGATTACCAAAGGACGGCAAGAGCAGTGAAAGCAGGCAATGCAGTTGCACTTGGAGCGAGTGAAAGCAATGATGATGATTATTGTCTGCTGCTGCTGCGGTGTCAGTGGTTTCGGCGAGTTTGAGCCACCTGCTCCTCCTCCTCCTCCTTTCCATTGCCATCTCATTGGATACCAGAAAGAAAAACTACGCAGCCAGAGCAAGAGACTGTGTGTCGCAGAGAAAGTTAACCAGAGGGGAAGAGAACAGAGAATCCAGGTTGACAATTCTCGAGCACGATCACATGAGAAGCTGGAGAGTGGATTTCCCCCTCCACTCCCTCCAACTTTTTCCCAATCACCCGGGAAGGTCAAGGCACCTGAAGAGCAGCAGCCAAGGCAGCAGAATCGCACAAACACTGCCGAGAGTTCATTGCCGTACAGAATCAGAGAAGAGAGAGAGAAACAGTACTACTGTCGGTACTCTAGTAAAGTAGTAGAAGTACAAAGTGGTGGTGGGCTCCACTTCACTTCACTTCGGACGTGCCGCAGCATCAGAGACGTGCTTCGGTTAACGGCTGCTGCTGCTGTTTTAGCTGCTGCTGGTGTCAGTGGCACGAGGCGTCACGAGGGGAGCACAGGAGGAAAGGAAAGGAAAGCAAGGGAGCACAACACACAACCCATCAAAACACATTACACATCCTCAAAGCATCACCTAATTTGCAGCAGCAGCTCTCTGCTAACCTCGTGCCTTGCTTGCCAGCTCAGCTCAACTCAACTCTGATTATCTGCCCTACCACCACCACCACTTCTAGTGAACATGTGTCCGTCAGTAAAAAGTCTGATGGCCCTTTTCTCTCTTTCTCTCACAGCAACCAAGGGCTAGCCCTCCGCACTCTCTCGCTCTCCTCTCTCTCTCTCACTCTCTTTGACGGACATCCGCCACAACACACAGAGACAGAGACAGACAGACTGCCATAGAAAGCGACAATCAAGACAACGACATCACAACTAAACACCCTGACTTGTGGTGAGAGAGGAGAGAGAGAGAGAGCGTCGCAAAGACGCTCGGCAACGATAAGGGAATCGCAGGGGAAGAAGTGGGGAACTAGCAACGGAGATCGAGTAGTCGTAATGTGTGTGTGTGTGTGTGCGATCACCTGAGAAAGTGACTGTCAGCCTGCAGGCATCGAGGAGAGAGAGCAAACGAATGGGAAAATGACGCTCTTGGTGGTGGTGGTTGTACGGCAACGACATCGACGACGACGACGGCAGAAGAGGAGGTAGCGGAGGTGCCACTGACCGACCGGACGCCCTTAGCAGCAACAGCATCACCATCATCATCAGCCTTCAGGCTAGCAACAGCAGCAGCAGAAGAGCACTACTACGACATTTTACTACACCTTTAGTGTACGGCGAGTAGAAGTACAGCAAACTGATGATAACACTTCTTGTGCGCTCTACTGAAGCGCAACAAACTCTACGACCGCTGGGATTCCTCAGCAGACACATCATCCCCTCAAATCTTCCTCCTTAAGCGAGGAAAGGTAATGCTCAAGAAAGAGGAGGACATTACACTGAAAGAAGAAGAAGTTATCGCCGACCTCTAATTCAACTCTAATTCAATTAAGGTATTGACCACTGTGGAAGACTGGTGACTGGCTAATGACGACGACCGACCACAGAAGCTGTAGTCGTCGTCGTCAATCGGTCGATCGCGAGGGTACAATCGCCGCCCGCCATTCTTCAGCCGCGTGGCACTACAGCAGCAGCAGACATTGGTTGGTTGTCGTTGACGAGCACCACTTTAACTTCGACTTCGAAGCACAAGCATAAGCACATACCGTCTGGAGGCCGAAGAGAGAGAATTGAACTCCAGAGCCGTCATCCTTGAACAGAAGAGCAGAAGAAGAAGAAGGGAGGAGAAGAAGCTGCAGCAGCAGCAGCTTCAGTGTCCTTCACTGTCGGCCAGCTCTCGCTCTTTTCTTTCTTTCTTTCTCCATTCCCTCTGCACTACTCGCTCTCCCGCTCGTTATTGTCTTCTTGCGGCGGGGGCAAACGTAGCAGAGAGTGGTAGTTTGCCTGTCGAACCTCGGCTGCTGCAGTTGTTGTCAGCCAGCGGCCAGCGAGAACAGAACAAGAACAGAACAAGAAAAAGAATGAAAACAATTTTCTTCTTCTTCTTCTTCTTCGAATGCGCTCGTAAAATCGTAATAGTGTTCGCCTGTGTGTCTGTGCGCGGCTTAGCAGGCAGGTAGAAAGGTAGGCAACCGAGCAACCGAGCGACACGAGAGAGAGTCAATTCGTGCGTCCGATGATGAGTGGTGGCCGGCAGCGGTGGTGGTGATGGTGATGGTAGTGATGTTGATGGTACATTTAGCAGTAATAGTCTCTCTGATGATCACCACCAACACTACCACCACCATGGCCATCACCATCAGTTGTTGCCCCTTTCCTTCCCTCCCCTAACCTCTGCTGCTGCTGCAAAGAATGACCGTCGTCCTTGCCGCCGCCGACGACGTGTGAAGATAAGATCACCTCTCAGACTGTGGTACTGAACTGAGAGTTCAGCAAAGAAGAACAAGAGAGAAACAGAATCCGGCGATAAAGAGAGGAGCAGGACAATGAACAGAGTTTGGTTCACTGTGATTCGATGATGCTCATCACCGATTAGGCGAGCACGAGTCATCAAATGAGAGAGAATGAAAAAGGATACAAAATCGAGCAAACACATCAAACTCAGATAAGAGAAAAGAGCCGGTTGAACCGCTTGCTGAGCAAGAAGGCTCCAAAATAAGTCTGCCAAACTGCGTGGGCGTCTCCCCGTTTGCTTCTGATGGAGGTAGTTATCGTCCACGATCACCATCACCACCTGCCCTACCACCACCACCACCTTACGATCTTGCATCAGCCAAAACAGCAGCAGCAGCAGCAGCAGGTCAATGGCGCCCATTGCCCGGCCAGTGGCCAGCAGCAGAGGTAGCAGAGGTAGCCGAAGCAGAGCAACCCTTTTATCTTGTTCTGCTACAGCTCAACTCATTTCAGCTCAGTTCAGTTCTTCATCCTCGCCGTCAATTCCATTCTCGTTCGTCACTCTCTCTCTCCTCCCCAGCCTGCAGCTGTGAGTTAGTGTGGCTGAGAGAACTGCTTGCACTGAAGACGTTCTCTGTAGTGTAGTGCCGCCCGACACTTTAGCAGCAGCAGCAGTACGACTACTACCAAAGTACAGCAGCAGCAGCAGCAGTGACGCTGAAAGAGAGTTCATCGGCTCGACATCGCCTTGATGGTAGTGCTGCTGGTGGTGGTGGTAGTTGAGGAGCACTGATAGAGACGGCAACTACTGCCTGGCTGGCAGCAGCAGCAGCACAGAGGCGAGCACATTACACCATCGCAGCTCGAGAAAGCGAGTTGAAGGCCACCACAGCTGCCTTAGCCTTAGCTTCAGTCTCAGTGTATGTCTGGGCAGGCAGGACGGCAGGCCATCAGGACAACTCATCTCACTCTGCTCTCACGCATCACATCGCATTGTTTTCTCCTTCTACTTCTTCTTCACCATCACCACCGAATTCTAGTTCTCTGCTCTCTGAGCACAAGCACTGCATTGTAATCTCGGCTGCTGCGGCTGCATTCCGAGCAAAGGTTGCTCCTGCTGCTGACCAGTTGTCAGCGGAGATGATAATGGTGGTGGTGGTGGTGGTGGTCAGGCAGATGGTTGTCTCCTGAAGATGGAGATGGTGATGGAGATGGTGTGATGGAGAGAGAGAGAAGAAAGCGAGATGGGAGAAGTGTTTTGCAGTGGTCTCATCACCACCACCGATCTGTCGCACGAGTGCACACAAACAAGTTAGGAGAAAAAACAAAAGAAGAATTCTAACAAGTGCCTGCCAACAACTTATGCCTAATTTGAAGGGTTGAAGGGTTGGAGTACAGTGCCTAAACAGCCAGCCAGTCACTCAGTCAAGTTTCAAGGGTCCTTCTTCAAAGAAGGGATCCTATTAACAGGAGGAAGGGATAGAGGTCAGTGAGGTGGGCTGAAGGTGAAGGCGAAAGTGAAGACCACATCATCATCACCACCACCACCACCAGACATATTAGCATTACGACCCGTCGTCCGCTAAAATGCAGCCTGCAGCTAGCTACTGCACCCGACTAGTTGCCAGAGGGCGATAACGGGCAGAGGGAGAGAGAGAGTACGGATAGAGCGGGATGGATAAACCGAGCGAGCGAGACGCACTACTAGACACATTACGAGTTGCCATTGCCTTTGCTGGCTGGCTGGGCTGCTACCAGGGAGCCATCATCATCATCATCATCATCAGAAGGAGCAAAGAGAGGAGAGGAGAGAGGGCTCACCGACCGCCACTGGCCTTGAAAAGCAGCCCAGCACAAACACACAGAGACAGAACTGAACACACACAGCAGCTCTTCAGCAATTCCACTGAATCGATAATCGACGGGCATCACCGATCGGTCAGCGGCACCGAAGAAGAGAAGGAGAGAGAAAGATGATGCTATTTTAGTAGTGGAGGACAACGCCATCATCATCATCGTTGTCAATTCTCTCCTTCTCTCTCTCTCTCTCTCTCTCTCTCTTTCTCTATCACTTTCGGTGATTTCACCACCAAATATCCACACACTCACTCACACTGCTACACAGTCATTCTTTCTTCTCAGCTTTAGCTTCTTGCCAGTCACCACCACCACCACCACCAGTGAGTAGTGCAACACCGAAAAAACAGTCAAAGTTCTTCCACTTTTTGCTGTTGTTGGCAGATCTTCATCGGTATATAGCCTCCTAACAAGTCTCAGCAGCAGCAGCAGAAGTTCAAACACTTTCGGCCATTAACGCCGGGCGCCACAGACGAGAGAGCTGGTCGCTGTTGTTGCTGTGTTTTCACAGTGTTCTTCTTCACTGCACCGAAGTGTTACTGTCCGCCTCACTGGGCGCACTCTCGCAAAACCACTTTCGACTTCTACTTTTTCTCCTTCTTCAGCGATGAAGGAGAGAAAGACTTGGACGTGCCAGACCAGCAGCAGCAGCAGCCTCGCTTACTTCTACTGCTGTCCATCGCCCAAAAACGCGCTCTCTCCCTCAACTAAACTGTGTGTGTGTGTTTCCCTCCTGTGATGTTCACCGTCGTCGCCAGATGAACTTGTGAATGGGTTCAAGGTCTCTGTGCTGGTGATGGTGGTGGTGTTCTGCGCTCATAAGTGGCCAAGAGAGAGAGAGAAGTGAGAGGGAATGATCGGCGGCAGCGGTGGAAGAGCTGAGAGGGACGATATAGCTGCTCCACCACACAACAGTACTCTGCTTTGGCAGTTTCACTGTCAAGGCCTGCCGATGGAAAGCAGCAGCAGAGAGAAAATGAGAGAGAAGGAATGAGAGCAAAGGCAAAAACTCAGCAAAGGCGCCAAGCTGTTGGAGCAAGCACGATCAGAGCCAGGCACACTGTACAGCAGTGAAGAATGGGTTCATTTTCCTCAGAGTGGCAGAACCAGAGAGTGGCAGAGAATCGATCGATGGCAGTCGAAAAAAGGAAAGACATTGCACAGTTGTGCTTCGTTAGTTTGCCTTGGGGAGGACACACCACCACCACCACCACAACCAAAAGCACTGCCTTGACCCTCGAGGACAAACTTCATCCTCGTCATTACCATCATCGTCACTGATCGTCTCCTCTTCTGCGAATAAACACTAAATCAGCCCGAGCCTTGAGAGCAGAGCCTGAGCGCTAATGAGACAGCAGTGCACAGAGCAGGGCATCTGCATCAGTCAGTCAGGCAGTGGCAGCTGCAGCAACAAATCAAATCTGCACCAGCAGAAGCAGTCGTTGCAGCAGCAGCAGGAGGCCAGCACAACACACAGAGACAAACATAGACAAACATTCACACAGACACACACTCAGACTCAGAGACTGGAGACGACACTTAGGGCAAAGAAGTGCGTGGAAGAGATTTGCGCTCAGAAAGGAGAGTAGAATCCAAGAGGACAGGGGCAAGAGGGAGTCGATGTATGTAAGTGGTGTGCACTCGCACTGATTCTCATAACACATCACCTCCTCCACCTCCACCACTACCACACCACTCGGCAACAGCAGAAGCAGCAGCAGCCTCTATCGTACAGCGACACTGTACGACATTGGTGAGATGATGATCATCACTGCAGATCAAGAGCAGTAAAGTAGTGAGGACACAGGAGAGAGAGTGTGCCCATCACCATCATCAGCAAAGAACAGAGACAGGGCCAGTGACTGCAGCTGCAAGTGCAACTGCAGCAGCCTTCGTCGTTACTGGTGCACAGCACACTGTGTCTGCAAAGACAGCACTGAATGCAAACGCGCGCGCAACTTTGGCGCCACAACTTAGCTGGTTCGTTAGCGTTCTGGGCTGGTTAGGTGGAGAGAGTTAGCAGTAGTCGGCAGTCTATCACTTTCCTCTGAACTGAGAGGCTCTTGGCGGGAACTCTCTCTTCTCTCTCCTTGGTTAGGAAAATGAGAGAGAAAGAGAAGCACTCGTCGTACGGTGACACTGCCGCCGAAAGTGCGCGCCAAAAAAACTGCCACCACACAGTGGAGGCAGCAACGTGTACAGCAGTAATGAGAGAGTGAAGAAAGAAAAAGAGCGTCAATACAAGTTCAATCTGGTTTCAGCGGCCGTTCAGGCTGCAGCAGCAGCAGTGCAGCTCTCAGAGCTTTCCGAGCTGCTGCTAATCAAAAGTGGAAACCTGCAAACTCTGGCTGACTGCACACACACATCTGCCGCCGCCGTAGCAGCCGTGGTAGTGGTAGTAGTAATGCGTAATCAGTAGTAATGTTTTATGCTTAGGTATGTGACAGGAGGAAGGGAAAGGAAAGGAAGGAAGGAAAGAATGACTACCATCATCATCATCATCACCACCACCACCACAAGAACAACAACAACGTTTAAAAGACATTTAAATGGAGACGAGATGAATGTGTGTGTGGAGTGTGGTGGATAGGGATAGGGAAGGAAGGAAAAGGAGAAGAGGAATGGACGACACCTACCTTTGGGAGGATGTGTGCCGTCCAGCGATGAAGGTAGGTGGTGGTGGTACTTTCGATGATATTCTTCAGGATGGAGGAGGCGTAGATTGTTGATGAGAGTAATGAGAGTCTTGCTATCACGCTATCATCAGTCATTCCGGTGCATCAGTCATTTAGGAAGTCTCTTTATCTTCACATTCGCCTCTGCGTAAAGGAGCTCGCGTTGGAGTTGGCAAAGGCCGGCGGAGCGTTGCCAAAGGCAGGCGGCGCTTGCCCCAGCTGTTGCGGGCTCATCGAGCCAAAGAGCCCACCGCCGCCCCCTCCGCCTCCATTCATCATTCCATTACCTCCACCTCCGCCGCCGCTGGCAAATGAACCAAAGGACAGGCCCGCGTCGGCCTCCTTCACGGCAAAGGTGCCAAAGCCGCCGCCGCCGCCATTAGAAGATCCAAAGCCACCGGAGAAGCTGCTCAGGCAGTTACCGATTTCAATAACAAGAAGTCGGCCAGTGTGTGTGGTGCAGGCAAAGACGTCATAGCCAGGAGGAGATGGTGATCAGCAGCAGCAGCAGAAATGAAAAGGTCACCGGCGATGTGTACCAGAGATCAGTCAGCCAGCCAGTCAGTCAGGCGGTGGTGTAATAACAGTTCGCAGGAATAGAAGAAAAGAAGGCGAAGAAAAGAAAAGAAAGAGAGGGGGTAAATTAGAGCAAATTGAAAACAACATTGCGTGCACTGCTGGTCATTCAGTTCCAGTGAATGCAGAGCAGAGCACACTGTGCACACACACTCGTGACTGGCGATTACTTACGCTGAGGCTGCTGCTGGTGCTGGACTACCACCGACGCCGACGCCAAACGGTGATGAGAGCCTGCCGCTGCATTCGGTGATGAAAAGGGCGACGCGCCAGCGCCAAAGGTGGCCGCACCGCCGAATGTGGGCGAGCCGCCAAAGGTGGCCTGCTGCTGCTGCGGTGGCTGCCCAAAGACGGGCGACTGCCCAAAGACGGGACTGCCGCCAAAGGCCGGCGATGCGGCTCCAAAGGCAGGAGAAGCGGCAGCTGCCGGTGCTGGACTGCCAAAGAGGCTTCCGCCAGGCTTGGGAGTGCCAAAGAGACTGGCACTGCTAGCTGAATTGTTCTGCAAGGCAGCACTGAGGCTGTTGTTGAAGCTGAAGCTGGGCGATGAGGCTGTGCTGCTGCTGCTGAGGAGGAGGAGGAGAGGCGGCGACAGCGCCAAACGGCGAAGAAGCTGTTGGGGACACTGCAGCCGCAGCGGCGGCGGCCTTGTTGAAGCTAAACGAGGCGAGCATGTTCGTAGCGGAAGCTGTTGCTGTTGAGGAGCGGTGCGGTGGTGGTAGCGGTAGCTGTGGCAGCGGTTGCATCAGCAGGTTTCGGTGGGCCAAAGAGGGAGTTGCTGGGGCCAGAAGCCGCCGTTGGAAATGAAAAGGAGGCAAAGGGCGAGGTGGCATTGCCTGCTGCTGCTGCCGCCGCTGGTTTCGCTCCCTCCTCACCGCCGCTGATGGCCGCCAGCGCCTTCCCAAAGGAGAAACTGGAGGCCAAAGAGGAGGAGGGGCCGCTGCTGCTTGTGGTGGTGGTGATGGCCGGAACAGCAGCAGCAGAGGTGGTGGTGGTGGTGGTCACTGCAGGTGCAGGTGCAGGTGTCGAGCTGAGAATGGCCGCCAAGGCTGAAGTGGTCGTCGCCGAGGGAGGGTATTTGCCGATGTTGTTGTTGCTGAAGCTGTGGCGGTGGTCGTAGAAGTCGCCGTGGAGGCGCTTCCAAAGGCCGAGGGAGAGCAAATGGCGGCGCCGGCAAAGGTGTTGCCCGTTCCGCCAAAGAGAGAAGGCGTTTTGGGGGTGGCAGTGGTTGTGGTGGCTGAAGAAGGAGCAGCTGAGGCTGTGCCAAAGAGACTTCCACCCCCAGCAGCAGAATTGTTCTGCAAGGCTGCACTGAGGCTGCTGTTGAAGCTGAACGACGATGATAACTTCGGCTGCGACGGCGGCTTCGTGGGAGGCACTTCATCATTCAAAGGCTGCTGCTGCTGTGGTTTCGATGCAGGCACCTCATTCGGCGGCTGCTGTGGTTTTGAGGTGGGCACCTCATTCTGCTGTTGCTGCGGCAGTTTCAGAGAAAGAACTTCATTCTGCTGCTGCTGCTGTGGTTGCTTCGGGAGTTGCACCTCCTTCTGCGAGGACTGACCAAAGAGCGAACCACCACTGCCGCCACCAAAGGCCGATGATGCTCCAAAGGCAGGTAAAGCAGTGGCTGCTGCTGCTGGCGCTGAACTGCCAAAGAGGCTTCCACCAGTCTTGGGTGCTGCAGTGCCAAAGAGACTACCACCACCACCACCAGTAGCAGAATTGTTCTGCAAGGCTGCACTGAGGCTGTTGGTGAAGTTAAAGGGCGAGGATAACTGCGGCTGTGGTTTCGGGGCAGTCGGCATCTCCTTCAAAGGCTGCTGCTGCTGGGGCTTCGGCAGAGTCACCGACACATTCTGCTGCTGCAGCTGCTGTTGTTGGGGCTTCGTTGGAGGCATCTCCTTCTGCTGCTGCTGCTTCGGTTTCGGAAGAGTCACCACCACATTCTGGGGCTCCTGTGGTTTTGGAAAAGGAGGAGGAGGCACCACCTCTTTCTGCTGATGCTGCTGTGTCAGTTTCGGAGGAGGCATCTTAATCTGCTGTGGCTGCTGCTGGGGCGTCTTTGCCCGAGAGGATGAACTTGCCGCCGCCGCCGATGCTGCAGCCGTAGCAGCAGCCGTGGCCGCTGCCGCCGCCCTCTTCTGCTCCTCCCTCGCCTTGATCTTCTCGAGGACGGAGACAAAGCGCGAGCGGTTGAGCGAGTTGTTCAAGTCGGCCGCCGCCGCTCCACCCGACTTTAGGTCAGCCAGCGCGTCGGAGCGCAGACGCGCACCGGCACCGAGGGTCGGTTCACGAGGAAGCTCTTCAGGGCCGCCCGTCGCTTCGGCTCCATACAGGTGACGGTGGTGGTCTTGGCGCCCACGGCATGGCCACCCTTCTTTCCACCTCCCGTCAGACTCATCGAATCGCTGAACATCTTCGAGAGGGCGTTCACTCCGGTGGTGGTGGTGGTGGTAGTGCCGGGCTTTTGCTGACCGACCACCACCACTGACCAGTCCATTGGCCTGGGCGGCCAGCTTCGGATTGGTCCGCGCCATCTCCCGTATCTGCGCCTTCAGGCCGTCAATCACCCGCTGGTTGTTGTTCAGCATCCGCACGAGGACGTTGTTCACGTAGGCCTCCTGCTCGCTGCTGCCGCTGCTTCTTTCTGCTCCTCCAGGACTGTCTCGCAAGGCGGTGGTGCTCTTCCGCCGCTCAATAAAGTTGAGGTGCGGCGAGGTGGGCGGCGAGATGATCGAGCGGGCCCGGGCTCCGGGCGAGAGAAAGCTGCTGCTGGAGCTGCCAGAGTTGCCACTCTTTCCGGCGGCCATCCGCTTCCGGTGCAGCCACTCCGCCCACTCCTGGTCAAACTTGCTCTCCAGCTCGCGCAGCTGCGTGGTGATGTAGTCGCGCAGGGCGGCGATCTCCTTCACCCGCCGCGCGGTGAGCGGGTCGAGGGTGCGCGCCCGCAGAATCGCCCGGTACTTCGGGTCGGTGTTCCGGTCGCAGAGGGAGCGCGTCTCCTCGCAGAGGTACACCAGGTCGAGGTAGTTTGCCTGGTGAGTGGGTGGGTGGGAAGAAAGTGTTTACGTTAGATTAGAAGAAATGTCATGAAAACTGTGTCATGTGTGTGTGTGTGCTTTGTGCAATATGTAAGCAAACACACACTGATAGGAAAGCATAGTGTCATGTAGGCTAATTACTCTGCTGGTTTTCACCTACCTGCAGCTCGCCCACGTCCGCGGTGAAGGCGGCGTACTGGACCGGCCAGCGTCTCCAGCATGCCGTCGATAAACTCAAACTCGCACCTGATTCGGTCAAACTGCTCGCCGGTGCCCACCTCCGCGCCGGCCAGCGTCGCCCGCAGCGACCGCAGCAGACTGCCCAGCTCGCCGCTGAACGTCCCAATCGTCAGCTGGCACTCCTCCGCGCAGAGGGCGTCCAGCTGGGCGGCTCCGGTTCAGGTTGAGGCTGTTGCTGTTGGGGCTGTTTGGGCGGCTCTACCGGGCTGATGGGCTCATAGACCGGTGGTGGATAGTTCGGCTGTTGCTGCTGCTGTTGTCTCTGCTGTTGAGGATGAGGTGGAGGTGGCGTTGCACTGGGACTCTCCGAAGCGGCCAACAGTGACGCCAGACTTTCTCCCCCTCCTCTAGTCTGTTGTCCGAAACTGACAGCCTTGTTCGGCGTCGATGAGAAGCTGCTGCCCCCGGCAGCAAAGGCTTTGGCGTGGCCGCTGTTCGCCGTGAAGGCATTTTGCTGCTGAAGTTGTTGTTGTGGTTGTGGAGGAGGAGGCGTTGCCGCAATGCCCGGCGTCGTCGCCAGATTGACCACCGCCGGCGAGACCACCGGCTTCGTGGGCGCCGTCGCCGGAGGCGCGGGCGCGCTGAGAAAGCCCCACCCGCGGCCAGTCCGCCCGGCTCGTAGTCCACCAGAAAGAGCGTCAGCTGCCCCGCTGCATTGTAGGTGAGGGCCAGTGGTCGCCCCGGGCCGCCCTTCACCTCCGAGGAGGAGAAGCGAAACTGGCGGGCGGTGCCGCGGGTCAGCGCCAGGCCGCGCACCGTGGCAAAGGAGTCCTCCTCGCCGGAGTCGTGGGCAAAGGTGGGCAGCACCAGGCTGGCGTCGTCCTCCTGCGCCACCTCGCCCCACCGAGTGTAGGCGGCGATGTCGCCCGGGGAGGGACAGGCGAGCAGCGCCACACTGCCCGAGCGGCTGCTGTCGTGAAGATGACGTTCTCCAGCTGCTGCAGGTTCACCTCCACGGCGGCGGCCGTCGTCGAGTCGATGTTGAGGCAGCCAAAGTCGAGCAGCTTCATGAGGGCGTCCTCGCCGGTGGCCTTCGCCGAGGGCAGCGAGACGATCAGGTAGCGGGTGGCGTCCTCCGCCCCATTATAGAGGACCACGGCAAAGACAAAGGTAGAGAGCCAGCAGATGTTGATGACGTGGAAGGGACGGAGGTCGTCCTGCGCCACGGCTAGCAACACCTTCTTCACCTCGTCAAAGGGAATGTTCTGCACCAGATTCTTCTCGTCAATCGTCAGCTTGAACTGGGAGAAGTGCGCGCCAGCGGCGGCTGTCTGGCGAAAGGCCACCACAATCTGCTTGCCCTTGGGGCTCCAGGCGAAGGCAGTCACCAGGCGGTCGGTGGTGTAGTGCGTGAGGATGGTGATGACGCTGCTGCTGCGGTCCGCATCGCTGACGTACACCACGTCCAGGGCGCCGTTGGTCAGGCAGCAGGCGAAGATGTTGTCGCTGATTTCGGGGTGCCAGTGCAGCATCCGCACCAGCACGCCTCCCGGCTGACTGATGCCGGAGAAGTTGTAGCGGCTGTAGGGGACGGCCTGCAAACCAACAAATCGTGTTAGTCAATTTAGATCTTTTTGATAACAAACCAACACCGTTCATACCCGTTCTCCATTCTGGTAGAGCGACTGCAGCTCGTAGAAGAGCACGAAAAGCGAGCCCTGGCTCTGGTCCTGGACGCACAGGGCCAGCTTGGAGCCGAAGCCCCGGCTGGAGATCGACACCAGGTGACAGCTGAGCGAGCTGAACTGCCGCTGCCGCCCAGCCTGACCACCACCTTGCCGGGAATGGCGGCGTCGACCTTCTTCAGCAGCTCCTTCGTCCAGGTGTCAAAGTTCAGCAGCGAGCTGAGAGGCACGTAGATAAGCTCATTTCGGCAACAGGCAAAGAGGACCTGATTTTGCTGGTCGACGGCGAAGCACTGGCCGCTGGCGGCGTCATTCGCATCGCTCAGCTGGTAGCTTTTCAGCTGAATGAATCGCAGTCCCTAGAAGGTGCGAAACAAAACAGAACAAAGAAAAAAGTTAGAACATGTAGAGAAGACAGGTGCAACAGTCTAAAAGAGCAAAACAAAAACACTTACCGGCTCAAGAATTTCGCCACTCAAAAGGGCCATCTTGGGACGACGGACCTGACGGTAGTGGCCGCCTTTCGGTAGATTCTCACAGAATGCGGGTTTACTACCGCTGCTGGTGATTCAAACGGGGTGAATAGGTGAGAGAGAAACAAGAAGAACTGATCGCTCTGTGTTGAACCAAACAGACAGACGAGAGGATCTCTTCTCTCTCTTTCTCGCTGGCGTTTCTCAGCCAGCAGCAGCGGCACAAAAACAGCGCAAAAAAGTCACGCCGTCTCTGAACACCTGACCGTGGGGCGGTCGCAGAGGACGGTACGGAAAATCGTCTTTTGGCGCCGGTGGAGTTCTATTTGCTGCCAAAAAAGATTTTCTAGTCTAAGAAAAAGAAAATTGAAAGATGAAATCAAAAGCTAGATAGATAGCTAGCTAGTCATCTTCCTCCTCTTCAAAGACGACGGTAAAGTAGCTCAGCTTCCAGCGGCGGTAGTTGCGCAGCAGCTGTCGACCGAAGAGCGCCACCGACTGGAGGTTGGCGTAGAGGCTGGCGGCGGCCAGCGCGGAGAGGATCGCCTTGTAGGGCAGCCAACACAGGAAGGCAGCGGGACGAAGAGTAGCGTGTAGAGGACCAGGAGGAGAATGTGCAGGGAGTTCAGTTCGCGGAGGACCTTGTGCGCCAGCTTCACCCACTCCTCGTGGCAGTTCAGCAGGTAGTCGGGCAGGCTGCGAGGCACGAAGGTGACCGAGCCATTGCCGCCGCCGGAGTCGTAGCGGGCGCCACAGCGACGGCAGCCCTTGGCGCCCGACTTGGTGGTCCACTCGACCAGACAGCGGCGGTGGAGGTTCCCTCGGCCGTCCTTGGCGCAGTGGCAGATGTTCCGCACAAAGTGCAGCGACTTGTCGCCGGTTGTTTGCCTTTGGTTTGCCTTCCGGCTCCAGGCACAGCTGACAGAGGGGATCGGTGATCATCAATTGAAAATGACCTGCAAGAAAGGCAAAAACAAAATGAAATGATCAAAGAGAGAAGTGTTTGCTTTTTACCCTAGAGATTTAAAATTCGAAAATGAACTTTTGAAGTCACAAAAGCACAGGAAGCGCTACCTAGCGTCAGAATGGAGGAACTTCCTCTTCGCCGCCTTTGTTTTGACAGAGCCAGATTGTTTTTGGAACCCTAGTGATCCAGGGCGGAATCCCTCTAGTCAAATCCTAATCTTCAGGAATGATCCTTCATCCTTGAAACAGCTGTGGCAGTGATGGTGAAGGCGCATCTGCTCTTCCTGGTCGGCATCACCTCCGCCTTTCTGCTCACCGTCCAGCTGATCGCCCTCCAGTACCTCGTTCACCAGGTTCGTCTTTGACACAGTTTGTCCTTTCTTCAAAAAGCTTCTAATCTCGATTACTTTTTACTCGCCTGCAGGGAACGATCGAAGAGCCGGCTCAATGGGTTAATTAACATAAGACAACAACTTACCAACAAAACACTTACCTTCACTTATCTTTCACCATTTAGAAACGCCTGGACGCAGTGACCACCGCCGCCTCCGCGGTAAACATGCCCCTCTTCCTCATCGACCGGGCCATCCTCGAGGAGCTCAACAATGGCAGCCACCTCCTTGAGCTGTCCTCCTCTCGACCAGCAGCCAGCAGCAAATCCTCGAAGAGTCCTCGTCTCAGTCGAGTGGAGCAGGCACGGGCACAGTTCATCGAATCGCGGAACGCCCGCGTCGACGGCCGCAGCTGTCGCGTCTTTTGCGGCGGCTCCAAGCAGATCACCCACCTGGCGACGCTGGCCGACTACGCCACCCCCGAGGTGATCACCCGTCTGACGCCCACCTTCGGGAGCACCACGACCGCCTGACGGTGATCAGCCTGACCGATGTCGATCCGACGCTCGCCCACCTCGCCCTGCACGTCACCATTCCCACGCACCTGATGGTCGTCGACGAGGACGTGGACATCAGGAAGGAGCCCCACGTCGTCCACATCACCGTCCTCCACGACCGCCTCAGGGGCCGCTACTGGTGGGCGGCGCCGCTGAAGATGACCGAGGCGGAGGAGAGGATACTGCACCGGCAGGGCCTGAAGAGGAACGTCTTCCACACGCCCTTCTCCAGCAGCATCTTTGCCAAGTGAGTGCTGCTGTGTTTGTTGTTGATGTTGTTTTGGTTTGTTTACCTTTTCCCTCTCTCTTTGCCCCATTTAGAACCGAAATCCTGCGAACGACCATCGACGGCCTGCCGCTCTACCTGCCCCTTCCCGCCGATCCCTTCCTCGTCCCGCCCCCCAGCCGCCGCTTCCTCGAGTGCAACCTCAAACGGGCGGGCGACTTCTACGCGGCCTACCCGCGCGAGGACACCGCCCAGGCAGCGGCCTTCCGCGCCAAAGCCACCGCCCTCCTGACCAAGGTCCGCCACCTGCTGGAGGACACCCTGCGCATTCCCTTCTGGCTCAGCTCCGGCACGCTGCTCGGCTACTACCGCCAGTGCGACTACATCGTCTACAGCGGCGACGTGGACATCGGCGTCTGGGCGGAGGACTTCCGCCCCGAGCTGGTGGAGGCCTTCAGCACCGCCAACCTCCCGCTCATTCACTGGTTCGGCCGCCCAAACGACTCCCTCGAGCTGTCCTTTGTGAACGGCGCCGGCGGCGACCTCAAGCTGGACATCTTCTTCTTCTATCGAAACACGACGAGCAAAAGTGGGAACCGTACTGGAACGGCGGCACCCAGGCGCGCACCGGCCTCAAGTTCCGCTACGACTTCCCGCCCTTCAGCCTCTGCTGGACGGAGTTCGTCGGCCTCCTCCTGCGCATTCCCTGCGAGACGGAGCGCTACCTCGAGGCGAACTACGGCAAAGACTGGGCGACGCCGGTGCGGGGCCTGGGACTGGAAGGCCAGCCCGCCCAACGTCCGCCCCAACGGCCAGTGGCAGCCGCACGAGTGGCCGGAGACGATCCGCCTGATGCCCATTCCGGGGCCGCATTGAGTGGTGATTGGGTGAGTGACTTTGGGAGCCCCTCCTCCCCCATAATAAAATAAATATCTTTATGCATTTCATCATCAAATCAAATCAAATAATTTAAAAACAATCCTGAATAAGAAATTGGTTGGTTGGTATTATTAGTTTGTGCCGTTGGAGGAGTTGCGGTTGAAGTGCTGCAGCGAGGCCGCCAGAAAGTGAAAGGGCGCATTGGGGTGGACGGGCTCCGGGTGAGAGGAGGAGGTCAGGCGGCGAATCGACCCGGGATACGCCTTCTGTCCATTGGTTCGGAGTTGTGGGGGTGCTTGCTGCTGTTGTTGCTGCTTCGGTGCTTGTGCTGCTGCTGTTGTTTGTGGTGTCTGCTGCTGCTCTTCGAGGCTCAGCTGTTGACTCAGCTGATGATGAAGGCCATTGGAATTGGTGGTGGGGGTGGTGATGGCTGTGCCTGGCAGATTTGCTGTAGTAGCAGTAGTAGTGTTGACAGCAGTTGTAGTAGTGGTGGTGGTGGTGATGACTTCACTGGCCACTTTGCTGGGCGGCTGCTCACTGTTATTAGCCATCTTCGATGAGGCCTCATCAGGCACTTGATCACCAGCAGCAGCAGCAGCACTTTCCGATACTCGAGGACTTGTCAGCGAAGTCTGCTGCTGTTGAACTTCAGCAGCAGCAGCAGCAGCCGTTGTCTCCCCATCGCCATTAGTAGAGCGGAGAAATCGCTTCAGCTCCTTCACGGTGACCCAGGAGCCGGCCAGTCGCGCCGCCTGGAGCAGCCTCGAGGCGCACCTCGTCGCCACCTCGGGCTTCTCCAGGTTGTGCAGGACGATGATGTACCCGCTGGCCGTCTCCAGCTGGCCCTCCAGGAGGCACTGCGCAAAGAGGTCCCTCGGCGAGCCCACAACCGAGAAGAGGTGCGGCCATCGGGCGTACTCCGTCTTGCGGGCGCAGTTGATGACCGTCTGGAGGAAGACGGGGAAAGCGCGGATGAACTCGACGACGCGCGGCACAGCGCATCGGGGATTGGCTGCGAGCTGCTCGCCTCCTCCTCCAGCACGCCGTGCAGCAGCAGCTCCAGCGAGTGGACAAAGTGCGGCAGGGCGGTGCACGTGTTGGCGATCTCCCAGGCGCGGTAGCCGAGGTTCCGTCGGAGCAGCTCGCGGAGGACGTAATGGAGGTACACCTGCGAGGTCCGTTTTACCACGCAGAAGGGCACGTAGAGAGGCTGCTGCTGCTGCCGATCACTAGTTGAACTGGTTGAACTTCCATTGAGGGAGAAGGAGTTCGGATGCGTAAAGTCCGACTCGGCACCGAGGACAATTGCCTCGCGAAAGCGAATCGCCAGCGGGTAGATGGTGTTGGCGATCTCCCGAATCGGCAGCATGATCCGCTTGGAGATGTAGGCGTTGTGCTGCTGCTGCTGGTAATTATTAGATGATGATGAGGATGATTGTCGAATGTTTGAGGAAGGCACTTGGGGATAGGAAGAGGATGAGGAAACTGATGAGGTTGATGAAATGGACTGGCGCAGCGAGTGCTCCAGCGACAGCCACACCGCCATGCCCTGGGCGCCACAGGAGAGGTACAGCGAGGTGACCAGGTGCGGCCGAAGCTGTTGCTGCTGCTGCTGCAACTGCTGCAGCTGAAGTGTTGGCACTGATGTGTTTGAGGAAGAGGCGAAAAATGCCTGGTTGAGGGTGGCGTCGTCGTGCGGCAGAATCCACAGGTTCTCCACGTTCGAGGCCAGTTTCACCGCCTTCCGGTACTTGATGGTGCTCGGCTCGTAGTCGCCGTTCACCCGACGCGGCACATTGCTGCTGCTGCTGCTGTTCGGTGGTAAGTCGGCGCTGAGCTGCGCTGCATCGAGGGCCTTCGCTGCCGGTGGTGATGATCTTCATCTTCTGATTCATCCTCGTCCGAATCAAAGTCATCACCTCCATTTTCATCCTCCTCCTCCTCTGAGAATGGCAGCAGCCCGGTGGTGTCGACGTCCATCTCAAGCAGCAGCACTCGGCCGCACATGTTGAGGAGGATGGAATGGGAGCGGGCCACCGCAGACGTCTGAATCAAGTGAGACCGCTGGCTGCTCTCCGACTGGAAGGCGCAGCTGTGGTACATGTCCACGTGCAGGTCGGTCAGCAGGCAGACAGTGACACAGTCGGCGAAGATCTCCAGGTTGGCCGCCTGAACGCGAATCGGCGCAGAGATGTTCAGCTCAGTGCTGAAGTGCTGCTGCGGTTGTTGCTGATAAGCTCCTCCTGAGTAGTCGCCGTTGACCATCCGACCGTTTGGCTGCTGATGCTGAAGGTGTAGCTGCTGACTAGACCTAGCGGTAAAGAGGTGCAGGTCAAAGAGGAAGATGGCACCGTTGGAGCAGAGGGCAAGGAGGCGGTTCTGGTGAAGGGAGAGCAGAACGACCTCCGCCTCTATGGTGATGATCTTCGCATTGGCCGTGTCCAGCTTCTGGCGCTGTGAGTAGGCGCGGATTTCGTAGCTGAGGAAAATGATGATAAATTAATTAAAACCTTTTCCAAAAACCTTTTAAAGCTTCCTCACCAGTCCTTGACCAGATTGTAGCAGCCGGCGATGATGTAGTCGGCGAACCAGAGAAAGCCCCCCGTTACCACAAAGTCCCGCTCGTGGTTCTCATTCCCAAACAGTTTCCACCGGCGGCTGGCCAGCGAGTAGGTGGCCAGCCCATTCAGCCCGCTGATGGCCAGGTTCTGCGAGGTGGCCGGGTCGATGGCAAAGAGGCGAACGGGCCAGTTCGCTTCCAGGTAGGAGGGCGGCAGCGGCACGGTGATCCACTGAAAGGAGTCCACCGCATTCGACGACTCCTGCTCCTGGTAGAACTTGGAGGAGGCACTGGAGTTTGGTGGCTGAGGGTGATGAGCATGCTTTCCACCGCCTCCATTGGTCATTCCGCCGTTGAGCCTTTTTGGGTGCTGTTGATCATTATCCTCTGAAGAAGCGACGCCATTTGCAGCTGTTGGGAGTTGAGCAAAGCCGGCCATCACCCCACCGCCGCCGCCTCGGTTCCCGCCCACAAAGATGCGGTCCTCCGAGGCGAGGAGCACCGTCTCGACGGACACCGAGGAGCAGGGATTGGCCGCTAGCACCGACTTGGCCAGCGACAGCTTGCACACCCAGTTCGACTGCTGCCCTTTTCGGCGATCGACATTGGAGCCATTTTCGGTGCCATTTGCCTCCGTGGAAGTGTCCGTCTCCGTGGAGCTGTCCTCGGAGTTGGGAGAGCTGAGAAAAAAGTGCAAATAAATTAGCTTAAAACAATCCCAAAAATCTCAAAACCCAAACACTTACAACAAATCCGCCGACCGCCTGGTGGCCATCCACAGGTGGTAGCCCTCCTTGCCAAAGGCAAGCGAAGCGACCCGGTACGGCCCCGCGTACAGCCGACTATCACCAGCTCCCCCATCCACCGAAGAGTTGTAGCTCCAACCTAGTGAGCAGGTGAGCAGCGAGCCAAAGACCGTCCAGAGGGCAAAGCCACCGTTCGCCCAGGCAGTGGCCAGCACCGCACTGTCGGGCGTCCACTGGAGGGTGGTCACCGGCCCGAGAATGCTCCCACCGCCACCAGTACCTTCCGGTGTGGCCGCCACCAGGCTGGCCGAACTGACCTCGGGGTAGGCGTGCGCGGGCAGTGTCAGCCGATGAGAGACAGTGAAACGGCGATCCACTTCGTCAAAGCCGCAGAGGACGGCGGAGGAGGCGGCGCTCAGGCCAAAGGCGATCAGGGCGTACTTGTGATTGATGGCAGTGCAGAGGGCGCTCTCCACACCGCTGATCAGCTGCAGTTGGCTGGGCGGCTTCGAGGAGGTGGTGGAAGTGGTTGAGCTGTTCGAAGGGTTTGGCTTAGAAGTAGAGGAGTTCTCCGCCGTCAGCGGGAGAAAGGCGCCCAGGCCGTTGTGGAAGACGAGCGAAAAGCCGCCGATGATGGTCGAGTACTTGAAGTCGCGAATGTGGGAGAAAGAAGATGTGGAAGAAGATGAGGATGAGGAGTTGATGGAGGTCGAGTGGTGGTGATGATGATGATTGTGTTTGGAGGACTGTGAATGCTGCTGTGGCTGCAGGTGGTGGTGGTAGTTGGCCGGCGGAATGCTCACGTTCAGTCGAAAGTTCTCGTCCCACTTGCCGTCCCACTCGACGCCGCACAGGTGTCCTAAAAGAGAGGTGAAATGAAAGTAGGACAAATCAATTATACTGCATTGTCTGGCTGACTAGTAATTAATTCAGCACGGCACGGTACAGCGCGCACACACTTACCCGTCTTGGTGGAAATGACAATCTCCTCCTCGGCAGACATGAAGCTGAAAATGATGGGAAAGAATAAGAAGGGGTCAAAAGAGAAAAATAAAAAACAAAAAGGTCAACACTTACCACGTGATGCCATCGGTGACGTGCAGCACGTGCTGCAGCTCGAGAATCAATGCCGGAATTTGGGCGGCCTCGTCGCCCGCCGAGGTGGCCGCCGCCGCGTCGCCGTTCACCGAGAAGCTCTGCTTTTTGGAACTACTGTAGAAAGGTAAACAAAGGATTAGATACTGAAAACTACTAGGAAAACCTCTTCTCCTAGTCCACTTACTTATGCTCAACCAGCGTGAGAATGGTGTCCCGGTCCTCGCTGATCACTACCTGGTAGAAGAGGAGGTAGTCGGCGGTCGTCTGCACCACGACCTGCGACGAATCGGACTTCCAAATGGCCGCCGCATTGTCGCCGTACTGCGCCACCGACTTGGCCGTCCGCTGGTACTGGACGATGCGCACCACCGGACGACAGTACCAGAGGGAGAGCGAGTCGGCGGAGAGGAGGAGGAAGATGGACTGGTCGCCATTGGGCACTATCTGGTGGACGTCCTCCTCCGCGCTGGTGGCCAGCGTCTGCGGCCACCCGATGACGAAGTACATCTTTCGGTGGTGGTGATGTGAAGGGTGAGCGAAAAGGCCTAGGAGCTTACAAAAGGATGAGGGCTAGGGATTGGAGAGGAGAGGGTGCTCTTGCAGCATTTGATGGCGTTGTAGTCGAGTCGGAGTGAGCGAGTGTATCTCGATTGATCGAGCGATCGATGATCAGTGAGCTTGGTGATGATTTCCCTGTAGAAGAAGTGATGCTGTGAGAGTGTTGTTGATGTTGACGGTGGTGGTGGTTGTGGTGTTGCTGGTGATGATGATGATGAGGATGCTAACGACGATGATGCTGACGATGACGACGGTGAAGGGGAGCAAAGCAGATAGTGTGTGGAAAGAGCAACAAACAAAGAGATGTGAAAGAGGAGTAAGTGGCGGAGATATCGAGAGAAGAGAGCGAGGATTATCAGCAGCTGTAGCTCTGCAGAGGCAGAGAGCATCAACAGCAACAGCGGCGGCAGAGTGAGGATGGACAAAGTCCAAAGATTTGAGTGTGTGTGCAGCTTCGTGGTGAGTCTTCGAGTTCAAAATCGAGTTCGCTTTCTTTGCCTTCTTTTCACCATCCTCCTGCGTGTACTCGCTGGAGAGTGCAGGCGCACACACTACACTACATTGTTATATTTGGTAACATGAACGGGCACTAATTTAATCACCGTGCTTTTCTAACTCTTGCTGAGCATGTTGCTGAGTTTGCAGGCTGAAGCAAGGCGAAGGCGAAGGCCGATTGTTAGCCGTGGTGGTGGTAGTGCTGCTGCTAGTTTCTACTTCTTGTGATAGTGGTGGTGGTCGTGGTGGCCGAGATAACACCTAACGGAGGCATTTGATCGATTTGAGAAGCTGAAGTTAATGAAGGTGGTGGTGGTGGTGACGGAGGTAAACGCTTGGAAAGGGGGTGGAAGATAGAACACTCACAAGAGCACACAGACGATTATCAGGCGGCACTTCAGCTGAGTGAGCGTAAACAATACAAAGTCGTAGCGGCCGCCGCTGTTGTCCTCGTCGTCGTCGGCTGAGCCATCAACAACAGTGACGGTGTTGTACACGAAGCAACAGCAACGATAGGCACTATTTAAGGAAATGAGCAAGTTGGTGGTGGTGGTGGTGGTGGTGGTGGTGCTGGCCAAGATGGCCTACATATTTCGAGGGCCAGTGGCGACGGCGGCAGTCACTTGGTTAGTAAGTCGAAGTTCTCTTTCTCTCTCAGCTTAGCTTCGCTCGTCGTTCCTGTTCTGAAGCACTGGCTGGACAGTGCAGGCAGGCGGGCGGTCTGACTACTTCTTAGTCTGCCTTGAAGCAGTGGTGGTGGTGGTCTTCGTCGTGGTCGCCGCCGCCAGAAGTGCAGCTCTGACGCCGACTCTGCAGAGGATCAGCAGCAGGACACTGACAACAACAAGAACGTCGTCTGAGTCTGATCTGAAACACAGCCGCTGCTGCTGAGTACAGCAGGCAAAACAAAGTGTGGAAATAGCGCCACCGCCGTTCTCCGTCTGTCGCCCTGGCTTCGAAAAGAGAGTTTCGAAGAGACCGGTTTCCTTCCTCTTCTTCTTCATACTTCGGTCACTTCAGTCTCTGTTCTCTTTTTTTTGCAAAGGACTCTCTGTACGTCGCACAACTGGCAAGAGAGGAGAGCACATCAACCAACTTAATTACCAATTAACGAGCCGTGTCTTTCGCTGTGCTATGCAATGTGACTCCCTCTGTCTGGTGATGCACTCGGAAGATTGATCGGACCAGTCACTGGTTCTACCGCCGGCTGAGTGGTAGCGAAAGTTTTTTTTCAGTTGTAGTGTTGGCCGGCGATCGATGCCCAGATCATGACGGTAACGGGAGACGGACTGACTGACTGACAGTGTGTATCAAACTGTCAATTGCAGCAGCAGTACATGGCCGGGAATCGTGCAAGTGTGCGTTTGACATTTAAAAACGGAATTACCGAGCAAACGCAGCAGAAAAGTCGGGGGCAGAAGTAGAACACTACCACCACCGTACGTCACTGCTGTACAGCAGAAGTGAGCATAGTGTCAAGATCATCTTTCTCGTTCGTGTTTCCTCACGGTTATTTACTCGTCGTCGTGAAATTAGGTGAGAGAGTCCTCCAGTTCTATTTGCCGCTGGTGTAAACACAGTGAGCTATAATTAGGTAATCCTCTGCAGAGGCCTTGAAATGTATTCGTTTCCTCTTGATCATCAGTTCATGAAGAATCCGCCACCACTGGAAGTACTGCCGGGACTTCCTACCATCATTTCACCACCGCCACCACCTCCAACACCACGATAACCGCCGCCATTAGCACTATAATCAACCCCGGTAATGCTGCTGCTTCCTCTGTCGCCCGTAATGACCTGGGCAATGTTCGTGTCCCGCTTGTAGTCCTTTCCGGTCACCGACCGGCGATCATCCTCCCCGGTGACGTAGTACTTGCAGAAGACCTCGTCCTTGGGCACATTCGGGTAGAGGTAGAGGAGGAAGTCGCTGCACTTGACCGTATGGGCGAGGCTGATCTTCCGCAGGCGGTCCAGGTCCCAGGGGAAGAGCTTCGCGAAGCGGCGCTCCGTGACGTAGGCGACGCTAATGGCGCCGCAGTAGGTCTCGCTGAAGCGGAGGAGGAAGGTGCCGTCGACGCAGTCGAGCAGCAGCGCCTCCGCCACCTCGGAGCTGATGAAGCCGTGGACGAGGCCGTCGGTGTAGAGCGACAGCAGCTGCTCACGGACCAGAATCAACGACCGGTAGAACCACTCGAAGAAGGTGAAGTCCCGGGCGGGCATGGGGATCTTCGCAAACTGCTCCCAACTGACGCTGTTCGGTGCTGCTGAAGTTGGTTGTTGTTGTTGTTGTTGGAGTTCGGTACCATCGTGGCGATAAACTCCAGGTGGTGCTCCTCCAGGTACACGCCCACGTCCTTGCGCCACTTGGCGCTGAGGGCGGCGGCCAGCTCCGCCCAGCTGACCACCTCGCGCACCTCAAAGAGGCGTCGCCCGTCGAGGGCAAAGGCGCAGTCCCAGAGGATGGTCGCGTAGGAGTTGCGGTAGTCCTTCCGGCTGAGCACGTTCACCGGCAGGGAAAAAGTCTGCGGGAGATTATTTGGAAAAGTTAGAAATTGGACTGCAAAAAAGGTAAACAAAAGCTCTTTCCACGTACGTGAAGGACACACTGCCGACCAAGGAGGCCCTCTTCTAGTGAGGTGAAAAATAGAAACTTGAACTTCTCCTCGGCGACGGGCAACGCCTTCGGGTTGTGTCCCCGTCGGTTGATGTCCACCTTGAGCATGCAGGTGATGCTGATCGTCAGTCGCTGACCACCACAACTTCCAACTGTGTCTCCCAAACTGTACGTCGGCTCAGCCTTGTTGATAATGTTGAAGGAGGGCTTCGCCTGGAGCATCGCCTGCAGGCCCTCGCAGAGAACGGTGCCAATCTCTTCCTCCTTCAGCAGGCGGACGTCCACCTGAGGCTCAAGGAGGAGAGACTTTGAAGAGTTTGTGGCAGACGTTGTGATGGCAGACGATAACTGGTGGTAGATAAATAAACAAAAACAGATGATTAGATTTGAAATGATCAACACAAACTATCACTTACCAGATGATAGTCTACCAGCAGCGCCAGCTTCACGTCAAACTTGGCATTGGAGATGATGGTAAGTGGATCGTGCTTCAGTATACTGCTGCACGGCTGCTCCACGATGAGGAAAGCGCCTTGAAGAGAACAGTGACACTACCGATTACCTCTTCTAACAGAGCTGACAGCCGGTGGTGAGGGTTTAGCAGAAGGTGATCAGAGGTAAAGAGGTGATGGGAGAGGACCTAGGTAAAAGGGAACAAATGATGAAGATCTGTTTGGAAATCACTTTTTGAAGTCTTACCTGCTTCAGATCGCCGCCCATCGTAAGGTAAAAGGTGAGCAGTAGGCTGTTGGCCGCCTGGGCAATGTCCAGCGCCGACCCGAGCTGCCCCAGTTGTCCGCTGACCACCGCCTTCTGCTGGGCCCCCTTGAACTGTTCCAGCAAATTGGAAATGCGCCACTGCAGGGCGCCGCCCTCTGCGAGCAGCTGCCGCAGCAGCGCTTCAAGGCGCTCCAGAAAGTCGGTGTTGAAGGTGTGGGTGGTCGATGTTGTTGAAGAGCCGTTGTTGTTGTTGTTTGATAAGAACCGGAAGGTACTGTCCTCGAAGAGACTTCAGCCGACCGAGAAGGTGATCGGCGGCTTCATTGATGCCTGGAGATGAGGTGGGAGTGATGGGAGGCGTGGAAATGCTGTTGTAGGTTTCAATTGCCGGGCTTTGCATGGTGTGATCGTGCAGAGGAGTCTCTTCTTAAACTTGTAAACTTGTTGTTTGTAGAGTTGGAAGCAGTGCTGTGTACCACCACCATAAGTCTTGTGTAGTCACTCATGTTATCAACTGGTACAAGTCAAGGCCAGGTAATGGTGGTGATGGTGGTGATGGAAATGGTGATGCTGATAAGAAGAGGGCAATCAAGCGAAAAATAATAAAAAGGGGTGACGTAATGTCATCAGAAGCTGTAAAGTATCCAACAAGTGAGCGCAAAAAGTGACAGAGAAGGCAATAAAACACACAGATTGGAGCACCTTTTCAAATGGATGTCAGAAAACCAGTTTTCATGTACGGCAGTTTCCATGTTCATCCGACAGACACTAGATGGCGCCAGGAGTTCCACAAAGTTTATTTTCCGAGTTTTCTGAACACGAGAAAATTAAATTTCATGGACGATTTTTTGACGCCACTTACAAGATGGCGACGCTGGTGGCGTTCCTAGCGGCCAACATCGGAAACTATTCAATTTTATTGATTTATTCTGCACATTTTTTAAATAGAGGTTTCTTAGGCCTGGAACGTCGTAAAAAGCTCTAAATTGCTTTAAATGAAAGCTAAAGACTTGGCGCACAATATGTTTGTAAAATAAATTAGTTTTGACAAGTTTTAGTATAGTAAAAGTAGTATTGAAAATTTTACAACTAGATTTAAAAAGAAAAAACTTGTCAAAACTAATTTATTTTACAAAAAAATTGTGCACCAAGTCTTTAGCTTTTATTCAAAGCAAGTTTTATTACTTTACGATGTTCCAGGCCCGAGAAACGCTCATTTAAAAAATGGACAGAATTGATCAGTAAAAATTGATAGTTTCCGATTTTGTCCGCTACGAACGCCACCGTCGTCGCCATCTTGTAAGTGGCGTCAAAAAATCGTCCATGAATTTTATTTTTCTCGTGTTCAGAAAACTCGGAAAATAAACTTTGTAGAACCCCTGGCGCCATCTAGTGTCTGTCGGATAAACATGAAAAACGATCACCGTCGGAAGGTACGAGAAAAGCAAAGAGAACTCAAACAAAATAATCCGGTTCAGGTAGGTACGACTTGTGTACAAGAAAAGAGTGTTTTTATTATTTTGTATACAGATAGAGAGGGGCAGGAAGAAAAAAGCCATTGCACTAAAAAAGAGGAAGAAGGAATAACCTAAAGGAGGAGAAGAATAATCGAGGGTGGGGAATAAATACAACAACTCAATAGAGTTGAGAGGCCAAGCAGTCTAGTTCTTTGCACAAAAAAGAGGAAGAAAAACTTTGAGCGAGAAAGACACTTTCGCGTTGAAGCAGTGAGGAGGTGGTGGTGGTAGAGGATCACAAGAGAGGAAAACACATTTGCTTCAATGCAACTCAGTTTAATCTGAGTCAAAGAGTTAGCCGGCACCAGCCTGCTGCCGCCGCAGAAAGAAGATCGCCCCCAGGAGGGCGGCCAGCACCGTGAAGACGTAGAGGTCCCAGTCCTCGCCGAGGACCGTCTCCGGTGACAGCGCCGACCACAATCGGCGGCCTTCATCTCCGAGGGCGTGCTGCGCAGGTACTCCCCGGCGAAGACGAAGAAGAGCTTCAGCAGGGCCAGCGCCACGGGCACCTGCGCCTCGGTGCTGGTGACCGCCGCGAGGTCGTAGTACCGCTTCGCCAGGTAGATGTCCCGCCGAAGACCCAGTCCGCTCTCGTACATGTACCCGAGGTTGAAGAGCGCCTGGGCGTTCGTTTGGCCCTCCGAGGCGATGCGGTACTGGTTGGCCGCCAGCTCGTAGTCGACCTTCGTGCCCAGCCCATAGTAGTGGTAGTCGCCCAGCTTGACGCGGGCCGTGGAGCTGCCCTTGGGCCGCCGATCGGCTCCAGTACATGAAGGCGCGGGCGTGCATCTCCGAGGCGTTGAAGAGGCCGCCCACCTCGGCGCGGTCGAGCATAAAGGCGGCGTTGCTCTGCGCCACCTCGTAGCCGAGCTCCGCGAGGACGGCGTACTTCAGGAAGGAGTGCGGCCGGTCGCCCTCCTTGTAGTCGTTGTGGGCCTAAAGGGAAAAGAGAGAGATTTTAAAAACAGGTTAAACTCCCGAAAAAAACCTCAACTTACCTCCATCAACGTCCCGCCCCAGGGCCCTCGCTCCGAGACCGATTTGAAGAGTTCCACAGCGGTCGTACAAGATCGAATCGCGCCCACGCCGTCCGCATGCATCACCGCCAGGTTGTAGAAGCCGAGAATGTGGCCGGACTGGCTGGCCAGCGTAAAGTACTTCATCGCCGACTTCGGATCCCGGCCCACGCTGTAGCCCTTCAGGTACATCAGTCCCAGGTAGAGCTGTCCGTCGACCCAGCCCTGCACCGAGGCCTGCGAGAAGTACTTGAAGGCGAGGGCAAAGTCCTTCTCGACGCCCTTCCCGTAGAGGTGCATGATGCCCAGGCCGCTCTGCCCGACGGGGTTGTTCTTCTCCGCCGCCATCTTGAAGTACTTGTAGGCCTTCTCGTAGTCCCGCTCGGCCACCTTGTTGCCCTCGAGGTACATCTGAAGAAAAAGGAAATGAGTTTCAAATATTCTAAAACGATCACTTACCTTTCCAAGAAATGCCATCGCATTGGTATTGCCCGACTCTGCCGCCAGCTTAAAGTAGTGAAACGCCCGCCGAGGATTCAGCTCCACACCGCGGCCGCCCTGAAAGTGCAGCTGCCCAGGCCCACCTGCGCCTGCACGTCGCCCTTGTCCGCCAGAAACTGGTAGTACTGAATGAGGTCGTCGTCGAGCACGCCATTGTAAGTGCCCGGGTTCTCCAGCTCGTCCAGCAGGCGGACCCGTTGAATTGAGGGGCTCCCCGAGAAGGTGACGCCCGCCTCCACCTTGGCCGCCACCTGGCGGTAGTAGGAGAGCGCCGATTCGCAGCTGGAGGCGACGCCCACGCCCGACCAGTACCGGTAGCCGAGGGCCATCTGCGCAAAGGTGGAGTTGCCCAGGGCGGCGAAGGTGTAGTGCAGCAGGCCTTCGCTTGGTTCGCCCGCACCGAGCCCAGGCCGACGGAGTACATGAAGCCGAGGTACTGCAGAAAAAGAAATAGAAAGAGGTTAGGAGGAATTTCGAAATGACGCAATCATAAGCTGATGCTGCTGCTGCTTACCAGGTGCGCCTCGGCGTTGCCCTTGGCGGCCAGGCGCTGAAGAGCTGATAGGAGAGGTTCAAGTTCATCTCCAGCTCTCGCCGTAAAAGTGCTGCTTGGCGGTGTTCAGCTCCTGGTCGAGGAGGCTGGCCGCGGTCGGGTCTTCAAGATCCTTTGAGCTGACGACCTCATCGCCCTCACCGTCGTCGTCGTCGCCGCCACCCAGTGATTCAGTCTCTGGTTCAGGCTCTTGTATTTGTTGTTGCTGATGTTGTTGTTGTTCACTTGAGTCTTTTGACTCTGAAGCTGACGTTGCTGTTGCTGCAGTTTGCTCAGTTTGGGCAGTTGTAGGCTTTGGTGGCTGACTTGGCTGATCAGCCTGCTCAGCTTGATTATTGCCGCTTGTTGGTACTGTGGCTGGTGCTGCTGTTGGACTGGCAGAGTTTGGCGTCGACGTCGTCGTCGTCCCTGCTGGTGGCCGCTGCTGATCAGCATCACTGCTGATGGCCGTCGTCACCAGATGAAGCTGAAGCAGGGCAATCAAAAGAAACGCTACTCTACGACCTTTCTTCCACCTTTTAGGAAGCGATATCTTCATCCTTCTTGGCAGAAAACTGCTTCAGCTTCTTTTTCCTTTTCAACAAATCTGCTGCCAAACTTCATCCAAATGAGAGAGGCAACGGTGACTTAGGCAGCGGCGTGACAACAATGTGGAATTAGTAGAGAGGGAGAAGAATGTTTGTGGAACTTTCTCGGGGGCAACAATGATGTCGTGTTATTAGGTGATTGGCTACTGCTGCTGTACACGACCAGGTATTTCTTTCAGTACGACGACCACCGCCACCAGGAAAGAAGAGCAACAGCAGCAGCAGCAATCGTCTGTCGCAGAAGATGTGATGGTGATGGTGATGGAAGTGGTAAATCAGACAGGTGACCAGAAAAGTTGAGACCAGAAGGAGGTAGAGAGGAGGTTGAAGTTGGAAGTTCACAGTACTAAAGCAAAGTGTTTGGTACGCTGTCACAGAAGCTTTCTAGGTAGGACGAAGGGAAAAAACAAATGAAAATAAACACAGTCGACTATTTCCATCAACGCTGACGTTGCCGAGAACGGGCCGCCGGCGACGGGCGCTGTCGCTTTGGGCGGCCGCCGCGGCATTTAAAAATCGAGAAAAGTGGCTCAACTCAGCAAACATATAAACAAAACGCGTTCTTATCAGCCAAAAGTAGATAGATAGAGATAGAGGAAAGACGGAGTAACAAAACAGATGATAGAGGAGAAGGAGAAAGGATAAAAGAACAACAGTATTTGCGATGAGAGAAGAAAACGAATAGGATCTGCAAAATGAAGCTTCAAAAAGATGAAGAGGAGAAAGAATGACCAGATAGAAAGAATTGCAAATGAGGGTGTGAAGTGGGGGGGGGGATACTGCAAACGGTGATGGTGATGATGATGAAGTGGGATACTGAAGTGGATGAGATGGGAATGGGATGGTGGCAAAAAGCCCTCCATTCCCTTTTCACAGACTGGTCTCCTCGCGGTCAAAGGACGTCAGAGAGAGGCCCTCCGACTTGCGGCGCAGGTAGAAGTAGACAATGTCCGCCTGGGCCATCACATCGATGGTGCTGGCGGTGAAGAGGTCGGTGTTGATGGCGAAAGGACTGTCGCCGGAGACGCCCGCAGAGCTGTTGCCAGAAGAGGAGGAGGCATTGGCATTCGATGATCCCTTTGAGCCACCCTTTCCACCACCACTGCCCTCCGAGGTGTTCGTCTTGAGCATCGTAGGCCCGAAGACGGTGGCCAGGTTGTTCAGCGACATCTTGTTCTCCTCCTCGTGGCAATTGACCTGCACCAGGTGGTCAATCAGACTGACGATGGTCGACTGGTTCGGCTCGGGGAGCTGGCTGAGCAGGGTGGTCATCCGCCGCTCACGCTCCTCGGCGTTCTTAAGGTCTAAAAAAGAATAAAATTTCATTAGATTTTGGGCACAAACTTGTCGATTTAATTTCCGACTTTTACCTCTGGCCTCAATGTACCGCTGGTACATGTCATTGGTGAAGAGCGACTCGGGCAGCTCGCGAAGGTAGCTTTTGAGCAGGCCGGTCACCGTGTGAATGTCCACGTGGCCAATCAGCCAACAGGCGTCCCGAGGACCTAGTAGTGGAAAAAGAGTGAAAAAGTTAGCAAAAAACTCCTCTAAAAAAGCAGCCAAAAAACTTACTCGTCTCAAAGGCCTTCCTCAGCTTGGCCACGTCTGAGCTGAGGCCAGACACTCGGTAGATGCCCACCTCGCGCAGCCCTCGCCGCTGAACTTCGTTGATGCAGCAGGTAATGAGGAGAGGGACCTTGCTGCGCCCCTCCTTCTTGCAAACGGTGGCAATGGGCAGGCCAAAGGTGCCGCAGATGCGGTTGGGCGGCGTCCGCTCCATCATCGACTTCCAGCTGGTGAAACTGAGCGAAATGGAAAGCGAGTACTCGAGAATGGACAGCTCCTTGGGGGCGTAGTCGGGGAGGAGACAGGCAGAGGTCAGGTCGAAGGTGGCCTTGCCCTTGAAGACCGGTGGAGAGGTGGTGGTGGGTTGAGGTTGTTGATGATGTTTGTAGTGATGGTCATTATCACCATTTCCTCCCATCACCCTCTTCGGCGGCAGAGTTTCATAGGCGAGAATGCGCAGACTCTGCGTGCCCTCCAGCTCGAGGAGAAAGTCCTCGTTGATGTTCTCTCGGTCGTCGTCGGTCACACAGCGAGTGACCGCCTGTTTGAAGTAGTGCCCGTAAGAGTCGGTTTCCACCACAAAGTACAGGTCTAGGGAAAGAAAATAGATGATTAGAAAAATGATCTAATGAATAAATCGTCTTGCACCAAAACTTACTCTGCCTTCCCGTGGGCACATAACCGTTGAGGTGAATGAAACGCAGGTGAAGGTCACCGAAACGCAGCGACTCGTCCTTGTTGGTGCGCAGGAGAAAGCTGCCCAGACTGGGGCTCATCGACTTGCGGCAGGCCTCAATCTGCCGCTGCATCTCAATCGGACTCACCTGCTCATTGTGGGCAGAGTTGTGCAGCACTGAGGAAAAAATAATGTTAAATAAAGATAGGAAAAACTCCTTCCTCAACAAAGTCCACTTACCCTGCTGCAGATGTCTGATGGTGTCCACCCACCAGCCGCGCTCGTACTCCGAGGAGAGGTAAAAGAGGTGCTGCACTTTGCTGCTAGAGTTGGAGCTGCCCTTCAGCGCAAAGCTAAACTTGAGCTGCGGCAGCCAGAGCACCAGCTCCGACTCCAGCTCACTCAGCTTCTTCCGGTGCTTCTCCGAGGCCTTCCCCGCACTGGACTTCCGCTCCTCCACAAAGACCTCGTAGCGGGCGGCAAAGGCGCGCGACTTGAGCGACTCCACCGTGGCCAGCGAGTTGGCCGCTTCTTTGCTGTCCTTGGCGGCTGCAGCAGCCGCAGCCGCCGCTTGAGCCTGAGAACTTCCGCTGGGACTTCCGGCCACTGAAGAGGAAGAGTTTGAGGAGGTCGAAGAGGAGTTCAGTGAGCGGTTCAGTGAACTCCCAGAGCTGCTGCTGTTTGCACCGCTGTGCTGCAGCGAGTCGAGCGATGGATCGAGGAGAACGTCGCCCAGCATCTGGAACCACTTCAGCTCAAAGGTAAACTTCTGCTTGGTGCTCGCCTTGTACTTGGCGCAGACAATCACATCGTTGAAGAGAAAGAGGTGGCGCAGTTTTCGACGACCGCTGTCGCCGTGGCCCCCGCCATGACCACCTCCTCCACCCCCGCCCCCGCCGGCCGCCTCCACGATGAAGCTCTCCTTGACGAGGCGCCGTTGGAACTTGTCCGCCGCCGGAAAGAGCGACTTCGTAGTGACTCCTCCTCTTGCGCCAGAAGTGGTCTCCAGGTTGAGCTCATTGAGAAAGGCCTGCGTCATCTTGAGGGCCTCCTTCAGCAGATTCTGCTCCTCCTCGTTGCGCGAGTCGACAAACTTGAGGAGGTCGTGAAGGACGAGGGCGTTCTTCTGCAGCCGTGCCACCGGCTTGTGCAGCAGGTCCACCAGGTTAGTGGTCTGGTGGCCGCCGTTCAGCGAGGCCACCTTGATGGACTGTGATTGAAGAAAGGAAAAGGTAAAAGTACCGATTACTAAAAATGTAATAAAAGAAGAAGAAAGCGGGACTTTACCTTGATAATCTCGCTGAACTTGCTGCTCTGCGCACTGCACCCCCGCCGTCTCCAGCGCCCTCGAGTAGTTGCGCAGAAAGTCCGCGTAGATGGGCAGGTTGGAGGCGAGGCGGAAGAAGAGCTCCCCCACCGAGTTCTTCGTCATCAACTTGGTGGCCACCTTCGACTTGCCCGTCATGCTCTCGCTGTGCAGCTTCATCTTGTAGCCGTGCTCGACGGCTTTTAGGCCACCGAGGAAGGCCGAGTGGACCTTGTACAGCTCGGGAATGCAGTGGAAGATGGTGCGCAGGTCTTCAGGGGAGAGGAGGGCGTCCTTGTCCGAGGAAGAGGAGCTCTTTGCTGAAGAGGAGTTAGTTGTAGTGCTGAGGGCTTTCATGTACTGCAAAGGGTAAAAGAAAGTTAGAATCAAAACGAAATCTCTAAAAGCTCAGTCTCACCTGTTGCAGCGTGTTCAGGCAGTCGAGGTACACCGTCTCACTTTCGATGATGCTGCGAATGATCTTCCACTGCATCGTCCGACACTGCTCCACCTCGCTTCGGCTCAACGAGCTGCTGGAGGACTGATTATACTGGCTGCTAGGAGATGTCTGCTTGCCGCTTTCCAGAGAAGGAGAATCCGCAAGGTTATCACCACTACCACCACCACCACCGAGTGGCTTATTCTCCATCACCAGCGACTCGTCGGCGAGCTCTGAGACCTTTGGCTCATGTGAGGGCACTAAAAAAGTATTAAAAATAATTAGGAATTAGAACTTTTTAGGGATCAAAGCAGTCAAAAATGCCACTTACACGACTCGAGAATGTCCGTGTAGGCGTAGTACTCGCAGACACTACCCGTGGAGTTGCTCTTGCTCGAGGCCTGGCTGGCCTTTCGACTACCAGCGTCTCTGTTGCCGCCAAACTGCTTAACGGCGGCAGAAACTTTGGAAGGCGGTGGAATGGGCGAGATGGGCAGGTCAGCGGCACCGAGATCAGTTGTGGTCGTCGTCTCTTGAGCTTCTTTGTCCTTAAAAAAGGTAAACTGCGCCTGGCCTCGATCGCGAATCGGCGGCGTAAAGGTCGACATGTTGGGCGGATAAGTGGAGGAGGAGGAGGGGGAAACATTGGTCTGGTCATTACTGTTACTATTGTTGCCCTTCAAACTCCTCGTCCGCAAACTGCCGCTGGGCGTGCTCGCCGAGCCGGTGCTAGACAGCGTCGAGCTGTTGAAGCTCCGCAGCGAATTCGAGTTGACCATGCTCTGCTGCTGCTGCTGTGGCTGTTGTTGATGATGATAATTCTGCTGTTGCTGCTGCTGGTGCTGATAATGGCCATGACCGTGCTGCTGCTGTTGATGATGATACGGTGGCAACAGCCCGTCAATGATGTTCTCACTGGAGCTAAAGGAGTTGTCGTAGTCGGAGGAGGACTTCATACTGGACAGGTTCGTCTCGGCGTCATCGGCAGTGTCCTCCGTTTCAATGTCTGCCAAACTGCTCTTCTTTCGGCCGTTCCTCGAAAGCTCGTGACGGAGGAAAAGAAGAAGGAACAGATGGACCCCCGGGAATGTTACTGCTCGATCGGCCCAGCGAGCTCTTCCGCAGGAAGTAGTCAATGTTGACGTAGTTGGAGAGGCCCTCATCGGTGGAGGAGGACCGCGAAAGCATCTCGTGACTAGAGGAGAGGCCCTCCTCCTCCTCCTCCTCCCCGCGGTCCGCCCGGCGCAGGTTCTCCCGTGGAATGTGCTGCTGGTGATGGTGGTCATCTCGGGCGAGAAGGTCGCCCTCGCTGTCGTACTCATCCCCCTCCCTCCTGGTCGGGGGCGACCGTGTCGTAGATGTTGTCGGCGTTGTCGCTGTAGTTAGGATCCTCATCGTCTTCATCTTCGGTATTTCGAACTTCGTCTTCGTCGTGCATTCCATCACCGACACTCTCTCCATCCTCATCTTTGGAATCATTTGCCGCCGCTCTTTGGCTGGGCGTAGGCTCCGGCTGGCTAAAGGTTCGCATGTACGGCGGCGGTGGTGGTGGTGCCGATTTCCCAGCTAACTTGCTATTTTTCTGCTGCTGATTATTCTGCTGATTAATGGCAGTGGTCGACTTGGCTACCTCGCCCCCGCCGCCTCCAATCTGCTGCAGTGGCCCGTTGAACTTGCGCTGCAGTCGTGACATTGACTTGAGCGACTCACTCTTGGAGATGCCCACTGCTGCTGAAGACGTTGAAGAGGCGGAAACGGCCGCCAGAATGTTGTCATTGCTGCTGCTGTTTTGCTTGCTCGGAGCTGAGGGAACGGCTGCTCCTGATGATGTCGCAACGGCCTTGCCAAACTGCGGCTTCCTCGGCGGCGTCGGTGGCCGCTTTTTGGCAACTGTCAAAAGGAATAAAGAGATTAGTACCAAACTCAAACAAAAAGCATCCCATACCTTTATCACCTGCTGCTGCAGTGGCACTCTTCTGCGACTCGAGAGTGTTCAGGTAGATGGGCTCCGCCTTGGTGGTCTCTGTGGTCGGGGCAGAAGACTCCATCACCTCTCCTTCCTCCACTTGGTCCTCACTAGGCTCCTGTTGATGTTGTTGTTGCTGCTGCTGTACGACAGTCTTCGGCTGCTGTCGCTGAATCTCGCCGTAGGTGCTGTCATTCAGCGTTATCACAGTCACGTATTGCTCATTGGTAGTGCTGCTGCTGCCACTGCTCGAGGATGCTTCAGCCGCTGTACAGCTGCTGCTGCTGCTGCTGTTGCCATTGGTGGTGACGTTGGTCGTGGTGGTGCTCGCCTCGTCGAAGTGCACCAGCGACGCACTGCTGGCACCGACAGTGCCAGCACCACTGCCTCCAGCACTGTTGTTCAATGAACCTTTATCTAAGAGAGAAGAGGGAAAAGCATCGATTAGCATCATTTACATTGGCAGTAGCATCAACGGCAGAAATAGCTGCCGCATCCTCATGACTCATTACCGGTCGCTGTGGAATCCCTTCTGTCGGCGTTTCCACTGCTGCTAGCGGAGCTGGAGCTGGAGGTGATGCCCTTCAGGAAGTTGACGGCAAACTTGGCCTTGCTCAGCTCCAGACTGAGCTCGGCGGCGCGGGCCTGCTGCCGGCGAAGCGCTTCCGCCGCCTCTTCAGTGTTGGCCGGCTCGGTGAAGGGCGGCGCCGGCGAGTCGGGGTAGAGGCGGGCGTACTCGCGCTCAAAGCGAGCGTAGGCGCTGCTGAGGAAGACGTTCGGCTGTGGCTGATGATCGTTTGATGAAGTTAATGTTGTTTTGATCGCCTTTTGGTGGTGGTCCTCAGTAACGTGGTCAACGTTGTCGTCCACTTCATCCTTGGGCTTGGTGATGCTCCTCCTCGACAGCGAGGGCCTCTTGATGCTCACTGATGATTGCTGGGTGCTTCGCTATGTTTCTGCCTGAAGACTGGGCTTGCTGCTGCTGCTGCTGCTGATCAGCCGAAGAGCCGCTCTCAAACTGAGACGCCCTCCTCAGCACGGAATTGCTGGCGAAGTTTTTGGTCATCATTTGAAGAATGTAGTAGTAGGGTAGTGTAGTGTTGTTGAATACTAGTCGTAGTTGAAGCAGGAGGAAGTAAACTGGGAGCTTGGAAAGTCCAGTACTTTAAAATGTAGGTTGAAATAGATAGAGAGGATGTCACTCACACGCACTAGCTCAGTAGAGCAGCAGTGCTATTTTGGCCAGAGTTGAGTGGTGGTGGTGGTGGTAGATGTATCACAATAATAAAAATCGGTTGGTTAGGGGAGTGAGATGAGAGAGATGATAGATGAGAGTTGGATGCTTCTGTGTTTTGGTAGTGGTTGTGGTGATGGTAGTGCTGATAAAATGAGCATCGGTGGCCACTACTAAACTACTGGAAAAGTTGAAGAAGATAGATAGATTGGTCTGTTTGGTCTGCTCTGTCCCGTCTTTGGCTTGTCAGCTTGAGGAAGGCGTAACTTCGTCGAGCGAGTTTGGTCCGTGGTTGCCTCCGCTGCCGCCACTTCCAGTGCTGCTGCTCTTGCAACCGTTGAAAGCCATTAAGGAATTAAAGCTGTAAACAAAAGGAGAGAGAAAGAGAGAACAGTGAGTGTGAGAAGAGAGGAAAGAGCCATCGATAATTAGCTCGCCCGTTGCCTGGCGTTGACGCCTGCTGATGATAAGCCTATGCTATGCTATGCTATGCTGGCGAGGAAGAAAGAAGGAAAGAGCGAGCAATATCAAAACTTTGTCAAGCAGTTCTCTTCTGCTGCCTTGCCTTGCCTCGCTTGACTCATGCAAGTGGCAGTTGGTGGTGGTGGTGGTTGACAAGTGGTAGCAATACTGTGATGTGATGAGATGCTAACTGAGTGCTCCTGCTCCGGTGTCTGACTGACTGACTGGCTAGGTGGTCGATTTAAAAGAGAGCTCAACACATTCTTCCACCAGTGATGTGACATACCTGGGAAAAGTTGGAGAGTGTTTGGTGTTTGATGTTTGGTGATGGGGCACAACACCCAGCCCGCCCGCGAAATTCCGGTGAGCTCCCGGCGACTGTGATGCGATGTTTGGGCTTTCTTCAGTTTGGCGTTGGCGACTGATGATGATCCGTCATCTGAAGCAGAAGTAGAAGACCGGTGCGGGGATTGCGCTTGCGGAAGGATTCACCACACACCAGTACTCTGCACATACACTCTAGATCTGGCGAGTGACGTGCAACACTTGACTCGGTTTACGGCTCGATGCAGATGCAGCCGTAGCAGAAGAAACAGCAGCAGCAGGCTTATGGGCATCAACAGCTGCTGCTGCTGCTGCCAAGTCGAGGAGAGAGCGCCAGTGAAGAGTAGAGAGGTAGAAAGAGAGGAGAGGAGAAGAGAGCTTGAAGAGAGCGACTGAAGATCCTCTCTGAGCGAGACCACTCTGTTGCTGGTCTGTCTGTCTGTGTCTGAATGTCTGTGTTGGCCTGCAAACAAGCAGGCAAGGCGTCAACGAGCAGAAGAAATTGACGGAGAAGTAGAAGGAGACGAAATAGAAACGTCGGCTGCCTCTGCTGCTCGAGTTGACCAACTTCTCTTCTTTCTTCTTCCTCCTCCTTTTCAAGTGCCGCCGCCGTAGTCCGCCGCCGGTAAAAAGTAGATCACCGCCGCCATAAACAACAACAACAACAACAACAACGAGAGCGGCGATAACAATTGGAGGATTCCTCTTCTTTTTCTTCTTTGCCTTCCACTTGAAGAAGACAATAAGAGGACGGGGCTCGGTGACAAAGAAGCCGGCGTTGGTGTTGGCGTCGGTGTCGGTGGCGGCTGGTGAACTGCCGTGTTAATGAGAAGCAAATTAAAGCAGCGAGGCAATGAGGCAATGAGGCGTGATGAAATGAGCAGCAGCGGTGATGCTCGTACGCAACAAAAACAGTAGTGGTAGAGTGCCGGTGACAGCTGATTGACTCGGTGGCGAAAGAGATAGAGAGAGAAAAGGGTTCAATTGCTGGTGGTGATGGATTCACCTCGGCGTTGAAACAAAAGTAGTACTTGCCCCGAAAACAGCAACAGCTTTGGCGTTGCTTTGGTGCCTTGTTGCTGTCTGCGGCCTTGGAAAAGAGTGGGAAAACAGAAACCGGGAAAGGTTTCCGGGAAATCGAACCGATGCTGACCGGGAAGACTGCCGGCGCTGGCATGAGAAGCCTGATCACAACAATCGCCGCAAAACGGAGAGAAACGGAGAGAGTTTTCAGGACGATCTTTGACGTCCCATCTGTTTCACCTAGACTAGTCACTTCAACACTTAAGGTGATCAGTACCATTAAGTGTTCTTCTTCGTCGCGATGACCACCGACAGCCACCAAAAGCAGCAGCATTTCCTTTTCGGCCACGGTTGTCTGCTGGACGATGGCCTGCCGACGCTCACCAGCCGGGACCAGGTAAGTTGCTCTACTGTACTTCTTCATATGAAACCTCATTTCTGACCATGACTTCTGTTTTAAAGAAAAGAGTGGAGCGATCGGTGGCTGAGATCTTCGCCAGCGCCGCAGAGGCTGAAGGAGGTGACGAGGCCGCACAGAGGCGGCGGCTGTTGTAAGTTGATGATGATGATGATGATGATTATGTTCCAGTGTGCAAAGAGGTTATCATCGCTTCTTTTCTACCCAAATTCTAGAACCCTGCTGCGCGAAGAGCACTGCCGCTACCTGAAGGAGAGCCTCTTCGGCGGCCTGAGCGACGCCTTCACCGCCCTCGACTGCTCCCGGCCCTGGATGGTCTACTGGATCGCCCACTCGCTGGCACTTCTCGGCGAGCGGAAGTTTTTAGGTTCGAGATTTGCTGCATTCCTCCAATTTCTAAATCAAATCCTCCTCCTCTTCTTTAGTCGAACACGAAGCGGCGATCGTCGACTTTCTGGGGCGGTGCCGCTCCGCCCGGGAGGGCGGCTACAGCGGCAGCCCCCAGCAGGAGGCCCACCTCGCGGCCACCTACGCCGCCGTGAACGCCCTCGTGACGGTGGGCGGGCGGCTGGCGCTGGGCAGCATCGACCGGGCGTCGCTGGGCCGCTTCCTAGCGGCCATGGCCCAACCGGATGGCGCCTTCACCGTGCACGCCTCCGGCGAGGTGGACATCCGCGGCGCCTACTGTGCCCTCTCCGTGGCACGGCTGCTCAACATTCCCATCTACGACGCCGCTGAAGACTCTTCAACAAAAACGACCTCTTCTCGAAGACCGCCGACTGGATCCTCCGCTGTCAGACGTACGAGGGCGGCTTCGGCGCCGCCCCTGGCCACGAGGCCCACGGCGGCTACACCTTCTGCGGCGTGGCGGCGCTGGTGATGCTCGGGGAGCTGCACCGCGCCGACCTCGACGCCCTCCTCCGCTGGACGGCCAACAAGCAGATGCGCCTGGAGGGCGGCTTCTGTGGACGGTAAGTGCTGATTTCTAAAAGTCATTTCTAATTCACAGCTTTCTTTGTCTTTGAATTTAGAACCAACAAACTAGTCGACGGCTGCTACTCCTTCTGGAACGGCGCCGTCATTCCCATCGTCCAGTCGTGGCTGGGCGCCAAAGGTAAGTGCATCTTTTAGAATATGACCTCATTCTCATATTTCTTCCCAAATTAGAGAACAAGCCCTTCCCCTCTGGCTGGCTCCTCGATGCGGCCGCCCTGCAGCAGTACATCCTTGCCTGCTGCCAGCACCGCCGCGGCGGCCTCCTCGACAAGCCCGGCAAGAGCCGCGACTTCTACCACACCTGCTACACACTGTCCGGCCTCTCCGTGGCGCAGCACTCGCCCGCCGAGGACTCGCCCCTGGTGCTGGGGCCCTCAGAAGAGGAGGGTGGTGGTGATAACGAGGTGGAGAAGGTCCATCCGCTCTTCAACGTCACCCTGGGCGCGCTGGAGGGCGCGCGCCAGTTCTTCTTTGACCACCGAGAGGAGGCCGCAGAGGTTCAAGAGGAGGAGGGTGAAGAGGAAGAAGAGGGTGATCAGACAACGTCAGAGCCTATGGAGGAGAAGGAGGTTTAGCACAAGACCGGAGATTATAATCATTATGAGAAGGAGGATAGGACACACTTACGAGAAGCTTTACTTATTCTTGAAGAGCCTTCATTTTCATAACAATAACATAATAAAAAGACGCCTTTCCCTTTTCTACTAACGACGTTTATACAACAAGAGAATCTCGGTTTAAATACATACGACTTCGCTGTGGATCGATCCTTTCTTCTACAAATCCCCTCGGACCTTGAAGCCCGGCCCGGTGGGCGGCGTGTTGAGCGAGGTGAGCCCTCCGGCCGGTTCGCAGCTGAAGCGGCCACTGCCGCGCCGATGGCCCCGGCTTCGGCTTTCGCCCTGCCTTCAGCTCGCCGATGATCGCCTTCACGTCCTCGTGGTCAGGTCCTCGTAGTAGTCGTCGTTGACGGAGAGCATCGGCGCGTTGACGCAAGCGCCGGCGCACTCCACCTCGCCGACGGTGAACTGGGCGTCGCCCTGGCAGGCGTCCTTCACCGCCGCGAGGATCTCCTCGGCGCCGCGCAGCATGCAGGGCGTCGTCGTGCACACCTGGACGTGGTATTTGCCTAGGATAAAATGGATTTTAGAGTCAGGAAATTTCTAAAAGCAGCCACAAAATAGAACCCACCGACGGGCGTTCGGTTGAACATGGTGTAGAAGGTGGCCACCTCGTAGACGCGCATTCGCGGCATGCCAATGTAGTCGGCGACGTAGTTCATCGCCTTCAGCGGCAGCCAGCCTAGAAAGAGGGGAAACAAAGTTTTAGAAACAAAAGGATTACCAAAAACAAACAAAGAAGCTCTCACCATGCTGACGCTGAGCGAGATCGAGCAGCGGAATGACCGCCGCGCTTCGGTACTCTGTCGGGTAGTTCTGCAGAATCGCCTCGGCTCGCTGAGAACAGAAAGTAGAAGAGATTAGATATAGGCACTGCAATCCCAAATAAAGTAACTGTACCTTCTTGTTGGTGGCGTCAAACTCAAAGGACTTCACGTCCTGGTCGGCTTCTCGGTGCACAAAGAGGGCATCACTGAGGTGGCGTTTGGAGACGGTGCTGATGGCAGGCAGTGTAAAGGAGGAGGGGAGGTCGTCGAAGCCGTCATCGTCGTCGTCGCCAGACGGCCCAAGAAGCGGGGCACAATTCGAGAGAACATCGTGCTGGGGCCCTGCTGAAGAGGAAGAAGAAGGAGAAGACGAAGACCTCAAAGTCCTGGAACAACTTTGCGTGCAGCAGCAGCAGCAGCGAGAGAAAATCACCAAAAGGTGAAAACATCAACATTGCCGGGAAGAGTGCCCAAGGCAGCAGCAGCAGCTGCTTGCCTGCTGGAAACTTTTCCCGTTTAAAACGAGAAAATTCGGTTACGATGGAAACCAGAACTTGGATCGAAAGGAAAAGACGTAGTAACAACAAACCAAAAGACAGATCAGACACAAACTCGAGGATAAGGACACCGAATCTTCAAGAACACTCCCAAACAAAAGGAACAAAATGGACCAGATCAAGTTTGTCATCGACGAGCTAAATCAGCCGCCCTTCAGCAACAGCCTCAATCTGATCGCCTACGACAGTCTGCGCAGTGAACAACGCTTGACCTGCTGATCCAGGTGCTCAACGCCATCGATCCAAAAGTAAGTCTGTGGAACTGTTTCAGAAAACACTTGAAACTAAAACCTCCTCTTCTTCAGCTAAACCTGCCCTCAGTCCGCGTCGGAAACCTCGAGGAGATCGCCACCGTCATCCTCGACCAGCTGCGCATCTTCAAGTACACCCCACCGAATGACATTAACCCGTAAGCCCAAATAGAACACAAACACTTCTTAAACTCCTCTTCTAAATAGAACCGACTTTCGCCGCGACCTCCTCCTCGGCGACAAGGAGCAGCTGACCGCAATCCTCCACTGGCTGCTCAGCCGCCTCTCTGCCCTTCGAAAACGGGCCTACCTCGCCCGATTCCTCGTCCGCATCGAACTCTCGCCCGAGGTGGAGGGCGACCCCGAGCTGGCCAGCATCTACGCCGCCTACGTCCGCCTCATTGAGGACTTCAAGCGGGCTCATGCAGGCTATGAGCGGCAGAAGCGGTCCCTCGACTCGCTCATCGACCTGCAGAAGGACATCAAGACGATGGAGTTCGAGAAGGACCAGATTCGAAATAAGCTGGAGACGGTCCGAAGAAGGGTGAACGTCGAGGAAAGCAGCAACAACACGCACTCCTCAATGTTCGAGGCGATCCGCCGCTTCGCCGAGGCTCGCTTCGAAAAGGAGAAACTGCAGCGGCAGCTTCGCGAACAGGCGGAGCGCATCGAGGCGGCCCGCGCCCGCATCGAGGCGCAGCAGGCGGAGCTGGCCGAGTTTCGAAGCTCCTTAGCAAGTCTTGACAACACCTCTTCAGCGGGAGAAGATAACTCGCCCGCCGAGGTGATGCTCTCCCGGCTGGAGGAGGACGTCGCCATCAAGCGCCGCCTCGCCAAGGAACTGCTGCCCGCCGAGCTGGAGGAGGCCCGGGCGCTGGTCCGCGACCTGGAGGGCGTGGCCGCCCAGCCCGCCGACTCCGTCCTCCGGGAGTACCTCGGCAAGGTGAACGCCCAGATCGAGTCCCTCAAGGGCGAGATCAGCCGTCTGATGGAGCGGAAGATGCTGGCGAGCGACGCGGACGAGGACCGCCTGTCCCACTACCGGCAGAACGCCCAGTCCGTGGCGGAGCGAAAGGAGGCGGCGCTGGGGCGGTTCCAGGCGCTGGAGGCGGAGCTCCGGGCGCGCCAGTCGACGCTGGAGAGCCTGCGGGCGCAGTTCAACCAGGACGGCGACCTGCCGGTCAAGGGAGAGGCGGTGAGTGAGGGTCATTGTTTATGTTTGGGTTAAAACTTACCCAAAAATCTTCCTCCTCTTTAGCTGAAGCAGTACATTGAGAACCTCTCCAAACGAGACTCGGAAATGGCCGACCGCCGTGAGCAGCTGAAGACACTCGACCGCGAGCTGGCCGCCCTCGAATCTCGCCTCGCGGAGCTCAAACGCCAGGACACGGCCACCATGCGCGAGGTAACCGGTCTCGAAGAGGCGGTCGGCATCGACGGCTACTTTCGGATGCGCGAAAGCTCGCTGGCCGTCCTCGTGGCGGACGACAACGATGACGGCATCGAGGATGGAAGCGGTCAAGAGGGCAGCGAGTTCACCCACGAGGACATTGAGCCGATCAACGCGAGCATCGTCCGCCTGGAGGAGACGCTGGACGGCGTCAAGGACCGCCTGGCGCCCCTGTTGAGAGAGGTGAAGCAGCTGAAGGGGGTCAACCACGAGCTGGAGAACGAGTACGACATGAAGAAGCGACTGTACGACGCGGCGGCCGCCGGCCTCGAGACGGAGCTCAGCAGGGCCGAGGCAGAGGCGGAACGGCTGAAGAGGGAGCGAGCCCGCCAGCAGACGGAGCACTTTCGCCTGGAGACGGAGCGGCTGGCCGCGCAGGCGGAACGAGATCTTTGGACCCAGGAAACTTCAGGCCTTCAACTTCTCGAAGCACTCAAGAGTGAGGTGGCCGTTGAAGGAGATCGCCAGGCGGAGCTCCGCCAAAGGGAGGCGGAGATGGCCACCCGGACCGCTTTCTACGGCCGCCAGATTGAGATGTGGCGCGACTTGAAGGCGCTCCTCGAGATCAAGGCCAAGATTCTGGCGGAGAAGCGGGAGGAGAAGGCGAGGAATGAGTACATGATCAGCGCCAACTACAACCACTTGGTCCTCTGAAGGGATCTTGATCCTTGAAAATCATTTGAATTCTTTAAATTGTGAATCCTTGTTCTACAGAAGTAGTTTTGGCAGAGGATAAAAGGGATTGCTTTAATTTTGCTGTTGTTGAGAGGAAAAGGAAGGAAGGGAAGGAGTGGGAGGAGTTGGAGCAGAGGGAGAGTAGAGCAACACAAATAAATTAAAACTCTTGTAAACACAAAGATCTTCTTCCTGTGATTCCCTGGTACTGTGGTAGCTGGTATTGTGTTGGTTAACTGTGCTGTGTGGTAAGGTTGATCACGATTTGAGGAGAGGGGCGGGCTAGGGCTGCTGTTGATGCTGCATTTCTCTTTCGCTCTTATTTGAAGATCTTGCCCTGGTTGAACTTTTTGCCGTCAAAGGCGCCATCCCAGCTGAAGTACTCCTTCACCAGCGTCTTGGTCTTCTCGTCGGTGGGGTTGAGCTTCTTCCACTCGTACGACTGGTAGTCGACGGTCCAGTCGTCGGCGAGCTACAAATAGAATGGGTTAGCTTTTAGGTAAAAAAGCCAAAAATCGTCCATCACTTACCGGGAAAGCCAGCTCCTGGCCGCGCCAGACCCAGACGCCGCTGATGGTGCTGTTGTTGTCCTCACCAAAGAGGATCATGCTGGAGAAGGCGTTCTTGCGCATTCGGTCCAGTCGCTGGAACATGCCTGAAAAGGGAAACAAAGGTTAGTCAAATTCACTCAACAAAGTTAATCAAACTTCTCATACCAGAGATGAGGTTGCAGCTCATGAAGACCTGCGCCAGCTCCTGTGGGTACTTGTACTCGCAGTACCAGATGGAGTAGGCCTCCGGGTCGAACTTCTCCCAGAAGTAGGGCACCGACTTGTCCTCGGAGTTGTTCGAGTAGAAGCGCTTGAAGTCATCAAAGTCAAACTTGCCCTTGGGCAGCTTCTCGAAGGGGTCCTTCGGCTTGGGGGCGAGGTTGATCTCGTCGCCGCCGTCGTCCTGCTCCTCAACTTCCTTCTTCTTGGGCTCTGCCTTCTTCGGCTGCTCAGCTGCCTGCTTCTTCGCCTCCTTCTTCTTGTTCTCCTTCTTGCCCTGCTGACCAGCCTGGGCCTGGCCAGCACCGGCCTGCAGCTGCTTGACACTCTCGCAGAGCTCCACCTTGCCGAGCACGGCGGCGAACTCCTTCTGGTTGACCAGCGTGGTGAACCAGCGGTTCAGGTTGCCGAAGGCCGAGCGAACCGAGGGCTCCAGCACGTACTGGTACAGCGGCAGGAGGCTGACGGCGACGGCAATGTCGCCAGGGTGATCTGCTCCCCCACCAGGTAGGTCCGCGTCAGGAGGTAGTCGTTGAGCAGCTTCAGCGAGGTCTTCGCCTCGGCCTTCGCCGACTCGAGGGTGGCCTTCTGCGTGGAGAGGCCGGTGGCCGGGAGGGTCCAGGCGAAGGCCGCCGGGTGGATGTCATTGTCGGCGTAGTTCACCCACTGGAGCACCTGCGCCTGGCTCAGCTCGTTGTCGCCGCCGCGCAGCTGGGCATTGGAGAGGTAGTAGGCGATGGCGCTGCTGTCGAAGAGCGCACTCGAGCCGGAGACCTCGAGCGAGGGAATCTGTGAAGGGAGGGGGAGAAATGTCAGAAAATGGGCTAATCCTGCTTAAAAAGCTCTCAAATCTCTTACCTTGCCAAAGTGAGTATTCGCCTTCGCCGGGTCGACCGTCTGCGCCGACACCGCCTTGCCGCTGTACTTGCTGGCAATCAGAGCCTTGAAGGCGCGGTAGTTGTTCTCGGAGGTGATCAGTTTCTGGAAAAGGAGGGGAGGGGGAGAAATAGAAACGGTGAGACTCAGGTGGTGATTGAAGGTGACATTGCATCACACGGCAAGATCATGATCACCGGAGATTTGAGGACACTTACAGTCATGGTGGTGAGGAGGGTGATCTCTTGGAGACAGAAGTGCGGGTGGGGGTGGTGATGGTAGGGTGACAAAGGAAGCCGAGGAGGTGGTGGTGATCCTTTGGTGGTGATGCTGGTGAGCGAGACGTCTTCGGACGTGGAGAGCGGCGAGCTAAAAGAAAGAAAGAGCGACACCGGCAGCAGCTTTTCTCTTTGCTTCTCTTGGCTTCTCTCTGCCAGCCAGCCGACAGCGTGGCCAACGCTGCCGCCGCTGCTGCTGCTGCCAGCGACGGCGGCGGCGGCGGGGGCCGACCAGATGGACGTACGCGCATTTCTTTCTTTCTCGCACTTTGCCAACGCGCAATCACCTGGCAATCGCCTCACTGTCAAACGACTACTCACGGGCTGATATTATCATCGATTACCACTCAAAGGGAGGGGGTGAAAGATAAGAGAGGTGCGGCGACAAGAGCGCCAAAATCAAAGCCAAGTTGAAGTTTTAGTGGCACAAAGTGGCGGGATATAAACAGTCGGTTTGACACGAGAACTGCTGCTGTTCAGTTCAGTTCTGATTTTCAGTTTAGTCGGGAGCTCGGTGTTGGCAAGTCTCATCTCAAGAGTGGTTCTCAAGCCTCAAGTTTTTCTTCCAGGTTTGTCTGATCATCCTTTGGAGCCACTATTCTCTTCTAACAAAAAGAACTCTTCTCATTCTCTCTCTCCCTTTCTTCGGGTTCTTCTGCTGACCACCACCACCTCTCTGCCCATGCGCCGTACGTCTTTGGTCGCTTCGGTTGGGTTTGGTCGGCGACTGTTTGGCGACAATAAACACAGACAGCAGACAGCAGCAACTTGGACTTCAAAGCTAGCCGATTCCAAGCAGAGGCCTACAACTTCAAGTGCAGCTACTCTCTCTTCCCACTTTTAGCCATCCTCTCTGAACAATGCCAATCGCGGTAAGCATCTCATTTGGTTTGCATCTCAAAAATTGACCACTAATCGGTTCTAAATTATGACCACAGGGCGAAATCGGCTTTGCCACCCTTCCCGAGCATGTCCACCGCAAGTCGGCGAAGAAGGGCTTCGACTTTACCATCATGGTCGTCGGTGAGTAGCACCCTGCCCATTTAGAACTCTTTATCCGAACTAAACCCCAATTTCCCCCTCTTTCAGGCGAATCAGGCCTCGGCAAGTCGACCCTGACCAACTGCCTCTTCCTCGGCGACCTCTACAAGGACCGGAAGATCCCCACGGTGAGCCAGCTGCTGGAACGGACCGTCTCCGTGGAGAAGAAGCAGCTGGACATCCTGGAGAAGGGCATCAAGCTGCGGGTGACCATAGTCGACACGCCCGGCTTCGGCGACGCCCTCAACACCAGCGGCAGCTTCCAGTGCGTCGAGCAGTACATCGACGAGCAGTTCAACCAGTACTTCAAGGACGAGTCGGGCGTCAATCGAAAGAACATCGTCGACAACCGCGTCCACTGCTGCCTCTACTTTATCTCGCCCTTTGGCCGCGGGTAAGTTGTCCCTTTGTTTACCTCTTCTCTCCCATTTAGAACTCACTCATTCTTTCTCCTCTTTAGACTCTCCCAGCTGGACGTCCAGTTCATGAAGCGCCTCGCCGGCAAGGTCAACATCGTGCCCATAATCGCCAAGGCGGACTCCCTGACCGCCCTGGAGATGGCCACCCTCAAGAAGAAGGTCCTCAAGGAGTTCGAGGAGCACGGCATCGCCATCTTCAAGATCCCCGAGTGCGACAGCGACGAGGACGAGCTGTACCGCATCAAGGACCGGGAGATTCGCGAGTCGATCCCTTCGCCATCGTGGGCAGCACCACCAGCATCGACATGCCCGGCAGCGGGCGGCGCATTCGCGGCCGCGAGTACGCCTGGGGCCTGGTGGACATCCAGGACGAGCGCTACAGCGACTTCATCAAGCTGCGCACCTTCCTCAGTCTGCACATGCAGGACCTGAAGGACGCCACCAATGACGTCCTCTACGAGAACTACCGCACCGGCTACCTGGCCAAGATGAGCAGCGGAATGGGCGGCATGGGCGGTGGGCCCCACCACCGAGGCCCCTCCGAGTACGTTTCCCCCGTGGCGGCCATCTTCAGCCACGACAACAACCCCACCAGTCCCTCCAGGCTGTACCCCATTTTAATCTAAACCCCCCCTACTTTACCCTCTTTGCAATGCCTCTTTCATTTCGAAGCAGGCGATTCTTTCTTAATCCCTGGTCTAATAACCGATCTTTTCTCTCTCTTTTTACTCCCTAAACCCAAACTCCTTTTCTTAGACTGGACGGCAGCTCGCTGACAGCAGATCAGCTGCTGCAGCTGAAGCAGGAGGAGATTCGCCGCATGCAGGAGCAGCTGACGCTGATGCAGGCGCAGCTGCGGGCGTCCAACTCGCGCCCGGTCAGCAACGCCCAGAGCATGGACGACCTCCTCGATGGATGAGGTCTTTTAATATGAAGAAGGAGTTCACTCAAACAAACCCCGCTCAAACAGCAGCAGCAACAAAAGGCAAGGAAGGTCGCTCACCGACATTCCTCCCCTCATTAAATTTTGTTTATAAATCACAGGCAGCAAGCAGCACGCTTTCCCGGACACTATCACTCCAAGGACCACCACAACCATAATGCAGATCAACCTAACTAATCAGTCTGATTTTGGTTACGCAATCTCTTTCTTCCGCTTTATTCATATGCTCTGACTCTTTATTCCTTCTTACCAGCACACAAATCACAATTTCCCTTTGCTTTTACAACCTACTTTTACCTTTCTATTCTTCTAGCAAAAATTAATAACCTATCCTAAGTGTGTGTTACAACGCGCTTTACAGACAGCAATTTCTACTTGTACTTTCTACTAGCTCAAAGAGCGCAAGATCGCCCTCAGAGGACCATGGGCAGCAGGAGAAGTTTGTGGTCGCTGCCGAGCTGGCGAAGCGTCTCGAGAGTACTCGAGGTCATCAGAATGTTTCGAGCTGACTTCGGTTTGACGTAGTCAAGACAACTCGGCTCGACGGTCGTGGTACATCAGCAGCAGAAGTTGTAGTAGATGCCGAGCAGAGCACAGCGTGTAGAAATACTCTTCAATGCACTACCTCAACGGCGTCGTGTCAACGCGTGAATCCTCTTCAGAGATGAGGTGTGGTGGTGGTGGCCGTGGTGAAGAGTGGTCGAATTATCTTCACGTGGTTCTTCGCGTGTGGTGTGATGGTAGTTGCGTACCATTACTTTCAGCAGAGCAGAAGTTTTGTGTCGAAGTGGAGCTCGCCGACACCTCACACAACGCTTTATAGTCTGTAGAATGTGGCCTCTTCTTCTTCTTCCTTTCGATTTCCCTTCTAGCCATGGCACACTGTTCATCCTCCTCCCGCAGACTTTCCGCACCTTTCAGTCCGTTGCGGGCGGGGCATCCTCGGATCCAGACGGCCAGCCTGCCACGAAAGGCACTTGATGGTCAAGGAGGAGAGAATACTTTTCCATCGCTGAAGAAGATGACCTCCTCAGTTGTTGTTGTTGTCGAAGTGGAGCTCTGCCGTACTACCTCCACCAAAACCGGCCTTTTATATGTCCTTGTAGAGCTGTGTGGCCTCTTCTTCTTCTTCTTCTTTCGATTTCCCTTCCTAGCCATCGGCCACTGTTCATCCTCCTCCAGCAGACTTTCCCGCACCTTAACAGTCCCGTTTGCGGGCGCGGGCATCCTCGGATCCAGCGGCCAGGCCTGCACCGAAAGGCACTTGATGGTCAAGGGAGGAGAAGAAACCTTTCCATCGTCTTGAAGAAGATGACCCTCCTCCAGCTGAAAGCGCAGCCCCAGCAGTCCGGGCACAAAGTGGTGGAGGAGCCAGCTGCTGTGAGCCTAAGAAAAGATAAAAATTCAAAAATTAAAAGTCAGTCAGAAGATGGCGGCAAAAAGTCAAAGCTGAAAAAAAGTTCGAAACTAGAAAAAACTTTTTCATTGCTGGTAAAACACATCACCCAAAGCCTCAACCAGCACACAAACAGCTAAGCAAGCAAGCAAAAGCAAACGTACGTGTTCAAGCAAATCTCTCTTTTCAAAGCAAACTCCTCAAACAAACTCCTCTCTGCAATGCCTCAAGTCCGCCTGCGCAAACCGAAGGCCATTCTCTTCGACATCGCCGGCACCGTCACCACACCACCTTCATGGACAAGGTCCTCGCCGCGCACATCCGCCGCAACGCCGCCACCTTCGTCCACAACAACTGGGCCAACGGGCAGATTCAGGCCGACGTGGAGCTGATGCGCACCGCCGCCGCCAAGAACAAGAGTTGGCCGCAGATCCCGCCCGCCAACGACCAGGCCGCCGTCTGCGATTCGGTCGCTAAGCTGGCCAACCACCTGCTGGACAGCTCCGACAACAGGACTGCCTCGGCTTCGCCCAGCTCCGCTTTCACATGTGGTTCGACGCCTACGCCAAGGGCCAACTGACCACCGCCATCTACTCCGACGTGGCGATTCAGATGAAGCGCTGGCGCTGCGACTACGACATCAAACTGTTCGTCGTCTCGCACGGCTGGTCCGAGGCGAATAAGGTCTTCATGAGCCGCACCAACCAGGGCGACATGACGCTCCTCATTGACGGCTACTTCGACACCAAGGGCGGCGCCTGGGAGGAGGGCGCCAGCTTCAAGAAGCTGCTCGAGGGCCAGCTCCACCTGAGCGGCGGCCAGGGCGCGGTGGTGCTCTTCACGAAGACCGGGGCGGTGGCCCGCGCCGCCGCCACCGCCGGCATCATGCCCATCATCGTCACCACCCACCAGAAGTGCTTCGACGCACTGAATGAGGAGGAGAAGAAGATGGCCATCATTCGCACCATGAACGAGGTGGAGTTTGAGTAGGTGAGTAGGTGATGGGAGTTCTCTTACCTCCATTTTTAGCAGCAGCAGCACCTCCGCTTTAGCATACAAACAAAATTGTTATCCGCAGCGCAACCTCTTTTTCTTCCTCTTTGTTTGCGCCTCTCCCTCTCTCTCACTCCCTTTTCTACAACCAAATAAACACCCGATTCTCGGCGATTGCCCTGCTTTTGAGCTTTAGCAGCAGCAGCAGCAGCAGCCGATCGATTACTCTTCTTTTCTGACCTAATTCTCGCGCGTCATTCTAAAGCTGTAAAGCAGAATTTCTGTGCATCGTCAGCAGTTTTAAGCAGCGGCAGCAGCAAAAGGATAGGAAAAGGAAAACAAAAGAGCACTTACTTTGCGTCCGTTGATGTGCCACTCGAGGCTGATGCTTCGACTGCTGGAGCGCTTGATCTGGTTTTTTCCATTTTGATTTTCTGCCTGTGAACTGCTCCCCAGCATCAGTGCCGGCACTGTGCAGTTGAGGTCGACCCAGTCGCCCAGCTCGTACTCCTCCTGCAGTCCACTGATAAGGGGCGTGTGCACGTGCAGGGCGTCCAGCTGAACCTCACGGGAGTTGTTCACAACGGTCGGCAGAAATCGAGCCGCCATCATCGAGGAGCAGCGAACCGTGAAAGAGGCGCTGGGACGGTGGTGGACGATGTGCTCCGCCTGGAGGGTGAACTCCAGCAGGCTGGTGGTCGATTTTACAATTTCATTTTCTTCTTTTGGAACGTCCAAAACCTCCTTAACGTAATCTTCAGGCACGGAAATGTCATTGATGAACCAGTTGATCTTCGACTTTGGCCTACTGGGACTGCTGGTGCAGCCCAGTGAGACACGATCGCCAATCGCGTATGTTCGCTGGTGGGCGGTGGTCATCTTTGGTGGGCTGGTGGGTGGAACTGGAAAAGAAGAGGTAAAAAAGAAGTTAATGAGAGTTATAAAACAAAAAACTTTTGACACTTACTAAAGACGACGACGGTGATCTGCTGGCGCACCGCCTCAAAGATGCCATCCGCCGTGGCCACACAGCGGTAACTGCCCTCGGTGTCCAAGTCTACGTCCAGTAGGGTCACCGTCGCATCTTCGAAGTTGACTTGATTTCCGCTTTTCCAGCTATCCTCATCCTCATCCTCGACCAGCAGTCTGACGCCCGGCACCGTCGTCTTATGATGGATGGTCGGCGATGGCTGAGAGTAAACTAAAGAGGAAAGAGGAGAAGAGGGAGAGGGGTTAATAAATAAAAAGCAAAGTAAATAAAGAGTCCGTTAAATTGCTCATTAGGGTAGAGACAAGAGGAAAGGAGAGGAGAGGTCAATCCTGGCCGGCAAACTGCTGCTAATTAATAATAGCTCCGACCGACCGACCGACTGTGAATGGCCTTGATGAATAAGTGCGCTCTCTTTCTCTCCCTCTCAGTTTATCATGTGCCCGTCTGTCCGATTGGTCATACAAACAAACATACAAACAGAGAGAGAGGACTTGTTGTGACACATCAAAGACAATCAGTAGGGGAAATAAGTTCACCGGATTGACCTTTGCTTGCTTGCTTGCACTTCCATCCATTGCACTACTTCCTATCTTTTGTACTTAGCTGGTAAGCAGAGAGAGAGAGAGAGGAGAGAGAGAGAGAGAGAGAGAGAGAGAGAGAGACCTAACCTCTTTGTGGCCACAAAATGAGAGCGAAGACTTAAACTTAGTGTGCCCGCTGCTGCTGCTGCTGGAATGTTTTATGCATGAGTATTACCAATGCACCATTACTGGTGCGACTGTGACTCTGTGTGCCAAAAACACTCACAAATAGAAATGGAGCACGCACACCAGATTCAAATTCCAAATTGAACCGCTAGCTCAATTTTGTTGTTGTTGTTGTTGTTTGCTGCTGCTCGTTTGTCTGCCGGGTTATTGATGATCGCAAATACAGCAAAAACACAGAAAGATTTGAGCTCCATTTCAGTGCCTCAGCAGCAGCAGCAGCCTGAGCACTTCTCTGGGCCTTTCTCCGGTCATTAGTGCCACCACCGCCATCATCAGCAGTAGCACCATTAGGCAACCCAATCGACTAAAGGAGAAACAGAGAAAGAAAAGGAAATCAGCCACTTTGTGCCTAGAAAACAGAAAACGACAAATCAGAAACAGGCAAAATGAAATTCAGCGAAACGTTTAACAGCAGCAGCAGCGGCAGTAGTAAAAAGTGCAGGTGTGCAACGATTTTACATCACTTGACACATTCACACCAACAGTTTTGGTGGACAGGTAGAAGAAGAAGAAGAAGTTGACCCTAGCCAGGCAAAAATTAATAGAGCTGTGAAAAGTTAGTAGAAGAGGAGGTCAAAGCGAAGACAGAAGCAGTGGCAGCAGCAATAAAAGCGAGCAAGAAATGAAAAGAGCGAGTTGATGCGGCGGCACTCACTCAACCTCTCTACTGCCTTAATTGAATATTAGCCACGATTGAATCAGCAGCAGCAGCATCAACTGAACTGACGCACTTTAATTGACTTTTAATTCGCCCATTACGCGCAGTGTAGCAAGAGAGAGAGAGAGGGGGTAGTACAAGAGTCTACCTGAACCGAAGTGGACGGCGGTCCTCATCAATCCTAAAGTGGCCTCTGCGGCTGTCATTGCTGCTGCCGCTGTCGGGTTCTCTCTGCACCACCTCTCATAAATCATACATCTCGTTTGGCTGTAGTTGCTGCTGCTGCTTTGTTCGGCGGTGGTGCTGGTGGTCAACTTCAACTTCCATTTCTATTTCTCGCATTTTCTCGTTTTGTTGAGCTGCAGTCCATTTCAGTTCTGACAATGGCAATGGCAGTGACTGCATCAGCAACAGCAGCAGCAATTATTTCATTTCATCGGACACTCTCTGCTCCTTCTTCTTCTTCATCATCATCATCTTCTTTTCAGTGCTCTTTGTCTATCCTTCCTATTCACAGTCCCTTTTTGCCACCACCACCTTTGTCCACTACCATCAGCAGCCAGTCCTAAACATCTCAATCAGTGCGATTGCCAGGCAGGCGTCAATACTGAAAGCAGCACTGGCACTGATTGGCGCTATTAATTGAATTCTCTCGAGTGAGAGAAAATTCCGCCGATTAATCGGCTACAGACCTCTTTTGTTTGCTCTAGCCTAGAAAGAGAGGATCGAAAAAGAAGCTATCGATTGAGCTGCTGCTGCTGTTGGTCACCACCACTTCCTATCCTCTCTTTTCTCTCTCAATGACATAAAGGACAGGACTCAATAGAAACGAAATGAAAGAGTGCACTTACTGACGCTGTAGAACTCGGCGTAGGTCCCACCACCGCCACCGCCATCCTCGAGCTTCTTGTGCCACTTGATCGAGTACAGCTGCTCGCCGGCCTCCAGCGAGAAGGGACAGCGCAGGGTGAGGTTCGACCCAAGAAGGGCTTCCACTCGGCTGGTCAGAGAATCAGAGTCTTCCAGCCGTCCAAAGTCCGAGCCATCCTCCTCAATGTCCCCGTCGTACAGCAGTCGGCCTGGTCGGATGCATTCCACAGTGGCCAGCAGCAGCAGCAAAAGGATAGTGGTGATGGTAATGACTGTCATCGTCAGCGTCCAGTGCGAAAAAATCAATGTCCTCGCTTGAAAGAAGAAGAGGAGGTCTTTGTACCTATTTGAAGAAGAGGAATCAGCGCCATTAGTTTCACTGCTGAGAAATAGGTTGGGAAAAAGCAAAGAGAAAAAAAAGGAATTACAACAGCAAACACTGATCAGGAAGGCACACACAGACAGACAGAGATGAAGATAGACTGACAAATGGCCTCGTATTAATAATATAATATGCAAAATCGAGAAGAGAAGAGGTCGTCTTCACTTCACTTCAGCCTGACTAATTTGCCTGTGATTTAGGCACACACAGAGAGCGCGTAATTAATTGCCGACCAGCATAGGAAGAGAGGAGAGCCTCTGCGGAAATTTATGGCAATCGATTTATATTATTAGTAGACAAAATGAGAGTAAGTTTGCTCTGCACACACTTGTTGAGAGAGAGGATGTTGTTCGAACGAGAATTAGCAGTTCTGAACACATTGGTGGTGATGATCAGTGGGCAGCATAAATCAACATTGAACAGATTCGAGCAAGTAAGCAAGCAAAGCTGATGAATTAGTAGACGAAATCGGTGTGTCTGTGCGTCTGTGTATTTGCCCAGCACATCATCCGACAATCTCGACGACGTCTCTGGCCGATAAGCTAATTAGTCAGTGGTGATGAACAACTTTCAAGGAAGAACAAGAATTTTACAGTACAAGACAGACCTCAACACCGGCGGTAATGTGCACAGTGTTCAGTGTGTGAGCGCAATTCGCTTCAGCAAGGTAAATCGCCGCTGAAATCTAACGAACAAAATTTTTCATGGTCAACACACACATACGCCTCATCTATCAACATTTGGGAAGTTTTTTAGAGCAGCAGCAAAAAAAGAGTCGCAAGTTTTCACATCACTGCAAATTCAGCAGCAGCAGTTTCCCTAATTGCATCACTTTCATCCAGTTCGGCGGCACCAACATCAGCAGCAGCATCTTGATTACCACTTTTTAATTAAAACATCTCAATCAGCAGCAGTAGTAGCCAAGTTGGCCAAAAGTATCCTAAGGGTAGTCAGAGCAGAGCAGATGCACAGTTGCTAATCGAATCGACAAGAGAAGAGAAGAGAAGTGAACAATCTTTATCGCTTCCTCCTCTATCGATTGGCCGCGTCGTCGTCGTCTCCGTCGTCTCTCGCTCCAATCAATCTTACTTCAGTGCAAGCAACTGATGCTGCTGCTGCAGTAGGCAGATTAGCGATCATTTAGGCAAAGGCGAGAGACTCCCTCTCTCTCTCTCTCTCTCTCTCTTCCTCTTTCTCAGTTTTTCTGGACTTCCCTCGATAAGAGAGAAGGTCAGGCTTAATTAAATTCATAGTCAGTGACTGACTGGCTGGCTGGTCACTGGTCATTGGCGACACTGAACAGCTGACCTGAATGTCGGGTAGTATGCTAATTCAAAAGCTGACAGAAGAAAGAACAGAGAAAGGCAATCAAAGGGAGCTCACACTTTCGCTGGCCAATCGATTAGTCTGCTGTCTGTGATTGCCTAGTGTGGAAGACAGTCAGTCAGACAGAGAAGGAAAGGAGTGGTGGTGGTGCCCATCGACTATAAATGTGCACTAATTAACCATGGGCGCCACATTTGCCAGCAGTTTATTTACTCAGTAATAGTCAAAGTCACTATTTATTGCTCGGCACCGATTTTTTCGGCTGCCATCGAAGCCGAAGACAGGAGGCGGAAAGCCGAGGAGGAACAAGGAAGTGAAGAAAGCTCCCCAATTTGTAATGGCTTTAAAGCAGCAGCAGCAGCATAAACCAAGACTAGAAACAATAAAAAAGCACAGCAGCGGAGGACAGCTCTTCGCTTCGCTTCAGAATTCCTAGCCATCAACAGCGAAATGTTTTGCTGTTCGAGAGAGAGTTGCATTCGAGTCACATTCGAGCAGAAGGCAGCAACAGAGAACAAATTCGAGTAGATCACCACAACACCTCAGTACCAGTCAGGGCAAATTAGATTGCTGCATTGAGAAAAAAGGCCCTGAAATGTGCCAGGCTAAAATGTACAGCAGCAGCAAGGCAATGACGAGCGATTATTGGCAATGTCGATGCTGGAAACAGCAAACGACGGCACATATTATAAATTATTGAAAGTTTTAAAATGTCGCTGGTGGTCGCTGCTGAATTCAGCAGTGTTCAGCTAAGAAGTTCAGCGTCTGAACAGTGTCACCCAGTTCAGCAGCAGAGCAAAAGGGAAAGAAAAGGCTTTTGTTTTCGGGTCGTCGTCTCTGCCGTCATTGCCGAGAGCGGCGGCGGCGACGATGCTTTTTAAGCATTCCGCACACGTCCAAGAAGAAGAAAAAAGAAAAAGGAGAAAGAAAAAAGAATGAGCAAGAAAACCTCAGACAGAAAGAGAGAGAGAGAGCCTTTGCTGGCCTTCGATTCAGGCACACAGACTGTACCTCTTAGGCAGACAGACACACACACTTCTAAGTGGCCTTCTTCTTTTTAGTCAGTCTTCTCACTAGATTTATTGTGATTGCCACGCCACAGTGGCACTGAGAGCATTTGATACTGCCTGATATTCTTTTCCTGGAAACGAGGACTAAGAAGACGACGACTAGTGTGTTCCATTTGCAGAAGCACTCTCTCTCCTTCTCACTTCTGGCGCCTATTATTCTGCCGTTTATGCTTTTTTGTTGCCTAGGTTCTTCTGGAAAAAAGAAGCTGCTCGTGTGTCCACTACTACTCAGAAAAGTGGAAAGCAGTAAAATGAAACTGGCTCAGCTGCTGCTCCTGCTGTATTTACACACACTCACGAAACGATCACGATGCTAACAGCTTCGAGCTGCGATTTAAACAAATGCCTTTGCTGTGGCTGTGGCCATTTGCTGAGCATATCACGAATCAAGGGAGAATATTCTGGTGGCGATGCCTAATGGCCAGTGTATGGGGAGAATGAATGCTGCTGCTACTGAATGAGAGTAGTACAACAACAAGCACAACAAACGGGCTATTATCGCCTGTGTGCTCGACCACCGCCACCGATTTCAATGTTCAATTGGCCGTTGATGGTGGTGGCGGTGGTGGTCGAACTGTTAAGAAAAGAAAGAAGAAAGAAATCTAAGTGTTAAACTGACACAGCCATTGACATCGATTTCACACTATCTCACTGAATCCGTTTCTAAATGGCTGAAACTGAAAAACCTCACACAAACACACAGTTGAGTTGAGGGTCACTGGCGAGGTGATGGATACGACAAGGAGTCCTATTTGTGTGACATATTGCCCTAGCCTGGCAGAGAGTGCATCGTATCGTATCGGTGCCATTAGGGAGGTGAAGACCTGGTGCATCATTGTCTTGGAGGACTGTCATATCGCGGTGTGATCGCGTTATGATCGCCCTAATGACAGTGCACACATCTTCTCCTCGCCCATTGTCACCAGCGAAGCACATCACAGCAGCAGCAGCAGCAGAACTAGACACACTTCTGTCATCGATGTGGCAAAACATAGAACTAACAGAGAGCTAAGTGCATTCTATTTTCAACAATTTCTACTTCTTTTCACTCCATTTTTCATTCATCAAACACAGCACCAGTCTTTTTCTAGTTTTTAGCACATTAGCAGTGTGTGTGTTTGTGTCCTTTCTTTCTATCGATAGCGTCTCAATGGAAACAGAGTTTTTTCAGAAGTGTTTCAAACACTATGATGAACTGTGAGGAGGGGGAAAGAGAAAAAGAACATCGACAAATGAATCGACACCATCAGGAGCAGCAGCAGCACGTTGATGATGCTCACAGTTCACAGTCTCTTTCTCTTTCTGGGCTCTTATCGACACACCACTAAACACATCATTGCGCCGATCCGATTACACATTTACGGACTCACAGTTGGAGTGCGAAAAAGATAGAGAGAAATAGAAATAGAAACAGAAACGGCGAGAGAAAGACTTACCTCAAGTTATTATTATTGAAAGGGGGCAAACAGTGTCGATTGATTGGCGTCGACCAGGTCGGGCGGGTTCACACTTTACTTCGAGCAGCTCAGTGGTCAGTGTCGGGCTCATTAGTGGCTCCATTTCGCCATCCTCTTCCCCTTCTTCTTCTTCTTCTTCGTCCTCTTCGATTAGATAAGCCTGTTGTAGGCGAGATGGTGCGACTGATTAATTAGAGACGCTTGTTCAAATACGATATCATCAAGATTTTTATTGAGGAGCGAGATTCGAGTGGAGAAAAAGAAAAACTGTACACAAAGAGAGGAGAGCGCGCAAAAAACAAGGGCGCACATAGAGTACGTGCACTAAGGCCAAAGTGATAGAAGATAGAAAATGAAGTTCGATTTGGGGATTAACTTTTTACAAAAAGAGGAGGAATATATCGATTACAGATGGAAGAACAAGGTAAGGCAAGCAGGAGCGGTAATCTGCGATTAATAATATGTGGTGTGGTGAAATGTGTGTGTGTTTCTGAGGATAAAAATTGAAGTGTGTGTGTGTCGACTAGAGAAAGATATCTAAACGATGTCCGGGTGTTTGTTGTTTGCCAAGTTTGACGATTCGAGCAGACGACCGCAAATAGGTGACCAAGTTCTGGGCGTCACCTTTAGGCTCACAATCTGCTTAATTAAAAGTTGGAGACGATGGTGGTGAGCTCGAGTTATGATGGCGATGATGATGATGTCCTGTTTTATGTGTTTGTTTGCCTTGCTGTCTTTGCCTTCACCGCCGACAACGGACAGTTCCAATAAAAACTGAAGAGTAGACAACGCGTCCGTGGAGTTTCACTACCTCGGTATTAATTACCGAAAGTGCCGGTTCGTTTTGCTGTAATTTTGCGGGTGTTGTTGGACAGCACTGCTATGTCGCCTGTCATCATCGGCGTTCCATTTCGTTCCGTTCAAGAGAAGAGGCAGCCAGTGAGGAGAAAGGTAACTGTGCGGTGAAAAAGAAGAGAAAAAGAAAAATTAGAAATGGTGTGCAAAAATGTGTGTTCGAGAGGTTGTGAGGCAAGCGAAAATGGGCAATAAATATCACTGTTGCTGCTGCTGCCGACAATTAGTTTTAAAGTTGAGCTCAGTGGTCTTCGAGGCTTCAGCAGCAGTTCAGTTCAGCAGTTCAGGTAGGCCGCCTCGGGCGCACTAAATCACCCGTGACTGATAAAACTGACTAACTAACGAGATAAATCAATAGAGGAGGAGAGGAGAGGAAGAAGTCTTATCCAGGATGACACACACACTGAACGAGCACTGAGGATTTATAATGTCCATCGGTGAGTATCTAATTTATGACGGGGCAGCAGCAGCAGCAAAGATGGCTGCGCGGCTTCGCATTTAGAACTCTCACTCTCAGACACTGTGTGTGTTAGTTAACCCTAGCGCCGTTTTAGTTGGCCATTGCCGAAACGATGAGGAAACGATCTCTCTCACTCTCTTCTCACTCTGTAAACACATTTCCACCACCACCACCACTACCGTGAAATATGGGCCAATTAATTAGAAGGTCTACCACCACCACCACCATCACAGCGGCACTTTAAAATTGTCGATGCTTAGTGGTGGTGGTGGTCATGGCGGAATTGCCCTCATCATCATCATCCTCTCCTGTGTTATGTAGGTGAAAAGTGCTGAGCCCCACACACACATTGCCACATTACCACATCACACAGCAAGTGCTGATGGCGGAAAAGAGAAAGAAGAAAATGAAGAAAACGCTCGCTTTTTGCTGGTCAAGAATGAAGAAGAAAGTCTCTCTGTCTGCCCAGCACAGCAGCAGCAGCCACCGCAGAATCGATTGCCATAAATCTCGCCATTTGAAAAAAAAGAAAGCAAGCAACCGCAGCAGCAGCAGCAGTAGACACTGTGATAAATAGTCTCGCTGGGGGCGGCAGCAACGACGGCGGTGGCAATCGCTTAGTGCAAGATCTGATTCACGATAAAGAGAGAAAGAGAAAAAGGTCTGCCTGATCAGCAGCACCCAATCGTGGTCACTATGGCCAACTGAACACTGAACAAAATTGCGCAAAAGAAAAGAACACGGCGCAATTCAACGGAAAAACGTAGAAAAAGAGGAAGAAAGTAGTCGACAGTGGTGGTTGCGCCATAAATCTTCGACCCGGGAACCACAACATTCTTTTGCAGCAGCAGCAGCACAGGTTGTGCAAGCAAGTGCTGCTCTCCCTACTGAACCAGTAAACAAAAATAGTGTCACCAACAGAAAAGTTGGCCAAGTCAAACTGGCTGTTTGGCAAAAAAGCTCGCCAACCCAGCTCATCCCCCGGTGATATGCATGGCCTGACAAAGAGGGAGGAAATCGCCAAAAAAATATCATCGGCAAATTGTGATGTCACACAGCACAGACGACTCTGAGCTGCCTGCCTGATGATAGATCGAAGCAGCTCTGATCATATAATATGATGCATGTTCTCTCCTCCTCCTCCGTCTAATGATAGCGCACACTGAGAATCGATGCGGCTTCACTTCTCTCCTCGTCAGTGTGTGATTACACCTGACAAGACCGATGCCGCCCCCTCCACATCAACAGTACAGCAACAACAGTAACAACAGTCTGACAGCATCGGCGCCTATTAAAGAGAGGGAAGAGAACTGAGAGATTCGATTGATCATCATCACCACCATCACCTCTGACCAGGTAATTAGCTGGGCAGATTCACACACACACACACACACAGCAACAAGATCGAGAAGTACATGGTAATACGAGACACAGGCACAATGATCAGAGTAAGAAGGATCAGTGACAGGTGGGCACACGCCTGCCACTGCCATTGCTGCTGCTGCTCGGAATATTAGGCCATAGGAAGAAATATAAAGAGCAATCTGTCATAATAAGACAACACAGGCAGACGATTGAGGGAGAGAGAGAGAGAGAATGTGTCACTTTTTGCTGGAAAAAGGGGATGAATGTTATATCGACTAGGAAACATATTTGCCAGTGAGAAAGAAGTAAACAGCAGCAGTAGCAGAAGTTGCAGCTATTTACATTTGGTCAAGAGATATCCTCTCTTCCCGCAGTCAATCATTAGCATTCATTGGTAGTAGTAGTCACTACTTCGGTGACACACTTCGGCCAGGGTGACCCTCACACTCTTGCACCTGTTTGTTGTTATTTTCCTTTTTTTGCTACCACTTTTGCCCCATCTTTTACCTGTCAGAAATCCTCTCCTTTCCACTTCTCTCAAATCAGGCTCAAGAGAGTTTTGGCCAGCTCCTAAGATATATTAGATTACGAGTAAGGAGGAGAAGAGGAGATGACGATGACACCGATTCGAGGTGCCACCGCTGCTGCTACTGCTGCTGCCCCTTCTTCTCACCTCCTCTTGAGATAAGTTCGATCCCTTCTCTGATTTAGTGAGCTTTTGGATGGTGTTGCTGCTGAGAGGAGACAATGAGCCGTCTTTCAAATCTATCTCTGTGATGCCGACATAACCACATAAATAATAGCCGTAGCTCATAATCGCAACATAGGCAGCTAAACCAGGTGCACTCAAGTGGTGTTGTTGGCGTGAAAGGAAGAAAAGGAGGCAAAAAGTTGGACATGGCAAGCTCGAAAGACTGCCACCACTGCGGCAATCGATGCTGCCACTGCTGCTGCTGCTGCTGCTTAGTCATTCCAGACACACTGACTGACACTTTGGTTTGGCACTGTTTTCAATTTGCAATTCCAAACAGCAGCAGCAAAAGCGCAACCACCACTAAATGCATCACTTATGCTAATCAGGCTGATCACACACCGAGAGCATAAAGAAAGAGCCTGACTGTCGATCACAGATTCAAACAGGGACATCGATATCACCACAAAGCTTATTCAATTCAGAGATGAAGAGACAGACAGACAAACAGTCGGAAAGACAGCAGGTGCAAGGGAGGAAAGGGAAGAGAGTTGAGTTTGACAGCTCCCGAGAAAAACCTCCGTTTCCTCCTCCTCATTGCCACTAATCAAATTGGCAGCTGAGCTGCTGCTGCTGAAGTTGCTAATCCAATTTGAAGCCTCCCCATCCTTCCCTCTTCTAATTTGCCATCAATTAGGCACGATCCAGTCTGTCTGACAGTAGATCGTACGTGATCTACTCGCACTTTTTCATCATTCAACTCTTCCCCATCAAAAGTGAGACAGTGCTGAGCTGGGCTACTGTCACACAATTCAGAGTCGGTCAAATATTAAAGAGCACATGTCGACAATGACGACGACGACAACAACAACTGGCCAACCATTGTCAACCACTCGAGCATCACACTTTGCTGTGTGTTGTTTAGGCAGGCGTCATCCTCCTCATCCTCATCCTAGCCAGCAAAACAACTGGTGGTCTACTATCTAAATACAGCAATAGCAATTAATATGAGAGCAGCAGCAGCTAAGTGTGTCTGAATAATAAGAGGCCGAAGCAGCAGCAGCAGCAGCAGATGGTGACAAGAAATGAATTTATAATTTTGAGGTCGAAAGACGCTGCTGCTGCTGCTTAATTCAATCGAGATGGGGAGAAGCCACTGCGCTGAGGCCATTGTGGGTGCAATGAATGAAGAAGAAAAGAAGAGGTTTGCGGATGTTTCACTAGAGCAGCAGCAGCAACAGCCTCACTGGGTGACACTTTTCAAAGGATGTCAGAGAAGAGGAGAGCTCTTACTTGGAAAGAAGAAGAAAAGGTGCAAAGGTGCATTTAAAAGTCTAATAAGTGTGCTAGAGCAGCAGGTTATGGGCTCTAGGTGATAACAGACAGCCAGAGCTGACAATTTGTCACCAAATTGGTGCGCATTTTTTAATTCCCAAAAAGTTCGCACATCTCTCGGCAAATTCTTGACAGCTGCTCAGCAGCAGCAACGGCAGCAGCAGAGAGTTCGACATCACTTCGACATTGTCAAATGAATAATAGAATAGAAGGAAAAAATGTCTGCTTGTCTGATAACGTAATAAAAATTCCTGTCGATGCTGATTTGACAAGGGAGGCAAATCTCGCTGGTAAAATAGAAAATTCAACAAAATCACCACCACCACCGCCAATGTGTGTACAATTTGGCTAATTTAGTATTCATCAGCGGCCAAATTTCTCCATCTCTGCCTCCGCCGTTGGCTCTAATCTAATTTGCGCATGGCTAAGTATAATTTAATAATGACTCTCTCTCCTTCTCTCTCCCCAGTGCTGAATTAAACAGTGTCGACACTGAACAGAAGAAGAAGAAGAGACAGTGAAAAGTTCACACCGAGGACAAGCAAGGAATTGTGCGCGGTAAAAGAGAAAAGCCCAGCAAATTAGATTTGACGCGCTTTAAAATATACCGAATAGCGGGAAAGAAGAGAGGGAAAGAATGAGATGTTCGCAGCAGCATCAGAATCGGTGAGCCTGAGTGCAAAGAACTTGCGCACACACAGACAAAGCTAGAATTTCACCACCGAATTGAGCAAATAATTTAAAACTAAAACGATACCACTGCCATTACCACCACCACCACCACCCAACCAGCCACTGCCTCTCGTTAATGAACGGACGAGTGACTGCAAATGAGAGAGGGAAAAGGAGAAAGAGAAGATCGCCCATCTAGGAACGGGCGAGGACGCGAGTTCACATAGTTCTGAGAATCGCTAGCATCAACTGAGCTGCACGCTTGTCACTCAAAGTTTTGAATGAGAGAATGAGAGAATGAGAAGATCGAGCCATCGATCGAGACGTGAGCCAGACGACACGCTGGCATCAGCAGTGTCTCTCTTCATTAGAGTGCACTTGGCGGTGGTGATGCACTGTCTGTCTCTGCACCGAGTGACAATTAGTGCTCTTTGTCACCGTAGCACAGCGGCTCGCTATTTTGGTTCGCCAGCCAAGCGGCACTATGGCAGCCACCACCCTTTCCTGCTGTTGAAGTTGAAGTTGAAGTTGGTGGTGCTGGTGGCCTCCACTGGAAAGAAGTAAGCAAGGATGAGCAGAGCAGAGGTGCTCATTGCCAAGTGCACTTGCCTTTTCTTATTCAGTCGTCAGACCCTTTTAATTGTCGACCCTCAGCACAGTACTCATACTACTCAACCTAACCGTTTGCTGACGGGCTGACCAGCTTTATAACCGACCGACTGAATGGCTGAAATGCAAAGCATGCTAATTACCAGTCGACTGCAGCAGCAGCACTTAATCACTGGCCATTTTTGCATTGGTGTACTCTTGCATTCTCCATTCCGCCTCTAATTGCTGGAGTTTGGTATAATGGGCCTCGACGAGGATGACGAGGAGCATCTCAGTCTCAATTTTAGTCAGTCAGCATCTATCACTGCCGTCTTAATTGAGACGCCATTATGAATAATTTGTCACCAGCAGCAGCACTAAAGTGGATTAAGACAGACAGTATCTAAGGCTGATGCTAAATTTAGAGCGTTAGGGTTAGCGAGAGAATTCCTCGAATCTCTTGTTAGCGAGACAAGATTCCTTTCTACTGATGCTCTTGCACAAAGCTAATCTAATCGGCCACATAGCACACAGCATCTCCCTCCTTTCTTTTGTCCATTAACTAGACAACGTCCTCGTCCTCGTCCTCGTCTCAGGACTCTCCTTTTCTGCTGACCTCGCCCTTTTCCAGAGCAGCAAAACTGTGCAACACATTTTTAAACACCAACGACAGTGACACATCTCAGATCACAGATTGACACTGGAAACACAACAGTGAGATCGTATTTATAGCCACCAAGAGCTCCTTTCACTCCTTTTTCCTAAAAGTGAATTGTGGCTAGTTTTTCATCGTTGTCTGACTGAGGTGTCTTGTACTCAAGACTCGATGTGTGTTTGACAACACACATCAGTAAAATTAGAGCAGCAGATAGCGCTCAAAAATAGGTAAAAGGCCGAGCACTTCACTTACCAGTGGCAGTCACCGCAAAGTGGCCCATTGATGGGCGAGTGTAAGCAGCCGAGCCGCCAGCAGCACCTCTTGCTCGATATTTTCTCCTCCAACCTGCGAAAAAGGAAAAAAAGAAAGCAGACACATTAATAACAATGAACAGAACAGAGCATCAAAGTGAGATTGTAGCAAGTGAAGAATAAGAAGAAAAGTGTGACTTGTTCAGCTGAGCGCAATTACCACCACCACCACCAGCACTTTTGCACCCAAAGTAACCGCAGCTATTATCAGCAACAGCAGCAGCACTCAAAGCTCACTTCAACTCACTCATTCCCGACACAATCACCTCTCTTTCTTTCTTATACCTCTCTCCCTCCCCGCTCAAACACAGCTCGGGTTGACAAGTCCAATTAATATCATAACTTTAGAAAAAGAGGAGGAAGAAGAAAAGCTTTTGCCAATTTTCGAGGCAAAAGAGGAATGATCACAATTATTGACTCAGCAGTGTGTTCAAAGAGAAAAGAAGACTAATTTGTGCGCGGCAATTTTCACGCCATCTCAATTTTCGCTTCTAGAATCAGCATTCAAAGCTTCTCTCGCTATTCAAACAAGGTGAATGAATAGAAAAGAGCTTCCTCTCGACTCATTCAAACTTTAAAGCTTCCTCTCTCTCTCTCTCTCTCTCTCTCTTTCCATCAGCATCATCATCATCATCAGTTAATATAAATATTTGAATATCAGGAACACTAATACCCCCTCTTTGCTAGTTGACACTGAGTGAGTGAGCGATCACCTTTTCAAATTGAACTCAAAAGAACGAAATGTATCGCACACACACCTGACCTGAACACTGACTGGGAGCGGGAAAAAGAAGAAGAGTGTACGCATCACTTCGCCGGGAAAAATTGCTCAGTGATGCATCGAGCTCTTCGCAGCAGAAAGCTTTTTGGTAATTTGCAACAACATCCTAACTGACTGACTGCCTGCCTGAGCACATTTCCCTACCGTTTACCTCTTCTCTTCTCTCGCACCAATTAACCTCAATTTGTCCCCTCTTCTCCCTCTGTTCCCCCTGTCCAAAATCGATCACTTTCCAGTGCAAAAAAATTGCACCACCACTACAGACTAGGTAAGCACACACAGTCTGACCGTTAACCACCACCACTGCATGAACACATATTTTGGGCACTAAATATAGCCAAAAAGTCTGTAACGTTAGTCTAAACACACTGGTCACAGCAGCAGCAGCAGCACACCTAATGGCCTATTGAGTATTAATTTGCCGGCCATTGCAGCAGCAGTTGGAAGCGGCAATTGTCCCCCTCCCCTCCCTCCTCAATTTGTCTCACTCAATCTGTCAGGTGGCAATAATTTATAATATTGATTTAATCTCCGCCGTCAGAAAGAACAGAACAGAACAGGACCGTCATTTGCTCTGTTCGGCCATTGTGCGCAATGGTCGTCCCATTCGGTCAGGTCATACTGTCCAACAGCGCCAGCAGCACAGGTCAGGTAGAGAGGACAGGTAGTCGTCCCCACCGCTACTTCAGTCACCGCAAACACATGTTCACTCAACTGGCAACAAGCACCAACACACACACACACGGCTAATTTGTCACTCACTACAAAGGTTTGCTGTTTAGGCTAGCTCTCGTTTCCCAGTCAACTTTGAGGTGAGGGGGGGGAGAAAAATAGCTGACATGTCGCAACATTTGTCTGTCTCTGTGCTGGGACGTCCTGAGGTGAATCGCATTAAAATTAGCCCCGTATTATGTTCTTTTATTAGCAGGCAAAAAGCAGGGGCAGGGGCCCGAGTGTTTGTGTTGGTCCTAGGAGAAGAAAGAAAGGGAGAATGGAGGCACCTAGGCCCAACAAAGCAGCAGCAGCAGGTCTCTCCCTATTGTCCTCCTCATCGGCATTGCCCCCATTAGTCTTCCATTACAGTCCATTTTAGTAATCGGTAATCTCCTCTCTTGACTCCTTCTCCTTCACTGAAGTAGATCTCCGCTGTTCCTCCGTTGCCGAGAAACACACTGCTCTCCTTATTACCATCTTACAGTCTGTCTATGGGGAAACTGAATCAGATCTGCCGCTGCCGCTGCTGGGTGACTTTGATCACCCGACTGACTGAATTTCAATTGAAAGAGACAGGGAGAGCTGATTTCCTAGGCAAACACAACAACAGAAGAACACGCATTACCACCTTTTCCTCTAAAGAAGAGAAGAAAGGGGCCAACACTTGGCATTACTGAACATGAAGCAGCAGCAGCAGCAGCATTGGCTTTTTGTTCGCCAGTGTCTAAATATTTGGACTGCATTCAGCAGACCAAGAAAGCAAGCAAGAAAGAAAGCATTGCTGCCATATGGCCAAACACACATTAGAACACACCGAGGTCTCGCTTCGCCTCGTGCCTAGCTCCTTTCTCTTCTTTTCAGCTAATGTTGATGCTCAGAAGCAGACATAAATACACACACACAAGCACACAAAACACTTTCAAATTCACTTCAGTTCTCGCAAAAGCTCACAAAAGCGGCCCATTTTTGTTGACTGAAAAGCATCTAGAATCGACTACAAATTGATGATGGCCAAATGGCACACAGGAAGAGAGGGGGAAGAGGGGCACATTGAATGGAGATCACCGGGGCTCATCTCCACATTCAATGTGCTAGGAGTCAGCAGCTATTACCTGGCAGACAGACAGTCGTACAGGAAACGGTGTACGACTGTCTGCCTAGACAGCCTCTGCCGCCGCCGGGTGCCCATTTGCCCAGCACAGTTGCTCGGTGCGTGGCAAATCGGAAATGAAGCTGCTGCTGCCGCTCGGTGCACTTAGCCCCATCGTTGCCATTCTTTCCAATCTATCTCTCTCCCTCTCTTCCATTCAATTCGGCGGTGGTAGTCGTTTGATTTCAATTTGCTCTTTCTCTCTTCACTCTCTGAATTCCCTCTCCTCTGCCGCCACCGTCGCATCACTGTATCGAATCGCTAATTTCTAATTGCATCACACTTGACAGCCTCAGTTGAATGGATGCACCAACAGAAGCAGAAGAAGTGGAAGAAGCAGAACTGCAGCTTCCATTTCTATGACCAATAGCAATGGCAGCAGCAGCAGCAGCAGCACTACCATTCCTCCTCTTCTCGTCACTAATAATTACTTCATCAGTGCACTATTTCTAGTTTTGCAGCAGAACGTCTTCGATCAAATCTTCCCTCCCCTCAATTTCTATCTGCTTTAAATTTACAATTCTCGAGGATTATTTTTTCAGAGCACACACTCTTCAGGAGGTGCTGCTGCTGGGCTTTCCCTAGGATCACAAGGTGCCAGCCAGCCAGCCACAGTAGACAAACACAGCAGAGTTTAAGCAGAGTGAAAATGAGAATGAATGAGAATGTAAATTTACATTTAAATTACACACACTGTGTGTACACACTACTACTGCGCTTCAGAGGAGGATTAGCAGAGTGTCACCAGAGTAGTGGTGGTGGTGGTGGTAATGGTGACAGAGAGAAAGACCATCACACCATCATCGATCCACTCTCCTCACAGTCATCAAATACCCTGTCTTCCTCTTCTTACATAGCTGTCAAACCCTCAGCACACTTGTCACAATAGTGTGTGTGTGAGTAGCCAGCCAGTTACAAACTTACAAACTTGACAAACTTTGCTCCACGATTGGGAGAAAAGAGAGAGAGAGAGAGATTAGCAGCTACCCTCCTCAAAAACTACTGCTAAGCCTGCTGCTCCTGCTGAAATGCTGCAGTGTGACACAAAGTGGCAAATTAAAACGGAAATCGGCGTTCCTTTTCTCCTACTTTCTCCTCGCTGCGTTGATGAATGCAGGGCACAGAGTGTCCAGAGGAGACTGAAGAAGAAGAAAAAGAAGAGTCCGTCGTTAATCGCATGCTTCACATGGTAATAGTCTACCAGGCTCTGCTTTGAAGAAAAGAAAGAGAAACTTCAAAGCACCTTCCTCAAGCAAGCAATAGAATCGCAGCATATTTACGATTTGCCAACGACCAACTCTAAAGATTGAGCAGTGTAATCGGCACGTAAAAGCGAACTACTGGGAGATACCATGCTCGCGCCATTCTCTCAATCACTTGCGAGAAAAGAAAACTTGTGACTAACACAGCTCAGCCGAGCCCAAATAAAAACTCGGGAGGTCCTCTTCCTTCTCCTCATTCGGTACTTTATGGAGCAAATTAGCAATTGCAAGTCTGCCTGCCTGCTTGCACTTTCTTATGCCTGTGTTTGCGCGCCTGACGCTGTTTGTTTGAATGTGTGTGTGTGTGTTTTCGATGTGCCTCTATTTACTTTGCCGTATTTTCGCGAAAGCGAAAGCTAAAGCGAGAATCGAAACACAGAGCGCGCATCTAAAGCTAAACACAACGTCTTTTATCTCTATCTCTCATCCCAAAGAAGAGAGAAAGTAGCAAAAAGTCAGTCAGTCAGTGAGAGGGAATTTACAACAAAACACACACAAAGTCACATTGGTAGTAGTAAATGGCAGCAGTAACTAAAGTCCTGACTGACTGACTGGCACTACTACACACATTTCCGCCCTTCGGAATGGAACGACAACGACAAAGAAGACGATCAGAGCAGAAGAAGAAACGGCTAAAAGGCTACTGAAAGCAGCAGCAGCAGAACGGGCGCCGTTAATTTATGAACTTGAACTTTTATGGCTTTAGTGCACTTTAATTTGACAGTAAAAGCGACTGTCTCTGTCTGATTTCTCTCTCTCTCCTATTCTTTGCCGTTTGCATGTTTGCGTGCTTCTTTAATTCCTTTTCCTTTCTGTTACTATTCTCAGCGGACAGACGATGACTGCTGCTGCTGCTGCTACTGTCGCTTGCCCTCTCTAATTACTCCCTTCAATTGCCCGGCAAACTCGGTTGCACTTCACTTTTGTCAGGCAGCAGTAAATTCGACTCAAAAGATGGCTGCTAGGACTTCTCTCTCTTCCACCCGAATAATAATCGCCCCCCCATTTGTCTTTCTCTACTGAGCCGAGACGCACACGAGAATTGGCGCTTCTCTTGTTAGAGAAAAGGAGAAGAAAAGAGGCCCAAAAATCAAATCTACTTGAAAGAAATAAATAAGCAAAAGTATCACTGCAGATTCGATTAGCAGCAGCAGCAGCCCACAGTAGTTCTGGGGCCTTTGTGCCGAGTGATAATTGCTGCAGATGCGAATTGGTTAATCGCAGCAGCAGAAGCAGCAGCAGCTGTTGACTCTTGCAAACTCTTCTAAATGAGTGGACACATTCATGGCAGGCATCAAGGTTTAGGTTTGAATTTGCCAAAGCAAAGAGTGTCTCTCTTTTCCACTTTCTTCATCTTTTCCCCACCCCCACAATCAGTCATCATCTTGGACCTGACCATCTCTCTCTCCTTCTCCTTCTCATCTTCTCCCCGACTACTTATTAAATGTGTCTGTCTGTCAACGCCAAATAGAATCGAATCAGCTCGGCGGCAGCAGCAGCAGCCAAAATGGAATCCTCCTTTCACACTCGCCAGCAAAAGAATTTTTGCAGAATCTCAGAGTTGGCCAATTGGCGGTCGATTGCAGTAGCAGCAGCAGCAGTTGCTGACCAAGGTGATTGACAGGCCAATTGGCTTCAGGAGATGGCGGTGGCGGTGGTGGTGGTGGCAACCTTCTCATTCCCATTCCTTCACTTCCTAGTTCTAAGGAAAAGGGGCAGAAAAGAGTGGATGCGTTCACTGCAAGATGCAAATAGATTCTCGTTGTAAGGAAAAAGTGGCAACAGCAGCAGAAGCAACTCTGAAGTCTACTTTCGATTACCCGGCGTATTACCACCGTCAAAAGGGCAAGACAGCCAACTAATTCCCCACCACCACCATCCCGAGCATGTGTTTAATTAATCGACTGATTAAGCATCAGGCAAAAAAGAAAAGAGGGAAAAAGGCTGCATTTGCGGTTACAAAGACGCAGCAGCAGCAGCAGCACGGGTTACGCTGGCACGCCGAACATTGCCGCAGTCATTTGCAACTTGTGCACCCGACTGCTAATGTACTACCACCACTGCACGAGTAAATGAATTTAATTAAATTAACTACCACCATTAATGAACTTACAGAAATCTACAGACGAAGAGACTAAGACTCTGAGGAGCGTGATCAGCAGCAGCAGCAGCACTGCCACCGGCGCTGATTGGAAAAGGAGAAAGAAAGAAAGAAAGAAAGAAAAAGTTCATTCCTCCTCTCTTTTTAGTGCGAACTAAAAGTTGGGCGCCCGAAATCGAGTTGATCGACAGGGATCGGGGGCGCCCACAGAGCAGCAGCAACACTTTTTCAGGCTAAAAATGTTGCTACTGCTCCTGCAAGCTCCAGGCGCACCACTGTCACCACTTGTCACCACCAATAATGCAATAAAAAGCAGTCAGTGGTCAGTAGTGAAAGAGACTTTCACTAGGAGTAAGAACTTCACAGCTCAGCTCCACACAGCCTGTCACTTGCTGGCCGTTGAAATCAGCGCCGACGACGGCACCAACTTGTCAGCAATACCAGCGGTATCGGCGGCGGTGGCAGCAGCAGCCGATCACTATAATCAAAGCATCATCGTCGGCGTTGGCAGCGATATCCCGCGCGCCAGACAGCACCGCTAGTTCTCCCTCTCCTTCTCGATCGATAATCAAATTAAAAGTCTCAGTCTCCCTCTCTCGCTCACCAAGATCACGCTCCACTTGACCGATGCTAATGAGCCGCTCCAGTCAGTGGCGAGAGCGCGAGCAGCAGCTCGACCTCTGCAATTAGAGGCAACCAGAGGAAGGAGACGGAGAAGAAGAAATAAAAAACAGTTGCCAGCAAAACACTAAACTGGCGCCCAGAGCAGACGTGCAAACGAGGAGAGAAGAGAGAGAATCGATATATGCACTCTGCCCTGCCTGCCTGCGCACCTGTAATTGTCTTTTGATTGCCTCTCTCTCTCTCTCTCTCTCTCTCCCCTTCACCTCCAATCAACCTGGCGGAATTTGCAATTTGCCTGCGCAATTCAGGCAGGCTAGCTGACAGCTTTTTTGCAGCATTAGCAGCAACAACAACAGCAGCACCAGCTACTGTTTGTCACTTTTAATTCTGCCTACGAGCACAACTTTGCTGCACTTACTGTCGCGACTTGACTTGTGCACTTGGGACGCGGCGCACTAGTTGTTGTTCCCTCTTCCTCCTCGCCGTTATCACATTTTCTGTTGTGTGTGTGTGTTTGTGTGCTCGCTGATTAAATAATTGTCCCCCTTCTCTGCTGTTGTTGTCCTGAGCTGGTGCTAGTGTGTACGTCAATTGAACAGTGTGAACCCAAGTGTGGAGGAAGAGGAGGAAGTTCTGCAGAGCAAAACGGTGTGCATTTGTAAGCTGCTTCTGCTGCTGCTGTTGCTGTTCCTCGTAAAATGGTACGCGTTCAAGCTGCTCAAGTGTGTATTTGTGTGTGTTATGGTTGTGGGCAGCCAACTCAGGAGGCACCGGCAACTCTCCGGGGACCTAGCAGCCTGCAACGAACGTACGTAAGTTCAGTTCGTTCAGTGCCTTCATTACCATACACCACCACCACAGCACATCTTTTCCGTGAAAATGTGTCCCCGATGGAGTGAGAAAAAGAGAGAGAGAGAGAGAGAGAGAGAGAAGAGAGAGAAATCTCCAACGTTTTGGGTGACACAATCAGCAGCAGCAGCAGCTAAGACAGAAGAAGCAGCTTTCATAATTTATATTAATAATGGTCGGGCAGTGCACAATTCTCGAGAACTGGCTCGCTCGTTCGCTAGCAGGAAAAGCTTCTTCGTCGTGCTCTGAAATTCAGAAAGCATTTCGAGTGAATTTTTTTTTCAAAACTGCAAACGCACAAAAGTGTGCGTCAAAATTCATTGCGCAGTAGTAGTAATAATAAAAATAATCTAATTAGGACTGGAAATGAGAAAGTCAGAGATGAGATGAACAAAAACACTGGTAACAGAATCGATCTGAAATAGAGAGCGAGCACTTCAAGTGCACTCCTCTTCAGTGTCCAGCAGTGTGTGTGTGCATGTGCTTAGTAGTGCTCTTCAAAAACAGGACACTCTTGAAAAAGTATCGAGAGAACAAACGACAATTCAACAGAAATAGAAAAGAAAGTGCCAGAATAGCTTTGATTTTTCAGCAAAAACAGCAGAACAACTTTTTTCCTGTACTAAGAAAACGGTAGTGCACCACTGGTGCTACAGTGCTCATTACATTTCATGCAGTGCAATCAGCATAATTCGGCACAGCATCAGCCAGTGTCATTATCCACTGCTGCTGATGATGCTAAGGGGAAGCCTAGCCTCTTGAAAAGTTGGTGAGCCTACTACCTAGGCATTGATTACCGTACAGAGAAGTTCGGCAATTAACTTTCGATTCACTGAATTTCTCCAATCATTCGGGCACCACTGCCACCACTTTTACCATCGCCAGAAGGCACTCACAGACAGAGCCAAAAAAATGCTTCGTCCCCAAGTACACATAGAGCACCACACAGGGAGAGAACTAGACAGACACAGAGCCAACTTTTGCACTTTCCAGCACAAAAAGCTAAACAGTGTTCAACATTGGGCGATTGCTGCTGATTTATGCAGCTGCAGCAGCAGACGGAAAACTTATGACACAGAATCACTCTGAAAGAAGAAAGAAAATAACAACTAAACAGAGACAGGGCGGCAAGAGATGCTGCAGCGATAGCAGGAGATGGGAGAATTGCATTAGCCAGTAGCCACTGATCAGAAGAGGAAGAGTCAGTCCAAGCTATCACTGTCCACGCGAGTGGGCATCGAAAAGAAAAAAAGATAGACGGGAGAAAAAGAGACTTTGTTTCCTTCCCTCTTGCTGATCCATCGATCACAACATTCGATTGGATTGAGGGGGGAAATGGAGAAGATGGAGAAGACACATACCAGTCAGCAAACAGCAGATTCGATTCGCCGACAGTCAGTCAGTCAGTGAGCAATCATCTTTCTCCCTCTCTCCTCTGCTGAAGGTTGAATCTGGTGATCACTTCCCTCTCTTCAACTAGCAGCAGCAGCAGCCATTATCACCGCTTTTCGTCTTCAAATCCGTGCGCTCACATCACATCACAGCACACGGCGTTCTCTCTCCCCTTCTTATCGCTCCGACAGTGACATGTAAAACGAGAAAGGCATTAGCAGCCAGCAAAGCACTGGGCGCGGACACACACTGATTCTGGAAAGCAGAGGCTGAGGCAGAGGCAGCAGCAGCTTTCAATTAAAGTGCACCAGTAATGGTGTCGAAATGGAAATACAAAAAGAGCGGAGAAAAAGAAGAAGAAAAAGAAGAGGATGCATTTACATTTGCCGGTGAACAACATGGTAGAGATGCAATCCACACACACACACACAATCGGTGGTCTATGTCTCTCCTGCTCAACACTGCTCAGTGCAGTGCAATGTGTGTCGGTGAATTGCGCTTTGATTTGTGCAGCCACCACCACTAGCTGGGCATGTCGCAGCGGCAGCAGTACATGTCGGAATGAGGAGAAGAAGAAGACAGGGGATAGAGATAGAGAATGAAAAGGAAAAAGGAAGGCTCGACTAATGCGATGGGATGATGGGATGCTCGCGCGACCTGCTCGAGTGAGGCAGAAGGCCAGGGGCGAGCTAAGCCGCCGCCGCCTAATATTCTCACTCGCAAACACCACGCTCCCTCGTTTATTCGTTCATTAATGAGCGGCCCCAAGAGCCGCTCAAAAAGATCTGAGAATGAGCGAATAACGAAGATCGCTCTCTCTCTCTCTCTTCTCTCTCTCTCTCTCATTCATTCCTACTGATGATAAATCACAATTATGAGAGGAAGGCAGCGCTACTGGTGGTGGTGGTGGCGGTGGTGATATACAGTCAGTCACCGCCGCCATTGCCCCAAATCTGTCTGCTGATGTGTGAGAAATAGAAATAATAATAATTCGGCGAATGAATCGAAGCAGAATGAGCTGAATGAACGAATGAATCACATTAGATCAATCTAGTCAGCTCCCTCGCCCTCACCAGGGCACCAGGACACGGGGGCACAGCAGAGCACAGCAGTGCGAAAGGACACACATAGCCGCTGGTGCTGTGGCCATCGGGGCCCACAAGCAGCACAGCAGAGCAGAGCACAGTGGCCATCATCCCCGCTCAATGGCCAATAACACGAGCACACTAAAGCACACACAGTAGTCAGCCAGTCAGTCAGTCACATCATCCGGAGACGCCAAGTTCAATTTCGATAATGTTCCATTAGGCGAGGCTGCAGCAGTGGCAACAGCTGCACTCCTAATGGCAGCAATGGAATCCACACACAGAGCGCAGTTTGCTTTGCAGCTCGCTCCACTGCCTCGGCAAACACAGAGTGCAAAATATTATTCAAACTTTGCCGCAGGCACTGCAGTAGTAAAAAGCAGAGTTTGATTCTACTCGGTCGTCATCGTCGTCGATTCGACAAAGAGAAGGAAAAAACTGCGACTTTGTCCCACACTACATAGAAGAGCTATGGCTCACTACAGAGCAGTGATGCAGCACAGTCAGAAGCTTTGGCAGCAATCATCATCTGCTTCAGCTTCTACTTCGCTCATATTTGCTCAACAAAACGACTCTTTACAATTTAAAATTCCACACTGAATAATTAAAAGCAGCAGCAAACCGAAAGTGACCACAGCAGCAGCAGCAGCAGTCAATTGAAGAGAATTCGGCAGCCAAAATTCTGCTGCTGCCTCAAAAGGAGGCGAATCAATAATTAATTTGCATCAAACGAAAGTACTGCAGAGAATCTGAAAAAAAAGCGTACGAATTCATTTGTACGAGTGATGATAAAGTGAGTGCAGTGCACTGCTGCAGTACTAGCACTTCAGGGCAGAAAAACTCAGGCTAGCCTGTCATCGTGTCCATTTGCATATTAAGCACAATTCTCTTCACAACTGTCACCGTCATTACTGACTGCTGGGTAATTAGAGTGCTTCTTCTGTACTACGACAATAATGCACTTTTTAATAATCTAATTTGAAAGTTGATATATCGTATCATCAGAGTTGTTGCTGGCAGTGGTGGTGGACAGCCTGAAAGAGGGGTACAACATCAGGACACAAGCAAATGTACTGTCAAAAGTCAGTGACAGGCAGGCAGGCAAAGTTTTTGAAAAAGAGACACTTCTTCCTCTCTACATTAGCATAGAGCACACTGGACACTCTGGCAATTCTAGGGAGAGGTCAGCTGAACATTATTAATTGCCTGCAGACTTCAGAACCGACACACAAAAAGTTTTAAAATCAGACAATCACTACAATACTACACTTTCTTCAACGTTTAGAGCACAACTCTTTCCACTGAGAAAGCGTCTTAGAAAGTCAATCGATCTTAGAGGAGAGATCGAGCGTTCTCTGCTCCGGATATGGAGGGAATTTCCGATCTGAATCGGTTGTCTCTTCTTTTCTCGCTCAACACACTCATACACTTTCACCCTTGCTTAGTGATAAATGAGAAAAACAGTCTCAGTTTGAGAAAGAGGAAAAAGAGAAAAAGCTAAATCAGCCTGTCAAGAATATTCTGCTTATCTTTCACTCACTCTAGCAACAGCAGCAGCCGAAACTTTGACATTCCTGGTGCAGCGGTGCAGCAGTAGTGGTAGTTGTCAACCGAATCGAATATGCAAAGCCACTGCTGCTAGCCCAAACTAATTAGCAAAAACTCTCTCTCTCTCTCATTAATTCTAAACGCAAAATCAGCGGCTGTGGTGGTAATTATCGCGCAGTTTCAATTAAACCTCAACTTGGCCTAGATTGCCGAAATGTGAAATCAAATGGAAAAAACGGCACCTACCTTCCTGAATTGCCAGCCGGCGCACTTCGACGTAGTCCGTGTTCGGTATCGTCAGCCGGCACTCGTAGTGCTCGGCAATGTTCGCCTTTGGCGGCCTTGGTGTCGTTGTCGTCGTCGTCCGGTTTCGATTTCCGAGGACAAGTCGTTCCCGAGATGGGGGCAAGTCGACGGCTCGTCCTAGCTCCAGCTTAGAACTTGAAGCAGAGTTGTTGCTGTTGTTGTTGCTGGACGACTGATTTGCAGCGACGTGTTCAATGTGCGAGACGAGGGTGATCGAGTAGAGGCCCCCGGTCAGAGACTGAAAGGAGAGCACCGTCGTTCCGTTGGACTCCACCTCGGTCGCCTCGAGGTCGCCGTTGCTGCCGCTGCTGTCCGCCTGTTCATGTTCGTTGCTGCTACTTTGCGGTCGCACCTTGTACAGGCGAATCTCCGGCTCGGGGTAGACGCCAATGGCGGTGCAGGTGATGTTGAAGCCCTCATCGTCGCTGGATGATGATGATGATGATGATGATGATGATGACGAGTCCTCGTCCACCTCGACGGCGGCAATGTCAAAGGCGGTGGCCGGTTCTAGTAGGGAAATGTATAAAAGTTAGAGTTTTCGAAAATAGAAATCGAGAAAGCAAACAAAACCAAACACAACCAAAATGACCGGGAAAAGAAGCAAAACGACCCTTCACAAAGTACGTGCACAAACTTTGGTGACCAGAATTTCGAAACTCCGGCCACGAAAATGATCATCAACAAAAACTCGTTTCTTACCATAAATCACCAGACTGGTCGATTTGCTGTCCTCGCTCTCCAGCGCAATGACACTGCAGGTGTAGCGGCCGCTAAGGCTGGGCGGCGGGTTGAGCAGCCGCAGTGCTCGGTGGCGCGTCCGCTCGTCGCCGGCCACCACAAAGTTCTCGTCGACGTAAGGGCGCAGCTTCTCGGCAAAGGTCGGCGGGCCCTTGCGGGCGGTGATCCACTGGAAGAGGGGCTCCTTCTCCTCGTTGAGGAACCACTTGATGATGACCATCGAGTCGTTGTCCGCGTAGGCAAAGTCGCAGTCGAGGACGACGCTGGCGGCGGCCGGGGCGCCGGCCCTGAACGCCTGCTGCCCGCTGATCGACTTGATGTGCACAGCGTCGACCGGGGAGGAGGTGGCTAGGGGGAAATTGAAATAGAAAGATGTTGGTTAGAGAAAACGGTTTTTAAGGAAATTCCAAGCATCCATGAACATCATCAACTAATGTCCTTTCCCATCTTATCTGCCCGTTTCCCTCCATTCTAACCAATCTTACCCTCTCCCACCCTTTTCTCCTCTGCCTATCTGTAATGTGAGCCTTTGGACATCATTGAAATTAAATTAAACAACAACCTGTAATGGCTTCAGCACTTCTCTTAATGGCTAATTAACTGTGAGAGCAACTGTGTGTTTACCTGAAAAAAGGGGAGCTATGAGAATGGGAGACAGTGCTACCGAATCAGCACCATTTTCCTTTTATTACCAACTCAGTCAACAACATCAAAACAAAACACATCTTTAACTTTGAAAACAGCAGCATCAGCTGAGAAAGTCGTGCACTCTGGCAGAGCATCAGCAGCAGCATCTTTCATTTCTAATTTGATGCGATTAAGTGAGTGAGTTTCTCAGTTGCTCTTTTCAGTCTCGAGTATGATTAATGGCGGGCATCAAATGCGACTAAGTAAGTCAAAGAAGAAGAAGCTGCTGCTGCCGCTGCCAACGTCAGAGCGTCAGAAAGTTCTACTTCTTCTTCATCATCACTCTCAATTCCTCCTCCTCCTCTGCTCTTGATTGATGTCTGCCCAGTGGTTCTGTTGCTGCTGCTGCTGTCGTGTCATTGCCTCTCACTAATGTGCCACTGATCACCGAGACTGACTGAAGCTGACTGAGCACCTTCAGCCTGATCTTCGACTGCTCACTCTCGCTCTCTCTCCCTCATGATATCATCCCCATCAGGTGGGCTCACCACCACCACGATGACCAGGCAAAGAAGAGAAACCTTCCTCAACTGATCAGCGAGCTGCTGTTCTAATTGAGCATCGATGTGCACCTACCACCAATACCACCTCTTATCAATGCCAGCCATCTACAGTATGTGCAGAATCGACTGACTTCGAGGACGACGACTGCTTTCACTTAGCACACAGTCGCCCAAACGGCCCCCAACGGCGTCTGCCTTCTTCTCGTCTCCTTCTCCTTCATCTCGTCCATCTCAGTGACACATTATCATATCAGTGCAATGGACAGCAATGGCGGCCAAATCGAAACACCGACACTCCATTAGCAGTCATTAGACCTGACTGACTGCCTGCTAAGTCGGCAAAGAAAGCTGCTGCAGCAGGTATTGTCTAAAGCAATATGGAAATGAGACTGACTGGCTGAACATACACAAACACACACACACAAGGACGATGAATAAATGGTGAGCAATGACCAGCCATCGTGGTGCTCTTGGAGATGAGCAACAGAGCAAGTGAGCAAGTTCTCTCGGAAAAGATGTGGCCACTTTTAATTAACATCGCACCACCATCGCCATCAGCAGCTTAATCAGGCAATGGAGAACAACAGTAAAGAGAAACAGTGTTGCCACAAGTGTGCAGTAGAGTTCGGCAGCGCACGTTTTATCGAAAAAGGAGATGTATTTTAATTAACAGCACACTAGCACAAACAGTTGATTAACCCTGGCAATGGTAGTGGTGGTGAAGAAGATGGAGATGTATTTTTTCAATTAGAAAAGCAGAGAGAGAGAGAGGAATCTCTGAAAGACTGTTGTACATACTGCCACGACCAAGACCTAAAGACCTTAATTAATTGAAGCACAAGGAAGAAGAAAGAAAAGGAAAAAAGAAATGAGCAAAAAAGCAAAATTCAGCGAGAATTTGCAAAAACAATTCTCGACTGCTTAATATTCCTCATTCACCCTCTTCGACATTCGTCTTTGATCAGCTCCCTCTTTTTCCGTTTGCCCTTCACTCTATTTACACTACTTCTTTTTTTCTGTTTACATTAGCCAAAGACTAAAGAAGGAAGAAAATCAGCTAAAAGACCACCACCACCACCACCAAATGGAGTACTGCTAATGAACAGCTTTGGTGGTGGTGCAGCAGTGTAAGTCACCACCGAGGCAGTCAGTCAATCCTGACCATCTGAACTGTCACTAATCCATTACCGAGGACATCCCTAACCTCCACAATCACAACATCAGCAGCAATGGTAAATGGATATCACCGGCACAGACTAAAGCTAAAGCTAAAGCGCGTCACGACATTTTAATCCATCAGCTGAAGATGATGATTCTGTCATAGTGGCTGGCTGGCTCAGTTCCCTCTGCCGTCTGGCAATTAACCCGCTGGCGAGAAAACTTAAAGTAAAGACTAAGACAAGAAAGAAGAAGAAAAGAGTGCAAGATCACAAATTAAATAAATCATGCGCATCACTCGCATGATCGATCGGTGGTGCACACGGAGAAGAAGAAGAAAAAGATCAAAACTCGACGGTAGATCGTCTTAGAAAAAAACTTGGACGGCGGCGATGTGAGATGCTAAGCACCGATAGAAGTGCGGAGACACCGACGATGACGACGACTATCAAATGGCCGCATCAAATTCAGCTAACGTACAGAGAGGACACAGAGAAAGACACCGACCAGCTCTGCTCCTCATCATCAGATCAGTATCACCCGGATCACCAGTCAACAGGTGAACAGGTAGCTAGCCAGGACAATCGACCTCGATTGAGGCTCAGTCGTGAGCGCAATGACCAACCACCACCACCACGACAATCACACAAAACGGTTCTCTGATTCGCTCAATCAAATGAGGCGGAAAGAAGTTCAACAGAAGAAAAAATTCGTGACACTCAGCCCCTTCCTAATCTGCCTAATCTCTAAGAGATTTGCCGTTGCCATCCTCATCTTTTGGAGCTCTCAAATTACCGCTCTTTGAGCTCTATCTCTTTTTTTCAAAGGGTGTGACAGTTTGGCGGTGCGGTGACTCTCCGAACTTCATCCGCCGACTTTGGTCGATTTATCGCCGCAATATTAGCAGCAGTAATCTAATGACCTGTTCTGAGCTCGTTAACTTGATCGCACACCACTAATTTGCGGTCAACTGGGCGCCCAGTTGAGCTAGTGAGAGCAGTGTAGGTAGGTGTTAATGCAAAGACACACACTAACACTAACAGTTAGTCAAACACGGTTTACTTTAAAAGTGCAAATAAAACGACTGCTAAGCTTTGAGGGAAAAGAGAGCACCTAAAGTTAGCTAGTGAGCGAGTGAAAGTGATCACCACCACTCGGGTCAGAGATGTTGATGTGGCCATATTTGGCAACACTTTGTTGGTTTGCTAATTTTCTAATTAAGATGCCACTCACAAGCACAAGTGCACACACTTCCTCGACTTCATCATCATCATCATCATTTTCATCACCACCACTCCGTCATTCTCATTGTCGCCCTTGTCTTGGTTTGCATTTCGGCATCCCATTTGTCATTATCCTCAATCATTTCTTCCTCTCCCTCAGCAGAAGTAGCACTCTTTGATGACTTCACTAGCGCGCCAAGCTCTCTCCATTTGCCAAAGTAAGAGATGTAATTGGCACTGGAAAATGGCCGTTGCTGCTGCTGTTGTTTGCACTTTCACTTTGTTTTCTTTTTCTTTCAAATCGACAAGTCCTTCTCAAAGTCCTCCTCCTCTACTCAATTGACACATCAGCAGCAGCAAAGCTAGCGAGTCTCTGACTTTTGATCTCGTGACTGAAACAGTCGACAGTTTCTCTTCCATTCGGCAGAATCCGCCTAACAAATTAGAAGCCGCCAAGTACACACTGGGCAATAAATAAAACAGCACATTTTTTCATTCTTAGCAGAAGGAAACAAAGTGTTCTGCAAAGTAGTTATGAAAAGTAGTAATGGGCAGCAGCAGCACAGTTCAATTCAGCTAATGACAAACAGAATCGAACAAGAATAAATAGACAGAGAGAACGAAAGTTCTTAGGACTGAGTGCATTGGCAATACCCGGGAAACACGCGATCCCAATTTGCCAGTGCCATTGCTCATTCCTCAGAAGAGCAGAAAAATATTATTTTGTTGCAGCACACGCAATACTTCATCTTCATCATCATTTCTCTCTTCAAGCACTCGATTGTCTGAGCCAGTCCGTCTGTCTGTTTGTTTGAACAAAGTCCACACACTAATGATTACCAGTCTCGGAGAGTTTGCGAGTGCACTGTGTGTGTCTGTCTGTGTGTCGCAGAGTTTGTTGTCCGAACGTTTGCATTTCTGCACTCGTTTTGGTCTGTATCACCACTACCACTCTTCTATTACCTATCCAGCAGCACTCATTTGGCTGTCCAATTCGAGGAACGAAACAAAACTGAGAGATTTGCTCTTTTGCAGCTCTTTTTGGACTCTGAACTGAACACCAGTGATATTTTCATCGTTCTACTAATTAACTGCCAAAAGTGAACTGCCATGTGTATTACTGGTTCAACAACAACGATCATGGTGGTCGTCGATCCAATAGCAAAATAGTGTGTGCCTGGTTAGCATCAACAGACAAAGTTCATATAAAGAGCACACCGCATTCATTGACCCACAAATCGAACACTGGAGATCATACACACTTTCCGAGGGCTAGTCCAGTCCACTTCAGTTCAGTCCACTTCGATCATCATCTTTCCTCTCTCTGTTTGCTCGCTTTGTCAACAACAAAACCACCACCAAATCGATCAGCAGCAGCGGCGACCACCGTTATGACCGCTTTCCTCCTCGATTAATTACCTTTCTCCCTTAATTTGTCATCCACTGGAGAGTTCAAAGAAAAAAGGGAAGGAAGTGAAGGCACTTGCGGTAATGGTCGTGGTGGTGACTGGGTAAAAAAGCACTTTTTGTATCCAGGCAACCAGCAACAGCAACAACAGCAGCAAAAACAGCGGCAAACTCTCTCTTGAAATGCCTTTCTCTCCTTTGATTACACCACCACCAGAGCTCTGATGGTGGTAGCTATCGAAGCGAAAAAGGAGAAAGAGAAAGAGAGAGGTTGCCGCAGCAGTTAGCAGCAGCAAGATAAAACAAACAAACACACACACAAATGGCCAGTGAAAGGGGCAACGAAAAATACGAAGAAGAAGAAGAAGTAGAAGACGTGGAAAAGAAAGAAGAAAAAAGTGTACAGCTCGAGACGATAGTCAGTCAGTTCGTTTGCAAAGGACATGAAAAATAGTGCTCGCTTTGAAATGGGCAGCAGCAGCAGCAGCAGCGGTGGCGGCAGCCAAAGTAGACCGATGATTTACGATGCGAAATTGTTGCAACCGAGGAAGAAGCAGAAGAGGAAGAAGAGGAAGGAAAAGGAACAGTTGCAACGAGCAGCTAATGGAGTTGCTGGCCAGGCCAGGCCAGCAAACTCACCGAAACCAGCGGTTTACAGGAACAACAACAACAAATGCCCAATGCAGTTTGAGTTTTAGCGCTGGTAAAATACAAATGCAGTGTGCAAAGTAATGTAATTAATGGTCACCAGGCAGCGAGTCGACATTTGAATATTCACTGTCGGGCTGCTGCTGATGACGTCGACGACGACGATGATGATGACTATTACAAGGACTAAGCACTGTTTTAGTGCCAGTGCTGCTTTTGTCTAATTAATCAATCATCAGTGCGGACTCTCTCTCTCTATCTCAAGACAAACTTCTTCGGCGGTGGTAATCGATCTGCTAAGTAGTGGCGGCGGCACTGCAGTGTCTCCTCAGGTGACATTCACCTTCAATCACCGATAGCAAAGGCTCTCTGTGCGATGATTTATCGAAAACTTCTGCGGCACTTTGCCTGTGACATACATTGCCGACGCCGCCAAGCCGAGGCTGTCGTATTCGATTCCAAGCGGATGACCTCCTTGTCGGACAGAGAAAAGAAAAAAAAAGAAGTACATCGTCGACCACCGTCGTGGTCACAGTCGTTCCCTCGATTATCGTCTCGCAAATAATAATAATAAAAGATGCTCAGTCAGAGCAATTGGATGCGCGCTATTTATAAACGCTAAGCACTACTGGTCCTACTGGTGACCAGTCGCAGTCACAGTCGCATTCGATGTGACACACTACACATCATCAACTGGTCGTAATCTCCTCGCTCTCCATGTTCAGTCATGTCTCTTCCCTTCGGTCTTCAGTCTCTCTCCCTGAGAATGAAGATAAATGGCCCTTTAATTAGCCCTAATTGTCGCAGAACGAAGCACCAGCAGCAGCAGAAGAAGGAGATGGAGCTGGTGGTGGTAATGAAGATAATGCAGCAGTGAGCTATTCGGTGACAAAACACAGCTGAGGAAGGAGAAGGAGAGGGAGCAATGTTTCAATGTATCCATCACATCACATCCATCCATCCTCGACAATGTAAACACAGTGTGTCTGTCTGTTCAGCAGTAGCAAAGTATCAGGTGGTAGTCAAAGTGGTGAAAGTAGCAGGATACACTCACACACCACCACTAATAATAATGGGAAAGTTCCCGTCGACTGATCAGAAGGACGAGGGAGGGAAGGGAAAGGAAAGGGAAGAAAAGGAAAAGATGGAGGCAGCAAAATCAAACAGATCAGCCTGTTGATCTAATGCCTCACCGCTGCTGCTGCTCACTTAGCCTACTTTACTTTATATTCGGTGGGAAGCAGGACTCCCCTCTCCCACCACTGACCAGACAAAGCTCGATTCTTTGTTTAGAGAGCAGCAGCAGCCAAAGGAGCAAATTGAATTAACTCGTGAGCTGCTGAGGAGAACTAGTGAAGCGTGCTCTTCGGCTTCCTCCCCACCAATTCAACAATCTCGAGGATGCCAACAGCAGCACTACTTTAGTTCGTCTTCAAAGCGAAAGTGTCTGACCGACAACAGAGAAGTGTCTGTTCTGTTCAGTGTGTTGGCCGACAATGGCACTGAATTGTCAGTCAGTCAGTCAGTGCTCTCAAAGAGCACAGCACAGTGCACCGGACAATGGTCGCCGATGATGATGATGATGGTTAAGGAGAAGAGGAAGAGGAGGAGGCAATGGCAGCAGTAGTGCTCATAAGTGCTCACACTGTCACACACTGTACTACCCCTCAATGAGACTTGAGGAGATAGAGCAAGGTGGCTAAGTGGCACTCGATTGCACTAATGGAGAGCAGAGGAGCTGCTGCTGCTGTCAGGAGCGATCAACTGTGGAGCGGCTACCTTACCTTACTTTGCCTTACCATACCTCTGGCTCCTGTCGTTCCATTGTATCGACAGCAGCAGCAGTAACAAGAGCGGGAGATTACCTCTCCTGTTGCTGCTGATGGAAGTTTCGAGGTATCTGTAAGGTCAAGTGGAGAGAGAGAGGACTGTCGGAAGGAGAGCACACCACTACTAGAAATTACACTTTGATTGATTTCAAGAAGTGTAGTAGTTAGGATAGTGTGCTAAGTGCACCCACAGGTCCATTTAGGCACACTAGTTCACTTTTGATGTACTGTTCACTCTAAAGTGAGGTGCCTAATTTATGCTGCTGCGGTCTCCTCCCCGTCTGCCACCTAATTAACAGGTCAAGAGATGAACACTGAGTGCTCGTAATGTTCTGTGCTATTGGAACACATAAGCAACATTGAGCACCACACACACACACTTTCGATTCAGTGGTGCTCAGTCAATGAGAGATATGAACAGACAGACAGCAACAAGTCTTTGGTTTAAAAGTCTAAACCCCTCTTTTTAAAATAAAACACAGTAGTAGGTCTCTCTGAAACACAGTCTGAAAACTAGCAGTACTATTTTTAAGATAAAGTCTGAAGAGTGTGTGTGTGTGTGTCTGAAACCAGTGTAAACAGAGCGAGACTCACCACCACCACCACCAAATATGGACCACACCAGCCTTTGGACAGCAGCACAGTCTGGTGCAATGGCCTAATGAAAATACAAAGCTTGTGCTGTGCTGTGATGATGATGATGAGGGCAATGCCGGTGGCCTGCTCGTCACTGAACATCAGCACACATGGTGCACAGATTCAACTCAAAGTAAGAAGCACTGAGAGTGACCAGTGAGCAGCAGCACACCCAGTGCGAATAAGAGGCAAAGAAGTTTCCTAGCGAGTGGGAGTGCAGCAAGCGGTGAAAGATCGAGTACACCACCAGCAGCACTCTTCAAGTGGCATCAGACACCGAGACATGTGTTCAGTCAGTGACTGTCTGTCTGAGTCCGTGTCTGAAGAACCCTTGACTGCAGACACACTGCCTGATCTATATCATCACCGAAAGATGATGAGAGCTGGTGTGCTGGTGGTAGTGTTCAGCATGACTGACAACAAGTGAGCACACACTTCGCGGTCATGTAAGCAGCAGCCGTTAGAGTTTTTTTAATTAAAAAGTGGGGAGCTTTTTCTTCAACATGTAAATTGAAGAAGGAAGAAGAGACGATATTCGCCTGCAATCTCATTACTATGGTGCAGCAGCAGCAGCACAGCAGCTAATGGCACCAAAGTGTAATCTCGCTGTGCGAGCGCGTAAAGTGCGAATCATTAGCGACACCATTGCGGCACCACTTCGCTGATAATGTCCACGGCTGAAGATATGTGGTGGTGGTGGTGGTTGATGGAAAAAGGCGGGAGCTAAGAGACAGTGGACAGATTGGCTGGCAACGAAAAAGAAGTCACAGTGGTCAGCTGCTGTTGCTGCTGAAGTTTTTGCTGATCATTAGCCTTTCTCCAAAAGAAATAAGAGCAGAGCACACTGACCAGTCTCAATCAGTCAGTCAACAGTCAGCTAGCTAATTTGGCAGATTCTGTCATCGTGGAGGAGGAAAAAGTGAGCGAGCAGATCCTGAACAAAACTCCTCACCACCAACACCACGAATCAGCAGGCAAATCCGATCAGGCAGCAGCTGCTGCCGAGCTAAAAAGAGCACCACCAGCCACCGTCGCCTCATTAAAGCTGGCTGTAACTTGAGCACCGATTTATGCCTTTTACGACTCAGCCAAAATGAAAAGAAGAAGAGTACACACATCTGGCAAAGAAAGAAGAACAACATTTTAAAAGCAGATAGCTTTTCAAGGCACCCTAGGCACCCTCGACTCTTTTATTGCCTCGACCTTACTGGGAGCACTTGTCGCACCAAAACAGACAGACAGTCATCAGGCCGTTTGGCCTCCATTAGCGTCGCTGGTATTGCCACCAGTTGCAATGCCACCCAACGTCGACGAAGACGACTGTTTAGTTGGCAGAAGACGCTTTTAAGAGCGCTAATTTAGACGCTGGCAGACACGCTCTCAGTTGCTGTCTCCTCTCTTCTTCTTTGGCTACCGTTTCTAATCGAGGAAGAAGGGCTAAAGCGAGCTAGAGCAGCACAGGAGCTGAGAAATATGACAGACAGCAGCCACTAAAGAATGAAGAGGAAGGAAGGAAGAAGAAAAAATCGACAGCAGCAAACAACAACAAAAAATGAATGCCGGCTCTAAAAATACAAAGTCGGTTAGCTAGAGTGAGCAGTCTTGACATTGCGCCATTTTTCCTCCCGTCATTGCAAGAGCTGAGCCAATTCTACAGCCTTTTCTTTTTCTTTTTTGCACTCGAGACACACTTTAACTGCGGCACTGTGTCTAACATTCAAGAGATGAGCACACATTGATTAGCAGCAGCAGCAGCAGCAGAAGCTTCCCTTGAAACTAAAACAACACAGAAAAAAGTTGTGGCCAAGAGTTCTATCGATTACCACCACAACTAGGCCACCACTCAGCTTTCATCTTTCACCGAAAAAAGAGCGGAAATATGGCTCACTCGCCAGGCGCAAAAATTAGCGTCCGAGCATGAGTCGGCCTTTGTCTTTTGTGGTGGTGCAGCTCGCATACTTTACACGCTAGCCCTGCTGCTGCTGCTGCTGAGCACTGAAGAAGAATTAATTACAACGGATGTGAAAGATGTGGAGAACGAGAAAGCGAGTGAGTGAGTTGCAGAAGTTTGAATAGAATAGCAGAACACACCGAGACTGTGTCTGGTTCTCTGGACACACACACACTTTTACAGCCTCTCCATCAATTCAACATCACACACACACTTTGCACAATGCAGTGTGCAATGGGTGCTCGAGCATCAGCAGAAACGAAAAGCACAAATTCACGCCAAGTCTGGCGGCAAAATCTGCGCACGTCGATCTACCAGCAAAAAGCAAAAACAGTTAAGTGAAGGGCTGTGCTTTCATTCGGCAAGGCGAGGCAAGCAAAAGCTCACAATCTGCGAGTGTATGTGCTCAATCAGAGCATCATCATCAGTGTGAGCTGGTGGAGTGCACAAGTGGACCAAAACGACCAACATCAGCAGCATCGGCTCCAGCAGCAGCAGCAGAAACAGAGGCAGCAATCTCTGACCACACATCTCAAAAGTCATGTCACTCGGAAACACAGAGAAACAGTTTGCGTGTGAGAGTTTGAAAGAGGTCTCAAAGCCAAAACAGGGGCTCACTTTGTTCACTGGTAACAGTGAAGGAGATGGAGATGGAGCCGGTGTTCCAGAAAAACACTGCGAGACAGGCAGGCCACTTTTCCCAACTCTGTGTGTGAGTGCCTAGAAGAGCTGGGCAATAATAAATCTACTTTAGCCTGTCTCCTTTTCCTCTCCTCTCTGTTTTCCCTCTTCTTCCTCTTCTTCTTCTCTCGCCTAATGGGCTTTAAGTAGGCAACAAAGGCCATTACTGAGAACTGAGAAGAAGGAGAAGGAAAAGGAGATGTGAGTGAGTGCAAACGGCCATTCGGACAGAGAAAGAATAAGAGAACAGGGGAAACTGGCAAGGGTGCCCCAGCAGCAGCAAGAGAAACACTGTCAATTGACTTTGCTGCGCTAACTGTCTGGAGAAGAAGAAGGCAACGAGCACCTCACTACCACTTCGGAATTCGTCTCTCTGTTTCCCAAGGAAATGTTAATTTTAACAATCATACATGCACACACAGAGCTGCAGCAACAAACAACGACAACGAAAAAGCGCGTACGACTACTCAACTCAACTAAAACTCAACTGCCATTCTCTGCGCTCGATTTCATCTATCTCTTTTCTGGTGTGTGTGCATCATTCTCAGTAGGCAAAGAGCAAGTTATATTTTTGCCAGTAAAAAAGCAGCAGCAAAACAAACTACCACTACACACACTTTCTCTCGTCCGTTCTCTCCAGACACATTTCTTCTTTTTCATATTTTTCCGGCAATGTCAGTGGGAGAAGTAAAAAGTAAAAAAGAAGGGAAAAGAATCTGCAACACTGGGCATACTCTGCACTTTTTAGCGGCACTCCTCAGCGAAAAAAGAGAAAACTTGAAAATCTTCAAGCAGAAAAAGCACACACTCTCAGACATAAAGCCATAAAGTCAGCCATGTGAAATTTAAATTCGTTCCAAAATCCTAATTGTGCGAGGATGAGGAGAAGAGGAGTCAGAGAAAGTCACTGCCAAGAAACGACGACGACTGATGCCAACTAATCGCTTCAAATCGGACACTGCCTCCTCAAGCTGAGCTTAGCGGTTCAACGGCTGCGTGTGAAAAAGGAAAGAAAGAAGCTGCCGCATCGTCAGCAGCAGAGACAAAAGGCAAAGAAGCCGAGAAGCAGTTAAATTAGATTAGCAGCAGCAGTAGTGGCAGCAGCCCAAAAGGCACTAACTTGCCCATAAACAGCCTCATAAATTAGCAGTACGTCACAACTCTCGCAGTAGTCATTTCGCTGCAGTGAGTTTGGCAGCGGCAGTCGCCGAGTGGCCAGGCTCGAGCCATCAGGTTTATATTGATTTAACAGGAGAAGATGAAGAAGAACGTCCGCCGTCAGTGTCAGTCAAAAGCAATGCACTACCGCAGACGCACTTATAACTTCTTCTTCGACTTATTATTGCTATTACGACGCCGCCTCCTCCCCTTTATGAATAATAAATAAGTCACCTAATTGCCAGTTGAGTGCTGATGTTCAAAAGCAAAGCACTTCGCGAAAAGGAGGGGATAGGAGGGGGGGGGGAAGGAAAACGACCACAAAAATGTCGAGATTGGCTGCTGCTGCTGGCAAATATTTTGCGGTCGTCATAGAAGTGCTCTGGGCACCCCTTCACACCCCGTCTTGAGGAGGAAGACTGAGGACAGACAGACACACACTCACACTGGAAGCCATAAAACGCATCATCACACTAATGCGCTCAGGGCAAAGACAGAGAAAGACAGAGAGACACTGAAAAAGTCGTCCCTGAAAATAAAAAAGAAGAAGAAGAGGCAGTCACACACAGATTGCCATGAGAATGTTTCACTTAGGTGGTGGTGGTGGTAGCAAAACGGCAATGACCGCCAAGACGGTGCTGCTGCTGCTGAGAAGGGAACACAACAAGAGAAGATAACAATAGCACAAATGAAATCCTCTCTTTCTTCTGCCTCCTTCATGACCACCACGTGCTCGCTAATGACTGAGCATCTGAGCCTAAATTAATTACCGTCCTCGTGTGATCTACTTCTGTTCAGAACAGGGGGCAGAGGACAGAGCTTGCGTGTGGCCTGGCCTGGCTCTGAAAACTGCGACTTACTTTGTAGCAGTCGTCAATCATCGATCAGTGGCGCCACACTATCAGCGAGGCAAACCTGTTGATTGCACAGAGCGCGGCTGAGAAGGGGAAAGTTATTGGCACTGGAGCAGCAGCAGCAACAGCAGGAATTGTAAAGTGCACTACACTACTACGACTCAAACTAGTTAGCAGCAGCAGTGAGCCTTAATTAAGTTTAAATTCAAATTAAATTAGGAGAGAGAGACAGCTTGACATTTTGACAGACAGACAGTCTGACTGAATGTCAACCGAGCAAGTGTCGCAACAGTTGAACTGAATTGAACTGTCCAATTGAGAAGGCTCGCTTTTGTCGCCAGCTCAGACACAGTAGAGCACACACACAGACACGATAACACAAAGCAATAATGGCTGGTAATTTGTCTGCCTCAGTATCAAAAGAAACGTTAGGTAAGTTTCAAGTCAGTGGCGATGAGGATGTGTCAGTTCAGGTGGCTCAGGTCGTTCAGGTCAGCGGCGTAAGCACAACACAAAAACAGACAAGAACTCAACACGAAACCTGAAGGCCACTGTTTGCATAAGTCAGCAGCAACAACAGCTCAGGTGTCCGAAAAACGGCGAAAAATGCATCGTTAAATGGGTGCAGAATGGAAATGAATGAAAAGGGACAGCAAACACAAGCACAAACACTTGGTGAAATAATCAGAAGCAGACGGCTACTGAAGCACACCACGCTGAATCAACTTTCTAGGTGTCAATCGTTTTCTCTCCTTTTCTCGCCTCCTCTCTCTCTCCGCGCCTGACCTGTCATTATCATAATTAGAGTCAATTGAACGGTCTTGACTCACTCAATCGCGGCCTTCTTTGGGCGAGAAAGAGAGAGAATGAAACGACAGTGCTCTTGTGTCCGTGTGTGTGTTTGTGTGTGTGTTTGCGTTGTATCTACTCGACACCTTTGGGCGCCAAACTGAAAGATAGACAGACAGAAGCTGAGCGTGCGAGAAAAAACCGAGAAGAAAACTGTTGCAATCAGCGAGCACCACCAGCACCACCATTAGCACTGCTCTTCCTCAGAGTCCACCATTAATGCTATTTTGGTTGTGGTTGTCACACACCGAGAAGAGCAGGCCGTCAAATCGTCATCATCAGATAGTCATTATTACGAGAGGGAGAGAGCAAGAGCAAGAAGTGCCAGCGGATTAGCAGACAGACAACAAGGTTAGGCAAACTGTACGGGAGCAGGAGAAGTAAAAAGACAACTCTCAAACTTGACACACTCGCTCAGCAGTTAGGAAACGGCAAAAAAGTTCAGAATCAGCTAGTCTCGTCTAAGGGGACAATACAAAGTAGTAAAAAAGTACAAGAAGCAACACTGTGTGATATTTATAAGCAGACTAAACTAGCTACCAATGTTACTTTCGATTGTGTCTCTCTGAACACAGTAAAAAGTGTCGCAGGAGGCTAACTAAAGAAAGAGAAAAAGAAAAAAGTTGCACTTACCCAAGTATGTGAGGAAGAGAATGAAGAGGAGGTGAGGGATAAAGCTTCTGTTGTTGATGCAAAGTTGAAAGACCGACAAGGGGCGAGATAAGTTGTTCGCTCTGCTCTTCGGCGGCAGTGCTTTTCTGCAGTGGTAAGTGATTTGCTGCTGATCATCATCATCACATCTCCTCCCTCGCTGACTTTGATCATTTCTGGTGGTGGAGATGCTGCTGCTGATCTGATGATCATGTCCTCGGCCTCCTCCTCAGTGGCCCTCCTAAAGTTCAGCTCCTGCTCCATCGTTGACCTTTGTGCACTTTCTCTGTGCAGCTCTTCGACCGGATGTGCACCCAGTGACTACTGTGGTAGTGTTCTGGTGTCTCTGCAGCTCAGCTTATCATCCACCCACCCGATGGGTAGCCCAGTCAGTCGTCAGTCAGTCGATCTTCGTGAGAGCAGTGCTGAGCGAGCACACCATAAATTGTAAACACAACGAGCCAAAGCGATGATAAACACCAGTGGTAGTATGTGTTTGGAGGGGGTGCTGCTGCTTGTAGTTTGCTTGTGATCTGTTGATTTGATGAAAAGAAAATGGAAATGATGGCTAGAGATTAGTGGTGTGAAGGAAAGCAAGAGAAAGAGAGAAGGAAAGTGAGAGGGGGAGGAAAAAGAACATTAGCGTGATAAAAATCAATGAAAACAGAAAAAGAAGAAAAGACTGCCTCCTCAATAAAGCGGAAGAGAGGGAAAAGTGATGGTGCTAAGGATTCAAATTCACTAGCGATCCGGCAAATCTGATGATTCAGGCAAAAGCTGCTGCCGCTGTTGTTGTTTGTGCGTAGGTATGCACAAACGGGAGCACTGGCGGCGGCAAGTCAAGCGAAAAGTAAACGGGTGAATCTATTTGAGGCAGTCTGCAGAAGAAGAAGAACGGCCATCTTTGAAGACAACAGATTCCCCGAGAGTGGCAGCCAAGTAGTGCAGCAGGTTCATCGATTATCCAGTTAGGTGCTGATTGATGATGCCGCTGCTTAAACTCAGTCACTTACTTAGACTTCTTCAGACTTCGAGACACTGTCGCCGATGCCAGAGTCGGTGCTAACGACAAATTAAAAGAAGGCGACGATTTGGCAACAGCGAGAAGGGGAGCAGAATAAAAAACAAATAAAAGACAGAGCAGTGTGATTCAGAAGGAGAGAGACTGCTGTGGTGCAATTAACAGAAGAGAGTGTTAAGGCATAAATTGGCGGCAGTGTATTAGCAACTGCAGCAGTGAATGAATCGTCGCCCGAGTTCGGGAGTGCTTTTTATATCCCGGAATAGCGGCGACGGCGGCGGCAAGAATCTCCTCAAAGTCTGCAGTGTTACACAGTCGAGGGTGAAAGGGATTCCGGTGCTTGTTGCTGTGTTGCAGTCTGTGAGTACTTCGGATTCTTCAGCAGCTGCAGCAGCAGTAGTCTACTGATGACTAATCGAGGCGTCAGAGTCTGACTGACTGGCTGCGCTTTCTGCTGCACACTGAAACCACAACTCTCTCAAAGCTCTGTTTGCCAGTCCACTGGACACTGCAGACACAAATTGAACAAAGAGACAGTGTGCTGCCGCTGAAATGCTGGTCAACAATTGTGGTAAATGTCTCTCTCTCTCTCCTTTATGCTCTCAGCTGTCCCCTTCATTCTGACAGAATCACTCGAATGTGACAGTGGAGAGAGATAGTCAGATAGGAGCAGTCACTTTTTAGTGAGTCTTGCAACAAAGGGCGATGCTAGTGGTGCTGCGTGATCCTCAATCGCTCATCCGTCGATGCACTTGGCTGCGGCTGCTGCTGCTGCAAAAGAAGCGCACCAGAGGAGCACGTGTGTGTGCCATGTCTATGAGGGCATTCTCGCTGCCACTGGCAACGGGCCAGAGAGAAAGAGAAAGAGAATGAGAATGAATAGAAGAGGAGGCACAGCAATTGACAACAACAAAGCTGATGCTGCTGATGGGAGACAGAGACAGCGCGGGAGGATGTGACGGCACTGGCAATGGCTGAGAATCACTCGCAAGCCGGCACAGTTGTCGCAGCAGCAGGAGCATTAGCAGTGTGCTCAAGAGCACGTCGCACCACTGCTCTTTGTTTCTAATTTCTATCTGTCTGTCTGTCTCTGCCGCTGATTGCTAATTGCCAAGTACGAAGTATTCAGGTAAAGGAGGTGAACAGCTAAGCTAACGGCAGCAGCAGCAGCAGCAGCAGCTGTAGCAAGCTCTAACTGCGGCGGTGAGAACGGCTTGCAACACACACACACACACAAATGACAACAGAAGAGCTCTAACTGGTCACAGCCGAGGCCTAAATGTGCTATCGCAGAGACGATTACACTCTAGCACAACTGCTGCTGTGTCCTCGAGATGACCACAAAGAGGGGGCAAACTCTCGCGCGAAATGGCTGACACACAGTGTGTGCCCGTTAGCCGTTTGGGAAAAGAGTGCAAAACGGGTAATGACAGCAGCAGCAGCAGCAGCAGCGGTAAATGTCATTGTGTGGTGTTAGGTGAGAGCAATTACAGAGCCTGACAGGAGGACAACACAACAAACATAGAAAGGCAAATATGAAGAGGGAGATGGATGGAGGGATAGATAGATAGATAGATAGAGATAGGAAGGAGCAGAAAACAGTGGCCAGTTTGACCGGCGACAGTACTTACCAGTACCAGTAAGTTTTGGTCGTCCTCGATGACCTCAGCTCGGCTCAAAAAACAAACTCGGCGGTGCTCTGGATTTCTTCTTCTTCTTGCTCAGTGAGTGATCAGCAACAGCAGAAGAAGATTAGTGCGAAACAAGACCAGGGCACATGTGGTCACCAGATGTGGAAGAAGATGGTGGTCACCACATGTGACACTTGATACTCGAGGGGAAAGTCAGTCAGTCAGTGTTGAAGTCCAGAGACAGAGTCACTTGTTGCGCTGGGCAGCAGCAGCTTTTTTATGACCGTCAATCGAGTCAGGCGATTCTGGTGGGAACGAGCAAGAAGAGGCCTCGGTCGGTTCGAGTAAAGAGAAGAGACAGAGACAGTTGAGGCCGTTGAGATGAGCTCGCACAGAGGGTGTCTCTGGCTGGGTCGGTAGTGATGAGAAAGTGAGATTCTTCGCTGTCACCCAAACGGTTCCCTCTCTGCCGATCTGCAATGAGAGGGAGAGAAGATCAACAACAACAACAGCAGCAAGAAGAAGCAGAGGAAAATCAGTCGTCACGCAGTCGTCTGTTCGCTTCGAGGTCTCACTACCAACTGACTGCTGCTTCAACTTGTTGCCTCAGTCGGCGACCACGATACCACCACCACCACCACCGCCACCATTCACATGTTCAGCTCGGGAGGAGCGGCAACAAGGCGGGATTACCAATGCAGCGGCAGCGGCAGCAGACGATAGCGCTGATTCGAAGTTGTGGTAGCGGCGCGGCGGCAGTTTTGAAGCCTGAACCTTGGCCTTGAGTTAGAGTTCTAAATGGCAAAACAAAATAGAAATTAAATCATTTCGAAAACTAAATCAGATACCCAAAAATCCTTACCAGAGAACTTACCAGCATGATCCAAAGTTGATCCAGAAAAAGGAAAGACTTCAGAGTTCGAAAAGAGAGCTCCAGCAGAGTTTTGTTTGCCCACCGCCGCCGAAGTTGCCCGACGACCGCGCGCTCGCTCGTTCGGCTCTTCTGTTGCTGCCACTTCTTCTCGACTCTCTTCGTTCTCTCTTCTGCAATCCCGTTTCGAGTAGCAGCAACAGCTTCGAGTTCTTCGCCGCCGCCGCCAGTCAGTCGACGTCTGACTTTGTCCGCGGAAACGTCGTCGCTGCGTCGCATTTCTTCTTCTTCTTCTTCTTTGTGTGTTCTATTTCGGCGGGATTCTTCTCCTCCTCTCCTCCTCCAGCACCGGCGGCTATTTTCACCGCTGCACCGGCGGCGGCGCCACTGTCGACCTTCTCCACTGTTCTGTTCTGTTCTGTTTTTTTGGCGCCCATTTGCTCTTTGTCTTTGTCTTTGTCATTTTGAAGTGATTTGGAATTTTTGTTCCAGCAGGTGAATTTTCTACTTCTTCTAAAACTTCGAACTTCAACTGTTATTTGTCGTGTTCAATTTCAATTTCTTCTTTTACTTTTTAATCAGCCACCTGGATCACTCGAATCATTTGCCCTTGCCCTCGATTTGTTATCGTCTCTGCCTTCTCCGCCTGATTACCCTAACGCCCATCACCCTGTGTGTTTTGTGTCCTGTCTCCTGTGTTGTTGTTGTTGTTTTCTTTTATTGTCCTAGGGCCAAACTTACTGTCCTACTGTTCTCTATTTTGACTACCGTTCACCGCACTCTGACCCGGACCCTGCAATCACCACCCGTCATCGGCCTGTCTCGCGCTAATTTGTCGACAAATCCTTCTTCTGAGGACCGTTTTCCCCTGCTACCTGGACCACCTTCACTCAGGTATGTGTAATCTCTTTTCTCTTTCCCTTTCTCTCTTGTTCGACTAATGAGTTTCTGCCTACCTTCCTACCTGTGAGGCCCAGTAGTGTGTTTACTGCCTTTCCCTTTCTCAATTATTACTATCACCACCACTACCGAAGTGACCTCCGGGCCTTCTGTTTTGTGGGCCACCACCACCGCAGGTAGCTAATTTGTGACTGGTCAGCACTCATTAGTGGCCAGTTATCACTCCAGTTAGCACACTGTTTTTTATTGACTGTGCCTATTGATTGTCTGTTGCCTGCTCTCTGTTTTGCTTTTGAGCAGAGGGTTAATCCACACAATCACTCTGAACTGCTCTTTTCTTCTACTTACTTCTATTCTACTCCTATTCCAATTGTCTTCCTGTTTGGCTGGCTGGCAGCAGCAGTCGTTGGCCACAAACGACGGCGGCGCCGACAAATGTCAGACTTGATTGACTCTGGCTTATTGCTGTCTCTCTCGGTCTCTGTCTCCTCTATCTAATCAAATGCTCTCTCTTCTTCTTCTTCTGCTCTCGCTCTCGTTATTGCTGTTGCTTCTGTAAAGCCACCGAGAGCTCAGTTCGATCATCGATCGAGAGACAGAGTCAGAGTGAGTGCACAGATTGAGTGCACTTCACTTTACTTCAGTTCAGTTCTTTTCCTTTCCTTTCCCCTCTTCAGGTGAACTACTACTACTGCTGCAACAGGCAGGTACTTTCTGGTGAGAGAGAGAGAGGAAATGCTGTGACTTGTGACGAGCAAATTGTTGCTCAGTGCTTTGAAGTTAGAGCATTGAGAAAGCGCTCGATTCGGTCTTCAGCTGAGAACTGAGACTGTCAGGCTGACGGTGGCTTTGGTGGTGTGCTAAGTGGCAGTGCTGGCCTGCTCAAGCCGCCAATTAGCTTTCGCTACCCTCTCTCCAGTATCATCATCATCTCGATGCTATCTCTATCAATTGGACTCCAATGGAATACACAACACACACATCATTCGAATTCTGTACGCTCTTGTTGTGACGCCATTTCAAGTCCCTCTCTCTTGCTCTCTCGTTTGTCAATTCTCGCTATCGCCTTCCACTCATCTTTCCTCTCGCTCGCCTTCTCTTTGACGCTTTTATTGGCGGTTCTCTCTTTCTCTCTTTCTTTCTTTCTCTTTCTCCTATCAGGCGTCAGCTTTGGCTGCTGCTGCTGCCGTTGCTCACCCGCTCATTACCATCGATGCGACACCAGCAGCAGCATCAGCCAAAGCCTTCTTATCTCCTCTTTCACAGCCTCTCACTGACTGAAGGATTTGGGGATGAGAAGTGATATCACCTCTCCACTGTGTGTTGTCTCTAGGCGCCACTTTCCTCTTTCTTTCTTTCTTTCTTTCTCTTCTCACTTGCAACAAATATCTATCTATCGAGTATTGAGAATCGACAATGGATGTAATTTGTAAACAACAAAAGGCACTGCTACAGTGGCTGCTGCTGCTGCTGCTACTTCAGCGGGACGAATCGGGTGTGCTCGCCGAGGACAATGGGCGGCATGAGCTGCACCTGCAGCTCAAAGGTGAAGCCATTGCTCGCCTCCAGGCGGAGGGTGTGCTTCCCGGGCGACTTCCACAGGGCGACAAAGTCCAGCTCCTTCTGCTTCTGCTCCTTCTTCGCCCTTTCCTCCTCCTCTTCTTCTTTTTCTTCTTTGTCTTCTTGGGCACTTTGAGTTTGCTGCTGCTGCTGCCCCTCGAGGACCGTCGCCGATGGTCGCCAGTCGCCGATGGCCGCCTCGAGGTGCGCCACCAGGGGCAGCAAAGACGGGGGCGGAGGTGGCGGAATTTGAGCTGGAGCTGGCGCAGACTGGTCGCCGCCAAAGAGCCGCGCGATCATCGCCAGAATCGTCTCGTCCTTGTTCGCCACCTCCTCCTTCTTCTTCTTCCGCTTCTTCTCCTCAATGAGCAGGTGGTCGTCGAGGAAGAGGCGAATGGAGGCGGTGGCCTCTGCGACCATGCTGTTGAAGAGCTGCTGCAGCCGGGCGGTGAGCACCCGGTTGATGGCCGCCGTCGTCGCCTGCCACACCTCCTCTTCGATGACGGAGGAGGAGGAGGCGGATGTTTGCATGGCTGTTTCCATGCTGCTGCTGGCGGAGGAGTTCAGAACTTGCTGGTGGAGAGATTTGGCTGCTGTTTGGTCGGTTAGGAGAGAGGTTCTGCTGATGGTGATGATGAGACTGCTGCTGCTTCTGGTGACGCACTGCGCTGAAGATCTCTCTCTCTCTCTCTCTTTCTCGCTACTCTCTCTCCTTATCATTTCCTCGATTGTCTCTGGAGAGGAGTACGTGACCAGAGGTATCACCACCAGATATCACCACTACCACCGCCACCACCACACACAAACCTTTGCTGTGTGATTGTGTCTCTCTTAAAGAGAGAGTCTTTTTATTCCTGTAGCAGAAAAGAAGGGAAAAACTCGTTGTTTGTCGTTTCTGTTTTTGGGTGCTTTTTAATCTTTTTGTTTGTTTGCAATAATTATTCTTAGGACAGTAGCAGTAATATGGCATGAATGGGGGTAGAATTTAAAAACGGGTAATGAGCTGGCTGTGACCAATAAACTAGGAGAAGCCCCCTCCTCCTCTCTTCTTAAGATTTGGCCATTTTGAAGGTGGACCCAGTCTCCGACCAGGAGAGCTTCTTCATCGGCTGCACGTTCACGCCGAACTGAAAGCCGTCGGAGCCAAGGAGAAGGAGCTCCTCTTTCTCATTTTCCTTCTTATTGTCCTCTTCTTTCTTTCCTTCTATGTTATCCTTTTCCTTCTCCTCCTCCTCCTCCTCCTCCTCTTCAAACTCGAGAAAGTCGAGCACGGCCTGGTCCTTGATGCCGCAGGCGGCCACCGTCGCCTTCTCATCCAGAACCTTTCCCTCGTAGCCCAGCAGGTGCTTCTTCGTGGTGGTGGTGGTGGTCTTTGGCGTCTTTGGAGCCACTATATCCTCCTCCTCCTTCTCGGTCTCCTCGGTTTCATCATCCTCGCCGCCTCCGGTGAGCAGCTCCGCCACCCACTGCTTGATCCGCCCCACGGTGGTAATGTCCGGCAGGAGGTCAAAGACGAGCAGCTCGCCGGGGAAGACGCCCTCGAGGAAGACGCGAATGCTGGTCAGCTGTTGCTCCAGCGGCGACAGCTCGCCGCGTTTCTCCTTCTCGGCGACGTCTTTGGCGTGGTACTCTAGAAACGGGAAAAGTTTAGGTTAGGTTTTGTCGGTTAGGATTAGGTTAGGTTTCTCTTGGCTTACCAGCCCTCAGCTGGGCCACCCTCTTCGTCCACTCCTCGGGGCGGAGGGTGAGCGGCAGCTGGCGGACCACCTCCTCGCTCTTGCGCAGGTACTCCTCCACGCTGGAGAGCTGAATTGAATTGTTGTTGTTGCAGCGAAGAATCTTAATGATGGTCTCCTCGAGAAAGTGCAACTTGCGCAGCTTCGCCACCGGGCTGCTGTGAAGGGCGGCGGCCCTGCGATCAGCGTACGACGAGCTGCTGGTGTGCCTCTACCATTATGGGCCCATTCTTCTTCTGGGCCACTCCTGGTGGGACACTACGGCTATTATCTCCTCCTCCTCCTTCTTTAGCAGCAGCAAGAGGACCACCTTGGGCCACCTGGACGTACACCGATCGGCCAAAAAGTCGCCAAAGACTGAGCAGTCGCTTCGTCCACTCCTTCGCTTGCATCCAGTGGTAGGGCGGCAGCTGGTCGATGAAATCCTCCATCAGCTCCAGCTTCTCCACGATCTTCAGCGGTGGCTGCTGCTGCTGCTGCCCCGAGCTGTTCTTCGGCTCGCCCTGGAGAACCTCCAGCACCAAGTTCTCCGCCATCTCCAGCGTGCGCAGCTTCAGCCGGGTCCCAGTGGACAGCTTCTTGCCACCGAAGAAGGGCTTGCTGTCGTTGGCTTTGGCTTTGGCTGCCTTGCCGACATTCTCGTAGACCTGGCTAGTGATGGGGAAGACCTTCTTGGAGGCGGAGGAGGAGGTGTTCATGGTGGCGGTGGTTTGGAGAAGAAGAAGAGGAAGAAGAGATTGAGATGTGCTCTGCTGAGCTGCTGCCGTCAGACTGACTGGAATTGGCTGTCTGTCAAAGTGACATCTCTCGATTCCGGTGTGATTGGCAGCGTGTGGAAGAGAGTGACCAGCGCCGCCGCCGCCGCTGCTTCTGCTTCTGCTAATTCACGTCCCTTCAGAGTGGACGTAATTCTGGTGGCGCTGCGCCTGAATTTTGTCGCTCTCTTTCTTTCTCTTTCTGAAGAATCTCACTCATTCACTAGCTCGCTCGCTCTCCTTCTAAATTACGCGTAATGAGTCAGCACACAGGTTGTGTGTGCTGATCTAATTGTGCCCATTTGGCTGCTACTTTGTGCTGTTCAGTTCAGTTCCCCTGTTCTAGTCATTGTCATTGCTTAGTTAGTTCTTTGCTCTGCTGCTGCTGCTGTTAATTAAAACTCACACCCAAGTTGGTGCTTTTCTTCTTCTGCTTAGTTGAGAGGGCTTGTCATTTTCTTTTGGTGCTGCGCGCAGAGACAATTAGAACTCCAGAGCGCGCTCTCCTTAGGAGAGACTACTGTTGCAGCAGCAGCCACTTGAGACTGTGTAAACACAGACTGACTGCTCGGGCACAGGTGGTCACAAGGTTGGGCCACCTTTTGCCGCCGTCGTCATCATTGCTGCAAGGTCGCTCACATCATCGGTGGTCTGAATTGTCTTGGTCGTTCCGATGTTCATTGATGTTCATGGGTTCGCTCTATGCTCTGTTCGACCTGTGGCACCAATTCTGTTTGTGCCACCTCTAATAGTGCACACACTAGTGCCTCCTCTCCTTCTTCTCCCACAATTAGCGGGCCAGGTGAACTCTGCTGCTGCTGGCGTGCCGTGCGGCACTTCCATGACTAATCTATCAGTGGAACTCATCACCACCACTGAAGAGGAGACACAAAGGAACAGACACACGCTATCGGCGACGATGGCCTTACTGCTCTGAAGTGATGTGCGCGATTCTCATCATCGATTATCGCACCACCATACCCGTTCTCACTGCTAATTTGCTACTGCTGCTGCTGTCTCTTGACCTACCGAACTTGACTGCCACTGAGTAGTTGTAGTTTCTCAGCCAGTTTTGTTGTTTGTTAGCAGTCTCTCGTAATAACATGTGAACACAACTGTGAGGGCTCTTTTCTTTTCTTTTCCTTTTCTCTTTTCTCGAAACACACCGTGTAACTTGTTGACTGGTTTCTGTCTGTCAGCAGCAGTAGCTGACAATGTGAAAATGTGCTCTAATTACGAGCGTAATGCTGTGGCACGCGCGATGCTGCTACTGCTGCTGTCTTTCCTTGGCCTGCGACTAATTTGCTCTGCCAAAGATGACAGAGACCAAGAGAGAAAGAACAAAGCTGATTAGCCTGCAGCCTCCTTTTCTTTCTTTCTTTTTTGCCGCATCTTTTCTCTTTTTCCCTCTTTCTCCTCGGTCGATTTCGGTGTTTCGTGACCGGCGGCGGCACAGGTGGAATGGAATTAGGTGTGCGTGTTCACATTTGCAATTGCAGGGCAGAAGCAGCAGCAGCAGCAGTTAATCGGATCAGCGGTTCACCTCCTCCTCCTCCTCATTTTTCCTCTGAACCCGACCGAGTGAATTACCCGACAAATCGGTAAACGTGTGGTGGTGGTAGATCGAAGATGGAGATTGAGATTGATGATGCCTGAATGGCAACTTTGTGGGCTGTTTTTTCAAGTGCGTTTTAGAGGTTATTCTTTATTTCTCTATTTGGTTTGCAGTCCTTCAGCATCTCTCGATGCATTCTTGCCACTGCCTAATTGCTATTGTCATGCTAATCGGTGGCTGTAGTTGTGAGATTGCTGCTGCCTGGTTCTTAATTGTTATTCAAATGCCGAAGAGGAGAGGAGAGGAGAGGACATTGGGCGAACTCCTCTTTCTCCCTTGCTTATCATTTGCGGAATCAGGAATCATCACTTTGCCTGTGTGTCTCTGCTCACTTTGCCAATTAGCTGTGTCTGTTATTATTTGCATATTTCGTTTTGTACTCTAGTCCTTCTTCCTCCTTTCTAGTGTCTTCATCATCTTCCTTCAGTCAGTCAGTTCCTTATTGTTCTGCCTGTGTCTCTGCCCTGTCTTATCTTTGTTGCAGTTCTTTGTGTCTCTACTTTGTTTTCTAGTGGCCAGGCCCTCGATCAATTTCTCCTCACATTCTCAGTGTCTTAGAGAGTGAGTCTCAATCACCGGCGAGGTCGTCTCCGTTGCCGCCACCACCGCCGCCAACATCCGATGTGATTACGCCACAGGCGGTGTTTGGCTTTGCTGCTCTTTCTGCTGCTCAGCTTTCATTCTCGTTTTTCTGTTACTCTCTTCTCAGTGACATAAAGTTTTTTCTTTTAACACAGTTGACCGGTGTGTGGTAGGTGAGAATGAGCCGTGAGCACAGGTGTCTGTGTGACTTTCATTGGGTACTTTTTTTGTTGTGATTGAGAATTGCTGCGATAATGATTGACGGTCGTGGAGGAGTAAAAGGAAGCGATTTCGATTAGAGAGAGAGAGAAAAACTCACTGATAGAGCACACTGAGGGTCATTGTTTTGATTTGCTTTGCTGCTGCCTCTTATCTCTTACCTCTTATTGCTGAAGGTTGCTCTGAAGATTTAGGCACTTTTTAGAAGGCTAACTGTCTTTTGGCACATTTTTGCAATACTTTTTTGGCTACCGTCTGTCTGAGCTTGAGCTTCTTTTCTGCCAAGGTGGTAATTGTAATTACCAAGAGAGCGGCACATCAGAACGCTCTTCTTGCTCTTCTTTATTATGATTACGATTTATATTTATTTATTAGGGGCACTTCCAGTTCTGCCACTGGTGCCATTTCCAGTGCCAGCAGCAGCAGCAGCTCCACTCTAATGATGTGATGTGATCACTCAGCCGAGTGAGTTGGCCTGGCCTGGCCTGGCCAGACTGCCGCTGAATAAACACACACACACACAGCGAATGAACGAGTGCGAGAATTGGCAGCAGAAGTTTGCTGGCTGACTCTTCTTCTTATGCTAGAAGTTCTACTAAGCCATGCAAATATTGTGCCAACTTCTGCTGCTGCTGATTCAATGAATACACAGAAGTACACTGTGACTACTACGACGATTAATGAAGCGAGACGGGGTGATTGGGGGTAAGGAGGGGATGAGGGGATGCAATGGAAAGAGAGGATATTGCCTTGCTGCTCTCTGTGATTGTTCCTCTCTTCTCTTCTTCTCTTGAGAAAGAAGATCAAGTTACTTTCTTCTTCTCGATGTGATCTCATCTCAGAGATGAGCATCTTCAGTTCACTGTCGCTGGACACACACTCAGTGGTGGCCACCGTCATTAGCCTAATGTGCGTGTCGCGTGTATTTTCTTTATCTACCAAAAAGAGAGAGAGAGACTGGATGCTGTCCTCTTCAATGACTGTCAACCACCACCACCACCGCCTCCTCTTGGATTCATTGAGTGTCTGTCTGACTGGCTTACCTGTCTCTTTTCATCTGTTTCTCCTTCCTTCCTCTGCGACACGTTTTCCTTCCTCGCTTGCCGCTTGCTGTGTGACTTTCGACCTGACTGAAGCGTTGCGCAGTGATCCAGGACGAGTGACAGCAGTTGCTGCTCTCTGTGTCTCGATTACAGCAGAGTTGACATTACTTCTGCTGCTCAGACCAACGACTGACTGACTGAAAAAAAGTGCTGCCACTGGGAATGTTCGTTGCTGCTTAGCTGTGGTGGTGGTAGTGTTTCAATGGAGAGAGAGAACAACTTTGGCTGGTCATATAGCAGCAGCAGCAGCCGAGCACTTGGCGCCAGACTGAGGAGAGAAGGGAAAGGAGTTGAGCTGAGAGCTCGCCGACAACTGAGCAGCTCTCCTCTCTCCATCGTCGCCTCAGTGTGAGTCTGCCCGTCGACCAGTGCACAACACATATCCTCGCTTGAAAGTTAGTTCTTTGAAAATCCAAACAGACGCGTGTTTTCGATTTCTCTTCCTCTAAAGCTCACTCACCTTTCGATTTTTTCTCTCTGCTGCTTTTGGAACACTGTTGATTTTCGCCTTCTCAACCGCCGTAAACTCGACCCTCGTTGCCATCGTTTCCGCTTTCTCTGTTTTAGTGTTCACCTCTGCTCTCTCTCTCTTTTGTTGCCACCATTGTCATTTTGGCCAATTTGCATGAGCTAGAGCGAGATGGAGGAGGAATTCCTCCTTCTAATTGGTTTGCTGGGGATCACTGTCGCCCGGTGATCAGCTCAGCTCAGTTCTCTCTTTTGGTGAGTTATTTGAGTGAGTGTTTGCCTCGGTTTCGGGGGTTGTTCCCCAGGTTTCCCTTGTTTTATTCTTCACCTGTCTTCACTTCACCTCTCTCAACTCATCTCATCGAGTGTTGTCACTTTGAATTTGGCCTTTGTGAAATGTGAATTTTTGTGACTGCTTTTTTGTTTTTTGTTTTCTTTGTCGTCCTAGTCGGCCTTGTGTGTCATCATCATCGCCTCTGTGTGAATGAATTGCTCTCTTTTCTCTCTGATCTCTCTGTCTGTTCTGTTCTGTTCTGAATGTTTTGTGTGTGTGTGTCTTTCTGGTCGACAGAAACATCATTAGCGTTGACTGGCAGCCAACTGCAACAACACCAAACCCAAATGCCGCCGATCATGAACGACATTAGCAGTGTGCAATGTGCAAGAGAAGAAAAAGAGGGGAAAGAACTTCACTTGCACTCTTTTGCAGTCTCTGCAGTTTGTGCTCTGGTGGTGGAAGTATTGACGCCAAGCTGAGCTTTGCCAGCAAGCCAATGACTCGGACTGAGACTGGCTCAACACACACTCAGCTCACACCAGGCAACTTTCACCCACAGCTCCACAGCACAGCACAGCCATCTTTGACAGTTGCCTTTGTTTTGCCCAGTCGCCGTCATCAGAAGCGAGAAATGTGATTCCTCTCTTTCTGCGGCAAAGTCCTAGGCAGTGTGCAAATATTAGCTCCCGAAAAGAGAGCTCGGCGGACGCCGACTTTTTCTTCCTCCTCTTCTTCTTCTTCTTCTTCTGAGCTTTGCTAATAATCTGATTGCAGGCAATTTCTCTAATAGGATTGCAGCAGCAGCAGTGGTGGCCAGTGCTGAGTCTTAGCTCTCTGCTGCTGAGATGTTGCTACATCTTGGGCGATGTGTGTGTGTGTGTGTGTTTTTGGTGGTGTGCATCTTTCCTGTGCTCTCTCTCTCTTTCTCTTTCTTTTTCGGCTAATTGGCCACTTGATTGCTGTTTCGGTTGCTGCTGTTGTTGTTGTGGCTGCCTCAGTCACTGGATCGATGCTGTCCAAGTTGTCGCCCAGTAGCTCTACTATGAGCTTCTGCTGCTGCTGCACCTCTCTTTCTCATTTGCTAAATGTGAGAGATTTCGGTGAGCTTCAGTTTGAGCTTCTGGCCGAAATGGCTTCAGTGGTGGTGGTGGTGGTAATTACTATGGCTAGCTTGCTTGCCTCTTCTTCACTGCGAAGTGAAGTGCTCAAGCTCGAGCTTTTACTGAAAACCCGTCTCTCCCTCGTTCAGTTCATGTTGAGTTGATGTCTCCGCTCGCACTCCTCGCACTACAGTCACATCTCTCATCCGTCTGCAATTAATTGTCACTCACACGCACAGACACAGCAGCACTGAAGCACTGAACTGGCTCCAAATTACATAATTGTCCTGTGCACTGGTCCACTGCTGTCGCTGCTGCTGTTGCTTATCGGCAAGTGCACGAGGAGCAGCAGCAAAACTTGCTAGCTCTTCAGTTGAACTTAACTACCGCATTGTCTTTGCCCTCGTGTCTTTTCTGTGTTTGAAATTGACAGAAATTCCGACTCTGTCAGAGGAGATGAGGAGCTTTTCAGTGGAAAAGAAAGAGATTTTCAGTCTATTTTTGTCGCTACCCTTCATCTGCTGCTGCTGCTGCTGCGTCATTAGTTGTCGTCGATAATTTAAGATCGAGGGAATTTTTGTGTGTGAGAAAGACTCATATTTCACAGATACTTTCACTGACTGACTGCTTGCTGGCTGGCTGGTTTTCTGACTTTGACCCTTGACTCTAACCTCTTCTATTTTCTCCCATTCCCTAGGAAGTGCACACCATCGAGGTTTCACCACTCCACCGATATCATCTGAAGCCTTTTGTGGTCTCCGTTTTCAGTGTGGCACATCTTCTTCTTCTGTGAAATCACTGTAGTGCTTGTGCAGTGTTCTGTTCATCATCTTCTTCTTCTTCGGTGTCTTTTGTTGCCGCAGTGTTTGGTTTCCTCTTCTCCTTTTCTCTTTCAATTCTCTTCCACTTCTTTGCAATTGTCTTCACTTCTTCTTCTTCTTCTTCTTCACCACCAACCTCCTCAAACCTGATTTGCGCTGAAGAGCACCCACTTACCACCATCACCCCCAGCAGTGACCCTTAAGTGTCTTTCGGTCGCTTTTACTTCCCTTCCCCGTCCTGTGTGTTGAGCATCGAATTCAGCGAGCTTCCACCATCACCACCATCACCACCACCCACTCACCTCGTCATTTCAGTGGAGGACTATCTCCCTCGATCTGGGCTGCCTTGCTCAGCATCAGAAAGAAATCACCACCACCATGGAGGCTCATCCACACTGCTGGCTGCCGCATCTTAGGCCGCATCATCAGTGTCGCGATGACCGGTGTGGTGGCAGTGACAGCTATCACCCCCTCCTCTATCACCACCATCACCACCATCATCCATCACCCTCAGCACAGTCACCCTCATTCAGATCATCATCATCACCCTCATCACCCTCATCGCTGAAGAGCGGCAGCAGTTCTGCTGTAGCGCTGTCGCTGCTTCTTCTCCTTCTCCTCGTCTGCACTTCACTGCCCGTCACCGTCTACGCTGATTCAGGTAGGTTCAATTTTTCCCTTTCTTTTTTCTGAAACTCACTCACTCTCGATTATCAGTGTTGTAGGGTTTACTGTGTACTCTCTAATTTTTTTGCTGTTTTCCTGTGTGTCTAATCGTTCAATCGTGTGCTTCTGTGATGTGTTGTTCACTCCTTTGCTTTCTTGCTCACTTTTGCTCTCTTTCTCTTGTTAGACATTCTCTGAGCGATGACTAGCTCTCTTCTAGTTTTGCTCTTGCTCTTGCTCTTGACTATCTCGCCCTTGCACTGCCACTGCCGTCATCATCATCATTGCTATGTGTTTGTGCATCCGTCTGACACTTGCACACATGTTCTTTTCTGCTGCTCTGCTCATTTGAATGTGTTCACTTAGTTTTTCTTTCTTTCATTCGAGCACACATTTGAGCGTTCAGTAGTGTTCAGTTTAGCGGCACTGGTCTGCAGCATCTCAAAGATGGGGAAGCGCAGTTCTTCGGCTTCTTCCTCTTCTTTCTTCTTTCTTCTTCTTTGGCCTCCTGTGGTGCCAGTGTCTGCTGCTTCTGCTGCTCGGGCCATTCTTACGCCAGCTTTTTTCGATTTTGCTTTTGCTGGCTGCATGTGGCGGTGACCTATGCTGCTGCTTCTGCTGCTTTTCTTTCATTTGTCTGCCAGTTCTTCTTCTTTTGGCCAGGGCAGTGAACAAGAAGAAGAAGAAGAAGAAGAGGCAAGGACAGGACAGGACGGCCATTGTTTACTGGGCCGAATCGAGGGGCTGAGTGTCTGGCAGCAGCAGCGACTGCAAACTGCTTCTTCAGGACTTTTAACTTTTAATTCGCTTTTTGAAAGTAGAGAATAAACAAATGAAACCGAATTGTAAGGAATACTGCTTGAAGAATTACTGTTTCTTCTGATGCACTGACTTGGTTTTGTTTTGCTGTGTTTTGTTGATGATAATCTCCCGTTTTGAGTGTTGGTGAGATTCGATGCACTCGAAGCGTGTAATGAGAAATCAGCTAGGCAATCAGCTTCTTCTTGTTTTGTTGGTTCTAAATGCGATGGCAATCTCTTCCTCTTTTCCTCTTTTGCCTCCTGAATCTCTTTCTCCTGGTGTCTGTTTGTCCTTCATTTCATTTCATATCATATTAATAATTGTCCCCTCTTCTCATTAAATTCAGTGGTAGACAGTAGGACACACATGCATAGGAAGTAGTGAGCTGTGCCTGACCGAATGCGCCGCCGTCTTGGTCGCAGTTGGCAGCCTTTGTCTTTTTTTAATTTTGCTGACTTCTTCTTCCCTCATTTTCTCATTTCTCTAATCTCACACGCAGTCACCGTTTTTCACTTTAGCCATTTTCTGCCGTTGCTGCTGCTGCTGCCGTTGTATGCAAATGTCTTTTTGCAAGTTGTGTTAGCTCATAGCACTGCTCAGACGACTGGTTGCGCGCTAATGTGTGCGTCTCACTCTGACTGAACCTCAGATTGTGTGCATGTGCTCCAATTGAGTGTCTTTTTGATTAAAGAAGAAGAAGACGGAGGAGAAGGAGACGAAGAAGTGGACAGTCGGCCACCGGGAGAACAAGGAAGAGAGAGAGAGAGAGAGAGAGCACAGAAAGAAATCTCGAAATCTTCTACAACGGTGGTGGGAAACCGTATTGACACAAGTGCACACACTCTTCAACTGGCCGACTTTGGCCGCTTCAGGGAGCACAGAGAGAACGGACACTCTTGGCCGGGTTTTGTTTGCATTCTGCCGACGACGACGACGTTCTCTCTGCTGAGCTTTACCTTTACCTGAGCACACCTGAAGACGTGTGGAATGTATTCGGTGCCTGTGTCTGTCTGTCTGTGTGCTCACACTCTGAAGAACCAGTTGCCCTTTGGCGAGGAACAGCTTTGAAAGCTGAACACTGTGACTTTTGGCGACTGCTGCCTCTGCTCAGTCGTTTGGATGGCTGACCACCACACACCACCACCACCGTCTCGCCAACTGTAATTTCTTTATTTTCTTCTGAGATTGCAGACAGATTTCCTGGTGGTGGTGTGTGGTGGTGGTGGTGACCTGTCACATCCTCCCTCCAAGACACAGTTGCCGCTGAAGACTGCAACCTCAGCTCCTCAGCTTCTTTTGGTTTGATTTGTGATTGATACTTTCTCTGCTGAGGAGGAGGAGGAGGAAGGAAGGAAGGAAGGGATATTCGCAGGAATATTCAAAGTGTATGTCATTTTTTCATCTTCTCCTCCTTTCTTGTCATTCATTCTCTCTAGCTCTGCTATCTATGATTTATTCATAAGCGGAGGTGCCTGCCTGTCTGCCTGGTATCGCACCGCTTCACCGATGGCTGTTTTATGCTAAAATTGAGTTGTGTTGCTGTTTTTTGCTGCCTTGCTACTAAATAATACATATTTGCAGTGTCCTGTGCAGTGAGTGCTCGTGATCAGCCAGGAGATATCGGTGGTTCTGTCTCTTTTCCTCCTTGTGGACTTAGTGTCTGTCAGGACGGCGGCAAAAAAAATATGCTGCAAAAAATATTTAGTCTCACAACTGTGTGTCCGACTGTTTCGGAATTGCCGGTGTGCACGGCAAGCAAAAAGTAGTGCTGTACAGTAGTGTTTGCACAGCAATCAAACTCTATCCCCTTTTTTCATTTCTTTTATACTTGATTTGAGGCTGTTTGTTTGTCTGTCTAGTAGTATTGATTTCCAATCTGCTTTCGAAATTCGGCAATTTGGCAATTTAATTTTGCCTCTAATTTGTTCATTTCGCAGCAATTTGTCACCGATTGACACTGCTGCTTTGACTAGCACAAAGTCTTTGCTCTGTCTGCTTTGGTTTAGATTTTCGTTTGAATGTGTGCCATCGCCGAGTGGCCTAGAGTAGTAGCCTGAGTGCTTGAGCCTGCTTGGACACACTAATGAAATTTCTAATTGGGCCGAATTGCTCGTAATTAATAACGTGGAATTAGGTTGGTCAATCGAGTGTGTGTGCTGTGCTGGTCGATCGATTCGATTCTTTCTCTCTCTCTTTCTTGCACAGACTAACCTCGTTTACTCGAGTGTGTGTGTTTACTCAGGCACTGCACACACACACACACACTTTAAAATGTTGGTTAAATTAATTAAATTGTGCACTCAAAACTCTGAAACTGAAAAGGAGGAATTATTAATACCACCGATTTATTAGGATGCCGCCGAGGATGCTGCTGCTGCTGCTGCCTGGGTAAACTTGCTGGGCAGTGCACGTCTGTTCCAACTATTGGGAACCTCGGTCGGCCCATTCTCGGAAGTAAAAAGCGGAAATTGATTTTGCTGATTGATTCCCTTTCTTTTTCGGTGTCTGTTTGCTGTCGCTCTCGATCTCTCTCAATCGAGCTCTTCTTCTTTTCTCTTTCTCTTTCTATTTATTTTCTGCTGGTACTGTTTCAAACTGAGCCAAGCTGTTGTACAATGGAAGAGGAGGAGAATCTTTTGCTACATTCTAGCACAGTGTTTCTGTTTGCATTGCTTTCCCTCGCTTCTTTCGGAAGATGATCATCATCATCGTTCTCCTCGTCGTTCCTGTGTGCGGTTATTGCGTAATGGTGATCATTTCGCCTGTGTGTGGGTAAGCTTGCGTGTGTGCACTTTGCTTGCCTGCTTTTACCGCACAGTGAGTTGATTGATATCGATGCAAATGAAGCTGGTGCTGGTTCCCGCTTTGCTGTGCTTTGCCATTTCTCACTCTTATCAGTGTCTGTGCGCTTATGAAAATGGAAAAACTGCAATTGCCATCAAGATCGAGACGGCGAGATCTTTCGAGCGGCGGCGGCTTTCTGTTTCCTCTTTCTGCTGCCCTTTAGTAGTAACTGTTTCCATTTACCTGTTTGTGGTGGTGGTGTGCCAGCTGCCAATTAGCCAGCACAACTTTGCAGCCATTAATTGGCGTGTTACGTGGTGGTGGTGGTCGTCGTAGTGGTCAGGTAATAGGTGCCATTTGTGTGCACTGGTAATGATGCAGTGATGAATGGCCTTTTTGGGCAGCAGAACTAGGCAACAGAACGTGTCAGAAAGAGAGGGCACAAAGCGAGTGCTGCTGCTGCTGCTGCCATAGCACCCTTTGGCCCTCGAGCACCTTCTTCACTTTTCACTTCTTGTGGAGGCCACCCACGGTGGTCAAACTGCTGCTGCTGAAGGAGAAGGTGCCACTGTGCTTTTGCTGTGTGCCTTCTGTTTACCTGTCTGCTCAAATGAGCCTCTGGGGCACAGCAGCAGCAGCAGCAGCAGCAGCAGTGACATTTGTTGCTCATAAAGGCTAATTTATGATCATGTCGATGTCGATCTGTGTTGGGGCTTGTTTGTATGTTCTTGTCTTTTGTGTGTTCTGTTTTGTGTTCTCTGTGTTTTTTGTTTGCCCCCTGCACCTTCTTCTTCTTGATCATCGTCACCAAAGTTGGGTCTCATTTCTCTGCTCTTCTTCCTCTTTGACATCAATCAAAAGTCATGTCCAATTTTGCAGGCACCCCCAAGTGTGCCCACTGACCTGAAAGTGCAGCAACAGAAGTGGACCTCTTCTTCTGCTTTTTGTCTGTTTTTTCTACAACAAAAATCGAGAGTTCGTGCAGTACCGAAGTGCTGCTGCTGCTGCTGTGGCAGTTGTGCCTCAAACTCAGCTGTGCTTAATTAGGAATGTAATGTGCGAGTTTGTTTCCATCTTTTTCTTTTGCTGATGTAATTGAGAGGAAATGTAGGCTGTTGCCTCTGCGGCCGTTGCTGCTGATTAATTCATCGATAGAGGGCGAATTATGCTAATGGATAAAAATGGACTTGATGATGATGAGGATGGCGATGACGATGGCCATGGCCAGCTAAAAGGTTGCCAAAGTGAAGGGCCAGCTTCTAATCGTGGCCCACTGCTCGCCACTGCTGACCATTAATCGAGTGATGTTGTTGCTATTTTTTGTTTTTTCCTTTTTCTTCTCATCTGTTGCCATATTTTCTCCCTCTTAGTCATGACTTGTCCATTTCATGCTCTCTCCCTCTCTATCGGAAACGAAAACAGAGGGGATACTTTCTAATTACATTTAAGTCTTTGAGTCCTTCTTCTTCTCCTTCGCCTTCTCCAGCATTTCAGCATCTCATCTCTATGAATACCTAATTGCCCGAGTACTGAATTTGAATTTGTGTTCGACACTGGGGGGTTGCCTTTTCCCTTTTCCTACTTTGGTACTTTTCTGGTGTTTTCCCCTTCAGCAGCATGCACGACTACCGCATTACCCGGCTGGATGTGCACTTAGACTGCGACTGGCTGGCGCATTGACAACAATCTTTTTTGCTGTTCTGTTCTCCCCAAAGTAGGTCGATTTGACTACTCCTGTGTCTCTGTGCCTGTGTGTAATGTCCTAAAAAGAGAGGGCAAAAATGTAATATTACGGTCTATCTATCTATCTATTTATTGGGAAACCATTATTACCGCATTAATATGTCCTCTTGTTGGCCTAATGCCCACCAACAGTGAGCTGCTAAACTCTGCTGCTGCTGTTTGAAAAGGCCCAAGTTCATTGTCTGTGGTTTGGCATTCAGTGAGGTTATGTCTCATTCTTTTGGGTTCATCATCATTTTTTCACTTTTTTTTCTTTTGTACATATCTTCATTCTTTCACTGCCATTCTGTCTGTGTTTTGCCTTCAGGAATCTGCTCCTGTGCTCGGTGCTCTCCTGTGCCTGCCTGCCCAATTTGACTTTCGATCCGAAATAATTGGAATCGAAATTGGCTTTGTTTGGGCTGCCGCCGTTGCTGCTGCGCATACTTTGCACTTTGTACACTTTTTTGCTGCTCTTTCACAGAGTAAACTCACTTTTTCTCTTTTGTGAACTCGCTTGGAATTTAATTTGAAAATGCTGCTTCCGCTACTCTCAGAGGAGAAGTTTGTTGCAGGTCGGTCGGTGAAAAACGGTAGTTGAAAAACTCAAAGTGAAGAATGAAGTGCAAAGCAGACAGAAAGAGACTTTGTCACTGCAGCAGCAGCAAAAAGTGGTGGCGAATTAGGCAGTCAGCGAGGCTAAAGTAACTGCACAGTGCACAGTCAGTTTTTCTGTCAACGGTCACCACTGCATTTTTGCCTAATTCCCATTTACTACTGCTACTACCAAGCAGTTATCTGACGGGAGCATCGCTGCCTCTGTTTGTTGCCTCTGCCTAAGCTCATTAGGTCATCATGATTCGAGCGAAAGGTCAGGAAATGACTCGGTGGACTGAATGAACAAACTGAGAATGGCAGTGGCAGTGGCGGTCACCTTTGCCCACCAGTGTCACTGCTACTACTACTGCTCCTAACGAGCAACATTAGGTGCAGAGAGGTAGCCGTTGTTCTTCTCCTCGTCTTCAAAGTCACGGCGACGTTTAGGGAAATTAATTTGAATATCGTGCAGGGCATCTCTTTCTCTCCCTCTCTCCCTCTCTTTCTTGAGATGATCTCTCCTGCCTACCTGTCTTTAGTGCACGAGTCTTTTCTTTCTGTCTTTTAGAGGAGACCCTTCAGCAACTGTGCTCTAATGACTTGAGATTGTCTTTTACTTTTTGAAGAGGGAGAGAGAGAAGAGCTGCCGCATCGCTAAGGAGCGAGATGGGGTGCAGTGTGTTTGAATGGTAATCGGGTTGAAGAAGAGCTGAAGAGGAGGCTTTTACTACTACTAACTGCCAGTTTTGCGGGCAGTTGCACTTGTCTCTTTTCCTTTAGCTCTCTAGCTCTCTGTCATCATCTTCTTTCCATTGTTCTATCCAAGCAGCAGACACTGACACTGTCACCCTCTTCACTGTCCTCTTCTTCTTTGTCTGTGGGGTAATTGTCGCCCGTAAAAGACCCCGGACGACGACGACCACCACTTTACCCTCTCTCTCTCTCTGCAAACGGTTCAGCTTGGAGAAGAACTGGGCGTGAATGGCTGCTAAGGCTAATTCCCCTTCCGCTGATTGAATGGCTCGTTTTATTGCCATTACCATTTCCTCTCTTTTTCCTTCTTTTCCTCTACCTGTGTGTTTTGTTGGTCGTCTACCCTCTCTTCTACTGTCTGACTGTTGTGGAAGAGGGGATTCGCTTTAATTGTGAGTCAAGTCGAGTTGAGTTAAGTCTTTGCCCTGTCAGCTTCTCTCTGTCAGAATTGACTTGTCGACTGCCTGGCTTGACTGTTTCTCGACTTGTTTGTTGCACAACATATGCCACCGCCAACTGCATCAGCATCAGCAGGCTTCCTGACTGAGCGATTAGAGGCGCTTCTTTACATGGAAGCAGTCACTCAGCAGTTTTCCCTCTTCAAATGCTTTAATGGAAGCGAGATTTTGTTTTGTATTTTGCAATGCAGCAGCATCAGCAGCAGCTTCGGTGTTGTGAAAGTTTGAGAGGTTTTTGTTTTGCTGCTTTTGCTGCTGCTGCCAACAGCTCAGAATCAGTCATCTTTCTTCGTCATCTGTTTTGCTTTCTTTCTCTTCCGTCTGAAGGTCTTTTTAGTGTCGATTGTGTGTAAAGTTGTGGTCGGCGGCGGCGAAAGCTGCTATTTAAATTTCGATTTGGTCAGTCGTCATCCCCTCTTCAAATCGTTTCATTTTCCATTTTCTGCTGTTGTTTTAGTCACTGTCTGTCTGCCTGAATGGATCTTTTCCCTTCTCTGATCTTGCTTCCACCACCGACCATTCGTCATTAGTCAGGCTTAGGAGAAGGAGAGAAGGAGAAAGGAGAGGTGTCACTTTAAATCCTCGTAATGATCCATAAATTGCCTGTGCCAAAGAAGAGGCTGCTGCTGCTGTCAGAAGTCATTGGGCAGTCTATATAATTACGTCTTGATTGTGCCTGGCTAGGCTATTTCACAGTGAGGGAGGGAGAGAGAGAGAGAGAGAGAGAGAGAGAGTTGATCATATCCAAAGAAGATGATGATGGTGATGGTCACTTTTTTCTGGTCAGTCTTTTGGTCTGCTGCAGCAGAAGTCAGGTCTCCTCTGGTGCATCATCAATTAAAGTTTGCTGCTGCTGTTGCTGATGTTGGTCGATTTCCTTTTAGCCGAGACTTTAGCAGCCATTTGCATTGCAGGAACAAATGAGAGTTGCTGGCATCAGTTCTCGCTGCTGGTCGTCCTCTCTCTCTTCTTGATTAGTCCGCTTAATTTTTCTCTCATTTATTATTGACACTGTGTCTGAGTCTGAGCTCACTAATGCGATCTTCTTGTCTGCTCGCTTTACCGTCACCACCACCACAGTGATCACCCTCACCCCCCAACTGGAGATGATCGTCAATATTGATCAGCAGCACTTATTAAGCTCATTTGCTGCTGCTGGTGCTACTTTTCTTTCCTTCTTTTGTGGAAGACTGTAGCTGATAATCGGCCCTTAATTTGGCACCAGCGCCAACACCGACCGAGACAGTCAGACACGCGCTCTCACTTTCATTAATTTTCATTGTCTCCTCTCTTTTTTATTCCTATTTTTTGCCGTTGTTGTCTGCTGTCAATTATTAATGCTTTGAAGATGGATTGTCGAGCTGACAGAGTCCATTAGAAGGGGATGGCTTTCGGTGACTGACTTGTTCTGAAGTGCTGCTGGCCACTGTCTATCCGCTTGGGTTTAGGCTTTCTGGGTAAAACAAAAGGCTAAACCCCTTCTTTTTCCCCTCCTTTGCATAATTGCACTCGATCTGTTTTCCGTCAATTGGCCTCTTTTTCTTCCTTCTTCTCCTTCTCGTTTAATTAAGTGATGGAGCCCTTTACTTTCTTTGAGAGCTGCCGGTCGGTCAATAATTTCTGGACACGAATTCTTCGGTTTTTGTTTTTGGCTGCGAGTTTTTGTCTGTCTGTGCTTTGGTAGGTGACAAAAAGAGGAGAAAGGCCATGTTTTTATTTTTTTTTCTGGTTCGCTATATACTCGATTGGCCTGGTTTTGTCTGTGTGTGTTTTTTGCTTGCCTTTTGGCTCGGCTTTTGCTCGGGTAAAGTAACTCCGAGGAAGCAGTTCTCTGCACTCAATGGACTCTGCTGTTTTTCTTGCTATTTCCTTTGCCTCCTCTCTCTCTCTCTCTCTCTCTCCATTTCACTAATTATTCGCCAGTTTTTCGCTGGAACACACTTTGTTTCATTGCTGACGGCGACAAACTTGCCGTTTCTGCTTTTGCTTTTGCTTTTGCTTTTGCTGCTGTTTGTCCCTGCACCTAATTAGACAAATTGAGAAGAGGTTCCGGTAGGGAACGTGGTAGTAGCAGTACTGTACAGTGCTGCTGCTGCTGACAAATTCTCCGCCGTACATTTTTGTTTGACACATTTGCTTACTTTTCAACATTTTTCTGCTCTACTCTTCTATCGATTGAGAGTGGTGGGAGGCAGAAAAGAGAGTTTTGCTGGAGACCACCTAATTAGGTGGTCTTGCTTGGTTTTTTGCCTCTTGTCCCCTCTGTTCTAGTTTTAGTTTCCTTTCCTCTTCCCTCTCTTTCCCGAAATCGTTAATTCTCTCGTTGATGATTGCCAGAGCAATCGAAATGCGTTTTCTTCTTTTTTCTTTCTGTCGTCTGATGACACCGAACAAATTGCTGCCTCCTCTCTTTGCTCAATTGCAGAGAAGAACGGGGTGCACATTTTGCCTCTTTTTTCGGTTTGTCTTCCTCTTTCTCCTCTTTTTTCCGTCAATTAATTACCTCTGTCGAATGTGTCACACCAGACTGCTGGCCCGGTACTAATGCAAATCGTCAGCAGCAGCAGCCGTATCGGTTCACAGCGGTTGGCCGGGCAATGTTTTGGGGGTGGTGCTGCTCTTCTTGGAAAATCTAAGATTTCGGTTGAGCAGTCCACACACTCACACTCACTGAAATGGTCGCCGACATTTGCTAATTGAATTAGCGCCTAGTGAGAAAGAAAAAGAGAAGACAAGAACAGACAAATTTTCTCCTGCTCCTCAATTCATTACCCTGAGCTCTTGGAAATTCATTAGAGTGCTCACTTGTACTGATGGTTTCGATCATTAGAAAAGAGAATTTTTGTTCTTTAACTCGAATATTCTCGCCGCAAGCAGTGAAAAAAGTTCTTTTTATCAATTGATGCTAATCAAATGATGATCACTAATCACCTATCGAATGAGTATTTTCCAAGGAGGTGATCTCAAGTAATTGATTTACTCACTTTCAATTTACGATGAAAATATTCCTGTCGATTTGGTTATGAAGTTTTTCGCGTGGAAGTACTTGAGTATTCCAATCTCGTTCTGGCCTAGGCATTAGCCGTTGTGGTGTGGTAGTAGTCATTTTTATATGATTAGTCCCACTGCTTTTGCTTTTGCTTTGCTGGATTTACCCCACCACTGTCGATTCTTTTCTCCTTTCTCCTTCTTTCTTTGTCTTACTTGGCATCAATACTCGCTCTTTTTCTCTCGCTGTCCTTGATGCCTGCTGTTCTCACTTGCTAATATGCTCGGCTATTAGCAGCAATGGGAGGAGGGGAACTGAATAAGAAGAAAGAATAAAAGAGAGCTAGAGCGAGGAATTTGTCCTCCCGCTCGATAGTAAGTCCCCTCATATTAAGTCTCCGAAGACTGGGGGAACACAAAAAGATGTGGTGAATAAAGAGACTGATGCCGCTGAGCTAGAGTTTCTTTGCATCTTTGTCTCCCCTCTTCGTTTCTATTGAAGTTTATTAATAAGTCGAGTAGAAGGCAGAGTAGAGGAGTACTACTACTTCTTTAATTTACTCTGGGCGATTTACTCTGTCTCTCTTTGTATTTTCTTTCTCAGTGAAGACAACACAGTCCTCTTGTTGTTGACTGTCGTCGTTGACTGTCAATTCCCTCTTTTTTCTGGTCGATGTCTCACTCAGCAGCGGTTGTTGTACCAAAGGACTTTACATATTCTCCGACTTTTAGCCTCTCAAATAGTCGATCATTTATCAACTTCTTTTCCTCTCTTTCTCCTTCAGCTCATATTAAACTGCCCTCTCTGGCTGAAAGCAGCAACAGCAGCAGCAGCAAACACAGAAGCTGAGCTGTGTTCGGGGCAATCGAAAATGAAAATTGGCTCAAATGGCTGCAAATTGAGTGAGTGAGTGAGCGGGCTGCTCTGCTGCTGTTGCTGACTCAGGGCCCTAGAGTCTAAGCAAGCGAGCAAACAGAAGCAGAAGAAGAAGGAGAAGGCAACCATCATGGATGCTAATAGCAGCTACAGAAGGAGAGAGAGAGACATCGTTATTAATAATGAGAGCAGTGTTTGACTTATTGGTGGGGAACAGAGGCAATGTTGCCTTCACTGCGGAGCGTTTTGTTTGCTCTCTTTCTTCTTCTTGTTCGGCTCGGTCGGCAATTCGGCAGTTCTGCTCTTCTCTAATGGCAAAACAGTCTTTCTCTGCTCGGGCATTCGCTCCAGTGCTACTTCTTCTGCTCCTCAGCTCAGCTGTAATCAATTGAATATCTGGTTCTGGTGATGGTAGTCGTTCTTTTTCTTTCTTTTTCTCTATACAAAGTCTTTCCCTTTCCACTCTGACTTTTGACTTTTGACCGGCCAGAGAGAGAGAGAGGGAACTGTGCAGTGATGAAAAGTTGAACACAGAATTGTAATAGTGCTGGTGCTTTATTATTATATTGCTCGCTCCGGCGGTTCGATATTACTGCTGCTGCTGGGGAGTTTGTTTAGAAGAATTGCTAAAGTTGTGTGTGTTTGATTTGCTGCTGCTGCTGATGCTGTGTTGTCTTCAGCAGCAGTCTTGTTATCATCACGGCACTGAATACAACAGCACACTGAGCAGACTCCTGCTGATTTATTGGCTGAATATTAGCGAGAATTCAAAAGCTGCAGAATCCACTGCTGCTCTCCAGTGTGTCATTAGAAGTTGAGGAGGAGAGCAGGCTTTTCTGTCGATAATCGAAGCGAATCGGTGGCGAGACTGCTGGAATCGATGAAATTCATTCAATTGCTTTGCCTTTTAGTTGCTGTCCAGTTTTAAAGTTTAGAATTGAGGAGATGTTTCTAAAAGTGCCCATCTGTTTGCCAGCAGCAGCAGCAGCAGCGGAATTGTCTGGTGGTCGTCAGTTTCGATGACGAGAGAGCCTTAGTTTACATTAGCATTTGCACTGCTTGTCCTTTCCGTTCCCTTTCCTTTGTACCCCTCTTCTGCATATGCTCATTCTCTTTCTCTTTCCTTGTCAGATTAGCTCTGTTGATGCTCAGGCAAGCTCATGACATGTGTGCTCGGTGTTTACTGCTGCTGCTTTTTTATTAATATTTATGCAGTCAGTTCAGAGGAAGGAGAGGAAACACAGTAGAATTGCAACGAAACTTTGCAGTCAGTTGCTAGCTGGAAGACAGTGAGAGAAAGAGAAAGAGAGTGAGGAGTAGGACTCTCTGCTCGCTGGGAGCACTTCCGAGTTCGTGCACACCAACTTAGCAGTGAGCAGTAGTGAGCCTGATGGTCTGTGACGATAACTGAGAATTCTGATGAGCAGAAGGAGAAGAAGAACTGACACTGAGCAGTTGATGTGTGCTTACGCGATGAAAGTTCTCTCTTTGGGTTCTCATATTTGAATTCGCATTCTCGATTTCATTTTCTCCATTCTCATTGTTTTCGCTTGCTAATCGGCTTCATCTGTTCCTCAGCAGTGGACACAATGTGAAGAGAATGGCTAGGAGGCGGTTTGCAATACGAGTTGAAAGGTTGAGATGTTGAGATGAATTTTGGCTATTTTCGGATCAGAACTTTGGCAGCTAACCAGAAACTGCTGGTGGTGGTGATCAGGTGCGCTGATAAGCAGTCATTTTCTACTTTTTCCATTCTGTTTATGGCCCACTCGGGCGCCGTTGACCTGGAAATGTGTGACAAACTGTGTGCAAACTCACTGAAACTCATTCTCTCTCGTTCTCATTTTCCGCTGACCACACAACTTTTCTCTGCAGAGTGTGTTTCGAGTCTCCTCTTCCCTCAACTGCTGAACCCCTTCTAATGGTTATTAATTATAACGGCACCACATTAGCATTGCCCAATGCACAGGCACTGATTCACACAGACACATCTTCCTCCTCTTCTTTTTCTGTTTCCATTTTGCACACACTCTTCAGAGTTCAGACTGGCGAGACACTGCTGCTGCTGCTGCTGCTGCTGCTGGCGATTATTAATGACGCCGTCCGAGCTGTGGCAGTGGTAATTAATGTCTGCAGTGTGCAGTGTGCAGTGCCAGTGTATGATGCTGTACAGTGTGTGTTCTTCTTGTTGTGTTCTGGTCACCGATTTTCACACAGTGCACTCGCTGCTGTGTTTTGCACACTGAGCAGCAGCAGAGAGTTGGCATGATGAAGTTTACTAGCTCACACACACACCACTTCCATGGCCATTAGCATGTGCTATGGTGTGTGCCATTAGAGAGGGAGAGAAGACAACAACGGCATCAGCAGCAAAACAAATGGGCCATGGCCACTGAAGAGAATCTGGTCATTGAGAGAGTGTTCGGCTCTAGGCCCTAAAGTGGTCATTGTCACACAGTCTGACTGTTCCATTTGGGCGCTGGTAATGGCTGCTGCTTTTTGCAGCTCTTTCTGCCTGCCTAAATGACCGTCCAGTGCTCGTTTGATCCAAAGCATCCAAAGCACACTCGCCTGGCCTAATATCTTGGCTTTATCTGCACTCTCAATTAGGCTAGTTAACTAGGAGGAGAGAGGACTATGTCTAATTAAATTGAGCTCTGATGAGTGTTGCTGATCAAGATTGGACCGATATTTTGTTGTTGTTTTGGTTTTGGTGGTCAGTGTTGTGCTCCAAAATAAATCTGTGTTTGTGTAAGTGCATCCCTTTTCCCTCAAAGTGATGTCTTTGTTGTTGTTGTCGACGTCGTTTGTGTGCACTGGCATCTAGGCGCGCAGCAATTTGCAGCTAGCCAAATTAGCCGCCAAAACAGAGATGTTTTGGAGGCTATTTACAGCAGCGTCTAATTAATGAATCATGTTAGGGAACAACAACAGCAGCAGCAGCAGCATTCCCTCTTCTCTTTTTCTTTTGCATCCTTTCTCAAAGAGGTTTCTTTTCCTGTGTGAGGGGCTCCTCTTCTTTTAAAGTCTCCTCTTCAGCAGCTAAAATTGTTGCTGCTGCTTGAGGGTTTGCGGTTGGAAAGAGGAAGGAAAATTGCAGGCGGTGTTGATTAATTGGGAGCAGCCAGCAACGGCAGATCTTTCTTTGAAGCCAATTTGCGAGTTCGTTTTCTTCAAGACTTTCTTTCACAGTTGCCTTTTCTTTGCCGTCATTAATCACTACCATCATCTAGCGTCTTCTTAAATGAGAGAGCTACACTGTGGACAGTTTAAAACGATAATTAGTCGGATGGAGAGAGACTTTTCCGAGAGAGTTGTGCTGAGATCTGCAAGATTTTGGTAGATCTTTTGGTCTTTTCCTTTCTAATTTTGCTTGTTGAGGTGTTGATTGAGACGTTGCAGTGAAAAGCTTACACGGGCAGCTACTGCCGACCACGCACACCACCACCGCCTCTTCAGCGCCGACTTTGAATCCGATTAAAGCGTCAAGATGCGAAAAATTTTCAATGTGATAATTTGTCTGGATTTAGGCTCACAAAAGGAAAGAAAAGAGATGCTTTTCAAAAATTCGAAAAAAGCGCCGCTATTTTTGAGCGACTATGTCGACTCTGCCTGGCTTTTGCGGCGTGGCTTTTTCTCGTTTTGAGCAGCGGCGCTGTTTTTGCTCAGTCGGTCTTTGTCCTTGCTGCTGTTCACTTCTCTCTTCTTCTTCTTCTTCTTCTTCTTCTCTTTCTCTTCAAGACGATGATATTATCATCACCGTCATCACCATCATCTTCTCCGCCCTCGCTTGATGGCCACTCGGAGATCACTTTGTACACACACTTTCCATGCTGTTCTAAAACCCTTTCTAATCGCCCTTTTCTTTTGTTTTCCCTCCCTTTAGGTGGAACGACATCAAACCGAGCAGCAGCTCTGGTGGAAACTCAAACTCCAACGGCGAGGAGCAGGTGACGGTGAAGGGCGTAGCGGGGCAGACCGCCTCGCTGCCCTGCTACATCGACGAGGCCAACTGCGGCGACATCTACTTCCTGACGTGGAGCAAACTGGACCGCGAGGAGAAGTGGTCTCGCATCTGGGTCTACTCAGACGAGAACGTCAACAAGGCGCTGAGCAATCTGGCCGGCCGGGCGCGCTTCAGCAAGGAGAGCGCCAAGGCGCAGCTGATCATCAACGGCCTCACGCCCGCCGATGAGTCCCTCTACAAGGTAGGTGTTCTCTTTTTGTTTTGTTGTTGGAGTTCTATTTAGGCAGTTTTTGCTGTTGTTGGGATTTGCTGAGCGCTTTGTGTGCTTTGTGGTGGTTTTCATTACCATTACCGCCATTGCCGCTCTTTTCTCATCCTTGGCGCCTCATTCTTTCACCCAGGCCCCATTTACCTTTCATTTTGCTGCTGCAGTCGTCTGATTGTTCGCCGCAGCTTTAGCTTTGCTCGCTCATTTAAAGTTTCGTGTTCTCTTTCTCTCTCCTCAATTCAATTTTAATAGTTGTGTGTGCCTAATGTAAAACGGTCTTTTGAAAGCAGCAGCAGCAGCAGAGACATATCCTCGATGATTAGGCGCCTCGCGCTCGTGTGTACAGTAGCCGCACATTCAAATTGCAAACACACACACACAATGTGTGCTGCCGTGATGTGCCATTTGCACTCTGGCGCGCAATTACACACACTCGCTCTCTGCTGCTGCTCGAGTTAGTGCTGGCACCTTTGCCTTTGCCTTTGCCTTTGCCTTCTCTGCTTTTGAAAAGCGACGACGACTTTGCGGCGGTAATTTGAATCCGATTGCAGAAGGCAGAGAGGGAAGGCATCTACATGGCCATCTAGTCGCTTGTCACAGCCACAAGAGCAACAGCAGCAGCAGCACTCATCACCGTCATATTCGCATTTGCATATTCTGCATTTGCTTTTAGACGAGAACAGGGATGAGATGATGATGATGATGATGATTTTAAAGCACAGGAGAGAGCGAGAGCTCCTCGGCGACTTTGCATGTGCGGGCGCCTTTGTCTTAGCCCTTCTTCTTAGGCTAACTCTTGGAAAGAGAAGAGAGAGAGAGAGAGAAGCTCTCTCGCTTTTTAATTTCGCTCCAAAGTTTGGTTTCGCATTTAAATGCTGCTGCTGGAGAGGATGAAGATGAAGAAGGAAACCGCCGCCGCGCGGCCGTGTTCTCTGGTGGTCGAGTGAAAGTTTATTTGCTGGCCCACACCGACCGACCGACCCGTTGCACTCTTACTCTTTCCCCTTGGTTTGTTGTTGTTCCACCAACAGCACCACACACACTCACTCACTTCATCCACTCAACTGCGTGTTTGTTTATGCAAATAACCCACGCCAAGTGTCTGCCTGCCTGTTTGGCTGTGTATTTGCTCTCTTCATGTGAACTCGATGCTGCTGCTTGTTGCTGCTGTCATACCGCTGGTACCGGAGAGTGCTCCAAAGTGTTGAACAACCTCCTCAAAGTTTCAACAGTCCCTCTTTCTTTTAGAGGATAGGTGGCAGCGAACTTTGCTGGCGGGAAAAGGGGGGCAAGCACTGCTTTCTTGCTTTACTTTTCCGTTTCAACTTCTTCTTCCTCTTTGTGTACCCAAATCAGACACAGTCCCTGCTGTCCGTTTGTTTCAGCCAGCACGCTCTATGTTTGCTTTATAATCGCATTAATTTACTTAATAAGACTGCTGAAGAAAGTTAGGTAGTAGTTGAGGTTGAAATTAACTTTTAAATTTAGTTAGTCAGAAATTATTTAGTCGTCGTTTTCGTCTTCGTTGGCGGCAGCGTCGAGACAAAGAGGCCACTGGAAATCGTTGCCGTCTTCTTTCATTCTCTGTCTCTGTTTGTTTTTCATTGTGTGTGTGTGTTTTCAGTCTGTGCTTTGTTTTGACTCTAACTTCTCTTTTCTTCCCTTTCTTTTCTTCTTTTTGTTGAGTTTAGTTTAGTTTTTCATCTTTTACACTTTACTGCTGCTGCCGACTTGAACTTGCCTTCTCGGGCTTTGAGGCCGCCAGCCTAGCACTTGCTCTGTTTTGTTATCAGTGTCGCCTCGCATTTGTCGCACTGCACTGCACTCTTTTTCTCTCTGTGCCGTAATGTGTGTGTGTGTGCCAAATGCAGCGACGGCAGTAGCAATTGAAATTATCATTCAATTGAATTAGTGTGTGCCGACGTTCTCTCCTTCTCTTCCACTCACTTCATATTTCATTGTCGCTTCCAATTGGCGCGACGGGTGAGAGGAGAGAGAGAGGCAAAGAAGAAGAACACAACTGATCTGTTTTTGCTGCTTTTCCACCCCTTTCCTCCCCTTTCTCTCCGCAGTTTGCTGATCAAATTTCAATATCGATTGTTTTCCCATTACTGCCCATTAGGCGGTGTGTGTGTGCGAGCACATAACTGCACACATTCTCTCTGCGGTCGATTTGATCGATAGACGGAGGCGACTGTGGAAGAGTGAAGGGGGAGTGATAGGCTGCTGTTGTGTTCACTGTAATTGTCCTTTAATAGTCTCTCCCCTGTGTGAGATTTGCTGTGTTTGTCGTTGTCCCCTTAGTCTTTAGATTTGCTTTCCTCATCTCTCAGCAGCACTCACTCGACAATCATTCGGCGCGCATTTCCATATCGTTCTTCTCTCTCTCAGATTGGCACACTTTTTTCTTTCTTTCTTTCTTCGATTGTCGTCGTTCGATCTGAGCAATCATAGAGCAAATGCAGCCAAAGTCTGCCCACCCTTTGCCGGTGCTGTGCTGTCAGTGGCAGACGTGGCACTCCACTTCTTTACCGACATCTTTCACTGCTAATTTGCATTTATTGTCTATTACCAGTGGCGGTGGTCTTTGGAGTGTTTGCCTGTTTGTCTGTCTGTCTGTTTGCCTGTTTGCTTCGTTTGCTCGCTCGCTTATTACTCTCTAGCCTAGCCTAGTCTAGCGTTACTGTACAGCAGCAGCGCTAAGCGCGGGCACTTAGCCGCTATTCCTAGCGGTAATTTATTGCACAGCACTTACTCCTGCTGATGCTGCTGCTGTACGGTAATAGAATCGAATTAAATGCTCTTCTCTTTTTGCTTTTTTGCTCTTCTCTAATGGTCCGACCATTTAGCCGGAGAGGGAGGGAGGGAGAGAGCAGGAATTTATTCTGTGTGGATTCTGCTGTGCTGAACGAGCAATTTATTGCGCGCGAGCCCAGCGACACATTACCGCGTGTTTGGCGGCCTCAACGGCGGCGGTGCTTTATGCCAACCTTGCCAACTCACTCGAGTGGCTTTTGATTTCTCTGTTTCTGATTTGGCCTTGGTCTTTCCTGTGTTGGTGTGTGTGTTCTTCTTCTTCTTCTTCACCGCAGAAGTGTGTAGTAGTAGTAGTCCTCTCCTTAGTCTCTTTCACTCTAATGAATTGCAAGCTAAATTAACTCTGGCGGAACTCGTTTGCTCTCTTCTCTCTCTCTCTCTCTCTGATCGGTGTTTGATTCTCCATCTAAGGTCGTCGTCGTCGTCGGGTGCTGTGATCAGCGATGTGATTCGATTAGGTGAATCGAGGGAGAGAGAGAAAGCGGCGGCCGTCTGCGCCCAGCTGTATAAGCAGCAGCATCGTTTCGAGGAACCGATAATCGGCTCCCCTTTTACTCACTCACTGCAATCGAACTCTCTCTCCCGAATCATCGGTGTCGCACTAATCGAATTCGATTATGAATTTATAAGCCTCCTCTCCTTTCCGTGTCTCACGCATCATTTGGCGGCAGATATTTTTCAGCGATGTGTTTTCCTGAAGAGCTTTTTAGCTGCTACTGTTGATGCTTCGACAGCACCTTTACTTGCTCTCTATTGTCTGTTTATTACAAAGTAATTAATACGCTGGTAGCAGCAGCAGCAGCGGCACTTACTGCCTCTCTAAGCACATTCCCGCTGGCAAGTGCTGTTAAATTCCCTTTTAATTATCACTTTTTGTTTGGTTTAGCTTCCGATGCTGCTGCTGCCGCGTGCCGCTCTCAAATCGCGTGGACCGATTTGCGCCCTCATTTTCGCTGTTCTGCTGCTTTCTATTTTTGTTTCAGGTCTAGTGTGCTTCTTTGGCTGTGTCAGGGCTTTGTGTTTGAGGAATAACTTTTTTTTGCACCTGAATTTATCCTTTGTGTGTGTTCGAGGAAGGCACTTGAAGTGCTTTTGAAGTGGCTGCTGCTGCAGCAGCACAGATTTGGCCTAAAAGCGATTTGAGCACTTCTCAATCCGATTGGCAACTCTCATTCTCTCTCTCTTTCTCATGTTTTCTCAATTCATCTCAACTCTAAATCGAAGCAGCAGCATCAGCAGCCTTTCCCTTTTCCATCTGCCGTCTGTCTGTCGTTCTCACTAAATAATTGCTCTATTGAAAATCATTCTCAAAGGATAGAATCTCGCCTCTGTCGTTGGCCAGTGAATCATTCTCGGGGCCTGTCGTTGACAGAGCAGCAGCAGCAGCAGCAGTCCCATTACCGTTACATTCTAACTCAATTCGGTTCAGTGTGTGTGTTCAGGCTTTGAGTTTGCTTTGGTGGGAGCGTTTCCGAAGCGTTTTCAATTTGCTCAGGTCTGCCGCTGTCTTGGCTGGCTCCCTCTCTCCCTCTCTTCCACTTGAACGTCCAAATGAAAATTTAAACAATTTATTACTATTGTGTTTGCTTTTCCCTCTTTCCTCCGTTACTGCTGCTGCTGCTGAGCTATCTCTCGGCCTATCTTTTCTCTTCTCTCTTCTGAGAGTTTGATTGCAGATAAATAGATAAATAGTAGTAGTAGTAGTGGGGATGCTACTGCTGCTTATTAAATTAAGAGTATGTGTGTCAGAGGGGAAGAGAAAAAGGGATGATAGGATAGTTTGTCCAGTGTGGTGGCGGTTTGGAAATCAGTCACATTGTCTCGCTGCTTGTTCAGAGGACATTGCCATCATCCAAAGAACCCAAAGAGATGCTGCTGCTGCTGTTTTTGCTTTTTCTGTTTAACTGTCGTCGTGTGTTTGTTGTTGTTCTAGTGGTCGGAAGTTAATGGCACGAAACTGGTGGTGGGGGCAAAAGCAGGCAGAGAGAATTGTGAATGGCTTCTGCTGTCTGTCTTCTGTTGACAATGGCCAGCCAGCACTCTAAGTAGCCGTTTTTAATTATCCGCGCTCGCTCTGACTGCTAGACAAATACAAACACAAACACAGCTCAGCACTAACTTGTGCATTTGTCTGTCTGTTTGTCTGCCTGACTTTGTCTATCTCGGTCCATCTCTCCTTTCCTTTCCTTTCCTCCCTTCTTTCGTTCAGCTTCACTGGCCACTCACCGGCGATGCTGATGGTGGTGATGATGAAGTGAGGAGGCTGATGCTGCTGCTGAGGACAGCAGTTGATGCGGCGGCGGCGGCCAAAGTGGACACACACAGTTTGCGACAGTCTATTTCTCTCTCTCTCGTTTTCGTCTAATTAGAGCTCACTGTCGGACTCTCAGAAGTCTCCTCTTCTGAGTAGTCGTAAGTGGCAAATTGGTGAATGTCCTCTTCTCTCTTTCCTTCTTGTCGTGGCCACCGGAACAAGGTCAGTCCCAGTGGCTCACTGCTGCTGCTGCTGCTGTCACTGGCACTTCTCTCGACTACGCGACTCTAATAACGTGATTTGCCTGTGATTGCCTGCCTCTGGAGAGTTGTGTGTGCCGTTGACTGTGTCTTTTCTCCTTCTTTCTCTTGAGATCTTCAGTCAGTTTTGGGTAGAAGTAGTAGTAGTGGCAGGTTTTCACTGTCGTCTGCACTCACTTGCCCACTGCACACTGTGTTCAGCTCATCAAATGGATCATTGATTGGATTGATGGTCGGCAGTGATTCTCTCTCTCTCCCTTTCTCCTTTTGACCAACCTCTCTCATTAAGAATCAGCCGAATTCTGCTGCTGTCAGACTGTTGTGACAGTCTCTCTTTCTCTCTTTCTGATTTGGACAGTCACTGACTGTCTCTCTCTGTCTCTCTCTCTCTCTCTTTCTCTCTCTTTCTGTCGATGATTCATTGACATCTGCTACCACCTTAGTGTCTGTGTGTGTTCCAGACGGACGGCGGAGAGTTGTCAGTTGTCGAACACGGAATTGGTTTTAGGGCAGAATCTGTCCAAGAGTAGCAGCAGAAGCAGTGCCTGCCTGCCTTTCTCTCTCATTACTCACTTATTGCCCACTAATTAGGCTGAGAGGACACAGTGCAGTTCTGGAACAGAAAGAAACATTGTGACTGCTGGTGAGCCAAAAAGGAAAAGTATTGAGCCTTTTGGTGAAGAAGGTTTAGTGAAAGCAGAACAAGAGAGAAAGAGTGAATTGCCAATTGGCTAATCGGCTAACGTTGCTGTTGTGTTGTGTTTGTGTTTGTGTTCTCCTCTTTGCCATTTCACTCTTGCACTACTCATTACCACTTCAATGAGAATTGGGCTTATCCGTGTGTGTCTGGTAATTGCCTTTTCTTCTCTCTCTTTCTCTTTAGGTTTTTATGGCCCAATCTTTGATTTGGTCTGTTTGTTTGTGTGTTTATTGTTCTGTTGTGTTTTACCAATGATCATCTTTGTGTCCAGTGTGTGTGTTTGTATGTTTGGTGCATCGATGTGCCGCCAATTACCCCTAGCTGAAAGTATTGGCCTGGTATTACAGTGAATGGCCGGGTTGTTGTTGATAGTATTGCTCACTCACTTTCTTTAGCTTTTTACTGCTGCCCTTTTGAGTTTTCTGGTGGCAAGGGAGTCTCTTGTTATTCCCTGCTACTACTTTGCCCTGCCTGCCCTTTCCAAAGGCACCGATTTGTTTTTTTCGAGGACTGTTTCTCTGAACCTGAACCCCATGTTTCTCCTGGCATTTCCTCCTCCTCCCTGCTAGCTAAAGCACTCACCGGGGAATCAGTGTGTTCAAACGAATGAACGAACGAGCGAACGACCACTGCCGCTGTCAATTTAAATGGGTTTCATCCAATGTACGATGCCTGTCTGTTTGGCTGGTGGTGAATTTGCATTTGGATCGGTACTTGTGTGTGTGTGTTTTGCAGGTCCTGTCAGCAGCAGCGAGCTCTGTATGCCCTCAGTTCTCTCCCTTCCGCAAATCTAATTTGTCTTTTTCTCCCTCTCTTTTACAGTGCGACGTAACCTATGTCGCCGGAAAGTGCCCCTCTCTAACCTATGTGCAATTACAAATCATCGGTAAGTGGTGGAGAATACGGTTATTCTCCCTCTCTTGAATCGGTTAATTTTCATTTACCCTTTTTTCTCGTTTTAGCCAAACCGACCCGATCGTGGATCGAGCACGAGGGCGACCAGCTGGCCAGCGGCCAACGGCTGTCCCTCACCGAGGGCGACCTCCTCAAGCTCGCCTGCTCGGTGCTGGGCGGCAAGCCGGCGCCGGTGATCACCTGGCGAGCGGTGGACGGTCGTGGCCGGGCCACCACACTTCCCGCAGCTACCAAGAAGACACTGTCAACGTCTGACCTGGGCTTCAGCCTGGCGAATGACGTGACTGAGACGGCCGCCGACGGCACCTCGACGACGACTGTGGTGCTGAGCAAGCGCCTCAGCCGGGAGGACCTGGCCAGCACCATTGAGTGTCACGTCGAGCATGAGGCGGTGAAGGCGGGGGCGCTCGACTCGAGGGTCGCCCTCGATGTCAATGGTAAGTGTGGGGATTTGCTGTTTTTGGTGTAGTGTTCGGTGACTTGAGTGGATTAGCTAGTGCTGCTGAATCACCACCGGGACAAGTTGCTAACTTTTTCTTTTCCCTGTTTTCCCCCTCTCCGCACAGTGGGCATCAAGACAATGGAGATCATCGGCCCCAGTACCTCGGTACGTGAGGGCGACGTTGCTGTGATTGAATGCGTGGCTTATGGCAGCAAGCCGGCGGCGGAGATTGTCTGGCGCAACGGGTGAGTAGTAGTACTAGGAAGGAGGGAGCTTGATTGAACTTGCTTTCTGATGTTACTGTGACTGTTCAATCGATCGATCGATGTGTAGCTAACACAACATAACATAACATTTTTCCCCTCATCTTAGCTCGAAGATAATTGATGACCGGTCGCTGCGCAGCACCGAGGAGCAGCCCAACGTGGACGGCATCACGGTGAACACGCGCTCGAAGCTGCGCATTGTCGTCTCCCACCAGGACCACCTGAAGCCGATCACCTGTGAGGCGGCCAATGTGGCCATGCGCACGCCCATCAATAAATCAACCGAGATTTCGGTCCTCTGTAAGTCGGACGGTGCTTTACCTTTCTTTTCTTTTCTTCTCTGCTCGCATTCTTTGCGTTCCTGAGCTCTTTTGATTGCTATTTATTGCTTTTTGAGTACCTGTCTGTTTCATCCCTATTTAATTTTGTCAACTTTTTCCTTTCCCCTTTTCTCCCCTTTCATCTTTTTTAGTCGCCCCCATCGTGGTGATGGAGCCCCGCGCCGGCCTGGTGGTCAACGAGTCGGAGCCGATGGTCAGCATCTACTGCACCTACACGGCCAACCCAAGCGGCCTGCTGGAGAACGAGACCGTCTGGTTCAAGGACGGCCGCGTCCTGGACACCTCCACTGGAGTGCCCGGCCACTACAGCACCAGCGTCGCCAGCTACCCCATTCTGACGATACGGAACGTAGGGCGGGCGGACAGCGGCCACTACTACTGCTCGACGGCCAACCAGCTGGGGGCGGGAGTGCCCGACTCGGCCGTCTTCCTCAACGTCCTCTACGCGCCCACCGCCCGGCTGACCGTGGTCCCGGACCCTTCCGGCTCGGTGGACCCGAACCTCATCAAGGAGGGCATTGAGCTGCGCATGGTCTGCGAGGTGGTGGAGGGCAACCCGCGGAATGCGACGCGGATGCGATGGCTGAAGGACGGCGCGCTGATGAGCGAGCTGGAGGGCGAGACTGCGGAGCGGGCGAAGACGCTGACGCAGAATGGGATCACACGGGAGCTGACGGGCAACTACAGCTGCGTGGCGGTCAGCGAGGCGGGCGCCAGTCGGCCGAGCAACAGCGTACCGGTGGTGGTGCGCTACCCGCCCGGCAAGGCGCTGGTCCGCCTCCTCAACGAACCGTACCCCGTCAAGGGCGAGAACCTCAGCCTGGAGTGCATCGTGGGGGACCGGGGCAGGCCCAGCGAGGCGACCGAGTACCACTGGGTCAACGCCGACGGGCAGACTTTTGAGAGTCGGGGACCGGTGCTGCGGATCAACGGGCTGCGGCTGGTGAACCGCGGAAACATCAGCTGTGCCGCCGTCAACGAGGTCGGCTTTGGGCCGGCCGGGGTCTTTGAGCTGATTCCCTATGCGCCGCCCCGGTTCATCAATCCACTGCCGGCGACGATTGGCGTGAATGAGAATCTGGAGAAGAATGGTGGCCAGGGAGGAGTGGTACTTCAGCAGCGGAGAGTCAGCGAAGTCAGTCGACCGATGAGGAGCACTACCGCTACGATGTCCTGCCGCCGGAAAGTGGTGGTCCTGAAGTTTCAAACGGTGGACCATCTAAGAATGGAAAATCCTCCTCGACAATGTCCGTCTACTGCCGCGTGGAGTGCTACCCCCTCTGCAGCATCACCTGGTACCGGAATGAGGTCCCGGTGGAGAACGGCACCGACGGCCACCTGGTGGTGACCACCGTCCAGCCGGAGGAGTTCCTTCTCAACCGCTTTCCCAGCGTCCTCTCCACGCTCACCTGGAACATTACCGCCTCTTCGGGATCATCCTCAAATGGAGGTCGTCATTTGGACCGCGTCCGCGACAGCGGCACCATCTACAGCTGCGTCTCCAGCGAGAACATGGTGGGGCCGTCGGTGCGCTCGGACACTCGCTTTCAAGTGGAATGTAAGTGCAAACCTCTTTCTTTCTTTTTTACTTTTTCAGTTTAGGTTTAGGTTTCTGTTTTTTGCTGTGTTTTATTGTTCTCTCTCTCTCATTCTGTTCAGTGAGAGTTCCCAAGTGGTGGAATTGGACGACGAGAGTTTAGGTTCTTTGTGTTTGTGCGATAATTGCGTCCGTTTGTTTTGTGCAAGTGAGTGTATTCATTCTCTGCTAGCTTTTTTATTTTTATTATCGCTTCCTTTTTTTTCTTTCTCTAGGAAGCGAGCTTTTGTTTTCCTTTTATTTCCTCCTTTAAGAGCGTACTTTTATTTCTGTGCTGCTTTAAAGCGCACCAGAGTTTTTGTTTTCAGTTCCGAATAGTGCAGTTTTTAGTGGGATTCACTGCTGATTCGTGCCTACTGCTGCTGCTGCTGCTGCTATTGCCGCTCTAACGGCATCTCTTTCTTTCTTTAGTTGGTTTCTTTCTTTCTCCTTCTTTTTTGCGCTAATTAAGCGAATGGCGGTAGTGAAAGCGAAAGCTAGAGAACTGCTCGAGAATGGTGGCGAACAAGACGGCGGCGGCGGCTCAAATCGACACTTTGCTTTCAATTTGCCCCATTAATGATGCTGCTACTGCAATTGCTGTGCAGTGCTGCCCACTGCTTTTCTTTGTTGCACTTTTTGGCCGTTGTCCATCGATGAATCGTGTGAGTGAGTGTGTGTTCACTTTTTGTTCTAGTTCAGCTACTAGAGAACTTCTGTAGAAAGAAGAAGAAAAATTAAATTTAATGACAGCTGCTTGTGCGCTTTTATTCGTTTTATAGTTTGCTATTATCTCCTCTTGCAACTTGTACTTGTACACTACTTCCCAACCGAGTTGGTGGTGGTAGTGGTGGTGGTGGAAATTAATTTTCTGCCGGTGATTTGCTGGTTGCTGGTTGCCTGTTTTCTGCTACCAAAAAGCCGACTGCCACCACTACTACTTTCACTGCTGTAATTGGGAACTGCTGTGAAGATAAATATTGATACTCTTTCTGCTGCTGGAGGAAAATGGCCATCTCCAACTTCTCATTTTTCGATTCGGTGTTTGGCTTAATCGCGCCTGGTGCCTCTCTCTCTCTCTCGCACACTGACGAGCCCATTGACGGGCGTGTTCACTCTCTTTCCCATTTTTTTCCCCTTCTCGTTTGTCTTAATGAGAATTGCCTTTGCTGCCATTGCTGCTGCTGATGGCGTTCATTTTAAAGTGACCCTCTCTCGTCCTGCAGTACATCTCTCAATACTTGTCTCTTTAGTATGAGATGTGTGTGCTTGTACTCGTAGAATCTTCTTCTCTTCTCCTCCTCCTCTTTTCAATTAGAGATGGAAGAGATGGAGAATCACCGATTGCGTGTGGTGATAGTGGTCGCTGCCACCGCCACCATATCTATCGGTTGTCAGTCATTCTTTCTTTCAGTCTTTTATGGAGCCAGTTTTAGTCACTGAGTGCTGTTGTGCCAGCGGCAAATGGGGCTGTTGGGTTGGGTTGTTGCTGCTTTTTCTGCTCAGAATCGGCGGAAGGAAAGACGAACACGCTCGGAGGGACGAGGAGATGGCCATCACCATCATCATCATCATTATCTGGTCTGTGGGCACAAGGCTAGTGCACTGTGCTCTTTTTCCTTCTTTCAGAGAGGCCAACCAGAGCAATCCAAAGCTCTATTCTCTAGTCGTCGTTTTCGTTGTCGCTGACTCTAGAAGAATGGTGGTGGTGAATGCACCCAAAAGTCAGCAGATTCTTTCTCGCTTTTGGTTCGCTCGTTTGGTCAGTCAGTGTCCTTTGCTTGTTCTTCTTTTTCGTTTAATTGCTCAAGCTCAGTGCTCGGCTCGGCTGGCAGCCTGTTAATTGCAAAGCTTTGCTCTTTTTTGCTCTCTGTCTTGTTCTAATAATAGCAAGTCAGTGGCCCCTCCACCACTGCCATCACTGCCACTGATCCATCATTAACGGCATCTTCTCATCTATCACCCCCTCCCTCCCTCCTCAATGGTGGTGATCTATTCGCCTTACCAGTCTTCTTTGATGACTCGCAGCAATCGATGCACTGCTAAATGCACGCGATTGGCCTTGTTAGTTAGTCAGTTGGCTTTTGAGGCAGCCGTCTTTGCGTGTCTGTTTCTTTATGTTGCAAGTTTTTCTTCTTTAGAGCTGATCTTTTTTTCTGCCGTCTTTGCCTGCTGGCGCCCGACCATGTCGTCGCCGCCGCTTTTTATCGGCCCATAATAATTGCACTAATCATTGCCGTTTTGCCACTCTCTCTCTCTTTTTCTTTCCTTCCCCGTCTAATGACCCTGCTGCCAGACACTGGCTACTGTCACCACCAGTGTCTTGCCTGAATGCAAATCGGGTGCTGCTGATGCTGGTGGTGGTGGCGCCCAGAGAGATCATAACGCGTAATTTAACGACGCTGCGCGCGCTGACAGGCGGCAACAGTGACTGTGTGACTGACTTACTCCTCACACTGTGCTGTGCCCGATTAATTGTCGATAGTAGCAGACTGCTGCTGCTGCTGGGCGCGATTCAAAAGCGTTTAATGCCTTTTTGATTGCCATTGACTTGGGTGCTCTGTGCTCTGTGCCCATTCTTCTTTGGTTGCTATTTACCCCGCTCGTAATGTACTGGAATAATGTTTAATTATTAGAGTGCTGCTGCTGTTTTATTCCTCAGCTGCTGCTGCTGCTATGTGTGTGGGCTGATGCTTGAAACGATGATGGGATGGGATGGAATGGTAGTGTAGTGATGAGGACAACAACAACGGGCCCAATTGACTGTGAGAATGGGCGAGGGGGAGGGAGGGAGATGATAGGCAGTCGCTCGATTTGCTTTTCAGGCACTTTCTTCTGCTTCTCTTTGCTCACCGACAATCGTTGGCATTCATCATACCAAAAGAGAGTGCAGATTCTTTTGGTTCGATTTTGGGGAGAGTGAGACCATTTTATTTTCTCCTTTTCAGAGTAGTTTGTTCTGCTGTTTTGATCGGCCACCAGAGATGGTTAGCAGCAGCAGCAGGGAGATGATGGTCTTGGTGGTGGTGATCATTTAGACGATGATGTTGCCAGTAGTATAAACTTCTAGCGGCTCATCATTAGCTGAATTGCAGCAGCAGCAGTGGTAACATCATCAGCTGAGAGAACTGAAATTAGATTACTTTAATTTATTATCTCAGTGGCAGTGTGACACACAATGGCCAACTAGACTTGTCGCGCTGCTGTGTATTTTTAGCGTTTGTCATCGAGCTCTGAGCCCTTGGGTTCTGCTGATTGAGAGGCCTTGATAAGAGAACGAGGACATAGACTTTTGCTGCTGCTGGTGAATGTACCACCGCTGATAGGCCATACATTAGTGGTTAATGTGTGTGTTGTCTTTTTTGCTGTAATGGTCGAAGAGCTCCTCCGCCGCTTGAGGCCCAATTTCGATTAGTCCTGCTGTCTGCCTCGGTTTCTCTCCTCTGACCGACATATCACGGCGGTGTAGTGTATAGTGTGTGTTGTTTGCCTAGGTAATGATGTTCTCCTCTTGTTCTTTGGGCTCTTTGTTTGATTTGCCATTATCGGCGGCGAATCTGTCCTCTTTCTTCTTCCGTTTCTGCTACTCTGTTTAACGTGTCTCGTCTCATAATTTAATAAATGGCCACAAGGCTGCTGAGGATGAAGGGGAAAAGGGGTCCTCACACCACTTACTCACTTAATACAATGTCGGTGATTGCTACCGTGGTGAGTATGAGAGAGAGTAGAGGTGGGTTTAAGTGAATAGAGTGTGTGATTGTACAGGGAGATTTATTTGCATCACACAGGAGCCTAGTGCCTGCCTAGTTGGTGATTGAGAAGTAGGCGTGGTGGTTGTGGTGCGGAAGGATTGATCGTCAAGACAAAAACGCACACACAGAGTTGCCCTCACCTACCTTTACGCACTGCATTTTTCACCACGGCGTACAAACGTACTGCCTGAGTAAGCGGATCACTCTGCTGCTGTGTGTGTCTGCTGTACATTAGCGTGCACTGTACGGTGCATTGTGGTGCTGTGAAGGATGTTGTGCCTGTTTGCAAAGTGAACTTACTGCCTGTGGTGTTTTAGAGTTGGTGATGCTCAATTGTCCTATCTCTAATTGAGCTCTGCTACCACACCACGACATTTGCATTTGCAATTGCACCCTGCTCACCACACATCACTGCATACTCCTAGCTCGGTTGTACACACAATTCACAACTTGCATGACTTGTGGTGTGTACATTTCACTGTTCGGTGAGCATTGTCGTTTCTTGCATTGCGGTGTAGTGCCGCAATCACTGTGGTTTCTCTCTTCTTTCTTCTGTTTTGTGTGTACAGCAGCAGTTGTAGCCTGCAAAGCTAATTGGCAGGCAGATGGGTTTTATGTTGAATTTGGTGAGTTTGTGTGTTCTATCTCTCTTTTTCTGTTCTCTACTTTGGCCAGCAACCCTGATCAGAGTCGATCAAGTTTGCCGCTGCTGCATGCATCATCGACGGTGGCTCAATTTCTTTTCTCTTATTCTTTTCCTCTTTTCTCTTCTTCTTCTCGGTCTGACAGGTAATAACTTTTCCATTAGATTCATAGACGCGTTTGGGTGCACATTCTTTCAGTGTCGCTTCTTCTGCTTTTATTCGGTATTCTTTTCCTCTTTCCATCATCTTCTGTCGATTTCGTCAATTTCTTTTCTCTGCTTCTTTGCAGTAGACAACCAGCGTTGTGTTCCGTAATGACTCAATAATAGCTTATTGATTGACTGTCCTATCGATTGGGAAGTGCTGCTGGTGGTGGTGGTTTTGATTTGCTTGCCAACTTCTTACTACTACTGTCGGCTTCTGAACGGTTTCAGTTTTGACTGGGATTTTTCTTTTCTTTTCCTCATCCTTTTCTTTCTTTATACTTTTTTTGCCATGCTAATTCACGTGGTGGTGGCCATTATCGCCTTGCGAATTAGCTTGTACAGAACTGAAACTAAAAGTCAGAATGTACTCTTGACTTGAAGTTGTTTAAGATTTGGTTCGGCAGTAGTCAAATATGTGCTTCTTTTTCTCTTTTTCCAAAGAAGTAGTACCAAGTTTTTGTTTTGGTCGATCAATGAAAAAGCGAGCGGCGATTCGATCCACTGCGCCATTTGTTTCCATTCGGCAAGGCAGCAGCAAGCAGAATTTGCACCTGGCTTTGATCCTCTTTTCTTTCCTCTTTCTTTTCCTTTTCCTTTCTTTTTATTTGCGATTTGTAGTGTGCAGCAGTAAATTTGCAGCCCAGCCCAGGCGCTCGCTTTCGTCGAGCTTTACTCACTGCTAGTAAATTGCCCTCGATAAATTGTCATTTGCTAGCAGCTTGTGTCTTTTAGCTGCTATGTAATCTGCTGCTGTTCACTCTCGATTTGCTCACTGTCTGCAAATTGTTATAAATTAGTGGCAGTGAAGTTGCTCTCGCTTCCTCACTCGCTTTTGCCTTGAATATTGCTGCTGTTGAACACCGAACTTGAAAGTGTCTTTGCTTGTTGTCCTATGTGTCTGTGTGTGTGTGTGTGGTGTCAACTGACATACTCGCACACAAGCACACTTGCACACAGGCATCGTCTGCGGCCATTAGCTGTGATGCTGGGCGACAGGCATAGACAGTGTGTCGGTAATTTGACGCCCGAACGAGGAGAGAGAGTGTTTGCAGTGAACAGTTACAACTGCTGCTTTAGCACTCTTTAAATTGAGACTCGCTTCTTTTCTTTTCTTTTCCTTTCTGCTTGATTTTTGCTTACCGCAGAGAACGTGATAGTGCCCAGTCTAGCCAGAGAGTTAAACAGAAAATTCGGTTCGGTTGTTTGCCTGTCAGTCCTGCTCAGCTTAAATTTAAATTGACTTAAACTGCTGCTGCTGCTGCTGGTTACAAGTGAAGCTGTTACTAGTCACTTTCACTTTGTGTCTACTGCAGTTGCATTAACTGCTCATTTATTACCCTTCTTTTTTGTTTCTTGTGACACTGCATTGTGACGTTGTAGAATGAAACTAGAAGTGGCAATTTGCCCCGGTGTGTTGCAGGTTTGACAAATGGCAGAGCACTTTTAGGTAGATTTGGCTTTAAACCCCCTCGATTTGCCACGGCGCAGTTTTGTCTTTTGATTTTCTGCCTCCCTTTTTCCATTTTCCATTCTCTTTGTCAAATGAAGTGATCAGGCCAGTGTTTTGATTGAATCAAATGCAAACACTGGCAATAATATCACCGCTGCTCAATCGCAGGAGGGGAAATCGGTCTGTTTCTCCGCCAATTGTGATTGTCAAATAACATACAAAGAGATCGAAAAGAGGAGGAGGACGAAGATGATGACGATAATGACGTGGAATGGTAGTCGTAGTCGTAGTCGTAGTAGTGTCCTGTCTGCCATTATTAGCTGCTGTTGCTGCTTCTGCTGCTGCGGTCACTGGCCACGATCATCTGAGCTGCTCAGCTGGTCGACATTGACATTCACTTATAATTCACTGGCTAGTTGGCTGGTATGGCTGGCTGTGTTCGATGTTCGACGATCGGCCCTTAATGGACTACTAGCAAGACACTGACACTACCACCGCTACCACCACACACAGACTGCTGCAAAGACAATCAGGCAGATGTCAATCGCTTTGACTCTCTCTCTCTCTTTTCTATTTGATTCTGTTGCAGTTTTATTCCCTTCTCTCTCTCTCTCTTTCACTCCATGTGTGCAATTTGTGCCGAATCAAATGGGCCGTTGATTCGATCGTTTTCTCCTCTTCTTTTCTTTCTCTCTCCCTCCCTCACACTTTGCATTCATTGGCGCCATTGATGCTCTCTCTTCCATTCCATCCGATCCGAATGCGCTGGCAATGGCAGTGGCAGTGTGGCCGCCATTGTGTAGAGAGAGTTTGGTTGTCTGTGTGTTTTCAATTTCACTTTTACTTCTTTTTCTTTTTCTTCGTGCCACCATTTTTGCTGGCTGGCATGCTATTCAAGTGTTGCTGTTTCTGCTACTGCTGCAAACATGTCCCCCATTTTCTTTGCCTCTTTCTCTCTCTCATTTGTTGGCGAGGGCTCACTTTTGCTTTCAGCAGCAGCAGCAGTGACTACGACTACGACGACTTCTTTTTACGGGCGACATCTTCGCTGGAATTGTGCTGTGTTTGCAGACAGCACAACACACTGCAGTGTTTTCTTGCCAGACTGACTGTGCCCACCATACACTGTTTCATTCAGCAGTTTTGCCCTCTTTTTTGTTTGGGTGAAAGCGAGAAGCGATGGGGATGCCGTCGCTCTATCGGCCATCTATCGGTTATCTGCTGGCTGGCAGCGGCAAATGCAGAAGCAACAAAAACAGCAGCAGCACGGCAGTGATCTGCCTGATGCCCTTTTTATTTTTTTTATTGTAATCACAGGCGCACTCACATTCAATTGGCTGATTTGCCTATTCAAAGTGTGTGTGGTGTGATTCGGCAAGGCGAGGGTTGCCGCTTCTGCTGATGTTGCTGCTGGTGTCAATGATGATGACGGGAGAATGTGACTACAATAGAAAGTTGCCAGAGTATTAGGCTAAAGTTGCGCGTTTGTCTTATTCCAAGGGGTGTCCTCACTTTGTCCCCTCTCACTGCTGCTTCACTTCAATTTCTTGATTTGGGGAGCAGCTAGCTTCTTCTTGTCACTCGGCCTGGGCGCCACAAATTAGTGCACCAGCGGGGAGGATTGAATAGTGGTGGCCAGTCTATCAGTCAGTGTGATGATGTAGCAATTTAATTTGGTGTGCAATCAACTCAATTTGCTTCTCTGCTATGAAGCACAGTCGGCGGTGTGAAGTGAGTGTGTGGCTCACTTGCTCAATTACGAGCTCGCTGTGTTCTGGCACACGCGCTGCTGCTGGGCCTGATTCAATGCGTCTAAATTAATTTTCATTCTCTCATTCTCTGCTCCCTTTCATCGGCCAATTTGAATCTGCCATCGCTGCTGCTGCTGCTACTAATCGTATCCCCACTCTGCAGCAGATTCTTTTTCTCTCTCCACTAATGATCTCTCCCTCGATTCAATGTGTTCTGTTTTCACTTTGCCAATTTGCAAGTCGCCCAGTAGTGCCCAATTGTTTCCCTTTTGTGAGCGGCAGCAGCATCAGCTCTGCCGCGCACCGGACGGAGCTCAGCCTGTATGGCCATTGCCATTGCTCGCCGCTGATTGTGTCTCATCAAGTCTCGCTCACTTTCACTTTTGGAGTCTCGTTCAAACTGTCTTTGTTTTCTGTCTTCTCAGAAGGAACAACTCGACTTTGTGACTGTGTGAGGCTCGTTTTCCTTTCCTTTTCTTTCTTTTAGAGTCGGTGCACTTTTTGTTCCCTCTTTTTCTCTCTTTCTCTGTCTGTCACTTACACTCTGGTGGACTTTATTAATGAAGGCAACAGCGAGAATGGGAAGAGGGATGAAAAGGATGGAAAGGAAGCACAGTGTGTGTGCCCACAGTGAATTACTCATTCACCAGTCTGTCTGTGGACAAGAAGGAAATTCTGCCTAATTTAGTTTTCAATTGCTAATTGCCTTTTTACAGAGAGTGCACAGGAAGTGAGCACCACACTGTAGTCATTGTGGTGCTTTATGACTTTCTCTTGCTTTTGACATTTTGTGTTTCACTTCTCATTTTCAGCATTTTCCCTCTTTCTACCTGATCTCAGACAGTTGTAATAAAGACGGATGCAGAGTTGAGTTTCATCATCTATGCAAAGCACTCGTTCTCTGGGCACAGCAGTGTTCTGAACTTGAACGTGTGCAGCCGTCACCTGTCAACTTCTCTCATGCTGCTTGCATATTTCATTATTTGCATCCACACACGTGCACTGCTCATTTGGTGCACAGCGGCGGCGACGGCAGCAGCCAAAGCTTTCCCTCTGTCTGTCTGTGTTTTATTGACGAAATTTCATTTCATTTTTTGCTGCTGTCGTTTTTGCAGTGGAGCAGCTCCCTTTCTAAATTAGATCTGCTTTTGCTGTTGTTGTTGCTGCTGCTGCTGCTGAGATCTGTTTGTGCCCTGTCCTGCATGTGGCAGTGTGGTAGTGTGTTGGCGTAATCGCAAATGATCGAAAATGGATCTGCGAAGAGAGAGCGAGTGGCTGCTTCGATTTCATTCTTGTTCTTTTTCTCTATCTTTTGGTTTTGCCTGGTTTTCATGCTGCCTTTCATTTGCTGACGGTAGTAAGGCGCTCATTCACGCTTCACCAGGAGCTGATCGTATTTGCGACTGCCTGCCTGTCTTTTCGCTCTGTCGATTTGCTTTTTCCTCAAATTCTCAAAGATTTGCTGCTTTTCTTCGTCACTTCGTCTTTTTGCTGCACAATCCTCACAATCACGGTTTTTCTCTTCTTACCCACTTCTTAACCGTTATTTGTCCTTTCTTTATTTGGTTTATTTTGGCACTCTACGGGGCAGTATGTTTAGTTGTTGCTGCTGTGTTGGACGTAATTTGCAATTTAGTGGTAGTGGTAGTGGTGGATTGAGTAAAGTTTGTGTCGTTCTTTTTATTGACTCTAGCAGTAGCAGAGAAGGCAATTGATTTGAACAGAGTGGGGTAATTTAAAATTTTAATTATTTCATTCAGTGTCTGCTGGCGCTGGTGCTGACTTTGCTGCAGTGTCAAACAGAAAGACTGCTTCTTCCCTTCCCTCCCCCTTTGCCTGGTGTGGCACCCGAGGTGGCATGAATAAGTAATGTGTCGATGCAGCAGACTGTGTCTATCTGATGATAAATTGTGTCATTGGACAATTGATTCAACTTGGGGTAGTGTGGTGTGATGTGTGTGTTGTGCACTTGGCAGGCGCCAGGCCTTTGGATGCTAACTGTGTTCATCTGTGCCATTGTTGGACGACATTCTGCTGCTGCTGCTGAAATGGATCCTTCCCTTTGGGGTGAATGAATCCTCTTCCTTTCTCTTTCACTTTCTCTGGATTTAAATTTTCAGTGGGGACCTGGGCGCCGCAGTTGCGCTCCAGTTGTCCTCGCTGCTGCTGCTGCACTGTCAGCAGAACTTACAGTGAGGACAACATTTCCCTCTCATTTAGCTTCGGTACATGTGTTTTAGTGGTGCACAAGCATTGGAACCGTTTTCCCGTTTCCTATTTTACCGCACTTGCAATTAGCCGGCAGAGTGGTCAGGCGGCAGCAACAACTAAAACTAATCACGTCTACGCACTCACTCACTCACTCTGTCCCCCTTTTTAATTGAAAATTTGTAGCGTGCACTGTTTTGTTGGCCCAATGTTTAGAGGATGCTTTTCAGCTTCAGTGATTCGGTCGCTGCTGATGGTGCTTCTGCTTTTACTGAAAAGAGATTTCCCTGGAATGACAAAGCCGAGAAAGGGAGAGAGAATGGCCTGTGTTTGTTTGTTTGTTTGCTGCTGCTGCTGTTGCCCTGACAATGGAAGGAAAGTTACCTGCTCCTTCTGTTGTGATTTAGTGAGGGAAGAGCTGCTGATGGTGATGGTAGTGTGGGAGCACCGAGAGACAAATATTGACTTTGTTTGACTGACTGACTGGCTGCCGACAACTTCTCTCTCTTTCTTTCTGCTGTGCTCACCGCCGAACAATGCCCACCGTTTGGGATAGAGAAGGAAAGAAGAGTGCTGTTTGTGTTTGTGCAGTGTCGCTGATCCGCTCTCCAAAGGCTGCTGACTGACTCTATGCGCCATTGTCTTTGCCTCTGATGATTCATTAGCTGGTCATGTAAATGATGATGCCAGAGAGGACGGGGACGCCGTGTGACGTCTTTTCCCTTTCATTTTTATCCTTTCTTTCTTTCGTTGAGAGCTGGCACATCACTTTCACTCTCACTCTTTTTCCGCTAATGGTCGCCGGGTGATTCAATTAGAGTGCCACCACCATCAGCAGCATCACCATCAATCGATTACCTTTCTTTCTTCTGATTCAACTATGTTTAACTTGGCTCAAGATTGCTCGATTGGAAGCAGAAAAAGTTGCACTAAAATAGATTGCAAGGAAATTGTCGTTTGATGCTGGCTGATTGTCTCTCTGCTCAAGTTTGATGATTTATAACATCTGAGCGATGTGTGTGTGACGCTTGACTTTGCTTGCCCCCAGTTTTGTCGCCAGCTTTTCTTGTCTTGTTCTTTTTTGTTGTTTTTGTTTTTATATTTTGTTTCTGTTTCAGCAGTTGTCTTCTTTTTGCGCTTGGTTTGTTGTGTTTGTGTGTTGTTTTCTGCTTTTTCTGCTTCTTCTGCTTCAGTTTGACATCTGTCGGAGCACTTCAGTGTCCAAATGATGGTGGTGGTGGTGACAACAGAAGAAGAAGAAGTGCCTTGGGTGACTCTGTTGTTTGGTCGTTGGGCGTGACTGCCTCTTCTGCTGCTGCTTCTGCTTCTTTAGCAACATCTCCACTGTCACCTAACAGCTCAAAGAGAGCTTCTATCTTTTCTTTAATAGCGAGAGTGAACTACTGCTGCTGTCAATTGCCTGGCTGGCAATTTTCTCGTTGACTTGTTTTTAGTTTCGGAGCTGAAGCTTCGGTTGCTACTGCTCCAAACTGTCGATCACCAAGCTGACTGTGTGCTGTGCACTTCAGTGGCCACGGGCCTTCCTTTCCTTTCCTTTCCTTTCCTTTCCTTTTCTTTTCACCATAGTCATCATCAGCAGCATCATCGGCATCCTCGCCCATGCACATCCTCCTCAGACACTTGATGATGGCACTGCATGCACACAGTGCGCACCCTGCCTGTGCACTGTGCGTGGAATTTAGTTAGCAGTAGTCGAAATTAGTGCGGCGGCGGCAGTGAATTTTGTCGGTGGGGATGAACAGTTCAGTGGAGAGGGAGAGAGCTAGTCTCTGTCTGCTTGGATGAGCTCACAGGGTCGAGGCTACTGCTGATGCTGCTGTTCTGTTGTGCTCTCCTTTTTGACACGTCTTCAGTAGACTGCTTCTGTCTTTGCTGGTGGTGGTGAGTTGCTGTTTACTGAATAGAGTGGTGCACTTGGTGCTCTTTAACATTCACAGTCCTGGTGGTGGTGTGTTTGCAGTGCTTTACCACCACTTGTGAAATGCTGGACATTTTCAGCTTTTTTGTTCAAAAGAAAATGGACTCACTTTTACCTGGTGTTGTGGCCAGGAGTGCTCCTCTCCCATACTTTTCAGGCACTTTTAGGCCCACTTGTGGTGCATGTAAATGAATGGTAGGGCAGAAGAGATCAGATCATTGAAAGTTTATGTCTTTGTTGGTGCAGACGCTGCTTCTGCTTAGGGCTATGATAGATGAACTGCGACTTGCCGATGGACGGCGAATCAATCACTGCTGCTGCTGCTCTGTTGGCGGCGGCGACACTTTTCTATTGAGCAAGAGTTGCACCGTCAGCAGCAGCAGCCATCGATCCTCCAGCAAAGAAGAAGCCGGAGCCGATATTTTTCGCCCGATATTCTTGCCCTCTAATTGCGTCTATTACCACCACCAGTGCTCCGTTTCCATTCCTAGGACCTCTTTTGTTCTCTATTTCTTTCCATTTCTCCTCATTTTTCCTTTTGCATCTCTTTCTCAATTGCACTTTCCAGTCGGCGGCATTATTGCACTCTGTCGATTGATGGATGGTGCTGGTGGCACTAGTGTGTAGTGTAGTGCATGCTTGCTCTTGTGGTGGCGCCCAATTTCGGTGCACATTTTTCTTGTGCTTCGTTTGTTTGGACACAAATAAACAAATAAGCCGCTGCCGCCGCCGCTGCTGTTTGACGCCGAGGCTTTGCCTTCTCAGACTCTGACTCTGTTTGTCAGTGTGTGTGTGTTCCGTCGATATATGTCGCCGATTATTTGTTATTTGCCTCACTGACTCGTTTGACTGTCTGCCTGTCTGTCTCTCTATTAATTCGCTGTCAATCGAATGTGTTGTATGCTGCTGCTGCCTCCGCTGCTTTGTTTCTTTGTGCTTGGTCGAATCGGCCTTTTCTGCCCTTCTTTCCCTTCTTGTTTTCTGATTCTTCTTGGTATTTCTTCTCTCGTCCTGTCGACTTGCATCATCTCGCCACTAACTCACGCTGTCTGTACAGCAGCAGCAGCTGCAGCAGTGGCAGTCTTGTACAGCAGTGATGTACTTGGTCTTCTTCTTCTTCTTGGATTCTTGGCTTGGTCTTGGGCTTTGATTTGAATGCCTGGTCGTCTCCCTTACCACCACCACTAGCACCAGTGCAATGACTTAATTGTCGGACATTTCTCTCTCTCCCTTTCCCTCTCTCTGTCATGTCTTCTGGTCAGCTTGCTGTCTTCTGCTCGGGTGCATCTGCTGCTGCTGTCCTTGTTCTTGTTCTCTCTATTGTCTCTGTATTAGTGCAGCATCTCTCGCTTTTGCTGGTGTTTGACATAATTTATATATGACCCAAGCGACTACTGCTTCTGCCAATGTTTGCCTGCTCGAGGAATCAAGTTGACCAGAAAATTACGAGGCTCGCTTGTTTTCTCTCAATGCACAGACGACACTTACTCTTTTTTTGCCGCCGGAAAAGGAGCTCAAGTGAAGCGAGCAGTGTGAGTTGTGTCTTGCCTATTCCTCAGCAAATCGATCATTTGCTCTGCTGCTCGCCAAAGTCAGAGTTGACTTTTGGCGATTCTAATTATAGCCAATGTGGTCAGCAGTGTGCTTTTTAACGTTTTAAAACCGCTGCTGCTGTTTTCTATGGAAAGCATCGGGCATAGGACTGCTAGCTCGTAAATTAGGCGAATATGCAGTCGCGCACACACACATCAGTCGTCTTCTGTCCTCCGTCCGTCGGTCTGTCAGTGGGCTCTGATTTACTACTACCCCTCCTGCCCACTGCCTCTGATTTATACCTTTTCCCTTTTCCCCTTCTTTTTTGTCGTAATCGCATTCGCTAGGCTTTAGCTGGGCAGCAGCAAGTGCTGCAACACCTGTGGACGATGCGTTCGAGTGCTGTGTAGAAGACCTTGGCTGAATTTATTGCCGCCAGTGCATGTGTGCTAGTGCCTAATTGCAGATGAGGCAGTGCAGTGCCCGACGAATGGAACGGATTTAGGGCGAATGTGAATGCATAGGGGATGCTGCTGCTGCTGCTCGACTGACTCTTTATCCAATTTACGCTGCTAAAGTAAAGAGAGAAAGAGCAGTCTGTTTGCTGCAATTTATGGACTGAGAGAGAGCGTGGAGTGAGAGAGGTACTTTGCAGGTAATAAATTAAAATGTTTGTCGGGCAGAGAGGGAAGAGGCAGAGAGTTCTGCTGAAGAAGTCGTTGGCAAGTTTGCAATTGGATTGCCGAGAAATATGTGTGTTTGTGCTGGTGCTTGTGCTCTAAAAAGGTCTCTGAACAAAAGAGAACTTGGGCACAATTAGAGACAGTGCAGCGGCAAATTGAATTAATAAATGGGCTGCTAGAGCTGGTGCAAGTGCTGCTGCTGCTGCTATGGTCACCTCTCTCTCTCCCTCTCATTAGCATGCTGGGGCACTTGGCACGTAATAAAAAGGATGAAAGTGGAATTTAGCAGCCTGTGCAGGAATGCTCTTCACTTGCTGTTTCCTGTTCCAGTAGAGCTGTACTCTCTACCATGTAAACATTTGTAGCCGAGTGACATGCTGAGGAAAAAAGTGTGTCTGCCTGCTGATGAGTAGACCTCAGAGTCCTTCACTCTTTTTTAATTACATCACCCACTGATGATGATGATGACGATGATGAGAATGAGGGTGCTATGTCGCCACATCATGTCGCGATTGTTATTAGGTGGTGGTGATGAAAGATTATGTCGCTTTGGCTGTGCTGTCTATGACGATGACGACGAGGCTGCCTGGCTGGATAATTAACGCGGCACGGAATTTCCATAATTAATAAAGTCCCCTGATTGGGAGAGGAATATTCAGTGCAGAGAGGGAGAATATTCAGGCTGCTGCAGTTTGCTGTAAATGGCAAATTAATAACATCGACTCGGCAGCAGCCGTCGTCACAGACTAGAGCAGCAGTGGCGCCCTTATCAGCTCGGTGCCAGGGATTAATCGATCAGAAATCTTTGCCTTCCTTCTCTCTCTCTCTATTTCCCCAGCTAATTGACTTTATTTAAAACGGTCTGCTAGGACTTCTTCTTCACTGTGATGAGCGCTCAGTAGGACACCAGTAGTAGTTTCTGCTGCTGCTGCAAAGTCTAATTTATCGCATGACTAGTCGGCAGGCAGGCGCCAAAACTAGATCAGACCCAGAGAAGACACTTTCGCTATTTTTCTGGTGCTATTGAAGAGAGAGAGATTAATTGAAAAGAAGGAAAGAAGGAAAGAAAGTGTAGTTGAGAAGAGACCTAAAGGTGCTGGCAATTTGTACCGAGGCACTGATTTTGCATCTCCGATGATTGATTTGCCCACTTAATTTGCCGTCTGATTTATTGCCGCCAGCTGCTGCTCTGTATCTAATTCTCTCTACTGCTGACACTTTACTAATGATGGCTGCTGCTGCCGTTGCTGCTACTGTTTAGTTAATTACCGCTGTAAAATTCTTCTTTTTAGTGTGTTCACATTTTACTAATGTCCTCTTCTTCTTTTTCCTTCTTCTCATTTCCTCCCTTAGATGCACCGGAGAACCTGCGCCTCAGCTCGACCCGCGTGGACGTGATTGAGCACGAGGCGCTGCCGGAGATTCGCTGCCACGCCGATGCCCTCCCGCCCGCCACCTACCGGTGGGTGAGCAGCAGCTTCTACGACAAGTTCAGCGGGACGATCGCCGACACGCCGCTGCTGGCGCTCAATCGGACGATGCAACGGGACAGCGCCGGCACCTACACCTGCATCGCCACCAATCGACACGGCTCCACGAGGACCGATCTGACTATTAATGTTCTCTGTAAGTGATTTGAAGGGGAGGTTTGGGAAGGTTTTAGAACTCTTTGTTTTCTTTTGCAGACCGCCCCTCCTGCAGCATCTACGAGAGCCGGACGGGAAAGGACAACCAGGACGTGGCGCTCATCTGCGAGGTGCCCATTGCCAATCCGAACAGCGGCCTGGTGTTTAGCTGGTCCCTCAATGGGACAGCCCTCAACGACTCGTACGTCCGGGAGATTGCCGTCCAGGAGGGCGTTCGCTCGCGGATTGTCATCCCCGCCCTCAGCTTTGGAGGTGATGAAGGTAATGGTGATGGTGAAGATGGCGGCAACGGTCCCCACCACCTCTTTGGCACGTGGACCTGCAGCGTCCGAAACACCGTTGGCCAGTCTGATCCCAACTGTACGCTCTTTGTTGATGCGCCTCTGGGTAAGTGCTGATGCTGATGTTTGCTCTTTTTGTTGTTCTATTTTACCTGCCCGAGCTGTTGTTTTGCCGGCTGATGTTTGTTTGCTAGTCAAAAGTGGAGCAAGCGGTAGTGGTAGTCCAGTTAATTGCAGATTATCGCCCGTTTACGGCTGCTTCCGAGCATCAGCGGCAAACTTGGACAATTACCCAAAGTACTTTTAGATAGACAGACCGACAGACAAATGGACAAATAGTTGGGACTCATCATTTGAGTAGCAGTGCTTCTGCCATTTCCACCACCGCCACTTACTACTACGAGTGTCCATTAGATTGTATCAATTATTAATTACCGTACTCAGCAGCAGTAGTAGTAGTGGTAGTCTGCAAATAGAACTCGCATGCACAAACACACAAACAGAAGCCCTTTAGTAGACATCTTCATTGTCTGTGTAGTGTAGTGTAGTGGCTGACCAGTGGTCGGGTTGGGATGAAGCACACATTGCCGCTCTAATTACCGCTCCGAGTGCTTTGCTCGCTCTCTCGCTCGCTCGCTCGCTCACGGGCTCCCAGTGCAAATTAGGTTAAATGGATGGGCAGCAGCAGCAGCAGCAGCTGATGGAGCTCATCGATTAGGCCAGTGCACTGGCTGTCTCTGTCTATCTGTGTGAGGGCGAGCTAGCTGGCTCGAAGTTGACTGGCACAGTCTGCCACACCGAGTTTGACACATTGAGATGAATCGGGTGCTGCTGCTGTCTATTGCCTCTCTGTCTCTCTGTCTCTGTCTGCTGTCCATCACGATCTCTGCTGTGCATCCATCCATCCATCCATCGTCCATTGTCCGATTGAGGGGCTAATCGATTAGCTCATCTTTCTTTCTAAATTCAAAACCTTCCAAACTCTCTGACTGCTGTAAATAGCCACCACTTTTGGGTTTGGGTTAAAATAGACCTCGGTGGCCGCGTTGGCGGCTGACTTTGACTTTGACACTCGGGCTCTTTGTTTTGTTTGTTTGACTGTTTGTCTGTGCCCATCTGCCGATCTAATCTGATCTCATTCTCTTTTGCTTATCATTTTCAACCTCCACTCTAATCCTTCTTCTCCATCTCCTTTTGCAGTGATACCTGAATGGTCGGCGCTGAGCGACGAGTCGCTGCTGATCATTGCGGCGATCATCGTGGCGGTCATCTTTGGCGTCGTTCTCGTCTCCTCTTTCTCATCTACGTCATGCGCCGGCGGCGGCACAAGAGCGGTAAGTGCATGGAAGAAGTCCTTTGTTCTTTCCAGTTCTTTCTTTGCAGTGTCTTGCGGTGGCTTCTTTTTTTCGGCGGTATCATTGGTGTCATTTATTTGCATCACACTTGCTTTCTTTCTTTCATTTCATTTCACTTGCCTCTTTTTCTTTCATCTTTCTGATCAGATTTAGGCAGCTGCTGCTGTTGTTGTTGTTATTAATTCTAAGCTTAGTTCTTGTTCTTTTTCTTGCTGATGATGGTGCTGGCATTTTCTATTTCTAAATTGTGCTTGTAATTGCCTTTCTCTAGCTCTGTTGATGTTGTCAGTGTCAGTGCCACCACCGCCAATGTCCTCTTGGCTGTGGTCATCAGCTGCCCTTGACGCCTTCACGCCCAAAATTGGTGTGATCGCATTCTAATTGGGAGTAATGACTGGCTGGCTTACTTGCACTTGATGCACAATTTCAATTGCACACTTTTACTGACTTTGCCTGACGCAATTGTTTTTCTTCTCTTTTCTTTTGGGGTCATCTTTCAGCCTGTGGTAATATGTTAGCTGGTTAGTTGTCATCTTTTGGTGTGGTCGTGGTGGCAGTGGTGGTGACAAGTGCAGAGCACATTTGCTTGCATAATGTGTGTGTTCACCACTTCTAACTAAATCTGCAAGTAAATCTAATTAGCAATCCTAAGTAGTGCAAACACACCACCACCACCCGAAACTTTGAGTAAAGTTGTGATGAACTTCTGCTTCTTCTTCTTCTTCTTCTTTCTTGGTAATGTCCGTCTAATAAGGGCTCTACTTTGGCGCATTACCATACACACACTCACTCTGTTCTTGACGACAGCGGCCATTGTCTTTTGCAGTTGTGGAAGTGTAATGATCACCACTGTTGTTGGACAAATTGGTAGAACACTAACCGGGGAGAGAGAGTGCTGAGCTAGAGTAGGACTCAATTATAATGACATTACCAATCAGCAGCAGCTCATCCAATTCGAGGATTGTATAAAGAGTGGAGATTCACTTTTAGCGAGTCTTTGTCAGACTGCACCACTATTATCGGATTGCTTAGCCTGTGTGCGCTAACTTGCGAAGTCGGAGGATCAGAGACAGGTTTCCTTCTTATTCTTTTCCTTCTTCTTCAGTGCTGCAATCATCGAAGTCATGCAATCACCGTCATTCAGTCAGTCAGTTTCAGAAGCAGTAGTAGTGACTCGCGCACAATGGCCATTTAATCGTAGTGAATGACTGCTGCTGCAACAGAAGCAGTAGCTGAGGACCAATTTGCTGCTCGTTAGCGACGGCAGCAGCAGCTGAAGTGAAAGCTCTCAATGAACTTCTTTAGAAAGCTCACTTGTTGAGGTGATTGTTGCAGGTTGTAGTTTGTAGTGGTGGAAGTGGAAATGTATTGTCTGGTAGTATCAGTATTATCAGCAGCAGCAGTCTTCTCCCCTTCCGATGGGCTTCACTGAAGCTTAACGGGGTAGTAGTGCTGAATTGGTGAGTAAGGTGGTGATTTTGGTGGTCTTTGCCGCCTCATTATCAGCAGCTGATTAGTCTTTTGTTTTCCATTCTTCTAACTAATTTGTGTGTGATTGCTTGTGATTTTTTGGAGGGTTTGGAATTTTGGGTTTCATTTTTGGGATTAAGCTTTTTCTTTATTTTTTGCTTGCCTTTCTCACCTTTTCTCTTTACCTCACCTCGCTTCAATCCCTCTCTCATTCAATTGTAATCATACTTACTCATTTAACTTATTGTTTGCCCTCTTCACCCCCTTATCATCATCATCGCCACCACCTTTACTACTACCTCCTCGACCACAATCACATAACATCATCGTCATTTCCCCCTTTACCCAACAATCTTGTCCGTTACAGTAGAGAAGGGGAAGCGCGAAAAGTAAGTTTTTCGTTCAGTTTTGATTATTTTCAGCCTAAGCAGAGCTTCGCTTACTGCCAGCATTTGCTGCTGCTGCTGCCGCACACACACACACAATCCTCATCCCTTTTGCGCCTCGATATTTTATCTTCTCGATCGATTAGCTTTCATTTCATTTGGGCTCTGTTGTAATGCCAGACGGTCGGTTTAATGGAACACACACATAAAGTTGCCCTGTTGTGTTCCACGGCATGTTTTTTGCCAATTAGACAGAGAGCATAGTATGCCGTGATTAATGGTTTGCTGGAAAATGGCCACTGGCCCTCGCTTTTTTCTCTTTTTGCTGGGGACATTCTCAATCCCTGCGCCTTGCTTGTGAATCACCTCTTGCCGCCGCTCTTGAATGAGAGAGTGTGCAATTCCAGTGGCGGCGGCAAACACAAATGAGCACAATTACACACTGCCTGTCTGCCTGGAACGGCTCTGGTAATATATTAATAATTGGCGCATGTATATGGCTTTCTTCTTCTCTTCTCCTTCTTCTGCTCAGTGGCTTCGATTCTCGATCCAGCGGTAATTCCAGCAGCAGCCGAATGCCGTAAATGCCAACTGCTGCCCAATTGAGCCGGGCTGCTGCTTTATGTGCTCGCCCAAATGGCCTCTTTCCCTTTCTTTCTCTTCTCGTTTGCTTCGATGGATATTAATTACCGCCAGTTCTTCTACTACTCGACGACCTCGTTTGAGTGCGCTTCTGTTTAGCTATTCTCTGCTGCTGCTGCTGCCAATTCTGCCTGGACAGATTAATTGTCCTCGTGGTGGTGGTGGTGGTGGTCTGTGCTCTTTCTTGTCTCATGTTTTAATGTCCGATTAATCGGGGGCACTTTATGGGCGCCGAGCCTTCTGCTTCTTCTTCTTTGCCTGCTCAGTTGTCCCGAACTCTGCTGCTGCATCGATTGACATTGATGTGTGTTTGTGTGATTCAAGCAGAGAGCAGTTGGGGCAAGTCCATCGCCAGTGACTGAGGGCAATATCAAAGGGAGCAACTTGCAGCAATAGCACCACCACCACCACCTCAGTGAAGGACAATAGCGGCTAGAGATCGATGAGATGAGATGAGATGGACGTAAATAGAAGAAGGGCAGAATTGATAGTAACCTGTGAGTGAATAAGTGAACCACCCGAGTAATTGAATGGGTCTTTTCTGAGCGAGAGAGAGAGGTAATTGGCGCCGTCCAGCTCTCGACAATTGACACCTTTCCTCCTCTCCTCTTGCTAATTAAGTGATCACCTGAATTTAGAGCGTTGTGGGCACTCTCAAACTTGCAACTTGCTCCAGACTGAAAGAATGGACTCTCTTTCCTCTTTTTCGCCCCTTTGCTTTTTTCGTTGTTGTGTCAAATGAACATCGACGCTAGCTTTATCGATCTAATTGCGATCACCTTTTTCTTCTTCTTTCACTCGCTGATGTTCATCGATGTTCTCGATTGCTCGCCTGCTCCAATTTGGTGCTGCTCTCTCTTTCTCTGTTCTGTTCTGGTTGCCCTTGTTGCCTGCCTGCTTTCTTGTTCACTTGCTAATTTGACAGTGGTAAATTGCACCCTGTTTCTTCTTCTGCTTGTTGACTGGTTGTCCGCTGTCCTGTCCTTTCCACAGTGTTGACCACTCTAAAATGTTGGCCCACTTTTGAGAACAGCAGACAAACTCTCTCTGTTTCTTCTCTTTAACATTCTCAAAATTTAATGGTCTGCTCGCTCATTGCTTGCCTGCTTTTTCACTGGTCATTTTCCCTTTTTAGACGGCGAAAGCCCTTTTTATTATTTGCTGTGTTGTAGTTGTTAGAATTTGATGAAGGAGCAGTGGGAAAGAGTTGTTTTGGGTTTTTTGGTGGTAATTGGCAGTAATCGGGGATGAACGAAAGACTGCCCAAGAGGAATCCGTCAGAATTCCTTTCCCGTAATGAACCGCCGGTAATCATCACAGAGGGAATGGGCCTACTAATTGGCCAATGCTTTCCTTTTCCTAGTTGGATTTGCGGAGAGGGACTTTATTAATTTATCAGTCAAGTACATTGCCATCGATTGGCGGAACGGCCGCAGTGTACGGCAGCGGCCAATTTGTACATGTCATTCATTATTAATTGCCCAGAGTGAAAAGTTTTGACAGTCATTGCTGCTCGCTGGCTGGCTCTCATTCTTTCCCTCTTTGACCGTCCCTTCTTTCGTCTTCTTTGACCGTTTTCAGAACTACTTCTGTAGAGTGAAGCCTATGAGATGATGGTATCTATTCGTTCTCTTTGTTGCACATTCTGGTAATTTTTGTTCCCTGTTATTTGGGCACAAAAGAAAAGGAAAGGGTTGTGTGTGGCGGCAGCAAATTGCTGGTGTGTGTGTTGTGTTGTTATCCTGCTTCGCTTTCCCCATTGCTCAGTGCTCAGCTTACTAATCGCTTCCATTCTCTCTCTTTCCCTCCCCAACCCCATTTGTCCCATTGCCCCACCTTTTGCTTGTTCTCCTCAATCCACGACTTGTGCCCCCGCACTCACTCCCTGATTCCTCAGTCCGGACGGAAGTCGTTCTCCGACGCCATCCTCTTCAACCAGTCGGCTGTCATCAACGCAAAATGGTTTGTGGTTTGCTGCTGCTTCTGCTGCTCCTTTATTCTGCTCCTCTTCTTTTCTTCTGCTGCTGTTTTTATACTGAGCCTGCCGGCTCTTCATCTTCATCTCTACCCCTCTATCAGTGGTCCCCATCTTTGGGGTGCTTTAAATGCTCTACTCCCTTCTTCAGGGATGACGATTTCCCATCTTTCACTTGCTTTCCCTCCCTCCCTCTCTTTTGTGGCTTTATTGCCATCAGCAGCATCATCATCATAATCATCGTCATAGTCGTCATCGTGTACTACTTCTTCACCGCTTTCCTTTCCTTTGTCTTTCTTTTTGCCTTTCCCTGCTTTTCCTTGCTGCCTCGTGCCAACTCTAATTCTGCAGGGCTTCTTTTTGCAGTGTGCTATGTGTGTGTGTTTGCCATTGAGAAGATGAACGTCCGCTGATAAGAGGGTGGTGGCAAGCGGGCAAAGTGTGTGTGGCACGCACCAGGGCCGCTGCCGTTGACTGACGCCGCTATCGCGCCACCGCCGCCGACTTGGCAGCAGTCTGATCGGATCAGAGCGAGAAGACAGGCAAACACACACACACACACGCATACGCAAATGGAGGCCATTATCGGCAGTAATCACGGGCACAGGCACACACTGCTTTTTAGTGTTTAGAGGGGCGAAGGAATTGTACAGCGACGAAGAAGAAGACGGAGAGTATTTAAAATGGCATATCACAGGAGCTAGCAGTTTTGGCCATTACCGGTGTGGTGGTGGTGGTGATTGAGCAGTGTGCTCGTTTTCGGCCATTTGCATTCTCTTCTAAGATGAACACGGTTTATTGAACAGTCACTTTTTTATGTAGTAAAGTGAGTGAGTGAGTGAGTGCTCAGTCAGGCAGCCCAAAATGGGATGAAAGTGTAGTGATGGCAGTGCTGATGGTTATCTGGTCAACGGCGGCGCGGAAAAACAAAGTATCAGCCTACTAAACTTAAAAACAGTCGACTACTAAAGTCGACTTTTATTAATTTTAAAGTTGCTACTGAAAACGGTTGATGATGATGGTGCTGCTGCTGCTGCCTACGCTTGCTCTTTCGATCGATAAGCTGCTGCTGCTGCTGCTTCATTATCGCCTTCCTCTCTCTCATTCCTTTCTTGTCTTTCTTTTATTTTCCTTCTTTATCCTCTTTGCTAAATGTTCCCAAAGTGTACCACCGCCATAAAGCCGCTTGCTGCAAGAGAAGAGACTCTTAACGAACCTTTTTCTTTTTCTTCTTAGCATCCCTAAATCGACCTTTGCTAATTAAAATGTCATCTCTTTTTCTTCTCTTTCCTTCCCTAGATCTAATAAGCACAAAGAGCCAAGGAAGCGGCAGCACCAGTAAGAAGGCTGCGGCTGCAGCGCGCTGCTGCTGCCGCGGCCGCCGCTGCTGCCAACACCGACACCGAGCGGCTCTCCTCCTCGAACAGCTCCGCTCTGGGCACCTCCTCCTCGGGTGAGATGTACGAGAATATGACCTTCCATCGAAAGGTAAGTTCAGGGCTGGAGGATTTGAGTAGACCGTTTTGGTTTTTGTTGAAGATCTAACTACAAAGAATGAAATGAGAAATGAACACTTTAACAACAACTGCTTTGTTTACCTTTTGCTCATCCCTTTGCTTTTGCTTTGCCCATCACTTTCACCACCAGCCTTCTGCGTGCATGTCTCACTTGAATGGCAATGCTGCTGCCAACTCTGCTACCGCTGGCTATCAAGGCTTTCTTGGTGGTGGCCATCACCTCGGTCACCACCACCAGCACAATGTGCACCAGCAGCACTCTGGCTCACCACTGCCGCCGCCCACCTACGACACGGCCACCACGCCCACTGGAGGTCCAGGTGGTAGCAGCAAACTGGCGGCGGACTTTAGGCGGACACAGTCGGCTCGCTTTAATGGACAGGTAGAGTGTTTGCTTTTGCTGACCCGTTATGCTTTGCTTGCTTACTAACCAATCTTTGCTTTTCTTCTTCTTTTGCATGGTCTCATCATTGCACCACCATCACATTGCACCTTTTCATCGCCTTACCATTCACTTGCTAACCAAAGGCCACCACCCTGGGGCACAGTCCTAACATTTACAGCATCCTCGGTGACCACCACCACCATCAACAGCAGCAGCACTCTTCAATGCACTACGCCGACCTGCAGCTGCAGCCCAGCTCACCTCGCGGGCCGCCGCCCTCGACTAAGCCGAAGCCTTCGCTTCCGCCCACGCTGGGTCCGCCCACCACGAGCAGCCTTCACCACGCCACACTGGCGGCGAACCTCTACCAGCCCATTGGACTGCCCAATCCTTCCAGTCTCAATCCCAGTCCTCCCGAACCTTGCACTATCCCAACTACCAAAACCACAACAGCTCCTCAACTGCCTCCAACTCCTCGATTACGCCGCCGTCGAGTGCCACCAACAACAGTGGTCACCACCACGCCTTCTCCAATCATTCGACGACGCTGGCCAGGCCTGACACTCTCTACGGCCACCACACCTACGATCGGCCTGATGCTGTCAAACAGCAGCAACAACAGCAGCAGTCCTACTATGCTCGCCTCGCCTCCTCCGCCTCCTTCGGGCCTAGTTCTGCTGCTCTAGAAAGAGATGATGGAGTTAGGACTGCTTCGAGGACGCTCTCTTCTGCTGCTGCTGCTGCCGCTGCCGCCGCGGGAAGGAGTTCACTGTACCATCCCAACGACGGAGCAATGGGAGGTATGGCAGGAGGAGGTATGCTTGGCCACTGTGAGTACGCCATTCTGCGCTTTGATGAGCCGCCCTCGCCCCCGAGTCAGTGCTGAGGAACTTGAATGAACTCCACGACCTTCTTTACCCTTGTAGTCTTCGAGTAGACCGCACACTTGTGTGTGTGTGTGTTTTCTTTCGATTCTTAATTTTTTCTCTCTTTACTTTTTCACTACCTTTGCCTGCTCTGCCTCATGCTCCTCTTTTTCTACTTTTCTTTATTTAGTTGTATAACTTTTTTTTCTGTTATCGTTTTGTACCTTTTTCTTTTTGTTTTTTATGTTTTCCCATCTACTTTTTCAATCTATTCTTTACACTCACTCACTTTTCTTTCTCTTTTTCTCTATTTATTCACTATCTTCTCTATCTACTCTCTTTGATCACCGCCACTATCATCTTTCTGTCATCTTTACCTTTGTTTCCTATGATGTTTTTCTCTGAATAACCTGGCGAACCATGATCACACCAACACTACCACCGCCGTGCCAATCATCAACCATTTTAAGCAGCCCTTTGGGAAGGACCTGGACGACGTCCTCTACGCCGACATCTACGAGGATGTGAAAAGTGGTAAGGTGGCCGATCCGCGGCTGAAGCCCTCGCTGCCGCCCAAACCGGGCCAGTCGGCGAGGTCGCCGCCGCCGAAGCGACCACCGCCAAAGAGCATCACTAATCGAAGCTCCTCATTGGCAAAACAACCAACACACTAAAGTGCCTCCTAATCCTCTCTTCTCGCAAACTGTTCACACATTTTCACTCACACACTCACACACCACTGATCACCACAACAAATGTCAACAAAGACAGTCTATCTACTTAGCAGCTGATTCGATTTCTTTCGCTCTCTTTTCACTCCCATTTTCTGCTCTGTGATTTCTCCCTCTCACTCACCCCGCTTCATCGAACCGAACTTACCACCACAACTCCTATCCACTCACTTTCTCTCTGTACAGTTACCTCCCCCACACCCACCGCTTCGAGGACCCTTTACCACCCTACAACAAACACACACTTATTACTCCTCGTCACCCCCTTAGTCAGTCATCGTGTTTTGCTACGCTGAACGCCGCTCTTCTCACCTTTTCACAAGCTTTACTCCTCGTTTTGTTATCACACACACAGCGTTGACACTCTGGAATCTCCGGAGACGATTCACTCTCTGTACATAGCCCATCACACTACACAGCCTACGACAAAGCATATAACAAGAATATACCTACGATGCAAATGGATCTACTACCATTGTCTCAAAGATTTTACTATTGATCAATAAAAGCCATTTTTATTATTCAACCCGAAAAGTGTTGCAATTTTAACTGTTCAAACCTGCAAAACTGACCCATCTCTTTTCTCCAACTGCTGAAGTAAAAATTTTTAACTTTTTATTTGTTGTATAAAATCATTTCATTGTCAGTCTCATGTGGACAACAGAACTCTTTGCACACAGCACTACCTGACAAGAAGGGTAAAAACTTGAAGGTAAAACACTAATATTACAATTATCACTCCGGAATTTCTTTGTAGTCATTGATGCCGGCGAGCAGATTCTTCAGCGAGCTGAACCGGACTTTGCGACCGTGGAACAAGACCACCAGCTTCTTTAGCTTGACCTGCCCCTGCCAGCCAGTGCCAGTGCCCAGACGCAGCAGATCCAAGGCCAATCGCTGGGCGCACTCTTGAAAGACGCCAAGATCACCATCATCAGCGGAGAGAGGGTAGTAGCAGTACTCACAGTTTTTCTGCCTAAGAGTGACGCTAATCTGCTGCAGGCCGGGAAAGCAGTGGGCCAGGTAAAACGCCTCCACGGGATTGACGTGGTAGGTGCTGCCGAAGGTCAGAGAGAGGGAGCGCACAGTGGGCAGGACGGGCATCAGCTTCCGAGTCCAACGAGGAACTGCATCATTCGTCTCGATGGCCACTGTTTCCAGTTTCGGCACCTTGGCCAGTGCAGTGAGCATCTGAGGGTACCACTCTGCATCAATTATAATATCACTTATATTACTTATATCAAAGAACAGGTCGATGTGCACCGCCTTCAAATTGATCAGCAGCGGCAGCATTGTTCGAGGCAATTCGACTTCTAAGTTGAAGAAGGGATTAATAACCAGACTGGTGACGCTGGCCAGTGCCGGGCGGTGTTGAGCAGGCGTCCACTTCTCTTCAGAGATGATAAAGCCAGAAAGGTTGAGGGCAATTTGCAGTGCGGAGGAGGAGGAGGGGTCGGCGGCAGCAGCAGCCGCAGCCAGCTGGACATTGGCAAAACGGAGGAAGTGTTCGCCGATAAATCGCAACACATGCACTGTGTTTCCGCCGTTAAAGTACAGGCGAAATGAAGCCAGCTGTGGGAGGACCCTGTTGAGAAGGGGCGAGTTGAGGACAACCTTGATGGTAGGCGTGCTCTCGATGCTCTCGTCAATGTTTGGGCAGTCTATGTACAGCGTCAGGTGCTTCAAGGCGGGCAGCTGCTCCAACGCCGCCACCACTATCAAATTATTGTTGTCTCCTACCTCCTCGTAAATGGCAAGCGTCAGCGCCTGCAGACGTTTGCTGAAATTTTCCGAGAAACGCAGAGCGGTGAGCACAAAAGGAATGGTCTGTCCAGCGAAACTCTCATCCGCCACCTCCAGGCTGACCAGATTGGGCAGATTTTTAAAGAGCTGGCAGAAGAGGTTAATGGAAGCAGGAATGGTCCTTTCGTAGGGTCCGCGGGGAAGATGCACACGACAGTGATTGTCCTTGGTCAGCTCATCGGCGGCAGTGGCCTCAAAGGGTGGACACGAGCGTATATCTCTGCAATATCTTGGCTTACGGTAAAGCTCCAGCGATCGGCGATCGTGACAACTTTCTATATAGAGTTTGTTCAGTTTGCGACAGGTGATGCCCAGGTGGAAGGCGTCCACCAGTTGAATCAGGTAAGCGAAGAGCAGTCTAAGGGCATCGTCGGTCAAAATACGGAGAAGAGGTGACTGCTCTTGCTCTTGCTGCTGCTGCTGCTCTGGTTCTTTACTCATTTTCAGCAAAGGAGTGGTGGTGGTGGTGGTGGTGGTTATAGTAGAGCAGTGTCGACCAAAAAAGATGAACTCCAGGAGTGTGGCGATTCTAGCAAGAAAGATGGAGAGAGGGACAATAACAGCTAACTAGAGCCTTGGGGCTGATGAACGAGTGTTGCTGCCGACTATTTTGACAACGCTGGTTCACATGTTTGGCGAAAAAATCGGGACTCCCGAGCCTTTTCATTCCTGTTAGAAAAACGGGTTAGGAACTACTGGCGCCACCTGCCGGACAAGTTAACGCCGTTTGCTTCTAAACGCAAACGCATAATCTGTGGCAATCTTTATAGGAATAATACGAGAGCCAATAAAATAGAAAATTCGACTCACTCTCGCCTTAAGTTCTGGTTTTGCGTCATTTAGAACTTGCTCGTCTTTTGGAATTGTTGAACTTGGTTCTGATCGTTTATATGTCGTTGTTTGCTACCGTTTCGATGACGTTTCACTCTTGTTTTCACTCACCTTCTGTGTTCTGCGCAAAACCCCGGATTCAATGTCCTCCAAAAAGTCCACCTCTGGGAAGAGTCTGAAGAGCAGAGGTAAGTCAAATGAGCGTCTTTCAGTTATTCGGAAACTTCAATTATGTTGTCGTTCAGGAAAGCTCGGCAATGCAAAGTCCAAGGGCGGCAAGATGGTGGTCAAGAATCACAGCTCCGTAAAGTCAAAGTTGGCGAGTAAATCAAAGTCAAAGTCGGTGAAGGCGGCGAGCAGAAAGTCGACATCATCACCAGCGAAAGCCTCCAAGTCGAAAGGTCACCAAAGTACGTCGTCGACAGCATCATCGTCGAAAGCAGCCCTGCTGGAGTTTCCAGCCAAGTGGCGAACAAGGTTGAGGCAAAGAGCGGACAGAGCAAACAGAGCTCTACTTTTTCCTCCTCAAAGTCGAAAGCGAAGCAAAAGTCGAAGATACTGGCGAAGAGCAAGAGCAAGTCAACCGCCTCAGCCTCAGCCTCAACAGCGTCAGCAGCAGCATCATCAACGGCAAAAAAGTCATCAAAAGATTCGTCCAGCAGCAGCAGCAGCTCTTCAGCAAGACCGTCCACCTCAACGGGTAAGCCATTTCGAAAGTAGAGTTCCTTTGATCAATCTAATCACTATTCACACTTAACCACTGAAGCAATCAGCAAGCCTCGCTCAGCTGCCGCCACCAGCCTGCACTCTAAAAGCCTGAGCAAAGCCCCGCCGGCGAGCTGACCCACAACTCGGCCATCTACCGCCGTCCTGACTCGTACGGGCGCGAGTGGTCGTCGTCATCGTCAAGAGGAGGCAACAGCTCCTTTCAGCCGTTCATCGGCGCCTCGATGGTCATCGAGCACCACGACTACGACCTCGATGCGGTGATCATCGTCGTGCTGCAGACCAGGGGATCGGCGCCTCAAACTCCTTCACCTCCTTCTCCTCCTGCACCTGCACCTCCTCCAAAGCTTCCTCCAACACCACCGCCACCACCGCCACATCAACAGATCGCCGAGCAGGCAGAGCCGGCGCCCGTGGTGGTCGGGTGAACCTCGCCGAGGCGGCCGCCCTTCTGGCGCCCGGCCCCGGTCTCCTCGATCGCGCCCAGCGAGCCGTGTCCACCCGAACCGGCCAGCCGGTCACCGTGCAGGTGGTTCCGCTGACCAGCACCGAGGACCGCGAGCGATGCGCCAGAAGCTGTCGGCGAGCAGCGGCTTCGGCGCCCGTGAGATGCGCGTCGCCATTCAGCCGCCCTACACCGAGTTCTCGCCCATCACCGCCCACCTCGTGCTCACCGGGTACTGGGGCCTGGTGCGGGAGAACGTCGCCCGTCTCCCGCTGCCCCTCGGCCTGGTGGTCAATGTGACGCGGGAGACGCCGCGGGTGGCCGTCGACGGGCTCACCTTCTACCGCATCCCCGTGGACGACGCAGAGGGCGAGGACCTGGCCGCCTACTTCGACGACATCACCCAGCGGATCAGGGACTTTCGCGAGCGGAATCTCACCACGGTGGTGCACTGCATGGTGGGCGTCAGTCGGTCCGCCTCGGTGGTGATCGGTAAGTTTGGGGTTAGGATTTCTATTTAGAACACTGCTTTGATTTCTATTTCTATTTCTATTTCCACCCACCCACCAGCGTATCTGATGCGCTTCGAGAGGAGTACCGGTCACTGGCGGCCGCCTTCAGCCACGTCCGCTCGGTGCGCACCTTCGTCCGGCCGAACCTCTCCTTTCTCCGGCAGCTGGCCGACTACGAGGCGAAGGTGACCGGCACGTGGGCCCTGGCGCGAGCACACCTCCAACGGCACCACCAAGAGTCTGCCCGTCTTCATACTGGAGAATGGCGCCTTCCTGGCGGCCTACGCCCATGAGTTTCCCGCCGCCGCTGATTGATTGATTGATCGAATGAATGAATGACTGACTGACACTGTTTTTAGGTTCTCTACACACACACACTTCATCACTCTCAACACTTCATCTACTGCTTACCGAAGGGAGAGGATTAAAAGAGCTACTCATCCTTCTCTTCACAAGTTTTCCAAATCGAAGCCGCTTTTTCCCTTCTCTCTCGCATTTTATCACCTCACAACAGAGCAGCAGTCGCCGTCTGTCGTCGCCGATCTCAGTTAGTCTGGTCACGGTGATGAAGAGACGGTCTCTTCACCACCACGACCACAACAATCTGCCACTTCAGTGTCGCCGCTTGCCTGAAGACCACTCTCTCTCTCTCATCATTTCGTCACCACTGATTGTACGAAGCAGAGTACGGCTCTCTTCGGCGGCGTGCAGATCGCATATAGCATCGGAAACTTGGTGTGCCTCACTCTCACTCTCTCACTTTCATTTCTCTCCCTTATTTGCCGTCTGTCTGCCAAGTCACTCTCACACACACCAGTTTCGGTCTTCTGTGCTGCTTTCCTTCCCTCCCTTCTACCCATTCATTCCTCCTCGTCTGGACCTCTCCGGTGACTGCCTGTTCTGTTGTTGTTTTGGTGCACCGACGACGACCGCCACCACCACCACTACTCTCACACTGCCGCCGCCGTCGCCGCTGTTCTATGTCATTCTGATTGCCAAGCCAAATCGGTCTCTGTCTCTCTCTTCTCTTTCAGTCTGTCTGTTTATTCCCTTGTGTGTAACGCCTCGCCGCAGTGATCACTGCCACCACCACCACCATCATCATCATCTTCAACAACAGCATCAACACACTATCAACAACTGTGCCAACAGCAGCACAGCGTTGATGGTGGGTGGTGGTCAAAGGTTTTTAGGTTCGCTGTCAGCTTTCTTTTTTCTTTTCCCTTGACTAACTGTTCTCTTTCTTCGCCTTCTTTGCAGCTTCTCAGTGCACCTCACCTCAACAGCACGCACACATTGCCGCATATCATTGAAGAGGACAACAACAGAAAGCCTTTGGATCCTCCTCAGCATGGACCACAGTAGTAGCAGTAGCGGTGGTGGTGGCCACCACCAGCCACCGTCATCCTCCTCATCGTCTGCTGTACCTCGTGGAGGCGGCGGGTGGTGACAACCTCTCCACACTGTCGCCCACCTCTGACCTCTCACTGTCGGTGGCGGATGTGATCAGCCCGGAGAAGTACCAGCGACTGGCGGCGGAGTATGCCAAGGTAAGCTATGGTGTGTTTGTTTTTTATTCTAAACTCGCTTTCTATTGCAGCTACGAGCCCAGTTCGCCGTGCTGAAGAAGGGCGTCCTCGAGGAGAAGGCAAAGAGCGAGGAGCTGGCGGAGACGGTGAAGGCCCGCGACCAGGCCGCCCGGCGAGCCGCCCAGGAGACGGAAAGTCTGCTCTTTCGCAACCAGCAGCTGACCAAGCGGATTGCCGTCCTGCAGAACGACATTGACGAGACTGCCGCCGCCTCGACGCCGCAGAAACGAGCCGCCGGATTTCTCTTTGCCGGAGATGGCCATGGCAGCGCACAGAAGAACCGAAGCGCCTCAAACGCCTCAAGTGCCTCATTTTCAGGAGCTGTTGGAGCTGGAGCAGGAGCAGGAGCGGTGAACGCCGACCTCGTCGAGGAGATTCACGCCGAGCTGCGCAGCAAGCTGGAGGAAAATGACCGCCTCCAGGAGCTGGTGCGGACGATGGAGGCGGACCGAGAGCAGGAGCTGAAGGCCCTGGAGCGGCGACTCAGAGAGGAGGCCGACTCAGCGGTCAACGCCCAGCTGGAGACGCTCAACGGCGAGCTGAGGACGCTCACCGGGGAGCTGGCGAAGATGAAGGCGGAGAAGGGCGCCCGGGAGGCGAAGCTCGCCGAGTGCCTGAAGAGCCTCCAGGAGACGACCGCCTCGGTGGAGACGCTGTAAGTGAAATTGGGGTAGTTTTGTTAACCGTTTTCTAACTCTCTTAATTTTGCAGGAAAGAGGAGAACGCCCAGCTGAAGAGCCGCGTCCTGGTGGCGGAGAAGCAGGTGATTGCCGTCCGGCAGAATGCACGGCTGCAGGCGGGCAAAACGGCCTCCACGTTGAGCGGCAGCGGCCGCCAATCTCAGCTCGTCTCTGAGCTGCCCGAAGATGAGATGATTACCTTTTCAGCCGCCCAAAATACCGCCCAAACCTCATCCACGCCCTTCTCTGCAGTGCCAAACGGTGTGCTGGGCGCTGCTGCTGCTGGTAGTGTGCCTCGGTCGGGCAGCTTCTCCGGCATCATCCGCTCCTCGGGCTCCTTCTCTCGCGGCAGTCGCAACAACAACAGCAACAACACCGCCAGTGGCATTATCCGCTCCGGCTCGCTCTCCGTCAACCACTCGGGCTCGCCGGCGCTCGCCTCGCTGCTGGCCACCACCAATAGTCAGCTGTCGCAGTCCTCGAAGGACCTTGGTGGTGGAGGTGATCATCACAGTTTTCTCCTCTCCACCTCGCCTTCAGGCTCCTCTTCTACAGCCTTTTCAACTGGCCACTACAACTACAAGGACCTGGCCGTCCGCCAGCGGCTGATCACCGAGTTTGCCACAAAGGTGGCGGAGATCACCTGCGCCCTCAGCACCCTCCACTCGAACGTCTCCAAGAAGATTAGCATTCTCTTTGCGCAAGCTGAACAACAGCGTTCCCCACCTCTACTTCTTCGACGTGGCGGCCTTCAAGGAGGCGCAGGCGGTGGCCAAAGAATCGGGTGCTCAGAGTGACATGGACGAGGTGGCCGCATCTGTGGGACGTTCTGAGTACGTGGCGAACATTTTGCGGAAGGTGAGTTTTTGATTGAGATTTTGAGCTTTTTTCTAAACTTTTGTTTTGCTTTACTTTTCCCACCAGTTCAACGACTCGCTGCGCCTGTACGACAGTCACCTGGTGATTCTCGAGGAGTCCATTCACCAGTACCTCAGCGCAATGGTCCGCCTCAGCCAGGAGCAGCAGGCCGCTGGCCCTGGTGGCGGAACAGCAGCAGCAGCCGGCGAGGTGGCGGTCATTGAGCAGGAGCTGGCGAAGCACGGTCGGGACATTCTCGAGAAGCTGACCGACTACGTCCACTACCTCAACAAGATCAACCCGTACATGTCGCTGTGGTAAGTTGTGGTTTGAGATGAGTTTGGTGGTTTAACAGGGCTAATCTTTGCTTTACCTTTACACTTTTAGCGTCGCCCTCTGGTGCAAGAACATCTCCGAGTACGACCCGGAGAATGAGGAGCTGGTGGCGGCGATTGGCCTGGCGCCGGCCGCCCGTGCCAAGCTGGCTGACGGAGAGCGCCGTGCGGCCCTCTGCTCCAAGCACGAGCAGTTGGCCACCTCGGTGACCAACTGCATTCGCATCATTGGCCAGATTGTCAGTCAGGTGAAGCTGATTCTCACGGGCTGTAAGTGTCTTTGATGGTTCGAGTGTTTTTGGTTGTTTCTAATCTCTCCTTATCTTTTCTTTTTCTCGCAGCCGCTCAGCTGAACAACAACTACCTGACGGTGTTCAACCATCTGATGCATCGCGTCAACGCCCTGGAGAAGGCTTTTGATGGTAATTTATTGGAAATTTTATTTGCAGACTTTTTCATCATTTTTTCCCCTTTCTGCAGAGACAAAGACGCTCTTCACCTCGAAGCTCGCCCTGGAGCACGACCTGGGCGTGACGGTGGCGGCCGACCTGCTCTCCATCGACGACGCCATCCTCTCCTCGATGGTCTTCTTCCGCAAGGCCACCGTCGACATGCGCCTCATGGTGGAGATGCACTACTTCTTCTTTGTCAGTCACGGTAATACTCTCTAAGAGTTCTGGAACAACTCAGTCTGCTGCTGCTGCTGCTGTCGGAAATTCTCTCGTCGGCTTATCTTCCTCATCCTCATCCTCATCTGCTTCTAATTCCTCCTCAGTCAACAACACCGCCGCTCACGCCTCCTCCTGCTCCAGTCCTGGTCTGGGCACCACCAGTCCGCTGGGCGCCGGCAGCGCTCTCAGCGGTCAGCTCATTCCTGAAGAGGAGGACGAGGAAGAAGAGGAGGAAGAGAGAGAGGAGGAAGAAGAGAATGAAGTTGAAGGGGATGAAGAAGAAGACTTCGAGATGAGAGAGGACCAGCTGAAGAAGACATCCTCACCGCAAGGCTCTTCAGCAAACTCGCAGGAAGACGAAGAGTTGGAGGAAAGCTCTACGCCGGAGAAGCGGATGAAGATGAGATCTACTGCCACTGTGAAAACGGCGACCAAGAGTCCTCAGCAGGTAGGAATGATGATGGCTTTTTAAGTTTTCGCTTTTTGCTAACAAACTTTTTTGTGCACAGCCTTCCGAGGAAACTCGCCTCCTCCAGAAGGAGCTTCAGACGCTGCAGTCGGAGAAGGAGCAGTGGACCATTGAGACGGAGTGGCGGACGCTGAAGCTGGCCGAGGAGCAGCGCAAGGTGGCGGAGCTGGAGCTGCGGCTGCAGGAGTTGCTCACCCAGAGACAGACCACCCCAACAAACACTACCTCATCGACGACCACCATCACCCCAGCCTCCACGCAGGCACTTCCACTGAAGCGAGCCAACTCGAACACCAACTCGCTGGCGAGCAACAAGAGCTTGGACAATGCCGCTGGAGCTGCGGGAACTGCGGCGGTTTTGGCAGAGCAGGCGTCCATCTCCTCGGCCGCCTCTCTCAAGTCGCCGACGCTGGACTGCTTTGGCACCGTCGCCTACCCCGCCATCAGCGCTGCTGATCAGCCTCAGTGGTCAGCAGCAACGGAAGCCCTCAAGAATCTGCCCGTTGAGGGTGGTGATAAGCCGTGCTCTGCGGCCACCGGCGCCTACCTGCAGTCGCAGATGACCGCCCTGGTGAACACCCTCCAGACGACGGACGCCCGGGCGGCCGCCCTCCAAGGGGACTGCCTCTCGCTGCGGGCGCAGCTGCTGGCGCTGGCCGCGGAGAAGGGCGACCTGGAGAGTCGCCTGGCCGCCCACCACCAGGTAATGGGCCGCATCGAGGAGGAGTACCAGACCAGCGTGGAGAACTACGAGGCGCAGCTGAGAACCATGTCGGAGCACCTGGCGGAGCTCAATGAAAAGGTAAAGTGGTGGGGAGGGGTTTTTGTTGGTGTTTTCTTCTAACATTGTGTTTCTCTTTTCATCCACCCATTCACCCACAGCTCACCGGTCAGCGAGAGACGATTGACATTTTGCAGTACCAGCAGCAGCAACAGCAACAGAGCGGCAAGAGTTCATCCTCCTCCTCCTCGGCTGCCTCCTCTGCTGCGTCCAATGTAGTCAAGGTAGGTTTCAGACTCTCTTTTCTTTCTTTCTTTCTTTCTTTTGCCATTTTTTTAAATGCCCCAGCTATTGTGTGAAGAGGACTGGCTGACTCCTTGCTCAGGCTCGCGATCTCGAGAGCGCTGAAGTGAGATCACCTGTGTGTGTGTGTTGCAGTGTAGTGTAGCAGTCAGTGACTTCTTCAGTCTTCAGTCTTCAGTCTTCAGTGGCCAGTGTTGTTGCTAGCTGTAAGTTGGTGACCTCTTTCTCGTGGTGGTGGTGGTGGTGAGAGAGAGAGAGGCTGTTCAAATCAGTGTTCATAAATTAGCCGTGTATGTGAGGCTGTGAAAGAGTGGCGCTCTTCTCTTCTCCTTCTCCTTCTGCCACGTCTAACGGGGTAAATCAGCAGCGGCAGAGGCAGTGAACGCACACACTCACTCAGGGCTGACATTTATGAGGATCATTTCGCAATTTTCTATTTCTCTTTCTCTTTCTCTTTCTTTCCCCTTTCCACCTTTCCTTGCAGACCTTTCGGCGAAGCTTCAAAAAGCAGTAATGGCGGCGGCGAGTGAGACTGCGATGATCCGCTCTGAGCACTCTTCTTCTCCTTCTTGTACCCAACTCCCTCTCACCGACAACCTCCTCCAGGACACAACAACAAGCGAGCTTATAATACCCCACACACACACCCTCTCCTCCACTCCCCTTCCTTCCTTTCTTCTTTTTTGTGAGTTTGGAGTGTGATTACTTATTCCCCCCCACACACAGATTCTATCGACACACTTTGGAGATTCACTTTTTACTTTTTACTTTTATTTATACACACACAACAGAAAAGAGCGAGGGAAAATTTCAATTTGAATTCCTCTCTTTTTCCCATTTTATTCATCATCATCATCTTTTTCAGTAAACTAAAACTGTGTCCAGTACTCCTCTGCTGCTGCTGGTACACTCACACACATTGGAATGCGTGTAAGCTCATTTGGCATTAGCGCTTGCGCATCACATGACGCCAGTTTTCTGTGGTGGTGGGCTGGCCAATCTCTGCTAACCAGACCAGAGGAGAGGACTACTACCACTACTGCTACTGCTACACTGACTGAGAACAGAACAGACAGACAGCCTCGGAGAGTACCAAAACAGAGCGACGGTGCTGCTGCTGCATCCACCACGGCTGACAAACCGTTTTGGCGGGAGATGCTGCTATGCCCAGGCAAAAGCTAATGTGACTACCCTACCACTGGATTCATTTGGCAACCATTTAGAAATTTAGACTTTTGAACAGTTCGAAATAGGTAGAGCTGTAAACATTGCGTAGTATTATGAATGATTCAATACAGAGAGAAGGAATATGAATAGAGTTATTAACAGAAAGAAATGAAGTGAAGAATGAGCGAGAGAGAGAGGTGTGTGATGTGCTTAGGTCATCATGTTTATAGCTATGGAAGAAAAGTGTTGGTGACAAATGTGTGTGTGCTTCAAGAAAGAGAAGAGAACGGTGGTAAGAGTGTGGGTGACTATACATAGACAGTGGTAGCTGAAAGGTAGAGCTGAAGAGAGAGAAGAGCAGGCCCTGTGCTACGTGGTGATGGTGGTGGTGGTGAGGATGGATGAACCAGATCAAAGGAAGCATAGAAAAAAGGTGGTGGTGATGGTGATGGTAGTGTCCTCCTCCACTTATTTGGCGGCGGCGGCCTTCTTCGGGGCGGCGGCTGCCGGCTTCTTGGTCGCCCGGTTCTTATGCTCTGCCTTCGCTGGCTTGGCCACCTTCGCCTTGGGCGAGGCCTTAGCCTTCGGCTTCTTCGGGGAGCTCTTTTTGGTAGCCCGGTTCTTCTTCTCCACCTTGGGCTTCTTCGCCTTCGGCTTGGCGGGCGAGGCGGCGGCCTTCTTCACGGGCTTCTTCGTCGCCCGGTTCTTATGCTCTGCCTTCGCTGGCTTGGCTGAGTCAGCTGCGGCGGCTCCTCCGGCGGCGGCGGCGGCGGCAGGCTTGGCTGCCTTCGGCTTGGCTGGGGTGGCACTCTTTGGCTTGGCGGTCTTTGGCTTCTTCGTAGCCCGGTTCTTATGCTCTGCCTTCTTGGCCTTGGCCACCTTGGGCTTGCCCGAGGCAGCACCGGCGGCGCCTCCGCTCTTAGCCTCCTTCGACTTGAGCTTGAAGCTGCCGCTGGCGCCCTTGCCCTTCGACTGCACCAGCAGGCCCTTGGTGACGGCCACCTTGAGGTGCTTGCGGATGAAGGGCGAGACGCGCTCAATGTCCACCTTGTAGTTGGCGGCGATGTACTTCTTGATCGCCTGCAGGGAGCTGCCGTTGCGCTCCTTCAGCGAGCCGATGGCCGACTTGACCATCGCCGCCACCGGCGGGTGGGTGGGCACCGCCTTCGGCTTCGAGCTGTCCTTCTTCGCCTTGGCGGGCTTTGCCGGAGAGGCAGCAGCAGCAGCAGCAGCAGCAGTTGGGAGGGTGGCCATTGTTGTTGTTGTTGGGGGTTGTTGTGGTGGGTGTGGAAATAGTCGAGAACAAAGAAAGTTAGAGAGGAGTGGTGAGTAGGCGAGGACGAGTGGAGCGCGAGTTGGTTGCGAGAGAGAGTTAGCGAGCGAGCTGTGAGAGCTGTGAGAGCGGTGAGAGCGAACTGGAGTTGGCGTTGGAGACGGCCGTCGCTCGCGCCAGGCACATATAGTCTGCGCGCGAATGCACGATCGACTATGCGCCAGTGCGCTGCTGACTGCTGCACCGCGCGACTCGGCGGCGCGACGCAGCCGTCCGCATTTGTGCCCCGAGCGCGCCCAAAATCCGCCGCCCGCCGCCCGCGCCCGGGCCCGGGCCGCCCCCGGACAGTGGCGCCCTGTTCGGGGAGAAGTGCCCTGGCCGGGGCGGGTCAAGGAGCGGCTCTTTTCGGTCATTTGGACCGGAGATCGGCCGCCGAAGTGGAGGAGGTGCTTTGCGCGGCCGTCTTCAGGTCGCCGAGCAGCGCTGTCGGGCGCTGGCGCCTGGTCGTTTCTGGGCCGATCCGGTCGAGCCGGGTACCGCTGGAAAGGCCCGTTTCCCAGCTTCACGGGGGTGCTCGAATCGCAGCTCTAGGTCTTCAGGGCGGCGCCCACCACCGCCGAACGCCGACCAACCTAGGGACTCAGATAGACGTAATGGGTTGCTGGTGCTCTGACCACCGCCGCTCTTCAACCTCTGAACCGATTTCCGTCGGACCTGCGCCCGAGTGTTCAGCTCGAACGGGGCTTTCCGGTGGTGTCTCCCGCCTGAAGCTAGGTCCCCTGGCTCCTGCGCTATGTCCATTTGTGTGCGCCCAGGCGCGGTGGAAAGAGCGATCACTTCGAGCCTCGATCTCGCGTCTCGCTTGCGAGAACGGCGCAAACGACTGGCTGCCTTTGTGGAGAGTGCGCAGTTTGCTCCACTTCGCTGGCTGTTGTGCGAACGGGGCTACGTTGTTGTGTCGTGTGTGCTGCGCTGTGGCAGCGGCTGGAGAAGAGGCAACGGCAGCTGCGACGTGCGATACCGCTACATGCCAGTGCTGTCCCTCCTCCGCTGTTCTCTTTCCAGATTCCAGTTTTCCCGTTTGCTTTGGCTACAGTTTGCTGCAACAAAACGGATGTCAAACGTGGAGATAATGAGGTGATTTCAAAGCAGGAAGCTGCTGCTCCGAAACAGCAAGCCTGGATGCTTGAGCCTTTCAATGCTAGGCTAGCTTTGTTATCGCTAAAACGGTGGTAGTGTCAGCAGGAATCACCAGGTATCAGCAGTTGGCTGCTGAGTTCTGCTGATGCGAGGAATTCTAGAAGCAGGGAGAGAGAAAGGAACTGTAAGTGTGTCCTCCATCTTGAACTGGTGGTAGAGTGGCTTTGGCACTGATCACCCCCAAATCACGCTCGCTTCCATTTGAGGTGTCGCCACTGTTTTCCCTTCCCTTCCTCCTGCTTTGCTGTGGCAGCGGCTGGAGAAGAGGCAACGGCAGCTGCGACGTGGCGATACCGCTACATTGCCCAGTGCTTTCCCTCCTCCTGCTGTTCTCTTTCCAGATTTCCAGTTTTGCAGTTTGGCTTTGGCTACAGTTTTGCTGCAAACAAAACGGAACTGTCAAACGGTGGAGATAATGGAGGTGATTTCAAAGCAGGGAAGCTGCTGCTTCAGAAACAAGCAAGCACTGGATGCTTGAAGCCTTTCAATGGCTAGGCTAGCTTTGTTATCGCTAAAACGGTGGTAGTGTTCAGCAGAGAATCACCAGGTTATCAGCAGTTTGGCTGCTGAGTTTGCTGATTCGAGGAGAATTTTCTAGAAGTCAGGGAGAGAGAGAAAGGAACTGTAAAGTGTGTCCTCCATCTTGAACTGGTGGTAATGGGGAATCAGGGTGGGTGGCTTTGGCACTGGATCACCCCCCAAATCATCACTTCCATTTGAGGTGTCGCCACTGTTCTTCCCTTCCCTTCCTCCTGCTTTGCGTTGACTCCACGAGGAGGGAGGGAGGCGCTGCTGTAGCTCCTGCACGACAACAGCGCAGCAGCCGCAGTGTGCTCGCCACTGGCTCGCTTTGTTGCTGTGCAAGTGAGTTTCTCTCTCTCTCTCTCTCTCCATCCCGCCGCCATTGTCCTCCATTCTCGCCTTTCCTCTCCTTCTCTGCTCCACCCGTTCTCGATTCCCCCGCAAGAGTAGCTCCCGTCTCGAAGACCTCTCGAAGACCTTTCGTTGACCACCACCACCACCACCACCGATCTTACTCCAAACATGTCTGGCCGCGGCAAGGGAGGCAAGGGCCTGGGAAGGGAGGCGCCAAGCGCCACCGAAAGGTCCTCCGCGACAACATCCAGGGCATCACGAAGCCGGCCATCCGCCGACTGGCCCGCCGCGGCGGCGTCAAGCGCATCAGCGGCCTCATCTACGAGGAGACCCGTGGCGTGCTGAAGGTCTTCCTGGAGAATGTCATCCGCGATGCGGTGACCTACACTGAGCACGCCAAGCGAAAGACCGTCACCGCCATGGACGTCGTCTATGCGCTGAAGCGACAGGGCCGCACGCTGTACGGCTTTGGCGGATGAACGGGCTTTGGATTTTGGTAGCATCACACAGTTGTGATTTTAGAACACACAACACAGACACACTTGTACTCAATTTTGTCATCTCATTTTCCTTTTCCTTGTAGTCCTAGTGTTGTTGTGCTGTCCATTACATCACTCTTTCCTGGATAATCTCACACGCATTCTTATGACCAAATAAAGCTGATTCTCTTTTGGGTTTTGACCTTCTTTTGGCCTATTTGATTTCTAATGTGGTGGTTCAGTTCTCAACCTTTGAGGTAAGCTTTTTGCATGGAATCGCAACTCACTCACTAGCCCTTCCATCTTCTTTCAGGTCAGGCGAAGCTGCTGAAGTGCTGTGGACAAGTACTCGCTGCTGGACGACCATTGCTGGGCAGCCGCCTCAGCCGCCTGCACTCACTCTGAACTGTGTTGTGGTTCTCCTCTTCTTCTTCTCCTTCTCCAGGACTACTGCGTAGTCTGAAGCAGAGAGTCAGAAGCAGTCACGTACGCATCTCCCCGACTGGATGGATGGATTCGCTGAGAGATCGCTGAGAGTTCGCTGGCTCTACGCAGCAGAGTCCCGGAACGTTCAGTCCTTCGACGTTCCTCGCTTTGTCTCCTCCTCTTCCTCTTTAGGTTGCGCATTCCACACACTGTTGTCCACCCGCTGGAACTCTCTCTCTGTGTCCCTGTTTCCCTGGCTCTCTCTCTCCTCCCGTTTCCTTCCTTGACTCCATTGCCTTCTGGTAGCTATTGTCTGCTTTCACCCGACCAGATGGCAATGGCAGCACTACTCTGGGCAGAAGAAGAAGTGCCACAGCGAACACTGAAATTGGGTGAACGAGAGAGGGCACTCTGTGCTCAAGAGCAAAGCCGTTTTCTGCTTTTTGCTGCCCTCGCCTTCTCTGGCTGCATTTTTTTTCTCTTCTGTTGTTGTCGTTGAAATGGAAGCCAAGCTGGCGTGCCTCGTACACTAGCTCACTCACTCACTCACTCACTCACTCCAAAGCTCACTCGCTTCATTCATTCAGCTCCTCCTCGTCGAGTCGACCAGGCCGAGAAAATCGATGCACTAGAAATAGAAATGAGAGAGTGAAGAGTAGGAAGCAGGCCACAGGATTGCAAGCAATGAGAAGCATTTGAGACGCCATCTCAGTGACGACCGCCGTTTGGATTGGCGAGCCTGCTTAGAGCGCCAAACGAGTGGCCTCCGCTCTCACTCTCAGTTTTGGGTTGTTGAAGTTGTTGAGTGAAGCCAGATGACTTTGGCTGATTTGCTTTGCTTTCGGTTGACCTCTGCACTTGACCTGCTGATTGTTGAATACACTCGCTTCGAACTCGAACTTTGAAAGCACCAGCGTTTGTCTAGCGTGTATCGAAGTCGATCTTTGATATTTTGTGTCACTCGTTTTGATTAGAGCACGGCAAATTCAGTAGCTAGGAGACGGTAGCATCAACTGATGATGATGATGGTGATACAAACTGGGGCACCTTAAGTGATTGAGTGGTGGCTGATCAGTTCTCAGATTGATAGTTGTGGCTCGGCGGGAAATCCAACAGAGACTCTCGCCGACTTTTGGAGGTGCTTATCAGTCGTACAGTTAAAGACACCCTACTACTACTACTGTCAACCAGTGCACAATTTGATAGGAAAAAGAACGAGAGGCACTGCAGTAGCATCGAATGCGCTTTGAACCGGTTCTACGAGGACTTTGGAATTTTAGAATTCCAGCAGAATTCTATTCTAGCGGCCGCATCGAGCGATTCTTTTTCCCTTCCTTCCTTCTTCTTCACACTTTGCTTTTTTACGTCATCTATTGTAGTCGCCGAAAAAATTAGAAATCGCTGCCGCGGCCGCCGCTGCTGCTGCACCGAAGTGTGCTGTCTTGATTGTTTTGTTTTGTTTTGATTGGCTTTGCTTTGCTTTGCTTGACTTCATCCCTCTTCCTCCTTTGATTTCAGTGTGCTGTACTCTTTTCGACCCATCATCATCATCGATTAGGGCACAGCACCCTCTCTCACTCTCACTCTTTCTTTTCAAAGCCATCGCCATCATCATCTTTCCCCTCCTTCCTCCTTTTCACCGATTGCTTCCGACTGTTGTTTATTATGTGAATGAATGGATGGATGGATGCTGCTGCTGCTCAATGTGGTGATGGCTGATGACCTTCGGTATCGTGCACTGGCACTGGCAGACGAGTGAAGCCAAGTGAATAGCTGCAAGCTCACAAGCCTCTCGATCGTGGTGACAGTGGTCGTCGTCGATCGTCGATCGTCGAGCACTGTTACCAAAGTCTTCTTCTCCATCGTTGAAGCGGCAGCTTCGAAAAAACCCAACTCCCTCAACCACACCAACAGCTGCTGCTGCTATTGCTGATTGTAGTTGATTGTGGTGCTGTAACAAGAAGCACCACCATCACCAGCATCAACTGCTTCGATAGACCAATTTTGGTTTCTGTCTCTGTGTCTGTGGCTTCCCAAAACTGCCTCATGTGATTGATTCGATTCGCCCCGTTATCATCACTCTTCTTCCTCCTTCTCCTCCTTCTCTGTCCCTCCGCCCCTAACGATGGATCGAAGCACTTTTACCTGCTGCTGTTGAGGCCGCACTCCAATTGCCGTTGCCGATCGACACTGATCACACACATCACTACTTACACGCATCACCACTTTAAACCACCACCACTCAACTTGACTAAGCAACGAGCACAGCAGTCAGTCAGTCACAGCCACAGCTCAAAGACTTCGAAACGATGGTCAACTTGCAGTACACGTCAACTCCAGCAGGCAACTTCCACTTCAGCTCCTCTATTCCTCCTCTGCTTCCTCCTCTGCCCAGCACCACCTCAGTCAAACTGCAGCTCTTTGTCGGTAAATGACTACTGGCCTGGCAGTCTCTGCTTGCCCTCTACCAGAAGATGGACCCAGCGGGCGCCGCAGAGTTCTCCACCATCATCGTTCGAAATGAGAGTGGCAGCTACGGCTTAGGCGGCGATAAACCATCGCCAGAGCAGCCGAGACACGAGCCGCTTGACGAGCGGACCACCAGTTTTGACAATGCTGGTCTACTACAGCAGCAGCAGCTTATCTTTGAAAGCTGTCAGCAGCAGCAGCAGAAGCAACCTGATGACGATGATACTACTACGAGGCAACCTGATCATAGTAAGTACTTGCACGCTATCTTTCATTCTGACTATTTCTCACCTCTCTTTCTCTTTCCCCATTCACAGTTATTTCGTCCTCGCAGCACCGCTTTCAGTCGTTCAGCAGCAGCGGCAGCGGCAAACAGCAACCCAAACCAAAACAATGCCCACCCTGAGGACGAGGAGGATTTGCCCATTGCCAGAGCTACTCTGACCTGGAGGAGTCCATCCGCCTGGAGTCGCCCACTCGAAGTCGCTTCCTCGCCTGGTTCTCCCGGCACTTCATTCTGCCCAGTGTTCCTGCTCAGCGGTCCTCTCCGGGGCTTGGGGAGCTATCGACCGAGCATCAGCCGAAGCATCCATCAGAGTTTGCCAGCAGCCCTCCACCCGGTGGTCGCTGAACTACCGCGAGGCGGCCATCTACCTCGAGGAGGGCTACAACAACGACAAGTTCGACTACCACCCGGCGGCGTACCGCGCCCTGCCCGCCTACCTCGCCGTCCACAACCACGCCTACTACCTGGTGGACCTGCTCGCCTGCCTCCTCCTCCTCTCGCTGGCCATCTTTGAGCGGCCGGCCGTCGACGGCCTCGACCTCGACGAGACGGTGCACGCCTCGGTGGAGCTGCTCGGTCTGGCCACCGTGGCCGCCGTCACCTGGATCAAGTTCCAGTGGATGGGCTGGCGGTACTTTGCCCGCCACCGCCGCACCATGATCAAAGCCGCCGTCCTGGGGCTGATGGTGGCGGAGGCGGTGGTGGTACTCCTCCGCCAGGACAGCCACTTTCGCGTCACCCGCTCCCTGCGCCCCGTCTTCCTCATTGACAACTACTACTTTGGCGGCGTGAGGCGGGTGATTCGGCAGACGATTCAGTCCCTCCGGTCCTTCCTCGAGATGCTCCTCCTGCAGATGTTCTTCCTCCTCTTCTTCGCCATCTCCGCCTTCTACCTCTTCAGCTCGGTGCCGCACTACGAGGCCTTCAGCAGCATGTGGAACAGCTTCCTCAGCCTCTTTGTCCTCCTGACGACTTCCAAGTGAGTTTGATGGGAAGTGTTTTTGGTATATCTCATCCCTTTTTGTATTCTTTTTCCCAGCTACCCCGACGTGATGATGCCCGCCTACAAGCAGGGTCAGCTGTACGTTCTCTTCTTTGTCTTCTTCCTCGTCGTCAATCTCTACTTTCTGCTGAATATTGTGAGTGGGATTTTAGGGGCTGATTTTGTGTAATTTCTAAATCTCTCTTTGTGTTTTCCAGATGCTGGCCGTCGTCTACACCGCCTTCTCGCAGATTGAAAAGGACAAGTTTCGCAAGCTGCTGCTCCATCGGCGGCGCGCCTGTGAGCACGCCTTTCGCCTGCTGGTCAGCAGCAGGGGCGCGGCCCACCACGTCAGCTTTGCCCACTTCTGCGGCCTGCTCGAGCAGCTGAGGCCGGCCAGCAGCCTCCTGGAGCGGTACCTCATGTACCGGGCGCTGCTCAGCGAGGACCACGATGACTTGGAGGTGGCCAGGAGCTGTGATGGCAGCGGTGGAAGCAGTGGAGTGCCCACGCCGGTGAAGACGCTTCCCAAACCTCCGGTCAATGCAAATCAACTAACCCTGGACCGTTTCTACAACATCTACGAGGTGCTCTACCTAAAATGGCGCGACGACACCGAAGCGAGCCTGCCCTGGTTCGAGCGGACCCTGGCCGGCCCCTCCTGCTGGCCCCTGCGCGCCCTCCTCCGCTGGCTCTATTTGCTAGTGACCCACCGCCTCTTCACCACCGCCTCCTACCTGGTGATCGTCCTGGCCACCGCCTACCAGCTGCTGGACGCCGTCTTCGGGCAGGAGCGCTGGGAGGCGGACCTTGGCCTGCCGGTCTCCACCGCCCTCATCTGCGCCCTCTTCATCGGCGTGTACAGCGCCGAGGTGGCCCTCAAGCTGCTCGCCCTCGGCCCCGCCGAGTACTTTCGCCACCGGTGGAACGTCTTTGACCTGGCCGTCACGGCCGTCTCCCTGGTCACCTTCATGCTGGCCCGCCTCCAGGTGACCACCTCGGTCAGCACCTCGCTCTTCTCCCTGCGCAGTCTCCGCCTGATTGACCTCCTCCGCAGAATGTCCCCGCTACCGGGACATTCTCGGCCCCTTTGCCTTCATCATCTTCAAGCGCTTCACCTCGGTGATGCTCGTCGTCCTCATCGTCTACTACTTCTTCGCCATCATCGCCATGGAGCTGTTTGGCGGCTACGACCTGCGCGACTGCTGCCGGAACAGCACCATCGAGGCGTACTACCAGGAGGGCTCGGGCCTCTTCTACTACCTCAACAACTTCAACGACCTGGCCAGCAGCTATGTGACCCTTTTGAGCTGATGGTCGTCAACAACTGGCCCATCACGATGAAGGCGTACGTGCTGGTCAGCGGGCGGCAGCTCGCCTCGCTCTTCTTCATGGTCTTCTTCATGATCAGCCTGCTGGTGATCACCATCGTCATTGCCTTCGTCATTGACACCATTCAGTTTCAGATCAAGTACAAGGCCCGCTTGGCGCGGAGACGCTCAAGGCGAAGATTGAGGTGGTGGTGAGGGTGACGGGCGGGCAGGCGGAGGCGCTCAGGAGGATTCAGGGCAGCAGAAGTGGTGCTGGTGGGGATGGTAGGCAGTTTGGGGATTCGGGTGGCCTTGAAGACGGCAATGGTTCTGCCCTTAGCAGACGTCTTCAGTCTTTTTGCGAATGCTCCTCGGCGCCTCCTCGCCCTCCTTTGAGCGCATGACCTCGCCCTACAGTAGCACCCTCAATCTGGTGGCCTCCTCAAATCAGGCACTGGATTCTCTGCCCCCTAGAAGACTGCTCCAGGCAGCCACGCCATCAACATGAACTCCACTGAAGAGATAGCGGTGCCCACCAGCAGAGGTGCTGATCACCAGCAATTGCTGACCTTCACCGGGACCCGCTTTCGCGACAAGTTCTCCTACAACCTGCGCATGTACTCGGATGAGATTCAGAAGTGGATCATGTGATTGATCTCCCAACAGTAGTTGTTGTTGTTTTCTATTTATTTGCTGTTTTTATCACCAGTTTTCATCACCCGTTTTCATCCTCCTCATCCTCTTTTTCTATTCCCTCTTTTTTACCCCGCACACAGACAATCTCTCTCATCGTGTCAATGTTCAAGCGTGTTCACTCTGTTCATTTTATTTGTGCTAATAGTAAAGTTAATTTCGGGTTGAAGGAGGCTAGGAAGAGGATGTTGTCGTGGTGGCTGTCAAATTGCGCTGCACGCCCACCGTCTGATCGTAGAGTGCCTCATTTCGAAACCGCCCGCCGCCCTTGTCGATCATGTAGCTGAAGGTGCGCCCTCGTACTCGAATGGAGATGTAGTTGACGCGCTGAACGCGGGACTCCAGCGCAGAGAGGTCGGCCAGCGAGAAGATCTCCGCCTTCTTCTTCGGGTCCTTGGGGACGCCGCCAAAGGCGGTCAGCCGAGTGATGGCCACCTGACGGCCGCCCGGCAGCAGCGAATGGAGCTGATGCAGCGCGTCATCAGGAACATTATGACCGCCGCGAAGACGTTGCCGATCAGAAAGAAGAAGCCCTGGACGAGGAACTGCCAGCCGCTGGCTGTGAAGAGAGGAAGAAAAGTGGTGGTCAGCAAGAGTTCGAAAATCATGCATCATCACTACTCACAGCTAATGTTCTCCATCCAGGTGCGGGTGAATGAGGCGCCCTTGCCTTCGTCCTCCTTCTTCGCCTGGTACAGGTCGCGCAGTTTGTTGCCTTGACTGTCCACCCCGGAGTAAAACATGAAGAGGACGTTGGCGCAGACCGCCCAGAAGACGTACTGGAAGACGACGAAGACGAAGAAGAGCCGGTACGTGCCTCGAGAGGTCAGCTCGTAGAGACCGTCTCCTCCTTCACCACCTTGCTCAGGTCCTGGTCGAGCTGGTGCAGCGCCCGGTACAGCCGCTTGCGGTGCTTTTGCGCTGCCGTTTCATTCGCATCATCCTCTTCTGCCTCTTCTTCTTTGGCCTTTTGCGATGACTTCCAGACGGACTTGCGAGCGGGCAGAGGTGCCTCAGATGACTGCTGATCAGCAGCTGAAGAAGAAGAAGAAGAGGACTTGGTGGAGAAGAAGGCCAAGATGCGGTGCTGAAGCAGAAACACTGGCGGCTTTGGCAGCCGGCCATTTGCTGAATCAAAGTGTCTGCTAGTCACCCTCTGAAGAGGAGAAGGAACTTTTGTGGAACTTCCAAGCAGCCAGGCAGAAAATGATCGCCTTGAGAAACTGAGGTGAAACTGCTGCTGCTGCTGTCTGATTAGACTGCTCAGCAGCAGTGCACTCATCTTGATCTTGATCTGGAACTTCCGAACTGATTCCGATGTCCCGAATCAGCAAAGAAGGTAAACACAGCGAACAGCCGAACACATGTGAATGAGGTGCACTACCGTGGTCGAAATAGTGGCCAATGTTTTCAGTTGCCGCCGTTGCTGCTGCTCTGCTACAGTGTGGCCGTCTCTTCACCACCACCGCTCGCCCAAAGCTGTTGGCGCCCGTTGCCCTCTGCCCTACTTCAGCGCTGTTCACTTTGAGTTCTATTTCTCCCTCCTCCGCTGTGCTGTCCTGTCCTCTCCTATTGTTGTTGTTGTCGTTCCAAATGGATCGAAGAGCCTTGAAAAGGTGGCAACTGCATCGAGCTCATTACCACCACCACCACCGTCGTCTGAGATAACCGACCGACTGCTCAAATCACAGCTGTGACGTCCAGCAGCATCCCCGCATCATTACCTTTGCATCGTCGCTCCTCCACCAGATGGAAATCACTGGCTGGCAGTGTGGTGGTAGCAGCATCAAAACAGGATTCTCCTGTCGCCCGTCGCCTCCTTTGCCTTTGCATTTCTTCTTCTTCTTCTTCTTCACTGCCAGCCGATCCCACTGACAGCCGCCGCCGTCGTCTTCTCCTCACCACCACCGCTGAGCCATGTTTTCAATGTTGTAATACACTTCTCCAACTGAAGATTACGGCTGTGCTGAAGCTCTGCTGAGGACTCTGTGCTGAGGACACCGACAGGACCGATAGACTGGGCGTACACACATCACCCCATCACCAAATGAGCACCGGCGGAACGCCAACATCAACTGATCGAAGCAGGTAAGTGACTGATCTCTGTGCATTGCACAAATACCTCAATTTCTAAATTGCACCCATACTACTAACTGCACTAACACTCTAACTGCAATATGACTGACTTCTACTTGGGTACTTTCTCAAATCTCTTTCTGACTGCTGTTTGGCATTTCTAAATGCAAGTGACTCTTCATCTTTGCCCAGCAGCATAGCAAGTGCAAGTGAATGATGATGATGATGATGATGATGCAAGGCGGCGGTGACTGTGAGGTACCCACTGAGCCTTAGCACAAATAGACAAACAGACAGACAGGTAACAAGAGGACACTTTGCTTCTCGCCTGCTTACCTCCGGCGACCACTACTACTTTGTGTCGTCTTCCTCGTGTTGTTTCTTGCTGCTCTTTTCGGTGTGTTTCCTCCAATCGAGCAATCGATAGGCTGCTGTTGCCGCAGCCGCCGCTTTGTGGTTGCCTCTTTTCTGACTTTTCTGACTTTCTGTCTCTTCTTCTCTTCTCTTCACTTCAGTTCCACGGTAGCCAATAGAAAGAGTAGCAGCAGTAGCACTTGTTGCGCCGTCATTCACGGTGATGACGAGTCACCGTCAGGAGGACAGGACAGGACAGGCCAGGTGTGTGTGTGAGGAGAATGAAAGAGTACAAAGTGGTGGTGGTGGTGGTTCATTCAGTGAGGCTCTGTCTGTCTGTGTGCTGCGCGATGATGATGATGTGTGGTGGCGGCGGTGGTCATCACCAGTTTTGGTGGTCTTTCTCTCCTTTTTTCGGTGATCGCTGATCCGCTGCCGTCCGCCCGTCTTTCTCTCACTCTCCGTCGTGCATCCCTCCTCTTCTCTCTCACCACTAACACTCGACTAACACGGGGCAAGACCACGACTAAAAAGACGACTTGTTTCTCGATGCCTTCTCCTGACTTTCACTTGACTAACAACTTTCAACTCCAAATGGCTGAATGAGCAATACTTTCACTTCTCTTGGCTCGCTCTCCTCTAACAACTCTGATCAGCAACACTAACCCGACTTACTGACTGACTAACAACGATAACCACCAAGGATTCTGAAATTTAATCTCACTGACGTGTCCCTCTTCTTCCCCGCCCTTATCCTTTTGGTCTCTCATTTTCATCATCAATTGAAACCGCTGAAACTGAAATCGAAGCTCTGTGTGTTTGACACTGTGATTTGAGCTGTTGCCGCTGCCGCTGCTGCTCTCGTGCCGAGTTGATGATGATGGTGAGCAGCAGCAGCTTTGTTTTCCTCAGCAGCCTGTGCCTGTGCCGTGCGCTTCAATGACTAATCAATCAGCAGCCGTGAAATGTGATGTGAAGTGAAGTACTACGCTGAAGAAGGAGAAGAAGAAGTGGCAGCATAACGTGGAAACGCCTTTCTCCCTGCACCCCTGCAACGCCGAATTGCTGCTGCAGGAGGACTACTACAGCAACAGCCGAAAAGCACCGCTATTTCTTACTTTAACCAGCACCCGCTTGCCTTCTGCAGACCACCAGCACCTTCTGCTCTTCGGCATTTCTCAGCGCCCACGACGATGGGCCACAAGCAGTCTAAGCTGCACCGGCAGCTGAAGGCGACTGACGACGGCCCCAGTCGAGACCTGGTCGGCGGGGGCAGCGATGGAGGCAGCCTGGGCGGCAGCAGCACTGCTGGGCCCTCCTCTGGCCAGGCTGCGCCGACGCCCTTCTTTGACGTGAAGCAGGGCCCCTTCAAGCGGAAGCTCTCCGTGAGGAACATCAGCATTCGCCGGTCATTTCACAAGCCCTCGAAGGCACACCGGCGGCTCAGCAACTCGGTGGCGCCCACCTCCTCGGCCACCACTGATGACATTGTCATTGCCAGCAGTAGTGGCAGTACGCTCAACAACTCACCCTTTGTGCAATCCACTTCTGCTGCTAGAACTACTAGCAATTGTACGAATAACCACAACACAACCAATGGAGGCGTTCCCACCACCTCCTCCTCCCCCTTTGCTTCAGTGGTCGACGGTCCGTCCACCTCTTCGGCCTCCGTCTCGCTGCCTGCTCGAGCGGGCAGCTTCAGTCGTGCCAGCAGCAGCGGCGGTGGCCACGACAGACATGGTAAGTCTTTGCCTGGTTGTGAGTATGTGAGTGTGAGTGTGAGTGTGTTTGTCCTGTGCGTGTGTTTGTGATCACTTTCCGCCGCCGTCGTTGTCGCTGTCACCACTTCGACTACTCACTCAGTCAGTTGACAGCGGCAAACCCTTTCAACGACAAAGCTGCAGCAGCCGCCTTCTCTTTCCTTTCCTCTCTTCTCATGGTCCACTAATGGAACTGACACTGCCACTTGCCACAAGCTAAAACAACGAGAGGCAATGGCGTGTGCAATGGAGTGTGCAGTAATGGTGGTGGTGCTGGCTGAAGTGCCTCAAGTTGATGACCAAAATAGGTGGTGGCATTCCGAGCGCCTTTGCACATTGTGCACTGTGTTTAAATCAGTTTCCGGGAGGAAGCACTCGACACGTCGGCACTTGACTGTTTGCTGTTCAGTGCACTTTGACCCCTTGCCTCTCTTGAGTCTTTCACCTGCTTTGTGGAGCCAGTCATTTATCGTCGCCACATGGTTAGCTGTCTCTGTCTCTCTTCTCTCCTCTTTCTCTTTCTCTCTCAGGCGCCACCACGATGCCCTCTCTCTCTCTTATCGTTGAGGGGATGCTCTGCTGATAAGGATGATGACTGGTGGTGGTAGTACTGCTGCCGATGGTTGTCCACTCACTGACATGTGTCGTTAGAGCTGTCAATGAATCAGTTTCTCTCTCGCTCTTTCTATCTCTGCTCTTCTCTCTTCGCACACTACTGCTGCCCTGTTTCAGTGCTGACAATGACCGACATTTCTTCTCGTCTCTTCTCCTCCTCACCCTCTAGTGATGGACCGCATACGGAAGAGCTTTCGCAACAGCTTTCGGCGGAAAAAGTCCATTCCGGAGAGCATCAAGCCGCACCAGTGGCAGGCGGACGAGGTGGCCGTCAAGGCGGGCAACTGCCTCTTTCCCGTCAAGTACCTCGGCTGCGTGGAGGTCTTTGAGTCGCGCGGCATGCAGATCTGCGAGGACGCCCTAGGAGGTTACGGGTAAGTGCTTTGCTTTGTTGATTTTGTTCCTCATTCTAACCCTTTCCCTTCTTTCCCAGAACTCTCGCCGACGGGCGGTGAAGGGGACGCTGTACGTGACCGGCGACGGCCTGCGCGTCGTCGACGACGAAACCAAAGGCCTGCTGGTGGACCAGACCATCGAGAAGGTGTCCTTCTGCGCGCCGGACCGCAGCCACGAGCGCGGCTTCAGCTACATCTGCCGCGACGGGACCACCCGCCGGTGGATGTGCCACGGCTTCCACGCCACCAAGGACAGCGGCGAGCGGCTCAGCCACGCCGTCGGCTGCGCCTTTGCCGTCTGCCTGGAGCGGAAGCAACGGCGCGACAAGGAGGCCGTCAGCTCGGTCTTTGACAGCAAGACGGCCACCTTCACACGGACCGGCTCCTTTCGGGCGAGCTCCATCACCGAGCGCATGCAGGACCCCCAGGTGGCCAAGGCGGCTGGTGAGTTTTTTTCTGTTGTATGTGTGTTTGTTTGGGCTTGAAGCTAACCTTTGTTGTTTTCCTGTAGATCCGATCCCTATGAAGCCGGTGCACAACCCGTACGCCGTGGAGCGCCCGCACGCCGTGGCCAGTCTGCTGCAGCGCCAGGGCTCCCTCCGTGGCGGCCCACTCAACCAGGTGTCGCCTTTCAAGCGGCAGCTCTCGCTCAGGCTGGGCATTGACAGCCTCCCGACGACCATTGGCTCGCCCACGGAGGGCACCTCCTCCACCGTCACCTCCACTGTCAGCGGTCTGGTCAACCACTCCCTTTCCTCGGCCTCGACCTCTTACTCCAATGGTGGGCGAGAGCGGGCGCACTCGCTCGACTACACAGCCAAGGCGGAGCTGCAGAGTGCAGCAGCGGCTGTTGGACCAAAGCGGCCCGGTCTCTTTGGCCTCGGCTCCAAGGTGACGCTGGCGCCTTCAGGTATGTGCTTTGAGAGTGATGTGCCATACCATTTGATGATAACTTCTTCCTTTTCTCCCTTTTTCTAGTGGCCCCCATTCAGGAGCTTTCTCCTTCGGCGGATCGTGATCAAGCAACAGCAGCCACTTCTGCAGCGGCAGCGGCCGACGACTCCTCCATCATTGCCGCCATGTGCCAGGAGCTCTCCCAGGGGCTGTCCATGCTGGCGGCACAGACGGCTGACCAGGAGGAGCAGCAGCAGGCGACAGCGGCAGTCTTCTCACCCGGACACCACCGCTTTTCTCCACCTGCAGCTACCACCTCTAGTACTGCAGCTCCCTTTTCTGCCTTTGGTATGTGCCGACTTTGAGTTTCTGTTTGGCTTTGACTTGTTGACTGATGCATTCTCTTTCAGACAAGTGGATATCAACAAACAGCAACGGCAGCAGCGGCGGCGCTGGTGGTAAGAGGCCGCCCCCTGTTCTGCCGCCGCCGCCGATGGTCGACCAGATGCCCCAGGTGACGGCCCCTCCGCCGCCCTCTTCGCCTCCCTACGCAACGACGGTCACCTTTTCCCCCTCAATGACCACCTTTGGACGGTCACCGGCAAAGACTTCTGCCTCCACTACGACCACTTCCACTGACTACCACTCTTCGCTGTTTAGCGACCTGGCCAACTCACTGAAGGACAACATGGCGGCGCCCACTCTCACTCAGTCTACTCACACGGCTACCGTACCACCACCACCGACATTATCGTCTTCCTCTCCTTCTTCCTCCTCCTCATCATTCATTCCCAAGACGACCACTTCTTCCTACCACAGCTCTCACAATGGCGGTGATCTGTCGGCCACAAACGGTACTGTGCACATTTCTACTTTTCCTTCGTCTTCGTCCTCTTCTGCGGTTGCTGCTGCTGTCGCATCCCCCACTACCAAAGCTGATCCGTTTGACGCCGACTGGGTGGAGCTGTCTAGTAGACAGGTCTTTGCTGCCGCCCCCGCCGCCCCCGCTGCTGCTCCCGAAAAGAGATTGACTGATGAGGTGACCCCGCCGCCGCCGCCGCCGCCAGCCAGAGCCGCCTCTCCCCCGGCGCTGCCGTACAAGAGTACGAACCCCTTTCTTGATCTAAGTCAATTTGAGGCGCAGATTCTCGCTGACACTGCCGCCCCCACTCCACCTGAGACTGCGGTTGCAGCTGCAGCTTCTTCGGTGTCCTCTTCAACGTCGCCCCCGCTGCCACCACAGCCACCTGCAGCAATGCAAATGATTACCGCTTTTGAAGTGCAAATGTAGCAGCGGCAGCTCGTCCCCCACTCTTGTTCGTCTCTTCTGCTGATTGTCAACTTCATCTTCCTGCAAATGACGATCACTGGTAGCCTCCTCTTCCTTCTTCTTCTCCTCTACTCGATAACTCTGGTTGTGGTCCATCGAACTTTCTCTCTTTCTGCTCTACACATTCTCTCATTTTTACTTCTCCTTCGCGCCTTTAACATACATGTTGCTTCAGTATTTTTTGTTTCGCTCTCGTCTTTTCTTTTCTTGTACACTTGTCTTGTTCGATAGACTCACACACTCGCGAGCGCACACTTGCGGATTTTTTCTAGCAATAAAGCCAGACTTCCTTGTTGAATTCCAAATTGAGTTCTGTGTTTTCATTTACTAACCTAACCTTCTGGGCTTTGACCACCACTACCACTACCAACAAGTGGCAGCCCTCACACTGGGACTAACAGAGGCCCACAGTTCTCTACTGTAGACTCGTTTTTCCCACTTTTCTTTATTTTGTTGGCTCTATGGAGCCATCAGTGCATCGCTCGCCGAGCGTTGAGTCAAATCGCCTGCTACCAGGCGTCGAAGGGTCGAGACTTTTCCAGACTCTTCTATCTCGCCATCAGTCCAGCGGGCGCAAGTGAGTGGTGGCGCCAGCAGGAGGGTGGCGATGAGTCATCAGCGGCGTCAGGCTGTCTGGTGAGCCACTTAATCTGATAACTCGTCTAACTGTCCCTTTGCTCCTCTCTTTCTCTCCTCATCTCTGGCGGGCTGTGATTGGTCCGCGGTTGCCCTCGGTGAGTGGACCGTAAGGCACGTCCGCCGTACAGTTGGCCGCAGAGGCTCATTCGCTCGCCAGACACCGAGCCGTCAAGATGCTCTTCTGCCGGCGCCCGTCAAGGCGGCCACGAGCCACCGCGCGCTCGCGGCCTGGCGCACCACCACTTGGCCTGCTTCTGCGGAGGCCCACCAGGATCTGATGGTAAGTCTTTTGACTTTGATCTTTTGACCTTCCATTCTAACTTGGTTTCCCTCTTCTCCAGGACCTCAACTTCGAAGACAACCAGGAGCTCATCGGCCGGGAGCTGCGCATCAGCTCCAGGAACTTGGTCACCAATGGTGACTTCGGTAAGTCTTTGTGCTAATCTTTGTTTACTTTTTCTAACTTTTCTTTTCCTTTCTTTTGGCCTCTTAACTTGGCCACTATCTAGGAGGATTGCCTCAAGCGCATGGACCTGAAGCGAACGCCCGAGGACCATCACCCGAAGAGGACCATCACCCGAAGAGGACCATCACCCGAAGAGGACCATCACCCGAAGAGGACCATCACCCGAAGAGGACCATCACCCGAAGAGGACCATCACCCGAAGAGGACCATCACCCGAAGAGGACCATCACCCGAAGAGGACCATCACCCGAAGAGGACCATCACCCGAAGAGGACCATCACCCGAAGAGGACCATCACCCGAAGAGGACATGGCCGCCGCCTGTTCTGGTAAGTTTTCTGTGACAAACTTTTTGTTTACCTTTTTCTAACTTTGTCTTTTTTCCTTCCATGTTCCTCTCCACCTTGGACCTGGAGGCCCGTTACATCACCGCCAAAGAGTGGCTCTTTGGCGGCTCGCCCACCACCACTAGCTACCTATGGTAGCATCGGTAAGTCTTAGTGTTTCAACTTTGCTAACATTTTTCTAACTTTCTTTTTTCTTTTCCTTTTGGCCACTCGACTTGGCCATCATCTAGTTGGATCGCTTCAAGAGCATGGACCCGAAGAGGGCGGTCAAGACGCCCTGAAGCTGGAGGACGACGACTTGGACGTTGGAGAGGCCACCGCCTCAAGAAGGTCATCATCAGAGGACTTAGTCCTCTTTTTTGTATTGTTTTTATTTTTTTGTTTAACTTTATTTTTCTTAGGTAGCCGCTGGGGGCTTGATCTCCCCAGCGGCCATCTCTTCCTCTCGCCTGGAGTCCGGCGAGCAGACTCTAGGAGGGGAAGAGAGAGGCCAGGTACTTGCAAGACTGGCTTCTCTCTTTCCCCTCTTGGTACTCTGCGAGCTGGACTCTGGGAGGGATAGGGGGAGGAGAGAGAGAGAGAGAGAGAGAGAGAGAGAGAGAGAGAGAGAGAGAGAGAGAGAGAGAGAGAGAGAAGAGAGAGAGAGAGAGAAGAGAGAGAAGAGAGAGAGAAGAGGAGAGAGAAGAGAGAAGAGAGCGAGAGAGAGAGAGAGAGAGAGAGAGAGAGAGAGAGAGAGAGAGAGAGAGAGAGGAGAGAGAGAGAGAGAGAGAGAGAGAGAGAGAGAGAGAGAGAGAGAGAGAGAGAGAGAGAGAGAGAGAGAGAAGCGAGAGAGAGAGAGAGAGAGCTATAGCTCTTCTTCTGATATTCTATATATCTCGCTATATTATCTTTTTTACTATTATAATATCTCGCTTTCAATATTATAATAGTATAGAAAGATTAATATCTTTACATCTGATTCTGTCTTGATTCTGTCTTTATATCGTTTAAAGATATCTGTCTTATTCTTCATTTAAGTTTTAAAATAGAAATAATTATTGTTTATGTCATATTCATATTAAAGACTATTTTTAAATAGATAGACTAAAATAAGTAATTTAATAACAAGATATTTTAAAATAGAGAATTTAAAAAGAATATTTTAAAATAGAATAAGTAATTTAATAAAAAGAGTATTTTAATAAAGTAGTAATTTAAAATAGAGTATTTTAAAAGCATTTTTATAAAAATATTGAAAAAATAAAGACTTCCCCGCTTTCTTAAAAATCTCAGAAAAGGGGTGTTAACATCCCCCTTTTTTTTTAAAGAGGAGTGTTGAACATATTTATTGTGCGGACTGGCCACGTCAGCAGCCATCTCGTCATCCTTACAGAAGTCCAAGTTGGACATAAGGGAGGAAGAGATGACGCTGGAAGCAATCCAGCGTCTTACTAAAAGTTTCAAAAAAAGTTAATAATATAACAAATAATACAAAGTTAAGAAAGGGGTGTGGTGGGGAGGAAGAGGCGATGGACGCGAGTCGGCATCATGGGCTAGATGAGCTGGCTCCGGTCAATGCTACAGGAAGCTTCGAGGAGGTTTGTGACTGCGCCATCACAGTGGAGAGAAGGATCGACCGCTGGAGGCAAGACTTTAGGGCGTACTCCTCAAAGCGTCTTCGGCAGTGATGATGACGAAAGCGTCATAAAGAAGTGTGTAGCGACATAAGGCGCTTGGCTTGCTGGTTGATGGACGTGCGCGCACCAGAGCGGCAAGTCATCACGATGCACGACGACGCCGTAAAGAGCGGTCCAGAAGTACTCAGGCTTGCGGGAGACGCAATGCGGTAGAGGTTGGGTAGCTGGTGCGCGTCGAAACGGGAGGAAGAATGCTGTGGTGACTCGCCTGGGCAGCGTGAGACATGAGAGGTCGCAAAACTCCGTGCAACAGGTCGCGGTACTCCTTGGGCTCCGGCCAGGACACAGTGCACCTCGTCGTTGCCTCAGTGACGCATCTCTGTTCAGCTGCTGTGCCGGCGCTCGGACTGGGGTGTGGACTGGCGGAGGAGGAGTTCGAAGAGGTTCGAGTCGACTGATGGCGCTGTGTGTCACACGCCTTAAGAGCGGTCCAAAGAAAGGTACCTCAGGCTTGCGGGAGACGGCAATGCGATAGAGGTTCGGGTAGCTGGTGGCCGTCGTGGAAACGGCGGAGGAAGAGATGCTGCTGGTGGAGCTTCCGCCTGGCAGCGGGTAGATGACAATGAGAGCGTCGCAAAACTCGGTGGCCAACAGCGTCCGCCGGTACTCCTTGTAGTGCTCCGACCAGACAATGTGCACCTCGTCGTTGCCCAGGTGACGCATCTTCTTGTTCAGCTGCTGTGCCCGCTGCTCAGGACTGGGGTGTTGACTGGCGGAGGAGGACGTTCCCGAAGAGGTTCCAGAGTCGACTTGATGGGCGCTGTTGTTGTGTTCCCCTCCTCCTCCTTCATTGGTGCCCGCCGCAGCCGAAGCCACCGGCTCCAGGCGGGTGCTCACGTGAAAGATGACTTCGTTGAAAGAGTCCGCGTAGTAGGGCGCCGTCAGGCCGGTCGACAAGTTGGCCTCTAGTCCGCCCATAAAGCCGGTGTGCGAGGACAGGTTCACCTCCCAGCCAAGTCGACTGACAAAGTCTTCAAAGTGGCGACTGCCCGCTCGGTTGCCCAGAATCGCCTCGCGACTCTCCTGGCCGGGGCCCACGTAGATGACGGCAATCTTGTGCGTCTCACGACAGCGCTGGGCGTCCAAGTGGCGCAGCTCGCGAAGCATCGCCTGCGACCGACTGGCGAGCAGGTCAATCGAAGACCGCTTCTCCCAGCTGAGAAAGCCCGTCTGCTCGGCCAGTTGCCGGCACTGGACAAAGGCCATTGAGGGATCACTGAAGATGGAAGAGGAGGAAGTAGAGGTAGAAGTGTTGTTGGACTGTTGCTGAGATGATGCTCCCTGCGGACCGGTGACTTGGCTCTTGCTGACTTGCTGTTGCTGTCGATGGTGGTAGTGCTGCTCTTCAGCGTACCGGCTCTCCTGAAAGTGCTGATTGGTAAAGAGAGCCACAATGTCGGCAGCTTCGGCGGTGCCGTTCAACTCCGAGAGAAAGCCGCCGCCACGTTCTCCAGTGGACAGTTGCTCTTCGGCCTGGCACTCGGGCGTCGCCTGAAAGATCTCCCCCAGCACCTGCTCCAGACTGTCCTTGGGGCGAGGTGAGCGCCGATGGTCGCCAGTGTCCTCATCTTCCTGCTCACTGACACCTCCGCTGTAGCAGTTATCATCGAGGGCGCTGCTGCTAAGGTAGTGTTGCTGCTGATGTTGATGATGATGTGGATGATGGGGGTGATGATGGTCACTAGCATTTACTGGTAATTGTCCATGTTGGTGGTAGTGCCCGTTGCTAATGGTGGCTGCAGTGGCAATGGAGCGAAGGACAGGCTCAGGTCGCTGTCGATTGCTGAAGGTTTGTTGTTGCTGTTGCTGGCCGTACAGCGTCTTCGTTAGTGGAGCTCCTCCTTCAGCAGGTAGTAAGGGTGAGGCCAGGGCGACGGCGTTCCAGCTAAACTTGCCCAGCAGATTGCGAATGATGATGCGAATGGGCCGCTGTCGGATGAGATTCAGCTGCCCCGCTGGAGTGCTGCTGTTGGGTGAGCTCATGAGCTTGGCGAGCATGGAGCTGTCGCCCAGGGCATCGTCGGTCAGCTCGACAAAGCTCACCAGTGTGCTGCCATTGACAACAAACATGAGCACATTGGGGCTGTTGAGCGCCTCCAGTTCGAGCTTGTCAGACGAAGTCGCTGAAGCCGTTGGATTGTCGTCCGCTTCGTTGATCAGCGCGCAGAGCGACGTGGTGCGCAGCCGAGGCACCGGAAAGTGCCCAACAAAGGTGAGAAAGTGGTGGAGAATGCACTGGGCGGCACGCTTCACTGTGAAGGCGTCTGCTGAACGGCTGTCGTTGGCACCTAAAAGGCAAATGTAAACAAAGTGAACATTAGTACAAAGAGAAAGACAAGTGGCAACACAAACCTCTGGCTCCACCGTCCAGGCCATCGCTGTTGGCAATGGTGTAGTCGATGGTGTCCATGTCCGAGAAGGAGTAGTTGGCATTGAGGCCGTCCATTTGCCGGTCAGTGAAGCGCCGGCCGAGAATGTCCGCCACGTTAATGTTGGCAATGGTGCTGTACACCGAGATGACCAACTCCAGCAGAGTGACCCGGTGTGCTGGTGGTGGCTGGTGTCGGTCATCGTCATCATGCTTGGCGGCATTGTTCTCCGCATCGACAAAGGTAGGGTACTCGCGACTGATGGCCGTCCCCGTGAGGAAGTCCTTCGAGACGGCCATGCACCACTGGGCAAGGGTGAACTGGATGGCAATCAGCAGCTGCAGAGGGAAAGGAGAAGATTGGTTAGGTAATGACGTAATGTTGAGTGAGCACCCAAAGGACTTACATTCTTGAACTCGCGAAAGATGTTCTGCTGCTGGACGACATCAATGTGCAGCGACAGTGTGTAGCAGAGGCCCTCAATGATGCGCCTCGCCATGTCAGGGTGGCGTTCCACCAGGTAGGCGGCATGATCCGTCTGCAGGCGAAGCTGATCACAGGCCACGCGACAGAGGACACGATTGTTGAACTGGAGGAAGGGAAGAGAGAGAAAGAGGAAAGAGAAACATTAGACTTCGAATTAGGCAGCGTTCTCCAGAAAGTTTGTAAACAAAAGTGGCAGAAATCCAAAGCCCAAAGTGTGCTCCCGCAGAGGTAAAAGAGAAGGGAAAAGAAGCAGTTTTGGTGCCAGCCACAAACGACGTACACTCGCGATCAGCAAATGCTGACTGGCGCCACACAGTCTTCAGAGAAAAGGATAGAGAAAGGGAAGAAAAGGGTCGTCTACTCTTTTGGTTGTGTACTCGGTACCTTTGAGGTGTTATCTAAGTGGTTAGGCGACGGTGCAGAGGGCGGCGAAGAGGAGCTGGCCAACTTGGGCCGCTTTACGGAGACCTGAGTTGCAGGCAAACCACACACAGAGAAACACACACACAGTGATGATGCAAGTGCAAAACAGAAGAACGAAACACATTTTGTCGGTGCAAGTTGGGCAGTGTGTGTGTAGAAGTTGATTGTTGGTAGTGGAAGTTGGCAGAATCGGTCACACACACACAACAGAGTGGCGGGATGCAATGGCAAGTCAAGTCAAACAGGCAAATTAGAGGTCGCAGGAGAAAGGAGGAAGGAGAAAGGAAAGGGTGAGATCAGTAAATCATTCAGTCTTTTCATGGAAAGGAGAGAGGAGAGGAGAGTGGGTCAGTTATACAAACAACAATGTTCATCAAGACGAAAAGACAAACTCAGAAAGGGTGGTTAAAAGGGATAGAATGGTGATGTTAGGAAGCAAGCAAAGCACATAGAGAAAGCAAACTTCAAACAGAGAGAAAGCAGCATGCAATAGGAGGTAGAACAAGAGTGGTTAGAGGAAGGTGATTGTTGTTAGACACACTAAGAAGAAACCATAAACAAAGGCCAAACACACCTCAACACTAGTAGACGACAAAGACAAGGAAAAGGAACAACCGAACCCCAAAAAAGAAACAGGAGCACTTACCCGTGTTCCAGCAATGAGAATGTTGACAATCTCCTTGAGCCGGTGGTGCTCACTTCTACTGGCAAACTCCTTGTAGAGAAAGATGCCCAGACTGCAGAGGGCAATGGAGCGGCCCAGGCCGGTCTGCTCCCGCTTGCTGGCGATGATCAGTATCTCGAGGACATGCTCCTGTGGTAACAGTGAGGGTACACTGGTTAGAATCAAAGAGTACAGACAACAACAGCACTCAAAAGTAACTCACCTTCAGATCCTTGTAGGTCTCCAGCGACGGCGCCGAGGTGGTGTTGCGGAGGATGAGCACGTTGCCGTAGACGTCAAAGAAGCCAATGAGCGAGCCGAGCAGATGGAGCGCCTCCGCACGCGGCCACTTGGTCTCTTGCGAGCTGACGATCATGTTGGCGGCGCTGATAAAGTCAAAGAGCAGACAGGAGCTGCCGTAGAGAGCGCTGCTGAAAAACTTCTGCCCGCAGTACTTGATGATGATGCAAGTCAGCTCCTGAGAAGAGAAAGAGAGAGGAGTAAAGGGAACGTTAGAGCGTGTTATCAGATTAGGCGGAGACAGCCTGGTCTCATCTGATACTGCTGACTCATCGCCAGCTCATCCTGGCGTCATCCACTTACCATGTCGTAGGTGGCTAGCGCCCGCTTGATAGCCAGATAGAAGAGTATGAGAAAGTCTCGATTCTTCGACGCCTGGTCACCACCGCCAGCAGCAGCAGCAGCACCACTTTGACTCATCGTAGTCGTCGTCTCCCCTTCGCCCTTGTGCAGTGCAATGATGCACAGTAGCTTGTAGGCGAGCAGCTTGCCCGCCTTGAACTCATTGGAGAGCGTCGTGGCCCGAAAGAGCCAGGCGGTAAAGTAGTGAAGGCTAGGCTGAACTTCACCAGTGGTAGTACTGCTGCTGTTGGTCCCATTCCCCTGCTGCTGGTACTGGCCATTGTTGACCAGGTAGCTGATGTTGTCCTTCATCTTGATGAAGTCGTCGGTAATCTTGACCAGGCACTCAAAGGCGAGCTTGTGCATCGCCGGGTCGGGAATGTCGTTGAGGTCGCCGAGGACGCCGAGCATGCGCCGCCAGAGGACCACCGAGATCTCGGCGTTCCAGCCCTTGTGGCTGCCGCCCAGCAGCACCGGTCGGCTGTCTGCTGCCGAAGAGACGCCTTGCTTGCCACCGCCTCCATTCATTCCGCCGACGCCCATCGACTCGGCCACCGAGTTGGAGCAGGCCGAGGAGGTGCCCGAGGTGCCCATGTCAAAGCCCAGTGGCTGGTCCTGGGGGTGAATGGAAAGAAGAGTTAGTAAGCAAATAAGGAAAACCAAGCAAAGATAGCTCTTACCTTGAGACTGCCCCCGTCCGGCGGCTGTCCCCCGCCAATGCTGAGCGACTCCGACCAGAGTGACCAGTTTCGGCCGGTGGGCGTCATCACCTGTCCTCCTCCACCTCCTCCAGCAGTGCCAACTGCTAAACTGCCACCACCACTGCCACCACTGGCAGCAGCCAGTGAGTGGACATCCTCGGCAGAGTAGCACCGGTAGAGGCCCCTCGGTTTCCCGCTGATTAGGCCTCCAAAGCTCAGTGCAGCAGTGGGCAGACCATCGTTAGGCTGATGATGATGATGGTGATGGTGGCTGGAGGAGTCCCCCCATCCGTCCATCGTCGAGTCGACCGTCGAGCTGGCGTCACTGTAGTCGCCAAACTCGACGGCCACTGAAGCGCCACCTCCTCCTCCATCGTCAGCATCGGCAATGGTGCAGCTCTCCACGGCCTCCTCCTCCTCCTCCTCGCCACCGCCGCCAAAAGTGCCGCTCAGGTCGTCGTCAATCATGGGCAGTGGTCGGCCACTTGGGTGCTGCTGGTGGGTGTACTGGTGTCGCCCAGCAAAGGAGATCTTCGGCGAGCTCCTCGCCGTGTTCGTCGACGACTTGGTGCTGGAGCGCTTCGACCGGCCTCCAAAGGGCGTCGTAGGAGCGCCCCACAGTCCACGAGCACCTGGCCCAGCTGCCGTGGCCCGCTTCAGCGGACACAGCTCCGTCTGGACGGCCATCAGCAGACAGCTGTCGGACATGCTGAGCAGCCGAAGACGTCGGCTGCTGCTGTTTGATTGGGCGGTGGCAGCTACGACCTTCAGCACCGAGGAGGACTCGTGAAAAGCTCGGTGTCGCTGTACGGCGCTGTTCGGCTGCCAGGCGGACAGGAGGTAGTGCTGCTGCTGATGCTGCTGCCGTCTTCGACGATTGTCCGAGCTGACTCGGGCGTGATGATGACCACCACCACCACTGCCACTTCGATTGACGGTCGTCTCATTGGAGGACTGACGGGTAAAGGCACTGCTTCGGGATGAGGTAGTCGAGGAGATCGACTGCTGACGGTCAGCAGCAGGGGGAGGAGGAGGGCCACTTTGGCCACCTTGTAAAGAGGTAAGCTCGGGTTGCTTCTGTTGTGGACCATCGGTCCTCGATGACGACGTATTGCCTCCACCGGCACCACCACTTCTGTTTGGTCCACTTGAAGAGCTGGCAACGCCAGCTGCCGATGCCCCACCAGCAGCAGCCGCGGCCCTGGCCGTCAACATCCTCTTCTTGCGGTCCTGATTGCCGACCATCTTCTCCAGCGGCAGGTCGCTGAGGTTGAGGTTGAAGACGTACCGCGACATGACCCGATTGAGGATGTACATCGTCGCCGACCACTCGTTGATCAGCTCCTCCCAGCGCGTCAGCGAGCTGACCAGCGCCCCAAACTGCTCCCACAGCTGCCCGGACACGGGCACGTTCAGATTGGCCTTGATCCAGGTGACAATGAGCGTCTGAAAGAGCGCCGGCGCCAGTCGCCCGCCCAGCGTGTCCTCGCGCTTCAGCGGAATCTCCGCGCTGACAATGGAGCGCGTCACCTGAATCAGCACCTGCACCAGGTTCTCCCTGTGAAGACAACCAAATCTGTGAATTAGTGTTTGCTGCAAATAAATCACTCAGAAGACTTACCAGACCGTCCGCTCCATCTCCACCTTCATCACCATGAAGCGGTAGATGTTGAAGACGCGCTTGCAGACGTCCACCTGCAGCTCCAGAATGCTCGCCTGGTCGCCGGGAATCTCCAGCAGAAAGACATTCGCCGAGGAGAGGATAAAGACGTTGAGGAGGTTCTGCAGGCCGGCGGCCACCGAGTCTTCCGCCCCAGAGTACCGCCCAAGGGAGTGCACCGGCGGTGAGGAGCCGTTGTTGTTGTTGCTGCTGCTGCCGATTGCTGCAGAGGAGGAGGGCGGATCGGCGAGAAAGACCGGCAGCGGACTTGTGGTCTCCTTGTGGATCCACTGGCGAAAAACCTTGATGACGTTGCGCATCGGTGTCCGATTGTTGTTGGCCGAGGCAGAAGAGGAGCTGGAAGAGTTGGCCATCGGGTCCATGGGCACGGCCGACTCGACGTAGAAAGGCAGCAGCAGCGTCTCATGAAACAGACTGAGAATGAGATCAACATAGAGGCGGCGGCTGTTCAGCAGGTAGCGAATGTACTCCCGGGCAAAGGCGTCCGATGGGGAGGAGGAAGTGGTCTGTTGATGATGATGCTGTTGTTGTTGGGTCGGATATGAGCTGGAAGATCGTTGCTGCTGCTGCATCTCCTCCCCGGCCCCATATCCCAGGTGGACGCTGGACTGCGTGAGGGTGTCACCCCGGGCGCCGCCTCCTTCCCCAGTCCTCTCCCGGTCCATGAGGTACTTGGTGAACCAGAGAATGACCGTCGTCTGGAGCTGCACCAGCGAGCTGAGCTGTGTGCCCGCCGGCGGCGCGTACACAAAGTACTGCTTCAGGTGGTCGGTGTAGCGCCGAAGCGTGGGTATTCTATTTGGCGGCTTGTACACGCTGATGGTGGGGTGGACCGTCCAGATGGGCCAGCTCTTAGCCTGGTGGCCAGTTCGGTGAGGCGGCGAGGAGACCAGAGCGTCAGGGTTGGCGAGGACGGCCATCTTGGGAAAGAGGTAGGGGAGGTAGATGCGGCAGAAGGTGGCCATGAGAAAGTCAAAGGAGCGCAGAGAGCGGCGGTCGCGGTAGTCAGACCAGACGATGCGACTCGACTCGCTCAGGCTGAACTCGAGCAGGTGCTCCAGAAAGTACCGCTGAATTTCCACCTTGTACTCGTACGAGGGCTGCTGCTGCTGGCTGCTGGGGCTGCTGTTCACAGCGAGACTGGTCGGCGCAGAGACGATGTGCGCCGAGCTGGAGTTGTCCATCATCGGCAGCAGCGGCTCCACGGGAAAGGGCTGCACCGGCGGGCCAAAGGAAGGCGGAACGGCGCCTCCGGTCAGGTCCGGCGGCTCGCAGATGTGCGCCGCGGTGAGCGGGCCGCTGGTCACTGCGAGCTGGTTGCGAGGACTCAGATTGGGGCAGAGGTCGCTGACGAGGCCGGGCACCAGGGCCGCGTAGGTCGCCTCCAGTTGAAACTTCTCCCGGCCGCATCGTTCGCCGACGATCTAAAGAAGAGGATGAAAGTAGAACAAAGTGAAAATAGAACTCTTTTGTTTACATTCCGCCTTACCTGGTAGAAGATGAGAAAGAGCCGCATGCCCTCGGTCCTCACGCGTAGGACGTTACTGTAGTGGGTGAGCTTCTTGAAGACGGTGTTGAGGGTGTTCAGCTCCCAGCCCTGCTCCAGCACCTCGGGCAGAAGGAGGAGCATTCGCTCGAGGGCGAGCAGCACCAGGTCGAGCTCCTCTCGCTGGGTGCTGGTCATTCCGTCGGTGCCAATCAGCTCGCTGATGGAGCCAAAGCCGCTGCCCTTGCTGCTGCCGCCGTGGTGGTGGCCTCCCTGACCGAGGCCGCCCCCGCCATGGAGGCTCCTCGGCTTGCTGGCGTCCAGCTGAATGAAGGCGTCAAAGAAGATGTGAAAGATGACCGAGTGGTGGTTGTAGAAGAACTGCTTCTCATTGATAAGCTCTCGGGTGGCTGGAAAATGGAAAAAATGAGAGTTAGTTTGGTGAAGCTGAAAGATTAGAGACTTACCGAGCAGATCCCTGAGGTAGCGAAGCCGACTGAAGCAGTCCTTCTTCGGGTCAAAGAGCTTCGCCTGGAGCTTCTTCCCGTCGACGGGCTGCTTCGACTTGAACATTTTGGACATCTTGTAGAGAAGAAGAGAAGAAGAAAAGGGGTTCTGATTGGAGAGCGGGGAGTTGCTCTCGCTCGGTGGATCACAACCACCACCACTGCTGTTGCTGCCACCAGCAAAACACGCTGCTGGTAAACGTCAGAGAGATCGGTGGCTGATGCGACGGCCGCTTGCTGCTGCTGCCAGTGCAGCTGTTGCTGCCATTTTCTGCGATTGTAGAGATGGTCTATGAGAAGGCACCGATACACAGAATGATGTTTCGGTCTATGATTGTGAGTGGTTGTGTGGTGTGCTGTGTCGTAGACGACGATGATATTGATGGTGAGTTGCAGGCAGGCAGCTGCTAATGTGAGGAGGGGATGATGATGGTTGTGTTGGTGATTGTCGTGTGGTGGTGGTGGCTGTTGTGGCCGTCGTCGTCGTCGTTGTCAGCCAGTGCATGCAAACACTGCCTGCAGGCGTCGGCGTCAGGGATGGATGCCCGTGTCGCCGCCGATGCTGCTTCTCCTCACCACTGCTGCCACTTCTTCTTCTCCGAAGACGGCGACCAGTCCGAGCTGACAGCAGCGGTGGCACCCGTCCGGCAAGTCATTCTCTCTCCGCTCAGGTGTTGTCCTCCTCCTCTTCTTCTTCTCCTCTTCCAGTTCTTCGGTTCGCTGGTGATGGTGGTGGTGGTGGTGGTGTTGTGGCGATGTTGCCGATGTTCAGTCGTCAGAGCAGACCTGAAGAGAGAGAAGTAGAACAGAACAGAAAAGAGAGAATGAGTGTTTGTGTGCAGTGCAGAGAACGCTGCCGGATCAAAACAAAACAGCTGTCGATCGGGTACGGTAGAGGGCGACGGTGGGCAATTCGAAAACGGATTTCGAAAATCTTCAGCAAAGTGTTTTTGCAGAATCAAAAGGCGCAAAAGAAAGGTTTTGAAAAGGAGTTGAAAAGGCAATTTAAAAGCTAACTACTAACCAGTCACCAGCATCGATTCGGGTATAAATCAAGATGCCATAAATCTCTGCCGCCTCAAAGCAAGCCCCCTAGCCCTGTGATAATCTGCGGCGCGTGTGACTGCGGTTATGGGGTAAATAAAATATGCAAATGATATTCCCTCAGCAGCAGCTATCACCCGGTGTGAACACCAGCAAATCAGCAGCAGCAGCCTTAGCATCCCTTTCATGTCAACAGCAGTGCAATTTGCAATGCCCAAGCAAGCAAACCCAAGCATCCCTCCTCTCTCATCATCATCTATTCATTACCTCATCTGTGCTCTTTATTATGCCTTTTCCCTTTCTGGGGAAACGTGTGCCCGTTTGCTTTGCTTTGCTTGTGTTAGCCCGTTGGTTATCATCCTGTGACCGCCATTACCTTCAGCACCGGTGATTAATGATGGCTGCTGCCTCAGTAGTAGGATCCAGGCGTCAGTTTTCTGTATATAGGAACAGAAAGAAAAAGTAAATTAGAAAAGGAGGAAACGGATTCAACAATTTAATATAACAGTAGTGACTCTCAAAGTTGGCAAAAGGCAAAAGCTGTACAAATGACAACCACCACCACAGTAGCATCATTATCAAGACGATCATCTCCAAGATCTGCTCAAGTATCAAATTCTCAAGTCGCTGCTTTTTAACTTTAAAAACTCGGTGTCTGAAGTGCAACTCCAAAGCACAAACTGGCACGCACACTAACTTTTCCTTCTTCAAAAACTGACCATTCCTCTTCATTGATTGCCAAAACAACCCAGGCACTTTGGCACGCAACTTTTAATGAAAATTAATTTACTGTGCTCTCTCTCTCTCCTCTCTCTATGGCTGCCCTAATACCACCCCAGCATATATCATCATTTATGAGCCCTAGACTCTCTCTTTGACCACAGAGTGGTCAGGCAGGCAATCATCGAAGCATGTCAACTAATAACCGTAATAATGACCAGAAAAAATGAGAGTCAGTGAGTGAGTGAACACACGAGCGAGTGCCTGTGTGCACCGAGGATTTAGGATTGTCCCTGATTTAGAGAGAGTTTTCCCGATTACATCGCCGCTGAGCACATACATGTGAGCAACGTGAGCAGCTCACTGCTCATCGATACTAATGTTCACAACCGAGCAGTGCTAATTGAAAGCTGCCACTGCTTCTTTCAGTGATTCTATTTTCAGTCTCTGCTGCCTAATCACTTCCGCCCTGTCCACCAGGTCACCTCCCCTGCCCCGCTCAGTGCACTTCCTCTCCCTCTCTCCTTTAATCAAATTTCAATCATCTCAGCACTGGCTAATGTAATTTAGTTGCAGTGCATTGAGCACTGGAGCTCAGTGTGCTCGGTATTTGCATAGTAATAGATCAGCACTGGCTGCTGAACCCGATCTCTCCGACAGCAGCGCCGGGAACTGCACCACTACCATTACCACCCTGGGGCGAGCGGTGCAGGCACCAGGAAATGCACACAAACACACACCAAAACTCACTTTCCACCCACTAAAAGTGAAAGGGAGAAAGCAAGGGAGATCAAATGATCATTAATCTTTTAGGTTAATAAAATAAAATAAGTTGATAGCTCCAGCAGAACCCGATTGCAATTCCCAGTCGCTGGCACTGGCTCGGCAGGCGAGTTTGCAATCACAGCAACAGCATCCAATTGGCAATGAAAGTTGGCATGCACACAACACACTGAAATCAAATCAAATCAAATCAACAGCAGCAGATCACCTTTCACAGCTGAAATGAAAGTCAATGCAGGTCATCCCAGCAGAGAGACAAGCACAACTTTGACTCTGTCAATCAACAAACTGCTGTTGACCACACAGATGTGAATAAATGAGAGAGAAGAGCCTGACTCGTCCACTATGGGACGATGGCCCCCACTGAACAAGGGGCCCGAGAGAGCAATTTGTCATGCCTTGTCATCAGCCCAACAGTGCTCTGCACTCTGTTACCTGCCCGTTAGCTTCTCTCTGCCCAAACTGCTACTTCTCTTTCTCGACATTGCCGAGCAGTGAACAAGCTACAAACGATAATAGGCCAAAGAGGAGAAGAAGAAGGAGAAGGAGAAGGTTTGATCCATAAATCAATTGCTTGTAATAGGCAGGAGAAGAATGAAAACGACCATTGAAGAAAGGTAAAGAAGGAGAAGAAGAAGGAAGGAAAGCGTGTCAAAAGACCGCGCGCACAGAGCAGAGGAACAAAGCCTTCAGTTCAGTGTCAATTGACACGGACAGCAGCAAACAGCCTAGGCCCCCACTTCCACCTTATTACGCAGCAAGGCCCCGATCTGAGCAGACCGCGCGGCGGCAGTTTTCCTCCTGCTGGACCTAGGCAGCCCTCACTTCACTGAAGAAGAGTGCCTGCTCTCCAAGTGAAGCCTCACTCACTCACACAATTCACGCCCGTGTCTAAACGGTTATGCAAACAGAGCCCCACTGAAGTCATTAGGCAAACTGACCCCTCTCTGCTGTTAATTAGATTACACCCTCAAATTGACTGGCAGGTAATTCAATTAGGCAGCTAATTAGTGCTTGCTGTCGACACCTTCAAGCTCGACCGGTCAGCAGAGTCTGCTGAAAACTTTGCGGTCTCAGCCTTTGAACTTCTCGGGAGAAAATAAAAGCTAGAAAAGCGAGTACCAGCAGCACTTGGAGGGGATTACAACACCCAACTACACACTGACTGCCTGTCGGGCCCTAGTTCAAATAAGAGGATTAAACTGGTGGCAAGGGAGACAGAAAAAGAACTGAGGGACTGTCAAAGAGTTGCTCACAAAAGGAGGAGATCGATACAAGGCAAATATGCGACATATTTTGCTCAGTTTTTTCTTTCATCACTGGCCGCTGCTGCCGACACTTCAGAGCCAAAGAAAGAAAGGAGAATCTACATGTCAACTGCATTTCTCCTCAGAGGACAGCGCTCTCAGGCGGCACGCAAACTGGCATTGCAACAACAAAACTGCACATAGAAAAGTGCTGCCGGCAAACAACAGCCCCAAAATCATCATCATCATCATCGGTAGCAGGTAGAGTCCACTTTGGCAAAGCAGTAACTCTGTAAATGGGCGGCAAAAGAGAGCACTGTGCTTTGGAAGTCGTTGCCAGCATTTCCTGCCTGAGTCACACACAGAGCACTTCCTGACTGGAGACATGCAAATGCAGTCAGTGCATTAATTTCAATTAGCAGAGAAGCTACCAGCAGCACCACCAGCACTGCCAATCGATCAGCAATCGCTGCTGCTGTGCTCTGCCTACCGATCAATCGACCAGCGATCACCAGCCCACACAAATGCAGGCAATGGCACGCAATCAGCAAGAATGTGCGCTCCAATCTGCTGAAATGTGGCAAGGCTGATCACGCAATCAGAGGGCAATTGGCAGAACCATTGGCGGCAGCAATTCCTTCTCCTTCTCCTTCCTCCCCCTCACCTGGGCCTAGCCTTTGTTGACCCTCTTCGTTTTGCTGACTGACTCACGTAACTCTGCTCTCCTTCTTTCTCACTTTCACCCCAGCACTACTGCCACCAGCTAATTGCTAAACGTGCCGTGAACGTGGGCCCAGTGGGGACAAAGACTGCTGCAGTTGCTGCTGTTGCCGCTGTTGTCCGCCTGACTGCCCTGGCACCGAGCTGTCTAGAGTGCAAGTTTTGACCGCTCGAGATGTGCTTTAGAGGAGCTTCTCCGCCGTCTTCTCACTATTGTTGACAAATTGGGCTTCTTTTTTAAAGTTGACTTTACACATTCTTTGCATTCCTGCAATAGGCAAAAATGTATCGATTTGCTGCTATATCGATTGCTGCACACACTTTCATTTCTCTTTGCTTTATTTGCAGCTTTCAACAGCAGCGAAAGTGTTAACACAGTTCACCGTGATCTAACACACACTCTTCTCTCTTCGAATGTAATCGATAGCTGGGGTCAACTCTCGTAAAAAGAGTCTCTCTCATGAAAAGAGGGAGAGAGAGAAGTCGGTAAACAGTGGGCTGAGAGGGAGCACAGGTGTGCACGGGTTTGCGCTTTGCATTGGAGGGCGGCAAAAGAGAGCTCACTCAAAGCTGAAGCGGTCCAAAGAAGAAGGGCCCTAGAAACTCAAGAGATTTACAACTGCCTAATAAAGCAGCAGCAGCACTGACTGAGCTAATCCACTGGTCAAGTGAGAGAGAGAACAGAAAGACAGAATGTAGAGCAGAGCACAGTGGGAACACTGCTCAAGGAACTGCTGCTGAAAAGAGCGAGCAAGTAATAAAGCTCACTTCGGTTCCTCTTACATGTTGACACCTAGTGTAAGCTAGCTCACCACCTTGATTCAATCTCAGTTGTTAATTGTTGTTGTTGTATGAATATTGGGCACACTCAACTCATTCACCTCCGAGAATCAAAGAGTAATGACCGAACCTTACTTTTTCAACAATTCAAACAAGTGAGAGCTCACAGTTATTAGTCAGAGCACAATAGTAGTAACAGATTCTACTAGTTCAGCTAATCATATTGGCCACTGTGGTACCTCCATTGTGAGCACACCGCCAAGTGATATATGAAATTCGACAATTTAGCCTCAGTCACTGCTCTAAATGACCTACGTGAGGAGCATCCTCGAGTTGGCAGCAACTCAGTCAGAGCCAAGCCAAAACTCAACGACAGTAATTGCAAATTATGAAAAGTTATGAGTTCTACTCAGACTTTAGAGAGAAGCAGCAGCAGCAAGCAGCATTGTTGGCGGACTGTTCAACTGCTCAAATGTCCGCTGCCGACAAATTGAGAGAGAGCGGAGACTGGAAACGGAAAGGAGCACTACTACTGCTGCTGCCAATGCAAATACGTCCGAGAGTTCACTACTGTCCCGAGCTGTCCGGAGGAACAAGAAGCTCGCGGACAATTTAGCAATTTAGCTTGTGCAATGGTAATAGTAATAAAGATGTCAACAGTTACCAACATAGCTCGGACAGCTGTGTCAACTCAGCTGCAAAAGAATTGCCTGGTCTCGAGAAACCAAAAAGACTCTTTCTCTTTCTCCACCAAAACTACTCTCACTTGGAGCGTCTAGTGCATGCACCCGAATGAGAAGCCCGTATGCCCTTTTGACTGTTAATTTAATTTGGCAGCAGCAGCACCCGCAAATGGCAAAACAATGAACCAAGAACTAGAACTGGCTGTGTTTCAAGAGTGAAGACCTCGAAGTGACTGAACTGACTCTGAGCAGTCTTTTCATCGAAACACTTTGACACGCGACAGGAAATTAGACAGCAGCTCCTATCTGCTGGCTGCGGTAATTAAAAAGAGAGCTTAAAGCCAATCGGATTGACAGCAGCAACAGCTCTCGGGGCATCGATCGAGCTCTGCGCACTGACTGACAGAATTTGATGCATCTGCACCAAAAGAAGCGCACACTTTCTACCTGTCTGTCTCTGTCACCCTCCGCCTGAACGGGCAATCAATTAGCTGTGACACAGCAGCAGCAGCTGATGGGGATGCTAACAAGAAAAATCAGCAGCGAAAAGGCAATGAATAATGCTGAAGACCTAGGACAGGTCACGGTGTGTGTGTGTGCATTATGCAAATTGAGTGCCCAGGCAGCTGTGCTGGCTCGCATCCATTTTCTGGCCTACTGCTGGGAAACGAATAACAGTAAGTGATCCTCCTCTCGGTTTTCAATTAGACAAATTGAAAAGTCGAGCCGACTGTCTGCTGCTACTCGGTCTCAGGGACAGCGAGGATTCAGCCATCGGCCGACCACAAGAGAAAGAGAGCTCTCACTGGTTTGCAGAGTGCTCAGTGAAGCGCAGTCGATTAAGCAATCTCTCGATTCTCTCTCATTCATTCATTCATTCATTCATTTATTCCTTCTTTCTTTTCAATCACAGACTCTAGCTAGTTAGTTCTGACTTGATGACTTTTAGTCACATTTGCTAAACGCTCACCACCATCCGAAATATTAGCCCGCCGACAAGTGCCAATTTGTGTGCGTGGCTATATGGCAAACTGTGCATCAGCATCAGCAGCAGCAGCAGCAGCAGCAGCATCACCTTCCCCATATGCTACAAAGCATTGTGCAGGGCACGTGTCGACCAGCACTGAAAGTGACACGCGCCAGTGGTGGTGGTGATCGTCACGGACTCCTCTCCTCTCTCTTCTGATGGAACACGAGCTCCCTTGCAAGCGATGCTAATAAAAGCTCTGCGAGCCTGGGCACACCCAACTCAGCAGCAGCAGCACTCAATTACTGAGCAGTATGATGGGAACGGAGAGGGAGAGGCAATGGAGACATCAAAATCACTGCCACAACCAAAAAAAGTTTCCAACTTGAGCATCAGGGCAACCAGTGTTGCTTACACTGAGCACATTCTTTCGAGAATCGGCATCCTGTGCTCCTTGGTTGGTCATCGGCACGGTTGATCACGACTGTGACGCAAATGACACAGTGCACATAGCATCACAGGCGGAAAGTGTGATCCTTCACCCCTTCCTTCTCACAGCTCTTTAGACACTCTGTGACTGAGTCATCACCAGGCGACGGAGTTGCCATCAGTGCTCTGCTGCTGCTGCAGGCACTGGCATGGACACCACCACCACCAGCCATGATCGATTGGCAATGGCCTCGCAGGCACTGAACACACCAGAACAGAACAGAACAGGCACCAGCAGCAGCAGCACTAGCAAATATTGACACACACTGGTCAGTGGCAGCAGCAGTTTAGAGCAGAGTTCATTCTGATTGATCAGTTGGAGATTGCACACAGTAGTAGTTTGCAGGCTAGGAACAACAACAGCAACAACAGCAGTTGAAACAAAGGAACAAATAGAATCAAACGGACCTAGGCGACATTCATCATCATCACCTACCTCTGCACACCTTCCTTCCACCTCATCAGTGTCTGAGCGTGTTGGTGCAATCACCAGTTTTTGTTAGTTTGCTTCAGCCCTGAGCTGCATCACACAGACTAGCCAAACATCGGCTTCAGACTGCAGTGGCTGCTGGGGCAATAAAAGTATCGATATCGATCCGGTATGTGTGTGTGCTTGGCTGACTGGCTGACTCGGCAAGCAAAAACTATGTGTGCCTGTGTGTGTACTTTAGGCAGACAGCAGAGCAAAGATATGCAACAGCAGCAGAAGGAGCACACATTGCTCCGCAGCGGCACACAATTCTGGCCAAGCTAAAGAAGGATAGAAAAGGAAAAGAGCGTACACTCCTCCTGTACAGCACCGTCTCGGCACAATTATCGCTTGGCCGCGTCAGTAATGTCAATATTGACGGGTGCAGCAGCAGCAGCAGCATCGAGGTTGCGGCCGATGCTGGGGACGTGGAGAAGGAGACGGGCACTTTGCCGAACACTGATAAGAGGAGGAAACCATGGAAATCGATTGCCAGTCGATCACTCTACACACAGGCTAAGAGGGGATAAACACAGGCTAAGCTGGAGCAGGCAATTCAAATCCTCAATCGAGGCTGAATTGTCAGGCGGAGAACACAGTGGAGCTCCTGGAGAGGCTTCAAAGACACACTTGGAGCACCTTGCTTGCCTTCACCCTCATCATTCTATTGTCCCTCTGTTCATTGTGTGCCATCTCTCAAGAAGTAGAAAGGTGCACCATTATCATCATCAATGACACTGCAGCAGACACTGTGTCGCCAAGTGGTCTCAACTGAGCAGTGCTCAATGGATTAACAGACAGCAGCTCGGTCTCAAGTGTGCTTCTGTTCTTCTAAGTTGGAGAGGACACTACTACCACCACCAACAACAACAACAACAACTTACCACACCTGAAGTGGACTCGCAAGTGTGACAACTGACAACTGAAGAGGACAACTGACAGCAGTGCATACTATCATCGAAAACAGCAGCAGCAGCAGCAAACATTTCAGTGTCAACCAGAGGGGTAAGTTAGAATCTGCTCATTAGAATACAAAAAGCGATCATTCAATTACAAATCTCACTTAAAAAGTGCTACCAATTACAAGTCATTAGTTAGCAATTAGCAGCAGCAGCAGTCAAAGACGATCACGTACGACACTCAATTGCCGATTGCATTTGATTAGCAACTCAGCACAGGTACTAATCGCACCAAAGAGACGTGCAATAAGTAGCATACTCTAAAACACAACCAGTGCAGATACTGTACAAAGTGTGTTCAAAATGCTACTAAAAGAACCGAAAAATGATCACCAGCTAAAATGGGTGCCCAATGCAAATTGACATCGTGAAATTTTTGCAACAGGTCAAAGGTTTCAACGCTTGCTAAGTTGGTGTGTTACCAAGCCAGTGGACTTCGCTGTCAATTTGAGGCCACTTGAGAAGCAGAAGCAGTGCTATCTGGTCAAGGCGCAGCAGCAGCAAATGCAATGATTAGATTAGCCGACTGCTGCTGAGCTCACTTTCTGACTAATTGAGTCAACATTAGGAGAAGAGGGAAAGAATGGGAGAGAAGGGCAGCACACAAACAGCACACCAGCACTTTCCAGTCTAAATGGCCAGCACCGCTATCGAAACAAACTGATTCACCAATTACATTTGTTCCAAAGCTGATCCAGCAGCAGACAAATGATTAGATGGCAAAACAGAAAGGAAGATGAGATGTAAACAAAGAGAGACATCACATCCAGAGACTCTCCAAACTGGAGCACCATCTTAGCCACTCTCTCTCTCTCTCCGGCGGAACTGACTCTCTCACCCCTGCTAAAGATTCAAGTGGACACGAGTGAGTGAGAGAGAATGGAAAAGGAGGCTTGTTTTTAAGACGAGAAGCACTCGCCTTAATTGAGCACTCTCACCACCTATAATCACGAGTAAGACAATTAGCACACAAACTAGTGAGCCCTTTCTTTCAATTAGCACCTGCTAAAGCAGGCTAGGAAAAAGTTAAAAAACCAAATCCTAAAACTCAACTGAACCTCAATCAAACCCAAAAATGCTCTCCCCACCTCATGACCAGTTGCAACCAGAGTGGTGGAGTTAGCCTGACTTCCATCACCTCGACAGCAACCAACAGTCTGTGCAGGTGGTGGTCGTCGGTGGCCAAAATGTCAGCGACAGTGTGGCGCCAAAACGCAGTGAGCTAGCTATCGATAAAGGCACAGCAGCAATGTACAAAAAGAAAAGAGCAATGAAAGACAGATCAAAGTAAAGAAAGGAAAGAAAAAAGAAAGAAAATGACTTTCTGTCAAAGGCATTGTCTTTGCCAACAACAACAGCCTCACCGGCGATAAGTTGGCAATAATCAGTCAATCAATACACCATTAGCTGATAAGGGAAAGACACAAAGCCATCTCTTAAAGATGACACAGACCTTCTAGGCAAACAGAGACAGAAACAGACAGACAGTCATTGTGGGCATACAGTGAAGCCGACACTTAGTGGTAATATTAGGTACGTGTCCAAGGCAGAGCGATGTGCTCTGCTGAGCATCCATCGGCTCCAATCAGTCGCCATCAGGTGCTCCAGCAGCAGCAGTCTGCTCAGATTAATCAGCAGTCATTAATCGGCAATCATCAGGCGATCATCATCATGTACATACTTTGGATCATCATAGTCCACTCCCCCTCCTTCACTATATAAAAAGCGAGCCGTCAGAGGAGGCTCACCTTTTTCAGAGTCTAACAAAAGATCAGACCAAGGCTCACTTCAGATCAGTAGAGTGGGGAATTAAGAGAGTAGGAAAAAGTACTCCAAACTCAATGACAGTGTTTTTCTTCCAAACAGAAAGAAGCAGCACTCAGCCGAAACCCTTCAGCAGTTCAATTCAATGCCCTCTCTTTTCAAGTGATCACATCACCATCATCATCCGCTGCCTGTCAAAGTTGAGGAGTCCCTTTCAACCTCCCTACCTCCCTCTCAAGTGGCTCAGTCCCAGTGTCATTAGACTGTGATCAACTCTGAGACAGAGAGTGTGCAGCACTACACTTCACCTAATCCACAGCTTTCTCTGGTTCTTCACCACCACCACCACCACCACCCGTTCAAGTGCAAACTCGTCAGAACAACTCAACTCAACTCAACTGCTCTGCAGAGCACACTTTAGCCGTCAAGTGGCACCGAAAGTTAATACCCCATTGAGTGTACGACAGCAGCAGCAGCAGCAGCAGCAGCAGTCGAGGACCATTAATCGAACAATAATCGGTCTTGTCGTCACTTCAACTTTCAAGTAGTGCTTTGCAGCACTTCGACAAACACAGACTAGCAATCATGACACCAAACATGATCAGCAGCAGTAGTAATGGCCTGTCAGCCTCCTCGACAATCACCACCACCACCTCTTCATCGTCTTCGACTACGACTGCCTCACCTTCCCCACAACTGGCGACCGATCATCAGAGCGGCACTTCCGCCGTCGTCACTGAGAACCCATTGACCGTCGTTCCTTCAACCTCGATCTCCACCGCCACCACCTCCTCGTCGCTGAGTGCCGTCATTGCCGAGGCGATTGGCGAACAGCACAACAATAGCAACTCCATCAGCACAACTTCTGATCAGACTGTAGTACCTGATCATCATCGAGTAGCACCGCCTGCAATCTCCGAGAGCGCCAGCACCGGCTACAGCAACGGCTGGGACGGCAGCTCATCGGTGTACAATAATAGTGTCAATGGAGGTCACTCTGCCTACACTGATCCCACCGTCTCGTACATTGATCCGTCCTACTACCACCATCAACAGTCAGCGAATGGAAGCTACCATAACTCTGAAATGTACGACAGCTCGTACGGTTCAGCAGCAGCAGGGCTAGCAGGAGCACCTCCTCCTCATTCTCAGCCATTGGACCCAAATGCCGTCTACTACGGTCAACAGCAGCAATCGACGTCAGTGAACAACAGCAGTGGAAGCAGCAGTCTGCCTCCCATCGCCGAGACGACCTACCTCCTCACCGGTCTAATCGACCACCCGATAGGACAAACGGGCAGCTCAATGGCTGGAGATGGATTATATTCGGGATATATTCCTCATCATCAGCAGCAGACGAGTGAACAGCCGATTGCTGACCACGACTCTCAGGACTCGCAGGGAGGTAATGCGGCGCCCACCTACCTCGACCTGGCCACGCCGGCTCAGGCAGTCAACAACAGCAATCATAATAACAACAGGTAAGTGTCTTTTATTACACACTCTAAACACAATCTGAGAAGAAGATTTGCCCTAGAGGCAAAGTGAACCCTTTTTCTTGTGAATGATGATGGTCAATGTGGCGGTGTGTGAACACCACAAATTTGTCAACGGGACGAGATAAATGAGAGGCACCGTTGAGAAGATTGAAGATGACACCGACAATAGGGCCCAAATTGAAAAGAGCGGACAAGAAAGGAGGGAGGCAAAAGTCAACTAGGAGATTGGAATTTGACACCTCTTAGCAGCAGCAGAGGCAACAGAAGAAATGACTTTCAAAAGTGGATCGATATCAGCCAAACAGCTTAGAGTGACCACCACTTCTCTTTCTCGGGTCCCCCAAAGGTCAACAGAAGCAGCAGCACACCTGCGCTCAACTCGGGCCCAGTTGAAAAAGAAGAGGAAAAACTGTCGATCGTTTTGCAGTGATCAGACAATGAACAGCAGCTAAAGGTGTCCAAGTGAAAGAAGTGCAAGTGTACACACTGTGGCACTCAATGAGAGTGAGAGAGCTGGAAATCGATCGGCCCAATTGACAGGAATTCGAAGCACTTTGCGCAAACACTTGGCAATGAAGAGCGAGAACTGGCAAAAAGAAATACGCAAGTCTTTCACCACTGCCTAGGCAACCTGCCGCGTTTATTTGCACAAGCTGCTGGAGGTGAGCAAGGGACAGAGAGGACAGAGAGGACACCGTTGGCCAAATGTAGCAAAGCAGCACAATAAACTGCTCGATGTTCATCGCTAAGACCAGTGCACGCACGTGCTCGAGATTCCTCAGCAGGACTCTAGAGCACTAGGGCCGACAAATAAGAGAGGGAAAAGAGAGAGGGACCTAGCGTCAAGCGGTCTGGCCGAGACAAACAACACTGGGCCCTTCTCTCTCCGGGGGCTCACCTTGCTGCAAAAGCAGCACAGCAAAACAAGTACAAATCAATTGCCTTTTTGACTTTTGACCCTTCAACGGCGCAACGAGGTCAAATGAAGAAGAAGTGCAAAAAGGAAAGGTCAACTCTGAGCAACATGAACAAATGAAAGGCTAAATGAGTGAGTGAGTGAGTGAGAGCGGCAGCTAATTAACACACAGCAGTGGCGGTGGTGGTGGTAGTGCTTCCTAGAAGCAGACAATTAATTAATGAAGCAAAGAGACAAGCTCACACACACAAACACTGAAACAAGAATAGTGGTTTATGCAAACACACAGAGACAGCCAAACTGACTGGCGATAATAGAGTGTGAAAGCAAGAGGCAGAAGAGCACTAGCATCAGCAGCCACTGCTATTGTCTTTGCCTCTACAGCAGCAGCAGCAGCACACATTATCAATCATTAACAAGGCTCACATCCGCTGGCAACACACACACACACACACAAAGCACTGACTAAGCTGCTGGTAAACCATTAGCACTGCACCGGAGCATTAGTGGCAGCAGCAGCAGTGGCAGTGCCAGGAGGGAGCCTAGGAGGCGTCCAGAGAAAGCAACTAATTGATAGCAGATTTGCTGGAACAGCAACAGAGACAACAGCAGCAGCAGCAGGCGATAAGAGAGAGAGCCAGCGAGCGAGTGTGTGCACTGGAAAACAAAAGCACCGCAGAATCGAGGAGGAGAAGAAAGAGGATTCCGCTTGACTTGCCAGAGTGCCAGTGAGTTTGCCACTCTCTACACTGAAGAGTGCTTTTGGTGGTGCTTCCACTGCTGCTCGGACTTGTGTGCACCCGAAGTGAGCGTTCGCTGTAGTGGAAGTGTCAGGCAGGCAGTAATCAGATGACAACTACGAGCCAATCGCTTCTCTATCGTTTGCTGGAGCTCGGAACTGCTGTGGTGAGAAATTAATTAAGCGACCACAGTGCAGTGCAGTCGACTCGGTGCAATGCAGTCGTCGGGTTTCCGGTCGATGGGCTCACCAAGCGAAGGAAAGCGAAGGCAAACGAAGCAGAAGCAGGAAAAATAGAGTTTGCACAGAATGCTCAGCCGTGCTCGAACAGTGGCTAAAACAATAGAGAGGGAGAATTGGAAGGCTTATCAAGGCTCTCTCTACAAACGTGTTCAGAGACAAGAGGAGTTAGACACTTTGCTTTCGGTGCAAAGACTTCATCGCTATCGGTGGACGATATTATCAACAGCACCTCTCTCTCTCTCTCTCGCTAATGAGTTTGCTGGAGCTACCGAGAGTTTGGCTTTTAATAATTAGCCAATCCCTCTGCAGAAGACTCCCGAAACGGGAAGTTATAACTCACACACACACACACGCTCACTTTCAACTCAAAACAAAAGGAAAAAGCACTTACTAGACGAATGAACATCCCAGGGCTTGCTCTGTTGAAACTGTGCTGTTGGTGAAACGGATGATCGAGGAGTGAGAACGGAGCGCACCACCAGATTTTTCAGTTTGATTCTGTGTGGAAAAGAAAAGTGATTAGAAAACTGGTTAATAAGTGGCTAATTACAAACAAACTCAACCTGTCTTGAGCAGCCAAAGTTCTTGAGCTGACTTTACCTGACTTCAGTTCTCTTTCTCTCTGTCTGTTTATCTCGCTCTGTTTTGCCCACCCCACCAGCAGCTGTTGTCCTGCCCCTCCGCAGAGCCCGTGCACACTGCTCTTTTCTCCTCTTCTTCTTAAGTCAGTGCTGATGGAATGAAATGAAATGGAATGGAGAGTAGAATGTAATGAAATGGATTGGAATGGAAACCAAAATGGAAACGAGGATAAAGAAATGCCCGTGATGGCGAGGAAGCAAACAAACAAACCGACCAACTGACTGATGATGGTCAACAGAGCAGTGGTGGAATGAAGCGAGGAGCATTCCACACAGCCAAAAAGAGGAATCCCCCCATCGACTGACCGTTAATTTCCATTAGGAATGGGCTTCCAACTGTGCTCCCGCGCAGTCCTCCCTCTTCTAATTTGAAGTAATGACCGCAAATATCGTAAATTTCAATTACCACCACCACCACCACCAGATCCAATCGACTGGTCAGTGACAACAACAGCACCTCTCAGCTCAATCTTGAACATTGTGGAACGAGACGATCTCTGTCGATGGAGGATGATCCCTGCACTGCACTGTCTCTGCAAATATTTGCCCTGTATTAATGTCACTCGCTCACTCACTCACTCATTTATTCCCTCTTCCTCCATCAAACAATCACCACCTAATCGGAACAGTCAACAGGGCACTCTAGCCTGGAGCACTACCACCACCATCACCACCTCCAAACTGGAGACCTCTTGAGCAGCTGAACTGAGCTCTACTTCACCTTCTTTGAATACACAACACACACACATAAATCACAACGTCATCATCATCATCATCTGCAGCAGCAGCAGCAGCAGCAAAGTCCCATAAAGTCGGCCAAGTCGTTTGCCAGTCAGTTCAGGCACCGATACCGACACAAACAGACCATTAAAAAGTGCAAAAGATTTACATGTCGAAGGCGACTGGTCGTCGTCGTAAATTCAGCCCAGTGTTTGCAGTGTGAAGACAGATTAAGGGGGCAGAGGCAGAGAGTGATGGTCCTCGACCGAGACACAGAGCTGGAGAGCGGTCCTCAACGGCATTACACGCGCACTCTCCGGGCTGAAGAGCCGATGGGATAATCTGGGGCCGCAGAGAGCTACGACATCGACATTGAGCTCTTGAACATCGAAGCGAAGGTTACCAGAGAGTCCCTCCCCTTCAGCCATATGCTCAGTTCTAAACACCTCCTCCTGACGCAATGATTAATGAGTGCAGAACAATTGGAAAATCGAGCAATTGGCACAGAGCGCATTCAGACAGCACAAAAGACAGGACAAAGGTGGCGGTAGTAGGGAAACAAAGCAGCAGCAGCAGCAGCCAGCGACCTATCAAGGTGTTAATCTGCATATTAGCAGCAACAGTCAGTCAGATATGTTAGCAGTCGGGACCAGCAGATGAAAGTTAGATGGAGAAGAAGAGGAGGTGAACAGAAGAGCGATCGAGTGAGAAGGGGGCTTGAGCTCAGAGCACATAATACAGAGGAGAGAAAGAGAGGATCGGCAGGTCAACTGCTGTTGCTGCTGCTGAAGAGGGTACAGCACACAACCAGAGAAAAAGAGAGTGGCACTCGCTCAAGCCCCGCACTCGCGCCTCTCATCGACAACACACACAGGCGAGGGCCTCTTAGAGTGAAGAGAGAGCACTGCTGCTATACACCGTCCAAGAGTGGTCCTACACACTGCACCCTACACCCGGGTCCGGGAGCAGTGGCACTGGCCGACGAGAGAGGAAGAGAAAGAGAGAGCACACAAGAGAGGGTCCTCATGTAGTGTGGAACACTGGAGGAGAGAGGAGTGGGCTCGAGTGGGGAACAGGGAGAGAGAGAGAGAGAGAGAGAGAGACTAAAAAGTCACTTGCCGCCGACCGAGAGAGAAAAGGCACTAGTAGTCCTGAGTCGACTCGATGAAGTACCGAGAGGACACAAGCTCGCAAGCAGTTCAACTCGAGACCAAGCAGCGGCGGCAAGAGCACAAGAGAACTTTGCCTTCCTTTTCTCTCTTCAGTGAAGAAAGCAAGAGGACGTCCTCCTTGCGCCTGAATAGGCCACTCAACTGCAGCCACGGCGCGCACACTTCTGCAGCGGCACTTCTTGGTGCGCCCGATGACACCACGACCAGTGGGCTGGACCTCGAGGAGAAGGGCTTCAGCACTGAGCTGTCTTCACCCTCTCAATGAGACAAGAGGACTCCCTCTACACACTACTCAATGGTGTCAATGAGACTCTGTGTGTGCTCTACCAGCCATCTTCTTCGTTAGCAGTGAGAGAGGAGGTGCCACTCGAGCGACCCTCTCTTTCAACTCGACACTCTTTTTTCCACTGAAAGTACCGAGCACAGTGGCAAAGAGGCAACAAGCACGGTCAGATCGTCTCAGAAAGAACTGCAAACACACACTCATCATTTTGTCACCTTCGCGCGCGATCTCCAGTCTCAGACAGACAAAGTCCTCGACTTCCTCGGAATTTCAGCTCAGCCATCAGCTCGTGACAACTCGAGACTGCTTCAATCGTCGTCTGGATTGCAGCATCAGACCGATTAGTGCAACACTAGTCATCTCTGTGAGCGAGTGCTCTCACCTTCCGACGCAATCATCTTACCGGCACACTTAAAGTCAGACAGACCGAGTGTGTTCTTCTCTGCCCATGACACTGTCCCTATAACGACACCCAAATGAAAGCCGCGCAGCAGTCTGACAACACCTGCTGTTGAATCGTCATTCTCTGCTGAGCACCCAAATACTCTAATTACCAGCACCACTCAAGTACTCAGACACAAGTAGAGAGAGAGAGAGCAAGCACTTCAAAAGCCTCATCAAAACATCCTCATTTAAGTGTAGGGTGCAAATCAGATCAACTCTCAGACTCTCAGGTGAGGCGATCTGCGATCTGATCTGATCGGAGAGGTGAGGTGAGCACTCCACCACCAACCAGAAAACCATTAAGCTCTCACTTCCAATGTATTCACCACCGGCGCTGGCCACGGTGCTCTCCTACCTCGATATGCTCAACGGCAAGTCAGCAGCAGCAGCAGCCTCAGCTTCAGCAGTCTCAAATAGCAAGTCAATAGCAGCAGCAACCCATCGAAAACAGTGTCTTCAAATTCAACCTCCCGTCACCACCACCATCACCACTCTAAACCCGAGGTTGGTCAGCAGCAGCAGCTAGACATGGCCTCCCTCTCCTCCTCCCGGTCATCCTCATCATCATCAAATAATCACCACCACCACCACCACACCCACCAACAGCACCGAAACCACCTGCTGATGATCGCCGCCCAGAAGGAGGCCCTGCAGGCGCTCTACCAGCAGGAGGCGATGATGGCCGCGGCGGCAGCAGCACTCAAAGGAGTTGCAGCAAGTGGTGGTGGTGGTGGCGCCAGCTCCCTGGACCAGCAGCTGGCCAAGTCCTTTGGTCAATTTCACGGAGGGCCCTTCGGACTGCCCTTCAACCCTGCTGCACTGCTCAAGCAGACATCGGCTCAGCAACAACAGTTTCCACACCATTTCAAAATCAACCAAAGAGAGCAAATCAAAAGACGGCAACCACCAGAGTTCAAACGCAGCGGCAGAGAAATCCACTGCCAAGCGATCTCCCAGTTCAAGTCCCACTCCAAAGTGTTCACCACCACTACCTGCTGCAGTAAAAACTGAAAGTCCATCAAAAGAAAAAGAGCCAGCTCCTTCTCCCACCGGTTCGACCATCTCCTCGATCTCCAGCTCATCCTCAACTCGAACCGAATCCCCGGTAGCAGCTGCGTCAGCCAGCTCACCTCATTCAAAGAAAGGTTCTCCCGAACCGAAAGAAACTTCTTCCACCAGCAAGTCATCACCTGAAGTGAAAGAAGCGGAAGCGGAGGGCAGAGCCAAGAACAAGAGTCCCAGCCTGGCAAGACAACAGCCATCAGTCAATCCACCACCTCACCCAAACAACAGTCAAACAGCTCAGCCAAACTGAGCTTCTCAGTGCTGGACATACTGCAGCTGCCCTCAAAGGCAGCGGCCACCTCGCCCAATGCCAAAGACACCACAACTACCTCTTCCTCATCCTCATCCTCAAAGACAACTAACCCCTCCTCTTCTAAACCCTCTCCCAGTGACCATGTGCAATCAAAGTCAGGCGTCAGCAGCGAGCAGTCGACGACCTTCAGTTCACCGGCGACGACCACCACCTCCTCAAGCAGTTCAGCGGCAGCAGCAGCAGCGGCGGCGGCCGCCGTCGCCGCCTCGGCCTTCTACGAGCCCACCTCGGCGGCAGCGGCAGCCGCCGCGGCCGCCTACAACAACGCCTACTCGAGATGGGTGGGCAGCAATGGCCAAAATGGAAATGCTTCTAGTGGAACACAAAATGGAGACTTTGGAGCAGCACCCTTCGTCGGACCGTACCCCTCCTCATCGGCCATTGGTAAGTGTAAAATGAACCCAAAGCTAAATTCCCAAGCTAACCCTCCCCCTCCCCCTAAACCTATTCCCAGCCCCCTCCTCAGCCCTCTCCCACCACCTGAGCCACCACCTGGACGCCAGTCGGTCCTTCCTCAACACCATCCACCTCCTTCAGAATCAGACTGGTGGTGGAAATGGCGAGGCAGCCCTCGCATCCTCCTCCTCAACCTACCCCACCGTGGACCCCCTTCTCGGTGACCCAAACAGTCACCAGCTGCTCATCGACCCAGCCACTGGAGCCCCTCTGGATCAGCACCACCACCCCATCACTTCAACGCCGCCTACCCACCCCTGTCCATTCACACTGGAACAGCTGCTGGAGCACATTCAGCAGGTCTGGGCAAGTACGGCAGCGGCAAAATGGGCAGTGGCGGGCAGAACGGAAACCTCTTCTCGCCCGCTTCGGGCGGAGTGCGAGGTGGTAACGGCAGCGCCAACAGCCACTCGCCGTACGCCAACTCCGAGGAGCTCTCCGTCACCGAGAGCACCGACGATGAGATGATGGAGGACGATGATGAGGACAACGATGGAAAGGAGGGCGACAAGGACGGCAGTGGATACGGTGGCAACGGCGGTCCGATGACCAAGAAGCGCAAACGCCGCGTCCTCTTCAGCAAGGCGCAGACCTATGAGCTGGAGCGCCGCTTCCGCCAGCAGCGGTACCTCAGTGCGCCCGAGCGGGAGCACCTCGCCAGCATCATCAGACTGACGCCGACGCAGGTCAAAATTTGGTTCCAGGTAAGACTCGCTTTCTCAGCATTTTAAAGTTTCAATCAAACTAACCCCCGGTTTGAATCAATCAGAACCACCGCTACAAGACCAAGCGCGCCAGTCAGGAGAAGACCATGGAGCACCATCACCACGGCGGCCACCACCTGGGCGGATCACCTCGGCGCCACCATCACCCCCACCACCACTCAATGGCCGGTCATCTGCCGATGCTCACGGCAGCGGCAGCAGCGGCTGCCGCCTCCTCAAAGGATGGCAAAGAAGGGGCGGGAGGAAATTCATCATCAGCATCAGCAGCTGCGGCGGCTGCTGCTGCTGCGGCTGCAGCAGCTGCTGCCGCGGGCATCCACGCCCACCACCACCCGTCTTCAGCCGCCGCCGTACAGCAGCACCAGTTCAACATGATGATGGCAGCCGCCGCCTATGGGCAGCACCCCGGATCAGCAGCGGCAGCGGCCGGTCACCCGCTGATGCAGGGGCCGCACGCCTGGGGCCAGATTGGCGCCTTCTGGGGCAACTAGAAAGCTGATTGTTTCAACTAGCGAGTTTAGCAAGTCAGCAGCAGTGTGCATCTTTCAAGTGTGTGTGTTTCAATCATCATCCTCTGTACTCTCTAGCTTTGATATTCTTTCTCTCACTTACATTGTTAATCTAGGTTCCCATGTACATAGCCTCTCTCTCTCTTCTGTTCTCTCTCCCAAACCCGATGTGTTGTTACCCAAAGTGTTTCCTCTCTCTCTCTCCCTCTCTTGTCATTAGTTGCATTTTAAAGCCAATTAAAACCTCTTCACTGAAACTTCATCTAAAATTCTCTACTCAATAACTACTGATGAGGATAATAAAATTACCCGGGACTGCCCTGGGTTCAGTCAATGACTAGGCCCAGCACGTGCCAGCAGTTCAGTCAGTCTTCAAATCGCAGCAAATCGTATCCACTCGAGTAAACACAAGCTGCGACCAAGTTGGCCGGTCAGTGCATCCAGCCCAGCACTGCTAATCCTTTCCTCAAACACACAGACAGAGAAAGATGAGATGACAAGCAGTGCAACTGTGTGCTGTGCCTGGCAACCACTAATAGGTTAATTACCAGCAGTGTGGTCGACATGTTTACCAGATTAAGCGGATTTAGAGCAGAGCAGTCGGTCGGTCAGCTAGGAGAGAAGAGAGGACCAACGGAAATGCAACCGACAAGGGAAGACAGAAAGGCAGACAGTGAGGCACGCAATGCAATTGCAAATACAGTCAGTCAGTCTCACTGCCTGCCTGGCCCCAGTCAGCTCGATTCGGGCCCAGTGTGTGACACGCGACCTCTGGGTAGTAATAAATTAATGACCGTGCTGACAAGCCTCCTCTCCTCAGGCTTAGCTATGCAAAGCAGACAACACTGTGAATCACTTTTCCCTCCTATTAAAATGACATTAAACCGGTGCTCTCGTTTGACTCGTTCACAAGCAGAGAGGGAGAGAGAGAGAAAGCGAGAGAGGATCGAGTGATCGATGCAGGTAGTGGTAGGTATAATTAGGCAACACGCACGCATGCACACACGTACTGAACATAGCTGACCTAATGACCCTAGAACTTAGGTCCTGGGAATCGAGTGGAGAAAGTGTGGAGATGGGTGAACATACCAGAGAGGATGGTACCACACCTTTCTCTCACCAGTTAGTGTGCCTCATCCTCCTCGATGACCAGGACTTGAAAGGCAGAAGCCCATCTGTGGAAGTCATCTCAATCTCAGTGGCAAACTGCTCCCAGGCGAGCAATTGCCCTCTCCTCAACACACACAAACAAATTGGCCTCATAACTCACAATTACAGAGCAAAAAAGCAGCAAGCTAGAAAGTCAGACTTTCATAAAAACACTAGCAGTCTGTGACTCAACAACAGCCATTTCTCATTGACGACAATTAAACTCACTTGTCACGCGTCCACTGCTTCCAGGAACAAATAGAAGAAAAAGACCAGGACAGACAGGGACTTTCCAAAGCGGAAGGGCCCAACGGCAGGCTGGCATCGACTCATCGATTAATGAACTTTTTAGTGATCCTCTAAACTAGAATTTAGAAAAATCAAGACTGAAAAAAGGAGCGATTCAAAATGGCATTCATCTCTGCCCAACCAGTGATGAATGGTATTTTTCCCTCTCCCGAAGAATCTGCCGTCGTCCAGTGCACACTGCGAATAATAATCACTCAAAGACAGCAGCAGCATTCCGGAAGTGTTCCAGCAGAGTATCGCAAATGCTGGTGCTGGTGGAACGACCAAAATTTGTCCCAGCAGTTTGGGTAAAAAACCAAAAACGGGCAAAAGCAGAAGCTTCCCGGAGTTTGATAGATTAGAGCGTGAGTCCAGCAGAGTCAACTGAGCTCTGTGAAGACAAACAGTTCAGCAAGCAGTCCAAAGAAGAGCAATCCATCATCGAGCAGCAGCAGCAGTCAGACGGACACAAACAGACAGACAGAATCTGGTGACGATGGTAGTGCTGGTGGTGGTGGTGTTAGTAGTAGTGCTAATTGATAAATCGACAAGTGACAGCAGAGAGAAGCGAGAAGTGTGAGCTAATGGCAGCCCAAAAGTGAGCAGTTTAAACTTTCACTAGCTCAGTCAACTTCAGTCAACGAGCATAGAGAGAGTGTATAGAGTGTTTGGCACACGGCCACCACCACCCAAACAAAGAAGCTTCAAAAGTCCAAGTCGATAAGATCTCCGAGGAGAGGGAGAGAGAGAGAGAGAGATGCAGCCACACCGCAAAGTACAAAAGACTGACACTTCTTCCGAAACTGCGAGTTCAACTAAAGACACACAACAGGCACAAGCAGGCAGTGCTAATGTTGATTAAACAAACCGAGTACAGAAAACCCAAAAGGTATTTTACACAGAAGCGGCTAAAAGGCTCACTCACTATGTCCCAAGCACACTATTTTCTTGCTGCAAACACGTCAACGCTCATTGGTCAATAGAGAATGAGCGAATAAAAGTGCAGTCAAATGGAGACAAGAATGAGGCTAGAAAATGAAGAGAATGAAAGACCAAACAAAGTATGCAGTGACGATGACACGCAGACGACTGATGAATGGTGAATGGCACACCACCACACATCATTGTACAAGCGTGCAAATGGCAGAGAGGAAAAGAGAGCGCTATAACAAAGTGGCATTGTGCCGTACAAAGCGACCGACAAACAAATAGCGCGGCATGGCAAAATATGGGGCCACCAGACCAAGCCCCCTCAAACAAACTTCATTTTCGCATCGTCACCCAGCACACACTAATGATTGGGTGCAATGGGGACACCACAAAAGCCACATATCAAGGGTCTCAGAGCATTGAACCACAAAGCACATACGCAAGTGGTTCAATTGGTGCATCATACATCTCGACAACAACAAATAGCGCGGTGCATGGTCATAAATCTTGGCCGCCGCCACCAGGACCAAGCCCCCTCTCAAAGACAAACTCTCATTTTCGCATCGCTCACCAGCACACACTTTGATTGGGTGCAAACTGGGCACACAGCAAAAGAGCACAACTCAAAGTCTCTCCAGAGAGCAATTGACACCACACAAGCACAGTCAGCAACGTGGTTCCAATTGGAGCACTCTCAATCTTGCTCTCTGGTGGAACAGGCACGCGCCAGCAAACCGTCGATTGTGTGTGTGTGTTTGTAAGCTTCAACACCAGTTTTCTCTCGCTGTTAATTAAAGTCAATTAGTTACACTCTATCTAGAAGAGGGGAAGGAGGAGGAGGAGGAGGTCGATCGACTAGAAAACAGACCCACACACACCAGGACCTAAAAACGTTTGTGTCAATTAATTGGCAAGAGGAAAAAGGAGAAGTCCCACTGGCGCCCGTGTGTGTGTGCATTTGACGGCCTAGCTGGGCCTCATGCTGTGCATTCTTTGCCAGCTAGCTGCTACACAGGCGGCAATCATCAATAACCAATGGTGGAGCAAAGTGAACCCAAACACACAGTCACTGCTGGTGAAAGTCAATCTCAATGGGCAAAAGTGCGAGTGGTGAAATGTGCTGTGCCAGTGCAGCACCAGCACAGTGCACACTGCCCCAAGGCGAGCACAAAACGAGTTAAGTCAAAGCAGCAAACACCCGACAATCTATTCACATGCATAAATCAAAAGCTCGCATGATAAGACGGGTGCATCGTCACCCTGCAGGCACTGCTGATAGCTTAATTACCAGAAAACACCCCATTAATTGAGTTTTAAATTTTGCTTTTTTAACTCCAAAACTGCATTGCCTGCTAATAAAATCAGTTAACTCGGTCCCCAGGCATTAGCGTCATCATTAATAATCGGCCGGCACTATCAATTACCGAATCGCAGTGTGTTTGCAAACACACAGCGAGCGAGTGAATTAGAAACGGCACTAGTGCTGGTTCGCATCATCTCAAATTGCCGATTCAACACACAACACAACTAAACACACACCAGCCAGCCGCATCAACTGAGCCAAGTGTTTCTCAAAGTTGAGGAAGTTCGGCACGTGCACCCGAGCTGGCCTAGCGGAACTGACTAGTGACTGGTCGGTCCTTCTCTAAGCAAGCAAATCAAGCAACTACAAAATACTTTGGAAAGCAGCAGCAGCAGCAGCACTCCAAACTGTGGAGACAGTCAAACAGAGAGACAAACTGACAGTGTCAGGACACTGTCCTGAACGCGTGCCACACACTCGACCCCCTCTCCTCGACCCAAAGTGGCCACTAATTTAGGCCCAAAGTCGGGCATTTAAAAATGCAAACGCTGTTCAAATGGAGAGTTAATCAAACAGGCGAAGAGGAAGGGAAAGACAAATGCTGTAGCACGCGCACTTCTCTGTCCACAAAGTGTCTCACATGACTGCTGCTCTAGAGATGAAACCCCGAAACACTGGGCGGATAAAGTCAAACACGATTGATGGCCTAATCAGCCCCCTCAATCGGCCCTTCTTTTTCAGTGGTGTAACCCAAAGCAAACACACACTCACTAAAAGATTACACAATGTCAGCAGATGTAACCAATCCCTGACCCTATCTCTCTTCAGCTCAACTAACAACACGTGTACCAACGAGTACTACTCGTGCAAACGTTGATCTTTTTAGAACTCTAAAGTGAGAAATGGAAAGATGTTTGCGGGCAGATATGCAAAGCAGCACAGCGCTGAGAACAAACTTCAAAGTGTGATCAGCAGCATCAAATGATGGGATCACATTACGGATGAGCAGACTAAGGTTACAGGCAGCGTTACAAGAACAGCGTCTCAGTGGCTCAAATTAACTGACTGTAAGGGAATATAGGCGAGAAAGGTGCCATGCTCCATCAGTTTGGTCGTTCAGCAGCAGCAGCAGCAGCAGCACTAGCATTAGGCGATTGTCACCTTTCCAGGCGATCACCTTCACAGTGATCAGCAGCAGCCACAAAGTCGTGACAAATTGACCCCAATTGCCGACTGGGACAAAGGGCCACAAGCAAAAGCAAAAGAGACACCGAGAGTCAGTTGCCGTTCATGGTGCTAATGCACTACGACAATCAACTCAACTCACCGAGTCACAATTGACACACAGGTATGTGCGAGTGTACCATCGGAGTACATTAGAAGTAGTTGCTGCTGCTGCTGTTTGGCTGCGGTTAACGGCAACTAGCGAGGGGAGTGAGGCCAAGAGAAAGAGAGAAAGAACAAGAGCCGCTGACTTTGGGCACGGAAAGGTGCCAACTCAGCCAGCCCGAAACACAGCATCAGCAGTGTCAAATATCAACACACAACTTGCGTGCCCCATCAATGGCAGTGGCAGTGGTGGTGGCAAACCACAGTTCAATTCGCCTCGGCCGAGCAATTTTACGCATCGTTAGCGTCGCCGAACACTAGCGAAGAACCAGTGCAGAAGCAGCAGCAGCAGATTGGGCCCATCAAATATGTAAGACACGTCCGAGCAGCAGCAGCCGAGGTAAAGTGATTGTCACTGCAGAGCCGCTAATTCATAATTTGAGCGCCTTCGAATCGAGGTCCAGCAGCAGCAGCAGCAGCACTCACTCTCAGCTGCGAACAGCCATGTGACAGTAATGAGCGAGCATCCTACAAGACCAGGAAAGATGATCAAGGAAAAAGGCGGCAGCAGCAGCACCAGCAAATCGACCACTGATTGACCGGCAGAGAATCAGGGAAGCAGCACTGGACAGCATCAAATTGGATTAGCATAGCATTACTGCACTACAACAACTACAACACTACACTGCCATTACAAAGATAATCAAAAAAGAACGAGCTAGAGACAGTGGTGATGGAGAAAGCCACCTACAACGATCAGCACAGAGAGAAAGTGCTGCTGACAACGCTCTGAACAGTTCTAGTCCATAAAGTCCACCATATGGTCACACATTGGGGACAACAATATTGTCGCCCATTGACACCACTGCTCTGTCACGCCTGTGTGTGTGTGTGGTGTTTCGTTGTTCAAAAGGACACATTTCAGAGAAGGCGAGAGAAAAGCAACATACACAGGCACTAAAATGGGCCAATTCAAATGTCATCAAGTTAGTTAACGAGCAGTAGGGCAGCGCACAATGGACGAAAAGTTGCTGGCTGGCTACTGTGCACAGGCACTAGTAGGACTACTACCGTAATAAAACGGTGCTGAGAGAGCACCGAGTGTGATGCAGAGTGAGAAAGAATGGACGATAAAGAGCGATCGTTTCACGCCTCGACTCGGCCAGACTGCGTGGCTACTGCTGAGAGAGAAAGAGAGTGTTTATGCAAATGAGAAGTCTTCTATCGTTTTCCTGGGGCCCACAAGGCCCTCTCCATTGTGAGTGCGCGGACTCTCCTGCTTCGAGTCTCAAGACTCATGGGCTCTTTTGCAGTCGAGTGTGCGGTGTGGTGTGCACCAGCAGCAGTCTCAATGTCACTCACTCGCTAATGAGATCAATTACAGCAGCAACAGCAGCAGCAGGACCAATTCAGAGCCGTTAAATGGAGCTAGATCGCTAGCTAGGGCCGCACAGGCACGCAGTGGGCCGTGTATAATAGACTGCTGCAGTTGTCGGAGAGCTGCTGCAACTAGTAGAGTTTCAGTGCCTTTTCGGTATACACACTCACACTCACTCACTCATTCATTCAATCACACTGGGCCCTTAGAAAGAATAGAAGAGCTGAGAAGAGTGAGAGGGAGAACAATGGGAGAAGGGGCCAGAGAGCCAAGTGAACTTGGTGTGTGTGTAACGTCCGGCGGTAAAGGTAGGCTCAGTGAGAGAGATAGTAAGCAGTAGTCTTATCACCACCACCACCACCACCGGCAATTTGTCGTCAATGTAGCATAAAGATTAAATAGCCGAAGCCAAAGGCAAACCGCCGAGCGGGCAAGTCTTTAGCACAGCTCGCGCCCTTGTAATTGGCAATGTAGCGAGAGCATAATACTGCTCAGCAGCAGCAGCAGCAGCAACAGAAGCAATCGAATACATAAATTTCCACCTAGCTGAATGCGAGGAGCAGACAATGCTGCCAAAACTGCTGAGAGCAAACAGGACAGCGCACACAAACACCATATCGATATAATCATAATTTAGCCTGCTAATAAAAAAGCTAAAAGGAGGAGAAAGCTTAGGGTCCTAGAAGGTGCCGACAAAGCTGCTGCTGCTGCTAGCCGACAATCGGTCCCCAGAGTGGCCACCATGTTCCACTGCTGCTAATCCGCATGTTGTTGCGCACTCAGCTCAAAGAGCACCCTAGCACCTCTCGTTTGGTGAGAAGTGCACAAAACACAGGTTTTGTCGATGGCCAAGTGGACACTTTTTAGTATTATCGAGAGAAGTGTAGCACCCGGGCCCGAGAGCAGTGTGCAGCACTCATGTAAAACATAGGAGCTCGAGTGCTAAACGACAAGCGAGCAAGTTTGGCAACTGATTCAAGCACCAGCCGACTTTGGGCCCCTGTTCGCTCTCTCTGGGGTTTAGCAGCAGCAGCAGCGGCTAATCCAATTGGCAGCGCAATGTAATTCCATTAAGCACTGCAGCAGCAGATTTTAAGCTTCAACACATTACCCTAATGTTGGTGCTACTAAAAAACAAACCGACAGTGTCAAATTTCCACTGCTCCAATTGGAACACATCCACACTAGAGGAGCTGTTGAGCAGAGAGTGCCCCATTGCACTGAGAGTGTCGCCACCTCCTCCTCCTCAAGTCAAACAGCCAAACAGTTTTCTTGCTGCTGCTGCTGCTGCTGAATGAGATTTCTTGAGCAGTGCTCAAGCTTTCTTTCTTTCTTGGAACCGTGGTTGAGAGCAGTGTGCAGTGCAGTGTTTGCACAGTGGCCTGGTCAGTGAGGCTAGCGCCTGGCTTCCTCTCCGTGAAATAAAGACAGCAAAGTGGTAAAGCAAACAAAACGAGGACAGCACCAGCAGCAGCAACACCAGCAAATGGGCTTGTCACTGGCTGTGTGTGTGTGTGTTTGTACAGCAGCCCACTGAGCACACGCTCGGACACCTCTCTCTGCTCATCAATCAATTGACCATATATTATCCTCCAGCCAAGAGAAAAGGAGAGAGAGAACCCCTTCGAAGTTAGAGAGTTTTCTCAATGGTCAACAGTCTTTACAGAGTAAAGAGCGGCACAGCCACTGTTGGCCTGGTCAATTGGCTGATTTAGCAGCAGCAGCAGCAGCCTTCCCCTTCAACAAACTAAACACACACACACATTGTTCCCCTCTGCACCAATAAATGTCACCCAGAACCCGAAAAATTATCGGCTGGGCAGCACTGGCGAAACGTGTTCAGAATGTGTTGTGATCAAATGTGCACTTTGCTTCCTCACCACCACAATCCAATTTACAATCATTCTACTTTGAACATCTCCTCCAATCGCTCCGAATGGTAATGACATTAGTGCGAGTGCGAGAGTAGCACATCGACACAGCAGTGACTCAAATCATTTGATGAGCAGTCAAAGCGAGCGCTTCTGCCCGATTATAAAGTCGCCGCCAGCAGCAGCAGCAGAAGTCAATGGCCAACTTTAACTTCACATAGTGGACACACAGCGGAAAACTCAAAACCACCACCACCACCACCTGGTCTCTTCAGAAGAAGAGGAGGAAAGAAAGGCGTGAATGAGTGCAGTGAGTGAGTGAGTGCCACAAAGAGAGCAGTCCTTCTGTCTGCAAATTTACATATTTCCCTTCTAATACAAGAGGACAAAGTCAACTGCAGCTTAGAATGAACATTGCAAGAGTTGCAATACAGTGTTCCAAGTGGAACAGCAGCACAGCAGCACCTCTCAACAAAGCTAAAGAACAAACTGAGGCAGTGCACAGAAAGGCAGACATTAAAAACCAGTCAGTGGTGTCAGCTACCAGCAGAAAATTAGCTAGGCCTCCTCATTCTTCTTCTTTTCATCTCAGGACAAAGCAGCAGCGGCAGCAGCAGCCGCAGCTCAAGTGAAGCGCACATTTCAATTTGTGAATCGCGCACATTCCCGCATCAACTCTTTATCAGCTCATCATCTGCCCATTCAGTGTTGCCCAGTGTGTGATAACACACACCATTCCCTCTCTCTCATATGCTCAGAGAGAGAGAGTGGTGAGCACAATAGTGTGCCGACAAACTATTAACTTTGCAACTTGCACAGCAGCAAGTGCACCAAATGGGAAAGAAAACAGGCAGCAGGACCGAGCGATCCAAATGAGCTCAAACAGTAGCAGCAGCAGCAGCCGAGACTTGCTGAGAGACAAATCCAATTAGCGAAAGCCAGTGATGGTGGTGGTGGTGATGGTGCAAAGCCAGTGCAGCAATCGTTTGGCACACCACCACCGAAATGGCAGCAATCAACAGCAGCAGCAGCAGCAGCACTGCTGGTGTCGTTTTCAGCACACACACAGAGCAAGCAAACACAAACACACAAACAGGCAATCTTCTCTCTCTCTCTCCGGGTGCTAACGATGTGACACAATCGATGACACAACTCTGGAGAGAATGAGAAAAAACATATGCAGTCAAAAGAATCAGAAGAGAGAAAGGAATAGAATCAAAGTCAGAGTGCAAAGATGCGAAAGAAAAAAGAGAGAGAATGGTGCAAAAGTGGCGAGGGTGGACGGGAGAATGAGAATCGGCGAGGACACACCAAATCAAATCATCAAGCAGTGTGAACACACACACACATTTTGATAAGCAGCAGACAGAGAGAAAACGCTTCGCTTCGAGTCGATAGTGATCAATCAAAATGAAGTCCACTGGACTAAATGAAGCAGAAGCAAGTGAGTGAAAGAACTAGAGAAAGAAGTGTCGCACCAAGCAAAACTGTCCCAAAGAGTGTCCATTTTCCTGCTCGTTCCTGTTTGTTCTCATTCCATCAAACGACCCTTTTCCCTCCCTCTCTTATCCCCAAATAAAGCCTTCCGATGGGCTAGCAAGCTTCCCAAGCAGACTTGTTCATCGTTCTCTGGTCTCACCAAGCGGACCATCATTAAGCAAATTGAACAACTACTGCTCACTTACGAGTAACCAGCACCAGCACTAGCAGCAGCCACCGACAAAACAATTTGGCCTCCAGTCAGCAGGCAAATTATGAGGCTAATAGAAAGAGTGGCCAGCACCACCAGCACCACCGCTGCTGCTTTATTGCCCGAGAACGAGCGTCGATTACCGCGCGAGAGCGAGCAAGCCAGAGAATAACTTGCAAACAAGAGCACAGTCTGAACATACTAATGGGCATCACTAGCAAAACCGAACACAACGACAAAGACAACATCGGCAAAAGTGCAGAGCAATCATCGCAGCAGCAGCAGTCAGAAAGCGAAAGACATCGGAAGACAACATTTAGACGTAATGACACACACACATTCACAGGCCAAGAGAATATTCTGGTGATTCCCTGACAGACAACAATAAGCTGCAGAGAATGGGAGAGAGAGAGAGAGAGGACACCGCTGACAAACACGATAACAGCAACGGAGACTGGAGCACAATGGGCACCGAGAATGAGAGAATGAAAACAGAATGGAAAGGGAGTCAAAGAGAGCAAAACACTGCGGAAATTGACAGGCAATGTAATGAAGACGACAGAGTGAATGCAAAAGATGAAGCAGGGAGGCAGCAAATGGAAAGCGAGAATCGAATAGAATGAGAGCACATGAATTCAAATCAGCGGAGATGATGGCGAGAAACGGAGAGAGAGAGAGCGTAACAATGTCATTGTTGATACATTTCAGAGCAATGGCAATCGGAGACACCGGAGACGGACGCGGAGAGGTCGTCGTCGTCGTCGCTGTAGGTCATGATGAGAATTACACTGATTCGGACAGGACAACAAGAGCAACAACGGAAGGTCAACAACGAGTGTCAGTGTCAGCAGCTCATCAAAGTGGACAGCACAAAGGCAGGCAGACTGTGTGTCCCCATCTTGTCATCAACTCATCAACCCGATCTTCACCGAACAACAGCAGCACAACTTGACCTCAATTTTGCGCCTATTAGCAAAAGTGGCAAAAGTTAAGAGGTGGTCAGACATACTGGATGACCACAAAAAGCGACAAATGACAAACAAACAAACAAATAGACAAACAGAGAGTGCCCCACTCCTCTTCTTCCCGTTGACAGGCAATCGTCACTGTCATGAGGATCACACTCTGCCGCGGTCAAGGGTCAGGGTAGAGAATGGTTACAGTGAGAGAGAGAGGAGGCAAATTGTCACTGACACGGGCATTCTCTCCCATCAGTTGCACAACAGACAGCACTACCACCACAGCAATCACACGGCAATTATCGCCCGCTTAAAAACAGCACCAAACGCAGCAGAACAAAGAGGAAGAGAGACACTACAAATAGAGCATTAAAAATTGCAAAAACACACAATCAAAGTCTGAAGAAAATGGCAGCAGGAAAAGGCTGAGAGTAGCCCTGCTTGATTGCCAAATCAGGCCAGTCGTTTGACAAGTCAAATCGAAAATGCAGAAACTACGAAAATGAAACGTTAGCACACTGAACTGCCATCTATCCGCCTGGAACAGTGATGCACAGTACACTGGATCAGTTCAAAATAAGCTGCCCACTTCAAAAAGTGTCCCCACAGTGGTGACAGCAAGTCAGTCTGCCTGCCTGCCACCCAGCCAGTTTCCCATCCTCCAGCTAATCAGCACATTCAATTCAATTAATCAATAATCACCGACTGTCATCATCATCATCATCATATTCAGCATACTGCTTCCATATTTGACATAAGCACAAGATGTGTGTAATGTCAAATGCTGCTGCAGGTAGGGTGGTCCGACGTCGGCACAGTTGTCACCGGCTACCGAAGCTCATCACTCATCAGTGCCGAGTGCGATAACGCCAGCTAGTCTGAATGCTAATTAGCAATGTCAGAAGAGAAGAGGATGAAAAGAAGAGAAAGACAATTTTACGATGACAGATCAAATGATAGCAATTAGAGAAAGAGGGAAAGCACAGCAGAGAAGAGTGGGCATTCAACAGTAGCTGAATGGTAGGAGGCAGTCAGGAGGCGTGATCTGAGCTACAATGGTCCACAAGTGAACACACAACGAATGCTCACCTGGCAATGACCACTGCACAAAAAACTTGCCGACCAGCAGCAGCAGTGGCTGAGTGGAGGGGACACCGGCAAAAGGAGGAGCAAAGAGATTAGCAGAGGAGAGGAGAGAGAGAGAGCTCACTGGACACTGCACAATTATTAATAGTTAATCACATTAACCATCGACAAACAAAATATTGTGAGGATAACGAAGAAGTCGAGGAGCACACTTCATTCGTTCATTGAGAAGCAATGCAACTGCAGCCAAAGAGAATGAAAGTCGACGATGAGGTGGTGGTGGTGATGGAGGGCCACGAGGAGGAAAACAGTGGCGGTGGTCATCAGCTGTCACCATTATCATCATCACCACTGTCACCATCGGGACATGACTACCTTCAGGAGGCAGCATCGATGGGAGCCTCTGGTGTCGATGTACCAGCAGCAGCAGCAGCAGCACTAGCACCAACAGCTTCCATCAGCACAACTCCACCAGCCACCACTTCAGTGCTCCTCTCAATGATGCACTCAATGCCTTTTCTGGTCTTTGGCCCTCAGTTGGCAGCAGCAGCCGCCGCTCTGGCCGCCAGCAATCATCACCATCATCATCATCAAATGAATAGGCCAGAGTCAGCCCAACAAACTAACCACCTCCACAATCGAGCCCTAAAGAGATGCTCGCCAAACAGCAGCAGCAGCAGCAACACTGATTTCAGCATCGATTCAATACTGAATGACCGAGGCAGCAGCAGCACTCGGTCATCGGTGCAGCTGGCTCCAAAAGTGCCCGGCACCAGCAGCAGCAGTGCTCAGTTCAGTGCCTGGTCTACGGCATCTCTTGGAAATGGCAGCTACGAAGTACCACCAGCACCACCAGTGCCGCCGTACCATCAGCACCACCTGTGCGACCCCTCCTCCCCCTTCCCCTGGTTATCATCACAGCAACAGCTGCACAACTCCCCCTACTTTCAGTACAATACTTCATCCTCATCACCTTACAAAGTCAATCACTCACCCACTACTACTACCACCACCACTGCTGAAGCTGATCACACCAGCAAGCACTGCTCACCCAAATCAACAGACAGCAACTGCAGCAGCACCTCATCAGCAGGACCTAAAAGCGGCACCCCCAGCAGCAAACAGCAGCGCAAGACGTTGAACCGAGGGCCTCGCATTCCCTTCACCTCCGCCCAGGTGGCCGAACTGGAGGCCAAGTTTGCCGCCACCCAGTACCTCAGCAGCATGGAGGTGAGCACGCTGGCCAAGCGACTCAGTCTCACCGACAATCGGGTAAGGTGCAAATCAGTGAGCAAATTGCCTGGGAAAGACACTGCGCAATTGCTCAATCAGAACACTGAGAGTGCTACTGTTTTCGGGGGCAATTAGCAAAGCATCATCATCGCATCATCAGCACTTCATTAGCACAGCAATTATTGAGCGCTGACAGATGCCACGCGCTGCACAGAGTTTAGTGCTAGTGCTTAGTGTGTCCAGTGGCTCAATTACTCCTGCCAAACTGATGACCACAGAGGCTAATAACTTAATAACTCTAAAGAGGATTACCCAGTAAAAACACAGCAGTCTGCACTGCAATGATAATGCATGAGAAATAAACAGTGAGCTCCAAATTAGAGAAGAAGATCCGAGACGGTGCACAATCAGGGATACTAATCTGGGCAACATGACAAAAAAGTAAACTCTGAGAGAGTCACCCAAAGCAGAGTCACGTGCACTGCATGTCTTCTCGCTCTGGTCATTTGGCTCATTTGCCACAAAATGAACACACAATCATAAAAACTAAGTCTGTGTGAACAATGCTGCTGCTGCTGCTAATCGACGGTGCCTAAAATCTGCCGCCGCCGTATCTGCACACACACAGGTAAACTCAGTCTAATGAAGCATGGAAATCGATCTATCTGTCAATCACCGACAATTTGTCAGTGCAGTTGTGTTCATTGAGAAAAACGTTTTGTAATTGAGACCAATCGGTTTCTCAACAAAACGACATCAAAGGGTTCTATGAATGTAATGACTGACTGACTGAATGAGGAGGCAGTGAGTGGCCTCACCCTCGAGTGAACCCGTGCACTGGTGTCAGTGATCACCACTGAATCACCAGTGTCTACTAATCCTTTAATCGAGTGAAAAAGTGCTGTGCACACTTCAAACAGTCACTCAACTAGTGCTGACTAGACTAATGAGAGGTGGCCAGAAGTGGCCAAAGTGGTTCAAGTAGTAGTAGTAGTAGTTCTTGTATAGATAGGCAAATTAATTGACCGCATACTTTCTCTTAACAAATACAACAACAACAACAAAGGCAAAGGCAAAGGCCGCCGCTGTGAATAGTGCAAACACAGTGCAATCAAGGGACCTAGCGACGAGCCGACAAAGAGAGCGCCCGACAGACTGCTGACATATTGTCATCGAGATCGTCTGTCGCTGCTCGCCGACAAACAGACACAGTGCAGAGTACACCGGTCAAAAGAGATGGCATTGTCATCGATAGCCAATGCAGAGAGGAGGAGATGGAGACTGGCAAGACAATTGACTTGTCTATTCAACTGCTGGTAATTCAATTACCGATACACAGACACTCACTCACTCACAAACAGTCAAATACCTAAAACCTAAACTAGAACTACTACAACTCAAGAGAAGAAAAGGGCACCTACCGTTGCTGCGGTGATTGCGGTGTCCTCTGTGTTGTTGTTGTTCTCCTCCGACTCTTGAAGGTCCTTCGATGATGATGATGACGATGATGATGATGATGATGACGATGACGATCCAGTGGCAATCAACTTCAGTATTGATAGTGTATCCAACTTGAAACAGTCCTGAATACAAAGAAAAGCAATTTAGTTAGTAATTGAACATTAGAATATTGTCACCAACTGAAAGCGAATAGATCAGAGACAGGGCACCGAAAGTTCAAGGTAACCTAATTTCGGCAAACAAATTAGCAACAGCAGCAGCCAACCAGACGGTAGCAGTCAGTGTCAACATTCGCCAAACACATCTCTCTTTCTCAGTGACAACAATCCCACAACATGCACAGATTCCGTTTTGACTCCTCTTATCAGCTGTCAGAGATGAATAATTAATTTGGTCATTCAGTCGTCGTCGTCGATGAGCACACTGCAACTGCTGCTGCTGATGATGATGATGAAAACTCGGGCGGAAAGCACACAGCACACAGGTGATTGATTAATTAGCAAGGAGGAAAAGAGGCAAGGTAAAAGAGGACAGGACAGAACAGAGGTGGACAGTCGTAGGTAGTTGTCAGGGCAATGCTGCTGCTGCTGGTGACAGAGTCGCTGAAAGATGATCGAGCATCCAGTGAGCACCTTATCGACAAATTAGACTGCCCAAAAAGCTACTACTACTACTACAACTGCTGCTGTGTCAATGATGCTCAGAGTTTGAGGAGAAACTCTGATGCTGATAAGGAGACCTGGAGACGGGAAGGGACAGTTTGATTAATTGACTATGCACACTCAGGTAGACAGACAGGCAGGCAGGCCAATGGCAGAGATTGGTGGCCATCGGTGCACACACACACACACACAATTGGACAACAAGTAAACTGATGATGAACTTCTTCTTCTTCTTCTTCTGCTTGCAGATTCGTATCTGGTTTCAAAACCGCCGGGCCCGAGAGAAGCGGGAGCATCGACCACTGCCGTCGATGACTGCGGCAAACAAAACATCGGGTGAAAGCGGTGACCAGGTCAACGAGGAGAACAGCTTGCAGACCATGACCACAACAAACTCAATCGAGTCGAGCTACAACAACGCTGACCTGGGTGGCCTGCAGGAGGAACTCGAGGACAGTGAAGGAGAGGATCACCGAGAGCATGATCTCTCGATGGCTAGGGACAAAAACCTAGATTGACACACACACACACACACATAACCTAATGCTAAACACACAAATACTCACAATGAAACAGAAAGAACAAAACAAATCTACTCACCGACGCTGAAGTGTCCTGTTGTTGTTGTTGTTCGTGATGATGTCCACCATTTGATGACAGAGGAGGCAGAAGAGGAGCTGGAAGAGTTGGCCATCGGGTCCATGGGCACGGCCGACTTGACGTAGAAAGGCAGCAGCAGCGTCTCGTGGAACAAACTGAGAATGAGATCAACGTACAGACGGCGGCTGTTCAGCAGGTAGCGAATGTACTCCCGGGCAAAGGCGTCAGAGGGCGAGGAGGAAGAAGAGGTCTGTTGATGATGATGATGCAATTGCTGTTGCGTCGGATATGAGCCGCTGAGGCTGGGCGACGGGTTGAGCAGCCGCAGTGCCCGGTGGCGCGTCCGCTCGTCGCCGGCCACCACAAAGTTCTCGTCGACGTAGGGACGCAGCTTCTCGGCAAAGGTCGGCGGGCCCTTGCGGGCGGTGATCCACTGGAAGAGGGGCTCCTTCTCCTCGTTGAGGAACCACTTGATGATCACCATCGAGTCGTTGTCCGCGTAGGCAAAGTCGCAGTCGAGGACGACGCGGGCGGCGGCCGGGGCGAGGAGACGAGTGCGTCGGGGTTGGCGAGGACGGCCATCTTGGGAAAGAGGTAGGGCAGGTAGATGCGGCAGAAGGTGGCCATGAGAAAGTCAAAGGAGCGCAGGGAGCGGCGGTCGCGGTAGTCAGACCAGACGATGCGACTCGACTAGCTCAGACTGAACTCGAGCAGGTGCTCCAGAAAGTACCGCTGAATCTCCACCTTGTACTCGTACGAGGGCTGCTGCTGCTGGCTGTTGTTGTTGTTGTTGCCCGCCAGACTGGTCGGCGCAGAGACGATGTGCTCCGAGCTGGAGTTGTCCATCATCGGCAGCAGCGGCTCCACGGGAAAGGGCTGCATCGGCGGGCCAAAGGAGAGCGGCGGATCGGCGAGAAAGTCCGGCAGCGGACTGGTCGTCTCCTTGTGGTTCACTGGCGAAAGACCTTGATGACGTTGCGCATCGGCGTCCGACTGTTGGCGGCCGAGGCAGAAGAGGAGCTGGAAGAGTTGGCCATCGGGTCCATGGGCACGGCCGACTAGAAGGAAACGTCGTCCATGTCTTGAGCAGATCTTCATCTTCTCCAAAGGCAGCATGGCGAGCTAGCGAGGCAAAACAAACTGAGTACGACTGACGCAGCACAGTCAGCCAATCAGCGGCTGGCAGCTGCTGCCATTCAGGGGCCATTCATAGAGGACAGGACCAGTGGCGCAGTGATGGTGCTGAAGTGTATCGAGTGATCTTAATCTGATCAAACATGCACCAGCACACCAAAAAGAAAGAGAGAACACAAACCAAAGTTCGAACATAAAACTAACCTTTATTGCACGTATTGATTAATTTGGTGGGTGAATGACAATTTTTGGGAGAGTGGGATGAGGAGTGGAATGGATTGGGATCAGATCAGGTGGGAAAGGAGGTGTTTGAGTGGTGTTTGAGTGGTGGAAGAGATCATGATGATTGTTTGGTGGGATCAATGGAAAGTACTACTTCAGGGCACCTCATTCCAGTCCATGCTAGTAGAGGGTGCCACCGGACTCAGCTTGTCCGGGTTATTGTTCTGATCGGTGGTGGTAGTGCCAGTGCTTGCTTGATGCTGAGGATGGGGATTATGATGATGCACTCCAGCAATGGACATCGACTGGAAAGGTGTCCTTGAGGCATCAGTAGTAGTAGTAGTAGTAGACGTATTCTTCAGGTAGGAGACAAAGAGGCGACTCAGCTGCTCGGTGCTAAGTGATGATGATGATGGTGCACCTGTGAAAGTGAAGCAAAGTGATTAGTGCTGGGGAGTAATTAAAGAATGGACTGCAGAGTATTACCTTCAAGAAGATTAGGAGGCGTCTGGGGGTGCCACCCACCACCTCGCCGCCCACCACCGTCCATCACCTCGACCATGGCCAGGTAGAGGCCGTCCTTGATCTTCTCGATGGCCGAGTGAATTGCCTCGGAGGTGGATGAAGCACCTTCTTGTGCAGTGCCTCCCCTCACCGGCAGCAGCACCTGCTCAATGGCGCCCCTCAGCGTCTCCTCCCTCTGCCTGGCCCGCTCCGCCCGCTGGCCCACTCCGAGATCTCCTCGGAGAGACTGCTGTAGTGCCTGGTCAGTGCACTGGGCGCCCTGGGACCAGGTGCTGGTGCACCGCCTTCATCATCACCTTCATCAATCATCGTCCTCGGGTCCTCCTCCTCCAGATCGTCATCATCATCGTCGTCCTCTTCTTCCTCGCCCTCTTCAAGGCATTCCTCAGCATCTTCTTCCCGTTCAGCCATCACCTCAGCCGGCTCATAAAACTGCTGGTGCTGATGGTGGTGATTGTCCCACAGGTGCTGCTGCTGCTGATGAGCTGCACTTGAGTGCACCACTTGATCAGTGCCATCATCATCATCCTCACCCTCAATCGGCAGCGGCTCATCATCGAGCGAGTGCCTCGAGGTGCGAAAGAGAATCCGCTGTCGCTTCTCTACGGCCGAGTTGGAACGCGACAATCGCTGACTTCCTGAACGCATGTGAACGCCCCCTCCACTTGAGGATGATGACTGCAGGTGCAGGTGCAGCTGATGGTCACCAAAGTCAGTGTCCGCAGTGGTGCAGGTGTCAATGGTGGTGCTGCTCACGGTGGACATGTTGTCGTCAAAGTGGCACTCAGAGGTGCCAGACTTGGAGGTGCCACCATCACCAGCTTCAGCTTTTGTCGAGGTCTCTGAGGTAGTGTTGTCGGTGATGGTAGTGGCAGCAGCCGAGGATGATGACTTCTTCTTCTTCTTCTTCCTCCGTCGCTTTCGCTTGTTCCGCACCGAACTTGTCGCCGAACCAGTCTGCTGCTCACTGAGCACCAAATTGCCATTGGCATCGAGCATTGGTGGTGGTGCACTTTGTAAGATGCCCGGACTGTGCTGCTGGTGCTGATTCAGTATCAAGCTGTTCTGCCTAGACACCTGCTGCCTCAGAGTGTCCTTCTCCGCCAGCAGCTCGTCATTCTGGTCCTGCAGACTCTGGTTCTGGCTTTTAGGCGCTCCACCTCGGAGGTGAGCTCGGCGCACCGCTGGGCGCCAATCGAGCACTCGTAGCTCTCCAGCTCCACAATCTGTCACAAATGAAAACGAGGGTTAATCGATTGTAAACAAACTCCCAATTCATCAGCACTTACCTTTGCATGCAACCGCCTACTTTCTTCGAGCTGCCTCGACGCCTCCAAACAGCTCCGCTGCAGGTCCCCATTGGCCGCCCTTAGTCGCTGGGCCTCCGCCTCCAGTCGGCTCTTCTCCTGTTGTGCACCAATTAAAAGATAGTGTTAGAAATAACGGTCAACAAAAACAGCAAAATGAAAAGGTCAGCAGCAACAGCAGTAGAAACTAATGCAATTTATCAGGCAGCACTCTCTCTCTCTCTCACTCTCACTGGGTGCCCCTTTCAATTGAATCATCGGCTGTCCATCAATTGAGCAAATTACCCCTCGAATAGTCTGCAGTGCATCTTTTTCGCTTTCCGCGTTTTCTTCTTCCTCATCCTCTCTCCTTCTCTATCTGCCTGCCAATTTGTCAAAATGAAGACGTGACCACCAGAGAGGCCGACTACTACTACACAACTACTACAACAACTACTCAATAGATTGGCCATTTTCATTAGATGGCCTCCTATCCTCTCTATCTTGTTCACTTCCTCTCTCTCCATCGCCGCTACCGTCGCCTCCGCCGACTAAATTAAATCTCCAACAGCATCGATCTCTGCACTAAAGAGAAAAAAGAGGACACCACTCTTCCTTATCTGCCAGCGTCTGTGTCTTTCGCGCATTAGAAATTCAAATTAAGGCGCCGAAGAGGGAAAAGAAAGAAAGAGAGCGAGAACAATTTCAATTAATCGAAATGGGTAGGAGGAGAAGAAGAAGAATCTGGTGCAGTGCACAGCCAATTGCTAAAGCGATGCTAGTGAGAAGACAAAGACATCAGGGCGAGAACAAAGTCACTGCAGTGTGATGTCAAGAGATTGAGCAAATTAGAGCAAAGTGCTCAGTGATTTAATCTACTGCATAAACTCCTGCCAAGTTGAACTTACCTCCTCGAGCCTGGTCACCGTCTTCCTCTGTCTGGCCACCGTCTCTTGAACGGTGCTCAGCTGCCGCTCCACCTCGGCCCTCAGCGCCGCCATCTGCCCCGCCATCATCTCCTTCTCCTTGGTTGCCTCCGCCTCCATCAGTCGCACCTGTTCGCTGTATCGCTTCTCCAGACTGGCCACCTTCTCCCCGGCCGCCGCCTCCAGGCGCAGGTGCTGATCGTCCACCTCGGCGGCCAGAAACTCCGCCCGGCTGTTCGCCTCCGCCAGATTCGCCGCCAGGCGGTCCGCCTTGCTCACCAGCGCCTCCTGGTTGCTCCTAAAAAAGAGAAAAGAAATGAGTTAGGGTTTGGGTAAGAGAGATCTCTTCAAATTCAATTAAGGTTTAAATGGATGCTGCTGCTCAGAATAGATCACGTATCAGATTTACATATGGACGGAGAGGGGGGAAGACCGACGATTGAGTGGCACCCATTAGAGTGCAGATAAATGGACAGGGGGCCATCAATATCGGTGGTTGCTGCTCACAAGCTCTGCTGTGGCTCAATTTGCCGCTGTAACTCGAGCAAACAAGACCGACTGAGAATAGCCACCACCACCACAACCAAATGATGAACGTTTACTTTGGGGACATCGCTGGGAAGCACTGGATGCTTGCTAAGCTCATTTGGCTCAATCTCCTCCTGCCTCCTCCTCGCAGGATTGGGCATGCGATTAGACACACTGCTGCCTCCTCTTTGTCTCCTGCCAACTGACCCAACACTGATACTGTCTTCTTTCCTTCTCTGTTTGCTGTTTTGCTCGATCAAAATCGCATTTGTGTCGTTCAGTGGAGGGTCGATTGAAAGAGAGACCAAGTTGGAGTTGGCTGGCTGAGTTACGAGCCCAAGCTGTACGATCACAAGCACTCTGTACAGTGCAGGACCGTGACAATATATGACTGGCCATTATTCTTCCTGCCACACTGCCTCGCTCTCTCAATGAAAAGGCGAGCCATCTTCTTCCTTTTTCACTGACCCAGACAAAGAATAAAAGAAGAAGAATAAAGAATAAAAGAGAGGAGACAGCCAACTTTGTTTAAAATTGCACCCCCTCTTCTGATCGAAGAACAACAAGCAAACAAAAACTTTGAAATCTGCAATCCCCAGCACCTTCATCCTCAAACTTGGCCATTTAGAGAGATTGGTGGTCAGATGTGTGAGCACTCTCCGAGTTTTTGAGCAAACAAAGTGTGGGCAAAAACGTCTCAATCGATGTCTCCATTTGCCGCCACTTTTCCCCTTGAAATGGGCCACGTTTCTGCCAAACTCACCCAAACCATGGCATAAATCTCCATCTTCAGTATTACACAAACACTGTCAATTGCAGCTCATACATAATTCCTCTTTCTTTAAAATGCTTTTCTAAACACATAACGGGCTTAGCAAACCACCTCCAAATTGGTAATTTAAAATCCAATAAAAATAAAAACGTACAATGTATCACAAAATTGCCGAATTACAAATTAGAGTCGTCGCCTTCTACAATCGGAGCGGATTTAGCTCATGGCAGCAGCAAAGCTAGATGTCGAAATGGCGCCATTTAAAATCAAAACTCGATTAGCTACTGCAGCAGAAAAAAGCTGAAAAGAAAAAGGAAAGCAGCTCCCCGAAGTAAATAATCGAAGCAATCTCATTAAAAAGTAATAACCAGCTCGCTCTGGCAGTGCTATCTGGCAGCGAAGCGTAATCTATGAGCGCCAGTAAATCAGCCTCGATTTCTCTTTCTTTCTTCCCGGAAAACAACACAGCATCTTCATCAGTTTTTCAGCCATTCAGTGTGAAACAGTAGACTGCTGGCACTGCTCAATTAAACATATTACCCCGAGATTCTCTCCGTCTCCAATTTCAGCTGACAAGAACTGAACAGATAGCAAACAGTAGTAAAAAATGTCGCTCAATTTGTTGTCGTCTTGGCCCTCGTTGTCGTGGCACTAGTAGTGTTCCTCTCCTCGATCTAAATGATCTGGCAGCAGTAGTCGGACCTTCCAAGTAAATCACCAGCAGCATCAGAAAGGCACAGATTAGCACTACGCTGGTCGTCATCATTATGAAGTGTGTGCAGAGGCAGTGCTTTCCGAGAAGATGAGGACAGTTTGCCGCATCAGCACCATCACCATCATCAAATGTTGCTGTGTAAATTGGCTAATAACAGCTAACATGCCCATTAGCAGAAAGTGAGTGAGTGAGTGAACGATTACCAAGTGAGTGTGCTCAGCCAGCTAGGGTGACACATTTCACCAGATTGGGTGAAAGAGAAAGAGGATGGCAATGTCAAACTCAAAACACGACATCGACGACAGCAGCAAATTAGGCCACTACTGTACCAACAACTTTAAATATACAAAAATAGGCAGACACTAGAACTTACTTTAATTGCGCAAATTCATTAAGAAACGTTGCCAGGGAGATCTGCAGAAGAGAAGAGAAGAGAAGAGAGAAATTAGAGATAAGGAAAAATTAAAAGTGGAAAATAATCACAGAGAACTGCGAGGAGCATCCCCAGTGGGATCCTCAGTAGTAGTAGTACTCACTTGGTAGAGCTCGGTATCGTTGGCCTGCAGCAGGCGCTCCTCCAGCTGCGTCCACAGCTCAAAGACGTTGATGTACGGCTTCCCAGTGAAGCCCAGATTCTGTAAGGGTGAAGAAATAGTAATGGCAGACAGTTTAATTTAATTGCCAAGGACACACTGAGAGTTGCAGAAGAAGCGCCGCCGTCGACGACACAACGACCACAGTGTGCACTGCAGTAATTAACGAGCGCAGTGAATTTTAAATTGAGATTAGATTAATTGAGAGCGATAACTGACAGAGGCAATTGGGAGAAAGGGAAAGCAAAAACAGTTTTTATATGAGCAAAAAGTAAATTCTAGTTTTTCTGGCCTAGCAGCAAAGTTCAGCCAAAAAAGAAATAAAAGCAGCAGCATTCTCTGCAAACACCTCTCCTCTCTTTAGCAGCAGCCTCTGTGGACATCTCAATTAATGGCCACAGAACAGCCAGCTCACTGGTCAACACTTGTGCCAGTCTTGAGCAGTCTTGCTCGTTTTATCTCAGTTGCCCTCAGTGTTCTCTTTGAACAATGGCCTCCGTTGTGAGCACTGTACAGCGATGTGTGGAAATCAGCCGCCTAATGCCCTTTCTCTCTTCCCCTAACTTCCATCCCGAAATCTGCTCGCTCATTTTCACATTTGCCCGTCCATTTGCCACACATCGTCTGCTGCACATTGTGTGTTGTCTGAGCAACACTCACTCCAATCCGTCATCATCGTCGTCGTCGGCCCGGAAAGGAGGCAAAGTGAGAGAGGGACTAGCCCCAAAGTGCAGTATGATGGAGAGAAAATGCGAGGAAAATAGAATCGGAGTGCCTGTGCCTCTGTTTGCCAGCTGCCCGCTGTAGAATAAATGGCGCAGTCATAATTCTCGCCTGCCGTACAACAGCAACAGCAGCAGCAACAGCAGACTGGCTGGCTGGCTGCGATGGAATGGAGCCATTGAGAAGATTATGAAAAATGATGGGGGAAGTGAGAGAAGAGAACAGAAGAGAGAGAAAGAGAGTATCAAGACTAGAGTACGATGGATGGATTCAATTGCCATTGGATAGGATAGGGGCATCGCTGCACTCGGATCCATTGCTAGCAAGTTGGCAGCAATTGACAAGCAAATGCCTGCACAAATGACAGCCAGCAAGGGAGAGGACACATGCAAACAATGGAAAGGGAGAGAGAACGAGAAAGTCAAATCCAAAAGCGGCAGAGCTGGGCCCAGCCGCACTGAGATTGGCAGTGACAAATGTCCACGGAAGTGCAAGAGCTCCTGGTAGAGCATTGGACATTGGACGGATTAACTCGGGACAGTGAATTACTTTAGATTGCTTCAAAAAAATAGAGACCAAAGGATGGTCGGTCACATTGGCAAGGTCGAAACTGCTAATGCAGGTCACTGCCAATTGGATGAGAAGAGGACAAAAACACTGGAAAGAGAGGACAGAGCAATCCATCACTGGAGTTCAGTGAAGGAACAACAGCAACACACTAATAAAAGAGTATCCACTAGCTGCTTTCTCCCTTCTCTCTCACTCACTCTATCTGTCCATCACTGACTATGAATTTGCTCATAATTTCCCTCCCCCATTTCCAACACATCGAAGCAATTCATCACTGGCGCTCTCGCATATGAACATCATTTTTCGCCCGAACAACAGCAACCACTACTACCACTATTACCCGGTGTGTGTGTTGTACTACAACTTTTCCATCTCCACCAGCACACAATTTGCATGAGCAGAGAACTGGGAAGGAAAACGCCGCTGTCATCGCTCATTTCTTCCCTTTTTCTTTCAGACAGCCAGCCAAAAAGAAGCCCGAATCAGCAGTGGACAATTGGCCAAAAGAATAGGCAGCAAAAGAAGAAGTCCTACAAGCGATCAACAAAAGAGGCATCATCATCATCGGCAGCTGCAGCATCAGCAGCAATCAGCATCAGCAAGTGCATCTCCCCGGAGAATGCACCATTTTTGCCCAGTCTTCTAATCAACCTTGCATCTCGGGGCTCTTGATCCCTATCCCCATCCGCATGATTCCGCAGAAAAGAGTGAAACAAAACAAGAGCGACTATCGACCACTGCCACCACCGCCGACAGTCCATATTTTCCATGTGATCGAACACTGAGAACACCAGCAAACCAAACATTCGCTGCTGCTGCAGCTTCTGGTGCATCTATTCTCGTCTGTGCACTTCCGCCGCTTTGCCTTTCCTCTCCTTCGATGGCTGCTGATTTATTCGTCCGTATTATTAATGCACAGACTGCAGTGAGCAAATAAATCAAAGACAGTGGGGACAGGCAGGGAAGCAGGCACTGACCAGTGCACTGGGCAGCAGGTCTGCATATGCAGACCAGCGAAGAGAGGAATATCAAGGGATTCATCAGAAGAAAGAAAGAAGGACCGATTCGTACTGAAAGAAAGAGAAAGAAATGGCCGCCTAATAGTTGGCGGCCAGTTGTGTCAGGCCAATTCGGACAATCAATTACATTGTTATCGAAGAGAGGGGTGAAAAGAATGGGAGGGGGAAGAGAGAGAGAGAGAGCACCAAGAATCAAAGAGCCATTTGTGTGTGTGTGGTTGTCTTTGAGTCGGTCCCAGTTGGACAATCCGACAAAGACAGCAGCACTACAGTCTTTGCAGCCGATCAGATTTGCTGCTGAGCAGACACAGCAGACAACACAATAGGTCGAGCGGTAATTTGTCAATCGAGCAGCAGCAGACAAAGAGACTCAAGGAAAGACTGAGAATATGCAGCTCCAACTTTGCAGATCGAGAGTTGGCTTGCACCTCTCTTCCAGACAATGGAAGACTTATTCTGCTTATTCCACTTCATTCACTTATTCTCAGGTTTCATAATTCACCACATTCATTCTTTTGGTCATCTTGTGTTCTGCCTCCTCCTCATTCCTTAGCCAATTAGTTCAAAAGAATTCGCCCCCTCCTTCTTGACTTTCTAACCAGTCAATTAGCCCGCTCTTTAAAGAACCGACTCCTCTCAGTCTGAAATTCTTTAAATTTAATTAAAAGCAAAAACGGTGATTTTTTTCTCGGTATAAAAGAAAAAGAAGAAGCTAAATCTTTTTGAGTAAAGAAGAATTTATTTTCCTTCAAGTAAATTGGCCTAATTGAAATAGAAAACGAGCGAGCGAGACAGAGTCTTTAACAGAAGCAGTCTGGAACACGCCTAAATGAAACTTTTTAAACTCAATTAAATGCTCATTCTCTCTTTTCGGTGCAGCACACACACCAAAAGAAGTAAGGCTTCCCCTGAAATCTACTGAACCCTTTGAACCAGGTTGAACTGTTCCCTACCCGCCCGTCCACCTAATTAACTTGCCTAGTCTCTCTTTGAGTCAATCGTTTCATTTCAGTGCTAGTTCCTAGCCACTTTGCATTTTCACTTGCCCTGCTCTGCTCTGCTCTTTCTATTCTTCAACTCCTTGAAGCGTATAAAATGCCTCGGCAGCAAAGTTGCCACCGTAAGCAGAACACGGCTTTTCCTCTTTCAAGTAGTAGTCCTCCTCTCCACTTTATGCATCTTTTCTGCTGACTGCTCTATGCAAATCGACTTCAAGTGCCGCCGCTGCAGCAGCGGCGGTTCTGGTTCTGGTGAGCTGAGCAAGCTTTGGTCCGCTTCCAATGCCCTTCCGATAACAAAGTGGCAATATTACAAATTCAGCCAATTGAAGCACTTGCTGCTGCTTTGTTGTGTCTGCTGCCTCTCTGATAAGGCTAATAATAAAGCTCCTGCTGCAACCCAAAGAGAAGCATAACTCAATATTGGCGCAGGGCGATAGATAAATTCTCAGCCAGAATCAAGATTCCACTCAGGTGCTGCAGCAGCAGCAGGAGCACCGTACAATGCCGACTACTGATAAGCAGAGAAGCAAAGGGGTGCTGCTCAATTGTTCGAGAAGAGGCAAACAATAACAAACAATAACCAACAAAATTGACACTTGGCAGGTAGTGTGCCAATGAGAGAGAATAATGTGACGGCGAATATTAAGCAGGGCCAATTGGCAACAGCCGAGCAGCAGGAAAATCATCTCCGCAGAGACTGCTTAGCAAAGTTCAGAGTGGGAAAGGTGGCCAACAAACAGTTTTTGTTGGTGAAGATGAAGCAGCACAGTAGTGCACCCCCGTAGCATTTCAATTGGCACTCTTCAGTGTCTTGTCTTCTCTCAATGGGACGCCACTCTCTCTCACTAAATCCACAGTCAATAATAAAGTAAGACATCAGCAATTGACAGGCAAACTGAAGAAGCAAATTTCAACTAGGACTACTGCCACCGACAACTGACAACTCAACTGACAGGCAGCAACTTTTCAGGTCCTGCCGAGTGGCCTGCTCTAGTTGAATAAAAGAAGCTCTATTCAACTAAATCTAAAAAACCAGCAGCCTAAAAAGAGAGCTTTCCTTTTTTCCTTTTCTCCCGTCTCGTGACAGTTTTTCATCACCTAGGCGCATCTCATTTTTCACCCAAAAAAACACCCGACATTTCCATTCCATTTGCTGATGGTGCTGATGTTGCTGGTGCACCGATCCAACGCCACGAAACTCAACCGCAGCAGCAACCAAAGCTGAAAAACTTTTACCATCAACATCAGCAGCAGCAGCAGCATTGGCAAAAAACTTTGGTAATAAAAATAAATCAAAGCCAATGGGCAATGTCTCTGTCTGGTTCTGTGCTGTGTCTGGTGCTGTGCTGTTTGCGTCGCCAAACTATCAAAGACACACACCGAGCTAAACACGATATAAATATTAATGAGACTCTCTCTTTCTGTACGAAACTTGCAAAGCGTAAGCGGATTCAAACAGCAGCAGCAGAAGCAGACAGAATTGGACGACCACGAGTCAGCAGCAGCAGCAGCAGTTGCGGGGACAGCCGAGGTGTCGCAATGGGCAGCAGACAAATGCATCCAAATGCTGCAGAACCCATCACCCAAAAAAGGCCAGCAAACTGCCCGTCTGGGAGTGCTAGGAGTGCTGGGCACACGCTTTCTCTGGCCAATAAAGCCGCTCCGATTGTAAAGCGCGAGAAAGAAATGTAATTTAGAGCTTAGAAAAGGAGAGTGCAATTGAGAGGCATGCAAGCACTTTTAAATAAGACACAATAATCAAAGTGTGGTGGCGGTGGTGTTGGGACTCTACTTTAAATTAAAGTTGACTCGCAAACTCGAAATAAGAAAGCAGCAGCAGCAGCAGCAGCCTCAGCCCGCAGGAGCTAAAAACGAGAAAGAGTATTAGCTAAGCTCGGGGAAAGTGGGCAAAAGTCGGGCTAGTGCTGTTGGCTGCTCAATTTGCAAGCGGAAAACTGCTTAGCAGACAGAGTAGTAAGAAGCGGAAAAGAGCCAAAGCCTTGAAGCGAGACATTGACCTTCCACTTGACGGGCGCGAGGGCGCGCTCTTTACCCGAATAAAGTAGTCTGCCACCCTCGCCCTTCGACCGAAAGGCAAAGCTTTCTTTCCCTCTAATCCAAACTAATGGAAGGCCAAAACCAAAACGAGTCACGAAGAGAACCAAGCAGCAGTTGGGAAGCTAATGAGAGGCATCTAGAAAGAGCTAAAAAGCACCAACCAAAAACAGACTGAAACTGAAAAGCGGAGACCCACAAAAGCAGCAGCAAAGCAATCTTCTCCCTTGCCTAGCCAATTTAAAAGATAAGGGTCAAAGTTTGCAAAACTGCAGTGCAGTGAAACCGCCTGATAAGATAAGAGGAACTAGCAGTTCCAAGCAGCAGTACCAAGCGCAGCAAGATTGATGATGCAATCAAAGAGTGAATGGCAATGAGAGACTAAAAGGGAGAAGATTGGACTTGAACGACAATGACGAGAGAGAGAGAGGAGAGAGAGAGAGAATACTCTCTGAAGCGAGGTCAAATGTCACCGGAAAACGAGTCACAGAGGGAAGAGTACTGACTGGAAAGGGAAAGTGCCCCTTCTGTGTCCCTTAATTAATTACCCATGGAAAAGACACAGCATTTAGATAGGGACTGAAATGGGCGAAACGGATTCAGCAGCAGAGCACACTTTAATCCCCAGCAAGCCCATTTGACAGTTCATCTGCAGCACTTTGTGTCCATTGTGTCCTTCAAAAACCGATTTCCCGAGCATCAGAAGGAGCAAATTGGGCAGCAAGGCAGTTTGCCTTTGCCTCCTCCTCCTCCTCATCAAAACGCCATTCGTCCATTTCAATTCAATTCAAAACAGCATCACAGTAGCAGTAGTGGCACTGGCACTGGCAATTGAAATGGCCAATTCAATTGCCGCCGTCTCTCTCTCTGTTCGTGTCATTTCACTGCTACGCCTGTCTTAATCGATGGCCTGCCTGCGATTCAATTGCAAAGGACACATTACCAGCACAGCACAACACAGCACACCAAGAACACACATCTAATGGCCAATAAAAAGCATCAACAGTGAGAAGGCAGCAGCAGCAATGGAATCGTATTTTTTGGCCTACTTTGTCTCACCAATAGAAGAAAGTTTCAAAGTATGTCGCAGCAGTGGTGGAAAATGTCAAATCAGCCTGCCCCCCGATATTCATCTGACATTGGCAGCAGTAGCAGCTAATCACAAGCAGACATTCCTAAGCATTTCATTCTATTGGACACATTGAGCAGCAGCAGCAACAAGGGAAAACAGTGTCACAGTGCAGAACATCTTATCGGGAAGGGGAAACATGGCACCCATGTTCTTCTTCTCTCCTTCTTCTGACACATTATTTCAACCCCTTACGAAAAGTTGTTCTGGCCGCAAGCCCCTGTCTCCTGCTTCCTGTCCTGTCCCCGTCCATCATCTGCGAGGAATTCCCAGAAAAAAGGAGAGGGAAACCATCGAGGCAGGCAGGCAGGCACAGTTGCACTTGACAACAAATTGACTTGGACAGGGGATCGCTCACCACAGAGCAGAGCAGCCCTGCAAGACCCTAACATGCCTCCATCTCATTCTCACCCACTCAGAGAGCATAATTCTTAATTGAATCAGAGACAGAGAGAGCACACATACATAAACAGTCAGTCATTCTGCTCTGTGGTGCACGATGAGGCGGATGGCTGGAAAGCAGGGCACCTCATGCGGTCGACCACCGCCGACGAAGAGGACGAAGAAGACCGAGACCACCACAGACCATCAACTTCAGCAGACGTGCAAATTGCACTGCAGTGCAGTTGACGGCTGAAGAGGAAAAAAGAAAGCACCAAGATTTCACTTGGCAGAATGAAATGAAGAAGAGGAAGAAGCTGACCACTTGAGAGAACACTTGGCAGACAGGAACAGACAGTCAGTCAGTTGGGGAACTGCAAATTGAGAATTAGGACCCCTTCTCACGTAATCAGTACGAGCAGTTCATCGACCACCAGTCAGCCATTCAGTCAGGTCATCAGGATTTGCTTCCATTTGAATCTCAGACCTAATTGCGGAGTGCTGCACCTGAAAGCAGCAGCCCAAACCAAAACCGTTGTTTCAAGTGTCGCCACGAGCCAGCAACGATCAGGCACAAAAAACTGAGCCCTCCTTACCTCCGCTGAGGTACCTTCAACAGGGCATTCTAGTGCAGAAAATGGACCGATCCAGGAACACCAACAGCAGCAGAACACTTTGGCCGATGCTGCTGCTGCAAATTTAATTAAACAGCCGTCGTCGTTCGACCGAAGCAAAAACCACCACCACCACAGCAGTGTCGGTGTGTTGGCTCCAAAATTGAAACAACGAAGTACTGCTGCTGCTGCTGCTGTTCATAACAAAAAAGTGATTGGCTTAGCACAGAGAAGGGAAAAGAGGGGCACTACTAGCCCAGAGGCACTCTTCTTGCCACGGATGAGGACTGCTGACGTTGAAGTGGGTGTCTGCCCTCAAGAGACAAACAGCAGCAGCAAAAAATGTAACTAAATATATCAGCTGCAGAGGCAAATCAATTTAGCCATCGCTGATAGTGCTGGTGGTGCACTGTTTACTCTACCAATTAGAGGGTACACCACACGAGCAGTGTAACAGTAATAACGGTAACACAACCAAAAAACTGAGTATCCATAGTGTGAGCTGCAATTAAAGTGCTATTAGGTGAAAGCGCTTTTGGACCGACCCAGAGAAGGACCATCATCATCAACATCGGTGTGGCTAGTCACAAACAGGCAAACAGTCAGTCAACTGACAGGTCGTCCACGTGTCTGAGTGATGGAGAGTGTCTGCTGTTCCAGAAACAGCAGACCACCCGAGGACCAGGCAGGCACCCGTAAATGTAATTACCTAATGCGGCATCAGCAGCAGCAGCAGTGCTACTAATAAGCACCTTCAATGGCACGTCACTGCCTGAAGGTGCCCAGAGAAAACAGTCAAAAACGGTCAAAAATGGCAAGAAGCAGCATTTCCATTTAAATCGATTTTGCTGTGGGTGGCCAGATTTGAGTCGTCAATTAGGCGGCGGCAGCAGTGAACAACTTTCAGCTCTTTCAGCAAATCTCTTCCATCATTTAATTGTCCTGCAGCAGCCAGTCGTCACTGATCGATTCCTCGCTTCCGAGCAAAGCATTTTAAAGCATTTTCAAACTTCAAAGTTTGTCGGGCTGCTGAAAGATGGAAAGCAAGCAAGCAAGCAAACAGGCAATCTAATCGTCAATGTCGATAATTTGCAGCTACAGGGCACGAAACAAACAACACAAACACTGGGCAAACTTGTAAATTAAATAAAGTAGAAGAAAAAGAAGAAAAAAGTGATTCCTTCAACAGCAGAAAACAAGCAGTCAGTGAGTGGAAAAGGGCAAAAACAAATTCTCAACACTGCTCTCTGCAGCAATCAATAGCAAAAGAAAGGGAAGACAAAGCCCAGCAGCTAAACGGCGCCATTTGCCATTCGGCGGCGTCACAGTCGGCCCAGCAAGTCAGAGTGAGTGAGACTGTCTTAATAGACTGCACCATACAGACACTCATCATCATCATCAACATCGGTGGAGTCAGTCAGAGTCAGTCAGAGAAGGAGAGGCAAGCAAGCGGATCGAGCAAGACCGAGCTTCTAAATCGAGGCAGAGAGCTTATAGAGCACAGGCATAATTGATACGAAAATCGATAGATCGACTTTTTGACACACAGCTCGGCGCGGCTCAAGTCCCGAGCTAGGGAGGCAAGTCATCAGCCGCTTCTATTCTTCATCTCCATCCTCCTCCTCCTCTTTTCGCTAACAGCCGTCAATTGGCCGAGTCAAGAGAGAGGGAATGAGAGAGAAGGAACAAAGTGGCCCATTGGCGACCCTTGCCTCAAAACAAAAGTCCTCTCCTCCAGTCGTCGACGGGAAGGAATCTGCACATGGAGGAATCGATCAGCAACAAAGCAAAAGTCAGTCAGTCAAACACATTTCCATGTCAGTCAATTAGGCAACAGAGGAGAGCAAAGTGAAAAGGCAGAGGGGAAAGGGAAAAAGGAAAAAGAGGCTGAGGGTATCGGTCAAAGTTCGTCGAAACTAGCAGCAGCAATTTTCGCCTCTGGGGACCAGCGCAAAAAAGAACAACAGCAGACGAGGGGACAGATGAGGAGGATTGCAATCAATCACAGTGTCGGTGCCATGTGCCGCCCCCACCCACTACCCAACGCCACTGGCATTGTTTCAAGGCTGCTCCAGCAAGTTTCCACCTCTATCCAGAAAAAACATCCAAAGCCAAAGAAAGGGAGAGAATCCCTGTCGTGAAGTTTACAACAAAGCTCACCACGCCCTTTTCACTTGGCCACCGTTGCTGTTGCTGCTGCTGTTTTTTGCTGTTTTGCTGAAGCCAGTGGCCAACTAAGAGTGGAAGCCGGGCGCCGATAGATTATGATGGATCGGTCACCGGCGGTCGTCGTCCGCTCAACTCGGCTCAACTCGGAGGAAACTGTTGTCGTCTGCTCCCTCTCTGACTGAGCTTTGTCACCAAAGAGCACGACAAAAACCGAGCAGCAGCAGCAGCAGCTCGGACAGAGACGAATTGGCCAGTGGAAAGCGGGCAAAAGGCAGGCGGCAGACAAAGCAGGAAGCAGCTCAGTCAGCTCAGCACAATAACAACAACAACTGAACAGTAGCCAGCAACAGCAGCAGTGAGACCCAATTCACCGAAATATAAAATAATTACCGATGATGGATAACGGGAGGAGAGGGAGAGGAGAGGGAGAAGGACGATGGCATCGCAGAGGGAAATCACGAGGGGAGAAAGAGAAAGAGGCAAGATTACAACAAAACGAGCCATGTTGGAAATCTCTCTCCGGAGAGATGGTCACTGACAAGAGAAGGAGAGAGATGCGAATCACTGGCAAATCAGTGTGTGTCTTGCAAAGTGAGCAGTGTTCAATTGGCAGAGTAGCAGTCGCCGAATCGGCTCAATCGACTGAATGTTCTGTGTGTGCTCTTCTCTCGGTGACGACAACAGTGTTGGAAGGAGAGGAAGCAAACAGGCAAATGTAATCTTTCAGCCGAAATTCAGCAGCACTCTTCTTCTTCCTCGTTCAGCTCAATCAATCAGCTTCAGTGCAGAAAGAAGAAAAGAGAGATAGGCAAATTCTGTCAGTGCTTGAAAAAAGCAACAAAACAGAGACACATTCAAGCTCAATCGACTGCTGAATGAAGTGGTCGGGCACTGGCGCGAGTGTGTGTGTGTGTGTGCTGTACAACCGGGATAACAGCTGCTCGGAACTGTGTGACATCTTTCAGAGGACAGTGTACAAGTCAACAGTCAGACAGAACAGAGAACACATCCACTACCATTAAGGGCAATTAGAATCAGCAAGGGAAAGGGAGAGGAGAGAGAGAGAGAGAGAGAGAGGAGAGAAGAGGAGAGAGAGAGAGAGAGAGAGAGAGAGAGAGAGAGAGAGAGAAATGGACCAAAATTTGAATGTGACCAGCAAGTGAACAGTGGTCGAGACAAACAAGACAAGCAGCGAGTACCAGCGAGTGACAACAGTGTCCAGAATCGGCACCAAAAAGAAGCAAGAGCAGACAAATCAAATTAGCAAGAGCAAAAGCAGCAGCAGCAGTGAGTTTGTGTCCAGTCAATGGAATGCAATGCAGTGGACACAGTTTGCAGGACACACACACAGTCAGTCGCCTCTATTTATTGGAGCGACCATTGATGGAGGAATAGCAACAGCAGCAGCAGCGGAGAATGCAGTGCACCACAAGACCCTCCGTCTCTGATTGCTCAAATTCTTTCATCAATTCAATGGTCAATAGGAGCAACAGCAGCAGTATTCATGTCATCCGCATCCACAGTGTGTGCTGGGGACAGACACAAACACACAGGCAGAGGCAGACAAACGGACACGTCTCGCTTCATGCTAGCCATTCGATGCCGTGAGCAAACAGAGAGGGAGAGAAAGAGGGAACTCCAAAGAAGGAAACCCAAAGGCAAAGGGAAAGAGAGAGAGGACAGCAAATAAATACCAAATGTAAGTGAAACGATGGTGAGCAGTGCTGGTGGTGGCCGCAATGTGCTAGAGTTTCAGTTCCAGGAACAGAAATCGCTACAAAAACAAAAATTGATTGCAATTGATACCGTCGAATTGCCTCTTTCTGACTGTGACACAAACTTGGCCCAAAAAATGCAAAACTCCTTTTCTCAGCAGCAGCAGCATCAGCTGTCAATCGAGCCAAACAAGCACCTCATCAGGCATCACTGAACAGATAAAGACTGTGAGAGAGCACAAATTCTGAAAAAATGCACAATGTTATGGAAGTGCAGTGCACACTGCCCATTCGACATTAGGCACAACACCTCTCTCAATGATTTCCCCTCCTCCCCTGTTCCGTTATCCCCAAGTTACCCAACAGTATCAGCAGCAGCAGCAGCTGGCATTGAGGGGGTCATCAGCACCATCATCATCAGCAGCACTACTACCACCACCACCACTCTTTATACAGCAGCAGTAGTAGCAGCACTACAGCAGCAGTTCGGCAGCAGTTGAGCGGCACTGAAGCGCGTCCATAGCAGTGAGAAGGCACTGCAAGCACCCGAGCGGGAGAGTACCGCCACCAGTATTCTCGCTGGCACCACCGAAAGCGGTCGACGACCAAGTCTCTCTCTGCCAAAAGAGAACCTTTTTTGTCCCGGTGAGAGGCTGTTGGTATTATAACTGCAATTCAGTGCATCAGCATCAGCACCAGTGCACCTCACTCATCCTCAGCACCGGTCAGCTCTGTGCCCAATCTATTGGATTCTCTCGGTAATGGCAGAGAGTGGCATTTGTGCCTGCTGTGTGTTCTCGAAGAAGACTGCATCCTCATCGAGTGTTTGCCACACGACCGACACGTGTCACCTCAGAGCCCTGCCATTACTACCCTGCCTCGTCCCCGAGATAGTGGACGTGCACAGGGGATGAAGTAGCAGCATCAGCAGCATCATCATCATTTTATCAGCTTGTTCCCTACTCTCCTCTTCGATCCATCATAACCCGGAAAATCCGGACGGCAATCTCCAGGACCTTCAATCCACTAACTTTGTGCTCGTTACAAGTTTTTCCTTTCTTTTTTCTCCTGAAGCAAACTCTTTTCAATTTTCAACCACCAACTTTAATTATCAGTGTCAGTGTTTGTGTGTTCTCACTAAGTTTTCATCTACGTCAACTCTGTTTACTGTTAAAACTAGCTAAAACTTTATCAACTGCAACGACAACAGCAGCAAAAAAGAAAAAGGTAAATAACAAAGTGAAAAACTCGCAAAAAATTAGTCTTAGCCTCTCCTATTTTAACAAGCAAACAAACGAATGAATTACTTTTGCTAGCTTTCAGATCAAAACAAAGTAAGCTAAAAAGCAATGTCTAATCTACTAAAGCAAAAGAAAAGTTGCCACCTACCTTGAGCAGTCGTTCTCCGTTGGTCGAGGCGACGTTGAATCCAAGTGACTTCCATAGCTGCAAAATCTTCCTCGATTCAATGTAACTGTAGAAAGTAAAAGTAGAAGGTGGTTAGAAATGAGGCTGAGATGATCGAGTCAAAAAGTTTGGTCGAAAGAATCATCATCATCATCACCATGCTCTCAGTGCTTATCAAGCCCAGCATTTGTCACGTTCACGGCTGTTCCATTTGAGAGAGAGAGAAAAGTCAAAGCTGGCAACCGGCAAAACACATCGACAGTCTGAGAGTGTGTGTGTGCTCTAGCGAGCCGCAGCAGTTCTGGTAATTTATGACTCGCCGACGACAGCTGAGCGAGAGAAAATAGAAATACTGAGGCTGCTGCTGCCGTTGTTGCCGATGAAATACAAAGTCAAAGTCAGGGCGGCAAATCAGAAAGAGAAAGAGAAAACGACCGATGAGGCAAGGAAAAAGAACACTAGAAGGAGCACAAGAAGAAGGAGCGACGTAATTCATTTCAAAGTGAGTCAGACTCGGCAAACACAGAGAGGAGAGAGAGGGCGAAAATTTCCTCATTAATTTGACACATTTAAATCATTTTTCACAGCAGCAGCAGCAGCAGCGCAGCAGCAGTACAATAGGCTAAAGTCAAAGAGAATGAAAATGAGAGAGAGGCAGCAGTGGTGGCTGATCGAGAACTGCACACACACTTGTGTCAATCGAGAGCAAATAGAACTGGGAAGAATGGCAAGAGAATGAAATAGGCTGAAAGTTGAGACAGTCAGTAAGAGAGACAGTGAAACGGGCACTCTGACTGGTGGCGTTGATTGCACTCGGGGTTAATTGATGGCCACTGGGAGTGAGGGAATGAGTGGCCAGCAAATGCACTGTTCCATTCTCATTCTCGATTCCCCTTCTCAGTGACATCATCCCCATGCCCTCGGTTAGGTAATCCCCCACCAGCACTCTGCCTCATCAATAAACTAGTAGCATCAGCACACCACTGACCGATGGTCGGTCGTAGGAGCACACACACTCGATGTTCAGAGTGATCATGTTACCTATTGTGGGTCTCTAGCACTTTCTCCCACTGCTAATTGCCTTTTGGTTTGCACTGGTCGGCCACCACCACCACCACCACTGACACCAAAGAACAAGAAGACAAGGCAACAGAATTGGGTCGCAATTAGGCAGCACAGTGTCTCTAATGTCCCCAATGTGACCTAGTGAGAAAGGAAGGGAAAAGGCAAGTTCCAGTGGCAATTTAGCAGTCGGTTGCTTGCTAGCTGGCACACTGCAAGCATCTCTCATTTCAGAGAGGCCATTTTCGTCTCCGTTTACTGCAAAAAAGAACGAGAGAAAACAGAGTAGCACAAAAGAGTAGCACAAGAGTGCTCATTTCTCAGCTCGCAAATGAAAAACCAGACCAGACCAGAGTAGGAAGGCTGGCTGGCAAAATGAGAAATCTCTCGAAACCGATTTCGGGTAAATATTTGGCCTCTCTCCCTCTCTTTCTTTTTCGCCATATGGCGCCCGGTAAATCGGCATCCCCGTGCACTCCACGCTCACTCCAAGCAAATATCCACACAAACACACACACAGCGAGTGTATTTCTGCTGGTGCACACATTGTTCACTGGTGTCTTCTCTTCTCGGTGTGCACTGTCGAAAACTAAATACAAACTTTAGTTAGCCTTCTCCTTTTCCTTCTCCTCAGAGTTAGCCGACGACGCTGGACCCCGTCTGTCAGTGCTCTCTTTCTGGTCAGAGTTGGCGAAAAAAGTAGTAGTAGTGGATGGAATGAAAGAAAGAAGTAAACAGGCAACACCGAATCGGACTGCCGCCGCTGCCGCTTTCGATTGCACAACCGAAAAGCAGAGTCGACTTTTCATCTCAGAGCAGACTAGAAGAATAGAATAGAAAAGTCCTCCTCGTCTGGAAAACTTTTTCCCTTCCACTAGTGGAAACCAAAGTGGAAAGGTCTCCCTATTCTATTCCATTCTACCCCGCTCAAATCTCATAAAAGTAAATCGATTTAAAGGCCAGCAGCTGAAAGAAGCAGAAAGAGGGAGGTAGAAAAGAAGAAGGAGAAGGCAGCAGGGTAAAAACGATTGTTAGTCAAGCCAGCAAGGTGATAAGCTGGGGAGTAGTCAGTTCAGTGTTGTAGTCTTGGCAGACGGCAGCCAAGCATAGAACACTGGCGGAAATAATGACCAGAGCAGCAGCAGCAGTTGTTTCGGAGCAGTATCTCTCTCGGCAGCTGTCCACTGTGACACTGGCTATGATAGCAATCAGGCAGTTGGTAGTTAGTAGTCAGCCAGCGAGGACAATGCAGGCCAAATCTGATAGGGCCAGTCGACTAGCCAAGCATGGCTGGCTGGCTGCAGCAGTAAATCACCAGGCCGTAATTAATTATGAAGATGAAGACGAAGAAGAGGAAGACGAGTCACACACTGCTACCCCACCATTGTGTAATAGTAGCCAGCCAGCAAGTCAGTGATAGGTGGCAATGTGCTAATTAAGCTGCTGCAGCTGCAGCTGCAAAGGCACTAAATAAATAATTACCCACAAATTGCAGACACAAAAGAGGCGACAAAGTGAATGGATGGAACGGGACCGGGTGATATGCAGATGAATGAATGACAAACGAATGTAAATGGTGGCGGTGGTGGACAGACTGGCTGACTGCCACTGGACATTCTGAGCGTTTCCACTAATCTGAGCACATCTTTTGAGTCAAATTCTGCCTCAGCAAATTCTTCTGCAAATTCTTGCACCCCTTCTGCACATACCGATGATTAATGTTTGGCCATTTGTCCTGCAATGGCAGCAGTCTCTGCATCACAGTTTGTGTAATTAACCACAGCAGCAGGCGTGTGCCCAGTCAGTGCCCGAAAGGAGGTCATAGTGCCTGATAGTTGAAAGTGACTGCTGCAGCATCCTCTCTCTCTTTCTCTTTGGAGCATGCCCAGCCAAATTCTAAGCCCCAAATCCACGTCGGATTAGAGGCGGCGGCAATGGCAGACAGAGAGCCCTAATTAGAGGCAAAGGGGAGAGAAGGAATGAAAGAGACTGGCACAGCAGCAGCACATAAATCACCTCAATTGAGAATGAGCTAATCCCCTCCTGCATAGACGCAGTAGACACTTTATTGAATTAAAGTCGCTGCTTTTCTTTTTCCCTTCTAAACAAACACAATGTGTCCGTTTTAAAGTCAGCAGCAGCCAATTTGAATGCCAGCGGATGCCAGCTCTAATCTCTAACTTCCACCCCCTCTTTTAAACATTAAATCTCCCGCCCCTCTCTTTAAATCCGTCTCAATTTGCACTAGAAACATTAAAAATTTGTTGTTTTGAGAGAGTTTCAAAAGAACAAAAACAAGTGAAACAAAAAGCAGTTTTCCCCTCTCTCTGGTGGACAGCTGACGTCGTCGTCGCCGTTTTCCTCGTTGCCAACGACCTCACTAATTACCATCACACTGTCAGACAGCAGAGAGCTGGCTGGCTGGCAATTCCCGGTAGAAATCATCTGAGCTCAGAACAATTGCTCTTCTTTCCGAGACTTGAGCAGACTAAACTGTAATCAACAACAAACGGAGAGGAGAGAGAGAACAGAAATGGCAAAACTAAAGCACCAAAACGAAACAGCAGACACACCGAGGGACCGCAAATTTAATCAGACAGGGTAGTGGAATAGAATAGAATGGTTAAAGTGGAGGCAGGAGGCAACAATGAATGAGCAAATGAAGGATGATGAAAAGACAAAAGCGATATGATGAACACCGACAATTACACCGGCGCAATGAGCAACTTGAGATGACTTATGGCGCCTGGTCACGAAAGGCCTGGGGAGAGGGGGTGAAAGTGAGTGCAGGGTCATCGAGTCAATGACTTGGCAAACGGTGATGATCACGTGCTAACACAGTGCTGAGCACACTTCCACGCCGGAACTGCACGAGGAGAGAGAGAGAATTGGAGAGCTCATCTGCACTTCGGGTCGCCCCTAGCTACCAGCACCGAATCTGTTTGCCCATCTAAAGTGCACCTTGCTCTCGGCCATGCCAGGGAAAAGTGAGACTAGAATTTTCGCTGCTGGTTCTGATGCTCATCCGAGCGTCACTTCATTGTGATGTGTTTGTCTTGCAGTCAGTCAGTGAGTTGCTGCTGCTGCTGTTGATCAAACACTGCCAAGTGCAAAACTGAAGAAGGCAGGGAGGCAAACAAACAAACAAACAGCAGCGGAACAAACTTTAAAGCAGTCACAGTTCTTCTCCTTCTCCCCTCTTTCTAAGCTAATGGATCACATCACAGTGGCGATGGGGCTGCTTGTACGAAGACCGAGTTGAACAACATTCTCGGTTTAGTGCACCAGGCAGGAGAGAGAGAGAGGATTGCCAAGAAAAGGGCTCCCCAAAACGCTGCCAGCCAATGTGTTTGTGTTTGTATTTACATATACAGACAGCAAAAAACAAACTCCAGCACACAAACGAGTTCGCAAACAGAAAGAAAGACAATAAAAGAAAAGTTGCACTGAATTAGAGCTGCTGCTGCTGCTGCAGTAGAAGTGAGCAATTCTGTTGAGCTAAGCAGAAAACAAGAACAGCAGCAGCAGGAAAGGGACTTGAGCATTTAAGGATTGCAAGAGAGGAAACTTGGCTAGGAGCATCCTCTCCTAGCCATCGGTAGTCAACGGCTGTCCCGTCCGCTCACTGGCTCTCCATCAGCGGAAATGGCCTCTGAAAACAAAGCAGCGGCAGCAGCCTCAGCCAGTTCCCTTCATTTTCCTGTCATTTGCCCCTTTCCCTTTCCTTCTCCTTCCTCTGCCTGCACTCAGTTAATTCCTCTAATTGACTTCTGGCTGGCTGTGTGTGTATGCTTGGCGCCCAAAAGTCTCGACCGAGACTGAGTCTGCCTGCCTCCTCTCTCTTCGACAGCTGCTTGCTCTCTCTTCCATTGCAAGATCCAGTGTGCTTGTGCAAGCCCCAATGCAAGTGACACTTTGTCAGGCGCTGGTCCGAGCAGAGAGAGAGAGAGCAGAGCAAACTGCACCGACTGAGCCATTAGATGGCTGCTCGCCGATAACAGCGACGACTGAGACTGAGACTGGGCGCCCGAGAATCGACAGAATCGGCGGCACAGTCAGCCAGTCAGCGACTAGCACTGTAATAATGCAATAAAATTTAAGCGGAAATTAAATTGCCGAGAGTAGAAAGAGAGATTCGCAGAGAGAGATTTGCCGTCTGCAAAATTTTCGCTCAATTGTTTGGTTGATTCTTTCTCTACTGATTCGGTCGGGGCAAAAGTGGTCGGAGAAGTGTGTTCTAGTGTACACTGAGACAGCCAGCCAGGCAGCCATCTCCTCTCGACAATGGCGCCCTGACGCCTGATTGATCTCGCCCTTACTGCTAAATCTCTCTCCAATCTCTTAGCTGTTCTCCTGTCTCTCATTCACTCTTGACAAAGATTGCCAGATCGTTTCAATTTAGACTCTCTCAGACAACAGCAGCAGCAGCAGTGAGAGCAGCACTGGAAATCTCTCCTCGATCAGATAATTATTACTTGAATGAGAGAGGGGAGAAAGTGGTGCACAGGGGCTTAGGCAGTCAGTGAAGAAAACGAATTTAGAAGACGCCAACACACAACGAATCAGTTAATCGATAATGATAGAGAAAGAGAAAAGATGCTGGTACAGTTGCTGATCATCATCGTCGACGATAATGGTGAAAGGCCCTGGCGGTAAATTGGGAAAGCACAAGCAGGCACAATTTTGGTCAGAGCACAATTGAAAATCATCTTCCATTCTCTGCTCGACTGGCGGAATTCCCTTCTCTTGTGCCCGATTCTCAAAAACAAAGTAGAGTTACATGGCAGCAAAAAATTCAAATCTTTACCCTTCCCACCACTTCTATTCACTATTTTCTTTAAATTCTCGTAGCTTCTCCTCTCTGATCATCATCTCCGCCGGCTCGTTCCGGCGATAATGACAGGCAATGACTGTCTGTCTCTCTCTGTGTGTGTGTGACTGGTAAAGACATACACACTCGCTTCATTGAAATAAGAGAGAGACCGAGTGTGACAGTCGGAAAAGTACGTCAGAATAGGAAAGAAACTGGGGACTTAAAGAATAGAAAAAAGAATGAGACACAACTTGGGCATTATGAATTCAGGGGTGAATGATTCGAGCAGTGAGCAGCAGTGGAGCAGCTCACTCTCTCGCCAATTTTGAGATGAGATGAGGAAATCGGATAGTCTTTCAAGCCTCAAAGATGAAAAGAACAGTCCTGACTACCAGAAAAGCACAAAGACGCCAGAAAGTGACAATTGCCAGTGTGTGTCTGCAGAGAGGAACAGAGACAGAGTATAAAACACAACCGAAAAGAAAGAAGACGAAATGAGGACGAGGAAAAGTGCCAGCTTTAAACTCATTTTATTTCAGCTTCCTCCCTTTCCTTTCCGTCTACTATTTAATCGCATTAACAGCGACGCGAACGAGCAAACGCAGTTTTGCGATTCCTCTAACGATTCTAATCGGCAGACAGGCAGGCAGGAATGGGAAGGAGTGGGAACCAGCAAAGAACAAGACACAGACAGAGAATGGGCCCATGTTAGTTGGGTAGTTAGGCAGGCAGGCAAACACACAGTTCAGTGCAACCTAACTGTCATGTCGACGCATACATTATCAGCAGTTCCACCAGTGCTCCTCGACCTCGACCCTTTTGCTTTTGGGTAATTTTCATAAATTCTCAACACACACACACAGGCTGGCTCCAGGATTTGCATCCCTTTACTCCTTCTTCTTCTCCTACTCCTCCACCTCCTCCTCCTCCACTGTCTAATCTAATTTAAAAGCACCCAAAAAGAACCAGAAAGAAAGAAAAAGAAAGGCCATTGTTTAGCAGCAGCATCAGCAGCGATGAAACGTGAGTGACAACTTTAAGACCCCAGTTAAAAGGAAAAGGAGGAGGCAGCAACAGCAGCCTAAAAAGATGAGCGAATTAAAGCAGCAGCCAGCAGATCGCATTAGCCGCCATGTTAAAGCCTATCAGCAGAAAGATGCTGCCAAGTAGTAGAAAAAGAGAGGCAAACTTTAATTGGATCGAAAATGGAATCGAGAGAGATGGTCACCAGAAAAAAGTGTAAACTGAGAACAGAAACAGACAAAAAAGATTGTCCCGACAGTTGTCGCGCCAAACCAAAGCGATTAGCGACAAGACACACCACAGACAAACAAACCGACAAAGAGACAGCAGACAGTACAGTGGCAGCAAGTGAGAAGCATCGGATCGGCAGCCACTTTAATTACCACTTGCTAATGGCCTGGGCAGAGGGCTGACCAAAAGACAACATATCAGCAACAGCAGCAGCACATGTTAATGATGTCTGAACAGACAGACACAGTGGAAACAAATAAAGCAAACACATGTCCAAAGAGGAGGAGGACTGGTCACTGGATTGGAACGTCTCCCAGAGAGGCGGATGACTGCTGCTGCTGGCACACGGATGCAATTGACAGTTGTCAAGTGGTCGTCGGGCGGAGGAGAGGGGAGACAGCACCAGCAGAGGATTGCCTGCTATTGTCGGAGATATGTAAACCAGTGCAGTGCGACATCTCATGACATGCCCAATCGGTGATCCACACAAGTCACATGCAGCAGCAGCAGCAGCAGCACTTTACATTTCCTCAGTAAAGTACTTCCAGGGAAAACATTCTCTTTCTTTCCTCGCAGGCTCACGTCTGTGCTCAGTGCAGTCTCGGGTCAGGGCAGTTCATTAGCGGGAACTGCCTTGGTGGTGGCAAGCACTACCACCACCAACCGAATAATCTGCACGAGTGATTGGAAAGAGCAGTGGTAAGGGCAGCAATGGCAGCCAGATCAGCTCTGTGAATCACTCAGCTGGACATTGTGCTGGCCTGTGCAGAAAAAAAACGAAAAAAGGCAGAGAATTCATTCATTGAGGGCAACAAAGCTACCCCAGCTAACCCACACGTAGGCAGTCAAAGGAAATCCAAAAAGAGAGAGGGAGAAAAAGAGAGGAGACACGCGACATTTCGATGCTTGGCTGAGCTCAGAGCGAGAAAGAAAGCCAGCACAGCCAAATGCCACAATCACAATCAAACGATAACGAGAAAGAAAGAGAAGGCAAAATTAGGCGAGACAAAAAACTCGGAAACGGATTCGCTGCGAGCACTGAACTCACTGAGTTCGAGGGCACAGTAACCTTTGACAAAATAGTAGCAACCAAAAGAAGTAATGGCTGTCCACAATTGTCGATTCCTCCTCTTCCTCTTCTTTAAAACGAGAATACACACAGCGCACTGTACAACTGCCCCTAAGCTGTCCGGGGTTATACTCTCTAGTTGCTGAGTTAAAAGAAGTTGCGTCTCTGCAAATTGAAAAGTCAAACACAGACACACACACAGTGAATGCCACTGTTGGCCACTGTCACCATTTCCAATTGGCCTTCCAGTGTGACAACACAGTGCCATTTGTGGTGGTGGTAGTAGTGTCCTTTGCCAGAAAGCAGTACTAACGTGCCAATTACGGACAACTTAATGGCACTGACAACGGCAGAATCAGCAGCAGCAGCACTGCTTCCAGGCAGATGAGAACTGAACTGCAGCTCCAGAGATTGGACAGTCTGCAGACAGTGCACTTCTATAGCTCAGGCCAATTCTCTCATAGAGCAGAGAAGTCATGAGCATCAGTTTATTAACACTTTGCTTGCAAACCTAGGCCAAGGAAGAGATGCGGCGGCAAAGTGGCAGAGCAGAGAATGAAATAGAGAAAGAGAGAACATTGGCCATTGTTTGTTTGTTTGCTTTCTCCTTGCTTTGGTCTTCTGACCCTCTGCTGTTCAGGTTCAGCAGCAGTAGCAGAACAAATGAAGCACAAATTAGGAGAAGGCCCAAAGAGAAGCTGCTGAACAAAATTAGCGAGCACAAAGGGCACACACAGGCCCAGACAGGCAGTGAGACACCCAATCCATAGAGTCAATATTGAACTTGAAGTGCAGCAGCCAGGCGAGCTGAGAAAGGGCAGAAGGGGCAAACAAGCGAGGAAAAAGAGAAGCAGAACAGTGACCAAAATGTAATGAAAGGAGAAGAACAAAACAGCAGAGAAGAAATAACGGACATAACGGCAACATAATGGCCAACTGAGATTGGGCAATTGAACAGAGGCAAGCGCAAACAGAGACGTTACAGTACAACACACACACTGCACAACGGCAAACAAACAGGCAGACAGATGATCAAAGTCAACTGATTTGCTTTGCCTTCTCCGAAAAGAGCGTCTGATTTTCTAAAGAATAGAGCACATTGAGAGTGCACATCCCGTGCACGTTCCCCTTATCAGAGGTGCCGGTGCAGTGCCTTCTCTCTCTCTCTCTCTCTCTCTCTCTCTCTCTCTTACCTCTCTTATCAGCCATCTTTTTCATCATTACCGTCTACTTCAAAGCGGAGACCGAGCACTACTACTACTCGAGAAAAGCGATCATCACCGAAAGGAGACGGCGGCTGCAAAGGCACTCGTCTGGTGCCCATTTATCATCAATCAGCTCCCTTACTCTCTGCTGTTCAGCAGTATTCTCTCTCTCCCTCGATTTTCGATTGAAAAATTCATAAATTTAAATTGACGCTCTCCGCTTCACCGGACGGCAAGACGGCAAGAGGCAAACTTGGAGTTGGTCTCACTCTCTCTTTCTTTGAGAACCATATTCTCTTCTTTCAAGGAGGAGAGGAAGCAGAAAGCATGGAAAATGTAAATTAATGGCCGCAGCCTCCGCCGCCGCCGCCAACTCTAAATGGCACGAGAGAATATTCTGCCTGTCGAACATTGAATATTCATTCAGTCATTCAGCAGCGGCAGTCATCAGCGATAATGATGGAACTCAAAGAGGAGGAGGAGCAGTAGGCAGATAAACGATTTCGCCAGGCAGACTCTGGAAAATTTAAATCTCTCTCGAAATGAGGGCGTCGCAGCAGCAGCAGCTTTGACTCAGCCAATTAATCGTACTGTCGATATTTGCTGCTAAGCACACTCTCAGTCTCTTTCCATCTAAGCACTCTTTTTGGTTTTCTCGGTCGTCTTGCTTCACACACCACACAGCAATGATTAATTGCACCTGATCGGAGAGGCAGAGGCATCGAAACCAGAGGATTCAGCAAAAAAAATCCTAAAGTTCTCTAGTTGGAGAGTAAACCCCTTTTAAAAGTCATTAAAAGGCAATTTATCGAGGCTGAGTTTCGGCGCTGCGACGCTAGAAAGAATGCGCCGATGAGCGCACAAATTCCTCCTTCTTCTCCTTCTCCTCAGAAAGTTGACAAAGATCAAGGATTTCAGATTGGGAAGGCAAAGATAAACAAAAAGAGAAAACAATTCAGCAGTAAAAAAGCAAAAACAAACTGAGCAAATCACCAATTCAAATGGGACAGCACCTCCGCCCAGTGTGGCCGATGTGTCGCCGTTGCTGCCAATTTCCCGCTGCCATTAATGGCAACACACACACACATTGCACCAGCAATCAAATTAGTAAATGAGCATAATAAAGAAATGAAAGAGAATGTGTGCAAGCACCTACTTTCACTTCCTTTTAAGGTAGCCCAGGGAAAAGGGAACAGGGAAAGGGACAGAGAAGGCAAAAAGCAGAGGAAATCAAAGTGCCCAAAGTGAGGTGCCATTTGGAAGCAGTTGCAGTCAGTGCTGCGTCTAAGAGTAATGGAGGCGACCAAATGAGAGACCAGAAAACGATTAAAAGCAAGGCAAGCAAGGCAACTGCTACTGTCGCTGCTGTCCCATTTATTAATAGGCAGGCCATTAATCGAGAGTGAACGAAGTGTGCACATTGCTGCTGCTGCACACATTGCTGCCAATTTAGGCAACCACCAGAATTGGCCGTTTCAGAACTTGGTTTCAGCACTTCACTCTAGACACTGAATTTCCATTGAGAATGCATACAAAGAAACAAGAGACAGTTTGACTGACTTGCTGAAAACGCCATCTCATTCAGATGATTTCCAGTCGAAAAACAGTCTCTCTTCAAGAACACTAGAATACCAGAGAAGAGAAAGTGAAAACGGAGCTCTTTTATAAAGAGTTTAGTCATTTAGGAAATTAACGAGCAGCCAGTCAGTGAGTGACTTCTCGCTCAATGGAAACGAGCAGCAGCAGTGGAAAGTGAGTGAGGCTAAAGCTAGGCGACAAATCGACGCGACCATCACACATTTGTTGGCTCTAAGGGCCAACAACAACACAGTGGGTAAAAAGGGCATCCTCCAGAAAGACTCTCTGCAGAGAATAAATAAACAAAGCAAAGCGAGATAGAGAAACAGCAAGCACTCTCGATTGCACCACCAGCAGAGAAACACTGCAAATTAGTGTGCAAAGTGAATCCAATGAGCAGACTCTTCGCACACACTCGAACCTGAAAATGGAGTCAGTAAGAGCCAGAGCAGATCTCGCTCTCGTTTGCCTCCTCTCGAGTTTATCTGCAAATTGAGAGAGAGAGAGAGAGGAAATTACAGCAGCAACACTTTCAGCAGAGAGACAAACAGCGTCTTTGTCATTAGAAGGCGACAGTCGAAAAGAGAAAGAGAGGAAAAGAGGAAACAAATGCGACGACGGAAGGAGAGCTTCTTCTCATTCCTTCACACTTTGCTCTCTCTTTCTTTCAATTCCTCTGAACATCATTTACTCTGTCACCAAGAGGAGAGGAGGCAGAGACTGGTGATTAAAAATAGCTTAGGCTGGCTGTGTGTGTTAAGAGGAGAAAGATGGGCACACTTTTTGGGCAGTAATGGAGCAGCAGCCTTGGGCCACTACTCATCTCACTTCAAGTCATTATCATTACCCAACCAGTGACCAAGTGGTTGTCTGAGAGCTAAACTGACAGCAAAGCTTCAGACCAAAGTCAAGTTCAGCCAAACTGATTCCTCGGTGTGTGTTTGGCAAAGCAGTAAGCGCGTGTTAGCCCACTGATAAGACCCCAAACACTGCCATCGACAGCAAAAATTGATTCCCGCCATTTTTTCTTGCCAATTTTTGACGCCTGTCAAAATCGGAGGGAGGGACTTTAAAAAAACAGAAGGACAGGCAAGTCAAGAGAGTAGGCATTTTTGTTTCTGTGCCAGGCATCGAAAATTGCAATTTCCCTTCTTCTTTCGTTAGAAGAGGAGGCAAATAAACAATCGAGGTCGATTGTATGCGATTTGCAGTTACCGCTGCTGCTAACCCTTTGCTACCCCTCTTCTAACAAGAAGAACAACACCAGCTCCAGCAAACCGCCAATTTAGACGCCGCGAAACAGACGCAAACAGACATCAAATTAAGGCGCAGAGAGCGACGAGAATCACCCGCTTTCCAATTGAATTGCATTAGGGTGAAAGGAAGCTATGGTGAGGCAGCAGCAGTCGATGAAAGCCTAATGTAGAGCACTTTGAGCACATCAGCGGCTGCAGCAACAGCAGCAGCAAACTGCGTCTCCTTTCCCCTGCTGCCGCTGCTGTCTCCCATCTAGTCTCTAATCATCAATTCAAATCAATTCCCAATTTGGCAATTTGGCACTCCAAGAGGAGAGAAGAGACCAGAGGAGAAGGAAAAGGGCTCAGAGCGCATGAACATCACACACACACACACACACACTCACTACCGTTAACTACCGAGCTGCTCAAGAATTTTCGGCCTTTTTCCTCCTTCTTTTCCTCGATCGCCAAAAATCGAGTGTGAAAAGTGACAGTGTGAGGAGGGAGTAAGTGCAAGGAGGGGGCAAGCACTTGCTCAAACGATCGACAGCGGCGGCGGTGTCTGTCAAGAACAGCATTAGCAGCAGCAGCAGTCCCTAACCTAACTGAATTTTCTATCGCTCAAACACACACACACTCAATTTACACATTTTAACGGGTAAAGAGAGAGAGAGAGTAAAGAGATAGACGCGCGGCAAAGAGTTCAAAGAGTGCCGATCGTAAAGACGGCCAATAAAAACTCTAAAGGAGAAAGAAGAAGCACAGAAACGTGCGAGAACATACCTTTTAGATGATGGCCAGAAGGTAGGTAGTTGGGTAGTTTGCAGTGGTCGTTAGAAGTTTGATGGCAGAAGATGAGAGAGGTAATTTGGATGATGATGAGAGGCATAATGACGAGGAAAGCAGGCCAGAAGGGTATTTCGGCAGGGACGGTCCAGATTGAGGTCAGGGAAGAGGAGGAGGAGGAAAAGAGAAATAAAACGAAAGTTAGAATAGATCGTAAAGTCGACACTAGAAATCTCAAGTTTAGCAAAGAGAGTGATTGGGAAAGCAAAACTTGAACTCGCTGACAACAGTGCACTCACTGGACAACTAACCACTTTCCTGCAGTACTTTTCAGTGCAAGGAGAAAAGAAAAGAAAGTAGAAAAGTCAAAGAATTGCACTGACAGACTCAATTTTCTGCAGTAGTCGATTGTGTCTCGGCTAAATCGCTCTAGGGAGAACACTCTGCAGCAACCAACCAACCAACCACTTGCTGCTAAATTGAGAATTCCAGAACCGAAACGAACAGTGAAGTCTCAAAGCACAGCGCGGCAAACAAGCCAATTTACATACAAACTCAAAAGCGAAAAGTAGAAGAAACTGAAAGACGGCACAATTCACTCGAGGCGGAAAGACAAAAACACAAAACACACACACACAATTGCCTCTTAAATTAGCCAGCCGTCTTCGTCTTCGTCTTCAACTCTCGACCAAATCTGTCTCCACTAGGTCTCAGCCCATTTAATCGCTTGGCAGCAGCAGCGGCGGCCCAATTTCAGCACGCATCCAAACACATAAATTGACACTGTTCCTCATTGTTGTATCCCACTTTATTACCAGACAGCCATCCCTACCCGTATAGCCCTCTCTCTCTTTCTAATTGCCATTTTCCTAGGCGAGCACACATTTTTCCGCCAGATTTCATCTATTAATAATCACCATAAATAATGTAGCAGAGGAGTTGGAGGAGGCAGCAGCAAAGGCTGCTGGCGCCCAAGTGTACCCCCTAAAATCGCGCCCATAAATCGCAGCGGCGGCGGCGGCGGCCCAGCTCAACTTTTTATCACATTTTTATCTCCTCTGTCTGTGCACATTAATTAATCACAAACACACACACGCACACAACCACCCTCTCAACTAGAGGACTGAATTGTGCCCAAGTTTTTGTTGCATCTTTCTGTGCGCACTTCAATTTAAAGCAGCAACCTCCTCCTTCACAGTGAAGATGTATGTAAATCTCAATTGGCAAAGCCAGCGAATCGTACATAATCTCAGCGCTGCTGGCGATGATGAGTGCAATGATGGCAATGAGGATGATGGGGTGATGAGAATGTGAATTCAATTCACAGTCTCAGTCAGACAGAAAGTCTGCAGTTTCAATTTGCAACTCGTCTAAATTAAGTTTTAATTTAAGAGTTTGCTGTGTGTGTGCTGCATTCACATTATTTTAAATTCAAACACTGAAAAGCCGTCAACTTCTTCTTCTTCTTCCCTCTTCTCATCTAACTTTTCATTCATAGATTCATTCATTCATTCTTACAATTGGCCAAACTTGACAATTCTGTCTGCCACTGCTGCTGCTGCTGCTCGACCTACTTCTTCTTCTTCTCTTTCACCATCGTCATCCCCATTGCCACCATCATCATCATCATCATCAACGACTCATGGAACATTCATAAAGTCTCTCAAGCGAAAAGATTTTAAACTGGGCAAAAAATAATAATAAACTTGTCAGCTGGGAGACGGACACAAAGAGAAGGGGAAAGTCAGGGAACTGAGCACTGAGGATTCTCGGTGTCCCTTTTTAATATTCACAGCTCCCTCCCTTTCCTTGCCGCTGATATTAACACTGCCTGGCAAATTAAATAAATGGAAAAGGAAGGGAGAAGAAAGTCAAAGCAGAGCGAGTCTCAGCCTCAGCGGCTAGGAATTCCCAAATTGACGGGCACAACACATTCACTCACTCCTTTGTCTTTGCAGAGGACAAACAAAACACTGAAAGTAAACAAAACATCAGCTTCTCTGCAAAGGTTTTTCAGCAGCAGCAGCAGCAAGGTTGACTGCCTCAAAACAAAAGGAAGGAGCCAAAAGAAGGGGAAAGGGAAATTAAAAGCAAGCAAAGGAAAGGGGCGTGAATATGTGAAAGGGGATAAAGGAGAGAGAGTGTAAACTGCTGTGCGAGGATTTTTTGTGCTAATTAAAAAGAAAGCCAGTCTAGCACCTAAACCACAGCTCAATGATTGACAACTACATTAATTATCGCATGGCTAAACACACGTCAATTAATTAAAAGAGAGAGAGGCACGACAAGGGACGGAGAGCAAGGCAGCAACATCACCAACCAAAAAAATTCAGCCGTCGATTCTGGTGAATAGAATCGAGGAGGCGAGAAAGCGAGAGTTTCTGGTTGCAGGCAGAGAGCAGACCGCACATCATCCGAGGACGTCGATTTATAAAAATTTAAAGCACCAGCAGTCGGGAAAAAAGGAGAAAGTAGCAGACTTTGCCCTGCATTGAAATCATAAAAAGTCCATTAAGTCACTGCAACGGCACCCAAGTTTTTGCGGTGGCTTTAGCAGCTTGCCAAGCACAAGTGCTGCTTCAGTGTGTGAGTGCTAATGACCACCACCACCAACACAGCACACACAGCTCGATTCTGTCAACATGACAATTTTCAAGCTGCCAGGACACATTCAGTGTGTGTGTCTAGTGTGTTCAGTACAGAACCGTAGAGAATAGCCAACTTTGAGGCAGCTTTAAAGCGGCGCAAAAACTTTTCACAAAAAATGCATTGAAAATTGTCAGCCAAAAAGTGGTTGTTGCAGTTTGCCGCCAGCAGAAAAGAAAGTCAATTTGTCGACAGACAAATCCACAGAGTTTCCTTCTCTCTCCCCCCTCTTGCACTCAAAGACAAGGCACAACAGACACATCCAAGGCAAAAAACAAGTAAAATCAATTACAAATTAGACAGACAGACCGACAGATAGAAAGACAGCAGTTTAGCAGTTTAGCTCAACACTCAAACTCAGTGGTGGTCGTCACTGTGATTTGCTGTACAGTTGCTAGAAGACAGGACAGAAACCGACAGGACAGAACAGGACCGAGCAGTTGGGCAAAACGGAAAAATGTAATTAACACTTAGTTGCTGCTGCTGCTGGAAAGCATCTCTTTGCGGCATCTTTGCGAGCTGTCTTCCCTCCCCTCCCCCTCCCCTCAGTTTCCTCAAACTCAAACTTTTAGCCCATCGAAAAGCAATTAACTTTGGCAAGCAGCATCAGCAGCATCAGCCGCCAGTTTAGCTGTCAGGCAATCGATAAGAGGCAAGCCAAGCCAAGCCAAACCAAGCCACACAACACAACACACAGAAAATAGTTTCGATTCTGTGTAACAGTGGCTGTGTGTGTGTTTGGTTTGGTACGAAAGCAGCATCAGTCGAAGCAAACAATTACGGCCGGCGCTTCCTGTGCAGTAGCAGCAGCAGTCGGCCATCGTTTTTCCTGCTTACTAAACATGTGTTTCCTCTCTCTCCTTTTCTCTTTTCTAAACAGTTCCAATCGGATCGATCTGATGATGATGATGGTAGTGATGGCCGCGCGGCTTTCTCCATTATCCCGATAGAAGCAGCAGCAGCATCTCTCGACTAAGAAAAACTCCTCTTTTCATCATCAAAAACTAACTCTTCCTCCTCCTCAATGTACCGACTGTCCTCCTTCAGACCGAACAGCCTAGGCACCGGTAGTGCTGCTGAAGGAGGTGGAGGCATCGAATCGCCCCCCCTGTCGGGCACTCCACTGACCGAGCAGCCAATGCCTTCAGGAAGTGGTGCACAAATGGCAAGCAGCAGCTCAACCGCCTTCCATCGACAAAATAGCCAAACGGGCAGTAATGGTCAGATCAGCCCGCCCTCCACCAGCATTCCCAATGTGCCCACCTACGAGACCATCGACGTGGCCAATCTCAGGTAAGAGAAAGGATAGTAGAAAGTACTTTAAAAAACTAACTCAATTATGATCTTCCATTTTCAGTCAGCACCACCTCTCCGGCTACAACCCTGCCGCCTCTACGCTAGAGTACAGCAGCAGCAGCGGCGGCTCAGCGGCTTCCGGCTCCGGACACAGCCAAACGTCGGCCTGTGGTCTGGACTCCAGTACGGCACCGATCATCAATTCAGGCAGCGAAGTTGGCCAGCACAGTCGCTACTACAGCCCCTACGGACCACTGCTGCCGCTCAATCGGCAGCCTCACCACCTCTATCCACTGGGCGGATATGGCGGCGCCAGTGCCTCCTACTACTTCAGCCGACAGGCACAGCAGCCTCGACCCATCTCCACCTGTTATCCCAGCTCAGTGGATGGCTGCTCCACCTACTACTCAGTCTACGGTTATGAAGGGGGTCAAGGAGGAGGAGGTGGAGTTCCGGGAGTCGTGCCCGCCAACCTAGCAACAGGAATGGCAGCAGCAGGTCGATCAACCAGCGAGTCGGGCATCTACTCGCCCACCCGTCGCCTCCGACCCTCCGACTACGCACAACTGCAGCAGCAGCAGATGCAGCTGGCCTTGATGCAGCAGCAACAACAGCAGTCCTATTATCATCACCATCATCACGGCGAAAATCGTCCGCCGATTCAGGAGGAAGTGGCAGCGGCCTCGAGGAGGACTTTGACATTGCACAGGCCATCTTCGCCCTGATCGCCCTCACCGCCTACCTGGTCAGCCTGGGCAGCAGCCTCGCCCTGGCCTACTTCCTCGCCCACCACGAACAGGACAGCCGCGCCTGCGGACTGACGCTCGCCGCCACCCTCCTCCCCTCGCTCATCGTCAACATTCTCTCGCTCAAGTGGTAAGTGAAAAAGGGAAGGAGAAGGGGGAATATTCCTGAGTAGAACACATTCCACCATAAAAAGTGGCAGTCACGGTCTGCCAAGTTTGCTGGCTCGCATGCAAATGCAAATTGTCCGGCAAAGTGGTGGCAGTGGTCGGTCTCCATTACCAGACCCAGACAGAGAGAAAGAGGAAGAGAAAGGGAAGAGTGCCCCCAGCAGCCACGATCGAGCGCAGATCGAGATCAGCATCCTCAGGGGTGCTCTCTCCCTTTCCCATCTTCAGTACAAAGACAGTGCAATTAGTGTCAAATCAACGAAGAAAGGGAAGGGAAAGGGAAGGGGAGAGTGAGCACCCTTGTCTGCAATTAATTAACAGCAGCAGCAGCCCTGCTCTGAATGAACGCAAACTGCACTGCACACAGTGCTTCCGAATGTTCCAGTGCTCTATTCTGCCTACACTCGAGTGGTAGTGTGCAACATCCGAACGCACTCTAGTTAATTAATAAAAATTAATTAATTCCAAATGGGGATGCAATGAGCATTGGGGGGGGGGAGAGAGGGCAGGCAATAGGCAATGCTCAAAGACCGATTGGAATGGAAGCCCACTCATTCCTGCCCCCTTCAGCACCCACAACAGCCTCCCCAGCCCTCCCGCTGCTAATCAAAGTAAACATTGACATTGCCACACACACGGCAAACAAAAAGGCAAATTCCCGACCTACATCGGCCACATTTGACCAGCATTTGGTCATCGGCACCTCATCATCATCCTCATTAGTAGATGCTGCTGAATTGGCCAAACTGAGCAATCATATTCTGGTACACCGTGGCTCGAATTCCTAAGCAGCAGCTGGGCAAGGTGTGTTCAAGGCAACAACTCCTTTGCGCCCTCCAACAGTGCAATACTCAATTTAAATAGTAAATTAGCAGCACCAGCAAAAGCCTGCAGCCCTCAAGTAAATACAATATCGATCGGCAATTGCCGTCTAGCCTGGCCATCTCTGACCAGTGTAGGGAGGCGTCAGGCGTGGTAAGGGCAAACTCCACAGGCACGCTTCATTTAACCTCATTCGGCCGTTTCCATAAGAGCCCAGTCCGAGAAGAGCTGAACTGAACTGAACCGAGCAGCAGAGAAAACCGGCCAAAGGAAAAGATGATGCGACTGACAAGAACACGTTCACATCGGCGGCGAATGGCAGCGAACCACGTCTGGAAAGCTAAACTGAAACAGCAGCAGCAGCAGTCGTTCTCACTGTGTCTTCGGCATCATTATGTAAATTCAGCAAAGCGAATAACTTCGTAACCGAAGCTGACTGGTGAGCAAAGCCGGGCGAGCTGCAGTCGTACAAGACAACACAAACTGTTTCCATCTCGTTCTCTGGTACGACACAGACATTGGCCAGCAGCAGCAGCTGCGTGAGTGAAATACTTATCAAGTGCAAGCAAAGTGGAATGGCAAAAAGAAAAAGAAAAAGAGAAGGAGATCGAAAATGGCACTTTTATAGACAGACACCACTACCACCACTACCAACACTACAAATGCAGACTTTACACTGCGACAGAATGTGCTGAGAGTAGACAAAAATTTGTATCAAATTCAAAACACACACACACGCTCAGTGCAGAATAGAGCCAGAATCGATGGAATCGATTCCGTGCAGGGCGAATCGTTTGACAACGAGAGAATTGGGCTGCCGATCAGTGCCGATCAGCATCAGCATCAGCTCATCTGGTCATCATCAGCTAAGCTTCTCGTTCCTCGCTCGCTTCATTACCCATTCTCATTTAGCATCAATTTAGTCCCTTCTCTCTCCACTGCACCTCACTTTCTCTAATTAAAAGCAGTGTCAAACAGTGTCGCAGGAGAGCAAGTAAGAACAAGAAAGGCAAGAGGCTGTGTGTTTCGCTCCATTTGGAGCACGCGTCGAGCATCGGGCACGCTCAATTGAAGTCACCAGCAGCAGAACTGGTGTCCCCAAACACAACAGCAGGAACAGCAATCCTCGGGTCGATTCTCGTGAGGATAAACACAAGCGAGAGAATGCTGTTCACCCCATCCTCCTCCAGTCAAATTAACTAATCCCAATTACTCGCCTCTCTCCCTTTCCGGTCCTGGTAATTGCCAAGGCCGGCGCGGCAGTTAATTGAAATCACTAAATGAGCTCTCCTCATCAGCTTCTGCTGCTATTCCAAAGAACTGAGGGAGAACAATTGCTGCTGTTGCTGCCTTAATGGCATTCATTAAGGAAGTCGATGCGGCAGCAGCATCAGCAGCAGGGACAAAGGGACATCTCAATCTAGTACAGAACACAAAGACTAACTGGGAGCAATCTCCTCTTTTTTCTCCTTCTCCTCTTTTTTCAGGCTGCTCAACGACAACCACCGGCAGCAGAGCGACCCCGAGTACCCCGTCAAGCGGCCCGACATTGGCCCCTGTGGCTGGACGGCCCGCATCCTCCTCCACATTGTCCTCCTAGGGCCGGCACTGAGGTAAGTCATTGGCTAAGTCATTGGCCAAGTTTGGTCAATTGTATGTAATCAGCAAATGGCAGTGGCCAATTTAATCAAACACAATCAGTGGAAATTAGCAGCAGTGCAGTGTGCAGCAAGCACAAACTTTTAGGGCTCCAATTTCCCTCCAACTTATTAATAAGAAAATCCCCTCCACCAGCCACACCACTACTTTTGGTTGCTGTGTTGTAGCCACACTAACTTATGAACATAATAATTAGTAGCCAGCATTTATCGAGCGAGCAAAGGCAGAACAAAGTTGCCCACCAGAAAGAAAGAAAATAGTGGTGGTGGTGGTGGTGCAAGAGGTTCCTGGAACACACATAGTCAGTCAGTCAGTCGTCGTCAGTGTGTGTCCAGTCAATAAATTATAGATTAGCAACTTTTCTTCCTCCTCTCCTCTTTACTTTCTTCACTTTTACTTTTCTTCATCACTCTCTGGTCAGTTGAGCACTCTCTAATCGAATTAGTCGGTCAGTCCCTCTACCACCACCACCGGTCGGCAAAAACACACTTTTTCAGTGGACAGCAGCAGAGCAAACCGATAAGCCAATTTGCCGCCAATTGTCAGCCAAGCAAAAGGAGTAAAGACAGACAGGGACTCATCAGGGTCAAATAGAGATCGAGATACTGAGCTGAGTGATACTGAAAAAACGGTTCTGAAAGACAGGCAAAAAACGAGTTTAAACAAAGCACCACAGCTCTCAAAACTGCAGACAATGGTGAGAGACGAGCACAGAATAGTCAAGTTGTTGGATTGAAAGCAGAAAGATTGAAAGACGGGGGCACTAAAATGCAAATGAAGTGAAGAGAAACACAAAGCGAACGGAGACACACTCTTTTTCCCTTTGTGTCTTTCTTCTTTCCTCTCTGCTCGTCACTAATAATTAATCGTCACACTGCAATTGCTACTGCAACTGCAACTGCTTCCACTGCTGAAACTCAATCGGAAATCGACCCAGCCACTCTCGAAGTGCTCTTCCCTGCACATCCGGCACCCGAGCCGAGCCGAGCAGCCAGTCAGTCACAGTCTAAACCTCGATATTATCATAAATTAAAAATGCTGCTGTCGCTGCAGTAGTCCTTTAAAGAACAACTGAAACTGAGGGACAGAGAGAAAGAGAGACTTTGAATCTGCTATCGATTTTCAATTACAAGCACACACACACAGAGACAGACTAGCGGAGAAACAGCGACTTAACAAACACTCAAATCTCTCTCTGCAGCAAATTCCAGCTCAGATGGCCAGTAGGATGCTGCTGTTGGTCTGAGTGCAAGTCCAATCGATTAACGCCTAGCTCTCTTTCCTACGCTGAAATCTGGCTTGCGTCACACTTAAGCAGCAGCAGCAGCAGCCTTTCCTAATTTCCTTCTTCCTCCGAGGAAGGAGGAAAATACATTTTGCCTCTAGTAGCAGCAGCAGCAGCACAGAGCTCGAAAGCTGCGAATTAATGAAAACGATAATATCTAAGAAGGAGAAAAGTAGAACTGTACGGCAAAGTTTGAGCCGTAGTGGTAGCCCAGCTGGCTCCAAAGCGAAACGGAGAGGGAAATGGCGCCAATGCAAAGTGAGTGAGAGAATCGGGAAATCGAGGAGGAGGCAATAATCATCAACGACAGACGAAAGCAGGCAACAGCAGCAGCAGCAGTAGTAGTAGTAGTAGTTGCAATAAGCGGCAAACCAGAAAGCCGAACCGGACAGAGAGAGAGGAAAGTGGGAAGTGCGAGCAGGCGATTAGGCGAAACAATCAACGGCACTCACTCACTCTCTTGCACCGGACACAGGGCGAGAATGCGTCCGAGAGAATTAGAATGCGTTGGAATCAGTGTGTGCACTGGGTGCAGTGCAATTTCGGCAAGTGGCTGCCAAGCTGCGATTGTCAATGCTGCACAGACTTCCAAAACGGGAGTCTCAATCATGAGTCTTGCCATCTGGCGACTGCCATCACCACTTGACTAACATCTGATTGTTCTTCATTTCCCCCTAAACACAGGTACGTCGACCTGCTTCGCTTCGGCGTCTGCAGCTGGTCAGAGAAGCGGCGCATCGAGGACCGGCAGCAGCACAAGGGCAGCAGAGAGCCCCCCCAGCAGTGGATGGCGGGCACGGTGACGCTGCCCTCGCTCAGCACCACACTCCCACGACCGCGCTACCTCACCGGGACAGAAGTGCCCGGGCTGCCTGCCTTCGAGGTGGCAGCAGCCACCACCACGACCACCAGCACCAGCTCAGAGGGCACAAGTTCCTCTCCGCCGGGCAGAAGACATCCTCATGCTCCGAAGTGCCCTCCCTCTCCTCCCGTGGACTACTACATGCTGACAGTGTACGAGGACCGGGACAGTTCGCTGCTGTCCCTCTTCCGCGCCCTGCTCCAGTGCTCCCTTCAGCTGGTGCTGCAGCTGTGCTCCCTCCTGGCGCACTACCAACTGCAGCATGTCCACCACCAGAGCACCAGCGAGTACAATCACCAGTTTACCGGTAAGTCGGAGGGAGGTGGTCCCCAAGGAGGTAGGCAAAAAAGAAAGATGACAGGGCGAGGAGTCACGTCGAGGAGCTGCAGCTAACGAGAAGCTAATGCACTAGCCGTGTACTACAACAGCAGCAATCACTGATTCACTGATTTGATTAATTAGTCAGTCAGTCAGCGAGTGAGAGAGACTGAAGTAGGCAACGTGCACAAGGGCTAATTAATTATTTACAAGAGAGCAGAACTGTTGTGATCACTAATTGGCAAAAGAAAGAGAAAGACACGAGGGCAGCAAGCTAACAACTGACAAACTGAAAACACTTGAAAGCATAAACACTCTAACACTGAATCTCTCTCTTCTCCCCTGAACAGAATACGTCCAGCTGACCGTGATCGGGTGCAGCCTCTTCGAGCTGGCCTGGTCGCTCGCCAGCTACCACCGCTCCCTTCGCCGAGCCTCGCTCGGAAAGCGGGCCATGTCCGCCCTGGGCATGCTCCTCCAGTTCCTCTGGCACCTGGGCACCACCGCCGCCCGCCTGCTGGCCGTGGCCCTCTTCGTCAGCCAGTTCGGCGCCTGGCTCGTCCCCGTCACCATCGGCCACTGGGGCGTCATGACGGTGTGGATCATGCACCAGGGCAGCGCCAGGGCCGGTGGGTACAGCGAGCTGGCCGAGGCGGAGGCGGCCAGCCTCTCCGAGTACGCCTTCAACATGCTGGTGGGCGCCATCTACCTGGTGCAGTTCATCAACGTCAAGGACGAGCCCACCCGCTACAAGTACGCCTGGTACTACGGCATCGTCGCCGCGGAGAACGCCGCCCTCGCCGCCGCCTGGGCCCTCCGCCTGAGCGAGGCCGCCGAGCTGGAGTTCTTCCCGCTGCGACTGCCGGCGCTGGCCGCCGTCCTCGCCGCCTTCGCCCTGGGCGTCACCGCCATGCAGCTCTACTACTGGTGCGCACACCCCAGCGGAAGGCCACTGTGGGCCAACAAGGCCGCCCGGTGCTGCTAAGCGAGGAGGAGGGAGGCAGGCGGAAATACTACAAGTGCTCAACACACATACTGGCAGGAACTAAATTGCACCTGAAAGAGAGTGCGACCTCAACACAATCAACACACAGACACTAAATCGGTAGCAGCAGCAGCAGTAGCCTCGTCGTGGAAGCTGTTAGGAAATACTACCACTTTCCAATGTGATACACAGCACACAGAGATTGAGACTGTGACTGAGACACACTCCACTGCGCAATAATAATCATTGTCTGTGAGAGTATGATTGTGTGATACATACTGCTAACAAGAGAGGCAACAGAGGCAACTCCGAGGAAATTCTCCCCTTCAGTCTCGATTCTCAGGCAATGGCTATAAATAGCAGTGTGCAGTAGACAGACACAACTGCGCCATTAGGTGACAGTCACCAGCAGTGGCAACAGTGGCAAACACCTTCTCGCAGTGAAGCTCATACACTCACTGACTGACTGACTGACGAATGCGAGAGAGAGTCGATTAAGGAGTAGAAAATGGAGTCAGCTGCTCTCACTTCACCTCAGCCAGACAGACAGACATAATGACGGGCGGATGTCATCGAAGCTGAATGACTGTTGCCCTCTTACAGGCCACAGATTGGTCACAGTGGCAGTGACGGCGACTGCTGCGGAGGCACCATCATCAGCACACACAGACACACACACTATCATCATCATCATCATCGCCATCACCAGTCGTCGACATATTTCGCTGCCGTTACTCATTCACCTCATCATCTCATCTCATTCCATCTCGTCCCGACAATAGAACACACAGAAAGAGAAAGAGACTGTACAGAACACATCACGCTACAAGATCGTTTCACACACACACTCACTCACTGACTGTTCTAGATTCAGGCAGACAAACAGAGAGGTTGAAAAGGAGAGAAAGGAAAAAGGTGTTCTCTCAATCAAACAGTGTTTGCCTCCTCTTTCAAACTGTAAATAAACGCAAATCACATGTAAAATAAACACACTACTTCAGACAAAAACTTCTTTTCTATCTATCAATCGAACAGAAAACTCTATTACTAAACTCTTTCAATAAAAAGATGCTGTTTTCTAAAGCTAAGAAAGAAAGAAGTTGCACTTACCCGTCTTTATCCGTGGGAAATGAGATGAATCCCCCGGTGAATTCAGATCCATCGTGGATGAGTGTTGAGTTGGTGGTGGTGGAGGAGTTTGAGTTGATGAGCAAATGATGATGATGATGATGATGATTGTGGAGTTGGTTGTGGAGGTGATGAGGCGAGGCGGTGGTAGTTGAAGAAGGTAAAGTAGAAGTCGTATTGGGGGAATGATGCACTGGTGAGGAAGAGGAGGAGTTGATAGAGTTGCTGATAGTGTTTGTAAAACTACTGCTCAAACCGGACGAGGAGCACCCTAGGGCACTGGGGTCCTCCTCAGGTGATGATGAAACCGAAATGTTTGTTGTTGTCAGTTGATGGCCAGCACCAGCACCAGCAGCAGTGGTCGGTCGACTGACGAGGTCGCCGGCGAAGAGCTTCCGCTGATGGAGCTGGCGGACCTTGAAGCGGTGGCAGCTGCTGCTGCTGCCGCGGCGCCCGCCGAGATGGCCGCCGTCTTGTGGACGTACTTGAAGAGGCCGTCGACGAACTCCACAAAGCTGACCCGTCCGTCCTGGTCATTGTCGAGCTTGTCGAAGAGCTGCTCGATCATCTCCTCGCTGGCGGTCATGCCGATGTGCTCGCAGACGCGGTACAGCTCGCCCAGGTTGAGGTAGCCATTGTCGCCGACGCCCAGCGCCGTCCAGATCTCCCGCAGGTACTGCTCCGCACCGTCCGTGTCCACGTACAGGTGGTCGTAGTCGTCCTCGTAGTAGTCCTCATCGTTGCAGCCCTCCGCCCGGTTGTACTCGTCCATGTCCAGCGAACGAGGCCCAGAGGCGTTGTCCTGCTCTCGGTTGTCGTCGTCGGGGCGGCAGTGGACTCGGTGGAGGGCTGTCTGCCGGTGCTGGGGGAGACCATCTTCGTGGATGAGGAGGACGTTGTTGTGCTGGTGGTGATGGTGATGGTGGTGATTGTGGTGGACTTGGCAGCCGTGGCAGCAGACAGCTCCGAGGACTGGCAGTCATAGCGGTCGACGTAGTAGTCATCCTCCTCCATGATGGTGATTACCGGAGCACATGCAGAAGAAGTAGAAATAGAAGTCGTTCACTTCATTGGCGATCAGTGAAGAGTGAAGACAGGGGGAGACAGGTAAGGTGAGCGCAGAGAGTGGTAAGTGGTGATTGGTAAGTGGTGCACAGAGGTAACGACCAGAGGCAGAAATCAGTAGTCTAATTGGGGAAATGTGTGTCAACTAGTGCTGCTGCTCGGTTCAGCAATCCTCGATGACAACTGAACGTGAACGCGCCAGTGTGGGCACGAGAGAGCGAGCGAGAGAACGAGTTGGAAAGTCTCGGCATGGCAGCGACGTCATCTCACTTTCCTTTCTCTCACCTGAGCAGTAGTGGTGATGGTGGTGGCCAGCAGTAGGCTTCCCTCAAGGCGCCTTCTCCAGTAGCACAATCCTTTCTCCTCCCTCCTCCTTTCTTCGGTGGCCGTCGAGCACGCCACGGAGAGACACTGACCACCAACAGCAACAGCAGCAACAGTAGCAGCAACAGAGCTGAGCTGAGCTGAGCTGACCACCATCGACGATGCTGTCCTTCTGCAGTTGAGGAGTGAGTGATGCAATGAAGAGCGTTCTGCAAAAGAAAAGAAGAGTGAGTTAGAGTTAGAGTTGTCAGTTGTCGCTCAGTGGTACTCATCCAGACAGACAACAACAGCAGCAGCACTGGATGGAGGCTGCTGACGCCCGACGCTCGGGTGTCGACGAGAACAAGTGAGTTGCACTGGTCTACATGAGAGGCTATATCCTCCGCACAACACAACACACAGAGTGCTACTTACCTGGCAGAGAGAGAGAGAGACACTGGTCCACTCACCGCCGACAGTTGTTACCAGGTAGTGGCAGGTGACAGGTAACGGTGTGTGCTGGTTGCTGGTTGCTGGGACGCCTTGGATACCAAGCTGAAGACTGAAGAATGAACACACATACACGGCCAACGGGGGAAAGCGAAATGAATGAGAGCGCGACGCGAGGAGGGAGGTCAACCAGACAATGTGCTCGGCTGCCTCCGCTGCTGCCGCTGCTGATTGGTCGAGCGCGCCCGCGCGAAACCAGCTTTCAGGAGGCCTTCACAGAGGACAGTACACACCACGGTAGGCCTGTATGGATCGCGGAGAAGAGTGCTTTTAAAACTGCCGCGGTCGTGTCGCCATCTGTCGGTCAGCTTGAGGAAGCTCTAGTTCCAAAAGTCACCAAGTGCTCGGGGTGGCGCTAAATCCGCGTCACGTACTATTCGAGTTGCCCCCGAAAAAATCTGGTTTTTCAGCCAATCTGGGAGCCCTGCCATTGAAAACTGCTGGACAACCAAAACATCCCAATTTCTCAGTGATCCTAAGGCGTAGCGCCTCGCGGAAAGTGCCAAAATGATCAAGAGAGGTTTCAGGTAATAAAATACTTTCATTTGATACAGTGATGATGAGGTAAAGCAAGGTGTGTGTGTGTGTGTGTGTTTAGGGGATAAAAGCGAATACTGTGTGATAAGGAGAGTGAGAAATGCCATTGTCAATGTGTACATATGGTACAGTGGAAGATGAGGGAAAGAGAAAAGCAAAGAAACTGTGAATGATATCAAATGGATGGCTGAGATTGCTGATGCTGTGACTGAGGTTCCCTCTCCAGGTCAACCACTTCCTCCTCCACCTGATCCTGCTCCTGAACGAGCACTCCCATGGACCGTCTGAGCGCCTCCACGCTGACGACGTCCATCGGCCGTGCCGAGGTGGCGATGATGGCGACCAGCTTCGAGGTGACCGCCTCCGCCAGCTCCGTCTCGCGCTCGTCTGGGGGCACCGGCTCCGGAGCGCTGGCCAGCCGTCGGTGCTGCGCCGCCTGCAGCTCGCTGATCAGCGTCTTTGCCTCGTCCAGTGCCTGCTGAATCTGCTCGGCCTGGTCGCTCTCCTCGACGACCTCCTCTTCCTCCTCTTTGGCTGGCTTCAGTAGCTCAATTTCTCCGTCCTCCTTCTTCTGATCAGCAGCAGCCACTTCGGAAGTCGCTTCGGCATTGTCGCCCACCTCAGCCACCACCACCACTTCCATGGGCACCTCTTTCTCATCGGCAGCTGTTGTTGTCGCTGTTGTTGTTGTGACGGTCTTCTTCTCCTCCGTTTCCCTTTCCCTTTCCCTGTCCTTGGAGTACCGTCCGCCGCTGACAATGTCCAGCACGGAGTCGACAAAGCCGATGGCAGTGTAGTCGGCGTCCTCTGAGATCCTAAATGGAAAACAAAAGTTAGTGTTTGCAGGTAAATCATCACTTCCCAATCCCTTACCTCTGAATGGTCTCCCTGAACTGCTCCTCACAGCCGCCAAACTCATTCAGCAGCAGACTGCTGTCCTCGAGGTTGAGCACAGTACTGCCACGCCCACCACCACCTCCGCCACCACCTCCTGCTCCTCCTCCGCCAGGACCACCACTGCCTCCTCCCGCAGTGGCGCCCAGCAGTGGCAGGTGCGAGCTGAAGGGCAGTGTGAATGCCTCCGGCAGCAGCTGCATCACCCTTACCCGATTGTACTCCGCCTCCTTCGGCACCGGCACCGAGCGGGTGCCCTCCGCGAGGCGGCCCACCATGGCGCCCAGCGTCTGCGCCGCCGCCTCGGGGTCGTCCGGGTCGGCGGAACGGGAGGGCGGCACGACAAAGGGCAGGGAGGTGCTGCCGTCGGATCGTTGACGGGTCAGCAGGACTGCTGGAGATAATGGATGATGGTGATCTTGGCCATTGCTGAGGTGGTGTTGATGGTTTCTCTTGGCCATCTTTCGACGAGGCTCCAGAGACCACCTGGCCTCCGCCTCTTCCAATTTGATGGGCTCAGTTTCCTCCTCCTGCTCCTGCTGGCCGAGCGCCTTCTCCGCCGCCCTCAGAATCTCCTCCCTGCTCCACGGCTGTTCAGTGGAGGAGGAACTTTCGTCTTCCTCGTCCACTTCGGCTGCTGCCTCCTTCTTCACCGGTTTGTTGTTGTTGTTGTTGCTGTTCAGCAGTGAGCTCAGTCCGGAGAAGCCGTTCTGCACCGCAGCTTTGTGCTGCCGCCTTCTTCGCTTTCTCCTCTTCTCGCCGATGAGCACCTCCAGGCCGAGGTCGTCCAGTGTGAGCGGCGGGAACTGTGGCATCATCTCCGTGAAGGTCTCCCTCGTAAAGACTTGCTTCTTTGCAAATGCCCACAACCGAGCCGCCTCTTTGTACTGGGCACCGGAGGAGCGGTAGTAGCGCAGGGCGTTCTCGCACAGCACCCGCACATCCACCTTCATTTCGTAGATGGACCTAGAGGAAAACAAGAGAGTTAGTAGCTGAAAAAGGAGACGATAATCTTCACGAAGACTGACCTGTACAAACAGAAGGCAATCTTCTTCTCGATGGTCGCCCAGTCCATGGGGTGAGCCACCACGGCGGAGTAGCCCGGCGCCGTCAGCTCGGTGGTCGGCCAGGCGAAAAAGTGCCGCCCATCCTTCTCTCGAAGCCGCCGCAGGAGCTCTCCGGCAAATGCCACCCAGGCCTTGGCCCGCCTCGTCACCGGCCGCCCGCCAACCGTCTGCACGTAGGCGATGACATTGCTCGAGTCGATGGTGATGCCCTGCTGCAGCAGGCGCCGGTACAGAGAGCTGGTGCTGGTGCTGGTCGTCGGCGATTGCTGCTGAAGAGCTGAGGATTGGGGTACTGGTGGTAACTGTGGTGGTGGTGATTTACTCAGATGATTGTTGTTGTTGGTGGTGAGATGGTGGCGAGGGTGATGGTTTTCAGTGGAGTTTAGCTTCAGCTGGTCCTTCCCCGAGCAGGAGGAGGAGGCGGTGGACTGGGAAGAGGGCTGTCGATGGAGTGGCTGTCGAGAACTGCTGCCCATCAGATGATCAGAGTTGACGTCCTCGTCCTCGTCGCCCCCGGGCGAGTCCCCGGTCGCCTGGAAGCAGCTAATGTCCAGGTTGTTGCTGTCCACGTCCATCAGGTCGACGGAGGCGATCGAGTCGTGCGGCGAGCCGTCCAGTCCCAACAATTGGTCAGAGCCGATCAGATTGAGGATGCTCCGGTTGGAGGGCTTCCGTCGGTGAGCGTGGCCGTCGCCGTCGTGGTCGTTCAGGCCATTGCCCAGCTCTTCATCTTCGTCCACCTCGTCCTCATCATCATCTTCCTCTTCGTCGCCAAAGACATCTGAGTCTCTGAGCGCGGCCAGAGAGTTCAAGGTGGCGCTGTTCAGCCCACTGTTGGCGTGTTGAAAGGCGCCGGAGAAGGTAGCTGTTGAAGCGGCGGTGGTGGTGGTCATGGTCAGGCCGTCACTGAGATTCGAGTGATTGCCGGCATTGTCGAAGGCAGAGTCATCCGCCATGTCCAGCATTGAGGAGGTGGAGGTGGACGCCGCTGTTGGGTCACCTCCCAGCATTGTTGTGGTCTCTTTTTGGTGGTGATTCTCCGCGCCCGATTGTTCTCGACTGTGATGATGGTGGTGGTGGTGGTGGTGATGGTGGTGATGATGCTTCTTCTTCTTCTTCTTCTTTGACCGCCTCATCGAGGTCCCATTCTGATCACCGCCCTCGTAGTCCTCCTCCTCCTCGTCGTCGTCGTGGCCGTGCCGCATCGGCAGCAGCGTGGGCGGCCGATTCGGGTACTGTTGACCATTGTTGGTGCTGTCAGCGGAGGATGAGGCCACCGTTGTGCTATTCAGGTTCAGGTCGGCGGGGCTGTAGGCGCCCGACTGCGCCAGCTTCAGCACCATCCGAATTTTGGGCTGCTGCTGCTGCTGCTGACCCCGACTGGGCGTGCTCGCCGATTCTTCGATGATGCTGCTGCTGTGGTGGCCGCTGGTAGTAGTTGCTGCTGCTGCTGTTCTGGCTGCTGCCGCTGATGACTGCTGATCAACAATGAACGGTTGCTGACGATCCGCTGCACTCATGGCGGTGGTGGTAGTGTAGTACGAGAGAAGTAGAAATCGAGGGAGAGAGAAAGAGAAAGAGAGAAAGAGAAAGAGAAGACAACGCGCGCTCGCGGCAGACGCAGCACTCGCTGCTGCTGCTGGAGTAGAAGACGGCTGCACAAGAGTACTGCTGCTGGCGGTGGCGGTGGTGGGGGCGTGCAGAGCTTCTGCCGATGATGATGATACTGATGCTCCTGCTGCCGAATGAATCCAATCTCGCTCTCCGAAAACACACACAGACACAACACACACAAAGCACAAGGCGCCAAAGCCAAACGCCAGGCACACGACGTTTGAGCCACCGCCCCACCGCCGACGACCACCCCAGCGCAGCTGCCTTTCCCAGCACCGTCACGCGGCCGGTGAATGACCCCGCCCGGGCACTGGCAGCGAAAGCGCAGCCCCCCGCTCGCGTCGCCTTCACAGAGGACGTGATCGGCCAAAGACTGCCTTCGGAAGACTGCTTTTGGGTCCGGTAGAGGACGCCAGGGATTGTATTCTGTTCTGTTTTGATTCCGTATTTCGGAATCAGTTTTTCATTTGAACTGATCGAGTGTGATTGCTTCGTGATTAACAGGAATAAAGAGGAGAGGGGAAGAAAAGGGTGAAAGGGAAGAAAAGAGCAATAGGAAAATAGAATATAGAAGAAGGAAAAGGATTCTGTACAGAGGACGCCAACTCCAGACAGAATGATTGGTCCGGGAAGACGGGAAAGAGATGGGGAAGTGAAGTGATTGGCGGTAATACTATGCTGGAAGAAGTGCTGCTCAAGGACTGCGATGATGATGATGATCACTGGAAGATGAGCTTGACGTAGCCCGTCTCCCCGCCCAGCGGCGTCGCACAGAAGGGACACATGGCGTGGAAGCCATTCGTGCCGTGGGGAATCAACACCTGAGACCAGTAGCTGGGAAAGAAGAAGAGGGGATGATTAGAAATGGGAGGAAAGAAGCAAAGTCTCAGTTTACCTCGTGGTCGTCTCGCTGGCCATGTGTCCGCACGGATTAAAGGCGTAAGAGGGCGTGGCAGAGCTGGCCCAGAAGCTCGGCTCAATGCCCATCGTCAGGCGGACCACCGGGCCGCTCTTGAAGCACATCGGACAGGTGCGCACGCTCGAGGAGGAGTGGCCGGCGGCACCGCCGTTTCACATTACCACCCTCCTCCCCGCCCCCACCGTTTCCCTTGTCCTTGGCCGACCCGTCCGCCTTGACGTGTCCCCAGTCGTGGTATCCCTGGACGTGGCCGCAGTTCAGGTACACGTACGGCTGCTTCTCGTCGTCCACACTGCCTCCCGCCGCCAGACTGGCCGCCAGCTGACCACAGACGCCGCCCCCTGCTGACGCCCTCCTCGGAATGACCAGCGTGTTGAGGCCGACGGGGCACTGCGGCCGACTGGCGTTCAGGGCGTCGATCATCTCCTCGAGGTGGCGCCTGGTCGGCGACCGCCTCAGGCCCTCGGCACTGCGCCACATCAGCGTCGCCCCGCAGAGGTCGATCAGCGTGCCGTCCTGCAGGACGTTCGTCTCCGCCTCGATGCGGACGCCCTTCTGCGAGGCGGACCGCGTCTCCCGCACCGAGTAGATCTCGCCGCAGACGGACACCTCGCGCCAGACGCCGCCCAGGTGACCTTGTCCTGGTGGTGGGTGGCTGTGCTGCCCCATTACTTCCGATGTGCAGCTGCTCTCCAAAGAGCAGGCCCACCTCATCCAGGTCTGGTGGCTGCTGCTGCTGGTCGGGCTTGGAGGTCCTCCTGCTCAGAAAGGGCCTCTTGGGGTGCATGATGAGTATGCCGTTGGTGGTCAGTCCGTCGATCTCCCCGTTGGCCTGCCACTTGGTCGCCTTCTCCCCCAGGAAGATGTTCTTCGAGGAGTCGAAGCCGGCGGCGTAGATGCGGGCGCAGTACGGCGGACGGCGGTCGACGAGGATGCGACAGGCGAAGCGGGAGATGGTCGACTGCTGCACCGGCTTCGGGGCAGACGAAAAGGGATGACCGGTGGTGGTGGCCATGGCCGTCGTCGAGGGCGCGCTCAGGTAGTCGGAGCTGCTGCTGTGGTTGCTGTTGTGCGGCTGCTGCTGGGATGATGAGGCTGCTGGTGGTGGTGGTGGTGGCCATTGCCGTTGAAGGCAGCTCGGTGCTGCGAGGAGGAGCTGCTGTGGGCGCTGCTGCTGCTCCGGCTCGGGTCGAGCATCACAGTGTCAATCACAACAAAGTCAATGGGGCTCTCCGAGGAGCGGCCAATCTGAGGGGAGAGGAGGAGAGGATTAGGCAAAGGGCAAAATAAGACGAGAGAGCCCACCTGAAACATGTCCGTCTCCTCGTCGTGCTGATATTCAACGATGATCGCCTGAGATCGACAGAGGGTGAAGGAGATGGAGTGCAGGTCCTTGTCTTGGATGGCCTGGCAATGAGTTTGGTGTTAGTGTCTGGTAAACGAAAGTTAATAGTGAGTTACCTTGGACGTCTGCGGCTGCTTCACCGAGTAGTGCTTCGACTTTTTGATGCCGTTGGCCGCCAGTCGCCTCATCAGCTGGTACTTTGACCGACGACGGCCCTTTTCGCCCTGCGGCAGGCTGCCGTTGTACCTGGAAGAAGATGAGGTTAGTTCTATTGACCAAGGATTTCAATCAACCTTGAAAAACTTACCCTAGAATGATCAGCTCTCCGTAGACGACTGGACTAGTGGAGAGGGATGCTGCTGCTTCAGGGGAGAGGGCTGCCATTGATGCTGATGCAGTGGTGCTGGTGGTGCTGGTGGTGGTGGTGATCACCGATGAAGGTCCCACTGACTTTAAGTGGTGGTGGGGGTGATTGTTGTTGGCACTGTCGGGTGAGCTGCTCGCCAGCTGAGGGTGACCATTCGGGTGAGGTCCACGCTCGGAGAGGGCTACTCCTGCCGAGGCAGAAGATGGAAGCTGCGATTGTTGTTGTTGCTGCTGCTGCTGCTGGGGTTGCTGTTGTTGGACCATGGCCACTGAAGGTGACGGTATTCGGGCACTGGTGGCCGGCGGTGGTCCTCCTCCGGCGGAGCTGAACATGCAGGCAGGCTCGGGCTGCTTGGAGTCTAGCAGATGGACACTGCGTACTGCTGCTGCAGCTGCCGTACCATTACCAGGACAAGACGTAGCACAATGGCACGAGACAGAGGCAGACAGAGGCAGTTTATGACACAGACCAGCTCGAGGACGTCGACTGCTCACGAGATAGACACTACTTGGCAGTGAGCAGAGTAGTAGTGGACAGCAGACAAGAGTTAAGACGGAGAAGAGAAGAGAGGGCGAGAGGAGATAAAGAAGTCTGGCAATGGTAAACATCAGTAAGTCATCAGTGCTGATATCATTCACTTGATAACGGACACAACGCCACCACCACAGTCAACACGACCACCGACACTTACCTGATGCTTATCACACCCCTGATGAACGATGGTGATGATGATGACGAAGAGGAGGAAGAGAAGAGAAGGGAGCAGTAGTTTTCACCTGGGAAAACCCAGAGAGGGAAGGGAGCTGCTTCTGCAGGGAGCTGCGGTTTGGATGGGGTATCCAATCTCGGTGATCAGGGATCAGTCTCTTCAGGGAGCAATAGGTTGGGGTGATAAGCTGCTCCGGAGCAGTTGGGCAAACACCTTGAGACGAGATGAGATGAGCTGAGATGAGCAAGTGAGCTGAGGTGAATAGCCGGGAATTGAGGAATGGAGCCAACACAGACAGAAGGAGAGAGAGAGGAGAGAGAGAGACGGACGCGCTCACTTCAGCTGCCGCAGACTTCGACTTTTGTTTTTCGACTGTTGTTGTCGTCGTAGCTTCGATGATGTTCTCTTCTGTTCTCTCCTCTCTTTCTCCTCGCCACCAGCAGCAGCTGTCCGCTTGGGCATGATCCACGACGAGAGGAGAGTGGAAGGCAGGCAGGCAGGACAGCAGGCAGGATGGCGACCAGTTTGGCTGCCTGCCTTTCTCTTCAGTCTTCAGTCTGTGTTCTGCTGCGACGTCGAATGAACTCGGAGAGACAGGCGCGCAGGGAAAGTTTCCGGGCACGGTGCACCGCCGTCGTGGGGAAATGTTTCCGGGAAGAAAAGTTTGGTGGGCAATTTTCAATTCTCCCCTGGGAATTTTGATTCTGCCATATCTCAAGAACGGTTTAAGCTAGGGCCAAAAGCGTCCGAGCGTTTGTGTAGACGGCGAATTGGGATTTTTCAAGACCAAAATCGAAGGCCTAGCATGCTCCATGCTGGAGAAAGCGGCAAAAAACTGCTTTTAAACTTTAAAAATTTGTATCTTAAAAACTACTGGGGTGATTTTTGTAATTCTTTTTGCAAACTACTTTAAAATATTGGATAATTAATTGTCAAATGCAGTTATTTGCAATTGATTAAGTTTTCTTTTTGAAACAGCATTTTGAAAATTTCAAAACCGTTTTTAACAATGAAGAATTGCTTTTACAAGTTTAAAATCTAGCTATAAATGCACCCCAGTCAATTTTCTTTAAAATGGTTTTTGTTTCAACGTTCTAGGACCAACCTTTCACAAAGAAATCTAGGTTTTAAAGTTTTAGGGCGTGGTTTGCTACATTTCGGTCACATGCCCCTTTTCGGAGAGTTGTCTTGCTTCTAGACAACTCTCCGAACAGGGCAGGTGTCCGAAAACACATTGTTTTTCTGGGCGGAGCTTGCTGCCTCTGCCTAGGTCCAGAGGGTCAACTTTGGACACAGTTTTCTTCCTTAAACTGCACTGATTGAGCCCGGGTTTTGTTTCTAACCTTTAGATTATGTTTTTATCTTTTGATTGCAACTACTTCCGACTTATTCCGAGCAGAATTGTGCAAGAATCTGTGTTTGCAAAAGTTGGTTTACATTGATGCGCAGCCGGATCGGCAGCTTTTGTTGCCGCCCCTTTTTCGCTCGGCGCTCGGCTGCATCTCCCTTTCCAAACAGCTGCAACAGTCGTTCTGATTCTGATGATTCTGGTATTCTGGTACAAAGAAGTCCCAGTGGAAAGTGGTGGAGTTCAAAGGAGAGTTTATGATTTACATGGATCGGTATGATACAGCAGCAGTTGAAAGAAAGATAATAAATACAAAAGAAGTAATGGACAAAATATAAAATCAACAGAAAGGAATCCAAGGAATCACCGAAGTTTGGTATCAGTCGTCGTCGTCGTCATCCATTTCAAGATCGTCATCGTCGTCGTCGTCGGCCTCTGCAGCCGAATCTTCGTCAGCCTCGGCGGCGGCATCCTCCCCCTCCTCAATGTCCTCCTCCTCTTCTTCCTCGTCGCCCTCCTCTTCCTCCGATCCAAACATCTCCTCGTCCATGTCCTCGTCGTCGAGGATGCCCTGATCAACGTCATCATCGTGGTCGTGGCCGTTCATCTTCAAATGGTCATTTTCCCTCTCCTCGTCCTCTTCATCCTCTTCCGACTCCTCTTCAGAGTCTGACTCGTACGTCTGCTTGGCTGCGGGCCTGGTGTACTTCAGGTCGGGCTTTGTTGTCTGTTGGGGAGTGAGTGAGTGAGTTATTGTCGTAAATTGAGGTGGCTCTTAAATCAACACTTACATGTGCAAGAAGGAGATCAAGGCGGCCCTTCAGACGAAGACAGCCGGCGAGGAGTGTGGTCCGCGCGTCGAGCAGTTGCTTCAGCGCCTGGTACTGCCCCAGATTCGTCATCTGTCCAATACAAACGGAAGTGATTAGTGGCAAGAAAAAGAAGATGAGGCAAAGTAAAAGCCACTTACGGAGAGATAGGTGAACTTGACCTCGAGGAGGATGGCCAGACAGCGGAGGTACTTCGGGAGGTGGTCGCCGCTGCGGTAGAGGCCTCGCTGCAGCTCGTTCAGCAGCTCGGGCACCTCGGCGACGGGCATCTTCTTGAGGGCCGTCCGCACCAGCGCCTCGTCTTCCGAGAGAGACAGCATCCAGGCGGCCATGATGATCGTGGAATTGGAAGAGAATCGGGATCCAAACTCGGAGAGACGCACGTGCAGGCAGTGGCAGCTCAAAACAGCAACAGCAGCAGCAGCATGGCTGGCTATTGTGCACGCAGCCACACGCTGCTGCTCATCCCACTTGGGTGCTTTTGGCTGCCTCTCTCACTCTGTGTTTTGTTTTGATGTCTGCAGATTTGACGTTCTTCGAAAGTCCCAAACTTCTGGTCAAACTCGCTGCTGGGGGCGTCTGAAGTGGGTGCTGTAGTGGTAAGTGATTGGGCGTGTGTCGGGCAATCCTTCTAACCAATGGCATTCGGCTTTCCTTCTTCTAGCCGTTTTGGCACGCTCACCAGTGCTTTTTTAGTGGCAAAAACAGCGGCAAAAAAGGTGCAAAACATCAAGGTTTTTAGCGGACCTGGTCTCCTGAGAAGCCACCACCCGTCCGGAAGTCGTATCGCACCCGAAAAGAGCCAAAAATAAAAATGGCAACGGAGTGATTCGAACACTCGCCTTCGAAAAGACTGGTGCCTAAAACCAGCGCCTTAGACCGCTCGGCCACGTTACCGTCAGTTAATAGTGCTGCCAGGAAGTGCGCCCCTTAACTCTGCTGATCTTTTTCCCATTTGGACTTGGACAAAAACAACAACAACCACTGCTTCCAAGACCGCACACCGCTCCACTTGTGATCCTCAACCCGAGCACCAAGGACTGTCATCACCACTTCCATGCTTTCTGCCTCTGTCTGCCAAGGTGTGCCCTGATCGTTGGGGAAGCCGTGTCTGCCGATGCGAGTGTCTACCTGGCCATCAGTGCTCCACTTCAGCCACTGCCGCTGCTGTTGCCGTCTGCTCTCCCTCTGATGCTCATCGAAGCAGTGCTGTGCTCCCTGAACTGAACAATGGTCTGCTCACTGCTCTCCTTCTCCTCAGCTCGGTAAGGAGAAGGACTTGAGCGAACGTCAGCGAAACGCGAAGAAGAAGCACTTTGCCCCCCGTCTGCCAAGCATTGCCAGTCTCGCCTGTTTCCTCTCTCTTTCCTTTGCGTCGTCTATAGATAGGCAGCAAGACGACGAGTCTGTGGTGGCCAAGCAGCCACAGCCACAGTGGCCGACTGGATTCTCCTCCACTTCTACTGCTGCTGCTGCTCCCACTGACGCTACCACTGCCTCTGCTGAGTAATTGTTGCACTCGAAGAAATCCTCCTCCTCGCTGCCTGTGTTGTCACCACAGCAGCCCAGCACTACCACAATCCGAAGCACATTGTCTTGGCCATCCTTGGCCATCCTAGCCCATCATTCTGTGTCCCATCATTGTGTGCCCCACCGAAGCAAGCCTTGTGGCCAGGAATCGGGCGGCCACAGGCGGATCTCCACTTCACCACCTCATCCACTTTCCATCCACTTTCTCCCCACCAGCAGCACCGGATCACCCTAATCTTCTGTCAGGTATTTATCTGCACTTTTCATTTGCTTACACTTGTTTCCAGCTAGTAGTAGTAGTAGAAGTGCCCAACCATCTGCCGATGATGGCTAATTAGTGGTGCTCATTTACGAGGCAATTGCAGCAGCAGATGGTGGTGGTGGTGCAGGAGGACTGGTGCACCGACTGACTGACTGGGCACTGGTAAAACTTTCCGTAGCATCCCTAGTGCCTAACGAGTACTGCTGCCTAATCATGTGCACTCACTGGCTCCCATTGATGAAGCTGTGCATGTCTGTGCTTCCGATTAATTAGTAGTGCCCTGCCGTTCTCATCACCACCACCATCACCATCCTATCTTCACACTGCATATCAACAGGCTTACATTGGCTGGCAACCAGTAATGCCACCACCACCACCACTGACAGGCTCCCTTTGCCACTATCACTTCCGTCGGTGTTGCAATGCTCATTGTGCTCTCTCTCTCTCTCTCTCTCTGCCATCATCATTGAAGCTTTGATCCTGCAGCTTACCAGCGCGGGTCTGCCCCATTCCCACTGCTAGTGCCTGCCTCTGCCAACTGCCAGTGCCTGTCTGTTCACTGGTCCGTGACGAATGTACGAGTAGTAGAGTGGCAGTGCTGTGTGATGTGTTTACTCCATCGGTGGCATTTCACTCGTAGTGGTGAGCAGTGCCAGCAGCACTACCAGCACATTTGCATGAATGAACGAGTAGTGAGCGACTGAGAACACAAGCAGTGCACACGTTGACGTCCTGCTTTCTCCTGCCTTCATTCTTCCTCGCCTCTCCACTGAAGCCAGTTGCGAGCCAGTGTTTGTGTGCCTTATCAGACTCAGTGGATTCCACTGCTGATCCCCACTGCTAGCTTCATCTCAGCCGATTACTGCTGCTGATCAGCTCATTCATGCACTTACCGGCCACCTGAATCCTCCTCAATTGGCCGTGTTTTTGGGTTTTCTTCTTTACTGTAAGTGTACTCCTTTTGTTCCTTTGAAACGTCGCCAGTTTGTTTGCACTTGAGCAGCAGCAGCATCTCAGCATCACCATCAGTGTGTCTTACTTTTACGACCACCGGACGTGCACTGGGCCTTTACTGCCTTTGAAAGAGAGGTGTCGTCATTGGAGAGCTTTCGTCATCAGACCGGGTGTACTTTGCTGTGTGCCCATTGAATTGCCCATGAATTGGCAGCTTTCTCTCCACAAAACGCTGCAGCCGGAACTGTGAATGGAAAGTGCTGACTGGCACCTTTCCCTTCTTGTCTTGTTTACAACTTTGGTACACTGTCCGGCAAGTGCACCTGAAGCTGATGCTGTTGATGGCTTGTTTTTGTGAAAGGCTTCTCTCTTTCAATTCTGTGTGCTTTCTACTTGAGAAGAGAGGCACCCACTGATGCTAACCCTCTGACTGGGAAAGGTGTGAGAGAGAGGGGAAAAATGTGGAGCACTACTTCACTCTCAATCAGAGCACTTTCAATCAGGCGTCAAGTGGGCGCCGATGAGAGGACCGTCGCCGACAGACAAACACACAGTTCAAACACTGCTGCTCTTCTGGAGAACTGCTCGAAGAAGAGAACTGCTGATAGCTAAGTGAGTGATGTCTCAATTGTTCTCTAATTGCTCTCCCTCTCTTCCCTCTCTTTATTGTGTTTGCCTTTGATGGCGCCATCCCAGTTGCTGTACAGTGCTTGTCTTGTCGTTGTACATCACTGCCGATTATCTTCTCCTTAGACTGTGCTACTGTGCAAAGTGTTATCGCTCTCCAAGTGCTTGATTCTCCCAAATGACTGATGTATCTTTTCTTCTTCTTCTTTTTCTTTTTGCAGCTCATTTCCAATCTGGTGGTCTGAGCGGCAGTTTGGCCTCTCTTCTCCTCTCTTCTCCATTCACATCACTTTTGATGATCATCATGGTGGCCGACCAGGCACTTCCCGAGCAGTCAGCAGGCGTTCCCACTGCCTCTAGCTCAGACAGCGATGAGGAGGGCAGTGAACCGATTGCCACGCCGCCTCCACTCCCACCTCGAATCCACTCCCCTGGCCCGGCTTTCATTCGCCCGGCAGAAGCAGCCGTGGTCAGTGCGCCCAGTTCATCATCATCATCATCGCCCTCCTCATCAGCCACTGAGAGTGAGTTGATGCGTGTCCACTCTCACTCTGACGGGAACCTCCTCGAGCGCTTCCGACGTCGCTGCCGCCCGATGGCCTGTGGTCTGGCCAGCGGACTGCGCAAGAGCCTCTCACTGGCCACCAGGAAGAGCACGAAGGGCAGCAGCAAGAAGAGCAGTGGTGCTGTTGAAAAGAGGACGGCGGCGGCGGCGGTGTCGTGCGAGGACGCCCAGATGCAGACCGACCAGGACATGTGGGAGAGCTACCTGCAGGGGGCGGTGGCCGCCATCGAACAGGCGCACGGCACCGAGGAGGGCCACTTCGCCGAGCTGTACACCGCCTTCTCCTCGCCGCTCACCCTCACCACCGTCTTTCAAGTCACCGACCGGACCTTCAATGACCTCAACGCGCCGACCACCGCTTCCAACGCTGCTGGCCGAGCGCCCATCGCTGTCGTCTACCCCAATGTTGTGTCACCCCCCAATGTTGTTGTGCAGGAAGGAGGCACCGCACCTTCTTCTTCTGATGGTGATGGTGATGGTCCTGCAGCACCTGCAGCCGAAGAGAAGCTGCGACCTTCCACCACCACCACCAATAACACCTCTTCCTCCTGGCGGAAGCGAGGGCCCATCCTCAGCATCCTGGTGGACTGCTTCACGCGGCGGGCACGCACTGACTCGGTGGGCGATGTGCCCAGTGTTCCTGCCGACCCTGCTGAAACTGCTATGCCATCATCCTCAGCAGTCAATCTCCCCTCGACCAGTATTTCCCCTTCTGCCGCCGACGTCTCTCCTCCCTCCTCCCCCGGCAGCAACCACCACCTGCGACTGCCCGCGCAGATCGACGGGCCAATCTCGGTGGAGCTGGCAGAGCTGCTCGGTCTGCGGCCTCTGGCGCCCTCTTCATCACCACCACAACCGATGCCACTGCCGGTGCCAGCGATGTCTGCGGCTGAGGCCCGTGCCGCCCTGGAGCGCGACATCTACCTGGAGGAGGCGGCCGACGAGGCGGAGATGCTCTTCGGGGAGAACAGTCTCTACCAGAGCGGGGGTGGTGGTGGTAATGGTGGCGTTGGCCTCTACGGACTGCAGCCGCCCCGGGTGGACGGCGTCCACGGCGACGACCTGGGCCAGCTGAGGCAAATTCTCGCCATCGGTGAGCGACAGGCACATCTGCAGCATCAGCATCAGCAGCACCCGATGAGCACCTTCTCGCTGCACCCGGAGCACTCCAACTACCCCATGGCCCGGGCAGCAGCAGTATCAGCAGCCACCCCTTACCCGCCGCCATCTCTCCTCTTTCACCACTATTCCAATCATCATCAGGGTGAGCTTGCGATCCGCCAGTTTCCCCGACAGTACCCGCCGACAGTACCTACTCCTACGACTTACCTCGAGGCAGCAGGTCCCTCCTCCTCCTCTGGCGTGCACACCCAGATCGACTACATCAACTGCCTGGTGCCCGACCTGAAGGCCATCTCCGCGTGCAGCTTCTACTGGGGCAAGATGGACCGGTACGAGGCGGAGCGCCTGCTGGAGGGCAAGCCCGAGGGCACCTTCCTCCTGCGCGACTCCGCCCAGGAGGACCACCTCTTCAGCGTCAGCTTCCGCCGCTTCGACCGGTCGCTGCACGCCCGCATCGAGCAGTGCAAGCACCGCTTCAGCTTTGACTCGCACGACCCGGGCGTCTACTCCTCGGCCACCGTCACCGGGCTGATTGAGCACTACAAGGACCCCTCGCACTGCATGTTCTTCGAGCCGATGCTCACCAAGCCCCTCCACCGCCACTTTGTCTTCAGTCTGCAGCACCTGGCGAGGGCGTCCATCTGCGACCGCCTCACCTCCTACCAGGCCGTCGCCGACCTGCCGCTGCCCGCCCTCCTCAAGGCCCACCTCCGCCAGTACCACTTTAGCATCAAGGTGCGCACCAAGCACTTTGACGAGTTTACCAACTACCAGTAGTAGTAGCCTCTTTCTCCCTCTCTCCCTCTCATTGCTCTCCTTTGATTCCATGTGTGATCCCCTGACATTTGATTCTCTCCCCTTCATCTGCATTTGTCCTTTTGTGAACTATCTCTCTCGCTCTCATTTGTATATAATCAACATTCAATAAATACTGTTTGTAAATCTAACCGATTGTCTTTTGTTTACTGCTTACACTAGCCGATTACCAAATCAGATAAGTGAGAATCTTTTCAACTGACCTAGAATCTCTCGTTTCCTCGAAAACAGACAGCAACTTTCAAACTGCTGTAACTAAAACATAGCTAGTAGTGTGCTTCAAGTTATTAGCATTAAGTGTTCCAAGTTGCATTGTCCTAGGATGTACCAGCGCCGAGTAATCCGGTCGGGAAAGTTGGGAAGTTTTCCGAAAAAAAGTTGTTGGGAAATGTTCCCGGGAAGAAAAGTTAATGTGCATTTTCGAAGTTTTCCCCTGGGAATTTTGATTCTGCCATATCTCGAGAACAGTTTGAGCTAGAATCAAAAGCGTTGGAGCGTTTGTGTAGACGGCTAATTGGAATTTTTCAAGCTTAAAACCAAGAGCTTAGCATGTTTCCTGCTTGAGAAAACGGCAAAAAACTGTTTTAGAACTTTGAAAAATTATTGCACAAAATCTGTTGATTTTATTGTTTTGAAACTTGGCACAGTAATTTCTCATTGCCAATAGTTTAATTGTGCATTAAAGTTATTTAACTCACTCCAGTAAAACAATTTTAAAAATAATTTTAAAATTTTAAAATTTAAATTTACACGTGCGCCACCTGTCGGAGCAACTTTATTTTGCTTTAGCAATGTGCTCCTAGTCTTGTAAATAATATAGAAAAAAAGAATTATTCAATTCTATCTACCCAAAACCGAGAAAACCCATTTTTCGTTTCTTCAAAAGTACCGTACCGATTGATTTGAAACTTTGTACAAGTACCGTACACTGCTAAACAAATGATTTCCCGTTGCGTTTTTTAATTTGCGTTGTAGTTTTTTAATAAAAAAGTTGATTTAAATTTTCAAAAATGTTTTGAACAATGATGCGCTGTTTGGAGTGAATTGAAATTTAGCTAGTAATGCGGGGCACAATCTGAACTTTAATTGGTGCAAGTTTCAACTCAATCCGATGATCAGGCGTGGAGTTATGGGAGTTTAAATGGAGACCTCCATTTGACGGACAACTCGCCGAAAGCAAGTGTGCGACAAATGCATTGTAGGCGGAGCTCATTCAAGGCGGAGCTTGCCGTTTCTCCCTGCGTTTGAAACCTTGATTTTGGACCGTGATATCTCCTGTGTTACTGGACCGATTAAACTTTGGTAAACTCTAATCGATCAATTAGAATCTCATCTTTCGTTTGGTATCTTGGATGGTGTAGTTCTATTAAGAATTGGCTAAGAATTTGCTTTGCAAAAGTTTGTTTACAATGATGCATACCCCTTTTGCTTCCGCCTCTTTATTGGCTTCTCAGTACGTGCTTTTTCCGCCACGCCGCCGCTGGCCACATCTACCGGCAACTGTAGCGAAGCTGTAGTTCACAAAGTCGCCAAGTGCAACTGGTGGCGCTAAATCCGCGTCACGTCCTATGTGAGCCGTCCTTGCTTTTTGCTCTGTTCTGGCAGCCCTGTACCTCATCTCCTCACTGAAAGTGGTCAGGCGAGTGCAGGCCAGCCAGCTGCTGCCTCTGCGTTTGTTTTGATTTTCCATCGGACGCGCGCCTAAATCCTCGAACAAAGAAGTTTCACCTGAAGATCACCGCCACTCCCCACCACCAGGCAAGTATCCCATCACGTCGTGGAGATGGACAAGCTGACGAAGACGGCTGAAGAGAAAAACAGTGGCCTGAAGCGATCTCTGAAGCGCCCTCGACACTGATCATCACATCATCCGCCGTCTACTGAAGTGCATCCAATTCCCTTGGTAAGTCCATCTCTTCTTTCTGTTAGTTAGAATTAGTCTACTTTATTGGTATTAAGTTGGGCAAAATCACACACAGGGGTAAAGGTCACAAATAGTAGTAGTGGTAGGGGTAGTGTTCGGGAATGTATGGGTCGGGTGGTCACACTGCTAGTTCTTCTGAATCTCAAAGAGCCGCACATTGGTGTCGTACCAGATGGGCGGGTCACTGTTGCGCAGGTAGATGACGCCCCACATGTACGTGCGGAACCAGATGGTCGTGCCCACATTGGTCTGGTACTTGCGAATCAGAATCGGGTGCGGCACGGGCAGCAGGCCGACCAGGGTGCCGTGCTGCAGGAACCTCAGGATCTCATTCTCGTCGGTGATGCCCTTCTCGATGCACATTTCTCCACCTGCGGCACCAGCACCTAAAAGTGGGGGAGTTTAGTGAATGTCCACAGCTTGAACTAGTCCTCTTACCTGAAGCATTCGCATGATGGTCTGCAGAGGTAGCTTCTGCTTCCATCCCTGAATCCACTCGCTGGTGGGCGCCCAGGGCATCGGTGCCTGCTGCTGTTGATGCTGTTGATTTCTCGTGGACGTACTGACCGACGTCCTCTCCGAAGCAGTGCTCGACTGCCTGGAGATGGACTGACTTTTCCTGGCCATGGCTCCCTCTCGCCGGACAATGTCACTGAGCGGCGTGACCATGTCTCCGCGGTACTCAAACTCGGGCTCGTACTGCGGCCCCTCGTCGCCCTCCTCCTCCTCCTCCTCCGTCTTCCCAGTGTTGGGGTGCATTCGCTCGGTCATGCTGTCGATCTTGGGCACCGCCGCCAGAGTGACGTTCATCTCCGCTTCAGCAGCGGCTGCCATTGTGTTTGTGTTCTGCTCTCCTGGTCCAATTGATCTGCTGTGTCCCTCCAGAGGTCCTCCACCATCAATAGTTGCCTGCGAGGGCGGCTTCTCCAGATTACGACCACTTTCATCGATCATTGCTGTATCCGGCGGTGGGTAGTCGGTGTGCGGCGAGGTGGGCGCCGACTTGCCACTGCCGTTGCTACCATTGCCCACCATGTACTGCGAGTGGGCGTACGGGTACGACTGCTCCGGCGGCTGACTGCTCGCCCGCTCAATCAGCGAGTGCGGCCGATGGGGCTGATGCTTTCGACTGTGCCCGCCCGCCACTCTGCTGCTGCTCGACCGACGCAGAGAGCCTGCTGAAGCGGAAGAGGAAGAAGAAGCGGCGGCATTGGTGGCACTGCTCAGCGACCGCTGAATGGCCCCGTAGTCGGTGGGCAGATTGGCGAGCGCGTGGAAGGCGTGTCGCTTCTTGATGATGGTGTACATCAGATTGGCATTGCCGTCAAACTGGTACTGGATGATGTTGTTGAAGATCTCCAGGAGGAAGAAGACCAGGTGGTGGTTGCTGGGGTTGCTGAAGAGGAACCAGGGCGTGCTGAAGGCCTCCAGCAGGTGGAGCACTTTGGCGGCCGCCACCATGGACAGCGTCTTCAGGTAGGGGCTGACGTTGACGAGGATGGTGAGGAGGCAGTCGAAGAGTGGCTGCAGGCGCGTATGGCCGGTGGTGATCAGCTTGTGGAAGACCACCACCAGCAGGTCGGCGTGCGTCCCCGAGAAGATCGGCAGGTCCATGGGCGCCGTGGCCAGGTACGGCCGGTTCAGGCGGACGCCAAAGTTGCGCTCCCCGCTGAGCAGCAGCAGAATGAAGACGCCGATGTGGACGAGGCCCACTCGGGAGCGGTCCGCCCGGGCGTCATTCAGGTGGTAGAGAATGGGCACCAGGATCTGCAGGACATCGCACGTCTTCAGTACGTAGTGCATGAACTTTTTGTTGTAGTCGCAGAGCTTCCAGAAGAGGACCAGCAGCTCCTGGTGGAAGGCGATGCGCTTGTTGCTGTTCGGCAGGTAGCTCTGCGCCAGCGGATTGTTCAGCAGGCGGGTGAAGCCGCGCAGCAGAAACTCAAAGTCGTCCTCGCGGTGGATCCGACTGAGGTAGTTGATGAAGAGGTTCAGGTGCAGCGGAGACTGCTCGCTGCAGATGGACAGCGGAGGCGATGAGGTGTTCATTGTGGTGGTGTGGTAGGCCATTGTTGTCCTCGTGTCCTGAAGTTCCGGGTCCGGGTCGGGTCGTTCCTGGTTCAGTGGTGGGGCAGCTGTAGTCGTCCGCTTGCTGCTAAAGTCGTGGTCGAGGATGACGATGAGCAGCTGGAGGGCGACCTCCACCAGCGGCTCCTTGGAGTCGCTGAAGAGGAGGTGGTTGAAGGGCAGCAGACCTCCATTTGGATTGTACGCAAAGACGGTGTTGAGGAGTGAGGTGAAGAGGGGCAGGGCGTGCCGGTTCTCCGCACTGCTGAAGAAGTCGATCCAGGCGTTGGGCGTCCGGCCCACTTCCGCCGTGCTGCAGTACATGCTCTCGCTGAAGCAGGTCAGCAGGAGGCGGAGCAGTGCCGTCCGGTTGTGGTCGTACTGGGCACTGCTGGGGCTGGACATGGAGCAGCCCACGCCCGCCTCCCAGATGTACTCGCAGCTGTCGATCGACTGCAGGTCGTCCGGGGGCGAGTCGGGGACGCCGAAGCGGGAGCTGCTGCCGCTTTTCGAATCTTTACCGCCGCTGCCGGTGCTGTCCAGCGGAGCGACGGTAAAGTCGGGACAGAAGAGGAGGTCGGCGAGGGCGAGCAGGAGGGACTGTGCGAGGGGCATGTTCGCCAGCAGGTCCATCTGATGGGAGGAGTGGTGGCGGGACTGCTGCTGGTAGTGCTTTCGGTAGAAGGAGGCGCCGTGAAAGCTGCCACTGCCACACTGCAATGGCCGCTGCATCGTCGAGCGAGGACAGCGATGCAGAGGGCGAGGGCAGCGTCGACCAGAAGAATGACGCCCGCCAGTCCGCCTCCTCGAAGACGTACGGCAGGAGGCGGGTGAGCAGTGCCACGCAGCTCAGCACCGTCTTCTGCTGTTGGACGGTGTTGCAGAGCGTGTCCGTCACCCTTACCAGCTGCTCCACGGCCTTGTAGCAGAGGGTGGCCAGGTTCTCGGGGTGGTGGTCGCGCAGTGCCCTGATCTCGGCGGCGGTGAGCACCGTGAAGACGTCGCCTACCGCCTCGATGTGGTTGTCGTGCCAGAACTGCGACCAGAAGGCCTCGTCGTCGGCCGGCGCCGGGCCCTGTCGGCCGGTCAGCTCGTTGATGGCCGCCCGGTAGGTGCTCAGCTTGCTGTCGTTGTTGCCCATTAGAAGGGAGTGAAGTAGGTGGTGAGGCACTGGAGATGATTAGGGGAAGAAGAAGGTGTGTGTTTGTGTTTGTTTTGTGTTGGTGTGTTGCTGTGCACTTGAACCCTAAAGAGCACTCGAGCAGTCCACTTTATTACTGGCGAGTGGAAGACCACAACAGAGAGGGTGAGCCAGTGAGTTGGCCACCACCACCACCATCATCATCATCGGTAGTATATAGCAAAGTCGGAGTGTGCCCACTGCGCTGGCCACTGTTGGCCTCACCGGTGCTATATAGCGGCACCCGATTCTATGCTGGTGCTGGTTGTGGTGGTGACGCTAATTAATGTCACTCATGCAGTTGATTGACAGACATTGGGGGCCAGTGGTCACTGGTTGCTACTGCACTACCATTGTGTACCCAAGATAGCGCACATGTTTTCTCCGAGACGGGTCTGTGTTGTTTCCTGATGGACTATTGCTCTTCTGTCGGCGGTGACACGCAATACGGCCATTCACGGTGGAGAGCAAAAGAGGCTTTGTTTAATCTAATTTCGATTAGCGAGATGGCGACCAGCAGCACCAGGCAAACATGCTCTAATTGGATTACTGGCAGAGTGGATGATGAGAGGAAGGAAGAGACACTCTATAGGATGGGAAGACTTGTTGTTGCAGTGCTGCTGCTGCTGCTGCTGCACTGTTCTACCGTCCGCACAGACACTGCACAGACACCGACAATGGCGGACAGGTCGAGGAGGAATGAGAATGAAAATAATGAAGAGGAGGACGTCGAACAGCTGCTGCAGGAGGCCATTGAAGGTGATGATGCCGTTTCCGCAGGCGATGAGAACCGACTTCGGGAGGTCAACTGTGAGTACTTGATTTTGGGAGTTGTTTCATCAGTCTTTAACACTCTTTTTCCCCCGTTTAGTCGGCATCAGCCAGACCACCGGCCTCTCCAGTCTGAACTACGATGAACTGAACGACGACACGCTGCTCATGGTCTCAGAGTGGAACCTCCTCACCGAGGACTTTGCCGACGAGGAGGAGGAGGTCATTGTCGTCTCGACGCCCGTCCAAGAGGAGGAGGGAGGCAACCTCGGCCTCCAAGCGCTCTCACTCCCTCTGCCGCCGTTGATCTCCTCAGAGGACGATGAGCTGAGCAGTTTCGGAGCACGTTCGGAGCAGCCCAAAGTGACGGGCGCATCAGCATCAGCTTCAGCGGCACCGAAAATCAGCTTCACACACGCTGAGCTGATTCCGGCAGACTTTCGCCTCGACTCGGAAGACTACGATGAAGGGGAAGGGGAAGGAGATCAAGGGATCAAAGTGGTGGTCGTGGACGAGGCGGAGGCCTCTCGTCGCTACCTGACCATCCACTCGGCACCGCTGTACCGCTGGTCAGAGGGAATGCTGCCGTCCATTGCCGCCCTGAAGGCGAAGCAGGAAGAGGCTAATGCTAATGCTTCGATTGCTGATCAGCACACTGCTGCAGAGGACAGTCACGAGGAGGAGGGCGAGGAGAAGAAGATGCTGCTGCAGAGTGTCCAGAGTAAGTGTTCTTTAGGTTTGGAATATTTACTAAATGGAGCACTTTCTTTCCTCCCCAACAGACGGCCCGTCGATACCGGCGTTTGATGAGGCAGCCAAAGGCCACCCGCCGCCCAACTCGCTGCGCTCTCCCTGGATCGCCGAGCGACTGCGTCACCTCGCCAAGGCCTACAACGACCGAACCTCCTTCGTGAAGAAGGAGCTGGCCAACTACTCCGACTCGGAGGACAGCGAGGACTCCAGCGACCAGGACTGCACCGGCGATGACACCGACGGCGAGGAGCGGCGGGCGGCGGCAGAGAGAAGACGCCGAGAGCACTTTACCTTCGAGTCCATCTTTGGCGACGAGTGGGACAACACCGGCAGTCAGGAGCAGAGTCGGCAGCTGCTCCAGCAGAAGGTGGCCGCCATTCGGGAGTCGCCGAGGTGGTGTGCAGTCCTCAAGGGCGTCCAAGTTCTCTACGCCCACCTCTCCTTTCTTCTCTTCAGTCGAACCTTTGAGCCGGCCAGCAGTGTGAACGTCCTCTGGCTCGCCCTGCTGGCCGCCGCCTTCACCTACAACGCCACCTGCGTCCTCTTCCGAGCCGTCTTCTTTCCGACTGCCAGCTCAGAGTCGGTCTTTTTCGTCCTGGACCTCGTCACTGACCTTCTCTACCTGCTCGACGTCGCCTGGTTCAAGGCCCGGCTGCGTTTCGTTGAGGCCGGGCAGTGGATGGAGGAGGTGGCCCTCACCCGAGCCCACTACCGCCGACAGCGAGCCTTCAAGGTCGACCTGGTGGCCATCCTCCCGCTTGATCTGCTGCTGTGGGCGTACCTGGGCTCGTACCAGCACCCGGCGCTGTGGCCCCTGCAGCGTCTCTCCCGGCTGAACCGCCTGCTGAAGGTGGACGCCTTCTGGGGCTTCTTCGCGCGCATCGACGCCCTCAGCACCCGTCACGCCTATGTCTTTCGCATCGTGCACACCCTCTGCTACAAGATGGCCATCATCCACCTGGGCGCCTGTGCCTACTTTCTGGTCAGTCGGCTGCAGGGCTTTGGGAGCACGCCCTGGACGTACGACTACGACGCGGAGGAGGCGCAGCACAACAGCGCCTACCTCCGCTGCTTCTACTTTGCCTTCCGCACGACCACCTCCATCGGCGGCCGCCTGCCCAAGCCGACGACGCCCTTTGAGCGCGTCTACATGACCGTCGCCTGGCTGCTCGGCGTCTTTGTCTTTGCCATGGTCATCGGCCAGATACGGGACATTGTGGCGAATGCCGCCCGGGACGCCGACCACTACCGAGCCGTGCTGGACCAGAGCGCGGCGGTGATGCGGCGGATGGGCGTGCCGTCGTACGTGCAGGCGCGGGTGCGCAGCTGGCTGAACGCCACCTGGGACCTGCAGAAGACCTTCAACGAGGAGGGCATCCTCCAGGTGCTGCCACTCAAAAGTCGCACCGACATTGCCCTCTCCGTGCACCTGGCCACGCTGTCGAGGGTGGAGCTCTTTCGGAACATTGACCGGAACGTCCTCCGCGACCTGGTCCTCAAGCTGCGGCCGATTCTCTTTCTGCCCGACGACTACGTCTGCCGGCGGGGGACGTCGGCCACGAGATGTACATCGTCAACAAGGGCCGCATTCAGGTGCTCAGCGGAGGAGGGGAAGCGGGCAGTGGCTCGGTGCTGATCACCCTGGGCGAGGGCAGCGTCTTCGGGGAGATTGCCATCCTCAATCTGGAGGGATTCACCCGACGAACGGCGGACGTCCGCTCAGTGGGCTACTCGCAGCTCTTTGCCCTCACCAAGGCGGACCTCTGGGAGACGCTGAAGAACTACCCCGAGTACCAGGCGGTGCTGAAGAGGAAGGTGCAGCGCATACTCCGCAAGAAGAGGGCCGCTCAACAGCAGCAGCAGCAGCATCAACAACAACGACAACAGCAACAGCAGAGGGCGTCTCGAAAGAGGAGGAACAGGGCGAGAGGATCGAGACAGGCCACACTTGAGGAGAAGGACGACGTGCCTCGGGACCATGTTGCCCTGCAGATGCCACTGATAGTGCCCAAAGTGGAGGTGCAAGTTGATGAGGCAGATGAAGAGGGTGATGAAGAGGAGGTGAAGATTGGCATGCAGCGGTACGATGGTCAGCAGGAGGAGGAGGAAGAGGACGGCGATGATGAGGATGACAACTTTGAGGACGACGACGAGGTCTTTGACGTGGCGGGCACCTGCATCGAGGTGGAGAGCATCCTCAAGGAGCGTCCCCGGACGCCCAAGCTCTTTGACGCCGTCATGGAGGCAGTCCGACCCGACTCCAAGGTCAAGGGCTACTTTAGCCGCTCGCAGTCCATTGCCTCGACGTACGTGAACAGCCTCGATGAAGCAGGAGTTGCAAGTGGCGAAGAGGTGAAGATCAAGGTCGAGGAGGAGTAGCCGGAATAGTTTTTGTTGACAAATGAAGTTTGTGTTTTGTAGAATAAAGATTCACGAGCATTTTGGCACCTTCTGCGAGTCGCTACGCCCTAGGACCGCAGACAAACTTGGTCAACTCTGTTCCGCCAGCAGTTTTCAATGGCAGGCCTCGCAGACTGGCGGAAAACGCGGCATTTTGTGAGCCGCACACAAAGTACGTTACGCGAATTTAGCGCCACTCGGAGCACTTGGTGACTTTTGGAACTACAGCTTCTTCACCAGGGCCGATAGATAGCGCTCCAAGCTTTTAAAAACAAAAATGAATGACGCCGCTGTCGCCATCTGTCGTAACTAGTGTATAAGTAAAATAAAAAGCAACTAAAGCTTCTCCGCCAGTGTCAATAGATGGCGACAGCGGCGTCGCTCAATTTTGTTTTTAACAGCTTGGAGCGCCATCTATCGGCCCTGGTGAGGAAGCTGTAGTTCCAAAAGTCACCAAGTGCAACTGGTGGCGCTAAATCCGCGTCACGTACTCTGTGTGCAGCTCCGGAAAAAATCTGGTTTTCAGCCAATCTGACAGCCCTGCCATTGAAAACTGCTGGAGTAACCAGAAATGGGAGTTTCTCGGCGATCCTAAGGCGTATCGCCTCGCGGAAAGTGCCAAAATACACGGGAAAGTGTGGAGAACATTCTTTTATTGTTTACTTTCAATAAAAATTACATCACCACTCTAACCGCCGCTGTTTGCTCTTCTCTTCTCTTGGCCGTCTCCGCCGCCTGCCGTGCCCGGTGTCCCTTGGATCGGAGGTGCATCTGGTAGGACCGGCCGCCGCTGATGGCCACCTGGCAGAGTTCACAGGTGAACTGTCCCGAGATGAAAGCGTCATCACCACTGGGATCGTCATTTTGGAGATCTTCGAGCGGCTCCCGCTGTTGAGTGAGCAGTCGTCGAGCTTCCTCATCCTCGTCCTGTCTAGCGGTGGCCTCGACCAGCTCCACTGCTCGTTCGTAGACGTCCTCCTGCCACCGATCCGGCCTGCTGGTGTCCAGTCGGTAGAGGGGCGGCACTCGGCGCACTGACTCGGGCACCAGGAAGCGCCGTTTGATCCACTTGAGCTGTCGGGTGACGTAGCTTTTGGTGCGCTGCTTCAGCAGCAGAATGCCGTGGCCCAGCGCCAGTGAGGCCTCGTAGCTTTGCTGTCCATCATCGTCGTCGTCCATCAGCAGGTACCGGTGAAACTCCTTCAAGCCGATCGCCTGGAAGATGCCCTCTGTGTAGTCGGCCTTTCTGTGGGGGAGATTTTGAGAAACATTAGTCAGGCTCAATCCTCAATGAATGATTGCACTTACCGATTCTGCTGCAGTCTCAGGCTATTGTACTGTCGGTGAAAGGCACGCAGCTCCTCAATCAGTCCCTCCCCCATCATCTGGTCCACCCGGCGGTCCAGGCGACTCTCCAGCACCTCCCGCTCGCAGTCCACCCAGAGGATGACGGCTCGGGCGAAGCGAAGCGGTCCACCGTGCCTTGATCCACCTGATCCACCACGCTGCTCGGCCAGCAGGTCGCTCCATCTTTGCTGGCCACCGGTGCTCTGGTACACCTGCAGTGCCCGAATCACCTTTCGGCGATTGTGCGGGTGCAGACTGCGCGCACAGCTGGGGTCCACCTCGGTCAGCAGACGGTGCAGTGTCTCGCTGGGCACCGCCTCCAGTCGACGGTAGCTGATCGGCGTCGCCAGCAGCTCTTCCAGGGTGTCAATCGCTTGAAGGGGAGGCACACTGCTATCACTGGACTGATCCTTCTCTTCGACGATGTTCATCTCCTCGGTGTCCACCAGTCCTTCATCAGCAGCACTCGATGCGCCGACCAGCGTGTCCCAGAGGATCGACTCGATGTAGTAGTTGGTGCCGCCCACAATGACGGGCACCTTCTGTCGGGCGAGAATGTCGTCGATGGCCGCCAGCGCCAGTCGCTGAAAGTCCAGTACGGTGAACTGCTTGAAGGGGTCCACCACGCTGAGAAGGTGATGCCGCACCTGGGCCTGCTCTTCAGCGGTGGCCTTGGCCGTGGCAATGTCCAGTCCGCGGTAGATTTGCATCGAGTCGGCGCTGATCACCTCGCCGTTGAAGCGCCGGGCCAGCTCCAGTGAAAGCTTTGTCTTGCCGCAGCCGGTCGCGCCGATGATCACAATCAGCGGCGCGTCCTGGTACTTGCTTTGGGCGTCTGCTGTTTTGTGGCTGCCATCAGTTGGGAGTTGATGCACTTCTTCAGGTGGGCGGCCCAGGGAAGAATCGGGAGTTTGCGGAACATTTGGCCAGAGAGTTTGAAGTTTGTTTACATTTTTCCCTCACGTGTTTCGACCGCTCCGCAGATGCTGTTACGCTTGTTGTGGTGAGCAGCAGCAGCAGCAGCAGCGTGTGTGCTCTCTGTCAGTGAAGATCACTTCGAATTCGGTCGGACTGACCAGAACTGGCTGGAAGTCCTCGCTTTCAGATCATCTCCGCCACCACCATCACCATCATCTCCAGTGAACATGTCTCCGCCACCGCCTGAAGCTTCCGCCGCTGGAGACAGCTCCTCAGACGTGGTCATGTCTGCCGTGGATCACAGCGCCGACCAGATTAGCCAGGAGGCCATTGAGCAGCTCGAAATGCGTCGACTCGGTCTGCCGCTGTCCTTTGGCTCACGGAAGAATCGGCGTGCCAAGAGGAAGAAGAAGGATGAGAAGAATGCGGCAGCGGCGGCTACCTACCGAAAGGTAGAGCAGCAGACTGCTGTCCGAAAAGACGCAGTAGCAGCAGGCGCTTCCAGGAATCCGCCGCCGCCGTCCGCCTTTGTCTCAGCAGCCCACCGCAGTCCACCGCCTGATGGCTTTGAGCTGATCGACTTTGATGATTACGAGGAAGAGGAAGAGGCTGCCGATGCTGCTGAACTGATGGCCGGCGTGGAGGAGGCGGATGTGACCAGCCTGGGCAGCAGTGGTGGCGGCAGCGGTCCGGACGAGGTGGCCACCCTCAAGCTCGCCGATGACAGCTACGACTTTATCGAGCTGGACAAGCTGCGCATTTCCGTCAGCGCCGACGACGAAGACTGCGCTGATCAGCAGCAGCAGCAAGTGATGAACAAGCGCGACCGATCGGAGGACGACAACATGACCACCACCAGCTCGGAGATTTCCCGAGAGGACCAGCTCCTTCTCACCTCCTCTTCCTCCTCTTCAAAGCCAAAGAAGAAGCGCTCCAAACGGCAGCTGAACACGACCTACTTCAAGCAGCGGTTCCTTCTCTTTTCCCGCTTCAACGAGGGCATCCGCCTCGACCGCGAGTCCTGGTACTCGGTGACGCCCGAGCCCATAGCGCGGCACATTGCCGAGCGCATCGAGCGGGCGCTGATCAGGCACAGTGCTGCATCCACCTCACCATCATCTTCAGCAAACCAGTTCATCATCCTGGACGGCTTCTGCGGCGCCGGCGGCAACACCATTCAGTTTGCACTCATGCCCAGCACTGCCCTCGTCTACGCCGTGGACATTGATCCGCGGAAGATTGAGCTGGCCCGCCACAACGCCTCCATCTACGGCTGCCTCGACAAGATTCAGTTTATTGTGGCGGACTTTTTCGAGGTGATCCAGGGCGACCGCCTGCCCTGCAGCCTCGTCGACGCCTGCTTCCTCAGTCCACCCTGGGGCGGCCCCGACTACCTCACCTACGAGAGCTACTCGCTGGCGCAGATGACGCCCGACGGCTTTGAGATTGCCCGCCGCGTCGCCGACCGTGTCACGAAGAACATTTCCTTTCTCCTGCCGCGCAACTTTGACATGGGCGAGCTGCCGGCACTTAGCTCCATCGTCTACCAGAACGACGTGGGCGGCGGCGAGATGGAAAAGTCGGTGGAGATTGAGGAGAACATGCTCTACAAGAAGGTGAAGACGCTCACTGCCTACTTTGGCCATCTGGTCATCAGAAAGGAGGGCGATGATGATGGTGGCGGTGGTGAGGGTGGTGGTGATGAGAAAGAGGTGAGCACGCTCTTCAAGACGGCGCAGGTGTGCTCTCCGCCGCCAATCTACCTGGCCGACGAGGATGAAGAGGAGGAGTAGGAGGAGGAGTAGTCTTTGAATGAACTTTATTTTCATCATCTGTACATAAGCTCTCATTATCATCATCATCATCATCTTCAGCGAGGAGAGATTCATCAGTCTCCGAGGGGAGTGTGTTGCCACCTTTGCCGATCAAAGTTGACCTTGCCCTGGCGGAACAGCGGCTCTTCCTCTTCAGCCCACCGGGCGATGCTAAAGTCGGGGAAGAAGAAGGCCACCTCTCTGCTCGCCGTCTCCACTGAATCGGAGCCGTGAGTGGCATTTCGCGTGTCAGTCGCCCCGAAGCGGCCCCTGATTGTCGTCGGCTGTTCCAGGCGAGTTCTGCAAGAGAAATGTTCATCATCATCATCAGTTTCAGCTGTATCTTCTCATTCCACTCCCCTCTTACCTGTACACCTTTGTCGGTCCCATCAGCGTCCTCCATCGTGCAATGGCGTCGGTACGAGCCAGTACGTGCACTGCACAGTCGCCGCTGCTCATGAAGGTCACCAGACGATGGAAGAAGAACTTGCCTGGGAAGGAAGGAAGGAAGGAACAAGGATCGATTAGTATCTCCTCTCGCTTGTTAATCATCTTTCTGTACAAATCACTAACTTTAGTTTATTCTTTCATTCTTTTGTTCACCTATGAATACGTCATTCTGCAATAAAAATTCCTACTTACACACTTACCTCGGTGTTCGGCGTAAAACTCCTCGGCGTCGGAGGTGGTCATTGCCCTGCTGGTGGAGCGGACAAAGTAGAAGCCATCGTCGAGGGCGATCTGGCGAATGGCCTGCAGACTGTAGGGGTCCTTGACGATGTGCGGCTTGATGATGGCCAGTGTCAGCTGCAGTGCCGGCTCACCGCCGGTGCCTGATGATGGAGCACTGATGGAGCGGGCCAGTGGCAGGGTGGCCACCAGGGCTCGACGACCGCCGCCTAATGACCAGCAATTACTCAGCATAAGTGAGCTCTTCTTGTTGTGGTGGTCTGGCCTGGTCGCCTAGGAGACCGACGACGACGACGACGACTGTTTGTGTGTTCAGCTGTCTGACTGCAGAAAGTCAACTTTTGCTTGGCAGTGCCAGTGATGCTGTTCCTGTTTCGATGATGATGATTGCAGTCCACTGCTGTCTGAAGCACTCTTGAAGCAATGAATGGTCATCAACAGCAGCAGCAGGAGTCGTCTGCCTTCACCACCACCACCACCTCCTCCACCAGCACTCTTCTGGAGTCCCTCGGCCAGGTGGATCTGTCGGCGCTGAAGAGACAGCCGGCCGCCTCGTACGATCGCCTGCTGGAGACTGCTCGGATGATCAGCGCACTGGACGTCGGCAAGGACCTGGCCACAGTCAAGGTGGGTGCATCAGTTGAGAGTTGAAGAGGACTTTTGGGACATTTTATCGTCGGTGGTGAATTTTGCTGCAACAACAAAATCAAAACATGGCAAACGCAGTCAGTAGATGACGTGCCAGTGCACTTGTTTTGAAGTTGCAGTGCACCGGCACCAAAGTATTCCCATTGAAGGAGTTTAATTGCAGGAGTTTTAAACTTTACTTTTGCTATTGTTTACTGACTGTCCTCTTCCTCCTTTGTTCCAGGACCGTGATCAGCATGAGGCGACGCTGAGGAAGCTCCTTCAAGTCAGTCAGACGATCATTGAGTGTCTGCTGGTGAAGGGAGGTGCTAGTGAGAGCAAAAATGACATAAACGCCTACCAGAACAACCTCCGCCAGGAGAATGCCAAACTGCGGAAGTTGTTGTCGTTGCAGCAGAAGGCCATTGCCTTTCGTCGGGCCAATCTGTGGACTGCCAGTGACAACAGCAGCAGAGGATGTGAGGATGAGGACGTCAGCACCTCGGCCGCCGTGGACGTGTCTCTGCTGCCTGAGGACTCCACTGTGAGCAGTGCCAACAAGCTGTTCCTGCAGTGCATCTACTGTCCAAAGATCTTTGCCGATGCCAGCTCTTTTGCAAAGCACATCTCGCTGCGGCACCTCTCCTCCAGCATCGACGACGGCCTGCCCAAATCGCTTAGCTCTTCAGGCGACAACAACAACAGCAGCAGCAATTCTTTTATGCAGCGCCTTCAGCTGCAGTACCAGAAGGTCCTCGAGATGAAGGAGGCGGCGGCTTCTGCTGCTGCTGCTGGCAACAAGTCAAATGATGGTAATGCTGAGGTGATCAACCGGCTGCAGATGGAGATTGGCCAGCTGAAGGAGAAACTGGCGGCCACTGAGCAGGCACTGGATGAGGAAAAGTCTGCTCGGGCGTCCTTTGAGAGCGATCTGAAGCAGGGCCTGGCGGGCAATGTGCAGCAGCTTCAGTCGGAGTTGGCGGCCAAGATTGAGGAGGTCCGCTCGCTGGTGCTGGTCGTCAGGCAAAGTGGAAGTGGTGGTGCTGATGATGATGGCAATGCTGATGATGGAAATGCTGATGATGGAAATGCTGATGATGCTGTGGATGCTGATGTTGTGCAGACAAAGATGGCTCAGGAGGTGCCAACGGAAAGTGGCACTAATGATGATGCTGATGATGACGATGATCAACCAATGAACCAGAACAAAGCTGCACCAACTCCAGCCACTGCCAGTGAGTTGAAGCAAACACTGCGGCTGCAATTGATATCTCAACTCACTTCTAAGAGACCCGAATCGAGTGCCTCCAGTGAAGTGCATCAGCATCATCAGCGGCAGCAGATTGAACCGGCACAAGAAACGGCCACTTTTGAGGACAGCAGGAGCAGCAACAAAGAGCTCACCAAGGCGGAGATCAGCACCTCTGTTGAGAGTCGACTTCGAGAGTATCTTCAGCAGCGAGCTGGTGTTGATGAAAATGTGACAGAAGTGGAACCGATGCCGACCACACTGCCACCCACAAGCCTTCACAGTGCTTCGGTGCTCGATGATAGCAAATTTGGTGCTGCCTTGAACAAGGTGCATCGAGACCGAGAGCTTCTCATTCAGCAGTCCCGCCACGACTATGACTTTGTGGCCATCGAGTCCAGTCTGCGGGAGCTCATTGACAGCAAGCTTCGTTCTAAGTTGAAGGCGGCAGAGGACACAATGGAAGTTCAGCCAGTGAAGGAGGAAAGAAATGTTCAGCATGATCATCAGCCGCTGCCCAGTGCTCCACCGCCAGATAATGATGATGATGATGATGAGCACGAAGCACCTTCTGAACCTCACCAGTCTTCAGAGCTTCAGCAGCAGCAGCAGCAGCAAAAACCAGTGACACTCAAATCGATTCTCAAATCGCCGAGAAAAGCTGGTGCTCGGCCCAAGACTCGGCGAAGGAGCTTTGACGAAAATGGCGATGATCAGAGCTCGGTAAAGAGCAACAGCAGGCGGATCTCCTTTAGCGAGCAGATCATTGAGTTTCCCATCAGTCCACGGGAGAGTGAAGGCGAGGATTCTGATGACGCCGACAACGATGCCGATCTGGGCTTTGTGGTGGGAAATGTGCCGGCCAACAGCACCAGACGGAATCAAATGTTTGTCATTCGTTCACAGGACGGCGGCGATGATTGGCTGTACCAGAAAGTTGATTCAATTGATAGTCAAAATGTTTTAAGTTATTTATTTACGGGTGGGCGACAGCAAAAAAAATGGATATGGAAATAGAGAGAAAAAAAGAGAGACTGCTGCATAAAGTCGGCAATTAAAGTAGTGTTACTGATGATGCACCTTTTGAAGATGTTCTTTGAGATAGCTTTTCAATTAAAACTCCCGCTCCATAAACTCATGAAACTTATCGTCAAACATGTCAATTGAAGTTTCATCTTGGTCTTCAGTTTTCACCACTGTTTCTACAAAATATAACATTAGTAAAGTAAAGTGTGTAAAGCAAATAACCCACTTACCATTGCCTGCTGATTGATCCTCATCAACTTCAGTGGCATCAAAATCAGTTTCGTGCTCTTCATTGGCCCTCACTGCTTCGCTTGTTCCATTGGCACGTGTTTCAGCAGGAGGAAACTCCCGCTCCATAAACTCATGAAACTTATCGTCAAACATGTCAATTGAAGTTTCATCTTGGTCTTCAGTTTTCACCACTGTTTCTACAAAATATAACATTAGTAAAGTAAAGTGTGTAAAGCAAATAACCCACTTACCATTGCCTGCTGATTGATCCTCATCAACTTCAGTGGCATCAAAATCAGTTTCGTGCTCTTCATTGGCCCTCACTGCTTCGCTTGTTCCATTGGCACGTGTTTCAGCAGGAGGAAACTCCCGCTCCATAAACTCATGAAACTTATCGTCAAACATGTCAATTGAAGTTTCATCCTGGTCTTCAGTTTTCACCACTGTTTCAACAAAAAGTAACATTAGTATGGTAAAGTGTGCAAAGCAAATAACCCACTTACCATTGCCTGCTGATTGATCCTCATCAACTTCAGTGGCATCAAAATCAGTTTCGTGCTCTTCATTGGCCCTCACTGCTTCGCTTGTTCCATTGGCACGTGTTTCAGCAGGAGGAAACTCCCGCTCCATAAACTCATGAAACTTATCGTCAAACATGTCAATTGAAGTTTCATCTTGGTCTTCAGTTTTCACCACTGTTTCTACAAAATATAACATTAGTAAAGTAAAGTGTGTAAAGCAAATAACCCACTTACCATTGCCTGCTGATTGATCCTCATCAACTTCAGTGGCATCAAAATCAGTTTCGTGCTCTTCATTGGCCCTCACTGCTTCGCTTGTTCCATTGGCACGTGTTTCAGCAGGAGGAAACTCCCGCTCCATAAACTCATGAAACTTATCGTCAAACATGTCAATTGAAGTTTCATCCTGGTCTTCAGTTTTCACCACTGTTTCAACAAAAAGTAACATTAGTATGGTAAAGTGTGCAAAGCAAATAACCCACTTACCATTGCCTGCTGATTGATCCTCATCAACTTCAGTGGCATCAAAATCAGTTTCGTGCTCTTCATTGGCCCTCACTGCTTCGCTTGTTCCATTGGCACGTGTTTCAGCAGGAGGAAACTCCCGCTCCATAAAACTCATGAAACTTATCGTCAAACATGTCAATTGAAGTTTCATCTTGGTCTTCAGTTTTCACCACTGTTTCTACAAAATATAACATTAGTAAAGTAAAGTGTGTAAAGCAAATAACCCACTTACCATTGCCTGCTGATTGATCCTCATCAACTTCAGTGGCATCAAAATCAGTTTCGTGCTCTTCATTGGCCCTCACTGCTTCGCTTGTTCCATTGGCACGTGTTTCAGCAGGAGGAAACTCCCGCTCCATAAACTCATGAAACTTATCGTCAAACATGTCAATTGAAGTTTCATCCTGGTCTTCAGTTTTCACCACTGTTTCAACAAAAAGTAACATTAGTATGGTAAAGTGTGCAAAGCAAATAACCCACTTACCATTGCCTGCTGGCTGATCAACACCTCGCAGAGCATCGTCATCAGTCTGCAAATCTTCCTCTTCTTTCACTTCCACTGTCTTGGCCTCTTCTTCGACCTCACAGTCAAACTCGTCGTACATATCATAAGTTTCAGACAGCTTCTCAGTTACAGGCATTTTCTTTCAGATGGTACAAATAAAGTAGGACTTCACAGCTAAAGGCGAGGAAAGCGACTGACAACAAAACAAGCACTAAGCTGAGCGAGCACACTTTCTCTGTCTGTGTCTCTGTTTGCATTGCTCCCTAGAGTCCAGTGCGGCCAGAGACATATGTATTTTCTTCCCTGGGGAAGAACGACGCAGAGGCAGCGGGCACATGGTGACTTTTAGAACTACAGTTTTCACAACAGGACCGATAGATGGCGCTACGAGCCATTAAACACAAAAGTGAGCGACGCCGCTGTCGCCATCTATTGGTACTGGCGGAAAAGTATAAGTAAGGGAAAGTTTAACTAAAGCTTCTCCGCCAGTGCCAATAGATGGCAACAGCGGCGTCGCTTGTTTTTGTGTTTAACAGCTTGGAGCGCCATCTATCAGCCCTGGTGAGGAAGCTGTAGTTCCAAAAGTCATCAAGTGCAACTGGTGGCGCTAAATCCGCGTCACGTACTCATTTGGGTGAGTATTTGTCTGTCATTGTTTTGGCGCAGTTTTAACTTTGATCTTTTTTATTGCAAGTCATCCAGGACTTTGTACAGAAGACGACCCAGTCGGAGCTTGACCAAGAGGGCAATGAAATTGACAATGTCCCAGCCTCCTCCTCCTCCTCCTGCCGCCACTGGCTACTCCGTTTTCTCTCGACGCACGCCCGCGAGGCGGAGGCGCACGCCATCTCCCTCAAAGACATCTTTCCCGCCGTCGACTGCCACACCCTCTTTCTGCCCTCCGTCAGGCGGGCCCACCTCGCCGACCTCTCTACCGCCACCGAGGCAGACCTCACCGAGGAGTACCGCGCAGAGCGGGACGCCCTTCTAAAGAAACTGCGCACCGGGGCGGTGCCGAAGCGCCTGAAGAAGCACCTCGGCACCAGGAAGATGACTGGAGAAGAAGTAGATGAAGATGGAGTTGAGGAGTTTACGGGCACCGAGCTGGCGCTGCTGCTGCGCGTCCTCGTAGGCGCCGCCAACGCCGGCTCGCTCACGGACATTCCCAACCGGTGGGACGCCTTTCTCGAGCAGCTCCAGGTAACTTTGAAACCATTTGAGTACTGATTGTAGGAATTTTAATACTCACTCTCTTTCTTTCCAAACAGAAATCGGCCGTCGAGGACTGCTACCGCTTCTACCAGGCCCACCTGGCCAGCGTCCTCACCAGCGATGTGGTGGTAAAGAGTGGCGGAGGAAGGGCGGGCAGTCCGGTGAATGAGCGCCTCCTCGCCGCCTGGCACACCGTCTTCGCGGACAAGGCCAACGCCCTGCTCGCCCACCTCCTCTACGGCCTGCCCACCTCACTTCAGTCGAGTCGGCCCAAGCTGGCCGATCACCTCGCCCGCTACTACGCCTCCGTCTCCGAGCTCAATCGCCAGCGCCTCCACCTGCGCCTTCACGCCCTTCAGAAGGAGGGCGAGATGAAGGTGGTGGACGCTTTCCTCGCCACGCCTTTGCCCCTTCTCCAGCGACAGCTCCAGGCACAGGCCGACGTCCTCCTCGCTCAGGTTAGCGCCCAGTTTGTCGCAGACGTCGGCGATTTGGTGGACCGAGAGGAAGTGGATGAGAAGAAGAAGAAGAAGAAGGCCGAGGTGGACGACCCCCTACGGCCATACCTCTCCTCGTTGGAGAAGGCCGTCCGCCTGAACCTCGACTCGACGCTGTTGCGCAACAGCCTCCAGCTGGAGGCGCTCTTTGAGAACGCCACCGCCGCCCTCCTCCAGACGGCCTTCGCCGAGGTCTCCATCGACCTGGTCCGCCCGCCCAAACGGGAGGCCTTTGAGGCGCTCCTCCGCCGCTCGGCGGATCTCACCACCGCCGCCTACGCCGAGGAACGCCCCCTCTACGCGGCGAAGGAGGCAAAGTTGAAGCTGAGCCTGCTGGAGCGGGCGCAGGCGCTCCGAGAGGACAACGAGGCGGCCGTCTCCGCCCACCTCAAGTCAGAGGCCGGCAAGCTGGTGCACGAGTTTGAGCGGCTGACAGACGACACCCGACGGCACTTTCCCATGAGCGTGGGCAAGCTGATGGCGGTGCTCCAGGCGGAGACGGACAAGTTCAGGCGCCTCTTCACCGACGACCTCCGCCCGCGCTACGACAGCTACGGGGCGCTCTTTGAGGAGGTGGAGGCTCTCCTGGCCGAAGACCTGCAGACGCTGTCCGGCAAGCGGGCGGAGGAGAACATTGCCGTCTTCATGGAGGAGGTGGAGCTGCCGCTGGCGCTGGCCAAACGCAGTGTCCTCCTCAGCAGCAGTCGCTACGGGACGCTCTTCAGCTGGCGCCGCTTCGCCGTCAGCAGCGCCCAGCGGCAGCTGGAGCACGGCCGTGCCCGGGGCTGGTCGCCCTCACTGAAGGCGGCCATCATCAATTCGTGGTTGCAAGAGGACGAGGAGTTGGCCCGGGAGGCGGCCAACCGACGGAACGCCCTCTCGCGACTGCTCGGCTTCTTCCAGTGGCTCTTCTCGCTCCTCTTTGGATAGGAAGAGGAAGAACTTCCTGAGGTAGATGTACCCTTTTTCTGTTTCTTACTCTTTTTTATTGTGATGACCTATTTAGGTGGGTCTTAGTTTACACGCTAGTTTAGCCTTCTCATTTTTCTCCTTCTTTTCCTTTCTTTTTTTCCTTTCGTTAGTTTGTTGATTATCTCTTTTTTCTTTCTTTCACTACAGTTTTATATTACTGCCTACTTTTACTATTACTACTTTTACAATGTCCTTTTTCCTATAGCTAATGCTCAATGATAATATTAGAAGATTGAAAAGGGGGGGGGGATAGCCCCAGTTAGTCTCTGAGTAAATAATTTCAATTTCTAGATTTGTTGGCAGTAAAAGGTCGAAGGTGTATTGATTGGATTAGCAGTGCGGAAATTATTTCAGATTATTTCAAATTATCCCAGAGAATTAAACAAGTTAAAGTAACAAAATAGATTTTCTTTAGATTCCTTTCAAAACTAAAGCTTCTCCGCCATTGCCAATAGATGGCAACAGCGGCGTCGCTCACTTTTGTTTTTAGCAGTTTGGAGCGCCATCTGTCGGCACAAGTGAGGAAGCTGTAGTTCCAAAAGTCACCAAGTGCAACGGGTGGCGCTAAATCCGCGTAACGTACTCTGTGTGCGGCCCAGAAAAAAATCTGGTTTTCAGCCAATCTGACAGCCCTGCCATTGAAAACTGCTGGCGGGAACAGAAATGGACGTTTCTCGGCGATCCTAAGGCGTATCGCCTCGCGGAAAGTGCCAAAATACACAGGAAAATGTGGAGTATACTCTTTTATTGTTTACTTTCAATAAAAATTACATCATCATCTCCAACTGCCGCTGTTTGCTCTTCTTCTCTTCTCTTGGCCGTCTCTGCCGCCTGCCGCGCTCGGTGTCCCTTGGATCAGAGGTGCATCTGGTAGGACCGGCCGCCGCTGATGGCCACCTGGCAAAGGTCACAGGTGAACTGACCTGAGATGAAGGCGTCATAATCACCAACAGCATTTTCGAGATCTTCGAGCGGCTTCCGCTGTTGAGTGAGCAGTCGTCGAGCTTCCTCATCCTCGTCCTGTCTGGCGGCGGCCTCGACCAGCACTGACTCAGGCACCAGGAAGCGCCGTCTGTTCCACTTGAGCTGTCGGCTGACGCCCTCTGTCCGGGCAGTGCCTGAGTCCACTTCAGGGGATAGCCATAGTCCTCTATCAGCTCCTCACTGTAGCTGTACAGCTCCGCCAGCTCTTTCGGGTGAAGGTCAGTGTCGCAGTAAGTAAAGTCGATGTTCCCCGAAGAAGGTGGTGCTGAGTTGGTAGTGCTATTGCTGTTGTTGCTGGCTGCCTGGCCACTCCCTGGTGGAGCACCGCTGATGTGAAGAGTGCTGGTGGATCGGTGGTGGTGGCGGTGAAGGTGGTGTCCATGCCTGCAGCAGCAGCTTCCTCTGCCGGCTCTTGTTGCCGTACAGGTCCTGGTCGTGGTGGTCGCTGAAGATGAAGAAGAAGAAGGTGAATGCAGCAGATCCTCGACGACGATCCTCGAGTTGAACGTTGTTCTGCCGTTTTCCAGCAGCAGCAGCAGCAGAGTTTCCCGCGGCTTCGGCGGTGGAGTTTTTTTAGCCGTAAAGGTTGGCTCAAGTGGAGATGGAGATGAGGAGCTCATTGCCTGGCATCCTCCATCTCCTCCTCTTCTTTGGTGTCAGTGTTGGTGGTGGTGGTGGTGGTGGTCGCGGCGGCAGCTGCAGATAAACAAAGGCCGACTTCAGGCTGCTGAACAAGGCCTGGGTGCGATGGGTGCGACTGAAAGGAAAGAAAAAAGTTAGCACACGCTTAGGAAACACACACAATCACAAGGGGATACTTGTCTGGTGATGGGAAGATGGTGGAAATCATCGGGTAAAGCTTTTTCGTTCGAGAATTCAGGCGCGCGTCCGCTGGTGCAAGTGAGAGAGGAGAATCAAAACATTGAACAGCGGCAGAAGGCACAGAGTTGCCAGAGCAGAACAAAAGCCAGGGCGACTCGCAGAGTACGTGACGCGGATTTAGCGCCACCAGTTGCAGTTGGTGACTTTGTGAACTACAGCTTTGCTACAGCTCCGGTAGATGGGGCTAGCGGCGGTGTGGCAGAAAAAGCTCGCACTGGGAAGCTAGTGAAGAGGGAAGAGCACCGGCTGCTAAGTCTGGGTATGCATCATTGTAAACAAACTTGGGAAAGGTAAATATCCAGTTTTTTTTTATTAAAACTAAGCCATCTAAGGTACCAAAAGAAAGATGAGAGTGTAATTGATCGATTAGAGTTTACCAAAGTTTGATCGGTGCAGTAATACCGGAAATATCACGTTTCAAAGTTGGCATTCTAAACACTGAAAAAAGCAGCTAGCTCCGCCCAGAAAAGACAGCATATTTTTCGTTCACATGGCCCATTCGGTGAGTTGTCTTGGCGTTTTGGACATCTCTCCGAAAGGGACCAGTGTCCGAAAAACAAAAAGTGGGCGTTTGATGATTTCTTGGCAACGAGATCAGATAACATCAGATAATCACCACCACCACCACCACCACCACTTACCTCAATGCTGCCTTTGTGGGCGGGCACAGTTTCTCTACACATCACCATTTTCATCTCTTTTAGTTTTGTCTAGTTTATTATGAAATTGAATAAAAAAAAGCGTACAAAAAGTTTGTCATCAGACATAATTTATCAAATCAAGAAAAAGGTGGCTGCCGCCATTGCCGCCGATCAGGAAAATCAGGAAGAAGAAGTCGAAGCGGGAACAACTCCCGCCGCCGCTGGAGGGTTCACCGGATTGCGCCGAATGTACCGTTCGGTGTTCTTCCGATTGTGCGCTTTTTTAACGTGAGCCTGCATCTTGGAGAGAAAAGCGAAGCCGCTGGTGCCGGTAGTACAGCCCTCATAGGTGCAGGAATACAGTTTGAGGGAAAAGTGCTTTCCGTAAATGTGGTCACTGATGTAGAACTTCCGGAACTCGGATGCGCAGAAAGGACAGGGCAGCTTGGAGGATGAGCCAGCGGCGGCAAACTCCGCCGAGTTGAGGAAGGCCTCCGTTCGTTCCCAATCGTTTGATGACATTGAAGATAAAGTTGAAGCAGAAGTGGCAGCAGCAGCTGTAGTCGGTACAACTGCCATGGAAGCCGAGGTGGCAGCAGCAGCAACAGCAGCTGTGACCTGCGCACATGATGATGATGTCGATGATGATGATGAAGAAACCGACTGCTGCTGCTGCTGCTGCTGCTGCTGCTGCTGCTGCTGCTGCTGCTGCTGGCCAACTGCTCCCGGCGTCGCAGAGGGCTCCACGTACCGCACTGGATTGTCCTTGTGCATATTGGCTACATGGTTCTCCGCGTTCAATCGCCACTGGTTGGTGAAGCGACATCCCGGAAAGTTGCAGAAGTAGAGCGTCGGCCGTCGAAAGTGGACAATGTTTAGGTGGTCGATCAGGTTCACCTTTTCGTAGTACCGGTTTTTGCAGAGGGGACAGCTTAGGCGGGAGTTGCGCAGAGTGGCCGATTGAAAGGTTTCCGAGGCGAGAAAGCGCTCTGCAATGGCAAATTGAGCTGTCTGCTTAACAGTCGAGGATTTGGTGCTCTGTTTTGGCTCTTCGGCGGGATTCGTATTTTGATTCATATTGGTGAAGTGCTGGTTAAATGAGAGAGAGAGAGAGAAAGAAAATACACCAAGTGTTAGAAAATACGAAAAACTGCAGATAATAACAGCAAAAACAACTTACTTAAGGTAAACGGAAGTAGTCAACAGAACAGAGGCAGCAGCAGTGATTAGTTGGAGAAACTCACTTTTTCTTTTTTCGGCTCGAAAATGCCAAAACGTTGAAAGAAGAAAATGATAAGATAGTTGAAAAATTCTTCGTGTTGACGTGCTGAAAAACCAAACAGAAGTGATCAGCTGCAACGTGGCACGTGCCGCAGGGAATTTTTTTCTGGCCCCTATTCGTTAACGACGTGACGTCACTTTGAAGCTGACTCGCCAGGTGTCTCCACCACTGCTATATAGAATTTTTTTTTTAAATTTTTCAAGTTTTTACAAGTTTGAAGCTGGCTCGCCAGATGTCGTCCCCATCTCTACAAAAATTTATAAATATTTTCCGGTCACAATGACTACTTGGCAAGTTGTAAAATACTGTTGGCACCAAAAGCCTCCTTCTCTTTGGCAAGGTCCTTTAGAGACGAGAACATTGTCATAGCAGAGTCTAAAGGTGAAGAAAAGGTCAAGGTAGCAAGTCACAGAGACGGCCAAACATGGAATAGAATGGGAGTGGCAGTGGTGGTAATGCTCAAGTTGTAAAATCTGGATTAAAAAAAGTGATTTAAAAAGAAAATTTGAAGCACTCAACAAATCATGTCCTTTTGTCATTCTTGAAGCATCCCCTGAACAATCGCTCTACTTGGTTCATCATTTCCGGCGACCTGTCAAGCAGCGCCACGTTCTTCTCCTCGCCGTCGGCGTCATTGGCGCCTGGAGTACCTTCTGGAGCCACCGTTCGCCGAGACAATGTTGACCACGAGGACGATGAAGATCACCACTTCAGCCTGTTTGCCTGTTGCTGACCTCTCTTCTGCTGATGACGATGATGCTGATGACGAGCGCCGCTGTTGCCGACAAGCACGTTGTTGCTGAAGACAAGGACAACAACTTTGACAACTTCCTGATGATGACGATGATGGTGGTGGTCACTCAGACCTTGACCGTCGCTTGGTGGACGAGGTGACGCGCATTCTGGAGAGCACCTTTGCTCAGCGGGCCTCAGGCTCAGTCTCAGTTTCTGGAGACCTCAAGAACAAGGACTTCAAAGACGGCCGCCATTTTGAAGGCTTCACCACCACCACCGAACAAGACCACCACGACCACCAGAACCAGGAGAACTTTGAGGCCAGTTTTCCCGACCGCCCTCTGCAGCTCGTCTGCCCTGATGCCCAGCACAAGGGCCTGGTGCTGGAGGAGGAGAATCTGCGACTGCTTCACGCCATCCGCCAGCCCGTCTACACGGTGGCCATCATCGGGAAGTACCACCACTCGGGCAAGTCCTTCCTCCTCAACCAGATCATCGCTTTCACTGGTCAGCGCACATCTCGGGCAGATGATCATCGAAGATCATCAATTCCTTCAAGATTAATTTCCATAAACTTTTTGTTATCAGTGATATCTTTATTAGTTGTTCTGTTGTTGTATTCAAGTTAACAAAAAATAAAAAACAGAATGAAAAAAGTTGATGTCCTCGGGCAGGTCGGGCTTCTTTGCGGATGTGGCAGCAAGGTCTCCCGAAGACTCAGCAACGGTTGAGCTCTTTTCACCGGCAAAGTTGGCCCGAATGGAGATGGAGGCCGACAGAGACGGGGGCGTAGAGCGAGTAGGCGGTCAGTTTTTACTGGTGAATGGGAGACGGGCTCGGCGACAGTGATGAGAAAGTCCTGCGCCTGCTTGTACAGCGGCGAGAAGGACTCCAAGAAGATGTTCCCGTCGGGGGCGACCCAGAGGGGGCGGACGGCGTGGTCCTCGCGCAGGACCAGCTCCTTGGTGTAGTCCTTGGCGCCGTACTCGTCATCCGCGGAGACGTCCGCCACCGGGCACGCCTGCTCCGGCCTCGCCACCATCGTCAGCCGCCGAGGCTATGGACCTTCCTCCACCGGCTCTTGTTGCCGTACATGTCCTAGTTGTGGTGGTCGCTGAAAATGAAGAAGAAGGTGAATGCAGCAGATCCTCGACGACGATCCTCGAGCTTCCCGCGGCTTCGGCGGTGGAGTTCTTCTAGCCGTAAAGGTTGGCTCAAGTGGAGATGGAGATGAGGAGCTCATTGCCTGGCATCCTCCATCTCCTCCTCTTCTTTGTTGTCAGTGTTGGTGGTGGTGGTGGTGGTGGTCGCGGCGGCAGCTGCAGATAAACAAAGGCCGACTTCAGGCTGCTGAACAAGGCCTGGGTGCGATGGGTGCGACTGAAAGGAAAGAAAAAAGTTAGAACAAGCTTAGGAAACACACACAATCACAAGGGGATACTTGTCTGGTGATGGAAAGATGGTGGAAATCATTGGGTGAAACTCTCGGGAATGGTGGTCTTGCTCAGTTAGCCCAGGTTGGTGTGGAGGCCGACAGAGACAGCGGCGTAGAGCGAGTAGGCGGTCAGCTTGTACTGGTGAATGGGAGACGGGCTCGGCGACAATGATGAGAAAGTCCTGCGCCTGCTTGTACAGCGGCGAGAAGGTCTCCAGGAAGATGTTCCCGTCGGAGGCGACCCAGAGGGGGCGAACGGCGTGGTCCTCGCAAAGCACCAGCTCTTTGACGTAGTCCTTGGCGCCGTACTCGTTCTCCGCGGAGACGTCCGCCACCGAGCGAGAGGCCGCCCCGGGCACGTCGGCTCCGGCCTCGCCGCCATCGTCAGCCGCCGAGGCCATGGAAGCTCCGTCCTCCGCCGGTCTGCTCTTGTGGAACTTTTTCCCGCCGTACTTGCTCTTGTTGCCGTACATGGTGGTCGATGAAGATGAAGATGAAGAAGAAGGTGAATGGAGCAGATCCTCGACAACGACGAGCTGAACGTTGTTCGGTCGTTTCCCAGCGGCGGCAGCGGCAGTTGTAAACAAAGCGCTCAAAGTGAGTGCGCCAGGCGGCCTCAGGATGGCGGCAGCGGAGGCAGCCCAAGTGGAAAAAAATCATTTGTTTGGATTTCTCTGTCATTGTACAGCTGGTACTCTCCGCTTCTGGTCTCCACTTTCCAAATTGCATGCATCTTATTCTTTGATTTTATCCTTAGAACATCACCACCACCACCACGACCGAAGGGAGCAGCTCAAACGACGACGAGACGTACATCCTCGACGACCAGGCCGAGTTCTTCTCCAGTAAGTTTTACCCTCAGATAATGCACTTGAACTGCCACTTGAACCACCATTCTTCTCTTTACAGACGATGAGGACTACGAGGGCGATAGAACTACCTACCACCACCAGCACCCCCGTCAGCCGAGGATGACGGTTCGCATTGCGGACAAGGCGGCGCTGAACTGCCGGCGAAACTGCGGCTTCTTCAGCAACTCCGAGTGGGACGGCTACTGCTCCAAGTGCTACAGCAAGATCAGGCACGGCACCTCGCCCTCCGCCGCCTCGGCAGCCCATCCGCCGCCCTCCTTCCTCTCTCCGAAGTCACAGCAATCACCCTCCTCCTCCAGTCCGTTCTCATTTCGAAAGATGCTCCCCGAGGTGACGCTCCCTCTTCGCGCCCAGTCGGCGTCCTCGCTGCCGCAGTCGGAGGCCTCCTCGCTCTCCTTCCGCAAGTTCGAGGAGAAAAAGAGCCGCCAGCAGCCGGACAAGAAAAAGTTCTACAAGACCTTCTTTCGCAAGTCGTCCTCCTCCTTTCGCGAGTACCGCTTCTCCTCTAGTCAGGCAGCAGCCACCGATGGCGCCTCCACCACCTCCTCTTCCTCCAGCAAAGACGACACCACCGCCTGGCAGTTCTTCAGCCTGGAGAAGCCGCTGATGTTCGGCGAGGAGATGCTGACAAAGCTCTTTACCCCGACGAGCATCGCCGACGTCACTGCCAGCATCGGCAAGTGCGCCGAGAAGGTCAACCGAATGCTGGTCCGTGGGGCGACCATCGACGAGCTGACGGAGACGGTGCACGAGTTCTACTACCTCATGGCGGAACGATTCGCCGCCGAAGGGGAGTAGTCGTCCAGCAGCAGTCCCAGCAGCAACCTGATCGACCAGACGGAACGCCTGCTCATGGAGCGCCTCTACGCCAGCCTCTTTGCGCGCGTGCAGAACGAGAAGGAGGAGCGCGACCTGGCGCTGCAGAAGAAGATCCGCAACCTGAACTGGATCATGGGCAGCCACCTCGACGTGGAGATCAACCTCCCCCACCCGAAGGTGAAGGACCTCCTGGAGAAGGCCATCACCGAGATCATCGAGCTCGACTCGAAGACGGTGCCCTACGAGAAGCTGGACTCGGTGGTGCGCTGCGCCAAGACCATCTTCGCCATGCTGCAGGTGGCCATCACCAGCGAGGCCATCTCCGCTGACCACTTCCTCCCGGCGCTGGTCTTCGTGGTCATAAAGGCGAATCCGCCCCTGCTCCAGTCGAACATCAAGTTCATCACCCGCTTCAGCACGCCCTCGCGGCTGATGAGCGGCGAGGCGGGCTACTACTTCACCAATCTCTGCTGCGCCACGCAGTTCATCGAGAAGATCACCGGCGAGTCGCTGAACATGAGCGAGGCGGACTTTGAGCGGTACATGAGCGGAGAGGCGCTGCCGCCCGGCCACTACCGCGCCACCTTCCTCTGCGAGGCCTTCCGCCTGCTGGCCAGTAATCACGCCATGCTGGCCGACGCCGTCGAGCGGGGCGCCCACTGGAGGCGCAACATCGACTCGCTGGAGGCGCGGATGGACCGCTTCGAGGAGAGCTTCGAGCGGCGGTGCCGGGCGGCGATCGACTCGAGCCGGGCGACGCTGGCCGCCACCGCCAGCTACCGCCTCTTCAACGAAGACTTTGACCCCTCCCTCCTGCCCGCCTACTTCAAGACCGTCTACGGGGAGCACCTCGACCGGGTGGTGGCGGTGGTGGCCGAGGAAGGGCAAAAGCAGAAGGAAAAGGAGGAACAAAGAGTCACCGAGGACATTCTCATTGACCTCGGCGAGCCGACTGTGTCGTGAGTCGGAGTGTATCGGTTTATTATTGAATGATTAAAGATGGTGAAGGTGAAGGTGATGATGGTGATGCTCAGGTGGGTCACCACCACCACATCTACCACCACTTCTACTGCTGCTGGTGCTCAGCGACCGAGCGTACCGCTGACTGGACTCGGTGAAGCGGCGGACGGCTCGCCGGAAGCTCCGTCCTCGGCAAATCAGCAGTTCACTTTTCTTGCCATCGTTCTCCTCACCACTACTACTGCTGCAACTCACATCAGATTCAGTTGAAGAAGTAGTTGATGACGCTGATGAGGAGTTGTGCGCCAGCTCGTAGTCGGCGGCCACGACCTTCTTCTTTCTCCGTCCCTGTCGTCGTCGTCGTCGACACCGGTGACAGCACTTTTCCATGTCCTTCTCCTCCTCCTCCTCTTTCTCATTTCCTCCAATCTGCCCAGCAGAGACCGTCTCCCTCAGCGCATTCTTCTTCTTCTTCTTCTTGGCCCTCCTTCGCTGTCCACTGAGGCAAAACTCACTCTCCTCGTTGACGCCATTCTCGTCGATGCTGCTCAGACTGGGCAGTGTGTTGGAGTTGGTCTGTCGGGCCTTCAGCCTCACCTGCTGCTTCGAGCTGCTGCTGCCGCCGCACTGCACCGAGTTCTCCTCCGTCTCAAAGTCAACGCAGTCAAAGTCGGCGGTGGTGGTGGTGGTGGTCATCGACTTGACAGAGCCGGGCGTCAGTGGACTCCTGTCCGCTGCTGCTGCTTGTCCGAATCGGCCCCCGGGGCCTCGCGTGGAGGGCGTGGAGAGGCAGCTCTGGTAGCCAGCACCTCCACCACCACAGTCGCCATAGCCCGAGTCAAAGGTCGACGTGGTGCTCATCTTTGGCCCCAGGCGACTGTGGTGGCCCACTGAGCCCGTGGCTGCTGGGGTGACTGGACTGAGGGAGTTGAGGAGGGCGTCCAGCGAGGAGGTGGAGGTGCACTTGTTCATGGAGGGCTGCTGCTGCTGCTGTCTGGCTTGAGCTTCCCTTGCCTGCTGCAGCAGCTGATCAGTGAGCGGCGATGAGTCGGGAGTGCAGCAGCTGGAGTAGGCCTGACTACACCCAGTACAAACTTTCGTCTGCGTGGACCGCTCCACACTGGGACGATGGGACTGATTACTGCGCTTGATTCGAAAGCCCTCGCACTCGGCCGTGTTGAGCAGTGCCGAGGGTCGGGGCGTCTGACGGTATTGAGGTGGATCGCAAGTAGTAGTAGTAGTAGTGGTGGCCTCGGCGGTAATCGGCTGTCTGCTGATGATCGCTGCTGCTTTTGAAGAAAAAGTAGTGGAGGTGCCCTGCGTCCGTCTGCTTGGCGCCAGAATGCGACACTTCCGCGGACTCCTCGGCGGGTGGTGACGATGGTGGTAGTGATGATGATGGTGGTGACAACTGCTGCGTTTACACTCGCCCTCCTGCTGACTGCACTCCTCCTCCTCCTCCTCACTGCTACTGCCCTTTGCTCGTTCTCTCCTCTGCTGTTCGAGAATGCTGTATAGGAGGTGGTGGTCAAAGAAGGCAGCTCGCGAGTGAAAGACGGGCGGAACCTTCTCCACAAAGGACGAGATGATGGAGGACTGCTGGCGCTGGGGCGAGTTGTGCAGTTGATGATGCTGCTGATGATGATGTCCACCACCACAACCACTTCCATTAACTTCGCCCTCTCTGAGCATCAGTGCCTTCTCCCGCTGCTCCAGCTTGAGCATGCAGGTCATCAGTTCGAGGTAGAGGTTGTTGGCGCACTCCCGCTTCCGCTCGTACTCCTCGCGAATGGCCGTGACGTGCATCAGCTCGTCCCGCCACCGGCCCTCCTTCACCCAGGTCCTCCTCGACCTGGAGGCGGCCGCGCCGGCCCTGGAGGACCCCACTGCCGCCGTCGACCCGGCGGCCCAGCAGATGGCGAGGAGGGCGGCAAAGGGCGGCGGACAGGTGGCAGGCACCGGCAGCGTCAGGCTGTTGCTGCCCACGCCCCAGATGATGGCGGAGGAGTCGACGTCGCGGTAGGGAATCTCGCAGTGCAGCAGCTCCCAGAGGAGGACGCCGAAGCTCCAGACGTTGACCTTCTCCGAGCAGGGCTCGTTGCGGATGATCTCCGGGGCCATCCAGGCGACCGTCCCCGCGAAGGTCATCTTCGTGGAGCGGTCGTCCGTCCACCGGCGACTGGTGCCAAAGTCGCTGATCTTCAGGGTGTCGTTGAAGGAGATGAGGACGTTGGGCGACTTGAGGTCGCGGTGGATGATGCGGTGGTGGTGGAGGTAGTGCATGCCCGAGGCGATCTGCCGCGCCCACTCCACGATCAGCCCGGGCGGGATCTGGCGGCCGCTCTTCAGCAGCTCGTAGAGCTGTCCGTAGGGACAGAGCTCCATGACGATGCAGTAGCAGCTGGGCGATGTGCTGCACACACCCCATGAAGGCCACGATGTTCGGGTGGCTGATCTGGCGCAGGTGGCGAATGTCGGTCACCTCGCGGCGCTCTTTTACCTTCTTCACCGCCACCCACTCGTTGTACTTGCCTGGGGGAAGAAGAAGAAAGAAGGTTAGAACAACGGCCTCCTCGGCCTCCTCCAGCTGACCTTCTTCGTGGTGACGCCCTCGGCCCTGGTCCGCCGCCTCTGTCGGGCCGCCTACGACCTTTCGCTGGACAGCCGACAGCACTACTCCTTCGCCATAATGGCCATGAACATCAGCCAGATCTCGCTGCAAGTGTTGTGGGAGGGGCTGCTTCGGCCGCAAAGGGAAGTGACCCTTCTGGAAACCTTCAACCGCTTCTACTTCGGCGTCTGGGCGGCCTTTCACGAGGCGTGGACCAGTGGCAAGGAGGGCGGCGGCAAGACGATCCTCGATACGGGCTACGTCCTCAAGGGTAAGACTTGAAGTTCGATTTGAAGTTTATGACGGCTAACTAAATCTCTACCTAGATCTGCGCGTCTACGTGCGTCAAAACGTCAACAAGTTGGCCAGTGGCGAGTACGTCTCCCTCTTCGGTGCAGCCTCGGCCACTTCATCAGCAGCAGCAGCTAACCAGAGAGGTAAATACGACGACGACCAGGCGGACAACTTTACCAACATTGGCAACATTTAACACTTTATGCAAAGAAGAAGGAGGCAACAAAAAGGCATAATAACACATAAAAAGATAGAGACTAGTCATCAAAACCCTGTGATGAGGTAGATGATAAAAATGATAAAAGAAAAGATGAAGGTGATCCAAAGGTCACAAAAAATCACTTGAGTGTTGGCACTTGAGTTTCACTTGAGTCAGCAGTCACTTCCGTTGGCCGTGGTCGTCGTTGAGTTTGTCGTCGTAGTTATCACTTCTAATGGCTTTTTAACAAAGGACCCGTAGTCAGAGTTGTCGATGTTGTTGTCGCTGCTGGTGTTGTTGTTGTTGTTGTTCGAATCATCAATGGCCGCCTGCTTGCACAGCTCCACACGGTTTTTTGCTGGAAGAAGAGGAACTACTTCAGCAGCAGCAGCAGTGATGGACTGCTTCGCCGGCAAAGGAGGCGAAACATCCTCATCACCACCTCCATTATCACCACTACCTTCTGTGAGCGAAGTGGAGTGGGCCGGGGAGAGCATGGACGTCGAGGTGGAGACGCCTGAAGAGCTGGAGGAGTTTGTCTGTTGTTGTTGTTGTTGTTGTTGTGGATTGTAGTGGTAGATGGAGAGGTGCGACTGAATGGACGCCCGGTGGTGGCTCACGTAGTGGCCGCTGTTCGGACGGGAGTTACTCAAAGCTCGTTGGGAGGTGGAGGAGGAATTGGTTCCAGTAGGTGAAGTGATGGTCACCGAGTGCTCGGGAAAGCTATCCAAGGAAGGTCGGTGGTGGTGGTGGTGGTGGTCAAAGAATGAACCACTTTCTGCAGCGTTGGAGTTTGCAGCGGAAGTTTGCGTGTCGTACCACTGCGATTCGCTCAGATTGGCATTGGAGGCGTACACGGTGCTGGTGGTGTCGCTGGAGTTTACGCGGCGATTCTTCCGAAAGCGAAGCGTCAAATTGGTGGTGCTTCCGTTTTGTTTGCTGGTTTTGTTCCGTTTGGTCAGTGTCCTGAAAAGAAGAAAAAGTTTAGTGTTTTGGTGATCTACAAAAATGTAATTTAGGTATTTACATAAGTCCACCGCCGCCAAAGCTGTCACCCTCAAAGGAGTTTCGATTGGAGGACTCACTGGTGCGGGCGTTGGAGTTGCGTCGTCAAATGTCAATTCCTCCTGAAGCACCACCGGAAGTTAAATTAAAAGAACTAGCTGAAAGCAGCAGACTGGAACTTTCCGAGATCTTCTTCAGGTCAGCAGGCAACTCCCGCTTCCCGTACTTTCCCTCCACGTCCTCCCGCATCTTCCCAAAGGAGTCGACGATTTGCCGGTACAGACCTTCCATCGACTCCAGCTGGCCGGCCAGCGAGGCCCGTTGCTGTCGCTCACAGGCCACCCGAATGGCCAGATCCAGCAGCGGTATCTGCGCCGCAATCAGCTCCTTCAGCCGCTCAATGTCCTCCTTGGCGTAGATGGCCGGAAGTTTTTTTCACCTTCACCCTCTGAAAAGAAGGCCTCCTCGTACTTGCTCACCCCTCCCTGGACGTCGGCATTGACGAAGCCATTGATGTGCATCAACAGAAAGTGCAGCGGAAGAGCATCACCGCCACCGCCCTTGTCTGCAGCCAAGTACCGCAGGGAGATGTTCCGAGTCTTCTCATTCGCCTTATCCATAGTTTCGATGGCATTCTGCAGGGGATTCAGCTCCAGTCGCCTGGTTTCGACCACTTCCGTTCGACAGAGAATGCCCGGAAGTGAGGAAGCGGTTCGAAAATGACTTCGTTTGATCCACATGCAGGCAAACTCGTTTCCGGTTCCACCGCCAGAGGAGGCATTTTGCTTCAGTCTCGGCCTCGAGAAGGTAAACTCGGTAATGTCGTTAAACTGATAGTATCAAACAACCTTCTCATCGACCAGTGGCGCTCCAGAGAATCGCCTCTTCGCCTAAGCCCTCATCACCGGGTCGACCTTGAAGACGGCCAGGTGCTGCCCGTCCACCGACTTCACCACCGCCTCTTCCGGCTCGTCAACTGACCGTCCCAGCATCACCGCCTTTGGAAACTGTTCTTGCAACCGTCTGCTAAAGTCCACCAGCCGCTCATAGCTCTTTCCCCGGTAGATAAAGGACCGCCCTCGTAGCAAGACCGGAAATCCGCCGCCCCAGTACGTCACGTGAAAGTACTCCGGCTCGACGGCGCGCACACTCTTTGTGATGTTGTCGTAGTAGCTGGACATCTGCAGGAGGAGAGCGGACAGCTGGCCGTAGTCAAAGAGGACGTTCTCGTATTGTTCGTACAACTTCCGGCAAAACTCCAGGCCCGCCTCCCACAGCTGGCCCACGTCAAAGTGGCGGATAATCTCGCGGTAGAGGGTCTGCTTCAGCTCGCGATGAGTTCGACAGGAGGAGAAGGAAATGGTGCCACCGGAACCGGAAACTCCTGCTCCTGCTCCTCCAACAGTGGACCACCGATTGACGACCGCCTCCGCCGGCTTTAGCAGCCAGCTTTCTAGAGGGCGTTCACTCCACTCGAGCAGGGCGCCATGTTGAGCTAAAGTATAGGCCGCCTCGCTGTAATTTTGACTCTTCAAGTGAAGGTCGTACAGTTTGTAGAGGTAGCGAATGTACAGCTCCTTCTGGTCGATGGAGCGATAGAAGTCCAGCAGGTCAACGATGCAGCTCATCAGCGACTCGTAGCCGGCGGCCGAAGTAGAAGAAGAAGAATTAGTGGAAGCAGCAGAAGCGGAAACGCAGTGGTGGTGGTGATCTTCGTATTCGGCGCTAAACTCCGCGAGGACCTCTCGGTAGACGATCAGTTTTTCAATCTGAGCGCCTACCTCGCCAACAAATCGGTGACAGCTTTCTTTGAAAGGAACAGGATGGTATTCGGCACTCTCCAGAATGGTCGACTGAAAGAGGGCGCGAAAGGCGAAGTCCCCTCGGCCGCCGGCCACTACCAGCGAATCGAGCTGACTGATCACCTCGTTGCGCAGGGCGGAACCGGAAACAGTGCTCGCCTCAGTTTTGCTGGCGACCAGCAACATGTCGAAGAAGATGGTGACGGAGATCTGGCGAATGGGCAGCACCGGAAGGAGGGCCACCTCGAGCAGGGGACCGATGATGAAGGGAATGAAGCGGTTCTTGGCCTTCTCGTCGCCCAGGTAGTACCAGAGGGAACGGAGGAGGACGACCATCTCCAGGCGCATGTCTCGCTCGGTACTTCCGGTGCTGCTGTTAGTAGAAGAGGAGCTGTTTTCGGTGGTGAGGGAGAGAAGTCGTTTTTGCTTCCGGCGGAAAAATGATTCCAGCTGAAGAGGTTTTTGGGTGATGTAGGCGATGGCCGTGAGGAACAGTTCTTTGGTAAGGCTGTAGTCAAAGGCGGAAGTGGAAGTGGAAGAGGAAGTGTTTCGCATTGTAAGCTCGGCTCGGGCTTTGATGAAGTGGACAATCTGGTGCATCGTTTTGAGGATGACGCTAGACAAAGTAGAAAAAAAGATTAAAAAACTAGTTACAAAAATTTTAGTAAATTACCTATTCTGCACCAGGTACATGTCGCTCCAGTCTGCGGGAAAGCTTCCGCCACCACTGTTACCACTTCCGGCGCAGCAGCTTTGAAAGAGCCGCAGCAGGCGATGGAGAAATCCATTCAACTCCTCAGTCCTTCGGAGAAAGGTAAAGTATTCTTGATAATGATAATCGGACATCTGGTGGAGCAGCGAGAGGACCAGCGACCACAGGTGATACCCCGTGGTGATGGTCGTCGACTCGGGAATCGACCCGCTACAAATGACGCCCTCCTTCAGCAGCCCAAAAGCGTCCATCATCGGCCCCAGAAGGGTGCTGGCCAGCTCGGAGATGTCAGCGCGGATTACTCCCAAAGAGCTTCCTCTTCCTCCTCCTCCCTGAACTCCTCCTTGAACTTCCTGTCAAGCTAGAAAGCGCAGGACGTCGCTGGTGATAATCAGACACCGACTGACTTTGTCATCGCGCCAGCTGCTCTCCTCGTCCAGTCGAGATAAAATAGCTCTGAGGGAGCTGGTCATCACCGAAAGTAGCTCCGCGCGGCAGTCTGCTCTGGCGAAAAGTTCCGTCGCCGTCAGGTCGTGCAGGTGAAGGAGTTTGTAGAGCCGGAGCCCTTGAGCTTCTTCTTCCGGCGAAATGGATTTTAGAAGAGTGACGAGAAGAGTGCTCAGATTTCGGGCGTCGTAGACGGAGACAATGTCCGCCAGGCAGCGGGGCAGGTACTTGAGAATGGCCACCTTCACGCGGTACAGCGCCTTATCAGGAGAGGAGGAGGAAGTTGTTTGCTGCTGATTTTTGCCGCCTCCTTTACTTCCGGTCCCGGTCCCGGTGGTCACCCGCATCAGTCCGCAGAGCATCTCCAGGAGCGAGGCAATCGATCGGTCAAAAGCGCCGCCCTCCTCCTCTTCGCCGTTCATCACCACGAAGAGGGTCCGTGAGCTAACGATAAACTTGAAGAGGTGTTCCATGCAGGCGATTGTCTGAAAAACCGTCTGGTAGTCGGTGGAAACCGGAAGTCGGGTGGTAGCCTTGAAGCAGTCGACCAACTTGGCGTAGATCAGCGTGGCGCTAAAGTTGCGCTCAATGTAGTCGGTGAGCAGCGTCTGAAAGTGCATGAATCGAGGTTGAAGGAGCAGGCCGAGGATGGTCACCAGGGCGCTGAAGACGAGCGAATCGTAGGCGGTGGGCGTCTCCTCGTCCATCCAAATCTCAAAGAGGGCGTCAAGGACGTCGTTGAGAAACTTGACCACGTCGCCGCCGTCGAGGTTCTTGATGTTCTTGAGGATCGCCTCCAGGTCGCCCCTCTTCTCCTTCCAGTTGAGCAGGCTGAAGATGTTGATGTCCTGCGCCAGCTTGGTGCTGCACACCACCACCGCCACCGTGAAGGTGTCCTTGTGGCTGCAGAGGTAGGTGTTTGAGGTAGAAGTTGTGGTATTTGAAGAGGCACCGGAAGTACCTGAAGAGGTACCACTGATATTCTGCTTGGCAAAGAAGGCCTTCACTTCGGCGGCCGAAAAGGCGTCGACGCCGTACTTCCGCTCCAGCTCCTCCTTAGAACATGGCAGCTCGAGGTAACTCGTATCCGCATCGTTGTACCGCTTCCCGTCCACCTTGTACAGCAGCAGCTCAGTGTGGTCGCTGTCCTTTAGCGTGGTCCCATTTTCGTTCATCAAAGGCAGAAAAGCCACTGCAAAGGGGCGCTCATTCTTGTCCTTGTTCTCACTCGAGGAGCGGTGCTTGAAACTGAACTTGAGATGGGCCGAGCGAAAGTCGTCAATCGACAGCGCCGCCACCTTGATCGTCTCCATCCACTTCGGCCGGTCCTTGTGGTAGTAGACCACGCTTTTGTAGGTCGTTTGCAGGTGTTCCGTTCCGACGCTTAGCGACCCCTCGATCGGCTCGCCATTTCCGCCGATCACCTTGGCGGTCACCTCGATGTTCCGCTCCGTCTTCTTCCCGCCTCCCTGTTTGTGAAACTCCCCGGATACTAAAGTGAGGTAGAGGTCGTTTCGGTAGTCATCGGGGAGAATGATCTCGGGGAAACCGATTCGCCGGGCGACGTAGCTCGTCTGCTCGAGAAGGTGCATCTTACTGTTGCTCAGGTCTCTTAAGTGGACGTGGAAGCCCTGTGTCATCTTCAGCTGTGGATGTGGCTGAAGATGTTGGCTACTTGATGCTCCTGAAGATCCAGGGAGGCCATCACTTCCGTTTTTTAGGCTCTCCTTAGCATCTCGATCGGCCTTGGTGGACTTGCGAATCAGTGCATCAAAGGAGACGTCCCTTTCGTTGTAGGGAATAAAGGGAAAGAAGATTTCTCGGCGTTCGTCGTGGTACTCCTCAGGGCGGGCGAAAAAGTCGCTCAGGTCGTAGACTAGAAATGAAAGAGTTTCGTTAGCATTTTAAGGCTGAAAAATTGAAAGCTGAAAACTAACCAGCAATGCCACATGGTCGTCGAAGTTCGTCCACCCCTTGGGAGCCTCCCTTTCCGTCCTTCTTATGACCTCCACCACCACCTCCACCACCTCCAAGTTGACCGGTAAGGGCGCTGGGGTGAATGCTCTTCCGGTACTGGGCCATCTTCGAGGCGGCGCTGCTGCCACTGCCCGAGGTCTCCACGTGCATCGAGCCCAGCCGTACAACCGTACAGACGAGGTACAGGTGCCGCTGGGCGACATCAGTGTGACTCAGATCAGGGAAGACCACCCGAATATCGTTGAGCTTGTCAATGTTGGCCACCAGGCCCTGCTTGTCCCACTTGACGACAAAGTTCTCGCTGATGAAGCGGCAGTGGCCGGCGTCGTAGATCGCCATCACAATGTCCATGTCCTGGCGGATGGTGCAGATGAAGTTGGAGAGGGTGACGCAGATGCTGTAGGTGTTGGTGGCGTTGTTTCGCAGAGATAATGCTGAAGAAGTACTGCTTAGATTTGCTGAGGAGTTTAAGTTGACGGTAGAGAGTGAGGTCAGATCGGCGCTGCTGCTGCCTCTGTTGGAGATGCTGGAAATTCGAAAAAGGGAGTTTCGTTTGGAGTTCACCGAGGGGGCAGACGGTGAGGTAATAGATATTTGCTGCTGCAGAAGCTGGTGCTGGTGTTCCTATTGGGCTGACAGCCGCTTCAGGGTGCGCAAACTCCTCAGCGCCTTCTGGTCGTTTACCTGGTGGAGGGCGTAGTACTCGATGATGCTCATCTCGAAGTGTTTGGTAATTTCGAAAGATAGGTCACGAACGGCGAGGTCCAGGCCGAGGAGTCTAGGGTGAGGAAAAAGGGTTTAGATTTTTTGTTCAGAGTTTTGCTTTGAGATTGAGGTCTCACTTGTTGCCCATGTCCAACTTCTCGCAGATTTCAATCTTGACGCTCTTCTCCTCGTCACTGGTCACCTTGCCCGACTTGACGCGCTGAAAGGCGGCGATCACCTCGGTTATGAGCTCCTTGGCGCTGTTGAAGTTGTGCACGTCGTTGTCCTGGGGTTCAAGGGATGGTTTTAGATCTTATTGGTTTCTAGAATCTCAATAAACCTTACAATGTACATTCGCTTCAGCTTCTTGCCCCACTCGCGCAGCGTAAAGATGACCTCCTGCTCGAAGGAGTACTTGTACACCACCTCGGAGCTTCTGTTTTAAGGAGATTTTAGTTTTCTGATAATAATTTCAAACGTTAGAAGTTCAACTTACCTGGCAGACCGTACGCTGGTCACTCGGTACTCTTGCGTCGAAGTAAAGGTCCTTGGGAAGATTCCAAAGGCCTCATCATCGCTTCGATCCTCCACCAGACTGTGGCCGTAGTACCAGTGCTCTGACTGGCGGCTGATGTGCACCGGCTCGCCGATGAGCAGCTGCAGCCGGTGGTGGCCTTCTTCTTTGAGCTCATCTTTACTGGGGATGTAGTTCCAAATGGCTGAAAGAAGGTGATTAGTTTTGCTTTGAAGAGGTGAAGAAACCGAACTGAATTTCCTTACCAATGCCAAACTTGTTGGCCGGACTCCAAACCATAGTATTGCACTGACTGACTGACTGGCTGGTGATGATGGTGATTCACAGCTCAGGAGCAGGTGGTGGTGGTGATGACGTTATTTTTTCAGCAGAAGAGGAGAGAGCTGTCATCGGCAGCTGCTCGCTGATTACTGTCACTGCTGCTGGTGATGAAAGGCGTGAAGAATGCAGTGAACTGTACGACAACAGATGGTTTGGTGGTGGTAATGATGATGATGACTTGCAGAGAGAAAACAGTGGGAAAGTTGAGAACTTTGGAGGTAGAGTAGCAATGCACATCACCGGCAGCAGGTTGTCAACATTCCTTCTTCTCTGTGGCTCAATTAGCAGCCGATGCGGCACTCTTTGCCACGCTCGGCATCTTACAAGTGTAAGTGCAAATGCAAATGTAAATGCACATCACTTTCACTCTCGAACTGGCAGACGCGAAACTTGTTCGGGTTCATCACGTAGAAGAGCATCTTCTTCATCGTCTTGGCGGCGAGGTACTCCCGGTAGAACTCCGGGTGCATCGGGCACCACACCCCGGCGCACTGCACCCGGGCAATGAAGCCATTGGACTGCAACTCCAGCCAATTGGCCTCGTACAGCTTCGGGCCGATGAAAAAGTTGAGGTCGGCGATCTTGTCGTCCTCGCGCACCAGCGTCGCCGTCAGGCCGAGCTTGGCGTACGCCTGCACGATTGTGAGCACCCGGCGGAACATCTTCGCGGGGATGGTGTGCACCTCGTCCAGGAGCATCAGCCCCCACTCCTGGTCCTTCAGCCAGTCCATCACCTGTTTGGCCTCGTAGGAGCGCTTCTGCGTGTGGGTGATCATCGAGTAGGTGGTGATGAGGATGCTGCTGCCGATCGGTTTGTCCTTGGCGTCCGAGGTGAAGCGGCAGAGCATGCTGTCGTCGGCGGTGCTCCACAGCTTGAACTGCATCCGCCACTGCTCCACCGAAACCGAGGAGTTGCACAGTACCAGACAGCGCTTGCGGACGGTGCAGCAGGCGGTCACGCCGACGAGGGACTTGCCGGCGCCACAGGACAGGACAATGACGCCGGAGCGGGCGCGGCCGTTGCCAAACATCTTCCGGGGACTCTTCTCCTGGTAGGGGCGCAGCGTGGCGTTCGGCTTCAGGTCAATGTTCATGTCGGGGTTGCGGGTGTCGTTCTTAAAGTCGTACTCGGCCAGTAGCGGGTACTCCAGTTCGATGCACCGCTTCTGAATTGTCTCAATCTCCGACTGGTTCACCTCGAAGCTGACCGTCTCAATGTCCTCCGGCTCCTCAGCGTCCTGCTCCATGCGCTCGTAAAAGTTGAAGATGTCCTCGGGCAGGTTGTCGGGCTTCTTGCCAGCAGTAGTGGCAGAGGGATCGCCCGCTTCGGCGGCGGTGGAGCTCTTTACGCCGGCAAAGTTGGCCCGGGTGAAGATGGAGCCAGTGATCAGCTCGTCGCCGGCTTCCTCTCGGCGCACCCGACATCGCATAATGACCGGGTCCTTGATCAGTCGCTGGATCACCTCGGGAAAGGTCGACTCGACGTAGTAGCGGTTGTGCTTCAGCACCAGCTTCACCTTTCCGTAGCTGAGGGTACACAGCTGCAAGGAAAAGAAGCAACTTAGTAGTGGGCAAATAAAGTCAAACACAAACTCACCTGAATAAACTCGATGATACTCTCGGGAATGGTGGTCTTGCTGAGCTTGCCCAGGTACTCCACAATGTCCTTGGTCTGGAGGCCGACGGAGACGGCGGCGTAGAGCGAGTAGGTGGTCAGCTTGTACTGGTGAATGGTCTCTGGGCGGGAGACGGGCTCGCCGACAGTGATGAGAAAGTCCTGCGCCTGCTTGTACAGCGGCGAGAAGGTCTTCAGGAAGATGTTCCCGTCGGGGGCGACCCAGAGGGGGCGGAAGGCGTGGTCCTCGCGGAGCACCAGCTCCTTGGCGTAGTCCTTGGCGCCGTACTTGTCCTCCGCAGAGACGTCCGCCACCGAGCGAGAAGCTGCCCCGGGCAAGTCGGCTCCGGCCTCGCCGCCATCGTCAGCCGCCGAGGCCATGTAAGCTTTCTCTGCCGGCTCTTGTTGCCGTACATGTCCTGGTTGTGGTGGGCGCTGAAGATGAAGAAGGTGAATGCAGCAGATCCTCGAGCTGAACGTTGTTCTGCCGTTTCCCAGCAGCAGCAGCAGAGTTTCCCGCGGCTTCGGCGGTGGAGTTCTTCTAGCCGTAAAGGTTGGCTCAAGTGGAGATGGAGATGAGGAGCTCATTGCCTGGCATCCTCCATCTCCTCCTCTTCTTTGTTGTCAGTGTCGGTGGTAGTGGAGGTGGTGGTCGCGGCGGCGGCAACTGCAGATCAACAAAGGTCGACTTCAGGCTGCTGAACAAGGCCTGGCGCTGAATGCGACTGAAAGGAAGGAAAAAAGTTAGCACACGCTTAGGAAACACACACAATCACAAGGTGATACTTGTCTGGTGGCGGGGTGATGGTGGGGATCATCGGGTGAAACTTCTTCGTCCGAGAATTGAGGCGCTCGTCCGCTGGTGAAAGTGTTTGCAGCTGTGGCATGCAGTGCAAGTGAGAGAGGAAAATCAAAACAAACGCAGAGGCAGCGGGCACATGGTGACGTTTGGAGCTACAGTTTCCACAACAAAACCGATAGATGGCGTTCTGTGTTATTGAAAACAAAAATTAACGACGCCGCTGTCGTCACGAGTGTATAAGTAAAAGGAAAAGTAACTAAAGCTTCTCCGCCTGTGCCAATAGATGGCGACAGCGGCGTCGTTCAATTTTGTGTTTAATGGCTCGTAACGCCATCTATCGGTCATAGCGTGGAAGCTGTAGTTCCAAAAGTCACCAAGTGCAACTGGTGGCGCTAAATCCGCGTCACGTACACAGTGTGCGGCTCACCAAAATGCCACGCTTTCTGCCAGACCGGCAAGCCTACTGCTCCAGTCAGCAGTAGTAGTCACAAGACCTTAACCTTTGCGCATCACAGAGGTGCCTGCCGCAGTTTCCTCTTTTGCCACCACTTGCTACAGAGAGCAGTGCCGCCGCCGCCGCCGCCGCCGCCGCCGCCGCCGCCGCCGCGCGCCGCCGCCGCCGCCAGGCCGATTATGTGTTCATGTGACCCACTACTGCGCACACTGAAGAGTAGAGGAGGCGGCGAAGAGGAGGAAAAGGAGGAAATATGAGGAGCCAAAAGAAAAGAACTGCCGCAGAAAACTTGCCGCCGCAAAGTCTACTCTCTACGACGAGAGGGAGCACCCACGAAAGAAGGAGCGTATATGCATCGACACGCAACCACCACCACCACCAAAGTTTTGCACAACAGATGTGCACAGTTTGTCTCATTTTGTTTCATTTCACTTCAGTGTCGACCTCAGCAGCAGCAGCTCGTCTTTGGACTTTTTGCCCACTAATTAACGAGAGAGCCTGAGCCGAGCGTCTCCTCTCGTCGTTTAGCTTAGCTAGTTAGCCCCTGATAGTTAGTTAGTGAAGCAACCAACAAACAAACAGCAAAACTGAAAAAACAAAACAGGCACACAGAAAGAGAGTTGAGACAAAGTTGCAAATGACACATTACCACATACGGAGCGAGACAGCACACAGACACAGAGACACAGACACTAGTTCGTTAGTCGGTCTTTGTAGAAAGAGATCGCAATGAGTCAAGGCAATCGTACAAAGAGGGAACAATAATGAGATATAATACAGATAGATAGGCCAGAAAGATAGGCGCTCTACCACCACACTGAACTACTAACAATAATAATGATGATGATGATGATGATTAGCTAATAAATCATCATAATTCATATGCAAATGTTAGTGCTGGTGCTGGTGTTGCTGGTAGCATAGGAGTCGATAGGCTGCAGACATATTAAATAATTTATAGCCAGTATCGAGGTGGTGGTGGCCTACTAAATACGACTAACCAGACCAGTCAGAAAACCTAGTCGAAACAAAAAATAAGCTTCAAAGAATTTCCCTTCTTCTCACACATCCTCTACACGTACACCGCAACAGTCGGACAGAAATCGTTTGATCGATTAGAGTGAGGCTTAGTCGGTGAGGTACTTGCTGCTCTCAAGGGTGAGCGAGGACCACCAGGAAGGTGGAATTGGAGAATGTCTGAATGAAGCCCTGCATTCTTCATCTGCCCTCTCCCCAACTTTGACCTAAAGTCCTGTGTCAGTACTACTCAGTAGTAGTAGCAGTTTGACCTTTAGCCGGAAGTGTCTTGTCAGCAACATTTGTGGCAGCACCCTTGACAGTCACAAGTGGCTGACTGACTGAGAGAGAGAGAGAGAGAGAGAGAGAGAAAAGCAGAAACAGAAAAACTGTCTGAGAGAACAGTCAACACAGTGCGTCTGATTGTCATTCACATTCGCTTGCTCCCTTTGCCCTCTCGTCTTCTTCTCAATGAACTCGTCGACAACGACGACGTTCCTGACACTGACTCTTTCAGCTGAGGGCCTATTAAACGCAGCAGCAGCAGCAGCAGCAGTTGTTAGCTGGTTGACAGAAGAAAACTCGGAAAGAGAGAAAGACACTACTTCTGAGCTGCTACTGTCTGTGAGCGATTGAAATGAGAAAACGAAGAGAAAGAGAGGCTTTAATTACCGAAGTGGCCGGGTAATTGCTACCACTTGAGCACACTGCAAACAGCAGCAGCAGCAGCAGCAGCAGTAGTAGTCGCCACCAGGCACAGTCAGTCGTCAGCGGCTGAGCAACTTTCAAAGTCATCGAGACAACTTTTTCAACTTTCAGCAGTAGGAGACTTGTCGCTCTCAATTAGACTGAAGTTGTTGTTGTCGTCTTACTTGTCTCCTCTCAATTGAAAGTAGATCATTAGTGAGGAAGAAGGAAAGAAAAGGAAAGAAAGAGAGGAACTATCTTGAGTGCAGTGAGAGAGGAGACATATGGCGCAAGGAAACTGCGAAATGAGTGAGACCTCTAAGTGAGAAGTTGACAGCAGCAAAGGTCAGAGGTCAAGCAGAGGAAACCATGGGACCACATGTGTGCCTAGGGCCGTGTGTCTGCCTGGCACGTGCGCCTGACCAACACTTTTGTCTTGAAGATCCTTGAAGAGTGGAGCTGAGATTTTATCTCTCAGTGCATTTTTCGTTTGCCGGAAACTTTGGTGCAAGAGTAGTCGCAAGGCGATCAATCAAAAATAGAGCAACAACAACAGCAGCAGCAGCACAGTCCGTCAGACACCGACAAAGGGTGACTATTAGCCGTGAAATAGGAAAAAAAAGAAAGAGAAGGGCAGCCAAAATGGGGTGGCAAAAAAGAGGGAGGTCAATAAAGAAAAGGGGGAGGCAAATTATAGCTGTAGTGGAATTATATGGCAGCAGCAGCTGAGAAGAAGAAAAAGAAGTGCACTGAACAGCACAAAACAATGGACCGCTAAATACAGATCACCGAAAGAAAGGACAATTGAAATTGAAGAGATGAGAGAGGAGAGGAAGAAGAACACCAAAGTTAGATATTTACCACCGGCACTGAAGCTGAAGCACTTTAACTTTACCACCAAAGCTAATAGAGCCATTGTCTACAGCTGCTGCTGCTCTAATTAGAGGTGGCAGGATGAAATTGGGGTTAATTGAGAGCGAGAGAGAGAGGGGAAAGAAGAGTGCTCAAACTTGCTAAATTAAAAGAAGAAGAAGGATTCTATTTTTCTGCTCATTTTTTCGCTTTGTCTCCAACTATTCTCTTTTGTGTAATTGAAATAAAAAGCCACTAAATCTAGCACTAACTTTAAAGCTAAGCTTTTATTTTTTATTTTGCCGGTGCTATTTTTGGGCGCTTGGTTGTTTGACGCAGAGAATGTGTGTGTGTTAGTTAGCACCACTTTAGTGGCTAAAGTGTGCGTGTGTGGCGAGTGAAGAGCAAGTGCGTACATTTCAAGTGCAAAAAGGGTTAGTGAAAAGACGAGGACAAGAGCAACAAAAAGTGCCAGGTTTTTTGCCACCACTGCTGCTGCAGCTGCTCAGTCAGGCAAATCACTTGATACTGCTGATTTGAGCCCTTTTGGCGCGTGCATGTGCACAAGTGAAGTTTTGTTGGAGTATTGATAACACTAACAAGATAAAAGGAGAGAGTGGGATTTTAATTCCCTTCAGCAGGTTCAACAGTGCACAGCAGCTTCTCCTAACAGCAAGTACTCCAGGCCACTTAATATTTACTTTTTTGCTCATTTCATTTTGCCTTCTTTCCTTATCCTTCAAGGGCAAGGATAATGTAATCATAACGAATAAAAACGAGTTAAACAACAACGACAATAAAAAGTGAAGAGACTGTACAGTTGTAGTGCAGTCTTTCTCTCTCTGATTTGTGTGCACCGAAAAGAAGTGAAAAACAAAACAAAATGACAGAAAAATTTAGGAAGACAGTAGAAAAAGAAGGGGAGTTGAAAAAGAAGAAGAAGAAGAAGAAGAAGAAGAAGGACAAAATTAATAGTTTTCTTTTATTCTTTTTTTCCCTTTTTACGCAATTCAGTTGAAAAACGTGCAACCGACTTTTTTTTGTTGTTTTTGTACCTTCAGCAAATTTTTTTTAAATTCAGCTCATATTGCTTTATTTTAAAATCTGGCTGTCACCTAAATTTTAATTTTCAGCCTAGCTTATTTGGTAAAATATTTCTTTCTTTAGCTCAGAATTTATTTGGTAGTATGCATAATTTATTTGCATTACAACTACTGCCTTTTTAAAAAAAATTTTAAAAAAATAAATCGGAGTTTGAGGAAAAGGATAACAACTGTTCACAGTCACTTTTGAAAATAAAAAAATCTGCCGCAATAAAAATAAAAAATGCAAATAAAATTAACTAGAGGAGGAACAACAAAAACTAGGGCAACTATTGCAATAGTTCAGAGAAGAAGAAGACAAAAACACACCGGGCGGCAAAGGGGACAGAAAAAATCAGTCAGCAAAAAGTCGACATGAAACAAGAATGAAGGAAAGAGAGAGAGAGAGAGAGAGAGAGAGAGAGACAAGGCTGAATCTGCATTCATTACACCAAGGTACAATAGTTCACAAAAAATAGAGGGGCAAACAGACAGACAAACGACTTGCTCTTCTTCAAAATCCGCTCAGTGTTTTTCGCAAAAACAAATCATCATCATCATCCTCAGACACACCCAAATGAGATGAAATAAAAAAAGGGAAAGTTCAAGACTGTAGTATAAAATACAGCGCCTCAACAAAATCAGCCTGAAAAGGTAGTCAGACTTGATATTCATCTTAGCAAACATAACCTTCTTTTTAATTTTTTGTTCCGCAAACAAAATTGGTCTCAATCATCAATACTGCTCCTGTTATCAAGACAACAGACAAAAAATCCTACATCTTGAAAATGGTACAAAACAAAATCGAGGACACTGAAAAGTCAGCAAACAAACAAACAATAACACCCGGTACAGCGGGGGGCAATTAGAAAGGCAGGAAAAAAATGCGGGTAATTAACTTCAACAACTCAGACAAACTGACTGACTGACCTGCTAAAAAAAAGAAAAAGTCTGCCCTTTAAAACAAAGTTCATTATCTAACTCTGCTCAGTTGTTGTCTGCTTGTTATCAGCCCGCTGATCTGCCCAATCGTTTTTGCAGGCATTTTCACTGCCCCCATTCACTCCAACTTTTTTCCACTCCTCTTTTTTCTGACTACATAAAATCTTTCAAGTTTTGCGAGGCAGTTAATCGCGTGGGTAGTCACTAGTCACTAGCCGTTGCTGAGCGATTTTTATCTTATCAGCAAGTGCTGTGTTGTGCTCGTTCTAGGTCAGTGCAAACAATGAGACAAAAGACAAAACCGTTTTTTGGATGATAATAAAATGGAACTGCCGCTGCTGCTGCTGTTGCTGATAACAGGAAGTAGGTTACAACAAGTGCAACTTAATGAGAAAGAAAAAAGATACTTTAGCTTCATTAGGTAATAGGTGAAAAAGTAAAACTCTGATGTAAACTGAAAACAAAAGCTTAAAAGTAAAAATAAAACCTCAGGTTTCAGCTCCAATTAACTCTACTCTCGTAGAGAAACCAGAAGGATTTCACAATCAACTTCTTTTTTCCCCTTTGAAAGAAAAGGCAAGCACGTGAAAACGGAAAACCACTGTCACTGTTTGCCGAAAAACCACCACCACCACAAATACTAAAAATACCTATCAAGCTCACTAATGTTATACTATTGCTTCTCATTATACAGCGGCAGCTACTATTAAAATATCTGTTACGCAAAAAAAGAGAAAAAATATCAAACGCATTTCATTTGAAAGCGAAATGAGATAAGGCTTAACTTTGCTCAAATTTCCTCCTCAACCTTTATCTAAATTTTTTTAACAATAGCTAAAACTGGAGTAAAACCAAAAAGAAACCACAAACTAAGAGCAGGTCAAAGGTCGGCCAAGAAGATAAAAGGAAGGATTGAGCTTCTAATTACTGTCTTTTATAGGAGCAGCACTGCCTAATTACGGTTATAATTACCATAAATTAATAACCATGCTCCTGTTTTTATTGTCACCTGATTTCTCAACAAAAGTTTTCTTTCTTTTTTTAATTATTAAGAAAAATGCCAGCAGATGCTATAAATAAATAAAAGTTGAAAACCAAAAGTCCTTCAGCTAGATCAAAGCTTTTTTTGTTTGACTTGATTTGATTTGCACTGGTCAGCCATTGCCTGCTGTTCATCCTTTTGTCTTTCATTCTTCTAACAATACAATTACCACACACTTCTAATCCGATCTTGAGCCAGATCCATCAAGATCAAATCATTCCCCCTCTTCTTCTTCTTCTTTTTTACTTTCCCCAAATGAGTGGCATCAGTAGAAGTAGTAGTAGAGCATCCATCAAAAGTCAATTAGTTTGTTTCCTTCTGCCAAAACGCTGCTGCCGCTGCTTCTCACTCTCCCAATCTCAATTAATCGCCCATCGATCGATCAAAAGTGGTCAAAAAAGAGATAACTGTGTTGTGCCACACAACGAGAGACAGACAGACAGCCAAACTTTCAACTTCTGACACTGATTAAGGTAATGAACTTGCTGAGGAGAAGTAGTAGAAAAGTTAGAGAAACTTTTCTCAGAGAATATGAAAACTTTTTCTCCGGAACTGAGCTGATATTACCACTCTCTCCTTCTCCATTGAGCAATTGAGTGATTATTATAACTGCATCGTCAAGTTTTCACCCGAGAGTGGTCATCAAAGTCATCATTAATAAAAATCGTAATTTGATGAGGAGGAGAGAGAGAGTGGTGAGTGGTGGAAAGGTGAGCGGTGATTATCTAGTTCGGAGCTGTGTGATCAGTGATCAACAAGTGAGCTGTAATTTGATAATTACATCTCAGTAAAAAAAATTGGACAGTTTCAGAGAGACAGAGAACGCAGCCTGGAGGCGATCCAGTGAGGAGAAAGGTAAACAACAAGCAAGTGCAAACTTTCTGTTTACGTTTGTTTGCTGACCCTAATCATCAGCAGCAGAAATGATCAGTGATCACAACTTCTGCAGATACTAAGCTCCAGATAATGAAAGCAGTCGTCTACAAAATGACAACAAAATGCACCGAAAAAAAGTGGAAAAAGATTGGGCTTAAGATGAAGCCTGCCTGAAAAAGAAGATACCACTGCTGGCTGCCATTAATCACAAACATCATCATCATCTTCAACAAATAGTCAACAAATCTGGAACTTTTCCAGGTCTGCTTCCATCAAGCTTTTGCACCCGTAAAAGAACCCGTAGAAAAAAGGCTAATCTTTCCACCTTTTACCTCATTAGGAACAGGAGAAAGAGAGAAAGTGAACCGTTTCCTCGGTAAACAGTAATACTTGATGATCAACAAGCAACAAAAACTAGATTACCATTTTCTCAAAATCTGTCAGTCAGCCGCAGTCGTGAGAAAATGAAAGAAAAAACGGCAAACGGCAAACAATCAATGACCACTGGGTCATTAGGAGAAAGGCGACTTTTGCGACGAAAAATAACCCAAACCCTAAGTAATGAGGAGAGAAGGGGGAACAAAAGGTAAACAATCAACAGGTGGATCAGCTCAGCTTCAGCAGGAACTGCAGCTGCACCTCATCTACGAGCGGGCGCTGAGATTTCGTTATCAGCAAAAACTGATAATCAGAAGAGATTTTTTTCGCTCCAATCAGTCTCCTCCCCTCCTCACCACACGTGCTCACTCACACTCTCAGATTGCAACAGAAGAAGAAGAAGAAGAGTGAAAGAACAACAACAGACACAACACAAAACTGCCAACTCATTTTGCGGAGCTCAATCACTCGGTTCACCAGCAACAAACCAGCACACATCTTCGAGGAGAAGCCATAAAGAACACACCTAAAGAAAGCTTTTCACCCCCACCCCCGGGCACCCCCAGAAAACTAGGAAAATATGCCCATCGAATCGGCGCCCATCTTCTTCGCGGCGAACGACCTCGAGTTCGGCTGCCTCTGCTTCCTCTCCCTCGACTGGCACGGCCTGCTCACCGCCGACGTCGCCATGGCGCCCCTCGACGCCTGGGCCTGGTCGGAGATTGCCACCGTCAGCCAGAAGAAGGGCGGCGGATTCCTTAACTTTCGAGGCGCCTCCACCTCGGCCGCCCGCTGCACTGTCAAGCTGGAGATGGTCGGCGGAAGAACGTCCGCCTGAAGGACGCCGCCGACCTGCGCCGCTTCTTCGCCACCGTCGCCCGCTTCACGCCCACCGAGAAGATGGGCCGCCGGCGGACGCTATGGATCGGCGGGCGCCAACGGCTGGCCCTCCGCCTGCTGCACACGCCCACTCCTGATCCCAATGGCAATGGAACGCTATCATCCGCCGCCGCCGCCGCCTTGGCTCGGGTTTCACCAGACAGAGCCGCCTTGGAGGTGCCATCATCCTCGGGAGGAGGAAGAGCAGGAGGAAGCAACAGCAACACCCATCAACGGTGGCCAATCGTAAAGGAGGTGGTGGAAGAGGGCGAGGGCGAAGTGAACCCCAGAACCACCTTCATCGTCCGCCTCCCGGGAACCGCCTCCCGAGCGCCCAGCTATGCGACCCTGCTGAGGAAGCAGCAGCAGAAGCAGGAGCAGGAGCAAGAGCAGGAAGAGGAGGAAAAATTCCAGGAGTCAAGCTCCAGCAGTGAGCGCAGAAAACGCCTCTCTCTGAGCACTCGCTCGGTCGTGTCGACTGAAACGCAGACAAGTGAGTGTTTCCTTTATCCCTTCTTTCTAAGTTCTTTAAAATTCTCAAAATGTTTGTTTTTACCTGCATTTTTCAGCAAACACCTTGGCTGTGGTCTACCCGCCGCCGCTTCCGCCGCCACCACCGCCCCCTTCGCTCTTTCAAACGCCCACCTATCGACGACCATTACTGCTGAAGAAGAAGAAGGGCGTCATTGGTTCAGAAGTGGCAGTGGCCCCATGCCTGCTCCAGGCGAGCCTCCTCGATGAGCTGAAGAGCAACTTCCGCAGCGGCATCTTCATTCCGCCCGTCCGACCGAAGCTCCCGCCGGCCATCATTGCCACTTTAGCGAGAAATGCCACTCTAAAAAGAGTCGCCTCGACGGCCTCTCTCCCGCTGTCACCTCTTTCCCGCTCCATTTCAGAGGCTTCCAAATCCTCCTCCTCCTCATTTTCATCAACTAAATCAGTCAAAGGAAAAGACGACGACGATGAGGATGAAGCAGAGGAAGAGGTTGAAGAAGAAGATGGTGCCGACGATTATGAAAATCGAAACACCGGTGGTGGTGATGGGGCTAGTGGTAATGGCAATCACCACCCTCTGACGCTCTTTGAGGAGCTGCAGAACTTTATTCGCTTCGGCCGTCTGCGACACGTAGAGCCTCGAGTCAAGCAGGTGGCCACCACCACCTTCTTCAACGAAGACAGCTTCAGCCGCTTCCGGTACCCGGTTTTCCAGCGAATGGTCAGCGCCCCCGCCCTCCTCCCCAGTCCCTACTTTCCCGCCCGTGCTGCTCGGCAAGGTAGAACTGCTCGTTCACAAGAGGAGGAGGAAGAAGGTGGTTCAGATGATCTTCAGCTGGAGAATAATCACCACCAACAGAAAGAAGAGGAGGAGGAAAAGAAAGAGGAGAAGGACATTTATGAGAATCCTCCGCCTCCATCAAAACAAAAGACCTTCATTCTCCGCCCACAAAAAACTCCTCCACCACCTCCTCCTCTGCAGATAATTCAATATCATCCCTTTCCGCCACTGGAAGACAGTGAGGTGAAAGTCGTCGTCGTCGACCCGGATGGAAACAACAACAACGGCAACAACAGAAACGCCCAGTTTCGAGCCTGTCAGCTGACGCTGGTGCCCTGCGCCGAGCACGGCACTGACCTGGTGGTCCAGCAGGAGCAGCAGCACCAGGACCCGATCACGCCCGAGAAGACGCCCTTGGGCCTGCTCACCGGGCAGCCCTGCCGGCGGGCGCTTTCCTTTGGGTCGGATGATCATCAGGCTGATGATGGTGGTGGTGGTGAGGAGGAGGAGGATTACACGAGCTCAAATTTGGAAAAACATCTCCTCCTCTTCCAAAGAACCACTGCTATGATCTCCTTTGATTAGCAAAGCAAGGATCGCTGACATGAGCTGTATCTTTGAGTTGCCTTTATCCTTTTTCCCTAATTTTATCTCTCTCTATATTGATGAATACTCTTTCCTTCAAGTTTCAAGTTTTTGTGCATGGATGATACAGCATCATCACTGTAACACAAGACTGAACAACTGTAAAGTCAGCATACTTTTTTTAATGAATGATGATGATAAAATGGCGAATTTTATACTTTTTACCAAACTAATCAACTCAACTTGCGCTCGCTTTTTAATTAGACAAAATTAGCCACAGATGACAACAGAAAACGAAACAGAAGAGCAGCAGCAGCAGCAACTTCAAAACAGCTTCAAAAAACAAAAACAACATCAGTCACCGCAACAGCAACAGCTGCTGCACCAAAAAAACCTGAAAAAGCCTAAAAGTCTAAAATTAACTGGAATAACAAATGAGCACCAGAAAGCGCCGTCTGATCCACTTGAGCTGTCGGCTGACGCCCTCTGTCCGGAGATGGCCACCTGGCAAAGGTCACAGGTGAACTGGCCCGAGATGAAGGCGCCATCATCACCATCAGCATTTTCGAGATCTCTCGGGGATGGTGGTCTTGCTGAGTTTGCCCAGGTACTCCACAATGTCCTTGGTCTGGAGGCCGAAGGAGACGGCGGCGTAGAGCGAGTAGGCGGTCAGCTTGTACTGGTGAATGGTCTTTGGGCGGGAGACGGGCTCGGCGATGGTGATGAGAAAGTCCTGCGCCTGCTTGTACAGCGGCGAGAAGGTTTTCAGGAAGATGTTACCAACTCTTTCACTACCTTCTTCGGGGAACATTGATTTTACTTACTCCGACACCGACGTCCACCTGAAGGAGCTCGCAGAGCTGTACAGCTACAATGAAGAACAGGACTTTACCGCCAATCGGACCTCCTTTGAAGAGCTGATGGAGAACTACGGCTGTCCACTGAAGCGGACACAGGCACTGCCTGGACAGCGGGCTCGAGTAGTGGAGCGACTCGCCGAAGGACTCGAGCTCACCAAACGGGGCACTCGGGTGAGGGCCATTCGCGCCCTGCTCTACCTCGCCCAGGGCAACTTTGCCTACTGCCAGACGGTGGAGGAGCAGCCCTGATTCGCACGGGCCAACATTTTTACCCTCTACGAGTACGGCATCTTTCCCCTGCTCGTCTAGCTGGTGCACTTTGAGGTGGAGGAGGCGCTGTAGCTGTCTGATGGGCCACCACCACCGGCACCGATTCCCACCTCGAGCCAGAGCGGCAGCATCACCTGTCTGGCACCGAATGACGCCAACTCTAGTCTGAAGCTGCTGGTCATCATCGTCTACCCTTTTGTCCTCGAAAGGGGTCGTCCAGTGGAGGAAGAGGAGGAGGAAGAAGCACAACACAAACAGCAGCTGCGGGATCGCTTCAAGGAGGAGCTGATGCAGGCCATCGCCGGAGAACTTCTTCACCTGACCCTCCTCGAACTGGTGATCAAGCTGTGCCAGAACACGGGCGTAGGCGCCCCCTTTCCCATGAAGAAGATACTGCTGCTGCTGTTGAAGACGCTGCTGCTAGCGCTGGACGGCAGTGAACACCTGAGCACCGAGGACATTGCCCGATACCCGCTCACTGTCGGCGAGCTGGACGAGAAGGCGATGGGTTCATTTGCGGAGACACTTTACCGGCGGGTCATGCTGCCCTCCCTGCCGCAGCAGTACCTCATCAGTCTGCTCAAACTGCTCCTCGCCAGTGTCAGCAGTGTGTCAAGACGAAGACCGACGGACCAGGAGGACTGACAGGAGTGGCTATGGCCAGTGCCGCCGCGGCCAATGTCATTACCGAGGTGGGCGGGTCGGTTCAGGTGAGTTTGTTTGCTGTATTGTTCAGTTATTGACATCATTTCTTTTTCTATTCTCAGCCTCCGCCCTCATCCGAAGTGGCAGCCACTGTTCTTCATTCGCTGCAACTGAAGATTGACCTCAATCAGCACCAGGAGACTATTATGGTGCTGATTGATGGCAGTAGTGGCTGCTCTCATCATCATTTCATCTCCAGCCTTTGCCTACCAGACGACGGTGGACGTCAGAGCCAAGGAGTGCTTCTTCGAGCGACTCGCCACCTCGGACAAGCTGGCCATCGTCTACGACGTGATTGGCGGCGGTTTCCGCGACCTGGTCTTAAGTCTGAGCGCACCAGAGGGCGGCGACCTGGTTTCGGCCGACGATAATGACCCGAGCAGCAGCAGCAGCAACAGCAGCAGCAGCAGCAGCAGCGGACGGTACACCTTTGCCGCGGCGGAGGAGGGCGAGTACCGCTGGTGCTTCGACAATGGCAATGGGCAGAACTGTCGTGGTCGAAGCCTCTTTGCCAAGCCTAAGGTGGTCAAGTTTGCCGTGGAGGTCTTTGTCTCCCCTTCTTTTTCTGCTCCTTCTAAAAACGCCTCCAAAGCGGTAGACCAGGACTCGGACCATGCCGACCGCCTCAAGTTTGCCAAGTACGAGTCGGAGGTGGCAGCCACCGCCCTCTTCGGCCACCACCAGCTCAGCGAGCAGGTCAACCTCTTTGTCACCGGCTGGGCCGTCTCTGAGCTTCTGCTGCTGATGGCCCCCAGCTTCACTCCAACAAGACCACCGACACGGTGGACCGCGAAAAGGTAAGAAACAAGTGGCCGATTTTGTTTTTATTTTATGACATGTTTTCCATCTCTCATTTAGAAATGTCCTCTGCTGCTGCGCGTCTTCATCCACAACCACGGCCGGCACCACAACCTGAATGAGTTTGCCCGCGGCAATGTGCCCTCGAAAGAGGTGCAGATCTACACCTGGATGGACGCCACGCTGATGGAGCAGACCGCCCTGGTGAAGGAGGTGAACCAGGAGTGCCGCAAGCCCGGTTCCCGATTCGACTTTGCCCTCGTCTTTCCCGACAGCCGCGCCAATACCTATCGCATGCGGGAGATCGGCAGCACCGTCAGCGGCCGCAAGGCACTCCCCCCCCCAAGGACCTCGCCGCCTTGTACATTTCTCTGTGTATAAACTGTCCGACCAGCAGGGACAGCAAAGATTACCACCCCCCGCTTTTCCGCTCTCCTTCCCCCCCCCCTTACGCTCCCCTCTCCGCGTTCGTTTCCGATTTATCCGCCCAGCTCGTGTACCCCGCTCCTTCCCCTCTGCTCCTTGTCACCTCTTCCCCCGCTTCCCTCCGTCGTGTTCTACTTGCTCGCCCCCCCGGCTCCTACTCCCCACGTTTTTCCCTCTCCTTTCACGCCGCCGCAATTGATCCCCCCTTCCCGGCAGTGTGTCTTCGGGTCTCCGCAACCAGTTTCGATGTCCACCCCGTTCCGTCCCCCTCTCCTGCCACCCCCCCTCCCCCTTGCCGTGTTCTTGTTCTCCTGCCGCCGCCCGCTTCCCCCGCCTTTTTCCCTTTCCTCCCCCCCCCCCCCTCCTCCCGCTCGTCGCCGTCTCTTCCCGCTTGCTCCGCCGCCGCTTCGTGTCACCCCCCTCCTTTCTTCCCCTCTGCTCCGTCCACTCCTCTCCCCGCGTTCCCTACGTCTGTTGCTCACTGTCCGGCCCCCCCCCTTCTTCCCCCCTTTTTCCCCCTTTCCTCCGCCGCCCCCCTTGCTCCCCCCCCCGCGTTGTTTTTCGGGTTCTCTCCCCCCGTTTCGTCCCCCCCCTTCTTTCCCTCTGCTCCTCCCTCTCCCCGCTTGACTCTCTCTTGTCTCCCCTGTCCGCTGCCCCCCCTGCACACTTGTTTTCTTCTCCTCCGTCCCCCCCCCCTTTTCCCTCTCTCGCGTGTTAGTCGGGTTCTCCGCGCCGCTTCGTCGCCCCCTTCCGTCCCCCCTACCTGCCCCCCCTCCCACCCGCTTGCCGCGTCCTTGTGTCCCGGTTGTACCGACCGCCCCCCTTCCCCCTTTTGTTTTCCGCTTCTACTTCCCCCCCCCCTGCTCCATCCTCTCAGCCGTTGTTTCTTCGGGTTCTCCGCCCAGTTCGTGTCAAGTTCCTGTACCGCTCCTGCCACCCCATCCTATCCCCGCTTGACCGTTTCGTGTTCTCCCTTGTCCCCAGGCCCCCCTCCCCTTCGTTTGCTTCATTCCCCCCCCACCTGTCTCCCTACTCTCAGCAGTTGTTTCTTCGGGTTCTCACCCGTTTCGTGTCCCCCCGTTCCTTCCCGCCTCAGCACGCACGCTCCACCCGGTGCCTACTTCTCCTCCACCCGCGTTCCTTCCCCCTCTCCCTGCACCACATCAGCTTCATCGCTTTTTGTGTGCCCGTTTCTTGTTTCATCACTTGTGACGACCTCCGCCCCCATTCCCCACTTCGTTTTCCTTCTCCTTCCACCCCCCCCCCCCTCTCCACTCTCTCTCCCGCAGTTGTTTCTTCGGGTCTCCGCTCCGCTTTCGTCGCCCCCCCTCCTTCCCCCTTCCTGCCCCCCCCACTCACCCCCCGCATTGCTCGCGTCTTGTGTCCAGGTTTGTCCCCGGCGCCCCGCTTTCCCCCCACTTTTCACTCTCCTTCCCCCCCCACCCTTCTCCCCTCCCTTTCCGCGTTCTCCGGTTTTCCGCCCCCGTTTAGTGTCCCCCCAGTTCATTCCCCTCCTGCCCCCCCATCCTTCCCCCGCTTGCAACTTTCTTTTCTCCCTGTCCCCCCCCCCCCCCCGCCCGCCCCCCTTCACAACCTTGTTTTCCTTTCATACACCCCCCCCCCCCTTCTCCCCTCCTCCGCCGTTGTTTCTCCGTTTATCGCCCGGTTTAGTTGTCCCCCGTCTTCCCCCTCCTCCTGCCCCCCCCTCCTCCCCCCGCTTTGCCCCTTTTTGTTTCTCCCTTGTCCCGCCGCCCCCCTTCCCCCTTCGTTCTTTCTGTCCCCCCCCCCCCCGTCTCCGCTCCTCGCCGGCCGTTGTCTTCGGGTTCCGCCGTTTCGTGCCCCCGTTCCTTCCCCCTTCCTGCCCCCCCTCCTACCACGCTTGCCCGGTCTTGTTTCTCCCTTTCCCGCCCGCCCCCCCTCCCCCCGTCGTTTTCCTTTTCCCGTGCCCCGCCCCACCCTGTCTCCCCTCCTCTCCGCCGTGTTTTCTTCGGGTTCTAAGCTCAGCTTTCGCGCCCCCCCCTTCCTTCCCCCTCTCCTGCCCCCTCCTCCCCCCCGCCTTGCCCGCGTCCTTGTGTCCCGGTTGTCCCGGCCCGAGCACGCGTCCCCCTTGTTTTCCCTTTCCTTCCCCCCCACCCCTCTCCCCTCCTCTCCCGCCGTTGTTCTTCGGTTCTCAGCACGTTTCGTGTCCCCCAGTTCCTTCCCCCTCTCCTGCCACCCCTCCCCCACGCTTTGCCCCCGTTCTTGTTTCTCCCTTGTGCCCGCCCCCTCCACCTCGTTTTCTTCATCCTCCCCCCCACCATTCTCCCCTCCTCCCGCCGTTGTTTTCTTCGGGTTCTCCGCTCCAGCCTTCGTCGCCCCCCCTTCCTTCCCCATCCTCCTGGCCCCGCCCTACTCCCCCGCTTGCCCGTTTCTTGTTATCACACTGTTCCCGCCCCGGCCCCCTCCCCCCCTTCGTGTCCGTGCCGTCCCCCCCCCCCCCGTCTCCCATCCTACCGCCGGGTTTTCGGGTGCCGCCCAGTTTCGTGTCCCCAGTTCCTGCCCACCTCTCCCTGCCCCCCCTACTCCCTCCGCTTGACCGTTTCTTTGTTTACCGGTAGTCGCGGCGCACCCGCTTCCCCTTCGTTTTCCTTCCCATCCCCCCCCACCATTCGCCCTCCTACTCCGCCGTTGTTTACTTCGGGTAACTGGGTTGCGAACGTTCTCTCCCGCCCAGTTCGTGTCACCCCGTCCTTCACCCTTGCTCCTGCCCCCCCCTCCTCCCCGCTTTTGACCGTGTGTTCTCCCTGGTCCGCCCGCCCCGCTTCCCCCTTCCTTTGTCCCTTTCCTTCCCCCCCCCCCCTTCTCCTCCCCCCTTTCCGCCTTGTTTCTCCGGTGTCTCCGCCCCGTTTTTTCGTGTCTCCCCCCCGTCCTCAACCTCTCCTGCCCCCCCCTCCTCCCCCCCCCGCTTGACCGCTCTATTGTCTCCCAGGTCGCGCGCCGCCCCGCTTTCCACATTCCTTTTCACCCTTTACTCCACCCCAACCACCCCTTCTTCCCCTCCTATCCCGCCGTGTTCTTCGGTTCTCAGATCCGCTTCTCGCCCCCCTCCTTCCACCAGTCTCCTGCCCCACCCATAATTTTTCCCCCCGCTTTGCCAGGTCTTGTTGTCACGGTTGGTCCGCCCCGCCCCGGCCACCCTTACCACTTCGTTTCCTTCTCCTTCCGCCACCCCCCCCTCTCCCTCCCTCTCCCGCCGTTTGTTTATTAGGGTGCTCCGACCCGATTGGGTCCACAGTCATTCCCCCTCTCCGCCCCCCCTCTCCCCCGCTTGCGCCGCGTTTGTGTCCCGGTTGTCCCTCGCGGACCCGCTTCCCCCCCCCTTTTCCCTCTCCTTCCCCCCCCCCACCTTCTCCATCCTTTCCGCCTTGTTCTCGGTTTCTCCGCCCGGTGTCGTTGTCCCCCCGTTCCCTTGACCCCCTCTCCTGCCCCCACTCCTCCCCCGCTTGCCCTCTTCTTGTCTCCCCATGTCCGCGGCGCCCCGCTCCCCCTATCCTTATTTCACTTTCCTCCACCCCACACCCCCTTATCCCACCCTCGCAAGGGTGTTAGTTGGGTTCTACGGCTCAGCTTCGTCGCCCCCATTCTTCCCTCTACTGCCCCCCCCATCACCCGCTGCCCGCGTCTTGTGTCCATGGTACGCCCGCCATCACCTTCCCCCTTCGTTCCTTCTACTCACCCCCACCCCTTATCCCCCTACTCTCCGCGTTGTTTTTCGGGGTCTCCGCCCCGTGTCGTGTACCCCCCGTTCCTTCCACCTCTCCTCGCCCAACCTCTATAACCGCTTGCCCGAAGATCTGGTCCAGGGTTGGTCCCCGCGCGCTTTACAACCCCGCATCTCTTTTTCCCCCCTCATTCCCCCCCTATCGTACCCCACCTTCGCAGACCACAGGCCTGTCGCAGTGTTGTCTAAAGGTTTATACGCGCCCCGCCGTATCGTGAGACCCGGTACTTACGATTCCACCAAATCATTCACTGACCCCAAATACGGTAGGTCAAACCGATTGCCCTCTCTTCTTGTATACCTGTCCGCCGCGCCACCCCCACCATTCCTTTTTCCCCCCTGCGAGTCCCGGTGCCCCCCCCACCCCCCCCATATCATGGCCGCCACTTCCCTACCTCAGCACGTTGTTCTTCGGGTACTCCGCCTCCCGCTCGTCGCCAATCCACCCTTCGCGCCCCACTGCTCCTGCCCCACTCATTCCCAACGCTGGTCCCGCGTCCTTGTGTCCCCCGGTTCTGTACGCCCCCGCCCCCACGCCTACAGCCCTTGTTACGCTTGCATCAGATCAACCCCACCCCCCTTCTCCCTGTCCTCTCCGCAGTTGTTTCTTGGTTCTAGACGTTTCGTGCCCACCGTTCCCGTCCCACTCTCTGCCCCAATCCTTTCAACCGTTGCCCGTTTCTTGTTTCTCCCTTGTTCCGCCAGCACAAATTCCCCTTCTTTCCTTTAATTCCCCCCCCCACCTTGTCCCATCTCTCAGACGTTGTCTTCGGGTCTATCCCGCACCGTTCGGTCCACCCGGTTAACTATACCCCTCTCCTGCCCCCCCGACTCCCCCCCCCCGCATGACAGTTTCATTGTTTCTAACTGGCTACGCGAGAACAGATTAATACTTACTTTTTCCTTTACTCAAACCCCAAACCGTAGTCCACCTACTCTTCAGCAGTTGTTTATCCGGGGAAAGATCCCCGCTTCGTCGCCCCCCTTCCTTCCCCCTTCTCACCCCCTAAGCCAACGCTGCCCCGAGTTTGTGTAAGGGTTGTCCGCCCGCCCAACTTCCCCCATGTTTTTCCTTCTCACTTCACCCCCCCCCCCTTCTCCCATCCCCCGCCAGACGTCGCCGTTTTCGGGTTCTACGCCACCGTTTCGGGTCCCCCCGTTCCCTTCCCCTTCTCCTGACCCCATCATCCCCCGCTGCCCGGGTTGGTGTCAGCGTGTCCCGCGCCCCGCTTACCCACCAATTTTTCACCCTCTCCTTCCCCCCCCCCGTCTCCCCTCCTTTCGACGTTGTTTCTCCTCCGGTTATCCGCCCGTTCGTGTCCCCCCGTTCCTTTCCACCTCTACTGCCACCCTCATCACCCGCTTGCCCCCGTCTCTCTTGTCTCCCTGTCCCCGCGCGCACCGCTCACACCTTCTTTTTCCCTTCTTCCCCCACCCCATTCTCCAATCTATTCCGCCGTGTTTCTTCGGGTTATCCGATCAGCTCGTCGCCCCCCTTCCTCTCACCCCCTCTACTGCCCCCCCATATCCACCGCATTGTGCAGTGTCTGTGTTTCGCCAGAGTGTCACGCGCCAGCGGCCCGCCACCTCCCCGTCGTTTGACTTCTCCTTCCCCCCGCCCCCGTCTCACCATCCCCCCCCCTTCCGCACGTGTTTCTTCGGGTTCTCCGCCCAGTTTCGTGTCCCCCGGTATTCCACTCTCACTGCCCCCCACCCTCCTCCCCCCGCTTGCCCGTTTCTTGTTTCTCACTTGTCCGCCCGACCACCCTTCCCTTTCGTTTTCTTCTCCTTCCCCCCCCCCCCCCCCCCTTCTCCCATCTCTCCGCCGTGTTCTTCGGGTTCTACGCCCACCGTTTCGTGTTTCCCCCCGTTCCTTTCCCTCTCTCCTGCCCGACCTACTCCCCCGCTTGACGTTCTTGTTTCTCCTGGTCGCCCGCCCCAAGTCCCCCTTCGTTTTCATTCTCCTTCCCCCCACCCCCTTCTCCATCCTCTCGCCGTTGTGTTTCGGGTTACGCTCCGCTTCGTCGCCCCCCTTCCTTCCCACTCTCCTGCCCCCTAATCATCACCCGCTTGGTGCACGGAGTCTTGTGTCCGGTTGTCCCCCGAGCCCAGACTTTTAACACCCAATTTTCACTTTCCTTCACCCCCCCCTACCCCTTATCCACTCCTTTACAGCCGTTGTACTAAGGTTTATCAGCCCCAGTTTACGTGTCCCCCCCACGCGCTCCTTCACCCTTCCTGCCCCCAACTACCCCCCGCCCTTCGCCGTTCTCTGTTTCTTCGTTGTCCCCCGCACGCAACGACCTCCCCCTTCGTTCATCTAGTCACCCCCACCCTTCTCACCTCCGTTCGCCGTTTGTTCGGCAGGTTTATCCGACCAGATCTTCGTGTCCACCGTTCATTCCCCCTTTCCCCCTGCCACCATCCTCCCACCGCTTGCCCATTTGTTGTTTTCTCCCTGCCGCCC